>OY282387.1:19554456-24745793 GCA_958295455.1 Coleophora deauratella
AAGTTTCTCTGTTTTCGTTTCGACATGAGAGCAAAACTTTTGTCGATGGTGGTCTTGTTTTGTGTCCAGCCAACATCTTGACTTGACCTCATGATACGACACGACACGACACGACAGCGATACCTTACCTTTACTTGTTTCATGTATTCTCGTCTTGGTTTAATTTTTCCTTTACTTCTGTTATGGTTTTAGAAAAACGTCGTACCTTATTAGGTGTATGTGCATGTCATATTTTATAATACCATAAATATGATACCTACGGTAAGTGTAAGTATTTTTTTTGAGGATGGGAAGGATTTTGGCGAATTCTGAAAACCATCATAGATTAAACAACGTAATGGGGAACTGGTTAATCTTCATCGCAAAATACATCAGTGCTGGTCACATTGTTGTTTGGCGGCAAGACTTTGATAAAATGGTGGTAGCTAGCCACGCGGGCTATCAAACAGAGTCCTACTAAGTTAAACTCCACAGAGAATCTATTTTGCGATCTCCAGATATGAAGCGAATAGTGTAGCCACTTCACTACGGAAACGATTTATAATGAGTAATAACAGTAACATGTAGATTCCTTATTTATGGCACGTCAAAATTATCATTACGAAAAACGCTACTCAATCGTACTAAGTTGTTTTGTTGAGAATAAAATAATTACCGAACGGGTGACGAGTGTGGACGGCCACCCTTAGAGCGGCTTACATCTGAAAGGAAACGTTGATTGTCAGTTTTCCTTTGTCCCTAGTCCAGTAAGCCATTTCTCAGTCCAACTGTCATATGAAGAGCGATTATAGTCATCCTAAGCAAAATAGTACGGTAATAATCTTTAAATACTTCTGACACTGAGTTTGGCCACTAGCCCCACAACCTTTACCAATTCGGACTTGGCCCCCTTGTTTTTAGTATGGCCTAACCTTCCCGATGTATGGGAAGAAACCCGTGCCCCTGCAGTGGGGACGTAATGGATTGTTAACACAATCCGTTGACAACACATTAATGTTTGCTCAGCACGCAAGTGTTTTATATGCCATTATCCATGAACCAAACAGAATAAAAGAAACCGGCCAAGTGCGAGTCGGACTCGCACACCGAGAGTTCCGTATAAATTCATAATCAAACGTCTTAAACTCTATATCAAATTCTCATGCCTGCAATCCCTTGAAGCTGTGAAAATCAAACTTCTATGCCAACGCAATCAATCGCTTACCATCAGGTGATCTGTCTGCTAGTTTTCCACCTTTGCCATAAAAAAAAAGAAAAAAAAGAGATACGGCCGTTTATGACGCATATTGGGCGTGGGAAAAAGGGTCTTGAGAGACAGACAAACAGAAAAGACAGACAGACAAGACAGACGGACAGACGGACAGACGGACAGACGGACAGACGGACAGACGGACAGACGGACAGACGGACGGACAACGAAGTGATCTTATGAGGGTTCCTTTTTTCCTTTTGAGGTATGGAACCCTAAAAACCGACCAAGAGCAAATCAGACTCGCGCGCCGAGGGTTCCGTATAACGTATTTACAAACTTGGGATTGAGAGACTAACTTAACCTTGCCATTGGAAAACTGTTGTCCCAATACATCGACATAATAGGTCGCGGTTAGTTTAGAAACCACAAAAAATAAAATTGTTTGTGATGTATGTACAAATGTACAGTTTTCGCATTTATTCCTTTACTTGTGCTATAAGATATTGCTTCTTGCCAAATTTCATGATTCTAGGTCAAGGGGAAGTACCTCATAGGTTTTGATTCCCTTGCGATCGTCAAATTATGCGGCATAAACGGCCATATCTTTTGATGCATTGACATAGAAGTTTAATTTTTTTCACAGGCCCGAGGGATTGCAGGTCTGAGTATTTGATGTGTTTTTTAATTCTTTTATTTTATTATTTCAACTTGATACATCCACGCGTTCCTGAGAAAAGGGTCTTGACAGACAGACAGACGGACGGACAATGAAGTGATCCTATAAGTGTTCTTTCTTCTTTTTGAGGTACGGAACCCTAAAAAAAAGTTTGTAAAATATCTCCTAAAAGGCCATCATTCATCATTCAAGGGGCTTATGCGAATTTTATTACAATGCACAGTGTTTTTTGTCACCAAATAAATCAACCAATTCGTTATTCAGTGTTGACCTTTTTACAAATGCAAATGTCCACAGGAGACTCACACTGTTCTCAGAGGCGGATTAAATGTCAACAGCGCCCTAGGCTAGCACCTCATCGGCGCCCCTCTGACGGCCTTAAACAATATTATAACTACCTGCCAAAATCTAAATGTGATAGGTATTATAATATAATAATATAGTATTTCCACAGCTGTCCTAGGATTGTGTCGGGTTTATCGTCCACAAGTCCATCGTTAATAACGTGGTCTAGGTCGAGAGTGTTTCGAAGAGGGTAGCGTACTTAACATATACTCAGAATCACCAAACGGTATTTGCTTAGGTTCATATAGGTATATGCACCGACACGACAGCGAAAAACCCCAACAACGAGGTGGAGACTATGTATGAGGATATTTCTAGAGCCATACATAGTTCCCGAACCCATCACAAGTATACCGTTGTAATGAGGGACTTAATGGGGTTGTAAACGCGAAAATGTGCAAATGAAGAAACGACGAGCTTAGAGTGGGGCAAATTGGATTCGGAGAAAGGAATGCATTGGTCAGCTGCTGGCAGTGTGACCATTTGTGGCAGATTTCTGCCGTTTGGGCAGATTTTTAACACTAACAGCAGAATAAGATGACGATTAAAAAGTAGCAGAATTCGGCATATTTCCTGGAAATCTGCCAATTTCTGCTACTTTTTCTGCCCAAGTGCCCCAAAAATTCGCCCAAATGGCAGAAATCTACCACAAATGGTCATACTGGCTACTGGCTGGCTTTTTTGAGAAGGAAAGCGTCTCTTTATGATGAATTCTTTCTTCAAAAAACCAAATAGCGAATGAGGTTGACTTCATGTTGTCGACAAAAAGGCAAATATTAAATAATGTCTCTGTGATCAACTCGAAGAAAGTAGGAAGCGATTACCGAATGGTAAAACTCACATTGAATTTAAAAACCAAACAGTGGCGAACAGAACTTCGACAACCACTACTTCGAAAGACGCTTCTTCGAAGTACATTACTTCGACACCATATTAGTGGAAATTCTTAATTAGCATTGTTAAGACCTATAAGTCTGATATATTGTATAATTTGACTGTGAATTTTCCTAAAACAAAATAAATAAATATAAAATACACATACATACATACATAGATACATACATACGTAGGGTGCTCCATAAGTCGTGCAAAGTAAGAAATCTAAGAAGTTTATACCAGTTTTGATTGAGTGGGTTTACTACTGGCAAAACCTAGAAGTTTATACATGCACACAGCTTATTCCTGTACTCAGTACTTTCGATGCAGTGTTCATGAAAAGTTGTAAAAAATGCCTTGCCTGAGTCACCGTGACTCAGAGTGATATTTTATTACAACTTCAAGCGTGGATTGTCATATCAAGAGTACCATGAAGAAATGTAAGAAACCTTGAGTGACGAGTACACTTCCTTGTCTACTGTTTTTCGTTTATAAAATTATTTTCATAATCGTAGTTTTAATGTTATTTAGAAGACGACGAAAGGCCAGGTCGAGCAGTAACGAGTAGGACTCAAGAAAAATTACTGCAGTAAAAAACGTAATCATAGTTGATTGGCGAATCATATACTGACAAATCCAAGAAACTCTAGGCATTGGTGCATCAACATTAAATTCAAAATTGCATGAAAATTTGAAGGTAAAAAATATAATTTCTTTGTGCATCCCTCACTCCCTCAATGAAAGTCGGAGAGCAGCGCATGTAAATTGGTGTAGAAAAATGTATAAAAAAGTATGACTTGGGCCGTTTAAAGAATGTAGATTCAATCGTTACAGGAGACGAAACTTGGTTGTATTATTTCGACATTCTTAGTAAATCTGAATTAAAATTGGGGGTGTTTGAAGATGAGCTAGCATCGACCATGGTTAAGCAACAGAGATCAGTTAAGAAAATAATTATTGCAGTTTTCTTTGCTAAGAGAGGTATTACAAAAATAATAGTCTTGCATTTACAGAAAACAGTCTCCTCTGCCTGGTACACAGAGATTTGTCTGCATCAAGTAATAAATAAGCTTTAAGAATTAAGACCGAAATCTCGTCTCATTATAATTGGCCCTTCCATCAAGAAAACGCTCCAGCACATCGGGCAGCCTAACTCTGGATTTTTTGTCCCAGTTGGGCCTCACATTATTGGATCTTATAGCTCAGACTACGCGCCTTGTGATTTTATTATTGCATTCTGGGATGTCGCCTGTTCTTCCGTCAGGAAAAAGAAAAGGGAGGTGATGTTTAGTGGCTAGTTTGTGTATATGTATAAGTATATGCAAAAGTGTGTAAATTTTGATGGAATGTATTTTGAAAAATGTTAATAAATACTTATTTTGCAAGAATTATGGAGCAGCCTACGTACATACATACATACATACATACATACATACAGGTCAAACTGAGAACCTCCTTTTTTTAAGTCGGTTAAAAAGTAAAAGGCATCTATGGCCATACAGCCCTGTCTACTGTATACCTACAGTCTTCACTTCGTTAAAAAAGTCTGTCACCGCGCGCCCCTTTGTAACCTGGCGCCCTTGGCCCTAAGGATAATCCGCCTCTGTCTGTTCTGGAAATTCGTTTGCAATAATCAATTCAAGGTGGCTGATTTCAAGACAAAAAAACCGTAGGACTCTGTATTCCATGTATAAATATTATATGCAGTATGAAAAGCTGATGGAAAGTTACTACTTCAATTGGGTAGGAGAATAAAGGAATCCTGATTATACAGTGTGAATCTTTATAAAGTGCACATATGAAAGGGGCTAAAATAAAACCAAATTTTATCGCCCAGAAAAAAATAAAATTGTGGATGTGTGATTTTTTAAAAATAGATAGCATCTGCTGTCCCCTAGTAAACAAAACGTAACTTTTAAATTTACAAGGCTAGTATGTTAAAACAAATAATTGACCACGCTGAATACGTTAAAAACAACCGACTTCAATCGCAACAACTCCAATTTTGCTATGTTTTGTTGATTTTCTCAAAAACCGCTGAATCGATTTCGATAAAATTTATATGAGACTACCTGTGAAGTATACCCTTTCAAACAAAAAAAGAATTTTCGAAATCGGTTCAGGCGTCTTCGAGTAATCGGTGAACATACATAAAAAAAAAAAAGATTCCGACGAATTGAGAACCTCCTCCTTTTTTTGAAGTCGGTTGACAAAGTGAGGACTAGCAGTAGATAGCCGTGCCATAGAAAAAAAAATACACAAAACTAAGACTAAGAAAACACTAAACTAGCATTTAGAGCTACAGTGTAAAAAATATAGTATCTGGAATACCATTGTTTAATCACTCATAGCAAACGTTGTGTGTAGGTTGGAAACTTGGGGTTTTTATTATTTGAAAGCTAAACTATGCCAAATATCTTAAAGAAATAAAAAATAGGGTTTAATAGTGTTATTTAATTTTTTTTGAAATAAAACACAAAAAATTAAAATAAACTGTAAAAAATGCTTATATTTAATTGATGTTATTTTTTTGTGTACATTTTTATTTCAGCGGTTCGGCCATCTACTGCCAATCCTCACTTTTTTTGTTTTGAAATTCTAGCCTACTTAATTTAAAAGCTACGTTTTGTTTACTTCGGGACAGCAGATACTATTAAAAAAAAACGTCCATAAAAATTTTTCTTTTACTTTTTTAATATTTTAAATATTTTTTGGGCGATAAAATTGGGTCTTATTTCACCCCCTTTCATATGTGCACTTTATAAAAACTCACCCTGTATATAAATAGCCAGCGGTGCCAATGACACCCCTAGCCTTACATGTAGACTGACGTAGAACTTACAGGGCTTTGATTCACCGAACGTAGACATTGTGCCCTCATAGGAAGGAGCCGCAATGTATATGGAGTTCTCGTATACTTTGCGGCCTTCTCTGTTATGTATGAGGGCAGCATTTCCTCCCTCAGGTGAGTTGTAGACAAACGCACTCTTTATAATAAAAAAATTAAATAAAAGAATAATAAGTTGCCAAGAACCAAGTTGATAGATATTGTTGGCCATACGATAAGATAATGACCAATTATATCATCCAATCATACCACTAGCCTTAAATGTAGAACTTACGGGGCTTTGATGCACCAAACGTGGACATTTCCTCCATAAGAAGTTGCCAAGACCCAAGTTGAGAGATATCGTTGGCCATAATTTGATCAATTATATTCATATTAATGCACACTGGAAAAAACAATTAGGTTATTTACATGTCCGAAAAATAAAACAGTTCACAAATTATTGACTTTTTTGTTGGTACTTTCATCGTATAGTACAGACCCAGCTTGCGAATTCGGATTGAAGACCTATAGAAGAAATCAGAAGTAGGTACCCAACCATTTTCAGCGTAAAACAATTATGACTGAATCAAAAGGGCAGTATTATAACTATTTATTTACTGAAGGCACTACGGTAGGTATATCTTATTTTAGTACACTATTACTATCGCTACTCAAATATTTATTGTCCAAAATACGAATAAAAAATATACTTACATTTATTGTTACCTACTATGAGTGCCCTGGGAAAATTTGGTCAGAGTTTTTATTTCTCGAATTATTTGGGAAGAAAAATTTTTTAAATTAATTTTAAGTACAACAAAATTCTTAATAATTTTAATAAATGATCCAAAACAGAGTTTATTTATTCATTCATATCTTCTTTAAAACTGTCATTACATTTTTTCGCTGCTTTTGCGCTAGTGCTAGCTAGTGGGCCAGCAACACATAATACTTATTTCAAAATAGCCTTTACTTACAGATCTTTGAACTGAGTGCGAAACTCCTTGGTTTTCCGATACTCTAAAATTTAATGAATCATTGATATGGAAGAACATCTACAGGCTGGAATGTTGGAACCTCACCTGGAGGGAAAGTACTCTAAATACTGGAGATAGCAAATTTTACTCAAAGGAAATATTCCTTTATTTTTAAAAAGAAGCAAAACTACATTCAAACATTTTTGAAAATACCCTTGTCACACCCAGGAATCGAACCGGCAAAAGCTCGGGCTAAAGTCCGAAAAAATAAGATCCTGGTACTTATTTGTAGATTAATTTAATCGATAGAGTAAAAAAAAGAGTACCCCCCACTTTTGAGCTGTCCCCTGTTTATAAGGTCTAATAAAGTATATTTAACCATACGAATTTTATCTTCGCTTTTCTGACAATACTTAAGTTTATTTTTGAATATCTTTTTAGATTCGCACATATTGGAAGATCGATTTGATTCTTGCTAGGGATTAGCTGCAGGCTACTAACGGAGTCGCAAGTCGCGGATAGCGAATAGCCATCAGATATGATGGTTAGTTGGGGGAGACGGGCCTCCCAACATTGGTTTGCAACCTGTCTAGGAGAAGGAAATCTCCGAAATAACACCCGGAACCGGTATCTCCGTTAGGCACGAGTAGGGTCCAAATAAGTCCACATAGGTCCGAAATAAGCGGCAGATGTTTGCAACCAAGCTGGCTCCACACACACTTGGCTTGCGTGCATTAGGTTTTATGAATTAAGTGTTTGATACTTTCATAAGCAGAATGAAGAATGTTAATGGGTCCGTTAAATCACTTGAAACTTTATGACCTGTAGCCTAAATGTCTAGAAATACACTTGTTTTTGTTTTATTTAAATCAAGCGAGTAGTTTTGAAGTTACGATAATTTTAGTTTCCGCCTTTTTCAAATACTTCGCTCGGGCGCGCCAAGCGCGCGTGACGTCATGACACAACGCGCCGCTCTCACCGTACTGTGTTCTTCATACATTGCTATCGGATGGTCCCTATGTTCTCCCACAATAACATTTCTAACTGGAGTTTTTTTATGTGAATCGGTGTTACAGTAGTGTTACAAGTATAATCGATGACAGTTTTAAAAATTGATTGAAAAATCTAATGATTCCTTAAATAGACGAGTTAAGCTAATATTTCTAGAATAACTCCGATTTCTTTACCGCGGCCGCCGAGACACAATGATAAAAAATGCAAAAGTACTTATAACTTATTTTTTTCTTTCTTATCACAAATTTGTTGATCTCTATAAGAACCTACATACCTATTTTTCATTACTAGTATTGAAAAATGTAGGTAATAATGATATTTATGAACTTGATATTTCGGAAATAAGGAGTGAGGGCATGGTAAAGGTGATGGTGTCAAAATCACTTATGTCATCAGCTGTAATATAATGACACAATAACGACACTAATATGTTATCCGAGTTGATGATGAGCTTACTACGTTAACAGTCAGTCTGTTCAGTTATGCTTGATGACTTTTTATTTGCTGAAATAAAACGGAAAATTGCAGATGGTTCTTATGAAACTGAACAACTTGTCCCAACAAAACAAACAAGGGCAGAAATAAAACAGTTTTACTTCTAACACCAACCGTCAACAACTCAAAGAAAGTAAACGATTGACAAATATTTGTCAGTGATAAAAAAGTCACTTTGTATAATAGAAACAGATTTAACAGACACAAATAAAGGTGAAGGAAGCATTTGATTAATCTTTCAAAAAATAATCATCATCAGCCGAAAGACGTCCACCGAGTCAAAAAATAATACTCACGATATAAATAGTAAGGTCAAATTAGTGACAACCCTAACTTCCGCCGAAGTAGAGTGTAATAATTTTATGGGTGATACATATTAGTATTAGGTATATATCTGTCCTAGGCAGAACCTCTACTTCGGCCTAGAAAAATAAAAATAAATAAATTAAAAAAATCAGATTTTTTTTTTTTTTTCAGGAAATTACCAACATTTTTCATAAACTAAAAAGAGGATAGTATGCGTCTAAAATATCTTTATATATCCGTAAAATAATTAATACTTAGTTGTGAACAGTTTTTTTCCTATGAATTAATTTCCGTATTTTTACCATGAAGGTCACCAAAACTTTGTGATTTTTTTAAAAATAAACTAAATAACTTTAATTCCTGGGAGTTTTACTCTTGCGTTTGTTATAAAAAGCTTAACTGAATAAATAAATAAAAAAAATGACACTTTTGGGGCAAAAAAAACACTGTGCATTCCAATTGCAGTAGGAGGATTTAGTAGCAGCACGAGGAAGTAGCGCAAACAGCGCCATCTGTTACTTTTGAAGAAAACAAAAAAAATAGTTTATTGAGTTGGATTGCTCATAGTTAGAATCCTATGAGTATAGTTTTAGCGAAAAAAAAAATAGTTCATTATACTAGATTTTAATAAGAATCGAAATCGCTTATGTTGATTAGCTTGTCAACGGTTCCATTCCTCCTTTCGTATCCTTCTCTTTGTACACTGCACACAAAGTTAAATCAACCCAAATTCTGATAGAAAAAATTAAAGCAAGAGACTCTGGGCTACGATAGTCACATCATTGGCAGTGACGACCCACAACACTGGAGGAACGATGGACTTGAAGGACTAGGTATTGTTATTAAAAGCGTCGATCCGTTTCTCAACACTTACAGTTGGGGGTGCTGTATAATCAAAATGCCAATCAGAAACAGAAGACCATCATATTTTAAGTCACTAGTATTATCACTATAATTCAGGATATTTAACTCCTAGGTGATAAAGTAGCGTAGCGTTATATCTTTCTAGGATGAAACTTATGTAGGGAACTGAGGCTTCTTCTGCGACATTGCTGAAATGCCTCCGGCCTCGATCACCTCCGTGGCCAAGCAGAAGGTTTTCTAGTAGAAGAGGTCCATAGGCGCGTATAGCTAGGGGGATCAAATAGTAATCTGGCACTGTCTACCTTCTGTTCGGTCATGCACTCCTTGTTTGTTTGTTTTTAAACTCTTTATTGCAAAAAGAAATAAATGTACAAAACTTAAAAGTAACTGTAAAAATACGCAATGGCGGACTTATCCCTTACGGGATCTCTTCCAGTCAATCTTATAAAGAGGAATTATATTTAAAAGTAGGAGCAAAGTCACAAACACGACATAATAAAATTTATAAAACTTATAAACACTTTTGAAATACTATATCCTAAAACATAATACATACATACATACAATACATACAGTAATATACATATAAAATAGATTAATGAGCTCAGGAGCCAGGGTTGGGACTCTACAACTTTTTGAGTGAGGACTTGAAAGTGGCGAGAGGGACTCAACCTGACGTCAACCTACTCCTTTTACTTTAGAACTCGAAATACTCGTATCAAAGGCAACCAGTCTGCTGCTACTGAAACTTTCAAGTTTACCTGTTATATCAATTATTGAACTGTTTGTTAAGTAAAATGTTATATCAAAGAGATTGTACGTATATGATGAAGAATTTATTCATCATTATTTGTCCAAATAAGATATAAGTACTTAGTTCACAAAATGTAGTGGGACTACGAGAAACAAGTTTCCTTAGTGGACCTTCGTGGAGTGGGATAATTCGAGAAAACTCGAGAAATTTGGCTTCATTCGAGACGAGAAAAAAATTATCGAAACTCGAGAATTCTCGAGTTCCTAATTTGAATTGCGCCAAGCGCGCCGTGCGACTATTTTTCGCCGCGTAACAGTGCCCGCGCTTCGTGCACACTTCGTAATAGAGTTCCTTTACACATAGCTTATCCCATAGATGAACTGGTAAGAGTATAGTTTTAATTTTCCAATGTGTGTTGCCAGTGATGACATATGGAACCGAGACATGGTCGCTTACTATGGGCCTCATAAGAAAGCTCAAGGTCGCCCAAAGGGCGCTGGAGCGTGCTATGCTTGGTGTTTCCCTACGTAATCGAATCAGAAATGAGGAGATATGTAGGAGGAATAAAGCTACCACCACATAGCTCGTAGAATAGATGGTCGTTGGGGCTACTTTACTAAGTTCTCGAGTGGTGACCGCGCACCGGAACACGCAGTATAGGCAGGCCTCCGACTCTGTGGACCGACGACCTGGTGAAGGTTGCGGGAAGCCGCTGGATGCGAGCAGCATAGGACCGATCGGTGTGGAAATCCTTGGAGGAGCCCTTTGTCCAGCAGTGGACGTCTTTCGGCTGATAATGATGATAGTTTTCACACACAGACAAGAGAACACGTTTTTTGTTTTAACATATTGGCGCCTCTACCTATGTCGTATGACTGACTGATTGAAAGACTGGAAAATCAGACTACTAGTTACTACAAGTTAGTAGAGTATAGAGAACACGTTTTTTGTTTTAACATAGTGGCGCCTCTACCTATGCTATGTCGTATGACTGACTGATTGAAAGACTGGAAAATCAGACTACTAGTTACTACAGGTTAGTAGAGTACCTATTAATTTGATTACGTTTTCACATCATTTTCGTAATTTCTTTGTTTTTGGTGTTTGTAGTTGCAGATAACTGCACGCGTTTTCATAGCTTTTAGTGTTAAGTTTTGATTTTAGTTGTTTTGTTTAGAGTAAAGATTTTAATTTTTAAGGTTAAACGTTAGTGCTCCCTGGTTAAAAAAATCCGATAGATGGCGTTAATCTGACTATAACTTGGTTTTTCGATTTAAAAATAGTATAAATAACCCTAACCCATATTACGTAAAACAGCGAGCAGTTACAAGATCAATGTACGCTAATAAACCATAATAATGTTAATTAAATAAGGATTTCGATATATTTGTCCCCTTACAATTATAGTTTTGCGTTTATCTTGTATGAATAAGGGCTCGAATTACGCACACATACATAATTTTTTTACGTATATGATGCTTATTTTTGACTTACCTCTATAAGTAGTCCGTAACCCAGAGGTGCAAGCGGCAAATTTTGTACGAACCTTTTTATGTTATTGCTTTTAGGTCCGGGTTCGTATCCTACGAGACTTTATTGTTTTTGTCTTTTAATTTTTTTTATTTAGTATGAACATAAATAAATATGTAAATAACAAGACCCAAGAGCGATAAATTTTAAGATTTTTTAAAAGAAAAAAATCATTTATTGAATAACAATGTCGCATAGCAATCATTCATAGCATTGGCCTGCAAGGAGATATGTATCACTTCTCCCCCGCGAATCAGGACACCAGTGGAGACAGCAGCAGCTGGTCGAGGTGACGGATCCACAGGAGTCCCCCATCGGTTCTGACTTCATAATGTACTCCACCCAGACGTCGGGTTATTGTGCCGAATTCAAACTTCTGGGCAAGAGAGGAGTAACTCCTGGCCACCTTGTCTCCAGGAGAGAAATGTCCTCTCCTTGTCCTCTGACTACGTGGCTCCGGTCTAGGTATGGGACTACCATGGCATGTAGCTTAGTTCTAAACTCTTTTCCAAACATCAGTAGGTAGGGAGTCCCTCTTGGAGTTTCTGTCTGCCTCAAGCGGACTGAGGTCTCCCCATGAGTGGTGAAGTAATACTTAGTTTTCGTAATGTAGTTTTCAGTGCTATACACAACTCCTCAAACTCGAATCTGTAGAAGGTTTCTTCCTCAAGATGTGCATCTTCGGTTTCTAGTTCTATGTTGTTTTGTATTTCGTGAAATTTCTTTATTGTTTTGTCGAGTGACTCCAAGCGGGGCTATATACTTACTTGGGTCTTGAGTGTCGAGCACATTTTCTGTGTGCGTTAATAAACTGTACTGAGCTTCTTGTACGTTTTAATTTCTTTAAATCCATTGAATTGGCCTTGTCGCCAATATTAAAAACATAAAATATCTGTTCAGTCACATAACATTTATTGAATAACAACGTTGCCTAGCAATAGCCTGCAAGGAGATACGTATCATGCAAGGAGATACGAAGTGATGTCGAAAATTTGTGGAGGCACGGCCTTGCAAGCCTTTGCAAGCCAAGTCTTACGCTATTTGGAGTCACGGTTGTACCTCCGCAAGCTAAGGAGAGTATCAAACTTAGGAATCACAGATTACCATAATTTTTATGTATATGTCATAGGGAATGGCCCCCTTATTACATCCGTGAAGTGGCAGCATGAAATTCGTTTTCACTCTCGAGAAAAATTGATTCATTTTTTTATTAATTTTTTCAATTTATTTTATCCATACAGATGAAAGTTTTTCAATTGATAAAATACAATTAATTTGGTATATCCTAATAATATGAAATTCAATATTATTATTATTAAACATTTCTATTATCTACAGCTTAGGCACTATTAAAGCCTACGCCTTAGTCAAAAAGCCCGCCCCGAAGCGCCCCTGATGCAAATGTGCCCATGAAAAAATTGATAAAATTGATTAAGAAAAGTTGATGTTTTGTTAATTAAAATAACATAATTATCAGTATAATCATTCAAAGAATAATAAATTACTCCAATATACATTTAAATTCAGTCACTCACTCTCACGGTCTCATCAGATTGATTGACAATAACACATTCGCTGGGATGATAACCATCATAGTTACTTAGTTAACAACCCAATATCGTCCCAGTGACTGAATTTAAATGGGTATTATAATTTTAAAATAATTCATTGTAATATAAATAATGATACTGATAATTTTCTTATTATATTGAACTAGCTGGGAGACCGAGCGTCGCTCGTTCAATCGGAGTTTTTATAAACTAAGATAACTTGTTTAGTAGTACATATAAGATATATTTTCTATGAAACATTTTGCAGGGTGTTGTTTTAGTCGGTAGTGGCCTTCTAAGGGACGAAAGGACAATCAATATTTGTTCTGAAAATATCTATAATTTTTTTTTATAATTTGATTCTATTGAAAAAAATACATGCAAATCATCCTTTTTTTGATAAAAAAAATAGAAAAATATTTTATGATACGTAATATTAGAAAGTTGTTCATTGTTTATAAGTCAGTAATATCAATCAGTTTTGGCGACTTTTTAGAGATTTTCTTATTGCAAAGGTTATCAGCGCCATCTGGTTGAGTTTAGAGAAAACCGTGGAAAATTTCCTATTTTCAAACACGGGACAGAGCGGCACAATCACCAGGTATGTAATTAACTTATATGACCAAAGATGGCGCTATTTGTCTCTAAAATACAGAGGTTAAAATATATTTTTTTATCACTCTTAAGTCTTTTTATTTATTTTCATAATATTTACATAAGTTCACACAAAATAAAAAAATTAAAAAAACAAAGAACTATAAAGTCTCATGGGTGGTATTCGAATCCGGACCTAAAAGCAGCAAAACGTAAGTGGCTCGCACCAAAACCGCTAGTCTACCAATGTACCTATAAGCGAAGGTTAAATTTAAGCATCATATGCGTTCTCCTTCTATGTAATTTCGATCATTAAATGAATTCTCCCTTAAATGAATCTTTTCGAAGATAATTCCCTCATAGATCTGGATTTATGGTGATTTTTAACCCCTAATCCTAGATTTTCATCAAAAGGTTTCAAGCCGTTTTCGAAATCGTCGGGACACTTAACTCGTTTAATAGTATAGGATAAAGCATCTAGTTATTTAGGGTTCCGTAGCCAAATAGCAAAAAGCGGAACCCATATGGATTCGTCATGTCTGTCTGTCTGTCCGTCCGTATGTCACAGCCACTTTTTTCCGAAACTATAAGAACTATACTGTTGAAACTTGGTAAGTAGATGTATTCTGTGAACCGCATTAAGATTTTCACACAAATTAGAAAAAAAAATAACAATAAATTTTGGGGGTTGCCCATACTTAGAACTGAAACTCAAAAATTTTTTTTCATCAAACATGTACGTGTATGGTATGGATAGGTCTTCAAAAATGATATTGAGGTTTCTAATATCATTTTTTTCCAAACTGAATAGATTGCACGAGAGACACTTCCAAAGTGGTAAAATGTGTGCCCCCCCCCCTTTAACTTCTAAAATAAGAGAATGATAAAAGTAGAAAAAATATATGATGTACATTACCATGCAAACTTCCACCGAAAATTGGTTTGAACGAGCTTTAGTAAGTAGTTTTTTTTAATACGTCATAAATCAAAATTACTTTTCATTCAATCAACTCAAATAAAAAAAAATATAGAGTTCAAGACATGTGTGATTATGAATTTATACGGAACCCTCGGTACGCGAGTCCGACTCGCACTTGGCCGGTTTTTTTGTTGTACTGATGATAAAAAGTGTGTTTTAAATGTGCCATTTGTAACTTCTGTTCTGAAATACATTTAATTTTATTTGAATTCTGGGTACACAAGGTATTTTTTTAATGGCGGATATGAATATTCTATAATTCATAATAATTCATAATTAATTTATTTTCTCTGTACAGGATAAAATACAAAAATACAAGGTACCTAAAATAGCACAAATAATTATTTTGTTTTAAAAAATCTTCCTTCACTGTTGGCACCTGAATAGTGTAAGCTTATATGTATCCGAGGTCAAATTTTATGATTAAAGAAAACCACTTGGCACACGTATATGGTACATAAATAGAAGCTGATTTAGCCCGGTAGCCACCCCACACCCCCTGGCAGGTCTATTTGACCTATTATCTTGAACTTGGTATCGTTTTCGAATAAACCGAGAATGGAGCTTTCATTTTTTGTATTACTTTTGTTCAATCTATTACTCTTATTGTGAAAAAATCTAATAAAATAAAAATAAAAAAAATTAACAAGATGCTATAGTTTAAAAAATGTGCACTAATGGCATAAACAAATTTTTTTTGTAGAAAACCAAACTAATCAAAAATAAAAAAACAGAAACACTAACTGCAATTACTAAATAAAAAGCTTCAGAAATAAATTTTGAACGTTGCACGGCGCAAGGCATGCGTGAGCGTTTTAATCTGCCGCGCTTCAGTTAACTATTATATTGGGCAATAATCTTGAATTTGGTGTAGTTTTCGGATGAACCGAGGACGCAGCCTTCAGTTTTGGATTGATTTTGTACCATGTCAGACAAAAAAATTAAAATTTACAAAAATCGAACCTGCTATTTTTGATAGCGATAAGACCGCATTTGCATATTAATGTTTAAATATTTTATGTGTTTTCGTTGTTATTTGTACTCTTTTGGTGTGCAATAAAATTTTCGTATAGGTAACTAATTTAAAATAAAACCTTAACATGCTGCGATTTTGACACAATTTCAAGAACATAAAAAGCAACAATGCTGCCCATACTTCATGCTCTGATAGGGAGTGATACTGTTTTTTAGCCTTTAATTAAAGAGAAAAAAAAACCGCGTTCGAAACCTGGAATGCCTGTCTTGTGGAGACATTAAAAGCGCCAAAATACTAACTGGAAAAAATTATCATAACCATGTTTGACAAGTGAGTTTGAATAAAACGAGGTTTTTGTACATAGACGATTACGTTTAGGAATATATTTTGGTGACAAAAATTGTTGTGTAAGTGAATAACTGTTTATCCTTTTGTGAGAAATAAAGTATTCTATAACCTGAAACTTGGTGCTACATGGCGGGAATTCATTACTTTTTACAGTCGAGTCTATAAATATTGACGTGTAAGACTTTTTACTTGATATGTGAATGTTTTTGTCGGGATTTTACTTTCCGTGTATGAAAATCTACATATCTAAGGTTCGGGTTGTATCACGTGGTTGCTGGTAACTACTTACTTTTTGCCAAACGAGACAATAATAATACACCCGGAAAACCGCCTCCGTTGTCTAGTCGCTCGCTTCACATCAGGAGGTTGCGGGTTCGATTCCCGGCAGAGTCTAACTATAATATGTAAGACTCCGTTTGGTCGGTGGTAGAGCATTCTCGGAGCCTGCATGGTTAGCTATCATCTTTTTTTTTACCCTCAATTGGTAAGCCCTTGGCATCATCTCACCTGATGGTAAGTGACGATGATGCCGAATACGAAAGCGGGCTTATCAAGATTCCCCAACGCAGTGGGGAACTGGTTATCTTACCTTCATGCCGGAACACATCAATGCTGTTAACGTTGATGTTTGGCGGCAAGACTTAGATAAGATGGTGGCATATGCCAGGCGGGCTCAGAAAATGCCCTACCACCAACCAAACCGAATCCAGAAAGTTACACCCCGCCGGGAATCGAACCCGCGACCTCCTGATGTGAAGCGAGCGGACAAGCGGAGGCGGTTAAAATTTGAAATGGGGCATGGTATGAGTCTAAAAATTTTTGAATGCACCTTATACAGGCTGTAACTTCCGGAAACTTTAACATACCAACCCATACAAAATTCGCATAAAAATGAAGTTTTCATATAATATGGTAAGATAACCGACCAATTTTGTATGGTGTGTCCAAAAATTGTCTTAAGTATTCAGCATTCTTAAGGTTCATTCGGAAAAGTTGTTCAGTTTCATGAGTGGATCCCATAATTTAAATTTCCAGGAGTGATCTTTTTACATCCTGTATAAGTAAAAATATCAGCCTGTATATCACAAATATCGAGCTGAAACTCACAACTAGACCTTGTTGGGTGAACAATATTTTCGTCTTTCAGATGTCCCTGACGTGAGACTGACAGCGTCTTTTTTTCTGAATATAAAAAAAGTTTGCCAGCATTAATTACTCAGACTAAAAAGTCTTTATAATAAATTTGCTACTTTGGTAATGCTCAAGCAAAATGCAAGATGGCGCTAAAAACGAAATCCTGGGCTAAACAAAGCTTAACAGACCAATTGAGATTGTAGTTACTGTAATATCAGAAAGGTGGTGCTGAATTATACACCACTACATGCGTAAAATTTATGGTATTTTACTGCAGTTTTTAATGATATTACAGAAATAAATAATATAATTATATACATTTGGAGAAAATAAAAGGTTGCAAAGTTTACGTTGGACAGATAAAATCGAAAATATAGTGGTTATTTGTGTAGTTAATAGCCAGGTAAATTTGTATGAAATAGGGTGACTGACGTTTAACCTTAAGGTTAAACGTTAGTGCTCCCTGGTTGAAAAAATCCGTTAGATGGCGTTAATCTGACTATAACTTGGTTTCTCGATTTAAAAATAGTATAAATAACCCTAAACCATACTACGTAAAACAGCGAGCAGTTACAAGATCAATGTACGCTAATAAACCATAATAATGTTAATTAAATAAGGATTTCGATATATTTGTCCCCTTACAATTATAGTTTTGCGTTTATCTTGTATGAATAAGGGCTCGAATTACGCACACATACATAATTTTTTTACGTATATGATGCTTATTTTTGACTTACCTCTATAAGTAGTCCGTAACCCAGAGGTGCAAGCGGCAAATTTTATACGAACCTTTTTATGTTATTGCTTTTAGGTCCGGGTTCGTATCCTACGAGACTTTGTTTTTGTCTTTTAATTTTTTTTATTTAGTATGAACATAAATAAATATGTAAATAACAAGACCCAAGAGCGATAAAAGAAAAGATTTTTTAAAAGAAAAAAATCATTTATTGAATAACAATGTCGCATAGCAATCATTCATAGCATTGGCCTGCAAGGAGATATGTATCACGTCTCCCCCGCGAATCAGGACACCAGGGAAAACAGCAGCAGCTGGTCGAGGTGACGGATCCACAGGAGTCCCCCATCGGTTCTGACTTCATAATGTACTCCACCCAGACGTCGGGTTATTGTGCCGAATTCAAACTTCTAGGCAAGAGAGGAGTAACTCCTGGCCACCTTGTCTCCAGGAGAGAAATGTCCTCTCCTTGTCCTCTGACTACGTGGCTCCGGTCTAGGTATGGGACTACCATGGCATGTAGCTTAGTTCTAAACTCTTTTCCAAACATCAGTAGGTAGGGAGTCCCTCTTGGAGTTTCTGTCTGCCTCAAGCGGACTGAGGTCTCCCCATGAGTGGTGAAGTAATACTTAGTTTTCGTAATGTAGTTTTCAGTGCTATACACAACTCCTCAAACTCGAATCTGTAGAAGGTTTCTTCCTCAAGATGTTCATCTTCGGTTTCTAGTTCTATGTTGTTCTGTATTTCGTGAAATTTCTTTATTGTTTTGTCGAGTGACTCCAAGCGGGGCTATATACTTACTTGGGTCTTGAGTGTCGAGCACATTTTCTGTGCGCGTTAATAAACTGTACTGAGCTTCTTGTACGTTTTAATTTCTTTAAATCCATTGAATTGGCCTCGTCGCCAATATTAAAAACATAAAATATCTGTTCAGTCACATAACATTTATTGAATAACAACGTTGCCTAGCAATAGCCTGCAAGGAGATACGTATCATACAAGGAGATACGAAGTGATGTCGAAAATTTGTGGAGGCACGGCCTTGCAAGCCTTTGCAAGCCAAGTCTTACGCTATTTGGAGTCACGGTTGTGCCTCCGCAAGCTAAGGAGAGTATCAAACTTAGGAATCACAGATAATTTTTATGTATATGTCATAGGGAATGGCCCCCTTATTACATCCGTGAAGTGGCAGCATGAAATTCGTTTTCATTGTCGAGAAAAATAGATTCATTTTTTTATTAATTTTTTCAATTTATTTTATCCATACAGATGAAAGTTTTTCAATTGATAAAATTGATTAAGAAAAGTTGATGTTTTGTTAATTAAAATAACATAATTATCAGTATAATCATTCAAAGAATAATAAATTACTCCAATATACATTTAAATTCAGTCACTCACTCTCACGGTCTCATCAGATTGATTGACAATAACACATTCGCTGGGATGATAACCATCATCGTTACTTAGTCAACAACCCAATATCGTCCCAGTGACTGAATTTAAATGGGTATTATAATTTTAAAATAATTCATTGTAATATAAATAATGATACTGATAATTTTCTTATTATATTGAACTAGCTGGGAGATCGAGCGTCGCTCGTCCAATCGGAGTTTTTATAAACTAAGATAACTTGTTTAGTAGTACATATAAGATATATTTTCTATGAAACATTTTGCAGGGTGTTGTTTTAGTCGGTAGTGGCCTTCTAAGGGACGAAAGGACAAGCAATATTTGTTCTGAAAATATCTATAATTTTTTTTTATAATTTGATTCTATTGAAAAAAATACATGCAAATCATCCTTTTTTTTGATTAAAAAAAATAGAAAAATATTTTATGATACGTAATATTAAAAAGTTGTTCATCGTTTATAAGTCAGTAATATCAATCAGTTTTGGCGACTTTTTAGAGATTTTCTTATTGCAAAGGTTATCAGCGCCATCTGGTTGAGTTTAGAGAAAACCGTGGAAAATTTCCTATTTTCAAACACGGGACAGAGCGGCACAATCACCAGGTATGTAATTAACTTATATGGCCAAAGATGGCGCTATTTGTCTCTAAAATACAGAGGTTAAAATATATTTTTTTATCACTCTTAAGTCTTTTTATTTATTTTCATAATATTTACATAAGTTCACACAAAATAAAAAAATTAAAAAACAAAGAACTATAAAGTCTCATGGGTGGTATTCGAATCCGGACCTAAAAGCAGCAAAACGTAAGTGGCTCGCACCAAAACCGCTAGTCTACCAATGTACCTATAAGCGATGGTTAAATTTAAGCATCATATGCGTTCTCCTTCTATGTAATTTCGATCATTAAATGATTTCTCCCTTAAATGAATCTTTTCGAAGATAATTCCCTCATAGATCTGGACTTATGGTGATTTTTAACCCCTAATCCTAGATTTTCATCAAAAGGTTTCAAGCCGTTTTCGAAATCGTCGGGACACTTAACTCGTTTAATAGTATAGGATAAAGCATCTAGTTATTTAGGGTTCCGTAGCCAAATAGCAAAAAGCGGAACCCATATGGATTCGTCATGTCTGTCTGTCTGTCCGTATGTCACAGCCACTTTTTTCCGAAACTATAAGAACTATACTGTTGAAACTTGGTAAGTAGATGTATTCTGTGAATCGCATTAAGATTTTCACACAAAATAGAAAAAAAAATAACAATAAATTTTGGGGGTTGCCCATACTTAGAACTGAAACTCAAAATTTTTTTTTCATCAAACATGTACGTGTATGGTATGGATAGGTCTTCAAAAATGATATTGAGGTTTCTAATATCATTTTTTTCCAAACTGAATAGTTTGCACGAGAGACACTTCCAAAGTGGTAAAATGTGTGTCCCCCCCCTTTAACTTTTAAAATAAGAGAATGATAAAAGTAGAAAAAAAATATGATGTACATTACCATGCAAACTTCCACCGAAAATTGGTTTGAACGAGCTTTAGTAAGTAGTTTTTTTTTTTAATACGTCATAAATCAAAATTACTTTTCATTCAATCAACTCAAATAAAAAAAATATAGAGTTCAAGACATGTGTGATTATGAATTTATACGGAACCCTCGGTACGCGAGTCCGACTCGCACTTGGCCGGTTTTTTTGTTGTACTGATGATAAAAAATGTGTTTTAAATGTGCCATTTGTAACTTCTGTTCTGAAATACATTTAATTTTATTTGAATTCTGGGTACACAAGGTATTTTTTTAATGGCGGATATGAATATTCTATAATTCATAATAATTCATAATTCATTTATTTTCTCTGTACAGGATAAAATACAAAAGTACCTATACAAGGTACCTAACATAGCACAAATAATTATTTTGTTTTAAAAAATCTTCCTTCACTGTTGGCACCTGAATAGTGTAAGCTTATATGTATCCGAGGTCAAATTTTATGATTAAAGAAAACCACTTGGCACACGTATATTATGGTACATAAATAGAAGCTGATTTAGCCCGGTAGCCACCCCACACCCCCTGGCAGGTCTATTTGACCTATTATCTTGAACTTGGTATCGTTTTCGAATAAACCGAGAATGGAGCTTTCATTTTTGTATTACTTTTGTTCAATCTATTACTCTTATTGTGAAAAAATCTAATAAAATAAAAATAAAAAAAACCAACAAGATGCTATAGTTTAAAAAATGTGCACTAATGGCATATTTTTTGTAGAAAACCAAACTAATCAAAAATAAAAAAACAGAAACACTAACTGCAATTACTAAATAAAAAGCTTCAGAAATAAATTTTGAACGTTGCACGGCGCAAGGCATGCGTGAGCGTTTTAATCTGCCGCGCTTCAGTTAACTATTATATTGGGCAATAATCTTGAATTTGGTGTAGTTTTCGGATGAACCGAGGACGCAGCCTTCAGTTTTGGATTGATTTTGTACCATGTCAGACAAAAAAATTAAAATTTACAAAAATCGAACCTGCTATTTTTGATAGCGATAAGACCGCATATCAATGTTTAAATATTTTATGTGTTTTCGTTGTTATTTGTACTCTTTTTGTGTGCAATAAAATTTTCGTATAGGTAACTAATTTAAAATAAAACCTTAACATGCTGCGATTTTGACACAATTTTAAGAACATAAAAAGCAACAATGCTGCCCATATTTCATGCTCTGATAGGGAGTGATACTGTTTTTTAGCCTTTAATTGAAGAGAAAAGAAAACCGCGTTCGAAACCTGGAATACCTGTCTTGTGGAGACATTAAAAGCGCCAAAATACTTTGAAAAAAATTATCATAACCATGTTTGACAAGTGAGTTTGAATAAAACGAGGTTTTTGTACATAGACGATTACGTTTAGGAATATATTTTGGTGACAAAAATTATTGTGTAAGTGAATAACTGTTTATCCTTTTGTGAGAAATAAATTATTCTATAACCTGAAACTTGGTGCTACATGGCGGGAATTCATTACTTTTTACAGTCGAGTCTATAAATATTGACGTGTAAGACTTTTTACTTGATATGTGAATGTTTTTGTCGGGATTTTACTTTCCGTGTATGAAAATCTACATATCTAAGGTTCGGGTTGTATCACGTGGTTGCTGGTAACTACTTACTTTTTGTCAAACGAGACAATAATAATACACCCGGAAAACCGTCTCCGTTGTCTAGTCGCTCGCTTCACATCAGGAGGTTGCGGGTTCGATTCCCGGCAGAGTCTAACTATAATATGTAAGACTCCGTTTGGTCGGTGGTAGAGCATTCTCGGAGCCTACATGGTTAGCTATCATCTTTTTTTTTACCCTCAATTGGTAAGCCCTTGGCATCATCTCACCTGATGGTAAGTGACGATGATGCCGAATACGAAAGCGGGCTTACCAAGATTCCCCAACGCAGTGGGGAACTGGTTATCTTACCTTCATGCCGGAACACATCAATGCTGTTAACGTTGATGTTTGGCGGCAAGACTTAGATAAGATGGTGGCATATGCCAGGCGGGCTCAGAAAATGCCCTACCACCAACCAAACCGAATCCAGAAAGTTACACCCCGCCGGGAATCGAACCCGCGACCTCCTGATGTGAAGCGAGCGGACAAGCGGAGGCGGTTAAAATTTGAAATGGGGCATGGTATGAGTCTAAAAATTTTTGAATGCACCTTATACAGGCTGTAACTTCCGGAAACTTTAACATACCAACCCATACTAAATTCGCATAAAAATGAAGTTTTCATATAATATGGTAAGATAACCGACCAATTTTGTATGGTGTGTCCAAAAATTGGCTTAAGTATTCAGCATTCTTAAGGTTCATTCGGAAAAGTTGTTCAGTTTCATGAGTGGATCCCATAATTTAAATTTCCAGGAGTGATCTTTTTACATCCTGTATAAGTAAAAATATCAGCCTGTATGTAAAAATATCAGCCTGTATATCACAAATATCGAGCTGAAACTCACAACTAGACCTTGTTGGGTGAACAATATTTTCGCCTTTCAGATGTCCCTGACGTGAGACTGACAGCGTCTTTTTTTCTGAATATAAAAAAAGTTTGCCAGCATTAATTACTCAGACTAAAAAGTCTTTATAATAAATTTGCTACTTTGGTAATGCTCAAGCAAAATGCAAGATGGCGCTAAAAACTAAATCCTGGGCTAAACAAAGCTTAACAGACCAATTGAGATTGTAGTTACTGTAATATCAGAAAGGTGGTGCTGAATTATACACCACTACATGCGTAAAATTTATGGTATTTTACTGCAGTTTTTAATGATATTACAGAAATAAATAATATAATTATATACATTTGGAGAAAATAAAAGGTTGCAAAGTTTACGTTGGACAGATAAAATCGAAAATATAGTGGTTATTTGTGTAGTTAATAGCCAGGTAAATTTGTATGAAATAGGGTGACTGACGTTTAACCTTAATGTAAGATTTTTTAATGTAAGATTTTAATTTTTATTCCTTTCCTTCCTTAAATAAGAGGTACCAAATACTACAAAATAAATAATGGTGCAATAAAAAACTATCCGATAAAAAAATTGCTTTTTTAAAATTAATTTCAACAAATTTCAACGGTTTATATAAAAAGAGTCGAGACCCGAGAAAACTCGAGAAATTGGCCTCGAGAATTCTCGAAACTTGAGAAATAAAAAAGGTCGAGAAATCAGAAACCCTAGGGATAATGACCACGCTGAATACGTTAAAAACAACCGACTTCAATCGCAACAACTCCAATTTTGCTATATTTTTGTTGATTTTCTCAAAAACTGCTGAATCGATTTCGATAAAATTTATAAATGGGACCACCTATGAAGTATACCATTTTAAACAAAAAAAGAATTTTTCAAATTGGTTCAGGAGTCTTCGAGTAATCGGTGAACATACATAAAAAAAAAGATTCCGACGAATTGAGAACCTCCTCCTTTTTTTGAAGTCGGTTAAAAACAGGAAATATTATGGTAGTTTGGATATTAACTGAAAACACTTCGGTACAATTAATATAAAGCGTTTACTCGTATCAATAGCGAAAGGCACAGTACAGCGTATTCAACTTTATAAGTATAGCTAGCAAGCAACGACATAGGTATAGTGCGAAGGCTGTTTAGGTGCGCACTGCCCGTGCCACCGACCGAGTGAATGCTGGCGGACCACGGCTTCCTCCACGCCCGCGCCGCCGCCGACCTCGTCCTGCGTTCGCCCTTAACCAGCTGCCGTCGTAGTGATGTGCGCATGATTTAGTGATGCGCCACAAATATTAATGGTGCCATATGATTTCCTGCAACTGTCTAAACTCTACCTTAGATAACATGTTTTCTAATCATATGTTCCTAAAATAATATACAAATAAAAAGTAATACTTTTATTTAAAATGCTCCACAATTTCAAGAATACTTGTGTAACATCCAGACAAGAGTGCGAGTATTCCAATAACTATGATGATAATATCTCGTATAAGTTTATGTTGCCCAACGCCGTATTTTGTATTTTCCTTATAGCAAACGGCCAAGTCCATCACAGCTGGGAATACTATGGCCAGCAGTGACAAGCAGAAAGCCCCAAAAAGTGAAATGAAAGGGCCCAGCTGGGGAACACCAACCGCCAAACACCCTACAAGAAAAACATTGTAAGTTACCAAATGTAGTTTTTTTATTTAAAATTATTATATTATTATGGTGATAATATTGTCACGTTAAATAAATAAATAAATTTAAATCCTAAGTAGCATTTGCCACTTTCCAAATGGGCAGCGCAGCAAAGAAATAATTAAAATTAAAATAATTATTATTTATATTTTACAAGGATATCGTCATCTTGAATTTAGGGTAAGCGGGCATCATTATGTGTATTACCGTAGTCAAGCTCATATCGATTTTTTTAGATATTTCAGAGTTTATTGAATTAGCTTCTATTAAAGCTAATATCAAATGTCGTCAACATTAAAGGATATTATATTATTAAGGTGAGTGGTGTCCTCCGAGCAAACTAGCCTCATAGGAGTCCCTAAAGGATCATGCCTCTCGAATACACTTTTTAATGCCGATGATGTGGCAGCGGTGGTTACTGCGCGTACACGTGCTGAACTCGAGTCACGTCTAAATGCAGTGGCACAGGGTGAATGGTTCAAGGTAAACGGTCTCACGCTGAACCTGGATAAGACCAATTTTATGCATTTTAGTCTAGGGAGGGCAAGGTCCCCCCGCAACTGTCCGTCTGGGTGAACGGCCGACAGCTGCAACAGATTAACTCGTCCAGGCTGCTGGGCTTAGACAGTGCGCTCCTGTGGGAGTCGCGCATCGAGAGCCTGTGCGCCAGGCTGGGCCAGGCCTGCTTCGCACTTCGCCGGGTTCGCGGCGACTGTCTGCACGGCTGCAGTAAGGTCAAGCTACTACGCGACGGTTCACTCTCTGCTGGCGTATGGTTCAGAGCTGTGGGCGTGCGCTGCCGTGCCGACTCGAATAGGGCGTTTGTCATGCAAAAGTGAGCTCTAAGAGCTATGGCTAGGGTGGCAAACGATGTGTCCGCTAAAGACCTGTTCAAAGAATTCAGGATAATGACTCTCCCTTGCATGTTTATATACTCTATTGCCACTTTTACGAACCAAAACCTCGGTTCTTTTACTAAAAGAGGGAAAACCCACTCATTTAATACTAGACATAGGGACAAACTATGCCCTGTGCCACATACATAGTTTGACTAAGTCTGAGAAATCGGTATATGTCCTCGGTCCGGTGGTTTACAACCGGCTCCCAGAGCTAGTAAAGAACGCACAGACGCATCGGGCGTTTAAAGCTAAGTTAAAGTCGTGGTTGCTTGAAAAGTAGTTTTAGGTATGCTTTTAAAGAATTCATGATGCATGGCAAGTTGCTAAAGTAAATTCCAAAGCGAATACTATTATGTTTATTATATTAATTGCAATTGCAATATTATTAAATGTTTAAATGTCAATTAATATCAAATGACGTATAAATGATTTTATGAATAAATTATTGTATTGTATTGATAAAAAAAATATATAATATAGAGTGTGTCCCAGGTTGGACTAGCGACATTTTAGGATCGTGTAATATAACCCATTTCCACATTAAAACCACCAACCTCCATTATGGGGTCCATCCCCCTCCCCGTGACGACCATTTGAATTTTTTTTTCTTATGCACCTCTGCACAAAAAAGTCACATATCTCAATTGTATGGTTCTTTAGACACACTAATAATTTTATTCGATACGTTACAATATTCTCCGTCAAATAACATCCAAAAATGTGAATAAAGTTAACATAACCCATTCAAAAACTTACTCAATCGTGAAAATTTGTAAAAAAAACATTTACTTTACAAGTTATTGTTAATTTCTGCAAAAACAAGCCAATTCAGATGTTTTTAAAATTAGGATGACAGCATTTGAAATAAACTATTAAACAACACCAAAAGTTTGACTGTAAGTCAATAGATTTGAATCTATTGATGTTTAAAAATGACCCATGTGCAGGCCCAAAATCTCTTTTTTCTCTACCACATTCCATGCAAATTCTTTATACTAAATGATAAACAAAAAATTTTCCTTAAAAATGTACACAGATAAACGCTCATTTTCGTATGCATTCTTTGAAAGTCTGCGAAGTTTTCAAGTTTGAAAAATGCCGAAACGGTATTCTTCACAACACATTGCTGTCATTCATTTTGTGTATGGTTATTGTAACAGGAGTGCTAATGCGGTCGTGGAAGAATGCGATTCGGCTAACAGTTAGTTTAGAATCTCTTGTTATCAGACACAGTAAGTATCTCTTCTTCTCTCATCTTTTCTTATAATTTATTAGGTGTACAAAAAATTACTACCCTTTTTTGAACAAAATAAATTTATTTATAAAAATGAAATAAAGTACAAATCCTATTAAATTTAAAGACCGTTGGCTTCTACTACGTTCTGCCTACGTGTAGGCAGCTCATGGACTCCTTTGAGAAAAAAGTCTTATGTCTATGAATTCATCGACTAGTTTTCTAACTTCATTTTCATTTAGCAATTGCTGCTCAGCTAAGTAAATTTGTAATGATTTAAAAAGGTGGTAGTCGCTTGGTGCAATATCAGGCAAGTACGCTGGATGCGGTAAAATTTCTTATTGCAGTCCATTTATAATTTTCGAGACCACAGAAATTCTATGTGGCCGAGCAATGTCTGCTGCGGGATCACTGGTCAGGCGTTTTTGCAGAAACAACAACAATTTACAAATTATACAAATTTTCACGATTCAGTGAGTTTTTGAATGGGTTATGTTAATTTTATTCACATTTTTGGATGTTATTAGATGGAGGATTTCCTTAGTTCTTAACAAAAGGGAATTTTTTGCCTTCACACTATTGACTTACAGTCAAATTTTTGGTGTTGTTAAATAGTTTATCTCAAATGCTGTCATCCTAATTTAAAAAAACATCTGAATTGCTTTGTTTTTGCAGAAATCAACAATAACTTGTAAATTTAATGTTTATGTTTTACAAATTTTCACGATTGAGTAAGTTTTTTAATGGGTTATGTTAACTTTATTCATATTTTTGAATGTTATTTGATGGAGAATATTGTAACTTATCGAATAAGATCATTAGTGTGTCTAAAAAACCATAAACTTGAGATATGTGTTGATACGATTTTTGTGCAGATACACCTCTGCTAAAAAAAATTAAAAATTCTAATGGTCGTCACGGGGAGGGGCAGGGCGATGGATCCCATAATGGTTTTCATGTGGAAATGGGTTATATTACAAGATCTTAAAATATCGCTAGTTCAACATCGGACACACTGTATATAAAATCATCATCATCATCAGCCGAAAGACGTCCACTGCTGGACAGAGGCCTCACCCAAGAATTTTCACACCAATCGGTCCTGTACTGCCTTCACCCAACGGCTTCCCGCAACCTTCACTAGGTCATCGGTCCACCGAGTGGGAGGTCTACCTACACTGGGTCTTCCATTTGCGCCGTTGCCACTCGAGAACTTTAATGCCCCAAGGGCCATCTGTTTTACGTGATATGTGCTATACTATGTAATATCGCTCATTTGGTGCAACAACGATGTAATTACACTTTTTGTCAAAATGGACTTATTCCAAACCATGTATTGTTACTTACGTTCGGAGAAAAATCAACACAATTGTATGCCGGTCATGCCATCTAGCTTATGTTTATAGAAAAACAATTTCGTTGATTTTTCTCCAAACGTTGCAAACCTCAAGTGGCATACTCAAGTCAGTTTTGACAAAGAGTGTAATTACGTTGTTGATCCAAATGAGCGATATGTAAAATAACTGGTTTGATTTAGCAGCCTTTTGTAGTCAGCCTTTGAAAAATCGTACTCTGTATTACTTGTTTAGTATTTTGGAGACGAACGCAGCTTTTGAACACATAGAAACAGTTGAGATACTTACAAGGCAAGAAGACCAAAGCTACTCTCAACGAGTAGTCCACGACTTTTGTTTCTTTAATGCGATTCTCAGGAATTTTTTTCTTGATCTTATTCCATAAGATGTTGTAAGCCACAAAGTTTTGCAATGGAAACGATAGAAAGATCGCGAGCGAGAATACAATTCTAGCTGTTTGCGCCTTTCTGTGAAGAGTAATAAAGGAATAGCAGTCAGATATGCTTTGTGTACCAATCTATAGCTGCAGCAGGCAGTCATGCAGCTGGCAACAGAGCCGGGCGGAGAGTATCTGAGCCCGCTCTAGTTGTCACGGATTAATTGGATACTTTGTGTAACAAAATTTGGATTCGTTAAAGTTGAAACTACGGTTTCAATGTCAGTTTCGACGGTATTTTGTAAGTAGTTAGTATGGTTATGAGAAATCTCTTGGCATTATTTCAACTGTTGGCAAACGGCGATGATTCCGAAGATAGAAGCGACAAAAAAAACACAAAGTTTATTAATTTTAAATTTTTTGTTACTCATATTTTTTTGTAATTGTGTCGTGTTAATAGTAACACGATGAAACCAATAAACGAATAAACCAATAATGGTTATAGAACCATAAACGTGTTTTCTTTTTTTCTTTCAAGACCCAACGCAATGAGAAACAGGACAGCAAATAAATAAATGCTGTTAACACCGAAGTTTTGGTAGGAAGACTTCATAATATGGTGAAGTGTAAATTACTAGTTAAGAAAAATTTTAAGACAGTAAAATATAAAAATTCCCTGCGCGATTCTTACTCCGTTGACGATAAACAAAATAAAAACATAGAACAACTTGGAAACTTACTTCTGGTCCTTTGGTAAACTAAGCGTGATAGATGCTTGAATTTTGTCTCCATATTTCAGATACCCGAATACACCGACTATTAAATAGAGACCAACTATCAAAAACATGCCAATATTGAAAAGTCCAAACAGCCCCGTGAACTTTTTCGGATGTTCCATGTTGTATTCCAGAGCCAGTACCTGTAACACAATTTACAGGCACAAAATTGTACAGGCACAATATACATACTTTATTTTTCGCAAAAGCTTTTACCATCTTGCATACACAGGATTTCAGTTCCTTCTATAAATCAGGATAAACATTCATTCGTAATCAGAAGTAATCAATAATTTCTGGACAGTTCGTAAAATTCCTTATTAGTACATTCTATTCAATCAACGTTCCCGAGTTATGGGAAGAGACCCGTGCCCCTGCAGTGGGAACGTAATGGGTTGTTTACAAATACAAATACTTAAACACATACAATTACAAAATTTAAGGATAGTAATCGGGGTTAACAAATAGAATCTAGGTATATACGGTATTTTAGTCAGATATTTCCTAGAGTAACCAACTATTTATTGTGTATAATTTGTTTTTTTTTTTTTTATTAAGAAATCCAGCAGCTTTTCAAAACACAAAAACATGCAAAGAGAGAGCGTTTGACATGTGGCTATGAAAAAATAAGAATTAACATTTTGTGATAAAGAACAATTAAAAATCGTAAGTAATAGGGACTAATTTAAAAAAAAAAAAATGTATAAGTTTTAAGGTACATATTATACAGTGTGAGTCCCTTGACATTACAACAAAAGTTATTAAGATGTGGGCTTCTACTATTTCTCTTCCTCTCAGTCATTTAATTAACATGTCTTTTGAATAAGGTAGTTTCCCAGAGATTCTAAAACTTTCAATAATTAAACCGCTATTGAAAAAAGGTGATAAGTCTGATCCTCACAATTATAGGCCTATTACGATTGTTCCAATAATATCTAAGATTTTCGAAAAGGCAATGTGTAAAAGGTTAAATAGTATTCTACAGAAACATTGTACATTGCAAAAAGAACAATTCGGATTCAGAAAGGGGATGTCAACAACAATGGCCTGTTTCAACTTAATAAAAATGGTAACAGAGTCTAAATAATAGAATTCCTGTAGTCTCAATATTTCTAGGCATGAGTAAAGCGTTTGACTTCGTTGACTATGAAATCCTTCTTCGTAAATTAGAATCATATGGTATAAGAGGAATAGCAAGAGATTGGCTACAAAGTTACTTGAGTCATAGAAGACAATACACTGAAATAACGGTCGCTACCCAAATTGGTCGAAACACTATCAAAAAACAATTTAAATCCCAAATAAAGATAATTGCTTCTGGAGTACCGCAAGGAAGCATCTTGGGGCTCCTACTATTTTTACTATACATTAATGATCTCCCACGTGCTGTGACTCACGATTGTATACAATTTACTGATGACACAACAATAGTTTTTAAATGTGACAATATAGATAATTTTGAAAATTCAATCAAAAATTCTTTATCTGACGTTATTTCTTGGTTAAAATATAATAAATTGAGCATTAATATAGATAAAACCAAAATAATGCAATTCTCATCCTACAATTCTAATCCATTACAGCTAAACATAAATTATAAAGATAAAGAACTAGATAAAGTAGATAATTTTAAATTTCTAGGGTTTATTATTGATACTCACCTAAACTGGAAAAAACATATTGATCAAATTTGCCTACGATTAGATCGTTTCATTTACGTTTTAAAAAGATTGCGACAAACTGTGTCTATGGAAGCTGCTCTAGCAGCTTACCACGGGTATGTTTTATGTTGTGGTGTAACTCGGTTGACATTAATAGAGCATTTGTATTGCAAAAAAAAATGTATTAGGGTTATATGCAATGCCTGGTTTTTAGATAGCTGCAAGCCTCTTTTTAAGAAATTAAACTTGCTTCCTTTGCCGTGTCTTTATACATATAAGAGAGGTCTGTATTTTTGTAAAAAAACACATCCCAATTATTTCAGTTCTAAGTATGGGGAACCCCCAACATTTTTTTTTTCTATTTTTGTGTGAAAATCTTAATGTGGTTCACAGAATACATCTACTTACCAAGTTTCAACAGTATAGTTCTTATAGTTTCGGAAAAAAGTGGCTGTGACATACGGACGGACAGACAGACAGACAGACATGACGAAACCATAAGGGTTCCGTTTTTTGCCATTTGGCTACGGAACCCTAAAAAGCATAACAAATAACATTTGCATGCCTTTGATAAGGTGGAATTCATCAACTACCAATATTTATAAGAACTGAAATGTAATATGTTTTCTTTGCAAATAAAGTTATATATGGACGTTTATTTTTCTAAACAGCATCTGCCGTCTCCAAGTAAACAAAAAGCTGCAACTTCTAATCTGCTTAAATTAAATTAAGCAGATTAGAAGGCCAAAACATAAAAAATGAGGACTGGCAGTAGATGGCCGTGCCACAGAAAAAAAATTACACAAAAATAAACACCATCAATTAAATATAGCACTTTTTTTACAGATCTTTTTTCATTTTGTGTGTTTAATTGCAAAAACATTAAAATAACAGTTTAAGTACGTAGGGTATAGATTGTTTCAAAAATATTTTCAGTGGAAAAAATATTGATTAAAATTAAGCCATGCACGGAAAAATGTTAAGTAATATATGTAATTAATCAATAGTCTCCTCTCTTTAACACATCAGAGTTCCAAACTTCTGGAAGCTTCTGGGCACCAGTTAGTAAACCTTTTCCAGTAAGACCCATCAAAGACATAATTTCATATCATCCGTAGAAGACTCCTTACGCGATGACATTAAATGCTTTTGGAGATATGTTCATAGCAAAAACAGTTTATCTTGTTCTATTCCTCAAACCACGAAGTATGGCGATCTCTCATCTTCCGATAAAAAAGGTAATTGCGAGTTGTTTTCAAACTATTTTGGTTCTGATTTTGAAAAGGCAAGCTCTAGCTCGTTTGAACTCATCTAGTTGCTCACCTATTGATCCGTATTGTAATTCAGTTCTTAATAATGTATGTATTTATGAAGATATAATTCGTTCCAAGATTAGAAAATTAGATGTCAATAAGGGTTCAGGTCCTGATAGTATTCCTCTGTTTTTCATTAAGCATTGTAGTGTTGAGCTTAGCATTCTGTTAGCTATAATCTTTATAAAATCTCTTAGATATGGTATCTTTCCCAGTATGTGGAAAAATGCCCATGTTATTCCAATATTTAAGTCGGGAGATAAGTCTCGCTTTGAGAATTATCGTCCTATAGGCATTCTCTCATGTTTTTCCAAATTGTTTGAATCTGTTGTATATGATGCTCTTTATTACCATCTCAAGCCATTTATCTCATCTAATCACCATGGATTCCTCAACCAAAGATCTACTACTAGTAATTTACTTGAATACAAAACTTATTTATGCAATTCTTTCGATAAAACTAACCAAGTTGACTCAATCTACACAGATTTTTCGAAGGCATTTAATAAAGTGAACCACTCACTACTCTGTCACAAGCTTGCTGCCTATGGGATTCACAGAAGCCTCCTACGCTGGATAATTTCATACCTCTCTAATAGAAGTCAGCTAGTGGCTCTTAAGGGAGACTTTTCCTGCCCTATTATAGTTACATCTGGAGTACCACAGGGGTCTCATCTTGGACCGCTTTTCTTTATCGTATTCATAAATGATTTGGTTGAACGATTATCTTGTCCCAATCTACTTTATAATAATAATAATAAATTATCACTATGATTACATAATAGATGGATGCTGACGCCTCCTTGGTTTTGTAACCAGAATGACTAAGCCATTCAAAAAGCCTGACAGCTTAATTCATCTGTATTGCATTGCTCTTTAATAAGAAGCATCCTGGACTACAACTCTGTGATTTGGTCGCCTTTTTATAGTCTTCACATTAAGCGCATTGAGCGCATTCAGAAACGTTGTCTAAGATTCTCGTCGTTCCGTTTTCATTTTAATAGAGTTTGCAGTTCTTTTTCAGAATTATTAGCTAAATTTAAACTCAGCTCGTTGGGAAATAGGCGTATATTTTTTGATTTAGTTACCCTACATAAAATTATTCACTCCAATATTGATTCTCCCGTGTTTCTTCGGTTATTAATTTTAAAACTAATTATCGATTCCGGGTCCCTAAAACGTTTTAACTTCGTGTATATCTAAACAACACTTCATTTCATAACCCGATTACTCGTATGTGCCTTCAATGTTGCCGTCGTATGTTGACATCTTCGACAGCAGACTTTTCACGGTAATGTTATGGTGAAGTAGTGTCGTAATTTTGACTTCTCTTTACAATGTCTCACTACATTTCATTTTATATTAAATAACGTTATATGTATCAATGGAGCTCACCTCTGTGCGCATCATATATTTAATTGTAATGTTTTTTTATTGTTCTGTAAACTTGGTTTTCCTTTAAATTGTCTGCTTATCTCTATTTGAATACCTATATTGGACTACAGTCTGATCATATACTTATTTAGAATTTAAGCCCTTTGGATGTAATCTGTTGGTGTGTTAAATTCTAATAAAATAAAATAAAGACCTTTTTGACTGCAGATTTGTGGGATTCAAAGTCATGGTAACGTACACTGGTCAGTTTTCTTTCATGTGGCGAAAGCAGTTATATTCTAGAACAGCGGTTCCCAATTTACCTCGCCAAAGGGAATATTTATCTTTAAGTTACATCCAAAACTCATTCAAGTTTGAAATTTGAATTTAATGATTGGATTTTTTGAGCGCGCTATGTTTTTATTTTCTTTTGAGCAGTTTCCTTTTTTTTTTTAGCAGTATATATACAGGGTGTATGGGATAGTTTTCCGAAAACTTTAAGGGCTTGCTCAGTAGATGAAACTGAACAACTTTCCACAAGATTTTTGTTCAGGAAACGAAAAAAAAATCGGCTTCTCCATACAAACTGTCCAATCAAGTTTATAATTTTGTATGGAGAAGCCGTTTTTTTTCGTTTCCTGAAAAAAAATCTTGAGGAAAGTTGTTCAGTTTCGTCTACTGAACAAGCCCTTAAAGTTTTCGGATACCTGTCCCTTACACCCTGTATATGTCGTGGCCAGATCATAGAATTTTACACTATCCACCGTTAGAGGCGCTGATATCTTTTTGTTTTTGTGATGCATCATGGCGGCGTACAATTAATAATAAAAAAGGCTATTAATAATGCGCCAATTGAAGATAAAATAAAAGTAAAATGTTGTTACGGCACTAAACTACAATAATTTTTCGAAAGTCAATCAAACAACGAGCGCAACGTAAAAACCTTGAAGTTCGGAAAATATTTCATAGGTCAGTAGACATATCAATATTAAATGCTAAGTATTAAAAATGTATAATTTATCTGTTAACAAGATTACTCAAATTTAAAGAATGCCAGTAATTTTTCAACGTATTTTTATTTGTTATTAAACCTTTGATATCATGGAAACCCTACATTAATGATATGGCCAAACGTGGATGGACATATCATTAAACGACGTTTAAACGATATGGTCAGTTTTAGCTGGCCATTTCATGAAATGGTCGGCCACACCATGAAATGATCAATTCTATAATCTGGCTACTATGTAACATGTAATATATGTATTAGTATGGACTAGACACTAGTGATAACACTCCAAATGTTATTTTACTCAGTTTTGAATTAAAATTATTTTCGCTTGGAATATTTCATTATATGTGAATTTGTTTATTCATAAAAATTGGGTACTGAGTATTATAAAAATTATGATATTTCAAACAAATTGATGATTTTGTCATTTGATAAAAGTAACTCGTATATGACTAGTAGTCAATATTCTACTGGGTACTTACGACTCCAACAGCCTCCAGTGCGAACAATGCTGTACCAACAAATATAGGGATTTCCACAATGTTCTTGCACTGTGTCATTGAGGGTTCCATCACAATGTCATCCTCGATCATATAAAAACCGACAAGTAGCAGTCCAAAAATCGTCAATGCGTTGGCGAGAGACGATATAGGGCTCATCAGTTTAAGGTCCTTTACGAGGTTCAGGAGTATCATCGGTCCCAAAATGCAAAGCAGCAACAATCGTAGATCTATATATACTTTGTGATATTCAAGCACCTGAAGAAATAATATTGATCACAATTCACAATATTAAACCTTAAATTATATGTTAATACTATACTCGTGATAGATAGAAAGTGAAGAGAGGTGGAGAAGTAGTCAAACTATCGATGTATCGTCTTGCGCTAAGTGGAGGTTGTCCGAAAAGTTTCAGAGACTGTGAAAGTGCCCGTCTTACCAAAGGTTCTGGATGCTTTTGGAAAATATAGCATCTCAAAATTTCTGTTTAGGACCCAAAAAAAATGGATCGCTTTTCACTACCATTTGTGATTGAAGATGTTGCTTATGATCCAGGATACAGAATATGTCGACGCCCCCGGCGAATAATCCGGTAACACTATATTACACTGTTCTTCGTGTCATGCCAGATTCGTTATCTATAGGTTAAAATACACCATGTATTTTTTTTTAATTGTCCTATTAAAACTGAGAAAGATATGAACGACTACGGGTTTATTCCATTGATTCATATTCTCAATTAAAAAAATTAAATTGTAATTAATTATTCTTCCAATGTAGTTATTCCATTGGCATTTCTAAAACCTTTGACCTAGATATTTGAAGTTATTTGTGTACGGCAGTTTTAGGTGGTTTTAGTGAGAACTCTCAATCAAAATTACTTAGAGTATCCTGTGATAAACGGTTTTTGAGTAATAAAGATAAAACAAATAAAATTTTAAGTTTTACCGCGTCTGATTCATTCTTGGCGTCTTCTAAACTGTTTGATATGAATGGTATATATTCTATTTACTGGTATCGTGGACTATACTGATTGCCCCAAGCGGTTGCGCAAGACGATTCATTTATTCTCAGTCATACGTAAATTGAGATTTCAATGCCGTCTGCCCTTTACCTTAGCTTCCACTAAAATAGAACAACAGACTCGTGGATTGCGCTGTGGGTTTTATACCTATCAAGTACTTGTAACTTTACTGTTTCTTTATATAAGTTTTGTATGCAATTGTTTGCTATCCCAAATAAATATATTAAAAAAACAGAATAATGTTTCTTTGTCATTAAACAAGGTACGTAATAAGGGTGGTCAGTGGTAATGAAGGATCTCTTACTCAGCCATAATCAGTTACAGCAGGCAAATTCCCTTTCATTTGATACTCAACACTACCTTTTAAGAAAAAAATCTTTTTGGTCATAACTTTGTCCTCTAGAGGCGCCATATTGAATTTAGTGTGACGTCAAATAGCCTACAACCAGCGGACAATCAAAACGCTTCTGATGATAGATACTTAATTCATTTGTCGGATTATGAAAAGTAGTTCAGAAGTTATGCAGGACATACATAGGTACGTACGTACATGCATACGGGTTAAACCATAACCCTCCTCTTTGGTTCGTCGTAGTCGGGTAAACATATATTGATGCCGTGGTCATAATATGCCACCCTGCCGTACGGGTCTCTTACGACCACGGCTATCTTGTAATCATCATTATTAATTTAAAATGTATGTGTAGATTGTCTTCTCAGCATTAATTTCAGTTCGCTTTGGGACCATCCATAAATTACGTCACACGTTAAGGGGGAGGGGGTCAACGAAGTATGACATTATGTGACAAGGGGCAGTTATAAACGTTGTGACGTCACAATAAATAATAAAAAAATATATGTATAACTTTGGAATTTCTGTTTCAGTTTAATTTTCCTGTTTTCTTTTCCGGACACCGGGTTGTCTGGAAGAAATCGCTTTTAGCGATAAGACCACCCAAATTGTACCATTGTTATTTTAATATTGTGTCTTTTGTTGTTTTATATATTATTATTTTTGTGTGTGTACAATAAAGAATATATCAATGAATCAATCAATCAATCAATTCTGGGCGAAAAATTGCAAAATATGTGACGTCACACCAGGGAGGGGGTGGTCACACAAATATGACCATCTGTGACAAGGACGGGAGGGGTCAAAAAATCATGAAATTCGTGTGACGTAATTTAAGGATGGCCCCTATTTGCGCTCTAATTGAAATATGTATATTTTCGTGTTTACTACAGTTCTATTATATGTATAATTTCAACTTTAAAAGTGCGTCGCCCAAAATCATACTAAACTGTAAACAATACATTGCACGAAATTTACATTATTAATATTCGAAGCCACAAACACGAAGTATACCACGCAAATGCCCAACTGCCATATTATCATAACTACGTCGACAAAGTAGTAACTAAACGTTGCAGCCCATTTGGAGCAGGGGGGGCCATCTTGTAGCGCAAACTTCATTGACTTGGGGTAGGCCATGTATCCTCTTTTGTAGCGTTTGCACAGCCGGTACTGAGCGTTAATCTGTAAAAGAGATGGAATTTCTCTTTAGTTTGCGTTAATTTTGATATAATAAAGCATTTTCAAAGACTATGAGGCCAATGTATGTAAGCATACCCCGGACACTTCATACAAATATATATATCCCGTTTTTGTTTACTACATAGAAGTTTAAAACTTCTTTATGTCTGTACACGTGTTAATATATAGGGTGACTTTAAATTAGTTCTTGATACGAAAGGCTATGCATGTGCTCATGATAATGAACAACTTTCCCTAAGGAACCCATAGTCAAATCATAAAAAAAATGTTGGATTCTTCATACTAATTTGGCCGGTCAGTTCATTGATTTGTATGGAGAGTAAAAATTGTTTTTTGCGATTTGACTATGGGTTTCTTAGGGAAAGTTGTTTGTTATCATGAGCACATTCATAGCTTTTCGTATCAAGAACTAATTTAAAGTCACCCTATATATGTGAGTATCTAGGGCTGCTTAGGCTTAGGCTTCTTGGTTATACCGCCTTGATTCAACTCAATTGAACAACTTTCTTCTGAATGGAAAAACAATATTTTTTTAAATAATTATATCGATGTTTCTCGAGAATGAAAACGAATTGCATATTGTCACTATAAGGAAGAAATAAGGGGAGCTTCCCTATGACATAAGTATGTATGAGTATATAAAAATTATGGCAATTTATGATTCTCTAGTTTGATACTCTCCTTGTCAGCCCAGTCTAAAACCGTTCTTAGAAACTTCGAGATTTTGCTCGTCTTAAGCTGCTTTTCCACAGGCTTTTTTCAGTACTTGTACTGTACCTTTTTCAATCTAAAACTCGTCGACTCGTACAGCGGATTCAGAACGCTTGTTGTCGTTTTTAGGGTTCCGTAGCCAAATGGCAAAATACGGAACCCTTATGGATTCATCATGTCTGTCTGTCTGTCTGTATGTCCGTCCGTATGTCACAGCCACTTTTTTTCGAAACTATAAGAACTATACTGATGAAACTTGGTAAGTAGATGTATTCTGTGAACCGCATTAAGATTTTCACACAAAAATTGAAAAAAAAAACAAAAATTTGTTTGTTTTGGGTTCCCCATACTTAGAACTGAAACTCAAAAAATTTTTTTTCATCAAACCCATACGTGTGGGGTATCTATGGATAGGTCTTCAAAAATGATATTGAGGTTTCTAATATATATTTTTTCTAAACTGAATAGTTTGCGCGAGAGACACTGTAACTTCTAAAATAAGATAAATAAAAAAAATATGATGATAAAACAAAAAAAAATATATGATGTACATTACCATGCAAACTTCCACCGAAAATTAGTTTGAACGAGATCTAGTAAGTAGTTTTTTTTAATAGTTTTAATACGTCATAAATCGTAAATCGCAATTTACCTACAACGAACTACAAGAACTTTAATATTATGTTACTTGCTGCTACGGAACCCTTCATGGGCGAGTCCGACTCGCACTTGACCTCTTTTGTTATTTTATATAACCCAGAAGTCATATCTCACCGTACATTAATAATGCTTCAATGTTAAATATGACATCCCGGAGACATCTTCACCTCGCAAGCCTTTTATTTGATGTATTAAAATACAAGAAACCCGAATACCTATATTTAAATTGAAATTTTCACCATTTCATGACAGATATGGAACAATATACGTATATTGTTCCAACATTTGGTCGCTAAGTAGCGAAAACTGCCGTTGAACGATGTAGTTTTTTGTGGATGTGCTTCCAATAAAGAGCGTGTTGACCTTGTACCATATCTGTCATGAAATGGTGAAAATTTCAGTTTAAATATAGGTATTCGGGTTTCTTGTATTTTAACATCCAAATTAACATTCAAAAAACATTTAAAAAAGTACCTGTTGGAGAACAAAAAAACAGGTATACCCCTTGGTTTCTCTGTAGCGGACTTTGCTGTATGAACACCCTGTCACTGATATAACTGCACCATCATCGATGTATATATTTTTCTTTCTCTTCTCATTTTTTATATAGGCCTTAGTATTTACATTAAAAACTTATATTCATATGCCCGCTCATATAAATTATTATTCTCTACCACACATTATATGTATACATTCACGAATACATTCATACAAACTCATTAATCTACTAATAAATATTTAATATTGTTCTGCTTTCCTATTATTGCGCACACAAACTCTCATTAGACACTTCTACTTTTCTTTTATTATTTTTAGTTGATATTTTTTAATAATTTGGTTGCATTGCATACTCGTATTTGTGTAAAATGTTAATTTACTGTGTTATTTGTTTATTGTTATTTTGTTTTCTGTCTTGTGTATTTTGTCTTATATCTGACTGTCTGTTTTTCGTTTGATGTATTTTAGTTTATAAGTAGGTATGTATGTGATTGAAGTATCAAATAAACGTTTTACTTACTTACTTACCTAAAAAACTAGCCCAGATCTAATAAAAGATCAAACTTTACTATACAGTCGTAAACATCTCTAAAACCAAGGAACTTGTGTTTATACAAATAATATATTTACAGGATGGCACAATAGATCCATTAGCCATCTCTACTGAAAACTTTGTATAACGATTTTACCAATAGCGCTTACCAATAACTTTTTTTTGTTAACAACTTTTAGTCTCTTTAATGTGGTTCAGTGTCATGAGCTAGCCCCAATTACAGGTCCTATACCTATTTTGTAACATCTTATACTTTTATTATAATATATTTATTTTTAACAAAAAACTGTATTTTACTAATACTTACTAGGATTTGTATCGTCCAGGTAGCAAAAACGCCTATCACAATGAGTAAAACAGTACCCACAATGATTCCTGTTCGCTTAAAGGCCTCCGGCATCGCAAGTATCCCGGCGCCGATACTGCCCTTAAGCATGTGCATCATCGTATCTAAGTTCCTGTACACAAAATATTCACAAAGTAGTTTTTTATAGTTTAAAGTTGATTGCGCACTTCAGAATTCATTGTATCATCATCAGCCAAAAGACGTTCACTGCTGAACATAGGCCTCCACCAATGATTTCCACGCCGCTAACCGGTCTTGCGCTGCTGCCCACATCCAACTATTTCCACGACCTTCACTAGGTCACCGGTCCACCGATGGGGGCCTGCGTCTTCCGGTGCGTGGTCGCCACTCGAGAACTTTATTGCTTCAACGGTCATCTGTTCTACGAGCTATATGCCCCGCACACTGCCACTTCAGTTGAGTTTTCTTGCGTATCTCCACATTTGATTTGATCACGTAGGGTAAGATACATCAACCTTTAGGTAACCTTGAGACTTCCTATGAGGCCCATAGTAACCGAACATGTCTCAGTTTCATATGCCATCATAGACCTTCGTCTTGAAACTGCGGTTTTTTGGACGTGAATATATTGCGTAACTTCGCAGATGCTTCCCAGTAGAGTTGAATTCGGCGATTCATCTCTGTCTCGAAGTTGAACCTACTTAGCTAGACTGATTATCCCAGGTACTCGACGTATACATATTCATGAACAATTACTCTTTAGTTTTTTTGGCATTTTTTTTGGTCCACCTACCAAGCCCTTCTATTCTACAAATGTGCATCTTACAACCACGCTAAATTTTGCCAGACACGACCTTGAAACGTTAAGGATTGTTGTAATACATATATCGGTTTTGGATCATAAATTGTGCCTATTTGTCTAGAAATCAACATTTATTTATAATCTGTATACTTAAATTGCACAAACACAATACAAACAACACAGTAGATTATTAAAACTACGTAAAATAGTTTAAAATCACCATTTTTGATAAAAGAATGAGTATTTTGTTACAAGCAGTCACAGCTTTATGAGTAGGCTGCAGCCGCCGTCACGGGTTTTATGTAAGACTAGTAAGAGGTAAGAAGTTTTCAAGTGATGGGACCTTGCACAAGGCATCATCGATACGTCTTCATAATTGTACAGTTCCATAGATATAGACCCGAAAAAGGGGAAAGCCACAGAACTTTATTTTGGCAACGGAACGCAACCTCTGATTTTATAACTAAGCACGGCAAAATGAGAAAGCTTCTAATGGACGAATTCGTCCGTTTTACAACGCCAATTAAATATTCCAAACAAAGCATCCAGTAAAGAACAACAATTATATTTACTTGTCCTACTGATTTATACATACATCAATACCTAATTTACTAACTCAACCACGGATTTTACAACTCACCACCATTTTACGTTTTACAGCTTCAAAATATGTTCCTACAAAAAAAATTCGAAGCTTCAACTAGAAAACTTAATCTAATATAATTTACAATGTGAAATAATACATAGTATCCTTTTATCACGAAAATAGCGACTGCATCTATCAGAGAGCGCCATTCATGCGAGGACGAGTGGTCTTGTCACGTGTATATATTAATTATTGTCGTTGTTTTTATAATGTGTTTTATACATAATTTATAATATTAGTGAGATAGCTGGGGTACCCGGCTTCACTCAGGGAGTTAATATTAAATCGTGTAGTATTTTTTCCGAACATTCCACAACATTTCAGAATGTTCCGTGATGTTCTGGAATATTGAGGAATGCTCTTATTTTTAAGACTATTGTAGAAATTTCTAGAGGGCGAAAATTACAGCCCTTTTATCTTCAAAAGCACGCCCTTCAAATTAAATATGTAAATAAGGTAAAAATGTGAACCTTCTTAATAGATGGGGTAGAGATGTAAAAATCGTTTTATTATTACTCCCGTGCACAAAGGCGGTGACAAAGATGCCTTAAATAACTATCGCCCTATTTCTGTACTCCCAGCAATATCAAAAATTATAGAAAAATTAATCAATAACAGATTAATCAAATATTTGAACACCTACAATATACTATCAGAATCTCAAAACGGTTTTAGAAAGGGAAGATCTACCGATGATGCTGTAACTGCTCTGAGCTCATTGATTATTGACAGACTGGATAAAGGTATAAAATGTCTTGCAATGTTCCTTGACCTAAAAAAGGCGTTCGATACCGTTTCCATTTCTATCCTTTTAAAAAAACTACATAAAAACGGAATACGAGGCACTCCTTTAGCACTACTAAGAGATTATCTTACTAACAGAATTCAGAAAGTTAAGATAGGACAATATGTCAGCAAGGAGAATGAAATTGAATACGGCGTTCCTCAAGGAAGCGTATTGGGTCCAACGCTTTTTCTTATATATATATAAATGACCTCTATAAGCTAAAACTACACAATGCCCATTTTTTCTCGTATGCAGATGACACTGCTGTCGTCTTTGAAGGATTGTCCTGGAATAAACTGCGAACTGACTGTGAAAACGGTCTAAAATTTGTGGCATCTTGGCTTAGAAACAATTTACTTACACTTAATGCCAAAAAAACGACTATATATGTTTCTCCTTAAATAACCGTACCCAACCAGCTAACTAATTTAAAGTTAAGATTCATGAATGTAATGACCTTCTATGCAATTGTATGTGTACTGAAATTGAGAAAACTAATGTCTCTAAGTATTTAGGTGTTATGATAGATCAAAGATTGTCCTGGCACAATCAAATCGAACACATCTCCAATAGACTGCGGAAACTCACATGGATATTTAAGTCGTTAAGGCATGTCGTTCCAGCCACACCTACAATGCAAAGCTCTATCTCTTAAAATAGTAAAAACAATCTATTAAAGACCATTTATATAGTATTAGCTCAATCTGTTATAACTTATTGTATTTCCATTTGGGGTGGAGCTAGTAAAATAAAATTCTTAGAAGTAGAACGAGCCCAAAGATTACTTCTAAAAGTAATGTATTTTAAGAAACGAAGGTTTCCAACTGACGAACTTTATGCATTATCTGAAGTTCTTTCGGTTAGAAAACTTTTTATAGTACATAATATAATTTTGAAAAAGCATAAAGAGATAGGCTTTAGTCCTCATTTATTAAACAAGAGAAAAAATGACATAGTAGCTTCAATGAACCCAACAAAAACTGCTTTTGCTCAGCGTCAATATATTAATATATCATCTTATTTATATAACAAAATTAATAAATCTACTTGCATTTACCCTATGAATTCGTTTGAATGTAAAATTAAATTAACAGATTTCTTGAAAACCCTAAGCTATGACGAAGTTGAAATTTTGCTAAAGTACACTGCTTAATACTTAAAAGTAAACATGAATAAACCTAATACAAAGATGAATAAACCCAAAACTCTAATACAAAGGTACACACACCACAAACATACACACACACACATACACACACACACACACACACACACACACACACACACATACATACTGAGTGTAACAAAGCCACTTTTTAGTAAATAGTATAAGTTTCTACTTTTTTCTTTTTTTCTTCTTTATATTATGGTAACTTGAAACATCTCATAACTTTGTTAAATATTAGTATTTATAATTTATGGAAGAGCGGAAACTTCTGCCACAAGTATTTTAATATACTTAAAAGAAGTTTCTTGCAATAGAATTTAGAATTGGGTATGCTAATTTTTTTTGTAAGGTATGAAAATAAAAAAAAACATTTCGGGATATTTTGATTTAAAGCCATATTTTTTTATTTCCCACTCGAAAAAGTAAAAGATTGAGTATAAAAATCGAAAAAAAGACAATAACCTTCATTTGTATCCCTGTGACGTCACATGCTCACACACTTGGTGTTACCTTGAGTTGTTTATAAACAAACGAAATGACAATTGACCTGACAGTTAACGTTTAAGTAAGCGTTCCAGAACACTTTCATGAGAGTATTTTTTTACCCTGACAGCAGGATAAACTATCATAAATAAGTGTAAAAGGGACAGACTATCTCAGGTATATTTTGCCTTGTTCTGGAACGGGCCTTGTTATTAACAAACGAGATGACAATTGACCTGACAGGTGACGTTTTAGAGAGCGTTCTGAAACACTTTCATGAGAGTATATTTTTAACCTGACAGCCGGACAAACTATTATAAATGTTTTAAGTATAAAAGGGACAGACTATCTCAGGTATATTTTGCCTTGTTCTGGAACGGGCGTTAGTCGAGATTAAGGCCTGTTTATTTCATCGTCAGACATTTGGGCTGTTCGTTTCATAGTTTGTGAACATGTGACGTCATCACGGCTTGAATATAAAAAATGTATTTAAAAATATCCACAGTCTCAAAAAATGAAATAATCAAATTAGTTTCTCAAAATGGTCTAAACAATCAGAAAAAAAATTAAAAAAAATACATTGATTTTTTTAGCATACCTAATTAAGAGTGCTTGTGAAATACTGAAATAAACGATTTTTTCTGGCGCAGGCTTTTTTTCAAGTGTATAAAAGAATTTAAAATAACCTTAGATGACTATCGTTAAATAAGTATTACATGATATATCAATGTTTTGTTTATTGATTTTGAACATTTGGAACTAACGTTTTTGTTTTTTAGTAATCAAATAGCTCAAAATATTTGGCACTCACTAATATTTAACGTTTATTGAGGGACAGGATTCCTCCAATGCTTCTTTGGTTCATGTTTTGGTTTAGATTTTTATAAGTGAAGAATATAATTGATTTTATCAATTAAAATTACAATTGTATTTTTTTTCTCCGAAAATAAAAAAACAATGTAGAAAAAATGCTATGTTTTTTCGTGTTTTATTCTTCAAAATTGTGAAAAAACTTTTTTTTTCTATTTACATTAATAGTTGGGGGATAGAGGGCTACCACACCATATAACTCTTTAAATGGAGTAATGCATGATGCAATTATAAGATATTATAAAGACTGTTTAGCAAAATTAATTGTAGTTTTTTTCTTTAACAATGCGGCAGGGTTTTTATGTACACAACACGATTGCACAACGACTAAATGGTGCTATAACTCGATAACGATGTATTTGCGACCCTTTTGTTACTTTATTGTGATATAACTGATTTAAAGTCACTAATATGTATCTAGGTAGGCCTAAGCGGAGCTATATTAGATCCATTGTATCAATTAAACGCGCTAAAAGTGGGGCCATTTTCGCGTTGTATACACGTTTCTATCACACATAATATACGATGGTCTATGTGACCGATATACATCTATACTTTAGCCCATTTTGCTAGTTGGGTAGTCAGTCCAGGGTGTATGAATGGCGCAAATTGTTTATGAAAGTGGCGGGAAGTGTTGAAAATGATACGCTCACTCGTCGGCCTTCAATGTCAGATTAGAACTTCAATTAATGAAGACAAGTTGAAGCAAAATTGACCAATAAAACTGTTAAAAGAAATAGCAGAAAATATAAAAACAGTATCGGGAGTACAGACAAGATCATAAATAATTTAAAAAGTGTCGGCTTGGTGGGTTTTTCATCTTGTGAAACCCAAACACGAGAAATCAGGATTGGTTTCTGAAACTACTTCAAAGTGATATAGATAAGATTTTAAATTATTTATTAACTTGTGATGAAACGTAGAATACACTGTTGGGTACTGAATCTAAAATATATTTTTTTGGAGGTAAAATAAATTTCAATCGAATGATCCTATCCAGTCACTGCGCACGAGTGGATCGACATGCAACCAAAATAAAAATTCCCTTTCGGAATTAAGAAGCTTGTCGATTGATGGCTTAAGTGCAATAGCAGAAACAGGGGACTGTGTAGAAAAATAGTCTATAATTTAGCTCATATTTCTAATAAACATAAAAGATATGAAAATTCCTGTTTATATTTGAACCATCTACGTAATAACAAAGTATATACAGGGTGTAACAGAAAGGTGTGATAATACTTCAAGGTGGGCTTTTACCCATCAAACTGAACAACTTTTGTTCTGCAACTTTGTCGAAATCGCAAAGAAATTTTCGGACTTTTCATACAAACTTGGTTCGCCAGCTGATCGATTTGTATGAAAAGTCCAAAAAAAAAATTTGCGATTTGAACAAAGTTGTAGAACAAAAGTTGTTCAGCTTGATGGCTAAAAGCCCACCTTATCACACCTTTCTGCTACACCCAAATACCTACTACTTCTCAGTATACCTTCTACTTACATATAAACGTGTTAAAAAGAGAACAAAATATATACGGACGTGAGGCAAGGCACTTACGAGGTAGGCTTCGGTATCACACGGTGTGCATGAGGGTCATAATTTTCATCGTCTTCTGCCCCTAAATTATAACAAATAATAATTTTAAAGTTTTATTGGGGTCTCTTAACGCTCGCTTAGTTAAAAAAAAATTGTCGTCACCACTGCTGGGGCACGGACACGGGTCTTACTTCAGAAAGGTTAGGTAATACTCCAGTCACGGGGGCTAAGTCTGGACGGTAAAGTCAGTGAGGCTAGTTGGCCATCTCTAATGTTAGAAGAAGAACAAGCGAGCGTGCTTAAGTATAGAGCGTCTGACGTGGCTTGCGAAGCACGATTATGGTTGAGATAAATGCCACTAATAGTCAAACCAATCCAGGTGCCTGTAATCAGTTCACCTGCGAGATCAAAGCCCTCCTTTGATTTGATCTGATCAGTTAAATATTTTTGTTAAATTTTATTTTTTATTTAAAAACTATAAACTACAGCACAGTTCTATCACCGCAGCACTCGCCATCGTCGGAGTGAAATTCATCCCCACCAGCTAAAGCCAAATTGGTCTCGAACAGTAAGGTTTCAGAAGAACTTCTTACCTAAAACCCTCAAGCTGTGGAATGAGCTCCCACCCGAGGTTTTCCCTGAGGTCTACAGTATGAGACTCTTTAAGAAGGGATTGAAAAGGTATTGCCTTGAAAAATTAATTCATTTAGCAGTGGTTTGTACGCGTACGAAGCCGCGGGCACCAGCTAGTAATAAAAATATTTTGAATTCGTCAGTTGATTTACTGGATAATGAATTGCCTTGACGCCCAGAAAGAATTAACCCTTGAATAGCACAGAAGAAAATAAAAATAATTACAAATGAAATGCTACATACCTCCTTCTTCATTGACCATTCCGGCCAAATGCTTTACTTCATTTTCATTCATTATTTAAAATTTTCTAATAACAAACACCTGTAATAATAAAATATTTACAAAAACACCTAAAGAACTACAAATTCTATGTAAAATTCCATAAAAACTGGGTCATTTGTTTTTATATATAGAATTCATCATGCAAAAATTAATTAATAACTTTATAGGTAGTTTTCCTTGCTTCCTTTCTTTTCTACAATGTTTGACATTCCTCATCAGTGATGTTGTCGTTGTAAAACTGGCTGTCTTCATGTCACCTATTTTTTTACTTTATCGAAAAGATATAAGTCTATTCTGCGAGCGATGAAATAAAGTTTTCTTGGTTTAGGTAGGTATTTCATGTTTTCACTGCGTAAAACTTCTGTTCAGACTTTTTAGTTAGAGATGCGCCGAATGTTCGGCCGAATATTCGTATTCGTTATATTCAAAAAAAAATTGAATGTCCGTATTCGGCCGAATATTCGATTAGTTTGCCGAATAGTTACTGAATATTAAAACAGTATTATTTTGATATTAACGTAATATGATAAAGACATATTCTGAGAAATGTACATAAGCATTTGTAAATGAAACAAACATAATGAGAACATTGTTGAAACTCCTTTAGATTTATAATAGGCCATCTGTAGAGCAATCTGAGCAACTTTTTTTTTATAAGAACTTGTCACTTCATCTTGTTTTCTCTTACGTAACACATTAAAGTATACATTTCATTACTTTATTCCTTTTCTTTATTCGCGCACTCTGTGTAGTGGCTACCTAGCCACTACAGGTTATGGGCTAGCTTTATTTTAAAGAGGAATAACTGTGTTTGCGCAAAACATGAAACAACTATGAGTCTACCACCCCGCTGATGGTCAGTCTGGCGCTGGCAATAATTCCAATGCGTCTACCGATGCCTACCCGGTCGTCGTACCCAGCGGTGTACCGCCGGTCCTGAAGTTACAAGGACGCTCCAACTACGGGTCATGGAGTTTCGGCATGAAAATGTTTCTCGTAGATTGTGGACTCTGGAAATGCGTGGAAAATCCAGAAGAATTCGCAAAAACAGTAAGAGATTCAAAAAATTGGATGAACAAGCGAGAGCTAAAATTTGTCTTAGCGTAGACCCACGAATTTACAGCCTACTAAAATCGGCCATGAAACATGGCAAAAAAAACTGTGATGAATACGCTGACAGTAGTCTAGACAGAAGACTAAATCTACTGCGGCACCTATTCGGTACCAAACTAGTGGACCATCCAAACATGGAGAGCTATGTCAGTTTTATACGTGATACGCACCAACAACTGCTCGAATTAAATGCAGGCCTGGAAGACGAACTTGTTGGAGTCATTATGCTAGCTGGTCTACCAGAAGACTTCAAGCCGCTCATCATGGCTCTAGAAAACTCGCGGGGTCATCCCTAACTTCCGACTCTGTGGCAACGCGACTTCTGAAGGACAAATGCTTCAAAAGTTCTACTTCGAGTGCTTTAGTGTCGGGAAATACTACAAAAGCAGTGCAGTGTTCGTTTTGCAAAAAAATCGGCCATACAGTATCACAATGTAGAAAGTTGAAACAAAAAAATAAGAAAAAACATACTACAAATAATACAACTGACGTAATACTTTTATATTCTTTAATTACATCTCCTACAGGTTCCCACTCAAGCAAGGACTATTGGTTAATAGATTTCGGTGCATCTTCACACATGTGTCACAACTTGACTCCTTCTGTTCTCTGGAACGACGACGGTCGAAACCAGTGTATGTTGCCAATAATGACGGTACTGTAAATATGCCTTTATCTGGTGATTTAAGTACTATGTCTGAGGTGCTGTATGTACCAAGTTTAGCTTCAAATTTACTCTCAGTCAGTAATCTTGTTTGTAAGGGCTTTGTAGTTTTATTTTCTCCCAAAGGTGCTACAATCCTACGTAAACAAGGATGTAAATTTTCGGGTGTTCTTACTTACTCAATATGTAGAGATCAAACATGATGATGAAGATACACAAATTTCTTCAAACTACAAATCTACCTTGGCTCAAGTCAAGAGAGGTGTACCACAGGGATCAATATTAGGCCCACTTCTTTTCATAATTTTCACCAATGATTTAGTCAATTTCATTTACAGTCCAAAATCTGGATGTCAATACATCGTATACGCATACAAATGCTATTATAACAGCGAATAAATTTAATGATCTTGAAAACAAAACGTTGCAAGTATTAACAGCTTTTAATCAGTGGCTTTCTGCCAATAATCTAATTCTGAACATAAGTAAAACAAATATTCTGCTTTTTAAGACTACTGCCAGAAACACAGACACACTAAATATAAATTTCAATGATAAGACAGTCGCTACTTTAAGCACTACAAAATTTTTAGGGATAAAGATTGATGCAAATCTAAATTGGAAAGAAGAAGTGAACAGGATAGAAAGCAAAATTAGTTCAGCTTGCTATGCTATCCGTAGCTTACGTGACGAGTCAAATATTGAACAGCTTAAAATTGTGTACCATGCCTTAGTAGAATCTCATTTGAGATATAGCATAAAATTTTGGGGAAATAGTTATAAATATAATATCGATAAAGCTTTTATCATACAAAAAGGGCCATAAGAATTATGGTTCGCATTCCACAATGGGAATCCTGTAGAGAACATTTTAAAATGCTGAATATATTTACAATGCCCTGTCTCTACATACTTGTCCTGCTAACGGATGTAATAAGTAGTAATGAAAAGTTTGTGACATCCGAAGACAGAGCTGAGCTTGTGTTGAACTAAAAACATAAAAGACACAAGGGAGCCGAAGCTGGTAGTAGCCCATAGGGTTTGCAATCCGGATATCCGGAAATTCGTTTTATGCGGATATCCGTCAATTTTATTATCCGGATTATTTGTAGTAAATTATCCGAATATCCGGATAATAGAAAATTTGTTAAGAAGGCGATTACAGAAGCGTATTTAAACGAATTACGTCAGCTAAGGCTCGTTTGGAGGTTTTAACTCTTAACAGAAAAAAAGATAGGATTTGAGTAAAATAGATATTTAAATTTTTATGGCAGAGGTGGCAAACGAGCAGGCGGATCAGCTGTTGGTAAGCGATTACCACCGCCCATAAAATTTAAATTACGTAGATGGACTTTGTTTTACTGTGGATAAACCACTAATTGATTTTGTGTATCGCAAGTACAAAATTCACCACCCTGCCTCACTTAAGTATCAGTAATTTACTTCTGGACACAAATAAAACATGGACTATGTAGATATATAAAGCATTTGGTTAACACATAGGATACTTTAATCCCAGAAAACTTAAGGGTTCCCGGAGCAATACTTAAGAACTCAAAATTTCCGCACGACATCCACTCCTCTGAAGGTTGGAGACTCTATTCTCGAAGTTATTGACGAATATGTATTCATACAATAGCCGGGACAAACAGACCAGTTAGGCAGGTCCGACTTCGAAAAAGAGATCAATCGTTTAAGAAGTTCCGCAATGTCTTCACGTCGAAAATATCGTAGTGTGTCAAACCTAAGGCCTGGATTAAGTGAGTGTTGCCAGAGGGCAATGGAGGATGCAATGCTCGGAGTTGCCCTACTTGGTCGAATAAGAAATTTAAAGATACATAAGAGAATTAAATTAACGATAAAGCTCATAAGTGGCAGTGGCATAGCTCGTAGCATAGATACAATAGCCGTTGGGGCAGAAAAGTTCTCAAGTGGCTACCGACACCGAAAGACGTAGCATAGGCAGGCCTATTGGAATCTGAGCTGGATGAGGGCCGCGCCGGAACACTGTTTCTAGTCTATTGATGACTTTATAGCACATAAGAACTAATTATTATTAAAAGGTTTCAAACTATTTATGTCCTTGAATTGTTTTTATTTTATCTTACCGTGTAAAGTTGACATAATTTACTTTATTTTATTTTATCTTTCAATTAATTTTTGTGACATTTTATCAGCTTTACCAATTATTTTTATTTATATATGTCGGGGGAGGTTCAGGATCAGACATCACGCAGGGCGTAGTGGGTACGTCGAGTAGAGACAACAAGTAACTTGCAGAATTATGGATTTATTGAATATGATGCTATCACTGGGTAGGTAATTCAGTTCTGTTGTAACGTGGACGGTTCCCAGGTAGGCAGGGGCAGGCAGGTCCAGACGCTGTCGAAGCTCAAAACAGAATGGCGGGCCCGCTGGCTCTCCTTCTCCAGGCTCCATCCTAGCGCACCGCGGCGGAAGTCATGTCGTGTACCAACATAACTTGACAGATTAGCCAACACAGCCACGCGTGCGCTGTGCTACAACCGAGTGTCCGTGTTCATGACCATCTCCGACACGGCCATCCTGAGAGTACACACGTCCTCGTGGGTCTAATCTGAAACAATGGAGACACCGCACAGTAAACCGTTCGGTTATTCCTGACTTAACCATAATGACCAATGTAAGGGTATATTTCAAACTGCTTTCTTAATAATGGATCATCACTTTATTGAAATGTTACATTTGAATAAAAATCATCATAACTGTATTCAGTGTATTTACTTCAACTCCCAGACTTCTTATACAAGAAAATTTTAGAATTAAAATTTGTGAAATTGTACTTTCTAAAATTGGATTAAATAAAAGGAAAATAGTTTCATATGGTCATATTACATGGTTATGGTACATATTTGTAATTCATAAAGCACTGACCTATTGAACTTAAATAAAACTTTATGGTCATAACAAAAAAACGTAAATATCATCAATCGGCAAAAACAATACAATTCAAACTAATACTTCTATGGAAAATCGAGAGCTTCCAAGTACCATTCCGCAAATAACTTTCAGATTATAAAATTATTATCCAGAAAACAAATAAACAAATAGAATATCAATTCGTGGCCATAGGGCTATAAGATAGCCACCCATATACGCGCACCCCCACACGGGGTCGCCGAGTCAACCCTATGACTCTACGGTCTCTACCAGACTCGACCTCCGCCAGAGCTTCCCGCGCACCGCGTATCCACGGACTACTCAGAGTAGATACCGACTTCTACCGGACTATGCATACTTCGCATGGTACTTGCATCTCTGGCATTTTCCTTAACCTATCGTGCGCATACTTATAGGTACGCTTCGAATTTAATGCTCTCAAAGTATATCGATCACCATCCAACACCTCTTCCACCCTAAATGGCCCTCTAAACTTAGGGTCCAGCTTAGTTTGATTACGTTCTTCATTCTCTATCAAAACATAATCCCCAACAATTTTTTTTTTATTTGCGCTTTCGTGCTATCGAAACGCGCCTTATCATACTGAGCACATTTTTCAATTTGTCGCGTAGCATGTTCCCTAACTTCCGAAATATCAACCTCAGTGACATCACCACAGGTCATCAAATCTAGGGGGCGCGCTACCTTCCCGATCAGCAGTTCAAGCGGACTAGCTTGGGTAACTCTGTTTACCGTGCAGTTGTACGTCCTCTAACGCGTCCTGCCACGACATATCATCACGTGTCTCTACCGCGGTCAACATTGATTTAAGAGTGCTCATGACGCGCTCTACTTATCCATTCGCGCGCGAGGACCCTGTCGCTATCAAATGAAGTTGAATTTTTTTACTATCACAAAAGTCTCTAAACTCGCGACTAGTAAAACAATGACCTTGGTCGGCTATAATGCGCACCGGAGCGCCGAAAAGAGAGACGGTCTTTTAACCGCGTTTATGCTACTTTTCGCGTCAATGTTGGCTGTGTGGTGGAGTTAGACGAACTTTGTGAAGGCATCGATGAGTACAAAAACATACTCCTTATTATCACTTTTGCCACTAAGCTTTCCTGTTGCATCGATATGCACCGTATGCCAGGGTATCGTAGTCTTGGGTATGGGGTGGAGCTCTGCCTGAACTCTACCTAAATGACTTTTTGCAACCTTACAAGTAACACAGTTATCTAAAAGCTTACGAACATAACGTTCCATTCCCTCGAACCAATAGCAGTCGTAAAGCTTTTCTAAGGTCTTTTCCCACCCCAAATGAATGATAGACTCGTGCACGTTGATTACAACAGAAAACCTCAGAGCCCTAGGCACAATGGGCAAACACTTGTTACGACTGTTGCGTTGTATCTTACGATAAACGACACCCTTACGAACCTCGTACGTCTTAGCCACATCCTCCGTCATGAGGCCTTCATTCAACGCTGACATAAGCTACTGTATCTCCACGTCTCGCTGCTGCTCTGCTAGAAGCCAGTTCCCCGAAAGCTCAGCCAAGTTAACGCACTTTTGTACTACCTTAGGTATTTGTTGTTTGAGCTCACTGGTTACAGGGTTGCGCGAAAGGAAGTCAACGTGGCCCATATGTTTACCTGCCCTGTAGACGACGTCGATGTCAAACGACTGTAAAAAGCACCACCAGCGGTGAACGCGATGCGTAAGGTCAGCCTTGTCACGTGACGACTTCAGCGAGTTGCAGTCGGTTACTACCGTAAATTTCCTCCCGTGCAGGTAGTATCTGAAGTGTTTCACAGCATTCACCACGGCCAGCGTCTCCAACTCGTAGGAGTGGTACCGTGATTCCGCTGGGGAAGTGCGCTTACTATAGTAACCGACAGCACGTTTCTTACATACACTCTGACCCAACCTCCTGCAACAATATTGCACCATAGCCTTCCGCACTGGCGTCTGTATGTAGCTCCACTGGGCAACGCGGATCGAAGATTATCAGAACCGGTTCCTCGGTAAGTATTGAAATAATCTGCTTTCGGATTTGCTCGTGATTATCCTTCCAATTAAAAGGATGGGAAAAATTAGGAACGAACTGGCGAAAGTAGGAGGCTAACTCGATGAACTGTCTTAGCTGTGTGACGGTTTCAGGGGGCGGCAACATCGACAGCGCTTCAATCTTACGTTGGTTAGGCTTAATCTCACCTGCCTCGACTTCGTAGCCCAGGAACTCCACACGTCTTTTCAAAAAGGAACACTTCTTCAAGTTTAGTAAAAACCCAGCATCTGATAAGACATCGAGCACAGTGCGTAACCTATGAAGTCCCTCCTCTTCCGTCTCAGATACAATTAGTACGTCATCAACGTAAACAATGACGTACGTGTAGGCCAACTCACCCAAAGCCTGTATGATAGCCCGTTGAAACACAGAAATGGCATTCCGCAAACCAAACGGCATAGTTAAATACTCGTACTGTCCGAACGGAGTAATGAACGCAGTACGCTCAATCGAATCCTCACTTACAGGTATTAAATGGAAACCACTCGCACAGTCTAACTTTGAAAAAAATTTAGCACCATTAAGATGCGAAATCTGTTCAGAAATCAACGGGATAGGATATCTATCAGGCACAGTGTTTTTGTTTAACTCACGATAATCTACGCACATACGCTTACTACCGTCAGATTTCTCAGTCAACAGCGCGGGGCTAGCGAACGGAGACTTACTCGGTCTTATTATTCCCGCTCCTAACAGTTCATTCACTCGGTCACGCATTACCTGACATTCCGCGGGCGAACACCTATACGGACACTTCTGTATAGTACGGCTCGGGTCAATCAAACGAATCTCGCACTCACCGGTCGTCACGCGGGTGGTTGGAAATCCACAAGTAAAATTATCGGAGTATTTTTCTAACAAGTTAACAAGTTCTTGCCTATTTTCCAGCGACACGTCCGTGTCTACCCCCTGGAAATTAATAACTTGTTCGTTTTGGTTCTCCATGGTATTTACCACACATAACTTAGTTAACGAAAACTCACTAACACCGATGTTTGCGACAAACCCCTTGCTTAAGATTTCGCGACCTATCATGATGCCACTCGAAAGATATACGTCCGGTAAAACATGAAATAAAATTTCGATCGGATAGTCACAAATATCAATGAGACATAACACTTGTTGGGTACAGTTCACTTTTGTTTTACCTATTCCTAATAACGACACTACATTGTTTATGCGTTTTCCGGACAATTGACAAGCTACACTCTCTTTTACTAAGGAAAACTCAGCACCCGAATCAAAGTGAAAATAAAACTGCTTACCAAGGTGTTTAAGTGTTCCGACAGGGGCGTCCACCTTGCACAGGTTGACGCGTCGCTGTGTCTTCTGTCGGCATTCTGATTGTTTGTATCCGAGTTTTCCGCATCCGAAGCATTTCATTGGTGCTGTAGACATTCTTGGGCGTTTTGTAAAATCAGGGCCGGTGTCTTTTATGTCCATGTTCGGCGCCTTCCGCTTCAAATAAGAAAATGCTTGCAGCTCCTTCTGTAGTTTTGTTAGATAGCTTGATGATAGAGCTTGACATGATAATAGAGAAAGAAATAATACCAGAAGAATGGGAAAGATCTCTTATAACACTGCTCTATAAAAAGGGAGATCCAAAACTTATAGATAACTACCGACCCATCAGTCTACTACCAGTTCTGTATAAGATTTTTTCATCCATTATTTTCCGCCGAATAAACTTCTCGACTACCACGCCATGTCCAACTGGGCGAATTAGCGAATGCAAAAAGAGACGTTGGTAGGCCACTGCTTCGCTTTAAAGACTGTGCCAAGCGGGACATGGCTGCCTTTAAAATAGATCATCTGGACTGGGAGAGGATCGCAGAAAAGCGATCCAAGTGGCGTAAGCGTGTTGCAGAGGGTCGAATGTTCTGCGATGAGACCTGGTTTAAAGCATTAGCAGACAGGAGGGAAAAGCGCCACCAGGGCGGCACTAGCACATCAGCCGCAAACTTCCCCTGCCAGGCCTGCGGGAGAGTGTGCCGCTCTTGCATCGGGTTAGTCAGCCATCAAAAAAGTTGCCTCAGTCACTGACACTGACTGAATCGTCTGCAAGACGTATAGGCCATTGATAGTAAGATAGTCTTTTGTTTTGGTTATGTGAATTATTTTTAGTAGAATATACAATATTGTCATTAGGGAAATTTTTGATAAGGATCATTTATTTTTGTTAAACACTAAACAGGTGTCCTTTTACGGGAGGGTGTTGAAACTCCTTTAGATTTATAATAGGCCATCTGCAGAGCAATCTGTCGTTTAACTTTTTTTATATGAACTTGTCACTTCATCTTGTTTTCTCTTACGTAACACATTAAATATACATTTCATTACTTTATTCCCTTTTTTTTATTCGCGCACTCTGTGTAGTGGCCACCTAACCACTACAGGTTATGGGCAAGCTTTATTTTAAAGATGAATAACTGTGTTTGTGTAAAACAAGAAACAACTATGAGTCTACCACCCGTTGATGGTCAGTCTGGCGCTGGCAATAATTCCAATGCATCTACCGATGCCTACCCGGTAGTCGTACCCAGCGGTCTCTAGCCACCTAACCACTACACTCGGAACACTAAGTTTCATGTCTTTACTAATGACACCCACTAGTCAAAGACCTCAAGTCTTAAGGCACAGCGGTGTTTTGGACGTGAAGATTATAAACTTACGGTTACAAAACGATACAGTCTGCCTGCGGAGCCATTTGTGGGTTAGGAGAGTCTGGATGTGGAATGAATACCTAATTATTATTTATTGATGCTTTGGTACTGTTTGTTTATACATACATATGTTTCGGATTTTTATGGTGTTGTCTATGAAAAGGGAACGTACTATCTGCCATTTGGAGACAGCTGTTTTCATGTGATGTGCACATCCAGCGTCAGCATGATCACCAAAGATTATTTATTTAATGACCTTTTTATTGGAATTGAAAACTCGACCAACATGCAGATACAAAACAGCTGCAGAGCTGTTTTAGAGTACACGTAGCTGTGCATTTATAAATTATTTCAGAAAAATGACAATCCTGGTTGGCAACTTCTGTGATAGAAGCTGGTGTAAGTTCGGACTCTACTAACTTGCTAGTATTTGGAAATTACCAATCAGAAATCAAAAGAGAAATTGCAAATTACCTACCAGTTACTGAACTTCAATATCTAAAACATTAGATCAAAACTAAATAACACCTTAATTCCCAAATACTTAGTGTGACAAAACCACAAAAGGTGCGCCTTAAGCTAGAAGATCACCTAACCCTACCCCACTATACAAAAAGAACACTCAATTATTTGGTTCCCGGGATTAACTAATTTATCTAACAATACTGAAATAAAAGTTTACGTAATATACAAAAACATCTAAAATAAGTTTTTGAAATTTCCTTAAAATGAACTTTCGACTTTCGCGCGCAAAAGTAGATTAAATGACAATGTCAAGTCAAAGAAATAGACAAAACTCTGACTAAAAAAGTATTTGTATCTAATGATACAAAAAGTATCATTGAGGCGACTTCCAAAAACAAGTCATTGAAAAAGATTAAGTGCCAAAAGACTATAGAGAAAGAAATGGGAAAGAAAACTGACAAAGCTCGCCGATAGAGGCGCTCATATCGCTTGACTCATACTAACTGTCAAAACGTATAGAACAATTGTTTTATATAAGATTATTAAAAAAAATGCCGCGTTGTGTGGCGATTAGTTGCAATAATAATGGAAATCGTTAATTTCCTAAAGATTCTCGGATGAAGAAGACGTGGGAAAAGTTACGTTTTCAATTATGTACTTTTCAACTTCGTCTTTAATTAAGGAACAGTCCAAGTCGCATACATTTTCCATTTAACAATTTTACAGAAAAGAAACTAATTTATAGCACCTCGATAATAAAAAAACGCGGAACTAATTGAAAGTTGTTATGAGTCAAGCATCCGTAGCGCCATCTGCAAATAGCTTTGCGTTTTCTTCCCCATTAGCTTTTGTCATGGAACTATTAGTACGTAATAGTTCCATAGTTCCATGGCTTTTGTAGAGCTAGCGCCGCAAAGTTTTTAAAATAGTCCGGCCATAGATGAGCAACTTAAACACAAAGATCGTAAATATGCACCATCGAATTCAATGTCCTACTCATCGATATAAGAAATAAATAAAGATTCTTTAGTCTGAGGTCCTACCATAGACTCTTTAATCTGAGTGTTCTACCCTACACTTTGCCTGTTCTGGCAGCTTTTACAAGCTTTATTTAACTTCACTTCTATGTATATTTGTATGGTACAACTATTGCAAACTAATTTTGAACCATATTTTCTGCTCCCGACTCGTGGTCCCACCGCATTGTCCCACTGGTTGGTTCGACGAGTAATTGACTGTTTACTCGTAGTCCCACCGATTCACTCTTGGCCAGTAATCTTAGTATGCAAATAGGCTAATGTTACAATGTCTATAGATACTTGAAAAAGTATATATCCTCTGGATGGATTGACTTGAAAGGTAATGGTATCAAAGATGACTTGTTAGTCGATACGAACAAATTGAATGCCAAATGCCATTAGATTCCTAAGAATGAACTTGGAATGAATTACCTTATTTGCAACCCCCAAATTAATGGGGAATCGGAGCTATGGGGCTGAGAAAGCTGTTATCTGTTTGAGAGATTTTCATAACTTTAGGGCTTCATAACATACGGCGGCAAGACTTAGATAAGATGGTCGCACCTGGCTCGGCGGGGTCAGGAAATGTCCTACCTCTAACAGAACAGAGTCCTACAAAGTTGGACCTCGCCGGGAATGGAACCCGCAACTGCCACTTTTTACTGGCAGTTGCGGGTTTGATTCCCGGCAATACAGTATCTATAGTGTGTCTCGGATGAAACTATTTATAAATCAACATTAGAAAAAATCTACATTTTGGGAATCCAAAATTCAACTAAATGGGAAATTAACATTTCAAGATTCAACGTTATAGGAATTCAACATAAAACGAAAACAACATTTTGTAAATTCAACTTTATGGTCCTAAAGGAAAATTATTACCTCTTAATCTCATTCATTACGTATAGTTATTATACATAGTTCTCACTTATAAATAAAATACAAATAAAAAGATATTCTTTTAATCGAAATGAGCCACAATTTCAAGAATACTTGTGTAACATCCAGACAAGAGTGCAAATATTCCAACAATGATTATGATGATATCCCGTATAAGTTTATGTTGCCCAAAGCCGTATTTTTTCTTTTCCTTATAGCAAACGGCCAAGTCCATCAGAGCTGGGAATACTATGGCCAGCAGTGACAAGCAGAAAGCCCCAAAAAGTGATATGAAAGGGCCTAGCTGGGGAACACCAACCGCCAACACCCCTGCAAGAAAAACCAGTGTTAGTTACTAATTTAATATATTCATTTTTTAATGAAAAAATATTTATTTGTTAAAAAAAATTAAAATTTCGTGTTCGATTAACAGCAGCATTAGCTTTCGCTGTTTTTTTTTATATGATAAGTGGCAAACGAGCAGACGGATCACCTGATGAGAGGCCGGGAACTCATGAACCGCACTACGTAAAATGTTGGTGAGTTGTAAAATTCGTGGCTGAGTTAGTAAATTAGGTGGTGATGTATATGAATCAGTAGGACAACTAAACATAATGGTTGTTCTTTGCTTGACGCTTTCTTTGTAATATTTAGCGTTGTGGAGAAGATGAATAAGTTTAATAGAAGCTTTCTCATTTTCCCGTTGCTTAGTTATGAAATTAGAGGTTGGGTTCCGTGGCCAAAAACATATATTCGTGGCTTGACTTTTAATTCCCCGCAAATAATTAGTTTGATTTTGCAGTCTTTATAGTCAGTCTTGTTGGAAAAATCGTACTCTTTAAGTCTTTAACACTTATTTGGGAGACGAACGCAGCTCTTTAACTCATAAGAAGTAGGGACTATTGAAATACTTACAAGGCAATAATACCAAAAGTACCCTCAAAGAGTAGTCGGCTGTTTTACTGAGCACAGCGCGATTTGGAGGAATTCTTTTCTTGCACTTATCCCACAAGATTTTGTAAGCCACAAAGTTTTGCAATGGAAACGAGAGGAAAATCGCAAACGAGAATATTATTTTGGCTGCTTGCGCCTTTCTGTAAAATGTAATAATTAAATATGTTACATTGCAGTGGTAATAGTATGCTTTGTAACGAATGGTACCATCTGTAGCTGCAGCAGGCAGTGCACTGCCGGGTAACTCTGCCAAGACTATGACGGGCAAGTCTCAGCATTGAGGGGACAACGGATTGGATTGGATTGGATACTTTGTTTAACTTTTTTCTACAAAATAAATCATACTCAGGTTTCAATTCAATAACGGCTGTTAATACCGATGTTTTGGTGGCACGACTTAAAATATGGTGAATTAATACAATATAAGAATAATTTTAATAAAGTAACATATTCAAAGTTCCCTTAAACTGAGCGATTCTTACGCCACCGTCGACAATATACGATAAAAAGTGGCCAAGTGCAAGTCGGGCACGCCCGTGAAGGGTTCCGTAGCAGCAAGTAACATAATATAAAAGTTCTTGTAGTTCATTGTAGGTAAATTGCAGTTTACGATTTATGACGTATTAAAAAAAACTACTTACTAGATCTCGTTCAAACCAATTTTCGGTGGAAGTTTGCATGGTAATGTACATCTTATGTTTTTTTTAGTTTTATCATTATCTTAGTTTAGAAGTTACAGGGGTGGGGACACACATTTTACTACTTTGGAAGTGTCTCTCGCGCAAACTATTCAGTTTAGAAAAAAATTATATAAGAAACCACAATATTATTTTTGAAGACCTTTCCATAAATACCTAACACGTATGGGTTTGATGAAAAAAAAATTTTGAGTTTCAGTCTAAGTATGGGGAACCCCCAAAAGTTATTGTTTTTTTTTTCTATTTTTGTGTGAAAATCTTAATGCGGTCACAGAATACATCTACTTACCAAGTTTCAACAGTATATTCTTATAGTTTCGGAAAAAAGTGGCTGTGACATACGGACGGACAGATAGACAGACAGACATGACGAATCCATAAGGGTTCCGTTTTTTGCCATTTGGATACGGAACCCTAAAAACCTAGTATAAGCTGGAAACTTACTTCTGTTCCATAGGTAAGTTAAGCGTGATAGACGCTTGAATACTGTCTCCATATTTCAGATAACCGAATATGCCGACTAGCAAATAGAGACCGACTATCAAAGCCATACCCATATTGAAAAGACCACATAGCCCCGTGAACTGTTTCGGATGTTCCATGTTGTATTCCAGAGCTAGAACCTGTAACAATTTATAAATTGTATAGCCACGATGTGCATACTTTCTCGCGAAACATTTTACCATCTCGCATTGCAGGTTTCAGTAATTAATATAAATAAGGATATAATTATATTCATTCGTAATTAGTAATAAACACTCATAATTAGTAGCAAGTGATAGACTTCACAAATTAACAATGTTGTTATGTATGGGAGGTACCTTATCCTGGTATGGCCCGGGATAATTCATGACCTAGTATAGTAGGCCGTATAAAGTTATTAAAAGGTACAAAGTTTCATTAAAATCGTTATAGCTATTTTTGAGAATTATAAAAACTTATTTTTGAATGGAAAGCATAAGAAACAGATTTTTCCCAGAGTAACCAACTATCTTACGACTCTTACGACTGACTCGGTGGCTCAGTAGTTAGCTACCCCGACTACTAATCCGAGAGTCGTAGTTTCGATCCCCACCCATTTCTGTGATGGCAAACATTTCTGTGATGAGCAGATTTGTTTGCTCTGTGTCTGGGTGTATTATATCTATATATGTATGTATTTCAATGTATATGTGTATGTATATCAGTATCTTGAGTTTTCATTTACATCTACTGTAGACGTTTGACATCACTATTAGTCAGTGGTATCGTTTAACTTTAAAAGACCCACCGCACCACCAGGGGTATGGACAGGGGTACGGTGGGTCCGCAATGCCATAGTACAGGGAAATCCTAGTTTGGGGCCAGATGAGCGTGTATGATTTGTCCCGGATATTATTATTATTTTGAAATATAAATTTTGGGCTACTCAGCTCACTTGGCGCTAGGCGAAGTGGCAGAAGCTACTCTAGCAGAAACATAGTCGGCTGGAGGTCAGTACGACGAGGAGAGAAAGTGTCGGACTATCCGGGCGTTGTCGAGGAGGTCTGTCTTTTGCATAGCCGCTATTATCGGTCTGCCTCCAAGTCCCAGCCGCCTAAGGTTACGATCCAGGTCAGCGGGGATCAAACCATTAACGGACAGGACTACAGGAATGATTTCAGTGGGTTGCATTTGCCACATATCCGTAAGCTCGTGCGCCAGGTTAAGGTACCACATCCTCTTGTCGGCATCAGTCAGCTTGCACGAGGTTTTCGTCGTGTGGAATAGTGATATCCACCAAAAACACCCTTGACTGCGCCCGATCCATCAACCCGATATCAGGTCTATTATGATCAACAGACCTGTTCGTGATGATGTCTCGGTCCCAGTAGAGCTTGGCGCGGTCATTGTCGAGAACTGACTCCTGCGTGTAACGTACTTGTAATATGGCAACCGCTGAGATATGAAGCCATATTTTAGAGCTATTAGCCATAGTTTTAATATTATTATGAAAATAATAGCCAGATATAACTTTTAACTGAATTTATTTAATTTAGCAAAAATTGCAAGCACACGACATCCGCCATTACAAGAGAAGAAGTGTCACAGACAATGCAAACTGTCAACGCTTACATTTAAGGCAGGTCTGCAGGCTACACTAACCCAAATTAACATCACAGTAAACAAAGAATTCCACGATATTTACGGTTGCCATATTCGAAGCCACAAACACGAAAAGAAACGATGGTTGGATGCGTTCCGTTACGGTTATAAATTCCTACAATTATGTATTAGTTTGTATAGAAATATGGTACTGTACTCACTCTCGAAAGTAAAAATTATTTTAGCTTGGCATTACATTTTTTTTTATAAAAAAATCTAATTGAGTATGGAAATTGCCTACTATAATCAAACATTTTAAAAACAAACTGTTAGCAGTGGACATTATATTGGGTACTTACGACTCCAACAGCTTCCAGCGCGAACAATGCCGTACCAATAAATATAGGGATTTCTCCAATATTCTTGCACTGTGTCATTGAAGGGTGCAACACAATGTCATCCTCGATCATATAAAAACCGACAATTAGCAGCCCTAAAATAGTCGCTAAGTTGGCGATAGACGATACAGGGCTCATCAGTTTAAGGTCCTTCACGAGGTTTAGGAGTATCATCGGTGCCAAAATGCAACACAGCATTTCTCGTAGATTAATATTTACACCATAGTATTGAAGCACCTGAAGAAATAACAGTGATCACAATCCACAATATTACACCTTAAATTATATATACCCTACTCGTATAGTACCTAAGTGAAAGAGGTGGAGAGGTACGTCGACGTGCAGCATGTATAAGTTGTGAACGATTAAAGAAAGAAGATATGAATACAAAGAAGATTTACTGACTGCTATAAATTTGAGATTTCTAAGATGTCTAAAGAAGAGTAATTAGAAATTAACATTTTCCAAGTGGCTTGGCGCGTCGTAGTTCCAAGCAGTAGAACCACGGTTAATAAACGCCCAAGAACGGTGGTCGTGCAAAATCTTTCGTGATTCGTGCATGAACCTTATAACTTTTATATTAATTGACAACAAATGCCGGAAAAAAGTAATATAAAACTGTAATGTAAGTAGTATGGTATGAATGTAAGAAGGTGCGTATCTCTTAAGTTTTGTTTTTATCTTTTACTTCTTTTTAAAGGGTAAATTTAAAATTTCATAATTAGCAATCTCTGTGTGCTGCTATCCAACTGGATAGAAGTGAACTCACTTTTGCACTTTGACTGAAATATGTAGATTTTCGTGTTTACTAAAATTATATTAGTTAAAAACTTAAAAAATGCGTGGCACGTCATGTTCTCTCTCGGTCTGCAGGCTACACTAACCCAAATTAACATCACAGTAAACAAAGAATTCCACGATATTTACGGTTGCCATATTCGAAGCCACAAACACGAAGTATACCACGCAAAGGCCCAACTGCCATATTATCATAACTACGTCGACAAAGTAGTAACTAAACCCTGCAGCCCATTTGGAGCAGGGGGGGCCATCTTGTAGCGCAAACTTCATTGACTTGGGGTAGGCCATGTATCCTCTTTTGTAGCGTTTGCACAGCCGGTACTGAGCGTTAATCTGTAAAAGAGATGGAATTCCTCTTTAGTTTGCGTTAATTTTGATATAATAAAGCATTTTCAAAGACTGTGAGGCCACCCGGACACTTCATACAAATATATATCCCGTTTTTGTTTACTACATAGAAATTTGAGACTTCGTTATGTCTGTACACGTGTTAATGTAATTATGTGAGTATCTAGAGCTGTTTAGGCTTAGGCTTCTTGGTTATACCGCCTTGATTCAACTCAATTGAACAACTTTCTTCTGAATGGAAAAAAATATATTTTTAAATAATTAAATGGATGTTTCTCGAGCATGAAAACGAATTGCATATTATTATTGTCACCGCACGGAAGAAATAAGGGGAGCTTCCCTATGACATAAGTATGTATGAGTATATAAAAATTATGGCAATTTATGATTCTCTAGTTTGATATTGCATTTAGTCATTGCATTTAGACTGTTCACAATTAAATGTAGAAGAGAAAATCTCCACTATCTCTTGGGGATTGCTGACAACTGCACTGCACTATATACATACATATAGATATAACTGCACCATCATCGATATATACAGGGTGACTGGTAAATCAACGGACGCATTTAAGGAGGTGAATAAGAAGCTGATACACATTCCAAATATGTAAAAAAAACATGACCTTAATTTTCATCATTTAAAAAATAATTTTAAAGTTCACTTCTACATTTTACTAAATACTAAATCACGTGTACGCGGCCTCGGGCAATGACCCGAGTAGCGGCGCGGACTCGCCAATGCGCAATACTGCGCATGCGCGTAAGTGACTGCTCCCGCGTCCCTGCCCTGCGCCGCGCCTCGCAGGCCCTAGTCAGTCGCCCGCGGGCTGTCGTAGGGGTGGCGTGCGTCCACGCGCGTCCCGTTCGTCGCGAACATTCTGGTTTTACTTACGTAGCTGTCGCGTGGATTTCGGTGCCTTGATAGTGAGTGATAATGGCTTATCAGTACTCTAATGAGGATGCTGGGACATGGTGTGGTGCTATGTGATGTAAGCTACTGTTGTTAGACGTGAATTAACGTCATATTGCAGTGTATCACGAATTACATAAGTTGCCGTCATAGGACTTCTTAGGAGACTTAGTGCGCTTGGCCTTCCTCCAGTTCCTAACCCTGATCAAGGACGAGGAAGGAATCCTTCGTTATCCAGTGAACCCGCACAAAGCAATTTATCGTACTTCGATTATTACCCATGTGAAAGTACGCGGAATGCAGAAAGGCATTTCCAGGTATCCCAGTGGTTAGGGTAACGTATCCTACATGAAGACGAGCTCCATCTTTTCATTATCAGTGTGTTATCAGCCTGTCCAAGAGATTGGCCTTAGCGACCACGAGCAGCACGGTGCACGCTGTGGGAAAGTGGTAAGTACCTAGGCATAGAGTTAGGAAACACAAGAATAGTAGCGTTTTATAAAAAAATATGTAACTTGTGTTTTTTGAGTGTATGATTTTTTTGTTTTATATGGTTGAAAAGTATGTAAATTATCCTATCATCTCCTTAAATACGTCCGTCGTTCAACCAGTCACCCTGTATATATATTTTTCTTTCCCTTCTCATTTTTTATATAGGCCCTAGTATTTACATTAAAAACTTATATTCATATGCCCGCTCATTTAATATATCATATAATTATCTACCACACATTATATGTATACATTCACGAATACATACATACAAACTCGTAAATCCACAAATAAATATAATAATTTGTTCTGCTTTCCTATTATTGCGCATACAAACACTCATTAGGCACTTTTATTATTTTTAGTTGATATTTTTTAATAATTTGGTTGCATTGCATGGTGTAATAGTTGTGTAAAATATTAATTTACTGTGTTATTTTTTTTATCTCTGTGTCTCTCTAACTTATATTTAAAATCTTTTTCTATCCTTGGGTTGTGGCAGAAAATCTGTGTTTTGCTCTTAAATGGGCAAGGTATTCACTGAGCTATGGCCCATTTGCATTGCAACACACATATACTTACTGATACATTATCTTTAGTTTTATTTTATTTTTGTTATATCTGATTGTCTGTTTTTTGTTTGCTGTATTTTAGTTTATAAGTATGTGTGGGATTGAAGTATCAAATAAACGTTTTAGTTACTTACTTATTTCTTTTTCTCAGGGTGCCATATCCTAGCGGATGTCGGCGATCAGCATGTGGAACTCCGAACTCACTTACTTACCTCAAAATTTTGCCCAGATCTAATCAAGGTTCGGAACCGGTTAAGAAATACCGGTTAATTTCGTTCGAATTTCGGTTAACGATTCCGTTCAGGTTAAAACCGGTTTCCAGCTTAACCGGTAAATTTGAATAAAATATCGGTTAATCAGGAAGTGGTTTTCTAACCGAAATAAGAACTAAATTAACCGGTTAAAACCAAACTTAGTCAAGTACAGGCGCGTCGCGCGGGTGCCACTGTCCGAGTCTTCTGCTCACTTTCTCGCACGCTTTCAATTGATTGCACGCGGCAAACATGCCTACAAAGTCGCATATTCTTCAAATTAACCGGTTAATTCCGTTCGAACGTAAAAATATCGGTTTTGGTTAAACCGGTTAAATATACCGGTAACCGAAACCTGAACGAAACCTTAACCGAAATTATTTCGATATAGGGGTCAATGACCGAAACCGGTATTTTCAAAAAACCGGTTTCCGAACCCTGGATCTATTAAAAGATCCAACTTTATTATACCATCGTAAACATCTCGAAAACCAAGGAACTTGTGTATATACAAATAAGACATTTACAGGATGGCACAATAGATCCATTAGCCATCTCTACTGAAAACTTTGTATAAAGATTTTACCAATAGCGCAACTTTTTTTAGGGTTCCGTAGCCAAATGACAAAAAACGGAAGCCTTATGGATTCGTCATGTCTGTCTGTCCGTCCGTATATCACAGCCACTTTTTTCCGAAACTATAAGAACTATACTGTTGAAACTTGGTAAGTAGATGTATTCTGTGAACCGCATTAAGATTTTCACAGGAAAATAGCAAAAAACAATAAATTTTGGGTTTCCCCATACTTAGAACTAATACTAAAATTTTTTTTTCATCAAACCCATACGTGTGGAGTATCTATAGCTATAGGTCTTCAAAAATGATATTGAGGTTTCGAATATTATTATTTTCTAAACTGAATAGTTTGCGCGAGAGACACTCCCAAAGTGGTAAAATGTGGGGGCCCCGTAACTTCTAAAATAAGAGAATGATAAAACTAAAAAAACCATATGATGTACATTACCATGCAAACTTCCACTGAAAATTGGTTTGATCGAGATCTAGTAAGTAGTTTTTTTTAATACGTCATAAATCGTAAACCGCAATTTACCTTTTATTCAATCAACTCAAATATAAAAAAAATCATTTAGTTTCATAAACACAACGAACTACAAGAACTTTTATATTATGTTACTTGCTGCTACGGAACCCTTCATGGGCGAGTCCAACTCGCACTTGGCCGCTTTTGTTAATAACTTCTAGTCTCTTTAATGTGGTTCAGTGTGATGAGCTAGTCCCAATTGCAGGTCCTACATCTATTTTGTAACATCTTATACTTTTAATATATATTTATTTTTAACAAAAAACAGTATTTTACTAATACTTACTAGGATTTGTATCGTCCAGGTAGCAAAAATGCCTATCACAATGAGTAAAACAGTACCCACAATGATTCCTGTTCGCTTAAAGGCCTCCGGCATCGCAAGTATCCCGGCGCCGATACTGCCCTTAAGCATGTGCATCATCGTATCTAAGTTCCTGTACGCAAAATATTCACAAAGTCGTTTTTTACAGTTTAAACTTGATTGCGCACTTCAGAATTCAATGTATCATCATCAGCCAAAAGACGTTCACTGCTGAACATAGGCCTCCACCAATGATTTCCACTCCCCCGACCGGTCTTGCGCTGCTGCCCACATCCAACTATTTCCACGACCTTCACTAGGTCATCGGTCCACCGAGTGGGGGGCCTGCGTCTCAGTTTCATATGCCATCATAGACCTTCGTCTTGAAACTGCGGTATTTTGGACGTGAATATATTGCGAAACTTCGCGAAGGCTTCCCAGTCGAGTTGAATTCGACGATTCATCTCTGTCACGACGTTGAACCTACCTAGCTAGACTGATGATCCCAGGTACTCTTATACATATTCATGAACAATTATTCTTTAGAAACCTTAACGTTTAGCAATGTTTTTGGTCCACCTATCTAGCCTTTCAATTCTACAAATGTGCCTCTTACAACCACGCTAAATTTCGCCAGACACGACCTTGAAATGTTAAGGATGTCTGTAATATATAGATATTGGATCATAAATTGTACCTATTTGTATAGAAATCAACAATTATTTATAATCTGTATACTTAAATTGCACAAACACAGTACAATCAACACAGTAGATTATAAAAACTACGTAAAAGACATAAAATTTTCCATTTTTGTTAAAAGAATGAGTATTTTGTTACAAGCAGTCACAGCATTATGAGTCAGCTGCAGCCGCCAGCACGGGTTTTATGTAAGACTAGTAAGAGGTAAGAAGGTTTCAAGTGATGGGACCTTATACAAGGCATCATCGATACGTCTTCATAATTGTACAGTTCCATAGATATAGACCCGAAAAAAGGGGACTTATAAGTTAAGCCACAGATCTTTATTTTGGCAACGGAACGCAACCTCTGATTTTATAACTAAGCACAGGAAAATGAGAAAGCTTCTAATGGACAAATTCGTCCTTTTTACAACGCCAATTAAATGTTCCAAACAAAGCATCCAGTAAAGAACAACAGTTATTTTTACTTGTCCTACTGATTTATACATCAACACCTAATTTACTAACTCAACCACGGATTTTAAAACTAACTACCATTTTACGTTTTACAGCTTCAATATATAAGGTGCTACTTTATTAGTGCCCGATATTCTACTCAGTGCTTCTACTCCTGATTCTGATCAACTTTCCCCAAGGACCTCATAGTCAAATCGCAAAAAATTTTTTGGAATCTTCATACTAATTTGGCCGCTCGGCTGATAGATTTGTATGAAGAGTCCAAAACATTTTTTACAATTTGACTATGGGTTTCTTGGGGAAAGTTGATCAGAATCAGGAGTAGAAGCACTGACTAAAATATCGGGCACTAATAAAGTAGCACCTTATATGTTCCTATAAAAAAAAATGTTCAAGCTTCAACTAGAAAACATAACCTAATCTAATTTACAATGTGAAATAATATATAGTATTACCACGAAAATAGCGACTGCATCTATCAGAGAGCGCCATTCATGCAAGGACGAGTGGTCTTGTCACGTGTATTTAGTAATTCGTTCTGTTTTTATAATGCGTTTTATACATAATTTTTAATATTAGTGAGATAGCTGGGGTACCCGACTTCGCTCAGGGAGTTGATATCGAGGGTTCACGGGCGACTTGTATTAAGCGACATTTTTGGAAACACAGGTAACCTCTACTTTAAAAATTTATTTCTTACAAAATACCTCACAAAAAATAACTTCTGAATAATATTTAAAATATTAAGAATATCGAGAATCTATATAATACTAAGAAGTTAAGTTTTAATGATTATTTTTCTAAGAAATTTTTTTTTAAATCAGTCTCCTGAACATTTCTAAAAATGTCGCTTAATACAAGTCGCCCGTGAACCCTCGATATGAGATTGTGTAGTATTTTTTTCCGAACATTCTACAACGTTTCAGAATGTTCCATGATGTTCTGGAATATTGTGGAATGCTCTTGATTTTTAAGACTATTGTAGAAATTTCTAGAGGGCGAAAATTACAGCCCGTTTATCTTTAAAAGCACGCCCTTCAAATAAAATATGAAATAAGGTAAAAATGGGAACCTTTTTAATGGATGGGGTAAAGATGTTAAAATCGTTTTTTTCTGAGGTGAAAAAAAAACATGAAGAAAAACCTTTTTTTCTGGCGCAGGCTTTTTTTCAAGTGTATAAAAGAATTTAAAATATGTTTAGATGATTATCGTTAAATAAGTATTAGATGATATATCAATGTTTTGTTTATTAATTTTGAACATTTGGAACTAACGTTTTTGTTTTTTTAGTAATCAAATAGCTCAAAATATGTGGCACTCACTAATATTTAACGTTTATTGAGGGTCAGGATTCCTCTAATGCTTGTTTGGTTTATGTTTTGGTATAGATTTTTATAAGTGAAGAATATAATTGATTTTATCAATTAAAATTACAATAAAATCATTACTTTGATGTTATATATTCCATTTCAATTGTATTTTTGTTCTCTGAAAATAAAAAACAATTTAGAAAAAATGCTGTTCTTTTCGTGCTGTTTTTTTCGTGTTTTTTTCATCAAAATTGTGAAAAGACTTTTTTATTTATTTACATCACTAGTTGGGGGATAGAGGGCTACCCGTAAAAATGACTGAAACCCTTAATTCTTCGCCCGTACAAGCTCAAATTTTATTAGAGGAAAACATTATGTCATGTTCTTCAGTATTTACTTTTAAAGAAATTAAGCCAAATGTTGTTGTAAAGACTTTTAAATCTTTAAAATTAAAAAATAGAGAGCACATCTGGGGATTATCAGTTGGTTGAATCAGTAATGTAATAAATATTTTAGCACCATATTTGGCTTGCTTGTACAATACCAACATTAACAGTGGTGTATTCCCCGATCTTATGAAATACAGTAAAGTACTACCTTTATATAAATCTGGCAAAAAAACTGAACCGGGAAACTACAGGCCTGTCTCAGTGCTTCCTGTGCTTAGTAAAGTTTTTGAAAAAAATATGTTAAATCAAATGGTTCAGCATTTCAACATGAACAATCTCCTGTATAATCAACAATTTGTTTTTGTCAAAGGACGTTCAACAACAGATGCAGTAGTTGCTTTAGTACACAATATTTATTTGAGGAATCGCAAAATGCAATAGCGGTATTTTGTGATCTATCTAACTGCGTAGAACATCAAACCTTACTCATAAAATTAGAGCATTACGGTGTGAGGGATAGGGCACTCGGTCTCCTTAAATCTTATCTTGATAATAGAATGCAAATGGTACAATTCAAGGACGTTAATTCTTCTGGGTCCACTGTGAAAATAGGCGTGCCACAAGGATCTATTTTAGGCCCTTTCCTTTTTCTGACGTACATCAATGACTTGCCATTTATGGTGCAAAACCTTTCTAATACTGTGTTGTTTGTTGATGATACTTCCCTTCTTTTTAAGGTGAGTAGAAAGACAATCGAAATTGACGAAGTGAACAACACTCTCTCTAAGTTACTAGACTGGTTTACTGCTAATAATCTGTTACTAAATGCGAAAAAAACAAAATGCATCAAGTTTCTTTACCAAATGTTAAACAGACTCATAATAAAGTAATATTAAATGCTAACGAATTAGATTTTGTTCCTAGTACAGTTTTTCTTGGCAGCTATATACCAACTACGATCCCGAGAATCACTTCGAGATAGATTTAAGGAATATTCTAACAGTTGCCGGTCAGTTTATTTACGAAAATATTATGTACGTTCGTAAAAATCTAAACTTGTTTTTCAAAAATAGTGACAGAAATAACCGTAACTTAAGAAGTAAAAATAATCTTGACATAGCTTTCTTGAGGCTTAGTAAGGTGAAAAAAATCATTTGTGGGGCAGTGTGTACGCTTTTATAACGAAATTCCGAATGACGTGTGTGAACTACCAGAATGTAAATTTAAGAAACATATAAAACGCTGTATTTGTTTAATAGGATACTATAAGACTGTAGATTATTTTAATGATAATGCCATTTAGAATATTCCTCCAGCAAAATGATACGACGTTTATAAGAGTGCTTAATGTACCTACGTAAAGAAATAAATATTTCTGAATTTTTGAATTTCTTATGTCATAAATTAAAACCAAATTTAGTTAATTAAAAATCAATTTAAATTAGTTTTTTTACTTTGATTATTAAAAACGTGTTTTGTAAATAAATATTAGAGCGAAGTATAAACAACTTTTAGTTTTACTCTTCGTGTCAGCTTTCGTGAAAGCCATACGGGTCGGAGTTGCGCGAAGGTCGCCCTGGCTTTGGCTATCCTCGAGGTGATGTCCTCCTGAGTCCCTCCAGTTTCTGACACGACACTGCCGAGGTACGTAAGTTTCTCTACACGCTCAATGCGTTGTGTACCTAGTTTTAGAGGGAGCACGTTCTTTCCTTCTGTGCGCATTTCCTGGGTCTTTCGCGTGTTGATTTTAAGACCATCGACACCATGCCCCGAAGTGAAGCGCGTAGCCCAAGATAGAACGCAATGGCGAAGCACTGTAGACGCCCTCTGCCCCACCTAGGGGACTTAGGACATTAAGTCAAGTAAGTAAGTCATAAACACCTTTTGGTTTAATAACTGTATTTTTGATTAACAAACAGTCCTCCTAAAAATCGTCTAAATTTGCCCTTGTGGTCTAAAAATTTAAATATCTTTGAACAACTTTAAGAAAATTACATGATTGTTACTACTTTAGAACTTTCATTAAATAAACAAGTTTTAATAGTAGTTTGCTGAATAGGTGCCAAACATTTTTTTACACCACTGCTTGTCGAACTTACAAGATCATTTTTTGTGCAGAAAAAATGTTAAAGAAAGTACTGCGAACTCAAAATTAACTCGTTATTTAAAAAAAAACAATTACGTGAAGCAACTATTTATCATTAATACAAATTAACTCTAAACGTGACACTTAGAGGTGAAAATTTAAGGAAAGTCGGACTTTTCCCCTATTTTCGGATTTTTTTTTTAAAAACCAGACAGTTTTTTTTTATTAGCTTTAGCCTATCTGATGCGACATTAGACAAGGTATCTACCATAACAATTTGATTCACCCATTCTGGGACACCCTGTATACACGGTGAATTTGAATGAGTATTCAGGAACCAATAATTCTTACTCAGTAATCGATGGCAATCGCATTTCCATCGGTAGTTCATAAAAGAAACATGATTATGATAAATTTAGCATTTAAGTTTAAACCGAAATCATTGTCACCTTATTTCAATTTCTTACTTTGTAGTAACAAAGTATTATACATATATACCTACTACTTCTCAGTATACTTCTACTTACATATAAACGTGTTAAAAAGGGAACAAAATATATACGGACGTGAGGCAAGGCACTTACGAGGTAGGCTTCGGTATCACACGGTGTGCATGAGGGTCATAATTTTCATCGTCTTCTGCCCCTAAATTATAACAAATAATAATTTTATAGTTTTATTGGGGTCTCTTAACGCTCGCTTAGGTAAAAAAAAAATTGTCATCCCCACTGCTGGGGCACGGACACGGGTCTTACTTCAGGAAGGTTAGGTAATACTCCATTCACGGGGGCTAAGTCTGGATGGTAAAGTCAGTGAGGCTATTTGGCCAACTCTAATGTTAGAAGTTAACAAGCGAGCGGGCTTAAGTATAGAGCGTCTGACGTGGCTGGCAAAGCACGGTTATGGTTGAGATAAATGCCACTAATAGTCAAACCAATCCAGGTAATGGCCATGCCTGTAATCAGTTCACCTGCGAGATCAAAGCCTTCCTTTGATTTGATCTGATCAGTTAAATATTTTTGTCAAATTTTATTTTTTATTTAAAAACTATAAACTACAGCACAGTTCTATCACCGCAGCACTCGCCATCGTTGGAGTGAAATTCATCCCCACCAGCTAAAGCCAAATTGGTCTCGAACAGTAAGGTTTCAGAAGAACTTCTTACCTAAAACCCTCAAGCTGTGGAATGAGCTCCCACCCGAGGTTTTCCCTGAGGTCTACAGTATGAGACTCTTCAAGAAGGGATTGAAAAGGTATTTGAAGGATTGGCAAAGCATTAATAACACCTCTGGTGTTGCAAACCACTTTCCATCAGGTCGGCCGTCAGCCTTTTGCCTTCCTATACATATCATTTATAATAAAACTATAATGATTTGACAATGCCTTGAAAATATAATTCATTTAGCACTGGTTTTTGCACGCGTGGATAAGTATCGTTCTTTTGGTTTAAGTGCAGGTTTCGTGGATAATTCGGTCACGCATGCTACCTGTTTACCTGGATAGGTTTAACTATTTACGGCACTTATTTTGAATAGTACGGGAGGTAGGCACTTCGCAAGCCACGTTAAGCTGACGTTTTCTATCACTAGTCTTTAAGTAATTTAGGCGGCGGCTGAAAAAGTTGAATCTGGGGTTGGCTAATGACGAACCCCACATTTTGCACCTATTCGAACTTAGACCCCATGTGTGGATTATGGCCTAACCTTCCCAAGCTATGAGATATTTGCCCCGTAATGTGGATGATATGGTTTGTGAAAATAAATTTATTTATTTATTCTATGTAATAATAGGTATCCTGTAGGAGCAATGCATTTTTCGTAAGATACGCGTACGAAGTCGCGGGTACCAGCTAGTAATAACAATATTTTGAATTCGTCAGTTGATTTACTGGATAATTAATTGCCTTGAAGCCCGGAACCCCTGAATAGCACAGAAGAAAATAAAAATATTTACAAATGAAATGCTGCATACCTCCTTCTTCATTGACCATTCTGGCCAAATGCTTTACTTCATTTTCATTCATTATTTGATTTTTTCTGTTAACAAACACCTGTAATAATAAAATATTTACAAAAACACCGATAGAGATACAAATTCCATGTAAAATTCCCTAAAAACTGTGTCATTTGTTTTTATATATAGAATTCATCATGCAAAAACTAATTTATAACTTTATAGTTTTCCTTGCTTCGATTCTTTTCTTTTTGACATTCCACATCAGTGATGTTGTCGTTATAAAACTGTCTGTCTTCATCTCACCTAATTTTTTTACTTTATCGAAACGATATAAGTCTATTCTGTGAGCGATTAAATAAGGTTTCCTTGGTTTAGGTAGGTATTTCATGTTTTCACTGCGTAAAACTTCGGTTCAGACTTCTTAGTAGAGAGAGATGCGCCGAATGTTCGGCCGAATATTCGAATTAGATATATTCGATCTTTTTTAATGTTCGTATTCAACCGAATATTCGATTAGTTTGCCGAATAATTACTGAATATTAAATAAATATTATTTTGAGATTAACGTATGTTAAAAAGACATATTCTGAGAAATGTACATAAGCATTTGTTAATGAAACAAATATAATGTAAACATGACCTTGTGTTGTTGCATTTTGGCGTCCACAAATGTTTTGTTTTTTTAACAAAAAGCACAGATTTATAGCCAGATCCCAATTGCGTTGGGGAGTGAACCTTGGAAAGTCCTCTACTATCTACTGCATCATTATCACTTACCATCGGCTGAGATGATGCCAAAATAATGCAAAAAGATATAATAATCGGTGTTTTAAGTAACATTTATTAAGATTATTATTAAAATATATTTTCAATATTTTTTAAAATAAATATTAAAAACCAGGTGATTAAAGCTAAACCGCAAGTGGGGTTACATTGATAATTTATGTTTCTTAATGGATTATCAATGCAGCCCCCAAAAAAAACTGGGTTTGCTAGGGGAAATAAAAGAGTTTATTATGAAATCAACTTTTTATGCAATTGTCTCCAGAAAAATGAACTTATAAAGAATTAAGCGGTTAAAAACACCTGATTGGTGATTTAAACAGCTCACCTAATACAAATATACCTACTAAGAAAATATTTAAAAATATCACTAGTTGTTCTGATAAATCTTGTTCCTTGACAACAGCAACGTTTATCACAGCAAAGTGGCCCACGTGGTGCTCCTTCCTTCAAAGTGTTATACAGGTTGACGCTTTTGTAAACTGTGTATGGAGGAGGCATTACACCTTTTATAATACTTTTTTTATACTATACAAGTATTTATATTTCCTTCATTCATTCACCATTCATTCTTTATCTTTCGTAAAGCTGCAGAGTGCAAAATTTAAATTTTTATACAAGCAATTTGAGGTAAGTGAGATTTTATTTTGTTATTATAATATTCGTCTAATATGGTGGAAATTATGTGCGACCGCAGTTTGGTTGATAAACTATATTAAGGTTTACCATGAATTCTTAGAGCTCAGAATTATTGAGTTTTACTAAAATATTTATTAATAATATTGACTTCCACTTTCTAAGGGCATTTATAGTATTTGCCGTTCATGGCAATGTTTTCATTGTCATCAATCATCATTGATTCGGACTGAAATTAGAGTTTCGCGTGAAAATTACACATTATTAATTGTGTATAGATAAAAAATATATGTCCTATGTAATAATTTATAATAATAAGTTGTGCTTTACCACGGGGTGGAGACCTGGTGACCTGAAATACAGACTTCTCAAAATCTAGCTCAGGCACCAGTCCAATACAACTTAATAATTTTAAATATGTGTAATGTAAGTGATATGTGTATTTTGGAAAATAAACTTCATTTCTATTTATTTCACACCCAATGAACGAAAACCTATGAAATCTTCGTGTCGGTAGCAAAACAAGGCACAAGTATAAAGTTGCAGTTCAGCCCAGTGATCTACAACATATCGCACTATATCAGTCCTTTCTTGCAGCTCTACGTCAAAGTCAATTTTTTCGTAAATCAAATACATCAAGGAATTGAAGAGGCAGGAACCATCTCCCGGCATATGTACCACACGATGACGGCGGAGTCCCACCTCTACTTACAGTACAACAATTTCAGAAACCATGTTAAAATCAGAAGACTACCGATAATACTCAATCTAAAACAATTGAACCTACACCTTACGACCTTACTATAAACAAAACTAATCCTATACCTAATTCTATTCAAACTTCCAATATTAAATTCTAAGAAATTAACAAGGAAATACTTATAATAATTTGTACCAGTAACCTACTTAACTCGAATTATAAGACCTACGAATGCGAAATACGAATATTTCCTAACAAACGATGCTACAACAATATGAGATATTCGAATATTCTTTACCAAAGTTTTACTAACACAGAAGGAGAATGTCATAAACGACTGTAAACGGCCGAGGAACCACTTCGCTACATAAGGCTGCCCGATATACAAGTCGCACATAAGGGTATTTAGCCGATCTAGCCGGTCAAAAATCATTTTTTTTAAATGGTCCCAAGTACAAACAAACTGGATATAATTGTTCTTGAATGACTAGAGAACAAGATACAATCCTCCTGGTCTCTTGTCTGCTACACCCGCGCGCTTGTGTCAATCGGAACTTTACCATCGCTCTAAGTGATACGTATTTTTCTTGGCTTTCGAAGTGTGACAGTATCAGTTTAAAAGTTCATGTGTTCGTGATCAGTGATTTCTTCGGAAATATTGTCATGGATTCAGATCAAGCAGGTAAGAACACATACTTTTTAACATTCTGCTGTGTTTTTTGCCGTTTGAAAAAATATATAATTGAAATGATTAAATTTTTTAACCTTATTTTACGTTTGAAAATGTTTTTGTTGTATTTCCGGGTTCTTCCCGGTTATTATATTAAATGATAATGAGAGTTTATAGATTATACAATATAATTATGACCAAATCAGCCGCCCATACCCGCCCCCTTCTAAGCCAGAGGTGAGAAACCAAGACAGTGAAAAAAACAGGAAATTTTTGTTTAAACCTCACTATAAGTTAACGTGGTAGTTATTTTGTTTCAGGAGACACAGAAAGTGATCAGGACAAGAACAACCATGATATTCATAATCATTTAGTCATATAAATTGTTTTAAAATTAAATTGAGAAATATAAATGTCAAAGTACTATGTACTACGGTGGGTCTGCAGGGCATTTTTTAAGAGTTAAGGGTGATTTTCGAAAAATTATGACGTACGTATTTTTTATATAAGAAGTATTTTAATTAATTTTCACTTATGTAGCACAAACTGTAGTGCAAGTCTCATACAAACTTCCACCATAGTTGGTACTATTATCTAATCTATGCTTCCACCCCCTATTCCCAGTGGATAGGTTAGGTTAGGTTTTTTAATTTTTTTTGTTCTCTTTGTAGTAATATTAGCTTACATACAAAATTTCAGCTTTCTAGGACTTCAGGTAGAAAAATCTCTGTTTAATCTCACTAATGATACCTCATTTGTCGGATTATGATAAGTACTTTAAAAGTTATGTGGGAACAGATCAATATACAAACATACATACTGGTTAAAATCATAAACCTCCTATTTACTTCGCCGTCGTTAGGTAAAAAAAAACTGGAAGCATAGGTACGGGCCCGACCTCAGAGTACAGAGTCTTATGGGCGGTTTTTTATAAAAGTGTACATAGCAATTTTACGGTGTCCCCCAACTTAACATTTTTTTTTCAGCACCGGGGTGAGGTTTAAATTTCTCGTTTTTATTTAAAATCAAAGATATGATGTTTGGAATGATTACTACTACTTTTAATTTTGTCTTTCAATTATGATTTATAGAAATTTCGTAAATTTAAAATAGGCATTGTCAGCTTTTTCCCATGTCCCCTTTTTTAAAATCCTATAAAATAGAATACATGATAAAATAAAGATTATTCACTTTTATCAATAGGAAAGTCTTAATTAATTTTTTAATCAGATCTCATATTTTGACCCTGGTGGAACTTTCCACTGACTAACGGGGTTATTTAATTTATCTTTGGAATATTTCCACCGATCAGTAAGTTTTTCCGGCAGTGCCGGCAATAATTTTGAACTTGTGAAAACACTGTCATCTTTTCTCAAATGTTAATCTGCCAGCAATCTTCGCTGCAAGATCACGAGTAAAAAAAGGTCGAAAAAAGTTCCAGTGATAAACGACGATTTTAAAGATAATTTTGATATATTTTATAAATTCATACTTCAAACGACATAGATTACTTAAGTGTTGTCTAGAAAATAGCATTTATTTATATAAAATACCGCAGATCGGAGAATTACGTACGAAACAAAATCTGGCGTTGGGAAATCGTTACATTCCACTGACAATTTTTACAAAAAAGTTAGGTAGTGGAACAAATACTTACACAGTGGAACGCTAAAGCCGCAATCATATCGACTTATTTTTTGTTATAGCTTTTATTTCATTTGGCATGAGATACGCAAAAAAATACAGTGTTATTTTTAGTTTTAAATTTTAAGGGGTTACTCAGGATTAAGTATAGAATACTTACAAGAAAAAATATTGAAAAAATTCGAACTACATTTTTTTTTTCAGTTTCTCACACTCAATCTGAATAGTAAATCAAGAATTTGAATGAGGAAATTGAAAAAAAAAAAAGAGTTTTTATATTTTTTCTGTAATCTATACTTAATTCTGAGTAACCTCTTAAAAATTTCAAACTAAAAATAACACTGCATTTTTTTTTCATTGTGTATGATAATTTAATAATACAAACTTGTCTTAGTTGTTTTTATTTAATTATATTGTTGTCATTATATAATATATTTTTTTATTCATCTATTATTCAAAGCTTTGTGATTGGTGCCTTATAATTCCATTGAGTAACTTTGACGTTCCAATTAGTAACTGTCCACATTTAATTTAGTAGTAGTCCTGTTCTAATATGAAATATTTAATTTAAAATAAACAGAGAATTTAACTGTTGTTAATGCTATTTATTTTTCAAAGTAAAGGTTATCTGTTAAAACATTTATAACGAACAATTCATCTACTAATTTACCAAAACATTAGTCATAGGAATGAAAGTGCTAAAAATGTCGCGGTTCATTAAAATACTTTAATTTTTTAGTAAGGTTTATTACATTTCGTAGGTTTAATGCATAATTTAATAAATTAACAAATAAATTTATGGACTTACAGCTTTAAGAGAGTTCCATAACGCCCTAAATTGTGTCCTGTCTCTGTACGTTTCTTATAATTTATTTGTTCAATTTAAACTTAATAGTTTCTGCTTATTAGATAAGTTAGAACAAAGAAGTAGGGCCTCTTTCGTAAAAAAATTCTTGCGACCCCCCTAGGGCCATAAACAAAATGTTAGTGGTTTGAAAGACTATGTTAATAATTTTCTTCAGTTAGAAAATGATTTAGTAGAACGAATGAAATAGAACCACCCATACAACCATTTCGGTCGCAGTGAAGACAATGTTAGGTACTCTTGCGTCGTAATAGAAGCAAGTAGAATTGTCTACACTGTGACCGAAATGGTTGTATGGGCACGTTTTTACAAATTCTTAAAAAATAAACAGGTCCAGCCTTCTCACTGAAATCGTATTTTTTTCATTGCAGTGTAGGACCTACAAATACTGACTTTTTATTTTACTCGCGACTCCTTGAGAAAGGCCTCGCGACCCCCCGGGGGGTCGCGACCCACAGGTTGAAAACCACTGCACTAGATGATCTGACCAAACGTTGATTTAAGAAGGTCACTTCATCATCATCAGTCAAAACGTCCACTGCTAAAAAAAGTCCTCCACCAAGGATTTCCACACTGACTGGTCCTGCGCTGCCCGCACCCTTCATCAGGTCATCGATCCACCACCCCGTGTGGTAGTTCCACGAGCTGTATGCTTCGCTTACTGCCGCTTCAGTTTAGCGGTTCCGTGAGCTATGGCAGTTACTTATAGTTCCTCTTCGCAAGACCTCATTTCTTGGAACTCTAAGTATGGCAAGCTCCAACGCCTTTATTCGGTGTCCTTGAGTCTTCTTAGGCCCATAGTAAGTGGCCATGTCTCAGTTTCATGTCTTTACTGGCGACACCCACTAGTTAAAGACCTTAAGTCTTGAGACACAGCGGTATTTTGGACGTGAAGATTATATACTTACGGTTACAAAACGATACGGTCGTGGCTCAGAGCGACTTGCGTGGTTGCATGGATCACGCGGGTTAACTGACTACAGACACGATCATAACCGGATGGGTTTGACTGTTAGTGGCATTTATCTCAACCGTTTCCGTGCTTCGCAAGGCACCGTTAAGCCGTTGGTGCCGGCTGCTATGGCTATCAGTCGTTAAGCCATGTCAGAGACCTTATAGGCGGCTTGAAAACTTCTGACACTTGGGCTGGCCACTATGCCAACAACCTCTACCAATCCGGACTTGGCCCCCGTGTGTGGAGTATTGCCTAAACCTTCCCGAGTAATAGGAAGAGACCCGTGCCTCTGCAGTGGGGACGTAATGGGTTGTTAACACACAAAGCGAAACATTCTACCCTTGTAGCCATTTGTGAGTTAGGAGAGTCTGGATGTGGAATAAATACCTTATACCTTATTATTATTTATTTTATTTATTAATTATTATTTATTAATGTTTTGATACCGTTTGTTTATACATACATATGTTTCGGATTTTTATGGTGTTGTCTATGAAAAGGGAACGTACTATCTGCCATTTGGAGACAGCTGTTTTCATGTGATGTGCACATCCAACGTCAGCATGATTACCAAAGACTCCACGCCTACTTATTTAATGACCTTTTTATTGGCATTGAAAACTCGACCAACATGCAGATGAAAAACAGCTACAGAGCTGTTTTAGAGTGCACGTAGCTGTGCATTTATAAATTATTTCAGAAAAATGACAATCCTGGTTGGCGGTGGTAACTTCTGTGATAGAAGCTGATGTAAGTTCGGACTCTACTAACATGCTAGTATTTGGAAATTACCAATCTGAAATCAAAAGAGAAATTGCAAATTACCTACCAGTTACTGAACTTAAATATCTAAAACATCAGATCAAACCTAAATAACACCTTAATTCCCAAATACTTTAGTGTGACAAAACCACAAAAGGTGCGCCTTAAGCTAGAAGATCACTTAGCCCTACCTCACTATACAAAAAGAACACTCAATTATTTGGTTCCCGGGATTAACTAACTTATCTAACAATACTGATATAAAAGTTTACGTAATATACAAAAACATCTAGAATAAGTTTTTGAAATTTCCTTAAAATGAACTTTCGACTTTCGCGCGCAAAAGTAGATTAAATGACAATGTCAAGTCAAAGAAATACACAAAACTCTGACTAAAAAAGTATTTATATCTAATGATACAAAAAGTATCATTGAGGCGACTTCCAAAAACAAGTCATTGAAAAAGATTAAGTGCCAAAAGACTATAGAGAAAGAAATTAGCTTTTGTAGAGCTGCAAAGAGTTTTTAAAATAGTCCGGCCATAGATGAGCAACTTAAACACAAAAATCGTAAATATGCACCATCGATTTCAATGTCCTACCCATCGATAAAAGAATTAAATAAAGATTCTTTAGTCTGAGGTCCTACCATAAAGACTCTTTAATCTGAGTGTTCTACCCTACACTTTGCCTGTTCTGGCAGCTTTAACAAGCTTTATTTAACTTCACTTCTGTGTATGTTTGTATGGTACAAATCTTGCAAACTAATTTTGAACCATATTTTCCGCTCACGACTCGTGGTCCCACCGCACTGTCCCACTGGTTGGTCGACGAGTAATTGACTGTTTATTCGTAGTCCCCACCGATTCACTCTTGGCCAGTAATCGTAGCATGTGCATTATAGTATGCTATAGGCTAATGTTACAATGTCTATATATACTTGAAAAAGTATATATCCTCTTGATGGATTGACTTGAAAGGTAATGGTATCAAAGATGACTTGTTAGTTGACATAAATGCCAAATGCCAATAGATTCCTAAGAATGAACTTGGAATGAACTACCGTACTCGCAACGACCAAATCAATGGGGAATCGGAGCTATGGGTCTAAGAAAGTATACAGAAACACCTGTTATCTGCTTGAGAAATTTTCATAACTTTAGGGCTTCATAACATACGGCGGCAATACTTAGATAAGATGGTGGCACCTGGCTCGGCGGGGTCAGAAAATGTCCTACCTCTTACAGAACAGAGTCCTACAAAGTTGGAGCTCGCCGGGAATCGAACCCACAACTGCTATTTTTTACTGGCAGTTGCGGGTTCGATTCCCGGCGATACAGTATCTAGTGTGTCTCGAATGAAACTTTTTATCAATCAACATTAGAAAAAATGTACAATTTTGGGAATCCGAAATACAACTAAATGGGAAATTAACATTTCAAGATTCAACGTTATAGGAATTCAACATAAAACGAAAACAACATTTTGTAAATTCAACTTTATGGTCCTAAAGGAAACTTATTACCTCTAAATCTCATTCATTACGTATAGTTATTATACATAGTTCTCACTTAGGAGATTTACTGGAAAGATTTACTCTAGTGGTAGAAAAACTAAGCTGTTATGATGTGTAATCAGGAGCAGAAGATATTCATGTTTCTGTATCCTTTATTTGGTGTTGGATATTGTATTACAGGAGTATTAAACGCCTAAATAAGTTAAATGGGGTCATATGGTTTCCTCCAAGTGTCTTTACTCTACCATAGAGGATATTTTTTTCTCGTCATTAGCATATTCCAATTAAAAATAAAATACAAAGAAAAAGATATTCTTTTAATCGAAATGAGCCACAATTTCAAGAATACTTGTGTAACATCCAGACAAGAGTGCAAATATTCCAACAATGATTATGATGATATCCCGTATAAGTTTATGTTTCCCAAAGCCGTATTTTCTCTTTTCCTTATAGCAAACGGCTAAGTCCATCAGAGCTGGGAATACTATGGCCAGCAGTGACAAGCAGAAAGCCCCGAAAAGTGATATGAAAGGGCCTAGCTGGGGAACACCAACCGCCAACACCCCTGCAAGAAAAACCACTGTAAGTTACTTATTTAAAATATGTTGTAATGTAAAATTAATATTATCAGGAACGTTTCCTATGTTACGTCACTTTGACAGCCCGCCTTGTGAACTGTCGCTCTCGACTCGATATTGTTGGGTTTGCTTTTCTAGTTCCTTAATTGTTAAATATTTCAAATAAACATTTCTAATATAATCTTCGTGCTTTTACTGTGATCATAACATGGTGTCAGAAGTGGGATGGATCCCGAAGTGCAGAGAATATTGGATGGGCAAAATGAGATATTGGCGTCGGTTGCAGCTTTGTTGGCCAGGCAACAAATTAAGGCCCCTTGCCCCCCAGTCGTGCCTACAAGGGGAGCCTGTACAGTGCCTTGCCCCCCTCCCCCCCCCGCTTAATATTGAAGGGGACATATATGAAAACTTCTTGAACTTCAAAGCTAATTTTCAAAATTATATAACCGCAACCGGAATAGACCAATGGCCTCCCGAGCGAGAGGAACAAAAAGTGAGCATCCTTAAAGCAGCAATAGGGGTAGCTGCCATGCAGAAACACCTAGACTTTGGTCTTTCAAAGGAGGATAAAAAATGTACAAAGACAATTTTGAAGGCTGTGGAAACAAGGCTTTAACCTCAAAAGAACATCATATATAATACGAGTAGATTCCTCTTCAATACAAGAACCCAAGGATCCGAGGAACCCTTCAGAGAATATCTCTTTGAGCTAAAAAACTCTTAAAGAAATGCGACTTTAAGGACATAGAGGAGGAGATGCTCCGGGACCGTATTGTAATAGGTATAAAGGACAATGAAGTCGAGAAGGAGCTTCTCCGTCGCCATGATTTAAGTCTAGATACAGCAATTAAAATTTGTGAAACTTCCGAGACAACGGGAATTCAGTTGGAGTCACTAATTAGTCCGTCGGAACCGCCACGCGCCAGAGGTCCTCCAGCGATTCCTCAGACTGCATCGGTAAAATCTAAGGGATGACAAAGGAAGTGTTTATGGGCAGCTTTCTGTAGAGGTAGACAACTCGTTTATTCCAACTAGATACTGGAGCGCAAATGTGTCTGATAGGTTATAATAACTGTAAGAAAATATTGAATACTAATAAATTAAATTTGCTCCCAGTTAAATCTAAACTTAAGACTATTGGAGATCATCCTATAAAAGTTTTTGGTGAGATTTACCTTGTTTGTTGCAAAAGAAACAGAACATATAAAATAAGATTCTCAGTAGTTGATCTTGACCATGGACCTTTGCTTTCAGAATATGCCTGTGTTAGATTAGGATTCATAAAATATTGCAATGTTTTTAAAAATAACTTTATGAAACAATCAGTCAAAGAAACTGACAGAACATCTGTAGAAAATATAGTAAATAGATATGAAGATATATTTAATGGTTATGGTAATTTTTCAGGAGACATGTCATTAGAAGTTGATCACTCTGCCACTCCAAAAATTCAAACTGCCCGACGAGTTCCTATGGCTTTGCGAGGTCCACTTAAAGAAGAGTTGGAAAATTAGGAAAAGGCAAATATTATAGTTAAGGAAAATGAGCACACTGATTGGGTAAATAACATTCTTATTGTTAAAATAAATAATAAACATAGAATCTGCATTGATCATATACCTCTTAATAAAGCAATTAAACGCCCCAATTATCAGTTCACAACTTTGGATGAGATACTCCCGGAGCTGGGTGAAGCAAAAGTTTTCAGCACAGTGGATACCAAAAAAGGCTTTTGGCATCTAAGCCTCACAGAAGAAAGTTCTAAACTAACCATCTTTTGGACCACATTTGGTAGGTATAGATGGAAGGGCCTACCATTTGGTATTAGTTCAGCTCCGGAAATATTTCAGCAAAAGTTGCTCTCGTTACTCAGTGGCTTATCGGGAGTGGAAGTGATGGCTGATGATATATTAATATATGGTAAAGGAAAATCCTATGAAGAAGCAGTTAAAGACCATAACAAAAATTTGGAAAAAGTATTTATTCGTCTGAGAGAAATAAATTGCAAACTAAATAAAGAAAAAGGAGACGTTTCACGGGACTATGGAGCTTGGACCTGGTCTGTGTACTAAACATCATAAATAAGTCATTAGAAACAAAGTCTTTTCTAATTGTACATTTCCTTCGATTTACCTTCGTTGCGAGGTTAATCTAGTTTCTCAGATTTAACAATCGCAACACATAAATCACCCAACATGGCGAAGCGAGCGCAATTTTGAGCATTTTACGTTCAGAAACTAGATTTTGTACATACCATTGAAATTAATAATTTAGTTGTCCGACAAGTAACTCGAAAACCAGCTGTTATGCCTGTAAAAGAGGCAAGGCATATCCGCAGATTTAAAAAATCGTACACCAATGTCAGAAGTCAGAACAGAAGGGTGTTCAGTCAATCTGAGTCAGAGAAAGCATCTGAGGAATATGTGGACGAATCCGTAATTTCTGAACGTGACCTACTATTGAAAGCTTCAGTGTTACCATTTATATTGTAAAAAGTGCTGACAAAACATTATGCTTGAACCACACAACCCTGCTTCTAATATTTTTTTCATTATTTTTCCTAGAAAGCTTATATTTTTCTATATTTTTCGTACTACGTACATGTCTAGGCACAAAATGAAACGTTTCCTTTAGTGATGAGCCGAATGTGGTTTGAACCGAACACGAACTTCGGCTGAACATTCGGTGACAATATAAAGTTCGGCCGAAGTTCGGTTACTTTTACCGCGATTTCTCGCGAGTGACATGTCGTGACATGATCAGGCGCTCGCTTGAATTCGGTGCGTACGCTCCCCGCCCCGCAAAAAAAAAAGGATTATTTGCATGTATTTTTTTCAATAGAATCAAATTATAAAAAAATATTGTAGTTATTTTGAGAACAAATATTGCTTGTCCTTTCGTCTCTAAGAAAGAAGGCCACTACCGACCAAAACAACACCCTGCAGAATGTTTCTTAGAAAATATATCTTATATGTACTACTAAACAAGTTATCTTAGTTTATAAAAACTCCGATTGAAAGAGCGACGCTCGGTCTCCCAGCTGGTTTAAATTATTTTATATCTAACACCTAGGTTATTTTAGTTTTTTTTCTTGTAGAGTTGGAACAGATTAAGCTTGACAGCGAAGTTCCAATATGTGAAGATTGTTAAGGTGTACAAGCGTCTGCTTGATGTGTACTTGACTGAACCGAATGTTCGGTATTTGAACCGAATTTCGGCCGAAAGCCGAAGTTCTGTTCAACCCACCGAAGTTCGGTTGAACCGAATGTGAAACGAATTTCGGCCCATCCCTAGAAAAATTACGTTTGCTGCAGACAAAAGTAAAAGTATGGACATATACTTACGGATAAAGGATTAAAAGCTGATGACTCAAAAGTCAGTGCTATAAAAAACATGACGACACCAAAATGCAAAAAAGATACCTTGCGATTCCTAGGTAATGATAACCTACCTCAGCAGATACATAAAAAATCTTAGTTTTGAATCACGATGCTTAAGACGCCTTACGTACAATGACACACCATGGCAATGGACGTCTAATGAAGAAGATAAATTTACAAAGTTAAAAAGTTTGATATCAGATTTAAAATTGCTAAAGTATTTTGAAACAAATAAACCCATTACTATGGAATGTGACGCTAGTAGTGATGGCCTTGGAGTTGCTATATATCAGGAAAATCAAGTAATAGCCTATGCATCTCGTACCCTTACTGAGACAGAGAAACGATATGCACAGATTGAAAAGGAGATGCTGGCGGCTATAGTGTTTGGATGTACGCGTTTTGAGCAATATATCTGTGGATGTAAAAGAACTACTGTAAAAACTGACCATAAACTATTAATCAATATTTTTAAGAAACCTCTTGTACAAGTACCCAAACGATTGCAATTAATTCGTGCTTTTACTGTGATCATAACAAAATATTCATTTTTTTAATGAAAAATTATTTATTTGTTAACAAAAACTTAAAATTTATATATGCGTGTTCGATAGGGGTCGTCCAAGTGAGGCTCAAAAGGGGGGGGAGGGGTTTCAGAAAAAAACACGAAATATCACAATGGGGGAGGGGGGTGTACTGAGATATCACGTGATATATCGATTTTTTCGTTGAACGCGCGATTTTTAGAGTAATTTCCAAACGTCGGACTGTTGTTGTTATGTTGTTTTTAACTCTTCCCAAGGTTCGAAACGGCTTCAGGTAGTCAGAAACAACCTGCAACCTTAATATCTGGAAATTTTTATAACGGTGCTTAATTTTTCAGAATTAAATTACATTATACCTGTATTTAAAATTAATATTTTGTACCAAAAAAAAATAAACGTGATTTTGGGTAGGGGGTGGGGGTAGTCTAAAACCTCACCACGTATCACCAGGGGGGGGGGGGCTAAAAAGTTGCTAAAAACATCACGTGATTAATAGACGGCCCCATAACAGCAGCATTAGCTTTCGCTGTGTTTTTTTTTTATGTGATAGATGGCAAACGATCATCACGATGACAGATCACCTGATGGTAAGCGATTACCGCCGTCCATAGACACCTGCAACACCAGAGGAGTCACAAGTGCGTTGCCGACCTTAGAAATGGGATGGGGGATGGGGGAATGGGGGGGGAGGTTCTCACCCACTCGGCGAAACACGACGCAAGCGTTGCTTCACGCCGGTTTTCTGTGATGCCGTGGTATCACTTCGATCGAGCCGGCCCATTCGTGCCGAAGCATGGCTCTCCCACGGTCGAAACGGTGTCGCTGCAGTTAGCGCACAATATTGTATCATTAAGGTGAGGTATGCATATAAATATCGTAAATTTAAATAAATAAATTCCAATCCTGAGTAGCAATTGCCACTTCGCCGAGCGGCTAGTGAGCAGCACAGCAAAAAATTAATTGAAATAATACATTATTTATATTTTATAAAGGATTTTTTAAACTTAAATTTAGGTTAAGGGGTCATTATCACTTACAATTTATAAAATATGTATATAGTGTAAAAACGTTAATGATTATTATACGTAGTTGATGACGGTTTGTATCACTAGATGGCTGGCGTTAAAAGTCTGACACTAGGGCTGGCCACTAGCCCCACAACCTCTACTAGTACTAATTCGGATTGGCCCTAGGGTATGTAGTATGGTCTAACCGTCCCAAGCTATACCTAGGAAGATCTCTTCTGTGTCCTAGCTAGATTCTATGCTTTTTCACGAAACTTCGTAATCTCAGTAGTTATCTTAGTAGTGCTAACTACGGAAATGACAGAAATGTTCTATATTTGAATATTTCGAAATCTTAAAAACAGATTTAAAACGAGGCTACTTCCAAGGAATTTATATGTAGTACCGATATACAAGTTCTTTCGCTACTTCTCACTGTACTTAAGTGAAACCAACGAATTAATAAACAAAAATAATTGGTTTTTTCAGATCAAATTGTGTAAAATGTACGAGTGTAGGGCAGTAACTTTATATTTTCTCTCTACATGTTTTGGCAGTGAGTGGCTATTACAACATGACAGTTTAGTGTATAAGGGGTGGATAAATCTCAAATCGATTTTCACAGTACTTCTTTACTTTCTCTTGACACGTTTTGGCATTTGTATTTAGCTTAGGGGGTAAGTCAAGATCATATCGATTTTCACATTTTCGAATTAAAGTTAATATTAATTTCGTTAATATTCAAGGGTAAAGATAAATAATATAATATGTAAATAAAGGGTGCTAATTCGAGGCTTCTATTTAACGCATTCACTGCCAGCGACGCATATATGCGTTTTCGTTACTTTCTTCCAGTGCCCTGAACGCGTCTGTGAGTTTACATACTACTCAAAGAAATTTCGTTTAATTTTTTTGGGGCATGGTGTTTTTTACTGACGAGTTTAAAGTTAAATTTCTTAGTGATGATCGACGTGTAAGAGTATGGAGATGACGCGGTGAGTGATTTTTGGTAGCCTGCTTCCATGAAGTTGACAGTTCGGTGGTCCCAACGTAATGGTTTTGGGCGGGATTAGCTTGCAAGACAAACTGAGCTTTCAATTTTAAATGACGGTGCTGTAACTGCTCACCGTTATATTAAGGAAGTTATCACACCTCATGTGATCCCATTTCCGCAACGAGTGGGTTCTGGATTAATCCTGATGCAAGATAATGCCTGTGCACACACAGCTCAAGCGACCCAGCCTATTCTGAAAGACTCTCATATTCCAGTGTTACCATGGCCAGCGAGCAGTCTGGACTTAAATCCGATAGAGCATATGTGAAAGCAATTGAAACGAAGGGTTAAAGAAAGTCAGCAAGAAGTTTACAACCAGTCAACCAGCAGCAGCTGATTGACGCTTTGAAAAGTGCCTGGGAAGAGATTCCAACGGAAAACGTGAGGCTTTTGATCGAAAGCATGCAGTCCAGGCTTCAGGAAAGCATAGATAAAAGAGTAGGTCATACCCATTATTAAAAAACAAAAAAGTGGTAAATTAAGTGCAAAAAAGAAGAAGAGTGTTTTTGTTGTTTGGGGATTTTCATACAAAACGGCTATGTTTTACTTAAAGTTTGATAAAAAGATTTACTGAGCATTATTTGAAACATTTATTAGCTTAAATTGTAAACAATAGCATGATTTTATTGAAGCGTACATAAAAAAATATATTACTTTTATTATTTAATGATTACCAGAAAAACATGCTGGCCCTTATTTTCTTTTGAGCAGTATATAGGGTCCTTAAGAAATACCTGAAAAAAATTCAACAGTGGCTTCTACTCATGAAACTGAACAACTTTTCCCAAGGAACCTATACTCAATTCACAAAAAATATTTTGGAGTCCTCATACTAATTGATCAAATGAACCGCCAATTTTGTATGGGAAGTCCAACATTTTTTTTGTGAATTGAGTATAGGTTCCTTGGGAAAAGTTGATCAGTTTCATGAGTAGAAGCCACTGTTGAATTTTTTTCAGGCATTTCAGAAGGACCCTATATATTTAGCGAGTGTCGCTCAGTGCCTTCAACGCACATGTTGAGTGCTATTAATTTTGCAATGTTCCACTTATGTCTAATATGCTACTCATTGAATCAGAAGACATTCAGGGTCCCAAATTATACTATATTACCTACTACTTATTTTAGGTAAAAATATTTGAACGAACGAAAAATATTTGTTTTTTTTTTAAATATTTTATTTTGTAACTTCAATACAAGTCTGGCGTTTCTGTTCTTAGAATAATTGGTTCCATTGGGACCAAATCAATGTCAAATTAGTATGAACTCACATGTGCGTTTGAGGCACTGGGTATGGTTAAACTCACCTATGCGTTTGAGGCATATAGAAAAGTGCGGCATCGGGCGAAATTCCAGGAATAAGGACTGGTAGTGAAAGTATTATTCGCCTCTAATTACATTATTCTTTGAATTACTAAGTCAGCCACCATTAATGGGCGTCTAAAAAATACCATCCTAGCTACTATAAATCTTCGATGTAAGCTTCTGTTAATACAACTGAGAATGATAGTTATTATTAACCATCAACATAATCAAGTAGTCAATTTCTAAAATATTTCTATATGACACAAACAAAGTAATTCATTTGACTTCTAATTTTATAATTCATTACGATTAAAATGTAGTGAAAAGTAAATAATAGATAACTCGTTCTATATATTTATTGATTGAAAACTTCTGACACGGATTAACCTCACAACCTCCACCGATCCGGACATGGCCCCCGTGTGTGGAGTATGGTCTAACCTTCCCGAGGTATGGGCAAACCTGTACTTACGTCAGTGGTGAGGATATGGGTTATTAACGATTTTAAGTAAATTAACACTAAAAGGACGGCTAAGGGTCAAATGACCCATTTTGAAATTACAATTTTGATAAATCTGATAGTAGGTACTTGTTTTTATAACGTGTAATTCCTAGGCATTATTATTACCGGTAATTCCTATATTCCAATACCGGTATTGCACGCCCTACTTTTAATAGTACTTTACGGTTTTATCGTATAAATAAATATTATACTGTACTAATATGTTAATAGCTTTTTTTCATATCAACAAAACTAACGAAAATAATCAAAGGGGTCAAATAACCCAGAACAGCCCTATAAGGTTGGCCGTTTTTTAGGGTTCCGTAGCCAAATGGCAAAAAACGGAACCCTTATGGATTCGTCATGTCTGTCTGTCTGTCCGTCCGTAAGTCACAGCCACTTTTTTCCGAAACTATAAGAACTTGGTAAGTAGATGTATTCTGTGAACCGCATTAAGATTTTCACACAAAAATAGAAAAAAAAACAATAAATTTTGGGGGTTCCCCATACTTAGAACTGAAACTCAAAAATTTTTTTTCATCAAACCCATACGTGTGGGGTATCTATGGATAGGTCTTCAAAAGTGATTTTTTTTTTTTATTATTTAATTATGGAAAATCAACAGCTTTGATACATCACAGAGAATCATTGTACAAATTACATTAATGAAAAGCCTTTATAGATTTCCACGAAAAAACGTATACATAGCAAAATCAGACAGTTACACATATAATGTAATGTGATATAAATTAAAGATTAAATTAAATTTAGAAATTAAATAAGAATGAAAAATAATTAATAATTGTTACACATTCCATGCCTTACTGCGATGAACATAAATAATAAATAATTTGTAAAAAATGCAATTGTAAAAACTGAATGTTAGTTTTGTGTGTGTGTGCGTGTGTTTATGTGTGTTTTTGTGTGTGTACGGTGCGTGTGTGTTGATGTATGTGTGAGTACGCCACTATTACCATTATTCACTTTGATTGTATCAGAAGTTTATCTAAGTCTCATCTGAACGACATTTTAGAGTTTTTGAAGAGATCAAGATCACCAAATTTATTGTTAAAAGTTCATGTCAATCTTGTTGTTACACAATTTCTAGCATAGTTCGTCCGATGTGTAGGTACGTGCAGTAAAGCTGTCTGACGCGTACGTTTTGTAGGAGTTTTAAAGCTTATTCCAGCAAGAAGTGAAGGACAGTCTACTCTTGAATTTACTATATCATAAAGAAAAAGCATATCCAGCATGTCACGTCGTGCAGACAAACTCAACAAATTATGGTATTCACAGCTTTCAAAATAATCTCTATTGTAATTTTTAGATTTATAGTTAAGATATTTTATGAATTTAGATTGGTGCTTTCAATGCGCTTTTTATAAACATCATATTGGCACCAGATAGACGAACCATATTCGAGGGTGCTACGAATATAAGCATAGTAAACTAGTTTTCTACAATCAATATCTGAAAAAGGTTGACAAGTGCGCTTAATAAATCCAAGTGCCTTGTATGCCTTATCAACAATAAAATTGATATGCACATCCATCAGCAACTTTTGATCAAAATAAATACCTAAATCACGAACACTGGTTGCCCTAGATTATGGGGTTCATAATGTAATGTAATATCCTTGATTAAAGTTATTTCTACGCCGGGAAAATGTAATGATCTGACATTTTGCAACGTTAACAGATATTCGGTTAGATTTGTAATAGGTGGATAGGCGATCGAGATCTTCTTGTAATTTCTCACAATCGATAGCTTTATTTACTTTAGTGTAGATCTTGGTGTCATCAGCGTACATTAGGAACTTGCTATATAAGAAACATGAAGATATGTCATAAAGATAAGCGTTGTACAGGAGAGGCCCTAAATGAGACCCCTGAGGTACACCTGAAGATACTGACACCAGATCAGATCTACATCCACCCACTACAACAATCTGAGACCTATTGCTCAGATACGATGAGAGCCATCTGAGGAGATCACCACATATCCCCATTCTTTCAAGTTTCTTTAAAAGGATGACGTGGTCCACGCGATCAAATGCTTTTTCGAAGTCCGTGTAGACCACGTCAACCTGATTGCCCTTCTCCATTTCGGTCAGAATGTAATCTGTAAATATTGACAAATTAGTTGATGTAGAACGTCCTTTCAAAAATCCGTGTTGTTCCTCCGGTATAGCCTTAACTATTTTATTATAGATTCGTGCGTAGACTAGTCTTTCAAAAAGTTTGTCAAAAATCGGTAGAATAGAGATTGGTCTATAATTTAAAACATTTGTTTTGAGGCCTTTTTTGTGGACTGGAATAATGTTAGCAAGTTCCCAGGCCTTAGGATACACACCTTCTTTTAATGACCTGTTGAAAATCAGCGAAAGAGGTATGGCTAGCGCAGGTGCTGATCGCTTAACATATATCGGTGGGATAAGGTCAGAACCAGCACCTTTAGATGTATCAAGTTCTTTAATTAAGTTAAATACCTCATCTGGAGTAGTAGAGATGGAACTTACAGTATCTGAGTCATCGATGAGAGGAGAAGGCAAATTTGAGAGATTGTAATGAGGAGCAACAGGCTGGTAAACGCTTTGGAAAAATTTATTGAAAGCGTTACATATTGAATCACCAGAGTAATTAATGTTGTTATAGTTAACTGTCTTGGGAATATTAGAAGAGCATTTGCGACGAGATTTTACGTAGGACCAAAGTTTTTTTGGATTGCTTTTTATAGTTGACTGCATTTCCTTTACGTATTTCCAATAACAATCAGATTCAACTCGCTGCATCCTCTTACGCAATACAGAAAACTCTTCATGATCTAGAGGGTTACTGTATAGCTTCCAACGCTTGTGAACTTTTGCCTTTTCACGTGTTAACCCGAGTTTAGCAGTACCTCCCAGTCCATGTCATTTAGATATTTTATTATGTTATCATAATCACCTTTGAAATATTTAAAATTGGTAGTAACTTTACTTTCAAAAGGAGCCGTTACTATATTATCCAAATCAATTCGGAGTGGAGGATGAAATGTGTCAATTTTGGATAAAGGTGCGTCGACGACGTCACGTAATTCAAAGTCAAAATTCGAGAATATTAAGTCCAGTACATTACCATTTAGTTTTTTTATATATGTTATTCTGTGAAAAACCTAAGTCACTGAGTTCTTCAACAAAGTTGATGGCGCAGTGTTGTAAATTAGCCGAGCCTGATTTGATAAAAATGGGAACACCCGTATCCCATGCAATACAACTAAGGTTGAAATCACCAGTGAGTAAGAAGTAATCATCTTTGTTCTGGGACATAATACGATTAACGGAACTTAAAAACAAGTTGATATCATCGGGTTGGTGACTATTATTGGACTCACCTGGTATGCATACTGAGGCAACATGCAGATTAGAGTCAGAGTTCATAAGTTTTGCTTTAGGTATTGTAATCCATTTAATTTCAAGTGAAGAGTCGCACCATTCATCACGGACTGATGCATTGAGAGAGCGTTTTGTTAAAATCATAGTACCACCTCCAGTTTTTTTCTTAGTTGCCTCCAAGTTACGGTCGCATCTAAAAACGTCATACTCATCGCAATTCGCAGGAATCATTAAGCCAGGTTTCCGTAATAATAATAATATCATAATCACAAGCCGATATATTGCGATAAAATTCATTACATTTTGTTTTGTATTGAGGTTTCTAATATTTTTTTTTCTAAACTGAATAGTTTGCGCGAGAGACGCTTCCAAAGTGGTAAAATGTGTCCCCCCCCTGTAACTTCTAAAATAAGAGAATGATAGAACTAAAAAAAATATATGATGATTACCATGCAAACTTCCACCGAAAATTGGTTTAAACGAGAAGTTAAAGTAGTTTTTTTTTAATACGTCATAAATCGTAAACCGCAATTTACCTACAACGAACTACAAGAACTTTTATATTATGTTACTTGCTGCTACGGAACCCTTCATGGGCGAGTCCGACTCGTACTTGGCCGCTTTTTTTAAGTCCTTCTAGTGTTAAAGGAAAGTATTTAAAAGAAAGATCGCGCCAAACAGATCCACTGTAGTTCATCTAGAACAAGCTAGCTAGACAAAGAGGACCCTTAAATTCCAATAATTTTCTAATTAGAAATGATAAACAGCACCTATACATTAATAACCCCAGGTAAAGTATTGCGTAATTACCACGCGTTTTTAGCAAAAAGTGATTCGTATAAAAAGGGTTGAGCGATTTTTTAGTTCAATCATTTGCGTAATGGCGCTCTACTTGTTAACATATCTATCTGTGTTTATTCGGTTTTTACTATTTATCTGTGATGGAATCTGAACTTAGGGTGAGTAGTTTTCTTTATCAATATTATTTTTTTTTAATACCTTTTTTTTTGCGTAACAGTCGTACTAAGTCACCACAATAAGCTGCGTTTACAGCCGTCTTAAGTTCTTTGAAATCGATCAGAAAGATTCATTCAAACTCCAAAAAATTGTAATGAGCTTCTTAACCCTTTGGGTGACCTCAGCTTTTTTGGTACCGGTTCTGCCTTTTTATGCCGTTTCATTGAATGCTTTTTGATAGTAAAGAATGATTGTTTCATCGTCTGTCACAATCGATTGAATAACTTATTCCTGGTCCTCAGGGCAGAGCTCTAAAAATTCTTCACAACATTCAACGCGTCGCTCCTTTTAAACTGCACTAAGAATCCGCGGTACCCAACTGCACTATTTTTTATCATATTTAAATGCTCGTGAAGGATTCTATGAATACTTGTTTTAGAAAGTCCAGTCTCTGCTGCAATTCCTTTCGTTTTTAGTATACGATCACTTAGAACAATATTTTCCACAAATTAATATTTTCTGGAGTAACCACTTTTGCAGGGCCTTCTTCGCGTGGGTCATCTTCACATGATTCCCTGCTTCAACGAAACAGCTTAGACTAGTTTTTTACTGTGACATATGAAGGGGAAGAGTCTTTCTTTCTTTTATTTGCGTTGGCGTTAAACTTTTTTTAGTTAAAACTTGATTATACATCACGATATTCCCAACAAACAATTTTTGGTCGAGAAAACGTTTTGGTTACGACTTTAGGTCGAATAAGAAAGTCGTATAAACGTTATGATAAAGTTTATATGACACGAAAAGGGCCCACCTTATACTTTTAGTTAGATAAAAGTTATATAACAGTCATATAAAAACGTTATGTAAAAGTCGTTAATACGACTATTAGCCGTGTCATGGTTTTAAATTAGACTTTTATACGACTTTTGTTCATCATCATCAGGCCTACTACATCTTGACAGATGATTTAAGCAGCGTGAGTGTGAGTGAAGCATCGCCGCTCATGACTAAAATGCCCAATTCTGGAGCGACACATGCGGCCGCACGTCTGGCACGTGAACTGAGGCTGCGGGTCTGACAATACACGAATATGCCTTTGGGCTCGCTTGTCGCTTGTCGCTTTTGGCGATTCGCAGCAAGGAGTTCACTTACACACCAGAGCAGATGGCAAATTATTTAACCTCACCCACTTAAAGTCTCGCTGTAATCGTGACGACTTATTTGTTGACACCCTGCTTTTTGCGGACGACGCGGCCTTCGTGGCGAAAACTCCCCAAGAGCTCCAAGTTCTTCTGGACAAATTTTCTCACGCATGTTCCCTGTTCTCCATGCCAGTAAATACAAAGAAGACAGTAATCCTCGCACAGGGCTACTCCTACTAGCCTAACATCTTGTTGGATGGAGCAACTTTGGAAGTAGTCGATAAATTCTGTTACATGGGATCGTCCTTGTCGAGCAATCTCTCTATCGATGGAGAGATCGACACTCGCATCGGCAAGGCAGCCACGACGTTCGGTAGGCTTCGTAAAAGAGTATGGAATAATAAACACCTCACAGTTAAAACTAAGATGATCGTTTATCAAACTTGCGTCTTGAGTATACTCTTGTACGGAGCTGAGACTTGAACGTCGTATGCCAGGCAGGAGCGACGACTGAATACCTTCCATCTGCGAATGTCTTCGGAACATCCTGGACATAACGTGGAAGGACAGGGTAACCAACGAGAGGGTGCTGGAGATCGCGCAGCTGCCTAGCATCACCGCTTTGCTCAAACAGCGACGACTGCGGTGGCTAGGGCATGTGCATCGCATGGACCCTTCTCGATTGCCGAGACAGATCTTGTTGAGCCAAGTAGCATCCGCGAAACGAAAGGTAGGACGACCTTTGCTACCGTTTAAAGACTGTGCTAAGAAGGACATGGCTGCATTTAAGATCGACGGCAACCAATGGGAAAATCTTGCGTCCAACCGCAATGCATGGAAAAACTTTGTTCATATAACAGTCGTATAAAAGTCATATAAGATAAATTTTGACATAGTTTTGTAGGTTATGTTTTCTAACCTACTTACTAAGGTAAAAGTTACTATAAAAATTTGCTAAAGTTATTTGAAAGGCTTAAACAAGTGTACCGCCAGCCATGGTTATTGAATTAGGATTCCTTAAGATATATTTTTATCTCGATAACATTTTATATTATTAATTTCTGGCTTTGACACTATGATAAAAATACTATTGTTTTAGCTCATTGATATTGACATAGACGTGGATACATTTTTATCAATCCCAGGCTTGAAATTGACGAATCGCCTGCATATGCAATGGATGCATATCTACTTGGATTTCAGAATGTGGTCCAAAGAGAAATGAAATGTTATGGCAGCGCCAACTAGGGACGAAGCAAAATATTCAGTTTTTAGCCATTCCTACAGGAATTCCGGATTTTCCGGGATAAAAAGTATCTTATTTGTTAGCCCAGTACTTTATCTATCTACCTACCAAATTTCATCTAAATCCGTTCAGTAGTTTCGGCATGAAAGTAGAACAGACAAACAAATAAACATCCATAATTTGTCATTTATAATATTATAAAAATAAAAACAAGATAAGAAGAAGTAAGATGTCGTGAAAGAAAAAAATATACAGTGTGGTAAAAAAGTTCCTTTAAGTTTTTATTACTCAGAATAAAATATAGAATACAGGAAAAATATAAAAAAAATCCTACCGACAACTTTTTTTCAGTTTTCCATATAAATTATTGATTCACTAGTATGGAAAACTGAAAAAAAAAAGTTGTAAATAGGATTTTTTTATATTTTTCCTCTATTTTATACTTGATTCTGAGTAACCCCTTAATATCTCAAACGCACTTCTTTTAACATCCTGTTATACAAAAATTGTTTTTGGTGCCCCTGTCTTTTGCTATTTATGATTACTTTCCACGTAATGAATGAGTACATTGCAATTAAGGAGGCTTACTGTGTCTAAATATCAAATATTGTTATGTACCTATAATCAATTTAACAATTCATAGGTTTGTTTACATTTTATTTTAAACCTATAATATATTTTCCAATTCATATCATAATCTGATACGGAACTACTGCTGTTTTTCTGCTGACTGTCTTGACTGCGGTTCATTCGTTCATTAACACACTGGTGAATAAACGTGCCGCTTGAAGCGCATTTTACTTTTTTTGGACTTCTTTTAAAGCCCCATTTCTTTTAAGTTTTTTCCATTTATTTAGCTCCATCGTAATAAGCAGATGAACAAATATAATGCAAATGGCGGAAGACGTATAAAGGTTCATTAAATTACTTTTATACGACAATCAGTCGCGTAGTAGTCATATAATGGTAGAATAATATACTCAAAGTCGTTTAATGGTGGATTACACAACCTTTATCCGAGTAGTACAAAATACTATCTTAGCCAACTGTTATACGACTACAATCCATTTAGGAGTCGTTTAAAAGGAACTTTTCTGACAAATAGTTATATAGAGGTCTCTGACGACACCATTATCTGACAGTCATATAACAACGTCGTATAAACGTTTATATTTTCTATGTGAGAGGCCGGGAACTCATGAATCGCGCTACGTAAAATGTTGGTGAGTTGTAAAATCCGTGGCTGAGTTAGTAAAATAGGTGGTGATGTATATGAATCAGTAGGACAACTAAACATAATTGTTGTTCTTTGCTTGACGCTTTCTTTGTAATATTTCGTTGGCGTTATGGAGAAGATGAATAAGTTTATTAGAAGCTTTCTTATTTTCCCGTTGCTTAGTTATGAAATTAGAGGTTGGGTTCCGTGGCCAAAAACATATATTTGTGGTTTGACTTTTAATTCCCCGTAAATAATTAGTTTGATTTTGCAGTCTTTAAAGTCAATCTTGTTGGAAAAATCGTACTCTTTAAGTCTTTAACACTTATTTGGGAGACGAACGCAGCTCTTTAACTCGTAGGAAGTAGTAACTATTGAAATACTTACAAGGCAATAATACCAAAAGTACCCTCAAAGAGTAGTCGGCTGTTTTACTGAGCACAGCCCGATTCGGAGGAATTCTTTTCTTGCACTTATCCCACAAGATTTTGTAAGCCACAAAGTTTTGCAATGGAAACGACAGGAAGATCGCAAACGAGAATATTATTTTGGCTGCTTGCGCCTTTCTGTAAAATGTAATAATTAAATAGTGAGGTATGCTATGTAACGAATGGTACCATCTGCAGCTGCAGTGCAGCAGCCAGTGCACTGCCGGGTAACTCTGCCAAAACTATGACGGGCAAGTCTCAGCATTGAGGGGACAACGGATTGGATTGGATACTTTGTTTAACTTTTTTCTACAAAATAAATCATATTACGGTTTCAATATCAGTTTCGTCAATTTCGTAAGTTGAATCATGGCAAGGCAATGAGAAAAGTGATAGCGATAACGCCATATCAAAAAATATCAAGCTGTTAATACCGATGTTTTGGTGGCACGATTTAAAATATGGTGAATTAATACAATATAAGAATAATTTTAAGAAAGTAACATATTCAAAGTTCCCTTAAACTGAGCGATTCTTCCGCCGTCGACAATATACGATAAAAACCTAAAATAAGCTGGAAACTTACTTCTGTTCCATAGGTAAGTTAAGCGTGATAGACGCTTGAATAAGGTCTCCATATTTCAGATAACCGAATATGCCGACTAGCAAATAGAGACCGACTATCAAAGCCATACCCATATTGAAAAGACCACATAGCCCCGTGAACTGTTTCGGATGTTCCATGTTGTATTCCAGAGCTAGAACCTGAAACAATTTATAAATTGTACAGCCACGATGTGCATACTTTCTCGCGAAACATTTTACCATCTCGCACTGCAGGTTTCAGTAATTAATATAAATAAGGATATAATTATATTCATTCGTAATTAGTAATAAATACTCATAATTAGTAGCAAGTGATAGACTTCACAAATTAACAATGTTGTTATGTATGGGAGGTACCTTATCCTGGTATGGCCCGGGATAATTCATGACCTAGTATAGTAGGTCGTATAAAGTTATCAAAAGGTACAATTTTTATTAAAATCGTTATAGCTATTTTTGAGAAAAAAATATAAGAACTTTTTTTTCCCAGAGTAACCAACTATTTTAGGACTCTTACGACTGACTCTGTGGCTCAGTGCTTAGCGATTCCGACTACTAATCCGAGGTTCGATCCCATTTAGGGAAACATTTCTGTGTTGAGCAGATTTTGCTTGCTCTTGTGTGTGTGTGGTTCCCATAGTACAGGGGAATCCTAGTTTGAGGCCAGATGAGCGTGTGTGATATGTCCTGGATATTAGTTTGAAATATAAATTTGGGCTACTCAAATCACTTGGTGCTAGGGGAAGTGACAGAAGCTACTCCAGCAGAAGCGCAATCGTCTGGAGGTCAGTGTGACGAGGAGAGAAAGCGTCGGACTATCCGGGCATTGATGAGGAGGACTACCTTTTGCATAGCCGCTATTATCGGTCTGCCTCCAAGTCTCAGCCGCCTAAGGTTACGATCCAGGTCAGCGGGGATCAAACCATTAACGGACAGGACTACAGGAATGATTTCAGTGGGTTGCACTTGCCACATATCCGTAAGCTGGGTCGTGATGATGTCTCGGTCCCAGTCGAGCTTGGCGCGGTTTTTCGAGAACTGACTCCGGCGTGTAACGTACTTGTTATATGGCAACCGCTGAGATATGAAGCTATATTTTAGAGCTATTAGCCATAGTTTTAATATTATTATGTATTAGTTTGTATTGAAATATGGTACTGTACTCACTCTCGAAAGTAAACATGATTTTAGCTTGGAATGTCATTTATTTTTTTGTAAATAAAAATTCTAATTGAGTATTGAAATTGCCTACTATAATCAAACATTTTAAAAACAAACTGTTAGCAGTGGACATTATATTGGGTACTTACGACTCCAACAGCTTCGAGCGCGAACAATGCCGTACCAATAAATATAGGGATTTCTCCAATATTCTTGCACTGTGTCATTGAAGGGTCCAACACAATGTCATCCTCAATCATATAAAAACCGACAATTAGCAGCCCTAAAATAGTCGCTAAGTTAGCGATAGACGATACAGGGCTCATCAGTTTAAGGTCCTTCACGAGGTTTAGGAGTATCATCGGTGCCAAAAGGCAACACAGCATTTCTCGTAGATTAATGTTTACACCGTAGTATTGAAGCACCTGAAGAAATAACAGCGATCACAATCCACAATATTACACCTTAAATTATATATACCCTACTCGTATAGAACCTAAGTGAAGAGAGGTGGAGAGGTACGTCGCCGTGCAGCATGTATAAGTTGTGAACAACTGCTATAAATTTGAGATTTCTAAGTTGTCTAAAGGAGAGTAATTAGAAATTAACATTTTCCAAGTGACATAGCGCGTCGTAGCTTCAAGCAGTAGAACCATGGGTAGTAAACGTCCAAGAACGGTGGTCGTGCAAAATCTTTCAGGGATTCGTGCATGAACCTTATAACTTTTATATTAATTCACAACAAATTCCGGAAATAAGTAATATAAAATTGTAGTTTAAGTAGTATGGTATGAATGTAAGAAGGTTTACTTCTTTTTAAAGGGTAAATTTGAAATTTCATGATTACAAGAAGGAAAACTAACATAATATTCTTAGATATATGTATTTAAACGTGTAATTGTATTTATTTCAGTCTTTGGGTCTCCTAACATAATAAAATCCTAGCTTGTGACTACAAGTACGTGTCTTCTTCCAGGATATTTTTATTTAATTTGCGATTAGCAATCTCTGTGTGCTGCTATCCAACTGGATAGAAGTACACTGGATAAAAGTGAACTTACTTTTGCACTTTGACTGAAATATGTGGATTTTCGTGTTTACTAAAATTATATTAGTTAAAAACTTATAAAATGCGTGGCACGTCATGTCCTGTCTCGGTCTGCAGGCTACACTAACCCAAATTAACATCACAGTAAACAAAGAATTCCACGATATTTACGGTTGCCATATTCGAAGCCACAAACACGAAGTATACCACGCAAAGGCCCAACTGCCATATTATCATAACTACGTCGACAAAGTAGTAACTAAACCCTGCAGCCCATTTGGAGCAGGGGGGGCCATCTTGTAGCGCAAACTTCATTGACTTGGGGTAGGCCATGTATCCTCTTTTGTAGCGTTTGCACAGCCGGTACTGAGCGTTAATCTGCGGAAAAAGAGGGATTTCTTGCTTAGTTTTGGGGTATTTTTGATATCATAAGAATTTTAGGTCTATGAGGCCAGCGTGAAAGATATAGCAACGATCAACAGACATAATTTTATTGCCTTCCCGGTCTATTTTCAGTGATCATTATCTCAGTTGATCGATATCCGCTGTTTAAGATACGCCACTCGCTTATTTTACAAGCACGATTGAGAGCCACATGTTTCCGTGGTTCCTGCTAAACCGCGCTTATATCGGAATATGGGTTTGCAGTTCTTCTGCCTATACAGGGTTTGAAATGTTAAGGGGTTACACAGAATAAAGTATAGAATATAGGAAAAATATGCTAAAACCCGATACATATATATTTTTAAGTTTTTCATACTAAATCTGAATAGTGAATCAAGAATTTTATGGGAAACTGTAGAAAAAAATGAAGTTTGAATTTTATTGTATATTTTTCCTGTATTCTATACTTGATTTTCAAACGCATTCATATATATGTGTTTGTAGTAAAATGTAAGTGTATGCCTGATATATTATTATTATTTTTTCAAAATTGCTAAAACGATCAGTTGGAACAAGGCTTTGCAATAATTTGTGAAAACTGTTGCGAATTTATCTGCGGGAGATAACATCAGTCTCTGATCTTCTCATATATTTAACACAGCTACGAGTCGTTCTGCAAAATTTTCGTATGTTGTATACTTGTAAGTTATTTTATATTTCACCTATATCAAAAGTAATCAATCCGATTATTTTTGAGCTTGATAAGAGAGCAAAAAATAAACCTTTTTAATATTTACTACCATTTAGGAATTAGTCCAGAACTAATAAAGGATCTCATACAGCCCCAGTTATCTCGAAACTAAGAACCTTGTGTATATACGATTAATACATTTCAAGAATGTAACAACGGAGGACCATCTCTACTGAAAACATTGTTTTTACCATAAGCGCAACTCATATTTTTTATTAGTTGCGCTTGTTGAGCAGAAGCTTTTGTGACAACTTAAACTTTAAATATAATAATATATTAATTTTAAACAACAATTTTTACAAGTTTCTACTAATACTTACTAGGATTTGAATCGTCCAGGTGGCAAAAATGCCTATCGCAACGAGTAAGCCAATACCCAAAAAGATTCCTGTTCGCTTAAAGGCCTCCGGCATCGCAAGTATCCCGGCACCGATACTGCCCTTCAGCATGTGCATCATCGTATCTAAGTTCCTGTACGCAAAATATTCACCAAGTATTTTTTATAGCTTAAAGCTAAATGCGCATTTATACGCAAGAAAGAACAAGTCACATGTTAGAATTGTATGAAAGCTTGCTCACCAATCGGAGGCCGAATCGAAATCAAAAAGTTTTTCAGTTTAATCATTACAGTTTCCTGTTCAATTAATTATGTTACGAGTATTCTCCTTATATAATTTTATAATAATTATGTTAATAAAATAATAAGGTGAAATTAAAATATACAAACACATCATACTGATACATAAAAAGGGAATAAAATATATGGACGTGAGGCAAGGCACTTACGAGGTAGGCTTTGCTATCACACGATGTGCATGAGGGTCATAATTTTCTTCGTCGTCCCCTAAATAAAAATAAATAAGATTAAAGTTTTGTTAAGGTAAAATCCAATGTCGTACCCACTGCTGGGGCACAGGTCTTCCTCCGTTAGGCAATATTCCGGGGGCCAAGCCTGGATGCTAAAGTGTGTGGCCAGTAGCCAAACCTAGTGTTAGAAGATATCAAACTGGGCCTATAAAGCGTCCGACATGGCCTTAACGTGCCTTGCGAAGCAGGAAACGGTCAAGATAAATGTCAATAACAGTCAAACATACAAGTAATGACAGTATCTATAGTTAGTTAACGTGGGTGATCGAAGCGTCCGCGCAAACCGCAGTGAGCTCAGCACTTATGTGATTAGGGTACAATTTATTTTGTTATAAACTATATCTTTATTTAAAATAAATTCCAACTAGAATCATCATCATCAGCCACTAGAATAAAAATAAATATTGTCTCTGATTCAGGTACACACACATGGACATCAGTCGTGCAAATCCAGTCCAAGAAGCTATCATAGTTAAGACCTCTCATATTTTATTGTCAACAATTAATCATTCAATTTTCTTCCGACTTTGTACAGAAAGTCAAAATATTTTTGCTCAGATTGTATATAGGTTTAGTCATAGGATATCCTTAGGAGTTCCGGGAACTGCCGTTCAGTTCCTTGAATAATCATCATCAGATTAGAAGGCAGCGTTGTAAGAGTCACGTGCATAACCGGAGTAACATCTTAGATACTTTTTTATCGGAAAGGTAACCCAGTTTCCAGGCTTATAAAGTCAAAGATACCGGGTTGTTAATAATAACAATATTGTGGATTGGAACTTATTATTTATCGGGTGATGAATCGCCTTGACGCCCTGAATAACAACGTTAACAATAGGCACAAGAAGAAAATAAAAATGCTACACACCTCCTTCATCATTATCATTGTGGACCAGTCCGGCCATAAACTTTATGACATGCATTATTGTAAAACTTCAATCCACACACACGTAAATTTAAAAGAACTATGGGTATTATAAAAATCACATTAAAAACTGTGGCAGTTGTCTTTGTATAAATAATTCATTTTGCAAATAATTTTCCTCCCTTCCTTTCCTTTCTGTTTGGCATTACAAATCAGTAATTTTGTTGTTTTAAAACTAGCTGTCGTCATGACACCTTAAAAAGTGTATATTCTCTCAATATTTAATGCAATATTTTATACTTATCAAGACGTTAAGCGTCTATTCTATGAGCGATGAAATAAAACTTCTTTAGTCTATTCCATGCTTTCATTTGCTAAAGAGTCTAAAGGTCATATACCTAATTATGTGTTATATTATTATGATTATTTTTATATTTTGCATTAAAAAAAACACAATTGGTAAGTCCTTGGCATCATCTCGCCTGATGGTAAGTGATGAAGATACCGAATGATGGAAGCGGGCTTACCAAGATTTCCCATCGCAATGGGAAACTGGCTGTCTTATCTCCATACCGGAACACATCAATACTATTAAAATTGTTGTTAAGTAGCAAGATTTCGAGAATATTGCAGTAGCTAGCCAGTCGTATTCATAAAATGATCTACCACTAACCAAACCAAATCACAAACTTGGACCTCGCAGGGAATCGAACCGGCGGCACCTCCTGATGCGAAACGAGCGGACTAGCAAATAGACCACGAAGACAGTTAACCATGGAGATGGTTAATTACTATTATTAAAATATATTATTAAAGTAATAATAATAATATAATAATAATAATGTTTATTGAATAAAAAGTGTACAAATTAAACATAAATTGCTAGAGATTTACAAAATACAAAAGGTATTATGTGCCTGAACTAGGATAAACCTGTGCTTCAGGCAAAAGGTGCAGACATAGTTTCTTATGGACTAAAAATATCATAATAAACTACAAATATACTTATTATAAGTGAACAGTTTATAATATAACGTTTCTAAACCAAAAATAAATAATTTATTTAATTACCAACAGCATATTTTCAGTATCTTCATAGCTCAAGCTTTGTAAAAAATTCTTCACAATAGTTTTACAGTTATATGGTCATATGTACTTATTGTTTTATTAATTCTGTTGTATAGAAAAGGTGCAAGAAATGCAAAAAATCTATTTGTAAACACATATTTTGATGTTAAGGTTGCAAGAGTAGGGCAAACTATATCTTTTCGCCTCTTACTATTAATAACGTCAGGTCAAAAGTAAGCTAAATATGTTTAAAAACTACTTTAAAATCCTGACCAAATCGAGTTTTGTATTCGTGAAACAATACCAGCTGTTATCACTGTAATATGTGCAATCCACTATCCTGTATACTTTTAAAAATACCTCTGGATGGGACCTCATTTAGATTTTTTGGAACCAAGCACCAAGTGCTGTAAGTCGTATCAAATTATAGCGTAATACTCGTACGTACCACGTTTCATCCAACTCATTAGACCATTTTTTATGAGATCATATAAGTGTATTTAGATGGGAATCCTAAAAAAAAACCGGCCAAGTACCTGTGGGACTCGCGCACCGAGCGTTTAAATTCATATTCACACATGTCTTGAACTCTTTATCAATTTCTCAGGCCTGCAATCCCTTGAAGCTGTGAAAAAATCAAACTTTATGCCACATGTTTGAACACAAAAAAAATTGATGTAACTAAAAATTGTTGGTTTTCGGACTTTCCCCTTTACTTGTGCTATAAGACATTGTTTCCTGCCAAATTTCATGATTCTAGGAATACGGGAAGTACCCTATAGGTCTTGATTCCCATGCGAGTATCCAAATATGCGGCATAAACAGCCGTATCTTTTGATTACGTTGGCATAGAAGTTTGTTTTTTTTTTTCACAGCTTCAAGGATTGCAGGCTAAGTATTTGATATTTTTAACTTGACACGTCTACGCGTTCCTGAAAAAAAGGGTCTTGACAGACAGACAGGCGGACGGACGGACAACGAAGTGATCCTATAAGGGTACCTTTTTTTCCTTTTGAGATACGGAACCCTAAAAATGCAATAAGGGTGCGATAAACATTAAAATTAGTATTTTCGTGATGTTTTACAAAGGAAGGAAGAATTGCCATGGGAGGAAGAAAGAAGTATGTATTGTCACGGCAAAATAATTGAATTTGAAATTTTTATGAATCATATGAATTACTTCAGTGGCTTCAAATTGGTGTCCCATTCAAATAGTCACAATGATGATCATAATTCTGGCGAGACAACAACATAGTCCAAGCTTCGGTTGAATCGAGGGCTTGTTCATTATAAAAATGGCCGATTTTTCAAGTCTTGTAAATTTCAAAATATAAATCTATTGTAATGTTTAACCTACAAAAGATATGTTACACCGATAACAGAGATTCTCAGTTCCTAGAGCTAGAAATATAACTGGAGTCACGAGTGAATGGTTTACTTTTTCAGACGCAGCTGATATTCGCTATAATAAAGATTTTATACATACTTCAATACCGGAATTTGTAAGAATTCCTATATTGATATCGTGATATCGAGTGAAAGCGTTTGTACAGTACGTAGGTTTGTTGACCAAAGGCCCTTGACTTGGATCTTGTATAATCTATGCTCGTGGCGGCCTCTTGTCGGCCTACACGCATGCGCAACTTCTCCGAGGGGTGGTTGGGGAAAACCTCGAAACTCACCATTACACTCCGACAGAGAACGAAGTACACGTTAAAAATTTCATTTATGTCAATAAAAAACGGAAATTACTATGAAATAGTGTATTTTTTTGCCTAAATGAGATTTAAATGAACGTGTGATGGATTGTTAACTGTGGCAAACAAATGTTTTTAGTTAATTATTTCATTTAAAGTAGACGAGATATTTTTAAGGTTAAAGATTTTTTAAATATAGTATTAAATAGAAATAAAGGACAGTAAAAATAAGTAAAATAATGTGGTCATAGTTGGTGGAAGTGGAGATACACACTAAGAAGGTAAATATGGCTTTTCTGTTGATAACTGAGATTACGTAAACTATAAGTACTCATTTAAGAATATCAAAAAAGATAAAATTGTTTCATACCGAATGTTAACAAACTATTCCTGAGTACTTCTAAAAACATAAAATTATTTCACTCTTACAAGGAGAACATACTTCTCACAGAAGCGTTTGTAAGAGAAGCACTACCACTTATCACATATGAATACATATCATAGAAGTTGACCAAAAGTTGCAATATAGGGCCTACGGATCGCCACTAATACTTATTTATTCTAGTGTTTACTAATTGTGGATAAAATTTCGGAAACTCGCGTTATAAGAATTTTTGACTCGATCACTTAAAGATACCCCAAGCATGAGTTATTATCTTTCCATAGTCCGCTGAACAAGTTTGCACTTAAGAATGAACTCAAAATTCAGCGACAACAACCCCTGGCAAAATATTATTTTCTTAGGTATCTTAGGTTACCTAGGACAAGTCTTAATATATTTTCTGTATCACTTACATAATCTATACTCGGTATACTAATAAGTACTGTCACGCTCGTTGATGTCTTTTGAATGATTGAAACGTTTTACTTGATCAATACCAATAAATACGATCAAAGCTATTAAATGTAAAATAAAAATATTTGAATAAAAGTGAATAATGACTTCACTACGAGATAACTATCCGAGTCATTGAAACTTTGGGCCCACGAATTGCTTAGTTTACAACCCACATAGTCTCCACTGCAGGGTCATGGGTCTCTTCCCATAAAAAATAATAATTCATTTAATTCTAAATATATATATTTTTTTTGTATTTACTTTTCCTGTTTTAAGAACTACAAGGAGGGCCGTCCTAACGGCCGCCCCAATGAACTCACCAGAACGAAAGTAATTCAAAATGGAATCATAACTATGAGGGATCTTGATGAAAGCATTCTATTTAAATGCAGGAGCAATGTAAAAATATTAATGAACTTTTTTATACATTTATTACAACAAAAATTGTTTTCATAGTAAAAAATATGTAGCACTCGGAAATCTTTCAGTAAACATTTTCTATATGGAATCATTAAAAATGCGATCGAATTTGGTTTGGTTGGGTCTATAGTAGTGATCGATCGAAGGTTCGGTTTCAGTTTCAGCCAGTTTCTGGAAAAATCAGCCAAAACTTCAGCTGCGTTGAAATTCCGGGTTCATCAATTGTTGCGCTTCGTTCGGACGTGTTCGTGCCTCACTCAGATTACAGAAACTTTATTGTGCCTCGTGGTCGCCAGTAGACTTTGATCGAAACATGTCAAATGCAGTACCTGTTACAACTGTTATTATTACTAAAAATAGCTATTCCATATACCTGTTACTAAATAACAGGTCTCCAGAATCAGACTCTGATTACCACATTCCGTTAAATTACTTAGACGAGTGAAATTAGCCCATAAACGTTAGTTCTGTGAACCTTATTTCGTCTCCAGCATGATCTCACTAAAGTACTCATGTAGACGGTGCGAACAGCCCAAACTGGAAGGGCTTACTATGTGCCGTTGTCGAGTTGACCCTTTCGTCTTCGCATTAGACCCTGGTCACCACATCACTAAGAGATTAAAAGTACTGACTTAAGATATTAAATTGGAAAATTAAAATGGGCCTAACAGGAAACATAACGTGGAGAAGAGTATTGATGGGAAATATAACAGTGAATTTGTTACAAACAGGGTATTTTATTTTTAGATATTACTTGACTTAATGTCCTAAGTCTCCTAGGTGGGGCCTCCACAACAGTGCTCCGCTATTGCCGATCTTCTTTAAATCAGCTGCCACTGAGCGCTGCCTGGATTGTTTCGGGCGGCCACGTTTCTCTTCTCTTGTGTGGTCCACTCTAGCGCCTGTCTACGTATATGGGTAGGGTCCCTTCTGAGAGTGTGACCGATCTAGGCCCACTTGCGACGAGCGATCTGCTGGACCAATCGGTGTTTCACGACACATTTCCCAGCGTTGGTCGTTGGAAATTTTCTCGGGCCAGAATATTCCGAGTATTTATCGGAGACACCGGTTGACGAAGACTTGGATCAGCTGCGTGATGTTTTTCGTAACCCTCCACGTCTCACACCCGTATAGCAGAACGGTTTTCACGTTGGATCGAAAGATTTTAAGTTTCACTCTTCGAGTCAGCTTCCGTGAGCGCCATATGGGTTGGAGTTGCGTGTAGATCGCCCTGGCTTTGGCCATCCTCGAGGTCATGTCCTCCTCAGTCCCTCCAGTATCTGATAAGATACTGTAGAGGTACGTAAATTTCTCTACGCGCTCTATGCGTTGTGCTCCTAATTCTTTCCTTCTGTGCAGTGGCGTAGCGTGGGTTTTCGCCGCCCGGGGCCGATCGGAAATTTGCCGCCCTTTCTATTTTCATCATTAGTAAAAAGAAGTCAAATAAAGCAGCCAAATTCTGTAATCAATTAAAAACGTACTATTCTTGTTTTTTTTTTTCAAAGCAATTCCGATGTGCATGTCACGTTTAATAGCTTATATTTGGTAATAATGCGTGAGCGAAGCGAGCGCGAAAATTTTTAATACATAATTATATCTAAGAATATTGATGTTAAACCAACGCCTTGCACGCCCGCTTGCGGCCAGTCTGCATATAGTCAACGTTAGGTAATTTTTAATTAACTGCAGTTTAGAGAAGCTAAGTTTGGGTCTGTTGCAGCTACAGAAGCCCAAAGACGTACACGCTCAAGTTTGAACTCTTCTCTGTTAATATCTTAAGGAGCGTGATCTAAGCCCAGTTCATCGACGCCTACTAATAACACTGTTGCTAAAAAATGCGGCACTCGCCGCCCTCCATGTGCCGCCCCTGTCCATGTGCCGCCCGGAGCCATGGCCCCCCCGGCCCCCGCCACGCTACGCCACTGCTTCTGTGCGCATTTCCTGAGTCTTTCGCGTGTTGATTTTGAGACCATCGATAAAGTCCTCGCGCTGCAGGTCATCCAGTTTGGATTGCATGTCAACGTGCTTACACTGGTCATCAGCGTAGTCTAGATCGTCCAAACGACGACCATGTTAAAGTTAATATTACATAAATAAAGAACTATTTTTCTTACACACTTTTTTTGTTTAACTATGACGCAATAGAAATTTTAACTATTTTACATGTCTGAATAAATTTTGGTTTTTTGGCCGAACCTGTGACCGAGGCCGAAGGTTGGGTTTTGGTTATAAATCTTGTTTCGTACGGACTCTAGTTTAAAGGTAAAGGTCTTGTAGGGTAAGTAGGTGTAGCCGATATTGATGCCTACGTGCCAATACCAATACACTGAAAATAAAGCACCTACTACTAGCACCTTTTCCATAGCTCCCGAAATACTTTGCTTGATCGTCTTTTCGAGGTTTAATATTTCATCCACACCTTTGAAAGGTTGTTCAGATTTCAGTTTTATTTAGTACCTACATGGTTCAGCATGTTGGTAGTGATACGTAACACAGAGGTGCACTTGACAGTTAAAATAGCCGTGGTAGCTGTGGCACTACGGTTGATTGATGATGCGGGAGGCGCGGGCGCGGGCGCGGCGACGGCGGCGGCGTGTGGGACTACTCTCGCGCACGCCGCCGCCGACCGATCAGTCCCGACATATAGAGCGCGCGCGCGTTTAGTGCCCGACGCTCCCGCTCCCGCCCTTCATCCCACTCTCTTTCAAACTGCAGCTGAAAAGTGAGTAAAAATAAAAATACATTTTTACGTACAAAAATAATAATAGCATCTTGGTACAATACCAAAACGTAAAACACAACGTAACAAACTTTGTACGCCGTCCAAACAACATCTGCGTTATTTTGGAATGTTACTTTATTAATATTAATTTTCAAAACATGAAATATCATGATTATATCCACGTTGCTGAAATTTACCCTCCCATTATTGGGATTTATGGACAAAATAATATTCAGATTATATTTAATTACTTATAAAAAGTTTTTTCAATACAAAAAAAGAACAGTTTCTTTTTAAGTAGTTTATCCGCGTGAGGTTTGTGATGCGACTTCAATGGAAATTACAATATATGATGTTATCTCTGTCTGCAAGGGCTGTGGCGGTGTCATTAAACATTAACTTTTTACATTTTTTTATTACATTTTTAAACATCCAAAAAACTATTCAGGAGCTTTAGCGACAAAATAAATTGTCTTTGTTTTTACCAATTAGAAGTGCTATTGCGAATAATTTCTTCAAATACAGACCAATTAATAATACCCTACATACAATGTACAGAAGATCCATTAATTTCCGAGGACTAATCATGGTGTTGGCATTCTTATTCCCCGTAATAAGTGCTTAAGAGGTGTTGGTGGCATCGTGTCCACATCTATCCACTAATCGGGTATTGTGCAGAATAACACTGTTTCGAATTCAAATTGATTAAACAGCATACCGATTTGGTGTTATGTTTTCTATCCGTCACTCAGTAATTGAAATTTTCACAGATCTCTATCATGGCAAAAGTCCTCGTAGGTATAAAAACTTTTGCACATATTTGTAGAAAATCACTATTATTTATTTAAGAGAATACATAAGTATGTCACGATATGAATATGTTATATAAATATTTAGAAAACCTCATAATTTCAGACTCTATAAGATGCCTTAACACAATAAAAATTAAAGCCATGTGCAATACTCTTATATCAAGCACAGTATTCTGATGAATTGGGTACTGAATAAACTGTTATGCAGTAATATTTTTGAGCTTTTGTAATTGATAATAAAATTTATCCGATGGGTCAAATATTTCGTATAGCGCCTTAACGACATATTATTAACTCTATGTTGGGTCCTCAAATAGAACTGTAATTGGGCTCTCACGAGTCTCTACGAGCTACATCCTGACCACACGTGAACTAAATCGTTGGAGCCTCATTCCAACACATCACACCTAACATGCGGCTGTGTAACGTATGCGGAAAATATCTTGAAATAGTATACAGAATACAGTGTTGCCTGAAAAATCAAATGATACTTGACATCTCATGACCTACACAATGCGTTTTGAAAGTTGTAAGTGTATGTCATGTCATTATTTAAGGTGAGAAGTTTTATTGTAGCAATGAGATTATGGGAAGGACCTGTGCCTAGATATGGGAATGCTATTGGTAGAAATATTGCATGTTTCAACTTGTTTTTTTATTCTAGGTGTGCAGTAAAAAATGGAAAACAATAGGGAGACAGAAACAGTGCGCCTGGAGCCAGTGCCGGACGGAGTGCCGAACACAGTGAAGTAGGATACTTCATGATACAGTTAATCCTAGAAGACATTTTCGATAATGTTTTTCTAACAGTTTACAAAATTTCAGAGGCAGGCCTGGCGATGATAATTACGATCCACATCTACATCGACGGGTACCAAAGGCTACTAAGTAAGTCGAAAAATTACAAAATATAGTTATTTTCTAAATAACGGATATTAAGGATATTATTAAATTAATTACAAAAAAAAATTAAGTCACGCCAAATTGTTTTGCAATATGGTGAAATTTTATACGGAAATTTTATTCATTTTTCTCCCTAACTAACGTAACTAAAGTTTTTTTTTGCTCAGCTTGCATGGGTTCCTTGGGAAAAGTTGTTAAGTAGAATGAGAAGTAGTGAACAGGAATGAAACGAATAAGAATTTACCCTGTATAAGGAATAATGCACGAGAGTGAGTATTTATTGTGATAATTTAGAAATTTAAAGAATATCCGTTACTTATTTCAGTAACTTCGAAACGTTAGTGCACTTGCTGAAATGCAGCCTGGGCACCGGCATACTGGCCATGCCGCAGGCGTTCGCCCGCGCCGGGCTCGTCACCGGCATCATCTCCACCGTCGTCATAGGCGTCCTCATCACGCACTGCCTGCACGTCCTGGTGAGTAAGATCAGCGCGCCGATCGCTCCTCCAACTAAATCCTCATTGTTTAAATTTCGTTGGTATAAAACCGTATTTTTTGTTTAAAAAATTCCTCTGCGTCATTTCAACAATGCGACGACGCCAATAAATAAAACATCCTGTAAAATTTTCATGTTTCCACCGGGGCCGGCCGGCGCGCGCGCTGCGAGACTCAGATGATTTATAATGCGGCTGAATACCGATGAAGCGACAAGGGCACCCCATCAAATAAATAATTCATTTTCAGGTGAACTCGCAGTACGCGATATGCAAGCGGCGGCGGGTGCCGCTGCTGACGTACCCAGCGTCCATGACGGCGGTGCTGGAAGTGGGCCCGCCGGCCCTGCAGCGGTTCGCCCGCCCCTCCGCCGTCGTGGTGGACGTCTTCCTAGTCGTCTACCAGCTAGGAATTTGTTGCGTTTACATTGTATTTATAGCTGGCAATGTAAAAAAGGTTAGATTTTAAATAAATGTAGATTTAAAAATCAGTCAAGAAACCAGTTGAGATATTCAATACTAAATCAAATTAGTTCTTTCATTATTAATACTATGGTAATAAGTTTATTTATTTCAATTTAGCCTAATTAATTACAGCTTAGCTTATTATATATTTTTTTACTTACGATAGATAGGTACATGAAGGCTTAATGCACATCATATAGCGTGAACTTAAAAAAAATCTTATAATTAATATACGTATGTTAATAAATTACTTCTTGATTGATTAGAAATCTATTAAGATAATTAGATCATAATTGACTTGATATTTAATAATAATAAAAAATACCTGACTCAAATACCTACAATTAGTCAACTATGCTATTGGAGTGGGACACCAGCGTGTGATTCACCAATGCTCGTAGCTGCGAAAAAAGTTGTGCGTAATCATCATCATTGAAAACTAGTTGGTATCATCCTTGTGCTATTGATACAAATGGAGTCTGCGGCGGTGGCCAGAGTCCATACGTCTATATTCATCAGTCGCCCCTCGCTCGGCTCTATTTCACGCACGTGACTCGCCACTCGCCTCACGCCGCATATCTTCAATCACTTGAATCGAATGAATTAACAATGCTCATTGAGTCGTTAAAAAATCTAAATTGTTACCGTTATATATGACTATTACGTTCAATACTGGTTACTACTTACTACTTATATACTAATTTGTTTCAGGTAGTCGATCCTTATCATGAGTTGTCCATAGAAGTACATATGTTAATAACACTGGGCCCCCTGATTGTGTTCAACTGCATTCGCAACCTGAAGCTCTTGGCTCCGTTCTCGACGTTCGCAAACGTGATTACGTTTATTGGTCTGGGCATCATCGTATACTTCCTGTTGGCGGGCGAAAAGTCCTCGAAGCCATTGGACTTATGGGGTTCCATATCTACCTTTCCTTTGTTCTTTGGAACGACGCTGTTTGCACTTACTGCAGTTGGTGTGGTGAGTACCTAACAAATGTGCAATATTTGTTTGTAAACCAGTAAACTGTATCATACGTACTGGGTTTGTTTAAATCGTCTGTAACAAACGTACAAGGCCGATAATGATGATATATTGAGTTCTATAGTCGAACCATTTTCTGGTATGACTAATTCTAGTAGCAAATTCCTAACATTAGCCACGCAAGAGTAATCGGTAACTGTTGAAGAGTCTCATTAACCTAATAATAACCAATTTAACGGTGCGTACGTGTAGGTACGCCACTTTGTATGTGATTTAGTTAAAAGTTAGATTCTCCATGCTTTTATTTATAAATGTAAGCTAGCTAATGCCACTACACTGCTAATATTCAATGCGAATGATAAACATATTATGCGAATTTTATACCATACTCATGTAGGTAGGCACTGGACATTTAAGTTCTATGTTTTAGGAGAATGAAGAACGTGGTAGAACTATGGAAGATGCTGTGTTCATCAATGGATGTATTTATTTAGCTGAGATGGTAATGACTCTCAAGTAGGATTGCGCAAATGTGTAACATTCACTACTCTTTCGCAGGTGATCGCTCTCGAAAACAATATGAAGACTCCAAAGGCGTTTGGAACTCCGTGTGGAGTCCTCAATACGGGAATGACTATCATAGTCGTGCTTTACGTGGCGATCGGCTTGCTTGGGTACCTATTTTGCGTGTCTGATTGCGAGGATTCTATCACTCTCAACCTGCCTCAGGATAGTCCGTAAGTTTTCCAGAATTTGTATGTTTTTTTGTCGTAAGAGTTAGGTGGCACTTAAAGATTTTTAGAGGAGCATATAAAAATAAAGGTCATTTTTATTATTAAATTTAAATTAAGAACATGAAGTGTGATATCAACTATTTGTATTAAGCTACAATTTTAGGATCGTTTTAAAAATTACTTTTTCATAAAAATAAAAAATAAACTTCTAATTAAGTATTATTTAGATTCTTGATAATTCTATATATTTTTTAATATTATAAGTTAATGATTATTTTTACTAGAAAATAATTTTTAAACGATCTCCTGAATATTAAAAAAAATATCGTTTAGCCTCTCACGTATCTTGATATATTTAAGTTATGAAAAATCGGCCATATATTTTTATATAAAATAAGCTATCAAAAATTGTCACGGGAAACTGAAATATCTGCCAGTCAAACCTAGCTGTGAACCAAAGAAGTTTTATATCCGCGCTGGGGGGAGGAGGGTGCAGTCTGTGCTTGGAACATAGAAAATCATTTTCTCAAAAACTGGCAGCTTTTGTACTGGTACCTACTTATAGGAATTTTAAGAAATGTGGAGTATGGCAAATGCAAAAATATATATTTATTGTGAACACGCCAGTGATAACTTTGTTAATGTTTTCTGTCAGTCTTTGATTTCTGATGATACTTGGGTTGCCTTACATTGTTTATAGTAGTTACTCAATTGGATTACAAATAGGTATGGGTTGGGACAGATTTAATAGTTCCAACGCGAGAAAATTCTAAAGTAAAAGCAACACAGTGGCTACAGATAGTAGTGTTGTCAAAATCGCTCCTGGAAGACTTGAGAATACTTGAGCTATTGAATATTAGCTATCGAATCGAACTTGCTCTGAAATCGCGTTGCTCAAACGACAACGTCCAGGTTAAACGCGAAAATGCTTGAGGAACAAAAAACACTGCTACCAGAAACAGGCGTTACCTACCAAGCCTGACATTGTGTCGCGCGGTGTAACCGCATTCCAGCATTTGTGGCCGCTAAATATAGCCGTAACCTGACCGAGCGGTCTGTAGTCCGGACTGTTAATAGGTAAGTAAGTACCTATATGTATTGGCGGCAGACGCGATGTTTTCTTGATTTTCTCTATATCTATATTTAGTTCCTTGTTTTCATTATAATTAATTATGTTACGAACCTACCTAATGGATTATTAAAACCAGATTCAGGCATGTTTCTAACATTAACTATTTAAACAAGGTAACAATGAAAATTTTATTAAGCTAATTAAATTATTTGGCATACACAGAATTATCATTTGATCAATAAATGATCAACTATAAACATAGGGATAGGGATATTAGTCAGGCTAGAGAAAAAATAACAAATCACTAATAAGAAACTGCGTTTCATTTGTACGTGTTACTATTGTAGAGTCGTTAAACCATATCAAAGGCCTTACCTTAGCTTGAAAACTTCTGACACTGGGGTTGACCACTCTCACAGCCTCCGCCATTTCGAAGTTGACCTCCGTGTATGAATTAAGGCCCTATAAGCGGGGATAACGTAAAGTTAACGTATTTGTATGTAAATACAGAACGTAAAGAAAGGGGTATTAACAAATTTTGATACCTAACACACTTGATATACTGGGCTTTAAGTAGTAATGGTTACAATATTGTGCTTAATATTTTTTTAATAAACTCAAATCAAAATAGCAGGTTATGTTTTCGTCATTTCCTTGATATCCGAGATATCGCCAAACATAGTCATGATCCTGTTCATTTTCCCGTTATCAAGTTTGAAATCTTTCGACAGGTTAGCGATGGCGGTGCTGATAATCTTCGCCCTCGCAATCTTTATCAGCTACGGTCTGCAGTGCTACGTCCCGGTGGAGGTGGTGTGGCGCGGGTACGTGCTGCCCCGGCTCGAGGCCAGCGGCTCCAAGCACACCCTGCTGTGGGAATATGCACTCCGGATGTCCCTCTGTCTACTCACTTGTAAGTGCCTGACAAAATATTCAATATTTGTACATTAATATTTTGACAATTTATAATTAAACTTTAAACTTTAATTAATTATTTTTGAACATTCCTATTACAATATTTTAAAATTAATACAATAATCTTTAATCGCTGAGCAACTATGTCAGCCATATTAAATATATTTAAATCACTGTAATTCAAATAACAATACTTTTTTTTACTTCTATTATTATACACTCTGAAAATGCATTGATTGCTTTAAATGTATAAGTAGAGTATGCTAAGAGAGTGCCTACGGTTTAAATGTATATGTGGATTGAGGAGCCACATTAGATTTTGAAAAGAAAATAATACAAAGATTAAGTAGTAAATCAAATAATTTTGTAAGATGAATTCTGGAATTTGTCGTGCATTATATCAGAAATTATTTCAGTTTAAAGGTGGCTTTTCAAACAAAACGTTTGGATTGAGGAGCCACCTAGAACTCGGAAAGTTACTGATGTATATTTTTTGAAAAAAAGTAGGATATATAAGATTTTATAGTAGTTAAAGAACTGATTATTACAAAAAAATCGACTGTACTACTTAAATTAAAAAAAAAACTACAACACTTTAATTGCTGCTTCTAATAGCAAACAATAAAAAAAAATGTTTGCTCTTTTCCGTGAAAATAATCTATTAATCATTTTACCTACTCTTTATCTAACAGTTCAGTAGTAAATGTGTTAGATTTTGTAGTATGAGAATATATTAGTTTGTTTTCCAAATAAAATAAATAAACTGAGTGGATTCGTTGATATTGCTCAGTTTATACGAGTCCTCAGACCAAACGGTCTGAAAATAAACATTCTTCTATACATAAATGAGATCTTAACTACATCAAAATTCAAATACATCAACATTTAGTAAATAAGTTTCTACTAAATATTGGCATACAATTTAACACTGTACCTAGCTTGTATTCATCCATCCACTCAGTTTTATTAATACATTCTTATTATACCACAAAATCGGGTGCGGGTGGTAGGACCTTGTGCGAGGTCCGTCCGGATCGCTACCACCATCTTACTCGCTAATCCTGCCGCTAAGCAGCAGTGCTTGCACTGTTGTGTTCCGGTGTGGAGAGTAAGACAGCCGAGGAAATTACAGGCACAAGAGGCATTTCATCTTAGCCCTCTAGGTTGGCAACGCATCTGCAATCCCCTCCGGGGTTGCAGGTGTCTATGGGCAGTGGTGATCACTTACCATCAGGTGACCCACTTGCTCATTTGCCTTCCTTATTACATAAAAAAAAAAAAAAAAAACCGAACACATTTACTACTGAATTGTTAGATAAAGAGTAGGTATAATGATTAATATATTATTTTCATGGAAAAGAGAAATAAATCTTTTTTTCTTATTGTTTGCTATGAGGAGCAGTAGTGTTGTAGTTTTTTTTTAATTTTAGCAGTACAGGTCTATTTTTAGGGTTCCGTGGTCAATAAGGAACCTTCTCTTCACGTGAAGTGGGGATGATTTTTTTTTTCGACTATCCCATGGTGTGGGGTATCGTTGGATATGTGTTTCAAAAACATTGTGGGCTTGTGAAAACTATTTTTCGGTTCAGGGAACTGTTTTCTAAATATTAAGCTTTAAAGTACAAATGAAGTTAAAAGGAAAACTATCACAGCTAAGTAGGCTTTACCAGTTAACGAGTAGTAGTCGATCGATCAACTTATGAAAGGCAAATTTCGTACCTGCTTCATAATTCCATTGAAATTTTCAATGGAGTTATGAAGTAGGTACGAAATTTTCAATTTGAAATTTACTTTGATGAAGTTGAAGTGTATGTGTGTGTCGAAGTACTACGGAACCCCACACTGCGTGTGGCCCTACACGCACTTGACCGCTTTTTTGTAATAACCAGTGCATAACTGCTATAAAATCATTTTTTTTTTTAATATACATCAGTAACTTTCCGAGTTCTAGGTGGCTAGGTGGCGTTTGGATTGAGGAGCCACCTTTAATTTGAAATGACTTCTGATATATTGCACTACAAATTCCAGAATTCGTCCTACAAAGTTATTTAATTTACTACTAAATCTATGTATAATTTTCTTTTCAAGGTCTTGTGTGGCTCCTCAATTCACACATACATACGGTTTAATACAACTTTATGTGTAGGTAAGCGTAAGCGTAGATAAATAGACCCCAGGCGTATGGCGGGCCGTATAAAAGTTTCTAAGATTTTACTACCAACCGAAGTTGATTTTATTAACATATTATCTAGCTTTCTAGTTAAACTTAGCGCCAATACACTGCATTCAATTGTCTGTAATAGACACAGAGGCCATTGATGGATTGATCTAGTTACGAAATCGTTTAAAATTTCACATAAATATTTTCAATGTAACATTATTAAATTTTCTTTACAGTCATTCTGGCTGTGTCTATACCCCGGTTGGGACTGTTCATCTCCCTGTTTGGAGCCCTGTGCCTGTCAGCATTGGGGATCATCTTCCCCGCGATTATGGAGATCTGCGTCTCGTTCCCCGACAAATTCGGACCAGGTCGCGTGCGCCTCATCAAGGACGTACTTCTGCTCATCATCGGCGTCATCGGCCTTGTAGCCGGCACCTATTCCACCTTGGTCGAGATGGTTGCCAGTTTCACTAAATAACATGAAGATTCACTGTCTTTAAAGTAGCATAATGCGAATTAGCTGCGACTTTTTGCAGTGCGATTGAACAGGTTCTAGTTTCTAGCTTCACAAGTACAATGATCAAAATTTGCATGGTGTGTTCATGAAGCCCTGTGATTTAAAAAACAATGCTTTTTGGCTACAACTGGCTATAGATTTTACTGTTTACCTATACTGTGTATCTATGCTACAAATGATTTATTAATACGATGCAAAAGAAAACTACAGATTGTGATTTTTAGAGTAACCTTTAACTATTTAAATATTTACATGTACAATCTATCGGGATAAGTTTATTTTATGTTGATATAAACTGTGTTTTTCGTATTATATTAGAAAGGTACATTGTATTGTTCGTGTATTGTTAGTTGTATTCTTCGTTCTAAGTTATTTCATGTTTCGCTATAAGATTATACATACAATGAATGTATAATGATGTGGTACTTGTAATATCGAAACTCAGTTTTGTCCTAAGAACTGACTGAGACCCAGGTACATACAATAAACAAACACAAAGTGCCAGTTTGTTGTCAAGTTTTAGTTTAAACCGTTATTCAGTGCAGCGTATTCTTTTGATCGAAAACACTCCACTGTAAGGATGATAGCATACACGAATCGCTCAACTTAGTATGAAAAGCCCAAAAGTCTTTAAAAAAAACATTTTTTTTTTCGTAAATCTTCAATATCGAAATAGGACTATCATCGCCCCAGAAAAGGGGAAAATTTGTCAACCAAAACAATTCTTTGTATATTAGATAACTACTGCGCTATTGATTAGGAAATTTGTCATATGCACTTATTAAAATGTACGTATTTGGCATTTACCATAAAAGTAGAGAAGCGCACTTGTTAGTTTAATGTGGTACTGTGGTATATGTGCCGCCTAGAGAGTGAGATAAATTAAAAAACAAAATGAATACAGAAGAAAATTATAGGAATAATGTAATTTTAAAAGCGGTCAAGTGCGTGTTGGGCCACGCGCAGTGTAGGGTTCCGTAGTAATTCTCGTTGACTTGTAAAGCCTACTTTGCTGTGACAGTTTTCCTTTTAACTTCGTTTTAAACACTACTGCCGTCAATTTTTCATACACCTAGAAACAACCGTTTAGCTAACAGGGGAGGGGGGATACATGACTTTGACAAAAATTTTCACTTTAAAGTTTAATATTTCGAAAACAGACCTCTGAATCGAAAAATGGTTTTCACAAACCCACAAAATTTTTGAACGACCTATCCAACGGACGTGGAAAGTTGGAAAAAAAATTTTTCATCCCCACTTCACGTGTATGGCAGAGTTACCCTGAAAAAGAAATGTTTTCAAGATTTTATTTTACCACTTTGTCGGCGTGATTAATTACCTATGTATTATATATCCGTGCCAAATTACAGCTCTCTAGTACTTAAAGTCTCTGAGCTAAGCCACGGATAGACAGACAGACAGACAGACAGATGGCGGAACTATAAGGGTTCCTTGTTGACTACGGAACCCTAGAAATGCCTCATTCAGTAGAAAATACACTTAGTTATTCTTTCAGTTGCATTACAAGCGTTTTGTCGCAGGTAAAGATTGTTCTAAACTATAAGTAGGCAATCCGTCCTTCGAATTCAAAGGTTACAAGTAGTATTTTTGCTAAGGGAAAATGGACTTAGTGTATACTTTGTGTTAGATGCGAGTCATTGTCATTTTCTTTTTAAACCGCTTTAATTTCGAGTTATTTACTCATGCATTTATAGAACTACTTATTTTGAGACAAAACCTATGCACAGCCAGATCAAACTAAATCAAGATAAGCTTCATGATTATAAGTTACGTGAGTAAATAAAATAATACCTGTTTTTACATTTGCATTTGAGTTTATTCATGTAATTTTGTAAACACTATCAATCTCCAGTGTTTGTAAGAATGTGTGTTTATCTATTACATGAATCAGTGCATACTGCATAGTTACAGGCGCAATAACTGATAACGCTCATTGAGCTGAGTGGCCGAAACGCAAACAAGAAACGGCCAGTGCATTTGGTTAATGAGCTTAACATAATTAAATATAGTTACAATACATGAATTTCAATCTTTGTAGGTTGTGATTTATGATAGATAAACGTACCAATAGATATTGGTGACCCGATATTATCAATCAAATTTTCTTTCCACATGATGTGAAAAATACCGACCAAGAATAGTACTCAGGAACTTACTTATTACACTAACAGCGGGTTACTTTGTAGGTATATGTTGCAGGGTAATCGCTCAAGATAATCATTAATCAGATTTTACAGTCATGTTTAGTGAACGAAAGGAAAACGCCAACCGACAGTTTTGTATCTGTTCAGTTCTACAAATATTTGGGCATTTCTTTGGTACTGTTCAATGTTGTCTTTGTACTTCCTATCTAATCTATGTAGTGAGCGTAAACCTGTTAAAAGGTAGTTGATGGATTAATTGGTTTATTTTTATACAACTATCTGTACTATATGTTTTTTCTAAAAGTAGTAGAGAAATCTCGAATTATATCAATGTCGTCGACACCAAAGACATTTGGATAACATTTTTTGGTCAATCAAATCAAGGAAGTAAGTGTGCGTTCTGATTATTTTATAGAATATTATGTAATAAAGAATAATTCAGCTTTTATTGTTTTCTCACGATATTGCAGTAAATAAGAACCTAATGAACTAATAAGTACCTTGTCGGTATGTGTGTACCTTACATACTCTGTACATTTTGAAGTCCTGTGATTGATAATTCTGAATGATAGTTATAGAAATCATAAAACCACTTGTCGCTTTTTAATTCTAGATAGTAAGTAGGTATAAAAATAATTTAGAAGCTTGACTTTTGTTGTAAGTATTACATGAATATACCTAAAATAAATACTTTCTGAAAAAATATGTTTTTTCTCTTCAATCTAGGGTAGGGTGTTAAAAAAGTGCGTTTGGAATTTTAAGGGGTTACTCAGAATCAAGTATACAGAAAAATATTGGAAAAATCCGCTCCTCAATCTTTTTTTTAGTTTCCCATACTAAATCTGAATAGTGAATTAAGAATACTTGATTCCGAGTAAGCCCTTAAAATTTTTACGCACTTTTTTAACACACAGGGGTTTTTAAGATATACTTACTATATGTTAACGGAAAAGTATGTAATCCGTCATTGTGTACAATTCCTAGGAAATGTGTACAATTCCTAAAACTGATAGGAAATATATGATATATTTTGTTATTGTGCACTTTTCCTAGGAAATCTATACATTTCCTAAATGGCAATCGGAAATGTATTCCATTCGGGATTTCAGTGGGTGGCTTATTTTTAGAATAAGACATAAGGAATACGAAAAATGGGAGTTCCACTTGAGTTAATTTAGCTTCACTTTGAGTAGCAGATCCAAATCGGAGCACCCTGATTCCACGTGGTCTTGTCTGTCACACAACTAGAGTGTTTTTTAAAAGCGCGGAGCCAGAAGCTCGCGCAGGAGGTCCTGAGTGGAGCGAGCCGGCGACCTCACGAGTGGAGCGATGGGCAAGAGTGATAACGGAACGAAAGGGGCGACGTAGCGAGTCTTTTGGCGGACCACGCCATTTTCTTATTATCATTTTTACCGACATAACCTCAATACAAAAAAAAAATGTTCGTTTTCTATATTTCTCCGCACGTTTGGTGGATAATCCCCCTCCGATACTAACTAACCTTTTCAAATACTAACTAACGTGTTTTTTTTTATTTTATTCACAGACAGCATTTGGTTTTATATATTTCCTAGTATTATCTCGGAATTGCATACAATTCGTATAAAATATATAACATTTCCTAGGAAATGTGTGTATTTAAGAATCTTTGAAACATTATTACATATTGATTTCCTAAATAGGCTCGGATTTGACTCGGTGGCTAAGTGGTTAGCGATTCTGACCTCTGATCCAAGAGTCGTGGGTTCGATCCCCACACAGGGCAAACTTTTCTGAGCAGAATTGTTTGCTCGGAGTCTAGATGTATAATATCTATATATGTATGTATTTAAAAGTATATGTGTATGTATATCAGTCTCTGGTTCCCAAGATACAGGGAATCCTAGTTTGGGGCCAGATGACCGTGTGTGATTTGTCCCAGATATTATTATTATTATTTGCATATCATCTTTCGACGTTTCAAATGTGGACAGTGTTGTAATATCTTCTAAACTGTTCTTAATGAGGCTTTAGTTCCGACGTTAGTTGCTATTTGCCTTGCTGTCAAAGTTGAATTCGATGGCTCATGTAATGTCGCACGACGTTCCCTTTCGTCGTAGCAAATTTTGTGCGCCCTTTATAACGTTTCCCGTAATTTTCAGGTTACTCGAGAAATTTGCTCACTACCTGATGCGATAGTCCAATCCGTCTTGCAATAGCTCTGTGTGAATATCCTTCTTCATGCATTTTTTTGTTTTGCCTTGTTCTTCTGATGATTAACACTTTTTCTTACCAATTTTACAAAAAGCACTAATTAAAACTACTTGATTTCATTTTTTTGAGTATAATAAGTACACCTCGATATTAGACACTCGCACTTCTTCGCTGTACAAGGGGCAGAATACTAGTGGTCGTAATCAAGTACCGCGCTGCTATTGGGCACTAAATTACCCAAGGACGCGACCACGAAAAATGGAAATATAGCTTAATAATTTTATTCGATAGATTACACTATTCTCCATCAATTAACATCCAAAAATGTGAACAAAGTTAACATAACTCATTCAAAAAACTTACAGAATCGAGAAAATTTGTGAAAAAACCCATTAAATTTACAAGTTATTGTTAATTTCTGCAAAAACAAGATAGTTAAGTGGATGTTTTTTTTTTAATTCGGTTGACAGTATTTGAGATAAGCTATAAACAATACCAAAAGTTTGTCTGTAAGTAAGTTTACTAGTTTTGAAGCTATTGATGTTTAAACATGGACCATTCGCAGGCCAAAAATCCCTTTTGTTAAGCACTAATGGATTCCTACCGCATTCCATGCACATTCTATATACCACATGTTAAACAAAAACTTTTCCTTAAAAAGGTCAACAATTAGCTAACTTTAATTTGTACACAGAAGAAAGATAAATGGTCATTTTCGTTTGCGTTCTTTGATAGTCAGTCTGTGAAGATTTCAAGTTTAAAATATGCCGAATCTGTATTCTTTACAACACATTGCTGATATTAATTTTGTGTATGGTTTATTGTAATGAGAGTGCTAATGTGGCCGTGGAATAATATCAGAGATGATATCTCAACAGAGCTACGCCGAGTCATCAAACATCTATTGACGTCCATTCAAGGCTTGCCAAAAATGGCATTCGGAAGCCAGTTCGCCTGTGATCGCCTGTTATCGCCGGAAGATAAATAAATAGTAATGAGAAGAGATGAGAGAAGAAGAGATATTGCAACACCAGAGATTCTCAACTAAGTGTTAGATGAATCGCATTCTTCCGCGGTCGCATCAGCACTCCCGTTACAATAACCATACACAAAATTAATGACAGCAATGTGTTGTGAAGAACATCGATTCGCCATTTTTATAACTTGAAAAGTTGTTTACAAGTTATTTTTAAATTTTGCAAGTTATTTTTTAATTTCTGCGGTTTAACAATATTTTTTTTTACAAATTTTCTCTATTCAGTAAGTTTCTGAATGAGTTATGTTAACTTTGTTCACATTTTTGGATGTTATTTTAACTTATCGAATAAGATCATTAGTGTGTTTATAGAACCATAAAATAATGATATGTAACTTTTTTGTGAAGAGGTGCATAAAAAAAATTAAAACATTAAAATGGTCGTCCCGGGGAGGGTGGGGAATGGAGCCCATAATGGGGGTGGTTTTAATGTGAAAATGGGTTATATTACACGATCCTAAAATATCGCTAAGTCAACAAAAAAGTGCGTTTGAAATTTTAAAATTTTAAGGGGTTACTCAGCATCAAGTATAGAATACAGGAAAAATATTGAAAAAAATCAACTCTTCAAATTTTTTTTCAGTTTCCCATACTAAAGATGAATAGTGAATAAATAATTTGTATGGGGAACTGAAAAAAATTTGAAGGGCGTATTTTTAAATATTTTTCCTGTATTCTATACTTGATTCTGAGTAAGCTCTTAAAATTTCAAACGCACTTTTTTTAACAGCCTGTTCTTTTTTGTAAAGGACTTTTAAAACGAAAAAATCTATAAATAGATACTTAAGGCAATATTTTAACTATACTATAATAGGTGTAAGGCCTGAAAATTGGTAATAGGGCATCACAAAAGAAATCCATTTTTTTTTGGGAAGTTAACACCAAAGTTGTCAAGCTTTTGTCCTTATTTCATCTCGGTACCTATACAGGGTGTTACAAAATTGGTGTAGGACCCATTAACTGGAGATTCTACTCATCGTACTGAACAACTTTTGTTATACGACTTTGCTCAAATGGCAAGGAGTCCTACACCAATTTTGTTACAACATGTATAGCTCGATAGGATAGGTTATCATGTAGATTCCATTAATGTGCTTTTTAATGAAATATGCGTAGTAATATTGCTTTGAATTGCTATAAAATAGGTATAAGGGAATCGTGAAAATTCAACAGAATAGTTGTTAGAGGTGTACTGCCGATGTCGCCACATCAACGTATCCGCCATGTAAGTATAATTTTAGGTTCACCAATCTCTGGTTTACGTTAGTATCGAATAGCTATACATGTAATAGTCGAAAAGGTGCTCCTGACTAAATTAAAACACTATATGCAAATAAAACTTTATTACTCACAATTACAACACTGAATTATCTCATTTGGTAGACACACAAAGTGATGATCTTTTGGCCTTATTTTAGATGCAATGAAAATATTTTTCTAAATTTAGGTGACGGGCACATCACTTTAACAGTTCTTCGGAGCATTCCAGCATCTTGTGACTGCTGATATTTACTATATATTAGGTGGTAAGTACCTCACTTTTAAATAACTAGCTACTTTCGATGATTAAATAAATGAAGGCAGTGTCACATAATCAGTTTTAAATAACTTTGTTAATCTATTTAAATTATTGATTAATGATTGGTGATTTGAAAGACCACATATCAGATTTCACCAGGTCTGCGACGGTAGATTGTCACCGTAAGGTGGCGTATTTCTTTTTGTCATGAACTAAACGGTTTCAGTCTGAAAGATCGCGAAATAAAGCATCGAGTACACGAGCTTCCAGTTTTTCTAGAAATTACGGGTATTTTTATGAAAAAAGGAGTACGTGATCTTACGGTGACAAATACTAGTAAAAAAGTTTGATTTTCACCGACCAAGAATTGAGACTAAGTGTTCTGAGTAGGCACCTTGCTTTAACTAAATGATATAGTCGGTTCTTTTAAGTTAAACATCATAAATACTCGGTAAGTAAACCGAATTAAGATACTTTAATGGGAATAAATTAATAAAATACGACATTTTTATCAGCTTATAACCAAACATTTTAGATGTTACAATACTGAAGATAGTTAAATATCATTTTACATATTAAAAAAGTAAGGATCCAATACCAATGATAAATAAGTCATTATATAAGAGTAAAAAATGAGCATAGAATTTAAATAATTATTTATTATAATTACGTATTATGTACCTGCACTGCTCAGGTATTTTTTTTATATATCCCACGTAAGTTTGTAGGTACTTCACCTGCTCTCTGCTTCATACAAACAGTGATGTGATGTAATGAAGTAGGTATTGTTTTAAAAAATCTAGGCACTGGTTGCAGTGTGTTCTTTTATTTAACATTTTAACCGCCGACCATCGCAGTTTGCGTGTTCGCCATGTATTATTTTTCTGCTACAAATACAAAGCGACAAAACGCTATGTCCTACAGGCTGGGCAGCTGACTGACTACGCGGGCATACTCAGCAGCTAAAGTGTTAATATTTTATAAGTAGCCAACAAATATTATATTTAATAAGTAAATTTGAAAACGAATATTACTAAATATGTCAAAAGAAAACCTATTACTTTGAATATTGTCAAATTTAATTAAGTAGATTAATTTAACATTTACCTAATTAAGGTTATAAATTATTTGATATATTAACTTATTAATATAAAGCTACAAATAAGAATTTGACGTATTTTAAATTCAAATATATCTAATCATTAATTTAAGAGAACACACTAAATTAGTTTACATCAAAATATGCAGTGATGTACGTATATTATGCATCGCAAATCTATAACACTTTGGTGTTTTACGATTTGTAGATTTACATAGTAACGATATTTTCCAAACATATCCACCTATCAGTATAAAGTATTCTTCGAAACTGGCTTATTTCAGCTCCGACTCGTACTTGCCTGCTTTATTTTGTTTACACCATAGCCCTTGTTCCAATTGTGTGACAACATCGATTTAGCTAAAAGGCCGTGAGTTTACAAGTTGCTACATTCAGCTTTAGTTTGAATTATTCAATATATCCAAATAAACTACGACAGGTCGCCGAGGCACCATCCGCGCGGCCGCGGCCGGGCCCGCCACGCGGCGTGCGTCCGCGCCGCCCGTGTTCCGGAGGTGGGGAGCGCTGGGGATTACAAATAATAATCGACCAAAAGAAAACTAAAATGATATATGTACAACAATTAACATTTATTTCAATCCATAGAACCATATAAATTAAAGTCAAACAAAATACTACTCATACATACTTATAAATTAATATGGTTTAATATTTTTTTCTCAATGATGTTAAAGGTATATTTTTAAATTTCTGTTGTACCTAGTCTTAAGTAGTATTCTACCAGACCATTCGATTGTAAAATAAATAAGTAGATAAAATGTTAAAAGTGGGAGCGGTGAGAGGGAGGTGGAGGGTAGGCGAGGGAGGTTCTGGATGGTGGTGGATGGTGCGTAGGTGGGACGCGCGGGCGGGGGGCGCTCGGCCTCGGGCGCCTCGGGCCCCGCAATGCACTGGCGCCGCTGGTGGCCCCGCCCGATCCACTTCACGTACTCTTACAATAGGTAGGCTATACAATACAGTACCACAGTGTTCTTACATACGACTCCATTTATCACGATATCTTATATTACATTAGAGTTTACCCATGTATTATTTTTTTTGAAAAAAAAGTAATATCATCATGTGTGTATAGTAGGCATCACATACATAAATATTGGATAATTTAATGTATATTTCATAACAAACAAGATCAAATATCAAACGCCACGTTGCGCAATCGATTAACATCATTAATGTTTATCATTACATATATTATAATAATATCATTTGATATGAAAACAGTGCATTTCAAAAGATTACCGTCACACCTTTATAGAGTCCCTCATATGTAAATCTTTATAGAAAAAACTTTTATTGTTCTCGCTTTGTATCCATAAAATACTTTCAAATGCAACAACTTCTAAGTCTTAGTTTATAAACATTAATTTTCTTCAATTCATTAAACATTCAATTGACTCATGTATCAACGACAAAAACCTACAAAAATATATTATAACATTAGCATGAGTCAAATAGAGTGTAAAGGAAACGTCCAGGTGATGCAGTCAATGCGTGAGGAGCGGCCGCGGACCTACAGCCGAGCTGCGTGCGCCGCGGACGGCCGCGCGCGCCGGGCGCTCTGCCGGGGCGCTGTGCGTGTGCGTGAGCACAGTGCAGGGTGCCCGGGCCTCATGGAGGCGCGCGCTGCAATCGGGTACCCTGCCGGGGCACTTTACGTGTGCACAGAGCAGGACACCCGGTCGTAAAGAGGCACGCGCGGCGCCGCCGCTGCGGCGGTCCGAGCTAGTTCAGGCGCGGGCCCATCGACACAGCACAAATTGTTTTATAACTTAAAAAAATTATATAAACTTTCAAAAACGTTTAACAACTACAGCCATAACAAAAATATTCTAATAACGACTACACTACGGAATCTACGTACTAGTTAAACTATTCACTAATTATATTTGAAACGAAACTAGTATTCGCTCACTACGGAAAAGCCAGAGACCAAGTAAAGGGTAAAGCCGTGTACGGCACCCCCCCGTGGCCTCCGTCGTGGGATCTAATCTCATACGGAGCGGTCTTATGAAGCGAGCTACCCAGGCCTGCGAGCGAGGCCGCGCCCCGGACACGTCACGGAACTCAGGACCAGCCTTCACAGACTGCGAGATCGTTCTGGAAAACGCATAACGGACGGGATCAGAGTTTACAACGGATATATAACATTTAACAAAGATTGCCGGAGATGTCGAGTGTCCGGAGCGCGGCGGGCCAGCTCGAGACCACATTATAACTATATATGTACAGACGCAGCCACTACACTTGCGTACGCGAGCCACTTGAGCAAACTGGCGTGGGCCGAGCCGCACGCGGTCCGAGCCGGTTCAGTATAAATATTCAACAACATTAACTTACCTACATTACATTAGTTCAGCCGCGCGGGACTGCTGCGGCGCGCGCGCTCGCTCGGGACGGGGCAACAAACAACCATTCAAAACTAACATAATTTCCATATAATTTTGGTCCGAACGTCGTTGATTAACCCTGTGTTAGGTATCGAAACAAGTTCGAAGAAAGCAATAAGAAACGACGACAGGCAGAAGAGGTCAAGTGGAACTTTGGTTAAGATTCACCTATTATAACTAAGTAGATAACTTACGGTAACTGCACTATTAATTAATCCTATGATATTTAACAAATAATAATGTCATTTAAAATAAATTTATCGAGTTACTTTCTTTATAATCTATACCTATGCAATGTCTGTTAGTTTTTTGTGGTAACCATGCCATAAAACAGTTTCAATAAGTTCATAGTGTAACTAATCGACCGAAAGTTGCTTGAGAGTGAGAAATGAAGAAATGAGGAGATTTGTTTCTTAGTGTGTACAAAGTCATAGCATATACAGGGTGTAACAGAAGTGTGTGACAATACTTCAAGGTTGGCTTTTACCCATCAAACTGAACAACTTTTGTTCTACAACTTTGTTGAAATCGCAAAAAAATTTTTGGACTTTTCATACAAACTTGGTTCGCCAGCTGATCGATTTGTATGAAAAGTCCAAAAGAAATTTTGCGATTTCAACAAAGTTGTAGAACAAAAGTTGTTCAGTTTGATGGGTAAAAGCCAACCTTGAAGTATTGTCACACACTTCTGTTACACCCTATATATATGTATATATCTATCTAGTTGTGCTGTTATACTCTACTCATACATAAGTAAATTGTTACATAAACGACGTGCACCCGCGCCCCATTTCTAAGGGGCACCATGCACTGCCAAGTGGATTGACGCCAAACAGCGGAGATTTTTGCTTGTAGTAAATCTCATTGTTGTAGAGTATAAAGCCTTCATGCAATATTTTTCTCTAGTTTTGTAATTTACGTGATTAGCATCAACCGTTTGGTCGTGTATGGTCTCCTAAGATCAACTGGACATGATTACTGGCATAAGGTACATATTGACAGAGGCAATAAATAACTGAAGTCTGCAACAGTTGAGCGTCGCGAGTCGAGCGATGTCCGAGCCGGCACCGGCGCGCCGCGATCTGCAGACACAAGAGCAATCGGTCACTAATACAATCATACATAACCACCGACACAAGTATTATTAATAAATATAATGATAGACCAAAAGTCGTGTAGATATACTTCCCACCCCATTCAAAATCAGTTAATCATGTCAATCATATGAACAGTATTTTTTTCCAATTCTGGTATATATCATATACATATCTTTTTTTTTTTTCAGTTTCCATTCAAATACGTTTTTATTTATTTATAAGTACATATTCTTTTAAATCGTTATTCCTATTTTATACCTAGTACAAAATACCTACCACTAGGCACTTGTAAACTCATCGTTTCGGGAATAAGTAAGTAAGGACGGTGTGAGACGTTGAAGTAACGTCGTAGTTAATTAAGCTATAAACTTACAAGTCATGTGGCGTGGTTGCGGTGTGCGCGTGCGCGGAGCCGCCTATATGTCCGCATACTTGGACAACTTCTCGCGCAGGATGTGGTTTTCTTTCTTCAGCAGCTCGACCTCTTGTCGCAGTCCCATGTTCTGCGAAGGGAGCCACACAATTTACAAACTCTCACCAACCACTTCATATATTTTAATTTTCAAACAAATAAAAGCAATAGTCTTGTTCGATGAAGCCCTTATATACTTTATAGATTTTTAAAAATTACTTTAACAATATTTTTAAAATTAAAACGGATTTCAAAAACCTGGTGGTAAGTGATGTTGATGCCGAAGAGTGAAGCGAGCTTACCAACATTCCCGCAATAGGGAACTGGGTATCTTATCTCCATGCCGGAACACAACAATGGCATTAACATTGATGTTTGGTAACAAGACTAAGATAAGATGATGGCAGCTAGATTAAAAACCTTTCGAGATCGCAAGCGTACCTCTTTTTCGAGATATCCGGCCCTCAGCGCGATCTGATTCTCCTTCATGCGGCGCGCGTCCCGCGACCGCTTGGCGGCCATGTTGTTCTTCCGCCGGCGCGCCCAGTACTTGTCATCCTTGAGGTCATCGGGCACGAACTGCCGACGACGTCGATATGGGTTTAGCACGCCGCGCCACACACTCAAACCTCCCTTCACCCAACAACAGCAATGTTACAGGCACAACGGTAACGATCTCCGCCTTTACTTAGTACTGCCTACTATTTATCGCAGCCTTTATATTAAGTACCTACTGCCTACTATAGGTATATTTTGTAACTGTTTCGATTTTCAACTGTTTCGACTTTCAGCGTGCTGTTAGACAGCTGGGCTTTAGTCAGCTTAGTCTTTGCATTTTATAAAGACGAGTTACCTATTGGTAGTATAAGTATAATAGAAAGTGGTCACCTTTTTAGATGTGCAATCGTCGCATTATCTACTTTTTTGTAACGTTTCATCTATTAATACCTGTATTCTACAATACTTTATTATTTCGAAAATCATCCCGTGCTACTTATTGCTACGCGGCGCCGTAGCAAAGTATAGGGAACGCGTTAATTTAAGTTTCGTACTCACTTATGTAAATGTAGTACCGAAATGTTTACTACAAATGTATTTTTGATTTTTTTTGGTTACAAAAGGTAGAAAATATATGAATTAATAATTTCATTGTAATCTTAGACCTGTGTGCTTCATTCAGTAAGAAATACCTCAAGCGGAAAATAGATTTTTAAAGAACTATAAAGTAAGACAAGGTTGTTAGATTAGCTGATCAATTTGATTTGCCTCAAACTCAATGACTGCATTTTTTGATCACAAATGTTCATTTAAGTGCCAGCGGGAGATATTTTAACCTAATTATATAAAATACTGTTTATCAATTAGCAGTTATTTACTAGAATTCTCAAAGATCGTAGCCGTTGCGAGCTGTTCATAAGTAAATTATAAAAACAGTACATCACCGCAATTTACCATATTTCTACTGACTACCGTCCTCAACCTGGAAACCTCTTATCTGATGATTCTACTCATGAAACTGTACCACTTTTGATAGTGAACAATTTAAAAACTCGTTCTTTTCGTTGTGAGCTTAGTTTGTATGAAAAGTCCAAAGTTTTTGTGACTTCAGTAAACTAGACGAACAAAAGCTGTTTAATTTATATAATAGAATCAGCAGTTTAAAGGTTTGCAGGTTTGCACCAGTCACCAAGTATACTATTTACAGCTAACTGTAATCAACCGTCTTTCTAAATAGAACGTCTGAATTTCAACTTTAATTTATTAATCTGAAACGCAACAATATCAACTAATTATGTAAATACCTGCTAAAACAAGTATTTGATTTATTATTTTTATCAATTTATATTGAGAAGTTTTTAACCTTTAAAAGTCTCTCAGTTGAGTATTCAGAACGACCTTATTTAGAAGTTCTAACTGCTAAGTACGCTCCTATGTAAATTACATATTACGTAGCGTCATTTTTCGTGAAGGGTTGTAGATTTCTTATTCTTTACCACTGAAAGAGATGACTGAAAACAAAAGACATGCATTATCTATTGATTTTAATATGCATTGCACTTGGTGGTTGCATTGATAGCCACTATATTGGTGGCAGGTCACACGACGGAAAAAAAAAGCAAGACTGAACAACTTTCCCCAAAGGACAATTCAATTTATAATAATACTTTATTGATAATATTATTAATTACACGATAAACGACATGTGATCGTTTTGCATTGGGCTTACACAAATACAATGTTGGGTTTATATAAGGTTGATAAATGGCTAATAATGGCTATTATCAATATTTTTTCAAACTCGCCACAGCAGGTTTCATGGAAAAGGTTTTGTTTTTTATTTCGTCAAAGCTCATAAAACACTGGTCCACCTGTAATGAAGTGGTTTTTACCACTTATATGCATTAACAACAACAGCGATAATACATACATTTTCAACCCCTTCTTGAAGGCTCTCATACTATAGCTTTCGAGCTTCGATAAAACTTCAGAGCTTATCTACGGCTTAGGCGTCTTAGTAAGAAAACACCTCAAAAACCAAGCGGTTCGTTGTCTTGGGCATTTCAGTCATCTACTTCAATATTTCTTTTAAATAAGCAAAGTTCAGAAATAAATACGTTTTGTAAATATTAACAATGAGGAAGGTTAATCAAAACAATAGCATGAAAGGTCATCTCATTAACTATGAAATTTAATTGTAAAAAGGGTCTTGTTATAAAAGCGACAATAGATTTTTTTTTACTATCAGGTGACTGTAAGAAAAGTCCATGAAATATTTTCAAGATGATTGTTTTACTATCCTTCTTACATGCCGTTTTGATGCAGACAATGGAAAGCAAAGCATGTGTAGGTATGCAAAATATAGTTCTTCCTTCCCTTTCGTAATTTGATTACTTTTGTCTCACTTAGTGTTTTTAATATGAGAAAAACATGCAGAGCACAAACTTGTGGAATATCTTTTTTTGAGAAGTGACCATTTGATAACATCACCTCTTAGTTTTATACAGATCTGTCGGCAAACTGGCCACTTTTGGGATTTATGCAGTTTTTTTATATTAAATATGATAGAAGAATCCTTACTTTAAGATTTAATATCTGGGACTTCTATTGATTGTTCATGTGAAACAGGCAGCATTCTTTAATAGTATGATTTTTAAAGATATTTTGGCTTAGTGGTATATTTTAAAAATTTTTGTTCACCCCCCATACATAACTGCTTTTTCTTAATGTTCAGTTTGCAGAATTCATATTTCTCAAAATCACCGACCGATTAAGTTAAGTTACCGACAAAGTTTAATTTTGCGCACAACTCAGATATTCGACTAACGTACCATTTTATATATTTCTAAGGTCGGTATTAATAATAAGTATATTAAATTGAATTGAATAATGTTGTACCTTAGAGTTCAAAGTTAAACTCTTTGTCCTTTAATAAGTTGCATGTTTTTTATTCACTGCAATTTAAAAAACTATAGGAAATTTAAATACCTCTAGAACTGAAGAATATTAGTTATTTGAGCGTGAACCAAAAGGCCATAATAAAAGACGTTCCACGTTTACTCGTAAATTACTTCGAAAGAAAGTAAAGCAATATTTTGGTATGTGCTATGTAGTGATAGTGGGTGAAATATGACATATCAATTTAGTGGATACTTGTTCAAGTAACAAACCTCTGTGTTGTTCGTAACAATCAACACAGAGATAAGACATTTGAAAAATATATCCTGTTTATGAGAAAATGTACTTACATGATGGTGATAAAGGGATATAAAGCGATTAGTGGTCAAAATGTGTATACCATGTATATATATATATATGTATGTAGCTCCATGTCTTTGATGACGTGCATTCAGCGCGTTTCAGTGTTTAAGTTAAGAAAATATTAGTTATAGCATAATGATATTCTTCAAAAATATTTATTTGCTGATTAACTTTTGCAGTAGAGAATCAAATTGTTAATACGAATACGAGTAATGCCTAGGTCACCATAAAATATGCAAGTGTTAGAAGTGTTATAGAGTATACTTTATCGGAGAATATACATGGTTGATTAAAATTCAGTTATTATCTAAATACGTAGATTATGTTAGTGAATGGAATGTGGAACCAATCTCTGTACAACTAAGTTAAAGTGTGAGTATGTGTGAGACGAAGTGAGTCGGTGTGTGAGTGTTGCCGCACCACTGAGGCGGTAGCTGCATGCCGCTAGGAATGATCAGCGCACTAACTTCATTTACCTGTTTCCGGGACTTCTTGATCATCGGCTGCGGCTTGAGCTCTTCGTCGGAAAAGGCGCGCGTCCGAGGGTCAAAGTCACGTCCCGAGGATGCCATTGAAAACGCTGAAAAATCGTTACCAATAGGGGAATGAGTAAAACTGTAGATAGAGTAACGAAACGAACGCAAATACAATGTCGGAGTAAAAACTTACTGGAATCGGCGGGTGAGAGTGGTGGATTGATAGTGTCAGGACTCATGCAGTCGGAAGGCGAGGGGGACCGCTCCCGCTTGGTGACGGGCGCCTGCAGGCCCAGCGCCAGGCCGGCGCCGGCGCCGAACGCGGAGCCGCCGAGATGGGCGCCGCCCAGTGCCTCTCCCGGCATTCCATTCTCTGACAGGAACTCGTCCAGGTCCACGTACTGCAACACCAACATCACCACGTCAACAACACGCGCGCGCCCGCGCACCGCGCTCCACGCGCGACTTACACGTATTGTTTATATTTATATATTATTGGAATCGACATAAAAATAAATGCTTATAAGTAATAAAGTAACCACTCGCAGTATGGAATTCGCTTTGCAATAAATACGAAAATTTTTATAAAAAACAACGCAATAATATCGCATAAATGATCTCGCATTCATTTAAAATCACTGCTAAGTGATCGCGGAGAATGTTTAAAATTGAATTACCGCAAAGCATGACGTCATGCGAAAAGGAAACGTAACAAACAAACAAAATATAGATCGAACTTAAACTGATTAGTGTTATAGGACTAGGGTGTGAAAGGGTTGGGGATGAGGGGTTGAAGCGACTCTATTACCTAGTGCGAACGGCGGTGTTAGAAAGCCGGTGAGAGACGCACACAACAGACACGCAGTAGGTAATAAAGTTGCGATTACTGACTTCTTGTACCTTGAGATCAGGATCATAGGGGAGCGTCTTGTCCCAGAGGTTGGGGCCGAGGAAGGCGGCCTGCGCCTCCCACAGCTCGCTGTCATCCTTCTTGTCCTCTAGCGTGTCCTTATTGTTGACGGACTTGCCTGCAACAATCGGAACAGCCCGTCATTGCGAGCCGCAGGCTAATTTAGACAAACACGTACCGACCTTTTAAACCCTCTCGCTGTTTTCTCTACAAAATATCCCCAAAAATTATCCTGCGGTAAATTAAACGGAGTATTTTAAGAAAATATAAAATAAGTAAACATCATTCATAACATTACAATTTTAGATCACAAAACACTATTTGCAAGAGGAATAAAAGAAAGGTCCATGGAAATTGTCTGCATTACCCTGGGGTTGATATTCGTCTATAAGATAAAATCACATCTTTTCATTGTATGTCACTCGCAGAGCAAAACAATTTTAGCGTTTTTATTGAACTAACATTCGCAAAAGCATTAAAATAGACAAAGTTATATTATGACGTACTTGCACATTTCAGCGAATCACATAACAGTGGAAGCACGAAAATGTCCCGATCAGGAAAAGCTTTAACCAAATTTGGACTACTAACGATATATGGCTTCTTGAATATTTTTAGTTATTAAGAACGTATTTATTTATACATATAACAAGAAGTTTCAATTACTAAAATAAATTCATTTCTACGGTTTCAGTCTCACTTAAAGATTCAATTAATTTGAATTAAATTTGATGATAACATTTTGAGTACCTAGTGCTTAGTTACGTGCAATAGCAGTAGTAAAAAGGATGGATCTGCTGCAAATAATTACATGTGCTTAGAGTTGCGAAAAACTGTCAGCGTTAAACAGGGGTCAGCCAATAAAGATACGACCAAGTCATCTACTAGTATGTACCATCCAACTACAGCCTAGTTCATGGTCCAATTATTTAAATAATATGTTGCATTTAATTACACATTATTCTGCTCCTCCCAATTCTGGACAGCAGTATCTTTGAACAATTAAAATGTAATCTTGAAGGTGGCATCTGCGTAACTTTTGGCAAATCCAATGTGTAGGATGTCAATATCACGTTGGTCACGTTAAGAAGTTTTTGTCATCGAAACCTAAAAAATTGGTTTGTTATATAAGTGACATTTAAATAAATATGCACGTGTTTGGGAATATTGTGATCGCGTAGAAATTTATCGTTAGGTGGGTGTGGGTGGATCAAAGCACCGTGGTCACGTGGCGTAGCGCGCCGGGGGCGCCGGGGTCGTCGGGGGTGTCGAGGAGATCGGTAGCAGGCCGGCCGGCCCACAGGGTTCCGGCTAGGCCACGTGACCGCGGTTGATTAACACAAAACGTAGCACTACAATACTGGTACAGTCAGTACAGTGATACAGGTCATATGACAACATAGAATCTAGGCTGTAGCTTCATACCGCGTTTATTAAGTTTATATAACTTATAAAACACGAAAGACACCAAATCTATATTAAGTAAAAGAAGATGTGCAAAACAGGTACTTTAAAAACAAAAAGTTGTGTATGTATTTATTTACGGTATTAATACTATATTATTTATCCCTGGAGATGGGAAAATATCATCATTTTCATATGTCAAACACCGTCAATCTCAAGTTATTTATAAGAACATGCAAAGTATGCAAAAGGCATGTACATAGTATGTCAATAAGTAGGTAAACAAAATATAACTATTATTTTTGCAATATACAAAATAAAAAATAACGAAAACTTCCTTGCCTATAAATATTAATTTAAAAAAAAAAACAGTGGAATTTATTTTGCTGCAGATGCGAAAAACAAATATTCATCATTATCACGCTAATGGGTTTGAATTACCCGCTCGTTCAATAATAACTGAGTACGCGACAAGACACAAGATGTTTCGTGCGCTCAAGGCGAGAGCGCATGTAGCGTGTCTTTTGTATCTATTACCTCATAACCCACTACAGTTTAATTAAATCAATAAAATTTACTATAAAAATAACAGTAAAAGATAATTTTACTTCAGTGTCAATTAGGCACGAAATATTTTCGCGTACTTTCCTTTTATTGAAAGTTTTTGCGAACCTACACTAGTAGGGTTTACGTGAGTCTCTTACAACTTTTAAACGACATTCGATTAATACTGCAACTTGATATCGATATTTTTTAGGTTTATATAATGTGTTATAAGAAAATTTTGTCAAAGGGAGAATTAGCTAGGTACCTAAGTAACAGTAGGCGAAAAATACGGTTTTCGACTGATTACGTGGTAGATCGACGATATGTAATATTTACCTAAAAAATATTCTGTTTAGAACTACTGTTACGTCGTTTCAAACGTAAGAATAAGGCAAAGCGAAGAATGTACTGATTGACACAATAACGTGGGAACCGCACGCTACGCGTACAATAATAGCGCGCAACGAAGCGGCGCGTCGCCGGCGCAGGCTTCCTTGTGAAAAACCTGACGTGGTGGGGTTGCAGGAAGCGGGAAGTAACCCACTTGCCGGATTACGTGCGCGCCACGCTTTCCTCCCCGCGGTGCGCCTGCGTCGCCCGACCGCGCACGATACACGCCATCGCACTATCTTCTCCTCCACCCTTTTTACAACTTGTGCAACAACTAAAAACTTCACCTATATATAATCGTTTCGCTACCACTTATACGTTTATTTATCAGTCTTAAGGCCTTTCCAAGCTATAAGGTATCAGAAACTATGGTAAATTACTGAGTAAAATATCATAGGTACCTACAATCGAAAATGTGCAAACGTGAAAATTAAATTCTTATTGTAATCTAGAAAGAACGTAGCCAAGCACTTATGGTAACAAAGCGATCACAGCGTCATTAGCAACGCCACCGACTGGTTAGTCGGTTAGAGGTTCTTCCGCAGGCGAGGCAGTGTGCCGGCGCGGCGCGGGCGTCGCTCTCACTTTCGTCGGAGGAGAAAGTTTACGCACCATGCCATCCGCTATTACACCACTATGCACAATCGGTTACCTACGCCTCTTGGATGTGATATTCATAGTGCATAGCGGGACATCACTTCAGATATTGCTACATTGGAGCATCCTCGTATTGTTAACTTATACTGCTGAGCAGGTTTCCCCTCGATAACCCCACATATATCGCTTATTATTTAGATAGTCCTTTTTATTCAATGATCAGAAATTCAATAGAGCAACACCAGGCACCCACCCCGTCTTTTCTTTTTGTTGTGATAGCACGGTTAATTTATGCCACACGATAAGAAGAAAACCTCAATTTTTGTATATTGCACCGGACTGGATCACGCTGACTGTCTACTCAATTGTTATCATTGAAATATGATATGTTTAGAAATGATAAAATGAAATGAATGATTAAATAAAACCAAGTTACAAAATTCTATAAATTATTTTTTTATCCATATGAAGATTTTATAATGTACAATTTTATATTTTTTCCTTTATTTCTGAAGATTTCAAAAGCAAACTCTTTAATATGTTTCTAACGTATGGTTGTATGTTCAGGTGTTTAATGATATCAGTAAAATTAAATATAATACAATTCTCAGTCAGTATTATACAGGTAGGAAGGTAAAGGTGGTATTCATTTTAAAACCAAGTCACATAAATTATCGAAGCCGTCAAGGCCATGTTGAATAGCTAAACGACCACAAGTGGCATTCAGGATGAGGAGAAAGTGTCCGAATCTCGCGACCAGTTTGCATCGGCGTCCGCTAACCGTCCGAGGAACGATCACTCTCGTTTTCGTTTGCACTGCGCATGCGCGACCACATAGCGCGATGAAGACGTCACCGCCGGTCACTTTTACCTTTATCCAAACAGCATATTAAATTTGAATTCTACAGAGAAATGTGTTTGTGCTTCTGTTGCAGACTAAAGAACTTTAAAGACATTAACGAAGTATCATAATAAATTTTAATAGTTATGCCCTTTCTAATCGAACACTGCAACGTATAGGTACAAAGGGTGACAACGGAATCCTATTACTAAGGCTACGCTGTCTGTGCTTGTCTGACCTATATTTGAGGCTATACCTTATGAACCGAAGGTAACAGGTTGAAATATACCTATTTTATTTTGGTAGACACACTAACAAAGAATTTAAAAGAGAACTAGAAGTAAAAAAATAAAGGGATTCCCATGTAAAAAGTCGTTTTTCAACGTTTACTTTTTGTTTGAACAAAAGGACATTAGAGAAAATATTTAAGGAAATTCCCCATATGTATTAAAATAAGAATGATGATTTAAAATTTGTTTCTTGTAGTTCATTTCTCGCTAGTGTGTTGGGTTGGGGACCCTCCTCCAGCATTCGGCGAGATTTGAACTCGAAAAACTTATATTTTGATATTTAGCGTAATAAATATAGGAAACTATAGGTCTATATTGTACAAAGTTATTTGTTATAACATTAAAAAGACTGTTTGTTTCTGTCACAATAAAATAAATAAATAAATAAAATGCAAAGCCATGTGTGAGACTACTGTTTGGCTAATGATTCTTAAAATTTATTTATAGTATATGTATATTTATAAATTGCTACTTTTTCGAGATATGTCTGTCAATGTAGTTGACAAGGTGTCCCTTGAATGACCTTGGACCCTTGATACTACGTAAATGGGTTATTGCAAAAAATAATTCATGTTGCTTTACCGACCCGAATATAACATGTGTTTTCTTTTATTCAGTTCAGGATCGTTAGTACAAACCCGACTCACACTTAGCTTTTTATTATTTGTTAGAGTTTGTACTTTGTACTATAACCATACCACGTTTGAATACAGTTTTAAAAATAGAGAAAAAAATAAAGGATACGTATCCGTATGAGAAACTCCCACTTTGTTTTAGTTTATTATATCGAGGGTTCACGGGCGACTTGTATTAAGCGACATTTTTAGAAATGTTCAGGAGACTGATTTAAAAAAATATTTCTTAGAAAAATAATCATTAAAACTTAACTTCTTAGTATTATATAGATTCTCAATATTCTTAATATTTTAAATATTATTCAGAAGTTATTTTTTGTGAGGTATTTTGTACGAAAAATTTTTTTAAAGTAGAGGTTACCTGTGTTTCCAAAAATGTCGCTTAATACAAGTCGCCCGTGAACCCTCGATATGTTGATATATAGTGTGACTTTAAATTAGTTCTTGATACCAAAGAATATGCATGTGCTCATGATAAAAAACAACTTTCCCTGAGGAACCCATAGTCAAATCGCAAAAAAAAAATTTTGGACTCTTCATACTAATGGCCGGTCCGTTGACAGATGTGTATGGAGGGTCCAAATCTTTTTTGAGATTTGACTATGGGTTCCTTGGGGAAAGTTGTTTGTTATAACGAGCACATGCATAGCCTTTCGTATCAAGAACTAATTTAAAGTCACCCCATATTATATTCGCCACAGAATAATACATATTCTATAAAAAATAAAACCCGATATCTCTCCAGGTTCTAAAAAGTTTGTAGGTAGGCCAGGCAGACAGACAGAACGACGGCGTCGTTTAGTATTAAATCCAGTTTTTTGTTTTGCCATTGAGGTGAAGCCAACCAACTTTTTTTAACCAATCAAAGGGCTAATGATGCAAGCAAATTTTGGGTTAAGTTGCTGTAGGTCACCAATATTTTGCAACTAACAGGAATAGACGAATGTTCCTTACGGGCTGGATAACGCTATATCTGACTCCAAATTAATCAAAAATGAATTTTACAGTAAAAAGATGTACGTACGTCTGAGTAGTTAGATCTGACAAAATGGCCGAATCGTACACCTCCTTCCGGTGTTGCTAGTTGTTGCGCCCGAACAACAAAAAAGGGTCCTTTTGAAACTCTTTAAAGTAATTTACCCTAAAAGTGATTTATACATTTAACACACTATCGCTTGGAATCTCTCCCCCACTTTTAGGTTATTTACCATGCACTAGATTATTACATACGATATAACTAACAATTATCTCAGTTACGCTTCCTGGGTTTAGTAAGGAAGTAGGGAAAATCATTAAATATTTATTGGAGAAGTTTGTAAATCGCTCCATCGGCTCAAGAACGGTCTGACGCAGCTGCTGCCGGGGGCGGCGCAGGCGCAGAGTTCCGCGGTTCGTACCGGCGCGACCTGCGCCAACCGCTCTCACTTTCTGTGGACGCAGCGAGAAAGTGGCCGCCGAATTACTCTTACATCCATTTCGCTACATGTAATTACAATAGAACCATTATTATTTATTGTTGCCGTGGCGTTCGCGCAGTATTTTAGCTTTTAATTCATTTTAAACTGTGACTGAGACAATGGGAAGGGTCAGAAACTACCTAGTATACTGAAATTATTTTCAGTTTCTGTATGTATTAGGCTTGTATCATTATCGAAGTTGTACTGTGCCTGTGATTGGTACAGTAACATATTTTCGTATGTGGGTAAAGTAAGTGGTACCTACGTTGACGTGATTGGAATGCAGCGCGAGCGCTGGTGAAAAGCTGAGATTGCGTAACATAACATTGCTTCCTCTTCGGAAAATATAGGTGAGGAGTGCCGCCGCTTGCCAAAGCAGTGGAGAGGGGGAGGATGAAGTGGTGGGGGAAGCGGGAAGTGACTGCTGCTATTGCGCAACGGAGAAAGTTGATGTTTTCCGGCGACTCACGATCATTTTTGTAAACTTGTATTTTAAGCGAAAGTGAACGAGAAAGTCGTAACTGAACGCCCGCGTACGGTGCAATACCGTCCGAAGGCATCGTCAACTTTAACCTTGATTATGTTAAGAATATATATTGTAACATATAATTTGGCACATATTTCAGAAAAGTTGTCGAAACCGTTTTAGATTTTTATAAGAAGCAGTAGTTATACAAAGTGTAAAAAGATAAAAAGAGCGAAAACTTTGCGGAAAGTTTAACCGAGGCTTCTACTCATAAAAAGAACCCATATTAAACTCTCAAAATATGTTCAATTTCCCATACAAAGTTGGCCAATCAACTCTCTGATTTTTTTGAAATGACAAAAAAATGTGGCATGTGTTTTAGTATGATCAGTAGGAGCTCTTTTAAATTTCTAGGAGAGGCCTTAATCACCCTGTGTTTCTGTAGAATAATAAAATTAATGTCATGACCAATGATGATGCGACTATATACTGTATACTGCTCAAAATAAAATAAGAGCCAGCACGTTTTTTGTTAAATCATTAGACTATCATTGTTAGACCCCTACTGAGCATTATTTGAAACATTTATTAGCAGTTATTAGCTTAAATTGTACACAAAAGTATTCTTTTATTAAAACGTATAATTTTATAAAAACGTAAAAAAAATATTACTTTTATTATTTCAATGATATAAAAAAACCTGCTGGTTCTTATTTTCTTTTGAGCAGAATAGAATATATGTAGGTTGGATCCGCATACAATAGAAGACGGTAAGTTAACTAGACAGTTCAAGATTTTTGGTATTGCAAAAAAAAACACGACAAGCAATGCAGTATTCGTTAATGTCTTTTATATGGTCAAACTAAGGGAGCTCTTCTGGTCAAAATAATAATTTTGACAAGTAGTTTTAAAATATCTTGATATCTATGATTTTTTTTTATGGCCTAGGTGGCAAACGAGCAGACGGATGGTAAGCGATTACCGCCGCCCATAGATACCTGCAAACCAAAGAAGTCACAAGTGCGTTGCCAACCTTTGAAGTGGGAGTACGCTCTTTTCTTGAAGGTTTGAATGTCGTATCGATCCGGAAATACCACAGGCGACAATTCATTCCACAGTTTGGTTGTGCGAGGCTGAATGTTTCAAGTGAAATGCACAGTTGTGGACTGCCAACTATCTAAGTGATGGGGATGAAAATGTTGTCGCGTAGAACGATGGCGAAAAGAGGCGGCAGGGATAAATCCGAACAATTCTTCGGAGCACTCCCCATAGTACATGCGATAGAGAATGCAGAGCGAGGCTACATCTCTACGCAGCGCGAAGGGGTCAAGCCGATCTGAAATATCCTGGCAGCCGATGATTCGAGTTGCTCTCCGTTGAATGCGGTCCAGAGGGAGAAGCTGGTCTTAGGGTGCCCCTGCCCAGAGATGAGAACAGTATTCCATATGATGCCAAACCTGCGCCTTATAAAGTTGCAGGTGATGGGCCGCAGTGAAATACTGTCTCGATCTATTGAGCACACCAAGCTTCTTCGAGGGTAATTTAGCCTTACCCTCTAGATGGCCACGGAACTGGACTTCACTCGATATGTCGACACCAAGGATTCCGATATATTCCGATGATAGATTTTATATTGTTTTTGTATATATGTATTTATCTCGTAAATGTTAATATTTGTAATAATAAGCATATAAAAAGAGTCAGTGCAATTTTTATAATATTCATGGTACTGTTTTCTTGGAGCGTATTGAAAATGTTCTTTCGTTTTTACAAAACCAAGTAACACGAAGCAATTTCATTTGGTAACCCACAAGTTTTCATTCTTTTATTATTAATTAATTTTAATGTCACTCCATTCAATTGACTAAGTCATCAAGGGACCAAAAATACATACTACGACGAGTCAAAATCATTGTTCTGACCTCAAGTGCACTTCAGGTTTTCTTAGAAAAAAATGCTTACACCGTCTCGGGGGCCACATTCTAATTATTTTTTTACACTTTCATTCGTTTTTTTACACTTTCATTCGTTTTTGTCGTAGATATAATATTACCATGTTTATTTTTATATTTTTTTATACTAAATTTTTTTGAAGATTGTAGTGGAGCAATATATATATATATTTATATCGATTACCAGGTTGTGTTAGGGGTTGTAATCGAATATAAATAACATCGAACATAGACTGTATAACCTACATCGGAAGGATTTTTTATATGGATATGGAACCAATTCGGTGAACATAATTCGTTTAGGCTTAAAATTCTGAAATTTTATTTCTACAAGCCAATAATCGATTTTAGTTCAACTTCCAAAAAAGTAAGTAACACAGTATCATAGCTGGGCAGAAAACCGTTATTTCGTTAACAGTTAATTAACGAAGTTAACAAATTGCTTAACGATTTAACTTTTAAGTTAATTTAACAAAATATTAACGTTCTTCTTAATTTCCGTTAACTTAAGACCGTTACATGGCTCTCTGACGTAATTTTATTTTTGAATTCCGCGCGATTAGTAGCAGTAATGAAGAAGGGGATCATTTTTCAGCCAAGTTACTCAGTCTGAAGAGAGGTCTAAAACCCACAAATCTCTCAAAAATCAAGCTCAGAACTTGATGAGAAGCTGTCTGGACTCAAAGTCAAAAAACTATCAGATGCTGCCTTTTTAAATATAACACAACCATTCCTCCTAGTGCCGCAGTGGAACAACATTTTCGGCAGAAAAAAAGATTTTATAATACTACACTTGAAAAACATCAGTATAACCTTGGAGTGGTTAATTTTTAACGGATAACTTTTAACTTGCGTTATATTTTCGAAATTTTAACGCTTTAACGATTATCAAAGTTAACTTTTTGAGTAACGGATTAACGGTTAACCAAGTTAACTTTTGAATGAACTTTGCCCACCTTTGCACAATATCGACATACAGTTATCTATACTTAATTTTTTCTTACTTGTCCTATTTTTGGAAATAATAAAGCATACCTACTCATTGCCATTGACATTTTTTCGTTTTGGGATACCTGTGGTTATGAAGTTCGTCATATTATTATATACTTCTTATTTTTCCAACTCCATGAAATGTCAAAATTTTTAAGTAGGTACGCTATAATAATTTCAAAAATAAGACAAGTAAGAAAAAATGAAGTATAATTCCGTTAGTTAGAGGATACAAATATTTTAAAATACGCCGGTTCAATTTCAAAATAAAACAGACCATAACTATATTCCAAACTTGATGATATGGGTGACAGCTGTCAGCTGCGTAAACTTCTAGCGCTGCATCTCAAAAGACCATAATCGATTAACGAATTTATGACAACGCTGTGGATATGTCACCCATATCATCAAGTTTGGAATAGAGTTTTTTGTAGGTTACCACGAAGTTCAGGACCCCCTTAAGGTTTGGATGGATAGATTTTAACAGGTTCGACGGGATGTTTGCATCTGTTTGCAGACGCCCCGTTAGTTATATTTTGTACTAAATGTATTGTGTATTATTTTACTCAGTACTCGCAATCGGTACTTGTGTACTATTAATAAACATTGTGTGAATAAACACTAACATCAAAAAAAATTGTGCAGTTAAAACGGGTGACGTTTCCTTGTTCGTTTTTTGCATTAATTGAATTAAATATAAGTAAATTCAAATGGCAATACGCAGTCCATGCCACTGTGTGTATATTATGTGAACCACCTTTATTAGGTAACTATCACTTATCACATTGAAAATGTTTTTTTCTTTATTTGTATTTTGTTATTTAGATTTAAAGCATTGCACTTTGATTATAATTCTTCTAAGTTTAAAAATTATCTTCCACCATTTATACATATTTAGAGACTACTAACTAGTGAAAATCTATGGATAAATCTTCAACGATGCTCAGCGATGGACTTTGTTCCCGCTACGATATGGACGATAGCTAAAAAGCCAGGTTTCAATCTGAGTTCACTTCAAGAAACAAACGTTGAACCTTTGAGCGAGTTAAAGAAGGCGAGAGTTCAGATAACGGTAGCTGCGAGTAAAGTACCTTTACAGGAAACGTTCCATCATGAGATTTGCCGACTCTTGCTTCGCTTTTAGAATAGGCACATCTATTAACGCATAAGAATTGCTCTCATCAACTGAAATGAAAGTAACTTTAGATATAATGGAATTATGTTTATAAAATATCTTTGTCATGATGACGCATTGATCAGCTGGGACGCACGCGCAAGTGCGAAAAGCGCAGCGGAGTTCACACGTCAGCGGAAAAGTAAAAGTCGGAAGGTGTCGGTAAAGGCGCGGGGGGCGCGCGGTGCGCGGGCGCCGCAGACGCGGAAACAACGACGGAAGGAGAACTTTTACTCTCGCTTGCTGCGGAGCCTGCCCCAACCACGGAGTGAAGCAACAAGCAGTAACACCTCGCAACCAGGTACGGATTTATGTCGATGGAATTTTTAAAAAGGTTCCTATAGAGAGGGCACAAAACAACCGTGTTTCCATATAAGACAAGAATCAAGGCTAAGCATCAATCAAGTACAATGTTCCCTTTAAGTAATAAGTTTTGTACAAAAGGATAAGCTTTAATAATCTACTCTGTAAGAAAAATACAAAATAAATAAAACAATTTGGATTATGTTAAATACCTACTTAATATATTTGAACATAATTTATCATATAAAATGTTTTCAGAAAATTTCACCCTACTTCTTACTATTTATGTTTATATGATGTTTGGATGTTTGTTATTCAATCACGCAATAACGGTTGAAAGGGTTTGAATGAAATTTAGCACACGGATAGGTGATAATAATCTGGATTAACACAAAGGCTACTTTTATTTCGAAATAGTGGAGATTTACCAGAGCAATGGAGCAAACAACTGAAAATAACCCAACTTCTACGCATACGAAGTCGCGGTCATTAGATAGAGTGTTTTTCAACCTTTTTTTAATACCTGACCCCTTTACAAGTTAAAAAATTCTTGCCACCCCCTAGGGCCAGAAACATACAAAATGTTAGTGATTTGAAAGACTACGTTTATAATTTTCTTCAACTAGAAAAAGATTAACTTATGAAAGTCTCCAAAATAGAACCACGTTTTGACAAATTGTTAAAAATAAACAGGTTCAGCCTTCTCACTGAACTCGTATTTTCTTATTACAGTGTAGGACCTATAAACACTTACTTTTTCTTGTAACCGCGACCCCTTGAGAAAGGCTTCGCGACCCCCGGGGGTCGCGACCCACAGGTTGAAAAACACTGATAATCTTCATATGAGGTATTTCTACTCGCAAGCAAGTTATCTTATGCTAGAAATAACGTCTGAGATGAATAGTAAGAAATCAAACCGGTTTATGGTTCGTATACATCACTCGTTTACCTACTATTTTACAGAATTATGTGTTTTTATTTTTTAAGTATGATTATAGTGTCCTTGAAAGAAACATTGAGAAATAACCAAGTTATTTTCTCGAATAATCTAATGGCCCTGATTCCAAGAGTTTATTTACGTTACTTGTAAGTATTTTGTACTACGTACAAGTACATAGTAAAAGTACATAACATTAACAAATTAGCACTCAAATATCTTCTATTTGAAATGGTAATAGTGGATGTTGTATTATCCTTAGTTCTGGCAATCAGCATCGAACAATGCCGTTCGTTATCATATCACTTCCGAGATGGCGAGCGAGTAAGCGGGCGCAGGCGGCGGGCCTGGGCTGCATTTCACTGGCTGGCCTTTCTAATCGCCACGGGAGTTGCCAATTATCACTTGTTGCTTTGTAACTTTTCAGATATTTGAGTACAAGAGTGAGATATGACAAAATACCGCGTGTCAATATTTTGACTTATTTGGTACTGGACTACAAATGGACTTGTCTATAAACACTACATACTAAAATAGTACTTAGAAGTTATAAGTATACAGAATAAAGTAAGATTATTAAGTATCATTTCGATTGTATTGGGGTAGTGTATGTATACCATGTCACCTTTCATTATCAACAGGGATGAAAATTGGAAATACTTATTTTATTGCAATACAATAATTGTTTTAACCATCATGGCTAACTATAGTTTGTATACGGGTAAAAACATTTCTGTTAACTAAATCATGACTTCATTTTATCCTATACTCAATTAATTTTTCATCAACAATTTTATCGGTAATAACTTTTAATTAAAAAGTAATCTCGCAGCGTTGAACATGTGTGTATAAGCTTTTTAAGGTGTAGGTTAAATACTTGAAGAGTAATCAACTTTTTCCGGTAAATGGAATGTGACTGTATTTAAAAAAAATACAAGTCTTTTTAACGATAATTAAGGATGACAATTATTTTAAAATAGTTAAAAGTTTTATATAAAACATTTCATATTATTAAAATTTAAAAAAAAATATTCTAGATTGATGCTTGATTGCATTTAATTTTTTCTCGCGCTGCCGGCTACAATTAGTTTCAAGACGATTACTCGTGGAATACGTATGAATGCAGGTTCTTCAGTTCCAACCGAGACTGAACAGAGGAGCAATGTTTATAAACATTAGGTGAACTTGGCATTGGTGGCGTGTTGACATTATTACGATTTACGACACGTGTGCTGTTATGTCATTGAGGAATTAAGGTCGTGGGTCCATGGCGGTGGACGCTCGCGTCACGTAACCACCCGGCGCGATCTAGCTCACAATTACATATTTGTAGTCTATCTATACTTGGAAAAAGAAGGGCAAAAATCTGATTGGTAAATGGTGGTGCTATTTTACTGCGAATTGAAATACATCCATTTTTATTTAATTATATATTATGTATATAACGAAATTTATTCCCTGATTTTAATGTTTCTATTGACGAAATAATATCGTAAATACTTGCTAGGAAAAAATATTATTTGAACGGCATGCAAAACTAATTATAGGTGCTGAAAGACACTTTGTGCCGTCGTTTTTTTGTATAAAAATATGTATTTTGTGTGTCAATAAGGAATATGTACCAATAAAGTTGAATACAAAATCAAATCTTAGCTCTCAAGATTTGCAAGCGATTGATCTGCAGCATGGAGGCGCCACACCGTCGCCTCTCCTTAAGTTTTTTTTATCAATTCAAGCGTGGCTGAGCGCACTTTCACTCAGAATATTTGGGAAAAGTGCCGACCTTTTCGCGACTTTCTCCCCCGCGCGCCCTCGCGCCCGCCGCGAGCCGCGAGCCGCGCGCCGCGCGCTGCACGCGCGAGCACGTGCTTTCTTACACGTGCACCTACGCACTTTTACTTTTTAAACTTTTGCGCCGCTCGACGATGTATCATGTTATGATGCTAGGTGGCTTGATATCGAATGTCTTGGGATTAGGTTCAGATTTTTTAGCTCACGATTTCGATAAATGGGTTCCGAATAAAACAACCTGTTGCTGCTGTTGAGAATTTGAGATTACAATTTACTGTACCGAAAGCTTCGAAGCCGTCATACCATAGTGATTATTGTATTTCTCGAATTCTTAGAATAGTTTTACGCATATAACGAGACTCAGGGAAATGATTGTGACACAGTTATGGAAAGGGGATGTAAGGTTTTACTATGGAAGGTGGCCTATGGCCGCTATTTTTTCCGAAGTCGCTGTCGCATCTTGAATCCTTTATAACTAGGGAACATTCAGGCGATGAAAAAATATAATAAGTCATTTAGTGTTTAAACCACCAATTTCGGAGATATTTCATGACAAAGATGGCCCCACCATATATGGGACAGTAAAAATCAATTATATCTCTGCAACCGGTGATGTAACGAAAAAAATACCTATTATGTTTGATCATTTAGCTATCCTCTATCGATTTAAGTAGGTTTCAAACTGCGACACTACTTTCGTGAAAATTTGACAGGTCATAGGCCACAAATCTTCCTACCCTTTATATCAGAATTAACTCTCCATATTTCAATTCCGTATTCTAGGGGGATAAGAGAGGGACGTTTTCAATAAGTTTAATATATTATTACAGACTAGTGGACTTTGTCTGCGTGAACTGCGAAAATATAAACATCGAATTCGTTGGAAATCTGTTTTTCTATATAAATAACACTCTATTTTATCTATAAAGCTAAGTATCGATATCTGTAAAATCCTTTCTCAGTGCTCCTGTACAACTATTACATTTTGAAATAATTGTATGAAATGTGACACAAGTTTGAGATTATATGTGATTAGGGGTTAGTTATTTCCTTCATATATGTATTTTGAAGTGAAGTAGTGAGAAAATATTAATACACAAACATATCTTTATATTATAAGTAATAGCGTTTTAAAGTTAGTGACCATCAAAATCATTAAAAGGTGTTCGTCCCTCCCCGCATTTTCTGTTTGACCTAGGTCAAGACATTTTACATTTCCTGTGCTACACTCATAGGAAAGAAGGTCGCAAAGTAAGAGGAAACTCCATATACTTTGCGGCCTTTTCTCTTATAAGGGCAGTGTGTCAGAAGCTGTCCTAATAAGAACTGTGACAATCCTGTGATAAACAGTTTTCGAGCTATGGGGATGAAACAAATAATATAAAAGACTGCAGAACCCTACACTGTTGGTAGGTTTTACGACAAAATAATAATTATTTATGTCAATACAATTATTTTTTCTTTACTCGATCCGTTCAGTCGTTCGAAACTAAAAAGGATAAAATATTTGAGATATTGTGATTAAACACAAACGGGCGTAAACTGATGATCATAGAAACACGAAATTGAGAAGTCTGTGATTTAATGTTAAATACAAATTTCGTGTTTCTATGATGACCAGTTTCATTAAACTTTGCTCTTCAATAGATTTTTAGTGCTCGAAGAATTTATAGATGTCGACCATTCAAGGGTCAACTTGTTCATTAAACATACTTTATAAGCCACATATTTTTTAAACTCAATGAAAAAAAATGTAAGCGAGAATGACTTATGAATTGCAACAACAAAATATTATCAATAAAGATATATAAAATTAAACATGTAAGACAAATAGCAATAGCACGCGGTGACACGGCCTCAAACTAGGACTACCTGAGTTAGGGAATACTGAATCTAATTTAAATGTTAGTTGGTATACTGTTATTATACAAATGCTCGACTCTAATGTCGTATAATTATAATTATTAATAAACAGAGGAAACCTAACAATTTTGTTTACAATTGGTTACCCCTTGGTATCAAATATACCTAAATATCGTTATATTTGTTTATTCGTGTACAACGTTTATACGTGGTGGAGGTCGCAACCACTAAAGCCACCCTGTGCTAGAATCCCAGCAAAGCCAGCCCTACCTCATCAAGAACAGGATGCTTCCAGAGACTGATATTAAGTAAGCTAAATGAGACCTACCAAAATAAACCTCAACCGTGTTGTCTTGTTAAAGAAATGCATCATCAACTCCATGTCCTATAGAAGTCTGTTTAACGGTTCCATAATGGCGTCATGCGAGCTTCATCCGATTAATCCATCTACCTGGCATTGACACTTGCACCCTCTTTACTGTCATTACCAGTTCTTCGAGCTTTTGTCACTATATTTCGCTTGTTCTACTGCCTATGTCATTGTCTTATTTTTTCTTCGCATCTCTTTATTTTAGATTTGATATAGCCCCCTTGAGTGATCATGAGATGGTACATTCGGCGTATAAGTAGCTAGCACTAACTAAACGGATATTTTTTTATAGATTATATTTTTTATGAAGATGCGTTTTATGTTTTATGCACGAGTTAATAATTCTTTTTTTTTTAGAAACCATTGCTCATGTTCACATTCATCCAAAAAAAAGACCGATTTCAATGAAATTTGGTGTTTAAGTACATCGCCTCTCGAATTTAGATTATGCATTTATATTCTGAATTTTAACACAAATAGAGTTGCTGAACATCTGAATAACATGAGTGTAAGCTATGCCAAGAACCTACTAGCAGAATATTCTAGATGAAAGATCAAGTTAGAGTTATAATATGGGTAGGTAATCTTTAATAGTTACTATAGGTAGAAAAAGAAAAGGCTAAATGCTGCATGGTCATATCAGTCACTTGTGTGAGTTGAAAACGATAGGTGGTTTTCACAGTACATCGTTGCTGGGTTTGACTGTTGGAGGCTGGATTCATGCTTTTAAATGCACCGAAGCCAAAGGCTACCACAATACCTTTTACCATTACTAGAATGGATGTTGTTAAGGTAGGTTGGCTGTTGCCTATAAACAAGACTCAGCATTGAAAACAACATGTGTTTTAACACACTTTTATTAGCTTCACCTGTAACTATGTAAATCTTGGAAATTAAATTTGTACCACTTCCCGGTTTCAGATTGAGCTGAAATTTTGCATACATGTTTAGTTCGGATAACAATGCATGATTAGCTAAGTGACGTCATTCTAAATCCAATATGGCGGACTCTCAAAGATGGCGGACTAGTTATTTTTATGCATTCCCAAAGGGTTTGCTGAGAAGATTACGAAAAATAAAATGATGTCACTCTAAGCATGTCTTAGTTTTTTACTATATTAATTATGTCTGATGTAGTTTCCTGTGTTGTTAACAACCCATTACGTCCCCACTGCAGGGGCACGGGTCTCTAGATGTAGTTTCCTACTAAAAATAAAAAACGAACTAGAAAAAAACGATGAGAATGCGAGTTGTCCGCTTATTACTTCGTATGGCTTCACTGTTCTTCCGACGTTATTAGTTTCGCGGCCAATCCGTTGTCGATGCGTGTATGTTTGATGGATAGTCACTCGATTCCATTGTTCTAAAAATTATTCTAAGCTAGGTAAAGTGAATATGTGACTAATAAGAAATTAGCCTGGTTTTGTATGCTGTTAGAATTATATTTATACGGACATAATAAAAGGCAATTTTTGAAATCTGAAATAATGCTAGAAAATATATAGGTCAATCTAGTTTAGTAACTAAAGGGGCAGATAGAGGCATATACGCTATCTCGGTTAAAAGATGTAACCGGTGTAATTTTAAATAGTATGGAAGATAATTAGAAACGTATACAGATTTCAAGAGAATAGCATACTCCAGTATCTTATGCTGATACATGATGATGCATAAGGTACTTTAAACAAATAACCCACTTTTTTCTCTTAAGTGATGGTTTGTTATTTTAAATCCAATTACAGAAAAGTTACTTTTGTGCATTTTGTGTCCAACATTTAAAAACGAAATGTGTGAATTAGCATAAACTCGTTATTGACAAAAATGAGAAATACTTGATAAAAATATATATATGGTACGAAGAATTACGTTTTTAACCATGTGGTGCGTGATCATAATATGTGCAAATAAAATAAATGATTTTCAGTCATAAGGGGCAATTCTTGTCTGAAAAATTGCCTTAATGTGTAATCAGTCAGTAATAAAGACATGTTCATCTCAAGACACTAAAATCTTTAAAAAGTTTTGAACGCTTAGAATAAATAGAGTTCGTAGTTTCTGACTGAGAGTAAAAATTGGTTTACGTACCGTGCAGTAATAGTGAAATTGATACAAGTTTTCAAAACCAAATACGTAGTACTCGCCATACGAAGGATTAAATATGTACAAAAAGTGAGGTCCGCTCCAAACTATGATGAACTACGTATCTCTACTGATGGCGAGTGAAAGGCCGAAATTGCCCAAACAAAGAACTCTCGATCGACCAAAAAGTTGCATCCGATATCGGCCTGCGCTCGCGCACTTTCTCTTTTTTCACAGCTCTGACGAGGCCGCGGCGGAGGGCAACTTCGCAGGCCACAGGCAAGCGGAGAAAGTGCGCGTGCGTCCTGGCAGCAGCGACTGACCGTTGACGAAGACGTGCTGTCTCCAGATGTGATACTGGCTCCATCGGTCGTCGTCCTGGGGGTGGTGGTGCTGTAGTTGCGGCAGCGAGGGCAGGGGTGGCGGCGGCGCCGGCGGCATCAGCTGCGGCGGCGGCGCCGGTGGCCCGAGGGGCGCTATCGGTTGCGGGTGCTGGTACTCCATGTGTCGAGGCGCTCCACGACGCGCTCGCTCACTGGTCACTCATCGCGGCGCGAACGCAAGGAGGCCGTAGCGTGCGCGGCGGCGTGCGGCGCGCGACTGCGGCAGACTGCTCTGCGCGCGCTCTGCTCCCGCCCCGCGGCAAGCACCCCCACTATGTAGTCTTCTACAGTTTCCGCCACTTCCACGGCATAGTTTTTAATTGCGGTGACATAATATAACACAGAATACCCTCTACTATGATAAGTGATTACTGCTGTTGCGCGTACATGTGTACATACTTACTGGATTCACGTGTATCTCCACGCATGTAAACAAACAAACTGCAGATAGACAGTTTTAGTAGTCAGATGACAGATGTAGACATCACGCAAAGGCAAAATATGTATTTACACTGTTTATAAAACATCCTTTTCGTAAGTGCCAAACATATTCTCAATTTGACTTTGACTTCTGATAAGTTTTGGCAGAATTCTATAAACAGTAGGTATTGCCAAAAAGCAAGGAACTTTTATATTTATTGTATAGCTACTTAAAAATTCATTGCAAAAAGCTCAAATGATTTAAAATGATGTAAATGATGTAAAATAATCAATATGTACAGGAGTTGTATGTTTGTAAATTGATTTTTGACTAAGTTATCTTTGATTTAAAATGTCTGTGATGGGAATACAGGTAGCTTGTTATAGTATATTGTATTGTACCTTATAGGGGGATGAATTTTAGTCCACTCATACGGTGGTCAGAATTCATCATTTTCGAGACAATCGACCAGGCACAAGATAAAATTTATGCAATACATTTTACTAAAACTACTTGCGGATTTCATTCAACGAGGTTATAATTTAAAATATTATACAGAATGTTAAAAAAGTGCGTTTGAAATTTTAAGGGGTTACTCAGAATCAAGTATAGAATACAGGAAAAATATTGAAAAAAATCCTCTCTTCAATTGTTTTTTCAGATTCCCGTACCAAATCTAATCAGTGAACCAAGAATTTGTATGGAAAACTGAAAAAAGGTTGTAGATCGGATTTTTTCAATATTTTTTCTGTATTCTATACTTGATTCTGAGTAACCCCTTAAAATATGAAACGCACTTTTTTATACAGATAAACGCACGTCGCACTTTGATCAACTTGAATCAGTGGTGAAAACCTTTGGAAGAAATAATTAAATCCGTGGTCATATGTCTAGTAATCCAGTAGGGCTGACGAACGAATCAAAGGTTCTCTACAGCTTTTAACTATTCTTGCTAGGTAAGATTAGGTTATTCTAGTTTAATAACCTTATTAATTTATTTCACCTTTCTTAAAAACTGAGAGTACCTATTTCATTTTCTAGGGTAACTAGCACATGGAGAGAAAGTTAGTATTTTGGTTGAAAATAAATAGATATATGTAAGTATTTGACTAAAAAACATTAAGTGTACTAAATTTAAATATCTCCTGGGATACGGTTTTTATTTTTATTTCAGAAAGTATTAAAATAAAGACAATTACTAAATTTATATATCATTAGTGTTTGTGTATTGTATCCACATTTGGTATTCGTACAAATTAAATGTCGATTTAAACGTAAATTATAAATTTAATTCTAGATCCCCTAAAAGGTCTGTATACATTTATGGAGTTACAATTCTAAATTATAATTGATATTCTAAATAACTACCACTCACATCCGTTTATGTAATGAAAATATAATCTTTTTAGGCTTTGTGATCATATTTCCTGTAATATTTATCTCAAAAGCATTCCCATAGACAAAAAATTAAAAGGAAGCGACACCAACAGTACATTAAGGCTTTTTACTCTTTTTCCTAACCTAACCTAACCTTAAACCTTTTAAATACTACAGTATAATATTATTTTTATCATATCACTAAATCAGTTTAGGGATTTGATCAAATCAGTAGATTCGTTTAGGGATATAATAAAATCGTTTTATTATTTTAACATATCCATAATCACTGATTTTATCATATCCCTGCGACATATACACACCATAATTTTGTACCATTTTAGGTACATTGTTTCAGAGGCTGCACATCTGGGTTCAATTATAAAAGCATATGTAACTATCGTATCGACACAATTGAGCTATGGAGATAAGCCAGCTGTGTTTATGTGAGAGGGTAGCATCGGGGTGGGCGCAGGGGTGGGGGGCATGGTGTGTGCGATAGCGGAAACAATGGTGTTTTCCTGACGTAGGAGCTGCGCCCGCGCAAGCCAGGTGCAACTGTGACACACTACCCAAGAGAAAGAGTTATTCGCTTTGTTTCAACACGCTAAAAACTACAATTTAGGTTGTTAGGTTGGTACTTGGAACTTAAAAATATTGCTTGTATTTACGTTTAAGAACAATGGAGTGCACGGTCCTGTAATTCCATTCAAATTTTTTAACTTTTTATTTCTCTATTGATTAGAGTTTTATAAAAAAAAACCGGCCAAGTGCGAGTCGGACTCGCGCACCGAGGGTTCCGTATAAATTCATAATCACACATGTCTTGAACTCTATATTTTTATATTTGAGTTGATTAAATGAAAGGTAATTTGCGGTTACGATTTATGACGTATTAAAAAAAAACTATTTACTAGATCTCGTTCAAACCAATTTTCGGTGGAAGTTTCCATGGTATTGTACATCATATCTTTTTTCTAGTTTTATCATTCTCTTATTTTAGAAGTTACAGGGGGGGGGACACACATTTTACCACTTTGGAAGTGTCTCTCGCGCAAACTTTTCGGTTTAGAAAAAAATGATATTAGAAACCTCAATATCATTTTTGAAGACCTATCCATAGATATGCCACACGTATAGATTTGATGAAAAAAAAATTTTTGAGTTTCAGTTCTAAGTATGGGGAACCCAAAATTTATTGTTTTTTTCTATTTTTGTGTGAAAATCTTAATGCGGTTCACAGAATAAATCTACTTACCAAGTTTCAACAGTATAGTTCTTATAGTTTCGGAAAAAAGTGGCTGTGACATACGGACGGACAGACAGACATGACGAATCCATAAGGGTTCCGTTTTTTTCCATTTGGCTACGGAACCCTAAAAACCAGCCAAGTAATAGCTTACCGTACAGGGTTGTTTTTGTAGTTATGTAGTAGATGAAGTGCATTTCTATGCTTGTATGATCTTTTACAGATCTAGTATGCTCAAAAACGTATTAATGTTCAGTCTTTGTCACTATGATATTTTGCCTTAGACATTAATATAAGAATAAAGGGTTGGGGTAGTTAGTGAGAAGGCTCATGAGATAAAATAAAAAATTGTATTTATTAATGTAACTATATTTTTACCCAATTAACTTAACTTTTTTTGTAGCATTAATAGGCCGCGAGTAAATTAATTCTAAATATGGGGCAATATAATGTCAGAATGCACGCAATGAGATCACAGCCGTCCATCAGTCACTACGTCAAATATATAGTTTTTCTAATACATGGAAATTATAATGCGACTACATCATCGTTTTCTCCATTATAAAGGTAAAATACTCACAATTCTGACCTACTTATAAGGCACAGTTATGATAATAAAGGGCTTTGTTTCGAACATCATTTACACGAGTTACTGTAGAGATATAAGTAAAATTTTCTTGCATAGTAGTATCATAGATAATTATATTCACTACGTAGCTATATCGGTTTGTACATTTGCGAAACATACAAGAAACCAATTAAAAAGTGAAGTTTAGTCATTCACCAACTGAATGTGTTCAATTGAATTTATCACCTGTCTACTAAAGTAAATATCTCAACATACTATAGTATAATTAATATAACTAAAGTAATCGGTCAGCTGATCGGTCATTTTTAAGGAAAGTTCAAAATATTTTTCGCTATTTCACCAAACTCATAGAGTAAACATTGTTCAGATTCATGGGTAAGAGCTCATCTTTCAATACTGTTATTGTTATAATCAGTTTTGCTACAATCTTTACATCGTTTGAAACCGACAAATGCCCCGTATGATACATATAAAGTAAAGATTTACATTAATATTATGCAGCTACATTATATGACTTTTTTTTATTAGCTAAATACTAAATCATTAACATTTAAAATGAAGAATAAATCCTAAATACTAAGTACAGACATATGTTAGTTTTAAATAAAGTAAGTGATACATGAACGGTAGTTTTGTTCCGCTGTGACAAGAACGCGAGAGTGGAGGGGAGGCCGCCCAGAACAGGGGGGAGGTGCGGAGACCGCGCAGCCTCTTACTACAAAAAATAAACTACTTTTCCTTTCTCAAAAACTCGAACACTTTCACCTCTGCCGAAACCAGCGAGAAATTATCCACCGCGCATTAACATAGATGTACATTTAGCGGTTTCACTATCGTTTGGAATCATCATAGACTACATATAGTCGCCAATGTTAACGTTTTATGTAATTATTGTTTACATTAACACAATATTAATGATAATGAAAATTTTAACCACTAGACGATAGCATTTTTCAGTCATTGAACCATAACTAAACTAGACTGATTTTAAATAGGTCACTAATACTTTACAATTAAAATATTGGTGAACTCAGTCACTCATTGGACACTCAGTGTAAAAGTCATTGTAAAATTTGCCGTTGACTTAAACTGTACAAGACTATGCTTCAATAAGCATTTTATAATCCGTTTGGTTAATTTAGATGCAAAAATAACTTTAAGCAGGTCATATCCGTTTTCTGACATTCCTTTGCAAACGATTTAACGTAAAGACAGATGATTTATCAGATGAAATTTTAATATACTAAAATTACAATAGTATTTGGAGACTGTAACTGAAAAGCGTCAAGTAACATAAACAATATGATTGATCTGACTGATGACAATCTATTGACCTACGGCACAGGTCAGCATCATTTACTGTGACTCAGAACAAAAACTCACTGGAGCTAAATTAAAGATGGAGTAAATACACTTTACGATACATGTTAATGATTATAAGTAATACTTCTAGTAGTACGACTATGACGATGACATGCAGAAAAGAAACACGATCGAGTGGTTTCGAACTTTATACTAGCTACAAAAAATACGATTAATTATAATAATAATTTCTTTATTTTCAGCCAAAAAAATTATGTAAAGGTATACTTGTAAACAGAAATATTTTGATATTTTGATACAACAGAATTTGAAATAATTGAGGCCTACAAAAATACTTTAGTATTTAGCAAGGCTTGGTCTAAGAAAATTATTGGAAACGCGATATCATCGTATCCACTTTCAGTCGCAATTCACGACTTTATTGTTTAATTTTATGTCTAAAATAAGTAAATCAAAATTCAACGAAATTTTGTTTCAGAGGAAAACAATATTTATAATGTCAATATATTATACTGGCTCGCTAGTATGATCCCGTTTATACTATAGGATATACTTATACTCCCATATTCCCCGGAGTCAACATTTTAAACTATAGGTTAGTCGTTGAGCTTAAGAACACGGACAATGAGAAAAGTGGATCTAACAAAAGACTTAATCGAGTTCAAAATCAATATGTTCGAGCTGGAGTCATCATTTTTTGAGTCAATCCGAATAATTTAAACTAAAGAATCAGTCAAGATGCCTGAGTCGTACCTAGGACCAATGTCAGGGCTGACCAGTTATCGCTCGCTTATCGGCCCATTGTGTGCCACTTACAATAAAACGTGTGTTTACATATTCGTACGAATACCATACACACGTGGAACAAAATACCGAAATGCGAAAACGATTCGCAATTTCAGAGGAAAATTATTGCGTGGTCACTTCTTTATAACGATGAAAAAAACGACAAATTATTGATTCAAAATTAATAAATATTTTGAAAAATGTTGACAATTTAAACCTGGTTAATAGTGTTTTAGATTAATTAAAACCGTACCAGAAAGCAAGACACATTATTAAACATTTTGTGGAAAGAAAAATGCATATTTTAGGATTGCTATGAGAACTAGACGAAAAGCTTAAATCGCTGCAATTTAAGCTGCTAAGTATCGTGGCCTATTTTATTTATTTTGGCGATCATAATGAAACTTCGCAAGTAGTACCTACATAGATATTATTTGCTATACTCGTTAAATACTATCAAGCTGAAGTATTAGTTACACTACGACGGCATATTTGTTTTCGATTTTCTTTATGAATTTATTAATCCTCTTATTGCTTGCCTACTCTAAAAGTATGAAGAAACAAGAATGTATGTGCTGTGCTTCTGTACAATTTATTTTAATAATCGTCACCAGCCAGCGCTCGTGACGGTAGCTCCGAGCTCTGTGTCGCCTGCAGTTTCCTTGCATGGTAGACGATAAGAGCTGATACGTATCGCACACTATATAAACCGTTTAAATCGTATAGCTCGTTAAACACGACTCGAGGATCAACCACAGCACACGTATAATAAGTAAGAAACGGAAAAATTTGCATATGTACATAAATATACATTAGCCGTAACTATAGGCTTAGCTAACATCTTTTAAATCTATTTATTTTTGAAGATTTAACAAATCTATAAGGTATATAAATATCGACTTTTCTGAAAAAACATCTTGGTAACTTTAGAATGGCATATTACTGCATCTGTGACTGAATTTTATGGATGGATGTATTTAAGGGTTAAATCCAAACGGTGTATACCAAACAACATTTTAGACCAATGTAACCCACTTAAGCCTTTCGGCTCTTGAATAAAAATCGGACACTAACAATAATAACAACAGCGACTATAATAACATGCCTGCATGCCTCCAAAGTTCAAAGGTCTACTGTCTAGGTTCATGCTTAATTGTTATAAATTCGGGAATATTTAATATAATTATTTTAAGATTAGCCGGGTAAGATATAAAAAAATATATATGTTAAAATTTTCTTGTTTGTACGAAAAACTGTGGGTTTTTGAGAAAATGTATTTATGTAGAAATCACATTTTTTTTAACAAAATTGATTTTATATAGACCGGTATAACTGTTTGTTAGCAAATTAATTCTTTAATTAACAAAGTTTTAGCGATGTTTTCAATTATTTCATGGAGATAACTTTTTTTATTTCCTAATTGGACAACTTTTTAAGACAAAAGTTCGGATTTTTTAAACATCCAATGTGAATAATCTATATACAGTATGTTACCCCAAATATGGTTTCCCCCATGCATGCGCGCATGTATGGCTCCTGGATTTGAACAACTGACTGTACTTTTGTATTTTATAGTCTAAAGTGGGTAAATTTTTATTGTACCAAAAAAACAAAACACTATAAAGATACATAAGGGTAGCCCTGGTCCCCACACTAGAATTCCATGTGTTGTACATAAACACAACATAAACAAAAGTATACATGAAAAAATGTTATACAGTTAGGTGGTGTTATTTCTAAAGAGCGATCACTTCCAGGCAAGCTTTAGGTGAAGGAAATCGCGTAAAAACTTATTTAAATATAATTCCTAGTACTCTACTTGCATCCAACATAGACACACGGCAAATGTACCACAGTCTGGGTGGTGACGTGCTATTTAGCAGCAAGCGGATGGCTTGACACCCAAAAGCGCTACTCAGCTTCTCAATCAGGGAAATATACTATAATACTTTACTATCCGACTGTGCGATAAAACAAGGTTATGTTTTGATGCGTATCTCAATGTGCAGAATTGCACCTTTTTAAAAAGTGAGATATACCTTTTTTAATACTGATCTGATTTACTTTTGTCTCATGATCTTTTTTCTTTTGATACTTGTGACTTTGTCTTTTTTTTCTTCTTTTGGAGGCCTTTTTTTAGAGTTGTAAGAGTAATACAATCGGTCATCGGATACCAGCGTCTTTCAATTAGGTATAACTGTGAGCTACAGCCTACAGCCCAGTGATCTATGATTGCTCCGAATGCAATTATTAATCTATCATATTTCATTGGATATTTTTGTTGTGATACACGACTTTATTTATCTATCACCAAAATGTGAATCTCAATACCTAATAAAAAAGATGCAGGCTCAAAGCGGATACTAACACATGAGTATTTTAATTTGAGGAAAAAGGATTTTCATTAAATATTCAACTATATTATAATTCATCGAGTTAAGGCTATAAGTTACCAAAAAGAACAGAGAAAAATAATAAAGTCATGTTTAAACAAATTACTTAAAATACAGCACATCAACGACACGTTTTATTTTTAACACCATGAATTTTGCGCGCAATATTATTAGAATAGATTTCGATTTTCAAAAATGGAAATGAATAATTTTCCTCGTTGTTTTATTCATGAAACGACCGGTGATGGTGCTCGTCCTTGACCGCAGGAACGGATTGCGCGTGCGCACAGGCGCAAACTGGCCGCTGACCGCCGCCCGCGCCACTGCAGCCGCGAGGCCGCATGCTTTTATTGCAAGTATAACTGCAAGCCATCACTAGATCAGATGACTTCCTTAATCTTATACCTACATTATTCGAACAGTTCCAACTGTATTGTACTGTATATGTTTAAAATATACTTATGTTTATTTTTAGTTAAGGAATATAGATGCAATATCTGATATTTATGAGATATATTTTTTGCTATCAGGTGATTTCTTTGTTATTATACCACTTATTTTATCAAAAAAATTATTTTTAACTATTTTTGTTTTTGTTATTTTGTAAGAGATGCACTAGGATTCACTATGAGGTCTGTTATTATGAGTAATTGAACCTGCGAACTATTGTTTTTTTATCAAATTTTGCTATTGAAGTACCTAGATTAGAAATCCTAAGCACATGGCTATGTACCTATTTAGGGCTTCTCTGCCCTTGGAATTAAACAGCTAACTTTGTATTAACTTCAACAGTGTGTAGGTATACGTTTTTAAAAGGCTTCAAGACTATTTTATTATAGGTATATGGTTATCAAGATTATTAACGACCGCAAGGTAGTTTAGGTTTATTTGAGGCGATAAAAGCATTTTAACAATACACTGGTGAGAACCGAAAGAAATACAATATTATTTCCGGTTTTCACTGTTTTTATGAGGACTCCGTAATTAAGTGTATCGATATACCTATTATGTATTATGGTGTTCTAAAACTCATGAGTCAAATTTTGGATGTTTATAGCGGAGGTCAAGACCAACCGAGTTAGCAAAACATTGGTTTACCGGTACAGCTATTTAAAAATAATGCGATTAATCAGTTTATAAAGCGATTAAAAATAAAACATTTTATTTATAATATTCTTGGATGTTTTATAAACAAAATAATGCACTTTGTTTTATAAAAAAATCACTAATAAACTTAAGACATCAATAATATAAATAGATTGTATGAAGTATAATATCTGCTCACACCCTTCCACATTGCTCCAAAACTACTAGTTAATATTAAAAAATCTTGTTTTGCAGATTTTGGCATTAAATATTATATTGCGATTTGTAGCTGCGATTTATAAATAATAACGAGATGTTCGTAAATTGAGATAATTTAAGTTTTTAGAAGAGTTACTGGAGTTGCCTAAAAGCATAGTAGAAAGGGCTCTTTTATTTTGTTTCTGCAAAAAGAGATAAAATAAAGACCCGACACTGAATGAATGAAATTAATGTTTTTTAATGGTGCCGAATCTGCATTCGTGTACAAGGTCGTTTTACCATTTGTCAAAAAAGCAAAAATGAATATATTTTGTTAATATGTGTTACTATTTATTTGTAGTATTTAACTAGGATTATTAATATTGTACAATTTAATATATATATACAGGGTGTAAGGGACAGGTTTCCGAAAACTTTAAGGGCTTGCTCAGTAGACGAAACTGAACAACTTTCCACAAGAAATTTTTTCAGGAAACGAAAAAAAAAAATCGGCTTCTCCATACAAAATTATAAATTTGATTGGACAGTTTGTATGGAGAAGCCGATGTTTTTTTTCGTTTCCTGAAAAAAATTCTTGTGGAAAGTTGTTCAGTTTCGTCTACTGAGCAAGCCCTTAAAGTTTTCGGAAACCTGTCCCTTACACCCTGTATATATATATATATATATATATATATATATATATATATATATATATATCTGCTCATTTAGCCCAAAAATGGCGTTCAGTGAACTACGAGTAAGTGCCTTATTTTTATTTTTTTCATAAACTGTTCACTACTACTATTCATTCATAGCAACATAATTATTATAAATACAAAATATTAAAAACAGTCTTTTTATCTGCCACTTAATATTATAAATAGCAATGATTTTGATTTTCGTATTTTGGGATTCATAGAAAGTGAGAAAAATCTGAAAATGTAATAGGTACATTTCAGAAATTGACATAAATTATTTTTTGCTGAGGTTAGCCACTAGCCCCACAACCTCCACCAATTTGTACTTGGCCCGCGTGCGTGGAGTATGGCCTAACCTTCCTGAGTTATGGAAAGAGACCCGTGCCCCTGCAGTGGCGACGATATGGGTTGTTTACTAAGTATTTTTTTTTATTTGAGAAAAACAACAGCTCATTATTAAACTATTATGATATTTATTTGAGATTATTGTTTAATATAGTTTGTTTTCGAAAACCACAATTAATATCATTTTTTCGTCGCCGACTTTTATTACCATTTTTTGAAATTCTGTTTTACTTAAAATACCTTTATTTTGATTTATTTTTTATAAAAAGTTACAACCATTCAAGACAATTACTATAAAAACATAAGAAAATGTTTTTTCTAAACTCAGAATATGAACTTTTAGTAAAGTAGTTTTATATAGAGAAAAATATACATACTGTTTTAATTCAGTTTTGCTTGAAAGCTTTAAAATATAGGTAAACAAATGTTTTGCTATTAGCTATCGACTTCAGAATCGAGCCTTTTGTTTATAGTAGGTAAACAAAAAAGCACACCTGTAAAATAATGTGTAAAAATGACCGGCTGCATTTAAGACATTCAAGAAATATTTATTTATTTACATATTCATTAAACAATTCATTAAACAGATATTGAAATATCTGGATAAAACATTTCAATATAATAGCTTCGCTTTCAGTTAAATAAAAAACATTACAATTCAGCCGTACCACCAACTCTACAGTCCCCATGATGTGCTTTTTTTTAAATTTTGATATGACTGACGCCAGTCGCGTTTTTAAATCGACTCAACGTAATTTCAACACATTGATATCAATTTAAATATAATATTAGGTGCTTACCTATGAAGTTGCCGTTTTAGCTATGAAAGTTCAACTGAATGTTTTAATTCCGAAAATGAATTATAGAATTTACCCCTTCTTATTATGTATTGTATTCTATAGCCAAGGTTTCTCGTGGGTTTGTAACGTCATGTCTCTCATGAAAATCCCACAAACTAAGATTCCAATGAATACTGTACTGGCGTTTTCTTAAAGGTCCAACGTGACTATTAAACTTTTGGAAATTTTCAAAACCAAGCAATATAGTGCAAATATTTTCACAAACTCAAGTGGTAGCGAAAAACGCGTTTGAAGTTTAAAATTAAGTATATTTTTTCTGATTTTTTTATTTATTTTGAATGATGGAAAAAACCGTTTATGTGGCTTTTATACCACTATGGTCTCAAAATAATCAGACAACATATATTTAACAAGCATTATTTAATTTCTATTATCCAGTGCTACTTTGAGAACAGGTAATTGTTTAAATACCCTAATTGTTCTGAATAATTTTTCTTTTTAAATCAATTGGCAATTTCATAGGTAAACATCTAATACTTTACAAAACATTTGTGCCTGGTCATTTATCTAAAAAACAATATGTAAGTAAAACATTCAACAGCAATGAACAAAACAAAACAAACCACCGCTATGTTGACTCCGTGCTGTACGTACAAAACTCTCAGTTGTAGTGATTCCTATTATCGCTACCATGTATCCATACTAGACCTACACATTCTCCACGTGCCAGCAACTTGTCGTCGTCAGATCCACTAGAAAATTAATAGCAAAACAATGTTTTCATTGTATGAGCTAACCAGCCTTTGATTGTAATCAAGTGTAGTCTAGCCTGTGATAGCGTGCCTCGCACTTGTAATGTAAGAATGTGCTCGCCACAAAAACAAATACACCAAAAAAGTCCACTGAAAAAAATTATTAAACAACAGAACAACAAGACTACGGTATCTCGTACACACACCACAACCTACCTGAAGTCGCTGTTGCGGCCTGTAGATGGTGGTAGTGTTTTGGAGTCAGTGATGATGGTGCTGCTGGTGCCAAGAAACACTTGTCGTGGTTAGTCGCCGGTGTAGGATATGTGCTGGGACCCTGGGGCCACGCGGGGCCCGCCTCTGCGGAGTCGGTGGCCATGTCGATATAACCGTGGCGATCCAAACGGCGCGCGGGCCAGCATCGCGAACACGCGCCGCCAAACTCCTTTTCGCACTCAATCGTTGTCGTGCTCAAACACAACCACTACGGACACTATGGACGCGACCAACCCGGGAGAGGTTCGCGACAGGATTGAGTTGAGGGAGTAGAGGCAGCGCGCGACGCGCACACTCCAAGCCACGTGTGCGGGCACGCCGGCCCGCAACGTGCACGCCGGCCGGCACGTGCCCCGCACCCCGCCCCGCCGTATCGCAGCCTCACGCCCCCTACACCCCTCGGACCCACCAACTACCAAAAATCATCTCACCCCACACGGGACCGTCGCCGGCGACCGATCGAAATGGGTCAGGCAAATATCGCAGAACGACTACGCTACTGCAAAGAACGATAACTTACTGCCGGCTTATCTCACGTGACCTTGTGACTCACTGAACTACGGCTACGTATGTGACTGCCGCACAGAGACCGTATTAGGCACTTAATAATTCTTATGACTAGAAAAATACTCAGATATATACGAAACATTAAAAATTCATTTAATTTTCAATCTTAAGCAACTACACTCTCTACTCTACTAGGGAAATTAATTAACAAGAAATTATTTTCCTTTGCAATTGTCCTTCGGCATTATAGTTATAGTATCTTAATTTATAAATTAGAAATAATAAATAAGCTGATTTTATAAGTCATTCTTAGTACTGAACTAAAAATACATATGTAGTCGTCAAAGCTTCGATAGATTTTCGAGAAATAATAATTTAAGCTCACATTTCTTGCTTACGGCGTCGCGGTTACGAACTTCATCCACTTGCCACTGTAGCCACCCCTGAGTCCGGCCCTGTTGCCTATCTAGGTATCTAGTTATTATAATGAACTACCTATTCTTATTTTAATTTACACGCGATGCGCACGCGACTTTTAATTCTCTTTATTATCTGCTTTTCTTTGTGACTTTAAGGTAAAGTTGCACAGCCTTTCATTTAATTCAGAAAATATGTACGTAAGAGCGTATGATTGTTTCTTTTGTTAATCATTTATAATCAAAGCAATTTATTAAAGTAAAAAACCGGACAAAAGCAAGGTGACTTGCGTTCTGAGGGTCCCAGACAAACAAACTATGAAAGCATCGAACATTGCTCTAATGAAAAAATAAGTCGGATTGAAGGACAAACATAACATTGCAGTCGAATTTTTTTCTTCCTTCTTCCATATATCGATATACGTCACAGTCAATTTTCCAACAACAAATTTAATTTTGTACCCATAAGGTTGACAGATGTACCACGTTATTTCAAGACCAAAGATTTCTTATAGGTTTTCCTGTAATCTATGTATATATACATACAAACATAAACCCTCCGCTTGGGCAATCGGGTAAAAAAGTCATTGGTGGTGCACACGCATGCGTAATTGGGTCACCAATTATCTTAGACGAAATGAGCTTCGAAAAGAAAATCTTTATAATAACCACCTCCGCTCTGCTGCGTCGTTCATAACATATATTAAAATATACATATAGTTACAGGGTATAATTTAAATCGTTGATAAAATAATAAATGACTTTAAAATGTAAACCTTTGGAAACCGATTCGCAATATTTTTATAAGACCAGGAGAACATGTTAAAGGACATTGACCATCTATGTATGGTAGTGGGACCAAGCTGCCCAGAATGAACACATAGTGTTGTATTTCAGCATATCGCCTATATTTTTGGAGAAAACAACCTGTTCAGGTTTGTGAAAGAGGACAATGGTTCCTAAGGCTGGTTTCATCATTATTACTAAAAAATATATGTGTAAAGCGTAAAAAATCATGGCAATCACCACATTATTTTAGCTGACTGCGACAGCAAAGCAGAGTTATGTAATTTCACGCTTATGACAAATGGTGTTGTCTTAACCTTTAAACAAGATATTAAAAAAACTGGGATGATTTTTTTTTATTATTTCACGAAAACCGGTGTTTTTTTCTTACTGTACTTATTTTCAGGCCCAGGACAAAGAGGCATTAGTTCACGAGTTAACTGCGACCCTGTACCATTAATTAAATCTCGAAGAAATCCTATCAAGAAAACTAATTTATTAGGTACTTCAGTTACCTGAGAAACATCGAAGCTGTATGAACGACGGTAATAGAGCAGAGCAAAGATATGTAAACAAGTTGCATATACCAAGCTTACACACCTACGCATGACGTTACAACCAAGTGTTTACTCGACTACGGCAAAAACACTATGTGTGTATGAATGCAACGCGTTCGGACCCATTAACTGGGGATTCTACTCATCGCACTGAACAACTTTTGTTCTACGAATTTGCTCAATTTTTGGACATTTGATACAAATTGATCATCTGTTTTGTCATTGTTGTATGGAGAGTCCATCAATTTTTTTTGCTATTTGAGCAAAATCGTAGAACAAAAGTTGTTTAGTAGGATGAGTAGAATCTCCAGTTAACGGATCCTACACCAATTTTTTTACACCCTGTATACGTACGTAAGAATATGTTATCCAATAGTTACAATTATTTCAAAACTAAGATATCATTACATTTTGGTAGACTTGAATAACATGATCACTAGACAATAGACTAGTACATTACGCTTACTGCTTTAACGGTGAAGGAAAACATCGTGAGGAAACCTGCACATCTGATTTCTAGTTGTGTATGATGGTCGCGTTGCACACGTACGTAGGTGTAAATCTTAAATGCCCTACACGTGACCAAGGGTGATGATAAGTGCAACACCAGGCAACCGCCGCCTATACCTTGTGGATAGGACGGTTAAATTGTGCCACACGATAAGAGAGAGAGAGTACATTACGCAAGAGTTTATGCCGCTGCGCTGCTGACATACAATTTTATCACGAAATAAAAAATAATACATCATATCACAAACTTAAAATGCCAAAATTTTTTTTAAGCATTCCTTTAAATTATATATCAAAAAACAAAAAAATAAAATACTAGTAAAAATAATTTTTCTGCGTCCCAAACAATATATCTAAACACAACAGTGCAATGTCATCTCTACTTTCATTTATATTAATAATAAATAATACGGGACGAATCACACACACGGTCATACGGATTCCCGTATTATGGGAACCAGAAACTGCATGCATGCATACATATATAGATATAATACAACTAGACACAGCAAACAACTCTGAAAGTCATCAGAGAGATGTTTGCCCTGAGTGGGAATCGAACTCAGGAGCGCTGACCAGTGACTAGATGTAAGGCCAGCGCATAAACATATAAGCATATTTTTCAAGGTTATATAAGGTGAAAAACATGCACTGGCTTGAGAGACACCCCAACGCGCCCAATTAAGCTCAATTAAGGGTAAGTCATCGAATCATCGATTCGACCAACTGTCTGGAGCCTAAATGTCACTAAAGTAAACAAGACATGATCTAACTCGGAAAAAACAAAAAAACTGAATACACTGCTTTTTTCCGCACATTAAAAAAGTTTTATTTTCATACCCACATTTTGTTACAAAAAAGGTTGTCATTATTAGCTCATTAGTATGTGATAAAATAAGTAGCAAGATTTTATATAAGAAGGCAGAAAATTAATTGTAAATATCCAGTATAAATAAAGGTACGTCTTAAAAATATCGTGCGAAACCTTTGATATTCAGATTTTACTACAACTCCTTGCTAAAATTACTTTTACTATCATTTCAAATTCACATTGATTTCAATAATCGTCTTCAGATACTTTGTATCGAATGTCAAAAATTACATTAGTGAGGCATAACGTCATAGTCGTAAGATTCATAACGAAATTAAGTACATAAACTCTTTTAACATGAATGAATTAAAAATTGATCTTGAATGCATTTGTAGTGAAAATCGAAGTTAGCCAGTTTTTCTTTAATTGTTCAACCCAACTCAGAGAAGCATTTTCTCACAGACATGCACTCGCTGGAGCGGAGCGACGATATAAAACTTCTTTGCATTTGGATTATAAGCAAAAATATTTTATATCTATATAAGGCTATTTAAACCTAATGAATACGGCGCACCGAAAAATACTTACCTTTTCCTGCTCACTAAAATTAAGCCGATTTTTTTTCCTTTTTTAGCAGGTACCGATCCCACTAATTTCAACCTGCTAATAAACTACTAATTTCGGTGACGTTTATCGTACACAAACATCACCTGTTACGTTAAAAATTTAAAAATTTCTCGTATTTTAATGGATATGTAATTTAATTGTCTATTTCCTGCCCTTTCTAAATATCAAATGTTGTTATTTTTTTACTGAAAACTATTGCCATATATGTATATATTTTTGGTTAAAGTATACATCTTTAGGAAATTTCCAGAAATGTATGAATCACCTGCTCATATAAAAATAAAAAATAACAATATGGTTACGACGTCGATTTCGTGCTGGTACTTGAAAGCCTTTTGTTTTAGTTTTCCTTACTTTTTAGGGGCGTGCTGAAAAAAAAATAAACAAGGAAAAACTTTGCTAATTACACCTACACCCTTTTTATTGGCACTTTTTTGTTCTTAAACCTCGCCAGTTTCCATGACGCAGGGCGACGTTCATAATCATAAAGGACTCATTTTCTTCGGTGAATGCGTCATTGGCAATCAGACCCAACATTTTCACGTCTCTCTAGCCATCCGTCAACCAAATCGAATTCAAGTGATCCAAATATGGTTTGTCAAAGATCGTGCTTTCGCCAGGGGTGCGTAGCGCTGTGGCGTAGCGCCCCCGCCGCGCCACTGTAGCGCCTACGTGCTACGAGTATGTCCTACGATGGTTTTTTTTTTTTTTTATGTGATAGGTGGCAAACGAGCAGACGGATCACCTGATGGTCCTATGTACCTAAATAAAAAAATTGTAAATAGTTATATAAAAATAGGAAATTTCCATCAATTATTGTTTTTACATTGTGTTTACAATTTACTTACTCAAACTTAAACAATAGGGAAAAGGGTGCACGAATATTTGTAAACGTAGCTCTTTCAGTTTGTAAGTTACTTTAATTAGTCACAAAATTGCACAATATAGGGTGACTTTAAATTTGTTCTTGATACGAAAGGATATGCATGTACTCATGATAACAAACAACTTTCCCTTAGGAACCCATAGTCATATCGCAAAAAAAAATTGAAGTCTCCATACAAATCGAGCAACTGACCGGCCAAATTAGTATGAAGAGTCCAAAATTTTTTTTGCGATTTGACTATGGGTTCCTTAGGGAAAATTGTTTGTTATCATGAGCACATGCATAGCCTTTCGTATCAAGAACTAATTTAAAGTCATCCTATATATGAGGAAAAAACCGATATTTTTAGGTTCTGCGCGTAACCGCTTGCACTGTTGTGTTCCGGTGTGGAGAGTAAGACAGCCGAGGAAATTACAGGCACAAGAGGCATTTCATCTTAGCCCTCTAGGTTGGCAACGCATCTGCAATCTCCTCCGGGGTTGCAGGTGTCTATGGGCAGTGGTGATCACTTACCATCAGGTGACCCACTTGCTCGTTTGCCTTCCTTATCACATAAAAAAAAAACGTATAGAATCATCGAAGAAACAGCGTATCGCTGTATCATAATATTATCGGCAAATAGTCACCGATCGATGTAACAGTTTTCGCAGAACCAGGTTTCGCAGTCAAATAGGGGATCCATCCGCAACACCTATTTTGTTAGATCATATAATGAGTACATACATTCGAAAAACGTGAGTTCCGAAAAATGTTTTTCTGGGCAATGTTTGGTAAAAAACATCCACGTAGTGTGGGATGTCGCTGGAACCCGCACGTTTCTGTGCACGAGCGGCGAAGACGAGACCAAAAAACGTTTTTCCACTGGCCGGCACTGGTACCGGCACCGGCACGGTACGAAGCCGATTCCTATATTTTCATATATTTAATTATTTATGCTTCTCCGATTGCCGAATCGGTTCCGGTTCCGTGCCGGTGCCAGCCGTGTCGGCCAGTGGAAAAACGCTTAATCTCACGTAACTGACGATTTTAGTCTAGTTCATCGAAATAGTAATAGGGAGCATGACAGCATCGAAAGCGAATGATGAAACCCAGGGTGGGTTTACTTAAAAATAGCTATTTTGAATGATTTCTTAGAAATGTTACTTGCTTGAATTTTAATTAAATGTGCAATATTTATTTTACGTCATGATGATTTTATCAAATTATGACGATATTGGCTCGTTATTAAATCACTTTTTGAACAAAATCTGACATTTGATAAAAAGTAACCCAAAAAATCTTTAAAATCAACAATTCTTACTAAATATTATGTAATTAAAATTAAAACTACATTACAATCCAAAGTAATTAAAATTACATTACAATCGTGCGTTTGATTTAAAAAATACACACTCGTTTATTTAATGAAAGGGCTACACGTGAGATTTACGTAGTAATTTATATAAGCAAGCAAATATATCAGTATCGCCAGATTGGTGAATTTTTTGGTAGATACGCGACATCACGTTTCTAAAAAGTTATTTTTTCAAGATCAAGACGTATTTTTGTATTTTGATATGTCACGTACACTCACAGGTGCATAAAAATTTCAATAAACTATTACTTTAACAACTCGTAGCGTTCTGGGTAACTGAGGCATGTGGCTCGACGCGTGTCTCGAGAATGTTAGACTTTACTCCACACACGGGGCCCAAATTCGGATTGGGGGAGGTTGTGGGGCTAGTGGCCGACCCCAGTATCAGAAGTTTCAAGCTGCCTACTTAAAAGGCCTCTGACATGGCTAAGCGTAAAATAAAATCGATAAATTTTCAGCACCACAGACATTGAAATGTTTTATGGAAACTTTGTCCAGTCAGGGAAAGGGAAAAGCTTCCAAATCCTGTCAAAGGGCATGATCTTTTGTCTTATTTCAATTTTCAGTTATTCTGCTGCAGTTTAATTTACACGAAATTATTAGATGATTATTTATATATTTTTTTAAATTTTAATCTGAAATTCTACGATAAATTTCTTACTAACTTCCTCTGTGAGAACAAAACAGTATAGAATAGACATTTTCCTTGATTGTTTGAAGGGATTGTTTATAGACAAAACAAATATATCAATATATTTTATATCCTATCTGTACATCCCATAATGACTTATTAAATTTACTTATGATTACATAAAGATTTCGTGTACTGTAAAGAAAGTTTAAATAAATAAGAATAAATAATTATATGCAAAACATTTGAAAATAGATTCACGTGACGCTGCTAATTATGACTTTTAAATTTCGACAACAGTTATATGATTTTGTTTTATTCCTTTTTTGTAAGCAATCTACGCACCCACTTGGATTGTTGTTTGCGCAATTCTTTTCGAAAAAATATTAATTTTTTAAAGCCAAAGCATAAAGCTAAGCGAATTATACCTTATATAAGGTGTAACTAAAGGTACGCACACCATATATGGATTCATTAAATATAATCAAACAATCATCAAAGAATTTTATTTAAAAGGTGATTGCATAGGAATACACCACTTACATGATTGATCTTGCCAGCGAATGTAGTAGATCGTCATGTCATAAGTAACGGTGTATAGTGTATTCCTATTCCTTCCTAACTTTTTCATTGTTTAAAAAAAATATGCTAAAATTAATACCGAATGAAATGATGCGAATGAATGCATTTGCAATGGAATGTCATATAATCAGTTGAGCTTGGAGTTTTAATATAAGTACCCTGTACAATATTCAAAACAATGCAGTAGTATATGGTATTTTTTTTGCTTCATTACTAAATAACATAGGTACCTAAATATATAGATTAACAATACAGATTTCACAAGACATGTAATAATTAGTGCAGTTGTTTTTTTATTTGTTAGTAAAGCGAGTTAACAAATACATACTCGTTAATGAGTCTTGTATTAAAATAAATCAAATATACACGAAATGTCACGGAAACCTACATAAAATGTATAATCCATTAGCTATACACTATAAATCGCAAAGGAACAAATGTTTATGGATTGTCTATAAACTGACGATTATGGTAGACATACTGGGTTTATGTAGGTTGCCTTCTTTTTTAGTTTCTTTTATATTTTTCGTTTTCGAAAAAACTAATCTAGAAGTCGTCGTTGATATTTACGATTATGTATATTAACTATAAAAAGCTTTTAAAAAATTCAATTACAATCCCACTGACCGTATTTCTTGTTGAAACTCGCTCCGTGACTCAGGAAATCTGCAAATAATAACAGTAAATGTTAGAACTATGAAAATAAATCATGTATTTATAAAAAATATATCTAAAAAAAGTTTTAAAATAATAACTTTAAAAATAATTGCTACGTATAACGATACTTTTACCCGGCTGTGCGACAGCAAAGACGACTTATTATGTTTTTCAAGCGTATCTGGGTATGTATGAATCGGTGGCTAAATGGTTAGCGCTACTGACTACTGGGCCGAGGGCAGTTGGTTCGATTACAAGTATTTCCCACCCAGAGAAAACTTTCTGTGATGAACATATTTATTCCTAAAGTTACAAAAAATGTGTTTAAATGTATGTGTATTCATATCAGTCTCTGGTTTCTATAATACAGGATATCCAAGTTTGGGGCCAGATGACTGTGTGTGATTTGTCCCTGGAGATTATTATTATTCGTTATTCGTTGCGATTCGTTCTTTACTGAGGTGCCTATATTCATTTAAACTGTGCAATAATTTTGGGCTAGGTTTTGTTTTAATAAAACCGAAATGGTGGCTGTAAAAAAAAGAAAAAATATACATACTGAGTAGCATATCATTATACGATCTTTCGAAATCGCGACTATGTTACCAAGACTATTTTACACCTGTAAGCTCCGTTTTAGAATTACACAGTCCTCAGTTTCAAGTTTTACCAGTTGAATGTATACCTCCGACTGCAATCCTTTATCATATTTAATTGGATGAGTTTCTTCATCTTTTATCCATCTTATTAGATCGCTTTTAAGGCAGTCGGGCTTTTAAGTTTCATAATTTACTTTTTTATAAAGTATACAAAATGCATGTGGAGGGGATTCCTTAATGAATTGGCCTGATATAGTTCCATGACGTACAGTGATGTGTTATTTTGTTATTTTGCATCGAGCACATCAAATCAGCGATTTATAAACAAACATGCATCCATATAAAATCATAATAGTTACGTAATTTCTAAAAGTGTTTTTTTTTATACAGAGAATCCCGTTGAAAAACCAAGATGTGAAAAGAGGGATTGTTATGTTATTTAAAGAAAGATTATCTTCTATCCAAATAAATTACTTATGAGTCTTAACATTACTAAAGGATAGTGGAAAATTAGGTGAAAAAGTTCAGGTGTGGTCGTGTAAATGAAAAAAACGCCAATAGAGATGTAAGCGCGATAATCCTAAAAAAGGTAGAAATACTTTTTGCAACCGATCATGAGACTATGGTCTAGTATTAAATCTGCCGCTGGCGGTAAAAACGAGTCTATATGTGAGGTGACTGGTATGTTGTGAATTTGTATGTTTTGGGATACGGAAGTTTTTAACATACTGGATGATTTGGGAAACGGATCTTATGGGCCGAAAGGGTATGTACCTATACATACCTGCAATGCAACCTCTTAACTGGCGATCCTAGTCATGAACCACTTATTTTCTACAACTTTGCTGAAATAGTAAAAAAAAATTACTTCATAGTAATCGATCACCTATGTACTATGTGCTAGGAGTTTTAAAATTAAAGGGAAAAAGGTTCGCGAACCCTGACCGATGATCTGTGTGGTACTACGGATATTAGAAGTCGCGCTTAGCGATCGACTATTCAGTACCTTCAAAACTGTCGTTGCAAAACAATTTGGTACATAAGTAGAGAGGGTTCAATGCACCTAAATTTTAAAACTCCTGGCAGATACTGTAGTCTAGGTTTTTATGAAAAGTCCAAAAAATTATCTCTGACTTTTGAAAATTTTTATAACAAAAACTGTTCAATGTTATGAGAAGAGTCACCAGTTACGAGATTTGCAGGTATGTACCCTGTATATGCACTGTAGGAACACAAAACCATCCCAGCCAGGCAAAGGTGCAACAATCCGGAAAATAAATCTTATGCACTATCTTTTGCAATACTGAAAGTATTTTTTCCGGACGATTTAAAAATGCGAGACTCCTTTATATAAATTGCAAATTTTTGTACTGTCTTAAGATACAAGTTTCATGGTATGATAAAAGAAAAACATGGAGAAAATGTTCAAAGTAAATCCTCTTGCTCAATGGCACTCTCCTGTCCAAACTGCTGCTTCGAGTATTCATAAGTTTTAATAATTTTAAGTTATTATTTGCAAGTGCACCTTCACAGAGATTCTTTCCCAAAATTGAAGCTAGACCTCAGTGTAAAAGATTTTCGAGTGACGAAAGCAGGTGGGTGGGCGTTTTGAAGACGAACTATCTTATCTTCATGCCACAACACATCAATGCTGTTAAAATTAATGTTTGGCGGCAAGACTACGATAAGATGGTGCTAATTAGCCAGGCGGGCAACTGAGCCACCATAGTCTTGCCCTACTACCGATGAAACCGAGATCTACAAAGTTAGACCCGCCGGAAATCAAACCCGCGACTTCCTGATGCGATGCGATCGGACTAGCCAATAGACCACTGAGGCGGTTAAATGCAATAGATGCTAGCTTGAAATGTCAATATTGCATTAATCTCGTTTAAGAACTAATAAACAAACATCTCAGTTTTATTAAATATATATCACTTTTTCTTATTTAGGCCAAACAATAATCGGACCTAACCGCATCCGTAGTCTTGTGGCTTATCCGCTCGCTTCTTATCAGGAGATCGCGAGTTTGATACCCGGCGGGGTCCAGCTTTGTAGTACTCGGTTTGGTTGGTGGTAGGGTATTTTCTGAGGCCACCTGGCTAGCTACTACTATCTTATCTTTGTTTTTCCGCCAAACATCAATGTTAACAGCATTGATGTGTTCCGGCATGAAGATAAGATAGCCAGTTCCCCATTGCGTTGGGGAATCTTGGTAAGCCCGCTTCCATCTTCGGCATCATCATCACTTAACATCAGGTGAGATGATGCCAAGGGCTTACCAATTGAGGGTATAAAAACAGTCTCTGTGTATTGAACTTACATGGTCTACTCGAAATCTACACGAATTAACGATCCTGATTCGTGCAATCGAAGAAAATTCAATAAGTCCGTCTCAGTTCCTTAAATAGTCCAGGATTAAGAATATGATTGATGTCTTTGGATACATACCTTTAAAATGTTTTATTTATAGGTTTGTTAAGACATTGACGCAAAACATTTTCTCAAAGATTTTCGTGATTTACGACTTTATGCGTCACTAATTCATTACGTGATAAATACTAATTTGCATTTTTATTAAATGCATTTTTATTGTGATCAAAATCCTGGTTTCATGAAAGTCTTGCGACAAAAAATACTGGGTGAAATTTTATTTGTTGCATTCCCGTTAACTGTGGTTTTTACTCATGAAACTGAACAACTTTGCCCAAGGAACCTATAGTCAATTCGCAAAAAAATGTTGGCCACTTTATTATCGATCGACCATTTTTGTATGAACAGGTAATTTTTTTTTTGCGAATGATTATGGGTTCCTTTGGCAAAGTGGTTCAGTTTCATGAGAAGCAACCACAGTTAACGGGACTGGAACGAATAAAATTTCACACTGTATATTGAATTTAAAAATGAAGTTTCTGCAAAACGAGAATCTTTTGGGGCCTATGCTCGTGGAGTACTAATCTTATATTAATATTACAAAACCAATGGAATTAATATTTATAAAATACAGACTTTCTTTAATTTCAGTTTCTACTGGTAATTTGATCCAAATATACTTACATATTTGTTATATTTTTTTATTAAGTATTGCATCATGCATGATGATTGCTTTCGAGGAATGACATGACAGTGTTGACAGTACGAAATACGGTAATATAGTGCTGCCCTCCAATAGCATGAGACGGTTCTTTTTCCTTACCGCGTACTCTAATCTAAAACGATGTCTATGTCGGCCTGAGAGTGAAAACCTCGGGAACGTAAAATTGCTAATTTAGCTATATCTTATAACTATATTTGTAGCTTTTAAAGAATTCGACGACAATTCGAAATGAATTGTAGAAGCATTTGAAACCTCATCAAATTTGCTAATGAATATACACCTAAGGGGACAAAATGTAGTAGCAAAATTTTTACGACGACTTTTATCCTTCGTCCTGAAAAATTACCCTTTCCGCATATATACGAGGTTTTCACTCCCATTGGTGAAAATATAAGAAATTATATTATGAGAACCTCAGAACGTACAGCTAACGACATCTACAGTGAATATCGTGCACTTTCGCTAACAGTAACTGCTGTGAATCATCATGAATTTTACAAACAGCACTCCAGTCGGTGCCACAAACTGTATGTAACTGTTTGTACAAACTCTAACACAGATGAGGTTTACTTGAAAGTTTGCGGTACGCGCCATAGATGGCGCTACCCAGTGAGTATAAATTAGGAATGTAAAATAATGTTTAGGAACTGAAATTAACTACCACTAACAATAGACCAACTCACCGTTTCTACTCATTGGTGCAGAATTTTTTGACATTTTTGCTAACGAAACACAAATTTTCTAATATTAGTTTAAAAAAGTATAAATTAACTGGTTAAATAAATAAAAATAAACACACTTTAGTGACCGGTCACATGTGCGCAGTCGTCAAAGAACCAAGAATACATAAATTGTGATTGGAGGCCTGGGAGCGGTCGGTGGAACAGCAAGCTATGCTATTCGTAGTCCACACACATTACATCGATAAAACAGTGCATGGATTAGCACGTGACAAAAATGATCTAAAGGCCATCGTTAATTTACGGCGTAGTATGTACAGATGTCGCTTTTGCAGTAATTGTTTACAATTCACATTAATGTAACTGTTGTAGCAGCTAAACTGTAAAATAAGTCGCTTCATAAACTTTTTAGTAAAAATAGGTAACAAAAGCGATTAATTCGTACTTACTAAGGTTAGGTTATATTTTGTCATTATGTTTGGTTTCAATGGTTACTTGACCATATCTAGTGCCACCGTCTCAGTTCGTAAAAAAAAACTCCGTGTAAGAGTTTTTCTGGTCAATAAAGTAAAAGTACTTTACTGGCCATACAGTGGCTTAATAAACCCGTTTGCAATACAGCTAATTTTAAAATTTGATTTGGACATATCGAATTTCTTGTTTCTATTCTATACGTATTATATTAACACGATATTTGTAAAATTACAATGACTTACTTAAATACATATCAAAACATTTTTCCAAGCTACACTGTAACTTTGTTTAGCGTATGAGTGACTTTTTATCAACTGTCAAAAACGACATTTTGTTCTTACAAGCATGTGACGTCACAGTCTTTGACGAACTTATTTCGTGTTTATAATTAATATAAAATTCTAAATGGGTGAAAACATCAATTAAGTAAGTTATTTTTGAATTTGTAAGAGAAATGCTATTTAGTGAATAATATTGTACAATTTATTATTGATACTATACTATCAAATACTCTATTTTGCTATGAGGAAAAATCACTTTTTGGAGAAATCCCCTGAAAATTTTCTACAGTGAGTAGAAGAAAAAGATTTGCATAATCTTTGATATAGTCTGTTGCGGGTGGGGCGAACGGAGGGTGGAATGTGGAAGCAACGAAAGGTTGCAAAGGTCGAGGACGCACCAAAATCAATGAAGAACGCGAGGGTAGCATACGGACTACCTAGCGGGCAGCGCAACACAGCGAAAGACTTGCAGTTAGATAAAACGGTTGCACCTTGCACCAATTCTTAAAAAAATGTCTCATGCTCTCATGCTGAGTGTCAGCCAGCTAGCATATTTTCCTTTTGATAAGGTTCGGGTTCCTTTTTCTCTAGTTCCAGAAAACCTAGAGGATTTAACTTTATAAAGTTGGCTTATATTTAAATGCATTCACATAAGTATATTAAAAGCATGTGAAAACAGTGTTGTCCTTCACCCAAAAAAAATTTTAATTGCACTATGACATCCAGTTTCACCTTTTTTGTTTCTATTTAAAAAAAAAGTATTGATATCCTACTCTACCACTGTTGCCTTTTACATCACAAGAAGCCATCCATTACAGTTATCTGAAAATGACTGAAGAAAATCTTATTATATCCGAACAAAAATGCTTCCTCACTATTAAGAAAACTTTCACAGAGCACATCTGTGAGAATACTTAACTCTTACCCCTTACAGCAGGATAGCCTATTGTAAATATTAAAAGTGTAAAAGGGACAGAATCTTATAAAAAAAGTCTACATTCACACTGTCTCATCAGGTTGCATGTACGGACAACATAAGATTATTAATTTTTGAGCGTCCCGTGATTTTGGACGATTAGGTTGTTGTCAACAATTAATCTAAAACACTTGGCCATGCCACTAATATTTTTGAGGACTTTGATAGTATTTAACATTAAGAACATTTGGTTTGTCACCAACAATGATTTGCTGACAGTTCCTGATGCTATAGTAATAAATGACACCTGGTGTAACGTTAAAAGTATGGAACCTCTTGAACAATCGCTCATCTAAATCTGACGTAACTTATCTTATACCGTATTTTTATGTATAGTAATTTAATTTGATTTGTTAGATACGTAGAATGAGTCCCTGTAACGTCTCTAACTCTATGATATGATATGATATCGAATATAGGTAGGTAGTTACACAAATAGATAACAGAAACACCTTGCGTAGTGATACAATTTAAATAGGTATTTGAGATAGTAATCTTCCAGAGTACTTCAGATTTTGAACAAAATGACTATTGGAATGAAATGCAAGTAAAGCTGCTTTTACATATCTATTGATCACGGAAGAACCACCCGATTCCAAAGTATCTAGATATGCAATCCAAGGGTCTAAAGTAATAACTTGATTCACGTTAACATGAGAATTTTCAAGAAAAAAATTATAATTATATACCACCTCCGTGACGTTGGCTAGGCCAAATCAGAAGGTCACGGGTTCGATACCCGGAAGGGTCCATCTTTATAGGATTCGGTTTGGCAGGTGTTAGGGCATTATGTGAGTCCGCTTGGCTACCGACATATCTCTACCATCATCTTATCTATAACTTACCGCCAAACTTCCGTCTTGAAGATAAGATATCCAGTGCCCCGTTGCATTGGGGAATCTTGGTAAGCACTCCATCTTTAGCATCATCATCATTTACCGTCGTATAATAAATAACCAATTACAAAGCCGACAGATAAAATAAGTACATATACATATTATGTTTGAAATTAACGAAGAAACTAACGATACCTCGCATTCGAAAATCCATGTAGAAAGTAGTTTAGGATTCATAAAAGCAATACTTAGATAAACAAACATACTACTGAAACGTGTCACCCTTCCTCAGTTGTTAGTTGTGTAGTACTGGCCTCACACGAGGCCCATAAAGTAGTAACGAGGCATAAAGGAGTAACGTTAGTGCGCAGACGCCACCGGTGACAACCACAATTAAGGCGAGACCGGAGCCCAAGTCGCTCGCCTTACTGACCCAAACAATTGTCACAGAACACCGTGCAACTGTAAGTTGACTATACGGGGGCATTAAGTGGTGCACTCGTGATGACATAGGTCAACTTCAAATCTCGACTGACTGATTTAACTAAACATCGTATCACACTCCCGGTGTTAATAAGGAGAATCTAAAGACATTTCGCACTCTAAATCCATCAAGCTGTTAAGGATAAATTTTGTCAATCGCTTAAATATACCCTTACACATACAAGGTAAATCAACTTATGTGCGTTACCTTTCCAGAATACTGTGTTTAACCGAAAATCCGCTATCTAAAAAATCACCTCGTATAATGCTTTACGAAACCCTCCATTTTCCATGAAAATACGAGTCCATCAAAAGTAACATCGAGACTCGATCGACTCCATTCGTATCGTGAATTTGTGACCTAGATTGATGTAGCAGCTTACTCCTTTTTCAGTAGATAGGTATAGATTCACTTCTTTCTCTACTAGGTGCCGTAGCGTTAGACCCCAAGCTTCTAAAGTTACATTAAAGTATTATTTGAAACAACCTATCGGTTACAGTTATTATACGATAACTACAATATTATAATAAACGAAACCCAACCTAACATGATGATATTTTGTTCTGTTTTTTATTTTCTGTTTATCGTCATAAAAATAAGTTTTAACGTGTATTTTATCTACTCCTGAGTCTGTTTTGTTTATTATCTATGTAAACCAATGAGTAAAATAACGAGTCTAATTCGATACGGAGCGCACAATTCACTTTAAGATTATTACGTTTTTCTTTTAACATGCGCGGTACTAAATATAGATAATAATTCATATCAACAACGTTCAATGCTATGTGACCCACAAACCTAACCAACAGTTATTAAAACTGTGGCTAAGTCGTCTGACTTAGAATTATGTAGGCAGATCTTGAAATGCCAAGATACGTCGTGATGTGCCGGAAATAGTCAACTAACAGCCGTCAGACCAATTTCATTGATTATAACGATTTTCTAGATCTCACTTGGGTGAAAAGCAAACATGCACGCAAGAAGCCCCGGTGCTTCTACCTGCGTGTTTAATATTCAAACTAACTTTACGATTGTGAGGAGAGCGGAGCACAAGCTCGCCTCCACCTCACAGTCTCTTAACCTAAATTGTACAACTGCAAATTTTCGAACTCTCTTCACACGTTCTTGCGTTGTTTAGTTGTTTTATTCACAGCGTGACTATTATCTAAGTAAAACTTAGATAATTTGATGTGCAACTAGTATTTTTAAATATAAACCATATTTTTGTTAACGACTATACGTTTTTCCTGTACACTGGGAAAATTGTAGTGTTCTAATTCTGATAAATGTTTTATTTTGTTTACTAGTTTTGTATAGGTCGTGTGTTTTATTTGCAAGCGAAATGATTTGAGATATGAAAGTTATTTAAATGATGGATATAAATTTATATAAACATATTAAGTTTTCTGATATTCCACTAAAAGCCATGAGCTACGAAAATATCTTCTTCTTCTACTTAGCGTTGTCCCAGCTGGAGCCAGGGTCCGCTTTCCGACTCTTTGCCCGATCTACTCCACTTTGCCCGATCTTCAACATCCTTCTCAGTGAGGTCATATGCGAAAATATAAACAATAAAAAAACATCGAACATCTAAATAGTGATCTAAATTAGTCAAATAAATTTAAAGTTAATACTTTATAGCTAGTTGATTTAATAATCTACTTAATAAAGGACAGCTTGATGTTTACACTAACATTATTATCATATTGTGAAATATTTAATAAAAAAAATGCGAATAAACAGTGCAAAGACAAAGCAAAATTATGAAAAATGATAGTGAATAGCGTTGACGGGTGTACCGTATATTCTTCTTCTCATCGTGTGGCACATTTAACCGTTCTATCCACAAGGTATATACCGTATATGTAAACGTACGTTTGCTCGTCATTATTCTGACGGACTTTTAACAGAACTCAGACATAGGTAAGTACTGACATCGAATCAGCAATGTAAGTAAGTAACGATGATGAACGTCGCACACATTTTAATGCGTTTATCCTCGACGAAGTAACATTAAATCGAGGATCACCACAATCTGCCTGCAAGGAAGTCTCAAATTCTTGGGAAATACTGTAAGGAGTGAAATAATCACTGGCCGCATGGAAAAAAATAGCTGACCCGCTGACCTGATCAAAGAAATGGCCGGAATGATTGTGCCGATATCCATTATCGAGTGGGCTGGCGAGTTGTGGTAGCCAAGTCTCTCGACCAATAATACAACGATGATGAAGACATCGGTGGGTATTCTTACAGACGCCACTCAAGACGCCTAGGTTAGACGAAGAAGAATATAGGTTTGCATACGGAAAATAAAGGAAAATCCGAAACCACAGAAACTTTATTTGCATGTTATTTAAATTCATGAGGTTTATAAAATAACTTTGACATATTTATCATTTTTTGGAGCAAGTGTTTATCCACAGAAATGTTATAGCATAGCAAAGGTGTTTTATTTCATCCAAGAGCGGGAGGAGGGGGGGGAAGCCTTGACAAAAATGAAGAAAATTAACGAAAATGTTTTTCGTTCATATAACTAGTTCGTACAACTAGTTTCACGTAAGCATCATTTGTGTACGTTGAAAATTATTATGTTTTCAATCAATATGTCGTGGAGGTTAATACAACACCTACGATAAATAAATAAATGACGTCTATCGATTCTATTTTTGATAATGAAGACTCTTAAATTGACCTAGGTTTATATTTTAAAATTAGTCAACCTCATAAAAGTCAATACTGTAGAATTCGCAGAAGCAGAAACTCGTTGGGCAGCCTCCTCTCAAATAAACTGCAGATTCTGGACAGGCTCGCTTGACAACCTTATACAAATGCAGCTCAGAGTCCTGCTGATAAAAAATGAGTGAGTTTTATGTATTCTTACAAAAAATGTGGTAAAATTTTTGAGAGGTAAAAATTTTCCCAAGGAACCCATATAGTTAAGTCGCAAGATGGTTTGTAATGTTCCAAAATTGTTCTTAAATATTTCAGGTAAGGAGTTGACGACAAATAAGTTAAAAAGTCGTAGCCTTACAGAGCCAGTGGGCGAAAAATAAAAGCTACCTTCCAAAATTCCTTCCTCTATTTTCCTGGAATACCGTTAGCGGACACAGACATCGTAAATCGTGATACTCAAGGACGTCCCAAAGAGGGCTTGGAAACGGTAACGTGTGAAGAGATAATAATCATATATTTTTAGTTTCTTGCTCAATTTAAGAGTACTTAGAGAAGTTTATTTTTTTCTTAATAATTTTTCATCTTAAAAATTAATTCATATGCTACGACAACATTTCAAATTTTTGAGCGACAGTTTATTTGAGTGTTTAACGTATTTTAGATTTTTTTAATAGTAAGGTATTTCTCGAGATAATTACTTTTTTAATTTGTTAGTATATATACTCGTAGGGTATGGAGCCATTCTGTTAGGTCGAGTTCACGTTTTGTTTTATTAGTTGTTACCCACTTGGCATAGACACCCAACATATGTAAACAGCTTAGTTAATTAAATTTTCTGACGAAATATGTAATTATTTAAAAAAAAGGAAAGATTTAGGTGTTTAATTATTGCATTTTCTATGTAATCACTGATAGCAACTGGGGCTCAAAAAATTTAAATGTTGTCAGTTATGCATAGCAACTACGATGATATATATTTGTATATAATATACCACACCCCCTAAAAACTAAATGGTCACCCTTAAATTCTAAACGAATCGCGCTATCTGATGGAGGATTGGTAGTGGTATAGTAGGGCCATCAAACCGAATGGTGGTAGCAACCCTGCTGGAAGTAGGTCGATCGAGCACGCGGCGGCTGCGGCAGGCGGCAGGCAGGGGTGTCGGCGGGCGGGCCGCGGGCCGCAGGCCGAGACGCCGCGACGCCGCACGCTACGCGCGACATAACACAGTTGTGTTGCCGCTGAAAGCCAATCCACTTTCGACGCCAACAACAAGACTACGTTTTGGAATTGAGCATCTTCCAATTTAGACTTTCAATATTCAGCGTCCTACAAACAATGAAGGAGCTTAATGGGTGTCTGATATTTTTCGTTACGTTAACAAGTTTGTAAAGGTAATAGAGACAAGAGATAAATTGAGTAAGCAATTTTGTAATAGAAATAAACGAAATAGAAAATCGTCCCCACTGCAGAGGCACGGGTGTCTTTCCATGCCTTGGGAACGTTAGGCCATAATCCACACACGGGGGCCAAATCCGGATTGTTACAGGTTCTGAGGCTAGTGGCCAACCCAAGTGTCAAAAGTTTTCACAAGCCGCCTATGACCTTCAACTTGTCTTAACGAATGCCACTAACGGCTTATGACCGTGTCTGTAGTCAGTTAACCTGCGTGATCGAAGCGACGACGCAAGGCGCACTGAGCCAAGACCACTAAATAAGCAAAAAAAATTATTTAATGTTATTGCCTATTTATTTTTAAGACGAGTTTTATTTTCGAGCGTCTGAATGCAGCGAGGCAGAGTAAGAAAGTATTGTCGTAGTATAAAAGAAATAATATTATAATTCTATGTGTTATTTCATTCCAGTATTGTATAAACATAGTTACCAAAATTGTTTGTCTATTCGTCACACTTTCCGTAGCGGCTAAGTCGTGGCCCGATAGATATCAGTTTTGAAATTTTTCGAATTTTCATCATAATTTTCTTTTTTAACATGACGTTCGCATGTTTTATGTTTTTGCATTTAAGCTGGGTTGCCATTTAAGCGTAGCTACCCTACAAAAACATAAAACATGCGAACGTCATGTTAAAAAAGAAAATTATGATGAACATTCAATGTCGTTACTATTAATAATGTGCCTACTCAGCGGTCTTCCGATTTACTTTATGAATGTACTCGTAGATGTTGCTTCTCTTTGAATGTCTTCGCTTTCAAAAATCTACTGATGGTTTTATTATACTAGTTGATGTGCTGATATTATTAGAGTAGTATAGTAAAAAAGCTCCGGTGGCGCAGCGAAAAAAGCGTCAGTGGCGCAGCGTAGTGACTCCGTCCTCCTAACCATAGAGGTCTTGGGTTCAAATCCTGGCCAGTTTACCAATGAGTTTTTCGAAACTTCTGCACATCTGATTTCTAGATGTGTATGATTGTAGCGTTGCACACGTCCGTAGGTGTAAAACTAAATGCCCTACACGTGACCGCGGGTGATGCTAAGTGTAACACTAGGCAACCGCCGTCTATCTATACCTGGATACGACGGTTTAATGTGCCACACGATAAGAAAAAAAGATAAGTGTAGTTTTCGCAAGCAAATATGTACAATACTTCTGTAACAATTGGATGTAGAGCTTTCATAGACATATTGGAGACACACCCCATCTCTGTCGTAGATATACCTATAAGAGACTCGACCTAAAACTACGGATTCACAACAATGGCGAAGCGTCTTTCTTGGAAGGCATTTATAGAAAGTACTTGAATAAATGATTACTTTAGTATACCGCCTAGGTTGTGTCTATGTTAGTAATTTGGTTCTTTTTGATCTTAAATTTTACTACAGTATAAATAAATAGTATTTTAGTCTAGACTCTTAGGAAGTAATCTAATAGAAAACTGCCCCCTCCCCCTTTTATTTTAAAAATGTAATCCGAAAAATCTAACTCTTCCTTTTGGCTTTGCCGGAGTCGGGTAAAAATAGCACAAAAGGATTAGCAAAAATTCACAAAAAAATAAAGCGAAGTTTCAGACATTATTCAACAAAAAACAACAACAATCCTTTGTAAAAATTTTTAGTTAAAAAGTCACAAGTTTGTTTTAAACTTTTAAAAAGTTTTCTTCTTAAAACTTTTGCTGGAAAAAATCTAGAGTCCAGTTCACGTTGTTCGTTCGCACAACAATAAACAACCACAGCAAGTCTGCCCTCGGATGACAAAACGCGGTAATCTAAAAATAGCAGATCCGAGAAAAACGCGTTTAAAGTTTATAAATAGGTAATAAATAAGGTTTAACATGGTTTGTCGAAACAATTCGTGCGATTTTAATTTTGAGAGTGATTTTTTTTATTAAATACAGTTATTACGTTCGGGTGAACAAATGAAAGACGTGTTTATCAGAATAGTTCAGAAGACGAATAAAATAATATTTATTTTCCATTCTGAATTATGGAATTGTGTGTGTGCTCTCTGCTTAGAGGCGCGACCACGAGAACTGAACAGAAAGAACTGAGAGGTTGCTATACAATATACAATACAACCCAAAGTCAAACAAATTGTTTGAAACAAGGGGCTGTTGTATTTTACTAATACATACGTGTATAACAGAGAAATATTACTAAACCTTTTGTTAAAGTAAGACAGACTTAATTTTGTAATATTCCAACAAAAATAACTCATAGATCAGGAATAGTAGATTATTTTAAGCATACCTTATTTTAAGTTACCAGGTTGCCGCATTCTGTTATCCGAGAGCAGAAATGATAAAATTATGATTATTAAGACTATTGTTATCTCTCAGTCCAATACTCAAAAGTCAATCTAAGTACTATAGTAGTAGTGTCCATAATACACTAGTACTGAGTTATTATTTTCTTTCTTAACTTTATGAAACTTTTTTGCTTTTTATTTTAATGTTGCCGTTTTGGTTGATACTGTCCTTAAACACTAGAGAATTATAAAGTCACTAAAACCGTCTGATCAGTTGACAAGTAACGTCGAATGAAACAGAAAAAACCGGCCAAGTGCGAGTCGGACTCGCGCACCAAGGGTTCCGTATAAATTCATAATCACACATGTCTTCAACTCTATATTTTTTATATTTGAGTTGATTGAATGAAAGGTAATTTGCGGTTTACGATTTATGACGTATTAAAAAAAAACTACTTACTAGATCTCGTTCAAACCAATTTTCGGTGGAAATTTGCATGGTGATGTACATCATATATTTTTTCTAATCATAGTGCAAAGTTATCATTCTCTTATTTTAGAAGTTACAGGGGGGGGACACACATTTTACCACTTTGGAAGTGTCTCTCGCGCAAACTATTCGGTTTCGAAAAAAATGATATTAGAAACCTCAATATCATTTTTGAAGACCTATCCATAGATAGATACCCCATACGTATAGGTTTGATGAAAAAAAATTTTTGAGTTTCAGTTCTAAGTATGGCGAACCCCTAAAATGTATTGTTTTTTTTTTCTATTTTTGTGTGAAAATGTTAATGCGGTTCACAGAATACATCAACTTACCAAGTTTCAACAGTATAGTTCTTATAGTTGCGGAAAAAACGGGCTGTGACATACGGACGGACATACAGACAGACAGACAGACATGACGAATCCATAAGGGTTAAGTTTTTTGCCATTTGGCTACGGAACCCTAAAAACGTTATTTATAGCATGTTGTATATTGAGATCAGAACGCCAAATAATAAAAAAGAAGAAAACAAAACTATTATTTCATTGAGTTGCTATGCTGTGGCAGACGTGGACGGGTAAACAAAAATAATCCTTTTCTGAGTTTTCAGTACCTTACTACTCGTATCAATCATCCTTATGCCGTGCTCTTGCCCGTATTCAAATAAAATACGACCATGTAGACTTATAACATAGGTATTTACTAATATTACAAGTTTGCAATTTTTTTTCGTCTATTTTGAACACGTTTTAAACTGTTTTAAACACAAATTACCTACGGAATGTTTTATTAGTCACATGTGAAGTTCAATCAGATACGCCTCTATGAGAAGATTTCCTGATATTCTATGGGAATAACCCTATTTCTGTAGGTGATACCCCTCACCTCACGATCACGACGGGATTTCGACTATACAGAGTGTAACAAAATAGTTGACAGACCCTTTAATTAACTGAGGCTGACCCTTTTACTCATCATACTGAATAACTTTTGTTTTACGACTTAGGTGAAATCTCAAAAATATTTGGACTTTTAATCGACTTCAAAAAAGGAGGTTATCAATTCGACTCGTACGTATGTATGTAATATTGTTGGAATTGCACAATATTCGTGTATGTCAGTCTGTATGGGCTTCTAAAGACGTGTGCCTGGCCTTTCGTAACTATGTATGCATGGCATGTCTATATTTCTCAAAAATTTGAATTCGGATTGCAATTATTCTTTTTTTTTGTTGGATTAAATATCTTTCAACTTAGGGAACAGTGCAAGTTTTATCAAAATCGGTTCAGTTGTTTTCAAGAAATGGACTTAGTTAATAATTACGCCTTACGTTTCAGTCAGTTAGTTTTCATTTCCCTTTCCTTTATAAATAATTTTAGTTAGAAGAAATGAGTTAACTTTCTGATTTCCTAGAAGGTATGCCATTTACAATACTAGAATAATATAGGTATATTATTTGTCGTATTATCTGGTAAACATCATAATATTCATAATAAAGAGGTAGCGCGATCGCGTAGTCCGCATGTAGCGCGTAGCAAAAATTTTTCCTTCATTTCATTAATTGTAAAAATTCAAAGTGTGCATACACCAAACCAATCAACATTCTACGAAAAACCTCTGTATTTCATCAATGACCTGTATTTTACTACTAGATACAAAAAAGCGTGCGCAGTTTTTATTTAAATCCCTTGTAACAATTAACATTAAACAAGCGCAATAATATTGTACAATACAACAACAACGCTTAACATTAACGACACTAACATAGTATCTATAACTAGCAGAACTCATCGAGAGGAATAACAAACCGAAACTTTTTATAGTTGCCAAGCGCACAATGAGCATCAGAAATAACCGGTAAATGTTGACGCGGCGCGGCGCGGGCGGCGCTGCTGCCAAGTCACATGACCGGCATAGACTGTCACGAGCGACCCGACTCCCACTGACCGCGTGCATCGCATGGGGCGGACGGACGTGGCTAGCGCACTGCCGATGCCGTGCTGTAGCTGTAGTGAAGGAACGGGCTGGGCATTAGTGACAGGCAGTTGGGACAGCATAGCACCATTAAAAGTGAACAGTACAGTTCTTCTTACAGATGTTTTCTATCAAAGTTTTCAGAGACGGGTAATATTGAATGAAATTGTTAGTCTAATGACATATTAGGGATCAGTATAGTTGTGGCATGTTGTGCAGAGTACAACATAATACTTCTAGGACCTGAACAGTTTTCCCTAAGAAACCGTAGTCAAGTTGATCAGCTGTCTCGCCAATTGATTAGGTATGGAGAATCCAAATATTTTTAAAGATTTCGAAAGTTTTCTAGTCAAATGTATTTCAGAATGATGAGTAGTAGTTAGTAAACGAGTAAATACGAATAAGCGTTGGTATAGTGAATTAGTTAAGTGTTCCTAGTATCCTTCAGTGCTATAGGTCAGTACGTCAGATCAGAACACGATCGTCGTCGTTCCGTACGCTATCGCGCTATGACGAGCGGTTGTTTATTCAAGTCCAATAAAATAAATCTTAGAGCCCACAAAATCTCGCGAATGTGTGCCAGTTATTCATAGGTAGGTAGGTACGTATTCTCAATGTTTATACATAGGCTATTTTTATTTCAAATGTATTTTTTCCTTGGTTTGCTTACGAATGCTATTGTGGAACTTTTATTTATTTAGATATTATTATCTCTAGGTGCATAAGTTTTGAATTATCGATTATCATATTAATGGAATTCTTAGTTCGGAGTCTTTTAATATTTGTTTTATTTTATTTTTTGCCCTTTAATATTTGTTTTATTTTATTTACATTGCAGATCTCAGGATCTGCATACTGTGGGAGCGCACTTTGTTAAGATCAGTCTTAACAAAGTACGCGCCCGCAGTAAGTTATCAATAGAGTATCGTAACTTTACGGGCGGGCTATAGAGGACGCGCAATCAATCTTCCGTGAAGATAATTATTATCATCTTGCGTATTACACAGGGTGTAACAAAATATGTGTAGGAGCTGTTGAGCTTCTCCTGGTCGTGCTAATTTCTACAGTCAATTCAAAAAATGACTCTTCAATAAGTTGATCGATTTGTATGAAAAGTATTTTTTTGCGATTTCAGCATAGTCCTAGAACAAAACCAATTCAGTTTCAAGAGAAGAACCTTCAAAATAATGAATTCTACTCCGATTTTGTTACCTACGCTTTGTATATTTAACATAGTATTAATAAAAGTATCACAATTATTACAGGAGTATATAAATTAATGAATTCATATCCAAGAACAAATCACACACAGTCGTGTGGCCCCAAACTAAGATTCCCTGTGTTATGGGAATCAGAGAATATACATACATGTATATAATTATATGTTTAAATATATATTTATATCAATAAATATATCAAACCTAAAGCAAACAAATCTCTTCATCACATAACTGTTTGCCATGGGTGGTAACGAGCCCACGACCCTCAGATCAGAGTAGTCAGTAGTTTTACCCGCTAAGCCACCGAGTCAGTCAATAACATTTAGGGTCACAATAATAACCTATATTAGCTCATTGTATGAGCTCTCAGATATTTTATATTAAGTACCTAAAATACACATACTAATGTAAATATCATAGATGATCTTTGATCCCGTAAATTGTTTTTTGCTTAATGGAAAATTACTTTGTTGGTACTTTTTGGAATTTATAAATAAACTTTAAACGCTGTTATGTTACAAGTAGTTAGCTGGATTTAGCTGTTCTAAAATTATTCGTGGTGACAAATACCTCAACTATTTTTGTGCCAATATTAACACCAGAGGAAAAGCTTGTCTGAGCTACGACTCTATAAATATAACAAGGATAGTCTCTATAAGAGAGTTTATAATTTGTAAATTTTTAGTCATTGGTATTTTGACGTGTTCAATACTGTTCATGAAATTCTCCATCATTTATCATTATTCATTTTATCATTTATTTATGTGCGAGCAGTATGCGCAGTGTCCTGTACACTAAACCATGCTGGTATGCACTGTCAGGGTGTCGGATTAAACACAGCTCCGCCACGCCCGATGCTAACAGACACGGCCGCACCCGTAACGTGCTGCATTTGATAGCACACTGTAGCTATCCAGTACTAAAGGCAAGTTTGCTCTTTGCAAACATGTACATGTACAAGCTTTGCACAAAATACAACAAAATTAGTTAAATCGACAAATGAATTAATGATGCACCGTGTTTGATACCACTTTACTGTATTAGGTATAAACATTGTATCAATTAAGTTGTATAATTATAACGGAATATTTCATACGATTTCATAAACAAGTTAGACAGCCTTGAACCCTTTACAATACAACACATTGTCACATGGTGAACTGAAAGAGCGCAGCGTTTCTGGTGAGCGGATATAATTAATTGAGTCATAGCCAGTTCCAGCTGGAACCGGCATCCTATGTGTTTTGTTATTGTGTCAAACAACGCAGGGTTATGTGTTGTGTGTGTTATGAGGCGAGGCGACACGAACGCGGAACAAAGCGGAATGGGTTCTAGTTTTTATAGGTCTTAACCCGAAACAGCTAGTCTTCCGACGACGCCACCGTATCTAGGTGATCCATCATCATCTATCATCCAACCTTCCGACAGCCCGTCTCGTTTGTCCACTCGAAAGGATTCTACGATACATTTTATCTACTACTCTATCTGCTACTTTAATATTAAATTAATATATAATATCAACTTGTATTAGTTTTGTGAACGTCCGCTTTGACGATGAATGTCTGCCAGAGTTTTTGTCGATAGATTCGGACACGCGTTTGGCTGATTTTATTGGTGATGAATCGGCTAATTAACTATCGATGAATGGATGTGTTGCTGGCGCGCGCACGCCACTCTTCGGTTATTCCCGGCTGCGATCCGATTGTTAAGCCCCTAATCCTGCGCCGCGTCGCGGTAGCGCCACTGCGCTGCCCACTAATCTGTTCACTAATCAATCAGTCATCAAAACGAATCCAATAAATATACGTACAATAACAACAATAAAATCAATCTGGGCGGTCTTATCGCTAAAACAAGTCATCATTTGAAAATTGCATCCTTGTTACACTTATTTAGATGAGGACGAGTCTTTTGGTTTACTTACAACCTCGCAGTAGTCTTATCAGGTTATTTTACTTCCTTTACATCCTACAAAGCTATAATATATGTAAGTATATAAGCTAATCCTATCTATAGAAAGAGCCCCCGTATATCTATCATACAATACCGTATAATACCTACTAAATTGTTAGGGAAGTTCATTGGAGGGTGTGGAGTCAATTCGAGAATTTTTTTTAGTTCTTATTTATAGATTACTCTATAAATAAACACTGGCTTCATTCGCTGACAAGCGGCAAATAATAGATAGGTACTATGTACTTACTTGTACTTTGTACTGTTTAACTTTCTCCAAGGCAACTTTAGAAAATTTCCTTCAAAGTCTAGATTGACTGTTAAATATTGACATTTAAGTATAAAAAGACAAAAAAGTTAATGAGAAATTTCCATTAGGGTCAATTCTTTAATATAGCTCACAGCAAAATTGGCTACATCAGCCACCCAAAGGCGCACATGCGTCAAAACCAGGACGGAGTCTGAAGTGGTCGCCGAAGTCGATATCGGCTGGGGAGGCATCATCATCATCATCATCATAGCGTCGCACCAAGCGTAATTCTAAAGCACGAATCGAAGTAACTCGATGATAAGGAATATTTTTCAGTTTATCCAAAATCAGTAAGGGATGTAGCTGTAATGAGCACTAATTCTTGAAAATTCTCTCATGATTGACAGTTAATGTACTGACATAATAGCGTTGTCATCGAGGCCGAGGTCATGGCTGCTTAGTGGTACACACTACGACAGAATGCTGTACATACACACGTTTACTAAACTCACGCACACCGCTGCAAGGTTGCCCGGTGTTCGACAAACGACCTCGACGCGTTAATTCTCACTCATCTCGACTAATATTTCACCATTATTTCACCTATTTTTGATATTCATAAATAAAGTTGTCGACAGAAAAAAAATATGCTCGTGGAATCGTGTATATTTAAGTGTCTTCAAAAAAAATTATTCTGTTGGTCATGTTTGTGGTTTTCTTAAAAACCGCTGAACTGATTAACAACTATATCGTGAACAATAAGTTTAGCTTTCGTCTATGGATCTCACAGTTTAGACAATATTCTCAATGTTAGTAAGCCCCCAAAGAGGAATGCAGGACACGTTGATGTCTTTTGTATGGCCGAGAAAATTAAGTTAAATTAAGGTAATAAAAATACGAACAAAATTTTAATGTGTAAAATAAAACAACTGAATAAAAGTTAGCAACTATTGTCAGAGACAGTTTTAACATTACCAAATCGTGGAAACTTTGGAGCCGCGAAATTATATTAAAGACCTTTTTTATAAGTTTTTTCTTTGTTAAAGCTAGCTTAATATGAGTATACCGTTTTTACGGTTTAATCAAGGAAATCTCGTATTAACAGTTATCAGTTACTTTCAAAGAAATATTACAGTGGATTCTTAGCGTATCGATCCCAACGGCTTATAAAATTTTTGAGGACCAAAACTCAGACACACGAACAGCATTTTCCGATGCATTGCACAGGTCCTCGCGTGTACAATTTTTAGGATATGCAGGGGAAGACAAAAAGTGTTCCATAGGGAGAGACGCAGCACTCGCATGCAAAATCAAAGCTATAACATGCCCCATACATAATTTAGTCTATTATTTTCAAAAACCGCAATGTCCACAATGGAAAACATTTAGGTAATTATTTTTTCTTACATAGTTATGTTTATGCCACCCTATACTTAGGGATAAACAAACCCTAAATTACATACTTAGCATAAGACCACGGCTATCCTCTGAACATGTAAGTAAGAAAAAAATAATTAAACATAATTTCCAAATATTTTTCATTGTTGACATTGCGGTTTTTGAAACTAATAGACTCTAATATATTGCACATAATTTCCTTACAACGGCCAACCTCATTCCGGAGTCTATTTAAATATTTAATTTTATCATGGATTGTCCAAATTAAACCTCAAGTATCGGAAATATTGTTCAAAGTAATTTAATATTTGTTATGTCCGAAACAAGTCTGTGTGATTTGTCACCTATTTTGCGTACATTTTCTTGCTAGCGAATTTCCCAAAAACTACTAGACGGATTAGAGTGAAACTTTGTTGACATACAGCAATATTTAGAGGAGCAAAATTTAAGTTAACGCTCACGGTTCCAAAAGTTTAGACGGTTGTTTTCAATATTTTCTGTACTATTTACGTAGAAAAGTCACGAATCAAAGAGTAATGCAGTACTCGTTGATGTCTTTTGTATGACCGACACATTTTCCAGACACAGACTAGGAATTCCTGTTCTATGGAACTAATAAGAACACCCGGAATGATATACATACATATACATTTAAATACATAATATACAGAATGTTATAAAACAGGTGAAGAAGCCGCTGTCGGGGTTTCTACTCATCAGTAACAGTTATGAACAACTCTTGTAGATAAATACTGACATGAGCAAGTAAATCTGTTCCTCACACAAATGTTTGCCATGATGGAGGAACACACGAGTTAAGAGCGATGACACTTATGCCACGAGGACTGACTAAAGCTCCATTCTTAAAAATGATCGAAAAGACTTCAGGTAGACGAGAAACAATCTCGAAAGCTTCAATTCTTTGATTACAATACTGAAAATATATCGCACCACATCTACATATGTATGTATAAAAAGTATTTCTGACAACAGAATAACGTACAATTTCATAAACGAGTTCGGTGCATCGCTGGTTTTTGATAAAAAAATAAAACCTTCTTATGACGGACTCCATACTTTCTACGGTACCCTAGTTAGTGAATTTTGGAGAGGGTTAATGAAACTTAAGAAAACAGTGCTTTGTAGTACTGAGATAAAAAAAAAATTGGTACATAAAATTTTTGCATTTAGAATGTGACAGGAAAGAAAAATATTTCTGTAGCTTACGAGAGCAGGAAAACATACTTACAAACAAATACTTGAAAAAATCAGAATCATTGTAGTACAGTCTAGTAATAAGAATTTGACCTTTGAAGTTAATAGAGTACCTACACGAATGGAATAACTTGCATGCCTTAGCGAGAACTGTGCTCAAAGTTTATCTGCGGGATAGTGTCGCTAACGAGAAGTTGTCCAACTCGAGCAACCGAGATAAGGTTAAACAATATAGGTAACTCGGAGAATAAGCAGACTGAAATAACGGAATGGACACATTAACAAAAACCACTCTGAAACCTCTGTTCCCACTAGTCTTACCGAATAGAATAATACCGTTGGTAAGACTTCGTTGTAAATGGAGACTGCGTTAGGCACGAAATTAAAATGTGTGGAGAAACCTATTTAAACTTTTTTGATGAAAGTGTCTTGTCTCCTTAATAATTGACCACGCTGAATACGTTAAAAACAACCGACTTCAATCGCAACAACTCCACTTTTGCTATGTTTTGTTGATTTTCTCAAAAACCGCTGAATCGATTTCGATAAAATTTATATGGGACCACCTGTGAAGTATACCCTTTCAAACAAAAAAAGAATTTTCGAAATCGGTTCAGGCGTCTTCGAGTAATCGGTGAACATACATAAAAAAAAAAAAAAAAAGATTCCGACGAATTGAGAACCTCCTTTTTTTGAAGTCGGTTGAAAAGGTAGCAGATACAATATATGTCTTCAAGATAACATTAAAAATAATATTGTATAATAATAATAAATATCCGGGACAAATCACACATAGTACATATACAGGGTGTTAAAAAAGTGCATTTGAAATTTTAAGGGGTTACTCAGAATTAAGTATAGAATCCAGCAAAAATATTGGAAAATTTCCCTCTTAATTTATTTTTTTCAGTTTTTCATACAAATTCTTAATTCTCTATTCAGATTTAGTATGAGAATCTGAAAAAATATTTGAAGGGCGGATTTTTGCAATATTTTTCCTGGGTTCCATACTTGATTCTGAGTAACCCCTTAAAATTTCAAACGCACTTTTTTTAACACCTGTATAGATAAAATACACCCAGACACAAAGCAAACAAATCTGCTCATCACAGATATGTTTGCCCTGGGTGGGGATCAAACCCACGACTCTCGGATAAGCGTCAGAGCGCTAACCACTGAGCCACCGAGTCAGTTAAACAGTCATTAGACTGTTCTTTGGTTATATGAAAAAAACATCATCAATTTCTAGCCAGTCTTCGTTAAGGTATGTGGCATTTGGTGGTGTGGTGTGCGCGCGCTGTTTCACGCGTGTGTTGTGTGTAGGAGGTTAGAAATAAATCAAGGAGCAGCGGCAGCGGCGCGGCCGGCCGGGACAAGGCGCGCGCGCACGGACCGCCGGCGTACGACACGCGGAAGCGATCGCTCTATTATTACCTTCTCACGAAGCGACCAAAACGTCCGCAAAACGGATAGACTAACACGAGACATACCGACTGACAGACAAAGCAATCAACATTCCTTATTCTGAAACTGAAAATTTTAACATTGATTTAAATATACCTGTGCTAAAATAAAAGGCTTCAAGCTTCTGCTCGGTAGTCATAAACAATGCACTGAATTAACTATAGTTACTATTTCAATGCACACTGGAATTTCTGAAACATCACGGCTAATTTGTGTAAGTAGGTGAGAGCTATTCAAACGAGCCCACAGTCACAGGGTATATTCGAGAAAACACGTAGCAATGCAGCCATATCTCTCGGTTTTATGTTAATTAGCAAGTACCTACCCACGTACAATCTAGTTCCACGGTTCAACATTATGAGCAGGTACTTCATAATGTATTAACGTATATTTGTTAGAAGAGTGCGCAGGTTTGAGTTTCAGTGAAGCGAACGCCGAATCGAAACCTCGTACATTTAAACTTTTTTTTTATCATAATAACATACTTCTGTTTATTTTTGTTTATAAGGCACGATTTATTTTTACAGATTCAATATGCATATAAACTACTCCTTATATAGGCAAACAATAATATTATAGGTATGAAAAAAACTAGCTTTCGTCTGTAGTTCCGCCCACATATTTCTCAATAAAAAATTTTGACGCAAAAGAAGGAGATTAAAAAACACATTTACTGAAATTCTATTACAACCACTACTATAAAAAGAGGAATGGCGGTTTCCATGATTTTGCCAAAGACATAGGTATTAAAGAGGGAGGATAGAGAAGATCGGTTGAAATACAAGGGGACGAGATTGTGAATAAGAAACTTAGGTTTAAATAAAGGGACGGAAAATAATTAAGAGAAAGATTAAAAAACTTAATTACAGCTTGATGTTATTAGTCAAAATAAAATCGATGATGATGTAAATGAAAGGAGAGAGCCTAGTCACAAGAGAAAGGAAAGATTAGTGGGGCGAGGGATGGAAGAGGACAGAACATCATAGAGAGAAGATCGCATGAAAAAAATATAAATTTTTAATCTGAAAGCGGCGCCATGTTCGTTGCTCACCATTTGCAATATTTCAGCTATACGACTAATATTTCTGATATACGTAAGAATAATTATGAAATAAAGACTTTTTAGTCTGAGTATATGACAGATTGATGCAAAAGATTCAAACTCAATTCAACTCAAAATGTTTTTTGTCAATCGTCAGTTTTTTTTCTACCTAGTACAAAGTCCCTACCACGCGGAACTTGTACACTCAACGTTTCGGTAAGTGTTTGCGAATTTTAAATAAAAATATACAGGGTGTAAGGGACAGGTTTCCGAAAACTTTAAGGGCTTCAGTTTCGTCTACTTAGCAAGCCCTTAAAGTTTTCGGAAACCTGTCCCTTACACCCTGTATAAAGTTTGTGTTTTTGTTGCAGTCTCCACTCACTACTTGTATACACGTCAATTTCTTTATTATCGGCTTATTACACCGGCCGAGTCGGGCGAGAAAGGCATTATTCGGTTCCTTATTACGACACTAAAGCTTAATAGCTTAGAGTTCACTTCAGCATCAAGAATCTACGCCAGTCACCGTAGACATAAAAATCGCGTTAGGTCGCATTGGTTGCAACAGTTCTGATTTTTTGGTATGTTATTAGGGTTGATAACAGTAGTGTAAAACTTATTTTTCAGCTTCGAAAGACTTGTGCTAACTGCGTGGTGCTCCAAAAACATCGAAATTTTCGGACTTTTTTCAGATTTTGGCTTATAACTTCTAAAAGGTGCATCTTATGGAAAAAGTCAATATACAAACTTATAAGAAGACAAAATTTCCTATAATTTAAGTGCAATTGCAGCTCTGTAGGTCTAATAGAATCCAAGATACAGCACTTCAAACATTGGCAATTTTCGCTAAATATTTGACATTGTAGTTTTGCCGCCTTCCGAGCAGAATATCGGCTATAACACTAATTTTACGAGGATAGTCATTAAAAAAAAGTTATAGAGCAGTTATTTAGCTTTAATTTAAGAACAAACTGAAGTTTGTAAGGCCAATAGTGCCCTTGTAATCTGGACAAAGTGAAAAATTAAGGAAGTCCGATTTTTCAAATAAGGGAGCCTGATAAATTGCAGGACTTCTGTTAAGGATAAGAAAAACATAAATCGGTGTAAAATAATTTATACTGATATATATATAAAACTTAAACTTAAATTATATATATATATATATTATCCGTACATAGCCTTGACTGAGTTGAATGAAGAGGACGACTTCGACGACCTCCCCTTTACAACAAGCAACAGAGCAGTCTCCGGAGCCCCAGGAAGAGCTGTCAGATGAACCTAGACCTTCCAAAAGAACACGATTGTTTCGTCGCTAAGTGCTTAAAGGTAAACCTAATATTACATACCCACCCCTTTGTTGTAATAAATTATAATAAATATTAATTGACATTTTGTTCTATATTTCATGTATATTTCTGTCACAGGTATCAACTGAGGTCTCGCCATCACTAAGTGATGTAATTTAAGTTTTATAATATCAGTATAAATTATTTCACACCGATTTATGTCTTATCCTTTACAGAAGTCCTGCAATTTGTCAGGCTCCCTTTTTTGAAAAATCTGATTTCTTTTATTTTTCGCTTTGTCCAGATTACAAGGGAACTATTGGTCTTACAAACTTCAGTTTGTGCTTGAATTAAAGCTAAAAAACTCCTCTAAAACTTCCTTTGTAATGACTATCCTCGTAGAATGAGTATTATAGCCGATAGTCTGCTCGGAAGGCGGCAAAACTACAATTTTGAACTTTTAAGCGAAAATTGCCAATGTTTGAAGTGCTGTATCTTGGGTTCTATTAAACCTACAGAGCTGCAATTGCACTTAAGTTATAGGAAATTTTATCTTCTTATAAGTGTATGTAATAGCTTTTTCCATAAGATGCACCTTTTAGAAGTTATAAGCCAAAAACTGAAAAAAGTCTGAAAATTTCGATGTTTTTCGAGCACCACGCAGTTAGCACAAGTCTTTCGAAGCTGAAAAAATAATGTTACACTACTGTTATCAACCCTAACAACATACTAAAAAATCAGAACTGTTGCAACCAATGCGACCTCCGATGTCTTGTACGACTGGCCTAATCGTCTAGAAGAAGACAAAGCTTACTTAGTCGCATAAGTTGGCGAAAGGGATTATTATATTGTACTAAAAAACCATAGTGTGCCTTCTTAATACAGGAAATCATAAAATATGTATAGTACCGGTTAGACGGGGATTCTACTTGTATTTATGATACCAAACTACTTTCGTTTTACGACTTTTTTTGAAATGGCAAATTAAATTTTGGCTCTTTATACGAAATAATGTAGTGTAATAGTATGTCCTAGCCTTCTGATATGGGAAGAGACCCGTGGCCTTGCATTGGAGACGATATAGGTTGTTAACAACAACAAAAGTAAAATCTATTAGGAAAAACAGGTGATTAAATTGTAAAATAATACAAAAAGCAGCTCTAATATCATTGCTGTTTAAGTTTTCTGGTTATTATCCTGCTGCTCTTATTAATACCGGATAGCCCAATAAGAATTTTCAGATGTATTTGAAGTATGTATGTATGTCTATTTATTTAGCTGAATATGTAACTTTACTTACTTTTTCAGTTATCAAAATTCTGTATCTATGTGCAGTCTCGCAATTTCATTAGATACAAACAAGTAGTTTAATCTTTATTTAAACCATATATCTGGGTAAATCGAGAGAGTGAGCTTAGATTTTCGTTTTCCCCTAGTGTTAATTTTAAACTACAGAACAACTTAATCATATTAGATGAAAAGCAAGAAGATTCAAAGGCTAAAGGTTATTCCCGGACAAAACCAGATAAGCTCACATAATATGTAGACCGGATAAAACAGAGAACTCATTTTGCTTTTAACAAATTAACGACATCCACATGCAAGTATGCAACAAACGAACACAGAGCGTGATAAAGCTTTGAAAAATACGATACGACTAAGTACAGCCCTCTGCAGAACAAATCAGGTAAGTAATGAAATTTGGCACATGTCCAAACGAAAGGAAATATATAAAAATATGCATGGAAATATTTGTGCTGAATATATACGGTTCTGATTGTAGCCGTGACGGCCTATTTTTTGAACTCTCCACGCTTCAGTAGCGTTCGCTTCAGGCCAGCCAAGAGCCGTCTCTAATGAAGGAGTTACACAAAACTTTGGTCGAAGATGTTATTTGCCGCTTTAAATACATTTAGAAACGAGGTTATAAATGAAACAAAGATATTTTCTACGACGCGAGTCCAGCATTTCCGTAATAGTTCCATGAGCATTTCCTACTCTGTTGAAGTACCTAGATTTTTTGACTTGAAGATGACGGTGTCGCCCATCTGTTTTAATAACAACTTTCCAAGATTGAATATTAATTAAAATAAACTTTCCTTATTCACCGTAAGTCGAAGCTAAGACAATCTTCGCCACGCCGCCGCCGCGCCGCTGCCGCGCAGTCGCCGCCCCTTGCGAGCTGTGCATATATCGCTGCCCATCGACGCATCGCGTAGGTGCACTATTCTAACCCCATTGCCTACCAACAAATTAATTACTCATGCTCAATTAATGCGTGGCGTCTGTCCAAGTGCACTGCATTTAGCCGGCAATCAAACAAGCCACTTTTCGACGAAACGCAAACATTTATAGGAGAAGTTCAATACAATGCAAGCCTGCATTAAAGTTGCAACGAAACGAGCACTGGCAAGACTCAAAATATACCTACGCAGTTGTTAAATCATACCGTGCAATGCTAACGTCTAAATTTAGGATAAAGTATTCAGCTTTACTACCTTGAGCCATACCAATATATCAAGCCGAAAATTGTTATTCAATAATGTTTTTCGCATACCTACTACGTTACGATAAGAGTATTACAGCATTGTTTAGATGAATGACGCGCGCATCATTGAGCGATTTCGCCCCACCTCTATTAATACGCGGTGCGTCAGGGCGGGCCGGCGCGGCAGCGGCGGAGCGGCGGATACCACCGTGCAGCGCAGCGGCAGCGAGCGATCCCGTGACTTAGCTCACGAGACAAGAGTACGCGGTTTACGTAAATTTTTTTTCTTGTGTCATTTTTTATACTAAACAAAAAATTCTACGTACTTATCTTATAGGTATATAATATGACCGTTAACATTAATGAGAAGAGTTAGAAAGGCCGAGATGAAATTCCCTTTTTTTGTCTTGCTCTTAAACAAAAACGACGATGATAAAGCCATGGCTACTTTATTATTGACATTAATTTAATAACTGTTTTAGACGTGAATGCTTTTTATGCCATGTGCATATGTTGTTAAGTTTTACGTACGCACGCAGAGTAAACTATTATAAAGTAAAATAGTAACAACTGACGTGGAACGGATCGCTGCAGTCCGTGCTTTAGTCCCCATCTATCGATCCCATGACTGTGAAAGCCGTCATGTGCACCCGGAAAATTCGCATCAGCCAGCAAATAAGCATCGCCGCCACCATGCCAAACCGAAGCGGAAAGAGGATTACGCTGTCAACTTGATTAAGGGTATATTAGGGAACCGAACTGGAACTCTTTGCCCATGCAAATTACTTTAACAGTTTTTTTTTTTCATTTGTTGAAACTTTATAAATATTTATAAACAAATATTGTAGATTTTCCGCGCGGCTCCACCCGTGTGGATACTGGGATATTCTATTTATGACTGTCTTTGATTGAGCACAGAACTTTTTTTTCTAGTTTCCCTTATATTCTACTATGTGTTTTCTAGCAGTTACTTTAGCTATCTATATATGCCAAATTACAATAACATTGGTTAAGTAGTTTCAACATAAAATAGTATCAATGAATCTATTTTAGGATATTTAATGACTGTGATTTTCCTTTGTCAGTTCCCTCTCTGTCAACTACCTCTATGCAAAAAGTCTCGTCCATCTGCTGCTCCGTTACGTCGTGAAAGGAAAAATAAAATAATATAAAAAGATGTTTTCGCTTCAATCGCCTTTCAATATATTATACATATACAATAACCTAAAAGAACCATGCCTTTTTCTGGGTAAAAACTAAGGTAACTGGGTAACTAAGTGTTAATCCAGTGCTTGATCTATCTACTCGTACCTACCAAATTTCAATTAAAACGTACACTTCCGGACACATCTATTGGCCCGCCTAGAATTTAAAGTAAACCGTAGCTTTAGACCATAGGCTATTCCTGAGTTTTAATTTGAAACTGATGGCATACAAAACAGATTGCTAATGTCCCGGCTTCAAAACTGCATACAAGCTTTTTGCTTAATCTAACATTTCTGTTTAGCTATAATCCATTAAAAGTAAACTAAAGCTTAAAACTTTATGCTAGATGGGCCCTTGGATGTGTTCGGAAGTGAATTTTCGCTTCGCTCGCCAATTAAGAAAACAACTATCAATCAACTACCTATACTACAGGAACCATTCCTTTTTCTGGGTTAAAAAATCGCTACCTGTTAAACCAATGTTTGATCTATCTACTCGTATCTATCAATTTTCATCCAAAGCCATTCCGTAGTTTCAATATTTAGATTCACGCACACAGCGATTCTGCAAACAGCTTTCCGATAACCGATTGAATTGATTGCATATACGTAAAAATCCAATGACAGGCAATGCAATATTATGGTACGATTAAAAAAGAAAAAAATTTATAAGAGAATTAATACACGTTACACTTTTCTTTTTTTATTTAATAATTTAAGTACTTACATGTGTACAGTGTTTATTAAAGTTGTTAAAGTTTACTTATTTACTTTCTTGAATTGTGAAATCTTAACCAATCAATTGTAACCTAGGAAGAGAGTAATTCCCCGACACAGAGATTCCTAGTGGGAGAGTTAGTGTCGCAATATATTAATTCGCTTTTAAGAGTTAACATAATTGTATATACCTACCCACGTTATTGTAAGTACTAAAACCTAAACTTGTTTTTTGCACAAATAAATAAATTATTATTATCATTATTGTCGTAATAATTTATTATTAAAGTTTGGATTTTGGTTTTGTATGGATGTTGAGGCCACTTAGAGCACGATTATGGAATAAATAACTAACAGCTGGTTTGACAAAAATGTGTAGCGATACTGGAAGGAGACCTTCAGTCCATGGAACTAAAGCACTTATTTTCTACAATAACCAAAATCTTAATGAAATTGTTGAATTTTGCATAATAAGTGACAAAGTAACTAGGCATTTATTTGGCATAGTAACTAGTAAGCGCTTTTGACTTCTACGGGAGTCGCAGTTAAGATCCCTACCGAGGGTAAACATTTGTGAGCTAACAGATATTTCTGCATGTAAAAATTAAAGAAGAAAATGTGAAGTTATTAAAAAAGCAATATGAACTTATGAAATGAAGACTTTTTTAGTCTGAAATGAACTTTTTATAATAATATATTAACTTTTGTTACAATACCTATTCTACATAAAACTGGGGGTAGCAAAAACGGCAGTTCCGTGTCCGAAGAAGTGAAATAGTAAAAAATACTTTGTAGAAGTTACTCTCTCACTCACTTAAGAAGTGTTATCCTTAGCACTATGTATATAATCTTGGTAGTTTAATAAACTGTTGTAATATTACTAACACAATCTACACCGGTAATACAATTTGCTAACCAAATATACACCGTTACTCTTAATCATCATACATAAGGGATGAGCTATGTTAGTCTGAATTCATTAATTCATTAATAAAACCGTGTTTTTCCTTCCTCATACATCCTGTTTTTATACAGGTGTTTGTCTCGAGCTTAATAAATTCAAAGATAATATAGTCAGAAAATGGTATTTGATTAAACCAAGTTGTCATCTCCTCGGCTCTGTGCATTTTACGAACAAACAAATAAACAGCTGAGCAAGTATTAATGAACGCGGTCAGAGATCATGGTCAAAGGCCGTTTTGTTGTCGGTTTATTCACTGGAGCTGTTACAACTTACATTACGTACACCTATATGAAACCTATCGTATTTGTATATAATTAAATCGTTCCATGTACAATACTAAAATAGGTATTAAATTAATAGTTGTGCTCTACGCGCATCAAATTGTATTTATGTCGTGGCCTGATCAGAGCAATTGGCAAATCATAAAATAAGTGGTCATATCGTCGAAGAACTCCGACAAAACAGAGCTCCAACAGGGCTCCTTTATACGGTAACACCAGTTCCTAACCTAGAGATTTTTTCGGAGCTCTTCTACGATATGGCCAATCATGATCTGGCCAATTCCACGATCTGGCCCCGACATATATTTATAATACATGACATCTGATGAAGTAACTAGGTGACTGAGCCTGCACCATAGAACTTAGGTATTGTATACAAAACGTCGCATGTGACGTCGCATCGCAGAAATCTCCGAACTTGCTCATACAAAGTCTATGTTATTGTATAGGCAAGTTCGCAGATTTCTGCGATGCGACGTTTTGTGTACAAGCCCTTAAGTACACAAAAAATGTTTGGACGTTTCAAACAAATTATTCAGCAGATCTACCAACGGTAGATTTTGTACTGTAAGTGGAACTGTTTTTCCTTTTTTTTGTTTAAGTATTTCAAATAGTTTAGCCCGTTTTAAGTCTGGGAGAGGTTTATTGTAGGTACACGTGTATAGGTACATGGTCATTTCTTAAATGGAGATTATGAACTTATTTGATGACGTTTTTAGGCTTAATGAACTTATAAATATCAGAGTACAATTTACAAGATTTTGCATGGGCCAAATATGTTGCTTCCTCCTCCTTAGTCCCTCATTGCTGAGGATCGTGCGTAACCTCTTCAACTGGTTTTTTCCCAGATAGTGTTGCGCCAAGCCTCGCGGTTCATACCGAGATCAGCCCATCGAACTGGTCTGCGGCCCCTTGGTCAATATATTGGTTATTTATTTGTTGAATTAATTTACATGAAAAAAAAAAGAAAAAATCCCGTTATATTGCTCACAATGAAAAAAGCTTTTACGGTATCTATTTTTGCTTATCTTAGCCATAGACTTAGGAAACCAGGGGACAGAGTTTTTATAAAGAATAAATCTGTCTGAGTTCATGCAGTTTCATTCCTGTCCATCTAAGTCTCTTTACCTAAGTTAAAAACGGACATAGTTCTACAAGCCGTCCTCAATTCACATAAATTAGGACCGGACTATAGTTTACTGCCTCTTCTTTAGGTAAGTAATTTAGTTATAACTCCTTGATATTATCTAAATCTTTTTGATCTAACTAATTATTCTTGTAAATGCTGCTGGATACTTGCGAGAATCGACTAGAATCAGCTGAATACCTAGCGACTTAAAGCACCGAGCTATACTACAGATGCCAACCTCTCTTACAAACTTACTGACATGTAAAATGTTTGCAGAATTCACTCAGTCCCAGAACCCAATTTAGACACCGGAATATACATCTTTGACAACCTTAAAATAAATGAGTACGTCAAAAATAGCGCCTTGACAAAAACTGATTCTTGTTAGTAGTTAGCTTAGCGATGCTGCCAAATCTCTAGGCACGAGTCTTCTTTAACACCAGTAGACGAATAATAAATACTACAAACATTTTAAAAAAACAGTAGTGAAGAAATGATTTTACTTTATTTGTTTATTTTATTGTTTATTGTACACTGATACATGATAAAAACAAGGATTGTAAACGTAATTACAAATGGTATGCTTAACTCTGTAAGAGTTTTCTGCCAACAAACCAGCAAGTATAAGAGAATGGGATGTAAACGGGTAAAGGCGTGTACAAATAAAGTAAGAGATCTGACAGAGCATTGAAAATATAAAATATACTTAATCGTTCTAATAAACCAGTAAATAGATAAATCTATAAGAAAAAATATACTAAAAATAATAATAATAATAACACATAAATGATACACATATATATTTATTGAGTTTTTAACTGTCGTAACTTACTGAAAATAAGTGGAGATGGAAGTGGCAGTAAAAATAACTCATCCAGAAAATCAAGCAGGTGCAGAGTGGCAATCAAATTCCAAGCCACTTAGTGTAACTTAGAATGGTGCCCCTACCCTTCCATGCGTGTTGGGCGCACCACAAAGTTACATTAAAGCCTATATGTACTTAATAGGTTCAAGTCTGCTACACAAGATATTTAATAGTAAGATAAAATTTTAACCTAGGCACATTGTACAATTCGATTCGAGGAATATTAACCAGCGTCGGAGGGACCCGCGAAAGCGGCGGCGCGGTGCCGCATCCGACAGCGGATCGATCGCACAGCCGCGTCGCCGCGCCCGCCGCCGCCGACGTGAGCTGAATCCTCTGCTGCCGACCGGCTAGCGGCTGCCAAAAACCTTATCATAATAGGCACTGAATATGCACGCTTTTGTTTTATCTATGCACTGGGATTTCAAATTTTCATACCATAAGACTTGTCGTTTGTCAGAACGGAGGCTGTGCAAATAAAAACACTGTTTTCATCCGAGTCTACCACAGAACGAGACGTAGTAGCGCTATACGCTTTCAATAGAATCTCTTATTGTCACAGTTTCAGAATTTGATAGTGTGATTAAGATGGCGGACAATTTCATTGAAATGGTTATAAACGGCTCTATTAACTAGACACATTACTAGGCTATTTTACTCGGTACTAGTTTAAACAACAAATTTTACGAGTTAATAAATTGTGACAGTGACACATTGAATGCCCCTTCGCTAAGCTCCGGCATTTGCATTGCCTCCACAGTAGAAATTGGCAGTCAGAAATCGGTGACAAAAACGAACAGTTTATGCTACATACATAATCTTACGTTGGTTGCAAGAAAATTGGGGAGAAAACAATAATGGTCACCGGCGTTGTCTTACAGAAATCCTTGTGAGAGACTCGTAACGACATGATTTCGATCTAGAGTAGTTACATACTTACCTACCTACTCGTGCTGTACGAGTCTTCCCAACATTGAGAGACGCTAACTCAATTATCACGAGCCGATAGTTGGCAACTGGCATATGATCCTAAATCCAATGCACAACATCTAGGTTACAGATTGTGAGAATACAAAGATAAAAATATGTCATCAAATGTACTTATATTTTAGTAAAACATAAATTTCAGTGTTTGTAAATGTTCAGTCATGACACAATATAAATGATGTGAAAGAAGCACTATGAATATAGTCTATGGGATTTTGGAGTTTAATGAATTACTTACACGCAAATCGAATTTATTTACTCAGCTGTTTTACACTGTTCGAAAGGCGAAGTTTGTGGTGAAGTGGATTTATATGTATTGTGTGTCAGCTCTACGTCACGAATGAAATGTTTTTAAGTAATCCTTAAAATAATAATACATTCTAATTCCATATTTCTAAACAGACAGATGATTTCCAGAGCTAGTTTAATCCTTTTAGACTTACTTCTTTTTCATTGCATTTATTTTACTTAATAGTAATTATGTATTTACACTTTTTAGTTATTTACTTATTTATACTGTTTTATAATTTATAAACGCTATAATAATAAAGTAATATCATAATTTTTACAGAAAGGTGGTCTCTTCTCTACAATTTCTCCTAGATAATATTTATAACTTACTTTTAAATAATGTTATGATCACACGGTGCATTCTCCGGGGACTCCTACCGTGATAAAATAACAACCTAATAAATAATAATAAAAATCATGATTATTTTAGACATTTATTCAGCCGTTTATTTTGAGGTAAGTTTAAAAATAAATTTCAGCAACAAATAACACACAGTCACCACGCCCCAAACTAGGAGTCCCCGTTCTATGGAAACCCGATACTAATATACATACTTAAATAAGTTTAAATACATTACACATAAATATATTAAAATTCCTGACACAGAGCAACCAAATCTGATCATTATTCAAATGTTTGCTCTGGGTGGGAATCGAACCCGCAAACCGCTACACAACCGAGTCAGTCTAAAGATCTTTATTATTTTCATAACATCTATCACAAGACATGCCCAACGCTTTTTTGTACTATCATAGTAACAGAATATGAAAATAAAGGACAATGGGTAAGAGCGTACCCAAACACAAAGTAAATTGTAGCAGTATGAACATATGTCGGTATGAGTTGCCCTATGGAGTAGTTTAATTTATCCTAAGAGCGCTTGTGTAAATTCACTTGTAGAAAATACTTGTTTCTCGTACATTTCTGGAACAAATAATTATTTAATTATTATGAAAATGAAAATCAGTTTACCTTTCAACAAACATATTTTTTTCTCCAAGTGAATTAAGGCATAATGTATTAGGATAAGTTAAACTGTTAAACTACTCCGTGATGGCAAAAAGACCATCATGGTTCATATTGCTTCAGTCAGTACATTAGGTACAATGCCCATACAAAATTACCTATTCTCCTTTCTGTAACATTGCCGACATGACCTGCAAGATATGTAGATGATGCCATGCCAATTTTAGCTATATTTCGCCCTATTTAAGCTCTATTGCCAAGTATATCTAGGAGTATCGTTAAGTATATCGATACTCCTAGGTAAGTACTGAGAAGTATCCGGTTTAAGCCACAGATAATTATTTATGACATATAACAGTAGTTAATAGAAGGTTACAGTGATAGAGCTGTCTAAAAGAAATCACTTTGGGCAATAAAACCAACTAAATTGTACCCCAGTATTACTTCTTTTTTGATTTTATTTGTGTATATATAAAAAGGACCGTGAAAAGACAAAACTGTGTAATTTATATGATAAGTATTTACCTCACAATTCTCAACTCCCTACTAATAAACACAGAACCAAGCAAAATTGTTGGAATGACCACTAGGCGCAGAGTTGTTGGCGCTCATGCCTGCCAAGCTAAAAATCTGGTGTTCAGTTCACCCTCAGGGCAAAAATAAAAAGATAGAACAGGAAACTCTAGTATGGAGCCTCCATTTGTTAATTTTTATGTTGCTTCTATGTAAAGCAGATATTAAGGCAGCTGGCATACTAGACATTACTAATTATTAACATAGACAACCGTGTTATCTAGCTAGCTGTCGTCTTGGTGTGTGATAGATAAACCAATTTAGGGCTTGCGTTATACAGTGATAAGAAACCTGATTGTGTTGTAAGATTTTTTCTTTAAATTATACATAAAATCTTAGAAACATTTAGATTTGATATTCTGATCTGTTATATCCCTTACATAAAGTCACATTATGGTGTCGATTCGGTTTTCATGATAAACTTATTTGACAGGATTAAACTTCATTTAAGAGTTCTGTCTTTTTCTTTCTATACCGAAATGACAAGGACAGGACCCTTAAATTAAATTTAGTCCTGTCAAATAAGTTTAATCGTAAATACCTAATCGACACCAATACAAAGGTAGAAGGTTTTAGTCGACGGCCATCTTTCGATATCAGCTAGATAATTTTGAATGAAATGTTTGAATGAAATGTCTTTTTTTTATACATACTTTTTATTTTTTTGTATCATTATCATGTTTCCTATCACCCTTGGAAAGGTGATTCTTGACAATAAAAACATTCCTTCCACATACACACATACATACATACATACAATAGGTATCTAGCGTACAATTTGGACAGCAGCGGTTCTTTTGAACAAACATTTATGCGTGATATGCAGTAAGAGAAGAGTCACGCGGTTTAGTTTGTTTTGAAATATGTACTAAAACGACATAAAGCTTTCTTACAAATAATACAAATAAGTTTTGAAAGAGAGCCCAAGTATGTATTTCATAATCCCTCTCTCATCCGTGCTAACATTATAAATGCGAAAGCTTACGCTTTTACGCCAAAATGGCTAAACCAATTTCGATGAATTTTGGTACAGATAGAGGGGACCTTGGGGAAGGACATAGGCTACATTTTGTTGCAAAAATGAAACTCGAAGGGGGTGAAATAGGGGATGAAAGTTTGTATGAGGAATCAACCATTTCTCAAGTTAGGGACATAAATATCATCATAATATCTACACTGTAAATGTAAAAAAATGATCTCTGCTCAGTGGCCTTGCGTGGTCGCGTCGATCATGCAGGTTAACTGGCTACAGACACAGTTATAACCCGGATGGGTTTGACTGTTATTGGTATTTATCTCGACCGCTTCCGTGCTTCTTATTATAAGTATAGGATTAACAGCGAATCCAGATGACCAGTTGAGGCTGTATTTTATTTTTAGTTCTCATTTTATAAAAAAAATTGGTTCAATACCTAGCTTAAATTATATCTCTTATTTTTAATTTGCTGCTATTCGTAAACTACATCTAGGTACTTAGTAAGTCACTTATTTTGGATCACAGGATAAGGATGACAGTGTGTTGTTATGTTAATAAAATTTTTGTTAGTATAATTTTTCTTCGTGGTCAGCCTAATGATAATTTCAGCACTAATGCAGCTCTAATTTCACTCGATTTTTAAGTTTATTTTTATTTTGATTCATTTGACATTTATAAACCGGGTATAATAATCTTTAAAAAAAGACTCAGGCATTACGAGGCAACCGCTAACGAAATTTAAATTGCTCCCGATCGTAGAACATGTCAACCCCTCGATACTTGAAAACATATGTGTATTGAAAATATGTTTGCTTTTAATGACAATAAGGGCTGAAACACGAGTTAAACATTTTAAAATTTTAGATTATGGTAATGTGCTGTATTTTTAACACAATCCAAAATTGAACTATACCTTATAGAGGGTGCATATAGAAATGTAATAACTTAAAGTGGACTGTTTTCTTATCATACTTAACTTTAATTAAGAAACCCATGAAAATTTACATTTTTCCAATGCCTCTGTGTCTAAAATCTACTAAATGCATTTAAGTACCACTTCCCCTGGGTTGTGAGTATAGTCACAGGGACATCAGCTAGATAACCAAATATTGCGTATTACCCGTACAATGGACCGTAACTTCGGCAGCTTGACATTACCACGTATTCAATGAAAGGAACTATTGTACATTGGTTGTCAAAATTATACAACGTCCAATGTGACGATACCCGTCCGTCGTGCTGGTCCACTGGAGGGCACTGGGTCAGTGACGTGATTGGCTGGTGATAACGGTCATGACCTCGACTTCCCAATTTCAATAACAAATTTCATGCTAGATGGCACGTGATTATTTATTAAATTTAAGACGTAATTATCTTAAATTAAAATAATAGGCTAGGTGACTGCATCAAAAATATTGTAAATTGTGACCTATTAATTTTGCTATTGAAATTTCAATAAAAATTATGGTTTTGTTTTCCATAACCTACAACATTTGTCCATTAATGACGCCAAAAACTACGACGTCACGTGCTGGATTTCAAAAACTTTTACAACAAAATGCCGTTTTTTGACAGCTGATATAAATTAACTCAAACTACCAGTAGTCATCTACAGTGGCTCATGAATCAGCATAAGTTTATCAGCAACTTTTGCACGAGTATCATACTATCTGTTACAATTACAAACTGTTATTAGCAGATTCATTGATTGTTTCGTAGTCAGTTAAGTACCTAGTTGAATATATGTATATGACCCTGTCAAGATAAGGTATGGTGAGACAATTTTTGACTGCTATTCCTTGAAAACTCCACGATCTCCTTGAAGACGGGCCAACGTGATCTCATATCAAACATTATTGTGGAAATGTCCAGACACAAACGTCCACTTCGTCGCTCTGAATACGCTCTTTCGACCTTGTTATCTCAACCGGCTCCACTCGTTATATTCCAACAACATCGACAAACGTCGTCGCTATTTCCTAAACAGAAATGCCACCTACTTGAAAAGGATTTCGTTAGAATCACTTCGAATTTAATGGAAATTGTTGTATCTCAATAAAACGATTAAATTAATAAAGTGTTTTTTGGATATTCTAAATCAACACAGGAGTAACCTTAAGATAATAGAAGTTGACAGCTCGTAACAACCAAATGCATCGGTTGCAATCTCTATCGCTCTCAGGATCTCGCAGAAATTACAAAAAAAAACTGTGTAAACGACTGCAAAAATAAAGTTATGTAATTTAAAAAAATAAATTACCACAACACACTTTCAAAAATAATGCTCTCCACAATAAACTAATTATTCGCACTATACTCAGTAAAAACTTTATATGAAAAAGGCAGTCGAAGGAGCCCTGGGCTCACATCTGTGGTTCTCATAACAAACTAACGACTTTGCTGAAGAGGCGAGCCTCATTGTTTGGCCTCTGAATTTAAATCTTCCGTATCGGAGTGCTCCCAAATTCTAAACTCGATTTGCTCGCTTCCGCATTTACTTAATATTGTGACTTTTGGATATAGTTTAAACCCCCTCCGTGGGTAAGTAGTAGCTAGTCCACTTGGATGAACAAAGTCTAGATCAATCACGACGACAGTTCCGGCGGAGTCCAACCTTATAGTACTCGGTTTGAGTGCGATTTCTAAGCCCACTACCCGCCAAACATCAATTTCAACGTTTTCTGTTCTGTCGTGGAACAGAGATAAGAGAACCAGTTGTTCTGGAAATTACTTTAAGTCCCATGCTACCTTTCAGCATCATTGTTTATCGCTCACCACCAGAAGAGGTGATGCCAAAAGATAGCCGACATTAAAAAGAAATCTGTATGAGGTAAGAAATGTGGTAACAATTTACAGATACACCTCTACACGTATATTTGATGGTCAAATACATTAGGTTTTCATGAGTATCGAAAGTGGAAATGTTTCAGCAAAAGGTGTTTTTAAATAGCCCTTTAACCAGTTTACTGTTGTATTATTGAAAGCAGCGGTCTCGGCAAGAGCCAAAGAGAGTCGTTAAAAACGCGTAATGGTACAGTTTATGACGTTAGAACAAATCACTCCACGAAGTAATTCTCTGACACCTCTACAGTACAGGATGTTAAAAAATTGCGTTTGAAATTTTAAGAGGTTACTCAGAATCAAGTAAAGAATACAGAAAAAATATTGAAAAAATCTTCTCTTCACATTTTTTTTTTCAGATTTCCATACCTACCAAATCCGAATCGGTAGGAGAACTGAAAAAAAGAAAAGCGGATTATTTCAGTATTTTTCTTGTCGAGAATACAGGAAAAATATTGCGAAAATCCGATATATTTTTTTTTTACACTTTCCCATACATTTGAATAGTGAATCAAGAGTTTGTATGGGAAACTGAAAAAATAAGGTCGTATTTTTTGAACATTTTTCCTGTATTATGTACTTGATTCGGAGTAAACCCTTCGAATTTCAAAGCACTTTTTAACACCTTTGTATACGCGTAAAAAAGGCAATGTAAATGTACGAGTAATTAGGAAATAAAATATATCTCTATGTTCCTACCGGAGCACTTATCATGTTATTGCAGTTAGGTACAATAATAAATTCACCTAGCAAGCATAAAATCTGGTATGTATTTTATTATAGTCAGCATACTTAAATGTTCTTATCTTAGTACATTGAAGGTACCTACCACCCACGCCTGTCGCATCGACATCGCGACGAAGGCTGCGATAACACAAAGATAGCGACAAATTCGATCCCAGATTTATCTAATTGGCACTAATTGATATAAAAATACCTAATATGTACTTAACGAACCGTAAAATTATATATTGTATTTTCAACTGGTTTTCAGAAGTAATAATAATTATAATAAAACTTTATTTAAACTTATTTAAGCCTAAATTACAGCTTATCTTAGCTTAAAATATTTTACTCATGTTAATGTGATACATGAAGGCTAATGTACATCTTTGTGGCATGGTCTTGAAAAAGATATATTAATATCTTGTATTTCAAGACATACTGCTCCGAATAATTAATTTACAATTTTAAGCCTGAGGGGCAATTACAATAAACATTTTATTAAACAAATGCTGTATTTTTGTTAGCTTTACTACACATTGCTATGATTTTAGGTAACAAAGAAGAGGATTCATTTTTAACCGACTTCAAAAAAAGGAGGTTCTCAATTCGTCGAAATCTTTTTTTTATGTATGTTCACCGATTATAGAATACACTATAAATACAAATAATTTGGATTCTAACCAGATTTAGAATGAATATATTCATATATGGGAGTGAGTGTGTATGTGTGTGTGTATGTGTCTAGAAACTGAAATTCTGACGGGGTTCAAGTCATCTCCCTTGCCCTACGACTGGATCTTGGGATAGGTTTAGGTAGTAAATTACCACAAGGGGGATGCAGTTTCTTTCCTGTTAAAATTACTAGTAAATATGGGGAAAACATTTCCTTAGAACTGCAATTTCCAAAAACTCAAGTTTGGGTGACTAAAATATCTTCAGTTTCTTCATAGTTTAGTTGCAGCAAATACGATGAAAGAGAGAATTTGCACCCATTTCTTGTTTTCTCATATAGGTTGATAGACTGGCTAATTGAGTTATACATATAAGTAAGGCCCAAGAAAATTAGTGTCTTTTAAAGGCATCACTGTTGAAGGAGACATATTGGCATGGTTTGTCCAAGAAATAAGTTGATATATTTTACTTATTTTTGTGTTAGTCATACTGTTACACTGTATTTTTTGTAACTTTCATGATGTTTATAAACACTTTTAGAGTGTAACTGTTGGGGCTGGGGCCACACTATATAAGAATCATGCCATTCTTTAGTAATTGCGATAATCGCACTATTTTTTAAATCGATTTTATATAATAAATTTAATAACAAGAAAATCAGACCTTACGGTAGGATTTAAGATAATATAGTTCTCCATTTAACTGGGGACTCTTGGAAAGCTCGCTTTCATCCTCGGCCTCATCATCACTTATCAATATCATCGAATAAGATGATACCAAGGGCTAACCAATAGTATTTCAATTTTTTACCCCCAGTTTGTATGTTACACGGAGAAAATATAATATTAAATCATTTTTATAATTAGGCTGTAAATCTAGTCGTGCGTCAAATTTTAAATAGTGCTTCTACTCCTGATTCAACTTTCCTCAAGGAACCCATAGTCAAATCGCAAAATAATTGTTGGACTGTTCATACGAATCGATCAGCCGAGCGGCCAAATTAGTATAAGGATGATTTTTTTGCGATTTGACTACGGGTACCTTGGGGAAAGTTGATCAGAATCAGGAGTAAAAGCACTGATTAACATATGACACACGACTAGATTTACATCTTGTATTTCTCGGGGAAACATCATTTTTCTCCATTACAGTTTTTACACATAAGTATTGTGACAATGCCAAGGGGTGGCAACTAATTTACAAAGGCATGTGCACTCGACCGGTTGTAAAGGCTTCAAATCCCAAAAAAGTAATTATCTCACTGTAAGTAAGTGTTTTATTACTGCACATTCTAAATAAAAAAATATTAAATATGGGGGTCAAAAAATTAAAAGTTCGACACTAGTGGTTAAAAAAAGTGACATTGATTGACTTAGCGCCGCAGTGGTTTACGACCCTGGCTTCCACGTCCACGGGAAACATCATTTCTGTAACGGTCATATTCGTTTATTCGTTGTTTAATATCTATGTATATACCTATTTATGTACGCATTAAAACTTATTTAAATGTCTATGTTTGTCCGAGTTTGTTTGTTTGTTCACAAGGGATGGACTGTGTGAGAGTGATATTGAAAGGAGAGTGACTGCTGGAAATATGGTAAATGGTGCACTGCACGCCTTTATGAGTAGCCAAAAAGTTTCCAAAAAGGCCCGTCTGGCTGTGCACAGAGGAGTTCTCGTTCCTAGTTTGGTTTACGGAAGTGAAAGTTGGGTATGGCAGAAGAAGCATAAGAGTAGAGTAAATGCAGTTGAAATGAGAGCGTTGAGAAGTACCCAAGTAGCACAGGTAGCATTACAAAAGATCACGTTTGGTATAACTCGGAACTTAAGGAATTAATAAACACTTAATATGGTTCAACCGAGAACTTAGAGCTGCGCATTACGCTTTGATCTGTATAATAGCATTATAAAAGTAGCAACGGACACTACTGTTACGGGATCAGAGTTAAAGCAGATGTCAAATATGCTTTCTTACAGCCTTTATCGCATTGGTTGCATAAGAGAATTTTAGTGGTAGTAGAATATGATAATTGCTGTATAAAGACGTAGAATTATACCACTATAATGCTAGCATTTTAAAAGAGTCACTGTGAACTACCGTACATCCAATAGTCTTAGAGTGGTGTACATTTAGAGTGATTTCACGCAAAAAGTTCCACATTGGTTCACCTCGACTCTGTTTATTAGCCTCTTTTGCAAAGTTGCATAAAGGTGTTTAATTAACACACGTGAACACCAAACGTATTTGGAGATCCTCTTCTAAGTCTGAAATACAGCATTTGGCTGTAAAATGGTTCACTTGAACTCTTATTTACTGCAATAAGCATAATAGAGGAACTGGAGTGTACTCTTGTATAGCCATGGTAATTTATTCAGGATTAAAAGAGTTCACATAGGTTTCTTAAGAATGCGCCATTTTGTTATAACCTAAACAGTATATCATATAACAAGATTATGTTGTTATTTATGTTTTACTAATAATTTCTGCTTTTAATTACACCTTAAACATACACTTATTATAATATAATATAAAACTTTGCATAATTTTATGTAAATCAGACAAAAATATTTTAACGTATTAGTTTTTTCACAATATTTCTAATTAAAAACGAGATATTTTCGAGGCGCGTAAACTTTTTGCTTTAAAACCATATAAACATTCACAGTGAACTTGCAATCCCAAGTGTTTTCACATGCTAATAACATAATAAAAGTGTATTTATACCTAAGTTACCAAAAATTCTCAATTATAACATTCACTTAACCATTAATCACACTCTGGGAAATTATCGGCACCGCTATAATGCTATTTAAAGCAGCTATGGCAAATAAAATAAAGTTTTCTAGTGATCGAAGAATATTATAGAACCTAAAGCGTTATTTAAGACTAGCAGTTACCCAATCCTAGCGCTTAGTTTGTATAACAGTACAATCGTATTCCGTTAAGCAGCTGATAAACAGCCTTGTGAACCATAATAATTCCAATATAGTGCTACTATAATGCTTTTAAGTAGAAATGTGAACCAAATAAGAACCATAGGCTGAATAATTTGTGCCCAAATAAGAGTTATATCGGTGTTTACAGCGCTGTAAACACCATTATAACACTGTCTTATACAGCTCTTAGTTTCCGTGTACACCAAATGTGGTCTCTTATAATGCTACTTGTGCTACTTGGGTATGATCGGTGTGAAACTAATTGATAAGATCAAGAATAGTGTGATAAGGGAACGGTGTTATTGAGAAAGGTATGCTCAGATGGTTCGGTCATGTAGAAAGAATGAATGATATAAGATTAACGAGGCAGATTTACAAGGCGAGTGTGAATGGTAATACTGGAAGGGGTAGACCTAGACGAACGTATCGCGACCAAGTCGAAGACGTTTTGAAAAAATCTCAGGTCAAGAGTACACAAAACCGACGAGCTTGCTTGAAAAGATTGATGTATGTCAAGATCGTAGTAAGTGGAAGAATGTGGTCTCTGCCTACCCCTCCGGGAAAGAGTCGTGATCTTATATAATATAATAATGTTTGTCCGAGCCTGGTTTCCATTTCACCGGGAATTCTAATCTAGTTTGACGCCAGGTTGTATGACACCGTATTAGAGTCATCCCAGTTATTATTATTATTTGGATACAAATAAATTCTCCGAAGCCCCGTAACACAATCAATGATACTAGTAATTGGTGTTGCGTCTGCGTGACATCTTTAGTAAACAATAGAGTGCCCTGAGGCGTTCATTAACTATTCGTAGAAAAAAACGTATTATGATTTATTAGTAAAAATTAAGTGGGTAGAAGTCGGGGTACTACCGCTAGTTTATTCGTGAATTAGATGATTTCCAAGGAGTAGGTATACTGCTTGAAGTGAAACACACGATCACTATCACAATAAATAAATAAATGGTAGATGGTAGAACTGGTTAATGTGTACGGCGCAGGAGGCTCGTCAAAGTACACTATTTTCGTGTCACCGTTTTTCAGCCGTGACCCCCGTATCTCGGAGTAAGACGTTCATCGAAATTCACGTCAAAAGAAAGGAACTGACAAGAAGGAAAAAAAGCAAAACAGAAGTTCATCCATCATTATCCAGCTACAAAGATATAATTATCAAATTAAGACTTTTTAGTCTGATTCCAGCTACGAAGACAAAACTATTTATACTTTGTGAATTTTTGATAGCGGTCAATTTAAAAAAAAATCTGATCACAGTTAAATTGATACTTGTCAGTTCCTTATATCATATTTTCAAGAGTGTGTTTAACAGATAATAATCCAAAACTTTCCGCCTTTCCATGCATTATTAAGATTAGTTAATAGGTAACAGAAACAACTGCTATGAATAATATAAATAATAATAATAATATCTGGGACAAATCACACACGGTCATCTAGCTCCAGACTAGGATTCCCTGTATTATGGGAACCAGAGACTGATATACATACACATATACTTTTAAATACATACATACATCTTGATTTGATTTATTTTCTGTCCAACTGATCCTTATATTATATCTATTATATAGATATAGAAATAATATAAGGATCAGTTGGACAGACGAAAGAAATCAAATTAAGAAGTTCTTGATATGATTAACGAAAAAAGAAACATGTTGGAAACAATTCAGAATAGACGAGGAAATATGACAGGACACCTGATATGACACGATAGCTTCCTAAAAACCATAATAGAAGGAAATGTAAAGGGGAGAAGAGGAAGAGGAAGGCCAAGACGAAATTATATGGAACAGATAAAGGAGACGGTTTGCTGTAAGGTCGTATCGGGAGATCAAGATGATGGCAGAGGACAGGAACAGTTGGAGATTGCTCCACTGACAAGAGCTTTGCTCTTAAATAGAAGAAGAAGATAGATATAATACGCCCAGACACAGATCAAACAATCTGCTCATCACAGAAATGTTTATCCTGGGTGAGGATCGAACCGGGGCATTGCATTTTGTGAAATGAGTTATCCACTGTCTTGCAGACCCATGCTACTCTGCTCTGATGTAAAATAAGTCAATATCGCAATAATAAACTTTTACATATCGAAACGACTTGATTTTAGATCAGAATTAATTTCTACTCTATAAATACTCAATCCAGGAGAGATTCTGTTCGTATAAAGATGGTAAAAAAGTCAGTACCTACTTAGCTCACAGTTACTTAACAAGAATATATTTTGGTCGTCGAATATCAGAGCAAAAAATTGAATCCGGTGATTGGTTGGTACGTACTCCACGTGGGTCTCAATCCACCAGTAAGAAACTAATTTCATTTTTTGCTATAGAATAAATTATACTTGTCATCGTGTTTACGTGTCCAATGTGCTAGAGAATTATTTTATAAAATCAATAGAACATTTGTTCGACGAATCCGCTATTGGCATGAATTATTCCGATCGACCTATCTACATTGAATATTCTGATCGTTCTGCAGCAGTAAATAATGCCTATTTAAGGTTTATTTCTTAATTTATTACGTGTTTTTTCCACGTTACTGTTGCTATGTATTTATTGAATATTGTATAATACAAATATTTAAAAAAGACACCTTAAATGTACAATTATACACCTTCAGTGTTTATTTTGGACAAGCCGTTGTGGCTCAGCGTTGCTTTGCGTGGTCGCGTCTGGGGTAGGCCACTAGCCTCACAACCTATAACGGACTTGGCCCCCGTGAGTGGAGTATGGTCTTACCTTCCCGATGTATGAGGAGAGACCCGTGCCCCTGCAGTGGGGACGATATGGGTCGTTAACACACCTTCAGTGATATAGGTACTGAAAAAGTGTCTGTAGGTAGTGCTATAGAACTAGGTTCATATAAATTATGCATAAAGTCTAATCAAACCAAGATCAATTAAAACGAAATAAAATAAGTACATATGTAACTAATCTACACGATTACGATGGCGTACACCTGCGTATACGCATCACTACATAGCAGATTATATATAATAAACACTCGTGGGTAAGCCATACTAGCGCCATACACAATTATTATGAACTACCAAACATTGCGTGAGATTTTTGAGATACCGAGCAGTTATCAAACTTACCTAGTTATCAGCTTGTGATTGCGGGTAAAATACCTACGATAGTCGGCAGTGTTTGTTCAACGTCTCCTCTACTTCGTGTATGCTTGACGTCACTTAAGGGTGCTTAGGGTTACCAGGCGCGAGCGCAACCCGAATACGGATATAATATTGACCCATCTCATCTCATCCCAACTATTTATGACGTTGACATTCGAGAGGAGCATGACTTTACTAATTAAAAGGTGAGGTTATGCCCGCAAATGTGAGTATACTTCATTCCAATCAAAAAAAAAGCAAAACGTAAACAAACTTACTATGGAACTGACACATGTCAATGTCATCTGCATACTATGTTTGTTTAGCTTTTGCTTTTTTTTGATTGGAATGAACCATAAGTGTTTAGTTAGGTATTTTTTGTAATTACCTACTTACAGACTTGAGCTATGGAGTATAAGGTAGATTTGAATAAATCATAATGGATCTGAGTCTTCTTTCAACTGCTACTATATAACTTACAGTAACTAAATCAGAGCCCTAATTCTAGATATTTAATAGGTATATGTATGGTTCATTCCAATAAATAAAAAAAGCAAAAGGTAAACAAAGATAGTATGCATCTGACATTGACATGTGTCATTTCCATAGTAAGTTTGTTTACCTTTTCCTTTTTTTTTTGATTGGAATGAACTATATTATATGAAATAATATTTGGTTTTTGCTGAGTAATTTCATTTTTAGAATACTCCTTGGTTTTTTTTTATGGCAGAGGTGGCAAACGAGCATACGGATCACCTGATGGTAAGCGATTACCGCCGAGTGTCGGACTGAACTTCGACAACAACTACTTCGAAAGACTCTGGTTCGATAAGACGCTAGTTCGACAGACCTTAGTTCGACAAGTCTTTAAACACCCGCAACACCAGAGGAGTCACAAGTGCGTTGCCGGCCTTTGATATGGGAGTACGCTCTTTTCTTGAAGGTTTGATTGGCGCTCTTTGGTTAGCGCTATACTAGTACAATTTACAAATACATCAAGACTTGGTTTTCAACGTCCCTTGATTACTTTTATAGAGGTAAACAAAATGAGTATTTTTCGTGCACGTTTGAGCTCAGTTGATCACAGCTATACCCTTCATTGAATGTCTACTGCGTTTTTCCTGAACGAACAACTAATGAAATATCTGAATGGGGCTTCTGCGAAGTGGACGTCGTCGCGTCGGCGTTTGACGTTAAATTGAGCATAGCAGTCTGTGAGTGCCAACAATGGGTCGCGAAAGTCGCCGCTCGCTAGGCTCATCGCTTGCTACCAGTGCCAGAACCCACTACCAGACCTAATAAAACTAGTTATCCGCCGCTGCACAGTGTGGCAATATAATGTTTACTTAATAATAAGTTATGTGATAGTACTTCCGTCTTTGACAAGCTTCTTTGCGCATTAAGTAAGGCCGATAAAAACGTGGAGGCAGTAAAACCGTATGTTTCAGGGCTGCGCACAGTGTGTTATTTTGATAATCAAGCGGAAATTTATTCAGGGTAAGTATAATAAATAAACTTAAAACTATAGTTATGATGAATAGATTTCGATGAACCTTTGCATAGGTATTAAGGTATATATTTACTATTTATAATGTATTCAATGTTATCTATATATGTCAGGATACCATTTTAAAAAATCATAAACTATGTTCAAATAAGTAGTAATAAAAATTACCAAAAAAAAAAAAATTACAGGACGATTTTGACAAACAAACTACATGCTGTGGTTACTGTCACCTTCTTCTTTATGCTCTTCTTCTTCGTCTGATTTGCTAGTTTCGACAATTTCTGGATCTTTCAGAAACATTACAGTTTCTCGGGGTAAAATATGGTGATATTTTTTCAAGTACTACTGAACAGATTTTGTTGAAATTTTGCGAAGAGCTTAGATAGAGGGTGGAGAACAATATAATGATAGGTTTATCTCGAAAAAATATTCCCATGCTCGCCCGTCACTTGCGCCTCGCGCACTGCACACCCTCAATGAGAGTCATAAAAACTATACCCATGCGGGCGACGCTACATATAAATAATAATATTAGGTCTTCCGGTTACTTTTGAGGTATAAATCAAAAACAAAATACACTTGTACTCTGAAGAATATAAAATATATTTTAATGAAAATATTTTAGTAGACTACAAGCTTTAACACTCTGCAACGAATATCCAAATAACTTGAACAGGTATATCATAATTAAACTGTTCCCTCAAAACTAACCGGAAGACCTAATCCTCACTAATTTTGTTGGAAACCGCGGCACAGTGTGTTATTTTGAAAATCTAGCGGAACTTTATTAAAAAATTAAAGTGCCAGGAAGCGAAAAGATTTCATATGAATATGATACTCGACTAGCAGGTCATCATGTTATGGTATAAATTTGTTTGTGGCGCCAGCGGTTTTTATAAATCAACCTCGGAAAGTGACGCCTGCACGGGCAGCTATTTCAATTATAAAATCTGTACCCTAGTTTGAGTAATTTCGATCATGTGTATGCCAGTTTCTTTCAAAGTCTGCTTTCAAAACACAATGTTTCTCATGCATCTAGTTCCAATAAGTTTATTTAATAGCATTAAATAGCGTTGTTTTGTCAAGTTGCGTTATTCTTAGGTTCCTGGTTTAATAACAGACAAGCAAACTCAATTCTGCATTTATAATATTATTAAAGATGTGCCACTTTATAACAATCGTCAAAAGAATGAAATCAAACACTGAAATGATGAAAATACTATTAAAAGTTTGAAAACCGTAGGCAAAATCTACTTAATTTTCAAAACATAAATCCAATGGCAAACTTTCTATAATGAAGTTCCTATTGAAATCTACACCTCAAAACTTTTTTTATAGAGTTTTTCGCATGAAACGAAGTTTAGTTAAGATTTTTTATGAAATTAATAATATTTTTTAAGATAAGCTATACATGGCTCACCTATGTATTTTTATTTTTTGTCACACCTTATTACGTTTTATAAGAGTAACTAACTACGTATAGATACTAGATACACAGTAGTATGAAATGTACACTGGCTACTAAGTATTTTAAACAAAAAAATTAAGTAATCTTTTCCCAGTGTATTTCATGCTACAAGTAGGGTTGCCAGAAGTCCGGTTTCCGACCGAACAGTCCGGTTTTCCTAATGTCTGTTATGTCAAGAAAACCTTGGTAAAACGGACAAAAGATTTTAAGTTTTATTGTAATTTGGTAATTTTGTTAAAGTAATAAAAAAAAACTTGTCCGTTTTTTTTTTGCACCACACCTGGCAACCCTAGTTGCAAGTGCTTTATAAAAAGTAATTTGTTTACAAAAATCCATAATTTACCGACATCCGTTATATTTGTCTATTTTCAATAAAACAAAGAATTTTTGTACCAAAACTATTCTATTCTATTCTATTTTTCTATTTGGCATTCCACATCTCATTCCGAGCGTGATTTTGCCAATGTCTAGTGAAAAATGGGAGAATCTTCAATAAAAAAAAAATGGCGAAACGCCAATGTCAAGTGAAAGTGACGGCTCTAAGGGTGATGGGCACTTAAAGACGCTCCACGTGGTGGTTTGCTGCTGGAACTCGGAAAACGGAGCTGTCTCCTGAGTTAATCCTCTTCTTATTATCGCTTATCTCAAATCGGGATCACAGCTATTTCTCCATCACAAAAATAACGTTGAAACTATTCTAAAACGGTAATAATTGTAAAATTAACTTAACAGACGTGTGCTCGGTACAAGTCCCGGCAACCAACCGTACCAAAACTAGGTATGCATCAGTTTTTGATAACAGGGCGCTCTTTCTTCGTTTCAAAATCTGTGTCCATTTTGTCGAAAACACAGACATTTAGGCGGATATCACACTGCACCGGAAACCGCTCCGGTGTGCCGCACACCGTGTGGAGGAGCTGCGAATTTTTACTTGACACTGTCAAAGGAAAAACCGCAGCACCGCACACCACCGGAGCGGATTCCGGTGCTGTGTGATATCCGCCTTAAACATCTTACAAACGTATACCTACCTACATTCTTAACAGAAAACGGAACCTACGAACTTTATCTTTTGTAAAATTCACCAAACCTGGCATTGATAAAGGCGACAGTGGAATATTTTTATACCTAAGCGATTATCGTCTTTTAAAGTTTAAGAGTTTCAGTTTTTTTTAACCAACCCATAAGCACAAGATCATTTTTGTATGGTACCTAATTAATACTGCATTTTCAGAAGTGAAAATAGGTACCATAGTACCATTAGTTTAAGAACGAATGCCTTCTTGACATACCTATAATCTACTTACAAAATTAGGTTTAAATGAAGGAAGCATCCAGTCCGAGAGTTGAGTGTAACCTACTTATTACTCGCTATTATTTACTTGATTTGTTTAGTTTTTCAAGAAATGATACGGCACGCACGACGTACATAGGTACGAGTAAATAAATACGCCTAAGCCGATTATGTACCTATATCATTTTAATATAAACTAACTAGAAAAAAAGGAAATTATTCGGTTGTATTAGGTACCTACATCCGATAATCTATAAATTTTATTTTATTCGGAAAACAAACGATAAAAAAAGAAAAACTTCTTAAAATGCTAAATATGAAATAAACCAAAATAACTCCATATACCTACTGTGTATTATACGCACAAAAACCTTTACAAAAAATTTGTTTGCTCCAAATAATAAGCAAGTTTTTAATAATTAAACCCTACAGGTTAAGGTTACTTTTCAAACAAAGTTTTCAAAGATAATCCGATTAATTTCAGAAAAATATGTAGGTACCTACCTACTTTTTACCAACAATAACCGTGACAAACCCAACTTAAAACAGGTAAAAAAGTTCGAGTAAAGAAAGGACTAAGTTGAAAATTTGTAGGGGTTCCTCATCTTTTAAGACTTACCTTAGCCAATTCAGTGAGTTTTTTGAAAGGAAAATGTTTGTAAAAATATTAAGACTGGATAATTTCTGCGGATGAAATTATGAATAAAGTTTCAACTTTGTGAACAAAACTTTCATTCAGTCTAATAGCTAAAGATCTAATAAGATATAAGAGAAACTAACAATAATCTTTCTTAAATTTTTCTTTTATAAGAACAGTAGCTATTAGTACAGTGTAACATTACGCGTAGCTTATGTATAGGTTTTGGGAAGGGGCTGAAGGCGGGTCGATCGAAACCGCGGAAGCTTCAATGCGGCAAATTCGACGTCTATGTTGAGTTGGTATACGCAGTGCTTATCTTCATATGATATTATTTGTATCAGTACGAACCTTTGAAGCCAGTGACCTAGTGGCCTGCTGTCAAAATGGTCGCGCATCGCCAGGGGCCGCGGGAGGGGGGAGCACGAGCGCGTGATGCGCGCTCACTGCACGTGCTACGCTCTACGCTACGCTATGTCGTCCATAGAGCGCTGCAAGACAACGTCCATCTGTATCTTATCCTAGCACTCACCGTTTCCGTTTATAAGAGGGTAGTCGTCGTCGTGTCTGCCTATATAAGTCTTCAGCGGAGTATCCGTGAGGGAGGGCGACGATCTGTCCCTGTCACTCATAATAGTCACTTAAACACCGGGTACAGAGTGGATAGAACAACACTGGTCGGGGAGAGGCACCGTCCCCGCACACACTCGACCACGACCGACCTCCGGCCCGCGGCTCGCGCGGCGAACAAATAATTGAATACAAAGCGGTCGCAGCGCCGGTCCTCACGGCGCGGCAGTTCGGCACGCTCCGCCTTCCTCCGAGCAATCAATCCGCCCGCAGAGTGCCGATGCCGATGCCGGCCCGACTAACGCAGCGCCCTCTCTGGCACCGCGCGTCGCGCCGACACATATCCACAGATGGCGCCACATACCACAGCAACAGCTGGAAAACGTTCCTGAACCAGAGACAATAGAACATACAAACATTTAATTGTACAGCCACGCTGTGCATACTTTCTCGCGAAACCCATTACAGATGGCAAACAGTTGTCATTGCTCAACACAAATAAATAACGAATATAACTAATCAGTAGCAACTACAACAAGAAGGGTAGAAATCAGTCTTGAAAAAATCTGGTACCTTACAAATAATCTAGGTCTCCCTCATTCAATCCAATTATTTCAAATTAATCCGAAATAATAAACTATCTAATGTAAAGATCGTAGACTGTACAAAGGTAAAGTATACCCAGTAAATGAAAATAATAAATAACAACACGGCTTTTTAGAGCCTTGTTTACAAACTACTAAATATAAAAGAGCGTATAAATATAGTACCAAACAAAGCTTCATTATATGTAATTATATATTTAATAACCTCTTATTTCACTTGAACTGTACTTTTTTAACACCCTCTGTAGTATAATATTTAATTAAATAAAAAATTATGACACTGAACAACCTTCCCCAAGGAACCTATATTCAATTTTGAAAAAAACATTTTTGAGTCCTCATACTAATTGATCAAGTAAACCGTCAATTTTGTATGGGAAGTCCAAAAACTTGTTTGCGAATTGAGTATGGGTTCATTGGGGAAAGTTGTTCAGTTTCATGAGTAGAGGCCACAGTTAATATTTTTCAGGTATTTTAGAAGGAAGGTTATTTTTGACTCCCCACCAAAACTTCACAGTGGCTTTTACTCATGAAAATGAGCAACTTTGCCAAATAACCAATGGTCAATTCGCAAAAAAAATATGGGCATCTCTATACAAAATAGACCGATCACGTGACTAAATTAGTATGAAAGGTCCAAAAAATATTTGTGGCTTTCTGTACAAGTACCGAGACTACTGCAAATATAAGCCTGAAAAAAAACCCGAGACAAATCACAAACGGTCACCTGTCCCCAAACTTGGATTGCTTGTATGATGGGAACCAGAGACTGATATACGTACTCATATACATTTAAATACATAAGTACATTTAGATAGAATACACCCAGACAGAGCAAACAAATCTACTTATCACTGAAACGTTTGCCGTGTTTGGGGATCTAACCCACGACTCTGAGATCAGTTGTCAGGAGCACTAACAACTGAGCCGCCGAGCCAGTCAAAATAATTAATTTATCATCATTTATCATGATACGTATGTATTAAATAAGTTAAAAACTGAAAAGAACATAGATTTTAAAAAGCGGTCAAGTGCGTGTCGGGCCACGCGCAGTGTAGGGTTCCGTAGTACTTCTCATTAACTTGTAAAGCCTACTTAGCTGTGATAGTTTTCCTTTTAACTTCGTTATATACAGGGTGTAAGGGACAGGTTTCCGAAAACTTTAAGGGCTTGCTCAGTAGACGAAACTGTCCAATCAAGTTTATAATTTTGTATGGAGAAGCCGATGTTTTGTTTCGTTTCCTGAAAAAATTTCTTGTGGAAAGTTGTTCAGTTTCGTCTACTGAGCAAGCCCTTAAAGTTTTCGGAAACCTGTCCCTTACACCCTGTATACTACTACCGCGTTTTTTTTCATATTTCTAGAAACAACCGTTTAGCTGGAACGGGGGGGACACATGACTTTAACAAAAAATTACACTTTAAAGCTTAATACTTCGAAAACGGATCCCTGAATCGAAAAATGGTTTTCACAAATCCACAATATTTATATTAATATTTATGTTAACAGACCTATCGAACGAACGACAGTACGGTTTCCATAAGGGCCGGTCCGCTGGTGATCTTCTTGTCTACCTGACATATCGTTGGGCACAGGCGATCGAGACTAAGGGGGAAGCATTGACGGTTAGTTTGGCTATAGCGAAGGCCTTCGATCGGGTTTGGCACAAAGCACTTCTTGCGAGGCTTCCTTCTTATGGGCTTCCCGAGGAATTATGCAAATGGGTCACTAGTTTTCTTGCAGACAGAAGCATAAAGGTCGTAGTCGACGGTGCATGCTCAGATTCTAGTCTGTGAACGCTGGTGTCCCTCAAGGCTGTGTGCTTTCGCCTACACTGTTCCTTCTGCATATCAATGATATGCTGCAAATCAGCAGCACTCATTGTTATGCTGATGATAGCACAGGTGATGCCTTCTATACCGGCCGTACTAACATCTCTCGGAAAAACGTCATCGAGAGCCGAAACAAACTTGTGTCGGAAATTGAGGACTCTTTAAAGAAAGTCTCAGAATGGGGTCGGCTTAACTTGGTCCAATTTAACCCCACTAAGACACAGGTAAATTAGCCTCGAAGAAGCTTGGTGTGCTCAATAGATAGAGACGGTATTTCACTGCGGCCCATCGCCTGCAACTTTATAAGGCGCAGGTTCGGCCTCACATGGAATACTGTTCTCATCACTGGGCAGGAGCACCCCAGTACCAGCTTCTCCCTCTGGACCGTATTCAACGGAGAGCAACTCTAATCGTCGGCTGCTAGGATATTTCAGATCGGCGTCAAGCCTCCTTGGCGCTGCGTAGAGATGTAGCCTCGCTCTGCATTCTCTATCGCATGTACAATGGGGAGTGCTCCGAGGAATTGTTCGGATTGATCCCTGCCGCTTCTTTTCGCCATCGTTCTACGCGACAATATATTCATCCCCATCACATAGATGGTTGGCAGTCCACAACTGTGCGTTTCACTAGAAACTTTCTGCCTCGCACAACCAAACTGTGGAATGAATTGTCGCCTGCGGTATTTCCGGACCGATACGACATTCAAACCTTCAAGAAAAGAGCGTACTCCCATATCAAAGGCCGGTAACGCACTTGTGACTCCTCTGGTGTTGCGGGTGTCTATGGGCGACGGTAATCGCTTACCATCAGGTGATCCGTCTGCTCGTTTGCCACCTCTGCCATAAAAAAACGACATCCCACAGCATGGGATAGTCGAAAAAAAAATTCATCCCCACTTCACGTGTAGGTAGAGAGCACAAGCTTGCACCCGCTCCCCGGAGCGACGATATAAAACTTCTTTGGTAGGGAGGTACCCTGAAAATAATGTTGTTCAAGATTTTATTTTACCACTTTGTCGTGGCGATTAATATGTATATCCGTGCCAAATTACAGATCTCTAGTACTAATAGTCTCTGAGCTCAGCTGCGGACAGACTTTGATTACGGAACTACTGTTTTGATTACGGAACCCTAAAATATTACTTTACCAAATCTTCAAGCGAAGCTAGACTCATTGCGAGAGGAAGCTCAAGATCTACGCTAGAAGCTCAAAATCTACGCTAGGAAAAACGAAATGCGTGCACAGTCGAGTAAAACACAACCCCTCGACCTTTCCGATACACCTCCGAAATCTGTCGCCAAGTTTATGTACAGATATCTGGTCAGCATCGTTACGAATAGCGTTGGATCTGACGACAATGATGTCGAGGCCAGGATAAAGAAGGCGAAATATGCATTCGCTCCGCTAAAACCTGTCTGGGGCTCCCAGGTTAACCCTGCGAACCAAGATATCCCTCTTTGAATCCATAGTGAAGTCTGTCCTACCGTTCCATTAACGAACAAAATGTGTCGTTCAACAAAGCCTGAGGTCAATCCTGCAAATCTTCTGGCCAAACACAATCAGAAACAAAGATCAATAAAAACGATGTCTTCAAATCCCTATTAGGCGAGAAATCGCTCAAAACGAATTGAAGTGAATGGGGCAACATTGCAGAGAGGACGGCCTGGCCGCCGCCGCCGGCACACACGTGACAGCGCACCGTTAAGGCCGAACTATGATGAGCAGTCGGGTTGTGTTAAAGTGATGCTGAGCGCAGGACTGAGAGGTATGTTGCGACTTACTTAGGCCCTTTATATATTACTGAGGAACCATAGGACGACAACAACAACAGGTATATAACAAAAAAACCGTTTATATCTTTGTAAATAGTATAATGTTAAAACTATGTAAATAATATATACCGAAAGATGAACACGTAGAGCTTTGTTCACAATTACGAATCTGTTCCACTCCTGGTCCATATAGGGGTCGACGGCGTGCGAGGGAAGAGCAGCGAGGAGCTGCGAGTACGATGACGTGAGGTCGTCGAGGAGTATGCGAGGCGGCGCGGGCGCAGACTTGCGCGGGCGATGCGCGCGCAGTGCAGCTGCCAGCTCACGTTCAGCCGCGTTCGCCACCGTCGTCGTCGTCGTCGAGGTGCACGTCGTCTCAACTTCTGTCGGTACGACACGACTACGTTAATATCAAAGACTTATACTACGTTATGATACGACGACAACAGGTCCGTCGCCTTCGAAAGTAAGGCCAATTTTTTTGAACCCATACTTATTTGTACTGTGAATCCAAAGGAATATGATCTGCTGTATAGATTTACATGGGCATAGCATACCCCACTGGTAAAGTAGTAACCAATGGTTACAACTTTGATACGGCGTCGTATCACAAACAACGATGCCGCTCCAGTATAGACAGGGGTTTGTAGGGCCAAACCTCGTCCGGGGGTTGCAAGTGATTGTGCGTGCTATGCGTGCGATGCGAGCAGTGTGGACTTAGCGGCTATAATAAAATGAAACCTAAAATATATTCCTTTAATACTCTAACATCCCCTTAACTTCATTCATTACGCTCTCGAAGGGTGTACCTATTTTTTTTCTCATAACACCACTCTATCAAAGTTATGTCTCCAAGGGAACCTGCGCTTCCCATACAAAGGTGACAGTCAATCAATCTGTAGTACCTACATTTTGGCAAAGGCTTTAAATTATTATTAATTAATATTAATTTTTAATACCGGCCAGGTAAACAATATAAATCTTTCAATAAAAATAACCCTAAACTTCGTTAAGAGGGCATTTCTGGTATGAAGTAAAAAAAATGTTTCATAGTCAAATATTTTATTACGCTTTAAGTTTCAATAATCAAAACCAATAAAATAAAGGTAATACAAAGCAAAACTGCACTGTTACACTTAAATGTAGCAGAATTTTCGAGCAGCGACATGTCGACGTAGTCGCATACCATCTCGTCCCAATTGTCGGTGAGCTCTCGAATGCTGCGTGCGCCGGCGACGAGCTTGTGGCGCATCATGCGCTTGACCAAGCCCAGCCGTTCCGGCGAGTCCTCAGGTATCTCGCGGGCGCGGAACACCGGGTCCGGGCTGGTCGGCGGCTCCACCATCACCAGCGTCTGCGCCTTGTTTGCCACCTGCAGCAGCACCGGCGGCTTCGACGTCGACGACGCGTTCCCGAAACTCTCCTTCCTCTGCGCTTTTTTTAGTATAGACAGTCTTGACTTTTCCGCTAGAGATAGTTCATCCTTTGATAGTGTTGAGGTTTGCTCTGTTGTAGTGGAGGTGGCAGTAGTGGTCTCGACAGTTGTTGTAGTGGTCGTTGAGAATATTATGGAAGACATGGTCGGGCGCGTAGGTGGAGACGTATCTGGGTCGGGCACCATGCGCCTGTTGGCCCACATGATGTCGTCGCGCACCAGCTCCGTTGATGGGAATTGCGCTTCTTTCGTCGTCTCTGCGCCATCGCCTTTCAATAATAAAATACTCATTTTGGACTTAAACACTTACAACTCAAAATTATTTACAATAAGAGTATTTTATTTTAAGTAACTATGCTATCAGTTTATATTCAATCCATTGTAGCTATGTACAAACTAAAAATGTAGGATGACCCTAAACCTATCAATGTATTAATGTATAAAAAAAATTTTGAGTAATTTAAGTACTTTACGTCATCACTGTTTATTTTATAATAGATTAAATGCGTTGATTTCAATTCTCACCTTTGCTCCGATGAAGTAATCCAGGCAACTTATCTTTGATACTATTCACTCTTTTCATGTCGTAATATTCATCGTAGTCTCCGTGATAGCTTTGGGCTTTACTTGTCTTCATTTTTCTATTTTCATCTTGCGTTACTACTGGAAGCCGCTTTGGCGTATCCATGCCTGGCAAATCTATTGGATATTCCATATTTTTTGGCAAATTCGGTAAATCTATCCCCGGCACATCTAATGTATAATCAAGATCTTTTTTAGTATCTTTCATTAATTTTTTGAACATTGCCAACTGGTTTTCGTCCATTGGAGGAGGCTCTTCTAAAATGTCTGTGTCAATTTTGTCTCTTGGTTTCCGTCGAACTTTTGCTCTGAACATGCTTTCTTTACTTCTAAACCGGTTCCTATTTTTTAATTGGTTGGTTTTATCTATATGGTCAACTTCTTGACTTTTGAAATGACCAAACCCTTCAACGTCTTTGTTGTTTCGTATGTTATAATTGTCACCTTGATTTTGTATATGTTCTTCTACATCGTCGATACTTCTAGTTTTATGCCTAAGGGGACCCTTTGGCATACGTTTTTTTAATCCAAAGTTTGGAATATTCTCAGTTGCATGGTATTTATGAAAGTTTTCGCGGTTATTATCTGTATCCTCTAAACGTGAAAATCGTTTCTCATTTTTTTCTGGTTTAGGCCAAATATCCGTCTCTTCCAACTCCCTCTCGGTGGCTTCTTTTGATTTTGACTTATAACTACCTGAAACAATCAATCCTTATTTGTAATTATCCTTTTAAATAATAATGAAGTTAATTTTACGTGAATGGTGAAAAATTCTCACCGACAGGGTCCTCAGCAAATTTGTTATAGTCGAGAGCCATTGAAACGTCCTGTGGATGTGGGTCGTGGTATTGGTCTGCGGCGTTCGAGTCGCGTGGGCCTTCGTAGTCGGCGGCCACGCCGTAGTTGGCCAGGTTGCCGCTCGAGTAGTCCGCATAATGCGCCCCGGCCGCGAGCGCCGCCAGCATAGCCGCGAGCGCAGCCGCCAGCGTCAACCGGGCCATCTGCCGCCGCACCTACACCAAGGGGGACCGAAAACGGCACTGAGATGAAACATACAAAATTTGCACCATAATTCTACTAACTACCAATTTGACGTATAGTCAATACGTGAAACGTACCTACTGTGAACCTCAAACTATACTGAAATCTCCTTTGTTTCCCTTTTTGTCAAGTTGTAGCCAGTAACAAAAAAGTTTACATAGGCTTCCGTGATCACTACTGATAACATGATGAGCTTACAAAAATGTTATTACCTACTTTAACTATTTTTTCGACATTCTTTTGTGTGATCCTGTTAGAATAACTTTCACTATCTTAAACACTAACATAATATAACATAAAACCTACATTATATTAGATTAGAAACTATATACCTATTTGGATACTTTTGAATTACCATATTATGCAAACCACAACTTTTTTTACTTACTTACTCTTTGACAACTCAGTAGTGAGAACTATTTTACTTCTAAGTGACATTAACTTGACAAAAACTTCAAAATTATCTAGTAAAAAAAGTCCATACTTTTAGGAAATAATTAAAAAATCTGTACAATGAAAATAGTTTCCCGCAATATGATGATAAACCAAGTGACTTTGTGAGTTCCGTAATGAGTGGGACGTATAGAAAGGAAGAGGATTATAAGAAACCGTGTCCTCCTCTGCGAAATGTGACACATCCATTGGTAAGCTGGCTAGAGCCCATCGCAAAGGCAGCCAGGTCTTTTCGAAACCAGTCAAGCGACTACCTATTTGTTACCACTCTTGCTTACCCTGGAAATGCCAACGAGTACAGTATTTTCACTCGTTATCATATCGCAATGTTTATTTTCAAGCTATTTTGATTTGTCATTTGTTGATTTATACAAAATTTATTCGCTCTGCACTATCTATGAACCTAAGCCCCAGTGCCGTAGTAATCAAATCATAGTAAATCAGGGTTTAAAAGTGTTTACTAGAAAAAAGTAGACCCTTATAATAGCCACTGATATTAGACAATCTTAGCTATAGGTTTTCGTTGAAGAAGAAACTTTGAAAATGCTATCAACATAGAATAATAATATTGTCAAAGAGTAGACTTTATACGAATAGTTTTGCTACGGTTGGCAAGAATTAATTTTTGCTGAGTGTGTCTTCATTGTCTTTGAAAAAGCATTTTGTTTCAGCGATACTACGAGTTCACGCAGGATGAAATTAAAGTGTTAGAAGAATGCGATAAAGAAAGTTTTTATCAGAGATGTATTCCATTCAGCACTCTATTTGCAACGCTAACGTACGCGGCTGTGAAATATGGTAAGTGTTAATTTAGGCCAGTGTTTTATCTTTTACTGTAAGTGTAAGGGACGCCACGAAAATTTTCATAGAAGTAAGATATTTAATTGTTTTATTAACGAACTTGATGACAAATTTATGTGTCGCTCTCTTATTTATTATGATTGGTTTTAGTGACGTTCCTTTCATCGGCTTACTTCTATGAACTTTTTCTTTTTTAGGTTTCCTAAATAGAAACCCACACTTCGGCGCCGTGCCCAAGGTGCTGATCGCGGCGCTGCTCGGGCACGTGTACGGGAGGCTCTCGTACATGTCCTTGTGCGAGGACAAGCTGCGCGCGCTCCCGAACGGCAGCCATCTCGGCGACGTCATGCGAAATTACTACTTAGAACGCAACCCACCACCCTCACAAGCAAAAAAATGATTAGTTAAGTTTACATTTGTTTTCATTAATTTGTTTGATCGTTTTTTTGTATAAAATAACTGTACATTTTATTATTGTTTAATTTTCTAATCAAATCTAGTTTCTGTTGTGGCACTTTTAAATGCTACGGGTATTAAGTAAACTACATAGGTACATAATTGTCTTAACAGATACTCAAAATTATGCGAGGGGACAAAGACACAAAAATTGTCCCGAAAAAGCCACAAAGTCTGTCCCGAAAAAGCCACAAAAAATGTCCACCTGTGGGGGTGGGGCCCCCTCTGGTGGACATCACAAATAAGTTTGTGCCACTGGTGCCGATTCGGTTTTCACGATTAAACTTAATTTAAGTGTTCTTTCTTTTTCTTTCTATATTGAAAAGACAAGGACAGGACGCTTACATTAAGTTTAGTCCTGTCAAATAAGTTTAATCGTAAACACCGAATCGACGCCAATGTCCCCCAGTCTTTAAATAAATATTACCATTATACTATCAGAATTGTTAAATTTATTTGATTTTAATTTAAACACGTCTTTTTCTGTTTATTAGTAATACATCATTCTGATAGTAAAATGGTAATATTTATTTAAAGAGTGTGGGACAGTGGCACAAACTTAGTTGCGATGTCCACCAGTGGGGGACAACGGGAATAGACGAATTTCAGGACTGAATCGCCTTTAAAACTTACACTTGTAGTCAGCAATGCAAGTCGATGCAGCAATGACATGACACGACCAATCGGCTCGGCAGTATCTTGTATATACTGTGCCTGAAGTGTGCGGTATGATAGGTACCTTTTTTAGGGTTCCGTAGCCAAATGGCAAAAAACGGAACCCTTATGGATTCGTCATGTCTGTCTGTCTGTCCGTCCGTATGTCACAGCCACTTTTTTCCGAAACTATAAGAACTATTCTGTTGAAACTTGGTAAGTAGATGTATTCTGTGAACCGCATTAAGATTTTCACACAAAAATGGAAAAAAACAATACATTTTGGGGGTTCCCCATACTTTGAACTGAAACTCAAAAATTTTTATTCATCAAACAAATACGTGTGGGCTATCTATGGATAGGTCTTCAAAAATGATATTGAGGTTTCTAATTTTTTTTTTTCTAAACTGAATAGTTTGCGCGAGAGACACTTCCAAAGTGGTAAAATGTGTCCCCCCCCCCTGTAACTTCTAAAATAAGAGAATGACAAACTAAAAAAAATATTATGTACATTACCATGCAAAATTTCACCGAAAATTGGTTTGAACGAGATCTAGTAAGTCGTTTTTTTAATACGTCATAAATCTTAAACCGCAATTTCCCTACAACGAACTACAAGAACTTTTATATTATGTTACTTGCTGCTACGGAACTCTTCATGGGCGATTCCGACTCGCACTTGGCCGCTTTTTTTTGTAATATTTACAAGCTATTCCTTGAACCTCTTGAGATTTTTTGTTTAATACGCCGTTTTGAGTAATTTGTTATAATTTAATTGTAAATTTCATCTTTCATTGTTGCTTCTATTTTTTCATTAGTATCAGAAGAGGCTGAGTTTTTTACTTGTTTGTATCCGACTGCTCCAAGACGAGTGACGTTTTTATATTTCATTGTATCGGATTGAGCCTTAGATTCCACTTGTACTCAGACTCAGATTGGAACAGAATTAAAAAGTAGATTTTTTTGTTTTTAATATAATTAACTCTTAGAATGACGACTCGTACTTCGTTATTACTTATTTGACTTACCAGAGATTTAGCGTCATTCATTGAAATCTTTTGCATGCCAACTATTAAAACATATTTCGTTGATGTGTTTTACTTGAGGTTTTGGGAACTCACTCATTAGAATTTAGATCTCTAACATATTTTGCCATGAATGATTTGACAGATAATTAATAGGTACTTATAATGCATAACATTAGATTATATGTATTAAGGATTAAAGATGTATAAAGTACTTACATACCTACCTGTTTTAGGTTTCTAAACTTACCAATCTTATATATTACCTATATCTTCTTTGCCTAAGTTTAATTCAAACATATGTTGTAACACTAGTTAAGCTAAAAACCCTTTTCCTACAAAGTTGGTGGCTCAGCGAAACGATTTATATGTATAAGGTTCTACTCATAAAATTGAGCAGTGCGACGAATTTTTCCATGATGTTGCTGTCTTATTCTGCTTAAGATTTAACCAGTCAAACTTCTTAATCGCCATTTTAAGAATACCTTGTTGAAGAAGCACTTGCAAGCAACAAGCATCAGAAATGTCTGTCTGAACTTAAAAGAAACTCTTTGGGCGAGTATACTATGTGACAGATGTCGAAATATTCTTTTCAGCTTCACTCACATACGCACGCTACTGGATAGTTACTGTAAAGGTGATCAAACTCGTTAGTTCTGCACACAGAAGATGCAAAATAAAATAGTTAAACATTTAACAGTATTAAACAGTAAATGTTAAATACAAATTGATTACCTAACTGTTTTATTATGATTTTCTATGAAAAGCCCAAAATTATACTTTCTGCGATTTTAGTAAAGTTCACTATGATGAATGTTGGTACATTTTGTATAAAAAGTAATAGAAGATAGGATATCTCGGGCACAGATCAAACTTTGCTCTACCAAAATGTTTGTGCCAGCTTCCTGGCATAACTTAAGTTGAATTCCTTAAGTGGAATGGCTTTCCATTCTCATACAAGCCAGACAGTCTCCAGGAAAAAAAAATAAACTCACAGAATAGTTTTGTAGTCGGCGTCCCTGAAAACAGGTATCGTTTTAGTTTCGTTTGAGAACATAGGTAACAAGAAAGAACATACATACAAGCAAGGCCTCCCCATAGACTGCAAACCTCCACCGGTGTTCGGCATACATACAACCTGCATGATCCAGCTATTAGTCCTCCATGAACCTTTCTACAGCTCTGGAGTATTTTATTTTATGACGGCTGGAAGACTTGTATCTAAGCCAAGAAAATTTCAAATAACAAAACATTTGAACTGTCAATGTCAGTCGCAATCGAGTGTCTGTCAGTCGCATTTCTATTCCATTACTCAGTTTATTCGATTTTCCATCTTCATCGCTCAGTTTCTATATCAAAACTTGGCTGATTGATTACACTATGTGTTTTGGAAAGGAGTGAAAGCCTTGTAATAATGAATGAATCACCTAATTTCGGGTACGACGAGGGTGAGACGGCGCTGCAGCCGCAGCAGCCCGCGGGGCCGGGTGGCCTGCCACCGGTAAGGTTATTTTCATAATAGGTACAACGCTAAAAACATAATTCTTCAAAATTTCTTAAGGTTATGTAATAATACGCGAGAATGATACGTAAACCTGTTTCCAAAAGTGAATATCGACTACTATTTCTTTCAAATCTTGCTATTTTATGATCCATGACACTGTACTTTGTTTTTCTATAGTAAATTAAAGTTATTGGTATCTAAATAGGGGCCGTATAAATTCTCACAAGATGAGTTGAGAGTACTCAATGAGTGCAACCAGGAGAGCTTCTTTCAGCGATCACTACCATTGGGTACAGCGATGGGGTTCGGGACCTTCTTTGCCATTCAACAAGGTCAGTGATTTAGTTTTTAGGTTTAATGTTTGTATTGTGCTGTTTGATTTGACTAATAAATATTTGAATTGAATGAATGAATGAATGAATTACATTAATATTTGAATTATAATCTTTATAATGTGATACCTGAAGCTCTGTGAATTACTTATATGTCCACTGCGAATGTTCTATATTTTAATCATGTACTTATTTCTTTGAATATTATGTTTATATGCAATTGAACTTTATTTAAAATACCCGTAACTATGGTTCATTTCAATCAAAAAAAAGCAAAAGGTAAACAAACGTAGTATGCAGATGACATTGACATGTGTCAGTTCCATAGTAAGTTTGTTTACGTTTTGCTTTTTTTGATTGGAATGAAGTATACTTACTGGTAATATTTATTTGTCTTTACACTTACATCTACATTATGTGCTGACTGTGCTGTATTAATTAAGGGATTGTAAGTTTCTGTTTTTGTTGTTATAATTAAATTTCATCTTACAAGATCTTATAAGATTAAATTACTCAGACTGTGTCATGTCATAATATACAGTTATCTAATTTTTATGGCTCTGCCGGTGGATATAGTATTGTGGCTGTCCTTTACGGTATGCAGTGCATGTGGAAATTTATTTTATAATATTAAAATAATTTTGCATTTTGTTGTGGAAATGAATAAAGATGCATCTGGAACTGTAATTTTTACTTAAATTACATGCCAGATTACAACAAAATTGGTTAAGTAGTGTAAGGTTAAAAGAGTGTTGTTTTTTAATTTATAATATGTAAGTATATTTTATTTCCAAAATAATATATACTTCTGTGTTGTTCTTACCCTTTTAAGCTGTATGTTACATTTCAAAAACAAAAACGATCAGGTTATTTTTGCATGAAATAAATTGCTTTTTTTGTTGCCAAGGTTGTCTGTGCCTCTTGCCACCTATGTCGAAAAGTATATTGGTGGAAAAATACCTTTTTTTACTTAGTTTGACAGTAAAACAAGTAAAACCTGACATGAAGTAGTAGTGTAGTAAAACTTTTAAAAACTGCAAAAACCATATAGCAATAACATAAGTACTAAATTTACTTTTAAGTGAAACAAAGGCTCAGTAAAACATTAATATGTTCATGATCATAACCTTTTATGAATCAATTGTTTTCTCGATAACTTGTGAACAAGCAGAGGAAGGTACCTGTGGATAATCTGGTGTACTACCTTGTTTGATGACTTAATGAGGCACTCTAAAGAAAAACATACTCAAACTCAAACTCAAAATGTTTTTTATTTAAGTAGATGCTTTACACATGCTTTTAAATCGTCAATAAAAAAAAATTCTACCTAGTACAAAGTCCCTACCTCGCGGGACTTGTACACTCAACGTTTCGGGAAGTGTTTGCGAAGTGAGAAGAAACGTCGAGCCCAAAAGAAACTCGCTTCAATACATTTTTTAAATAAAATCTTAAATTCTATTACAATTCATGTCAACAATAAAATTGTGAGCTGGAGGATTTATTCATGTCCATATATCATTGTCATTTACATAATCTAGTATTTTGTAATACCCTCTAGAGCATAAACAATTTTTCACATGCAATTTGAATTTGTTTTCTGGCAAACTAGTCACATTTTCGGGTATTTTTTTATAAAATTTTACACACTGCCCCATAAATGACTTCTTAACTTTACTCAGTCTCGAATAGGCAACATCTATGTTATTAATATTTCTTAGATTAAAATTGTGTCTGTCACTGTTTTTATGAAACAAGTGCAAATTTTTACGTACATACATGATATTTTCGTATATGAATTGACTAGCAACAGTAAGAATATTAATTTCTTTAAACATATTCCTCAACGACTCGCGGAATCGCATCTGGTAGATTGCGCGAATTGCCCTTTTTTGCAAAATGAAAATCGTTTCAATATCAGCCGCGTGTAGATCCCTGGGGCACACCCATTTTAACCTTAGAGCCGGATGAATTTGTGCCATTTACTTGGACTTTTTGCGTTCTGTTGCTTAAGTACGAATTAAAAAGACTGAGGGCCCCGTCCTCGACACCGTAACGCTTTAACTTTATAAGCAATGTATGATGTTCAACGCAATCAAACGCTTTAGATAAATCACAGAACACTCCTATTGCATTCTGTGATTCTTCAAAAGCATCATAGATGTTACGAATAAGAGATACTCCTGCATCGGTTGTAGATCGACCTTTTGTGAAACCAAACTGTTGTTTATGCAGAAGATTATTTTCATTAAAATGTTGTAGTAATTGGTAATATATGCTACATATATTTAACCAACGAAAAAACGGAGGAGGTTCTCAAGTCGACGCATATATATATTATACACATATATTTTTTTATGTGTGACCACGCATAACTTTTTACAGAATAGTCTGATTTTGATAATTCTTTTTTTATTGGAAAGGGTATACCCCGAAGTTGGTCCCATATAAATTTGGAAAAACAACAACCCTAAGGGTAGGAAAACAGGGGATGATTGATTATTCACTCACTGATTATAATGTATGACCACGCATAACTTTTTACAGAGTAGTCCGATTTGAAAATTCTTTTTTTATTGAATAGGGTATTGAAGTTATACCTCGAAGTTAGTCCCATTTAAATTTGGGAAAAAATCCTACCCTAAGGGTGGGAAAATAGGGGTGATTCATCGCCACAAAAATTATAAAATAAAACTTTTTAACAAAAAAATTAAACCGCCGAAAAAACTGAAAAGCAAAAAATAATAAATCTTATTATTTTACCTTAATATCTAAGTTATTAAACTTATGTAAGTATATCTTAGTAATTTAAGTCGGCGCCAAACAATCAATGAACAAAGATCACTAAATTACCTTAAATTTACAGAAATAACCAAAACAAATTAACAATGCAATTAATTAATTTGCTTGTTTGGCACCGACTCAAAATTACTTAGGTATACTAAAACAAAATGGTTGTTTTAGGTTGTTGGAAAATCATGTTATCTACAAATTATTTTGAATCCTTTTCCATTTGGGCGAATTTCCATATTGAAGGGCGTCACGCACTTGTGCCATACTGTACTGGTTCCTTTCCTTGTAAAATCCGCCACACTCATGGACGGATAGCGAGTCGAGTGGGGTTGACCGTGAAGTTAGAAACCTCATGCTAGAATTTAGGTATTCTGATTATGTCAATCGTAAGCGTAACGTTACGCTAGCAGCCTCGGTGGAAAAACTCTATTTTCTCTGAAACTATGATAGCACATTTTTTTTTCTTTGAACACTATTGGCCAATATTGGCATAATCAGAATATCTAAATTAAAGCACGAGGCTTCTTACTTCACGGTCACCTCACTCGACTGGGCATCCGTCGATGAGTGTGGCGGATTTTATAGCACAATATAGTGCAAATGTGTGACGCCCTTGAATCTGACCTGTTCTGGATAATTGTCATTTTTCACTGTTCTCGGGGCATCCATAGTATTTCAGCTTGTTTTTCTTTTCCATTGTTTTGCACATTCTTAACATATTGATACATACACTGATTGTACAGTTGATTAGTTCAATTGTTACATTTTCACAGGCCATTTAAGACCCAACCCTCGCCTCGGCGCGTTCCCGAAGGTGACACTTGCGGTGATCCTGGGCTATTTCATTGGCAAGTTGTCGTATCAACAGGCGTGCGCCGAAAAGCTAATGAATTTACCAGGAAGTTATATAGGGCAGCTTCTCCGAGAAAAGCGGGATGGAAAGTCTGGAAGGGGAGGGTAAGTGTCACAGATAGATTTTTTTGCCTGAGGTGTCAGTATTTAGTATAATAATAGTTACAGATGTCACTTCACACAAAAGCAGGCAATTTTTAATCAGTTTTCCATTATTATAATATCATTATTCAAAATAAAACAAAATAAATTATAATAATTGTGTATACGACAACGTTACATTAAAGCGTTCCTTTTTTCGGACTTGCTGCCATCTTTCGATTCTAATTTAATCAATGCAATTCTCATCTCTGAAACATTTTTGAAATCTGGCCTCCCATCCACTCAGTACTCTTTGCCTGGCTATAAACTTCTTCGCAATGACAGGGTCGGTAAAGGAGGTGATGGTGTCGCTGTCTATTTGCGTGCGAACATTAAACCTAAAACAATTAATGTATCTCCAGGCCAATATTCTAAATCTTCCGAGCACCTGTTTATTGAATTTTTACTATCAAAAACTCCTTCTACTCGTAGGTGTCTTTTACAGCCCTTCTAGAGAAATAAACTATTTCGATTCATTCGAATCAAAATTAGAATATTTCTCACCTCTCTAAGATCATTTAATTATCCTTGGTGGATGATGCTCGCAGTTCCAAGCTGCACTCCTTAGTATCCTCTGTCAACATTCACATCCTTCCTTTAGCAGCCACCCATCATGCTCCTCAGTGTATACCCTCACTCCTAGACTTTATTCTCCTTTCAAACCCCTCTTTGGTGGCTACTCACGGTCGACTTACATCTCCATTCTCATACCATGACCTGATTACATCTCATACAAAATTAGGCCTGAAAAGCGCAAAGCAAAATTTCTACTACTTCGCAGTTTTAAAAATATTGACTTGGAACGACTTAAGGAACATGCCTTACGCATCGATTGGTCTCCAGTATTCAATTCATCCAACATTGATGATAAGATTTTCCATTTCAATACAATTGTCAAGAAATTGTTCGATCTACATGCTCTAATCAAAACAGTGAAAGTAAAAAGGCCACCTGCGCCTTGGCTGAATGATACAATCAAACGCGCTATGTCCAAACGCGATAAGGCCAAGCGTAAGTTGAAGAAGAGTCCCACTGACGTTAATCTAGCGACCTACAAAAAGCTTCGTAATCTTTGCAACCGATTGAGCCGCGATCCCAGGCGTCACCACATTAATAGCTCAGTCGAGCAATGCAATCCTGCCTATTTGTGGAAGTTCCTCAAAACTCTGGGAGTTGGTAAATCCTCAAACGAGTCGTTATTGACCTGAACGTCTTAAATACTCATTTCTCCAATCCACCTGTCCTTTTAGATGATGTCGTCAAAAAGTCCACTCTTGAGTATCTATCTAAGTTACCACCTACTTGCAGTCAATTTACGCTAAGTGAAGTGACTCCTGGTGATGTAAAGAAATCTCTCCTCTCCATCTCTTCCACAGTTAATGGAGCAGATAAGCTTAGCTCCCAAATGTTCAAACTTCTGCTAGACGAATTACTACCTTGTCTCACTCATATCTTTAATCATTCCATCAGTACTGGTTCCTTTCCTTTTTTATGGAAAAAAATCCCACATAATTCCCTTGCCTAAAATTGCTAACCCGTCTTCCTCTTCTCATTTCCGCCCCATTTCGATACTGCCTTTTCTGTCCAAGGTGCTTGAAAATATAATTCACAAACAATTATCTTACTTCCTCAGCAGCAACAACCTGCTAAGTTCCTTTCAGTCTGGGTTCCGTCCTGGTCATAGTACCGTAACAGCCTTGCTTAAAGTATCTGATGATATTCGTCAGGCCATGGACAGAAAACAATTAACTATACTCACTTTACTGGATTTCAGCAGTGCATTTAACTCAGTAGATTTTGACATCGTACTCGGAATTCTTTCTTCTCTTCACGTGTCCCCTCAAGCTATCACCTGGATCAGTTCTTACCTGAACTTCTGATCAAACTTCGTCTAATTGGGTCGACCTCACTTCGGGCGTTCCTCAGGGCGGTGTATTTTTCCCACTACTATTTTCATTTTTCATTAACTCCCTTACTAATGTAATCACCTCTAACTTTCACTTTTACGCTGATTTATCGCCATTTTAAAGTAGAGGAGGCACCGGACGCTGTGAACCAACTTTTTTTTTTTCTGGCCTTTTATTGTGTTGGCCACAATAATTCCGCCAACGTCAACGTAGAAATAATTTAAATTTAAAGAAGAAAATGTTCGGTTATACTGAAGGTAATTTTATATTGAGATTTTTTTTTTTTGTGAACCAACTTAATTCTGACCTCTGCAGGATAAATTAATGGGCTAAATCATTTGGTCTTCTTGTAAACCTTTCTAAATCTCAAACTCTCATTATTGGTGTTGTTCTGATGCGAAGTCAGTTAGACATGCCTGCGCTACTGCCTGTCATCTACAACGGAGTCCCTATTGAGTTAACACCCACGGCCAAAAATCTAGGGGTTATATTTTATGTCAATCTGTCTTCGACCAGCCAGGTAAATGCGATCAGTAAAAAGGTACATTATTCTTTTCAATCCCTGAAACGTCTTCAAAAATGTTTGCCCTTCGAAACCAAGCTCCTTCTTGCTCAGTCTCTTCTTCTTCCCGTAATTGACTACACAGATGTCTGCTTTCTTGACACTACCGAGGTGCTTCTCAATAAGATTGCAAAATCCATGTATCCGCTTCATCTTTGGTTTGCGTAAATACGAGCATGTTTCGGAATACAGGTTTCAACTTAAGTGGCTCCCTATTCGCCGTCGCCGTGATATTCACACTCTCTCGCTTCTTTATAACATCCTACACAATCCCTCCTCTCCTTTGTATGTTCGAGAGCACTTTAATTATATGGTCCCTAGAGGTATGCCTTGCCGATCAAGTAATAGATGCCCTGCTCCTCAAATTTCCCTCTCATTGCTCTTCCCGCTGTGGTGGATCTTTTTCTGTACACGCTGTTAGGCTTTGGAATGCACTGCCACACGAAATTCGTGACAGTCCGAGCATACACATCTTTAAGAGAAGAGTTAAAGAGCACTACTTGTCCTGACTTTCTTACTTTATTTTATTTACTGCAACTTATTAGATATACAGGGTGATTGGTAATTCAACGTGATCCTTCAAAGAGGTTATACTAGAGGTCCTTTGCAATAAATTAAGTCCAGTTAACCAGGGGTCAAAAATTTATGGTTACTGAGATATTACAGTTTTTAGATTTTTTGAATTTTTCTGCCTTGTTACCAAAAACAATTAATTATGAAAAAACCATTACACTGTTAACATTAAATTGATACTTTTTTAAAAGCTGAGAAATGAGCGCTCACTTTGAAAAAAAATACTTGCCCAAAACTCAAACAGTCTCAAAAATAATCGGTCTTAAGTCGCATAAAATTATTATTTTTATAAATTTTCCATAATTAATTTATTATTACTAGATAAAAATGTAGTGAACTTGGCATAAAAATTAATGACATAAGCTTATGAAACAAGAAACTTATGTCATTAATTTGTACGCCAAGTTCACTACATTTTTTTCTAGTAATACTCAATTACTTATGGGAAAATTTTGAAAAATTACAATTTTATGTAACTTAAGACCGTTTATTTTTGAGACTATGTGAGTTTTGGGTAAGGTATTTTTTAAAAATAAGCGCTCATTTCTCAGCTTTTAAAAAAGTATCAATTTAATATTAACAGTGTAATCGTTTTTTCATAATTAATTGTTTTTGGTAACAAGGCAGAAAAAATCTAAAAATTCTAAAAAACGTAATATCTCAGTAACCATAAATTTTTGACCCTTGGTTAACTGGAATTAATTTGTTGCAAATGACCTCTAGTATTACCCCTTTGAAGGATCACGTCGAATTACCAATAACCCCTGTATACAGGTTGTCCCAAAAACCAACGATAATCCTCGGAGTGCTGATGGGCCAGGTCCTTACTAGCCAGAAAATGTATATTTCACTTTAGTAAAAGTGTCCTAGTTTTCGTGATATTGGCACTTTTATGAAATGCTTGAAAATGGCTACCTTAGAACAAAATTACCAATGCCACGTCAACAAATTTATGAGCGAACCGTATCGATTTAAAAATAATAATTTTATTGTTATCGATAGCCTTATTCTTCTGTAACACTCAGAAAAAACAGAATAAAATTGTACTTAAATTTGTTGACGTGGCATTGATAATTTTGTTCTTAGGTAGACATTTTCAAGCACTTCATAAAAGTGGCAATATCTCGAAAACTAGGACACTTTTACTAAAGTGAAATATACATTTTCTGGCTAGTCAGGACCTGGCCCATCAGCACTCCATGGATTATCGTTGGTTTTTGGGACATCCTGTATTCCTGTATATATATATTTATTCTTTATATGTATATATTATATTTTTTCTTTATTATTTAATATATATGTAAATACTAGCTGTTGCCCGCAGCTCGCGTGGATATTGTATTTGTGACGGTTCTTGAGGATGGCATGTTATATCCAGATCCCCCTTAAACTATGTTCTACTATGTTGTTTTCCAGCCTTTACTAAAAATTATTCTATGTGTTACCCGGTGCTTTATCTATCTACCTACTAAAGTTTCATCCCAATCCATTCAGTAGTTTCAGCGTGAAAGCGGAACAAACATAATGAAGTAAAAATTTCCCTTTTAGCCATTCCTCCGGGAACCTTCAAGTTTTCCGGGATAAAAAGTATCATAAGTGTTAACCGAGTGCTTTACCTATCTACCTACCAAATTTCATCCCAATTCGTTCAGTAGTTTCAGCGTGAAAGCGGAACAAACAAACAAACAAACATTCATACTTTCGCATTTATAATATGTAAATATAAATAAATATGTTTATTTAGTGTAAGTATATCATTAAATATATACACTCGGCTTCAAAAAAATCGCACCTTTTAAGAAATCTATTTTAAACATCTTTCAATCGTATTTGTATTATGAAATATTGGTAATGTTCGGTATCATTTGAAAGGTAAGGAAACAGAGAATGCAAAAACAATAATTCATTCAATGTTTTTTATTGGAACTGAGAAAAATTTACAAAACAATAAAAATCCTTAAAAAACCCAAATGAAATCTGATTATTTTTTCAAAACAAAGTTGCTTAAAACTAACCTAAAACCTAGTGTTACCCCCCCTAGCCCTAATGACGTCTTCCATGCGCTCCCTCATGGATCGCACCAACTTTAGGACCTCTTCTTGAGGGATTCTGTCCCATTCCTCAATAACGGCGTCTTGGAGCTCCTGAAGAGTCGCGGGAGCGGGATCACGGGATCTAACCTTGCGTTTCAGCTGGTCCCAGAGGTGCTCTATCGGGTTCAGATCTGGACTTCTCGCTGGCCACTGCATGACAGGGATCCCAACCTCTTGAAGGTAGCCCTGCACAATTCCAGCAGTGTGCGCGCGAGCGTTATCGTGCATTAATGTGAATCCGTCGCCAATAAATCCAGCATAGGGGACCACATGTTCTTCCAGGATCTCTGTGATGTACCGGTGAGCAGTCATCGACCCTTGTCCGCGAGCACCGCCGGTCCGAGAGACGCAAGAAAGTTCAGTTTTGCCGTCGGCAGATATGCCGCCCCAGGACATGCAGGAACCGCCCCCGTATTCTACCGTCTCTTGGATGCAGGCTTGGGCAAAACGTTCCCATTGTCTTCTGTATACTCTTTTGCGTCTATCGTTGCAGAAAAGGCACACTCTTGTTTCGTCTGAGAAGAGAACAGCTCTCCATTGGTCCAGGGTCCAATTGACGTGGGCGCGAGCAAATTGCAGGCGTGCTCGCCGATGCGCTGCGGTTAATTTTGGACCCGTGGCAGGTCTTCTAGCCACAATATTTCTCTCCTTTAGTCTTCTTCTAACTGTTGAGACACTCACGGCCCTTCTACGAACTGCTTGAAGCTGCTGTTGCAACTCAACAGCATTAGAGAACCGATTTCTCAAAGACTTCGATACGACGAATCGGTCATCTCTCGCAGAAGTGCAGCGATTTCTACCAGACCCACGCCTTCGGACAAAGCCACCGGTCTGCAGGAACCGCTGGTACACTCTTCGAACAGAAAAGCGACTCAAGTGCAATTGCCGAGCAACATCACACTGAAGTAGTCCTGATTGCAGTAGTGCGATAACTTGGGCGGCTTCAGCAGCAGTAGTGTCCATCTTCAAGGACGTTTTTCTGATGAAAGATATTCTTCTGTGTCTTCTTCGACTGTTGGTAGCAAATTTATCCCCCGATAAGCTGTATCGACCCTTTTATACCCAAAAAACAAAATAATACAAACAAAATTTGAAGAGGAGAATCAGTTCCATTGTCATTCACAGTGACTTAAAGTGTCAAGCTTTTTCTTTAATCAAATGAAATGGATATTTTTTTAAAGAGTTTTTATAGGGCTCTCAAATGATACCAATATTGCTACGAATAACTGCTTGTCTTAAGGATTAACAGTGCTTGAAGCCTATTTTTACGGACGTGCGATTTTTTTGAAGCCGAGTGTATGTGTATATCATTTATGTGTTATGGTATTTAATTTTTTGTATATTTTTCTTATAGATTTATTTTTTACTGGTTTATTAGAACGATTATATAAGGTGCTACTTTATTAGTGCCCGATATTTTAATCAGTTGTTCTACTCCTGATTCTGATCAACTTTCCCCAAGGAACCCATAGTCAAATCGCAAAAAAATGTTTGGACTCTTCATACTAATTTAGCCGCTCGGCTGATCGATTTGTATGAAGAGTCCAAAAATTTTTTTTCGATTTGAATATGGGTTTCTTGGGGAAAGTTGATCAGAATCAGGAGTAGGAGCACTGACTAAAATATCGGGTACTAATAAAGTAGCACCTTATATTTTATATTTTCAATGCTCTTTCAGATCTCTTACTTTATTTGTACACGCCTTTACCCGTTTACATCCTTTCTCTCATACTTACTGGTTTGTTGGCAGAAAACTCTTACAGAGTTAATGCATACCATTTGTAATTAAGTCTACAATCCTTGTGTTTATCATGTACAATAAAGAATAAAATAAATAAAGTCAAAGGAATCACCTAGGAATTAAACCCATAATCGCATTGATGGGAATCAATAGACTAAATTACATTATTTGCATTTAAAGGAAGCCACTGCAAAAACAAACGCCAACCATGTTTGGTGCGAATCCGAACGACATTTACTCGGATGCCGGTCCGGGCAACTCCCTAGACTTGGACACCGACCGCCCACTATTCAATGATGACACTTATCGTCCGGGCTCAGAAAGTAAGTTTCATATACACATTAAAAAAAGTAAGTAGGGTGCTTATAAAGTACGAATAACTTTCAGGATCAACTAGAAAAAAAGGAAAGTATACAAAACATATTATGCGTGGATTAAGCATGTTTGAGGCTCAGTATTTAAATTAAACTATTAACTATGATTATGTGTAGCTAAAATACTGAGTGACCGACTAGAACTACTTTGAGATACAATGAGCTGGATTATTATTAAGTATTTTTTTTAAGTTTTTGGAATTCTTCGAAACCATAAGAAGTAGAAGTATTATTTTTTACGGATAATAGTGATCCCCATTTTGTTAGTAATTACAAAAACAAATCTTTATTCGCACGTTTACAGGTGTATATTATAAAAGTTTATAATGACTAGACTATGTATGTAGACTAGTCTAGTCTATATTTTTTTATTTAAGCATAAAATAGCTTACCTGCAAAAATATGTAAGTTTGCTTTAGAATACGTAACGGTAATTCGAAAGAAGAATTAGTTTTTGTCGTATAATTCCCTATGCTAAGGTGATACTTACATAGTTTTTATTTTTGCAGATATACCTATACCCAGTCAGCCAGAATTAGGACCTCCCCGTCCGGGCTTGACATATGATGAATTAAGAAAGCGGAACCGTGGAGAATATTCAGAGGCAAAACAAGATCCTTACAGGTAATTTACTGCTGCTGTTCTAGGATGTAAGAGACTCCTGTCCTAGTAGCATGGCGACATATCTCGCGCCCGACCCGAGTGTTAAAAGCATTTGTTCCGTTCTAACGCTAAGCTAATGAAAGAGACAGCTGAGCTGTTTTCTCGCGTTTGTCGCGACAAGCAGCTTTGTCTACGCCTCATGCTACCCGTGCTGGAGATAGAAAATATATACTCTTTCAATTTTGTGAAAAAACAAACTGGCTTATTTTTAAATATTTTTTATACATGTAAATTGAATTGAGTATGTATCTATACATCAGTACCGTGTAACTGTTTTTAAATATCTCCGTAGCCCAGTGGCTAGTCCACTCGCTTCACATCAGGAGGTCGCGGGTTCGATTCCCGGCGGGGTCCAACTTTGTAGGACTCGGTTTGGTTGGTGGTAGGGCATTTTCTGAGCCCGCCTGGCTAGCTACCACCATCTTATCTAAATCTTGCCGCCAAACATCAATGTTAACAGCATTGATGTGTTCCGGCATGAAGATAAGATAGCCAGTTCCCCATTGCGTTGGGGAATCTTGGTAAGCCCGCTTCCATCTTCGGCATTATAGTCACTTACCATCAGGTGAGATGATGCCAAGGGCTTACCAATTGAGTGTAAAAAAAAAAAAAAAAAAAATTTTTTTAATCGGTCGGCATTTTTCTGCTAACTATTAGCAGAAAAATGCCGGCTAATTAAGTCAAATGAAGCTCAAGCAATGATATTTTTTTACAATAAAAGTATCAATAAATTAATGAAATAACTAAATACATAATTAAAATGAGTACTTATCTTAAAATAATAAATTTAAATGAATGCCATATTTTTGTTAACATTGCTAATTCTTTTATAAATACCTAAACATATATGAAGAATATGAATACATTGTATAGGCGCTCTTTTTGCTTTGTGTTTTGGTAACAACCATCTTTTTTCTGACTCTAAAATGGAATCAATTCAAATTATTTGAGCGAAATATTGGATAATAAAATATTGGTCAGGTATTTTGTCACACAACACTTTGGCATATCATAACATATCCGTGTCTAATTAAGCTTTCTGTAATGTTTTCAGGATGGACCACGCGCCTCTCATCTCTCGCAAACCCCCGCCGCCGTCGCCGCCATCAGCATCGACGAACAAGTACGGAGACGTCATGGAGTAGAGCCCTCTTAAATCAGCATTACGTTGTACAGGTAGCGTTCAGTCGCAAAATTGCTTATTTGTCACTTCTAGATGCAAAGCCTCACCGACGTTGTTACTATTGTTAGAATTCAAAGAAAAGTAAGAAAGAAGGATGTATTTAGCTAGTCGCAAATATCATATCAAATCATACGACCGACCCCGCTTCACGCGAAATTTATCAGTTCTTGATGTTAGTAAGCAATTGCTAATTTAATTGTAGTAGGTTATGTATTAATTTTTATGAAATCATTATCATCAATTTGTTACCAAAACAACAATAAAGTAGCTAAGATGTTAACTTGTTTATCTAATTTCACAGGCCGTCCACAAATGACCTTAATTATGCCATAACAATCCAACTAGTAAGCGAGGTATAATGTACTTTATGTTAGTGACATAAAGTACATTATCCCTTACTTACTTTAAATCAGTTGGATCGTTATGGCATAATTATGGCCAAATATATTTTCACGAACTGACTTTGATTTCGTTAGCGTAAGTGTTCTGCTGGTAAAGTCTACTTTTTAAGTGAAGTACGATTTATCGCCTTTAGGTGGTGAGTTTTAAACTCCTTGGTAAAGATGAACAAAAACCCAAAATGTTTCTTGTTTGATTTACTACCCCAGTCATTTTAAGTTTCTAGAAACATTGTTGGCGAAGGCTCATGTCCAACAGTAGAATAATTCCTGATAATATCTGATGCTGAACAGAAAGATGACGATCTCAGTGTTGATGACAAACTTAATTTGTGGAAGCAAAGAAATAAATTATAGTACCAACACGGGAGGAATATTAGATAATGGGTGAGTAAGACCAAGGTCCACGGGAAACCAGCAAAGATTAATCTATGATAACATCCTTTATCAAAGAGCTGAAAATATTTGCAGATTAGGTCGGGGAAAAGTTTATTCGTATTTTGTTTAAAAATTCAAGATTTCCGTAACATGTGCATATTTAATGCCAAAACTCCCAGACTGGAAACGCTTGAAGATTTGATATACTTTGTACCTACAAAAAATAAGAAACCTGACCTATTATTTTCAACCGACTTAAAAAAGGAGGAGGTTCTCAATTCGACTTTGCTTTTTTGTATGTTCGTTGCGCGGTTAATCTGCCAATTATGGATCGACTTTGATGGTTGTTTTTTGTTTGGTAGGTCATACTTCAGAGATGGTCCCATATAAATTTTATCGAAATTGATGCAGCGCTTTTTGAGTTAGCAAAATTATAGTTATTTATTACGATTGAAGTCGGCTGTTTAACTCGTTAAGCATTGTCGATTATTTTCAATTAGTTCAAGATTAAATTAATAATGATTGACAACGCTAAAGACGTTACTAAGTAATCGCGAAACAAACATACAAAAAAAATGGGAATTAATTTTTTTCGACTGTTATCTAGACACGTGAGCACGTGTCAAGGTCAGGAGAATTGGCGAGCAGCTCTATGTGTAATATTACACGAACCATTTGGAGCCACTTTTGATACCTTCATAACCCAATATACCTACAGGTTGATTATAAACTGTCTGGCAATATTTTAACAGTGGCTGAAATATACTCAAAAAGCAAAAACATTTTTTTGCTTTTTAACCATGACTTTCTTGGGGAACTTGGGGAAAGTTGTTCAGTTTGATGAGTAGAAGCCACAGTTAAAATATTGCCAGACATTTTATAATCACCCCGGTATATAAAATTAAACTATCCCCTTCAGCACTATTCGTAGTATTAAGCAGGTATAGTGCCACGGGAAATAAAGGTATTAATTGCTTATTCAGTCCTGTAAAACTTAGTTATATTTATTCACTGCTTAATCCTTTGAGCGCCACAGTCCAACCGGTTTCCGTGCCACAGGCGCCAGGATTTGAGATTTTCATTAGTGATCAACCGAAGGTACGGTTTCGGCCAAAAATGAAATTTATACTTTTTTAACTCTTTATACAAATCCGTCAGCTGGTTGATGAACTTTGTATGGTAAGTACAAATTTTTTTTTTGCTTTTTGACCATGACTTTCTTGGGGAAAGTTGTTCAGTTTGATGAGTAGAAGCCACAGTTAAAATATTGCCAGACATTTTATAATCACCCGGTATATAAAATTAAACTATCCCCTTCAGCACTATTCGTAGTATTAAGCAGGTATAGTGCCACGGGAAATAATTCACTGCTTAATCCTTTGAGCGCCACAGTCGGCTAGGCCGACAAACGGTTTCCGTGCCACCGCCAGGATTTGAGATTTTCATTAGCGACCAACCGAAGGTACGGTTTCGACCAAAAATGAGATTTATATGGTTTGAATTGTCGCGCTAAGTTCGGGTGATTTCGTGGGCTCGCGGTCACCAGTTTACTTAACAACCACCGCCAATTACATAGCAAATAAATATTTTGCTTATATAATTTAATTGTTGTTTTTTATTAATACGAATTAACTATCTAACATGGTAAAAGTAGCGTATAATAAAAATTTTAACATGTTTAAATAAGGTCTATCTATGGCTCGGTTTCGGCCGAAACTGACACCATGGCCGAAGGTTCAGTTTCGGTTTCGGCCGCAAATCCTGTTTCGGACGGACACAAATTTTCATACATTTTTGTCGGCTGGAGCCGACGTTCATTGGCGCTAGAGGCACGATTTGTCAAGGAATAGCGATGCGCTCGAAACACTTCCTTTACACATATGCAACGGCAGAGATCCTGGCGATATAGTCATAGCTCAGGTTCTGACTACACCTAAAGCGCCATTTATTAACAAATCAATGTTATATCTTCGCCTGAGAGTGAAAACCTCGGGAACGCAAAATTCCTAATTTTTAGCTTTTAACGAATTTAAGACAACAATTCGAAATGAATTTTAGAAGCATCTGAAACCTCATCAAACTTGCTAATGAAAGTGGTGACACAATTTTTACAAAGCTTTTCCTTCCTCCTTAAAAATTACCCTTTCCGCATATACGAGGTTTTCACTCTCAGGCGACGATATGGGTATGAGCAAAGAAGTTTTATATCGTCGCTCCGCTCCTCTATAGAACGCTAATACGTCAGTTTCAATATGAAACCGCGTGGACCAAGTTGAGGGGAAAATCTGAGGTGCGGGAGGAGGTAGCTTCATAACTGTTCGAATTTTTTAATCTAAGAATGTCATATGTTTGAATTACAACCAATCACCGCAAGATGTCAACTGTCTAAGGATTTAAATCGTCGAATAGCAATAGAGTATTTGAAAATGACAAAACTCAAAATACGACTGAAAGATCTAGTAATGGAGGTAATTGAAAGGATCACAAATATCGAAAATTCTTACGATAATTTTTAAAATGAGAATAACAAAATAAATTAAGCATATCGTTCCTTGTTAAATCTTAATACATAAACAATACTAATACAAATTCACAAATGTAATACAGTAAAAATACATATTAAAACAAAAATATATATTTTAAAAATAAAAATCAAACCGAATCATAGTTTCCAAAACATATCTATAGCCAAGCTGGGCGGAAATGTTAGGAGAAAATTTTCCAGCTGTCGTGTCTGCTCATAGTCTTAATTCTCGTTTAATTTTTATTTGGGTTCCTTTGGAAACTGAAAATAATTAGAAGAAAAAATGTCAAATACATTTCACGTCTACTTTGGATTAAACTATGTAAATATGCAGTCGGATATTTTTTGTTGCTAAACTTTTTGCTATATCTATCGAAAAGTCGATGAAGTGTTACATCACTACCATATGTTTTGCAACGAAGTTATTTAAATAAAAATTTGTACATATATGGCTTACTTCTGGTATGAACCCCGCACATTTGATTTATTGAGATGCCCGGTGCGGTTTCCGCATCAGACAACGATGCAACTTGGCATTTTTACGATAAATTTACACACATTTTGTCCGATGTTACCTCGACCATTGACAGAAATAGACTGAAATACGAAAATTGAACAAAAATGACATTTCAATTTAACTTGGCCATCTGCCCACCTTGTGGCGAGCGGCCGATGCCCTGTATTGCTAGTCTATAGGGGGGGGAGCGGGGTTCATGTCTGTGGGTATGAGCCACAGACAAAGGCCGTGTCTCTGGTATAAAAAGGGGCTTATGTCGACCGGAGGAGTAAGTTTGATATCGCTTATTAAAATATTAAGTCTAATTGGAAAGTCCCAGTAGTAAGTGGGTCGAGCACTTTAGTAGATTATGTATAAACAGTAAAACAACATATTTAAATCACAGGTGATCTATATTACACTCCTTATAAATATGTTATAATATTTATAATTATAAGAATACTGTATATGAGAATTCTGTTATGAAATAATAATATAGCATAAATAAACATAAAACTAATTTGACTAGCTAGAACTACCTCACAAACGATTAATTTTCAAGGTAAATCATGAATATCTCCTCATGGGAATAGTCCCAAATTGATTGGTAGGCAGTATGCATGTACGTGGGTATTACAGAGACAATATTATGCAATGTAAAGACTAAACTAATCTTAAAAATAGGGTATTTTTCTTAAGTAATACATCACACAAAAAAATAATAGTTACAATTTATACATATTGTGTATAAAATTAACAATATCTAGCGCACTTTACCAAAATAACTTGTTCTAAAACTATAAATTATAATCACTCACTTGTTCTAAACTATAAATTAAAATCACTCAAAAGGTTAAAAAAATATAAATACATATCTAGGGACAAAATCACACATGGTCATCCGGCCGGCCTCAAACTAGAAAAATGTAAACATCCCAAATTCGCTTAGCAAATTTTAACACTATAGCAAGGAACACATTCTACACAGAAAGCAGGTACAATGTAATAAATTATTGGAATAAATTGATTAAAATTAGCACGGTCTGAAGGTAAATCTGATGAAACACTGACTCACATTTCAAACTATATTATAATATTATAAACTTATTCAATACGTGCTGCTGGAGTGCTTAAATAAGTTTTTATAAATACAAAGACGATTCTGAATTGCATCCTATAAACTAAGTCGAGATATTTTATGAGATCGGTTCTATGAAGTCCTGGGGAGGACAGTGGAAGGGGCCGCCGGGGGAGAGGGCGTGTGCAACAGGGCCGGGGCCGGGGGCGACGCGGGCGTCGGCGTGTGGATGTTGAAGTGACGCACGGCTGCCTCAAGTGCCACGTTGTTGCCGCTAAAGTACGCAGACACCGCGTTGTGAAACAGGAGCAACTGTTTGTTCATCACTTTCACCTGTAGAGAGATACTGCTGTTGCATTTCACATATATAACTTGGCTGTTGGGGCATTATGAAGTTCTCGAGTGGCGACCGCGCACTGGAAGACCACTGGATGCAGGCAGCGCAGGACCGACCGGAGGCTTTGTCCAGCAGTGGACGCCTTTTGGCTGATAAAATGATGATAATGAGAAACTGTAACTTCACATGCTTTTATTTTCCTCTAAGCTGACTGCACTGAATAGGAACCTTTAAATGATGATAAATAAATAAGTCAAAATTGCTTTGCATACCCTGTTTTCATGTAACAACTTAAGTTTAACAGCTGAGTCGTCCCGTAGCCGTTCATATTGCCTTCGGTGTCTTTCAATGTTAGCAAGCAACAACTCTGGTGGGTTCCCGCCGCTGCTCTCTAACTCACTTCGGTATGCATCATATTCCACCCTAGAAAAATAAATGTAACTAAAATATTGGCAATAAGCTGAACAATTTGTCATTCTTTTATAAAGGAAACTCACGTCAAAAAAAGTTAATCCAATATAATGATTTGTTTTACCTTGCTGCCTCATATTGGCGGATTGTCAGTAGTGTGTCTTCAATCGTTTTATTTGTGAGTGTATTAAGTGAGTTGTTGAAGAAGTGTAGCGCAGCTAAGAGAGTTTCTCCATTTCGTGTTAATGAACGCTGGGTATCCGCATTGTACAAAAACCTGTAAAATATATTACATGGTTATGTTCCATAACCGCATTTGCTGCCCCACTGGCTAGTCCGCTTTAGATCAGAAGGTCGCAAGTTCGATTTATTTAGCAGAGTCCAACTTTGTAGTACTTGGTTGGTTGTTGGCATTTTTGGTCTGCCTGGCTATCTACCACCATTTTATCTATGTCTTACAGATATGCATTGATTGTTGCAGTTAGAGCTGCATTTTTTTTAGAGCATATAACATACAAATGTCACAAAAATAGTATTTTTAACTTTATTTTGTAAGATTAGAAGTACATTAACATGTTAAGTTTACCCATAAAAAGAAATCCCAATGTTAACGATTTTCTTAATTAAATCAAATAGTGACAATGCTTGAGCACCCCCTTTACACTATACCTAGAAAGTTGAAATTTTACATCAGTAATGATATAGGTAGAGGTAACAAAATTGGAGGGTGGCCCGATCACATTTCCAAAAAGTAGATGTTCCAAAAGTTAGATGTTCATGGAATTCATGTTAAATGGAATTTCCAACAGGTTCAACACATGAAATCTATGGAGATGAAGCAGAATGCGCTTCACTAATTTACTATAGCAGATGCATACCAACTGTTATTAGAACTCGTTATACTTTGACACAATAGCTTTAGCACTAAATCCCTAAAAGTTATAAAAAAGAATCAATTAAAATAACATAAAAAAAAACTAAAAATTTCAATACTTACTGATTCTGTAGTTCTGGAGACTTCTGTGCAAGTTCAGCAAAAGCTTCACCAAGAGCACGTTGGGTGCCCCCTGCCGCTGCCAGCTGAGCTGTCAGCATGGAACTCAACCGCAACAAGTTGTTGTACTTGCGCTGAGTCTCACGCAGTATCTCGATCTGGGCTTCCAGTTCTGTAATATTTCATTAAAATTCATATTATCTTTCAACGTGTATGAGGTCAATAATGAAAATCCTGGGAAAAGCAATGCTCGTTCCAGTGGAATTTCCCTTTAACACAATACTATACTAATACAAACACAAATGCCTATTGCTGATATTACAGAATTTAATTACATATGATATAAGTCCACATCTATCCAAATCAGTGTATCCTATTGACACACAGGCCTACTGCAACTTCTTCCATTATGTTCTTCTATGGCTATCCTACAGTGCTAGTAAGTAACTCAACATAGTAACAGTACATTACCTGTATCCACAGTTCTAGAACTCTTGCCAAGCTTCTCATACAGTATTTGCTTTGTACACTTGTATGTTGATACACTCCAGTTCTTCAAAGTCTCCAGCTTGGTGGAGCCTGAGCGCAGCAGTGTACTTGTGCCTTGTGCTCCATTCTGCGAGACATCTGGTGGTGCTACACAATAGGTTAAAAGTAAAGTAAAATCAAAGCAAGTGGTCTTGCTAATTGATCAGAACCATGATTTTGAAATAAATGACCTTACGGAATTAAACCTTATGCCTTATGCTTACCATATGCCGGTGGGAAAGGCATTGAGCGTGAGGTAGGAAATGTAGCCTCAGTGCCCGACGTGATTGAGTCACTGGACTCGCGCAGTGGTGGCGTATCCTTAAGCATTTCGTGGATGCTTCGTTCAGACTGCCTGGGAATAATTACAGACAACCAATTTTAGCTATACATGCATAGACGGTTACCTTATAAATTGAAGCGCTAGATAGTGCACTATGCAATACTACATGAATCGCAAAAAGCCGATATTGATGGAGACGCTGACTCAGGCTTACCACTTAGACATTGCCGGCGATCTTCACTAAAGTATCGGTTAAAGCGCGATTTAATCAATGTTTTAAAAAGTAGTTATTATACTAATAGATATTCAGACATGTTTTCCTTATACGATATCTGCACTTTCCACCAGTTTTGGGAAAAAGTTACACAAAGCAAAAAAATCAATCAGTAATTCAGCGACCCGACCAGCCACACAGTACACTGACTGAACTGACATTGACATGACAGAGTGTCATGGTGACATTTTTTTTTTTTTTGTTTGGTTCTTTCCTGCTTTTGCAAGGAAAAGGCAAAGGCTTCTCTGGCCATACAGCCTATTCTTACGTAGTTTGCTCTTCTCTAAATATTTTTCTATTTCATTTGAGTTCTCATTTATCAATTTCTGTCGTCTTTAACTTTTTCTCTATTCTTCAACAAAATGATAGCACTTTTGATGAAGATTTCATGGACTTCTTGAGAGCACTCGAAACACAGTCTACACACTTTTATTTCATTATCCTACATATTAGACACTTAAATGGCACTTTATTGAACAATACACTATCAATATTATGCATTAAAAACCACGATATCTATTTTTTCGGATAATAAAACAAAAATGACAAACTCTTGCCGCGAGTTCCCGCCAAAAAGCCTCATGGTGACATTTACATAAACCATAATCATTTTTTTTGTTTTATTTTACCCCGAGATGGTGAAGGCAAAGGATCAGACCCATACAGCCTAGTCTGTTGAATATCTTCTGTCGTATTACATATAAAGGCCAAAAGCCATTTCTTCCGTCTTTCTTCGTCTTCATAGAAAAAGCGTCCACATAGTGTCCACTTTAATTTTAATACTTCCAACTTTAACTTTAATAGGTACAGTGTAATATGAGTCAAAAATCCGTGCGGTTAGAAGCTTGCGGTTAGCCTGCGCAGCAAATAGTAAAAAAGGCAAGGAAACAATGAGCATATACAGGGTGTCCCAAAACGAATGCGACAAATTTTGGCCGGTGATAGCTTTGATCAAGCCCTATCAAAATAACGAAACATATGTTCAGCAAAAGTTTATGGTTTTCGAGTTATACCAGATTTAAAAAAAAATGAAAATTACTACCTTGCGGTGGGTCTTTTGAGTTTTTGTTATAAAAAACCACTTAATTTGTATGTTCGTTTACACTCAAATATTTTTGATTAGTGTCTCTACCCGAATCTACTATTTATTCTGCAAAAAACTTAAAGATGTCATCAGAAATGCATCATCAATTCAAGAAAAATCTTTAAACATATCCGATAATGAAACTTTAAACATCGGCGACGTAAAAAAAATATATTTAATGATTTTGTCTCATATGCTATAAAAAATCCTTGTTTCGTGCCCATTTTAGAAATGTATAATACTTGGATATTTTCCTTGGTTTTTCAAATATTTATTAGATTAATTTAAAATAGAAAGGAGATCATGTGTGTGTTCTACAAGGTCACCTCACCGTGACTTACTACCTAAGATAAAAAAAAGAAAAAACCGGCCAAGTGCGAGTTCGATTCGCACATGAAGGGTTCCGTACCATCGTACAAGAAACTCCAAAAACACGTCTCTTGTATGGTGACCTCCTTTAATTTTTAAATATTATTTTATTTTATTATATTGTTTTAGCGACTATAGTAATACAAACTTTGTGAGCGTTTCAATCAAGCGTCTACCTCTTTCTATTATTAAAATCGAGCCAAAACCACCCAAAAAACACGTTTCTAGTAGGGGAGCTCCCTTTAATTTATTTTTATCATTTTTTGTTATAGCGGCAACAGAAATACACACTCTGTAAAATATCAATTGTCTACCTATTACGGTTCATTAGATACAGCCCGCTGACAGACAGACAGCTGGGCGGACGGACGGACGGACAGCGGAGCCTTAGTACAATAATAGGGTCCCGGTGGCCTTTAAACTTTGAACCCTAAAAAAGAAACATTTTGCCACCACTTTTCCGTCTTTCTTCCAAAACAACGTCTTCGTCTTGTCTACTTCGGCCAGGCAGTCTGCCAAACAGTAGCTTGGGTGTATTCAAAATCTAATAGTACAGTTGTCTCCGATTAGGGTACTTTTGTGACACAGTGTCGCCGCTGCTCTGTCAAGTAAAATTATATTTTAAAATTAAAGGGGTCCCCATACAAGAGACGTGTTTTTTGGAGTTTCTTGTACGATGGTATGGAACCCTTCATGCGCGAGTCCGACTCGCACTTGGCCGGTTTTTTTTATCTCAGGTAGAAAGTTACGGTGACTTTGTAAAACACACACATGATCTCCTTTCTATTTTAATCAATCTAATTATTTTTATTTGAATAACCTCGAATATAAGATTTTTTTAAATCAGCACCTTGAGGTCAAAAATAGCAATTAACTCAATGTTTGCAAGGAAAATTTCCAAGTATTTCTAAAATGGGCATGAAACAAGTATTTTTTATAATATATTAGACAAAATTATTCAGTACATTTTTTTTACGTCGCCAATGTTTAAAGTTTCATTATCGGATATTTTTAAAGATTTTTCTTGAATTAATGATGTATTTCTGATGGCATATTTAATTTTTTGTAGAATAAATGGTAGATTCGGCTAGAGAAACTAATTGAAAATATTTGAGTGACAAATTTTTACAAATTAAGTGGTTTTTTAATAAAAAAAAGCTCAAAAGACCACCGGAAGGTAGTGATTTTCAATTTTTTTTTAAATCTGGTATAACCCGAAAACCATAAACTTTTGCTGAACATATTATTATGTTCCGTTATTTTGATAGGTCTTGATCAAAGCTATCACCAGCCAAAATTTGTCGCATTAGTTTTGGGACACCTGTATATTAAAGGGATAAGTAGGTATAGAGTATAGAGTTTCCACTTTAATTTTAATACATATTCCCAACTTTAAACGGCTATATCGATACAATTTTTTTTACCCTCAATTGGTAAGTCCTTGGCATCACCTCATCTGATGGTACGTGATGATAATGCCGAAGATGGAAGCGGGTTTACCAAGATTCCCCAACGCAATGGGGAACTGGCTATCTTGTCTTCATGCCGGAATACATCAATGCTGTTAACATTGATGTTTGGCGGCAAGACTTAGATAAGATGGTGGTACCTAGCCAGGCGGGCTCAGAAAATGTCCTACCACCAACCCAACCGAGTCCTACTAAGTTGGTCCGCCGGGAATCGAACCCGCGACCTCCTGATGTGAAGCGAGCCGATAAGCCACTGGGCTACGGAGGCGGTTAATTTTCATACACCTTTAATGTTAATAGGTAGTTTACAGTATATTTTAAGACATCAAACTTATTTTTAACAGCAGCTGCACTGTTTGCTTGTAGGTATGGGAGCGAGCCTCGGAAATTCCTCCAAGGCACGAGCGAAGCGAGCTCGGAATTTTGGAGCATTCCAACACGGACAATTAACGGAAGACTGAAAATATAAGCCAAATCATGGGAGCCTCATGCCTCGCCTCTACATCGTGGTCTTCTTTTGACTGAAATGAGAACCACAGAAAAGCACCGAAAGGGCTTCATCGATTGCTTCTTTGTAGATAATACATGCTTTTGATCGATTATAGTGCCAACATCAATTTGTTTTACAAAACATTATTTTAAAAGTGCAATCCATTATTTTTGTTACTAAGAAAATTATTTTTAGCAGTGTGTTTGCTAAAGTGATAAAATCATTTTTATACCTAGTATATGTAAGTGCGTTTACTTAAATACATCCCTTATAATTTACCTATGTATCTAAACAAAATAAGAGTGTCTTGTTGATTTACATTTCAATATCGAATTTGTAGCGTCGCTAAGAAGTTCTCGTTTACATTTTAACTCATTAATGTTACGCTTATGACTAAACTGAAGTATACCTATGATACATAATAAAAAGGAAAGCTTTTATTATTTATTAAAGGTACAATTTTTCCTCTGGGATTAAAACCTTAGTATTTAACATAACATCGATCCTTTATTTGATTAATAGTACACGCTAAAAATCAAACAGGGCCTTTACAATCTTAAAGAACTATCGAATCCAAAGTTATTAGAATCGCTTATAAAGAACCGGAAGCACTGAAATAACTGGTTAAGCCAGAGTTCGCACTACCACTGCTCAGTAGGATCGATACATCCACTTATGGGCTAGTCGGGAACATAATAGTAACGGACGGACGGCAAGTAAGTTACAAAATTGTCTGCGACTAATAACGGGCGAAAACCACCTAACTTCAAAACTATTGATTCGACCGCCAATATTTGGATTGGGACCTATATAAGTGGATCATAGTGCTTGCTTTTTTACGAGGTACCTACAAGGTGAAGTTATATTACGGCGTGTCAAAATGCGGAGACGACTACGATGACTTTTAGATCCATTTCTTTTCACGGTAAATTATACGGTAGGTAATTCTAGTGTACCTAATGATTTGGGGTACATTTTTTACATGGCAAAACGGATGTTTTTTTCATGGGAGTACCGTAACAGCACAGAGTTACATGGAGAGAATTCTCAGACCTGATGTAATCCCATTTGTTCCACAGCGAATGGATCGAGATCAGTGTGATAAGGCTCGTGCCCTGTTAGCTCAAGCCACTCGGTCACTGTAAGAAAATTCTTATATTGATGGGACGGTCCAGGTCTCAACTCAACACATATGGGCCAAATTGAAAAACTGAATTGAATGGGCCAGAAGTTCGCAATCAACAGTATAGCTGATTGTATTTATTAAGGGCTTGCGAAGAGAGACCATCTGAATACGTAAAATGCACTCCTGAAACCAGTACTGCATTCCACGTTTTAAGGTGGTTACTTGTCATTAATAAAACATAAAATAATGTTTATTGTGATATTTTCATCCTTCAAGTCGCCTTCTTTTGTTGAAATTGTTCATCAAAAAGTGTTTTTATTTTATTACTAGCTGGTGTACCCAGGCTTCGCTCAAGGAGTTGATATGAGATCGTGTGGTAATTGAAATTAAAGGAAAAACTTAAAATCTAAGAGGATTTCTTTATTGAAAACATATTTTATTTACAATATTAGTTTATAAACAACATTTTTAATTTTTTTATTCGGGGTATATATGTAAAAAAATCGAATTCCCTACTCGAGAGCAAGCTACGTATAGCTGACCATGAGAAAAGAACCATTTGTTCCAGAACATTCCACAACATTCGTTACCCCCTGAGCCACACCCCCCCCCCGCAGCTCCCCGAATGATTTTTTTACCACCCACCCACACCCACCCACTTCCACCCACCGAAACCAAACTCCCTTACTCGCAGACCAAGGGCTATCTACCACTACAACCATAAGTAGAGTGGCTTTGTAAGGTAAGAGATCCAAATAAAGCCTATGCCCCAATAAGGCCTAGGTTTAAATTTTCCCGCTTAGATATTTCAAATAACCGCTAAAGTTTACAGTGGTGTGCGTAAGGATGTATCTGACACATACAAGAATAGCGAGCGCCGCTTACCACGAGTATGTCGGAACATGTAGTCGAAAACAGTCGGGACGCGGAGAATACGCCTGTTTTATAAAATTTCTACAGGTAATGATGTAAGTATTTTGATATTTTTGCATGCATGCCGAGATTTTTTTGTGTGTTATTTAGTTTAAAAGTTAAGTAACCCCTACATAAGTATTTATACGCCATTTTTTCAATATATTTTCTGTTATGATTTTTTTTTTCTTACACATACGACAGGTCCAAATAAGGCCTATCAAAATAATATAAGTTTTATTCGAATATACTGAAAGGATTACGAGGTTGCATGGTCATACAAATTAAAGTAAATCGGTCATACAAAAGTCATCAACGCGACAGTCACGGTACAAGTACTTTGTTCGATTGTCTTCTCTTTATAATTGTAAAGAAAATTATTAAATAATCAATGTGTAAAAATACGAGCGTATCCTTGGAGACCTATTCCAGTCAACCCTAGAAAACTGAAAGGATTATAAAGGGGTGCTAATTAAACAGGCTTCTATTTAATAGCATTATTCGCCTCTAAAAATCGACATTGTCCTCTAAATTACTAAGTCAGCCACCATCAATGGGCATCTAAAAATACTATAATAGCCACTATAAGCTTCTGTTAATACAACTCAGCATGGTAGTTATTATTTAGCATCAATATTTGTAACTCATATTCAAGTAGTCAGCTTCTAAAATATTTATAATATGACATCAAAAAAGTAATGAATTGGACTTCAAATTTTATAACTTAGTACGATTAAAAATTCAAATGTATAGTTCATTCCAATAAAAAAAAGCAAAAGGTAAACAAACTTACTATGGAACTGACACATGTCAATGTCAGATGCATACTATCTTTGTTTACCTTTTGCTTTTTTTGATTTGAATGAACTATAGTGAAACTTAAATAAATACATAATAACTCGTTCTATATTGATTGATCATCAAATGTACCTAAAATTTGTAAATTATGGCCACTAAATATATTAGAAACTACTAAAGGGAGACGAAACATACGATTTTATTTAAAAAAATACTTTGTGCTACCATTATACCATATAAAAAAAAACCTGCAAAATTATAATACTTAATATGAAGTTTTCTAGTTGAAGCTTGAACAATATTTTTTGAGGAACACATGTTGAAACTGTATCACGTAAAATGTGGCTGAGTTGTAAAATCAGTGGCTGAGTTAGTAAATTAGGTGGTGATGTATGAATCAGGTGGACAAGTACCTAATCATAATTGTTGTTCTTTGCTTGATATCTTTGGAATATTTAGCTGGCGTTGTGAAGAAGTCGAATAAGTTTATTAGAAGCTTTCTTATTTTCCCGTGGCTTAGTTATGAAATAAGAGGTTGGGTGCCGTGGCCAAATAAAATATTTGCGACACGATTTATAATTCCCCATTATAATAATATCTGGGACAAACACACACGGTCATCTGGCCTCAAACTAGGATTCCCTGTATCTTGGGAACCAGAGACTGATATACATACACATATACTTTTAAATACATACATATATAGATACTATGTAGTTTTCCGCACGCGACTTCGTTCGCGTTAACACGTGAAGAAAACCATCCAGTTTGAGAGTTACCCCTCTGAATGTTACAGTTTCGCCAAGAAGTAGGGTCACACCCTGATAAGAAGCATATTCACTGCCAACCATCGTTCAAATTCCCTATTCACAACATTAACAAATTCTGGGCCCGAGCCAACAAAACTTTTCCGTACAGAAAGCTTTAGTATGGCGGCCATATTGAAAATGGCGGAATTGAAAACCTGATACAATATTCGTCATCAGCGATTCTGAAAACCTCCGGGGGTTTGGCAAAATTGTTGTCAAAATTCAGCTGGATCAGCGCAACTAAATTTTCAGCTGCCATTTTGAATCCGCCATCTTTGATTTTTATTACGTCAGGCAGTTTTCCCCCTTTATTCTCAATGACTTTGGTTCAAGCACCGCATATCAATCTCAAATACTTTTGGAGATGTTGCACTTTGAATGTTGTATGGCGGCCATCTTGTTTTTCGCCATTTTGTTTTTTTTTTGCCATCATTCAATTTTGACCAAGGTGTAGAGAATTTTTTGTTTGAGAGGTACCCCCCAAGTGTCATAGTTTCAGCGGGCAGTAGGGTAACTCCCTAATGAGGAGCAGCTTTTCAAAATCTGGAGGTGTTTCCATATTCAATGCCACCCCTCGTTCAAATTCCCTATACACAACATTAACAAATTCTAGGTCAGAGCCAACAAAACTTTTCCGCACAGAAATATTTAGTACTAGCTTCCGCCCGCGACTTCGTCCGCGTGGACTTCAGAATTGTGTCCAGAAAAAAATAAAACATTAAAATAGCGCCATCTAGTGACGAAGTGGATATTTTGAGTTTTTAAGCATTCCTATGGGAACCCTTAAGTTTTCCGGGATAAATAGTATCCTATGTGTTAGCCGAGTGCTTTATCTATCTACCTACCAAATTTCATCCAAATCCATTCAGTAGTTTCGGCGTGAAAGCGGAACAAACAAATAAATAAACAAACAAACAAACTGACAAACAAACAAACATCCATACTTTCGCATTTATAATATTATAGTGAGATGGCGGCCATCTTTAAAAATGGCGGAATTGAAAAATCGACCCAATATTCCTCATCAGCGATTCTGAAAACCCCTGGACGCCAAATTTCAGCTAGATCAGCGCAACTAAATTTTTAGTCACCATTTTGAATCCGCCATCTTGGATTTTTATTACTTCGGGCAGTTGTCCCCCTTCATTCTCAATGACTTTTGTTCAAGCGCCCCCTAACAATCTCAAATACTTTTGGAGATGTTGCACTTTGAATTTTGTATGGCGGCCATCTTGTTTTCCGCCATTTTGGTTTTTTGTTGCCACTGTTCAATTTTGACCGAGGTGTAGAGATTTTTTTGTTCAAGAGGTACCCCCCAAGTGTCATAGTTTCGGCGGGCAGTAGGGTCACTCCCTGATGAGGAGCAGATTTCCAAGATCTCGAAGTTTTCCCGTACTCACCAGCACTCACCCTCTATACCCCCCATATATCATTTTTACCCCCCGTGGCTTCTTCTGGGAGAACAATTATGTCAGTCAGTCAGTGGGTTTGCAGCTATATTATATTGTAATAATACACTCAGACTCAGAGCAAATAATTCTGCTCATCACAGAAAAGTTTGCCCTGTGTGGGGATCGAACCCACGACTCTCGGATCCGAGGTCAGGATCGCTAACCACTTAGCCACCGAGTCAGTCAATTATAAAGTACTTGGTGATTACGCTTTGTTCTTATGGAGAAATATGAAGATTAAATGACATTAAAGAGAGGGAAGTGTAACGCTTGCTTGGTAGATAGTTTAGGTACTTACATCCGGTACTAATAGGAATTTTTAAAATAGAAATAAAAGAAATGTGTTACTTAATTTAATCCATTTAATTTACAATACCTATATATTAGAGCATTGTTTGTTTAGATGTACATTTAATGCCTTACAATACGCCTTATCTAAGCCGTTTTAATACAACATATTATTATGGAGTAACACCTCAACAAAAATACAATATTTCCAAAAAAGTACTTTATACCTACTTCCAAAACTATTGGAACAATAAATTATCTTCAGCTATAAAGATTTGAACATGGTACAAAATAGTTCGGTATATATTGGTGGGTAATTACTTTGCTTACATATAATTTATAATAGTACTATATCTGTACATATTTTACGCATATTATACATTTACGTTACTATACACAGAAGCCCGAAATGATTCGCGACCAGTTTATCGTTATTTTCTAGCTTTTATCAGAAATAAGTACAACTTACTTACTATCTTCGGATTCACGTACCGTTAGATTACGTTAGATAATAGGTAGGTACTTACCAGGATTCTACCCAATATTTATATTTTTTCGAACGCCTTGCCAGTGAAATTAAAAAAATCTTGACTTAGAATAACAAAATAATGCATAACAACAAAATAATGGTCAGTTCACAAAACTATTTTTTACAAAAACTTGTTATGGTAAAACCTGGTATTTACAGATTTATCTTATATGATATATAATACATATTACTTTCAAAATAGTAGGTCTAACTTTTAAAGTGACAATATACGGGGTGTTACAAAAACCGATCGATTTTTATAAGACGTCCAACTTTTTTGCGTTTCAGATAAGACGTAGAATAAAAATTGTTCGGAATGATGACTAGAATCTCCAGTTGATGCGCCCTACGTTCATTTTGTTACGTTCTGTATACTTAATGTACCGCAGATAATCTTATATTATTCTTATTATGACAATTTATTTATTCAAGCAATTTGTGTTTGTCCAAACTGTGGAATGAATTGTCGCCTGCGGTATTTCCGGACCGATACGACATTCAAACCTTCAAGAAAAGAGCGTACTCTCAAATCAAAGGCCGGCAACGCACTTGTGACTCCTCTGGTGTTGCGGGTGTCTATGGGCGGCGGTAATCGCTTACCATCAGGTGATCCGTCTGCTCGTTTGCCACCTCTGCCATAAAAAAAAAAAAAAAATTAATTTCAGCCTACGAATCTTGTCACTGAGTCACAGGGTACTTACTAACATAATGATTGATGAACAATGATTCTGAGTGCGTGTGTGCTATAACTACAATAACTTAGATATAAGAGAGTCTTGTGTAATTTTTAGATGGAAGGCTCCGCAGGTCACCGCTATACCCCATAAACTATAATATACATACTCGTATATTTTAATTACCTTCGATATATTTTTGATCATCGGTTGTTAAATAACTGTACTTGTACCTCTCTCAGTACATGGAATGGAATAAGGTGTATTCACACATTGGTTGTTAACTGGAGAACGAATTCAATCGTCGATCTTGACGATGGTGGCGCAGGGAGGCGCAGGCGTCGCCACCATGCGCAACGGCTTCAATTCCGCTCCTGAACTGTCGCTGACGACGAACGTCTCTTGCGCACAACACGATGTTTTCATCGACTCCGTTGACGTTTTGTGATTCTATAAGAATTATTTGTGTGTGTTGAATTATTTCAAGTTACTAGTAATAATAATATAATAATAATAATTTCTTTATTCAGTCAGGCAGCAGAACCCATAAATGTTCAAATAATAACTAAAAATAAAATAAAATAGAGAGACACAAAAATACCCTTAAATAAACCTCAGTAAAATATTTACCACGTCAAATTAAAATTAAAATTAAAAGTAGGATTGGGCATACCGAACCACTGAACCTTTAAGCTGCTTTAAGCCTCAATTGCGGCACATTCTCCGGACCTCTCCATGCCTTTAAGACCATGGCCTCCGTTTTTAAGGCATTTATTTCATACCTATATAAGGTGCTACTTTATTAGTGCCCGATATCTTAGCCAGTGGTTCTACTCCCGATTCTGATCAACTTTCCCCAAAGAACCCATAGTCAAATCTCAAAAAAAATGTGGGCTCTTCATACAAATGTAACAGTTGAGCGGCCAAATTTGTATGAAGAGGCCAAATTTTTTTTGCGATTTGACTATGGGTTCCTTGGGGAAAATTGATCAGAATCAGGAGTAGAACCACTGACTAAAATATCGGGCACTAATAAAGTAGCACCCTATATAAAGAGTAGGTATACCTATGAAGTGTCGTCATTACTTCCTGTTCTCACTGCGATATGTAGTGACAGCCATGCTATGTATATTGGACTGCAGTGCAGGTCCTCGTTCACAGCTAGCAATATAGTGTTGTGAGAGCGCCGCAGACGATCCCAAAAGGAAGCCACGCGAGCTCTCACAACCGCAAAAAAATCTGGCACCCGCGCATCGGCGAACACGCTCGACGCGCTGCAATAGCAAAGCAGCCTCATGAGGGTGCGAAAAGCGTTATTGTATTGCACCCTCATGGAGCCCCACGACTTTCTGCTATAGTTGCTCCAGAGTTGACAGGTATAGAAACTTTCATCAGATAACCCATGGTTAATTTAAAAATTATTTTGCTGCTGTCTCCATACAAAGTAGGCTGATAAAATGATAAAATTAGTAGGTATGAAAGATGCAAGATTTGTGCGAACTGACCATTGATTTTTTGGGTTCCGTAGCCAAATGGCAAAAACGAAACCCTTATGGATTCGTCATGTCTGTCTGTCTGTCTGTCTGTCCGTCCGTATGTCTTATAGTTTTTTCCGAAACTATAAGAGCTATACTGTTGAAACTTGGTAAGTAGATGTATTCTGTGAATCGTATTAAGATTTTCACACAAAAATAGAAAAAAACAATAAATTTTGGGGGTTCCCCATACTTAGAACTGAAACTCAATTTTTTTTTTCATCAAACCTAATACGTGTGGGGTATCTATGGATAGGTCTTTAAAAATGATATTGAGGTTTTTAATATAATTTTTTTCTAAACCGAATAGTTTGCGCGAGAGACACTTCCAAAGTGGTAAAATGTGTGTGTCGCCCCCCCCCCCCTGTAACTTCTTAAATAAGAGAATGATAAAACTTAAAAAATATATGCTGTACATTACCATGCAAACTTCCACCGAAAATTGGTTTGAATGAGATCTAGTAAGTAGTTTTTTTTTTAATACGTCATAAATCGTAAACCGCAATTTATCTACAACGAACTACAAGAACTTTTATATTCTGTTAGTTGCTGCTACGGAACCCTTCATGGGCGAGTCCGACTCGCACTTGGCCGCTTTTTTTGGGAAATATTGCTCAGTTTCTTGAGTTGAAGGCACTCTGAAGATTTGACTACGGGTACAAAAATAACTCTATATGCAATAAAGTACGTAACTGTACTTGTAACGTGCCTTTACCCTTACACTGAGTTACAATACGTTCCACTGAGCTACAAAATTTCTCAATGTAACGTAACGTTTTGGCTTGAGTTTATAATTATATACATAAATATTCAGTTAAACATTTGTTTTTTAACGCAATTCATAAAATTTATGGAATAACATATTAAGGAACCAACTGTCATTTAACGAATACATGAACTAAAGCAAAATACCTGAGAAATCTTTGTCTCTAAATGGTCCGCTCGCCTAACTGATAGTTTGACACTGACGCTCTCCTTTCGAAATGGTAGAACAAGTGACGACCTTATTTTAGGGTCTCCATTTAAAAAACATTATGTTGTTTGGTAGAAAATTCCAAATTGAGTCAAAATATAACGTAACTCAGTAGGATTTTCCTCAGTGTCACGTTTCATGTCCATTTTATTAATAACCTAACTTCATGAAACAGTAGTTGTAACATCCTTTTTTTAAAATTAATATTACCCTTTTTTAAGATATGAACACTCTAGCACTGTAATACAAAAATTAGGTATCTGTTTCTAGATTCTAAATGATAATTTATAATAATTCCTGAAGCTTATAATGTCTGTTATTGGAATACAAAATCACTTTCATGCAAATTGTGTCAAATAAAGCTAAAATACCTTTTGAATGCGGTAGGACAAGGCCCAAAACCACACTGACAACAAAATAAAAAAAAAACCCAATTAGTGGGGTACTCGTAAGTGGAAGATTGCTTTTCTGTCAAGATTTCTCTTTGATAAAACAAGGCCAATCTATGATAATAAAGGCTTATTTATGTTATCTCCACCAGATTTTTTTAAGTTTCTTTGAACACCATATGTATAAAAAATGATTTTTATTTAAGTATATTATGTATATGCTTACGGTCAACTAATGTTTTTTTTGTGATTTTTTCTAAACCAACACCACCTGCTTGTGCCCATCTCCCGAATTATTGCTAAAAAGTACTGTCAATCACAATGCCAACTGCAGGGACTACAAAACAAAGTCAAATTTTATATTACACACTATAAAAACTGATATTTTCGTCTTTGATTTTATACCCAATTTATTATGACGAATTCATGGTAGAGAATTAAAAAAAAATCCAAAATAACTCGTATTGAAAAGCCAAAAAGTAACACTCGCCATACAGTCTTAGTAATACTGTGTTATTATTGAAATGTGATACGGCTGAGAGTAAACTCAAAAATTTGGTTAGTGTTTGAAGGGCTTAAAATGACTAACATTTAAGCGCTTATCTAATATACCTATCTAACCATTCTGCAAACTCATTGTCAGACGAAAATCACAATATTCAGTGGGAGGGATGTAAGACTGTAAATAAAGATAAACTGACCCGCTTGAAGCAGTGTGCCAGGGAGTGGCAGAGCGCGGCGGGCGACATGCGCCGGCGCTCCCGCAGCAGCACGTACAGCACCGGATCCAGCACGTAGTTGAGCAGCATCAGCACATCTGACAGCACCGCGAGGTTCACCAGCCGATGCCATTGGGCCGAGCCCAGTGACAGGTACAGCGCCGACGTTATCTACAAGCAAGGAATTCAAAATATGTAGGTACATATAAAACATCTGACTGTTGTAAGAATTATCATATGTTTAAGAGAAGGTGATGAATATATTTTAAAATAAATTGTACAGCCACGCTGTGCATACATGCATGCTAATCATTGTACCATCTGGCATATACAGGATTTTCCCTGCCATACAAATCAGCAACAAACATTTACTTATTAGTAGTGATAAATTTTTCTTCTTATCGTGTGGCACATTTAACCGTCCTATCCACAAGGTATACGTTCGTATTTTTTTTTTGTTTAAAGAAAATCATCCCCAAGAAAATCTCAAGTAAGTACGTTTATTTATTCCATGACAATACTTTTTTACTCCGTGGTTGTTCGCTAGTCACTACAGCTCCCTCGTCAGTTGTCAGTTTTCATTCGGTAATGTCCCCAATCATTTCTGTAAATTGAAGTTCAAATTGTAGCGACAAATTGTGATGTGATCAGAACAATAACTATAATAATAATACTAATTGTATTTTTATTTAAATTTTAAATTTTCTAGATATGTTCATGAGTTTTTGGTACACCTAAAAACATGACGGTATTTCCGGTAGGCATTTTAAATTTATTCTATTACCAGTGGCACTACAACATATTGGAACATCCTTTTATTTCTTATTGTTGTGACATGAGTGTGGTGGAAATTCTATTCTATTCTATTTTTATATTTGGCATTCCACATCTCATAACGAGCGTGATTTTGCCAATGTCAAGTGAACAATGGGAGAATCTTCCATTAAAAAAAAGGCGAAACGCCAATGTCAAGTGAAAGATGCGGCCCTAAGGGTGATGGGCACTTAAAGATGCTCCACGTGGTGGTTTGTTGTTGGAACTCGGAAAACGGAGCTGTCTTCCGAGTTAACCCTCTTCTTATGACCACTTATCTCTGAATCTGAATCACAGCTATTTTCCCATCACAAAAATAACGTTGAAACTACTTTAAAACGGAAATAATTGAAAAATTAATTCAGCAGACGTGTGCTCTGTACAAAGTCCCGGCATCCAAACGTGGTAGAAATTATGATTCATGTAGATCATACTTTGACACCATGTGTTATTATTGTAAACAGTGATGTGTCCATTGATCTAAAACAGTATTCAAATGGATCATGAAGAGCTGATCACCTGGTTGTTGAAGATAGGGTCACCCGGTCCCACAGTCACAAGTGCCAGATTAATTAATATAAGACCTCATAGACTCTGGCTTCACAAAAACATTTATCCTTCCACCTATCCGTCCCTTAATTAATGACAAAAATGTCACCGAGCGCTGTCGTAAGTAATGGGGGCATTTCGTCAGTAGCACTTAGGCTGCTTTTCCACCAGAGGTATGCGAGGAACGTTGAGTGTACAAGTTCCGAGTGGTAGGAACTTTGTACTAGGTAGAAAAAAAGACATTTAAAAGTATGCGTGCAGCATAATAAAAATATTTTGAATTTTGAATTTTTTTTGAAAACAAATATGTGTCGTACGAGGATGTGTAGCGGAGCTGTGAAAATGCGCATTAATGTGCGGTGCGAGGATGCGTTGCGAAGCTGTAAAATGTGTAGGCGTAATACAATATCACATCCCTCTCAAAACATCTCTCGCAACACATCCCTAGCAACACATCCCTCGCAACACATCCCTCGCAACACATACCTCGCAACACATACCTCGCAACACATACCTCGCAACACATCCCTAGCAACACATCCCTCGCAACACATCCCTCGGAACACATCCCTCGCACACATTTCTCAATACAAAAGACCTCGCTTCGCTAAGCCCTTTTCCACCTGAGCTGTGCTAAGCGAGGCTAGCCTTTAACTGCTGACGTGGGGGCCTCTCAGGCCCTAAGAAAATAAAATTCTTGAATTACTCCCTTCCTCGCGCACGACACACGCGTATCTTCTAGTACCTTCAAGTTATATTGCGCCAAGGCTGTCAACGGCAGTGCACGTGTTTGCACGTGGAATTTCGGTAAGTAAATTCATTTTGAAATTTCTCGTGGGCCTCTCAGATCCTACCTCAGTATTTACGTAACTTTTTTGTTAAAGGTTTCGATTTGGTTATCGTCTTTTTTTTGCAGTTGTTTGAAAATTTCTACAATACCAGTACGTTGTCCGGGAGAAAACGTTCTCTTGGTAATACTAATAACAAACTATACTAATGTATGTGCGAAAAAACTTAAATCACTTTACACTGAATTCTGACAGACAAACTCGTAATCTCAGGAATAACAGTAAGCTTCAGCTTGTACTATCTACTAGGCTCAGTAAGGTTAGCAAGTCGTTTGTGGGACAATGCTTTCGAATGTATAATAAAATACCAGAAGATATTGTAAGCCTCATAGAGAATAAATTCAAAAGTTATGTAAAAAAGACACTATGTAATAAAGCTTACTATAAGACCTGTGAGTACTTAGGCGATTATCACACGGGAGGCGGTTTCCAACCGCGGCGGCTGCCGCCGCGGCTACATACATTCTAGTACATTTTCCAACCGCGGCGGCTGCCGCCGCGGTCAGAAACCGCCTCAGTGTGCGATTCACCTTAGGTGATAGAAACGCTTGGACGGTATTGGACGGACGCAACACAGCAACATTTTCATTACATATTGTGAGACAATAAAGATGCAAACTCTATTGTGAAAGAACTGAAGGGATTCGGTAAGACTTTTCCTTCTCCTTTTTCTTTGTGCATTCATCGGAGTGGTGCATGCTCGCTTAAATGTTCGTGCGGATGGTGGCGTATCGGGAGCCGGGTCGTTCCCTTCCCTCAAATATGGTTGAGGGGAGCGACGCGATGGCTGACTCTCGCGTTATACTCTTGATCGGGTGCTGTCCATGTGAATTGGCCTGCTCTTGTCATTGGTTTTTTTAGGGTTCCGTAGCCAAATGGCAAAAAACGGAACCCTTATGGATTTGTCATGTCTGTCTGTCTGTCCGTCCGTATGTCACAGCCACTTTTTTCCGAAACTATAAGAACTATACTGTTGAAACTTGGTAAGTAGATGTATTCTGTGAACCTCATTAAGATTTTCACACAAATTTTGAGGGTTCCCCATACTTAGAACTGAAACTCAATTTTTTTTTCATCAAACCTATACGTGTGGGGTATCTATGGATAGGTCTTCAAAAATGATATTCAGGTTTTTAATATCATTTTTTTTCTAAACCGAATAGTTTGCGCGAGAGATACTTCCAAAGTGGTAAAATGTGTGTCCCCCCCCCCCCTGTAACTTCTAAAATAAGGGAATGATAAAACTAGAAAAAATATATGATGTACATTACCATGCAAACATCCACCGAAAATTGGTTTGCACGAGATCTAGTAAGTAGTTTTTTTAATACGTCATAAATCGTAAACCGCATATTACCTATCATTCAATCAACTCAAATATAAAAATATAAAGTTCAAGACATGTGTGATTATGAATTTATACGGAACCCTCGGTGTGCGAGTCCGACACGCACTTGGCTGGTTTTTTTTGGAATTGTTAGTCATTAGCTACAAATATATATATATTTTTTATCTCTTTTGAATCCTTTCTTTCTTTATTCTTATTTTTTCATATTTTATTTACAGACATGACATTGTATAATTCATTTATTCATCTAGCATTAAGATGTAATAGAATATAAGACTTTTTTTTAAAAAAGGTGTTGGAGGGAGTTTCTTTAGGGCCCGCCGTTTCTTCTCACTCCGCAAACACTTCCCGCAACGGTGGGTATATGAGTTCCGAGTGGTAGGAACCTCGTATTAGGTAGATAAAAGAATGACGTTCGAAAAGTTTACACTGCTACCTACTTCGAATAAAATATTTTCATTTTCATTTTCAAAACATGTAGCGATAATAGAAGAACCGCAGTACCAGGGAACAACGATTTCGAGGCATCCGTGACGTCGTTGATAGATCGCGAAGACTAGCGGTTCGGAGACTGAAGATATTGTGGACTCCTTTACACCGGAGTTTCACGGGCATGACTCAGATACGCAGAGTGAGTCAGAACTCAAAAAACAGGTCGCCAATGTTGACAATATTCCATAAGAACAGACGTCCTCAGTTGATGATGTTCCTGTGTCGTCAATTCGATCCTGTTATGGAAAAAATCGCTTCAAATGGGCGCGCCAACCACCATCTAGAGCCGTTCGAGTTCCTCAACATAATATAATTAGATAAAATAACTTTTCAAATTTCCTACTTTGTGATTTATGATATCATGTGATTTTTGCCAAAAAATGCTAAGTATTTTCTAAACTTTAAATAATAGTTAATTATAAACAAATAAATTGTACAAAAATAATTTTATTTAATTTAAATATATCCACTTAAGCTAACTAAATCCTATAAACCCTAAAGATTTTAAAATATGAGCACATTTATATACGGGTCTCTGAGGCCCGTGTTTACGTGAAACTAAATCAGTAGTAGTGTACAGACGAGTCCCAAAAAGGTCCCAGCCGATGGATCCGTTCAATAAATGAAACACCAGATACCTTCGGTGAGCCGTTCCTTTAATAAGGCTAGACTTTCGCAGTAAAGCAAATACAATATATCACTGAATACTATATAAAGCACAACAGGAATCTCCCAATAGCGCGTTGTACTTTCTAACAGTGCCATCTGACATACAAATAAGGAACTATCTATAACATAAACATAAGCCTTAACAAGTAGAGGTCAGTATTTACGTGAAATTAAATCAGTAGTAGAGGTTAGTGTTTACGTGAAATTAAATCCACCTCAGTAGCTAAAGGTTAAGAAAATGAAAGGATTCTTTAGGTGGATTTTTTCCTCGCACACCGCTCCGCTTCCTCGCACATCTCTGGTGGAAAAGCAGCCTTATAGTAGGTAGTGTTAACAATAACTACCCACCACTAACTACAATTGATCAATTACAAGAATTAGAGAACGTTTTCATCCTATCGGGTGCATGTTTTTGTTAGGTGGGGTTTTCTACTATGAAGGAAGTTTTAGAAACTTATTTGTGACAAAACTCTTGTACCTGCGTACTAAACAGCCATATTTTTTTTGTCTCGAATTAGTGTAGTCCATGGAACTATTACGTACTAATAGTTCCATGGTGTAGTCTCATACCCGGGACACTTATTTCGCCATTGTTTACTACACAGACATTCATGTTCGTACACATGTAAATGTGTGCGAGATGTACTAGGGTTGAATCGAGATTCAATTAGCCTTCATTGTTCTTTATTGTTAGCTAGACTTTTACAAATAAAGTGAAGGCTGTATACACCAGACAAGGCTGTATAGTCTTAGAAGCCTTTAGCAATTTCCTTAAAAAATATCGTATAATTATCTTTGGTTATTATACTGTGCTTTGGTTTGTGCCAACCTCTTGACAAATGGTCATAGATCTGTCACACAGTGGGGGTGAGGTAACATTCAGAGAGCGGCAGGGAGTGTCCATACTGTATAATGTCCTTATCAGTGATGTAGTCTATTTGACTCAAAGCCCTGCCCTGATTGAACTTATTAAAATAGCTGTAGTTATCGATGTTATACAGCAGGGTCTCTTTAATCCGAACCCCTCTTAATCCGAACCCCTCTATAATCCGAACGATCCCCCTATCCCCGCGCATCTGCCGTTTCTCAATAAGGCGCTATACCACGCGTGCATTTCAGTACTGCGTTATAGATCTGAAGTGGTACACGAATTGTACTTGACCACCCCGCGTTACGCATTTTTATAAATTAAGGGATAAAGCGTTTTCAGTGTCGCTAAATACTAATCGTCAGTGGCGGCCCTAGGGTGGTGCGAGCGGTGCGACCACACCGGGCGACATTTGTGGGGGGGCGCCAAACTTACAAGGAGAGTGCCAAACTTGGGAATCACAGATTCCGCTGATTTTTATATATGTTGTAGGATAGTATCCCCTCAATAACTAGGCAAAATGGTAAGACGCACTTCACTTTCATTTTCGTGATAATTTTAAAGTCTCATTTTTTTTATTGTTAACAATAAAATATTGTAATATATGTAATATATTAATAACAATAAAATAAAGTAAATTAAATTGATTTTTTTAAACATATGTATATATGTATAACCTAACTACACGATAAGCCGAAAACTTTTAAATTGCTTGGTTCGTCTAAATATTATATGTATAACCTTTGTACAAGAGCATAATTAAGAGCAAATAAACAAATGCATCGGAGGAACATAAATTTTGTATACGAAGGGGGGACGCACCATTAGATCTCGCACCACCTAAAAATTTTGCTAGGGCCGCCACTGCTAATCGTCATAGTACTATACTGGAATTCTTTTAAAAAATAATTATTAAAGCATTATAATTTAGTTGTATTAGTTTTGCATGATTAAAACATAGTTTCAACAATAAATACCTTTGTTTTATTGCCAGAAATGCCTTTCAAAATGTCTAAATACGATAATCCTATCGCTCCACGGATCTGAGCGGGGGGCAAATTTTGGTTGTTCGGATTAAAAAGGTCCTGCGGTACTTTCTACTTGAAGTTTTAGTTGGAGGACTTAGCATTCTAAGACAGCATATAAAATTTACAAGGTGACTGATACATTACCTGCAAACCTCTTAACTGAACCACTTTTTTCTTAAATTTTGCATAAATCGGAAATCTTTTTTGAAGTTTCCTTAAAAAGGCTCACAAGCTAGACTATTTTAAGTATGAAAAATCAATTATTATTTCAACGTTGAAGAATAAGAACAAAAGTTGTTCAGTTTTATGAGGAGAATCCAGTTAAGAGGTTTCCAATTATGTACCAGTCATTTTGTGTTGGTAAAACTATTCATATTACTGCACTGGAAGGTAAAATATTTGGCCCCCCTATTTTATATATTCGGAAAAGTTCATTGTGGCTCTAGAGCTCTGGAAAATTACGCCCCGGCCCCGAATAAACGAATTGTTTGCAAACTTATTCTTGGTTACCGATATGTAAGGTTATTCAAGGCCGGCCTCAGCAGGCAACGAGTCGCATAAATAACGAGAACTACCTATTTGCACCGCACATACCTAATTAAAACATTTATTGAATACCAATGTCATCCCATAGTGCAGATGGTGATAGAAGGTCAATAGGTATACGAGAACCACAAACAAATGATAAACAATAGTCTAATTTTTGTTTGAATATTCTTAATATTTACCGTATCGGTATTAACGATTATACATGTCAAAAAACTTAAAATAAAACCAATACATATTAGAATAATAATAAAAAATACAATACCGTGGAAATAAAAAGGTCTTGTAAATAGGACCTTAGTTAAACCCGTCCCTGCTCGTTCCCGGACCAAAAATGTGGCAAAATTGTAGGGTCCATTAACTAATATTCTTGAATAACTGAATAACTTTCTTCAACGGACACACCTCTGTTGATCGATTTGTGTATAAAATCCAAGAATTTCTACGATTTCTTTGGAACGCGTAGAGCATTGCACATACAAGTGTGACGTGAACGAGTGATGCTAACTAAGGTCAACACCAAGGTAGTTACTAGTTACCCACACCATATAGTTGGGACAGCATGGTTTCTTGTGCCATACAATAAGAGAAAGATAAGTTATTCCAGTTATTCTTATAGGCGGCTTAAAAACTTCTGACAATGAGGTTAGACCACTAGCCCCAAAACCTCCACCGACCAGGATTTGGCCCCCGTGTGTGGCCTAACCTTCCCGTGGTATGGAAGGAGAACCGTGCCAGCAGTGGAGACGATATGGGTTGTTAACATTCCAGTTCCTCCAGGACATAATTTTCTGACTTATAATAAAGTAACAAATACCTGCATGTTGAGCATACCATTTGTGGAAGCCAGCATATCATGAACAGTACTGACAGCGTGGCCATCAGCCGACTGAAGGCCACCTCCTCGGCGGTGGCGGCGTTGTGGTGCATAGCCAGATTGTTGCCAGAGTTGAGGCTGCGCTCACGCTGCCGGCAACTGCTCTTGGAGACCCGCCGCACCACCGGCTGCCCGCCTCCTCGGGGCGCCGAAATCTCGTACAGAGCCCGGATTACCGCCAGGTTGCAGTAGACCAGTATTACGCAAAGGAATGTACCTAGATGAGGGGATTTTTTAGTTGAAGCTGTATAAATGCGGCAATCAAAGTTAACAGGATCGATGTACCCTTTAGCAACGCAACACTAAAAAGCAGCTTAGTATAGTAGCGGTAAGTATGGTGATAACTTAGTTTACTAGTGCTTTTTAAATCTTCACGTCTCCATAGTAGAAATTATAATGTAGTTGTGAATGCACATACCAGCCAGAATGTCAGATATTGCCCGTGATTATTATATAAGTAATTTTTCCGTTTTAAAACCCCGACGCATAAAGGGAGTTGTTATAAATGCCTACGAATCCGTGTGAATGTCTTAGGGGCCGTCCATTAATCACGTAATGTTTTTAGCAACTTTTTAGACCCCTCCCTCCCCCTTGGTGATACATTGTGAGGTTTTAGACTACCCCCACAATCCCTACCCAAAATCACGTGTATATTTTTGGTACAAATTATTATCTTTAAAAACAGGTATAATGTAATTTAATCCTGAAAAAATAAGCACCGCGATTAAAATTCCAGACATTAAGCTTGCATGTTGTTTTGACTGCCTGAAGCCATTTCGAACCTTGGGAAGAGTTAAAAACAATATAACAAGAACAGTCCGACGTTTGCAAATTACTCTAGAAATCGCGCGTTCAACGAAAAATAAATACACGTGATATCTCAGTAGACCCCCCCCCTCCCCCTTGTGATATTTCGTGATTTTTTCTAAACCCCTCCCCCCCCCCATTTTGAGCCTCACGTGATTAATGGACGACCCCTTAATGCAGTTTCTTCGTAATGCTTCTAAGCTATGATTGGTAAAATCTGTTCCGTGGTTTTAGATTTATTCAACTTTTATTCACTGTCGGGGATTATAAAATTTTCCATTTTGTTAAGTATATGTACAAATTAAGATCAGTTACTATAATGTACTACTGGTAGCATAAGTACACGTAGTGTAGGAAACAATCTAAGCGTCTTGAAAGGAACTGGAAATAATGTAATACTTACCGAACAATACATACAGGATCGCATAGGACAAGTCTGTGGTAGTAACAGCGTTTCGGTATCTGATGCAGGTGTGCTCTTTTTCATCATAATAGACACCGAAACCAAAGATGGGAGCGCAGGTCAACACTGCGGCCCAGAACCACGACACCAGCAGTGTAGTGCGTATCACGTAGTAAGTCACTTGCTGCAATAAAAGTTATCCATATACACCCTTTATAATTGGGGGAGGCCTTTGTCCAGTAGTGGACGTCTTTCGGCTGATGATGATGATGATGATGATACACTCTTAAGAATCCTGACTATAAACTAACCTAACCATATTTTTTGAAAAATTAACCCAACTGCATTAAAATGTATCCTACTTAATATGTCACTCTCGGAATCAAGACGAATCTAACGACACCTCTCTTCAAGCTAAAATCCATCAAGATGTTTAGGCTACAGAGCGTGCCAAAGAAATAAACATACATATTCTCGAAAAACATAACCCTCCTTGTGACGCAGTCGGGTAAAAAAATCCAGCTAAATGCGATCGTACCATCTTATCTAAGTCTTGCGATCAAACATACTCGTATATGGTAATAGCATTGATGTTTTCCTGCATGGAGTGATAGCCAGTTCCCAATTGCGTTGGGGAATCTTGGTGAACCCGCTTCCTTACGTCGCATCAGGTGAGACAATGCCAAGGGCTTACCAGTTGTGGATAAAAACAACTATTGTGTACCAAGAATTTGTTCACTATGGTTAGCGCGAGTCTGACCCATATTGATCGGTTTTAGTTTTTTTTAATAACAGTTTTCTTATAATCACATCAAGTTTGAAGTTTGTATGTATTACCGTTATTACGACATAGCAAAAACAAATGGTTGTTCTAATATGATTTCTTGCCTTTAGCCAAGTTCTTGTCCCTAACGTTGCATGTGCCGTCAAACTAAGTACATAAGAAGAGCTTTTCTAAAGATATGAACTTTGTAACAGCTGTTTTGCGATATTGTATCCAGCCAGCGACTCTAACAGGTTAGTGGACTCACTAACTCATCCGAGTTACTTTTTATTTTTTATGAAAGTAAATTTTTTGTAAAAAAAAAGTTGTCTATGATGTCATAATTTTGTATGGTCGTTTCCATACGAAATAACAAAATTTAAAATTACACATGTAATGAAAATTCAAGCGTGTAAGTTTTTCTGCGATTTCCGTTAAAGAGCTTTACAAGTTTTACAACAGTATAAGTTTCTTAATTCATAATTTTTATTATTGGTACAATCATGCATTGACAGATATTTCTCCGCCATTACAATAGAAAACTGATAATGGAATTAAGGAAGTATTTATAAACTATTTAGAACACAAAATAACTTCGAATTTCCTGTTCCAACTGGGAATACGTGAAGTAATTTCGTACGTGGCTTCCTTCCTACGTACCAGAGCGGAGTTTGGTCGATTGTTTACGGCTTTCGAGCATTTAGTCACACCCGTAAAGCAAAACGTTACACTTACATAGGTATAAATTAACAGCACTTAATACTATAACAACAATGCGTTTAGTACGATTTTCAAAACTAAGATTTTTTTTTTTTTTTTTATGGCATTTTATGTTACTAAATATAATAAATTGGTTATGATTTGGTGTAGTAAATGACAGATTCAAAATCTAAGAGGTAATTAACGCTCATTCTATCATCATAATTAACGATCATGTACTTAATATTTGAGAACAACAAAGAAGTATTCTTAAATATGAAGCCTACACTTTTAGGAAACGAATGATACATATCGTATGTTACATAGGTACGCATGAAAATTCAAAAGAACATAAACGTAGAGAAGTATTTGCACCCACTCAATAAATAAATTTAAACACACTGTAATTATGTATGATGTATGATCATTCTGTTAATTGGACAAAAAATTATAAGAGAGAGTTTTGGTAGGCCAAGTTCACGGATTACGGACTTGCTGTATCATTCATTACTTTAGTGGAAAACGCATATTTTACAGCGATAAATGTATTACTTATTACAAATTTTTATGTAGGTTTATGTTTTCAAAGCATACTAAAATACGTAAGTAATGAAAACTAAGTATTCGAGGACGTGAAAAAAACACCAAAAGCTGATCGAAATCGATAGAAAAAGATCTACTTAGAGAAGATGCCAATACACTGAAGTGATAATAAGAAAATCATTTCATTTTGGCGACTAATAAGAAAATAAATGCATTCTGTACCGTGTAACATATGAAATGAAAGGGTTTGTTGTTAGAGTTTTAAATATGTTATATTTATAATTTTAAAATTAATAGTTTATTTTTTTAAACGAAATATATGAAAATTTACCATTCCCACACCAGTTATCTCAGAAACTACTGATCCTGAAATTTTAAAAAATACAGATAATATTAATTACAAAATACTCTTTAGTTATATATTACAGGAAAAGTTATTAAAAGTCTATGGTCTTAAAATAAGATAGAGTGAAATTCTCAATATTGTTTGTCCGTGTACGAGTCAGACTCGCACTTGTCCGGTTTTTTAATTATCCGCCTCGTTGAGAACTTCAAATATTAACTAAAGTAATTGAGAAATACCAGAATGTCGCAGACAACAATATTACAATAACAAGCATATAAAAACACATTGTTTTTCTTTAATTATTTGCAGCTGTTCATTTATTGGGTTCTGTCGTTTATTCACTACAAATTGCCTTTCATTCCAAGGGGAAATATCGCTTTCTTACCTTTATTTGCATATATCTCCAACATTATCAACATTATCGTAGCAAAATTAGTTAAAATAACAAACTTAAATAAATTTTGGAGATATCTGAACTAATTTGGTCCTGCTCAGGAAGTAATTTGCAGTCGTAAATAATTTTCAAACATGTCAGTGTTCCATAACCGTTCATTCATTGGTGCACTTACCCTAATTCCGTTTTTTTTTTATTTCGCTGAAACATTGATCCAATCGGCGCCGCTGTAACGAACACAGCCATCGCGTCGCGGGTTTTTTGAGTTACCCTTATGTAATGGTAATGAGCGTTTTTCTTTTTTAAATGAAGAGATGGCGACATAGTCTTTCTTTATTCATGCTCTATTTACGCGCGGCCTTTCTATTTGTATGTTACTGCCATTTGTAATGCACTACCCGAAAGGTCAAACAGTTAGGGAAAAATGAAGTCCTATAAGACAGCCAAAATGTTCTTTGTACAAAGTGACTTTCGTTGAACTTAATCTTTCTTCTTAGCGAAGTCTAACTGACAGAACTCTTTACGTGAGTGAATACAGTGCTCTCCTTTATTGGTGTGTTTGTGGTTCATTTCCAGGGGTAAAACTCTTGGTGTCTCAGGGGTAAAAATCATTGACCTTTACAGCTTGAAATTTATGGAAACGTCTCGTTTTTTAAAATTTTGGCTGTCTTATAGGACTTCATTTTTCCCTAACTGTTTGACCTTTGGCTTCAGTATTACCGGGTCAGTACATTACAAATGGCAGTAATATACAAACAGGAAAAAATGAATAAAAAAAGACAATGTCGCCATCTCTTCATTTAAAAAAGAAAAACACGCATTACCACTACATAAGGGTAACTCAAAAAACTCACGCCGCGATGGCTGTGTTCCCCAACTAACACAAATGGGTTGCACAAGAGCTTTATAGCGTATCCGATTGCGTCTTATAGCTGTAACTTGTTAGTTCCATAGCGCGCTATGGAACCTTTATAAACCGCTTATGCCTCTTGGGGGGCGCCAATTTTTGGCAGCCTACAGTTCTAGAAGAACTGCTTAACAGTGATCGTAAAGTGCTTGAATAGCGAAAATTGCGGATGAAAGCTGTATTTCGGTTCCTGTAGCGCTTAAGGAACTCACGTTGGCTGCTTAATTGAACGAATATGATTCTAAATCATTCACTCGATCAAAATCATTCTTTTCAAGAGGTTAGCAAAATATTCCAGAAGTGGTTGTGGGGTGATATTTATCTGTTTTAGTAGTAAGTTTTATTGTAGAAAAAATAATGGCAATGAAATATTTGACATTTGACTTAAATAATGGTGGAGTTTTTGTGAACATATATTTATCCTGAAGTTTCGAATTGTTCGTATGTAAAAACAGTTGGGAATTAAATTTATCGTGAAATATATGCAATGTTTTGGGTAAAAAATTAATGCGCCATCAATTAAGTGTAGAATTCGTAAAATTGATTCATTTATTTTATTAAATTTTTCTTTTATATCTCAGTTTTGTTACTAATTAATTACGCCTATTTAAGTTCGCTTGTGTATATTATAAACACGAGAATCCATTATCAGGCCTCAACCAAATTATGTAGAGTGTTTATAGTAACAAATTTTAGAAAAACACATTAAATTCATTGCCAAAAATGGCGTTTTGCTGTTGCAGTCTTAGGTTCTAATTTTCACCACAATAGAACTCTTCTAGCACTATGAGCAATAAAAACTACCGTTGTATAGTTATTGTCTTCTTAACTGTCTATAGGATCGAAATTTGAGATTCAGGGAGCTAATCTGATATCATTTAAAGCTTAGTACTGCACATCACACCTCCGAATTAATAATAATAATATAATATAATATAGTGGTAAAACATTATTTTACATGAAACCAGGACTTTCCAATTTTAGCGGTATGTCAAATACCGAAAGTTACAGTTGATTGTAGTTTTTAATATTTTTTTATTTTATTCTGGAGTAGTTAAGTTATATCTAGTTATTTCTTTTTTCGTTCTGTAGTCAACAAGGAACCCTTATAGTTTCGCCATGTCCGTCTGTCTGTCGGTCTATCTGTACGCGGCTTAACTCAGTGACTACTATTAGTACTAGAGACCTGTATTTGGCACGGATATGTATATTAATCACGCCGACAAAGTGGTAAAATAAAATATAGAAAATTTTTTTCAGGGTACCTCACTTACACATGAAGTGGGGATGATTTTTTTTCTCGACTATCCCATGGTGTGGGATATCGTTGGATAGGTCTTTTAAAAATATTTCAGATTCAGGGATCCGTTTTCGAAATATTATGCTTTAAAGTGCACATTTTTGTTAAAGTCATGCGTAGAAATGTGAAAAAATTCACGGCAGTAGTATATAATATAACGAAATTAAAAGAAAAACTATCACTTTTCAGACTTTACAAGTTAACGAGTAGTAGTCAATTTTGTAGCAGTGTTTGTCTAAGTACTACGGAACCGTACACTGCGCGTGGCCCGACACACACTTGACGGCTTTTTATGTTTCTTGTATCAGTTTAATGGAGTTGGTACATAAAGCTATAATTTTCTATTTTTAAACACTATAGACCGTATAATAGTTGTGGAAATTTAGGCCTGAATGTCATTAATATATCTGTTATAGACTTATATTGCACAAAAGCAACTGCTCGCTCTAAAAGAGTGAAAAGCACTTGTATTAGAAATAAATCAGTTCTAGTTTTCTATCCCATACAGCTGTAAGTGCCAAAATGCACCAAATAAGCATTGACTTAGTCAGGAGTAGTAAAAGAGATACAATTTTCACCACTGCATGATCAAGAGTGGCAAAAGGGATACAAATGTAACCATAGCACAGCTGTTAGAGCCATAAGGTGTCTCAAAAGGTGTTAAAGCTGCAGTCAAGGTTTAACGCTTTTTTATCACTGTTTTAGAACTCAAGGCTAAATGTGACGTCGTTATACCACCGCTATGCTTCTCAAAGTTCTAACAAAAGCTGCAATTTCCACTAATGTGTTAGTTGGGTCGTTACAGCGGCCTAGATTGGATCAATGTTTCGGCGAAATAAATTAAAAAACGGAATAATTCCGTTTTTTTTATTATTTCGGAATCTATACAATAGGTTTACGTCGTTTAATAATTAAACAACGTAAACCTATTGTAAAGATTCCTTTGGGAAAGTTGTGCACTTTCATGAGTAATATCAACCATTTTTGCCGTTTGTTTGCGAATAAAAATCACATTTATAATATTAGGGACGGTCTGCCTGTTTCTTCCTGATATCAACCATCTCAATATACAATAGTTACCTGTAAAATTGTGTATTATGTATATAGTATTATGCTATATGGAGAAATTCTTCAAAAAGGAATTCTGACTCTAAAAACAGGGAACAACACACAAATTTTACAGATAACTATTGTATATTGAAGAAACACAAACGGAGAAACAGAGACCAAGTACACATTCACCTTATAAGAGTAGAGACAAATAGTAGAGAACACAGACAAAAGAACTATGTCAATCCAAGATATCAAAATGTGAGAAACATTTTGAAAAAAACACATGACTACAAGACAGGAGGATGGTAGCTAATGAGTAAGGTCACCTTGTATGTATGAACCATCTTCGAGACATCGGTGAATCAATCACACTTGCCTTTTTTTGTTGCTATAGAGAGAAATTTCGAGAGACATCCAGAATTACAGACAAGATAAAAGTTCATGAACGACTACTTACAACAACAACAAGGAGGCAGTAGAGCCAGAAGAGATACAGAAATAAGATAACAAAGTTTGGTATTTAAAGTGAATAGCTCTTCTTATTTTTACGAGCTACTCATGCAATCACATTTACTTAATATTTTTCTAGCAAGAACGAAAAACCAACCATGTCACTCGTATACATTTCCTATATCAAGATATAACAAAAAATAACTGAAGACTTTTTCCATCATCTAAACTCTACATCTTTGATTTCTCTTTGAGGAAGCAAACTGTTACCAGAAATATGCAGGGTGTAACAAAATTAGTGTAGGACCCGTTAACTGGGGATTCTACTTATCGTACTAAACAACTTTTATTTTACAACTTTGCTCAAATCGCAAAAAAAATTTGGACTCGCCATACAAAAGTGGCAAAAAATGGCAAAACAGATGATCAATTTGTATGGCGAGTCCAAGTTTTTTTTGCGATTTGAGCAAAGTTGTAGAATAAAAGTTGTTCAGTACGATGAGTAGAATCCCCAGTTAACGGGTCCTACACCAATTTTGTTTCAGCCTGTATATTCGGCCTCCAAATTTGGATAAACAAACGTAATAACCTAGAGTCACATTAGTGATTTAGCGAGTCCTTGGGTGAATGGAACTAAGTGTCGCGGTCCGCAGGTGGTCCTGTCCAGAACAATGGATCGTTGCTGCCTTTTGACACCGACGAGTATTATTCAATACCATCCACTAAATTATGCCTAAATAAACCATAATATTTACTTGATCAAATAGAAGTGAGAAGTGATTTTTGCCAAAATAGAGGTAGATTGCGATTAATAGTATTAATAATTTCAATTGCTATTTATAACAAAAAGCTTCCACAATTTGGCTGGATATTCATCTAAACAAGAAAACAAAATAGCACAGTTAGCATGAACCATTATAATATTTACATATAGTATTCTGGCGCAACATGTCTATTAAATCTTCAGTCTTCAAACCAATCTTCAGAGATGAGCCCTGAGATGTCGCTGAAATCTAAAGAAATGTCAAGCTGTAAATCATGAAAACACAAACCTTCTGATAAAGGAAGGGGCGAGTGAGCGCGAGGTACCGCTCCATAGCCATGGTGACGGCGATGCAGACGCTGCCGATGCCAAATATCCGGAGGACCACGCGGCCGGCGCAGTATATGCGCGACCCCCTGACCTCGGGGATCTGCTCCGACACCACCATAGCACCCATCATACCCACCTGTAGGAAAACACATAAATATGAGTAAACGTAACTTAATAAGTACATAGATACACACAAGAATAAGATACTGGGAATAAAGTGTAAGGTAGTGTCGGTGTGAGAGTGACGTGATCACGTGACCGTATACCCCTGAAGCATGTTTTTACTACGAGTTTGTTGAACAAAAATTTTAAGGAATTACAGATATTCTAAAATTATATGCATTCCATTTCAAGTTCTGCCTAACTGGTTTTTTTATGAAAAGTTCATAACATATTTTTTTACGTCCTGTGTAATGCCTAATAATTTCAATAATTATGAGAATCAAATAAAAATGGAATAAGTAGTCATTTTAGCAATGAAAAAAAAAATCTAGGCAATCTGGACTAAATCATTATAAGAAAGGTATAAACTAAACAATGACCCTTATCGGGGTGAACTTACATAATATACATAATAATATATAGTAAATTTTATAGTAAATTTTTAGGTTTTGCTATGGTGAAGTCAGCTTCAGCCAATAAATAGCAAATCTCTGATTTCAGAAAACTCTTATACCTACTTAAAAATGTTGTGCAACTATTTTTCCAAGGATGTGGGTCAACGCACATCATTAAAGTCGCCTACGACGACGTCATGATATGCGCAGATTGGGCTCAAAATTATAAATCGCAATGCTAATTTCACATAACAACGTAACAATGGAAAATTCGCAACAGCTAAAAAATTCTAACGGTCTAATAAAAATAAATCGGTGTAACATTGTAAGCAAGTTACGTTACGTCTATACAGGCTGTAACAAAATAGCTGTAAGCCGGTAATTGGAGCTTAATCAACATACTGAACAACATTAATGGTATAAAAATATAGCAAAACTCAAATGCAAAAATGTTTTAGGTTCTTCATACAAACTGATCTGCTGTTTGGCCAATTTGAATGGAGAGTCTAAAAATATTTTTGCGATTTCAACAAAAGTTGTTCAATAAAATGAGACATAAGAAGCCTCCGTAACCGGGTATACATTTATTTTGTTCAATATAATAGATTCCCTTGTAACCAGAAAATTAATCACATTTAATTGTGTTTATATATATTATTGGGTGTTAATACTAAAAGTGATTGGGATATACGGCGCTTTTTCTGAGACACAGATTGATTAATAAGTAGGGTACCAGATACAAGGTAATACCTAGTAGTAGTAATTTGTTTCTGATCGCACCGCCGCTGCCGCACCTAAGATACTCGTATCATTGGCCTGTCAATAAAGGGGGTCAACAATTGCTCAATTGTGCCAATATTTTTAAACCAAAGTATGTCAAACGAACCATAATACTGTGGAATGAATTGTCACCTGCGGTATTTCCGGACCAATACGACATTCAAACCTTCAAGAAAAGAGCGTACCTACTCCCATATTAAAGGCCGGCAACGCACTTGTGACTCCTCTGGTGTTGCGGGTGTTTATGGGCGGCGGTAATCGCTTACCATCAGGTGATCCGTCTGCTCGTTTGCCACCTCTGCCATAAAAAAAATACAAACAACCATAAATTAATCAGCTCACCAAAGCCACCAAATCGTTAGCAGCCAAAGAGGTCAGAAGTAATAAATGTTTCCTGTTCCTCATCCTTCGCTCTCCGCGTCTCAGAGCGATGATGGCCGCCGCATTGCCGACTATGCCTATCGCGTAGACCACTTTGATGAGGATCCGCAGCATCCCGCTCTCGCGTCTCGCGGGGAGAGCACTCGCTGTGGGCTCCGTCATCGCGAATGTCATCATCACCTCATCCGTGATCGAGGTTGACATATTGAAATCCATTTTATTTTGCAGTTCGTTTTGTTTCAACGCTTTTTAGTGTCGACACTTTAATAATGTTATCATAGTCCGATCCACCTGCAAGATAAAACCTTTTCATAACATATATAATTTAAACCTATCTACATCTGAGCCCATGCTTGCAATCTAATTAATATTTTATCAATGATGTATTTATTCTCCTTTATCTGTCTAGTGCCTACTCGCAATGTTAATAATAATATTGTTATAACTTTATCCTAATGTTTATGGATGTTTGAACTTTGGCGCTAATGGTAGTCATCAGTGATTTCTCTGTTGTGTATGTATTTTAATAGGTCAAAAAGAGAATTCTACATATAAAGGTAACTATGCAAATCAACATGCGTTTTGGTAGGTATTATTTATATAATAATTCTGAGTAAATAAACAAATTGATTGTGTTTGGATTCATGAATTAAATCCATTCATTCTACAGTTATATCTAACTTTTGATAAAACAGCAGCAAAAAACAAATTGCAGATTTTCCATAAGTATTACTTGGTTTAAATATATATTTTTTACCAATCGTGTGTAGTTTTTGATTGGTAAACATCTTATCTCGATTTTAATACAAAAAGGAGGAAAAATACATTTATTCAAGATATTTGGGTTATATTCAATTGTTCACTGTAAAAATTTGAAATTCAATCGGTCTACTCTCGATTTCTTCAATGAGAGCTCTATTGACTGAAATGTGATACCTGGGGTGTGCCAGTTCAACTTACGAATGTATAAACGTATTAATTAATAAAATAAATAGGTACATCAGTACTATATTGATATTAATCTTTATTTATCTCTATATATATCAAAAAATTAAGTACTAAATGTAAACGTATTTTTTGAACAAAAAAGTACGTAAAGTTTTAAGTAAACCGATACATTTTTACACTTACATTTTTTTTTTCGAAAAGTTGTTAATTCGTTGGAGCTCTCTTGGGCTACGCGACGCACTACGCACGCACGAGACCGCACGAGCGACGACGCGACGCGAACTCCTCAGGGATCACCGAATACTACTAAACTTGAACCACGGACTGGCCAATGTTGACTAGACGTGCCAGCCGGTGGCTCCTGTGAGCTGCGTCAGTTACTGTCATGCCTCCCTAGCTGGGTAGGTAAATACCTACCCACATAAGCTTTCCTCACAAACATACTGAGTAAGTATATCACGTTAAACGTTTTTCATATCATACATACGTATAGAACATTCGATAAGTATAGTTTAATTTATTACTATTGTACATACTTGCATACTTTATGAAATCTACCAAAAATGGTATACTGAATGTAACATTTTTCACATTAATTAGTGATGAAATTATTGGAATATAAAAAAAAACGAATATATCGAGATGAATCATTGCAAACATTGCGCTGTCTCTCACCCTAATATCCACTAGAATCAAAAATAATATCATACCTACCTGAGGTAAAACATATAATGTTTTAATCAGAGCCATATTAATGTTTGATATTAAATGACAGGCAAGATAATTTTTTACCACACCCCGGAAACTTCATATACATATATTTCTTGCCATTGTTTACTACATAGACTTTCAAGTTTGTACACATGTAAATGTGTGCGTGATGTACTTTAGCCCTCATTGTTTTTTATTGTTTTTTTATTATTATTTTTATTATTAGAAAACCAATCGATTTTACATATTTGATAACTTAAAATTACTAATAATAATAGTACAAGCCAATAATAGGTTTCCCTTAATTAAACCAAAAAGTAATAACAATATAAGTCGTAGGTATATACATGCATACTTTTGTCTTATGATAACTGGATTTTTACAAATAAAGTGAAGGCTGTGTACACCAGATTAGGCTGTATAGCCTTAGAAGCCTTTTGATCTTTCCTTAAAAAAGTAAAATTGTCTTAGGTTAGTAAACTGTGCTTTGGTTTGCCAACCCCTTGACAAATGGTCACACATCGGTCACACAGGGGGTTTGAGGTAGACTTCAGAGAGCGGCAGGGAGTGTCCATACTATATAATGCCCTTATACTGTGTTTTTAACTATGAACTTACCCGTCTTAATGTATCCTTACGACTTAAAAAAAATGGAATAAGAAAGTAATGATAATGACAATAAAATGATGGTGAAATGCTTTTTAATACAGACAGGTGTCATAATTTTTGTACCAAAAATAGGAGTTTATTTAAGTAGTCCCGCAATAGAATAGAGTAAGTAATTAATGAAAACAAGACGTCTCTAATAAAAACCTTTTAACCTCCTGGGGCCTAGCGTTGTTAATATAATACATAAGAAGAAAAAAATATATGGGTCGCCATCGATAGTTTGGAAACTAGGGCTACATTTATAATGTTCAAAAATGTTTAATTGCCAAATAAATATTTTTTTTATTTTTCATTTTTATTTTTCATCTGTATAGGGTCCCTCTAAAACACCTGAAAAAAAAATTACAGTGGCTTCTCCTCACAAAACTGAACAACTTTCCCCAAGGAATCTATACTCAATTTAAAAAAAATTGTTGACTTTTCATACAAAATTGGCGGTTCAGTTGATCAATTAGTATGTAAAGTCCAAAAAAAATTTGCGAATTGAGTATAGGTTCCTTGGGGAAAGTTGTTCAGTTTCATGAGTAGAAGCTGTGGTTACAATTTTTTCAGGTATTTCTTAAGGACCCCATATAATTGTCGAACTGTTATTGTAGGTTCTTAAACAAACTATTAAGATGCCATTTTGAACTTCTTTCTATTGGTCAATCAACTAACAATTAAATAATTATTTTTTCATTTTGACGTGAACGCTGGCGGCAAGGGTATCGCCCGCGCCGTGTGAAAGGTAATTTTCAATATTTAGCAAAATATTTAAGTATTCACGTTGTATATCTAATATTTTGTGAAACATTAGTTAAAAAAAAGAAAAGAAAAGTTGAAAAGTTGTTTTAAAGTTTTTGAAAAGTTTTATGTCGCACAGATAGTACACGTGGTCCCAGTGACTTGTGCGTTTGATGTTTTACCTGTACGACATAGAGCACTTCGCTTCGCTGACATAGCTATTTTTCACAGTTTTGAGGGTGTAGAAATTACAGATATCTTAGCTTACACTAACTTTCTATCTGACGAAGATGATTCTGTAGAGGTTACTCATAATGATGGCAGTAGTACTGCCGCAGTACTAAGTATGGTCCTTGCTGATTCTTTTGAGAAGGATTTAAAGAGTCTGTAATCTGAAATAGTTATGAATTATCACATTTATTTATTTCGTTTTGTCTTTATCACGGACAATGACAGTACCAAATAAGTAGTATATGCTAAAATAAAAAGCAAAAGTATCGTACGAGGAGTTCGATCAAGGGACCGTGTTCTAAGAACTCTTGTTCTTAAAGGACATGGTCTCGTCACTGTTTTAACGGAAAATTTTCACCATTAATATTGCTATTTTTGCAGCTAAAGATGGTTGATACCACTAATAGAACTTAAGTACTAAAACAGCTTATAGAAATATTTTAAAATACTATCAAGAAAACGAATTTCTTAGATTTTTGTAAGAAAAGGTAATAAAGATATCATGACAATGTTATTTTTTGAAGTATTTTTTATTATTTGTGAGTTTTTTTTTTGTATTTTTGTTTAGGAGGATCCATTATTTTTATATTATATTAATAGTTCCTGTTCTATAGCATAAGATAATTTAGTTGTAATTTGGAGATTATGTGTGCTGTAAGGACAGAAATTGCCTCTGTCTACTAACTGTGATTTTGGTGAGAAAAAAAATATTTTTTTTAATTAAAATTATTATTCAATTAAAATATTTAACGCTTGCGGCTTTCATTTTAGAAATTCTCTTAATATTAATTAATATTCTTCTATGTCATATGTATCTATATATGACATAGATGAATATTAATAATTATTAAAATCCTGACCCCTTAAAATTTCAAACGTACTTTTTTTAACACCTTGTATACGACACTAAATTGATACGTCATAGAGACCAGCTGTTAAGATTGAGAAAAGCCTAGTTTCCACGAATATTTTTTTTCCTATGTTTCTCGGTATCTTTTTTGGCCTTCGATTCGTTTAAAAACAAGTTGCATACGATACATTAAGCATTTCTAAAATCAAAAGGTCTGGGCTCCAGGAGGTTAAAGATAAGTGGACTCCAATTCAGGTGCATAATTGCTTCATATCTTTTTCATCGGTCGAGATTCACGGTGGACAATAGCCAACCGTAGCCATTTTCGGCCACCGTTGTCCATTGCTCGTTTCCTTTGCGTTTATGGATGGTCGTACTTTATTTGGGTAGCTATAGTACATTATATTTTTATTATGATTCACATTAGCAATTTAAAACATTCTTTGATAAAATATTTAATTATCTCACATATACGTGTCACTTGTTTACCCAGTTTATTGTATTTAGCTGTATTAAGTTTCCCAATTTAGCCAAAGTTGTTTGCCCATGCCTTGGACCGCGAGGGCTATTTTAGATTTTTTCCCAGATTCCTATCCATGTGAGAATTATGAACTTTCCTAAAATGAAAAGTGTTTTAGGTATATATATGACAAAAATATAAATTATTTATTTATTTTAACGTTTATTGCAGGCAACTTAGTAAAATATTACAGGCCCATAGATAGATACAAACTTATTTAATAAATTAATTAACTTAAATACCATACATACATATAATTAATTAATTAATCATTAATTAATTAGTTTAGCAGTTTTGATTTAACGATAATAAACTGACAAAAAGAAATTTATATTAGTTATAAATTTAAAAAGTAATAATGTTTTGAAATGGTAAGATAAAGTAACTTATAACAGTAAAGTTATTTCGTATACAAGCTGGTACAAGATACTTCGGTGAATTTTCCATAAAGACATATAAACTATGAAATATTTCTACCAGTGGAAAAGTTTGTGCAAATAATGTGTAAGACAATTTTGTAAACATGTGTTTGTATCATATTTGTATGTGCAATAAACTAATAAATAAATAAAAAAACAATAAGGTAAATAAAAATTATATCCGCAGCTTACAGGACATTACACCTCAGACAAACACATGAGTACATTCATGGAAGTCATTGTAGCTAGCCCACGTTTATTGATATTAGATGCCTCTAAGGATCTGGGCTGCAGCAGAGATGTCTTTCGCGTAAATTGAAGGCATCTGTCGCCTGTCTGTATGCCGAATATCACATCCATATACCTATAACTATTAAAATAGTTTTAAGTCATATATCATAGTTGATTCTAGGCCCTTCGATCTCAAGGCCCAAGATAACGAAAGGAAAAAATATATTAAGCTCCCACCTAGTTAAAAACATTATCATGCCTTATCCAAAACCTTTTTTTAGTACCAGTCAAGTGGTAAGTCACCAGCTCCGTGTCAAGAATCTTGATGAGTTTTAATATTGTAATGAGGAAACAATAGCAAGGCATGGGTCTATAGTAAAACGCGTGCCAAAGCGATCGACGGCGCCGAACATCTACCTACATTCTTACATTGGAATACAACAAATTAACAATGTATGTACTTACCTCTGTAATATGTACCAAATGTATAATATAATTAATTAACTACATTTACAAACCTAGGTTATATAACCTATATTTTGTTAATTTTACTCACGTCTGATAACTACCCTTTTTTTGCAACTTGACTAGGATTGTTATTGCTGATTTGCGTTGAGCAATTACAATCCTATTTATGTATGTTAGACGGTAAAAGATGATACGAGAAAATATGCACAGCGTGACTGTACTACTCATTACAGGATGATAACCATTGTCTGTACTGCAAGGATTTTTCGAAACGAGGTTTAAAATATGAAACTAATCCGGTGCTTTTAAAAATATGCTTCTGGTAATTTTATTCCACTTCATTTTTTATCAATGTTACTCCGATTACAGATTCCTTCAATAAGCCGTTAAGTTTACAAAAAATCTATAACCACGTTTTACGAACTAGACGCCACTCTGAAACACTAACTTGGTAAAACACTGCCATAATGTATTATTGCCCAAATACCTACTACGTACAAAAGGACTCAGACCATAAGGTAGATCTAAATATATCTTTGTTCTAGATCCATTTTTGTTTTGTGTTATGTTCTTATGCGTCCTTTTGACCGTCTCAATTAACAAAGGGTAATAGGAGAAATTTTCCATTTCTTTGTAGATACGTATATATTATCTAAACTAACTTTTTGCCCGCGACTTCGCCCACGACGACATAGTTTAATCAACAGAAAACGTGAGTAAAAAAATTATTTTGATTTGACTGAACGCTAATTACTGTATTTAGGAAATATTTGTAAGTATATCGACTAAAGAAAAAGGCGACCTCCATATTATTTTATTTTAACTTTCATATAAATTATATCCCACATTTCCAACTCGTCAGTGGATGAATTTTCATCAATCCTAAGTGATTGCCTACGTCAGCAAAAGTATTTACAATATCTGTGAACAACCTTAACTAAAATTTACTTTCTTAATGCAATGGCACGGGTTTCTTTCCATATCTCGGCAAGGTTAGGCCATACTCCACTCACAGGGGCCAAGTCCATCTGGATTGATGGAGCTTGTGGGTCTATGGCCTTACCCAGTATCAAAAGTTTTCAAGCCATTTAAAAGGCCTTTTGACATGCCTTACCGACTGCTATCTAATGAATGATAGCAGCCAGCCCCCAGTGGCTTAACGAACCTTGTGAAGCACGCACACGGTCGAGATAAATGCCACTTACAATCAAACTCAACCTGGTTATTATCGTGTCTGTAGTCGGTCGGTGAAATGGTCGCGATAAATGCCACTAACAGTCAAACTCATCCAGGTCATGACCGTGTCTGTAGTCAGTTAACCTGCATGATCGATGCGACCACGCAAGCCTACCACAATCCGAAACCGTTCTTAAATTTGCAGCATTTTCACTATAGATATGATGATATTTATAGTCCTAACTTGAGAAATGATCGGATCTCCATACAAATTTTTATCCCCTATTTCACCCCTTTCAAGTTTTATTTCTGCAACAAAAAGTAGCGTATGTCCTTCCCCAAGGTTCCATCTACCTCCATACCAAAATTCATCAAAATCGGTTCAAATCGGTTCAATCGGTTCGGTGAAAACGTAACAGACAGACAGACAGAGTTACTTTCGCATTTATAATATTAGTATATGGATGACAGTATTAAGGTGAGCTCACGGTGGACAGTGCTGAGACTTGGTGATGGGGGATTAGTTCGTTTCTCCGCAAAGGATGTTACGTCTGTTATAACAAACATGCAAAGAAGAAAGTCCCCGGTCACGACGGACTTAACATTGAACACCTAAAGTACGCTGGCGTCCATTTGCCTAGAGTCCTATATATGTTCTTCTCGCTCTGCATTGTCCATTCATACCTACCGCCAGACTTGATGAAGACTTTCGTAGTTCCGATTATCAAGAACAGAACAGGTAATATATCGGACAAAAGTAACTATAGACCTATATCTTTGGCCACCATAGTCGCTAAAGTGCTTGACGGTCTGTTTGACGCTCAGATTAGCAAATATGTTAAACTACATGACTCGCAGTTCGGTTTTCGTGCCGGACTATCAACTGAGAGCGCAATTTTGAGCGTGAAGCATAAGTCAGGTACTATACCGACATAAGTACTCCGATATATGCCTGTTTCTTAGATTTATCAAAGGCATTCGACCTAGTGTCGTACCAAGTGCCCAAGTGTAATTCCGCCACTAACCCTCAACGGTACTACACTAGAGAGGGTCAGAAAGTTTAAATATCTAGGCCATCTGTTTATGTAGGACCTCAAGGACGACGAGGACATAGAAAGGGAACGTAGGGCGATAGCGGTAAGAAGCAACATGATTGCACGGAGGTTTGCTCGATGCACAAGGGATGTGAAGATCACACTCTTCCTAGCTTCTGGCCTAGCCTCTGGTTTATTTTTTTTTATTTTTATTTAATAACAATTTATTACTTAATGACAAATACTTACTTAAGCTAGTACAAAAAAAACCTTAACAGATTTATCCGTGCAGTAGTCACTCGTCGTCGTACACGCATTAATGTAGATTACTTATTTACATTAAGGTAACGAAAAAAAATCGTAAAACTCAAGATATTTGAAAAAGTGGGCAATAACAGTAAAGGTTTCCCTCTTCAATCACATACGTAAGACAACCAAAACAAAAAAACATCAAAAGGCATAATAGGTGAGCGAGCCACCTGCAGCCGGCGCGGGGCGGCGGCGCGGCGCTCGGCCGGCCGATGCGCCGCGCCCCGCTCCCCACAAGTCTCCGTAAAACTTGTCTAATAAGCGTTAATTTCATAATAATAATTCATTTATTTACGCTTTCATGGTGTAACAAATATAAAAAGGAGCACACATGAAACCCTGTAAGGGCACTGCGAAATTGACACTAAACAATATTAAAGTAGAGAACATAAAATAAAAAATATTACATTATAGAACATAAAACTTAAGGATTACAATCATTACAAGAAGGTTACTAATTAATACATTTGGTAGCAAATTTTTGGTTTTACATTTCTTAAATTAAAATGCAATTTAGTTTTCTGGCTATTCACTAAGATACGAGAACAAAAAATTATAAAAATATGGATTAATACTAAGCTAGATACTTTGGTTTTAATATTAAATATAATATCTAGATTTATTAGTAAAATTTACTTAACTATTTAATATTATTTTCTCGGTTCAGTGTTAAAAAACTCTTGTAAGGAATAAATTGTTTTAGCAAGGAGGAATTCTTTAAGCTCATTTGAGAAAGTTGTATTATTTTTCTGGATTTTTATTTTATTTGGGATTTTATTATAAATTTACCATCATTTACATTCATTTTCATTTTTTTTATCGCTTACCATCAGGTGATCCGTCTGCTCGTTTGCCACCTATCGCATAAAAAAAAAATTGTTGCCATTACAAAAGTGCTTTTGCCATACATTTGCAGTCTAGCTCTAGGTAGAGCTAGATTTTCTTGGTGACGCAGATTACGCGGGTGACAGTATACCTGTTTGGCTTGAGGAAATAGGTAAGCGTTTTGGCGCACAAATTTGCAGATTTCCAAAATGTATAATGACGTTACAGTTAATATTTTTAGTTTTTGAAAGTGTGGTCTACAGCTGTCTGTTTGTTGGATGTTTACTAGTATTCTGATGCACTTTTTCTGTAACACTAATACATCACTGACGTCGGTACTATTTCCCCATAATATTATGCCGTATTGCAACCATGCATGTGCGTAGGCGTAATAGGCTTTTAGGGCAGTTTTAAGGTCAGTCGCCTTTTTCAGCTCGTACAAAGCGTAGGTGAACCGTGATAGTTTGCCAGATATTTTTTATAATATGTGCTTTCCAATCCACTGATGCATCAATTTCTATTCCTAACAGACTACAGCTTTCAACGGTTTCCATTTTTATGTCGTTATATAAATATGTAACATTTAAGTTTTTATTTTGTTTCGTTTTAAAATGTATTAATTTTGCAACATATGCGGTAACGATGGTCGTTCGGAATTCTGCAGTTACGTATAAAGAGTGTTTAAATTTTATATGGCTTGGTTTTATTAACTTAATTATATTTATATATGATAAGATAAATACATAAAATGTACGGGAATAATTTTATCTAGTTGGTTGGTTTGCTTATTTAAATAAAAGTATCAATTAGATTAGTTTGGTTTTATCGTAATATAATATAAATAATAATACAAAAGTAGTAGTAGATTCACGTATTTAAAAATTCTAAAAAATATTATTTTAGTTCTGTTTTGAATTTATTTTTCGTTAGCTTAATTTTGACGTTTAGCGGTAATTCATTAATTAGCTTAGGAATTATGCATTTTAATGTTAGTAAATACTCTCAGAAATCGCTAAATGCCCTGCGCGTCCAATATAATATCGCATTAAGGATGCTGTTGGGGCTGCCCCGCTTCTGCAGTGCTTCGGGAATGTTTGCAGAAGCCCGCGTGGATATATTCCCGGCCATTATGCGGAAGCGGGCCGGTTCACTGATACGCAGAGTGCGGGTCAGCGGCAACAGCATCCTGCAGGCGGTGGCGGATAGCTGCGACTGTCCCGTGATGTGGCGTCAGGGCATATGCACTAAATGCGGGTGGTAGGACCTTGTGCGAGGTCCGTCCGGATCGCTACCACCATCTTACTGCAGGTGGTAGGGCCTTGTGCGAGGTCCGTCCGGATCGCTACCACCATCTTACTCGCTAATCCTGCCGCTAAGTGCTTGCACTGTTGTGTTCCGGTGTGGAGGGTAAGACAGCCGAGGAAATTACAGGCACAAGAGGCATTTCATCTTAGCCCTCTAGGTTGGCAACGCATCTGCAATCCGCTCCGGGGTTGCAGGTGTCTATGGGCAGTGGTGATCACTTACCATCAGGTGACCCACTTGCTCGTTTGCATTCCTTATCACATAAAAAAAAAAAAACTTGTATTCCTCGTTTATTTATTTTTTTACTAACATAGTTTGTAAGACCTTTGTTACTAACGATTTATGTATCTTGTAATCTGAAAATAAATGGATAATAATAATAATAATGATTATTATTTCGTTGCATATGCACGATATAAGTTGCTCAATGCAATTGTTGTGCCGTATGCACAATATCTTTATGTGGTGTTGTTGTCAAAAAGTACATTTTTGTGTTCCATCCCGAGCAACGAGTTCAAGAGCTCTACCCGAACTCGAGAAGATTGCCAAATGTTTCTAATCTTCTTGGGCTAGCTAGATGCACGTTAGATCTTCTCTCTTAGATAGGCCCATCGCATCTTGTGACTTTTCCTAAAATTCCTTCATAAAGTTATAATTCTAAGGACCATTGAGCAATAAGGATTATTGAGCGTGGCCTCGGCTTACAACGGTGTTCGTGTTGATGTCTTTTATATGACAGTTGGTACAGAGTGCCGTAGCTTTGGTGTAGTACGGTGCTCCCGTTGATGTCTTTTGTATGTGAGTGGGTCAAGAGTTGCGTAGCCTGCGTAGCACGGTGGTCTCGTTGATGTCTTTTCTATGAGAGGTGGTACAGAGTGGCGCACAGTATTCAATATGGCCTATTTAGCGACACAAGTTACCTTTTTGAAGTTTAACCAGTTGTAACATGATCGCTTTACATGTATATGTGCATGTTATTATGATTAATAAAATTCAATATCTATTTTGACAACTCAATCAGTGTGCTTGCTACTTTCGAAGTTAAAAGTTGTTTGTTATCGATTGGCGTCAATATTAGGATGGCTACATATTCTAAAGGTATGGGTCTACTTATATCACTAATTTTTTTAAAGTTACTGTACGAGTACAGTAAGCCCGTAGATAGCTTTCAAATATGGTAAAATACTATTAAAAAACAAAGTTTTGAATAAAATAAAAATATATTGCAAGGTGTTATAAGGGTGTAAAATTTATTTTAAACATTACTTAAGTTACTATACTTTACAATAAACCTAGGTTGAATATGCGAAGTTTGCGAGTCTCGTGAAAATAAAATATTTTGTTACCAGATCGACGAATTACAAGAAAAGAGCTGTTCGACATATATGGCTTTCTAAGAAGCTCAAAGATCGATCGGTTAGCTCATGTGATTAATTATGTCAATTTTATATTTTTTTTAAATTGTAGTAAAAAATAAATCTATAAAATACGAGCCCAATGCAATCCAAGAGAAATTCCCATTTGAAATCTAAATAGTGAATCAAGAATTTTTATTTCTAAGAAAAAGTTGTATATTGGAATTTTTCAATATTTTTTGCGTATTCTATACTTGATTCTTTTTACCCCTTAAAGTTTCGTAACGCATTTTTTTAACACTTTGTATTATGGTTTTTGAAATCTTGATTTTATTTTTATAATTTAAATAAAAAACGTGAATTCAACTAGATGTGTATTTTATTATTCTAATGAATTTAAAAAACTAACAACACTATGCACAGTTAATCAGAGTTGTCATTTTTGTCCCGCTAAATTGGCAAAATCGAATACTGTGGTCGTAGCCTCAGCGTAGCACGGTGATCTCGTTGATGTCTTTTCTATGTGAGGCGGTAAAGAGTGGCGTAGCCTCAGCGTACAGCGGTGATCTCGTTGATATCTAGGTATTCTTTGAGAGGTGGTAAAGAGTGGCGACGCGTCGGCGTAGCGTAGATGGTTAAGAGTTACGTATCCTCGGCGTGGCATAGTGTTTGCGTTAAGGTATTTTCTATGGCTTATTATTTACACAAACATTATCTTGTCCATAGTAAGGGCCAGAATACTAATCCAAACTAATATTACAAGTGCAAAAGTAACTCTGTCTGTCTGTCTGTCTGTTACGTTTTCACGCCTAAATCGCTTCCGTGACTTAAACACAGCGCGACTCGTCCATGTTACCCCAAATCGCTAACTCCAAAATATTTAAAGTATTTTTGTGTTGACTATAATTTTTATGAGCTTTTTATGAACCATATTTTTTGTTCATGCTACACAAATACGACGTCAAACAAATAATATCTATATATGTATGTATGTATGTATGCACTCTTTATGGGACACAAAGAGAAAATGGGTTTATCGTCCACACTGTAGGGGCACGGATCACTTCCCATAATTAGGTATACTCCACAATATATGGGGACCAAGTCCGGAGTGCTACTTCGTAATTTTATGCATTTAAATACTACCTATATTAAAAGGGAAAATAGCTTAAAATTACTGTTTTCTTCGAAGAATAATATGTTTTGAGTAGAAAATACCCTCTGAATAGAAAGAGCGACGTATTATTTTAGCCAATTTCACATACGTCTTCAATGCTGACGTAACATCTAGAAGATCTACGGAGCAAAACTTGTCAAAATAAGTATATGCTTAACCCATGGAACTATTACGTTTCCATGGCTTAACCACATTGCAAGTAATACACCTTGCGAACGTGCAAAGAAAGAAAATACGCTTTACTTGAAAGTTTCTATATTATGGAATAAAAATAGTTATTTATACTACACCTACTTAGAAAGTATTTATTTATTTATTTATTTTATTTATTTGGAGGGAAAAGTGTATAAAAATTACTAACGTGTTTTTTTTAAATTTTGGGTAAGACTATGTCAGTAAACTAAATGTAAAATGCCAAAAAGTTTGTATCTCCAAGTTCGCAAAATTATACTGACCACAAGCTTTTTTCAACATTATTTTGAAAAAGAACATGTATTTTTTATTTTCCTCGTAGTTGTAGTATAAAGCACTATGTATCACTCGGAAGAAAGTGCGATTCCCAACTCGAGTGTATTATATCAAACTAAATCTCTCGTTGGTAATCGGTCACTTTCTCGCCTTGATGAACAATGTACTATGGCTATTGCATTTTTAAAGACGTAATCAATATATAATTCACACCCCGGACACTTCATACAAATTTCGCGCCATTGTTTACTACAAAGACATTCATGTTTGTACACACGTAAATGTGTGCGTGATGTACTAGGGTTGACTCGCGAGATTCAATTAGCCCTCATTGTTCTTTATTATTAGCTAGACTTTTACAAATCAAGTAAAGGCTGTATACACCAGACTAGGCTGTATAGCCTTAGAAGGCTTAGTTCTTTCCTTAAAAATTAAAATTGTCTTTGGTTATAATATAGAGCGTTTCAACAAATAGTTCCTATGCCGTTATGTTGGCTACCCTGTCTATCAACGACATCAACACGCGAAGACTCTTCTACCCATTTTGTTAGTGTGTGTCTAAGTTCTATGTAGTGTACGTAGAAAACATTGCTGCCAACATAACGGCATAGGAACTATTTGTTGAAACGCTCTATACTGTGATTTGGAACTGTGCCAACCTCTTGACAAATGGTCACAGATCGGTCACACAGGGGGGGGTGAGGTAGCCTTCAGAGAGCGGCAGGGAGTGTCTATACTGTATAATGTCATTATACTATGGTGCACTTGACAGCAACCGTTTTGTACCTTCTCTTTCACACTTAAGCGATTTATATCATGCTATCCTGTTGTAGGAGTGAAAGGTTGCTGTCAGTTCGTACCCTCGGAACGCACACCACAAATAAATGTTTGCCAACCCTTGACTATTAGGTCACACATCGGTCACACAGGGGGGGTGAGGTCGCCTTCAGAGAGCGGCAGGGAGTGTCCATACTGTATAATATCCTTATACTGTGTACATTATAAAAATCTAGTGTGTGTGGGTATGTCCAGCTTTTTCTCTAAAACCATTTACTGCCAACCACTCGTGATTATAGTGATATATAGCCCTTGGTGTGCATTCAAAAGTAAAAGAGTTTGGTATCGATGGGTGAAAGTGGGAGGGTGTGGGTGGCAAAAAATTCTGTTCGAGGGGTAGGGGGGGCTGAGGTGCAGGGAGGGGAGGGGGGTAGAGGTAGGGGTAAGGGGGAGGTGCATACAAGGGAACACTAATGTTGTGGAGTGTTCTGGAATGAAGACTCCTGCTTTTCTCACGGTCAGCTATACGTAGCTTGCTCTCGAGTAGGGAATTCGAAAAATATGTACCCCGGATAACAAAATGAAAAATTTTGTTTATAAACAAGTACTATAGCAGAAACGGTCATCATAGTATAAATAGTAGGTTATCTTCATACAATGGTACATCGCGCGGCTTGTATGTGTGCGCGCCAGTAGGCACCGCCGTCTACGCACACAAAAGCAGAAAATGCCGAGGTGACCGAGGTGAAACTGTTGGGGCTGCACCGCAGCTGAGTGACGTGACGTGTTAGTCACTTGCCGTTTCTTGACACGACACGACATCGACGCCATCGCGTGTAAAAAAAATGACTGCATCTACAAAGCGAAAATATTGTTGTGTTTCTGGAATTCAAATCCAGAATTGTCGTTATTCAAGATACCGACTGATATGATATTGAAAAAACAAAATATTAAAGCCACTTATTCCATTCTTTGGTAACTCACGGAGGAACATTTACATTATACCTACAAGTGATTAGTAATACCTGCACATCTCTTAACTGGTGATTCCACTCTTGAAACTGAAAAACTTGGTCTATATAACTTTAGACAAATCACATTTTTTTCTATGCTTTTCATACAAATCGATCAGCTTATTGAGCGTAGTTCATAATAAGAAACCAAAAAGATTATGCAATTTAAGCAAAGTTCTAGAACAAAAGTTGTTCAGTTCATAAGTAAAATCACCAGTTAAGAGGTTAGCATTTGGGTATGTGGCAGTCACCTGTATATTTTTGATCACTATTATCAATTTATCACTGTGTTTAAACTTTTAATTGATGGGCTTTATCGAGGTAATTTTACAATGATTATAGACCAGGAGCCAGGGGGCTTTAATTTTTCATTTAATATAAATACAGTCTGAACTTAAGATTTATTTATTGCTATCAAATCGCCACTGCGCAATAATAATAATATAATTTAAATACTAGCTCCTTTTAATTGAACCGCTCTTATTCTGATTATTTTCACAAACTTTTTCTAAGCCTGTCGTTCCTTTCCTTCGTGCGGTGGTACCGCTCATTATTCTCGGATTTGCTATTTTTGGGTTACCTACCACGTTTCTTTTTTCTGATTTGACCTACAAGTCAATTTTTGTATCATTTATTTAAAAGTGTTACAACAAAAGTTGTCACGTTAGACCCGACTACTAAATAGCCTTGATATACCTTGTTCCAATCAAGAAAAAGCAAAAGGTAAAAATCAAACTTACTATGGAACTGACTTTTTGGCGGGAACTCGCGGCAAGAGTTTGTCATTTTTGTTTTATTATCCGAAAAAATAGATATCGTGGTTTTTAATGCATAATATTGATAGTGTATTGTTCAATAAAGTGCCATTTAAGTGTCTAATATGTAGGATAATGAAATAAAAGTGTGTAGACTGTGTTTCGAGTGCTCTCAAGAAGTCCATGAAATCTTCATCAAAAGTGCTATCATTTTGTTGAAGAATAGAGAAAAAGTTAAAGACGACAGAAATTGATAAATGAGAACTCAAATGAAATAGAAAAATATTTAGAGAAGAGCAAACTACGTAAGAATAGGCTGTATGGCCAGAGAAGCCTTTGCCTTTTCCTTGCAAAAGCAGGAAAGAACCAAACAAAAAAAAAATTACTATGGAACTGACACATGTCAACTTCAGTTGCCTACTAAGTTTATTTAGGTACCATTTGATTGAAATGACCTATATCTTTATGTATTTGTATGTATCTGCTGTTTAACAATCAGTTAACTATTATAATTGTTAGTACCATACAAAATACAATACAAATATGCAATGATGTGTGTGACTGATAAAATGCAGTAAGCTCCCGGTCTACATGACGCATCTAGAATCACGCAGACGGCCGCGGGCCGCGCCGCGCATGCGCCGTGTGCCGACCGAGACCTGCTGCAACGCCGCGCCGCCGCTCAGCTTAGTCACATGAGTATCTGCCGGCCGTACCGCACGCTGTCCGCTGCGACGCCGTCGGCCACACCAACGACGTCGCGACGACACGATTTCTCGCTTGTTATATTTTACCGTACCTATTTATATGTTATCTATAAGAAATCGTATGAAATACGTTACACGGTAAAAATATTCTATTACTCGGTCTGTCGTAGTTTACTATAGTACTTGTACTATTGGGTATTCTGTGACGATAGTTATTCTCAGAGATCACTGATCTAAGAGCGTTTAGTAAGTTACTAATAAATACACGGCTTCGTAGTTCTCCTTGATACCTATGATGTACCTATGTGATTCAATTTTAATTAGTTATAAAAACATAATATAGTGGGTTTCACTTTTGGTCGATAATTATTGTATGAATAAAATAAAATACTATTTTATTCCAGGCAATTTTTTTATATAAACATACATACATATATACACTAATGCGTTTTAAATACCAACGTAAATATTATATCATTAAAATACACCCAGACACAGGGCAAACACATGTGTGCCAAGGTGGGAATCGAACCTACGACCCTCGGATCAACAGAGCGCTAGCCATTGAGTCAGTCAGTTTTTTTTTAAATGAAATTACATAATTATTAATAGGTATAAGGTACTAACATTATTAGTAGCCGATATTTTAGTAAGCACTTTTACTTCTGATTTTGAATCTCGCTAAAATATTGGGCACTAATAAAGTAGCACTTTATGCAGGTATTCTACTCCTAAAACCTTGCCCGATAATAAGCTCATAGTCAAATCCCAAAAAAAATTGCCATCTCATAAAAATTGGTAAGCTGATTATCGAATTTTGTATGGGAAGTGATTTTTTGGTATTTATAGGTGTTTTTTAGGGAAATTTCTCTAATTAATTCATGATTAGAAGCCACAGTTAAAACTTTGTCGGTCATTTTGTATCACCCGGAATAGGTAAGTACATACACTTCTACAGTGAGGCACAACCCTGCGTGTTTGGTCAACAACACCATATACATAAGTATTATAGTCTACTACCGGCGAGCAGATCACCTACTCTCTCTACTCTGCGGTCATGGCTCAGTGCAGCTTGCGCGGTCGCGTCGATCATGCAGGTTAACTGATTATAGACACGGTTATAACCTAGATGGATTTGACTATTATTATTTTTTTTGCTTTATACTACACCTACATGTTTTTTTTTTTTTTTTTTCAAAATAATGTTTGGAAAAAGCTAGTGGCCAGTATCATTTTGCGAACTTGGAGATAAAAACTTTTTGGTATTTTACATTTAGTTTACCGACATAGTCTAACCCAACATTAAAAAAAAAAAAACACATTAGTAATGGATTTTCCAATTTTCCCTCCCGCTCAGCGCGTTTTCTTCCCGCATATTTGTACGATAGTAATGACGTACATTCTACCTCAAATTCGATAAAGTAATCGCGTATATCACACTGAGGCGGAATTCGGACGGGAGCGCGGAGCGACGAAATTCGCATGCGGCAGCGATCCGCTCCACCGAACGGTTTCCGTCGGAATTTCGTCGGAAGCTGCAGTGCACGACGAAGGCGCGGACTCCGCGCCACAGCCGGGCGGTTTCCGTCCGAATTTCGTCCGAAGTTACGGTGCACGATGATTTTCGTCATACGTTTATCTAATATTCGAACGTGTATGTATGTAACAACGGTTTTTTTTGTTTGTAACAAGCTCAGAACAAGAATAGGTATAGAAACTGAATTCCATACAATACTCCTTCCAAAAAGCAGGGTAGTACTTTATCCTATATATACATATATGTACTTCTTTGTCAACAGAGGTCAACCTTGAATGGTAAGACGCGATGGTTTCATATAACTATGTTTTCCATCCAGTCTAACTTGACCTATGTGTATGCAAAACCACAGCGTAAAGATTCAATCACGGAAAAACAGCAAGCAAACTGAGTAAATCGAAGCAACAAAATGTATGTTATAGAATAACGAAACGGGTTTGATTAATAAATATATTAATTTCTTAATATTTCTTTGCAAATTATCAGTATTATAAACGCAAATTGCCCGTTTTTTATGTTAAACAACTTTCGCGTAGCAGGAGTACTTTACTTACTGTTATCTTTGTGTTCTGTGGCATTCCACGTCACAGCGTTTACAGATTAGAACAGAGTTGATAGTGAAGTCGCTTCTACTTCATTTTTTAATGAAAATATTTTTTACTACGGCAAACATTCTAAGAAAAACATCGAATTGAACTATATCTTCACTAGCTGGAGGGCCCGGCTTCGCTCGGGGAGTTGATGTGAGATCGTCTGGTAGTTGGAACAAAAGATAAAAAAAATCTAAGAGGTTTTTTTATTGAATCCTTAGTCTAACAATTCACATATCTGGTTCATTAACAATCTTTTTCGTTTTCAGGGTATATAATTATTTTAGAATTCCCTACCTCATCCCCCGCACCCCGAGCCTCACCCCCTCCCGCTCCCCGAGCATTTATTTAATAACACAAGTTACAAGTCAGTGTATAAAACGTAATATAAATATAACATCATATACCTACTTAGGATTATTATTTCATTATTACATTATTTCGTTACAAATAATAACATAATTGAGTAAATCACATATTATAACATTTATTATGCGATAGTAGGTACCACACACTCTGTCAGTCTCTGGTTCCCATAGTACAAAAAAAAGTAGCGACGACTCTATTTGTTGTCCTACCGACCTTGTTCTGAAGCAGTAGTTCTGTTTCGTTTTTGCGCGGATCGCGCGCGAATCGCGCCTCCGGACGGAGAAGCGGCGTCAGTGTGTGGTACCCAGCGAATCGCACCGTGTCGCCATCCGGGAGCGCGGATTCGTCGTGCGAATCGCGCCTCCGGGCGGAGAAGCGGTGCCAGTGTGTGGTACCCCGCGGTTTTTGTATACAAATAAACATTTTACAGTACAAAGTTTAAATCCGCTCCACCGCAATTCGCCGCGGTGAGCGGAGCAGTGTGTTTTCCGCCTATAAGGTGTAGTATAAACTTACTTACAACTCCGATACAGGGTATAAAACAGGGTTCGGAAACCGGTTTTTTGAAAATACCGGTTTCGGTCATTGACCCCTATATCGAAATAATTTCGGTTAAGGTTTCGTTCAGGTTTCGGTTACCGGTATATTTAACCGGTTTAACCAAAACCGATATTTTTTCGTTCGAACGGAATTAACCGGTTAATTTGAAGAATATGCGACTTTGTAGGCATGTTTACCGCGTGCAATCAATTGAAAGCGTGCGAGAAAGTGAGCAGAAGACTCGGGCAGTGGCACCCGCGCGACGCGCCTGTACTTGACTAAGTTTGGTTTTACCGGTTAATTTAGTTCTTATTTCGGTTAGAAAACCGCTTCCTGATTAACCGATATTTTATTCAAATTTACCGGTTAAGCTGGAAACCGGTTTTAACCTGAACGGAATCGTTAACCGAAATTCGAACGAAATTAACCGGTATTTGTTAACCGGTTCCGAACCTTGGTATAAAAGTTCTTTGGTGCGTTTTAAAATACACATTGAAAAGTTCTTTGGTATTATAATGTTCAAGGTATGTTTTAAAATACATATTGATAATGTTTGACAATTGATACAGTATGGACCAGTCAAATGCCATCCAATCACAGCAGCCAATAATTAAAACTACAAAATACAAAAAAAAAATGCAATATACTTAATTTAAAAGAAATCAGACATCATTCTTGTCGGTAAACATTAGTAAACTAAACTGAGAAAACTCCGAGGGGAAGATGAATTTCCTTCATGTGGTTGCTGCTCTGATAACAGTGTGTGTCTGCGTCGTGGCGAGAGGCTGCAGCACCTTGCAGTCCGCAGCTCCGGTGACTATTTATATGTATATTATTCTGCCCTCATAAAATAGAAGGACGTAAAGTATATGGAAACTTTTCAGTTTATATTAATTCGTATTTTGCTAGGTGCCATTTACCTACCTACCTACTACCAGTCGTAGCGTTAGGTAGCCGTAGTGCAATTTACGCCCCCGTACTTGTTTACGTGCTCGTTTCGTCGAAAATAATTGTTGACTCCCCTTGTTCGGGGCTGTTGCTGTTGTTATTTTTGCACTGATTGTTTATACCTACCTACAATGATCGCAGATTTCAAGATAGGGGCAAGGTGACTTACATTACACCATTCCCCAATAAGAACAACCAACCCCTCTCCCGCAGTTTTAGTTTTCGATACAAAGTGCGAGGGATGGAAGCTCACAGTTTATGGAAGTAGTTTTAAAATATACATTTTTTTCAGGGGAAATTCTTCTGGCCCTCGTTTACGAACACTCCTTTGTCAAAGGCTTTAGGATATCCATCGTCAGCGCACCGTAATTCAACGGAATTCAACTACTGCGCAGACAAGGGGCGGCCCAAGTATAAGCGGGACCCAGATTCAGAGAACAAGTACATTCCCTGGGAACTTAATTGATGCCAAGACAGTTTTTTTTAGATATCAAAGTTGTCCTAAGTTTAATCATTAACAAATTAAATGTGCCTGCGCCCTTAATTATAGAATTTATTTTCAATGTTCTTATAGTTTAGTGCGCACTGCAAAGTAACAGTTTACAGCAGTCGTGCTCATTCCTATTAGCTGTACAGCTTCCAACATTTGAGAAAATGCCTTACCAAAACCAAACAGAGTCCTACAAAGTTGGACCCCGCCGGAAATCGAACCCGCGACCTCTTGATGTGAAACGAGCGGACTAGCCACTAGACCACGGAAACGGTTAAATGACGATTATAAACCACATGCACACATGTATTTAATGACTTCCTTCTAGCTTCACTGGACCTTCCCTCACTAGTCCACTTGCCAGGTGGCCTTTCAACACAGTTCTTATATTCTTCATGCCTGCATTCGCCATGCGACAACCTTTCTTTCTCATCAGTTCTTGATTCTGCGAGATACATAGTGCTATTAACAGTTCATCTTGCCAATTCTAAGAGCTTTACATTCGATGACATTATTTCTTCTCCTCGTTCCAAATTCATTCACATAAAGAAAGCCCAAACATGGCTCTCGTTTGGAAAAAGAAAAGAGGGCAAGAATAATTAATTAATAACGCCCATTAGGCACAAAACTATGAGTATATAGAAAGTATTGTTTTTGTAACAGTTGCCAACTTGGATTGCATCTAAAAATTGTTTAAAAAATTGCGTAAAAAAGTAAGTACTTAATAGAGAAGTTTCGTAGTGAAGTTTTTAAATAAAACTTCTGAATGCTTTTTATAGACAACATAAATAAAAATAACATTTTATTAAAATTCAAAATATTATTAATACGAAAAACTTTTGATACAAACAAATAATAAAGTTTATTAAATAGGCAAGTAACATAATAAAAATAAGACGGTAGGTACCTAATTAGCTAATAATGTCCTCTCGTGGGCGAGTTAAAGCTTCGTCTCCTCGGTGGTGACACCATTAGATACCTTAGGTTTTTCTTGTAGTAGGGGCAGCCGGGCTCGTCGCAGCCGGGCGCGTCGGTCTCGTGGAGGTGGGCGGCCGCCAGCACCTCGTCCCCGAGAACCAGCCGCCGCGCGCACGCCAGGAAGCACGGCCCGCACACCGCCAGGGCGCACAAAGCCGCTAAGAACTCTAGCAACAGCATTACCGCGTCATTCATTTTCGCAGCGCTGCGGTTCCATCCAAATAACAACGACGGATGCTGCCTTATGTAGCCCGTGTTGGCAACAAATACAACAAGAATAATATATTTTTTATAAAATTATTATAATTAAATAACACAAAAACTGTAAATATAGAATGTTTCTGATAGTGACATTATTTTTTTTACTTAAGGGTAAGTCGATCTATTTGGTTTATAATGTGCGGTAGACCATAAACATAAATATCGTCCAATAGGGTAGTTCACTCTATTCAAGAAAAAATCGAAAACTACTTATTTACGGTGGTATTTGTAATAAGTAATCGAATTAATATGATTTCTATATTATAAAATGAGAAAAAACATTTTATTTTTGATTTACAAAAATCAAGTTTTTTAATCTGTTGTTCAAATGTCTGAAACGCCAGCCGCCATGCTGGTTGTCGATGTGACGTCACAATAGCAGTAAGCAGTGACATTTTGTTCGCAATATGTGGCAAAATTTTATTTTTTTCGCCTAATTTCAAAAATATGAAAATATAACCTGTGTCCAGTAAATTAATTTGAAATTTCATGACGGAAGGCGGTTTTGTGAAAGAAGAAAGTACGAATCTGCCGAGAATAAATACCTACATTTAAGTGGCAAAGTTTTTGTTTCTAATCCCGACTGCCGAATATGCATGTAAGTACCTATTTGCAACTTAATTTTTATCGCATTTTTAATTTTAGATTAAAATCTGGAAAAAACTGCAAAATTTGTTACAAAAATAAATTCGATACGCGCGCGAAATGAAACGAACGTGTCTGGCAGATAGGTACCATACTTTTACATATATTACTATCTATATATGTATCTATGTATGTATCGCAGTGTGGGCAGGCCCCCGACTCGGTGGACCGACGACCTGGTAAAGGTTGCAGGAAGCCGCTGGATGCGAGCCGCACAGGACCGGTCGGTGTGGAAATCCTTGGGGGAGGCCTTTGTCCAGCAGTGGACGTCTTTCGGCTGATAGATAGATAGATATATGTATCTAAACGTCAAAGCATCAAAATAAAAACGTATTTGGCTTGCCGTATTTCTGTGCTTTTGCGTTTAGGTGTTGAAATTTGAATATGACGATAATAAAACAGTTAAATCAAACATCAAACAAAAACCCATACAGATACAGTACAGTGTCTGTTGATGGTGCAGGATAATAAATAACGTTGGCTTGCTGTTGCAACGATGATGATCAGCCTCGAAAAGTCATTGGGAAAACTAGATTACTTTTTAGGTATACTTTAACAAATACACAAGGATACTTGTTAATACTTTGCTTAATCATTTCAGGGAACAAACATTTCTTACCAATACATATAAGATGCCTACTGCTTCAAAATAGAGGGTACTTTGAAATCCTTTTGGATTGCAAAATGACCAAATAAAGCAGCTGGCCAAGATGCAACTGTATCATTCAACAGGTAAATAAATTGTTATGCCTAATCATCATCACAATCAGCCGAAAAATGTCTGCTGGACTTTCCACACTGACCGTTCCTAGGTTACTCATATCCAGCGGCTTCCTGTAACCTTCATCAGGTCGTCTGTCCACCAAGTTAGAGGAATCTCTGTGCATGAAGCGTATGCATGAAGTGTTACGCATAAAGTATTTTTGAGGGTTATTTATTCCTCTTCCATATTAAACATTAAATGCTGATTGTTCTTATTATTTTTTGTGATGTTACAGATATTCAATGCCATACATGCATATAGATGGGAAGATAACCACCCACAGGCTGCATCGTTCTAAGGTGGCAATGCATAGGGCTGCATAACTTCAGTGACTCCTTCGATAGCTAGAGGAAATTATTAATTTGTTGACTATGAGACAAAAACCTGAAGAAAGAGAAATATGTATTTGTATTTAATAAAAAATCTGTCTGGTACTGTTGCATTTTTCGTTCTTATTTCTAAGAATAAGTAAACCACATTAGGGTTTTTTAAACTAAACAAATAGTACCTACTTATAGTAGGTAATCTATGCTTTTCCCGGAGTTTGTTTTTATAAACCTATGTAATACACAAATTGAGTTTTTTGTGATAAGACTATCCTACTCTCTGATATATTATGCCAATTAGTTGTTTAATTAATTATACCATTGCTTTGTCAAGTTGCATTATTTTAGGGTTTTAGGAAAGTTAACAAATTAGCTAGTGTAACTAAAATAAAAATCTTACAATTCTTATCATATCACTCCAAAATCTATCAGCTGCTTTAAACTACAGGCGGTAACAGTAGTAGGGTGAAATGCAGAATAGATGTACATTGTTAGAGTTTAATTTGTCCCATAAGTTTTAAACAAGATATCTGTTTTTATATTTTCGTATTTAAAATTATGTCTACAATTATGGGTAGTGTTTTTATTTCTCTAAAGCCCCGTTTTTTTATTTTTTTGATACATGCATTTAGACACAATTAATATATATTTCTTTAATTTAATGCAAAATGCTTTCATACAAAATTTTAATGTCTCTTCACCATTTGGCGATTTTGTATGAGTAGCATTTTTTTATTTCTTGGTTTATTTTAATCTTATTTTGGTTAAAATCACCACCTACTATCTAAGTTATGAAATGGAATAGATTGCAGTGAAAATAAAATGATCTAGTTATAAGAATTAGCGTATTAATTTTTGTCTCAATTTTTGTTAATTTCGTAACTCAGGGTTAGTAACGACATTTTGAGCGCAATTATAACAACAATTCTACAAATAAATTGTATTTTTATAAAATAGCAAAACTTTCTCAAGTTATGTCAAAATATTGGCATTTAGATAGCCGCCATTTGGTTCGCAGTTCGTTGGTAATATACGTGACCTGCATCTGTTAAAATAAATATCAGGGTTAATAACGCGATTTTCCTGTTTCCGGTAAGTGCAATCTGTAAGTTATTTGTTTATTTTTCTTGCGTGAGAGTTATTATGTCCGCTGGGATACAAATTATTGTCAAATCAATAGTGTCAAAGTCAAAGTCAAAGTCAAAGTCAAAATATTTTTTATTTAAGTAGATGCTGTACGCATACTTTTAAATCGTCTTTTTTTTCTACCTAGTACAAAGTTCCTACCACGCGGAACTTGTACACTCAACGTTTCGGGAAGTGTTAGCGGAGCGAGAAGAAACGTCGAGCCCAAAAGAAACTCGCCCCAACACATTTTTTGAAATAAATACTTAATATCTATTACAATTGATGTCATTACTAAAGCTATGAGCTGGAAGATCTATACATGTCCATACATCATTGTCATTAACATAGTCTTGGGTTTTATAATATCCTCTTGAACACAGGCATTTCTTTACATAGGTCTTAAACTTATTTTCGGATAAACTAATTACATTTTCAGGTATTTTATTGTAGAATTTTATACACTGCCCCATGAACGACTTCTTTACCTTACTCAGTCTCGAATAAGCAACTTCGATATTATTTCTATTTCTAAGATTAAAATTATGCCTGTCACTGTTTTTTGGAAATAAATCTAAATTCTTACGAACATACATGATGTTTTCATATATGAATTGACTGGCAACAGTTAAAATATTTATTTCTTTAAACTTGTTCCTCAATGACTCTCGAGATCGCATCTGATAGATAGCGCGAACGGCTCTTTTTTGCAGTATGAAAATAGTTTCTATGTCAGCTGCATGTCCCCAAATTAAGATGCCGTAAGACATTATACTATGAAAATAGCTAAAATACACTAGTCTTGCAGTATCTACATCTGTTAGTTGCCTTATTTTCTTGACGGCGTAGGCAGCTGAACTAAGCTTTCCTGCTAAGGTTTCTATATGTGGTCCCCATTGTAAAGAAGCATCTAAAGTAATACCAAGAAAAACAGTGCTATTTACGAACTCTAAAATATTACTATCTAATATTACATTATCGTGAGTTTGCTTGACATTTGGTAATCTGAATTTTATTACTTTTGTCTTTGTGGCATTTAATAGCAAGTTATTAACAGTAAACCATTTATGTATCTCTGAAAGCGTGTTGTTTACTTCGTCAATTTTGCTGTCTTTCCTGTCTACCTTAAAAATAAGAGATGTGTCATCTGCAAACAACACAATATTTGAGAGACGTTGCACCATAAATGGTAAGTCATTTATATAAACAAGGAAGAGAAAGGGGCCTAAAATAGATCCCTGGGGAACGCCTATTTTTACTGTAGAGCCGAGAGAATTTGTGCCATTTACTTGGACTGTTTGTAACCTATTGTTAAGGTAAGAATTGAGAAGACTGAGAGCCCTATCTTCCACACCGTAATGCTTTAGTTTAAGAAGTAAAGTTTGATGTTCCACACAATCAAATGCCTTAGATAAATCACAAAACACTCCTATTGCATCTTGTGATTTCTCAAAAGCATCATAGATGTTTCGTATAAGTGCTACTCCTGCATCGGTAGTTGATCGACCTTTCGTGAAGCCAAATTGTTGGTTATGCAGAAGTTTGTTTAAAGTGAAGTGTTGTAGCATTTGGTTGAGCATAATTTTTTCAAAGACTTTACTGAGGACGGGTAATACAGAAACTGGTCTGTAATTTCCCGCATCAGTTTTGGAACCTGATTTATAAAGAGGTATAATTTTACTACACTTCATGAGATCTGGAAAGTCACCACTTTCTATACTAATATTGAAAAGGTATGCTAAATGTGGTGCTAATACGTCAATTACATTACTAATTAATTTAACTGATAAACCCCACAAGTCCTCAGTTTGTTTCACTTTAAGCGACTTAAAAGTTTTAATAACAGTTTCAGGTCCAATTTCTCTAAAATAGAATATTTCATCACAAGAAATGACATTTTCTTCTAATATTTTTTTAGCATATGTGGGTGATGAGTCCAGGGCCTCAGTTAGCTTAAGTGGAATGTTTGTGAAAAACGTTTCGAATTCCGTAGCTATTTCTGCGTTAGATGTTATTTTGCCTTTATCTGTTTGTAAAACAAAATCTTTATCGTGTTTCTTGAATTTACCGGTTTCTTTATTTATTATATTCCAAACCGTCTTAATTTTATTATCAGATAGTTTTATCTTTCTGGCTAAGTAATTAGATTTGGCTGCGCAGCATACCTTTCTGAATATTTTTGAATAACGTTTTACATAATTTCTGAAATTGTCATCAAATATATAACTTTTTTTCTCATAAAGATCAAATAAGGTTTGACGGCTTTTATAAATTCCTACAGTAGCCCATTCACAAAACTTAAATTTATTATCAATATTTATAGATTTAGTTTTAAAAATTTCCTGAAAATCTCGCTCAATTACTGTAAATAAATCATTGTACATATTGTTGGCTTCTGGTTCATTATCAAAATTTGGTATGGGCAGCTTGTCATTTAACGCTTTTTTATACTTTTCTATTCTTTTAACAGTGACAGGCCTCGACTGTATTTTAATTTGTTTTATAATTGAGTTGAAAGGAAAGCTAGCCATTAGTCCGCTATGATCAGACCTCAAGCAGTTAATTACTTTTTTCTCTACATGGCTACAGTTACAGAAAATATTATCGATACATGTGGCAGAAGTCTCTGTTTTTCTAGTTGGTTCTAAGAATAAATAATCCAAATCAAACGACTTAAAAAGACAAATAATTCTTTTTGTTAGGGACTTCTTTTCTAATAAATCAACGTTATAGTCCCCGCATACGATGACAGATTTTTTACTTTTACTTACTAAATTTAAAGCATCCTCCATTACTGATTCGAAACGAGCAAAGTTATCGTCACATGGGGGCCTATATACACAGATAATGATGTGGTTCTCCAGCTCCACACAAGATAGCTCCACAGTTCTTTCAATCGAAAGACTTACGACGTCTTTCCGTACCTTAGTCTTTAGGGTATTTTTAAGTAATATAGCGGAGCCACCGCGAATCGCAGTCTTTCGATTGAATGCACTGGCCATATTATAATTTTCAAAATTAAAAAGCATTTCATGTTCCTTGAGCCAGTGCTCTGTAATACATAAAATATCTATATTACATTTTTCCAAAAATAATTCTATTTCGAATTCTTTGCCGAGAAAGCCTTGTATATTTTGGTGTACTAATTTCAAAGAGTTGGGCTTCCTCGTTGTCTCTGAACCTAGTTTAAATCTGGAGTTCGAGACCCGCTACAAGTGCCAGCACCGCAGGGTGCACTGTCTAGTGCAATTATAGGCTGCGCCATACCTGCGGTGCCGACACCGGCGACGGGCTCCTCCGTCGTTACGCAGGTAATTACCGACTGAATACAGTCGGTACGATGTAAAATACTGTAAGCTAACGAATTAGCTAGTCTTTTTTTCTGTACAAATGGTAGATACATTGTATCATTGGTCAATTTAAACTTATTTATAAAACTATTTGTGTCAAAAAACAAAACAAAGTCGCTATGACTGCATGTCAAATTGTATAAATACAAATTCAAATTATGCAATTTTTTATTATAGTCGTGCGCTGCATTAGTACAATAAGGAAACGCACATACTGTTATTTTACATTTCTTCTCCATGCTTAGCTCCACAAGCCGGTCGACAGTTTTCTTAATGTGAGATTTTTTAACATTGTTACTATTACCTAACATTAACACAACTGAGGAGCTGTGATCAAATGAACTGCTATAAATTTTATCAACTATTTGTTCTAATGAGGCATCGGGATAACACCTATTTACCACCCTGGAAGATTCAATGCTACTTGAAAACAGCGGCCCGAAACCTATACCTAGTCTATCAGAGAAAATAATGGTTCTTTTCTTAGGATTAAGTGATGTAAATTCGGTGCTCCGTGTAAACACCCGAGGCGAAGTAGGAGCAGCGCTTGGAGACACATCCCGACAGCTTTCCGAAGCTCGGCCTACGCACGGATCTGCGGCCGGCCCCTCGCCGGTGAGAGTTGGCTGGCCGCACGCGCAGTCACACTGATGATTATTTACTAAAGACTCAAATCGCTCTGAATTATATTTACAGAGTTCCAATAACTTATCCGTGGCCAAAACATGCTCGTCTATTTGCTTCTCAGCTTGTTCGTATTTTTGTGTCATTTCCGCAAGACGGTCCGTTAATCTAATAATCTCCGACTCTAAATTCCGCGAGTGGATGTCATATTTGATTTTATAATTATCTAATTCAACACTATATGTATCCAATTGCGCTAATAAGTCCCTACGTTCCGCTCTAAGTTTATCCGATGACCTGCATTTGCTACAATACTTTTTTATCTGAAACGCAGACTTCTTAACTAATCTATTAATTTTGCCATATTTTTTACAAATGTTACGGCTATTACAAATGCCTACAAATGGCCTAGACTTCTGACCAACCAACTCATCATACAGGGTCTGAGTGTCCTTGAGTTGCCGCTGGTGTTTCTCCGCCTCCAGCTGTTCGACGCGGCCCTGCGCCGCGGACAGCTCGCGCTCCAGGTGTCTGACGCGGTCCAGCGCCTCCTCATAGAGTTCATTGCACTGGTCATATGTGGAGACGGTGGTTTGTAGCCGGTCGCGTTGGTCAAGAATGTCGTGGTACCTGATGTCATATTCAGTTAGCTCATTTTTAAGCTCCTTGTTTTTGTTTAAAATCCTTTGGAGCTCCACCTCACTGTCCTCGCGTTCCGCTAGTAGTTTGTCACACAGAGCCCGAGTTGATTTCAGTTGGTCCAGGGCAGAACGCAGTTTGGAGTCCAGCTCAAGTGTCTTGGCCATACTTCTAGTAGTCATTTCTCTGGAATGTTAGGTTTATGCAAATTTAAATCTAGTAAAACCTATATTTAATATAATTAACTATGTGCCTAACTATTTGTTTACTGTAAATGCTAGCTAGTGTGATACAGTCCAGATCGTGCTTATAACTCAGCAATAACTATAACTAAGTATAGCCATGCCAGCCAAGCGACATCCAGTAATGTGCGTTATCTACCTGCTCGTTTAGTACCTATTGCTGCTGCTGAGTGCAGACACGGTAAACAAACACGATTTGTTTTGGAATCGCGGCGTAAAAGAAAGGATTCGTGGACCAACACAAGTTAAAATTGTAGAATGTGTATCTTAGCAGAGATATTTACTTAATTTGTTATGATAAGTGACCGTGTGTAACGTTTATATCATCCAACAGTATTTTAATAGTGATAAACAAAGGGATACCAAACGCTCACCCAGTCACAGAAAAAAAGTGCAATAATATTATTCGAAAAAGGGTTACGATGTGGGTGTCTAAATACCTAAATTAACTGTAAGTACATTTATAATGAAAACAATACTCCCCAGGTTAAATCCAATGTAATTTCGATGCGTTAGGTTTTTTAAATCCTTGTAGGTCGTCCGTTATGAATGGCGGTCTCAGCTGTTTTATTTTACGATGCTTATTTTTTGCTTAAAACCACTCAGAACTTGTGCAAAATACTTTGGTCGTTTGATTATCTTCTGATTATCACAATTTAACTATATTTTAAGATAATTAACCACTTAAATTATAATAAAATTAATTTAAATACGGAGAACGAACTGTCAACCGGCAGTGTTGCCAGATCCATCCAGTGATTTCGGCAGGAGATATTTTTGAGTTTAGGATTTCTCAGTATATTTTTTCAGTTTCGTAACGTTTCGTTACTAAGGTTTTGCTCACAATATGAGTTTTTGATATTTAATATTTAAATATAAAAAAATGTAAGTTTGTTTTACGTAAGAAATTAAATAATATAAATTAAATAAATAACTTTATAATATAAATAAAAAGAAAGACATGTTATATGAATTGAAATTTATAAAATAAAACGACATTATTAAATACTACAATCAAATAATAATATTTGATATATTTTTAATGCTTGTGTGATCTCACCCTATCATTATCAGTTTCGTAACAATTTATCAGTTTCATTACAATCTCAGTTTAATAACGATTTCGTTACGGTACATCTATTCTGCATTTCACCCAGTAATGAAACAAATGTATACCTATATAGGTATAATTTGTACTAGGCTATTCTACTAAACAGCACTATACTCGTATTAGTATGATGGTTTTCGAGGAATCTCATAATTTCTGGGTATATATAAATATGTACCTCGGAAACCATCACACTTTCATATTTTTAAATAGTTCAGTACAAATTATTTAGAATGTGACTTATAAAATCGTATAGGTACTTACTTAAAGTTTTGCAGCCTGCACACACAACTGAAAGGGTTATGAATCTCATTGTCGCCTATTGCCTCAGGAACAATATGACCATTGGAAAAAGGAATAAAAATTTAATTACAAAATAAATTTCTTTACAGGTAAACCAATATATGTATTCTACCCAAAACACTTATCTATATATTAATTCACAAATATACAACTATGTACACATTATATTATTCACAATTTTATAAATTCACTTCTATATGGTGGCCTGCTTAATGATCTTGGGACTGAACTGCTAGGATAGCTGTTCAGACTTTCAGTCATGACAAGAAATATCTTCTGCGCTTGGTAAATCTTGGTTACAAGATGTCCTTGTTCTGTGCAATCAAATCTGGACAATATGCAGCATGATTTAACTTGCATTTTTGTACCCATTGTCTTGTAGGTATTGCATATAATTTTCCATGCCGGTTTCCATCTGCAACGTGAAAAAAGGTAGGTAGGTATGTGTAAACAATTTCACAAATTCATTTACAGTACATTCCAATCAAAAAAAGCAAAAGGTAAACAAATGTAGTATGCAGATGACATTGACATGTGTCAGTTCCATAGTAAGTTTGTTTACGTTTTGCTTTTTTTTGATTGGAATGAACCATATATACCTAACATAACCTATAAACATTGTATGAGATTACAAAACCACAGTAAGACAAATAACCATTTAGTTTTGTATAATAGTCATTGGCGCCGAGTCCATAGGGCCTGGGGAGGATGCCCAAGCCCTACCAATGCCATTATTAGCGGGGCTTTTCCGCCCTAGTCCTACCTTTTTATTTTTATGAAGTCGTCGCCCCCGAAATTAATAAGTATGTACCTGTTTACTTATTGGCAATAAATTATAGATACTTACATTGAAATGATCTTCACAAAAGTATATTTTATTTTCAATAACTTTGGATCTCTTCTAGCAAGTTTTATCCAAGTGTTTTTTATAGGTATTTGTATCTGTTGGCACTTGAATCCATAACTTGCCTAGTGTTTAACATTTGTATTTTTAAACTGTACACCACCGGTAGCGATAAGGGATTGTTGTAACTCACTATTAATTTCGTTTTTCACTAAATGTAGCAAAACTGTACGTAGAACTGTCTTGTTTACTCCTGAAATGACGTCACAACCTAAAACATCATGGCGACTACCGTTTTCGCGCGGTCTTCGGAAATGGTAATTTAAAATGTATTTTTGGGGTACTTGTAGATTTCAAAAAATTATAAAAAAAAATATTTTTGACTTTTTCCCACCTAATGATCAATTTGAGATACTTTTCAAAAAATGGTGAAAAACCCTATTAACTCCTTGGTATGACCACTCTACTAGGTACGTAGAGCAGCAGATGATGCCATAAAGACTTTTTTTAGTCTGAGTGCCAGGAGATAGAATGCCGGCACGAATGGGCCGGCTCGACCGGAGTGATACCACGGCCTCACAGGAAACAGGCGTGAAGCAAGGTTTGCGTTATGTTTCGCCGAGTGAGTGAGGGGTACCGAAGGCCCAGCCCTCTCGAGGACACAGCGTTCCTAAGCGTGAACGTCCGCCGTAAAAGGCCGCCCCTCGTTAAACTCGAATCTACCTTGGCACCCCCTGCCACGTTGGCTATGGATTTCTGCAACATTAGGGGCTTACATGCAAACCTAAATGCTGTTCACCACCACCTTGAGACAGCAAAGCCGGCCTTTCTCTTTTTGACCGCGAGACACATCCCCGCGTCTATTTGTGCCTATATAGGTCCCACACCGGCGATGCCGAAACTGACCGACTCATTGAGCAGGTACAAAGGCTGCAGATACTGTGCAGCAGCAGATCCCATCCGCAGAGATCGTGTTACTTGTCTTAACTTAAATCTTAACGCCCACTACGCCGAATGGCTCGACTCTAGCAAGACCGATCATGCGGAGAGATCTGTGCACGACTTTGCCCTAGCATATGGTTTCACACAACTGGTCACTACGCCTACGCGAATCCAGGAGCCTTCACTGTTGGACCTTTAGCTGACTTCTCATCCGGACGGCTACTAAATATCCGTTAGCGCCCCACTTGACTCCTCGGATCATTGCCGGTACGGTACCACTCAGGTGCCCGCCGCGACCGCGAGTTGCTAGTAGCCGCCGTGTGTGGCACTATAAGTCAGCAGATTGGGATGGGATGCGGCCCTTCTTTGCATTCTACCCTTGGAGGCAGGTTGCTTCACGCCGGATAATCCCAACGTCGCTGCTGATTCTGTTGCTAATGTGGTGTATGGTATGCAGGGTATGGAGCTTTTTATCTCATCTTCGGTAGTCCCCATTGGTGGCAAATCCCAGCCTTGGTTTGGTCGGTCCTGCAAAAAGGCTTCTCGCCGGAAGCAGGAATGTTACCAAGCCTGGGCAAATGCAGCGACGGTACGGGATGAAAAGACCAGCGCATTAAAAAAGGAGTTTAATTAAGTTGGCCTCCAGGTCCTTCAAAAGAATTGGCGAGAAACTAGAGCGTCTTTCTTCGGTAACTCGTGCGTTCTGGTCTCTTGCCAAAGCTGTCCAGAGGAATTTCTGGAAGCTATCGTTTCCACCATTGCACATGGGAAATAATTCATTGGCCCACGACCCAAAGGAGAAAGCCGATCTTCTGGGCAAACTCTTTGCGTCCAACTCGACCTTTGATGACGAGGGAAACGAGCCGCCGACTACACCGCGGTGCGAGAGCTGTACACTGGATATCCGATTCCACCAACGCTTAGTACGTTTTTCCCTCGACATTCATAAGTCGAGTGGGCCCGATGGAATCCCTCCTATCGTGTTGAAGGTGTGTGCTCCAGAGTTGGCTCCAGTTTCAACGCGCCTTTTCGGTTTTCCTACTCTTCTGGCGTAGTCCCGAACTCATGGAAGACAGCTTTGGTGCACCCGATCCTTAAAAAAGGAGACCGCTCTATTCCGTCCAACTATAGGCCGATAGCCATAGCCTTCTTACTCTCAAAGATAATGGAGTCCATTATCAACAGCCATCTCCTTCGGTACCTAGAGGACCACCAGCTGCTTAGTGACCGACAGTACGGTTTCCGTAGGGGCCGGTCAGCTGGTGATCTTCTTGTCTACCTGACACACCGATGGGCACAGGCGATCGAGACTAAGGACATAGCGGAGGCGTTTGATCGAGTCTGACACAAAGCACTTCTTACGAAGCTTCCTTAGAAATTATGCAAATTTTCTGCTGTTTAATTGTAGTAAGGTAAAATATTAAAAAAGGACATGAATGATTAAAAAAATTAGAAAAAAGTATTCATTTAATCAAACTAACCACCTCCGTAGCCTAGTGGCTTGTCCACTCGCTTCACATCAGCGCGGGTTCGATTCCCGGCGGGGTCCAACTTTGTAGGATTCGATTTGGTTGGTGGTAGGGCATTTTCTGAGCCCGCCTGGTTAGCTACCACCATCTTATCTAAATCTTGCCGCCAAACACCAATGTTAACAGCATGAAGATAAGATAGCCAGTTCCTCATTGTGTTAGGGAATTTGGTAAGCCCGCATCCATCATCGGCATCATCATCACTTACCATCAGATGAGATGATGCCAAGGGCTTACCAATTGAGGGTAGAAAAAACTAAAAAATGGGGAAAAAATATATAACGTACTGAGATGTGATCTGAATGTTTTTTACGACTAGTTCCTTATATTTTTTTAATGATAGTGGCACTTTTGTCACGAAAAATCTGTATTCATTTAAACCTTTTTTGTGATTTTAACATTGCAACATAAAATCTTACATTTTTTTTGTGATGTTAAGCTTTTAAGAGGTTGGCCGGTTAGTAAGCCATCCCATCCCACAATTGAACCCACAACTATCTTATTCTTTTTCTAATAAAGTACACCGCATGGAATGTATGAAAAAAAACATCGGTGAGTTTTAATAAAAAAAATATATGTTACGTGCTTTGATGGACACATAAAAATTCTCGAAGGGCAATACAATCCTATGATTAGATTTTGAGAAAAAAATATTTTGTGAAAAATCATCTAGGTTTTTGTTCAATACTAAAATGTATGGAGAAAAAATTAAAGTGATCTGTTATGAACGAAAAAAGTATATGTTTTATTTATCAGTTAAATGAACAAGTTCTCCAAAGAAACTGATTGAAAAAAGTGTTGGGTTTGGAAGTTATAAAAATTTTTTAAATTCATTTTTTCATACAAAATACCCAATTGATTTTTACGAAAATGAATTGGTGAATATATAACGAAAATAATATATGTTACGTGGTTTGATGAACACTTAAAAATCCTCAAAGAACAATACAATCCTATGATAAGTTTTTGAAAAAAAAAATACCTACTAAATACTAAAATGCATGGAGGAAAAATTAAAGTCCTTACGAAAATAATATATGTTACGTGGTTTGATGAACAATTAAAAATCCTCAAAGAACGATACAATCCTATGATAAGTTTTTGAAAAAAATAAATACTAAATACTAAAATGCATGGAGGAAAAATTAAAGTTATCGTTTAGAACTGAATACATTTCTATGGAAAACTTGAGCATTTTAATGATTAAAAATACATTTATTTTTCGTAGGTACTAAACGATAACTTTACTTTTTCCTCCAAACATTTTAGTATGGTATGTAACGTAGATGATTTTTTTTTCTTAAAATTTATCATAGGATTGTATTGTTCTTTGGGTGTATTAAGTGTTCATCAAAACACGTAACATATATTATTTTCGTTACATATTCACCAATTCATTTTCTTCAAAATCAATTGGGTATTTTGTATGAAAAACTGAATTTTAATAAATGCTAAGTATAACTTCCAAACCCAATACTTTTTTCGATCAGTTTCTTTGGATAACTTAATAATTTAACTGATAAATAAAACATATATTTTGTTCGTTTATAACAGATCACTTTAATTTTTTCTCCATACATTTTAGTATGGAACAAAAACCAAGATGATTTTTCACGAAATATTTTTTTCTCAAAATCTAATCAGAACACGTAACATATATTGTTTTTATTATTATTCACCGATGTTTTTTTTAATAAATTCTATGCGGTGTACTTCTTCATTGGCAAATTGCGGGACGTTTTAAAAATAAATAAAAAGTACATTTTCTCAAAAACGGCGGATTTTTTACCCCCAAGTGATAGAGGTCAAATCACTCCAAATCAGTCCTAGTTTCTCCTCCCGAAAGGAATGCGAGCAATTTCCACACCATAAGATGCTCACACCATAAGACGCTGCCTTCAGCGTCATGAACCTTATATGGAATAGATATATGGAATAAATTAGGACATAATAAATAGAATAATAATAATACCTAAATAGATGCATAATATAATATTTAAAAAAAATACAAATTAAAGTAAAGGACATTGACCAGGTCTGGACCAAGTGCTGTAAACATCGCATCGGTATGTTTTCTATAATATGAAGAATCGACGTAGAAACAAAGTAACGTCGATGAGAATAGATATGATGATTGTCATTGTTATAGAGGTGCGTGGAATCGTGAAATACACTAATCACGATCAGACTCTAAAAAGGTTAATTTGACTTTAGATTTAAAACTGTGTTTAGAGTCCCTGAAGAGATCAATATGTGAAAACGTCTTGTTTTATGTAAGTAACATATCTGTGAACCTTATGTTTGTTTTTTATGTTTAGGTTCAATAAGTAAAAAAAATTAGATGACGATACTAACAATAAAAGGGTGAAATGCAGAATAGATGTACATTGTTAGAGTTTAATTTGTCCCATAAGTTTTAAACAAGATTTTATATTGCTTTTATATTGTCGTTATTAAAATTATGTCTATAATTATGGGTAGTGTTTTTATTTCTCTAAAGCCCCGTTTTTTAATTTTTTTGATACATGCATTTAGACACAAATAATATATATTTCTTTAATTTAATGCAAAATGCTTTCATACTAAATTTTAATGTCTCTTCACCATTTGGCGATTTTGTATAAGTAGCATTTCTTTATTTCTTGGTTTATTTTAATCTTATTTTGGTTAAAATAACCACCTACTATCTAAGTTATGAAATGGAATAGATTGCAGTGAAAATAAAATGATCTAGTTATAAAATTAGCGTGTTAATTTTTGTCTCCATTTTTGTTAATTTCGTAACTCAGGGTTAGTAACGACATCTTGAGCGCAATTATAACAACAATTCTACAAATAAATTGTATTTTTATAAAATAGCAAAGCTTTCTCAAGTTATGTCAAAATATTGGCATTTAGATAGCCGCCATTTGCTTCGCAGTTCGTTGGTAATATACGTGACCTGCATCTGTTAAAATAAATATCAGGGTTAATAACGCGATTTTCCTGTTTCCGGTAAGTGCAATCTGTAAGTTATTTGTTTATTTTTCTTGCGTGAGAGTTATTATGTCAGCTGGGATACAAATTATTTTCAAATCAATAGTGATTTCGGCAGGAGATATTTTTGAGTTTAAGATTTCTCAGTATATTTTTTCAGTTTCGCTCAGTTTCGTTACACTAAGGTTTTGCTCACAATATGAGTTTTTGATATTTAATATTTAAATATCGGCCCTTGTAATATCAAATGTAGTAAAAGCCATTTTAGCAAAAATGACGTTTTGACACCGTCGTACTCAGTTTCGCGAGATCTGTCGATCTGTGTATTTAAAATTTCGATATTCGCAAAAAAATGTAATTACGACCTAGAAAATTATGCAGATTCTCTTTGAAAATCGTGTTGTAATTGACAGTAATCGACAATGCAATAGTCAGTTAAATGCTGTAATTACAAATTTTTTGCCCGTTCAACTTATTACGACATTTCCAAAACGCCCATTTGATAGGGTATTTTGTCGTAAAATACAGAATTCACTATCGAGTGCCCTATACAGCAGTGTAAATTGAAGTAAATTTATCATGGAATTTTGTCGTAAAAGACATAATCCACTACCGAATGGTCTTTTCAACACTTTAAATAAATTCATTTAATGTAAACTTATCAGGTCCTTTTGTCGTAAAATACACAGTTTCACAATGTGTGGCTTTTACAGCACTTAGAATTAATGTTTTGGTTGGGAGCTGCTCCAAAATATCGACCCTTGTAATATCAAATGTAGTAAAAGCCAAAACACGACTTTACAGGAGAAGCAAAAAACAAAAATGGTCATCATATTAATGTCCATAACTTTTTTGATTTTAAAGTTATTTTAATAAATTCAATAAAATAAACATGGAACTAAGAGTTCTATAACATGAATAACATGGAAATTGCGTACCATGCGTAGTTTAAGATTTAGCATTGCATTTACTACAAAAAAACATTTTCAAAATGGTTTTTATGACCCTAATTTGAACCTAAAAAACTTATAGCTGTAGTTAAACATTGTAGTGCAAACCATTGGCATTAGTTTCGTTGAATATTTTATGTATTAAAAGACTCGTTTTTAATGTATCAAATGGAATTTATATTGATAAATTTAGGTGAATAGTCACAAAAACAAAAAGATAGAAAGCAAAATTGTTTATCAAATGAAACAATACAATTGAAAACAACAAAAATACAACCAAAGCATAGGTTTACAATTTAACAGAACCATTTCTAAATTTACATTAAATTAAGTAATAGAATAAATTCTATTACTTAATTCAACAAAACATCAAAGAAAATATCTTATCTTAAAAATGTCCTGTAAATTATAGATTTAAATTTAACAGAAACATTAACAAAAATTGTGACACAAAATATTTTTTACAAGAAGCAACTTTTTTTTTTAAATTACAAATATACAGTTATATTATTATAACTACAGGAAACTACAACAAGTAACAAAAACAATTATTACTTTATTTATTGATAAACAATTAAACAACACAACAAACATTAACCGTAAAAAAAATAACAAAATGAAATTCCGTATTTTTCCTGTAAGTCACCCTAGATCATCAATAAATGTAGTCAAAAGTCATACGTCCTACATTACGAATTTCAGCAAAAAATAGATACTTTAAATCAGGTAACATAAACGTAACAAAGAAAACATAGCAAATCGAAAAATAATGTAAAGAAATAGTGATCTTAAATTCTATTCTTAAATTAGCCTCTTGATATTCCTACATTCTCCTCATGTAGATCAGATGAAAAAATACGGTGTATCATTTTGTTATGTCGTATTAGACTTCGTAAAAAAATCGGTGCAACCTATTGCAATTAATTATAAAAATCGTTGAGTTCTTGTAACAAATAATATTTGTTACTGTTGTTAAAAAACGGCCTCTCTCTGAACTTAAATATAAAGACTTAAAAAAACTGTGTTTAGATGGAACCATCCCTAAAAGATTTCATAGGAAATACTTAGAAATGCCCTTCCAGGGCAATTACATTGATAACCTAATTGCAACTGATGAAGAAGATCTAGACAGTGAGGAAAATAATAATGTATAATCAAAAATCTTAATCTCAAGAAACACATTCAATTTACAAAAAAGTGGGCTCAGTAAACTACAAAAAGTAGTAGATATCATTATAACTTTAGTTTATTCACAGACAACACAACCAAATATCAAATATTAACCGTAACAAAATAACAAAATGCTACACCGTATTTTTTCATCTGATCTACATGAGGAGGATGTAGGAATATCAAGAGGCTAATTTAAGAATAGAATTTAAGATCACTATTTCTTTACATTATTTTTCAATTTGCTATGTTTTCTTTGTTACGTTTATATTACCTGATTAAAAGTATCTATTTTTTGCTGAAATTCGTAATGAAGGACGTATGACTTTTGACTACATTTACTGATGATCTAGGGTGACTTACAGGAAAAATACGGAATTTCATTTTGTTATTTTTTTTTACGGTTAATGTTTGATGTTGTGTTGTTTAATTGTTTATCAATAACTAAAGTAATAGTTGGTTTTGTTACTTGTTGTAGTTTACTGTAGTTATAATATTACAACTGTATATTTGTAATTTTTAAAAGAAAGTTGCTTCTTGTAAAAATATTTTGTGTCACAAGTTTTGTTAATGTTTCTGTGAAATTTAAATCTATAATTTACAGGACATTTTTAAGATAAGATATTTTCTTTGATGTTTTAAATTCTATTACTTAATTTAATGAACAATTTTAATACTAAAAAAATGTGAAAATTTTAGAAATTGTTCTGTTAAATTGTAAACCTATGCATTGGTTGTCTTTTTGTTGTTTTCAATTGTATTGTTTCATTTGATAAACAATTTTGCTTCCTATCTTTTTGTTTTTGTGACTATTCACGTAAATTTATCAATATAAATTCCATTTGATACATTAAAAACCAGTCTTTTAATACATAAAATATTCAACGAAACTAATGCCAATGGTTTGCACTACAATGTTTAACTACAGCTATAAGTTTTTTAGGTTAAAATTAGGGTCATAAAAACCATTTTGAAAATGTTTTTTTGTAGTAAATGCAATGCTAAATCTTAAACTACGCATGGTACGCAATTTCCATGTTATTCATGTTATAGAACTCTTAGTTCCATGTTTATTTTATTAAATTTATTAAAATAACTTTAAAATCAAAAAAGTTATGGACATTAATATGATGACCATTTTTGTTTTTTGCTTCTCCTGTAAAGTCGTGTTTTGGCTTTTACTACATTTGATATTACAAGGGTCGATATTACAAAATGTAAGTTTGTTTTACATAAGAAATTAAGTAATATAAATTAAATAAATATCTTAATAATATAAATAAAAAGAAAGACATGTTATATGAATTGAAATTTATAAAATAAAACGACATTATTAAATACTATACAATCAAATAATAATATTTGATTTATTTTTAATGCTTGTGTGATCTCACCCTATCATTATCAGTTTCGTAACAATTTATCAGTTTCATTACAATCTCAGTTTAATAACGATTTCGTTACGGTACATCTATTCTGCATTTCACCCAAAAATGGCATTGATGATATTGATCAATCAGATTTTGAATAATTGTTTCAATAAGCCAGATGTAATAATATCGAGGGTCATGTCACCTATTCAGTTCATTGTTTGAATTTCCAAAAAACAAAATTGATACAAATCTAGATTTCTAGATTATGGTATGTATGTAAGTCGACTTTTTTTATTTAACAATGACTCTACAACTCGAAAAATATACTTAGAAGTTGCGCCTTTCTAAGTCGAACTTTTGACAATCAAATCCTTTGTATCTCGAAATTATTGTAAGCCAAAAACTCGTTAACTCGAAATTTTTTGCCTTTCTCTTCAGTTATCGACATTCCATTGGGGCGTGCCGTAAGGCTAAAAATTACTCTCAAAAAAGTGATCTTAATCGCTTTCCAAATTTTTATATTTCTGGACCCTCGAACACCCCAATATGAAAGCTATATCTACGCCCTACCTGAATGGGAATCGAACGCACAAACCTCAGCAGTCAGGTGCGCTAGAATACAGCTAGAATCAAAGAGGTTTATATACAAGAGCCGCAATCACCTATAACGCTTCCATGACAACGTGGAGTAAAGTAACAAAAACTAGGACGTAGCTTTGAAACATGAACTTATGTGAAAGTGACACTATATTTGTCTCACTCTTACTAAGCGAATCTATACAACTAAACGTCAAGTAAGAAAAAGAGGGTGATATGTTTTCAATGACACTTGAACAATGTTGCCAGTAGTAGTATCATATTCCCCCAATAAATGAATGAACGAATGAATGATAGATCGATATTTTTGTAACTGTAATGTAACACCGAGTGGATGATATCGTATTATCTAATTACTAGTAATAATTTAAAAGCAAAAGTGAATAGGCGTAATGAAGTTACAAAGGTTTTTAAATTAATAGAAACTTTTTATTCAGTTTTCTTTTTATTCAGTCAAAGTGTAATAAAATGTTAGTGATGAAACAATAACAATTAATTGTAATTGGCAATTATTGGCATTTTAACAATTAATTGTAATGAGAGGTTTTTAAGAAAAAAAAGTTGCCGAATCTCTTCAATAGGTGGCGTTGATGGAAAGTTAGGTATTAAATTAAACAGCTGGCAACCCGTACTCGGCCTATATTTCCATGGGAACTTCGTATGGAGTACACAATTTTTTTACAAAGATGTGGGACAAAAGTTTTTCAGTTTGATAAATATTATAGAATCTCTAAATCGCCCCTCAAAAAGTACCTAGTTCTAATTTTTTCAATACTCTGTATAAGGCTGCCAACCATTTTAATAGTATGAATATGTGCGTGTTGTATTTAATAATCTTCTTTAAATGTCCAATAAAGAATTGTAATTACCTATAAAAAAAATTACGTACAAACATGAAATCTCATAATTATTTATGACATTAACGCTCGACTTCGGTGCAACGCCATCTATTGTCACTGTTGAAAATCACTAAATTGCTTGAAAATGAAAACCCCTTATTGTTACGTTTACTGAAATGATTTAACAATTACTATTTCAACTTTTTATTCAAATACTTGTTAGTAAAACATTCAGATGTGACTTCCGAAAGACTTTTCTCAATAGCAGGATTAATAAAAACTGAAAAATGAAAGAAAACCTAAAGAGCTGTTTTTTTTAATTTTTAATGTTAAACGACATAAATCATATAACTTTTAGGTTTGACGGGTCATTTTGTGTCGTGTTTGAGAATTCGTACTTTAATTTTTAATTGATAGTCTTTGAAAAATCCAGGAACTTTTATTAAAATTATCAGAACTCACTCGTAAATATTATCAGAACCAATTTTAAATTCAATTATTAGGTTGTTCCAAAATAAAACACTGAATATGGCTATTTCACAAAAAAGGACTGTCTTACATTTGAATTTACTGCATACGATGTCACCTTAGCGGAGATTTATTTTTCGATAGCTTGTGAAAGAATCAGGCTTCTGAGCTACCGAAAAAAGGCAATAAAGTATTTTGAAAGTTTTAAGGCTAAGGATTTTCATTCAAATTTTGCTAATATAAAATTATCGAAATGGCGTATTCAGTATTTTATTTTGGAATAGCCGAATTGTAATTGTAATCGGCATTTACTTCAAGCAATAACTGTAATTAACATAAAATACGAGAATTTAGTTTTATCAACTATTGTATTTATTGTCACGAGCTTTCGCCCGCGACTTTTATTATTTATTACTATTTTTTTCTCCTCACGGGATCTTTGCGAATCCTAGTTTACATTTTAAATTAATATAAAATACAAATATAGGGTAATATTTTTATTTATTGTTTCTTCTCTCTCTCTCTCTCTTATCGTTTATTTATAGTAGGTGTTAAAAAGTGCGTTTTGGGGTTACTCAGAATCAAGTACAGAATACAGGAAAAAATATTGAATAAGTCCACAACATATTTTTTTCAGTTTCTAATACTGAATCTGAATAATTAATTAAGAATTTGTGTGGAAAACTACAAAAAAGTTGTATATTGAAGTTTTTAAATATTTTTTCCTGTATTCTATACTTGATTCTGAATAACCCTTTAAAATTTCATGCGCGCTTTTTTAACACCATGTATATATTTTATACAAAAAATATACAGTTACAGTAATTTTACAATTTAAACAGTTATCGATAGACACACGTAATACGTCCTCATCATTCATTCATTGAAATTCCCCCAAATTAGGGTAGGTATTTAGTATTTTTATTTTTAAGCAACACTGAACGATGGAAAATGGCGACAATTTGTGATGAATTTTTACGAAGTTATTTTTATTCAAAATCTTAACAAAATACTTATTGACCTGTGAAATGTGATACCGGTGTTCTTGTTATCTCTGGCGGAATGAGATTTACACGATTTTACTACGCAATTCGGCATGTTTTTGTGTAACAAGGAGTGAGTACGGAGGACACGTTGTCGAGACCGTAGCTTGATACAGACTGAGTAACTCATAAGACTTTTAGCCATATATGCCGTTGTTGTATGTTTGCGATATAGAATAGTGTTCTGGAGATATGACATTTCACTGGCTAGAATACATCAGATAAGGCTGTAAGGCCCTAAAAGCCTTTGCCTTTCCTTATAGATTTAGAAATAAAAAAAATGAACTGACAGTCTCTTGACACTGACACTTGTGCAGGCCTATGAATCAATCTCATTGGTCCAAAAGCCGTAGACCGCGCTACCACAGATAATATCGCATGGTTTGTTAATAATTTTCCTTTGGTTTTTTTTCAAGTGTAAAAGGGACAGACCACTGAGGAACAAGGAGAGACTCTTGTCAACCCACTGTCGACTTGTCACTAGAACGTTCTTTCTTTTTCTCTTCGCGCGCTTTTGGTGAACGTTTGAGAAAATTATTTTTGTGATATTTTTGTAATAAAAAGCGAATATAATCATTTAAAACATTATTTTTCGTTCTGCTTCTGTTAACTAATCCAGGTATGTAAACAATTTACGCTAAACGGGTATGGTTATGCAAAGTGCAACGTTGTGTTTATTAGCTTATTAATTAAATCGTCTTGTTCAGTTTTAGGTATTAAATTTCATTAAAATGCCAATACATCATTGTTGCGTGGAAGGATGCAGTTCTAGAAAACCGGCCGTGAAGCTTTTTAATTTGCCCGCCAACGATGGACTTCGAGAAATTTGGTTACGATTTCTTATACCAAGGAGTCCATCGCTACAGAACTTGTCGAGAGACGTGCTCGTCTCAAAAAAGGTAATTACCTACATGCCTAACAAGCCAGGACTTGAGGTAGCCTTCGTAAGTTTACTGCAACCGTACCTGCATAACTCTGAGACTAGTCCATAGCACCTACTGTCATACATAGCCAATGGGAAATCTCACTTGTGATCAATCCTGATGTATTATGTGCTGAGGAATAATACTAAAATTAACCTGCCCGCTTCATCATCAATGATGATGAAGCAGGCAGGTTAAAATCATCATCATCATTAGCCAAAAGGTGTTCACTGCTCCCCCAAGGATTTCCACACCGACTGGTATAGGACCAGTCGCTGCTCGCATCCAGTGGCTTCCCGCAATCTTCACCAGGTCATCGGTCCACTGAGTTGGAGGCCTGCCCACACTGCATCTTCCGGTGTGCAGGTGCCACCTTTTGTAATCTCCCTTGCCTATGTATTTTGATTTTCCCTATGATAACTTTGTACACCTATCTTTATCTGTTGTCATATTTGCAACTTTCAAATAAATAAGTGTAGCTATTTTGTAGACTACATATGAAGTAAGTTTTTAGGGTTGCTAAACTTAGATTTTATTTATTATTTTCATTATTAGATTTTTACAGTTCTGTATCTCAAAATGAAAAAGGAGCTCTATAGGATCACTTGTGTCTGTTTGTCTGTCAATTTGAATCTACTGGACTGATTAAATTTGTATGAATAAAGATATGTGTGACTCAAATGTATGTTACCTAAATAAAAATATGATATAAATGAATTTGAGTCCTACCTAAATAAATCAGGAAAAACGTTTGCAAGTTGTACCATATATCAAATAAAATGGTTTACTCTGAAACTACTAAGCCAGAAAATAGTTCTTTACTCACAGATTAGGAAAACCTATAAGAAGCCTTTGGTCTAAAATATGGTTTGATTGTACAGAACCGTACATGAATCAGACACTTGACAGACACTTTTAACTGTAATATATTGTGTTAGATAATCTTTATTTAATTTAATTGTCTGTTATTTTAGGTATGCAAGCTGCATTTTGAGCCAAAATACCTAACTGGAACTGGTGATAAAAGAAAAAGACTTGCTTGTCCCACTCTATTTTCAGATGAAGAAATTCATAGACGCCAGCCATCTACTCCAATCCAAATTTGTAAGTACTATTGTTTGTTATTGCATAGTTTGTATCTACTCGTACTACTTTTATAAAAAAAGGAATGCTGGTTTTGTAGTAATATAAAAAGAAGAAAAGAGAAGATCGACCGAAATAACAGGGGATGAAACTGTAAATAAGAAACTTATTTTAAATAAAAAGACAAAAAATAAGTAATTAACTAATAAAGGAGAGAGAAAGAAAGAGCTCAATGTTATTTGCCAAAATCAAATCGTTGATAATGTAAATGAGAGGATAAGACTAGTTTGTATTTTGTATGTCACAATATATTTGTACTATTTTATATAGAGACAGACTTCCAATATTCTTAGCTAGGACACGTCGATTTCTAGTTTATAGTAGTAATCATAATGACTGGTCAAACCTTTATTTGTAATTTTATTCAAACGGACACTTACCTATATGTAAAAATTTTCACCAATCAATATAATATTTGCATACATTAAATTTTCAATTTCAGCATTCGAAAATATAGAAGAAGACCACAATTACTCTCTAGGATTATCAAAGAGTATTGCTGGACCAGGATCACATCAGCATTCCCAATATGAAAGTAAGTCATTATGAAAACTATACTTAAAAGGTATTGAATTAAAACAAATAATAATTTACTTTTTTGGTTATTTTGTTACATTTTTTTATTGCAAGTTTGATGTGTTTCTGATAAATTGGTATTGTTATTTTATTATTATGTTGATGGGCTCATTGGGAGGTTTGTTTATTAGGAAAGTTACCTATGTCTTACATTATACAGGGTGGCCGGGAGAGTGACGTCCAAAGATAAAATTTAGGTGCCTCGTATACAGGGGTATCCTAATCACCCACATGTATATTCGCGATTTTTCGTAGTTTTCGAGTTAAGATTTTTTTAAAGAAATTTTTGAAAAAATTCAACTGTAACAGCTATTTTATTTTTGAAAAGAGCAAGTTTTATTAAAAACTAGCTTTTGCCTGCGGCTCCACCCATGTGGATGTCGCTTAATGACTGTCTTAAGTGAACACAGTGTTATTATAAAATAATTATTTCAGTTGAAGACATGTTGCGCCTCAAATACATCAACAATGATCACACCTATGCTCTGAATTCTAAAAACAGTATTGTAATAAAACCTGATGAAAGCGGTAAAGCCATATTTAATTTTTGCTTTAAAATTTTTCTGTAGTCTGCTACTTAGTAGTTTTACTGTAGTGAGTAGCTGTTTAAACATTTAGACTACACCTTTTAAACTTTTTAGAATCACAATTGACAACATTTCATTTTCCATGTAATTTTTCATGTAGGTATTATTTTGTATGAAAATCATCAATGAAATATCCATTTTTTATGTAGTATATTTCTGTATGAAGTTGTAGAGAAATGTTTACAATATGTGAGAGAACTTTTTTAACTGGTCTAAATGAGGAAGCCCAATAATCAATTCAAAGTTTAAATAAAGCAACATCGTAAGATATACAGGAAAATGGTTTTTAACTAACTTGTTTTTTTGTTGTGCTGTAACCTGAGGCTGTAACGAACACTGGTCAAGTGTGAGTTATTCTTGTAATGAATAAAAAAATCACTAACATTTTCTCAAAATCTCCCAGTTAAAAAACCTCAGTATATTATGAATTATGTAGCTAGTAGAATATGTTATTGGCCTCTTTAAAAAAATATATTAAGTATAATTTGTATGTTTTCAGGATCTACTATTCACACTTCACCCGCCACCGCAGATGCAAATTCAACTCCATCAACTAGTGGAGCCACATATAGAATTTCGTCTTCTGAAGGTCTGGGTAAGTTTAAAATTTACATTATACAGTAAATTTTCTAGACCCAATTTTTAGGGTTCCATAGTCAGAAAGGAATCCTTATAGTTTCACCTGTCTGTCTGTCCACGGCCTAACTCAGAGACTATTAGTACTACAGAGCTGTAATTTGGCAAGGATGTACATATTAATCACACCGACAAAGAGGTAAAATAAAATCTCCACTTGTTACTTATACTAATTTTGCTATTTGACTTTTTTTTGGGCACTATTAAAACTTCTTGGAAATACAATAAACCCGAGGATCTTCTTTAAATAAACTTACATTAAAAAAAATGACAAAGTTAAGTTAGTCGCTCAGTCCCAAGTTGAACTTGTTTTTTTTAGTACCTACCTGCGATGCGTCATCTACGTTAAATAAAATAATATACTATATTTTGAATATATCTAAATTAATTGATATTCAGTTATAAATAAATTCTTAACAATCTTCCCATCTTGTTTTTAAGCTGGGCATTCACTTGCAGTAGTAATCTAATGTTCTGTTTAAAAATATTGCAGATCCTCTTATCAAGGAGCCTGTTGCGTCATCGCCGCGAACATTTGACAAGCCGTCAACTACAGACGCTACAGGTTTGTTAATTGGGATACTTTTTGGTATTCAGTGTATTTACATCCAAGTATTCTGCGCATCGGTATCGGCATGAAATCACAACCCATCATCGAAGGCTTTCATCTGTCTACTACACCCTTAGAGTATTAATACCGAATTTTCGATTTAAAAAAAATACAAAATGTTAAAATTGTTACCATTTATCTACCTTATGCGGTTCGCGCAATAAATGATCGCTCAATCCTGATGGTTCATATTTCGTAAACACTGGAGTTGACTACAGCCCCACAACCTCAACCAATTGGGCCTCAACAATTAGCCACTGAATGTATATTGTATATAGAATAGAGTATGGCTTAATCAAACCTAGATGAAACCCGTGCCTCATCAGTTGTGATAGAATGCGTTGTTAGTTTAACATAAAATATTCCAATTAAATATAAACCTAAATATAAAAAGCGGTCGTGGCTCAGTGCGGCTTGCGTGGTCGCATCGATCAAGCAGGTTAACTTACAACAGACACGGTCATAACCTGGATGGTTTTGACTGTTAGTGGCATTTATCTCGACCGTTTCCGTGCTTCGCAAGGCACGTTAAGCCGTTGGTGCCGGCTGCTATCGCTAGCAGTCGTTAAGCCATGTCAGAGGCCTTATAGGCGGCTTGAAAACTTCTGACACTGGGGTTGGCCACTAGCCCCAACAACCTCCACCAATCCGGACTTGGCCCCCGTGTGTGGAGTATGGCCTAAACCTTCCCGAGTTATGGGAAGAGACCCGTGCCCCTGCAGTGGGGACATAATGGGTTGTTAACAAACAAATATAAACCTTATATTATGTACCTATATAAATATGAATTGTAGATATTAATCATGATTACAGATGCCATTTCTCATACCTGTGCCATGCCGTCTTCTGCTGTTGGATACCCGTCATCTTCAGGCTCTATAAGTGAGTGATTTATGTTATGGCGCTTACTTTTTTACCTGCTTGTCAAAAATAGAGGTTGACCATCTTTGTTTAAAATAAAAGAGTCTAGCAGGTGTGAGCATTATTTACTGTCTGTATATACAGGGTGTAAGGGACAGGTTTCCGAAAACTTTAAGGGCTTGCTCAGTAGACGAAACTGAACAACTTTCCACAATTTTTTTTTTCAGGAAACGAAAAAAGAAATCGGCTTCTCCATACAACCTGTCCATTCAAGTTTATAATTTTGTATGGAGAAGCCAATTTTTTTTCGTTTCCTGAAAAAAATTCTTGTGAAAATGAAAATATTTTATTCGAAGTAGGTAGCAGTGTACACTTTTCGAACGTCATTCTTTTATCTACCTAATACGAGGTTCCTGCCACTCGGAACTCGTATACCCGCCGTTTCGGGAAGTGTTTGCGGAGTGAGAAGACACTGAGGGTCCTAAAAAAACTCCCTCCAACACATTAAAAAAAAAAGTCTTACATTCTATTACATCTTAATGCTATATAAATGAATTATACAATGTCATGTCTGTAAATAAAATATACAAAAATAAGAATAAAGTAAAAACAATAAAGAAAGAAAGGATTCAAGACATAAAAGTAAAAAGTAAAAATTGTGGAAATTTATTCAGTTTCGTCTACTGAGCAAGCCCTTAAAGTTTTCGGAAACCTGTCCCTTACACCCTGTATATGTTTCACTAATGCATGTATTAGTTATTAATGTCGTACTTTAATACTTTGTTAATACTTTCTAACTAGCTGTTTCGTCCACGGCTTCGCCCCACGTGGATATAGTTTTTGAGATTATCGTTGACGGACCACAGTGCAGCCTTAAAAGTTTTTTGGGGTAAAAGTATACTACGTTGTTCCCCGCCATCTGCCGAAGCTTTTTGCCAATGAAATCATTTGAGTAATTATAGCAATAAATACCTTTATTTTTGGGGTTCCCTTGTAATTCTCGAGGGAATTCAATATTATTTCAGAATAAAATGTACCCTATTTGACTGCCCTACTGCATTATATCATGACCCTCCCACCTGTCAGCATCATACTTTCATAGTGTAAAGCATAAACCGTGAAGTCACATCGTAGTAACTTTTTGTGTCGAGCATTTTCGGCTCCTGCTTTGCGACGTAGGTACGTACATACTTTTATAGTCAAACTGAGTAAATAATGTTGATAACTAAAAATGGTTTTCTCAGATGTTTTAATTTTTAATCATCAATCAATATATACAGGGTGTAAGAGACAGGTCTCCGAAAACTTTAAGGGCTTGCTCAGTAGACGAAACTGAATAAATTTCCACAAGAATTTTTTCAGTAATATAAAATAATGGGGGGGCTCAGCCCTGTGATAATGACATTGAGGGGGGGGGCTCGGGCACCCCCAGGCCCTATGGAGTCTGCGCCAGTGGACATAGTGACAATAACTCGGAATCGAACCGGCTCGGCGGGATTTCAAATACCTATACAGGGTTATTTTGTACCCCCCACCAAAACTTCACTCATGAAACTGAGCAACTTTCCCCAAATAACCAATGGTCAATTCGCAAAAAAGGGTTCCCAGGGTTCGAAGTGACAATTATCACTGATGATAATTATCTTGATAATAATAAAAATCATAAAAACAATACAATTTAATAAATTGTTAAGCTATTATGTCGCTTTACTTAAGTTTACTTGTATCCAAATGTGATTTTCCACTTTCGTGCATGTTATAATGAGTTAAATATCAAAGAGCCCTCCGGTACTTTCATAGGCGAAGTCCTCCCGTGAAGATTCTGATGACACCATATGATAGTACACCTCAAGCAGAATCAATTTCTCAACAGGACCATCCCTCTATTTTTTTATAGATTTAGAGCTATAGGGTCAAGTATGTCTAAAAAACCATAGCATCTTTCTTAACTTTGGAAAGAGGTTCAATTATGGAGACTGCGGAACTTAACTAAGAGTCCAAAGCTGCACAAAAAAATATTTGCTTCAAGTCACGACAATCGCACCATCAACATCTTTTTTAGATCACAAAAAGTAAAAAATAAAAACTCAATAAAATTGTGTCTTATTCATGTCATGCGACACCGTAAAAATGTGTTGTTAGGTATTTAATGTGCTTTCAAATGTTATATTTTTCATCAATATTCGTATGGGGGAACATGGTAGAAAAACGAATCAAAAGTCAAGGATCACCCATGATGGGTAATTGACACATTTTTAATTATTTACGCCAATAATTTACCCTTTGTATCGCATAAAATTTTATGTCATAATTGCCTATGGCATAACAAGGCATAAAAATCTTGCGCAGAAATATAAATCTGCCTAATCGTAATTCTGCATAATTATTATTCCCCCTAAACTTTGAAAGTAATAAACAATAATTTTCTAAATTAGAAATGACTAAACAATAATTGTCCTAGTTGAAAATTGCATAAATATACTTTTGACTAAATAATAAATGACTTAAATAGTAATTGACATAACTGAAAAGTTCATAATTTTAATTAGGCCTAAATATTAAAAGCCCTAATTACACGGAATATGGGAGTCCTAAATTAATGCGGGAGCGAACGAAGCGAGCTCGGGAATTCGGAGCACCCCGATACGGATAATTCAGGTTCGGAGACAGTGTTAGGTTTGATTGATAAAACATCCACAGATCGACTGCTTGCTTGCATGTTTGGTTGCTTGCATGCTTGCATGCTTCCATGCTTGTTTGCCTGCTTGCTTGCATGCTTCCTTGCTTGCGTGCTTGCATGCTTGATTGAATGCTTCCCTTCCTAGCAATCTTAGGTAAGTTGCTACTTACCACTAGCAACCTTAGGTAGGTTGCTACTCACCACTACCCTGTACCACAGATTTTATAATACTAACGTACAGATACCTCATGTCATACAACGAAATGCGACTGCCGTAACTCGGGCTATTCTTCGGGCTATTTTTTTCACTCATTGAGAACTACCGCTACTGGCGACATCTAGAGCGCGGGCTATAAATGAAGACATTCTGGTTGCTTATCTGCACCTTCATTTGCTTTTATTGATTTTTTTTGCACATAACCTACTAGTATTATATTATCTGTGATATTACTAAACAAAAATACATAATTTAAAATATGAAAAACAAAACGTAAACCACCTATTACGTTTTTCAATCGTATTGTATTAGCGCCATCTATCAATTCACGCTATAAACTGGTTCTCAACTAGTACGTGTCATTACTCAACTCTGACAAGTTAAGGCGAAAGTAGTTTTGATATGCATCGCCGTCATCAGATAATTTGTAGTAATTGATAATAAAGTGCATTATCAGCCTTTGTCATACTTTTTGTTTATTACAATAATCAAAACACTTATTTTTAGCAATTTAATGGGTTTTTTCTTCGTTTTGCATGAACTTCGATTACAAATCGATACTTGTCGTGCCATCTATTGACATTTTAATGAACTAAGGTTTTCGTTGTATGCAATGAGACCCCGTGCCTGTACTATACTGATTCTTACAACCTACGCTATAAGTAGTTAATGAAGTTAAAAATAAATAAAACAAGGTAATTATAATCAATGGAAAGGAAGAAAGGAAGGCAACCTAACTCATTTTTTCAATTTCAATTTCAAGTTTGATATGCTATAATATTATTAGGAAATTTAATATTATGCAACTTTATAGTTAGGGACATTTCTAATTATTCCAAGTAATATTATGCTCATAAATTTTAGGAAAACATAAATATGCGCAAATTTTTTTATGCCAAAATATTTTATGCACAATAATGTTATGCAAAGGCCAAATAGTCATAAAAAAGTTATGCTATGTTATAGAGACCCGATGATAGTCTTTCCAAAGTCGAGAAAGATGCTATGATTTTTAGACCTACTTGACCGTATAGCTCAAAACCTATAAGAAATAGAGGGATGGTCCTGTTGAGACATTGATTCTGTTTGAGGTGTACTATCATATGATACCATCAGAATCTCGTCACGGAGGTAAGGGGGGCTTCGGCTATGGAAGTAACGGAGGGCTCTTTAAAAAAAGGGCACAAAAATTGTATTCAACACACACAATACTTATTTGTATTCAGTTTTATTACTATTATAATGTGATGAAACTATAATCTGTAAAACAAAAATTAGTCATAATATTATGAATCAGTACGAATAATTATCGAATAAATGAGTCTACTAGTTTCAAAAACCGCAATGTCCACAATGAAGAATATTTAGGAACTTATTTTTTTCTTACATAGTTATGGTCAGAGGATAGCCGTAGTCATATGCTACTTTATCCTCAGGGATAAACAAACCCTAAATTACATACTTAGCATACAACAGCAGCTATCCTCTGAACATGTAAATAAGAAAAAAATAATTAAAAATAATTTCCTAAATATTTTTCATTGTGGACATTGCTGTTTTTGAAACTAGTAGACTCAAATATCAGAGAATTATCTGATAATTGGACGTAGTTTAGCAGAAAGGACTCAATCCACAAACCTTTATTAGTGGATTAAGTACTTTAAGGTTTGTGGATAGAGTCCTTTCTGCTAAACTACGTTCAATTGTCATGATTATTATCAAAGAAAATAAATATTTTGATAATTACGTACCCTGGGTATCTCTATACAAAATAGGCCGATCACGTGATCTTGGTATGAAAGGTCAAAATTTTTTTTGTGAAAAACTGTGAAGTTTTGGTGGGGGGTCCAAAAATAACCCTGTATGTAATGCAATAAAAAACTTCTTGAAACTTACTCTTACCCACCTAAAAAAAAAAGAAAATCGAAAACACAATACAAAGAATTTGTATTCACCTACTTAAAAACTAAAACGATTCACCTTTGTTTCAGAGTGCACCTCTACTCCGGCGAATCCTATAACACAATCTCGTCCCATACCATCCGCAAGGTCTTCAGATTGGACAGGTAAGGAATTTGAAATACTTAAATCTCTATAAATCAGATTCGAAAAATGATGCGGGAAATGAAAAGTTTCTGTATTGCCCCTTCTTAGTAAAGTCTTTAAAAAAAAATGCAACACTTTAATTTAAACCAACTTCTGCATAACCAACAATTTGGCTTCCGTAAAAGGTCGATCAACTACCGATGCAGGAGTAGCACTTACACAAGATGCAATAGAAGTTTTTTGTGATTTATTTAAAAAAATAACCCTTCACGGGACCGGACAGACCGGGACCTTCGAGAACATCTATGCATACGAGCATACAAAAAAGCAAAAACATGGATACACAATACAAAAACTACACATATAACGTAGGAGTTGTAAATGGGTTCGAGTTCTTTTTTGAGTCTTAAAAAAACAATTCACTTTTCCAGGTTCTAATGTTGATGACTTCGGGAAGCATTTGGTGACTGAACAAAAACCATCTTCATCGGGAGTTACAAGTGCGTATTGCTACTTATATTAGCTGAGTTTATCTTTACTATTACGTAAGTATCACGAAATAAAACCGAACAAGTGTCGGTACTTTTTAAACTGCTAACAAGGCATACGGTATGGTTTTACGACAACCATCTTGTGGTAGTAGTCGACACCAACGGCTTAATATATCTTGCGAAGTAACGGAAACGGTCGAGATAGATGACACTATTTTTTAATGATAATGACACTTGGATTATTTCTTCGACAAAATTATATTAAGGCCATCTTTCCCCAAAATTACGTTTTTTTGAACAGTTTTGACGTGAAACTATAGAAGTTTCAAGTCTGAAAAAAATAATCGTTATTTTTGACTATATTTCCTAAGATCATAGGCCATCCGAAATACGATTCATTAATTTCGGCTCGATAGAAAAAAAATCCAAAGATGGATCTACCGCTATTTAAAACCTAAAATAGTTTCCAGTATATCAAAAGAAAAAAATTTAAAATTGTATAAAAATGTTGGTTTCGACGATATGAAAAAAACTAAGCCATTAGTTTTAACACTTTCATTCAGAAAAAAACCAAAATAATCAAAAACGTAAATAATTCGTGTGGCGCGTGCGGGTGGGACTTCCATTTAGTACTGCGCAGATGGATGCGCAGTAGCTTGGGGTAAGATGGCCTCCTACGTAAAGAAAAAAATGATTTTAAGTCAAATCCCTCCAGGTTATGTCTGTATCTGTACTTAAAGTAGTGTAACGTGCGTGTTGATCGACGACGAAACAACATAGGCCGTACTGAGCCACGACTGCTCAATTTAGTAATTAATTGCCACGTGAAAGAACACTATCAGTTACTCATATGATTAAAGTTAGTATCTGCGTCATTTATTTACAGATGCGCCGAATAAATCTTCAAGGGATCGGATTGTGAAGAGCATTAGCAACCTTACTCCTAAATGCAAAAGGATCTATAATAAATGTGTTCAGATTATTAAATCGAAACGCCGCCTTTTGTATAACTACAGCGAGAAACTGGAAAAAGCCCGAGAATTGAGCGAACAATCTTCGTTTGATGCTTTGATGCAAACGATGACGCCTCAGGCGAAAACTTTTATCCGCATGCAGATAAACTTGGCCAACAAACACATTAAAAGAAGACGGTTCACAACTGAGGAGAAACTGCTGGCACTGTCCTTGGCGAAACAAAGTCCCAAGGGGTATAAATTACTGTATAAAATGTTCATCCTGCCTTCTAGGAGAACTCTGAACAAATTTACACAAAACATCCGCTTTAAGCCTGGAGTTAATAAAAATATTATTGCTCAACTAAGGGAAAGCGTAAAAAATTGGGATCCAATCAAAAAAACTTGTTCCGTTGTTTTTGACGAAGTTGCGTTGAGCCCGCAACTAACATTCGTAGAGTCAGAGGATCGCATCGATGGATTCGTGAATTATGGCAACGATAGTGAACAGAACTTGTGCGACCATGCTCTGGTATTCATGGTGCGAGGAATTTGTTCCTCGTGGAGACAACCACTGGCATACTACTTATGTGAGGGTGCCACGCCTTCTGTCAAACTCAAAACTATTTTGAAGGTATGGATTTGTTTGTGAAAGTTTTCACTGTAATACGAATCAAAATATTGCAGCATATGTCGTAAAAGCCCAGTCAAAATTCAAGTACATAATTTATTCTAATAATAATTCTAATAATATCTGGGACAAATCACATACGGTCACTGGCCCCAAACTAGGATTCCCTATACTATGGGAACTAGAGACTGATTACTTACACATATATTTCAAATACATACATATATAGATATAAATACACCCAGACTCAGAGCAAACAATTCTGCTCATCACAGAAAAGTTTGCCCTGTGTGGGGATCGAACCCACGACTCTCGGATCAGTGGTCAGGAGCGCTGACCACTTAGCCACCGAGTCAATCATATTTAGAAACTTGTTATTTTGTTACTCAAATACAGGATGTGGTGGAAGCAGTCGTGAACACAGGATTAGACCCAAAAGCCCTTGTTTGTGATCAGGGGTCAAATTTCCAAGCATGTATCAACAGTTTGCGTGCTGATACAAGAAGACACAATTTATTGAATAACGAATCATTGCTTCCAGGTTAGGTTCCGCACTTGATGTATAAACAATATTGGATTCAACTAAGAATTATGTAATTATAGTAATGAGATCATTTTTCAGCTTCAACATAATAATAATTTGATTATTCTTTCAGATAATCAAGTTATAGTCAGTGGACAAGTGCTTAACATTGTTTATGACCCTCCACATCTCATAAAGGGCATACGGAACAATTTTCTTACGAAAGACATGCTATTCTGCGGTAAAATTGCGAAATGGCAAGATATAATTGATGCGTACAAAACAGACTGCGATTTGGGGGAGATTAGAATGGTTCGGAAATTGACTGACGAGCACGTCATACCTTCGAAAATAAAAAAAATGAAAGTGAAGAATGCCACACAGGCTCTGAGCGAACAGACGGCTGGGTTGTTATGTTTTTGCTCAAAATTCTGTAAGTAGTATTTATAGACGACATTCATGTTCCCGGATTTATCTGGTACTCTACTGACTCGCGCAGTCTGTAACTACTACTGCTGTGGGATGGATAGCAGTAATTGGCCTTCATCTTATAACTACTTGTTTTACATTTATAATGTAATGTGGCCATTGTTATCCGAAATAAATAAGAAATTAAATTAAAAAACTGCTAGTCTGACTGCAACTGCTGGTCGTGAGATTGATTCTTATCATGGTCAAGTCTCCTAGTTTTGTAGTACATGTGTACCTAATATTATTTTAATATTTTCAGCTGCAGACGATAGCGGAAAGCCTGTGAGCAAAACTATGAAGAATACGTCCGATGCGGTGCTTTTCTTCGACAAGCTCTTCGACAGCGTGAACGGCTCGCGAAGCGGCGCGACTCCGGGAAAAATGAGAGGTCCCGTCAAGGAAGTAAATGGTAATTCTAAACACGTGACATTTTGGGAAGATGCCATTAAAGTTTTAGAGAACATTTATTATATAGACTCTATGAATCAGAGCATTTCTGTCGGGGGGTTGATAAAAAAAAGTGTCCCTAGTTTAAAAAATTGGGTCGTCACATTGAAAAGTTTTATTAGTATATGGGGTGAGTTGAAACAAAAGGGTGTCAAATTTTTTTACTCCCGTAATTTAAATCAAGACCCTTTAGAAAACTTTTTTGGCAGGATTAGGGCATTCAATTACCGTAATAATAATCCCACCCCATACCACTTTACGTGTACCATTAAATCTCTCGTCCTTAACAATATACTGGGTCCTCATTCTCCCGGCTCTAATTGCGAGGACGATGTAGGAGAAGTAGTCCTAAAATCAGGATTACTGCTTAACACTGAGGAACTAGATTCTGCCGGGAGTGTTAACTCGGTTTCAGAGCCTCCCCCTGCCGCCGGTGCTGCCGCCGCCGCCGCCGCCGCCGCGCCGGTCTCCCACATGGCTGCGCCGGCCACCCCGGCGCCGGCTGCCCCGACTGCCCCGGCAGTGGCGACGGTGGCGGCGGCGCGCCGCGAGAAGATCAACGTGCAAGCTTCTGCTTTTACGGCTGGCTATGTAACTAGGAGACTTATACGAGCCAACCCTTGCAAAGATTGTAAAAAGACTTTGCTAACTAATGAAATTGGCGAAATTCACGACTGGATCAGCCAAAGGGAAAGGCGTCTCCTTAGAGGTAGGAACCTTAAATACCCCAACGAATCATTTATTTGTCTTTTCCGAAAACTCGTAAAATTCATTAATCAATATTTGGACAATTATGCACACAAAGGAGACGTTACTAAAACTATCCGAGCGGATTTCATAAAAGACGCTGATGTTGATTGGCTAGGCTGTAGTCAACATCACAACGAAGTACTGAACCATTTTATGACACTGGTCTGTAGAGTTCAAATTCATAACTGGTGTAACACCTTAAATAAGATACTTAGGGGTATGTTTTCTGAAAAGATAACCACGAATATTACAAGAATGCAAAGTCTGGCCCTCAAAAAGTATAAGTCTACTAGAACTAAAAAATGATGTGTAATTTAAGCTTTATGTAATAGGAGTTGTATATTTTTCTATTCATATATATTAATTTATTTCCGAGAATTCTACTGACATGGATTTTGATGATCCTTCATTGAATAGGCACTTCCTGTCACGTGTTAATTGTAAATATTTCATATAAATGAATGTGCTTTGATGGAAATGATGTTCTTTTAAAATAATGTCACTGTTGTATTGTTTCTGTACATTTATAAATAATTTTCTTGTATAAATTGTTTAAATATTAAATTACTGTAAATATTCCTATCATTGATTAATACCTAGTAATTGTAAATTAGGTAGGTAATTAATTATTGTAATTTTGTGAGCTGAAAATGTTATTCTTTTATCGCTTGCATAGTGTAGATCTTATATAGATAGATAAAAGTCCAATACTTTATGAATCTGTACATAACTGTAAAATATTAAGATTTACATTAGGTTTCTATAGGTGTAAATAAGTTAAAAATAAAATAAATTTTAGCAGTAACTATAAATCAGGATTGTTTACAGGAATTATGTAATAGCGTAAACTACTTATTTAAGAAAATGTGTTGGATGAAGTTTCTTTAGGACCTGACGTTTCATCTCCCTTCGCGAATAGTTCCCGAAACGTGGGGGGTATACATGTACTTGTAAAATCATGTCGTTGTTATATTATTTCTGTACATAACTATACATTATTTGCTTTTCATAATAATTCATTCATTATTTGAATATTTATTACATTACTGTAAATATTCTTAACATTGACCTATTACATTAAACCTATTTAATAATTTTAAAGTAGAATACTATGTTTTAGGTAGGTAATTTATTAATTTTCTGAACTGAAAAAATATGGTTATTTTTATATCATTTGCATAGTATAAGATATATTTATCTTATATAGATAGACTGGAGTGCAATAGTTTATTAAACTACATAAATATTTGCAAAAATACATTAATTTTCTGTATGTTTAAATAAATTAAAATACCTATATTTTCGAACTTTAAGTCAGGGTTGTTTACAAGAATTGTGATAGAATGTGAGACATATTTAAAAAATGTGTTTGAGGAAGTTTCTTTGGGACCTCACGTTTCTTCCTCCGTAAACAGTTCCCGAAATGTTAGGTATACTAGTTCCAAGTTGTAGGAACTATGTATTAGGTAAACTAAGGAATGACATTTGATAAAATATACAATGCTACCTACTTCGAATAAACATGCTTTTGCTTTAATTTGTTTCTTTGAGGTTTACTTCGTGTATCGTTCAAAATGACTGGTACAATTTCAATATTATAGAAACTTATTTTATAAATAAAAATAATTATATTTCCAACTTTTGTTTTATTTCACAAGACTACAACAAGTCACTCTGTAAGCTTGTTGATAGTCTTGCTTTGAAAATTTCTGAAAAATATATTTTATTGTATATCTTCAATAAAAGTAGGGACGGCTCTATTATCGACAAAATGTCGATATCTATTTATCGACCTGTGGGCAACACTAGTTAACCTTGTACAGCAGCGCCACCACGTCAGGAACGGCACAAACCGGCGTTTCTCTATGATCTGATTGGTTGTTCGGCTGATTCCTATCTGTCCTTTAGGACATATTCTACTTCATCTATGCACTTGTGCTTGTGTGTGTGTTGCACGGGGTACCTATGTCGACTGTCGATGACGAGTCGATGATGTTTGTTTTTGAGTTTTTTGCATTTTTTACAAACCAGGTCGGTCTATAATTGAAAAAGTTTACAGAACCGAACTTCTATAAAATTACTTTTGTATGAGTGCAGTGCTTTTAGGCGAGTTCCGGAATAAAATTAACTCCACACTGACTTACCTACATTCTTTCATTGTGATTTAAATTCTAATGAAATCACAGAAATTGAAAATTTAACATGCATTCAAACACGTCGGTATGGTAAGTAACCTCTTAAGAGGAGATTGAAGTATTTTGCTAAATTACTTAATTATCTGTTATTATGTAAATATTTATAAATATACATATAAACTTATATATTTTACTAATAAAAGGCGGACGCAACTTTATACTACTCACTTTATCGAGCCGATCAGGCAGGTTACCTGAGTACAAACATAGGTAGTCATAACCTGTGTGTACTTTCTCTCACTGATGTGGAATGCCAAATAGATAAGAAATGAACCCAGTTAAAAAAGGAACATTTTTCTTTTGTTTTTGTACTTTCCACTTCATAGTATCCATGGTCAAGCCATTGTTACCGGTTGCTATCTGATAAAGCTTCTCTAGTTAGTTGTTAAGCCATGTGAGAACCCCTATAGGCTAGAGCTAGCTGGTAACTTCTAAACATTGGGTTTGCCAATATCCACCCTACAACCATCACAAACTCACGGCTTCACCTTCCCAAGATATGGAAAGGTAATAGAAAACTATATAGCCATAGCAGTAAAGTTACTTTTGGATTGTTAATGAATGTTTCTTATCACTACTTGTAGTATGCAAGCCATGGCCTTCATTGACTACTATTCTCTTGTAGTAGCCATAAAATATTGTATAAATTATGATAAACAGGTGAAAACTCAAAACAAACTTTTTTTTAATTTCTATAAATTTTACATGTAAGTTATGCAGAAGCTAATATTGCTTGTATTGTATTTATAGTTCATTCCAGTAAAAAAAAAAGCAAAATGTAAACAAACTTACTATGGAACTGACACATGTCAATGTCATCTGCATACTATGTTTGTTTACCTTTTGCTTTTTTTTTATTGGAATGAACTATAGTGATTTCTTGGTTAATCTAAAAGAAAACCAAAGCTGTAGAATGAGCTTTCACTTGAGGCTATAGTATGTGACTTTTGAAGAAGGAATTGATTAGGTTTTTTAAGGATTGGCAAAGCACCGATAATCCTTCTGGTATTAAAATTACCCATAGGCGGAGGTAACCACTTTCCATCAGGTTTGCCACCCTATTCAATAATAAAAAAATATGAAATACAGAGAATAACTAAAGTCACTGATAGAGCAATGCAAAGAGCAGGCCTGTAGCTTCCAGAAGTGATAACCTATAGACCAAAAAATAATAATTTGATGTGATAGCAGGCCAGATTACATAGTGTTGTATGGTCACCATCAAGGTTTTTGTTGAATAGTGGATGTCTTCCTGTCTGATATGCCTATATAAATACTACTTTCTAAATGTTTTTTATTTTCTAGGATTGTTGGATTCTTCTGCATGCTAGTCACGTGGGTGTTTGCACACCTGTACCAGCAATTGCTGGCTGCTTACGAGCAGTCCGGCAAGCTGGAGGAACTAGACTATTCATGGTAACTTACTACATGAAATAAATACTTGACCAAAATTATATGCTTATGATATGATATGCGCCTGTGTGGGTCACCTTATTTTTTAAAAATTTGCTCACTTTATGTTTATTATTCATTAGTATGACTAAATATTAGCATTCTGTTTTATGCCTCGAGCAATCATTTGGAAAATTTATGAAAATATTTTTATGATGTAATGTATTTTTTTTGTTTTAGGTTGTTCCGATTACTACTTAATTTAGCTGGGTATACTACAGTTTTATTGCCATGTTTTATCCTTTACAAATATCTTGAAAGGATAAAGTATTTTGATAAGTTTCGTAAGTACATATTTTATTCCTATAACATACAACATTTGGTAAATGATATTATGATTTGTGTTCTCAAGTATGTGTTTATGTTTTTCCAGCAAGCACAAGCTGTTTCTCTAGTGCACTGTTTGCTTGTTTTGGGGAGCCTAACGAACGCCTACCAGACTCACTCAAGCCAGTGCTGGTGGAGGAATCTCCGGCGCGCGAAAGCATAGAACTGGTATTTTGCTTCGGGGGCCTCATGGGCACCTATTTAATATGGGGACTGCTTCAAGAAAAGATCATGACACAGGTTAGTCTTAAATAAGTTTATAACTAGTTGAAAATTTATGCAATGAAGAGTAAAAGAGTGTTTTGCTATATTATTTCTTAATTTTAATTTGTATGTCTCTGATTGTCATTTATTTTCCAACAGGATTATGCCATGCCAGATGGAAGTACAGTCAGCTTCAATGACTCTCAGTTTCTGGTTTTTATCAACCGTCTGCTGGCTTTCGCCATTGCTCTGGGTCGTTTGCTCTGCACAAATAGCTCCTTAGTTGTTGCTCCTTTGTACAAATTCTCCTATTGCTCCCTGACGAATGTTATCAGCGCTTGGTGTCAGTATGAAGCATTGAAGTATGTGAGCTTCCCAACTCAGGTATTTATAAAAAAACAAACATTATTCATGCTTACTACCTACTGTCTGTAACATATTATACTTATTTTCTGGTATCTTTGCAGGTGCTCTCAAAGTCCTGTAAAGTGATACCAGTCATGTTGATGGGAAAATTGGTATCTCGCAACAAGTATGAATTGTACGAGTATGTTACTGCAATGCTCATTTCATTGGGCATGGTACTCTTCATGTTTGGCAGCCATGACGATCATGGAGGTGAGAGTTGCCTTGCGAAAAACGGAAACGGTAGAAATAAATGCAACTATTAGTCAAGCTCATCCAGATTATGACAGTGTTTTTGTCAGTTAACCTGCGTAATCTATGCGATCACGCGACCTGCACTAACAATAAGTCACGATCCCTTCGTTTGAGATGAACTGTATAAAATTTATATTATTAAAACATTTTGCAGTTGACATGATGCTAGCCAGTCTTGTTGTCGCTTTGAAAGTAACACTGACCGCTTCAGGGGCGTGGGATCGATCACAGTGTTCCACCGATTTGATTTCTCATACAGTTATTCAGTATTAGCTTGGAGCTTGATGTCTGAATTCACTATGTCCAATAAGTAACTGTACCGAAGCTAACTCTTGCTATTCCAGAGTCGATAATAACAACGATGTCGGGCCTAACGTTGCTGGCTGTCTACATGGCCTGCGACAGTTTCACTTCCTCCTGGCAAGGGGCTTTGTTCGCGAAGTACAACTGCGCCCCTCTGCAGATGCTGTGTGGCGTCAACTTGTTCTCCTGTCTGCTCACCTTCTCCGCTCTTATTCACCATCCTGATACTAAAGTTTCCATAGAACTGTTACAGGTACGTAACTATGCTAACAATAAATATAAAAATACTGAAAATCGTACAGACTGCTCAAGGAAATAAAATGTTGATGGTACATCTGAACACTATCATAAATAAAAATAACACTTAACAATAAAACTCTACCGATCAGAGCACTGCTCTTAAATCTAAGAAAAAAACTGTTCTTATCGACATATGGACTGATGCATAAAATCTACCAATAAACCAGTGTTTGTATTCGTCAAATATTGTAATGCTAGTATATAATGCTATGTGCGTTGCTATGCGTAATGCCGTGACAAATATCGCGTAATCTATGAAATTGATTCGACCATGCAAACCGAGTTGGGCTGTGAATTGGTTGCTTTCATTACATATGATTATAATAATTAAATAAGGGTCTAATCACTCGACAACGGCAATGATTGCTATGCGATAACACTTTTTGATGTGTTTGATAATGTGCCTGGCAAAATTTTCTTGCAAGCGAATAATATATTTTTCACTTTGTTTGGCCCCTAAAACTCGAAGCAAAAACGCTTAGTGCTGCGAGCGTGAAAAAAAGTGATTCAAATTTCGAACACCACCTTTTGCGCGGCGCTGAAAAAATATGGGCGATGGTTCGTTCAGAATCTAATTTTGGCATAGCAATTAACTCATAGGCACAAAATGTTGTATGTTATTTAATGAAATTTAAATTTATAAATTGTGCTATTACATTTTTAAAGACGTAATATTTAAAATAAACATGTACCTAGTAATCATGAATATTGCTTACTTAAAAATATCATGTTTAGATTTTTTTAGGTTATAAACTGCATGTATTTGGTCTTGTTTATATTTTCATTCAAATTATTCCTTAATAGCCAGTTTATAGTATTTTCTAAAGATTTATTTATTTTATAATTATACGTTAACGGGTCAGTACATGCTATTATTATTGTAATGTCATCAGCAAAAAGAACACAATCATGTGATAATCCACCAGGCAAATCGTTAATAATGTCAAAAATAGTAAAGGTCCCAAAATACTTTTGATTTAGAGGATTCAACTGATTTAGTAGCCGGACAATATCCGTAAATCTCTACACATTGCAATCTGTCACTAAGGCAGGTCCTCTTACTCCGTTCTTGTATAATTTTAAAAGTAACCGTTCATGGCACACAAAATCAAATGCTTGGCTCGTGTCCATAAACAGAGCAGTTACTGGAATCTTTCGGTCCAAATATTCCACAACTTGTTTTATCAATTTAAACGCAGCTAAAGATGTGCTCTTATTCTCCCTAAAGCCATTTTGTTCTTCAATTATTAAAATATTTTTTTCTAAGCAGTTACTAACTCTATACTACTTTTTCTAATAATTTTGAAAATACTGGAATTAGAGTGACCGGCCTATAATTTCCCATAATATTTTTGTTGTCCTTTTTATGCAAAGGCTTTACCACTGATTTCTTTAATATATCTGGAAAATAACCCTGGTCCAAGGATGCATTTATAACATGTAGTAAAGGCTCAACAATTACAGTCATACTCGCTTTTACAATATCCGTGCGTATACCATCGTATCCTACAGCCTTTGAGTTTTTCAATGATGCTGCTATCTTCATCAACTCTGACACACTCACTGGCGATAGAAATATGCTGCTCTCCTTATTTTCTACAAGAATATCACTGGTGACTCCTAAATATTTTGTACATTTATCGCATACGCTACCTAAAAAAAGAATTATTAAAATAATCTGCTATTAGCTGGGGATCAGTAATTTCAACATCGTTAATTATAAGTTTGTCTACCGATCTCGTATTATGATCAGATATTGTGGTATACTTTTTTATTACATTCCAAACTGCTTTACATTTGTTCTTGTTGCTGAAAATATATTAACTATTTTGACTTTTCTGATGAGAGCGAATACATCTTTTTAATAGGCGTGAGTACCCTTTGTAAGCTGATTTATACGAATTTTGTTCTCGAAGTGTTCTCCTGATAATCGTCTTAATTCGCTCTTGTACTCTAATAATTGTAATATTTTTGAACACCTTTAGCATTTTAGAATCTCCATCAAATGGACAAGTTTCAATAGTGGTTTGCTCAATAGGGTACATAATTTTTTTTTATACCACTGCTTGTCAAACTTACATGAAAATTTTTAGTGTAGTTTTTTTTTTTTTAAAGAATGTGCTGCGAACTCAAAATTAAGTCATTATTTAAAAAAATATGTTTACAGTTAGGTGACACAATCACCTATCGTTAATACTATTGAAAAAACATCATTTGATTCATCCATTCTGGGACACCCCGTATTTGTGTAAATAAATACGTTTGTAATATATATATGCATATGTTGCGTTGCTTGCGCTAAGCAATTGTCACCGGAAGGGTGAGGTCAATATTGTATGTAGTACTAATGTATAACACTGTAGTGAAAATGAACATGAAAATATTTTATTCGAAGTAGGTAGCAGTGAAAACTTTTCGGAGGTGATTTTTTTGTCTACCTAATACGAGGTTCCTGTTCATTGTTTTTTAGGATAAGTCACTTAGCTCGTAGAACAGATAGCCGTAGGGGCATTAAAGTTCTCGAGTGCAACCGCGCACCGGAAGACGCAGTGTAGGCAGGCCTCCCACGAGGTGGACCGATGACCTGGTGAAGGTGGCGGTAAGTCGCTGTATGCGGGCAGCGCAGGACCGGTCGGTGTGGAAGTCCTTGGGAATTTGTCCAGCAGTGGACGTCTTTCGGCTGATGATGATCAAGTCCGAGATACTCTTGGCGTTATATTGATTTATAGAAAGTTTTGAAAATTATTTTCAGTCAAGGGAATTGTCAAACTGTAACTATTTGTGCCTTTTTCAGCATCCCGTGTTCGCTATTGACGTGCTTCTCCTCTCGGTGAGCTCCGCCGTGGGACAACTGCTCATATACAGGACCATCGCGCGGTTCGGAGCTGTCGTCTTCACTATTATAATGACCCTACGACAGGTATGGTCTTCAGTGATTTCTTTGAAAAATCATAAATAAATAAATATCCGGGACAAATCACACACGGCCATGTACTATAGGAACCAGAGACTGATATACTTACATACACATATACGTTTAAATACATACATATATAGATATAATACATCCAGACACAGCAAACAAATCTACTTATCACAGAAATGTTTGCACTGGGTGGGGATCTAACCCACGACCGACTCTCGGATCAGTAGTCAGGACCGCTAACCACTGAGCCACCGAGTTAGTCGTCTTCAGCCGGAAGACATCCCAATAAATTTCTACATAAACCCATGCATCCATTAGCTTACCATTCAAGCCTCATCAGATCGTTATGGTTTTCTACCGCCCGGGTTTAAATATTGGACGTATCCACCAGTAAGCCCAGTGTTCACATTCAACTATTAATTATATTTGTGAATTGAACTCTGCATTCATAACTTTGATGTTTGTTATAAGTAAGATACACTTATCTTGGTTTTATAATGTTCTTATAGATCTTATTATAATAAAAAGAGCTAACTATTCATAAACAATGAAAGATATTCTCTATGGTAACTACAATTTTAAAACAGCACGCTGTCACTCGTTCGCAGGCGGTGTCGATCCTACTGTCGTGTCTAGTGTACGGTCACCGTATATCATTCGGTGGCGGTCTGGGCGTGTTCCTAGTGTTTGCGGCGCTACTCCTCCGCGTCTACTGCCGCCAGAGGCTGCGTCGGCGCAAGCATCCTGCCAACATTTAGCGCCAAGCGTTGCCAGTGGGGCCACTCAACACAAAAGTTGTGATTACCCCCGCTAGTTCCCACGAACGTGTCGAGACCAGCGTTTGATCATTGCTCCAATTCTAATTGTTAACTGTTTTAAGCGTTTGTTGATTAATTGGTATCGTAAGATTAACGATGTTTTTGCCCTGATGATGACGATTCTAATTTGATTTGAAGTAAATAAATTGTTTTAGATTATATTTAACCTCCAATTATGGATAGTTGTGCGTGCAACAGGCGAGAACCGAAATGGCCAATCAAATTAAAACTTTTGGGTGCCCTTGTTGGTAGATTTTGCAGTATATATTTTAGCGTCCTGGTAGGTATTGACAAATAGAAGTATTTAGGTATTCACGATATAAATTATTATTAAATGGTAAAATATTATTTCTTTACGTGCGTAGTTTTATATACACATGACAAACTGAATAATATATTCAATATTATAATTTGGCTTTATTTCATGATTGATAAATATTTCTCGTTTGAATTATTATGGTTAAATCATTCTTTAAGCATAAGCATAATAGAATTGCCCAACTATGAGACTGGAGTGTATAATAAATTGAAATTACCGTTTATCCAGAAACCTTTAAACTAACGTTTCTATACAGCTTTAGGTAAAATCTCCAAATCATAAACTCTCCATACTAAATTAGAGGTTTCTGAATAAATAAGATCCTGTATACAGGTTGTATCATATAGACAGTATGTAGATAATAAAGAAGTAGGTTGTACTTGATTTGACTAAGTGGCGACTGCAGCTGCGACGTCTAAACATTTTTAAGATTTTCATGTCCAAGGCGTAACAGTGCGTACTTATGTAAGGGTGTTTTCTCTTCTACGTCCTAGTAGCGACCTATATACCGGTGACTTGTTTTTCGATGATTATAAATGTTTATGGATGTTTACCTGAACATTTTCCCCCAAATATCCTTCTCTAGTAATATGTACATATAATACGCAATGTTCAGAGCAAACAAGTTGTCTGCCCATATCGATTATCGATTTATGTAAGGATAGTAAATTTTTGGGTCTGAGCATATGTTCCTTGGGGAAATTGTTTGTTTCGTGAGCAGTATCCACTGTATATTTACATCGGACAAAATCATTATTTATGTGCAGTCGGAGTATAGAATGGACAACAGCAGTTTGCCAATATGCTGTATTTCATCCTTCTAGGTTTTAAAATCGATACTCATGTTATTGGTGGAATTACCATCTATAATATAAACAGAATGTCTTTTTAGTCACTGACAAGCGGCAAATAGTAGGTGCTACTCAAGTAACTGAAAAACATTCTCCAAGTAACCTAAACAATTGTATTAAAAAACTTTTTATTTATTGTCAGTAATTGAACTGTCCGTTTGCAAACTTTGCGTGAAAAATAAAACTGAAAGGTTTTTCCGATTGTATAGGTTCTATAGGTTCCTTGGGCAATGATACTATTAAGTCTGAGTAACTTCTGATTATACAAATGTTAAAAAAGTGCGTTTGAAATTTTAATGGGTTACTCAGAATCAAGTATAGAATACAGTTAAACTATTTAAAACATCCGATCTTCAATTATTTTTTTCAATTTTCCATACAATAAATCTGAATAGTAGATCAAGAATTTGTATGGGAAATTGAAAAAAATGAGTTGGGATTTTTTTGGATACATACCTGATTCTGAGTTACCCCTTAAAATTTCAAACGCACTTTTTTAACACCCTGTATAAAAATCGTTTTAAAGAGAGAGGTTGTATTGCCAATATCCTATGCTTTAGTTCTTATTTTGATCTACTTGCGTGTTTGTTTTTCTCTTTTTGTGATAAGGGACCAACTTTAGTCAAGATGGTGGTTGAAAACGAAGGTATTGTTAAACTGTAAAAGTATGTACTTATTGTAAACAAGCTGTACTGGTATAAGAGAAGTGGACGTACACATAAGAGTAGCTATGGCAAAGCCATGATAAGGGCTTTATAATTTCTTATCAGTGTCACGGTGTTTTGCGTGCGTGGTCAAAACAAGGCATGGGCCGCAGCGTGTTCGCATTGTTTTTGTATGATGTATAGAGTGCTCATCGCAGTTGCTGGTAAGGAGGTTCTAATTGTAACTGTGGATTGTTCTCATGAAACTTTCCCAAAAAACCCATACATTTCGCAAAAAAATATTACATTCCATACAAACCTTAATAATAAACTGATCGATATCCCAATATCCGCCTTCTATCCACTGTGATAGCACGGTTAAAATGTCTCATATGATGAGAAAGAGATTGCAGATTAATAATTAAGGTAAGTCCATTTTTTGCGATTTCTCTATAGGTTTCTTTGGTAAAGTTTTTTAATCAGTATCACTAGTAGAAGTCACAACGGCCGCAAGTTTTTTGTCATACTTTATTAAAGGTCTGTCTCAAATGCCCGAAAACCTTGACCTGAGATTTCTTTGGGAAGTTGTACAGTTTCATGAGTGGAACCCACAGTAAAAAATAAGTTTATTTCAGAAGAACCATAATATTAAATGGTCATATTGTTTTACTTCCAGTAACTAAGAAAATTGTGTATTTATTAGAGGTAAGAGTATAAGAGGCCGGCATCGAATATAATGAAGTTCCTGTAATTACAGAATATCACAATGTTGCTAAGCGACTGTTTTACTCTTGGGTTCAAATACTTAATTTATATTTTCACCTCTCTAGCACGGAAAGGGTGCCTTTGGTCCCTAAAAACTCGCAGGAAAAACGCTTTTTGCTGCGAGCGTGAGAAAAAGTGATTTGAATTCCAAATACCACCTTTTGCGTGGCGCTGAAAAAATATAGGCGATGGTTCGTTCAGAAACTGATTTTGGCCTAGCGATTTTACTCATAGGCACAAAATATTGTATGTTATTGAAATTCAAGTTTAAAAATTGTGCTATTGCATTTTTAAAGACGTAATATTTAAAAAATATGTACTAATAAAAATTAATATCGCTTACTTAAAAATATCATGTTTTTTTTTCATCTTAGGTTTACATAAAAATGTCAAGCAGCTCAGTTTCCGACCGCAACCTCTGAATTAAAAACATAATAAAAAACTATATTGTCTCCAAAGAGAATTTAATCAACTACGTTTTAACTTTTCTCGCTGGTCGAGGTGAAAAGTTGTATGTTTCACACGAGGGCAAGTTATTTTTTTCTGTGCTCAGTAGTTTACATTAGAATCACTCGCTACGCTCTTGATTAAATTCTAGACTACTTCGCTAGTTCGTGATTTAAAGTCGGCACTCGTAGCAAAAACTAACTTTGCTCACTTGTTGAGCAAATAACTATTTTTCGTTAACTATTATGCATCAATGTGTTTTTACAAATATTTTTTTTTTATATAATCATGCTACCTATAATCTAAACTTTATTGATTGAAGCGACATTCAGTTTACAACAATTTTTAATATTCGAAAATTATTTATTATATACATTATAATCTATATAAATATTTTATATTTATTGATAATTAATTAGAAGGCTTCTGTCTCTAGTCATTGAAGCCTTCATCTAGACATGCAAAACCACTAATAAAATTTGTCACAAAGAACGATTGCTTATTTTATTTAAACGCTTGTTGTACCGAGCCCCGACTTAGTTGACGGGTGTGACCCACATTAACATTGCAGGTTATTGTATTGAAGTTTACATATCTTGATATGAACTATGTATTTAGATTCAATGCTCAACTATTTGTAATGTAAAATTGTAACTTTCCTATTACTGTGTAGTATATGTTAGTGGTAGCCTCTTGTAACATGGGACATGTCGGAGGGATGTTTTCTTCAACAAAATTGAGTCATACCTCTACAGCCGCAAACTAGGAGTTCCTGTCCTCCTATGTCCTATAATGTGATATAATTGCCTTTTTTATATTATTAATTATGAATGATTCCTAAGTTTGCAAGTTTAAAATGAAAGTTCTCTGATGATTTAAAAAAAACGCCTACTTACAATAGAAAAATCTTAATTGATCGTGATTTAACGATCTTATGAAATAAAGTCTTATGAAATAAAGCCTTATTTCGTCTAAGGATTACTCTAAGAAACTTACTATAAGTACAACGTTTTAGATCACCTTTACAAGAGCACCGTGCCGAAAAACCATAGAGTAATACGTTTCCTATATTATATTTTTGATAAAGACTGTTTAGTTTAACATGTAACATGTGATGAGACTAAAAAGTCTTTATTTCAGTGATTCTTTGAAGTTTGATTACATGGCGTCGGTTTCGTATCATTATTAAAGAAATTACGTCGAGTTCTGTTTTGGATTTTTTTGGGAAAAAATTACATAATGGTGTTGTGGTTTTCAAACCCTATAAGCATCAACAATTACTATGAGTTTAAGGAATTTCAGATCACTCAGTTGAAATTTAATCAGTAAGCGATAGTTGATGCAATCTTTAGCATGTAAAATTACATTCAGAGAGCCAACTTGATTTTTTGTAGTTTGGCTACTTACATTGGTTGTTTGATTTTTGAGTTGGTAGGTACCCACTTGCTTGGTAATGACCAATATACGTGATCGAACCTATTATATAGGGTTATTATTATTTGTAAGCCCGATACCTCTTATTATATTACGTGTATATTTCCATGTAACCATGCCCGCGAATGTGCGTGAGCTGCCGTATGACATCAGTCAGCATCATCATCATCAAAATTCAATAAAAACGAGCACTGATCAGCATTAGTGCTCTTTTTATTGCATTTTTATTAAAACGTCTGAGAATATTTTACAAGTATTTTATGTTAAATAAAGGGTAGCGTAACACCTCACCAAGTATCGGGAAGGGGGGGGGGGATCAAAAAGGGGCCTTAATACCTCATGTGATTAATGGGCGGCCCCTCAGTGGTTTCTGGTATAACTAGAAATAACCCTTTATAAAGGAATCATTTCATACAAAGCCTTATCAGATAATCAATTCATGTCGAAGGTCGGGAGTGTATCTCTGTATCTTTGTTTAATAAGGCGTACTGTCGAGTTGTGTGTACACTAGAAGCTCACTTCTGCTTATGTACTACAGGTGTCCCACGGTAAATTGCATAGACGAAAAGGGGCTAAAGTAAAACTACAATAATTGTGACGCCAAAAAAATGTAAAAAACATTATTAAAAAATCAACTTCTAATAAAAAAAATCCACTTATGTTTAAAAGCATATCACTAGGCAGTCATTGCTTAGGATTTGCATATTTTTTACTAATCATTGTTTTTCTCAGTGCGGTACCTACGATATTATAAGGACATATAATTTTCCGTTTATTAAAAAATCTATAAAAATGAACGGGTTATGTTTCTTTAAATATTTTTCGCCCATAGTTTCGGTCTTATTTAACCTCTTTTCGTTGGACCGCTTTGAGGGACACCCAGTATATTGAAAAATATAAACCAGCTAGTAAGGTGTCGAACTGATATATCTTTACAGGCTCATGAGATCCGGAAATGCAGTTCTTAATATCAGCCCTCGTCGCACTCCTCTTGACACCGTGCGTAATGCAAAAATTTCTAATCTCCTGTGAACGACCAGAGACCGAGAAAATTTGCATGCACCGATCCAACAGAGATACGACGACGTTAGTTTTCATTCTATTCCATTATTTATATGCATAAATTTGTGAACGTTTGTTATGGTTATACAGTGCGCTTCATAAATTAATAGTTATTTTATATCTACCATTTTCAGAAAAGCAGATAATATGTGCAAGAGCTGTGGTGACCACCAAATTTGACAACCATATTTCTTAAACTTATACCTTTACATTTAATAGATATTTAATTTATTTATACATAAAGGTATTCAAAAAAATTAACTGTTTTTGTACCGTATCTATTAAAGTCTTATGTTTGTGTTTCGATATTAGCGCGAATTTATTTTTCCGAGGTTTTAGATGATTTACGACTCCGTTTATCATTGTTTAATATTTTAGATCTACAGGGTGTAACAGAAAGGTGTAATAATACTTCAAGGTTTGCTTTTACCCATCAAACTGAACAACTTTTGTTCTACAACTTTGTTCAAAACGCAAATTTTTTTTTGGACTTTTCATACAAATCGATCAGCTGGCGAACCAAGTTTGTATGAAAAGTCCGAAAATCTCTTTACGATTTCAACAAAGTTGTAGAACAAAAGTTGTTCAGTTTGATGGGTAAAAGCCAACCTTGAAGTATTACATTACACCTTTCTATTACACCCTGTATATTGCAAAAATCATAGCTTATTTTGTACTTCTATCACTAAAATTAATCAATATAAGTTACCGATTTAATATATTATGACGAAAATATAGGAAATATTACTTTTGTCGTCAATTAGCATTTAGCATCGCAACTAAGCACTTACTTACACATACTTAGTTGCGATGTCCACCAGTTTGGTACAACGGGAGATTTTTTGTAGCGTTGTGCCCTACTAAGGGACAGTGCAACTTTTTTTCCCGTTGACCACCAGTGGTGGACAACGAGAATAGACTGATATCAGATAGCTCACGAATTTTTTAGTTTGAGTTTTACATGTACTAAATAAATAACAGTAAATAAACCAAAGAGACCTTACTGAGTTATGGCCCTAATAAAGGCCCCAATGATGCCCGTCTGTTATTGTAACTATAATATAGTACATGCTCATAAAATATCTGCTAGGGGTGTTTAAATTATTTAATTTATTAATAATATTATTAACACTTTTCTCCTAGAATTACATAGGGTACTTTAACTGATTGCAAAAAATGTAGGACTCGCCAAAGTTGACCGATCTGATCAATCTGTATGAAAGAAAAGTTCAAAAACATTTTTGCGATCTGAATACTGTACCAATGTGGTTTTAGAAACGTAGTACAAACTATCAGTGGCGTAGCGTGGGGGGGGGGGGGCATGGCCCCGGGCGGCACATGGATAGGGGCGGCGAGCGCCGTCTTTTTTACCTAGTAGGGGCGGCAAATTGAGCGATCAGAATATATGATAAACTAGCTGTTGCCCGCACGGATATTGTATTTGTGACGGTTCTTGAGGATGGCATGGAAATGTTATATCTAGATCCCACTATGTTCTATTATGCTGTTTTCCAGCCTTTACTAAAAAGTATTCTATGTGTTAACCAAGTGCTTTATCTATCTACCTACTAAATTTCATCCCAATCCGTTCAGTAGTTTCAGCGTGAAAGCGGAACAAATACCATGAACTAAAAATTTCACTGTCTAGCTATTCCTCCAGGAACCCTCAAGTTTTCTGGAATAAAAAGTATCCTATCTACTTAACTACTAAATTTCATCCAAATCCGTTCAGTAGTTTCGGCGTGAAAGTGGCACAAACGTGATAAAGTAAATATTTCGCTACATTTCACTTTTTAGCCATTCCTACGGGAACCTTCATGTTTTCCGTGATAAAAAGTATCATATGTGTTAACCGAGTGCTACTACCTACTTACCAAACTACGTATCTACTTACCAAATTTCATTTCAATCCGTTCAGTAGTTCCAGTGTGAAAGCGGAACAAACATAATGAAGTAAATATTTCACTTTATAGCCATTTCTCCAAGAATCTTCAAGTTTTTCGGGATAAAAGTATCCTATGTGTTAACCGAGTGCTTTACGTATCTACCTACCAAATTTCATCCCAATCCGTTCAGTACTTTCAGCGTGAAAGCGGAACAAACATGATGAAGTAAAAATTTCACTTTTAGCCATTCTTCCAGGAACCTTCAAGTTTTCCGGGATAAAAAGTATCCTATGTGTTAACCAAGTGCTTTATCTATCTACCTACCAAATTTCATTCCAATCCGTTCAGTAGCTTCAGCGTGAAAGCGAAACAAACATGATGATATAAAAATTTCACTTTTACCCATTCCTCCGGGAACCTTCAAGATTTCCGGGATAAAAAGTATCCTATGTGTTTACCGAGTGCTTTATCTATCTACCTACCAAATTTCATCCCAATCCGTTCAGTAGTTTCAGCGTGAAAGCGGAACAAACAAACAAAAAAACACCCATACTTTCGCATTTATAATATTAGTGTGATGTGATGTGATGTGAAAATATTCAAAGTTAAATGACCCAGCTAAAACGTCATGAAAACAAATGTTATCGTATGAAGAATGAAACCAGTACAGCAACGGCGCACAGTCACTATTTTACACAGGCAGGGCCGGCCTTTGGTTCGTGCCACCCGGGGTGACAATCAAAGGCCAGCCCTTCCTGTGTAAAATAGTGACTATGCGCCGTTGCTGTACGGGTTTGCTCGAAGCCCTGTGCCGAGCGTCGAGCTCATAGGGGCGCCAAGCACCCTGGTAGTTAGGGTACCTACACTAACAGAAACGGCGCTAAGCGCTTCAAGTAAAAGGGTTTTTGTTGATTTAACATTAATATTTTTAGATATGTTAAAAAATTTCGCGCTCGTTTCGCACGCGCATTTTCAAAATCAATTGCATCGTGTACACTCGCCCACGGAAGAATATAATACACTCGCTTCAAATCAGGAGATTGCAGGTTCGATGTCCGGCGGGGTTTATTTGGTATTACGGATTTCAAACTTAGCTATATTAGCAATCGAACATGACATACACATCGACAAGTACAATATTTTAAACAGTATTTTAATTGATTACAGAATTTGGTTGCTTTATTTGACTTTATTTAGAAATGAAAATAGAAAGGGGCGGCAAATTTTCGATCGGCCCCGGCGGGCGGCGAAAACCCACGCTACGCCACTGCAAACTATAGTTTGAGCCTAGCAGATATTTTAAAAGTAAGTATTTTAAAATTATTGTTCAACATTAAACATGAAAAAGAAAACAGTTTATATTACCTACAAATAGAGAAAAAAATATACTCTGATTATACAGATGTTAAAAAAGTGCGTTTGAAATTTTAAGGGGTTGCTCAGAATCAAGTATAAATCAAGAAAAAAATTTGAAAACATCCGATCTGCTATATTTTTTTCCGTTTCCAATAAAAATTCTTGAGGAACGAATAAAATTTTAACTTTTTTAACACCCTGTATGCTAAATTGGTAATATCTTATTGGTCCTATTTGTACATGTAAGCATTCCCATTGCAGTAGGAGCATAAGGACATGTATGCGTCCTTGTGCTACTATATATCAGTAGGAGCACGAGGAAGCAGCGAATAATAAGAATGAAACTACAAACTTTGTAAACTATCTTAAAACGTGGAAAATACAACAGGTTGAACCTCAAGACTAAATAAAAAAGTCTTGGTTGAATACAGGCGTATTTTTCCGAAGTAGAGCTAAGAGCTGGCAAAGAGTCTACTATATCAAAGATTTACGAACTTGTTTGAAATATAAGTACGTGTATCTCCTTTAATACCAAACTGCTGAGTACAAAAATAAACTTATTCCTTCTAGCAGCTCAGACTAAAAAACTCTGTCTAGAAGGAAGATTATATATCAGAACATAAGTAAAGGCTTTTTTCATAACACTAATAAAATACCCATAAATAATGGGATCGACATTTTGGCGATGATTTCTTGTTGTGCTTATGTCCATCTAAATTAGCCGATATGATTTTTATTTAGCATTAGGTAGGTATGTACCTAAATAATAAAGTAACGCGTGATTTTTTATAAATCACATATTTTGGAAAGTAACGCCGTCGACTAGTACAAAAATATCCAGAGGTTAAGCGTTGGAGATGTCATTTCGCCGCACCAAGATAAAATCACTAAATATATATAGAACAACAATAATGTTATTTTGTTTGTAAATCGTTAGTATATATGTTGCCGTTTCAGGGAGCTTGCAATGCAGCTGCTTCTGACAGCTTTAGTGGCTGTACTCATGGCCCCGTGCGTGGTGCAGCAAGTCTGCCCCGCTTCGCCGAAGCGCCACCCTCCAGCGACTGTTTGCATCCATCGCATGGACTCCATGTGGTAAACCCTTACATTACCTTCTCACAGTCTTTTCTTTTTTGCATGACGGCATCAAATATCATATCATAGGTATCAGTGTTAATATAAAGATATAAGTATAAGCTTTAATACATAGGTATAGTTCAAACTCGCTTCCTGTGTGTGATTTGGCTCGCAAAGAGATTTTAGATATATCTCTCACGGGAACCACTTGCGAATGATAAAGCATATGTCCCTCTCCATGTCACGGGCTACGACGTGCTTGACTTTCCTTAATATTACAAGTAATTTCTTTTACTTGAACTAATGATAGTTGTAATAAATTGTATACTTCCAACTTTAAACGGCTTAATTTTCTTCTTCTTACTTCTTTTAAAATATTGACACTGGCTGCATCGTTTGCTTTTAGTCTACGAATCCAGAAAACACAAATGCGGGCGGCAATGAGCTAAGTGAGCTCGAGCATCCCGATACTGATCGTTGATCGTTTAGGTTCATTATATGACAGAAGAGGCAAGCTTCAAGGATCGCCTCTTCATCATAGTCTTTGTTGGTTTGATATTATGTGCTCCGCCGAATATTTCTTTGATCGATTATAGTGCAAACATTAAATTTTTTGTCGTGAACATTAGGTACCTAGCGCAAACCATACATTTTGTTGCATATTTTGAAAATATAATTGTTAAAATACTTAAAATGGTAAAATTATTTTTATAGGAATTGTTATAGTGCCGAGGAATGGTTTTAATATATAGGGTCCTTATGAAATACCTGAAAAAAATTTTACGATGGAGTCATCATACTAATTGATCAAATTAACCGCCAATTTTGTATGGGAAGTCCAAAAATTTTTTGCGACATTTTTTAGTATAGGTTCATTGGGGAAAGTTGTTCAGTTTCATGAGTAGAAGCCACTGTTGAATTTTTTCAGGAATTTCAGAAGGACCTTATATAGATAAAATAGTTTAAAAAAAAGTAAAACACCTATAAAATACTCACATCCCATAAACTTACGTTTAAAATACTAATGAGAACCACTCGTTGTTCGGAATTTTTACCGGTTTCGTTGCTTATGTAGCTCTAATACTTATGTAGTCAAAGAACTGTCTTTTAAATAATTCTACTAAAATATCTTGCTTTGTTTCAGATTTCAAATTTATCCTCGGTAAAAAAATCTTTGTTAAAACGGACGGTGTTCAAGACAATTACAATATGAATTTACAAGATACTAGCTACCTAAAATCTGCAGAACTTCAATATAAAATACAACATTTGCCACCCATCCTGTGTACCCAGAAGTTAACAGCAATATGAAATACCCAACTTACTTACACCAAGCAACAGCCTGGACAGTGATAGAAATACACTAAAATTATTTGCCTACTGTCCAACGAAAATGTCGTATAACATAGTGTTTTAATTAAATGTGGAACACAAAGACAAACATTGCACTATGGAACAACAACAATCTGCATTATATGAGTGAGTAATATTGATCTAAGTTTCACACTTTTCTTTATAAGCAACACGCGAATTAAGAATTTTATATAGGTTTATTTGGAAGTATCTACCTGATAAAAATTAACTGTTTTCTACTCATGAAACTAAACTAACTTTCCATTAAGTGTTAGCGGTTAGAATAATTTGAGTATGTAGTATAGAGCGTACTCCCATATCAAAGGCCGGCAACGCACTTGTGACTCCTCTGGTGTTGCGGGTGTCTATGGGCGGCGGTAATCGCTTACCATCAGGTGATCCGTCTGCTAGTTTGCCACCTCTGCCATAAAAAAAAATTTTTCTTTAATATAAAAGTTCTTTATTCTCCCACCTCTTCGTATGGTGTATGTGTATAAAGTAGGTGTATTTGTTTTGTGCGAGGAGTACGTGTATACGTGGTTCAAGCTAAAGACAATGCATGAGAATATTTGGATTTTCAAGTAATAATGTTGTGATTAAGTCCGCAGGAGGTTTACAAAACAAACAGCGGAACTTCTGATTTCAAAATAACTGATCTTCTACCATGATACGCTTCTTTTTTGTCGTTTTATACCGAGTTCAGTTTGGGACCTCAGGGCATTTTTTCTGAGAGTTAGGTACCTAGTCAAGAATTTTGGTGTTTATGGACTTTGTAAGGTGTCGAATCGAAATATAAGTATTAACAGTGTGACTGAATAAATAGTAGTTACAAAACCTGGAAGTGGCTTAATTAGAATTATACTTCATTTGTTTAGGCATCTAAAAAACGTAAACAAACTTGACATGTCTTTTTATTCATATGTGCATGTTTAAATTCTGATATTTCTTGCAAACGTAGGTACTAAGTTTCTTTTGGATTTCTATCAAACACGTAACACATTCTACTCGTTTAAGAATTTTAACAAGCAGGTATCAATAAAAAGACATATCAAGATTGTTTACCTTTTTTAAGTACCTAAACACATCAAGTATAAGTTTATGCTTTCTTCGTTATGAAGAATTAATGAATTACTACTCACTTTATACAAAATTTTCAGGTCTATATCAGTCACCGATACACTGTGAACTTCTATTTAAAAATTAAAACTAGATAAAGGTAAGTTTTTTCCAAATGCGACTTGAAAATAGGTAGGTACACAATTTTTATGTAGCTGCATAAGGAAACTGCATATTGTATTCTTCTTGTTTACCATGTACCATTTTAAACAGATTAGAAAACTTCGTAGGAAGCATCTCCATCGTCTGTGTTATAAACATAATATAGCCAAATAAAATTTGATTATCTAGCTTTGTTTTTGTTAGCAAGTAGGTAGAGGTAGGTATTTTAATTTAGTAACGTTTTTCAAATATGTAAAATAATCAGCAACAGGTTGGGTTAATTAAACAATTTGTTTCGTGGTAGCGGGGCTGTCGCGCGTCCGGTATGCACAAGCGCATAAATCATGCGGAAAAGCGGTGCGCGCGCGAGTTCTCGTGCGAACGTCGCATCAACCTCAGTTGGCTTACCTGCTGCTTTCGTTGCCACTGTGTCTGTAGCGCCAACAAGGACGAATAACCATGACTTGGCTTCTTGCACTCGCACTCTTCGGCATCATTGCTGGGACCCATCAGGTTACATCAGCAAATATTGTTTGGTGTTTGATTGTATCAATTAATATGAAATGAATTATTGTTTCGTTCTATGTTGAAGTATTGTCTGTTTTTGAAACCAAGTTTGTTCTTTCAGGGTACAACAGGGTGCAAGAATTGTATTGTAAGTTTTTTTATAACTTTTAATAAACGTTTACTCTGAACCTTCACTCGATCACTACAATATGCTGTCTAGTTTATGGATTTTTACGTTAGTTGGCTATGCATGGGGTGGGTATGTAGTGAAGATTGTGACAATCCCTGCAAACAAAATATGGGCAGAGATTCTTACTCTGGTAGTGGATAAAATACATTGTTCAGAAGTGGAACTGATAGGGATTGTTAATGAATGTTCATACATACCTAAATTAGGTACGTATAAAGTGTTCCTGTGTGTCCATTCAGAGTTCTTGATTCCAGCTGCTTGGTAAAGAAGAGAAGGCTATGTTCCGCGCGCACTCGGAGGCGTGCCTCGCGCAGTCTCAGGTTGACCCCAAGCTGGTAGAATCCATGCTGAGCGGAGAACTCGTCGAGGACCCAGCGCTGAAGCGTCACGTGTACTGCGTGCTGCTTAAGTGCAAGGTTATCAGCAAAGACGGCAAGCTCCAGAAAGCGGCGGTGCTGGGGAAACTGGCTAACAGGGCTGACGGGAAGAACGCTACCAAGGTGAGTTTCGGAGGTTGGCAAGTACAGCTAAATGGTATATACAGTTATCTAATCTTATTGTTCTTCAATTTCACAGTCAATAAAGTCCAGTTCTGGTTGAAAAAGAACAATAGAATATGATTGCCACGTCAAAGCTCATAGCCTACTGCGACATTTTACGCTTCTGCCTGTGAAATTTACCAAATGGTTAAAAATTCGGAGATTTATATGTTGGTTCATTATAATCACTTTTTCAAAAGATAACTTTAGCTAGCATGAGGATTTATCAGTAAAGTTCTTTACAGGGTGGCTACAACCATTACAATAGTAGTAGGTGTTGCTAGTAGACAACTATAAGGCAAAAAACCCTGTCTATAATTGACAACAATCCTCAAGTAAAATATGGTAAAAAAACTGTTCATACAAATTTTGCGAATTTCAGCTAATATAATTATATGAATGCCTGATTTTCAGTCTCTAACTTTCATGAGGAAAAACCATTAGACAATTTTGTGTTACTTATTGTTAGTTACCTTTACTAAAGCTGGCTATCTTGATATTATCATCATATCAACCGGAAGACGGCATTCCTCTGCTGAACATACATGAGCAGTGCCCATAGACTTACATTTGACTTTGTTTTGATTTAGCGTTCATCCAGCGCTTTTTTTTATATTTCACTTATTTATTCGGACTATTCGCCAGGTGCTGGAGAACTGCTCGGACCAGACAGGAGGGGAAACGCCCCAAGACCTGGCATGGAGCCTCTTCCGCTGTGGCTACGACCACAAGGCAGTCCTTTTCAATTACATGCCGGTGGGCGGGCGCGACATAGAGACCAACTCCAATTAATGCTCCTTATTTTAGTGATAGCTTGAACAGCATGTACACCATTATTTGCACGTGTTTGTTTTTGAGTTCCATATCACTCATTTGTATTTTAAATAAATATACGCTTTCTTAAATATAGTTTTTCTTTTTCTAAAACGTGTTTTTAAAAATAAGCAGTCGGTGTTCTTGGAAATATATCTGAGAAACTTGTTTCACATACTTATCATATGAATTACAAATATTGTATTGTACCATGGACAAAAATTTTCTTTATTTAAATGGAGCTTTGAAAAAATTTTACATGTGTAAAAGTCCCTGCAGACCCACCGTACTCCTGGCTGTTCCTCTGCTGGTGCGAGTCATGTTTGGTTATCTCCATTATAAATGAGATGTTTCAGTTTGAAGAGAATTTCCAGGAGCACGACCCGTAAACGCTTTATTAAACACTTTTAAGAGGATTTTTTGGAAACATCACACTTTTGACCTTTGAACCCATATTTTTTTATTAACTTTTATTGAAATTTGATATTCATGCATGTTCCCGTATACGAATAAAACGACATAAATATAATACTGATTTAGTATTTATCTTAAAAATCTTATAAAATATCTATGTTAAAAGGTAGTGGGTACTTTAATTGCACTTGTAAATTATATTTGAAACAGCTTTATGATCTCATTGCGCTGCTGTGGGCGGTGACCCAGCGCGGTCCCGGAGCTTGGAGGCTGTGCTGCGCATGCGCAGTCGCGTGCGCACGTTCGGCCGGCCCTGTGTCGCTCTACACTAAGGATCAAGATTGTAACCGCCGAAGAGAATATTTCGAATTACATTGCTAACTAAACCACTAAGCTGAAGCTGAAACATTGTGTAGTGCCGACTGACTCAATTTTAAGTGTATTGATTAGTCATTGATTCGTCAAGTCTGATTGATGTGTGTACGCCGCAACAGTATCAGTAAAATCTTCGTAAAGCGTAAGTGATATTATGATTACCTAAAATATAAATTTGTTGTTATGATCGGCAATTAGGCATACTTGGTAGCAAGTATCATCTTAATTTTCTTAAAGGTACCTACTACGGTCGCACCAACAGGGCCAATGCCTATGCCCAACAGTGGACTAAGATGGGTTGATAATATGATTTATTCAATAATATTATTATACGTTATTGATTGTGAGAGTATAGAAGAAATTTTTTTTGAACTGTTTATAAGGAGCGAAGAGATAAGGGACGGTAAACACTGAAATCGGTATACTTGTTAATCACGTGATATTAATTAGGTATGTTCTGTTTAATGTAACTGTAACATAAATATCACGTTCTACGGTAAATTTCAATGCAGTGTGTATTATTTTGTAATTTAGAAAGATAATAGGTATATCTATAATTTTTACATTGACTACACATTATCATTGATTGTTTTACCTAAAGCAGAGTAAAAAACTGTAATTGACTGAACTCTACCTATTCATTGCACGGGTCTGGATACCCTATTAAATAAAAACCGGCCAAGTGCGAGTCGGACTCGCGCACCGAGGGTTCCTTATAAATTCATATCACACATGTCTTGAACTCTATATTTTTAGGGTTCCGTAGCCAAATGGCAAAAAACCCTTATGGATTCGTTATGTCTGTCTGTCTGTCTGTCCGTCCGTATGTCACAGCCAGTTTTTTCCGAAACTATAAGAACTATACTGTATACTGTTGAAACTTGGTAAGTAAATGTATTCTGTGAACCGCATTAAGATTTTCACACAAAAAAAAAACAATTAATTTACTTAACTGAAAATCAGTTTTTGATATAATTGTTGTATTAAAGAGGTGATCTTTTCCGGGACGCCCTTTTGTCGCAGCACCTTCCAGATGGCGCTCCACTGCACAGTATCAAATACTTTCTCGAAATCGACGAAGATCGCATACAATTCGTTTTGAATTTCGTTGCACTGTTCGAGAATAATGCGCAGTAGATTGATTTGGTCGGTGCAGGAGCGGTTATTTCGGAAGCCTCCTTGCTCGTCTCTAAGCTTCGGCTCTTTTATTAGAAGCTAGTCCTTTCATTCAATCAACTCAAATATAAAAAACCGGCCAAGTGCGAGTCGGACTCGCGCACCGAGGATTCCGTATAAATTCATAATCACACATGTCTTGAACTCTATATTTTTTATATTTGAGTTGATTGAATGAAAGGTAATTTGCGGTTTACGATTTATGACGTATTAAAAAAAACTACTTACTAGATCTCGTTCAAACCAATTTTCGGTGGAAGTTTGCATGGTAATGTACATCATATATTTTTTCTAGTTTTATCATTCTCTAATTTTAGAAGTTACAGGGGGGGACACATTTTACCACTTTAGAAGTATCTTTCGCGCAAACTATTCGGTTTAGAAAAAAATGATATTAGAAACCTCAATATCATTTTTGAAGACCTATCCATAGATACCGCACACGTATAGGTTTGATGAAAAACATTTTTTTTGAGTTTCAGTTCTAAGTATGGGGAACCCCCAAAATTTTTTTTTTTTTCTATTTTTGTGTGAAAATCTTAATGCGGTTCACAGAATACATCTACTTACCAAGTTTCAACAGTATAGTTCTTATAGTTTCGGAAAAAAGTGGCTGAGCGAAGACATGACGAATCCATTAGGGTTCCGTTTCTTGCCATTTGGCTACGGAACCCTAAAAATCAAAATCGATACCATCAAGGCTATCCGTATGTCTGATTTCATTACGATTCAACTTCAACGATTGTTTTGCTAAGGGCATCATTACAGTCACTGCTATGTTACCTACGTATAGGTAGGTATTCTATCTGTGACCTGCGGTTTACGTGACTAAATCATTGGAGAGGACTTTCCTGGAGTTTAATAATATTTAACAATTATTCTAATACCTAGAATGTGTATTAAAATGGTGTGTTTTATTTATGTACAAAAGTAATTGCAAACTAACTAACTATATATCCTCCAATATATTTTAACACCTGGCACTGTTCTATTTCGTGGTTTGTTAAAATACTTGAACAATGATCCTGAAGGACGGACGCCCTGAGGGAATCGAAAATGTGATTTTCCTTCATATGAGTTCTGTGTATTATTTCCTCTTAGTAGTTTTTTCAATTTTTTTTAAGTTGCAATTGCAAATCCATGGCGAAACTATAGGTACTTAATTGCATTTAATAAAAACCACAAAAATTTAAATGCATTGGTATGTTTTTAACCTCAAAACATTTTCAATTTTAACAAGTTATATGGTATAGGTATATGAAGTAATCGAGAAGTAATAATAGTACCAAATAAATATTTCGGGAAATTCACACATGATTATCCGGCTGCCAACTAGGATTCCCTGTATTATGGGGATAGGCGTAGCACTTATTCCCAATATCTATGATGCTTTTGAGGATTCACAGAATGCAATAGGAGTATTTTATGATTTATCTAAAGCATTTGATTGTGTACAACATCAAACTCTACTTATGAAATTAAGGCATTGCGGTGTAGAAGACGGGGCTCTCAGTCTTCTTAACTCATACCTTAGCAACCGAACACAAAAAGTTCAAATAAATGGCATCAATTCTTCCGGCTCTAAAGTGATAATGGGGGTACCCCAGGGATCAATATTAGGTCCTTTCTTTTTTGCGTATATTAATGATTTGCCGTTTATGGTTCAAAATTTCGCAAATATAGTGTTGTTTGCAGATGATACTTCTCTTATTTTTAAAGTTGATAGAAAATTTAACAAAACTGATGAAGTAAACAACACTCTTTCAAAGATACTCAACTGGTTCACTGTAAACAATCTACTTTTAAATGCTAAAAAATCAAATGTATTAAATTCGCATTACCAAACGTTAGAAATATTGACGCTAGTGTAATCATAGATAGTAATGAATTGGGATTTGTTAATAGTACTGTTTTTCTCGGTATAACTTTAGATGCTACATTACAATGGGATCCACATATAGAAACTTTAGCGGGAAAACTTAGTTCAGCTGCTTATGCCGTCAAAAAAATTAGGCAGTTAACAGATATAGATACTGCACGGCTAGTGTATTTTAGTTATTTCCATAGTATTATGTCTTATGGAATTTTACTTTGGGGACATGCAGCTGATATCGAAACTATTTGCGTTTTACAAAAAAGGGCAATCCGCGCAATCTATCAGATGCGATCCCGCGAGTCGTTGAGGGATAAGTTTAAGGAAATTAATATTTTAACGGTTGCTAGTCAATTCATATATGAGAACATTATGTATGTCCGCAAGAATCTGCATTTGTTCCATAAAAACAGTGACAGGCATGATTTAAACCTAAGGAATATAAATAACATTGATATTTGAGACTGAAGTCGTTTGTGGGGCAATGTGTACGATTCTATATAACTGTAACAAATCTGCCTGAAAACAAATTCAAAACGCATGTAAAAAAATGTCTGTGCTGAAAAGATAATATATTATGTGAATGACAAAGACATTTGGAAATGTATTGCTCTTCCTGATAACTGTATTGTTGATAACATACATTGTATTAGTAATTAAGTATTATTTTAAAAAATGTGTTGAAGCGAGTTTCTTTTGGGCTCGACGTTTCTTCTCGCTTCGGAAACACTTCCCGAAACGTTGAGTGTACAAGTTCCGCGTGGTAGGAACTTTGTACTAGGTAGAAAAAAAGACGATTTGAAAGTATGTGCAAAACGTCTACTTAAATAAAAAACATTTTGATTTTTGATAGGAGACTAATATATATGCATATACACGTTTAATTACATAAATATATATTAATATAACACGCATAGATATACAAAAAAAAACTGCTCATCACAGAAATATTTGACCTCGGCGGGATTTGAAACTACGACTAAATGATTAGTAGTCATGAGCGCTAACCACTGAGCCGCCGAGTCAGTCTTGACTTAAAATAGACTTGGTTATTCCGGTCCACAGAACACCATTCCCGTCACTGGTGTTATTGATGATGCCGAAGATGTAAGCGGGCTTACTGAGACTTCCCAATGCAATGGGGAACTGCTATCTTATATCCATGCCAGAACACATGAGTGTTAACGTTGATGTTTCACGGTAAGACATAGATAAGGTTGTAGCTAGCTAGATTCAGAAAATGCCCTACCAGCTACCAAACCGGGTCTCGACATTGTACCCTACCGGAGATCGAACCCACGACCTCCTAATGTGAAGCAATGAGACTATATAGCCACTAGCCCACGGAGGCGGTCAGAAATAGCGTGGTAAAAGTATTAGCGGTTTAATAATGTGCGTTGTTTTAAACATACTTTTTAGTAGAACGTTTATACTTATCATGATCTAAGCATAATGGCTAGAATACTTCAGACTGATACGGTTTTATTATAGTTTATTAAAAGAAGTAATTATTAGCCATTACTATGTTCTGTAACATAATTGTTATGATTATTGTTTTATTACCATTTTATCTCGAGTGTATACTTAGTAGGCGACACCCACATCATCATGATTCACGGCGACTCGCGCTATATTCCTTCTAAGAAACGATATTATCGTCTGCGAATTAATCAATGAGAACAAGTAGGTAGGCACCAAATGACAGATTGATCGGCATTCGTTATTAGAAAAGCATAATCGTTAATTATTTTTGTGTCGTGAACAATTTGTAATTTGGTGGCGGTGTGACTCTACTACAAATGACGTATGATAAAAGCAAGATGAAAATTCTCACACCTCCTGAAAAGGTATCCTACAAACAAATTCCGGATATATGCTTAAAGGTTTTTATTTTGGGTGCGAATTTCAAATATTCTGAGGAGTTTCGTAGTTTACGCCACCATGTGTTATTTATTGCATCAGTCATCATAATCTTATCCTTCCTTATTATGAATTAACTGAAAAATAATATAACAAAAATAAGTATTCCTTGACCTAACAATCACAGATATACGATGGATTGACTTAACATAAATAGTGTGGGATGTCTTCTATTCTCAGTCAGACATAATAACTGGACCCTTACGAAATATTCCATAAAAGCGATTGAATTTGTTGTCGATTAGCCCGCGGCGGTGGTAATATTCGCGGTGCAGGCGACGACAGCGGACCAAAACTCGAGCCTCCGAACTCCGGGCGCCCACACGCGCACTCATAAGTTTTTAATGAGCAAGTGTCATGCGCCACTCCGTTTGGTAATTCACTGTGACAGCTGGCTGATAGACATGACATGATACACTATGGGGATATTGAGATGTTGTCAAAGCACTTATAATAGGGTTAAAAAATTACCTGTGGCTTCCATGGACCCTGTATAGGTTCATTGAGTATTCAATGCGTAAAAAACTTTGGATTCTCCTACAAATAATTGGCCAGGTTATTTGTCAGCTTTGTTTGGGAAATCCAAAAAACATTTTTTTTGTTAGACTAACCTTTAAGTTACGTAGGGTAAGTTGTTCAGTTTCAAGTGTGGAACCCACGTGTTTATGTTTTTCCTTAGTATTTTAGAAAGACCATATAGTTATCATATACCAGGGTGTCAAAAAAGTGCGTTTAAGAAAATATTTAAAAAACCGCTCTTCAAATTTTTTTCAGATTCCTAAAAGTACTAAACCTGAATAGTGATTCAGGAACTTGTAGAGAAAACTGAATAAAAAGAAGTTGTAGATCGGTTTTTTCAATATTTTTCCTATATTCTATACTTGATTCGGAGTAACCCGTTAAAATCTCAAATGCACTTTTTTAACATCCTGTAGTTGAATACTAACAAGGTACTTATAAGTTCTCTAATAAGTTCTGATTTTATTTTTCATAAGAATTTCGCCTAAAATAAGCTATTGCGAATCCAGCTGTGCGAATCAATTTTTTTTTTGTTTTGCGAAATTTTTTACAAGTGTGACGCTATGTGCTGCAGAACAGCAGGTTAAGGAGGTGGTTGAGAACATCGGAAATAAATTAAAAAATAAATTATTTTTCATTTATTGAGATTCTTCATATACCTTCTCACTATGTTACTGTAGGGGTCTTTAGATACTCGTATATATATTTTTAGTAGAACACTTCTTTGTTAAGTTTGGATGTTGCGTCCAGCTTTGGAATTTGAGTTTTTTGCACTTTTTATCACTTCCATCAACGGAATTTAAACGAAATTTAGGAATTTTTTATGCGGCATTCTCAAGTCGGGAAGAATTTTACTTTTATCATTTTCCATCGTCAGTTTTTTGTAAAGAGATTAACAACCCATAGCGCTCCCATGTACTGGAGTAAGTCGGAAAGTAAATAAATAAGTAAATAAGTCATAATATATTTCTTGCTTAGGTCAACAACTTTTCTACACCCAAGCCCAAGCAGTGATCGAAGATTTCAAGCCATGTAAACGTGTAGATATTCAATCCTAATTGATTTCGAAGAATGTTTATTAACTTTAGTAACGTCTATTTGCGACGATCTTTCAAATTTAACGCAACGCATTAATTGCGCGGGACAGTGAGTAACCGATCGCCGAAGATGGCGACGACAATATGGCGTGTGGCCATAAACCATAACCGGAGGAGACAATGCTATCTGCGGAATATGGTCAAAAGTATGGTCTTATTGGCAGGGTATAAGGAAATAACGACGAGGACGCCTGCCACATTCGGACTTCGACTAAAATGTATTTATTTATCGGTTCCTGCTTTTGGGCTGAGCGTTGTGTAAGATCACACATTTCAACCATGCACGGGTCGACGATATTAACAAATTCTGATAGAAATATGATCATTTTAACAAAATGGTGTAACTGTTAAACCTTATAGGTAAGACATTTTACGAGAAGATAAATTCAGTTTTAATCTTGCAGTTAGGCAACATGAATTAGCCGGCCAACAATTTTAAAATTCCAATGTCAAGATTTATTGTTCAAATCGCGAACCATTTGGCACTGTAGACAAACGTTATAAAATGATATAAAACATTATAATCAAAACAAATTGTGTGTCTAGTACACACAAGATACGACGTAGGCCGGTGTCTACCATTAGTCAAGAGTCAAGAGGCACGCAATAGCCAAAATGTGATCCCACGCGCAAGTACCGCACCATTGTCCATTGATGTTCAAGAAACACAAGCAGGGACCATAACAGACCATAGAATTAATAAAATAGTTTATATTTATGAACTTGCAGGTTTTCTGCTTATACAAGTTAGAATAAACTGGATAATCTCTCCAAGTGAATACGATACCGCGTAAATCACATCGCATCACAGCAAATTATGACGTATGCGTAATCAAATCTATATTAAGTTGCAATTTATAGTTGCCCCCAGCTTGGAAGCCGCGGGAGGACCGGCAGAGCTCGCCTGTCCGCAATTCAACGCTGCATGTGGGCGAAATTTTAACAAGATCAATCAATAAACTCGATCCACAAAAGGAAATGTTGTATGAACTAACGCGATGCGGTTGCATCATAATATATTTGACAGACGAAAGGCAAACGGATTGACTGGGCCTTCCAAATTGGGACTAAAAGTTTTTAAAAAGATGAAAAATTAATTATTATTTTGCACTACAACCTACACAGTAGTTTCTTTTCTATAGAAGATTTTATTATTTATATGTTCCTGTTATTGTATATAAGATTGAACACAGCCGAAAGTTAGCGCTCGCTGTGGCACCAGTAACACACATTACAGCACATACTCGTATACTAAGTAAAAGTCAATTTTTCTGGCAACACGGCAATACCTATTACTTTATTTTAATTTTATTCTCTAGTTTTTAAGAGCACGTTTATTATTACGTATTACGTTATTTTGGTGCCAAAAATAAACGTTGTCTTGTCTATGTCTAACATCCTATTATACCTAAGTTTTCTGTTTCATAATACAAAACTATTTAACAGTAATGACTGTGGAACCTTGCACTTGGCAGGTTTTCTACTAATAAGTAGGTCCTACTCGTGGCATTTAGAACAAACCGTTCAAATATTAGCCGTCGACCTACTTAATTACATTATAATTAGTTAACTATACTATAGAGACCAATGACTCGATTGGTGTTACTGATAAAAAAGAAATTTAAAAAAATGTAAACAATTTTATCAGTGCGGTATACTATTTTTAATAATACATGAAATTCTGCAACATGGAACGGACCGTTCGCTTAGTTGCTATTATAACAAATTAATACATAAGTAGGTATATTGACCAAACATCGTTTAAGAGTTTATGTCAAAATGACAAGTTACGTAGCTGGTGGTATACCAAACCATTACCAAACCCAAAGTACCTCGTACTTTATCAAAGTTATTTAAAAGAACCTCAGAACTTCTTAATTGATTTCCTATCTTCAAATTCATTGATGTTGAGGAGCTGTTATTATACCTGAAACGTAAATCATGGTTCAATTATACCTACTAGTTATACCTATAACACATCACTTATATGTACGTGTAATTAATAGCTAAATGCTAACATAAACTCTGTGAAACAAACTAGATTATTATTTTATTTTTATCTTATTTTAGTGTTGAACAGGTATTGAATTTTAACTAGCAGAAATTCTTAATTAGCTGAATGTCGTGCGTAAATCAATCATCGTGTCCGTAGTAAATAATCAACCGATAAGGTAAATCATTTGTATTTTCACTTTTAACAAAAAAGGCCTGCATGGGCTGCATGCCATGATATTGAGTTGAGGACCTAGTGCGCCGAGGTAGTTCCTCCCACTGCACTGCGAGGAAATTGGGTCAGCGTGTATTTCTCTGCGGTGCAGTGGGCGAAGACCGGTTGCAACGCCTAGTGTAAAGCGACCGTAATGTGTATTAATTTTAAACTATCGTCCCACTCATACTACAGCATATTTAAAAACATTGCAATATAATCAATTTCTATTAATTTTAAATTTCTTCTAAACTCTTTTTCAGATTTGTACATACCTATTAGTCTTCAATATAACATGTTACAAGTTCCTAGTAGCAATAAATGGCTACCGTGTTTTTTGTGTATTCACATTGGATGGAACTACATATTATTATGTATCTATATCCAATATCAGAATGCCATATATGGAGCGGGAGTTCGCGCTGCGCTGGCGCAGGTAGGTTAGGTAATGCATCCACGATCTGTGATCCATTATAACGCAACGGAAGCGGCTGAAATTAGCCGCGCGCGCATCGAGCCACGCGAGCTGGGCCGAGGCGCCCGAAACTAAATACCCAAAAGCGTTTGTGATCGTGCCAGCGGCTGCCAAATATGGCACGAATCTCAAGTTTCGCGCGGCGCGTCGCTGGCACACCACCAGCCTGCAAAAACGCCCTCTATTCCCGTCTAATACTCGTGAAAAACACGTAAAAACGTTTTATTTCTGTAGTCAGCGGCCTCTAAATTTAGGCGGTATGGAAACCGAAAGTAATACGAGCGATTTTGGTCGGAGACGGGTTGTCTCTATTTAGATTAGTGTGGTGCGGGCGTAGCGGCGCGCAGTGGCACGGGCGCCGGCGACCTCTGCACGCTGATAACGCGCTCCGCCCATCCACACCGCTGCCGAGCGCTGGCCGGCTCCACGCGCGCTGACTCTGCCCGCCCTTACCGATATCTCAATGAGAACTAGTGTTATTGTTAAAAGTGCCATTTAAAAGGATTTGGATGTCACAAATGTTGCCTGAAGGCGGAGGTAAATAAAAAAACATTCTCTAGAAAATAATTAAAGTTGTTTTGATGTCATATGAAAACTAAAACACTCGTCAGATTACACTAAGATTACTTTCGTATTCTGAAATTAATGGTTATGTTGTTTATAACTTAAACAATTTTAAATGAAAGTTTGATTAATGGATGTGTACCTCACTGTTCAATAAGGCCTTAAAGTGAAATGTGGAACTACCCGCCATTTTTATTAGCTATGAATTCCATTGAAATGCCTGACTACTTATGCTTTGTGTGTCATGTGTGCTCGTATCATCAAATATTTGCCTACCTCATCAGAAGGTTTAGATAGCGGCTGATTGCCCTTATAAGGTGAGTGTCAAACTGTAGATCCAACTAAACGATACTGGCGAAATATTAGAAAATATTTCGGTAGTTGGGAAACTATCGATGTTTCAACACAGAACACTGAGATGTCTTCAATTAACACTTGTCAAAAATGGTTTCTAGAAAGGAGCAACAATTTTAAACAATTACTGGTAAGCTGGACAGCTTGAAACGTACCGGATATTTTGGCATTTGAAAGAACATTTTCAGAAGATAGTTATTATTTTACTAGTAACCGTAACTAGGTATATTGAATCTTACCACGGCATACCTAACCTATTTGTAATATTGTACGTTTCCGAATAGTTCGTACAATTCCTTTTTGGTGCAATCAATATAATAAAATATTAATTACTACATTTTATAGAACGAATTCTTACTATGTTTTTATATAAGTAGTCTCAAAAACTGTTAGGATTGTGCTCACTAACAAAAAACTTATCAGAAATCCGTCTAAGCTCCAAGATCAATAACTATAAACATATTGAAGTCATAATACAGTCCACATACATTGCGTTTGAAACTCCTTTAGGAGCCTTACATATAATGTTGTCCAAAGCTCAGCTGTCTTGGTAACAGATAAATTCGGTCATGCTTCCCTGGTACTTTTGATCTACAAGAGGCTCTTGTAATTCGTCTTCTAGTCTTACAAGCAGAGAATGACAGTTCGCCTTCACATTGTTACCACTTACCTGTAGCGATAAAGGATAGCCGATCAACTGTAACCGAACCGGAACGGAAAGCTTATTCAGAGAAAGATTTCGTTAGATTGTTCTACACTAGCTTTTTTCGCGGTTTCGCCTGCGTACCCAATATGTACCACACAGGTGACAGTCGTCATTGAGGATAAGGGGTGCATAGTAACTGCATAGTTACCAAATATACCTTGCTAAGAAAGATTGCATTCGTTGTACGGAAATTATACGAATTAGGAAAAATACAACTTACCAAAAAATATGAATTCTCCAAACAGCAAAGCAAACATTTATCTTTGAGATTATAAGAACCTGTCTTGTTATTGTAGATAGGTAGTAACGAAATAATAATTTCAAATAAACACTGTCCTATGACACTATGATATTGCTAAAAAAAATACTTTTAAGATACGTTCTTTTACGGCAACTACAGGATAAGCCGTTACAAATGTACTTGTCAAAAAATTTGTATGACCTAAGATCAATTCGTTAAATTCCAATATTGAAGAAGAAGAAGAACCAGTCGCATATGATAACGTCACAAGTTTACGTACGCTAGGCGACCACTTCTGGCAAGCAGCCAAATTGCTGATGGACGGCGCAACGTCATACAAACCCTGCATTAACCAGGTTTTGGAGTTAGTAGGTGATGAAATAATAAATTCTTCGAGTATTGATAGTTGACGAATAATAAACAGGAGAGCTGTGCGAAAGAATTGCGAATACGATAATGTGTTCATGAATTGGCTGACGCGAATAAAAGTGTGTTCAAAACTTCCCAATAGCTGTGAAGATTACTATTTTCTAGCAAAGCGAATAATTTGAGTTCGTATATAGATTATTTATTTATTTACAATTTTGGTATACAAATGTACATGATATTAATAACAGTAGTAATATTATGCGAATTAGTAATGGTAGGCGGTCTTGTTGCTATAATCAATCAAATCCAGATAACCTTTTAGACTGTAATTTTATATTTATAAACTCTGTTGTTTATTAAACATAATTATTTTTTATTATTGGTTAGTTTTGAAGATGATCATACTACCTATAGTACCTGTACACCTGTGTGTAGTACCTATATTTCATTTTCCTTGGGTCAAATCACATCCTTAGTTAAATAACATTTTCCCAAACTTGGATTCCTTATGTAGTACGGGATCAACAGACTGTTAAAAATACCTGATATATACTAGACACAGAGACAGCAAATCTATTCGTCACAGAAACGTTTACCCCGTGTGGGAATCAAATCCACTATCCTCGGCTTGACAGCCAGGAGCACTAAGCACTTAGCCACCGAGCATGTCAAATGTATAATTTAATGAAATTCATTATTACTTATTGATTCCTGTTAAAAAGAAAAAAAAAAATTGTAGGTGCCTAATGCAGGTACACTTACGCCGCATTGGTACAACTTTCTAGTGAAGTCTTGTATGTAACACCAAGAAGTTTTTTTTATTAAAGTTAACTATTATTTTGGAAAATTATTATAATTTGACGAACAAATGATATAGAGGCATTTTAATAGTGCCCATATTTAGAACAAACACAGAAACACAAATCGAGTGCGGCAAAGAATGATTCATAAGACTGCGCGTAGGCCGCAACCATTCGGCAGTATTTATTGTGATTTTACAACAAAACATTGCTAAAATTATGAATACAAATACGTAATCTTTAAGGAATATGTTTTGCGCAACAGTTAAAAATGAAGACTTACGAATACCAAATTAGTTTATAGTGTATTCCAGAAGATCAAAGTTTTACGACTGGTTTTATGTTTTTCTTGGAGTACCTAGTGTCATGTTTATTAATGATGTGTCTATTTTTTGCAGTAGGTACTGATAACATGCTACGAATACCTATTCATACAAGCATGTTATCAGTTTCGGTGATCGGTAACGTCTTGCCTATATGTCCAAGCTCCTTTCGCGGTATCTGTGGATATTTCGGGCGGCGCTCGAGTTTCATGCCTTTCTAAATATTTGTAGAGCATGCGCATTTACTGGGTCAGTTTATATCGGTTATACAGTCACAAGTCAAAAATATTAGATAGAAGATTATTGATATTTAGCTAAAACTTGAAAATATTTGATAATATCGTTTTCTAGTCAATATTTCGCCAAGACCAAAACCTAACAGAGTAGATTTAGACAGGTATTGCTTTTGACATTTGTTAGTTTTTATTACTAATGCCACAACCCTTACGGGACTGATGGTTCCAAAAATAAACAAACTTGTATTTGTTTCAGAAGTGATGCGCCGAGCGGCGTGTGGCGACGTGTGCCCCGCGCCGCCCGCCGCCTCGCCTGCCGCGCTCCTCTCACAAACTCACAACAGGTACGGTCATTCCCTTCAAGAATTGCTCTTTTACATTCCTCTGTTTAGACTTTACTAACCAACTTTGTGATATTTATTATTTTAATTTGTTTTTAGGTCATCTGAAAACAAGGAGCTTCTCCGTCAACAGTTGTTGGCGAGCAAGGAACGTGGTGCAGAAAAGTCGGAGCCGCCCAAGTCGAAACAATCACGGAATCGGCAAAAGAACAGGTGGAAACTGAAATTTCACCACCAGGCGTTGCCACAGGAGTATCTGGACCATTATGAGCAAAGTTTACAGAAAACCAGCTCCAAGCAAACACAGTCACATCAAAAACCCAAGTCAGAAAAGCCAAAGCCTGAAGCAACTTTTGATATCAACAACTTCACAAATGAAAGTTTCAAAATATGGGCGCAGAGATTAGCTGGCATACAAAACGATACGAGTTCGCTAACTGTGCCCCACTCTGCGCCTATTCTAAACATGAGTTCCAAAGCTTCTAAAACTGAAGAGAAGAAGAAGAAAACCCCAGCTATAGCGCCTAGTAAAATAGTTACTTACGACGATTTGCCGTATATGGGGGAAATGACTCTGAACAACTCCAAACCCCGTCGAGGACGCAAACCTAAAAAGGCAGACATCTGTCACCTTATTTATGAAAACTACGGAACCGTTGTTCCGGGACAGCCCCCTCCCGCACAAGATCGGTTTAATCAGTTAAGCATGCTGCACCAGTTCAGACCCGATAGTCATATTAGTACACCCAAAACAGATTTACAGAACAAAATAATTACAAGTTTATTGGAGAGAAAGCTGTCGCAGGAGAATAAGAGGAAGTTGGAGAGTATTTCACCACCTCGACTAAGTAATCCTGACGAAGCCATGCCTGAGGCTCCGCCGACTATCGCAGGGCCACTTCACAGCGATGACGAGCCATTGAATCTTTGCATCAGAGATCTTCATGACTTAAAAATACAGATTCAGAAGAAATTTGGCAATATCTACACTTCTTTGCCTGAAGTAAAGACTGAAATGGAAATAGATAAATCTGAACAAGAGACGGCATCGACTGAGCAACCTAATGCCATATCTGTAATACAAAGAAACACAAATCTACTGCCGTCGACGGCGAATAGTTCTCCTGACCTGTCGCGTCAACCTAGAACCGTGTCCCCCGCGCTGTCGGAGCCGGCCCAGTCTACCGCCAGCCCCGATGGAGACGGCAAGTTCCCTGGCTACGTCTACTGGCCCAACGCCGGAATCTACATGCATCCTTTGGCGCTTCAGACCCAGCTACTTTATTATCAAGGTTTGGCCGCCGCAGGGCAACTTCCCTTGTCTTCAGAAGATCAAGATAGTGTAATATCTACGCCAAACAGTGTTAGTGAAAGTGTTTCCACAGAATCAAACTCGCCTCCGATGGACGATAGTAAAAGCAAACTTGTGTTGAAGCAGATATCAGAGTTGTTAGATCCAAAAGTGATTAAACAAGTAGAAGAGTCTAAGCAGAGCCCCGATCAATCAAAAATGAAAAGGACGTCCCCTAATCCTATTCAAGGTCCGGTAAAAAGGAAAAGATCTGCAATTTTTATACCCCCGATGCCGGTGAAAAGCAACTCTACTACTCCTACAACTGAGGTTAGCATCTGTAAATTCAAATTCACAGGTGGCTCAAAGCCATCTCTCCAGGAAAAGAAAATGTTATCAGTCGATTCTGGGGGGAACTTTAGATATTACAGCGGTACAGGCACCAAAGGAAATAAAGGAACCGATTTTTTAAGAGAAACGAGTCAAAACAGAACTTCTGAACAGGCAGTTCAACCTACAGCTTTAGTGGTACCTAAGATAGATGAACAAGGCTTGTCGCTGACGAAGGAGGAATTGAATAAAAAGAAGAGAAAGTCAAGGAAAAGTTTACAGAGAGAGAAGCTAGAACAGACATTTAAAGAGAAAGGATTTTTGATACAAACGCAGCAATTGCAATCTGCAGAAGGTGCTACCTACTGTAAATTTAGACAGCTGAGAAAATTCACCCGTTATTTGTTTAGAAGCTGGAAGGATTACCTTCCTGGAGAGTTGGAGGAGAGACCAAAGGAAGAGACAGTCACAAGTCAACAACCGCCTGCCTCTAAAGACGGGAACATCACTGGAGAGTGGGGATGACCATAACGATTGCATCGCATTTCGCAGAAAAAGCCAAAGACTAAAGCGGCTACTAACAGTAGTAGCTAAGTTATGCATTTATAATAATTGTCTTCAATAGTGAGATTTTATAAAATTAACTTGGAATTTTGTGTGTTTGTTACAAATTGCTCCGTCCGTGGTATTTAGAGAATAGTTATTTGAGTGGTTTGGCTTTGTAAGAATAGCAAGAATACCAAGAGGTGTAAAAACTTTGCTAAATGTACGTAAAACTATATTTATAAAGTAGCGTTGTTAAACGTTTCTTTATGGACTTAATTTACTAACCAAACTAGTCATTGAAACCTTAACCTTTGTAGTATTCGGTAAAATAATTTGTACATTTCTGTATTATCAAGAGTGCATCTAGTCATTATCGTAAACGTTTTAACCTCTTGTTGTACAGTTCAAATAAGTTAAGGTGAAAATAACTTAGTTCTAATTTCTTATACAGAAAAATAAACATAATTTTAATTTTGTAAACTTTTATTATAGAAAATTTTGTGGAAAACAAAAATGCCTTTATAGGAATGTAACATGTACCAATTAATTAAATATGTATAAACTAAACAATATTGTATATGATTTACCAAAAACAATGTTAGATAAAGTTATATTTATCCATCAAAATATCCAAAACCGTCAAGATAAAAGGCACTGATATATCTAAATCTACAACATTTGATGTCGTATAAAAATACAGAAAAATTAGTACTTTGCTTATAATATGTACTATAGGAAAATAGGTATAGAAAATGATTCAAATTCTTAGATCTTACAGCACAACAGTCACCTATAATCTACAAGAAAATATGTATTTGGTTAGATAAAAAATACATTTCACTGAATCGCCATTTCGGAATGTTTTACAAGATGATTTTCTACGGCCTTTTAAATGGCGATCATAAATACATACAATATAATTGTCACCGAACTAACTTTTGCAACTTCTGCAGTTTGTAGAAATAGAAAAACCGAAGTTTTCTATCAATTTTAACATCATTCCAGGAAATCGATTCAACCGCACAAATGCAAGTGTATTATCAAGTTAACAAGAACTATATAAAAAATCAGTGATGATATGATACCTACGTCTCCCGCATTGCAGTATCAGGTATAATCCGGTACGTTAGAGTTTATGCCTTGAGCACGGCCTTGGCGGCGGCGACCACGTGGGGCGCGGACAGGCCGTACTTGTCGAGCAGAGCCGCGGGCGGGCCGGAGCGCGGCACCTCGCGCACGTAGATATGCTTCACCACTACGTCTCGCTCCAGCGCCAGCGCCGAGAGCACAGCCTCGCCCAGACCGCCTGGAAGCAAGAATCCGAACCAAATTAAAAGCCGCAAAAAATCTAAGAAATGTTCATTTGTACATGCTATTTCTGCAAGGAAAGGTATTTTGAGTTCTTTCGGTAATTATGTTACAGGTGATTCAATACCAGGTGCTTTCTGGACGTTTGGTGGATTCAATACATACGTATGTGTAGGTATTTTTGACGGGCGTGACTTATATGAAAGATATGCACTCCTTTATTAATTACTCATGAACTCATCTCTCGTGTCAGTAGAGCAGAGAATCTAGGTAAGCCAGCTCCCATCTTCGGCATCATCATCGCTTACCGCCAGGTAAAATGATACGAAGGGCTTACCAATTGTGGATTTAAAAAAAAAAGAGTAGATAAGACCGCACATTTGAAAATGTATGAAAAGTTACATAAAAATACAAACATAAATAGGTAAAAGATGTACATAACTATGTGAATAATCTTCACCTATAAATCGGACAATAAGATAAATTTAATCAACATGAAATATTTTGAGAAATGCATTTACAGTCAGCACAAGAAACTGGATATAAAAGAAACAGTCTTGTTTTGTGTGAATGTTACTGCCCACGTCGTCCGATGAGCGATCGCGTGAGTACGACAAACACCTTTTTTAATCTTGCACTTTTGTTTCATAGAGTGTAACTATGATATAGAACACCCTCTATAAGCTTTAAAGTGCTTTTGGAAAAATTCTTATACCAAATCTCGGTTATACCAGGATTCGAACACACTACCTCTGTGAAAATAGCCGCTATTCGTTACCAACAGGCTATCAGAACCATGCCACTAACTTTCAAAATATTATACCCAATCTTGGACATTGCGGGGTAACCATTTTATGGGAATAATACGATATACCTAAATGATTTTCAAAAAAGAATTGATAGTTCCCACTTTAAAATGTTTAGGTGTTAAAGTGATTATTGGCATTTTAATATTCCACCTTTAAAATAATCTGTGTTGCACTTTAATTCTATGACTTCCAAATTCAACATTTTGTCAACCTTAAAAATAGCTCAGAGAACCTTACCAGCTTGGTAGTGGTCTTCGACGACGACGACACGTCCTTGGACGGCTCTGGCGTGTTTCAGGATTGCGGCCTCGTCCAGAGGCTTGATGGTGAACGGGTCCACAACACGGGCGTCCACACCTGAAAAGTATTGGGAGTTGTTACATGGTGAAACGTTAAGAAGTGAGAGAATAATTATTACTATCGGACACAGCAAACAAATCTAACTGGGTAATTAAATCCATCAATAGCGTCAATAATATAATCCTCCCCGTATAGATCGTCACTAGTGATACAATGGTGTTGGACTAAGTATTTTTGAAAAAATATACATCACTACTAAGCCATGACATCTTTCTAATCAAATAAAAAGAGAATTGAGATATAGTACAGGTGTCTCATAACTGACCTTCTTGTTTGAGCTGGTCAGCAGCAGTGAGGGCTTCGTGGAGGGTGACTCCAGCGCCGATTAGCAGCACTTTGTCCTTGGCAGACTCACGAACCACTTTAGCTTGACCAACCTAGTGAAAAAGAACATTGAAGTGTTGGATGAACAATTGCATCTATTAATTAATGGGCTATAAGTCTAAACTTGTTGCACAATTTCAGTATAGCCAATAGGTTTTCAGTCTTTTTTTTAATTTTATCTTGTTTTTGTTATTGCTAACCTTGAAGACTTCGTTGTTCTGGTACAGAATGGCGGTGTTGGGTCTCGAGGTACGGATGTAGCAGATGCCCTTGGTGTTGGCAGCAAGCTCAACCGCACGTTCCGTAGACACTGCGTCTCTGTTATAGGGGTAAAGGAACATGTTAACTAGACTAATCATATTTTTCTATGCATAAATTACAATTGGACAGCGTTTTAAGAAGAGGTTCACTATTCACTGCTTAGAAACTTCAGCAGAGCAGGTTGACCCTTCCGGGTTAAATTACAAAGGATCACAGACTGTGCTCGGGGTGCACCCGAGGAGCCACTTAACAATGACACGAAAAACGTATTAAAGGTACAAAATTGAAATACAATAATTTTGTTTTTAACGATACTTACGAGGGGTAGAAGACAGTGGCAGTGGGCACGGAGCGGAAAAGCGCCAGATCCTCGAGCCCCATTTGCGAAGGCCCGTCCTCGCCGATGCTCACGCCGCAGTGGGAGCCGGCCAGGTTGATGTTGGACTGGCTGATGGCACCCATTCGAATCTGCGAAATTTTGTCTTTATGGGATTGCTGATAGATAGTTCCACTTCAACCGCAGAACATGAACCAAGGCTTTCTCCTCTTTTGGAATCTACTGGAGTTTGAAGCACATGGCAGGAAGAAAACTTCAACTATTATTCAGTTCATCAGCACAAATTACAATAAATAATTTAAAAATAAGCGAAAAGCTATTTATTTGCTATACTTTGTTACCTGATCGAAAGTCCTGGTGAAGAACGCGGCAAAGGTGGAAGCAAAGACAACGGCACGATCGCGGCAAGCGGCGCCGGTAGCCACGCCTACTAGGTTCTGCTCGGCGATGAAGCACTCGATGTATCTGGATGACAAATTGTATTGAAAAAACAAGAGGATAAAGGAACTTTGCATTAAAAATATATAAGGGGCCAACCTTGGGGTATTGTCGCGCACTTCTGTTGCACCCTGTATATTTATATTTATATATTAGAATTTTCATATATATATATTAGAATCACACACATAATAAAAAGCTTGATTGTACTCTGCTCATTTTGTTACGAATTGTATTATCAAATTGCCTTCATTAGGATTATATATCCAATACTCGTAAAAAGTATGTACAATGTTATTTAAGGGAACTTCAAAGGTCTAGTTTTACTCAAATAGCTATATATTATATTTAAGTGTGAGACTGTTTGTTCCTTATCATGAATAAAAAATAAAAATAAAAACTATTTCATTAATCCCGTAATAATATAGTGACTAACCTGTCAGGGTAAGCATTGCGCAGTTTGTCACTGAAGGTGGAGTTCTTGGTGTCACCGTCTAAGGCGATGACGCTGTAGAAAAAGAATAGTCAATCACTATTAATTTAAAAATACATTTAGTATAACTCTCTATCGACAGATTCGCGTGAGCGTATAAAACAAAGAAGACAAGATGGAAAAGAGCCCTATCCTTAGGGCCAGTGTACAACTGGGCATTACGACAAGACAAGACCCTATAACCATCAGTTCAGTTTCTAGTGAGACACGGACACGTGTTCTGTTTGCGTCGCAGATTTTTGCGATGCGATATCGCAACGCAGTGTTGTTGCCTGACCCATACAAGCTTCTAGAAGTGTCGACTCACCGCATGTTGGTGTCGGCCAGCTTCTTGAGCGCCGTGCCGTATGCAAGCCGCGTGGCGACCAACTCGCCGGGCTTGTACGCAGGCGCGGACGACAGCGTGATGTCGCCGATGTGCACCTTGGGCGCCTCGGCCGTGGGAGGCTTGGGCTTCAGCGCCACGGATGAACTCTTGATCTGGGATTGCAAGTGCTGTAGGAAAATTGGATAATAATTAATAACGTTAGTATAATAAACTCTTAAGATTCTTCTTCTTCTGCCTAGCGTTATACCGGCTGGAGCCAGGGTCCGCTTTCAGATTTAATCTACTCCAATTTGCCGGATCTTCAACACTCTTTCAACAATTAGTTCAAGGCGTCTTTTACCGAAATACTCTGGCGATCTGCGGCTTATGTGACCAAACTAAATTCGCATAATTCTATAAAGATTGTGGGTGCTACATAACAAGTCACCATTAAAGACTGGCTGCATTTTCATATACACTACAACTGTTTAACAATAATTAATTATTTGTATGCTCAGAGGTAATACTTTGTTAACTCTTTACATCATTTTACTATATGGTAATTTATAAGGATTTCCACCCGTGACCCTCTTATGTGAAGCGATTGAACTAATCAGTTCACCAATGAGGCGGTTCAATGACGGCATCATAGTAGTAAATAACAGTACCTTAATAATCTTCTCTCCTTCAGCTCCTAGAGCCTTGCCATGCCAGTTCTCCAGATCCTCAATTCCAGGGAAGCCCTTGCCCTTGAGGGTCTTGGCTACAATGGCTGTGGGCTTGCCGGTCACACTGGCGGCCTCATCTAAGGCCTTTACCAGTTCTGTCACGTCATGACCGTCCACAACCAAGGAGTGCAGGCCGAACGACTTAAGACGAGCGTCGTATACGTCCAACTGAAATCAGATGCGACAAATAATATTATATAAAAGTTAGACTATCTTCATAATAAATGTAGATACAGATACAGATATTTATTGATAACACTTGTTACCGTAAAACATTTGTTACACTTGTAGCTGAATAAAAAAATCGTTACGCACTTTGTGTTGCAATGAAGTGGGCTCAGACTGCCCCAGACGGTTGACGTCGAAGATGACGACGAGGTTGTCTAGTTTGTAGTGGCTGGCGAAGTGTAGCGATTCCCAGATGCTGCCCTCGGCGGCCTCACCGTCTCCCACCACACAGTACACTCTGAATTGTAAAAGAACGAACTTGATAATTTTAATATTTCACATGTGTATAGTAAATAGTAATTAATTTATCTTGTTTCAAATTAAAACGTGTGTGGTAATTTTAATCACAACTGTTATTTATTTTCTTTCTCTTCTTATCATACCTGTAAGGTGCCTGGTCGAAATATTTTCCGACGTAGGCCATGCCCGCGGCAACGGCGAGCCCCTGGCCCAGAGAGCCAGTGCCCACATCAACGAAGTTCAGGCGAGGAGTAGGGTGGCCCTCTAAGTCTGAATCCAGTTTGCGGAGGTTTTTCAGGTCATCAACAGGGAAGAGACCCGCTTCAGCCCAAGCGGCATATAGGATCGGAGCTGCGTGACCCTATTGATATTTAAAAAAATGAATTTGTATGTGAACAACCCGTCGAACTTTCCATACAAGCTTTCCATACATACATATTTCATCCTCTTAAGGATCGATATTTAAAAAATCCTTTCTTAGTGCTCCTGTGCGTCCATTAGGGTCTTATTTTACAATGATTAAGTTTCTATCTTGACTGGTTTAATCTGTGAATTGTATCTCAGTCAGTATGACGCGGTAATATTTTATTCGTAGGCACAGACAGAATAATTTCACTGGTCACTTGATAATATTATGTAATGTATAAAACTTGTAAGTAGATGTAAGTATGAATCGTATACAGAACAAGCTGCAGAATAATCATTTTACCTTGGACAGAATGAATCTGTCTGCAGAAGGGTCTCTGGGAGCGGAGATCTTGTAGCGCATGGTGTGGAAGAAAAGCACTGACATGATCTCTGCCATGGACGCGCATGATGTAGGGTGGCTAGTAAAAAAAAAAAATGATTTTGTTTCTTTAAGTAAAACACAAAAGATATACTTGTAATGTATAATATAATATGTATGATATAATATAAAGTTCGCCAAGCAGCTAGTATCATAAAGTTAACATGCTGCTGTGCTTACTTTTTCGCAAATCATTTTCACGTCACAGGATTGTCATCATCATTCATCAAACAATACAAATCAGCAATAAATATTAGTATCATAATGAGCAGCAAAGAACAGGACCATTAATCAGGCTTCATGAAAAATAATAAATACTTAATACACACACACATACAGAAATTAATTCATTTTAAGTTTTTTTGGGCTCTAATAGTGTAAAACAATTGGTTCCCATCAAAATCTCAAGTTCAATATTTTGCAATGACAATAATTCCTTATACTTCGTCGCTCGAAAGTAATACTTATTGGTGTGATACAGTCATTTCAATTTCTCTCCAGGTAATTTATTGTAATTAAAACTTTTACTGAAACATCAGTATGCTAAGTATTTTAGAGGTCAAAGAGTTCATCCTTTGAACATGGAACATTCAATTCGCATGTTTCTATGTCTTGTCATTCAAGTTCATGTTATCAAGCTCTGTGGCATAATCACTTTTATCAGTCAGGAGCCATACGCATGGCCGTAGTGATACCATTTGGGTGTCAAGGCTAAGAAGTAAATGTCAAATTAAGGTTATTCAAGGGTTGGTTGCCGGGATTTAGTGTCAAACACATGTCTGTTGAGATTCTTTCGTTTTAAAAGAGATTGACATTATGTCAGTAATGAGAAAATCGCTATGATTCAGATTTAATGAAAAGCTGGCATAAGAAGAGGAAATAGCTGCATTTACCGAATCCCAGCAGCAAATTACCACAAAATCCGTCTCAAAGTGCTCATCAAGTCATCATCCTCAAAGCCGCGACCTTCATTTGACACTGGCGGCAAATATTTGCTTATCTCTCTTTTGTCATCTTTTTTGACATAAGAACATCACATGAATTTAATATCCAAATAGAAAACAAATGGAAAACGATAAGAAAGTAATAAAATTAATGTATGGCATTTATATGGCAAAAATTATTGAAATACACATTATGAATATAACAAACAAATCGTTTTGGAGATAAAAAAATACAATAAGTAATAAGTTCTTGAATGTCTTGTTCTATAAAATGTAACACTATTAAACTAATTGGCATAGTCCTCTTATCCGTAACGTTACAGTTTACTGCAATTTGGAATTTCGGACTTTACCCAGTGATTTGCGCGCGAGTAGAGCACCTTGACCACTTCCCTCTCCCTTCACCACATACCAAGATTTGTATTTACTTAACGTTTTATCGAACGCCTGAACGGTACCCAAGTATGTGAGAATAAACAAAACCATAATAAAACCACGGTAGTAACCACTTTCCACAGGTGGGCTGTCAACCTTTTGCCTTTCTATATAATAAAAAAAAAAAACAATATTACAGTTACAGGTTATTTAAATTTAGTCATTTTGTAATTTTGATCAAAGAGACTGACATGTAGCAGAGCAGATGTATTTTAATGATGTTAAATGATTTGTCACACTGGATGCGTTTTGCAGTCAGGTCAAAGTGATCGCAGCCCACATATGATATGAATAACATCGTCGGTCTCTATATTTTCTGTATAGATGCGATCTGGCCGGATGGTCACGTGAAAAAACGCAGAGAATGCACCGGGCAAGCGGACGGCGGGTGCAGGCAACGAGCAGCGGGCGCGGGCAGGTGGATTGGTTTCCCTGACTGGACCGCTGACCGGTTGCCCTGACAAGACCGCTGACCCGTTTGCCTTGACCATCGATGTTGTTCATATCTAATTTGGGCTGCAAACGCTTTGACCTGACCGCAGACAGTGTGACAAATCCTTAAAAGCAAAATAGAATGTATCTAAATATTTGCAAAATAATCATACTAATAAGAATATCTACCTGCAGTTTTCATCAAATGAAATAGTTTACATGACTCCATTTTTTAACCTTTACAAGTAAATTTTGGTGTAAACTTGTTTGTGGAGTAAATTATACAAAATTTTCATAAAATAAAAATTATTATGTGTATTATATATTAAACATAAAGATATAAAAAAAAATGATAATTTACAAACTTTATGGTTTTTTGCCTAGGATTGCATAGGATGAAAGTCCTAAATTGTCTCTGTAAATACCTATCAAAAGCCCTTATTGCTGATTTTATTGATTACATATAACATTATTACAATAAATAAGTGCAAATCAGTGTATCCTGTTGTTATAAAGGTCTCCTTCAACATCTTTCACTCGCTACCCTAAGCCACAGTACTTCAGAAACGTCCTGATTTCTTCACACCATCTATTTAGTTGTCGTTCTTGTTTCTCCTTGGTGATGTTTTTTATTTTTCCTTGTCCAATATCTGTTTAATAACTTAAACTACAGTTTTCTCCATAAGATTAGTACTAAAAGTACTGCGAATGTGATTAAAATTTTTTGCCACCCTGCAACTGGCACCTCTCATAGCGTCATGTAGAATATACAATAACAACAGCGGAAGTATATAGGACCTGGCAATATAAAATACTAGAGATGTACTTGTGTTGTTCATGATAACATGTAGTAAAATGGTGTATTATCTCATATCTGTCATCAAATTAAATTGATAAAGAAAAACAAAATCACCGACTCATTGACTTGGTGATGTTCCCCATACTGACCTAAGCAATGCGGGTTCTGTGTTTAAGTTCTTTGTCTATTATATATGGTATATGTATGTATTTAAATGTATATGAATCAGTCTTTGATTCCAGTAATACAGGGAATCCGGAACGGAAGACCATGTGAGATTTGTCCCTTTGGATTAGTATTTATTAAAAGAACAAAATCATTTGTGAATAAAAATTGTTTCCTTAAATATGCAAATTTCATAAGAAACATTTCCTAAAATATCTTAATCTTATACATAACATATATTTCCTAAAATATCTAAATATTTACCATAAATTTGTTTCCTAAAATATAGCTTTAGATTAGGTTATAATATCAGTTTTATATTTATGACACTTCCACAACCCATACCATCCTCACTGTTGAGGCACAGGTCTCTTGTCATATTTTGAGAAGTTCTGCCATAATTCCACACAGAGTTGTAAAGTCAGTCTGGACTGATATAACAATTGTGCTTTTAACAAACATTTTATAAATAAATAAAATAATGTTGTATAAACTTAAAAAGGGGGTTAAAAATTTTTCATGGCTAATGAATTCGCTTGTGCTAATTTAAGAATGATCAGTACCTTAGAATACGGAAACTTAAAAACTGAAAGTGAGCAGATACAGTTTTCAAAATTTATCAAAATAAGTATATTGTCATGACTTCCTTTATTTGATTCAAATAAGTATTACATGATGTGGGTGGAAATAAGTATTAGATGGCATTAAAGAGAGTTAATGCTAACATCAGTAGTCATTTCTTATATGTATATCATGGAAAACTGTAAAGGGTCTATTATTTAAGTGTGAAGTATGTTAAGAATAATAATAGTTTAAGGATGAGCTGTTGTTTTTCCCAATTAAAATAAAATAAAACATATAGCGCGAATTTACAATATTTCACACTGTAGCACAATAAGAGGTAGATTGATATAATGCAATCTCAGTGACTGGTCTTGAGGAGTAGATTATTATAATTCTTATGTAGAGGCAGAAAGTACTTTACAACACCGTTGAAATACCGGCTCTGTGTGAAGTATACTTATTTAGTGCTAATTTAATAATTAAACATCGCAGCCGAAAAAAACCGATCAAAGTCCATGAGGCTGCCTAAACATAACCTAAAACCGCTACCAATAGGTACAACTTTATTTATAATATAGAGGCACCCAAAACTTTGAAGATTAATAAAGATACCCTCGTTTCAGCGGTAAAGGAGATAATTTGGTTGAGATGCCATTAAGAGAGCTGCCTATGGGTCTGAAGTTATTTTCTAACCTTCATTAGACCTTCAGCTTAGCGACATGATGAGTATAAGATTATTCCACTTACCCAGATTTGGAAGCATTTGTGGCGACGATACTGTCGATCCTCAGCTTATTGGCGATGTCCTTCAACGCTTGGACGTCTACGTTTTTGTCGCCTTTCATATTGAAAAGTTTTGAAATATAAAATATTTATCAAAAACTTGAGGTCGCCGGCACTCGCTTCGCTGACCGCGCGTAAAGTAAAATAGCATAAATGAGATGAGTGAGTGAGTGATATGTATATGACAAGGACAGCGACTGGCATTGTCTATGGTTTGCGAGACTTTTTGGCGCATTTTTGGCGGGAACTCGCAGCAAGAGTTTGTCATTTTTGTTTTATTATCCGAAAAAATAGATATCGTGGTTTTTAATGCTTAATATCGATAGTGTATTGTTCAATAAAGTGCCATTTAAGTGTCTAATATGTAGGATAATGAAATAAAAGTGTGTAGACTGTGTTTCGAGTGCTCTCAAGAAGTCCATGAAATCTTCATCAAAAGTGCTATCATTTTGCTGAAGAATAGAAAATTTAAATACGAAAGAAATGGCTTTGGCCTTAATGGGGAAGAAAACGCAAAGCTATTTGCAGATGGCGCTACGGACGCTTGACTCATAACAACTTTCAATTAGTTCCACGTTTTTTATTATCGAGGTGTTAAATTCGTATTTTTTTTTTTATAAAATTGTTAAATGGAAAAAGTATGCGACTTGGACTGTTCCTCAATTAAAGGCGAAGTTGAAAAGTACATAACTGAAAACGTAACTTTTCCCACTTCTTCTTCATCCGAGAATCTTTAGGAAATTAATGATTTTCATTATTAGTGCAACCGCCACATAACGCGGTATTTTTTAACAATCTTATGTTTAGTTCACGTAAAAAAAAAACTATACGTTTTGACAGTTAGTAGGTATGAGTCAAGCGATATCAGCGCCTCTATCGGCGAGCTTTGTCAGTTTTCTTCCCCATTCAATTTTTCTATGAAGACGAAGAAATACAGAAGACATGGCTTTTGTGGCCTTTAAATACGATAGAAGATTTTCAACAGACTAGGCTGTATGGCTCTGATCCTTTGCCTTCCCCATCTCGGGGTAAAATAAAACAAAAAAAATGTCTATGGTTTGCAACGCTAAGGCCGCATTCAGAACCTGCACTCTGACTGCAACCGTTCACTCTGACAAAAGGATAGCATAATATAAATCGCGTAAGTGTGAAAGAGAGGGTACAATACGACTGCTGTGAGAATGCAGGTTCTGAACGCGGCCCTAGTGTCCCACCACTCCCACCCACCGCCCACCCAACAATTTCGAAAACGGCTCGGCTCGAAACCTTTCGACGAAAATCTAGTATTAGAAAATCTAGTATAGTTCGCGTCACGTAAAAAGAGCGCTGGCTGGCGTTCCGAGGATGCACTCTGACAGCAACTGTTTAGTACCCTCTCTTTCACACTTACGCGATTTATATTATGCTATCCTGTTGTCAGAGTGAACTGTTGTGCCCTCGGAACGCCAGCCAGCGCTCTTTTTACGTGACGCGAGCTGTATCGACGTAGACGTCGATGATTAGGGGTTAAAAATCACCAAAAATCGATCTATGAGGGAATTATCTTCTAAAACATTCATTTTTGGGAGATTTGAGCGAAATATATATAAAATATAAACGCATAAGATGCATTATCTTTAACAATGGCGGTTATGGCGTGAACCGCTTACTTTTTAGGCCCGGATTCGTATCCCACGAGACTTAATTGTTTATTTTTTTGTCTTTTTATTTTGTGTGAACTTATGTATATAAAAAGATAAAACGGCTCTCTTAACTCAACTAGATGGCACTGATTAACAATTGAAATAAGAAAATCTAAAAAGTCGCCAAAACTAATTGCATATCAATCAGTTTTGGAGACTTTCTAATATTACGTAGGTACCTATCATGAATATTTTTCAGTATTTTTATCCAAAAAATACTTTTCATAATTTTTGATGCACAATGCACAACGCTTGTCAGTATTGTTTTTGTACAGTATGATACCAAATCATTAATTGCATTTATATCATAATTTATTGGTTTGGAAGAATAAATTACATATATATTATATATAACAGAGAAACCAGAACGTACCCAGCTCATTCATACCTGATCAAGTTTTTACCTTTTTCCGTGGGAGAGCCATGCTTTTCGGCACGAACGGGCCGGAGAATCCCTCTCTGGACGTCGTCGTACTCTGGGGGGGGGGGGGGGCATAACAGCGCTCCATCATCCAGTTGCACAAGGGAAGGGAAAAAACACCTTGGCACCCCCTGTCACGCTGGCCGTGGACTTCTGCAACATCAGGGGCTTACACTCAAACATTAATACTGTTCACTACCACCTAGAGACAGCAAAGCCGGCCTTGCTCTTCCTGACCGAAACACAGATATCGTCTCCAGCTGACACATCATACCTCTCCTACCCTGGGTATGGACTGGAACACTCCTTCGTGCCTAGGGCTGGAGTGTGCGTGAACGTTAGAGACGATATCAGTTCTCGCCGTCTCAGCAACCTTGAAGATAGGGACCTCTCCACCTTATGGCTCCGTGTAGACAGCGATGACCATCCCCGCGTCTACCTGTGCCTATATAGGTCCCATACCGGCGATTCTAAAACTGACCGGCTCATCGAGCAGATCCAAATGGCAGCAGATCCCATCCGCCGAAATCGTGGTACTTGGCGATTTCAACGATCACCACGCTGAATGGCTCGGTTCTGGCAAAACCGATCATGCGGGGAGATCTGTTCACGACTTCGCCCTGGCATATGGTTTGACACAGCTGGTTATTACGCCCACGCGAATCCCAGATGTGGAGAACCATGAACCTTCACTGTTGGACCTTCTGCTGACTTCTGATCCGGACGGCTACCAAGTATCCGTTGGCGCCTCACTCGGCTCTTCGGATCACTGCCTTATCCGGAGTACGGTGCCACTCACGTGCCCGCCGCGACCGCGAGTTGCTTGTCGCCGTCGTGTGTGGCACTACAAGTCAGCAGATTGGGATGGGATGCGATCCTTCTTCGCGTCCTACCCTTGGGGGCAGGTTTGCTTCACGCCGGATGATCCCTACTTCGCTGCTGATTCTGTCACTGATATGGTGCTGCAGGGTATGGAACTTTTCATTCCAACCTCGGTGGTCCCCATTGGCGGCGAATCCCAGCCTTGGTTTGGTCGGTCCTGCAAAAAGGCTTCTCGTCGGAAGCAGGAATGTTACCAAGCCTGGGCAAATGCAGCGAAGTTTCGGGATGAAAAGACCAGCACTTTAAAAAAGGAGTTTAACTTTGCCTCCAGGTCCTTCAAAAGAGACATTGCCAGGGCGAAGTCGGAGCACATAGGCAGAATTGGCGAGAAACTAGAGCGTCTTCCTTCGGGAACTCGTGCATTCTGGTCTCTGGCCAAAGCTGTCCAGGGAAACTTCTGCACGCCATCGTTTCCACCACTGCACACGGGTAATGATTCGTTGGCCCACGGCGCAAAAGAGAAAGCCGATCTTCTAGGCAAACACTTTGCGTCCAACTCAACATTGGATGACGGGGGAAACGAGCCGTCGACCATACCGCGGTGCAAGAGCTGTATGCCGGATATCCGGTTCCACCAACGCTCAGTGCGTAAAGCATTTTTTCCCTCGACATTCATAAGTCGAGTGGGCCCGATGGAATCCCTCCTGTCGTATTGAAGGTGTGTGGTCCAGAGTTGGCTCCAGTTTTAACGCGCCTTTTTCGGCTTTCCTACTCTTCTGGCATAGTCCCAAAGTCATGGAAGACAGCTTTAGTCTACCCGATCCCTAAAAAAGGTGACCGCTCAAATCCGTCCAACTACAGGCCGATAGCTATAACCTCCTTCTTCTCAAAGATAACGGAGTCCATTATCAACAGCCAGCTCCTTCGGTATCTAGAGGACCGCCAGCTGCTTAGTGACCGTCAGTACGGTTTCCGTAAGGGCCGGTCCGCTGGTGATCTTCTTGTCTACCTGACACATCGTTGGGCACAGGCAATCGAGACAAGGGGGGAAGCATTGGCAGTTAGTTTGGACATAGCGAAGGACTTCGATCGGGTCTGGCACAAAGCACTTCTTGCGAAGCTTCCATCTTATGGGCTTCCCGAGGAATTATGCAAATGCGTCACTAGTTTTCTTGCAGACAGAAGCATAAAGGTCGTAGTCGACGGTGCATGCTCAGATTCTATGTCTGTGAACGCTGGTGTCCCTCAAGGCTGTGTACTTTCGCCTACACTGTTCCTTCTGCATATCAATGATATGCTGCAAATCAGCAGTACTCATTTTTATGCAGATGACAGCACAGGTGATGCCTTCTATACCGGCCGTGCCAACATTTCTCGGGAAAACGTCACCGAGAGCCGAAACAAACTTGTGTCAGAAATTGAAGCTTCTTTAAAAAAGGTCTCAGAATGGGGTCGACTTAATTTGGTCCAGTTTAACCCTAGTAAAACACAGGTTTGCGCGTTCACTGCCAAAAAAATGCTATTTGTCGTGTCGTATCTCGTTTTGAGGACACTCCACTAAATGCCTCAGCTAGTATCGGAATCCTTGGTGTCGACATATCGAGTGAAGTCCAGTTCCGTGGCCATCTAGAGGGTAAGGCTAAATTAGCCTCGAAGAAGCTTGGTGTGCTCAATAGATCGAGAGTCGAGACGGTATTTCACTGCGGCCCATCGCCTGCAACTTTATAAGGCGCTGGTTCGGCCTCATTTGGAATACTGTTCTCATCTCTGGGCAGGGGCACCTCAGTACCAGCTTCTCCCTCTGGACCGCATTCAACGGAGAGCGGCTCGAATCGTCGGCTGCCAGGATATTTCAGATCGGCTTGACTCCTTGGCACTGCGTAGAGATGTAGCCTAGCCTCGCTCTGCATTCTCTATCGCATCTAATGGGGAGTGCTCCGAGGAATTGTTCGGATTGATCCCTACCTTCTCTTTTTGCCATTGTTCTACGCGACAACATATTCATCCCCATCACATAGATGGTTGGCAGTCCACAACTGTGCCTTTCACTAGAAAGTAGACGTTTCACGGGACTATGGAGCTTGGACCTGGTCTGTGTACTAAACATCATAAATAAGTCATTAGAAACATAGTCTTTTCAGGGTTGCGTTCCAATACCAAAGATTTCACTCGGGGTGATGCGAATTTTACCCTAAATCGTTCCAAAACCGAGCCGAGTGAAACCGAGGGTAACCGAATGATCGCCTGACAGTTCTCCGTCGGGATTTTGGAACGCCTTCGTGAATGCGATTTTCACTCTGACAAGTGCGATTTTTAACGCTGTTTGATTACCGTTAAAATTCGCCTGACAGTTTATTCGGCGGGAAGTTCGTAGTCAATGTCAAACATACTAAGACATACAAACATTTTATCTTCGGAATTGTTTTGAAATACGATTGCTTGTATCTGCGAAGGTGTTAAAGCCATAAATAAGACAGAATACTACACAAAAAAGCTAGAAACCTTTCTGAATTATTTTCGATGACGTTTGTTACCCTGTCACTCTGGAATCACTCGCAAGCGTTCCAAAATCATATTTTTTTCTCTTTCTCAAAATAGCTACGTCTCTTTCATTTCTCCGAGTTAAATTCTACCTCACCCTACCTTGGTTTTGGAACGACTTCCTAATTGTACATTTCCTTCGATTTACCTTCGTTGCGAGGTTCATCTAGTTTCTCAGATTTAACAATCGCAACACATAAATCACCCAACATGGTGAAGCGAGCGCAATTTTGAGCATTTTACGTTCAGAAACTAGATTTTGTACATACCATTGAAATTAATAATTTAGTTGTCCGGCAAATAACTCGAAAACCAGCTGTTATGCCTGTAAAAGAGGCAAGGCATATCCGCTGATTTTAAAAATCGTACACCAATGTCAGAAGTCAGAACAGAAGGGTGTTCAGTCAATCAGAGTCAGAGAAAGCATCTGAAAAATATGTGGACGAAGCCGTAATTTCTGAACGTGACCTACTATTGCAAGCTTCAGTGTTACCATTTATATTGTAAAAAGTGCTGACAAAACATTATGCTTGAACCGCGCAACCCTGCTTCTAATATTTTTTTCATTATTTTTCCTAGAAAGCCTATATTTTTCTATATTTTTCGTACTACGTACATGTCAGGCACAAAATGAAACGTGTCCTTTCTGCCTCGCACAACCAAACTGTGGAATAAATTGTCGCCTGCGGTATTTCCGGACCAATACGACATTCAAACCTTCAAGAAAAGAACGTACTCCCATATCAAAGGCTGGCAACGCACTTGTGATGACTCCTCTGGTGTTGCGGGTGTCCACGGAACGGGTGTCTATGGGCGGCGGTAATCGCTTACCATCAGGTGATCCGTCTGCTCGTTTGCCACCTCTGCCATAAAAATAAAAAAAAGTTGAAAATGGTTTCTGTTAATTCAATTAACATAAGAATCTACCTAGGTATCACAGACATGCACCCCGCTCCCCCGGAGCGACGATATAAAACTTCTTTGCTAGGTATATTGATTGTGGCTTTTTATGGTGTGACATACGTCATCTGAAAATTACCTATTATAGGATTTTTTTTAATTTATTTCATTATACTTACGTATTTTTATAAAAAGTTAATTTGCATGTATTTTTTTCAATAGAATCAAATTACAAAAAAACATTATAGATATTTTCAGAACAAATATTGTTTGTCCTATCGTCCCATAGAAGGTTTCGACTAAAACACACCCTGTAAAATGTTTAATAGAAAATAAATCTTATAGGTAGGTACTAACTACTACTAAGTTATCTTACGTAGTTTATATTATATAGGTATATGTTCCGATTGAACGAGCGACGCTCTCGGTCTCCCAGCTAGTGTTACCTATATGTTACTAGCAAGGAATTTATACATAATAATATGCAGTAAGATATACAAGTTCTTTGGTTACCAGCAAATCGATTGAAATCCCCAAAATTCATTTCTAGATTAGTTTACTAAAAAAAACCGTTAATTTCTTTATGGTTGTTGTAGAAATAGCATTAGATTTTTTTCTTTTTGAACTAAAATGTTTTACAATCATGCGAAAGCGAAAAGACAGAGCGGACAGTTTCGTAAGGGCTTTTTCATTTGTAAATCTTTCCATTATGTACGTTTCTGTGGTATACCTCATTCCAACCAAAAAAAAGCAAAAGGTAAACAAACGAAACATCCACCGATTTCGTCAAATTCCTCAAGAATCACACATTTTCTGCTAACACTGACACATACTAATCGTAGGTCGTAACAATTATTGCCTTTTCTAATAGATTTCACTAAATTATGATACGAAACTGGCATGAAAATACAATATTTCCAGTCTAACCTCAGATTGTTAGGTTATGTTTCAGTGACAAGACGTTACTGTTATCTGTAGAAAATAGTGATGAGGTTGTGTCAATACTTTGAACGAACTAGTGAATGAATGAGTGAATGAGTGTTACGTGATAAGTGTCTGACGGTTGTGTGTGGCCTGTTTTTTATATTTTGGGCTATCATTGGTAGTGGTATAACTTTTTAGGCGTTCAGTAACGTTTTCTTGTTCTGTATTTTAAATGTATTTAATTTAAATATCCGTAACTTTTTAAATCCAAGATACATACTATATACATACATGCTATATTGTACTAGCAACACTGAATTTAAAAATTTCGCATGGTAGGACCTTTACATAACGTAAAAAAAAATAAGAACGTAGAAAAAAAATCAATACATTTGTATTTCACTCATGCTCCGTGTGAGATGTCGACAACGATATCGATATTTTTAGATATTAATCAACATTTAGTTCCAGTTCCTACCACTATGTTCATATTGTTTGCCGTTAGAAACTGCAAATAATATCCGTTAGTACGTTCGTCATTAGTCGTTAGACAATGAACTGGTAACACTGAATTTCGTTCGTTCGTACCGGTACGCTCATTTCTTGCTTCGACTCTGTCAGGCACTGGCAACACTGAATTTCGTTCGACATACCGGTCTGCTCATTCGTTGCTTCGATTCCTTGTCATGCGTACGTGTGTTCTTCTGTGTTTAGATATTAACGACTTTGCTTTTGATATAAGTACACTGTTAACTTTGCGATTTGGATTGTGATTTTTCTTGGAACTGACGATTAACCGCTGCGCATTAAGGACTTTGATATTGCTCACGATTGGATTTGTGTTGACTACGTGCGACTCCTCATTGGATAAGTTTTTAAAATCCTTATTTGATTCTAACAGAATCAACTGACTACATGACTGAAGTTATTTTTATTAATTTACAGTGTTAGATTCTTAGGAATAATACTAGACCAAAAATTTAATTGGAAGGAACAAGTTGCTAAAGTCTGTAACAAAATTAATCAGTTCACCTTCGCTTTATACAAACTCACTAAAGTGGCCACCCACAAAACAGCATTAGCAGCATATTTCGCATACGTCGAGTCGGTTCTTAGGTACGGAATAATTATATGGGGTAATAGCACAGATTCAAACAAAGCATTTATAGCCCAAAAAAAGTGCATAAGAGCTATTTGTGGTAGTGCTCCAGACGAATCTTGTAGACCACTATTTAAAACTTTAAGTGTATTGCCTTTCCCGTGCTTGTATGTTTTCGAAGTAGCTAAATTTGTAATGGAACACATGCACCTCTATATGCAGGCGAAAGATAAGTTCCCCAGAAACACAAGAGCACCAAATAGGTTAGTTCTAGATGTTACACCCAGAACAACTTGTTTTCAAAAAAACTGCTATGCAATGTGTATTGCTATTTACAACAAAATCCCACAAGACATAAAAGTGTTACCAATTAACAAATTTAAATCTACATTGTTTAACTGGCTACTTAACAAATTATTTTATACTGTACAAGAGTTCTTAAGCCACGACAGAATATGATTAAAATTATTTTGACATTTCATCATTGTTATTGATAATTATGCATGATTATTTTACTTTATAAATACTTTGTAATTTTAATGTTTGCATGCTAGATTATGGCTGTCTAAGGCGACCCGTCTCACATTTTAAATAACACCTAATGTAACCCTTGGACATGGCAAATAAATATTCATTTCATTTCATTTCATTTCATTTCGTGGATCGAAATGAGTGATTCATCTAGTGATCTCGATCCCGGGTCTTAATAAGCTTTTCCTAGTTAGCATCACGAAAATCGTCAAAAATGACACCCATAACAATATTTTTCTATAAGTGCATATTCGCCATTTTGTAACCGAAAATTGTGAAATTTATTTTATATCTATTTGATCTCATTGGTGGTTCCGAACTCTGAAAACATAGTATCAAATAACTAAATTTTATTTATGTATAATAATATCGTAGAAACTGATCACGGATACCAAATATTACGTTTATTTACTTTGCAGAAACTAAACTGCCATCATAGAACCAACTCGTCAATGTGTCAAGATCAAGATGTTCCAAATTACTTTCGTGATACTTATTCAGGAGGATAGTCAATTATAAATCTTTTAAGTGTGAAAGGGACAGACTCTGGTCAGGTAACTCTTGTTTTTGGAACGGAACGGAAATATGAGTGAAGTGAAGTGCTCTGAAAATTATTGACATTGACAGCAGATTGAACGATTATTGAATGAATGAATAAGAATTGAATGAATGACTGAATGGTTAGTATCGTGACCTTGAAATTGAACGAATGAATGAATGAAAAGAACGAATGAATGAATGAAATGAGTGAAGTGATCTCCTCTGAATTTTGCTCGAGCGTTTTATTTAAACTCCTCGTTCGTTCATCCATTCATTCACTCATTCATATGTAAACTTGCACATCTCTAATGTAGTGTCATGGCCGATCACAAGTGTCAGTGTCAAACGATTGTTTACATTTTGCTTTTTTTTGATTGGAATGAACTATAGGTAGTAGATGACAGTTCAGTAACATATAGTGGTGAAACCAAAGGTCAAATAAAAGGTATCCTTCATTCCAATCAAAAAAAAGCAAAAGGTAAACAAACATAGTATGCAGATGACATTGACATGTGTCAGATCCATAGTAAGTTTGTTTACGTTTTGCTTTTTTTTGATTGGAATGAACCATAGGTAGGTAGCGAAGAATCAAGATATACAGCCAGAATGGTTATTTTCCAGCAGTTTCTACGATACGCACTAGATGCCGCTAGATGCGCAAGGCCGTGGAATACATACCGTTGCCGCTAGTGCGGTCTAAGCTTAAAACTAAGATCAACGCTAGCGGCATCTAGAGTGCACTATGAGAACTACGGGAAAAATCAGCAGAGGGAGAGGGGCTACATCACCGACGCGACGAGGGTAATAGCACGTCATAGTCTGTTACCGCATGATGCCAGTGAAGTTGAAGGATTTCGTGTACAAGTACATCACCCAAACACGCACGGTGAGGCAAGTTGGGGCAGTTGCCTCTTCCTAATTTGTAGCCTGTAGCCGTTTTTGTACAAAATATCTACCTATGGGCCCAGGATAAAAAAGGGCTCAATTTCACAAACCTTGAAGTACCTACTTAATCTACTAACAAAGGTTTGTGGATTGAGTCCTTTCTGCTAAACTACGTCCAATTATTATTGCCTGATTAAAATATATATTGATTACATTAAGGTGCCCCACAACTTCCATCAATCTGAACTTGCATATCACTCTCTATCTATCTATAGAATGTTAAAAGTGCGTTTGAGAAAAAATATTGATAAAAACCCGATCTTAATTTTTTTGAGTTTCCCATAACAAATCTGAATAATGAACCAAGAATTTATATTATATGGGAAACTTTTCTTGAAGGTTTGTATAGTTGTATTAATAAAGTAATCGGGCAAAGTTAAGAACGATAAGTGGATCGTGGTTTAAGCCTGGATAACATAGTAGAAAAAGAGCTGCAGACTTTAATACTTTTATTTCTATCTATTCTATATTATTATTGAAAACACTGGGAGAAACAGCTCAATATAAAATATTAAATATTTTATTAATTTTAACGGTTTAAAGATGTTAACTATCCGAAAGAATAGTTATCCTAGGTTTTGGTCTTGGTCTTTAAGCGGTCGTGGCTCAGAGTGGCTTGCGTAGTCACATCGATCATGCATTTTATTGTTAAGTGACTATACAGATACGGTAATAATATGTATGGGTGTGGCTTTTAGTGGATTTATCTCGATCGTTTCCGTTCTTCGAGAGATACGCTAATCCAATGGTGCCGTAGTTAGTTTTAGCTGGTTTTAGGTGGCTTGACTGGTTAGCCACTAGTCACACAACCTCCAAAAATACGCTCATAGCCTCCGTGTGTGGAGTTATCTCTAACCTTCTCTAGGCATGGAAAAAGATCCCTACTCCAGCACTGGAACGATATGGTTTGATAGCAAAGTGGTTTCTAAGCATTTCGGTTTTTATTTGCACATTACATACAACACAATATTTCTAGTTCATTTTAGATATCTCTACCGGTTAAGCAAGATTCACAGCCTTTCAGTAGTCGGTAGTCGGTACGGACTTACTAAAAGATGGCGAACTTGAGAGTAAATGTAATCTCCTTGGCAGCATTAAATGCATTAAAATCAATCATTAGTAAGATAGGTTGAGTACCTAACTTCCATTATTGTGATATATTTAGAGATTCAAAAATAATTACTAAAATATCTTAGGTAGGTACTTTATTTTACTTCAATATTATACAGGGTGTAACAAAATTGGTGTAGGACCCATTAACTGGGGATTCTACTCATCGTACTAAAAAACTTTTGTTCCACAACTTTGATCAAATCGCAAAAAAAGATTTTGGACTTTTCATACAAAAATGGCAAAACAGATGATCAATTTGTATGGAGAGAGTTAACGTTAACTACACCAATTTTGTTACAGCCTGTATTTGTTTATTTCATATAATTTTTCATAGTATACCAACCCAATCAAAATCATTAGTAGGTAATCTAAATAAAATAAGCTTAACTGGGTATAAAAACATAAAAATATCTAAAAAATAACCATCTGACACCCAACACTTATCATGGCAAAATTTAATGACACGCTTATTGCTTAAATTTATATTTTCCAGATGATCCGCATCCGCTTTCGCGAAGAAAATCTCATTCCCTCTCAAAATCGTCGCTTGGGCAGACGGCATTACAAATGTGCGAGCGAAGAGTGATCGCTCGGCGCGATTACCCGGGCGCGGGATTAGCCCCAATTTTAAATTGTTGATTACTTTCACAACCTCCCTCCACCTTGGCTCGGTTCGGCGAGGCTCGGCGCGGCGGGTCGGGCCACACTACACAGACCCTCGTTTGTCCGAGCCGCCTCACGCCACTTGGCAAATCTTCGCGCAAATGACAGCCGTTTCATTTAAAAAATGTACTTTATAGTAAGTTAAGTAAAACCTTTAAAATCGGAATCAAACGACAATTCATTATGGTTTTATTTGATTCATTTATGTAATTAAAATGATCAATGATCATCCGAATTTAATTGAATCATTGTAGAATAAAACAGTAACATGCGAAAGCTTTATGCCCTACTTTTAGAAGTATTTGTTCTAGAGCATATACATTGTTGGTTAGATTTGAATGGAAAACAACAAGAGTCGCTAATGAATAAAGGGGCAAGACACTTTTCATTTAATTATCTGACAACGACAAAGCCAAAAGGAGGGCTTTGATTTAATCAAGCCATTTATATAGTTTAAGTCCCCCAATTCCATGCAGGTGAAGTCACGGACCACCGCCAGCTTTCCTAAATAGAAGACAAATACGTATTACTTTCATTGACAGTTAGAACGTGTCCATTCATTAGATGGTAAACAAACATCGATCTCCTTAAGGCGATGTCCTTCGATCCTTCCATCGACTCATATATTTGCCACCCTGAGAGGCGATTAGCCGCATTCGGGTAAACAAGGGCCAGTGGAACTAAGTGGAGGTCACCAGGGATCGCAATTTGCGCCGGCCGCCGACCGCCGGTAAATCTCCACCTTGTTACGGCTAGCCCCTTCGATAACACCACTGAAATAACAAAGTTTGGGCGAATAACAGTTTTATTATGGGTATGATTTTGTTTTGGTATTAATTGATATAAAATAACTATGATTTAATTTTTTTGTCGAAATTAGAATACATTAACGAGGTAATTTTTAATAATAGGTTAGTGTTTATGTTTACTTTGTAAGTAAACATATAAAGTAACATTTGTTCTACAGATTTGTAAGTAAATAATAAAAATAATTTAACTTTCCGTACAAATCGAGTTTAGGATTATATTTGATGAAAATATCTTTGATCCGCCATTAAAAATCATATCGTAGATAAAAACAAGTACTGTCACGCTTCTAGTTAACCAAATATTTGTATTGGTGCGTCTAAAATACACGAACCATCTATAAACTAATGATTGAAAAACCAACAATTGAATCATTTATGACACTATGCCACCTTTTAGCCTTTAGTCCCAGATGTGCGAGATACGTCGAGGAATCATTCGTGTCATTACACATTTTGTGCCATAGCAATTTGTCCTGAATCGTTACAAATCGACAAAGCCCGAGCTGGGAGTCGAATGCGCGACCCAGCAGATGTGAGCCGTTGACAAATTGTTATGAAAAAGCTTATTTAGCGTTAAGTTAGCATTCATGGTTATTGACTTTTTTCGTTTGACGTTAAAGGTGACTCTTAGATTATTTGTTGGTGCTTGTGAATCTAATAGAGGGAGGAATCATCTATCTATAGTTAGGAAAACTAAGACATCATTTTAACAGAATCGTTCCTTTGACCTTTTGTAGTTGCATACCCGCAAACCTCTTAATAGTGATTCTTCTCATGCAGCTGAACAGCTATTGTTCTAAAATTTGCTAACCTCGCAAAAATGTTTACCTACTTGTCAAATAGATCAGATTATGTGCCTATTTCAGCAAAGTTGTAGAACAAAAGTTGTTTAGGTTTATGAGCAGAGTCATCAGTTTATAGGTTTATTTACCAGTCATCTTGTATACTTGTTTGACCAGTGGATAGTAATAATGACATGTTTTTTAACTGTGTAAACTGGCGTTACAAAGTAGGTGTAAGCTAACTTTCCAGGGTAGGTGTAACTTTCAATTGACGAATTTGATGAAACAGCAAAAAATTTGGGTTCTCCTTACATAAAAATCAAAATGAATATTTGCTAAACAGCTGATCAATTTGTACGAAGTCAGTTCTTTTGCTTTATTAGTAGATTTGAGCCTGGAACTATTTTATGAAGAGTTTTACTCATGAAATTTCAATAACTTTCTCCTTAAGGGTTTTCTTTTGCAAATTTATATAAAATTCCTTTTTCAAAGTTGTTTAATTTTATGAAACGGAAAATTACTTCACCTTATAAAGGAAATTGGTTACCTTTACAATCGAATCATAAATGATAATAAATTAAACTTAGTAACAAATCTTCACGGTCATCTGGCCGTAAACTAGGATTCCCTGTCTGTTCTTTACTTATTAATAAATATGTACATACGTTTAAAGATGTACAGTATTTACCTATATATTAAACACAGGCTGAATATGCTGCTAATATAAAGCCCTAGGTAGAGATAGAACTCCAAGAACTTCCGCGTAACAGGAGCGCTAACCTCTACGACACCAACTCATAATAACCGAATAAGGTCCGAAAATTTCTTCCGCTGCGCATTTAACGAAATAATTTTAACAAATGTTCATATTAACTAAATTAATAGACCCTATTTACGATTGAGGGAACTTTCATAGAAAAATATATTAATTTTATGATTTCAATCGAAAACTATCGTAAGTTCATATCAACCATATGATCGTTGTGTGAAATGTAATTATTTGTGAGGAGAGAATACAAATTGGCGTAAGTATATTTTTCTGCTCGCGGGTTGGGGGTTTTATTTAATCCTATTCATAACGCACGTCCCCGTAATCCGATTATATGTAATAGAATGGCATCACTTTTCACGCTATTTGGTGTTGAAATATCCAACATTTGCGTTGATTGTGTGACTGTATGTCGTAAAGATCGTGAAAACTTTAGACCTACCTATCAGTTTGTTTTGTTATAATACTTTTGGTACAGTCTCGTGCAACTAAAAGTATACAGCCAAGTAGTGCAAGTACAGCCAACTAGATGGCACGGTTAACCTGTATACTTTTAAGTGCACGCGACTGTACTCGGAGTTACCTCTCTCTTGTTATTTACGTTGATTTTATTGTTTTTAATCGTAATCATAAGTAACCTCACGGCGGCTCTTCCGTACTTTTTTAAAGTAGTAGTTAACTACCACAGAATACGGTAGTTGACTGCATCAACAATAAATTAATGAAATATTTTTCCCTAAATATCCCTTTTATTGAATCAGTAGAATAAACGTACTACCTTGAAATTTCATTATAGAGTACTTATTCAGTATTCTGCCAAAGTTTAATAAGTTTGTTTTTATATGACGTTTATAAGAGTGCTTAATGTACCTACGTATTTTTTTTGTTTCTCGTAATTTTTTCATAGTTTAACTATATTAATGGCCAAATTTAATAAACAATAAATTCTGTAATAAATATTGAGTAACCTGCAGGTGACGTTAAAATATTTGATTAATACAAGCATTCAGAAAAACCAATTAAACGTGATAAAACCGTAACTAAGAGCATGCGCATGCTTGTCTGATTCGAGACGGATACCCTTAACGAACGACCCATACGGTCCCCACTGTCGTTCCAGCACCTCGGGAAAGAAAGATAGGCCATTCTTTAAATATGGGAGTCAAGTTCGCATTGGTGGAGGTTGTCGGGCTAGTGACCAAACCCAGTGTAAGAAGTTGTAAGGCCTCTGAAATAGCTTAACGACTGCTTATCTAATGATAGTGACAGGCAACCAACGGCTTAGCGAGATAAATACCTCTAACATCAAACACCTTTAGGTTGTGGCCGTATCTGTCATCAGTTAGCTTGTGTGATCGACGTGACCACGCAAGCCGCACTGAGCCACGACCGTTTTACGTACTTGGTGTTTCTCTAGATTCGTTTATACACCATAAAAATAAAATAAAAAACTCTTATACGCGCTAGTTTTTGCCAGATTTAAAAACAGTAGTAACGGTCAGCGCGATGTTTCCTTTCTTGTTTTTATAAAAAATACAATTTCCGTAAAAACTGCAAAGAAGACCTAAACTATCTCCATCATCGTGACCAACCGTGATATTTTGGGAACCTCTCCCCCTAAACCGGCCATGTAGTATGGGTAACTTCCCTAGGGATGAACTAATTATTCTTCTGTACGAGTATAATGTGAATCTCTATCTACCTTATTACCTAATCATATGAAGTGGTAATGGCTCATTACATTTGCGTCGTCGCATTGATCACGCTGGTTAACAGATTGCAAACCGGCCGTTGCCTGGATGGGATTGGCTGTTAATGGTTCTAAATTATTGCAGGGTGCAAATATATTTTTAAAATTTATAGTACTTAAGTTATAGTATTCATAGTGAGGCTTCTTATCATCATACTTAACAAATTTAACAAAAAAAAAACTACCCAAACACAGTGCTAACATACATGTTGAGAGATAAAGCTGTTTTTGATAAAGTTAAATAACGGTTATATTGAAATGGCCAACTGAAAAATTCCACACAAAAGTATGGCAGACCGCACCATCGCCACATCTACAGCAGTTTATTAAGGTCCCGAAATCAGAGTGCAAAAGAGATGCTGTCCGTATTTCCGTTCGTATATTATGCACGGGTCTCTAGCTAGTAAACAGAATAAGGTACAAACTTGAAAATTTGTTTTGAAAATTTGGAAAAATGGAAACTTAATAATAAATTAGAAATTACACTAGAGCATAGGAGTATATTATTTTTAAGGTGGTCGTACACATCCATGCACACACTTGGTCGGTTTTTTTATAGTATAGAACCCAATTTATGATAATGAAGAAGATTAATTTTGAATTGATTCTTCTTACGATATAATACATATTTTTTCCTGAACCAGAACAGGAAAGCAAGTAAGAAGTAAGCAAGTATATAACTTATCGCTTAACAAAACAAAATTTGGAGTATTAAATGGTAATATATAAGCGCTTGTTGATCTGCTTATCAGCGTAAATTATGTTCAGATTATGGTTATAAAAGGTTATTAAATGAATATATTTGTTTACTCGGTCCAGCCTTGGACGGACTTGGTACTTCAGATAGAGGTCATTCTCAGATATAATTTATAATTCTTGCTCCGTAAAGAGACTTTTTCATTCTGAGCCTGTAATCGACTAAAATACAGTCTTTTTTAAAGAAATTATGCGAAAAATCATTTGATAAAGAATTTTATTGTACCAAGACAGAGTTTTAATAAAAATTTTAAGGTAATCACAACATATAATTTGATAAATTAAACACGTTGTGTTGTTTTGACCTGTTTTACGAGAGTATGATGTTATTAACCAATATTGATATTATTAAATTTGACCTGAGATAAGGAAATATTCTTGTGTCTGATTTGACCGACAAGTTGGTACTACAAGAAAACTTACTGAACAGTGTCAAATGGTGTCGTTTGTGAATAGCTATTTAGTATTATTTATAAAATAGCATACGTAAACCAGGGTCAGGCTCCATAACATTATATTTAACGTCTTTTTTGAACGATTAATGTAATTTCACACTATAAACAAATACTCTTTATGTAGTTCGTAGAAAAAAAATACTTCTTATATTTTGTGTAATGTTTTTTATAAGAAAAAACTTCTTCTTGAATTTTAACATTCTTTATAATATGCCACATACATACTTTGTATGTATTTTATACGTTTGAAAAATATTTATATTGTACTGGATCATTAATATGTGGCGCGAGACGAGGCGGCTAACTAACAGGTAGCTTGTTTTGGGGCGAGGGTCGGCAAAGAGAGCAAAACTCCTCGGGCCAAGTCTGATAAATGAGACCCATTGTCGGCTACCGGTCTTACTGGATGGCCGGCTCGGGCAGCTGAAGGGTTCACTGGAATAAATGTTTAGCATAGTTTGATGCTGAGTATTTACGATGGAAATGTAATTAAGGTTATCGTTTTCAAAGTTGTTACTGTTTCTATCGACTAGAACTCTGGTAAATTTCAACGGTGGGTTTCACTTGTGAAACCGAACAACTTTTTCTAGGGAAAACGGACTCTCCAAAATTAATTCCATACAATAGCAAAACATTGTGTTCATAAAAATTAAAGAGTTCACGAGTGGTCTTTTTACACCTGTATATTATACAGGAACAAATCACACAGTCATCTGGCCACAAACTAGGATTCCCTGTAATACATAAGTATAAGGATCTTATACACCCAGACCCAAAGCAAATAAATCTGGTCATCACTAAAATGTTGCATTGAATAATAGTCATAATAGTCATAATAGTCTTTTATTGGTAAATCATAATATAAATTTACAGGTCAATATTAAAATATAATGAAAATATAAAATAAAATTTCATTTTACAAGTCGTAAAATACAGAGCTGTTAACAAGCATTTCTTTTTTATTTTTCTTTAATAGCTAGGAAGTCTTACAGCTAATAAATAAATGAATACCTCGTATCAGTAGTCAGGAGCTCTAACTGAGCCACCGAGTCCTTTAAACTCTATCAATATGTTTGGATGTTGACGTTATATTCATAAATATACAGGTTGACGTTTTTCTCACCTACAAGCGGCAATGCTTCAACTCTCAACCAGTAAGAGATTTTTGTTTCGTTTATTTTTCTGTTTGTTATTTTTTTTTATCATATAAAGATCGCGAAGTGACTATTGATAAATAGTATTGAAAATAAAATAAAAACATACTCCGATCCTGTACATTCTTTGGTAAAAATGATAATTTACATTAGAATTATCTATGTTAAAAAAACTACCTACAAACCTCTAAAACCCTACTCAAAAAAACTTTGATCTACATCCTGAAATAATCACAAAATACTTTTGGAATTTTCATACAAATTTGGTCCGAAGACTTATTGTATGAAATGACTAAAAATCGTTGGCAAACAAGCTTGTAAAATAAAGTTGTTCTGTTTACTGAGTTTAAGCGCCAGTCTGGTATAAGGACTTATAAAACGTTAGTTAACTAAAACTAATAACATGATAATAATTGTAATATAATAGACATAGATAATAGACATGTTGTTATGTGTTCATATTTTCTTGCAAAAGTAATAATGTTTATTTTTAATCAACACTATAAAAAGCAATAAAATATTTTCGTCAGGCTTACTGAACCCTAAAAAGAAAAGAGCGCCGCCGTGCCGTTGTGCGGCGATGTTAAAATATTATAAAGTTAGAAGCTTCTGAGTTATTGACGCATTGTTAAATACGGCCGCTTTTTACACTATATGTATTTCTATTTATAACAACGACGATTTTAATTATAGTTTTTTAATTTATTCTGTTGAAATTGTATTGCGATTACAATTAACTAGAAAGTGCTATCTAAGAGTCCTAAGTTACACTGTCAAAAATGCTCTACTGAATTGTAAAAGGGTTTCATGTTAAAATATCATTACAATTTAATATGAAATGGTATTTCGTTCTATAATAAAGTTATAAGTATATATCATGAAATAGTGGGATATACAGATTGTTAAAAAAGTGCGTTTGATATTTTAAGGGGTTACTTGGAATCAAGCATAGAATACAGAAAAAATATTTAAAAAATCCGATCTACATTTTCAATTTTCCATACTGAATCTGAATTTGTATAAAAATGTAGATTGGATATTTTTCAATATTTTTCATGTATTCTATACTTGATTCTGAGTTACCTCTTAAAACAAACGCATATCTTTTTACATCCCAAAAGCGCTTAAACTTACAATTTTATCTATACGTATTATAGCAAGTTTGTGAATATTTCACAGCGTTTTGTTTATTTGATAAACACGCGTTATAATGACAGGCTGTCATTAGCATGTGTTGATATAGGATAGGAGGTGTCAGGATGCTGTCGCTAACAATATTTAAGTGTCATCGAAGCCGTGTTTCGCCTGCAACCTTAGCTTCCGCTTTATTTGCCACTAATTGCCTGTTGCGTCTCTTTTGTTTTTCTTATTAGATAACAAGATCGTATATCTTGGTTCCTGATTTCCGCTTTAAGGGTACATTACATTAGAATTTCGTTTAAAATAATCTTTAATAAAATACAATATCTAATTAAAATATTATTTGTTATCTTGTAAACTCATCATACAATCGAACTCGCTACCGCAGCTATTTTTTTGAAACGAACACCTTAATAGTTCAAAGAAGAAGAAAAATAAACTGCTCGCTGTTTATTGATTTTAGTAAACATTAAAAAAAGGTATTACAACGCTAAAATGTTCTAGTCTAAATATAAAATTGTTTTATTTATTTTTTTATACTTATAACTCGCATATTTACAATAAGTGTCAATATCTTACGGTCTTTGAACGCAGTAATTGAATCTTGTCGTTCTTGTATTAGTAATCTGACGTTAGATATTTGACACGTCGAAAAATCACACGTCCGGCACCCTCGTTTTCTGTTATTATAATCGGTTTACTGACAATAAATTGACTGTAAGCACAATTCCAATATTATAGTATTTAAGTATTGGTGTCGGGAAAGAATATTTCCGTTGCACTTTAAGAATTAACTAAAATGGGTGCTTATTTAGGGCAGATGATTTGCCAGAAGAACTCTAATGTCTAATGTTGATACTTCAGAGCATTTTACATTCAAAATAAATATGAGACCCAATGTCAAGTTTACGGAAAACGATAATACGTTCAACGATGAGGTATGACAAAAAAGTAAAAACTTACTAGATGAAAGTGGACATTGGAGTAATAAGTATCTAGAAAGAATACATTCATATCTAAAAAGTACCATCAAATTTTAAGAAAAATAAGTGTGTTATACGACCTACGTAACCAGTCCAAAAATGTGTCAGTCAAACAAAAAAAAGTCTTAGTCAAATAGCATATTCGTAATATTGGATTTTCAGCAAAAGGTATTAATATTAATGACGTCAATCCCGTAAAAGGTGACGGCAAATCTATACAATGTGGGTGTTATTTCACAATTCTTGCTTTTATGGATTATTTCCTCTGATTTTACACAATAAACATTCGTATAGGATATAATTCGCACAAAGCGTTGAACCGGAAATGTGCCGAGTACGACTGAATGGGCTACGGCTCAAAGAGTCAGTTTTTTCATCGGAACCCACCTCCCCGATGGAACCTGAATAGACTTAAGTGCCCATTATTATATTACTAGTTTAAATGTCGCATAAGTCAATTGTTATTTTTATCACTATTGCATGTTTTGTTACTGATAGGTGCTTACGGTCTGCTTTTGGATCTTTTTGTGGGGATCACTCTCGGAAAGATGTAGGCGGAATTTTGAAATAGGTAGTAGTTAGTAGTAAGATAACGTTTATTTCACATATGTACGATACATATGTGAAATACACGTACTTACTAGTTAAAGGTTTATAGGTAATTAACAAAATATATGTACATACTCATGTACAATTATTTAATTTTACTACCTATACTTCTTTGGTTCCTGAACAAATATGAAATGAAACACCTAATCATAAAGTAGAATTGATAAGGTCAACCGGAGGAAAGCGACACTAACTAAACATATAATTGGGTATGGCAGATGTAAAATGTACTTATTTATTATAGAAACGTTTATCTCTTGATAATCCAGATACTACATACATCTACTACCTAAAAAAGACTAAACTTTTTATATGCACTGATTTTAAAAAAAATGCTATGTGTTTAGGCAATATACTATATGAAATAGACAGATTTTAGGAGATTATTAGAAATCAGATTTTTTTACAGAAAACGTAATTTACAATTTTGCACAAATAATGTTTTTTATCTATTTAAGTAGATGTTTTGCACATACTTTTAAATCGTCGTTTTTTTCTCTATTATTATACAGGCTGTTAAAAAAGTGCGTTTGAAATTTTAAGGGGTTACTCATAATCAAGTATAGAATCCAGGAAAAATATTGAAAAAATCCGCTCTTCAAATTTTTTTTTTCAGATTCTCATACTAAATCTGAATAGTGAATCAAGAATTTGTATGAAAAACTGAAAAAAAAAAAATTGAAGAGCGGATTTTTTCAATATTTTTCCTGGATTCTATACTTGATTCTGAGTAACCCTTTAAAATTTCAAATGCACTTATTTTAACACCCTGTATATGTAGGTATTATAGTTTCGAGTAATCACCGATAGATCTTATCATATAGAGGCAATAGTCCCAGGTGACGTTATTAACTTTATTATAAACTTGGTAACTGACATTCGTGATATCTTTAAATTGAAAAAATATCCAGGATCCAACAAAAACGTAGACAGCGTGGCACCGATCACGGGGCAGTCTCCGGCGGCGTCGAGTCGCTCACCTTACGTAGCGTGTAACGTATTGTATTTTCTTTACAAACTCCACAGAAATAACAACGCTTAATATGCGTTCCAGCTTTACAAGTTTCACGATTTTAAGCGCTGTTGGTATATTATTTAGAATACACGAGGCTCACTTTTGGCTAGTATTGTGCATTTAGATTGGTGGTTTAGTTTTACAATTCCAAAATCGAACGCTTGAACTAATTTGTGTTTTGAATAATTGTAATAAGGTTGTGATTTCGAGAGGACAATTTGAACGTGTCTTTTTGGAGGTGTTATGGTATCCATTTAACTGTCAAAGCCAAGGAATGTCATTCACGGTAATGGATCGTTGTAGGAAGGAAGTTGCAGGTAGTACGCGCAAAAAAAAACATTGATTTGTGAATAGACGCGCGCGCAGCTTTGTGTTACGGTAGAGACGATACTATGGCCTCAGGATCAGGAGCTGTTTTATTAGTTTTTTTTTTGTGTAACGAATGTAATGCTCATGAATAGCTTTGTTTTTGTCATAAAGTTGAGTATAAACCAAATAGAAATCAATTAAGAACTCTACAGTCCCATATTTTTGTAAACGTATAATTATATAATTTTGTTATAAATATGCATTTTTTAATAAATACAGATAGTATAAAAATAAATGACTACGAATAAGATATCAATTTAAGTATCGTATGGAAACACCCAAACATTTTACAAACAAATTTAGGTTTTGATAACGTTTGAGATTGTCATCCATATGTATAAGATATTACAATTTAGAAACGCCTAGGTAATTACTAATTATAGATCTCTGTTGTCAGCTCATTTGAATCCTTAGTAGTCTTTCAAAATCTTCAATGATAATTACCGGTATGACTTAAACTAATTAATCGGTCATTTTACGGCGCGGCGGGCCTGTCGGCGCAGACGCAGCATTCAACGCAAGGTATTTGGCTGCTACCGGTTTACTGACCATATTTTTTATTGTATGGGATTATAATATATCAGTTCTTATAGCAATCTGTTTTTAAAGTCGTCTCATGGACTTATAATAATATAAAAGTTGTGGCAACCTCACCCATCAATTTTGTATTTTTTCAGTTCATATGGATGGAGTCATTATCCTTTGAAATAGGTTAAATTATGAATAGGTTCCAGATCTTTTGTGGGACCGGATGTGAGGTGATACCTGCACAGTTAATTAATCAGCTATTTATCGTCACGGTTAGTTTACTAATGACGCATAGCTACAAATACTTTGTGACCTGCTAATGTACGTTACAATTACATATGTAATATGGTTACTTACCTATATGTTGAGTTGAGTTGTTGTGGCTCAGTGCAACTTGCGTGGTCGCGTCGATCACGCAGGTTAACTGACTACAGACACTGTCATAATCTGGATGGGTATAATGTTAGTGGCACGTTAAGCCGTTGGTGCCGGCAGCTATTGCTAGAGCCATGTCAGAGGCCTTATAGGTGGCTTGAAAATTTCTGACACTGGGGTTGGCCACTAGCTCAACAACCTCCACCAATCCGGACTTAGCCCCCGTGAGTGGAGTATGGCCTAACCTTGTATGTATGGGAAGGGACCCGTGCCCCTGCAGTGGGGACGTAATGGGGACTCTATAATTTGCATAACTTTTTTATGACTATTTGGACATAACATTATTGTGCATAAAATATTCTGGCATAAAACATTTTGCGCATAATTATGTTTTCCTAATATTTATGAGCATAATATTCATTGGAATAATTAGAAATGTCCCTAACTATAAAGTAGCCTAACGTTAAATTTCCTAATAATCTTAAAGCATATATCAAAGTTAAGCATAACATTTATTCGAATAATACAAAAAATGCCTAAATAATAAGTGCAACTTATTATTTAGGCAATTACAGTGTCTGTATTATAGTATTTTTGCATATCAAATTTCGTTTTGAAGAAAAAATTGTAAGATGGATTTCCTTTTAGTTATTTATTTATGATTATTTCATAATTACTGATAGCGTAGGTTGTAAGAACCAGTATGTTAGTAGGGGCTAGTGGTAAGTAGTAGTAGGTAGGTTGCTTGGCAGGGAAGCATGCAATCAAACCTAACACTGCGACTGCGAGGGGAGTGCACATCACAATCTCCGAACCTAATTGATCCAAGTCGAGGTGCTCCGAATTCCCGAGCTCGCTCGCTTCGCTCGCTCCCGCATTAGTTTAGGACTTCCGTATGTTGTTCTTATAAAAAGTGGCTTTTACGATATATGTATATTTAGTCTTAAATACAATTATGAACTTTTCAATTATGACAATAACTATTTAGGTCATTTATTATGTAGTCACTAGTATATGAATGCAATTTTTAGTTAGGACAATTATTGTTTAGTCATTCCTTTTTAGGACATTATTGTTTATTACTTTCAAAGTTTAGGGGGAATAATAATTATGCGGAATTACGATTCGGAAGATTAATATTTCTGCGCAAGAATTTTATGCCTAACTTGTTATGCCATAGGCAATTATGACATAAAATGGTATGCGATACAAAGGGCACTCAATGGGTTGTTAACAATGTTGAGTAATCTAGGTGAAACACGTACAATTGTTACGGTTAAAAGTTGCTTTATACAGGGTGTCACAAAATAGCTCTAGGACCCGGTAAGCGGCACTTCTACTGATGATACTGAACAATTTAAGATCCACAACTTTACTGCAATTGCAAAAATAATAATTCTCCATACAAAATTGACCAAACAGCTGATCAATTTTTATGAAAGGGTTCAATTTTTTTTTAATTTTATCAAAGTCATGATGAGTAGAAGCCCCACTACGGGGCCCTACACCTATTTTGTTACAGCCTGTATAGGCAACGTGTACAGTCCGCTACGTGTAAAGTCGCCTCGGCTGGTTTATTACTAATATCAGTAACAATCCGTCCGTCCGTCTGTCGAAACTCGTCATTAAATCGCCATCTCGCGCCACAGTGACATAAATAACCACGGATTTATTTCTCTATTTATTTACATGTTTTATTTATTTATTGCCCGTTGCTTGCTCGTACTTCTCTTTATAGTTTTTAGTGTTCCAAGATAATACTCAGATCAGATAATCTGGGAGGCATTGGAGCCATCGCTTTATTATCGAAGGGTTAAGAACCTTTCTTATGCAGGCGAGTTTAAATTAGAATCATAATAATATGTTTTAAACTTAGTGCGGAATATAAGGTTTGTGAGGAGTTGTGCAGGAAATTGAAGGGCTAAATTTATTTTTATAACTAGTTATACCTAAGAACAGATAAAAATATGACCTAGCTCTAGCGATTTTGTTTGTCTGTGAAAAAGAAGCGAGTATGTTTTAATTTTATATTCTTAAATTGCCTAAAATTAATAACCAAGGCTTTTAATTATTATTCTGAGACCTGAAGCTTTCCTACAAATTGATCAGCTATATGAACAATTTTGTATAGAGAGTCCAATATTTTTTTTGCTATTTGTGTCAAATCCTAGAACAAAAATTGATCAGTACGATGAGTAAAGCTTCAGTTAACGGGATCTACGCCTGTTTTTGAACCCTAGTTATATTTAGCAAACAACTTATTTCTACCCGCGACTTTGTCTGCGTGAAATTCCGAATTTTTATTTACTGGGATGGGAAGTATCTTATGTTTTAATCCAGGTTCTAAACTATCTGTTTGCCTAATTTCATCTAAATCCATTCAGCCATTTTTGCGTGGTTAACAAACATCCAAACAATCGAAACAAATTTTCACATTTATAATATTAGTAGAATTACAAAATCTAAGTACTATGAAGTTCCCGAGCTCGCCCCTGAAACAATCTTATTAAATATTCTTATTTATATACTAAATTACTTACTGGCAACACATTCCTCGTTTCAAAAATATTAAATACTACCCAATCGATATTTCAGAATCACATTCATTTGTTTGGCCTTCATATAAGTAGGTTGTGTTGTGTATGTTGTACGTATGTGTATGGACAACTCTCTCATTTACATGTAATAAAAAGTAGCATTAACGTGAACTCGTGATTAATAGCAGCTCATGTCTCCGTCGTTAAACGGCGTTATTTATTGCATTTTAAAATGTTTTAATGCGTACAAACCGAGCGTACCCCAAGACGGCACCAAAACTCCGTGGACTTGTGGACGAATGGCGTTAAGAGTGTGTTTTTATAGCTTATAGCGCAGGATGAGAAGACAATCATCATTGATTTCTAACTTTACTATTGTGTAAAAAATATTTTTCAGTTTCTACTAAGCAGAATAATAAGTCTCGGCTTTAGTTTAACGTATTTCAGTTTAACTTTACAAGATGGAAGTAATGAAGTAATTCACCCAAGGGATGACATTTGAAAGACATCAAAGCGAGCACGGTATTATACTTTACGAATCAGTCCACAGTATAGAATCAGTCAAAGAAAGTACACAGGTATATCAACGCGAGCATCATGCTACTCATAAAAAAGCGTAGTCATAGAAATAACATCAACGCATCCACAATGCTGTGCATAACAAAGAAGTCATAGAAAATACGGTAAATAAATATGTTACTATAACGCAATGTTATAAAAGTCAGTTATCCACAAGACATCAACGCGAACACCATGTTTTCCTAACAAAATTCCTTTGCCTGTCTGGTTCTGTTTTTGAGACATCTTCCATAAGACCTACGTTACCCATATCTCTCAAGTGTTAATTTTAGTTTAAGTTGTAAAATTAAAAAGCGGCCAAGTGCGAGTCGGACTCCCCCATGAAGGGTTCCGTAGCAGTGAGTAACATAATATAAAAGTTTTTGTAGTTCGTTGTAACTTGAATGAAAGGTAAATTGCGGTTTACGATTTATGACGTATTAAAAAAAACTACTTACTAGATATAGTTCAAACCAATTTTCGGTGGAAGTTTGCATGATAATGTACATCATATATTTTTTTTAGTTTTATCATTCTCTTATTTTAGAAGTTACGGGGGGGGGGGGCACACATTTTACAACTTTGGAAGTGTCTCTCGCGCAAACTATTCAGTTTAGAAGAAAATTATATTAGAAACCTCAATATCATTTTTGAAGACCTATCCATAGATACCCCACACGTATGGGTTTGATGAAAAAAATTTTTTTGAGTTTCAGTTCTAAGTATGGGGAGCCCCCAAAATTTATTGTTTTTTTTCTATTTTTGTGTGAAAATCTTAATGCGGTTCACAAAATACATCTACTTACCAAGTTTCAACAGTATAGTTCTTATAGTTTCGGAAAAAAAGTGGCTGTGACATACGGACAGAGAGACAGACAGACAGACAGACAGACAGACAGACATGACGAATCCATAAGGGTTCCGTTTTTTGCCATTTGGCTACGGAACCCTAAAAACCAAAATAAGATTGTTTTTATTTAAGTAGATGCATTACACATTCTTTTAAATCGTATTTTTTTCTACCTAGTACAAAGTTTCTACCACGTGGGACTTGTACACTTGACGTTTCGGGAAAGTGTTTGCGAAACGAGAAGAAACTAGCATAATGCAATTTATGTCGTCAATACAGTTATCAGGAAGAGCAATACATTTCCTAATATCATTGCACACACATAATCTGTTATTTTAAAATTACCTTTTTATTATAACCTTTAATCACCTTTTGCAGGTTATTAAAGGTTAATAAGGTTAAGGCGGCCGGCACACGCTACTCCTCAATGGTATCTTGATAAACCTGGCGGTTGCTATCTCAAAATGTACCTCGTTACTATTGATTTGTGTTTATAGCCTAATGTTTTAGATGTCCTCCAATGTATCGAATTCATTTGATGTCTTTATTTATAACATTCGTTCAAAATAATACACTTTATTACCCTTGGTTGGTAAAACGTATTGTCGTTAGAAGTTGTTAATCTTGCTAGTGCTATAAGGTCGTTTTAAGATTTGGTTATGTGATTTTAACGTGAAGCTTCTTACACTTTGGCTTTAGGAAGTATGCGGTGCGGAGTATAATCATGTTAAAATTTATTCTCAGATATTTTTTGCAATAGATCAAACACAAAAAAATACATTTAAAAATAACACACGTTCCCTGAAAACCGGCTACTTACTGCTATGGTATGGATTGCAGTAATTCAAAAGTTGATTATACGTAAAGACAGCGTGACGTCAAAATTATATAAAGTTATTAGAAATAATACAAAATAAAAATACCTTACTCTCTCAAAATATGATATAAAGTATGCTATTAAATTACATAGAGCCCAGAAATGTGAACAGGTGGTGAACCATGAAAAAATCTAGATGAATTTACTCAAACAAAAATAGCAGAATTCTTTTTTATTGAACGTTTTCCTACCTAACATTGTTTTCATGTTATTTAAGTTATTTAGTGTAGAGAATAATAATAGGAGCACAAGTGGATAAATCTGTAATAATTTATTACAAAAGTAAATAACTACCTATACTAAGTTAAATTTTCTTCATTGAATAAGAGATTTCATCACTATTTCCTCATTTCCTTACGTCAGACCTCTTACATTTCTGAGTATTATTAAAATCTGTACCTACATCATCGCGTAGTAAGATGACGTAAAAATACTTATACGATATTAATTAGGTTGGTCGACGAGGTGATGTGGGTGAATGTATAAATCAAGCGAACGGACGGACTGACGGACGCAGTAAATCTGCCTCGACGTGAATCACTTAGGGCCGGTGTGAATGTATCGGAATCGTTGTGAGCTCGTCGGCTTATTCTGGGTATGTTAGATCAAGTTTAAATATATAAAATGCCATCAAAATCACCTCTGCACCAAATCATGAAGTTGCAATATCAGCAGCAGTCAAACTCTTCTAGTTTTTTGTCATCAGACTGCATAAAGCTGGACAGTGTTAGCGTAACAGTTAAAACATAATCAGCACACATATACTAATAAAATATTTAATTGAGAATTTGGTAAACATGGGCTCGTTCATAGCAAGAATAGTTACCTCTGTGTCTGCGTCGTCTCTGACTGCGTGTGGCCGCTTGATCATTCGCTGGAGCAATAAATACCAAACCATATACCACCAATTTTATATCGCAACAAAAGTTATGCGTAGGCTCTGTTTTTATTTGTTTATTTTCATTAAATTAACTACAGTTATACAATGGATCTTAATATCTACTATATCAGTTTATAATTTACTATCTGTTGCTCCTAATTAATCAACTTATGACGTAATACCTAGTAATGTAAGTTAAGCAACGTTAGCGTTGCGCAAAATCAATGCTTGTGAGTGGCTTATACTAACTGAAGTAAAATTTTTTCTTTTATTTATTGCTTTATATCTTCGTAAACATGACTTTTCTCTACGCCCCAAGAAATCACACTGGGCCAAATTGCATAACATACTTACCCCCAGTTTAAAATGGAGTCATAAATAAAAGGTAGACGCCGCCGCACCTTATCGCTTCCAACCTCAGAGCCACAACAAATGAAAGAATACCTCCCTGATAACCCCCATCCTTCCCAAGAATACACTCATCCTTTTCTACGGAACATTTTATGTTTTCCTTCTCGCTCTGATATGGAACAGCAAAACGCTGTTTTACATTTATAACTACAAGCCACATTCGCAAGTGACGCCACAGAATCGTCTTATGTACTACTCTTTGAAAATTGAGCTCTATTTTCAGAAGTTACAGTTATTTTTCGCTAAGGAGTTCCACTATTGGTTGAGATTTAGTCAGTTGCCATAGCACCGAGGGGAGAGCGTCTCCATTTTTTTTATCGCCGCCTTTTTCGGTTAGCTCTACAAAACCTTCACATTGTTTGCACTCTGAAGAGATCGCCAAATATTAATAATATATAAATCATGATTGTGATATTAGCTTTCAACAAATGTACTTACCTTTAAATTGTGCTTACATACCCTATGAATTATTGAATTATTTACTTCATCTATTTATGTTCTTTATATACATATAAGATATTTATTGTATATTCAGTATTTTCACTTAAAAGTAATCCGCAATAAGAATAGGTCAATATTCAGAGGTACTTCAGCAATACCTTGAAACAAGAGTAACAAGAACAAAGATACTGGGATTACATTGGTTAACACCAAACTTTTACTATCTGAACATATTGGAGACTATTTTGCACACAATTTTAAATCCAGTTTCCAATCGGAGCTCTGATATAAATAGGTATATTTGTTTTTGTATCAGTTGATCATGCATCATCAGCATCCTGGAATCGTATGCATTAACTTTTGTTAACACAATCGTGTAAAACGCCCGGCATTAAAGTTAGCTAAATATCATAAACTAAGTTAAACAGCCAGGCTTAGAGATTTGCTTTTCTGTAATGTGTATTGATAAGATTTAGTAATTAACAGACACATACAACCGACGCTTTTGCTCAGAGAATTAGCCCACTGAAGTGGCAATGGGCCGGACATATCTGTTGAAGAACTCACACTGGACATAGCGAGTTCTACAGTGGGAGATCGCGTTTGGGCAAGCGTAGCATCGGGTGTGGAGCGGTAATTAGCGCAGAGTTGCTGGTACCAGATCCAACTCTTGTTCCCGTGCGCATTCATGTGCATGGCCAAAATATAAGTGGCGTGCCTTAGTAGGAAGCCCTTTGTCCAACAGTGCACTAATACATGTTGATGATTTGTTGATCAATAATTTATTTATCGTATTTACGACCTTGTATCATGACTTGGTGGGTCTTTAATTATGTACATGTATGTCACCGTGATATCATTAAAAAACGCATTACCCGAAGTTACGGTAAAAAATAAAACATCTTAAATTGTTTTTACTAACTGTTTATTTCAACCACATACGTAGATTAGCCACGCTCAAGATCCTATGACTTAATTAAGGTACCTAATTAAGTGATACCTTTCATCTACAGACTTGGTACTCGATTTGGTAGATTCTTCAACTTTGTGAATCGTGCTTTTACATACAGGGTTTGAAGCTCTATGAAAAATAAAATTGAACATAAGTTAGGGAAATAATAACCAAACGTAGCAATCTATTAAAATTTGAGTTTTCATTTAATTTACAAATAGGTACTTGCTTTTCTTCAGAGTTTGAAACCGTAGCGCAATCATAACTATCTGTAGTTATGCTTACAATAAAATAGTTAAATTCGTTTAAATATCTATGTACAATTTATAGCTTACGATACAACATAATGTACAATACATATTGCATTACGCCTGTGTAGCGTTAACATTAAAATACTTTTATCTTAACTTATATTTACAAACATTGCTCTCTCAGTATATGAACTGTTTAACCGGGATCTATCTGTTACGAAACTTATTAAGTTTGAACTATTTATTGCATGGAAAACATTCAAAAATCAGGGTTTGACAAAGCGATTATTTTATTTTTTGGGCTCTTATAAGGTTAAACTTTAGATTTGGTATGCCGCTCCCGGAATCAGAATTCGAAATTCAAACATTGACAATTAATGTCTTGGAATAAAATCTATTGCATGCTACTTTCATCGGAATTAAAAAGTTGAATTTCTTTGAAGTCCAGCGATAATTTTACCAAGTTTCGATGGTGTCCTGAACCTATCTTATCTTTTATGTTGCTGTAAACTATCTATGTGTAATACTTTATTGGCACCGTATGTCATATTCTAACATAATTGCTTTCTTTTACAGTAAGTGCACTATAAAGTTACAAAGATTACTTACAACATAACTATGTATATTATCATGTAAAATCTAACTGTAATAAATAACTTAAATTTAGGAGGTGACTACTTATATTATATAAATGCTAGTTATTTACAGAATTACGTTAAATAAAAGCTAGGTGCTTCTTTTCCGAATAAAATGCCGCGTGGGTAGATTTTTCTTGCTCTCATGAAATTAAATAAAGTAAGTAGATAGAAATAGAATAATTCTTTTCGTATGAGTTTCACAATTTTTAGGATTCTTTTCAGTATAATTAATAAAAATGATGTTTTGCTAATTTTCAGTAATTACAAATCACCGGTACTATTTTAAAATACCTCAAAATAAAGCTATAAAATGTGTCGATTGGATGTTAAGGACTCCACTTTTTTGTTACATGCATTTTGTTAAAACTTTATTTAACAAAATCAACTTGCACATTTATAAAAAAAAAATGTAAAATTTTATTTGAGATGAGTCCAGTAAGGACACTTAAAAGTGGTAGTACGCAAAATTTATTGGTTGCTGTGAGTCGTGTCCGGTGTCTTCAGTGTCGGTGGCAGAGGTGATGGGATGCGCACCGAGTGCGTCGGTCAAGTTCGCGCAGCGCGCCTCCTGCGCAGTCTGCAGCGGCGCGTTCTCCATGTCCGCCTCCACCGCGCTGCTCGCTGCCGTTTTACTAGAACTTCTTACTTGCCAGTTTGACAGATCGCATGGCGTGTCCTCATTAAAGTTCTCTTTGTAAAACGATTTCGAAACCAAGTAATCCGGATAGATACCGTTTACATTAAAATAATAATTATTTACGCTTTCGAAATTACGATCACTAGGGGAAATACTTAAATAACTATTATTATAATTTGCTTTTGAATAATTGAAAATGTATTTCTCGTTTCTCGAGTCTTCTTTGCAATCGGCGTATTCCTTACTAAAGTCTTGGTGATTGTCGTCGGACGTTTGGTGTGTAATACTATTTAAGTTTGAACTTTCTAGGGTGTTCTGTTTAGAGTCTTTGGGGAGGTTATCACTGGCGCAGGCGTCGTACGCGTGCTCGGGGGCGGCCGCGGGGCCGGTCACGGGCGCCGCGGCGGGCGGGTGCGGACAGGCGGCGTCGGCGCCGGGCGCATGCGATCACTGGCGGTGGTGCGGCATCTGGTGGTGCAGGTGCGGGTGGTGCAGGTCAAGGCGCGGCCGCTTAGCGTCGTCGTCGTCGCTGCACGCGTCGTTGTCGTGCGCGTCTTGCTCGTCGCACTCCTCCCCCAGCTCCTCCTGCTTGCGTTTTGCGGTTGCCATTTCTGCTGCGTGCTTTTTCCTCCATTTCGTTCTTCTGTTTTGAAACCAGACCTGAAAATAAAAATATTGTTAGTCTTACCCTTATCGCGTAGAATTAGTAACTAACACGTCGGAAAATCAATGTACTGCCATATACTGCAGGTGCAGCGTGAGTCATAGAATGTTTATTAGTTGTACTGAATTAGAGAGGAACGAATAAGGAGTGATTTAAAGTTAACATAATAATCATAAAAAGGGGTGTCCATTTTATCTTTTTTTTCCATTTAAGCTATAGTTGCTTGTGTTATGTATAGGTGAATACATATCGTATATTTTATTCAGTTGTAATTTGGAGAGGGTTGAGACAAACAAAGAAAGTAGGTACAGGCAACCGCAGGATACTAAATTTCCATCCAAAGTTTGCTTTTCAGGAAGCCAAATATAAAGAGCACGCTCAGGCAAACAATTTTCAGCACCATGTGAACCTAATCTGCACGAGCGACATCATAATGCCTCATTAAATACCGCCTTTTAAGTCGCAACACAAACTCGAGTGTATCTCTTTCGCTCCGAAAGTGATTCCTTTCGTAAGATAAGGATGGCGATAGTAGCCATGTTCTACGGTAATTAAGGGTCGTTTTGCAAATTACACGGTACTTAACCAGCCATATAACGCTCATTAATCACAGGGCCCAGGGAGTTTTCTATCTCTCTTGTTCTCTAGAGATTTTCATTATCCTCGTCTTGGTCACTCCCGCTGCCGGCCGGCAGACAAGAGTTTAATTAGGTCATAAATACATTTTCATGATTAGAGTCGGCCGGCCCGAGTGGAGTTTGTCGATGGCGGAATATTTGCGATTGCGTAGGGCAGATGTCGAGCCAATTATAAACGAATCCCAAAACTTGCTCAAATCGCGCTCACTTAATAGCATATAGTCAAATTTTCTCTTACCAGAATGATTTGAAATTTTAGTTTATGTTATCTGTGTTTGAAAACCTTAATTTACGGAAAACAAATTTCGCAATTCTTCGACGAGATCACAGATTGACTTCGATAACCAATTAAGTAAGCAAATACAATATATAAGTACAGTTTTAAAAAAGTGAGTTTGAATTTTTGAAAAAATCCGATGTAGGTACAATTATTTTGTTTAGTTTCCGAACTAAACCTGAATAGTGAATCACGAATTTATATGGGAACTAAAAAAATATTATAAATGGTTTTTTTAATATTTTTCCTGTATTCTATACTTGATTCTGAGTTACCCCTTAAAATTATTGTACAAACGAACTTTTTTAACACCTTGTATATACGTATGTTACATAGGAACTATAGTATTGTTCCTGTGTACAATCCAATGATTACAGGGTACACAATTGCAAAAAGATAATAAAAACCATAGCGTAAACAAAACTAGACATCGTAAGTTATTCGCATTATCATTGGACCATTTGTTTTTATTGTGGAAGATTTGATGTGTGTGAGGAACACAATAATGTTTGATATTTCAGTCTCATCTCATGTATGTTTATTTAATACACAAAACGATACGGTAAAACTGAGTCTAAGTGTGGCTTGCGTGATCGCGGCGACTTCATGGGTTAACTGACTATAGACACGCTCACAACCTGGATGGTTTCGCAAGCCACGTTATGCCGTTAGTGCCAGTTACTATAACTATGTTAAGCCATTTCTAACACTGAGGCTGCCCATAGCACCTCAACCTCCACTAATCCGGACTCGGTCCCAGTAGTTCGATATGGGTTTCTATCGAAAAACTAAGGCAAATTTTTAAGAACTCTGATAAAAAAATTAGTTCTAAAGTATGCACGGTTGGAAACGCCATTACAAGGAACACAACAAACACACCGTCTCTATTTATCGTTTTAAATAATAGAGCAAGAGGCCACTAAATAAACTGAAACCTTTTCACCCAAAGCTACAAACATTAATACTTTGTAATATTATTTTCCAGTCTTCCTTTATACCCCGGCTTACCCGACTCCCCTGTATTCAATTATTTAAGTGCTTGCAAACAAACCGCCGAAAATATTACCATCTCTTTTTTCGACATGTGGACGCTATATTATTCCTATCTCACTCGGACGGCGAGGGTTCAACAATAATTATGTGAATATCTTGGAATATCTATAATTTTTTCACAAGAGAGCTTCGTAATGGTTTCATAGAGATAATGCGCTTTCAGTAGCAAGGAGGGTAGTCGCCTTAACAAGTTTTCTGTCTTGTTTACCCCACAAAAATATGTGTTATTCGGATGATAATAACGTGAATTATTATTGTTATATCTTACTTAAGCAGAAGTTCTTACATAGCAAACAAACGTTCCTTTATATGTTAGTGTTTGAGTTCTAAAACAACCCAAAACAAAACCTAACAAATAAAATGAAGAATCCTTTTCTGTTACACCAAACAATCAATCATAGACCTTTATTTCGAGCAAATATTGCGTAGCCATCAATACGTGAGAATAAATCAAACATGTTATCAAAACAGCAAACAAATTTTAACCCCTCTATACGTGACCTGAAAATTTTGTTAGGAAATTTTTTAAAGTATCGTGTTTATGTCGGAGTCGGCGAAACTTTTGCATAATAATATTACGCATCAAAACGTTTCGGCAATGTCTCTATCACTCGGGGGCTGCATCGTTGTTATTTACTTATAGGAAAAGTAGATATGTAAAAATAATATTGTTATTGAAAACATCAGAGGGCAATTGTTATGAAAGCTTGGGAAACAATATTATAGTCCTTACATGACCAGTTATCATAAAAAAATCATATTCTTTATTACATGTCACATGGTATATAAAAGATATATTTTATTTGTTGAGTTTTATTTTGGGTTGTTTTATTGCGACTGGCGAGCAAAACCTTAATATTGCCCACATTTTAGATTGAAGAAGAAGTAAGAATTTCACTACATACTAAGTATATACAACATAATAAGTGGTAAATGATGTTCATCTTTAACTATTTTGCTCTAGAATTTTTTTCATGTGAATATGAGATATTGTTATGTCCAAACCCATAGCAAATTATTTTAAACAGAACTAAATATATAATTTCTCCTTGATAAACATTATTATGACAACTATACAGCAGATCATGGTTAGCTTTTATTTTAGAGATTAAAAAAAAAAACTTTCATTTAGTTTCGTAGTTAGCGCGTAGCAAAGTAGCAAAAGGATACCGACATGTCGTAGCCATAAAATAAAAATCTTTTTTAAATCTAGGTTTTTTAAGATTGAATGCGATATTAAATAATACCCACAAGATTATTATTGATCATATCTTAGTGTTTGCTTAAAATACTACAATAAAATAAATGTGACTTCTGAACTTATTTTTATTTTCAGCTTGACCTTGGCTTGTCCAGAAAGTAAGCTGCAGTCGTATAAGTAAGTTGCGTTAAAACTAAAATTTTCAATCTATTTACTATTTTGAATGCCGTGTCAGTGATGAGAACTAACGCCTTTATCCGCGCACAGCCTCTGTAATGTTACTATTAATAAGTCATTGGGAGCGCTGCGCCGGCGCCGCCGTATTGTGTGTTTATTACCAAATTATAAGAATAAAAAGAACATGTGAGCAAGCGGAGGCGTTTTGAGGTGTGTTATTGAACAGAAACGATCGAGTAAGTATTTAATTATGTTCACGTCTTAAAAAACGTAATCACTTTCTATAATAAAGTACGGAACTAACTTAACGCAGTCATTGCGCTGACCTCACCACAGCCTATAACAAGTGAGAAGACGAGATGCTTTAAATTTAAGTATGTATGCTACTACGTGAAACATGATCAAACTGAGTTGATGTTTACAGAGGTGCACAAAACCCTACCGGTAAGTACGTCCCAAACAACTAACGGCAATTTGTTTTTTATCTGCGTTTGCGCGGGATCGGACAGTCGTATTGAGGAATTTGTGGCCGATAGGTAAATTGGAATTGTGTTTTTGATCGATGGCTCGCCGGCACTAATGGATAGGCTTTGGGAAAAAAGCGTACAACGCGTGTTCGTATGCAGAAACAATATCGAGCCATTTATGGAATAGCTATTTCAATTTAAAACAAGTGGTGCTTGTTTTATCCTATCCTAAAACAAAACAACTGAAATGTTTGACAGTAACAGTATTAGAGAAGACCATCCAAGTACCTCGCCGCGTGACTGCCCAACTCGTAAATCATGAAGGGATTAAAGGAAGCTCCAGCAAATTTGGCGTTATTAAAAAAAGTCATTCAAATTTAGCAAGACAGAGATATTAAAACGATAAACTGAATTATCTTCAATTTAGCTGGCTCTGATGAACGATGAAAAAATACAACCCCTTTTGCATTTTTTGAATTGGTTATAAAAATGGTAATGTTGCACGTTTAGAATTATCCGAGGCGTCTTTATGGCAGTGCAGGGTTATGTTAGCTAGATTTTTTTCAACATTATTCTGAAGTTTGTAAACAAAAATATAGATAAATACATATAAACAATACTCATTTAGTCTAGAATCTAGATAACGAGTATTTCAGAATAATTACAATTAAATTGATTTAATAATACATAAGTCTGGTTATTACATAGTAAACATTTCATTTGTTCTCACTGTGATCCCGTAACATTGGTTTGATCAAATATGGCGTCAATATAAAAACAATATTTAAACAAACAGATCATTGAGGGTTCTGGTTGCGGCCGCGGGCGCAGGGAACCCTGAAACAGGACAAGTCTAATTGCAGCTCAAACGAGGCCGAAACTTCGCAAATTAAGAAAATGTAATTAGATTCCCCCGCCGGGCGCAGCCTCCGTAGACATAATTAAAGCGAATCTTGTTGTAATTTTGACATTTAATTTTTTTTCGCCGTCACCTCTCCTTTATTAATTAATTTAGAAAAAGTGCCTTTAGAATTTAATCTCTGTTATTCCATTTTTTGTAACATTTTTTCCGGTGAGTTAATGAAACGACTGAGATTTTTGATAGGAGCGTGGCCAGGGTTCTGCTTTTGAAACTGTTATTTTATACTGACATTTAGATACTGACTTCTTTTTTTTAGTTTACTTGTTTAGTTTACTTTTTTTTAGTTTTAGTGATCCGAAATTCGGGGGCAATTATACTTAAAGTTGGGGAGCCAGCATAATATGGACATGCCGTTTTGAATTAACGGAACGTTGAATTAACGTTTTTTAATAGATAACATGAAATTTTCAATAAGATCAACATTCACTACAATCAGATCATTACAATTAAGAATCCTAACGCTTTTGCGATCTCGGTATCCCGGGAATTTTTCGTATGAAAATCTATAAATTTATTCAGAAAGGCATATCTAACTGTTCTTTCTTAAGAAAAATGAAATTGCCCCTGATTTTCCGATCACTAATTATATGGGTTGAAAGATAATTCATAACAATCATTAGGTACATATTCTTCACAGGCATGCCCCTAGTTGGAATATTGCACTACTAGTGAATGTCATTCTGAGATTTGTCAACATCTCTTTGTTATCAACAACCCGTAAGCCTCAATTTAAAATGGAAAGTTTGCACGTGACCGCCCCCACTGATGGGATAACGACGCTTACGCATCCCTTACACTATGTAAGCTGCTCATCAAATTAGAATTAGCTGTTTTAAATAAAATAATTTTACGTGTATTTGCACGAAGTTCTATTACTTTATATCTTCGAATGAAGCGACTCACATAATAATGATTGAGTCGGGAGCGATTGAACTTAACTCGTTAAATTTGTTCGATCATCTATTTCGTATCAGTCAATCCACACCGTTGTAAGTAACTCATATTAATTTGGTACTTTCAATCGCTCAAAAATAAACATAGGTTTTTTTACTGAGGCATACTATTAACTTGACATTGGTGTTCTATCTTTTAACCGAATCCTGCAGAACCATTAGTTCGACATGCGGATGGCGGGCGGCGACAACGGGCGGAATGATGTGCCTGATTTTATCGGCGTAAGCTTAGATGTCATTTAAATTTAAATTAAGGTATTACATGTTGTTTTGACTGAGCCGCCACATTTTGAATGCGCATTCGTTTGTCTTATCGCTGCTCGTTTTGGTGGGGTGATTGTGGGAGCAATTTAAAATGGATGTAAAGTTACATCGGAATCAAGCTAGCAATGTTTTTAATGATTAGATACAGTAATAACACCACGTTTCTTAGGTAAAAATAGGCTGCAAGAGCGATTCAGCAGTGAACAAACAGAGGATTTTTCAAAGCTTATGTGATTGCTCGGCGAATGGTTCAATTACACAGTTACGACTATCAATAATAAAGCTAGCATCTCGTGAAAAACACCCCGATTGATCCCTTTGTCCCCAAGGAGGAGCGAGACGCAATCCCGATAAACCGAATCGCCGCCGAAACAAATTGAAAATTCGCCATAAAACCGCGCCTATCGCGACCGCGGCGGCACATATCGCGATCGGGATCTCGCTCCGAGTGTTTTATTATTTATCAAGCTTTTAATCCGCCAAAGCTATAAATCTGCGCGGACAGAAGCCAACGTGACGGCAGTTTTTTGGCACGAAAAAGAATCGGCCGCGGAAAGCGGGAATGAGCGGCAGATTAGACCGGGATAAGTCCGCGTTATTAATGGACCCCAGATACTCGCACACGACAAAATGGATAACAAATGGATGTGCTTTCGTGTACCTACGCTTTTTTCCGCTGACTTTGTTTATGCAGCGAGCTCTTCACTCCATTTACGGAGCAGCAATGCGACTCTGAAAAAACTGTACCTACTCGACTCGTTATAATAACGTTAATAAAATAACTTTTCTTTTAAAGAAATCTTTATTTAAGAGAGAAATAGATACGTCTTAAGTGTGTGATAAGCCTAAACGTAGGTAAAAGGTAACGTAGAAAAATATTTTGTTGACCTGGATATGGATATTGTGTTCCTAACCTCTTGATACAGGTTAAACAAACTTTTTGATGTTTTTCAAAGAAACCATTTATAACTATGTATTTGTCACTCATTAATTAGGTAGGTAATGTATTTTTATTGAGGCTCTGAAACTCCGCAGACACTTCCTGAAACATTGAGTTTACAAGTTCCGATTCGTAAGAATTTTTCATTTACTAGTCGGCTAACTAATATCTGCGCTGTTATTTTTAGTGTATACCAATTTGTTAATAGGTATTTGTAGGTATTTGTTTATTTCATTTCGATATGTGAACTTGTTTTTATGGAAGAGCGGAACCTCCTGTTACAGGTATTTTTAAACTTAAAAGGATGGTCCTATCCATGTTTGTAAAATTGTAAGAAAATGATACTGAAATAAACATTTTATTTATTTATTTATTATGGCTATAAATCAACTTGAACGGTTGCTAGATGATATTTTGATTAAATTTCTTTTGTTTTGCTGATTTCCTCTCCAGAGTTATCTTTTAAAAAAGATTGTATTCAATTTGAAGACATTAGTTAATCATTATTAAAATCTTTGAGTTATCTACTTTGTTGTGAAATAAATTAGTGAAATTATATTTTATTCACTACCTTAGTTTAAATGGTAAGGGGTCCGTAGAAGAACAATGTTATTGGTTAGGTGGATTACTATCTTACAGGAAACAAATCCACGACAACTGAAATCATTATTCAGGTAGGTAACACGAGAGAAAGAGCAATATATATTCATGAATCGATTCGGGTCGGGAATCGAGCGAGTTGAGTCGGACGCCGGTTGTAATATCGATATGATGGCCTATCAAATTTCATGTTTTTCATATGTGCTGATTGTTTAGAGATTTTTATAAACCAAACTTAACAACGTAATTATTAATATTAATATAATTAATCACACTATAAGTGGTTCTGGTGAAAACATTTCAACTACAACTCTTATTTGCTTGTAATTCAAAACCGTTTCTACTTTTCATCTAGATAAGTTACTATAGTTTACCTTAATTTAGTCATCATTTTAGCCGGATCCGACTATTGTTGAACATACTGTAGTATTTTTCAACTAAGTTAATGCCGCTTTCAGTACTAGTTTCATCAAACAGGACATTAATAAAGCTAAATGAAATAAAAAGCTCTTCCAATTAATTCAATAACCAATCCAAATAACAACGGAAGACAAATGTTACGTCTTTTGTTTCACAAAAACAGAATAAGCAATAAAGAAGCTCAGTGACTTAAACTACCATCGCAAACATCGACTCGTTACCGAATTACCGATGCTACATCGATAATACAACGATAATACAACCATACGTATGCGGCCCGCGCGAGCTTTTATTATTATTTCCACATATTGACTTTGCGTTGTCTATTCCGCTCCCTAGACTCCCTACCCAGTGGGGGGCGCAGGGTGGGGTGGACCCATCAGATGTACTCGCGAGCCAGACACATGTATGGTCGAAATCGATAGCACCTAATGTATTTAAGATTGGCTAGGTGATGTTAGGTGACTATTCGGTCGAGAAAAATAGGTATGGAAATCTGTTACAAGACAGATTTGAGTTGTTTGAAAATTTGATTGGTTATATATAATCTTGAAAATGAAATCTATACTTATTTTTATTTAATATAAAGTTTTATATTATTCGATACAGGTGCGTCTTTGACTGAAACTGTTTTGCTACTATTATTTTTTCCCAAAAATAGAACTCGTGGTTCGTTGTTGAAGAAACAATAAAAGAAGTCAGTGTTCTCCATCGACATGCAATATTCGCACTGGCGGGCACAGACAATACAATATCGTTCAAGCCGTGCCGCGGGCAATGCGACAACCTTCTAACACGGACCGCTGACTTGCAAGACAAAAGTGCTATGGAGTCGCCCCGTTTAGATATAGTTACAGTATGTTTTTTCCTGAGACAGTATGGGGAAATATGATACCATACGAGTAAGTTAGAGATACGGGGTAACTCTTAGGTAACATAAAATGTGTTTTCTTAAGTTTATTTTGGGTTCGACAGTTCTGCTCACACTGTTTACACTCTCCTCGAAACGTTGAATGTTACAGCTCGAGTAGAAGGAACCTTTATGAAATTTGAATGAAATAAATTAAAGTTTCATAAAGGGTCAAATGAATGTGTATAGAATATTTACGGTCGTACTAAAAATGAAATGTATTTTGAGCTTGAATTTTATGAAAACCATTTATGTTTGCAGGATGAGCATATTCATCGACTTAGTATTCATATAAGGATCATTTTAAGACCTGTATCTCTTACGGAATCGGATTTCCCTCTATTGCGTAATTTAAAAAAACACAATATAATCATACCTATTTAAAGTATCAACGTTTTTTCGCAATGACGTCATGTCAAAATTTAAAGAATTTAAAGAAGTTATAACAAAGTTATGACTAGCTAAAGAAAGAAGAAAATTACTTAGCTTTACCTCTGTCTATTTCATGCACTTGAGGTAGTTGCGTCTATTTCAATCACTATTTGTACAACTTCAAAAATGCTATTTAAGTTTAATTATCCGTTGTTTTCAAATTATGATGTGCGGTTTCCTCTGTGCGGACTGAGACGAAGTCGATCCCGACCCATCACCGCTTCTCATGAATAATGTGCTATCGATTGGGTCCGCATGTTACATAGGTACTCCCTTGATATGCGCGTTACAGTACCACACAACAATTATATAGCAATGGCTTTAAATATTAAATATGGCAACGCAATACTGCCAATGAGATATCTACAAAATCTATGTCTCCATAAACTTTATTACAATGATTTATGTGCACGAGAAATGATTGGCTTAGTTACCTACATTCACTTAATAGCCAGGTTTATTAGTCACTGATCAAATGTTATTAGAATACGTGTGATAAACTTTTCAAATGAAGCAATTAATTAAAATTATATAGATATACGACCAATATAGTGGTTCCGCATAGCTATAGGTAACTTTTATTATACATGTATTTGTAAAGATTAGAAACGTAGCCAACGTAACTTGTAATTTCAGAACCAATTAAATCGAGGCCTCACTAAGCACCGCGTCTAAACGGAGAAATTAACTGCCTGCCAATAATAGAAGTTGGCTTTTTATCTTAATGCCATCGAGATTTAATATATCACTCGATCGCGTAGGCATAACACGAGTAATCCATCTGACCGCGCACCGGCACCGGCCGCTCGCTCGCCTGACAAATGGAAACGTCACGCCGCCGTCTCATCGGGACAACCCGTGATAATTATCTACCGAGGCAAGAAGGTGCTTCCACCGCGCCGCACCAGAATATAACCATTACTGTTACCAATAAAAATTCAAATCTAAACAATAGTATCTTGTCGACTTACGGTCTTCTATGACTTCAACTCGATCTATCGATTTACATTCAGAAGAGTCTCTGCTCCAAGCCGGATCGATCAAAAGTTAAATGTAAGACACGTAAATAGAGATCAAATTGAAGAGGCCTAGTATTGGAGTTGGGACGCCCTGTACAAGACAGTGAGTCGATCGTCGATGGTCGTGTCAAAATGGTAATTATTGCGTGCGACAGCCGGAATGCCGTTCGGTAGCGGCTGACGATTTCATTAATGTCATTCATTAGTTAGCTACACTAATGACTCTGAGGCCGAGGCGGCTTCTAAACGGGCGAAGCAGGCGTGAGAGCCGCGCACCGCGGCGGCGAGCCTCTACATACGGCTTAGGATTCTCACAACCTCACCTCGCCTCGCTACGCGTGTACCGAGTAATAGACAGATAATTAATTTTATCCGTCTACGGCTGATGATGCACATAATTTATTTGATTTACCATATGACAATCAAGTATTTTTACATTCGTTTCAATACTTTCATTTTACATAAATGTCCGATAATAAAAAGTTATGATAAAATCATAAATTAAAAGCTAAGAAGTAAACAAATTGATGGAGTTAAGCGAGCGGCGCCTAAAAACGTGTAATTATCCAATGGATACAAACTGCCGGCCGGATTAATGGCGTGCCGCGGTTTCCGTTATTGCAACATTAATTATAATATTAATTATTAGCTAACTCGTGTCCTGCCCTACCCTTGAGGGAAACGTGCTTACATGTACAGTTTGCAAAAACAACAACTTGTTTCGAACATTGTTGTTATGTTGCCATTTGTTCAAGTTAGTGCGTTTGGTTGTTCATTAATTATAGTATAAATTTATTTTATCAATTAGACTATTTAATGACTTAGACTCTATTAACACACAATATATAGTTTGTAGTAATAATTAAACAGAAGACAAATAATTATTTTATAAAAATGAAATTATTGTCTGATTATTTCTGACAGAAAAATCAGAATATATTTTAGAGATCAGTAAGTAATTGTATTTGCTAACTGTACTTTAAACTGGCACATAAGCTCAAAGACGCGAGCGACATCTGTCGACGTAATTGAGGGATTAGGCAGATAATTGAAAGTGTGCGAGGAAGACAAAATAAATACCCTGAGCCTGGGAGGGAGCGAGAGGGTTCAATTCACTCCGCGCCGCCGCACAAGGCAACGGTTAACAACGTGTCTTCTTGTATATTGCATTATCTTACGTTTTATGCCCTATTAATCTTGCTCGAGTAAGGATCTGAGGATGTCTTGCGATTTAAGACCTTGAGATTAGGAGTTAAATTTCAGTTTAGCTTAAGTCACAGTCCCGACTTACAGAGCGTGTTCGGTTGTTTTCAGTGCAATAAATAATTGTTTGCTCGCGTAAAACTTGAGTGTCGTTGTTAGATGTCGTCGTGTCGGATTCGTCGCTTTTGCAGCTTTACTTTATTGGACAACATTTTTAAGGGTAATCCGGGTAAACGAGGATAACTCAAGCGGGGTGAGCTTTAGGTATCATCGAGATTGTTTATTTCATACACGTGTATTTCCCCAGTGAGTCAAGTGACACAAGTTTCAGGTACAAAGTCTCACCAGTGCTGAGACTCCGAAATCGAAAGTGCTCACCGCACCCTGCCCATGCCACCGACGCACAAAAGATTTCTTCCAAAAACAATAAACGGCGCTGATCCCAAATAAAATCCTGCAATAATAAGGAGCGAGGCGTGTGATTGATACAACAATGAAATCCCTCGTCGACACCGCCATTTGCATCTTTATGGGCGCCGCCCTCGCCGCCCGCCCGCCCAGGCCCCCGACCGCCCCACTCTATACACACCTTTACCGCAGATTAAAGGAGCCAGCTTTAGCTTTATTGGCGTTGCTCATCAACTTTTTAAATTTTATTATTTTGAATGTTTAAACTACTAGTTATGTTAGTAAATATTGACCTTTGAGTGTATATTGCGATTAAGATTTTGATTTTGACAGTACATCTGCATTTCACTTGAACTTTCATTCCGTGGCTATCTAGTTTTATCTATCTCTTAAATTGGAAATATTTAGTGATATTTTTAAGAGACGGTTCTGCGACTCTCTATCTTTGCTTACTCTACGGCGCGGGCGGCGTCTCCGGTGCAATATATCGAATGAGCTCCTCGCGCGCGCGGAATGCCGCCGAGTGTATTGTGGCGCTTTAAGAAGCCCAATCTGTTGTGTACATACAGACACTACATACATACACAAGAATAGAGCGATAAGGGAACCGCTATTGCCATATTGTTGAGGTGAACGACATGGTTTATTGGCAATAGAACCTTTATGTTGTGTTGCGCGGATTGCTAGTAATAATTCGGTTATTAAGGCCTTTGTTTGTTTATAAACTGTTACTATAATATTAGTTTGTTCTACAAAACAGGATAGAAACAAACATGCAAAAGTTTCTAAAGAAGATCTCTTTCAATCAGTATATTGATTTTAAGAAAGTTACGAGTAAATGCAGTACAAACAATCGAAAAATTCATAATCGTACACAATACAAAATATGATGAAAAAGCATATTTCAATAAAACCAAGTACATGACTACGCAAATAACGATCTTTAACACGCTGTTACAGCAGAATTAGCGGATCGTCCGCAAAATGGGCAATCGCGTCACACACAATCGAGCCCTGGATTCGAATCCGATCACATTTCAAAACCATCTGTCATACGACAAATAAATCTGACATTAGTTATGTTTAGGGTGTGCATACACTGTGGTGCACGGTGGATCTTTGTGATGATAATGAGGCGGACAGCAGTTGTTCTCTGATCGTTGTTTAATGCACGCGCCGAGCCGCGCGGCGCGGGCCTAAGCCCGGGCACGCCCACGCGTACCGCGGATAATATACAAACAAAGAAAGACAAAACTGTCGTGTAACTATTGTGTATTGACTTTATTTTAAAGTGTGAACAGAAGCTAATCGTTAAGTCAGTGTGTATCAATGTAACAGTGCGTATTACTAGTTATACGCAAATAGTGTTTTATAAAAAAAAAAATAGATAATCAGTTTTTCATAAGTTATATCTATACAGGTATGTATCAAATTGTTTGCACGTTTCAAAAGAATGAGAACTTACTTATTATATTATTATGTTTTTATAACCTGATGCCTATATGATGATGATGATGATAACCAAATACTGATTAAAAAGCTGCGCTTTTATAACCCTATGTTACTATTCAGGGGATCATACAAATGTAACATACCTACCTGGCGTTCCAAAATCCATCACGCCGTTTAGGATTCAGGCGCAGGCAAACAAATAGACATACGTTCCTTCATGCATATACAAGAAAACCATTATTCTCCTTCTAGGGCATACGCGTAAATATTTTAATGAAAACCAATGCACTCATTTTTTATAAACCATACAACCATTATTTGCGTAATCCCTATGAAATCAGTTACTTATCCCTTTTTCTATTATATCACAGTTATTGGCAACCCTAGTGACCCATGTGTGGGCACAGAAACAAATCACTTGTGTTTTAGTTAGGGTTTTTTTTATCCACAATTGGTTAAACTTTGGCATCATTACCACAACATTCTCCAATGTAATGGGGAACTTTACTGCCTACCTATACGTGCCGGCACTGCAATACTATGGTGGTAGACAGCAAATAATAATTGTGGATCGGTTTTTTTCAATGTTTTTCCTGTATTCTCTACTTACTTGATTTTAAGTAGCACCTTAAAATTTTAAACGAACTTTTTTTAAAATCCTGTGTATCCCATACCTGATTAACAATACAGACATATATAAACGTTTTACTGGGTGACGTTTAATTCATTCGATGACAATAATCGGCAAACGGTAGTTAGATGCTTCTTGTGAAACTGAACAGCTTTTCCTAAAGACTAAAGAACCTAATACATTCGTAGTGCATACAATAAAGAGATTCGACTTTCTATACAAAGTTTGCAAAGATTAGTTAGGTACTAATAATACATAGTATGGGACTTTTTCCGATTGTATAGGTTTTATGTTAGAAAAAGTTATTGACTTTCATGAGCTGCAGCTACCACTTGTCGTTCTTTGTAAAATAAATAGTCACTCAGGATATAGGATACTTACAATATTCAATACCCTACCGAAACTCTATAATTTGGTATAGATTATCGCAATGGACTTGCATTTAGCTTACTCCAATAGCTTTACTCTAGCATAGTTAACAATACTGCTTTTCTTTTTCCCAAACTTGGAATCGGAAAAATAATTGTCGACAAATCAATTTTCCAAATGAAACTTCAAAAATCAAGTAGTTAATTTACTTGAGTAAAAATACACAAAAACTACCTTTGAAACTCTTAGAATGCAATATAATAATGCTTTTAGAGCGGTGCTTGTCTAAGTAAGACTAATCTGCAGTAGCGGTGTACTACGTGCCGTGCCTGGCATGTTCGCGGAGAATGGAGTTGACGACTTTTACGCAATAGTGAAAAAACAAGTCTTGACGAGAATGTTCAGCAGTGGGAACCCTATTATAACAAGTCTTGACGACAATATTCAGCAGTGAAAATCCTATTATTATTGTAATCCGAAATTATCATTATTATGTGTCAAAGTTCTTTCAAATGTTTTATATTACACTTTATGTATCCATAGAGTAAACATTATAATATTATTATTATTATTTAGTAATAGGCTAATAGCTGATATGCCTATATAATATTATGTAATATAAATTAGAAATATTTGGACTCTTTATCTGAAATAAAACTATTTTATTTTTTTACTTATTATATTTAAATTTACGAAGCTACTGAAGCCATTCTTTTAATAAGCTATTTATTTTATTTTGAACTAAGAATTATTTATATTACTATTTAATGGATTTTACAATATCCTTAATTTCTCATTTCTTAGATTAACTTAGACGTAATTCCGCAACATCATCGTGGACAATAAACTTTGTTCTTACCAACAGCCTCCTAAAAACCATCAGTGTAATTTATAGATAATAAATATAGCGATTGTAAACGAGTGCCTTGACGACTACCGTATCCTAAAAACGAGTCGTTAACACGAGCCAATCAATTAGGGTTCCCTGGCGCCGTCGAGAAACCCCCGCCACTGGGTCTGTATAGCCGAGACTAATTGTCCTGTCCTGCTACGTAAAACAAAAGGCAGTGTTTATTTTAAAACGTACATTATTTTCTACTAATTTTATGTTCTACTTTTGTTCTTTATTTTTAATTTGTTTAGACTAGGTGCCTGTAACAAGTAGGTATTGACATTTTTCTTTTCACATCGCTAATACTTCCGAACCTTTGAATGTGAGTACCTATACAGATTCCGAGTGGTAGGGATCGATTTTGGGTAGAGTATAAAGTAATTAAGATTCAAAAAAATATAAAGTAATTAAGATTCAAAAAAATATGTAAAATAAATAGTTAAATAAAACGCATTTTGATATTTTATATTTGAAAAAGGTCGTGGATTCTCTGTGATAAAGCTGTTTACGTCATATCCACGCTACTCCTGTACATATTCGATTAATGAATCTAGATTAAGGTTTATGCTCTACTGTTAACGGGACAATCGATCGATTGCCAAGCGCAATCATGACGATATAAGTATTTAAACTTAATATAGGTAGATACTTATTGAATAGCTTTGATCGTAAAGATGAAAGTGAAATATTTTGGTTTTTCATTCTAACTTTGTAAATCGATACATAAATTATTGTTACTATGGGAAATCAAAAAGGCTTTCGCACAACTTGTTAAGGTTCATGAGTAGATGTACAATTTGTCGCAGCTAAAACCTCCCTGTATATAATACATTTTAAGCTTAACTAATCGAATAAACACATTTGATACGTGATTTATGGAAATAATATGAACGTCTGTTGAATAGATTCTGTTTAGAATTTAGGCGGATGTGTGTCATCGATTTTAACAGACGTTTTACTGTCATCAATTTTATTACAAACAGAACAGTGTACTTTTATTTGATTATAGGAACACTATGCCCTTTTCGTTGTAAAATTTACGATGATTGGTATTTTGACACAGAAGCGCCCCGCAGATAGCTACATTGTGTCACATAATTAAACCGTTCCCTCAGCGATCCTCCCTCCATCGTCAGCGCCCATTATGTCTACTATGCACACCAAGGCTGTATCGCGTAATACACTTCCGTCTGTTACATTGTTTTCAGTACAATACCTAACGCGGTTCTGACCTTCGAAAATTTATTTATAACATTCGTGTAAATAATATTTTTAGTAAAATAAAGCGCGGTGTTTTATTATACAAGTAAAGTTAAGTTAAGTTTGTTTTTATAAGTATCGAATTAAAATTATTATTCTCCATTTGTTTACCTAGTAAATACACATTGCATATTTATTATTAATATTTTTAGAAAACATCAGTCATTCACTTTAAGTAGGTAAGCGGATATTTAAATAATGCATCTCCACTTTTTACACATCAATGGCGACACTCGCAAATTAAAATTCAATTAAGATAAACTGATTTAATATTCTGCTACCGACTAAAAAACTGCCATTAAACCGTTCCACGATTTAGCATTCATCTATTTTATCAAAACACATTAAAATTAAATTATAGTGTCATCCATCAAAATAATTTAATATGCTCGAGAGTGCTGGGACCGGCGCGGCGCGGCGGTGCCCGCTGCGGCGGCGGCGCCCGAGCCCCTCGCGCGGAGCTCCTCGCCTATCAATAGCCATCTACATGAGTTTAAACTCTCGTTTATCTTATCTATGATGTCATTAGGACACTCATTCTGATCCTGTACCATTTTTATTTTTCTACATCATTAGCTACTTGAAGAAAGAGAAAATCATCGGAATTACTGTGCTATAATTATAGACTCGTAAGTACGATCTTGAAGTTGACATGAACAACGAATTTTTGCAAGCTTGACATTTTTATTTGTTGTCGTGGTGTAAGTACATATTAGTAAAAATGTTACGTTATTTATTTTTGTTACTTTACATCATAAATGTATGTCGGACTCATTATCTATTTCATTTATTCGCAAGTCGTGGAAACCCAGCGAGGGCTCGGACTAATTCAATCCAGCTTTATAACGACCATAAAAGGAATGATAACGATACGTTCCGATTTGCATTTTAAGTACGCGAGAAGGAATTATGATATGCAATAAGCGGGCGTTGTTATGACGGCTGTATATCACGCGTTATAATAGCTGTAAACTTTTAAGACTCGGGATGGTGACGAACGAACGATTCAAATTACGGGATTAGGCACACTGAACTCTGGAGTCACTTCGAAGGATACCAATGATTGATTCCAATTTATTTGGATGACTTTTTGGTTATTTTTTATAAGACTCGTTTCCCTCGAGCAAGTCTCTGAAATCTGCATTCGGTATCTCGCAAAACATTATGCATAGAATTGTAAATTTATGAATTTAATTTGAAGAATCGTTTTAGTAATTTCAATGAATACAACTTTACTGTAAACGATGAGTATTGTGTTACATAATATAGTTGGTTATAAAGTAAACAATCATCAGTCAATAATTAATTGCCTTACGCATCCAGCCCGAGCCGCCCGAGCTCCGAGCGCCACATGTGTAAATACTGCCCTACCAATGTTAATCTTCCCTATGGATTAATTTTATCGAATGCCAAATCAGCTATGACACCCATATAGGGGAATTGAAAGAACCTCACAGTTGCATTTTCACTCATCGTAATGTAATGCAATAGAGTCGACAATATCTTGTGACGTTATAAACTGTAAGTTGCAAAAGTAATTGCTCCCCTTTTGGTACATTGGCTTTTGAGCTCAATTTGTGAATGAATGCAGCTATTTGTTGTGCGATACGTATTTAGCGTTTTAACAGATTATAGTGCTATTTATTGTGCGTGACTATGGATTTACTAATGTAGATAATTAGGAGGTTATCGAAACAATTGCACATTTCTAATGTATTGATTGGAACTATTGTGACGGTTTTGGCCTTTATTTTAAAAATCCTATATGTACTGTTCGTGACTTTTTGTAACACTAAATTGGAAGTCGCAAATAATCAACTAAAATAATCACTAAAGTATCCACTGAGTTTAAAATAAATAGGTAGTAGATCAAATTAAGCAGCTAATACATTTACTAAAGTAAAATAACTGACTAAAATTACAAAGAATATACACTTATAGTCAACATCTTTAAAAAAGTATGTACCTACACTTACTAAAGTAAAGGAAGTAACCAAAGTGACAAAGAATATAAACTTTCAGTGAACATCTTGCAAAAATATCTACTTTCATGTCTATTTCAATACATTCAATTAAGTTGCAGCATCATTTACGCTTGTCGCTTAGTAACATTTCGGCTGTCACGTCAGAATCACAAGTCACATCAGAGTATCACCCGGCAAAGAGCCGGCGTAACTGCTCTCATTCGATGCATGCATCGCATCGCAGCCATTAATAACATTATATTCACTTGATTTCATCGCTATTATGACTTTCACTGCTGCTCCGTTCAAGTAATCGTCACCCAGCGTTCAGTTCACCCAGTAATATTAATGCATTAAGATATTAGGTTAGACGTGTTCAGAAAAATACTTCAATTAAGTTTATAAAATATATTTTGTTCGTTCTTTTTCTTACAGGACTCATAATAGTAGCTTCTAGTACTATAATATATAGGTTATACAAGATGATTTTTATTGAACAACAGTTATTACATTTGACTCGAATAAGAGCTTGGATATTTTCACATCCACCAGAAAAAGAACATCTTATTACCACTAATTTTTAATCGTTAATAAGTCGCAAATGTTACATGCTACACATGAACAACTAATGTGTAAGGCAAAACAATTACTTCCAATTTCAATTAGCAATTTCAATAATTCATGATATAGGTAAGCTTGCTTCTCTGTAAATTAGTTAATTAACAAATAAGATTTTAACAACTGTTAAATATAAATAAACCAATAAAAATTTATCAATAATAGATAATTCGGGCGTATTAATTTTGGTGAATGTAAGTACGTATACTAGGAACCTATTACTTGGGGAAAGGTATTAAAGTTTTGAATAACTATTTTTATAAGCCATTTTTCGTTAAATAAAATGTCAACCCTATTGGTTTAAAAAAATTCAACTATTATAAAAACTAACCCGCATAACTTTAAATATTATTTTAGTACCTAACTAAGGTTGAACATAACTAAAATTGCAAATACCGCAGAAATTTTTGAGCTAGCAAAGTGGCGTAACACCATCGTAACACCCGTGACCGAGCGCGGCAGGGTCCGGACCCCGGACGGAGCGAGGGCCTCTGCCCCCGGCGTTTAGCGATCGTTTAGATGGGGGACTATGTGTCACACCCTTATAGGTAATTAGTTTAAAAGAGTACGGCCACCTATATTGCCGCGAGCGTTTAGCGCAATTTAAATGTTATGGTAATAGAAAAGCCTGTGCATGGAAGAGAAACATCTAGCATTTTAATTAAGCAATATAACTAGAATACTATTTTATGGATCGCTGAACTGTATTAGAGAGGACCTTCACTTCTGGCCTGGCATTCAGATTTAAACTAGCATAACAGCTTCATAGAATCCGTCACAAAAAGTGAGTTTGAATGAAAATAAAACAAAAGTAAAGCGTCGATAGGTGCACATGTGTCGCCTGTACTTAATCCTCAGTAATAGAGCGAATCGTTTGATTGCGCCCGCGCCGCGCCGCTAAGTGATTGACTTTTCAATCTGTGTAATCGGATTACAGGCGGGACGAGTGCCCCGCACCCCCGCACCCCCGCCCCCCGCTGCCATCATTGTACTGCACTCTAGTTAGTTAATTGTCTCACTGCATTTTACACAAGTTAACAAATTAACTTTGATATCAATAAAATTCTGTTGTACTGGTTCGAGTTAAATGTTAAAATCTTAAACACTTATTATTATTATTATTATTTTACAGAATGAAGTAATTTTTCGTGAAATTATGGTTTTCATCCTGGAAAATTTAATTTTGTGAAAGTACAAAGGACTAGCACGACCTCAAAATGACATAAATACAAACATAATACTGTTTTAACTATAAGTTACTTGTGACCGGTAGAGAACAATAAACAAAATCAACTATTTCGTCAGTCAAGTGTCATAAACCCAGGAATGAATTTATGATTTACGAATATTCATTAACTTACTTATTTTAATTCGGGGTCTCACATTTACACGTTTTCGGTAATAATATATAAAAAAATATAATTTAGTAAGTTGCAGTATAATTTAGTAACAAGCACATATTGGATGCATACAAATATATTTTTTATTTTTTATGGTAGTTATTATCTGTCTTAATAGCAACACGAACGCCTTATTTGTTTAAATCGTTTCAGTACTTTTAAGCTGTGTGAGTGCGCAAAGTTGCATAACATAAAAATAGTCTGTGAGATTCATAATCATAATCCTTCAATTCCTTTAAAATATATCTAAGACGAGACTCGAGACATTTTATTGTTAAATAAGAAGTACCCGCTTCGTACAATCTATTATGAAGTGTGAATCAGGCAGGCACTGCCATGAAAGGGCCGTGCATCATTAAGTCTGGAAGCCTTTCTGATATCTGCACGATTACAGCGGATTGAATTGTTAAATTTATAATGATAAATGAGTTTAAGACACTTAAACCAGTTTCCAGGTGAGAAAAGAGCCGCGCAACACTTCAAACATCTCTTAGTATCACCTCAACCAAACTGTACTAATCCTTCAGAACCCAACAATTTAAGCGCTTAACAGTTCAGGACTGTTTGCTGGGAAATATCAGAATTTTAAAAGAGGAATGGAGAAAATCAAGTGCCCAATTGAATGCCTATATTCCTGCAAATCTTACCTTTACTTGTGACTCGGTCATGCCTAACGCATAGGCCAGCTTGGCGCGTTCGGGTCCCGCCAGGTACTTGGTTTGCTCGAAGGTCTTCTCCAGCGCGAAGATCTGCTGCCCACTGAACGTTGGTCTCGTGTGCTTCTTCTTGCCGTCCTTGTCTACGCCGCCGGCCTGCGATGCACAAGCGCTGAGCGCCCCGTTGCTCACTGCAGCAAATGAAACTGAGTGTTGGGATGTTTAGACAGAACTTTGGATACTCCGTTTTGAATGGCATAGAAATTAAACAAAAAGTAAATACATGAAAAATAGTGTAAATGTTAATGTAAATTGTGAATAGCTAAGGTCGACATGAAAAATAATGCAGGTATTATATTTTCAGCAAGGAAGTCTGTCCGGTTTTGTCATTTAATTATACTTATTTATGATCAAATGAGACATCAAATTTATGATTTATCAGATACCGTAGTCAAGACTTACGTAAAACTAACAATTTGAACTACCAAATAATATTATCTGTAAAAGTTACTCTATTTTCTGTAACAGATTACCTAAGGCATCGACTAATAGTTTGAGCAAACTCTGAGCAATTATTGTCTTCTAATCTTTAACTCAATTTAGTTTAGTACTTAGTCAAACCAAAGTTCAGATTCAATAATAGCTTTAACAATAGCTTTAATATCCCATATAATAAAATGAAAAACAAAGATGCTCTACGTGTAAACTGAACTCCAGTATCACAAAATATGTGTTTTCTTTCAGACATCGAAACAGGAAATTCTATCAAATCAATCGACTGACGCTTCCTCTGCCGCCATGTCGTCGCTTTTATCATTATTTTTATTTCATTTTTTCTCCCCATGCGGCCCCTGCCTCCCCCCTCCTGGGAGCTCTCTGACGGCGACTGTACCGCCGCTTCATTATTACATTTATATGTTATGAAAAATATCGCCATGGAATATGGTTGATTCGTTTTTTGTTTGGTTTTTATGTGGATTTTATACTGGATCAATTTTTATATACGTACAGATATTCGATTTTCATATAAAATTGGCTGCTTGTTAGTTTATAGTCTTACTTCTACGAATACTGGCTATTGGTCTACTGCCAGATGCTGTTACACAATTTATGATTTTCATAGACTGAATTTCGAAGTGAAGTGTAATTGAAACATCGATACTATAAAAACTAGTCGGAATAATAGAGTATGAGAACTGTTAATACGTTAGTATAATCACCAAAAAAACATCTTACCACTGTACGAGCTAGTGTTTATCCTTGCTTGTTGTGACAAGATTAACTCCTAATAAGCCTAACACCGATTCACAAAAAAATAAATGAGAGGCCATGTTCATTCCGTCCTGTTATTTCTAAAACCTGACCTAATAATAATGCAGATCAGATCAGGTGTAAATATGTCACTTACAACGTATGGTCGAACTTTAATTGTGCTTTCAGAGCACCGCACCGCTAAAATTCTGTAGCAACGCGCTACGCCACGTAGCACATTCCGTGTCCACGCAGACTTTTACCTATCAAAGTTAACATGGCTGACAGTTTTATTATAATTTCCAATTATGGAGGCTACAAATGGGTTACGAGCTATAAATAAAAAAAGGCATAAGGTAACACAACATTATTATTGCTTCTTTCATTAATATTAATGCCAACAACTATAATAAATACCGAAGTGGATTAACGTCTTGGAACTAAATATAGGTAGCCACTAAGTTAATTGTTTTTTATGAATTATGTGATGCGTTATATTAAATATGCGCATGACTTGAGATGCATGAGTAAAACAAAGAATAAGTTATCGTGCATACATTTCGTTTAAAACAAGGAGTGTTTTATGGAATTGAAGACATAAGTTATAGTTTATAAGGTAGCCTATAACATAGCTAAACATACCACACTACATACCTAATACACAGATGCTCCGGATTTAATTCGAACAACGTCCTTTCTACTCTCTCATATCGTGTCCGTTCTAGCTGAACATTAAACAGTCAAAACTTTGGTTCAGAGTTTATCTATTTTACGTACTTGCACCTACGGTATGGACCACGAAAAATATAGATAAAACTTTAGCGTAGGTATTATTAACAAATGAACTAAATTTATTATCTTCATGGTGACTATATTATAACTTCGTGCAGATTTTATGCATAAGTATAATTGATTTTTATATTCCTAACCGTGGCAGACTTATGGACTGACTGACAACTCAAAGACTAAGGCACGTGAAATTTTTAACTAATGCGTTTTTTTAAATATCGTTTCCGATAAATAAGTGGGTGAAATGGGGTATTAAAGTTTGTATGGAGAACTGGATCTCCTAAGGGTTCGACGAGTTGTTTACATCCGACTCTTAGGTGGAGGAAGTTGCGGGCGCTCCACTAGTTTGACATATTGATATCTTAGTATTTCAAATAAGGTTGATGCCATTTTATAGTTGGAGCTGTGAAATAGAATCGTCTTTGGAGTGTACTTTGTGTATTTTAAAAATGTTGCTAAACAGGTTGCAATAAATAGGTAATTGTATGTAATTTTTTTATTGAAATATAACAATTTGACGACGAAAATAAGAACTTTTAAATCGGTAAAACTGTAAAGTTTCATGTTTTTTTTTTTCATTGTATGTTGTTTTCCTTTAATGTCCTGAAGTAGCTTAATAAAATATTCAAAGCATAAACAATATTTAGTATTTTGTATCATTTTTGGCCTTTGGTCAGTGTCTCGTACACACTGTTACGAAAAAGCCCTGGCGAGATAGTGTCATGTAAAATAGCTGAACTATTGGAAAGTCTGACATGTTTCCCTCGGATGCGTCCGCAGGAGTTTTTGCCGCACCATATTGCACTCACTGCGCCCCGCGCCCCGCGCCTCTCCCCGCTGCCGCCGCGGACCGCATCATGCATTATGCAACCAACTGTTTGTTAATATTGTCCCGTGTCACGTGTGCACTGCACATGGCTACTGTTGGGTATAAAGAATTAACATTTCCGATACCCTTCTATCTATAGTTTATACAGATACTTCTCTTTCAAATCAATTTTAGAACTACTCAATTACATAAAAATGTAAAAGTCAAATCCTGAAATGAAGTGCCTCCTATCTAACGTATCTAAAACCTAATATAACAACCGACCCTAAAACCCCTTCGCAATTATTGTGATAGCCTCCGAAAATATTCAAAGCACTAAAACACCAAATAACAATTATACGTAACCGGGGACCCGGTAAATCTGTGCACTTATTTAGCGAGGCGCTTGGCGTGGGCTAGGCAGCGGCGGCGGCGAGCATGAGTCGCAGACCGCACAACCCCTTCGCGGCGCCCGCGCCCGGCCCCCTCGCGGCCCTCCCATCCTCGCCGCCCCTACTAACGTCCTCGTGTCTCAATTTGTAGGGGACTAACGAGGAGCGAACGGCGGGGGAGGCTTTAGACGTTAACGTGTGTACATGTTCGTGAGGGCTTGTTTCTTCGATATGTAATAGAAATGGGACGTACCTGAACGTTCTCAAAAAATAGGGGTGAATTGAACTTGTTAGTGCCATTACATTATGTATGACTTTTAATACATACCTAATGAGTATAAATAAACTATTCACTTTTTATAAGGTAAAAGTTGTAGTATGTAGATATTTTAAAATACATATCGAGGGTTCACGGGAGACTTGTATTAAGCGACATTTTTGGAAACACAGGTAACCTCTACTTTAAAAATTTATTTCTTACAAAATACCTCACAAAAAATAACTTCTGAATAATATTTAAAATATTAAGAATATCGAGAATCTATATAATACTAAGAAGTTAAGTTTTAATGATTATTTTTCTAAGAAATATTTTTTTAAATCAGAGTCCTGAACATTTCTAAAAATGTCGCTTAATACAAGTCGCCCGTGAACCCTCGATATGGTATAACAAATAATAGTTTTATTCATGTAGCACGAAAATTATTATTCTGTATATTCGGACCCTGTGTTTATGTAAATTATACTCATTTGTAGCTCAATCGCGGAAGTAAACATGCATTTACCAGCTCATGTATGAAAATGATGCCATAAGATAACGTACTGTTACATCAGGCCCAGGCCAGGTGAATCGCACGCAACCTCCCGGCGCTCGAAGCCGCGTCGTTGCGAGTCACGTCTGCCCGCATACGTGGAACTAATTCATCGCCTTGTCGACAGCTAAGCGAACACGCCCGCCGGTTTGTGCGCCGCACAAAATCTGCGCTCTATCATGTACAAATAAATCCTACACTCATTTACCCCCATCTCCCCAGCGGGGGGAGCGCTGGTGGAGTCTTCGCGATATTTACCGTGGTTTCTCCGGATTCTCTCGCTAACTTGTTTAGCAGTAATTGTAAAGGGGTAGGAGATGTCGTACCATTGAGTGTGAAAGTTTGCCTGTTACGTTGTGGGAATGTACGAACATGTAGCAGTTTTAATTGTAACGTTGCTTTGGGAATTGGCTTAGTGTGGGTACTATTAAATACTAAAAGATATAGTATGCTTTTAGATATACTAATGCATATGGAGAACATACAATTTTTAAAGCTTATATTTCGTGGTTTAATGTCAAATAGGGTAGAATTTCTGAATAATTAATATCTTTATCCTTTTCTTGAAGCCCAGCATTTGAAAGCTTCATACATTAAATACCGTAACATTTCATTTTACGTTTCCGACAAATAAGAAGACCCACTTCTACCACCCTAACATGTTGTCATAACAATGATAAGCAATAATAGATGTTATCATATCAGCCACGAGGCGATAGAGCCGAGCGACGGATGGCGCGACACGTGCCCCACCTGGTTGCGACAGCCTTATTACTTGTAAGCAACATTGTTGGCCAAAAAGCTAATCTATATATACCTACCTACCTCAAAACCCTGCATACGCGTACCGACCGATAAACCGTTTTAGTGAATTAATGAGTAGACGATTAATATGTGGTATTATAAAATACATATATGTGGGTAATTACATCGATTTTCAGTCCCATCAATATAAATACTTCGACTTAGGTACGGAGTTGGAGCTGAAAAAAATTTCACTAGCTTTTCCCCGCGGGTTGGCTAGCTAACAGTGCGTGTCATTATCGGTGTTACGAATATTTAGAGGTAAACCTCTAGAATCACTTGAAGCACCGGGACAAAAGTAGCCTATGTCCTTCTCTATGTCAAAGACTATGTGCGTGCCTTTTATGAAAATTGGTCAAGCGTTTAGGCGTTTAATAGGCAACAAACAAACAACTACATATTCACGCGCATAATAATATTAGTTAGGATCCACCCAAATAAATGCTTAAGTATAAAGTAACTTGTCATCTAGTTTCATGCTAACACATTAATGGGTATCTTCAGCAGTATGGCGATGGCGCGAAGTTTCGCCTCCACGGCCGCCGAGCCGCTCTGGCGCTCCTGCGGCCTACACTGGCCACTAGTTTTTGCCCCAGCAGCTGCCAGTTCCTCGTTATGATATCACTTTAATAACTATATTCCCGCTTTTTGCTCCAAGTACTATCGGAGCTTACTTCACACTAATGTACGAGATGGAACATGACATGAGAAAACTTACGCCATTTCGATGGATATAAAGTTACGCTCGTTGCGTTTATTGTAATTTAGTAATGTCTTTGCAGTATATGTCTACTATCGGATTCAATATGTATGTTGGTTATCTTAGGATTTCTCCTTTTATCAAAACATATGACTAATGACAACTAGATAAGATAAGAATAAAGTGGGGCTCAACTATTAATTTCAATAATAAGGATAACGAAATCGAACTGGATCAGACTGATTACAACAAAACGAATTTGTAAGAAGAAGAGCAATTTACCTTGAACTTCAATTTAACTATACAAATTAGAAATACGCCTTACTTTCTTATGTTACATGAAACATCTGTGTACTTGGCGAGAATTATTTAATTTCGATATCAGTTTAGGAGTTATCATCGTTCTTAAAACGTGAATAACAAATTAATACTCACTGGAAATACAAATTCCAAGTTGGAAAGATCTTTTTGATAAATTCTGAAAACTTATCAAATAAAATATTAGTCGTTGATAAAATCAACCAACTTGCCAACCAAGGTTATCAACCAACTTATTAAAAAGCGGCATGATTTTACATTAATGACTGTATTCCGCAACATTGACCGGGAAATATAATAACCGTCACCTCGTTTCTAAAACAAAGATGGAGCCTGTGGGAGGGAGGAACGGGGACTTGGCTGTGCAGTGGGGAGTTTGTGACGCAAATTGTCCTGCTCGCATAATGTCATGTAGACACAAAATGTTAGATTAAATTTTTATTCGACTCTTTGTGACTCAGTGTTCGGTTTGCAAAATGTTTATAGACAAAAATATTGTATTCCAAAAACTGACTCTCTAATTTTGTTTGCTCTGCCTTGTTATTTCCAGCTAGTGGAACAAAAAGGAAACAACAAAGTGTGACGAGTAAGACAATAAATATTTAAGATATTAATTCTAGTCAGTAACGAACATACAAAACATGAAGTAGGTAGTCAGTTTTAACAATAATATGATCTATGCTGTGTACCATCTAAAAGCCTCACCAATTATTTACAAGCATTGTTGATTTGCGTGCGGAAAAATACCTACTGTTTTTAGCCGCACCCGTAATTAGCCTTTCGGTAATTATGTATAAATTTTGGGGTCTTAAATTTGTTAATAAAAGTTAGGTTTAGTCAACTGTCACAAACGTGTAAAGCCATTTAATGTTATACGTAATCGAGCAGAATTTTTTTTAGGGATAAAGTAATAAAAACAGTCAACACGAAGATGACATGGAACTTTTGGCGATCGTGAGGCCACGACTTCATGAGAATGAGACTTTGCAGTATACCTACGTGATGTATGACGTGATGATTTTTCAGGGCGTGGGCGTTTATACATTGGAACATTTTTCGTCTCTATGACATTTTGGCCATCGGACTATCTGAGTCTTTACAGTCGGCAAACACCGAGGAACGGGAATGTTGTCGGGGAATCGCGAAAATATGCGGTGCGCGCCGCCGCCGCACCGCGCCGCGCCCAATTGTGTTATTCTTCATTTAATTTCATTAGGCCCTGGTGAGATTGTACTTAGCTTTTATGTTACCAAAGTATAATTGCTCGGGTATAAAGTTGTAATTGAGATTTGTAAAGCTTATTTGTTTTCATTGTCTTTTTTATTTTATGATGATTAAAAAGTGATTAAACAGATATTTGAATATATAGGTTTGTAATATAATTGATAATCATCAACTTTATCGGTACCCACCTAAACCACTGATTAAAATGAAACTGAAAAAATGGAGTGTAAACTTTTATATTCTTTAAAGACTGCAATAATTTTAAAACAAATTTTAAAATTAACAAAATGTTTCGCCTGCATTCATTTCTCCCAGGTAGTAATAATTTTATATATAAACAGCCCGTAACTTCGTTACAATCCTAGAAATATTGATTTTCAGGGGTAATATTGGACCCAAACCAATTAACTCATCTAAAAAGACAGTGATATTAAATTTTGCAGTAATAAAACCGTATCCGCGGTCCACGGCTCGGTTCAAAACTGCATTCGAAAACTGGAATTTTAATTCCCGGCGACATATGCCGTGCACAGTTCGGGAAAGTGGCCGGGGCCGGGGGCGCCCGACGGGGAGGATGGTAATTAAAAAAATGTGTCCCACTTCATTCGAGCGCGCCCAGTGTGACCGCACGCTCCCGCCCGCGCGCCCCTCCCGCCCACAACTAATTAATAATTTCAGAACAAACTGTGCACAAAGTTACCAAATGGACCGGAACGAGTTTAGGCTTTTGATAGTTAGTGTAGTGTTTTTAAACCTTCTAAACTTTATCTAGCGGAATTATCCATCGTCACTCCACCTGTATACTCTACGGTCAATAATATAACATTGATATACAGACTTTATGTGTGTAGTAAAATAATCCGTCGATAGTATAATATTATTAATTATGCAGTGTAGATCTCAGTTATCTTATCGCCTCCACAGGGCTTGAAGAGACATACTTTCTGAATGTGAACCGTTATGGTATTGTGCTATCTCATTATCAGTTATTAAGCTCGTTCGGTATCATTTCCAAAGGGGATAAGTTCCGTTATTAAAATGTTAAGTGAACTGTATCGCGGAAATTATATTACCTACTTCTAAGTAATTTATTACCAAGCAATTATTATCCGATTATTTCTAATCATAACAGCGGTGTTGCGGTGCTACGGTGCTGTTTTGTAATAGTTATTATCATTATTTGATAGCAAAAATACGATTTTCAGAAATATGTAGGTGCTTTTGGTGTATACTTAATGTTTTTATAGAATATATACAAATGGCTTAAATAAAAACCTTCGTAACTCTATACGATTAAATATACAGGGTACGTTTTCTACATAGGGTTGTAACGAATATTTGTGACTTTCGCTTCGGTGTAAAGTACTTTCGCTTCCGCAAACCTTAAGGCGAATGTTTAGCGAAACATTTTATCAATTTTGCCCTTTTTTAAAATGCTCTGAATGGTAGCGCATTGCGAGTTTTAGAAATTAAATTAGTTCCTTTCTAACTACCCATTATTTAGTTCCCTGAATTCACCATTCAGTGCATTCGTGTCAAAAAGTACTTACTTGTGTGTTCTGGGTCCATTATTTCCGCAGTAGGAGGCTTCACCGCTCTTTCTTAACTATGGCCGTGGCAGCCTCATAGCGGGGAACGGGACGCTGCCTACCGCTACTGATTTCCACTTCTGCATCATTTAATCATCATCATTCGAAATGTAAGAGCAATGAAACAATCATTCGCAGTTGCTCAACATTCGCTTCGCAAGATATCGCAATTGTTTTACAATATTCGTTACAACCCTAATCAAATTAAAATTGGTTTAGAAAATTGATAAATAAAAAAACAAACTAGTTGAAATAATGCTACACGAATTGTAAATGTCAAGCGAGAGCTGGGTGTAAATATGTATAATTAGACGATGAACTAAAAAGCATGTAGTTGTGTTCAAGAAGTAGGTTTGCTTACCTTTAAGGATGAGACATTTTTAATGTTTAAAAACATTTTCATTTAAATTATTTTTCATTGCCGTTATTTCTTTGAATTACCATTGAAATAATACGTACGTATAATTATAGCTATCTCCTTTGATTTCCTTGCTGATTCTCGTAATGCTCAACTCTTTCATAAGTACATATACATATTATTAATGATAGATCCGTGCATTTTCTCTAAGTTTTATCATAATTTTGCAGTTGAACGGCCGAACAGAGAAATTATCTGTATAACGAAATATTTTTAATAATAATAATAATTTATTTATTTATTCAGAAAAAAAAAAGTATAATCACTTTTGATCCTGGTAGATCGACCACAGCTCGGCTAAGATAGTTATTTATACATTTTTACAACTATTTTAGATTTTTCCCCAACATTTTGTACAGAAAGTACAAACACTAACTGAAAAGATTTTTAATGACACTTGTTCAAAATTATATGAGGAGTGGCGTATACGTTTTGTTACCCGAATTACAGCAAATACTTACAGTAGGTATTTTTTATCGCAACGACTCTTCTTGGAGCTTTTGAAGATTTACTACATTTTATTTTTAATTTTAAATGTAAGTATATTTGTTTTAACACAATGTTTTTAAACTCCTTTTTGAGTGCACTTTTTATTTGTGTGCACGCCTTTTTACAACTAGACTTATATTGTATACTCCGATTCCTTCACTGCCTTAATAAACATTTACAGTATCTATTTATTGGTTTGCAGTTAGGGTACAAGTGTTGGTGGTTGCAAACTGCCGTCGCGTAGGGCAATAACGGCGCCGACGGCGATACGGGGCGGCGCGGCGGCGGCATGGCTTCCCATTTCCCGGATGCGGCGGAAGGCGGAAACCGTGACCAATTCACAATATTGCGTTCGTATTTTCAATATAAGCATCTTTGTAATCTTAAAATGACATCTGCTTCGTAGGGTTCAACTTGGAAAATGAAATATTTTTAATGCTAAACTTAAAACCTAAACTTCAACTGGATTATCGGAGCCGGGTTGTAATTAAAAAAGTACTTGAATAATTATAGGTTACTTATTTTTATCGATAAAATTATTTATAGATTATTTCATTTAAGTTATTTTACGAATTAAATTGAATTCTAGTTGAAATCGTTTTGAATTTATTTATTTTCCTTAAAAAACGTTTATACTGTTAAAAACTTAAAACGAATATCGTAACATATACTTATCTGTAGATGTATATTATATTTGATTGGCAACTTTTTCGCAAAGCCCTAAAACATGATTAAAAATAATCGTGCTTGACTCGCTGAAATCGTTTCTATGGAAAAAAATCTTGGATTTGATAGTCGCGTTGATGTCTTTTGTATGAGAATGTTCAAAACTGTTCCTATGTGTCTAATTAAGGTCTCCATTCGAATTTTCTTTTTAATTCAAACAATTACTTACTATTTATTGCAAACAGTGATTAGTGTAATGCCTAGGTATGTTTACTTTTAATAAATAATTTCATATAGTACCTACTAACCTACTTGAAATAAATGTAAGCAGAACCACGAACATAAAACTAAAAGAGATATATATGTAGATATGAACACAAACACAAAAAGTAAAATATAAAACATGGTTGAGATGACTTACTTGACTGCAGTCTGTCCCGCCAGGCCATGGGGTTGGAGACGAGGCCCTGGAAGCCGGGCCAGTAGAGGGGCTTGTGTTGGAGGTAGTGTGCCATGCCGGCGGCAGCAGCGGCGAGCGACAGCCGGGGTGCCAGCAGCCCGGCGCCCACGCCCGCCGGTCGCGCCAGGATGTGGTCGATGCCGTGCGGGTTTGGCGCCGGCGGCGGGGCCTCCGCCAGCGAGCTCAGCGCCGCCAGCGGGGCCCCGAAACCGTTCTCCAGCGCGCCCCGGGACAACGGCGGCGACCCACGGAGATCCGACATCATCGGACTTCACAGCATCAAATGTCTATATCCTCAAATGAGTCCTTTTCCTGCCGATGTGTCTAAACAGTTTAGGTTCACACAGTCATTTCACAGTTCATAAGTCCAAGAGGTGGTCAAGGATTCGTTATTCGAGCGTCTCGGTAATCGAACGCGGGTACTCGGCTACACGACCCGACACCAAATGAAAAGCTTTTGGAACGAAGCTCAACGCAAACAAAAAAAGTGAATAGAGAACGCCGCCCAGTCCATCTAAACCTTATATCGTTGACGCCGCCCCTCGATGAGACCGTCGCATGGAAACTACTTCTGTCTCGCTCTATCTTGTATGAGGTGGAAAGGGAGGGAAAACATGTGGTGTTAACACAAGAGCGTAGATTTAACGAATCGCTATTTAATGGCGCTTCTTGTCTCTTTATAATTAAGTCGGGTGCAGTTTTTGCGGTCCCCCTCCGCGCAGACACTATCGCCGCCACTATTGTGCCGCGGAATAATAACTGCAAACTTGAATGAGACAGTTTATTTTATGATGCGTTTAGAAAATTCTACAAAAGCACCGGAAGGATCTCGGAGTCATTTGTCGTTTAATAATTTATGTGACAAATATTTTATTAATTGACAGTGTCGTGTGAATGGCACTCGATCGGACCGAAACAAGACACCCATAGAATTAACTGCGCACATTTAGTGCCATCTGCCTGGTGACGGTGGAGGTATTGCGGTTTCGAGTATTTTAGGCCAGTATATAGGTATTTTACGAGTACACCTATACGTACAAGGTTTGTAGTTAGTCCTAACTGAATCATAAAAATATTCTATAAAAATTTGGCGATAATCATACTTTATTACCTACATAATTATAATAGGATATATAAACAAAGTCGTGTGTTATACTAATATTAATATCTAAATTTATTTTAATATATTTTTGTTAATTTTATCTTCTGAAACTTCTTAACACGAATACGGATATTAAAACTGTTTTAACTTAGTGATAGTTAAGACACTACTATTGTTTTACAAAAATATATAATTATTATTGTCATTGTGGAACCTTTAAGATCATTTAACTTAATAGGTGCATTTAGGTAACTATATATAATACGTAACATTTTCAATATGCCGGTTTATCGTATGGACATTTAGTTTTTCTATACTTTTTACTATCAAAACAGATCTATCTAACAATGAGACACATCAAAAAAATTACAATAGGTACCTATAGAGGATCCATTACAAGTATTTAGCCGAAACCCAATTAAACACAACAGCGAGGGCCGACATCCTTGATTCCTGCCATAAAGCGCTTCGGCCGCTTTGTTCGCCGCCGGATGTATATCACGAATCACAATGCCCACACCGCACAGTACGCCCCTAATAATATTGCGGTGGGGCTCCAGTTGCAGCGGTATATTCCTAGGTGAATTAAATTACCCTGCTTAAAATGACAGCTCCGATAAAACTTGTCGATGGGTATACACACCGGTGGGTGCCACACGATAAGAAGAAGAAGAATGGATGTTAAAAGTGTGTGAATTTTTCAATTTAATTATAGGAACACTTTTTACAAATTGTTCTAATGAGCAACTTGGTAGAATTGCCTGAAAACGCTGTACAACGATCGTCTGTTATACATATTTTCAGAAACTGCCGATAAATTTCAGAAAAACACGAGTTATCAAATGTATTGCACTAAAATATTTAATACATATATAAATTTAATTGTCTCCCTTTACGTGAATAAATTCGAGCTTAAAAATATTACAGATTTGAGTGCGTTTGGCAACACCTCAAGATGTAGCACGCAAGCTCAAATAGTGCCTCGCACCTTGAAGATTCCTAAATCGTACGAATCGGGGAACACAGTAGCAGGTAGAGAATTCCACTCCTTAGCCGTCCGCATAATAAACGATGACTCACGTTTAGTGTGTATAGGTGGAATATCTACGACATAAGGGTGAAACCTCCCCCTACGCCTGGTCGTCCGATGATGGAATGGAGAAGGGGGTATAAGATTGTGAAGTTCCTGAGCACACTCTCCGAAATGAATCCTATAAAACACCGATAAGCAGGCGACTTTTCGGCGATGATCGAGGCTTTGGAGCTTGTTAGAAACCTGGCGCGTCCAAGGCATCAAGCTGGTATCATCATCATTATCATCAGCCAAAAGACGTCCACTACTGGACAAAGGCCTTCCCCAAGGATTTTCACATCGACCGGTCCTGCGCTGCCCACATCCAGTGGTTTCCCGCAACCTTACCAGGTCATCGGTCCACCGAGTGGGAGGCTTTCCTACGCTGCGTTTTCCGATGCGCGGTCGCCACTCGAGAACTTTACTACCCCAACGGCCATCTGTTCTACGAGCTATGTTCCCCGCCCACTGCCATTTCAGTTTGGCGATTCTGTGAGCTATTTCGGTGACTTACGTATCTCCTCATTTCTGACTCGATCGCGAATATAATAGAAGGGAAACTCCAAGCATAGTACGTTCCATCGCCCTTTGGGAGACCTTGAGCCTTCTTATGAGGCCCTTAGGAAGCGACCATGTCTCAGTTCTATATATCATCACTAGCAACACACACTGGTCAAAGACCTTAGTCTTGAGACTATGCACTTTATGCAGACATATAAAAACGCAAACATCGTATAAATGTATTTCATAAAACTTTCTTGTATGACAATAAAGAATATTTGAATTTGAACTTTCGTGTTATATGGACACCATATAGTTAGGGCAGGGTTTTCTTTCAGGACCGCCATTTCACGCGATAAACCGCACAACCCAGCGCCTCCAAATAGTACAGAAGTGATATTGCATCATAAGTATTTAGAAGAATTTATAGTGTCATCTGTTGTGAGTAATATTTTATATCCACTGCATTACCATCCATCCAACCTACCTCCTTACTTCATGAACTCAAATATTTGTTTAGTTTCGCAACCCTGCTGCAGTAGGGCCGCACCCGCGCCGCTGCCGCTGCTCCCTGCGAGCGACCGAGCGCCCATTCATCCCGACGTCAATTAGACCAACACCTTTGCTTTGTCGAGGTTTTATCATCAGCTTATTATGCTTTTATGCCATACAATTTTACTTTTACCCGTCAAACGACTTCCAACTTAGAGTATAGAATATAGCGCCTATATTTACTTATCATAGATAAGCTAATTCCAAAGAATTTAGAAGTAATTGATTTACGAAACCGTTACAAACCGATTAGTTATAGGATGTGAGTATAAGTAATGCTACATTAATGAAGTTTTTATTTGACCAGTTCTATAAAAGGCACTTAGTTACTAAATTACCCTATAACTTTACGTGTAACAAGAAAATGTTAAGTCTAAACAAATTACCTTCAGAGGATCTTAGAATGTTCAAAAATCATGTGAAGAATCGGGTATAGCTTGGCTACAGGTCACCTAGGAATACTGAAGTGAAACAAAGCGCTTAGAGAGTGAGAGGCAGAAACAGACGAAGCTCCTGATTGGGTGAGATCTGCGCTAGGTCCCGCCCACCTCAGAGCAGCAACCCACGTGTTTTTGTTGCTTCAGACCATTTTCAGACGGCTTTGTGGACGGACGCACTGATCTCCACTGAAAAGTTTCAGATACGATTACGTTATGAATTACAGCAATTATTATAAGTACTTTATTACCTCTTTGCAGAAAGCTTTGTTATATGCATAGTTTTGGACGATCACTTTTCAATTTACAATAAAATCACTTAAATATCAAATTTTGACACCTTTTTTAAAATTGACATGTCTTATTTTTTTTAAATTTAACAATTTCATTTCATGCTTTGTGTTATAGTACACGATTTTTTGATAAGTTTAGCGTGTTCATAAAATATATTTTTTTAGAACGGAAGGTTTGAAAAAGGCATTATGGGCGCAAGATCAAAGATACATAGGGTGACTTTAAATTAGTTCTTGATTCGAAAGGCTATGCATGTACTTATTTAAAGTTACACCTACTGACTTGTAGAATCAGAAGTGCAGGTTTCCTTATGAATATTTTCATTCGCTGTCAATCGATACGTAAATAAGTATACGTAAATAAGTAAGTAAAAGCACATAGGTCCATCGTCCAGAATCTGATCCCAAGACGTGTGGTTCGACGGATCGGCCGATTCAGTATGTACCAGAGCCACCGACGCTTTTTAGGGTTCCGTAGCCACTTGGCAAAAAACGGAACCCTTATGGATTCGTCCTGTCTGTCTGTCTGTCCGTCCGTATGTCACAGCCACTTTTTTCCGAAACTATAAGAACTATACTGTTGAAACTTGGTAAGTAGATGTATTCTGTGAACCGCATTAAGATTTTCACACAAAAATAGAAAAAATCTATAAATTTTGGGGGTTCCCCATACTTGAACAGAAATTCAAATATTTTTTTTTATCAAACCTATACGTGTGGGGGTATCTATGGATAGGTTTTCAAAAATGATATTGAGGTTTCTAATATCATTTTTTTTTAAACCGAATAGTTTGCGCGAGTGACACTTCCAAAGTGGTAAAATGTGTGTCCCCCCCCTGTAACATCTAAAATAAGAGAATGATAAAACTAGAAAAAATATATGATGTAGGTACCTACATCATATATTTTATAACATGCAAACTTCCACCGAAAATAGGTTTGAACGAGATCTAGTAAGTAGTTTTTTTAATACGTCATAATTCGTAAACCGCAAATTACCTTTCATTCAATCAACTCAAATAAAAAAAATATAGAGTTCAAGACATGTGTGATTATGAATTTATACGGAACCCTCAGTGCGCGAGTCCGACTCGCACTTGGCTTATTACCATTTAAATAAGTCTTAGTCATCGTATTTTTTAATGTCGATGATTCAACACTACATTTAGAAATAAGTGATATGAAGTGTCTAAGTAACTACGAAGATTTTAATTACATCCGTCACCTAAAAACCTTTGTTAACAACCCATATCGTCCCCACTGCGGGGGCACAGGTCTCTTCCCAAACCATGGCCATGTCGAAGGCCTTGTAGGCGGCTTGAAAACTTCTGAAACTGGGATTGGCCACTAGCCCCACAACCTCGGCTCCATCAATCCGGACTTGGCCCCCTTGTATGGAGTATAGTAACTTCCCGAGGTTTGCGAATAAACAATAAAAAAAAGTATTTTTACATACTCAGATTTTGATGCTTAATGACAATAATTAAAGTTATAAATTTTATCTGTTAATTTTTAATCTGCAGAAGTGAACTGTAAATCAATTGAATCGCCTTATAATATAATATAACTAAACAAACTAAAATTAAATCACCGAGTGCCCCTCAAAACGGCGTGTATAAGTTTCTTCACGAGGGTTCCCTAATTCGATTATTTAGGGTTCCATTCCACTTCTCCGCGGGGAGAGCTTAATGTTTTGTGCGCCCTATATCTATTATTATTAAATAGAATTATTTCACTCGATTTATTCTTAGTTTTGCAAACATCAGCTCCATGAAAGTGTTAACAATGTTAGGATGCTTCGTTAATGCTGATGTCACTTAGCAACTGAAGCGAGTAACGCGATTACACTGGTAGTGTCAACTGGTAATTAAACTACTACTATTATAAACTTAGATACCTAAACTGATGACGAGAGATACCAAAATTTTTGTCATCTCAACGAAACAAATTATTATTTCGATTATTATCTTTCTTTAGTATCATTACAGGGTGTTAAAAAAGTGCGTTTGAAATTTTAAAGAGTTTCACAATTAAGTTAGGTATAGAATACAAGAATAGTTAAAAAATTCCGATCTCCATTTTTTTCAGTTTTCCATACTAAATCAACTCAGAATCAAGTATAGAATACAGGAAAAATATTGGAAAAATCCGAACTACAATTATTTTATTCAGTTTTCCATACTAAATCTGAGTAGTGAATCAAGAATTTGTATGGAAAACTGAAAGAAAATTTTTAGGTCGGATTTATTAATATTCTCCTGTATTCTATACTTGCTTCTGAGTAACCCATAAAAATTTCAAACGCACTTTTTTAAACACCCTGTATACGATAGATAAATACATACAAGACATAAGTCTGTCTGTGATTCATTGAAATGTGGCATGAATGTCAGTCCTCGAATTTGAAGTGGTTCGAATGGTGATCTTTGATGTCCACGTCTTCAGATAAATGTTTCACCTCAACTATGTCGAAGTAAAGTGTCATCTGAATTCTTGAAAAGGTTTATTATTGCTACTACATATTAGTGCATGGGCGTAAACGTACCTTGGTTCTGGAAGTTAGATCTGTAACTGTTTTTTTTTTACTTTTTTCGCAGTTTTAGTGAAAAAAAAAATGTCTTCATTGACTCTAGGTGAGCACGAATCTAGCAAACCCAAAAGCTCAATGGGATATTGGGCATATCGATGGGAGAAAACGAAAACGCTGTAAGTAACAATATTCCACCTTTGCACTTACAGCGTTCTCGTTTTCTCCCATCGATTTATGGTTACTTCCTTAATTTGTAAGCCCTTGGCATCATCTTATCTGATGGTCAATGATGATAATGCTTTTAACCGCCTCCGTGGTCTAGTAGCTAGTCTGCTAGCTTCACATGTTCTGGCACGAAGATAAGATAGCCAGTTCCCCATTACGCTCTCGGTAAGCCCGCTTCCATCTTCAGCATCAACATCACTTACCATTAGGTGAGATGATGCCAAGGGCTTACCAAAAGAGGGTAAAAAAAATACCGAATATGAAAGCGGACTTACCGAGATGTCCCAACGCAGTGAGGGAACTGCCTATCTTTTCTTCATGCCGGAACACATCAATGCTGTTAACATTGATGTTTGGCAGCAAGACTTAGATAAAATGGTGGTAGCTAGGCAGGCGGGCTCAGAAAATGTCCTACCACCAACCAAACAGTCCTACAAAATTGGAATCGAACCCCTGACCTACATAAGTGAACGAGCGGACTAACCACTAGAGCAAGGAGGCGGTCAAAACGCATTACCATATTATTAAAGTGTAGTTAAAGAAGGAAACTAGGCGTTTTATCGCTTAAGGGCCTAAAAGATTATCTTGTTCTCGCAAATGCTCCTTTTACTCTCTCGTGCCTCGTGCCTTAAAACTGTCTGCACTGTCAAATTGTTTTAGTGTCTACATCATTAAAGTTGCCATAGATTAGTGTCATTTTTAAGAAAGTTTATGACAACGACAATAGTATGGCTCAGTGAAAAAGGCGCGAGCGCAGCAAGCGCAAAAATTTGAAAATTTTTGTAATGAACTGTATCTACACGGAACAGAAAAACATGCAAACTACTCATTTCAACCTAGCGAATTTTACGTTTTCGTGTCATGCGTTGAATATTTCGCGATATTTTTGTCCTATGCTAAGGGGAGGGGGGGGTCCGAACACCTGACCCCCCCCCCTATACCCACCCATGCTTTAGTGCAGTGTTTTTCAACCTTTTTTAATACCCGACCCCTTTACAAGTTAAAATATTCTTGCGACCCCCGTAGGGCCATAAACATACAAAATGTTAGTGATTTGAAAGACTACGTTTATAATTTTCTTCAATTAGAGAATGATTTGCTTAGAAACGTCTCCAAAATAGAACCACGTTTTGACAAATTGTTAAATTACAGTAAATTAACCAAAACAAACTCTACCATTCTGTACCACTCTAACAAGTCTAAGACCCTAACCTGAACACTCTGAGAATTCTTCAGTCCGAAGACTATTCTTAATTCGCTTCTGTGTGTGTATCGATTTTTCTTCCAAAAAGGAATTCGAACTCTCTTAAAAACTGGCCTAAACTTTTTTCTTAAACAGTCATTTATGAAAAAATAGACTTGCATGGACCTACATCAAACGCAACCCAAACAGTCACATCAGTCCTTACTTAAATCGTCCTGATATGGTTGAACACTGTTCATAATAAAATATCTTATTCTGGAACTGTATATCCAACAGCGCGGTGCGGCTAAAGTAAGTGCTGTACTGCAGGCGTCGTTTCCTCGCGTACACAACAATAAACATGGAGCGCAGGTGGCCAAGTATTGGAAAACTTGTAGAATTAACGAACGTCGGCTAGATGTGAGCAGGCTCGTCGGGGTCCTCTCGGTAATCGTTATCGACATTATAGCATCAGTGGAAATAATAAAGTCTCACTTACCTTAAATTCGGGTTTAAGGAAAAATATTTTTCGTGCCATTCTTAGTGAAATTAGCCATAATTATGTCATTTTAAGTAAGTCAGTTTAAGTAAGTATGTCATTGTCATAAACTACATTATGCCTCACTGACTTTAAATAAGTTGGATTGTTATGGCATAACTACGACAAATTGTGAAAAAAGTGTTAAACTTCTCAAACCTGTCAGTCAGTTGACCGACCAACTCAAGAAGAAAAAGAGCAAGAAGAGAAGTTATATGTTTTTTTTTCGCAAATTGGTAATATGTAAGTATATTACTTCGGAGAAATTGCTCAGTTTTATGAGTAAAAGCTCTTCTTTAAATAGTGCATTTATGTAGATTCATTGAAATTAAAACTTAATCTTTATACGTTTATAGATATATAGAAACAATAAAATCAGGCTACGATCCATCTCAAACCGTTCTTTTAAACAATTACTTGTATACTCAGAATTAAACGATTTATATTGAAACATTGTAAAATAAAGGATAAGTAAGCTTAAGGTTTACGCTAACTCACTTTGATCATGTTTGTTATTAAACCAAAATAATTATATTAATAAAGAGCACCCGAAAATTACTTTAATTCTGATAAATAAATTGGAATGGGTACTATATAAATTTTGTTTCGGTTATCGACTCGCGCACTGCCCTACCCTATACAATACAATATCTAAACATTTGTTTTATATGTATAGGATCGAGTGATTGCGACTGTAGCCACTCCACCGCCCGCTATTATCGGCTATCGACCACCCACCTGAATTAAAAACAATAAATTTATCCAACCCCTAACTCATAAACCTCTCACTCAGGATTGCGATTAAAAAAGTTCGGTAATGTTGATAATTTATAAACATATACAAATCCATAATCCACCGACACTGCTTTGATTTTGGAACTGTTGTTTATATTGGGTTTGCGTTGTTATAAAAATCTCTCGCCGCGCTAATTGCGAGTGGCCACTAACAGCGTAACATTCGAACAGCTGCCCTTAATCCACTGAAACTACGCTCATTAACCGTACAAATTAGGAAGACGCATTTGAAGAGTTATTCGCATATAAACAAGCTTCCACTGCCCGCGGCCGGCTAAACTCCAAACATTAAGTGGGCATAACGAGTGTTGGATCTCGCTGTAATTACGATTTGTGCCTTGTTGGGAACAATTTACGCTAGGTGGAACAAATTGTATGACAACAGTTAGAATTAAATTAATTTTGATTACTTTACCAAAGTACAGCATAAATATGAAAATTGCAATGGGGTTAATGTTTCTTTTTTATGTTTCAAACTGTATATTTTTATTTCGTGTAAAGATTTGGTTGTCAGAACTAATATTGACAAAAATGGTTGATACAACAATTTTAAATAAAGACTAAACTTTGGATATTCCTCTAAATAAATTTTAATTCAAATCTGTTTCAGATTCAACTTAATCTTCACCCAAAACCTATGAAAATGCTACATTATAGTATTGTAGTCTCCTGCAGCCAGACTGGCTCCACAGGTATTGGCTTTCCTTTCCTGTGCAATCAGCCAGCGAGGCCGTGAGGGTATGTAGATAACGCAAGTCCTGGGCACTGCTATATATAGGTACTGCTAATTAGCTATTTGATTGAAATAACAGAAAGACTAACTCGCTTGGATTTTCATAACTAACGAAAACTGTATTGAATAATAATGTCATCGTTTACAATTTCCAAACATCTTTAGAATAACATAGTGTTTTTGAAATTTGATAAAAAGTTACTTGGATGACTAGCAGTCACCTTCCGGATTGTCAGTATTAAACATTATTTTAAACCCTTATAGCCCACTGCTCAGCAAAGGCTTATGAAAGCGTACTTATGAAAATTGTACCTACACAATTTTTAGAAAAAGTAAATTAAGGGTTTATGTTAAATTTTTAGAATACATTTCTTTTAACAAAAAATGTATTTATGTTTGATTCATGCATAAAATTTTATTAGAACCGGCCTGTTCATTTTCAATAAAGATAAACCTAGTAGGAAAAACTTCTTGCAGGAACTCATATGGGTAAAAGGTAAAAACAATAACTGGAAGTTCCAAAAAACCGCAGGCGTGGTGCAATATAAGCCTGTAGAAAAGTTTTGACCAGTGTCGTTAAAACAAGTTATTAAATTTCCCTTATTACGTCTTGTGTTTTATATTAATTTGAATAATAAAACTATGCAATCCACAAAATGAAGCAAATTATTACCGTCGCCGTAAATTTAAGTTAGATTAAATATAAATATTAGTTAAAGCGAATTAATTTTTCTACCACTATTACCTGAACTCCTCGGAATTACTTTAACTAGAGATTTACATTTACTTAAAGAAAATTGAAGAACGACATTATACACTCGGCTTCAAAAAAATCGCACCTTTTAAGAAATCTATTTTAAACATCTTTCAATCGTATTTGTATTGTGAAATATTGGCAATGTTCGGTATCATTTGAAAGGTAAGGAAACAGAGAATGCAAAAACAATAATTCATTCAATGTTTTTTATTGGAACTGAGAAAAATTTACAAAACAATAAAAATCCTTAAAAAACCCAAATGAAATCTGATTAATTTTTCAAAACAAAGTTGCTTAAAACTAACCTAAAACCTAGTGTTACCCCCCCTAGCCCTAATGACGTCTTCCATGGGCTCCCTCATGGATCGCACCAACTTTAGGACCTCTTCTTGAGGGATTCTGTCCCATTCCTCAATAACGGCGTCTTGGAGCTCCTGAAGAGTCGCGGGAGCGGGATCACGGGATCTAACCTTGCGTTTCAGCTGGTCCCAGAGGTGCTCTATCGGGTTCAGATCTGGACTTCTCGCTGGCCACTGCATGACAGGGATCCCAACCTCTTGAAGGTAGCCCTGCACAATTCCAGCAGTGTGCGCGCGAGCGTTATCGTGCATTAATGTGAACCCGTCGCCAATAAATCCAGCATAGGGGACCACATGTTCTTCCAGGATCTCTGTGATGTACCGGTGAGCAGTCATCGACCCTTGCCCGCGAGCACCGCCGGTCCGAGAGACGCAAGAAAGTTCAGTTTTGCCGTCGGCAGATATGCCGCCCCAGAACATGCAGGAACCGCCCCCGTATTCTACCGTCTCTTGGATGCAGGCTTGGGCAAAACGTTCCCATTGTCTTCTGTATACTCTTTTGCGTCTATCGTAGCAGAAAAGGCACACTCTCGTTTCGTCTGAGAAGAGAACAGCTCTCCATTGGTCCAGGGTCCAATTGACGTGGGCGCGAGCAAATTGCAGGCGTGCTCGCCGATGCGCTGCGGTTAATTTTGGACCCGTGGCAGGTCTTCTAGCCACAATATTTCTCTCCTTTAGTCTTCTTCTAACTGTAGAGATACTCACGGCCCTTCTACGAACTGCTTGAAGCTGCTGTTGCAACTCAACAGCATTAGAGAACCGATTTCTCAAAGACTTCGATACGACGAATCGGTCATCTCTCGCAGAAGTGCAGCGATTTCTACCAGACCCACGCCTTCGGACAAAGCCACCGGTCTGCAGGAACCGCTGGTACACTCTTCGAACAGAAAAGCGACTCAAGTGCAATTGCCGAGCAACATCACACTGACGTAGTCCTGATTGCAGTAGTGCGATAACTTGGGCGGCTTCAGCAGCAGTAGTGTCCATCTTCAAGGACGTTTTTCTGATGAAAGATATTCTTCTGTGTCTTCTTCGACTGTTGGTAGCAAATTTATCCCCCGATAAGCTGTATCGACCCTTTTATACCTAAAAAACAAAACAATACAAACAAAATTTGAAGAGGAGAATCAGTTCCATTGTCATTCACAGTGACTTAAAGTGTCAAGCTTTTTCTTTAATCAAATGAAATGGATATTTTTTTAAAGAGTTTTTATAGGGCTCTCAAATGATACCAATATTGCTACGAATAACTGCTTGTCTTAAGGATTAACAGTGCTTGAAGCCTATTTTTACGGACGTGCGATTTTTTTGAAGCCGAGTGTAATAATTAAACATACTTATAATATAATATAACATGTCAATAATTAATTTTAGTGCTTACATTACATACGTATAATTAAAAAAAATGTTAAGCTTCTACAATGACAACAGTGAGCTTAAGAGGAGTCATTAATAAATCACGGCGGCGCGGCGTATGTGAGGAGAACATATTACCGAACACTGTAACTTACGTAGACGGAGAAAATGTATCAGGAAGTGTTAAAAGCTAATCGCACAGAGCTAGCGACTATTAGACAAGTCTAAAATTTATCTGCCAGTATTAGCGCTTTCTGAAAATCTGATCTTTTACTTTAGCATATAGGGATATAGGTCGCTAATATTTTTTAACATTTATAACATACATTATCAGTGATAATTTACCACATACAAAAATACTGTTGTGTACAGGTATTTAAAATATGATTACATTTATTAATTTCAACATGCTGCGAGATGCGTAAACATACAGTTTCTAGGCTAAGCTGTTTTTGTGCAATGCAATGTAGTACGCTTGGACTGAACAATTTTGTCAATAAAATTTTAGCATTTTATACATTTGAACTTTTAATTTTATTGAAATATCTGATGGCTACATTCAGAAGAGATTTGTCATCAATTATCTTTAGTTTATAGCTATTATGAAAACTACGATAAAATAATCGAGTACATCGTTCTTATAAGACTTTCTTAGATCTATAAAAACAGAAGTGCCACGTCGATCTTCAGTAGCGACTCTGGCGACAAATTGGGATTTACTGGCTGCCGTGGTGTGGCGCGTTCTGAACGCGCGTCTGGTCGGCGCCTGCGGTCGCGCCGCTGCGTGACTTATACGAACCCCCCGCCCATGCGGTCGTCTCAGTACGGCTTGGCTTGGAAGTGCTCCACCAAAACCACATACATCGCGTTAAGTGCTTTTTTCCAATGTTTGTTCTCTGGACAAAATGTGGTACTTTTTAACAGTCATTCGTACTCTTAAGTAACTACCGACATAAACCAGAAAGTTAAGTAATAGACGAGCGAAGAATTCAAGCTACAGGGATTATTTTAAACGACCCCTTACCGTTTCTAACGATAACTAATTTGTCTCTTGTAATCTTAATAGCAAAAAGCAAGTGTGCACCTTTTGATGGCGAAAATATTTTCTTTGTTTTTTACAGTAGTATTTTAGGCTTTTAAGAAATTACAAATAAGGCAATTTCATCAGCTAAAGTTGGCATTTACTAATCCTTTGAAAAAGAGTCCCATTAGCAGTAAAAGTGTCGATTACGACGGCGGCGCCGAAGTGGGCGCTAAATCTCCGTACTTTCATAACTCATGCACCAAAAAACACCTCATCTACAAATGGATCCGGAATAAGCTCCAATTCTTCGATTCCAATTTCAAATCGAATTCATTCCGATATTTATACGAGATCGGATTAATCTTTAATTCGCCTCGTAGCGAGTTGTTTTAAAGTGCGCTTATGAGTTTTCTTTCGATTCTAATTATGGACTTTACCGTTTGCGAAATAAGAGAGGTATTCTCTTGTTATAATTTGGAAAGAAGTAGTAAAAGTGGGAAATATTTATGAGCTTTCGAAAGAAATTCCTTCTGAATGTTTGCATTTATGAAAATATGCTCGAATGAAAGGGGCTGGGATGATCAGTTTACAGATTGCACTTTTAATTTTTAAGCTAGATAGCGTAGCACCTACCTATAGAGGGTGTAACAAAATTGGTTTATTGGGATATGAGCAATCTCTTAGAACAAAAGTTTTTCAGTACGATGAGTAGAATCCCCAGTTAACGGGTCCTACATTAATTTTGTTACACCGTGTGTTAATTTGTTAAGTAACTATAACTTAGACCAAAAACTTTTAAGATGAGGAAGAAACATAGTTTAATTTATAAGAAAAGCAACTACAAATTGATAAGTATAAAGAATGTAAAATATGTGGTCCACTTAGAGAACAACTTTTTAACCAACTTCAAAAAGAAGGAGGTTCTCAATTTGACTGTTTGTTTTTGTAGGTATGTTAGGCGATTACTCCACAAATTATGGATTGATATTGATGATTCTGTTTTTGTTTGGTAGATCATACTTCGGAGGTATTCATCATCATCATCATCATTATCATCAGCTGAAAGACGTGCACTGCCGGTCAAAAACCTCGCCCAAGGATTTCCACCCCGACCGGTCCTGCGCTGCCCGCATCCAGCGGCTTCCTGCAACCTTTACCAGGTTGCAGGATGGGTCCACCGAGTGGGAGGCCTGTCTATATTGCGTTTCACGATGCGCGGTCGCAACTCGAGAAGTTAAGACTCAGAATCAGAGTTATTATGTAGGTATTATTATATAAATTTTATCGAAATAGATTCAGCGCTTTTTGAAAAAAAAAAAACAGCAAAATTGTAGTTGTTACGATTGAAGTCGGTTGTTCTTAACCTGTTCAGTGTTGTCAATTATTACTTCATCTTTTTCTATCCTCCATCTACTTGATTTCTCCAAAGTAGATAGAGGAGGCAAGAAACCCATAGTTGATTATTGCTATACCCCCTATAGAAAAGCTAACCATCGAAAATGCGTTGGTATTAAATATGCTGACTACGTAGGCAGCGCCAAAAGTTTCCGGCCTGACATATTTAGAGTTGTATAGCGATGACTTAAGCTATATTTCTGGAAAGTGTAAGACGGATAATAGTCACTGACGCAGTCGACGAGATCAGTATGTTTTTATTTATTTACCGTAGAAGTAAAACTTAAATAGGTCAGCCGTATCATAAATCGAATATCATGCAGTCGAGTTGTTTTATCAATATAAGGAGTTAAAAAATAAACCATGCGATGGGTTCCTGAATTTGTTCCCGTTATTCTGCGACAGCAATAGCTAAAAGCGCAAGAATTTTTTTGGCACCGTGTGTTTTAAATATTACTGATGTTTTAAAATCAATTATAACAGAATATGAAACAATGGCCTTCTACCATGATCTCTTTAAAAAGATCGAATCAAGTCATTAAAAGATCAAATGAAGGAGCTCCAAAAAAGAAAGCGTATCGGAATCAAAGAAAAAAATAATAACCACGGTTTTTTGAAATTGCAAAGGACATAATGTTGAAGAATTTATAAGAACTTAACACTATTGTGGACGAGACATATTATGCTACTATTTTAAATACTGTAAGCTCAAAAATCTCGGGATAATCACTTAATATGTGCATCTATTGCACGACAATGCAAGTGTGCCACGGAGGAATTTTTCAAAATATGGCGATCGGGGATCTTGGCTTCCAACAACTTGATCGAGCATTCTACAATGTCTCTCTGGCTCTCCCTGTCTATTATGTACTTCGCTACCTGAAAAAGCACGAAGTTTCTACACGTAAAATAAGTTGAAAGCTGTAGTACTCAAGTTTACGACTTCGAGGAATCTAGTATATTTTTAAAAGGATTGATATGTTTATTCCTTGTTTTAATATGTGTATTGAAATAGAGGATGATGTGGTAGAAACATAAAGAATTTTCAACCGTTTCTTTTTCTTACTCGGGCCGGAAACTTTGGCGCTGCCTACGTAGGTAGGTATAGGTAATATTAGTCTTCCTACCTAGGTAGAGTGGCTACTCTACCTACCTGGGTATCTATCTATAACAGGTATTTGTTTCAGAGGCTACAAAAAGAAATTCTGTGACCGACTTATTTTTTTTTTTCTGTTATTATAAATAAAATAAAGCTGTATATAACAATGATCCTCAATCAAATCTTAATTTAGGCGGATTAATTCCTCTTCCTAATCGCTAAGTTTAACATTGTACAGTAAAAATAGTCAATTAGTTACCAGATACTCTTAATACTTGAATATGTAAAAGACACTGTTAGTTTTAGGATTCACAAAAAGCGTGTAAATGCGCCGTTCATAATTTATCAGAATATAAAAATAAATACAACGGCCGGGTTTAATCCATCAGAGTTACTCTCAAGCACTGTTTTTTCAAATTACATAATTCTTAAATCTAATATTGTTCAATACCTTTCAAATAAGTATTCGATTTGGCTGCCATAAATTTTATTATCCCCAGCAGTTACTAACAACGGAAATCATTTGCGCAGAGCAACCTTACTTTATTATTAAAAAGCATTATTTTTCAATTGCTTTTCTATACTCATCGACGGATTTCAGTTTTGTTACTTTTGATTTTGGGCTTTGCTCTGTGATGTTAGAGGTGATTTTGCTAGTTGGAGTTGAGCAAGGAGGTTGGATTCTTAAAGAGGTTCGATTCGCGAATTCTTTTAATAAGTGCGGATGATTTACGCGACGCCAAGCGCACTCGGTGTCGGGGGTGCCTTAATTAGAGTGAGAAAAAATCCGACAAAGGCTGAGTACACCTTTCAGCTGGAGTTGTCACGCCGCACTACGACCTTTACTGGCTGCTCAGCCAGCTAATTGAATTTTAAGTATTGTCACGTACATAGTTCCGTATTTCTTGTGGAATAAGCTTTGTGTTCTGTTTATACATATTTATATATATATTGAGATACTTTATCTGTATTTTTATAGTATAACAAAGAAATAAGCTCATTGTTATTTAACTTATACACTAATTATACATCAATAATAGACAGACTAATCTCTTTGAACTACAGTCATGATTGTGCCACTTGTTATTTTTCGTTTCCCTTTGATTTGGACCGACCGAGGGTGGAGCGACTACTCAAATCAAAACATACAGGTAAAATATCAAACGTCCCCTTTTCTACTGGAATGGCCATATTCTAAATAAAAACATTGCTACCAAATCGGTTTTATTCTACGACATTTCCTTGCTAATTCTGTGCGCTAGTGCGAGTTCCTTTTCAATTTGTACTCAACCCGTTTGTGATAGGGACTATTTCATTCAGGGTGACCTGTAAACCGATGTTGGTAAGGTTATTGGTATGAGATTGCAAGCAGCCGCATGTGTGGTAACATTAAGGCAAATAAAATTTAAATATGGCAACACCGGCATGGGCCATATCTAAAGAAATAATAATATAAAGAGAAATAAGAGATATAAAAAAGCTTAAATGTATCACCTGGCTTTGGGTACCTATGTCTTGCACATACTGCTTATTAATCAATAATTAACTTTTGAAAAAGAAAAGAGAGTACTCATTAACTTGTGTCTTTACATACATAGGTCTTGATGTGACACTAAATGCTTCTTCTAAATTACAATAAATCAGTGGTTCAGGCTTTAATGAGCTTTACTGCATTTATATTTAATTTATACATATTTATGTATAATGAAAACACTAACATTTTTTGTAGGTGTGTGAGATAAAGAAGTGAAATGAAGATCACCTTAAGTTGTATTAAAATATAATTACATATAACAAATATAAAGCTATAAAATAAGAAGTAGGTAGGTAGCCCGTGGAGAGTTTCAGGAGGACGACAGACTAAGTCACTTTGTTTGGGCAGGTAAATGTAGGTATTTTTGCGCGTACAAGTAACATTTGCCATAGGTCGTATTATTCAAATGTGGACCAATAAGAGAGCATTTACGACCGGCTATAAAACTACAATCGAACGGAACGAATAAATATTCCGATCTCTGTGACTTATACATGGAAATACAATGTTTGTCTGGAAAGAGACAATCGCGTGTCATTATAGTACGCAATGAATTGGTCATTGAATTGATTAGTCTAACAAAATTGATTTTGAGATTTAAGTGGTAGTCGGTGTCAAATAAAATAACAAAAGAAAAATATAATAATACACGATGGCTAGAAGAAAAGTGATGTTAATTTGTATTGCGCTGTTTTTGGTAATTTGGAAGCACATCTATCGTTCAAATCAGTTTAGTGAAGCTTGTCTACTAACACTTCAAATTATTTTTAATCATATCTTCATTTTAATTTGTAAACTGTCTGTGACGATCGCCTGGTATTGAAATCAGCGTCACCCGTGATCACGACGTGTAGGTCTCCGTCGACTGCATCTTTGTAAAATTCCTTATTGATTTGATTAGGTACAGCTCAAACATTAATTTTATTGTAGAAAACGTTCGTTTTGTAGGGCAAACCATTAAATTTTGTTGTTGAGAGCATTATGTTTTTGTAAGTATTAAGAATGTAAAACTGGGAAAATTATTTTAATACTTAGGTTATTTTTGTAGTGTCTAGCAATTTTTTGTTGTAGTTACGATATTTCCATTAGTTTTATAGTACATTTAATTACATCCTTTTCTAAATCAATCTTTATCGAATTAACATAACTACTTAACTGTGTTCCCAGCAGGAATCACATCTAGTCCGCGGTTTCTGCATCCAAGCCATAATACAAGCCATAACAGGGTTATGCTCGCCGTAACCGCTACCCGCGTAACCGGCGCAACACCGGACCGGGGTTAATTCGGAACCTGTACCTTTATGTGTTTCTATTTATGGCATTCGGCCAGAGATATAGGTTCTCGAAAAAGAAAGTTTTTTAACTTGATTCCTTGCTATACAGGTTGTTAAAATTAGTGCATTTGAAATATCAAGGGGTTACTCAGACTCTAGTATAGAATATAGGAAAAATATTGAAAAAAATCCAATCTTCAATTATTTTTTTCAGTGTCCCATACATAATTCTTGATTCACTATTCAGATTTAGTATGGGACACTGAAAAATTGTAGATCGGATTTTTTCAACATTTCTCGTATACTATACTTGATTCTGAGTAACCCCTTAAAATTTCAAACGCACCTTTTTTAACACCCTGTATAAGATCTAACAAAATCAGCGGAAACTATTTAAACGGGGGTGTCTACTCATGAAACTGAACAACTTTCCCCGAGGAACCCACAGTCAGTTCATTGAGCTCATTTTGTTAGACATTATACAGGTTGTCCAAGATTGAGTGAATAAAATTGCTATGGCAGAAAGCTTGTCTAATGTCCCACCAGATAAGCTAAAGCTAATTTAAAAAACGACTTAGCTTTTAATAAATGATGTTTTTCCGAAAATATGGGAAAAACTGACTTTTCTTGAATTTTCGGTTATATTATAAGTGTCACGTTTAGAGTTAATTTGTAATTTTTTTTGCTGCATTCTTTTTTAATAATGGTGAAAGAAAACACAAATCAACTTTAGCTCAGAAAGATTGAATCCTCATGGAGGATCTGGGGGCACTTAGTGCCCCCGCCAAGACGAGCCAAGCGAAGCGCAAGGGCACTACCTACCTTTTCTCGAAACGCTTCGTCGTTTTTTTGAACTCTCATAACTTTGCTTTGGATGATGCTAAATAGATAAAATTTTTCAAGATAGAATGCCATCAGTACAGTCATTAAACATACAAAGTTTGAATTTCGTACCTATTATACTTTAGATTTTATTAATGTTTCAAAACCCTCAATTTCATCACTGACACACTGACTCACTGACTCACTGATCATCAAAATTGTTAGGGTACTTCCTAAAGTCATAGAAAGCTGAAATTTGGTATGTAAGCTAATATTACTACAAAGACAACAAAAAAATTAAAAAACCTAACCTAACCTATCCCCTGGGAATAGGAGGTGGAAGCACAGATTAGATAATATAATAGTACCTACTACGGTGGAAGTTTGTATGAGACTTGCACTACAGTTTGTGCTACATAAGTGAAAATTAATTAAAATACTTTTTATAACAAATAAAAAATATGTACGTCATAATTTTTCGAACATCAGCCCTAACTCTTAAAAAATGGGGGTGAAAGCTTAAACACGGTAATAGTGACGGTAATATCAACCGGCGTCACTAGATGGCGCTGACTGTATTTTGAAACGCGGTAATGACTTGTATATCGGGCAGCCTTATCTAGCGAAGTGGTATAACGTTAATTTACTATTTACGGTAGGCGTACGTAGCCCCCTCCTGAGTTATAAGGTGTACACCTTGTAAATATTGATTTAAGCAGTATTAAAGCACACAAGACAGCTATAGTCAAATATAATCGCCTTAGAACGAAGTACTCGTATCGCCTGACCTATCACTTATTTTAAACAGTAAATCATCAAATAAAAAAGGCAAAGGTTAGAGGTGGGTCGGTACGCGATTTTCCAATACCGAAACGTAACTGGTTATCAGTACCCAATAACGGGTTTTGAAACTATTTATTTTAAAAACTATGTATCGGCGACCGAGGGTATTGGTATTTCTACGTTACCAGTTATCTGTGGTTATCGGTGTTATAGCGTTATTGTGGTAAACATGGTATTGTGCGGTATTGCTGTCCCTTTCACACTTGCGTGATTTGCTATAGTCCGTCCTGTTGTCAGACCGAACCGTTGCTTTCAGAACGTAGACTTGGAACGTCCTCCTGTGTTTTTCGTTGCTCGTACGTGTTCTGAAACACTTCCGCACGAGAAATTATTCCTTGATAGCAGGACGGTCTTTTGCAAACCTTCTAAGTGAGAAAGGGACACTCTTGTCAAATAATGCATGACTTCCAATAACTTGAGATTTGAAACATGCTTCTCAGTTGTTCCCAATAAATAGTTTCGGGAAATACATAGATTTCGTAATACCGAATACCGTATTTCGGTTATTGCACCAATACATAGTTACAGAAACTATTTACGTTTTAAAACGCCCATCGCTACCGGGAAAACGATACTGGTATTGTAGGATGTTGGTATTTCTTCGTTACCAGTTATCTGTGGTTGTCGGTGTTATCGCGTTATGGTGGTAAACATGGTATTGTGTGATATTGGTGTCCCTTTCACACTTGGGAGACTTGCTATAGTCCGTCCTGTTGTCAGACCGAACCGTTGCTGTCAGAACGTAGACTTGGAACGTACTCCTATGTTTTTTCGTTGCTCGTGCGTGTTCTGAAACACTTCCGCACGAGAAATTATTCCTTGATAGCAGGATGGTCTTTTGCAAACCTCGTAAGTGAGAAAGGGACACTCTTGCCAAATAATGCATGACTTGCAATAACTTGAGATTTGAAACATGCTTCTCAGATGTTCCCAATAAATAGTTTCGGAAATACATAGTTTTCGTAATACCGAATACCGTATTTCGGTTATTGCACCAATACATAGTTACAGAAACTATTTACGTTTTAAAACGCCCATCACTAGCAAAGGTAGAGAGTGGACTATAAAAAAGGTGTGGCTGACGTGCAAGAAATACACCCAAAAAAAAGGAAGAAAAAATAAACAAAAAAGTCCATTAACCAACTTACAAAAATAAATGAAATCCCACCAAAAACATTTTCATGTAAAAATGTTGCCAAGATGAGTCTACGTAGCTTACCCTGTGAAAAAGTTATGATCTCGTATAAAGCCAAGCTCTATCGACTGCACGCTCTAAACCTACAAGCTCTACACTACACCTTACTCGTTCATTGGGTGTGAAATTAAACGGCCAAGCCACACGTTTTGACTAAAATGTAGAATTTGTGAAGGTAGGCCTGATAAAGTTAGGGCGCATAGATCAAAAATCTTGGCTCTACATGAGATCTGACCACTTTTTCATATATTTTGAGTAAGGTGTAGTGTAGAGCTTGTAGGTTTAGAGCGTGCAGTCGATAGAGCTTGGGTTTATACGAGATCTGCTAACTTTTTCACAGGGTAAGCTACGTAGACTCGTCTTGGCAACATTTTTACATGAAAATGTTTTTGGTGGGATTCATATTTTCCATTGACTCTAGATAAATTATGCATATCAACCCAATATATAAGCATACCAACCCATAGCAAAGGTTCGTAGTATAACGGTTGTATTAACGTTTACATAACGCGAAAAAGGCGCAAATTATTCGATTTAAAATCGTGTAAATGTCTTAATATGATTGTATTTAAAACAAATTAGTTATGCAGACGTCTTGTTAATATAATAAATACATCCAAGTATTATACGACTAAACTTTCGTATAAAATACTATAACACAATTCTTTGACATCCGAGATACCACTAGATAACCTATTTAAAACCAAACGTTATTTAGTCTCGATATTATATGACAACTTTGCTAGTTGGGTATCCATTATATCTTGTGCCTTAACCGGAAGGCCGATGAAATAGTTATCATCCAGAACTGACGCTTCTTCTTTTGCATAACGAATTAAATTACCAAATTAGTCGAAACAAATAACGATTACAATGTCATTAATCCCATATAAAAATATAAAATTTCAAATCTTAATTAATGGTACAAAACTATAAAAAAGCTAAACTTTTAAGCATTTGGCATACATGTTTTGTTGCTTAATACAAATCATCAAAATCATTCAAAATTAGGGGAGATAATAAAGGTTCCGAAAAACAAATGAACCTACAGCGATCGGTGGCTGATTATAATACTACTAAGCTGCATTAAAATGAATTACCGAAAAATTTACACAAAATATACCAAAAATAATTTCATATTTAACAAACAAGCACAAGCTTGTTCTAATTACAATTCTACGAAATAAAAACTGTAGGTCCAAATAAAATACTAAACTTCAAAATAAATTAATAAACTTGCGAATATTATTACTAACTTTGCGAAAAACATGTTCCGATAATATAAACGTTTTCCTACGCTCTGTAAAAACTATCTTAATTTCTATTGTTGGTTATGGAATAACTTTTTTACTCTCAATTGTAATGAAAACAACTACGAGTACCTATACTACCGCGTGATCCGCGCGCCCGCGCGGCGGCGCGGCGGTCTGTGGGCTGAGATTCGTCTTTCATAGACATTCAGCGTTTTTTTTTCTTAGATATATATTTTTTGCTATAAATGGCTACTATAGATAATTTTTATGTACACTTGTATTGAAAAAAGTCATAGTCTTGTTTCCAATTAATAAGAATTTTTTTTTTTGGAAAAAATGGGTGGAGCTGTCATGAAAAATAAAATATCTCCGCTATCGTACATTTGACCACTATTCTTTTGCAGGTGGTTAATCTTTGAATTTATTGACATACTTTCAAAAATTATAAATATTTGAAAATGTGTTATTTTTTTTGAAACCAATGTTTATAAACAATGTTATAAAAATAAACCCACTACTCACTCTCAATAATAACTCAATAATCGTGACATAAGACAGTAAATAAGAAATATTGCAATATTAGTAGAATTGAATTACATAAGTACAAAGGAAACGAGGTCGCCCGACTGAGTCTAGACCGGCTCTTATAATATTGTACAATAATGAATGAAATAATTATAAACTATTAAATTAAGCAGTACATAAGTGCAATTTTGTATTAGGTACATTTCACGATTAAAATAATTCATAATAAACTGCGTTACTTTTTTTTACTCACTTACTTGTTACATTAAAAGTAAGTTATAAAATATATATTACAAGCAGATTTTCATATTTATTAGAGGTTACTATGGAATAATACAAAATAGTATTTGTATTATTTCGCTATAGTTTAAAAATCACCACATTTTATGAAATGTATCAGGTTGGTTTTAAATTTATAATAATAGGTGAATAACGATAAAAATGACTAACTATAGTTTTCGGTTAAACGTAATTTACTCTGGTAGAAAAGTATTACGTCAGCAAATGATGACTTAATTTTTCGCAACTTTCAGTATTTCATTCGCAAGTTTCAGTATTTTTATTCGCACAAAAGTTTTCGGAAACTTTGTAAATAAAGCAGTAAAAATAATATTTTGAATAAGCTCATTTTTTATTTACTTTTCGGAGCTTTTATTACTACTCCAAAATTAGTGTTTAAAATAGGGAAGGTAGTTATCAAGTTCCGTTCCATTTCGTTCTGATAGCACACTGACCAGAAGTTCTTCTGTAATGGCATTGATATCAGCGGATAAAGAAGGTGATCAAGTATGATGCACCCTACGTTACAGGCATGCCCGTCGTGGCGGGGTGGTATTCTGTTGGAGTGCTAAACTTCCTCAGTCCTTCGTCACACGCTACCGCTAGCTCCTGTAGGTCGCTCTAAACTAAAAAATAATGGTAGGATTAATAACGCCAAAATTGTATCTGTATAGCGTGGACATCGTTGTCACTTCTGTTGAATTTTATATCACTACAGTAGAATAAATTCTACCTGCTCACATGAATTATTACTTCGTACACCTATAATAGTAAAAGACGTAATAAATTAACAAGGCATTTGAGCTACTTAATGCCACTCTCACGCAAGTCCTCCACAATACTAACTATTATAAGTCTGTAAGTTGGGGAAAGTTTTTCCCGGTTCACATAGCGTAACCGTGACAAGTGTAACACCCTTCGACAATTTCCAGTCCACTACTCATTTGAATAATATTTTGATACAGTCAGCAAGACAATTTAAAAATAACTACAGTCTTCTTCTTCTTCTTATCGTATGGCATCGTATGGCTAATAATATTTGTGAGGAAACCTGCATATCTCGTTACTAGCTGTGTATAAAAGTCGCTTTGCACCACCTCTCTAGGTGTAAATCTTATTGCCCTACACATGACCGCAGGTGATGCTAAGTGCTACTCCAAGCAACCACCGTCTATACCTACCAGATTACAGAGAGAAATTTATTTAAATACCTATTTTAATAACTGTTATATCAAAGATATACTAGAGCTACTTTTAATAATAGTTACACCTTATATATGAAAATTATGTACAACTAACTTATCGAACAGATCGTAATAAGATATGACATTAAAAAGCCTGCAAGTGTGTACAATAAGTAATATCCCAACTGTACTAAACATTTCGAAGTGTACCGAATAGTCGCAGATGGTGCTGATAGAGAATTGATGGCCATAAGATAGGCAGCGGTCCGTCTTCATGAGACACGCGTGTGTGTCTCCTCTACATCTTTAAATATCGGTAACAATGTACAGTACTTCTGTTTTCAGGTTAGTTTGTGAGAATAATTGGTACATTTAATAGGTACCTTAAAATAACTTATGATATTAGAGGTATAATGATCTTACCTGGCCTATATCGGTAGTTTAATGGTTAGCGCTATTACTGCTAGGTCATAGGTACTAGGCACCATTCCTTTACAGCTAAAGTGTGACAATATAATTATTCGTTTCCTTTGTATTTATTAAAACTGGTGATCAAAACGTATACGTGCAAATTTTGCGAAAATGTGTCGTAATTTTTAAGGTGGTATTCTACAAGAATAAACTCTTGGATTGCGTTGTGGGTTATGTATACGCCAATTTAAGACTTTTATTGAGATTTTTTTAAATACTGTTTTGCAATGGCAATTGCAATCAAATCGCTCTCCTCCGAGAAAAACATCTAAACGTGGGTACCCAGGCAAAACCGTACCCTTGATGCAATGAATATGCTCTTTTAAACACTGTTTGTTTTCAGAACACGACGTAATTGTGTTATTAAGTAAAACAGAACATTATCATTTAACCCCTTTTAGGCAGCCACCGCGGCGCGTGAACACGCGCGTGGCACGCACGCGACCGCGCTCTGCCGCTCTCAACCGCCCTCGCAACACAACACAACATACGCACAACAATCTTGTTACACGAGGATTACACCGTTGATCGATGTTCACAAATTGTTGTCGCGTTATCAAGTTTATTAGGTTATTATGTGTGTCTCATCGCTAGCCGTATCGCTTACGACGACTTAACTTATTGACATAGAACCGAGTATACAGCGTGTAATAATATCATATGCGCCCCGTTAAATGTACTAGTTCATTCATTCACATTACTAAACAACTTTTCTATTAATTCAATAAAGTACCCGATAAAAATCCTAACCTAATCAATTTAACAATAAGAAATTAACACTCGACAGCATCATATATATTTCTTTGTCAATTTGAGAATCAACATGTAACTAACAAAACCCGCATTCTGAAATCCGTCAAGCTATTTTGGCTACAATTGATAACATGAAACGAGCGTACATACATACAAACGAAAACATTACCCGTCACTTGAGAAGTCGGGTAAAAAATGGGTTCTCCTCATACAAATTGATCTGATGTTTTCTTTACGTAATGGAAAGATTTACAGATACTTAATACAGAATCAATGCTTTTTTAGCCAACTGACTTAGGTTTAGGAAAAGTTGATGTGGACTAGAACCATTTAACGATTAATATTATGTATAGATATAAAATGTATTATGTATAGGTATAAAATTAAAAACCATTTAACGAGTAATATTATGTATAAGTATAAAGTAAACTGTTAACGATCGTATCAATTAATCGGTTTTTTAATTTTTTAATCAGAATCAATTTTCGATATTAAATACGACTATGCGTAGTTCGTAGCTCGGATTTTAATACTTCACTCATGGACCAACGATGTTGCATATACAGGGTGATAAAAACATGTCCGGCAACATTTCAACTGTGGCTTCTACTCATCAAACTGAATAAATTTCCCCAAGAAACTCGTGGTCGAATAGCTAACAATATTTCATTTCCCATACAAAGTTCATCAATCAGCTAACGAATTTGTATGAAGAGTCCAAAAATTTACCATGAGTTTCTTGAGGAAAGTTGTTCAGTTTGATGAGTACTTTATATTGCTATACGTATAACTACTCGACATATTTAATTAAAATTTGGAAAACCTTGGACAGTTTTGTCCCGTAAAACTGATTTCCAAGCTTTCTCTTGCGACTCGCACACTTGCGTACACTCGCGCTAAAAAAAAACACAAGCACACGGCAAAACTTGTTGTATATATTTGTTAAAAATTAAATCATTGTAAGACTATACGCAGCTGAATTTTTGAGATACAGTCAGGTCACTATATTCATAAACCTAATGACTTTCACACAAGGAAGATGAATGTGCTTTCAGGCCGTAAATTTACAAGCAATTAAACAAATCAAAAGTCGCTCTCCTCTAGGCCTCGGTACCATGGCGCAGTTCAAATCAAAACTTCAATGATAGGATGAACGTACTGCGAACCGTTCAAAAAGTTTGCCTTTTACAATTTCCACATATTGGTTTCCCTGTGGCGCGCTGACCAGAACAATACTACTACTTATAATATGGATGAGACGGTTGGTTTTATCTTTAAAGGTTATACATATTAACAATTTCGCTAAGATTATGTTTTTTCAGAATGATAATTTAATGAATTAAGCAATAAATTATAACGGATAAATAATTTCTTACAATAACATAAAACGCAATATTTATTCTTAAGACTTTTGTCATTTGGAAAATTTCCTGCTACTTGAAGGTTGTGATTAATTATTTTAAAATATAAAACGTAACTATTATTTGATGGAACTAATATAGAACTAAATAATTGGGATGTTAGTTTTCATATAGGATATGGTTAGCCGTTAGCTGCAGACACATCTGTGCACGTTATTGGGCAAATTTTGGAACCACGCTGCACCAATAACAATGCTAATAATGTAAATTTTTATTTAACTTCGTACCTACTTATTACCAATCTTGTGAATGTAAAATATAAGATGTAATTTAATAAAAATTGTATAATGTACACTTAAAGAAAATCCTGAATAAACCTCTAAGAGCATAAGAATAAGTACAGCAGTAACGGTATTTCTTTCAAGAAAAAATCAAATTGTAACGACCGGTCATATCCACAAGAGCTGTTCGGCCAATCGTTGGATTGATATTCAATTCTGAATTGCAAGGAGAAAGATCGCCCCGGGACAGCGCCCAATTGAATTTGAAAACAGAGCATCTCCCCCGTTCCCCACCCTCCCCGACGCTATCTTTGAATAAAAACACCATGAATTTATGAAACAGGTGGAAAAAATTTCGTTGAATCTAATGGTAATAAATAGAAGTAAGTATTGATCTTATTGGAATTATATTTTGAAAAACGAATTGATTGTGCTCAATGTTAGTTGTATTATTGATTAGCCAAAAGCATTATACCTATTTATGAACTTAAATTCCCAAGTTCAACATAAATAAAAGAGGCACAACAAATTGTTTTTCTAGAAGTAAATACTTATTTTATGAACGGGGAAAAGCATTTGTACTTATCACAGAAGCAGAGACGGTCCGAAGTTGGAATGGTCACTCTACGCCCCAGCGGGGCCTGCGTGGCTATTTGCCCGCACATAGACAACAGTTTTATTGTTTTTATATTTATTTATCTGACGCTATTTTTGCGTTCTCCTGCCCCATCGCTTTTGATACGTGTCTATATGACGTAGCAAAGAGCGGTCAGAGAGGGTGTCGCGCCACTGCCACTGGAGTAACATAGGTGTACCTTCTGGTACATTAAAAATTGCAGATAGTTTATTTACTATTTTGTGAAATTTTATTTTAAAAAAGATTTTAGCTGATATGCTTATTTTTTATAGCTAAGTACTAGGTACCTACATAATACGATTCTTCAGAGTTTCAGATGCCGTGATTACTAATTTCTTAAATTTGTTGATTGTTTATATAAGCTCACCTGCCGCACTAATTATAGCCCAATATGTTATAGGGGCTGGAGATTATTTAAATTATACTGATTCCATTGTCAATATTCAGACCTGCATTGTAATTATAAATACAGGGTTAAAAAAGTGCATTTGAAATTTTAAGGGTTTACTCAGAATCAAGTACAGAATACAGGAAACATATTGAAAAAATTCGACTCAGAATCTTTTTTTCAGTTTCCTATACTAAATCTGAATAGTGAATCTAGAATTTGTATGAAAAACTGAAAAAAATAATTGTAGATCAGTTTTAGATTAGTTTTTTCAATATTTTTTCCTGTATTCTAGAATTTCTACACTTGATCCTGAGTAACACCCTAAAATCTAAAACGCACGTTGTTTAACATTCTGTAAACAAAATTGGTGTAGGAGCCGTTAACTGCGGATTCTACTCATCGTACTGAACAACTTATGTACTACGACTTCGCTCAAATCACAAAAAATTTGGGCTCTCCATACAAAAATGGCAAAACAGATGATCAATTTGTATGAAATGTTCAAAAAATGTATATGCTTTGAGCAAAGTCGTAGAACAAAATTTATTCAGTACGGTGAGTAAAATCCCCAGTTAATGGGTCCTACACCATTTTTTTTACACCCTGTATAGTGTACATCTTTCGGCAATACAATGCCTCGCCTCAGAGAGATGCAGACAAAGGCACATTAATTTACTCATAGTTCAATTTCACATTAAAACTGAAAATCCAGAGGCTTCACATTTTCAAATGTTATTCACCTTAATATTGTACTGTATGGCAGGTTTTTTCGAACAAAAAAATCAGCTATTTTCATATACTTACACAATGTTAACATATCCATAATATTCTAACAAAGTCAGGTGAAGCTAAGGTCCAACTATGATACGTCAGCGCGATATAGAATAGCCACCCTCGTTTTATCGTATCCTTGTACAATACTACGCGTACCACCGCGGCTCTGGAATCAGGACTCAGTTCGTTGGCAATAGATGTTAAGACGGCAGCAAGCCCTGCACGCTTCTGTGGGGGAGGTTGTATTATATCTGATGCGTCTGACTGTTGTATTCAGTATCAATTCAATATCACAGCACGTTTGATAGCATCGTTCCACAAAAGAGTGAGAAGTATTATGGATTTCAAAGTCCAGACTTTTTGTTGCGTAATTAATTAATGTTTAGATACATACAGTTATACAGGTGTTACAAAACAGGTAAAGAATAAATAACTGGCGATTCTAATAAAATTAAACATAATGGCTTTTGTTTTACGAATTTGCTGATTCGGCAAAAAATACTTGAGTCCATATAAATCGCTCAGTTACTCGGCGAAAGTATCTAACATGTTTTTTTTGCGATTTCAGCTATTTCAAAATTAGTCAGCCTTGTGATCGAATTAAACTATTTGGAACCCATAAAATCTGATCAGGATGATGAGCAAAAGCTCTAGTTAACGGTTCTAAACTTATTGTAAACGCCCTGTAAAACTTAAAATAATTTAATCATATTTTTTAATAAAAAAAACCCTAGCTGCTTAAGTAATACCTAGTAATTAATGTAATAATCTGTTGTAACACTAAGCGTAATATGAAGCTCAAACTCTATCCACCAAACCTTTACACTACAGGCTAGTCCATAGGAACAAAGACGCTACCGGAAAACACTCCTTTTGGGCCATTCAGCAAAAAACTGGAATGTTGAGTTACGAGTAGAAACTTTTATGCGTGCTTTAAAAATACGTAGTACACGATCGTCAATTAAAGTATGTACTAAGTAATTTAGACGGTGCCTCCTTTCACACGTACCTAAATACCTTTTTATAAAAAAAATACAAAACAGAAATTGCAAGACAGTGAGGCTGTTCGTCGGTTTTTAAGCAGAAAACTTGGCTAATTTCGCTTTTAGCAAAAACTTTGGCAGCCATTGTCGCGTTCGGGGTTCTTGCCGCTTAGCCAGACCTCATCAATCAGACCTCGTCAAACTCCGCCAAACCGCCGCTTGATTACGTGTCTACTGCGACAAATTCCAAATTGTTATTGCCATTTTGATAAATTAGGAAAATTGTTTGGTTAATAAATGAAAAGGTAAACACTTCAAATTAGGATATTGATTCAGGTTAGCGCAACCTTAATCCTTTGGTCACCAATCTAATAAGATTAAAGCAATCGATTTTAGGAAAAACAATATTAGGTTATTCACGAAGTACGTGAACATTTTATTTTTTTATTTACTTACAAGTACTGGTGAGTTGTAAGTTAGGTGCTACATATTCAAGCAGATTAGTGTCATAGAAGTTAATCTGACAATTATTCGTGAAATAAATAAAAGAAGATAGTATGGAGGAATTAAAAAAAAGTATCACTGTCGAAGAGCAGCGCACTTTTCTGAAATTTTGTACTTTATTAAATTATTCCGAAGGATATTCCCAAGACCTGTTAACGAAAGCAGTAGGTAAGAATGCGCTTAAGAAAACAACAGTGCATAATTGGATGAAATCTTTCAAGGAAAGAAGAATTTCAGCTGAAGATGAACCAAGGCCAGGTCGACCAATTTCATCAAAGAGAGAAGCTGCTAAAGGACTAATAGAAGAAGCATTACGTGAATGTAAAAGAGTAACAGTTCAGGATTTTTCCACCCGATTTGACGTCCCTCCTAGCACTGTATACAACATTTTGACTGAAGATCTTGGTATGGTGAATAAGTTGGCTATTTGGGTCCCGGGTGAATTATCAGATATTCAAAAGGAGTTTAGAATTGAAGTTGCAAAAATGAATTTGGCATGGTATAAGCGTAAAAACCGAATGCTTGAAAGACTCGTGTGCTTAGATGAGACATACGTCGAATTTTACACCCCACGTCAGAGACATCAATCGAAGTCCTGGGTTAAACCAGGTGAGCCAGCAACACCTGTTCCACGGCAAAACCTTCATGAGCGCAAGGTCATGCTTATTGTTGGTATGGATATTCGTGGAGTGGCCTTTTGGAAGACATATGAAGAAAACTGTACTATGACTTCTGAAAGGTATAAGAATTTCTTAAGTGAATATATACCCAAATGGGCTGGCCAGAATAAAGTGTCTACTCCAATTCTACTTCATGATAATGCACGGCCGCACAAATCCCAAATTGTTCGTGAATTTATAGAAGGTATGGGTTGGGTCGAATTAGCACATCAACCTTACTCCCCTGATATGCACCCATGTGACTACAACTGCTTTGGGCATTTAAAGAGGGAATTAGCCGGAAGTACGCCATAAAACAAAAGAAGAACTAGATACGAAGATAAATGAGGTTTTAGAGACCTTCAACAAAAAAGGTACATTTAATGGCGTAAAGCAGTTACCAGCTATTTGGGAAGAAATTATAGAAAAGCGAGGAGATTACTGATATTGTATATAGTTACAACTATCACCTTAGAGAACAAATAAAGATTTACTATCAAAATAAAAATGTTCACTTATTTCATGAATGACCTAATATTTCCTAAATAGGTAGGAAAACATTTTATATAATAGTACTTAATAATAAATATTGATGAAGAAATAAATTTATTACTTATTATTCAAACAAGCACGTTGCATGTCACCAAACTAAAATTTTCAAGTGAATTGACACAACTATGGCTGCAAGTTATGGCTCTAAACCTATCGAAACTTATTTTTCAGTATCATACTCGTATTATTGTTTTCTATATTTTTTTGAATAATCAGCCGACTAGAAGTTTCTTGTTTGAAAATGAAAATATTTTATCATATTATTGTTCATATTAGTTAGTATATTATTGTTTTCTATATTTTTTTAAATAATCAGCCGACTAGAAGTTTCTTGTTTGAAAATGAAAATATTTTATTCGAAGTAGGTAGCAGTGTACACTTTTCGAACGTCATTCTTTTATCTACCTAATACGAGGTTCCTACCACTCGGAACTCGTATACCCCCGTTTCGGGAAGTGTTTGCGGAGTGAGAAGAAACGGCGGGCCCTAAAGAAACCTCCTCCAACACATTTAAAAAAAAAAAGTCTAATATTCTATTACATCTTAATGCTAGATCAATAAATGAATTATACAATGTCATGTCTGGAAATAAAATATACAAAATTAAGAATAAAGAAAGGATTCAAAAGAGCTAATAGTGAGAATTATTTGTAGCTAATGACTAACAATTCCAAAAACCAATGAAAAGAGCAGGCCAGTTCACACGGACAGCACCCGATCACGAGTATAACGCGAGAGTCAGTCATCGCTCCCCTCAACCATATTTGAGGGAAGGGAACGACCCGGCTCCCGATACGCCACCATCCGCATGAACATTTAAGCGAGCATGCACCACTCCGATCAATGGACAAAGAAAAAGGAGAAGGAAAAGTCTTACCGAATCCCTTCAGTTCTTTCACAATAGAGTTTGCATCTTTATTGTCTCACAATATGTCATGAAAATGTTTCTGTGTTGGTTGGAGAAACACTTACCGTCCAAGCATTTCTATCATCTAAGTACTCACATGTCTTATAGTAATGTTATGATATTACAGTGACAATCAACAAAATTATCTTTATTCGGTTTTCCATTATATCTATTCTGTTATAATATAAACTGTAGATAATAGTGTAAGTTGCCGAGAACTGATTTTGTTTTATAGAAATAGAAATAAAATTAGTACTTACCGAAAATTATGAAAACCCTTAAAAAGTAATGAATAAAAGTTATGACAAAACAGTTAAACGTATACATCGTTCATTAAATGTTATAGAATATACATAACAGTTTATTATCAGTTTAATGGGAAATTGAAGTTTCTCGAGCAAACTCAAAACTTCAAGCGAACAGCATTTTCAGTAAACAAAACCTGATACGCGTGAGTTTAGTTTATACTTAGCCCATAGCACCCCACAGCTGGGGCACGTCTCTTGCTACAGTTACCTCATGTAAGTAAGGTTAGATGACATACACATACGGTGTAAGGACAGCAAATTGATACACCATACCCCGGAACCGTATAAGTGCGAGTAGAACTCATGATATTTCTCTAAACTGAAGTCAGTTCAATTCCTCTCCTGGTAGCCTTCAGAGTCTTTATTTAAATGTGAATTCCGAACACTGGCGCAGCTTCTGAAATAGGTGTATACGAGGGCGACACTGAAAGTTTTTAGAACTGGCCACTTGTAAACGATATAATAAAAAAATAAGTTCAAATTTTGAAAATGGAACTCTTTGCCAATGTTATCGTGTATGTATTTCATTCATTTGTCATTTGTTTCACGATTTGGCGGCAAACTGAAAATTATCTGTGTCACGTCAGCATGAATTTAACGCAAGAAAATTTTCGTGCAATGATTTTTTATGACTTTCGATGTCATTTAAGTCAACAAGAAAGTTATGATAGACTTCGATTGGCCTTTCACGATGAAGCCCCATCTCGTGCCACTGTTTACAACTGATTTAATGAGTTTAAACGTGGTCGCACTAATCTCACCGATGATCTGCGTGAGGGACGGCCTTCTACGGCGACGACTGAAGATAACATCAGTCATGTGCGGCGTATGATAGAGACTGACAAAAGAGTGACCTATCAGCAGATTCGGATAAGCTTAGGCATCGGTATGAGTCAAGTGCACAAAATCCTCCATGAACATTTAGCGGTCAGGAAGCTTTGTGCTCGGTGGATACCTCGGTGGCCCAAAACTCCGTCGTGTTGATTGGTGCCGTGAAATGGTTTAAAGATTTAACGGAGGTGACTCAAATGCTGTGTTCGACATACTTACGGGTGACGAAAGCTGGATTTACTGTTATGATCCTGAAACTAAAAGACAGTGTGCTGCCAACTAAAGTGAAGAGAGGTCGAAGCGTGGGAAAAAAGATGGTGGCCTCGTTCTTCGGAAGGACAGGTCATTACGCAACAATTGTTTTAGAGGATCGAAAAACAGTTACTGCAGAGTGGTACACTAACAATTGTTTGCCACTTGTCTTGGAAAAAGTTCGGGAGAAACGACCTCGCAGTAGGATCCTCCTTCACCACGACAACGCCTCGTCGCACACCGCCAAGCAAACGATCGACTATTTGGCGACGTCAGACGTGGAATTACTGGGTCACCCGGCGTATAGCCCCGACCTCGCACCTTGCGATTTTTATTTATTCCCGAAAATAAAAGAAAAACTTCGAGGAAAACGTTTTATGGACGCCGAGGAAGCAGTGGCTGCGTTTGAAAAGGCCGTCGAAGAGACCCCTAAGGAGGAGTGGGCAAAGTGCTTTTCTCAGTGGTTCCATCGGATGCAGCGATGTATTGATGTGAATGGACACTATTTTGAAAAGATATAATAAAACTAATAACTTTCTAGTTTCTTCAGTTTTTGATTTTCTAAGAACGTTCAGTGTCGCCCTCCTATATAACGTCTAAAAACTGATATCTACTCACGAAGCTGAACCACTTTTCCAACTAACTTACGACTATGGTCAATTCGCAAAAAAAAAATTTGGCTTCTCTAACAACTCGATCAGCTTGTTCGGCCAACTTCCATAAGTTGGATTTCACATGAAATTCAAGTATTTTTTTGGAAATTTACCAAAGGGTTCCATGGGGAAGCTGTTTCATGAGAAGAATGAATTTCAGTAGAAACTTTTTTTTGGTATCCTGTAATGAGCTCATTGCCTAAATGGTTACGCATAAAACCTAAAATAACCTAAATACATTTGTTAGTAAAAAAAATATTTTGTTAAAAAGAGCCAGTTTTGGAAATGTAAACAAAATCTTATGTGGGAAACAAAAACCTTATAGAAAGGTTCACAAATATGGCAAATGTTCCACCACATTTAAAAAAAAAAACAGAAATGTTTTTGACTCTCCAAACAAAAATCGATCGACTCAATCCGACGTTCGCTTTATATGGAGAGTAATTTTTTTGACAGATATTTCTAAAGTGGTACAATAGTTGTCACGTTTGACCCAATTATAAGGTCTGGTATGTTCGTTCACATTCACCGTCTATAAAAAATAATCTTGTTTGAGACTATGTAATTCCATGCTATAAATTCTATGCGTGGTCAGATGCTTACTTGGCCAGTTTAGTTGACCTTTTGTAAGGATTGCTTTTCAATTTTTATTTTACACTTTTAGTAAATATGTGTTGGTCGTTTTTATTGGCACAGATCACATAGAAAGTTTCAGCACTATAAAAGACATCAACGAGCGTACTGCTTGACTCGTTGATATCTTTTTGAATTGAATACTGCTTAGAAAACAATACCAAATTTTAACAACATTTTGAGAAGAAAATAGTTTTTGCGTTTCACGTACCCCATATTTTGTTGTATACGCCTTGTACAATACAATAGGGTTTATTGACAGTATCAATAATAAATTGTAAAATATTATTCACTAAACAGCATTTTTCGTATATTGCAAAAATAACTTACTCAATTAATATTTTCATCCATTTCGAATTGTATGTTATTTATAAACACAAAATAAGTTCGTCAAAGACTGTGACGTCACATGCTTGTAATGGGGAAGAAAACGCAAAGCTATTTGCAGATGGCGCTACGGACGCTTGACTCATAACAATTTTATTTTCACTTAGTTCCGCGATTTTTATTATCGCATTTTTTATAAATGATTTCCATTATTATTGCAACCAATCGCCACACAACGCGGCATTTTTTTATAATCTTATGTTTAGTTCACGTAAACAATTTTTTCTATAAGTACGTTTTGACAGTTAATATGAGTCAAGCGCTTTCTATCGGCGAGCTTTGTCAGTTTTCTTCCCCATTGTCGCAGAACCATTTCAGAACAAAATGTCGTTTTTGACAGCTGATAAAAAATATTATTTCTCGGTTGATAAAATGTCACTCAAATGACTACAAGTTTTAACTTTAACTATGGTTTCTGCTCATGAAACTGAACAACTTTGTCTAAGAAACCAATTCAATCGGAGCATAAAAAATTTGACTTTCCATATAAAGTTGACTAATCACTAATCAGCCTCATCGATTTGTATGAAGAGTCAAAATTTTTTTTGCTCCAATTGAATTGGTTCCTTAGAGAAAGTTGTTCAATTTGGTCACGATTATGGTCCCCGATTTCAATTTCACCTGTATAGTCAAATAAACCGTATTGTTCGAGATTTGGGTCTAATACTTTCATTTGGGCCTGTTTCATACCAGATATTTTTATCTTAGCACTCGTCAAAATTAGATTATTGCGACATCTGTAAGAACTACCAAATACCACGTGAAATGAAAATGGAACGTAGTCGTTTCTCTACAATATGAATGCGACGAGTTTGTAAGTACTTTCATAACGAGTTCCTTCTGCGGACTACAGATGGCGCTGTGCGTTCCGAATGAAAGCATGAATGAAAGTAGACAAGAGTGTTATGTGGTATACAGCTAATGCTGTAGATGGCGTTATCGGCAATTGATAGAAAGCGTATAATTGGCCGTAGTTCTGCCATAACCAACTGATTTTAAGTAAGCGAGGCATAATGTACTTTATGTCAGTGACATAAAGTACATTATTCCTTACTTACTTTAAAGCAATTATAATTTACTAGCGACCCGCCCCGGCTTTGCACGGGTGCAATGTATTATATACATATAAACCTTCCTCTTGAATCACTCTATTTATTAAAAAAAAACCGCATCAAAATCCGTTGTGTATAGTTTAACACGTTACGTGCCACCTTAAACATTACTTAAAGATCTAAGCATACATAGCGACATTTATTATATTTTACTTTATTATTTTTACCTAGGTACTAAGGCTACTAAGTATGTACCTACTTACTTGCGTCATAAAGGGTATAAAGGTTCAATCATTGGTCATAGTACTATTGAGTATTCTGTGGTCATAGTCACCATTTTAACACACTATAATCAGCTCGGGGGCATTTATCAAAGATATTTGCATGCAGCTTCTAAGGAAGAAAAAAGTAAATGCAGTTTTATTTATACAGGATGTTAAAAAAAGTGCGTTTGAAATTTTAAGGGGTTACTCAGAATCAAGTATAGAATCCAGGAAAAATATTGAAAAAATTCGCTCTTAAATTTTTTTTGCAGTTTTTTATACAAATTCTCGATTCACTATTTAGATTTAGTATGAGAATCTGAAAAAAATTATTGAAGAGCGGATTTTTTCAATATTTTTCCTGGGTTCTGTACTTGATTCTGAGTTACTCCTTAAAATTTCAAACGCACTTTTTTAACACCCTGTATTTTTGGTTATCATATTAAAAACTAACAATAAAATATCATAAATTTGTTTTAGCATAGCATAGTGGTGATGGTATCAAAAATGACTCAGTAATCGATACGAACAAACTGTATGCCAATAGATTCCTTAAAAAGAAATTAATAACCCTACCAAAGGCACAACCCCCGAATGGGGAATCAAGCTATGGGGCTGAGAAAGTATACAGAGTCACCCGTTATCTGCTTGAGATTTTCATGACTTTAGCGGCTTCATAACACTAACATTGGCGGCAAGACTTGGATAAGATGGTGGCGGCTGACCAGGAGGGCACAGAAAATGCCCTAACTCCAACAAAACACAGTCCTACAAAGTTGAACTCCGCCGGGAATCGAATACGCGATCTCGTGATGTTTTGACCTTTAGTACGAAAATCACACGTTATCAATTGTAATAACTTAGACTATATTTCAACAGAAAATTCATTAAAAATAATATCTTCCAGGAAACTGTTCTTTTTTTTACTTTTAAATACTTATTGTCAATATTTTCTATACTATTGTGTCATTGCAATTGATAACATGAGGGATTTTTGTATTAAAGTTATGAAAATCTCAAGCAGATAACCGGTTTTTATGCATACTTTGACAGCCACATAACTCGGATTCTCCATTGAATTGGGGGTTGCGACTTACGTAGGATTATTTATTTAATACTAAGGAATCTATTAACACACATTCGTTTCGATTCTATGTTTTTTGGCCTCTACATTGTGTACCTTCTCCTTTAAGACGACGTACTGAAGATATTGGTGGCAGGGATCTCGATTTTACTCAGCAAAAACGAAACGTACGAAAGTTATATTTTGTAACCTGATTCTTCAGTTTTCTGACTTCATTTTGCCTGTTGCGTTACACGATTGATTAACTTTCATAACAGAGAAAAAAATATTAAAGATACCCCTTTTAAAAAAGAGATTTGCATTTTACGCGCAAATGGAACTGAATTAAGGCTCAAAGTTTTGTACGTACATTAATCTTCAAGCTTACTTGAAAATGTCTGTTCAGTTTTTCTAAATTAATTGTAGTTTTTAAGTTAAACGAAATAAACTGTTTTGTCGCATACGACCTTATGAAATGAGCTAGGGCGCGCGCGGTCTCAGTATGCAATCAGTGCCCTCTCCAGCCCGCTCAGTCCGCCACTGACCATTGTCAGCGACAGGTCTGTCCCAGTTGAACTATCGCACATCATCGAACGCAAATATAAGTGAGGGATATTTTATTATTAAAAATGGGGAAAAAACGTGCCATATTTTCGAAAAGGAAAAGGAAAGCCTGTTTAACAGAGCATTGTAGGAATATAACTAAGAAAAGGTGAGTAATTGCCACAATTTAAACAGTTTTAATAAATTACATGTTTCTACTAATAAGCAGTCCAGTGTTTTTATAAACATATTGCATTTCAGTAAGCAGTAAGTAACCCGATAAAATTATATTTCAGAAAAAAAAATTAGAACAGAGTTCGGAGAATAAAGGCATGGAGTCGCCTCATAACTATACTGCCGTACAAATTAAGAACACAGTAAGTGACAGGTTTCGCGCGAATGATTCTGAACCTTATTCGTAACACGATACGAGGTTCAAAATCATTCGCGCCAAATCTGTCACTTACTGTGTTCTTAATTTGTACGGCAGTATACTTCACCGACATATGCACAGTTACAAAATGTGTTCCCCGTGTAAAATGACAATTGATTAGTTATCGTATAATAATTAATCATGGTTTCAAATTCATTAATAAATACACTTATTTTAGGACTGCAGATAAGAATAATAAAGACCTTCCATGTAACGTTGAATTACAATCCGTTATACTGTTTCACGAATACTGATGGCAAAATCCTGGCTGAAATACTTGTGTAACTTTATTTATTAACTACAATTAGTTGTAAATACGTAAAAAAAATGTATGCTGTAAACATATCTACACTAATATTATAAAGAGGAAAGATTTGTATTTTTGTATGTTTGTAACGAATAAACTCAAAAACTACTTGACCGATTTGAAAAATTCTTTCACCATTAGAATGCTACATTATCCCTGAGTAACATAGGCTATGTTTATTACTAGAAAAAATTAGGGATCCCTACTAAAACTTCAATAATGTAACCCAAGGTGTAAAAAAAAATGCCATAAAATGTCTTTCATCGCATGCGCTGCGAAAACTATTGATGATAGAACAAAAAATGTTCTATAATATTAAAGAACATATCAAAATCTACAAAAAACTTCGCGATACCATACGTCCAACTATTGTAGTTATGTTACTATAACAGCTTTTTTGTATTTTAAAAGTTGATAGAAATGCCGACCAAAATCAGACCATATTATTTATACCTTTGTAATAATTCTTATCCAAATAAATCATTTCATCTTCAAGACTGTCTCAATACCAGTAGATTGCTTTTTGAATTATTCCAATCGGACATTCCATTCAAAAGGTATTACGAGTTTAAAAATGTCAGTCCAAGAAAAATTAACGCCGCCGCGCTGTAGCCGGGTGCAGCGGGCAGCGCGGCGAGGGAGGGAGTGCACATCTAGGAAATAGGCTCCCTACATGCTCCCTGAAGCGGTCGTGGCTCAGTGCGGGTTGCGTGGTCGCGTCGATCACGCAGGTTAACTGACTACAGACAGACACGGTCATAACCTGGATGGCTTTGACTGTTAGTGGCATTTATCTCGACCATTTCCGTGCTTCGCAAGGCACGTTAAGCCGTTGGTGCTGGCTGCTATCATTAGATGGCAGTCGTTAAGCCATTCCGGAGGCCTTTCAGGCGGCTTCCGACACTGGGGTTGGCCACTAGCCCCACAACCTCCACCAATCCGGACTTGACCCCCGTGTGTGGAGTATGGGCTAACCTTTCCGAGTTATGGGAAGAGACCCGTGCCCCTACAGTGGGAACGTTATGGGTTGTTGACGACATGCTCCCTACATGCTTTTGACTTGATTTGATTAAATAAAATGTAAAAATAAAATAATAAAAAACCTTTGAGAATAACAATGGTTTATGGTTAAAACTAAGCATAAAGATACGTTTACTCCGCGTTTATCCCAAAATGATCAAAAAATGTATGTCCACCCGAGCGAAGCCGGGGCGGGCCGCTAGTAAAGTATAAATAAGTAAAATGTAAATAATATGTTTGTAAAATAAAATGTAAAATGATCTCACCTGAAAAAAGCAGTACTTAAGTATGTTTGAATTATTTTTCTGGTAAAAATTACATACATACACACAAACATGCATAGCCTCTTAAAATCATAACCCTCCTTTTGACTTTCCCGTAGTCGGGTGAAGTATACATTAGTACAATACATTTATGAAAAGAAATGAAAATTAAAAGTAAAACAAATAATATTAAAGGCAACTCTACGACGTCTGTGTTCTAGCGCTCGGTCGATCGCGATTCCCGAGTCACGTAAAACTGTCGAGGTGCGCGCGGGTTGCGGGGCGCAAACGCCCCATTTTAAAATAATTGTTTATGAGTGCGTCACCTTAATCGCTCTTAGGCGGCATATCCAAGATCCTACCATGATCTCGTAAGCATGAAACTAAGCAAACTATGTATATCTTAATCGAGTGTCCAATTAATTGACAATCCGGGACTGCATCAAAAATATGCTACTTTATGTCCTACGAGTAGGTATGTTACTTTATGACAAGCGACGCGGATGATCTCTGCGAAGCATCTGGTAGACCAGACTTGTAGACCACTTAACAGTAAAGTATACAAACATTTTTATTTTTCACAACTAAATATAAAACTTACCAATTGTAAGAACAGATTACGAATACCTACACAATTTTATAAACTTGATACGAGTAGGTGACAATGACACACTCAAATTACGCAACTGGATCAGTTGACGTATTATAATAAACACGTATAGTGTGTAATAAAATAGCTGTTAGACCCATTAACTGCGGTTTTTATTCACCATACTAAACAACATTTGTTTTACAACTTTGCTAATCCCCGAATAAAAGTTTCGACCTCCTCCGTGGTGTAGTTGCTAGTCCGCTAGCTTCACATCAGGAGGTCGCGGGTTCGATTCCCGGCGGGATCCAACTTTGAAGGACTCGATTTGGTTGATGGTAGGGTATTTTCTGAGCCCGCCTGGCTAGCTACCACCATCTTATTTAAGTCTTGCATCCAAACATAAATGTTAATAGCACTGATGTGTTCCGGCAAGGAGATAAGATAGACAGTTCCCCACTGCGTTGGGGAATCTTGATAAGCTCGCTTCCATCTTCAGCATTATCGTCAATTACCACCAGGTGAGATAACGCAAAGGGCTTACAAATAGTGGATAAAAAAAAATAACTCTTCATAGGCAAGATGTTATTGGAACACATTTTTTGCGATATCAACAAGTCCTGAGGTAAAAATTGATGCTAATCTCTTCAGACTTGGCCTTCGTATAATTTTAATAGTACTTCACTTGCAGGTAAGTTCGTTTAATCATCAAGTATGATCTATTTTTGTTACAGCCTGTAAATTTTCAGGCATTCAAATTTGAATGTAGAAATGTGGTAGCATTGTGTTCAGTGACTGACTAAAGTCATCCAACAGAAGTATCAATCAATCGCGCGTGAAATCGTTATCAGAGCGCAGTAATTAATTGTATGTAAGTAGGTAGGGAAGTGGCCGGCGAAACCCCTCCCCCCCTTACGCACCAAATATCTTTTAGTTTTGCTATTCCACAAATATATGTTATTAGACAAATATGATGATATTCATACCGGGAACCTACAGAAAAACATGTCCTGGAATCTTAAACGAAAGTCTCTACGTACAATACTGAACAACTTCCTGCAAGGAACCTATTTATCAATCGAATTTTTTTGTGACGTAACTACAAAATCGTTTTCGGATTTTTCCTTTACTTGTAGCTACTATACCTATGACATTGCTTCTTGCAAAATTTCATGATTCTTGGTCAAGGGGATGTACAACATAGGTTTTGTTCCTGTGCGAGTATCTAAACGGCCGTATCTTTTGATTACATTAACTTAGTATTTGAATTTTTTACAACTCCAAATGACTTCAGACCTAGGTATATTTGATATTGATTTGAACTTGATACCTCCATGCACTCCTGAGAAAAAGGGTCTTGAAAGACAGACGACGAAGTGGTCCTTTTTTTTCCTTTTGAAATACGGAACCCTAAAAATAATATTTCAGTATGGTTTCATTTCCGGACTAGGCCCCCGTGCGTGGAGTATGGCCTAACCTTCCCATGTATGGAAGGAGACCCGTGCCCTTGCAGTGGGGACGTTATGGGTTGTTAATAATAAACAACATGGATTCCTTGGCATTGGTTCACCTTAGCTTAGGGTGATTTGATTCTAACTCAGCTGATCCAAGTTCCCCACCGTTACTTACCTTTCTGCTTCACGTGGCGCTAGACCGCTCGGCGTGGAAATCTTCATCCAGGGTAAGGGCAATGGGTGCAATTTCCCCCCCCCCCTGAAGCCTGACCGAGATACTAAAACTTCTATAAAATGCAAATAAATAGAGGCATTTCTGAACTATTCAAAAAATTTCGCGCTCGCTGCGCTCGCGACTTTTTATAACAAAGGTCTAATACCTCATAAATAAAGGTATACTGAAAATTTGTCCCTCCCTGAACAAAATCCTGAGCCTTTGTGCAGCAGTGTACGTCTTTTGGCAAATGATGATTACAGATTAAAAAATTAAAGCTTGATGGTAATATCATTTAAACTCAATATTTTTTTTACTAGTTTTATTCCAAAAAATAAGGGTGGAACTGCAAGTAGTTTGGTTATTGAAGTCGCATACAACATTGTAAAAAAGACAGTTGACACAGATCTGGATATGTACGTATACAGTTTAGGATAATGTGAGATATGTAAATAAATATTTTAGTATATTAATATATATAATCTATTATAAGTATATTTGGGAAATCATTCCCCTTATAATCTCAATTTGACACATTTTTATAAACTATTTACAACTTTAACACTTTAAATTTTTGACACTTAGCCGCTTACACTACTAAAAACTAAATAAAAAAGAGTATTTTCTTTCGAATAAACCTAATGACGCCGACAAAACAACTGGGAAAGGTTTATTTAGCTAAGTCTTCCTTATTTGTAGTATGATAACAAAAAATTATAGTACCTTTTATTTTGTTACAACTTTTCATAGCTTTAATTGAAAGCAAAATATCTGATGGTAAATAACCTACCTACTTAAGCAGGTGCATACTAATAGTAGATCTTAAACATTAAACTTACGTCTCACGTCATAATTTCGTAATTATATTAATTTTACCTACTGACTAAAATTCAAGATTTAACTAAACTACATCGAAAACACTAATCGTATACACTGTGTGTTCACACTATAGTGGATGAAGCAAAGAAACCGTTGAGATTCTTAAACTTTATAACACTGGAGCTAAGTAGAAAAAAGCCCAATAAGTACATATCTAGAGATACGAGTTACACTATTGCAATGTATTGTTATCGATTGTATTTGTAACATTGTATTCAGATAAATGTACAGTTATTTCCCAAAATGAACCATGAGCGACCATAACGCATAAAATCACTACCCGAACACTTATAAATGTAACATTTAATTAGACTAGGCATTTGTATTGCAAAATAATAATTTCAGTGGTACAAGTCTCACTAAATAAACGCACTAAGCAAAACCAAAACGGTTATCTAAACACATAATACATAATATAATAACTAATACTTTCGATTATTATAGGAACTGATATGCTAATATGGCTATATGAATAGCTCAAGAATAAGCAAAATAACTATTTTGTTCTTTCTGAATACAGCTACATTAAGTTCACATGATTACATCAATAGCTCAAAAATTATGGCGGATAATACAGCCTGACCTTTATTTTGTTAACGCGCAGCAAATGACACTTATGAAACTAAACAACTTTCTATAAAGAAACTATACGATCACAAACAAAAATATTCCATACAAATTTTCCAAAACGACTCATCAATTATTAACAATTGCAATCGTTTGCTCCGCTTGCATAGATTCCTTGGAGAAAGTGGTTCAGTTTAACAATTATCATCGAACATTTGCTGCTTTCGTACAAGAGAATAATAAGCAAAGTCGTATATAAATAAACACCGAAAAGCCTGATCGCCCTTCAAAGAAACAGTTTTTTAGGGTATTTATTCAGTTAATGCAATGCATAGAGAGATGATATGACGGCACAAAAGCCTTTAAATGTTCCTCTTTCAAAACAATACAAGCTTTGTATTTTAATTCGCACACTTTTGCCCAAAGCGCCGCCGCCGCCATGCTGCCCTTTGGGCAACAATCACCACTACATATCGCCGAGGCGCACGCCCCGTACAACAGAGCTCAAATGCCTACCTAGAAATGAAAATTAAATTAAGGATCCCTCCTCTTTTGCAATTATGTGATTTAATACTATCGCATTCCTGTACGGCTGCGCTATCAGTAATAACAAAACCAAATACTCCATCCTTGAACTTGTAGAACTTTTTCATGCGGCTATCGGAGACAGAACAAAATCAATAGAAAACTTTTTAATGCGTTTGAAAAAACTATAGTGTTTTAGTTTGTATCGTAGACGATTTTATGATATGAACGAAAAAATATAGGTTTTTCCTAAATTTGAGCCTATACGCTAACTTACAAGTCCTATTCGTCCGGGCCTGCGTCGCCTCCGTCGCCTCCGTCGCCGCCGCCGCCGCCACCGCCGCCACCGCCGCCGCCGGCACCCCCGGGCTGTGGACTGTAGCTGCTCACGCAAACTTCAGCATCGCCTGGATCGCCGTGCGCCTCGCCTTCCGGTAGCTTATTTGTAATCTTCGTAATCGTAATCCGACTTTCGATATCATTCACATCACATATTGATTCTAATACAACGCCCTTCTCAGCTTGACAAGGTTGCGTCATGACGCTTTGTGTGATCATTTGCTTCATGCCTCTTAATTTCTCACTCAGGATCTTGTTACAGCTTTTTCTCGTAATTTCTAGAAGAAGGGCGTCTTGTTTGGCGGGTTCATCAGACTTTTTCTCTTCTACCGTAGTTTTATTTTGTTGTTTCACTTCGGCCACTTCGGCGTTCGAAACGTTGTCCTTCTTCTTCCATTTGGTTCGTCGGTTCTGGAACCAGATTTTAACCTGGAATGAAAGATATTTTTATGCTAAAACATAAAATAAAACTGTAATCATTTCAAGATTTAATTTAAAGAACTTGGATATCTGCTAGAGTTACTAAATCTATATACCCCTACAGTTCAATATCAGTAATCCATATAAAGGAACACAATAAGCGATTAATTCAGATATATATAGGTTTATAAGTTTAAATAGACGTACTACGATTTGATACCTATACGTATAGTTGTATATAATAACGTTAACAGTGCGTGTGTATCGGTTAACAAACAGTTAATTACAGGCTCATCGATCCCAACCCCAGGGAGCGAGTGACGTGACGGGGGCGTCGTGTCGTAACGTTCATGTCGATAAATATCATCGAATGTAACCACTTTGATTATTTTATTTTGTTATGCTACACTCACACATATATTAAATTGTATGAACAATACAGTAGTCTGGCCAACGAAAGCTGCCCACAAGAAATGGCGGCAAATTAAAAAAAAAATACCTATCAGCACCGACTATACACTGAATAAACGCAGTTGATACAAGACTCAGTTCTACAAATTTATTATCCATAAATAAAAATATTAATTTTGTTAGAGTATTCATTGTCAGTTTAGATTTATTAACCGATTAAAAAAAACTTTATCAAATTGATATGTATGTATGGAATTTTGGCCTCACAAAAAAGAAGCCTTCTTTCTTATGAGGGCAGAATTGCATAATATACACCTATGTTAATCTATTTGGGCTTTAACGCATGTACCTACTATTTCTGCCACTTTGAGTTTTGTTTAATTACTCATCGTCAATAATTTCTAAAAAAAAATATTACGAAATCAATTAATATAGTGCGAGAACTGTTATAAGAATGCTAAATAGGTATAATCGTAAAGTATCAAAATGTTTCAAAACGTCATCACATCAAATGTTGCCATATTAAAGTTACATAAAAAATCGTGGTCAGCTTTCGTTGGCCAAACTTCTAGTACCTACTACTTTTTATCTCCTATTTAACATTTAGGATGTTTTTATCTAATCGATATTTTTAGTAAGGCTTTAACTGGCAGTAAGTCCATGAATGTACTAACAAATGCATCATATGATGGGACTCGCATTCCCTTGTATACCATTAGATATTTTATTATTGTTTGTGTGGTTTTTATAGTTTGCGTGTTGTTTTTGAAACGTGCGTTCCGCTCATGTATTTACTATACATCTTCTTAACCAACTTAACAGCTAAATGTAATATTTTAAGTAACAGTGACTGGAAGTAATGACAAAAAGTAGTGACTGACCGAAGGTTCGGTTTCGGTTCCGGCCAGTTTCAGCCCAAAAATCATGTTTCTGCCATAGTTTCGGTTTCGCCCAAAAATCGGCCGAAACTTCGGCCGCGCCGAAACTCAGTGTTCGTGAATTGTCACGCTTCGTTCGGATGAGTTCGTGCTTCCTGGTCGCCAGTAAACATTGTATCAATAATAATAATAAATAAATATCAGGGACAAATCACACCGGGCTCAAACTAGGATTCCCTATACTATGGGAACCAGACTGATATACATACACATATACGTTTTAAATGTATATAGATATTCAGCCTTACGTAATACGAGTACACCCAGACACAGAGCAAACAAATCAGCTCATCACAGACATGTTTGCACTGGGTGGGGATCGAACCCACGACTCTCGGATCAGTAATCAGGAGCACTAACCACTGAGCTACCGAGTCAGTTAATCTAAAAAAAATATATAAGGTAATCCATCTTTTTTTTATGTGATTAGGTGGCAAACGAGCATACGGATCACCTGCTGGCCTAACATGCGCAACGTGACAAAATTTTGTCGACGCATTTTCTCGTGTTAAAACGAGATATGTCTATTTGTCGAGGAGTCCTAACATGGCAGTACACGGAACTCTTTTCGATCTGTCATTTTATGAAATTTTATCGTCTGTCAAACTTTTGTCGACAAACTCTAACATGCGCGCCCTTATTTCTCGAAATTTGAAACTTCTACTCAACAACTCGCTGTTACTTGTCACGACAAAACGAAGTCATGCCGAGAAATCTTCTCTTCCGTGGTACGCATGTTAAGAAAAACGACAAAATAATCGGGATCGACAAATTTTATCATACACGACATGATATAAGTCGTGTTGCGCATGTTAGGCCAGCTGCTGATGGCAAGCGCGATTACCGCCGCCCATAGACAACTGCAACACCAACTGCAACACCTGTCAGGCCGACCCATTTGTGACGAAGCATGGCTCTCCCACGGTTTATCACCCACTTATTACTTATTAGGCAATTTACGTTTTAATACATCAGTTCCCTAGTAAGACTGTTTAGCTTTTAATTATTTTAGATAGGAATAAGGTACAGAAGTGGGTCGTGACTCGTGACATTTTAAATAGGTACGTACCTCTTACAACTGTTACTTTTACTAAGAAAAAGCTTTAATTGTTGTTTTTTTGTATTATATTTCATTTTACACGAATTAAATATCACGCAATAGAGATTTTGACTATGATTTACATGTCTGGATGAGTTTCGGTTTCGGCCGAAACTGAGACTAAGGGCGAAGGTTCGGTTTCGGTTTCGGCTAAAAATCCTGTTTCAGTCGGACACTAATAAAAAGTGAAGTTTACGAGCAATGGCTTCTAGCCTTTTAAGCCCAGCATCTAACATAAAACCAAGATAATTTGGTGTGAGAATTTGAACGATTAATATTCCATATATATTCAATCACGAGCCTATAAACGTTCGCAAGTATTTAATATACCGGCAATTAATTACGTTTAACACAGAATACTCCAAGATTTCAGTATCAAGTTTGTACTGGTATACTTTACACCTACGTCTTAAAAATCTAACATAGTTCTGGAAATATACCTAGATAAATATTTTTTTACTTGACTGCCCGAAAATGAGGGAAAGATGTTAATGTTCTCTCGGTTGATTTTGGGATACATATTGTCATTAAATTTTTTCTTAAGCCCCTAAATATACAGGGTGTAACAAAACGGTGTGGTAATAGGTACTTCAAGGTGGGCTTCTACTCATCAAACTGAACAACTTTTGTTCTACAACTATGTTGAAATGGCAAAAAAAAATTTGGACTTTTCATACAAATCGATCAGCTGGCGAGCCAGGTTTGTATGAAAAGTACAAAAAAAAAATGCGATTTTAACAAATTTGTAGAAAAAAAGTTATTCAGTTTGATGAGTAGAAGTCCACCTTGAAGTATTACCACACTTTTTTGTTACACCTGTATATATTTTAAGCAGTCGGGGTTTTATTTTTAATTGCGTAAGTATTAAAAATTAATGAAACGACTTAAACTGAATGTGCATTTGGCAGAAAATGTTATAGTAAGAACTCTTAATTCTTGTATAAAATATAAGAGGGAGAAACTAGAGTCTGTAACTATTTATGAACTGGCATCTAAAGTGGTAGTTTTATACCTATTATTTTATCCCACTGAAGTAAGATTAAGATCTCGTCGATTTTATGAGACATCAAAACGTTTCAGTACATGCTACGTCAATTATTGGGATACTTAATGAAACATAAATATGAAATTAAGAGTGCACTTCAATTGGTGGCATTGTAGCGAAATGAAGTGGCAGTAATAAAGCAGGAGTGGAAATGGACTCGTCAAACCAAACAGTGCGCCCCCACAGCCGCCGCCTGCGGCCTGGTGCGGTAGCCGATTGCTTCGTGCGACACGCACGCTTATCCCATGTAAATAACAACAGAGGATGAAAACAATTGTATAATATACTAGCTTTCCGCCCGCGGCTTCGCCCGCGTTGATATCGTTTATGGTGCTTGGCGCACGCATCATTATATTTTTGTTATACGCCCTGGCAAAGGATAATCCACGGGAAATGATTTACTTTGATTTTGATTTGACTAAACCGTCAACCGTAATTACCGTATTTCCGAAATATTATTTGAGAGTATATCGAATAAAGAAAAAGGCGAGCTCTATAGCTATGTTAACTTCCACATAATTCTTATCCCATATTTTCATTCGTTAGAGTATGAATTTTGAAAAAACCTTTCTAAGTGATTAACTACGTCAGCAAAAGTATTTACTGTGTCTGTTAACGACCTTTTCCCAATGCAGTGGCACGGATCTCTTTCCATATCTCGGGAAGTTTAGGCCACACACAGGGGCCGAGTCCGGATTGATGGAGGTTGTGGGGCTAGTGGCCAACCCAGTCTCAGAAGTTTTCAAGCTGCTTTTAAGGACTTCCGACTTGCCTTAACGGCTGCCATCTAGTGATAGCAGCCAGCACCAACTGCTTAACGTACCTTGCGAAGCACGGAAACGTTCGAGATAATTGACACTAACAGTCAAACCCATCCAGATTATGACCATGTCTATAGTCAGTTAACCTGCGTGATCGACGCGACCACGCAAGCCACACTGGGCCACGACCAACGGCTTAACGTACTTTGCGAAGTACGGCAACGGTCGAAATAAATACCACTAACAGTCCAACCCATCCGGGTCTTGACCGTGTCTTAGTCAGTTAACCTACATGATCGACACGACCACGCAAGCCTACTGAGTCACGACCAACGGCTTAACGTACCTTGCGAAGTACGGAATCGGTCGAGATAAATACCACTAATAGTCCAACCCATCCGGGTCTTGACCGTATCTGTAGTCAGTTAACCTGCATGATCGACGCGAGACCACACAAGCCCACTGAGTTACGACCAACAATTTAACTACTTTGTGAAGCACCGAAATGGTCGAGATAATTGCCACTAAAAGTCAAACCCATCCGGGTCATAACCGTTTCTGTAGTTAGTTAACCTGCATGATCGAAGAGACCACGCAAGTTCACTGAGTCACGACCAACGGTTTTACGTACCTTGCGAAGCACGCAAACGGTCGAGATAAATACCGCTAGCAGTCGAACCCATCCGGGTTATGACCGTGTCTGTAGTCAGTTAAACTATACATAATCGACGACGCGAACACGCAAGCCTACTAAGCAAAGACCGTTTTACATTTACAGTGTAGATATATGATGATATTTATATCCCTAACTTGAGAAATGATTGATTCCCTATACAAACTTTCATCTTCTATTTCACCCCCTTTGAGTTTCATTTTCGCAACAAAAAGTAGCCTATGCCAAGGTCCCCTCTATCTCTGTACCAAAATTCATTAAAATCGGTTAAGCGGTTTTTTTTATGTGATAGGTGGCAAACGAGCAGTCGTATCACCTGATGGTAAGCGATTACCGCCGCCATAGACACCCGCAACACCAGAGGCGTGAAAGCGTAACAGACAGACAGACAGACAGACAGAGTTACTTTCGCATTTATAATATTAGTATGGATAAGTAGAGGTACATAGGTAAATCGTACAGCTAAGTATGTATCTTTAATTAATTAATTACCTAAAGAAATACGTTCGAGAAATCGGGCGTCGCATCAGGCAAAGAAGGGGTGACCCCCACTCCGGGTCTTTCCTGATGTAATGGTTGTCCATATCCATGTCGTAATGGGCACCTTTCCTTCGGCAACGTCTGCTATTGGATTAACGAAGCCTTTTGGTGGATTTCACTGACATTTAACAATTTCATTTTTAGTTTAGTTAAGTTTTATATTAAACTAAAAAAACACTATAAGTAATAATAAAATTCTTCAACATTTAAATAACAGCCTACACAATATCTTATCAAATTTTCACTCAATATACTGTTTTCACTCAACATGTGAGCTTTCAGCAACGATCTAGCACCTAAATGATTGTAGTAGGTACCTACTCAGGCACTTGGCAAATACCTGTTTATCATACATCATGCCGCCACAAAGCGCGTCACAGAACTTCCATGTAATTGCCTCGCAAATTAATCCGGATAACATGTGACATTTGACTCGGCCACTAGTGTATAGCGCTTACACAGTGAGCGTAGCTATGTGTCGGCCCCATTACCGTTCAATGCAATCCACTCGCTTGCAAACATGAAGATAATTATTATTGATTGCGCATTAGTGCGGCGGGAGTGGGAGAGGATATACAGCGGCGTGTGATTGCGACAGGGATGGGCTCGAACGAGATGATTTGATACAATGCTAAACATACAAGAGCGGCGCTAATGGAGGCCGCGGCGCTAACGGGCAACGTGACGCATCCGACTCTGCGACTGCCCGTCCGACTATTCGCCAGAAAACCGCTCGCCGCCAACCGCCGCCGCTTCTCAGCTAGTTACAAAACACAGGCTCATTGGGACTTCATTTACACAGAGACTAATAGTCTTATCTTACCATCTAATTATAATGATTTAGAATCAATAGCTAATGACACCTACAGTTCCCGGAAACAAGTTAAGAGTTAAAAAAACTTTGACCTGACTACTATGACTTGGATTATTTTTCGAAGAACGTTTGTCAAAGGAAATTTGAACTCGGTCTTTTTTCAAATGTGTACACGATATGGGACAGCGATAGTTATTACGTACTTTATTAATAACAACGGACGTCATAGTCCATAGAAACGAAGTCACGAACAAACACTAGTGTCGTGTATAGTTTAAGTATTTAGTGAGAGTGCGGCCATGCGGATTCCCCTCATCCCGGCATCCCTCATCCAAGGCACAACAGTGGCATAGTCTCCACAGAAGGAAAGGCAATCAATATAATGCCTGCTTCGCTTTGTTCGCGAGATCACTGTACACGACCCTATTAGTGCTGAATTTTAGAGCTGGGCTCCATCATAAGTATTTTTCGTCGATATCGACATTCAGTTCAAGAGTTTGCGACATCACCACTTTATGAGACTGAGACTGATTGGTAATTTAGAAAATGGCAGTGATTCTTTTGCTAATATTAAAATGAATATATAATGTAGTTAATATATAATGTGATATATAACTTTGTTTAAGGCCTAAATGTCTTTTCTTTTTTATCGATAAGAATCTGTAAATTAAGGAATCGCTAAACAAGACTTGTTAACAACCCATTATTTCCCCACTGCAGGGGCACGGGTCTCTTCCCATAACTCCGGAAGGTTTAGGCCATACTCCAAATGCGGGGGCCAAGTCCGGTTTGGTGGAGGTTGTGGGTCTAGTAGCCAACCCCAAGTCAGAAGTTTTCAAGCCGCCCCATAAGGCCTCTGACATGACTTAACGTCTGCTAGCGATAGCAGCCGGCACCAACGGCTTAACGTGCCTTGCAAAGCACGGAAACGGTCGAGATAAATGCCACTAACAGTCAAACCCATCCAAGTTATGACCGTGTCTGTAGTCAGTTAATATGCGTGATCGAGTTGACCATGCAAGCCGCACTGAGCCACGACCGCTTCTACCGTGAATAATGGATTGTTAACAAACAAGACTAAAGGCCCTAAACAAAGTTTTGAGAAGAAAGAATAACTGTTTTATAGAATAACTGTTAAGTAATTACCTATAACCAATATTTGCATGCTATTATGTTATGGCGAAACATGAATGCCCCTTAATAATTATTGTAACATCCTATGTATAACCATGTTTTTAAGCAAATAAATGATGATTATGATTATGATTATTATGAAAGCTGCTCTTCGTTTGGCCCTGAAAAGGTCTAAAGAGTTGTAAAAAAATGTACCCAATGCTACCTTAACTGTTATTTGGTGAATGTTTTACAAATTTAATAGCAAGTGTTATACATTTTTGAATAGCTAAAGAGACGTAAAAGTTTTTGAAATTATTTGCAGAATAAGTTTCTTCCTAATTTTTTTTAAAGCGCTTAAAGTTAAAAACACAGTGAAAATTGTCTAATTCTAACCGTTGTCGAGCAGTATTTTTAAGATGATAGTAGTAGGTTCCGTTTTTTATAATCATTTTTTTATTAACTGACATGCCTTCTAACTAGATACATCAAAAATACGGACCCTAGGAGCTCTGATCCCACAAAAAACGATAAAAAAGCCAACAAATAAAGGATTTAAAAAAATCTTTGAAGTTCAATAACTCCATAACGGGTTATTTTCGGACACCATATTACAGAACAAAATCCATCAAAAATGACCTGGATAATAATGTCCTTTAATATTCAGCACGACATTTCCTATTTTTTCTTTTTGGGTATTTGGTAGTGTCCAAGATATTAAAAGAAGTATAATATAACGATAAAATAGAGAAAAGCAAGTAAGTGATTTGAGAACACAAATTATAACGTCATTTGTAACGTCATTTTTAACAATAATCTAGCACTAAAAACATAAGAAAAGTGAAGAAGAAAATTATTACGGCTTATTTTATTTTAGCCGTTGTATGTAATAAAAGGGAAAAAGCAAGAGAGAAGATAGGCAAGAGGGTCGAGGGCTTAAAAAAAGGAAGCATCCAGCGAAAATTGTAAATTTCGGCAAGTGCAGAGAAAATATAATCTGTAGTCCCCTCATCGAATTTAAATTGACAGAGTTAACTATCCCTCACCCTAATTTTGGACAAATGAAGTGTCCAGTAGCAACGTCAACACTTTTATAACAGACTTCCAAAAAAAGGAAAACTTCGATATATTTTTTGTGTGTATGTCTGAACTGAATTTGACGACTGTTTTTCATTCGATATATAACAACTCTACAAATATGTAGTATTAAGATCGGTACAGGGTGATTCTCAGGCTCCCTAATTTTCGATATCCGTCCACTTTTATCTGTAACTATCCAATATAGAAACCTAAATATAATATATATTTTTAAACAGCTGTACCTTATATCTAACTAGGACATTCGCCAGTATTTCTGTATTTCGACTACAAGTAAGAAATAAATAAAAATTAAAGACATTATTCTGACTCATCTGACGTGTCCGTTCTCCATTTTCTTGGATAAATCTATCAATATTTTATTTCCATATTATAATATTTATGTTCTGTATGAATTTAATGGAAGTGGTATAGTTAATGCCTTTACAGAAAATATTTAAGGTAAAATGTGTACGTTAGTTTTTCTACAAATAAGAAATTCGGTGTTGTCCGGCTCAAAAATATGATTGCTGTGTCGCGTGGTTCCTTGGATCGTATCTTTCGAACGACGAACCGTGATAATAATAATAAAACGGAGTAAAACATCTGCCAAAAGGATACAAAATAGAGATAATAATATTATGTTGAACAAAATAGATCGGGATCTCGATATTTCAACAAATGACAGTTTTGAACAGAAATTTCATCCATTGATGAAAAAATTATAACTCCTAATTTGACCAAAGTTGTAATATCGTCCCTTCAAATATAACGTATTGTATTGTCACTCTGAGTGTGAAGATGAAGACATATTTGGTCCGATTTTTCAAAAGCACCCTCAATATCATAAGCAATCGAAAGCAAATGACTCCGATGATGAGGATATATTTAGTTTGGTTTCTCACAAAAAGCCAAATAAGTACTTTAAATAGTTCTTATTAATTACATAATTATTACAAGCGGTGACTGATTATAAGTTGCAAGAAAATATTCTGATTATAACAACACTTAGGTACTCCTTAAGTTTTTGATTAGTTCTAAATTAACGATTTATAAAATCAATACCAACGAAGACTGATTATAAGTGCCATGATTAAGTAATAAGTAGTCGTATTTTGATTATTATACAGAATGTAACAAAAACGTGTGATGATACTTCAAGGTGGGAAATCGATGAAGGTGGGCTTCTACTTATTAAACTGAACAACTATTGTTCTACAACTTTGCAGAAATCGCAAAAAAAATTGGACTTTTCATTCAAATCGATCAGTTGGCGAGCCAAGTTTGTATGAAAAGTCGTGGAACAAAAGCTGTCCAGTTTGATGAGTAGAAGCTCACCTTGAAGTATCACCACACCGTTTTGTTACTCCCTGTATAAATTAGTTTAGTGTAGTTCAAGTTAAGGATTTATAAAATTAATACCAATGAAGACAGGTTATAAGTGCCATGATTAGGTAATAAGAAGTCGTATTTTGATTATTATATAATTACTTCAGTTTTTTGCTAATAAATTAATATGGAAGTATAATTCATAAGAAAAAAATTGATTACAATTGTGCCTTTGTCATAATGTTCTGATCGTTACCTTGTTTTCTGGTAATATTAAGGTACATTTTTCAAGAATTTTCATGAATGTTATTACGAGTTTATTAAAGCTTGGAACAAATAATGTTTACACGGCAGGCATAACATAATAATAATAATAATACTTAACCGAAAAATGTTCATTGTTTATAGATTTTAGTATGTGGCTCGTCCATTGACCTATCATTTTATTTTTATACTTACGCCAAGTTAATGTTACAAATAGTTTTTTAAATAATTTTTTTTTCTAATATTTTTAAACCAATTTATTTCATTTTTAACCTACTTCTGATTCCTCTGTTATCAATTTCTGATTCCTCTGGGTGCAAATAATTTGAACTCGAAATTTTTTTTAAATTTTTTCATAAAAATAAGTGCCAATATCAATTGTATACACGTTGAGATGTGTATTTTCATGGAAATATATAATTATTAGTCATATCTTACTTTTTTTGCGCCAGATTAATCACACTGAGAACACGATTTCTAAGAATCACCCTACAGTACTATTTTAGCAGCTTACCAAAAACGATAAAAAACAGCAGAAGACGATTGAAGTCAGTTGATTTAACGTGAAACAAAAATTCAAAGACAATGATCAATCAAAAGGAAGTTCTAGATATCTCACCATCTAGATATTTGAACTGAATACCACAATCCAGGAACAAGTCCTCGACGTCCTCAACAATGGCACTGTCAACCAAATGCGGTTGCACATTATTGATTACGTTGTTTCCCGTCCTAACGTGCAGCGTGCCTGCCTATGCCGCTACTACCGAATACCCAAAATATTTACCTCTACTAAGATACTGATACTATTCTATTGGGACTTCTAATCTTGATATTGTTCCACTTTCTCTATCGCGCACTATCCAAAACGCAAATTGTAATTTTGATTCACCTGCATATTGTGCGTAGTCAAAAAAAATCACTGTTCACTTTTTTTTGAGGATTTAGAAGTTTTAAAAGCCCCAGTTTACCTATATTGTTAATACCTATATTATATTGCGTTTATTAAAATTCTATACAGTACCAACCAACCGTGGACTTTTAGAAATACATGTAAGCTACTTATAAATGAGGGATTTTGTGCGCAGTAATATTTGTTGTGTTTACATTGAAATTTAATAACAACTTAGGTCCTATTTATTTTCGCAATAATTATTTGTTGTTACATATCAGGAGATAAGGTGTCACGGCGTGGGTGGACCTATTGTGATGTGACAACAATACTTTATAAAATGTAATGACCACGATATATATTTCAAACAAAAACAATATTTAATTAATACAATAGAAATAACTCCGTTGGTCAGAAAAGTCATTTTACTCGTATTTTAAATCACCACCGCAGCATATGTATTTTATTTCACGTACGATGATATAAAATAAAATATTTGTTTGTTCGTAAATAATATAATAATTTTTTTATTTTTTACTTGAATTAAATTTATGTCCTCGGTTAGGTACTTTGATATCCAATGTACGGAATTAATATTGATAGGTGAAATCGCGAACGGTCGGCGCGGCGGTAAAATTTCGATGGCTTTTGCAAATATGCCTCTGTTTGGTGTATGGCATTCCGAGATATAAGAAGAGGCAGTGGGGATGCTGTCGATTATAAACAAACGACTAAGAGATTCAAAAGTTTACACTAATAGCAAATTATGAAGGTAAAAAGATAGGTGAAAATGTAATCCTATGAAATTTTTCTTTTGTTTCTGCGTTAATTGATTTCATTCACCGATCCAAATGAGTTGCGCTTTGTCATCCAACAATAAAGCATGTATTTAACAGTCATTGATATGAATTTAAAATAAATTAATTTACTTATTAATAATTGTAACTATTATAAAGGGTAAAATAATGTGTTTTGTTTTCATCATATGAACCAGTGAATTATTGATTGGTAGGTAATAAAATTACCTGAGTTAAATCAGAATCCCACGCCTACATAAAAAGTCATAAAGAACATGATAATATGGCTAACTAAACTATCAAAGGAAAGATCAACGCGAGCACCTTACTACGCCTAATTAAATAGTTATATAAAAGACATCAACGCGAGAAACTTAATGCGAGTTTTACTAAATTATTACTATAATAGAAAAGACATTAATTAAAGCGACCCTCATCCTATCACTTAGATAAAGTCATAGTGAAGATTTTAAGTAATTTATTTAAAAAAAGACAGAAACACGAGTTTCATGTTCAGTTAACTTAACGGTCACACAAAAGAAACTAAATCTACGTCTAGACTACGCGCCTATGTTAAGAATTAACTAATTTGCTTTTCACACTAAAGAAGATTTTATTGAAATGAAAATTCTCTTGAAATTCACAGATTACGTCCACGAAACTAAAAATAATAAAAAAAAGGACTTTAAAATATTTATTAACTGTAAAAATATAGTTGCAATAAAGATATTTCCTTTTAAAAATTTATTTAAAATTTATTTATTTAAGACCCAGTTGTTTGTGCATAAATATTAAGTGACACATCCTAGGTCAAAAATTGTAATTTGACCTACCTACCACAGGAACCAGAAACCAATAAACATTTCTACGTTTACTGAGGCGTAGAGGGTGCTCGGTGCGCAAACTAGACGATATTTTTTTATAAGATTTCCACACACAATTTTTTCTGATAAACGTTTCAATAAATAGATTTATAGAATAACCCACACAAATAAACTAATCTGCTCATCTGGCATGACCACCAGCGCGGCGTTAAAATAATGAGGAGTGCTTAACCACTAAGCCACTAGGTCAGTCTACTTACAGCCTACTAGCACAACTCGGAATATGAAAACTGTTGTATGAAAGTGAGCAAACTGTAATGGGGCAAATTTTATTCTGCGTAAGTTTCATACGTTCAGAAAAATCAATTCCAAAGTAGGTTTTTTTATTGAGTAAGATCACAAAAGGCTGACGGCCCACCTGATGGAAAGTAGTATCCGCCGCCTATGAGCTGAGCACCTATAACCTCAAAAGGGTTATCCGTGTCTTGCCGATCTTAAGGGCTAGATGGAATGCCTCTTATGCCGGTAATTACGCTGGCTATCTCGCGCCACCCGCCGAAACACAGCACGCTGCTTGGCGGCAGGTATAGAGCAAGCAGTGACACCCACCCAGTTGGACTTTGCATAATAAGGTCCTTCCACTTAAAGGTACGACATTTAAGATTCCTAAACGTATTAAACCGCAATTTATAGTTACATACCCTTTTAGTTCACAGTCTATTCCAAGCCCTATGCAATGACAGTATGATCACAATTTCTAAAGTTAAGATTATATAATCTCCATGAGTAAATTGAGTAAACCAAACTCGCTGCGCCATTATTTATTATGCTTGGAATATGTGCTGGAAAAAAGACTGCTCACGGATGGCTTGGGCTTATTTGAGTGTTGTTATATGAACAGCTTCTACTCTACTTCTTGCTTTTGTGTACTATCGTAACTCACAACTTACCCCCCTTTCGCCCACAACCCTCGTCAAAGCTAAGTAGCCCACACCCCCTTAAGTAATAATTTTAATAAAAAACTGAACAATCTCAGTTATATATCAGACTTCAGACTTTTATTTGTGTGCAGTTTGTTAAAGATACTGTGACTAGCACGAGTTAAGAGAATACCTATTCGTTATTCGTAGTTTCATTGTTAGAAAAAAAGGAAAATTATTTTCTTGGTTTTATCCAAAAGTGACCATGAATCAACACGTTGCGAACGTGTTCACAGGAGTTCTTCGAAATGATCTTTAGCGTAGGAAACGATGTCATCTAGTAATCAGATGTACAAGTTTTCCCACTCCGTATTATTTCACCGTTAAAGCTGTATGAAGAATTGAAGATGCTCTTGCACGTAACTTTAGAAAAACTTATTGGTACCTAAACTGCCTAGGATTTGAACCCAACGCCTCTGATTAGGAGGTCAAAGTGTCTACCATGGAACCAACGACGCTTTTACGGTACCGACAACATAAATAAACGTAGTCCGATTAAAAACGTATATTTTTTAAGTTTATGAAAAATAAATCATACGTAAAATAACAAAACTCTTTTTAAAATAATTAAAACGCAGTTAAGTTCTGGTCAGTCTCTGATTAATCGCGATATCCGCACCGGCGACGCCCAGGTGCACTCGGGAGAGTCGTTTTTGGCACTGTAGCAACGTGCATTAAGTGGCGAAGTTTGGCAGTTCACCAAATTGTTGTATAAAATAACTTACCTTAAACTATACAATTTCACTTGATAAATCCATAATTCCTACAAAACTCATTCACGATTTGTTTCATCTTAGTTCTTTTATTTCACAGAACCTTTCAAGACAAGTAATTTTTAAGAAAAGTAAAAGGTTTGATGTGCGTGCCCTTTCGTCTTATTTAATTAGTTAAGTATAAATGTTGGTTGAAAAATAAGCAGCAATAGAATAATTAGCTAAGTGAATAGATTCGAAACAAAAACTGTGATGCGCGTGGGCAGCGGGCCACACCGCGCAGCCGAGCCGCAGCGATTGGTCGCCGCACTAGGCTGGCAAAATAAAACTATCCGATTGGCTGCCGACGACTTTACAACTATAATTTGGCACCTATTCAATAGGAGGCGTGGTCACAATTACAAAATATTTAACTGTAATATGTCAAACAAATAAGCGTCACCTAGTTACGTCCTAGTCACGATGACAGTGGTATTCAGATAAATAATGCATGATAGTTCACACTGCGACACTACACTACAGGGCGATGTTTTATTCGAAGAAAGTTGGCAAATAGCACTTATAAAACTGAATAACATTCACCGATGAATCTACAGAATGGAAGTAAAAAGTGCCTTTCCACCCTAAATGTCACTATTTATCAATCGATTTACGTATAATGCATACAAAAAAAAGTATCATATGAAAATTTAGTGGGGAAATCTGATAAGAGCAATGCTTTGTAAAGCACATGGCATCCATACAAACGTTGTTTAAGATTTATGTAGAAACTAAACAACAGATTTTAATATAATTTTATATCCATAATCGGATTAGAATATATCCTATATATTTTTATTCTTCTTCAAAAGGAGTAACCAGATATAAGTAAAATTTTGTGAGTAGCTGTTAGGCCAATTTTGTATGGAGTGTTCAAAAATATATTTTATTTCAGCAAAGTCGTAGGGCGACTGGTTAGCATAGTGAGTAGAAGTGTATTTGCTATTATTTACCCATTATTATTAGATATATAACACATCTCTCTAAATTATTATTTTAGTATCATTAATTCTAAGAAATAATATTTAGTTGCGACATGTTCTGGAAATAACCAGGACTTTGATAAGTGAATTTGTTTGAAAATAATCAGTACTGACTTACGCCTTTTCTTAACATTTATTAACTCCTGAAATGCGCAAAATAATTAACTTTCTAGCTCTTTTAAAAATGATGTACGAGTTTTTGGAACCAATCAGTGAATCAGCTACAAAATTATATCGATTATATCGAAACTATAACCGAAGGTAGAACTTTTAATATCGAATAATTTTGTGCAAGTGTCCTGTTCGGTGCACTAAACCACTCACCCAGTTTTTGGGTTAAAATATTGCAACTGTTTTCCAGTCATGAATCGCAACATCGCAACAGTCTACATAATGTTATTGTTGTAAACACATTCCAGGCTGCAAAACTATTGCTTTGATCACTTCATAAAGATCTGAAAATATGTTTATGTGTCCATCTAATTGTCACTACTGCACGCTTTACTTGGATTTAAAGTAACATAACAAAACGGACAAGTGTCTCAACTGGAAAACACATTTTGGCGCTCTCGAGTCATTGTAAGTTGCGCAACGGTCACCCTCAAAACAATTTTCTTAGAAATGATAAACATGCGTAGCAGGCTTAAACTAGTACCTACATACGTATCTTAAAAATCGTAAACAATAATGCCCTAAGGTTTAAATGGTATATCCGATGATAATCTACTCAGATAAAAGATGCTAATGAATCCCAACTAAGAAGTTCTATTCCTAGCTGAACTCTGATTTTAATTAGAAAACGAACGAAAATAAATGTTTCAGAGAGTAAAGGATAATTGGTTATTTACGTAAACAGATTTTACATTTTTGCCTCAGGTCAAAAGTAACTAAATTAATTAGTAAGAAATCTTAAAAGGTACAACAGCACTTCTGTTAATCAAAAAACAACAAATAAACCTAAACCATTTGGAAATGAAATAGATTTTTAATAATTCAAAAGAGAGGTATGTATGTATTACAAGTTTGAAGCCTTATAGATGAATGGAGCGATTTATAATAAATACATTTGTATTTTTTTATTAAAAGCATCAAGGTCGTAGTGTTCACGGTCACTCAAGCTCGAAGATTGTTTAAATATACCAGAAATCTATGATAAGCTACAACGTTGTAAGCGCACCACTAGACTTTCTATAAATCAATAAGATCATCGAAGGAGAATTGCTTAAAGAATATAAGTTTTGGCCGAGAGTAAGCAATGTTATTGAGCATCTTGAGCAGCTCATGTTAAATGTAGGTGCATACTTTGACCCAAGATAGCTTAAATCTTTCAGAACATGGTAGTAAACAATATTTTTTATTTTATAAAAAAGGTAACAAATTAAAAACTTTAAGTACCCTTATTATGGGGAGAGACCCAAGTCCTATCAGTGGAGACGCCTTTAGTTGGTATTTGTTAACAAAACTATACAAATAGAAGTACGATAAAAATAAAATGGTAATTGAAAGCATTGAGCTGATGCATAAAAGTCTCTGGAAAAGATCCACGGTCATATCTAAGAGTTACGTGTATTTTCATACCGACTGCTTTAACGGTGAAGGAAAAGATCGTGAGGAAACCTGTGCATCTCCTTTCTAGATGAGTATGATGGTCGCGTTGCACACATCCGTAGGTGTAAATCTAAATACCCTACATACACATGACCGCGGGTGATGCTAAGTGCAACACTAGGCAACCACCGTTTATACCTTGTAGATAGAACGGTTAAATTTGCCACACGGTAAGAAGAAGAAGACCTAAAATATGCTATAGTGTGGAAATCGCAGTAATCAAAGATACAAAAACAGAAGGAGTCTTAAACAAAGTGACTTAAAATTTTCAGCTTCTGTTCCCAAGAAACCTCAGGTAAAATAAATATTTAACTTAATCAAATCTACCAGCTCGTACAAAAACTTAATATGTAATTATACCGTAATTCAGTTTTTCATTTTTTTCGCAAATTTCTAACGAACGGATTAATTGAAGAAAGTTGCTGAGTTGCACGAGTAAATAAAAGCCGTAGTTCAAAGAATATGAACGAGGGTGGTACGGTAACGTGTAACACCCTCCAATATCTATGTAAAACCTTATGTTGTTAATAACCCATATCGTCCCCACTGCAGGGGCACGGGTCTCTTCCGATATCCATACCCCACACACGGGGGCCAAGACCGGATCGGTGGAGGTTGTGGGTTAGTTGCCAAGAAACCTTACTATGAATGTATTTAAGATCTATTATTAACAAAGGCTTCAATTATTATTACTTAAAGCCTTCTAAAACAGACTAACCGGGCGACCGTCGAAGTGTTAGGGCGAGACCACCAGCACTGTAGTTATTTGCATAAAAATGCGCGAACACAGCCTTAATTGATCGTAGTAAATCCAAGTAAGAGCTGACTACGCCAAAAATGTAACAAAAAGAAATCCAACTGCAATTAAAGCGAATGATTCTCTACAAGGAGTTTTGGCTACCGTCTGCAGCGTTTATTTTATTCATTGGCCACGAATGTTTTAGCGAGAGCTTCTGTATAATTGTAATAATTTATATTTTATTTTACAAACAGTATTTTATTTTATTTAAAAAGAACAAGATGTTGATGTGCCTTAGATAACGTCAAACCTGATAAACGTCTTGACCGATTTTATTGATATTTGACATGAAGATTATTACACCTTACTAAGACTGAACATCCGGTTTTTTAAATCCCGGGTCATTTAAAGGATTCCACAGAAATAAGAGCCATATCTCTGGGATGACTCAATTAATTAAGAGGAAATTTGTAATATTTCAGAAGAAGGCGAGTCAGATACGATACCTTTCTATCAAGGGTATTAGGCGGGAAACTGTCTTTCGCTATCCATTCAGTGTTAAATTAGACATGACGAAGGTACTATGACATGACATCTTTACTTCCAGAGGTATATCATAGACAATCATAAGACCCGACCATATACTAAACCTCTATAAACATGAGTTCATACTACATAATTTGGTTTGGTATTTCAACTTATTTCAGGTAAGTAAACAAAAAATTGTACAGCCACGCTGTGCATACTTTCTCGCGAATCCTATAAATTTCATCTAGCATATACTATATTGACATCTTTCAACTTAAATCAGCAATAAGCACTCATAATTATTAGTAGCAAGTGGTAGACTTCACAAATTAACAATGTTGTTTTGTATGGGAGGTACCTTATTTCGATATTGCCTGGAATAATGAATTACCTAGTATATAAGGCAGTATAAAGTTGTTGAAAAGTACAAAGTTTCATTAAAATAGTAACAGTCATTTTTGAGAAAAAGTAACAAAGAACTTCGGTTTGTATGGGAAGTTCTATAATTTGATTTTTCCTGAAGTAACCAACTACCTACTGTCGTAAGCTATATAAAAACAAAGAATTGTGCAAAGTTCCATCAAAATCGTTAGAGCCATTTTTGAGAAAAAAAATAAAAGTATTTTTAATATGGTGGCAACCCTAAAAAATGGCGTTATTAAAAAAACGACTGGAGATGTTAACAAAATATTGCCCTTACCCAAATTTGGTCCAAATCCATCCAGTGGTCTTGGAGATAGAGACCGGGACGGACACACACACACACACACACACATACATTTTTTATTTTTTAATAGCGACAAAAAGGTGCTAGGTAGGGTAGAAATGACGTGTGTAAAATATTATTGGCCGCTGTTATCATTAAGAGCCTCCGGTTTCACTTTGAAAAATGTAAAAAAATAAATTTTAGAACTGATTTCAAGAGACCATATTTATTAATTGAATTTAAATATTTTGTTATTTTTTGCATTATTTGGGAGCAAATACGACATGTTTTCAAAACAAACCAAAAAAACTTCTTCTTTTCAATAATTTTAGACGTCAGGTGAGGAGTCAGAGGGGTGCAGATTGCACTTCGCGCGACCATTTTACACTTCAATAATTACGCCAATTACATTACATTACAAGAGAGATCGTTGAAGTGCATCTGAAACGTTACGATATATGTCCTCTTTTGCACAAAATGGGATATTAAAGAAAAAATATTGCATATCTATGAAGTATTGCCTGTAGGCAAGGTGACAGTTAAAATTAAACAAAAATTTAAAATATATATTTTTTTTAAATTGTAGAAGATAGAAATAAAAACATTTTAACAAAAGCCTCAATATCCGTTATTACTCTACAAATATTACAGACATATCATGTAAAATACATAAATCTACATATGTCTCTTTACAAAATACCACGAAAAATCACGAAGAAGAGTTTCAGCGTTGTAGCCAAGCCTTGTTAGACATTTTTGCTTGTAATTGTATGTATTTGGCAAACTGTACCTACCCCAAAGCTCAGAAAAAGCGTAAAATACAGCGCAGCCTTTTAATCGTTTAACTTGCTTCAAGAACACCTATGACTGAAAATGTCGATGTCTGTGGTGCAAAGCAAGCCATAAAATATTCATATAGGAAGCTCTAAAAGCAAGAATATATGCTAATTTTTTTTTTTTTATGTGATAAGGAAGGCAAACGAGCAAGTGGGTCACCTGATGGTAAGTGATCACCACTGCCCATAGACACCTGCAAGCCCGGCGGGGATTGCAGATGCGTTGCCAACCTAGAGGGCTAAGATGAAATGCCTCTTGTGCCTGTAATTTCCTCGGCTGTCTTACTCTCCACACCGGAACACAACAGTGCAAGCACTGCTGCTTAGCGGCAGGATTAGCGAGTAAGATGGTGGTAGCGATCCGGACGGACCTCGCACAAGGTCCTACCACCCGCAATGTCAAAAAATACGCAATTTGATGATTTCTCATACATACATTTCAATGAGCCCGATGGTGGCAATGAAGTGCTGTCCTTCAGGAAAACAGCTACTCAAATGACTGTTGGCAGCATGAAATATTCCATTCTCGCCAAAACTCGTGATAGGTATGGTGAATCAGACAGAGCAAGAGCTCATTAGGGCAGCAAGAAGATGCACTGATTTTTAAGCACTTTTTGAGATTATGGAAATAGCTAGTAATACTTGTTACACAAGTTATGTACCAAATTGTGATTCTGAAAACATTATTATATTATATTTCATATTATTTCATCGCTGCTGTGCGAAGTCTTGTTTCAAACCGTTTATTGCCTTATAATCATGCGCGTCTGAACACTTTCATTATTATTAATTCTCTCACCTTGACGAATCACATTTAAGTAGATACTTCGGGTTTATGACGTTACAAGGCACAAGGCAATATTATGCTGGAAATGATAGCAAAATAAAACCTAATTAACCGAGATAGTCATAGAAATATGGTCACTACTTCCAAATCCGTAGTAGTCAATCTTCAATGTCATAATGCCCCCCGGGTCTGATGATGCGAACTGCGACAATCGAAAACCTAAATTCACAATTTTACTATCCCTTTGGAAGTTTACAGTAATATAATTTATATTATAATAACCTACAGAGCAAAATAAATACGACGCATCAATCAAACGTTCAGAATGGTTGCAAGCGCAGACAGTCGGCACGTGCGTTATCTCGCACTGATCGCGCCCTCAGAGCTATCCTCCGCGTCAGCCCTCAGCCCTCAGCCCTCAACCCTCAGCCCTTGGCGGCGGCGGCGGCGGCGGCGGCGGCGGGCTCCCAGTACAGACCTCGGTGAGCTGATCACCCACGCTAAGCTACAAAATAATCGATTAAGTAGGTACTTAGGTATAATTAATTAAGTATATGTAGCTGGGGAAATAAATCGTATTAAGTATATCGAATTTGTGATATCTGTGGACTATCATATTTACTAAAGTATTTCACTGCGACTGAGAGACCAACTATATATTACGAGCATAAAATGAAATCATGCACTCAGGTTTATTAATTATTAACTATCACCATGTTTTAAAAAAGATTCCTGTACAGAAAACAGTGATATGTAAGTTATAGAAGGAACATGTCTCTAATAAATAATTGAAATATACAGGGTGATTGGTAATTCGACGTGATCCTTCAAAGGGGTTATACTAGAGGTCATTTGCAACAAATTAAGTTCTGTTAACCAGGGGTCTAAAATGTATGGTTACTGAGATATTACTGTTTTTAGATTTTTTTGAAATTTTCTACCTTGTTACCAAAAACAATTAATTATGAAAAAAACATTACACTGTTAATATTAAATTGATACTTTTTTAAAAGCTAAGAAATGAGCGCTCTCTTTGATAAAAAAATCTTGCGCAAAACTCACATAGTCTCAAAAATAAACGGTCTTAAGTCCCATAAAATTTTTATTTTGTATAAATTTTCCATAAGTAATTGAGTATTACTAGAAAAAAATGTAGTGAAGTTGGCGTACAAATTAATGACAAAAATCCTTGTTTCATAAGCTTTCTAAAAAGGTACAAACGTTACCAACTTTTGCACGGGATCGAAAAAAAAAAACAAACAAGTAACACATTTTTTCCATACATATCCTGCACGGTGCCGCCCTCTGTTTTACTCGTGTCGTGACTCGTGAGCTTAACATGATTCGATAATTTGACGAACTGTCGCGAAGATTGCTACAAATTATCGAATCATGTTGCTCACGAGTCATGCACGACACGAGTAAAAGAGAGAGCGGCACCGTGCATGATATGTATGGAAAAAATGTGTTACTTGTTTGGTTTATTGGATTTTTTTTCGATCCCGTGCAAAAGTTGGTAACATTTGTACCTTTTTAGAAAGCTTATAAAACAAGGAACTTTTGTCATTAATTTTTACGCCACGTTCACCACATTTTTTTCTAGTGATACTCGATTACTTATGGAAAATTTATACAAAATAATATTTTTATGCAAGTTAAAACCGTTTATTTTTGAGACTATGTGAGTTTTGGGCAAGGATTTTTTTTTTCAAAGCAAGCGCTCATTTCTCAGCTTTTAAAAAAGTATCAATTTAATGTAAACGGTGTAATCGTTTTTTCATAATTAACTGTTTTTGGTAATAAGGTGGCTAATTAAAAAAAAATCTAAAAACAGTAATATCTCAGTAACCATACATTTTTGACCCCTGGTTCACAGGATTTAATTTGTTGCAAATGACCTCTAGTATAACCCCTTTGAAGGATCACGTCGAATTACCAATCACCCTGTATATTATAAGGCAAACAATTGGTAACGGTGAAGTTTATATATTATGTACTTACAAACAAGTTGACATATCATCATGAAGTTGAGCTCCTATTGATCGACCGTTGGGTATAAAATTAGACTCGAGTCACAGCCGGCTCACAGCCACAGAGCTAAAAAGCAAATACTAGTTTTCTTCGAAGCAGCCGTGATAAATGTTTCAGAATCCTCTTTAAGTCTAATCACTTAATCCCAGTCATCGAATTAAGGGCTATATCGATGACAGAACACAGTTGTCAAATCCTAAAAGACATTATAAAATGTGAAGCGCCTGCGCTGTTAGGTAACTGGAAACAAATTCCCTTCGTGACGTTCCGTTCGCGCGATTCCTTAGAAAAACACTCCATCATTTTGTTTCGTACTTGGAACTCGCTCTATTAATACTTACTTGGTGTACGATGTCTGAACATTAAGAAGATATTATGTAAATTAAAGAAAAGAACTAAATAATCGTGTGTCTAATCCAAAATAACACAGGACTGCAAAATTTAACTTTTGGAAAATTGTTTGTTTAAAAGGTGTTAGATAATTGGGGGTGCAGAGTTAAAATATTGTATTATTTTTTTCTTAACTTTTATAACTTTCTTTTCTTTTATAAGATTTTTTTTATATTTATTTTTTAAATACGTAATCTACGAGTACTTACACATATGACATTAAGACTAAACTAAGGAAGAAAATAAACTGCTAGAAATCCTTGTAAGTACCTCTTTCGTTTACTGTGAAGCTCCTTTTTAAAGATTTTGTTGTACATTTGTACATTTGTACAGTTGTGATTGTACATTTGTCTCATTGTCGCTCTTCAACATCCAACAAAAGTCTACAATCATGTCAACATTTCGCCTTATTTGGTAATGCCTTTCCAATACTTTTATATATTGTTGGAATCTTTCCCCTTGTTCGTCACTGAAAAACCCCAAGATTTTTTGGAAAATAGTCTATGTGAGATTTTAGAAAATGTACTTTTAAGCTCATGTTGCATCCTAATTTTCAATTTTTTTTCTAACATGTTTGCCACTAATTGGAACTTTTATTATTGCTCAGAATTTTTTTTTCTTTTTTTTAAGAATTCATGCTTTTTTTATTGAGAGTTCATTTTTATTTCGAGGTTTTCGTCAGGCATGAGTTTTCGAAAATTCTGTTTGGCTTCTAAAAATTTAAAGTCTATTACATAGATATTTAATACACTCTCCTTGCTTTGATACTGCTTTACTAATTTCTTTATGAGTTCAAGTTTAATAGGAAATAGATTTTTGTAAGATCAACCAAATTTTCACATTTCGTGTTTTAAGGATTTTTTTGCAGGGTAGCAGTCCTTTCTTATCCAGTGAAAATCTTTCTATCGGCTATCCTAATCACACAAAAAGCATGGAAATTTTGTATAGCCCCCCCCCCCCCCTGTTATTCAAGTAACATAGTTCTGTAACTTTTAAATCACAAAATACAACCCATTTGCGTATTTTGTAGTGAAGGTTTTCAAGAATTAAAACATTTAGTCCATATTTAACTGGGTCCTTCTAAAATACCTAAATACGAAATAAACGGCGGTGTCTACTCGTGAAACCGAACGACTTTCCCCAAGGAGTCTATATGTATTAAATTCGCAAACAATTTTTTGGACTCCTTATACATGATACATTGATGAAGTGATCCACCACTTTTATTGGGAGGTAAAATTTTTTTGCGATTTTTTTTTCTTTTGGGAAAGTTGTTCAGTTTCATGATTAGAATCCACTGTATTTTGTTTTTCAGGTATTTCATAAGGACCCTATATAATTTATATCCTTTACACATTCTTAGCTGCTAATTTGAAATATAGTCCAAAAATTCGTACCAGACTTAGTAAGAATTTTTGACTACAATACAACCATTAAGCAAAAAATAGAAAAAATACGTCAATAAACTTGACTATTGTAATTATAAGTTTTAATTAAATTTCTTCAAAAATTCTAACCATTGAAAAATAAATCTTTTGGAGAAGCCCCTTATCTCATATACCTAATATCAAACAAAGAAGGCTATAATGACGAAAAAGCCTTAAAGCTCTTCTAAACCTAACCACCTGTATTCGTGGTGCTCAGAAATTAAGAGAGCTCTCTTCGCTCGCCACAGCTCTATTGCATGTAAAAAAAAAATATTCTTGTTGGATTGTAAAATCGGTAGCTGAATCAGTAACTAATAATGGAATCGCTCAAATAGAAAAAACCCATTGTGGTTTACTTCATCCTTATTTTGTAACTGTCCGTAGGTTGTAAAAAAGTGATGAAAAAGTTTATTAATAAACGTTAATATTCTCCAGTTTCGCTTGGTTCAATATTTCTTAAAATTAATTTTCTACTCTTACTCTTTACCCGGTTTCGTAACAGAAAATATAACGTGAATCGTCTCAATTACAATTAATTTTCTCTATGTTTTCTCGACTTCTGCCGGCGGCGGTGGCGGCGCTCGCTCCCGCTTGCGTCTGTGGTCTACACTGGGTCTGCACATGTAAACATACATCCGCGTACGATGTATCGGTCCCGCGCCGTCATGTCAAATAAACTCCGCGACCCAACGAAAATTCCTGTAAAGTCATTTTTCAGCACCGAAGGCATAAAATGTATGCCGTCTCTCGCTCGCGACGTATTACCGGACAAATGTCTTCGAACGTTAGAGAATTAAAGAAAAATAAATTAAGATGAGCTTATTCAAAGAAACAGTTTTTATTAGAAAGTTAGTTGGAAGCGTTTGATGTTTTTGGAAGCACCTATTTATATTGGTTTCATAGCTGGTCTATGAGTTGCGACAGATAATTAGCCCTATCCTCTATTTAAAATATCTATTTCTCATGAGCATGAGAGATTTAAATATAAAATCATAATTTATTATTCAGAATGAAAACATTTTTGCCGATAGCATATTGACCGGTTTGCCGGCCACTAAACCTTCTGGTCGCTTCACATATTACATTAATTCATTAAATAAAATGCCTTTTATATGTATTTCGTTCAATTTGATACCACAGCATAACTCTTTACTTTTACTACGAGGATTTCAAAAGTGCTCTCAATCGCCAATCGAAGAAAATTATACTCGTGGATGGTTACTGAGTTTAACTTAAAAAATAGCAAACGCTTTGCCCTTCAGATATCAGTTTGAAAGACTAATAAAGAGTCAATTGCCGCGCTTCAACCGGCAGGTCTTTAGGGCTCAAAGCTTTCCAGTTCTTTATTGTGCAAAGACAAAGGAGTACCTCGTTATATGTCACAGTCACACCGACCGCAAGATGTACATGTTGCCTGATGTATATACGAACTTACACCTAAAATTACCTATCATTTATATCCAATTTCAACTAAACGCTCTGAAGCCATTACATGCACACAGGACTAGAGTGATATCAAGGAGAAGCACGCGCAGCGACGGATGTGGAGATCAATCGGCGGCTGCATGTAACTCGATCGCAGGAAACGCACAATTAATGAGATGCGTCTCGGCGGGTCGCCCGCCGTCTACTCCACCAATGCTTACCGTGCCGCCCATTGACACATAATAGCCCTGACTCATTCAGTTTGTTCCCTTTCTTTATTATCTTATCTCAAGTTATGTTAAAAAAGTGCGTTTGTAAGGGGTTACTCAGAATTAGGTATAGAATATTTTTCCTAAATTGAAAAAATCCTATCTTTAATCAGTTTCCCATATAAATTCTTGATTCACTATTCAGATTTAGTATGGAAAACTTAAAAAAATATTTGTCGATCGGATTGTTTCAAAAATTTTCCTGTATTCTATAATCTATTTTGAGTAACCCCATAAAATTTCAAACGCACTTTTTAACATCCTGTATAATGGATTTACTTAAAATGTATATTATACTATATTCGCAGAACAAACAATGGTTTTTAAATATCGTATCAAAATATACCTACGTACCGACCGACTTAATTTATAGATATTGAAACGTGCAGATCAATATTCGAATAAAATTAAGTTTCATTTCGTCAATTACAATAGAATCACTGTTTTATCTGGATATTAAGAGCTGCGAGAATACCGCAATGCTTATTATTTCAATTGTTTCGTGCAGGGAGGGCGGCAGGGGCTTTGGGGGCGCGGGCGGCGGGTGGGGGCTGTCGGAGGGTCGGCCTAATTAACCTTTGTCGACTGTATTATTGCTGTTAACGTTCCGGCAACGCAACAAACGGCGACAGATCGTTGTGATTTTATAAGTTTGGTATTTTCTAAAATGGAAGATATAATTTTGTTCCCGTTGGTTATTGGCAAACGTTGGCAGACTTTGATTGAGTAATTATTTAAAATAAAGGTATCGAGTGCCAAGTATCTATTATGAATGGTTACTTTAGATTAACAATCGTTATAACATATTGTATACACAGAGAGGTTATAATTTAACAAAGTAACATTGTAATAAACAACTTTTGTTACAAGATTTTTTGAATTCCAGATTTTTTTATGATTTCGCAAAGATGTATAAGATTTTTTTTTTTTCAGTATAAAAATCAACATGATCCTCCAACAATTTTTTTACATCCTGTATAAGAATATGTAAGGTTATAGAGTAAGAAATATACATCAATCGTTTAGAAAAACCATAATCATAATTTCTTCCAATGAAATATTTTTTCCGAAATTACCTGGTTTTTTTTTAAACAGACTGTACCAAAAGCCATCCTGTAGCCTCGTAAATCAATAAGCGTAAGCAATTATGTTGTAGGGTTTAGTTTGCATATCGATATAAGTGCGATACATTGTTACACTTTCTTAAAATAGAACTGATGACTTATGAAATTATCGAAATATGTAATTCTTAATATGCATAATTTACGAAGCACAACTCAAGCGACGTAGGAACGTAACTGTCAATCCGAAAACAGAGTGCGTGCGGCAGAAATCATTCGCATCCAAAAATAGCGTTTAAGTGAGCAATGAATCATATCGTTTAAGGCTATTTCAAAGTGTGTGCGATCAAACGGGCGCTAGGTGAGACCGAAGATATTGTCGCGCTTCCTCCGAGGCCCGCGCCCGCCGCGCCGCGCCGAATTGCTCACTCCTTGATGCGGCGTTAAATGTTCGAGTTCGACGGTAAATCGCAGCTCGGCAAGATTGTTCCCTACTACTTAAGGGGAGGACGCAGCGGCAGCGTGTGCTCTGTTTCTGCGCAGAAATTAATTAAGCGTCTGGACAACATTCACAAATGCTAAAGGAAATATCTTGTCTGTGGCAATCGAGTATTTCGGTCAATATAAAATGTAATTAAAAAGCAACTGATCTGAGCTACAATAAGTTTGTTTGAGTTTGAACTCGCCACTCCGTAGCTCCGCGATTTCGATAAGAACTTTATAGAAGCGGATTTCGTTGTTTGTAGGGCATTTTAACTATTTTAAGCCCACATGGCTTTCACCATTTTATATAGCCAAACATCAATGTTAACAGCACTGATGTGTTCCGGCAATGAGATAAGACAAGCAGTTCCCGTAACGTTGGAGAATCCATCTTTCGGTATATTACTTAGCATTAGACAAAATGACTTCAATGGCTTAAAATTTTCTATGGGATAAAAATCTCAATGTCCACCTTAAATATTAAATAAATTTGTATTTTAGATAACGGTTGAGTATGCCAATATTCCTCTTAACACGCCTTTCAAACATATTATATTGTGTGGCCATTTGTGTTGTGGCGTATACATCATCGTGCGAGAATGCTACTCTTTGATCTAACAACATCAATCCGTTCTAGTTCTACCTGCGTTTGTTTAAAGGTCAGTTTTCCTTATACTACATTTAGTGGGCTTCATAACAGACAGCGCTATTTCAGCACACATAAATAGAGTATATCTGAATACTAAGATAGGTAAGGTACATTTAATGATTGGCAACGCATTTTTTTTTCTATCGCATCTGCACTTCGGTAATAGTTTCACATTAACTTTGATATGATATAGGTACTTAAATTATTTCTCAGTTGTCATCATTTTCTTCTAAGACCTCTCCCCATAGATTTTTCTCTATGTCTTTTCTTAATCGTAAATTATAACCGTAAAATTCGTAATCGCTGAGTCTTTCCATTGATACCCAATCTATTTTTAAATAATCAATCATTTGTTACTAAAGTACCTACTTAACTTCATAAGTGTAATCAAAGTAAATCTTACCTACCAACCCGAAGAGCTATAGCCATACTAAACAAAGTATGGGGTATCAAATTAAAGGTGGTCTTTTTAACATTCAGAGTAAACGCTGGCCGTAAACAATCGCGTCTCAAAGCTGACAGTTTTATTCGAGACACTTTATGACATCGCTCGCTTCTTATTAAAGGACCAATTTAACCCATTATAGTGTTCATAAAAGCGTACATCATCTTGTTTTGCTTTCGACTCTTTCTAACAAGCGTCGGGTGATATATTCTGTCTCTCTCCCCAGCAAAACTCAGAATACGCTGAATATGGTTTATGAGATTCCAATGTGAAGGGGAAGTGTATTTCGAAATTGATAGGGATGCGACATGGATATTACGTAACGTAACAGGACTAAATGGTTATTATCGAGCTTACGTTAACGTCACACTCAAAGCATACTCCAATAATATGTAGATATACTACATACTTATTTCATGGAAGATAATCGATAGTTTCTGCTAATTGTAAGACGCAGTCAACCCTTTCTATCAAACAATACAAAGTTGACCCCCGTACGACGTATGATGAGCCTAACCTTCCGGAGATATGTGACATGACTCCCAGCAATAGGAACCCTACGAGCTATGGAAGATTCTTCTTTGAAATACTGCATAAACTTAAATGCTAAGTAGAACCGTATACCTTGTATCTGTCTATCAATGCAAAATGTGTGGGAATATAATTAGTAATTTGATAACTACAATACCTCAGATTACTAATTGTTCAAATAAATGTATGCAGATATGCAGGCAAACAATTGAATTAAATTAAACTACCTTTAAACTGCTACGACCTGACGCTTTACTTTATGAAGTAAGTAAGTATATTTCATTTCAGCTAAACGTGACAAACATGAAATAAAGCCATACATACATTTTACAGGTAGTACCTATTACTGTTTGACGTCAGTGGTTTTGATATTTACGTAGCGTACCGTTTTTCAGAAATTAGATCCTTCTACAGACACGAAAACCGCTGATGCTTTATATTATTACTATTACCATTATTATTGTAGTAACTGTCCATGATTTTATATGCGTAGAATTTGTAATAGTATTTCTGAAATAACATTTTAGGGGATTTATATCGTAACCAAAATTAATACGCGTTTTTCAGTCAAACAAAATTAAGACTGATGATTATATCCCCACATTGCCGAATACAACTTCCTAATGTCTATATATTTTATAATTCTAAGTTTTACTTCCTTTTTATTTTATCTATCGATGCTTGCCTTTAAGATCACATCACTAGTCGAATCGAAGAATCTCCTGTAAGCTTAAGTATCCATACAAACGTAGAAAGTTTGTTTTAGTACACAAACGAAATACCGGAGCGAATAGAACTTTGTAAATATTGAGACGAGACTTATCAACAATATTAGTCATTTGGTTTTTACTAATAAACTAGTTTATTACATCGTACTCGTAACGAAAACAAATAACAAAAATATTTATGTCTCTACCCATTTTAGTATTTGTAAAGTTGAAATATTTATGACGGATCAACCGTCATAAATATCGTTTATAAATCAAAACAAAACTTCATTTGATAGATTTCACGGAAAGTCGAGAATACTGACATTTTATTAAGTGACGGCCCCTTTTAATAAACCTGACCCTTTCCAGGCACTAAAATTCGTTATTGGTGTCCACGACTAACTGCAGGAGGCACTAAGTGCTTGATGATGAGAGGCGCTGGCTCTGTTTTATTTATTTGAGTAATTTGTATGCGCTTTGGCTCATTCTGTCCAGTTGATGCGATGAGAAATAGAGAATAAGAATGTCACTATGTAAACATTTTTGTTTTCACATACATGATGTATCTGAAGTTCATAAGTTATATTACTTGCACAATTAACAAAAATCAAATTACATATATCAAAGATTTCCTCAATCACGTTGCTCGGTTTGATTAGCACATTATTAAGGTCACGTTAATTGCTTCTTTTAAAACACGAGCTTCCCTCGTCACTAACCATAAACAATGGGCACTGAACTCCGCGTCAGGGATTTTAATAGCATTTTTAAATGTCAGCAGAAGGATAGCCGCTTAATGTGATAAGTCACGCCCGAATGAGCGGTGAGCGGTGACTCCACAAAACTTTATAATTGTTGTCTGCCATACGATGTCAAGCGGGCAGGTACCTACGCGACGACCACTGCACTACGAACCACCTACCCCTCTCATTTCCAAAAACGAACGGATACTATTTATTAACATAACAAACAAAAATATATCATTTAAAACCCCATCCCGATATTTATAATGAACATTAATAATAACAACAATGGCTTATCCACAAAAAAGATACATATGAATACTCAGACAGAAATGCTCCCAAACTTATATCTTTTTAATCTCTCTCAGCTACAAATCATACCTGATGATGAGACGCTTAAAATAATAAAGACACATCCCGATGTTGACCACTAAAATAATAGACTCTACGTAAATCAAAAATAAATTTATGATCCCGAAACCAAACAGGAAAGCTTCTCAAAATTAAAACGTTAACGTTCTCTTTTTGTTGGTGTAGTTCTTTTGAATCGGCTCGGAGAGCGACGATAATTTAAATTAATTATATTTGGTTAATAGCCGACGCACGTTCTGAGGTTTCTTTTGCTTCTTATTAGTACGATTAAGATAACATCTAGGTCCATTTTGTAACAAATTCATGTTGCTGAAGTTGAATGGTTACTTAACACAATAAGGATTTCATGCCTATTTAGATATATTTTCTATACAATGCGGCATTTTAGAAATTTGAAGTGACTCAGAAATGAAAGACGTCCAATTTTGCTAGCAATTTATTTTTCAGGAAGTTTTTTTTATGGCAGAGGTAGCAAACAAGCAGACGGATCACCTGATGTTAAGCGATTACCGCCGCCCATGGTCACCCGCAACACCAGAGGAGTCACAAGTGCGTTGCCGGGACACAAGGATATTATTTTTAACATTGGTATTTAGTAAGGTTCTGTCAAGGAAATGTTACTTTCACAACAAGCCTGCTTAAAGATCGCTCAGTCAAAAAAATCCTAATATACCCCTTTAGTGACATATTTCGCCAATTTCGTCTCACCTAATATCTTTTAAGAATATATTTTTCAAAGAAATTACCTCATCATAATCGCCTTACCGTCGTTAGGGAAAATTCAGGTTTTGTGGCAAAGTGGCAAGTAGCTTATATTTCAGAGGGATTGAAAATTTTTGCAGAAATTCGTTTCAGTTTTTGGATATTTAATATTCGATGCTTTTGGATAAAATTCGCATATAAATATAAAATAACATATATTATATTGTATGTTTTTAAAATTACTTTCTCACATACTGTAGTCGGTGCCGGCTGCTATCGCTAGATAACAGTCGTCAAGCCATATCCAAAACCAAACTTCTGACACTAGGGTTAGCCACTCTCCCCACAACCTCCATCAATCCGGACTTGGCCCCCGTGTATTGAGTATGGCCTAACCTTACCGAGGCATGGAAAGAGACCTGTGCCCCTGCAGTGGAGACGATATGGGTTACCAATACTGTATAGTGTTTTATTTTGTAATTAACTCACTCAATGTCATCACATCATTTACATATCCTGTAAAATAATTTGTTTTAAATTAAATCGATATAAAATAATTTCGGATAAATCTACAGAGCTGTGTAAGCTTTTTAACATCCCAACCCTAGTGGGTACAGTAACTCTCGGGCGGGCTTTGTAGGCCCGTGTCGGCCCGCCGCCGACGTGCCATCCATCAGATGCAATAGAACCACACGCATCTAGCCTGATCGATCCACGATGCCTGCTCGATTTTGAATCTATTTTATAACTTAGTTAATCATATAAATGATTTATACATATAATAAAAAAGCGGCCAAGTGCGAGTCGGACTTGCCCATGAAGGGTTCCGTAGCAGCAAGTAACATAATATTAGGTGCTTACCTATGAAATTGCCGTTTCAGTTTTGAAAGTTCAACAGAATAATATTCCCCCAAAAATTAATTTACTTCCATTAAATTATATACCATTTACTAGCTACATTCAAGGTCTTTCATGAATTAGTGATGTCATGTCTCTTATGTAAAAACTGACTGACTAGGGTTCTAGCAGTAGGGTTTATTGGCGTTTTCTTAGAGGTCAATTAAAATAAAATAAAAATAATACCTTAATTGTTTAATATTAATTTTCTATTTGAACTTTTTTAACTAATCGGCAATTTCATAGGTAAGCACCTAATATTATATTATATAAAAGTTCTTGTAGTTCGTTGTAGGTAAATTGCGGTTTACGATTTATGACGTATTAAAAAAAAACTACTTACTAGATCTCATTCAAACCAATTTTCGGTGGAAGTTTGCATGGTAATGTACATCATTTTAGAAGTTACAGGGGGACATACACATTTTACCACTTTGGAAGTGTCTCTCGCGCAAACTATTCAGTTTAGAAAAAAAATGATATTAGAAACCTCAGTATCATTTTTGAAGACCTATCCATAGATACCACACACGTATGGATTTGATGAAAAAAAAAATGTTGAGTTTCAGTTCTAAGTATGGGGGACCCCCAAAATTATTGTTTTTTTTTCTATTTTTGTATGAAAATCTTAATGCGGTTCACAGAATACATCTACTTACCAAGTTTCAACAGTATAGTTTTTATAGTTTCGGAAAAAGTGGCTGTGACATACGGACGGACAGACAGACAGACAGACATGACGAGTCCATAAGGCTTCCGTTTTTTGCCATTTGGCTACGGAACCCTTAAAAGGACATTGTAACGGGACTTTACTGTACACTTTGAAAATAATGTAGGTGGGGTAAATGTCTTTCGCTAGAAAGGCCAAATTTTCAGTGTATGTACCCTTGTTTATTATGAAGCGGTAGATGGTATTAGACCGTCAATATAAAAAGTCGCGAGCGTAGCGAGCGCGAAATTTTTAGAATAGTTAAGAAATGCCTCTATTTTTTTAAGTTTTAGTACTTCGGTCAGACTTCAGGGGGGGGTATTGCACCCATTGCCCCCCCCCCACTGGAACCGCGCCTGGTTGCACAATCATTCTCCGATCATTCATGGACCAGACTGACGCCAGACTGAGCGTGTAACCTGGCTCCAAGGTTTAACATAACTGAAACTATTAAAACTGAGTCTTTGACTGATAAAACTGATCAAATTTTTGGACCCAATAGTCGATTCGCGTTTTTTATCTAATCAACTACATATAATCAGCCAGTTAGGTAGATTCGTTTTCTCAAATTCAAAAAGTTTGCAGTGTCAGCTCATTCTGTGAGAATTTAAGCCTTTTTAAATATCTGCCATAATTTCAGTTCTGCAAATGCTACCTCAACAATTTTAAAAGTTTTACGTAGCCTAGACCAAACATTTTGACGAGCCTGTCTCTTGGGTTCGCATAATTAAATGTCGCCACATCATTCATTTCCATACAACGCTATAAACGGGCGACCCCATCTCTCTGTCCATATGGTCGATGTTGTTGATGGTTTGGTTTTTTGTTATCCCCCGCAGCTAAACGGCTCTGTCTACCATCGTTCGTTTTTACTCAACTATTGTAAATGTAAACATGGTTTGTCATTTACTGCTTAAAAGCAATAATTGACTGTCATCAGAATTATATACCAGTAAAGTGGTTGCTGCTACTTTTGTAAGTACTATAACTCAAAATAAAATAGGTATATATCAAATTAGATATCTATACTTTACTGAAATGTTTTCTTCAGCACTGATTAGATAGTTTATAAGCCTCAATATCTATTATTTCAGTGCCAAATATAAAACTTGCTAAATGAAATAAATTATAAATCAAATAAACATGTTTAAGTAGTCCTAATTCCCAAACCTGGTGTGGGAATCAGAGAAACATAATTATTTTATTTACTTAATAACGTTCAATAACGTTCCAAAGAACTATATAAGCTATCTGGGGTATCCATTCGAATAATTTCGGTGATAAAAGCAAACAATAGCTGCAGTGTATTCACATAGCCATACATTGCAAAGGTCCACAGGCAAAATATATTAATTAATAAATATATCAAAAAATATCGCACGTATAGAGACAACAACACACCTCTCGTCAAGTCTATATTCTCTAATGACGGGGCTTTAGAACCACTTTATTTTTATTCGTCGGTAACTTTTTGCGACAGCCCTTTTTTGTCGCGTCGTTAACGTAAACATTCGTCGGGATAATTGACTTCCTATCTGGGGTGCGCGGGCGCAGGCCACGTGGCTATCGAACAAGTCATTAGAGTGCTGACGGTTGGCGATAAATTAATTATTTAATTTTTTTGACCACAAAATCGAGTCGACATAAAAATAGATGTAAGCGATAGATAGGTTGTGTTTTCTAGTATTTTAAAATTTATGAATATTGTAGAATCTACAATTCTGAACATTTGCCTATTTATTTTTGTCTGTGAGCATTTAGAACTTACTCTGTTTTTTTTTGTAGATTACTCAGAAAATGTTAGCTGTAACTATTTTCAATGTATGTTTATTGTAACTAAAACTAATAGAATGTATTAGGATACATCCCAGTTTGCCACGAAACTTGGCTTGAGTAAAGTTTAAATACTTTCCACTCGTGTGCTTAGGGCGAAACCATCATGGTTTCTATAGTTTTAATTAGTGACGCCATATGTGTCGGCTCACGTCGTCGCGGGGGACAGTCCCCCCCCCCCCTCCCACTCACGGCCCGCACGTCTCTTGCCACCTTGGTGATAGTATAATTATCTCACTTTAAGACTGACTTGTAGTACAAGTGACAGAAGATCATCCGTCAAAAAATTATAAAAAAAGGACGTTCATTAGGTATATCGCGTTTGGATTTTACGTTAGTACGCGGTCATTTCTCATATTCTAGGAAATAAATAATGTTTATATTACTAATTCATCGTTCACCCCGTATTGCGGAATTTAAAACTAATTTTAACCCTTAACAATTACTTCCTACCAGACTGTATCCGATAAAATAACAATTTAAAAATAAATATGACAGATAACTTGAAATAAACTTAGTGTATCCAAACACAGATACCTACTACCTATTTTTAATGGCAACACTTTTTTTTCTATATGTCACCTGTCAAATTCAGCTGAGCTTCAAAGTAAAAACTGTTTAATCAAGACAGATTTTTGCGCCAATTTTGTCGACTTGTGAAGTTTTTTTTTGCCTCCTGGACTAGAAAAATCTTGTTTGTACCTCTTTCTACATGTTTTCTAAACTTGATCTTATTTTGAACAATGTAGTATCAGAATATTATGTATTTTACAGTAGGTTTAATATGGTGGATTTTTTTCCTTCTATCCGTTCCGGTATGTGGGAAACTATTCACCTGTATCAGTAGAGAACATTTCAAAAAAAATCTATATACTTATAAAAAAGAAAATTGGTCATCTGTTTGTAAGTTTTAGGTGTTAGCTTCTTATTCATGAAACAGAGCAACTCTTCCCAAGAATATATATAGTCAATTCGCAGAGAAATACAAACTGATCAGCTGAGGTGACCAACTTTGCATGGGAGGTACAATTTTTATTCTATTTGATCCTGGTTTCCTTGGGAAAACTTGATCAGTGTCAGAAATAAAACTCTCACTAAAGTATCCGTATCTAAAAAAATATTCCATATAAGTACATTTTTAATTGTCGTTAAAACGCCCTAAGTAACGTCGTGGCCAATAGCTAGTCATGTCGTAAATTATGCCCAAACGGATATAGGTAAATAATTTCCCGCTTGAACTAATCCTAAACGGATACAGGGATATAATTTCCCATCTTAAAAAAACACACTGCATTTTTTAACATTTTTGTTTACTTTTATTAATTCTACCCGTAATTCTAGATGCAATTTCAGTTTTATTTCATCAAATAAACTTACAGGGCGTCATATCCGATTAAGCGTTAACTGCATTTTAAATGTATCAAATTAAGACGTGATACTTGAAACGATGAGCATACCCAATATGTACTACAAATAGAATTCGCTTCGCGCTTGAGCTCTCCACCATGGATGAAAAACAACATGAACGCCGAGTGGGTTACAGTTAAAAACGTTTAATTTTGTTGACGATTTCGTGGAACAACAAGTGAGAGAATGGTGTGTTGTTAATGATGTGACGACCCATTAAGAACTATTCATTTGGTTTGTACTTTTCTAGGACCTATTTCATTTGTTTTACTACTTGTCAGTGTGTGGCTGATGAGTTGGGGTTTGACATGTGAAGCCTGGCGCGTTGGGTGGTAGGGTGATGGTAGCGTGGTTTGAATCTCACCTGGGTCTCGGTAACGTTGAGCAGCTTGGCCATGTCAGCGCGGTCACCGGACGAGAGGTACTTCTTGACCTCGAACAGCTTCTCCAGCTCGAAGATCTGGCGGCCGGTGAAGGTGGTGCGAGCCTTCTTGCGGCGGGCCGAGCCCTGCTCCTCGCCCTCCTCGCTCGTCAGCGAGCCCTCGCCGCCCATCGGGGACAGGACGTCCTCCGTCGACTTCTTCCGTTTCATCTTTACTGAATCTACAACAACCAAGAATATTATAGCCACTGGGAATAGTACTAAAGGAGAAAGGCGATCCGACTAGAAACAACAACAACAAAAACTGATTCGTAGCTTTGCGATATTAAAAAAATATACAAGCAATTAAAACTGTTATTTGTTTTTATGAAAAAAGACTATACATTTAAGCAATGTCGGTACAGCAAGGGATTTTTTGAAACAAAAAATGTACCGACATAGATATACCTAAGCCTGTTGCAGTTTATAACTGTAGTTTTTAGAAACTAATTTTTAAATAATTATAAAATTATTATACTATATAAAATTAATATATAAACTATTATGTAAATAATTTTATAATGATTTAAAAAATATTTTCTAAAAACTTCAAGTACTAGGTTTTTACAAACTTAAACACACCTTAAAATGATGTTTATAAAATCTTAAAAAATACTGTAGGTACCAAGTCCTATAATTATTGACAAAAATAGGCAATACTATAAATTACCTTACAAGGAATGTTAATGCACAAAAATTAATACTAGTACCTACCAAAGAAAGTCTTTCAAACGAAAATCCATACTTTGAAGGGCATTAACAGTGTTTCTTATCTGTTATTACGAGACTCAAAATATAGGTTTTTTTTTAAATTAGAACTGAACCCACGTTCCATGTGAAGCCTTTTGGTCATACAATCGTCTAGAGATAAATTAATTACAAACTATCTCACTGGCGTACTCATTATACGAATAAACGATACTCCGTTAAAGGTTACATAAATAAACAAATGCACTGAAAGAAGCACTCAGTGCACATCTAAACTATGGCAGCCAATTAACTTTGGGTACACTAAATCAAACAGATGGACGGGTCTTAATAGCCCATTGTAAATTCATCAAATTTATTACTTTGGCGCTACCACCTTTAAAACGCCGTCGTATGTTGAAACGAATAGTATCCTTAGATGAACTTTGCTTTATGAGACAAACGTATATTTAGCCGACTGGACAATTACCTATAAGTTTAATTCCCGATGTAAAATTACACTCAAACTTTGGTTCATTCACGACATTATAACAAGTTCTCAAAACAGTTCTCGAAATAGTTCCCCTCATCTGTATGTCGACGATTAACCAGCGAAAGATTAGCATGAATATTATGATGGATGACCTTTCAATCGTCTGTTTAGTTACAGATTCATACATTTGATGATCCGTTTGTCTCATATGTCTATTTTATTGCAGCCTAATAATATATTTAAAAAATATGTTACAAAAATAAACTGACATTGACGGCAATATATTATGTTGGATAAAAGAAAATATCTCCAAACAGCCTCCAAGAAATAAATACCTACTTTTGGTGATTGAAATGAAAAGAAATAAATTCCGAGTCGGTTTCAAGCAAGTCAAGCATTCAGTCAAACAACTCTTCCAGCTTTGTACGCAGTTTTCAGTATATCGACCTACTCACTTAAACACAATACAAACAGGTACACTTGTATTTAAGGTATTCATTGTAACAGCAATTTCTGAAGCTAAGTTTTTTAAAGTTGAGACTTCGGTATAGTTATTTCGTTCATTGTAAGGCATTCATAGGCTCACAGTTTGTTCGTATCGATTACTCATCGGTTTCTGGGTCACCTTCGTAAACTACTGAACTAATGGAATCACATAGTATTGACACTGACGACCTCGCATGAAGAAGTAAATAAATAAAAGACTGTAAGAAATCCATCAACCTATGTTGAAAATAAAAATTTCTTCTGAAAATCAAAAATAATAATAAAGAAAAGAATATCCATAATATTTATGAAATTGTGCAAATGCGTAATACATTTGAGTTTGACGAAACAAATCTTTACTTTTCGTATGAAGCGTTTTCGGGCCAGGTTCCGCGACGTTTATTTAAATAAAAATGTGGAAGTTCCCCGGCATACCATCAAATTTCAAGAACAGATACCTCACCAAATCTTTAATGAGATTACTTAAAAAACAAAATTGGCGTAATTTTTAACTCTGATTTGCGTGAACAATAAAAGTATACCCCATTTGAAACCCGCTAAAAGTGAACACTCAAGGCCATTCTTGTTATATTACTGTCCAAGTAAATATATTGATTGAACATGCATAAAAAGCTATTGGTAAGTCGCAGCCAAGTACCTATTTTAATTGCCTAGGACAGGCTAAGGCAGTGAGTGAATTAATTGCAATCAGCTAGACCGTCGTCGGCGGACGGCCTCTAGTCCGTTCTGACTGATATATGACTTTTGGAACATTTATATTGCTTAATTCGACGTTTGCGAAGTGGCACCGTCGATTTACAAGTATGACTATACAGGGTGTAAGGGACAGGTTTCCGAAAACTTTAAGGGCTTGCTCAGTAGACGAAACTGAACAACTTTCCACAAAAAACTTTTTCAGCAAACGAAAAAAAAATCGGCTTCTCCATACAAAAGTATAAACTTGATTGGACAGTTTGTATGGAGAAGCCAATTTTTTTCGTTTCCAAAAAAAATATCTTGTGGAAAGTTGTTCAGTTTCGTCTACTGAGCAAGCCCTTAAAGCTCTCGGAAACCTGTCCCTTACACCCTGTATACATACAGGCTGTTACAAAACAGATTCAGGAGCAGAAAACTAGGGAATTTCCAATTAGTCCAGTTTTTGGTTGCGGTTTCAACGAAATAGTTTAACAAAAGTTGTTCAGTAAGATAACTAGTACCAGTTAACAGATCCTATAGGACAGTATTTTTCAACCTGGGGGGTCGCGAAACGTTTCTAAAGGGGTCACGGGAAAAGAAAAAGTAAGTGGTTATAGGTCCTACACTGCAATGAAAAAATACGATTTCAGTGAGAAGGCTGGTCCTGTTTATTTTTTAAAAATTTTTCAAAACGTGATTCTATTTAGTACCTATTACCTATACCTATTTTGTTACACGCTGTCAATGTAACTGTCACATAACTACCATGACATATAAATATCATAACCTAAGACCCTGTACAGTAAAAGCAATAATATGCAAGAATTTGTATATTATTTGCTATAGATTGCAGTAGATTATTTGAATGAAAATGACATTTGAATAATTTCTCCAGCAAAATAATAATATGACGATTACAACAGTGCTTAAAATAAGTACCTACGTACAGAAATAAAGGATTTTGATTTATAATTGATGTTTTGGTCTAGATAGATACCAGATATACCTATTCAAGAAAATAAAAATGATTTATGCACTAATTACTATACTTCACATCAAACTTATGTAACATTTCCAGCTTTCTTCAAGCCCATCATCAAATAAAAAGCACACGGCGGCGACTGCGGTCACGTTCTTATTTTGACACTATTCCTTGTTATTATAACAGTGCATATAAGTAACCTACAACAGAACCACAAAATAAAACATCCATAGGTCGTATTTTGTATAATGTCGGGTAAACAAACAGTCGGAGGAAAGAATAAATCTCCGCGTAAAGATCGACGCCAGAGAGTCGGATGCGGGACACCTGCGCGTACGCAGCGTCTCCGCGTTTCAGCTAACGTTACTAAACTGACCCATTTAGTAAGGGAATTGATGAAAATTAATGTACTTTTTCTGGAACCTTGTCATTTAGGAAGCTGTCAGGCGATTAGCATGGCAGTCCGACGTTTAACAAGTTGGTTAATAAATCTTTCAACTAAATGCTGAGTCGCGGCGCAACGTCAATTGAGTTTTCGTTTTTTTTTTTCATGATTGATACAAGTCTTAATGTTAAAATTGAAACATATAACCGACAGTGGATAAATAATTTCATATTCTTTGTTAGTGAAAATTGTTCTGGAGTTCTGTATTTCCACTTACTTATTATTAATTTTTCATCCACTTTAATCAAACGGCCATTAGTATCTACTTCCGTGAGTTTACAGCTCGGGTAAGTCTGTTTATTTATCTTCTTTCGTTTATATTAATTTAAACCAACAATGTCTCATTCTAGCACTGCTATAAAGACGACCGCAACTGCGTGGAGCACGCATGAGTTACAGCCGACGGCTTCAAAAGATCACTTCCGACATCATACCGATAAGTCTCGCCGGACTGCTCAATTTATTGCCCTATTAACGCCCTGTTACTTAAGTAAATAAAATCTAATTAATCAAACGACATTTAGTAGAATAACGGCTTTAATATGAAAGCTATAATGAGTGCTTTTCAGATGAAACTCGCAAAGAAAAATTTTAATTCAAAAGCTCAGCTCTTAAGAAAGTTTTCTATCGAATTCATTTCGGAGAGTGTACTCAAGAAGTACATGACGTCATTCCCACAGTTCCATCTCATCTTGGGATAACTAGGATCGGGGAGAAGAGCGGGTTAGATCACTTGCAGTTGTTATTCCACCTATGATTACCCATTCCTACGATTTATAATGCGGATTGCGAAGAAGTGGAACTCTGCTACTGTGTTTATCGATTCTTACAATCAGGGATCTCCAAGGATCTTATGCCCACTCTTTCTCGATAAAAATACCCTATGACTACTTACAGTTTCAGTAACAGATACCACGATAATTGTATACCGGCCAGTGCTTTACGGGCTACAGATTTAGGGTTCTGTAATTAAATACTATTAATATCTGTTTACAAAGTGAGAATTCATGATATTTTATTTATTTATTTTATACTCTATCTCTCAACCCCAAAAACTGTTTGTGATGCATTTTTTTTATTTAAATTTATTTTAACTATTTTTGTTCCAGATGATGTGTCTAACTAGACTAACGGACAGACAGAACAATCTTATTTTTTTCGTAGGGACTACGGAATCCAAAAAAATACGATAAATTAGTGAGGTAAGTGATGTTAACCTTTTTTGGTTCTACTTATTAAATTATCTACCTCCATCCATTGGTGAGCTTTTCTAGGACCAGTCAAATCATGAAGATGAAAGCAGTCGTCCACACAAAGCCCCCGGGACTGAACTAAGTGCCGATCTCCTCGTTCGTAGACACTATAATAAAGATAAGTATGTGCGGTGTGTTCCTAATCCCAAACCAACGAGAATCTCCTGGGACACTCGCAGCATGCCTTAGTTTAGTAACTTAAAATACAGTTTTAAGATGTAATATATGTTGTATATATATATATATATATATATATATATATATATATATATATATATATATATATATATCTCATGATAAAATGGGATTTTAAGGTGGAATTCATTCGATAAACTAACAAAATACTAACTTAAAGTGTCATTTAAAAAAATCTGTATATATTAGTGTCAATGATGAGAACAAAACAAAAGGTATTTTGGTGACATATGCAGTATGAAATAAATAACAACAAATGTTAAAAAAGTACTTTTGAAATTTTAATAGGTTACCCAGCATCAAGTATAGAATATTTTCTTCAGTTTCATCCCTTACAAATTCTTGATTCACTATTCAGCTTTAGTAGAGGAAACTGAAAAAAATATTTGAAGATGGATTTTTCAATACTGATCCTGTATTCAAACAATAGTTGATTCTCAGTAATCTCTTCAAATTTCAAACGGTATAATTAACACCCTGTATACGTATGTGTAAGTATACAATATAACCTGTTATTTGCTTTACCGATCTAAAGCTGCAGTGATAGCTTGCTTTGCTACGTAAATACTATTAAATTTATGTTCAGTTGCGTCTAATGATCTTACAGAAGACATTAGAGGATAGGAGCATTTAACTTAGGGTTATTAGTTCTTATTGGATATTAAAAATAAATTTAGCTGCCGCCTAAGCCTAGTCTAAACAAGAAGGGGAGGAATGTGATCGAATGAAACCATCGTCGCACCGTATTTCGCGAGTCGTAGGCAGACGATGCGGCGAGCACAATCTTATAGCATTAGGGCTACCGCAATACCGCATACGATTAAAAATAATTTTCTATAATACCTTCTAGCTTTTGCCCGCGGTTCCGCCTATAATTTTTTATTACTCTTGAAAATTTAACATAATGAATCAGTTTTATCATAAAATAGTGTCAAATCGTTTTTCCGATCGCCCGGGAACTTCTATTAAAAATCGGCGCTTAAAACCTAACTTACAAGAACCACACATTGTTTCAGTATTTAATGAGCCAATGTATTATTCCATTACTTGATCTATCTTCTCAAAACTCAAAATACAAAATGTTTTTTTTATTTAACATATGCTTTTAAATAGTATTTTTTTTCTAACTAGTATAAAGTCCCTACCACGCGGGATTTGTACTTACACTCAACGTTTCGGGAAGTGTTTGCTAATATTTCCTAAATCTAAATCCGTTCAGCAGTGTCAACTTGAAAAACCGGCTTGTTGATAAATCTGTTTTATGTTTAAAAGAGTTTTTGACATAGTAGGAATTGTTTTTAAAATTTTCCTGCTATGTCAAAAACTCTTTTTCGGTAAGCTCTTTTTTAGTAGGAGTAGGAATTGCATTTATTATATTTTTGTTTTTATATTAGAAAGAGTTTATTGACACAATATGAATTTTATTTATTATGGATATGATTTTTTTTATTATTAATGAAATATTGTTGATTATGCTTGTAATGCATGTAATAATGAGTTGAATTAGTTATTTTATTTTGATTTATGATGATGATAGTTACATTATTTAAATGTCCTTTTTGCATGCTGAGAAATTGGCGAATCATGTGACACTTCTTTAAAATATGTTTCCCAACTTTTATACAATTCTTGAAAATACATAATTTTGAATTTTGTTTTTTTTTACTTGATAGTGGAAAACTGAAGAAAAACCTAAACCTGTTTTAAACCTTAACTAGATTTTTTTACATTAAGCTCCTTAAAATTAGGAATAAAAATTTGTATTTAGCTAGCCTCCCGTTCGGTTAAAACAAATTCTCTTCGATTAAAATAATTTTGAAAATTAATCCCCCAAAGGCTGAAGGGTGTCGCAGACTCCTTGGTTTTATAGTTTCTCTTATACTTTTTTATGGTTTTGTCTAATGCTTTGTTTCTTCTGTGCTTGCCTGACTATTATTATTATCATAAAAACTGTCTTTTCACCCATCTTTCGTGTTTGCTTTAATTATCTATATATTATCTTAAATACAGTTTTTTTTCTATTACTTTACTAACTTTTCTTTTAAGTACATTTTAAGAATTTCTTATAAATGATCTTGGGTTAAAATTTATAATCAGAATTTTCAAAAATTAATCCATTAAACGGGTAAAATAGTAAATGAAAGTTTGTAAGTAGCTAGCATTTTCATTCAGTCGTTGAAAAGGTTTATATGTGCGAATCGAAAATCTCTTTGGTGACGGAGTCGCGGGCAAAAACTAGTGCACAATATATTTAAGTGTACTTCCCGAATCCCATTCGAAAATAACCCTGATACCTGTAAACGTGGGTTCATAGTTCATACTAATTGAGTAAACTAAATGTCACAGGAAATAATTATTTTAAACAGTCTGAATTTCAACTTTAATTGAATTACATACTTATCCTATTAAATATTATGAACCATGTTCACAATCTTGCCGACAACCCTGAGTACGACAGACGCCACAGCTGCAACGACCAATAGCTTATTGCTTGGACGTTCCTCGCTCACATTACACCTTGCAAATATACAATGTCTCCGCACATGCTCTCAATACCACCTATAGCATTCACTTAAGGTTCAAGTCCGAATATCAGGCCACTGCAAACGTGCACAGTAATATCGCCGATATATTGCGCTCGATTAAAATACCTACTAGCACGATAAATTAATACTGACAAAATTAGAATAGCGCCATTCTGATTTTATAATGTATGACTGAAAATAATATGAGGCGGCAATTTTTATAGAAGAAACAAATGCATTAATTGAAATGTTGCAGCATAGCACACAATTACCTCAGATAGGTACTTCAGGAGCTTTATTGGTAGCTACGAAGAATTTGATCAACAAAAAAATAATGTATTCTAATAGATATTAGGATTTTGTCCCAAAACACATCCATGAAAGTAATCGATGGCATCAGTATATGTAGCTCTTTAACGATTTTCTTAACTCTGAACGTGAAAGAATGACTCTTTTAACCTATTGACCGCCACGCTACTCTTTGACAAATTGTTCCCCACCGCTAACGCCATCGGCTCCAGCCGAAAAAAATGTATGAAAATATCAAATACTGGCGCCTTTTGCACGGAAACCGGTTTCCAGCCCTAAACCACTGTGGCGCTCAAAAGGTTAAAGTAAGTATGTATTATATAATTATCGCGTCTTAACTAACCATATTTGCCGTACCTCATCATCATCATCACGTGGGAAATTCGAACGTACTATTATAATATATAGTTAGGTAGATATCGTTTATTCTTCATCACAGAACGATTGTTATCAGCACGTTATGTCTATTATATTATGCGCTCAGTATTTAAACTCGACAAACAGAGCAGCGCAAACCACGCGTCCGTCAACGAACAACACTAAAACGTTATTACGCTCCCTAAACACGGGCACTTTGTGTCGGGAATCGAGATCGGGGACCCCTTCGACTAATTGAGTCTGATTTACAATTTCAAACTTTATAGCCTATGTCGACCTCTTTAGTGAAAACTTCTTGGAACAACTCATGGGTTGGGTGGGACGTTTGACAGCGCCAATCAAAGAAACAAATTGTATAGTAGCTCAGACTAAAAAAGACTTCAATGGTAGACTTTTTGGAGAAACTATACCATGAAACTAACAAAGATCGCAAAATATACCTTCCAATATAAAATTGTCAAGTCAGCTGTTTTGATTTAAATGAAGTCTTTTTAGGGTTCCGTATTTGTGATTTCAGCAGTCAAAAAAAGTTCTCCAATAGTGTGTCAAAGCCGAACATATAAAGTTTGCTACTGTGCGAAATCGCCACACTGTAGAAGAAAAAAAAGTTTGCTACACCTTTTTCGACTATGGGTTTCTTGAGGAAAGGTTGATAAGAATCAAAAGTAGAAGCATTGATTAAAATTTGACGCATGACTACATTTACAGCCTGTATGAAAAGTAAACTTACCTTTTTTCTCCTCTTCCATCCCAGGGCTCCATCGCAAGGAATCCTTTGGTTTTGGTACTGACAAATTAAGTGGTTGATCCTCGTATTGCAATCCAAAATGACTTTTATTATTGTAAGCAACATCTGCCACCGCTGTCCTCGCAGTTCTTTGCAGTAATTGTTCTTGCAGCTTGTTTTTACGCATTTTTAAGTTGAGCTTTGGATCTGTAAAATCGGTTTGTACTTGAATGCTTCTTTCTGTATATGGGGTTGTTTTTTTCAGTTCAAAGTTTCGCTTCACATTAATCAACTTGCTTACAGTTGTACGCTTGGATTCCTCCTTAGCCGTGTACTTTTTATCCTGGCCGTCATTCGATAACCCAAGAATGTATTCTATAGTGTGTGGTGTCGGTTTATTTGGTGGTTTTCCGTATACGTGAGGATGCCATGATGGCTCTCGAAATTCCTTTGGTCTCGTTTCTTCTTGTTCTATCCGCTGCCTATTTGCATTTATGTTGGCTTCCGCAATATAATTATCGTGACTTAAGTTATAAATATCTAAATCAGTGACGAGTTCTTCGTTTATGCGAGATGCAAATAAATTATCAGTCACCCGTGTGTCAACCATCACGTCGTCGGCATCAACTACATTGATCCTTTCGTGCTCCGTTTCCGGACTTAACAAGTCTGCTTCCTCTGCATACTGGAAATCATTACCAAACGACGCTTCATTTGGAAACCCGGGATGAACTACTACCCTCGTATCTGCTTCATCAACTAAATTATGAGATTCATATTTGGTAATTATTGTATGCATGTCGCCTATATGTGTGCTTTGCTCTCTATATTTTTCTTTATGTTGAATCGAGTCTTCTGGATTCGAGCTCATGAGTTAAATTATTCACTCGCGATTCGTACGGAAATAGTCTGTCATGTTTGTTTTTATGATTGAATTAGCGTTTAATAGCCACTTGGGATTGATGTTGGCGAGAGGTCGTTTGATGTCGAATGCGGTCTTTGAAGTCTCGTAGCGATGTTTTGAGACGCTTCCTGTAACAAGCAGACGGTCAATTTGAGTCTTATTGAGTGGGTAAATGCGGCCTGATTGACTCGAACTAGACTGCGTGCGCGCCAAATGGCTACTTGAGCCTCATTTAACACTTACGAGTGCGTTAACTGCGCGCCGAGCTTGAGTAAGGATAAGGTCCGACAAACAGTATAACATTTTATTTATCAAACAATAAGTATAAATCTTAGTTACTAAAAATACCAAAATAATATTGAGGTTAGTACAGTATTCGCTATAAGCTTAAATTCAACCGATGACGTTTGTTAAATTTTTGCTCATAGTTTATTTGAATACTTCTGTCATGAGTACTCAAGAGACAATTGCAGACAACGGTGTCTACATAAAATGTTATAATATCTATTCACTTTAATGCTTCAAATTACTTATGTGAATCCTGCTGGAATCACTTGTGCTATTAAAAATAAAACCAAAGAAAGCACTACTTTTTTATTAAAGCTATTTAAGCGGTTTTATTCTTACGCTACACGTTATTTCTCAATTTAACCGAAATTTTGTAATGACATAACCTGACGAAGATGAAAAACATCCTCCCAAAGACTGTTCAATGTTAGAAAGGTAAATTGACTGTTATACATCAGTCATGAATAAGGCTCGCAATCGAATATTGGAAGAGCCGAATAATTTCAATATTCGACCTATTTTTACCATTCGAATATTAAGTATAGTTAAATTAGAATATTCAAACAATTTACATTTACTTTAAAAAACTATATTATATAACTATAAAGTTATGTTATATATATAATATAATATATATTATATATATATAACATAACTGATATTTTAGTTTTGTTTATGTTGTAATTTAAGCTTTTTAACTTTTTTTTTATGTTTGTATGTTTCTTGTATGACAATAAAGAGTATTTGATTTGATTTTCTCGTTAACATTTTTGCCTTTGCCACAAATTTTAAGTCCATCTAGCATTCTAAGGTTGAATGTAAGAGATCCCAAAGTGCGCCTTTGCTATATTTTGTTTTGCACATCTACAATCGATTTTTATTTAGATCGTACCTCTAAATGCATTGCAGGGTGGATGAGCGATGTTGCAAAAACATCGATAATGGCATCAATAAAATAGAACAATGAACGCAATGACCACTTGAGCAGTTTTTTTCTTGTCTTGGTTACGTTATGTATGAATTTGTAAAATACTTTGCGATTTCGTTCTTTAGTTTTTCGAAATTATAAATTAAAAATTGCACATTTAATGACATTCCAAGCAAGTAAGTTTTTGTACTGTTTCAGTAAAAGAGCTATTAAGTGAAAAGTAATTAATAAATCATTTTAGATGGAGCCAAATACCCTATTTATACTACAAACATTGGTATGTGAAGGGCACAAAAGACCAAAAGATGTCAAAGCGGTCAAAAGATTTACAAGTAATCAGTCTTTCAATTCTCTTACCAAACAATAAATATTTGTATGGCTAATCAATAATTAATAAAGGCATTTGAAGTAGCTATATATGCATAATAATAATTATAATTGGTAGGAGAATTTCGCCATGATGACTTCCGAGACTGTAGTATGATTGCATTACCGGGCCCCTGGGCCGCTTCCGCCGGCAGTATGCGTGTGAGGCACCACGTTAACTCGTTACATCTACTAGCTCCCAGCACTTACGTAGGTATATGTAGGTACTTCATTTCCTATCGATACTAGGTCATGTATTTACCAACCTTCTTTACCAACCTTATAAATCTAATCTTACTAAATTAATTAGACAAAGAAAAATACTGGTACCTATTTAATTTTTGCATGTTCTACATAAAATACTCATAAATACTGGCAGGTCAAAAATTTTAGATGTTGTCAATTGGTTAGCTATTGGTATCAATGACACAATCGAAATTCAAACTAATATTATAAATGCGAAATTTCCAAGACCCAACTATCTCCATACCAAAATTCATCAAGATTGGTTCAGCGGTTCAGGCGCGAAAACTTAACAGACAGACAGACAGAGTTATCTGTCTGTTTTCGCGCCTAAACCGCTGAACCAATTTTGATGAATTTTGGTATGGAGATAGTTGGGATCTTGGAAAAGGATTGGTTTCTTTTTGTCGTGAAAAAACTTGAAGGGAGTGAAATAGGGGATGAAAGTTTGTATGGAGAACCAATCATTTCTCAAGTTAGTGATGCAATAACGATGTTAAAGCGGGCGAAGCCACGGGCGGAAAGCTAGTGTTTGATAAAATGTACCTACAAAGTTGGACCTCGCCGGCAATCGAATCTCCTGATGTGAAACGAGTGACGCAGTGGTGGTTACAACTGTCAATTCGAGATAAAAAATATTTGAACTGCCTATACCTTCGAAGCTCCAACGAGTGACACGGCGGTGCACGGTTGTTACAATTGTCAATTCAAGATGAAAAATATTTGAACTTCCTATACTAAGTTGGTTGATTGAGTTGTATGAGATAAGTAAAAAAAGACACGGAATTGACTATGGATTTCTTGCTGTTCAGTTTTAAGAGTAAAAGCTACAGTACCTTTAAAACTACGTATATAGAAATCATTCCTTAAGTATTAAGTATAATGACATCAATAGAAAAAGCGATGAGTTAGCTTATAAAATTACCTACGTTTAAGAAAATAGAGCATTGTCTAAATGACGTCAGAATGAGGCGCAGACAGCGAATAAGTAAGCAAACTTGCAGACTGTTGATTATTTCATAGGTTCGAATTGTTACCTACATTTAATTGATATCAATTAATCAGTTATTGAAAGCGTGTCAATAAATAATTGACGTCGATCGCATTTAAGCAAAAACTGCATTACATTAAAATATTTAATACTGAATTAATTTTTAAAAAATTATAAAGTTTGAGAACTTTGACAGTGAACAAAATATGATATACCGAATACAATTTAGATACAAATTACAAATATATACGGACCAGACAAATAAAGCTGTTTACATATACAGAATGTAAAAAATACGTGTAGATGTAGATGCTGTTAACTGAGGCTTCTGCTCATGGTACTGAATATGTTTTGTTACTATACTTTGCTGAATTCGCAAAAAAAATTCGCCCTGCAAATTGGCCAAATAGCTGATCAATTTACATGAAGAGTCTAAAAATTTTCTTGCGAATCCATCAAAGTCGAAAAACAATAAATGTTCAATATGGCCAATAGATCCATGTAACGGCCGGCATCTACGCTTATTTTTTTACACCCTGTGTATCGGCTTAGAGTGTTACATTAGCGGCGCGGCAATCTGGCGGTCCACTTCCGATTCTTAATTAATTTTATGGTAACATGTCTTGATGGGTCGCTTCGCTTTGTAATTTTTCTATCTGCTACTAAATATCAAATGAGATGAAATATGTATCGCGGCATGAGAACTGGTCGGCCGGCATATCAAAGAGGGCCACACACGGGGCCGGCTCGGGGACGCTTCCGCGGCTTTGTGCGTGCATCTAGTCAACACGTCCGCGCGTCCGTCCGTCCGTCCGTTCGTCCGTATCGATTATCTCTTTATCCAACTCACAAAATATAACTGATTTCATGAATAGAAACAAATACAAATCATTAGAGATCAGTGTATAAGTAATTATTTGATTTTAAGTTTTATCGTAATTCTTTACAGAAAATTCGTCTACCATAAAAATTTATAAACTATTTTAATTAGAAATCCGTTTCTAATATATATATAGGGTGACTTTAAATTAATTCTTGATACGAAAGGCTATGAATGTACTCATGATAACAAACAACTTTCCCTAAGGAACCCATAGTCAAATCGCAAAAAAAAAATTGTGGTCCCTCCATACAAATCGATCAACTGACCGGGGCCAAATTAGTATGAAGGGACCAAATTTTTTTTTGCGATTTGACTATGGGTTCCTTAGGGAAAGTTGTTTGTTATCATGAGCACATTCATAGCTTTTCGTATCAAGAACTAATTTAAAGTCACTCTATATATATATTTAAAAGTAAGGGAACCTTGAAATATCTTTCTATTACTAGTGAGCGTATTCACTTTTTAAAATACTAAATTACTTAACCTTATTGTATACATATTTTAAAAATAACAAAATACTTACTTGAAAACAAAATCTATTTATGGAAAAATCTAATCATAAGTATACTTATCATATATCCGAGTTTTCTCACGTGAATAAAAATAGGTAGGTATAACTTAAATATGTAAGGCAAATATGAATAAACAATTCTACCGGATATAGGTCCAGATATTTTTCCTGTGATAGTGTAGTGTAGGTAAGAAAGTAATATTTTATTTATTTTTACATTTATGGGTAGGTGATGTTAAATAAATCGTTTACTTTTGGAAAAATATAATGAAATAAGAATAAATAAAACTTGTACCAAGAATAAATAAGAATTTTCTATGAACCTTCTTTGGAAAATATGTTTTATTATTGGACGAAACATTTATTAGTAAATTTAGAAAAAGAGCGCCACTGTATGGTCACAATTCGCATTGCGCTGGATTCGCCTTTTTTTTATTTAACACACGTTTATCAGCGTAACTAAATCTTTCTATGTAAACAAATCTTGGAAGTCTAACGAACTTCTCATTGTCGTATCGATTTAAAACTTTGCAAATGTTTGTAAAACCGATGTTGTTAACAACCCATTACGTCCCCACTGCAGGGGCACGGGTCTCTTCCCATAAGTCGTGAAGGTTATGCCATACTCCACCCACGGGGGCCAAGTCCGGATTGGTCCGGACCGATGACAATACACAGTTTTTTTACGATAATAAATATACAAAAAATTCCAAACTCATTGATTTCGAATTTCTAAAAATGAAGATCGGATTTTTTAAATATTTTCCCTGTATTCTATACTTGATTCTGATTAACCCCTAAAAATAAACATAGGCTTTTTACGATAATAAATAACACATAAAAGTTAATAAATTATTTAATAACTTTTTGTGCGTAATAAAAGCATGTTTGTTAGTTTTTAAAATTTATTTAATTTTCGACCATGACCTGTACAGAAAAATATAAATATTTGACAAAGTAACTTACACTCCTTCCACTAAACAAGTGAAAAACTTTCCTGAAACAAGTTAATTGCTACAAAACTTAGCCCTTCTAATGTTACTTCTACAAAGTTTTTATGTAAATACAACATCGAAAAGCAAAAGAGTTATTACTTATTAGCGTTGTTTTAAAAAATAGTTACTCGTTTTACATGCTCTTTAACTGTAACAAGTTTTATTCCAAGAAAAGTGAAAAAACTTTTTTTAAAGAGCAAGTTATTGGTAAACTTGTGATCTAATTACGAATTACTAAGGAAGATACCTAGATACCATATACAGGGTGGCTTTATAGTCACGGCAAATAGTAAGACACCTCATTTATTTAAATCGTTTCAGTACTAATTTTAGACTGTGCGAGGTAGCAAACCCACCATTCCTGTTTCCATTGCCGATAATAACCAAAATATCAACTTCCATCTAGGATGCATCATTTAGGTTTGAGTTCTAATTAGTAACACCAATAACTACTGCGCCTCCAGTGATTCGACTGAGGTAAATTATCTAGTCATGAAAAATATAGTCACAATATCGTGGTAAAGACAGCCAAGCACTACTGCTCTCGATAAGTCGTTTTTTACCCAGAATTTATGTCTCTTTAACAAAATAATAACGTAAACTCTTACTCGTATAAATATGTATAATATAATAAGATTTCAATAAAAATATTTAATAATTATTCTTTATTTTTTATAAAACTCAACCCTTCCGTCATTTACCTGTTGTTTGAGTATGTAGCTTTAAATTTACGTAAGCACTCAATTAATTCACGTGGGTGGATTCTAAAAACTTATTCAACCTACTCCCTACTCTCAGTGAAAGAAATGTGGTATCCTCCCAGTCGTAAACAAGAATAAAAATATAAAAATAGAAATATCGAGTAGGTGGTTTACACTTTCTAAGAAAATTTTCGTCTACCTATTACGATCTTCTTATTACCACTTGGAACTTGTTTACCCGTCGCAGTTTGTGGAAATGTTTGCACCGGACTCACTAATGAATGAAACTCCTCCAACGCATTTCCCAAAAAAGTCTTACGTAACATGTTATTTTATACATATTTACTATCTGATCGTGTTTTTAAAAGAAATAAGCGATTGATAATACATATATGAAATGATAATAAGTAATTAATTATTATTACAAAACGCTAATCCAGACTTGGCCCTGCGTGTGTGGAGTATAGCACCTTCCAGATAAATTAAAAATCTCGTCAGTTTGTATGAGAGTATTAGGAGAAAAGGCAATAATAAAATACCCACATTTTTAATTTTTCCAAAAATTACATATTCCTCGAGTTTTATTTTTTCTTTAGAATTTCATCGGCTACATGAACGTAAGGCGCCTATACAAATTGGGTATAAAGTCATTTAAAAAAGTAGTGAACTCGACGTGACCGAAACTTTTATATCCTTTACAGTCTAACGGAGATAAAAGTAATTATCTCGAAAAATACGAATATCTTATTAAAAATATACCTATAAATTGGAAGTTTTTGCATAGTCAAAAAATTTTTTTAAAGTTTTGCACACTGTACCGTGTGACATATCAAATCAAAGGCTTGCTGTAAAGCATCTCAAATACATTTTTTTATAACTTAAAAATAAACAGTTTAAAAATTATTTCAGAAGATAGATGATTACAGGAAACCCTATAAGAAGTCTATTATAAAGGCATTTATTCCTACTATAAAATCAGTAAATTCGTACTATTCATTCATTCATTTCATGGTCTTAAAAGAAGATGATAAAATTCTCAATATTATTTGGCTGTTCGGAACCCTCGGCACGCGAGTTATACTCGCATTTGTCCTGTTTTTTTTAATAGTTAGAAATTTCGCGAGACAATTATTTTTTTCTTTGTCAGACTGTATACCTAGTGTATGAAGCCTTTCATCGGGTCGAATTCACAACTATTTTTTAATTAGTTGCCACCCAGTTGGCGTAGACACCTTACATATGCATACAACCTATAAAAGCCAAAGGGAACAAAATATTTCCCAAGACAATTTATTTTAAAAAAATTGAAAAATGTGGGTGTTGAATTTTACATTTCCTTCGTCACACACGTAAAACTTGAGAATGAAAAATTAGTTTTCAATTATCAAATTGGGTATGTCAAGCCGTACAGGTCATTTGTCAGTTAAAATGTCCAGTTGAAAAAATATTGCACTAATATCCTGGTATACATGTAGAAGTCGAACGAAACTATGATGAACTAAAACTGTGATGTGAAGATAATTCATATTGTCGGAAGATATTTTCAAATGAAAATTTACAGATTCTCTTGCAAACTTAAAACTGACTGATGTTTAACTACAGTCATCCCAATACCAATGAATTCGATATATGAGAAATATTATGAGATGTTTAAGTAGGCAGTGTTATTTATATAAGCAATCTCTTCCAGATAACTATTAATTTATAAATACCTTAATCTTTCTGTTATCTAATCGTTAATAAGATAAAATAGGTACATGGATTTGTCAAATCCAACGAAAGGAGCATCCGATGGTAGCAATGGTGGGAATAACCATATTATGGTCAAATTACATAATTTTTTGTACCAAAATCAGACAAATCATTATTTTTTTTACACATTCTTTTAAATCGTCATTTTACAAAGATGATGATTTAAAAGAATGGTGGTATAAAGTTCCTACCACTCGGACCTTTTACACTCAACGTTTTGGGAAGTGTTAGACCCTTGAAGTTACTACCCAAGAATGCCCTAGCGGAGATTATATTTTTCAGGTGTGTGTCTGTCTGCCTATATGTGCATGTGTATGTGTGTCCGTTATATTGTTAGGTACCTCCTGTGCCTAAAACGGTCCGATATTTTTTGTTGCATTGTTTGGATTATTACAATTAAGTGTTTTTATTTATTAAAGTAAAAAAAATATTTCCTTCAACAAGATATACGTACTTATACCATAGAACTCAATTTGAAAGGTTAAGAGTTTTATCTAATGAGGAATGAGTTTTCTTCTAAACAATATTTATCCAAAAAATTCCATAACGTACGAGGGCTGTTCCGAAAATAATTCGTGGATCGAAAAATAATAAGGTTCTGAAAACAACTATACTCATGGACAAAAAAATCGACTCAAGGTTCGTTGCACGACTTTTGAAAAAATAACTCAATCTAGCAAAAAAAACACTTAACCAAAAGTTCAAAATCTGCGTGTTTATTCTTTATGATTTTAGTTTGGTGGTTTTCTAGTTTTTTGTTTTTTGTTTTTAGTAGTTTTGTAGACTGACTTATTTTTTCAAAAGTCGGGCAACAGATTTTGAGTCGATTTTTTAGTCCACCAGAGTATTGGTTTTCAATTATTCCCCTCCAACTAGCACTTGCGTTCGACTTTCAAAAAATTTGAAAAACGCATGTTGCGGATGATTGAAAAATAATCGCCTAAATTCTTCGCGCCTATGTGTGTAACATGCTAAGTACTTTTTGACCATATTTATTATAGTATTGTCATTAGAGAAATAGACTTGTTCGAATACTTTAGGTAAGTTATTGATAATACATGGGAAGCCCAGTAAGGTGTTTTGGCCTGAAAGTATAGGATGTCTGGATTTAGTCTAGTTTTTCTTACAGTTCAGATCGGGCACTGCTTTATGTTATAATATGTTATCAACGTTGTCGTCGTACACATGATTATGTATTAATAGTATAATAGTAATAGTATTAAGTTATAATAATGTATAATGCTGAAATTCGCAATAAATATTATGAAACTCAAAATAAGCATATCATAAAATCGAGTTCGCAAGAGCTGCAAGAAATAATAAAGAAAGCATAAAGAAAGCATTAATTAAATATTATTAAGTATTAATTATGAATTATAATATGAAGCTTGTATATAGATAGGTATGTTATTATTGTACTGAGCTATATGAACCTTGTAGCATTTCTCTGATTGTATTATTAGTGGATATAATATATAAAATGATATTAAAATAATAATAAAATAATAAAATAAATGGGGGAATACGTCTTACATGTAGGTAGTTGCCTCTGGCCCTACTGTTAAGAACATGGTAAGTAATTAACCCATTAAAACTGAACTTTGAGAAAGGTCCAGTAGAAGAAACCTTTGTTTATGTAGGTATTGTTATTTACTGTATGTTATTTAGTGTACTTACGCTGAAGAAAATGTTTGATCAAGTAATTAACCACTCTATTCCACATTTGACAAAAACGTTAGTAAAAATTTGGCTATGGACCGTCGCGTCGTGATGTTTAGCATTAAAATAAACGTCAGTTTAGTATATTAATCATTTATTCGCCAGCAAAACATTCAAATAAGTATATTTTTTACACCATAACTACGCTCATTACATACTTAAATAATTAAACGGTACAACTAACCGAAGAGCAAGTTATTCACATAAGCCTTAATTAACCAGTAACGACACGATAAACAATAATAAAAACATAACATTTCAGAAGGATCCACTCACCTCAGCAGCCGCCTCTCCCGAGTCAGTCATATAAACATCACTAACCACTGTAGCAATTAAAAAGCCGCGTCAGAAAACTTTTTAAACTATGAAGACCTTACTTTGACTGTTCGAAGAAATTTAGAAGTTAAATCTTTGGATTCCAAAAATCTTGAATGTCGATCACTTTTAAAAATTATTAAGTGTAAAGTGTCAATGCATTGTTGCGCGAACAATGGTAGTTCGCAGAAATATTTTCGATGAAACAACAACGTTTTAAGCGCGAGATAGGGATCGAGTTCGGAACCGAGTGCCGTACTCACCGTACCGTACTGGCGATGCCTGCGTCGTCGTCGCCTGCTGCCAGCCGCCGCCGCCACCGCCGCCGCCGCGCCGCCGCCCGTGTGGGTGTGATCTTCGTGCACACAGCCAGGGCTGTCAGTGTGGGTGTACGAAAGAGATAGATAGTGAGCTGTTAACGCGGCGATCCTCACAGTTAGACTAACTCACATCCAAATCGCTTAATTTTATGAGTTGTTGCCTTCTCCACCCCCTCGTCGTGGTCTGACGACGTGATCTTGAAACGACGTTTGTTTAAGTATGGCCTTAAATGTACGCTCATAGTATTTATGTTATGGGCATCACACTTTTAGATTAAACTTGCTGGTACATTGAAAATATCTATGAACCGACATTTATAAAACCTCTGGAGATCACCAAATCTCAATTTAAACTGCCCTATATACCTTCATTAACCCCCTCCTTCCCCTTTAACGTGTGACGTAATTTATGGATGGCCCCATATGACTCATTTTATCATAACATCCACCACGCATAGCGGTTGTTACCCCATATTGTCCTTCAAATTTGAAAAAAGTAGTCGCTTGCTGTGAGGCAAAGGACTGTAATTGTGCCACACGATAAGAAGAATAAGAAATTAAGAACTAAGTAACAAGTCGCAGGTATGTACGTAATAAAGACATCAACGAGGACTACAAGTCGAAGCTTAGGTTGGTTGCCGGAACTCTGTATCGAGCACACGTCTGTTGAGTTAATTTTACAATTATTACCGTTTTAGAATAGTTTCAACGTTATTTTTGTGATGGAGAAATAGCTTTGATTAAAATACGAGGTAAGCGATAATAAGGAGAGGTTTATATTGAACATTCTTCCAAATATTCGCTTATCTCTTTTCACTTGATATTGACAAAATCACTCTTTATTGTTGTGGAATGCCAAAGAGAAAAAAAAGAAGAAGAATTCGAAGCTTCGTAGAATAGACACCAAAGAGCTTTGCAAGTTGCAGCAAACTCAAACTTAAAGTGTTTTAAATGTTAAATGCTTTACATATTTTTTAAACTCATTTTAAGTCTTTATTTTTCTACCTAGTACAAAGTCCCTACCATGCGGAACTTGTACTCTCAACTTTTCGGGAAGTGTTTGCGAAGACATCAACGTGAAATGCACGTGGTAACTAGTTTAGACTCTGTCCCTAAAAACTATACAGGATATAACAAAATTGGTGTAGGACCCGTTAACTGAGGAATCTACTCGTCGTACTGAACAACTTTTGTTCTACAACTTTGCTCAAATCGCAAAAAAAAATTTGGGCTCTCCATACAAAAATGGCAAAACAGATGATAAATTTGTATGGAAATTCCAAAATTTTTTTTGCGATTTGAGCAAAGTCGTAGAACAAAAGTTATTCAGTACAATGAGTAGAATCCCCAGTTAACGGGTCCTACACCAATTTTGTTACACCCTGTATATGAATGTTGCCATGTGGAAATGTATGCTAAAATTACAATCATAAAAAAAATTTGATAAATAAGTATATCATATAAGTGTGCTTACTGCCAATAAACGATTTATGAAAAACTTTCTCTCATTTGTTAAACGTGTTGACAGACAGTCGTAATTCTAATTTTGTAAGGATGTACGGATGTATTGTTAATTACATTGATGTAATCAATAAACAAAAAGGTTAATAAATCCCCAAAACAAGGTTACCTCGTCATAACCATTTAGCGGCATACAGTAGCAATAACTCAGCGCAGGAAATCACGTCATCGCTCTATTACAGCCCACATACTAATGCAGCTTCGTGTTCGTCTGTGTGAGTGTCACCTGTCGAATGCAAGAGTGATCCATTCGCCCAATATATGTGCAAGCCCATAATTATAAATTTATTTATGTATGAGTAGGTGCAGGTTATAAAATAAGTATGCGTATGGCATCTGTATAATTATCTGTATAAATATGTATATTGTATTACGATGTTGCATTATCCAGTTATCACTACTGTAAACAATGCTAGACTTAAATATTTTAAAAATCCATATTTCTAAAATTCAAGATCCTTAATAAGGTATGTACAATTATTACAATGCAGTATACCTAGGCCATACAATAAGCAAGTATACAATATTATGCATGATTTTAGTTTGTGGAAATAAAGATCACAAAATGAATGCGACATGGGAACGCACTCGTGGGTCAAGATCGCTATTTAGGACATTATAATAAAGGTAAAATGTCAAGCCCACTTTATCCTCCCCGCGCGGCAGTGCATGATCCAATTCAGTGTGAAGAGTGCGCATGAGTTTAGAGAATGTTTTTAATTACTTTGGGTGTTTGCTGTCGTTTCACAATGTTATGTTAGACTGTACTCACTTAAAATTACTGAACTTACGTTGATAAATGAAATTACCTTTCATTTCCTTTTTTAATATCGGCAAGATATTCCAAGGGTGTTGTCATTTTTGTTTCTTTTTCAGTTACAGTACAATACCAGATTTTTTATGAGACTCAAGGTTATCATTTTTATAACTAACATTGTAAACTCGTAATGAAGATATAAGTATATGAGGCTTATATCTTACAACTTTCTTTTAAAAAAAAATTGTTCTATATAAATCGATAGATGGCGCTGACGAGACCTAGTCCCCAATACATATTTACAAAACCGTACGAGGCAAGCTCAATTTTGTAATTAAATTAATAAAAAAAATAAAATGAAGTTTATCCAGAACACAATAATAGAAATAATAATATAAAATCTGTCTAACAGGTCACTAGGCCTTTCACCCCACGATAAGGAACAAGCATTATTCTAAAATTATATATAGAAAAAACAAATTACATTTCTTGTATATAATTGTGTGTATAATAAGAATATAATATGTACTTTGCTGTCACCGAGTAGGGTGCATGCATTGCTGAGAGATATAAAATATTTAAGTACATGTATATTTTATTGTTAACCTCGTGCCGTATTATTTTACAGATAAAAACTACGTTTATTAACGAAAATAGCCTATTATTCTAATATCGGTTGGTGTAGGTAAAATTAAGAGGTTATTATTTGGATTAAATGTATCAACTTCTTAAACCACTTTTTAAATGAAAGACAAAATAAAGTCTCCATAGAAACCGATCGTCAGAATGATCTACTTTGTATGGAGACTCCACAAATTGTTGACGTTTTTTTTAAAGGAATCACATTTAAACAAAATTATAACTTGAATATGTTCATATCCGCCATTAAAAAATCACTGTGTGTAGTGCGGCGGGCGGCATGGCGCGCGTCGTTGTAGGGCGCTACGCGGGACGCTACGAGGCGAGTTAGTATGTCAGCTGCTAACAGCTGATCAATAATGTTACTAAATGAAAATAATGACAATAAATGAAAATATTTTATTTGAAGTAGTAGTAGTGTACCAGTGAACACTTTCCGAAGTTATTTTTGTCTACGTAATACGAGGTTTCTACAATCCCTTATATGATTTTATAAGTGCAAATATTTGCCGCTTCTCATTAAATAAAAAAGACGTGACTGTATCGGTGAGTAGGTATTTTTTTAAAAAACTTTACTGAAATAGATTAATAATAAATAACTAAATGAAGCAGAATTATTTTTAACGAATTACGATATAGCAACATCACATTTCACATAACATAAAAAAAATAACAATCCTAAAAATCTGTTTTTTTTGTAGAGGGCGCTCTTAAAAATAAATATGTATAAACGCGAGATTTCTATATTGTGACAAACTTTCGGGGAATTCAGCCGAACAGAAAGTTAACGATCCAATAAAAATAAGCAATAAAATATTTTATATAATACCTTCTTAAGAGTATGATCGAAGCTTAAGAGTGCTGTTAATATTTATTACAACATTAAATACTTATTTATCCATCTCGACACAGTTTCGTTTTATAACTAATTCCCTACATACGTTTGTGAAGGAACTTCTAACATATTATTATTAGTTTAAATTCTGATAACAACTATTAATAAGAACTCCTTAGAGAAAAAATGAGAATCTCATTTCAAAAACCATAGAAATCAATTTACCTTGCAAGTGCGCGAGGAAGGATAGTTAAAATAGAAGTAACTATAAAATCGAAGAGATCTGGGAGGGACAAGTGGAATTATAATAATAAATAATGCAGCTATGAAAATGGTAAAAAAATGGAGGAGGTTGTCAATAGAGGTCCCGCGACGACATGATACTTTTTCTGCGCTATTCTTAGGATCACTTTTTAATCAACATGTTGCTACCGCTTCATCAGCCAGAATATCTTATCATCTTTTTGGCCAGATCCAGAAGCTGTACGGTAATAATCTACAAACACGGTCCAAACAGACGTCCCTCTCCATATCTTGGAAAACGCTGCTTGAAGGAGATTCCTGCTGTCAATTTTTTTTAAATTTTTACTCCTAAAAGGATTCTGGCATGCCTTAACGATTGCGATTAAGTGATGGCAACTATACAGGCACTGTACACTAGGTAACATACTTTAAGTCATTTTTTGCTGCACTAGCTTCTTACGTACGCGTAAGCTAGACTGAGCAGCCAGTTGTATAATATTAATTAATATTTTACTTTAACAAAATGTATTATGTAACATTACGTAATAGTAAATCCCACACCATTTTCACATGCTAGGCACCAAGAAGGGCAGCAGGACGCAGACTGCGTGGGTGTTCTGGGGCTCGAACACCCACGAGACGAAAGCACCGTCAGGCACGTGAGCACTGGCATAAAAACTGTATGTAATCGGCTTTACCCGGTACACAAAATTAAATGGACTACATATTTTTTGCCGTTAAAAAATAGATGGCCTATGCTTATGTCATCTCTGCTTCCTAGATGAATAATCTTTAATCCATACTAAGTTTTCTTAGTATGGGTGTAAACCGCAGTTTAAATAATAAGTATATGATAACAAATCGATATTTTATAAGAACGAAAAATGCTCTTATTATTGAAATAAATAAACTATTATTATTTTACTTTACTTAATCTATCTGAAATGTCTGAAACTGAACACTATTTGGAATATTTAAATGAGACACGGTGTTAGCAAGAGCAACGTATATTGAAGACTGAAGTACCCACATGTACAAATAGAACAAGTATCTTCTTAATGTAGTAACATACATTACACCTCCCCACTTAATCCGTATGAAAAACTTAATAATCTCACTTATATTATTAAAACTTAACAACAACCAAAAAAACCTTAAATTCAAGGCACTAATTCTCAGCACAACATTGCTAACTTACAATTCAATTTACAAACAATTTTCAGCACAACATTGGTAACTTACAATACAACTTACAAACAAAATAGTATGTATACTTATTTCAAGGTATTTTAAACCTTTCTACTGGTTTACGTAATCGTTTGGGGGCGATTTAATGATAGGCTCACTGGCTCTGGCTCTGTTGTGGATGGACGTGGCGAGTCCTGTTTAGAAGTATCTTTCTTATTATTATTTACTGCCTCCTCTGTAATACACGATGATTCACCTTCATCCTTCCACCCAGACACGACTTCCTGCTCACCCCCGCTTTTCAGAACCGCACTATCAGGGCACGGAACACCAGACATGCGCGCTCTACGTCTAATGTGGTCAATATGTCTATAACTTATCCAATTGTCTCCATTGTCCAAGGTATACCTACGAGAACTGTCATTGTCTAGTACTTACCTGGAACCCACTTGTAGTTGGTGCCAAACCCGTGACGGCGTCCTGCGCGCCCGCCACCTGCTGGCGCTGCACCTGCCGCACGCACTCCTCCAGCGCGCTCTCACTACGCAACAAATCTAAACGTGATTGCAAACTATGCCTCTGTAGCAACATAGCTGGAGTTTCGCCAGTACTACTATGAACACTGATTCAGTACGACAGCAGAAACGTTTGAAGTGCAGCATCCAGATCTACAGCGTCCCTTTCCGTTTTTTTTATAGCACGTTTACATAATTTGACAGCGTTCTCTGCTGCACCATTCGATGATGAGTGATATGCCGGAGAAAACGACTGACGAATACAATTTTTGTGTAAAAACTCCCTGAACTCTGCACTAGTGAAAGGAGGTCCCTGATCGGATGCTATTTCGGTAGGTAAGCCAAAACGTGCGAAAGTAGCCCTCAACACTTTAATTACATAACTCGCATTAGTTTTTGGCATCGCAAATATTTCCAGCCATTTTGTACTAGAATCAATAATGACAAAGAAGGTTTTACCGTTATAAGGACCTAAAAAGTCAACGTGTAGCCGGCTCCAGGGCCAGGGTGAGGGCGGCGCGCGCGCCGGCGGCGGCGCCTCGGCCGCGCAAGTAACGCAGTGCGCGCTCAGCGCCTCCAAATCTCCGTCGATGCCGGGCCACCACACGTAGCTGCGTGCCATCGACTTCATTTTAACGATGCCCATGTGACTAGCATGTAATTGTTTTAATATAGCATTCCGTAATGATTCTGGTATCACTAACCTATACCCCCACATCACACAAATTCGATCGATGTGCAATTCATTTCGCCTATTGTAATATGGTTTTACTTCATCATCTGAACAACTTGCCGGCCAACCTGATTGAATGAACGACAGTATTTTACTTAAAACTATGTCTTTCGACGTAGCCACTCGAACATCATTATTTGTAATCGGCATAAATTCCTCAACAAAGTTTAAGTAAGTCACCTCTTTTAACTTCTGAAGTGCAACTCCGCTGGGGCAACCTAGATAGGGTATCAGCGCGATTTTTACTCGACCTTACATATTCAATATCATACGATAATAACACCGCCCAGCGTTGTAATCGCGTCGCAGCCATGATAGGAATGCCGATTTTGCTACCAAACATATAACAAATTTTGCTACCACGTTAACGGTTTATGATCCGTTCTCAGGATAAACTTCCTACCATATAAATATTTTCGCACTCCAAAAACGATAGCTAAAGCTATATCGATATATATATCGATTTGAGCATATGCGTGTTCAGGGACAGCGAGCGCTCGTGACACGTAGGCCACCGGGCACTCGCCGGCGTGAGGTGCGACCGCACGGCGGCGCCGTCAGCACCAGCGGCAGCTCCAGCGAGTAGTGCGCCAACACCTCGCTCGAACCCAGAGCACTCTTTATGGCTTTAAAGGCGGCTTCGCATTCATTACCCCACATATATTTATTTAACATCTGCTCTTTATATAAAGGAGCTAGCATCGTGCTTACATTTTTCACAAATTTGCCATAATACATGATCATACCTATAAAAGCTCGTAACTCAGATACATTAGACGGCGCAGGGGTCTTTAAAATAGCTTTTATTTTATCGGGGCAAGTGTGTGCCCCGTCTTTACTTATAACGTGCCCTAAGTAACTCACTGACTCAGCAAAGAACTCGCATTTCTCTTTCTTTACTCGAAGTCCGTGTGTGAGTATACGTTCGAATACCTTATGCAAATTAGTCACGTGACTAGCATCATCGACACCAGTGATAATGATATCATCTAAAAATACCCCAACATGATGAATATCGACAGAAAACTGCTCCAAATCCTTTAAAACATACCCGGGCTCGACGACAACCCGAATACCAAGCGATTATACATAAATAATCCTTTGTGTGTACTGTTCCATCACGGTGTACTTCTTCGACTCATTCAGCTCAAATTGAACATAGGCCTGTGAAAGGTCTATTTTACTAAAGCGTTTCCCTCTATCCAGACGTGCTAATAAATCCTCAACCTTGGGCAATGGATAACGGTCGACCTCAATCACTTTATTTACAGTTAACTTATAATCGGCGCAAATCCTAATATTACCGTCTTTTTAACTACTGGCACGATGGGCGTCGCCCAGTCGGAGCCCTCGACGGGGGTAAGGATGCCGTCGCGCACCAGCTGGTCCAGCACGGCGCCCACCGGCGCGCGCGCAGGAACACCGGCGGCGCCGCGCCCGCGCTCACGGCACGTGGAAGCTCACGCGCCCGCCAGTGAACCGGCCGAGCCCGTCCGCGAACACTTCACAATATCTAGAACTGAATTCCTTTACATTAAAACCATTTACGTCGACATTATTCAAAAATGAATCACACTTCAATGACGGTAAAATTATATTTAATTCGGCTAACCATTGCCTACCTAGTAAGGCCGTTTTTGCATCCCGAATGTATACAAATCTAACTGTTTAGCTATTTTGTCTTACTTCACTAATGGCCTCACAACACCTACCGGTTTTACTAACTCCCCAGTGTAATATCTCAAAGTTAACTCACATTCCTTCATTTCCAGATTATACATTGTTTTTGTATAAAAATCATAACTTATACATGAAACAGCACTACCGGTATCACATTCCATTGTCATTTCCATACCTTGCACAATTAAAGTTATCAATAATGGTTTACAGTCTGCTATAGATTGTCGATTAATGTTGGTATAAATTACCTCGTCGCTTTCCTCACTTCCACCTCCTCGCATTGTGGATTCGTTACCGTGACACTGTGATGATGTACACGTCGAAGATGCCCCTGCTTTTTGCACACCCTGCACACATAACTTGAGAACTGACAATTCGATGCATCGTGGGCACCGCCACATGCCTGCGCGTGCTCCACTCGCGCCTGGCGCCGCCGCGGCCCGCACTGAGCGCGCGCTGCGCGGCCGACCCTGGGCGCTCCGCCACCGCCGCCGCCGCTTGCCCACGAGCCTATCGCCTGGCAATCGACCACGTTTGCCCCTCCGGTTGTTCCCGCGCGCCCTTGGACTAACCCCGCATCCTTCTCCGCCGCTTCCATACTGCCGGCCAAATTATATGCCTTTCCGAAGTTTAGGTTATCTTCGGCGAAAAGCCGTTGCCGTATCGTCTCACTCGTAATACCACAAACTAGTTGATCGCGTAAACTTTCCTCAAGCCAACAACCAAACTCGCATGACTTTGACATTTTTTTAAGTACCGCAACATAATCGGATATTGTTTCACCACTATTCTGTTTCCTATGTCGAAACTTATAACGTTCAGCGAGTACACTAGTTTCTGCTGCAAATGGTTTTCCAAAATAGTTGTCAACTCTTCAAATGTCCTATTCGTCGGTTTTACTGGTGTACACAAGTCCACTAAAAGTTCATAACACTCCGCACCCACATACAAATCTTCGTCTATTTGATTCATAACGAAGTACTGTTGTAGTTTTCTATGTATGACCTCCAATTGTCCGATCGTAAATTAAACTCCGATATTTTACCAATCGGTACTGATATCCTCGTCGCCACTGAAATGTCTGAAAATGAACACTATTTGGAATATTTAAATGAGACACGGTGTTAGCAAGAGCCACGTAGGTACATTGAAAACTGAAATACCCACATGTAAAAATATAACAATTACCTTCTTAATGTAGTAACATATATTACACTATCTCTATTTGTTCCTGAAATTCTAAGCAAATTACATTTTAAAAAGAAAATATAGTTTCTAAATAATCTAAATTAGCCATACTTCAGTTGTGTTTATAAATCCTTTATTTACTCAAATTTTATTAAGCCACTTAATTAGTATAAAAGAGAGAAAAAACTACGTAGGAAATTTAAAAAAACCAGACAAGTGTGAGTGTGGCTGGCGCGCCAAGGATTCCGTACAAACAAACAATAATGAGAATTTTACTATCTTATTTTAAGACCATTAGACTTCTTATAGGATTTTCTCTACGTTAAGACACGGAAATCTATATGTATTCTAAGTTTCAACTTTATCGGTCCAGTAGATTCAGACGGACACACGAGTGATCCTATAAGGGTACGTATATGTATACGTTTTTCATTGCTTATTCTAACATTTTATACTTATATTTTTCTCGTCTGCGTCTATATTTTTAATTTGAGTTCTTCTAGGCAGACGATTACCTATGCATCTTTTCCCGCACTAAGCCAGTGTCTTTTGAACGAGTCATCAAATGTAAATGAGCGCCCACGCGGTTTTACCGCTTTACACTACCGACACCATCGGTTACACCTACCATGCGAAGCGCAACCCGTGTAGGTTATGATCGCGTAGTCAGTTAACCTGAGTGTCACTGTTACAAGTCGCACTAAGCTTGGACCGTTTCGATCGATCGATAGTCAGTACCTCTGTTTAGACCCTCTATTTTAGCCAGTAGACCGTTCATATTTCAAGCGAGGTTTCGATGAAGCCAAATCAACGGTTCGTAAGGCAATATCTCAACGAGCAAGTGGAATATTCTATTTGTGGGTTTTGGAGGATTGGTTTAAAAATAAAGTTCTATTAGTTAATTAAACTAGACAACTTTCCCAAAGGAAGTAAGATAAATACGATAGAAAATAATCTTATTTCAATCAGTTACTTTAAAGTAGTAGTAGATTAGTGAAGAGAACCTTTCGAAAGAAACCCTTAAGAAATTTTTTACACCCGCGCCCTAAAAATATTTAATAGGATTAGACTGGAACTATTTTTTGAAAAACGTGAAGCTGTAAGATTACTGTTATCTAGATTACTAGGTTTAAGGTTCTCGTTCTACGTCTAAGGCTTAAACAGTGTTTTTTTTTTATAACCTGTAAAAATACCAAGTAAAAAATATCATTCGTTGATGTCTTTTGTATATAGCCGAGACATTTTACTTAACCTCGTAAGGCCCAACGTACTGTTTTTAGGACATTGGTTTAGTAGTAATTCAGTCACAACTACCTAAAATTTGAACTGATTTGCGAACTCGTATTACGATTTGAATATTGGCTCCATTTCTGAATGAACCACATTTGAGTTCAAGCGATAGGGTAATTTTTTTAGGTCGTTGGGCCGCAATGACTACCTGCCTAAATTTAAATTTAGCCTTACGAGGTTAACCCTTACTTACTTATAATGAACTTGTCGATGTTTTCTTATAATGAATGAGAGCCTTCCGGCGTTGTAGAGAATGGGGCAGCCAATGTGCTAATGAGTTATATTTAAAACTTACCTACGTAAATGTTCATACCGATTGTATAGAATTTAAAATAAAACCATGATGAAAACTGCACATCTTACTACCGGAACGTCGCATTTTACAACACCAGGCACACGCAGCCGCCGTCTGCCGTTCCAGGTATAACTATAGGAGAGAGCACCCAAATAATCCAAATATACCCATCCTTACTACCTAACTTATCTATACAGGCCACAGGGTTTTAATAAAGTACGTTTGAAATTTTAAGAGATTACTGAGAAACACGTAGAGAATACAGGAAAAATATTAAAAAAAAACTTAATTTTTTCAGTTATCCTTACTAAATCTGAATAGTGAATCACAAATTGAATAGGAAACTGAAAAACATTTTTGAAGAATGAATATTTTCAATCTTTTTCTATTATTCTCCACTTGAAGCTGAAACTTTTTTAACAACCTGTATTATATAATATAAAAGCAAAAGGTCACTCGTACACTCATTCACTCACTGAATAAATACGAAATATCGAAAACGACTTAACCTATGAAGCTGAAAATTGGCATGTAGGTAGTTTATAGGTAGGAGACATCAGCTAAGAATGGATTTTGGACAAGGCCGAATTGAGGGGACTAAAGAGAAGGGGGGGGGGGGGGGGGTTACTGCTAGAGATATACAGATGAGTTAAATAAATGCGATGACAAGATTATTATTTGCAATGACGAAAAAAGAAAACAAAAATAAGATAGGTAAGAAAATATTTTGCATTTTAATTGCTGAAATTTGGCATAGGTAGGAGACGTCTGCTAAACAATATTTTTTTGCAACAGGGTCACATTAAGGGGGTCTAAAAGCTATTGAAAGTTTATATGAAAAGTCATATATGTATTTAATGCTAGAGATATAGAAGTTTGTTAGTCTGATATCAAATTCAAAATAAAACATAGAAATAAAAGAAAAAGAAATAATGAAAGTAAGATTTTCCATAGTAATGTATTAAAGTGCTTAAAATAAGTTTAGGTAACAAATCGTCAAAGGAAGTGATCGTGAATCATTATTCTTCGATTTATCACTTCGATTCACACTTGATTTACACTTCGATTTATGCTTGCTTCCTGGATCTGAGCCGCGCGTTTGATCTTGTGAATTATGATATTCTGTGGAACAAACTGCGCGGCTCAGGGGTTCCTGAATCGATTGTGGAGTTGTTGAGATACTGGTACCGGGGCCAAACAAATTTCGTAAGATGGGGCGACACGACCTCTAATGCTTACAGATTAGAGTGTGAGGTACGTCAAGGTGGGTTAACCTCTCCGGACCTCTTTAACATCTACGTAAATGGCCTGATTGGTGAGCTGAGAGGCACCGGTGTTGGTTGTCATATTGATGGTGTTTGTTTTAACAACCTGAGCTATGCGGATGACATGGTGCTTCTCAGCCCATCTATCAGCGGTCTTAGAAAACTGCTATCTGTCTGTGAGAGCTATGCTCTTACTCAAGGCCTGAAGTACAATGTTGCTAAAACAGAAATGGTAATATTTAGGGCCGGAAGAGGTCCGGAGAGGACTCCGGAGGTATATTTAAATGGATCAGCGGTTCGGGTTGTGAAGAGGTTCAAATACCTGGGGCACATAGTGACTGACGATCGGAAAGACGACCTCGATATGGAGCGGGAGAGGCGGGCATTGTCGGTTCGGTGCAATATGCTCGCGCGCAGGTTCGCAAAATGCAGCAAAGAAGCTAAGGGCACGCTCTTTAGAGCATTCTGCCAGTGTTTTTATACTTGTCAGCTCTAGTATAGGTACATGAGAGTGTCCTTCAGCACCATAAGGGTGCAGTATAATGACGCATACCGTATTCTTATGAAACATCCACGATACTGCAGCGCGTCGAGTATGTTCGCCGAAGCGGGAATGCCCGATTTCTTCGCTGTTATCAGAGCGCGCATAGCTTCTTTCTGGGACAGATTGCGGCACTCTGATAACAGCATCCTCCAAGTAGTGAGTCAGGACTTGACCAGTCCCTTGGTCAGACATTGGATCGCGGTACACCGTGATCCAAATAAGAAATGATTATGACAGCGATTTACACTGTATATGTGTTTAATTATTGTTATTATTGTTATTATTATTTTTATTTTTGTAATTTAAATTTTAGAAATAATAATTTTGTGTATATACTGCAAAGTTATGGGTTTTTACCTTAATAAACAATCATTATCATATCATAGAGAGTAAAACAGGAAAATAATTAAAAATAAGAACATTGAAACAATAACAATTTAAAAAATGAAAATAAAAATTATTCATTACGGCTTGCGTCTCGCATAGATCACGCAGGTTAACTGACTACAGACACGGTCATCATCTGAATGAGTTTGACTGTTAGTGGCATTTATCTATCTCGACCGTTTCCGTGCTTCGCAAGACAAGTTAAGCCGTTGGTGCCGGTTGCTATCACTAGGTGGCAGTCGTTAAGCTATACAGAGTGTAACATAGTTGAAACCGCTGAACACGTTAAAAACCCGACTACAATCGTAACAACTATGATTTTGCAATGATTTTTTAATTTTTATAGTTTTTTTCAAAAAGCACTGAATCAATTTTGATAAAAAATTTATGGGACCACCTATGAAATATTCCCTACCAAACAAAAAAAGAATCATCAAAATCAATCCATAACTAGCGGAGTAATCGCGAAACAAACATACAAAAAAAAACAGTTGAATTGAGAACCTCCTCCTTTTATGAAGTCGGTTGAAAATTTCATACAAATTGATCATCTGTTTTGCCATTTTTGTATGGAGAGTCCAAATATTCTTTTGCGATTTAAGCAAAGTCCTAGAACAAAAGTTGTTCAGTGCGATAAGTAGAATCCCCATCAGTTAACGGGTCCTACACCAATTTTGTTACACCCTGTATATGTCAGAGGCCTTATACGCGGCTTGAAAGTTTATAAAATACATGAAAAATAAATTAACCGCGGCTTCGACTGATGAAACTGAATAACTTTCCCTAAGGAACATATACTCAATTCGCAAAACCATTTTGGACTCTACTAATTAATTAACTGATCCGCCAGTTTTATTTGGGATTGTATAGCCAATTTTGTCCAAAAATGTTTTCGCGAATTGAGTATAGGTTCTTTGAGGAAAGTTGTTCAGTTTCATGAGTAGAAACAATGTTAAATTTTTGACAGGTATTTAAGAAGTATACATAATAGTATACAAAATATGTATTACATATTTTAGATTTGACTGCTTAGAAACAATGCGAGCATTATCGCAAGTGACGTGCAGTCGTGAGTCGCATGGGCGCACATCGTTTGCTAGGTATTATAGGTACAATAAATGTGAATGAGGTGCAACGGCTCGGAATGGCCATTGCACAGAGATAAATGACAGAGTAGAAAGTGGCATAGGTATAGGCAGTGGCATAGGTAGGGTAGGTATCATGAGCTGTGTATTGGCTTAACCCCTGCTGATAAAAAAAATTACTGTTCAGGAGATTGCTTGAAGAAAGGAAGCATAATATGTTGAGACGATTATCAAGACTGATTATAACGCCCAAATATGATTACTAAAGGATCTTACGAAATTTAAATAATATTACGTTGATATGTTTTAGTAACTGAAGTTTAATGATTGTTTTTTCTTTCCTTTAGTATGAAAGGCCTTATTGCGACATGGATCTCCCAATAAGGCCTAAAGGACTTTTTTATTTTGATTCACAGAAGTCTGATTTTTGTTTTTTTAACGTTTCAACTATATTTATTTTAAAGTTTAATCAATAAAGATTAATATTTCGAAAGATGAGTGATTTTTTCTGAAAAACCTACTAATTACGTCAAGATAAAAATAAGGTAGGCCTTATTTGGGTCACTTACCTTACAAGACAATCTTTATGTTTATTACTGCGAAAACGGTATTTGGTAACGCCCGCCCTTACTTTTGAACAAGTGCAACTGTTCACGAGTGAAAATTGCTATCTGATAAATATACGGACTCGGTAGCGGTAGTATTTTAAATTTCGCAAAATATGCGCCGGCTGAGACGTGAGTACATATCGATATGATCCTATAAAAAATATCAACTCTTACGAGAATTTCATCTGTAAAACAAAACAGGTGCCTACACCAAAATAGGTGACTTGTAATTATCATACTCAACCACCACGATACAGGCAAGTTGCCTCGTATCGAGTTATTGTCAATATTTTAATTCTGTGTATACTATATTCTGAAAATAAACATTCTTACTTCTATTGTAAATTAAACAAACTATTTTTATGAAGAATTCAATTTTTTTGCGATTTTATCGAAGTAAAAGCCGTTACCGGGTTCTACGGCTGTTTTATTTACCCTGTATATAACCCTGTACCTATTATAACGACTCAACCGATTTGACTGCAATTTGACAAAAAGCTTTAGCATAGTTTTACCTCGAAAACTTTATTGTATAGGTACGTAGGTACGTGTGCGCGCGAATCGCTAGCGGCTTGCGCACTGAACACTCAACGACAGTCAAAAAATGTATTGGAGCCGCGTGTAAGAACTAGTAATATATAAAGGCTTATCCTGTAAAAACATCGGATTCATTCGGGATCATACCGGGAACCCAAAAATAATGCAACTTGCAAATAAAGCAGAGGTATTTATTGTTTTAACTTTATAGGGCAAGGAACAAGTTTTATTCCGAAAACTAATCGTGCTCGCCAGCCAATTGCAGCTCACGCACTGCGCACCCTCAACGAGAGTTATAAAAAGATATACACGCCGGCAAAGCCGCGGATAAAAGCTATTGATAAATAAATAAATATAAAACGATTAATAGTATTCATCGTTTGTTGGCTTTGTCATGCAAACATTATCAAGAATTTCGCTCAAATAAACAACCAGCCCAAAACAAAAAAAAAATATAAATCATTTAAAACTAAATTCAAATCGCGAGTCACTGTATTTGAACGAAAGAGGTAGGTAGGTAGGTACCAAAACAAAGAGAATAAAGGGGTTTAAAAATACGGCCGGTCCAATTAATTAGAGACAATTAGCCCGCCCTTCCAACTGCAACAAAAGGTAGAAAAACTCTTCCCATTAATTACGAGTTCAAGAGGGCAAAACAGAAAGGTAAGGACCCCTCCGAAAAGAGGCTTCGGAGCACGGTGAGAGTCCAGAGATGTCTAAAATTTTAAGGCTCTGGCTCTAAGTGACATTCTTTTCAGGAGTTTGTCTACCATGAATCTCTAATGGCCGGTTGAGAGAGCGTATGTAATAAATGTATAAGAATATCATTAAAATTTGGGGGAAAACAAAGAATTACATATAAAATAATGTTGCTGATTATCTGTTTAGGTTACCTTGTATTTTTTGATAAAAAAAGGCAGAATAGGAGTTAAGAGTTAATGGATAAAAAGCATATCTAATAGTACGAGTATTGTATATTAAGCTTTATTAATAAAGATAACATTGTTATAAAGACGAATATTCAATAGATATAATTCTTTGAATACATATTCATTATTTTAATCCATCTACACGGCGATTACAAGCTTTCAACTACATACTTGTAACAGATTACATATTTAGCGTGTATTTACCTATTAAGGGCGTTATCTAAAAACCTAATTCGTTAGTTATCAACGTGTCCATAATACAAAAATATTCCAAAGTGCTAACCCATCCCATCGCGTATCGGATCCACTTTAATCGCACGATAGATTAGATGTGTCCATTAAATAAGTAGCTATCAATTACTGTACTTGTATTGATAATGCTGAATATTAATACGCTGATAATAATTTGGGCAGTCCTAATCAGGCCGCCAAAATGTGCGCATGTCGCCAAAAGAAGTCGTTTTTCATAGAGGATATACTAAAAGATGTATCCGCCAAAAGCAAAGTCTACAAGAACTTGAGCCAGGAACCAACACAGCCGCTCTCTTGCCGCCGAAACGCAAGGGCTAACGAAACAGATGATAAAGTAAATTCGGATGGAGTTTTTTTTTTTAAATCGGCGCTGGCGGAGGATAAAGAGAGTCAATTCAATGTTATCTGTGAGGTACAACATGAACTTACATTAAGTAAAGTAAAAGTGAATCTTGAACAGAGGAGGCATACGTACCCGCTGTACCCGACGCCGGTCCGAGTGGGCCCACAGCGGCCGCTGCTACCGACGCCGTACGCCCGCCAGGTGAAGGACCCCGCTGGCTACCCGGTGAACGCCAGGCATTCCTTCAACTACCCCAGCGACCCTCTCATAAACGCTGAACAAATGTTGAAAAATCAAATTTCAGTAAACGGACTAATGTCCAACCCATTAACTTTAAGAACAGGATATCGATTTAATAGAGGTAAGTCTATCATAACAAACATGGGCTATAATAATGATACTAATTCAATAATATGTAACTAAACTGCGAACCATTTTTGCTGTTGCGAATTTACCGTGATATTTATTAGTTGGCACACTGAAACAAAGGCTTTTTTGTACATGCTGGTATGGTGCAACAAACCTTACAACTCTCTTATTACTGCCCTCTTATCACTAGAACAAACTATAATTTAAAAAATATTAAAAACTATAATTGGTTGGTAACACTTTTCAATAAAGTTTCATCATAAGAAACGAACTTGGTAAATACTACTGTTTTAGGGAAAATTATATTTAAAAAAAAACTGCTTAAGTAATTCAAGTTTCCCTCCTCCTTAGTCGGTCCCTCATTGCTGAGGATCGTGACCTCTTCAATTTGTATTCTCCCGTACAGTGTTGCGCCAAGCCTCGCGGTTCATCGTCAAATTCGATGCTTCGTGGATAGTCATCTTCAGCGTCTTCGTGACGAGATCAGCCCACCGAGCTGGTCGCGGCCCCGTGGTCTGCGGCCCCGTGGTCTACTAAGTTTCCCAACAATAATAATTTATGAAATTTTATGAAAATCGACAAATTATAAAAAAACAATGACTACGTTTTCTAAACTACAGGATACTCCAATACTCTCTATAAAAAATATACATCGAGTAAAATTTTCTTAGTTTACGGCCAAAAACAAAATCAGAAAACAAACGGTTCTTTTCTGGTTAATGGCTACATTTTCATTACGTTTCGCTTCCTCATTGACCCTTTTTAATTTGATAGTGCCAATGAGCTGCTGCAGTCCGTGGTGGGGCATGGACATAAGCGGGCGGCGTAAGAGTCGCCAGGTGCGCTTCAGTGCGGGGCAGACGGGCGCACTGGAACAACGCTTCAAGCTCAGCAAGTACCTCAGCCCCGACGAGCGGAGAGCGCTCGCAGTGACACTCAAACTTAGTGATAGGCAGGTAGGAATAACGCTTCTCTATCTAACCGCGGCCGCTTTTCTGTGACCATCTTAACTTGGTCGGGTTACCGCGGTCATGCACTTCACAATGTCTCTTTTTCGATTATCTCGTTAATTATTCAAGGTAGAACGATGAAATTTTAAAGTTACGCAACTAATTGTTGACATAACATTCAGTTCAAAAAACCACAAGAAACTCTGTCAATCGGCGATCAAACTACTCCACTGCGTATCGTGGCCCCAACTGAATTAAATTTCATCATAACTTATTAGTTACTTACAGTATACTTATAAAAATTCACAAACATTTGAAGGCAGCTTTAAGCTACAAAATAGTGTCAGTGACCCCAGCAAGCACTTTTTTCCTGGGGCTCCTACGAGAATCCTACCTATCTCAAATTTTAGAGCATAATTACAGCAATCATCATGCCAAGGGAAAAAATTAGAGCAATCATACTTTTCGAGATACGAGCGCCTAAAGGTGTGCTTGCTGGATGGCAGTCCACCCAGCAAGCACAACTGGTGCACAAAAACTACGAAGACTTGGGAAAAAATTTTGATGCACAGATTTAGAGCATCATAAAGTGAGTCGGACTGCAAAGTTTCATTAATGTCATGTCAATAGTTATCTCGCTAGAACGCAAAACCTGCTTCACGTTCTTTTCACGAATCTTTCTAGCAGTCACATCAGATCTCAGCAATTACAGCATCTTGGTTCAAAATTTTTATGCCAGGATTTAGAGCAACACGAAAAACCTATGCTGAATTATTTTTGAATCCCAAAAATCAGTACTTTTTGTGCTACGAGCCAATGTTTTTTCCTTGCTGGGTGGACATAACAAAAGTGACAAAGGTGTATAGCTTTGCAACTAATATGAATACAAGACTAGTTCTTATGCTCAGATTTAGAGCAAAATTACAGCATTCTGCTCAAAAAAACTAGAATCCCAAACGTTATAGTTACAGCGGTAGACGCTAAAAACTGATTTTTCCCGCCAATTTTTTGAATAATTACGGTGACTCGCGGCAGATTGCGACGTTGCCGCTCTTAATTTTTTTAGTTCGAGCAGTAACTAACTTTGTGCTGTGAGTATAAGGTACTTTTCAGTTTCAAACTATCGATTGTCACTTACATTGATATAGACTAGAAACAAGGACGATTTTATATATTTCTATGGGAATAAATACATGTAAATCATACGATAGCGGAATACCTATAATACGGAACGCTTGTGGTTCATCATTGCGTTTTGCTGGTGGTGGCGGCGGCGGCATCGTTCCGATTTCAGCCATGCTCCAATATTTGTATATAGCAGTACAAAAACAAAACGCAAAACGCCCTACATCCACACATTCGACCAACACATTAGTCATATTCATATTCCGTACTAAATCCTATAAATTCGACTGAATAAAAAGCGGTCAAGTGCGTGTTGGGCCACGCGCAGTGTAGGGTTCCGTGGTACAACTTCATCAAAGTAATCAATGAAAATATGAAGCAGGTACGAAATTTTTGACGTTTTCATGTGTCAGGTCCCTAATAATATTGTTTGCCTTTTTTAAATTGGATTGAAACAAGGTATACCTAGTGCCGCGTTCAAAACTGTACCTACATAAAAGTCAGTTGTTTTCAAATAAAAATATTTTTTATTTGTATGGTGATTATAGGGCTAGTGGTGAACCCCACTGTCAGACACCTGAAATAACTTTACGACTACCATCTAAAGATATTAATTGGCACGAATGTGTCAGTGTCTTGAAAAACGCGAAAACCGTCGAGTTAAATGTCACTAACAGAAAAACTTATACAGATAATTATCTAACTTTTATTCAGTTAACCTACGTTATCGACGCGAAAAAGCAAGAGTGCAAGTCACACTGAACTGCGGCTGTGGTGACCGATTTTTATTACTATCGGTCTTCATCGTTGCATTGGCCGAATGTGTGGATGTAGGGTAAAATTTATTTGTCATTAGTTTATTGCGTTGGTAACACACAGAATGAAATATAAAAAAAATTATAAGCAACAAAACAAAACAAGAGAAGCTCGGCTTGACTAAAACCCTCGTGTGTATAAAAGTTACAAAAAACTGATTATGGATGTCTGTTTCTAAAATATATATTTTTTAATATCTATATTTTTACTAGTATACAGGTTAAAGAATTGATGACACATTTACTGATTATGGAGTTGGTTTGGCATGGTACTTTTTTACACACAGTTTAATTATTAGGTAAATAAAAAGATTCTACATATATTTTGCTGCGTAAGACTGATTATTAAACAAAATGTGAAAGCCCTAAATGCGTTTAATTTGTGACACTGATCCCTGAAGTCTAAACAACGATAGCCGACATCAATGAGACCCTTCCTCTTAGGCTTTTCAAGAGTTATTTTTTTATTAACACTTAGTGAGTGAAGCTATAAAATATAAAGATATAATATCAGCTGTCAACTAAAACGACAGTACGTCATCCGGCTCGATACAATAATACCAATTCCTGTCATATTAAACCCTTACGTATTGTAAGATCACCAACATTTCCATTTATATTTGTCCCGCTTGTTTCTTGTCTATCAGTGTAAATGACAATCGATAGTTTGGAACTCAAATGTACCTTATACTCACAGCACAAAGTCAGTTATTGCTTGAACTAGAAATAAATAAGAGCGGCAACGTCGCAATCTGCCGCGAATCGCCGTAATTATTCAAAAAATTGGCGGGAAAAATCAGTTTTTAGCGTCTACCGCTGTAACTATAACGTTTGGGATTCTAGTTTTTTTTGAGCAGAATACTGTAATTTTGCTCTAAATCTGAGCATAAGAACCAGTCTTGTATTCATATTAGTTGCAAAGCTATATACCTTTGTCACTTTTGTTATGTCCACCCAGCAAGGAAAAAACATTGGCTCGTAGCACAAAAAGTACTGATTTTTGGGATTCAAAAATAATGCAGCATAGGTTTTTCGTGTTGCTCTAAATCCTGGCATAAAAATTTTGAACCAAGATGCTGTAATTGCTGAGATCTGATGTGACTGCTAGAAAGATTCGTGAAAAGAACGTGAAGCAGGTTTTGCGTTCTAGCGAGATAACTATTGACATAACATTCATGAAACTTTGCAGTCCGACTCACTTTATGATGCTCTAAATCTGTGCATCAAAATTTTTTCCCAAGTCTTCGTAGTTTTTGTGCACCAGTTGTGCTTGCTGGGTGGACTGCCATCCAGCAAGCACACCTTTAGGCGCTCGTATCTCGAAAAGTATGATTGCTCTAATTTTTTCCCTTGGCATGATGATTGCTGTAATTATGCTCTAAAATTTGAGATAGGTAGGATTCTCGTAGGAGCCCCAGGAAAAAAGTGCTTGCTGGGGTCACTGACACTACAAAATAACGTTTTGAGTGAGTCTTGAGAGCTCTTATTCGTCGTGCTAGGACCTTTTAAAGGAAAATTCTATTTATTTATATAACTTTTAAACGGTACATTATTGTTATTTTTTTATTGATGAACAAATTAGAACTAATTCATAAGAAGTGGTATACGAAAAATTATAAATGTGCGCTTAACCATTGCAGAGATTCAGCAAACCTGCAAACGTTACCTTCGTTAATATGTTTTACGGTAACTTCGCAACCGTAAAACGTATCAGCACAAATTAAGTCGTAACATTTAATTCGTCTAGACTACTAATTATTTAGCTAATTTTTATTTTAATATACCCAAAAAATCAAAAATAGTCTGGCTGGGGTAACGTTACCGCAGCCAGATATGTTTTTGTCAAATAACTAAAAAACTATCAGTAGAACAAATTCAAAAATATGCGCAACAATTACAGAAGCTGGACAACTAAATTATCTATTACACTCGAATGACGAAATTCGACATTTTCTGGCTGGGGTAACGTACACGGTTCTGGATATAACATTTCCATGCCATCCTCAAGAACCGTCACAAATACAATATCCACGCGGGCGGAGCAGCGGGCAATAGCTAGTTTTATATATTTTAAGCGTCGATGGCTTCCCTGTGGTAGACTTTGACCTCCTATCCTACCTACATTAGTGCTTCAGCGATGAGGGAAACATCGTGAAGAACCCGGTATGTTTAATTACTAGATCTGTAATTGTGCAGGAAAGTCACGTTGCACAAAAACGTTTATTTTTATTTTTAGGGTTCCGTAGCCAAATGGCAAAAAACGGAACCCTTATGGATTTGTCATGTCTGTCTGTCTGTCTGTCTGTCTGTCTGTCCGTCCGTATGTCACAGCCACTTTTTTTCCGAAACTATAAGAACTATACTGTTGAAACTTGGTAAGTAGATGTATTCTGTGAACCGCATTAAGATTTTCACACAAAAATAGAAAAAAAACAATAAATTTTGGGGGCTCCCCATACTTAGAACTGAAACTCAAAAATTTTTTTTTCATCAAACCCATACGTGTGGGGTATCTATGGATAGGTCTTCAAAAATGATATTGAGGTTTCTAATATCATTTTCTTCTAAACTGAATAGTTTGCGCGAGAGACACTTCCAAAGTGGTAAAATGTGTGTCCCCCCCCCCCCCCCGTAACTTCTAAAATAAGAGAATGATAAAACTAAAAAAAATATATGATGTACATTACCATGCAAACTTCCACCGAAAATTGGTTTGAACGATATCTAGTAAGTAGTTTTTTTTTAATATTTCATAAATCGTAAATCGCAATTTACCTTTCATTCAAGTTACAACGAACTACAAGAACTTCTATATAATGTAACTTGCTGCTACGGAACCCTTCATGGGCGAGTCCGACTCGCACTTGGCCGCTTTTTTTAAACTATATAATTATAATATTACTAACTCGGGAAGATAAACAGTTGGTCGGCTTGACATCAGTTGAAGCATATACTTCTTACGCTTATTATACGCTATACAGGTGTTAAAAAAGTGTGTTTAAAATTTTAAGGGGTTACTCTGAATCGAGTATAGAATACAGGAAAAATATTGAAAAAAACCGATCTTCAATTCTTTTTTTCAGTTTCCCATACCAAATCTGAATAGTGAACTAAGAATTTGTATGGGAAACTAAAAAAAAATTGAAGATCGGATTTTATCAATATATTTCCTGTATTCTATACTCGATTCTGAATAACCCCTTAAAATTTCAAACGCACTTTTTTTAACACCCGTATATGGCTTATTTCAGGTTAAGACATGGTTCCAAAATCGGCGTGCCAAATGGCGTCGGACCACGCCAGACTGCGCAGACGCCGGCAGCACCTCCTCAGGCGAGGGCTCCGACTACGAGGTGCAGATAGCTGACGATGACTAAAGATGCCACTAATCACAGCAGATCTTTTCGAAGTGGCTTTAATTACAAAGTCCTTCAAGAAACCCTGAGAAAACCTAGAGCTGATGCTTCTCGAAAACTGAGCAAATAAAAATATAATTTTAAAGCGAAGGCAAAGAATTTTTAACCACAAAGTTTTAACGGATCATTTAATTATAATTATGTTGCAATAGCTGCGACTTCCTTTAATGTAGCTTTTCATTGCATTTGATTATTTTTATTTATTTGGCTTCCCTTAAAAAGTATCGACTGATGGATTTGTATGCGAGTCTATTTCAGTAATTAATAAATAATAAATCGGGACAAATCACACACGGTCGTCTGGCCCTAAAATCTAGAACTACTTTTGACTGAAATAATATCGGTTAAAAGTGGTTTTGACTAAGAATGTTAGTCAAAACTACTTTGATACTAATAAAAGTACTAGTTTGGATGTTTGTTACTCAATCACGCAAAAACGGCTGACCGGATTTTGACAAAATTTGGCACACATGTTGATTATTACCTGGATTAACGTATAGGATACTTTTATCCCGGAAAAGTCAAGTGTGCCCGTGCGTCAGGCGGAAATCAAACCTACCATACTGTTGTCAGTTGTCATTTTACAGGTGTCGGTCTGACAGATGTCAGTTTATCATACGTTTATCGTACGTATCTACCTGTGTGCCAAATTTTATCAAAATCCCGTCAGCCGTTTTTGCGTGATTGAGTAACAAACATCCAAACTAGTACTAATACTAGTATCAAAGTAGTTTTGACACACATTCTTAGTCAAAACCACTTTTAATCGATATTATTTAAAAAACTGTTTCAAAAGTGGTTTTAACCAAGGGCATCGGTCATAACTACTTTAGACTGATTTTAGTTTGGAAGTTTGTTACTAAACATCCAAACTAGTACTAATATTAGTATCGAAGTAGTTTTGAATAACATTCTTAGTCAAATCCACTTTTGGCGGATATTATTGAAAAAAAACTGTTTCAAAAGTGGTTTTAACCAAGTGCATCGGTCATAACTACTTTTGACTGATTTTAGCAGTCAAAAATAGTTTTGGCCGGTTAAGAGTTTTGACTGTAACATATATAACACATAATTATAAAATACAAGGAAATAGGTATGTATGTATGTTAGGTATGTATGTACATTACAACAATTAAAATTTTTTCCTTTTTGTGAACCCCCCGCTAAGATTCTTTAGAAGATTCGCAAAACATTGTAGTCTTTTATACAGGTGTTTTCTTTTATACAGGTGGAAATCTAGTCGAGCGTCATGTTTAAATCAGTGCTTCACTCCTGATTCTGATCAACCCATAGTCAAATCGCAAAAAAATGTTTGGACTCTTCATACTAATTTGGCCGCTCGACTGATCGATTTGTATGAAAAATCCATAATTTCTTTTGCGATTTGACTATGGGTTTCTTGGGGAAAGTTGATCAGAAGCAGGAGTAGGAGTGCTGAAAATTTGACGCACGACTGGATTTACAGCCTGTACAAAGAAAAAGTAAGAGAAGCCAAAGATTATTCCAAAATTGGTCATAGGTTAAATTAGGAATTATTTTCATTATTAATAGTATAAGATAAGATACAGTATATTTTAATAATTATAGAGAGTGTTAAAAAAGTGCGTTTGAGATTTCAAGGGGTTACTCAGAATCAAGTATACATAGAATTCAGGAAAAATATTGAAAAAAAACGATTTACAACATGTTTTTCAGATTTCCATAAAAAAATTGGTTCACCATTCAGATTTAGTATGGGAAAATTTGAAGAGCGGATTTTTTCAGAACTTTTTTGCCTGTGTTCTGTACTTGATTCTGAGTAACCTCTTAAAATCTCAAACGCACTTTTTTAACACCCTGCATATAAAATGCCAATAAACCTAGTTGTTTGTCACGATGTTACATTCGCCACTCGGTAACGCCTGATACAATGATAGTTTGGAACCACTTTATTATTGCCGTCGTGTACACTTTTATTCTTATTGGAGAAAGGGTAACTCACTCGGGCTCACTAGAGCTAAAGTATAAATTAGAGCATGTGTCATGAGGACCATTTAAAGAGTAGTTTTAAATTCATCTAGGGACCATTTCAAGATTCAGGACCAAGCGTTTTTAGAACTCGAAACGTACGACTGTATCGCTACAAGAAGGAGCTGTGGGCAAGAGTTAAAGTTTCTCTTATACTATTCTCAAAATACCATAAAGATATACTGTTACTGTTCTGATACACCTGGTATACTAATACTGTTCTTTGAATGGTTGAGTGGCTTTCAGACTTGAACAAGCGGCAAATGAGTGCAGGACCCGTCAACTGGGACTACCTACCAGTCATGTCAGTGAATAACTTTTGTTCTACGACATTGCTGATATCACAAGCAAAACTTTTAATTTCTCATTAAAACTAAAAAGAAAATATGGAATTTTCATACAAATCAGTCAACTGATTGACAACTTTTATATATGAGAAGTCCATTTTTAAGGATACGTACCTCAAAAGAAAAACAGAAACCCTTACAGTATTACTTAATTATCCGTTTGTCTGTCTCTGTCTAGACCCTTTTTCTCAGAAACGCGAGGAGGTATCAAGTTGAAATTAATATCAAATACTCAGGTCTACAAGCCCTTGGAGCTGTGAAAATATAAAATTTCTAAGTCAACACAATCAAAAGATACGGCCGTTTATGCCGCATATTTTTTGACACTCGCAAGGGAATCAAAATATTTAGTGTACTTCCCGTTAACCTTCCCGTTAACGAAATTTAGAAAAAAATAATGTCTTACAGCACAAGTAAAAAAAAAATCAGAAAAAAACTTGACCTGTATGTATGTATGTATGTATGTCTGCATGTATGTTTGTCCGCGATTATCTCGCGTTTGGCTGAACCGATTTTAATACGGTTTTCAGAAAAGTATTTGTTACATTTAGGAGAAGGTTTTAACCGACTTCAAAAAAAGGAAGTTCTCAGTTTGACCCGAACGTTACGCGATTGAAGTCGGTTTTTTGACGCTTTCAGCGTTGTCGATTATTAGTTATATCGCAAAAAAACCTTTTTTGCAGTTGGTAAAATGACTGCGACCTATATCAATATGTGGGGATAACAGTTCCAACGGCAAAAACGGCAGTTTGTCCCTGAATACCAAGTTTATACGGAACGGTGCGCGAGTTCGACTTGCACTTGGCCGGTTTTTTTAAACATTCTCCGCACGTTAACTGAGATTTCGTACACGGTCATAACCGGGATGGGTTTGGCTATTAGTAGCATTTATCTTGACCGATTCCGTACTTCGCAAGACACGTTAAGCCATTTGTGCCAGTTGCTATCACTAGACGGCACTCGTTGAGCCATTGCGGAGGCCTTGATAGGCGACTTGAAAACTTCTGACACACTGTGGGGTTAGCCACTAGCCCCATAAACTCCACCAATCCGGACGTGACCCCCGGTGTGTGGGTGGAGTGTAGCCTAACCTTCCCGAGGTTTGGGAAGAATTCCCCTACAGTAAAGACGATGAGTTGTTAACAATAAACAACAGCCTATATCTTGGCCTGGGGGCGATACCCAAGATTTAGAATTCTATGAATCCATTATATGGCATGTACTAATGGGATCAAAACAAGACGTCTTTTTAGATTTAGGTTTTAAGGATGTTTTTTGTTAGATGAATTAGGATTATTAGACACCAATTACTGCTTTTCGGTGACTATCGTTATATCAAAGTATTGAAATTAAAGTTTGTTTCTTAATAGGCATTCTGCTTTTTGTCATCTTCTAATATCTAAGTACACCTGAAAAATCGAACTGTGGCTTCTACTCATGAATCTAAACAAAATTTCTAAAGAACCATTAGATACTAAATAAAAAAAAATCATCTCCATACTAAATTTAAGACTTATCTGATGACTAACGGTTACAAAAATTGCAGGTATTTCCTCAGGATTTATAATTTTATAGAGCTGAATACAAATTAGTCCGGTCATAATCAAAAAATGTTCTCTCAGGACAGTATTCCCGCGACGTGTTTTGTATAATTATGTCTCACTGATTATTATTAGTAAGTAAATAATAATTTATTTGCGGAGCAGACAGCATAACACAGTATTTCTGCACAATAACGGCGCTTATCGAAACAAATCGCCCACACAAGGGGAATTTGCATAAATCACAGTTTTTGTTTTTTTTAATAGAAAACTTGTGAAAGTAGTTTTTAGTTATCTCCATTATTCACTGAGCTATTGCAGTCTGAAAAGAGTGTACCCCAAAACGGTGTCCGTCAGGATGTCTGGACCAAGTGAGGGATTTGAGTTTAGACACCACACAGATTTAGTACCTAATTGGTACTATTTAGTACCTATATTGAAATAATTAGTACCTCTTTGGTTTTGAAGAAATTTGAAAAATAAAGTGGTCAGCCATTCTGACGTCAGGTTGACTGGACCAGTTTTGGTTTTCAATAATTTCCATACTTAGAAGCATTTTTCGGTAATTGTTTGTACACTACGATTTAGTACCAAATTAGTACCTACACATATATTTATTTCAGATTTTTTGAGGTACGATTAAAAAAGTTATGGCCAAAAATAACTTTGTATGAAGAATTAAGCACCACGTGGTTTTCATAGTTAGAGACTGTTTTTGATATTTTTTTTTACATCAGGATTTAGTACCTAAATAGAAACTAAACATATATTGTTTTCAGATTTTTTGAAGTACAGTTAAAAAAGTTATGGCCAAAAACAAATATTGTATGGAGCTTAGGCACTACGTGGTTTTCATAGTTGGAGACTGTTTTTGCCACTTGTCTTTACATCAGGATTTAGTACCTAATTAGTACCTACACATATATTTTTTTCAGATTTTTTGAGTTACAATTAAAAAAGTTATGGCCAAAATTAACTTTGTATGAAGAATTATGCACCACGTGGTTCTCATAGTTAGAGACTGTTTTTGAAACTTTTTTTTACATCAAGATTTAGTACCTAATTAGTACCTACACATATATTTTTTTCAGATTTTTTGAGGTACGATTAAAATAGTTATGGCCAAAATTAACTTTGTATAGAGAATTAAGCACCACGTGGTTTAATAGTTAGAGACTGTTTTTGATACTTGTCTTTACATCAGGATTTAGTACCTAATTAGTACCTACACATATATTATTTTCAGATTTTTTGAGGTACGATTACACAAGTTATGGCCAAAAATAACTGTATTGAGAATTAAGCACCACGTGGTTTAATAGTTAGAGACTGTTTTGACACTTGTATTTGTATAAAGATTTAGTACCTAATTAGTACCTATAAAGCGTCGGTGGCTAAGCGGTATTGACTTCGACCTCCTAACCAGAGGTCGTGGGTTCAGATCCTGGCCAGTGCACCAATGAGTTTTTCGAAACTTACGTGCATTTTCATACCGACTGCTTTAACGGTGAAGGAAAACATCGTGAGGAAACCTGCACATCTGATTTCTAGATGTGTATGATGGTCGCGTTGCACACGTCCGTAGGTGTAAATCTAAATGCCCTTCACGTGACCGCGGGTGATGCTAAGTGCAACACTAGGCAACCGCCGTCTATACCTTGTGGATAGAACGGTTAAATGTGCCACACGATAAGAAGAAGTACCTATACATATATTTATTCAGACTTTTGAGGTTCGATTAAAGAAGTTATGGCCATAATTACATTTGTATGGAGAATTAAGCACCACGTGGTTTACATACTTAAAGACTGTCTTTGCATCATGATTTAGTATCTAATTAGTACCTACCACGCCGAAACTCAGTGTTCGTGAATTACGCATCGTTCGGGTAAGTTCGTGCCTCGTAGTCGCCATTAAACGACTATGTCGCTATGACTTTGTCGAAATAAAGATTTATTATTATTATTATTATTAAACATTGTTCCAATCAATAAATACCAACCAATAAATAAAAGGTAAGCACACTTAATAGACTTTTCACATTTTCATGTGTCAGTTCCCTAGCTAGTAAGATTGTTTATCTTATGTATATTTATTTATTTTACACTAGCTTCCGCCCGTGATTTCTTCTGCGTGGACTTCAGAATTGGGTCCCCAGAGAAAATGAAAATGTTAAGGTGGCGCCATCTAGTGGCGAAGTGGAAATTTTTGAGTTTTTAAGCATTCCTCCAGGAACCCTCGAGTTTTTTGGGATAAAAAGTATCATATGTATTAGCCGAGTGATCTATCTATCTGTCTACCAAATTTCATCCAAATCCGTTGAGTAGTTTCAGCGTGAAAATGAAACAAACAAACATCCATACTCTCGCATAAATATATCGCATTTATAATACATATATAGGGTGACTTTAAATTAGTTCTTGATACGAAAGGCTATGCATGTGCTCGTGATAACAAACAACTTTCCCTAAGGAACCCATAGTCAAATCTCAAAAAAAGTTTTGGACCCTCCATACAAATCAGTCAACGGACCGCCCAAATTAGTATGAAGAGTCCAAATTTTTTTTTTGTGATTTGACTATGGGTTCCATAGGGAAAGTTGTTCGTTATCATGAGCACATGCATAGCCTTTCGTATCAAGGACTCATTTAAAGTCACCCTATATACTTACAGTTAGTATGTCCTATTATTATTACTTACAACCAATGGACTTTTGGAAATATAATCAATTAGCTCCGCCCGCGACTTCGTCTGCGTGGATTTCAGAATTAAGGTGGCGCTATTTAGTGACGAAGTGGAAATTTTTAAAGCAATCCTCCAGGAATCTTTAAGTTTTCCGAGATAAAAAGTATCCTATGTTTTAGCCGAGTGCTTTATCTACCTACTTACCAAATTTCATCCAAAACCGTTCAGTAGTTTTGGCGTGAAAGTGGAACAAACAAACAATCATCCATACTTTCGCATTTTAATATTATAAGTGAGATTTCGCATTTATTTGTTAGATGAGATGAGATTAATATAACAACTAAAATCTTTAACCATGTTCTTAATCTGTTTAACTTTAAAACCCCAAACTAGTACACTAGTAAAATACAGTAGAAAAATAAACAGTCTAAATAAGTAAAGGTCTCTTATGAAAAAACTAGTGGCTTTAGATTTTTGAAATCCGCGAGATGCCTGTATAAAAATGAAATTGTGATATTCGTTACGAAATATAGGGTGAGTTTAAATTAGTTCTTGATACGAAAGGCTATGCTTGTGCTCATGATAACAAACAACTTTCCCTAAGGAACCCATAGCCAAATCATAAAAAAAAATTTGATCTCTTCATACAAATCGATCAGTCGAGCGGCCAAATTAGTATGAAGAGTCAAAAAAACTTTTTGCGATTTGACTATGGGTTATTTCGGGAAAGTTGTTTGTTATCATGAGCACATTCATAGCCTTTGGTATCAAGAACTAATTTAAAGTCACCCTGTATATTTTTAAACATATTCGCTTGGATTTTAATAGTAGATGGTCGAAAACTTAGATCGCAACCCGGCGACGTCAACATTGGCATTCCTCAAAGGTCAGCATTGGGAAATACGATGTTTTTGGCTTTCATAAACGACTTACCCTCCTATATAAGTCAAGGTCTAATCATACTTTTCGCAGATGATACAACGATAATCGTGTGTGCAAAGACGTATGAAAACCTCAACACCAAAATTGTTTACCTTTGTGATAAGCTACATGAATGGTTTAGTAGAAATGGATTAATTTTAAATATGTCTAAATCAAATATAATTTTGTTCACTGGTAGACCTGTCCCGAAGCCGCTTTGCTTAAACTGTCCGGTACCTCTTGTTGACCAATGCAGATTCCTAGGCTTTACTATTGATCAAAATCTCAATTCCCATACAAAATCCGAATCGTGAACAGAAAACGTATATGGAAAGTTAAAAAGAGGCGTAGATCGGTTTTTTAATATTTTTCCTGTATTCTATAATTGATACTTCTTGTTCTTTTCGAGTAACGTCTAAAAATCTCAAACGAACTTTTTACACCCTGTATTTCCAGTAGTCTTTTTGGCTGTAAAGTGTAAATAAAAATAATAGGACATACTGACTTTAACTATTTAAAATAAACTTTCTATAATATTTGTCTCTCTTATTTGATTCGACATATGTTTTTCATAAAACTGTAAATAACCAGTAATTTTTCAACAATTGCCAGCCTTATTATTTTTTTATTTAATGTAGTTAGTTCGTTCGTACAACTGTAAAGAAATGTCGTAAATAAAAAAAAATCGTATTTTTATACACCATTTCTTTATCTATTAAAATAAATGTTAATAATTCAGATATTTCTTATAAATGTAGGTATTAATTTCTTTTGCATTTCTATTAAAATATACAATAAGCAGCAAATACTGTAAGAATTAAAACAAAATAAGGTAAGTACAATTCTTTTTTGTGTTTTTTACAGATCTGATACTTTTACAGATTGAAAAAAATGTTTCGTTACAAATTACATATATACTAATCCTGATGCAAAGACAAGTGTAAAAAACACTATCTGTCTATGAAAACCACGTAGTGCTTAATGTACAAATTTGTTTATGACCATAACATTTTTTTTTAATCGTACCTCAAAAAATCTGAATCAAAATTACGTTTAGTTACTAATCAGGTACTAAATCCTGATGTAACGACAAGTATCAAAAACAGTCTTAATTCTCTAATACTTTTGGTGCTTAATTCTCTATACAAAGTTAATTTTGGCTATAACTTTTTTAATCGTACCTCAAAAAATCTGAAAAAATATATGTTTTGTTTCTAATTAGGTACTAAATCCTAAATGTAAAAAAAGTTTCAAAAACAGTCTCTAACTATGAGAACCACGTAGTGCTTATTTCTCCATACAAAGTTAATTTTGGCCATAACTTGTTTAATCGTACCTCAAAAAATCTCAAAATAATGTATGTGTAGGTACTAATTAGGTACTAAATCCTGATGTAAAGACAAGTATCAAAAACAGTCTCTAACTATTAAACCACGTGGTGCTTAATTCTCTATACAAAGTTAATTTTGGCCATAACTTTTTTAATCGTACCTCAAAAAATCTCAAAATAATGTATGTGTAGGTACTAATTAGGTACTAAATCCTGATGTAAAGACAAGTATCAAAAACAGTCTCTAACTATTAAACCACGTGGTGCTTAATTCTCTATACAAAGTTAATTTTGGCTATAACTTTTTTAATCGTACCTCAAAAAATCTGAAAAAATATATGTTTTGTTTCTAATTAGGTACTAAATCCTAAATGTAAAAAAAGTTTCAAAAACAGTCTCTAACTATGAGAACCACGTAGTGCTTATTTCTCCATACAAAGTTAATTTTGGCCATAACTTGTTTAATCGTACCTCAAAAAATCTCAAAATAATGTATGTGTAGGTACTAATTAGGTACTAAATCCTGATGTAAAGACAAGTATCAAAAACAGTCTCTAACTATTAAACCACGTGTTGCTTAATTCTCCATACAAAGTTAATTTTGGCCATAACTTTTTTAATTGTACCTCAAAAAATCTGAAAAAAATATATGTTTTGTTTCTAATTAGGTACTAAATCTTGATGTAAAAAAAAGTTTCAAAAACAGTCTCTAACTATGAGAACCACGTGGTGCATAATTCTTCATACAAAGTTAATTTTGGCCATAACTTTTTTAATCGTAACTCAAAAAATCTGAAAAAAATATATGTGTAGGTACTAATTAGGTACTAAATCCTGATGTAAAGACAAGTGGCAAAAACAGTCTCCAACTATGAAAACCACGTAGTGCCTAAGCTCCATACAATATTTGTTTTTGGCCATAACTTTTTTAACTGTACTTCAAAATTCTGAAAAAAATATATGTTTAGTTTCTAACTAGGTACTAAATCCTGATGTAAAAAAAATATCAAAAACAGTCTCTAACTATGAAAACCACGTGGTGCTTAATTCTTCATACAAAGTTATTTTTGGCCATAACTTTTTTAATCGTACCTCAAAAAATCTGAAATAAATATATGTGTATGTACTAATTTGGTACTAAATCCTAGGGTACAAACAATCACCGAAAAATGCTTCTAAGTATGAAAATTATTGAAAAACAAAACTGGTCCAGTCAACCTGACGTCAGAATGGCTGACCACTTTATTTTTCAAATTTCTTCAAAACCAAAGAGGTACTAATTATTTCAATATAGGTACTAAATAGTACCAATTAGGTACTAAATCTGTGTGGTGTCTAAACTCAAATCCCTCACTTTGGTCCAGCCATCCTGACGGACACCCAAAACGCTCCATAGAAAAAGTAGCTATGCAGTGACGTCACTGCATTGCATAGGTTTTTCGCCGTCAAACGTATGAAGCGCGATGAACAACAATGAACGAGTGTTTTACATGCTATGGTATGCTGTCCTAGAATAACATTTCACAAATATTACGGAGATTCTAAAAATGCATTTTATTTTAACTTCGCAGCATTTCGAAAATTTATATATATATTTTTTACTTTTATTGAATTCTAAAATTCATGCAAGTTCCTCATTCAGATGTAATAATCAATAAGGAGCCCGATTCTAAATAATTTTTAATAACGTCTCACAAAATCAGCCGAAATTATTTAAATTTGGCTTCTTCTCATCAAACTGAACAACTGTGGGTGCGAATCGTTTATGGGCTTCTTGGGGAAAGTGGTTCAGTTTCATAAGCAGAAATCCTACTTTGGACCTTTATAATAATACATATGAGCTAGACGATGTTATCGTGACTGTATTATTACTAATAATAATTTCTAATAATTTATTAGGAATAATACCACAAATTGTATTTAAAAAATACTTTATTCATATAAAACAAGTGCTTGTAGGAAAAACTTCAAAACAAACATAACACCCTTAAAATTGGAAAAATAGAGGTAACAAAATTATTTACTTATTTAAAATACAAACCTTTCAACGCATAACCACGGTCTACAATGGTTTAATTTAATCATATCTAGGGGCCGTCCATTAATCACGTGATGTCTTTTAGCAAATTTTTAGACAAACTGGTGATACGTAGTGAGGTTTTAGACTACCCCCCCACCCAAAATCACGTGTATTTTTTGGTACAAAATATTATTAATATAATATAGCTGCAAACCCACTGACTGACTGACATAATTGTTCTCCCAGAAGGAGCCACGGATATATGGGGGGTATAGAGGGTGAGTGCTGGTGAGTACGGGAAAACTTCGAGATCTTGGAAATCTGCTTCTCATCAGGGAGTGACCCTACTTCCCGCCGAAACTATGACACTTAGGGGGTACCTCTTGAACAAAAATATCTCTACACCTCGGTCAAAATTGAACGGTGGCAAGAAAAAACCAAAATGGCGGAAAACAAGATGGCCCCCATACAAAATTCAAAGTGCAACATCTCCAAAAGTATTTGAGATTGATAGGGGGTGCTTGAACAAAAGTCATTGAGAATGAAGGGGGATAACTGCCTGAAGTAATAAAAATCCAAGATGGCGGATTCAAAATGGCGGCTGAAAATTTAAATGCGCTGATCCAGCTGAAATTTGGCGTCCGGGGGTTTTCAGAATCGCTAATGAGGAATATTGGATCGGGTTTTCAATTCCGCCATGTTTAAACATGGCCGCCATACGAAATCTTTCTGTGTGTAAAAGTTTTTTTGGCTCTGACCTAGAATTTGTTAATGTTGTGTATAGGGAATTTGAACGATGGGTGGCAGTGAATATGAAAAAACTTCCAGATCTTGGAAAGCTGCTCCTCATCACGGAGTGACGCTACTGCCCGCTGAAACTATGACACTTGGGGGATACCTCTTAAACAAAAAAAAAACTCTACACCTTGGTCAAAATTGAACGGTGGCAAGAAAAAACAAAATAGCGGAAAACAAGATGGCCGCCATACAACATTCAAAGTGCAACATCTCCAAAAGTATTTGAGATTGATAGGGGGTGCTTGAACCAAAGTCATTGAGAATAAAAGGGGACAACTGCCTGACATAATAAAAATCAAAGATGTCGGATTCAAAATGGTGGCTGAAAATTTAGTTGCGCTGATCCAGCTGAAATTTTGCAACAATTTTGGCAAACCCTCGGAGGTTTTCAGAATCACTGATGACGAATATTGTGTCAGGTTTTCAATTCCGCCATTTTTCAATATGGCCGCCATACTAAAGCTTTCTGTGCGGAAAAGTTTTGTTAGCTTGGGCCCAGAATTTGTTAATGTTGTGAATAGGGAATTTGAAAGATGGTTGGCAGTGAATATGCTTCTCATCAGGGTGTGACCCTACTGCCGGCCAAAACTGTAACATTCAGAGGGGTAACTCTCAAACTGGATGGTTTTCTTCACTAGTCTTTAAATACAGGTATAATGTAATTTAATTCTGGAAAATTAAGCACTGTGATAAAAATTTCAAGATAGACATTAAGGTTGCAGGTTGTTTCTGACTGCCTGAAGCCGTTTCGAACCTTGGGAAGAGTTAAAAACAACATAACAACAACAGTCCGACGTTTGGAAATTACTCTAGAAGTCGCGCGTTCAACGAAAAAATAAATATATGTGATATCTCAGTACACCCCCCCCTTCCCTTTGTGATATTTCGTGATTTTTTCTGAACCCCCTCCCCTCCTTTTGAGCCTCACGTGATTAATTGACGACCCCTAGGCAATATGTTGTTATTTTTTTAAACATTTTGGAAGTTTTTTATATCACAAAACTTGCTCAAAATATTCCGAAGGACCCTGGTACACATATAAGTATATACAAAAACTTTTTTTACAGTATGGTTTTAATAAGAGATTGTTTAGAGTACATTATCATTTGATTGTCATAAAGATGCTGAGCAAGCACATTCAACAGGTAAATGTTTGTTGGAGACGACTTTGCCTTATTCAGATCTTAGCTGTATAGCCTTAAATATGTTTTGTTATTATTACATGAAGCTTCTTTCACTTTGCCTTTATGAGAATAATCATATTATCAAGCTCAATTTTGATTTGATAATTTTCAATTCGATACCCATACTAAAAAAAAACTGCTAGTAAAGAAATAAATCCCGACAGGCTTGGAGAAATATAAATTTCGTAATTCAAATATTTGTGTAAAAAATAAAAAAAACATGTTGCGCTTAAATTAAAAATAATTAATCTTAATAATTTTCGGCAATTACAAAACATGTCAACGCTAATGAAATTCCTGTAAAGATTTGAAATTTTATTAAAAAATAAGCTGTAAAAAAAATTAACATTCATATATTATTTTTTAACTTGCGCAGTTTTTGTATGGTGAAAAAAAATAACAAAAACGTAACACTTTATCCACCTTTTTTCGATCCAGATATCTTTTCTCAGACATCAAACAATATCTTTATTTGAACGAATTTACTCAAGAAAAAATGTTTTTGTTAATTTTCTTAATTTTTGCGGACAACTTATACTTGAGCAAGAAATTTACAATTCCAAAATTATTTTCTTAAAAAGATACTTAATGTAACTTTGAAAGATTTCCTGTGTCTCCAATTGTTTCGGATTTCCCTATACTGTCCCATAAAAAAATATATCACATAAAAAAAGCTCAGCCTTTGTTATTTTCAGACCTACATTATAATAAGCTGTACCACGTCAAAGATAATATATTCTTAAAGACCACTTTGTAGATGCTACACAGCTTCTTCAAAGTGATAATTAACTTGTCACTTATTTTAATATGAAACAATTTAAAATTATTATGACAGACAATATAAGGCCTTTTCCCAAAACACAGTACGTAATGTTACGCAATAACAGCGACTTTTATATTCAATTTATTTATATATTTATATATATATATATATATATATATATATATTGACTAAATTATTTCAAAAATTAAATAATATACTCATTACAATTTCTTTTCTAGCTAATGTGCATTAAGTTTCAGTAAACTCAGCCTCGTTATTTTAAATAAACTCAAATGATTCGTTTCTATGACGACAAAGAAGGCCTTTTACCATTTCTACAACAAAAGACCTTAAAAATTGCCAACTCGGAAGTTCTTCGAGACTAAACATATTATTTATATCTAGATACAAAATACTCATTGATGTCCAGGGTTAGATACCCTTTTACCTGCAGTCATAACATAACGGAAGATAATTATGTACATTTATATAAAATGTCTTTTAAATCTGTAGAGCTTAGTGCCGAAGTTTTAATTTCTTTATGTGCTTTATTTAACGAAACATAGTTTGTGCAAGCACCATTTGCAGTATTTTTAACTACTATCCACAAAATTTCGCTTATCTCTCATACTTAACTTTCGGAAAACGTTGATTTGTATTCATTTCTAACTAACGAAAATGACTAAACTAATACACAAATGACAAAGAAAAATATGACGTCACCCCTTGCCATTTCAAGCATATGTTAAACAAATTTTAGGTTCTGACAGGTAATAAAAATTAGAGAACTAGTAGTCATCTACCTTATTACAAAAAAGCGCGAACACTACAGAATTTCGCACTGGCAGTGATAAAAAAATATATTTTCAGTAAATTAAGTACACCAATAACAATATGTATATATCATAGTTCATAAACTTTGAGAAAAATATTATACCTACCTATACAAAAAGTAACGTTCTTTTTGCCTTGACTTTTACATTATAATTTATAGGCATCACGGTCTTACAAATTTTGTGTGAAATAAATTTTCGGTCAGGTTAGGCCACATCATGTAAGCAGCGTCAGTAAACTAACAATGGCACATGCATATTGTACATGATATTCGGCGACATTCCGTCTTAACTCATAGTCAAAATCAGAACAGTTTTACCCAAATTCGTAGTTATTAACTGTAACTTAACGAGAACACAGAATGGATAAGAAAAACATAAATACTTACCCTAAAGTTTTTACGACATCAGTTGTAAGTTGTAAATTTATCACAAAAAGAACAATTAACTATTTAGATAAAATAATATGTACTTCAGTGGTTTTTTACTGGAACAAATTAAATAACTATTAAAAATTTAGGAATTCTCTAAGTAGATTAAGTATCAGCGCTTCAAAAGCGTCAAGGCAACTAACCGTGCCGGATTTATCATTTTGAGAGCTAGAGCTCTCAAATTAAATTATTCGTTTTCATGACAACAAGGAAGGCCTCTAATGTTCATGTCCGATTTCATGCCAACTGTGACCATTAAAATAAATACAATTAAAAAATATTAATTAATTCACAAGTTTGATCAATAATCTTATGGATAAAATGTAAAAATATATGTAAGACTTTTGAAAGGATTTGGAGTTCCTCATACTCTCCCAGTAAAAAAAAACACACTGTATTGAGTTCAAACAAAGGTATTGACACTTATTAAATGATTCTAATCTTGATTACCAAAAGAGTAAATCGGCCCTTTTGAATGGAAAGTTGTTTGAATTGTGTCTTTTTGGGAATAATTGCCCAGTTTCATGAGCAGAAGCATAGTAGTACACTTACATTAGTGCCAGTACCTTTGGCAAATGTGTATATAAATAATTAAATATAGCCTACCTATAGGAAGAAAGAAAGGTACAGTTAGATAAAATTTGATAAACCAACATTACTCAGCCTTCTTCAAGGCGCCCCTTGTTCGCCACGCCTTGAGCAAATTGTATGAAAAGTAAATTTGAAAAAAGTGGACTTGTGTAGCCAGCAAGACGAACGCATACCACAGGAGACCATAAGGATAACCCTGAAAAATAAATTAAAATATACTGTTAAACAGTAATTTCATAATTCTATGTTCGAGTTCACTATGGGTTCTTTACAAAAAGTCTTTCAGAATGCTGAGTTAGCAACACTAGTAAATAGGTATTATAAATTAAATAAAACATATTCTATAAGTATGCAATTTGAAAGGTTGAGCATTGGCCAAAACATAACCATTTAAAATACATACAAACCTGCCAAATCTCAATCTCTATTTCAGAGCTATCATCTTCATCTTCATCCTTTGACAGATACCTCCAAACATCTCCACAGTAATATATCACACAGTACAGCAGGGGACCAAAGCCTAAAATGGCAATACCAATAACGTAACGCTGAAGGAGTCTGATGTTGTTTCTTTTGATTGCAGACAAACAGAGGAATGACAGAAGAAGAGATAGGCACCAAATGTATTCCCACCACAATGGCTGAAACAAAAAAAAATAAGTGACAGGAAAGAAGAATTGACTACATATCTAATTTGTTAAGTAAGGTACCTAAGTAAAGAGTCAGACTGCTTAGGTAAACATGTCACTGTAAGATAATGTCATTTTATTGTTTGGTTACTAATATATGCAACATTTCAATTACGATTTTACAGTCATATTATGGCTTTTTTAATATGGGTGAAGAATACACTTCATTTATATATTCCATTTACATAGCCTTAAAATAAAAACCCAACGCATGGCTTTATAAAATAATCAATCTTATACATTTTTGGCCACTAATTGGTAACTTTCATACATTAAATATTACTCAACATACTCTACTTGTTAATACCATGTGAACTATCACAGAATTATTGCATAATTTATTATACTTCGCAAAGCAAATCAATCACTGGCTGCCACTTTGTGTTTTAAACATCGCTGAGCAAGCCAAATGAAAAATATTAAAAGTATACAATAGAATCAATATAAATCTATTGATCATCATAGTTTTGGAAAGCATGTTACAGATATAATAAATAAAGCCTTTCTGGAAATTTAGTCGCAAAGCTAACAAATTTTATAATTCAAGATGAAACGAGGTTTACAATTTGAAGAGGTTTACCTGAGGAATCTGTAGCTCCTCAATTTCCAATATGAAGATGTCTAACTTGTCCAGTATGTCTGCTGACAGTTTGGCCAGCATCAAAAGGAATAGCACATGGTGAAAGAATATGCAATGCTTCAGCCGTGATTTGTTGAGGGCACTGTAAAAAAAAGCAATAAAATTTGACATTTTTTGAAGTGTAATGCACTGGGGATTTGGTTGTTATAAATGAAAAGACACTCACTAGATACAGATCTACAATGGCTTTATAAATTACTTTTTTGTAAACTGGCACTTTAATATAAAAAACTATAAAAGTTATTTTCTGATGGAAAATGCCAACCATTAAAGGTTGTATACAGTTGCACTTAAAAATTATTGATGTGAGCTTCACACCAACAGTATTGAATCTCACGAAAATGTTTTAGATTGTAGCACATCAGTTAATGGTGTCGATTCAGTGTTTACAATTAAACCTAGTTGACAGGACTAACTTAATTTAAGCATCCTATCCTTGTTGTTTCGATACAGAGAGAAAAAGACAAAACATTTTAATTTAGTTTTGTCAAATAAGTTTAATTGTGAAAACTGAATCAACACCATTATGCCTAAGAATACATACTGACAGTTTTTAGTTATTTACCATGTTTGGTTTTCCTGCTGGAACCTGGCTAATTACAAGAGTTTAAATGTAATTAAAAATTTAACCAGAATTCCAGTTTGGAACTGGATTCTGCCTATTATTGTTAGCATTTATTGGAGCAGGTGAATGTGAAAATTTATCTTGTGTTTTCTTATCATTTACCTATCCACTTTTGAAAATTAAGCGGGAAATGTACCACTATCGATTGCTTTTGGCTAAAAATACTTTGACGGAACAGGCGGTGTCGTCCAGCCAGTTTTACCGTTCAATGGTGATCCCATATTGGCATCTATGAAACCAATCCATTAACTCACCTTATCTGGTACTGGGCTGCCACCTTCTCTCGGTGCTGGAAGTCACCGCCATTGCTGGTTACGGGAGAAAAACCTTTAGACGCCATATTAGTCAATTGGACTGCTTTTCTGTTTTGCTTATAGAAATCAGTGTACTGAGCTTGTTATGCAAATTCCAATATATCGGTCGAACGTTCGAAACGGTCAAGTTAGGATAAAGCAAACCAAAAAAAAGCGTAGACAAGATACAACCTCCACCGACCGCTGACAAAAAACAGAATACAGATTAAAAATATATAAATCAGCATTAGAACAAGGCCGATGCCGATGTCGATTGGTCGACGCAACAATCCACAGTTAGTGTACGTGACTAATGGCTTACTCTGTAGTGTGTGACCCATAGGTATTGTACCCACGTAGACCATAACACACTCTCTAAGACCGGATTGAAGACAAAAAATATGACCTTGAATATGCTGTGTCTTTCTCGACGGGTCTTGCTGTCTCATTCTAAGTACCTTAGTTAGAATGATACAGCACGACCCGTCGAGAAAGAGACAGAGACGTTCAAGTTCATATTTTTCGTCTTCACTTGTTTGTTCTAACTGTTTCCCCAGTTTGATTAAGCTTCTTGAATCTTAACCACAACCAACACTGCTTTTCAAGGCTAATCTGGGGGCGCGGCTGTACCCCCCGGCCAAGATAGCGCGACGCAAAATCCTTTTCTCGAAGCAACTGAAGGCACTTTCAACCCCCCTGTATCTTAGAAACCAGAGATGGTAGATGTTAAAAAATTCTGTCATGTAGAGTCTACAATGAACTTAGCTAGAAATATAAATCGCAAGTTTCTACCTGTTCTAGTTTATTAAGAAATAATTACAGGCTGGCAAACGAAATATTATGGCTGGTTTATGACCGTAAGTTATCGTTCTGTATGAATGACCTGATGCTGCAGCCAGGATCGTCTCCTGAATGACTTAAGCTAAACACGCCGGGTTTAGACTACATTGTACAGTACATAGACACAAAAATAATGAAATACGAGCTGACCTGATGCTGCAGCCAGGGTCGTCTCCTGAAAGTGGAACTCCTCAACGGCTTAGGGCAGACACACCGGGTTTGGACTAGATTGTACTGCAGACATGACATGGTTTGGGCTAGATTATACAGTACATACATTCACAATTATCAAACTATGAGCTGATCTGATGCTGCAGCCAGGGTCGTCTCCTTAAAGTGTAACTCCTCAACGGCTTACGGCAGACACGCCGAGTTTGGACTAGATTGTACAATATGTAGCCACAAAAATAATAAACCTTGAGCTGATCTGATGCTACAGCCAGGGTTATCTCCTTAAATAGGAACTCCTCAACAGCTTACGGAAGATACTCTGGGTTTGGGCTAGATCGTACAGTACTTAGACACAAAAATAATGCACTATGAGCTTATATGATTCTGCAGCCAGGATCTTCTCCTCAACGGCTTACGGCAGACAGTATTGTACAGTTCATTAATACAAAAATAATGAACTATAAGCTGACCAGATTCTGCAGCCAGGGTCGTCTCCTCAAAGTGGAACTTCTCAACGGCTTATGGCAGACACGCCGGGTTTGGGCTACATTTTACAGTACATTGACGCAAAAATAATGAACCATGAGCTGACCTGATGCAAACAGGGTCGTCTCCTCAAAATGAAACATTTCATTGGCTTACGGCAGACACGCCGGGTTTAGGCTAGATTGTACAGTACATCGACACAACAATAATGAACCATGAGCTGACGTGATGCTGCAAACAAGGTCGTGTCCTTAAAATGGAACACTTCAGTGGCTTACGTCAGACACGCCGTGTTTGAGCTAGATTGTGCAGTACATAGACATAAATATAATTAACCATGCTTTGATGCTGCAACCAGGGTCGTCTCCTCAAAGTGGAACTCCTCAACGGATTACGAAAGACACGCCGGGTTTGGGCTAGATTTTACAGTATATAGACACAAAAATAATGAACAATATGCTTATCTGATACCGCACCCAGGGTCGACTCCGGAACCCGTAAAGTGTTCGTACAAAAATAAGTGAGATCCCACTAAAAACATACTGTGAAAATGGGCCAAGGTACTGGTACATATTAGATAATAGTACTGCACTACTACGCCGTTTGAAAAAGTAGTAAGATCTGATGAGGAGCCAAGAGTAAGGGATTTTTATATTAAAGAAAGCAAAAAATTTTCACTACATAACCTATCTTATTTTATATTATAAGTAATAATTCATATGTAGTTTACTAATTCCAAGTTGTAAGAGTAACTGAACCTACAATTATTTATTCATAAAAAATATCAGAGTCATCTATTTAAAATAAAGTAGTAGGCTTATCGTGTCACTTGGCCGATAAACATTTGGTCATTGTTGCTAATATATCTGTAATATGCACAATACATACAATCATTTCTTTGAAAATGTTTATCAGCCAAGGTACATGATAAGCCTACTATTTTAGAATAAATAGATGACTCTGATATTTTTAATGAATAAATAATTAATTCATTATTCATAATTCATATGTAGTTTACTAATTTGGAATTAGTAAACTACATATGAATTATTACTTATAATATAAAATAAAACAGGTTATTTAGTGAAAATTGTTTGCTTTCTTTAATATAACAATCCCTTACTCTTGGCTCCTCATCAGATCTTACTACTTTTTCAAGCGGCGTAGTAGTCCAGTACTATTATCTAATCTGTACCAGTACCTTGGCCCATTTTTACAGTATGTTTTTGGTGGGATTTTAGTTGACTGCATCAACAAATAATAATAAAAATTGTATATTCACTAAACAGCTCTTTTATTGAAACCGTCCATGGAAAAAGTTAGAATCTAATCAATTTCATAGCCCGGCAAAATTAAAGGGACTTGAACCTGATAAACTTATAAATTCCGTGACTGTACATCGCTGATTGAAAATAACTGTTCGTACATAAACCATGTTCCGGGCTATGATATTGCGCATCGACTATATCATGCATATTACTAAGATCCGCTACGCTGCACGACGACGACGATGACAACAACATGACACATGGACAGCATCTAAGACAGCATCATAAAAGACAGGGTTACCATTTTAAAAATTTCTTTAAATACATATAGATTAGAGATGGGCAATCTTCCCATACCCTATCTACCCGGGAGGGTATTTATAGGGTAGATTGGGTATTTATGGGAATATACCCAGTTATATACCCGATCGTTGGGTATATAAAACTAAATTGTCGTTTAAAAATAAAGTCTTAATTTTATATGCTTTTACTTAGTATTTTTGAAATTCTGAAGTGAGTATCAACTACCTCAGTATCGAGAATTAAGCAAAATTGATTATATTTCTAAAATAACCATGATTGAAGCGCAGGAACTGACTTATCATATCGACATGGCTGTTATTTTATTCGTGTTGTGGGGTGCTGATTACGTTATAAAAACATCTGTTAATAATCCCTTATTAATCATCCGTGTGTCTCTCTGTCTGTCCGTCCATCTGTGCTCCGACTCTACTGAACCTTTTATGTTGAAAAGTAAACTTTGTAACCCAAACACGGAAGTGTAACCATTTTGAGTGTAGGGCGGGCGGGCACTTTTGGCGGGCAAATCAGAAAATTCAAAAGTTTTTCAAACTACATTGTGATTTGTGACATATCAAATGAAAGGGGTCGTTGTAAGGATCTCATATATAATTTATTTTAAAATAATAGTTTTAATTATGAAAATAGACGAATATTTTATTATCCCCCCTTATCTTTGAAACTACTGAGCCTAAAAGGAAGGGTATCGATAAGGCCTTATTTTCGCCCCAAAATAACGAAAAAAAAGATGTATACGATTTGATGTTTTCTTTATACATCCAGAAAGTAGACTGTATACCTGATAAGAAAATATGTATATTTAAGAAAAACCCCTACAATTAATATTAGCTGTGGGATGCTAAACTTCGGTCTAACCGTGATTTATTTTCAATATTTTTTTTTATTTTTATATAGAGCGCATGTGAGAAGCACTTTCTTTTTTATGTTATTTTAATGTTCTTATGTTACTGTAAAATATATTTAAAAATTACATTGCTTCCACCCTGCGCTCATAGATAAATACAAATGAAACCATTTTACAATTTAAAAAGATTCAATAATATTCAATTTTTTTAATACAGAGAGCATGTAAGAAGCACTTTCTTTTTTATATTATTGTAATGCTCTTATGTTACTGTACAATATATTTAAAAATTACGTTGCTTCCACCCTGCGCTCATAGATAAATACAAATGAAATGATTTTTACAATTTTAAAAAATTCAATAACCTTTTTTCTATATAGAGCGCATGTAAGAAGCACTTTCTTTTTTATGTTATTTTAATGTTCTTTTGTTACTGTAAAATATGTTTAAAAATTTCATTGCTTCCACCCTGCGCTCATAGATAAATGAAAATGAAACGATTTTAAAGTGAAAAAAATTATCATCTTATAAATATATAAAATAAAATTGAATTGCCACCACGGCACAAGCTTAATGTCGTTTCGTTGTTTCGATATGACATTGTATAATTCATTTCTTGACCTAGCATTAAGATGTAACAGAATATAAGCCTTTTTTTTTCAAAAAATGTGTTGGAGGGAGTTTCTTTAGGGCCCGTTGTTTCTTCTCACTCCGCAAACACTTCCCGAAACGGCGGTTATACGAGTTCCGAGTAGTAGGAACCTCATATTAGGTAGATAAAAGAATGACGTTCGAAAAGTGTACACTGCTACCTACTTCGAACAAAATATTTTCATTTTCATTAAGTCTTGACAAACTGACAGACAGGCAGACAATGAAGTGATCCTATAATGGTTCCGGTTTTATATTTTGAGGTACGAATCCCTAAACAAACTTACTTCTAATTTTGTAGGACATGCAAGATTATGGAAATGAAAAGACAAAACATTTTCAAACATAACATACAGAGCATCTCATAGAACCTGAGACTATAAATAAGAGAAAAATTCTAAATAAAAATAAGTGCTAAACTTTACGTAATGAATCTAAAACCACCTATGAAAATAAATATAAAATGGCCTATTTCTTCGGATGTAGAAGTTACACTTTTAAGGAGTCGTTCTTACCACGAGCAAAACAAAGATCTGATCTGTTTACAATTATAACCGGAAGATAAAGATAATCATACAAATAATAAGGGAAGAACCTACGAAATGCAAATTGAAGAATCTAATATTTTGAAGAACACAAAACATATGTGTATGAAAATAAGTAAAATATCATAAAAAAAGAATACCGCTTCCACGATGGGCCAAATGTAAGATAAGATAAATACTCTTTATTGCACACAAAAATAACTCAATACACTTTAATTTAATGTTAGGATATGGGCGTAGTGCAAAAGAGCTACAAGCAAATTCTTGTGTGGAAAAAAATGCGGACACAAAATATAAGTAAACAAGAAGGAAGAGACATATCTGATCATTACTGGAGCTCGACTGTGAAAAGAAAGAAAGACTGGCTAGAGTAATGTCACCTAAGAAAGAAATATATAAAAAGATATTCATCGATTTTTTTTAATTTTTTTTATTTAATAATCAAAACATATACATAGTTACAAAGTCGGTTACAGACAGCGCTACAAAAACCATTAATAGGTTTGTCTGAGCACTGTCTTTATACATAACAAGTACATTCGAACATTGCATTATTTGGGAGAAGAGCGACTACAATTATTCCTTCAGTTTATGTTGAAAGCACTTGATGTGAGTCAAAGTTTTATTATACTCTGGCGAATGCCACTATGGAATTAGTAGCAATCAAGAATTATGAAGAGCTTTGAGCTGAAATATTTTTCAAATTACCAAAAATGTTAATTCTTAGGCCGTTATTACACTAAAAACAATAATTTGTTTCATTTTAGTCAATTTTAGTTTTATTTTAACACTTCATTCAAATACTTTACTCTGACAGATTTCAAAAAAACTGCAAAATAATTGTTCCAACCGCCAATCTTTATTATAAATAAAAATTTACTGTCATTCCAAACCATTCACTGTCAGTATTAAGTGCTATATAAATCATTTTGATCTGCAACTACTTTATGATATTTCAGGTGCTTAAGCTGAAAAGCCTGATTTCAATATTGCTATGATTGTTAATACATTTAGCCTTACACTAAAACACCACCTCACTGTCGCTTAAATCTTTTTTCCTGAACCTATAATTTACAGTTTATGGAGTTTGAATCATTTAGCCTGTTTCTAAATAAAAGTGATGTGAAGTCAGTTTGTATCAAACGACATTTATTTCTAGTAATAACAGCTTAAAAAACATGAAAATCTGACTAAATTGTGCGGATTTTGCTAAGGAAAACAACTTCGGCCTTTTTTTCGTAAAAATATTGATACATTTTTTAATATGTTTTTTTTCCGAAAATAAAAACTTTGACACGCTCTCCTGTAAAGTTACAAAAATGTCGCTTAATACAAGTCGCCCGTGAACCCTCGATATGGACTCGCCGGTGAGAGCGTGAAACACACGGGATGACGTCATGTTTAATAAAGCCGCGTCATAATTTAAATCCAACTTTTAACATAAAAGCGGTTGTATTACCAAAAATAACTTCGGATTTACCGACCGTACAAATACCCGAAAATATAGTCAGTGAATATAATAATTTGTTTTTAGCTGATCCTGAGTTTTACATAAAAAACCCATTGATATAATTTTAGCAGGGGACGTTTTTCCTCACATTATTGACGGAAAGAAAATAATATTTAACTCCGACATACCTGCAGCTGTAACGGTCTGACAGGCCGTCACATTTAACAAAAATAAGATGATTATTAGTAACACTGTGAGTAACACTATTGTATAATATTTCTCGTAGCGACATCTAGTCCCATTTCCAAATACAATGTTACTAGATAACTCGTTAATGTAGCAAGACCATTGTAACCCTCTATAAGCAGGCTAATTAACGTACTACTAAGTTAAATACCTATCTGGTAGATGGGGCTAGTAGTAGCTTAGCTTTTTGAAATGAATCGCGCGGCAACGCGCGATAGAGGAAAAAGTCGAGAGGGAAAGTGGACGTAGTGGACTTGGTGGACGTAGTGGACCTGGTGGACGAGTTGGGTTAGTATATAAGGAATAGATGGGAAGGAAACAGGACTTTGTTTGGATCTGGGCGTCGAGGCGGTAACACCTTGTATAATTTGAAATATTTTTCCATAATTTTGTTTGTTTGTGTTTTGTTTAATATATTATTTGCAGTTGTTAAGTAAATTGGAGTGTGATCACTAATACAGGCTGATGATGATTACGATAATAATTTTAAATAATTTATTGTCATTTGCAGATATTTGTAAATTGCAGAGTGATCACTAATATGGGGTGATGATGACGATGATGATGATTTAGTAAATTTATTTGTTTGTGTTTTGTTTATTATGATTTACTAATTTTGCTCTTCTGATTTCAGATGAAGGTTCGTTGTCGATCAGGCCAATCGTTCGCGGTTGACCTGGTTTACAATATCCTTCAAAAGTGAATCTCCAGACGGGTTCACCAGATCCTCAGGTTCTGATCAGTCTGACTGGCTCATGTAAGAATTCATCAGTGAAATGGACCACAAGATGGACATAGCGGGTTCTTTCCGCGCTTTTCATGGGTGTCTTATTGGTTATTATATTCTTTATGTATCTATCTAATAGGTACTTAGAGAGTATTTTAATTATTAAATACATGGAGCAGTACCCCCTTCTACAATCGGCACATAACCCCCTTTCCTCTATCTTGTGCTGGTTACACACATCACTCAAAGGGTGTCGTGTCACCTCAAACTGTGTTTGAAGGTGGGATTATTCCTTTTGTTTGAGATAGGAACTCTTAGGGATTAGGGATACAGGTCTGGTTAGGCACTCACGCATACGATACACACCACATCTAGGTTTCTTTTACTCTATCTGTGGGCATTAATCTTGATCTTTCGATTGAGGTTGTATTGCAAATGTCTTCTCACTCACGGTCTTCTGTCTCTTGCTTCCACCCGGTATCGAAGAGAAAGGTGGAAGGTGGTCTATTGCCTGCGGTCCAGTATCTGTCGTGAACAGCCGTGGGATGTCTCTTTAGGGCTGTGAGTGGGGGATGTTGTAGTACAATTTAGCCTGTGAAGATAGAGTGGGGATAGGGAACTCTCGGTAACATGGACATAAAAATAAAAAAATAGCTTTGTTATGATTTAGCTAGCTTGGTCGATGACCAAAGTAACGTTATAGGGATGTTATTTGTAGGGATTGGTTAGATAATTTCTTATAAATAAGTGAGTTATTTTTGCTAGGACAAAGTAAATGAGATAGAATTGTAGGTAAATCGCTAGAAAACTATAGGATGATAATTTTGAGAATTATCTAGGTTTAAAAGGTACAATATACGAAGGTGGTTAGGGTATCACGCTAAATTTAAGAATTTACGATTTGTTAGCAATAAATGTTCAATTCATTTTATGTACGCCAGTCCAATAAACTCTTAGTTCAGAGAAATTAAAGCTAGATAAGACAGATACGGATATATTTGTATACTTGGTGTAGAACATAGGTAAAAATACCTAAAATAATAAGTATATAGGAGGAAATTAGTTCAAATATTCATTTCAAACATTTTATCAGTTACAGCTGTAGGCATGAACAGACATGAAATGACGTTCTGTGTTAGATGGCGGAATATAACACGGTAAACATGTAGGATTGTAGGAAATAATAAAGGGACTGTTACTTAGTAGTGTACTAGGTTGAGTAGGGTGTTAAGTTTTACTAGAATACTAGGTAATGAAAGTATGAGAATTTTGAGTATTTAAATATAGGTTTCAAAAATATTTTATGTATAATTGAGTAAATTGATTTCCAAATTAAAATTGTTTAAAGTTAGGAAAAGGAATGTCAAATCTAGAATTCTGAAAGTCTTGCCTTTTCTTTTTACAAAATTAAGTTCCCTTTAACAAAGTCTTCGGTTTTATTACACCTGTTGGTATAGGCATATAAAAGTATTTTATGTCAATAACAAACGGAAAGAAAGAATGGTTTGGTTTTGCCATATAATTCCTCAGTAAATAAATGAATATTTGCAAGTCTAGGGAATCCAATTCACATGGCAGGAAGCCTTAGTTAATAGGAAATTCACTAACTTATATGTACTAAAATCTATAGCTTAAATAGTTAGTTAATGCAAACAGAGTTAATCCGCTAAGGGTAAGGTTTTCTTTATAGTATTTAATGTTATCTGGAAGTATGAACTCAATTAATTAGGTAACTGAATCAAAAGATTCTATTCACTTGATGGAAAGGAAGTTGTAGTAAAAACTCAATTTAATGTGATATTTTGAATGAGAAGTTTCTACTCACTTGATGGGAAGTGGATAAAGGACACGTTTCATTTTGTGCCTGGACATGTACGTAGTACGAAAAATATAGAAAAATATAGGCTTTCTAGGAAAAATAATGAAAAAAATATTAGAAGCAGGGTTGCGTGGTTCAAGCATAATGTTTTGTCAGCACTTTTTACAATATAAATGGTAACACTGAAGCTTGCAATAGTAGGTCACGTTCAGAAATTACGGCTTTATCCACATATTCCTCAGATGCTTTCTCTGACTCTGATTGACTGAACACCCTTCTATTCTGACTTCTGACATTGGTTTACGATTTTTAAAATCTGTGGATATGCCTTGCCTCTTTTACAGGCATAACAGCTGGTTTTCGAGTTACTTGTCGGACAACTAAATTATTAATTTCAATGGTATGTACAAAATCTAGTTTCTGAACGTAAAATGCTCAAAATTGCGCTCGCTTCGCCATGTTGGGTGATTTATGTGTTGCGATTGTTAAATCTGAGAAACTAGATGACCCTCGCAACGAAGGTAAATTAAAGGAAATGTACAATTAGAAAAGACTATGTTTCTAATAACTTATTTATGATGTTTAGTACACAGACCAGGTCCAAGCTCCATAGTCCCGTGAAACGTCTCCTTATAATAATTTATTATTGAAGATCTCAAGCTAGTCCTGAGTATTCGATGGATGATAGATTTCAAGAACTAACTACTTAGTACTAGTAAGCAATTTAAATTAACTAAGTAATAAGAATCAAAGGATTCTAACTGCCTGATGGTAGGGCAAGGCGTATTTATAAGTAACTGAGTTGTTCTTATGTTAATGATCAAATTAAAGAGTATTAATTCAAATAATCTAAATATCCTGAAATGGATTATTTTAATCATCAGATGGTAAATAGAAAATGAGATAAGTTAATCTCATGGTACAATTAATTAATTGTCCTAAGTTAATGAAAAGATGTAACTCACCTCATGGAAAAGGTAAATGATGTTACAACTAGGGATTGTTGTTCAGTTATTTCATATAAAAGGGATGACAAAGTCATTAATGGTATCATCTATATTCTGCTTGATATCTAATAGAATATTTTGAATAATTTAAATAGTTGTTTGTTACTCCAAGAAGTGACCCAAACTTTATGATTTGTCTACTTACTTATTTCTACTGCGATGGCTAGGGTCTTCACTAACTCAGAGGGTTGCTTGTTGTTACATTAGTGTTACCACGCCGAAGAAAGTAAGCTATGACGGCACTATGGGCAGCAGCTGGTGATTGACCTGATCCATTTATGTAACTACTAGAGGTAGTAAATTTTACACACACGTCTAACCGAGTTGGGGTTACTTCTGTCTTTGTTTATACTCAATAATTGCCAAAGTGCAAAATGATATTGGATACCAGGCAGAGTATCATTGTGGTCAATACCCACCTGATGGTAAAGTCAAATGTTTATACAACTAGAGGTTGTTGAAACAAAAGAAGCAAGATGTTCAAATACATTTCTTATGAAAATATTCAGTTTGCATGTTAGATGGCTAATGATGATACAACTAGAGGTTGTTGTTAAGATGGAAGAAGAAGATGACTGTATTCTGCTCGATTTCTAATAATTTATTCTCGTTCATTTAAGTAACAATTTTTTATTCAGAGAAGTAGTCCAAACTGTGCTATCAATTGATTTCCTTATTTCATCAGCATTGCAATGGGTTTGGTCTTCGCTAACTCAGAGGGTTGGTTGTTGTTTCATTAGTGTTACCACGCTGAAGGAAGTAGGCTATGACGGCACTATGAGCAGCAGCTGGCAATTGACCAGATCTATTTCTCTAACTACTAGAGGTAGTAAAGTATACATAGAGGTAGTAAAGTATACATACACGTCAAGCCGAGTTGGGGCTACTTCTGTCTTAGTTACAGATGTAATTATAACAATTCTGTCATAGTGCAGAAAATTATGTTGGATACCGAGCAGAGTATCGTTGTTGTTCACACAATTCATATTGAATAACTACTAGAGGTGGTTATTTGTTATTGAGGCGTTAGTCCTCGCCTTATCAACTCAGAGGGTTGTATATTTCTATCGTTGTGGTTCACACAATTCATATTGAATAACTACTAGAGGTGGTTATTTGTTATTGAGGCGTTAGTCCTCTCCTTATCAACTCAGAGGGTTGTATGTTTCTATCGTTGTGGTTCACACAATTTATATTGATTAACTACTAGAGGTGGTTATTTGTTATTGAGGCGTTAGTCCTCTCCTTATCAACTCAGAGGGTTGTATGTTTCTATCGTTGTGGTTCACACAATTTATATTGATTAACTACTAGAGGTGGTTATTTGTTATTGAGGCGTTAGTCCTCACCTTATCAACTCAGAGGGTTGTATGTTTCTATCGTTGTGGTTCACACAATTTATATTGATTAACTACTAGAGGTGGTTATTTGTTATTGAGACGTTAGTCCTCTCCGCATCAACTGAGAGAGTTGTATGTTTCATTACACTAGTGTTACGGCTGAAGAGTAGTAAGCCTTGATAACATTATGGGTGCAAACGGATTAATAATTATCCATATTTTGTATAACTACTAGAGGTAGTTATTGTATCTAAAGGATAATTAAATATCTGATTGACTGAGTTCATGCTACTAAGGTATTAAATACAGACATATTAATTATTCATTTTGTCATAGTGCAAAACCCATAACATTGTATTTTATTGAAATCAAATAATTATCCAGTTACATATTTGTAAATCTAAGTTCTTCTTGTCATGTGAATGGAAACCTTAATGTGCAGATTAGAAACATAGGGAATTGGTTATGTGTGAAGTTAGGAATTGAGTTCTAATTATCATAGGTGGTCTCAATAGATATTCAAAGTAGGATTAGTCTCTCTTTATTGATGTTAGTTGTCTTTATTTTTATATTTAGAATCTTTTAACTATTTTGTCTTGATAAAGTGTTGAAGTGAGTTTCTTTGGGCTGCCGTTTCTTCTCACTTCGCTAACACTTCCCGAAACGGCCAGCATACGGGTTCCAAGTGGTAGGAACCTTGTATTAGGTAGTTAAAGTTAAATTTATTAAATTTCTAATTATACAGTAAATTAATTATTAACTTGAGAAATAATGACTCAATTAAAAACTAGACTATTCTTACTAAAAGGAAATTAATAGCTATGAAGTCTCAAAGAATAGTAAATTTTTCCTTATTATGTTATTTTTAGATAGTTAGGTTAATAAACTTTTGTACCCGGTGGCGTTGGACTGGGGGCTTAGGGGAAGGTGGAGAAGCTCTCCCGCAACTTGAAAGAGTTGCGGTATATAGCAGTTTATAGATCAGTCATCTGGTTTATACATTGCTTCGCGTTAGACTATTTTATAAATTTTACTCTGAGACTTCATATTTTATTAACACTTTCACAGCTTCAAACCAATATAATTCGTGCTAACTAAATTGGATGCGGGACACGACAAAGATTCGTGCGCTCTCGAGAAAAGAGTAGTAGCACTGAACGTTTTAAATGTTTTTAAATTCTCAATTCCGAAATAATGGATTCAGTTGTTTTATCCTGAATAAAATTTGTTTATTTATTATTAATGAATGATTAAAACGAATAAATTACTTGATTCAAATTAATAAAGATTCCATTCTTATTTTCACTTAAACGTCCCGGAGTTACGTATTACGTTCACGAAGTAGGTTACTTAATCACTAGACGATTCATTGGCCAAGATAATTATCACATGATTAAGTTTAAGAATATGTTGAGTTCAGTAAGTAAGTTACGTTCAACTATGGAGGAGTTAAAAAAAAAACGCTGACGAGGTTCATTAGTTACACAGCGCTGAGCAGTGTATTCGGGTATGTTATCACTGGTAGCCTATCACTTCCAAGTCCTTCTGACGTCACTGACGTTAATGTAGTAACGTCAACAACTTCATTAGTATCGTATACTAATGAAGACAATTGTCTTAATGACACTCTCAAACGTTTTTGGGAGGTGGAATCTGCGCCGTGCGAGGTTCCAATGAGCCCGTCAGAAGAACTTGCCGAAAAAATGTTTTTAGAAAAACATTACCGTGACGAAACGGGACGTTTTGTGTCGCCGATATTATTAAAACCTGATCATGAACCCTTAGGAGATTCGTACGATATAGCGTATAGGCGACTCCTACAAGTGGAGAGTAGACTAGCTCGCGCCCCTGACCTTCAGAAGGCATATCGAGGGTTCACGGGCGACTTGTATTAAGCGACATTTTTGGAAACACAGGTAACCTCACTTTAAAAATTTATTTCTTACAAAATACCTTACAAAAAATAACTTCTGAATAATATTTAAAATATTAAGAATATCGACAATCTATATAATACTAAGAAGTTAAGTTTTAATAATTATTTTTCTAAGAAATATTTTTTTAAATCAGTCTCCTGAACATTTCTATGGAACCATATTTAGGTACGGAACCCTCTAAATATTTGATCCCGCATCATTGTGTGTTACGCCCGTCCAGTACGACCACACCCGCACTTGTCAACGCTTCAGCTGGTAGGCTTCTGCGATGCGTCTTAGCGGGGTTACGCCGCTAGTGTTTATTTGCTTAGTGTAGACGATAAGGGAAATGTAAAAACCAGGTTATTGACGAGTAAATCCAAGGTAGCTCCGCTAAAACCACTTCTATCCGTACCTCGACTTGAGTTAATGGCAGCCGTGCTGCTTTCTAAACTTGTTCGTTTTGTCGTACAAAACGTTAATTACAAGCAACTTCCAATAATTGCGCATAGTGATTCGACAGTCGTACTGTCGTGGTTATTAACTCCACCGTATAAATTAAAAACTTATGTCTCAAGCCGAGTGGGTGACGTCATTGAGGTGATCCCGCCTAACTGCTGGTGTCACGTTAACAGTGAGAACAATGCAGCTGACTTGTGCTCCCGCGGTGCGTTGCCTAGTCAGCTGGTACAAATGGCCAAAGAATGGATTCATGGCCCAATTTGGTTAAACCTTGAACCTGAGGACTGGCCGACCAGTACCTTTTTTATAAAAAATGACGACAAAATCCCGGAATTAAAATCAAATGTAAAGACATTTTGTTTTAATTCGTGTGACAGTAAAGTTTTAAATAATGACCTAGAAAATACATTTAATAAATGTTCGTCGTTCAATAAACTGCAGCGTGTCATTGGGTGGTGCCAGCGACTTATAAATAATTGAAAACTCAAAAGGCAAGACAAATGTTTTGGCCCATTAAAAACTTCAGAATTAAAAAAAGTCATGTCACTATAATTCGTGTAATTCAGTCTAACCACTTTAATAGTGAAATTCAAACCTTGAACAAAAAAGGTTATGTCAGCTCATTAGGTACGTAAGTTGTCACCATTCATTGATACGGACCAATTCCTCAGGGTGGGGGGTAGGATTTTACAGTCTGACCTTCCATACGGTACAAAGCACCCAGTAGTGTTACCAAAAAAGTGTCACACTACAAATTTAATAGTGGAATATTTTCATAAAAAATATTTACATACGGGGCCTCGCACGTTGCAAGGTATCCTATGCAAATCCTACTAGATAATTAATGCTCGAAGAGTTATTCGCTCTGTCTTATCAAAATGTATCCAATGTTTTAAATGCCGTTCTTCGAGCATTCAACCCGCGATGGGTACGTTACCCGCGTCTAGGTTAAAACCTAATAAAGTATTCGACCACGTTGGTTGCGATATAGGCGGCCCTATTTTTGTAAAAGAAAGTTTGCGCCGCAATGCAAAAGTGAATAAAGCATATCTATGTTTATTTATATGTTTCTCAACAAAAGCAGTGCATTTAGAAGCAATCACTGACCTATCGTGTGAATGTTTTCTTGCCGCGTTAGATCGATTTGTTGCCCGTCGTGGATTATGTAGTTGTTTACATTCAGATTGCGGTACAAATTTTATTTCTGCTTCGAAACATTTAACTGAAGTTAGTGCATTCCTTAACAATAAAAATAACCGTGACAAACTTATGAACGGACTGACTTCGCGACACATTGAGTGGCGTACTAACCCGCCGAATGCCGCGTCTAGGGGCGGTCTTTGGGAAGCTGGCATTAAATCGGCCAAGCATCATTTGTATCGTGCCGTAGGGGAACGTTCCCTTACGTTTGAAGCATTAAGTACAGTATTCTGTAAAATCGAGGCCATAATGAACTCGCGTCCAGTGGCGTAGCGTGGCTTTTCGCCGCCCGGGGCCCATCGAAAATTTGCCGCCCCTTTCTATTTTCATCATTAGTAAAAAAAAGTCGAATAATGCAGCCAAATTCTATAATCAATAAAAAATGTACTCTTCGTGATTTTTAAACAAAATTTTTTATATTATCGATGTGTATATCATGTTCGATTGCTAATATAGCTAAATTGGAAATCCGTAATACTAACTAAACCCCGCCGGACATCGAATTTACAACCTCTTGATGTGAAGCGAGCGCATTATATTTATGTTTATTTCCGCGGGCGAACGGTCACCAACATATGCAATTTATAAAAGAAAAGCGCGAGCGAAGCGAGCGCGAAAATTTTTAAGATATCTAAGAATATTTATTTTAAGCCTCTGGTTAAACCAGCAGAAACCCTTTTACTTGGAGCGCCTAGCGCCGTCTTAGTTAGAGTAGGTACCCCACCTACCAGAGTGCTTGGCGCCCCTATAAGCTTGACGTCCTGTCTGTGCACGGCTGGCACGATCAAAATTCCGGTCCTGTGTAAAATAGTAACTATGCGCTGTCGCTGACTTGCTGTACGGGTTTCATTCTTTATACGATAACGTTTGTTTTCATGACCTTTTAGGACGTGCCTCGATCTTAGGTAATTTTTAATTAACTTCAGTATAGAGTGTTATGAGTATGTCACGATATTTGGAACGCACTCGGGCCTCCCGCCTAAATATGTAGAACTGTCATTACTGTCAGATGATTGTCATTGGCATTTTCCCGGTCTGCTATTAAAGCTATTGTACAATGCAATTGTCCGCAGCCATCTTGACTATGGTTCTTTTCTATTAGAACCTTGCAACAAATTAGCTCTTTTCAATTGGGATAAAATCCAGTTTAAGTCTCTCCGTATCGTCTTGGGGGCAATGAAATCGTCTCCAACTAATGTACTCCAAGTTGAATGTGTGGATCCTCCTCTTCACCTTAGAAGACAATACCTCTCTGACAGGTTCCTATATAAAGCTGTTCAGCTATCGAATCATCCGCTTATCGCTAAATTACACTGTCTATCCGAATTCATTTCCGCTGGTGGATACTGGACCCATAAAACCTATCCTCGTCTTTTTAATAGTTTTGTTTCTTTCCTACGTCTCCCATGCCCTGTACTACAGGGCCATAAAAATGTAATTTTCGAAACCCCTTTCGACTGTTTGATTTTTTCTCCTTCCGTTGTTCTGGACTTAGGGATTCAGAAGAACTCGCCCTCAGGTGAGACGGAGCTGAAAGCGGCTATCGACCGGAATTGGCGGGGTTGGCTGACTATGTTCACTGATGCCTCCAAAACGGTCGACCGCTGCGTCGGTGCTGCTGTCCATACAGCATCTTGGGATCCATATCCCAAAGTTTAGAATTATTTTAAGTTTCAAATGTCCGGCGTTGTGTTCGATTTTTACCGGTGAGGCAGTGGCCATCTTAGAGGCCATCCTATATGCAGAGTCTCATTCCTTGAATGAAACTGTTATTTTTTCTGATTCTAAAAGCTGTCTTTTGGCCATTCTTTCCAACCTCTTTCAAAACAAAGTTAAGTTTCCTCTTATCTACCAGATTAAATCTGCCCTCTTCAGGTGCCACGAAAAGGGCATTCAGATCGCTCTGATCTGGATACCTAGTCATAGTGGCATAGTGGGGAATGACTTGGCAGACTACTATGCAAAAGAAGCAGTTACTACAGGTTCTCTCTCACATTATAAGTGCTACTTCCATGATCTCGTTTCTTTAGCCTCTCAAGGATTGCACATTTATTGGAAAGAAGCTTGGAGGATATCTAGTGCCGCGAAAGGCAAGCATTATGCTACAATACAGGAACTCATTCCTTCTAAGCCTTGGTTTTTTATTTTCCGTGATGCCCCTAAACTCTCTACATCTATAATATGCCGGTTGAGAATCGGTCACTGCTGTTCGCCTGTTCATTTAACCAAAATAAGGGTTAGAGACAACTCCCTCTGTGAATGTGGCTTAGACGAAGGATCTCCTGATCATATTTTCTTTAACTGTCGCAATTTACGGTCTTCTCTTTATGATGTTTTGCCACCTTCCATCCCTCGTCCCATTAATCTTTCATCTCTCTTGTCACTTGCGTTCTCTCCCTTCATCTACATTATCAGTGATTTTATCTTGTCAAATAACATTAAGCTTTAATTCCTCTTCTTATTTTTCTTGTAATACTTCCATTTATTTATTCGAAGTCTTTAATTTCTAACTCTTTTATTATCTCATATATAAATATTCGATCTTCTTGATCCCTTGCCTCTATCAGTATTGTCATTGGCGAAATCATAGAAACCGCCATTTTTTTTTTTTAATAGTAGTAGTAAGTCTTACTCTAAAATATAATTCGTCTTTTACTTATTAATACAATAATACATGGTGTCAGAAGTGAACAAACATGGCAAATAAAGAAGAAGAGGTACCCGCCAAACCTGTTAAAGTTTCGAGGATGAATCTGTCTGGCAATCTTCAACCTTTGTCATTGGAAGGTAACCTCTCCAGCAACTGGAAGCGATGGTACCAATCATTCCAGATATTTACCAAGGCAAGTGGCATCAGCGAGGAACCGAATGATCGGAAGGTAGCTGTGCTCTTACACTTCATGGGTGAAAAGGCGATTGACATCTTTAACACTTTCAATGTCGACGTTGACACCGTCAAGTACCAGGAGTTGGTACGAAAATTCGAGAAATATTTTGTTCCAAAAACAAATATTACATACGAAAGCTATAAATTTTTCACACGCAAACAAATGGAGTCGGAATCGTTGGAAGATTTTGTCACTGATTTAATAAATAAAAGCAAATCATGTGAATTTGGCACATTAGAAGACAGAATTGTGAAAGATGTCTACATATGCAACTTGCATGAAAAATACCAATTTGTTCGTGAAAAACTGCTAATGGAACAAAACTTAACCTTACAAAAAGCAATTGAATTGTCAAAAACATTAGTACAGTCATTATCTCAGGCGTCAGAGTTGCAAGGGAGTGCCAATGTCTACTATACAGGAAGGAGACAACGTCAAGTCAGTCAACCACAAAATAAGTCCAGTAAAAACAGGTCAAGGTCTAAGTCGCAGAGTCAAAATATATGTAGTCGCTGTGGTCAAGTACATCGGTCAAGATGTCCAGCTGAATATGCAAAGTGCAGGAAATGTAACATCATTGGACATTATCAGTTGATGTGTAAAACTAAGTCAAGGAAAGTAAACTATGTTGAGGTAAATAATGATAATGATTACTCAGATTCTCTATTTATTGGTCATGTAAAGTCAAACATAAATTCAAGTTCAGATTGGAATATTAATTTAAAAGTAAATAATAAGATTATTGAGTGTATTTTAGACACTGGAAGCGATGCCAATGTTATGTCATATAGTATGTTTCAGTCATTAGATTTGCAAAATAAAATGTCACATTGTAATGCTAAAATAACCTCATACAGTGGTGATAATGTTAAAATATTAGGTCAGCAGGATATTGAGTGTACTTATTATGTCCAAAATCATCAAATGTCAAAAGTCATAAACTTTATAATTGCAGATGTCACATCTCCTACTGTTGTTGGAAAATATACTTGTACTGAATTAGGTCTTGTCAAAAGAGTATACAATATTGAACAGTCAGTTAGTCAGTCACAGTCAATCAGTCAGTCCCAATTAATCAGTCAGTCAAAGTCAAAGGACGATGATGATAATAAATGTCATAGTCAATGTCAGTCTCAGTCCATGTCTGTCTCTGAGGCTAAGTCTATGTCAAAGTCTGAGTCCTATAGTAATCCTTTTATTCAGAGTGAGAATGTCAATGTCAATAATGTAAACTCAAGTCCGTCAGAGTTGCATGTCAATGTCAATAAAGTGAAACCTAATCTGTCAGGGTCACATGTCAAAAACAATAATTTAACTTTAAGTGAATTGTTGTCTAATAATGTGTCTGTTTTTGCCGGTCTGGGTTGTCTACCAACGGAGTGTCATATCACTGTCAACAAGGACGTCCCTCCAAAGATAGATCTGCCGCGCAAGGTACCATTCTCACTTCATGATAGACTGAAAAAGGAATTAGACTCAATGGAAAAACTGGATGTCATCTCAAAGGTAACGGAGCCTACACCATGGGTGAGTTCTCTTTTACTTGTTGAAAAGAAAAATGGTCAACTTAGAGTCTGTCTTGACCCAAGAAATTTGAATGAAGCAATCTGTAGATCTCATTATCCGATTCCAACAATTGATATGGTACGTTCTAAGCTTCATGGAGCAACTTGTTTCTCAACATTGGATGCAAGTAGTGGTTTCTGGGCTATACCACTTGATCATGAGAGCTCTATGCTGTGCACTTTTAATACACCATTTGGACGGTACAGATTTAAACGATTACCGTATGGTATAAATTGCGCTCCAGAAATATTTCATAGAGTGATGACAGAAACATTTGGGGTGCTGCCTGGAGTTATTGTTTATGCTGATGATCTTCTAGTCTATGGTGAAGACGAAAAAAAACACAATGAGAATCTGCAGCGTGTCTTACAGAAGGCAAAGGAAATTAACCTAAGGTTCAACAAAAGTAAGTGTAAATTTGGTCAAACACAAGTCAAGTACCTAGGGCATATTTTTTCAAGGAATGGAATGTCTGCCGACCCTGAAAAGGTCCGTGCTGTCAAGGATATGCCGTCGCCGATATGTCTGAAGGATTTACAACGATTTCTAGGTCTATTGAACTATCTAGGTGGGTTCATAAAAAACATGGCTGCTGAAACTGAGCCATTACGTCAGCTACTAAAGAAAACAAGTGATTGGCAATGGAATGAATGTCATGAAAAAGTATTTTGTCGTCTTAAGGAAATAATAAGTCAAACGCCAGTCCTGTCACACTACAATGTCAAAAAGTCAGTAGTCTTGTCTGTTGATGCAAGTCAGTCAGCTGTAGGGGCGGTATTGCTTCAAGACAACCATCCTATATGCTATGCATCAAAAACTTTAACGTCATGTCAGAAACGTATGGCACAGATAGAAAAAGAGCTTTATGCCATTGTCTTTGGCTGCATACGTTTTCATCAATATATCTATGGCCGAGTAGTTAGTGTAGAAACAGATCATCGTCCACTAATAACATTGTTCAAAAAACCTTTAGCAGAGGTACCGACACGTTTACAGAGACTAATGCTCAGAATACAAGCCTATGATCTACAGGTAGAATACAAACCTGGTTCTAAAATGTATATAGCAGATTCACTGTCACGTGCAGCATTACCGGAAACTAAGGAAGATGAACTTGATGAAGATTTGGTCGTTCATGTGAACTTGTTAATGAAAAACTTACCTATATCAGATGAAAAGCTTCAATGGCTCACAGAAGCAACCAAAAGTGATGAGTCTTTACAGTTGTTAAAACAATACTACAATGAAGGATGGCCTACATGTAACTCAAAAGTCAATAAATTAGCTTTACCCTACTGGAACTGTCGTCATGAAATACATTGTATTGGAGATTTGCTATTAAAAGGTAACAGTTTAGTCATTCCTAAAAAACTAAGACCAGATATATTAAAAATTATACACAGTGGTCATCAAGGCATAGAAAAGTCAAAAAAATTTGCACGAGGCATAGTGTATTGGCCATTTATGTCCCAAGATATAAAGCACACGGTTGAGTCTTGTGAAACTTGTTTGTCACACCGGAATGCCAATTCACCAGAGCCTCTTATGTCACATAAAATATCGAATTTTCCATGGGAAAGAGTTGGAATTGATTATTTACAATTCAAAAATCAAACCATCGTTGTGGTGGAAGACTATTATTCAAATTACATCGAAATTGCTAATATAAGCACAACTAGTGCAAAGCTTCTTATTAATACATTGAAATGTATCTTTAGCCGTCATGGAATACCAGTGGAAATAGTCTCGGATAATGGTCCGCCATTTAATTCTAAGGAATTTAAAGATTTTCTGCATGATTGGGGAATTATGCATACAACGTCCAGTCCATATCTGCCACGTTCAAATGGATTAGTTGAATCTGGTGTGAAGATTGTTAAAAGAATACTAACCAAGTGTTCTGAATCAGGAGCAGATGCACATCTAGCTTTACTGCAGTACAGAACTACACCGCGAGGAAACTTACCATCTCCGTCAGAACTACTCATGTCACGTAGATTAAGGACGCAAATTCCTACAGTTCTTCAGCATCTTAAACCTAAAGTAATAAATAACAAAGAGTACAGGCAAATGAAACAACAAAATATTGAAAAACAGAAGTTTTATTTTGATAAAAAAGCAAGAAATCTACCAGTATTAAAAGAAGGTGAAAATGTTATGTATAAAAAGAGTCCTAATTCTAAATGGTTTCCTGGGAAGATAATAAATAAAAGTATGGAACCTAGATCTTTTAATGTGGAAGCTGAAGATGGTTGTGTATACAGAAGAAACAGACAGCACTTAATTAAAAAAACAGAAAATAAAAAGGAAGAATTATTAGAATATGAGAAAGAAAAGAGATCAGAAAGTCAGGAGTCAACAAGTCAGGAAGAAGTGAGAATGGAGACGTGCAGTGGAGAAATAGGAAAGGGTGAAAGAGATTTGGTTACACGGAGTGGTAGACAAGTCAAGCCGCCAGTAAGATTTAAAGATTACTATTTTTAAGTTGTGTTTAGTTTGATGTTTAAAAAATCTTTAACTTTATATGTTTACTGTGACTATATTTTAGTTTCTTTTCATAAAAGGAAAGATGTTATGAGTATGTCACGATATTTGGAACGCACTCGGGCCTCCCGCCTAAATATGTAGAACTGTCATTACTGTCAGATGATTGTCATTGGCATTTTCCCGGTCTGCTATTAAAGTCTTACTCTAAAATATAATTCACCTTTTACTTATTAATACAGCTTCTTTCAAAAGTGGCATTGCTAATGGCAGCTGTTAAAAATATTCATTGTGAAAATATTTGGTAAATCCTTTTCAAGTTTATAATATATTTTATTAAGCGCCGTGAGCCAGACATAATTATGTAACTCTTTTTTAAAGTCTGGATCTGTTGCAGCTACAAAAGTACGAATACGTACACGCTCAAGTTTGAAATCTTCTCTATTAATATCTTGAGGAGCGTGATCTATCTAAGTACAGTTCATCGAAGCCAAATAACACTAGGTAAAAAAAATACGGCGCTCGCCGCCCCTATCCATGTGCCGCCCGCCGCCCCTATCCATGTGCCGCCCGGGGCCATGGCCCCCCCGGCCCCCCCCCACGCTACGCCACTGCTCGCGTCCGCTATGTCCCTTATCAAATAATCCGAACGAGTTTGACGTTCTTACTGCTGGTCATTTTTTAATTGGCCAAAACCTATTGGCAGTACCGGAATATGATTATACAGATGTTCCTCTGAATAGATTGTCTCGCTGGCAATCAATCCAGAAGATATCACAGACATTTTTGCGGCGTTTGGCTGATGATTATCTGCATACTCTCCAACAGCGAGAGAAGTAGTATACATCAACTCCTAATGTCAAAGTGGGAGATTTAGTTTTGCTAAAATCTAACTTAACTAAACCATTGCAATGGCCTCTTGGCCGAATAGAAGAAATTCATCCCAGAGTTGACGAAATTGTACGTGTGGTAACTGTGCGTACACAGAGTGGACTTTTTAAAAGACCAGTAAATAAACTCTGTCCCTTGCCTTATGCAAATTAAACTTTAAAATAAATTAGTTTTGTTTAGGTTAGTTTTGTTTAAACTGTTTCAAGTATTTTTTTATTTTTTTTTAGTTTATTAGCTATCCTCTCATGTCTTTTACAAGATGTTGTCTTGTCACATCTTTTTAATTTGAAGACTTTATGTTTTCATATTAAGTACATATATTTTTTTTAATGTTTTTTTTTAAGTTTTTTTTAATTTTTATTTGTAATCATCATCATGATTTCGGTGGGGGGTATGTTCAGGCTTTGTCTTATATTTGTGGGTAAATTAATATTCAGCTCCACTAGTCAATGTACCTACCTTCATTTTTGATGTGGCTGGTGCGACGACGCTGGCCCTGCCTGTTCGCCCGCGGCCGCTGCGCAAGACACACGTTGTGTCCTATGCTCTGACTACATCACCGGGCTTTTCTCGTAAAAGAGGATTTTTCTACTGGTTAGCCGTGCTACCGAACTCTGTGGCTTTGTCTATTTCTGTGAAGTGTTGTGCCTCTCTGTGCTCCTCCTCCTCAGCAGCAAGGTGCGCCGTGCGCGTCTGAAGCTGGCCATCATCCAGGGTGAATGTGGGACAAAGGTTAATGGAGCGATTTTACTCACTTATTTAGACGAAGCCTGATTCATCTCAACTATCTATTTCTATACAGTCCACTAAATATAATTTTTTTACCTCAATTGTTGCAACGTTTGCACAGTGGTGGTAGTGGAACTAGTATAGCCAATCCGTATCAGAAGTTTTAAACCCGCCTAAAAAGCCTCTGACATGGCTTCCTTTAGGATTCGTGTCCCCACTGCTATGCTCCAATAGTGGGGCCAGCAGGAATTTGAAGTGCTTGTGTCCCCACTACCATAAACAACCATCTAGTTATAGCAACAGACACCAACGACTAAACGTGCTTAGCGACGCACGGAAACGGTCGAGATAGCCGATAACTCAGTCAAATCCATCCATGGTATGACCGAGCCTGTAGTCAGTTAACCAGCGTGATCGATGAGTCCACGCAAGCCGCACCGAGCCTCGACCGATTCAGATACGGGGGCACACGGCCCTAATATTTCCTTTTATATACGTATTTTAACCACCATTTCAAGCCCCATTATCGATAAAAAAAAACACAACAGAAAACTTTCAATGTAGTTTCGATATGTTCTACAAACGAAACGTAAGAAATTTACTTCGTTGTCTTAGATTAACATTATTACATTGATTTTCAAGAGCACTTTTTACGAAAATTTGGATTGGACCGCTCTATATTGTTTCCGTACAAGTTCGAACTTAAGTACTTACTTAGACAATAAATAATTCGAGTTTCGCTGAGTAGTTACATAGCATGCCTGGAAATGAGATAATCTTCAAAAAATTTGAAAGTGAATTTTCAAAGGCAGTCTCAAATAATTTTACACATAAGTCAGTACGTTATCTTTGTATTTATGATCTGAATAAATTCTCATCGAGGGTAACAAATCGTATCAATTGAAAAGTATCATTTTTTAGGGTTCCGCCACTCAAAAGGAAAAAAGAAACCCTTAGGGTTCACGTCTGTCTGTCTGTCTGTCAAGACCCTTATTCTCAGGAACGCATAGCGTGGAGTTATCAAGTTGAAATTAATATCAAATACTCAGGTCTGCAATCCCTTGGAGCTGTGAAAAAATCAAACTTATAAGTCAACGCAATCAAAAGATACGGCAGGTTATGCCGCATATTTTGACACTCGCAAGGGAATCTATAGGATACTTACCGTTGACCTAGAGAATCATGAAATTTGGCTCCAAAAATCCGAAAACCTTAAATTTGTAGTTACATCACAATTTTTTGCGGTTATAAACTTATTTGCAGTTGGTAAACTTATCGCGACCTATCTATGTATGGGGACAACAGGACAATAGTTTGCCTACGGAAAAGTTAACTGTATCCCTCAATCCCAAGTTTGTACGAAACTCTCGGTGCGCGATTCTGACTCGCACTTCACCGTTTTCTTTTATTCCGATTCCCCTATGACCGAAAAGCCATAGTGAAATTGCTCCAAATCAAAAACTTAAGATTGTATTTTTACCAAAAAAGGGACGGACGGCCTTCACAGATTACATAATAATTACACTCTTATCTACCTTCAGGACCGTATACCTGTAAATTAATTACCTCCTTACCTAAGATATGCGGTCACTACGTAAATCACGACAGGTAGGTAATAGTTACCTACCACCGGACGTAAGTTTACACGTGGACTACTGGAAGATTTCAATTTCGTCATTTTCCTATTCTGAATTTTATAGCTTATATGCAATAAAACAACCCTGTAACTATATAATCTCCTACGTAAATTTTAATTGAAAATCACTGGAAAATCGGCTGTATATAAACAATCGATCGACAGACAGAAACGTCATTTCCCGTGGAAGTTTTATTGGTTGGCTGTTTGGGCGGAAAATCTAAGCTAATAAAACGATAACGATTTTAATTGTTCCCCGGTGTATTGTTTTATAAACACAGCTCATTATTGAACCAATAATCGCCATATTTTGGAATTCGGCGGTATTGATTACATTCTCTCGGTTATAAATTACACCGGAGAGTTGTAAAGTCCTCATTGTTAGTCTAGTTGCCGACAAGCCCGTTATTCGTTAAACATGAAGGTTTTCGTAATCGTCGCTTTGTTCGCTTTCGTTGCTGTGCAGGTAATTTGTTACTATTTTATTTATGTTTGAATTACGATTTAAAATGTGCGTAAAATAAATTTAAGTTGATTTGGGTACTAATGTGAGTTGTATAGGTGTGCCAGTCAGCTCCAGCGCCAGAGGAGGAGAAGAAAGAGGAGGTAGCGGCAGCACCCGCGGTGCCCGCAGCTGCTCCCGCGGCCGTGCCCGCCGTCCCGGCCGTCGCCGCTGAGTCTTCGGCAGCCCCCGTCACGGCTGAGGTACAGTTTTAGTTTGTTTAAAACGAGACTTATTCGGGCAAACTCAATTCAAAACAATGGCATCGCTATTGGTATCCTTCATGCTGATAAAGACAGCGCACCAAAACGTGTTACGATCATTTTAATTAACGAGAAAACTGACAAAAATGTTGTATATAAACCTATGTCATTATTTTCTTGAAGCTTGTTAAAACCATCTAAATATTTTTGTTCAAATTAAATACTATGTTTAGTCTTTTGAACTGCTTTACTTTAGGAGAAAATTTATGAGTTTGTCTATCGTGTTTCTGTAAACACATTTTTATGTAGGTACTTATTGGATCCTGAATAAAGTGCTATCCAATTTTTTTATGTATACCTATTGAGCCTTTGTATAATTAATGATAGTAGGGTAAATTTTAAAATTGTTTTCAGAGTGACTGTGATCCAGAAACCCCAATTTTACCCTTCTAATGATAAATCTTCATCTGGAGGTCAATTCTTTAAAGCGCCTTAAATTTTGACCGTATTTTATTAAAGCGCCTTAAGTTTGACCGTTTTTTATTAAAGCATAAGTAACATGGCCACGGTCCACCATTATCATGATAAGATAAAAATGTATATGTTGATAGTTTCACTTCAATCAGTGTGTTAAATCTAATTTCACACAATGAATTAATAATTCTTGTAGCAAGCAAGTCGAAAATGACAAAAATCTTATTTCACGCTTTGAATTAATTTAAAATCTAGTAATCAACGCTAAAGTACCTGTCATTACGTCATATGTTTACAAACGGGCGTAGGCACTTTGTAAAGGTACTGTGTAAAAAGTGATCATTTTATGGTGACAATAGAAATTCTGGCCTAACTTAATCGTCCATTTATCTAACTCGTTTTTATTCGCAGTATTTGACTCCGTAGTTAGCAGTGAGGAGCGGTGACATACCATACGGGCCTTAAACGCTCGCTCGCACACTACGCTTGTTTCGTCCTCTACTATACTTTTTTTAAATAACATCTTGACAGAAATTGAAAAAATCTATTACGTTGGGAAGCAACACCACAATACAATAATTGGTCCTAGAGCCAAGAAACCCTTCCAAAATTCGACTGCACAAAACGTCTAACCCGTTTACCAAACTGCAAAAATTACAGCATGAATAAGACAGTTCATATAACTTTGGCGTAACATTCGGTTTCTACAAGTACTTTTAGTTCTTATAATATTGGTTTATTTATTTATTTTACAGGTGAAAGTTGAGAATGCACCATCAGAAGCACCCAAGCCTGCCGCAGCAGTGGTAGAGGAGAAGAAACCCTAATTTAGACCTCACCGATAGGATCTACTAGTAAAAGGACGACTTCGAAACTGATCAAGACACCTATTTTAAACAAGATTTCAAACAAACTAAATTATTCATGTTGTCGCCCGCAACTGGAACATTAAACAAACAATTTAATAATAATATTTGTAAAATAAAATCTATCAGAACGAAAATAAAATTTACTTTTTATCGTATTATTTAAGTCACGGAGAAATACTTTTAAAATCATACGAAACCTTTAGAGTAGAGGCGAGGTTCACACCACCACGTATCAGTCATCTGGTAATAGTATTTATTTTACCCTGCTTTTCTTTGCGTTACTTAAAGTGTAAGAAAACGAAGTAATTACGGACGAATCCATATTTATTGGTGCAGTGTACACAATTACAATGTTTTTATGAGAATGTGTCCTATTAGTAAGTTGTCTAGAGTAGATTGATTCGATGGGCAAGGGGGGGGGGGGCTTGCTTGTAAGATCATCAGCGCGAGGTGAAGAAAAGTATATCGCGCACGCTGCCGTGGGAGGAAAACTCGAGCGGCGCAAGCGCTCCGGCGCCGGCGCTGCCCGTGCGAAACCTCGACGTGCACTCGTTGCCCTGAATGTACAGGGAAACCTATCAAACAGACAAGTTTCTCTTATACTGCAACTACTTTATATGCCCTCGGTGTGGCCCGCTATTTAACGTCGTCATATCTCCCGAAAGTAGTTTACTATTAGTTTCATGAGTGGAAAGAAACCCCAGTTTATTTACAGGATATAATAAACTAGGCGTAAAAAGGGGGTCAACCCCAAAACTGGGGCGTCATACTGAAAACCTTTTGAACTAAGTACGACTTTGCTCAAATGGAAAAAAAAACGGACTTTTCATATAAATTTATCAGTTGATTGTCAAATTTTGTATCAGAGTCCGAAATTTTTTGCGTTTTCATAAAAATAGTAGAACAAAATTTGTTTAGTATGATGAGACCTGTTTTGTTTTTGTATGGTAATACAGGCTGTTGATGATAATGAATGATGATACCAAGAACAGTTTGACATATCTGACGGATAATTCCATCACGACGGTACATGGCCTCAACCCACTAAGGGACCCCTGAAACTCACTTTCAGGTTCACCAAGTCATAGGAGAGGGATGAAGAAAGGAGAGCCACAGGATATAGCATATTTTCCTGTCATATTCATTGGCATCTTTGTACAGAAACAACCTCGTGTTTACTGTTTTCATAATACGACATGGCTCCTCTAACTGAATGTGGCCACAGTCTAAACTAAGTACTAAAAATCCATTTGAGAATCTTTGAACATATGGCAGCATTTTTTTTTCGTCACGCATTTAGAATGGAATGGTCGCTCACACATAGGACATTGAAGTAGATATTTATATCGTTTCCATTCGTGTGCAACGTGACCCAGAACTATCAGAACTACCAGTGCAGTCATGTATGCAAGTTTCCTAACGATGATTTCCTACGTAATATGTACCTTAAAGCCTTCAATGCCATTGGTACATTGGCCAGGATACAAAGCCAAGGAAATCTCGTTAGGAGGATCATAGTCAACGGCTCGTACCACAGTCACAACACATCGCAGCGACAAGCTGTGGTTTCGCTGCAGCTTCTCGTCGTTCGTGTGGCCGGTATCTTCCACACGGTTGACAAAGACGGCAAAATGTGGTCCGTGTGAAAAACTATGCATTTCTTCCAAATTAGCGCCCGCCCACGTGGTTGTCGTTGTGGTGTGGTTGTGCTACAATTGAACAGAGCCTTACAGCTGATCTTTACCTGAGGTTGCGGTTCGTGGCGGCTGTTCTCGCCCGAGAGCGGCACGGAGCGCGGCTCGCGCACCGCGTCCTTGCGCCGGCGCTTGTTCATACGCCGCGTTGACTCCTGCCGCTGCCGCCCGCCTGAGACACCAGTAGCGGGTTCTACGACAATTTATACTATGGAACTGATCACACCCCGGACATTCCATACAAATATCGCGTTATTGTTTCATCAGCCGAAGGACGTCCACTGCTGGACACGTCTTTCAGTTATTGTTTACTACATAGAAATTGACACTTCTTAATGTCTGTACACGTGTTAATGTGTGTGTGAGTATCTAGGGCTGCTTAGGTTAAGGCTTCTTGGTCATACCGCCTTGTCATAGGTTACACTGCTTTTTGTAATGTTGTCGTCTTTAGTAATTGATATTTCCGAACAGTAGAACTTTTAACGACAGATATGAACATGAACGACAGACATACTGACAGACAATAGACATTTTTAATGAAGTTAATACCGTTTTCACGAGACAAGGCTGTATAAGCCTTAGAAGCCATTATCTCTTGAAGATAAAATCCTTATGAAAATAAAATTGTCTATGGTTTGCCCATTTTTTGACAACGGGTCAGTTAGGAGTCACACGGGGGTGTGAGGTAGAAGGAGGAGTTTCATACTGTATAATATTTATTCTGTGGATACTGATCAACAGATAAGCGTCGCGTCGTCTCATAAGTTACGTCTTAATACAGGACGAAAAGACCTGATTTTATTTTTCGTAAAGTATCTAAAACCACATAAGAGTAATCAACTTTAGCCTTAAGACACCACCAAGTTAACAGAATTTCGATTAGACGTAGATCAACGGAATGGTGTTAAATTGCACTACGATCCTATATGTATATACAGGTGTCCCAGGATAAACTGCACAAAAGAAAATGCGTGAAACTAGACCACAATTTATCGACAAAAATCATTTTAATTTGTTGTTTTAAACAGTTAGTTTGCATAATACAGATGGTTTAATTTTTTTTAACTACCAACGACCCTTTTTACAAAAAAAAAGTAACTTTTGAACCATTAGGATAAAGTGTGTTTGGTTCAAATAAAAATGATAATAAAGGCGAATAATAGGTAGATGTTGCTTGGCCAATAAAGAAAGTCTGCCAAAAGAAATAATTTCAGTTAAAAAAAGCATTTAATAAAAATTGCCGGTAAAAACCCCCCATAACTATACCTTTTTTATTTCGTTTTATTAATCCTCATCTAATTTCCTATGTAATAAAAAAAACTGCAATGTTCTATCTTCGACTCAAGCTTTTCTACATTATGATAAATTCATGCGTCTCTTTAAGCGTTGCTTGTCAGCTCTCGGAAAAAGTGTTTTTTTTTTCAGGTAGAGACCCTCAGACGAAAAGGAAATTTCGCTTAATTTATGGTTTTAAGATAAGGATTTTTAGAAAAAGTTACAGTTTGAAACAGCAAACACAATCCAAATGTAGTACTTATTATCAATATTAAAAAGTTTCAAATGAATGCTATTAATGCTCAAAAAGGCTACCACGCTGTTGTAAACACACTGTCGCACGCAGTGTTATTTGCTGGGTGGCCCTGCGAATCATCTCTGTGTCATTTTTATACTATGAAGCAACGAGTGTACAGTACAACTGTGAATACCTACTGAGGCTGAACTCCATGATCGGGTTGTTCAGTGTGCAGAAAATTTAAAAACTTACACTGAGATGATTCGCAGGGCCACCCACCCAGCAAATTACACTGCGTACCTACAACAATATGTTTACAAAAGCGTGGTAGCCACTTTGAGATTTTTTTATTTTTTATGGCAGAGGTGGCAAACAAGCAGACGGATCACCTGATGGTAAGCGATTACCGCCGCCCATAGACACCCGCAACACCAGAGGAGTCACAAGTGCGTTGCCGGCCTTTGATATGGGAGTACGCTCTTTTCTTGAAGGTTTGAATGTCGTATCGGTCCGAAAATACCGCAGGCGACAATTCATTCCAGATTCCGACCTCATGTAAGTTGGTTAACTCACGTGTTTTTGGTGATCATTGCTTTCTTTCCATTTTCACTTCGTTTTCTTTTGAGATTTTGTGTTGGTGGTGGTATTGTTTCCTGTTTTGGTGAGTGTTGAGTGTTTATTGTCCCGTAAATGGCCACAGATATGATGGAGGAAGATATTCCTCCTGATCCACCGGATATTATGAATGAGTCCCCTCCGCTGTTCAGTCCTGGGTCATCTCAAATCGTCAATCCTGTCTTACAACAGGATAAAAACCTAAATTCTCAGAACGGAGATGACAGTGATGGTCGTGGTAAAGTGCTTCGTGTCCCAAAGAGACGAATGGATCAAAGTGAGCCTACTACTGCACCCAAAAAAACGATAGTAAATCCAGAAGATTCACGTGCTAGTATCCAAACTGTTTACATCCATCCAAGTCTTGCTGAGGGTTCTCGTCTGTATGATGGAGAGGATAATGAGCCTTTTGTAGTCCACGTCAGCAAGGCTGAGTCAGATCCTGCAACTGGCTCCACTCTCCGCCCTATAAAGTTAGGCCTGCTTCTGTCCAAAAACAAAGTAGGTAACATTTCAAAAGATGGGATCAAAAATATAGGCAGAAACAAAATAAGTATTGAATTCACATCTCCAGATTCGGCCAATGCTTTTCTAAATCTCCCCTTCTTGGCATCGAACCACTTAACTGCGACTATCCCAACGTTCAATGTTACCCGCATGGGTATCATTCGTGGTGTCCCTACAGATTGGTCAATGACAGACCTGGTAGAAGCACTTGAATTGCCTGAGGGTTGTGGCAAAGTACTAAAGGCGAGAAGATTAAATAGGAAGAAGATTACTGATGGCAAAACAGAATGGGTACCCACTCAAACGGTTGTCCTTACTTTTGATGGTCAAATTCTACCCAAGCATGTATATGCATTCCACACTTCACTTCCAGTGGATCTGTACCAACTGCCGATAATCCAATGTCACAGTTGTTGCCGTTTTGGGCATATAAAATCCCAATGCCGTTCTAAACCCCGCTGCTACCGTTGTGCTCAGAGTCATACGGGTGATTCTTGTGAAGTTGAAGAAGCGCTATCAACATGCCTTTTCTGCTCTGGTCGCCATTTCGCCACCAACAAAGATTGCCCAGAACACTCACGCCAAAAGACTATCAAAATTACAATGGCAGAGAAAAATATCCCCTACTCCGAGGCATCTTCACAATTCCCACCTACCCGTAGGTCATATGCAGATGTGGCAAATACACTCTTCTCATCAGTAGACCAGTATGCCCCATTACCAAGCTCCTCCCAACCTAGCATACCTACCCAATCTAGGGGTTACAGAAAGACCATCCTTACTACACCCCGTCCTAGAGTGCCTTTATCCCCAGGTTATGATAGACAAGCACACTCTAACATTGTACGCTCTCCCCTGTCCTCAATACCTAATGGTTGTGTTTTGGAGAATTCTCGGTCGAGATTGATCTCGACTGATGCAAGCCCTTCAGGTGAAACCAACCATAATTCGATGTCTCCCAATGATAATTTAATTGACCTTCTACTCTCCCTTTTAACCAACATTTTACTCAAATATAACGATAGCCTACCGAACAATGTCCTAGAAAAACTATCTCAGATATCTCAACTGATCCCAAATAATAATGGTTCGGTCACAGTTCCTTCAGTGGAATTGTAGAAGTATCCGAACCAATAAGCATGAACTTCTTTACCTTTTACATAAATTTTCAATCCTCGTCGCTGCTATCTCGGAGACATGGCTGACCCCGAATTCCCGTTTCAGGGTTTCGGGTTATGCGTGTCTCCGGGATGACAGGGACGATGGATATGCTGGCTGTGCCCTTCTTATTAAAAAAACGTTGCCTTACTGTCATATTCCTCTTCCTCAACACAATAGTGAAATTAATGCAATTGCTGCTAAAGTTATGGGCATAAACTTTATTTCTCTCTATATTCCTCATCCTAATGCCAACCTTATCCCAGATCTCCAACGAATATTTTCCTCCGTTCCTTACCCCCTAATTATTTTAGGAGATTTTAATTCTCACCATTCCTCTTGGGGATCTTATTTCTGTGACTCTTTCTCCCCATTACTTTTAGATTTATTTGATGATATTAATGTATGTATCCTGAATAATGGATCACGTACTCATAGAACTTATCCTTCTCAAAATCCTCAATCTGCTATTGACCTATCTTTGTGTTCCCCAAATCTTTCGTCGCTTTTGGAATGGGAAACCTTATCTCTTACTCATGGTAGTGACCATTTTCCTATCATTATAAAAATATCTAATTCTGTGCGTCCAACTTCCCCTCCAGAGCCTCTGCTCAAATATAAAACACAAAATGCTAAATGGTCGGGATTTTCTTCTAGTGTAGATTCTAGTCTCTCGCAGTTAGACTCAGACCCCTCTGCTGATATAATATTAAACTATCAAAATTTTGTAAACATTTTATTTCAGTCTGCTGACATACACATACCAAAGAAAAAACCTGCAGTTCAGAGGCTGACTTCCCCGCCTTGGTGGGATTCAGAATGTACGTCTATGGTTAATTTACGTAAGGAAACTGAGAAGATATATAACAACTCAATGACTCAGGAGAACTTCACTGAGTATCAAAGGGTCTCCGCCCGGGCTAGAAGGCTTTTCTCAAAAAAGAAGAAGCAAGGATGGAGGGACTTCTGTGAGAGCTTATCTCCCAGATGTCCTTCTTCCATTGTTTGGAGAAATGTCCGTAGGTTCCGCGGTGCCTATAACTCTGAAGATTCAATGGCCAATGATCCTGATTCTTGGCTGTATGACTTCTTTAATAAATTAGCCCCTCCATATGTCCCAAATATCTCCCAGTTCCCTTCTCATGATTGTCCCATTTCAACCGACAGATTTGACGAGCCGTTTTCTATGACTGAATTACATTGTACCTTAGATGGTCTCAGAGACTCTTCTCCGGGAGAGGACGGAATCCCCTTTTCTTTTTTGACTCATTTAAATATCCCTGCAAAAAGACACTTTTTGAAAATCCTGAATTGTATTTTTGATTCTGGATGTATCCCAGATAATTGGAAATCCCAAATAGTGATCCCGATACTTAAACCTGGCAAAGATCCAAAAGATTCATCCTCCTATCGCCCAATTGCCTTGTCTTCTACTCTTGCGAAAATCATGGAACATTTAATAAAAAACAGACTTGAATGGTTTGTAGAGAATAGTAATATATTAGCTAAGTCACAGTTTGGTTTCCGCAAGGGTAAAAGTACAATGGATAGTCTTAGTATTTTTACTACGGATATCCGTTTAGCATTTTCTAAAAATGAGTATCTAGTTGGAGTATTTTTAGATATAGCTGGTGCATATGACAATGTCTCTCTTCCATTGCTCAGGCAAAAAATGCAACATCTGAACATTCCAGGAAAGATTGTACACTTTATATGCAATTTATTTATGGGAAGATCTATCAAAATCCATAATGGCGCTCTTACTACAGCTAGATACATCTGGAAGGGTTTACCACAAGGATCCGTACTTTCTCCACTTCTTTATAGTATTTACACCTATGACTTGGAACATTCTGTTAACTCTTTTTCCAATATCTTACAATACGCTGATGATCTCGCCTTGTATTTTTCATCTAGCTCTATAGATGAAATTTCATCTCGACTCAACTCGGCCCTGTTTTATCTCAATCAATGGCTTGAGAATCATGAGCTGGATCTATCCATAGCAAAAAGTAATGTTATTATCTTTACAAGAAAGAGAAGTTCACCCTTAATTAACTTAATATGTAAAAATGAAATCATCCCTGTCCTTGATAAGGCAAAGTTCTTAGGAGTAATTTTGGATTCTAAGATGACTGGTGTTCCATATTTAAATTATATAACTCAAAAATGCGAAAAGAGCATTAATGTTTTGCGTGCCTTGTCTGGAGTATGGTGGGGCTCCTCCCACCCATACTCCCAGAAATTACTATATAATGCTCTAATACGAAGCCACTTTGATTATGGAACATTTTTATTGGAACCCTGTAATAAGTCTGCTTTGGAAAAACTAAATTTAATTCAAACAAAATGCCTCCGCATAATATTAGGAGCTATGAAATCTTCCCCGAAAAATGCTTTACAAATTGAATGCGTAGACCCTCCTTTAGATCTACGAAGACAGTATTTGGCTGATCGATTTTTATTTAAGATTTGTCAATACTCTTCTCATCCTCTTTTGTCAAAACTAGAATCTTTATCTACCAAGGTATCTACAGTGGGATACTGGACCCATAAATCTTGAATAGCTATAATAGGTTAAAGAATTTGCCATACCCCATCATTCAGGTCTCTATATGCCCTCTGTTTGAATATGACTATAATATTCTTGTCTTTAAACCGGATATTGTCCTGGATATTGGAATCTTTAAAATGATCCCGGAGCAAATTCCTCTTTTAACAATATACTTGCTAATCGATGGGAAGATTATTTAGCCATGTACACTGATGCTTCAAAAACTACAAATCAGGGTGGTATTGGGGTGGCGATTTATGTTCCTCAAGTCAATGTTGTTCTACAATTCAAATGTCCCCCACAAGCTTCTGTCTTTACAGGAGAATCAGTAGCCATTTTGGAAGCAGTTTTATTTGCTGAATCCCACAATTTAAAAAAAACTGTAATTTTTTCTGACTCTAAAAGCTGTCTACAAGCTTTATTATGTAATCAATTTAAAAACAAAATCAGATCCCCTTTAATACTTCAAATTAAGAAAATATTATTAGCTTGTAAAAATAGAGACCAAAAAATTACACTAGTCTGGATTCCTGGGCACAGCGGTATGTTGGGTAACGAATGGGCCGACTCATGGGCAAAGAATGCCATTGAAACTGGTTGCTCTAACCACCTTCAGAATTTCTCTTCCGATCTTCTCTCTATTGCTTCATGTCATTTGAAACAAACATGGTCTAATCTATGGGATTCCTCCAGATTGTCGAAGGGCAAATATTATGGTTCCATCCAGCCGAGTATCCCCAGCAAGCCGTGGTTTTTCCGTCAACGTTCTTTCTCGAAACAAATCACTTCGACCATCTGTAGATTACGCCTCTCACACGCTGTCACTCCCTATCATCTCGCTAAAATAAGAGTTAAAGACAGCTCTCTCTGCGAATGTGGAATAGACGAGGGCTCTGCAGAGCACATTTTCTTTAACTGCCCCAGATATTCATTTTCCCTATATGATGTTCTCCCTTCTGAAATCCATCGCCCTATTAACTTTTCCGCTCTTTTGGCTATTAATAAACCTTTTGTTTTCAATTGTCTTGCAAAATATATGAAAATTTTTAACATTAAATTATAATAATCCTTTGTTTTTTTCCTAATGTTGTGTTATTTAATTTACATATCTATGTATTATATTATATTTGTGTTTGTTTTAGGTACTGGTGAATGTAGTATTTCTACTCTGCACTACATTTTCTCAAAAGTTACTCCAAAAAGTAGTATTTTACTTTATTTTACCGATCATGATCATTTTCACTGTGATTTTTCTTTTACATTGACATTGGCGGAATTATTGTGGCTTAAAACAATAAAAAGCAAAAAAAAAAAAAAAATTCATTCCACAGTTTGGTTGTGCGAGGCAGAAAGTTTCTAGTGAAACGCACAGTTGTGGACTGCCAACCATCTATGTGATGGGGATGAATATATTGTCGCGTAGAACGATGGCGAAAAGAGGCGGCAGGGATCAATCCGAACAATTCCTCGGAGCACTCCCCATTGTACATGCGATAGAGAATGCAGAGCGAGGCTACATCTCTACGCAGCGCCAAGGAGTCAAACCGATCTGAAATATCCTGGCAGCCGACGATTCGAGTTGCTCTCCGTTGAATGCGGTCCAGAGGGAGAAGCTGGTACTGGAGTGCCCCTGCCCAGAGATGAGAACAGTATTCCATGTGAGGCCGAACCTGCGCCTTATAAAGTTGCAGGCGATGGGCCGCAGTAAAATACTGTCTCGATCTATTGAGCACACCAAACTTCTTCGAGGCTAATTTAGCCTTACCCTCTAGATGACCACGGAGCTGGACTACACTCGATATGTCGACACCAAGGATTCCGATACTAGCTGAGGCATTAAGGGGAGTGTCCTCAAAACGAGGTGAAACGACAAATGGCATTTTCTTGGCAGTGAACGCGCAAACCTGTGTCTTAGTGGGATTAAATTGGACCAAGTTAAGCCGACCCCATTCTGAGACTTTCTTTAAAGAGTCCTCAATTTCCGACACAAGTTTGTTTCGGCTCTCGATGACGTTTTTCCGAGAAATGTTAGCACGGTCGGTATAGAAAGCATCACCTGTGCTGTCATCCGCATAACAATGAGTGCTGCTGATTTGCAGCATATCATTGATATGCAGAAGGAACAGTGTAGGCGAAAGCACATAGCCTTGAGGGACACCAGCATTCACAGACATATCAAAATCAAAAATCAGAAATCTTTTTTATTTAAGTAGATGCTTTACACATACTTTTAAATCGTCATATTTTTCTACCTAGTACAAAGTTCCTACCACTCGGAACTTGTACACTCAACGTTTCGGGAAGTGTTAGCGGATATAATCTGAGCATGCACCGTCGACTACGACCTTTATGCTTCTGTCTGCAAGAAAACTAGTGACCCATTTGCATAATTCCTCGGGAAGCCCATAAGAAGGAAGCTTCGCAAGAAGTGCTTTGTGCCAGAACCGATCGAAGGTCTTCGCTATGTCCAAACTAACCGCCAATGCTTCCCCCTTAGTCTCGATCGCCTGTGCCCAACGATGTGTCAGGTAGACAAGAAGACCAGCGGACCGGCCCTAACGGAAACCGTACTGTCGGTCACTAAGCAGCTGGCGGTCCTCTAGATACCGAAGGAGCTGGCTATTGATAGATAGTAGAGATGCGCCGAGTACAAATTTTACCGAGTAACCGAGTACCGAGTATTACTCGGTTTAAAGTTTGCCAAACCGAGTACTCGGCCGAGTTACTCGGTTCAGTTAATACATATAATTGATAATTTGTTTTTACATAAAATCTCATTTAATTAGCAAACTAAATTACAATATTACATATAGTCAATTATTAATATAAAAATCCACCATAAGGCTTCTTTAGTAGAAGAGTCCACCCTTAGACGTTCCAGACGCAAAGATGCCCATCACGCTTGCAGCGTTTCCACGCTCAATAGCGATGGACAACCTTTGCATCAGGAAGGCCCCAGATAAAGCGTTTAACACAAATGACTCATAATATCAGAGATAAAATATCAGCCTATGTAGGTTTTTCGTCTATAGCAGTGAGTTCTGTCGTACGAAGTTTTCTCGTTTGGAGTAGCTTCTACAGCAGTTTGGTGTCCTATCCTAATATTACTACACAGTAAAAACATAATTAAATTTGACAAAAAAAAATGAAATGTAGGTCTCCTTGATGTCTTTATCTAGTGACCTTTGCGATTTTTTCGCTGCTCATAAAAAAGAGTTCAACGTGTGACACACGATATATAATATTTTTACTAAATGCGAGCGATTGTTTTCTGAAGCGGGTAATGTCTATGAAGAAATAAAAAACGGTTGGAGATATTAACAAAATATTGCCCTAACCCAAAAATCCAACTTTGTCCAGTGGTTTTGGCGCTACAGTACCGGACAGACATGCACAAACAGACACATACACAGTCATTTTTATGTTTTCTAGTTTTTTGGGTTCTATTAGTGCAAGACAATCGATCGCCATCAAAATTTCTAGTTAGTTTTTTTACCATGACAGTACTTCCTTACTCCTTCACAGGTCGGTAATGCTCGCTCCTCAGTCGCTCTTTTTTACTTTCAAAAAGAACAAGTTGTTAGGGAGTCCTTGTATTCCTGCATTTTAACTTGCCTATGATAATTTCAAATATCAATGTCTTAATTGTTGAATCCTTTATAATGTTGTTGTATTCTAAAATTTCTGAACCAAGCTTCCACTGCATATATGAATATGATGGTCGTAGATTGTTTATTATTCATTGTAAATAATAATAGTTCAATTTTAAAATACTGTTCTCTACATAAATTATAGTTCCCTTCGTTTTCCTTAATAAAAGCTCATTACTTTATTTAATAATCAGGCTTGTTTTCGTTATATTATCTCTCAAATTATATTACTTTATTTGAACCGAGTACTCGTCATTTGAACCGAGTAATTCGGCCGAGTACGAGTATTAATATAAGTGCCGAGTACGCCGAGTACCGAGTAGTAAACGAGTACTCGGCGCATCTCTAATAGAAAGATAGATCGATAGAAAGCTTAATTTGTACAACTGCAGACACACACACACACACACACAAAACAATAACAAAATAAAAACTGAACAACAAAGAAAAATAAGATGATGCATGCATAACTAAACTAAAAAACTAACAAAGGAGCGTGTGCTGCAGCAGTGCAGATAGGCCATAGCTCAGCAGAAAATTTGCTCAGGAACAACCTAAGCAAATCGCTGGTTTTCTGCTACAACCTTTAAGGAGGAAGCGTGGAAAGAGCTGCCAACAAACCACTGTAATAGTGTATATAAGTTGCGATATGTATAAATAAATATATAAAAAGTGTTGTAAAATGTTTTGTGTAAATATAAGTGAGTAACTATGTGTAATTGTGCCTAGTGTTGCCGCTACCTACGCAAACCTTGCTGGAATTCCCAGCATCTGCTTTTCAAGCAATATTGCTTTTAATTTAGTTTTAAAAGTAAATTTACATTTTAGTTGCCTGGTTGGGGGTGGTATATTGTTCCAGCACTTGGTTGCGTGGTAGCGGAAACTTCCAGTGAAAGCCGTTGTTCTGTGTTGATGTATAGCAAGCGGTGGACAGATAGATCTGGGATCACGTTCAAAAAATTTAGTAAAAATGGGAAATTTTAATTTAGCAAAAAGATAGTCCGGACTTTTAAAATTGTAGGTATACATCGAACATCAATGAGGCAAGATGCAATTGTCTCCGTGATTCCATCTTCAGTTCATGACTTAGGGACTACGCCAGAAGAGTAGGAAAGCCCAAAAAGGCGCGTTAAAACTGGAGCCAACTCTGGAGCACACACCTTCAACACGACAGGAGGGATTCCATCGGGCCCACTCGACTTATGAATGTCGAGGGAAAAAATGCTTTACGCACTGAGCGTTGGTGGAACCGGATATCCGGCATACAGCTTTTGCACCGCGGTATGGTCGGCGGCTCGTTTCTCCCGTCATCCAGTGTCGAGTTGGACGCAAAGAGTTTACCTTGAAGATCGGCTTTCTAGAAGATCGGATTTAATACATTAATTTGAAACTTTTTAAAATTAATAATAAGTACTACATTTGGATTGTGTTTGTTGTTTCAAACTGTTACTTTTCCTAAAAACCCTTATCTTAAATACATAAATTACGCTAAATTTCCTTTTCGTCTGAGAATCTCTGCCTGAAAAAACACTTTTTCCGAGCGCTGGTAAGCAACTCTTAAACAGACGCATGAATTTAACATAAAGTAGAAAAGCTTGTGCCGAAGATAGAACATTTCAGTTTTTTTTAAATTAGATAGGAAATTAGATGAGGGTTAATAAAACGAAATAAAAAAAGCATGGTTATGGGGTTTTTTTCCGTCAAAATCAAAATTAATTAAAAAACACAACATTTTGAAAAATGCTTTTTTTTAAATGAAATTATTTTCTTTTATGGGACTTTCTTTATTTGCCAAGCAACATATATTTATCGCCTTTATTATCGTTTTTATTTAAACCAAATACACTTAATGGTTCAAAAGTAATGATTTTTTTAGTAAAAATGTTGGTTGGTTAAAATTAAATCATCAGTATTAAGCAAATTGTTTTTAATATTTTTTTTGTCGATAATTTGTGGTCTAGTTTAACCCATTTTCGCTTGTGCAGTTTAATCCTGGGACACCCTATATATATTTATGTTGCCATAAATTATGAAATGTTGTACCTACTAACCTTCATTGGTGTCATGCGGTAGTGGCGGCGGCAGAGGGGTCGGAGCAGGGGCGATCCGGGAAATGGCGGACTTGCGGCTCTCGATCAGTCGAACTAGGCACTCCAACGCACTTTGTTTATTCTGTGTTGTAACAGCTCAATAATTGTAAGTAGAATTGCCTTATCTTTGTGTCTCATCATCATCAGGCGAAAGACGTCCACTGCTGGACAAAGGCCTCCCCCAAGAATTTCCACATCGACCGGTCCTGTGCTGCCCGCATCTAGCGGCTTCCCGCAACCTTCACCAGGTTTTCGGTCCGCCGAGTCGGAGGCCTGCCTACACTGCGTCTTCCGGTGCGCGGTCGCTATTCGAGAGCTTTAGTGCCCCAACGGCCATCTGTTCTACGAGCTATGAGCCCCGCCCACTTCCACTTAAGCTTAGAGATTATGTGAGCTATGTCGGTTACTTTCATGTTACTTTGATCTACGTATCTCCTCATTTCTCATTCGATCACGTTGGGAAACACCAAGTATAGCTCGCTCCATCGCCCTTTGTGTGACCTCATATGGTATGTCTCATAATCGTAAATATATCCTGCATGAAGAATTATTTTCGCTGACTCTTAAGGGTTAAAGATATTAAGGAATGAGTTGAGTTTACTTATTTTCTTTTAATAAATTAATGGCAGCCAAATGGCACTCGAGTTTCTACGAAAGGAACCAAGCTTTGTTTTAAAATAAAAATGATAAACATGTCGATGTCTGCAATTTAACTTCTGCAAGAGCTAGTTATAGGTTCACACACTTTCCGAAACGTTGGGTATACGAGTTCTAAGTAGTAGGAACTTCTTAATAGGTAGACAAAAAAGCCATCGAATGAAAAGTGTACAGTGGCTATATACGTTCTTTGAATAAATATATTTGATTTGATTTGACTGACTCGGTGGCTAAGTGGTTAACGATCCTGACCTCTGATCCGAGAGTCGTGGGTTCGATCCCCACACAGGGCAAACTTTTCTGTGATGAGCAGAATTGTTTGCTCTGAGTCTGGGTGTATTATATCTATATATGTATGTATTTAAAAGTATATGTGTATGTATATCAGTCTCTGATTCCCATAGTACAGGGAATCCTAGTTTGGGGCCAGATGACCGTGTGTGATTTGTCCCAGATATTATTATTATTATTATTTCACGGCAGCAATCATTTTTCTTTTGGATTGTAAGAAGTTAAACTTTATTAAACCGCAATCAAGTTAAAGACGTGTCTTATGGTTTTGATAAATAATGAACTCGAGCGCAATCCGGCCATGGCGAACTAACTACGTTTGTATGGAAACAAATTCCATAGAAACTTATGGTGCGAAATGGAACGAAAACCACCTTTATTTCATCGAGCAGTGGTGCAAAGACTGCAGGATCCGTAGAGTCTTTCAGTGACTCCCAGTTCTTATACAACTTTCGGTCGGAAAGCCGCACGGTGCTCTCAAGTTCACGAACCTCTGAAATAAATTTATACATTAAGAACGGATTTAGATACAATTTGGATTAGGGCTATATTTCTTTAATATCTCCGATCGATCCTTTAATTTTTTTGTCTTTGTCCTCACCTCCTCCCGTTAGGCGTTATGTTTATTAATTATAGGGAATTATAAATCGAACCGCAAATATTTTATTTCGCCACGAAACCCAACCTCTAATTTTATAACTAAGCCTCGGGAAAATAAGAAAGCTTCTAATAAACTTATTCGTCTTCTTCACAACGCCAACTAAATAGGGTAACGAGTAGTATCGTTGGCCCCCCTCCAGTGAATGGCCTTTTGAACTTTATAGCACAATATTAAGGGTTACCGCTACTAAAAATATCGTCTTATATTTTTGTAAAAAGAAGCATTTTATGCTTTGTATAGTTTATAATAGCTTTTTTGATTTCGATTCTAGCAACACTGAAAACTAAAGTCTTTTTGTTCATGTGTCGCAGTCGTTTCAATGTACTGCAGATTTTTATCAAAATTTGTTAAGACTAGGTAGGTTTATTGCTTTGTTTCTTATTGTATCGTGATTTGTTACATTGTAAGAGTTATTTATTTCATTTATTAGGTCGATTTGATGTTAAATAACGCAAAAGTAACTAGTTTCTAACGTATAATTCAGAAATATTAGGGGGCCAATCACTGTACTTAGGCCTTATATGGAAGTCCAATTGAATGGCATGGCGGCCAATCACTAAAAGACGGTTTTATAAAATACAATAAGATTTTGAACTTTATTTGCGCTGTGTTAACGGAGTTATTTATTAAATTCATGCATAAACCATCATAGCCCTTGTCTAAACAAAAACTGGCCGGGCCAATCACTGTGTTTTTGATGGGATTGGCAATGCCAATAATTGTATTTTGTTAGGGCCAATCAATATACCGTTTCTCAAAGAACACGACAGTGATGTGCGCATTTTATTATATTTTAACAAATTTATTTTATTTACCTAGCTAGATATACAAAATCCTAAAAAATAAATGCCTATTCTCTTAATTTACTTACCTTACATTAGTAATGAGATACAGTGAAAACGAAAACCATTTTATATCTTTTGTTGTTTTATTATTTTGTAATTTTCTACTGAGATAATAAAAGAATAAAATAAAAGATTTAAACATATTTTATTTTATTTGATTCTTTGTTTCCCATCACTATTGCTCGTTTTGCTACATTCATTGGCACACCACGTATACAGTGATTGGCCCGGTCATTCACTATCAAATCGTTAGGACAATCACTGTGCTCAAGGGGGCCAATAATACTACTTTTGGGTGGTTTTTACTAAAATTCCATAAATATCTATTTAAACGCAATTATTTAGGGTTCAAATCATATTAATTTACTTCTTAGGCCCTTACAGAATGGTAACATACAATTCAGCAGTCAACTGTTAGCCAATATTCAGAGTTATATGGGTTCAAAGTAAAAAGTTTGCTTAAAGGGCCAATCATTGTACCCGTTACCCTATTCCAAAGATAGCGTCAAGCAAAGAACAACATTTATTATTACTTGTCCACCTGATTCATACATCGCCCTGCACCCCTGCACACTTGATTTTATGTTTGAGTAATCCTTAAAAAATGTCAAACGCATCTTTTTAACACCTGTATACGATTTGATTTAAAGAAATCGGCGATTCGCTGCATAAACCAACAATTTGATATTTTTTAAATTAAAATTCTACATTCCCGAATTCCCGAAGTTTTCCCGGAACGCAAAAAAAAAACATTCCTGATTCCCGGGAATGAAAATAACTCGGGAATTCCGAAACCCTAATCACCACCTAATTTACGGATTTTACAACTCACCAACATTTTACGTGTTACACCTTCAACATGTGTTCCTCAAAAAATATTGTTCAAGCTTCAACTAGAAATCTTCATATAAGTATTACTTTTTTTTTTAAACATTCCTGATTCCCGGGAATGAAAATAAATCGGGAATTCCGAAACCCTAATCACCACCTAATTTACTAACTCGGCCACGGATTTTACAACTCACCAACATTTTACGTGTTACACCTTTAACATGTGTTCCTCAAAAAATATTGTTCAAGCTTCAACTAGAAATCTTCATATAAGTATTACTTTTTTTTTAATAAGTGGCTGTTGTTATCCTGAATAAAATAAATAAAAAAAGTATTCAAATGCACGTTTTTGTATAATATGGTATAATGGTATGCTTTTCAAAAAGTTTTTTTTAAATAAAATCGTATGTTTCGTCTCCCTTTAGTAGTTCCTAATATGTATTTAGTGGCCATAACTTACTATGTTTAGGTCAAGGTTCGGAACCGGTTAACAATAATCGGTTAATTTCGTTCGAATTTCGGTTAACGATTCCGTTCAGGTTAAACCCGGTTTCCAGTTTAACCGGTAAATTTGAATAAAATATCGGTTAATCAGAAAGCGGTTTTCTAACCGAAATAAGAACGAAATTAACCGGTTCAAACCAAACTTAAAGTTCAGGCGCGTCGCGCGAATGCCGAGTTTTCTGCTCACTTTCACGCACGCTTTCAATTAATCGCACGCGACAAACATACCTACAACGTCGCACATTCTTCAAATTAACCGAATAATTCCGTTCGAACGAAAAAATATCGGTTTTGGTTAAACCGGTAAAATATAACCGAAACCTGAACGAAACCTTAACCACAACTATTTCGATATCGAGGTCAATGACCGAAACCGGTTTTTTCAAAAAAAAAACAGTTTCTGAACCCTGATTTAAGTACATTTGATGATCAATCAATATATTTGAATGAATGAATGAAAACACTTTATTGCACAACAAAACGAGAAAATAAAAAAATAAACATTTAAAAAAAGTTATACGGGTAGGCGGTCTTATCGCTAAAGAGCGATCTCTTCCAGACAACCTTTGGGTGAAGGAAATCACGTAAGAATATTTGGTTATAATTTTAGGTACATTTTTATGATCAATCAATATATTTGGTTATAATTTTAGGTGCATTTGATGATCAATCAATATAGAACGAGTAATGTATTTATTTAAGTTTCAGTACATTTGAATTTTTAATCATACTAAGTTATAAAAGATGTCAAATTCATTACTTTTTTGGTGTCATATAAATATTTTAGAAGCTGACTACTTGAATATGAGTTACTTTTGATGCTTAATAAAAACTAATCAATAAAAAAAGTCTCAGAATGGGGTCGGCTTAACTTGGTCCAATTTAATCCCACTAAGACACAGGTTTGCGCGTTCACTGCCAAGAAAATGCCATTTGTCGTATCACCTCATTTTGAGGACACTCCCCTTAATGCCTCAGCTAGTATCGGAATCCTTGGTGTCGACATATCGAGTGAAGTCCAGTTCCGTGGTCATCTAGAGGGTAAGGCTAAATTAGCCTCAAAGAAGCTTGGTGTGCTCAATAGGTCGAGACGGTATTTCACTGCGGCCCATCGCCTGCAACTTTATAAGGCGCAGGTTCGGCCTCACATGGAATACTGTTCTCATCTCTGGGCAGGGGCACCCCGGTACCAGCTTCTCCCTTTGGACCGTATTCAACGGAGAGCAACTCGAATCGTCGGCTGCCAGGATATTTCAGATCGGCTTGACTTCTTGGCGCTGCGTAGAGATGTAGCCTCGCTCTGCATTCTCTATCGCATGTACAATGGGAAGTGCTCCGAGGAATTGTTCGGATTGATCCCTGCCGCCTCTTTTCGTCATCGCTCTACACCACAATATATTCATCCCCACCACATAGATGGTTGGCAGTCCGCAACTATGTGTTTCACTAGAAACTTTCTGCCTCGCACAACCAAACTGTGGAATGAATTGTCGCCTGCGGTATTTCCGGACCGATACGACATTCAAACCTTCAAGAAAAGAGCGTACTCCCATATCAAAGGCCGCACTTGTGATTCCTCTAGTGTTGCGGGTGTCTATGGGCGGCGATAATCGCTTACCATCAGGTGATCCGTCTGCTCGTTTGCCACCTCTGCCATAAAAAAAAACTACCATATTGAGTTGTATTAACAGAAGCTTATATCGAAGATTTATAGTGGCTATGATGATAGTATTTTTAAATGCCCATTGACGGTGGCTGACTTAGTAATTTAGAGGACAATGTAGATTTTTAGAAGCGAATAGTGCTATTAAATAGAAACCTGTTTAATTAGCACCTATCAAATTATTAACTTTGCTTATCTGTCTACATAAAATTTATTTTCTGATACAAGTGACTTTACCCAAAAATAATTATAGTGCTTCTGTCTGAAATGTATTTCTATTAAAAATATTATTTCCAAAATTGCTTATCATTGCGTTAATTTTTAATTACAAAAGCCTGTATGAACAAATATGTACTTATGTTTTATTCATAATTTTTAGAAGATGCAGTAATATACGTAAACTCGCGAAGCCTTTTAATTCGATATCCGACACAATAGGTTAAAAAAAACAAAAAAGTTCTAAGGGAAAAAAATAACTAACTTCAGGTCAGACAAGCCTCTGAATCAGCACACCCATTATCTTAAATGAAGACTTTGCGAGACTTGCCTGTCTCTCTCAAAGTAGCCAAGTGAGACACAAGGTGCTTCTTCTGAGAGCGCAAAGCGTGCCGCTGCGCTCGCGTCCGCGCTACCACGTCGCGGGCGTTGCGAGCCTCAGACGCCAGAGCCGCCACTTCCCGGGCTTCTCGCTCCAATCGACGTTCCAACTCACTAAGATTATTCAGAAAAAAGGTAAAAATGTCTTTAAAATTATAGTCTGACTACGATCTTTTGGCGTGTGGATGAAATTAACAGGGGGCGCTTTTATCGCAAATCTGACATGTATTTCATACAAATAGTTTCATTGCGATTTGACTATGGGTTCCTCAGGGAAAGTTGTTCGTTATCATGAATGAATGAATGAATGAAAACACTTTATTGCACAACAAAACAGGAAAATAAAAACATAAACATTAAAAAAAATGTTATACAGGTAGGCGGTCTTATCGCTAAAGAGCGATCTCTTCCAGACAACCTTTGTTATCATGAACAAGAACTAATTTAAAGTCACCCTTTATAAATCAAATTTTTGGAATAAAATTTAGATTTAATTCTGTATCGTCACGTCTCACCATAATTAGATTTTGTCTATGGTAAAGTGTGGTTAAAGAGCCGTCCAGAGCGGAGCTTGAAACCTTCTGTGTACTCCATGACAGACTAAGCCTAAGTCTTCTATTCGCTTGGAGAGGCCATGCTATATATGGCTTTAATACAAAACCTGCTCGAGCATTAGCTACTAAATACCGACCTGCCTTATAATTAAATGTAACTTCCCTGCACTTTTATGGTTATTTTATGGTACTTATAAAGTTATTGTATGTGGATAAGAAGATAGATTTGCATTCTATGTAAATTCACGTCGTCATCACACGATCACTTCACCATCACGTAATGTACGAATGCAAGAATTGCACGAAGCTATAATAGTACTTAGCTAATGAATCACGTATGATTCATGTTTTGTATTCTTTATCATAATCATAACATTCATACATGGTTACGTTACGATAATTTGCAAGTACATATTTACCTCGGATACTCGCCAGTGACCTTTGCGTACGACTGTATGTTTCTAATCACTTCCACCAGGTTGTGAAGTTGATCACAAAATTGTGGCAGTTGATCTGGAGTCAAGTATTGCCCGCCATATCTATAAAATAAAGAGAAACCACTATGTACTACCGTTTTTCTTCACCAGACCGTCTGGAGATGGTCTGGAGTCATACATTACCACACCCATACATCTCGAAAGTGAAGTGACACCCATATCGATTCTTTTCAAAAAATGCATATAAAATATAATGCAACTTCAATTTGAAAATAGATGTAATTTTCGTAATCAGCTCCCTAAAAAGCTTCGAAAGGGTCTTCATATCGATATATGAAGACCCTTTCGAAGCTTTTTTTAACACATATGTCCGCCATATTAGTTTTTAAGAAGTGGAGACTAAATGATTTGAAAGAGCTTTGGCTTTATGGGTGGCGCAGGGAGACAAAGGCACGCACAAAAGAGGTATGCGAAATATTTCCATTAGGCATTTGAGATCGTCTTACCTGAGATCGATGTTTGAAGGTAGCTGATACTCGTCCATTTGTGCTTCGGATGCAGCTTTTGGGGGATGTGTCGTGGTCGCCTTGGGCTCAGGTTGCTTCGTCGCTTTGTTCGAGATTTCCACGGCGTCTTCCTCATCATTGGTTGTGCTACCGCACCCTGTGCTTGTGCTTTCACTCATGCTGCAATTGAACCACCAGTTGGACCAGTTGGTGGAAATCTCGAACAAAGCGACGAAACAACCTGAGCCAGGTTGCTTCGTCGCTTTGTTCGAGATTTCCACGGCGTCTTCCTCATCATTGGTTGTGCTACCGCACCCTGTGCTTGTGCTTTCACTCATGCTGCAATTGACCCACCAGTTGGAAGAAGGGAATAAACGCAATTTTTTAACATTTTTAGTTTTCTACACTTTTACTTTCTTTAGACATAGCACATAATTGTGAGTTCGAAGGAAGAAAACAAATCCTTCCTTTATTCCCTTCTTCCAACTACCAACTGCACGAGTATAGTTTTTGCCGGTTTTTTTCGATAAACAAAAACGCATCGCTACTGGTGGGGGACGCGATATTTGGTAGGGGGCTAATTATTATTATTCTATTAATTAGTCTTATTTTGACAGCAAAATTTACGGATTTTTCAGTTAAACCCGTTACTTCTAACGACATACTTGATTTAAAAACTCATGGCAGCGATGTTTAAAAAAACCGGCCAAGTGCGAGTCGAAGTCGCGCACCGAGGGTTCCGTATAAATTCATAATCACACATGTCTTGAACTCTATATTTTTTATATTTGAGTTGATTGAATGAAACGTAATTTGCGGTTTACGATTTATGACGTATTAACAAAAACTACTTACTAGATCTCGTTCAAACCAATTTTCGGTGGAAGTTTGCATGGTACTGTACATCATATATTTTTTCTAGTTTTGTCATTCTCTTATTTTAGAAGTTACAGGGGGGGGGACACATTTTACCACTTTGGAAGTGTCTCTCGCGCAAACTTCGGTTTAGAAAAAAATAATATTAGAAACTTCAATATAATTTTTGAAGACCTATCCATAGATACCCCACACGTATAGGTTAGATGAAAAAAAAAATGAGTTTCAGTTCTAAGTATGGGGAACCCCCATTTATTGTATTTTTTTTTTCTATTTTTGTGTGAAAATCTTAATGCGGTTCACAGAATACATCTACTTACCAAGTTTCAACAGTATAGTTCTTATAGTTTCGTAAAAAGTTGCTGTGACATACGGACGGACAGACAGACAGACAGACATGACGAATCCACAAGGGTTCCGTTTTTTGCCATTTGGCTACGGAACCCTAAAAAGCTGTAAAGTCATTAGACAAGGCAACAACATTTAAGATTTCGCAATATATGTAGAAGCTTTGAGTACCTATAGTTCAAGTCATAAAGGTTACTTGACATGTTCCGAATTTATCGATGGTTCCGGTAAAGCTACATTTTTGCTCCAAAGACCTTCTACAAACCGAAGCGAAGAAACTAGAAACTCCAGCATATAATACTAAAATACCCATAAATGAGAAAACATTCACGACATTCAAAAAATAATCCAATATATTCCTAACGAATTCAAAGATTTCTACGACATTATTTTGAGAAGAAATAGATGAATGTTAGTGTCCTTACGTTTTTTTCTAATAAATAAATAGTTTTTCTAGTTGTATTGTCTATTATTTCTAATTTTTTTTGTATATATTATATGATAACTTGGAAGAAGGGAATAAATCCAACACATTGACATACACATAATATAAATGAATATTATAATTTCAGCAGCTCCGTTAGTAAATAAAACAGAGATTATATTTTCTTCATTATCATTGATATCACGTGAACTTATAAGTTGAAAACAAAAAGTTATATATATATTTTTTTATTATCTCCATTCTTATTTTTTGGATTTATTCCCTTCTTCCAAGTTGTGGAAAGAAAAGCCCTCAAGTTTTAAATAAATATAGTAACAGTACGACACGGAGAATCAGTTGTCCTTGAGAAAACCTAACAGTCGTTTTTTTCATGGCACACATACCATACTCAACAGTATTTGTACAGTGTTACCCCTTGCCAGTCCATGCAGAGACCGGGCATTTTTTACCCACATCCATCGTAAGATTTCATCATCTTCCTTCCTACCCTGTCCCCAATCTTTGGGGTCGGAGTAACATATCTTCATCTTCCATTCATCTCTTCTTGGTGTTATCTGTGCTAACTTCTTTCATATTATCCTTCATCGAAGTGAAATCACAATCGAAACATCTTTTCTTTTGCCTTCCTCTTTTCACTAAACCATCCACATTTATACAGGATGTCCAAAAAGTGCAGGATAATCCTTCACCTGCGGATTGGTCGAATCATTTCCTACTACATACCAAAATTTTTTTCTAGTAAAAGTCCCACCATTTTTGTGATATCGGTATTTTTAGTTTTTTTTTTCAAAAAAATTGACCTTCTTCAGTTTAATGCATGCCATTCCTACAAATTATGACATTTTTAAGTCCTGTTTTTTTTAAATATTCGTGAATACATAATTCATCAAACACAATGGTGAATTATTTCTTAAAGTGCTGGCAAATCCTGTAAAAAAATAAGTTTTGCAAATTTTTTACAAAAACTTTTTCGAATAGTTAACTTTGATAGCCTGTGGTGTAAAAAAAATTACTAAGCTGATCGTGCCAACAACTTTAAAAAATTGCTTAGTTATTGACAATTCTAAAATGGTATAATTGTTTGACATTAAAAACAATTTTTTTAATGATAATTCTAATGCACCAAGGTCGAATTTTTGGAGTTTTGCTATACTAAAATTCTATCGACATAAAGTAACTAAGCAAGACTTTGGTTGGTTTGTTCATTTGAATAACGAACTGCCACACTACGCCAGGATACAATGGATAAAAACAAAAGACAGTATGGATAAAAAATATCTTTTTTTTATAATAAATGTTCAAAATTCCCGCCATTAGCCCTTATGCATGCTCTACATCTTTTTACAAAGGACCTATTTAGGCGGCGGGTGTATCCTTCTCTTGAAATTTGTTCTGCAACTGTGTCTATTTCTTCTCGCAGCTGCGTGATATTTGAAGTCTCCGTTGCATAGACTAAATCTTTTAAGCAGCCCGAAGACTCGTCGCGTCATAGAATTTTATGAAAAATCTCATTATCTTCGTTCATTTATTCTGCAGAACTCACGCAGCTGCGAGAAGAAATAGACAAAGCTGCAGAACAAATTTCAAGAGAAGGATACGTCCGCCGTAAAAAAGTCCTTTGTAAAAAGATGTAGATCATGCATAAGGGCTAATGGCGGGAATTTTGAACATTTTTTATAAAAAAAAGATATTTTTTATCCATACTGTCTTTTGTTTATATCCATTGTATCCTAGAAAAATTTTTTGATATGTAGTAGGAAATGATTCGACCAATCCGCAGGTGAAGGATTATCCTTCACTTTTTGGACATCCTGTATTTAACACTCTTCGGGTCGCATCACGTTTGTCCCTCCTCATAACTTGACCGTACATAACAAACAATTTATTATTATTCATTTATTGTAGGCATTAAGGTATTAAAACAACGATGCACTTAAGATTCAAAATACTTACACTGAGTTAATTGATGCACGTTTGTCTAGAGCGCTTAACCGATGATGATCGCCCCGTAGTTTCCCCAACAGTCGACTGAGTAGGCGCGATTGGCGCCGACCTCCCTGCATGTCGCACCTACTTAAGCGTTGAAATATTAAGACTGTTCCCTAGTCTACCCAGTTCCTGATCTTCAACATTCATCTCACAAAAAGCTGTTGGATAACAGATAATAATAGCAGCCCCGATTGAATAAACACCAGTTTTCAATTTTGTATCATTATAAATATCGAAGTTTTATATTCAGGTATTAACATGTTGTAAGGTTTTTGATCTTAGAATTAATCATGCCATAATTTAATATAATGTAAACCAAGTTTCTTAGCGGTGTCTTGTTTTGACAAGTATGTCATTTACTTAGTAACCTACATAGTAGGTAGGTACTTCATGGATGCTTTACGTTCATAAAATCTCTTTGATAATAAATACTTTTTGAGTCTATGATACTAGAACTCTGATTTTGACTATTTTGATCAAAGATATCAACACGAAATAAAGACTTTTTAACCGACTTCAAAAAGGAGGTTCTCAATTCGACTATTATTATTATTTTTTGTATGCTAATTATGAACTGAATTTGATTACTTTTTTTTTGTTTGGTAGATCATACTTCAGAATAGGGTATTTCACCATTTTTTGAAAAGTATCTCAAATTGATCATTAGGTGGGAAAAAGTAAAAAATATTTTTTTAATAATTTTTTGAAACCTATAAGTACCCCAAAAATACATTTTAAATTACCATTGCCAATTAGCGCGCGAAAACGATAGCCGCCATGATGCTTAGGTCGTGACGTCATTTCAGGAGTAAATAAAACAGCTCTGTACTAAAATTTAGACACATATCGCGAACAAAATGTCATTGATTACCACTATTGTGACGTCACCTGACAACCAGCATGGCGGCTGTCGTTTCGTGTTTCAGACATTTGAATAACAGATTAAAAAACTTGATTTTTGTAAATAAAAAATAAAATGTTTTTTTCTCATTTTATTGTATAGAAATCATATTAAATCGATTATGTATTACAAATACAACAGTAAATAAGCAGTTTTAGATTTTTTCTTGTATTGAGTAAAATACCCTATTGCATATAAATATCGAAATTGATTTAGCGCTATTAAAAAAAAACAACAAAAACAAAAAACAGCATAACTGTAGTTGTTACGATTGAGATCGGTTGTTTTTAATGTGTTCAGCGTTGTCAGTTATTTAGTCTGAGATCTATTTCATAAAGCTCAGACCATAACTAGGTAATATATTATTGCAATGCTCGCAGACGGTGCGTATTTGACAGCATCAAAACTCAATTATTTTATGCAATTTATCATAGAATAACAAAACTAATTTGACATTTAAAAGTTTTATATCGTCGCTCCGCTCCTAGCGGGGTGCATGTCTGTGTTTATACCTAATATAAAAAGTTCATTAAAGATTATGACGTTACATGCTTTTTAATGAATAATGAAGCAATGTAGTTTTTGTAAGGGCGTTATCAAACTGGCGGTTTACCAGAGTTTTCAAAGCGGAGCGGGCGCGCAGCGCACACGTCGCAGGTGCGCAGCGAAGACGTCGCAGACGCGCAGCGAATACGCTGCGATTGCGCAACGTTTTCGACGCTTGTGCGCAGCGAGTTCGTGACGTACGATACGCTTAGTAACAGAATGGATTCCAACGAGAAAACCATGCTGTTAGCTTTATTACTTCTAAGGCGCAGGAATCGAAAATGAAAGCAAATACATCGACGAATTTGGATTGTTTTTCGAATTTGAATTTTTTTTCTCCGTAGTCTAGTGGCTAGTCTGCTTGCTTAACTGCAGGAGGTCGCGGGTTTGATTCCCGGCGGGGTTTAACTTTGTAGGGCATTTTCGAAGCCCGCCTGGCTAGCTATCACCATCTTATCTAAGTCATGTAGCTACACATCAATGGTAATATCATTGATGTGTAGCCAGTTCCAGTAATCGATTAGAACAGCGTCACTATTTTGTGCTGTTTGATCCCATATAACGGGACGATTTTTTATTTCACTTATAAGATTATAAGTAACTCTGTATTGAAGGCTCTCCTAACAATGCCATGATGTACTACGTCCGCTCACACTCGTGTCTTTGTTATGACTGAAGTGGGGCGGGGCGGACTGGCTTTTGTACGAGTGTACAAAATGGCGTCCACGGCGCTAATCGCGGCAAGCCCGCATCGCGTCTGCGACGTATTCACTGCGCGTCCGCGAATTCTTCGCTACGCGTTCGCGACGTCTTCGCTGCGCACCCGTTCCGCTTTGAAAACGCTGGTAAACCGCCAGTGTGATAACGCCCTAAGAAGATTAATATACAAAGGTAAAGTTGATAAAAAGTTACTCAAATGATTATTAGTCAAAAACCGCGCATGACGCGATATACAAGATGACATTTAATGGTGGATTTGGACATTATATTTTGTGTTATTTATTACTTTGGATTTGTGAAAACTTGACTACTCTTAATAAATAACAAAAAAACGAAGACAAAAATAGTTAATCCGGCTAGGTATTTTTCTGAGTTCAGTTTTTGTCATTTATATTTCAGAAATGGTACAACAAAATTTATCACATTAGTCATTAAACTCAATATATACGTAATAGCCTGTTCATATCCGCCATTAAAAAGCATTTGTTCCAAATTCAAAAAGAGCATGTGAAAAGAGGGTAGTTAAAACGTCAAAAACAACATTTTGTTCTAAAATGTTAAAAATTGAGTAAAACGACGTCATAATTTTTGTAAGTTACAACTATTTCAAATATTTAGTGATAAATATTTCATAATTGTTGATGCAGTCCACTACCCTATTTTATTTTTGCTTTTGGTTTTTTTTATGGGATATAATATAAATGAAAAAAAAAAACAATTTCCACCCTAAAGTGCTTTAGAAACCCACTAAGTAATATTTTTAACAGTCCTTTGCCTTCAAACTAGGAATATAGAAGGGAGCGACCGAAGCGAGCTCAGAATTTAGAAGCACCCCGTGGCAGGACAGTCTTCATTGGCTTGACATGACATACTTTCAATCTATTAGAGTGCAAACATATATTTTACTGTGAAGAGCATTATTTCTGAAAGCAAATTTATTAAAGTGGTAAAATGATTTTTTTATAGTGCCTTACAAATGTTTCTTGTTATTTCCATAAATTTTAAATTACATTTATAATTAATACATCCCTTTTTATTTGTTGTTTTCATTAAATCTAATAAATGAAGTAATAATTAATGAGTAGCTTTAAATAAAATCCGGTTCATTTTGTTATATGAAAATACATTTATTGACGCAAAACTGAATTTAACAAGCATTATAGTATAAAATAAATCCTGAGTAGGTATACGTTGGATAAATAACACAACTGCATAATAATGAATGTTGTTGCCCTAACACTAAACAGAGATAAATTACAAAGTTTTGAGCCAAATTCACTTTTTTTAATAGCTATTAATAATATTATACTAATATAAAACATAACATGCGTAACAAGTATGGACAGTGTTTCGATTAGGTCGCTTATGCAACATTAATAATAGAGGATGCCACTAAGCTATAACGTAACCAAAATTTGCGGGGTAAATGAACTCCAGCGTTTTGTACCCAAGTGCACTCATGCATATCTTACTAACATTATAAATGCGAAAGTATGGATGTTTGTTTGTTCGTTTATTTGTTTGTTTGTTCCGCTTTCACTTCGAAACTACTAAACGGATTTGGGTGAAATTTGGCAGGTAAATAGATCAAATACTGGATTAACATATAGGCTCCTTTTTGTTCCAGGAAAATGCATGGTTCCCGTAGGATACCTTAGAAACAGTCATAAAGTGAAATCCACCCAGGCGGAGCCGCGGGCAAAAGATATTTATTATACACAAGAGTACAAAACTGACGCGTAAAGAACAGACTTGAAGAAAAAGGGTATAGCTTAATATAAGTTGTTTCATCATGTCAACATTTTGTTTTCTTTACAGCATAGTGGCGTCTCAAACAGGAAAAATTGGCAGTAAAAATCCTAATTATATTAGAGTTCCTTTGCAACAGCACTAAGCCGTCTGCAATTAAGAAAATGTAAACGGATCCTACATTCCGTCGTCGCATCATCACCTCGATGTAGTAACTTTCATAGACTGAAGTTGACGGACCATCTCACTTCATCGTTTTTCTACTTTCATTTTCTTACTACATCATATTGGCTAACTCACTCACTAATAATCAGTTCAAGACTCAAACCTATCTCCTTTCATTGTTCTTGGTCCCGTTTATCGCCTTCCATAATTTGTCTGTGCCTTAAACGATCATTCCTTTCACTGTTTACAGTATAACATCTTAAACTCATTTATTTTCTTCTGATACAGTCTTTAGTAAGACTTACTCTATTCAATTTACATTATGAACAACAAAGGATGGCGAAGGTCAAGTGTATCTATACCCAGCGGGTGACCGTATCCGCTGTGAAAACTAACATGCTAATTATTTAGTTCTATATTAGTTCTATCAAAAAAAGTGCAATTTATAATTAGTTCCGTCCTATATTTAAAAATAACGGCATGTAACCATAGCCTCCAGCCAGCGGGATATTTTTAAATAACTAAGTCTAGGAACAAAAGTCGCACACTAGGTTTTAGTTCTAAGTTAATTCTATGATATTTTTAATTCGTCATCCTAATTTTTTGATTAACTTCATAAATAGCACCTCCGGAAAGGGAACTCTGCTCAGCGGGATCTTCAATAACAACATATTGATTTGGGTTAGTGCAATATTTTATTAATATCTCTAGCCGTTTTTTTTTTTAATAACGTCATATTAATGGTTGCCACCATAGTAAAAAAACACTTACGATTTTTTTGCTCAAAAATGGCTCTAACGATTTTAATGAAACTTTGTACAGTACCATATTTCTATACCACCTTTTACATAAAATAGTCAATAATACAAAAATAAGTATTTTTGTAATTTTTCTCAAAAATAGCTGTAACGATTGTGATGAAACTTTGTACCTTTAATAACTTTATACGGCCTACTGTACTAGGTTATGAATTATTCCAGGCCATAACAGGATAAGGTACCTCCCATAACATACAAAACCACATTGTTAATTTGTGAAGTCTAACACTTGCTACTAATTATGAGTGTTTATTGCTGATTTATGTTTAACAATGACAACATTGTGTATGCCAGATGATATGTAAAGGATTCGCGAGAAAGTGTGCACAGCGTGGCTGTACAATTTATTTAATATATTTTGTCCGTACTTCATCCATTTCTCGGGTTCCGTACCCAAAGGTCAAGGAGACCCTATCACTAAGCCTCCGCTGTCCGTCCGTCCGCCAGCTAGCTGTATCTAATGAACCGTAATAGGTAGACAGTTAAAATTTTCACAGAATGGGTGTTTCTGTTGTCGCTATAACAAGCAATAATGAAATTAAAAATAAACTGTGTGCAACTTTTGTTCCTAGACTTAGTTATTTGAAAATATCCCGCTGGCTGAAGGCTATCTTTCAAAGCTGATATTTATAAATATATTTATAGTATTTGTATATTTTTAAATGTATTGTATTTTATATATTTCTATGGGCCCTGTGCCTGAAATAAACGGATAAATAAATAAATAAATAAATTAGAATGGAACTAAATACAAATTACACTTTTTTGATAGAACTAATATAGAACTAATTAATTAACATGTTACTATTCACAAAGGATCATGTCTACCCTAATTTTCAATATGTTGTTATTGAAAATCCCGCTGAGCAGAGTTTCCTTTCCGGAGGTGCTATTTATGAAATTTATCAATTAATTAGGATGACGAATTAAAAAATCATAGAATTAACTTAGAACTAAAACCTAGTATGCGACTTTTGTTCCTAGACTTAGTTATTTGAAAATATCCCGCTGGCTGAAGGCTATGGTTACATGCAGTTATGTTTAAATATAGGACGGAACTTATTATAAATTGCACTTTTTTTGATAGAACTAATATAGAACTAAATAATTAGCATGTTAGTTTTCACAGCGGATACGGTCACCCGCTGGGTATAGATACACGAAGGTCAAGCGCAAGCGAAGCGAAATGTGTATAAAAAATTTTACCATACAAAAGTTAAGTACACTGCAGGTAAGAATATTATATTTTTTCAAAACAATTAAAAAAATGTCTCATTTTAAAAATATGCACTTAGCGCATTGACCAGCATGTAAAAGGCAGTCATGTCATGGTCCTAATGATTTCAAAAACGAGGAAATTTTTCTAACAAACTAAAATAAAATTCATTTTTTTTATCGTAAAATACAGATACTGATCAGACTTTTTTAACTTAACACAATGGAGATCTGCAAAATAGTACTATTAAGAAGTACTTTTTAACCTATAACTGGAAGATTAAGCTGAATTTAAATAGTATGTACCAAATACCTCTCTTAAAGTTACGAAACGGCCTGTCATACAAATAATTTGACATATACAGCGAGCTTTTGTCGATTAACCTACATGAAGTTGTAATAAGTTTCAAATGGCTTCTACCATAACAAATTGTAAACTAGCAAGATTTCTATCAACCTGTATTCATAACCACCCCATTTGTAACAGATAATTTGACAATAATATGTGTAAATCGCGAAGTATCAAAGTTAAATTACAAATATCATATAGTAATACAATATAATAGAGGCACGTTAATAAGTTTAGCTTGGAGTTTATACGGAATATTTACCACAGGCCAGACGAGTACCCACCGGGAGGCACGCGCGTGCGCCGCGGGATCTCTTGCAGACGAGGCGCAGGCGCGGCCTCTGGCGCAGGTTCCGGCGCGGCCGCTCGCTCTTCCTTCACTTCTTCAACTGGAGCAGCTTGTTGTTCTACTTTATCTTGTTTTATCTCTGACACTGGAACTCCATTCACTTCGGTATTTGGTTGTTCTCCTTGCTGTGTTTCAGCTGTTTGACAAAAATATGTGACAATAAATAACAATATGTAGTTCTGTTTCTTTTCTTTAATCATTCTATTGCTCTTTTAACCTCGATAAGGAATATGCTTTGAAATTGTGAAAACAACTTATGTTATCAGCTTCAGTTTGGTAGGATCCATATTATGTATAACAGTTTCACTACAATTTTATTGTTTTTCTTTAGGTTTAGTTACACCTAGGGATGCACAGGGCCGAGACTACTTTTTTTCACTTGGATCAACACTTTTAATACCCATATTAAATAAGGTAAATAAAAGTTAAAATTTAATGAAGTTTTTATATTTATTCTTACCAACAGTTTCAGGGATAGGTTCTTCCTGATTTTTCAGGTTCTGCAATTCTTCAGACTCTCCAAAAAGTTGAGTGTGACCTCCCCCAGGAGGGCGCAGAACTCTACTGGAAAGGCGCTGCCCATCTCGAAGGCCAACATTGAATGATGTTGATGTCATGTTGATCTGAAAAATGTTTACCATAAAGTACCTTTTACTTAGTTTAAAGTATAGATTGGTTGAAGTACACTTAAGAGGGCTATTAAGAAAAAAATATAGCCACAACTCCGTATTGCAAGACAAGGGGCAGCAAAATATTAATAAAAGAATACCTATAATATCGCAAGCTTTAAATATTGAAAATATTGAAGCCGCCATGGCTCAGTGCGGCATGCGCGGTCGCGTCAATCACGCAGGTTAACTGACTGCAGACACGGTCATAACCTGGATGGGTTTAACTGTTAGTAGTTATTTGTTAGTAGTTTGAGAGTAGTTTATCTCGACAGTTTTCATGCTTCGCAAGGCACGCTAAGCCGTTGGTTCAGATTGTTAATCACTACATGGCAGTCATTAAGCCATGTTGGAGACCTTCCAGGCGACTTGAAAACTTCTGCCACTAGGGTTGGCCACTAGCCCCATGACCTCCACCAATACGGACTTGGTCCCCGTGTGTGGAATATGGCCTAACATTCCCGCAGTATAGGAAGTGCAGGCCCCTGCAGTGGAGACGATATGGGTTGTGAACAATTGAAAATTTAAATATAAAATAGCAAAAAATTGCAAATAAAGAGGTACACAATACAAAAAATAAAAATACAATGTAGTACAATCTGGGCAGTTTTATTGCTGAAAGAGGTTTCTTCAAGATAGATAGGAACTCGGAGAAAAGAGCAAGGAAAATTACAAGTAGAACACAATTCAATTCAAATTCATAATATGTTTATTCGAAGTAGGTAACATTGTACACTTTTCAGGTCATTTTTTAATCTACGTAATACAAAGTTTCTACCACTTGAAACTCGTATACCCAACGTTTCGGGAAGTGTTTGCAAGCGATATTAAAAAGAAATCCGTTTTGGTGCCATCAGGGTTCTAACCTTTATTGTACACTCTAACCACTTGACTGGCTTGCACACCCTTAAAAGCCTCATTCAAATGTAATAAGCCTGTATTTAAATTAGCTAACTAGGTACCTACCCGCTTATGTTCAAAGAACAATAAGAATAATTATAAGCTGAGGCACACTAAAAGTATTCCTCAAAGTTTCCTTTGAATTTCAGTGGCCAATAACACCTCTGTATGACCACTGAAAGCCTGTTTAAAGGGAGTGGTAGATTTCTGGGTTATCAATTAACTTTGGTTAGCAGTAAATAAGTAGAATCTGTGTTATGCAAGCAGAATTATTGGTTAATTTAACAATCTAGTCACCGAGTAGGGAAATATATGGGGTGTCAAATGACAAATACTAAATGCTTTCTTATCATCAGCTGAAAGACTGCCAAGGATTTCCACACCAACCCGTCCTGTGTGGCCTGCATCAAGTCGCTTCCCGAAACCTTTACCAGATCACTGGTCCACCAAGTAGGAGGCCAGCCTACACTGCGGTGCACGGTCACTACTCGGGAACTTCAATGCCCAACAACCATCTGTTCTACAAGCTATGTGACCCGCCTACTGCCACTTCAGTCTAGTGATTCTGTTTTCTCAATAGAACTTTATAATACTTTGTGTGGAAATCAAATTGGGCAGTTAGTGGTGGAGGAGATAGCCCGAAAGACCAAAGATGTGGAGGTCAAGGAGACAGGAAACAAAGATTCCAAGGTAAACATAAAGTATAACTATCTAAGTAAACAACCATTTCAACGTGGGAGAGCCATGCTTCGGCACGAATGGGCCAGCTCGACTGGAGTGATACCATGGCCTCACATAAAACCAGCATTAAGCAACGCTTGCATTGTGTTTTGCCCCCAGTTCCCCCATCCCATTTGAAAGGTCGGCAACGCACTTGTAACTCCTCTGGTGTAGCGGGTGTCTATGGGCGGCGGTAGTTGCTTACCATCAGGTGATCCGTCTGCTCGTTTGCCACCTATCACATAAAAAAAACTAATAGAAAAAAAAGCAGTCAAGCGCGTGTCGGGCCACGCGCAGTGTAGGGTTCCGTAGTACTTCGACAGACACTGCTTCAAGGGGGAAAACCACCCGTCTTACAAAATTGGCTACTACTCGTTAACTTGAAAACCCTACTTAGCTGTGATAGTTTTCCTTTAACTTTGTAATATGTCACGAATTTTTTTACATTTCTAGAAACAACCGTTTAACTGGCAGAGGGGGGGGGGGGACACATGACTTTAACAAAAATTTGCAATTTCAAGCTTAATATTTCGAAAAAGGATCCCTGAATCGAAAAATGGTTTTCACAAACCCACAATATTTTTGACAGACCTATCCAACCATACCCAACACCATGGGGTAATCGAGAAAAAAATTCATTCCCACTTCACGTGTAGGGAGGTACCCTGAAATATTTTTTTCAAGATTTTATTTTACCACTTTGGTTGGGGTGATTAATATGTATATCCTTGCCAAATTACAGCTCTGTAGTACTAAGAGCTAAGGCGCGGACAGACAGACAGACGAAAATGGCGAAACTATAAGGGTTCCTTGTTGACTGCGGAACCCTAAAAAACGAATCAGACAGAAAACAAAAGTAAGTACCTACCTATATTTTGTTACTAAAAGAAAATATAGACAAATTCTCCCACACTATTGTATGATCTAATAAATTATATTAGTATATATATCTTTTTGTTAGCTGACACTTAGAGCGCACTGACCTTAAATCTTGAAAATAACCGTGTTCTCAATCTACCTACTTATTAAAAAGGCAATAACCTAAACTTAAAATTTCCCGCAAATGTTTAAAGGCAGACCTATAATAGATACTTAGGTAATTACTTAGGTATAAAAATCGTACAGTACAGCAAAATTATATAAAATTGTCTAGGCATTACTCATACACAATGACTAATACCTATTTACAATACCACGCGGCGCCGGCAGTTACCTACGGAAAAATAAAAGCAAGCGAAACAGGAAAAACCTTAAATCGAAAATAATTTAATTAATAACGATTTGTAAAACTCACCGATATTTTGTTTCGTCACTCTAAGCACGAAAGAAAGGAAGTCCGAAGCGAAAAACGCTTGACAAATCCAAAATTCTACACCAAACCAGATCAATCCAGAACCAGACAGATCAAACACCCACTCACGCCAAGTTCAACGAACCAAAGAGAATATAATCAACGAACCAAAGAGAATTAATATGTACAAGTACAACGGAACGGACGGACGAACGAAACAATAACCCCACCCACCCACCTTCGTCTTCATTTTTTTTTAAATGATTTTACGGCTCTGGATTCAGAGTCCTTTTGAGCCGATCATCAACAAAAAATTACATCTGTTTGATTCACGTTCAGTTCAAAATATATAGTTCAAATCATAACATCGATTGTTAGTTCACTTAATGAAGACCAAAAACTGCCAAATAGGGGAAATAATTCGTGTAAAGGCAATTTTTGGCATAGTTGTAGGGAATGGTGTCTGAAGCAATATACTCAAAGTACTGATGGGTGGGGGTGAAGCTAACGGGTAGGGGGGGGGGGTATAAAGGTCCCTTTTTCAGGTTTTTTTTCAATAACTCGAAAACGGTAGCTCACAACAAAAAAGATCTATTATTCAAATAATCTACATAAAATTCTCTACAAAAAAAGTTATATACATTTTTTCGCTAGGATCAATAATTAACGAGTTTATTAAAGGAGAAATGTTAATTATGATCAATTCTCACGTTTCATTTAACGTCTTGGCTCAAATCAAACTGGTAGCACGCACGCCGCGCTTCTGTGGCGTCGTCGTCGGGCGGCAAGGTCACCGCCAACCAATCACGACGCACCGGTGGAGTGGCGTGAGCGGCTCCTCGCACTGTGATTCGCGTATAGCGTTCAGAGCATGTTTACGCGGGAAAGCCGCCGTGCCGGGCCGGGGGGCCAGGGCACTGGGCAGGTAGCGTGGCTCAGTACAGCACGCGCCTCTAATGGAAGCGATTGTGTGCGTGCGCCGAGCTTGGCGTCAAAACTGATCAGAACGTCGCGAGTTGTGTTTTTTTTTTCGATGTGACATTCCAACATGTCGGAAAAGTGTTTAATTTGTGATGATGTAGTCGACACGGACTTGTGTAGAGTCGGAAGTAAAGGGATAATTGGGATAATAAATGCGAGTGCGTTAAGGAAAGATGGGAAAGATACACGTTTAAAGAATAAGACGACTGGTGTTGTTCACAATGCTTGCAGAAGAGAATACATTAGAAGTGACTCAATAAAGCGGTTCTTAAGAGAACTAGCTCTTTCAGAGCAACCATCAACATCACGTGGTGTCTCTTGTTTGCGTTCAGGACAAAGTCAATTTGATTTTAAAACAAAGTGTTTTTTTTGCACAGAAGAATATGACGAGGAGGCGGAAAGAAAAAAACCTTATTCTAAACGCCGAACCATAATCAAAGTATGTACGACTACGTTTCACAATTCCGTGCTTCTTCGTGGGCAGGAAAGAAACGATGAGTGGGGTAACGACGTAGTAAGACGTATCTGCGCTGTTGGTGATCTACACGCAGTAGACGCAATATATCACGCAGATTGTTACAAAAAATTCACTATTGCCTCTCTACCTTCAAAAAGAAAAGCTGGGCGCCCCATTGATGAAGGAATTTCAGAAGCAATGAACGAAATCTACGATTACATTGAAACAAACGATAACTGCCAATTTTCTATGGATGAGTTGCTAGGACAGATTACGGGAGAACCACCAACTCTGAAAACCATCAAAGCTAGAATGAAGGAAAAATATGGGGACCAAATTGTTTTCAGTACAACTCGCACCAAACAAACAGTCGTCTGCTTTCGTGCAACTGGCGAAAAAATTTTAAACGACGCGTGGTACACGTCAAGGAGTACTGATGAACAAACAGAAAATAAGAGAATTGTACAAAAAGCTGCAGAGATTATCTTGAAAGATATTGAATCTATGGCTTACGACAACAGTACCTATCCTCCTTTAACTAGTTTCTGCAGGGAGGCTGAAGAATTGATACCTCAATCTCTTGCAGTTTTCATGGACTGCCTTGTAAAGAAAAAACGGTCAAGAGAGGCTGTGAAAAAAAAAATGACAACTATAGCTCATACACTTATTGCTGCTGTTCGCCCTCGATGTTTCACATCCCCCATTTTGTCCAGCATCGCTTTGCTCATATACCGAAAATATGGATCCAAGAACTTAGTGGACCTCCTGTCGAAATTGGGATTGAGTGCCTCTTATTACGAGGCTCAGCAGCTAGAGCTCTCCACCATCCACCATACGGAAGAGCCTATTACAGTTGGATCGTTTATTCAATTTGTCTTTGATAATGCCGACTTTAATGTATCCACTCTTGATGGTCGGAATACGTTCCACAGTATGGGAGGTATCAAATGTGTTACACCCGCCCACAATGTCCATGCATCCACAAATGTCAAAAAGTTGAATTCTGCGCCACCCCAGGAAGAAGTGGGCCAGCTGGGAGTTCTGGAGGTGCAAACATTTGAGGGAAGGGGAACCAACGCATTGGAGCAAATGATCATAGAAGACTTGAGCTTACTGAAGTCCATCCCCTGTGACATATTCACACCTACTATTCAAGATCTATTGTGGGTGAGTGGTAAATGGCTCCAGGAGGTGGAACCTACTTTGGAAGTAGCTAACATTCCAGAATGGAAAGGTTTTATGCAATTGACAAGTAAATTAACAAACATGGAAAAAACTTCGGTAACTTTTCTCCCATTTATCAATTCGCCACCAAATGAGTACAGCACTATACGAACAGCATTACAGTATGCCTCAAAGAAAAGTCAGGAGGTAGAAGTCACCACTGTTTTGGTAACATTCGACCAGCCTTTGTATTTAAAGGCCAGGGAAATCACTTTTGGGACCATTATGGTGAGACTTGGTGGGTTTCACCTTCTAATGTCCTTTTTGGGCTGCATTGGTCACACGATGGCTGGATCTGGACTGAAAGATGTACTATGTACAATTTTTGCTGCTAATTCAGTTGACAAGATGTTAACAGGACATGCTTACAGCCGAGCAGTTCGAGGACATTTGCTAGTTCAGCTTGTTTTAGCTCATATTATTCTAGATGGAGCTAACGTCTCAGAAGAAGAGAAGAGGGACATCTCGACTGTGTTGAGCAACATGAAAGAATTTACTCCAGACAAAGTAGAAGAGAATGCTTCCTTGATGTCAATTTTGAAGAAATTTCAGAACCATCTGGAAATCCTTAAAGAGAATGGGCCAACCGCTGCATTGTGGGTGCAGTATTTCAATATGGTTACCCTCATGAAAAAGTACATTGATTCTGAGCGTTGTGGTGATTGGGACGGCCACTTGGCATGTGTACAACAGATGATTCCATTCTTCCATGCAAGTGGACACTTCCAATACGCGAAATGTGCCCATCTCTACGTGCAAGACATGATAAATATGAAAAACAGTCACCCTGAAACGTACAAGGAGTTTGCAGAAAAAGGCTTCTTCACCATCAATCGCACAGGCACACCTTGGGCAGGAGTTTGGTCGGATATGGTCATAGAGCAAACTCTCATGCGCTCCATGAAAAGTTCAGGCGGCCTGACGCGAGGGAGAGGAATTACTGATTCTGTATTGGCCAAATGGATTTGTGGATCACCAGGATGCACCGCCATCTGCACTTCATTGGAAGAGTTCGCCGAAGTGGTCTTTGCTAGTGGAGAACAGCACGTTGATTTCCGGCTATCACGGCAACAGAGAGATTCACAAGATAGAGCTAAGATTCGAGAATGGTTCAGTGAACATCCTCCATTTCCAAAATTGAATTCGCTAATGTCCCTGTCAACGGGCATCCTGGGAAATTCCAAAGTAAACTGCCACCAAGCCCTAGATATTGGCACCAAAACGATGCAAAGTTTCATTGGCTGCAAATTCAGTGACATGAAGCAATCTAAGAAGAATGTGGTTTTGTCACTAGCCAGTATGAGCAGCAGCATTAAAATCAATGATGAGACAGTCACTGTTAACCCTATGACAATTTTTCAAAGAACTGTCATAGCCAAAAAGAACGAAGAAGATGTTGCAGACCTATTGTCTTATGAACTAACCCCATTCCCAATGGCTCTGTTCCACGAGGGTGTAATGCGAAAAGGGAAGAAGTCATCCCTCTACGATGTTTTGCCAGTAGAGAACAACGCAGCTCTCGATCTCAACCAAACCAACAATGTGGTAGATGGTGGTTTCCTACTACATCGTATGAAATGGAAAGCGTCCTCCAACGTTTCTTCGATTTGCGATCAGTACATTACCTACGTACAGAAACATTACGGTCCAAATTGTATGGTGGTTTTTGATGGCTACGGTGATGTCAACAGCACAAAACGAGCAGAGCAGAAGCGTCGAGGTCTGACTAAAACGTCGGTTGACATTAACTGTAACGAAAATACAATCATCACTGTTCAACAGGAGCATTTCCTCGCCAATGAAAAAAATAAAACGAAGCTGATTCAGTTTCTCACTGAAAAAATGATAGCAGCAGGGATTGAAACAACTGTTGCAACAGGAGATGCTGATGGTACTATTGTCAGGTGCGGGTTGGATAAGGCTGCCGTTCATCCAACTGTCGTAATAGTTGGAGAGGATGTCGATTTGATAGTCCTTCTCATGGGATTAGCTCCACCAAATATCAACGTATTCTTTATGAAACCAGGGCGTGGAAAGGTGGACACCAAATTGTTTTCAGTGCAACAACTTCAACAGCTTCCATTTGCCAAAACAATTCTCCTTCTCCACAGCTTTTCCGGATGCGACACAACCTCTGCAATCCATGGCAAGGGCAAAGTGGGAATTACGAAGCTGTTCACGGCTAAACCAGACCTGACCCAAAAAATCTCAGACATTTTCAGTGAGCCGTCAACATCACCTGAGAGTATTGAACAGGCCGGCGAGAAACTGTTTCTGGCTATTTACCAAGCGCCTGCCGAGGAGCACAATCTCAATAAATACCGGTACTCAGCTTTTTTGAGAGCATCGATGAAGCCGAAATCAGATCTGGCCACTCTTCCTCCCACCAGAGGAGCTTCGAAGCAGCACTCGATGAGAGTCTACGTACAGGTAATATTAATTACATGAGTTGTTAAATCTCGAAAGTTTGTATATATGGATGGATGTTTGTTATACTCTTTCACGCTTCAACCGCTGAACCGATTTCGATGAAATTTAGCACACAGATAAATCATGTCCTGGATTAACATAATATCACCGTGAAGTCTACGCGTACAAAGTCAGGGGCGGCCGCTAGTACTGTAATATGTATATTTGAGCTAAATACTTACGTCGATCTTATTACTAACTTTTACAGATGCAACAATGGCTCGGCAACCCCCTACCACCCACTCAATGGGGCTGGGCCAGAGGAGACGATGGCATCCTAAAACCAGTGACAACTAATGATCCTGTGGCACCTGACTCCATTCTCAACACCATATTTTGCCGATGCACGACTGGGTGTGGAGTGCGATGCGGCTGCCGGAAAGCGGGAATTGCCTGCTCCAGTGTCTGCGGTGTATGCTCCGGCTCGTGCACTAATGGAATTCCCATCGAAAACATCGTCGACGATGATGATATTTTAGATTTAGAAGATAATTAGATTTTTTTTAAAGAAATATACGTTCATTTTATCATTGACCATTTTATTTCCTTCATATCTCATCAAATATTGATCCCAGCAAAAAAATGCATATAACCTTTTTTGTAGAAAATTTTATGTAGATTACTTGAATAGTAGATCTTTTTGTGTTGTGAGCTACCGTTTTCGAGTTATTTAAAAAAAACCTGAAAAAGGGACCTTTACACCCCCCTCTACCCGTTAGCTCCCCCCCCATCTACCAGTACTTCAAGTATGTTGTTTCAGACACCATTCCCTACAACTATGCCAAAAATTGCTTTTACACGAGTTATTTCCCCTATTTTTCCTTTATTGAGTGATTGTATAAAAGATTTTGGTTTCAAAAAAACACGAAAGTACATAATTTTTAATTGAAGACAGAATTAAGCTGTTTTATTTCGCTCCCGACTCGTGGTCCCACCGCATTGTCCCACTTGTGGGTCGACGAGTAATTTACTGTTTACTCGTAGTCCCACCGATTCTCTCTTGGCCAGTAATCGTAGCATGCACACAGACATGCACCCCGCTCGCTCCCCCCTATAGACTAGCAATACAGGGCATCGGCCGGTCGCCGCAAGGTGGGCAGATGGCCAAGTTAAATTGAAATGTCATTTTTGTTCAATTTTCGTCTTTCAGTCTATTTCTGTCAATGGTTGAGGCAGGGATGTTATACGTACCATAATTATGGTATTCGTACCATTATTCAGGTCTTCGTACCATGTACCATGGTACTTCCATTATGGTACGCAAAAGTACCATAATTTTCACATCTAGCATTAAACTTTATTTTCCCTCTATAATTCCGTTATGTACAATCGATGTATTGATGTGTAGAATGAAACGGCCCGGGCCCTTTTATGTTGAGTTGACTCTGACTGCTGGTGCGTGAAACCAAGGGTATAACCCGGACAAATACAATTTGCGAGAGGAGGCTAATACAATATTTCAATATCCAATCTTTTTCTTTATTTGGCCGGATTATACCATCGGTTTTACTCGACGTGATTTCGGAATTCGTAACAGGGGTAATTTTTAACTTTTTTGGAACGCGCCCTTCTATTCTAAGGACATCTGTGTGCTTATGTGCCGAGAACTTATATTTGTGATGTGATATACCTGTCTCAGACGAAATAATAATATAAGTGTGTAAGACGAAGCGTACCATGGTTTTTTCGAAAGTACCATAATTTTGACAGGCCGGTGTCATAATTTTTGAGTTGGCATCTAACATCCCTGGGTTGAGGTAACATCGGACAAAATGTTTGTAAATTTATCGTAAAAATGCCAAGTTGCATCGTTGTCTGATGCGGAAACCGCACTGGGCATCTCAATAAATCAAATGTGCGGGGTTTCATACCAGAAGTAAGCCATATATTGACTTATTTTTATTTAAATAACTTCGTTTGCAAAACATATGATAGTGATGTAACACTTCATCGACTCTTCGATAGATATAGCAAAAAGTTTAGCAACAAAAAATATCCGACTGCATATTTACATAGTTTTATCCAAAGTAGACATGAAATGTATTTGACTTATTTTTTCTTCTAAATATTTTCAGTTTCCAAAGGAACCCAAATAAAAATTAATCGAGAATCAAGACTATGAGCAGACACGACAGCTGGAAAATTTTCTTCTAGCATTTTCGCCCAGCTTGGTTATAGATATGTTTTAGAAACTACGATTCGGTTTGATTTTTATTTTTAAAATATATATTTTTTGTTTTGATATGTATTTTAACTGTATTATATTTGTGAATTTGTATTAGTATTGTTTATGTATTAAGATTTAACAAGGAACAATATGCTTAATTTATTTTGTTATCCTCATTTTAAAAATTATCGAAAGAATTTTTGATATTTGTGATCCTTTCTATTACCTCCATCACTAGATCTTTCAGTCCTATTTTGAGTTTTGTCATTTTCAAATACTCTATTGCTATTCGACGATTTAAATCCTTAGACAGTTGACATCTTGCGGTGATTGGTCGTAAACAAACATATGACATTCTTAGATTCAAAAATTCGAACAGTTATGAAGCTTCCCCCTCCTGCACCCATGGAACTATTACGTACTACTGCACCTCAGATTTTCCCCTCAACTTAGTCCACGCGGTTTCATATTGAAACTGACGTATTAGCGTTCTATTATATGTAGTATGTTGACTTTTTTTTTACTTTTCCCGGAAAATCGGGAGAACTCAAGACCTGGCAAACCTGGTTGCACTCACACTAAGCCAAAATCGCCGGGTCCAGGATGTGACCGGGCTGTATGATGTGACGATATAGTATGTAAGTCACGCCTTTTTCTGACAAGCCAGGACGTTCTGATCGGCGATGCTGACCAGTTGCTTGCTGACCGGGCGTTCTTGCTGATTCGGGTCGGTAGGTGTGTGACGAGTGGTACGTTTTGTATTGCATTCTAGCCTCCCGAGTCTCGATTTCAATTCTGTTCTGTTCTACCTAGAACATAATAGACCGCCCCCAACCGCCACAAACCTGCCGATGCCGGGCGTTAGACAGACAGATGTACGATAAAGAACTGATCAGTGTTGCCAGGTCGTATTTTTAAATCTGGGAGGTGTACCAAACAAAATCCGGGAGACGTACCTAAGGCGAAAATATTTAAATATAAATTATTTAATGTAAATAGAAAAAGAAATAGATGGCGCTACTTAAAATGGGTAAAAACCAAACAGTTCTCTGTTTGGTTGTAACCATGATGTAACTTATTTTTTTTTTAATTAGTAAATACGCTAAAACAGATATCAAATAATGTTTTATGTCATTTTTTGGTTTGAAGTTACTCGTAGCAATTTTTATTGGTTTTATTTAAGTAATGTATATTTTAGGCGACGCATTTTATTAAATTATAACATTTTACAAGCATTTTTGTTTCGTGTTTCGTTTCCGCACTTTTTTTCGTACTTAAAGTTTAAGCCGTGGTAGTATAAAAAACCGGGAGTTTGGAGCAGGAAATCGCGAGATCGGGAGACATCAGGAGTTCTCTCGGAAAGTCAGGAGACCTCAAGACCTGGCAACACAAATCGCCGGCGCCGGGTTGTAACCGGACTGTGTGTGACGATATATGGAGATATCTAGTACCTACGTAATGAAGAATGTTAATAGGTCCGTTAAATCACTTGAAACTTTATGACCGTGTAGCCTAAATGTCTAGAAATACACTTGTTTTTGTTTCATTTAAATCAAGCGAGTAGTTTTGAAGTTACGATAATTTTAGTTTCCGCCTTTTTCAAATACTTCGTTCGGGCGCGCCAAGCGCGCGTGACGTCATACCGCAACTCGCCGCTCTCACCGTACTGTGTTCTTCATACATTGCTATCGGATGGTCCCTACGTTCGCCCACAATAACATTTCTAACTGGAGTTTTTTTTTTATGTGAATCGGTGTTACAGTAGTGTTACAAGTATAATCGATGACAGTTTTAAAAGTTGATTGAAAAATCTAATGATTCCTTAAATAGACGAGTTAAGCTACTGTTTCTCAAATAACTCCGATTTCTTTACCGCGGCCGCCGAGACACAATGATTTAAGGCTTTGCCACACCAAAAGCAGGTCAGTAGCAGCGCGGTTTAAATATTAACGTTATCTCCTCGGGCCCATAGCTCAAAGAGGCTTCAGACCTGAAAAAACCCTTTGTACCTGAAAAATGATTTCTTATTTTGACACTCACAACATTTGTACCGCTGTCTGTGAGGAATGATTGACAAAAGAGTTTGGGCCATACGGCGCCATCTTGAAAATTTGTTTTTCCATTTTTTTGATAATTTGGCTTTTCTCCGACCAGATTTGAAGGCCTAACATGCGTTACATATCATTTGTAACGGGGCTGGTGTACTCAGTTTGTTTCTAGATTGTCTAGATTTTCTGTAATTAACCTCCAAAAAAAAGCCCGACGGGCTTTTTTTCCCATGCTAATTACAGAAAAACTAGGTACTCTACATACCAGTTTATTACATCAGCCCCGTTACATATGATATGTAACGCTAGTTAGCCCTTCAAATCTGCTCGGAAAAAGGCCTAATAATAAAAAAAAGGGAATAACATTTTTCAAGCGTTACTCCGTCGGGCCCATAAACTTTCATCGATAACTCCATAACGAGTGCGGTACAAATGATAAGAATGAAGTATTACTGAAATATTTTGCTGGTACAAAGGTTCTATGAACTTATTTTGTTAATATCTGCAGTAATTATGGAGAAATTCAAAGCGAAAGTTTGTATGTAGCTCACGAAATAGGGTGACAATGATAGTTAATGTTATTGGAATAATACTGGTTAGTACTAAAATGTTAGGTAGGTAAAAATTATAACGAAATAATCACAGATAAATCAATCTAGGTACCTGCGGTAACCTTATTACCAAAAGAAATGAAATATTGTATTATAAATAAAATATTATCAAAAAAATATGCATCCATCGAAATTCTTGTTAAGACTTATTGGTTGTTCGACCCAATGGTCATAACAAAAGTTAGATAACGCTTGTTAACATAATAATACATAAATAATACGGTCATTATGATAACAAAATAATAGAAAAAAAGAATAAGTTATTTAGGTAACAAAATAAAATGAATGAGCGAAGGATTTGTTAGGTGGGGAACAATTTTAGGTTTTTATTTGAATTTTTTCATAAATGTCCTAGTTTGCAACTATAAATTTTAATGCATTTAATTAAGTTCCTGAGAGATGAAGAGAAATTGGGATTTTTGAAATTGTATTAGGTATTAGTTCACCAATTGTAAAATTAATTAATAAAGTAGATGCCTTTACCAACTTAGCACAGACTGCTGAAAATGCTTGCCTAACTTATTTTTACTCTGGAGTGATTGCTATAGCTATGAATAATCGAAATTATGGTTCAATTTAGTAATAAGGGTCGGAACAGATACTTAACTATTAGTGTAATAAATACCTACTCCGAATCGGAACATCATAAGGTTACCATAGCCAAAATGCCTTAGGATAAACGGGATTATAAGTTTTATGTTTACATAAAACAATATTAAAACTGTACAGAATCTAATTGATGAGAGTCTTTTACTTAAAGTATTTTAAATGGTTTTATTATAAATAAAGTTAAACATAGTGGGGTTTTATACGTAATCCAATGTGTATGGGGAGGTAAAATTTGATGATTAAAGGAAATCACTTGGCACACGTGTATGTTAAGTAAATAGAAGCTGATTTAGCCCAGTAGCCACCCCTCACCCCCTGGTAGGTGATGAGGGAGGGTGTACAAAGTCTCACTTTGGCGTGCTTTAGAAAAAAAACTATCTATTTGACCTATCATCTTGAACTTGGTGTCGTTTTCGAATAAACCGAGAATGTAGCTTTCATTTTTGGCATAATTTTTGTTCAATTTACTACATTTATTGTGAAAAAAAAATAAGAAAATGAAAAAACTCTCCAAAAAATCTACTAGATTTTGCTTTAATATGCTATCGTTTAAAAAATATGCACTAGTGGCATAAATAAAAAATATTGGTAACACAAGATATTACAAGACGAAAAAAGAATTAATGTTGTCCATATTCTATGCTCTAACAGGAGGTGATACCATTTCAGCCTCTAATGGAGGAGGAGAGAAAAACGCGTCGTAAGCCTGGAATGTTTCTCCTCCAGCAACTCGGTTTTAAAACGATGGGTTGTGGAGACATTGAAAGCGCCAAAAAAAATTTTGGAAAAATTTATTATAACCATGTGCGCCTATGACAAGACAGTTTGAATAAAACGATATTTTTGTATTGTACATAGAATTCTCTGTTTGGGTATAAAATTATTTTAAATTGATTTGTTTTTAATATGTTTAAGATCCAGCTACTGCACCAGCTTAACCCATTGCAGGCGAGAATCATACTCTAAAAGATAAGGACAAATTAAAAAAAATCCATCATCGGAAGACAGTTTTCAACAATATCTTCTGAGAGCAGTATACCAGGGTGTCCACGTATGGGATCAGACATTAGTGCCCGTTCAAAATCTCTCACGTCCGGCACAGTGAAAGTGGGAAATAGCTACAAATAATCAGTAGGTGGTCTACTGCTGTGGCTGCTACCGCTTGTTTAGAGCTAATTCGTTGCAAATGCAATTCAAACCACATTGTGGCGTTAAATACAACTGTCAAAAAAGACAAATAAACTGCCCCGAATTATGCCTTTGCAGTGAAAAATGTCGTTCTGAGGAATGAGCACTCAGCTAGAACAAAGGTATACTCGTTATTCATTAGTGATGGGGTTTCTGGCCTAATAAAATAGAAGCTTCCCTATTCTCAACTAGTTGTTGTGCAAGTGAGGTACTTATACATCTGAATTCTGGACAAAGGGATCACCCACCCTTTAGGATACGGAGCAAAATATTTATGAGGGAACAGGAAATAGACTGCAATATTTTTTTGAAACAAAAATAGCAGGTTCGATTTTTGATATTTTTTTTTTGTCTGACATATGTAACTAAAAATTTTTGATTTTTGGACTTTTCACTTTTTTGTGCTATAAGCTTTGCTTGTTGTCACATTTCATGATTCTAGGTATACGGAAAGTACCTTATAGGTTTTGATTCCCATGCGAGTGTCCAAATATGCGGCATAAACGGTCGTATCTCTTGATTGACTCGGCACAGACGTTTGATTTTTTCACATCTTCAAGGGATTGCAGGCCTAAGTATTTGATATAAATTTCAACTTGATACGTCTACGCGTTCCTGAGAAAAAGGGTCTTGTCAGACAGACAGACAGACAGATAGACAGACAGACAGATAGACAGACCGACGGACAGACGGACGGACGGGCAACGAAGTTGTCCTATAAGGGTTCCTTTTTACCTTTTGAGGTATGTAACCCTAAAAATTAAAGATGCTATCAGAAATACATCGAAATAAAACTTTAGAAAATATCTGATTATGAATGAAACTTTAAACATCGGCGACGTAAAAAACAAATACTGAATGGTTTTGTCTCATATGCTTTAAAAAAACTTGTTTCATGCCCATTTTAGAAATGTACAATACTTGTACATTTTCCTAGCAAACATTGAGTGAATTACTATTTTTGACTTAAAGGTGCTGATTAAAAAAAAACATTATATTCGAGCTTTTTGACACAAAATTATTTAGAATGACTAAGAATAGAAAGGATATCATGTGAGTGTTCTATAAGGTTACCGTGACCTGAGATAAAAAAAAGAAAATAAAACCGGCAAAGTGCGAATCGGACTCGCGCGTAAAGGGTTCCGTACTATCGAACAAGAAACTCCAAAAAACACGTCTTTTGTATGGGGACCCCCTTTAATTTTTAAATATAATTTCATTTTATTATATTTTATTAGTGACTATAGCAATACAAACTCTGTGAGCATTTCAAGCGTCTACCTGTTGCCATTATTAAGATCGAGCAAAAAACGCCAAAAATACACGTTTCTAGTAGGGGAGCCCCTTTAACTTTTAATTTATCTGGGGGCACGGAAGTACCCCCGCCAAGACGAGCCAAGCGAAGCGCAAGGGCACTACCTACCTTTTCTCGAAACGCTTCGTCGTTTTTTTAAAGTCTCATAACTTTGCTTTGGATGAGCCAGGCGAAGCGCAAGGGCACTACCTACCTTTTCTCGAAACGCTTCGTCGTTTTTTTGAACTCTTATAACTTTGCTTTGGATGATGCTAAATATTTAAATTTTTCAAGATAGAATGCCATCAGTACAATCATTAAACATACAAAGTTTGAATGTCGTAGCTATTATACTTAAGATTTTATTAATGTCTCAAAACTCACGATTTCGTCACTGACTCACTGGACTGACTCACCAAGTGGCTCACCAATTACTTATTAATAGCAAACCAAATTACCGACTCAACAAAATCCCCAAAGCTACTTTCCCACCGTCACAGGAATCCATATGTTACGCTTTTAGTATTAGTGATATTGTAACAGAAATTAAATCACTCAAACTCGGGAAGGCTTCAGGTTTTGATAAAATATCTATTGAGCAAATTAAACATGTTGGCCCTGTGGGTATCTCGTGGTTACTTCAACTATTCAACAAGTGTCTTGAGACTGCAAAAATATCCAAATTCTGGAGAAAGTCAAAAGTAATCGCTATCCCAAAACCTTGGAAATTCTGTGATTACCCTAAAAATTACCGACCAATTTCCCTCCTTTTTCACATCTACAAGCTGTTCGAAAGTATGCTGCTGAATCGGCTATCTGGTGTTCATCATCATAATCATCATCGTCAGCCTGCATTAGTCCACTGTTGGACATAGGCCTCCCCTAACGCACGCCACTTATACCTATCTTCGGCCACGCGCATCCAGCTGTTACCAGCAACCTTGCGCAGATCATCGCTCCACCTAGCCGGGGGCGTCCCACGCTACGTTTGCCCAAACGCGGTCTCCACTGTAGCACTCTGTTTGTCCACCGGTTGTCAGTTCTTCGACATATATCGAGCCCTAATAGGCAGAACATCGTAAGCGCCAAAATACAAACTTTTCAGGAGGCGTTTTTTTTGTTTTTCTCATTAGCTACAACAGCTTTCGCATCCATTTCTAGACACATAAATCAATTTTAATTATAGGTATAAACAGATTTACACTATCTTTAAATAATAGCATCAGTTTCATCGATAGTGGCGGTGGCGATAATAAAAACTTACCAAAAGTAAGCATTTAATTAAAATGGTGGTTACGATCACACATACGATAATTCAAAAAAAATTCTAAATTTGCATTTACGTTGTCATTTGAAATATTTATATTTTAACAAAAAAAATTTGTTCTGGGAATTCTATTGAAATAAAAACTATTTTAATCTAGGATCATTATCTCTGCTGAGCCCGTCGATCAGTGCCCTCAGAAAGCTTATACGGATTTGTGAGAACTATACAGAGGCACAGGGGCTCAGATACAATGGAACCAAAAGCGAGTTGATGATCTTTAAGTCAGGTACAAAAACCTACACTAAAGTGCCACCGGTCTCATTGGGAGGCACTAACTTAAAGATCGTAACTGAATTCAAATATCTGGGCCACTGGGTCACTGATAATTTATGTGACGATCTGGATGTAGAAAGGGAGCGCAGGGCGTTGGCGGTTCGTTGTAATATGTTGGCTCGCAGGTTCGCACGGTGTACAAGAAATGTAAAAATAACGCTTTTTAAGGCATTCTGCCAGTCGTTTTACACGTGCAGCCTGTGGGTCAACTGTACGCAGAGGGCCATCAACGCCCTTCGCGTGCAGTACAACAATGGGTTCAGGGTGCTGATGGGGCTGCCCCGGTATTGCAGTGCTTCGGGGATGTTCGCAGAAGCACGCACCGACGGCTTCCATGCAATTGTGCGCAAAAGAGTCGCGTCCCTGATGCGGCGGACGAGGGCCAGCGCCAACGGCATCCTGAGCACCATTGCCAACAAACCGGACTGTCCTATACTCGGCCACTGGATGGCGTTACACAAACGCCAGGCCAGTATCCGGATTTAGTGACTGTCCTACTTTAGTGTGATAAGATTGTAATTTTACTAACATTAGTAATATAAGTCATTGTTTGTTTTTTTACTAACACTTATGGGCTACGGCCTGAAATAAATTCTATATTATTATTATTATTATTATTATTATTATTATTTTTTATTAGAAAAATTCTGTCTACAATAATTGACATCTCACAAAAAATCCTCTCCAAATCCTTAAAGGAGAAGGTTCATAAGTTACTCGCAATCAGTCTCAAATATTTCTGTCTTACAATAGTATGTATTTTTGGCGTAGTACTCTTTAAATTGTGAGCAAAAGTTTGCTTATTTATGAAAAGTCTTAGTGAAGTCTCTAGTTTTGAATATTAAGATTACTAGGTTTGAATATTTAAACCAGTGAGTTTACCTTATCTTTAAAAAATCAAAAAAGAACTATCACAAGTATTTAATAAACTTCTTTAGAAAATATTATAATAGATATTAAATTCAAACAGGTAAACAAAAATAAACTTAAAAATAAAGGCAACCATTTTGCAAGTGCCGTCAAAACAAATTTAGATTACTAGGTATCAATATTTAAACCAGTGAGTTTACCTTATCTGAGGAGGGTAGAATTCTATCGTCCAAGCCTGAACTGCTGGAAGAGGCCGACAAGTATCCATTGGTAAGCCCTTGGCATCATCTCACCTGGTGGCAAGTGACGATGAAACCGAAGATGGAAGTTGGTTTATCAAGATTCCCCAACGTAATACGGAACTGGCTATCTACGGGCAATCATACACGAACATACGCTTATTAAAAAAATATATAAAAAATAAATAAAAAAATACAAATATGCAAATAAATACAAATGACAGTTAATTAAAAACGATTTAAAATAAACATAGTTACGTTATACGCTTATTTGTCAGTAGTTTGGCCAAATACCCGAGAACCAGATTGACCCGACACTATAATGAAGATATCCCGGATAAAAATCAACTTGTACGATATTAGAATGGCTCTCAAATAGCTTCAGAAGCTTCTGGAGAAGAGACTTGGCATGAACATCAACGGCGAGTACATACCAACTTTACTACCAACCTTCGATTCACTAACGTTATCGTGGTCATGGCTGAGCTGAGACCTTGGAAGACTAAGGTACAATGCTCGATGGACTTAGCAGGGCCTCTCAACAAGTTGGTTTTAACATAGACAAGACGAATTATGTTACTACTCCTCTGGTTGGTTGAGGTTGGAGACTACACTTGATATTTTTGACGGATATGTCTGCCTGGATATGTTTTCCTGGGACAAACAGTCCAGCTAGGTAGATCCATCTTCGAGAAGGAGATCAACTTTCGTCGAATCGAATTCTCAACCGTCAAATAAAACTCTGCTGGGCAGCGGCGTTCAGGAAGCTCCGCAATATCTTTACGTCCAAAATACAGCAATGTCACAAGACTAAGGCTTCCATTAAATCATGCATGAATTGTGTGATAGTTGATACTGATGATTAATATTGCAACTACTCAAACAGCTTAAGCACAAAAAGCAAGTAAACCTTTTCTTAAACAAAACTCTGAATGTAATTCTTGTAAATTTTGAATTTCCTTTTTTTTCTTTTGAAAAATTGCAAGATGTAGGAGGCCTAAATTGTACGGTATTTAAAAATATAATTTGTAAAGCGATAAAAGAACTTACTTTAAAAACCGGTTCACCCGAAAACCGGGTTTTTTATTATGAAAACCGAAAAGAAACCGGGTTTTATTTTCGGCCGGGTTTGCATTCCCTAAACAGCATGTATTATTCAGAAAATCAACAATTTACTATTTTAACCTCTACCTCTAACCTCCTTGCGAGAAAACACAGCTGTTGATGACAAAAGATATCAGATATACGACTTTTTTTTTCTGGGTTTCGTACAAAGTTTTTTGAGCATTCACCACATACAATATGTATACAATGCTTGCTGGTTAAGCGGGAAATCGAAGACGAAACAACAGACCTATACCTGTTTCATTTTATCGCAAGTCTAATGCTTTCTACCTGTCTCTTTCGCTTATGTTACTTACGATGTAAAAAAATCAAAATTTTGTATCGTAACCGCCATGAGTTGTTGCTTACGATGACAGAATAATTTTTGCTTACGATGTTTTTTTGTGAAAATGTCAGGTAACGATGAAAAACAAAAATGACTCTTATGTTTGCAGAAAATAAGGTTCACTTTCGATAATTTTTGAGCATACGATAGACATCATGACCTTGCGTTTACTATAAAAAAAGGTTTTGAAGATTTTTGGCGCTTACGATGTTCTGCCTATTAGGGCTCGATATGTCCGGCCCATTGCCACTTCAGTGTGCTAATTCTCTGAGCAATGTCGATTACTTTGGTTCTCTGGCGAATAACCTCATTTCGGATTCGGTCGCGCAGAGAAACTCCGAGCATGGCTCTCTCCATGGCACGCTGTGTGACTTTGAGCTTGTGGACTAACTGCACTGTTAGTGTCCACGTTTCGGCGCCATATGTCATCACGGGTAGGACGCACTGGTTGAAGACTTTTGTCTTCAGGCATTGTGGTATTGGCGACGTGAATATGTGACGAAGCTTGCCGAATGCTGCCCAGCTTAGCTGTATTCTTCTACTGGCCTCCCTCTCGAAGTTGTTTCTACCTAACTGCATGATTTGCCCGAGGTAGACATTTTCTTGAACAGCTTCGAGAGGTTTACCCTCGACTATAACCGGACTCGGGACGATGTGTTTATTGAACATGACTTTAGTCTTGTCCAAGTTCATCCCGAGACCAATCAGTCGGGAAGCAGCATTAAGGCTATCCAGCATATCCTTTCTTTCCGATTCTGCCATTATGACGATATCATCGGCAAAGCGAAGGTGTGAGATGTGTTCGCCATTGACATTTATGCCTCGTCCTTTCCAGTCTATAGTCTTGAAAACGTCTTCCAACGCATCTGTGAACAGTTTTGGGAATATGACATCCCCCTGTCTCACTCCTCGATGCAATTGGATGGGTTTTGATTGACTATTCTGTATTTGGACGGCCATAGTGGCGGCGTCGTAAAGACATCTCAGCACTTCGATGTATCGCCAGTCAACTTGGCATCTCTGCAAGGACTCCATTACAGCCCAGGTCTCGATGGAGTCAAAGGCCTTCTCATAGTCCACAAATGCAAGACACAAGGGCTGATTATACTCCTCTGTCTTCTGTGTAATCTGCCTCACTGTGTGTATGTGGTCTAGAGTGCCAAAACCTCCTCGAAACCCAGCTTGCTCTGGTGTTTGGAATTCATCAAGCCTACGTGCGAGTCGGTTTGTGATGACCCTCGAGAACAGCTTGTAGACATGGCTTAAAAGCGATATCGGTCGGTATACTCCTCTGTCTTCTGTGTAATCTGCCTCACTGTGCGTATGTGGTCTAGAGTGCCAAAACCTCCTCGAAACCCAGCTTGCTCTGGTGTTTGGAATTCATCAAGCCTACGTGCGAGTCGGTTTGTGATGACCCTCGAGAACAGCTTGTAGACATCGCTTAAAAGCGATATCGGTCTATAGTCTTTTAGAAGAGTTTTGTCACCTTTCTTAAAGAACAGGACCACGATGCTTCTGTTCCACGCCTTTGGAGTTATCCCGTTTTGTAAAGCAACATTGAATATATTCTGAAGCCTACTGATTACAGGCTTACCACCTGCTTTCAGTAGCTCAGAAGTTATTCCATCCTCTCCAGGGGCTTTTCCATTTTTAAGCTGTCTGAGGGCTAACTCGATCTCGTCGTGACTGATATCGGGAAGCTCGTCAGTGAAGTGGCAAGTCAACGTGGCTCGGGCTTCCGTGTTATGGGGATCTGGTCTGGAAGCTTTTGAAGCATATAACCGACTATAGAAATCTTCGATCTCGGACAAGATCTCGGGCTTAGAGGTAGCGACTCTGCCGTCGAATGTTGTAAGTTTTGTCAGATGACTTCTCCCAAGCTGCTGAATGAAAACTTTAGTTCCTCGATTCTTCTCTATAGCTTCTTCGATATGAAGAGCATTGAAACGACGAAGATCTCATTGCATCAGCTTACGTATCCGCTTTGAGAGAGTTTTGTCATCTCCCGAAGTGGCTGTCATGTTTTCTCGCCTTTTCCTCATAAGCTCCAAAGTCTCATCCGAGAGTTTTGATTTCCTGTCCTTATGCTTGACTCTACAGAACTTTTCTCCCACAGCCCTCATGGTATTTACCACGTTGTTGAGGTCCTCGTCTAAGCCAACTTATGGGGTAAGAGCATCGAAGCTATTTTTCAGCTCCAGTTGGAATCGCTCGGAACCAAGTAGGACCTAAAACTGATCAGGACGAAGAGAAGATTTCATCAGACGACTTCTTTCTAGCTTGTAATCGATATTCAGACTCGGAGAAGTCGGTGATCGCTGCCGGTATTAAACCTGTTGATCACGGAAACATCTCTGAATATGTGCTTCTTGTCAGTCAAGATGAAATCTATTTCGTTTTTGGTCACAGTATCAGGGCTTTTCCAGGTCCATCTTCTTTGGGGCTTTTTCTTATAGAAAGAGTTCATTAAGAAAAGCCCCTGCAGATTTAGATTTAGATTTATTTTATATCATATTATCAATGTCATATTCATAATAAAATGTCAGAGTATAATATGATCGTCAGAAACATAATAGTTAAAATACAAATACAAAGAGGTTAAAACATATTTTTTATTAGTTTTAAGTATTTTTATTTATTTACATAATATTTACATAAGTTCACAGAAAATAAAAAGACAAAAAACTATAAAGATTCATGGGTGAGATTCGAATCCGGACCTAAAAGCAGCAAAACGTAAGTGGCTCGCACCAAAACCGCTGATCTACCAAAGTACTTATAAGTAATGGTTAAAAATTTGCATCATATGCGTTCTCCTTTTACGTAATTTCACTTGTTACGGACAGCGAGCCGGCCGCCTAGCGCTGCATCGCGCCACGCCCCCACGCATACCGCGCGCCCCGCGCGCCCCCCGCAAGCGCGCATCGTTATCATACCCGCCAATAGGGATACTGTGATTCTAGACATAAGTAGAGCATTTTGTTAATAAAATTGTTTGTGGTGGGACAGCTCGTGGGTTTGTGGTGGGACAGCTCGTGTATTTTTCGTGTATGAAAACGCTTCGCTCGTAACTGACCGCCATTTGCCAGATTTCCCAGGGGTTCCGGCCATACCACCCGGGACCCCCGCTGTTGCGGTCGCGTAGCCAGCACGAAAACCCCCACCGCTAGGGCCGGGAAGCTTATGCCTGCCTGCGGGTACTAACCACAGGTGGGACTTCCCGGGCCAAGCAACATCGCCGAGCGAGTGTTGTTTCTACGGACTAACTCCCGTAGGGGCAGCACTCGCACCGCGACCTTAACTAACCCTCCTTCAGGGCTAACCCCTAGGTTCGGAACGGGAGGTCGATCTTTCGCGTATCACCCGCGATCGAGGCTTCCCGTGCCGAGCCACACAGAGCGGAGTTAAGTGTTTGCTGGCCTTATTGTTTCTTCCCAATAAGCCAGCAAACATGCCTCCCACCCCGTCCGGCAAAAAGCCGCAACCCACGCCGAAAGCCCGCCTCGGCGGCATAAAAACGGCCTCTCGCGACCCCGCGCAAGCTCGGCGAGACGTTGCACTCGCCTTCATGAGGCGAGTGTTCAGCGAGAAACTCGCCGAGCGCCAGGCCAAACGGACGGCCGAGGGCACCCCTCCCCTTCCCTCACCATCATCGGGCGGGGGAGAAGAGTTCTTCCCCGGTGGGGCCGCTTCGCCTGCGTTAGAAGTTGACCTCACTGGGGACGACCAGGATAGCAGCCGCATAGACGCGGCGCTGTCGCTGGCCGCCCTGCGCCCCCGAGGTGCGGCGCCACCGACGCAAGCGCCCCTCCACACCCCTCAGCTGCCCGCTACCTCAGCAGCGACGACTCCGCTCGCCCGCGGCGCGACTACCGCACCCCATACTACGGTGAGCCAAAAGCCGCCCGCCCCACCCCCGACTGTGACACCACTGTCGGGGGCGGCGCCGCGTCCACCCCTACCTAAACGGGTCAAGATGGCCTCGTCGCCCACACTGACTCCACCACCGGCGCCGTCGATAAGGTTATCACCGAGACCTCCACGACCGCCGCCCATAAGTGCGACCTCCGTTAATGCGAGGTCGCACGCACAGGACACGACAAGCGCGCCGCTCCTGGACGTAGAGATGTACTCCGTCCAGTCGAGCGAGCGCCCCTCACCGGACTTGACACAATGTCTGTCCGCCGCAGCCCCCGCCGGTACGGCAGCCCCCGCCGGTACGGCAGCCCTCGCAGGCGCTGCTCAGCAGCTAGCCGCCCCCCGCCGCCCACGCTACCCCCCGCTCGTTGTTGAGCATCTCCCCAACTGGGCCCAGCATTTCCGGGCCTTAAAGGAGGAGCTAGGACACGCGCCCAACGCTCGCCCATTTGGGAAGGGCGTGCGCTTCTCCCCGAAGGACGACCAGGAGTACCGCGTTATCCAGCGCTACCTCGTTGCGCTGGAAAAAGACGTGGAGATCTCCTGGTTCTCCTATTCACTGCCCGCGGAGAGAAGCCTCAAGGTGGCCATCCGAGGGCTGCCCTCAGATACCAACCCGGCGGACATTGAGGATGAACTCCGCATCCTAGGCTTCAACCCCGAATACGTGCGCGTCATTCGCGCACGAAAGGGCCGCCCGGGATGCATCTTCTTTGCCCAGCTGCGACGGACAGAAAACTTAATCCCCGCTATATACAACATAGAGGAGATGTTGTGTATGCCGGGGATCAAAATAGAGGCCTGGCGCGGGAAAAAGGGTCCCGCGCAATGCCACCGGTGCCAACAGTTCCGGCACTCCTCACACAACTGCCACCGCAAGCTGGCATGCGTGCGATGCGGTGAGGAGCACGCCGCCCGGGACTGTCCGCGTGACCGGAGCGAGCCGCCCACCTGCGCCAACTGCCAGGGGGCTCACCCGGCAAACGCGACGGACTGCCCCGCCTTTAAGCGCGAAATGCGTAATAAAAAGGCGGGCACCGTCGCGTCCACCACGAACGCCGGTGCACCGCGACCGAAACCCCCCCCTTTAGCACAGCCACCCCAGGCTGCCTCCTCCAAAAAACGGAGGAGAGGGGGAAGGAGGAAAAGGGGAAAAAAGCAGGTGCAGCCCCCGACTGAGCCTGCGCCCCCCGAGCAGGCACGCAGCCAGGCACCGCGCAAGAGACAGCAGCAGCTGCCGAAGCCGGTGCCTCCACCATCAGGCGCAAGGCCCCCGGCCCCAGCGGCACTGCCCAAGGCCAGGCCTCAACACCCGCCGCCGCCACCTCCACCACACCAGTCTCGGCGGAGCTACGCTGCCATCGCAGCCTCGAAACCACCGGGGCAGGCGACCAGGCCCGCAGCCCCGCCCCAGGCTCCAGCGACAACGCAGGCCAGAGAGGAGAGGAGGGCCGTCTTAACGGCGACCATAACCCTCCTCAACGAGATCCTGGTCGCGGTACAAAGCGACCGCGACCCGACTCCGGTGATCCTCCGGGGGATGGCTCAGCTCCTCCAGTCACACCAGTGACTGCCACCCCACTGAGGATCCTCCACTGGAACGCCGAGGGCCTCACCAAACAGAAGCTGGGGCTCCTCAGGATCACCCTCTCTGTGCAGAAGGTGGACGTGGCGCTCATCTCTGAGACCCACCTTAAGGACAGAGACAGACTGAAGATTCCTGGTTACCTAGTATACAGGAAGGACGAGATCTCCGCAAACTCCGGTATGGCCTTTCGAGGCTTGGCCGTCGCAGTACGCAGGAGACTCGTCCACCAGCCGCTACCAGTCCCGGCTCTCCAGTCTGCCTACGCCTTAGGCGTGGAACTGTGCATCGCCGGGCAGCCAGTCCGTGTGTTTGCGTTTTACCGACCCCCCGGTGGTCGAATCGCAGTAGCCGACATCCACACCCTGCTGGAATCGGCACTGCCCACGATAATCGGGGGCGACTTTAACTGCAAGCATACGGCTTGGAACTCCACACACATCTGCCCCAACGGAAGACGTCTCCTTGACGACGCGGAACGTCAAGAATATGAGGTACTGGGACCGGAGGTGCCAACGCACTACCCCCACTACCACCTCCACATGCCTGACGTCATCGACTTGACTCTGGTACGTGGCTTACCATCCCGCCCTACCATTGAAGTCGTCGATGACCACCTCATATCTGACCACCAGCCGGTCCTCGTCACCCTGGCACAACCTACTGCCAGGGTTGCTCCACCGAGGCCGCGCCGTCGTCACTTGTGGGACGTCTTCGAGAACCACATGGCGATGCACACCCCAACGAGACCTGTCATCTCGCCTGCGGACGTAGACCTGCTTGCAGTCGATCTCCAATCCTGCATGCAGGCCGCACTCGCAGCCTCTACTGAAGAGTCCTCCTCTTCACTGGTGAAGAGTAGAGAGACACCCCCCTTCATCAAGAGGCTGCTTGAGAAGAAGCGTCGACTACGCAGGCAGTGGCAAAGGACACGCTGCCCCACGTTGAAAACCCAGCTGAACGCGCTTGCCGAGAAAATCTCGAACGCACTGGAAACAGTCGCGAAAGAGTCTTGGCAACGCTACATCGACTCAGCTGGTGACGACTGGCCCAGCGTCCATCGGCTTTGTCGGCAAGTCTCGGGCGTCCCGAATCCGATCCGCCCACTCCTCGCCAGTGACGGAACACCCCGTTACCGAGCTGAGGACCGGGCTGAGATCTTCGCGGACTCCCTGGAGAAAGCCTTCAAACCGAACCACGGAGATGACACCAAAGCAGAGGAGATTTCTCGTCACCTGGAAGCCTACTTCGCCGAGCCGATAGCCGCCGACGAAGACCCAGTGATATTCACCCCGGGCCAGGTGCAGCGCATGATGCGTCGCACACAGCTCCGGAAAGCCCCAGGACCCGACCAGATTACCAACGAAGCCCTCCGCCGCCTACCGCCGCGTGCAATCGCGGCGGCGACGCGGCTCTTCAATGGAATCCTGCGCACGGGGCACTTCCCGCAAACGTGGAAGCTGGGACGTGTCATAATGCTGCCAAAGCCAGGGAAGAATATCCTGAGGGCCGAAAGCTATCGGCCTATCACGCTGCTTCCGACCATCTCCAAGGTGTTCGAGAAACTCCTGCTGCGGCATCTGGTTCCGCACATAACGCCGCGTGACGAGCAGTTCGGCTTCCGAGCCGAACACTCCACCACGCTCCAACTGTCGAGGGTACTGCACAGCATGTCCGTGGCCTCTAACAAGAGGGAACACACGGTTGCAGTATTCCTCGACATGGAAAAGGCCTTCGACCGCGTATGGCATCCCGGCTTGCTCTACAAGCTGTCCACGTCGACGACTCCACGTCGAGTCGTGCAGACTGTGGCCACCTTCCTGGCAGATCGGCGTTTCCAAGTGGCAGTGGAAAACGCCATCTCCTCAGAGCGCCCCATCCAAGCCGGAGTACCGCAAGGTAGCTGCCTGTCGCCCGTGTGCTATGCCAGGTACACAGACGACATCCCTGTGTCGGGGAGGACCCAGCTGGCGCTGTACGCCGACGATGCGGCGTACATCCACAGCTCCATAAGTCCGCGTCACGCTGTGTCTTGTATGCAGCTGACACTCGACGCACTCCCCGCCTGGCTGGCCGACTGGCGGCTCACCGTCAACGTGTCGAAGACCCAGGCGTTAGTCATCGGAACCAGATGCAGAGACTTGCCAGCCCTGCGCCTTCATGGACAGGAGGTCGAGTGGAGCCCCAAGGCGAAATACCTCGGGGTGACCATAGACCGAAACCTGTCCATGAAGCACCACGTCACGTCTGTCGTCGGGCAGAAGCTCGGCGTCTACAAGACGTACATCCGCTCTCGCCTCACCTACGCCGCGCCGGCCTGGTACGCGCTGGTGAGCGAGCCGCTCCGCCAGCGACTGCGCGCGCAGCAGTCGCTGGCGCTCCGTACCATTGTAGACGCCCCCCGCTTTGTGAGGAACGCGACTATAGAACGGGACCTCGAGATGGAAAGCCTGGACGAATTTATTCGTCGGCTGGCCAAGTCCATGTTCGGGCGAGTAGAAGCGTCGGCGCTCCCGCACATCCGGGAGCTGGCCCCCTACCGCTCGAACCCCCAGCACAGGAAGCGCCTGCCGCGAGACCTCCTCGAGGTCGCGGCGGGCCCCTCGTCGGAGCCGTCTCCTCCGGCTCCGACACGACCGCCGCCCGCGCGCCGGTCGCCCGCCGGACCTCCCCTCACAGGGAGCCTCCAGGCTGAGCTTGACCGCGCGGGGGCAGGCGAAGACACCGGACTGACGACTACCACGGATGTGACCCCAATGACCTGCCCGTATTAACGGGCAGCGTGGACCACCACGTTTATGGGGCAGAGCCCCGACAACGTCTCCCCGTTGCCCCCTCCGGGGGCAACGAGAAGAAAACCCGCGAGATAAAATTGTATTGTGAACCCGACCGCCGAGCCTTTCACTTCTGAGAACACCTGAACACCCGAACGACCGAAAAATACAGTCCACTGATCCAGAACAACTCTGCCTGGTCCTTCAAGATCCGGATTAGAACGTGAATCCGCACCGTGGTATTTTCATCGTCCCGCTGCCCGACAACCGATTGCCGATCGCAATGGTCATCACTAGGAGCCAGAGTGACAGAGCCGAGCAGCGTGAACGCACCGAAGCCGAGCGACGTGAACTGGAACGGATCGCTGCAGAACGGCAGCGACGGCTGTCCCTGAACCCGCCAACCTCACCTGCCACCACGACGAACGTGCAGTCTGACCCGACCCCGCTCTCCGGGGGGGAGGGGCAACTGCCCTCCGCGACATCCGGGACCGAGCTTCCGCCGATCGCTGCGACGGGCGCAGTTAAGAAAACACCACGCCCGAACCCTGCCGTCACCTGTGGCCGCCACTCACCGGCGCGCTCGGAGCGATCGAACACGAGCGTCGCCTCACGCCAGCGGCGCGCCAAACTCGCCGCCACCGAGAAGCTTCTTGAGATCGAGCGCAGGAAGCTTGATCTGGAGGCCGAGTTGGTGAAGGAGCGACTAGCCGCCGAGGTCGCTTCCATAGAAGACGAGCAGGAGGAACGCGAGAGCCTGCCTGAAGTCGGACACCCGCCGCACGACCACCGCGACAGGGTAACCGACTGGCTACGCGAGCAGCCGTTGGACCGACATGGAAAACACCACGTGGAGCCAGAAAACCAACACGTCGAGCCAGAAAAACACCACGTCGGGCCAGAAAACCACCACATCGGGACAGAAAAACACCACGTCGAACAAGAAATACACCACGTGGGAGCCATCGTGGAGCCAGTACGGGGGGAGCCGCCGTGTGACCGAGGGCGCCGCCGAGACTCACCGTCGCCGGCGAGACGCAGCAGCGACATCGAACAGTTGGCGCACGTGTTACAAAAAATAACACGTGCACGACCGCGCCACGCCCCAGAGCTGCCGACGTTCTCGGGCGCGCCCAGCGAATGGCTGCCATTCAAGGCAGCTATGCGAGACTCTACCACCATGTTTGACTTGTCGTTAGGTGAGAACCTGCTACGCCTGCGGAGCTGCCTCAAGGGAGAAGCTCGCGATGCCGTGGCTGCGCTACTTCACACAGCCACGGACCCCGAGATCATCATGCGAACGCTGGAGCAGTGCTTCGGGCGTCCCGAAGTCATCATTGATCGCGCCTTCGAGGACCTGAGGAAGCTGCCGAAGCCGGGAACGTCGGCGACTGAACTCAACAGCTTCGCGATCAAGCTGCAGAACGTCGTCTGCGTGCTGCAGACCATCGACCGACGGGGCTACCTGCATAACCCTATGCTGGTACGCGAGGCGCTGGAGAAGCTGAGCCCACACATCAAGTCACGTTGGTGTGACTACGCCGACGAACATCAAGGTACCGCTGACCCCGAAATAGTAGTGCTGTCTCGCTTCCTCATGCGCGAGGCGGACCGGGCGTTGAGATACACTTACGCCCCGGCATCGAGCAACGTGCCTGCGACCGCGACGCGCGGACCGACGCCGCGACCCGCCGCTACCCAGATGGGTGGCAAGAAGAGGACGACCGCCGTCTACGCTACCTCCGAGACGACGGGAGAGCTGAGCGACCCGTGCCTGAGCTGCGGACAGGCGCACCCGCTACCGCGGTGCCCGTCCTACAAGGCGCTCTCCATCGACCAACGCTGGGACTTCGTGCGAGAGAAGGGGCTGTGCTTCAAGTGCATAGCGAGGCGCCACCGACGGAGCTTCTGCAAGGCGAAGCCGTGCGGCGTGAACCAGTGCCGCCGCCCGCATCACCCTACGCTGCACGAGGACGCGCAGCCAGCGTCAGCCGCACCGAGCACCGCGGCACGGACCGCGCCTCCGAGCAACAGCGAGGCAGTACTATCGGTGGCCACGCCCACTGCCACTAGCACACGATCTGTGCTGCTTAAGGTATGCCCGGTGGTCATCTCTGGACCGCGAGGAGAGACGCAGACCTACGCCTTGCTGGATGAGGGCGCCACCGTGACACTCATCGACGAAGAGCTGGCGAGAACCGTTGGAGCTGAGGGACCCTCACAACCCCTGCACCTACATGGCGTCAACATGTCTCAGAGCGAGCGAGACAGCAAGGTCGTCGCCATCGAGCTGCGTGGGAAGAACGAGGGGGTGCCATTTCCAGTGCGGGCACGCACCGTGAGAGACCTAACACTTCATCGGCAGGAGATATCGAGCGCTCTGCTGCAACACGAACACCTGCGTGACCTGCTGAGCGACGAGGTATGCTACCCGCTGGCACGCCCACAGATCTTGATCGGCACCGACCACTGGGAGATGATCGTGTCCCGTGAGCTACGAGTCGGCGAGCCCGGTCAGCCCGCTGCATCGAGAACTCAGCTGGGCTGGGTGATCCACGGGAAGATGCCACGCAGCCTGGTCAGCGGCTGCGAGAACGTGCTGCACACCTACGTGCGCGATCGGCACGACCAACAGCTTCACGATCTGGTGGAGAAGCACTTCCGGATCGACTCGCTTGGCGTTTCACACAAGCCGCGAGTCAGCGACGAAGACCAACGAGCGACGCGCATCGTGGAGGGCACGCTGCGCAAGATCGACGCGGGCTACGAGGTCGGCCTGCCATGGCGACACGACCACGTGACCATGCCTCCGAGCTACGAGGCAGCAGCGCGGCGGCTACGGAAAATCGAGCAGAAGATGGACGCGTCACCTGAGTTCGCGAGGGAGTACACCGCTCAAGTAAACAACCTACTTGAGAAGGGCTACGCGACACCATGCGACGGCACCGAGCAAACGAGCAGCGTCTGCTGGTACCTGCCCCACTTCGCCGTGCAGAACCCGAACAAACCCGGCAAGTGGCGGCTTGTCTTCGACGCGGCCGCCCGAAGCTGCGGAACGAGCCTGAACGAGCAGCTGCTGGAAGGACCTGACCTGCTGCTCTCTCTCCAAGGCGTCGTGTTTCGCTTCAGAGAGAGACCGATCGCCGTGACCGCCAACATCCAGGAGATGTTCCTTCAAGTAAGGATCCGCCCAGCAGATCAGCCGGCGCAGCAGTTCCTGTGGAGGGGTGACGACCGAGCGAACCCGCCCCGCCAGTACAAGATGAGGAGCATGATCTTCGGTGCAGCCAGCTCTCCGTTCATGGCGCACGCTGTGCGGAACCACAACGCACAGCAGCACGCGCATACACACCCGCGCGCTCTGGAGGCCATAACGGGGAGCCACTACATGGACGACCTAGTGGACAGCTACACCAGCGAAGAGGAAGCCCGCCGCACCATCGCCGAGATCAACGAGGTGCACGCCGCGGCCGGCTTCACGCTGCGCAAGTGGAGCGCCAGTCACGACGACGTGCTTCGTGACATCCCGCAAGAGCTGCGGGCGACCACACCTTCCCAGCTGGGAACCGACCACGGGAGCAAGATCCTTGGGCTCCACTGGAACGCCGATCGCGACGAGCTGGGCTTCAACACCTCGATGTCCAGAGTCCCGGCCGAGGTGCGTGCGCAGTCCCGCGCGCCCACTAAGAGGGAGGCCCTAAGCGCGGTCATGTCCATCTATGACCCGCTGGGGCTACTGAGCCACTACACGATCCGGGCGAAGATCGTCCTGCAGAGCCTGTGGCGCCTACAGCTGCCATGGGACGAGCCGATACCTGCGGAGGAAGCCGAGCTCTTCGCGAACTGGCTGGAGCAGCTGGCGGACGTCGCACGCCTGCGACTGCACCGCTGCTACGCGTTCGGGACCCACGACCGCATCGAGCTGCATGTCCTGTGCGATGCGAGCGAGCAGGCGTACGCGACTGCGGCCTACTGGAGGGTGACCCGCCGCGACGGGAGCATCGCCGTCACTCTGGTCGCCGGCAAAGCGAAGGTGGCACCGCGGCGCGCGCAGAGCATCCCGCGCCTCGAGCTTCAAGCGGCTGTCATCGGCGCGCGGCTGGCCGACACCATCAGGAAGGAGCACCGCGTCGAGATCGAGCGCGCTACCTTCTGGACCGACTCAGCGACCGTGGTCCACTGGGTGCGAAACGACGCGCGCCGATACACCCCCTTCGTCGCTCACCGCCTGGGGGAGCTCGCCGAGCTCACCGACAAGAGCGAGTGGCGCTGGCTGCCCACCGAACACAACGTGGCTGACGACGCCACGAGACACAGCCGCGCGCCCATCGACGAGAACGAGCGCTGGTTCCAGGGCCCCAGCTTCCTTTACGAGCCCGAGGCAAGCTGGCCCGCCGAACGCGTGGCCGCCGAGGAACGAGAGGAGGTCCTGCACATCACCGAGCCTGCCGAACGAGACGCCGACTGGCTGCCCGAGCCCACACACTTCTCGAAATACGAGACGCTGGTGCGGGCTACTGCACGCGCGCTGGCCTTCACCGACATCTGCCGTCGCCGAGCCACGCGCATGGAGCTGGACCACATCCTGCGAGCAGAACGAGAGCTCGTAAAGAGAGCACAGCGGGAGAGCTTCGCTGAGGAAATGGAGCGACTGAACGCAGGTCGCCCCCTACCCCGATCGAGCCGTCTCTTCAAGCTGGACCCGATGCTTGAGGACGGCATCCTACGAGTGCGAGGCCGCATTGGAGCTGCCGACGCGCCCGCTGACCTGAAGCGGCCCGTGATCCTGGACGGCCGCCACCACCTGACCAAGCTCATCGTGCTGCGAGAGCACTGCGCAGCCGGTCACACCAACAGGGAGCGCGTGACGAACGACCTACGACAGCGGTACTGGGTTGTACACCTACGGCCCACAGTACGCGCCATCGAGCACCGGTGCGCCCTCTGCCGAGTGCGCAAAGCCAGACCGCAGCCACCTGCCACCGGAGACCTGCCGCGGGCCCGCCTGGACCCGTTCCACCGCCCGTTCACAAACTGCGGTGTGGACTACTTCGGGCCAATGAACGTGAAGGTGGGACGCCGCCGGGAGAAGAGGTGGGGGGCGCTCTTTACGTGCCTCACCATGCGAGCGGTACACGTCGAGGTCGTCCCGTCCCTGTCGACTGACTCGGCACTGATGGCGCTGCGGAGGATGGCTGCGCGCAGAGGATGGCCGAGCCTCATGTACTCGGACAACGCGACCAACTTCCGAGGGGCGGACCACGAGCTGAAGAAGGCCTACGCTGAGTGGCTGCCTCTTCTCCGCGACGAGGGGCTCAAGCACCGGATGGAGTGGCGCTACATACCTCCTGGGGCGCCGAACCAAGGCGGTGCCTGGGAGAGGCTGGTGCGCTCAGTCAAAGCAGCACTACGAGCGACACTGCGAGAGAGGGTGCCGTCCGACGAGGTGCTACAAACGGTGCTCACGGAAGCGGAGCACACGATCAACGCGCGCCCACTGACCCACGTGAGCGTGAACCCGCAAGACCCGGAGGCCCTCACCCCCAACCACTTCTTGTTGGGGTCATCAACGGGGCTGCCGACCACCGGCCCTTGCAACCCGGCCGACCGACGAACGTGGAGAGCCAGCCAGGCGCTCGCCGATCACTTCTGGCAGCGATGGCTGCGCGAGTACCTGCCGACGCTGGTACCAAGAGAAGAGCCGACGAGCCACCGTCGAGCGCTGCGAGAAGGCGACATCGTGGTCGTGGTGGACCCTACCCTGCCACGCAACGTCTGGCCTATGGGGAGCGTCGAGCGAGTGTACGCTGGACCAGACGGCGGCGTACGAGTCGCCGACATCAGGACGAGGACCGGCACCTTCAGGCGTCCAGTCAGCAAGCTCGCCGTCCTGGTGGCCACAGAAGAGGCTACGCAAGCTGCGCCGGGGGGAGGAACTGTTACGGACAGCGAGCCGGCCGCCTAGCGCTGCATCGCGCCACGCCCCCACGCATACCGCGCGCCCCGCGCGCCCCCCGCAAGCGCGCATCGTTATCATACCCGCCAATAGCGATACTGTGATTCTAGACATAAGTAGAGCATTTTGTTAATAAAATTGTATTGTGAACCCGACCGCCGAGCCTTTCACTTCTGAGAACACCTGAACATCCGAACGACCGAAAAATACAGTCCACTGATCCAGAACATCACTCATATCTCTCTTAAATGAATTTTTTCGAAGATAATTTCGTCATAGATCGATTTCTGGTGACTTTTAACCCCTAATCCTAGATTTTCGTCAAAAGGTTTCAAGCCGTTTTCCAAATCGTCGGGACACTTAACTCGTTTAATAGTATAGTTTATTATATATTTTTGACAAAAAAAACAGAAAAATATTCAATGTTACGTAATATTAGAAAGTTATTCATCATTTATTATGATATTAGTCAGTAATATCAATTAGTTTTGGCGACTTTTGAGAAATTTTCTTATTGCAAATGTTATCAGCGCCATCTAGTTGAGTTTAGAAAGAAAGAAAGAAAGAAAGAAAATACATTTATTCGACATCACAAATAGCACCTTAAAACTAAAACAGAGATAACAAAAATAAAACTTAAAAATACTGATAAAAGTGCCACTCAGACATCGAATGGGTCTCTACTCAGCATGTGTTGCAATCAGCAAGCTGGCTGCAACGCTGGTTTTCTGTAGAGCCCTTTACATTGTATGTGAGGCAGCGAGCGAACATCACATTGTAAATGTTAGCAATCATTGGTTCATATGACAATAACAAAATGACACATACATTTATTTGTCTTCCCAACTAATAGCTATACATGCAGAGAAATTCTGAAAATCTGAATAACAAAATAAAAATAAAAAGTGTTAAAAATTAAATTTAAAAAATAAAAAGTGTTAAAAATTAAAGGAGACGTTTCACGGGACTATGGAGCTTGGACCTGGTCTGTGTACTAAACATCATAAATAAGTCATTAGAAACATAGTCTTTTCTAATTGTACATTTCCTTCGATTTACCTTCGTTGCGAGGTTCATTTAGTTTCTCAGATTTAACAATCGCAACACATAAATCACCCAACATGGCGTTCGTTCAGAAACTAGATTTTGTACATACCATTGAAATTTTTTTTTTTTTTTATGTGATAAGGAAGGCAAACGAGCAAGTGGGTCACCTGATGGTAAGTGATCACCACTGCCCATAGACACCTGCAACCCCGGAGGGGATTGCAGATGCGTTAGTAATTTAGTTGTCCGACAAGTAACTCGAAAACCAGCTGTTATGCCTGTAAAAGAGGCAAGGCATATCCGCAGATTTTAAAAATCGTACACCAATGTCAGAAGTCAGAACAGAAGGGTGTTCAGTCAATCATAGTCAGAGAATGCATCTGAGAAATATGTGGACGAAGCCGTAATTTCTGAACGTGACCTACTATTGCAAGCTTCAGTGTTACCATTTATATTGTAAAAAGTGCTGACAAAACATTATGCTTGAACCACGCAACCCTGCTTCTAATATTTTTTTCATTATTTTTCCTAGAAAGCCTATATTTTTCTATATTTTTCGTACTACGTACATGTCCAGGCACAAAATGAAACGTGTCCTTTATGAAGCGCTTTGTGTATTTACACACTTATTACATACACATCACTACTAGTTTTAATATTAAGGTAAAATTTATTATATTAAAACCGTCACAGAGGTTATATAGTATCTAACTCATAGAAAAATGAATTATCTAATAGTGTTGACATTTACTGCACTTTATAGACCTAACATGATATAAAATATTTTATATAATAATATTGATTTAAATTAAAAAGGCAATTATTGAATTATAGTACATAAGATAGGTAGTGGCTGCTTTGCTTACGAGAGTGTCTTTTGCAAAATCAATAAATGTTTCTTTAATTGGGTTTTAAAGGACCCAACAGTACTGGAATTTCTGATTGGCGGTGGTAAGTTGTTCCAGCATTTCGTGGCAGAATAACGAAAACTGCCACGAAAGGCAGCCGTTCTGAATTTAGGGCAAACAAGACGAGGAGCATTTCTTATTTCTCTTTGAGAAAAGTCTAATTTATTATAAAGATAGCACGGTTTTTGGGTTTTCATGACTCCAAAGAGCAACGTCGCGAAGTGTAGTGTGCGCCGCGCTTCCATCCTCAACAAGTTGCTATTGTTTAGGTATGGCGTTACGTGTGTACGTGGAGGTATAGGAAAGCAAAAACGTGCACACGCGTTTTGCACTCGCTGGATTAGCGTTTTGGAACGAGCCAACAAACAACCACCAATTAAAGCATCCGCATAATTAAGTTTAGATAAAATCAGTGAGTCACATAATTTTATTCGCATGTCTACAGATAGATAATTACGAACTTGATACAAAACTTTAAGCCTATAGAAACAGGTTTTAACTGTTTCTATTACATGTTGCTCGAATCGTAAACTACCATCCATAACAACGCCCAGATTTCTTGCGCTTTGAACATATTCTAAAGGTTCACCACCTAGTACCACACGAGGGTTAATGTCAAGAATTTGGTGTATTTGGTTCTTGGTACCTAACACAAGAAATTTCGATTTAATGGGGTTTAAGACAAGACTATTCTGGCTAGACCACTTAGATATTCGATCCAAATCTTCATTTAAGGAATTAACAGCAGATATAGTGTTAGCAGACTTGAACGATATGTAGAGCTGCAAATCATCCGCGTACAAATGGTACCTACATTTCTGTACACAATTTATTACATCAGCGATATAAAGAATAAAAAGCACTGGTCCTAAGATTGATCCCTGAGGCACGCCACGCCTTAAGGGACAAGAATCGGAAAACATTGTGTCACCGCCAGTACGCAAAACAACCTGCTGGGATCGGCCAGATAGGTAGCTCGCGAACCACTTGACTACATCGTTACTGAAACCGTAATATGATAATTTGGAGAGCAAGAGGGACGTATTAATTGTGTCGAATGCGCGAGAGAGAGTTTAGAGAAAGCCGTGAAAAATTCCCTATTGTCAAACAAGGGGCAAGACGGCACAATCATCATATATGGCGAAAGATGGCGCTATTTGTCTCTAAAATACAAAGAGGTTGAAATATATAATAAACTATTATTTATTTATTTTATATCACAAGGGGGGGGGGGGGGGGTACTTAAATATCACGTGTATTTATTTTTTCGTTCAACGCGCGATTTCTAGAGTAATTTCTACGCGTCGGACTGTTGTTGTTATGTTGTTTTTAACTCTTCCCAAGGTTCGAAACGGCTTCAGGTAGTCAGAAACAACCTGCAACCTAAACGTCAGTTTGAATTTTTTATCACAGTGCTTTAATTTCCAAAATTAAATTACATTACACCTGTATTTAAAGATAATATTTTGTATCAAAAAAATACACGTGAGTTTGGGTAGGCGTGGGGAGGGTAGTCTAAAACCTTACCACGTATCACCAGGGGAGAGGGGGAGTCTAAAAAGTTGCAAAAAAATATCACATGATTAATGGACGACCCCCTTGTAGAACACACACATGATCTCCTTTCTATCCTTAATCATTCTAATTAATTTTATGTGAAAAATCTCGAATATAAAGTTTTTCTTTGTAAATCAGCACCTTTATGTCAAAAATAGTAATTCACTCAATGTTTGCTAGAAAAATTTACAAGTATTGTACATTTCTAATATGGGCATTAAAGTTTTAAAGGGCAGTTTATTTGTCTTTTTTGACAGTTGTATTTAACGCCACAATGTGGTTTGAATTGCATTTGCACCGAATTAGCTCTAAACAAGCGGTAGCAGCCACAGCAGTAGTCCATCTACTGATTATTTGTAGCTATTTCCCACTTTCACTGAGCCGGACGTGAGAGATTTTGAACGGGCACTAATATCTGATCCAATACGTGGACACCCTGGTATACTGCTCTCAGAAGATGTTGAAAACTGTCTTCCGATGATGGATTTTTTTTAATTTGTCCTTATCTTTTAGAGTATGATTCTCGCCTGCAATGGGTTAAGCTGGTGCAGTAGCTGGATCTTAAACATATTAAAAACAAATCAATTTAAAATAATTTTATACCCAAACAGAGAATTCTATGTACAATACAAAAATATCGTTTTATTCAAACTGTCTTGTCATAGGCGCACATGGTTATAATAAATTTTTCCAAAATTTTTTTTGGCGCTTTCAATGTCTCCACAACCCATCGTTTTAAAACCGAGTTGCTGGAGGAGAAACATTCCAGGCTTACGACGCGTTTTTCTCTCCTCCTCCATTAGAGGCTGAAATGGTATCACCTCCTGTTAGAGCATAGAATATGGACAACATTAATTCTTTTTTCGTCTTGTAATATCTTGTGTTACCAATATTTTTTATTTATGCCACTAGTGCATATTTTTTAAACGATAGCATATTAAAGCAAAATCTAGTAGATTTTTTGGAGAGTTTTTTCATTTTCTTATTTTTTTTTCACAATAAATGTAGTAAATTGAACAAAAATTATGCCAAAAATGAAAGCTACATTCTCGGTTTATTCGAAAACGACACCAAGTTCAAGATGATAGGTCAAATAGATAGTTTTTTTTCTAAAGCACGCCAAAGTGAGACTTTGTACACCCTCCCTCATCACCTACCAGGGGGTGAGGGGTGGCTACTGGGCTAAATCAGCTTCTATTTACTTAACATACACGTGTGCCAAGTGATTTCCTTTAATCATCAAATTTTACCTCCCCATACACATTGGATTACGTATAAAACCCCACTATGTAACTTTATTTATAATAAAACCATTTAAAATACTTTAAGTAAAAGACTCTCATCAATTAGATTCTGTACAGTTTTAATATTGTTTTATGTAAACATAAAACTTATAATCCCGTTTATCCTAAGGCATTTTGGCTATGGTAACCTTATGATGTTCCGATTCGGAGTAGGTATTTATTACACTAATAGTTAAGTATCTGTTCCGACCCTTATTACTAAATTGAACCATAATTTCGATTATTCATAGCTATAGCAATCACTCCAGAGTAAAAATAAGTTAGGCAAGCATTTTCAGCAGTCTGTGCTAAGTTGGTAAAGGCATCTACTTTATTAATTAATTTTACAATTGGTGAACTAATACCTAATACAATTTCAAAAATCCCAATTTCTCTTCATCTCTCAGGAACTTAATTAAATGCATTAAAATTTATAGTTGCAAACTAGGACATTTATGAAAAATTTCAAATAAAAACCTAAAATTGTTCCCCACCTAACAAATCCTTCGCTCATTCATTTTATTTTGTTACCTAAATAACTTATTCTTTTTTTCTATTATTTTGTTATCATAATGACCGTATTATTTATGTATTATTATGTTAACAAGCGTTATCTAACTTTTGTTATGACCATTGGGTCGAACAACCAATAAGTCTTAACAAGAATTTCGATGGATGCATATTTTTTTGATAATATTTTATTTATAATACAATATTTCATTTCTTTTGGTAATAAGGTTACCGCAGGTACCTAGATTGATTTATCTGTGATTATTTCGTTATAATTTTTACCTACCTAACATTTTAGTACTAACCAGTATTATTCCAATAACATTAACTATCATTGTCACCCTATTTCGTGAGCTACATACAAACTTTCGCTTTGAATTTCTCCATAATTACTGCAGATATTAACAAAATAAGTTCATAGAACCTTTGTACCAGCAAAATATTTCAGTAATACTTCATTCTTATCATTTGTACCGCACTCGTTATGGAGTTATCGATGAAAGTTTATGGGCCCGACGGAGTAACGCTTGAAAAATGTTATTCCCTTTTTTTTATTATTAGGCCTTTTTCCGAGCAGATTTGAAGGGCTAACTAGCGTTACATATCATATGTAACGGGGCTGATGTAATAAACTGGTATGTAGAGTACCTAGTTTTTCTGTAATTAGCATGGGAAAAAAAGCCCGTCGGGCTTTTTTTTGGAGGTTAATTACAGAAAATCTAGACAATCTAGAAACAAACTGAGTACACCAGCCCCGTTACAAATGATATGTAACGCATGTTAGGCCTTCAAATCTGGTCGGAGAAAAGCCAAATTATCAAAAAAATGGAAAAACAAATTTTCAAGATGGCGCCGTATGGCCCAAACTCTTTTGTCAATCATTCCTCACAGACAGCGGTACAAATGTTGTGAGTGTCAAAATAAGAAATCATTTTTCAGGTACAAAGGGTTTTTTCAGGTCTGAAGCCTCTTTGAGCTATGGGCCCGAGGAGATAACGTTCATGTTTAAATGCGGGCCCGCGCATGTTGTAATACAAGAAATTATATGAAGTACATCACACCCAATTTGAACGCGGGCCCGCGCTCAAACTGCGCTGCACCGCGCCGCTCTGCAACTGCCGGACGACAAACCGGGCAGCGCGAGCGCGGGTCAGAAGCAGCGCAGGCGCAGCGCGGCGCAGTTTGAACGCGGGCCCGCGCTGCTGTATAACTATGGCAATCATGTTAGCATGCCACACTGGGCGCCGGCGGGGCGGTCGCAGTGCAGCGCAGCGCGGCGACACGGTTACACAACAGTTGTAGTTTTTACAACCGCTTGATGGATTTAAACGAAAAAAATATCGAATTAATACGTTGGAACATAAATATATACGATTTTCGAGACAAATATTGCAGAAATATAATATTCAAGTAAAATTTTCTTTTTCGACCTAGAGTCAAAAGCAGCAAGAATCCGTTTGACATATTGCAGCCAACTAACCTCCACCCGTCAACGTCACACTGAACGCGTTTTTAACGCGGGCCCGCGTTAAAACCGCGTTGGAACTGCCGTCTGCATTCAGTGTGCCGTCTCCTGCGCTGCTACTGACCTGCTCCGCGTCTGACCTGCTTTTGGTGTGGCGAAGCCTTAAAAATGCAAAAGTACTTACAACTTATTTTTTCTTTCTTATCACAAATCTGTTGATCCCTATAAGAACCTACATACCTATTTTTCATTACAAGTATTGAAAAATGCAGGTAATAATAATATTTATGAACTTGATATTTCGGAAATAAGGAGTGGGGGCATGGTAAAGGTGATGGTGTCAAAATCACTTATGTCATCAACTGTAATATAATGACACAATAACAACACTGAAGCGGTCATGGCTCAGCGCTGCTTACGTGGTCGCGTCGATCACGCAGGTTAACTGGCTACAAACACGGTCACAGCTTGGATGGACTTGACTAGCAGTCCATCCAAGCTGCCTATAACGCCTCCGACATAGCTTGACGACTGCCATCTAGTGATAGTTATTGATATTTAAGCCCATCCAAGTTGTGACCGTGTCTGTAGTCAGTTAACTTGTGTGATCGACGTGACCACATAAGCAGCGCTGAGCCATGACCGCTTCAGTGTCGTTATTGTGTCATTATATTACAGTTGATGACATAAGTGATTTTGACACCATCACCTTTACCATACCCCTCACTCCTTATTTCCGAAAACTGGGCATAAAACTTAAACAAATATATATACAGAAAATAGATCTTCGCTTATAAATTACAGGAAAATCTCTAAGAAGTTATCTATAAATCTTAAAATAAGTTGATAAAATTTAAAATATTGTTTGTTTGTAGGTGTGGACAAAGCCCTCTGCGCGAGAGTCAGACTCGCACTTTACTGGTTTTTAGGGTTCCGTAGCCAAATGGCAAAAATCGGAACCCTTATGGATTCGTCATGTCTGTCTGTCTGTCTGTCTGTCTGTCTGTCCGTATGTCACAGCCACTTTTTTTCCGAAACTATAAGAACTATACTGTTGAAACTTGGTAAGTAGATGTATTTTGTGAACCGCATTAAGATTTTCACACAAAAATAGAAAAAAAACAATAAATTTTGGGGGCTCCCCATACTTAGAACTGAAACTCAAAAAAAATTTTTTCATCAAACCCATACGTGTGGGGTATCTATGGATAGGTCTTTAAAAATGATATTGACGTTTCTAATATCATTTTCTTCTAAACTGAATAGTTTGCGCGAGAGACACTTCCAAAGTTGTAAAATGTGTCCCCCCCCCCCCCGTAACTTCTAAAATAAGAGAATGATAAAACTAAAAAAAATATATGATGTACATTACCATGCAAACTTCCACCGAAAATTGGTTTGAACGATATCTAGTAAGTAGTTTTTTTTTAATACGTCATAAATCGTAAACCGCAATTTACCTTTCATTCAAGTTACAACGAACTACAAAAACTTTTAGATTATGTTACTTGCTGCTACGGAACCCTTCATGGGCGAGTCCGACTCGCACTTGGCCGCTTTTTATTTTTTATGTGTATCGGTTAACTCATATTTATTTTATTTTAGATTGGCTAGAAATAGCTACGGCGACGACGTTACTGTTTATGCAAAAGTTATAAGATAAGGAGAAGGTGATAGACACAACTTTTGGCTTTGGGTCTGAGTGGATCATACTTTTCATCCATTTCTTTTGACTTTAAGGTTCAAAAATATAACAGTAAAAAAGAACTTTTCGGGTATATTGGTAGTTGTATTTAAGCACTTTGACACGAGTACGATTTTCTAGTTTTTGGATTCGTCATTTTTAATATTTTCAACGCAAACTTCATACATACAGGTAGGGAACGGTGCGCGCACTGAGCGACCGTTGCGTAGTGACGTCACAGCAGCGTGCGGCGACCCCGCGTCACTTGCCTACCTAAATAATTCAGTATCTCGGAAACTATCAAACGTATCAAAAATTTTTTTTCACCATATTTTTTTATTTTTAATAGAGTATATTTTAAGATAAAAAACAAAAATTGGTAGTATTCTTCATTCACGCCTCCTTCTGCCCGGCCAGGACCTTCTGATCGGCGATTCTGACTAGCTGCTTGCTGACCGGGCGTTCTTGCCGATTCGGATCGGTAGGTGTATAACGAGTGGTACGTTTTGTATTGCATTATAGCCTTCCGATTTCAATTCTGTTCTAGTATAACAGAACAGAATCGGTAGTTGCGCGCGCAAGTGAATTATCTTAATTTCATAATATCATTTTTCTTTCCAGTTTTGAAACCTCCTGGGCACGGTGTACAGAAGAGGTGACATTGTTATCATCCACCAACGCCTTCGTCTTTTGTGTCCATTCTGTTTAAATTTAAAATAAAAATAGGTCAACCCGAAAGTGATAGCTGCCACAAGCTCCTCGTCCGCCATCTTTGCTGATTTAGAAAATACTGACACGTTCGCCAAACATGAGGACGACTGTTTGCGTTTGGTGATTGTGGTCGATGTTTGGGACTTTGTTTGTTGTGTTTGGTATTTGTTGCAAACACCAAGCGTGTGGACGCGGCTTGATCCCACACCCCGGACACTTCATAGAAATATCGTTTCTTCGTGTCCGTACACGTGTTTTAGTTTGTAAGAGGTGTCCATTACGCTAGCGGAATGTTGTAGCTAAGAAGGATGTGAGTATAATAGGGAATTAGAGCATTATTAGGACTAATTGTGCGCCAGCAGCGGAATTTGTGCGTCTTACAATTTCGGAGATATTCATAAAAAACCGATTCCGCCAGGGTAACGTTTCCTCAGTGGCATAATTTTAAAAAAGACGGTCTAGCTCATATCAAAGTACATGACTGAGTCGCTTTCGTCGTGTTATAAATGTGCGCAAATAGCGAAATTTGTGCATCTTACGGTTTTCGAATTATTCAAGATTCCGCTGGAGTAAAGTTTTTGTGTTTTCTATATCTCGAAAACGGCTGATAGAAGAAATTTGTAAAAAAAAAACCACTAGTACACCTTAATTTGTGCGTAATTTGAGCAATGTTAGGTTTTTGAAAATATGATATTTTTTTTTGTAATTAATTTGTTTAGAAAACCAGGAAATTCTAATTTACAAGGAAACGAGTGAAGTTGCAATCGAATAAAGAGCACCCAAATATTCCTCTAGTAGACCCTAATAATGTCTGCAATTGTGGAAAATATATTATACAGTCAATTAGTGAGATATACCATTTAATAACGAAATTAAGTTGGCGAAACTTTTAAGATTGAATTCAGTGATCCCGTAAGACTATATAACATGAAATTTTACATAAAATTGGAGTGCCCTGCTAGCAAGCTTTCCTGTAAGTTTCAGCTTTAAATAACGTTGATTTAAAAAGATTTACCCAAAAGAAGAAAGAACGAACATTTTCCTTATAACCCGACCAAATTAGAATGTATACGAGAAAGCGGCCGCGCCATACAAAAAGGTAACCTTCCTAAATTGGTAGCATACAACCAGAACTAATTGGACAATTAAGCTGTTTTTTTTTGTTATGATGTTTATAAATGTTTTATTATTTGGCGTCGTATTTAAATTAACTAAAATCGGGTAACATCGACAAGTTGAACAACAAACTTTTTGATGTATCGGCATAAAACTCAAAATGTTTAAGTAGATGCTTTACAGATGCTTTTAAATCGTCAATATTTTTTTTCTATCTAGTATAGAACAAATACCATACCATAGAATAGCATAGAAGTGATTAGTATTTTATTACCTCTATGTGTTGAGGTATATTTCTCGCAAAGCAGATATAATCAAATCAATGCTTTGTTAATTTCTGATCAAGTGTTTATCTTATCGCTTTGAACTGAGCTGCGCTCCTCGCACAGGTAGCCCCTGGGGCACGAGCACAAGGAATGAGCTCGAGGTCCCGTGTCTTCGAAACCCGTCCGCCCCGCAGTGTGACCATTTGTGGCAGATTTCTGCCATTTGGGCAGATTTGGCTACTAAATTTTAACTCTGGCAGAATAAGCTGACGATTTAAAAAAGTCTCAGAATTTAGCAGTTTTCAAGGAAAAATTTTTTTTTAAATAGCAATAGAAAAGTTAAAAAAAATTTTATGACTTGCTTGCTAGAAAATATTTTTAATTAGGCAAAGTACATAATTATCCATAATATCGAGGTTCCACGTAGTGTGGCAGATTTTAGCAGATCTCTTCTTCCTTCTCTCAGAACTATTCATTGTTTCATTCTTCTTTTTAATTTTTATTTTAACCTTCTCGCACTATAAATCAGTATGCTAGAAACTAAACACTACTTAATGTTGTATTTTTTTTATCCTCTATTGGTAAGCCCTTGGCATCATCTCACCTGATGGTAAGTAATGATGACGCCGAAGATGGAAGCGGCTTATCAAAGAATGCTCAACGCAATGGGGAATCGGCTATCTTCATGCCGGAACACATCCGTGCTGTTAACATTTATGTTTGGCGGCAAGACTTAGATAAGATACTTACTATCTAAAAATCTTATTACAAGTATCTTTTATAATAGCTTCGTCTCGGCCGCTATACGAGTACGTAGGTACTAAGAAAACAATCGTCAATAAAGCATTTGCACGCAACTGTACTTACAAAGCTTCCTTCAATATACCTTTCATTTATCCTTTTAAGCTTTGAACTTAGATAGAAGGTTATCCTTTTGTATGGCGCGGCCGCTGTCTTGTATACATTCTAATTTGGTCGGGTTATAGGGAAAATGTTCGTTCTTTCTTCTTTTGGGTAAATCTTTTTAAATCAACGTTATTCAAAGCTGAAACTTTCAGGAAAGCTTGCTAGCAGGACGCTCTAATTTTATGTAAAATTTCATGTTCTATAGTCTTATGGGAGCACTGAATTCAATCTTAAAAATTTCGCTAACTTAATTTCGTAATTAAATGGTATATCTCACTAATTGACTGGATAATACAATCCACAATTGCAGACATTATTAGGGTCTACTAGAGTTATATTTGAGTGCTCTTTATTCGATTGAAACTTCAATCGTTTCCTTGTAAATTAGAATTTCCTGATTTTCTAAACAAATTAATTACTAAAAAATATCATAATTTTCAAAAAGCTATCATTGCTCAAATTACGCACAAATTAAGGTGTACTAGTAGTTTTTTTTTGAAATTTCTTCTATCAGCCGTTTTCGAGATACAGAAAACACAAAAACGTTACTGCAGCGGAATCTTGATTAATTCTAAAACCGTAAGATGCACAAATTCCGCTATTTGCGCACATTTATAACACGATGAAAGCTACTCAGTCATGTACTTTGTTATAAGCTAGACCGTCTTTTTCAAAATTATGCCCCTGAGGGAACGTTACCCTGGCGGAGTCGGTTTTTTATGAATATCTCCGAAATTGTAAGACGCACAAATTCCGCTGCTGGCGCACAATTAGTCCTAATGATGCTCTAATTCCCTATTACACTCAAATCAAATCCTTCTTAGCTACAACATTCCGCTTCAGCCTTCAGAGAGCGGCAGGGAGTGTCCATAGTCCATACTGTATAATATTGGCCATTCCATACTGTGATTACACCTAGCACGTACGTTCACGCACACTCATTGAGACTGTGTATCCAGAGCCGTAAAAACATTAAAAAAAAAAGCTTTCTTAAAAAGGTACAAATGCTACCAACTTTTGCACGGGATCGGAAAAAAACCAATAAACCAAACAAGTAACACATTTTTTCCATACATATCCTGCACGGTGCCGCCCTCTCTTTTGTTCGTGTCGTGTGTGACTCGTGAGCTTAACATGATTCGATAATTTGTAGCAATCTTCGCGACAGTTCGTGGACACGAACTCGCACAGTTTTCAACCAGATGGTTAGTGCGTGCGTACAGAAAAGTCACAGTATCTAGGCTGCTATCATTAGATAACAGTCGTTAAGCCATATCGGAGGCATTAACAAGGATATCAACTATTATTTAACAAATACTGTGACTTTTCTGTACGCACGAACTAATCATCTGGTTGGAAACTGTGCGAGTTCGTGTCCACGAACTGTCGCGAAGATTGCTACAAATTATCGAATCATGTTAAGCTCACGAGTCACACACGACACGAACAAAAGAGAGGGCGGCACCGTGCAGGATATGTATGGAAAAAATGTGTTACTTGTTTGGTTTATTGTTTTTTTTTTTGATCTCGTGCAAAAGTTGGTAGCATTTGTACCTTTTTAAGAAAGCTTATGAAACAAGGAACTTTTGTCATTAATTTGTACGCCAAGTTAATTACATTTTTTCTAGTAATATTTTTATGCAACTTAAGACCGTTTATTTTTGAGACTATGTGAGTTTTGGGCAAGAATTTTTTTTCAAAGCAAGCGCTCATTTCTCATCTTTTAAAAAAGTATCAATTTAATGTAAATGGTGTATATATTTTTTTCATAATTAATTGTTTTTGGTAACAAGGTAGGAAATTTCAAAAAAATCTAAAAACAGTAATATTTAGGTAACCATACATTTTTGACCCCTGGTTAACAGGACTTAATTTGTTGCAAATGACCTCTAGTATAACCCCTTTGAAGGATCACGTCGAATTACCAATCAACCTGTATGTACTGGTGTCGATTCGGTTTTCATGATTACATTTATTTGACAGGACTAAACTTAATTTAAATATTTTTTTCTTTTTCTCTCTGTATTGAAAAGACAAGGATAGGATGCTTAAATTAAATTAGCTGGGGGACCGAGCGTCGCTCGTTCAATCGAAGAGTTTATAAACTAAGATGACTTGTTTAGTAGTAACTACCTATAAGATTTATTTTCTATGAAACATTTTGCAGGATGTTGTTTTAGTCCATAGTTGCCTTCAAGGTACGAAAGGACAAACAATATTTCTGTACATCAGATGCATAAGGTCGGATGTCCAAAAATGCAACTTTTCAGGAGAACAAAAATAAAATTGACAAATATATTTGGCAATATCTCTTTAATACGAAGATTTTTATTTTTGGTTTATTTTTTATTACTTAGCTTGTAATAATTACTTTTATTTGTAATATACTGATAAACTCTTACTGTAACGGACGGTCCCCTTCGCGGCACGGAAACACACGCAGGTAGTGACTATGACCGTAGAGACAATAGAATGAATTTTTCGTTGGGTGCGAGCCGGAATAAGAACGCCGGTATTGTTTTCTCCCTTAAACAATAGCTGTCCTTTCCTTTGTGGGGTCGCAGGGAGGCGCACGCACAGCGTTTCTCGTCGGAGTCTCGTGGTGGAGTGAAATAGCCGCCCGCACATATTCCTATCATTTCCCGTAAAGCGGGAGGGCGCTATATATGGGAGCGGGATGGAGCGATAGAACCGCTACATTACCCGGTCCAAACAATGCCGCGGGGAGCGCCGTCGCTTGGCGCTGTTATCTGGCCCTATGCGGTTTTTAGCTCATTGCTCGGACCTAGCGACTCTATTTATCCATCCCACTACCTCAAATTACTAGGAATGTTACCTAGACTGTGCGTGAGCCTAACTAGCCTGCCTACAACCTCACAAGCAAAACACAGCAATAGAAATTATTTATTAAAACACACAAACACAAGACATATAAAAATACACAAACAATAAAACACAAATGAATACAATATAGAGACTTACAACTAGCTTTACATACACACACTTATAACTAGTTATATGTAGAACTTAAATATTTATACACTACACAGGAACTTTATGTGTCCATCGTGCACACTTACTGTCACGAAAAATTAAAAATATTTTTTTATTTATTAAATGTGACACAACCGACCTTATGCCTGAAATAAAATGAATTCAAATAAGATTTTTCGGACTTAAGTTGACATACGACTTTATGCTTCCAATTTTGGCAGTAAACTTTAGTTTGTCTCTAGGTCTGTTCTGAAAATGTATCTTTATGCGTCTAAAATAACTATAAAGTACAAATAAAAAAACAAGGCCAAGGTCGTAAGTAATAATGAAAAATGCAATTTATTAATTTCTGATAAGTTATTGCAGAGTATAACAAAACAATAAGGTTATACTTTAAATTTTAGATTTTGAAACTAAAAACCTTTTCACCTCTCCAGCTCGAAAAGGGTGCCCTTAGTCCCTAAAAACTCGCAGGAAAAACGCTTTTTGCACGTGATTTGAATTTCAAAAACCACCTTTTGCGCAGCGCTGAAAAAATATGGGCGATAGTTCGTTCAAAAAATCATTTTGGCCTAGCGACTTAACTCATAGGCACAAAATGTTGCATGTAATTTAATGAAATTTAAGTTCATAAATTGTGCTATTGCATTTTTAAAGAAGTAATATTTAAAATTAATATGTACTAGTAAACATTAATATCGCTTACTTCAAAATATCCTGTTTGGTTTTCATCTTAGGTTTTTGAAAATGAAAATATTTTATTTGAAGTAGGTAGAAGTGTAAACTTTTCGAACGTCATTCTTTTATCTACCCACCGTTTCGGGAAGTGTTTTCGGAGTGAGAAGAAACAGCGGGCCTTAAAGAAACTCCCTCCAACACATTTAAAAAAAAGTCTTATATTCTATTACATTTTAATGCTAGATCAATAAATGAATTATACAATTTCATGTCTGTAAATAAAATATTAAAAAAATAAGAATAAAGAAAGAAAGGATTCAAAAGAGATAAAAGTAAAAATTATTTGTAGCTAATGACTAACAATTCCAAAAAGCAATGACAAGAGCAGGCCAGTTCACATGGACAGCACCCGATCACGAGTATAACGTGAGAGTCAGCCATCGCTCCCCTCAACCATATTTGAGGGAAGGGAACGACCCGGCTCCCGATACGCCACCATCCACACGAACATTTAAGCGAGCATGCACCACTCCGATCAATGGACAAAGGAAAAGGAGAAGGAAATGTATTACTTATGGGTGCCGGATCGAAACACACGCACTGGTAGTTTCACACAGTTTATTGATACAGTTCACAAAGTAAAAACAAAGTTTAAAAGTCAATCACAAAATAAAAAACAAATATAAAATAACAGTAATACAGAAAAATAAAATGTGGGCCACGAGATGCGTAGCCGTTGTTGCTTTAGCGCAGACTGAGTGCAGCGGGCCGAGACGCTTTCGTCGCAGCTTTGCGTTTACATTAGGGTTATAGCTACTTATGTTCTACTTATAGGTAAGTATATTATAGTTAAAGCTAAGTGGAGTCCGTCGCTAACACTCCCCTCCCCAGTGCGAAAATCGCACTAATCACCCAAAGGTACGGGAGCGACGCGCGACGCCGATCGCCGCAATACTCCGCCGCTTGTTCGTACCTCAACGACGCGCACGCGTCCGTCTTTACCCGGAAGTACTTTTTCGATGATACCCCGGGGCCAAACATTGCGAGGTGAGTCTGGGTCCACTATGAGGACGAGGTCTCCAACTTTTAACGATCTCTCGTCCTTTTGCCACTTACACCTCGGAATCAATTCCGGCAGATATTCCTTTATCCAACGCTGCCAGTACATATCAGCCAACCTTTGAGCCGTACGCCACTGTTTTCTTAAACAGAGGTCAGTGTCGCAAAAGGCCCCTGCCATAGGCAAATTAGATGAAGAGCCTATAAGAAAATGGTTTGGTGTTAATGATTCCGAACTACCGGGCTCTACCGAAACGTGGGTCAAAGGTCGGCTGTTTACTATATTTTCGACTTCTGCTAATAAAGTGCATAATGTCTCCTGTTTAGGGGCTCGCTCTTTTAATATTACCTTTAATGATGTTTTGACACTTCGTATTAGTCTCTCCCACGCCCCTCCCCAGTGTGGGCTTACGGGCGGAATAAAGGTCCATAATGCTCCGATGTTTGAAGCCTCCGCCTGAAGTAACCTGTTATCTATGTTATCAATGGACTTACGAAGTTCAGCGTCGGCGCCTTTTAGGTTGGTTCCGTTATCTGAAAAGATGTGACGGGGCCAACCCCGTCGAGCGGCCATCCGACGGAGTGCCATGATGAGCGAATCAGTGGTGAGAGAATGTGCCACCTCTATATGGATAGCTCGGATTGTAAGACATGTAAACAAAACACCATACCTTTTTTCCCTTCGTCGGCCTACTGTAACTGCCATGGGGCCGAAAAGGTCTATACCGCAGAACGTAAACGGTCTCTGGTGATGTGCCATGCGAGCTTCAGGTAAGTTACCCATTCTAGGCATCAACGGTTTAGCTTTTCTTATTCTACAAAACAAACATCTAGATACAGCATTTTTTACAGATGGTCGTAGTTTAATTACCCAATATTTTTGTTTGAGGTCATTCACTACTGTTTCTTGATTTCCGTGGGCAGCTTTTACGTGAAAATGCCTCACCAAAAGCTTAGCTGTCGGGTGCTGTCCGTCGAGGATTATAGGTCTTTTAGTTTCCTCGGGTATATCTGGCGCTGCGTCGATACGTCCACCCACTCGAAGCAGACCATGTTTATCTAGGTAGGGCGACAAATTACGAAGTCTACTGTCACGTTGAATACACTTACCGTTTTTCAACAGGGATATTTCGTTGCTGAATGAATCCACTTGTGCCTTTTGCAGTAGCAGACGTTCCGCCCGCTCCATCGTAGTGCAGTCATCGACACCTGTTAATTTCTTACATATGTTTATGAATTTCAGGACAGTAGCGGTAGACCTTAACAAGCGTAGCCAGGATGAAAACGCTTTTGGGTCAGGAGTCGGTAATTCAAAACTTATAATTTGTGTGACTCCGACATAATCCGGAATATTTTTTGTTTCCAGATCAATAACATCTCGTGGCCAGCACGTCTCGTTTGAGTACAAAAATTGAGGTCCTGTAAACCATTCGTTCAAAAATGAATTATAGTTGAATGCATCCCTCGTTGCTATATCTGCAACATTTACTTTTGTAGGTACATACCTCCATTCCGATACTCTAGTGAGTTCGTCTATCTCCCCAAGCCTATTAGCTTCGAATGTTTTATAAGTGCGTGTGTTATTACGCAACCAATGCAACACGGTAGTAGAGTCGCACCAAAAGTACCGTCGCTCAACTGTTAACTTATGTTCCTGTGTGATTGTGTGTGCAAGCCGAGCTGCGAGTACAGCAGCTTGTAATTCCAAGCGGGGAATAGTTACAGTTTTTACCGGAGCTACTCTACATTTACTGGCTACAAATGCTACACGTATTTGATTGTCTTGAACCCATCGCCAATAAGCGACAGCACAAATTGCCTTTTGGGACGCGTCACTAAAGACATGCAGTTCTAAGTTATTGTAGCACTGCGTGTGCGCGCCAATACATGTCTCATTCTTATCGGTACCCTGAAATGTTGAAATACAGTTCCCAGTGTCGCTCTTGTTACCTGCGTACGTCATAGAGTCGTAGGTGCCTACGGTTATCGACCTCTCCACAGCTGGCGTAGTAGAGGCTGCTACGCTGTTAGTGACTGAATCATTCGCCATCTCGCTCGCACGTTCTGTGATGCGTTGATAACATCTAGGTATTCTAATCTTACCAACCTCTTTCAGTAGCTCTATCCAGTCACACCATTTTTTGTAAATATCTTCAGAGATAACGTCGTCCCAGTCGATATTAAGACGCCACGTGTCCTGCAGCATAATTTTTCCCTGTATGGTAAAAGGTGACAGAAACCCAAATACGTCAAATATTGACATTACCACTCGTAGCATTATTCTTTTTGTAGGTTTTTGCTTACCTTGTATAATGCAATCTGGAATCCTTTTGAAAGAGACATCGAACGCTAACTCGTCAGTGCTGGGGTACCAGATTAACCCGAGCGTGCGTTCACCGTAACATTGCTGTTCAATATCAAACCTTACGGCAGCAGATTCTAAGGTCTCTTTTGAGACAGTTTCCAGTACAGCTGTACTGTTACTCATCCAATTACGCATGTTGAATCCTCCTTCCTTATGAATGTATGAAATATTTCTTACCATTTCAATCGCCGTCGCTTCATCGGGTAAACTTTGTATGTAATCGTCCATGTAATGCGAATTCACTATCGCATCTACTGCAGCCGGCATGGATGACTCGAAGCGTTGAGCGTTCTTGTTTTTTATGAACTGTGCGATGAATGGAGAGCTTTTTGCTCCGAAAATTAAAGATGTCATTTTGAAGTGTTTTACAAGTTTAGCTTCTGGGTCCGATTTCCATAAAAACCTCAGTGCGTCTTGATCTCGGGGTATTATTTTAATACGAAGAAACATGTCTTGTATGTCCCCGGTGACCGCTACCTTATTTTCTCGAAAGCGCATCATTATTCCAATGAGTGAGGCGAGTAGGTCCGGCCCTTTTAGCAAATAATCATTTAAACACTTACCATTGGTCTTAGCTGCCGCGTCAAACACCAGTCGCAATTTCTTTTTGTTGGGATTATCAACGCCAAAATGTGGTAGGTACCACGAATTTTGAATGCATTTAGTGTCATCTAGTTCCCTAGCGTACTCGTTTTCAAATAAGTGATTAATGCGACCCACATACCTGTTGGCGTACTCGGCGTCCTTTTTCATTTTTCTTTGAACTCCCTCAAGCCTTTTTAGAGCACCTTGATAGGTATCAGGCATGACACATTCAGGGTCCTTCCAGGGTAAGCCGACTTGCCATCTCCCTTCAGTGAGCTGTGCTGACTGTTCAAGCTGCTGGATGGCATAGACGTCTGCAGCGTTTTGTCTGGGCTTACCTGAAACTCCAAGCGAGTCCAGTGCGAAGGATCGACGCACCTCTTCATGCAGTTCCCGTAGCGCACACTCGTCAGAGTGCAGCTCAGAGATAAACAGGGTGGCGTCGGCATCTGCGTGCGCGCTCGCGGAGCCAGGGGTGGCTGCGGGTCGCGCTTCCCTCGGCGCACGGACTCGACCATGTAGGGACCAACCTAGGGAAGTGAGTGTAGCGGACGGCTCGTTTGATTTACCTAACAAAACTTTCAGTGGTAATAATAAATTATAGTTATCTTGACCAATTAGTATTTCAGGTTTTACATTTATATTACACAAGTTGTCTTTGACATCTTTTAAGTATTCATACTTATTACAATCTACAATTGACAATTTTTGCATAGGTAAATTTAATTCCTTAACGCTACGTGCCTTAATAGAATAAACCTTATTGTCCATACCAGAAAGTTTTAAGTCCATTACGGTTGTGTCACACACTATTTCGTCACTATTCCACGGACCGCACACGCGCATGGTCTCAGTGCGACCACTTAACCCCGCGCGGGTGGCGAGCGCGCCACTTATCATTGTAACGGTAGACCCGTCATCGAGTAACGCATTAGTTTCGATAACTTTTTTGTCACTTGTGTACAAACGTACGGGCACAACTTTCAGTAACACTTTAAACGCACTCGTGTTTACATTCGTCACTGTTTCGTTGGCAGTGTTCTCAAGTAGCGTTTCCTGTTGTTCACTTTTTGATGGTGACGGCGACGAAATCTCTCTCTGGGTGTTTACTGGGTAGTGTAGCAGCCTGTGATGTTGTAGGCCGCAATCGTCCTTATCGCACACCGGAGCCGGGCAGGTTTCTTTGTCGTGGTTGGACTCAAGGCACTTGAAGCATATCCCGTGGCGCTTAACGTGCCGCCATCTCAACTTACGCAGCGATTTCTTGAACTGTTTACAATCAGTTAACTTGTGAAATGACGCTGACCGACAAAACTGACATTTATGTTTATGTTGAACCCGCTTCTCTGAATTCTCTGATTGCATGAGAACTGTTTGTGTTCGAATGTCACCAGTCTTATTATTTCTAAGCGCTCTTTGTTCGTTTTTATTGTACACGTTCTTTTGGTGAATATAACTATCGGGTCTTGAGTTGAGAGTTGAGATTGCGATGTTAGCGGTTGCTGTGACCTTAAGTGCTTCCGCGTGTAAGAAATCGCACAAAATATCCAATCGTGATTTCTTTGTAGATTTTATTAAGGGAAAGCTGTAATCAGTCCACTTTGACAGCAGTATTGTGGGCATTTTTGAAAGTATTAGTGATACCATATGCATACCCTGTATGTACTCCTCTCGCCCGACGGCGCGTACAGCTGCCACAAAGTTTTGTACCTTAATAGAGAAAGGTACAATCTCCTTTTGGTAATCTTGGCAAAGTGGGTTTAGTTTTTTTATGTCATGTATTAGGCGAGTAAGTATGCTATCTGGGTCACCGAATCGCAACTCTAATGTTTCCATAATTCGTTCAGGCGTTACGGCACTGATAAGTAAAGCTGCGACGGTATCCTTTGCTGGTCCGCGTAAACATTTTCGTAATCTCCAAAGATTTTCTTTAGAACTAAAGCCACATACCTCGGTAGATTCCTCGTATGCTTGTTTAAACTGAAGCCAGTCCAATGGGTCACCGAAAAATTCAGGTAACTCCTTCGGTGTACTTAAGCGGCTTAGTAGGTTAGCATTCTTGTCCTGGGTTGAGTTTGCGCTCAGGTTACTCACAGCAGTGGCAAGCAATTCGATTGTTCCCTGCAAAGTGCTCGTTCCAGGTGCGAGCTCGGGGTTTGTTTGCTGCCGTTCCATTTCCAACTGGCTCTTTTCAATCCAATTTTCGACGTCGCATCCGTAATCTTCACTGTCACTACTTTCTTCTAAAGCAGCTAGGTTGGCCTCTAGTTCTTTCTGTATCAATTTCATCTTTACATCTGCCAATTGTCTTTCTGCCTCAAGCTCTAGCGCTTTTTTACGCGCATTTAGAGAGGCTGAAGATTTTGAAGAAGCCTTTGTAGAAGCCGCCAATGAAGGCGCTTTTAGAGGAGGATTTTGTTGACTTAACTCACCCTCTGGTCTTGAGGCATCGATTGCGATTTCTTCATTCTGCTTTGCTTTTTCCTGCTCAACACGAAGGCGCGTGGAACTACGTGTGTCCACCGGCATATTGTTTGGTGGTGGTGTGCGGATTATTTAGGTCCGTTCCGATCCAATCCGGCTTTCGAAGGACCAGCTATTACTTATGGGTGCCGGATCGAAACACACGCACTGGTAGTTTCACACAGTTTATTGATACAGTTCACAAAGTAAAAACAAAGTTTAAAAGTCAATCACAAAATAAAAAACAAATATAAAATAACACAGTAATACAGAAAAATAAAATGTGGGCCACGAGATGCGTAGCCGTTGTTGCTTTAGCGCAGACTGAGTGCAGCGGGCCGAGACGCTTTCGCAGCTTTGCGTTTACATTAGGGTTATAGCTACTTATGTTCTACTTATAGGTAAGTATATTATAGTTAAAGCTAAGTGGAGTCCGTCGCTAACAAAATGTCTTACCGAATCCCTTCAGTTCTTTCACAATAGAGTTTGCATCTTTATTGTCTCACAATATGCTATGAAAATATTGCTGTGTTGGTTGGAGAAACACTTACCGTCCAAGCATTTCTATCATCTAAGTACTCACATGTCTTATAGTAAGTTTTATTACATAGTGTCTTTTTTACATAACTTTTGAATTTATTATCTGTTAGGTTTACAATATCTTCTGGTATTTTATTATACATTCGTATGCATGGTCCCACAAACGACTTACTAACCTTACTGAGCCTAGTAGATACAAGCTGAAGCTTACTGTTATTCCTGGGATTACGACGAGTATGTCTGTCAGAATTCAGTGTAAAGTGATTTAAGTTTTTTCGCACATACATTTTATTTTCATAAATATATTGACAGGGAAACGTTAAAATATTGATTTCTTTAAATTTTTCTCTTAGTGAATCTCGAGATCGCATTCCGTAAATCGCGCAAACAGCCCTTTTTTGTAGTACAAAAATAGTATTTATATCAGCTGCATGTCCCCATAAAAGTATACCGTAAGACATAATACTGTGGAAGTAGCTGAAATATACTAGTCTCGCTGTTTCTATATCTGTTAGGAGTTAGGAGCCTGCCTTCCTTTTCAGAACAATCAAGGGTTACTACTGGCGTAAACAAATGATTGGCACGTGCTCCGTAGCAATTTTGCATAGGTAATTTTGTCTATCTCGTTTACTCATGCGTCGCAAAGCGCAACGGCTGCCCCGCGCTTGCCGTTCGTCACTCGCCGCTCGGGCACTCTCCCTACCACACCCCGGCCGCGCCTCGGTCTCAGGGTCGTATTGTCCGCGAGTGAAGCCGATGTCGCGCGGAAATATCCGAACTATCTCAAGTTACGACTAAGTAATTTTTCAAAAATCATAAGCATAAAGGTGTAATTGAATTTACGACCATACATTTTACTACAGGATTATATTTTTTAGAGCGATAAAGTTGTGAATCAACATACGACTAACGAAACTAACTGGGAATCCCAATATTTTTTGAAGCAACAGGACGTATGTACTGATACTTGGCAAAAATCTTTGCGAGTTTAGACGCATAAAGACGTATTTGCATATACGACCATTGTGACGAAACCAAATGTAGCACAATTTTGAGAGGCATAAGGGCGCAACTTGATATACGCCCTCTAAATGACAACATTATTTGAAGCATAAAGGGTATGTAAAAATAAAACTTTATGCCTCACAACTATTTCAAAATGTCGCTAGATAAGATCTTATGCACTTAAGACTTTTCGGAATGGAATAAGATAGAAATACCGGAGTCAGTGCGTTCGAAAGAGAGAAACAGCCTTGTTTGCAAATGTCAAAAAAGTGGATTTGATCGTATGTTGAGATACGACCTTATGCCTCTAGGGTACAGATTTGTTCTGAAAATATCTATATATTTTTTTTATAATTTGATTCTATTGAAAAATCGCGTTCTGGTTACTCTGTTATATGTAATTTATTCTTCCAAACCAAAAATAAATTGACTTTAATACATTTTTATGATAAGAATGCAATTCATAACTTGTTATAATGTTAGAATTATTTTAGGAAATAAGTACAAAAACAATACTGACAAGCGTTGTGCATCAAAAATTATGAAAAGTATTTTTTGGATGAAAATACAGAAAAATATTCAATGATACGTAATATTAGAAACTTATTAAATATTAGTCGGTAATGCCAATCAGTTTTGGCGACTTTTTAGAGATTTTCTTATTCCAAGTTGATCAGTGCAATCTACTTAGTTAAGTTTAGAGAAAGCCGTGGAAAATTCCCTAATGCCAATTACGTGGAGGAGGGCGGCACAATCATTAAAAGATAGTGCCATAAATAAAAATTCGGTCATATTATGTCCCTAAAATATTTTTTTATCTCACTTAAGTATTTTTATTTATAAATATTTACATAAGTTCACACAAAATAAAAAGACAAAAAGTCTCATGGGATACGAATCCGGACCTAAAAGTAGCAAAACATAAGTGGGTCACATCAAAACTGCTTGGCCAGTGAGAACTTTTAAGCATTGGTTAAAAATAAGCTTTATCGTATGCGTTCATATTTTAAGTATATTTCGATCAAATCTCCCTAAAATGAATGTTTTCGAAGATAATTCCCTCATAGATCGATTTCCGGTGATTTTTAACCAGTTATTCTACGTTTTCGTCAAAAGGTTTCAAGCCGTTTTCGAAATCGTTGGGACACATAACTCGTTTAATAGTATAGGATAGGATTAATTGACTCCTCGTTTACTGAGCTAAGTTAACCACTGACAGTGTAGTGGTTGGAATGAAGGTCTGACATACTAAACGATGGAATGACAATATTGAATATTGACAAGTTGATAAAAATATTGTCAGTATTAGTGATAGAATGCGTTTCAACGAGTAGTTCCTATGCCGTTATGTTGGCTCCCCTGTCTATCAACGACATCACACGCAAAAACGCTTCTACAGATTTTGTTAGTGTGTGTCGGTGTTCTATGTAAGTGTGTGTCTGAGTTCTATGTAGTGTGCGTGGAAAACATTGCTGCCAACATAAAGGCATAGGAACTATTTGTTGAAACGCACTATAGTGTCTGGTCCGCTTCAGATAGCCCACGGGGGCCCAGTACGGCCATGTTGATATCGGTGTGTGTTAGGAATTTGCATTTTTCATACATTTTGCTCCCCATGAGCTGTTCCGACATCAGTGTTGGCACTACTAATGTGCCGTTACCGGGAATATTCCCTTAGACAGAGACAGCGCTCTATATTTCATATAGCGCCGTCCTTTGGGAATATTGGGTATATTCGCTGTCTCTGTCTTCATGGAGTATTTCCGGGCATGGCACATCAGTAGTTGGCACTACTGATGTGCCATGCCCGGGAATATTCCCGCAAGACAGAGACAGCGCTCTATATAACATATAGCGCCGTCCCTTGGGAATATTCCCATTGGAATATACCAAATATTCCCAAAGGACGACGCTATATGCAATATAGAGCGCTGTCTCTCTCTAAGGGAATATTCCCGGTAACGGCACATCAGTAGTTGGCACCGTCACCGATATCGGGCCTACTGATGTGCCGAAGGGAATATTCACATTTCCAGTATTTTACTCCATGGGAATATTCCCGGAAATTCCCATTGTGCCTGGGAATATTCCCCAAAATTCCCTATATATTAAAACATGTATAACATAAATATTGTTAATTATGAAAGTTTATAGCCTTACTTATCTATCAGATATTTAACTGATATTAAACTATTAAGAATTCCAGAATGAGTCCTTCCTTTTTTAAATTAATAATTAAAAAAAAAGAAAGATAAAAAAATCTTGAAAAAAGTCCTTATGATTTACCCTGTCGATTAATGCAATAAAAGTACAGGATGTTATTTTTTTGGATTTTAGTAGGTTTTATCCCTGGGTGTGACAAGGGTAATATCAAAAATCGTTAAATTTAGTTTTGCTTCTCTTTTAAAATAAAGGAATGGTTCCTTTGAGTAAAATTTGCTATTTGCAGTATTAAGAGTACTTTCCCTCCAGTTGGCGTTCCAACATTACATCCTGTATATTAAGGCCTAGATAAGTAAAAATACTGATTTACTGATGTGAAAATGTATATTCTTAGTTATTGTTGTCGCATAGTTGATTTTGATTCTTTAAATTTATACATAATTATATGCAACAAAAAAAACATTACATTTTTTGTTATATATTAAAGCCTGGATAAACAAAAATACACTAAATATCATTTATTTATTTTAGTAATGCTGTATAATTTAAATAACTTCTAGATAATCTAGGTATTAGAAGTTAAGTTAAATCATAATATTGAGAATTATGGCAGTGATTATAACTTTAAATAGTTGTTATTTTTAATATCCTGCACTTGTTTATTAATAAATATAATATATTAACAAGTCTAATGGATTTAATTTTGATATTGACAAAATTCTCGAAATACTATGGGAGTTTACTGGGAATATTTAGACGGAAAACACATAATTAATATTGAATTATATTGCAGGATTACATATTTTTTGTTTATTTACTTAACCAAGAAAGAGTAAAGCTCTAAACTTTTAATTTCAGCAATTTTTCCTAAAATTCCCATTTTAGGGAACGTTCCCGGTATTCGGGCCGGACTCGCCGGACAGTGCGCAAACACTCTGAGACACGGAACGCGGCTCTCTCTGTACATCGACTATATTACGCATATTATTGGGTTGGACTCGGCTCGGCGCAGTTCGGTTCGGAACGGAACGCTGTTGTCGGTCGGTCCCATTCCCATAGTATGATCCTCTATGTAAATCTCATCATTGTCGTTTGTTGTTGATTTTGATTTTCTTTCTACGAGTACTACTTGAGTTTGCTCCCAAATTTTCAAGAATTATTGGCTAATTTAAGCATTGAAATGGAAGCTGCGCCAGAAGAAATCCCTAAAGAAAATACTGCAAATGAAGTTCCACACGACGATGTAAGATAATGTTCTTCAATTTATAAATAGAATGTGATGATCAAGATCAAATATCGGGTGCATCTTACTTTTCATTTGCGTCCGAGTTTGAACATTGCTTTTATTAAATACGTTTATCCATAAATAATCGTTTGTGCGTCTCTAAACAGTTCTTGTTTCAGAATCTAAGTTTCATTTAAAACCCTGGTAACCTGAACCCAAACTAAGCCTGTTTTTGGCGACTAGCCAAAACTCTGCGTAGATGTTTGTTATTTCTGGCTGAATAACGTTTGGAATGCTTAACTTTTATGGTTAAAAAGACCATTGTAATGTAATCAGCATAACATGCAAGCTTTAGAAACCTTTAAATTTGCAGTTTGCTACTTAATCATGCAAATTCCACTGACTTGTCATATTTTCAAGTACTAGTTATAAGTTATTTAAAATTTAAATAAATTGTTGATAACCCTTAACCACCTACCTGCGGTCACAGTGACCGCAATGACTTTTTGAATTGAAATATCTCAATACAATTTAGTCGTATATTAATGAGCGTCCATATACTTTATCTGGGCATCGTTAAGTCTTGCCCCTGTGCTTGGCTTGTGTCTACATGCTTTCATTCATCTATAATTAGTCTATAATCTATAAGAGTTTAAAAAAAAGTGTACCTCCCACTTTTGGGGTGTCCCCCGTGTTTCTAGTCTAATAAAGTAAAATGTAGAACTGGCTGTACTTTAACGATTTAAAAAAAAAATACACATTCTAAACTAGTTAAATTTAAACAGAAATATTGCTAATAATTTGAGTGATATTTAAATAATGAGCATTTTTAAAATCAAGATAGCAGTTTTTGGCATTTCCCCATTAAAGTTTAATGATAATAGAAGCGATTCTGAATATTTTTTGTACTAAAGTACTATCTGTTTTTCGTATAGTTTCAAAGTACTCTGAGTCGCCTATCCTTGCCATGTTTTTTATTTAAGTCTTACGCTCATTTAAATACAAAATTATTTCAAAAAAGCCGTAAATAGTGGTGCCGACCGGACATGTCGGTTTTGTCACGGCTAAAAGTGCTATTTGAAAATTTACAAAGAGTATTTTAAATTTTGGAAAAGCAACATCAGTTTGTAAATTCACCGACCTTAATTTATAAAAGCTAGCTATCAAATCCATTTTGACTGTAACAGATGTGTTTTGTGCGAGTCCAGCGACCGTCAAGATTTCTTCTATCAGATTTGAGACATTATTCTACTGATTCCGGTTTGTTTACAATATATTGGCTATTTACAGAAGACGAACAATATCCTAATATAACATTATTTACATCTGATAAAAACATTAAGTAAAAGTTTTCATCAGAATGGAAAGAAAATGTCACGTCAGTTTTGCCACATTTTGACCCGTGACCTACAGACTGACCACTAAGGTCGCAAAACCGACACCATAGACATAGACATAGACATTTTGTTCAGATTCATGTATAAAAATTCCAACTTTTGCCCTAGCAGATATTTCATAAAATCATTACCCTCCTTTTTGCTTCGCCGTAGTCAGGCAAAAAGCAACCTGTATTGTTTAATAACTAATGAAAAAAAAGTTATGTTTAATAACTAACCACGTAAAATTTTGGGTTCGGTGTAAGCCCAACCTAAAAAAAATTTTGTCAGTTTTGCGACTGTCCCCTGTTTAGCGACGAGGAAATTCTTAGTTTTTGTCAATTCTTAATTTTAAGGGGGGGTATAAAAAATTTCAAACAATATTCAAAATGCTTTTGACGTACCGGATTACTCAAACTCAAACTCCAAACTTTTATTTGTAAACATAGGTTTCACATAGATGTTTTCTTTAGTTTTGTATCACTATGTTTAGCCTGAAGAGGCATACAAATAGAAAATAGACATTGAAAATTGTAAATTCAATTAAAATAACATGATCCAAGATAAAATTAAAATCAATTTGAGCCTTAATTAAAATAAATTGTAAACATTAAAATATAAATCAATTCATTAACTTAAATCAAATAAATGTCAACCTTAATAAAAATACATATGTAATATCCATTTCATTCAAAAATTAAATACAATAAAAACGATTGAATTATTTCATTATATTAAATTAACTAAAATCTGTCATTAAAAATATAATTTAATTTATAATAGCACTTCCCAACCAAGAAATCATAAAGATTTTTTTTTAATTCTTAAAACTATTAATATTTCTTAGAATAAGAATTATTAGCGGCAATTTGACTCGACTAGCAGTCCATCCAAGCTGCCTATTACGCCTCCGACATAGCTTGACGAATGCCATCTAGTGATAGTTACTGATATTTAAGCCCATCCAAGTTGTGACCGTGTCTGTAGTCAGTTAACCTGCGTGATCGACGCGACCACGTAAGCAGCGTTGAGCCATGACCGCTTCAGTGTCATTATTGTGTCATTATATTACAGTTGATGACATAAGTGATTTTGACACCATCACTTTTACCATGCCCTCTCACTCCTTATTTCCGAAAACTGGGCATAAAACTTAAACAAATTATACAGAAAATAGATCTTTGCTTATAAATTACAGGAATATCTCTAAGAAGTTTCTATAAATCTTAAAATAAGTTGATAAAATTAAAATATTGTTTGTTTGTAGGTATGGACAAAGTCCTCTGAGCGAGAGTCAGACTCGCATTTGTCCGGTTTTTATTTTTTATGTGTATAGGTTATCTCATATTTATTTTATTTTAGATTGGCTAGAAATAGCTACGGCGACGAAGTTACTGTTTATGCAAAAGTTATAAGATAAGAAAGGTAATAGACACAACTTTTGGCTTTGGGTCTGGGTGGATCATATTTTCTCATCCATTTCTTTTGACTTTAAGGTTCAAAAATATAATAGTAAAAAATAACTTTTCGGGTATATTGGTAGTTGTATTTAAGCACTTTGACACGAGTACGATTTTCTAGTTTGTGGATTCGTCATTTTTAAAATTTTCAACGCAAACTTCATACATACAGGTAGGGAGCGGTGCGCGCACTGAGCGACCGTTGTGGAGTGACGTCACAGCAGCGTACGGTGACCCCGCGTCACTTGCCTACCTAAATAATTCAGTATCTCGGAAACTATCAAACGTATCAAAAAAAATTTTTCACCAAATTTTTTTATTTTTAATAGAGTATATTTTAAGATAAAAAACAAAAATTGGTGGTATTCTTCTTTACATCGTACCGATTGTATTCAGTCGGTAATAACTTGTATGACAATAGAGGAGCCCGCCACAGGTGACAGCGGCGCAGGTATGGCACTGCCTTTAAATGTACCAGCGAGTACGCCCTGCGTCACTGGTGCCAGTGGTGGAGCTCAGCCTCTAGATTTAAACTAATGTCCAAGACAACGGAAAAGCCTAATTTATTAAAATTAGTACATCAAAATATACAAGGCTTTTCCGGCAAGGACTTAGAAGTGGAATTATTTTTAAAAAAGTTCACTGTTGACATATTGTGTGTAATGGAACACTGGCTTAAGGATTATGAAATGATATTTAACTACGAAAACTATAAGTTGGCCAGTGCTTTCAATCGAAAGTGTGCACAACGTGGTGGCTCTCTAATATTTGTGAGAAAAACACTAAAAGCTAAGGATCGAAAGGATGTGATCAGTCTTTCGATTGAAAAAGCAGTAAAAATTTCTTGCGTAGAATTAAATCATCATATTGTTTTATGCGTATACCGGCGTATATGATGAAAACTTCACAGACTTTGAGAAGGTAATGGAAGATGCATTAGGGATTTTAATTGAAACAAATAAATACATTATCATCTGTGGTGATTTCAACGTAGATTTGCTTGAAAAGAAATCTCTATCGACTAGGTTAATTTGCCTCTTCAAATCTTTTGATTTACAATACATATTCTTAGAACCAACTAGGATAACGGAGTCTAGCGCTACATGTATTGATAACGTTTTCTGTAATTGCAATTTTTATAATAAAAAAGTTTTAAATTGTTTAATGTCGGATCACAGTGGTCAAATAGTTAGTTTTCCTGTACAAAAACTAAAAGAAGTAATTAAATTGCAAACAAGACCTGTCACAGCTAGTAGAATAGAGAGATTTAGAGATAAACTTGACGAAAACTTGCCAATACCAGACACATGTACATTACAAGTAAATAGATTTTATAACATTCAAAAACATTTTTACACAAAAATCTATAACGATTAACCAAAAATTTAAATTTTGTGACTGGGCAACTGTTGGAATTCGCAAAAGCAGAGAAAAGCTATTTGAACTTTATGACAAAAAGACTTACGTGTTTGATGAGAATTTTATTAACTACGTTAAGAATTATTCAAAATTTTTTAAGAAGGTATGTTTAACTGCTAAATCTAATCATATAGCTAGAAAAATAAAATTATCTACAAATAAAGTAAAAACTGTATGGAATATTATTAATAGAGAAACAGGAAAAATAAAAAGTCGCGAACAAGACTATGTACTAGACACAGATCATGGTAAAATTATAGATCATTCTGTAATAGCTAAAGAATTTGAAAAATTTTTCACTAACATACCCGTAAAAACGACTGAAGCCCTTAATTCTTCGCCCGTACAAGCTAAAATTTTATTAGAGAAAAACGTTATGTCATGTTCTTCAGTATTTACTTTTAAAGAAATTGAGCCAAATGTTGTTGTAAAGACTTTTAAATCTTTAAAATTAAAAAATACAGAAGACCTCTGGGGATTATCAGTTAGTTTAATCAGCAATGTAATACATATTTTAGCACCATATTTGGCTTGCTTGTATAATACCAGCGTTACCAGTGGTGTATTTCCCGATCTCATGAAATACAGTAAAGTACTACCTTTATATAAATCTGGCAAAAAAACTGAACCGGGAAACTACAGGCCTGTCTCAGTGCTTCCTGTACTTAGTAAAGTTTTTGAAAAAAATATGTTGTATAAGTTTCTTTTGTAATGGTGTTGTTTACAATGTGCCTCTTACTACGAATAAAGTTTTTCTATTCTATTCTATTCTAAATCAAATGGTTCAGCATTTCAACATGAACAATCTCCTGCATAATCGACAATTTGGTTTTGTCAAAGGGCGTTCAACAACAGATGCAGGAGTTGCTTTAGTACGCAATATTTATGAGGCATTTGAGGAATCACAAAATGCAATAGGGGTATTTTGTGATCTATCTAAGGCTTTTGACTGCGTAGAACATCAAACCTTACTCATAAAATTGGAGCATTACGGCGTGAGGGATAGGGCACTCGGTCTCCTTAAATCTTATCTTGATAATAGATTGCAAATGGTACAAGTCAAGGACTTTAATTCTTCTGGGTCCACTGTGAAAATGGGCGTGCCACAAGGATCTATTTTAGGCCCTTTCCTTTTTCTGACGTACATCAATGACTTGCCATTCATGGTGCAAAACCTTTCAAATATTGTGTTGTTTGCTGATGATACTTCCCTTCTTTTTAAGGTGAGTAGAAAGACAATCGAAATTGACGAAGTGAACAACACTCTCTCTAAGTTACTAGACTGGTTTACTGCTAATAATCTATTACTAAATGCGAAAAAAACAAAATGCATAAAGTTTTCTTTGCCAAATGTTAAACAGACTCATAATAAAGTAATATTAAATGGTAACGAATTAGATTTTGTTCCTAGTACAGTTTTTCTCGGCATAACTATAGATAGCACGTTACAGTGGGGCCCACATATTGCAACTCTAGCGGGGAGGCTTAGCTCGGCTGCCTACGCCGTCAAGAAAATAAGGCAATTGACGGATGTAACAACTGCCAGATTAGTATATTTCAGTTACTTTCACAGTATAATGTCTTATGGCATTTTACTGTGGGGACACGCAGCAGTCATTGAAACCATTTTCATTCTACAAAAAAGAGCAGTCCGAGCTATATACCAACTACGATCCCGAGAATCACTTCGAGATAGATTTAAGGAAATAGATATTCTAACAGTTGCCGGTCAGTTTATTTACGAAAATATCATGTACGTTCGTAAAAATCTAAACTTGTTCTTCAAAAATAGTGACAGACATAACCGTAATTTGAGAAGTAAAAATAATCTTGAAATAGCTTTCTCGAGGCTTAGTAAGGTGAAAAAATCATTTGTGGGGCAGTGTGTACGCTTTTATAACAAAATTCCGAATGACGTGTGTGAACTACCAGAATGTAAATTTAAGAAACATATAAAACGCTGTATTTGTTCAAGAGGATACTATAAGACTGTAGATTATTTTAATGATAATGACATTTGGAATATTCCTCCAGCAAAATGATATGACGTTTATAAGAGTGCTTAATGTACCTACGTAAAGAAATAAATGATTTTGAATTTTGACAAGTGGTGCCAGATTTAAAAACCGAACATTCGCATTCGCATTCGCGAATATCGGCAGCAGACATTCGCATCCGCATTCGCATTCGCGAATGCCTAAAAAATGACATGCGTTACACCACTAATACAGTGTTAAAAAAGTGTGTATTTTAAGGGGTTACTCAGAATCAAGTATAGAATGCAGGGAAAATATCGAAAAAATCTGCCCATCAATCTATTTCAGATTAATTGATTCTGAGTAACCCCTTAAAATCTCAAACGCACTTTTTTTAACACCTGTATATGATAATCTTTGATATACAATTACAAACATTAGCGCTTTTCTTCATACTTAGTAAGTATTTTTAAGACAGTCGCAAAACTGACACTTTTTTCTACAATGTCAGTTTTATTTGATGATTTCTCGTACAAAATAGATTATCTGCAATTAATCAAATATCATTTCATATACTCTAATGAAGTCTAATGTATCTTTATAATAACTAAACCAAAAAATTGCATACCTACCAAATCAAAATTAATGATATTTCAAAAATGACCATAAATTTAGACATGATACACTTTTTTCTGAAAATGCTCATATTTGCCATGAAAAATTGAAACTTTCACCATCTGCAAATTTCATAAAAATGTTGCTTTTTTATAACTTTTTTATTTTATGAGGTTTATGATTGTTTGTTTAGTAACTATTGAATTAAGTGTACTATAATTACTTTTCATAAGATCTCATTTTTCTATTTGAGTTGTAGGTACTTTCACAAAAAATGTGAGTCAAATATACTTATCAGTGTTCGAAAATATCCGATATTTATAATAAATATCAAAATATCCGATATTTATGATATATATCGGATATATACAGGGTGTAACAGAAAGGTGTGACAATACTTCAAGGTTGGCTTTTACCCATCAAACTGAACAACTTTTGTTCTACAACTTTGTTGAAATCGCAAAAATTTTTTTGGACTTTTCATACAAATCGATCAGCTGGCGAACCAAGTTTGTATGAAAAGTCCAAAAAAATTTTTGCGATTTCAACAAAGTTGTAGAACAAAAGTTGTTCAGTTTGATGGGTAAAAGCCAACCTTGAAGTACTGTCACACCTTTCTGTTACACCCTGTATATCAATAAATCTGACTAATCCTTGTAAATACATTGTAAATTTGTATTCAGGATTCATACAATTTTTGTGTAAAAATTATAAATGGAATGGAGATCATATAAAAACATTTATCATAAATAAGACTGATTATTTATTAAATTCATAAAAAATAAATTAGAAGTAAAGTTTTTTTTTCATTGGAGTCATCATCACTCACCATAACACTGTCACTGACAGCTGGCTCATTAAGTTTCAGTCAACATAGTCAGTGTTTCGCAAAATACGAGTAAAAACGAGTTTTTATGTGTGTTTTTGTAAAATTAATCATTGATATATATCCAAGAATAAATATCATGATGTATATCGTGATGTATGTCATGGAACCCTGATTATTTTTTTATAATAAGTTGATTACCTAGTCATGCGTTTTATACATGTTTCTCCTTTTAAACTACCCTCAGTTTTGAGAAATATGCCAAAAAGTATCAGCGGTCACTGTGTCCGCCGTCAGGTAGTTGTGTGACAGGAATATGGGGTAGGTAGTTAAGGGTTAAGATGATTTACTAGATCAGGATGGTGTTTATAACTTACTTAACTTGTTGGGTACTTAATTCACTGAAATTTTATTTTTCAGGAAAAAACACAAGTGTCTCTTCCTCAAGACTCGACTAAAAAGTCTAAAAAAGAAGAAAAATCTAAAAAAGATGACAAAAGTGTTGAACAGTTTATGAAATCTTTGAACTCATTGCCTAGTCTTGACGAAAAATATTCAGCGGTCTGTAAAAAATATATGCAAACAGCAGAAGACAATAAAAAACTGCTATTTTACATTAAGCAATGTGACAAGCGTCAGGCCCTGCTATTGAAGGAGAAGGAGCACCTGCAACATGAATTCAATAAGACTGTTCTTGTAAAATCTAAGTTGGAAAATCTTTGCCGTGAGTTACAGAAACAAAACAAGGCAATTAAGGTATGAAGTTGAACATATGTTTTAGATTAGGTTCGTTAACAACCCATTTCGTCCCCACCGCAGGGGCACGGATCTCTTCCCATACCATCTCCACACACGGGGGCCAAGTCCGGATTGGAGGAGGTTGTGGGACTAGTGGCCAACCCCAGTGTCAGAAGTTTTCAAGCCGCCTATAAGGCCTCTGACATGGCTTAACAACTGCCATCTAGCAATAGAAGCCGGCACCAATGGCTTCACGTGCCTTGCGTAGCACGGAAACGCAGAACGAGAATATATACGAGATAATAAAAATAATTAGATAAGGTACTTAAGTTTAATTAACACAGCTTTTATATCAGTCAGCTAATGATACATTTTACACAGGATTCGAAAATATCGGATATTTATAATAAATATCAAAATATTGATATTTATGTAATACTAGCTTCCGCCCGCGACTTCGTCTGCGTGGACTTTAGAATTGGATCCAGAGAGAAAGAAAGTGTTAAGGCCATCTAGTGACGAAATGGAAATTTTGAGTTTTTAAGCATTCCCTCGGGATCCCTTAAGTTGTCCGGGATAAAAAGTATCCTATGGGTTAGTCGAGTGTTTTATCTATCTATCTACCAAATTTCATCCAAATCCATTCAGTAGTTTCGGCGTGAACATCTGTCTCTCTCTGTATCTCTCTTTGACAGTTGTCATTTTGACAGTTGTAATTTTGACAATTGTCAAAGTGGCAACTGTCAAACTGACAACAGTCAAAATGTCAACTGTAAAAATCACAACTGTCAAAATGACAACTGTCAAAATTATAACTGTCAAAATCACAACTGTCAAAGTTTGATTTCCGCCTGATACATGGAAACCCTCGAGCTTTCCGGGATGAAAACTATCCTATGTGTTAATCCTGGTATTAAACTATCTGTGTACCAAATTTTATCCAAATCTTTTGAGCCGTTTTTGCGTGATTGAGTAACAAACATCCAAACATACAAATTATATTAATTATAATTTTAATTAAATTATATTAATTATATAATAATATAAGTAGGATATCCATTTTTGATATATGAGTATCCGATATATTATGTATATCGATAAAGATAAAGCTGACTAATCCTTGTAAATACATCGTAAATTTTAATTCAGGATTCATACAATTTTTGTGTAAAAAATATAAATGGAATTGAGATCATAAAAAACCATTTGTCATAAATAAGACTGATTAGTTGATTACACAGTCCTGCAAATTTACCTTTTGGAAAATTGTTTGTTTAGAATTAGAATATCGTTTTAATCTATCACGTAAGGTTTCTTAGATATATTAAAGATGAAAAAAATGCTTTTTATTGCTTTTATAAGATTGTTTTTGTATACAGGGTGATTGGTAATTCGACGTGATCCTTCAAAGGGGTTATACTAGAGGTCATTTGCAACAAATTAAGTCCTGTTAACCAGGGGTCAAAAATGTATGGTTACTGAGATATTACTGTTTTTAGATTTTTTTTGAAATTTTCTACCTTATTACCAAAAACAATTAATTATGAAAATACCATTATACCGTTTACATTAAATTGATACTTTTTTAAAAGCTGAGAAATTAGCGCTTGCTTTGAAAAAAAATCCTTGCCCAAAACTCTCATAGTCTCAAAAATAAAGGGTCTTAAGTTGCATAAAAATATTATTTTGTATAAATTTTCCATAAGTAATTGAGTATTACTAGAAAAAAAATTTGTGAACTAGGCGTACCAATTAGTGACAAAAGTTCCTTGTTTCATAAGCTTTCTAAAAAAGTACAAAGGTTACCAACTTTTGCACGGGATTGAAAAAAAAAAACCAATAAACCAAACAAGTAACACATTTTTTTCCATACATATAAATAAACACAAGTGCCGTTATATACTCACAGAGTTGCTAGTGTATCAACTAATAATAATAATAATAATAATAATAAATGCGTAGGGATGTGACGACCCCATCGCCACTGATGTAGAAGCTGCAGTGACAGCGCAGCCTCTTCATCAGTGTAATTAGTCAGTACCCCCTGGACTCGGTGTTGACCGTGCCGAATTCCAATTTGACCCCGGGTACAAAAATAAAGGGGTCCATAACGGTCACGCGTAAAAAGATGATGGAAAGCAACAATAATGAAGGTCGCATAGGGTCGCTGCCCGGGGGCCGCCGGGGCGCGATTGGTCGCGCTAATGCCAGGCGCGGCAGCATGCGAGTTGGCGCATCACGACCGGCCCGAACACCTGGCCGGTCACTTCCATCATCGCCACCAGTGGGCTTGGCGTCGGCAGGGTCTCCACAGGCCCAGCAAGCGGCGCCCGCCGCTGGTGGAGTACGCCGCATGAGATGGTCTAGGTCGCAAAATGAGAACCTCATGCGAGCGTACTACAGTGCGACGGAGGGAGAAACTCGTCGGACGGGGTATCGAGTGAGGATGCATCAAGAGTTTTTGCGCTTGGAGCCCGCATTGTCTGTCTCGGAGCAAAACCTCTCGGACCGAGTTCGGTATATTTTGCGCTCAAACATCTTTAGCGCGGCCGATCTCGAAGGACTACGACGCGAAGTCGTTCCGGTCTCAAGATCCTCATTAAATGGGTCGCGGCGTTTATCGGCGCATGTGCCGCAAGTGGTTCAACCACCTAATAACCCTTCACAATTACCAGGTGAGGATGTTGAGACTGAAACGATTTCCCAGGAATTAGAGCAAATCAGGAGCACACTTGAGGAGGCGATTCAGGAATTCCGCACTTTGCTTCTTGAGGAGAGGCCGCGGCTTCCGCGATTGCCCCTTAGCATCCGGAATCGGGATGTCATTGAGGCCGTAAATCGCATGCTGCCAGAATATTTGGCGTGTAGCAGCGACCTTGGTGATACAAATTCAATCCTTTTTGGCGCTGCAGTGGCGGTCTGCCGATTTGTTGGTGCTAAAATGCCAGAACTGGCTCGCATCTCCGCTCCGCGGGGAAAACCAGCTTGGCAAAAAAAGATTGAGCGTCGTATCACCAAGGCAAGGGTCCTCATTGGCAAACTGATTGCTTTCAGGTCGGGCAATACCAGGCCCCGAGTGATGCGCTTTGTTAGGCTCGCATTTGCTGGATCAAACTTTGATCCTGCAGGACGCCACGCAATGCGATTAGTTACAGAGCGCATCGATGACCTGAAGCAACGGATAGCTGCGTGGGCAAATCGAATTCGGCGATACTCGGAGCGAGTAGGCCGGTTTCGCCAGAATCGCCTCTTCATGAGTGATCAGAAGAAGTTCTATAGATCTTTGGACCAACCTGCTGTGTTGAACAATGGCGAAAGCCCAGATCATGAGGAAATGGTGGCCTTTTGGCGTAACCTGTGGTCTGAGCCCGTTCAACACAACGAGGAGCGGTGGATGGCTGAGCTGGAGGAGGCGTGTGATAGCATCGAACCTATGAACCCCGTGACCATTAGTGCCGATGATGTGTCGCAAGCGGTCCGTAAAGCTCCGAACTGGAAAACCCCAGGAAGCGACGGACTGCACCACTATTGGCTCAAGGGGTTCAATGCTAGTCACGAGACCTTAGCTAGCCAATTCCAGCAAGCACTCGAGCAGTGTCAGGTTCCAAACTTCTTGACAACTGGGATCACTCATTTAGCTCCTAAGTCGAGCAATACCGCTGACCCTAGTCAGTACCGCCCCATTACGTGTCTTTCTACAACATATAAGACACTAACAACCATTCTGAAGGCCAAGATAGATGCCTTCATAGAGGCAAATAACATCATGGCGGTAACTCAGAATGGATGTAGGGGCGGGAGTCGCGGTACGAAGGAGCTGCTCCTGATTGACACGGTCGTGGGCAAATTGGTGAACCGCAATCGACGCAATTTCTCCGCTGCTTGGATTGACTACAAGAAGGCTTTTGACTCGGTTCCCCATTCATGGTTAATAAGAGTTCTCGAGCTGTACAAGATTGATAGTACAGTTAGAGACTTCCTCGGTACATGTATCGGGCAATGGAGTACGATCCTTAGTCTCCATGGTCAGCGATTGTCGAATGCGGAAGACCGGATTTGGATAAAGAGGGGTATATTCCAGGGCGACTGTCTGAGTCCACTTTGGTTTTGCCTGTCTCTGAATCCACTCAGCTTTTTGCTCGAGAAATCAGGGACGGGATTTCAGTTTCAGAGACGGGGCTTACGCATGACCCACCTTTTGTACATGGATGATCTCAAGCTGTTCGCCCCAAATGCAACACGGTTGGAGGAGCTGTTGAGAATTACTTGCAATTTCAGCAGCTCCATCAACATGGAGCTAGGGGTGGATAAGTGTGCGTTCCTTCATGTAGAGAGAGGTAGGGTGGTGCATTCGAATGGAGTCAATAGTGACTCCATGAACATTCGTACCCTCTCTGAGACTGAGACATACCGGTATCTGGGTATGTTGCAGAGCATTGGTGTGAACGAAACGGAGGTGAAACAGGCAGTATGTGACGTATTTTGGGAGCGCGTGACAAAAGTTTTTAATAGCTATTTGTCGGGCGTTAACAAGATACGTGCAATCAATGCTTGGGTCATCCCCGTTCTTCTGTACACCTTCGGCATACTCAGATGGACACAGACTGAATTGGATGCCCTGGATCGGAAGGTCCGCACTACTATGACACTCCACAGGATGCATCATCCGAGGTCGTCAGTGATGAGGCTGTATATTCCGCGGAAGAATGGCGGTCGTGGCCTTCTATGTGCAAAACAAATGCACAACCGTGAAATATGCAGCCTCCGAAGCTATTTCCTGGCGAAAGTCGACAGTGATTTGCATAGAGTTGTCATAGTATGTGATAAAGGACTAACCCCTTTATCCATGGCCCAAGAGAACTGGCAAGCGCCGGCTGTACTTAGCACTGTTGAGCGAGAAGCCATCTGGAAAGAGAAAGAGCTGCACGGAAGGTTCTTTAAGGCTTTCTACAAGTCCTTCGTAGATCAGAAGGCTTCCGTGCACTGGTTGCGCTTCGGAGACCTCTTTGCGGAGACCGAGGGTTTTGTCTGTGCAAAACAGGATCAGGTTATAAGGACGAACAACTACAGGAGGTTCATAATGAAAGACGGTACCTTGGACGTATGTCGGTTGTGCCGTGAGCCAGGTGAAACCCTGCGCCATATAACCTCCGGTTGTTCGATTCTTTGTAACACTGAGTATCTGCACAGACATAACCAAGCAGCCAGGATCCTGCATCAAGAGATCGCTCTAAAGTATGGCTTCATAGCTCGGCGGTTGCCATATTACAAGTATACGCCGGAGTCGGTTCTCGAAAACGACCGCGCCAAGCTCTACTGGGACCGAGACATCACGGATAGGTCTGTTGATCATAACAGACCTGATATCGTGTTGATGGATCGGGCGCAGTCAAGGGTGTTTTTGGTGGATATCACTATTCCACACGACGAAAACCTCGTGCAAGCCGATGCCGACAAGAGGTTACGGTACCTTAACCTGGCGCACGAGGTTACGGATGTGTGGCAAGTGCAATCCACTGAAATCATTCCTGTAGTCCTGTCCGTTAATGGTTTGATCCCCACTGACCTGGATCGTAACCTTAGGCGGTTGGGACTTCGAGGCAGACCGATAAAAGCGGCTATGCAAAAGGCAGTCCTCCTCGACAATGCCCGGATTGTCCGACGCTTTCTCTCCTCGTCGCACTGACCTCCAGCCGACTGTGCTTCTGCTGGAGTAGCTCCTGCCACTTCGCCGAGCGCGAAGTGGTCAGAGTAGCCCAAATTCATATTTTAAAATAATAATAATATCCTGCACGGTGCCGCCCTCTCTTTTACTCGTGTCGTGCGTGACTCGTGAGCTTAACATGATTCGATAATTTTTAGCAATCTTCGCGACAGTTCGTGGACACGAATTCGCACAGTTTCCAACCATATGGTTAGTTCGTGCGGACAGAAAGTCACAGTATTCGTTAAATAATTATTAATGCCTCCGAAATGGCTTAACGACTGCCATCTAATGACAGGAGCCGATGCCAATGGCTTAACGTGCCTTGCGAAGCACAGAAACGGTCGAAATAAATGCCACTAACTAACAGTAAAAACCCATCCAGGTTTTGACCGTGTCTTTAGTCAGTTAACCTGCGTGATCGATGAGACCAAGCAAGCCACTAGGGTTTCTGATTTCTCGACCTTTTTTGTTTCTCGAGTTTCGAGAATTCTCGAGGCCAATTTCTCGAGTTTTCTCGGGTCTCGAGTCTTTTTATATAAACCGTTGAAATTTGTTGAAATTAAATTAAAAAAGCAAAATTTTTAATGCACCACAGTTAATTTTTATTTCTAGTATTTAGTACTCTTATTTAGGGAAGGAAAGGAACGAAAATCAATATCTTCTTACATAATACAGTACTCCAAACAAAACAACTAAAATCAAAACTTAGCACTAAACTACTAGGTTAGGAACAGATATGTACACGCGGCTTAACTACTTTTGGGACATAAATGTAAATTACTACGGCTTATTTTAGCGTGGGCGTGGGCGTGAATATTAAAATGATCTATTTCTAAGAAATATTTTACCTCCATCAATCAATCCGCAAAAGACATGAACACGCGTACACTTATCTGCAATTACAATTACCAGAAACAAAGTAAAAATATTTTTTAACGAAAATGATGTAAAAAATAAATTAAATTAAATACTCTACTGACTTGTAGTACTAGTTACTACAAGTCAGTAGATTATTTAATTTCTACTGACTTGTAGTACTAGTTACTACAAGTCAGTAGAGTATTTAATTTAGTCTGATTTTCCAGTCTTTTTAATCAGTCAGTTATACATAGCATAGGTATAGGCGCCACTATGTTATGTTTTTTTTTTATGTGATAGGTGGCAAACGAGCAGACGGATCATCTGATGGTAAGCGATTACCAACAGAGATATGAGTTAAACAAAAAACGTGTTCTCCTGTCTGTGTATGAAAACTATACCTACTTTGATTATTATGAAAACGATAACTATGCATCAGTAAGTAGTGTATTTCTAGAGTGACAATTAATTACCTAAGTTGACAGTTAACGTTAGCACAGATAATTTTATTTGGAGTTACAAAAAGGAGTAACTAACTGGAGCATGCTTTATTTTGTTATAATATAATTTACCGTGCATGTTTTTTGTTCCTAAAATTGAAAAACAACCTATTATATCAATTTTACCTAGTCTTATTATTTTTCTTCAAACACAAAACCGCGCTACTTCTGTTTGACCAATAGTGTGGCGTCTTCCACGATTTCATCTATGGGATAAGCCTAAAGGAACCCTATTACGAAGTGTGTACGAAGCGCGGGCGCTGTTACGCGGCGAAAAATAGTCGCACGGCGCGCTTGGCGTAATTCAAATTCGGAACTCGAGAATTCTCGAGTTCCAGTCATTTTTTTCTCGTCTCGAATGAAGCCAAATTTCTCGAGTTTTCTCGAGTTCGAGAAAGCTCGAGCAGAAACCCTACAAGCCACACTGAGCCACGACCGCTTCTATGTTCGTGCTGAAGAAGCGCCCCAAAACCACGCATATCAAAATTAAAAGTGTTTAAACGTAGTTTTAGTCAATTAACAAGGATATCAACTATTATTTAACGAATACTGTGACTTTCTGTCCGTACGAACTAACCATATGGTTGGAAACTGTGCGAGTTCGTATGCACGAACTATCGCGAAGATTACTAAAAATTATCGAATCATGTTAAGCTAACGAGTCACGCACGACACGAGTAAAAGAGAGGGCGGCACCGTGCAGGATGTATGGAAAAAATGTGTTACTTGTTTGGTTTATTGGTTTTTTTTTCGATCCCGTGCAAAAGTTGGTAACCTTTGTACCTTTTTAGAAAGCTTATGAAACAAGGAACTTTTGTCACTAATTTGTACGCCAAGTTCACAACATTTTTTTCTAGTAATACTGAATTACTTATGGAAAGTTTGTTTTGGGCAAGGATTTTTTTTTTTCAAAGCAAGCGCTCATTTCTCAGCTTTTAAAAAAGTATCAATTTAATGTAAACGGTGTTATGGTTTTTTCATAACTAATTGTTTTTGGTAACAAGGTAGAAAATTTCAAAAAAATCGAAAAACAGTAATATCTCAGTAACCATACATTTTTGACCCGTGGTTAACTGGCCTAAATTTGTTGCAAATGACCTCTAGTATAACCCCTTTGAAGGATCACGTCGAATTACCAATCACCCTGTATACACTCAAAAGAAATCAATGTGCAAAAACCCTTCCACCCACGTAATTTGGACCTAAATATATGTTGTAGATTATGATAAGGGTGTTTTGCAGTGAAAATTTCGTAGGTGTATCATATTGAAAAAACATGAAATTAATTTTTCAAAACAAATTTTTTTTTTAAACTATTATTTCGAGATTTTTGGAAAAAAATAGCATGATATGTTGTCTCTCTCAACTGAGAGAAACAGTCATAACTATGTACGACATAAATTATGGTCATTGATATATTTGGAACTATTAACGAGAAAAAAAATTGTCTTCAAAAATATTTTTTCAACTTTCTCGAAAACCAATGCATATTTTGAAGTAATATTTTACAAGTAAGTTACACTCAGTAAGACCAACATACACAAAAATTAGCAGTTAAAATTTCCGCTGGGGCCGCTACCCCATGCTTACCCCGCCATGCTATTTTCACATTTCGTATTTTAAGGATTTTTGCAGGCTAGCAGTCCTTTCTTAACCAGTGCAAATCTTTCTATCGGCCAATCACACAAAAATCATGAAAATGTTGTATAGCCCCTATGTTGTTCAAGTAACACAGATATAACATTTAAATCACAACATACAACCCATTTGTGTATTTTGTAGTCAAGCTTTTCAAGAATCAGGCTAAACTTTATTCTGTCACATTCAAGTATTAAATGATATTTATAATCACACTAAGTCACATTGTACTACGTTTGTTTGTTAATTTATTATCAAATTTATTAAGATTTTTAAAAAAACCTTACGTGATGGATTTTTTCAAGTATTTTTCCGTTAACGAGCACCTTGAAATCTATCAGAAATCATTGTTCAATTTCAAACAATTTTATCCATGTTGTCCTGTGTTATTTGTTAAATTAATAAAAAATAAAATTAGAAATATGTAAAGAATTTTTTTTCATTGGAGTTATCATCACTCACCCTATCTGACAGCTGGCTCATTAAGTTTCAGTCAACATAGTCAGCGTTTCGCAAAATACGAGTAAAAACGAGTCATCATCATCATTCTCCTGCCCTTATCCCAATCATTTGGGGTCGGCGCAAAATGTTTTCTTCTTCCATACATCCCTTTCAGCTGTCATCTCCGTACTTACACCCTTTCGACACATATCATCCTTCACACAATCCATCCATCTCTTTTTTGGTCTCCCTCTCCCCTTATATCCATCGACACTCATCTGTAACACTCTCCTTGTAACATGTCTTTCATTCCTCCGCATTACATGCCCATACCACGACAAACGATTTCCTCTCAATTTTTCTATCACTGGCGCAACTTTCAAACTTCCTCTTATATACTCATTCCTAATCTTGTCCATTCTTGTTACTCCACACATCCATCTCAACATTCGCATCTCCGCAGCATGCAATCGTCTTTCATCCTTTCCCTTAGTGGCCCAACATTCCGATCCATACAGGACGACAGGTCTTATGATAGTTTTATATATCTTCCCCTTAAACTTAAGAGGAAGTCGGGGGTCGCAGGTAGTCCCTGTGACCTGTCGCCACTTCATCCATCCCAAGTTGATTCGGTGCTCAATGTCTCTGTTAATGTCTCCGTCGCTCTGAATAAGTGAACCTAGGTACTTGAAATCTGAGTAAAAACGAGTATTTATGTGTATTTGTAAAATGAATCATTTATATGAATTGTTTGCTCTGTGTCTGGGTGTATTATATCTATATATGTATGTATTTCAACGTATACGTGTATGTATATCAGTCTCTGGTTCCCATAACACAGGGAATCCTACTTTGGGGCCAGATGACCGTGTGTGATTTGACCCGGATATACAACCCTGATTTTACAGGAAGAATCACTTCTGAAAATACGGGAAGAAGAAGAGCGCCGGAAAGAGACTCAAGCCAAGTTTCAGAATACACTAACAGAAATAACTGCTTTGCTACAACAAAACAATGAAAAAAATGCAAAACTGAGGGATGACAATATTAGCATGACTGAGAAATTCAAAAGTGTTGTACAACAGTATCAATTGAGAGAACAACAGGTATGTGTTTTTTTTTCTGATATGTATTTCGTCCCTCGCACGACTAACTCTCCTATCTCATAACCTTGATTAGTTGAGACGTTATCTAATTGAAATAGGGTTGTTTTTAAAAACTTACGAAAAATGAGATAGGAGAGTTAGTCGTGCGAGGGACGATTTGTGTTGTGGCGTTGAATAAATGATTTATCTATCTATCTATCTATTTATTAACTATATATCTTTTATAATAACATATACATTTTTCAAATTAAATTGATATTTCTGGTTATATATTCTGTCTTATGTGAACCATATACTTAAATTACAAGCTTGTTACAGGTCGAGAAAATGGCTAAGCAAATGCAACTTGAGTCACAATTAGCTGATGCTAAACTTCAAAAAGCCAGCTTAGAGGGTCAAGCAGAGAGAGAACGTTTGGTTGCCGAAATGGAACAACTTAAGGTCATGGTGGCCCAGTACAAAGCTAAGATAATAGAGCTTCAAGGACAAGAGTCTTCTTTAAAAGGACAGTTAGCATTATATACTGATAAGTATGATGAATTCCAAAATGCTCTGGTGAAGAGTAACCAAGTTTTTGGTGGATTTAAAGAGCAAATGGAGATGGTAAGTCTTTGTAATAATAACAAATAAAATATTTTCGCAGTTGTTGGGTAACTAATGGTCTGAACAACAAATAGAAAAATCAAAACTACATAATTTTAATAAGTTGAATACCTACCACCCTTAATTTAAAACTATCAATAGTGTTAGTGCTAAGTACATAATTTGGTTTATTTTCTAAGCACTTTTGAAAATTTGTACTTTTAGATGTCAAAGAAAATTAAAAAACTGGAGAAAGAGTCGTTGTCCTGGAAGAAGCGCTGGGAAACTTCACAGACTGCTCTGATTGATATGTGTAGTGAGCGGCAGGGCAGCGAGGAACGCGCGGCGGCCGTGGGGCGCCAGTTGCAGCACATGCAGGGCCTGTGCCGCACTCTGCAGGTCAGCTATGTCACTACTTGGCTCATATCATTTTGTGCTCATTACACGGATGCGGATTTTTTACTTGTAATTTTTTTATAACAGGCGGAGAGAACAGTTTTACTGAACACATTGAAAGAAAACAATATTGAACGCCCTCCTCTGCCAGTGCCGCCTCCGGCCCCAGTACCACCCCCGCCGGCCCCGTCTACTGCTTCCAACGCTAAGGTAGGCAAAATATTTTTTGTTAACCTTTTTTCATATTAAACAATAATTTAAAATCAATAATTAATTTAGTTTTTGTTAAATATCTTGATAAATATAACTTTATTTCGAAAATTTTATATTTGCTAAATTAATTACAGATGGATTCAATGGTGGCCAACTGTGCGTCGTTGAGGCAGAGTCTGGCCCATTTGCAAAGTCAATTAAACATTTTAACTGATAATAAAAATGTCAATCAGCAAACAACTGAAGAACCAGTAAAAGCCGAGAAACCAAAAAAATCTAAATCAAAAAAGAATAAAGCTGAGAAACAGGCTGACAGAGAAAAATCGTGCAAATCTAAAGAACTTGCAAATGATGATGACAAATGCCCTACTAATGAAACAAGTAATAATGTAATTGATAGGACAAATGAATACAAGAATGATACTGAAGTAGAATCTGGAAAAGAGACTCAGTCACCAAGTAACAACATAGATGACACAACAATGGAAAACCTTTTGCAGGCAATAGACCTGGCAAATAAGAACTTATGTGATTTGGATGTTGTTAATGATAATAATACTGACAATATAAACAATGCTACAGTTGATAAAAATAACATTTCAGAGGAGTCGCCAGTAGTTGAATTGGAAACTAAATGTGCTGTAGCAGACAATTGTAAAATTGTGCCAAACAATGATGACACTTTGGCGTCTTGTGCAAATGAAAACAATATCTCTTGTGTCACTGAAGTTAAGGGTACTAGAGAAGCAAATCCATGAGTGATCGGTCAGTTAGTTGTACTAATGCATTTTGATTATTATATGAAGTATTAGTAAGCTAAGGCGTTCTTAGAAAGTTTATATGAGTTATTTTAGCATTAGATTTTATACAGGCTACACTCGTGATGTTTGTGTGAAACTTGCTTTTAATTCAACTATGTATATTCAAGTAAATAGTCCTATCTTGAATTAAAAACTTGCTTATTTCTTATTTCTCGTGTTATCCGAAATTGTCTGTCACCTACTGTCTAGTCATCCATGATGGTTATTGTAGTTGGAAATTCGGTACTATTATTATTATTTGTTTTTTTCTTTATTATTCATTATTAATGTGTTATCAAATACAGTAGTGGTGGCGAGAAACATGGCCTCCGTAGTATAACTGCCGTGTTTACGATAAAAGCAGTAAGTCTGTGAAACACACTTTCTAGTTTTCGTCACATTTTGCATTTTCCGAATTGTTTCCTTGGATTATTTTAAATACGATTTTTTAAATGTGTAGCTGAATCTGATTCAGTATTTTTATACTGCGTAATCAATTATCTGTCTTAATTATTTGATCCTACGTGATTAAATGACGAAATGGATGAAGTTACTGCTTTTATAAATATACTTACTGCTCTTATATTAAGCACGGCAGATAAGTGCACAATCTTTTTCCAGTTAAATATTGTAGTTCAATACTAATATAGCCTTCTTGGTCTTACACACTCTTGGCCTGAAAATTCATAAGCCCCTTGAGGATCAGTATAACTGGTGTCAAAATCAGGTTTTATATGTGCTCGAATTTATGTATAATTTTTTCACCTGTTGATTTCTTTAAAATTAAGCTAAAATAATTATCGCTAAGAAAAAATAAATAAAACGCAGTGTCTTAATTACATAAGAAAGTTTGTAGTTATTATTGTAATTTTTTCCATTATAATGTATCAAATTATTGTTATTTATTGTGTCCTATGGTGTTATAATAATGTGTTATAGTAGCTTGATACATTATTTTCAACTGAGAAAACTTAGCGTTAGCTTACATGTGTTTGTTTTAGTTGCCTGGGTGGTCTCCTCAGAGAAGGTAAACTATAGTTACGAAAATACAATAATATGTATAAAAATATTTCAATGTTAAAAGTGTTTTACACTTAAACTTTACTTAAACCGACAAGTTGGTTTCGACAGGGCTCAAAAACAGATGTGAAATGCGTATGATGATTCGTTTTGCAGACTGTTGCTCGTTATGTTACAGCGACTGTTTGGAATATAGGTTACGCACATAATGTCGAATTATTTCAATTTAAAAATTTAATCGTTTCACTTCATTAAATCTTACCAAATACATATCCTACATTTATAAAAGTATCTCAGAATAAGGAGAATCCACTTAAATAATAACGTCTGGTAAGCCGTTGCTTTATTCGGTGTTATTCGGTATTCGCCTGGCTATTTTGACCACCATGTATAAGTTATTATCCAAGAGTTTGTAATCTGAGATGGCGGGGATATAGGGAATAGTCTAACACCATCTTGGATTTACTATACCACTGACTTATAAGTTACCAAAATTCTAGATCTAACGGCCCTTTAACCTATGTAACTATTGATTTGACTAGACACTACCCCAGTCTGCTACCGCGATGTAAAAGGCCTTCATTCGATTAGCTCATGTATGCGGAGCTGATGCAATGAACAAGCCCTTATACCCTGCCACACAACTTTCTCTGTGTGCCCTGCCTGCTCCCGCGCCGGGCCGCTCCCGCCTCTGTTTAGTTTGGCCTTAAGAGTATAGTATAATATTTTTTGTTGTAATGTTTTTTTTTGTCTTTATTATCTTTAACTGATCTGGATACGATACCTACCTTAATCAATCAGGATCTTTTGTTTTTTGTATTTGATTAATCCATTTGTATTTTAGAACTTTACATGAAGAATAAAGTAACTTTGTAATTTCTTTTGTTTTTTTTTTCATGTCTTACGTAAACAAATTATCTTGTTTTTTTTTTTTTGTAAACTGGTTCCAGTAGAGGCGTTAATCAGAATTTTTGCTACTCTTGACTGCACGACGATCCAAAAAGTCTGCTAATAGCAATGATCACTCAAGATGAACGAAAAACGTCAAGATATGGTCATGTCTCAATAGCATCGTTAAGCCTCTCTCTCGGACTTTTTTCAGAAAGCGCGGATGCCAAAGCAAGAGGCTGTGATACCCCGCTAATCGCATTTCAGCGTTATCTAATAGCGCGTAGCTAGCTGCTGAATCGGGTGGAGGGAGGAAAGGGAAGTGTGAAATGTACCAAGGTATTAATTATTAGAGTTGGGATTCTGTCTAGATTTTTTGAGTTGCATGCCTTAATAATTTTAGCAATTGTAAACGAAAACGAGATTGGATGACATTGGGGTACATAAATTACGGCGCAATAGGAAAAAAAAATGTAATTTAAAACTAATCAGTTTTTTAAGGAACCCATTCTGAAATACCTACCTAAAAAGGATTGGATTCTCCATAACAAAGTGATTGGCCGTATTTTTTTAAATGAAAATCCAGTTCCATAGGAAAAGTCGTTTAGTTCACACCCTATTACTTTGCAGGAGTGATCTTTGTTTGTATACCTTATATACCTATCAGATTTTTTATGAAGAGTATTTTTGATATAAATTATAGCCGGAGTAATACATACCTACATATTTTTTTTGTAAAACAAGAAGTGAACTCAAGAAGGCTATTTTCGAATTCTGCTCACTTTATGTTGCTCTAAAGCTGTGCATCAAGTTTGTTCCCAATTCTTGGTAATTTTTGTGCTCCAGTTGTGCTTGCTGGATCCATCCAGAAAGCACACATTTAGGCGCTCGTATCTCGAAAAGTATGATTGCTCTATTTTTTTTCCCTTAGGATTCTCCTAGGAGTCCTAGGAAAAAAGCTGGGGTCAACAACACTCATGTTGAGTCCGTCCCCAAAATGGGAATATTTCCTTTTTTGTATGACACATAGAAATACCGTCGTATAAATTTGCCACAACTTGGTTTGTCACGTGAAAAAGTAGAAAAGCACTTACAAAAGGTCTGTCCGTAACAATCTCTGGAAAAAGTTTCCAAATTGATTCACGCCATCTTCTGCTACTGCTAAACTCAGTTAATAAAGCCTCTATTGATGCAACTTAGAACTGAAAATAATCTGCTTCAAGTAATATAATTTTATTGCAGTAAATCGTGATCAGGAAGATTACGGTCTTTTCTTACTCTTTATGTTTTCGGTCACGTTTCAGAAAGCGTTTTAAACGATCGACAGATGTTGTTTAATAGCGGCATAGGTAACACTTGTTGTCATCGGAAACTAATGAAAAGTTACTTTATTATAATTGAATATTAGAGAGATAATAATTAAGTATTTTCAATTGTAAAACATATTTTATTCCATAGCTAGGATGTGATATTGAATAATGTAGTACTCGTATACCTAATACAACACTAAAGTTTTAACCGCCTCCGTGGTCTAATGGCTAGTCACTCGACTCATATCAGGAGGATGCGGGTTCGATTCCCGTCGGGGTCCAATTTTGTAGGACTCTGTTTGATTGGCGGTAGGACATTTTTTGAGCCCGCCTGGCTAGCTACCACCATATAAGATAGCCAGTTTCCTATTGAGTTGGGGAAACTTGGTAAGCCCGCTTCCATCTTCGGCATCATCATAACATACCATCAGGTGAGATGATGCCAAGGGCTTACTAATTGAGGGTAAAAAAAGTATTTACAGAAACACACACACACAAAAATAAACACATTCATATAGGTTACTATGGCCTGCAGTTGAAAACCAATTACCTATTCATTCTACTTTCAAAGCATCTAGATTAAGCAATTCTAAAATTGTATTTTCTTTATGGTTGAATAAATTATTAAAATTGTTTGGTCAATAATCCACAAGATGAATGTATGTAGCTCGTCGGGCTATGTAGAGAGCTACGCTTGAGGTATCATTAGAATAATTGAAGATAAGGAAGTAACTGTTAAAATAACAATGGGCAGCTCAGATAATAAAGTAAGTAACTTTTAAACAAGTGTTTTTCCCAATATTTTGTGAACGCGTAAAGAAAGAGGGTCACGGATAGTACCGATGCAATGGCTGGGTTGATTCTTTTAATAACCAAGCGGTCACCAGTTATTAAGCAAAAAAATATCATACATATTATTCTCTGGCCACCCAGTATAAAGGTTAGGTACTGACTACGTAAGTATAGTATATAGGTACCTACGTGATAAACTAAAGATTTGCGCAGCCGCCACCGCTACCAGCAGTGACGCATTCATTTTACTCTGGTTCTTTGGGTCAAGGCTTGCCTGGACGAACGATATACTTTCCCTAAATGCTTATTAAGTGATATACAAGTAATAAAGTGGGTACCTACTTGTATTAATGAAATAATTAAAAAAACTATACAGGGTGTAACAAAATTGGTGTAGGACTATTAACTGGGGATTCTACTCATCGTACTGAACAACCTTTGTTCTGCAATTTGGCTCAAATCGCAAAAAAAATTGGACTCTCCATACAAAAATGGCAAAAAATTGCAAAACAGATGTCCAACATTTTTTTTTGCGATTTGAGCAAAGTCTTAGAACAAAAGTTGTTCAGTACGATGAGTAGAATCCCCAGTAAACGGGTCCTACATCAATTTTGTTACACCCTGTATTTATTTTAGTTTGACCTAATCATTATACTTATTGTAATCTGTACCCATTTACCGCACAATATTGCCTTTTTGTGTTCGAATCTAGTTGTTTATTTTAATTTGAACCACCAATGAACTAACTAAACGGTACCACCTAATCTAAACTGAGACCTAGATTAGATAAAATTGCAACAGTTAGGTAATCCGTCAATCGCTATTATCCAATAATTTTCACAATTTCATCTTAATTCTTAGGCATTCGAAATTTTTTTAGCACCTAATTTTACAAACGTTATTTCCGGACTGCAAATAATAAATACTAAGTATATAAAATAAATTGAAATATCTTGCTAAAAGGTTTCTTGGACGATATTGCTATCGTAAGTTGGTATACACATATAGTACAGGCGCGGTCGCAGCCAAAAATTTTGGGGGTGGGGGGGGGTCATACATAACTCATAATAATAATAGTACGGTCACATGAATAGTAAAATAAGTCGAGAAAATTAGGGTTTATTACATAAAATTGTTAAAGAAATTAAAATACAAAATTATAAAACAAATGGGACTAGTCTATTCTTAGTGGCAAATATTGGTGGAGCTATGCATTTTTCTAAGTGACAAGCAGCAGTAGATTGTAGTATCACAGTGATATAAGGGCCCGGCAAACGCGATACAACGCGTTCAACGCGCATCTTTAATGCGTACGTAGCAAATTTATTGCGTTTGTATGGAAACAAATGAGCTTTTCACGCCTAAGAAGTGCACCTTTGCGGCATTTAAAATTTATCAGTTAAAGTATCTCAGATTACCTGAATTTTTAAAAAAATTCACGCCTTCCTCTGCATGTTCCTCCAGTATTATAATTAATGAGGTAGCAGAATCCACAGCCGGAAACAGGTGGAAAAAAAGTGCGAGCGCAGCGAGCGCGAAAATGTTTACTTTAGTAAATGAAACACTCCAGTTTCCCTGTATTTTTAGTTTAATTTTACACCCTGTTTTGTATTTCAGTAATTTATAAGGCATCATAGGTTACTAACCCATCCATAGAAAGACGCGAGCGAAGCGAGCGCGAAAATTCGTAATTTGTCAAGGTAAAACATCAGTTCCCCTGCATTTTTCATAAGTTTTTTCAATAGTACGCTCCTTTTTAAATTGTCCCTCCGGGTACAATTAATCTTCCTTGTATAAGAACCGAGACATGATCGCTTACTATGGGCCTCATAAGAAGGCTCAAGGTCACCCAAAGGGCGATGGAACGTGACCAGGTAAAGGTTACGGAAGCCGCTGTTAAAAAAGTGCGTTTGAAAATCTTAGGGGCTTACTTAGAATCAAATATAGACTACAGGAAAAGTATAGAAAACATCCGGTCTAAAATATTTTTTTAGGATTCCGTACCTCAAAAGGAAATAAATTGTGCAGCCACGCTGTGCACATTTTCTCGCGAATTCTTTATATTTCATCTGGTATACACAGGATTTTCATCGCAAATAAATGAATAAATACATAAATTTCAAATGATAGACGTCACAAATTAAAATTTTTGTTTTGTATGGGAGGTACCTTATCCGGGTATAGCCCGGAATAATTAATTAATTTAAACCTAGTTCCATACAAAAACTCATTTTTGTATGGAAGGTATCAGAAACCGATTTTTCCCAGAGTAACCAACTATTTTATGTACTAGCTTATATAGAAATATGATGAATGAATGAAAACATTTTATTGCACAACATAAACAGGAAAATTTTTACAATATCAATGAAATTAAAGTTATACATGTAGGCGGTCTTATCGCTTAAGAGCGATCCCTTCCAGACAACCTTTCGATGTTATTGTACAAAGTAACATCAAAATCATAAGAGCCATTTTTTAGAAACAAAAAATTAAAAGTATTTTTTTCACAATGGTGGCTACCCTAAAAAAAAACGGATGGAGATATTAACAAAATATTGCCCTAACCCAAATTTCATCCAAATCCGTCCAGTGGTCTTGGCGCTACAGCCTGGGACGGACAAACACACACACACACACACAGATTTTTTATATTTTTTTGTTTTTTGGCCTCTATAAGTGCAAGAGTATCGATTCCTATCAAAATCTCAAGTTCGATTTTTTTTGCCATGACCTTCCTTCTTACTCCTTCGTCGCTCGCTCCTCAGTTGCTCGAAAGTAAAAAGGAACTCTGATAGGATCACTTCGTTGTCCGGCCGTCTGTCCGTCTGTCTGACTGTCTGTCTGTTTATCAAGATCCTTTTTCTCAGGAACGCGTAGACGTATCAAGTTGAAATTTATATCAATAAAGAGTATATCAATCAATCAAATACTCAGGCCTGCAATCCCTTAAAGCTGTGAAAAAATCAAAACTTCTATGCCAACGCAATCAAGAGATACGGCCGTTTATGCCGCATATTTAGGACACTCGCATGGGAATCAAAATCTATAGGGTACTTCCCGTTGACCTAGAATCATGAAAGGCAAGAAGCAATGTCTTATAGCACAAGTAAAGGGAAAAGTCCGAAAACCAATAATTTTTAGCTACATTAATTTTTTGTGATGTAACTAAAATGTAACTATGATAGTTTTCCTTCTAACTTCGTTAAATATACTAGTGCCGTGAATTTTTTCACCCGTTTAGCAGGGGGGGGAGGGGACACAAGCTTAATATTTCGAAAACGGATATCTGAATCGAAAATTGGTTTTCACAAACCTACAATATTTTTAAAAAACCTATTTAACGTCTCCTCATACCATGGGATAGTTGGGAAAAAAATTCATCACCACTTCACGTGTAATGGAGGTAACCTGAGAATTTTTTTATAAAGATTTTATTTTACCACTTTGTCGGCGGCCTGATTTATATGTATACCCGTGCCAAATCACAGCTCTTTAGAACTTGAATTCTCTGAGAGCTAAGCCGCGGACAGACAGACAGACAGACGGACATCGCGAAACTATAAAGGTTCCTTGTTGACTACGGAACCCCAAAAAACGCCAGTAGAAATGCGTAGCCGTATTTAGTTAGGGTGATGAATACATATTATTTTAACCTCACTCATTAGTCATATGTAAAGTTTTGCTTGCGTAAGGCCGCACTTGAATGACGCGAGACGCATGCCCGTTGCTCCGCGGCGGCGTTGCTACTAAACCACACTTTACGTCCCCTGAAGTTGTTGGACCAATACCCATGACAACAATTTTACTTATCATAATTAAAATATCTGAAAGTAACTTAGCTTGACCTTACAAATTGTTGACAATTGTTAATAAATAAGTACTTATGTACTTCATTTTTATGGTTTCGTATTGATATGTTAACAATCTACCTAATCAATTTAACTACAGTATTAAATGCTATGCTAGCTTATGTCTATCGTATGTCAATCAGGGGGCATCTAGATAATTCTAACGAACTCTCGGTGTCCAAAATGTATTAGGAGTCAATAAAAAAGTTATCTCCCCTACAAACTTATAATTCAAACTTAAAAATAAATAAAAAACAGTATGAAACTAATAAGATAAAACTTTATTTAAGCGTTAAAACTGAAATTTGCTATTCATTGAATTCAGTAAGCTTTAAAATATAATATACACCGCCTACAGGACCCCTAATATTTACATAAAACCAACTTTACTTTGCTGATTTTATTTATTACAAAAAACCTATATTATTCGGTCAAGTCCTTGCGTTGACAAATGTATCAGATATTGCTTTCACAATTAATGCTAATATTGATCGAACCTTATCTATGTAGTATCGATTAAAGCAAAGGAAACAAGCTTATCATTCATTTTACACAAAATTTTTAATGTAACTCAATTTATGCGATCTGTTCTACGATTACTTTATTTTAACAGATCCCAAAGTATGGGGCAATACATTTGGAATCAGTTCTACGTTTCTGTTAACGGTTAAATATATTGGGTGTTTTTGAAATCGAACAATTTTCGAGTATTTTTAGGGTTCCGTACCTCAAAATGCAAAAAGGAACCCTTGTAGGATCACTTCGTTGTCCGTTCATCTGTCTGTCAAAACCCTTTTTCTCAGGATCACGTAGACGTATCAAGTTATAATTTATATCAAATACTCAGGCCTGCAATCCCTTGAGGCTGTGAAAAAAATCAAACTTCTATGCCAACGCAATCAAGAGATACGGCCGTTTATGCCGCATATTTGGACACTCGCATGGGAATCAAAACCTATAGGGTACTTCCCGTTGACGTAGAATCATTAAATTTGGCAAGAAGCAATGTCTTGTAGCACAAGTAAAGGGAAAGCCTTAGTTAGGAAAGGAAATCTTTAGTTACATCACTTTTTTTGCACATTATACATTTTTTTGTAATTTTTACGGGACCCTCGGTGCGCGAGTCCGACTCGTACTTGGCCGGTTTTTTTTAATTTTCTAACAAATCACTCAATCAACTCAAAATGTCAAATAAGCGTATAATAAGCGTCAGTACTTTAAAAACATCTACGTATATGAACAATATAAATGTCATTATTATGCAGTAACCACCAGTGTATCAAACCTTGCAGTTCTCGTAGTTATCTATTGGCACAATTTAACCTTGCTAGTGCAAAATTTAACAATTTAACTAGGGGAAAACTACATTTCTGCTTTTTTTTGAATCTTTACTTTTTTTAGCTGTGTGTGTATGTAAGGTGTCTATGGGTGGCAACTAATTTGAAGTAAAAGTTGTGTACTCGTCCGGACGGAAATGCTTTATACCGTATACAACCTAAGAAATATCTAACTAATGAAACAAAAATATAATACGGGTGTTTTATTTTTATAGTAACTGGTGGTGAAAAATTTGAAATGTTGTCGATTACAACTATGGGCGTGTGTAACGCGACTTTCATTCTACATCTAATTATCAGATAAAGAAGTTTCCTCCAATTTTTTTCTTCATCATTAAAGCAATCGGTATGAAAATACAGTCCTGATTAGATAGGATGCAGTAACCCCGGCCGGGAACTGCAGACAAATATTGTATCATATTTCCAAAATATACAAGTAGCTCTCTTGTGTGCTCCGGTCATTTTAACCAGTGGTTTTTCTTAATTACATAATTACATCATGTGAGAACCTGCACATATATCTACTAGATGTGCATAAGGGTCACGTCATAACTAGGAATATTTATTTCTGATTTTATTAAGCAACGACAATCCTATAATAAACGACAAAAGGATACACGAGGGCAGTAAATTGTACAACGTTTAGGTACAATTATTGTTATTATTTAATTTCTTTTATTTTGTTCTTGTTTTCTTCTTTATTTATTAGTTATCTTCTTTTCTTCTTTATTTCGAATTTAAATAGGTGTAGCTTAGGAAATCAGTTATTTATTAGCAAAAATTACCTACTTTGCCTTAAATATATACATAGTGCTATCGTGACTATTATTACCATCCTTTCGACTTGTTGAAATTATCGGCGATTCACAAATCTGCGTGTCCGCACTCTCTGCGCTAACGGCCAGCAGCCACTATAAATACAACTGCTACTTGTTCGACGGTGCATTGCTCCACCAACCATCGACCTAGGGGTGTTTAGACCCCAGTGACCTAAACCAAAAATTATCAAACATTTGTGAAAGTATTGGGAGGTTAGATACCGTATTTTATTATTATATATTATTCTTGAATAACCTTTCAAGCAAAGAAAATTAAATGTTTTTATCTTTATAAAGTGCTTATTCAGAATTTTATTTGTGTGATTCCAGTTCGACTGATACAATATGAAGGTCTTCAGCGCGATGTTATTGTGCATGGGTATGTTTTTCTTTAAATCATCTATTTATTTTAGAGTATACAGATATCGCTGATTCTTTCTGACAATATAAATCACTTTTATTTTGCTCCGCAATTGACGAAAATAAAAGCCTTTTTACTATGGTTACAAACGTTTATAGCAATATTATCTAAAAGTGTTTTTCATTGATGCAGAGCACATAAGTACCTACATATAATTTATATTAAAAAAATAATTCAATGTAAAGTTTTCTTTTTCAACGCTTAGTGCTACGCTTTTGTCGAACTGCCCAACATACCTACATGTAGTTTTGCAATTCGTGATTAAAGTTGGTGGATCTGAAGTTTCAACCATAAGTCTTTTTACACCCACATTTATGTATACGGATTTCTGCCAACTGCACTGGAATGCTAACTCCTTTTTCTACATAAAAAGAACAACCTAAAAATTATTATTATCCTATTATTTCATAATTATATTATCAGTCTCTATAATATTAACAGTCTTGCACCTCATTTTTTACATTTTCCATTCATGTTTAAATTATGATTTTTTTTTGTTTTTTTATTAACTATTTCGTAATAGCTATATTCAATTTTCTGTTAACGAAATATATCATAAAATAGAAACGAAAAATTGCACGCGTTAAGCAATGATCGGCGCGGTGGTTAGACACTAGTCGGCGAAATCTGTACAGGCTGAATCGCGGACCTTTTAACTGCGGTTTCTGCTCATGAAACTGAACAACTTTCTCTAAATATCGGAGCAAAAAAGGATTTGACTCTTTATACAAATGGGTGAGCTGAGTAGCTAACTTCTTCTTCTAATCGTGTGGCACAATTTAACCGTCCGATCCACAAGGAAAAAGCGCGGTTGCCTGGTGTTGCACTTCGGTCATGTGTAGGGCATTTAAGATTCACATCTACGGACATGTGCAACGCGACCATCATACACAACTACAAATCAGAAGATAACTTGGAAAGTCCAATTTTTTTATTACTTGGTTACGAATCGGTTCCTTAGAGAAAATTGTTCAGTGTCATGAGTAGAAGCCACAATTAAAATTTGGTCCGCGATTTCAATTTCACACTGTATATTTCAAAAATTCTAATATAAGTAATGTTTAAATATAGAAAATATTACGTAGATATGACTCTTATATGAGGGGTAACATTAACGAGTAAAGTCATAAAAAAAGCTTGCAATAATAAAGTTATATATCTTATTAAATCTCCACTGGCTTTAACGTAGCACAGGCGTAGCAGCGCGGCTCCAGTGCTCGCGTTGATGTCTTTTCTACGACTATACTCGTACTCGTATTGCCGCGCATAGAATGGAGTAATTAATATCGTAAAGATAAACGACATAAGATCCCATTTCATCAACCGACTTCAAAAAAAGGAGGAGGTTCTCAATTCGTCGGAATCTTTTTTTTTTTTTTTTTTTCTATGTATGTTCACCGATTACTCGAAGACGCCTGAACCGATTTCAAAAATTCTTGTTTTGTTTGAAAGACAAAAACAGATGATCAATTTGTATGAAATGTGCAAATTTTTTTTGTGATTTGAGCAAAGTCGTAGAACAAAAGTTGTTCAGTGCAATAAGTAGAATCCCCAGTTAATGGGTCCTACACCAATTTTGTTACGTTGTATATGTAGACTAATTATAACTAACAATTTATGGGCATGTGCCTGCAATAAAGGATTTTTTATAATTATTATTATATGTATAGAGCTAAGAGTAAATAGAGCTGATTCAATTATTTTTTTCAAACAAAGTCAGTCTCTTGAACCGGGAATAGTTTCTTTACAACCTTTATTTTACGTTCTAGAAAACTCAATTCAATGCGGCATATTGCATTGTTTTTTCAGTTTTGTAGTCTGAAGATGAGGACTAATTATAGAAACACTAAAAATATTTCAAGAGCGTTACTCCCTTTCAGAATTTTGTGGTTGTTCTAATGAAACAGGCTAGAAGGTTTTGTCTAATTTAGATATATTAACAAAGTTCGTTTAGGTAACCAGGCCAAGAAGTTACATATAATAAATATATAATAATATATTGTGAACTGTTCTGAAATCGTGATACTTCCTTCCGCGCAATCCAGATCCCGTGTTTCCGTGCACGCTTCAACAAGTACGCATGCGCACTTCGTTCGTTATATCACTTAGGTTACATAGTGATTATTGCGTTACAGACACAAGTAAACATCAATAATTACAGCATTTATGCTTAATTAGAGTTTGATCAGTAAGCATAGAAATGTTTACGTGAAATACATTCATACCTATTAATTAACAAGTAGCCACTTACTTACATTTCCGAACGAACATTAGATTACGTGCTCTTTCATTTATCGTATCTTTAACTTTTAATTAGTGAAGACTGATTTGAATGTAGTGATGAATATTCCCTTAAATTAATTTCAGGTACCATCAGCTTAGTTAGCGCAGCGCCGGCCCCAGCCGCCAGAGACAGTTCACCTCAACACTCGGAATATGAATACGACTACGAGAACGCGGCGCAGCCGTCGCAAGCGCAAGAGCCCGCCGAATCCGCCAGCCACTACGATGCCTACATTCAAGATGTTCAGTCAGCGGCATCGGGTGGCAGCGATGGCAAAAAAGGTTTCAGCAGAGGCAGCGGCCTGAGGACCATTGCCGTCGGGTCAGCGAATCAAGCTAAAACTGCACTCGGCAATCAAAACGCCGCAGCATACCAAGCCGCTTATGTGGCGAAGAACACGCTGGCACAATCCGCTTCGCAGGCCAGTGCCACGGCGCAAGCGGCTCTGGCGGGGAAACAAGTCATCCTTTCCGGACTGGAGCAGCAAGTACGGGACGCCAAGGTGGCGCTGCAGGGCGAGGAGATGCAGCTGCAGCAAGCCAAGAGATCGGCGCAGGCGGCCGCCCAGGCTGCCCAACAAGCTATGCATCAGGTAAGCCCAGCCCACTTTACATAGTGGTGAATTTTCTTCACAATTTGTACCTTTTTAATTTCGATTCGCAATGGTGATTCAGATATTATCGTTATCCTGAAATGTTCATGAATGCAAAGCGAGAGATATTGTGCGATAATAGAGATTTGTAACTAGATGCCCATTTTTTGCTAATGCGAAATATTGTCCTTGTTGCATGTGACAATGAACTCATTTAGATCAAAAGTAAATTATGACAATAAAAAGCGTTTTACCTAGTTACCCATGAACATAATTTAAATACGAAGGTAGGCACCGAAAGAAAAAAGTAAAATTCCATCCAGTGTTTCGTTGACAAAATCGATCGGTAAAAAACAGCGGCGAACTAGTTGCGTAAACTAGCAGTCGCCGGAGACAGGCGCAAATACAAAACCAACAAAACGTGGGTCGATATCGAGACAATATTTTTTTACGTAAGAGTTAGTAATCGCTCCAGTTACTTTTATGGTTAAAAAGACAGAACAGACTTGACAAAAACGTAAATGAAGATTAGATGTTAATAATAATGTAGAGAAAAGATTGAACAAGTATAAGCTCCTCGTATATCTTCACAATTTATGTTATTTACCTAAGTGAACTTTGTATGCTTTTTATTTTAGATCTAAAAAACTGATTCGTAGTCTTTCTATAGATTTTGAAACATAATAGCATTTGAAAATGTACTTTGTGTATACAAATGTACCATTAATTTTACAACCGATATCGATATCGCAATCTTTTTTGAAGAAATCATAAATGCAATAACATTGTGGTTCAGTGGTACCTGACTGCGGATCTAAGGGTTCGAACCCATCCTTCTTTACTGTATGAGAGTTACACCTTAAAAATTATAATTAGTTGTTTATTTAAATAAACAACACAAAACAATTTCTTTTTATGCAGTTCGGTTCCAAAATAAAAAATTGTACGAACTCATTATTTTAAAATCAGGCATTTAATTTATTACGTATAGATGGAAGAATAGGTAGGTGTTTATGCTCTAAACAACGTTTTTAAAAAAGGTAAATGTAACTCAAAGGAAATAAGTATAATCTTTCGTCAGAACACTGACACCGTTTTCACATCGTTATTATACTTGCAAGATAATATAGTTATTAATTTATTTGAATACGTGACCAATATTGAACAAATAGACCACCGAATTGTGTGTATTGTAAGATCTTGACCTACTAGCAAAGACGTGGCCAGGTAGAGTCGCGGTTATAAGCTAAAGCCTGATATGAATAAATGATAAAATAGACAGTCCATCTTACTGTGATTTCACTATAAATTCAAGTCTAAGTAATCTATCATTAACAGAAAGTAGGCAAAAACCTTGATGGAAATTAATTTTCGCGTGATCGATGTCTTCATTAATCGATTCGCAACGATATCACGTTATGGTTCCTATGTAGAAACCTGAAGTTTACGATTTGAAAAACTCCGATCAATATCTTGCGAAAATTTTCTTGAGAAAGACCACCGCCCAGCGCGCGGTGGCATTACAAATTAGGTGTTGCAATAAAATGATAAGGAATAATAAAAAGCTCATTGCTTAATGTAAGTAATACTTTTGGTTAAATACGTAAAAGGTACTTAATTAAACATACTTTATGTAAAAACGTGGTGAACACGCTATGTACAGGGTGTAACAAACAGGTGTGGCAATAATTTAAAGTAGGCTCGGTAAGTAGCAAAAAATAAATGATTTCAGACGCAGAGGTGGTCAAACCGCTGATCGATTTGCATGAAAATTTGCATTTAATGATTTAAATGTCACTTTTAAGTATTGCCTAACTTGTATAATATTATTATTTAGATTCATTATTTAACTCCTAATATTTTACCTATATTCCCGTTATTTCCCACTTCCCACTTCATGAAATTTATTCCATCAACTTTTTCTTATTTACCGAGATACGATACGCACTGATGTGGACCGGGTTTAACTCTTTCCCTTATCAAAATCATTAGGATTTTCGTACTTCTCCGTCTAGCGACTTTTTGCAGTCACGTCATAGAGACATCATCGATAACATAATATCTCTCTATACATAATATTAAATAGCAAGAAGAAAGTAGGTATACTAAAAAAAATATCATTTCATCTCTCTCAAGGTGCCTATTTGTACTATGCTTAATATACAGGATGGAATTTTGTAACCTCACCTGGAGGGAAAGGGCTTTGTATAAAATTCTAACTACAAAAAGTATTTTAAGAGTCGTACGTATGTTATTATAGTGGAATATCTGTTCTAATTGAGGATCATAACGCATGTGGCAAAGTGATTTAATTATTGATTTTATTAAAAATACGTTGTGTTTACTTTTCTGATTGCAAAAAGAAAAAAAAACTTTGCATAGTTTACTGCTCCGTATAATATGTAATGATTCTGTTTTTTCTGTAACTCACATCCCACCTTCTTGTTTAAAGGTAAACGTCATCCAAGCGGCACTGAACGCTGCGCAAGCAACGTCTGAGAACGCCAACGAGGCAGCGTCGCAGGCTGCCGGCGAGCTGGGTGCGCAGACGGCGATGGTGGGCGCGGCCCGCCAGCGGCTTCACACGCTGCAAGAGCAGCTCCACGGCGTCAGGATCGACTTCGAGGCCACTCAGGCTGCTGCCAGGAAGGCTCAGGTATGCTTAGGTGTTGGTTTCGGATCAAAAACCTGGAAAGGTAGGGTAACAGAATTTACCTATATGTTACATTATGGAGCCGCTGCACTATTGGTGATTCTTTCCCATCCTGACTGCAACCGCCCTACACAGACATCTACGTAGCCATAGCTTGCCCACCGCCAGCTGTACCTGGTAGGCTACAAAGGGAATCCGAGGTAGCAGCCCGCGTATACCTCAGAGACCCGTCGCATGCCAGGTGCCGCCACGATGGGCATAGCTGTAACGTATGCTGCATCATTCTTGATCACTTTCTTTATCTGCTGATATCAATGCCCTTGCAGAAGAACTTCTGATCAGTGTGCTACTGGAACGAAACGGAACGGAAACAGAACTTAATGTGCCTATGGGTTACTACCAGTTCTGTAACATCTTTATAATTTGTCTATACGATTTATATCATTGCGCGGACTCTTGATCCAGGTTGGTGTGAGTGCTGTTATTATAACATCATCAGTTTATCCATCAACTTAACGTACCCTTTGATAAGTTACAAATCTATAGGCCCACATGTAAGAGACTCCGTCAAAAAAATACAGTGGCTTCTATTTATGTTTGTAGTTGCATAGCCTAATTTGTGACACGGCTATGAAATCTATAAGTATGAGTATATACAAAGTTCATTTACTTACATTAGTGTCACGTTAATGTGCGCAGGCGGCGGCGCAACAGGCACAGGCCAACGCGGCGGCGGCGGCGGCCAAGGCAGCGGCGGCGGGCCTCAGTGCCAACCAGGGCAAGCACGACGCCTCGCACGAAGGTACGAGCATCGAGGAGTACTCCGTCCCACAGGCGGAGCCGGCGCGCGCGCAACACTCCTACTACGGCCATCAGTCGAACTACCAACACCAGTAGCAATAAGTTTAGGGTGTATTATACCTGGTTTTGCAGTTTTCAACTCAATTCTGTTTATTTTATTACCAGTTATTTATTAATTTTCTCAGTTCCTGTAGTTACATAATGAAAATGTATCAACTTCATACATACATATATTATATAGATGTTTGAAAACTGCAGAACTAAAGCTGGATCGTTTTTGGAATAGAATTGACTAATATTACGATTTTCTCAAAAGAAAGGTAAGAAAAAACGTAAGTGTCTTATAATTCTATTCCAATTAAACTTTAGGAAATATTGTAAATAAGCATTTTGTTGATTTGTTTACTAACTACTTAGATTTAAAGCTTGTTTTTATATTTTTATACAAATGTTTTAATTAATTATTTATATTAATTTTAATTTCAATATCATCCATAACAATTTGTCTCAATAATAGGCATTATGCAGTAGGAGTTATTTATCGCCTACTAACAAAATGGCCGAATTAAGTGCGATGTCTGTTGAGAAGCAGTACGAACGTCGAAGAAAATACAAACCACTGTATTAAAAAAAAATAAAGGATGTTTTTAACACATCGTGTTATTTTAATGCCGACTTGATACTGGGACTATTTCTGACATTAAACCGTGACTCTTCTCTATGACTGATACTTCTGACTTTTATACTTGACATCTCACTTAATCGATCCTATACAAGACTAAAATTGTAGATTTTGACTTGACTAATCAATCACTATTGCAAATTGACTTACCTATTAGATTTAAGATCAACCGAGGATGTAGCGGAACATTTTTATTGAATAAGATGAACAAAACTTAGTTATTTACCTATACATTATATTGTATAACGTAAATTTTAAATCCACAAGCTTGTTTACGGTTATATGATCTTAAATTGACGTCAGATAATTTTCTGGGTACGTCCCATGCTCAGATACCTATACACTAGCAAGCAAGCAAGATCCGTAAAGATATCGTTATCTTATCTTTTATAACTTTATCTTAACTCGAAACACCGATCTTTATATTATTAATCTATTATATTATCTACTGGAATAATACAGGAATCTACCTAACTCAGCTACACATTAATTTAGATTCGTTTAGCGAGTTTCCCTTCTTTCAGAGTATGGGCCGGAAACTATCCAGAAACACCCTTCATTGCCAGGCATTCAACCATCACTGCACGTCCATCAAGAACCTATTAGCAAACCATATAACATCGCACCAAAACCACTTTCAATAGAATTGTCAACACATCCGAAACAGATAAAGAAAGAACTAAGCACCCCCGTCGATATTCAAGTCCTACCTGCCAAATCTCTTCAAAAAAATATAGTTACTTTCTTAGAAACGGGAAATACTAGAAAATTGTTTCCCGTTATTAACGTCGGCCTGACTGGTTTCTCTGAACATAAGTAATTCGTTGTATGTAGCTATAAAAAATATATATTTTACTTACTAACATTCATAAATTTAGATAGATCCTTCATGTAACTTCAATAGTGATAATTATGTAGCGAAATTAACCGCATAGGAGTACTTACATAGTAAAGTGACCGCCACACTAGCCAAGTGGACTTTTAATGCCTGGGGTAAGTAAGTAAATACTTTTAAAACTTTCAAGATGACATATTTCGAAGTTTCAAAGTTAGATAAGTAATGTCGAATTACACTTTCAGAAGTGGTGGTAGTTCACGAGGCGCCCGCTGAAGCGGCGGCGCATGAAGAAGAGGCGGAAGCGGAAGCGGACACCGAAGCGGGGGAGGAGGAAGAGGACTGCGACGAAGAATGAGGGTTTAAAGAAGCATCCTACATCTTCACTTGCCATTTCGTAGTTTTTCTTAGATTACTAATTAAGTGTTAAGTTGTATTATCTAAGTTGTAATGTAGTTAATTATAAAGTGTTTCTTGTTATTCCGTATTTCATTTCATTAAATCGAAACTCCAATAGATGATATAAGAAAAAACCTATGATCTAGTTGTTCTTGTGGCCTAGAACTCCTAGAAGTTTCGAGTGACGACAAATGCCTGGAAGACTTAATGTCGAGTTGACGGAAGGCGGACTGAAGATTTAGCGACTTTCTATAGTTGTTTCTAATATATCTTGTCTGTGGTGTAGCTTACAATCGTACCGACCGTAAATTAATGATTTATGTTAAACAGTAGGATGATGCTGGTTGCCCCTTGATAGTTCCTTGAAATTGTAGTAAGTATGGTAATGACTAATGAGATGAGTCCTATTGAGTTAGGCCTCAAGGCTAAACAGAATCGTCTTGAAGGGGCTAACTCATTGCAGATGGTAATGGAGATCTGATGGTAGGGTATCATAACAATCACTTTTTATGGGCATAATACAGTGGTGTAAGTGGATTCTAATAATTTTCCAAGCTAGGTATGAAGAATGTAGATAAAACGTCCTAATTCCTGCGACAAATAAAAGATAAAACTACGAGTACCTATAAGTATCTCACTCGTCTCCTTCCACCTTATTAACATATCGTTTTGTTTCTAATAAACTATCATTCTTTCAATACAACGCTGGAAATATAGCTTCGTATAAATCGATCAACTATTTTCCAATTCTCTATTAAGCTAAAGTCGTATCAGGCAATGGAGAAACAAAATCCCTTATCTATTTCATTTAACGGCCGAAAATTGAAACATCTTTTACGAAGTCGTTAAAAAATTAAATCGATTCCTTTTGTTAGGTACTTTCGATAATCACTATCGATGCTGTCAATCTGACTGACATCACTTCGATTTCGTTGTAAAACATTCAGAGGAGAGAGTATTGTAGAGTGCGTTTCAACAAATAGTTCCTATGCGGCTATGTTGGCAGCAATGTTTTCCACACACACACACACACACTACGTAGTACTCAGACACACACTACATAGAACGCGGACACACACTAACAAAATCGGAGAAGCGTCTCGTCTTCGTGTGTGATGTCGTTGATAGACAGGGGAGCCAACATAACGGCATAGGAACTATTTGTTAAACCCCCTCTAGTTATTAAATTACCTTGACTGGAGAGTAGCCCATTGTAAAGGCGAAACATACTATTGAAACGCCACCCGCCCGAAGCGACGACACCCAACCCGCTACAACACGCATATCAAATCCATACAAATTCTATGGCTAGAAACATACTACCAACACCCGACGCCACGTTATAGAGCCAACGACATTGTATAGAGCGTTTCAACAAATAGTTCCTATGCCGTTATGTTGGCAGAAATGTTTTCCACGCACACTACATAGAACTCAGACACACACTACTAGAATGCAGACACACACTAACAAAATGGGTAGAAGAGTCTTCGCGTGTTGATGTCGTTGATAGACAGGGGAGCCAATATAACGGCATAGGAACTATTTGTTGAAACGCTTTATACGCGTGTTGTCGAGTTGGGTGTGTCGTCAGTCGTCGCGTCGTCGGGTGGCGTTTCAATAATACGTTTCCGCCATAAATCTCTCAAGTATGAAAGGGACACACTCTTGTCAACAAAATAATTACCGGATTTAGAACAAAACTCCGTTTAACCCGTGTGCGTGTGCGGTGCAAGTAGTGGCGCATGGATTGTTTATCTCACGCATATCTCACGTGTTATTTGTAGAAAATTGAGTGTAAAATGTCTATTGTAAAGAAAAAGAAACACGTTTCTAAAAAGAACAAGAAAGACTGGCGAAAACACTGCGATATTCGCGATGTTGAGGAATTTCTTGAGGATCAGCGCTTAGAAGAACGTTTGGGGTGAGGTTATGTTTATGTGGTTATGATTTCTGCTTTCTTCTTCACCCTTGCTGCTGTGGATTGTGTGTACCTATTATCCCACCGTATTTTTAATCATCTGAAAAGTAGTTCACAATACATATGTGTATAATAATAAATTTGTAGATATTTATTTAGCATACCTTAAGGCCCAAGGTTCAATGAACAGAGTTTTTGAAATGTTTTAACTCGTTTATTTATAATAATATGGTTTCAAAAAAATATGAATAGTAATCTTGAAACCTTTCGGCAGGGACTACATCGATTCGAAACACGATTAAGCATTTTTCGCTCGATAGAAAAATATCGCAAACATACCTCTACTACACCTTTTAATACTTATATATGTTTTTTTAAATCATCTACTTATATGGAAATTGTATCTAAAATTGCGTAATTGTATTTTCGAGGGAATTTATTGATTACTTTTTTTTAAATTAAAAGCAATCAACAGTAATAATTAGAAAACCATGATTCCCACGCTGCCGTGCAAATTAAGAACACAGTAAGTAACAAATTTGGCGCGAATGATTTTGAACCTTGTACCCTTTCGAATAAGGAATTCGATAGTTTTCATTGAACATACGGCACCCTAATGGGGAAGAAAATGCAAAGCTATTTCCAGATGGCGCTACGGACGCTTGACTCATAACAACTTTCAATTAGCTCCGGTTTCTTATTATCGAGGTGTTATAAATTAGTTTTTTTTTCTGTAAAATTATTAAATGGATAATGTATGCGACTTGGACTGTTCCTCAATTAATGGCGAAGTTGAAAAGTACATAATTGAAAACATAACTTTTCCCCGTCTTCTTCATCCGAGAATCTGTAGGAAATTAATGATTTCCATTATTATTGCAACCAATCGCCACACAACGCGGCATTTTTTTAATAATCTTATGTTTAGTTCACGTAAACAATTTTTTCTATACGTTTTGACAGTTAGTATGAGTCAAGCGATATCAGCGCCTCTATCGGTGAGCTTTGTCAGTTTTCTTCCCCATTACTCACCTCACCTAAATGTCGATGTCCATTCGCGGTTTTGTATGAGTAATTCTCTATTCATGTTTTGGAGAAAAAGGAAATTATTTGTGAACATTTAATAACAAAGGTGGTTGAAGTTCTGGTGAGAGAAATAGACTTTTTAGCAGAGTTCCATAATATTTATCCTTGATATATAACATTTATATATGTCACGATATCTATCATGATATTTATTCTTGGATATAGGTATATCAATGATTCATTTTACAAATACACACATAAAAACCCATTTTTACTCGTATTTTGCAAAACGCTGACTAGAAAAGTTTATGAGCCAGCCATCAGTGATGGTTGTGAGCCAGGTGAATGATGATGACTCCAATGAAAAAAAAGTATTTATTTCTAATTTTTATTTTATTAATTTAACAAATAATCAGTGTTATTTATGATAAATGTTTTTATATTTTTATATATTATATTATTTTATATATTCCATTATATTTTTTACACAAAAATTGTATGAATCCTGAATAAAAATTTACGATGTAATTAGAAGGATTAGTCAGATTTATTGATATATATCGGATATATATCAAAAATGGATATATATCTGATATATATCATAAATATCGGATAATTTGATATTTATTATAAATATCGCATACTTTGATATTTATTATAAATATCGGATATTTTTGAACCCTGCTTTTTAGCCCTGTTTTAATATAGTAAGTGATGTCCCTATTCTATTACCTGCAGCAAGTTCGAAACCAAAGCAGATAGTGAGTTGTTTGTGGTTGACACTGCCGGGGATGCCAAACCAGATGCTGGGGAGGAAAAGCCTTTATCTGCAAAGTTGCGAAAGAGGACCAAGCTAGCTGAGACACCAAAATGTTTTGAAGTGCTGCTACCTTCATCCAAGGTAGGTTTTGTTTGTTATCAAACATAGGAGGAATAAAAATTTATGAGTAATGTCTAAAGGTTGCTAATTTCGCTAGATGGCATATCGTCTGTTTTATTTGTTAAGGTTTACTTTTTGCATTAAGAAAATGTAAATTATATAGTCTAGTTTTCTGTGGGTACTCTTTTATACATATATATACGGCGGATCTGCAATTTTGAATATTAAAATAAATGAATAAAAAATGACACTTGAGAAAGGCTTGTAAGTTAAGGTTATTTTTATGAAGGTTCCAGATCCAAATGCAAAACGCAATCATGTGAATCCGTTTGGAGTGAAACCAACAGCTCTTAGCAAATTGAAAGAAAAGCGACTATTGAAAAAGGGAGTCTACCAAAAGAAAGTCGAAGAGGCACGCAAGAACAGAAAAGTTGCTTTGGAGAAAAAGAGGAAAATGAAACAGACTCGACAAAACTTTAATTTGGATCTTTGGGGACAAGATTGTAAGAAAATTTATACCATATTTTGAAATTTTTTTGGTTCTTTAGCAGTTAAAAATTAATTTGTGGTATTTTTGTTATTTTAGCACTTGAAGCCAAGGGAGTTCCGGAAACTCTCAAAGATGACTTCATTTCCTCAGAAGCTCAGCTCCATAATGTTCCCACGGAGAAACGGCTTAGGCCAAAGCCACCAATTGCTAAAACAGTGATCACCAGAGCTGCTGTAGAGCCCCCACATCCAGGAGTCAGCTACAATCCAACTTTCCAAGTAGGATTTTTTATTTATATGTTGATAGGTAACTTATAAAATCAAATCGATAGAACTAGCAAGACATTAAAACCAATGTCATATAATTTCAAAGGCAACTTATAAATTATATTTTTTTTATGTGAACCATCTGTTATTTGAGTTATGTGTATGAGGTTGATTAAGCTAAACTTTTTTTATAGTAAAGGTATTTTCTCAATTGATTGTCAGTCAGTAAACAACTTACTTTTCACTTTTACTTTAATATCCGTTGCAAAATTTTATTTCAGGTGTCTTTATAATCATTTTAGTTTTTACTGAGTAAAATGAAAATTTCGATTGTTTAATTTTCTAACAATGTGAATGATTAATGTCCAGGAACATCAAGAGCTACTCCAGGAAGTTGTGAATCATGAAAAGAAAATGATGAAACGTGAGGCCCATCTCATTCGAGTTACAAGTGGTATGTTCCGCAAGGTGACTGCAGAACAGAAAGAGGTATTTTAAAATAGTATTTTTGAAAATTTTTTTAGGTTTTGGTTTCATATTTTTCTTACATTTTATGATAATACATCTTCAGAATCAATGGAAAGAGGAAATGAGTGTGGGACTACCACAGCCTCATAATCCTACGGACGACCCTGAAGAAAGTGATACAGACAATGAATACAAAGCTATAAACCCACCAGTAAAGAACAAGAAGAAGGACCACAAAGCAAGGAGGAAGCAGCGCGAAAGAATTGAAGAAAAAGAAAAGCTAAAGAGAGCAAAGATTGATAAAAAGAAGATAACAGATATTTACAGGTTGGTTAATTTATACTTTCAAACAAAGAGGAGAAAATATTTGTTTGTGTGTCTGGTGATCTGGTGCCAAGACCACTCTAAACTTATTTATAGGGCTAAGTTGGCATTTTTTAAATTCCCCTTTATTAATTTTTTAGGGTTACCGCCATAATAATAAAAAAGCACTGTGTGTAAGAGCATGGTATAGTATTTACAACATATAGATTTTAGTTTTTAAATTTATGTAGGTATTATATGTACATATATGTTATATGTATAGTTTTTATTTGACTTAAGATGTCTACTTTGCATAATGTTATAATGCTCAGTGAGAATTGTAATTATGGTTGGATTCTAAAATAAGAAAAAATCCTGGGGCACACAGGACGAGGATGTTTACATTAACAACCAATATAGTTCCCTCTGCTGGGGCATGCGTCTCTGCCCATACCTCTGGAAGCCCGGATTGGTGGCTCACCATAGACGCATCTAGTGGCCACAGTGTTTAAGCCGCCTACAATGCCTCTGACATGGCTTAACGACTGTCATCTAATGTTAGTAATCAGTACCGACGACTTAACTAATAACTTGCCTTGTGAAGCACAATATGCCACTAACAGTCAAACCCATCCAAGTTATGACTGTATCTATAGTGTGTTAACATCATTTGCAATACGACCAGGCTTTCCGCATATAGTCATAACCATAGGAGATATTATTGACTGTTAAATTCATCAAAATTATTTAATTAATTGTTTATATTAAATGAATACGGGAGTTGACTGCATAAAAAGTAACTCAAATGACTAGCAGTCAACTACCAGATTGTTCAAAATTTGTGAATAGTGTATGCAGATTATGAAATCTTATTGCTATACGCGAAAATAACTCTGACAAACTTAAGACTACATTAGGATCAAAATACTTAATTCCACATAAAGACCATTGGGAATCACAATCGTCGTGAGAGTCGTGGGTTCGATCCCCACCCAGGGCAAACATTTCTGTAATGAGCAGATTTGTTTGCTCTGTGTCTGGGTGTATTATATCTCTATATGTATGTATTTAAATTTATATGTGTATGTATATCAGTCTCTGGTTCCCATAGAACAGGGAATCCTAGTTTGGGCCAGATGACAGTGTGTGATTTGTTTCGGATATTATTATTAATAAGGACCATATTTATTGTTGTGCGAATGCGAATTTATATATGTATGCACAGCCCTGCAAACGCTGGAAATCACTTCCTTCAATGATTGAATATATTGATCAAATATAATCTGCATATAATAATCATCATCAGCCAAGAGACCTGCGTTGCTGTATTATTGATTCGTACATATTTCATTTGATTATATTAATATTATAGTAAGCACTGCGATGTTATATCTTAAAAAAAGCGAAAAATATATAGATATCTACAGTACATACATAATTATTGCGAATTTCCATCGATATGTATGCGAATTTTTGTAATATATTGGATTACAAAACATAAGTGTATAAAGTTAGTGTAAGGTTTTCAAAACAGAATTAGATGTGGTTTTATCCGACTTCAAAAAAGGGGGAGGTTCTCGATTCGAATGTATGTTGTTTTTTTGTATGTATGTTACGGCATTACTCCGCCAATTATGAATCGATTCTGATGATTATTTTTTTGTTTGGTTTTACTTCAGAGGTGGTCCCATATAAATTTTATCTAAATTGATTAGGCGCTGTTTTAAAATCAACAATCCAAAAAACAGCAAAATTGTAGTTGTTACGATTGAAGTCGGTTGTTTTAACGTGTTCAGCGTTGTCGATTATTTGTATCCACTATTGGCATCATCTCACCTGGTGGTAAATGATGATGAGATAGATACTATGTTCGTAACTATGACGCTACGTGGAGTCTTGCTTTGGTTGTTGGTAACCTTTATCTTATCATTTTCGTAAACTAAATAAATATTTACCTTCTAATTGTTATTCAGCTACATTGATAATAGTTTGTCTAATGCGTATACCGACTTTCGTCGCTTGTGAGTGCTAGTTAATTGTTTTGACGACTTTTTATTTTTATTTTAATTATTTGGTAACCCCTTGGCATTATCTCACCTGATGGTAAGTGATGATGATGCCAAAGATGGAAGCGGGCTTACCAAGATTCCCCAAATGCAATGGGGAACTGGCTATCTTCATAGGTACTGTAACACATCAATGCTGTTAACATTGATGTTTGGCGGCAAGACTTAGATAAGATGGTGGTAGTTAGTCAGGCGGGCTCAAAGGATACCCTACCACCAACCAAACCTATACATACAAAGTTTGACCCCGCCGGGAATCGAGCCCGCAACCTCCTGATGTGAACCGAGAGATTTAGCCACTAGACCACGAAGGGGGTTAATTAGACTGAGTCCAGCCCTTTTAATTATTACTTGATCTTAAAATTTGGTTTCCTGCGCGTCGTTAACGTAGGTATCTCCAATCACAATATTAAATTCAATAACTTGATTGTATAGACTGCGCAAGCTTCAGTCGTCGATATCGAAGCGCGAGCAGACGCAGTCAGAGCAGCGAGCTAAGCGCGCGGAGAAGCGCGCTGAGAACGCCGTTACCGCGCCGCCGGCCCTCAACGCGCACAAGCCGCCGCTCAAGGAACCAGACTTCGTGGAGCCGCAACAACTGACTGGCGACTTGAGGAACGTCGCCTCGACCAGTGAGTGGACACTTTATTTTATATTATTATACGGTTATAGCTCTGGAGGTCAGGTGATTTGGATAATTTACATGGGGGATTGAAATCACTCGTGGGTAAAACACTGGTTAGCCAAGAAGCATTGAAAGTTGGTGTGTCCCGGCATTAGATATGGGATTATCAGTTCCTCAGTGAATTGGGATTACTAATAAATTAATGAGCCGTGTGCAAAAAAAATATAGATATTTTACAACAATACAAGTGCACACCGCACACACCACACCGCGTATAGGCAGGAATAAGGCATAGGTTAGGCAGAATTGTTTTTTAAATAAGTAATGCTTTATAATGGATTACGTGAAAACTAGATCTGTTGCTTTGCCTGTAAACTGAAACAAAAGCTTTCTTCCGCGCTTCAGAAATAGTCAAGGTGTGATATGAAGTTTTTAGAGACGAATATTAATTAACATTTCGCATTATTTCATTGAGGAATATTTCCATACAGCAAACCTTCTCCGGGATCGATATGAATCATTGCAAAGAAGAGGCGCTCTGGCAGCGGCCAAGGTGATGATGAAGAAGAAGAGGAAGCTCAAGAGTTACTTCAAGCCTGGCCACAAGGTAACTGATCAAGATGTTGAAAGGTATATCACTCGCAGTTTGGGCAAAAAATGATTGTTCATAAAATTTTTGTACATTGTAGAATAAAAAAGATTTAAATAAGATTTATCTTTCATTGAATAACACTGATAGAATTGATAGAATGAATAACACATTTTGAATATATTAAATTTAAAAAAATGTATTACACAAATTTCCTATTATAACATCTACGAGTATATTATTTTGCATGAATTGGCAGTGTCATATTTTATATACTACAATACTTAGGTACATAGTACAAGTAGGTAACTCAGTAAAAATTATAGCCTTACTAAACATTTTTCCTTAAAGAAAGTAATAAATTTACAACTATTTTCTAGTTAGGTACTAACTTAAACTTAGTATTAAAGAGAAACATAATAAATAAGTAATGGGAAACTTGCACAAGTCATAAATTGAACATAATATAGAAACCAGTCGTAATCAATGGATTGAATAATTTTGAAATTTATTTCAGATTGCAGTCTGCATGACTGTCATGTGCTTTATTTTTAAAAAGCATTATGCAAGCACCCCATTACGCCTTGTGCGTTACGCTAGTCTCAGCAAAGCTATTGATATAAATATAAGAACTTTAGATTACCAATTAATACCCATACTAACAAAAGGTGTAAAAAAAGAAAAAGCAACTGAACAACTTTTGTTCTAAGACTGCAATCAAATCCTAAAGATAAATGGCTTTTTCCGTTTTTTCCTACATTTCTTCGTATGGGTGTAATTTTTTTTGCGATTTCGCATAGCGTTAGAACAAAAATCATTCAATATTATTAGAAGAATTAGAAGAATGTGTAAAAACAAATTAAACACCTTGTTACACCCTGTAATATCATTTAGTTCGTATATGTATTTAATTCAACATAAGTACTAGCTGAATTCTCGGTCTGCTAACATGATAATAAAAAATGTAACAGAAGTCATTTATAATGGCAAGTTTAGTTGCAAATACCTAATTTACATTACATAACCTTCTACCTAAAATTTAAATTACGTGTGATTTAGGAGTCCACATTTATCTATATACAAAATCACATTTTATGGGGCCGCAATTAATTTAGAGTTTGTCAATAGTACAACCTCTAAAAATATGTATAATTTAAAATATAAAATGCCTTAAAATAATATCAGTGTCGGTACGTCAACCCCATCTAGCCGCGATAGTGTAGAGCGATCTTAATAATTCTAGTGCTCTAGTATCAGCCGCGACCTTTGAGTCCGCCCCCTGAGGTGCCACCCGTGCCTCCGCTTTAGGAATATCAGCACTCGGAGCTTTGGTTGTTGACTCTGCTGGAGAGGTCCGTACTAGGAACTTTTTGGCACCTCGACGAATATTCGGTGTCGTCCTCGGGCTAAGAGTCGTCGACGCCGTTTCTATAGAAACGGGGGCAGCGTGTGTCCTTACACTTCCCGGCGTTGACGGATTCGATAAAGAATTGATTACGCTTGGATCAAAAGCTAAACTTTTGCCGCGCCTATCTGACTGTCTTTGTTTAATTTCTTTGTTTTCAGCCACTCTGTCTACCCTTCTGTTTATTTCTGGGTACTGCGTGGTCTCGTACTCGACAGTAGTTGTGGGGGTCTCTTTGATTTCTTCTTCCCGTGCAATTTCGTCCATGTCCTTTTGGGAAACTGCCATTAAAGCCTCTAATAATGCCTTTTTAGATGCCTCAGCGGTTGTGTTGTGGTCATCATCACATGTTTGCACTAATAATAGTATGAGTCTTCTCACAGTTTTAGATTTCGTCTTTTTCATCACATTCATGAGTTTTTCCGTAGTTGTAGCGTTCATACCTCCCATTATTTCTTTGGCTTTTTGAACAACAGTGTCGGCTATGGTTGTTATGTCTTGAGCCGGTTCTGTCGATGTTGGGTCTCGGAGAAACTTTCCGATTCTTTCATCATAATTTTTAGGCGTTGTGAATGCGACTGTATCGGACGACGAGAAGCTAGGTTCCTTAGTGCCCGAATAATCTGGTGTGAAGGTGGACTCGGTATTTGGTGACCAAGTATAAGTTTGTCTTTGAGAAACTTGCTGATGTCCTTGTTCTGGAGTCAAATTATCGTTTAAAGTTATTGGATCAATCACCGTGCTTTGCCAGCTTTCGAATGTACTTGGCCATTGAAATTGGTTCGTAGTTTGAATGTTGTCTGGGGATGTAAAAACGTTACTAGATAGAGATGGAGTCGTCGTCAAAGTCTCGGCCTCTTCAATTCTTAACGCGGTTGTTGGTTGCGTGGTAGTGTGGACCACAGTTGTATCTATACCGGATAGTGTTGGTGCTTCTAATTCTTCAGATGGTCTCTTTATTGTGTTATTTTCTTTATAATTTATTTGTTTACCTTGGCGTATATTATTATTTTGAGGTGTAACAAATGATTGACTGTGAGCTCTTTGTAATTCTTCTTCATTTTCTAACTCGCCGCTGTCTGTTTCTGTGAAATATACAGCCGTAGTTGGCGGCAATGACGTGGTGGTTCTAATTTTCTTGCTTTCAAAAATATTTGTGTGCCCATTTGTCAAGACACCAGATGTTGTATCTGCAGAGTCTATTCCCCAAGCTGTTGGTAAGTTCGTAACTTCAACATATTCACTCAAAGGTTTGGAATTTATTGGATTAACTCCTTGTCCATAAGGCGAATTAAATGTTGTATTATTCTGAAATCCTCCATATTGAGACGTAAAGTTGTTTTCTACTACGTAGTTAGCGTTGCTGTAATTATAGGCCAAGGTGTTGACGACTGAGGCCACAGTGTTGCTGAAAGGTATGGGGGTAGTCGAAGTGTATTTAGGTACTGATGCAGACGTATATGATGCTGATATCCTGCCACAACACCTGAAAGGACTCCAAGAAGTGGTGGCTTGCGATGTGGTAAACACTGTTTCTGAGTTACTTGGCTTAGCGGTTGTCGTTTTTTCATTGCTATTAAGTGGATAGTCCGTCGCCACGACGAGATTAAGTGCTTTAGGATCTCTTAGAGACGTCAGTGCAGGTCGTGTTTTGTTGTCATCTGAAAATCCTAATATTTCATCGTCTTCTTCGTTTACTGTTGTAGTTGGTTCTGTGCTAAGAGAGTCCTCAGTAGTTGTGAGCATTTCTCCAAATGATGGTTGTGTTGGCCTGATGTCTGAAAGAACTTTTCTAAACTGAACAGGATCTTGGAGGTAGGCTGATAGTGCATGCGTGAACACTTGAGCTAACTCTCGTATTTGAGGTGAGGTGGCGAGAGGGTTTTGGCTCTGTTGAACTGATAAATCTTCAGCCAATTCATTATACGTTCCATTCGGATCTAATTTAATTTCTTCGAGTAATTCTGAGTTATCTGCTCCTTGACTAAATAGTTTGCTATATTTATTAATGGTGTGACGGCTAAATAAAGCTGGTAAACTGTAATCTGTCATTTCATACTCATCAAACGCTGGTGTAGACGTCTCAGTTTCATCTGAGGCAGCAGTAGTCGACAAATTATCCAAAGCTGTGGCATAATAAATAGCTAAAGTATGAAGTGTTTTAGGGGTCAAGGAAGGAGGCACTACTAATCCTGGTCTGTTGGGCAAGTCTCCATAGTATTTTTCCGTTGTAGTAGTTGGTTCTGTGGGACCGTATGTGTCTATATTCAGTTTCCTCATAAGTCTTTCTCTTCTTTCTTGGTATGATGGCTCAGGGGTTATTAGATTAACTGGATTAGTATTGGAAAATACGTCGAATCTGTTGGATGATGCCGCGTCGTTTAGATAAGAATTTGAACTCATTGTAGTTTGTGGGATCTTGGTTACAGATTCAAATCTATTACTTTTTGTATCAATACTTATCTTGTTTTCAAATCTGCTCTTACTTTCGAATACATCACTTCGTTCTGTAGCTTGACTGATCTTTTCCGTTGTGGTCGTTAGAGATTTATTCCTTTCTCTGTCTAAGAAATCCTTCAGGAGAGATACTCCAGGCCTGGTGTAGGGTTCCCGTTTAGAATTGGCAACATTTGCATAGCTCTTTGTGTAAGGCACCAGTGTCGGCCGTTTAGTAGTTGAGTCATATGTACTCTGACCTTGTTGTTGATCTCGTATGTCATATAACGTCGTCAGAGTACTTTTGCTTTTGGGTTTGTTAGGCTGATTAGTAAGGTTGGGTGTGTACACAGGATAAGGCCGATAGTTCTTGTTGTTCAAATCTTGCAAATATTGCCGATTGTTATTATTTGCAAATGAAGCCGATTCAGCTGCGATCTGCATTTCTCTGGCATCTGTTGAGGCTTCAGTGGTTCGATAAGTGGAAGCATCGGTATAGGTTGGCACTGTGGTACGAGCGGGTACATTTCCAAAATTATTTGCTATAAGTTGAACAAGATTTTTCCTTTTTTTGTCAAAAGATACCGTTGCTAGGCTTCTCTGCGTGGGATTGTAGTTGCTATCAGTAAATAACGCCTGGAAACTGCGCGAAGTCGCCTTCATGTTAGACGCGTCGTTCTGAAGTCTCTGCCTGTGCCTCAGTAGCCGCTCCGTTGTATTAGGAACACGAACTGGAGCCTTCCTCGTTTCTGGTCTAATGTTGGTGTCTGCTCCTAACTGCTGTAGGTCTGAATTCTTCGACAAAACTTGGGTGACTTTCTGTGACTTCTTTTGTTCGTTAGAGTAATATTCGGCGCTGGATTCGTAGAGCGCTGGAGCAGAGGCGCAGTCCACCTTGAACCACCAATCACAGATGAGATGCGACTGGCTAAAGATGGTACCGTTCGGACACAGGAACGATATTTTGCGAGAAGTGTCACATATGTGGAATACCTGAAAAGGATATATCGTTAAAACCAAGGTTCACGCTTTGTTATTGTAGAAAAAAAGCATCGTATTTTAAAAGTATATTAACCTGGCAATCAGTCTCCAAGTCAGCGTAGTATCCTGTTGGTACGTTTTTGCAGTTGAATCCGGTGTTGGGAATGTTCGGGAAGGCTGGAAAGTCTACCCCTGCTTTCCCAATAATACCTGAAAATTTCCATGTATCTTTTGAGAAAACATTTGGAAAAATAAAACTTTTTTTGACAGTCACGAAACAACATAGTTTTTAGGCGGATGGATCTTACAAATCGTCACCAGATGGCTCATTACGATTTAGGTTACAATAACATTGTATCTTTACGCATTTGTTATTTAAAACCACTAAATACAGCGTAGCGATATAGAATAAATAATAAAAAAACTTTATTTATGCACGACAATATTCATATAATAATGTTATAGGCACGTTAGAACATCTACACAAACAGCGCCATCTGTTGTTTTGTAGAAAAACAAATTAAGTAAAGAAAAACTATTATCCCTCTTTCACAAGTCCTAGCAAATTTTCGCAAACTCAATCCAACCTTGAGAATGACACTCGTGACAAGCGTCTTGAAATATCCCAACAAAAACATAAATGTGAAAATGGATTTCGAGTTAGGAAGGTGTCAAATGTGGTTCCAAATGGTTCGTGTAAATAAAAACTTACAGATGGTGCTTCTCGCCAGTTCTTTTTTCTTCTTGTCTAGATAATTTATTAGGCATAGTATCTGGTTTGCGCGAACCTTGGTGCTCAACGACGTCCAGGTCTGGCTGGCTGTCAGCGGGGATGAGCCGCTTGACCAGGGTCTTGCCTTCCGTGCGCGCCTCGAAGCCAGCCGCGCCCACCGCCTGTGCTAGCGCCTGAATGCTCTCCGCGCTCGGCGCCGGCAGGTACAGCTCTGCGCGGGATGTATCCTGGGGAAAAGCGTTACCTCTTAACTAAACGGAAAGAAATATTCCCGGGACAAATCAAAAAAAGGGTATCTGGCCCCTAACTGGGATTCCCTGTATTATGGGTAGATAAACCTAATACACCCAGACAGAAAAAACATTTGCATATCACAGAAATGTTTGCCCTGGGTGAGAATTAAACCGACGACCCACGTATCAGCTAGACTTAGCTTAGCTAGCTTCTGACTAGAAGCACTGAGCCATCGAGTCAGTCAATACTTCAAGATCACTAGGGTCTCTGCTGATTAAACTGAACTATTTTGGCTTTATGATAAATCTTTGGAGATATTTTTTAAAAATATATTTTTTTAATAAATTTTATTTTAAATTGTTTATTCGGACTACAGGGTCCATACAAGTTAGTAACAATGGTTCTTACATACTATGTTAGTAATGAACAAACAAACAATCAAACTATTTTAACCTACTTACGTTAGTTTACAGATACCTTAAAACTATGTTAGTAAGTTACAGTTAAAACTGATTTAGTCCGACAGATTAAAGTCCACAGAAGCGGACTATTGAATCTGTCGGCTATTGCCCGCAGGATTGTGTTGGGGCTCTCGCGCAACCGGCGTAACAGTGAGGCAGACTTTTTCCGCCAAATAGCGTCAAACCCGTCAGTGCGTGCCTCTGCGAACATAGAGGAAGCGCTGCAGAAACGCGGGAGCCGCAACAAAGCCCTGAAGGCATTGTTGAATTGGATCCGCAGAGCATTGTAGCATTGTAAATGCAGCACAAGTAAAAAAGAACTTTGAGTTATCTCTGACAAGGTAAACTCTTGCAACACGAAGCAACCACCGTCTATTCTTTATTTACACACGGTTATATTATGTGCCACTCGATATGAAGACAAGAAGGTAAGTTCTTAAAGTGAGCTATGTAATGTATAAATCTAGATCAGTATGTAATTTTATCGCAAACCTTTTTATCAACGTTGGATGGAGGCTCTGTATGTTCCTTCACCATAAAACGTATATGTCAAACCATTATTATTCCAGTTCGCGTAGTTTTTAACGAGTGCGAATATAAACTAATTAGTAACTCGGCTCTGCCAGCCAGAGCTGGCGTTCGAAGGGGTATTTAATCTATAACATGCGTACAGTCGTTGTAACACCGAATAGCGCTCTCCGTTTGTCTGGTTTTTTTATGCATGGTTAGGTCAGTTTTCTGGTGCCACAGTAAAGGAGCTCCGCGAAGGCCGGATTGTCTTTATTGTATTTACCAAAATATTTCTATCGTTAACAATTCACATCGACCCTACAGCACGGGTCTTTTGATACCCTTAGGCTGGTGGATTGTTGGAGGTCTGACACGGTTTAACGACTGCTGTCACTGGATTTTGTTATTGAACTATACTCTAATTTTTAACAATAGACAGAAGTAAAAAAAAACTTGACATGTGTCATTTTTTCAAAATAAGAAAGAAAGAAAAAGGACTGCCAAAAGTTTGCAACCACAGCTCGTTTGTGTTTACCTTAGGGGTCGTCCATTAATCATGTGAGGCTCAAAAGGGGGGGAGGAGGTTCGGAAAAAATCACGAAATATTACAAGGGGGGGGGGGATGTAGTGAGATATCACGTGTATTTATTTTTTCGTTGAACGCGCGATTGCTAGAGTAAGTTCCAAACGTCGGACTGTTGTTGTTACGTTGTTTTTCACTCATCCCAAGGTTCGAAACGGCTTCAGTCTGTCAAAAACAACCTGCAACGTTAATTTCTGTCTGAACATTTTTATCACGGTGCTTAATTTTCCAGAATTAAATTACATTATACCTGTATTTAAAGATGGGGGGGAGGGGGGGTCTAAAAAGTTGCTTAAAAACATCACGTGATTAATGGACGACCCCTTCTGTCTAATTCTAAAAAATTAAGGTATGGATAGATTGATTAATATATGACTTTCTGAAGTTAAGTTTGGTGTGAATTAAAATATCGATATCAATAAATTTAATATTTTATTAATAGATATTTTTTGCATTTAATACGTACTTTACGCTGTTGCGTTGATCGCCGTGTCCCATGGCAATGACCTGAAAAATAAACATTAATATATCTTAACAGGCGCAAGTGATTGAGAAGCCCTTTAGAAGCCTATTACCTATATTCATCTGCTTCCAAGTTCACTATATTATCTATTGTGTGTTACTCTTATGTGTGTGTGTTACTGTTAACTTATATATTGTGTTTTATACTGATAATAATATTACACAGGGTATGACAAATTAGTTGTAGGTCTTGTTAACTGAGGGTTTATACTGATCAACTTTTGGTTACTCTGAACGATGTTGCTAAAAGCGTAGAATATCATAAGTTTATCACCTCTTTGAAAAAGAAGAAAAGACTGGTAGGCATCCCGAACTATATTTACGGAAGATCGATATAGGTAGAGTTATTCTGGTCACGGTTAAAATTCAGCCATATGACATACTGCTATACCCATATGGACAGCGGCGGCTTAAGATTAGTGATGTGAAAGCTTAAAAGTAAACTAATAATGGTTTTCTAAGTTTATATGAATTTGTGAATCTCCGATATTAGAAGCTCTGCTTTATAGTTTTGCTGTTACATTTCACATTCACAACTAATGTATTCCTAAAAAAAAAAAATTGCTTGCCTATGTCTATAGACATTTGATACACCAGGGGATTTATCTGTGCTCTTCCGATCTTTTAAAAACCTTTTCAATATTGTAATGAAGACTTCCACATAGTATAGTAGTGGCCTTTGGGGAAAAACGACGCTGGAAAACTCATACATACATACGGCATACGTAGAACACACACAAAGACCTAAAATCTTTGGAAGCTAAGGGGTTCTAGCACGTCGCTGCGTAGAATCGAGGGGTGTGTTATTCAATAGTGTATTTATTTGACAATAACGGACGCAACTCTTATGTATTACAGACTATTATAATAAACATAAAGCCACAAACCGCATATAAAGCGACTGGCAGTTCCTCCATCACTTGGTGACTAATTTTACGCTTTGTAAGGAGTATATCAAGTTATGTAATCGAGTATTTACGTCGCATCGTAGTGAGTAAATATAATAAAGAAACGAAAATGTTATTTATGTTAAACGGAGAGAAATGTTGGTGATACAAATACAAAGGCTTTTTACACTAGATGTTTTCATTTTCAAATTTAAATCGGAAGATGTGGTTTTGGTCAACCCATTTTTGATGGAATTACTGTATGCAGGAATTAAATGCTGCGAAAAAGCTCGGAAAACTGCTGCGATCTCTGGTGCAGGCCTAAGTTTAATATTAAACTTCTCTCAGCGTGCAGGAGCTTGACCATCTCTCAAAAAACGTTTTTAATTTTTTTTCATTCATACATCAGGTGAATCGCCCGTTATTTGCACGTTATATTACACAAAAATAAAAAATCTATGATTCGGTGTCTATATGTTGTTTTTGAAAATCCAATCTAAGTTAGTACTTGTTGGGATAAGAGATAGCTCTTAATCACATACTTATAAGACAACATAGTTACTAATCTCTTAAGACGATTTTTGTTGGGTTAAGGTCATATGTAATTTACGTGTGAGATAGACACAAGAAGACATGCAAACGATCCTCGGCTAGTGTCGACTGTGACTGACCTTTCACATGCGCGTCAAGGAGGTGTTGACTTGGAGACAAATGGCCCACGCGGGCCGTGTCACGCCTGCCTTGTTAGCCGCGAAGGGGTTACCAAAGCCTCTTATTAATTTCACGTGATGGACATTCTAATTATTTTTGACGACCAATTACTTACACAAGTAAAATAAAAGTACAACCGTTTGTTTTCGAAGAACACTTAAATCATGGTTCTGTTCTTGCGTCAGGGTTCTTGCGATTCATCGTCGTTATGTTATTTGATCTAGGTGTTTGGAATGATGTTGAAATAACATAGAAGATCGAATAAAAAGTAGACCGATGAAGAGTATTGTAGTGCAAATTCTCCTGACATTTACTCAGGTAAGTAATTACTAGTTGCAGTTCTCATTCTATCGTAAGCGAGGTTATAGGTGACGAGAGAGTGTTAGAATATAATATATTCTTACACATAATATTTTTCTTACCTATGGTTAAAAATAGTATTAAAATGGCAGTCCCTGCTATCGAGCTGGACGTTGGCCCTCCCCACTTCCACCGCATGACGAATCTGCAACAAAAGGAAGATTGATCTATGAGATGATCTGGTACCACGAATTTCATAGGAAATAAAGCTTGTGAACGCAGCGTCGATATATCATACAATCATACAGGTACCGTTTATCGTCACTTGTTTTACTAATTGACGTATCTAAATAAGTTCTTAAAAGAGCGTAAAACGCGAATTGTCTACTTCAAAAAGAAATCTAAAATATTGTTCACTAAATAGCAATTTTATCGAAATCGTAGAGAAACTTACTGGCTTTAATTTTCATTACATTACATACATTTTCGTCAACGTTCACAATTACAAACAATTTTAGAACAAAACTTCGTTTTTAACATTTGATAAAAAGTAACTCAGAATACTTGCAGTCAACTACCAGATTGTGTTTGTGGTGTTAGGTAATAGCACTAGCAATATTCCTCAATTTGAATAATAATTAGGCTTAGGTATAAAGTTGAACTCTCAATTTACATGAAAAGTTAAAAACATTTTTTGGGACATGGCCAGAGGACATGACTAGGGGAAAGTTATTCAAAATCAATTAGTTGTAGGTAATCGTCACCCATCTTAACATGGGTTTAAGTTATATAGGTTTTGTGTCGCATTTTATAGTACAATTCTTGATGCTTACCGTTATATAATTACGGTACGATATTCCCTTCAAATTAACATGACAGGCATTCGAAGGTGTACGTTCGTGTTGTATGTAGGTAGTATTTTAGCGCCGAGTCACTCCGGGACATCTGTTACATTTCCTTCAGTTAATATCTATTATATCTATTAAGGTTGGGGTCGGTGTCTCCTTTTAAGCTTTTATAGCCTGTGTCAGGAGGCACCGCTCTTCCTCAATATGTAAGTCGATGTTAACTCTATAATATTACTTAGAAACTAAAAGACATTATAAGTTTTAAGCCACAGAAAACAAAAGTTTTATACAATCGCAAAAGAAGAACAAAGAAAAAAAGAAGAGTACATACCTATCTGGTGCCTGTGTGAGTATGGGTAAGAATGTGGATGTATTTGTGTGTGTGTGTGTGTGTGTGTGTGTGTGTGTGTGCGTATGTGTGAGTTAACCTCACGAGGTCTCGTATTAAACCCATTGTTAGCACCATCTTCAATCTAAGCACGTTTAAATAAACCGGCCAAGTGCGAGTCGGACTCGCGCACCGAGGGTTCCATATAAATTCATAATCACACATGTTTTGAACTCTATATCAAATTCTCAGGCCTGAGATCCCTTGAAGCTGTGAAAAAATCCAACTTCTATGCCAACGCAATCAAGAGATACGGCCGTTTATGCCGCATATTTGGACACTCGCATGGGAATCAAAACCTATAGGGTACTTCCCGTATACCTAGAATCATGAAATTTGGCAGGAAGCAATGTCTTATATACCACAAGTATAGCACAAGAAAACCAAAATTTACAATCTCCGTATCTCTTGATTGCGTTGGCATAGAAGTTAGATTTTTTCTCAGCTTCAAGGGATTGCAGGCCTGAGTATTTGATATAAATTTCAACTTGATACGTCTACGCATTCCTGAGAAAAAGGGTCTTGACAGACAGACAGACAGACAGACGGACGGACGGACAATAAAGTGATCTTATAAAGGGTTCCTTATGAGGTACGGAACCCTAAAAAAACAACATTAGATTTCAGACAGTAGTATACATTCTTTTAAATCGTCTTTTTTCTACCTTGTACAAAATTCCTGCTACTCGGAGAACTTGTACACTCAACGTTTCGGGAAGGGTCAGCGGTTTATTTCCCTGTATAACTATATATTGGTATATTGAATATATGTAATTACAATGGTGCATTTGTATTTTTTGAAGGCCCAGTTTAGAAAACCCGTATAAGGTGTACAATATACAGTAGCTAGGTATCGTAATAAGTAGCTTTGCATATCGTTATATAAAGCACGACAACGAGGAGCACACGTTGTGCCGGAAAATGCGCCTGCGCCGAGACAAAATGGTCGCTCTTCCTGCCTTTATTATCTAACTAGCGATCGCTCCGATCGAAGCCAATTATTTTCTTGCATTCGTTAATCATTCCTACGCGTGACTTTTGAGCCGCGAGTCTGTATCACATACTTAGTGAGAAGTAATCAATCTTCCTGTGAAAACAAAACGCAATCTAGGAAGAGAATAGAAGGTGATATACTTTTGAGAAATTTGACATGTTTATGTTCGACGAGAAAGTCAAAGATCACGCCGATGTAACGACGTAACACGAGTTCTCAGAAGAATGTAACTTGAGCAACCGACAATAAGCCGGTGCTCTATAACAGCATCAAAGATAGCCACTGGATAATTACATGCAAATTATGATATCCTACTGCGGTGGTGCAAGCGACCAAAAAGACGCGAACAGCACCACTTGACGTAAACTTGTTTGGTTTACGGGTAAACGACGTGCAAGAAGATTTTGGTGCTTTTTATGGAAAGTGATGAAATTCGAAATCGTCGCTATGAAAAAGGAGTTATTCATAATGTTCTGTAATTATGCTGTTTTCTTACTACGACTTTTCATGAAATAATGCTCAAATTGTTCTTTTATTATGCTTTTAATTACGTAAAACTTGTCTTTTATACCCAAGCGTTACAGGTTACTTCCTAGTAGTGAATCCCAGGGCAGGGACTATCGCCCGGCGATCGCTTGCGAAACGGCGAGCGTTTTCGCCGACTCTTCCCATGCATTAGCCGGCTTTCGTCTGTCACGAGCGCTCGATTCGAACGCGATTGTGGAGATCCCAGCGCGATAGAGGGCGGTGCGACGTGATTGTCATTCCGTTTTGATTGGCTAATTGCCGCTTGCATGTTTGGTGATGTTGGCATCGGATGATCTATAAATTACTGGTCTGTGTTTCCAATTTTCGAGTTCGCCCTTGCAATTTTGCTCTGCAAGAGAGCCGTTGTGATTTAATGTTGTGAATAAATGGACCATAGCTACTTTTGAAATTTGATTAGCGTAATTTTTTACATATTATATACTAGCTAATGTTATTTTTGACGTGGAGCATCTTTTTTAATTTATTTTAATTGTGTTGATTTCGCTACCGTTCGTAAACTAAAGACTTTAAGGAATTAAATTACATTACATATAAAATGACACAAATGAGAAATGTTTATTAAGTGTAAAATAAATGTAGATTAACTTGGTAGCCATTGAAAATATATGCTGCGTTTTATTACTTTTTTGGAGACGAATGCAGCTCTAGCTTCTCAACAACGCTTAGCTAAAGTAATGTTAAACTTGAATTAAATCCTTCAGTTATTTTGATAACAAAACAATTATATACAAATACAAACCTGAAATTCGCAAATATTTGAAAAATATGTTTGCGCTCAATTTACAAGCCAATTTTTTTAAACCACGTTATCTCAAAGTATTGGCTCAATCCATACAAATTTGGCAAATAAACCTGACCGATTTGTATAAAACTTACATAAAATTGAGAGCTTATACTGATTATATATCAAGACTCGTCCCAATGAAAATACGTTCCACGAAATAAACAGGGTGTACCAAAATAAACATAGGATCCGATAAAGTTAAGAGTTAAGTACTCGTCATAGCTTTGCCGAATTCGAAGAATATTTGAGACTTCATATAAATCGTCGAGCTATTTGATCAGTTTTGTATGGAGAGTCCAAATTATTTTTTGCGATTTCAGCAAACTCGCAGAACAGATATTATTCAGTATTATAGCAGCCTTAGTTTACGGGTAGACAGAGGTAGGTATCCATCCCGTCACTGCATCTCTCTGCTTTTTTATTAAAGTTGCTGACCATCAAATTACTCCGGCCGGAGTAAAACAATGTGTTGAGATTAGCATTAAAAAAGGGCAAAGGAAATTCAAATGATCTACGTATTTTAAGAATATACAGGTGTTTGAAATCGACCTTGACATCTCCCACAAACAAAATATGTTAATTTCCTTAAATCGTTAACCTTTTATGCCGCATTCGACTGATTTAACTTAATGAGGTAGCACATAATGGTCTAGGAAGTCAGTTTGTAAATAAGGGTTCACACATGGTTGGTTAGCGGTTTGTTATTGCGTATAAAGAAACTTTGGTTATGGGGTATGGATTTGTGTTTTTAAAAAACGATCTGTCACTGTTTACCAGCTTCTGTCGTACTTTGCTTTGAAGGGTCTACATACTTTTAACGTATCTATTATAAAAAAATATACATATAAAGAACATTGTTTGGTCAGGATCAAACCGATGCAAATGGTACTAAGTACTTTTATTATCAGGTACGCACCACGCACACGCATGACCGTTAGCGGAGGTAACTAGAGATTAACAAAACAATGAACGCTTGCGCAACTGGCCGCCAAAACTCTTGATTCTACACAACTTACTTTTTCCAGAACATGTCAGTGTGTGTTCTTCACCTGAACTGATAGCTATGTAATTCCGCGGTTCTCATTTTAAAACCGTCGAGCTTGTTTTATTGTAGTTCAGTTTAAAATCAAAAGAGATTTTAAGTAAATCTCAGAACAAAATTTGTCACGATAAAAAGGTCCCATATAAAGAAATACGCTCTAGGTCTGAATATTTTTTAAAGCTGAAATCTTTATTTAGAAAAATTATGTTAAGATTTTCAGTGATGCTTAGAAATTGTTGAAACCTAGTTTTTACTGGCCATCAGATTTTGGTTCTGATTTATTTTTAAATGTCTATTCTCTAAGAACTTCAAATTAGAAATAAACAGGTCAAATAAATAAATAAATATTTGTTCAACACGTGCCCTCGAAAGAACAAGTGGCGCTTACGAAAGTAATGCCGAAGAAAAGCTTTCTCAGAGCACGAACTTTACTAGGGATGGTGAGTAAGACTAATCTGATGTAGGGGGAGCGTTCAACCCTCGTTTTTACTGGCCATCAGATTTTGGTTTTGATTTGTTTTTAAATGCCTATTCTTCAAGAACTTCAAATTACATTCTATTAACTACACAGGCCTGCGAAATTTAACTTTTTTCCCCCTTCCAATAATTATATCTGTTTAAATATCTAGATATGTTAAATTAACATACAGCTTTGGTTCTTTTCTACCACGTCTAGATTTTTTTAATGTCATGTCAATGTCATTAACATGCATATTTTTTATTTTTTATCAATTTTCATGAAAAAGCAAAGAATAATTAATTCAAAATTAATTGTTGATTAAAGATAATGTAAAAGAGACTAAGTAAATCAAAAAGACTTACGTTATCTTTTTCTACTTCCTCAAAAACTTCTGTTCAATCTTTTTTCCACCAACATCCACCAGTACTCTGTCATCATGTTTGCGTCCCATTTTCCTTGGTATCTGTTCTCCATAACCTTATTTATCAGGGAAACTTAGCTAATTCACGAACACAAGTTCAACACATTTTATGCGGCACCTATTTCTTGTCGTGGTTTTTTATTCTGATTTTAGACTAGTTTTCATACAGTTCTTCGATAGATAAGCCATTTTTACAAGTCTCTTATTTATTACCACACAAAAATCAAAAAAACATCGTACCATTATCGATACATATAAATCGCAATATTATTTCAATCACGGCAAACAATGACTTATGAGGGTAGATGACTATTTAAAAGTCATGAGTACTACTAGCAAGCACTGCTATCAAAGACATTGGAAGTTAACGCAAAGTAATACCCGTTATTACAAAGAAACATTAAAATTTAATTTTCTTAGAAAATTTACGTGATGGAATTTATTTTTAATTTTTTTCGTAGCTTAGTACCTAATACCTATCCAAATTACTAATTAGTTTTTTAGAAAAACCATCGCAGGCCTGTACTATCTATTCTTTAGGAACTTCAAATTACAAAAAAATAAAATTGGTTTAGAAAATGTTTCAAAAGAAATGCTGCCAAATCTTTGTCTACCATGATTATATTACGTAACATTCTACAATGACATACTGGTAATTTATTTAGATAACCAACCACCTATATTTTAAAAAATCTGGTCGTTAGTTACAGTTGAGAATCTGGTTGTGGTGTAGTTGTTACTAAAGTCGTTCTTTCACATAAATGAGCGATTAACTTCTATTAAACTTCCATATAGTAGCTCATTTACAATTTTGATGGATGACTTTCTTATGTTTAGAGCGGGTAATTGAGACAATTTGTATGTATATAAAACAGTTCCGTGACTGAATGTCATAATTACGTTGTAGTAATTAAACTGCTGAAATCAGTGGAATCAGGTTATATGTAATATGGTGTGGTTATTATGGGAGATAACATTGCTTGTAGAGTCTAAAAAAACTAATAAAAAGTTTTGCCAATGTATGTGTGCGTGAAGGATTTGGATGAATTTATCTTTAAATTCTATTGAATTCAAATGAATACATTTATTATTATTAATTAACAGATTCTTTGTCTATTTTCTCAAGCCTGATTACTACCCCCATTCGTTTATAGGAAAGAAAAATTTTATACTCGTTGAAATAGCTATAAACGTGCTAATTTAACGGCTGTCCCAATTTGAACTGTGAATAATCCAAATTGAATTAAATGAACCGAATATAATTTTGAATAAATGAATTATACATTGTCAAACATTAAAGTGAACATAATGCGCTTAAACATGGACATTATGTCATTATGTCGTTCAAATGACCACCCATACTTCAGCTGCAAGACGCTCTTTTGATGAAATCTTCGATGACGTCTTTGAGTAAACTCTATGGAAAATTTTCTAGTTTTTAAGTCCTTGTTTCTTCAGCTATATAGACAGACCATCTTGGGTAAAAGTGAAAGAAGTGGTGTAAAACACTGACTTTTCCAGTAGAGAATATTTCGGTAATTTTTTTTGTTGGCTTAAGTTTTACTGGGACACTTCGTTCATAGTTGAGGAGTCAAATACTATCTCGAGAGACGCGTAATGATGCAATCGTCTGCGGGTTGTGTATCTCTGAGAGCCCCGTCCTTAGGGTATATTCATTTATAACTAGCATCACTAAACTTTTCCTACCAAAGTGGTGGATTGTTTACGTAGTATGCTAGATAGCTAGCTACTAAAGTATACCTTTACCAATGGATGATTTCAAATGAAATTGTGGCTATTTCTCGGAATATATTGGAGGCCCAGAATTGCAGTTAGTCTTAAATTGTTGCAGGTTTAAAATAATAAAACGGGCACTGTTAAAATTGTGAAATTGTTGAAAATTTTGGCGCAGATTACGGCTCAACGGGACATTTTGCGAGTGGTGGTTCATAGAGTGCTAAAGTCAAATGGGGTTCTGTTCAGTCTTAAATTATGGCAAAAAGACCTGTAATGTAAGAACCACTAAAATACAATTGTATCTAATAAAATTGATTTACTTTATGCGTGAATATTGTATGATTAAGTACATACTCGTTCAGACACTTTGAATGTATGAATAATAAAAATCTTCCATCTGGTGCTTGAGATAGAACAGTGAATTATAACCACACGATGAGAAAAAGAGAATAAGTTACAAATAATAATTAAAATGTTTTTTTTTCTGTGTCGTATATCACGTGGTTCCAATACATTATACGTAGCCCAGTGACCAATCGATTCGAACAGAGCGCATTTTCGATGCAGCAACGCTTGTCACTTTGCACGGAACCGCACGCAGAGAGTACATTATCCTGCACAAATAGCTCTCAGGCCAAGTGCCTCATCGTCCGCACGCTTGCGCAAACAAGATTAGCGTCAATTTTGACGAACAAAGGTCCGATGGCGAGATGCTGGCCAGTCTGCTCCGACATCTGTTTCCATACAATATGTTTACAATGGGTTGTTTGGGCTTGAGAAGGTCATCTCTTTTAAGACTAAATGAGCTATTTCAGAAAATTTTAACATTTAAGTAGTTTATCTGTTCCACTCTAATGTTTTGTAGGAGTAGTACGAATATTGTTGCCAACTTTACGAATAGTTTTGTTTAAAAATGAAAAACACATATATGTTTAAGGTCCAATTAACTCATAATAGTCAAATGTCACGCTTATCTAAGGTCATGTAAGGGTTGTGACAGAGGTGAAAATTTTATCATCATCATCATCATCAGCCGAAAGACGTCCACTGCTGGACCTACCCCACGATGAAAATTTAACTATACGTAATAGCCCATCATAACTATATAAATTCAAGTAATAGCGGTAACTTCTAACAAGCCCAAAATTCTACAAAAATATTGTACTTTCTTTGAGCAGAATTTATTCGCCATGCAACGATTCGGTATCTAGTATATCAACGCGTCGTTGGCACCGCGATCGCGATCGCCCCAATAAACTGCTTTAGGGGAGCGTGAAATCGCCGACGCCTTACAATGGCTAGCTCTGCCACATACTACCGAGCACCTACCACCCGACTTGGCGAACAATGAATAATAACGTGTCGGCAATCCCAGCGATCTCGACTAACAGATTGTTACACTTAACGCTGTTTTGCTCTGGAAATTCAGCCGCTAGTTTTTTAAACTTAAATATGGTTCAGAAGGACCTCTGAAATACCTGAACATAATAAGTGAACTGAACAAATTTCCCTAAATTAATAAGCTGATTCGTTTTTTGGTTAACTGGGTGTTGTTTGGGGAAAGTTGATCATATTTTAGTCGTGGGTTGTACTCATGAATCTGTAGATTAATAGCAAGTTATGACAACAATATGTTTAGTTACGTTCAGAAGGATCTTAGGTATATAGGATCCTTATGAGATACCCGAGAAAATTTTAACCACGGCCTCTAGTCATGAAACTGAAAAACTTTTCCGTTCCAAAAAGTGAACTAAGGTAACTAACTATACTTAATTCACAAAAAAAAGGGTTCTATACCAAAGTATCAACTGTTCTGCAAACTTTAAATGGGAAGTCCAATATTTTTTTGCGAACTGAGTATAGTTTCCTTTAAGAAAATGGTTTAGTTCTACGTGTTTCTACACATGGAACCAAACCATTTTCTTAAAGGAAGTCTTTCAGTGCCTTCTGGCACTGTTAAGTTTCAGGTATTTTAGAAGGACTCCACATATTCTGAATGCAAACAATTTTCACACGAGGTCATTTTCTCCATACTCCTAAATAAAAGTGATCTAGATATATAACTACAGTAAAAGAAAAAATATCTTCTTATGAAACAAAACTATAAAAGTTTAAAATCCCTATATACAGTGTGATACAGTATATACAAAAGTATGTAGCAAAGCAATACTTAAATGTGGACTTTAACTGTTGTTCACCGACTACTAAAATATAATAAAGACGACTCATTAAACAAAGTTGAAGAATAACTTATTGATTTGTTCATACAAACAAGATCCCATAGAAAATCAGCGTTGTAGCAGCACCTGTCTGTTACAACTAATGCTGAGTGGAGACCTTTTTGGTGTCACTGCGCTGCACCTACATTTGTTTACTTTAGCCTAAGTATTGTACTCTTTAGGTGTTGTGTTTTTGAAACTGAATAAATCAGTTTCTATTTATATTCTTCAATACAAGTTTTTGTGATTTCGGCGAACTTGAATAAAACAAAGTTGTTCTAAGTATATCATAGGTAGAAACTCTTTTACTCTTAGTTTTACTTCAAATGGCTGTACCTACATATTTAAGACTGTTTCTTGTTTGTTAACTGTATAGTACTTACTCCATGTATCAGTTACCTGCCCCATTGTTTGTCTATAACTCCACAGGCACGCCTACTTTTGTGTCGATGATTAAGCTAATATTTTTCGGAAGTATTTGTGAAGTAGCGGATATTACAACAGATCTTCTATTAGCATTAGATTTGCATGGGCTAGTCGGATAATACCGAATTTATTGCCTTATTGTTTCGTCTGCACTAGTAACCTTGATATTGTAAACCCAGCACTTGTATCCGGGAAGTGCATAGTAGTGATTGAATGAACGGCTATAAATCACATTTAATCAAACGGTTTATGATAATTATTGTTTTAACTTATTTGACTATAAATCTTCTTATAGAACGGGGTGTCTACAGTATTTAAACAACCACCTTAACACTTATTTAACACAAACAACCACCTTAGAACTTAAAACAAAACTCCTTATTTATGTCTCACTACGTTGTGTTTACGCTGTATTTAAACTGACATGGCACATGCAATTAGACAACAACGTTTCAGTAGTTAAACCGATTAATTGGAAAACAAAATACCGTTTAGTTTTTCAGTGTCCCCGGGTAGATAGCATGCAAACAAGTCAATACATACAATATGCGGAAACGTGTGGTTCCGGTTCGATTTCTAAGTATAAGCGTGTGGAGACGTCCAGCGCTAGCCTGAGGGCACGCCCGCGCAGCCTGGGCTCAAATAGAGGTGCCTCCTGCCGCTGCCGGTTGAAAGCTTGAACCCTAGGGTCAACTATAAACTTTTGCTTACTACTCTCTAATACCACTCCGACTAGCGAACCGGAATTTAAACTTAGCCCATGTTTTATTCATGGGTTCGTTGTTACTTGAACCTTCTAATACCTTTCTATAGTTAACGAGTAAGGTAACTATGATAATTTGATCTTTAAATGGTTTAGGTATGTATTTGCTGCCATATTGCTTGGCGAATCTCACTTTGCATGATTTACCATGGGTCTCGAGTACACTGATCGAATACATAATGCTTAAAAATATATAAAGTAAGATCGAAATTATGAAATAAAATAGATTACCACTTATGTGCGCAAGTGTCGTCCTTACATCAGATAGAATCTGATAGATCACCACGTGGATCACCGTTTGTAGTAAGTATTGTCTATCTTTGCCATCTGCATTTTTGAAGCACCCGATTTACCATATAAACGATACTTGTATGCGGAATCAGATAAATTTTCATACAACAGGTAAGTTGCTCTGCGCCCACCGCATTTGCAGCATGTACAGATAGCCCCACATCCTGTTTCGCCGCACTTTCATCGCAAATTCGTGAGAGCTAGGAAGCTAGCTGCTTACCGTGACTGTTACTGTGCTTTATGTGCCTCTTTCATTTTGTGTGTCTGATCTTTATGGGAGGTCTGACTGAAAATGTTTTCGTCGTTTCCTAGTTTATCTTGAAGAGAAGGTAAGTACCGGAAAGAAGCATTTTACATAAGGCATACGCGTCGTTTGACCAACAGCCATGCTACATTTTATAATACAAATCACAATTATAGGTCTGTGTGTAGTATAGTTATCTTCATTATATAATATTTAGTCAATAAAAGAGGTAAAAACACGAAAGTGGTCATAAATTGAATTGTATTAGAAATAAATGCGTAAATTACACTTGACCACGAACAAGTAGCGACATTGTGTACATTATAGACTATTCGTGCCAATAGCACACTCATTCGCTATTATGTTGGATGACGAGTATTATTACAACATAACACAATGAGAGTCAATTAAATAATTTCTGAATCGATTTCTCGGTTGAGCGACTCCCGCGCATCCCAGATAGGTAGATCTCGGTGAAAGTGAACGTGTGGTCCAAGTGGTTGCGATCTAGTGCAAAACGTCGCGTCGTCGTCATGTCGTGTCTCTACACAACTTTAAATACTTTAAATTACGTACAAAAAATAACGTTAAGCAATACTTACAATGAACATATTTTAAAATTGTATTTAAAATATGTTCATTGTAAGTATTGCTTAACGTTATTTTTTCAGTGATCCTCATTTTTTATTTTATTTAAATAGTATTAGTAGTAGTAGCCTCATTTAATGTTCAACTTCTGATGTTTATACGGGGAAGCTATGTAAATATACTTATAATTAGAGATGTAAAAAAACCGTTCTTTTTCTGAGATGAAAAAAAACGTTGAAAAAAAACATGAAAAAAAACGGTTTTTTTTCTGGCGAAGGTTTTTTTTCAAGTGTAAGAAAATAAAAATATATCAGGATAATTATCGTTAAATACCTGTTACTTGGTTTATAAATGGTATATTTAACAACTTGAACATTTGAAACTAGGTACCTTTTATGTTTTTTATGAACATATTTTTTAAATGATGAAAATGGTCATGTTTCTTTTTACATATTTGGAATGTGTATCAGCTTCTTTTTCACCTCCTCAAATACGACCGTTGATTTATCAGTTACTCTGTATGGTAGTTATTTAACTTAAAAAATATGGTAACATTCACTGATCAATGGAATGGAGGAATACCAAGAAGCTTATAACCAAACTGGAGGAAACACTTAGAACAAACAAGTGAAGACCAAAAATATGACCTTGAATGTGCTGTGTCTTTCTCGAGGGGTTTTGTTTCTGCTGTTAAAATTCCAGACAGGAAAACAGGATTTTTTTTCCAAGTATTTTTTGTGGTCAACGTTGAACAAATTGACTCCCATTGCTTGGTGGGCAGGACTATGCAAATCAACTGATTTGTCTAAAGTAGACGTTAAATTTCTGTCGCTTCCTACTAGTTAAAAACTAATTAAAAATGTAATAATTGTTATTCTGAGTCAGTATACAGAATACCATACAGAATAACAATTATTACATTTTTAATTTAAAAAAAAAAACTTGTTTTTCTAAAGACATGTTATTATTGATTTTATCTATTTAAATAATAATTATTACATTTCTCAATGTTTTATTCCATTTCAGTTATTGTGTTTTAGTTTTTCTGAAAAAAAACCAAATTTAGAAAAAAAACAATGGTGCCATGTTTTTTTTCATGTTTTTTTTCAAAATTGTGAAAAAATACATTTTGTTTTTTTTCTATTTACATCACTACTTATAATAGTATATTTTCCTTTACTTGGGAATTTCCTTTTAGAAAGTAATACATAATATAAAATGGTTGCTTGGTATTGCACTTCGCATCCTTCGCGATCACTTGTAGGGCATTAAACCTGTGCTACGCTGCGTAACTTTAAAGTGTGCTTCGTCCGCTCCTCCAGCCGCCTGCTACTTGCGCCTGCGGCCGGCCCGCGCGGCATGTGATCATCTCCGCGCTTGCGCACGCAACCTCCACTCGGGTTGGTGCTCTCTGGGCTATGTGCGCTATGTAATGAGCTCCGAGCACCGACCAGAATCTGTGTCGTTGTCGTTGGTTTGCCGTCAGCACAACAGCCAGTCATCAGCTGTTATATCGCTCGATAACTGCACCGCAATAAAAATTTAATTGTCGTCTCGTTACTTAACCGATGCTATCTGTTTTATAGGCGAAGATAACGTTAAATCAATCGATGATTATTGAGTAGGCAGCCGCGCTTTTGTCGGCTTTGGTTAGATTTGTGATTTAGAGAGTTCGTATCTATACCATCTAATGAAAGAACTCAGCAGAATGGACGACTCTGTAATATATCGCAATTAACAAATTTTGGTAGGTATCAAAACAAAATGTAGAGATGCATTGACGAAAAGGTACCGCCGTATGTTTGCGTAGATCTACTTTTTGTTAGGTCTTGATCGTTACACAATATGTATACAGAATGTAAATCTATTCTGATCAACTTTCCCCAAGGAACCCATAGTCAAATCGCAAAAAAATTTTTGAACTAATAATTTGGCCGCTCGGCTGATCGATTTGTACCTATGAAGAGTCTTATTTAGATTTCGTTCAGTTCCAGACAAGTAACGCGAGGTGTCAACATATTTTCACATGTAGGTTTTTCTTTTTTCATGGCAGAGGTGGCAAACGAACGGACGGATCACCTGATGGTAAGCGATTACTGCCGCCCATAGACACCAGCAACACCAGAGGAGTCACAAGTGCGTTGCCGGCCTTTGATATGGGAGTACGCTCTTTTCTTGAAGGTTTGAATGTCGTATCGGTCCGGAAATACAGCAGGCGACAATTCATTCCACAGTATATTCGATCGCCTGTGCCCAACGATGTGTCAGGTAGACAAGAAGATCACCAGTGGACCGGCCCTTACGGAAACCGTACTGTCGGTCACTAAGCAGCTGGCGGTCCTCTAGATACCGAAGGAGCTGGCTATTGATAATGGACTCCATTATCTTTGAGAATAAGGGGGTTATGGCTATCGGCCTGTAGTTGGACGGATTCGAGCGGTCACCTTTTTTAGGGATCGGGTGCACTAAAGCTGTTTTCCATAACTTCGGGACTACGCCAGAAGAGTAGGAAAGCCGAAAAAGGTGCGTTAAAACTGGAGCCAACTCTGGAGCGCACACCTTCAACACGATAGGAGGGATTCCATCGGGCCCACTCGACTTATGAATGTCGAGGGAAAAAAGTGCTTTACGCACTGTTCGTTGATGGAACCGGATATCCGGCATACAGCTCTTGCACCGGGGTATGGTCGGCGGCTCGTTTTCCCCGTCATCCAGTGTCGAGTTGGACGCAAAGAGTTTGCCTAGAAGATCGGCTTTCTCCTTTGCGTCGTGGGCCAATGAATCATTTCCCATGTGCAGTGGTGGAAATGATGGAGTGCAGAAATTCCCCTGGACAGCTGTGGCCAGAGACCAGAACGCACGAGTTCCCGAGGGAAGACACTCTAGTCTCTCGCCAATTCTGCCTATGTGCGCCGACTTCGGCCTGGCAATGTCTCTTTTGAAGGACCGTGAGGCAAAGTTAAACTCCTTTTTTATTGCGCTGGTCTTTTCATCCCGTACCTTCGCTGCAAAGAAAGACTGCAAAGAAAGACCGCATCCCATCCCAATCTGCTGACTTGTATTGCCACACACGACGGCGACAAGCAACTCGCGGTCGCGGCGGGCACGTGAGTGGCACCGTACTACGGATAAGACAGTGATCCGAAGAGCCGAGTGAGGCGTCAACGGATACTTGGTAGCCGTCCGGATGAGAATTCAGCAGAAGGTCCAACAGTGAAGGTTCATGGTTCTCCACATCTGGGATTCGCGTGGGCGTAGTGACCAGTTGTGTCAAAGTATATGCCAGAGCGAAGTCGAGGACAGATCTCCCCGCATGATCGGTCTTGCTAGAGCCGAGCCATTCGGCGTGGTGGGCGTTAAAATCGCCGAGTACTACGATCTCAGCGAATGGGATCTGCTGCTGCACAATATCTGCAGCCATTTGGACGTGCTCAACGAGTCGGTCAGTTTCGGAATCGCCGGTATGGGACCTATGTAGGCACGAATAGACGCGGGGATGGTCATCGACGTCTACACGGAGCCATATGGTGGAGAGGTCTCTACCTTCAAGGTTGCTGAGGTGGCAAGAACTGATATCGTCTCTGACGTACACGCACACTCCAGCCCTAGGCACAAAGGAGTGTTCCAGACCGTACCCAGGGTAGGAGAGGTACGATGTGTCCGCTGGAGACGATATCTGTGTCTCGATCAAAAAGAGCAAGGCCGGCTTTGCTGTCTCAAGGTGGTGGTGTACAGCATTTAGGTTGGAATGTAAGCAGATGTTGCAGAAGTTCACAACCAGCGTGGCAGGGGGTGCCACAGTGTCTTTGCCCTTGCCTCGTGCAGTTGAAAGCGCGGTTTTGCCCCCCCCCCCCCCCAGAGTATGACGAGGGGCGGCCTGGACGTCCAGAGAGGGATTCTCCAGCGCTCGCGCAGCTGGTACCCTCCTGGGGTAGCGTATTTGGGAACTGCGCTATCATTGGGGGGGCGGGAAGGGCCTCCGGTATCCTCACTAACTCGGCGAAACACAACGCAAGCGTTGCTTCACGCCGGTTTCCTGTAAGGCCGTGGTATCACTCCGGTCGAGCCGGCCCATTCGTGCCGATGCATTGCTCTCCCACGGTAAAATACTTAAGGTTCTTTTTTTTTGGATCTAGGTGATACATATTATGCGATAAAATAAATATGAACCTAGTATTTCACAATATTTCAGCGTCATTATCATTTTAGAGTTTTAAAAAAATATATAAGTGCGTGATAAAAAAAAACATACAAAGTTCCATTTGAATCTGGGTCGATTGTGCGTCATCGTAATCTAATCGAACGTTTGCAAGTAAATTCTACGTTTCAGATGGCTTGGTATCTTCCCGACCTTGCTTTCGATCGAGACTTGTGTTTCTTGCGGACGACCTTATTGTTGCGAAATAACAGTAATGTATAACATCGTTAATAACTAATTTAGATCGCAGATAAACTGTTACCGGATGGGAAGGTCACCGTTTGCCGTTTGGTTCCCATGCGGAAACTTTGTATCGATTGTAAGTAGATTCGTCGGCAAATTATACATAACTACAACTTATTTTAGAAAGTGAATCGTAACAATTGTCAATAAACTATTTCGAAAATTTGTTCTCAAAAATAAAGAACACAATAACAACACAGTAACTGCCAATAATGAACGTAATTATAATTTGAAACTAGTGCATTAGAAATGCGAAAGTATCATGATACCTTCAAATAAATCATCGAGGTTCGGCAGACTTCGCCCATCGCTCACGATAGCTAAAGAGTCGTTTTGCTGTCCGTGGTCCAAGTCACTAACAAGAGAAGAATAGTGAGCACGAAATTACACCTCATTGGTTCTAGAAATTTATATAAATATTCATTCCTACTATGATTATGCTCGGCGAATATTTAAAAACATAAATCTTCGTACGCCAATTAGATTAAAGATTTTATGTGATTAGATGAAAAACGATTAGATAATCACAAGTTTTACACTATAGATGTTTCGCAGTTTAGTATATTAGTATATTCTAGACTGTAACGTGCCTATGATTTGACTTGGACCATAGAACATCCACAAAAGAACGAAGGTGGGTACTTCCCTTACTGCTTACTTAAGCAGTAACCAAGAGTAACTAGTCTCGTAGAGTTGCCAATGACAATAATATGGCATTCAATTTCACCTTGTTCCACTTTATGCTAACTAACCATATCGTCTCCACTGCTCGTGCACGGATTACTTCCGATATCTTGGGAAGGTTGGGCCATACTCTACTCATAGTGGTGGAGGTTGTGGGATCAGTGGCGAACCCCAAAGTCTTTAACATGGTTTAACGACCTTTAACATATCTTACGATGCACAGAAATGGTCGAGATAAATGTCACTAACAGCTAAACCCATCCAGGTTAAGATCTTGCCTGTAGTCAAACTAGTCTATCTGCGTGATTGACGCGACCACACAAGCCAACCGCTTCAGTACACACTTTGGTCCAAACCACAAACTATTATTGATAACTTAGATGTCATTAGATCCTTTCTATTAAATGTACAAAGTATCCGATTCATCTTTACGTAACTGCAACTGCGACGTGATCTCATCGACGTCATTATCGATACCATGTTACACTTCGTAATTCAAATCTTGCTGCAGTTCCGCTCTTATGAGTTTGTGATTCATCTATTTGTAAACGTCTTCAAAAATAGCTGTTCCGTTTAGAAGCTGGGGTTACTTTTGTCCGCGGTTCACTTGAAAACGACTGGACGCATTGGAGTTAAACTTTTTTAATAATAAGCTTGCAGTCAGAGCAAGAATCTTAGGTTTGGTCCATTTTTCTCAGAATTTAGATGGCGGTTTCAAGACATGAGCAATGGTGTACCCGTTGATGTCTTTTGTATGGCTCACATATTTAACTTAATTATGATAAACTAGCACAAATCAAAATAATGAAGTATCTGGGATAGTGTAGATAATTTGTATGAAAAATATTTAATTTATATAAATATTAATAATATTATAAAACAGTTCATATAACGCACAATGTAGGTACTTGCTAGCAGTGTAAAAGCTCCCTATTTCGTCATTGGCCAAGCGAGGCCTTCACTGCGATGCAATCGAACGACGGCGGAGCATCCGATCTCAGAATGTTTACAACTATTTTCAACCAAGAATTTTTAAATCTGATGTATTCTAAGATGTGAGATTCTGAGTCCAAATCAAGATTATGTTATTGACTCCTGAAATAACTTAATATTAAAAAGAACATTTACTATTTGACTGAGAAAATATGGGGGAAAAGGACTACAGGTGGGCTCTAAATTATATTGAAGGGAAAAAGTACTATAGGCGGGATCTATCTACCACCACGACCTATTGTGAATTGCGCCTAAGGTTGTTTAGTAGCTAAGTATTGATTAGAGACAATCCGTTTTTCATATTTTCCAAGAGCCTAACTCACTCAACACGTATCTAAAAACTTTTTCACCTCTCCAGCACGAAAAGGGTGCCTTTGGTCCCTAAAAACGCAAAGCAAAAACGGTTTTTGCTTAATATTTCATGATAATCGTGAGAAAAAGTGATTCGAATTTCGAACACCATCTTTTGCGCGGCGCTGAAAAAAATATGGGCGATAGTTCCTTCAGAAACTCATTTTGGCCTAGTGATTTAACTCATAGGCACAAAATGTTGTCTGGTATTTAATAAAATTTTAGTTTATAAATTTTGCTATTGCATTTTTAAAGACCTAATGTTTAAAATAAATATGTACTTGTAAACATACTTAAAAATATCATGTTTGGTTTTCATCTTAGGTTTTCATAAAAATGACAAGCAGCGCAGTTTCCGAACGCAACCTCTAAATTAAAAATATTTTAATAAAAAACTATATTGTCTCCAAAGAGAATTTAATCAACTACGTTTTAACTTTTCTCGCTGGTCGAAGTGAAAAGTTGTATGTTTAACACGAGAGCAAGTTATTTTTATATCTCGTGCCTTTAAATCACTCACTGTGCTCAGTGGTCTATATTCTAGGTCTAGTGAGCAAAGTTATTTTTTGCTACGAGTGCTGACTTTAAATCACGAACTAGCGAAGTAGTCTAGAATTAAATCACGAGCGTAGTTCATGATTTAAAGTCAGCACTCGTAGCAAAAAATAGCTTTGCTCACTAGTTGATCAAATAACTATTAATGAGAATACAAAAATGTAAGTGCTTACAGCCATAAAAATATTGTAGGTACGCAATTAACTAGTTTTTAACGCTAACTATTGTCTTTGCAAATGCGCAGGTCAGGGGTCCATCAAGTGTGAGAATACTTGCAAAATTGCTTTGTTGTCTTTCCACTTTTTGTCATAAGTAGTATGACAAGAATTACAAGATGACTATCTGTAATAAATTTCTATAAATATATTTTTAGTACTGTCTTATGTACTTTGACAGAGACTTATACGAGCTGTAAGAAGATATGTATATCTATTTACGGTACCTATTTACTAGCTTCTTACCTACATCTAGCTTTTGTTCTCTACTCTTTTAGAAAAAGGCTTAGGTAACACCCCCTGTTTAGGATGGAAAGTGTGATATTTGCGCACGTTGCGTTGTTGCGAGCTAATCTTTTGTGCTCGTCGCTGAATTCCGGCCGACGCAACACAATGGAATGAACTGTTTCAGATATCTATCAGATTAGACATTACTTTAGGCCGTCGAAGCCGCACCAGTCTTAACAAAAGTATTTTTTTGTGAGAACCAAAATATCTTTATCTTTATTACATCGAAGTATATTTAATTCCCAAGTACCACACTTGCGCTGCGCAAACGCATCACGCGAACAGCCTCTTATATAAGCGTCACAATTAGACACGTCTGCCGTGAGAACGAAACTATTGTTATGAATTATTGGGACACAGATGTTAGTTAAGCTCACAAATTCTTTTTAAATAATCTAAACATTAATGATTCACGAAATAACCCACCTTAGTAGGTAGCTTGACGCGCCAACCATGAGATGATTTACAAATAAAAAACATCTATGATTTTTTATTATTACGTAAAATAAAAGATTTCTTGTAGGAGTTTAAATACACTACGTCTAGTGTAAACATAGGGTAGTAGTGATGAGATGAAACATATATACAATGTAAGTACATATACTGGAGCGAAATAATCTTTAAAACGATTGGGTACACCGGTCCGAACGTTATTGATCACGTCATGAGCAGTTAAAAATCTGATTGTCAAGGCTACTACGGACCCGTTATTAAGCTGTAGAGTGAGGAAAGGGTACGACGAGGTTTAAACAATATTTTAGCACTTAGTATAATTATACTGATTTTTCCGCAAAGATTATACGTAATAAATCGTTGAAGGTTTTCATAAGCATGTCGTGTTGTATCGGAAGTCTGAACACAGTTTCACGAGAGAGTTCTGTTTTTTAATTATAGAAGACGACATATTTTTTATGTTATTTAAATTCCTTGTGTGCAATAAAGCATTAATACAATACAATACAAGACGATGCAGATGAACATAGATAGATTTGGCTAAATTCGTACCATATTATATATTTATTTTGATCCCCAAACCCGAAGCCGTTCGGTATGCAGTGAAATGTATCACATTTATTCCGCCTAATATGTGACTACAACGCAATGGATGTAATTTTAGCAATCGCTTTGCGAACACATGGGAAGATGGCCTTTACACCGACGAGAAATTAAGGTGCTTAAACTATAGCGAGGGTCTCATAATCCGACAATATGAAAATGTTCATGGGGTAAATTCAACAACTGAATGCATATTTAATTTAAACAATTCAAGATACAGTAATTTAATTAATATTGTTTTGCAATAACGTTAATATAAAAAAAATGTTTTTTATAATAACTTTATTACACAACATAAACAGTAAAATATAAACAAAATATACATCAAAAAAATTATACAGGTAGGCGGTCTTATCGCTAAAGAGCGATCTCTTTCAGACAACCTTCGTTGGGTGGAAGAAATCACGATAACATTGATGTGATGCTTGATTGAACTCATTTATTACTTATCGTGGAGGTGGCAATGTATATATATTATATTAGAAGGTTATTTTTGGTGTATTTAGAAAATACAGTTAATTTTATTGCACTCTTAATAAAACAACGACCGAATTCAAAATTTGACAAAATTAGCAAGCCTCGGTAAATAAGACACCTCTATTTCTTAAGCAATAAGGTAACAAAATATTTGCGTCTTTATTCGTCCTTCCGCACACGCGAGTGTCTCTCTTTTAGGTCGGTTTTCTTATCAAAACTCATTTTGCCAAATTTTTAATTCGGTCGTTGTTTTATCAAGAGTGCGTTATGATCATTTAGTTGTTACTGAAGACGATCTCACGTGCATTTAATGAAAGTACTAATCAATTATTCAAAATTATATTATTGAGATACTTTACTTCGTTTCTCAGTTAAACTTAATATTGGTACCAAAGAAGTTTTATATCGTTGCTCCGCTGGGGGGGAGCTGCATGTCTGTGATTGGTACCTATCTTATGTTCAACGTTCATTTGAAAAAAGTGTAAAACACAGGAAACTGTCTGCATTTATTTCTTTTAATTTTTTCGAGCCAATAAAAACTATCGCGGGAATCTAGAAACTACCTAGGTACCTAAGTATTTTGTAACTTTTTAAATGTGAACTTGGCCCGTTTGCTCTAGTTCTAGTTAGCGCACAATGTCACCAAAATACATTTGAAGCCAGACTAGTTGGCATTTGCACGAGCGGCGCGGGCGCCACCCGCCCGTTGCCGCTGTCTTTAGTGCCAACTAGCTAGTGCTATCACCGTGATTGCGTAATGGACGCTATTTCCTCAACGAGAGCACATACTGTTTATACTTATGTCCAGTTATTTATGTTAACCGCAGTCATATTAATTTTCATGCAAAGTCTATTAGACGCGCTAATACTCTAAATTGATGTTATTACGTACACTTACGTGGTCATCTTGGGTAGCTTTGGTTCGTTATGTGATTGTGTGTACAGGGTATACAATACATACAGATACAGATGACTGTCAAAAATACATTTTTTAATTTCGGGTAATTTAGAAAAAAGAAAAAAAACAATATACAGGCTGTTTTGGGTATATTTTTGCGAATGGATTTCCAAACTTTTTATTTGTATATTCTATAAAACCAGCAAAACGAACGTAGATTTTAACCGACTTTAAAACAAGGAGGAGGTTCTCAATTCGACTGTATGTTATTTTTGTATGTTTTTACGCGATTACTGCGCCACTTATGAATTGATTTCGATGATTCTTTTTTTCTGCGGTAAATCATACTTCAGAGGTGATCCCATATAAATTTCATCGAAATTGATTCCGCTTATTTTTATTAACAAAAACAAAATAAAACATAGCAAAATTGTAGTTGTTACGATTGAAGTCGGATTGTTTTAACGTGTTCAGCATTGTCAATTATTTAACTATCTCTAGAGATATATAAAAACAGTATTATTTCCTTTTAGAATAAGGGCAAAGCTTATGAAGACATCTTCATATTTTGATATGATACGAAAGTGACCGTCTTCTTTACTTGTTCCGTGAAAATTGTATAAATACATGCTTTTTTGATGACGAACAGTTAAAAACTACCCATTTCGTTTGTTTATGCATGATACATACCCAAAAAATATGGTACGTCTTGTGTATATAAAATAATTTTTATACACCCCAATCGCAAATTGCATATCTTTTTTGCATATTAAATGTTCGCTATAAAATGAACATAACCATCTACGAGTACTAGTAGTAAATAAACTTTATGAAAGCTAAAGCAACGAGCAGTAAACATTTAGCTATTCTCAAGACAAATGTGAGAGCCACTTTGTCGAATTGTGTTGCGTGATACTTATGTATGGTGGCTGTTTTGATAGGGCATTACCAACACCACGTATCTCGTATCTCGCAGCAGCAATAAAGTTTAGACAATGGCAAGATGGGTGCATTGCAAAACGACAGCGGAACAACGCGACGACCTTTGGGGATATCGGCAAATCTGTGACGACACACGACACTACATCTAGTTGGAAAGGAGAAATGATAACTTCGTTGTAGGTTATCGCCGTTTTGCAACCAACAAACGATTACTAATGGAATGGCACAGCTAAGTTTCGATTTTAGTAACGTATGTTTACTCTTATGTTATGTATGACCTTGGCTTAAGCACAAAGCAGATGTTATATTATATTTCGAGATATAACTGTAGTTAGATGTGATTTTCATTCTGTTTCATTGTGTTTGGGATTTTGTTACATACAATAAGGATTTATTTATTATTCCTAGATTTTAAGTTGAGTTTCAATATAGACTACTAAACAAATTTTGTTTTAATTAAAAAAAAAGATTTTCGGACTTCACATACTAAGTCTGCTAGTTAATTGATCGATTTTTTCCTTTCTAGGGTAGCCATAAATATCTTTCTAATATGTTTTAAATCAATTTTTACATCTTCTTCTCATTTCCTTATCGCTGTAAACAACAATGTTATGACGTTTGTTACAAATATCTTGCAGTTATTAGCGAAACCAAATCGATTATGCTTTACGCACGTTTTTGCGCCCAGTTCAAGAATCTCCACTAGATTCTTTATTGTTGCGACCTGGCCAAAATAAAGCTTAAGGTCGTAGTTGTCCCACGGCGGGAGCCGCGTTGGAGGCCACGGGTCCTATCGCTCGCCGGTGTTCTACAGAGATTGTCTCCTACACTACACAAATTTGTACCATCTGCTTTGTAATACCTTTAGTAGCGAACCTTTATACGACAATTCGCGGCCGAAGTTAAAGACACCGATTCAGAAATTCAGTCAGCGCTAAATTATAAAAAGTATCGCCGAACCAAAAGTCGTGTCATGGCCTAACTAACCAAGAGTCTCGTATTCGCATTCTTGGAAGTACAATGCATGACGTGTTTTTTTTAATTTGGTGGAAAACTGCATGTTTGTCTACTAGGTGTGTTTGAGATTGAGTTTCGTACGAATATAGATGTAAATGTTAATGAAGAATACGTAACCGAAAATGATGCTAACGAACAGGTTAACAGCGAGGAGGGCAAAGAGAGGCAAGGGAGTGAGACAGACTAAACCTAAATGTAAACCTAATTAATTTAATATGATGCGTCAGTATCCATTAAGTAGCTACTTGTGCGAATAACTGAAACAATATTTCATTTTAAGGGGGAAAGTAATCGCGTGCGGTCACGGTGGCCGGCTCTGTGTGAATGACACTGCGCAGATGAAAGCTGACTGCGAATTGCTTAACGCGATTCACTGAAACATTTAAAAATTAGCAAATACGTTATCGACCAATTGTGCTAAGGTATAATAACCAATTGCAGTTTAAAAAAAAAACAATAAAACCGAAAAACGTAACGTCAAATTACTTTTTTGGCTTATTTACATAACCTTGTTGTTATACTCACGTGAAGAGTTTATTAACGCCACCGGGGCCAAGGTAGTGCGTCCGTAACATATTTTCTCAGGGTACTTTTAACCCCCTGTATATTATTGACTCAATGCCCGTAGAGGTAAGCGCTCTTGATTATTACGCTGAATCCGCACCTCCAGAAGTCATTTGGAGGATATTGTATTTGTAGTCACTGACACCTCAAAAGTTTCTGTATGCGGCCCTTAACAGAGTGCGGTTTTGAGAGTTCTGTATCTCAAAAGTAACCCATTAGGATCATTCGTGAGTCTGTCTCTCTGTCTGTCTGTCCGTGTTGTGACACACGGACAGACAGCCAATATGCTACGAAGCTACTGGACCGATTAAGTTGAAATTTAGTACACATATAGATTTCTGTAACTCAAACACGGTCGTGTAACTGAGCGTGGGGAGCAAATCAGTAATAAGTATAACAAAAAATTGCAAAGTATACCGTATGCCATATCAAATTAACTGGTTTGTTGTGAGGATTTCCAAAACTATTGAGCCTAAAATTTTTCAAAATAATAATACAGATAATAGTTCTTTACTTATAGATTATAGGAAAACTAATTCTTTACCTATAAGTCGTCTACGGTTTTAAAATAAGATGGTAAAATTCTCAATATTGTCTGTTTGTACGGAATTCTCGGTGCGTGAGTCAGACTCGCACTTGTCCGGTTTTATAAGTCGTTTAGATTTCTATGTCTATCATAGTATCAAATAATTTAGATGTTCGTTGTATTTTATAGAGCAAACTTATTATGTGTCAAATAATTAACAAGATATGCATTGATCTTAAGTAAGCCTTTATGCGTGAGTGCAAATCAGTTGCATCAACATTTTTCGTATACTTATAACAAAATGCAACTAGCTGGCTTGAAGGCGACGATTACGGTAAATACTGTTTTAAGAAATAATTCAACGAAGTACTTCCGTCTCAATATGGATACAAGATAAGATCTTGATCGAATTCAAGGAGTGTTATTGAATCTGAGTAGGTGCTCTTATGATCGACATTTACGAGGTGGTACTACTTATACAGAGTGTAAAGAAACAAGTGCAGGGCACGTTAACTGGGTCTGCTCATTGGACAACTTTGTTCAAGGGATCGGAAATCAATTCTCTTAAAAAAGATTGATCTCTCCATTCAAATCGATAGAAAAACAGGACAATATTTAGGTACCTCTATTTAAAATTAACTCTTTTGATGTCTGATATTTTTCGGATGTCAATCCTCCTGGGAGCATTGGTACCTTGAAATCAGATGTTACCTTTCGCTCGCTTTTTGCTAGTGAGTACTACCGCCACACTACTGAGATGCGTTTTTGAAAGTAAACACATCACTGTATTGACCATGACTTTTACAGTTCAAAACGGACACACTTCATTGAAGGCAAGTTACCTTTGACTATAACTTGTATACGAAGAATATATGACTGTATCCTCGGACAAGCGTGATAGGTACCTCCGTTATTGTTGTTGTTGTTACGACAACGTAAGCGAGAAACTGACAACTGATTTTGCAAATTAACTGACTTCGTGCCGTAGTGGCTAGGCCATTCAATTTATTTTAGAAGGTCGATATTGGGGTTCGATACCTGGCGGAGTCCAGTTTGTACTTATTTTAATTGGTGGTAGAGCACACCAAGCTAGCTACCACCAAATCTTGCCGCCAAACATCAATGTTTACTCTAACAGCTAACAGCCTACTACAATAGCAAATCTGTACCGTCATCAAGATAGCCACTTTCCCATTCCATTAGGGAATCTTAGTAAGCCCGCTACCGTCTTTGGCATCATAATACTTAGAGAGCTTAATTTAATAATATAGAACACCAAGTTTTCTGGTTAAGGTGATATAGTCTACACTTTATACTTGACAGCTCTCACTCTCTGCTTTGACTCATATCAGTAAATATCTCTAAACACTAAAATATTTGACATCAAATATAATATTATAAAAATATGTGAGTCAAGTATTTCACTTTGCTAAAACAGTTCTTTGAAGGAGTGTGCAACTATGAATTAGATTAGATGTTAGTTACAACATGGCAGTAATTATGTAATTACCTACTTGTAAGAAAATTCTTGGCTGACAAAGTAATTTGTAACAGCGCCAACCATGAAAGCCTTGGGGCAATCATCTAAAAAGGTCAAAGAAAATTGGTCAAAAGCAAATTAACGATCACTAGAGTCATCAAAGGCGAGTCATCGTGTCTAAACTTGCAATGAGTTGCGATTTCAAATAAACAGGTCGTCCAGACGTATCTACTAAAGCTTAAATGTGCCTGTGAATCAGGATGAAAAGTGATGCTACTTGGAATGGAGTCTCGGTTTGGTTGGTGGTAGGGTATTTTCTGAGCATTCCTAGCTAGCTACCATCATCTTATCTAAGTCTTGCCGACAAACATCAATGTTAATAGCGTTGACGTGTTCTGGCATGGATATAAGATGGCCGTTCCCCATTGCGTTAGGGAAACTTGGTAAGCCATCTTCTGCATCATTACCATTCACCACCACGGGAGATAATGCCAGGGGCTTACCAATTGTGGATAAAAATACGACATTTGCAAGTTTGTCTAAAGATTTATTCTTATACATAATTTCAACTCTAAACCATAGATCAATGGAGCGCTCTAAGCTGTAACCCTATTAGTTTTAATTTAAATAACTCCATTATTAAGATGTGGTGGCAATTTTTTATTGGCGCAATGCTTCGTGCAACTTTGAACTGCGACACAACGCGTGTGCGTAATGGTCACTTTTGCATTTACTCGTAATTTACACTTTCGTAATGTGGGCGTGATCAAGATAAAAAAAAAACATTTATTTTATTTCTTTTTATGTATTATTTACACCTAATAAATTATAACCATATTAAAAGTCGATGATATTATAAGTTCATTGTAGCTAGGTAGGTATTACAAATTAAAGATGCTATAGAATAATGGTTTGATGTTGACAGAAGTCAGGATGAATGCATTTTTATTGAGTTATTTAGTTTAACCATCGATCTTCATTAAACACAAATCTAACGTTCGAGAGCTAATCGACAACTTGTCGATAACCAAATGAAAAAATTGTGTTTGTCACTGTGGAGTCGTCGACGGCGGTGTTACAGTTTACCTCCACCATCCTATATCGATGTTAACATCTCATCACACGAACATGGAGTGCATCTTGGTTGAGAAATAGAGACGTAAGATGTCTCATATTTTTGACTCATCGTAGGATGGAGGTTTTATACAAAGAGACCACATTCATAAGGTGTCAAGCGGTAAACAGCACCCATTTTGGATGTAAAAAATACAACAAGATTTTTTTAAATAACTGTCTAATCGTTATTTGTTTATATATATCGTAGTATAATCAGAAAAACACGAATTATTGAAAAAATCTAGATGATAAGAAAGTACTGTGTAAAAAACTATTAATACAACCGAGTCAGACGGACACACAATAAGGTTAGGTTGTATTGTATCGTGTTACCGCATAAAGGAGCTATTTATTATTTATAATAAATCTTTGCACATTCCTTTCAAACTCAATTTAATATTGCAACTAATGTACCAAATCCTAACATAATTGTGTACGTAATGAGTGGTACTATTCCTGATCTTATGATGAGCACACATAAAGAGCGGTCATTACTACGTCTCATTGAGTCGCCGGCGGGCGGACAATCACGGCAATTTCCCCCAAAGGTCATCGCTACTGCATTATGGCACAAAACAAACATAATTATTGCAAAACACAGCATTGTTTAGAATATGCTCGTTCATTACCTATCAACATAATTAATGTGCTTACTGACTTTAGTTATGATTTTAGGAAAGAGACACTTACAACAACATCAGAGGCAACTTATTTGAGTAGATACGTACTTACTCATATCAAATCGGTTCAGCTATTGTGTAGATAAATGGTAATAGACAGAAAGACACATCACCTTTTAGGGAAAACGCATATACGTATCTTCTCCGTTCCTTCGTGGATAAAAATCATTACTAATATTTTATTTATTTGTCTTTCCTTAATGTTCATTAATTTTTCTGAACTGAATCTTATCCTGAACTTGCATTAGCAATCTGTAGCGTTCTCACTGCTGAGGCCCAGGTCTGTTCTCATATCTCGGGAAAGTAAGGCCCTACTCCTCACTGGTGGGCCGCATCACTCAACTTATTATAATGTTGTTGGAAAAAAAACTTTCATGTTTTATATAATGAAATTTGTTGAGGAGTTTCTACTGCCATATTCTACGTATAATAGCCAACAATTACCATTTACTACTTTTATCTACATTTTAAACTCTAAAGGTTTTGGTGAAAACCAGCAGCGTAGGCGACTTCTGAATTGTAATAGGTATGTTACACAACTTTTTACCCAATGGTCATGTGCATGTACATGGATCGTCGGTCACAAGATAGAGGGCTTAGATTTTATGAATGATATTAACAACAGTAAAAATCTCAAAATTAACCGGCAGTCTTAAATTATCGGCAGACTGCCGGTTAATTTTGAGATTTTCACTTTTGTTAAGAGAGACTCAGTAATCTCCTCGCGTGGCGGGTAGTAATCACAGTCGTCTGCTCGACGTCTTCTGGTAACAAATTTAGCGACAAAGCTTCTGATCCTTCGCTAGGCATCGTGAAGAGCTACCCGGGTCTGCTTGTAATTTCGGGCGCGGCCCAGCAAACTAATCTAACTTACTAATCCCAACAGACCATCCGACCTCCAACAACATTGCCTAGGGCAAATTCTTGCCTCCACAAAGGAATAATCGGGAGATACCACTGGACACAGAACAAAGAGCAAAGTGCCAGAGAAACGCGGTAAGAGAAAATCACCAAAGACTCGAAAGCTCATTTCCCCCTGCCGCTTGTATACTCAGCAAGGTATGAGGTCGTCTATTAATCACGTGAGGTTCAAAAGGGGGAGGAAGGGGTTCAGAAAAAATCACGAAATATCAAAAGACGGGAGGGGGGGTCTACTGAGATATCACGTGTATTTATTTTTTCGTTGAACGCGCGATTTTTAGAGTAATTTCCAAACGTTGGTCTGTTGTTGTTATGTTGTTTTTAACTCTTCCCAAAGTCAGAAACAACCTGCAACCTTAATGTTTGGAAATTTTTATCACAGTGCTTAATTTTCAAGAATTAAATTACATATTTAAAGATAGTATTTTGAACCAAAAAAATACACGTGAATTGGGTAGGGGTGGGGGAGGTCTAAAACCTCACCACGCATCACAAGGGGGGAGGGGGGGGGTCTAAAAAAAGCGAACACGACCTCACCGACCTTACTATTGGGTGTCCTAACTGACCAGGTCACACTCGTTGACTTTAGGCGGACAAGTCCTCCTCGGATGATTATGGTGTTGTTCCTAAGAAATACGCGCCACTCTCGAATACCCCCATGGAGGTAGTCACTTAGGCATATTTTTTTAGCAAAAGTCTTTTTCGTTTTAGTTAAGTTAAAAATTAGTTATCCGAATATTATCATTATTAATAGTGATAATGTATTTTGTACTGGATTACTTTCTTAGCGTTGAAAACTTGTCTTTGACTTAATTTTAAATTTGTAATCTGATTAGGTATATCGTCGCGTCGTCGGTAACTTTCGTTTGTTTTTGTTAAATTTAACTGAAACTAATTAATAGTCAGAAATTATTTATAAATACCCAATTCAATTTATAGGACAAACCCATTCAGAAAAATATCCTTGTGATGAAGTAACGCAAAATTGTAGTATATTACATCTGGTTTGGTGCAGATTTGGATATAAGCTTAGGATTACGGTCTCTGAAATTTAGACAGAACTATATCTATTTGTGTATTAACTTTATTGAGACAACTAACTGAGAAAAGATCTCAATAAAATAATAGTGGTGACTTGCATGCATCCCTGGGTGGTCAATGAATGGTCATTGTGATGTGACGGTAGGCTGTTTAAAGTTGATGCCTTTTACAGCCGCATACTTCATAAAACATTTGTTATTTAGTTTTTACATAAAATTTATGTCTTTTGTTCGTGTCTGTGTTTTAATTAATAGGTTTAATGTCTCGATGATGTCATAAAATTCCTCTTTCAGAGTTCAAAATCCGTTACGTATACGAGGTGAAACGAGGTTCCTTTTGAAAATAGATTCCACCCATGAAATAGAACATTTCTCTCTAAGGAACCCATAGCAATCTGAGGAAAAACATTTGGCTTTTCTAACAAGGTAATCGGTAGTAAAATTTCGTGAATGGACTACGGGTTCCTTGAGGAATGTTGTTCTGTTTCATGAGTAGAGTATTTTTTAAGGAGAATACGATTTTGCAGCGTTGCACGAGAAATGATAATTAACTGCGAAGGAAGTTTATATTATTTTTATTTTTTTGCATAATTTTTAATACTGAGAATGGTTATAATATAATAGACTCTTTTCATTTGTTAAAACTATTAAAAAAAGTGTTTGTGTAATTAATGTTCGTTTTGCAGTTACGTAGCTCACGGCGTAAATTTTGTAGTACGGCAAATGGATACAAAACAGCGTTGATTTGTTTGTGTTTTCTTAAAGTACACTCCTTAGTTAGATAACGCACATAATATAAATTATTAAGTATTGACCAAACTAATAATTATTATTTTTTATATTCAGCAATAGAGCTATTTCTAACCACTGGTCACTGCGCCCCATTACTTTCATAAACATGACAAACAAGTTTCTTGCATTAATAAATGGCAAAAAAACGAAATAAGTTCTATTGTAAATTAAATCTACTAGAGCAATGTAACCTGTCAAAATAATTTCAGCACACAAGTCTAATCACAAAGTAAAATGTGGGCCTTTGGAATTAACGATCGGCCGACTTCAGTGATAAAAGTACGGCCAATTTGAATAAAAATCATTGTGTATTTTTTTATAAACTGAGTTGAGAAGCAAATGTTTATCTGAGTAAATAGAAGTAGTACATTTAGAGCTTACTAGAATACTATAGTTTGTGTCTGATTATTGCACGCTTAACCATATTTTTGTTATTGAAGTCAACCCAGCGTGTATAATTTTTTTACACAGAAAATGCACCGGCTCTAGTGCAGTGTCAAATGTCCGGCACCTCTCTGAGTCGGAAGTTTTTTAAAGAATCTGATCTACAACTACTAAATTATTTACCTTATTGTCAAAGTCTGGTAACACGATTTTAATTTTCGTTTAGTTTGCTACGGAATAGGAGAAGCGAGGCAATATGAATCTAAGGAGGGCCCGATCATGGTTTGGAGATTCAATGTGCGGTCCAACTGAGACAAAGTAGTAGCAGCGCTGATTTGACAATTGTTTTTTGTAGATGAGTGAAGTGTATATAATGTTCTGAAAATTATATTATGAAACAATAAATATTTTGTTCATACGACAGAATATATGCCGTGACCTTTTCCACTAAAAAACTACGTGTACGTAGTTTAATAGAACTTGTCGGTCTCGTTGATGTCTTTTACTTGAAGAATAAGGTGAAATACATAATGTTAATGATATTTTCGCCACTGATGTATGAATTGCCAGTAAAGTGTATGAATGTATGAATTACAAGTATTTAGAAGTTTATCATTAGCTTTGACGGACACACAGTTATTTTCTATTTAACTACCAAATTGTTATGTTCTATATAAATTTTGTTTTACAATAAAAAGTTTTCAAACAAACAAACACCACAAGGAATTTGCAAGCAATCTATGCATGAGCCACACCATACTAACACATAATATGTAAATCAGGTCTTAGTATACTGATTGACAGTCTATACTAAATAAGTCGTTCCGAGCTCAATGAGAGACGAGAGAGCGGCTGCGTACACGCAGGGTCCACGCGGTGAACGTCCCGTCCTCTGCGCACGTGAAACTGGCTTCACGAAGGATATTAAAATGCCATTATAAATCTTGTCGCATTCTTTTTTAGGGTTCCGTATTCAACAACCCTTTATAGTTTCGCTATCATGTCCGTCTGTATGTCTGTCTGTCTGTTCGCGGCTTAGCTCAAAGACTATTAGTACTAGAGAGCTGTAATTTGGATATACATACGATTATTAATCACGACAAAGTGGTAAAATAAAATTTTGAAAAAATCATTTTCAGAGTACCTCCCCTACACGTGAAGTGGAAATGATTTTTCTTCTCGACTATCACATGGCGTGGGGTGTCGTTTGTGAAAACTCTTTTTCGATTCAGGGATCTGTTTTCGAAATATCAAGCTTTAAGGTGCAAATTTATTGTTAGAGTCATGTACCCCCTGCCAGCTTAATGTTTGTTTCTAGAAATGTGAAAAAAATTAGGACAGTAGTATATACAGGGTGTAAAAAAGGTCCTTTGAAATTTTAAGAGGTTACTCAGAATCAAGTATAGAATACAGGAAAAATATTGAACTGAGATATCACGTGTATTTATTTTTTCGTTAAACGCGCGATTTGTAGAGTAACTTCCAAACGTCGGACTGTTGTTGTTTAGTTATTTTTAACTCATCCTAAGGTTCGAAATCTACAACCTTAATGTCTGTCTGGTCATTTTTAAAGGTGCTTAATTTTCCAGAATTACATTACATTATACCTGTATTTAAAGATAATATTTTGGACCAAAAAACTACACGTGAAAATTACGTAAAATCACGTAGGGGGTGGGGGGGGGGCGTAGCCTAAAACATCACCACGTATCACCAGGGGGATGGGGGGGGGGTCTAAAAAGTTGCTAAAAAACCTCACGTGATTACTGGACGACCCCTAAGTAGGCTTTTCAAGTTAACGAGTTTGTTTAGTCATTCGATCAACTTATTAAAGGCTTTCGTACCTACTTCATAATTCCAATGAAAATTACGAAATTGATGAAGTTGTTAGTTGCGTAAAACAGGTAGTAAATATAATGTTTTTGGTCGAAGTAGTACGGAACCCTACACAGCTCGCGACCCGATACGCACTTGACCGCTTTTTATATAAATATTTCCTGGTTTTTGTATTTATTTTATGAAAACAACAGTTCATTTGAAGTAAGAAGTACGAAAAAATTTTTTCGGTAGTAGGTACTAGTCGATTACTCAGTGATTACTTGTTTTTTCTCTGCTGTTTACTCAAATTTTGATCGTCATTTCCGGGATCAGAATTTGAAATTGGAATTTCGTCAATTGACTTTTGTTTTTAAAAACTAATGACACGTCATCAGAGTTGTCCGTTATCATATCAGAGTTTCAGATTGGAATTTCGAAGATACTAAGCGAAAATAATTGTATATTGAGATAAAACCTGCTTTTTTCTATTGCTGTCGCTGCATGCTTTGAGTAACGACTTTTTTTTTCACCCAAAATTAGTATAGAATATCAGCCTTACTCAAAGTGAACGCTGAATCCCTCTTGTGTGGCTGGTGGTTTTCAGAGGAGTGGCAGACTGTTCTATCTATCCTATCCACGTCATGAGACACGTTAATAAAACTGTTTTAGCGTTCCTAAGATGCGCTACAGATGGTAAATTAACAGCTCCCTGTATGCGCAGTATGTGCGAAAAAAGTATATTTGGGGACCTGCCTTTTTGTAGATGTACTTATAGATACCTAATAACAATAAGATGAAATAGTTTATCTACTTTATCCTTTTAATCTCTGCAGCTTACGTGACAAACCGTCGACTTAAAATGAAATTAAAAAGAGTTTATCTACTCTTATAAAATTAATTGTCTGTCCACTTCATTAATGTAGTACTATAAATTACTAGTCCGTGAAAGTACAATGACGATAAATATGAATATGCAAAACGAATACGAAATGATGTTAACTTTTGAATGGGTAATCTGTGAGACGAAGATAAGTTAAAGCTAAACTAATGCTCCATTGAGAGCGCTCAATACTCGGCCCATCAGTCGTTATGATCCGAGGCGTTATGTGCTCGAGCATGATGCACCGGCAGACCTGACACGAGCACTTTCTAACTTGCACGCCCATTACAAGAATTTAGTGAGTTGACTTAAAATTATTAGTGAACTGAGATGATTGTAAGGTGTTAAGCCCTTGTTTTGGAATATTCAAATAAAATATCGTAGTAAACGGTTACAAGAAGGAAGTTTTATGAGGTAAAATATGGTTATTTCTAACCTATGTAAATTAAAGTATCACTTACCCGAAAAACACTCGGCTCCTGAACTCCAAGTAGAATAACACTTGTCGGTTGCCAAGTAATCACTTTCCGACTTCAGCACTGTCTTGTATTTTCAAACGGCACCTCCTAAACAGTTTATAAAGTTTATTATATGCTTTAATCACTATCTCATCAGTAAAACGTATAATATGTGATAAATAACACATTCGCTAAGATAATTGCATAGCGGTCAGTTAAAAAGTTATAAATAAAATAATATTGTTACAAATGATAAAAATGAACGTAGAGGGGGTGAGAATGTAAGTCACGCGCTAATCGTCAGTGTTGTTGCAAATAGAAAGATGCATCATCTAGCAATTTGAAAGATGAAGAGAAGTAATTAAATGGCACCTATCTAATAAATATTACAGTAACACAGTTCCTAGAAATTGTATAACAGAGTCGTAACACTAATCTAATAACAAAAACTGAAGCTACGGTGCTGCGGAGTACGAAGCACTCGCGAGAAGACAATGCTTCTCACGCGGTGGCTGTGTATCTGCGTTACGCAAATTGCACATAATTAGGCCCGGGTTTTTAACAGTCATTCGGACATTGTCTTACATATTTGACAAAACAATGTTAGTAAACTAGGGAGGGTGTGAAAAAGTAATTACAAATAACTTTGGACTATTGTCTGATCAGGCGCGATTCGGTGAGCGCGCGGGACGGTGTCTCCGAAAAACCAAAGGTTATGCAAAACGTACTCATATTTAGATTTTTCTTATTAAATTAAGATACATAATGTTTGTATGCTTAGATGTGAATAAGTGGATAAACCTACATAATGTCCTACACGTGACCGCGGGTGATGCTAGTGCAACACTCACCGTAACACTGTCGTCCGTATATCCCTTGTGATGGCATGCTTAAATTGTGCCACACGATAAGAAGATGAAAATGTGGATGAAATAAAGTAAAATTATCGCCAGCTTAAAAATAAGGTTACCCTATTCATAAAACACTTGTAACTTTTAACATCACAGAACTTGGCTTATTATTTAATTTACTTCTTAACTTTACAAAAATATATTTTAAATATTGATTTTTACAGAATGTTTTCATGAATAAGGTTGTAGTATCTTGCAAACGAAACGCATAAACAAAAACAATAAACACCCTTTTATTAAAACACTCGCAAAAAGCAGTTTGAAAATACAAAGCTTCTAGTATTTTTTTACTTTGAAATTGTGCGCGAAAAAATTAAATGAGGAAAAATATACCGAGAACGTCTGAATGAGTGAAGCGTATGAAGATGTGCACTCGGCGGGCGGACGCCGGCGAAGACTGCGCAAAGCGGCGCGCGCGCAGCCTCCGCGCCTCGGTGGGGTTGCGTCGTTGCGCCGCTCTCCAAGGAAAGGGGAGAATACCTTCGATAATTATCTGTTACACTGTCCTACCCCGTGGCTCAACTTTTAACCTAATCAAGGTCGAATGAGTAGATATTCGTAGGAAGTCCTTAACGTTGTCTAGTTTTTATATGGATGTTTGTTGTAGGTATAGTAAAATAAGAAATTTTAAAATTATGAGACTTAATCTGCTCGTTAGCCACCTATCACAAAAAAAAAGAAAAAGAAAAAAAATAAGTTCAGCGGGTTTTTGAAAATAAAAATATGACAAATAGTAAATTCGGAACACTAGGAACCACCTCCGTGGTTCCTGCACTGTTAAAAAAATCGCTTCACACGAGGGGGTCGCGCGCTAGTTTCCTGACGGGAACTTTGTAGGACTCCTTTTAACTCCGCCTAACTGGAGATGGTATTTGGACATGGTCCGCTTGGGATAGCCCGGTCGATGATGTGTTGTAAAATCTTGGTGAGCCTTCTTCCATCTTCGACAGTATCCTTAATTGCTGTGGATACTTTTGGTACAAATATTTTATTTCAGTTTGGCAAAAACGACTGGCGAAACCATTTCTCATAAAAAACTGTTTAGCCTTTCGTTCTGTGTCTTATAGAACAGTTTCATGATAGTATTTCCTTTACAAAATGCTTTAACTACTAATCATGATGCCATCAACACATTCACACTGATTCACATCAAACAGGACGCCATCCGCCCTCATATATTTATTGGATAACATAAACATATTCGTCTGAATTTTCACAGACATAAACAGTCATTATCTCTTGTATCTCGCTGTTTTGTTCGTCTGCTTTCGATCGTCTTGTTTGCCTACTTTCAGAGCTACCTAGTGCCTCGCAGCCCAGGGCAGGGCGGGGGCATGAGAGGCACAAAACACACGTAACAACCGTCTAGCTAGAGACTGAGTTATCGGCGAAACCATCTCATTTATCAACTGATCAGAACGACGAATATGGACAACAGATTATAGTTATTTTGATACCAATTCAGACGAGTAATAACATGACTGGTGACTATGCAACTTCCTATCTCAGGACACACAATGCGCACAATTGTATTGTTTCATTTTCGGATATTAATATTTAGGTTTTAATTGTATAGTCAGTCACATTTACACTTTTAAAATGTCAATAACAACTTAAGTAATAAGGTCAGGTCAGGTATCCATATAATTTTAAGATAATTTGAAGTTTTTATAATTATTTTTCCAGTTACATGTCTCTGTATAGTTTTATAATTAAAAAAAATTTTTGTTCGTTGTATTTTACACATTATCAATAGCACAGATAGTATAATACTATTATACTACTATAGTAATAAATTGATATATTGTACTGTATCAGCAATATAACAGTATAGTCCCTTAAATCATACGGTAGTACTTAATGTTAGAACTCGGAATTTGAGTCACACATCACAGTTGGCAGATTGTGCTGTATTGTGTAATTTATTAAGCTTTTGCAACTTATTTATCAAGGACAAATCTGTGAATAGTTCTACCTAATCACGCTGACATGTGTCTGTCGTCGGTCCTTTCGTCATACAATACCTATTTAACACCTTGACGTCGGTGATTTGTTGACGTGTTGAAAATAATAAAAAAAATACGCGTGGGGTGTACGCCATTGCTTACATCCATTAAGATCCGTTGGTACTGATCCGCTAAATAATCCTGCTTGTTTCAGTGTTCCAGTTTTATCGGGTTTATTCAAATTGTTGAAAAACAGTATTTTACTTTCAAGCGATAACTGTAGATCATTTATGGTTATAGTTACAAATAAAGTAAAAAAAAAGTGTCGAATGGGTTTTATCAAATTTTTTTTCGCAGTGGTAATTAAACCTACAACTCTTCCTTGTTCCAGAAGTCACAAATATTCCGATGCTCGATTGCTCCGACTATGTATCTCCAAAGTCCACCCGACCGGGACAATTTGTATTTCTCGTTGATGTCTTTTCTATGGTACTGCGACTAAATCATTGTAGCGTATTTGTATATTTTTTGTAAAAGTTAGATTTCGACAACAGTACCATCTTAATTAATTCCTCCATGGTTTGCTGCAAGTCCGCCTTTGTGCTTTATTCATTCTTTTGTTATGTATTTGTGATTATTTTAGTACAGTAAAGAGTTTACAAACAAATAAACAAAATAGGCATGAAACAAATAACAGAAGCATGTAACTGCATACTACTGTTCTTGAATTCAATGATTTTCAGTACTATAAAATGTTCGACAGCGCTCTACGAGTATCTCCCTACATATTAAAAAGGGTGACTTGGGATGGAATCAAAAATGGTGTTAAATTGCGGATTGTCAGTTCGGCCCAAATTTGTCGTCATTTTTCAATTCCGAGACTGTTGTCAAATAAATGGATACTGTCATCTGACCTCACATTTCAGACTTAGATCTAGAAATTAATGTAGATAATTGACAACGCTGAACACGTTAAAAACTTCAATCGTAACAACTACAATTTCGCTGTCTTTTTTATTTTTGTTGATTTTTTCAAAAAGCGCTGAATGATTAGATAAAATTTATATAGGACCACCTCTGAAGTATTACCTACCAAACAAAAAAAGAATCATTAAAATCCATTCTTAATTGGCGGAGTAATTGCGTAACATACATACAAAAAAAAGCAACATAAAGTCGATTGAGAACCTCCTCCTTTTTTGAAGTTGGTTAAAAATTACTGGACGCTTATACAATAACATTTAAAAAAAAATATTGGTGGCAATTTCTTTTGGACCTGACGTTTCCGCTGTTTCCGCAAACATTTCCCGAAAATTTGTGTATACGAGTTTAAGTAGAAGGAAATTCATATCAGTAAAAAAAAATGCTCCAAAATTATACAATGCTAGCTACTTCGAATAAATATTTTTAATATAATTTAAATAAATAAGAAATTAGACTAGTGCTTAGTGCAAGTGTCTCGGGGAAATTTTCTATGCATAACCATAGAATAAACGTATTTCAGCTGGTATGATGATAAGGATGTTCATTTATTTTCTATACAACTACAATTTGCATTCTTCATTGATGTCTTTTGTGTAAAGCAAATTTCTGTAACTAAAATGATATCAACTGTTGATGTCAGTTGTAAAGAGAGAGAAACCAAACTTAGCTTTCTCCGAAATGCACTGTAAGACTGATATGCGATAGACTACTGTCTATGTTTCACCATCATCGTAGGCGTAGGGCATTACTGGTATGAAGTATTTTATGCACTGATTGAACACTTTCATCTCAAGCATTGCGATATTTGAAACTTGCGCAAAGTCGTACGTCCAGCTGCATAAGCTGTCTGAACTGAAATAGACGCTTCCTTAGATTTTCACTCTACTACTTGCAAACCCTATAAAGGAAACTTAGGTAAACAACGCAGGCTAAAGTTTACATTTCTTTAAAATGAATGACCCGATTCTAACAAAACTTTATGCTTGTAAGCAAGACACGAAGTTTTAAGTACATACTAAATAGCGAGTGCTCTGCCATCACTTGATTATTATTTCTTAAATTATTAAATGAAAATGTAAAGATCAAGTAACGTTGAAAAAGCACTTTTATGTTATGAGTACACGCCTTGGACATGCTTATTTTTACTTTATAGTACTTATTTATATTCGCATTCCGCCGTAATATCATATTTTGTGAAAATGTGAACTCGACCTTGATTTTTGACGTGGATACGTCTATGTTTTTATTTCATGAACAGATGGATATGCATTAGCGCCATCTGACGGAAATTCAATTACTTCAGAATGTTCATCAGTTTTCCACAACATTTTAGAAGGTTCGAGATTTTTCTTTGCTGATCCCTCAAGAGTCCCCCATTCACTAGGCACCTCATACCCTTCCCTCGCACCTCAATCCCCTGTTCTGCTCCCGCACCTAATTCCTGCCCGCACATCTTCCCTCCCTCGCACCTCACACCTCATCCCCTTCCAACTCCCCGCACTTCACTTATTACCACGCACCCTGCACTTCACCCCTTCCCCCGTTCCCCGCAGTTCACCCCCCAGCATGCCGCAGCTCACTCCCCTGTATCCCGTACAGTCTGTCTACGATCTTTTGGCAGGTGGTGAAAGGCCGGAACTAACGCCGCCATCTTGAAAATATGAAAATTGTATGAAAGAAATGTCAGATTTGCGACTAAAGCGCCGCCCTGTCAATGTCATCCATCTGCCAAAAGATCGTAGACAGACTGTACCCTCCCCGTGGACACGACGTATACAAATAACTTTTCAGTTTCATGAAATAAGAGTTCAATTTAGAATTTTGGCAGATTCACCAGTCACCCCACAACTCTAGGCAATACGTATTTTAACCTTGGCACGTACACATATTTCCTTATACATTTTTTATACTTTTAGCATCTTTGACCTGTGCCTAACTCAGCTTAAAATAAACTCAGTTTGAAACAACGTATCCACGTAAAATGCGAACCAGGGTTTTTTTTCTTTTCTATGTATCTGTGTATTTTTAGTACAATAAAGAGTTTACAAATAAGACTTTGCGGAATTTCGAATTAGTTTGTGTGTACGCAGTATGCACGGCACCCGCTTGATTTTTAGGGTTCCGTACACAAAGGCCAACGGGACCCTATTACTAAGCCTCCGCTGTCCGTCCGTATCCGTCCGTCTGTCTGTCGCGAGCCGTACCTCATAAACCGTAATAGGTAGACAGTTGAAATTTTCACAGAGTGTGTATTTCTGTTGCCGCTATAACAACAAATAATAAAAATAAATTAAAGGGGAGCCCCCTACTAGAAACGTGTCTTTTTTGTCTTTTTTTTGCACGATCTTAATAATGGCAACAGGTAGACGCTTGAAATGCTCACAGAGTTGGTATTGCTTTGTTATAATCGCTTAAAATTTATTTAAAAATTAAAGAGGGTAATACAATAGACGGGTTTTTTGGAGTTTCTTGTACGAGTCCGATTCGCACTTCGCCGGTGTTTTTTTAATTTATTTAATAAAAGAGAAGCGTATTTTCAGGTTACTATTAAAATCTTGAAAGAAAATCACAGTAGCTGCATATTTAAGTAGAAATCCGAAAAAAATATTCGCCGAAATGTGAATAGGTAGTTTTATTGACTTGTGAGCGTAACGCTGTGGTTTGGCAGGCGTCGAGTTGACAAACGGCGGTGCATAATTACCGCGCGGGTGTCGCAAGCCACAAACAGTTGTGGAACAAATTAAAAGCTCTGCGCAAGTTGCGGTTTTATTGTTTAGAAAAATTACGAAGGAATTTCTTTATAGTTTTTATTAAAGGTTGGCGGTTGGCGGTCTAGAGCGCAGATGAAACCTTACAATTACTCATTATTTTAGGCAAAATTTCGTAATCATCTTTATCACTTATCAGTTGTTTTCTTGCAGAAGAAGTTGTTATCTGAAGCAGTTTCATACAAACATAAGTGCTTATTTAGGACTTTAATATTTCGTCATTGATTTACCTTTAAATATTCTAAAGAAGAGTCAGTTATGTCTAGATTCAGAGAAGATGGATAGCATGCCCGAGGTCGAACAATGGGCGAGTAGAGATTTACCTATTCATATGCCTTTTGATAGTTTTATTGGTTCTGTTTGTCTTGATACTTGCCAGTCCTATATTCAATATAGACTCTTTCTATGCGTCATCTTCGCAAACAGTAGGTAGTTGTAGATTAATCTTATGACTTTCCAGATGGGACGTGAGATTGCGACAGCACGCCCAACGACGTTTCACATCGCCCCTTCCGCGTTGCCAAATGCTTTTGGCACTAAATTATATTCGGTATAAGTCTACAACTACATAGAAAATGTGCCATACACCTCGAGATAATTCTTTACAAAACATGCAAATCACGTTCGGTGTTAACGATAACGTGACGCTTACTTATTAGCGTTACATACACCTAGTAATTAATGCCCACACTCTGGTTGGTTTGTCAGTCCCGTCACCCGTCATTTCCAGTTGCGGCAGATTGGCCGTCACTCATCTGACACTGATGGTCTGTTATCTCGACCTATACAACAGTGTGTAATAATCAATAATATGAAAAATCATTACATAAGTAATCAGCCTCCTCATAAAGCAGGTCTAGGCAGCAGGGATTACTAAAGGTAGAAGATACAGTCAAGCTAACAACATCTTCAATTATTCTTAGAATAATTTTACTTTCAGCTGTAGTTAAATGAAGACATTATAACAACTTGACATCCGCTTAGGGTACAGTCCCATGTCGCAGAAGGATGAGACAATAAGAACCGTCTTTAAGTCAACCTTTCTGTGGGCACTATTCGAGCCTCTAATGAGATCCGGTATGTCATCATAATTCAGATTCAGATGTATTGAAAGTGAACAAGCAAAATCAAATTGAAATTTAAACACGTAAACTAATGTTAAATTCCAGTAAGAGTACGATTTATTTTTTAACCGACTTCAAAAAAAGAGGAGGATTCGACTGAATGTTGTTTTTTTTGTATGTTTGTTACGCGAATTATGAATCGATTTTGACGATTCTTTTTTATTTGGTAGGTAATATTTCAGAGGTGGTTCCATATAAATTTTATCTAAGTTGATTCAGCGGTTTTTGAAAAAATCATCAAAACCAAAAAAAGTGCAAAATTGTAGCTGTTACGATTGAAGCAGGTTTTTTAACGTGTTCAGCGTTGTTGATTATTTGAGAAATAATTTCGTCCATTTTAATAGTGATGTTATAATAAGTTATTTTTTGAATTAAAAAGCATTTCGAAAATGTTCATCATACGTTTACTTATTAGAGTATACTTATAAGTGTATAAAGTTTCAAGAAATTCAATTCGAATTATGTTTCGATAGGAGACTTCTTGTAGCAAACTTCAAATATTAAATAGATTAGATTAGACAGTTTATTTCATGTCACCAATTTCATGTTTACATTATAGAAAATATATTAATAAAATGTCAAAGTGTAACATGATTGTCAAAAGGTAAATTAAATTAAAATGTTATTATAAAACAGAATATGAAATATCAAAATTAAATATTAAAATTAAATACTTAGATACTGGAATAATATAAATCACAAAAAAAATTCAACAAAAAATGTCAAATAAATGCAGTCATCATAATGATGAAATAGTAAATGAGTCATTTTCAAATAAAATGTACAGTTACAAAACTGTTGTAATGAAACTGTTGTGACGATATTGTAAAAATATAACGAAACTGTAATTCTAAAGCAAAGTTCATATACAGGGTGTAACAGAAGTGTGTGACAATACTTCAAGGTTGGCTTTTACCCATCATACTGAACAGCTTTTGTTCTACAACTTTGTTGAAATCGCAAAAAAATTTTTGGACTTTTCATACAAACTTGGTTCGCTAGCTGATCGATTTGTATGAAAAGTCCAAAAAAAAATTTGCGATTTCAACAAAGTTGTAGAACAAAAGTTGTTCAGTTTGATGGGCAAAAGCCAACCTTGAAGTATTGTCACACACTTCTGTTACACCCTGTATATAACGTTTTATTTTCTGTCAGGTTAGTAAATTAATAATAAATTAAAAGAAATGAACAATAAAACACGAGTATAATATGAGAGGCAGGAGGGGCAGGAGAGGCAAGGGGGCATGTGGGGCAAGGGGCAGGACGGGCAGTGGATGGGGCAGGAGGGGCAAGGGGCGTGAGGGGCAAGGTGCAGGAGGGGCAAGGGGCAGGAGAGGCAAGGGATGGAGGGGGCGGAGAGGGTAAGAGGCAGGAGGGTCAAGGGGCAGGAGGGGCAAGGGGGGCAAGAGGGGCAGTGGGGGTAAGAGGGGCAAGGGGCATGAGGGGCTAGGTGCAGGAGCGGCAAGGGGTGTGCCAAGGGGGCGTTAACGCCCTCCTGCCTTCTCCCCCGTTGCCCCCCTCCTGCTCCCCTGCCCCTCCTACCCCCCTTGCTCCCGTGCCCTCCTTCCACACTGCGGCCTCCCCTCCTCCTCCCCTTGACGCTCCCTTAACTCCCCCTTAGCACTACCTTAGCGCCACCTTAACATCCGCTTAGCACCCCCTCGGTGCCTCCGGGGCGCCCCCTTGATGCTCTTAGGGTGCTCCCTTAACATACCCTTGGCACCCCCTTTACATCCCGCGCCCCCTTGGCACCCCTTTGGCGCCTTTTAATTGTTAGTTTTAATTAAAATTCATTAAACAATTGAAAAATAATTAATTGTTAATTGTTAATTAATTAATTGTTAATTGATCAATTATTAGTTGTTAGTGGTACATTTAGCAGTAAATCAATTGTTAATCTTTAATTGTTAATTGCAATTAAAATTTGCTCAACACTGCTGTATGAAAGTACTAATGTATATACTGTGCCTAGGTGTTCTTGGAAAAAGTCGTTTAGTTTCATGAGTGGTCTCAGTTAAAATAATTTCTATTAATTTTGTTAGCCCTCATATAATACATAAGTTTATGTATAAAAACTTAGTAAAACAGAAGCTCCTTTTTTATACTGTTAGTTAAAAACCCATGTAGACGTAGATTTATGAGGAACAGTTTCGTTACGTGACGAAATGTTACTAAATTGTAAGCAAAACATAACGTAAAAATAATAATATCGTAAAAATAACTCAATTTTCACTTGGTTTAGCACAAGAAATACGTATTTGAATGTCAAATCTACAACACATTAAAAGTTCGTATGCGCGGTAATAGAACTTAACGGAAATACTTTTAAATTTAGTTTGGAATAACGAAATTGTATTTGCAGCTCCACATAGTGACATTCACGAAAATTTGTCGCTAGAATGAAAATATCATGCCCATGACAATTATAAATAGACCAATGGGGAAGAAAACGCAAAGCTATTTGCAGATGGCACTACGGACCCTTGACTCATAACAACTTTCAATTAGTTCCGCGTTTTTTATTATCGAGGTGTTATAAATTAGTTTTTTTTTTCTGTAAAATTGTTAAATGGAAAATGTATGCGACATGGACTGTTTCTCAATTAAAGGCGAAGTTGAAAAGTACATAATTGAAAACGAAACTTTTCCCACGTCTTCTTCATCCGAGAATCTTTAGGAAATTAATTATTTAAATGATTATTGCAACTTTTCTTCCCCATTAGAAACGAGTCAGTGTTGTCATTTTAATAACACTGAGATTCTTTCACAAAGCTCAAGAAAGCTGCGCGATAAAACGTGACGAAATGGTATGTGACGAAAATGTAAAAACATGAGACATGTAAATGCATGATATTGTTTTATATTTTAAGAAATTTAACCCAATCAACTCTAATCATAAACACAAAACTTATTTGAAGGACTTAGCTTAGAGCATCAGGTGAATGTCTACGCTGTTTTATTTTTCTACAAAACGCGGTTGAACATCTAAAGGCACGTAGTGACAGCATGTTGTTTTCTTAGCGGAATCAAAATCAATATAAGGAAATTTTAAATTTGTGGAACTTGTAAAAATTATTTGGTTATTTTAAAACTTGAACCTACAGCGTCAGTATATTAACTATGCAAAAGTATATTTAAAATTATTTAGAATCTCCATAAAGATTACATTTGGAAACGTGAAATTTGCGACATTTGCTTTTTTCCGAATTGTACATTTTATTTGAAAATTACCCAAATACGACTTCTATTTGCGACAGACTCCTACTTAAATGAAGCCATCAAAGGGCCGCGAATCCTTTGGAAGTCAGCTTTAATTTAATTTATTTTTGCAATACGGGTAAGTAGGTCCCATGTAAAGCAACGCTATGCGTGTGCAAGCGCAGTAAGGCTCCTACTTATGCCTCTATAATAGCTCGCACCCGTGCTCTAAGACAAATAAAAGTTCTGATCTCATTTCACAAAGCAAAAACGTGTTGGATATTTTGCTCACCTCTGAGATGTGGGAACGCCATGTAGTGTAGCTTTTCCCAGATGTCGATAGATAGACAAAGTTGATTGTTATTTATTAATTTCAGACTATAACATTTAAATCAAAAGGAACATAGAAGACAAGCGACTTTATACTTTAACTAGGTAGAAGACCGCACGTGTCTGCGCATGTATTTTTTGATAAATAACCCGTGTCGTCATTGGTTTATTGCTCACGGCTTCCGGAAAGGAGCATTTTAAGAAATATGCAACTGTAGGTAGTTATATGCGTAAGGTTTTAAATGTAAGGTTTAACGGTTTAACCGACTATCGAATTACTCTTCATCTCGTAATAGTCGTGTAAAATATCTAGGGCATAGCACCCTTGCCATGAATACAATTCGACATTAGATTCGACTGATAGTTCATTTGTCAAAAAAGGAACTCAGGGAGGGATGCCGAATAGTGCCTTCAGTACTCGTAGATACCTAAGATCGATCGAATGTGATCAGTATTCACAATTAAATTCTTAATATGTCGCTTAATCTATCGCTTAGCCGCCGCCGCTGTCAGGTATCTCTTTTCTAATCAATGCTTTATTCCGATATGATTCTGATGTAAATACACCTAACTTTGTACCTATGTAGACTACTAGGTATTAGCCATTTTTTTTAAATTTCATTTGATATAGGTTCTTTGTTTAGGATTTTGAAAATACTATTGGTTACCACGGAGCTGCACACCAATTTTCACGCAAAAGAAACCACGGGAGCCCGCTAGTCTATCAAAATCGACATGGAGGCTATATAGGTACAACACTACATACCTACCTATGAAAAATGTTCACAGGCGTTGACACGGATCCCGCATGATAGGCGCGAGCGCACGCGCATAATCATTGTTATTATGACATTTTTGTAGTGATGCAACTGCCATGCAGCACCGCTGGTGCCAACCGTCGTCGCGTTCTCCGTGCCATCTTGCGAGAAGCTGTGTCGTGGTGCATTTTTATTTATTCACGTCATGACGGATTCCGGTAGCATTAATACATAAAATCACCCTTACAGTAGTCTACGGTAAACTTGTTTATACAAATCAAAGCTTTCATGCTAAAACGATAATATTAGGTTAGTGCCTAATGCACAGAATTCACAGTTCTGTGACCGACGAGATATAATGTTACCTAAGTACTTGTTACCTTAGCTTGATTGAATAGTACCTATATCTTAGTAAACATGTTTTTCAAAACCTTTCTTCTTAATGTTAGCATTTAGACTATGTACTGTTATTTCAGAGAATCCCGTACATTTATCCAATAAGCATACAGTCTTACAAAATCACGTTCGTACGGCTGTAATGAAGTGCATAAACGAACGATTGGAAACACCATTGTTATACAACTCTATTGGGATGTGTTGGTTATGTTGGTCTACCCATCCACCGCACTCTTGAGGCGAACGCATTGAAGACGGCAATAAGGAAATCCATTCAGTGCTTTAGAAAGGCATTGGTATGGTAATTGTCATAGAATTTGTTGATTATATTACTATAATGTAGATCAGCCTACTACACAATCTGTTCCAAAAGTTTTAAGCTACCTACCGGAAAAAACTTGACTCTCATACTTTAAAAAATAACAACAACAATTTTAGGGTAAGACGGACAGAGTGCTTTATTTTTTTTCCACTGTTTAAGTGAAAACAATATCTGAAACGGTCGTGGCTCAAAGCGGCTTGTGTGGTCGCGGCAATCACGCAGGGAAACTGACTACAAACACGGTCATAACCTGGATGGGTTTGACTGTCAGTGGCATTTACCTCGACCGTTTCCGTGCTTCGCAAGTCACGTTAAGCCGTTGGTGCCGGCTGCTATCGCTAGATGACAGTCATTAAGCCATGTCGGAGGCCTTATAGGCGGCTTGAAAACTTCTGACACTGGGGTGGGCCACTAGCCCCACAATCTCCACCAATCCGGACTTTGCCCCCGTGTGTGGAATATGGCCTAACCTTCCCGATGTATGGGAAGAGACCCGTGCCCCTGCAGTGGGGATGATATGGGTTGTTAACTAACTAACATATCTGTTTTAAATATCTGTTTAATTTCCCTAATAAGGAAGTTTCCATTTTTTTTTCCTTTAAAAAAATAATACTGAACTTGCAATTAAGACCATTGATTTTTTTTTTCAATTATCTTCATAAATCACGAAGTTATGATACTTTTCCCGTCCGCTTGGCGCGCGGCCGGGTAACAACCGCATGGCGTCACAAGTATCGTGCGTGAATCGCTCGAGTCGAGTAGTCTTCGATGCGCGGTCAGCCGGTCACCTTGTTCAATTCAGACGGTACCTATTACTTTTGGTTAGATGAAGACGGAACTTAAATTATCGTTGTGGAATCATTATGGAATGGATAGTTTATTGGTCTCTGTCAGTCAGAAGCACGAAAACATTTGAAGAAATCCCAGAAAATAAATACGCTTTATAAAATTTAACACCATACACAGTTGTATCTAGGGCTTCCTCAAGACACTTCTTAATAGAGACTAGTTAATAATGTTCAACAACCTCACATGCATATACTAATAACTTTAAAAAAAAAGATTAAATGATTCCTATTCCTGATTAGCCATCGATTTATGCCTATAAAAAGGATCAATTGAAAAAAATATTTGAAAAACTTTAGACTTATTAGTGCATTTCACAGAAGTTAATTTACCAGTGTCATTCACAGACGCTTTTCTAAAACCCAAAGCTTTTTTGACTGCTTTGAGATTCGAATTCAGCAGTCAAGTAATGCCTTACACCAGTCCCTAACTTGGTCTAATTACAAGGGATGCACACAAAAAAAACCAAGAGCTATTAGGTTTTCGATATAAGGAGAGTCGAAAATATCTTCGCCTAAGAAATAAGATATTTTTTATTATAGTAGTTCTTAGCCCAAGTACTAAATGTCTTGTGTCGTTCTTATTGCGAGATGTTAGTCTTTCTTGATCCAAGATATACGTTTTCAACAGAGTCATAAAATTCTTGTCACAAAATATTAAATGTTGATTTTTTAGAATTTAACATTTTTGCAACAATATATCGCGATAGTGCGATTGTCTCCCAGCAATACCTTTATATAAGTATTTGGGATTAAGAAATATCAGTTGAAACATATTTAGTTATTTCTTAGGCGAAGATATTTTCGATTTTCCTTATATCGAAAACCTAGAAGATTATTTTTTTCTGTGTGTAATACATTTAAGTATCTTATTTCTATAACACCAAACGGATTTATAAACTTTATATCTAGTGGTTATGGTGGACAAGTCGATGATGCTGCTTTGTTTCAAGACTGTAACACAATTGATCAAATAGGTACCAACTGGATCTACCATTTTGGCACACAGAGGATTTTAGCATATCGCTTCCATCATAGAAAGTAATGGATGTAAGCTAATCAGACCACCAAGCGTAAAAACCGGCGCTGTTTAGTGACAAGGCTGACGTTATGGATACCAAAAATGGATACCAAAAGGATAGCTGCTATTCGAATCCATGTGAAAAGATCAATGGGGAAGAAAACGCAAAGCTATTTGCAGATGGCGCTACGGACGCTTGACTCATAACTAGAGATGGGTTTTTGCCCGGGCATTTTTGGGCATTTTGAATAAATGCCCAATAAGCGTCCATTTACGCCATACAAATTGGGCATTTATTGGGCGTAAATGGACGTTTATTGGGCATTTACTCAAAACTGCTCGGTGTCAAGCAACTCTGCCAATCCGACAGGGGGGTATAGGAGTGCGCCGAGTTCGGGACGTGTGTCTGCCGGCTTTCCTGGCCTCGGCCTCTGGGGTTTCGGACCTGGTCACTAATATTCTCTTTTCGAACGGTGACAAGATCCGTATTCCCCATGCGGCGGAGGCTTTGACGGCCTGGCTTGCTCGCGTTCCGGGTGCGACCCCACCCGAATCACCCCAGTACCAGCGCCTATGGGATGACTTGGGTTCGGAGTCTACCCTCGCTAACCTTTTCAGCGAGGCCACCGGTGCGGATTTAGCCAGGTTGCAAGCTGTCTCGCAACCTGAGTCAGGTGCATGGTTGCAGGCGCTTCCATCTCCCCACATGGGCACCCTCTTAGATAACGACTCTTTGCGGGTGGCCGTTGCTCTTCGCCTGGGCTGCAGTGTTTGTGAACCTCATGTATGCATCTGCGGCTCCAGGGTGGAGGCCAACGGTCACCACGCGTTACCACCACGGGCTTACCCTAGTCCCGTGGCAAAGGGGAAGATGCCTTGTGTGGGACGCGACGTGTGTCAGCACGTTTGCGGCTTGCCACATCGGCGGAACCGTTCGGGCGCCTCGTTCGGCGGCAGAATCGGCAGCACTCCGGAAGCACACTAAATACGCCCCTCTAAAGGAGTCTTATGACTTTATTCCTTTCGCCGTCGAGACGATGGGTTGCTGGGGCAATGAAGGTAGGAGATTCATCTCCGAAATTGGCCGTCGCCTTAGGGACAGAGGGTGCGATCCTCGTTCCGGATCGTATCTCGTGCAAAGGTTATCCATCGCCATTCAGCATGGCAATGCCGCAAGCGTCATGGGGACTTTTGCGCCAGGTACGATTCGGGGCGGGTTATTTGACTAATATAAAATTTAATTTTATATTTATGTTATAATTTTGACCAATAAATCAGTGTTTTTATAATTCTTAGAATTAAATACATGACAAAGATATATGGAACTAGCATAGGTCAAAAAACTGCCCGGGCAAAAACCCATCTCTTCTCATAACAACTTTCAATTACTTCCGCGTTTTTTATTATCGAGGTGCTACAAATTAGTTTTTTTTCTGTAAAATTGTTAAATGGAAAATGTATACGACTTGGACTGTTCCTCAATTAAAGACGAAGTTGAAAAGTACATAATTGAAAACGTAACTTTTCCCACGTCTTCTTCATCTGAGAATCTTTAGGAAATTAATGATTTCCATTATTATTGCAAGCAATCGCCACACAACGCGGCATTTTTTTAATAATCTTATATAAAACAATTTTTTCTATACGTTTTGACAGTTTATTTATTTATTAAATGACCAAAATACAAAAAAATTACATGTGTTAAACTAGCCACCTGACGTAAGCCGCAGAGGCTTTTGTGTCATGTGATGGTTTCTCTTTTACATATCACTTATATAGATTATTTTAGAAGGACTTATGCTAATTATATAGGGTATATAAATTCTTTACTTTCCATTTCCAACAAATATTTTTTAATACATCTAGTTGAGTTTACATTGTGGTGAGAATATTTTTCTTGCAGTTCCCTAGGTAAACTATTTATTATTTTTGGCAGTATGTATGCAAAATTTCTCGTTCCGTAGAAATTATTAGTTTTAGGAAGTAGGTAGATACATTTTACAATTGTCAAGATGTCTCAAGTTTACTTTCCTATTATATGGTTTTAAGTTAATTACATTAAAGTGTTCTTCTTTCAAAATTGCTAGTTTTATTTTATTCTGAATTGGAAGTACATGACAGAACTTAAACAACTCACTGTAATCTTCTTTATATTTTAGTTTTATATGGTAAGGAACTATAGTTTTTAATAGTCTAATCTGTAGCTGAAATATCTGATTTAGGTGAGTTTTAAAAGTTCTGCCATAGCTGCTTATGCCATAGTCAATAATGGAGTCTGCCATAGCCAGATATAATACTCTTAATGTTTGATAAGGAATTTTAAACTTAAGAATGTAGAATTTGCTTAATAAAGCTCTTAGTTTATTACAAATGTGTTCTATATGGAATTTCCAACTTAGCTTATTATCTATTATTACACCAATGTATGTGAACTTTTCAACAAATTCAATTTTTAGTATTAGTCAAGCGATATGAGCGCCTCTATCGGCGAGCTTTGTCAGTTTTCTTCCCCATTAGTTCCGGATTTTTATTATCGAGGTGTTATAAATTAGTTATGTTTTCTGTAAAATTGTAAAATGGAAAATGTATGCGACTTGGACTGTTCCTCAATTAAAGGCGAAGTTGAAAAGTACATAATTGAAAACGTAAATTTTCCCACGTCTTTTTCATCCGAGAATCTTTAGGAAATTAATGATTTCCATTGTTATTGCAACCAATCGCCACACAACGCGGCATTTTTTTAATAATCTTATGTTTAGTTCACGTTAACAATTTTTTCTATACGTTTTGACATGGTTTTGACAGTTAGTATGAGTCAAGCGATATCAGCGCCTCTATCGGCGAGCTTTGTCAGTTTTCTTCCCCATAGGAAGACACTTGCTTATATGTATCTTGCACCACATTCATGTGTGAACGTAAAAGTTCTGTCAGTCTTTGATGACATTGTATATGTAGCCTGTGGATTAGTCAATTTGCAAAGTTTTTTAATAAAACAATAACTTGTAACTAACAAATTCACGTTTTTTATTTATTTTATATCATAAGAACTTTTTTAAATACACTTTTTTCCAGCGTCAAAATTTTACTTTAATCTAGTTTTTACTTATCTAAAAGATGTTTAATATACAAAATATATTAATATTTTATTCTTCACACATACACTCACACATCGCGTTCCATGTACTTACTGTGAGCAATAAACGACGAATCACTCGAACCAGCCGCTAATCGCTTTTCGCCCCACCCGTACCGTTGACCCGGAGAGACTTGTGACGTCACAGAGGAAATGCTCCGCGCGCATTTCAAAATTCGTTCAGGATTCAGTAAAAGTTGATGCATTTTGTCATTTTTCAAGTTATTGAAATAATTCTTTCACCATGTACAGGGTGTTAAAAAAAGTGCGTTTGAAATTTTAAAGGGTTACTCAGAATCAAGTATAGAATCCAGGAAAAATATTGAAAAAATTCGATCTTCAATTTTTTTTTGCAGTTTTTCATACAAATTCTCGATTCACTATTTAGATTTAGTATGAGAATCTGAAAAAAATAATTGAAGAGCGGATTTTTTCAATATTTTTCCTGGGTTCTGTACTTGATTCTAAGTAACCCCTTAAAATTTCAAACGCACTTTTTTTAACATCCTGTATATTATAATTATATTGTATTATATTATTATTATATTATATTGTAATTTTTATTTTTGGAAAAACAGAAACTTCCTTATTGTAAAAATAAAATAAATTATGCGTAAGTAATAAATTAATTTGCGTCAGTTGGGTTTGACTCATTAAACTGAAAACTTTTATTCTACGGCCGAGTAAAAACTCTATCTGCACACTTTAACTACAACTTTTTACGCTTTTTTATCGAGGAACGAAGCAGTGGGGAAGTTCTGTCGTGGAAAAAATCAAACATAAGATTTTGATGGGGATCGATTGTCTCACAAAGAAATATCTATATGTGTGTGTCCCGTAGTCCAGCGTGACTAGCTGACTGACAGACAGACAACAAACCGGTGGAGCATGTAAAATAAAATGAAAAAGTAAGAATTATTACTAAGACGCTAGACTCTTTGGTTTTAAATATGATATCTATATTTATTTGTAAAATTTACATAAATAATTAATATTATTTCCTTGGTGGAACCAGTTATTTTATTTCTTCCTACAAACATACACTCAAAAAAATGCTCTAAAAAGCATTTTAGATGGCCAGGCGTGCTGCATGGCAAAACTGAATGCTTTTCGAATTTTTGTGGAGATAGAAACTTTTAGTTTGCGAGTTAAAGGATTTATTCAAATTTATTTTAATTTTTTTTGTAACATTGTAAAATGTTTGCGAATTAAAGGATTTACCGAAATTTCATTGTTTCTTTTTTAACATTGAGAAATTGGTCATCAAATAAAACTGGCTACTAGGCTAAAGACAGTAGAAAATGCGAAATGCCATTGCAAAAAAAAACGAGTTGTGAAATGGAATGACATTTTAAGGCTGTTTTTATACATAATAATTGTATAAAAATGTGACATGTACCAGCCAAGACAACAAAGCAATCGAGAGTAAAGACGCCTGCGCGCAGTGTCGTTGCAAATACATGAGCCCACGCATATTTTAGCGTGATAAATTGCCCAATAGACACAAAAGATGTCTAATGAACGCATTTCGTCTCGATTGCGTCCAAAATGGCAGTATTAGGAGGCCTATTGTGATTCTCACACCCAATTTCTTCCATGTGGGTCACATAACAATGATGCTACTTTATGAGTATTAATTCGATATTCTCAACGTGGCTCCTTCTCACGATACAATTTTCCTCAGGGAACCGTAGCTTAGTAAGGAAATCTGTGATAAATGTGTATAATCAGTCTAAGCGGTCAACTATCGTATTTACGTGAATAACACGCAATTTTTAAGATACGACTATTAAATAAAAAATAAAATTCAAACTCACTTGTTAAACACAACTTATAGATATTGGTGAAAGTTGACCATTTTGTTTTTATTTTATTTAATACATACCTTCTTCTTATATTTAAGAGCAAAGTTCTTGTCGGTGGACCAATCTCCAACGACCTTCTACTTTGTGTGTTCCATATAATTTCGTCTTCATCTTCCACTTTCTACTTCCCTCCACCTTTCCTTCTATATGGTTTTTACGAAGCTGTCGTGTCTTATCATGTGTCCTGACCTGACATATTTCCTCTCCTGTTCAGCAGGCTTCTCATTTCTTCAATCATATCAAACCTATCGGATACGGAAAAATATAAGGTTTCCTAGTTTGACAAATAACATCTAAAAATTAAATGGTTATCTTGAAGCATACCTATAATTTAATCGACTATGATGGTAGTGTAATATACCCTCAAAGAAGTTTTATATCGTCGCTCCGCTATACTCTATTATCCTAAGATCCTATCTATGAATGGCCACAATACACAGCCTAATATAGTATCAATTACCTTCAATGCCTCTTAATGACTTGTGTGTGAATTTTCGAAATTGGTCGATCTAAATAACGTTCACGTACAATAAATCTTCTACGCTTTGTTGCGGATTATTATTACATAAGCACATTATAAACGTAATTAATAGTCCATCTGTTCTGCCCACACGGCTTTGTACATCAACTACCTATTATATTACTACTGACCTATTACTGACCCCGCTATCTAATGAGAGGATGAACATGAACTATAATAGTAGTAACAATAAGCGATGGCTAGATTGGACGTATTGAAAGGAAATGGAAAAAGATTTTCCCATCTAATCAAGCCTCCTTGCAGAAGGACCCTGGTACTGGCTGGTAATGCCGTAATGCTAGGAAAAAGGTACACAAAAAGACGTCAAAGCTATATCCATGACTGAGGCTCTAATATATATTGATAAAAACCAAACTGTTCCTTCATAGGCAACTTAATTAGAAAAAAAAACAATGGTATTTTCCAAAGCTAAATTTATTTGACACGTTCTTTGGCATAACAATTATGTTAAATTACTAATAACACTTATAAAATCTTATAACATATTTTCTTAAATAAATTAAATATCTTCTTCATTAAGTATTATTTTCGTATCAGATTAACGAGTGGTACAGCGCAGTGAGACCAAAAGGGTCCCTCTTATGTAGGTATATAAATAAATAATTAATTGTACTGTACAAATGTTGCTACATCCCACACTGTGACGCCCTTTTTCAACCGACTTCAAAAAAAGGAGGAGGTTCTCAATTCGTCGGAATCTTTTTTTTTTATGTATGTTCACCGATTACTCGAAGACGCCTGAACCGATTTCGAAAATTCTTTTTTTGTTTGAAAGGGTATACTTCACAGGTAGTCCCATATAAATTTTATCGAAATCGATTCAGCGGTTTTTGAGAAAATCAACAAAAACATAGTAAAATTGGAGTTGTTGCGATTGAAGTCGGTTGTTTTTAACGTATTCAGCGTTTTTTAACTATAATATAATCAATGCGCTAACACTATATTAGCTGTACTCATTAATTATATGTACTTTAAAATATATTTACACATAATTTACCTAACCATACTACTTTTCGGATGAATAGCATTCACATTTAAAAAATGAATGAAAATGAACTTTAGAGAAGTTAATCAAAAACTAGAGGTAAAAACACTAAGGTTTCAGATTCAGATGCTACGCTGAAAACCAAGCAGCCAGTTAATATGGAGCGTTATATTCCTGATAGAAGTTGTAAGTATACAAACCCAAATTGGGTCATCCTTGCGGGAAGTTGATAAATGCGGAAAAGATTTTTTATCTTTTACCAGTTTAATTTATCGCTATGCTGAAACCAGTTGCACATTTTTTAAAGATTTTGTTACTATTATATGAAGTAGGATTAGGCCAAGACCAGTGGATTAAATTAATGGTCGCGTTGCACAAGTCCGTAGGTGTAAATCTAAACGTGTAGGAACGCGTGACCGCGCGGGATGCTAAGTGCAACATCAAGCAACTGAGGGCTATCCTTTGTAATAGATACGGTCAAATGCCACACGATAAGAAGAAGAAGAAGAAGGGTATTAAATGAAGTCATGTAATGCAAAGGCGGGCTCGTATCCGCAACAAGGCGACTAATGCGCCAATCTTGCATGATTTGGATGGCATTGCTAGCCCAGATCCCTAATGAAGTACAGTAGCCACCGCAATGAAGTTACGGCGATGCCGTCTATCCTTTGTGAAGATACAATTAAATTGTGTCACACGATAAGAAGACGAAGGGCATCAAATGAAACCGAAGTTATGTGCTTGCAGCTTAAGCTGGGCCATTTTGAGCTTTGCCGTTTATCTTTTGAGATAAATACGGTTAAACTGTGCCACACTATAAGAAGAAGAAGTGCGTTAAATGAAGTAGAAGTTATACTGTTCTAGCTTGAGCTGGGATATCTTGACGATGCCGTCTATCCTTTGATAGATAAGGTTAAATGTCATACTATAATAAGAAGAAATGCCTTAAATGAAGTAGAAGTTATGCGGCTGTAGCTCCAGTTGTGCCATCTTACCCAGCAGGCGGTGAAAGCTGCAGTGCGCATGCGCTGCCCGTCCCGTCGCGTCGGCGCCCGGGCCGGACACGGAACATAAACGCACCGGCTCCGGTTTCACCTCGCGACACGCGTATAGTCGCTGCGACCCATACTACACACTTCGTATTGTATTGATATTCTTATATCTCTACCGAGTCAGTCAGCATATAGTCAATCACACGATAAGGAAAAGAAGTGCCTTATATGAAATAGAAGTTATGGGGTTGTAGCTCCAGCTGGGCCATCTTGGCGAGCAGGCGGTGCAGGCGGCGGTGCGCGCGGACGGCCCGTCCCGCCACGTCGGCGCCCGGGCCGGACACGGAGCAGACGCGCACCGGCTCCGGTTTCACCTCGCGACACGCGTCCAGTCGTTGGGACACGTGACGCGGCATCTGGACAACAACCATACCACACACTCAATGTAATATTGTATTTGATATTCGGATATCTCAGCTCTAAGGATTGAACTGAACGATTAGACTACCATACTGCGAATCACTTTTTGTAACATGTGTCTATGCATGTTTATTACCAATAATAGTACCCTATACTGTTAATATTAGTAACGTTTATTGGGCTTATAGCATAAGAGAAAGCGTGCTTTAAAGAAAAGTATGACAATGATTATCACACATTGAAATCTGTTCGTTTTTGATTCGTTTAGAATAGACGTACTCATTTTTTAGTTGAGCAAGTGCTAAAAGTTTGCCAGTAATTTACATGAATGTAATTTTATCTATCAAAGGAAATAATTCTATCAATGCTGTTTGACATTATAATTTGCATAATATCTACTTCTACAAATTTTGATAAAATATAAAACTTACACTGAACAACGGCGAATGAAAAATAGGCATCCACAGTGGTAATAACTTGTTAAGTATCGTAGAGTTGCACTCCAGCAAGGATTCCAGAAGGCTCAGGAAATGTAGGTTTACTGTTTCAGCCAACTGTAAACAGAGGTTCCGCGTATATTTTGAAGAACAGTCAATTAATTGTTTAGGCAAGGCAAACGCCCGCCGCCGTCTATACCTTGGACCTTAAATAGTTAATTGTGCCACACGATAAGAAGACTTTTTGAACATGATAACCAGTGTAAGTGCCTACCGGGAGGTTCTTAAAACTATTGTAGAATGTAGATCTAGAAAAACAAAAGACGACAGCTTACAACTTTGGACTGCACAGTGACTTGCAGGATACTGGGCACCAGCTTGCACCAGAAGTCCAGCAGTATGCAGACGGTGGTGTTGTAGGCCTCACTGCTGGGAGTGCTGCCTATCGCCAGCTCTTCCAGATATAGGGTCCACAGCTGGCAGAGAATGAACGCGTGGAAGAGGGCGTTCATACGCTGTGCTGCTGGTTTCGTTTGCTCGACGTAGGAAGACATTATTGTCTGGGAAATACAATAATAATATAAAATTAGTTTATTGCAGGCAGAGGTCCCAATAATATATAGTTTATGAGACCGATGAGCATTAGAGTGAGCGATTAAAGATTATTTTATATCACATTATGCATGTTGCAGTTCATACGCTAAGCCTTGCATATATAAAGTAAAGTAGTTGAACAGTGCACAAATGTTAACTATTATTTGGACTAAAACGGCAACTTGAATATTTCAAGTACACATATTCTACAGACTGGTCGAAAATAGCATAAATATCGATAGCTAAGAGAAAAAGATCAACTACTTATCTTGCGTAAATGGATTTTGCATTGAAGATTAATTAAGGTTTCTTACTAGATATTGGGGACGTAATGGGTAGTTAACACACACACACACTGGAAATTACACACTTATACGTTAAAAATGGGTGTATTTTCCGATAATGCTCAAAATCAAAATCAAAAATCTTTTTTATTTAAGTAGATGCTTTACACATACTTTTAAATCGTCATATTATTCTACCTAGTACAAAGTTCCTACCACTCGGAACTTGTACACTCAACGTTTCGGGAAGTGTTAGCGGAGCGAGAAGAAACGTCGAGCCCCAAAGAAACTCGCCCCAACACATTTTTTGAAATAAAAACTTAATAGCTATTACAATTGATGTTATTACTAAAGCTATGAGCTGAAGGATCTATACATGTCCACACATCTTTGTCATTTACATAATCTATGGTTTTATAATATCCTCTTGAACACAGGCATTTCTTTACATAAGTTTTAAACTTATTTTCGGATAAACTTGTAACATTTTCAGGTATTTTATTGTAAAATTTTATACACTGCCCCATGAACGACTTATTTACCTTACTCAGTCTCGAATAAGCAACTTCAATATTATTTCTATTTCTAAGGTTAAAATTATGCCTGTCACTGTTTTTTGGAAATAACTCTAAATTCTTACGAACATACATGATGTTTTCGTATATGAACTGACTGGCAACAGTTAAGATATTTATTTCTTTAAACTTGTTCCTCAAGGACTCTCGAGATCGCAACTGATAGATAGCGCGAATGGCTCTTTTTTGCAGTATAAAAATAGTTTCTATGTCAGCCGCATGTCCCCAAATTAAGATGCCGTAAGACATTATACTATGAAAATAGCTAAAATAGACTAGTCTAGCAGTTTCTACATTTGTTAGTTGCCTTATTTTCTTCACGGCGTAGGCAGCTGAACTAAGCTTTCCTGCTAGGGTTTCTATATGTGGTCCCCATTGTAAGGAAGCATCTAAAGTAATACCAAGAAAAACAGTACTATTTACGAATTCTAAAACATTACTATCTAATATTACATTATCGTGAGTTTGTTTGACATTTGGTAATCTGAATTTTACAACTTTCGTTTTTGTAGCATTTAATAGCAAGTTGTTAACAGTAAACCATTTATGTATCTCTGAAAGTGTGTTGTTTACTTCGTCAATTTTGCTGTATTTCCTGTCTACCTTAAAAATAAGAGATGTGTCATCTGCAAACAACACAATATTTGAGCGATGTTGCACCATAAATGGTAAGTCATTAATATAAACAAGGAAGAGAAAGGGTCCTAATATAGATCCCTGGGGAACACCTATTTTTACTGTAGAGCCGAGAGAGTTTGTGCCATTTACTTGGACTGTCTGTAATCTATTGTTTAGGTAAGAATTAAGAAGACTGAGGGCCCTATCCCCTACACCGTAATGTTTTAGTTTGAGAAGCAAAGTTTGATGATCAACACAATCAAATGCTTTAGATAAATCACAAAATACTCCTACTGCATCTTGTGATTCCTCAAAAGCATCATAGATGTTTCGAATAAGTGCTACTCCTGCATCGGTAGTTGATCGACCTTTTGTGAAGCCAAATTGTTGGTTATGCAGAAGTTTGTTTAAATTAAAGTGTTGTAACATTTGGTTTAGCATAATTTTTTCAAAGACTTTACTAAGAACGGGTAATACAGACACTGGTCTGTAATTTCCCGCTTCAGTTTTAGAACCTGATTTATAAAGAGGTATAATTTTACTACACTTCATGAGATCTGGAAAGACGCCACTTTCAATACTTATATTAAAAAGGTATGCTAAATGTGGCGCTAATTCGTCAATTACATTACTAATTGAATTAACTGATAAACCCCACAGGTCTTCAGTTTGTTTCACTTTAAGCGATTTAAAAGTTTTAACAATAGTTTCAGGTCCAATATCACTGAAATAGAATATTTCATCACAAGGAATGACATTTTCTTCTAATATTTTTTTAGCATATGAGGGTGATGAGTCCAGGGCCTCAGTTATCTTAAGTGGAATGTTGGTGAAAAACGTTTCGAATTCCGTAGCTATTTCTGCGTTAGATGTTATTTTGCCTTTATCTGTTTGTAAAACAAAATCTTTATCGTGTTTCTTGACTTTACCGGTTTCTTTATTTATTATATTCCAAACCGTCTTAATTTTATTATCAGATAGTTTGATCTTTCTGGCTAAGTAATTTAGATTTGGCTGCGCAGCATACCTTCTGAAAATTTTTGAACAATGTTTCACATAATTTTTGAAATTTTCATCAAATATATAAGTTTTTTTCTCATAAAGCTCAAACAAGGTTTGACGGCTTTTATAAATTCCTGCTGTAACCCATTCACAAAATTTAAATTTATTATTAATATTTATAGACATAGTTTTAAATATGTTCTGAAATTCTCGCTCTATAACTATAAACAAATCATTGTAAATACTATTGGCTTCTGCTTCATTATCAAAGTTTGGTATGGGCAGCTTGTCATTTAACGCTTTTTTATACTTTTCTATTCTTTTACCAGTGACAGGCCGCGATTGTATTTTAACTTGTTTTATATCGGACCTGAAAGGAAAGCTAGCCATTAGTCCGCTATGATCAGACCTTAGGCAGTTGATTACTTTTTTTTCTACATGGCTACAGTTACATAAAATGTTATCGATGCAAGTGGCAGAAGTCTCTGTTTTCCTAGTTGGTTCTAAAAATAAGTAATCTAAATCTAACAACTTGAAAAGACAAATAGTTCTTGTCGTTAGGGACTTCTTTTCTAATAAATCTACATTATAATCGCCGCCTATAATGACCGATTTTTTGCTTTTAGTTACTATATTATGCTCCCAACGGTAGTGGTAAAAGCTGTAAACCCCACCTGTATGTGGTCGGTGATGTGGCACGTGGCGTCCTGCGAGACTGGCTGCTGCAGGGGCTGTTGCCCCCCGCGCGAGTTGCATAGCGCCCCCATCACCAGCCACGAGATGAGGCGCACCCGGTTCACGCACTCCGATACTTCACGCGACCTGCCGAAGAGGTGATGTTTGATATAGCTGTTTTTAAATTAATTTATTTTTCCCATTATTTCTGGTTATAGTCCGCGTCAACTCTCACATCTACGCCTTGAAAGCAACCCCCGAAGTTATTTGATGAAAACAACACACTACCTCCGAAAATCAGTTGAAGCTTTTATGCTTATTCAGCTTGCACAAGAAACACAAGACAAACCTATTTTGCGTTCACACAAGGACAAAAACGTTCACTTAATTACACTCTTCTAAGTCAGCTCTCTTTGTTTCTCGCTTATTTAGCGGGACGCACCCTGGTTAGGTGGAGCAAGACCTGCGTAAGGTTGCTGACAAAAGTTGGATGTTCACAGCCGAAAAGAGGTAAAATTTACGGGCATTGTGGTAGGCCTAAAAATAAGTAATACGAGTAGACTACAAAGTACTTGGTTAAAGACTGAAATCGGTCAGAAGGTTCATTCATTCAATGTATGATGCCGATATTTTACTGTCGATGTTTACATTATTTTTAAAACAACGCTGTCCATAGGCTACTTTGATAAGGTTCCCTAATTTTGTTTTGATTTTTTCGTACTTTTTGTTTTTTTTTCTCTCGCATTCTTTGCTTATATCAGTTTTTATTGTAAAGCAAGTTTTTTTTTATTTTTATATGCAAAACGTATAAGCAGTTTAATGTTTTACGTTCAGTCGTCTAAGGAGTTAATAATATCCATTTGTATTCCCAATAAAATAAGGGTCTTCACCCGAGTATGGAGGTGGTGACGTCGCACATGACATACCGCGTGGCCTGGCCGGAGCCGCCACCACCCTGTTTGCCGCAGCTTGGCTCTAAAATAACTTCAAGGGCCCTCACCCGAGTATAGAGGTGGTGACGGCGCACATGACGTTCCGCGCCGCCTGGCCGGAGCCGCCGCCGCCGCCCTGCTTGCCGCGGCTCAGCTCAAGCGCCAGCTCCACCGCCACGTACTGCGCGATGCCGCCCTTCACGATCGCCCCCAGGGTGTCCTCGTTCAGACAGATCAGGTTGCGGTTCACTATCGACTTCGATACTGAGCCCTGCCAACAAGATATTTTCGTAATATTAAAAAATATTTGTGTGACCGAAACAGGATTTGCGGCCGAAACCGAATCCTAACCTTCGGGCATGGTCTCAGTTTCGACCGAAACCGAAACCGAACCTTCGGTCGGTCACGATAAATTATTTTATAACAAGTTGACGAAATGCGAGCTAAAGGTTAGAAAATAATGTTCTTATATCATCACCCTTCACACCACTCTTTACATTTTCTTTACATATGGTAGCCATTGAAGAGCTATAATGTGAAATAAATTATATCAAATCAAATATAATACCAAATTAAAAGGAGTACACGCACAAATACATAAATAAAAACTATTTGAATAGCTTTGTCCAATTCTTAGCACATTTGGTAAATCCGTTCAGCCTATATATTACGGTTAGTGAAGTCGATTCACGGTATTAAGGACAAGCAAAACACATTTAGATCATAGTCAGACAAAACGGACCTGGATGGGTTTCACTGTTAGTGGCATTAATCTCGAACGCTTCCGTACTTCTCAAGGCACGTTAAGCCGTTGGTGCTGGCTGCTATCACTAGATGGCAGTAGTTAAGCCATGCCGGAGATCTTATAGGCGGCTTGAAAACTTCGGCCACTGGCCCCACAACCTCTACGAATACAAACTTGGCCCCCGTGTGGAGTATGGCCTAACTTTCCCAAAGTATGGGAAGAGACCCGTGCCCCTGCAGTGGGGATGATATAGGTCGTTAACAGACAAAAGATAACAACGTCAAGAAAAAAACCAAAAGCCTAGGGCCTAAAAAAGCCTAGACAAAAAGTCTAACACAGCATACGGGCCAGTTGACTGTGGGACCGCGCACACTAGGAGCCCACCTTGATCTTGTTGAGCAGCTGCGGGTCCTGCAGCAGCTCGATCATGTCGGGCAGGTGCGGGCGCATGCAGTCCACGGCGCCGCTGCCGAGCTCGCGCGCCTCCGTGCCGCTGGGGCCCGCCGCCAGCAGGTCGCCCGTGTTCAGCTGCGGCGGTAACAGCAGCGTGCAGCCGTGACCTGTGCCGTACATGTCATGTTTATTTATAATCGCTTATGTGGCTGACTACCAAGCTAGCTACTAAAATGAAGTTTTTAACCATATGTTTCAAACCGCCTATATGGCTAAGCCGACCTAGTTAGCTAGTAATGTTTTTAACCGCTTCTGTAGCCGAGACCACCAAGCTAGCTATTAATGTTTTGAACCGCTTATGTAGCTAAGCCAACGAAGCTAGCTACAACAATTTTATCTAATTCTTGTCGCTATATAAAAACCTTAACAGTATTTTTGTGTTCCAGTATAAAAATAAGGAAGACAGTTTCCCATTGCGTCAAAAATCCTTTTCGCTTGTATTCGACTGGTACGTGAAGTACTAAATAAATAATCCATGCATAAGTAACCTTATACGATAGCCAATTTTCGTATTTTCGTCTAATTTCTTAAATAATAATTAAATACATTATATTTTTTAAATTATCTCAAACATATTTTTTAAATTATTTTAAAATTAATAGTTAACCACCCACCTTGCAAGACAAACTGTATCAGTATGAAGAGGTTGTCGTCCGGCGCCGTGGTCTTGGTCCGCAGCGCCTGCACCAGCTCGTAGACCAGCACGCGGCACACGAGCAACTTGTCGCGGTCGCGGCTGAATGCGCGCACGCAGACCACACTTAGTTCGGAGATCACGGAGAGCTTAAGCACGAAGTTCTGTATGCCGTAGCTGATGATCTTTGATATTGGCTCTAGAATGTTCTGGAAATGAAGATCGTTTTGCTGGACTACAGTCTGATAATATTAATGTAATATTTAATTAATTACCTACATGTTAAATAAATATTTTTACTGTGTCTGTTATTATGTTTAAAATAAAATCATAAAATGGTCTGCAGTGAAGAATCTGTCGGCGCAGAAGAATAAAACATCTAAATTAGTTCAGCGAACACATTCACTGAATAGTTCTTTGCCTAAGCACGATTCTGAGATAAATGCATGGAACGGCTTCATACAAACCTCACTCGAAATTCTCATCGCAACTAGTTATACTGATGATACTGTAATTTCTTGCTTTAACGTTTAAGTTCCAACTTAACTTCCGTCTTGTTCCCTCAGCTACGAAATAAAACTACTTTGTGCGTATGTATGGAATTTCTACAAAGAGAATCAAGACATTGCATATCTTGTTGTAAGAGACAAAGATAAAAGTAAATCAAAATCAACAGACAGATATGGGTAAGAAAAACTGACCCTTCTTTACGGTTCTGAATTAAATCAACGAACAAAATTTAACCTGTAATGATCCATACCTTATTCTGCGTCTGATGCGAAATAGGTATCTTGAGCACGGCCGTGGCAGCCCTCAACAGGGGAAGCACATCATCCAACTGCGGCAGTTGCAGCGCTATACTGCGGAACAAAGCGTCCATTTGCGCCACGAGTGACGTGCACGCGGTGACGGGACCGAGCGCTTCCGGCGCCAGACATTCCAGGTACATCGCCATGTTGCCCATGATTACTGGGATTTGCTAAAAAAATATTCTAAAATCAAAATTTTGCTTGTGATTCGACGACGCGACGACGGTCCGTTAAATTTTATGACATCTAAAATAATTGTTTATGATAAATCTCAGGTAGTATGAACACTCACATCGATCGGTAAACTTTTCTTGGAGTTCAAATGTTCTACTACTAGCTGCAAAGGCCCGCAGGGATATAGCTCATTGAAGTCCACGAATGCTTGCGCGATGCTCTTGAAGAATATCAGCCTCTGTTTTTCTGTTGGACACAGAATCAGATATAATGCCGTGACAAGACATGGAAATTACAATTGAAGACTGTGCGAAAGTTCTTGATCACGAGAATTGCCATTTTTAATTGCTTATAATAAACAGGGTGTTAAAAAAGTGCGTTTGAAATTTTAAAGGACTCAATCAGAATCAAGTATAAAATACAGGAAAAATATTGATAAAATCCACTCTTATTTTTTTTTGACTCCCATACTAAATCTGAATAGTGAATCAAGAATTTGTATGGAAAACTCAAAAAAGTTGTAGATCGGAATTTTTAAATTCAAATTTCAAATTTTGTTTGCGGAACTATTTATTTTTAATGTGTAAAGTGACATCAATACTATGATACAAGTGTCCGCCGCACCTGGCGTCCGCTGCAGGAACATCTGCAGGAAGACGTTGTTGGGCGCGAGCTGATGCAGCACGGTGCGCAGGAACTGGTGCGCGACAAATACCGCGCTTCCCGGCAGGCGCATGTTGGTCTCCGCTTGCCACGTGTAGTTGCCTAGTTGTACCACTCTATCGTAGCACAAATAATAGTTAGTTTTTGATGGCTGAAGAACGCATCGTGAAGATATCTGGGCCTATCTGAGTAAAATAAAGTGGGGTAGGACCTATGCGAAAAGACAGTAGATTGGCAATAGACGGTGCAGAATATAATTTTTCACTATCAAAAATAAATGAAAATGTGTTTATCTTTAATTAACATACCTGCGAAGTAAACAGAGAGTAACCTATTTAAAATTTTACATTTATTTAGCTATGACGTCACATTTCTGAAACATGAACCATTTCAGAACAAAATATCGTTGACAGTTCATACTGATTTGACTAAGTGGAAAATACCATACTAGAATAATTGGTATGAAGGCCATAATTTTGAAATCTATTTTGATCCCTTGAATAGCGTTTGTATCTGCGAAGTGAGAGCTGAAATGTGAATAAGTAAACAAATGCTGCCCGCATCCAGTGGCTTTCCGCAACCGGCGTAGGACCGGTCAGTGTGGAAATCCAAGGGGCAAGCCTTTGTCTAGCAGTGGGCGTCTTACGGCTGATGATGAAACAGATGCTAAGCTCGAATACAGTATTACACATTTAATAAGGCTTACCGTTGTAAATACCTGCGCAGTAGACAAAATTGAAACTGATGGACCAATCAAGTAGCTTCATTGTCACCCGCCATGACACGTTCCTAAAATCTCCGCCGCTATTGGTTGATTGATTTCGCGCCTGATTCAATAAAATTGTCTGGTGTCAGAAAGCTATCACCGTGCCTTGATTGCTTCGGGTGTTTCTATCGATAGTTTGTTCTTGCCTGCGCGGACGAAGATAACCGACGCGCCTTATTTATTGTGTACTACTGTACCTGCTGACGTTATGCAGCAGAGCAGGTAGCATGCCGGCCGCGGCGGCGGGCTCGCGGTGCACGAATGTCGCCAGCACTATGATGCACAGTCCCAGCTCCTCGTCGCTGTACTGCTCGACCGCCGTGCCACATTCGGCACCTAGAGAATGAAGAATATATTGAGTTAACAACCAATATCGTCCCCACTGCAGGGGCACGAGTCTCTTACCATAACTCGAGAAGGTTAGGCCATACTCCACACACGGGGGCCAAGTCAGGATTAGTGGAATTTGTGGGGCTAGCGGCCAACCCCAGTGTCAGAAGTAGTCAAGCCGCCTATAAGGCCTCCGACATGGCTTAACGATTGCCGTCTAATGATAGCAGCTGGTACCAACGGGTTAACGTGCCTTGCGAACACGGAAACGGTCGCGATAAATGCTACTAACAGTCAAACCCATCCAGGTTGTAACCGTGTCTGTAGTCAGTTAACCTGCGTGATCGACACGACCACGTAAGCCACACTGAGTAACGACCGCTTATTGATCGATTTATTCGTATAAATGTTATTTCATGTTGTTCATAATTTCAATATTACAGTTTCAACTTTAAATTTTATGTGTTAACGGTCTATAGTCCAGTCAATAAAAGAGTTGTAGAGTGCGTGAGCAAGGATTTAAGCGATTTCTTCAGAAACATATTTAGGGTGCTTAAGAAGTGAACATACTAAAAGTCCCCCCCTCTAGCGGGTGAGCCGGAGTAGGGGGAGGACATAAAGATCCCACTTTTGAGTTTTTTGCTAATACCTCAAAAATGGTGTGTCGTGTCGTATGGAAAAATTATGTATTTCAAAACAAAAGCTCATTAAATTTTCTACAACTTTTATTATATACACTTTTTCCGGATTCCTAGCCGTTTTCCAGCTAAACGCTCCAGAAAAGTAAAAATGTTTGAAAAAACGATTCTTATTAAATGCTCCTTCATAGCGTCTAAATTATTATCTATCTACTAGCTTCCGTCCGTGACTTTGTCTGCGTAGACTTCAGAATTGGATCCAGACAGAAATAAAATGTTAAGTCAGCGCCTCCTAGTGGCGAAGTATAATATTCTGTTTTTACCCATTCCCCGGGAACCCTCGAGTTTTCCGGGATAAAAAGTAGTTTCAGTGTAAAAGTGGAACAAACAAACTTCCATACATTCGCATTTTAATATTATAGTGAGATGAGATATTTTAAATGCGAAAGGATGGATGTTTGTTTGTTCCACTTTCACGCCGAAACTACTGAACAGATTTGGATGAAATTTGGTAGTTAGATAGATAAAGCATTCGGCTAACACATAGGGTACTTTTTATCCCGGAAAACTCGAGGGTTCCCGGAGGAATGGCTAAAAACTAAAAATTAAACTTCGCCACTAGGTGGCGCTGCCTTTACATTTTATTTCTATCTGGGCTCAACTCTGAAGGCTACGCAGACAAAGTCACGGGCGGAAGCTAGTAGATAATAATTTAGACGCCATGAAGGAGCGTTTAAATAGAATCATTTTTCGCACATTTTTACTTTTCTGGAGCGTTTAGCTGGGAAATGGTTGGGAATACGGAAGAAGTGTATATAATAAAAGTTGTAAAAAATTGAATGAGCTTTTATTTCGTAGTACATATTTTTTCCATACGACGCACCGTTTTTGAGATATTAGCGAAAAATTTAAAAGTGGGACCTTCATGTCCTCCCCCACTCCGGCTCACCCCCTAGAGTTCACTTCTACTGTGTTCACTTCCTTAGCACCCTGAACACCTTTTATGAAGAAATCGCTTAGGTCCTTGCTCACACACTTTTGGGCCATTCATTGGCTGAACTACTACTACTTAGATAAAAGGGGTAAAAGTTTGAATAATATTCCTGTGCAGCAGTAATATCTGGCTTTTCGCCTGATATAGATGCACTATATGACTGACGTTTCAGTGCGGAATATAAGCCTATAGTGTATATAGTCTATAGTGTAACTCACATCGGTAGCACATGGTGGTGTCGGGCCTAGGAGGGGTGTTGGCGTGGGCCACCCGGCGGCCCTGGCGCGATTCGTCCTCCCACCACCCTCCGCCTCCGCCTTCGCTGCCGCTCTCTGTTATTACATCTTCATTGTAAATGAAAAAAAAAAAACGTTATAAGTATGTAGATTATGTATGATTTAATATTAACTTCAGATTAAAAACAAAATATTGTGTTATTTAAATTGTGCATATGATACGATTTATATTTGCATAGCACAGGCATGCACCCCGCTCCCCCCCCCCCCTATAGACTAGCAATACAGGGCATCGGCCGCTCGCCGCAAGGTGGGCAGATGGCCAAGTTAAATTGAAATGACATTTTTGTTCAATTTTCGTCTTTCAGTCTATTTCTGTCAATGGTCGAGGTAACATCGGACAAAATGTGTGTAAATTTATCGTAAAAATGCCAAGTTGCATCGTTGTCTGATGCGGAAACCGCACTGGACATCTCAATAAATCAAATGTGCGGGGTTTCATACCAGAAGTAAGCCACATATTGACAAATTTTTATTTAAATAACTTCGTTGCAAAACATATGTGTAAACACATACTGTATATACGTGTATTCTTTGCAAAACGTGTATTCTTTGCAAATAAAAATATTCTATTCTATTCGATGGTAGTGATGTAACACTTCATCGACTTTTCGATAGATATAACAAAAAGTTTAGCAACAAAACATATCCGACTGCATATTTACAATATTTACATAGTTTTATCCAAAGTAGACATGAAATGTATTTGACTTATGTTTTCTTCTAATTATTTTCAGTGTCCAAAGGAACCCAAATAAAAATTAAACGAGAATTAAGACTATGAGCAGACACGACAGCTGGAAAATTTTCTCCTACCATCTCCGCCCAACTTGGCTATAGATATGTTTTGGAAACTATGATTCGGTTTTTTAAAATATATATTTTTTTGTTTTAATATGTATTTTCACTGTATTATATTTGTGAATTTGTATTAGTATTGTTTAGGTATTAAGATTTAACAAGGAACAATATGCTTAATTTATTTTGTTATATCTTAATTTATTTGTTATAACTTGGTTTCTCGATTTAAAAATAGTATAAATAACCCTAAACCATACTACGTAAAACAGCGAGCAGTTACATGATCAATGTACGCTAATAAACCATAATAATATTAATTTAATAAGGTTTTCCATATATTTGTCCCTTTACAATTATAGTTTTGCGTTTATCTCGTATGAATAAGGGCTCAAATTACGCACACATACATACAATTTTCACGTATTTGATGCTTATTTTTGACTTACCTCTATAAGTAGTCCATAACCTAGAGGTGCAATCGGCAAATTTTGTACGAACTTTTTACGTTGCTTTTAGGTCCGGGTTCGTATCCTACGAGACTTTATTGTTTTTGTCTTTTTATTTTTTTATTTAGGTAGTATGAACATAAGTAAATATGTAAATAACAGACCCAAGAGCGACAAAAGAAAAGATTTTTTAAAAGAAGAAAATCATTTATTGAATAACAATGTAGCATAGCAATCATTCATAGCATTGACCTGCAAGGAGATATGTATCACGCCTCCCCCGCGAATCAGGACACCAGGGGAGACAGCAGCAGCTGGTTGAGGTGACGGATCCACAGGAGTCCCCCATCGGTAATGACTTCATAATGTACTCCACCCAGACGTCGGGTTATTGTGCCGAATTCAAACTTCCGGACAAGAGAGGAGTAACTCCTGGCCACCTTGTCTCCAGGAGAGAAATACCTCCTTGTCCTCTGACTACGTGGCTCCGGTCTAGGTTTGGGACTAGCATGGCATGTAGCTTGGTTTTGAACTCTTTTCCAAACATCCAAACATCAGTAGGTAGGGAGTCCCTCTTGGAGTTTCTGTCTACCTCAAGCGGACTGAGTTCTCCCCTTGAGTGGTGAAGTAATACTTAGTTTTCGTAATGTAGTTTTCAGTGCTATACACAATACTCCTCAAACTCGAATGTGTACGAGGTTTCTTCCTCAAGATGTTTATCTTCGGTTTCTAGTTCTATGTTGTTCTGTATTTCGAAAAATTGCTTTATTGTTTTGTCGAGTGACTCCAAGCGGGTCTATATACTTGGGTCTTGAGTGTCGAGGACATTTTCTGTGCGCGTTAATAAACTATACTGAGCTTCTTGTACGTTTTAATTTCTTTAAATCCATTGAATTGGCCTCGTCGCCAATATTAAAAACATAAAATATCTGTTCAGTCACATAACATTTATTGAATAACAACGTTGCCTAGCAATAGCTTGCAAGGAGATACGTATCAAGCAAGGAGATACGAAGTGATGTCGACAATATCTGGAGGCACGGCGCCGCGCGGCGGTGCCTTTGCAAGCCAAGTCTTACGCGATTTGGAGTTACGGAAGTATTAAACATCGTTTTTCTCAATTAATGAAAAATAAAAATAAAAATATAATGTAAACATAGTGTAAGCTTATACAGGGTGTCCAAAAAGTAAAGGATAATCCTTCACCTGCGGATTGGTCGAATCATTTCCTACTACATATCAAAAATTTTTTTTAGTAAAAGTCCCACCATTATTGTGATATCGGTATTTTTAGTTTTTTTTTCAAAAAAATTGACCTTCTTCAGTGTAATGCATGCCATTCCTACAAATTATGACATTTTTAAATCCTGTTTTTTTTTAAATATTCGTGAATACATAATTCATCAAACAAAATGGTAAATTATTTCTTAAAGTGCTGGCAAATCCTGTAAAAAAATAAGTTTTGCAAATTTTTTACAAAAACTTTTTCGAATAGTTAACTTCGATAGCCTGTGGTGTAAAAAAAATACTAAGCTGATCGTGCCAACAACTTTAAAAAATGAAGAATGTTAATGGGTCCGTTAAATCACTTGAAACTGTATGACCTTGTAGCCTAAATGTCTAGAAATACACTTGTTTTTGTTTTGAAGTTATGATAATTTTAGTTTCTGCCTTTTTCAAATACTTCGCTCAGGCGCGCCAAGCGCGCGTGACGTCATACCACAACTCGCCGCTCTCACCGTACTGTGTTCTTCATACATTGCTATCGGATGGTCCCTACGTTCGCCCACAATGAAAATGAAAATATTATATAACGACTACCCATCGTTCAAGATCGACAAGATCAGAGTTCTGCAGAATAAATGAACGAAGATAATGAGATTTTTCATAAAATTCTATGACGCGACGAGTCTTCGGGCTGCTTAAAAGATTTAGTCTATGCAACGGAGACTTAAAATATCACGCAGCTGCAAAAAGAAATAGACAGAACTACAGAACAAATTTCAAGAGAAGGATACGCCCGCCGCCTAAATAGGTCCTTTGTAAAAAGATGTAGAGCATGCATAAGGGCTAATGGCGGGAATTTTGAACATTTATTATATAAAAAAAGATATTTTTTATCCATACTGTCTTTTGTTTTTATCCATTGTATCCTGGCGTAGCGTGGCAGTTCGTTATTCAAATGAACAAACCAACCAAAGTCTTGCTTAGTTACTTTATGTCGATAGAATTTTAGTATAGCAAAACTCCAAAAATTCTCCCTTTTGGAGTTTTGCTATACTAAAATTCTATCGCATTAGAATTTTCATAAAAAAAATGTTTTTAATGTAATGTCAAACAATTATACCATTTTAGAATTGTCAGTAACTAAGTAATTTTTTAAAGTTGTTGGCATGATCAGCTTAGTATTTTTTTTTTTACACCACAGGCTATCGAAGTCAACTGACTGGTGGTGTGTGGTGTATAAATTTTTTACAAAAACTTTTTCGAATAACTATTCGAAAAAGTTTTTGTAAAAAATTTGCAAAACTTATTTTTTACAGGATTTGCCAGCACTTTAAGAAATAATTTACCATTGTGTTTGATGAATTATGTATTCAAGAATATTTAAAAAAAACAGGACTTAAAAATGTCATAATTTGTAGGAATGGCATGCATTGGTTTGTTTGTTTTGTTTTATTTTGGTGACAAAAAATATTGTGTAAGTGAATAACTGTTTATCCTTTTTTTTTTAAATAAATTGTTCTATAACCTGATTATAGAACTAGCGATCCAGTGTTTAAAAAAACTTGGCGCTACATGGTGGGAATTCATAACTTTTTACAGTCGAGTCTATAAAGATTGACGTGTAAGACTTTTTACTTGATATGTAAATGTTTTTGCGGGATTTTACTTACCGCGTATGAAAATCTACATATCTATGGTTCGGGTTGTATCACGTGGTTACTGGTAACTCCCGGAAAACCGCCTTCGTTGTCTAGTCGCTCGCTTCACATCAGGAGGTTGCGGGTTCGATTCCCGGTGGAGTCTAACTATAATATGTAAGACTCCGTTTGGTCGGTGGTAGAGTATCTCACCTGATGGTAAGTGACCATGATGCCGAATACGAAAGCGGGCTTACCTAGATTCCCAAACGCAGTGGGGAACTGGCTATCTTATCTTTATGCCGGAACACATCAATGCTGTTAACGTTGATGTTTGGCGGCAAGACTTAGATAAGATGGTGGCATATGCCAGGCGGGCTCAGAAAATGCCCTACCACCAACCAAACCAAATCCACAAAGTTACACCCCGCCGGGAATCGAACCCGCGACCTCCTAATGTGAAGCGAGCGGACAAGCCACTATGCTACGGAGGCGGTTAAAATTTTAAATGGGGCATGGTATAAGAGGAGTCTAAAAATTTGTGAATGCACCTTATACAGGGTGTAACTTCCGGAAACTTTAACAGGCTGTTCTATTTATGAAACTGTAAAGCTTATCTTAAGGAACCCATACAAAATTCGCATAAAAATGAAGTTTTCATATAATATGGTCACCTAACCGGCCAATTTTGTATGGTGTGTCCAAAAATTGTCATAAGTATTCAGCATTCTTAAGGTTCATTCGGAAAAGTTGTTCAGTTTCATTAGTGGATCCCATAATAAAAATTTCCAGGAGTGATCTTTTTACATCCCCTGTATAAGTAAAAATATCAGCCTGTGTATCACAAATATCGAGCTGAAACTCACAACTAGACCTTGTTGGGTAAACAATATTTACGTCTGTCAGATGTCCTTGACGTGAGAATGACAGCGCCTTTTTTTTCTGAATATAAAAAAGTTTGCCAGCATAAATTACTCAGACTAAAAAGTCTTTATAATAAATTTGCTACTTTGGTAATGCTCAAGCAAAATGCAAGATGGCGCTAAAAACGAAATCCTCAGCTAAACAAAGCTTATCAGACTAGTTGAGATTGTAGTTACTGTCATTTCAGAAAGGTGGTGCTGAATTATACACCACTACATGCGTAAAATTTATGGTATTTTACGGCAGTTTTTAATGATATTACAGAAATAAATAATATAATTATATACATTTGGCGAAAATAAAACGTTGTAAAGTTTACGTTGGACAGATAAAATCAAAAATATTGTGTGTATTTGTGTAGTTAATAGCCAGGTAAATTTGTATGAAATAGGGTGACTGACGTTTAAGGTTAAACGTCAGTCACCCTATTTCATACAAATTTACCTGGCTATTAACTACACAAATAACCACTATATTTTCGATTTTATCTGTCCAACGTAAACTTTGCAACCTTTTATTTTCTCCAAATGTATATAATTATATTATTTATTTCTGTAATATCATTAAAAACTGCAGTAAAATATCATAAATTTTACGCATGTAGTGGTGTATAATTCAGCACCACCTTTCTGATATTACAGTAACTACAATCTCAATTGGTCTGTTAAGCTTTGTTTAGCCCAGGATTTCGTTTTTAGCGCCATCTTGCATTTTGCTTGAGCATTACCAAAGTAGCAAATTTATTATAAAGACTTTTTAGTCTGAGTAATTTATGCTGGCAAACTTTTTTATATTCAGAAAAAACGACGCTGTCAGTCTCACGTCAGGGACATCTGAAAGACGAAAATATTGTTCACCCAACAAGGTCTAGTTGTGAGTTTCAGCTCGATATTTGTCATATACAGGCTGATATTTTTACTTATACAGGATGTAAAAAGATCACTCCTGGAAATTTAAATTATGGGATCCACTCATGAAACTGTACAACTTTTCCGAATGAACCTTAAGAATGCTGAATACTTAAGACAATTTTTGGACACACCATACAAAATTGGACGGTTAGCTTACCATATTATATGAAAACTTCATTTTTATGCGAATTTTGTATGGGTTGGTATGTTAAAGTTTCCGGAAGTTACAGCCTGTATAAGGTGCATTCAAAAATTTTTAGACTCATACCATGCCCCATTTCAAATTTTAACCGCCTCTGCTTGTCCGCTCGCTTCACATCAGGAGGTCGCGGGTTCGATTCCCGGCGGGGTGTAACTTTCTGGATTCGGTTTGGTTGGTGGTAGGGCATTTTCTGAGCCCGCCTGGCACCATCTTATCTAAGTCTTGCCGCCAAACATCAACGTTAACAGCATTGATGTGTTCCGGCATGAAGGTAAGATAACCAGTTCCCCACTGCGTTGGGGAATCTTGGTAAGCCCGCTTTCGTATTCGGCATCATCGTCACTTACCATCAGGTGAGATGATGCCAAGGGCTTACCAATTGAGGGTAAAACAAAAGATGATAGCTAACCATGCAGGCTCCGAGAATGCTCTACCACCGACCAAACGGAGTCTTACATATTATAGTTAGACTCTGCCGGGAATCGAACCCGCAACCTCCTGATGTGAAGTGAGCGACTAGACAACGGAGGCGGTTTTCCGGGTGTATTATTATTGTCTCGTTTGACAAAAAGTAAGTAGTTACCAGCAACCACGTGATACAACCCGAACATTAGATATGTAGATTTTCATACACGGAAAGTAGAATCCCGACAAAAACATTCACATATCAAGTAAAAAGTCTTACACGTCAATTTTTATAGACTCGACTGTAAAAAGTAATGAATTCCCGCCATGTAGCACCAAGTTTCAGGTTATAGAATAATTTATTTTTCACAAAAGGATAAACAGTTATTCACTTACACAATATTTTTTGTCACCAAAATATATTCCTAAACATAATCGTCTATGTACAAAAACCTCGTTTTATTCAAACTCACTTGTCAAACATGGTTATGATATTTTTTTCCAAAGTATTTTGGCGCTTTTAATGTCTCCACAAGACAGGCATTCCAGGTTTCGAACGCGGTTTTCTTTTCTCTTCAATTAAAGGCTAAAAAACAGTATCACTCCCTATCAGAGCATGAAGTATGGGCAGCATTGTTGCTTTTTATGTTTTTGAAATTGTGTAAAAATCGCAGCATGTTAAGGTTTTATTTTAAATTACTTACCTATACGAAAATTTTATTGCACACCAAAAGAGTACAAATAACAACGAAAACACATAAAATATTTAAACATTGATATGCAAAGGCGGTCTTATCGCTATCAAAAATAGCAGGTTCGATTTTTGTAAATTTTAATTTTTTTGTCTGACATGGTACAAAATCAATCCAAAACTGAAGGCTGCGTCCTCGGTTCATCCGAAAACTACACCAAATTCAAGATTATTGCCCAATATAATAGTTAACTGAAGCGCGGCAGATTAAAACGCTCACGCATGCCTTGCGCCGTGCAACGCTCAAAATTTATTTCTGAAGCTTTTTATTTAGTAATTGCCGTTAGTGTTTCTGTTTTTTTATTTTTGATTAGTTTGGTTTTCTACAAAAAAAATTGTTTATGCCATTAGTGCACATTTTTTAAACTATAGCATCTTGTTGGCTTTTTTTTATTTTTATTTTATTAGATTTTTTCACAATAAGAGTAATAGATTGAACAAAAGTAATACAAAAAATGAAAGCTCCATTCTCGGTTTATTCGAAAACGATACCAAGTTCAAGATAATAGGTCAAATAGACCTGCCAGGGGGTGTGCTACCGGGCTAAATCAGCTTCTATTTATGTACCATATACGTGTGCCAAGTGGTTTTCTTTAATCATAAAATTTGACCTCGGATACATATAAGCTTACACTATTCAGGTGCCAACAGTGAAGGAAGAATTTTTAAAACAAAAGAATTATTTGTGCTATGTTAGGTACCTTGTATTTTTTTTATTTTATCCTGTACAGAGAAAATAAATTAATTATGAATTATTATGAATTATAGAATATTCATATCCGCCATTAAAAAAATTACCTTGTGTACCCAGAATTCAAATAAAATTAAATGTATTTCAGAACAGAAGTTACAAATGGCACATTCAAAACACATTTTTTATCATCAGTACAACAAAAAAACCGGCCAAGTGCGAGTCGGACTCGCGTACCGAGGGTTCCGTATAAATTCATAATCACACATGTCTTGAACTCTATATTTTTTATATTTGAGTTGATTGAATGAAAGGTAATTTTCGGTTTACGATTTATGACGTATTAAAAAAAAAACTACTTACTAAATTTCGTTCAAACCAATTTTCGGCGGAAGTTTGCATGGTAATGTACATCATATAATTTTTCTAGTTTTATCATTCTCTTATTTTAGAAGTTAAAGGGCCCCCCCTTTAACACACATTTTACCACTTTGGAAGTGTCTCTCGTGCAAACTATTCGGTTTGGAAAAAAATGATATTAGAGACCTCAATATCATTTTTGAAGACCTATCCATACCATACACGTACATGTTTGATGAAAAAAAAATTTTGAATTTCAGTTCTAAGTATGGGCAACCCCCAAAATTTATTGCTATTTTTTTTTTGCTATTTTTGTGTGAAAATCTTAATGCGGTTCACAGAATACATCTACTTACCAAGTTTCAACAGTATAGTTCTTATAGTTTCGGAAAAAAGTGGCTGTGACATACGGACGGACTGACAGACAGACAGACAGACATGACGAATCCATATGGGTTCCGCTTTTTGTTATTTGGCTACGGAACCCTAAAAAACTAGATGCTTTATCCTATACTATTAAACGAGTTAAGTGTCCCGACGATTTCGAAAACGGCTTGAAACCTTTTGATGAAAATCTAGGATTAGGGGTTAAAAATCACCATAAATCCAGATCTATGAGGGAATTATCTTCGAAAAGATTCATTTAAGGGAGAATTCATTTAATGATCGAAATTACATAGAAGGAGAACGCATATGATGCTTAAATTTAACCATCGCTTATAGGTTGGTAGACTAGCGGTTTTGGTGCGAGCCACTTACGTTTTGCTGCTTTTAGGTCCGGATTCGAATACCACCCATGAGACTTTATAGTTCTTTGTTTTTTAATTTTTTTATTTTGTTTGAACTTATGTAAATATTATGAAAATAAATAAAAAGACTTAAGAGTGATAATAAAATATATTTTCACCTCTGTATTTTAGAGACAAATAGCGCCATCTTTGGCCATATAAGTTAATTACATACCTGGTGATTGTGCCGCTCTGTACCGTGTTTGAAAATAGGAAATTTTCCACGGGTTTCTCTAAATTCAACCAGATGGCGCTGATAACATTTGTAATAAGAAAATCTCTAAAAAGTCGCCAAAACTGATTGATATTACTGACTTATAAATGATGAACAACTTTCTAATATTACGTATCATAAAATATTTTTCTATTTTTTTTATCAAAAAAAAAGGATGATTTGCATGTATTTTTTTCAAAAGAATCAAATTATAAAAAAAATTATAGATATTTTCAGAACAAATATTGCTTGTCCTTTCGTCCTTTAGAAGGCCACTACCGACTAAAACAACGAAAATATATCTTATATGTACTACTAAACAAGTTATCTTAGTTTATAAAAACTCCGATTGAACGAGCGACGCTCGGTCTCCCAGCTAGTTCAATATAATAAGAAAATTATCAGTATCATTATTTATATTAGAATGAATTATTTTAAAATTATAATACCCATTTAAATTCAGTCACTGGGATGATATTGGGTTGTTAACTAAGTAACTATGATGGTTATCATCCCAGCGAATGTGTTATTGTCAATCAATCTGATGAGGCCGTGAGAGTGAGTGACTGAATTTAAATGTATATTGGAGTAATTTATTATTCTTTGAATGATTATACTGATAATTATGTTATTTTAATTAACAAAACATCAACTTTTCTTAATCAATTTTATCAATTGAAAAACATTCATCTGTATGGATAAAATAAATTGAAAAAATTAATAAAAAAATGAATCTATTTTTCTCGACAATGAAAACGAATTTCATGCTGCCACTTCTCGGATGTAATAAGGGGGCCATTCCCTATGACATATACATAAAAATTATGGTAATCTGTGATTCCTAAGTTTGATACTCTCCTTAGCTTGCGGAGGCACTACCGTGACTCCAAATAGCGTAAGACTTGGCTTGCAAAGGCTTGCAAGGCCGTGACTCCACAAATTTTCGACATCACTTCGTATCTCCTTGCATGATACGTATCTCCTTGCAGGCTATTGCTAGGCAACGTTGTTATTCAATAAATGTTATGTGACTGAACAGATATTTTATGTTTTTAATATTGGCGACGAGGCCAATTCAATGGATTTAAAGAAATTAAAACGTACAAGAAGCTCAGTACAGTTTATTAACGCGCACAGAAAATGTGCTCGACACTCAAGACCCAAGTAAGTATATAGCCCCGCTTGGAGTCACTCGACAAAACAATAAAGGAATTTCACGAAATACAGAACAACATAGAACTAGAAACCGAAGATGAACATCTTGAGGAAGAAACCTTCTACAGATTCGAGTTTGAGGAGTTGTGTATAGCACTGAAAACTACATTACGAAAACTAAGTATTACTTCACCACTCAAGAGGAAACCTCAGTCCGCTTGAGGCAGACAGAAACTCCAAGAGGGACTCCCTACCAACTGATCTTTGGAAAAGAGTTTAGAACTAAGCTACATGCCATGCTAGTCCCATACCTAGACCGGAGCCACGTAGTCAGAGGACAAGGAGGCATTTCTCTCCTGAAGACAAGGTGGCCAGGAGTTACTCCTCTCTTGCCCAGAAGTTTGAATTCGGCACAATAACCCGACGTCTGGGTGGAGTACATTATGAAGTCAGAACCGATGGGGGACTCCTGTGGATCCGTCACCTCGATCAGCTGCTGCTGTCTCCCCTGGTGTCCTGATTCGCGGGGGAGACGTGATACGTATCTCCTTGCAGGCCAATGCTATGAATGATTGCTATGCGACATTGTTATTCAATAAATGATTTTTTCTTTAAAAAAAATATTTTCTTTTATCGCTCTTGGGTCTTGTTATTTACATATTTACTTATGTTCATACTAAATAAAAAAATTAAAAGCCAAAAACAAGTCTCGTAGGATACGAACCCGGACCTAAAAGCAATAACGTAAAAACTTCATTCAAAATTTGCCGCTTGCACCTCTGGGTTATAGACTACTTATAGAGGTAAGTCAAAAATAAGCATCATATACGTAAAAAAATTATGTATGTGTGCGTAATTTGAGCCCTTATTCATACGAGATAAACGCAAAACTATAATTGTAAGGGGACAAATATATCGAAATCCTTATTTAATTAACATTATTATGGTTTATTAGTGTACATTGATCTTGTAACTGCTCGCTGTTTTACGTAATATGGTTTAGGGTTATTTATACTATTTTTAAATCGAAAAACCAAGTTATAGTCAGATTAACGCCATCTATCGGATTTTTTCAACCAGGGAGCACTAACGTTTAACCTTAACCTTAATTAATGCTTTAAAAAGGTTCATAATATAAATATTGGGATTGCCACCAGTATTTAAAGTTATTAGAATTAAATGTTTTTATTCACCGTTAGGTCGCATAGGCGGGTCCGGGGTGGGTACGAGGGGTGTCGGGGGCGAGCCTAGCTGCGCCGCCTGCCGCGCCAGCCGCCGCGGGGACGTACCACGTGACCTGCTGCGACGAACACATATTTATATTATTTACCAATAAGTACGACGTGTCTTCTGGCTCCGCAATGACTTAAACGTTGAGTGTACAAGTTCCACTTTGTGCTAGGTAGGAAAAGAAATTACGATTAAAAGAATGTGTAAATTATTTTGAAAACATTTTGATTTGATTTTGAGTACAAAAAGTCTATGCAAATAGAATGCCGAAATCAAATAAAGACACGAAATCGGGAGAGCGTGATGAGGATTAAGATTAAAATGGTCTTTGACATCACACTAAACAAAATACTAGTATGTAATTCGAAACACGAAGGAGTGCGATGTGTAAACTACGATACATTTCTGAACCGCAACCCTAAAGTAATATATCGGAGTATCGGACGGAAGGCAAACCAGCGTACCTAATCCTTAGCATAAAATAATATTAATAACATCTCTTGATAAAACTTAAAGTCCTCTCCCTATTTCTTACTTGGGGCCTTCAGAAGACAATTTTTTGGTAAGATCTTGAGGTCTCGCACTTGTGGTAGGAGGTGGAATAGCTTCAGGTTCAGATTTGCTTGAATCTGTCTTATCTGTCGAATCATCTGAAACAATGTGTTAAGTGCTGTAAAGCCGCGGTGTATAAGTACAAATTATAATTTTTTTAACAACTGTCAAAACCTACATTTTGTTCTCAAACTGTTCGTATTACTGGCATATGACGTCACAATATGACAAACTAATGTGTCGATTTTTATAAATGTGTTAAAAAAGTGTTTTTTTGAAAATTTAAGAAGATACTCAGAATCAAGTACTGAATACAGGAAAAATATTGAAAAAACCGATGTACATATTTTTTTCAGGTTTTCATACTAAATCTGAATAGAAAATTAAGACTTTGTATGGGAAACTAAAGAAAATAATTGCAGATCGTGTTTTAGGGTTCCGTACCCAAAGGCCAACGGGACCTTATTACTAAGCCTCCGCTGTCCGTACGTCCGTCAGTCCGTCTATCAGCGGACTGTCTCTCATTAACCGTAATAGGTAGGCAGTTGAAATTTTCACAGTGTGTGTATTTCTGTTGCCGCTAACAACAAATAATAAAAAATAATTAAAAATTAAAGGGGACTCCCCTACTAGAAACATGTTTTTTTTGCAGCGATTTTTACTCAATCTTAATAATGGCAACAGGTAGAAGCTTGAAATGCTCAGTTTTTATTGCTACAGCCGCTAAAAAAATAATAAATATAAAAATTTATAGGGGGTCTCCATAAAAGAGACGTGTTTTTGGAGTTTCTTGTACGATGGTACGGAACCCTTCATGCGCGAGTCCGACTCGAACTTGGGCGGTTTTTTTCAATTTGTTTCCTGTATTCTATACTTGATTTTGAGTAACCTTTTAAACAAACGCACTTTTTAACACCCTGTATATCGTAAAATTGACAATAGATTAAAATATACAACTAGTAAGTTTTCTGTTTAGTGAAGAATAATTTTAAAATCTATTGATACTGTCAAATACCCATAGTATTACATATTGTAGTTTTCCTAGCGGTATACATGAAAATCATCATACATCTGGGGGTATCGTAATATGAAAAGTATAGTTAATATAGTTACCTGGTGGCAAGCTCAAAGCTTCTCTGACTCGGTCGACGAGTGCGCTAAACACTGGATACTGTTCTTTGTTGGGTTTTGGTCCTATTGGCAGCAGTCTGCGTGAAATTAAGACAACCGTTCAATATCACTGGGACAATATGGACTATAAATAATACGGAATGCATCATCACTAACTTATAAAAAGCCGCAACAATATTGAATACTTGTCACAAAGTTCGATAATTCTTGCAGACTGATTAAGACCAACTAGAACGTCAGATTAACCCAAATCCTACTAATACGGGTGTTCACTTGGCACGTGGACACTAGTATCATTGGTTTTTTGAGGCGAAACTTAAAAATATATGCAATAAATATTATGTTACTGTGTATTATATCTATATATTAAACGTATATCAGTCTCCGGTTCCCATAATGCAGGGAATCCTACTGTAGAGGCAGATGACCGTGTGTGATTTGTCCCGGATATTTTTTATTTTTTTAATAGTATTATAATAATGTGGTATACCGTTCTTGCGGCGGTATGTGGAAGGTTTGAAGCGGCTGGTGCGACAGTATCGGCGGAGGTGCGCTCCAAGCCAACTCCATCTTGGACAGAGGCGATTCTGGCGACGCGTATGCGAATCCTTTTACTGCAATTATTAATTACTATTATAACGGACGCACTTTTTGACTCAAGCTTATATTATCGAAGCCGGTAGTCGCTATTTAAAGTTAACTGTATTATCCATCCGAACTTTGCCCCCAAATTGCAGTGAAACTAATTATTGTTCTTAAAAACCTATAGGAATGTTTTTACGGACCAACGCATTATTTTATATGTACCCGCAAATAAAAGGTTTACAAACCAGGACTTCTCATAGCAGTAAGAGGGGGCGACCTGCCATTTTGTGGCCACTGGCCGAACTGTCCTTCGCTGTTGGACGACGCAGCGGTATCGGGCGAAGTGCTGCTCCCCACTAACAATAAACATTCCTGGTTAAAACTATTTAAACACAGGATACAAATACCATTTATGGGTAATATTAAAGTTTCCGCTTCGCTTTACGCTTACCGACAATCCTCTTTTGCTTGCCTAAAACCTTGGCTCGAGGCGACGTCTGCTGTGCGTGCAACTGATCCGGCCAAATCTCCACTGATTGACCACTCATTGGGGTTGATTTTCTGCAGAATTATCAGTTGTTAATATGACATACACATATTTTGACAATGTATTGTATTAAATATTCAAAACTTACAAGTTTGATGAATCACTTCCAATGGAAACTGAAGAACTGGTTGAAAGTTGATGAGCAGAACGAGATCCAATAGCCGCCTAGCGATTAAAAAAATAATGGATATATTTTGTCATTTAATAACTAAACTTTTGTACACTAATTCCTTAATTTTCATATTGACGTGTCTTACAATCTTGCTAAGCGGTGGATGTGACGTCGATGCAGGCGTCTCAATTTTAGGAGGGTCTTCATAGTGCGAAGGTTCATCAAAAGAGCCCTAAAACCATAAGACAATGTCAACATTTCTGTAGGTGTATAAAATATCAGTCACTTAGTTTTATTCAAAACGTACAGGTGCCGTGCTTCCGTGGACTGTTGTATCGGACTTATCGCTCGTTTCTGGAATAGCTATGAGTTCGCTCTCTGAAGACTCTTGTTCTAAGCTCCACTGTTGATATCTGTAAAGCGAAGATGAATGTAACGGTTGTTTTCAAATTCACCTTTCATAGAAAAAAGATAGAATGAAGAAAATGTTAAAAGATAAGAAAAGAAAATAACCGTTTCGACCTCTCCTCAATAACTGGGGTTGTAGAAAGTAAATTGCTATACTTGGCGCTTTTGGCTGGCTGTTCCCAGTGCGTGGGCATGTGCCCGGGCGACTTGTGCTGCAGTTTGGGCTTGCCGAGCGGCGGCAGCGGGCTGGTGGCCGCGCGCTCGGCGGCCGTCGTCGGCGGCTGCTCGTGCTCCGTCTTCAGAGACGGCTGGCTTAAGTCTGCAACAATGGCACTCGAATAGGGTAGAGGACTACTAGCTACTAGTCATTTGAGTAACTTTTTATCATCTGTCAAAAACGGCATTTTGTTCTAAAAATGTTTGAAATACCAAGACGTTTCGTCATAGTATTTCAGCGTCGTAAATGGACTCATTTTGAGATTTTTACTTATTAAAAATTTAAAATGGGATGACAAACGAAAGCAATATGGTTTTATTATTGATGCAGCCATCTACCCTATTTGTTGTATCGACACACAGATAACTCCAATGGGGAAGAAAACTGACAAAGCTCGCCGATAGAGGCGCTGATATCGCGTGACTCATACTAACTGTGAAAACGTATAGAAAAAATTGATTACGTGAACTTAACATAAGATTGTTAAAAAAATGCCGCGTTGTGTGGCGATTGGTTGTAATAAGGTTGAATAATGGAAATCATTAATTTCCTAAAGATTCTCGGATGAAGAAGACATGGGAAAAGTTACGTTTTCAATTATGTATTTTTCAACTTCGCCTTTAATTGAGTAACAATCCAAGTCGCATACATTTTCAATTTAACAAGTTTACAGAAAAGAAAACTAATTAATAACACCTCGATAATAAAAAACGCGGAACTAATAGGGAGTTTTCAGATGACATACGTCACTTCGTTCAAAAGATTCTCAATAGATGGCGTTTCTAAGCTTTGGCAATGTATTTTTAAAACAAGCGTAGAATTTACGGTAGCAAAATATATTTAATATTGTTGAAAATATATAAAAAGCCACCAGAACATAGATTCTTATTAATTAAATTAACAGAAACGATAGGTACATTTCCAACTTGGTCAAGTATGGATGACCTGGGTGCGTTCTGGTTTCCCTGTTATATGTAATTTCTTTTTCCGAACCAAAAGTAAATTGTTTTTAATACATTTTATGATTTATATGCAATTTATAACTCGGTATCATGTTAGAATTAAGTTAGTTAAGAAATACAAAAACAATACTGATAAGCTTTGTGCATCAAAAATTATGAAAAGTATTTTTTGTATCAAAATACAAAATAAATATTCAACGAAAGTAATCTTCGAAATAATGTCGAATTTTTTATGATATTACTCGGTAATATCAATCAGTTTAACGATTTTTTAGAGATTTTTTTATTTCCAATGTTGATCAGCGCCATCTAGTTGAATTTAGAGAAAGCCGTGGAAAATTCCCTATTGAAAGTTGTTATGAGTCAAGCGTCCGTAGCGCCATCTGCAAATAGCTTTGCGTTTTCTTCCCCATACAGCATGATGTTCGATATCACTAAAACAGGTGACCGCGCTAGTTGCGATACTGTGATTGGCTGATTTAAAGACATGCGCAAGCAGCAGCTAATTACTTCTATGCGTTATGGATGACATTCTGCGTCCTTTTATGTGGTATAAATATTATATTTTTATATTATTACATCGATGTAATTAGCTGAACTCATGTATCATATATCATCAAATCTGGGAGCAGGATGGGGTACAAAAATGTGAACATGAATGGGAGCGTGTGTTTAGAAAGTATTTAAAAAAAAGTAAAGTATTAAGTCAATGTAATTAGTTGGACAATAGAGATATTAACCTCTCGCCCGGGGCTGGGGCATGACGATCATCGGCGGAATACGCTTGCACTGATGATACTGGCCCTCGACGCTATTCAGTACGATGCGCACTAGCGACTGCACTTGGCTGCACATTGTGCCGCTGCTGTAGTGGTACTGAGAAAAGGGCGGACGGTTACCGATACATATTGATTCCAAGCTAGGAACGAACGAATTTACGAGGAGCAGTATGAATATGAGCAGTCTGAATGGAAATACCATTTAAAAACCAAAACATCAAACTGAGAAAGCAATCGATCTTTAACAGATATTTAGCACAATGTGCTTTCAGAGTTTAACTGGTGAGGCCGCCGTAGTTACTGCCCAAATTACTAGCCGCTGGCTGTAGTACTACCCCAGTGTTTTTCTTTAATACCCGCCCCCTTTACAAGTTAAAAAAATCTTGCGACCCCCCTAGGGCCATAAACATACAAAATGTTAGTGTTTTGAAAGACTACGTTTATAATTTTCTTCAATTAGAAAATGATTTCCTTATTAACGTCTCCAAAATAGAATCACATTTTCACAAATTGTTAAAAAATTAACAGGTCCAGCCTTCTTACTGAAATCGATTTTTCTCATTGCAGTGCAGGACCTATAAACACAAACTTTTTCTTTTACTCGCGACCCCTTGAGAAAGGCTTAGAGGGTCGCACCCATAGGTTGAAAACCACTAACAACCCAATTTACCAGCCACTGTAGTACTGCCCAAGGTACTGTCCAATTTACCTTATACAGAACCACGAGCAATGCCATGAGCCAATGCCGCCTAACGTGCGGCTCCAATGCGGCGAGCGAGTGCGTCGCGCCGCTCGCCGTACCGCTCGCAGGACCGCTGCAGTACTGCCCAACAAAACGACAACTTCATAGTAAGGTCTCAACTCTTAACCATTACTTTTTATTAACTTTTACCTATTTTGAATTAAGTTGATGTGTTTATTTTGTTTTTAATTTTGATCTGTTCTACTGTGTCTATTTTTTTACCATGATGTAATATGTTGTGTATTGTTATTTAAATAAATGTTTTATCTATTCTTTCATTAAGGTAGAAACTGTATAGCAAAGAGTACTCAATATTTTGGGATAAAAACGTTTGAGCAATGGAAAACCCACATCCCGTATCTAATATTGGGTTATTTCAGACTAACGTGTTAATGATAATTGATTCACTAAAGGTAAATATTTTACCAAATTTCCAGAAATTAATCAAGTTTTTGCCTATTGATGTTATCAATATATCCAATGTAGTTTGATAAGTATTCATAATATTTAGTACCTGCAGCAATAATAGAGTAGGCTCCGCTATACTGGCTCCCATCAAGTGGTTCTGATCCAAAACTTGCGGCAGGTTGGCCATAAAAGCATTGTATATAGACGACGTTCTGTAAATCCGAGCACAAAATAAATGTTTGTTAACAATACAAAAATGAAAAATAAAAAGAATGATACATTTATGTAAATACAAATATTAACTGAAACACATACCTAAGAACATGCGGCGATATGTGAAAGAATTTTTCAACAGAGTTATACCCCAACAATAGGAACAGATGTCGAATCACAAGCTCTTGCGCCTTCATCGATTGTTTTTCGTCGGTCGGAGGATGAGCTTGATCAGACCTGCAAACGAAAATGACAATATAAATATTTTTTAACAGCATCTGGTGATTTACACTGAATTAGCAAAGTTTTCAAATGTACCTTGACAAAAACTGCATGAGTAAGAAGACCAGCAAATTAGTTGTTTCACGATCAGCCTCTTCCAAATCTACGGCTTTTGGCAATACAGTAGTCAAAGTATCCTCTGATCGCCCGGACATTGAATGAAAACCGTCTGAAATATTCAAAAATGTTGTTAAAGAATATGTGAAAATGAAAAAAAGCGGCCAAGTGCGAGTCGGACTCGCCCGTGAAGGGTTCCGTAGCAGCAAGTAACATAATATAAAAGTTCTTGTAGTTCGTTGTAGGTAAATTGCGGTTTACGATTTATGACGTATAAAAATAAACTACTTACTAGATCTCGTTCAAACCAATTTTCGGTGGAAGTTTGCATGGTAATGTACATTATAAATATTTTTTTTAGTTTTAACATTTTCTTATTTTAGAAGTTCTGGGGGGGGGGGATACACATACATACACATACCATACATTACATACATTTACCACTTTGGAAGTGTCTCTCGCGCAAACTATTCACTTTAGAAAAAAATGATATTAGAAACCTCAATATCATTTTTGGAGACTTATCCATAGATACCCCACACGTTTGGGTTTGATGAAAAAAAAAATTTTAGTTTCAGTTCTAAGTATGGGGAACCCCCAAAATTTATTGTTTTTTTTTTATTTTTGTGTGAAAATCTTAATGCGGTTCACAGAATACATCTACTTACCAAGTTTCAACAGTATAGTTCTTATAGTTTCGGAAAAAAGTGGCTGTGACGGACAGACGGACAGACAGACAGACATGATGAATCCATAAGGGTTCCGTTTTTTGCCATTTGGCTACGGAAACCTAAAAAGGATAAGTATATTAATTATTACCGTGAGTGGCGTTATTAGCACGAGGTAAAGTTCCCAAAGGCTGCGGCGCAGCGAGAAGCTGCCCCAGTCCGAACCGCGACGTCTTGCGTTTCAGTAATGGCGCGGAGTACTGCCGCGAGTAGACCTTTTCCCGCTCTGTTTGGAAAAAGGACACTTTTGTGGAAGATTAATATTGCACTTTTATGGCCACAGCAACCTGGCCTTAAGCTAAGAAATTTTGTAGGTTTTGTTCTTCAATTTTGCTATGCTTTGCTATTATACGAATAACATTGTCATACAGTTTTTTTTGCCAATATTTTGCCAATTCCCAAGCACAGCAGCATTCACAAGCAGCTTACGACGTCCCTCCGGGACTAGAGAACGATACTAACGTATTTGTTGCTCACCATGCCTGGGGTCAGGGTGGGGCGGCATAGTGGCGGGTGCGGATATCGTCCTCTTATACGGCCATTTGGTGCCAAAGGAAGCACTTAACGTGTTAACGTTTGCTTCGCGGGCGGACACGCTCAGCGCTTCGTGGGCACGACGCACTTTGTATAGGAACCACTCTGAACTCGTTTCGCTGCTAACTAGCTCTGAAATATCAATAGGATATAAGTCGACACGAACAATGGTTGAAAAATGTAGACACATAGTAATAAGATAAATTAACTTACCACTTTAAATAAAACGATAAAAACGAAAGGAACATAAAACCTGTCAAAAAACAAAATAAAAGAATAAAGTTTTAAAAAGTAATCAATAAGCAAAACTATAACAAAGAACAGAAAACATCTCGACTTACCTCTCAAGTTAGAGAAGTCTACGGTCTTATTTGAGTTTATTTGGGCCTCCAAGAACAACGCTTCAAAACGATTGAGGAAGAATTCCCAGTTTAGTATACGGCGGTCACTAAGCGTATTGTGGAGTTGGTATATTGACTGAAGAACCATTGGTCGATCCACAATGACGAGGTCGAATTGTGTTTCCAAACAGTACAGCAACAACTGAAATAATAATAATAATTAAATTCTCTTTATGATCTAACGGTAAACCATTACTGAGAATAAAAATATGTACAGTAAACAGATCGAAACACGAACAACAAAGTGGTCCTATGTAAAAATAAATTTATATATTGTGTTACTCGATTTTATTTTTAGAAAAATTCTAAAAACTCAACGAATATTGGACTTCTTTTATACGTACTTCGATGGCATTATCGTGAATAGTGCCAATATACAGGGTGGCCCGCTGCGCCACATACACGCTGATATCGTCCATGCTTGAAATCAGATAGCAGAAGGCTGTCGCCAGGGCTGTCTGTAGCGGAAGACTCGTCTTGATGGGGGAACCATCCATGAACCTAAAATACAGTAAAATTATGTACACATTTATCATCAACATCATATCGGCCGAAAGATATTCTCAGCTGAATAAATGCCTCCCCCGGGGATTTATACTTTGACCGTGCCCGCCCGACCTGCCCTACCAGCATAGCAAAGTGGCGCCCACCATGGATCGAATCATCATCAGGCAAAAGACGTCCACTGGTGGACAAAGGCCTCCCCCAAAGATTTCCCCATAAACCGGTCCTGCGCTGCCCGCATCCAGTGACTTCCCGCAACATTCACCAAGTCATCCGTTCACCGGGTGGAAAGCCTGCCTTCGTTACGTCTTGCGGTGCACGATCGCCACTCAAGAACTTTAATGCCCCTACGGCTTTGGTTGGATTGGCTTGGATCCAATACTCGCCACAAAGAATAGATCAGTGGTATTGTAACCTGATAATGATGGTGACCCGTTCCACGGCGGTAAAGCGTACGCGATGGTCCCTGTGGTGGAACTGCTCTCTCACGAGCGCACAGAACACGTCCGCCCCGCCAGCCAGAGTCACGCAGTGGAGCAAGATGGGCACCGCCACCGAGCAAATGTGCGAGTGGGCCGCGTCGCACACGTTCCATAAACTATTGTAGATATAAAAAAACGAATAAAGTAAGTAGGAATTTGCTAAAAAAAGTCTAGCTAATGAAATTCCGAAAAAAAATTATTGTATTTATTTTTATTTTATTAAGAAAACCAACAGCTTTTCAACACACAAAGTAATATAGGATAATGTAACTTATCACAAGCCAATTACAGGTTTTCCTAAGTTAAACATATAAAAAAACATGCAAAGAGAGAGTGTTTGACATGCGGCTATGAAGAATTAAGAATTAACATTTTGTGATAAAGAACAATTTAAAATCGTAAGTAACAGTGTCAAATTTTGACAAATTTTAAAGTTTTAAGGTACATCTCATCTCACTATCTCACTAATATTATAAATGCGAAAGTATGGATGTTTGTTTGTTTATTTGTTTGTTTGTTCCGCTTCACGCTGAAACTACTGAAAGAATTGGGATGAAATTTGGCAGGTAGAAAGATAATACACTCGGTTAACACACATGACTTTTTATCCCGGAAAACTTGAAGGTTCCCGGAGGAAGGGCTAAAAAGTGAAATTTTTATTTCATCATGTTTGTTCCACTTCCACGCTGAAACTACTAAACAGATCTGGATGAAATTTGGTAGGTAGATAAGTAAAGCACTCGGTTAACACAGAATACTTTTATCCGGGAAAACTTGAAGGTTCCCGGAGGAATGGCTAAAGTGAAATTTCATCGTGTTTGTTCCGCTTTCACGCTGAAACTACTGAGCGGATTGGGATGAAATTTGGTAGGTAGAATAGATAAAGCACTCGGTTAACACATACATATAATACTTTTAAGTAAAGGCTGGAAAACAACATAGTAGAACATAGTTTAAGGGGGACCTGAATATAACATTTCCATGCCATCCTCAATCCTCAAGAAATACAAATACAATACAATACTGTCACAAATACAATATCCATACCGGCGGAGCCGCGGGCAACAGCTAGTATTATATAATAGTGAGCGATAACAATAAGAGTGTCTTTCAGTGTGTGTGTGTGTGTGTGTATGTGTTTGTGTAGGTATGGATCTGTGTGAATAAGATTGTAGGTGTGTAAGCGATTGGTGTGTTGATCCTTTTATTTTAAATTAGATTTGCTAGTAGTAATTTCTGTAATAGCTTTATTTTTAAAAGCTTGTCTTGTATGGGAAAATATGTCAACGTTATCAAAAAGTCTGTTGTTGTCTTGTTACAAATACGAGATATGATTGAATTTTGCGCATAGTTAGTACGGCTAAGTGTTGTACAGAAAAGTTTTGTATGTCTAGTTCGGCGCACAGGTGTAGAAAATATTATATCTCCAAGCAAGCTACTACTATCTAATTGTCCATGTAAAATATCACAAAGTAACATTTGGTCAAGAATCAGTCTACGATTGTCAAGGCTAAGAAGTTTGAAATGAGTACATCTGTCTTCATAATTGGACAATGGTGTGTCAAATTTGAAATTTAGAAACCGTAAAAATCTTTTTTGTATTTTCTTAATGCAGCCTTTGTAAATTTGGTATTGTGGGTTCCATATACTACTAGCATATTCAAATAGGCTGCGTACGTATGCAAAGTATAAAAGTGAGTAAAAAGTTTACTGGATCTTATTACGAATCTCAAATTCTTATAAGCCTTATCAATATCAGTATATGTATATGTGCTCACTAAATGTTAGTTTTTATCTAGTAGTACACCCAGATCCCTCACCAAGCCCGTCCTCTCCACAATTGCTCCGTTTACCATGTATGGAAATGACACTGGTTTAGTTTTACGTGTGAAACTTATGACTTGACATTTATTTACATTCACGTTATTCTATTAAGCGTGTAATAATCAGATAACGTATCAAGATCAAATCCTGCAGTTTATGACAATCATGAATATTATCAATTTTCAAAAAGATCTTCGTATCATCTGACAATACATGACAAAGGCCGCATTCTACAGACACGTATGAATGTCAAACAGATATATAATGTCTGTTAATGTTAAATTTCTCACTTTTTTGAAACAAATAATAATGTTACCACACTCACTTGTCAATGAGCAGGTTTTCTTGACACCATATCAAGAATCCCCTATGGTCGGACAACGCATCTGCGTTCAGAACCAGCACTTGAAGGCATTGAAGCAAGTGGTAAAGAACGTCGGGGCGAGAAGTGCTCTTCAATTCCTAGAAAGAACCAAATAAATTTTATTGTGAATCATATCTTATAAGTTTACAGGTCAATAATAGTATAACTTATAAAGTACACCGCATGGAATGTATGAAAACCGATGTAAAAATGAATAGGCTGAATGAAACAAATAATGAAAATATATGCTATAATTTCCAAATCTAACACTATTTTCGATAAGTTTCTTTGGAGAACTTAGGGCGTCCGCTGCGTTAAGCAGGTGCACGGTGCGGGCGTCCGCTCCGGGTGCTGTTTCATGTCATTTCATAGAGCATCGCTGCGTGAGGCGGGTCTCCCGTCGCACGCGGCGCGGGCGGCGGAGTACGCCCCGCGGGCGACGGGGTACACTCATGTGTCCGTGCGAAGGAGCACACGAGCGGAGCTGTTTCAAGAAAATCAGTGAGCGCCGCTGCGTTATCCGTGTCACGGGCGCCCGCGACGGGTTAAATTTGTCCGCGACGGAGCACGGCGCGGGTCCCCGCGGCGGACGCCCGCGCCGTGCACCCGCTTAACGCAGCGGACGCCCTTAATCATTTAACTGATAAATAAAACATTTTTTTTATTCAAAACATATCACTTTAATTTTTTTCCATACATTTTAGAATGGATAGAATACTTATAGATGATTTTTTACAAATAAAAAATATTCTCATCATAGGATTGTATTGCCCTTCAAGAATTTTTATATGTCCATCAAACCACATAACATACTTCTTCTTCTTTATGTTAAGAGCTAGGCTCTTGTCGGTAGAGTAACCACCATTCTTTTCTACTCCTCGCCAACTCCTTGACTTCCTGGTACGACACGACATTGACTTTGGTCTTCACTTGATCGATGTAACTTATTCTCGGCCTTCCTCTACCTCTCTTTCCTTCTATATTTCCCTGCATGATGTTTATTATGAAGTCATCGTGTCGTAACAAATGTCCAATCATATTTCCTCTTCTGTTCTCAATAGATTCTATGACGTTTCCTTTATCTTTCACTCTATCCAACACTTCTTAGTTTGTGACTTTTTCTGTCCAGCTTATACCTTCCATTCGCCTCGAGTACATTTCAAATGCTTGCAATCTTTCTTTGTCTCTTTTTGTCATTGTCCAGCTTTCACTCCCATATAATGCTACGTTCCAAATATGTATAACATTAAACGTTTCCTTATTTTAATGATATTTTCTTTGATTTCAGTATGGACTTCTTACTATTAAATGATGTTTTAGATGTTGCGATTCTTGTGATTATGAATACATCTAGTCTTGGTTGATGATGCTTCCTAAATACTTAAAATACTTTCTTGTTCTAGTGTACGCCCATTTAGTATAATCAGTGTAATATTTGGAGTTGTTTAAGCGGTAGTGAGTATTTTAGTTTTATTGATATTGATTCTGAGGTCATATTCTCTAAAGATTTCATCCATGGATGTAACTAAGTTATTCAGTTGATTAAAAATTTCTGCTAAAGCTGCAATGACATCTGCAAATCTAATAAAATGCATTCTACTTCCATTTATTTTGACTCCTCTATGTTCATTTTCTTTAACATTTTCTGTTGCAGTTTCAATAAAAAGTTTAAAAATAAGGGGCTAAACTGGACAACCTGGTTAGCTCCTTGTCTTAATACCGCCAAACCCTTTTCTTCTCCCATTTCTACTAGTTTTTTTGCTCTCTATATAACTCATAAATTATTCTTCTGTCTCTGTAATCTATTCAAGCGTTTCTCAAGGCATTCATCTTAGTTTCCAGTTAACTTTATCATATGCTTTTTCCAGATCGAGAAAAGCTACACGTGCAGGTGTGGAAACGGTTTGCTAGGTTAAAAATACTGATTTTACTGACGTCTGACCTCGAAATTACTGACCTTTTACTGAATTTTATTGAAGATTAAAATTAGCATAGATAGTCTAAGAGGAGATTCTAAATAATAAGAAAAATACAGTGTTTTTGGTTTGGCCTCCATCATCCCCATAGCCAACCAAAAACCTCCCTTTATTAACAAAATAATCACAGCTTGATCAAACTAGTGTTAAACAATTACCATATATAAAGTAAGAAAATAAAAAACAACAAACAAACATACTGTGCTCTTAGTAATATTAGCAAAATTAAGATATTCATAAGAAGGTTTCTTTTTAAAAGATGTGTGTAATGCATCCATTAAAAAAAATATATTTTTGCTCCTATTTTGAAAATAGTTGATTCAGTATTATGGAGTTTCTGTCGCGGAAAAATCTTAAAATGGCTGGGAAATACTGACTTTACTGACCATTTTCTGGGAAATACTGACTTTACTGACCATTTTCTGAAAAAAACTGACTTTTACTGACCAAAGCCAAAAAATGGGACTTTTACTGACTTTACTAACTAGTTTCCACTCCTGCACGTGATTCATTCAAGTCCTAAATCCATCCACTTTTCTTGTTAAATGTATGTAATGAACGTAACATACATTTTTTTTATTAAAATTTGCCGATTTTTTTTATTCATTCCATGCGGTGTAGTTTATAAAGACTACCTTTTTTAAGGACCTAAGTCATGGTTCGGCCATTCAGTCCGTTCGTCGTGGTAAGACTAAATCTGATGATAATACTAGGTATAAACAGATACTATGTACATATATAAGCTCTAATAAAACTACAATAGCTGTAACCATTTAAACAATTCCCAAAATTAGTCATTTCGCGAAAAATAAAAAACATTAATCACAATGTAGAATGTAGGCTCGAGTTATTTACTACCTGTAGTAACTGATGTATATACTGCAGCTCCTGCGGCAACTCTTCGATGCAGAAGTGGAACTTGCCCGCATTGGTAGGCCAAAAGTTGTTCATGTCGTCCTCGCCCTCCCCTTGCTCGTTCTCGCCGGCGAGGTTCGGCGTTGACACCTGGTGCGGGTGGACGTTAAGCTTCGTTTTGCAAATACAATATTTGTAATTTAATTATATAGCTATAATGTGACTAAGAACTAAAATAATGTCGGACTATCAGGATCACAGTGCCGAAGAAAGTGGAGTTTAGTCTGCTGTAGACCAAAATACCGTCCTCTATTGAAATTTAACGAGTCTTAATGATCAAATAGGTATTGGATACCCAGTATACAGAAGTGATGAACTGAGACATGATCGCTAACAAGTCTCCTCATCCCAGCGATATCCTTATCCCCAATGCACAGCGTCTACAGTTTCTTAACGATCTTGTCGAAAACCAAGAGAAGCGTTTAAAATTTTAAGACACCGGCTTAATGAACAAAAACTGAGCGGCAATGGACAGGCCATATAGTAAGCAGGACTGATAACCCATAGTAGTGGTGACCGCGAGCCGGAACCGTCATGGACGATCACCCAACTCCACCAGATGGACCGCTGGGTGCTTAGACGAATCATGCTGATGGAATGATGACGGCACATAAAATAGTGGACTTACAGCTGCAGTCGCGGTGGCCACATCAGTGTCTGTCAAGGTGACAGTCTGTGCTGTAACAAGCGGCGGAGCGTCTGTTGCCGGCAGCGTCACAGCCATGTCTAGCTGTTCCGTGATGGTCTCCACAGTCGCCGACATTATCTACATAAAAGCCTTGACTTAGTAAATATATCAATTGCTATATAGATAGGTATGGTTAAAAACAAATTAAAGACAGCGACTTCAAATGAATTCGCGGCCCCAAAATTTTGACGGCTTATATAAAAGTCACGTTGTGGCAACAGCCACGTCCTCTGAATTCGCTTTTGCATTTATATTTTTTAATTTTGACTCTCATTTATGACTTATGAGCATAGACGAAGTGAAACATCAAGATCTATTATAGACATCAGCGCGAGTATTGCGATACTCTTTGAATACTTTTCCTAGTTGTACTTATAACTTGAAAATGAGAAAACATTGAAAACCAGTCTCAATTTTGAGAAACATAAATAAAACTTGGCTAAGTAGTATTTTTCCTTTGGCTTAGTATCCGTGCTTTATACAGGATTTTAAAATTTCAAATTTTAAGGTGTTACTCAGAATCAAGTATAGAATACAGGAAAGATATGAAAAAATCCGCTCTTCAAATTATTTTTTCAGATTTCCATACTAAATCTGAATTATGAATCAAGTATTTTTATGGAAAACTGAAAAAAAAAGTTGTACATCGGATTTTTTCAATATTTTTCCTGTATTCTATACTTGATTCTGAGTAACCCCTTAAAATCTCAAACGCACTTTTTGAACACCTGTATAAAATTTCCCATCAATCCGTCCAGTAGCGGACATACACGTACTTACATATAATATACTTAGCGGTCGCATACGGAAACCCAATACTGATGTCCGTTTCATTCAGTCAAATTTTTAATGAAATGATCACAGACTGATCACAGATTATTATTTTCGACGTGCATCACTCTATTACACCCTAAATTCTTGTGGCAAATGCAGTATGCTGTTTCTATAAAATAAATTATTTATTTATAAATAGGTACGTAAGTTCGCAGGCATGCATGACTATTTCTTTTTTTATTACTAAGTTTTTAAATCGGATAGAGTATAAAAATTTATAATAATTTGTATTTTAATATTGAAAACAACATAAATTCACTAGTTTTTTAGTGCAAAGAAAAAGATTGGTGTCATAATGACCAATTTGTGCTTAATATACCTAATATGTATAATTCTTACAAACATTGCCATCCTCAAAAATACAAATACATATTTATTTACAAACTTCAGCCAACCAGCTAAACCACAATAAATTTCAAGATCACTGTTACAGTTTTTTTTAATGGTATTTGCAATTAATATTGTAAGAACATACAGCTTGACGATTCATATTTTTTCTAAATCTGCAACACAGAATAGGTACCTGATTGTAAGCTTATTTTACGATATTGAATATATGTCGAGGCCAGATCATAAAATTGATCACTTCATGATGTGGCCGACCATTTCATGAAATAGTCGTATTTCATGAAATGGAAAATATCCGCTGACCTCATCATGATATGGTCTGGCCAGATCAATGAATACATCAACGTTTGACGATATACAGCTAAACGCACGGCTATTTCATGAAATGGTCAAGCATTAGTGATCATATCATAAAATAGTTACAGTATCCACCGTTAGAGGCGCTGATATCTTTTTGTTTTTGTGATGCATCATGGCGGCATACAATTAATAATAAAAATAATGCGCCAATTCAAGATAAAATAGAAGTTAAATGTCGTTACGATACTAAACTACAATAATTTATCGAAAGTCAATCAAAAAACGAGCGCAGCGTAAAAACCTTGCAGTTCGGAAAGTATTTCATAGGTTAGTAGATATCAATCTTAAAAGCTAAGTGTTAAAAATGTATAATTTATCTATTAAACAAGATTACTCAGATTTAAAGAATGCCAGTAACTTTTCAACGTATTTTTATTTTTTATTAAACCTTTGATATCATGGAAACCCTACATTAATTATATGGCCAAACGTGGATGGACATATCAATCAACGTTGACGTTAAAACGATATGGTCAGTTTTAGCTGGCCATTTCATGAAATACAACCATTTCATGAAATGGTCGGCCACATCATGAAATGATCAGTTCTATGATCTGGCCACGACATATACATACATTCTCGTGGTGCAAAATATATTTAGGTATGTTTGCCATTTGCTATATTTAATCTTACTAATAACTAGGTGTAGAATGATAATTAACTTTCCCTTTTTATTCATTGTGCTGATAATTCATTGGATATAACGAAACACTGCATGTACAAGCAAATTTTTCCATTAATGATAAGTACTGAATCTACAAGCTTTTTTGCACCTTGCTTAAAACAGCATAGCATAAAATCTGCTTACAACATCAATTAAAAACAGGCAGGAACTAGCATAAATAAAGGAAAACTACCTGATAGAGAGAGAGAGAGAGAGAGAGATAGAGACATACTTGCGTATCTCCTGACGATTTAGTCAGAGTAGCGTCCGAGCCGACGTCGCTTATGAGTGACAGTTGCATGAAATGAACAAACTATACATCTATTAAATAGAATACAAGTCTGCTAATGAACTGGTAGTGCTATTAGTCTGACTTGGCGGGCTGTCAATATAATATTTCCAAATAAGAAACGTTTTTTTTACGACTGATATGAACTGTGTGGAAATTATTTTACTCGTTAAAATAATTGATATTAATAGGCTTGTTAGCTTGGGCACTCTTTCCTCATGCGGGCTCGGAATCACAAATAGGTAAGACATGTTACCAGATTCTTATAACCAATTTTAAAATCCAATTGATAAAAACACGAAAAATAGGAAACACAAAAACTATAATATTCAACATTCTTTAAAATGGCCATAAAAATCATATCTAATAAGCATGCATTTTAGATTTCTTTTTATTATCAGGTTAAAAAACTTAAACCCGAATCCGAAAAACTAATACAAAACTTATTGTTCAAGGGTGCGCTTGAGTTTTTTTAATAAACAAGTAATTTTTATTGCAAATACACTATATAACAGATGTCGGTGCCCCAAGGACTTTCTTGAGGCGAGATTTATTACATGGAACAAACTCGTCAAACGGGATGTATACCGTAAAATACTGAAAAAATCTTTCTACTCGTTATTAATCAATTTCAGTTTAGTTTTTCATAAGAACAACATGCTATCGACACAGATACACCTACCTATACGATTATAGGTATAAAATAACTTCAAAATTAGTCAGTTACATTACTTTTACTTATTACATCGTAAAACATATTTACCAAATTGTTTTTCAGAAGTAACAAGAATCATCTTTGTGTTTTTCTAGAAACAATATGCGCGAGGTAATGATGTGGTGGTAAAAATCTACGCCCTACAAGAATCTTTACAAGAGTAAGGATTCCACAGCTGTCATGCAAATATTATAAGACTCATTTGGATATGGTATAAAAACCGCCATCCTGTTTTAGTAGTTGTAGAAACAAATCAAGTGCCATGTCACTAATACATATTTTGAACCACCACAGTGGTGATCATTCATTGTTTTCATTTGGGAATGTTATTAAATATTCAGAAATTTTAGAATTTTATATTACATAATTTTAATTACGGATTTCCGAGCAGAAATGTTTATTTTAATATTCTTAACAGTGGTGTCGGATTCGGTGTTTACGATTAAACTTATTTGACATGACTAAATTTAAGCTTCCTATCCTTATTTTTTCGATACAGAGAGAAAAAGACGAAACACTTAAGTTTGGTTCTGTCAATAAGTTTAATCGTGAAAACCGAATCAACACCATTATCTTATTTAAGGTTCTTATTGTGTAGCTTAAGAGTTTGTTTAAATGAGTTTAGTATTTTGCCTTTGTGCCTCAGACTAAAAAAGCCAGTGTTACACTACCTACATAGCGGGCGAGATTCATATTGATAACCCTTTCTGTTGGCTTTGGCATAGTCGCATAAAACAAAAATTGACGTTTATTTGATTTATTAACATTATTTAAGACATAACTACAATTTATTTCTAAATACGAAGAAACCACCATCTATAACGAGAAAATAACACTGACATACTTTCACTAATACGACACTGAGTTTGCCTCTAATAGCGTTGCTCTAGATCTGAGAAGGTGAGTGAGTTGCCCGCGCCACTGCTCATACTGTGGTCCCGCCAAATCACACATGGAACAGCGCATACAGACAAACAACCGACATACATACATGGGGCATGTGCACCAGTACCCCTCCGACTGAAGCCTTCTCGCTGAGCGGGTGCGCGATGGACATCAGAGCGTCCACGGACGCCGCCGGCGTGCCGCCCGACTTGCTGCGTTCGTCCTCAGACTGATTCTTTTTCATCGCATCACCCCATATGTCATCAGATGTAGACGGCTGGAAATATTATCTATTTTAATAAATTAGCCAGAGCACGATACAAAAAGTATTAAAATAAAGACGCTATTTTTAAAAATTGTTACAGTAACTTAATTTTATTGGTCTTGATGTGTGAATGTAATTTGTTTATAAGGCTCTATCGGATTATTTTATGACTATTCAGTATTCTGTTTTATTTCCATTTCCTCTGTAAGTACTTTGATAATATTTTACATAGTATTTATTTTCTGAAGTACTAAGAATTAGTCTCGAAATTATTTTAATAACAAACTTTTCATTACAAAATATGATACCTCCGGTTGCGGCTTAGGTTTGTCGGGAACAATAGCGCGCACCAACAACACGGCTAGCTGGTGCCACAGAGCCGCCGCCTCGCAGTAGGCACAGCCTCCTTCCGCTAAGCACACAGCTGTAACACCAGAAAGTTGTTATTCAAAAACTGTTTAGTATTAAATTAATATAATACCGTATATCAATGTACTTACCATGTTCAATAGTGTTCAGTTGATTAGATTTCAACATAAGACGTAACAGTTTTGTAGCTTCGCTACTTACATTTTGACTATTTATCCGTCTTTGTTGAAGCTCCATCTATAAAATAATGGAATATAATAATCTTCTTCCATCAAACCTCTACAAAAAATGTAATAAAATAATGGGAAACCTGTTTCAGTAGTATGTCGAGCATCAAAATGCAACACGTTAAGTTTTTTGGTTTCATTTGATCGTCATCCTCCTTCTTCTCTGCCTCATTCGGCGATGTATCCGAATCGCGGTCTCTCATTTTAGTTCCATCAACTGAAGGAAAATGGATTTTGTTATTATAAATCCTTAATAAATAAATGTATTTGTTCAAATAATATACATAGTTACCAGTGGGAGGTTTGAATATTTTTTCCGGTAAGTTCACAACACAATGACTAAATAAATCAAATAGTTGTGATAACGGTATTTTGACATCTAGCATTGAAATTGTCTGAAAAAAAAACCATTAACAATTAGTGCCATAAATGTAGATATTACAAACGTAAAATGGTGCATGGCATGGTTAACTGACTTGAAACCACTCGAGGACGGGCAGCACTGTTTCTGGTTTAGGTTTGTCCGTTACTTTGAGCACCGCAAAGTTGTACAGATTTCTTTCATCCATGCCAGCCACGGTACAGTCTGGTTCCAATATCTTTGCTACCGGCACTTTTAGTTCTAGTAACTCCTGTTCAGAAAAAAAAACATTGCTTACTACTTATAGCAAATGTAGTACTTACATAGTTTTTTTTTTCATAAATGTCTAAATGAATCGCTTCCTTACCTTTTCTGGCACATCCATGCATATAGCCTCCATCCACGCGGGCATAATGTAGTCCCAAATAGATTGCGTGATTATACCATACGGAATTAGGCAATACAGTCTGAAAAGTCAAACACATTGTTCAAGATATTTTATATATTATGTGCCATTTTTTATGTACAGTGCTCATAATCTATATGAAAATTGTAGCATGTATTATTATTTATGTCTAACTTGCTGGCAGTAATCAGTACAGACGGGGTCTGAAGCACCTCTTATTCCACTCATCTCCTCTCTCTAGGCACGGGCCTCATCCATTATCTCGGAAAGGTTAGGCAGGAGTCACCAAATGGCGGACCGCGGTCCACATCCGGATCGCCAATCTGTTTTGTGCGAACCTTCAATAAACAAATCAACTTACGATTTTTTTTTAACTCTGCAAGTCGAGCTGTCAAAATTTACATAGAATAACGTTAAATTTGTGTCTAAACTCATACATTGTTTGACAGCTCGACCAGCATAGTTAAAAATTGCGTTATACGATACTCGAGTACGTAATTTATAATTTTCCGCGTTGTCTTTGTTGCCTCAGCTGCAGTCGAAAAGTAGGACCGGACCGCGGCGGTCATATTATTTTGGCATTTTATTTCCTAAAACGGACCCCAAACGAAACTAATTGGTGACCCCTGGGTTAGGTCCATAGACTTAACTCTTTGTTTAGGTCATAGTACACACACGGGAGCTAAGTCCAAATTGGTAGAAATTGTAGTACTAGTGACTAACGCAAGAGTTAGAAGCCCGGTCGGCCTCAAATCGGATCCAAGCCTCCTATAAGGCCTCCGACATGACCTAAAGACTGCCAACTAGTGATAGCTACCGGCATTAACAGTGAACGTTTGTTTTCGAAGCGCAGTAACTGAAATGTGTGCAACGAAGCGAATTTTCATGGCGCACCTGTTGAGTCCATCCTTGAGGTGGTGTGTCTTGGAGGCGAGGTTGTCCCAGTGGCCGGCCTGCCGCGTGTAGTGCGGCGGGTGCGGCAATAGGCACGACACTAGCACGCTACGATGTGTCTCCGCTATGTTGCGTAGCCACCCGCAAACGTGTTCCGCTTTCAGTTTCTCCACTGTGTCGTAAACCTCGCCTGGCAAGACCAATACAACAAAAAAATATGATTCGTATTTTTGTTAATGCATCGAAATGTCAACCATATATTGTGCAATTGTCGAATGAATCATCGTTCCAAGAACAGTTTTTATCTGTCGCCTTTTTTGCACCCCACAAAATTTCTACAGGCATATCAAAAGACACATAGCTAGCTGATGACGTAAAGGATAAACAGAGACTTCTCTCAATAGACTACACTTGTACCTGTATATGAAAATGCCGTCACGTGGAACCAGTGGAAGAGCACCGACAGAAGCCTCCCGAGGACCTCGTCCGGAGTGTCGGGGTTTGGCGTGCAAAGACCTACCATCAGCCATACTCCGTACCTGCGAGTCATGGGGTAGGACGATTATTTGTCATACCACGGGCGATTACTGGTTAAAATTAAAAAGAGACAAAAAGGGACGGTGACAACTAGTTAAAAACTCAGTTACGATTAAGACTGAAGGGGCATTATTCTATCTCGCCTTGGTTAATATAACAATTATCATGTGGTAATTTGAGTAGGTGATTAATAAAATCATTTTATGTTTTTATAATGAAGATTGTACTAACCGACCAAGGTGCTGTCTATCTTCAACAGATATAGGATCAGGAAGATTCACTGTCAGTGGTGGCTTTAATTGCTCTGTTGAGCTATCAGGGTCTTCAGAATTTATTGGTTTCGCTTCCTTCAAGAGACTGAAAAAATAACATCTCTTAGTTACTAAATTAGAAAATGAAAGTTTAGAGTACTCATACTTATTGTGTAATTTGAAATATCTGGAAAAAAGGCTTCAACTCATGAAACCGACAAACTTTCCCCAAAAAAATATACTCAATTCGTAAAAAAAACATTTTGGATTGCCCATTACATATGATAATTGAGAATTGGTTCTCTGGGAAAAGTTTTTCAGTTTTATGAGTAGACGCAAAAGTTTATTTTCAGGTTATAATTTTAGAAGGACCCTAAATACAATAATATATTAATATTTATCTAAGCTAGTTACCAGACACGTACCTTATGATGGCTTCCACCAGGTTGGTCTGCATGTCGCTGTCCATCTGCCAGGCCTGCGGCAGACGGGTGTGCACCACGTGGTCGCCGCCGCGCCGGCTGTTGTGCCGATTGCCGTGGCACTGCTGACAGTATCTGTAAATAAAAAGTAAGTGATAAATCATGGAAAACAAGGTGACGATTGCTAACCAGGACGTAAAGTAGGTACCAAAGATGATAGTTAGGTTGATCAATATATTTTTAGAATCTAATATAATCTAATTGTGATTGACAGTGTCACATTGTATGACAAAAATCCAGAATACTTAAACTATTTAGCATGATCACTTTATGACGATCATGATTTGAGCGATGGTCAACATAAAACCCTTCTCTTGCTTCGAAATAAATATAATTTCCATACGTCTTTTCTAAAACGTTACCTTATCGGATGGTTCCCATTATAACTGGCACATTCATTTGAGAAGCAGATAGAATAGGCTGATTTATCAGTTGAGCGGCAGTTCTGAAATAAAAAAACAATTCTGAAATAAAAAAAATGCTATAATGCATTTTTTGTATTTTATCTATTTAAAATGCAACTACGTAATTTTGAGTTCTGAAATAAAAAAATGCTATAATGCATTTTTTGTATTTTATCTATTTAAAATGCAACTACGTAATTTTGAGTTACGTATTTTTTTGTATAAAAAATATTTACCTTATTTTCGCAGACCATCGAAACTTGTTGCTGAGGATGGAGAATATCAAAAAATCGTTGATTAGGATGTTCTCTGCGAAATAAATTTTAAAATGTTTCTTAGTTTATATGAATAATAAACAATGAATAAATATTAATATTACAATATTTATGTAATATATTTACCTATGAATCTCATTAGCGCATTCAATGCATAAATATAAAGGTGGTGGGCTGTCGGACGCAAAAGTCACACTGATGCAATGGTCGTAGCAAACCTTGGCGGCTTCGGCAGAGCCGGCGTTTGGACACATGTCTCGTTGGCACAGGAATGGTACTAAGTCATCTGGAATGCAGATAAAATCATTTTATCAGGGTCGTAAAAAAATGTTTTTTATGAACATTATCAAATAACAGTATATCGAATTTTGTGGCCATTCAGCATTTATTTTACTGGTGTAAAAAATTTTAAACCATTCAAGATAAATAAATATAATAACATAATCAAGGGACTATTTACTATTTATATCAGAATCACAGTCTATCTCAAATTGGGCAACAACGCCTGTCTTTTTGGCGTTGTTTGGTTTCAGGTCTATCTATCCTATTGATATATTTTTTTATTTAAAAATAATATATGCCATAGCTTCAGGTTTTTGTTTATTCTAAGAGTAGGTTTCATCATGATTCACTTACTCGAAAACTTGCACAGCAGGCCCTTCCTATCGAAAAGTTTAGCATCAAACGGTGGCCAGTAATAAAACAACAATTTAGCGGCGGACACCCGCGCGCCCCACGTGCCGTAAGCGATCACGCACAGAATGTCCTTTACCACCGTCTGCTTCATAGACATCAGACATTCCAGTAGTTGGCAATGATGAGCTGAAAACCAAAAGAATGTTTAGGATCAAGTATTCAACAAGTGTAGTCGTTTTTATTTAAAAAAGTTAACCTGGGTTGTTTGAATGCTGAAACACCATCATAATAATGGCTGCAACCGACTGTGAAGCCTGACTCTCTTCTTCTTGACCAGAGTATTTTCGAGCTGCAAATATTACGACATGTTAGTATATTCAACAAGTGGTTTAGTAATCAACTATCAACTTTAGATCTTTTACAAAAATCATTCAACATTTTAAGCAAAAATTATAGAAAATACTTACTTATGGTAAAAGGTAAGATGTAATAACAAAGTAAATTCAATATCTCTTGATGAAGTGAAACTGGAAACACGGCCACACAATAAGCCACAAGATAAGGCAAATTATCTATCATATCATACTCCAGGAAGGGTAGAAGACAGCCCAAGCATTGAAGAACTGCCTGACCGAAAGCTGAAATAAGAAATGTTCTGAACTCATTAAATTCTGTATTTGAAGAATACATTATATAGTCATTATAAACTTTAATTTAAAAAAGTCAGTTATTTTTACCTTGAATACCATACTGTAAGTGAGGTGCTGAGTCCACTAACTGTGATATGGCATTGAATAAACCTTTGTAATCCAAGTTAGGATATAAAGCCATCCTGTCGGCGTCATTGTCAGAATCCCGTAGCATTTCCAAAGGTGATCTAGGAACATCTTTCAATACACCTGAAAAAGAATATTATAGATACACAGTTTTGTTTTATTATATTAGCTAAAGAACAATAAGAACATAATGTAAGTTTATAACGTAGCATACTTACTTAGTAAAGTTTGAGAAAAATATTTAACAGTGTTGGCTATGTCATTGCCATACGGTAAAGGTTGAATGTTGTGCATCAGCCGCAGTTGGCAGTCATACAGACTGCGTATTTTCGCCGTAACTACAAGAAAATATCAAAATGAATTGTAAAATATACTAACTTACATTCAAGTAAATACACACATAATTTGTTAGTAAACTATACCAAAGATATATAAGATTACTTTTCTTGTATAAACTTGCAGCATTCATGCCACACGTATAGGTTTGATGAAAAAAAAATTTTGAGTTTCAGTTCTATGTATGGGGAACCCCCAAAATTTATTGTTTTTTTTCTATTTTTGTGTGAAAATCTTAATGCGGTTCACAGAATACATCTACTTACCAAGTTTCAACAGTATAGTTCTTATAGTTTCGGAAAAGTGGCTGTGACATATGGACGGACAGACAGACAGACAGACAGACAGACAGACAGACAGACAGACAGACAGACAGACAGACTTGACACGTCCATATGGGTTCCGTTTTTTGCCATTTGGCTACAGAACCCTAAAAAGGTTATATAAAAAAACCAGACAAGTGCGAGTGTGACTTGCACACAGAGTGTTCCATACAAACAATATTGAGAACTTTTTATAGGTTTTTCATGGTTTTTCCGTAATCTATAAGTATAGAACTATTTTCTGTATTTTTTCAAAATTTGAAGCTGAGTAGTTATGGCGATAATGGGGGATGAATGGTCAATTTTCGTCTACTTCATCACAAATCTATATGTGTGTAAGTTTCAACTTAAGCGGTCCAGTTGATTCGGAGCAAATTGGCTGAGACAGACAGACAGACAGACACGTGAGTGATCGATCCTATAAGCATTGCTTTTTTTGTTTGAAGTATGGAACCCCAAAACACAATTACTTAACAATTAAAATACCTGAAAATACCAAAAAATAATGAAAATGAGAGCCAAGCAGGACAACTTAAATACATACCTACCACAAATATTAAGTATCACTGTTACTAACTAAAAATCCTGGAACAGCTCTGACTTGACCAACAAATGTTTAAAAACAGACAGGTAGACGACACCAAAAACTGACGGTACCAACAAGATTTGCACTATCATTAAAAACAAAACAAAAATATACACAGATTACAGTAAAACTTAAGGGCAGGTTGCATATTAATATTTAAAATACTAATTGGACACAATGGAGTCCATGCAACTTGACCTAGAGGAAATGTGAACAAAAACAGGGACACCCAGATGAACAACAAAGACCTATCACAGACACAACACACCTGCGTAGACTATAACAGTTTTGTTAGACCTCCACTGCAAGTTAATTTAACAAAAACACATGACGATAATCAAACCATCAAATTATAAGTGAAAAAAAAATCAACAAAATCAACATCAACAAAAATTATATAAAAGTTAGGGGGCTTACATAACTATGCTTATAAATATTTATAATACATGGGCAGTTTACCCAGTTACAGAATAAATCAATGTATACTAAAACATTTAAATTAAAAAAGCACAGTAAATTTACATATAAAAATTAAACACAAATTTTAACACACGGAAGAAAACAAGAAACAGAAACTTACCATACACTCAACATTCTTTGCAAAAAATATTTTTTTAAGCAAGATTTATGCAAAATGTTATATGGTTAAAAAATAGTTAAATAAATCCAAGTACTAGGATCCTAGGAATTCATTAACATAACATATAAAATGTATTTAAATGAAATGTTCTTTCACTTTAGATTTCAGCAGTCAATCTGAGATCCACATTATAAAATAGTTACAATAAAATTTTAAAACTAATAATATTGCAGTGGTAGTTATGGTTCGACCAATATAATCCTATCATTGTGTACAAGCTTATACTGGATTTGAAGTATAGTGGAAGACCTTCTAAGGCCTTAAGAAGGTAAAAGCAGAAAGGGTGCCTGGGGAGTTGAGGAGCTGTGCCGCAGTCTGTGCATCAGAAACTCCGTCGCAACGTCGGCTCACGCGAGCTCACCTTTATGACTGAGGGGCTCCAATAGAAGCTGCATATTATCACACGCCTGGGGCTGCATTAGAGTTACATAAAAAAGCTTTCTGACTATGCAAAGAGGCCTTCCCGATTCAAATAACTCTGAAAAATAAATGCGATAAATATGCATGCAAGCATGGTGATGTAGTGGAAATATTGTAGATCTAAGTAATAAAAAAATTTTTGCTTACAGGCCGCCGCCCGAGTTCCCATGTTTATGAGCTGAATCTTGAAACTGCCCTGCATTTGAATGCCGTGCGACACCCGCGGTTAGCAAAAAGCGAGCGCCTTACTCCAAAACCGAGTGCTGACCAATCAATACAGCAATGCACCAACACAGGGAAAACTTTCAGCTTGAGGATAGGGTGACAGAGATAAGATTCTAGATTCGCCTTTGCAGACACATCCAGTGTGATAGCAGGAAAGAGGCAGGAGGGAGGAACAATCAATAAAGTATCAAGGGGCTGGGGTAAAACAAACGGACAGGCGCGGCGCGATTTTCAAAAAATGGAATGACAGTGACAGTTCGTCAATTTTGACAGTACGGTCCGGAGTACGTTCCGTAACAAGGAGCTTGACTTTTATAAATTGATATTTAGAAGTCGTTCCAAAACCAAGGTAGGGTGAGGTAGAATTTAACTCGGAGAAATGAAAGAGACGTAGCTATTTTGAGAAAGAGAAAAAAATATGATTTTGGAACGCTTGCGAGTGATTCCAGAGTGACAGGGTAACAAACGTCATCGAAAATAATTCAGAAAGGTTTCTAGCTTTTTTGGGTAGTATTCTGTCTTATTTATGGCTTTAACACCTTCGCAGATACAAGCAATCGTATTTCAAAACAATTCCGAAGTTAAAATGTTTGTATATCTTAGTCTGTTTGACATTGACTACGAACTTCCCGCCGAAGAAACTGTCAGGCGAATTTTAACGGTAATCAAACAGCGTTAAAAATCGCACTTGTCAGAGTGAAAATCGCATTCACGAAGGCGTTCCAAAATCCCGACGGAGAACTGTCAGGCGATCATTCGGTTACCCTCGGTTTCACTCGGCTTGGTTTTGGAACGATTTAGGGTAAAATTTGCATCACCCCGAGTGAAATCTTTGGTATTGGAACGCAACCTTAGTGGGTTGCTAATACTTCCTAATTTTAAAAAAGAAAATATAGTCATGGAGTGTAAGTCTACTTTAAATATCGAAAAAAGTCGATAAAATGTTGTGATAAAAGAAAATAGCTAAAAACTAAGCAACATACACTTGTTTTATTCTGTTACTTCGTTATTCTTTAGTAACAAAACAAATGTAGGACTTTTGTAGTAGAAACAATTGAAGGACAATTGTAACTGCGGTTTCTAGTCATAAACGGACGGAATTTAAAAAATACGTATGAATTAAAATTTTGAAACAAACTATTTCCCAGCTAAAAAAAAATCTCGAAGACTAACAAAACAGTTTATATTCGCCTACGTAAAAGTAACACGAACATAGCTGAGCAGTATATAACCTCCTTGCTTCGAGGTCTAAAATCTCATTGAAACAAACTGTCACCAAAATAATCGACAACGCTGAAAGCGTCAAAAAACCAACTTCAATCACGTAACTGAGAACCTCCTTTTTTTGAAGTCGGTTAAAAATTTAAATGCTAAAACCTTTTCTTAAATGTAACAAATATTTTTCTGAAAACCTCATTAAAATCGGTTCAGCAAAATACGAGATAATCGCAGACAAACATACATATTATACATACAGGTCAAACTGAGAACCTCCTTTTTTTAAAAGTCGGTTAAAACGATGTCGACGGAGTATACAACACTATTTTATATGGTATCATTTTTGCGTTTGACATGTCACTTTTGGTATAATTTTTGCGTTTAGTCTCTCGAATTAAAAATATATAGGTATTTTAGGGTATTTTGTTTTCGTTTTGAGTCCAACCAAAATCAGGTAAATGTCTCACTAACTCAAACTAAAGTTTGGAACACGGAATTTGCATTTCTTTAGTTGGAAATAGCGCCACTTCTGTTGTTTTCTTACAAAGATACAGGACCGCCTTTGGGTCGTTATTACCATGGGAATATTCCCAAGGGACGGCGCTATATGTGATATAGAGCGCTCACATAATTCTGTCAATCTATGGTTAGTTATTTTGGATCTACAATGGATCTGTGAGGGTCTAAGCCTAAACTTATCCTAAAAAAACAGGAATTTATTTTGATAGCAGGTATTTTGTTTTGTACTAATTATATTTTACTAATGGCGCCATCTTTTGTCGAGCAGGTGAATGAGGTGTTTTCCATGAATTCTTACATCTATTACTAGATGGCTGTGTCATCACTATAAACAAAAAATGTCAAATTATCAAATGACACTGATACTCGTTTTAGAAATAAAATGTATTCGTCGAGCGTCTGTCCCTTTTACACTACTAGTGGGGAATTTAGTGCAATGCCTAGTATGGGAACCGTTTTATTTTGGATCCGACGCTCAAACCTGGCATAGTTATTCCCTAGGCCGTTCTAAGTGGATAAAGCCCGGGAGCCATCGGGAGCCATCCCCCGTTTGGCAGGGGGAGGGGGGGAAAGTTTGTTTCTGCCGCACTCCATTTGTGGGCTTATATTTCCAAAACTATTGATACCAGGCCAAGTGAGATATCATTTTCGTATGCTTAAAGGATGAAGAATTCATTTCTATAACAAAAAAATATATATTTCATACATAAAAAAGAAATATTTGATAACACGTATAAAACATGACTACCTTTTTTCCGCATATGTGTCGATTAATTTTTAATGGTCTAAGATATTAGCAAGAAAAAAATATATTCTGAAAGCCACACTTCCTAGAAATATAAAAATATAAATTTCATTAAAATAGTATAATAAATACTTAGTGAAAAAAATATAATTCAATGCGTGGCATAAAACGCTGCGGTCCGCGCGGTTGTAACTTTCAGCAGTTATATTTCTTTTTTTCTATGAAAAGTATTTTGTTTTGTTGCAAAAATGAATTTTTCATCCTTGAAATATCCGAAAATGATATCGGACTTGCCCTAGTACCTAAATTTATGGAGATATAAGCCTCAGAAGAAGCGCGACCCAACAAGTAGATAATGAAGTGTGGGTGGTTTTTTCCACATAATATGTGTCGATTAACTTTTAATGGTCTAAGATATTAGCATGAAAAAAATATATTCTGAAAGCCACATTTCTTAGAATTATAAAAATATAAATTTCATTAGAATAGCGTAATAAATACTTAGTGAAAAAAAAATATTTGATGCTCGGCAGAGTTCGTAAGTGCTGTTGTTCGTAAGTAAACAAAATGAATCATCTACCGCCTAAAAATGACTGTCAAGTAAAATAATATAATTAGGTACATAATATTATTATTTAAATATTTCTCGCACGCACAAAATATTTGTCACGTAAATAAAAAAATATTTTTCTTATAAAAACGTACCTACGTAACTATTTCTCATACGAATTATGGTGGTTTACTATCTAACTAACTAACTTCAGAAAAGGTCATACATACATAACCATAATGAGTTGACTCTTATTGGCGCATTAATCTCGTAACCGTTTACGTGCTCCGCAAGACACGTCAAATTATTTTCTTGACAACTGATGAAATCCACGCTCCGACCAAATATATAACTCCAAAACCCCGAGAGATTTCAGCTCGAGTTGCACAGCCGCTTTCGAATGCAGAAGGTTTGTGGAAATTGTCCAAACGGCTGAGGATAACGCCTTAAAATTAAGACGTTCAAAAAGAACATCTCGGATCTCGGACCTCACCAGCGAGCTCATGGAGAACAGATGGAGCCTGATTCTGAAATCCTCTGAAGATGCTTGTCAATATCGGCGACTAGACAGACAGATCTCCAAGTCCTTGATCCGCGATATACGTCAATTAATACCAATCGTATTAAAGAGGCTATCGAGCGCAATAAAAGGTCAAAAGTATTCGCAAGGGATCTGTCTGCTGGTCAAAGCCGACTGACAAAGCTGAAGACCGAGGATACTAGAGTCATGTCGTCCAAGCCCGAGCTGTTGGAAGAGGTTGAAAAGTTCTACGGACAATTATACACGACTACATGCTTACCTGTCGTCAGTAATCTGGCTGAAGATCCGAGAGCCAGATTGACCCGACACTATACCGAAGATATCTCAGACTTCAGCCTGTGTGAGATTAGAATGGCTCACAAACAGCTTAAGAACAACAAGGCACCGATCGATGATGGAATTAGGGCTGAGCTTCTGAAAGCAGGTGGAGAACCGGTACTTATAGCTCTTCAGAAGCTATTTAATTCCGTCATGCTCGAAGGACGAACGCCTTAAAATTAAGCATGACACACTTAATTTTACTTCTTTAAGAAGAAGAAGGGTGATAAGATAAGACAAGCTGTTTTCGAGAGTCATTACGAATCGTCTCGAACGCAGGTTTCACGACTTTTAGCCTCCCGAACAAGCCGATTTCCGTAAAGGCTTCAGTACCGTAGACCACATACCTACATAAGCTGCGGCAGATTATGCAGAAGATCGAAGAGTATAATGTCTTGTGTGATCTATGAGAAAGTCTTATAATTCGATCGAGACCTGGGCTGTGTAACAGTCTCTCCAACAGTGGCAAAATGACTATCGATACATCGAAATGTTGAATTGTTTGTATGAAAACGCGGTGTCGGTCCGCCTCCAGCATCAGAATTCAAAACCTATTCGGCTGTAGCGTGGGGTGAGACTGGAAGACGTTTTCAGGCTTCTGAACTGGAGAAGACCCGGCATCAACATCAATGGTGAGTACATCACTCACCTTCGATTTGCTAACGATATCGATCGTGATCATGGCTGAGACCTTGGAAGACCTAGGCGCAATGCTCGATGGACTCAGTAGAGTCTCCCAACAAGTGGGTCTTAAAATGAACGCGGATAAGACGAAAACATGTCATGATTTATCCTGAAAAACGTCCGTGTTACACCCACTTCTCTGGAGGTTGGAGACTCTACACTCGAAGTTGTTGAAGAATATGTATACCTGGGACAAACAGTCCCGTCAGGTAGGTCCAACTTCGAGAAAGAGATCAATAGTCGAATCCAACTCGGCTGAGCAGCATTCGGGAAGCTCCGCAATATGTTTACGTCCAAAATACCGCAGTGTCTCAAGACTAAAGTCTCTGACGCTGGTGTTGCCAGTGATGACATATGGATTCCAGACATGGTCGCTTACTATGGGCCTCATAAAAAGGCTCAAGGTCACCCAAAGGGCGATGGAGCGTGCTATGCTTGGTGTTTCCCTACGTGATCAAATCAGAAATGAGGAGATACGTAGGAGAACTAAAGTTACCGACATAGCTCTCAGAATCGCTAGACTTAAGTGGCAGTGGGCAGGGCACATAGCTTGTAGAAAAGATGGCCGTTGGGGCAGTAAAGTTCTCGAGTGGTGACCGCGCACCGGTAGACGCAGTGTGGGCAGGCATCAGACTCGGTGGACCGACGACCTGGTGAAGGTTGCGGGAAGCCGCTGGATGCGAGCCGCACAGGACCGGTCGGTGTGGAAATCCTTAGGGGAAGCCTTTGTCCAGCAGTGGACGTCTTTCGGCTGATAGATAGATAGACAGATAGATAGTAAACCACCATAATTCGTATGAGAAATAGTCACATTTTTCGGATTTTCTCATATTACGTTTTTTTAAGGAAACTATTTTTTGTTCTACGTGACAAATATTTTGTGCGTGCGAGAAATATTTAAAAATAATATTATGTACCTATTTATATTATGTTACTTAACAATCATTTTTGGGCGCTAGATGATTCATTTTATTTACTTAAGGACAACAGATACTAAAACCGCGCGTTTTATGCTACTCTGCCGAGCATCAAATTATATTTTTTCACTAAGTATTTATTATGCTATTCTAATGAAATTAATATTTTTATAATCCTAGGAAATGTGGCTTTCAGAATAATTTTTTTTCATGCTAATATCTTAGACCATTAAAAGTTAATCGACGCATATGTGGAAAAAAACCACCCACACTTCATAATCTACTTGTTGGGTCGCTCTTCTTTTGGGCTTATGTCTCCATAACTATAGGTATCAGGGCAAGACCGATATCATTTTCGGATATTTCAAGGATGAAAAAGTCATTTCTGCAACAATAGAACATACTTTTCAAACTCAAACTCAAACTCAAATATGTTTATTGTGGATCATAGGTCTAAAAGTTAGTGAATTTAGTAAAGTAGTACAAGCTATGTCCCGCCGTAGGCATACAATATTTACAAAAGTTAATACACACAATTATTAAAAATTTACACAGCTTCTCTAAACATATCTTACAATAATCTATCATTTAAATATTCATTTAGTGTATAGTAACATTTTTCCGAGAGCAAGCAATAGAGTCTTCTTTTAAACACTGTTATTTGTGGAGTGTTTCTCAACGATTTCGGTAGTTTATTGTAAATGTGCGGTATTAAACAAAACACACTTTTATGAAGTAACGAGGTTTTGTGTGGAACTAATTTCATTTCATTTTCGTAGAAAAAAGACAGAAATATAACTTCTGAAAGTTAGAACCGCGGGGACCGCGCGTTTTATGCCACACTGCGACGCATTGAATTATATTTTTTTCACTAAGTATTTATTATGCTATTCTAATAAAATTTATATTTTTATTAATTCTAGAAAGTGTGGCTTTCAGAATATATTTTTTTCATGCTAATATCTTGGACCATTAAAAAATAATCAACACATATGCGGAAAAAAGGTACTTATATTTTATACATTTTATCAAATATTTCTTTTTTCATATATAGAAAGTCTTTTTTTTGTTACAGAAATTAATTCCTTATCCTTGAATCATACGAAAATGATATCTCATTTGCCCTAGTGCCAATAGTTTTGGAGATATAAGCCCACAAATGGAGCGCGGCAGAAACAAACTTTCCCCCCCTCCCCCTGCCAAACGGGGATGGCTCCCGATGACTCCCGGGCTTAATCCACTCAGAACGGCATTGGGAACAACTATGCCAAGTTTGAGCGCCGGATCCAAAATAAAACGGTTCCTTGCACTAAATCCACGACTATACTAGATTTATAATGGGGAAGAAACGCAAAGCTATTTGCAGATGGCGGACGCTTGACTTATAACATTTTTAAATTTGTTCCGCGTTTTTTATTATCGAGGTGTAGAGTCTGACAAATGAAAGCGTAACCTGAGAAAGCGCGGTAAATAAAAAAAATCTTCATGTGGTATCACCAACCTATAGCAGGAAAAATATATTTGATAAAACATGTGATAAATCTTTATTAAAATATATTTATACTAGTTGAAATTACAATTTACAATTAACTTTTTTTACAATTTTATTGACTCCTTGTACATCTTGTTTATAAATATAATCATAAAAACAGTCTACTTCATAATCTGATTTTGATAATCTGCAGTTTATTTCTGCACTGAAAAATCTGAAATTACCATAAAATCTATTATTTACGAATGGCCAGTACAAATAATATAATTATATCATTTCTTACGCTCAACAATACAATAAATAATAAACATGAATATTCAGCCAACAAGTATTTCTAACATTCAACAGTGACAGCCTCTGATAGCTTCTTTTTGTTGCCATGTAAAAACTTTAAATAAAATTCCAGGTTACGCTTTCATTTGTCAGACTCTAATAAAATAGTTTTTTTTCTGTAAAATTGTTAAATGGAAAATGTATGCGACTTGGACAAGTTCAAAAATACATGATTGAAAACGTAAGTTTTCCCACGTCTTCTTCTTCCGAGAATCTTTAGGAAATTAATGATTTCCATTATTATTGCAACCAATCGTCACACAACGCGGCATTTTTTAAATAAATCTTATGTTTAGTTCACGTAAACAGTTTTTCTATTAGCGATGGGCGTTTTAAAACGTAAATAGTTTCTGTAACTATGTATTGGTGCAATAACCGAAATACGGTATTCGGTATTACGAAAACTATGTATTTCCGAAACTATTTATTGGGAACATCTGAGAAGCATGTTTCAAATCTAAAGTTATTGCAAGTCATGCATTATTTGGCAAGAGTGTCCCTTTCTCACTTACGAGGTTTGCAAAAGACCGTCTTGCTATCAAGGAATAATTTCTCGTGCGGAAGTGTTTCAGAACACGCACGAGCAACGAAAAAACACAGGAGTACGTTCAAAGTCTACGTTCTGACAGCAACGGTTCTGTCTGACAACAGGACGGACTATAGCAAATCTCGCAAGTGTGAAAGGGACACCAATATACACACAATACCATGTTTACCACCATATCGCGATAACCCTAATAACCACAGATAACTGGTAACGTAGAAATACCAACACCCTACGATACCAGTATTGTTTTCTCGGTCGCCGATACATAGTTATTAAAATAAATAGTTTCAAAACCCGTTATTGGGTACTGATAACTAGTTGCGTTTCGGTATTGGAAAATCGCGTACCGACCCACCTCTATTTTCTATACGTTTTGACAGTTAGTGATGATTTTTATGAGTCAAGCGATATCAGCGCCTCTATCGGCGAGTTCTGTCAGTTTTCTTCCCCATACGCAATCTTGCTATCAGGATAATAAATAACTACTTGTTCTGGAACGCTTTCAAAGTAAGAAAGCATTTTCCTGCATTACAGTCAATTCGGGTAAAATTGAACAATTTTTGCGATTTTTATAGAAATACAAATTCAAAATTCAAAATCACTTATTTCTTTACGTAGGTACATTAAACACTCTTATAAAAGTCGTATCATTTTTCTGGAGGAATATTCCAAATGTCATTATCATTAAAATAATCTAGAGATGGGCAATCTTCCCATACCCTATCTACCCGCGAGGGTATTTATAGGGTAGATTGGGTATTTATGGGAATATACCCAGTTATATACCCAATCGTTGGGTATATAAAACTAAATTGTAGTTTAAAAATGAAGTCTTAATTTTATATGCTTTTACTTAGTATTTTTGAAATTCTGAAGTAAGTATCAACTACCTCAGTATCGAGAATAAATCAAAAATAATTATATTTCGAAGATATCATGGTTGAAGCGCAGGAACTGACTTATCATATCGATATGGCTGTTATTTTATTAGTTTTGTGGGGTGGTGCTGATTATAAAAACATCTGTTTTTGAATCCAACGTTGCGGCCATGCTTTTTCAAAAAATATTGATATGGGTGTAGTTAGTCTAAGGTACTGATTACGAAAATGTCATCTACTTTAGAACCTAAAATGGCGGACATGTACTTTTTCGAGGTTCTGATTATGAAAAATGACATCGATTTTTTAATCCAAGATAGCGGCCGAACATTAATAAAAAAAAATTCGTGCCATAAAAGTACAGAATGTTATGTTTTCGGATTTTAGCCGGTTCGATTCCTGGGTGTGTCAAGCGTATTTTCAGAAATCTTTGAATGTAGTTTTGCTTCTTTATAAAAATAAAGGAATGTTTCCTTTGAGTAAAATTTGCTATCTCCAATATTTAAAGTACTTTCCCTCCAGGTGAGGTTACAAAATTCCACCTTGTATACATGACCGTGAGAAAAGCAGGAGGCTCCCCGCACTGCCACTCGCGCCTCATCCCCACACCCCGTTCCTCAGGCCGCCGCACCCCGCGCCAATTTTCCGCGTCTCACCTCCCGCACTCCGCACCACACCACCCCGCACACCGCACCTCACCCGCCCGAACGCCGCGCCTTTACCACCCTCCCCCGTTTTTTTTGTAATTATCACACCAGAAAACTAAGAAAATGACACCCGTATCTTTCTATATATCGTATATCCCGTATTCCGTATTTCGAAAAATGCATGACCGCCATGTTGGATTTCATAATAGATAATAGATGTCATTTTCTCAACTAGAAAATAACATCATACAACTCGGAAATTCAAAATATTATACTCAAGACTGGTTATACAGTTCTGAAAAAAATTCACTATTCAGATTTAGTAAAGGGAACTGAAAAAATGTACATATATTTTTAGGCTGTTATTTATTGTAACAAGTTACTGAATTACATAAGATTAGAGATGGGCAATCTTCCCATACCCTATCTACCCGGGAGGGTATTTATAGGGTAGATTGGGTATTTATGGGAATATACCCAGTTATATACCCAATCGCTGGGTATATAAAATTAAATTGTCGTTTAAAAATAAAGTATTAATTTTATTTGCTTTTACTTCGTATTTTTGTAATTTTGAAGTAAGTATCAACTACCTCAGTATCGAGAATAAAGCAAAATTGATTATATTTCGAAGATACCATGGTTGAAGCGCAGGAACTGACTTATCATATCGATATGGCTGTCATTTTATTAGTTTTGTGGGGTGCTGATTGCATTATAAAAAACATCTGTTTTTGACTCCAAGGTTGCGGTCATGCATTTTTCAAAAAATATTGATATGGGGTCGCACTGTATGCCAAGAACCCTTCGGATCGGACATTTTAAGCTAAGCTTAGAGATCAATGCGTTTCGATATTCTAAATACCAGACAAAAACTGCCGAGTGTCAATTATTTCTAGTTTTTGATAATAAAAAAAAAACAAAGTTGGTTGACATGTTTTATTTAGAAAATACAAAAATTTTTTTTTTTCGGAATAAGCCATGCGTCCGTGAAGCTATTTACGTCAAATTATAGAACGTTTAAAACAACATTTAATTATATGTACCGCTAGTCGAAAACGCAAGCGTAACGTGAAAAAAGTTTTTTTTCCTTTTGACGGTTTTTTTTAATAATATTTGAAGTTAGCAGCACCTAGAAATCTACTAAGAATGTACAGAATTAAGTTGTGCGTCATCACAAATTCACAAAATTCGTCGAATAAATTTTGTTCAGTACAAAAACAAATTTGGACTTTCATTCAATCTGTTTTGCCATTTTTGTATGGAGAGTCCACAATTTTTTGTTTGTTTGTTTGTATACTCTTTATTGTGCGACAAAATAACACAACAAGAATTAATGAACAAATACATTAATAATATTTTTTTTTGTAATTTGAGCAAGGTCGTAGAAAAAAGTTTGTTCAGTACGATGAGTAGACTCCCTAGTTAACAGGTCCTACACCAATTTTGTTACTCCCTGTATAAAATTGGACCTAGAAGAAAAAACAATTACCTACTCAAGCCTATTATTATTTTTTTATTTATTCATTTATTTCTGGCGACGAAGCCCACTATTTTTGTTCGAAATAAAGAATTATTATTATTATCATATAACAAATTCAATAATATACATTGCCACAAGCTTACGCACATAACTCACACATAAACACCACTCTTATACGCAGGCATACGAAAATCAAAGACTTTGATTTTGTTTACTGCGCCTAATGAATCTTTATAGCAAAAACTTAATTAAAATATTGCTAGTCAAAATGTTCAGGCAACTTAACATACTAACGAGTATCTCCGATATCCCACGGTATTAACAGTTTCGTTTTTTGTGACGGCGCACAACTTAATTCTTTACATTCTAAGTAGATTTCTGGGTGCTACTAACTTCAGTTATATTTTCTAAATAATAATAATAATATAATAATATCTGGGACAAATCACACACGATCATCTGGCCCCAAACTAGGATTCCCTGTATCTTGGGAACCAGAGACTGATATACATACACATATACTTTTAAATACATACATATATAGATATAATACACCCAGACTCAGAGCAAACAATTCTGCTCATCACAGAAAAGTTTGCCCTGTGTGGGGATCGAACCCACGACTGTCGGATCAGAGGTCAGGATCGCTAACCACATAGCCACCGAGTCAGTCGAATAAAATATATTGGCTAACTTTGTTTTTTTTTTCTCAAAAACTAGAAATAATTGACACTCGGGAGTGTTTGTCTGGTATTTAGAATATCGAAACGCATCGATCTCTAAGCTTAGCATGCGTCCGAACGCGCGCAACCCCACTCTTGCCTCACGTCCACTATGTCAAACGTCAATTTACTCACATCGGCCGTCTGCGACCATCTTCGCAAAAACGATTATAGCTCAAGAACTACTACTACTGCAATTAAATAAAAAATACCTACGAATTGCTAGAAAACTACAGAATTTATTTTATCCAAAATTAAATTTAATAGCTGAACCACAACGTATAAAAAAAGGTGTTAAAGTTGGCGATTTCGACAAAATTTCAGTAAAGATTTTTATATTTCAAATTTATTACAAAAGTAAAGCGTCTAGGCATAAATTATTTTAACATTATTAAACTAGATTTTCTGCCCTTTCTAAAGATACCAATATCTATTCATAAATAATTTAATTTCTATTGAAACAAATTGAAAATATCTAGCTATTCCTTAAAAAGTCGCTGGGTCTCACGCAGCGCTACATTCTTACAAGATGGCCGCCCGGCCTAAGTGTCTGTACACACGAATTTTCAGCGTTTTTCAATGAAACAATATTAATGCATACGGAACTGATTTATTAGTAACAAAATAAAGCACATTTTTGACCGACTTCAAAAAATTAGGTTATCAATTCGACACATGAGTTTTTTTATTGATGTACACCAAACTTATTTATTAAAAAATTTGAATAATAACGTTAAATAAACAAAAAAACACATTTTAACTGACTTCAAAAAATGAGGTTATAGTATTATTTTTAAGTACACATTTTTGCATCGCTGCATAGTTGGCACAAGGCAAAGTAGCAAGTCACTCCAGCGGAAGCATAATATTATTTAAGTTCCGTCGTTTGCCTCGTTTGCCTCCTATCACATTAAAAAAAAGTGACACTTGCGTAAACTTGCCACAAAAAAACAAATTTGTTGCAGTCATACCGTGTTTTGTCGAAAAAATAAATAAACCTACTGTGAACGGAAATGAAAATTTTAATAGAAAATCAAACTTTGTTACGCATATAAAAGTTGCATAATTTATTATTTTGAAGTATATTTTTTTGCATCGCTGCAAACTTGCCACAAAATGAAGTGGCAGGAGCTACTCCAGCGGAAAAATGTTGTTATTATTATTAAAGTGACACTTGCGTAAACCCGCCGCAAGAAAAAAAATTAGTTGCAGTCATGCAGCATTCTGTTAAAAAAAATAATTAAACCTAATGTGAACGGATACGAAAAATTTTAAAGAAATTCAAATGTTACATCTATAAAAATGTTAATCAATTTAACATTACAAAAACACCAACATAGCACCACAAAACTGCCATCAAAATGATAGCAAAATATCGTTTGTACGAACCATTATTTACGTCCTAAGTAGATACGTCCACGGTGATTGTACTCCCCAACACTAAAATCAAACGAAACGCTTTGCATTTTAGGCTTAATCAACGTTATTTTAACTTATTTCTATTGTAAATATCTATGGGCATGCAAACAATATAATAGTTTTATTATGTAGAGCATTATTTTATAAAAATAATGGATTCATTTTATTTTGAGAAGCATTGAAATACGATGTGAGGTCCGTATTATGACTTCGTGTTTTTTCAAGTTGGATTATGTCGCTAAAATGTTTTGCATCTGTTGAAATCGTACAAAATCACAAATCAGGAACCTTTAAGATTAATTTAATGCACAATATTTGAAGTAAAAACTATTTACTTACCACATTTTCACATAAAAACAATGCGCACAAACTCTGTGGAAACGTTGACACAACACAATGACGGCCAATGGATTTCTTTATTTTTTTTTACAAATTCGGTATTGCCAGTATGAAGGAACTAAAATTACTAAGCTAGAAAGACTATCGTAGATCCATCTAGTATTTTGTAATTGAACTAATAAGGTAAAGTTTAGGCGCTATTATTTAAAAAGCAAACATAGTCGGTTTGGTGACTGTAGTCACCACGGACGCTCAAAAGTTGTATTTCCACGGTGACTGTACTCACCACGGACGCTTTAGTGGTTAAAATGTCCGATCCGAAGGGTTCTTGGCATAGTGGGTCGTCCATTAATCACGTGATGTTTTTTAGAAACTTTTTAGCCCCCCCCTCTCCCCTGATGATACGTAGTGAGGTTTTAGGCTACCCCCCACCCCCTACTCAAAATCACGTGTATTTTTTGGTACAAAATATTATCTTTAAATACAGGTATAATGTAATGTAATTCCTGAAAATAAAGCACCGTGATAAAAAGTCCAGTTAGACATTAAGATTGCAGGTTGTTTTTACTGCCTGAAGCCGTTTCGAACCTTGGGATGAGTTAAAAAAAACTTAACAACACCAGTCCGACGTTTGGAACTTACTCTAGAAATCGCGCGTTCAACGAAAAAATTAATACACGTGATATCTCAGTACACCCCCCTCCCCCCTTGTGATATTTCGTATTTTTTTCTGAACCCCCTCACCCCTTTTGAGCATAACGTGATTAATGGACGACCCCTATGGGTGTTGTAAATGAGGGTTTTTGAGGTGCTGAGTAGGAAAATGTCATCCACTCCATCCAAAAAAGCAGACATGTACTTCTGATTATGAAAAATGACATCATTTTTTTAATCCAAGATAGCAGCCGGTTCGATTCCTGAGTGTGTCAAGTGTATTTTCAAAAACCTTCGAATATAGTTTTGCTTCTTTAAAAAAATGAAGGAATGTTTCCTTTAAGTAAGATCTCCAGTATTTAAAGTACTTTCCCTCCAGGTGAGGTTACAAAATTCCATCCTGTATCGTTGTACCGTGAGAAAAGCAGGAAGCTCCCCGCGCTCCTACCCGCGCCTCACCCCTGCACCCCGCAGATTCCCCCCCCCCCCCCGCACCCTGCGCCTCACCCCCGCGGCACCCGGTGCCTCACCCCCACACCCCGTGCCTCACCCCCCCGGCACCCCGCGCCTCAAGCTCCCGCACCCCGCACCTCACCCCCGCACCCTGTGCCTCACCCCCCGGAACCCGTTGCCTCACCCCCCCGCACCCCGCGCCTCACCCCCCGGCACCCCGTGCTTCAAGCCCCCGCACCCCGCACCTCACCCTCCGCACCTCGTCCCCCCGCACCCCACGCCTCACCCCCTTCATTCCGAGCGTCACCCCCCGCACCCCGCGCCTTACCCCTTCATCCCGCGCTTCACACCACCGCACCCCGCGCCTCACCCCCCGGCACCCCGCGCCTACCCCTTCGCACCCCGCTCCTCACCTCCGCATCGGGCGCCTCACCCGCCCGCACTCCGTTCCTCACTTCCCCCGCATCCCGCTCCTCTCCCCGCACCACGCACCTCGCGCCCGTCCCCCGGACATTGCTCCTCACCCCTTGCATCCCTCGCCTTCACCCGTATTCCTCACCCCCCCCCACCCCGTACCATACCACCCCGCACACCGCACCTCACTCCCTGAACGCCGCGCCTTTACAACCTCGTTTTTTTTAAAATTGGGCATAGTTATGCCATAACGATACAACTGACTTTAAAGTAAGTAAGGGATAATGTACTTCATACCACTGACAAAAAGTACATTATCCCTTAGTTACTTTGAAGTCAGTTGGATCGTCATAGCATAGCTACGGCCAATTATCACCCCAAAAAACTAAGAAAATGACACCCATATCGATATTTTTCGAAAACTGCATGGGCGCCATGTTGGATTTCATAATAGATGTCATTTTTTCAACTAGAAAATAAATTCATCCAACTCGGTAATTTAAAATATTACATTCAAGACTTATTATACAAGTGTGAAAAAAATTCACTATTCAGATTTAGTATGGGAAACTGAAAAATATTATATATTTTTAGGTTGTTATTTAAATAAGTTACTGAATTACATAACATTCACTTAATCTAATTATTATACTAAGAGTTCTGAAGTGAGATTTAAAACAAAAAATTATAATTCTCATAAGTTTATATACCCTGATAAATACCCACTGGGAAGGTATTTATGGGTAGATATTGGGAATATTCCCAATCTACCGCCTGCTCTGCTGCCGAAGGTGCAGCGAAACAAAAACACGAGAAGTATGCGCCCTTGGAGGAGACATATTTTTTCGTACCATTTGCTGTGGAGACCACGGGATGCTGGGGATCGGAGGCGATAGATGTCGTCCGTGAAATCGGCCGTCGCATCAGGCAAAGAGGGGGTGACCCCCGCTCCGGGGCTTTCCTGATGCAAAGGTTGTCCATTGCTATTCAGCGTGGAAATGCTGCAAGCATAATGGGCACCTTTCCATCGGGAACGTCTAGGGGTGGGCTATTTGAATAACGAAGCCTTTTGGTGGATTTTGTTTTTTGACATGTAACTTTTTATACTTTTTATAAATATTTAGATAATCTACCCGGCACATTGGGTAGATTGCCCATCTATACATAAGATTCACCTCATTGCATACAACGAAAACCTTAGTTCATTAAAATGTCAATAGATGGCACGACAAGTATCGATTTGTAATCGAAGTTCATGCAAAACGAAGAAAAACCCCATAAAGTTGCTAAAAATAAGTTTTTTGATTATTGTAATAAGCAAAAAGTATGAAAAAGGCCGATAATGCACTTTATTATCAATTACTACAAATTATCTGATCACGGCAATGCATATCAAAACTACTTTCGTCTTAGCTTGTCAGAGTTGAGGAATGACACGTACTAGTTGAGTACCAGTTTATAGCGTAAATTGATAGATGGCGCTGATACAGTACAATTGAAAAACGTAATGGGTGGTTTACGTTTTGTTTTTCATATTTCAAATTATGTATTTTTATTTAGTAATATCACAGATAATATAATACTAGTAGGTTATGTGCAAAAAAATCAACAAAAGCAAATGAAGCTACAGGTAAGCAACCAGAATGTCTTCATTTATAGCCCGCGCCCTAGATGTCGCTAGTAGCGGTAGTTCTCAATGCGTGAAAAAAATAGCCCGAAGAATAGCCCGAGTTACGGCAGTCGCATTTCGTTGTATGACATGAGGTATCTGTACGTTAGTATTATAAAATCTGTGACGGGGCACGGCGGCACAATCATCAGGTATGTAATTCACTTATATGGCAAAAGATGGCGCCATAAATAAAAATTCGTTCAAATATCCCTAATTTTTTTTATCACTATTAAGTATTTTTATTTACATAATTTCACACGAAATAAAACATAAAAAGATGAAATACAATAAAATCTCGTGGGATACTAATCCGGACCTAAAAGTAGCAAAACGTAAATGGCTCGCACCAAAACCGCTGAGCTACTATTGTATAAGCACTTAAGGCGCTAAGTATAGCCAAATCGCAATATTCAATTCAAATTCTTGAAATAATGGTTGAAGCTATCACCATGGAAAAATATATAACATACTTTAAACAATGAAAAACCAATTGTGTGGAACAGAATCATAAAAATCACAAAAACTTTGATGAAAAAAAAATGTCCTGTAGACCCTGTATTTTGCATTAATTGCAAATTCTCTCGGAAACACAATATTTGTTTATGTTGAAACCAACACACAAAAATCGGCCATTCTAATACCTTCAATTTATCTTGAACCTTAAATCTCACTAAAATTAATGTTTTCGAAAATAATTCCCTCATATTTCTGATAATCATTGACCCCTAATCCTAGATTTTCGTTAAAGGTTTCAAACCGTTTTCGAAATCGTTGGGACACCTAACTCGTTTAATACTATAGGTTATATAAGGTGCTACTTTATTAGTGCCCGATATCTTAGTCGGTGCTTCTACTCCTGTTTCTGATCAACTTTCCCCAAGGAACCCATAGTCAAATCGCAAAAAATATTTTGGACTTCTTGAATTTTTGAATGAAATCTTTGGATTTTTGTTTTTTTTTCATACAAATCGAACAGTCGAGCGGCCAAATTTGTATGAAGAGGCCAAATTTTTTTTTGCGATTTGACCATGGGTTCCTTTGGGAAAGTTGATCAGAATCAGGAGTAGAACCACTGGCTAAAATATCGGACACTAATAAAGTAGCACCCTACACAGGGTGACTTTAAATTAGTTCTTGATACGAAAGGGTATACATGTGCTCATGATAACAAACAACTTTCCCTAAGGAACCCATAGTCAAATCGCAAAAAAATTTTGGGGTCTCCATACAAATCGAGCAACTGACCGGCCAAATTAGTATGAAGAGTCCAAAAATTTTTTTGCGATTTGACTATGGGTTCCTTAGGGAAAGTTGTTTGTTATTATGAGCACATGCATACCCTTTCGTATCAAGAACTAATTTAAAGTCACCCTAAATATACAGGCTGTAAGGGACAGGTTTCGGAAAACTTTAAGTGTTTGCTCAGTAGACGAAAGTGAACAACTTTCCACAAGAATTTTTTTCAGGAAACGAAAAAAATAATTGGCTTCTCCATACAAGCTGTCCAATCAAGTTTATAATTTTGTATGGAGAAGCCTATTAATATTCCCTCAAATCTCACTAAAATTAATGTTTTCGAAAATAATTCCCTCATAGGTCGATTTCTGATAATTTTTAACCCCTAATCCTAGATTTTCGTTAAAGGTTTCAAACCGTTTTCGAAATCGTTGGGACACCTAACTCGTTAGTAGTAACTAGATGAAACTGAACAACTTTCCACGGTGCAGTTGTTTGGTGTAGTGTGCTACTCTCTATTTTAAAATCGAAATTAAATATACTTATATTATACAGGTTGTTAAAAAAGAGCGTTCGAAATTTTAAGGGGTTACTCAGAATCACGTATAGAATGCAGGAAAAATATTGAAAAAATCCGCTCTTCAATTTTTTTTTTCATTTTTTCATCCAAATTCTTGATTCACTATTCAGATTTCGTATGAAAATCTGAAAAACATAATTGAAGAGCGGATTTTTCCAATATTTTGCCTGGGTTCCATAAGTGATTCAGAGTAACCCCATAAAATTTCAAACGCATTTTTTTTAACACCTGTATATACAGGGTGTAAAGGACAGGTTTCCGAAAACTTTAAGGGCTTGCTAAGTAGACGATACTGAACAACTTTCCACAAGAATTTTTTTCAGGAAACGAAAAAGAATCGGCTTCTTCATACAAAATATAAACTTGATTGGACAGTTTTTTTTTTTGAGGTTATATCGGTAAAAGCGATGAGAAAACGCGTGGGCTCCGCCAGAAGACTCGCTACGTCGCCGCCGCCGCCTATCGTATGTTCCGTTTTATTACAACACCTTTACTACTTACATATTCACTGAGCCTAAACATACCGAGGGATCCAAACAACAAACAAACGTTATTGAGAATTTTACCATCTCATTTCAATACCATCCATAAATAAAGAACCTATCTTTGTATTTTTTTCAAAAGGGTCTAGCAGGATAATTGTAGCGAATCGGCCCTCAAATGGCAACCTACTTCAAAACATGTGTATCAGTATCGCCTTGATAAACAAACGCTATTGATAGAGTTTCACCGCAGCTCTCCGCTTTCATCTCGAGATTTTTAAAAAATCCGGTCAAGTGCATGTCGGGCCACGCGCAGTGTAGGGTTCCGTAGTACTTCGACAGCCACTGGTTCAAGGGAAAAAACCTCCCGTCTTAAAAATCATTTATTTAGGTTACATGTTACATGCTCGTTGGGTCACATAACATAAATCTATACAAGGTCCAAAAAATCAGCTGAAACTATATAAACAAATTTCCTAAAGGAAACCATTGTTAGTTCGCGAAATTATTTTGGGTTTCCCATACTGTTGGCCGTCAGGTGAACGAAACTTAATCGGTCCAGTAGATTCGGAGAAAATTGGCTGTGATCCTATTATTAAGGGTTCCTTTTTTGGTTCGGATCCCTAAAAAGGACAAAAAGGAAAAATGTGATGTTTCATTAACACATTTTCAGTTTTCCTGCTGTATGATTTGTTAGTGATTACATTTTTATTGAAATTTATATTTTACTTTTTAGTTTGGTCGTATTAGATAACGGCCATACAAAAGAGTTCAACGAGTACTGCATTGCTCGTTGAAGTCTTTTCTATACAAACTTTGAGAACCATAAATGAAACCTAGCTAATATTACGTTTTTATACCTTCTAAGCTTAAGTAAGAATGAAGTGGTGGATGAGTATCTTGTAGATGTAAATCAACCCATCGAACTCGTCTGCAATTAAATTTTGCATGCAACTTTCAACGCAATTTCATCCACTTAGGGATTGATGCCATTCGATGTTTGAAATAACCTTTCTAGTCCTCGACCCCCCATATTGAGTTTGTCAAGTTTAACTTCATTAGTCTTAGCAGTGGTTGCGGATGGTCGGCCGGCTTGGGGCGGAAGTAGGGTGCCGCTGTAGCCTGCCAGGAATCGCTGCCAAGTGCGCGCCGCCGCTTGAGTCGCTACCTGGTGCCAGCTACGGGTCCCCCCTTCTCCTCCAAGTGCCAAGTCTCTAACGCTACCTGTGCTTTACGATGCCCGCAACGTTTGTTACAAAAACAACAACCTATATTTTTTAAAGATTTCCTAATACATATCCTCGAAGAAAGTTATTCTCAGAAGTGTCGTCTGCGTAGCTGCTTTTGTCTTCTCAAAATTATCTTCAAAATCATCAAATACTTGAATATTTTCATCGTATACGTTTGCTCCAGACCTCGCTTTTATTGTTTCTATTCCACGACAGGCACATATACAGGTTGTAACAGAAAGGTGTGATAATACTTCAAGGTTGGCTTTTACCCATCAAACTGTACAACTTTTGTTCTACAACTTTGTTGAAATCGCAAAGAAATTTTCGGACTTTTCATACAAACTTGGTTCGCCAGCTGATCGATTTGTATGAAAAGTCCAAAAAAATTTTTGCGATTTGAACAAAGTTGTAGAACAAAAGTTGTTCAGTTTGATGGGTAAAAGCTAATCTTGAAGTATTATCACACCTTTCTGTTACACTCTGTATATAGGATCCTACTAAAATACCAAAAAAAAAACTGTGGTTTCTACTTATGAAACTGAACAACTATCCCCAAGGAATCTACTCAATTCGCAAAAAAAAAAAGTTGTACTTACTCCTCATACTAATTAATCCACTGATCCGCCAATTTTGTATCGGAAACCAAAAAAACAATTGCCAATTGCGTTAGTAAAGGTTCGTTGAGAAAAGTTTTTCAGTTTCATGAGTAGAAGCCATCAGGTAGGTATTTCATAAGGACCCTATATTTATATCGTGCCGGTCACTGTTTATGAAAGAAACTTGCATTTGTACCGAGTTTTCCTTACCTATAGGTTTACATTACCTTATGTACCTACGTATGAGAAAGTTTGTTTTTATATGTTAATAATAAAAACAGTTGGATTATAAATAAATGGGAAACATACACTTTTTATGACAAAAGGTTTATTTTTACACACACGTTTTACCCTACTCTAAAAGTTCACATAATATTTATTAAACATAAGTACTTAAATAACATACTTGTAATACAATAAGTATAAAATAGCTAATAGTTGATTCTAATTAATTAAATTCAAAATTCTTTATTGCAGTATAAAGATCTAGGAAACTGTGGCAAAAAAAACACAATAGTACGATATTATTCTGGATATTTGTATTGATGAATATACAAAAGAGCTCATTTATCTTTCAGAGGAGAAAACTAGGACTAAATCGTCAACTTTGAGAAAATAGTTGAAAAAGTTTTTCGGAAACGATACGAATTTGATGGTAATGGACAAAATTATTTTGGGCTTTTCTATGAGGTAAAGGAAATTCATCCCCTGAAATGAACACGGCTGTCACAAGTAATCAACTTATCGTCGGTAGCTGGCACCCTGAAAAAACCCGACATCTGTAAATTTGTCCTTTTCGTACTTTTGTAAGGTAAAAGAAGTCATAGAAGCAGTGACGAGATAGAATACCGACATACGTATGGCCGTTTATATTTCCGGGTAACATTTTTTGGCCATGACCATGATAAGTAATTGCTATACATTGTGTAACAAAAAGATTTAGTGTTAGTGTTACTAAGAATTTATTGTATTTACACAATATTTTTTTTCATATTCGTCTAAATTGATCAGCTGAGTGGCGAACTTTGTATTAGAAGTCGATCTTTTTTTTGCGATTTTAACAAAATTCTAGATCTGTGTTGAAGCGAGTTTCTTTTGGACTCGACGACGTGTCTTCTCGCTTCGCAAACACTTCCCGAAACGTAGAGTGTAGGTGCAAGTTCCGCGTGGTAGGGACTTTGATACTAGGTAGATAAAAAAATTCGATTTAAAAGCATGTGTACACATAAATTAAAAAAAAATGAGTTTTAAACAAGGTTCTTTAGTTCGACCAGTAAAAACCAATCTTACAGAATTTAAAAAACATTTTTTATATTAAAATAATTGCCTTCTTTATATAGAAAGAGAATATTATGATTATACAAAAATATACAGTTTATATTTTTTAAACCCAAATTTAGGGTTTGTAGATGCCATATTTTTTCAAAGTTACCGATCGAATAATTTCAATTTCAACATTCATTTTGCGCACGTGGAGCTACACTTCAACTAGATACTACATAAGATTAAATCCCGTAAGGGGCTATTTAGAGAGCCTGTTTTGTTTCGGTATTATCCATAGACCGTCCACTAAACAAATAACACATAATATACCTTTTAAGGTCCGACCGAGATCTCGGTCTCGGTCTCGGCACCAGTCACTATCGGCTAAAATCAGGCCGAGATTCTCGGTCTTTTTTATTCTTAATCAAGTCTCGGTCTCGGCCGAGATTAATTTTGTTTTCTCGGTCTCGGTCTCGGCCGAGACGGAAAATCCTGGTTAGGTCGGACCTTAATACGTTTACCACTGTCGCACCGAAAAGTCGAAGAGAAAGAGGCTCAAACTTTAATTAAACTTGTTAAATATAATCATCTTAAATATAAGTTATTATACTATATCATATTTTATATACAAATATGTTCATTAAAAACTAAGGTAGGTAGTACCTCATTTATAAAAGCAAAAATATCACCACGCGGAATTTTAAGTTCGTAACCGTTCGTCGTCATCAACAATTGAGTATAAACGAGTATAAACGTATGACAATGCACGATCGCTATAGTTTGTTGACTTGTGTACTGTACCGTTGGCATTGAAACTAAATAGCTCAGTCAACTATTATATCATGAACGGGTGTCCATCGCCCCGGCCAGCGCCTGCTGGATGACCAGCTGCTGGGCGCTGAGCAGCTTCCTGAGGTCCCTGATCTCCTGCGTGAGCTGGCGTACGCCCTCCGCCGTCTCGTCCAGCCGCGCCTGCAGGCTGCCCAGCCCCGACGAGTACCCGTACTCCTGGTAACTAGTATCATTGTTATTCTCGTATTTTTTGAAGCACGAATATGCGCCAGTAGTTGAACCATTCGACGAAATTGTATGGCCGTACTGTTTCCTCATTTTGGCGATATCATATGCGGCCATCATTATGTCCCTTGGTAATCTTTTCTCACTCGGATTTAAAGGTTTTACGCTAAGGACTACTCTGTACGCTTGAGGTGAAACCAGAGCAGACGAGTGAAGAATTTTTAACAAACATTTTGGCAGGTAACCGTTAAAAAGTGCCATTTCCATGTACGAAATTAATTTAGTTTGTCGAACTAATTTTGAAAGGCCAGCCGTTTTCCTTAATCCTTGAATATCGTGGACCGCGATACCAACGAGTAAGTTCATAAGAACTACAGTGACAAACAAAAGAAATAATACGTAGGTTATTTGAGCTGAAAACTCCAATAAAACTGGTGGATCGTTTCCATCGGGTTCATTTAACAATAAGTCCAGATTCAACTCTCCAATCATCATGGTTAACACTGTTATGAATCCCATGAAAGGATTTGCGAAGGACGAAGAATCAGGGAATATGACACAAAAACTTATAGTGAAACCAATCAGTATGCACGAGTAAGCCATGAGCAGTTTCGCAAACTCTTTTTGAACTTTTTGATACATTGCTACATACGTTCCAAAGACAGGCAGCTGCCCTATCATCATCATCAGATTGGTCCAACCCGCCAATACCGCGAACGCGCCTACGTGATTCTGCCATGTATACGTGATGTTTGTGTATATGTATGATATCAGGAAAACGCTAACTATAACAAACCATTCTATTATGTTCTCAGATTGCATCAAGTATTGTTTCAGAGTAGAATAGCCAGCAATCCCATACACTTTCCTGAATATTTCAAAAATAGTTATGCCTGCCAGAACCCACCACTGCATCTCTATCACAAAGGGATTTTTTCTTAGTAAGTCTCCAAGAATGGATTGCTTCTGACAAAGTTCCTGCTCTTGAATAGTTTCTTCCATGTCTTTGCTGCCATTATAACAATTATGTGCAAGAGCCGTGAGAACATAAAGAGTGAGGCAAAGTACAAATATAAAGCTCAAAAAAAGTCTTGCAACATAGTATTTACGTATTTTTTCCCATTTGATGTACAGAAAGGCTGAACATAGCGGGTGCAACAAAACTTCCTTTTGTCCTTCATCTACAAAAGTATTTAGATAACTTATCTCTCGTGGGTAGCAATGTTGTAGAATATTGCGGAAGTCAAGTTCAAGTTCCACCTCTCTGTTACTAGACTGCGAGTGATGCAATGTAATAGCACAATCAAGTTTCCTTGTTATCATCGCTAATGAAGCAGGCGTCTTTCGTGCAATTACGTTTAGAGCAGAGTTTCCTTTTTTAGACCTCGTCGTTACGTCGGCTCCGTGATAAATTAGAGTCTCGACGCAAGTGGACAGCCCGTCTAGTGCAGCTAGGTGCAGCGGAGTGAAACCATACTCATCTTTCTGATTTACGTTGGCACCCCAGCTGATTAACGTTTCAATAATATCACACGCACTGTCAGACTTGCCGATGGCTGCATGTAATGGTGTTCTCATATCGAAGTCTAAAGCGTTTGGGTCCGCATTTCCTTTTCTCAATAGAGACTCTACGCACTCCAGGCTCGAGGAACGAGCAGCGAGGTGCAATGCCGTAAATCCGCGATGATTCTTCAAACTAGCATCAGCTCCCTTACTTAATAACAAATCAACGCAATCCACAAACCCTCCATCGGCAGCTAAATGCAACGCAGTCGACTCTCTGTCCCCAACTCTCGTTCTTACGTTCGGATCAGCGCCTGGAGTGTCCAGTAAAATAGATAAACATTGTATTATTCCCAAATCAGCGGCGAGGTGAACAGCGTTCGTGCCTCCGGGCTCAATTGAATTAACGTCGACTCCGTGAGATATAAACAGCTTTAAACAATCCACTGAGTTAGCTCGGACGGCACAATGCAGTAAACCACCTTCACAATTAACGTATTTCACTGTCGCGTGCACAGTTGCGCCGTGGCTAATTAGAAAATTAGCGACTTGTAATGAATTCCCAAAGGCAGCACAGTGGAGAGGCACGAAGCACCGTGGCATATAATTGGGATCTACGCCGCGGGATAACAGGTAGCTAGCGCATTCCAACGATCCACTAAAAGAAGCAACATGTAAAGCTGATAATCCCAAGGTGTCAAAATATAACGGATCGGCACCTGCATCGATTAATGGTGGCAACAGGTTCGCTAATTTTAGGAAAGCTGCCCAAAATAGACACACATTTTTTTCAGCTTCAGAAGCAGTTTCAAACGTATTAACAGCTGCTTCTGCGGTAATAACTCCAGATTCTATCTCGTCCAACAGACGCAGTCGGCCACCTACGGTACGCATCTGCTCATGAGCGCTCTGACGCAAGGAGTCCGTACAGATTTGCGCAGTTAGATCCAGGGGAGGTTCCTCAAAACTATCATACATGTTAGGGGCGCTTTCCGCTGGAGGCGAAGATCCAGCGAGTACATATTGCAGGTGGCCCATAGATGGAAAGGCTCTCTCCAGGGATTCTTCGTCGAGCGGTGATTGCGTCTTGTATTCCGTCCGTGGAGGTGAGCTGAGGACCCTTGGAGCGCGCGGACGGCGGTCCATGTCCGTCCGAGGCAAGGTTTTGGGTCGGACGTCATCGAGCTCTTCTGGTTTTGGGGAGCGGCGCGAACGAAACCACCGCGAGGAGAGGAGTCTGCGCGGCGTGGGCATGCGGACGGCGGCGCGATACTGAATGCCGGCCGTGCTATTGTACACCAATTGTGACGAGCGACGGAGATAATCCCGCGCACCTATCGTACTAAAGGAGCATGTTCATTTGACTTAGTAAATGGACCTTTATTGAGTTACTTATAGTTCAATAAACATTTGCATTGTTTATTATCTTGTAATAATTATCAATAACATTTTTCCCCATATCCTAGCAAATACTAATTCATGTGTTGATAAGTAAAGGAACGCAATGTTATATATCATATAAGTAAGAACAAATAGATAAAAAAGATATGTGCCCATCTAATGTGAAATGGCACAGTGTAAGTAGGTTTAGGTACCTACTTTGCCTAATAACAACAGGGGGTACGATTTAGTGCTCGGGGAAGGTTTAGCTTGCATTAATCACTCTTTACCAGAGATACTTTAAGGCTATTTCGGCTCTCTTAGGATCAGGGTACAGTTGGAGGTTTAATTATCCTCATGAAAGATGATAGGCATCTGGTCTTGCTACATACAGGAAGTATGCGAATATAGGCAATTAGTCTTAGATTTGTCTGTTTTCATTTTCTGAAGAACATATTTTGTTCCGTTACGATCTTGAATTGTTATTTAAAGGATTAATATATATTTTTTATTATTTTGGCGCAAGTAATTTTTCTCTTAGTCATACACGAGAACAAGGCATAAGTAGAAACGCCACGAAATGTCCCCCTTTTATTGTTTAACACCGGTTTAGTGGTCACTGGTCAAAGCAGTAAAACACGTATCTACCTATTATTATGCCTGTTTTTAGTTGCACAGGCGGGTATTTATTTATATTACATGTACGTTATTGTTTAGTCTCATCGATGAACAGTAGGTAATTTATAAATGTAGTTTTTTTTTTATATAAGTACTTAGAGATTATTGGGTATTTAGAACGAGCTTGATTTGAGCTGACGTAACAGAAGTACAACAGTAGTGCACCGGAATCACGCCAAAATGGGCTTCGGGTATGTATAATGAAATGACAAAACGATTTCCGCGGTACCACTTAATCATCGGTGGGTGAGCCAATCGATTTGCGCAAGGGCATGAGAATCCCGCGAATGGCACAAAGGGGAACACAGACCGCGAATTTAAACAGATCATCGCTGTCTATTGTAATCTGAATTTGTAAAAGTAAATAAATCTGTATGTAGGCACAATAAATAAAAACTGGAATAACTAACTGGACAGTTTCATCTTCGAACTAAGCAAAAGTATCCCAATGTAGTTTCACGCTCACATTCGCTCCTTACTGAGAGTTCCCATCAATTATGATTAATTAATACCTAGGTACGCTAGTTTCTAGATCTACATCTAGGTTTACAATACAAAGTGTCATGACCATACATTTCAGGAGTTGAAAAATACAATACAAACGCATTTCACGAGTTGAAAAAGGATGTATAGTAATAGAGTACTTTCTGTAACGGTTCGTTCTTAAGCCAATGTGAAAGTTATGATGATGTGGAAAATGATCAGTCACAACTCACAGTTAAGATTACAAAGCCTATCGTTATGTTACTCTTTATAAAAAGGGTTAGTAAGCCAGGTAGGTAAGTCATACCCCACACAGGGAGGGGAAAGTTCGGATTGGCGGAGGTTGTGGAACTAGAGGCCACCCCCGTGTCAAAAGTTCTCAAGCCGCGTATAAGGCCTCTGACTTGACTAGACTATCATTTAGTGATAGCAACCTTGTACGTACTGATCCCGGCTATGACCGTGTCTGTAGTCGGTTAATGTCTGTAGCAGCGTGTTCGACGCGACTACGCAAGCCGGACTAAGGCCGGACAACCGCTTCACGAAGTAAGTGCAATGTCGAAAATAATAATCGAAAGAAAAACGCTTTAAGTTGATTGATAACGAATGAGCTTTATTACTGTTTTGGTCCTTGTCCAAAGAAATGTGTATGCAAATTCTAAGGTTTAGGGTGAGCTGCACGATTGAACCTATCGATACCCAAATAATTATGACGAGTACATAATAGGGTATTTGACAGTATCAATAATAAATAATTGTAAAATATTATTCACTAAATATCATTTCTTCTACAATTGCAAAAATATAACTTAGGTACTCGATTGATGTTTTCGTCCATTTAGAATTTTATAAGTATTAATTATAAACGGGGAATTATAAATTGAGCCGCAAATATATTTTTTGGCCACGGAACCCAACCTCTAATTTCATAACCAAGCCACGGGAAAATGAGAAAGCTTCTAATAAACTTATTCGACTTCTTCACAATCACAAAGCCAACTAAATATGTATTACAAAGATAGCGTCAAGCAAAGAGCAACAATTATTTTTACTTGTCCACCTGATTCATACATCACCACCTAATTTACTAACTCAGCCACGGATTTTACAACTCACCAACATTTTTCATATTACAGCTTCAACATGTGTTCCTCAAAAAATATTGTTCAAGCTTTAACTAGAAAACTTCATATAAGTATTATAATTTTACAGGTTTTTTTATATGGTATAATGGTATGCTTTTACACAAAGTATTTTTTAAATAAAAACGTATGTTTCGTTCCCTTTGGTAGTTCTTTATTTATTTAGTAGCCATAATTAACTAATTTTAGGTACATTTGGTGATTACTCAATATACAACATTTTTATGATCAATCAAAATATTTAGTTATAATTTTAGGTGTATTTTGATGATTAATCAATATAGAACGAGTTATGTATTTATTTAAGTTTCACTACATTTTAATTTTTAATCGTGCTAAGTTATAAAATTTGAAGTTGAATTCATTACTTTTTTGGTGTCATATATAAATATTTTAGAAGCTGACTATTTGAATATGTGTTACAAATGTTGATGCTTAAATAATAATTACCATTCTGAGTTGTATTAACAGAAGCTTATATCGAAGATTTATAGTGGCTATAATAGTATTTTTAGAGGCCCATTGATGGTGGCTAACTTAGTAATTTAGAGGACAATGTAGATTTTTAGACGCGAATAATTCTATTAAATAGAAGCCTGTTTAATAAGCACCCATTATAAACACGAAATAATTTCGTCAAAGACTGTGTGTGACCTCACGTGCTTGGGACTCATGGGGGGACTCACGCGTATATAAGGGGAGGGGGGGTTTAGGGGGTTCGTACCACTCTTTTAGCATAAGACAAAAATATCGCGGAATATTCAACGCATGCCACGTAAAATTCGCTAGGTTCACATAAATGGGATAAATGAGCAGTTTGCATTTTTCTGTTCCGTGTAAGTAGATGCAGTTCATTACAAAAAATAAAAATCTCGCTCGCTACTACGGTCAAGGCGCGACCGTTTCAGTGAGCCATACTATTGATGTTGACATTAAATTTCTTAAAAATGCCGCTAATCTGAGGCAATTTTAATGTATAATTGTCTGATGTATTATCGTGCCTGAAAAGACACTAACAATTTGACAGTGCAGTTTTCAGGCACGAGAGACTTAAAAGAGTATCAGTTTGCGAGAACAAGACAATTTTTAGGTGGCTCTTCAAACTCAAAATGTTTTATTTTTATTTAAGTAGATGCTTTACACATGCTTTTGAATCGTCAATTTTTTCTACCTAGTACAAAGTCCCTACCACACGGGACTTGTAGGTACACTCAATGTTTCGGGAAGTGTTTGCGAAGCGATAAGCACCTAGTTTCCTTCTTTAACTACACTTTTGTAATATGGTAATGAGTTTGACCGCCTCCTTGCACTAGTGGTTAGTCCGCTCGCTTCACATAAATAGTAGGTCACGGGTTCGACTCTCGACGGGGTCCAAATTGTAGACTCGGTTTGGTTGGTGGCAGGAATTTTCTGAGCCCACATCTGGATAGCTACCACCGTCTTATTCTAAGTTTTGCCGCCAAACATGAATGTTAACAGCATTCATGTGTTCCGGTATGAAGATTAGATATAATCTAGTCATCCCTCATTGCGTTGGGAAATCTCGGTAAGTCCGCTTCCATCTTCGGCATCATCATCACTGACCATCAGATGAGATGATGCCAAGGGCTTACCAATCAGAGAAGTAAACATATGCCCAATATCCCATCGAGCTTTTGGGTTTGGTTTGTGAATTCGTGCTCACCTAGAGCCAATGAGGACAAAAAAAATTTTGAACCAAGATACGATTTACCTATCAAGAGTATCGCAATAGGCTATCGTAAAGAAAGGGTAAAAAATACCCACACGAGTGTTCGAGAACGATTTGATAATTCTCATATTTCTGGACCATCGGTCCCCCCCCCCCGCCTCCCCCCTTTGAAGCCCATGCTTGTGACGCAAACAATTTTAGAACAAAATGTCGTTTTTGACTGTTGATAAAAAGGCACTCAAATGACAACTAGTAAAATACCTTAGTTTTGTATCGTATTCTGAATTCAGTTATATTCATTGGGCACCTCGAGGCCTCTACATACGCGTCATGTTGTGAGACTTCTGTCCAATTCGTTTTTATACATTTTTAGAAAGATAAAATATACAGGGTGATTGGTAATTCGACGTGATCCTTCAAAGGGGTTATACTAGAGGTCATTTGCAACAAATTAAGTCCAATTAACCAGGGGTCAAAAATGTATGGTTACTGAGATATTACGGTTTTTAGATTTTTAAGAAATTTTCTGCCTTGTTACCAAAAATAATTAATTATGAAAAAACCATTACACTGTTAACATTAAATTGAATTTTTTTTTAAAGCTGAGAAATAAGCGCTCATTTTGAAAAAAAAAAACTTTGGCCAAAACTCACACAGTCTCAAAAATAAACGGTCTTAAGATGCATAAAATTATTATTTATAAATTTTCCATAAGTATATTCCATAAGTAAGTACTTCATGAGATTAATACTGGTATGCACTAACTTAAATCATAACAATGAATCAGCTGATTGGTCAACCTTTTTAGAATTTCTTGACGATTATAATTGTTATAGAAACTGACATATATTATAAAATGTATTTTATACAACTTTAAAAACTACAACAATTTCATTTGCCACTAGTTGGCGCAACAATGAACCACTTTAAATTTATTTGCTTCTCACAAAGGAAGATAATAGGTAATTCCTTTGTCTTATTTGTAGTTAAACGGACGACACGCGTGTAACCAGCCTGTGGCTGTGGCGGTTAAGATCATAATTTCCGCTGAATCCAGCAAACCAGAGATCACTATCAGCATTACTTGGACTTGTTTTCCCATTAAGAACGTGCGACTGCACGTGGAGGATACGAGATCCGAGTCATCCTTAACCTAGGTATAGTGTAACTTCGACCCTGGCTGATTATTTCATTACAGAATTTAAACTAGGCAATCTTGTGCTAAATACAATGAAGTTGCAGTGTTTAATCGGTTTGATCATATTATAATCTCACTAGTGAAATTATCAATGTATCGCTGTCCATAGCACTTTAAAGGTGTAGTGGAATTATAATTTCACCGAAAAAAGTCCGAGAAACTGTGATAAATGGAGGCTATGCACAAAAATCTGTGTAATTATATTTTCACTAAGAGTAAATTATAATATCACAAGGACACATATACAGCGCGTCTAATACATTTCAGTGTGACCAACCTATCTGGCAATCCCCCCCCCCCACAAAACAATGTATGAAAATCTCAAATCAGGGTTCAGAAACCGGTTTTTTGAAAAAACCATTGGTCCCGATATCGAAATAATTGTGGTTAAGGTTTCGTTCGGATTTTGGTTACCGGTATATATAGGGTGAGTTTAAATTAGTTCTTGATACGAAAGGCTATGCATGTGCTCATGAAAACAAACAACTTTCCCTAAGGAACCCATAGCCAAATCACAAAAAAAATTTTGGTCTCTTCATACAAATCGATCAGCCGAGCGGCCAAATTAGTATGAAGAGTCAAAATTTTTTTGCGATTTGACTATGGGTTATTTAGGGAAAGTTGTTTGTTATCATGAGCACATTCATAGCCTTTGGTATCAAGAACAAATTTAAAGTCATCCTATATAACCGGTTTAACCAGAACCGATATTTTTTCGTTCGAACGGAATTAACCGGTTAATTTGAAGAATATGCGACGTTGTAGGTATTTTTGCCGCGTGCGATGAGTTGAAAGCGTCCGAGAAAGTGAGCAGAAAACTCGGGCAGTGGCACCCGCGCGACGCGCCTGAACTTGACTTAAGTTTGGTTTTAATTTTAATCGGTTAATTTCGTTCTTATTTCGGTTACAAAACCGCTCCCTGATTAGCCGATATTTTATTCAAATTTACCGGTTAAGCTGGAAACCGGGTTTAACCTGAACGGAATCGTTAACCGAAATTCGAACGAAATTAACCGGTATTTGTTAACCGGTTCCGAACTTTGTCTCAAATCCTGGCGCCTGTGGCCCGCAAACCGGTTGTCGATCCTAGTAGACTGTGGAGCTCAAAGGGTTAAATTATAGCATTATGTTCACTGACAGCGACAGCGTACACAGATAGGATGGTAGCACTCTTAGGATCGTGATGCTAGAAAGTGTGTGTAGGTAGAGGAGGAAAACTTTTTAAGAAAACTCTAATTGTGTGAAGTTGAAATATTTATTGTTATACATTTTGGCTTATCAACATGGATAATGTACACATTTATTTATATTATTACTAATTATTACAAAAAAACTTAATGATTTTCACAAGAATCACAATTATTTAAAAAAGTTTTGTGAGAGTACAGAAATAAACCCATTAAAATGGCAATGAGAGTTAAGTGCCGCTTATAGAAAATAATACTTACCAGAAGAAACATGAAATATGATGAAAAGCAACTTAATTGTTTTTTTATTATATTTTTCAAAGTAATCTAAAATATTACCTATTAAAGCTTAACTTTAACACACTAAACATAAATTAGGAGTTATTTACAAAATATTACATTTGAGAGATATAAACATGTTAAGTAGTGTAAATAAAAGAAACAAACAAATCTACCTACATAATTATAAATCATCAAAAAACAATCTCTAGTGCAGTTTATAATTGTTACTACTACAAACCACTATCATATAATCGTGTACTTTGATGGTTGTCGTTGAAATTATTATCATGAAAGTTTGAGATATTACATGGCACAAAAATGAAATTAAAGATTGTGAATTTATATTAAACAGAATTATGCGACGAATACATATATTGGGTAAACTTATTTACGATCAGGTTTAGACGATCACCATAATAATATTTAATTTGTTTGTTTCAAATAGACAAAAGCGTGCTGTAGCTGACTCAGGTCTGAGCTGAGTCGCCGAGACGTTAGTGAATGTCCGGTAGCGCTCGCGCAGCTTGACAGATGGCGTGGTATGCGAATATCACGCTTGTGTCAATAGGCTTGCACTAATGAGACATAGTAAAGATGAAAACTTCATAATGTTTGTTGTTAGAAGTTTTCGAGATTTATACTTGAGTATAATATACTTTATACTTGAATAAAGCTTATTGATAAGCTTTAGCTTTAAATTATAATTTGTATAAACCACATTTCAAGAAGACAGTGCTATAAAATTATAAAATCACACCAATTTTATATGGTACTTATTATAAGTACCAAAGTAGGCCACACCACATTTGCATTCGCGAGGTATTCGTGTATATACATAGTACGTATATATACGTAGTTGTTTTAAATGGACGGATGACTAAAATGGCTTAGAGCCAGGTTACACGCTCAGTCTGGCGTCAGTCTGGTCCATGAGTCTGGTCAGAATGATCGTGTAACCCACTGTCTGCCGTTAGTCTAGATTAACCGTGTACCATGAAAATCATCCATCATTCTGGCGTCAGTCAAGATTGATGGACCAGACTGACGCCAGACTGAGCGTGTACCTTTGCTCTTAAATATTTAATATAAGGCAAGTAAAATGTACTATATGACATAGATCTGCTTAACAAGTACTAAACGTAAAGGAATATTTTTCAGAGTTATTTAGATTTTACGGATTATTGCATATACCAGCTAACGGTTAATAGCAGTGAAAAATTTCAGGTTCGCCGCAATGTATCAGTGAGATAGCCTCGAGATTCTGCAGTCCTGTCCAGTTGTATCATACACGTCTCAGTCAGTGGAACAACGTTAGAATTAGAGTAGAGCCAACATCTCAACGGGGGAGAGTCACGATTGATTTGTTGTTGAGACGTTGAGCGTTAGACGCAGGAGTACTTGCGGCCGTCGTCGCCGGAGTAGCACTGATGGCAGTGTAGGCGGTGGCCGCGCACGCGCACGTCGGCACCGGCGCGCCCGTCGCCCAACCGCGCGCCGCACACCGCGCAAGTGAAGCACCACACGTGGTAGCACAGCGACAGCGACTCGATTATCATGGCGGCCCCTCGACCTGCGCGGAAAAGCATGGTTAAAGACACTTCGGCGATAATCATTTTGCAAACACTTCCTGATTGACGATAGCAGTGACATTGACATTGTGGCGTGTTTACCATCTGCGTTATGGTAACACAGCCACTAAATATGTCACTGTCACTGAGAGGCTGCGTCCTCTCGCTCTAATATAGATATCTCTCTCTCTCTCTCGTCCGCCGTCGACACGACGCGCGTTTCGCTAACTTTTCTCTGTTATACTTTTGTAAAAATATACTTTAATCTAGTTTAACAGACCTAATTTAAGTACTACAATATTGTGAAACTTAGAATATATTTTACAATATAAGTGATTTGGGCTAAATGTGAAGTTTTATTCAAACACCTAACCAACTCGCTAAAACATTATTAAAATAATAGCTTTGAAAAAAGAAATAAGTTCAGTACGTGCTTATAGAGTTACGTTCTTAGGTACAAAAAGCCTGCAGTCTAATATTTCAGTCTCCTCCTCGTCATGTAGCACAGTTCATGGTCTGTCCCTAGAGATTTGGAATGTTAATGCTCTACTCAGCATCATCCGAGGTCACGTGTGAGTCAAAAGCTCAATGAGAGTTACCTAGTTCCTCTCCACAGTGCGAGCATTTCCTCCGGCCGCTGACACTGAGCAGCTTCTCTTCGCGGGGAGGCTCGGGGCGCGGCGCCTCAGCGCGCGTCGGCCGCTTGAACTCTTGCGAGAGGTGCTGCTGGGGCCTATTATACAAGTAAACATTACATGATGAGTCCCATACATGAAGTTGTTGAAGATATAATTTTTTTTAATTCAATTATTTTGTGATAAACATATTATACAGATTCATTACGATGACCTTATTTAACAAAGTATTTTTGAGGAATTAATATTGAGTACAGGAGACGTTTTTTGATTATTATGATCATTTTGTCATTATAATTAAGTCTACGTCTTATCTAGCCTCTATCTATGTTTTACAGATTTTCCAGAAAAATAAAATAGTACGTACTCAACTAAAATATCTTACGACCCGGCTCAAGTATGTTGTGGAATTACAAAACATACTCATTATACGTACAGATTATGTAGCGTCGGTGGTGGCATGTCCTGGTGATAAGAATGCCTATGTGTATTTCTCATTTTGTTTCTCTGCTCCTCAATTCTTCTTTGTTCCGCTTCCTAAAATGGTCGTCATATATTTTATACTTTAGAAAGAAACCGAACATTATTAATAATAACTTAGGGTAAGGATTAAGAATTTAGGTACCTGGATTAGCCAATGTTGATTATAATTGAAATTTGCCGGCTTCCTATTGCGTGATTGCATCCAATCTGTGTTTGAAATCAGCTTGGGTGTTGGCGCCGCACTGAGAGCCTAAACACATGTAACGAATAGTAAAACGAGTAACGCAAATGTAACTTGAATGTAAATATTTCTAAAAGTTGAAATAAATAATACCTGAAGCGTATGTCTAGTCATTGGGTGGTATTGTACGTTGCTTCCGTTGGAAATCGGCTGCACAGGCTTTTGTCGCAACTGCACAGTTGCGCGGTCCACATTCACGTACTCACCAGCCGAAGGGACACGGCTGCTCCTGGGAAAAATAAATATAGATTGTAAAAAGGCAATGTAATAAATAAATAAAACTTGAAATTTAAATTTTACACAGCCATTTTACCTCATCGTGATCTCTCTTTCAATAGATTCTCGGCTTTTTGGCTTGGGTGGAAGTATTGGCTGAGGTGGCGGCGGCCTTATCACATTAGGGACGACATGCCTTCGTACTTCACCAATTTTCACTCTGTCGTGAACATTATACAGCACTTTCCGACTCTCTTCGACACCAAAGTGCCGTTGAATGTGCTCCTCTGACACGAAAGGCTTTCGCTTTATGTTTTCTTCAAAGGAAGGCTTCTCGACGATGGTTGGCGCTACAGGAGTGTAACTTTCGTTCATCAAAAGGTTTGGCATCGAGTGTCGGTAGTTATGATTGGGTGCCTCTGAGGACCGACAACGTAACGGTGGTTTTTCGAGAACTGTATGCATTGTCGATATATCTTGCACTGATTTTTGGATAATTCTTGTTTGATCTTTGAGTAAATTTTCCCGTTGTCTCCTCAGTTCTTCTTGCTCCAATTGAAGAAGTTCTCTCTCAAAACGAAGGACTTCCTAAATTTTGGAATAGGTGAAACATGAATAACAAAGTAGTTTATATTTTTGATTGTTAGTGCCATATGCGGTGTAGTAGATGGATGGGGTAAGTAATATGTTAAGTGCAAAGCTAGCGTGCATTATTATGAACAGAGGGAGGTTATGACGTCAGTCTTGAGGAATTAAACAAAGTAAGTAAGTAAGTAACGATAAATGTGTGGTCGGTCACCTTTGTATGAGCATCGTCAAATTGCCCGTCAGGCCAATCCTCGTTAGTGCGACACGCCTGCAAAGTTAGACGGCGGCGGGTATTAATGAAATCATAATCTCGGTACAATACAATTTTGGTTTCCAGTAAATTATGATTTCATCAAAGGATGTGATACAAATGTAGATTAGAGATACACACAAGCTATCGCCACTTTGATTTAACTTTCAACACAGTGCAGTGTCGATAATAATCGTATTTTTTCCGTTATGGGTGAAAAACTGACATAAATACCTATAATTTCTAAATACAAGTAACATTTCAGAAATTTTGTATGATATATTATTTTATTTAATGTAATTATGAAGTGCAAGTAGATTACTGAAAGAATTTTCCATGCAAATGTGCAAATACTAGGATAATTCTGGTAAAGAAAAAGCCAAAATGTATTTATATGTAAATAATTTTAATATAAGTAATAAAGAAACAAGGCAAATAATCTAAACAAAACTAAAGCTTTTCGCTACGAACATTCGAAATATACTAACTTCTTGATATACATACATATAATATTTTATTACTTCATAGTATGAAGCTATTTTGTGACGGTTTGGCAATTAGTATAAGCATTAGACAGTATAGCAGTTGTTAATGGTTGCTGCGAAGAATATTCTAAAAGTACCAATACATATAAGTGTAGCATTGAAAATACACCGAGATAATTAATACATAACATCTTAAATATTATAGCTTTTATAAACATTTACTTATTTACATTGCAATTATTCAAACTTCATAATATTAAAAGTGAAAATGAAGTATGGACATAAATCGAATCAAAATTATTTATTTTTCATAGCGAAGTACTATTTGAGATATAATATGAAATACGACGGTGCTAAAGCTCAATTAGGAACTACAAAGCTCTAGATTAAGCCAGCCAGAATCAGGAGATCTAAATTAACACAACTAGGAACCATTCGCTGCCCGATACAATAGAGTATATAATATAATTATCTCTTCGAGAAGGCGGATATTTAAAAGAACGGCATGACTATTTACTACACATAAAAATTAAATAGGTACTACTAAAAGAAGAATAAAATACACTACAACGAAAATTAGTAAAGAATCCCTGAGCCTCGTTCCATACCGATTAACTTTTTTAACCAAAATAAAATAACACAATAATTACATAAATACACAAAAATGTAATCCATTAACGATTTTAACAAATTAATCAAATTGTATATCATACTCTGTGACAGAACGTGTTACGATATTTTTACCGGAGTACGGTAAAACGTTAAACTTACAGGCAGGGTTATGTAGGTATATTACTCGCTTTGTATGGGCGTGTAATTTTCCGTCGTAGAATTTTAGTATTTTTTAAACAAACTCAATACTTTCAACTATTATTACAACCTATTAAATTCACATTTTTCATTTTATTTTATTAATCACATGAAAAAAGGTACATATATCTTTTTGATAAAATTTTAATGATGACGAGTGCTAATGCAATAAAAAATCTCAACTCGTGTTGAGATGTACTATGTATTAATAAGAAGAAGAACCAATTTCCTGACGTGCGTGGCTGCCGCAAAACCATAGTACCTATATCTATCAAAGCCTGGTTCCCGAGCCCTTTGGGAGGCCACTTTGGTCTGACCTGCAGTGCTTGCGTGCGTGACTAATGTACAGTGAAACCTGGGTAACTGGGACATCAAGGGACCTGCAAATTCGTCTCACTTAAACTCTCACTTTTCCGATCTTACAGTATCTATGATGGAAAACTCGTGGATTTTGGTGAAGCTTTTATATGGTATTCATCAGATTACTAAGTATAAAACTCCTTTATGATTTTATAGGAAGCTGATATGAAGTAAAGACTTTCTCACGTCACTCGGAGATATGAAGTTTTAGTGTGGTAGAAACTCTCGCTTACCAGCGCCTGTAATTATACTAAACGTTTTTTGTATATAGGTAACTACAATGGATAGATATTAAACATTCTTGAAAAATGCATTTTTAAAGTCTAAGTAATCGGGTTAAAAGTTTTAACTTGTTATTATTAATCGTAGGGAATAAATAATACTATATAATGGGAACCTTTTACCGTTATACTTTAGATGTCCTGTCAGAAATTATATCGCAAAGAGAATGAACATGATTTTTATATTCTTTGCCCTCGTATAACTTAGAAATCTTCAAGGCGGGAGTGAACAGGCACTAGTTGGGTTGCATTTGGATCTTCGGCAGCATCATCACTTAACATCAGGTGATGTGTTGCCAAATGCACTCAAATATAAGACTTTTCAATTGCATTTAGTGGACGGGCTGGAATCGTTTGTCTAATTACCTATTGCAAGTTTATAATATTTGTAACTATACGGTGTTTCTTTCAAAGTAGCCACTACGTATAATTTTATTCTCTACAACTAATAATAAAAATATCGTTGCATGTGCTGCCACAGAAGATGACTTCATATTACTATTTTGAGGTTCTCAATATTTTCATCTGAAACATTCTATTTATACTATAATTATAATATTATATGTATTAATATAAAAATGCAACGAGTACCCTAAACATAGATCGTGGTGCTAGTTTTTTACAGGTTCGTTTTGAACTAGAAGAAAATACCTAGTTTTCAAAACATTTCAAAATGATAAAAATCTACATAAACTTTAACATAGCTAATATACATTTTATATTGAGCTAAGTATATGCTTATACATAAATAAATGTATAGGTGCAGCCAGAAAAATGTGTAAATAATAAATAAAGTGCTTCAATCTTTTAAATGGCTAACAATAACTATACCTGCTGCTGTTGGATCTTTTTATCCAAAGTGTCAATTTTGCTATCGTCCGACTGTGAAGAAACCTCACTCAGATTATTTAATTTGGAAGCCAGGTTGGAATTAAAGTTTTGTTCCTTCAGTTTGATAGACATTTCTTCTTCATCTGATGTTACCGTAATGATGGTGTGGGGCTAAAATAATAAAACTGGTGAAAATGTTTGGAATCACCGAAGTGAACACTTAAACTTATTATAAACATAATTAGTAAAAAAATATATAAAAAAGTTATTCGAATTTATATGATAGTAAGAAATTGAAGACTTCTCGCTGCTGGCTGCGGTGTCTATTCCCATACATGGAGAAGACTGGGTTACATGCGGTGGCCAGTGAGGTTGTGAGATTAACAGCGAACAGTAGTTTTTAAGCCTCAAACGTGGATTAAAGCTTAATAACTAGTTATAGTAACAACGGCTGAACATAATACATACCACCCCGTCTAATTTATGTATAACCATGTTTGGATTTATTTCATAAAATAAAGCTTACCTCGCTGTTTTGTCTGCTGTGGGGATTGGATGTTTCTGGCGAGGATGGCGCTCTATACCAGGCTTCGGCCGAGTGGCCTCGGTCAACGTCTACGCCGGAATCCTTGCTTTCTCTGAGCTTCGTGTCCATATCGTGTGACAGAGTCTTCTTGTACAGCAGTTTTTCTATTTTCGTTTCCTCTTGCAAGAATGTGGTGATGTCGGGCCGCGGTGCTAGTGTCAAGTCCACATCAAGATAGCTATCATCGACTTGGCCCTCGATTCCAAGGAAACTGGTACGTTTGTTGCGGATCTCTTTCTTTATTCTACGCGCTGAGCTTGTATGCTTAAAGTTGCCCTGGAATGTTAATTTATTATGTATTTAGTGTTTGTTATAAGAAATTATAAGACATATAGTGTGTCATTCATCATTATTAATGATTTTTACGTCTGTTGCAGATACCTGATTTAATTAATTACTCCCTGTATTTAACGAAAGGTATTTCGATACCGATTCAATTTGGCCACGATTATTCCCAGTACCGAAAAGTCAAAGAGAAAGACGCTCCACGTCAAAAAAGATTACACGAAATCCACAGGCGACAACATAGATTTTTTAAACTGATTGATCAAATTACAAAATCGGATAAAAATGCAAGATCATTTACATTTCCCAGCATCTCGTCATCTGATTTGTCATCGACGGGCGGTGGCGGGGGCTTTTCCTTGGGCGGCTGCAGCGCAGCAGGCGGGTCCAGCAGAAACGCCGCCGCGTCGTCGCCGGGCTGATACAACACGTTCTCATACAGGGGCGCGACTGCGTTGGTCACACCGGCATCCGGACTTTTTAGTCCTGCGTTCATACTTTGGTCTCTAACTTGGTTATTCTCTGTACATGTATCCATGTCGTTAATGTTTGCACAACTGTCTTCGGAGTCCAGTTCTTTGAAAGCCAGCTCTAAAGCATCAATTACCTAGAGGAAAAGTAATAATTTGAACGACATATAAATAATTCAATATATGTAATTACATTTACAAACATAATTGCGTAAGTACCAGATATCCAACTTTGAATTAATAACACAAGTAGTTATTTTTTTAAAATCGATCTCTAAAATAAACTGTGAGCAATAAAACAAAATAAAATTAAAATATATAACTACAGATAAACAACAAACCGTCACAATCTAGCACGTCATGCAGCGAAATGAAGGTTAGTGAGCGCAATATCTACAAAGAATGATTATCTTACCTTACAAACCCATCACCACAAGCTGCTGATGTAACATATTCCCAAAGGATTACTATTTTTATTATGATATGAAGTGAGATAGATCTTATTTTGTTCGACTAGCCATTTTACGTGTGTCTAATAATGATAAACCTTTCCTGTTACAATATTTTCTATAGGTTCACGAACAGTCTCGCGTCAAGACAAAATATCTTTGTTTGACTAAGATAACATTGTAAGTCTATCGAGATAACGTCACAGCAGTTCATAATCACAAGTTCTTTGTTCCATTTTCCAACGTCATTTTACCAAAGACACACACGTACTTTTCCATGCATAACTATTATATGTAAAGAAATAAATATGTTTTTTTTACTGTTGCGTAATATAACAATATGATAAAATAGATATATTGATGGATTTTAAAAAATACCAAGTTAAAAGAAAACCCATTGTTTAATAGCAATAGCGAATCATGTATATTTTGATATAAACTGCTACAAATATCACGTTATTAACAAACATGCAGAAAAAAATAATGAAACTTAGTAATCTACAATTTATTGTAGAATGTTTGTAGAAATATGTATAAATAAGTTCCTTCTTAATGAAAGGTAAAATGGGTTGGTACATTTTACAATAGTTTATAACCCTGTATATGTTTCATCTAAATATATTACAAAAGTGATAATATACTCACTAAACGGATAATACATATAAATACACAAATAACATAGGTACCTACCACATCTAAAGTGCTAGGAATAAGGATAGTTTAGCACATGAATGTGTGAATTATGATATCTTATTTTTGATATTATTATAATTTTAATTTTATAATTATGTGAATAAAATAAACAAAGTTATTATTTTAGACCTGAGATCAAAAGCAACAACTTTAGTTCCGGCAATTTTCTAATAACAGCCGTATTATTTCCCATAAGTACTTTAAAAATACATTTCCAAAAATTTTAAACTCATTGTTACATTAACACTCCCTACTATTTGTTTTTATTTTCGACAAATTAATACGATTTATTTACATAGTTTTTCATAAACACAAAAAAAGAAAAACATTGTCATAATTATTTAACAGGGTAAAATTAAATAAACTCCCAATGATTTTCAAATCTGAAGAAACAAACAAGTTCGAGTGAAAATGATCAATCGAGTATCAAAAGTAATAGTGGTTCCGAGGGGATTCCCCATTCAGTGTGAATGGGGATAATAAAGTGGGGTGCACTTACGTCTATTAATTTTATAGAACTCTTTATTTAGAAATAAATTCGTAAAATGGGTGGTTATTTGAAAATTGCCGGAACAAAAGTTGTTGCTTTTGACCTCACCAATATGAGGGCAAACGGATGTCAGGTCAAAAAGAATAACCTTGTATATAATAACACATAAGTAAGAGTAAGGATACAGAGATCATAATTAGATAGATATGTTCACATCAAATCATTTCTCATCTTTCTTGCATTCTGTTAGCAATACATGAGAAAGTGATTGAACTTTTATAATCTTGGGCCTTTTTATACCTTTAAATTTTATTCCTGTCATCAGAAGAGGTCACTGACGTAGTAGTCGTTACTTTGTTGTTAATAAATAGGATAGTTTTTCGTCTATTAGGTTCTACACAACGACGAGTTCGTTTTTGCCAAAATGGATTGGAATCCTGTGAACTACTTACCATTATATCGTTATCGTTATTTTGAACGTCTGATGTTTTAATGGAGTCGTTCCTTTCAACTTGATTAGCAAAATTAGTGGTAGGTGTGTTAAGATGACAGGGTTCTTTATTAGCTATACGTTTATCAGGAAACGAGCATTCAACCCTACAAGTTACATCAGCTAATTTATTATTAAGCGGTTTATGATTATTATTATGGGTATTTAGCACTTTAATACTATTTTTTGGTGAAATGTTAGTGGTAGTTGTAATATTAGAGACTGTTACCATTGGCATGCTTTTGTTGTCAGAAGAATCGTTAGTAGCAACTACTTGAGAAGAGTTAGAACCATTCCCAGCACAGGTGCTCATAGTATTGCGGATTTCATTCAAGTTTAAATGTATGGTCATTTTCCCTTCAAACACCACCGTGTCGCCTTCTGATGCAGTAGACACGGGCTCATTAAGACTTACACTGGAATCTTGGTTATCCAAACTCTTAAGTGTATCTTCATCTTCACGGTCCATTTGTAGTTCAGTAATCTCTTCAGTTACGCTTATTTCTTCTGGATGAGTGACAGCTTCATGATAATTGCTACCACTGTCTGTATTTTCGGTTTGACAGTCTTTTTCCTCAGATTCTTCAACTATAATATTTTGTGCCACATTTTGTTCTACTGTTTCACTTAGTTGACCCGATGCTTCAGGTTTTACCGACTCGATCGTTGGTGTTGTATCTTCATTAGAGGACTCATACTCGGATATCTCTACCATGGGTTCTTCCACTGGAAAGGCTACTTCTGTCAAGTCCCCTATGTCATCAACAGGTGCACAAGAATCTCTAGCTGTATGTATGCCACTATCTTCAGTTTCTATATCACTTGGGACAATATTAGTCTGCATTTCAGCACAGTCAAAATCTTCTAAACTTTGAATTCTTTCGAATGAATTAGGAGAAGATTGGCCATTTATATCCAAGCTATCAAAAGAACGGCAAAAGCTTTGCATCTGATTTTCTATACCTGACAAACTAGATTTCAAATCACTATCACTTAATTTATCCTCGGATTCATTAACCAACGGCTCCTTTTCATACACAATGTCATCCTCAATAGATATTTTTGGAATTTCCTTGTGTTTAGCGGTATCGAGAGAAGTCATTCGTTCTTTTATGCTCACAGATACTTCTTTCACTTCTGTTTTAATTATTTTTACATCTTCTTCCGAAGATGGAGACTGTAAGCTGGATAGACGTTCTTTTAAAGACTTGGTACTACTGATGTCGCCATTTGAGAGTCTTTTTACTTTTTCGGCTTCTTCCTTCATTTTTTCAAGAGAAGAAAGTCTTTCTTTGAGAGGTGTTACCTCCGTAGGTAGTTTGTTTAACTCATTTTTAGATTTTTGCACTTGCGTTTCTTCCGTGAACTTCTCCAGGCTAGACAACCGTTCTTTTATAGATTTTTTATGTGCAATTTCAGGTTGTTTTGGTTTATTAAGTTGTGGATCTTGAGAATTTTCCCTTTCGAATTGTTCCTTTCTTTTGTGAATATCAACTTTGGGCAAATCTTTTTTAATATTGTTGTTATTTTTAACGTCCTTAGTTCTCTCATTCTGGAACGATAATACTTTTTCTTCAATTTTGTTATTGACAGTGGTTCTTATCTTTTTCATATCACTGTGTAACTTATCCGGAGATTTTTCTTTTAAGTTGTTATTTACCACCGTTTTCGCAATGCTGCTGTTGGTTTGTGATATGATCCGTGATTTGTAGCCTTCTATGGCGCCCTCATATGTATACTCCTCGGGCTCCGGAGAACTGATAGTCGTAGTGGTACAAGTGTCATATTCGTTGGCACTGGATCCTAATTTGCGATTTATATCGTTTGTGTGGTTGTCAACGTCTGAATGGCTTTTATCCAGGTCGATACCGTCGCTCTGGAAACAAAAACAAAAATCTTAAAAATACCATGAGCGTCAAAATCACACTTCTTTTCGTGAATAATTAATAATTTAAAACAATTTAGTGTAAGTTTTCTGAAGGTCAAATATAATGACACAATATACGCATAAATACCTAAAGAGTAACATTTAATATACAAGCCAATTTGTAAAACGTAAATGAACAAGTGGCTGAAAGACTTCAACAGTAATTCCTATGATACTACTGTAACTTAGTTGCCATCTACGGAATTCGAAACTGAAATGGTACCTTGAAACGGTAATAATGAACATTGCAATAATCAGCAATTCTAAAATTACAATGGTTAATTCACCAGCGGCAGATAACACTTATCGCATTAATAACAATATATGAAATCATTATTAGTAAAAAAGTAAAAAAAAGAACATTCGCATTGCACATATACACAACTATTGTTTAATTTCGCGACCGCTGAGATAATTACAGATCCATGCATATAATGTGTGGTACAAATACTTACGGCAAGGCTGTGGGTGTCGCAGTCTTCGCTAAGGCTGCTCTTGGTGCTGGAGGTGCCAATACCAAGGTCGCTGAGGTCGTGGCCCTCGTCCTCGGTGTACAGAGCCAAAGGGTTCCGCCTTCGTCGACCGGCTCTGCAACCAAATAACTTCGACTTATTCATATGCTGACTGAAATTACGATCTGAATATTGTGCCTGCTAATACGAAAAAGAAAACTGGCATACTCAATTATGATATAAACGCCGAAAAAAAGTGAAAACTGGTCATAAGTAGTGTCTAGTTCATGCTCCGAAGCGATCTGTCGCATGTGATAATACAGCATAATACTTTCGCTGTTGTAACACTTTTGGACATTTGCATAGAAAGTGGCGGGTTTCAGAAATATACACGAGCCATCTGATTTATGATGTTACAAAAGTACAACAGATTCAAAGATTTTTAATCGTGCCTTCATTACAGAAATTGTAATTGTATCATAATTTACTAATAAGATCACAACATTTTTTTATAGATGGTGTCCGCGACGAAATCCAGTTGTTCTCAAAATTTCAGAATATGATTTTTCAGCGTAAGTATTTTCAAAAAAGGAGTATTAAATTGTATAGCGGAGCTGTGCATACTTTCTCGCATAAACTTTGACTGACTGGCATATGTTTGTACTGTTTGTAATACAAAGGATTGTCATTGCTTACAAAAAACTGTTACTGTCAATAGGTACTTATTTTATAACTTTACGTATGGTTCATTCCAATAAAAAAAAGCAAAAGGTAAACAAACATAGTATGCAGATGACATTGACATGTGTCAGTTCCATAGTAAGTTTGTTTACGTTTTGCTTTTTTTTGATTGAAATGAAGTATAGTGATTGTATTGTGGTAATTAAATATTGTATTTTCTAAGATAATTGCGTATATTTCTTTATAAATATTTTCGTTGGAAACATCCTCATCCAACATCAAGTTCCTCAACCACAAGTTTACAGTGTAATTGTAACTGAAAATAACATTGCGTTACAAATTTCAAAGAAAGTTAAGTACCCACTTTAATTTTTGCTGTTTATTTATTCGTACACATCTCTTAATAAATACACATACGTACTTTTTTTCTATCACGTACTGTTTTTTAGATATGGTAACAAACAATTATAATAAATCAAAAAGTTTTGAAATTAACTGAACGTCCAGTATACACACAAAATTATTCCAATGTCAATTTTTCGAGTAAAACCGATGACAAAACTTATTATTAATATATTTTATACTATAAATATATGGTTACATTTTATATTGTACACAAAAAATTAAAACATATAATATAACTATTCCTTTTATCTGGGTAGTATTTTCTTTTAACACTAGCAGTAATTTTGTAACATAGCAGCATCCCAACGACCTTAAAACCATTCTTAAAGCGATTTTATACCCTGATAAAAATCCTCTCCTTATTGACTTCAAGATTTAAAGAAAAAAAGTGAAATGGTAACATAGAAAAATGATTTTTTTATGACATCACGCAACACATAATTTTAAATGTATTCAAAAAAATTTTCACCACAAGTTCCGCGTTTTAGACTCTGTGATTACCTAAAAAAACCTTTTATCACAGCTTTTAACGATGTTCATGTTCTTTGTCGTATAGTTTTGAACAAAATGTTGGTATTCCATTAAAATGCGTGTTTTTGAACCCATAAAAATCCCTTCTTTTAACATTAAGTCACTTAATTTTGGAAAATTTGACTTCAAATTTAAAAATTCTTCGCAATTTTTCTCCATTGCTTTTACAAAATTTTTATTAAGCCGAGTTTTATTATGCGTGTTGGGGGAGGGACTAAAGTAACATCTTCGGGATCAATCAAAGGCAAGTATTTTCGATTCCACATACAAATTTCCCACATCCAATAAAAACAATAATACTTCCATACATTGTACAGTGCATGTACTGAATGTATCGTTTATACCAGTATCAAACTGTTTTAGTAAATCTTTATACTGGGTAGCGACTTCATTTTTGACGATTTCACTTCACACACACTACAAATACATAAACTCACACACACACACACACACACGCACGCACGCACGCACGCACGCACACACACACACACACACACACACACACATGCACGCACGTACGTACGCACGCACACACACAACGCATTTAATCCACTACTACTACTTCTCTTAAATTAACCTAATAATATTTAGTACATACCTGCTGTATACTTTGTATCCAATCTCCATAATTACTGCTTTATTTATAATGTTTGTTAACTTAAGAACTACTGGAACGCCGCTGTACCCAGGGGTGGGCGACAAGAGCAACGACACAGTTTTAACTAATGTTGCTTTATCGTATACTTAATAATCTACCTCATGTTTATGGTTTCAAATAAAGATTTATTTATTACTATTATTTATTATTTTTCAGCATTCATCTTGAGAACCATACAGTTACACATACAAACAGTTAGTCATAATAGTATCAATGTGAAATAAACCGAATTAGTCAATAACGACAACGTTTGACAAAATTGACATAATTGACCACGCTGAATACGTAAAAACAACCGACTTCAATCGCAACAACTCCAATTTTGCTATGTTTTTGTTGATTTTCTCAAAAACCGCTGAATAGATTTCGATAAAATTTATATGGGACCACCTGTGAAGTATATACCCTTTTAAACAAAAAAAGTATTTTCCATTGAGAACCTCCTGATTTTTTTGAAGTCGGTTAAAAATGAAGATCGTTGAAAAGTTATCAGTGTGTACCTCAAAAACAAGACGTGATAGAAACAAAAAATATACACCACCAACATACTGATACTAATAGAAAACTATTACAGTAATCAGTTTTTCAGGTACTAAAATCGTGTCACGCAGTGTAATAAGTAAGTATTTTATTGATAAGTTCACGCACTCTTTTTAGTAACTTTCAATCGAGCAACAAAACAGGGCTAAGGTATTTAATTTTCCCTGGTACATGAGATATACAATTTTATTTTCTTTCTTTGGCCGGGGGTCACGGAGGCCATCGTGACATCATGGAGGCGTACCTAATGAAACGAGTCGACAGCAGCGCGCATACAGTAGAAGTTATACGTAAACCACGTACGGACACATAGACGTGACCGGCCGCTTGCACGAACTTTGCTAAAAAGACGGCTTATTCGCGGAATTTTGCACGAAGCAACACTAAGTGCATTCCTTGAATTCCACTGGACTTAAATTTAAACTAAGAATAAAATCTGGTACTGACTAGCTTGAACTTATTTGCCTGGTCAGCTTTGCTAAGTTTGCATGGGGGCTTACATTTTTTCTGGGATTTCAGTAAAATTGCTGCGATTTCAGTAAAATCGTAGATAAAATATTAAATATCATGAATAAATATTTTTCATGCACTCAGACAAACTGCAAAAAAATCGCTTAGCGGCATAAGGTAATTTATTGCTGAAAATATTGTAATTCGCAACAGCAATCACACATTCCTGAGAATAAAGAATTCGCTCTGCTTATTCTACAAATTATGTAAATAATAATAAATGGAAAATATATGAACAACCAGCACAGAAATATTTTTGTATTCGAATGACTTTGTATAAGTTCCTGGGGTCTAACACAGTAACACCTGATATTAGTTTAAATAGAGTGTGTTCGTACTCTTCGAACACTTACTACACTCTTAGGATAAGTACCTCCGCCAAGCGTGGTGGTATAACTGGGAACCGACCGTGGTTTAACTGATGGAAGTTGCATGCATCGTTGCGTCCGAAGATACTTCGATAGCACATTCTAAGATTATATGAAGAAAGTGAACTTCTTTTAGTTTGCCAAACCGAACTGCAATACTTTCTTTTTATCAAAATGACCGGGTTCGATTTCCGAGTAGTGTCTGAGATTTTCTAAAACCTATATTTTCTTATCTTTTAAACCGACGAAACAGTTCCTTACAATATATTTTTGTATCTCTTATAGTTTCGGAAGGTCTATCGGAGATCCCATCGCGATGCGTCCTTGCCATGCGATACCTTTTATATCACCTCGACTAAGCCTCTTTTTATATTTTTTTCGGAAGAAATACTTCTTATATTAAAAATAACTCAAACATATTATATGACTGTATAACTAGATACATATACACGATGTTAAAAAAGTGCGCTTGAAATTTTAAAGGGGTTATTCAGAACCAAGTATAATAGAATGAATAGAAAGGAATACAGGACAAAGATTTAAAAAATCTTACCTATAATTTTTTATTTCAGTTTCCCATACAAATTCTTGATTCACTATTTAAATTTAGTATGTGAAACTGAAAAAAATCGGATTTTTTCAATATTTTTTCTGTATTCTGTACTTGATTCTGAGTAACCCCTTAAAATTTCAAACGCACTTTTTTAACAACCTGTATACATACAACTGGGATAATGATGACAACATAACAAGTTGTGTTTCACCTGCGCGAGTGAAACATTTGCTTTCAAACTGCTTCTGATGTGGACCGAATCTACTGGAAAACGGTCCACAAACTGGTTAAGCAGGAAACTACAGGAAGACACCAAAGATTTTTATTTATTTTTGCACAAATATGCTTAATATAACATAATAATAATAATCTTAATAAACTAGAATTTTTAAATAATGCTGATCAGCTGATTAACTTGTATTACCGTGCATTTTTGCAGCATAAAAATGCAGTAAATCCAGTGCAGAGATTTATTTCTTCTACCTACCAAATTTCATCCAAATTCGTTCAGCAGCTTAGGTAGCAAAACGAATAAACAAAAATCCATATATTTGCATTCTTACTTAATATTAACCCTGTATTATATTTATTTAAATATGCGAATATGAACGTGCCTTATAGTTAAACTTTTGAGAATTGTATATAGGTTTTATGGAAAGTTGTTTAAGTTCATTAGTAGAATCCAAGGTTAAAATATTTTCAGTTATTTCAGAAATGCCCTAATAAAATAAAATATAAAATAAATAAATTCCTGCTGTTAAAAAGTGTTCCTATATACTATTTAAGGCCAGTAAAATATGGTTGGTATAGTGTCGGATGTAAACAGGTCTAGAAAAGTTGCGGGAACGATGCGCAACAGTTGGCAGGCCTCGAGCAGAGGGGACAGTCTGTAACGCGATACAGTTTGTCACTACTACTAGTTCTCACTGCAGTAGTCACGGCACACAAAGCCCGTATAGTTCTTACCATTCGACTCGTATACACACACACAAAATGAATAGAGGTAGTTAAATTTGAGCGAAGCGAATTTTTCTCTATGCTGGTAAAACGCAATGTCGTCTAGTTACGCGTTGGGATATTGCAGAATGGATTTCTTTAACTAGTTTTGAGTAAGTAGTTGAACCATTCATTTAGATACAAAAATCTGCGAGTCTGAAATATATCCTTTATAGTTTCAGATCGCATCTATTTGCTACTGTAGTGTGACTTCTGCAGCTTTAGCTTGGGGAGTTTTCTCTAAATAAAACTGATAAACTTCGAGCAGATCAGTTGAATTACAATGTATTTAAAGGTACACACGTATTATTTATTCAAAAGTAAATCAAAATAATTTTATTTGAAAAACTCCATCGCTGAAGAGTTCGCAAAGCGCGGCTGAAGAGATCACCATCTCTGCACTACCAACTTTCCCTAAGGAATCTATTTAATCGGAACAAAACACCGCCCAAGTGCGAGTCGGACACGCGCATGAAGGGTTCCGTACCTTCGTACAAGAAACTCCAAAAATACGTCTTTTGTATAGGGACCCCGCTTATTTTATTTTTTTGCGACTACAGCAATACAAAGTTTGTGAGCATTTCAAGCGTCTACCTCTTGCCATTATTAAAATCGAGCAAAAAAGCACAGTTTCTAGTAGGGGGCTCCCCTTTAATTTTTAATTTATTTTTGTTATTTGTTGTTATAGCGACAACAGAAATACACACTCTGTGAAAAATTCAACTGTCTACATATTATGGTTCATGAGGCAGCTCGCTGTCAGACGTACGAGCGGACGTTGGCCTTTTGGTACGGAACCCTAAAAATAATCAATTTTATAAAGAGGTGGGTGAATCAACTAAACAATTATTGACAATTAGTATGAGAAATTTGTTTAGATTGTGCAAATTTATGAGTTCTTTGGGAATAGCTGTTCAGTTTTAACAGTAGCATCTACGATTTGCAGCCTGTCAGCGAAATAAATCAAATATTCTAATAAAACAAAACTGCTGAATTATACATAATTAATAATTATCTATGACGACACAGTCCAATCAACTTTGTAGGTGGTGATTTGGAATAATAGCTCATTCATAAGCAATCGCAATGGAAGATGACTTAGTATATGTAACCCATCCATTCATCAATCATGTGCGTTCGTTCAACATCCTGTCTGTTTGTGGGCGCGAAGGTCACATGTGCAGGCTAATTATCAAGGGACGCATCAAGTACTGTATAAAGTAGGCTCAGTTGGTAAAACACACTAGGTTTTTATAAACGCGTTGACAAGGATCGAGGAACTTACAGCTGTATAAACTGCGCTACTGTGTCAAAACTGTGTTCAACTTGAAAGGAGGTCACGTACTCGTAGGAAAAAGACGCGTATTAATGCGATAAGTAGATCAATTGATTTAATTTATTCATTCAGTTACTTATACGTGTGAATAACACGAGGATAACAAAATGTCGCATCTATAAAACAGGTCGTTTTTCTGAAAGATTTATTGATGTACATATTAGACGTAAAATACTTTATCCACCTAATACAAAATTTGCAACTATACAGCTAGAATACAAAGCGAGCGATAAAGGTGTTATCATTGAAATGACAAGAGTTCCCTGCTAGCTGCGAGAGTAATGCTCTTGTGAAAGTGGCGTACCCTATGTTATCAGGCATCACAATTATGGTGCTGGTGCCCCTCGAGCTCGTAGTAATGATAGCGTTTGCTTAGAAAGTGATATCAGTACGAGTTTTAAACAGAATTTTTGAATGCAATAAATATATCACTGTCCCTAGGTTTGGGCCTCTGGACTTTATGCTCCAGGGACGAGTATACAATTGGGGCATACGTACTATCTGTCTTAGAACACAGCTGTAAGACCGAACTGTACTCGACTTTACTTTGATTGCAGTTTCCTTGAAAATATACTAGGTAACTTTCAAATATCATTTAGCTTTGTATTCTTTGGCTTCTTCCCGCCGCGCCATCTTATTGTAATGTACCGAAGGGCCCTGCCACCTCGAGCTGATCAGACCACTGGCAACCGGACCGGCAGATGGCCCGGCAGCGCGCATTAGTGCGTCAATCGTAATCACAGCCGATTGCAACTCCGCTTTCTAGAATCACAATTATTCCAGCGCTATTTGTGTAGAGAAAGTCGTTGCGCGCCAGTATTTATTTAACAAATAATAGAATTATATATAGGTAAGTAGTAAGAAGATGTATGTATATGTACCTGTGCTTATAAAATCAATAACTCCTGAAAGTTGTCAAGTGATGAAACAATTACAATTAATTTTAATTCGCAATTATTTTCATTTTAACAATTAATTGTAATTGTCACGTTTACGACAATTATTTTACGATTTTACCAATTTTACGATTGCCACTTTTTAGTCAAATACTTGTCAGTGAAACCTTCACAAGTGTGGCTTCCGAAAACAGGCAGGGTTAATCCAAAATGATAAAAAAACTTTTATTAAAAGGCTATTATCACTCATAAATATGATATAAAAAAACAATTCCAATAATTGTAATTGGCAATTATTTCAAGCAATAATTGTAATTGTTTCATCATTAATTTTAATGTGTAAGCCGTTGAATAGGCTCTCCTCCATGGAACTGAACAACTTTTGTTCTATAATTTGTAATTTCCGTAAAATTGTAGAACAAAAGTTCTTCAATATCGTAGTAGTGATTACCCTTAAAGGGTGGCACATTAAGATGGTGTGTGTATTCTGTGTATGTATGGATACTAGTATTATTTTATGAATGATGCACCTCTAAAACCATTTGGTTCAATCCTAGGTTCAATAAAGATAATTGCAGGGCATAAACAACTCAATTTATAAAATGCAATTACCATACAGTCGGTTGCAAAACTGCCATATCATGGGCAAGAACTATATTACAAATTAAATAAGAGATCTGAGATGCCTTTCACAACGGTTTCAATAAGTTCTTATTGCTATGTCGTAAAGATCAATTTGTGAGAATCTTAAATGTAAGCATTGACCAATTCTTTTGTGAGACTATACAAAGTATTACTGAGAGACTTTGTCAATTCTAGCATTTGTACAAAATTGCATTTACAAAAACACTATGCGCCACTCAAGTTAGACAAATTAAACCAGCAAGTAAACGTAATCATTTCGATAATCTCTAAACAAAACTATTAAAATATCGTAAGCGTACGTAACTGAAATGAATAGCAATAACCATGTAAGTATAGAATATTGAATCTAATGTGTGCCACCACATGACTGTATTGCGTATATAATATTACATAAATATGTGCAGCAAGCAACACGAGACAAATGGAACGATATCACCGGCGGCGACCCCATTGTGGCTGACACCGAGATCGGTGATTGGGTAGCCAGCGGAGCGCAGCGAGCCCTCGCTAGCGCTGGCCCTGCCACACCCAGGACACTCCAACAAAATATCGCGTTATAACTACCTATTACTACTAGATAAAAATATCAAGTTTTTACAGTAGTAAATTACATGGCTTGCGCTAAGGAAAAGTCACTGAATCTTACCCGCAGGGAGGGTGAGGTTTCCTTTAGAGAGGAGCAAGTAGTGGCCGTTCTGTGCGATACTATACTGGGAGGAGCGTTGTCCTGACGTCCAGCGGTGTGGCCATCGGCCATAGACATGGGGACACACGGCTTCCGAGACACAATGGTTGACTTGTGACTTGATTTAAACTTCGGATATAGCAAGGAGAATAAAGTTGTGATCAATAAGCAACAATGGATCCTAAAAATGGCACAAAAATCCAATCAATCAATCTAATCTACTGATAGCTAAACAGCAGTAAACATACAATTCCTGGTTTATACAATACAGACGTAACAAAAATAATAATTGACAACGCTGAACACGTTTAAAATAACCGACTTCCATCGTAACAACTACAATTTTGCAATGTTTTTGTTTTTATAGATGTTTTAAAAAAGCGCTAAAAATTTTATGGGACCACCTCTGAAGTACCTACCAAACAAAAAAGACTCATCAAAAACAATTTTTAATTGGCAGAGTAATCGCGTAACATACACACAAAAAAACATACAGTCGAATTGAAAACCTCCTCCTTTTTAAGTCGTTTCAAAAGTACAGATCAATACTCACGCTCCTACGCATCAAACAACGAATTTTCATCGAAAAATATTATTAAGTAGTCAGCGTATACCAATCATGGGAAAATTAGCCTTCACCTGCTTGCGCATGCGTATTGCGTAGTAAATGAAATAAATTAAGGTTAATTTCCAGAGAAGATCGGTAATTTCTCTATGTGTCAACAGATAATAGGCTTTGCCTACGAACCTATAGCGTTATTTGGTAGCACTTTATTCGCGAGATTATACAATAAACTATTTATCTACAATTCTACACGCACTCATGTATAAATTAAACATTACGTTTAAATTCTTTAGAACTAAATCTTTATTTAAGGCCCCTTTTAAGACATTTTGAACCTTATAGTTGATACGCAAACAGATATTACAAAAAACTCTTATTACAATAATTTACTTTGAAGGCACTTTAATATTTACTATAACTACATTATCTAAAATGTTGTCACACTTTTTTTACCACACTCTTATAATAGTTCTTATGAACAACAAGCTCTGCATATAAAAACGTAACGCCATTGAAGCGTAATCAGGTATATTTCTGAATAACGATGATTGAAACTAGTAGAGGAGAATAATGAAGGACTTGGAAATATTGCAATAGCAAGAGAAGCAACAAATACAAAACAATAAAGGAATTTACTAATTAAATAATAATAAAACTTCTCAGGTAGGCACATAAGTAACGATCGAAGACCCTTACAGAAGACATACCAATACAGCTTCTCTATAGGACACTAATCGTAATTAATTGAAAGCCATAATTTCTTGTTAGAAATGGTAATCACGGTTATGTTTGTGAAACGAATAAGGGATGTTATTCAGAACTGCGTTCAATTCACGAAACGACCGGCATAGCTGGCCACCGGAGGAAGTTACCAACACTGTACGCGGCAATATTTTGCTCCGCAACTCATAAACAGCTACGGCGGCGCTGTGTTTACAGTTATACCTACATAGAAAATAGCAGAACAAGTTTAATGCGTAGTAATATTTAGTACTTAGAATGTTCGTAATGCTATCGTCAATGGTTGTGCTGCGACAAACCGATATTTAGAAGGAACTGGATGCGACTTAGTCGTTGTAAATTAACTGGCGTCTCTTGAGTAGCTTAACTAGCGAAGTAGGTACATATAACTACTCAACCGTCCAAGATTTCCCACCGCGACGCTATCCAGGATTTATCCTTCATTAGAAACAAGTGTAGGACGGATGTTAGATAAGCTGTCGCATATGTTATTGATCGGGTGGGTAACTTGATCAGCTTCGGCGGCGCCGGCGCGGGCAGCGGCCGAGCTGCGCGTGTCAGCCGCGACGGACATGTAATCCACACCGAAACAAATCCTAACGCGAAGAAAGTAGATTTCCTCCGAAGGAAGGGATATTAATAATCCCATTAACACATTTACAAAGAAATCCTAGTAGTAAAGTCTATTGCTGAATAGTTGAAATGATTTTCGTAAGTTACGTATACTAGTATTGTTTTAGGTAACTGAATTGTTCCACTATATAACACCGTTCCTAAAAGAATTCCAATTGTTTTCATTAAATTTGAACTATGTAAATAAACTGCTCTCTCTATTCACAATTAGTTCGACTCATTTATTTCTTCATAGTAATTAATAATAATAATATCTGGGAAAAATCACACATGGTCATCTGGCCCCTAACTAGGATTCCCTGTATCTTGGTAACCATCAGAGACTGATATACATACACATATACTTTTAAATACATACATATACAGGGTGTTAAAAAAAGTGCGTTTGAAATTTTAAGGGGTTACTCAGAATCAAGTATAGAATCCAGGAAAAATATTGAAAAAATTCGCTCTTCAATTTTATTTTTGCAGTTTTTCATACAAATTCTCGATTCACTATTTAGATTTAGTATGAGAATCTGAAAAAAATAATTGAAGAGCGGATTTTTTCAATATTTTTCCTGGGTTCTGTACTTGATTCTGAGTAACCCCTTAAAATTTTAAACGCACTTTTTTTAACACCCTGTATAGATATAATACACCCAGACTCAGAGCAAACAATTCTACCAATGACAGAAAAGTTTGCCCTGTGTGGGGATCGAACCCACGACTCTCGGATCAGAGGTCAGGATCGCTAACCACTTAGCCACCGAGTCAGTCAATTAAACGCGTTAGTCAGATCGTTGAGAAACAGGGACTTGTACTCAGTAAATTATACATATATATGTTATCGCCCAAACCCTATTTTCGGATAAACTAGTTCTTCCCAGGCGTGATATAATGATATCTTATTTCTAATGTACACGCATTCTCTCAGATATACAAAGAGATTTTTTAATGACGAACGTGAACCAAACCTGGCTTTACAAAACACGACCTAACCAAACCTAAACTAAACCAGTCAAAAATAGCTCGAGTAGACCTTACCAGATTAGGTTTAAACAAAATTTATTCTCATAAAGACAAGTTTACAAGTCACTTACATGAGAACAAAACTATTTAAAAAAAGTTTAAATATAATCCTAGAGATTTAAAGTGCTTATTAATTTTACAGTAAGTATAAAATATAAGTACATAAAATAAGTTACATTACATTGAAGGTACAATTTAAAGATTAAGAAAGCAGCTATGTAGACTGTAGTGCCTTATCAGTGACATCTCCATAACAAAATAACACGATAAAGTTAAGTTGTGTTAATTATCTTTAATATATTGAGCAAGATTTTTTTTTAAAACTGTGCAAGATTCAATATTTCTAATTTTTGAGGGTAAGCTATTGTACTGCTGTGCTCCGTCTTTTGTTATCATTTTCTTGCCGTAGTTAGTGCGAAACTTCGGAATAACAAGGAGACTGGCTCGTCTTGTGGAGCGTTTAGACACTTGCCTATTTTGGGTAAATTTAATTGATGTATGGATTGTTCCGTTAAGTAATTTCCGTATAAGGATGCAAGTATGATATGAATACAGTTGTTTTATGTTCATTAATTTTGTTTTTTTGTATAATTCAGAAGTAGGTGTTAAGTAGTGGTAATTAAATAGTCTTTTTATTCGTTTATTTTGTAATATTTGTAGTTCAGTTATTTTTGTTTTGCATGCACTGCCCCATATTTCAATTAAGTGTATAAGCCGTGTTTTATTAAGGAGTTGTAAATAGTCATGCGTACTCTGTGTGGAACACATCGCACTATCCCACGCAATGAACCCAACAAAGAGCTTAGTTTTTTTAGAATGCCATCAATGTGATTTCCCCATGACAGCCGGCTGTCCAATTGTAGTCCCAAATATTTCTCTGTATGTTTTTCGTGAATAGGTAAGTTGTTAATTAATAAAGGTTTGTGAGTAGGAATTTGTTTGTTTTTTGGTTTAAAAATTATGTATGAAGTTTTTGAAACATTTATTGTGAGTAAGTTTGATTGCAGCCAGCTGCAGAGGGCATCTAAATCCTTTTGTGCTGACTCAATAATGTCATGTATGTTGTACCCGAAATAGAACAAACACGTGTCGTCTGCATATAAAGTTAAATAGCCGTTAAGACCTAGGTTTGTGATGCTGTTTATATAGACTGTAAACAAGAGAGGGCCCAATATGGACCCTTGTGGGACATCATAGTTTATAGGACAGGATTTACTTTGATAGTCTTGTATTTTAACAATCTGTTGTCTATTTCTTAGGTATAGATTATGTTAGTGTTAACTAGTTTCTCCTATCGGGATCACCACGATCCAGTTTAATCTATGCCTAGGCCAAACTACTTTATCCTAAATTGAATTTGGCCGACAACATATACATAATAAATACGTGTATAACATATTTTATAAGTATATTATTTAATTAATGAATGAATGAAAACACTTTATTGCACAACAAAACAGGAAAATAAAAACATAAACATAAAAAAAATAAAGATATACAGTTATACTATATTTAATGTTCTTGTTTTAAATTATATTAGATATTTATGTGTATGTATAGGTATCAGTCTCTGGTTCCCATGGTACAGGGAATCCTAGTTTGGGGCCAGATGACCGTGTGATTTGTCCCGCATATTATTATTATTATTTGCCTGTACTTAACATAAAATCGTAATGGCGAGCTCCTAAACAAACTATCCCCTAAATACCTTTTATAACAACACATTGCATACCAGATTATGGGCCGTATTACTATATAAGAGTGGTGTTTGTACTGACCTTTCCTCCAGGATCTCGTTGAAGGTCTTCGACTTGGCGCGCGGCTGGCTGGGCTCGGTCTCCATCCGGCGCACCTCCACGCAGCGCTCGATGATGTGCTCCACGCGCTTCCGCCGCGACGACTTCCAGCTGTCCAAGTTCTGGAGGAACAACCATAACATCAGCATTGACCAGGCTGTACGAAACAACTATATGAACAACCTTTCTTTGACTCGTCACCAATTGGCCGCGTTCAATAGAAGTTTTAGACATAAGTATTAATATATTTAAAGATAACCATCAAATATTTGATTGACTAGAGTAAATTAAATAGAGTAGTAGGATAGAGTTAAATTACTTCGTACAATTACGTGTCTTGCTTTTATGGTTAAATTGTATTACAGTCAGACTAGTAATTAAAAATATTACTTAAAGTTTGGATGGAAGACAAGCTTCAGAAAGAGGAAGTGTTACAACCAACTTATCAATATGGTACATCGGTTATGGTAGACTGCTTTAGCGGCGCAGACGTAAAATAATAGTATTCGTGGTATAAGTCTACATTACGTCTAAAAGGACATAAATGTTCTCCGCAGCATTCGGGTAACAATGAACTCTATTAATGGTCTATACTCGTAAATCCAAAAGGAAGTTAATTTTATTGCAATGCTCTTTTTAGCTGGTTTTAGATACATACATCCATTAACTACAGATGTACTTACTCTCTTCACTATGAAAAAATTACGAAAGTCCATACTACGTAGAATGTCGATGATAACTGCTCCAGATCAGAGACTGACCCAAGTTTGAGTAAACATTTTCAACGACTGATAAGTATTTCACCGCACACCTTACAATAAACTAAGGGCTTTTATCGGCTTAAATCATCTATGTCGGCAATTTAATTTTCTACAAATAGAAGTTTATCGCTTTCCATTTAAGCCAAGCCTTTCCTCGAATTGAGTTCTTGGAGCCCGATTACTACAATTTTATGTCTTCATTGGCTAAGCTATCTATACTCATGTTATGTTACTGTTTATTTCAATTCAGACATTAAACAACACAAAGTTTTAAAGCGAAAATTCCTAAAACTAAAAACAAAAAATAAACTTAAGTATTGTAGGGCAGGTACTTATAAGCAGTTTGTATAGTAAACCGTCCTTGCATACTGAAGGACAAAGTTGTCATAAAGCACTGTACTGTGCAGTGCCTTATGGAAGGTCCATGACCTTAGAGAATAACAACGGCAACTTGTTTTAGTGCAGAATATGTATGTACGTATGTACAAGGGAATGCGGCTCCATTTACCGGGCTGATTAGCATCAACCGTGCAAGGACGCGCTGCATCACGCCGGGCGCAGCCGCAACCAACGCATTTTATGATTTATCCCGGCATTAAGTCATACACGTCTCAAGAATCCGGTATCTCGACGAGGGTTGACTGCTTGAGTACCATAAAATGATTTCAGATTGAATGAGTAATGAATGATAATTTAATTACGAAGTATAGTTTTTGCCTGTTAAGTACGACGACGACCGCATATTTTTCTGACTTTTTCAGTTTCCATAAAATAATGGTTTGTAAGCTTTATTAGGTTATTCACCTAAGTGTCGACTCATGTCTAGTAACAAACAACGCACAGAGGTGCAACAGTTGTTTATAAGTAAAACTAGTTAATCGCGTTAGTCACAGCAACAGCGCAAAATTCTTTTGTGAAGATAGTAACTATTTATTATCAAACCTCAACGATAAAGTATACATAAACGATAGACAGTCACAATTTTTTTTTTTTTTGAAGACGGAATATACTGACATTGTCGAAGGGCAACAGGGATACCAGCTTTATGCACCAAGGGATTGTAGTATGTTAACACTAATAAAGTCTGACAAATGAAAGCGTAACCTGAGAAAGCGCGGCAAATTCAAAAAATCTTCATGTGGTATCACCAACCTACAGCAGGAAAAATATATTTAATACTTGTGTGATAAATCTTTATTAAAATATATTTATACTAGTTGAAATTACAATTTACAATTAGCTTTTTACAATTTTATTGACTCCTTGTACATCTTGTTTATAAATATAAACATAAAAACAGTCTACTTCATAAACTGATTTTGATAATCTGCAGTTTATTTTTGCGCTGAAAAATCTAAAATTACCATAAAATCAATCATTTACGAATGGCCATTACAAATAATATCGTTATATCATTTCTTACGCTCAACTATACAATAAATAATAAACATGAATATTCAGCCAACAAGGATCAATAATTGGCAGTCATACTAACATTCAACAGTGACAGCCTCTGACAGCTTCTTTTTGTTGCCATGTAAAAACTTTAAATAAAAGTCCAGGTTACGCTTTCATTTGTCAAACTCTATTTATCTTACCGATAGTTAATACGTTTTCAAATACAACATAATGTTTTTTTTATAAATAATAAATATTTTCTATAAATATATGAAGGTTTATACATGACAATATGCTAAATAGGTATAGATGTTTTCCTATTTTTATTATCTTCCAAATTTCATGGTGCAAATATTTCGCATTTTGTGTTTATTTATTTGTTTCTTTGAGTTTCCAATAACAATCCTCTACACACTAAATATACTACCACATTACGTATACTATTATAATACTACTAAAAATATGACTGAAATTGGCAACACTCACTGTCAGTATAAACAGTATTAAAAAAACCAACGTATAGTTAGATATTTTCTACGGACTACGCAGTTTCTAGTTCTCGACTTGATACAACATGGTGTTGGTAAAGTATTGCAAGATTTGCAAGAGTAGTTTATTTGAAATAGTTGCACTGACTGCGCGAGCGCAGTTACTAATCGGACATCGCGTGTTGTCGCTTTGCATTACTTTTTTTTCTCAATTGCACTCAGAGTTGTAACGACTAGAATTAAACACCGCAATCTTTATACAAGATTTGAGCATACAGATAGTTAAGTTATAATATAAGATGTATATGTTTTTCCAAGATATGTTTTGTTTAGTGGTTTTAAAGTCGTCGACTTCTGACTTTTTACACGCCGCTGCATTAAGTCCGATGTTTTTATGCCCATTCTTGCACGCCTACAGAATCGCTTTTCCCTTTACTACATGAAACCAGAAGTTCTTGTTAAATATTTATAAATTAAATCAACGACTACTCATTGTTTGTAGTTTGTACAAACCCAGAACATTTATAGAACTATCGCGACTCGATGACGTTACAGTAAGGTAGATATATTCTATCATATTCAGGTATCATAACAGAGCAGCAAAATTTTGGTGATTGTTGGTTATAAATATAAACTATCCAAAAACAGTTACTGATTTAAATTATTCATTAAAAAACCTGTTTACAAAAAATAGACATATGGTGGGCGGAAGCTGGTGGCATTCCCTCGACAGCGCCGACGCCGGTTCCGGCCCGCGGCCGCCGCGCCGGCTGAATCACGGCTGATGCACAAAAAATATACGGGACGTACTCACATGCATTAATTCACTCTTTCAAAGGAGACAATATAATTTTAATCTTGTCATCATTATTTTTGTGATAAAGTAAACACACCCAATACAAATATACCATTTTGCCTGAAGGAAATTTTATTTACGACGTAACTGGTCCTGGTAATTGATGGTTTACAAAAATTTCTCCGGAAGACGAAAGTTAATTTATGATACCTACCTCTACATGTTTTTGACATACTTATTATGTTTTACAATGTTTCATCAGAGCTATGCATCGCCAGTTTTAAATATTTGTACATTATTACGTAATATTAGTGAATGCTCATCGATAAATTGGTTTTATGTCTTTGTTTAGGTATACTAATCCGCACTATTAACATTGGATAAAGGTATTTTTTTTTTAGCCAGTTAACATATACAGGGTGTAACAGAAAGGTGTGATAATACTTCAAGGTGGGCTTCTACACATCGAACTGAACAACTTTTGTTTTACAGCTTTGATCAAATCGCAAAATTTTTTTTTGGACTTTTCATACAAATCGATCAGCTGGCGAACCAAGTTTGTATGAAAAGTCCGAAAATATCTTTGCGATTTCAACAAAGTTGTAGAACAAAAGTTGTTCAGTTCGATGAGTAAAAGCCCACCTTGAAGTATTATCACACCTTTCTATTACACCCTGTATTAATTTAAGTTCATAATTAGCTATATAGGGCGACTTTAAATTAGTTCTTGATACGAAAGGCTATGCATGTGCTCATGATAACAAACAACTTTCCCTAAGGAACCCATAGTCAGATCGAAAAAAAAATTTGGACTCTTCATACTAATCTGGCCGGTCAGTTGTTCGATTTGTATGAAGGGACCACAATTTTTTTTGCGATTTGACTATGGGTTCCTTAGGGAAAGTTGTTTGTTATCATGAGCACATTCATAGCCTTTCGTATCAAGAACTAATTTAAAGTCACCCTATATTATTACTCAAAGGTTCATCAACTTTATTGTGATCAAACCGTCTTCTACCTGGTATTTGATATATCTAAAAGCAACAGATGTTTAAAAGTAAGGAACTTAAACGTAGCTTGGTATCATTACTATCACTAGGCAAAGTTTTGAAGTGTCATTTAAACAAGAAAAATCTTGTAAATGTATTTGCTACTCTTCTATGATAATAGCACAATTAACCGTGTTATCCCTAGGGACAGACGGCGGATGTCACGCGATGCACTCACTTAGCATTATCCGCGGACACGTATAGGACTATCGAATCCAATATCGTCTTTAGTGTGTGAATTAGCTAAAATTTGTGTGGCGCGAAATTGCTATTGATATTTTTAATAATTTTCGATAATTTTCTGACGCCCTATAAATTTTAACAGTATTACGTGATACTTCATCTTTTCAAGTATCTTAAGATACCTATTTTTGTTAAGAATAATTTATTTTTATTTATTTATTTAAATCAGGTAACAAAGACCCATAAAAGAATCATAAACTTTTGCTATCTTTTTTTTAATTTATTTTAGGTTTATTGGGACATCAACAGCCTTAGTACATGAAACTTACAAAAAAAAAACTTACAAAAACACACAAAGTAGAAGGCCAATTACAGACATCCACATCTTATACATTATTATTTTAGAATCGGAACGTCAAACAACCCACTTTTATCGGGTGCAATCTGCAAACTAAATTCTCCGCCTCTACGTTGCTGCCTACCTTCTTAAGTAAAATGGCACTCTTCGATTGTTTGTCTTCTTGGTGCGGTGCGCTAATCTTGGTCGAGTTTGCGCAGAATATAAGTTTTTTCATAGCAGAAAGCTATGTTCGTAGTGGTACTTATTGCCAGTCTTTTCTGCATCCGATACGTGAGGCTGAGAAGTCATTATTGTGCTTCATTTCAGCTTTGCACAGCTGTTCACACGTGCTGCTGCCCAGGTGGTGTCGCAGCAGAGCTTTGTCTGTCGCGGTACACACCGATTGCCAGTCTTCTTGGCGCTCGATGCGCGAGGGCTCGGTGCGCTTGACCGGCTCGGCCTTGCGCAGCTGTTCATACTTACCGATACCCAGGTAGTGTCGCAGCAGAGCTTGGTCTGTCGCGGTACTCACCGATTGCCAGTCTTCTTTGAGTTCGATGCGCGAGGGCTCGGCGCACTTGGCCGGTTCGGTCTTGCGCAGCTGTTCACACGTACCGCTACCCAGGTGGTGTCGCAGCAGAGGTCTGTCGCGGTACTCACCGATTGCCAGTCTTCTTGGCGCTCGATGCGCGAGGTCTCGGTGCACTTGGCCGGCTCGGCCTTGCGCAGCTGTTCACACGTACCGCTACCCAGATGGTGTCGTAGCAGAGCTTGGTCTGTCGCGGTACTCACCGATTGCCAGTCTTCTTGGCGCTCGGTGCGCTTGGCCGGCTCGGCCTTGCGCAGCTGTTCACACGTACCGCTACCCAGGTGGTGTCGCAGCAGAGATTGGTTTGTCGCGGTACTCTCCGATTGCCAGTCTTAGCGCTCGATGCGCGAAGTCTCGGGGCGCTTGGCCAGTTCGGCCTTGCGCAGCTGTTCACACGTACCGTTACCCAGGTGGTGTCACAGTAGAGAGCTCGGTCTATCGCGGTACTCACCGATTGCCAGTCTTCTCCAGCAGAGCTCGATCTGTCGTGGTACTCACCGATTGCCAGTCTTCCTGGCGCTCGATTCGCGAGGGCTCGGTGCGCTTGGCCAGCTCGGCCTTGCGCAGCTGCTCGCGCGCGCGGCTGCCGAGGTCTGCTGGGCCTACGCGCACGAACTGCAGCGGGTTGGCCGCCGGCTTGCCCGGGATTACCGCCGCGGTGTGCGGCCGCGTTGCCAGGAAGTCCGCGCTGTCTGTTGTCTGTAACCAACGGACAACGTTGAACTTAGTTCCAGCAAAGACATAAATTGTATTGGAAAAAAATAGTTTTCTTTTTAAATGTGTTGGGGCGAGTTTCTTTTGGACTGGACTATTTTTTGCCCCGCTAACACTTCCCGAAATATTGCGTGTTAGAAAGTTTGTATACTAGTAGGTTTTATAAATACGATTTAAAAATACAGCATATATTTACTTGAATAAAACTTTTTTTTTTTTTGCTTTAACGGCAGTGGAAATTGGCATTAATAATATGATCAACGAATATCCTTATATAATATTTTAATTGCCGACAGAAATGATTGAATTAAAACATACAACCTGAGTTTAATAATAGCTATTCTTACGTATAAAACTAAGATCATAATAATGAATCAATTGAACTAGGAGTGTCCCTATTTACCTACGAATAAACCGTCACAGCTGTGTAAGCACACTTTCACTGTCAATGCCAATTACAAAACAATCAACCCGACTTGATCACAACTCATGATAAGTTATAAGTTAATTCAGCGATAGGTATTGTATGTTACTACCAAATTAGTCAGTTTGATATATATGTACAAATGACTATAAAGTGAGTATAAGAAAGTGAATTCGAATTCCCTATGAACAAAGTTCACAGTGGCAGCTGCACTCAAAACTAAATTTAGAACATGCAATCCGACGGGTGTTCTAAATTTCCGTGTGGTATGTCGTTTAATTATAGAACCCCCGACTTAGTTCACTGTTCGACACTGCTGTTTGTTACTTGCTGGTTCTATTTTTGTTTTGATAGAGAAGAATTATTTAATTTACGTGCTGGTTACGTGAGCTCACAACCGGTGCGAGGAGCGCGCGCGAGCGACATGTGAGCAGGTTGAACTAACTTTCGCGGTTTTCCACCGAGGCGCCGAGAGAGGGGAAAGTAAAATCGTCAGATAAAATGGTATGATTTTTAATGTAGCTGTATAATTAATTTCAGCTACGAAGATTTAATTGTTAGTTGTATGATATAAAACTGAACAGCCTAATAAATTCTTATAGAGAGCATCGCGTGCTTCTAAGATCATATTTTACTTGATAAGTAAATTCTATCGCATGGAATTTACAGACATTGGCAAATGAAAAAAGTTACTATTAATAATGCTTTTCCTTTTCTTATCATATGAAACAAAAAGCAGTAATCAGTGTACACATTTTCGGAATTAAAAAAAGGAGTAAATAAAGTTCAAAAATAATACTTCCCACTTTAAAAGGTTCAGCTTTATAAGCAATTCGTTTGCATGCATACTAGAAATCCAATATTGGAGCGAGCCGCCACAGATGGTAAGGGTAGATTTGAGATTGAGGCTCGCCTTTAAAAATAATATGTGAAGTACATATAGGAACCCAACTGCTTCCTTGGGTTGGTGTGTGCCTAAAAAGGTTAAAGGACTGACTCGAATAGGTTACGTTATGTCAGATTGTTTTGTACCGTAAAGGGAGCCCGGCCTTCGAAGCAGCAGAGTCAATGGAGTAAGTTTAGATAAGTTAAGTGTATATCAACCCTTCCTTGTTATATTACTTTTTGGTGGATATAGAATGTATTTGATATATCTAAAAAACAAACTGTGGTTTCTAGTAAGATAGATGAAAACAGCTAATATTTTTAGATGTAAACCATTAATTTTGTTGTGAAGATCATTAATTTAATACTGCGAACCATTACTTTTAAAGGTTAGCTTATTTGAAGTACAAAATGTTTGTTATTGATTATTATTATTTTGAACTGATCGTGGCTCAGTGTGGCTTGCGTGGTCGATCACGCAGGTTAACTGACTATAGACACGCTCATAACCTAGATTGGTTTGACTGTTAGTGGCATTTGTCTCGACCGTCTCTTCGCTAGGTGTCGTCTCGTCATCTTCGCTAGGCACGTTAACCCGTTGGTGCCAGCTGGTATGGCAGACGTTAAGCCACGTCAGAGGCCTTAGGCAGCATGAAACTGCTGACACTGGGGTTGGCCACTAGCCCCACAACCTCCACCAATCCGGACTTGGCCGCCGTGTGTGGAGTATGACCTAACCTTCGCGATGTATTAGAAGCGCCCCTGCAGTGGGGAAGATATGCGTTGTTAACATCATTATTTTATGGTCCCTTACACATTTGTTTTGTTGTTTTTTCTTCACGAAAACATATTTAATGCAGGACAACTGATTACTAGTTATAATTAATACGAACGGTTAACATTTAGTTAATGATTATTGACGCAACATAGAAGAAATTATGACTAAAACAAAACACTCTTCGCAGTAACGACGCGACGAAGCCCCGAACCTAAAACGCAATTAGAAAGCCGTTGGTTTGAATTCTTAACTAACGAGAGAAGATGTTACGTAAACAGATAATGTATAAAACACTGAGTTTCGCTAATTATAAGCATTACGCTTTTTCAAACGTGTGCATATTTAATGTGTAAAACGACTTTGCAAAAACTCTAGTCGAGAGTAAAAAATATCCATCATCGTTACATTTTTTTCGTTCTTTCGTCGTTCTTTTTTCGGTCTTTAGTACTTGCGTTATCTGACAATTTGGAAGGGAGTGTGTACCTCAACACTGCGTGCACGCATGGCTTTCACAGAAAACGTGACGCTCTTGCTAAACTTTGCCCAGCCACTTGTAATTCTTACTTAGCGCAGTCGCCGCCGCTGTATGTGTATTTTCTCTATTTGATTTGAAATGTTAGCAATTGCCTATTTCATGCACATCATCGAAGCCCCAAACAATGCAAATGAGATTGCAACATCAAGTTGTCCTTTGTTATTCTGTGGTAGTACACAGAAATAAAGTCTGTAAGATAATTTCAGTGCAATACAATTGAATGACTTAATTTTATAGGCAGGTAGTGAGTCTATTACTATTCTCGTGATCACAAAACCTCTATTGATCTTTTTTATCCTGATTTTTGAGATTTATTTAAAAGAAGAATAACATTATAATGGCAAAGGAATTGAAACATCCAGGATCCAGCATATTATTCATGAGAGTCTTTCAAACCAATGCTATGATACTATATGATGATGTATTTTAGGAGGTGGCTGTATTGGATCATCGGTTCGAAAGGCAAGCGCATACACAAGAGCATGCAAGTTCTCCTACGCAGGCAGAACCTACACAAAAAGTTGTTTTCGACTCACACGTCGTGGAGACGCCAGCGGAGATGACATCCAACTTTAAACATTGCGTTATGTCGTATCGGCACTGCAGTAAAACGTGACTCATAAGACCGGCACTTGAATCACCTTTATAATTGTCCATAAAAACAGGCAAACCATTACGTGTTAACGTGGATCACTCGGACTAGTCTTAAGGTAAAACTCGTTGCAGAACATTAAAATAAAGTATAACCAAAAGCGGTTCTAAACATGTTTGGAAGATCTATGGTTAAAAAAAACCACAGTAAAAAATTTTACATCAAGAAGTGAAACTATTAACAAAAAGTTAACTACATACATACGAAGTTGAAACTGTGATAGAGTTGCGGCATCAACTCACAAAGTGAGCTTATAAACGGTTGTTTGTTACTTATCAAGAAATCAAATAAGAGCCATAAGAACACACAATTTGACCGATAGGCCGGGTCAACGGCCAGTGCGACCCACACACACCCACTCTGTATACTTTGTTGCTTTACCTCTGAGGTAACAGCAGCGGTAGTAGGGCTATATTATAGGAACTACGTGGGAACTACTACGACCTATGAGACGCAGAATCTTTGTTTGTCACACACACTGTAACATCGACGATACCCTTCAATGGAAGTTAACAGCACTGATGCCAATCGCTACGAAAATAATGACAAAGCGACCAAAGCTGTACAATGAAGTATTGTGTGAAACATGTGTTAGAAATAATCTCGGCCTCGTATATAATCCAACCAAAGAAAGTACACCTTCAAGATTATCTCGAAGAAATAAAATGATGAATGGGTTGATTAAAGTGAAGACTACAAACGGAGTTCTTCCTTCTGTTACATCGCCTGTTTCTCAAGTGTTTGCATACCAAGGGTCATTCATCTGTGTGCTTTCATTAGCGTTCAATCTTTACGGTTTGACGATGCATTTACCATGCAGGCTGGTATTATTTGTGAATAACATTAAGGTGAAGTTTAACAAAACAGTGCGAGTGTCAGTCGCAGTGGCTCAGCTAAATTCGCACATGCTGCCAGGTTTCCTCTAGACGATATCCAATTACTTCATTACCGCATTTATTGGGATTTACATCACCCACAGTGATATTACTGATACGAGTGACTAATCCACATAGGAAATGACTTAGGAAACCCACTCACGGTCTAATAACAATGCATTAAACATTTGAACAGTGAACAGCAAGTTTCACGATATTTTTGAAAAAAAAAACGGTAAAAAGTACTAAAGACATATTAAAAAAATATAATTTGCCGCACTTTTAGGTAATTTGTACTTCTCCGACGGTTCCTTTGTTTGTGTCATGACGTCTTCGAATGTATATTATGTAAAGACAAATTTCATTTCAGTTATTCCGCTGCCGCCGTGACGACTTAAAACTATCAGCGTACAGTATCGTCACTTTTAAACTTTCAAAAACGTGGTAGGTATGTCACGTCACGGGTACGTTGTACGAACAGTACAGCATAGGTGCAAGGCGCACGCGTCGTGTACGCTCAGCTATCCGCACCACTGCTCCACTTTACGCGACGTCACTATTGCTATAGTGGTCTCTCTATGTCACTTGTCAAAAATTCAAAGCGTCAACTTTCACATTGCTATCACGGATTATGGGGTTTGAATTTGAATGAAGATTGGAGTTGAATGCGACATTTATAAAAGCATATTAGTACACATACTGTGTGAAAATAGCTGTATATTAAATACACGCGTCTTCGCCATAGACGCAATACACTAGTTTTCGGTTTGGGGGCAGGTAGGTACTGATAGGTGAAACGTGTGTAATGTTTGTATAATTCATCAATTCATAGGTCTGTATCTCGATCAATGTGGATTAAGTAATATCACCAAACCTAGGAACAAAAAGTATAGATGGGAGGTAAAAATGTTAGCATTAACAAATAGAATTGGCCAGATCATGGGTTAGGTTAGTTTACTAGTTTACTAGTAGCTCCGTTGACTCTGTTCGATTCGTCTGAGCTTCTCGACGACATGGCCAGTCATTTCATAATTTGACAACGATTTATTTATAAAACATTCATAAAGATAATGTAATACATGTCATCATGTATGTAAACGTGTACATGTTAAATGGTAACTAGTTATTAATTAGTTTTTCTAAAAAGTTATGTAATACTGTTTGTTTTCCAAATAAAATAAATAAAATAAAATAAATAAATAACATTCAGATACTAAGGTGGACATTCTCAAAAGATATGCAGGGAAAAGTATGATTATGATTCAAATAAGTAGTGTATATAAAACTAACAATTTGCCTACAAATCGATGAATGTACTGGTTCATTCGCCGATGTAAAAGAATATGTTGAACATCTACACAGCTAAATAGGCTTCTAATTTTTTTTTTTTAAGACAATGCGTTGAAATGTTTGCATCATCCATCACAGAGGTATGTCACAATTTTCCCATACTTATGAACAATAGTACAATGCACAATAGTAGCATAGCGGTGACCTTGGAGAGAGAAAGTATGATGCGCCAGTAGCTATGTTTAGTTTTCCACTTATTGACGACGACTTAACATTTACATTTTTCGCAGAACTTTTCACGAGTTCAAAATAATGTACGTTACGCATGGCTCCCTCGTCTCCAATGAACAAAGATAAATAGATAATAAGCGAAACTCCATCGAAACCCACATTCGTAAACCATTGTTCTGTGATTCCTTGACCAAGTTCTCAATTGTTACTGACAAGGTAAAATAGATACTTGGAACCGCAACAACCGTGTTGTGAATTAAACGACAGAACCTATAAAATATGTTCATTAACGATAGTTATTTGGGTTTACCGCAAAACTATTTTTCCACTGAATTAAATACGCAGTCATAAATTTCATAAAATATTTTGAACTTATTGTACATTATTTTCAAAAAAAAAATTGGCACCAGCTCATTATGTTAACATATATTTCGGTTTCTTGCTAGATTAATCTGCTTTTCCTGTGACATTTTATTGTATTTATTACAATTCATTGAAAGACCTACAGTTTTACACAAAGACGCCTTCCAAGATAAAGTCATAAAAATAAATTTTAATAGATATCATATTATTTCTATACAGAGTTTATTGTTAATAAATAAGCATAGAGCTTTAAAATTTGTTTTCTGGCTATCAAAATGAAAATCTGAAAATGGTTCATAAAAATATTAATTTATAATCTCTCGAAAGGGTCACCTTTAGCTAGAATAACTAACACACGCCTCGGAGCTAGAAACAACTTATCCCATGTTTGACGTACAGTCTTGACCTTTTGGCTCTAAGTGACCGCGCTGGAATCTAGACGAATGCTGTGTATAAATATTAATTATAACTTAAACGATTTACATGCATTATGTAGCAACGAATCGCGGCTGGTATTTAGCTAACACCCATAAAATTTTCATAGGCCCTGACAGTATAGTACGAGTATAGGACGTTTATGCAAATGTTAGGTAAATGATAATTCGTAAGTGAAAGGTTATGTATAAATCGAATACTTTACTAACTTTAGTATCCTTTTAAAAACGTGGTTTATTAAAATATATATATATATATTTATATGTATCTTATTACAAAATACAAAACCAACAACTGTCTCGAACTGAAAAAATAATAATGAGCTTAACGACGTCTAAACAAGCCAACATTGTCAATTGGTCAAATTAAACGCTTCCCTCTGTCTTGCATGAGGAATTTCTAATTAAGACTGAAACCTGTTTACTTATTGCAGTTACAGCTTATTTTAGTTTAGACGAACAGTCACAACTCTGTTCTCAGTTTCTCACAGTACGTGATTCGGTTGTATAAAATGTAACATTCAGAGTAGCGTCTAACGTAACACGTTATGACTGTGAGAAGCTGGGTATGTGCGTATTTTAGGGTGATAAAATTTAAACTTCAATGAAGGGTAATAAAATTTGCGGGTTTTAACAAACGTCTTACATATTTACAGCATAACATTGACATCCTATTCTTAGCGTGTCTGTGGAATATCTTTCTTATGCCACCTTCGTATACATAGTCACTTTTACAACTGATCGTTAGACCTATTACGCCATTAGTTAACCTCTATTAATTTATTCAATTTTAATTGTCATCCAATTAGCTTAATGAATACCTCATGTCATGTTACTAACTATCCCAAATATAAATTAATAACCAATAACATTAGACACAACAATTTAGTAAGATCCTATAACTTCTTAGTTTTACATATAATTTCATTTTAGTTATTTCTCCCAGTATGCAATAACATGTTTTACATTCATATATAAGTACATAATTGTTTACACGGAAATTTAATACTGCAATAAATAATAAGATAGTTTTGATAACAGGGTCGCTGGCAATTAACTGAGTTAATTAATTATAATAATTAACTTATAATGTCGTTAATGACGAGTGCTGCATTTGCGTTGCTGTGTTACGTTGTTATGAAGCAACTTAGCCTTCCATAAAAAGATTTTACGAAATGGGAAAAACTCAATGTTTCGAAAGATTTCAAAGTTATACATATAAATTAGAACATACGAAATCCATTATGAACAAGTATTCTATGTTATAGTTTTCCGAACTTTGTTTAAAAATATAAGATACATCTAGTGCCTCGTAATAGAATGAAATCAAACTGTTCAGAAAAAACATATAGGGTGACTTTAAATTAGTTCTTGATACGAAAGGCTATGCTTGTGCTCATGATAACAAACAACTTTATCTAAGGAACCCATAGTCAAATCGCAAAGAAAATTTTGGACTCTCCATACAAATCGATCAACTGACTGACTGGCCAAATTAGTATGAAGAGTCCAATTTTTTTTTGCGATTTGACTATGAGTTCTTTAGGGAAAATTGTTCGTTATCATGAGCACATGCATAGCCTTTCGTATTAAAAACTAATTTAAAGTCACCTTATATATCTACATATGTATTTGCTGAGCAGAAACGTTAATAAGCTATGCGTCAGCGAGTGCAAGTCGTTTCATCCTTGCCATTGTGCCAATAGGTAACATAAGATCTCAAAGAGCATGTTCACTAAACATCTCACACATTCTGCGGCCACGCTACGTCATAGATCACGCATGCGCAGAGCAAACAATATAAGCAGGTCATTGCGCGGCCCAGTTCTTCCAGTCCGCGCACTTAGCCTGTAGCTCGGCTTGTATGGCTTCTGTCAACTGGGACGCCCGGGGAGATTAACTATTACACGGTGGGCTTTTTTACACAACCTACATGTGGCTCGCGAAATAAAAGACCCCAAATGAGTCTCGCCCATTTCATGCTGGCAACCACATATTTCAAACAAGCACTCAAAGGCTCTGCCCACGACTCGAACACGATTTCGACAGAGCATTGGCTAAGCGTAATAAAGGCAAATCGTAATTGTTATTGGTTATCTCCATGTAAGTATATGTTACGATAAAACGTATTATATTCAGGTATACTTAATGGTTCTGTTCAAATACGCACATTACAATATCAACACCAATTCCATTGCTTTTGCTTACTCAGACAAAGCATACAAATGTCTTTAATTTGTTAGTAGAAAGCGTTACGACTGTCTTTCATACAAGTTTATATAATATTATGACGGAGCAATGATCAGGATGTCTTAAATAGTCAATCATTCAGCCGAAACACGTCCACTTCTGGACAAAGTCCTCCCCAAAGGATTTCCTCAAAGGAGGGCCTGCGCTGCTCGCATCCAGCGGCTTCCCGCAACCATCACCAGGTCATCGGTCCACCGCACATAGTCAATATTACTACATATTCTGTTATTTATAACCATAAATTGTGACGTTGTTTCTTCACGTCGCACAGAGTTGACGTGACTTTTTTGTAATGATAAAATTGATAATAGATTTAAAAATATATAGATAATTAAATGAAAGAAATTTGTCATTCTTTAACGCTACTTAAACAATTCCCCTGTAATTGGAAAATAAAGTATTTTTAAGTTTCAGATGGATCTAAAGAAACTAATTTTTACGTCCGCGCGCTTTACATTACAACGTACCCCGTACCCAACGCGACGTAGGACAGACATCCATGCGGCAAAGTCGCGGGCAAAAGCTAGATGAACTAAATAACGTACTAGGGTTACCGCCTATTCTAGACAACTGACAATTTGTATGCGAGAAAAAAAGATTAGCTTCTTTATTGTCATTCACAAGTAGGCTATATCGGAATATTAGAATACAATCACTTGGTAGAGGTAAGTAGTTTTGAGGTCAAGTGCGACAATTCCATTGTATGACACTTCCTGATTGTAGACGCCGTATCGTCGTATCGGCGCCCGCGCTGCTGATGGCGATTTGATACACCTGAATGGGACCGAGGCGAAAGCGCTCTTAATTTTATTTGTTACATTTGAATCTAGAATTTGCATAAATAATAAGCTAGCAACTACTGTTCTCTTATATCTTTATTTGTATCTATATAGGGTAAATTCTCGAATGCTGTATTAGCTTATTAAATACATACATATTAAGAGATTGGTAAGAACATTGTTAAAAAAAAAACTATACTAGAATGTAGGGATCCAAAATAAAAATGCTGCTTCATGATGTAGGTAAATTAACAACATTAGTATCAAACGAACAAGTCAGCGAGCAATATGACATAAATTAATAAGGATTAACACAAAGTAATTTAAATCGTGACCCTTCACATTTATAGCATTAATCCAAAAGCGATGCTGCCATAAAATCTGGTACAGGATGTCGAATCGAAGGCCGCCCGGCGGCGGCGGTGCAGGCGCAGCAAATGTCAGCGCGGCCGCGGCCAGGCGGGCGCGGGCGCGGGCGGGCAGGTGCATACAAATACTTTCATAAAAACATCAGCACATTTCTATAGTCGAGGATTCGAGGCCCCGCTTATTGTATTTGGTTCACGCGATCCGCAGGTAGTTGTTCATTATTATTAGTGGCCGACCCATCCGACGACGGCGCTATTACTCTTCTCTAATAAACAATATTTTTGCAGTTACATAGTTTATTAACAATCTCTGGCTGTATTTGTGACAGCACCTCTAATAAGCGGTGGCTTATCTCGATATCTTTTTACAAGGCAGTTTTAAATAATGTGAGGTAAGAGCCATTGATTGAGCAAATTTCTTTATCAGCTTCTCCTTGACAGCAATTTATTTGCTTTAATCTGCCAGATCGCAAATGAACAATAAATACCGACATTTAACGCCCTTGAGAAAGACATTTGTGTGGCGAAAGTAAAAAACAAAGTTTGACCTCACAATCTTTGTTATATGCCAATCGTGGGTGTTACAAAAACATCAATAACTGGAAGATGTCGTGTCGGTCGGTTTGTTACTGAAAATAAGGTATTTAATATTGGTTTGTTATAAAACAGAACTGTATACGAAAAATCTTGATACTTGTACCAGAAATACTGAAAGTGAAAGCATTAACAGTTTTACTTTCCGCATCACCGACCACGTTACTTTTTTCGTTTTGTTACGAGGATAGTTATTTCAACCTAAATATTGGTTTAGCCATCGCATCGGCTCGTCACCACTACTAATCAATTGCAAACTACTGCATAATAAAAGAGAATCCATTGCTAAAGCTGACAAATTTATTTTTCATCTCTCGAGCTAAACAATATTGCTTAAAACCAGCAATAAAAGTCAATTTGGTTCACTCACTGAAAAAGTTTTGTGAATTTAGATCGCCGCGCCGCCACGAATTAATTTTGTTTGTTGTACAATTTATTTACAATTATTATTTACAATTATATTACCGCGATGGTAAGTATTTTATTTAAACTTTTTATTAATGTTGTTTGTTGTACAATTTATTTACAATTATTTTTGTTACGTAATGTGTTAACTTGCTAGTGAGGTAAAAAGTGTACGTGTCAGACGAGACCAATGTGATATTAATTCTCTTGTGCGTTTTAAGCCCTTACTATGCTTAGGATTATAACTTAGAATCACTCCTTACGCGATTTTTATGCGATTGATTAAATTATAAAAACCTTCTTATAATTGGGATTCAAACTCTGTAATATACGTAAAATGAACTTTTGTCGTGTTTGTGGTTTATAGTTCTAATTGAAATAATTTGATACATATTACCTGATATTATAGTCTGGAAATTTCGATTCGAATCGAGATCATTGATAGAGGACAAAAAAGTTAATCGTTATCTCTATTAAAAATGACGTGACGACTGTACTTATCTATTAAAAATTCTAAACTAGTTGATCAAGGTGAGACAACTGAAGTGGAAACAGACATTTTATCAATAAACATCGCCAGGCCTGCATAACATAGCGATTTCTGCTTACATTTTCTTCTTACAGTGACAGATAAGTAATACGATATATCAGCAATCCGGGATGACTTACTTATTCATTTTTATTTTATTTTTTGCTATGTACTTACAGTAGGACAGAAAATAAATCAATTCAAGAAGTTCTTGATATGATTGAAGAAATGAGAAGCATGCTGAATACAATAGATAACAGATGAGGACAATACAAGGAAGAAGAGGAAGCGGAAGACCAAGACGAAATTATATGGAACAGATGCGTGGAGTTATGGAGTTAAAAATGCTGGCTGAGGACAGAAAAAGTGAGAGGAGATTGCTCCACCAACACGAACTTTGCTCTCACCTCCTAAGGCCCAAAGGCCTACTTTGGGCCTTCGGAGGACGTAGGACTAAATGTCAGTAGTCATTCAGACCTGAGGTCGTTTTTTAATTCCTTTTTTTTAAGGCATATATAGCTCAGGATCCTATTTGTAGGCCATAACACGCTATTAACTAATAGCCCTAAGCCCCTTCGGCTTATGTCAGGTGATTAGTATAAAATAATATTTAATGTATTTTTGTTATATTTTGGTCATTTAATAAATAAAATAAATAGTCCTATTGGTAGGACCTTGGGTGGTAGTGACTGGAAACCAAAAAAGCCTTGGGCCTTACGAGGCTAAAATATAAGAACAAGACTTACAGCTTTGGAGTAGCCGCTGCCCGCGCTGCCATCGGAGGAGTTGCTCAGCCTCCGCTCGGTGCTGGGCGCGCTGGGCGGCCACGAGGACCCGCTGTCGGAGGGCATCTTCACCGGCACGGCACTCGGCTCACATCATCCCGACACTGCCGCGCGTCGCTGCGTTCACTGACCGTGACCACTACTCGCGCCGCGCATCACAACTACCTGTCAAACAAACATTTGCATTATCATGTGGAAGCCATGAAAAATGTGGAAGAATTTTATGATACTTGTTAAAAATGACTTGGTTTCCAACTCTGCGTTTCTGTAAGTAGGTATATGCGTAGTTAGCAGAATAAAATGGTACAAAACGGAGTTTACGGTCAATATTATTATTTATTCCAATAGAAACGAGACGATATACAAACTTTAGAGATAGGTCGTAGAGGTAAGTACAATAGTTTAAAACAGTACTCAAAGTTAGCAGAAACAAATTCGCTTAGCTCACCTAAAACATTGTTGAGTAAATCGGTTAAAAATGCAATTTTTCATTTTCTCATCTACAATACTCGATGACGTGGTAATGGGTGTATTAATTACCTCTGAATGCGTGCCGCCGTATAGTGGTTACAGTTTACGCAGAAACTTCGAGAACTACAAAACACAAAACCCACAACAATTCGAATATTTTCGAGGAATAACCGTTATTGCGAGTAAAGTTTTCGTGAAGGCGCGCGTGCGCTGCGTCGCCACTCGCGGTCTGGACTGAACCTACCCGGCCACCAGTGCACTTCGCGAATGACAGAACACCAAAAATATTTCTTTATCGTTACGTTAACATGCAATTATCATGGTCTGGGTATACTTAGATTACCTAGGCAATGTTTACATGAGATTGGTGTTATGTAGATCATGAAAAGCTTATAGGAAAAATGTGATTATATGGTTTAGACTAATATACTAAATCGATTTTACAAAACTACCTATATTTGATGAATTTGAAGAAGCTGAAAGTGTTTACAAAGTAAAGTTATAGGTTAATTGAGGTTAACACAAAGTATAAGTTAAAGATCGTCAATAAAACAATTTTACATATATTTTGAGTCAATTCTATATGTGTATATGTACAATTTGATCAGCCGTTGAAACTGAAAAAACTCGAACCATTTTATTTAAATAATACCGGACTGCATAAAACTATTCCTAATCTGAGAATCAAGACGAATCTAAAAATAAATAGCATGCATGAAAACACTAGGACAGGATAGATCAGATAGGACTGATATAAGGTCTTTTAATTAGGGATGCATCCGATACCAATACCGACATATCGGCGATACTTCGGGGTTGCCGATATATCGGTATCGGCGTCATTTTCATACCCGATACAACGATACTTTTAAAGAGTCCGAGGAATATGAGCCTCTGTCCAATCTGAGCTCTAACTAAGTGCGAGTCGGAATCGCCCACGAAGGGTTCCGTCCGTAGCAGCAAGTAACATAAGTAATATAAAAGTTCTTGTAGTTCGTTGTAACTTGAATGAAAGGTAAATTGCGGTTTACGATTTATGACGTATTTAAAAAAAAAACTACTTACTAGATCTCGTTCAAACCAATTTTTGGTGGAAGTTTGCATGGTAATGTACATCATATATTTTTTTAGTTTTATCATTCTCTTACTTTAGAAGTTACAGGGGAGGGGACACACATTTTACCACTTTGGAAGTGTCTCTTGCGCAAACTATTCAGTTTAGAAAAAAAAATATATTAGAAACCTCAATATAATTTTTGAAGACCTATCCATAGATACCCCATACGTATGGGTCTGATGAAAAAAAAATTTTGAGTTTCAGTTCTAAGTATGGGGAACCCCCAAAATTTATTGTTTTTTTTTTCTATTTTTGTGTGAAAATCTTAATGCGTTTCACATAATACATCTACTTACCAAGTTTTAACTGTTAAGTTCTTATAGTTTCGGAAAAAAGTGGCTGTGACATACGGACGGACAGACAGACATGACGAATCCATAAGGGTTCCGTTTTTTGCCATTTGGCTACGGAACCCTAAAAATGGCGCAGAAGCGCTTTAGTTTCCAAATGAGTTCTGTCGCACATCTAAGAGAATATTTTCCACCGAGGTATTATTCCAACAGACTTGCGAAATCGCCTGTCTCCATAACACTTAAGAAGATCTTATTAACTTATATTACTAACACCATTAACCTTAATTACTAATTTCAATAACTAATAATCTCATTCTATAATTTTTTACATTAATTAAACAACTTGTGTTTTATTTATTTAACCTTCATTTAAATTCACCAAGCGTATCGGTATCGGTGTCGGTATAGCCGATATTTTAATAAGAGTATCGGTAACGGTATCGTATCGGCGAAAAGGCGTATCGATGCACCCCTACTTTTAATATTTGCTTCTTTAAATTTTCTAAAAGTACTTATAGAGTTACAGAGTAGGTAAGAACCGTAGCTAATGATAATATGTTTGTTTATCATAGCCTCGATAAGATTGTTTAGCCTTACCAACTCCAATCTAAACTAATACTGATAAAGAAGCGTGTAGAAAACCTCATGATTGAGCATCACTACAGATACAGTGATAATAAACGATGATTTATACAAAAAATTTGTATAATAATAATGAGTCAAGTCATGTAGGTACGGTAGATGTTGCTTTAAAATAGCTGTATCTGTGGCGTCGATCGCAAAAACGGTAGCGTAACGGGACGCGCACGCGCAGCGCATGGCGATCTGACGGACGACGATGGCCCCTGGATAGTGTCATTCGGTTGTTACTATTTTTGTTGCTAGTTTTTGTGATAGAACTTAATCCATTACTTATATGTCGAGAGATAAAGTCATTTTTTTTTAAGTAACATAAAGTAATTGTCTTCTACTTATATTATATTAGTAAAATGCAACCAGATCAAGAGGGAAACTTAGTTTGCGTTTTCGATTCAATGAAACATATTATGTTACATTTTTCTACTGACGTTAACAAAAATAATTTGCGATCTAATTACCCATGAAAACCGCAACAATAAAACATTTGTTCCATGATTTAATTAATTTACAAAGTAGTTTCATTGTATATTGCTGGGATATTTCCAGCACCGCGTTAGGCAATTGCATTACTTAACAGAACACACGGCGGCGGCATACTGGGAAGTCGAAAGGTTTATACTCTGAATAAGCCACTGTTGACTAACAATGTATGTACCTGCATTGACAACTAATACATTGAACACATGTATAAATATTACAGGACGTGTTTTGGCGAAGAACATTATCGTTAAATTGAAATTGTATAACTGGGACTGATTCTTACCACAACAGAACAAGATTTCAATACCTAAAACGTAAAAACATAAATGTAAAACCAAAAACTTTAAAGTTTTGGCGTCTCATGTGTGCAATACAAAATATCTTAGGCATATGGCCTACAGTCACATTATGGCTACCAATATTGGGTACTGACTACATTCCGTCCCCATCAAAACCTGACGAAACGCGACGGTAAATGTAGTGTTTCAGTACCTTTAATGGCGTCCACGTAGACTGGCACATGTCGTTTTAGTCAGGTAACTCAGTATGTAGTATCTGTTAAATGAATGACATGATAATTCCAATGACGAAACTTGGCCCTGCACAGCTTACAGCGCTCGCGCACTACGCCAAAACGGCATGATACGACACGACATCGACAGCAAGAATGTAGGGTCAGAAAAAGTGTTGTTAGTCGCTCGCGCACTGGTCCGATAAACTAGTTCTTCAGTAATCATAGTACGGTTTTACTGTATAATTAAAATAATTAAAGTACGATTAAACCAGTTATTGTAACAAAATATTACAATATTTGAAAGTATCAAAGACATTTCTATATTTAAACGTATACATATATGTATGTATGTATGTATATCAGTCTCTGGTTCCCATAATACAGGGAATCCTAGTTTGGGGCCAGATGATCATGTGTGATTTGTCCCGGATATTATTATTATTATCTAGTAGTAAATGTGTAGTAGACAGTAACAGATACTATCTAAATTCAATGATACATATAATAAGCGTACTTTTTTATGGCATAGCTGGCAAACGAGCAGACGGATCAGCTGATGGTAAAGCGATTACCGCCGCCCATAGACACCCGCAACACCAGAGGAGTTACAAGTGCGTTGCCGGCCTTTGAAATGGTTTTATTTTTACACTAGATCCTTAATTGTTGGATACTATCGATTATATTATTGATACTATAAAAGTATTACTTATTAGGTACTATAAAAGTATTCAAGACCACTATAAGCGCGTTGTTCCGTAAAATGTACAGTGTTGGGCGAAGTGTGGGAGCGCTCATAAGGCGCCGTTCATAGAATACGTTCGCAAATAAGGGGTAGGGAGGGGTTTTGACGAAATGTGACGTTCGCAGTTCATCAATTATTGGCTAGTTCTTAACATTTTTTCATTACAACAGACAGTCATTCTCAAGTATTTAAAAATATGTAAATTCGTTTTCTTTTAAATTATTCATCTGTATGCTATTTTTAATCACAAGAAACCATTTATAGGGGGAGCTAGCTTTTGTGACGTAATATTTGTTAGGGATTCGCTTAAAGTGACTTAGCGTGACAAAGGGGGAGGGAGGGGTCCAAAAAGGTGAAATTCCGAGAGACGTATTTTATGGACGGCCCTTAATATACAGGGACTCATAAAGGCCGATTAAAATAGGCTCAATTTAAAATATATAATTGCTCTTGTATAATATTTAATCCCGGATCAGTTCACGAGCAGCGACGTCGTCATATATTCGTGTCAGTGCGCGATCGCCGTTGCAACTGCAGTACGTATAAGTGGAATGCACTAAAGATTTAATGTATTTTACAACGATTATTACGTACATCAAAACATTCTGCAAATGCAGAATTTAGCGACTGGAAACTTCGAAGACTTGGTATCTTTTCGTGTATCTTGTCGATCGTACAAAACTTATGGCGGAATATGTACGTACAGACCTTCCATAAATCGACAACGAATCAAGGAATGAAAGAACAAAATCTGTTGACCGTGATAAGTTGATTCGCCCTCCCCAATCATCTCTCCGGTACCGTAAGCCAGATTTAAACACGGTCCACTTCAAAAACCATTTCTCAGAAGAATATCCAAAATTGGTGTGCATTCTCTAAAATGTATCTTTCTCTACCTATCGTCTGGATGATCTTCCGACCTGTAGAAAAAGACATTCGCACACCAACGATCCACAAAAATCAATCTAATCCTGCGTATGGTATGCCAATTTAAATCCTATGAATTAGGAAAGTAAAGTATAAACTGGTTTAACTGCAGTTAAATTCGAGGCAAGGAGGAAAGGTTGTACGAATAAAAAGAAAAAAGTTAAAGCGGTACACTGGCGGCCTTGGGTTTTACTGTAGGCCACATACCGGCTGGTGCCGCCGAGCCGCCGCCGCCGCCGCCGCCGCTCCTGCGGGGGCTGCGAGCGCAGGCATGCCATGTGCGCAGCCAGCCGGCCGGTTTTGTTTTTTTAGACCCCTTCAAGTGTTTTGATGAGTTCACCTTTGAGGTCTTTGAGAGTGAGTTCATTGCAATGTACTTTGATTTGATATTTCAGATTTAGCTAAACTCTTTAAATTACACTTTGGTACACAGACTCGGTATAAAACTGTTATAAACATTGATGTAAAATACAGTTTGATCAATACTATGAACTATTAGTGAAATATAAAAACTAAAGTAATGATTGGAATCCCAAAAAATAATGAAATATCGAAAAACCTTACGGCTTCCAGTTGCGGGGTCAAGATACGCAGCCATTTTGCTGATGAGTTCGCAATAACTAATAGACCACGGACCGAAAACGATTTTCTATTGGTCAATTGATGAACTCACTATCGTGTGATTTCGATTTCGCGTGATGAAACAGATTTCGCGATTTTACATAGAAAAAAATGATAAAAACCGAGTCAGGGGGATGTAAGAAGAAAAGTAGAACAAATGCAGATTTTTTCAAATTTTTAGTTTCTCTGTCTGTTTGTCTGTTTGTTTTTTTTTTTTTTATGTGATAAGGTAGGCAAACGAGCAAGTGGGTCACCTGATGGTAAGTGATCACCACTGCCCATAGACACCTGCAACCCCGGAGGGGATTGCAGATGCGTTGCCAACCTAGAGGGCTAAGATGAAATGCCTCTTGTGCCTGTAATTTCCTCGGCTGTACGGGCTAATCTCCGAAACTGTTGGACCGATTTAAATGAAATTTTGTATGGTGGTACCTTATATCCCCGGTCACCATCTTAGATACTTTTCATCCCAGAAAATTTAAGAGTTCCGTTATTACAAAAATCATGGTAATACAATATATAGGTTTGTCTCAATACCGATTTCCAGCCTCATTCATTCATAAACAATATAATTTAAAATGAAAGTTGCTAACGATAATAAACATAATAAAAAGACGGTAAACATAAACAGGTATAGTGGTGGTATGCAGAAAAAAGTTATTACAGAATATAGTGCGAAGTTAGTAACATATAACGTTCGCAAGTTCGCAAGTCCGAGTCCACCTTATACACGCTGTTACAGAAATTTAAAAGTGGTTTTGAGTAAGAATATTAAAAACTTAAAATTAGTACTAATAACTGACGTGCAAAGTTAGTTTTGATTTAATTGTGTGTTTAAAAAGTGCGTAGTTAATAGTCGCGACTCGCGACTTATTGTTCTCTGTTAGGTTTTCCTTAACAGATTTTGGAAGATCTTGATGAGTTTTGGTATGATATACGCGGATACTCTTTTGTCGTAAAAATTGTGATATCGTGGAATAGTTAACGTTTTATTGATAACCTGTCTGGTTGTTTTTGAATGGACTACTGGTTTTTGAATGTGTGTATTGAAAAATTGTTCTTTGAGCATATTCAGTTTAAATGTGTGTATACAATATTCATTTCAGTTTTGGCATTATTTTTAATTTCAACAGGTAAGGTAAGTGACCCAAATAAGGCCTACCTTATTTTTATCTTGACGTAATTAGTAGGTTTTTAAGAAAAACTCATTCATCTTTCGAAATATTAATCTTTATTGATTAAACTTTAAAATAAATATAGTTGAAACTTTAAAAAAACAAAAATCAGGCTTCTGTGAATCAAAATATAAAAAAGTCCTTTAGGCCTTATTGGGAGACCCATGCCGCAATAAGGCCATTCATACTAAAACTAAGAAAAAACAATCATTAAACTGCAGTTACTAAAACATATCAACGTAATATTATTTAAATTTAGTAAGATCCTTTAGTAATCATATTTGGGCGTTATAATCAGTCATCATAATCTTCTCAACATATTATCCTTCCTTTCTTCATTTTCTTCAAGCAATCTCCTGAACAGTATTTTTTTTTATCAGCAGGGGTTAAGCCAACACACAGCTCATGATACCTACCAGATATTACAAGCAAAGCATTGCCACATGTCATCCATTCGATATGATAGGCCTTATTTGGACCTGTCGTATGTGTAAGAAAAAAAATATTACAGAAAATACATTGAAAAAATGGCGTATAAATGCTTATGTAGGGGTTACTAAACTTTTAAACTAAATAACACACAAAAAAAAATCTCGGCATGCGTGCACAAATATCAAAATACTTACATCATTACCTGTAGAAATTTTATAAAACAGGCGTACTCTCCGCGTCCCGACTGTTTTCGACTACATGTTCTGACATACTCGTGGTAAGCGGCGCTCGCTATTCTTGTATGTGTCAGATACATCCTTACGCACACCACTGTATACTTTCGCGGTTATTTGAAATGTCTAAGCGGGAAATTTGAAACCTAGGCCTTATTGGGGCATAGGCTTTATTTGGGTCTCTTACCTTACTATTATTTTTAGTATTCGATACTGTAATTTGAATATATGGTCTAGGTGAGATTTAAATGTTCTACCATAACTGCTCAGTCCATACGTTATGATTAGGGATGCAACGATTCAGCCATTACGATTACGATAACGATTCGAATCGTTATTTATTACGATAGCTGATGCATTACGATTATCCCAGAAAACTTAATAAGTTTTGGCGTTATTATAATAGCAACAAGGCATAAATATAATTAGGAACTATTTTTTATTATTATTTACAATTACAATTTTGCAGTCCTCGGAAGATGCTATTCAGTATCGGCGACTAAATATACAGATCTATAAGTCCCTCACTCGAGACTTCATGCCTCTTTTATACAAATCGTATTAAAGAGACGATATACAGCGAAATAAGGGCTCAAAAGTATTCGCATGGGATCTGTCTATTGATCAAAGCCAACTCTGACCAAGCTGAAGACTGAGGATGGCAGAACCGTATCGCCCAAGCCTGAGCTATTGGAAGAGGTCTAGAAGTTCTACGGGCAATTATACACGAGCAATGTCTACAAGCTGTTTTCGAAAGTCATTTCGAATCGTGTCGCACGTAGGTTTCACGACTTCCAGCCTCCCGGACAAGCTGGTTTCCGAAAAGACCTCAGTACCATTAGACCACATAGATTCGCTGCCGCAGATTATACTGAAGACCGAAGACTATAATCGGCCACTATACTCGGCGTTTGTGGTCTATGAGAAAACCTCTGATTCAATTGAGACATGGGCTGTATTACAGTCTCTCCAACAACGGTGCGAAATCGGTCCGCCAGGCGGCCTGCCTCCAGGATCAGAATTCGAAACCTATCCGGCTGTAGCATGGGGTGAGACAGGGAGACGTTATATTTCTGAAACTGTTCACCGCTGCCTGAGCCTCCCAATAAGTGGGTATTAAAATGAACATGGACAAGACGAAAATTGGTTTCAATACAATAAAGTATATGGAAATGAAAATTATGTAAAATGTCTGTGTTACACCTACTCCTCTGAAGGTTGGAGACTCTACACTCAAAGTTGTTGACGAATATGTACCTGGTACAAACAGTCCTGCTAGGTAGGTCCAACTTCGAAAAAGAGATCAATCCCGACTCGGCTGGGCAGAGTTCGGGAAGCTCCGCAATATCTTCGCGTCTAAAATACCGCAGTATCTATACTAAGGTCTTTGACCAGTGATGACATATGGAACTGAGACATAGTTGCTTATTATGGGCCTCGTAAGAAGGCTCAAGGTCACCTAAAGGGCGATGGAGCGTGCTGTGCTTGGAGTTTCCCTACGTAATCGAATCAGAAATGAGGAGATACGTTTCTACGTACTCCAACTGACTGACCAAAACTGACTAACCAAATAACTGACACGGCTCAGAGAATCCTTAAATTGAAAGAAATTGCAGAGGGCAGAGCTCATAACTCGTAGAGCAGATGGCCGTTGGGGCATTAAAGTTCTCGAGTGGTGCCCGCGCACTGGAAAACGCAGAATAGGCAGGCCTCCCACTCGGTGGACCGTTAACCTGGTGAAGGTTGCGGGAAGCCTCTGGATGTGTGCAGCGCAGGACAGGTCGGTGTGGAAATCCTTGGGGGAAGCCTTTGTCCAGCAGTGAACGTCTTTCGGCTGATGATGACGATAACATAAATTACAAAAAATATAATTCTAGCTTCTGCATACGACTTTGTCTGCGTGAACTTCCGAATTGTTATTTACTGGGATAAAAAGTATCCTTTGTGTTAATCCAGGTAGTGAATTATCTGTGTACCAAACTTCATCTAAAGCCATTCAATCGTTTTTGTCTATAATAAACATACAAACTTTCACATTTATTATATTATAGTTGTGATTATAGTAGGATACGTTTAATTATACACTTAGACTGCGTTGCAAAACGACTTCGTAATCCGTGTAATGTATAACATGAGACAGCACTGCATCAGGTGATCCGTCTGCTCGTTTGCCTCGACTTCTGACACCTAACCCGTTTTGTAAAGGGGCCTTGAAAGATGGTCAAAACCTTTTTATTTTTGTTCTAGAGCCAAATGGTATATTATGTAGTTTTTTTAATAATCGTAAACATTTTTACTACGGTGCACTGCATCGTTATTAATCGTAAAAATTACGATTACAGATGCATAACGATGCACCGCTTCGTAATCGTTGCATCCCTAGTTATGATACTTTCAGCGAGTGCTTTGTACATAGATAGCAGCACCGCGTAAGGAATATTATTTTTAAATATGTAAAACTTCGCCATTACTGCACGTAACTTGTCACAAATTATTATTATTAAAAAACTATAGTAACTATAAGTTACTATAGGTTTTAGCTTGGTACACAATAACTTATGCACCTAATTTAGTAAAATTTGGCATGCTGATACCTAATACTGACGGTTAAACAATGTGTATAATAAAATTTATCATTCACATTATATTTATGAATCCCATAAAAGTGACGGGTTCCAGCGGGAAAGTAAAACATTACATAAACAGTGTCTAGCATAGTAAATCAATTGTGTGACGGACGTCATTTTGTTTGACCTAAGGCGAAGAGTGAGAACGACACGACATTTGTTAATTTTGGTCCAGTATTCCCAGACATAATAAATAGGTACATACATCGATACATACTAAACTTAATCTTACAAACCTGTGAAAATCTCAACCCTACCTTTTCTGGCTTTCCCAAGTCGAATAAAAAAACGAGATATTATTGTAATAATAGCGTTAAATTCAGCATTGTTTAGTTCAAACACGCTAACCAAAGGCTTTAGGGACTTTGCATAAGTACATAACATTCTACACTACAGAATAGGTTTCTAAAAATCGATAGATGGCGCTATATGTTTTTAAAACACGCTAACGGAAGGGTTCAGCGAGTCTACCTCGGTAGCATTCTACACTACGTATACTATAGGCCTCCAAATTTCCGATAGATGGCGGCGGCAGCTTTTAATAAAACGCACAACAATATTGATTCAAAAGTTAACCTTAGTGATACAACGGCACAGCGCGATCACATAGAAATTTTTGCTACTTTCTGCGAATCTCATCGAATATAAAATTGATCATAATAAATAACAGATTGGTGAAAAATAAATATTTTGATTTGTTAAAGATTTGTTATACAAAGAATAAACACTAGATGGCGCTGTTCCATCTCATAACGCACATTTTATTTTTCTCAATAACGAAATTAGGACTATTTCGAAAACCTTGATTTTTATTTTTTATTTATCGTATTTCATTTCATTCAGAAGGTTGATATTGATGTAAAATTTAATTTTCGTACTCTATATGAAGTTCACGCAAATGAAGACGTTATCGTTTAGTATAGGATAAATTGACTCGCTAACTAACAATCAATGCACAACCTAAACCGTTTACATCTAAAATCTTAAAATTTTGGAGATTATACATAATATAGTGTAGGCTCCTACTAAAAAGGGTTTATTAAAACCAAGGGGTTAAAAAGGAGTGCATGATAAAATCGAATTTTACGCGCACGAAGTCGTGGGCAACATCCAGTTGATACTAAAGCATTGTGGTGCTTTCATTGTTTTCAAAATATTATTTTACGTGTTTAATGAATTTCAGGGATGTATTAAACTATGGCCTTGTTCTTGGCATTTACACGATAGCAGCTACACATTAAGAAAAATTAAGAATGTATGTTTTTTTGCCACAACGAATGAAAATTACCCCAAAAGAAGAGTATTTTGTTAACTCGAAGCCAGAAAGGCAAATTTAGTTGTTATTCTTAATGAAACTGTTAAGTATTAAAATACTGCCATTGTATAACCAAGACGTGATTTTAAGTACAATAAAGATTTATTTTTTATATTTTTTTTATTATTACCAGTCCATGGTAATGTATACAATTAATTTAATTATAAACAAGGTGAATATAACTCAGAGTGCATAACATTTATTAATAACGCACGATCGTGAGTAGGCCGAAGTTTGGTAGAAGTAAAACCTGGATGACACGATCGTGACATTGAGTCTTTGGATGTCTGGTATACTGTTTTTTTTTTTCGAAAAACAAATAACATATCTATGTACTAAAAACTCAGGTCCGAAAGGGATAAAAAAACCTGTTCCGATTCATTTATATTATAGTTTAGAATAACTTTTCTCAAGTAAAATTGCCGTAATGTTAAAAAGACTTGGCGAGTTTCTTTATTTTATTATCATAAGAGTTCCAGCAGGATTCATTCAGGTGACGTGACGCTTCGAAGTACTGAGCGTTCTTCCTAATGAACCATTAGGGCTTAATCTAACGAAGTATCTAACGTTCGGACTAACTACAATTCGAACAATCGTAATCGAGCTATCGCCCCTCGCAATATAGACATTTGATCTTCTCCGTAGGGAATCCTTAATGAGATTAATGATTAAGCAATATTTAAAGGTTAATTATTACATCTTGTCTTGATATTGCAGATTAACATTAATGTTAACATTATTATTGCTTATGGTAAGACCGTCAGCCTAGCAAGCCATTCACTAAAAGTTTTAAAATACGAATAATAAGTAATTAGAGCGTGATAAATTATAAAGGTTACCTGCATGTGCCTCAGTTTTTAATTACAATATTTTACCTTTTATGTACAATTTACACCATAACTATATTTTATGGAACACAGGGGTGAAATTAAGCAATGTTTTTGTATTTCTTTAACTATTTTATTAAATTTCTTAAAACTTCTTTGTGTAAAACCAATTTTCAATCGGGTTCTTGACTAAACTCTCTGTAATTTTATGTGATATTATTAACCGTAGTATCCCTCGGGAACAGGGAGCGATGATCAAATATAAAGAATTTATTGTCCGTTTCGCAACTTCAAATATTCTGCATTTTGCACATTACATTTCGCCACCGTCACCGATTAAGAGGTTCATGAATGAGCAACCTGAATACAAATCACAATTTTGAGAGCCGCTCTCAAGTTTGAGTGCTGCAGCACCTTCGCTTTGTTCAATAATTCATAGGACTGCGGAGACGTGAACTGATAAGTTACGCAATGAATAAAATAATTGGTTTCTTTAGGCAATAACATATTAAGAATCGCGCAAGCTAACCTGTTTATGTGGAGACGTGAGAGTTGACGTTTACGAACACCAATAAAACGATCTCACGATGTAAAACATTTGTGTTTGCTGTAGACAGTAGACACTAGTGGACGATAATTATAATCAGTAGGTACATTTTCAGAATCAGTTACCCCTTGCAAGTAGGTCCTTAGTTTCCAACCTTTAAGTAAACAAAGTGAATCATAGTGAAATTCTGTTGCGAATGGTGTGCTCCGTAGGGTTCATTGCTCCAGTCCACGCATCACGGTGGACCAGAGACCACCGTGCCGCCTGTGTTAATGCCAAACAGAGCGTGGCCATAAGTTACAAAAGCATCTCATTCAGATGATATACAGTAAGTGATGCATCACTGGTTTTATTGTGTATACTATGGTTTTTATATCGGTTTGTGTTCAGCAATCATAAATATATGAATCTGTGGTGACATACCTTCCTCATTCTATAACCTCACACAAGACGGAGTCTTTATTTGTGGTTTACAGACCACTGCAGAATGGTTTTATCTTAGCTGGCTTAATAATAGTCTCGGGGCAAGTATTCAGACCGATTCATGTTACAACTTCACTGAAACGAACAAATCCGAATCAATTATTAATCAAGTTTTTATTGCAGAGAATAACACTTGCACGTACATAACCAATATATCGTACTTTATCTGACTTGCTGGCAGACCCATTATGATTTTATTAATTCGATCATGCGAACCCAAACCGGGCCGAATCAAACGAACGAACTTGTAAAAGACCAATGATAAGAGTAACACCATAATAACAGAAAATGCATATATTGACAGCTATACGTAATATAACGGATATATTTACGGTGCACTTATACGGAAACACCAAGAGAATGATGATGCTATGTCATTTAATGATCAGATCAATATGAAATGTAACTTGCGCAGGATAGAATACTACAAATAACTTGCGGAGAGTGCTACCCTGCCCGAGACACAATTCACTTCAAAACCGTCCATCTAACTGCCTGATCAATCTTTCATTGCCAAAAATGTAAAATGACTACTACATACAAATTAACTCAACTTCTATGCAACATACAAGCCTAGTAAGGACCTAACCTAATCGAGTCAAACAAGCAAACCACTAGCTATCAGGTAAAAGCAATGTCTACAGGCGGTTACTTTAGAAACTTTTACGCAAGTCCGCCGAAGGCTCTACCTTACCTATGATGACATTTCCATCGCCTTACACATGATGTTTGTTTTCTGGTTGCTGTGGAATAGCAATACAACTAATTTTGTTATGCAACCTTTGCTTTGAGATCGAAAGGGAATAGGCATCCTATGAAAACAAACAGATTGATCTACATGCCTACTTGGATTTCAATCAGTCAGTCACTGTACGACGACGAGGGATATTTGGAAAGAATTAAAAATATATTTCAGTTCTCGTAACTTTTTTTTACACAAATTGGCAGGATCCATCGTGATTGGTGACTTTTTCTATAAAGGTCATCAAGGAGCAACATTCGCATAAGCATTTGCAGTAATATTCGCAAAGTTAAAATCTCGCTTTTGCAAAAAAAAAAAAAACAAGGAATGTCAGTATTTTCAGAGTAATAGTGTATTAAAGATAGGTTGAACTCCTGAAAATTGCTATTCATTAATAAAAATATATACATTAAATTAATTCAGTATACCTTGAAGCTAAATGAAGCTAGGTATTATGGATAACGACGTACCTGAAACAACACACACAAAACATTACAAATTTATATAAAGTAATACTTTATATTCTATTTCAACATGAATATAATAGGTGACAGGTAACCATTTTCTCCAGGTAACTATTAGGTAAGGAAAACAAAGGAAGAAGAGAATTGAGGTTACAAAACTAGAAATGGAATTATTCACTGTAGTTATTTACAGTGTTTTATGATATTTATTGTTAACTATTGTTGTTGAAATTGTTGTGATCTACAACTAAACAATCAGATGAGCAAACAATTAATAAATGTCTTATTGAAACTCTAGGGAACATAACAAATACAACGACTGTTTGGTTTATAAAGAACGACATTAGACTATTGTGGTATTTATTAAATATTTTTGGTAACTATAAGAACCTTTGAGTGACGCGACTGGTTGGTATGACAGATATTTAGTACACAGAATAGATATGACGATGTCATGTTTTATGTTCAATGTTCATCGTTGTTGTTCAATGTTCATTTTATGTTCAATTTGATTGTAGTAGCCTGCGATATTCTGGGGATTCACAGATGCAAATATTATCGGCTGTTTCACTAACTGACTTACCTAAATAATCTCTCAAAGAGCTTAACAGTTTTAGGTAACGATATTTCAATAACTTATATATTTCTGGATTTATACTTGTGCATCAACGTTTAAATCGGTTTCTTGTCTCGTAGAATAAAGTCAAATAGTGAAACAAGGCACAAATGTGAATGTGACGCTTCTACCATGACTTATCTTTGTTCCTACCCAGAGAGCCCTGACAATTCTGTGCAGGAGTAACTTTTTGAAACCTCGGAAAGACGTATAAGTGCAGAGTATTGCTACAACAAAATATCGACGCAAAAATGCGTAAACCCTGTAACCCATAAATTGCGAACTTTACACCAGAGCCCAAAAACTTATGAGATTTCAGAAAAAATATACAATTAAAACGCTGTACATTCTGTTAGTCACAGAGCTGTGAGACCCGGACCATTCGAAGCAGTTTTTTTAATTAAGGCAGCCAAAAACATTTTGTCATAAGTGTAGTTGACGGCGGCGTTTACACTATATTGCGTCGATGAAGCTTTAATGATCTATATTATGACTATCGAAGTAGGAGAATTATTACAAAGTGCAAACAAAACAAAATAGAAACTGCATATGTACATATCAAATGGTATGGTAAAAAAACGATAAAGTGAAAGCTATTGATAAAATCTCACAAAATCATCACAGTAAATCAATCTCTGAATTAGGTCGCTCAAGTTAAGCAGGACAAAGGATTCATCCAAAGTAATTTATATAAACAGGTTATGAGCACGGTTGTGTATAAATCGTAAACCTACCTGTAATTCATTTTAATGTTTGTGGTTGGTACGTGCCTACACATTAATTTATACCTAAATAAGCAAAGACGCTTTTATAGAGGACACTTTGAATATTTAAAAGGTACTTTCGACGACACGATGTCCGTTTGTCGCGACAGAAGAATATTAATTCCACTTACATATGGGAAAGCAATCCCCAATAAAATTCATTAATAGGTATTGTTCAACAACTGAGTGAGCAAATTTATTTTTTGCTGCGAGTGCAGCTTTAAATCACGAATTAGCGAAGTAGTCTAGAATTGAATCACGAGCGTAGCGAGTCATTCTTATATAGACTACTGAGCACAGTGAGTGATTTTAAAGGCACGAGACATCAAAATAACTTGCTCTCGTGTCAAACATACAACTTTTCACCTCTACTAGCGAGAAAAGTTTTATAGATTATAGGTAAAAAAAAATTAAATTTAAAAAAATTAAATTAAGTTGATTAAATTCTCTTTAGAGACGATATTTAAAAATGTTTTTTATGAGATGAGAACTAAACATGATATTTTTAAGAAAGCTTTATTAATGTTTACGAGTATATTTATTTTCAATATTACGTCTTTCACCAATTTAGGCAACAGCTCAATTTATAAACTCAAATTTAAATAAATAACATACAAAATGTTCTGCATATAAGTTAAATCGCTAGGCCAAAATAGGTTTCTGAACGAACCATCGCCCAAAAAGTGGTATTCGAAATTCGAATCACTTTTTCTCACGCTCGAAGCAAAAAGCGATTTTGCTGCGAGTTTTTGCGCGCCAAAAGCACCCTTTTCGTGAAAAACGTGGCCTTTGTTGCTTAGAAGCCGTGAGCAAAAACAGTGAAGTGTTTTGAATTTAGAACGCTGCGAATTGGCTTTTCTAATTTCACTGGCTCACGAAACATTCAGAAATTCCGTATACTCTGACATTGTATTTGATGAGCTATATTTATGTATTATGCTGTATTTTTTTAAAAAGCTTGTTTTTGACCTGCTTGTGTTTTTTTTTACGTTTCGCCAAACTGGAGCTCACTGGCGCTTTACACCTTGATGTCGTTGATAACTTCGTTTCCTAGGCTCCAAACATTAGTAAGAACCAAGGTTCGGAACCGGTTAACAAATACCGGTTAATTTCGTTCGAATTTCGGTTAACGATTCCGTTCAGGTTAAAACCGGTTTCCAGCTTAACCGGTAAATTTGAATAAAATATCGGTTAATCAGGAAGCGGTTTTCTAACCGAAATAAGAACTAAATTAACCGGTTAAAACCAAACTTAGTCAAGCACAGGCGCGTCGCGCGGGTGCCACTGCCCGAGTCTTCTGCTCACTTTCTCGCACGCTTTCAATTGATTGCACGCGGCAAACATGCCTACAAAGTCGCATATTCTTCAAATTAACCGGTTAATTCCGTTCGAACGAAAAAATATCGGTTTTGGTTAAACCGGTTAAATATACCGGTAACCGAAACCTGAACGAAACCTTAACCGAAATTATTTCGATATAGGGGTCAATGACCGAAACCGGTATTTTCAAAAAACCGGTTTCCGAACCCTGGTAAGAACGGTTACTGCGAAGTGGAGATTCAAAGACGCATTGGGTGGGATGGCCAAAATTGCAATTTCACAGCTCACCAAAATATGGAAGGACAGAAACATCTCTAAACGCACCAAAATTAAACTTGTAGGCACACTAATCCTATCCATATTTCTCTATGGCGCTAAAACATGGACACTAAGTAAGGCCGATCGCTCTCTTGCACATCATCATCAGCCGAAAGACGTCCGCTGCCGGACAAAGGGCTCCCCCAAGGATTTCCACACCGACCGGTCCTGCGCTGCTCGCATCCAGCGGCTTCCCGCAACCTTCACTACAGGTCATCGGTCCACCGAGTGGGAGGCCTGCCTACACTGCGTCTTGTTGCACATACATAAAACTATTTATTATAAGACATATGTATACGAGTATGAATGCGTTTGAGAGGATCGAGTAGAGTAGAACGGATATAATACTACGGATATAATATTATGTGTATAATTATTTCGAAAGTAAGTCGAGGATGGTAATGTTCGACCCTCAACTGCACACAGTTTAAACGAACATTGCATCGGTAGTCGGTGATACGTCCTAAAAATACTTAGAGCTAAACACATTAAAGTGTTGGATATTTAACGGCGGACGTGCGCATGCGCTGGCGGCTGGAAGCTGCGCACAAGCGCGCGTGCGCCTGCATTTAGTAGTCAAAATAAACTTTAAAAGGTGACGCACCGTGAGCCAGTAAAAATATGAAAACTAGAAATATTGTTTGCAAGCAAAAATGCAATATAACATGAGAAATAAATATATACGCATTTAACTTTTTAGTAAGTTTGAACCAGAAAAACCGTTCAACTCGCTTTTGTGAGTAAAAAAACTTTTTCTTAGTAGTAGTACCCAGTAGTTTGCAAAGCTGATATTATATATTTTTTAAACAGCAAATTTAAAAATTTTGCTCCAACTTATAATAAAACTGTTACGAGGTCACAGTATAATAAATAATATTTCTGATCGTATAGATATACACTGCATATTTATTGATATTAATAACGATCGTTGACATAGTTATCGATAAAGGTTGAGCTGTTTGCATCTAATTCCTTTTTAACACGGAGGAGTCAAGAGTTCCCGAAGGAATGACAAAAATAGATTTTTTTATTATCTCATCATAAATTAACAAATTTGATTAAATTTTTCATGATAATAGATAATTTATGCTTCGTCTAAATAATCAATTTCTGTCTCGGTTTATTGAAGGCTTCCCACGAGAATACTAGAAACTGTGTTTCTAAGGTCTATCATAATTCAGGAGTGGACTATATTACTAATAAACTACTTATGAAATATTGGTCACTAAATATGTAGTTCTTAAAGAAAACGTGTTGGGAGATTCTTCCCATCATCGTCATCTCTTTGATTATCCATGTTTAAACCTCTAGAACTGAAAATATACCCTTAGTAGTTTACGGTAAAACTTTGATTAGAGCTTCGGTACCCGGCCTCATTTTAGTTCAGTTGCAAAATTAACACTGCCTACGAGTACATACACCACAGTTCAAAGCGCTCTTTGTGTCTCTGGTTAGAAAACATTCTCTAACTATTACTTACTACTGTTACTTGTTCCAGAATAAATATTACTGCGTTAATTATAGCATGATGGATTTAACTTACTAACGCAAAGTTAAGAATTCAGTTTGTAATCTTATTTTTAACCGACTTCAAAAAAAGGAGGAGGTTCTCAATTCGTCGGAATCTTTTTTTTTTATGTATGTTCACCGATTACTCGAAGAAGCCTGAACCGATTTGGAAAATTCTTTTTTTGTTTAAAAGGGTCTTCACAGGTGGTCCCATATAAATTTTATCGAAATCGATTCAGCGGTTTTTGAGAAAATCAACAAAAACATAGCAAAATTGGAGTTGTTGCGATTGAAGTCGGTTGTTTTTAACGTATTCAGCGTGGTCAATTATAACTTAAGGCCACAGAGTAGCGATTGGCATTAACTTGTTATATCTCCATAAAAGCCAGACGCTTTACTATGAGAAAAGAAAGGGACAGCCTTTAATTTGTCAATGTCAGAAGAGATTCTTGCGCTCTGAGTTCAGAATAAGGAATGTCCTGAGACTGTGACGAACAACGTAACTATCCTAAGGTTATATTGTACTTAACCACACGCTGATTTGCGTGTTACACTGAAGTAATTCAGCTGAGCATTAAGAACGCCCTGTACAGCAAAAACTGATGAAACACAAAATTAATTTCAAATTTTCTTTATTTATTGCAAAAGTAGACCATAATACCGATGATGTCTATTATCTTTGACAGGTATTGTTTTTTTATTTATTTAAACATTAAGAACAGAATAAGGATACAATAATACTAGCGTATAGTAGCAGGAATCATTCTTTAGAATGTAATTCAGGACATATATTTTTTTCTCATGATATTTGTTGTTTTTTTTTTCAGATATCAATATGAAATTCCCATATTTTTTACTTGTCAGCAACCTAACTCGTGTAAACTACAAAAATAGATTGAGAAAAGGATTTTCCACTGCAATAATGATGAATGTCCAAAATGTTTTTAATTCTAAGTATGTGAGTATGTAAGTATTCTATTCTTGTTTTAAGCTTACAAATGGTGAAAAAATGACGAATGACGCACTTACTTAGAATTAAAATCATTTTGGACATTCATCATTATTGCAGTGGACCCTTCAATTGGTCAGGTGCAAATTGGTTTCAATCGAATATACTATTGAATTTAGTATACTAAATAGTTTGTAATATTAACTGTAATAACAATAAATGTCCCGGAATAACTTCTACTCTTCATTTTTACTTGTACATTTTGTTGGTACTATACACAAATAAAATAAATATGTATGTATGGATGGAAAATTCTTCTAGTCGTTGCATACCTTTGCTTAGGCGCATACCTAAACACGTAATCGTTGCAAGATCCGCCGTACCATGCCCTAAAGCCGTAACTCACGGCTCAATTAGGGCCACCCGGGACAGTTATTGAGGAAGTAAAACCTATAAATCGGGCTTGACTTTGCCACAATATCTTCAAGTTCCTATATGTATTGTTTTCGAGACTTGTGTTAGTTTTACTGTACCTGTTAGTGTTTTTGAATTTTTACTCACGTACAATATAGAATGTTATCAATAATTCGAATGATGGTATCGGCGTTTAGGTTAAATTACGAGTACACAAATTGTGTGACTCAAATGTAGTCTACACCCCACCTGCAGATTATTTTTTAAGTATACCAACTCTCTAAGCGTACAAAGAGGTCTATGCCCTCGCTGAGGTATGCTCAATTATCCGTAAGAAAATCGGCCAAGTGCGAGTCGGACTCGCGCATTAAGGGTTCCTTAGCATCGCACAAGAAACTCCAAAAAACACGTCTCTTGTGTGGGGACCCCTTTAATTTTTAAATATAATTTTGTTTTATTATATTATATATTTTTTGAGACTATAGCAATACAAACTCTGTGAGCATTTCAAGCGTCTACCTGTTGCCATTATTAAGATCGAGCAAAAAACACAAAAAAACCGACCAAGTGCGAGTCGGACTCGCGCACCGAGGGTTCCGTATAAATTCATAATCAAACATCTCTTGAACTCTATATCAAATTCTCAGGCCTGCAATCCATTGAAGCTGTGAAAAAATCAAACTTCTTTGCCAACTCAATCAAAAGATACGGCCGTTTATGCCGCATATTTGGACACTCGCATGGGAATCATACCTATAGTGTACTTCCCGTATATCTAGAATCATGAAGTTTGGCAGGAAGCAATGTTTTATAGCACAAGTAAAGGGAAAAGTCCGAAAACCAAAATTTTTTTGTTACATCACAATTTTTTTGTGATTTGATTGCGTTGGCATAGGAGTTGGATTTTTTCACAGCTTCAAGGGATTGCAGGCCTGAGTATTTGATATAAATTTCAACTTGATACGTCTACGCATTCCTGAGAAAAAAGATCTTGACAGACAGACGGACAGACAGACGGACGGACAACAAAGTGATCCTATAAGGGTTCCTTTTTTCCTTTTGAGGTACGAACCCTAAAAACACGTTTGTTGTAGGGGAGCCCCGTTTTAATTTAATTTTCTAACTATTACGATTCCTGAGATATAGCCCGCTGACAGATAGACAGACGGACGGACAGACAGCGGAGGCTTAGTAATAGGGTCTCGTTGGCCTATGGATACGGAACCCTAAAAAAATAAAAAAAAACATTGCGATAATATACAGTGAAGGCACCGTCGCAACAGCAAACACTTACTGTAATAAATAGGAGACAAATTAGAAATCCTGCTAATTATGGTCACGCCATTACCTTGCAGCCAGCTCCGAACCGTTAGCGCAGTGGCGGCGTCTGAAACGGTAACTAAAATTTTGAGGTTTACGACATGCTAAGTTTGTTATTTCGTTAAACGGTCGCTGGAAAAAATACCAATTAAAGCGACTGGATTTCTCCTCTTGACGTATTTGCTATTAACTCTTTAAAATATACTTTACACAAACGTACGATTACTGTACTTATAGTCGCTACACTAGTAAATAAAAATAAATGGTCCCTATAAACGGGGATATAAAATGTTTAATATAGGAGATCATGAAAATGGTATGGATATATATAATACATAGTTGTTTACTGTAGTTTACCTTATTCGTTTGAAGGTTTCTCGTTATATTTTTTAATCGCAGACTTAGCGAACCCTTGTATTTGATTAAATAAATATATGTATTATGTATATGTAAGCAACGACTCCATGATTGCAGCAAGAAACCACTTACAAAGATTTTTGGAAAAGTGATAAAATAAGGAATGTACTAAAAATAAATGCTACAAGGTCATCGAGGAACTGTATAAACAAGTATGTGTATAAAAAGCCAATTGTCCTTTAGAAACAAGCACACTCGCACGACGACGGGCGGTAGGTGGCCGCACGCACCGTTACCGGCGCGGCGAGTATTTGGGTCGGTCGGCGCGGCGACGGCGCGGGCGCACGCGTCGCCGCGCCGTAGTAAGCTACATCGATCAAGCTGCTGGATCCAGGCTTAGCTAGAGCAGTATCTTGGCCAAAACTACGGCCTCTTGGCCCGACAAACGAAACCATAACGATATACATAGTTGTAATTCCAATGTGATATCGCGGCAATAATCTTGTGTCCTATATGATCCAGTCTTTATACGCAGTTCTATAGAAAAGTAAATTAATATGAATACTTAACTTTTATGGAAGGCATTACCTTTTTTACTGCATGAAAAACGTTAAGAAAATCTACCTGTGGGTAACGTTTGCAAACGTAATATGTATTGTACTAATATAAGAAAATAATTAAAGTACACTCATATTACAATTAAAAGCAAATATTTTTAAATAAATAAGCAAAAATTTGCACGGTCAAACGTAAATGAAAAATGATAGGTGAAATCCAGCTAAATTCGGCAATTTTAGAACCGACTTGTTGCAAAATCAATAGAGTCGGCCGTCACTCGTGTAAAGTATCTGTCAAAATCAAATTACCGCAAAGACAAAAGCAAACATTTCTGTGATGAACAGATTTGTTTGCTCTGTGTCTGGGTGTATTATATCTATATATGTATGTATTTAAACGTATATGTGTATGTATATCAGTCTCTGGTTCCCGTAATACAGGGAATCCCAATTTGGACTTGGAGCCAGATGACCGTGTGTGATTTGTCCCGGTTATTTATTATTTATTTATTCAGTGTGGTAGGTAAGTAGAAGCCCCAGTTAACGGGTTATACACCTATTTGGTTGCATCCTGTCATCATCATTATCAGCCGAAAGACTTCCACTGCTGAACATAGGCCTCCCCAAAGGATTTCCACACCGACTGGTCCTGTGCGGCTCGCATCCAGCGGCTTCCCGCAACCTTCACCAGGTCGTCGGTCCACCGAGTCGGAGGCCTGCCCACGCTGCGTCTTCCGGTGCGCGGTCGCCACTCGAGCTCGAGTAGCTATGTGCCCTGCCCACTGCCACTTAAGTCTAGCGATTCTGAGAGCTATGTCAGTAACTTTAGTTCTCCTACGTATCTCCTCATTTCTGATTCGATCACGTAGGGAAACACCAAGCATAGCACGTTCCATCGCCATTTGGGTGACATTGAGCCTTCTTATGACGCCCATAGTAAGCGACCATGTCTCGGATCCATATGTCATCACTGGCAACACACACTGGTCATAGACTTCAGTCTTGAGACACTGCGGTATTTTGGACGAGAAGATATTGCGAAGTTTCCCGAACACTGCCCAGCCGAGTTGGATTCGACGATTGATCTCTTTCTCGAAGTTGGACCTACCTAACTGGACTGTTTGTCACAGGTATACATATATATTCGTCAACAACTTCGAGTGTAGAGTCTCTAACCTTCAGAGGAGTGGGTGTAACACGGACTCTTATCCATGTTCATTTTAGACCCACTTGTTGGGAGACTCTACTGAGTCCTTCGAGCACTGCGCCTAGGTCCTCCAAGGTCTCAGCCATGATCACGATATCGTCAGCAAATCGAAGGTGAGTGATGTACTCGCCATTGATGTTAATACTGAGTCCTCTCCGGTCCAGAAGCTTGAAAACGTCTTCCAGTGCAGCGGTGAACAGTTTCAGAGATATAATGTCTCCCTGTCTCACCTCAGCCCAGGTCTCGATCGAATCAAAGGCTTTCTCATAGTCCACAAACGCCAAGCATAGTGGTCGATTATACTCTTCGGTCTTCTGTATAATCTGCCGCAGCGTATCCCAAGTAGCACAGGTAGCATTACAAAAGATCAAGTTTGGTATAACTCGGAACTTAAGGAATTAATAAAAAGTTAATGTGGTTCAACCGAGAACTTAGAGCTGCGCATTACGCTTTGATCTGTATAATAGCATCATAAAAGTAGCAACGGACACTACTGTTACGGGATCAGAGTTAAAGCAGATGTCAAAAATGCTTTCTTACAGCTTTTATCGCATTGGTTGCTTAAGAGAATTTTAGTGGTAGTAGAATATGATAATTGCTGTATAAAGACGTAGAATTATACCACTATAATGCTAGCATTTTAAAAGAGTTATTGTGAACTACTGTACAGCCAATAGTCTTAGAGTGGTGTACATTTAGAGTGATTTCACGCAAAAAGTTCCACATCGGTTCACCTCAACTCTGTTATTAGCCTCTTTTGCAAAGCTGCATAAAGGTGTTTAATTAACACACGTGAACACCAAACGTATTTCGAGATCCTCGTCTAACACAGAAATACAGCATTTGGCTGTGAAATGGTTCACTTGAACTCTTATTTACTGCAATAAGCATAATAGATGAACTGGGGTCTCTTGTATAGCCATGGTAATTTATTCAGGATTAAAAGAGTTCACATAGGTTTCTTAAGAATGCGCCATTTTGTTATAACCTAAACAGTATATCATATAACAAGATTATGTTGTTATTTATATTTTGCTAATAATTTCTGCTTTTAATTACACCTTAAACATACACTTATTATAATATAAAACTTTGCATAATTTTATGTAAATCAGACAAAAATATTTTAACGTGTTAGTTTTTTCACAATATTTCTAATTAAAAACGAGATATTTCGAGGCGCGTATTTTTTTTGCTTTAAAACCATATAAACATTCACAATGAACTTGCAATCCCAAGTGTTTTCACATGCTAATAACATAATAAAAGTGTATTTATACCTAAGTTACCAAAAATTCACAATTATAACATTCACTTCACCATTAATCACACTCTGGGAAATTATCGGCACCGCTATAATGCTATTTAAAGCAGTTTTGGCAAATAAAATAAAGTTTTCTAGTGATCGAAGAATAATAAAGAACCTAAAGCGTTCTTTAAGACTAGCAGTCACCCAATCCTAGCGCTTAGTCTGTCTAACAGGACAATCGTATTCCGTTAAGCAGCTGATAAACAGCCAATATAGTGCTACTATAATGCTTTAAGTAGAAATGTGAACCAAATTAGAACCAAAGGCTGAATAACTTGTGCCCAATTAAGAGTTGTATCAGTGTTAACAGCGCTGTAAACACCATTATAACACTGTCTTATACAGCTCTTAGTTTCCGTGTACACCAAAAGTGGTCTCTACTTGTGCTACTTGGGTATGTATGTGGTCTATGGTACTGAAGCCTTTTCAGCAATCTTGCATCCTGTATAATAAACATATTTTTGAACCGCAGTTTAAAACGAGCTTTATCAGTCACGCTGTGTTCGGCAGATCATATAGGAACAGAATAACAAAAGGGTCGATCATATAGTCCTGTGCTCGAAATAAAACATTTTTTTATTTATATTGGATATAGCTGTCAAGTTGATGAAAAAAATAACTTTGAAAATGCGGAAATTAGTTGTGTTTAAATTAGCATGGATGGAAAGCTTTGATTGATTTTTTAGGGTTCCTTAGTTAACAAGGAATCCTTATAGTTTCGCCATGTCCATCTGTCTGTCTGTCCGCGGCTTAGCTCAGTAACTATAAGTACTAGAGAGCTGTAATTTGACACGGATATGCCGATATATTAATTACGCCAATAAAGTGGTAAAATAAAGTCTTGAAAAATTTTTTTTCAGCTACACGTAAAGTGGGGATGAAAAATTTTTTCTCGACTATCCCATGGTGTGGAGTGTCGTTGCATAGGTCTTTCAGAAATATTATGGGTTTGTGAAAACCATTTTTCGACTAAGGGATCCATTTTCGAAATATTTAGCTTTAAAGAACATTTTTTTATGAAAGTCATGTCCCTTCTAGCTAAACGGTTGTTTCTAGAAATGTGAAAAAAATCATGGCAGTAGTATATATAACTAAGTTAAAAGGAAAATTGATCGATCTAGCTATTGATCTAGCATTAAGATGTAATAGAATATAAGACTTTTTTTTTAATGTGTTGGAGGTACGTAGTTTCTTTAGGGCCCGCCGTTTCTTCTCACTCCGCAAACACTTCCCGAAACGGTGGGTATACGAGTTCCGAGTGGTAGGAACCTCGTATGAGGTAGATAAAAGAATGACGTTCGAAAAGTGTACACTGCTACCTACTTCGAATAAAATATTTTCATTTTCATTTAACTATCACAGCTAAGTAGGCTTTACAAGTTCACGAGTAGTAGTTGATCGATCAACTTATCAAAGGCAAATTTCGAACCTACTTCATAATTCCATTGAAAATGACTTTGATGAAGTTGAAGCAGTGTCTGTAGAAGTATTATGGAACCCTACACTGCGCGTGGCCCACACGCACTTGACCGCTTTTTTCTTGCTTAGGTATATGTGGACCACTTAGGTGTGGTGGATTACTTAGTAACTTTTGTAAGTTTATTTTTGATACTTACCGACAAAAGATAGTCGTTATCGTATTTCTGTTAACTTTGTGAAATCTGAAACAAAAAAATACTTACTATAACAAAAGCTATAAATCTTTGTAGTTATTTATGTATCCAACCTCAATTTGCTAAATAAGTAGTAAGTAAAAATCCGGGCAAGTTAAGTACCAACGGCAAAGTTTGCAGTATAGTTTTCACTATTGAGCAGAAACAAAATGTTGAATATAACATAGTACGTATGATGCGGTGGGGATACCCCTCAATTTCAATACTTTTAGTTCTTTCTATTATTTGTTAGTATATTCGCTAAACAAACACGGTCTGTGAAATTTTCAACCTGCCACCTATTATGGTTTAAATTTAAAACATACAGGATTTTAAAAATAGGATGAACAGACAGACACATATAGACATAGGCATACAATTAGTAGGATCCCGTTGTTACGTATGGTATCTAAAAACTTAGCTAATATTGCAAATAAAAATGCTTACTATACAACAAGAGAAGTTGGACGTAGCCTACTGAGATAGAGAAAGTAAGAATAATGTGCTATCTACAATTACTGGTCAACGTCGAGTCCAGGAACTAGAGATGTGAGCCAAATCCAGGCGGCTATTAAACCAATTACGCGAAGCCACGGCCTGCATTGCTGGGTGACAGTTCGAAACGCAGCAGCTTGCAGCTACTCAGACCTACACGGTCCCATGCATGTGCCGCCATCACCATACAGCACAGTGGATGCCACAAAATAACACAAACTTTTTTGTTTGATTTTTTCTTAAATTACTTTTATCTGTATTATATTATACTAGATAAAATTTTAAATAAATAAATAAATTTTTATTTGGGTCACCAACAGTTAATAACTTTATAATTGATACAATACAAAGTAAGAACTTATAAACCAATCAATAATTTATTCGTTTCATTCACGTTAACTTTGCCCAAGGCTACCTACTTCGAATAACATATTTTCATTTTCAAGAAACCCATAGTCAATTCGCAAAAAAAAAGTTAACCTCTTCATACAAAAATGGTCGATCAGCTGATGAATTTGTAAAATTTCACCTGTATTAGTGTAACCAGTATAGGACCAGTTAACTGGAGATTCTATTCTATTCTATTTATTCTATTCTACTTATTGTACTTTTGAAGAAAACTTTTGCTAGCTCTACTTCTTCTTTATCTTAAGAGCTAGGCTCTTGTCGGTGGAGTATCCGCCATTCTTTTCTATTCCTTGCCAACTCCTTGACTTCCTGGTACGACTCGACATTGACTACTACTTTGATTAAAATGCAAAAAAATTTACTCCATACAAAAATGACAAAACAGGTACTACTATGATCAATTTTTATGAAATGTCCAACTATTTTTTTGCGATTTCAGCAAAGTTGTAGAACAAAAGTTGTTCATAATGATGAGTAGAACCCTCAGTTATCGGATCCTACAGCAATTTTGTTATACCTGTATACAGAGTTAGACAAGAATCCTTACCGATACTACGAAGCGCTACAATATTTTTTCTTTTAAACGGACCGACATGTATTCAAAGAATCTCGGTCAACGTACGGAGCATTTAAGCAATATAACGAGTAAATCGTACCAAATAATCGTCGGCCTTACAAAAAGTAACGATCACAAGCGCAATCTTTGGGTCAAATCGCGTGTCTAATTATCCGACACGCAAACGCGAGGGCCTGGTGACTGCTGTAGAGTTTTACACTCAAAAGGGGTGAAGTATAATACATTAGCATAAATCAAATGTGAAATAAACCTAATGCACACACGATCAGCGTTTATTACTTTTGTCTTTTTAAGGAATTATCTCATAAAATCTTGAAGGCACGTCGAGTATGTATATTGAAGACACAGGTATTATATTTCCGTAGTAATTCTCTAAATTTACGAGTAAGTATGTTTTTCAATAACGAGCACATAAACAAATATGCATTATAGATTTTCTACAGCTGCATAAATTAAATCGAATCCAGCTAGTTAGTTATAATTACATCTTTTTGGAAAATTTATGAACAGTTATTCATAAACATCTTTACAGCGGCTTCATTACAAACAACAGAAACCTCTCCCTGGTCATTCACAGAGGCCTTCGGGTTTCCACATCAGAACAAATTCACCTATATATGTACTCACTGCATGTGAATGATGCAAGTACAGACAGTTAAGCGAACTTAGTGGATAAGAATCACGAGATATGGAACTATAAATGAATAAGATTAATAATGAACTTTTAACTTAACTGTCCCACTGGTCGGCAAATGTTAACATGAATAAAGCTTATAAAGTTTAGTTCGTAATAAAATAATGACTTGTAAATTTGACTTTGGTGATTTTGCAGATTCCTACTCCTAAAATTAGAATATTACTTTATCGACGTTCATGGTTTGACTGTTTATTCCATAGCTTTTTAAAATACTTTTTGAAAACTGAGCTAGCTACCTACCTCGGGCTTAAATGAACCCCACCAATTTACCTATGTAGATTTTATATATTCAGTGTGTTGTAAAACAATTTAAAGTTCAACACCAAAATCAAAAAGGTTTTTTTTAAATAAAAGGGTGAAAACTTTAGGAATCACGACTAGAGCTTGATTATGGTCAAAGCGCCGTTGTGTGGAAGGATTATAGTTGAAGCTTCAGACGAGTAAAAACTGGTTTCTTAAACGTGAAATGTTAATTATTTTTTAATTTCTTTGAATTAGAACGAAACTAATCCTATCTGTCACACATATGAGAAATATATTTATTCATACTGGCCAGCTTACCGCTAGAAGTTAATTTCGCATATTCACGTTAGCCAGCATAGATCACTTTATTGTATAAAATAAAAAGAAAACGAAGTAGAACACAATTTATGACAGCGTGCAAAATTTGCAAGGCAAACCCGATGGCCGTGAGTATAATCATATTGGGAAGTCTTTTCACTACCTTACTACTTACTACTAGTATTTTCTTAATTAGCACATGCTATCTATAACTTGTTTGTATCATTACATGTCACGTTTTGAGTTACAGCCGTCGTGACGATGATCAAGAGGCGATGGCATCACTGAAGCGATAAGTTTCAACGTCGACATTTCGACACAGTGAAAGTACCTCTGTGTAACGGGTAAAAGTTGCTTGAATGCAAATTATAATGACACACCCATCTGTGACAGCAGGGAACATGTAAATGCAGTGGTTTAAATGTGATTTACAATTCCTGTTTTTGGATCAACGCATCATTTTTTTATGCTATAATATAAACTATTTTTTTTCCACTATTAGTAACCTTATACATGCATGCATACAGCCAAGCCAAACAAAAACACATTAAAATGTGGACACAGTATGTGTTAATGTAAGGAATCGCCAAGGGACGGGCGACGTTTGCCAATTTTCTGTGCTGATCTCGCCTTGGCATTGAACCCGATAGTGAAAACGTTGGTAATAAGGAAATAATGGTGACACACTTTTTTACATATTTTGTAAGCGATTCTATGATTTGTATGTAGACTTCCGTGCACCTAAAAGTATACAGGGTAGCCATGCCATCTAGTACTACTTGGATTACTTGGCTGTATACTTTTTGTTGGACAAGACTGTACATTTGCATGTATGCAGGATATCTCTACATATATGTGACAGATCGTCGTTCTAAATAGAGGAATCACAATTAAACATTATTTCTTCTTATTGATTCAGGTATGTATGTATAGTACACAGCAGTAACAGATATTGGTAGCCACAAGACCATCCTACAAACGAACATTGGATAGAAGCCGAATAGTGCTTGTTTGGATGAAGATGGTTTTGGCAAGAAAATTATTTTGGGGCTTTACCAACAATCAATAGATCAAAAAGTATGCAGGCTGGTTATAAGAAAAGTATAGAAATGCTAAAAATCTACAATCAATAGCGCTGCGGTCCCGGTATGGCCTAATTTGATGAGATGCCAATTATCTGTGCCCAAAACTATCAAGGTTAGTAAGACGAGTTAATTGCGCAAGTTTGGTTTTCCCAGTTCTGGAAGGATGGAATTGTAAATATTTTGAATGAGTACTAAAAGTACTCAAACCAACACAAATCAGGTACGCGGTGAGGGAATTTGCAAAATCACAAGTATTTTGAAGCCTCGAAGCAAAAAGAGATGTGTTTATAATACCTATAAGTTTCAAGTCTAGATGTCTCGTGGTAGCTCGCAATCGGTCTCAATTAAAAGGGTTTATTAAAAGTTTTTAGCTAAGTTTGGTAAAAACCGGTTAAATGGTTTTTCGAGTTATTTTCAAAATCAAAGTTTATTTGTCTAAGATAAGTACATACTTACTTTTAGAATTTAGACCGTCCAAAAAAGCAACCTCAAGTCAAATATAAACTTTGTATGAACTATAGGTACATCTAATGTATTGTATTGTGCCCAAATGCCGTGAAAGTCAAACAAAAACCTCATTGGGATGCAGCATGCGTGTACCTATGCCATTATGCATTCACAAAGACAGCGGTGATACGTTGCGAAAATGACATGGAATATTCTATGGTCATATATTTTTGCCACATATACGTCCAGCATTCACAAAATCAAGCATAAAACATATCATGCATGCATATTATATTTTACAACTTTGCAAGGTTTGCACGTAATAACAACCTGCCAACTGTACTGTGGTGAAACTTTTAAACCTATAAATAAGAAGGAAGCCTTGATTTTACACATTTGCATAATATTTATTCTGATACCGTTAAGCTTCCATGCCTAGAGAATTATAGACGTGATCTAACGTCAAGATCATAAAATACTTAGGTCGTTTTTTTTCATAAATTATTTTTATTTTATAAAATTATAAATCTGCACAATTAATAACTTATTCGTAAAAATGACGACATTACGAGTCTGCGACTTTGCGAGTATAACAATATTACACATTGTGTAATATTGTGTCTATACACAATAAGTACGTGCTCAACGAGTGTTTCGTCTGGGCGATGTGATGTCCTTTGTTTCACCCTTTGAGGAAGCCTGAACCGACAAGTAGGCATGCGGTTTTACCTATTCTTTCGAGGATTTTGTTTCAATGTTGTGTAAGGGATCACATAACAACAAAATACGTAAAAAATCCATTTCTGTTTCCGCTGGTCTCGGTTGAGAATAAATGAAATAAAGACATTTTTTTAGTATGAGGTTAAGAAAATTTTAAAAACATAAAACAATGTAAAAAAGGTGTAACTTACTAATTATACTTATTTTATAAACATATAAGGACTCAATGGCCAACAACACCGAGGAAAGATTGCAGACGTTAAATTTAAAAAATTCCAAATTGTAACCACTTTTCCCCACTAACTTGTCTTTCTACCTGTTGGATCTTAAATTACACTAAATCCTATTTTATAGATATTCCCACAGGTTAAAATGTAATCACGCGCGAGAAAATAGCCGACTCGCGTGAATTGACCGACCAAAATAGCAAGATCTTCCGAGCCCCCTTGCTTACGTTAAAACTCTGATGCTAGGGGAAAAGCAGTCGATGACTTCGGAGATCTCCGTAAACTGACTGCAGAGAAACAGTGGTCATTAGACCGATGAGCCGTGCCTTCCGGATTTTACCTGCATTGTTTAAGATTTCTCACATTAATATTGTTACCAATGTGTAGCACTGCACGGATTTCATTCAACCCCGTTTAATCTATGCTTTCTAGAAATCCTGCAGGCTGTTATTAAAATAATAAGATGTATTATTTGTACGCAAGTACAAACAATAAGTACTTATTATTTGTACGCAAGTACAAACAATAAGTACTTATTTTCAAATGGTGCATTGATCACTGTTAGCAAAGCAACACACCTAAAAAATAGTCACTTCGGGGACCTCGTTTTGTATCGGACATACAAAGAAATTCTCAAAAAATCTTGACACTTTTTGCAATTAAGCCCGCTATTCGATATAAATCATTTGCAATCGTGTGATGCGTGGGGAAGAAAGAAACCACCCAATAACTTACTACAAGACCAGACAGAGTCACGGACTGAACATGGTAAAGTTATCGCGGGGATTTTAAATTGGAATCATCATCATCTTTCACAAACAGCATCACAACTCACAGATACATACACACACGTTTACGTATATCCCATAATAACGTTAAAAAACCGAAAAACACCAAACTTTTTTCGTGCAAACAGATATAATCTGTTGAAAAAGAATAATGCAATGACGCTTAGATTAACTCAGAACTCTATTGTTGTAGACACAATTACTCGTACAATCATGGCAACTAGATATACACAAATACATACAGCGCAAACAAGTGGTTACCAGTACATAGGTACTTGCAGATTGTTGCCGATATAGCAGTGCTTATACCTATTATGGATGTAGAGTGGAATGGGCGCGACAGGTTAAATAACATTCAAATGACGTAATAAATCTTCAATGCAAGCAAGATAGAAACGGACGATAAATCAGCTTAGGCTAATATAACTGCGCACAGCATTAAGAACTAATCGAATCTATAGAACAGATGAAACCTTTTCTTTAGAAATGAATAAGGACTTCACTATTTGTCAACACGTCGGAGTCGTAGGCACGAAGAATAAAAGAATGGGACATTAAAGTGAGTGAGTACATATTTGCAAGGATTTGAATATAATAGTTTACCAGCTTTCCCTCCGTTTAGTTTTTGTGCTGAATGTGGCCGGTGTAGTTGGTTGTGGGTTTTGGATGCAGTTGCAGAAAAAGAGTTAAGAATGAAGTGATGTAGTGTGCGTGCCGCCTGGGCCTAGGGCCGCAAGCAGTGCACAGCGGCAGCGGCAAACCCACCGGCCTTGCCGCTATGGCTGCCTCTCACTTCCCAGCTATTATAATGAGCTGGAACATTGCTGCGTTGATGAATATAAACTAAGTTTTATTTGAGAATGCATAATCGATATATATTTCTTTTTAGACCTAAATAAAGTCTTGGTTTAACATGTTTAGTGTTTTTTTTTTTTTGCAAAAACGGATATTTAGTTCTTCGAATGTTATTTTAGAATTGAGGCGATATCTTGTTGTTTATGTTTGTAAAAATATTATTTTTTCATTTCCCAATGGCAAATAGATAGGCACTTGTTCAGTTTCCAGTTTGACCAGTGCGTCTTGCTTACTGGGGCAATTTTTTAAGGGATATAAAACCATCGATCTTATTTAAAGACGTAAAAAAAGTCATAAACAAAAAGAACACACATGGTTCTAAATCGAGCAATGGCCTCAACAGGATGTTCGGATGAGCACGTGTGCGAGGCTGGATGCCGACTGTTTTCGGCTAATTTTAGCTCTACCTGCCTGACCGCGCGCGTGTAAACAGAATCTCACGGTGCCGGGCCGGTGGTGCAGTGATGAAGCCAAATAACACTAGCGCAGTTACCATTCGAATTCTGTATCTGAACAAGAAAACACAGATATATCTCTAAATACGATAGATACCACAGCCTTTAAACTAATAACGAATGGAACTTTTTTTACATAAGGAAATAGAAAAATAATAGGACCAAATACAGAGACAAACAAATCATCCAATCAGACCAGAGAAATAGCCCATCGCCTACAACTCAAATGATGATTAAGGAACTTGTAACATCATTAGTTTTGACTTCAAGCACTTATAAAACGCATGTTTCTCTTTGTTCACAGTTTACGAATCGCAATTTGATTAAAAATATTTCAAAGGCCTCGATGGTAATGTTGCAGTACGTCAATTTTATTTATTTTTTTAACTTATAAAATAAGTACTGTGTAACTGAACTACACGTATTTATCCAGTGAAACCTCTAATATTTATGTCTGTAAAATATGTTAAACAATTTAGATTTTTCATTAAAAATTGTCGTAGTGACTGATCAATTACTTTTAAAGAAGAATAATCAGTTTTGCGAATCAACTCAAGAGGTTCCTTGGAAAATGTTTTAATTACTTTGTTTCCAAGGTAAACACACACATTTATATTCTATGGGAAGCCCGTTTCATACGTTATCACCTTTGTGGAATAAGGTGTATTTGGTAATAATTTCGTAATAAGAATATTAACTAAATAAGCCTGTTCCCACCGAGTTCCCACAATGCAATCCGGCATGTGACAATATTGTGGTAATACTAGCAATACTACTATTTACTGTTTACGAGGCTTTATGTCGCCAGAGTGATTCAGTTTACTACATATTGCGGTAGTGGTTATCACATACGCAGACAAGATTCGTAGAATACCTAGTCTAGATAGGTACTTTATCAACTATCGATTTGATTACCTACAATATCTACCTACGTCACGTCCATCATCAGGGAAACACCTTTGAATGTTAACGTTTTATATTTTATTAAAATTAACAAGATAAAACGCGTATGTCGATCTAGGTATTGTATTGATGATCAACTTATCGATTGTTTTTTCGTATGAATTCTAGAAAAGTCTCATCGAAAGTAACGCAAAGTAACATAGGAGTGAATTAATAAGGATACAGTAGAGCCTAGCTAGGACAACCACACAGATTCCTTAGTTTCGACCAGCCTAATAACCTGCCCTGTTCAGTATAATTTGGAGTTGGCCTGTATAATATGTGTACATGTATATGTGTACCTAATATACTGCTTGTGAAAGTTATTGGTATATCTATGTAACTATCTATTTCCAATAAATTAGCAACATTTCCTTAATTCCGAAATTGCCTGGGGGTAAATATAAGACAATAGTTATCTACCTCATACCCGATGATGTACCTACTTACTTAGGCACCTAGTTTGCGCAATCTACCTTCAGACAGGTAACAAAGTGTTTGATTTAGTGTTCATTAAGTATGCAACACCGTTCTAATACATACATGGATTCCCAAACTATGCGCCGCAGCGCCCCTCTGAGGAATAGCAGAGACGGGGCAGGAGCGTGGTCGCGACCTTCTATCTCATCATCATCATCTATCTGCCCTGTTCCCAATGGGGTGAGCGCAATATGTCTTTTAATCCGACTACAACAAAGCAAAAAGGAGGGTTATTACTGTATCAAATGAAAGGGCTTAACAAGCACATTCCAAATATACATATATTACTAGCTGTTGCTCGTTGCTTTGCTTGCATTCACTCGATAATTGTGTCAGATGTGAGCCAAACTCCAAAATTATTAAAAAAAGAATTTTAAAACCAAAACCAGACTACGGAAAAACCTCTCTCTGAAAAGTATGAAATAACAAAGTATTATACATATTGTGATGTTCAGAGGATAGCCGTGGTCGTATGCCACCTTGCCCTAAGGATCGGTTACTACCATTTAACAGTAATATTATACAAATAAAATATAGGTATTGTTGTATAAACAACCCTTAGGATAAGGTGGCTTGCGGACATCGTTACCTATCTTTTAAAAATCACAATATAATACTTTCTTATATCATACTAATTCAGAGACAGATTTTTCTGTACTAGTCGGGTTTTAGTTTTTAAACTTTTTTTCATTCATACAAAAATTACTTGCGCTGCCATTTACGCTCCTTTCGCCAGTAGGTAACTCATCAATTTGTTATTTTCATACTTCATAAGAAATACAATTTAAAAAAAACAAAGGTTGGGTTACACTTAAGAGCCTTTGTTAATAGGTAACACCGCCTCCTTGAACTAAGTGCGTAAGTGCGTCGGGAACTGATAGTTTGAGAGTTTGGGATCCCCGACTTAATAGGTACTCTGTTGAACGATACCTAGCTTGCAACAGAATAATTTAAATAGGTACCTAGTTACTGTCCTTACGTCCTACTTACCCTTACCATACTGGATTGACATAAGCCAAACAACTAGCAAAGCAAGAAACTATTACGATCTCCACATAAACTACATAGGTAAGTACCTGCCTACAGAATCCAGATATAAAGTAAGTACATGAGTATACTCGTACTATGTATAAGTAGGTAAGCTGTAGACTAGTAATATTCAGGTGAATAATGTATTCACAATAGAATAAATAATAGTGCATTGGTTTGGTAGTTAGGTACTCAAATCACAGCCAGCCAGCCCACACAACCAGATAGACAAGATACCTGCGTGGTCCTTCCACTCGCAATTTTTTCCGCGAATCTGTCGTGTTGCCCGTGTTGGCACGGCAGGGTCAGGCAGGTACCTAATGCCTTCTATCGTGGCGTCCACTAAGACAGCGCTGCCATGGACAGACCACGAAAGTACAGTTAAAATAACTACAGAATACTCACGCGACGAAGGCCGGCTCGCGATTCTTAGACGAGTACTTCTTAAGTTCTTACACACTCTTTTACCACAGAGTTCCTGAGTACACTTCAGTGGTTCACAAAACGTTTGTTTTCACTGTGTGCGTTTGCTTCCAAATTCACTGTTTACAAATTAGTTTTGTTTCAGAAGATAAAGTTTGTTAAAGTTGCGAGAGCTAAACGTACGTGCGAACAACACAACGCAGCGCGGCGAGTGAGAGGAAATGGGCGAGGAGAGGAGAGGGAGGGTGGTGGCGGCGTGGGAGAGCGGCTCTGTGTTGCCAACGGTTAAATTGCTAATTACCCAGAACTTGATCGTCTTCACATTCGCCGATAATCCTATAAAATACATTAGAAAAAAAATACTGTCTTTCACACAGCTCTGATTAAATACGTACCATTCCTATATATGTATGTTTTTCCAAGTATAAAGTATTAACCAAGGGTATAATTTACAAAAGTTAATTGGCTCAGCTTTAGAATATGCAACACCACAGATTGAGTTGATATTATAGATAGGGGTTACTTAGATGTATCGTTTCCCAAAATTTCACGGTGCGGAGCGCAGTAGTTTTTGAGATATGATTTTTTGAAAATTACATATTTTTAATTAAAACTATGCAAAAAAAGACGCCATGACAGCAAAAGTTTCGTTTTATGCATGTGTAAACGTCAAAATTACGCATCAAAGTGATATAACGTGCGGCATAATGATATTTCGGATGAAAAGTTAAGTGTCAAGGAACGTAATTTTTACGAAGGTCTGTTCCAAAACATATACGAAACTGAGCACCCCTCTTGAGTTAATTTAGGTTCACTTTTGAGTCACAGATCCGAATCGGAGCACGTAGTCCGATTCCACGTAGTCTTGTCTGTCACACAACTAGAGTGTTTTTTAAAAGCGCGGAGCCAGAAGCTCGCGCAGGAGGTCCGGAGCGAAAGGGGCGACTTAGTGAGTTTTCTGGCGGAGCCCACACGTTTTCTCATCGTTTTTACCGACATAACCTAAAAAAAAAATATATTTTTTCGCGTCTCCGCACTTTAGGGAGGGGCGGGGAGGGTTGAAAATTACTAGCTGGGAGACCGAGAGTTCAATCGGAGTTTTTATAAACTAAGATAACTTCTTTAGTGGTACATATAAGATATATTTTCTATGAAACATTTTGCAGGGTGTTGTTTTAGTCGATAGTGGCCTTCTAAGGGACGAAAGGACAAGCAATATTTGTTCTGAAAATATCTATAATATCTTTTTATAATTTGATTATATTGAAAAAAATACATGCAAATTATCCTTTTTTTTTAATAAAAAAACAGGAAAATATTCAATGATACGTAATATTAGAAAGTTATTCATCATTTATTATGACAGTTGTCAGTAATATCAATCAGTTTTGGCGACTTTTTAGAGATTTTCTTTTTGCACATGTTATCAGCGCCATCTAGTTAGATAAAGCCGTGGAAAATTCCCTATTTCCAAACATGGGGCAGGGCGGTACAATCATCACTCATCACATCAGGTATGTAATTCACTTATACGGCGGAAGATGGCGCTATGAATGAAAATCGTTCAAATGTCTCTAAAATATCCTATACTATTAAACGAGTTAAGTGTCCCGACGATTTCGAAAACGGCTTGAAACCTTTTGACGAAAATCTAGGATTAGGGGTTAAAAATCACCAGAAATAGATCTATGAGGGAATTATCTTCGAAAAAAGTCATTTAAGGGAGATATGAGCGAAATTACATAAAAGGGGAACGCATATAATGCTTATTTTAAAGCAAGCAAGTACTTTGGTAGACTATCTAGCGGTTTTGGTGCGAGCCACTTACGTTTTGCTGCTTTTAGGTCCGGATTCGAATCCCACCCGAATTTATAGTTTTTTGTCTTTTTATTTTTTATTTTGTTGAACTTATGTAAATATTATGTAAATAAATAAAAAGACTTAAGAGTGATAAAAAAATATATAGGTATTTTAACCTTTATATTTTAGAAACAAATAGCGCCATCTTTCGCCATATAAGTGAATTACATACCTGATGATTGTGCCGCCCTGCCCCGTGTTTGACAATGGGGAAGAAAACTGATAAAGCTCGCCGATAGAGGCGCTGATATCGCTTGACTCATACTAACTGCCAAAACGTATAGAAAAAATTGTTTTATATAAGATTATTAAAAAAATGCCGCATTGTGTGGCGATTAGTTGCAATAATAATGGAAATCATTAATTTCCTAAAGATTCTCGGATGAAGAAGACATGGGAAATGTTACGTTTTCAGTTATGTATTTTTCAACTTCGTCTTTAATTGAGGAACAGTCCAAGTCGCATACATTTTCCATTTAACAATTTTACAGAAAAAAAACTAATTTATAACACCTCGATAATAAAAAACGCGGAACTAATTGAAAGTTGTTATGAGTCAAGCGTCCGTAGCGCCATCTGCAAATAGCTTTGCGTTTTCTTCCCCATAGGGAAATTTCGACGGCTTTTAGTAATATCAACTAGATGGCGCTGATAACATTTGCAATAGGAAAATCTCGTAAAAAGTCGCCAAAACTAATTGATGTTACTAACTAATACATATCATAATAAATGATGAACAACTTTCTAATATTACGTATCAGTGAATATTTTTCTGTTTTTTTTTATCAAAAAAAAGGATAATTTACATGTATTTTTTTAATAGAATCAAATTATAAAAAAACATGATAAGTAGATATTTTTACAACAAATATTGCTTGTCCTTTCGTCTCTTAGAAGGCCACTACCGACTAAAAGAACACCCTGCAAAATGTTTCATAGAAAATATATCTTATATGTACTACTTAACAAGTTATCTTAGTTTATAAAAACTCCGATTGAACGAGCGACGCTCGGTCTCCCGGCTAGTGTTTTTTTATCAGTCTTAAGTATTTTTATTTCCATATTTACTTAAGTTCACACAAAATAAAAAATAAAACGACAAAAAAAAACTATAAAGTCTCGTGGTTGGGATTCGAATCCGGACCTAAAACAGCAAAATGTAAATGACTCGCACCAAAACCGCTAATCCACCAAAGTATTTATAAGCGACGGTTAAAAAAACATCATATGTGTTCATATTTTATGTATATTTTGCTTAAATCTCCCTAAAATGAATGTTTTTAAAGATAATTCCCTCATAAATCGATTTCTGGTGATTTTTTACCAGTAATCCTAGATTTTCGTCGAAAGGTTTCAAGCCGTTTTCGAAATCGTCTACGCTTACAAGATAACTCGTTTATTATATGGCGTTGCTTCATTCTTCAGATATGATTCCTAGGATTCATTTACAACACACAGGAGATGACATTAAGCATACCGCCAGACAAACAAACTAATATTGTGGCGTTAATAGGAAAATTTCTTAAACTGCCCAAATGCACAATTAGAGAATTTTCACAATTAATCGGTTTACTCACAGCGGCCTGTCCAGCCGTTAAGTATGGATGGGTTTACACGAAGAAATTAGAACGGCAGAAATTTTGAGCCCTTCGGGCTCACGATGACTATGAAGTAAAAATTAAATTGTATAGTACAATTTAGGCGGATTTACTTTGGTGGAAACGTGTTGTGTTATCCACAAAACATTCTATGAGACAAGATGATAAGTTTCTATTAGAAATATATACCGACGCATCTAGGACGGGTGGGGTGCCGTTTGTGGTAAAAAACGGACTAATGGAATGTGGACAGATGGGGAACTTTCGTATCACATTAATTACCTGGAGCTTTTAGCTATTTTTATGGGCTTAAAATGCTTTGCAAAAAATATTTCTAACTGCTCAATATTACTTCGTGTAGACAACACAACGGCGATAAGCTACATTAACCGCATGGGTGGGGTTCAGTTCCCTCACCTCAATGATTTAACGAGAGAGATTTGGCAGTGGTGTGAGAGGCGAGATATATTTCTCTTCGCTTCATACATTAAGACGCAAGATAATTTCGAAGCAGATGCAAAATCTCGAAAAATTAATAGTATCGACACTGAATGGGAACTATCAGATTGGGCTTTTCAAACGAAAGTCCGTTTACTGGGACATCCGGATATACGTAGTCGGTCCCATAATGAATTGGCCTAACTATGAAATAAAAAAGAAAATTAAATGCAATCATTTTTATTTTTCAATATAGTCTCCATCAATACTGACACACTTCTGACATCGGTGAAACAACATTTCTAATACTTTATAAAAATAATCGCAATCTTTGTCTTCAAAATGACTGAAGACGGCCGCCTGCAACTCTTCATCGCTTGAAAATTTTCTTCCCATTAAGTCCCGCTTTAAATTTGGGAATAAGTAATAGTCGGACGGAGCCATGTCTGGACTATAAGGTGGATGGTCCAGCTCCGTGAACCCGCATTGACGCACTGCATCCTTCGAAACACCGGCGGTGTGCACGGGGGCGTTGTCGTGAAGCAACAGGACGCCTTTACTCAGTTTGCCTCTGCGCTTCTCCTTTATAATATCTCGCAGTTTATATATTAATGAAGCATAATATTCGCCGTTTACGACTGTATTGCGCTCTTTAAAATCAACCATCAAAATACCTTGAAAATCCCAAAAGATTGTGCACATGATGTTTTTGGTAGATTGTTGCACTTTTGCCTTTCTAGGTGGCTTTTCACCCTTATAACGCCATTCCATTGACTCGCGCTTGCTTTCTGGATCATAATATAACACCATAGTTTCATCACCAGTCACTAGTCTCTCGATCACGTTCTTTGGGTTTTCTCCACAAAGATCTAAAAACTCGGCAGCACAGCGAACTCGCTCCCGTCTCTACACAGCTGACAGAAGTTTCGGGACCCATCTTGCACTGACTTTTTTCATATGAAGATGTTCATCGATTGCACGATGGACGGTACTTTTAGAGAGCCCAATTTCTCTAACCTTCAAACGGCGGTCACTCAAAACCTCTTCTTCGATTTGAGCAATAGTATCGGGAGTGAGCACTTCTACCGGTCGACCGTCATGGCCGATATCTTCGACGGTTTCTCGCCTGATGCGAAACTCTTTCACCCAATTTTTTACTGTGCTATAAGAGAGAGAACACTCCTTATACACACCATCTAATCGTTCTTTAATTTGGGCGGGGGATAAGCCTTCTTTAAATAGAAACTTTATGACGCTTCGATACTCGGTTTTCGACATTTTGAAAAAATACGCGACACTTGTTGTTCAAACAAACTGCTAAACTGAACTACGCTCGTCAAGTCCATACGTGTTCGTTTATAAAGTGTCTGAGAACCGTACTATTCAATGCAACATAACATGTATCGACATGTCGCGTAGAACTATATCAGGCCAATTCATTATGGGACCGACTACGTAGATCTATTCGCCTCCCGTACCAATGCCAAATGCCCCCGTTACATCTCATGGAAGCCAGACCCAGACGCCCAAGCCGTCGACGCTTTTACGGTCAATTGGAATGCATATTTCTTCTATGCATTCCCTCCCTTTTCATTAATACTTAAGTGCTTAAGGAAAATGCTTAATTACAACGCATCTGGGGTTCTGGTTTTTCCCTACTGGCCAGGCCAACCGTGGTTCCCTCTTCTTAGAAGCATGCTTACCTCGGAGATATTGTTCTTCAAGCCTAAAAGGGACCTTTTGCAATCTCGTTTCAGGTCTCATCACCCGTTACACCATTGTCTTACCCTGGGGGTCGCGACACTCTCAGGATGGCATTCGCAAGACGATATACACCCCCAATAGCGATCGACTTGATTGTAGGATCTATAGCTAAAGAAACAATGAATCAGTATGCAGTTTCTTTTAAATTATGGTGGCAATTTTGCTCCGATAATAACTTAGGTATGTTCAGCCCAAACGTATCTCCAGTAATTACCTTTTTGTAGAACTTTTAAAAAAAGGCGCTTCGTACGGTTCACTTAACAGCCACTGATCTGCTTTAAAAAAAAATCAAGAGACTGATGAAAGGTATTTATAGGCAAAAACCCCCAAAACCTAAATATTGCAGCACTTGGAATCCTCAGACAGTCTTGGATTTCATTTCAGGCTTGTATCCTAACAGAAGTCTGGGCCTCAAAAAATTGACTAAAAAACTATCAATTATACTGGCTTTGTGTACGGGTAGTCGCGTACAAACGTTATCGCTGATTGAAATATCAAATATCCTGGGATCACCTTCAGGTTACAGAATTCATATCACAGACTTAATTAAAACTTCAGCAGCTGGACGTGAACAGCAACTGCTCCATTTGCCTTATTATTTAGAAGACGTAAAAATATGCCCGGCTTAAACACTTGATGATTATTTGTTCATTACCGAGCCAATTCGACCGGAAGATTGTGAAAAGCTTTTGCTCACTTTTAAGCGACCTCATAGAAAAGCAACCCTCCAAACTATCATCAGATGGATAAAACAAACTATGGCAGAAAGCAGCATCGATGTGAGCAAATTCAGCGCTCACAGCACAAGACATGCATCCACGTCAGCCGCAGCTTCCGCAAGGGTTGATATTGATTTGATACAATAAAGAAGACTGCCGGTTGGTCTAGTTCATGCACGACCTTTGCTAGGTTTTACAATCGCCCGGTCAACGATGATGGAATATTTGCTCGCTCTGTACTTAATGTATAATAATCTTCACAACGTTCTCAGTTTAAATTTTGTTTCATTTTATTCTGATTTGGTTGAAATATTGCCAAGTTTTTGTTAAAACCTTAATAAATATTTTTTGCCCGATAATAATTTCTTTCCCTTTTTAACATATTTCAGTGTATCTCTAAACATCTACCTGGTTAATCTTATATCTGAAGAATGAAGTAACGCCATATAATTGATGATCAAAAGAACTTCTGGAAGTGAAGTTCGATCAAAATTATATTACTTGCTTCATTCGAAGATATAAGACTCCCGCCCCACCCTCAAATTATTCACATAATCTCTAAAGAAATGACAACTCGAAAGACCAATATGGCGGGGTAGGCGCCTGCCACAGACAAAAAAAATAGGAATCGATTCAATTCAATCGATTTACTTTAAACGTGCGTATACGCCTTGTAGGATATAAAGGACTACCTGGTTAATCTTATATCTTCGAATGAAGCAACTAATATAATTTTGATTGAACTTCACTTCCAGAAGTTCGTTTGATCTTCAAATATATAAGATTTAAGAAGATAGATGAAAATTGATCCTTGATTATGTAAAAAAAAACAGAAAATAGTTCTTTACTTATACAGGCTGTAACAAAACTGGTGTAGGACCCGAAAGGCCGCCGACAATATATATACCATAAAAAAAAGAAATAAAAATCTTATTTTACCAAATACCTACTCTTTGAGGACAACAAATGTCATTTTTCCCCTGTAAAATAACCTCATTTAGTGGTAAATCCACTAAACTGGCAACACGAAACTGACGCAAGTGAGCAGGAGCCAATGCTTCCAGATTCCAAAAGTGAAATTACAGTGTTGCCTGTTAAAAAATACAGGTAATCCAAAACAAATACAGTACATAACAATATTGAAATACAGTAAAATTACTGTCAGACTTTAATTAAATATTGAAAGAAAAACAAACTGTTTTAATCATTTATTCTTCATTATTATTATTCTAAAACTATTTCGTCATGTTTTTCGTAAATTTTAGCAGTCATTCGCGAAATCATTTCTTTGTTAGGCTTAAAATTACCACCACGAGTATCATTATCACTTTCCTCACCTGAACTTGAACTCATTTCTTACAATTATTCACACATTAATAATAAACTTTAACTTCCTGCTCCGTAGTTACTCGACTTATTATCCCATTCCCAAACCAAGATAAATCTAATCTGCTGTGTATTCATTAAAGTAGAAACAAACCAAAATAATTGCAATGAATGATTGAAATGAAAGGAAGATATTCATTCATACATACTGTACCCTTGTCAAACAGAGACGATAACTTATTGTTATTGCGCTAACTAATAAGTGAGAGATTTTGGTCGGGGAAATCCCTGCCTTCTGTGACGGACGACCATCAGTTACGTTTCGTTTAACGCATTGTATTTGATAAATATTGTCAAGAAAAAAAAAACAGTCTACGAATACAGTAGATCCTTACATTGTATTTTATCATTACAGTATACAGTAAAGAAGTTAAAATTACAGTAAATCTACTGTAATTACAGTGAATCTGGAAGCACTGGCAGGAGCAATATCATTAGTGTTGCTAGGTATTTAGTGACACCAAAATGTTACCAACTGACGACCGACTAGAGTGCGCGCCACCAAAGAAGTCCCGCGGCAAAAGGAGACGTTTCACGGGACTATGAAGCTTGGACCTGATCTGTGTACTAAACATCATAAATAAGTCATTAGAAACATAGTATTTTCTAATTGTACATTTCCTTCGATTTACCTTCGTTACGAGGTTCATCTAGTTTCTCAGATTTAACAATCGCAACACATAAATCACCCAACATGGCGAAGCGAGCGCAATTTTGAGCATTTTACGTTCAGAAACTAGATTTTGTACATACTATTGAAATTAATAATTTAGTTGTCCGACAAGTAACTCGAAAACCAGCTGTTATGCCTGTAAAAGAGGCAAGGCATATCCGCAGATTTTAAAAATCGTACACCAATGTCAGAAGTTAGAACAGAAGGGTGTTCAGTCAGTCAGAGTCAGAGAAAGCATCTGAGGAATATGTGGACGAAGCCGTAATTTCTGAACGTGACCTACTATTGTAAGCTTCAGTGTTACCATTTATATTGTAAAAAGTGCTGACAAAACATTATGCTTGAACCACGCAACCCTGCTTCTAATATTTTTTTCATTATTTTTCCTAGAAAGCCTATATTTTTCGTACTACGTACATGTCCAGGCACAAAATGAAACGTGTCCTTTGGTACTAAAAATGACAGATCCGCCATATTGTTATTGACAATAGTGCTGCTGGTGATATTTTCATGGAGATTTTTTATTTTTGTGTGCTTAGTCTTATATTATAATACCGAAAGTAGTTAAAGTACAGTAAGACAAGTAATTCTCCAGATGAAAGAGTTTTGTGAGTCAGAAAAGAAAAATAAAGGAGTTCTCATCCCGTTAAATAATGTTCGAGCTCGAATTGCTGCAATGACGAGTAATTTTAGGGTTATCTGAATATTCGTATGAAAAAGTACAAAATCAGAAAAGCGAACTTAAGGTCGATTATAATTAAGCTGGTGAGAAGTAATTAATGTGCTTTGATATTTTATAATCCTTAATCCAGAGACTAAACGATATTAAAATTTATAATTTGTAAATTATATTTTTTTCAAGTGTTTCCGAAAAAAGCATGTCTAGAATCACTAAAGAAGGGAAAGTGAAGAAAGTAATAATTATCCCTGGAAAGAGCCGCCCACATCCCAAAAAAATCATATTGGATGATTTTGATTTATAGGTAATTCGGAAAAAAATACACTACTTTTATACAGTAAAAAAAAGTTACCCACGGTCAATAAACTGCGATTGGAGCTGAAGGAAGACATAAACTTTACAGGAACTAACACAACTTTACGGAGAATAATGAAGGAAATTGGGTTCAAATTTAAAAAATGTCAAACAAAAAGAAAAGTGTTAATGGAACGTTATGACATATCTGCTTGGCATGTAAGATATATAGAAAGAATGAGGAAAAATAGATTGATTGACAAGAGACCTGTCGTATACTTAGACGAAACATATATCCTCCTCAGTCCTGAAGCATGATTTCGTTGGTAACACTAAAAAAAATTACTTCGACGTACTAAGGGGTTTTTATTATAAGTAAAATATATATTTTGTCTGTCCTCTATGTAACACTTTTTTGTATTTAGTTCCAATGCATTGCAATATTTTTTATTTAAAATATCGCCAGGGAAAGCCCTACGGAAAATATACTATACGGGACGCGAGGACCGAGGAGGATATTCATCCCACATACCATGCTAAAAGTTGTTGGCAAAGTAAAGAAAAAGAAGGGATTTTGGTGTCAGAGTCTGTTGGTGCTAGATGGATTATAAGACATGCTGGCTCTCAAAATGGATTTGTGGATAATGCATTGCTGATTTTTAAATCCAACTAAATATATAAAAGCCCTCTTTACACGGAATACGGCAGTCCTAAACTAATGCGGGACCGAGCGAATCGAGCTCGGGAATTTGGAGCACCCCGACATGGATCATTTAGGTTCGGAGGCTGTGAGTCGGGGGCGAAAATACTCTTAGTATATTTACTGTTATGCAAATTAATATTTAGGCAAATTTTCTATTATTCGAATGAATGTTATGCTTAAGTTTGATATGCTTTAAAATTATTAGGAAATTTAACGTTAGGCAACTTTATAATTAGGGACATTTATAATTAATCCAATGAATATTATGCTCATAAATATTAGGAAAACATAAATATGCGCAAAATGTTTTATGTCAAAATATTTTATGCACAATAATGTTATGCAAAGTCCAAATAGTCATAAAAAAGTTATGCGATATTGTAGAGTAGAGACCCGGATAATGCTTCTTACCACTGTACTCAGATCAACAAAGCGCCTACAATGTCAAATTCGAAATCAGACATGCAGGAGTGGCTGAGAGAAAAGGGAATATTTTTGAAGAAAGGTGGACTAAACCAGTTCTCTTTGAACTTATTAAAAACAACAGGGAACCGCCCGTATATGCTGTGGATGAGCTGTTGAAGTTAAATAACTATGAATTGGTAAGGTTACCCCCCTACCATTGTAAGTTAAATCCAATAGAAAAAATATAGAGCCTGGTAAAAAGGCGAACGTACGTACCTGAAAAAAATACAGCATAAGATCCAAAAGAAATAGTTAAAATGACCGAGAATGCTTTCAAAAGTATAACGGCAGAAGACTGGCGTATATAATGTAAACACGTAGAAAATGTAGAAGATGAATATTTCAAAAACGATGGACTTATGGATGTGGAGATGGATAGATTTATTATATCAACTGCAGATGATAGTGACACAGAATCTGATCCCGACAGCGACATTGACAGTGATAGTGATTGCAGTATGTCTGGAATTAATCCTTTGGAAGAACATAATTATGAAAAACTTAATATAAGTAGTAATAAATATTGGTTTCTTAAACTATTAGTTTTATTCATCTGTGTCCTCTCATTTTATTGTATGTTCATACCTACTTTAATAATCACTACAAAATCAATAAATCTACTCATTATGAACAAATAAGCTGGCAACATTTTTCAGTGCGATCAGCGATGACAGCGACGCGTCTGCGGGACTTCTTTGGTGGCGCGCACTTTAGATTCGTCAGTCTTACCCAAAGAGTAAAGTAACTAACTATACCCTTGGTACCAGAGAATAGTCAAGCTTTAACTTTTTGTATTTTTAGTTACATTAGTTAGTTCTATATTCATATGAAGCGCTCGAGGCTTATACTTCATTTGTTTAGGTACTTAAAAAAACGTAAACGTTAAAATTCTCAAACTCAAACGAGTAGAATGTACACTCGGCTTCAAAAAAATCGCACGTCCGTAAAAATAGGCTTCAAGCACTGTTAATCCTTAAGACAAGCAGTTATTCGTAGCAATATTGGTATCATTTGAGAGCTCTATAAAAACTCTTTAAAAAAATATCCATTTCATTTGATTAAAGAAAAAGCTTGACACTTTAAGTCACTGTGAATGACAATGGAACTGATTCTCCTCTTCAAATTTTGTTTGTATTGTTTTGTTTTTTGGGTATAAAAGGGTCGATACAGCTTATCTGGGGATAAATTTGCTACCAACAGTCGAAGAAGACACAGAAGAATATCTTTCATCAGAAAAACGTCCTTGAAGATGGACACTACTGCTGCTGAAGCCGGCCAAGTTATCGCACTACTGCAATCAGGACTACGTCAGTGTGATGTTGCTCGGCAATTGCACTTGAGTCGCTTTTCTGTTCGAAGAGTGTACCAGCGGTTCCTGCAGACCGGTGGCTTTGTCCGAAGGCGTGGGTCTGGTAGAAATCGCTGCACTTCTGCGAGAGATGACCGATTCGTCGTATCGAAGTCTTTGAGAAATCGGTTCTCTAATGCTGATGAGTTGCAACAGCAGCTTCAAGCAGTTCGTAGAAGGGCCGTGAGTGTCTCTACAGTTAGAAGAAGACTAAAGGAGAGAAATATTGTGGCTAGAAGACCTGCCACGGGTCCAAAATTAACCGCAGCGCATCGGCGAGCACGCCTGCAATTTGCTCGCGCCCACGTCAATTGGACCCTGGACCAATGGAGAGCTGTTCTCTTCTCAGACGAAACGAGAGTGTGCCTTTTCTGCAACGATAGACGCAAAAGAGTATACAGAAGACAATGGGAACGTTTTGCCCAAGCCTGCATCCAAGAGACGGTAGAATACGGGGGCGGTTCCTGCATGTTCTGGGGCGGCATATCTGCCGACGGCAAAACTGAACTTTCTTGCGTCTCTCGGACCGGCGGTGCTCGCGGGCAAGGGTCGATGACTGCTCACCGGTACATCACAGAGATCCTGGAAGAACATGTGGTCCCCTATGCTGGATTTATTGGCGATGGGTTCACATTAATGCACGATAACGCTCGCGCGCACACTGCTGGAATTGTGCAGGGCTACCTTCAAGAGGTTGGGATCCCTGTCATGCAGTGGCCAGCGAGAAGTCCAGATCTGAACCCGATAGAGCACCTCTGGGACCAGCTGAAACGCAAGGTTAGATCCCGTGATCCCGCTCCCGCGACTCTTCAGGAGCTCCAAGACGCCGTTATTGAGGAATGGGACAGAATCCCTCAAGAAGAGGTCCTAAAGTTGGTGCGATCCATGAGGGAGCGCATGGAAGACGTCATTAGGGCTAGGGGGGGTAACACTAGGTTTTAGGTTAGTTTTAAGCAACTTTGTTTTGAAAAATTAATCAGATTTCATTTGGGTTTTTTAAGGATTTTTATTGTTTTGTAAATTTTTCTCAGTTCCAATAAAAAACATTGAATGAATTATTGTTTTTGCATTCTCTGTTTCCTTACCTTTCAAATGATACCGAACATTACCAATATTTCATAATACAAATACGATTGAAAGATGTTTAAAATATATTTCTTAAAAGGTGCGATTTTTTTGAAGCCGAGTGTATTACGTGTTTAATAGAAATGCTTTAGAAACTTAGTACTATAAGGTTCTTTATGAAAAAACACTGATACTTTTAACTATTTTGGTTTATTTCCAATGAGGTGTTTTCCATGAAATTCCTACATCTATTACTAGATGGCTCTGTCATCACTATAAACAAAAAATGTCAAATTATCAAATGTCATGATACCCGTTCTAGAAATAAAATGTAATCGTCGAGCGTGTCTGTCCCTTACTAGATTTATAATACGCAATCTTGCTATCAGGATAATAAATAATTACTTGTTCTGGAACGCTTTCAAAGTAAGAAAGCGTTTTCCTACATTACAGTCAATTCGGGTAAAATTGAACATTTTTTGCGATTTTTAAAGAAATACAAATTGAATTATATTTATTAACATTTACTTTAATACATGAACGATGTTCTTTTAAGCTTGTTTCTAGCTCTGATACAATAAATTGAGTAAATATTGAACAAAACTGGTCTTAATTTGCACCAAAAACTAGTTATCTAGAATGTTTGGTAACTTTGAATCAAGTTATCCTTTGACATCAAACCTTATATTATTGGAATATTTTACAGTATAGGTAAGATTAAACGACGTATTCTTATTTTTAGATGATTTTTAATCTAAATGACCTTGACAGCTCTGTTCAAAATTATATTTAACTTGGTATTGCTGTAATAAAACGAGATGAACCAATTCAGTCGAATACGTATAGTGTCCTTGTGCCGCGCTACGATGCCGCGTTGCTTTAGCGTGCAATATCCTTAGTAAATTATCATTGCTACCAACACTGAACAACTTTCAATCCATCCATAACAAATCCGAGTCCTATTCTATAACTTCTAGACAAAATCTAACGATACATACAAAACTTCATCGAAAAACGTATCGTGGCCCATATCTTAGCCAGGAACAGACAAAATGGAGAGTGGAGAGCCATCTCTGGGTGCTCGGCCGGTCGAATAAGGCGCAACAAAATGATGAAGTTGCTTCGGCACATGTAAACAAAAAGTGCAGATTAAAAAGTGATAAAACAAAATGAATTATATACCTACACTATACCTAAGCTATTATGATACTAATTCCTATATACACGGCCTTAATACAATAAAATATTCGTAAAACATTTTTAATTTTGACTTTAGGTAACCCTAATTTGGTTACAGAACGGGTATACAAATCTGAGAGCGTAGAAAATGAACTGAGTTTTGAACTGAACCCTCTATTCCTGATACCTTTAATCTTCTTCCTGTTGCGGTATACGTCCAAATCTTTGTCTTTTTCTTCTTCTTTGTCAATCTTTGTCTTTGAGTTTCATGCAAATAAATTTTGTTCATAAAACTGAATAACAATACAGTATAGTATAATAATATATTAGCAAATGAATTATAATAATGATTAGCATAAGCGGTGGTGTCTCTACAAAGTAGAATGCTATAATCATCTAGATTCTTGGTTGGACTCTCACAATGTTCCACTTCCTTTGTCTCTAACGTAGACAAACACTCACGTCCATCTTGTTGGACTACTATTAAGTAATTTTATATACTACAATTTCTTTACTATCGACTTCTATGTCCATTACATTGACGTTAACCTTTTCTTCCTTTATTTCATCATTATCATTTGGCTCTTTATCATCTATCTTAGTGTTACAAGATAATTCATCATTTGCGATTTCAACGGGGGATTTAAAGTTACAAGGAGTCTCCTCAGAACCTAACCTAAGCTGTGTCATTACACCATACATCCTTGATCGCAATTTCTATGTTGGACTCAATCTTATTAGAAAGTTCCTTACTTGTAGGAGCCATCAGCTGAATATCCTGAATAAATAAATTGGGATCTGACTCTACTTCTTCTTGAATTAACACATCAGTTTGTGACGAAATATCTGGCATGCAATTATCTGTCTCATGAAAGAATGGAACTTCACATCCGTTAAACTTTATTATATTACAGCATTATGTCGAGTCAGAAAATCACAACCAATTATAAGATCCAATTCAATATTTCTAACTATCACAACATTAATACCGAAAATTACTAAACCGATTTGTACGTAGCACTGGGCGTAGCCAACACATTCAAATTGACCGCCTTCAGGTAATGGATCGAGCCAATAAGAATTTTCGTAAGGCAACTGGAGTTCGCTTGCTAGTATTTCTGAGATGTATGATACATCTAGACCTGTATCTATGTAAGCTCTACCTGGAAGACTATTAATGTATACTTCAATAAATGGAATGGACAGACCCTGAATTTGTGTGTCTTGTGGTGTCTGTTCCATGAGTTCTGCGTCCAGTGGTTCATCATTTAGTGCGGAGATTGTAGTCCTCTCCGTTGGCATGCAGTCTCTTGGGGTATCAGCTTCAGTTCTTGTTCTAATTTCTTCACGGACCATCGTAGTAGCACAGTTCCTTGAAATTTGAAGAGCATTAACCTTTGTTTCGCGTGGGGTTTGCGAAATAGCGAATCCTTCGATGAGTTCAGCTGCTACTTCCGCATAAGGTTTGCACGAAGATATGGTATATTTGCAAAAAGTGGAGGCTGAGCCTTCGAAAAATGCAGGTAACACCAATAACTTTGCTTCTTCATCCCATCCCTCGATCTCTGCAACCTTGTCAAATTTTTTCAAGAAATCGTGTGTGCTTCCGTGTATGCCATCGAATTTATTATTTAGTAAGTCTTCCATGATTAATTATAAATATAAGATACGTTAAATAAACAAAATATATAAATCACAATAATAAATAAAATGTTTGACACAAAAAATAATAGAATAATATTGACACTTAGCTTCGTAAACATGTTCATCTCCATAATATAAAATCTTCTTTCACTTTTCCAGAAATCATATTTTGGTTTTTCGCTTGGCCTTTACGAGAACGGGGTTTCTTAGAGAACCTCCACCATTTATAAGGTTCTTTATGAAAAAACACTGATACTTTTAACTATTTTGGTTTATTTCCAATTAAACTTATTGAAATATTTACACAGATGTTTACATCATGACGAACCCTTAGAGAATCTCTTGTTCCAAACCATCAAAATCAGACAGCGAACGATTTAAATCCTTATTATTTTTAATATGTAGAAACGTTATAGTATGCAGATGACATTGACATGTGTCAGTTCCATATTAAGTTTGTTTACGTTTTGCTTTTTTTTGATTGGAATGAACCATACAGTACCTACGTTTGCAAGAAATATCAGAATTTAAACAAGCACATATTAAAAAAGACATCAAGATTGTTTATGTTTTTTTAAGTACCTAAACAAATGAAGTATAGTGCGTTAAGCTGTTGATGCCGGCTGTTCTCACTAGATGGCAGTCGTTAAGTCATGTCGGAAGCTTTACAGGCCTCCAGTTAGTGTAATGACGCACAGCTGGGTGGCTACGGTTGGCCACTAGCCCCACACCACAATCTCCACCATCATCATCTTCCTGCCCTATTCCCAATCATTTGGGGTCGACGCAATATGTATTTTTCTTCCATTCATCTCACCTAACTGACAGCTCAGTACTCAATCCTTTTATACCTACTCATATAATCCTTCACGCAATCCAGCCATCTCTTCTTGGCCTCCCTCTTCCCACTAAAGCGCAACTCGCACAGAGGCGGCCGCGGGGCAGTAGCATTCCGAAGGCCGACCTGTGGGAAGCGAACTTAGAGCGCCGGCCTGGTTTTGATGTGAAGGGTTTTATAGTAATCCGAACATTACAAAAATACCGCTCCCGGAAAACGCTTTCGTACCGCCCCGCGGCCGCCTCTGTGTGTGTTGCGCTTAATCCATCCACATTCATATTCAAAACTCTCCTAGTCACATGACTTTCTTCCCTCCTCATAACATGCCCGTACCATTATAACCGATTCCCTCGTATCTTTTCTTTCACTGGCGCTACCTTCAGACTTCCTCTTATATAGGTAGGTACTTATTTCTTATCCATTCTTGTCACTCGACACATCCATCTAAGCATCCTCATATCCGTTGCATGCTGTTGCCTTTCAGTCTTCTGACTTGCCCAACATTCAGATCCATACATTAAGACGCGTCTCACGGATTTATAATTTTCCCCTTAACCTTAAGAGGCATCCGTGGATCACCACAGGTTGTTCCGGTGACCAGTCGCCATTTCAACCAACCTGCGCTAATTCTGTGCTTCATAGAACCTCAACCAATCCGGAGTTATATGTATGACCGAACATTCCCAAGGTATGGGGAAGAGACCCAGACCCGAGCTCTTGCAGTGGAAACGATTTGGGTTGTTAACGAAAAGCAGGTTTGGTCACTAGCCCCACACACAATCTCCACAAATCCAAACTTATCCTCCTTGTAGGGACTACGACCTAAACTTCCTAAGCTATGGAAGGAAATAAAGCCGTGCTCTATCATTGGGGACTATATTGGTTGTTAACCCAGTAATATCGGTAAGAATATATACAATTACCTATGATTTCTGCAAAATTGTAGTCTAAAAATGGTTCAGTTTACAAAATCAGATGAAACTATTAAAAATGGGGCTGCTCATGAAATTGAACAACCGCTGAACTAATTCTTAGGGAAGAATCCATAGTTATTTCGCAGCGTTAATTTTTCTAACAATAAGATCAGCTGGTTAACTACCCAACTACCTAAAACAGGGTAAATTGCGGTTTACGATTTATGACGTATTAAAAAAAAAACTACTTATTAGATATCGTTCAAACCAATTTTCGGTGGAAGTTTGCATGGTAATTTACATCATATATTTTTTTTAGTTTTATCATTCTCTTATTTTAGAAGTTACGGGGGGGGGGGACACATTTTACAACTTTGGAAGTGTCTCTCGCGCAAACTATTCAGTTTAGAAGAAAATGATATTAGAAACCTCAATATCATTTTTGAAGACCTATCCATAGATACCCCACACGTATGGGTTTGATGAAAAAAATGTTTTTGAGTTTCAGTTCTAAGTATGGGGAGCCCCCAAAATTTATTGTTTTTTTTCTATTTTTGTGTGAAAATCTTAATGCGGTTCACAAAATACATCTACTTACCAAGTTTCAACAGTATAGTTCTTATAGTTTCGGAAAAAAAGTGGCTGTGACATACGGACAGACAGACAGACAGACATGACGAATCCATAAGGGTTCCGTTTTTTGCCATTTGGCTACGGAACCCTAAAAATATCCATAGATAACACTAACATTCAGCTATATTTTATTAGACCTTGTCTATGCTTATATCACGGCTTTTTTCAACCGTATCTTACTCATATTGTCACTTGAGTGGACCCACTCCAAAGAGCTTATTTATACCTATCTTATATTGTGTCAGTTTATAGCATAAGATGTTATCAATTACAATACCAGCTAAAGTAAGATCGTGAAAGCACAAATGGTTCCTTCCCAAGGGTGGCTTTGAAAACCAAACATATAAATAATAAACAAAATGAGCTCAGTACACTTTTTATTTATCTTAGCAATTAGTTTTTATATGCTGTGAATACCGGATTTTTGAGACGAGCAGACCTGGGATCATCACCTCGCATGACTACATAAGTCATCTTGTATTCGCGATGTTCGCCGTCGTTCAGGTAATAATTTCGAGCACCAATTACTCCCAGTGCCACACCAATAAAAGCCATACCCGTCGATAGTACAATTTCTGGTATATCCCACATAGCTTGTAAAAACAGACTTTTCATTTTAACAACATGTTGTATTTCTTTTGGCATAGGCATTTTGGATAGACTTAATTGAGCGAAACGCTTTTAAATTACAAAAAATTCAATCGCTCTTTGACTCAAAGGGCACTTATTTTTGTGTAAAACAATCGCTATTGATTTGACACTGACGTGATGTCCATGACACCAAAAAGGCCTGCAATAATGTAATAGATTTATTTTTTAACCGACTTCAAAAAAGGAGGAGGTTCTCAATTCGACTGTATGTTGTTTTTTTTGTATGTTTGTTACGCGATTACTCCGCCAATTATGAATCGATTTTTATGATTCATTTATTGTTTGGTAGGTAATACTTCAGAGGTGGTACCATATAAGTTTGGTTTAAATTGATTCAGCGCTTTTTGAAAAATCAACAAAAACAAGAAAAAACATAGCAAAATTGTAGCTGTTACGATTGAAGTCGGTTTTTTAACGGCTCAAGTAGCATTCGGGGCTCTATAGAGGATGTCTAATTGTTCACATTTACTCGACAAGCTGTGTAAATCAACTGTATAACAGCTGTAGAGCAAGCTATACAGCCCTTATAAGACCGATTTGGGCACAAATTATACAGCCTTAAGTTCACAACAGCTGTACAGTAGCAGAATAACAGTTGTTTAATAGCAGTATAAGAGGTAACAGTCGACTTAAAGCTGACTAATGACACTATTTGGGAATCCAACAAACTTCCAACAAATGTTCCAACAAACAGACAAGAGTGTAATCAGGAGTAACAAGCGACTAATTATGAAGCCCCTACACTAATAAATACTCATAAAAACACTACAAAACTACCAGAAGATCACGCGTTCCCCAAAGTATTTCTTTGACACACACTTTATAAATTTTATTTATTTTATTTATTTTATTAGAATTTAACACACCAACAGATTACAGTCAAAGGGCTTAAATACTAAATAAGATAAGTGTATGATCAGACTGTAGTCCAATATAGGTATGCAAACAGAGATAAGCAGACAATTTAAATAAAAAAAACCAAGTACACAAACATATAGAGAAAAAAAACACTACAATTATACATATCATGCAAACAGAGGTGAGCGTCATTGATACAAGTATAATATTAATTAATTAAATTAATTAAAGTAGAATATAGTGAGACATGGTAATGGGAATGGGAATGGGAAGCCACAATTACGACATTACTTCAACATAACATTAACGAGCTGACTACGAAATTTGAAAAGTCTGCTGTCGAAGATGTCAATACCATCGTTGGCAGCAGACAATTCATTAAATTGGCGACACATACGAGTAATCGGGTTATAAAATGAAGTGTTGTTTAGGTATACGCGAAGTTGAAACGTTTTAGGGACCCGGAATCGATAATTGGTATTAAAATTAATGATTTATTATTCCTATTATTCACAAAACTTGATCTACGAATTATGTGTCCTAATAAAATTGTGAATTTTAAATAACGCCCGGTAAATAGTTGTGTTTAGACAAGTAATACAGTGTTTTTGTAAAGGGTAATTTAAATTTATTGTGAAATATATACATATTCACTGTTAAAATACTCACGCGCCTCATGAAAAATGCATTATTTGTTTAAAAATATTCAAAATAGGCAGTGGGGAAAAATATTTTTTTCACAGTTTGTAAAAGACAATGCCAGGCCGGCCATACTGTCGTGCCCCAGCCCGAAAATAGGCAATGCACTCATATTACACGAATGATTCATATAATATCAAACGATAGATACATTTTGAAAAATGTAAAATATTGAATTATTTGTGTTACGTTTTTTCACATTATCTTATTTTTGTAATATTTCAGGAAAAAATAATGAAAATATAAGTACGAATATGACGCTGGGGCACAAACGGGCATTGTCTTTTATGGCATTAAAATTAGACTAGAGTTAGTCACTTAAACATGAAACAAAAAATCAACAAGGAAAACCCTATAGTATGCGATAAAATCATTATAAATTATGAAATTATTTAAAAATATATTTATGGTTATGATAGAATAAAATGGTGGAAATTTTATGCAGCTATGTGAACTATTGTAACTCCAAATTAATGTTATGATATCTTAAAGGTTCACATGTGTGCCATAAAACTGCTGTGATCTCTATTAAGGTGTACTTGTTTACCATTAGCATGCTGCAATATCTATAAAGGTTGACAAGTATAAACACTTTAATGCCAATTTCTGCAGGTACTAAAAATGACAGATCCGCCATATTGTTATTGACAATAGTGCTGCTGGTGATATTTTTATGGAGATTTTTCGTGTCCTTTAATCTAGCGTAAGCTGATATTCAGCTTTGAGCTGCTATCTAGGTCAAGCGCAAACGTCAAACAGCTTTGCAGGGTAAAGTGTTAAAGAATATCACGTTCGCCTAATTATTCAGCTTGGAGCGTGAAAAAGTAGTACTTGTGAACAAATAAACAGTTGTTGATGTTACTATAGATATCACTGGTGGTGTGTGTAAAAGCCTAGAGTGTACATGTGAACCATATAAACGGTTCTATACAGAATAGTAAAAAAGGCTGATTAATATGTTAGAAACTAGACTTTCTTACAGCAATTAGCTGTATAACTTTCTAAAAGAGGTAAAAATAACAGCTTTTGGCTTCATAGATGTTCGCATGTGCTGTAATAAAATGCCAGCAATACAGGGTTACAGGAAAAGTCGTACTGAATATTAAGACACGTTATTATTCAGGTGATTTCTGATGGATTTGATTCTTTGATATGGTGTCCGAAACTTAACTGTTATGGAGATATTGAACTTTAAAGATTTTTAAAAAAATCCTCAATTTTTTGGCTGTTTTCTCGATTTTTTTGGGATTAGTGCTTCTGGGGTACGTTTTTTTGATGTAACTAGTTAGAAGGCATGTCAATTAATAAAAATAATTAACCAAAACTGAACCTATTACTAACAGTTTTAAAAGACTGCTTGACAACGGTTAGAATTAAATAATTTTCATTAAGTGTTTTTAAATTTGAATTGGTAACTGTTATTTGGTCAATATTTTGCCTATTTAATAATAAGTGTTATACCTTTTTGAATAGCTAAAGAGACGTTACAGCAGAATAAGTTACATACATTTTTTTTTAAAACAGAGAGCTTCAAATTTAAAAACACTTAATGAAAATTAATTATTTATAACCGTTGTCAAGCAGTCTTTTTAAGCTGTTAGTAGTAGGTTCAGTTTTGGTTAATCATTTTTTTTTATTAACATGCCTTCTAACAAGTTACATCAAAAAAACGTACCCCAGAAGCACTAATCCCAAAAAAATCGACAAAAAAAAAACAAAAAATTGAGGATTTTTTAAAAAATCTTTAAAGTTCAATATCTCCATAACGGTTAAGTTTCGGACACCATATCATATCATAGAATCAAATCCATCAGAAATCACCTGAATAATAACGTGTTTTAATATTCAGTACGACTTTTCCTGTAAACCTGTATAACATCGTACATGTTGACCACTAAATAGCTATTGTGAAACTGAAAATATTTTATTCAAAATAGGTAGCAGCGTACACTTTTCGAACGTCATTCTTTTATCTACCTAATACGAGGTTCCTACCACTCGGAACTCGTATACCCACCGTTTCGGGAAGTGTTTGCGGAGTGAGAAGAAACGGCGGGCCCTAAAGAAACTCCCTCCAAACATTTAAAAAAAAAAGTCTTATATTCTATTACATCTTAATGCTAGATCAATAAATGAATTATACAATGTCATGTCTGTAAATAAAATATGAAAAAATAAGAATAAAGAAAGAAAGGATTCAAAAGAGATAAAAGAAAAAAATATTTGTAGTTAATGACTAACAATTCCAAAAACCAATGACAAGAGCAGGCCAGTTCACATGGACAGCACCCGATCACGAGTATAACGCGAGAGTCAGCCATCACTCCCCTCAACCATATTTACCCTTTGTCATATATTTACCCTCCTTAAATGCTCTTAATCAGTTTATAAAATGGAAGCTGACTAGAACAGTATTGTTATCGCATTATAATACCAACAGTCGTATATTAGGCAATATTAGGTAAGTTTACACTCCTATACAAGTCGTAAATAGCTCTAAGTGTATTTTTCGCAATAATAGGTACAGCTAATGCATCACGGGTGAACTAAACTAAGAGTCTGTAAATGCTATAAGTTCACTAGTGAACTCTTAATGAGAATAAAATGCTACTTGGTGGGGTGTTCAGCGTTGTTGGTTATTGGTCTTTAAATAAATTGAGTAATTTACCCGTCATAATATGGCGGTTAAAAATTCGTCATTCATATCGATGTTTTTGAGTAAATCTTACATTCAGTGCGGTCATCGTATAACAGTTTCCCTGAAATAGGTAAGTATGCACTAATCACTCCTGAATTGTTCGTTAGTTTATTACCTATTTCAATAATCGTAACTGCTAAAAAACTATAAAATAATAATTGATGTAAGTAGGCAGTTGCTTGAGCATAAGCTAACCATTTGTGTATTGTGCTCACTACGATACCAAGGTATTAGGAGTCAGCATGCACAGATCAAAAATCCTCACTCTGTTATTGAATTGTCTGTATCTTTTCGTAAGTAACGCACTTACTAGATTAAGGGCTGGCGCAACCCTAAAACTGGGCTAGGCGTTCCGTGAAAAACTACAGCAAACGTTAAACTCCACATAAAACTGATATTTATCGTATTCATAGATAACTTGAGTATAACGTGATTAAGATAAAATGCTGTTAAATATAATGACCACATTAGCATAATGCTCTCGTTTAAATTGAACGGGAACGATAGCAAATACTATACAGCAATTTGTCTCATTAACCATATACTTAGTGAACTTAGTCTCTTTGACTATAAGTAAAATCGATTACGTTCGTCATCGATTTTTCATGGAATGCCAAAACTAGTAAGGGGTGCCGACCCTTAACATCCTGACTAATTGACATTACTTTCTTCATATTGCATTTGCAGGTATAATTATTTCAGAGCTCAATGGTTACAAACAAAAAGCAGCAATAATACTTCACTTGGGTGGTAAAGACCATATAAGACAAAACCTTATGAAGTTTAGAAGCCTCCCACCCAGGACCATGAGGCCGCTTCTCTCCTACCTCTTCACTCTTTCTGAAGGTGAAGCCAGTAGAAGAGCAAATGAGAAGGCAGCACCGAGCATAAACGAGTATGTTCGTTTAATTACAAAAAGTGACATAGATTGGCTTAACTCCACAGCTGAATCCATAAAACATCAACTGAACTTAAAAGCCGATATCACTCCCAAGGTGAAGTTAATGTTGTACAACTATGTGAATAACATAAATCGTCATCTAGAATCCTTGAAAAGAGTTTACAGCCAAAGAAGCTATGACGCTGCTGAAAAGGACATTGTCTTTGTCAACTTGGTTGATGCTTTTAATAAGATTATGTATAACGAATTTAAATTATTTGTAAACAACGTCGCGCGCACTTCTAATAAAGTAGATCAAAACAACGTGGATCGGGTATCAGAATCAATTTACACAAATAGTATTCAGCATAAAAGAGATGAATTTAAAATGTTATGTCTTAAGGACTTGATATGCAGGCCATTTCCAGCCTTTACTGACTACTTTGCGGAATTTTGCAGCGAAATTATAAAATTATCTGACAAAAAACTTTTAGAGTTTATAAAGAAATTAAACGTTGTACAAAAAGGAAGAACCGATTTTTACAAATTTATATTTGGTGAGGAGATATTTGCGAAATTGTGCGATAGAATGTTGAGGTTAATAAAAGGCGACTTGTACGATGTTAGGGAAGCTTTTTCTGTTCTTCGTGGGTTTATTACTCAGAGGTTTTATCCCATCGAAAATCCCGACAAAATAGTTGAAGAAAAGACGAAAGCCGGAAGAATATTGATAGATTTATTGGATAGGAGCTTTTCTCAGGAAGACGAACAAACAATGTCAATTAATTTCAGTACGGTTATGAGTTCTTTGCGGGATTGGGCTGTAGATTTCAGGAATGATCTGGAAAGCATAATTTTTACATACATATCGTACGTGACGGACGCGCTAGAAAAGCACTGGGACCGCAGTGTGCGGGAGCAGACGCGAGATGTGCTCCGAGTCTTGCTCAGGGAGGACTACGCCGTCATCACACGACGGGTCTGAACTTCACACAGACACCTAATCGTTTTCGAGTAATACCAGGTATTAATAGGTAACAGGTACTTCGTTCTTACTTACCTCAAATTAATATGTTTGCCAAAATCCCTTGTACTTATCTGTCCAGCTGAGAATCTGTCTAGCTGCGAATCTGTCCACTTACGCCGGCGATTCATTTTTATTAATAGTGTGCAAGCCGTTAAGGAAATGCTCTACTCATGAAATGAAACTGAACAACTTTGTGTATGAAGTTCTCTAATTTTCTCTTATCTTGATTTATTCTCTTAAATATTCAATTTCTTTATTATATGACCACGCTGAATACGTTAAAAACAACCGACTTCAATCGCAACAACTCCAATTTTGCTATGTTTTTGTTGATTTTCTCAAAAACCGCTGAATCGATTTCGATAAAATTTATATGAGACCACCTGTGAAGTATACCCTTTTAAACAAAAAAAGAATTTTCCAAATCTGTTCAGGTGTCTTCGAGTAATCGGTGAACATACATAAAAAAAAAAAGATTCCGACGAATTGAGAACCTCCTCCTTTTTTTGAAGTCTGCTGAAAAGACACAATCGTATACAAACAAATTTATTTAAAAAAAATGAATAACTTCTAAAAACGTAAATAAAATTGTTATTGTTAATGGTGTTTTCTTTTATAGTGTACAAACCGTTCAACTGAACACTTTTTGAATCAAGTCCTCCAATCTTCGATGAAATTTTGATATATTGTCAAAGGTATTATATTTATTTTAACAAACAAACATTCGTAACAAGTTATTCAGAAAATTTGCTCTCTTTATGCTTTTTCCACGCTGACCAGCAAGGTAATGAACCAAGACTTCGGGTAGCACTTATACTCTATTTGATAGGCCTAATCTCAAACCGTTAAGACCAACCGTAGCCGCGAGCCATGGGCGTATAAAGGGTGACTGGTAATGTGTTGTGTGAATTTTAGAAGGTGATAGCCGAGGTCAAAAACAATCAATTTTGTCATATAATTTTTATTCCAAAAATTTTATGGGGGTTTGAGTTATTTGAGTTTTTCTGTTTTTGAGAAAAAAATACTACTTTGGGCTAAATAAAACTTAATTAAAAAAATACTGACTACTCATAATAAATAATAAACTTATCAAAAACTAAAGAATGCCACAAAATAATCAATCAAAATGAATCGATTTATGAATTTTTTGCAATTTCTGTCTCAACTGTCTCAATCTGTCAAAACCAGCGAATTTCTCAAAAATTCTCCTAGTAACTGAATGTGCAAAACATGTTAAAAATATCTACGTCTATCTAGCTTTTTAATGAGGGATAAGTCCAGAGATAATTAACAAATTGTGAGTAAAGGTATTTTATGAAAGAGAGTTGTATGTATCTAAACTAAAGGGTAATCGGCGCAAACTTGAACAGGTTCCTTGTTTCTACTAAGCAGAATATGGTATATCAACACGAGGGCTTACCCAGCACATTTTAGACACTTGCTAGCGAAATATTGCTCTTCCGTGTAGATGCAGTTCATTACTAAAATTTAATAATTTTCGCGCTCGCTGCGCTCGCGCCTTTCTCACTGAGCAATACAGTTCTGTACCCTCGGTGAAAAACGCTATAAGTCGACTTATATCACTTTTTGTTTTTTTAGACATTTATAATCAGTGCAAAATTATCTATTTTTCTGTCTGATCTACGTAGCTCTAACTGTTCTAGATCCGGAGATATTTTTCGTGCGCAATAATACAAGTCGACTTGTATCATACAATAGTCTTTAAAGCCTCGCGTACAATGATATAACTTGACAAACACACATTCAATTTAACATAAGTTACTTAAATTGTAAGTGTAAAATAATACAAATTTAGTTGAATCATTATACCTATAGATAATATATTGATAAAAGATTGTGAGTGATGATACAACTACAAATGTATTATCGTTCACGACTCAATCTTAAAATAACTCTAATGTGGATAATGATACATGTCTACATAGTACACTTGACACTAGAAAAACAATGGTGAAATTTAGTGTAAAGTAATATATTTCGAAATATATTATTTTTCACCAGAATGCTTATAAACTATTACGTTCGTGTCCAACAATACAACTCACTTATATCAAAAATGTTACCAGTTCCTAATAAGTAATACAAAAAATCTTTTGGTGTCAAGTGATACAAGTTTTTCTGGTACCATCTTCTTCTAAAACATAAGCTTCAGACAGACGCAAAAGAGACAGCTATAGGTAGCGCACTTTCGCGGTGCAGAGAGGTGAGATTCTCGACCTTCGTGTGCTTGCACACTTGCATCAGTACCGCCTAACACCTCGTGCGAGAAGCATGCTTAACTATTTGAAAAAACTGTCGCATCTGGTACGTAACTTATATCATTTGACACGAAAAAATTCCACAGTGATCTGAGTTATTATTGATATAACGTGTAGGGCACAGCCGACTTGTATTAATATACACAAGTTTTATTACTAATCTCTTAGTTCTATGAATGGGTCACTAAAATAGCTTGATCATATTAATATCGTAAAATATGTGAAAGTATGGCTGTTTGCTGCTTGTTAATTTATTAGCTTGTTACAAAAGTTTAGTAAGTCAAAATTTACAAATTATTTACAATCATCCAAATCAAAATACCTATCAAAATTATATTGCATGGGCGGCGGTAATCGCTTACCATCAGGTGATCCGTCTGCTCGTTTGCTACCTCTGCAATAAAAAAAAAATATTTTATTTATTTGTTTCTTGCGCGGAATTAAAGGGACGTAGATGGATGACTTAAACAGCGTAAGTGTGAGTGAAACACCGCCGCTCATGACTAAAAATCCGATTCTGGACCGATACATACAGCTACACTTCTGACACGTGAACTGAGGCTGCAGGTCTTATAAGACAGGATTGTACCTTTGGGTGCGCTTTTCCGCCAGGTCCTGAACCAGGCGTTGTCTTGTGCTATGCAGTCATCAAATATAGTTTTTTTCCACTCATTGCGGTTGGACGCAAGATTCTTCCATTCGTTGCCGTCGATCCTAAACGCAACCATGTCCCGCTTAACACTGTATTTAAACCGTAGCAAAGGTCATCCTACCTTTCGTTTCGCGAATGCTACCTGTCTCAGCAATTGAGAAGGGTCCATTCGATGCACATGCCCTAGCCACCGCAGACGTCGCTGTTTGAGCATAGCGGTGATGCGAGGCAGCTGCGCAATCTTCAGCATAATCTCGTTTATTACCCTGTCCTTTCAAGTTTGCCTAGGATGCTCCCAAGACATCGCAGATGGAAGGTTTCAGTCACCGCTCCTGCCTGGCATACAATGTCCACTTTCCAGCTCCGTACAAGAGTATACTCAAGACATAAGTTTGAAAAACTATCATCTTGATTTTGACTGTAAGATGTTTATTATTCCATACTCTTACACGAAGCCTACCGAACTTCGTGGCGGCCTTGCCGAAGTGAGTGTTGATCTCTCCATTAATAGACAGATTTCTCTACACAGACGACCCCAAGTTACAGAACTTATCGACTTCTTCAAAAGTCGCTCCATCGAGCAAGATGCTAAGATGGTAGGAGTAGCCCTGTGCAAGAATTACGGTGTTCTATGCATTACCTGACATGGAAAACTGGGATCATGCGTGGGCAAAGTGGTCCAGGAGAACTTGGAGCTCTTGGGTAGTTTTCGCCACAAGGGCTGCGTCGTCGGCAAGGTATTAACAAGTAAGTCATCATGGTTACACCGAGACCTTAAATGGGTGAGGTTAAATAATTTGCCATCAGCTCTCAACGTGTGTTAGAAAATTCCTCGCTATAAATCACCAAAAGCGGCTTTAAGAAGCAGGGAGAAAAATATACTGAATAGTTGTTGGTGCTAAAACGCTCCAACGCTGATGAACTCCTCTGCGCATGTTGAAAGAATTGGACGTTTGACCATCAAAGAATATGGTACCTTTCATATCATCATGAAAGGATTGAACCAGTTTCAACTTTGGAGCACATCCTGTTTTCTCGAGTGCGCTATAAAGAAAACTAACCGTATCAAAGGCTTTTTTTCAAGTCAATAAGTGCCATTATGCGTTGCATTTTGTGTTTTATTCGACACGACATATTCCTTGAGTTGGTGGATTATATCCGTAGTAGATTTTTGAGAACGGAACCGCAATGGGCCTCAGGGATGGATGCTAAGGATACCACAACAGTCATGACAGACAGCGTACGAATTGAATCCAGACCTATAGGACTGATCTCAGCTATTCGAATATGAAGCTCGGTATAGTGTTTGACCCACCGTTTGAGTTGATATTTACAGTCAGTGATGACTGAGACGTGAAGTTCTTTTAGAGAACACAGCTCAGAGAAAAGATGACTCCTCTTTTTTGGCACAGGGCCTAGAGCCGTTTTGATCCCCGCGAAAACACCGCGAAAGTTACCAGCAGCTGCGCAGTCTTAAAATGCTTTTCCATAGGTTTGTCCAATAAGCATTAGTGAGTTGGCGGCTCGTTCGGTTCGGAGAACCAGTCCGGTGATTGCACCCTGTTCTATCCGAAAATCTCACCAGATGCTTTGGTGAACAAATCTTTAATGGTATCACATTCCACTTCCATGGGGTTCACCGGCATCCCATTTGGCTATTTTCTGTCTCACAAAGGTACTTAAAGTATCCGAGATTAAAGATCGATTTGATTGAAGATAAAATTGTAGTAAAACAATTATATCATTTTACTGCCTTAACGATTTATATCATTTGACACGATCCAAAACTTTAAACTGTAACAAAATAAGTTGAAATATATTATTGAACACGTGATTTTATTTGATATTTTTGGTGTTTTTTAATTCATCACCGTTAATTATGTAATTTATTGTATTTCATGTACTGGGAAGAAAAGATGCAACTTTTTTGCGATAGTTTTGTTTTGGAACTTTTGTTACTTATTAGTATTAATGTATTTAAATTACATATCAATACGTAGATGTATCATTTTTCACCAATAACAATATAATCAATAGTTGTAGTGTAAAATAATATATCTGTTCTTATATTATATTACACATGTACATTCTGATGTGGCGATTAATATAAGTCACTTTTTTCTTTTTTGCTCATAATGTACTAACTTTAATGCTACTCTTCATACATTATAGTAAAGACGCTTAAAATATTTACCTTGAACATTTTTTACATCATAAATAAAAATAATAATAAAAAAGTTATATGCATGTAAAGGTGCAAAAACTTTAAAGCCGTTTTTCTCAAAACTGCAATTTCGGACTTATAGCGTTTTTCACCGAGGGTACAGAGTTATTGTCATGAAATTTCTTAAAAATTTCGCTATAAATATTATTTTACTACACTTTTGTAATATGGTAATGAGTTTTGACCAACTTCTTGCTCTATGTGAAAACATTTAAATGGTAACTAGTTATTAATTAGTTTTCTAAAAAGTTATGTAATACTGTTTGTTTTCCAAATAAAATAAATAAATAAATGGTTAATCCACTCGCTTCACATAAGTAGGTCACGGATTGGAGTCTCGGCGGGTTTCAAATTTTTAGGACTCGGTTTGGTTGGTGGCAGGAAATTAGAAACATTTTGGGTTTGGTAAATTCGTAGAGCCAACGACAACTTAAAAAACCAAACCCATAGTATTTTGAAAACTACTTATTAAATAAAGTAAAACATCCGCCATATATTAAAAAAATACCCAAAGGCAATATCACAAAGTACAGTCTTTAATAATTTACGTAAAACGTGCACTAGCTTAAGTCAGTACCTATTCTTGTAACTAACAAAACAAATATTTACATATATTTCAGCTCAGAAGTGTTCAACATATAGCCAGCGGACCGGCCACTGTGGTTCCTAATCACAAGCTAGTTGAGACAGTTGTCTGGCTTTGAGTTTAAGAGACGTCAAAAGTTGATTAATAAGTTTCAAAAATGAAAATTATATCATAGAAAAAAAGGTGTATCTGATCTCTCTGGGTTGTTTCTGATGGCATTTTACGGGCCGTGCCCGCATGCATGCGGCGTTTCCAAAGCGACCCGCGTGCGTGTGCCACGCATGACAAAAAAGGGCCCTAAAAACATGTAATGAAACGAAGCAAGCGTGCACGACCCGCATGCGTGCAGAAACACGCATGACAATAAAAGCGCCCGTAGTGCAGGAGCACGCAATAAATTCGCATACGTTTGACGAAGATTCTCAGTCAAACTCAAGATCAACATGTAATAAAAAAAATCTTAGAACCTGCTATTAACGTCGAGACTCGAGACTGATGGGATTTTCTGAATCGGTGCATAACCTTATCTTAGCCAGGTCTTTAAGAGACATCAATACCTTGGCCAAGTGTATAACGTTTACGCACGTGTGCAAATACTAGGCAACCCCGACTATTATTTAACCGCACGGCAATTTTACCATCCTATAATAAGATACAAATAGAACATAAATATCGCTTCGGGCGTACATTTAGTATAAAACCTTTATCTCACACCTGAATTTAAAACGAAAAGCAAAAATATGGCAATTAATGATATAATGGATATTATATTTTACTATTATAACAAAAAATTATAAATCTTCATTTTACTGATTTGGTCTGGTCAACTATGAAGCAGTTGTTTTTGTCCATAATTATAAAATTGTGGGCCCTTACCAAATGATGCTGGATATCTCTGTGTTACGCGGATAACACACTGCTCCGGAATCCGCTCCGGTGTTGCGGTTTTACGTTAAAATTTCCATAGTAAAAAAACCTCCGCACCGCACACACCGGAGCGGAATCCGGAGCAGTGTGCTATCCGCCTTAGTCTTAGGGAAACAAGAGCAAATAAGTTGTTGAAAGAATGAGGTTGATGTACTGTCAGATAAACATGGTCAGGATTATTTACTAACGTTATAGGACCTAGTCACAGGCTCACAGCCAGTTATCGTAATTGGATGATAAATTGTTAACGTTCCACTGATTTCAGCTAAATGGCTTTACCAAAATTAGTACATACTTATGGTCAACTTTTCAGTTGTTAGGCTTCTGTATTCCGTTAATCCTGAGTATGCCGTGACCAACAAAGTTGTTTAATGGACATCATAATAATAAGACATTATGAAATTACTTTTAATAATTCAAATCTTAAACCAAGCTGAGAAAAAATACTATACAGGGTGTTAAAAAAAATGTGCGTTTGAAATTTTAAGGGGTTACTCAGAATCAAGTATAGAATCCAGGAAAAATATTGAAAAAATTCGCTCTTCATTTTTTTTTGCAGTTTTTCATACAAATTCTCGATTCACTATTTAGATTTAGTATGAGAATCTGAAAAAAATAATTGAAGAGCGGATTTTTTCAATATTTTTCCTGGGTTCTGTACTTGATTCTGAGTAACCCCTTAAAATTTCAAACGCACTTTTTTTAACACCCTGTATACATATCTACCTTCAAAAATACATACCTTTATTAATAAGTTTTTTTTATTAAGTATTGTTATAACACTCATACTGTAAAAATAGCATCATAAATCACGACGTCAAAGAGAAATCTCGGTTGTCTGAGCCTTAATAAAACAAACTTTTAGATAAGACGATAAGAAAATGAGTGCAGAAAGATTCAGTCACGTTTCGACCATGGACAACTTCGGTTATCGCGAGATGGGGTGGTCATCTCCCATACAGACCCCTATGTCTACACCTACAAGATCACGGCTTACCAGCAGTTTCTCATCAAGGACCAGAACGGAAGAATTTCCATTGAATCCAATGAATAATCGTCATCTACGAACTATTGACTTACTTGAGACTGCACATGAGCCCGGCAAAGCAAAGGAGTATTTATTTGTTGGGCCCTCTCCCCCAGCAGAAAGTGCTCCGAATATGTACCATAGCTTCGATGTTCAAGCACCGGACCCAGAAGCAAAACTAACTGATGAAGCCGTAAGAAAATGTGTATGTGAAAAAGCTCAAACTCTCGGTGCTAGCAGATTCTTTGATGACGTCGAGTGCGGTTTGATTACTGCTGATAACATAGAAGACCACATCAGTTCCGCGCCTGAAGTGGTTGTCAATTTGACTTTGTTATGGGCATCTTTATTGGGTCGCGATGAATTATTACCAGCTATTTTAGACGCCGGTGCTGATTTGCACTATTCGGAAGCAGCTGGACTAACTGCTCTTCACATGGCGGCTTTCAGCGGTGCAGGCAGAGCAGTCGTGTATTTATTGTCTAGAGGAGCAGATGTGGACTTCGCCCCCAAGTATTTTGCTCCACTTCACTGTGCTGCCTTTGGAAATTCATTAGAAGTAGCAGAAATTCTAATCGCAAATGGAGCGTCTCTTCATGCTGTCGTCCAAAGAGCAGGCTGTGAAGATAACTTGGTTCACTGTGCAGTTCGCGCGGATGCTGTAGAATGTATGGAATTATTTATAGAAAAAGGTGTCGATCCGGGCTACGTTACCTCAGGTGGGTTGAACGCTTTACACTTGGCTGCCGATCTTGGTGCTGTAAGATGTCTTGCATACTTACTAAAAGAAACTAAAATAAGTGTCAATGGTGTTACAAAGCAAAGAGATAAAGAGTGCACCGCTTTACATCTAGCTGCTGCACGAGGCTACGCAGAATGTGTAGAAATGTTATTATCAGAAGGTGCTAAAGCAAACACAAAAAACTACAGAGGTTTTACAGCTTTACATCTCGCTGCTAGGTGCTCAAGTCTAGAATGTGTTGAAGTACTTTTAAGAGACGGTAACGCGGATGCAAATGCTGAAGATTATGATAAAAGAACTCCTCTTCATGCTGCTATTTGCCGTTCAGAACGTGCTTGTGATATTATAGATATGTTAGTTAGCTGGGGTGCTCAAGTGAACAAAAAAGATGAGTATGGATACTCCCCGCTGCACCTTGCAGCTACAGACGGTTTATCTCCTTGTGTTGAAACATTGATTTTTCTTGGAGCGGACGTAACATCGAAATCTAAAAAAGGTCATACCGCTTTGAGTGTTATAGCCAGAAAGATTCCGAAATCTTTAGCAATTCTTAGATATAATTTAGATTGCGGTATTTCCCTTAGCAGGCCAACCGAAGCTAATGAAGAAGTTCAGATCGAGTTTGACTTTGGTAGATTGTTGAAGTTTTCGTATCCCCGCGAAATAACATATCTTAATAGTTTGATAGATGAAGGCCAGAAAGATATTTTGTTGCATCCCTTATGCTCCGCATTTTTGTTCATGAAATGGCGAAAGATCCGAAAATTTTATTTAGCGCGCCTTATTTTTTGCTTTCTGTTCGTATCATTTCTATCGATTTACGTCCTTACAGCCGTGGTGAAGACATGTACTGGCAAATATTCAAGAAAATACGGCGTTTTAAATGAACTCTGTCAAAATCAGTCTATAATAGGTTTTATATTAAAAGAAAATCCGATAGAATTTGAAAGATGGGTCCTGATCGCTATAACTGCCTTTGAAATAGTTCGCAAGTTAACTGGTATTACTGGCTATTCAAGTATTTACCAGTACTTCACAACCTTTGAAAATCTGATGGAATGGTTTGTCCTGCTTTCTGTATTTTCGTTGTATAACATCCATGCCGATTACAGCTGGCAAAACCACGTGGGAGGATACGCAGTTTTGGGCGCCTGGACTAACTTGATGCTGATGATGGGTCAGTTGCCCATGTTTGGAGATTACGTTGCAATGTATCAGAAAGTTTTGACAGAATTCCTCAAATTATTATTAGCTTATATTTGTCTTCTACTTGGATTCACAATTTGTTTCTGCGTAGTATTTCCGAATGAGGAAATGTTCGCAAATCCTTTGATGGGTTTTATTAGCACTCTGTCAATGATGGTGGGAGAGTTGAATTTGAATATTCTAATAAACGATCCGACGCAAGATGATCCCCCGCTCATATTTGAATTGTCCTCGCAAATAATATTCATTTTATTCCTCATGTTTGTGACGATAATACTGATGAATTTGCTCGTTGGTATAGCGGTTCACGACATTCAAGGTCTCCGTAAAACAGCTGGTCTTTCAAAACTCGTTAGACAAACCAAGCTTATCTTATTCGTCGAAATGGGTATGTTTAGTGCGCTGTTGCCCAAATGCCTTCACAAATATGTATACAGAACAGCTCTCGTATCTCCCGAAGCAGGTAAAGTTATTTTGAGCGTGAAACCGTTGAATCCCGGTGAAAAGAGATTGCCGACAGACATCATGATGGCGGCCTACGAGCTCGCACAGCTGAATAAAGTGAAATCGGGGAGATCTGTGAAAGAAGTTCTGCATAAAAATAAATATTCATCGAAATTCAAAAACGAATCTCAGTCTGATCACAATTTCAATATTGAATTAAAAGGAATCCAGGAGAAGATAGATCAAAGCACTTTCAATCTGAAAAAGATAGACCAAGAGATGCGACACCTGAATACGCTGCTGATGGAGCAGCAGACGGTGCTGCAGAGCCTGCTGCGCAACACGGACCGCTCCTATTGCTACACCACGCAGACTTCCTACGCCGAATCTCCCGTATTCTTCCCCAGTAGCTCCTCGGAAATTTACAAACATTGATTTTAATTCTTCTTTTAAGGTGGAAACTGGGAAGGAATTGGTAGTATAGGTCAAATCCAGATCACTACCGTTAAAATGTCAATATGTCTGCGTTTTTGTGAAAGTTAAAAAATAAGAAGCTCTAAAAGGTTATGTATGATATGATTATCATTCCGGCTGCGTTCTGTTTACTTCAGGAATGTCTATGCTTTAGGATCATTTTTTCATGACTAAAATCTTTTTAATAAGATTTCGTGTAGTTTAATTCCTTATTTTATTCAATAACTATAGTATCTAAGTAGTCGTTTATTTCTTATATTTTTTTAGTACTTACCTTTTAAAATATTGTCAAAAATACTTTTTATATACACAGTTAACAAATATTTAGGTAAATAAGTAGGTATTAATTACTGATGATGGGGTTGAAACTTACAGATAGGAACATTATTGTCATATCGTAGTGAACTTGTTTTTACAACTCGATTTTATTCGGAACAGAGGTTTTTACTCAGCATACCTATGTACCTTACAAGCTACAACGCAGTTTGGTCCAACTGTAAAAAGGCAACTTTTACAAGTTGTTCAAATACATATAAATTTGAAGCCTTCACAATGATACAGCGTACTTTGGCTGCACGTATATTACATAAAACCATATTTTTGACAATATTCGTAATGACGAATTAAGTATAAAATAATAAGCAATTGTTCAACACTCTGCCAGTGTTTAAATCTGATGAATGAATTCCGGTAGTTGACTGCTAGTCATTTGAGTTACTTTTTATCAAATGTCAAAAACGGCATTTTGTTCTAAACATGTTTGAAATTTTGTACGATGACGTCATTGTTTAATATAGTAGTTTGCATACTAATTAGGAAATTCTTATAAAATAAAAATTGAAAATGCGATGAAAATTAAAGTGATTAAGTTTTTCAACAATTTAAATTAAAGAGCTATTTAGTCAATAATATTTTGTAATTTATTTTTCATGCAGTCAACTCCCGGATTACCCGGAAAGTCATGTGATAGTTTTCATTTCTTCCCTATTTATCTACAAAAACTACTTTAAAGTAATGTTAAGGTGTTTTCTGTACTTTTGTATTAATAAATGTAATTTTTGTGAAAGTTTCCTTCTCGTTATTTGTTTGTAAAAAAAAAACAACAGTGTGCATGTAAATTATTCTAAATATAACACTTATCTTATGTACTCACACTGTTTACCTAGCAGATAGTATTTACTTTAGCAGACGATAGATAACAAAATATGCCGATGATCTTAGAGTATTCATAAACGTATGTGATAAAACCGAATATTGGCTTTTATAAAAATAAAATTATTTTATTGCTTTTCCTTATTTTGTTGTAGATTATCTACCTTTCTACACTCGCCTCTCATATCTTGCAATGCGATCGTGAAACTACATTTTCTCAAAGCAAGCGAATTCACATTATTATAACATGCTTAAAAATACTTACAATAAGAATAACTAGATTACTTCTATGTAAGTGCCTGCACGATGTTTTGTTAATAACACTTTAACTGTACTAATCCATAGCATTAAAAAAACTGTAACGAGGTCATGATTGTCCTTTTAAAAAAATAAATATTTTTCAAGACGTATGTGACTTTACCGAGACCAAATCGTATACCTAGTTCGTTTTTTTTTAATTTCGACTCTCTGTCGATCTGTCTTCACGACCAATTTTTAACCGACTTCAAAAAAAAGGAGGAAGTTCTCAATTCGTCGTTTTTTTTTTTTATGTATGTTCACCGATTACTCGAAGACGCCTGAACCGATTCGGAAAATTCTTTTTTTGTTTAAAAGGGTATACTTCACAGGTGGTCCCATATAAATTTTATCGAAATCGATTCAGCGGTTTTTGAGAAAATCAACAAAAACATATCAAAATTGGAGTTGTTGCGATTGAAGTCGGTTGTTTTTAACGTATTCAGCGTGGTCAATTATTTAACTTCGATTTTGCACAAGAAATATATGTTTACAAAATACCTACAGTTTAATTACCGCCCGCCATTTCTATTACCTCCTTTTGTAACGTAACTGTATAATTGCTTATCAGTGGGTATTATCAGTAGTTTCTTTGTTTGACTTATGGAGAAAAACAAACCAACACTGATTTGAAATTGAGTGAAATCAGATAATGAAAATATCGTAATATGGCACAACATCTGCGTGAACAAACGTATGCATTCGTGGAAGCATTGTAATCTAATTACGATCTGGATATATTTATTGGAATGGCCCATTGCATATCTTACATAGTAGAGAGTGTATAAACTAGATGAAAGACCCATGAAGGAAACTGAAAAACATTGGTTCTACACTTTATTTGTTGTTGTTTATTTTATTTGTAATTACATATTTGCTGTTTAACCGATTTTGAATAGAGGTTCAATTTTATTTAAATTGACCATGGCTCTCTTGTTGTTCTCTCTACATTTTCACTTTTAACATAAGTAGCCGAGACTTAATAAAATAAAAGCGACCAACAGTAAAAAACAACGATTTGACTAACAATTAATTGAATAACACCACTACACTGCATTTCTTTTTTGTGGAAACATTCAAACTAAGAACACAATGGCAAAAAATTCAAACATGGAACTGATTCGTATACTTTAACTCTACAGTCCATAGCACATATAACTACTAAAACTGCCAGTAGATTTGTTTATAGCTAAGGTAAGCAAAGTAGCTAATTGATTCATAAAAAATAGCAAACAAAAATTGCATTATACAGGGGCGTGCCTGTAATTAATTTTACCAGTATATCCAATACGAATAGATAAATGAAAAAACGAGTCAGTGTTTTGGTGAAACATCTTTTTGGGACCTCGTATTTCTTTGATATTCCTTTACAATTTTATAAGTGTGTTATTTCATCAATCAGTGTCATAAGCACCGGGCGAGCTGCGCGGGCGCAACCGTGGCAATCTATTAATGCGTGTGAACTCTGATTCAGTGCTCGCAAATAGATCACTAGTGTCACATGCCATTTTTAGTCACCACCAGTTGTAGATGTAGGTACTACGGATCGTAGGTGTGCGTACCGTCGTGTTACACATTGTCACACATATTTATTTAACCTAACCCCATCCTTTCTCCAATGCAGAATTTTCGATAAATTTCCTGTTTGCCTTTTTTAACCCCCGATGCAAAAAGAGGGGTGTTATAAGTTTAACGTGTCTGTGTATCTGTGTATCTGTGTATCTGTCTGTGGTATCGTAGCTACCAAACGGATGAACCGATTTTCGTTTTGTTTTTTTTGTGTCATAGATAATTTTATCCCGAGTGTTCTTAGCTATGTTTCATGAAAATCTGTTCAGCCGTTTGAAGATCATCAGCTCTTTTCTAGTTGATGAGGGGATCTGACTAACTTCCTTATGTCCGATCGATTCGAAATTTGGTACCGTGTTACTTCAACGATATTTAAAGAACATGGTAAGGCAAGCGTGAGCTGGTCAGCCGTTTGAAGATCATCAGTTCTTTAATAGTTGATGAGGGAATTTGACTACCTTCCATATGTCCTATCGATTCGAAATTTGGTACCGTGTTACTTCAATGATATTAAAAGTATATGGTAAGGTAACCATGACCTCATCAGCCGTTTGAAGATCATCAGCTCTTTAATAGTTGATGAGGGGATCTGACTACCTTCCATATGTCCTATTGATTCGAAATTTGGTACCATGTTACTTCAATGATATTGAAAGTATATGGTAAGGTAACCATGACCTGATCAGCCGTTTGAAGATCATCAGCTCTTTAATAGTTGGTGAGGGGATATGTCCTATCGTTACTAACTCAACTAACTAATCATTATAAATACCTTCCTAATATTTATACCTACTTTAAAAAGGACAAAATAAAAGTAAAATTAAAATTTTAAAAACCCCCCGACACAAAAAATAAACTCTAAAAACTAACAAATAATATTTTAAACCTATTATAATTATTATCGTCACATATATTATGTAAGTTCAAATATTTTTATTTTCCAAGCGTCGTCGCGTCGGGGGACCGCTAAGTGAGAAAAACAGGTGTAGTCGCAGATTGCAACAAAATAATTTACTCCGAAAAATTCGCAAAATCGACACAACCGTCAACGACGTCTGCCCTCACGTGTATGCCCGTTCGGGTCGCCGCACTTGGTGACGCCTCCCCCGCGCCGCATACCGCACACCGAGCTCGCCGCGCGCGGCATTACGTAGTGCGTAGACTATGCATGTAATTATAGATCGCTCGTACCTAAATGTAATTCTTAATAATTAATTAGCTGTTGTTGAAAAAATACTTTATAAACTTTAGCGGTCCCCCGACGCGACGACGCTTGGAAAATAAAAATATTTGAACTTACATAATATATGTGACGATAATAATTATAATAGGTTTAAAATATTATTTGTTAGTTTTTAGAGTTTATTTTTTGTGTCGGGGGGTTTTTAAAATTTTAATTTTACTTTTATTTGGCAGTAAGAATGAAACAGACATAAGAAAATTACATATATGTTTTACTTGATTACCCAACAAGTATTATATGGGCCGATCATTTTGAATAAGGACCAAGAACGTCGGTCAATTTGATTTTATTACTTTGACCGGCCCAGACTTATCGTTTTGACCGGGCAGTATGAATATTTTCCTACTTTTAGCCCGGCAATTTGATAAATCCTTGCACTAACTGTCTCACAAATATTTCACTTGATTTTTCCTAGATTACTAACTAATTTTAAAACTGTTGTTCATATGTAATATTTTTATCAAAATAATAGTACATTGTTCATCAAGGCGAGAAAGTGACCGATTACCAACGAGAGATGTAGTTTGAATAGTTTAATACACTCGAGTTGGGAATCGCACTTTCTTACGAGTGATACATAGTACTTTATACTAAAACATGTTCTTTTTTCAAAATAATGTTTGGAAAAAGCTACTGGCCAGTATCATTTTGCGAACTTGGAGATTAAAACTTTTTGGCATTTTACATTTAGTTTACCGACATAGTCTTATCCAAAATTTAAAAAAAGCACGTTAGTAATGGATTTTCATACACTTTTCCCTCCCGCTCAGCGCGTTTTCTTCCTGCATATTTATACGATAGTAATGACGTACATTCTGCCTCAAATTCGATAAAGTATTAATGTACTTTCTAAGTAGGTGTAGTATAAAATTATGGTAACTAACTACTGATGTTATAACTTTTAATGGTTTAGCTTATTAGGGTTCCATAGCCAAATGGCAAAAAACGGAACCCTTATGGATTCGTCATGTCTGTCTGTCTGTCTGTCTGTCTGTCCGTCCGTATGTCACAGCCACTTTTTTCCGAAACTACTTATAGTTTACTGTTGAACTATACTGTTGAAACTTGGTAAGTAGATGTATTCTGTGAACCGTATTAAGATTTTCACACAAAAATAGAAAAAAAATAGGAGAAAAATTTTGGGGGGTCCCCATACTTGTTTGTTTGTTTGTTTGTTTGTAAACTCTTTATTGTAAAAGAACAAAATACAATACATAAAACAAAGACAAGACATACAAGGGCGGACTTATCCCTTACGGGATCTCTTCCAGTCAACCTTAGACTTTAGAAGAGGAATTACATTAATAATTTAGGTGGAGCAAAGGCTACAAACACGACTTATAAATCTTATAAATAACACATCTTAAATATACATATTTTAATATACAATAAATATTAAATATAATACATACAGTAATATACATACAAAAATAATATAATTATAATAATGAGCTCAGGAGCCAGGGTTGGGACTCCACAACTTTTTGAGTGAGGACTTAAAAGTGGCGAGAGAGGGACTCAACCTGACGTCGGGTGGGAGATCATTCCACAGGTAGGCGGGCGGCATGTACAGTGAACGACTTGGTGTAGGTATCCGTGCTATGGATCGGAATCGCAAGCGAAAGGTTATGGCCGTACGGAAGCGGAACCTGTCGCGAAGATACTGTGGAGCCGCAGGGTTGAACAACACATTATAAAGGAGTGTTAAGATATGTGTGTCCGTACGTTGGCGGATGGGTAGCCAGTTCAGTTTCACACGATACTCCGGCACGTGGTCATACTTTGGCAGGCCAAATATGTAACGAATACACAAATTTTGGAGACGCTCCAGCTTAAGAACTAACTCAACAGTGGGATCTAGAAAAGCAACGTCACCGTAGTCTAGTAATGGAAGAAGAAGAGAGCGAGCAAGCAAGAGTTTAGTATGAAAAGGAAGAAAATTTTGCAGGCGTTTTAGACCATGAAAGGAGGCATACATTTTTCGACTCACTTCATTGATATGCGCTGTCCAAGATAGGGTTTGGTCCATGATGATGCCTAGATTTTTCACTGTGGAGGATAGTGTTACGACAGTATTATTAAACACAAGGTTAGGCATCAACATGGTCTGGAATTTAGCAATGAAGTGAGGGCTACCAATGACAATGGCTTGCGTCTTGGCTGCGTTTATAACGAGCCCAAAGTTTTTAGACCACTCAGCAAGAGTAAAAAAATCAGCATTTGCAACACTTATAGCTTGAGAGAAGTTGGAGAGAGGGGCAGAGGTGAATATTTGAAGGTCATCTGCATACAAGTGAAATGAAGAGCGAAGAGAATTAGTTATGCTATTTATAAAAACGGAAAACAGAATAGGAGATAGTACACCACCTTGTGGCACGCCAGAATTAAGGGAACACCAATCAGAAGATCGATCATCGATCTTTACTAATTGGTGTCTATCAAAGAGATACGATTTGAACCAGGAGAGGGCTGTAGGGGAAAGGTTAAGGGAATTGAGGATACCAAGAAGGATATCAAAATCTACAGTGTTAAACGCATTACTGAAGTCCAAGAGAATAAGAAGAGTAAGCTTCTTTCTTTCTATATTTAGACGAATATCGTCGGTGATTTTCACTAGTACCGTCACAGTACTGTGCCCCGTTCGAAAGCCTGACTGATAATCTGAAAGGAGTCCATTAATACGTAAATGCTCAGCCAGTCTCTTATGGACTATATGTTCAAGCACCCTGGACAACACCGGCAAAATAGAGATCGGACGGAAGTCGGAAAAGGAAGTGGGATTGGGCTTTTTAAGTAGAGGGATTATATGGGCATATTTCCACGAGGATGGAAAAATGCCGGAAGGAAGAGAGCAGTTTAGGATATTAGTCAGGATGGGAGCGATATGTTCTTGGAAAGGAATAATCATATTAAGACTTAAGCCGTCGTTACTAACAGCTTTAGTCTTGATAGATTTCAGGGTTTTAAGGACTTCGTCTACAGTAACCTCTCCCAGTTCAAAAAAAAACAGTTAGGGCGAGAAATGCTAGATAGCTGGGCCAGAGTGTTATTCTTAGTGACAGTATCTAAACTAGCCGGTGACGTGCTGAAATGATTGTTGAGCTGATCAACGTCAATAACATTATCGACAGCGTTGGATGTGGATTTACCTACACCAAGAGACTTCAAGAATTTCCACAGCTTAGCAGGAGGGCAGTTTTCAATAGTGGTGTGAATATGTTTTCGTCGAGCGATCCTACACACTTTATTACATGCATTCCGCAGTATTTTAAATCGTTCGCGATTCTCTTCACTTGGATGGTGGCGTAGACTTATACGCGCTCTGTCTCTCTTGGCCATCAGGCGCTTGATATCGGCTGTAAGCCACGGCGCAGGATAGTGCTTCACTCGAACCGCCTTTAGAGGAGCATGTTTGTCGAACAGATGTAACAATATGGTGTTAAATCCATCTAGCTTCTCATTAACGTTAGTGGCACTAAAGACAGTATCCCAGTCCGCATTATAAAAATCTTCAAGAAACGCCTGATGGTCAATTGATCCAAAATTACGCACCCAGATGATTTTGTGCTTTCGTTTAGGGACTTTAAATTTAAAAGAAGCGTAGATGAGATTATGAGCGGAAAAGGCGGCAGCATTAAACTGGCCGTGGGTGGTGACTAAGTCTGGAGATGAGGTAATAATTAAGTCTAATAGAGAAGGGGGACCATTATGGGGAAAGTGTGTAGCAGAAAGAGGAAGAGAGTGAAGGTCAAAAGAACGAAGAAGAGACAAAAGTTTAACGGATCGTGAATCATTTCTTATGAGACAAGTATTGAAGTCTCCCATAATTATTGTGTGAGCGTACTGAGAGCGAAGGTCGGAAAGAGTTGTTTCGAGCGTATCAAAATAATTAATGTTGCGGTTAGGGCTGTAGAATACACCCAACAATACTTAGAACTGAAACTCAAAAAAAAATTTTCATCAAACCTATACGTGTGGGGTATCTATGGATAGGTCTTAAAAATGATATTGAGGTTTTTTTGTAAACCAAATAGTTTGCGCGAGAGACACTTCCAAAGTGGTAAAAAGTGTGTCGTCCCCCCCCCGTAACTTCTAATCATAAGAGAATGATAAAACTAGAAAAAATATATAATGTACATTACCATGCAAACTTCCACTGAAAATTGGTTTGAACGAGATCTAGTAAGTAGTTTTTTTTTAATACGTCATAAATCGTAAACCGCAAATTACCTATCATTCAATCAACTCAAATATAAAAAATATAGAGTTCAAGTCATGTATGATTATGAATTTATACGGAACCCTCGGTGCGCGAGTCCGACTCGCACTTGGCCGGTTTTTTTTGTACCTTTCACTAAAAATTATGTATGTAATTTTAATTTCATACAATAAACAAAAACATTACAGTTCATCTGTTTTATTATTTTGCCCGAGATAGGGTGTCAGTCATTATTCATGATGATAAACACGAAGCCCAGTAAAAGATTTACAAACGTATCTTTGCAATTTCAGTTTATGTCAACTGTACAATGCTACGCGTAGTTGCACGAAATAATATTGAAATTTATTATAGATTTATTTTACAACTCACACTATTTAACGGCAAGTACGTACGAGAAAGTCATAGTGGAAGACCGCAGCAGTCAACCGACATATAAGTGCATGCAACTTGCATATAATGCAAACATTAAACTGCTACGACAGCTATTTGCTCCGAGCTAATATACTGTTTAATATTGATTGCAGCGTCTTCCCCAAAACTCAAGTTTATTCCCGAGAACCTATTAGAGAAGTTTCATATCTGACGAGTCATTACAGTATCTATTTTCGTTCGTGTATTCGATAAATAATCTGATACTTACTAGGTAAGTATAATAAATATATTCTGTTTTTTATTGCCTTTGATTAGGCAACAATATAAGAATTAAAATATAGTAGGGGTTATTTTTAAGATAAGTTAATCTTATATCGGTATAAAACGGTGGATTTGTGATATGATAACTGGTATCCTGTGGTCGGGCACCTGAACACAACATGGCATCGGCTTTAGTGTTAGCTGTACTCCTTTTTGCAGGTAAGTTACCAGCACCTTGTGTTATCTACTACTACCTAGTTAGCTGTGCGTAATTAACTAGGTATTAATTTGTAGAGAAAGGCGTTAAAGTAAATTTTGAATGTTAAAGTTAAAAACTTAAGGCGCTAAGTATAGCCAAATCGCAATATTCAATTCAAATTCTTGAAATAATGGTTAAAGCTATCACCATGGAAAAAATATATAACATACTTAAAACAATAAATAACAAATTGTATTGAACAGAATCATTAAAATCACAGAAACTTTGATGAAAAAAAATATCCTGTAAACCCTGTATTTTGCATTAATTGCAAATTCTCTCGGAAACACAATATTTGTTTATGTTGAAACCAACACACAAAAATCTGCCAATTTAATACCTTCAATTTGTATTGAACGGATTTTTTTTTAACTTATTTGAAAGCCAAGAAAAGTAATAAAAACATCGAAATCTCGAGAATTTTGCGTTCGGCCTTGACGTAACCGCCGCGACGGTACCCACACTGATCTGAACTTAAAATGATTGGCGTTACGGTCGATATTAAATTATCATGCATCAACCTGCTCAGATTGAGTGTACTTCCCGCCTTAATAGAAAATGCATCAAATATATTAGTGTAATAGACTTGTAAATCAACATACCTTTAAAGAATTTGGAACATTTAATCAAGCTTTAGGAATATGAGGTATTTGACTATAAGAAGTTGTTCCCAGTTAACGGATCCTTTGCAAATACTGATAAAACGTTTCATTTCAACTAACCAAATCATCTTTCTTCGCATGTGAAGTGTTCGAAGTCTTAAGAATCCAGATGGCCGTTGCGGCATTACAATTCTAGAATGGCGACCGCGCACCTGAAGACGTAGCGTGGGCTGGCCTCCCACTCGGTGGACGGATGACCTAGTGAAGGTCGCGGAAAGCCGCTGGATGCGGGCAGTGCAAGACCCTTCGGCTTGGAAATCCTTTGGGGAGGCATTTGTTTAGCAGTGGACGTCTTTTGGCTGATGGTGGATGGTGGAAGAATCCATGTTGAACTCTAATTGCAGGGCTTGCCTCCAGCGCGACCGTGGGCCGCATAGTGGGCGGATCACCAGCCACCATCGACCGCTACCCATGGCTCGTGCAGGTGGAGTCGCAGGGCGTGTTCACCGGTACCTGGGCTCAGTCGTGCGCCGCCAACATCCTCACCTCTCGCTACGTCATCTCCGCGGCGCACTGCTTTGATGGCATGTAAGTCGTCATTTCAATTCAATACCGTCGGGAATCATTTGAAAATCTGGTGACGTGATCTTGAAAAGTTATTAAAAAGTAAACACAATTTATAGGCTATTAAAATTGAAGATATGTATTGTATGGTAGTATAGTGTTGTACTATGTAATAGGATCTTAGTATGCAACGTCAGACTGAGTAGTGTACCGCCAAGAAGCGTGCTATGCTCCGGCGGGTGGGGTGAGATATACAACGTAATACCTGGTATATGAGGCATTCCATATAAGACCTCAGGTATCATCAGAGCACTGATAATCCTTGGCGTACAGGTGCCCGTACAATAAAAAAGAGACAAAAATAATTTAATTCGCCAGTTGTATTTTGTCTTTATATATTGAATATAGTGTGGTAATCTAGGCACCTAACCTACTTACGGTAGAAAACACGTAAGTAACTATACCCTTACATATACGTAGGAGACGCAAAAATAAATAATGCAATATAATGATTATTCGTATCAATGACAGCCTGTACGCACCCCAGTACCGCCGCATAAGGGCCGGCACCTCGTTGCGCAACACTGGCGGTGTGGTGGTGTACGTGGAGCGCGAGCTGAACCACCCCTCGTACGGGCAGCTGGGCTACGACGGCGACATATCGCTGGTGCGCCTGCAGACGGCGCTTGTGTGGTCCCCGGTGGTGCAGCAGGGCACCATCGCCGCCCCCAGTACACTGGTGCCCGACTCGACGCCGGTAGTTTACGCTGGGTGGGGAGCGGTCTCGGTAAGTGGCAGCCAATTATGTGGAGTATAAACAGTTTAAACAGTGAATACTACCATGGACTTTCGCATAGAGCCTCTAACGCCACTAGAGTTTATTGTGGACTTCTACTCGTTATATAGAGTACAGTAATACCCCGCTTTACGCGAGGGATACGTTTCGCAAAAACTCGCGTTAAGTGAAATTCGCGTATATCGGGGTATCCGTTTAAACATAGTCAAAAATCAGTACAAAATGCAAATCAATACTTTAATTCTAAAAATACATTGTCCAAAATTACATTACGCATTTGTTTTACGAGAAATGTATCTATTAAAAATATTTTCATAACACGGTCATCCGTGTAAAGCGAGGTATTATAGTGCGGCGGAAACCGCACCTAACGGGGTCGCATAAACCGGGGTGTTAACATACAAAACGATTAACAGTCAATTTTGAGATCCTAAATTTTATACGATTTTAGAAAAATTGTAGATCAACAACTAGGGCACGTTCCGCCCCCACTGTATAGGGGCACGGGTCACTTCCACTACCTACCTCGGGAAGGTTAGACTATACTCCATACACGGGAGCCAAGTCCGGATTGGTGGAGGTGATGGTCAGGTTGCGGTCAAACCCAGTGTCAGAAGTTTTCAAGCCGCCTAATATGTATAAGGTCTTTGACATGGCTTAACGACAGTCTAGTGATAGCTGCCGGCAACATATGGCACCTTATTACATGCAAATATAGACCACATTTGAATTTTCATTTTTACTCACCAGACAGACGGATTATCGTCGCCCGATCTGCTCGACGTGACGGTCTACGTGGTGAACAACCAGGTCTGCGCTGAGCGGTACGCGAGCCTCCCGGGGGCCCCCCGGGTGACCCCCAACATGATCTGCGCCGGTCTGCTGGACGTCGGTGGCCGCGACGCCTGCCAGGGCGACTCCGGTGGCCCCCTCTCCTTCGGCAACACCATCATAGGCATCATCTCTTGGCGCCAAGAGTGCGGCAATAACACCTACCCCGGCGTCAGCACTGCAGTCTCTACATACTCAAGCTGGATTGTACAGAACGCTATATAAAAGGAATTTTTTGAATAAAACCAATGCTAAGTTTATACTCACTTTTATTTAATTAAAGCATCGAGAATAGAAGCAATTTTAAATTCTATGAATGCCACAGGGCGTGTTCATTATTCTTTTTTAAAGCATCATAAAGTACCTAGGTACTTGTTTCTAGTTTGCTGGCAGACTTCTAATAAAATAAAAACCGGCCAACTGCGAGTCGGACTCGCGCACCGAGGGTAACGTATAAATTCATAATCACAGATGTTTTAAACTCTATATTTTTTTTATTTGAGTTGATTGAATGAAAGGTAATTTGCGGTTTATGATTTATGACGTATTAAAAAAAACTACTTACTAGATCTCGTTCAAACCAATTTTCGGTGGAAGTTTGCATGGTACTGTACATCATATATTTTTTTTAGTTTTATCATTCTCTTATTTTAAAAGTTACAGGGGGGGGGGACACATTTTACCACTTTGGAAGTGTCTCTCGCGCAAACTATTCAGTTTAGAAAAAAATTATATTAGAAACCTCAATATCATTTTTGAAGACCTATCCATAGATACGCCACACGTATAGGTTTGATGAAAAAAAAATTTTTGAGTTTCAGTTCTAATTCTAAGTATGGGGAACTCCCAAAATTTATTGTTTTTTCTATTTTTGTGTGAAAATCTTAATGCGGTTCACAGAATACATCTACTTACCAAGTTTCAACAGTATAGTTCTTATAATTTCGGAAAAAAGTGGCTGTGACATACGGACGGACAGACAGACAGACAGACATGACGAATCCATAAGGTTTCCGTTTTTTGCCATTTGGCTATGGAACCCTAAAAACATAATTATCTGGAATTATTCAAACTGGGTCTTGCTCGTGCCGCGTGCGTGGTTGCGTCGATCACGCAGGTTAACTGACTACAGACACGGTCATAACCTGGATGGGTTTGACTGTTAGGAGCATTTATCTCGACCGTTTCCGTGCTTCGCAAGGCACGTTAGCCGTTGGTACCGACTGCTATCAATAAATGGCAGTCGTTAAGCCATGTCGGAGGCCTTATAGGCGACTTGAAATCTTTTGACACTGGGGTTGGTCACGGGCCCCACAACCTCCACCAATTCGGACTATGCCCCTATGACTATAGCCCCCATATGTGGAGTATGGCCTAACCTTCCCGAGTTATGGGAAAAGACTCGTGCCCCTGCAGTGGGAACGATATGGGGGGGTTGTTAACGATTCAAACTGGGACTTAACTGAAAAACTGTCCCCAAGGAACCAATAGTCTTTTTTACTTTCCTATACCAGTTCGATGAGCTAAACGGTCTTCTTTTTACTGTATTGTATAGTAGAGACGCCCTACCAGTAAACAAATTACACGCCATCTACTGAACCAATACTAAATGACGAATACGCGGGACATTTAGACTCATAATCCTCTATAATATTAGCATAGTGTTACAATTAGTTACCGACTTACAGAACTGTTTCAACTTGCGTTAAAAGGATGGCGCTAACAGTCTCGATTCACATAAAAAAACATCTGATAAAAGATTCTAAAGAATTTGTATAATAGCCAACTTTTATAATATATAGAATGGTAGGTATTATTAACAATTTTAAACTTTGGATACAGAACAGATTGAAGTCTGTTTTTAACGTGTTCAGCGTTGTCAATTATTCAAAATCAGCCATTTACGGGAATATACTTGCCGTATAGCATAGAAGTAATAAAATGCTAGGGATGGGCTTTACTTGTTAAATAGACAAACAATATTTTTATCGATATTCTTTATTATCAATACAACATTAAAATTTTACGGTATATAAATCAACATAAATCTCTTAACAAGCAACATCAATTTTAAAAATATTTAAGTACCTAAAAGAAAAAAAAGGGTTAGGTATCTATTTTGCTTGGTTATCTTATCATTCAAGCATCAACATATTGTACAAACAAACTATGTATACAAGTTTCTTTCTTGCTTTTGAGTTTTTTCGTAAACGTCTCATTGTTTTTTCGTATTTTACGCAAAAAATATATCGATCATAAAACACATCTCACTTATGCCCAGCACTCAGGTGCATGCAGTGAGGTGCGGGGTTGCTGGGTACGGAAAAATAGTTGCCGTACCGCACTGGATGAAAATAATTTCCTCACTGTGCGTTACGGCAACTTTGCCGTACATTTATTTTGTAGAAAATTGTTATACTCATAGTAACAATATTGAGAATACCACTGTCTCTTTTCTATATGTACGGGAACATAGGCAAATCGCCCCCGCACCCGGCGTAAAACAAGGAAATCGAGCTGCCGCACTGTCTGATACCCAGATACGGCAAAATACTTGCCGTAACGCAAGGAATGTGTTAAACGCTTAAACCTTTTCTTTCTTTCTAGTTATTTTGTTTGTCTGAGCTTCAATTCTTTCAGATTGAGAGAGCTATTAAATTGCTACCGTGTTGCTACCTATCAACAATGATTATGATTTGATTATACCTAAAGTACTGGAAATATTACATATTTTTTACGTACACTTAAAATTTTACAGAGAATATCTTACCTTGAGTCGTATATTTTTATTAGTGTAAGAATTTGCTGAAATAAAAATATTAATATAAATAAATAAAAAAATAGAATTTCTTGCAAAAGCTACGGACTTCCATTGCAAATCGTGAAAGAGTTTTTTATAAAAACAGGTCATAGTTCTTTACAGCTGGGATTTATAAATGTAGCAGATTTGATTCAGCGTACGGATAAAAATAGTCTAGATTTTGATAATAATAACGAAGTATACATCTTTGTATAGTTCAATCTTGTTACGGGAGCTTAACGTGTTACGAAACCAGTTTAGTACATGTTTCTTTGTCGATTCTCTTTGTATGCCAAAGGCATGCGCTGTATAAGTCTGCAACCGTCTTAACAATATGTTAGGTAGGACCTGGAAAATAGGCTAGACTAGGTTTTCCCGGGTCCCGATCAATACATCCCGCTCATCCCGGCGACAGTCGCGCGCAAGCGCGGAATTTCCCGATTTGACGGGATACCGCACAACTCTAACCAACAAAATCGGGAGATACTCTGTGGTACTTTGACAACAAAAGACTGGTGTAAATATTTGTTACTTCTTAGAAATTGACTATGAGTCCGGACCGCGAACCTGAAGGTATTTATATAACACGTATTTATCATGAAGTCGTTTTGTCAGAGCTGATAAAACAAGTATTAATTTCATTGGTTCTGTTATGCAAAATCCATCGATATGGAAAAATCATATTTTTCTGCGAAATGTCTCAAACCCAACCAGTATTCATAGTACTTAGTATTTTTTTTTAATAATACATGGTCATAGACTTTTACTGTAACTTGATCCTTATTCGTTGTAGCTCCGGAAGATATCCTAGAATCAATAGACGAGTTGAAAGAACGGCTGTCGTCGATGAAGCGTATGATGGAAGAACGGAAATCCCAGGGTTCCGGCACCAAGGATCTGTTCCAGGGTCAGGCCCGGAGTCTGCAGGGCACCAACATGATCGACGGTAACTTCCTCAGCTTCGTCTTCGGAGGGTCTCTAGTAGTCATCCTCAGCGTATCCGTATATGCGTTCTACAATCTCTACCACGCGGTTCTAAAGAAGTTCCCCTCCACACACACGGAGCTGTAATGTTATTTTAACCTTTATTTGAAAATACCCAAATTGTTATGTTAATCTTACAAACATTACTAAAAAAAAATAGATTTTTCAAAAAACTTATACTATGTCATACATAACATAAAATTTTGTAATTACCTTTAGCAAGTTGTAATAAGTATAATGTTAATGTAATGTATTAAGTTTAGTGAATAATAAAAATGTAAGATTACTTGTTGTCATTATTTCATATTATATTCCAGGTCTTTAAATGAATTTAATGAGTGGAAAGGCAATTAAATAGTAGAAGGATTAAAATGGGAGATAGTTTTTATATTATACCCATGATAATGAACCAAAATAAGTGAAAATAATAAATGTATTCTTCATTCAATTTTACATTTTCTTATACAAAATGAAGTAAAAAAATCAGGGATTTATGGTTTTGGATATTATTGTATTTTAACTTTCACTTATTTTCTACGTGTTTTTTTGAAGACAACAGAACACGATGAGCAATAATAGAAAAGAACATCAGGTAAAGCCTTGATTGTAATTTTTCATTTTCCGTCAAACATATATTGACTTAATATATGCCTGAAAAGCTGAAAAGGTAGTTTCAAATGAGACCACTATAAATGTAAAAACACCTGCAAATGTAACTTTGATTCTTATACACAATAAAGAAATTGAATTGAATAAATGTCGATGGGTTTTCAGATCAGATTGGGGAAACCACCCGACTCGGTTATTGTTCTTTTATTCATATTTATAACGCAGCAGTAAGATGCCTTCGTAGGTCAGTCTCTCAAATGTAATACATACAATACATTCATAGGTAACAGAAAAACTTCTGAAAAAATAAATACTCGTAACAATATATTGAAATATTGTACAGTACGTTAAAAATATGATGAAATCCCTCTTCTTAGTGTATAACCTACGTCTAAAAAGCAGATTATAAGGTGCTGAAACCATAAATTCGCAGTAGCGAGTAGCCAGTAGCTTAGCCATTTAGCCATCCCTTTCACGGCTATTCATAAAACAATGTTACTGAATGCGGTAATAGAAGGACAACAATAGCAGCACCAGCAAATGTGTAACAGCGGTAAAATAGCAATTTTACTGACAAAATTCTTGTTGTTTTCAAAGTATTCTTTACACGTATCTCACAATAATAAAGATTATAAAGCAAACTATCTGAAGAATCCTATAGTTTTATATTTTCCATACAATTCATAGCCCAATCTACTCTATAGTTCATAAAATGTAACGTTACAACACTGTTCCGTAAACGGAAAATAGAAGCCTATTCCGTTCTGTCAGGAGCAACCCTAGCAGCCACCCCCACCCATGGGATCGAAGTAACAGGTAAGATATACCAATCCACAACGAATCTTCGCTCTAGCTGTCCAACGTTGCAGTTAGGCTTGGCAAGCCGACCGGAACTGACGCGCAACACAACAATCTCCAATTATTTTATTTCATGTAATTATACACAGTAATATTTTGACATCGGTGTAACGCAATCGGGTCCCGAAAAGTGAGTAGTAGTAATATTTTTTTTTCAGCGTATTGGATATATTTTTGAATTTAAGTACATTTTGTTCATTATTATGTTTGATTAGCCTTATGTAATAACTGCTCGCGAATACTACTTAATTTTAGCGAATAATGTAGTTTTTACCATCGCTTAGCATAAATGACTATATAATTATACAATACAATTCATGGCAAAATCAGCAATATATTTTTAGACAAAGCAAGCATTTCAATTATCTTAGGCAGTAAGGCACGTGGCGGTAGAAGGTAGTCTCTAGGATATATCGGAAACGACATATTACACAAGATCCCGTGGCCCCGACGACGCCCTACGACACAAAGGAGCGATAGATATCTGTTGCGCACGTAATCAAATCAACAAGTTGAGCGCTCTGGACTTCTATTCTGGATTTCTGCTGAGCTCTTTGCTCAGTGGTATTTATGGAAGCAGTTTAGGACTTCTTTTTGTAAAGATATAGTGTGAAGAAATAGGTTTTACTGCTTCGCATTTATGGTTTGTTAAGCTTTTGGTTACTATACAGGAATATATATCGCCATCGTCAGCTCGAGAACTAAATATTATAATTTCGTTCTAATTGTCTTTAGTATAGTCGCATTAAGTGCCTATCTAGCTACATATACAATTAAATTTCTAATAGGTATCATCTTTGTTTAAATATTACGACGTTCTTTTAGTTTTTATTGAAAATATTGCGCAATTTGTACTGACTGAAACTCATAAATCAGCATCAAGCTGTAGCCTAGCCTAGCTGTAGCATACCTATTATTATAGAATTCTAGAATATATATTATAGAATTCGGTTTAGTTAGTCAAAGTGGAAAGACGGAAAAAAGAACTATAAGATTAGTTAAATTTAAAATTTGTCTTTGTTTTAATCAGAAACTTTCACCTAACTTCAAGAGCATAGCAAAATCCTATACTTCGATATAAACCATTTAAAATATATCATTGATTTCATTTCCTGAGTTACGTATAAAACAAAATCGAATCTACGATTTCTTTCCAGTTTCCCATTACAACTACTTTTCGTACTCAAAAAATTGAAAAATAAATATTATATAAAGCGATCGTTTTAAAGTATTATTTTGCTATTGTTTATATTTATTGTAGCTTACAGTAGTAAGGCTTGGCAACATGCATGACAAGAAAACTGGTTCGCGCACACATGACAGCTTCCTTTATATTCTGTTCAAAATGCTACGCACTACGCCATGCTACGTGTGGGCTACGTATACATTATCGTCGTAGCAACGCTATTATAGGGTCGTTGCAAAATATCTAAAAAAAAAACCATTGAGGTACCTACCATCATAAGTTTATGTGGTCTCTTTTTGTATAACATGTGTGGCGACATCTACCATACTCGCCACGAACTACAGTATCTAAAACGCGCTATCGAATTTTAATGTTTACCATTTTAATTACTACTTATAACATTGTTTGTGTTGGTTGTGGAGATTTCGTAATAAAACGGTTATATGATTGGAGCGTTTTATTAAAAATGATTAACAGTTGTGAAAATGAAAGAAAATGTACGTTTATAACTTAGATTAACTATCTTACTAGATTAGTTTAGCAAGATAGTTATATTACTAATAAGATAGTTATAAACAGCTTTCATATAAATATATCACGGCTTTTACCATCTTACTGCGACATTCTACTCTATTTTACAGTAATTAAATCTAATATTTTTAGTTATAATCGGCAATTTTAATAAACATCCAGTTGTAGTTTTATAAGGGAGTTTTATTTTATTAGGTACGTAAACTTACTTTGTATTTAAATATTTTATTGTCTGGAACCCTTTTATACCTGGAACAGCTCCAGACCGGTTTTTCACATATGGCTTTCCGGCTCTTGGTGAACCCTGTTATTACCGTGTATTCCCGTAGTCCCCCACTTTTGGTGGACAACGGGAAAAAAAGTTGCATCGTCCACCATCGACAAAGCCACAAAAATTCTCCCGTTTTCCCCCACTGGTGTACATCGCAACTAAGTTTGTGCCACTGTCCCCCACTCTTTAAATAAATATTACCATTTTTCTATCAGAATTATTAAATATATTTGATTTTAATTAAAAACACGTCTTTTTCTGTTTAATAGTAAACATACATGCAGAGAGTGAGTCATAAGTTCTTGCGGTTTTCACCACATAATACACTCGGCTTCAAAAAAATCGCACCTTTTAAGAAATCTATTTTAAACATCTTTCAATCGTATTTGTATTATGAAATATTGGTAATGTTTGGTATCATTTGAAAGGTAAGGAAACAGAGAATGCAAAAACAATAATTCATTCAATGTTTTTTATTGGAACTGAGAAAAATTTACAAAACAATAAAAATCCTTAAAAAACCCAAATGAAATCTGATTAATTTTTCAAAACAAAGTTGCTTAAAACTAACCTAAAACCTAGTGTTACCCCCCCTAGCCCTAATGACGTCTTCCATGCGCTCCCTCATGGATCGCACCAACTTTAGGACCTCTTCTTGAGGGATTCTGTCCCATTCCTCAATAACGGCGTCTTGGAGCTCCTGAAGAGTCGCGGGAGCGGGATCACGGGATCTAACCTTGCGTTTCAGCTGGTCCCAGAGGTGCTCTATCGGGTTCAGATCTGGACTTCTCGCTGGCCACTGCATGACAGGGATCCCAACCTCTTGAAGGTAGCCCTGCACAATTCCAGCAGTGTGCGCGCGAGCGTTATCGTGCATTAATGTGAACCCGTCGCCAATAAATCCAGCATAGGGGACCACATGTTCTTCCAGGATCTCTGTGATGTACCGGTGAGCAGTCATCGACCCTTGCCCGCGAGCACCGCCGGTCCGAGAGACGCAAGAAAGTTCAGTTTTGCCGTCGGCAGATATGCCGCCCCAGAACATGCAGGAACCGCCCCCGTATTCTACCGTCTCTTGGATGCAGGCTTGGGCAAAACTTTCCCATTGTCTTCTGTATACTCTTTTGCGTCTATCGTTGCAGAAAAGGCACACTCTCGTTTCGTCTGAGAAGAGAACAGCTCTCCATTGGTCCAGGGTCCAATTGACGTGGGCGCGAGCAAATTGCAGGCGTGCTCGCCGATGCGCTGCGGTAAATTTTGGACCCGTGGCAGGTCTTCTAGCCACAATATTTCTCTCCTTTAGTCTTCTTCTAACTGTAGAGACACTCACGGCCCTTCTACGAACTGCTTGAAGCTGCTGTTACAACTCAACAGCATTAGAGAACCGATTTCTCAAAGACTTCGATACGACGAATCGGTCATCTCTCGCAGAAGTGCAGCGATTTCTACCAGACCCACGCCTTCGGAAAAGGCACCGGTCTGCAGGAACCGCTGGTACACTCTTCGAACAGAAAAGCGACTCAAGTGCAATTGCCGAGCAACATCACACTGACGTAGTCCTGATTGCAGTAGTGCGATAACTTGGGCGGCTTCAGCAGCAGTAGTGTCCATCTTCAAGGACGTTTTTCTGATGAAAGATATTCTTCTGTGTCTTCTTCGACTGTTGGTAGCAAATTTATCCCCCGATAAGCTGTATCGACCCTTTTATACCCAAAAAACAAAACAATACAAACAAAATTTGAAGAGGAGAATCAGTTCCATTGTCATTCACAGTGACTTAAAGTGTCAAGCTTTTTCTTTAATCAAATGAAATGGATATTTTTTTAAAGAGTTTTTATAGGGCTCTCAAATGATACCAATATTGCTACGAATAACTGCTTGTCTTAAGGATTAACAGTGCTTGAAGCCTATTTTTACGGACGTGCGATTTTTTTGAAGCCGAGTGTATAAAGAAAGTCTATCTTAAAACAATAAATTTAATATTCAAATAGTAAACCATTGTGTTATAATAGACAATACCCAAGGCGCAGCCAGTTCTTTTATCCCTTGACAATACCAGTCTTTTGTTTTAAACGCGAAGAAATCTCGGATGCCGTTTTCAACATCTTGCAGACAACAGCTCGATTCCTTCCAGTTCCGCTATTTTTTCTTAGTCAAACTTGCAGTATGAGGACCATGAGGAGGAGCGTTATCCATCTGCAATAGTGCTCGTCTTCGATTGACCAAAGCTGGATATTTTTCATTCAGGACTGCACACAAATGTTCCAACTGGGCTGAGAAAAGCTCTGCTGAAATTCCATGTCCATCTGGAATCAACTCTCAATAGACCGTTCCCTCAAAACTCCACCATAAATACACATTACCTCTTCTGCAAAGCGATCTCGTTTGATGACTGGTTCTGGAACCTAACCGCGCGATAACCACTGTTTTTTCATATCTGGATTTCTAAAATACACCCACTTTTCATAACATGCGACCATTCTTATTAAAAAAAAAACGATCGTCGAGGGGATTCTCCAGCAAATGTCTGCACACACCTATCCGGCGTTGAGCCTGTTCAGTGTTCAGGGGTTAACTAGTACGGAACAACTCAGCAGCTCTTATAACTTTTCCCAAGCTTGTGTAAATGGCCAACGTCACTGAATTGAGATATGTTAAGTTCGCCACATACCACGTTATGTCACGAGTTCTTTTGCTAGGTCCCGCTTCTACAGCTTGATATAAAGATTCAATATCCGTCGATATAGGCCTTCCAGCAGGGAGGAAGGGGCGGCTGAAACCTCCCGATCGAAAGCACTGGAACCAAAATTGTGCTGTCCGTTCTGTTACAGAGTTTTCACCCTCCACACTACAAATTTCTTTAGCAGTAGTTACAGCTGAGACACCTTTTCTAAAGAAACAACGAAGAAGTCCTCGAATAACTAGTTTCTCCTCCATTTTATTTATTTCCCACATTTTTATTTACGAACGGAAAAGAAATGTGTGCTGTGTACCTCAATAGTACAAGAAATAACCTGCACATCGGTGTTCTCTGTTTGTGCTTTCCGTAGTTCTTTAACACGTTTAAACTTGTACAAGTAACTAGTGCATAACCGCAAGAACTTATGACTCATCCTCTGTAATTCTGATCGGAAAATGGTAATATATGTTTAAAGAGTGAGGGACAGTGGTACAAACTTAGTCGGGAGATTTTTTGTGGCACAACGCAACTTTTTTCCCGTTGTGCACCAGTGGTGGACAAAAAGTGGGGTTATTACAATAAATGTAATGGTAAGTAGGTGTTGGCAGCTTGACACGTGTCGGCAGACAAAGAGCCTCTGTCTTCCCCACACCGCCCCCACCCCCCGAGCGGAGCAAACAGTAACGTTTTAATTGCGAATTAACACCAGATGAAACATTGTGGAAACACTTTTTGTACAAAATAAATAAAACATATTAATGGTAATATTTACGATGTTCTATGTAGGTAATAGATGTAGATAATTAACTACAACAAGTGTCGGGGGTGCCAAAACTTTCTTTTTTTTATGTTACGAGTATATCTCCAGCGGATCTCCAAATGATAACATACATAAATGAAAATTACGCAAACTGATTAGTATTTCTAATACTGAGTAAAGAACTACTGTTTTTTTTTTCAATTAGATAGGTTTCAGACCTTTGTGTTTCTGGAAGATAATGTTGTATATGTTAACGGAAAAGTATGTAATCCGTCATTGTGTACGATTCCTAGGAAATGTGCACAATTTCTAAAATTGATAGGAAATGTATGATATATATTATGTTATATGCACTTTTTCTAGGAAATCTATACATTTCCGAAATGGCAATCGGAAATACATTTGGGATTTCAGTGGGTGACTTAGCTTTAGAATAAGACATAAAGAATACAAAAAGTGAGGGTTCCACTTGAGTAGCAGATCCGAATCGGAGCACCCCGATTCCACGTGGTCTTGACTGTCACACAACTAGAGTGCGACGTAGCGGGTCTTCTGGCGAAGCCCACGCGTTTTCTCGTCATTATTTATATATTTCCGAATGTTATCAGGAATTGTATACAATTCCTAGGAAATGTGTGCATTAAAGAATCTTTGAAACATCATTTTACACATTTCCAAAATAGACTCGGAATTGCATATGTCGCAGTAAGATAGTCAAAGCCGTAATATAGTTATATCCCTAGGGATATAATTATATACTGGGATTTACTTATAATTATGACAGCGGATCATAACTATCTTACTAAGGAAATAACTATAATACGAGTACGATCTAGTAATATAACTATCTTACTACACTAATCTAGTAAGATATTTTCTTTAATTTGCACAACTGGTACTCATTTTAAATAAATAGCTCCAATAAAATAACTTTTTTATTACGAAAATCTCACAAACAAAGCAAACAAACATAACCTCCATACTCCGGTTAGTGACTTCATCCTCCTAACCAGAGGTCGCGGGTTCAAATCCTGGCCGGTGCACCAATGAATTTTTCGAAACTTACGTGCATTTTCATACCGACTACTGCTTTAACGGCGAAGGGTAACATCGTGAGGAAACCTGATTTCTAATTGTGTATGATGGTCGCGTTGCATACGTCCGTAGGTGTAAATCTTAAATGCCCTACTACACGTGACCGCGGGTGATGCTAAGTGGAACACCAGGCAACCACCGTCTATACATTGTGGATAGGACGGTTAAATTGTGCCACATGTTAAGAAGAAGAAGATAAGTAGGTAGTACTTAAAATAATATACATTAATAAAACAATCTGTTTTTTATATTTGAGTATAGAATCAACAAATTATGACAGTAAAAAGTAAGGAAATTATTAAAATCTTGTATTTAATAAAGAAGTATCTAATCAAGTACAATGTAATGTTCCCTCAATGCTTAAGACAACTATTTCACTAGACTAATCTAGTGATATAATTATCTTACTACTGAATTGCCGTGTTATAGTTAAATCCCTAGTAAGATAGTTATAAACATCTTACGTATTACTATGTTCCGGCATATAATTATATCCCTAGGGATATAATTATATCACGGCTTTAACTATCTTACTGCGACACATATATTTCCTAGGAATTGTGTACAATTCTACAATTGCTAGGTTTCATACATTTCCGGTAACATTAGAGTTTATGCTCGAGCTTTCTCGAACTCGAGAAAACTCGAGAAATTTGGCTTCATTCGAGACGAGAAAAAAATAACCGGAGCTCGGAAATTCTCGAGTTCCCAATTTGAATTGCGCCAAACGCGTCATGCGTCTTTTTTGTCGCGTAAACGCACAGTTGTGGACTGCCAATCATCTAAGTGATGGGGATGAAAATGTTGTCGCGTAGAACGATGGCGAAAAGAAGCGGCAGGGATCAACCCGAACAATTCCTCGGATCACTCTTCGTAGTATATGCGATAGAGAATGCAGAGCGAGGCTACATCTCTACGCAGCGCCAAGGGGCCAAGCCGATCTGAAATATTCTGGCTGAAATATTCGGGTTGCTCTCTGTTGAATGCGGTCCAGAGGGAGAAGCTGGTACTGGGGTGCCCAGAGATGAGAACAGTCTTTATTCCATATGAAGCCGAACCTGCGCCTTATAAAGTTGCAGGCGATGGGCCGCGGTGAAATACCGTCTCGATCTATTAAGCACACCAAGCTTCTTCAAGGCTAATTTAGCCTTACCACCTAGATGACCACAGAACTGGACTTCAGTGTAAATGTTGACACCATGGGTTCCGATAATAGCTGAGGCATTTAAAGGGAGTGTCCTAAAATGAGTTGATACGATAAATGGCATTTTCTTTGCGGTGAACGCGCAAACCGGTGTCTTGGTGGAGTTAAATTGAACCAAATTAAGTCGACCCCATTCCGAGACTTTCTTTAAAGAAGCCTCATTTCAGACACAAGTTTGTTTCGGTTCTCGATGACATTTCCCCGAGAAATGTTGGCACGGCCGGTATAGAAGACATCACCTGTGCTGTCATCCGCATAACAGTGACTGCTGCTGATTTGTAGCATATCATTGATATGCAGAAGGAACAGTGTAGGCGAATGCACACAGCCTTGAAGGACACCAGCATTCAGAGACATAGAGTCTGAGCGTGCATCGTCGACTACGACCTGTATACTTCTGTCTGCTAGAAAACTGGTGAGCTATTTGCATAATTTCTCGGGAACGAAAGAATAAGACAGAAGCTTCGCAAGAAGTGCTTTGTGCTAGACCCGATTGAAGGCCTTCGCTATGTCCAATGCTTCTCAATTGCCTGTGCCCAACGATGTGTCAGGTAGGCAAGAAGATCACCAGCGGACCAGCCCCTACGGAAACCGTACTGTCGGTCACTAAGCAGCTGGTGGTCCTTTGGGTACTGAAGGAGCTGACTGTTGATAATGAACTTCATTATCTTTGAGAATAAGGAGGTTATGGCTGTCGGTAGTTGGACGGATTCTAAGGTCACCTTTTTTAGGGATCGGGTGCACCAAAGCTGTCTTCCATGAGTTCGGGACTACGCCAAAAGAGTATGAAAGCCGAAAAAAGCGCGTTAAAACTGGAGCCAACTCTGGAGCACACACCTGCAACACGATGGGATTCCATCGGGCCCACTCGACTATTAGTTAAGAGCTAAGTTTTGGTTTTAGTTGTTTAGAGTTTATCTATCTATCTGTTTTATTATTTAATTTTTGTTCCTTTCCTGTCCTAAATAAGAGGTACCAAATATTATAAAACTATCAGATAACAAATTTTGCTTTTCTAATTTAATTTTAATATATTATTCGAGTTATTTATTCGTTTACTTATTTATTACTTGTACTACTAAAAATATGGATCTTAGTTGTCCTAAAAATAAATAATTTGAATTATATTCCAAAAAGACTCGAGACCCGAGAAAACTTGAGAAATTGGTCTCGAGAATTCTCGAAACTCAAGAAATAAAAAAGGTCGAAAAATCAGAAACCCTAGGTAACATATAATATAATATTGAGGGTTTTGTTTAATACAGGATGTAAATCTAGTCGTGCGTCATATTTTAATCAGTGGTTCTACTTTTGATTCTGATCAATTTTCCCCAAGGAACCCATAGATAAATCGTAAATAAAAATGTTGGACTCTTTGCACTAGTTTTGGCCGCTAGGATGATCGATTTGTATGAAAATTCAATTTTTTTTGCGATTTTACTATGGGTTCCTTTGGGAAAGTTGTTCGGAATTACCTAGGAGTAGAAGCAAAATTTTACGCACAACTAGATTTACATCCTGTATAAGATTATGTTTTTTGTATAATATTGGTTCGCAAAACTGTACTGAAGAAATGATTGCACATCCGTTTATTTAAGAAACTAGCTGGTGCCCGCGACTTCCTACGCGTTAGTGTTGGGGTTTTTCCAATAGTTCATATGTTTTGCTAAATTATTCTTTAGGAATAAGAAAATAACAAAATTAAGTAAACAATAAAACGAATGAAAGAAAAAGAAAAAATAAAAATATAAAAGAAAAAATAAAAAATAAAAAAAGGAAAAAGAAAAATAAAAAGTAAAAATAAAAAATAAGTAGAAAAAGAGAAAGAAAATGAAAATACAATTGCATAGGATTTTCGTGCCGGCAGATCCACTGAGGATGCTGTTTTGGAGCTCTCAGATACTGTTACAAAAAACTTGAATAATAAACTAAAAACTATTGGTATTTTCTTAGATCTCTCTAAGGCCTTTGATACTGTCTTTGTCCCTATCCTGTTGAACAAGTTGGAGCACATCGGTGTTAGAGGTATAGTACTGGATATTTTTAAAAGTTACCTAAGTGAACGAACCCAGTTTGTCAAAATTGATAATTACTGTAGTCAGGAAATTCTATTGAATTATGTTGTACCTCAAGGGAGTGTATTGGGCCCCACTTTATTTTTAATCTATGTAAATGACCTCTGTAATCTCTCTATAACAAATTGTAAAATCCTAACATACGCCGATGACACGGCTCTTGTAATTCAAGGGAAATCCTGGAATGAAGCTCGGTTTTATTCTGAAGAAGCTATGAGAACTGTAATGAAATGGCTTAAGAGTAATTTACTTTCTCTTAACTTAGATAAAACCGAGTATGTCACTTTTGCCCCTCTCTTGACCTCCCAGCCACCTCCTTCTTTCTTTATTTCAGCGCATGCGTGTCACTTAGGTACCAATATAAACTGTAACTGTACTCAGATTAACCGAACTCATAGTATAAAATACCTTGGTGTTCTTTTTGACAGTGTAATGTCTTGGAAAGAACAAATTGAGGCTACCATTGGACGTGTGAGAAAACTCATATTTATCTTTAAATCATTGAGAGCTGTGGCAGATCATGTCACCCTTAAGATAGTTTATTATAGTCTCGCTCAATCCATTTTATCATATTGTGTGACTGCTTGGGGAGCAGCACGGAAAACTATACTACTACGACTTGAACGAGCCCAGCGAGCTGTACTCAAGGTTATGTCATCGAAGCCTCGGAGATTTCCGACAGCTGAGTTGTATTCATTATGTAAAGTTCTCACTGTCCGACAGTTATTTTTCTTGCACGTAATATTGAGGAAAAACTCCACAGTACCTTATGACCCAAATTTGTTTAAAAACAAGCTCAGGAAAGATAAAGTGTGTAATCTTTACGGGTGGTAGGACCTTGTGCGAGGTCCGTCCGGATCGCTACCACCATCTTACTCGCTAATCCTGCTGCTAAGCAGCAGTGCTTGCACTGTTGTGTTCCGGTGTGGAGAGTAAGACAGCCGAGGAAATTACAGGCACAAGAGGCATTTCATCTTAGCCCTCTAGGTTGGCAACGCATCTGCAATCCCCTCCGGGGTTGCAGGTGTCTATGGGCAGTGGTGATCACTTACCATCAGGTGACCCACTTGCTCGTTTGCCTTCCTTATCACATAAAAAAAAAAATACTAATCCCATGCAGAATAGTACTTTCTAAAAATCACTTCCACTATCTCAGTCCTAGTCTTTACAATAGAGTAAATAAGGCTTTGAATATATATCCACTGTCTTCACGAGAATGTAAACTAAAAGTAGCTAACTGGTTACAGACCCTCACTTACGCTGAAACAGAAAACTTGATTACTGAGACAATATGCCCTTATCTACCTACATATCACATTCATGTTCTTACACACACGCAGGCTCACCCTCGTACACTCACACACACAAACACATACATAAACGCACACACAAACGCACACACTAACTCACACACATACATACACATACACTAACATACACGCTCTCAAACACACACACACACACACTCTCACACATGTTTTTTACCTCTATGTTTTTATATCTCCTGTGTTAAGAAATTTGTATAATAATATGTCTTTAGTATCTAACTGTACTTTTATACAATTGTAACTAAAATTGTTATAGTTTGAACCCACTCTCATCCGGAGCTGGGCGTAAACAGCTGCGACACAGTTTATACTACTGTAGCTGTTTACGTAATATCAATTATGTTCACATTTTTGTTGGTTCATAAATAAATCTTTATAAAAATCTTTATTTATATTCACAATCAACACTACTGGGGCATGGATCTCTTCTTATAGCTAGGGAAAGTTAGGTCATTCTCCACACACAGGGTCCAAGTTTTGATAGTGGTAAGATATGAGGCTAATGGCCAACTCCAGCTTAAGAAGTTTTTCAGCCGCCTATACAGGGTGTTAAAAAGTGCGTTTGAGATTTTAAGGGGTTACTCAGAATCAAGTATAGAATACAGGAAAAAAAATCGTGTCTACAACTTTTAAATCGGAATAGTGAATTAAGAATTTATATGGTAAAGGGTAAAACAATTGCAGATCGGATTTTTTCAATATTTTTCCTGTATATTTTGATTCTGAGCAACCCCTTAAAAACTCAAACTCAAACGCACTTTTTTAACACCCTGTATTAGGTAGTTAAAGAAGAAATTGAAGAACAGGTCCAGTAGAATGCCTACGCCTTTATAACATCCTGTATAATACCACTTGATAAATATTGCCCTACACTATAGTTGGGTACGAAATAAAAATACCATTTACAAATGTAGTTTGCTTTGCTTATTTCACTACGTTATACGTATATTTTCGATATTCTAAAGCGACCTACATCGTAAAACAATATAGACATCTCATCGAAAAAGAGGATCCCGTCAGTTCCCTCGGGACACCCTTGACAATTCCGGGTCAAAAATGTTAACTGAATATACCTCTGATTCGCCTAATCTAAGAGTGAAGGTTTGTTTGTTTGTTTGTTTGTAATCTCTTTATTGCACAAAACATACATTTAGGTTTATTTATTTACTCTTATTTTATCACCTCCTTATTATTTTTTGTAAAAATATTCTATGTACAGACACGCGGTTTCTACTGTTTTATTATAGTATAGATTACTTTTCATAAAATCCTTTACGGCAAGACTTTGTATGAATTCAGTCAACGAAAAAATCGAACACCAGAGTGTCTCGGCGGATTTTTTGTAAGTTGTTTACACCTGGGTTGCAGACGCCCCCGTATATGACTTTAATGATATTCTACTTAATTACTACAAGCCCCCTCCTTCGTATTCTACGTACTATGGATGACCTTAAAACAAACTTTTTTGTACCTGGATCGATATTGGTTATTTCTGTACCGCTGTTAGTAATGCTGTCAGAGTCTAGACTAATAGACTATTTGCCCATTTTTTACAAGATATTTGTAAAGCCTTACCTTAATTGAGGGTGAAACCTTAATTGAGGTGGTCGGGGTAATATCTTAATTAGAAAAATGCAAATATGAATAAATGGGTACTAATTAAAGAGACTTATATATACTAGCGTAGGAACTGTGTAGCATTATTCTTTTCTAAAAATCTGCAAAAAAAATCTGTGGCTTGATTTATATTTCCCTAAAATAAATTATTATAACTCCCTTTGAAATTTCATTGCATTCGGCTATATGGGAACTTTTTGTCTCCATGTGAAAGAGAAAGAGTGTGTTCCGACAGATTTCTTGACATCACGGATCTGTGCCCTATACAAGAACAAGGGTGACCGCTCCGAGTGCAATTCCTATCGCGGCATTACACTTTTCTCGGCTCCGGGGAAGGTCCTTGCCCGAATATTACTTAACCGCCTAATGACTATTTCTGAGCAACTTTTGCCTGAAACCCAGTTTGGCTTCCGACTCGACCGAGGCACCTGTGAAGCAATTTTTTCGCTTCGTCAACTACAGGAAAAAAGCAGAGAGCAGGGTCGTAACCTATACCTCTGCTTCGTTGCCTTGAAAAGGCTTTTGACAGCGTGCCTCGAGAAGCTCTATGGGTTGCGCTTGGGGTTCTTAGACTACTCTACGATAATATGCAATGTTGTGTTACAATAAACGGTGAACAGTCGAATTTCTTTCCCGTGACCTGTGGGGTGAAACAGGGCTGTGTCATCGCACCTACACTCTTTGCTGTATACTTCACCATGGTGGTCTTGGAAGTCTTACAGAACTCTTCTGAAGGCGTCCGCGGTCGTTTCCGCACTGATGGCAAGCTGTTCAACCTGGCCAGGTTCAGAGCATACACCAAGGTCTCCTACGCGATAATCACTGAGATTATGTATGCGGATGATCTTTGTTTCCTAGCAGAAACCCCAAACGGCCTGCAGCAGCTAATGTCCAGCTTCCACCAATCTTGCCAAAACTGTGGCCTCAAAATCAGTGTGAAAAAGACATAAAGTGTTGTCTTTGGACATTTGCAGTCGTGAGGCACTGGCCATACAGATTGGTGACAAAATGCTGAAGCAGGTCGAAAAGTTTCGATATTTGGGGAGCACTATAACTTCACAGTGCGACCTTGACCCTGAGATCAACAGCAGAATCTGTGCTGCAGCTGCGGCATTTGGTAAACTGCGATCCAAGGTCTTCTGCTCGCATGATTTGAAACTGGCCACCAAGGTTGCTGTCTACATGGCGATCGTGCCAAACCTCTTATACTCCGCCGAGACGTGGTGCATGTACCGTCACCACATTCGCACTCTGGACCGTTTCCACCTCAAATGTCTTCGCAATATTCTGAATATCCGATGGTCAGACCGTATGCGAAACACCGAAGTGTTGCGTCGAGCTAATGTAGGTGGCATTGAAGTCTATGTGATGCGGCGACCGCTTCGATGGTGTGGTCATGTATCGCGAATGGCGGAGGAGCGAGTGGCAAAGCGCATCTTTTACTCAGAGCTGTCCGAGAGCAAGCGCAAGCATGGCGGCCAGCTCCTCAGATACAAGGACGTCTTAAAAAGACACCTGAAGAGATGCAGCATCGATCACTCGCAATAGGAAACTTTGGCGACGCGTCCTCCTGAATGGAGACGAATGGTCCAGAACAAAGTCTCCGATTTCGAAGAACGTCGCAAACAAGACCTTGACACTAAACGCGATGAATTAAAAGCCCGTCCACCTGCGGCTATCACCTATAACTACGTGTCTGGAGTGGTCGCGCCGTAGTCGAAATCGGCTGGGAAGGCATCATCTGTTATTTCATTTTATTTTTTGTAAAATAAAATAGTATTGTATAGTGATGCTGCATAGCGTATTTGAACATCATAGCCAGCCACAGCTACTTAATAATTGAAATATTTTAGAGCATAGTTAATTTTTACCCCCAACCGAAAGATGCAAATGGTACATAAGTACCTTTTCCTCACATTCGTTCCTGCATTTCAGTAATACCTACTCGTTTACGTAAGTCCTTTTAGTATGTATATTTAATTTAATGTTCAACAAAAAACATAAAACAGTTGAAATATTTCCAAGGGGAAATTAAGACCCGAATTCCACAAATTTCCGTTGACCAAGGCTAAGAAAAATGGCAGAATATTAAGGAAAGCGATTTCTAAGCATGCGCCATCTATCTGTCCTATTTGAGAAAAATCAACAGCATTTTAACATGTTTTGCATGAAGGGTCCACTGCAATAATAATAAATTTCCTTCTTTCTTTGTTTTAAGATAATTGGGTTTCAAGTTTATAAATTCATTCATTCAATGGCTTTCGGATCTTCACTTTGCTAAAGTCCTCATAGACATGTAGTCGATTTTTGAAGACAACTCTACTTCGATTGACAATACAGTAAAAAAAATATGAGCGGATTTTTTCAATATTTTTAATGTAAAAATATTACACCTTAAGGTCAAACGTCTATCACCCTATTTCATACAAAACCAGGCTCAAAACTACACAAATACACACAATTAAATTAATATAGTCAAATTAACGCCATCTAATAGATTTTTTCAACCAGGGAGCACTGACGTCTAACCTTAAGGTAAGTCAGCAGTCAGACCCCGCTATGATAGCCATCGCGGTTTTATTCATAGAGTATAGGTTATGACAGTTACTTTTTAGCTATACTTAGTACTCACAGGGGCCTCGCGCGACGCTATTTGTAATGTAAAAATATTATCCCTTTATAAATAAAATGGAACGATTGGATTTCAAATGTTTTTATGGTTATTACTTGATTGTATACAGTTTTGCCATTTTTATTTTAGCCATACTCACATAAAGCACTGAAGGGGGGCTCGCGCGCGGCCTCTTTAATTACAAGATTTTCTGTAATAATGTGACCCCCTTACGTTAGCATTTTAGATTGAGCGCGCGGCCGTGGGCGAGGGCCCACTTCGCCTGATTTGTGGTATGTAATTAATAAAATAATCGTTTAAACATTCTGTATCCTACATGTATACTGGTTGTTATAAAAATTTCATTCACGTTCCTTTGTATACGAACCGATGACATGGGCTTCTATTTTCCAAGGAACCTTTATGTCATCGCTACTAACTACGCTATAGTACGTGCTATTCCAAACCGAGCAGAACTACCTGAATCAGATTACCAGCTTTTAATGGACCAGTTTGATAAAATAAACAAGTGTCCCAATGTTTCTGTCCTTTATCGTCGCTAGTCCATTCCGATGGGTAGGTTTTCCAAGGCAGAATATCGGAGCGACCTCTATCGATCGCCCTTGGCCCACTACCCCTCGTACAGTATTCATCCAAAACGCCGCAATTAACAGGCATACAATTCTTTTGCACTTACATCAAAACGATTATTTACTTGGCTTTCGTGCCGAATTTCTATTATGACAATTGACAATCCAATATAAAAGAAATTTGTAGGCAATAAAAACGACTACTACACTACTATTATATTACTATGTTCCGGCATATAATTATATCCCTAGGGATATAACTATATTACGGTTTTAACTATCTTAATGCGACAGATACATAAAACTTTATTTTTGAAACACACAAGTTTTAGTTTTTCCGATGCTTTACTCTACGTGGAACTAAAGAGCGCCGTAACTATATAGCACAAAATCAGATTAAAATATATTGTTTTTAAATGTACCATATTAAAAAAATATTAAATAAGTGCGTTTAAAATTTTAAGGGTCATTCCGCCGTTTCGTCCTAAAATTGATTTTTTACGAATATTTTTTATTTATTTAAATGATTATATCCATTTGTACTGGGGAGTTGGTGACCTCAGTACAGATAATTTTATTTTATTTAAGCCACAAGTGTACTTATATCCTTAAAGAAAACATAAGGAATGTAATGATGCCGTGGAAGGTAATGAAATATGGCAGGATGGTAATAATTTAGGTAGGATGGTAATGATTTCAATAATTTTATTTTTATATTCAGTTCCCACTACTTTATTGTTCATTACGAAGGAACCATCCTAAGTACTTTGTGTTTCTTAAATTTTGTCTTATATTTTAAAATTCCTTCTGAGAAAGATATTTTCTCTGTTTGCTTAAATTTTTATTAGTGATTTGCTGAATTTAATTTCTACTTCTTTGACTTTATCCATTTTCACATCTTTTTTTAACTAATCGAGGTTTTATTTCGACTTTATTTCTTTCTGTGACTGAACTTTTTGAATTTGTTTTTTCTTATAGGTATTTTCCCCTTTTTACGATAGTGCAATTATTTTGTTTTAAACTTTCCAATTACTTCAACTGTTTTGTATCATTATTTATAATTTCCTTAGTTTTGATGCGTTTTTGCGATCTTGCAAGCTAATATTTTCCTGCACAGGTTTCTTATTTTGTGGGTTATTTTCGACTTCTAGAGGGTCTAATACTGGAAGAGATTCTGTCATATTATCTTACTGATTGGTTCGTCGTTCCCTTTTAGCATTTTTATTCATATCTTGTACGAGTATACTGAGAATTTGATTTTTCTCTTTCCTCAAAATATTCTTCTCTTCCTTTTGAATACGATATTGTTCAGGATATTTTTTTACCTCAGCGTATTTATGCATCTCTCTTACGAAGCCTGTCTTATATTTTTTTCTTTCGTTGAATTTTTCTTAATCTTTTTCAATTTAAAAAGATTTTAAATAAATAACAACAACGTAATTAATAGGGTAGACAACTACTACAGGTCATTTGAATTACTTACTTTTTATCATCTGCCAAAAACGATATTTTGTTAAAATGTTTGAAATACTTAGACGTGACGTCATAGTTATTTAGCGCCATTGTAGGAATCTTAGCTAGAATATCTGAAACCAAAAACCTCGCTGGCTATACATTACCCAGTTTTAATTATTTAAAAAAGTAGTACAATACCTACATTAACATAGTTACCTGATCAGATTACAAATTATTTTCAAATTAGCCATTTAGTTTACAAAATCGAAGGGTACGTTTTTACGAACTACGAAACGCGCTCTTCGGACCCTTTCTCGTTTAGTAAACTATCATCCCGTTTTATATCCTTTGTGATACAATAGTACGGTTTAATTATGCCACACGATAAGAAGATTATTTATCTGTTTTATTCATATTAGAAAAAATAAATTAAATTCTTAATGGAGTTTTAGACTTATTTGTTTGGAAATGAGAGAAGGAACAGTCCTTAACTATGTTAAATGGCTATTTAAAACTACTCAAAAGCGATTTTATTTTCCATAACACAATTACTTAATATTATATTTTTGATATTATGGTGCTATCATCTCTTAAGTATTTGCCTATAGTAAAAGTCAGTTAAAACCTACAAGTTGTCTCACTCACTGATACCGACTCCATAGGGCCTGTGGGGGTGCCCGAGCACCTAATTATATAATTCAGCGGGGCTGAGCCCCCCCAATATATTTAATATAAAAATACTAGTGTGGGTTGCGGCTCGCGAACTCCGGTCCCTCAACGATAATCACAAAAACGATATCCACGCAGGCGAAGCTAGTTAGAAAATGTTAGGATAAAAAACAAAAAAAAAACCGCCCTAGTAACAAACCCCCCAATATTTTTTATTAAGTCGGCGCCCCTGGTCTCACTAAGCGTTATTTAAAATGCCTGTGATAATAATGTCAAGGTCAACATTAAGACAAAACTTGGCCGGAGAACATGACCAAGCATATTAGCATATTAGGACAAAAATATGACTTATATCATATTTGTTGCGCAAAAAGTTCAAAGTTATGTGTCCGCGTAACGTCGTTGAAGTAAACTCAATTATGATCCACTTACAGTAATGGATCACAAAGATGAAAGTACTTTATTTATTTTCATTAAAATGAGTGCTTTTATAGCTGAAACTTAACACCTACAAAAGCACACATACCTTTGAGATTTTCATGATGAAATGTTTTACAAAAGCTAAGCCGTAACGTAAGAATTTATTCTGTATTATTTTATAGGTATCCTGTGCTTTGTAAAAACTTGTTATGAATGAAATATTTCATTTAAGAAAAGGTGTTGTTATTTAAATTATACTCGTATGTCGTAGCCGTAGCTAAATTGTAAAATTTTACAATGTATATACGAGTATAATATATTATAGGTGTGACCACAGTATAAGGACATTAAACAGTATGGACACTCCCTGAAGGCTACTTCACCCCCCCTGTGTGACCGATCTGTGACCATTTGTCAAGAGGTTGGCACAGTTCCAAAGCACAGTATTATAACCAAAGACAATTTTATTTTTAACGAAAGAGCTAATACAGCCTTGTCTGGTGTATACAATACAGCCTTCACTTTATTTGTAAACGTCTAGCTAATACTTAATAAAGAACAATGAGGGCTACAGTCTGTCTACAATCTTTTGGCAGGCAGTGAAAGGCCGGAACTAACGTCGCCATCTTGAAAAATGACACAATTTATATGAAAGAAATGTCAGATTTGCGACTAAAGCGCCGCCATGTCAATGTCATCCATCTGCCAAAAGATCGTAGACAGACTGTAATTGAATGTCGATTCAACCCTAGCACATCACGCACACATTTACATGTGTACAAACATGAATGTCTTTGTAGTAAACCATGGCGCGTTTGTAGGAAGTGTCCGGGGTGTGAAGTGTAACATAATGGGTGGACCCGTTAAACCGCTTTAATACTCGCCGCAGTGAACAACTGAACAACAGTTTGTTCTACGTTTATATGCAGAGTCCAACATTTTTTTGGCGACTTCAGTAAAGTACGATATTTGTAAAACAAAAGTTGTTCAGTATAATAAGTTGATGCCCCAGTTAAAGGTTCCTACACATTTTTTTACACCTGTACTGTATACACCTATACGCTTAAATAACGCATGACAATGTTATTTATTATTTAATAATTATTTTCTTGTTTTAGTAACAGGGATTCCTAAAACTTATGTAAACACTAGCTGGTGCCCGCGACTTTGTACGCGTTAGTGTTGGGGTTTTTCCAATAGTTCATATGTTTTGCTAAATTATTCTTTAGAAATAAGAAAATAACAAAATTAAGTAAACAATAAAACGAATGAAAGAAAAAGAAAAAATAAAAATATAAAAGAAAAAATAAAAAAAAAGGAAAAAGAAAAAGTAAAAATAAAAAATAAGAAGAAAAAGAGAAAGAAAATGAAAATACAATTGCATAGTATTAAAATTGACAATCAACACTACTGGGGCATGGATCTCTTCTTATAGCTAGGGAAGGATAGGTCACTCTCCACACACAGGGTTCAAGTTTGGATAGTGGTAAGATGTTAGGCTAATGGCCAACTCCAGCTTAAGAAGTTTTTCAGCCGCCTATACAGGGTGTTAAAAAGTGCGTTTGAGATTTTAAGGGGTTACTCAGAATCAAGTATAGAATAAAGGAAAAAAAATCGTGTCTACAACTTTTTAAATCGGAATAGTAAATTAAGAATTTGTATGGTAAAGGATAAAACAATTGCAGATCGGATTTTTTCAATATTTTTCCTGTATATTTTGATTCTGAACAACCCCTTAAAAACTCAAACGCACTTTTTTAACATCCTGTATTAGGAAGTTAAAGAAAAAATTGAAGAACAGGTCCAGTAGAATGCCTACGCCTTTATAACATCTTGTATACTACCACTTAATAAATATTGCCCTACACTATAGTTGGGTACGAAATAAAAATACCATTTACAAATGTAGTTTTCTTTGCTTATTTCACTACGTTATACGTATATTTTCGATATTCTACAGCTACGTACATCGTAAAACAATATAGACATCTCATCGAAAAAGAGGATCCCGTCAGTTCCCTCGGGACACCCTTGACAATTCCGGGTCAAAAATGTTAACTGAATATACCTTTGATTCGCCTAATCTAAGAGTGAAGGTTTCACCTTAATACTTAGATACAGTTTCCAGCTTTTCCCTCGGGATCCCTTTGAATTTCTAGGACCAATAGTATGTATCGAATGATACGAAAGTACCCTAATCGACACGCCTTTTCAACGCCACCTCCTTATTATTTTTTGTAAAAATATTCAATGTACAGACACGCGGTTTCTACTGTTTTATTATAGTATAGATATAGTATAGATTTGAAAATCCTTCTTCTTTAATGATGTCGGATGGTTCGTAAAGTGGAATGTAAATCTCAGCATGCTTCATCCTGGCCCCGGCCCCTCGGGAATCAGCGAAAGTTATTCAGAATTTATGTGAGCCCTTTTAGTTGTCAGATCACGTCGCTACAGCACAACTGACCTTAAAGAATTTACAAATCCTAAAGAATAAAACAAACTAAATTTATCATTTATAAACGTTATATGTGATTTTATTCTACTAACAATGTTAAAACTCAGTAGAAGAAAGATCGGGACCACTTTAGATTATTTGTTTTGTTTTATAATGTTTTCTTATAAATAAGCACAGTTTACAGTGTTGAATAAAACATGCATGTAAGCAGGTTACAACAGTATGAAAGAAAAAGAACCTATGTATTAAACCATATCCGCTGCTTTGTACCGAATAACTTGGCAATTTTATGGACAAGTTAGCACCATAACTCTAGCACTAGTTTACGTTACTAACTCCACGTACTTACGACGTAGTTACTCGGCTATCTTCGTTGATTAATCTTCTATCAAGCTGATCTTTAAAAGTGTATGAATAAAAATTTCGTAGTCATTTTGTGTCATTAAGTGACCTCGTGCATGTCTACAAATATTTTACACGTGGCAGTGAATGGATACCCAAATCTATTGACCGCCACGCCGCATTAGACAAATAGTGTTCCACATGTCACGGTGGCTCTGGCTGACAAAAAATAATATCATCAAATAAATCACCATGACCATGGAAAATCATGTAAGTAATAAACAAACGATAGAGTAATATTAAATAGCAATATCTTAGAATTCGTAAATAACACAGTTATTCTTGGTATCACATTAGATGCTTACGATGGAGTCCACATACTATAGAAACTTTAGCCAGAAAACTTAGTTCAGCTGCTTACGCCTTAAACAAATGTGTTGGGGCGTTTCTTTTGGACTCGACTCTCTCGCTCCGCTAACACTTCCCGAAACGTTGAGTGTACAAGTTTCGAGTGGTAGGAACTTTGTACTAGGTAGAACAAAAATACGATTTAAAAGTATGTGAACAACATCTATATTAGTTACTTAAATATAAAAAAAACATTTTGAGTTTGAGTTAAATAAAAGTTCAAAAGTCACGGCGTAACGAGCTGGTACTAAAACAACTCGTATAATATAGGCACGTAGTAACGCTATCGCTACGAAAAATGGGACTAGGTTATATTTCTTTTATTATTTATTATTCAATCGCGTATGAAATAATTGTTTATGTAACGAAGACGATTTTTGTTTTAATAGTATTTTAGTAGAAAATATAATAAGAAGTAGGTATGTTATCTTTGGTAGAATGTAGGAGACTCGCGTCGAATTCCCCTGTACCCGGCCGATCAAAACAAACTTTAATTAAATTCGCTGTGGGTTGGGTGATGAGTGGGTGGTTCATATTTATTTTGAATTAAATGTAATATTCGAGTCTCTACACATACTAATAACTTATTCGGCATATGAAGGCTATTTAGCGACGTACGTAGAACAAAGGATTTTTATTATTTTTTCATTCACGTAATAATTTATTCAATCAAAACGGCCGGGGAATTAATTTCGTACAAAACGAAGTTGTGAACATAAAATATTATATTTTTTTCCCACCCAGGGTATACATTTCTGTGCTGAGCAGATTTATTTGCTCTGTCTGGGCGGGATTATAATATGTACATACATATATATGTATGTCTTTTAACGTGTGTTGCATCTCATTACCTGGAATCCTAGTTTGGAACCATGAAGGTTATTTACAAAAAAAAATGTGTGTGTTGTCCCAGATATTATTATATTTGTCCCAGATATTACTACGTATTTCTTACTTTATGACAGCCTGGTAAGAGATCCCGACGGCGATCTAATAGTTTCATCGACGTTTTCTTTATTACTTAAATTATAGTGCCTTTTACGTGATACGAATGGTATTACCAATAAAATTCTTCAGTCACAAGGTGATTTTATAATAGCCGATGTGAACATATCCATGGTATAAATTGAGTCAAATGTGTCTACTTTTGTTATATCTCATTTAAATACAAAATCTAAAAACAATTGCTCGGCTGTAGGGATACAGCAATGGTTAATCCGACCAATCGATTTATATGGAGAGTCCAAAACACAGACATGCACCCCGCTCCCCCCAGCGGAGCGACGATATAAAATTTATTTGGTCCAAACATTTGGTCGTTTTCACCATCATTAGCCAAATAATAATAATATCTGGGACAAATCACATACGATCATCTGACCCCAAAGTAGGATTTCCTGTATCTTGGGAACCAGAGACTGATATACATACACATATACATTTAAATACATACATATATAGATATAATACACCCAGACTCAGAGCAAACAATTCTGCTCATCACAGAAAAGTTTGACCTGTGTGGGGATCGAACCCACGACTCTCGGATCAGAGGTCAGGATCGCTAACCACTTAGCTACCGAATCAGTCTGCTTCTACGACTTCTACTGCTGGACAAAGGCCCTTTGGATAAAGGATATGACAGGGCAATAGTAACAGTCACACTAACCTAATTTATGGCGTGGATTGAATATGTTATTATATCAATCATATCCGTAATTAAAATAACAGGTAGGTATCCAGCCCCCAAATAAGTATTGATCTAAACTGGCAATAGGGAGTTTTCAGATGACGTATGTCACACCGAACATAAGATTCTCAATAGATGGCGTTTCTAAGCTTTGGTAATGTAGTTTTAAAAGCAGCATAGAATTTAAGCAAAATAGATTTAATATTGTTGAAAATATATAAAAAGCCACTTGAACATAGATTCTTATAAATTGAATTAACAGAAACGATAAATTTCCAACTTGGTCAAGTATGGATGACTTGGGTGCGTTCTGGTTTCTCTGTTATATGTAATTTCTTCTTCCGAACCAAAAATATAAGTCGTTTTCGTGTATTCTGTTTTTATATGCACAGAAATTCTGTTTTTAGGTATTATTCCAGTGCCAAGAATAATATTTACGATGTTACTTTGGGACTTAGGGTTTCCTATTAGTAAGGTCTTATAAAATCAGCTGAAACCATTTCAGCCCCGTCTTCCACTCCACTCAAAAACTGATTAACTTTACCAACGGATATCAGCTGATCGACTTGTTAGAAAAGGACAAATTCTCGCAAATTGGGACCTGTGGGAAAGTTGTTCAATTTTGTAAGCCACGGTTAGTGATTTTGTTAGACCATCAGGTAAATATAGGTACATGCATCTGTTCAGTTTTTTAATTAAAATCCAAAACCTTTACAGTTTTTTTGTACATATTTACTCTGATTTGTTGGATGATGAAACCAACTAATAAACAAAAGACATATTCTTATTTTTACATTCCAAGTAAGAACTCAATTTGAAAGCTTGTTAAAAGAACTTCTGTCTGAAATATCTAGTTACATACAAAGTGAAAAATCTTTTCTCGCAGTTGTCAATTTATTCTGTAACAAATGGACGTGGGTGGTGGGTAGTTAGGTACCTAGGTGGTACAGAACTGAGTGGGTGCCGCTGGGGGTGTCGGCAAAGCCTGAGCTGTGGGTGGAGGGACGTCTGTGATTTTGCGAAACGGGTTTGCACACCTACGTCCATTAGCGAAAGTCCCGAACCACCCACGTTCGAACAAAGTCTAATATTTTACTTTACCTTTGTACTTTAACCTTTTCAGCACCAAATACGTAAGGTCCTTTTATAGATAAATCTGTCTGTGCCGCCAAGGACATGAAATGACGTCAAAGGGTTTACAAAAATTTTACTACCTTACGTTTCGTTTTATTGAAAACTGTTTTGGTTTGGATACTTTGGATGTGTTTATCATAAACTACAACATAATAAATATACTACAGTATGTAACGTGGCTGGAGACTAGGGCGGTGGTGTGGCGGTCAATAAATTAATTATGAGCGCTTACACAAATCGTAGCTTGTTATAGACCCAGTGTAGGTAGAATCTTACTGAGAAGTTAATCATAGTACGCTTTGCCAAGTAGATTAGTACGTACAGTGTTCTAGGCTGCCATCACATTATAAGTATGAGAAAAGATCGATCGTAATGAATATCGAAGTGCTCTAGTCTCAGTAGTTCCCTTAACAGTTAAAACATTTGCTTGTGAAAACCGAAACATCGTTTGCATAGTTCGCAGCAATCTAGAAATTTTTTTGAATAGTTAAGAAATGCCTCTATTAAGTTGCATTTTATAGAAGTTTTAGTTCTTCGGTCAAGCTTCAGGGGGGGGGGGCAATTGCACCCATTGCCCCCCCCCCCCCCTGGATCCGCGCCTGGGCTTGCCTTTCCTGTAGAACAAGCCAGTGTAGCCAAGAGGGTAATGCAGGTCCTGGGCGTCCCTGCGTTTCCTTAATTCCGTACCAGACGGTTCAGTGTCTGTGGAGAGGTCACTCCACCCATGACAGCCATGCTGCGTGGTCAACAACAAGTGGTAGTTAGTAAGCCACTTTAAAAGTTGTCTCCGAGACACTGACATGTATCGTCTGCAATAGACGTATAGGCCATTGATTGATTTGATATACATATATATACATACATACATACACACACACACATGTATATATATATATATATATATATATATATATATATATATATATTATTCAATGAATTTTGGTTCCATTTGTCCCCGTTATTTTTGAGCGCTGCGCTTTTATATTATTTTATAGGTAGTATACTCACATGGTATACTATCACTAAGCTTAAAAAATATTGAAATCCGTTTCCCGGTACCCGTGCACTCTCCTTGTTAGTATGGGAAACTATTTTTTTTTACCACTGTATATATTATGCCATCATACTTAAAATTATTGAGATCAACTCACAGGGACCATCCATAAATTACGTCACACGTTAAGGGGGAGGGAGGGGGTCAACGAAGAGTGACATTATGTAAAAAAGGGTAGGGGGAGTCATAAACGTTGTGACGTCACATAATAAATAATAATAAAATATATAGTTTTGGAATTTCTGTTTTCATTTATTCAATTCTTGGCGAAAAATTGCAAAATATGTGACGTCACACCAGGGGGTGGTCCCACAAATGTGACCATCTGTGACAAGGACGGGGGGGAGGTAAAAAAATTATTAAATTCGTGTGACGTAATATATGGATGACCCCATAGTATCTCTATTAATACAAAAAATAAAACTACATAGTATTTGCGGTTCTCGTGCCAAAGGGGTGCCAAACATGTATTTTTTTACATATGGAAGATAATTAAGGCAATACATACAATATAAAAACGAATGGTAATAATAATAGTCATCTAATGAGAGGTGTATTTCGTATGTTTCAGTAGGCATGTCGTCGTGCCGCGTAGCGACGTGCGTGGCTGCGTTGGCGGCGGTCAGCTGCGCCGTTCCGCGTGCCGCGCTCGCGCTGGACCTCAACCGCCTCTACGGGCATCACACCAAGCGATCCGGTAACAATACTCATTTAGTAATAAACCAGTATCTGGGTAAACAAAGTACAGTGCGTGATTTTTAATGATTTTATTTATTTATGGATTCGGGTTTCCCAATTTCCCTGTATCTTAGTAATGGTAATAAAATCGTATACAAATTGTGATGTATTTTTTGTTTCAGAATACTGTCACCCTTACGAGCCTTTCAAATGTCCGGTCGATGGGAACTGCATTTCGATACAATACCTATGCGACGGAGCGCCGGACTGTATCGACGGTTACGACGAGGACTCAAAGCTGTGCACCGCTGGTACGGACACGGACTATTGTTTACATTTATAAACTATGGCAAAGGCAATTTCACTTTTTTATGTAGTTCTGTCTTTGCGCGCCCCATCCTCTTCTTTCAATACATTTTCGAAGATCTTGTGTTGTACCATACATAGGAGGGAAAAACCCGTTTTCTCGTGGACTCACTGACGGATTCCGTTTTTTTTTTCTTTTCTGTTAATTAAACTTCCTTTTCTTCTAGAACTATTTCAAACACTGCCAAGTTTTCAATTAGAGTCAGCTTCACATTAGTTTACAAAATTATTATTGATTGGACCACGAAGACTCCAGGTGAAAACGCGGAACCCGAATCTACGTGATTATTTCCATATTCCTCTAGAATCAAATATCAAACGTTCCTATTATAATTCATACTAAACTCATGTTAATTTGTAATTATTTGTAGCAAAACGGCCCCCAGTTGAAGAGACCGCATCGTTTCTTCAGTCGCTCCTGGCATCACATGGACCCAACTATCTCGAGAAACTTTTCGGAAGCAAAGCAAGAGATGCCTTGGCGCCACTCGGTGGCGTAGAAAAAGTAGCTATAGCACTTTCAGGTAAATTAAAAAAAACTTTTACAAGGTGATTTTAATGGCGGATGTGAACATATCCAGGCCAACTTTTGTTCTGTCAGTTTTTAAATAAACGACAAACAAATGAGTTCTGTCTACAAATCGAGCGTCGCCGTCGGATTGTCTGTCCATTTTTGTATGGAGTGCCCAATATTTTTGTCGTTTAGTTAAAAAGCGGTAGATCCAAAGTTATCACTTTTGACACGAATAATTGCTTACATATTCACATCCGCCATTATAAATATCGCCTTGTATTTAATATATTAGGACGGATGCACAAAAACGAATATAGACTTCAGATTTTCATTTGGTAACATTTAAATTCTCATTACAGAGTCTCAAACTATCGAAGACTTTGGAGCAGCTCTCCATCTCATGAGATCAGACCTGGAACACCTTCGTTCAGTCTTTATGGCTGTGGAAAATGGAGATCTCGGCATGCTCAAATCTCTCGGTATCAAGGACTCTGAGCTAGGTGATGTCAAATTCTTTCTGGAGAAACTGGTCAACACCGGTTTTCTCGACTGAATAGCACCGGAGTCTGCCTCTGATTACAACGTTGTCCAACTCGTGCCCTTAAGCTCCTCCTTTTACAGCTATCTTCCTTACGAAACCTTTAAATACAAAAGAATGAACTAAAATATTCCCTTAAAAGACGTAGCGAAAATGGGTTACAAATTATGTCAATAAATTTAAAGCAGCATAAGGAAAAGTAATTCGTTACTAATCAAAATTGATATCTACAACCGGCCACGTAGTTTCTTTATGATAGTAACGATTACATACTTGGGACTTATCGGCTTTAAATTTTCACAGAAGTAACCCTTTCGCGTGCTTCATTGTCTCAAGTTAGGTTGATCAAGAATACAAGCTCGCGTCAATTATAAATTTGAAATGGTCCCCGATTAGCGTTATATCAATAACTTTTTTGTTAGTATATTTTTTCCCTACCAATGACGACACTTTAAGACCACATGGCACTATGCCAGAATCAGAGGCGACTCCACGAAAGTAGGATTACGTTAGCGTCCTTTCTGAGCGAGATATAAAGCTACTATAAAAGCTGGATGACTATGTTCACAAAAAGTATTAGATTTTAGAGTGATAAAATGTTGAAAGAATGTATGCGCTTTATATCTGGCTTTTTGAAAATCCAGAATAGGACCACAGATACATATTATAATCTTAGTTTTAAGATATGAACTTATATTGTAGGATAACATTACATACATATCATAGTGTTACCCGTAGAGAGTAAAGTACAACTCTCTAATGTAAAATTACGTATTTTATGATCGGTATTGTCTTATATAATATAAAAACCTTTTTTATAAAATCTTTAGTCTTTTTATATCATTAACATATCAAAGCCATTCGGTGCTGCTTTGAATTCCAAACATATCGAAATTGTGTGATTAAATAAAAGTAAGTAATTTATAAAATCAAATATTGTTACTTGCACTGTTATGTACTTATTATTATGTAAATGTATTTGCAACTAATTTGTAATAAATTAGTTGATATTTTTAAATGTCCTAAATGATGTAAATGCTTTTGTCAAATGCGGGCTAACGAAACAACGAATTATGTTACGGGCAATCGTATAAAAATACACATCCAGTATTTTTGTATACCGCGCCGCTAAGTGATGCTTATATCAAATGATCGGAACTAGGAAGACCGATAAAACTAAATAAGCCTGTATTTGCCAAAAGATGTGAAAATACTCAAAAAACACCACTAGTAAGAGATTTGTTACTTTTGATAGGTAAGCTAAATATTCTTACTAAATATAGAAAACACTTTTAAAGCCATTTTAAAATGTTACATTTACTTGCGCAAGATCAAATATAATATTTATTGCATTTAATTACTAGTTACTTGTCAGATTCTATTTCTATCTTAGTTAGTGTTTCGAACAATATTAATGGCTTACTGTTCGTAAACAAGAAATCAATAAAAATATCATCGTAAGCTGCATTTTATTTAACCCTCCACTCACCCCCCTACGAAACTGAATATTTGTACATTGAATTTTTATATTCCTGATTACAAGTAGGTTAGTTAAAGAGCAATTGAATAAATATTGATGCTGGGAAATTATATCGAAAACAATAGAACGATAATGCATCTCCTCATATGTCACCTCGTCTGCAATCACTTGCAATGTAGAGACATTCGGTACCTGTACCTGTATGGGTGCAAGTGGTTGCAGGTGAGGCGGAGTATATGAAAAGCTCCCGTTAATGGGTCCCTACAACTTTTTAACTTGTTGTTAGAATTAGGTGGGTCCCTACATTTACACCCTGCAATTAAAAATGAAGCCAAAAGTTAAGTAAATTTTAACCACCTCCGTGGTCTAGTGGCCAGTCTGCTGGCTTCACATCAGGCCGCGGGTGCTTACCCGGCGGATCTTTTGTTCAACAAACGATGTTTGTTTGTGATCGGAAGCGACCTCTGTTCTCAGTAGTTCAATTAAAATCCCAAAAGTAATACAATAGTTATTTGTTCAAAAAGTAAGCAAAGTTATTTTTTGCTACGAGAGTAGACTTTAAATCAGGAACTAGCGAAGTAGTCTAGAATTGAATCACGAGCGTAGCGAGTGATTCTAATATAGACTACTGAGCATAGTGAGTGATGTTAAGGCACGAGATATAAAAATAACTTGCTCTCATGTAAAACATACAACTTTTCACCTCAATCAGCAAGAAAAGTAAAAACATAGTTGATTACTTTGGAGACAATATAGTTTTTTAATTATAATGTTTTTAATTTAGAGGTTGCGTTCGGAAACTGCGCTGCTTGACATTTTTACGAAAACCTAAGATGAAAACCAAACATTATGTTTTTAAGTAATCGATATTAATATGTAATAGGTACATAATTATTTTAAATATTACGTCTTTAAAAATGCAATAACACAATTTATTAACTTCAATTTCATTAAATAACATACAACATTTTATGCCTATGAGTTAAATCGCTAGGCCAAAATGAGTTTCTGCTAGAACCATTGCCCATACTTTTTCAGCGCCGCACAAAAGGTGCTATTCGAAATTCAAATCACTTTATCTCACGCTCGCAGCAAAAAGCGTTTTTGCTTTGAGTTTTTAGGGACCAAAGGCACCCTTTTCGTGCTAGAGAGGTGAAAACATATATGTTACTGAAAGTCTACCGTCATGTGTTACTACAAAACTGAAATAAACGGCAAAAAACTGGTAAACAGCTATACTCTCTCTATCTTTTAGTTCTCTGGCATTTCTTATAATTTTTTTTATGACCCATGGCACTATTGTTCACACTACCTATTGTAGTACCAAAGTAGTGCCATGGGTACAAATGTGGTACAAATGTGGTACAAATCATATCCCTTGACACTACTTCGGTGCCAGTAGTGCAAAAGGAAATTTCGACTTCCTCTGGAACCATCGCGGGGTAGGTACTAGACTTCATTCCATCAGTAACCACAATGGGGAAGAAAACTGACAAAGCTCGCCGATAGAGGCGCTGATATCGCTTGACTCATACTAACTGTCAAAACGTATAGAAAAAATTGTTTACGTGAACTAAACATAAGATTATTAATGATGACCACGCTGAATACGTTAAAAACAACCGACTTCAATCGCAACAACTCCAATTTTGCTATGTTTTTGTTGATTTTCTCAAAAACCGCTGAATCGATTTCGATAAAATTTATATGGGACCACTTGTGAAGTATACCCTTTCAAACAAAAAAGAATTTTCGAAATCGGTTCAGGCGTCTTCGAGTAATCGGTGAACATACATAAAAAAAAAAAAGATTCCGACGAATTGAGAACCTCCTCCTTTTTTGAAGTCGGTTGAAAAAATGCCGCGTTGTGTGGCGATTGGTTGCAATAATAATAATTTCCTAAAGATTCTCGGATGAAGAAGACGTGGGAAAAGTTACGTTTTCAATTATGTACTTTTCAACTTCGCCTTTAATTGAGGGACAATCCAAGTCGCATACATTTTCCATTTAACAATTTTACAGAAAAAAAAACTAATTTATAACACCTCGATAATAAAAAAACGCGGAACTTATTGAAAGTTGTTATGAGTCAAGCGTCCGTAGCGCCATCTGCAAATAGCTTTGCGTTTTCTTCCCCATAGAAAACTAAATAATGATCAATGACACAACATACAAATGATAAACTTTGACGGCCGCTTTGTTGATTAAATCGTTTCTTGCTGTTATTGTAAGCTACTGCCACCCATTTTTACCAAGAATTTTTACGAACACTTCATAAGAACTTATTCATTACGTTTTTTAAATAATATTTTTTCATTTACTTTTAACCTTCAAACTTTTTTGTCTCTTTACTTAAGTTCTTTGTTTTTTGTTTTTCCATCTTTATTTTCTCTATTTTTCTTTTATGTTCTTCTGACGATGAGTAGTAGAAGTAGGCACAATGAAGACTTATGACGTCAAAGCTCAAAGAACTGCGAGTAGAAAATCAGAAACAATATTGATTGTCGCCGTGAAGGAGAAAGCTAAATAAAGTATAAACTTTGGTATTGGCAACTTTGTGTTCCGTGAATGCCTGGGAAGAAGACTGCATGAAAAATAAATTATAAACTTCGTTGACTAAATTAATGTCGCGATAAATTTTTCAAAAGTCTTATATTTTCATAGCATTTTCAACTTTTTATCAACAAAAGTTATAAATTTCGCGTTGAAGCCCACCTGATCCGAAATGATAAAAAATAGTCGCCCAATGACGCCGATACACTTTGACTTCACGTCTAGATCTTTTTAATTTTTTTAAACAAAATATCGTTTTTGACAGATGTTAAAATGTAACTCAAACTCGAGTTAGTCATCTCCCCTGTAATTGAGGATAAAAACATGTTTGTACTTAATTTCAAGTCTTTATTTTCTAATTCTTATACACTTTACCACTAATCAAATAGGTATACTATGTATATTTTACATCACGAAAAAAGTATGCCCTACGTTCCAAAACATGAGAATACTATTATAAAAAATATCTTAATGATAATAGTTATACTAATTAATAGAAAACAGGGGAAAAAATAGATAGATTGAACTTCGTTTCACAAAACTAAGATTTTATGTATGTGCTGGTAAGCAAATGGAGCAAAATAAAAAACTATTTCAATTATTTTGAATACATGAATTTCATGACAAAGTTTATTTTATAAGCATAACCGAATTTTACGGGGCGTAATGCCAATAATTTGCACTTTTTAATAGCTATAAAACGTATTTAAACATAACGCTACTCCAACAAAAAAAAACGTGATTCATGTCATGACTTATTCATCTGTATTTCTGTTGAATTATATTGTTCTGAGATATGTGGCATAAAAGAAAAAAAAAGTGAACGTCTATACTTCATTTGTTTAGGTACTTAAAAAATGAAAACAATCTTGATACAAGAGTGTCTTTTTATTCATATGTGCATGTTTAAATTCTCATATTTTTAAACACGTAATACATTCTACTCGTTTGAGAATTTTAACAAGCAGCTATCAATAAAAAGACATATCAAGATTGTTTAGGTTTTTTTAAGTACCTAAACAAATGAAGTATAGTGCGGCACTAAAAATATTATTGGCTTCATAGTTTTATGACGTATTATTAAATTAGCGAGTATTGTGTACACAATAATTGACTGGCTCACTTTTTCATTTACATAATTTTTAAGTTTCTGAAAAACATACTTTTAAGTGGCACTGCATACTTTCGGATCACAGAAGCCTTATAGGGGGGCCCCCGAAACTATCCAATACAACGTAAAATTGTATTGGTTTTCAAAAACGATTTTTTTTTATGGAAAAGTTATATATTATATATATTATACTCGATTTTTAGTGCCGCACTTAACGTTCACATTTTTTTTTTCTTGAAAGTCATTTAAATAAATAAATAATCCAGGACATATCACACTCGGTCATATGGCCCTAAACTTGGATTCCCTGTATTATGGGAACTAGAGACGGATATACATACACATATATATATGTCGTGGCCAGATCATAGAATTGATCACTTCATGATGTGGCCGGCCATTTCATGAAATGGTCGTATTTCATGAAATGCCCAGCTAAAACTGACCATATCGTTTAAACGTCAACGTTTAATGATATGTCCATCCACGTTTGGCCATATCATTAATGTAGGGTTTCCATGATATCAAAGGTTTAATAAAAAATAAAAATACGTTAAAAAGCTATTGGCATTCTTTAAATCTGAGTAATCTTGGTTAACAGATAAATTATACATTTTTAATACTTACCTTTTAAGATTGATATCTACTAACCTATGAAGTATTATATTTTCCGAACTTCAAGGTTTTCAGGATCAGGTTTCAGGAAGGATATCAGCGCCTCTAACGGTGGATACTGTAACTATTTTATGATATGATCACTAATGCTTGACCATTTCATGAAATAGCCGTGCGTTTTGCTGTATATCGTCAAACGTTGATGTGTTCATTGATCTGGCCAGACCATATCATGATGTGATCAGCGGATATTTTCCATTTCATGAAATACGACCATTTCATGAAATGGCCGGCCACATCATGAAGTGATCAATTCTATGATCTGGCCACGACATATATATTTTTTACCCTCAATTGGTAAGCCTTTGGCATCATCTCACCTGATGGTAAGTGACGATGATGCCGAAGATGGAAGCGGGCTTACCAAGATTCCCCAACGCAATGGGGAACTGGCTATCTTATCTTCATGACGGAACACATTAATGCTGTTAACATTGATGTTTGGCGGCAAGTTTTAGATAAGATGGTGGTAGATGGCTCAGAAAATGCCCTACCACCAACCAAACAGAGTCCTACAAAGTTTGACCCTGCCGGGAATCGAACCCGCGACCTCCTGATGTGAAGCGAGTGGACTAGCCACTGGGCCACGGAGGCGGTACGTTTTAAATACATACATATATAGATATAATAGTGTCTGCCGATCACAGAAATGTTTGCCTTGGGTGGGGATCGAACCCACGACTCTCGACCTCCTGATGTGAAGCGAGTGGACTAGCCACTGGGCCACTGAGGCGGTACGTTTTAAATACATACACATATAGATATAATAGTGTCTGCCGATCACAGAAATGTTTGCCTTGGGTGGGGATCGAACCCACGACTCTCGGATCAGTAGTCAGGAGCTCTACCCACTGAGCCACCGAGTCGGTATATTCTCAGTCATACCTCTGAACAATATATTTCGATAAAAATACACAAGAATAAGTTACGAATCACATTTTTTTGTTGCCCAGGGGCGTTACGTTTAAATACGTTTTGTAGCTATTGGAAAGAGCAAATTCTTGGCATGGAACCATTAAAAGACAAGTATACTATTTGTGATAGAAGTGTTATCTTACAAAACACACAAATACTGCAGATACATACATAGTCCTTAGTACCAGACCTGCGCCTTCAGTTTGGAGATAATGGCAATCGTAATCCCTTTTACAAAGCTTCTAGAAGCGTTTCTAACGCACTGTTTATGTAGTGTCACCTGTGTAAGCACATAAAAACGAATACATATTAAAATTCAGACTGCCTATCTACTTCTTAAATTAACAATAATCAATATTTATGACGTAGTAATTAAAATTAAATTACGCACTATGAAAAATGATTTTAATTTTTTTCGTTTATTGTTTTTAGTTCAGTCAATGAATGGCCCAAAAGGGGTTATAGAGTGCGTGAGCAAAGACCTAAGCAAAACGTGTTCAAGTTAATAAGTTAATACCTCAAAAACGGTGCGCCGTATGGAAAAAATATGTACGAAATGAAAGCTCATTAAATTTTCTACAACTTTTATTCTATACACTATTTCCGTATTCCCAACCGTTTTCGAGCTAAACGCTCCGGAAAAGTAAAAATGATCGAAAAAACGATTTTTATTAAATGCTCCTTCATGGCGTCTAAATTATCATCTACTGGCTTCCACCCGTGACTTCGTCTGCGTATACTTCAGAATTGGGTCCAGATAGAAATAAAATGTTAAGGCAGCGACACCTAGTGGCGAAGTATAATTTAGACGCCATAAAGGAGCATTTAATTAAAATAGTTTTTTCGAACATTTTTATTTTTCCGGAGCCTTTAGCTGGAAAACGGTTGGGAATACGGAAAAAGTGTCAAGAATAAAAGTTGTAGAAAATTTAATGAGCTTTCATTTCGTATCACATAATTTTTCCATACGACGCACCGTTTTTGAGGTATTAGCGAAAAACTCAAAAGTGGGACCTTTATGTCCTCCCCCCACTACGGCTCACCCCCTAGAGGGGGGGGGGGGGACTTTTAGTATGTTTACTTCCTAAGCACCCTGAACACGTTTCTGAAGAAATCGCTTAGGTCCTTGCTCACGCACTCTACAACTGCTTTATTGACTGGACTATTTATAGAAAAACCAACGGCTTATAATACAAAACAGAGCTTATTCTATAAAATAAAACAGCAAATAACAGGATTTCAATGTTAAATTAGTTAAGGGACACAGCAAGAAAAATATATGTCCTATTTGTAAAAATAAAGAGTTGCTGGCATAGCCGATAATAATGGAATGCATGAGCATCATATCTGCGACAGTTCTACTGTCAAGGGACATTAATTTAAAGTGATTGAATTTTACAATGTAAAACAAATGTGAATGCGGAACAGCAAACGTTTCTGGATAAATCCTCTTTTATTGACGTAAACAGAACACTGTAAAAGGGAGACGAAACGCTGCACGTCCATTCAAGGATACTTTGGACATAAGTAAAATACACAAATAAAATTGAGTTTGTATCGGTAAAAGTTTTGTATACACGACTAACAAAACCAAGTTTTCTCTATACGCTTTTGTACTACGTTGTTATAATGAGGGTTAAATGTTAACTTCGTATCTATGAATACACCCAAATGTCTGATACTGTAAACGCGTTCTATAGGGACTCCATTTGTATTTGACATATTTGGCCTACACATTTGTCTTGTACATTATACGTACATTAGTAAGGCTTTCAATCTCGGCAATAGCATCCATGAAAAATTTCTAATTGTGGCTTCTACACATGAAACTATAAAACTTTCCCCAAAAAAACTTAACATTTTCATTTAAAAAATCCTCGGTTTGGTACCCAGCAGTTTAATTTTAAAACTCTTTTAAGTAAAATTGTGGGAACAGCAGGTTCAATGGTTAACTTTCTTATCTATTGATTGCATGAAACGTTATATGTTTTATATTTACTAAGATATGTTTTTAAAATAACCCGGGAAAATATTTTAAAAAATCAGCTTCTTTTTTAATTCGATTTTAGGAAGCGCTTACGCATTTGTCTTACTTGGTTGCGTAGCAGTTAGCATATCTGACTCAAGAACACCGAGAGATGTCATTCAAAGCAAATATTTGAGTGAAGAGCATCTGCTCATCCGAGTTGTTTGCTCTGTTTCTGGGTGTTTAATATATACAGCAAGGATTTATGATACGGGGCTGTACCACTGCAGGTACAGGAAAACGTACTTAGGAGACTGACTTTAATGTTGTCCTTAATGCTGACCTATATTTTGACCTACATTCGCAGATTTTATAACGATGAGTTGATATTTTAGTGTAAGATGTTTCCTGGAATATAAATCTATGCAAAGATAGCGGGATACCATTTATTCCGATCCAGCTTTGACCTTACAAATATGTAGATTTAATATCCACTGCGGGATTGAATGCCTTACATTCAAGTATATAAGCTACAGTTACATACTCTAAGATTTTTTTCCTCGTTTTCGATTCGTTTTGGATACACGCATGGTATCTTCTTCATCCATTTTACTATAATGTGAGTGGATGTGAGCTAGTAATTTCTGTTCCCTTGTAAACACTTTATTACACATGTTGCAAGTGTAATGTCCATTGCTTCCTGCTAATAAATGCGCAGTAGATTCAGATCGGTCGTTTTTCATTGTCACGGACTGTGATTCGTTTGGAATTGGCAATACGTACGACGGCGTTAAGAGGGGGTCAATATTCAAGATATTGAACGAGTCCGGATCTAAGTGTCTCGTCGCATCATCCAAGTTAAGCGAAAGAGGTTTTATACCTTGTATCGTTTGTTGGGTACCAGGCGCAAATTTTGTTTTGCGTGCCCTATTTACAGGTTCTTCTGCACGCTGTTGCGGTTTCGATGATATCAACAATTTGCTAGGATTACCAGTTTGCACAATTGAATAAGATTGTTTTTGAGCGGCAGTTGCCGAAAATAACATAGAGCTTACGGTGTGTGGTGGTGTTTTTGCCGCCATTTTGGGTACAGTTTGAAAAATCCCCACAGGGTATGGCTGTTTATGAAGATTTTGCTTCGTCACGTCTGTCTGTTCTGATTCGAACACTAAGCTATTAGTTTTGCCAGATTGTCTTTGTTTAGTCTTTATTTCAACAATATTTTGGGATTCTTGAACTCTTTTTGCGGGTTTCTGCGTTTTTGAATCATATTCTTGAGTTTCTTCTACTAGAGTAAATGTGTTGTTAGGTCCAGGAACTAATTTATACGGACAATTTAAGTTGGGTGTCGGGGGTAAATTGATTGTTCCACACGTGTTGCTTTGCTTTCTTCCAGATGGTCCTTCATCTGCGTTGATCTTAGTACCGATCAACGATGCCCCGGAGTCTCTCGAGTCACGTTTCACCCTACTGGCTGGCCCTATTCTCGGTTTGGGCTTCACCAGGTTGCCTGTAACATGAAATATTTATTTCTTAGTTATGCATATTATCACTTGAACGGATGGATATAATGTGCGGGTTATATATCCATAAGTAAACATTCACAGTAATGCATAAAATGTACTTCCACTGAAACTGTGTTTCTTTGGAACTGACTAAATTGTAATTGCGCTTTGTAATTCAAAAATTCACGCACACACACTACCTTGAGAAATGTTACGTAAATAGTATTATTATGAAATCTCCGACTATCCAGTACTCGACTAAACTGTTAGTACTAAAGTGATAAATAATTTCATTTTCGCGGCTTTTTTTAATATGTGAGCGAATGACCGGTAAAAGGGCCCACCCGATTAATAGGGCAGACTGTACACACACACAGTCCCTTTAGAAATGTTACGTAAGTAGTATCATTATGAAATTCAAAGTGGTGAAAAAATAAGGAATCTTTGGGCATCTTCACGTTGTGGCATGTTTCACGTACGCACTCCGAGTGATTAAAAAATCAACTGTCATGCAAACCGCTCTGGCCCGCTACTACGCTGCTTATGGCTTAACTATGGGATTATTATGTGGGGAAACAGTACAGATGCACCAAATCTGTTTTTAGCACAAAAAAAGCTTATCAGAATTATTGCAAACATTAAACAAGACGAAACGTGTAAACCCTATTTCAAAAAATATAACATCCTAACTTTACCTTCAATGTACATTGTCGAAGCATGTAAATTCACGAAAAAATGTCCCGATTTTTATAGTAAAAGGAGCGACATACCTACCAAGCGCGCATTAAGAAAACAATACGCAAATAATTTCGTTCTGTCTACCTCAAAACTAAACTTACACTCTTCGAGCCCACTTATTATGTCTATAAAATTATATAATCATTTGCCTGACGAAATAAAGCAAGAAAATATACTAAAATGTTTACATTATTACTAAAAAAATTATTACTGAGCAAATGCTATTACACAATTGACGAATACTTTCATGATAATGACTTATGAACTTTTATCCTTATCTGATTTTATATATGGACATTTTTAAATTTATTTTTACTTTATATATTTTTAAAAAATCGACAAACTGCATGCTTTATTATTTTTTAAATTGATGTAAAATTTTATATTATTTTAGACAAGAATTGACTTCCTTTCTCTTAATTTTGCTGTGTCCTACTCAGGGTCCATGTTGATACCACTGTTGTAATAGGGCGAACGGAGCGGTCGATCCAGACACAAAATCCCAGGGTGCGCCTCGACGGTATAAGAATCGTAAACAGAAAATGCGCTAACTTCGTTCGCGCGCGCCTTATTAAAAAATGTGTAGAAAACAGATGTTGAGAATTTTGGATCCAATTTTTTTTATGCGCAAAGGTATCATATCTCATCTCAATTGTTATTGTGTAAATAACAATTGAGATCAATTCACTGTATGTATACTCATAAGATAGAAGGGCGCTAAGTGTATGGAGTTCCCGTATGCTTAGCGGCCTTCTTTCTTACGAGGGCAATATAGAAGGCAAACTATTCACCAAATTTTTGAAAAAAAAATAAAGTATGTATCTCAATAACTGGTGTCTTAGTGACCCGTCTTTAGTAACACATAGTTAAACAAAAAAATTCATAACTTGAAATTACAGAATATTGAGGAACATACTGTACATATTCGCATACCCCTAGAGGTGCTCTATCTCTAGACATTCACTAGACACTATTTTAGGGACAGTCTGTTGGAAGTTAAGTTATTATGTACACCTGTATAGTATGTAAATGACGTCTATGCTACTTCTAATTCTTGTCCATTTCCAACACGAAAAGGATACTTTTGGTGCGACTTTTCAACTTCGTCTTTAATTGAGGAACAGTCCAAGTCGCATACATTTTCCATTTAACAATTTTACAGAAAAAACACTAATTTATAACACCTCGATAATAAAAAACGCGGAACTAATTGAAAGTTGTAATGAGTCAAGCGTCCGTAGCGCCATCTGCAAATAGCTTTGCGTTTTCTTCCCCATTGTCTCAATAGGGTATTTGACTGATAGTCATTTGAGTTACTTTTTATGAAATTTCAAAAGCGACAATTTGTTCTAAGTTTGAAATTGTACACAATGACGTCATGGTGCAATATACAGGGTGTAACCGAAGTGTGTGACAATACTTCAAGGTTGGCTTTTACCCATCAAACTGAACAACTTTTGTTCTACAACTTTGTTGAAATCGCAAAATTTTTTTTGGACTTTTCATACAAATCGATCAGCTGGCGAACCAAGTTTGTATGAAAAGTCCAAAAAATTTTTTGCGATTTCAACAAAGTTGTAGAACAAAAGTTGTCCAGTTTGATGGGTAAAAGCCAATCTTGAAGTATTGTCACACACTTCTGTTACACCCTGTATAGTACGATTTTTTTAAATTATAAATTGTACATGAAATTGAATTCAAACCGAGTAAGTTTTTCTGCAATTTCAATAAAAGAGCTATTTAATGAGCTACATTTCATAATTTATTTTTGGTGCAGTCAACTACCCAATTTTCAATTTTTTCTTATCTATAACCTATAAAACTTTTCTCGCTGGTAGAGGTGAGACGTTGTATGTTTCACATGAGAGCAATAGTTATTTTATGTCTCGTGCCTTTTAACTACTCACTATGCTCAGTAGTCTATATTAGAATCACTCGCTGCGCTCGTGATTCAATTCTAGACTACTTCGCTAGTTCGTGATTTAAAATCAGCACTCGCAGCAAAAAATAACTTTGCTTGTTGAGCAAATAACTATTTCATAGCCTCAAATGAAAGAGAAGAGAAATCAACTTATTCGGTGGCTTTACAAAATAAATAAAGATCGCATTGCACAAATTCATATATCGTAAATCTACATGTGACCGTGGCTGATGCTAAGTATAAAACCAGCCCACCGCCGCCGACTACACCTGAGGGCATAGCAATGCTTGGAGTCACATGATAAGAGGGAGAATGAAACTTTATTTTATTAGCTTTTAAAAAATGTGTTGGTCGTTTACCTTCTGTCACTGCGAGAGATCTCGAGTCTGCATCAGTTTTATCACTGCAATTAGAGCTTTCTGGAATGGAGAACTTTTTTGGATCATTCCCCAATTTTGTATTTATATACTTCACGGTAGGTGGTCTGGGCGGCTCGGGAGGGGTTGGTTTTCTTACAATGTCCTCTTTTGGTACACATCTATTTTTCGCACAGCTATGAGATTTATAAACATCCATTTTTAAGAAGTTGCGATTACACAATTTACACTGAAACAAAACACCCACACCATTGACTTTGATCATACTAACATGGTCCATTATGTCGAAAGATTTCTCATTAACAACTGGCTTAGCAGTCAGCTTTGGTGTACTGTGATCATTATCTTTCTGATTAGATTGAGATGTGTTCATATTTGTAATTTCATTCATTTGCTCCTTTCGTATACCGTCTTGTTCTCTTGGTTTTTCAAATGATTTCTTAACTGTATTATTAGAATTTGTTTCATCTTTTTCTACTACAGCAAGTTTAATTTTCTTATTAGGAGGAGTGATTGGAGCGTCCGATGTCCTTTTGGCAGTGGTCTTTGATTTTATTGGAATTTGCCCCCCATTACTTAAATCTACTGAAACAGATGATCTCCTTTTTGCTGTAAGTTTTGGTTTGTTTGGAAGCTGGGAGGCGGCAACATTAGTTTCATCAAATGAAATAACAGATGACCTTCGTTTTGGTGTGGGTTTTGGTTTGTTTGGAAGCTGGGAGGCGGCAACATTAGTTTCATTAAATGAAATAACAGATGACCTTCGTTTTGGTTTGTTTGGAAGCTGGGAGGCGGCAACATTACTTTCAATATTAGATCGTAACGTCCTGGAGGCTGCCGTCGTCGTCTTTTTAATCGGTTCGGGTTCATCACCTGCGTTGCCATCAGACTCAATATCAATTATTTCTTTAGAGCTTTCCATAAACTTTGTGATTTCAGAAGATTTATTTTTCACTGTTTCATTGCCTGTTTTATTTGAACTAAGGTCTGATTTCACTATTTCTTTTCTATTATCTAGAAGTAAAGAATTAATTGGTAAATCCTTAATACCTTCCATCGCCTTCTTTATTACAGCATCACAAATATCATGATTAGATATATTCGATTTGTTGAGTTTTTCCTCCCAAAGTGATCTATTTGTGTTTAATTTAGGTGTAAAGGGTTCTTTCTTACCCGATGCAGTTCGTAAATTTATCTGAGTTTTGATACATTTCTGAATAAACTCATGAAGCTCTTCCACTTTAGCTGAGCATCGAAAACAAATTTTATGAGGTAACTCATCATTTTCGGCCACCTAAAATACGAAAGAATGTTTTTATTATAAATGTTGACAATATAAAACTAAAACATTTTAATCTAAAATAAAATAGTTTCATGACTCTTAAACAAAAGACTAAGATCGTATTTGTTGCGAGAGCGTTAAAATCCTGAGCGTAGTAAAGGATTCAAGAGAACAATAAACAAATCATTTCGCCTTGTTTGACACATACATTTTGGAACTAACTAGCTACAGTAGAAAAACAACTATAATGTATAAAAAAAAGCGGCCAAGTGCGAGTCGGACTCGCCCATGAAGGGTTCCGTAGCAGCAAGTAACATAATATAAAAGTTTTTGTAGTTCGTTGTAACTTGAATGAAAGGTAAATTGCGGTTTACGATTTATGACGTATTAAAAAAAAACTACTTACTAGATATCGTTCAAACCAATTTTCGGTGGAAGTTTGCATGGTAACGTACATCATATATTTTTTTCAGTTTTATCATTTTCTTATTTTAGAAGTTACGGGGGGGGACACACATTTTACAACTTTGGAAGTGTCTCTCGCGCAAACTATTCAGTTTAGAAGAAAATGATATTAGAAACCTCAATATCCTTTTTGAAGACCTATCCATAGATACCCCACACGTATGGGTTTGATGAAAAAAAATTTTTTGAGTTTCAGTTCTAAGTATGGGGAGCCCCCAAAATTTATTGTTTTTTTTCTATTTTTGTGTGAAAATCTTAATGCGGTTCACAAAATACATCTACTTACCAAGTTTCAACAGTATAGTTCTTATAGTTTCGGAAAAAAAGTGGCTGTGACATACGGACAGACAGACAGACAGACAGACAGACAGAAAGACATGACGAATCCATAAGGGTTCAGTTTTTTGCCATTTGGCAACGGAACCCTAAAAACATACAATTTTTTTATTAACGTGGAGAAATAAAATGAAATGAATTGTGGTTAGTGTCAAATCAGTTGATACTTTGAACAAATAAAACATATCAAACAATCAAATGTAGCCCTACTGAGACTGTCACCCTTTACAAACATCACTAACCATATACACTTTTTTCAGAAACAAAAGTTAATCTTCTATCTATACTATAATAAAACAGTAGAAACCGCGAGTCTGTACATCGGCTTATTTTTACCAAAAATTGTGAGGAGGTGATAAAAGACGAGTAATAGAACACAAATAAACAAAATGTCTGTTAACGCTAATCTCCGAAATTACTGAATTGATTTTCATGCAGTTTTCTCAGATAGATAAAGCTTCATCTGGAAAGGAAATCGGATAAGATAACAAACTTATCGTTGTTTATTTAATAATAAATTCGCCACGCGCCTGCAAATAACCATGTAAGTAGATAAAACGTTCTGCTCCAGTGAACATCGTAAAGACATCCTAGTTACCGCAGAACCAAAATTAGAAATGTACAAAAATAGCCTCTTCTACAGAGGAATACTGATTTATAATAAATTGCCTAAAATAACTCGACTCGACTCGGTGGACCGACGACCTGGTAAAGGTTGCGGGAAGCCGCTGGATGCGAGCCGCACAGGACAGGTCGGTGTGGAAATCCTTGGGGGAGGCCTTTATCCAGCAGTGGACGTCTTTCGGCTGATGATGATGATGATGAATAAAATCAGAATATTTAGAAAACATAAACACAAAACAAATACATAATATTTTTCTCTAAAAGACAATGCCCGTTTGTGCCCCAGAGTCATATTCGTACTTATATTTTCATTATTTTTTCCAGAAAAATTACAAAAATAAGATAAAGTGAAAAAACGTAACACAAATAATTCAACATTTTACGTTTTTCAAAATGTATGTAAAAGTTGGGAGAAAAAAAAGTAATTTTACTACCAATGATTATATGAATATGTAAAACAAATAAAAATTGATAGTACTTATTACTTATATATCAATTCATTTCAAAAGATTTTACATAGTTTTTATCAGTAACGCAAACTCTCTCTATTCAGATTTTAAATACGGTCATTATTGTTTGTTTGTTTCTTTGTATACTCTTTATTGTAATCAAAAACAAAGAATAATATATTAAAAAAACAGGAAAACTAATAAGGGGAGACTCATCACTTACGGACGCTCTTCCTGTTAACCTTATAATGTTGAGAGGAATTACATTTACATTATTTTGGACAATTACTCAAACTGTGAACACACCGAGCTATATCTGAATGATTTAACCAAATATTTCACACAGGTAAAATAATCACAGATTGGAATACCTACTATCTATAAGCGGACCAGACACTATCAGTAATAATGACAGTATTTTCAAGTAATGACAGTATATTGACATTATACTGACAGTGTAGTGGTTGGAATGAAGGTTTGACAAACAAAGAAAATAAACAAACAAAGAATAATATATAAAAAAACAGGAAAACTAATAAGGGCGGACTCATCACTTACGGGAGCTCTTCCTGTTAACCTTATAATGTTGAGAGGAATTACATTTACATTATTTTGGACAATTACTCAAACTGTGAACACACCGAGCTATATCTGAATGATTTAATTAAATATTTCACACAGGTAAAATAATCACAGATTGGAATACCTACTATCTATAAGCGGACCAGACACTATCAGTAATAATGACAGTATTTTCAAGTAATGACAGTATATTGACATTATACTGACAGTGTAGTGGCTGGAATGAAGGTTTGACGCATACTAAACGATGGAATGACAATATACTGATGTAAAAATATTGTCAGTATTATTGATAGTGTCTGGTCCGCTATATGGATATCTTTTTAGATTAGATGGGTAAAAGCCAGAACCGCAGATCCTTCATTAAACTGAAGTAACTACGAAAGCAAATCGAATCTAGATCCACTGGTTCTTGAAGTAAAATCACGTCCCAGATCCGAATATTGTAAAAACCTTAGAACTACCCATTATTTATCATACCATTTTATTATACTATCATACGTATGTCTGAAAACCTTTAGTGATTTAAATGTCACAACATGGATATTCAGATTGAAATAAGAATTACAATAAAAATGTACCGTGACAATTTTGAAGGTACGTTTTAATTAACATTCACCGTCCACTAGAAGACCTACCTAAAAGTGAAATAAAACTATTGGAAGTGGAACATAAACTCCAGATTAGAATTATAGACCTCATCTGTATTAAACCTTATAATCATTTATCATTCAATCATTCATTCAATAATGTAAACATTAAGTGACGTTTTATAAGGTTTGCAGGGGTAAAATGGGATGTGCGTCAAGAAGAATATTGACAATTTAGAGTGGAAAACGAGAAAATTTACCATTTAATAATTTATTTATATATTTTTTTGAACGATTCATCTCTCCTATCAATTTTACGAATATTTACAGGCGTAAGATTTGTGAAAAATATATGTCTATTTACCATTATTACAAGGCACTGAAAAGTTATCCGGTATTACCCCATCGTACCTTAAGTAAACATCACTTTTGCTTACAACTTAATATTTTCTGTTCTCCCAAATTTTAAAGGCGAAATGGTAATACGGTTTTATTTTGCAATCAAGAAACTATCATTCGTGTAATATGAGTGCATTGCCTATTTTCGGGCTGGGGCACGACAGTATGGCCGGCTTGGCATTTTCTTTTCCTATAAAACAAATAAATAAAAGTATCCTAATCTTATATTTATTAAATAGTATGTCCTACTTATTATATTTCATATTTATTTATTCCTTTTAACAATAGGTATTATATTGGAAACATTTACATAAAACTAAAAACAAAAAATTATAAGGCACATGCAAATTGAATTACATGCAATAAATAAAAAAATAAAACAACTCGAAGACAAAATTACAAACACCATTTTACGAATGTCAGTTCTGAAATTCAATATTCATAATTCAATATAAGTCACATTATTATTAAATATCCCATATGAATGTCAAGAAATCATAACGGAAAGCGCACATTAAAAATGATTTACACCCTAATACCTTAACCTAACTATAGTATAAGAAAAAGGAGAAAAGACTACCTATTTTCCATAAATTCCTCTATTTTATAATAGCACTTTTCCAATAAAAATTGTTTTAACAGTGTCTTAATTTTTTTCTGGTCAAATGTCATTTTTAACTTTGCCGGAAGGGAATTAAACATCAGGACTGTCTGGTGTCGTACACAGTGTTGCGCAATTACTAAGTTGGGTGCTATGGAGTGTTTCATGTTTTTCGTTCTCTTTTCTAGACGTATGTCTCTTTCCAGTAGTGTTTCATATCTATCAGGATGTTTCCACAGACTCGTCAGCAAGACTAAAATATATAGGCATGGAACTGTCAGTATATTTAGTCTTTTGAAATGTTCTCTGCAAGAAACCCATTGCGGAATACGTACAATTGTTCTAATAGCTCTTTTCGGTAACACAAATGCTTTGTAAATATTATATGCGTAACTGTTTCCCCAGAATTTTATACTGCATCTTAGATGGGATTCTACAAGTGCATAATATTTAGTTGACTATCATTAAACTCATCTCTAAGTCTAACTCTCTCTTTAATTTATTTTATTCGTATGGCATTTTGAGTCGCTCTACTTAGTAGTCCTACAAATAAATATCTAAGTTCTTCACCTATTGGGCTGCGTTCTCGCTTAAAATGTATAAGGTCCAGAGAATCTCCATTATATTTTCGTTTTGGGCAGTCGTGCATAATGTGGTAGATGAACTGTACAGGCGCTCCACAATCACACTGCGGTGTATTTCGCCAGCCACACTTAAACATAAATTCGCCACAACGGCCGTGCTCGGTGCGGAGTCTATTTAGTTGGCACCATTCCCGCCTCGGAGCCGAAAAGCCCTGTGGCTTCTGAGTGGGATCATAGTGTTTATAGGCGCTTCCAGGCTGGCTATTGAGCCACTCCTCTTTTCACTTGTCCTTTATATCAAAAGTATGGTCCAACAATTCCTGAGCCGTCACATACGGCGGGTGTCGTGATTTCAGACGGTGACTAGGGGGACACATAAACTCTTGGTACGCAGGTAAATCCCGATTAGAGGCAATTTTAATGGCTTCGTTTAGCAGGGCTTGTTTTCTTCTGAGGTGAGGTGGGGGGATATGGCTTAGAGTTGGCAGCCACTGTATCGGAGTTGACTGGATGGTGCCGGATATGCAGCGCATGGTTCTCCGCAGCTGAACGTCAACTTTGTCCACATGAGCGCTATTAAGCCACATAGGCGCGCAGTATTCCCCAGCAGAATAAACCAAGCTTAGTCCTGTAGTTCTAAGGACATCAGCGCTGGCACCCCATGTCGTGCCGGTCAGTTTGTGCACGATGTTATTTCGTGTTCCTAGTTTTTTTGTTTAGTTTACTGAGGTGAGAGCAGTATGTCTCTTTAATACGACATAGTAATTGATCTTTACGTATTGTACAAAGACACAATATTATAATCTGCTCCCCGCATGCAACTGCTGTGCCCTTACAGGGTGCATGTACGATCTTCAAATATTCATTTACCATCCTTATGTTATGTACATTTATGCAGAAAAAATATATTGTAAACTGGGTCGAAACAAGGGTATACGTAGGTATTTTATTGTTTGTGTAAAAATTATAACAGACTACTTACCTTCTTAACTATTTTTAATTTTGCTTTGTGTATTGATTTATTTGTAGTTTTTTAGGAAATCTATACATATGTATAATCAAACTGCAACGGGGACGATTCTGTACATGGAATATTTTTTGAATGTAAAATGAAATAGAGTTGCAAAAATGCAAAAACTGACATGATTTTTTTGCACAGAGATATTTGTCAGATTAGGAAGTAACCTTAAAGGAGACACGAGCACTTGAAAGTCCTGCTGGCCCCACAAGTGGAACATAGCAGTGGAGACACGAATCCTAAAGTGGAAGTAATATATTATATTAAAAATATAGAATTCCGTCGGACATTAAACTGTCAACCCACAAAAATAATGCAACTCAACAAAAATCAACGTAAATTTATTTTTATAACATCTCACCAATAACAACATAGGATATTTTTAAAGAAGCTAGCGCACCGCGCACGCTCTACGAAAGTTGAAAAGCTATATCCGCACTGGCGAAGCATCGAGCAAAAGCTAGTATACAGGGTGTCCAAAAAGTGAAGGATAATCCTTCACCTGCGGATTGGTCGAATCATTTTCTACTACATTCCAAAAATTTTTTCTAGTAAAAGTCCCACCATTTTTGTGCTTATAAGATTTAGTCTATGCAACGGAGACTTCAAAATCACGCAGCTGCAAGAAGAAATAGACAGAGCTGTAGAACAAATTTCACGAGAAGGATACGCTCGCTGCCTAAATAGGTCCTTTGTAAAAAGATGTAGAGCATGCATAAGGGCTAATGGCGGGAATTTTGAACATTTATTAAAAAAATAAGATATTTTTTATCCATACTGTCTTTTATTTTTATCCATTGTATCCTAGCGTAGCGTGTCAGTTCGTTATTCAAATGAACAAACCAACCAAAGTCTTGCTTAGTTACTTTATGTCGATAGAATTTTAGTATGGCAAAACTCCAAAAATTCGACCTTGGTGCATTAGAATTATCATAAAAAAATTGTTTTTAATGTAATGTCAAACAATTACACCATTTTAGAATTATCAATAACTAAGCAATTTTTTAAAGTTGTTGGCACGATCAGCTTACTATTTTTTTTTTACACCACATGCTATCGAAGTTAACTATTCGAAAAAGTTTTTGTAAAAAATTTGCAAAACTTATTTTTTTACAGGATTTGCCAGCACTTTAAGAAATAATTTACCATTGTGTTTGATGAATTATGTATCCACGAGTATTTAAAAAACACAGGACTTAAAAATGTAATAATTTGTAGGAATGGCATGCATTAAACTGAAGAAGGTCATTTTTTTTGAAAAAAAACAAAAAATACCGATATCACAAAAATGGTGAGACTTTTACTAGAAATTTTTTTTGGTATATAGTAGGAAATGATTCGACCAATCCGCAGGTGAAGGATTATCCTTCACTTTTTGGACACCCTGTATACATATTAAACATACCGACACAGAGGTAACAAATATGTTCAACATAGAACAAAACTATTTTTCTCACAGTTTGAATTTTTTTTTTTTTCTTACTGGTGCTAGCAACAAAGACAATGCTTTTTGAGCTAGTAAGGTTTGAAATGAAATGAAATGAAAATATTTTCGAAGTAGGTAGCAGTGTACACTTTTCGAACGTTATTCTTTTATCTACCTAACACGAGGTTCCTACCACTCGGAACTCGCATACCCACCGTTTCGGGAAGTGTTTGCGGAGTGAGAAGAAACGGCGGGCCCTAAAGAAACTCCCTCCAACACATTTTTTTTTTAAAGTCTTATATTCAATGTCGTGTCAAATTCGTGTCGTGTCGTAAACGTGTCAATGTCAATGTCAAATTCAATGTCGTGTCGTACCAGGAAGTCAAGGAGTTGGCAAGGAGTAGAAAAGAATGGCGGTTACTCCACCGACAAGAGCCTAGCTCTTAAGATAAAGAAGAAGAAGATATTCTATTACATCTTAATGCTAGATCAATAAATGAATTATACAATGCCATGTCTGTAAATAAATATGCAAAAATAAGAATAAAGTAAGAAGAATAAAGAAAGGATTCAAAAGAGATAAAAGTAAAAATTATTTGTAGCTAATGACTAACAATTCAAAACCAATGACAAGAGCAGGCTAGTTCACACGGACAGCACCCGATCACGAGTATAACGCGAGAGTCAGCCATCGCTCCCCTCAACCATATTTGAGGGAAGGGAACGACCCGGCTCCCGATACGCCACCATCCGCACGAACATTTAAGCGAGCATGCACCGCTCCGATCAATGGACAAAGAAAAAGGAGAAGGAAAAGTCTTACCGAATCCCTTCAGTTCTTTCACAATAGAGTTCTCTTAGATCTTTACTGTCTCACAATATGTCATGAAAATGTTGCTGTGTTGGTTGGAGAAACACTTACCGTCCAAGCATTTCTATCATCTAAGTACTCACATGTCTTATAGTAAGCTTTATTACATAGTGTCTTTTTTACATAACTTTTGAATTTATTCTCTGTTAGGTTTACTATATCTTCTGGTATTTTATTATACATTCGTATGCACTGTACCACAAACGACTTACTAACCTTACTGAGCCTAGTAGATACAAGCTGAAGCTTACTGTTATTCCTAAGATTACGAGTATGTCTGTCAGAATTCAGTGTAAAGTGATTTAAGTTTTTTCGCACATACATTATATTTTCATAAATATATTGACAGGGAAACGTTAAAATATTGATTTCTTAAAATTTTTCTCTAAGTGAATCTCGAGATCGCATTCCGTAAATCGCACGAACAGCCCTTTTTTGTAGTACAAAAATAGTATTTATATCAGCTGCATGCCCCCATAAAAGTATACCGTAAGACATAATACTGTGGAAATAGCTGAAATATACTAGTCTCGCTGTTTCTATATCTGTTAGGAGCCTAATTTTTTTAACAGCATAGGCAGCTGAACTAAGCCTGCCCGCTAAAGTTTCTCTATGTGAGGACCCCATTGAAGTTTTGAATCTACGGTTATACCTAAAAAAACTGTTTTTGGTACGAATTCTAAAACACTACTAGCTAATGACACGTTTTGAGTTATGTTTTAACATTCGGTAAGGTGAAATTTATGCATTTAGTTTTTTTTGCATTAAGGTTGTTCACGGTGAACCAATTGTGTACTTTACAAAGAGTGTCGTTTACTTCGTCAATCATATCAATTTGTCTGTCAATTTTAAAAACTAGAGATGTATCATCCGCAAACAACACAATTTTAGACAGCGATTCAACCATAAAAGGTAGGTCGTTGATGTAAACCAAAAACAGCAATGGTCCCAAAATAGACCCTTGAGGCACACCCATTTTAACGCGTGAACCTGACGAATTTGTACCATTTATATGTACCTTTTGAAATCTATTAACTAAGTATGACTCTAACAAATTCAAAGCCTTATTATTGACCCCGTAATGTTCTAGCTTTAAAAGTAAGGTTTTATGTTCGACGCAATCAAATGCTTTGGACAAATCGCAGAAGACTCCTATAGCATTTTGCGATTTTTCGAACGCATCGTATATGTTTCTTATCAGTTCGACTCCTGCGTCGGTTGTAGAACGCCCTTTAGTGAAGCCAAACTGTAGATTATGAAGCACTTTATTAATATTGAAGTGACTTAACATTTGAGTCAGAATTATTTTTTCAAAGATCTTACTAAGTACTGGCAGTACCGAGACAGGTCTGTAATTACTAGGGTTAGTTTTTTCTCCGGATTTGAATAAGGGAACAACTTTACTAAATTTCATAAGATCCGGGAATACACCACTATCTATACATATATTAAAAAGAGAAGCAAGATAAGGGGCTATAGTATCAATAACCGACTTTAACAAATTAACAGACATGCCCCATAAATCTTCAGTGTTTTTAAGTTTAAGTGACTTAAAGGTTTTTACAACTGTATAAGGGTAAATTTTTCTAAATTGAAAACATTCTTTACACTGATCTACATTTTCAGTCAGTAAACGGTGGGCGAGTACCGGCGACGAGTCAAGGCTTTCCGTTGTTTTGATGGGAATATCAGTAAAAAAAGTTTCAAATTCTTCTGTTACATCCGGTATTTTTGATATTAAGCCGCGATCTGTTTGAAGAATGTAGTATTCCTTACGCGGCTTTGTTTTTCCCGTTTCTTTATTGATAACGTTCCACACAGCTTTATTTTCAGAGTTTTTAATTTTCCTAGATAGAAAGTTAGATTTTGCTGCTAAACAAACTTTTTTAACATATTCTATGAAACCGCTGTCAAAATTTATAATCTTTTGTTCATAAAGAGAAAACAATTTTTCTCTACTTTTATAAATACCCACTGTTGCCCAGTCACTGAACTTAAATTTTTCATTAACGTGACAGTTTTACTCTTAAATATTTCGTCAAATTCTTTACTGATAATTCCAAAAAAGCTGTTATAGAATTTATTAGCTTTCTCTTTGTCGAAAACTGTAAGCGGCAGTTTTTGACTTAAGACATTTTTATATTTGTTTACTCTCTGGACTGTGACGGGTCTTGTTTGAATTGTAATTTTAAAACAGTTCCTGAGACAGTAACGAAATGCCGCATTAAAACGATTTAGATCATTTTTAAGGGTGTAAATAGGGGGATATGTCTAAATACAGACAAAGAAACAATATTTATTGATATCAAACAAAAATTTGAAAATTGTATATGTAGGGTTTTATCTTTATACACGGTGTAACCAAATTGGTGTAGGACCCGTTAACTGGGGATTCTACTCATCGCACTGAACAACTTTTGTCCTACGACTTTGCTTAAATCGCAAAAAAAAAAATTGTACTCTCCATACAAAAATGGCAAAACAGATGATCAATTTGTTTGAAATGTCCAAATGTTTTTTTGTGATTTGAGCAAAGTCGTAGAACAAAAGTTGTTCAATGTGATGAGTAGAATCCCCAGTTAACGGGTCCTATACCAATTTTGTTACACCCTGTATAAATTCTATCATAATGGGATTATGACGATTTGGCCAAGTTTGAAATTGTCTCAAAAGAATCGGTATTACATAGCAAAGGAATTTCGCTTATAAGCTTAATTTTTTCTTAACTTAATTATAGACACTTAGCAAGCAACAGTTATTGTAGTATTGTAGTATTCGAAATGCGAATTCAGTTTAGCAACTTATTCAATTATTAGCACAAGCATAACAATTTACTATATGCTATAAAAATCATCATCATCATTGGCTTATAGCTTCCATGAAAGATGATCCAGTGTCATAGATACAACATTTTTAGTGACTGTACCAGCGCTGTCAAGTATAGGACTGACATGGAATGTTGCCCTATAAGCCTGCTTCCATCTTTCTGCATTATCATCACTTACCATCAGGTGAGATGATGCCAAGGGCTTACCAATACCTGATAGGATAATATTATACCACTGTTCGTTGAAAGCATTTTACTGTATACAAAATTTTAAATGAGATCTGACTATCTGTTTGCTGATTGCCTCTCTTTAAAAACTTTAGTCCTTCTCCCATACTGCCTAGGTAGTTAAATGGTTTAATTTTGAAAACGCACTAGCATCATTAACCCGGCGTCGTCCATGTGGAAAATTGTTACACCGAGCTCCACGTCGGGTCAAAATTACCCACATATGGATCAAGGTGTATTTTGAAAACTAGCTCAAAATATTAATTACTATTTTATTTTTTTGAAAGATATTATATTTTTTAATTGACTTGTAAAATAAAATAACAAAAATACGAACTAACAATTTCTATTATCTCTTTTTCCAAATCACTCCAAAAACTTAACAAAAATAAAAGTTCATTTCTCTTATTAAAACTTAAAAATACTTGAGTTTTTTATTAACATATAATTATTAAACAATAAAAATACTAAGATCTCAGAGATTCATAGTAAAAAGTAGCATTTATGATGTCAGAATAAACGTAGACAAGTACAGCTCTTTTCCCCTTATTTTGACGAATACTTGTGTTCATAAAGCTCAAGATTCATAACATAAAAACATCAGAATCAATCTCCTCTAATACTGAAAATATTGGCTGTCGTTCTCTTATCTAGCGAATCATCATAAAAACCTAAATAAAAACAAATAATTAAAAAAATACGCCACACTAATGGTACGGAATTATGACATCGAATGCCACGTTGCGTCAAATTTACCTTTTTAAACTTTACAGGCGTCTATATCTCGTTACTGTCGCATGAGGATTGCGATGCAGTGCAAAACGGATAAAACGAAGTCTTATCTCCAGCTACTAAGAAAATCAACATCTGAGCATAAATTATTTTAAAAATATCCACAATCAAAAAATGTTCGGGTCATTTTGACACAACCTGGATGGCGCCGGGTTAAGGTATGAGGCACTTTTAGTAAAAGTTATAATTAATTAAACAAGTCAATTAATTTTATACAAACACTGCCATAGTTTTTGTTCATATTTACGAGGCTTTTGAAGGCTTAAATGCCATTAAAAATATTAAAAGCAAAAAACGCCAACACTGTCGTATACAGGATGTTAAAAAAGTGCGTTTGAAATTTTAAGGTGTTACCTAGAATCTTGGAGGATTTAGAACTGGAGTAGCCTTTACAGGTGTTTCCCCACTGCCAAAGGTACATGTTTAAATTCAGGCACGTTTATATACTAACTTAGCAGCGGTATTTTCACAAGTGATATACGGAACTTCTAACCGAGATGAGCTCCAGTAAAAATGGCGTTAGTGCAGTATTTCACTGCAATAAAATGTCGAGCATGTCAATTTTGGAAAAGGATGGTGTTACATTTCATCAGAAAGTAAAAGTTACGCTATAAATCTTTCTAACTTTTCAACATTTAGTAATTTCTAAGTCCTTAATTCAAATTTCCCCCACTAGTCTCGTGGGGAGTGCGTTTTCTACTCGAAATTTGATTGGATGATTCAATTCAAATTTCCCGCACTAGTCTCGTGGGGAGTGCGTCTTCGACTCGGAATTTGATTGGATGATTAAAATGCACCTTATAGCACACTCCTCACGAGACAAGTTGGTAATTTCAAAAAAATATTTATCTTTCCGCTGTTATTCGATATTCATATGACAATTAAAAAAACCGATCTAATTTTTTTTTGTTTCCCATTATCATCATCAGCCGAAAGACGTCCACTGCTGGACAAAGGCCACCCCCAAGGATTTCCACACCGACCGGTCCTGTGCGGTTCGCATCCAGCCGATTTCCGCAACCTTTACCAGCTCGTCGGTCCACCGACTCGGCGGTCTTCCTACACTGCGTTTTCCGGTGCGCGGTCACCCGCTGACATATTTCGTAAATAATCTTGTCCGGCTGCGCGGTCGCCAATCGAGAACTTTACTGCCCCAACGGCTGCCATCTGTTCTACGAGCTATGTGCCCCGCCCACTGCTAGTTAAGTCTAGCGATTCTGTGAGCTAACTTTAGTTCTCCTACGTATCTCCTCATTTCTGATTCGATTACATAGGGAAACACCAAGCACAGCACGCTTCATCGATGTTAATGCCGAGTCCTCTCCAGCCCTGAAGCTTGAAAACGTCTTCCAGTGTAGCGATTATACTCTTCGGTTTCGTTTCGATTATACTCTTCAGTGTTCTGTATAATCTGCCGCAGCGTATATACGTGGTCTATGGTACTGACGCCTTTTCGGAAACCGGCTTGTTCAGGAGGCTGGAAGTCGTCAAACTTGCGTGCGAGACGATTCGTAATGACTCTTGAAAACAGGTTGTAGACATGGCTCAGAAGTAAGATGGATCTGTAATTCTTCAGCAGAGTCTTATCATCCTTCTTGAAGAACAGCACCACCACATTTCTGTGCCATGCTGTAGGCGTTCATCCCTCGAGCATGACGGAATTGAATAGCTTCTGAAGAGCTATAAGTACCTGTTCAAAATTCAAAATCATTTATTTCTTTACGTAAGTACATTAAGCACTCTTATAAACGTCATATCATTTTTCTGGAGGAATATTCCAAATGTCATTATCATTAAAATAATCTTAGTATCCTCTTGAACAAATACAGCGTTTTATATGTTTCTTAAATTTACATTCTGGTAGTTCACACACATCATTCGGAATTTTGTTATAAAAGCGTACACACTGCCCCACAAATGATTTTTTCAGCTTACTAAGTCTCGAGAAAGCTATGTCAAGATTATTTTTACTTCTCAAATTACAGTTATATCTGTCACTATTTTTGAAGAACAAGTTTAGATTTTTACGAACGTACATGATATTTTCGTAAATAAACTGACCGGCAACTGTTAGAATATTTATTTCCTTAAATCTATCTCGAAGTGATTCTCGGGATCGTAGTTGGTATAATATGGTTCGTATATGGTATATGGTTCTCAACCTGCTTTCAAAATCTCAGCCGTAATTCCATCATCACCCGGTGCCTTGATTTTCTTAAGTTGTTTGAGAGCCATTCTAATCTCGCAAAGGCTGACGTCTGGGATATCTTCGGTATAGTGTCGGGTCAATCTGGCTCTCGGGTCTTCAGCCAGATTACTGATAGGTCAGCGTGTAGTCGTGTATAATTGTCCGTAGAACTTCTCAATCTCAATCTTCGTAGAACAGCTCAGGCTTGGACGACACGACTCTGCTCTCTCAGTCTTCAGCTTTGTCCGTTAGTTTTGACCAGCAGAAAGATTCCTTGCGAATACTTTTGACCCTTTATTGCGCTCGATAGCCCCTTTAATACGATTGGTATTAAATTGGCGTACATCGCGGGTCAAGGACTTAGAGATCTGTCTGTTTAATCGCCGATACTGACAAGCATCTTCAAAGGATTTCAGAATCAGGCTCCGTCTTTCCTCCATAAGCTTGTTGGTAAGGTCCGAGATACGAGATGTTCTTTTTGAACGGCTGGTTTTGAAAGCCTTATACCCAGCCGTTTTGACAATTTCCACAAACTTGTCATTGTAATTATCCACTTTTTCGCATTCTCTTAGTCATTCGAAGCGGCTGTGCAACTCGAGCTGAAAGCTTTCGTGGTTTTAAAGTTGGATAGGCGTTGTTTGGAGCGTGGACTTCATCAGTCAACATCTTTCCAGCTTTTTTTGAGGTTTAATGTGCCTCTTACCATTCGGTGATCGCTTCCTGTCTTCAACGAGTTGATCACAGAAACATCATTGAATATTTGCCTTTTTGTCGACAAGATGAAGTCAATCTCATTTTTTATTACGCCATTGGGATGCAGCCATGTCCACTTGCGCTGCTTTGGCTTTTTGAAGTCGGAGTTGGTAAAAATGTACAATAATGGGAATTCTATAGGGGGCGTTTTTGGGTGAGGGGAACCTACCCCTTTAGGGCAGGGACAAAAATGCACAACCATTTTTGAGGTTATGTAAGCCCAAATAAGAGGGAGACGGGTTAGTGGAGGGGGGGAGAAGTAGGAAGACTTGAAAATTGGGGGGGCCACCCCCTGATAAGTATAGCACACAAAAAAGAAGTGGTTTTTGAGACAATATTTTTTTTTATTTTTTTTCGGATTTGACACACAATTTACAATTTGAAAGGGGGGAACATAAATGGGCTTCGCCAAAAGACTCGCTACGTCACCCCTATCGCTGCGCTAGCACTCTCGCCCATTGCTCCACTCGGGAGGTCGCCGGCTCGCTTCGCTCTGATACTCAAAGTGACCTAGCCTGACCTAAAAATGTATGAAATTTGTGAAAATATAAAAACTATAAATTTATGCAACTTGTAATTTTGTATATGAGTTACTTTAGGCATAGACATTTCACCAAAAAAAATTTAGGTGCTAAACTCAATGCCCACTATTGTACATTTTAGCCGAAATGGGTCCTGGAGCTATGTTATACCGTTTGGTGATTCTGAGTATAAGGTACGCTACCCTCGTCAAAACACTCTCAACCTGGACCACATTTTTAACGAGGGACTTGTGGACAATAAACCCGACACCACCCTGAAACAGATGCATCTCCCTCCTGGAAATAGAGCTGTTTGAAAACGTTTGATAATGATTCACTTGACAATTACTTCATAAGATATTTTCTCTTCATTAGGGTTTAACTATAGCTGTGATAATGCGAATATTGTATTTGGTATTACCATAAAGTAAGAACAACCTTCATAAAAATAGGCTAACAAACGAGATGTTACTGAATAAAAATGGCAAAGGTTTATGAAACTATGAAGGTTAAAAATAAGACTAACGCTTCACATGAAGTAGGACTTGGTCAAGAGTATGGCACTATGTACATTTTCTGTTGAGATTAAATTTTACGCCCACCATCGGAGGATTGAATTCAGCTTTGAGTGTTGAGAGTTGAATTTCAGTCATGTGAAGAATGGTGCCACAAAAAGTACTATTTATCCGGATTTTCATGCCAATAACTATATGTCTGATTCATATTTAATTCTAAGTAACCCCTCAAACACACTTTGTTAACACCTGTATAGGCAATATAAAGTTCATAAATGCACTGCCTATAGCAAAAAATATATTTTTTAAATTACCCATCACGGGGACCAGATTAAGATACTAAACACTTAGCAAAAACGGAGTTAGAGGGCTGTAAGTGCACTCCAACCAACTTCATTCCAAGACACTGTTACAGTTGTGATGGGTTATATGAGGGACATGGACCTAATAAAACATTGTCTTTGAGAGGGATTAGAAGCAATACTAGTTGTCATAATTTAGATAATAATAAAAAACGCTTATCGAAATCATGTACCTATTCAATGAGATAAAATTCGCCATGCCTGCTTAAACACACTATTAGCAAGATTTAATAATAAATTATTATGTTAGTCCTCAAGAAACTAAATGGGTCTTGGGAACCACATGCTTATGTACCAACGTAAAGTTTATAGAAAACATTCTCACCCCAAAAGGCATTAGCTCTTCTATCTTCTTGGCAGTCACTTTGTCAGCCTCAAATATATTGAGAAAGGGCCCATCTTTGCTTTCGCACAGTCTGCAAACTTTCAAAAGTTGCGAGACTGTAAAGAAGTCAGTGGGAGAGGGGCTAACAACTGATTCTTCCACTGGCTGAGCAGTCAACCGAGCTTTCCCTTTACTTCTTTTCTTCGGCATCTTCAACAAGTCTACCGAACACAAAAAAAAACAGTTGAGTCAACTAAACCCTTACTAAGTAGATACTTACTTCAACGAGCCACCCATTTTTTACCTTTGTGTGATATCTGTGCGTACTATTCTTCAGAAAATTTACGTAAATTTCAGAATAAATAACGACAATGACGATAAATAACGCTAAATTCTATCGAACAATACAAAAACCAGCATGGCCGACAACCAACCAACAAAACTGTCCATAGACATTAGTTTTTCTTTTTATTTTACCCCAATATAGGGACGACAAAGGATCAAAGCCATACATCCTAGTCTGTAGATTATTTTTATCATCCATCCTGCTTTTCACAGCAACACAGAGCAATGAAAAGGCTTCTATAGCCATTCATCCATAACTAATAAATATATTAAATAAATGCCAAGAATACGTGCTTCTTCACTGAGTTCTTCATTAATATCTGTCATATAAAAAAAGAACTATTCACGTGAGCGTACATTTGACAGCCTCATTATAGAATTTAGATAGGAGTGTTTGTATTAAATATTTAAAAGGTAGGCAAACTGTGAAAGTTGGCGAAGGTTCCACAGGTCTTTTGATTATGCCAACAAATAAATAGTGTCTAAATAGTACCCAAAGGACCAAATAGTGCTATCGTAGTTTCAGAGTAAATCGAGTTTTTCACTAAGGCTGCCAGCGTAACGTCCCGCTAGCAGCCTCACTACGATGCGTGCGACTACATCGTCGTCCCATGATAATGAGTGTTTTCACATTGGCCGTACCGTCATGAAATATAAATTATAAAAACCATATTTCAGTGGTACGTACGTGCCATGGGGATAGAGTTTGTGTCCTGGGAAATGCCATCCCGGGACTTCCCGGGACTTTGGCTTGACTTGATCTCGAGACTTTTAGTGCGAGACATTCGAGACATAAATTGAAATACGCGAGACAGTCCAGTCAATAAAGGAGTTGTACAGTGCGTGAGCAGGGACCTAGCGATTTCTTCAGAAACATGTTCAGGGTGCTTAGGAAGTGAACATACTAAAAGTCCCCGTCTTTAGGGAGTGAACCCACACTTCTGCTCACCCCTAGGAGGGACACAAAGGTCCTTCTTTTGGGTTTTCGGTAATACCTCAAAAACGGTGCGTCGTATAGAAAATTTGTCTAGTACTAAATGAAAGTTCATAAATTATTCTACAACTTTTATTCTATACACTGTTTTCCTATTCGCAAACGTTTTCGTGCTACACGCCCCGGAAAAGTAAACATTTTCGAAAAAAGATTTCACCAAAAATTTCTTCATATCGTCTAAACTATTATCTACATGTATTATTATACATATGCCAATAACGTTTTCACCCTCTTAGGCCATGACGGTTCTGGCAAGTTCTCCATGGCATCTTCAGCCTCAGTGGTGAGTGGTTCTTGCTGAAGGAGCTCAACGTCCTCTTCATCGTCGTCCTCGTCAATAGACATCCGGCGATGTTGAGGCATTTTCCTTATCAGTGGAGTCACGCCGTCGTAGAACAGTTCAACTTTGCTTTCCGGCATCCACATTTGCCACTACCACAATCCTTGGTGCAGCGGCAAAAAATCGTGTTCAGTAGGACTTCTGGTACTGGTGAATCTTCTGTTTTTATTGGCACCAGGGTGTCTCCTACATGTCTCCATCCCCACTCTTGAGAAAACAGCTCATTCTTGAGCCACTTCTGCACTTGGTGGTAGGTGAGCCGTGACATCAGATTTGGTGAGAGGAATCTGATGTCATGTTTAATGTTTGCCACTGACCCCTTGAACGACTGGAAACGGTACTGGTTCAGGGATGTCAGTGTTGCTGGTTAGTGAGAACCTACTTCTGCTTATCGAATGTAATTATTTTAATTGTTACTTAAGTGACGAAAGATGATAACATTTTTATCAAAGTACCTTTAAGAAGAAGAATATTTTGTTTCAAATTTAATTTCTAGTTGCGTAGAATTACGACTCAAAGAAGTTTCTTGAGTTTAAAAAGTGTATAAATAAAAATGCGGCCAAGTGCGAGTCGGACTCGCTCGCAAGGGTTCCGTAGCAGCAAGTAACATAATATAAAAGTTTTTGTAGTTCTTTGTAACTTGAATGAAAGTAAATTGCGGCTTACGATTTATGACGTATTAAAAAAAACTACTTACTAGATCTCGTTCAAACCAATTTTCGGTGGAAGTTTGCAAGGTAATGTAGATCATATATTTTTTAGTTTTATCATTCTCTTATTTTAGAAGTTACGGGGGACACACACATTTTACCAGTTTGGAAATGTCTGTCGCGCAAACTATTCAGTTTAGAAAAAAATGATATTAGAAACCTCGATATCATTTTTGAAGACCTACCCATAGATACCCCACACGTATGGGTTTGATGAAAAAAAAAATTTGAGTTTCAGTTCTAAGTGGGAACCCCCAATGTATGGCTTTTTTTTCTATTTTTGTGTGAAAATCTTAATGCGGTTCACAGAATACATTTATCTTCTTACCAAGTTTCAACAGTATAGTTCTATATAGTTTCGGAAAAAAGTGGCTGTGACATACGGACGGACAGACAGACAGACATGACGAATCCATAAGGGTTCCGTTTTTTGCCATTTGGCTACGGAACCCTATAAATATCATCATTTACTTTGCGTCTCGAATGTCTCGAAAGTCCCGGGAAATTTAGCTCGAGACGTATAGAGTCCCGGGACTTTCAAAACCTCGAGACTTGACAAACCCTACATGGGGATCAAACCGATACTCCGGTGAGAAGCACTAAGTCGGTGTGTTATCCACTAGGCTATCATGGCTTAGTGCATAATGTCACATTATAAACAACCTTTTATTGATAGTGTATGTCGATGTCCTTTTTTCGCGTTCTTGATAGATTTTTACTTTCTCTTAAATGATGAAGCTCTCTTAGCTAATTTATCACAAATATAATATTGTGAACTGGCCAAATTTTCTACTACTGAATAATCTACCCGGTAGTCTACCTCACCGAGGCCAGGGGGAGCAGGGTGCAATGCAAGTCTGTGCTAATGTGTTTTCACCTCTGTTGTGTTGGCGGCTCAGACTAAAGAGTCTATTTGTTGGCGGGCACCAGCCGACCAACAAGTCGGACAACCGACAAGCACCCTCGACCCTCGCCATCATCCGCCATCTTGAATTTAGTATTGAAGCAGCTGTCGGGGGGGCGGTAACGTTATTGACTGGTCGTAGAATAATTGTAAATTTTCTTAGCCTGTGTATTTCAAAGGGTTCTTTTCTTATGTCTGGACTAAACGTTAAAATGGCGGGCCAAACAATCAACGATAGGCTCCTTGCTGCTCGCCACAGTATCGCCGGGCAAGGATTAGCAAAATCTGTGTGCAAAGCCACCACCGAAGAAATGATAGCTCCCAAAAAGAAGCATTTAGATTGTAAGTATTACTATTTTTAAGTTCCTGATCGATAGACAAAAGTCGCCTGTATCAAGACCTAGGTCTGATAAGCAAATTTTTCTGTACGTTGGGTCGTGTCACTCGCGAAATGTCCGAGTAGGTACCTGCTTGCTTTGATCGATATTACGAACAGCCCACGTACCATGTACATAACATATCTAAGTATATATTGCATTTCTTCAACATAACGTGGTCAACCCTCAAGTAACAGTCTCAAAATTAAGTTCTTTAAAACAAGAAACTATTGCAACTATTTTAGGATTAAGCATAGAAGTCTTGCCACTTGTAGTCTAGGTGTTCATGATTCAAATGTTATTGTGTTGACTAGTGTTTTTTAACCTGTGGTACATGATCCCCCGGGGGGCCGCGAAGCCTTTCCTAAGAGGTCACAGAAAAATAAGTGTTATAGGTCTTACACTGCAATAAAAAAATAGAAGCCTGGGCCTTTTTATTTTTTAACAATTTGTCAAAACGTGGTTCTATTTTGGAGACATTAATAAATAAATAGCTAATTTTCTAATTGAAGAAAAATATAAACCTATCTTTCAGATCACTAAAATTTTGTATGTTTATGGCCCTAGAGGGGAGAGGGTCGCAAGAATTTTTGTACCTGTAAAGGGGTTGGGTATTGAGAAAGTTTGAAAAATACTGGTGCATACACCACAAATACATAGCTGATCCACCCATTCTAGTTAGTTATATCTGTTATCTCATCATGGTTTAGAAAACACAAACCACTACTGCTGGTTAACAGGTCTTGGCAACTGTTGTGTCTAGCCTATGTGATGTCGATGACCATGGTATTAATCATGGTAGTCATGGCAGATTTAGTAGGTAGGTAGCTACTAGCAATCTGTATCGTATCCTATACTTATTTGAACTCATTACTCCATTATAGTATAGAGTAACACGTAATCTAACCAAAATAAAGATGACAGGAACGACGAAGACAAGAGACCCATACTCCAGAAGTGAGACACTATAGGTGTTTAAAAAACTTGCTATAGAACTGATGCAACTTTTTAAGTTAAAAAAACATGGCTTACATCATTATTAATTTGGAAATGATTGTGAATAAGTCAATATGCAAGGTGTTTTTATTTTTATTAGTATATAAATATTTTGACTGGTGGTGTGTCTTTAGGGGACAACTATTACAAATGTGACTTCAAAACATGGATGAAATAGTTGTGAAAAAACTTTTATACATTTATGTATAGTATGAGAAAACAATTAAGAAGATTATAATTTTATAAGATTATCAGCGCAGGGATCATCAGCATTATTCTTGTAATCATCCATACATCCATCCATAGAGACTCTTTTTATGAAGCCGAAAGCTGGACTGCATGTTCTGTAACATAGGCAACTATTTACAAATGATACCGTTTGGCACTATGCATTTTGTTTGATTGACTTTTGTTAACTACTTAGTAACAACAGTGCATAAACATTGAAACATGGTTAATTCTTAATTTTATTACAATTTAGTGTCCAAAAAGATTACCCTAAGAATTAACCATGTTTCAATGTTTATGCACTTAGTTACCAAAAGTCAATCAAACAAAATGCATAGTGCCAAATGGTATCATTTGGAAATAGTTGCCTTTGTTACAGAATATGCAGTCCAGGCTTCGGCTTCATCATAAAAGTATCTTTTTTTAGAAGAATAATGCTGATGATCCCTGCGCTGATAATTATAATTGGGTGCTAATTAAACAGGCTTCTATTTAATAGCATTATTCGCCTCTAAAAATCTACATTGTCCTCTAAATTACTAAGGCAGTCACCATCAATAGGCATCTAAAAATACTATAACAGCCATTATAAACCTTCGATATAAGCTTCTGTTAATACAACTCAGCAACCAAGTTATTATTAAGCATCAAAATTTGTACCTCATATTCAAGTAGTCAGCTTCTAAAATATTTATATATGACACCAAAAAAGTAATGAATTTGACTTCAAATTTTATAACTTAGTACTATTAAAAATTAAAATGTAGTGAAACTTAAATAAATACATGACTCGTTCTATATTGATTGATCATCAAAATACGCCTAAAATTATAACCAAATATATTGATTGATCATAAAAATGTATCTAAAATTATAACTAAATATATTGATTGATCATCAAATGTACCTAAAATTAGTAAATTATGTCCACTAAATATATTGGAACTACTAAAGGGAGACGAAACATACAATTTTATTTAAAAAATACTTTGTCTAAAAGCATAACATTATGCCATATAAAAGAAACCTGCAAAATTATATGAAGTTTACTAGTTGAAGCTTGAACAGTATTTTTTGAGGAACACATGTTGAAGGTGTATCACGTAAAATGTGGCTGAGTTGTAAAATCCGTGGCTGAGTTAGTAAATTAGGTGGTGATGTATGAATCAGGTGGACAACCACACACAGGTGCCAAATCTGGATTGGTGGAGGTTGTGGGGCTAGTGGCCAACCCCAGTGTCAGAACTATTCAAGTCGCCTAAGGCCTCCGACATGGGTTAACGACTGCTATCTAGTGATAGTAAACGGTCGAGATAAATGCCACTAAAAGTCAAACCCATCCACGTTGTGACCGTGTCTGTAGTAAATTAACCTGGGTGATCGACGCGACCACGCAAGCTGCACTGACCGACGACCGCTTGAAGCGATCATGTAAGGATTCCTTTTTTCCCTTTTGATGTAGGGAACCCTAAAAAAGATGCAAAAGCGAATACCTATAATTATGAAAAAGGCGAAAGCAAAGCGAGCGCAGTTTTTAATTTAGTGAGAATATAAATACCTTATTTATTTAACAGGAAATGCAGTTAAGCTATCGACAATTTTGAGATCCTTTTAAAAGCGGCGCTCCGGACACCTCTCCTACCTGCCATATTCTTTTGCACAGCCGAAGAAGGTTGCCACACAAGCATAGCACATTTTTAGGGCAAATAATCAGTTCTGTATCTTAAGAGCTAGTACACACTAAGCGCTTTCAAGCGCGCGCTTTGGTAACGCGCGCTTTAAGAACCAAGAGGTCCTATTATGGCATACACACGCAAACGCACGCTTTTCAACTAGCGCGCGCTAAACGCGCGTTCACATATTTCCTTTCAAACGCGCGTTGCGCGGGCGTTTGCCGCGCGCTTCGAGATACGTGTTCCACCTGTTTCTGTAGATTTGATCGCGCGCTTGCGTGTAGAGTAGACCCACGTTGACGAAAATAATAATTATATCCGGGACCAATCACACACGGTCATCTGGCCCCGAACTAGGATTCCCTGTTCTTAAGGAACGTATGTACGCTACCAACGCGCGTCGAACGCAACGCCAAGCGCCCAATGTGTACCCGCTCTAAAACTTTGTACTTCTGCGCTAAACTTACGATATTTTTATATTTATGCGGATTTCCAGAATGGTTCGCGGGCCCGTTTATAATTTTCGGTGAGCTGCATCCGGCCCACGGGCTGGGTGGTGCCTGTATGTGCAGTAGGTAGTATTCAATTAAGGTACACCAATCTAAAATATAATAAATATTGCAGTTCCCAGCAAACAAGAATCAACTCTTACTTGTGTTTGTCAAAATGAACTGAGTCTCTGCCAAAAAAATACATATTAATATGCTTGTTTTGTGTAAAAAGTCAAAATTGAAACGAATTGAAATCAAATCTTTCTATTCCTTAATTGCCATTCCTAATTAATAAATGTGTCATTTGTAGTATGTAGTATTACTAAATCAAATCAAATATTCGTTACTGACTTGGCGTAAATATTGATTCACAAGAAGATCATGTGTATGCCAAGTGAATCGGGTACTTCAGAAATCCCGAAAGTCCATCATGTATATTTTTTCAGGAGAGACAAAATACAGGTCAGTATCTTAAGGGGTTTTTCAAATACACGCAGCTTTCAAACCCGCTGTTTCTTCGCTATTGCAGTGACCTAGGTATATATGGTTTCTCGTTGATTTATAAGATTTTACTTAGACTAAAAATCTTTTTAGAAAAATACTTGACTGGTTTCTGAAATACCCGATTCAGGTGAAAGCTTGGACGAGTACACAGCGTGACTGTTCTTATTTCACCATTAAAAGGGGACTACTTAGTCGCCATATTTCATTTTATGCTTAAATGGAAGTTAAAACTATGACTTCAATGCCCATGGGTGACTTTTCTCGAAGGATGTTCGAAGAAAGAGTTGTTATAGCGTAATGGCATGAATTTTAGTATTTGTTTTGCTACAACTAAAATGGTCGAAACTAGTTATAATGAAAATGGACAGCTAAAAAAACTCTGTATCTTTGGCGTATCAATTGGGTGAATGAGCTCATGTTTTTCAAAGTTGCAAATTTGGGATTATAAAACAATGGTCTGAACAACGTATCAATTACAGCCACGACGTGCATACTTCCTCTAGTAACCTTTTACCGTCTGGCATACACAGGATTGTCATTGCTTATCATAAATGAGCAATAAACATTAATCAACAATAAAGGGGTAGAAATCACAGCTTCTCCTCTTAGATTTATATGGGTGTACCTTATCCTCGTAAGGCCCAAGCTAAATTTAGGCAGGTAGTCATTGCGGCCCAACGACCTAAAAAATTTACCATAACGCTTGAACTCAAATGTGGTTCATTCAGAAATGAAGCCAATGTTCAAATCATAATACGAGTTCGAAAATCAGTTCAAATTTTAGGTACTTATGTCTGAACTACTACTAAACCTATGTCCTAAGGACGTTGGGCGTTACGAGGTTATTTAGATTTTTCCCGGAATAATGAATCACCAAGGTCGTTACAGCCATTTTTGATAAAAATAGAAGGTTTTTATTTCACCATGGTAGCAACCCTAAATAATGTTTGAAATATATTCCTAGCTCAAATTTCATCCAAATTCGTTCAGTAGTTTAGATACTAGTGCTTCGAACGGAAATAGACATCCACAACCATTTTTTTATTTCATAGAATCCAACCCCATCATAACCAACGTTCGATTTCTTTGCCCCGCCGATACTTCCTTACTCCTTCATCGCTCGCTAGCTCTCACTCCTTAGTCTCTCGAAACTGCAAATCAAATCTACATCACGCTTTTGCGATTTTCACGCTAAATATGAGATCGAACAAAATTTTGCCGTTTGCCACATGCTCCATGTAATGTATCAGTGTAAGCATATGTGTATTTATTGGTGTGATTGGAGTGAAATATGATAAAGAGGCGGACAGCAGTTTCCTGTGTTTAAATGCATATGGGAAGATAAATTTATCAAGTTGCTAGAGCTATTGATTAAATTTGTTTTTGTTTTTGCTATTAAGTATTATTATAATTTTCTATTTGGTAGAATATTATTCTAGTATTCCCATACTAGTTCTGATTGTTAGTGGCATTTATCGACCGTGTCCGTGCTTCGCAATCCACGTTAAGCCGATGGTGGCGGTTGCTATCGCTAGATGGCATTCGTTATGCCTTTTCAGAGGCCTTAGAGATGACTTGATAACTTCTGACACTGGGTCTGGCTACTAGCCCCACTGCCTCTACTAGTCCTAACTTAGCCCTCGTGTGTGGAAAATGACTTTACCTTCCGGTATGGGACCTACGTTAACGTAAATTATTGGGGGGTTTTGGTATAATCGCCATGCTTGGCAGACAAGCTAGCAATCAGTGTGTTGACATGGTATGCGAAAAAGGACGCTTCGGCCCAATTTCCGGTTTTTGAATCTATTAGTCGCCTGTTATGGCATGCTCGGGAATAGATAGTGTTATTCTAATTCTATTCACACCACAGTCCATTACGTACTATGGACAAGGGCCTCATAAGAAGACTCAAGGTCACACAAAGGGCGATGGAGAGTACTACGCTCGGAATTTCACTACATGATTAAATCAGAATTGAGGATACGCTGGCAAAGAATTGGTAGTCCACTAAATGAATGACTCAAAAAGCTTCGAGCTTACAAGTGGAATGTCTTTGACAATCGGGGCTGAAACCTGATCGAACGATGCCTAATATAGGAGGGGCTATAAATAAACTTATGAAGGTCTTGGATACATTTCTGCTAATTCACTGAAATAAATTCCTGTCGAACACCGAAAGCTAGGTGACATTGCGTCTCGTTGCTCGCGGCATTCGAACTTTTGTGATACAACTTTGTTGTCGTTCGATAGACCTACCTGGTATTTAGTCGAAAAACTAAGCCCTCATCCAGAGAAGATTATATGAAAATGCCTCAATTAAGGCGGCCCTCACTGATTTCGATAACCTTAGTGCTACCAACGATAAACTGACTGTCAACGAAAAATTGCACTAGTAACTGAAAGTATTGGCTGTATTTATAGAATGAACTCACACGGTAACTTCTTCACATCGAACATATAAATTGAAACTTCAGCTGAGTGTGAAATAAGTAATAGGGAAGTGTGAAAAAAATGCGTTTCGTTCGTTCGTTGTCGCCGAGGAAATATTTTTGTTATGTACCTTCAAAGTGTCTACTAGGCAGTGCTTTCGAACGACGACGATGTAACAGTAATAAAGTATAAGGTATCTGGCAAAAATCGAACATGATATTTTACTGGGGATCGATTTATCTTGTACTAATATGATTCAAAAAATTATAAAAAATAAAAGTGTGTATGTTTTGGTGTCCATCTGGTGCTTCTGTAAGCACTGATGGATTTAAAAAAAAACATTTGGACTAGGCTAATATTTCTTTAATATCTCGTTAATTTTTTGTAAGTATTATTGAGTGAAGTTTTTTATTTATGTTGTAATGTTATTTTATTAGGATTTCGGCCAAAAAATGTGACCAAACTGCGACTTTTGTTTTGTTATAGATCTGATCCATTGCACTAACGAACCCAACGTGAGCATACCCCAGCTCGCTAACCTGCTCGTGGAGAGAACTCAGAACACCAACTGGGTGGTTGTCTACAAGGCGCTGATAACTGTTCATCATTTATTAGCTTACGGCAATGAGGTGAGTGAAGAAGCATCTCCCAGCAGACTCCTGTTTATTCTACAGATTCAAGTAAATGTTTTTATAATTTTGCCAGGGTGTGGTTATGTACATTCACTAATATAAAATGAAGCCTGAAAAGTGGCACAGATACTCGTGTTATTCCGAATGAGGTATGGTGGTAGTCTGGTGTTACATTTAAAGTGACACGCGGTCATTTTAGTCAGAGCGATTAATATTAGATAGATGTGCTCGTTTCTTTACGATATCTTTCTTTACATTAAACCAGATTAAACCAATCAATATTTATTGGTACATTAGCCATTATAGGATCTGAACCCGAGACCTCTAAGAATTAGGGAGCGACAATAATTACCATGGACAGAGTATATTAAATAGTATTTCATACAGTATGGCTGGCTACTCCCTGCCGCTATTTGAAGGCGACCTCACCCACCCGCGGGTAAGGTCCGGTGACATTCCATACAGTCATCACTCAATCTTGATGGCCCTGCGTGTTAAAGAGGGAAATCATAGTAGGTAAATTGTATGGAGACGATTTATCTAGTGTCCAAGATGCGCAGTGGAGCCACATCCCTGTGCCACTCGGTTTTTTGTTTTATGAAATATCATAAAGTGTAGAATTTTTAGTACAACGTTCTTATCAAACATTAATTAACCGCTTCTGTGCGCAGCCAGCGATTGTTTCCTTTTTATTATTACTATATTTCTGCATATTATCATAATCGTTAATAACTTTATTTTTATACTTGAAATTGCGAACAACATCTTGAAAGCAAAATCTGACCAGCATTACAATATGAAATTACATCCTGAGGTCGGGAATATTCCTAATCGGTATTAATAGGATGTAGGTTGGTACATGTATGTATATGCCACAAATAAGTGTCGTCAATGCGGCCACTTGTGTCAATAAAGAGTAGTTTGAATGTTGTATTGGATATTGCAATGTACGTCGCACAGGCAGGATTCTGGACAAGCTACTAACTATACTCGTCCCTATGCTGCTAGAATATTGACAGGAATCATAATTTTATTTTATTTAGTGCTTATTTTGATGTACTCAGATAAAAACTAGAAAATAATTAGTATCCTTGGCCAACGGATTGTTGATTGAAATTACTTTTTGAGCCGTTTATTGAGTGTCCGTTACCCCAGCCAGAAAATGTCGAATTTCGTCATTCGAGTGTAATAGATAATTAGTTGTCCAGCTTCTGTAATTGTTGCGCATATTTTTGAATTTGTTCTGCTGATAGTTTTTTAGTTATTTGACAAAAACATATCTGGCTGCGGTAACGTTACCCCAGCCAGACTATTTTTGATTTTATGGGTATATCAAAATAAAAATTAGCTAAATAATTAGTAGTCTAGACGAAGTAAATGTTGCGACTTAGTTTGTGCCGATACGTTTTACGGTTGCTTAGTTATTCAAATTCCGGCTGGGGTAACGTTTGCAGGTTTGCTGGATCTCTGAAATGGTTAAGCGCACATTTATAATTTTTCGTATACCACTTCTTATGAATTAGTTCTAATTTGTTCATCAATAAAAAAACAACAATAATGTACCGTTTAAAAGTTATATAAATAAATAGAATTTTCCTTTAAAGGTCCTAGCACGATGAATAAGAGCTCTCAAGACTCACTCAAAACGTTATTTCATAGCTTAAAGCTGGCTTCAAATGTTTGTGAATTTTTATAAGTATACTGTAAGTAATTAATAAGTTATGATGAAATTTAATTCAGTTGGGGCCACGATATGCAGTGGAGTTGTTTGATCGCCGATTGACAGAGTTTATTGTGGTTTTTTAAACTGAATGTTACGTCAACAATTAGTTGCCTAGTTCAATTTCGTAACTTTAAAATTTCAGCGTTCTACATTGAATAATTAACGAGATAATCGAAAAAGAGACATTGTGAAGTGCATGACCGTGGTAACCCGACCAAGTTAAGATGGTCACAGAAAAGCGGCCGCGCAGTACATTACTCTAGCATTTTGTAATTTATAGGGTAGTGTTACGAGTTCTATACAGATGCGTACACAAGTGTAAATAAAAATTATTTTTATTAATGCAAGTCGGTAGTAGGTAAAGATGACATGGAAGGGTAAAGATGCCGTGTTTGACGGTATCAATATATGTATTGTCAACTCGTGACCCGCCCCGGCTTCGCACGGGTGAATGCTAATATTATGCATGTATTATACAGGGTGTAACAGAAAGGTGTGATAATACTTCAAGGTGGGCTTTTACCCATCAAACTGAACAACTTTTGTTCTACAACTTTGTTCAAATCGCATTTTTTTTTGTTTTCATACAAACTTGGTTTACCAGCTGATCGGTTTGTATGAAAAGTCCAAAAAAAATAATTGCGATTTGAACAAAGTTATAGAACAAAAGTTGTTCAGTTTGATGGGTAAAAGCCCACCTTGAAGTATTATCACACCTTTCTGTTACCCCCTGTATACATATAAACCTTCCTCTTGAATCACTCTATCTATTAAAAAAAACAGCATCAAAATCCGTTGCGTAGTTTTAAAGATCTAAGCATACATAGGGACAGACAGACAGCGGGAAGCGACTTTGTTTTATACTATGTAGTGATATACTGTCATCACTTGAAAACATTGTCAGTATTATTGAAAGTATCTAGTCCGCTTAACAATTAGATACATAAAGAAAAAGAATTAAAATCATAGAATGTTTATTATAGCTCGGGGTAGGAGTTTATTTTTCACTCAAACGGTAATGTACGCGTCTGTATCTCATTTCTAAGATTATTATACTACATATTTTAAAAGGTAAGCATAATGTACTGCGCGGCCGCTTTTCTGTGACCATCTTAACTTGGTCGGGTTACCACGGTCATGCACTTCACTATGTCTCTTTTTCGATTATCTCGTTAATTATTCAATGTAGAACGCTGAAATTTTAAAGTTACGAAATTGAACTAGGCAACTAATTGTTGACATAACATTCAGTTCAAAAAACCACAAGAAACTCTGTCAATCGGCGATCAAACAACTCCACTGCGTATCGTGGCCCCAACTGAATTAAATTTCATCATAACTTATTAATTACTTACAGTATACTTATAAAAATTCACAAACATTTGAAGCCAGCTTTAAGCTACGAAATAACGTTTTGAGTGAGTCTTGAGAGCTCTTATTCGTCGTGCTAGGACCTTTTAAAGGAAAATTCTATTTATTTATATAACTTTTAAACGGTACATTATTGTTGTTTTTTTATTGATGAACAAATTAGAACTAATTCATAAGAAGTGGTATACGAAAAAATATAAATGTGCGCTTAACCGTTTCAGAGATCCAGCAAACCTGCAAACGTTACCCCAGCCGGAATTTGAATAACTTCGCAACCGTTAAACGTATCAGCACAAATTAAGTCGCAACATTTACTTCGTCTAGACTACTAATTATTTAGCTAATTTTTATTTTAATATACCCATAAAATCAAAAATAGTCTGGCTGGGGTAACGTTACCGCAGCCAGATATGTTTTTGTCAAATAACTAAAAAACTATTAGCAGAACAAATTCAAAAATATGCGCAACAATTACAGAAGCTGGACAACTAATTATCTATTACACTCGAATGACGAAATTCGACATTTTCTGGCTGGGGTAACGCACACGTTTATTGAAATGCTTTCTTTCCTAAATAACTGAAAGTAAAGAAATAATAATCAAGGTACCATAACGAGGACTAAAGATGACACTGCGGTATTGCGGACACCCTAAGCGATAAACTTCAGCTATAAGTTACACTTTCAAACATGTAGTAACCATACGTTTATTTTGATTATATTGCAGAGGTTCACACAATATCTAGCGTCGAGTAACTCAACTTTTCAACTAAGTAACTTCCTAGATAAAAGTGGAGTTCAAGGTAAGTCCTTAGACCTCTATGTTTCTTTGTTGACAAATAAAACTAAGTATCAGAATCCTATCTGATATTTTTGAAAATGAGTAAGATTGTACGAAATGTGTATCTATCTATACCAATCAAGATGTAAAGACAGTGGGAATTTTCAGTAATATTTCTCCTATGAGGTCGCATTAGTGTTTGTAAATTGTCATAAAAACGTGCTACTCTGCAAAATTAAAGATATGATATCATGCTACATGAAAGGGATTATATTTTTTTTCATAAGTATGACAATGAATTAGATCAAATAAAGAGCCATTTGGAATAGTTTTCGCTGACAATAACCATAAGAACATTTTACACTTCAATTATCTACACACCTCTTTGAACTGAATTGCAACACAAAATTGTAATAAATTATATTGTAATGAGCTTACAACCTTGTCTAATACCATAATTTCTAATTTCCTGTGGATTACGGAAAGGCGCTGCTGGAGCCCGCATTGGTGAGTTTAACTGCAAAATAAAAATGAGGTCTTTGTTTTGTCCACTTTCATGCAAACATAGAACACCCGCTTGGTGCTGTGATAGTCCGTCTTACGCATAGAGGAAAATGCTTTAAAAAAATTCACGTTCGTGTTGTGTTCGTTTGCACGTTTTTGCTATTAAAGGGGATTTTTTATTTATTAAGCGATCGGCTACCAATGTCAGTAAGTTGAAAGAAAGAGAGAGTACCTTTTTCGAACTACAACACAGCGTCCTTTATTTATTAACCGACTTCAAAAAAAGGAGAAGATTCTCAATTCGTCGGAATCTTTTTTTATTTATTATTATTCTTTTTTATGTATGTTCACCGATTACTCGAAGACGCCTGAACCGATTTGGTAAATTCTTTTTTTGTTCAAGAGGGTATACTTCACAGGTGGTCCCATACCTATAAATTTTATCGAAATCGATTCAGCTGTTTTTGAGAAAATAAACAAAAACATAGCAAAATTGGAGTTGTTCAATTATTTTCTTTTTAGGGTTCCGTAGTCAACAAGGAACCCTTATAGTTTCGCCATGTCCGTCTGTCTGTCTGTCTGTCTGTCTGTCTGTCTGTCCTCGGCTTAGCTCAGAGACTATTAGTACTAGAGAGCTGTAATTTGGAACGGATATGCATATTAATCACGCCGATAAAGTGGTAAAATAAAATCTTGAAAATAAATTAAATATATATTTTTTAATTTTTCCCTATACGCGGGGATGATTTTTTTTATCGACTATCCCATGATGTGGGGTGTCGTTGGATAGGTCTTTAAAAATATTGTGGGTTTGCGATAATCATTTTTCTATTCAGGGATCCGTTTTCGAAATATTAAGCTTCAAAGTGCAAATTTTTGTTAAAGTTATGTGTCCCCCTCTCCAGCCAAACAGTTGTTTCTAGAAATGTGAAAAATAAATCACGGCATTATATAACGAAGTTAAAATGAAAACTATTACAGCTAAGTAGGCTTTACAAGTTAACGAGTAATCAGTTTTGTAAGACGGGAGTTTTTTTCCCTTGAAGCAGTGTCTGTCGAAGTACTACGGAACCCTACACTGCGCGTGGCCCGACACGCACTTGACCGTTTTTTTTTTAATTAAAGAGACAGTTTAAAAATCGTGACGCTAGTGGGTGTTGGTATTCGGTACGCTCTTAAATAAGTTGTTACTAGATATGAACATGATTCAGCGAGTCTGTTTTCTAATGAGCACTTTTCTAACAAAAACTTTAAGAGCGTCCTGTAAATTCTTAAAAACCTTATTTTTTAGCACTAAACGGCTTATTTCAAAATGATTTTGTTTTGTTAAGGTAGGCATATTTCGTTTATTTTTTAATTATTGTAAAACATCAAAAAATTACCAAATTGTAAAACTTGGCAACAAAACAGATTTTTCGCTAAAAGCAAGTCATATTCAGTTACCTAGTTCTTTGATTATGATAAAACTTGTTTCGTAAAAATCCTTGCTTACTTCTTGTCTTACTTATTGTTGTTGTTTAATTAGATGTTGTCTGCTCGATTGAGAAGCCAAACCAAAAAAAGTGCCGTGCGGTACAAACAATGACGCATCTTTTAGCTTGTCCTGCCAGCTGTTCCACCCGCCTGCAGCAGGGTTCCAAATATCTGTAGTAGTTACCAATGATACGAAACGAAAAAAAACTAAATTTCGTATGACTATTACGTACTATCTGGCCAGCGTGGAAATCCTCAGCGGTGGACGTATTTTGGCTGATGATGATGATAATGATCTATACAGGCTGTTAAAAAAGTGCGTTTGAGATTTTAAGGGATTACTCAGAATCAAGTATAGAATATAGGAAAAATATAAAAAAAAATCGACCTACATTTTTTTCTGTTTCTCATACTAAATCTCAATAGTGAATCAAGAATTTGTATGGGAAACTGAAAAAAAGTTGTAGATCGGATTTTTTTAACACCTGTATATATAGAAATTATGTTTTTTTTTTTTTAATTTGGACTCGACGTTTCTTCTCGGTCCGCTAACACTTCCTGAAACGTTGAGTGTACAAGTTCTAAGTGTTAGGAACTTTGTACTAGGAAGAAAAAAAAATGATTTGAAAGTATGTGTACAAGTTATACTTACTTAAATAAATAAAAAATCATTTTTTTTATTTTATCCCGGAGTAAAATCATAATCTTTTTATCTCGGAGAGTAAAGATTTCTTTTTATATTTCGGAAGGGTAATATGGGAACTAAACACATTTTTTCACGCGAACGAAGTTCTAAAACATCATCTTATCCTTATTAATATTATAAATGTGAAAGTGGAGGTGTTTGTTTATTTGTCCTTTTTTACACGTCGCAACGGTGCATTGAATCGACATGGTTTTAAATACGCGGAGATAGTTGACATTTAAGAAGGGAAATAACCTATATTGTATCCCGTAAAAATATCGAATTCCCTGGGGAATGGAATGACACCGGGAACGCCAAAAGTAATTGCGTATCTTAACGACAGTTATTACAACGATATCCACGTGGGCGGGGACGCGGACAAAAGCTGGTCTAGAATAAAACAAAGAAACAAACAAACTATAGAAATCAGTATTTTATCTACAGGGCGCTCCTAATGACTAGATTTTTTTAAAATCATTTTTAAGTTATTATATGAAGAACATTATTTAAAAAACTATTCGTTGAGCTGGAAAAGTATTCGTTGAATTAGGTACTGTAATGATTAAAATTCGTAAAAATGTATTCATGGCTTAATCAGGATATCTGCCCCAAATGTTTTATATTGATAAAAGAGCTCAACTCTTCAAAATGTATCGAACCAACAGATCTCTGTCCTAGTTCCTAGTCACGATTAAAGAGGTTCCTTTTGATAGTATTTCTTTAATGTTAATGTACAGTTCAATAATGTTTTTGTTTATAGGCATGTATATGATTGCGATTTCTTTTCTTGGGTTCGGTTTAAATCACGAAACCGATGAGCTGGGTTAGATGAAGTTTATTTTTATATTGTATTGTAAGCACGCAATGCTTTGTTGTTTATTTTCGTATTTGTTTTCATAGTTTTAAACAGTATTCAGAGAAATGCATTAAAATGTACGCCTCTTTAGTTATCTGTAGTCGCCAACCACAACTATTCGTAGAAAAAAATATTGGCTCACAGTCGCAATTGTCAGATTAACCTCATAAAATATATGAGTTTGTGATTAAGTTATTATTGTATATAATTTTTAGTTTGTTGCACTTAGTTTAATCAGTACTTATTTTATTAATTACCAGATAATATAGCACATCATTGGCTATTGTAGCACATTTCAATAATCTTTTGAAATAAGTAGTATAAAACTAATGCACATTGGCTGGTTTTTATTGTGTCTGGACACACTATATCGTTAACTTATATCTTTTTATATCTCCATATTCCAAAACAAGTAACTTAGGTGCAGGGTGAAATTGAAATCATTGGCATCTCTTGAAACTAAGGATGAAACAAGAAATGACCCAGAAAATCTGAGAGACCCAACAACCGCTGAATTGAGTTCTGGAGTGGCGACCGCGTTTAGGCAAGCATAATTTGAGTTGCAGGATAGCTGGACCGATTATATAGACAAGGTTGTTGGTAACAGCTTGGATGCACACGAACAGAAGTTAGATTAAGTATCGTAGTATGCCTTATGTTTAACAGTGAGTATATGGGTTTATGTTTAACCTTTTTATAAACATAAAGGATGGCAAACTATAGTCGATAAAACATATTAAATAAATGCCGTTAGACTACATCAAGTATCTCACACCATGCCGGCCCACTATAAAACGTTCCCTCATGAAGTGTATTTAAAAAGTTTTAATTTTCGTTCCCTTTAAATGGTAGTGTCACAACTGCCACATCTCTAAAAAATTGACTATTAAAGTAAGTTAAAACGATATATGATTTTAGTCATATAATGAGTTTTATCACAAATGTTTCCATCACTTATTCACTTGTTAGCGGGAACTGCGTAATTTTATGTTTTCTTCGTGCAACTTTAGGATTCGCAAGCTCGTAATGTCAAAGTTAGCCGTATCCAGCCCGTGAGTTGTGGGTTGCCAAGGTTTTAGTTTACCCTGTATTTTGCATGTGTGTTTGCTTGAAAAACAAATCAATTTAATGGAGTATAAGAAGTACAATATTTACATCAGTAGGTTTCGTTTTACTTTTCTATAGTAAATGGAAGCAATTTCAATCGTATTTTTTTAAAAATGTCTGTACCGATGCTCGGAAAATATCGACTAACTTAAATATCTTACATAAATAGTAATCGATGGATACATTGAAATACCCAAAATCCCAAATAACATTTTAATTTCACTCACTTGTATAGATCAATAGTACCAAGAGTATCAACCAAATGGATTGTTTATTTCAATTCCTTTAACAAATGGGCCTTCGGAAATGTTTATGGATTTTTATGTATAGCGATATTTTACTAAATTATATTTATCTTTTGTTGTATGTTATGTTATATTACAATTTATATTTATCTTTTGTTGTATGTTATGTTATGTTATATTACAATTTTGATGATTAATGTTTATTACTGATTATCCAGGTTACGACATGTCGCCTTTCATCCGCCGCTATGCCAAATATTTGAATGAGAAGGCACTATCATACAGGACTGTGGCTTTTGACTTCTGCAAAGTCAAAAGGGGGTACGTTTCATATACCTTATTTTGTTGTTTTTAGTTTCGCATTTATCGACTAACACCTACACACTCATTATTATTGACTTTTAGTCTAGATTCCGATGAAAATGATTAATCCCCCTCGTAAAAGGAGATGTTTGTTGAAGCCGACGAAAATAAATTGTACAGCCACGGTGTGCACACTTTCTCACGAATCCCTTATATATCATCTGGCATACACACAAGAGTGTCATCGCTCAACATAAATCAGCAATAAACATTCATAATTAGTTCCAAGTGATAGACTTTACAAATTATCAATGTTGTTTTGTATGGGAGGTACCCTATCCTGGTATGGCACGGAATAATTCATGACCTAGTATATAGTAGGCCGTATAAAGTTATTAAAAGGTAAAAAAATGCATTAAAATCGTTATATCTATTATTGAAAAAAAAAATGTTATTTTTGTATGGAAGGTATCAGAACCAGATTTTTCCCAGAGTAACCAAATATCTGATGTAGTAGGTTGTATAAAAATATGGTATTGTACAAAGTTTCATCAAAATCATTAGAGCCATTTTTGAGCAAAAAAAATATGTGTTTTTTTATTATGGTGGCTACCCTAAAAATGGCGTTATTAAAAAGTATGAAACTACAGGAAAGAGGAGGGCTCGCTCCGCATGATGAATGCGGAGAAGCTGTTGAAGACGCTGCCGGTGCTGCAGGCGCAGCTCGACGCGCTGCTCGAGTTCGACTGCACCGCCAACGACCTCACCAACGGCGTCATCAACATGTGCTTCATGCTGCTCTTCAGGGATCTCATTAGGTAAACATAAACAACGGTCAGTGGATACAACACGCTCTCCATATTTCAAATGAGTTGAATCAAATGCTGGCTGGAATTTCAAAATCCTAAAAGGATATTCACAGGTGAAGAACTTTTTGTCTACATGTGTCCATTGGATTCATTAATAATATTTTTTTGCTTTTGCAGATTGTTTGCGTGCTATAACGACGGTATAATCAATTTGTTGGAAAAATATTTCGATATGAACAAGAAAAATTGTCGCGAGGCTCTCGATCTCTACAAGAAGTTCCTCATTAGGATGGACAGGGTTGGTGAATTCCTGAAAGTGGCCGAGAATGTAGGTATCGACAAGGGCGATATTCCTGATCTTACTAAAGCGCCAAGCAGCCTGCTGGATGCTCTCGAGGGTCACTTAGCTACCCTGGAGGGTAAGAAAGGGTCAGCCGCCAATACACCTACTCAAACAGCTAGGTAAGTTCCTAGTGTCGACTTCGACAAAACGTACAAATCTCCAGACACGGCTTATGCTTTATACTGATTTTCATTCTTGCAGTGCTCAAAAGAATGTAGCAAGCGTGATGGGCGCATTATCTTCGACATCGTCGTCGTTCGGGAACGCCGCAGCGTCGTCCCGACTCGACAACTCGGGCAATGGCGCTCTGTTTATCGACGATTCCATCAAGCAACAAGCTTTAGCCGAGGAGGAAGCTGCTATGAACCAATACAAGGTAAATGTTAGTCCGGTGGTAAATTTATTTCATAATTCCTTATCTTATCGACGGACCTAGACAACTTTGGCCTACTTTAATCGGAGTTAATGAGATCTATCAATGTGCAAAAGACTGGGTTGGAGGGATTTGATTATTTAAAATTAATAAAAATTGCACCAAGAATTTTAATTTTGCAACTGCCACTATATGTAGCTCCCTATATGTTAACAATCCATTACGTCTCCACTGCGGGGGCACGGGTAGATAAAAAAACTCATTACATCACTCGCAAGGGTATTTTATTTTCAAAGTAATGAAAACTTAACAAGTTTGGAAGCAGAATTCGATTTTGTGTTAATTATTGAAATTCATTATGGTAACTGTGAAAAATAAATTCACAGGTGCATTTATTACAAGGCGAAACGGTGACTGGCGAAGAAGAGTTATCAGAGATTCTTGTAAGATCATAGAAGTGTTGAAAGGGATAAGGTTCATTTTAAAAATACAGGGATGTGTTTGTGTAGTCTAATATGTGTCACGGGTATATCGTCATCATTGAAAAACATTGTCTGTTTTAATGCCAATGCGAATTGTTATCCTGATTGCAAACTTTCCATGATAAACAATTTAAAAAACACATGTCATCCAGTTACTATCAGTAAATCTGATACCAATGATTTATCAATTATTAGTTAAATGAATTAATAATTTATTCAACAAAATACTAACAGATGAACTACGATAGTAAATTGCTATTTTTTTTGTTGTAAATAGTACGTTGCACTTGGATATGACATATGTTACAGATCTGTTATACAAGTATTATATAATGAAATTGGAAACGAACCAAATTTGTACTATTTTTGTGACTTTTAATTCCTTAAAGCGCAGAAAAAGAGCTGCTACCACTTGAATAATTTGTGTATCTTTGTGTCATGTGACTTGGTGGTCTATAGTTATGTTTGGAAAAATATGCTTATGTTAACAGATGGTTTGCATTTACGGTTTTCAGAATGTTTTTATTTGTTAAAAGTTTCCAGGTGGTGGCATTATAATGGTACATATACATTCCAGTGTTAATACAATATAAAGTCTCCGCTTCTCTTCGTTTTTATGCATACGTTGCACACTTTCCAATCTATTCGTTAATCTATAGAAATCTTCGATACGCTACAAATTTCTGTGTATCACCTTATCCAGTTTGTAAAGAACCTGTTTTTTTTACAGAACAAGATTCAGTCTCCAACAAACTCTGCTGCCAACAACCCATTCCTGTCAAGTGCCCCGACCAGCCAGGCGCAGAGTATTGTAGACCTGTTTGGAGGGCCGCCTGTGGAGACCACCAGCAACACCGGAAAAGCTTCTGACGACCTGCTTTCGCTCAGCAATCCCTTCGCCGACATGTTTGGGGGTGAGTGAGATGTTGTAACAAAATTGCAGATTCAAGTTCACAGTGCCAAATCTACACATACATAGTTGCACAATATTTTTTGGAACTTGGAATCTATACTCTCTCCAGTATAGTGTGAAAGTATTAAGGTGAAGGATTGTGAATTCTTACTCTAAATAAAATAATAGAAGACAACTAATATAGCTGTAATTTGAGGTTTACCTCATGGCTTAATTTTATATTTAAAAAATATACTATGCTTAAATTATATCTTGAAAATAATTTTGCACTGTAATATACATAATGCACCATAATGGGAATAGTTTCAGCACTACAACAGCGCGATGGCGTAGTGTATTGTATAGTTTGATATGGGAGTGCTATATACATATGAATACCAATGCATAACCTGCTAAACAAACGCTACACACGATTAACGTCCACAGAGAAAAATTCCAAAGATTCGTTGTTGCAATAAAAGTTGTTGGTTTTATTTAATACCTAAAGTCAATGTGTAATTGTTTAAATATCTCGCATTTTCTACAGAATAATAAACTGACTTCCAAAAGAAAACATAAAATTAGTAGTTTGAGTCAAAACATCGAATGAAACAGCAGTTGGCTCTCTCTATCTATTTGACTATAAAATTAGATGTTTTTTAAATGTGAGACATAGCCTAGAGATTCCATTTTCTCCCATTACATCCAATTTGGTGATGCGTGGCTTCAAATGACAAATAGGCTGATGTATTCTGTGCGGCAAAGGGTATAGGTAGCATTGGTATTCACGTGTGCGGTACGGTTTTTAGCGGCGCCGCAGCCGCAGCCGACGCCCGCGCAGCCGGCCCTGTGGCAGCAGCCCGCCAACGGGTTCGGCGCCGCCTTCCCCCCGCAACCCGCGAACAACACATTTGTATCCGAAGCTAACTTCTCTAACGTTTTCAATAACACTGACACAACAGGTGAGGTGCATTTTCTTTGTAAATATTTAAAGGGTTGTCCTATAAATTGTTGATTATAGTTATAAGTAACTATAATGTTTTATATAGTTTATTTGACGCTCTCTGCAACGTGTTTTTCACGAAAGCGTGGTAAAATGTGTTATGTCGCAATCCTTATATAGGTATATCTATAACTACATATTTAGTGAATAACAAAATTGCAGTATTTCTTCAAAATAATTTTCCATGGCATGCTCTTTAGCAGAAACAGGATCTTAATATATTAAGGCGGTTCTGCCAGAGACCATGTCAATATTTTTTGGTGTTGGTGAACTAGTTCATAATTATTACATACTCAATCGTATATTTGATGAGTTTCATGTGTTTGTAAAATTGTGAATCTTCTCTAAGTAATGTTAAGATATTTAGGTGCTGGCAGATCAAAGATCATATCAACATTTTTGGTGTTGGTGAACTAGTTCATAGCAATTATTTAAGAATGATGAGTTTCATGTGATTGTAAATTTGTAAATCTTTTCTACAAGCTGCCGCTGCGAACCCGTTCATGGGTATGGGAGACCCCACGCAACCCATCTCCGCGTCCCCCGCCCGTCCTCCCCCACCCTCCAACCCGCCGCAACCCAAATCAGCCTTCGATGATCTCGAAGAGGTGATGCGCATGTCCCTCGGGGGCTCGCCCGCCAAACACTCCCAACAACAACAGCAACCGATCACGCAGCAGCCACAGGCCATGGCCCCGCAACCATTCGGTGACGTCATGTCGATGCCGATGTCTCAGCCCATGATGTTCGGCTCGCCAGCCCGACAGCCGATGATGCCGATGGCACCCATGGGTTTGATTATTTGTGCTTGATGAATCGTTTGTTTAGATGTACCTTTTAAGCTTTGTGAATGGCTAGTGATAATTATGTGTTATATTTCATAAGGCGGGTCGACATTTTTGTAAGAAAATGCTCCAGGGATAATCTAAAAAAAGTCATTATTAATGTAAATAAAATAAACAATTTAGGCCAATTGTCGTAAGGCAAAAATGTGATACAAGCGGCACGCCTCGGCGAGGCCTACTACGTCTGGAATTATTAAGTCAATTTTATGAAGTAAATCTTAAGGGTGTGCTGAACATCAAAACTGAAAGTCGTAGTCTTCGAATATCAGATTGAAAGTAGACAAACGTCGGTACCGCAAGGATATTTTTTTCAAACAAGGTTTAATAATTTATATGAAATGAATTCAGAACATGACTTATTTTAGTGTATAATTCGGAACATTTTTTCTTACTAATCGATTTCACTAATCGATTTTAGTTAAGTTACACGGTACTTACATAGATATACCTTGTCCGAATGAAGGTATAAAATTATTACAAAATCAGACTGCTATAAAAACAGTTTTATATGAAAATTCGAAAACTACGTTTTCACGTACTTCAGCACCCTCTTAAATGATTTTTAATTATTGATTGCAACTTAAATATTTTATTATTATTGAATAAAGTTTTGTAAGGATGGCGTTTCGTAATCGCTCTTTTTTTAATTAATGCTTATCTACAAACATTACTATGCTAACTTTTCCAAACTTTTTAACAACCCTAATATAAAGACATACTTGGCATAATTTCAATGTGGACCCACCTACATAAGTTCTAGATGTTATTGTAAATCAACCTTAATATTTTTAGACAGATGTAGCATAATAGTTTGCAATATTTGCCTATCATTGAGCCTATGATTAACGATTTAGGCATAATTATATTTTTAATTGTTTTAATTTGACCATTTTTATCTTAACGTTTCGAAGACTTTATACCAATACATAATGCTTATGTCAATGCTCATTTATTTATCAAATCACGTGATTACACAATGCGAGCTTACGCTTGTTAGCAGCGAGCGGCACCAACCTTGCAGTAGAGTACTCGATGTACCTTAAACCCGCCACTGTCCATTCGCCAATTGTTATTGCACTCATTATGTATCGCCGAGCATTTATAAATTCCCTCGAGTCTGAAGTCTGTGTGGCGCTCGTGATTAACCATCACCATAATAATATAATTTAGATAAACAGTGTAAATGTGAAATTATGTATTCTCACCAAATTTTGACTTTTAATGAAAGGGATAAATTTTCGTATGGAAACTGTGGTCGATACGCAAAATTAGGACTCTAAAAAAGTTTATCGGTTGACTAGCCAACGTTGTACAGAGATCAAGTTTACTTTCTTTATGAATTAAACGATCACAAGGTTCCCTGGGAAAAGCTTTCCAATTCACAAGTAGAAATACCAGTTAGACATTGAAGAAATACAATTACAAATAATAAAAGCAAACCTTTGTAATTTAAAACTATAGCCTGTAATTGCAAATATACCTAGTCTGTAAATAGGTCAGTGTTAGCAGAAGATTTGAGATAAGAATATTACCCTGATCCTGACTCCATTTTCATTTTGTCATGAAGCAAGACCCAGGTATTAATAATATCTGAGTGAGGGGTTAGGATCCCGTAAAACTGAGGTTGAGTTCCCATAAAAATGAAAGAAAACTTTTTGTTTCTCAATAAAATTAGTACCTAAGTGTCACTAGTATAAGAGATGAATTTTTTTAATAGAAATTATGAACTGAAATTGAATACGATCGTATATATTATACTATATTATACTGTTTAATCGTCTTTCAAGTAATACTTTATCTCTTTTTCTAGCGTACCAATTTTATTTAGAATCATAAACGTTTTTTTTCTTCTTCAGAAATCAGTAATGGGATCCAACCTTTATTTTCTAATTTATAAGGATAAAACTTTATGCATCAACATATCTTTACAGGACATCAACAACAACAGCAACAGCAGGCCGGTAAGGTGCTAACAGGCGATCTGGACTCCTCTCTTGCGCAGCTGGCCAACAATTTGACTATAAACAAAACCGCTTCTGCTCAAAAGTAAGTACATTTTTTTCGGGACTAGTTTAAAAAAGTTTTTATTTATTGTGCCTGAATATTTTTATTTTAGGAATATTTTAGTTTGTAATTTTTTATCCTGTAATGTTGTAGATAGGATTTTAAATTATCCGAGTTCCAAGACGTAAATAAATACGAACGAGTAAAATGCGTGATAAATGGTCAACTCCGCACACATATTTACTATAACAAAAATGCACCTAAAATGATACAAATAAATAATTGACGATTTCGTAATATCAGCATTTATGCAAAAATATGCGACCAATTCTTCAAATGTTATACAATCATAATATTTATTCTTACGAACACCTTTTGTGAATGCCTTTTGCTCGGATGCACTTCATTGCATTATCTATTCTTACCAATTTTCCTCTGATAATCTTGTTAAGAACTTTGTTTTTAATAACAGCTGGTACTTATTTCATGTCTGGAACTGAATGGACGGCAATGGATTATTCCAAGTGACATGTGTTTAGTCTGCTAGTTCATATACGTATCTTTTTATCGAAATGCATCTTGGTATATTAAACGTACTGAAAAATCAATTATTTCCAGACTTGCTTTGAAGTATGCAATAAAGTAGTCGCATAGAGTAAGTGAAAGTATCATGAAATTACACCAAAAGATATAAGCGTGAGAGAAACTACTATTATAATTATATACTTAAGATTAACAGTAATATTAGGTTTATATCTATGATTACCTTAAAGGGCGTCACACACTTGAGCGATACTGTGCTTTAAAATCCGCCACACTCATGGATGTAGTGGGGTGACCGTGAAGTTATAAGCCTCATGCTAGAACATCCGTCCATGAGTGTGGCGGATTTTATAGCACAGTATAGTTCTAGTGTGTGACGCCCTTAAAAACGAAGATTAAATGGGACAAAATTATATTTAACACGCCTTACACGCTATTCAGCTGAAATTCGGGATGCTTTCACTTAGCACTGTAGTCCAGTTGTTTAAACGGTCTCTGCGAAAAGTGGTTACAGTATCACACTGGCGACTTATAAACTACTGGACTATACCATGAACACTGCATTGCATGTAAATTGCATTCATTGACGCGTATCGTGTGGACGTAGACCGATGCAGTGGAGTTCACCGAAGAACGCGACGAAGCCCGGCGCCTCTTGGAGCCCGCAGCCGATGCAGGCCACCACTGGTGCCGGATATCGACCGATGGTAAGATGAACGCGGTGCAGTCACTTTAAATAATCGCTTTTTACTCCATTCGTTCAAATAGTAATAACAAGTAAGTCTCAATACAAAATCCTACATATTAACAGTTTTGTGGTATAGCAATACATTTCACTTATTAAAGCTACCAACTAGAAGATTTTTTTTTGCTTCAATTGTCGGCAATGTTAACAGAACACGATTTGGAAATTAATAGTATCGTACTTTATGTGAACAGTGTTATTCGTGATTATCTACTTTCCAGTCACGAACCTAACAATATGAAAAGCACTTACTGATCTTTTCTTCATATGTCATTGTTTCATATTATTTTCTGCAAGGAATATTACTAAATCATAAAGTTAATATGTAGGAAGAAGATTTATAAATCCAATCTTATTTTGAAACTTTCATGTCAACTACTTAAACTTAATGAACGAATAACTGCACCGATATACAAACATAACGGAGTAAGGGCGTTATGTCGATAGTATTCGAAAACTTACACTTCTATTGTACACAAATCAGCAGATCAAGATCTAGCGCCTATACGGGGTGACGAAAAATGTCCAGCAATATTTTAACTGTGGCTTCTCTCATCAAATTGAACAACTTTCCCCAAGAAACGCATGGTCAAAAGGCTAACAAATTGTTGGACTCTTCATACAAATCCGTCAGCTGGTTGATGAATTTTGTATGGGATGCCCACAATTTTTTTTGCTTTTTGACCATGCGTTTCTTGAGAAAAGTTGTTCAGTTTGATGAGTAGAAACAACAGTTAAAAGTAAAGAATTTTTATATCGTCGACCCGCTCCTCTAGGAGTCTGTGGAGGGGTGCAAGTCTTTGGTTAAAATATTGCTGGATTTTTTTGTCACCTGTATAACCATAACAACGCTACGTTCTATACAGAGCATTGTAGCAAAGGGACGCGCGCGCTTTAAGCACACAGCGCAATAAAAACAAATCTCGCACGATTTAACGCTTCATTTTTTATTAGTTCAAACTTCAGTTAGAGTTGATGTGTCGCTTTGTGTACATGTTCTTTACTCTCTTCGTCTTTTCCTCAAGCACACGATGACATGGACTATCGCATTAGTTCTTATTCTTTCTTTTGCTTTTGATGTATTGCACTTTGCGATTTTTATTCTAGCTAGCAATCCAACCCCATACAGGGTTAATTATCAAGCCGAAGTAAGCTAATAGTTAGATTTTGATTTTCTTGTTTTTTGTTTTTCCTGTAGCATGCCAGCATCCCTTCTTTTTTGCGTTTTGCAGGGCCCAGGCATAACCCTCCCACCAATGCCTCATACTTTGCCTCATGCATACCATCCCCCGCATTTTGTTATGGTAAGTTAAGAGCTATAATTTTTGTATTTTAATTTTATTTATTGTAATTATATTTTATATATATAGGATTATCATCTGATTGACGGCTGTGCAGCTTGTGCTTTTTATTATATATTTTATTATTGGTCTTAAGAAAGCGTAATTTTAACTAAACGAGTTAAATATGTGGGAATAATGTTTAGTCATCAACGTGTTTATTTTTTATTCATAAATAATACGAGTAATTAATTAAATATACGTATAGATCGGCTACAAGCACAAACCGCAAAAGAATAATGTAGACCTTCGTTGTTTTCTTTTATTATGATTATGACATAGAATGACTTTAGATATGTTTACAACTGCACGAATTAGTCGTCAACTGGAAAATTTTGTATATGTCAGTTAAAAACCGAAGAAATAATAAAAAGGCACAATTATTTATCCGAAGTTATTACATCAGTTTTTGTTAAAAATCTTCGGCCTTGTTTTTACAATGCAGCAGTTATATTAGAGCACTAATAGTTTATGCTTTTTGAAGAAACATACAAAATAATCAACTATTTAAATTATTATTATTATTTAGATTTTTCCCGAAATAATGAAGCACCTAATATGATAGGCAGTATAAAAATATGAGAACTCACAAAGTTTAAATAAAACCGTTATTTTTACGTCGTTACCTCGATCATATTTTTTTCGGATAAAACAACTATCTCATTAGTGTAAGTGGGTCGTATGAAAATTTAGTATTGTACCTGCACAAAACCTATAGGGTACTTCCCTTATACCTAGAATCATGAAAAGCAACAAGCAATACTTATAGCACAAGTAAAGGAAAAAGTCCGGAAACAAAAAGAAATAGTTACATCACAAAAAATGTGATGTAACTAAACATTTTTGGTTTTCGGACTTTTCCCTTTATTTGTGCTATAAGACATTGCTTCCTGTCAAATTTCATGATTCTAGGTGTACGGGAAGTACCCTATAGGTTCTGATTCCCATGCGAGTGTCCAAATATGCGGCATAAACGGCCGTATCTCTTGATTGCGTTGGCATAGAAGTTTGATTTTTCACAGCTTCAAGGGATTGCAGGCCTGAGTATTTGATATAAATTTCAACTTCATACGTCTACGTGGTTCTGAGAAAAAGGGTCTTGACTGACAGACAGACGGACAGACAGACGGACGGACAACGAAGTATTCATATAAGGGTTCCTTTTTTCCTTTTGAGGTACAGAACCCTAAAATTGCTTTAGTTATGTTAACAATAACAAAACGATTGAACATTAAAAAAAAGTTGCCCTAGCCCAACTTTCTGTTCTTGTCGCTTGAGCACCGGATGGACTGGACGAACCGAACGGATCGAAGAGAGAATTAATTTCGAGAGAGTTTTTTATATTATATATTCTATCCAACTCTAGTTAGTTTTTTTTGCCATCACATTAATTCCTTACTCCTTCGTCGCTCGAAAGTAAAAATAGATTTTTCTGCCTGATTGTAAACTCGCATGTTTCTATACAAGGTGTAACAAAAAGGTGTAATCTCTTTTACTTATCGAACTCAACAACTTTTTTTACGACTTAATTATATCGCGATTTATACGTATATGTTTTACTTTCGCTGATTTATGACTTTGTAATTTTTATAAATCTTTCTTTTCGCTGTTTTAGTTAACCAAACAAAACCAACTAAGTAGGTATCGCTACACAGTTTTGTTACACCATGTAAGTTGATTTTATGGTATCTGTATCTTCATACTATCTTAATCAACAATACATATGTATTGTTGATTCTTACTAATTCGTGTGTTTCTATGATGATAACGAGCATATCTTTTTATATTAATTTATACTTTTTGTTATGTCAACGTTAAAGGGTTTTTCAATAGGGCCAAAGCAGTTTTGGCAGCTAATAGCCGCCGTGCAATAAGTTGGCGTTGCTATCTGTTAAAATTACGCTCTACTGTTAAATATCACGTTAAAGGTGTTAAAGTGTATCAAAGTTGTTGAACTCTTAAAACGCCTCGTCTTCTTGACAAATTAACAACGCTCCTTGATTAAATATTTTTAGTGGAATTGTGATAAGACGTGGAACGTCGTTTACTGCAATTTATTTTACAGTGGGGAATCGCGCTCAAAAATATTTGCTCTTATAAGCCAAATACTAGAGACGACGACGTTGGAGTTTTCCATAAGTGTATGAATACGAATAGTTGTAGTTAAAATAAAAGTAAAAAATAATAATATCAAAAACAGTTGATAATATTTTGGCTTTATTTAAACTAGGGAAAGAAAATGTCTTTTTTTTAAAATGGTCTATGTTGCTGCACAGCTAGGCAAATATATTGTACAGTTACGCTGTGCATACTTTCTAGCGATTCCATTTACCGAGTGGTGTCATTGGCTCAATACAGATTAGCAATATGTAATTATAAATAGAGCAAAAAACATTTTTTTTTTAGTTTTTTAAGATCGATCCCCATCAATATCTCAGGTAAGATTCTTGGACTCTGCTGCATAAAATGTATTTTATGTTATAAATCTGAGAATCAAAACAAATCTTATCCTAACTCCATCGAACCGTTTTGTCTACAAAGGGGTAGCACGTGAAACCGACACGCACACATACTAACATACACCCGAAAAACTACCCTACGCTTGGACAGTCCGATAAAACGGTATAATATTATGTATCTTGATATTGCAGCAGCAACCGGGCGTGGTAATGGGCATGGGAGGCGCGCCGATGGTGCCGGCGGGCATGGCCGCCCCCTTGCGGCCGGCCGTCCCACCGCACTCCACTGCAAATCAGTTTAGTTAAGCAAAATTGAAGCTATTTCCTTGGTTTGGAGCTGTTCCGATAATATTATTTCCATACTTTCGGCTCGTGTAAGCTACTCAGGGTCATAATAATGAGATATGCTGATTTCTTCTCACACAGAAAGATGGAATGTCTAAAGAAATGAAATTAAATAAATTATTATATATACTTACTTATAATTCTAGACAAACGATCTATTTCACTATATGTAACAGTTCAGAATAGGGTATTTTACAGTAGTATCTTACTAATATAATATTCTTCTAAAAAATATCTAAAATATAGCTGTGCGAACGCGGAACATGAATTAAGTCGATTAAATTGAGGACACATGAACTTATAAATCGAAATATTATCATAATAAAGGAATATCTTTAAAATGGAAAATACCCTATTGCAACTATTGTATTAGTTGTCAAAATTATTATTATGTCAAGTAATATTTATTTTACGTGAAATCATGGTGCATCCAATAATTGGGTATGTTAAATTTTTATAAGTCCTGAAAATTAGATTAAAATTGCTTGGAGATTGTTTAATATTAAACTGTATATAATCCAATTTTTTTCACAAAAAAGTTCAAAGAGCAAGCTAAAAGTTAGAAAAAACAATGATCGTCATTTCACTCTTGTGACGTCACAAGCTCAAAGTTTCGAAAGGAACGCGACTTTACCCGTGAAATAAGATTATTTCGATCAACAAAGGCCATGGATAGCCTAACGAAAATTGGGAATGCAACTTAAAACAAAAATATATATTTTTAGCATACCCAATTAACAAGAACTTTAGAACATTAAAGTTGTAATCCAGTTTATAGGCGTTTTATAATTTGTTTTATATTTATATTTCTTTATTTGTTAAAAGGTGATGACTTGCAATTAAATTTTTATTGTACATTTTTGAGTAACTTATAAGTTTTCACAATTTATATGAGATGAGAAACATAATTACTTCAGTGCGTGGCTTGGATTAACACTGTAAATTCGATATTTTAATCCAAACATGTTACCTAAGCTTTGTCATATCCAAAAAATTATCTAGCATTCGCTACGGAAGAGTGATAAAATCTATTAGAATTTTTATCACCCTAGTTTCAGCGACCCCGCTAGAAAGAATGCATAACGATACGGGCTTGCATGGTCTTAGATGTTAAATTTGAGTCATTTTTGTTTTACCTACTTTAAGTATACTATGAATTTTGCATCACATTCCATATTTTACATATTCAAACCATAATAAATAATATATAATTTCACAACGTGTATCCATAATTCATTTGACATTGATTACACATATGTATTTGTAATCTAGGTATAGAATAAATAGTCTGGTCTAAATGATTGAATTACAAGGTGGTTCTAGTTATTTCGATTCTGTACTCTGAAGGTTCTGTCGGTTTGTCAGTAATAACTGTGTGGTCGATGTACATTTTTATATTTTATTATGTGTCGCTTTTCTTGAATGAAAATTACAATACACTTTTAGAATCGTTAAGTGCGATATTGTCGTGAGTACTTTTTGGAGTATATTTCAATTTTTTCCATATTCTTATATGTATAAATAAATATATTTGTCATAGAGAATATTATGATGTATAGGAATTAGTAATTCTAGATTGTTACGAAATTAGTTGTTACGGGTGTATATTATATTGTATGGCTGTTGTGAATATAACATTGATTAGGTGCTTACAGCGTTCAATTGCTGCGTAAAGAGCAATAACACGCCCGCCATAAGTAGACAATTGGAATGTCGGTGGTTGGAACAATAAAATTGTAGAAATGCTTGGATTCTGGCAAGAGCTCATTTATATAAAACGTTATTCTTATTGGCCAGTAATGCAGTCTGTTAGTTTTTAATGTATTCTGGTTATTAAACATGCATTTCATTTTTCTACTTCAGTTAACGATATTGATTCATATGAACTTATAAGTATTTACGTGCAATAATTGTATATACTTAAATGAAAATACACCTTATGACTGAATACCTACCTAGGTATTATTGATATTACTTTTGTAATTGGTCTCTTAATCGTTTTTGGACTTTTTGTTTTCTAACGTGAGTTGGTCTGTTTGTCGTAGCCAAATAAAAAATCTAACGTTATACAAAGGAGCGTGGCCGCTTTGTAAACTGCTTGATAAAAACTGAATAAAACGGAGTCGGGCGGGACGGTGGTTGACGTGCTTACCTAAACGGACCGTCTCCGTTGGCCCGACTTAGTTTACTCAGTAGTTCATAAAGTGGCTGCTTGTAATTTAATTTTGCTACGACATACGTTCACTTTATAGAAATACTATTCACTATAGTATTATTTTTTCTTTAATATATTTTTGTTAGGAAAGCAGTAGGATACGGAGCCATTTTAAATATTCAGTGATTAAGATACTTCAATCTGACGTAGTTTCACAACGGTGTGATTATTATATTTAGGAGCCCCGTTATTGGCAAATTAATTTGAGTGTTTATAAATTAATTTTTCTTCCCGACACACTTGCCAGAAATAAACCAACTTATTGGGTTAAGTTCAGTTAGCCATATCAATTTCATTATTAAATTAATTCCTGCTGTGATCTTGTTTAATATGACTGATTTTTTTTTTAAATACACTTCCTGGTAGTTTGCCTTGCTAGGTATTTATATAAGTTCGGTTTTTATGACGTAAAAAGAATAGAACGAAACCTAATAAAATTTTAAAGTTGTAAATTTTAATATTTTTTCTTTTGTCAAGAATGTATTTTCAAAGTTTTTATGTAAATATTAGCAGATATTATTTTTTTGAGTCCTGTTCGATTTCATTTAATTATCGCAGAATAAATCATTTACGACTTTTTTGATTTTTTATTTCTTTGTTTATTCTGTTTTTATTAAACTTTTTTATGCTTGATAATAATGTTAAGTGCTAAGTCATATAATAATTAAATACCGTGTCTATCAAATAATACTGTAACGTCATAGTTATATAAAGCTTGTTGAATGTTTAACTTAACTCATTCTATCTATCTATTGACAATACTGAAATATTTCGAACCCAATGTATGTATCCATTCATTCGGTCTGTCCCTAGGTAAATGGCCTACAATATGAAAATAGTCGTTCCTATTTTGAGGTACCTATATTTAAAAAAATGCTCTTGCATTAGGTAATGAATGACTTTTTACACATGCAGAGCGTGTTGTTGCTTCATTTGGTTTTCTTTTGTCGTGGACCGAAATGTCACAGCATTGTGGTGAACCTTATTCGGCTCACCTATATCTGACTCCGGTGGACAGACCAAAAATGTAGACCTAGTCGTGTATCTACTCTATTTAATCACAGTATTAGGTTGGATGCTGTTCTTTCTAATGAATAGATGTTTATCAGAGATTATTGTATCTTAATAGATGTTATTGTATTTAGATATAAAATATAGGAGTATGTTGATTACAATCGGAACTTTAATATTTATTCGGAGTCAGTTGTTTCTAGTCCTCATGGGTACAATTGGCATAGAAAACACTCAAAGCAATATTTACAAATATTAATGGTTTAGTCCTCACTAAATTAATTACCATCTTGATTATCAAAACCTACCAAAATGTTTTAGCATATGTCTTATTAAAATACTTATATGATAAAGAAAATTAACAAAATACAGACATACAGAGCTATTTTTGTCAAGAGAGCTAAGGAAATGTTTTCTGCTGCTGTTTACTACAACAGGGTTTACTACAACAAACTATTATTTGGATTAGCTAAGACGCAGTTTGTATTGAGGAGTCCAATTTCTGCGAGTTCTACAAAGTCTTAAAACAATAATGTTCAATATAGTGAGTAGGATCCCCAGTTAACGGGTCCCCCTGTATATTGTAGTCAAACTTCAGAAAATACCAACGAGGAGGATAGTTTTACTTTTTTGAAATAGTTAAGGTTCAGATCACACCGAGACGACTCCGGCGGCACGTAAGGTGAAGATGCAGAAAGAATGGCGTCTCAGTCTGAACTGACCCATTATATTGTATCACACTGTTGGTAGTTTTAATAATCAGAAATCAAAAATTAAATGTATGTTGCTATCTTGATAGAATCACAATTAGTGGCAATTAAAAATTATATACATACTTATAACGTACCTACAATAAACATACAAAATTATCATAATACGAGTTTTTATTAATAACAGTAACTTGTTTCTTTTTTATCTCATCTGGTGGTAAGTGATGATGCCGAAGATGGAAGCGGGCTTACCATGATTCCCTAACCGGCAACTGGCTATCTTATCTCCATGCCGTGGAACACATCAATGCTATTATTATTGATGTTTGGCGGCAAGACGGTGTTAGCTAGCCAGGCGGACTCAGAAAATGTCCTACCACCAACCGAACAGAGTCTTACAATACAAAATTGGGCTCCGCCCGTCGGGAATCGAACTCGCGACCTCCCAGATGTGAAGCGAGAAGACTAGGCACTGGACCACGGAGGCGCGTAACTAGGGTTGTCAACCGTCCCGGATTTTCCGGGACGTCCCGCTTCTGGGTCAATTTTGGACCGTCCCGCCGCGCGCCGTGACCCCTTGCGGGACGCCTTTTGTCCCGGAAATCAGTGATTATATGATATTAGTATCTATCTCGTACCAACTACCCGACGGTAGTTGGTAGTGGCCAGCCCCAGTGTCAGTGGCCCCAGCAGGGCCAACTGTCCAACCCGACGGTTGGGCAGTTGGCCCGAGTAACTTGTTTCTTGATTAACTTCAAAATTAAGTCTTTACAAATTCCGGAGAACCTGGGTTATATTTAGTTTTCGATTATTTTATTTATTTTGTAGTTTTCATGACAAAAATTATAAATTTCATAATACTTTCAGTTATAAAAACAACCCATATTTTAAAATTGTAAAATGGAAAATGCATGCGACTTGGGCTGTTTCTCAGTTAAAGGCGAAGTTGAAAAGTACATAATTGAAAACGTAACTTTTCCCACGTCTTCTTCATCCGAGAATCTTTAGGAAATTAATGATTTCCATTATTATTGCAACCAATCGCCACACAACGCGGCATTTTTTCAATAATCTTATGTTTAGTTCACGTAAACAATGGGGAAGAAAACGCTAAGCTATTTGCAGATGGCGCTACGGACGCTTGACTCATAACAACTTTAAATTTGTTCAGTGTTTTATTATCGAGGTGTAATAAAATAGTTTTTTTTTCTGTAAATTTTGTTAAATGGAAAATGTATGCGACTTGGACTGTTCCTTAATTAAAGGCGAAGTTCAAAAATACATGATTGAAAATGTAAGTTTTTCCACGTCTTCTTCATCCGAGAATCTTTAGGAAATTAATGATTTCCATTATTATTGCAACCAATCGCCACACAACGCGGCATTTTTTAAATAAATCTTATGTTTAACGTAAACAGTTTTTCTATACTTTTGACAGTTAGTGATGATTGTTATGAGTCAAGCGATATCAGCGCCTCTATCGGCGAGTTCTGTCAGTTTTCTTCCCCATTTTTTCTATACGTTTTGACAGTTAGTATGAGTCAAGCGATATCAGCGCCTCTATCGGCGAGCTTTGTCAGTTTTCTTCCCCATTTAGAAATGAGCACAGATAACAAACACTTTAAGAGAAAATGCTAAAAAATCTTAAATTTCGTGCAAAGTTGCAGCAGTTTACGGCAACTACGTGTGTATAGGTTAACTGCGGACGCTTTTTTCGTGAATTATGTACTAGACCCGTCGTCCATTTGTTTCTACGTCGATGGATTTAGTCAGTTCGATTCCTGGGTGTGACAAGTAGGGAATGCAATCTCGCGAGATTTCGACGAAGGCCTCTCGCGAGATTATAATAATAATAATAATAATCCGTATCTTAAAAGGAAAAAAAGGAATACTTATAAGATCACTCGTGGATCTGTTCGTGGAGCGATTAAGTTGTCAAATAAATCTTGGTACACATCAAATCTAAAGGCAATGACACAATTAAACTAGGGTTTCTAATCATAAAACTAAACTAACGTACTCTTTGTTATCTCTGTTCCTATTTATAATTTTGTTATGATGTGAATTTGATTTAATTTATACTTCAAAGTAAAATATATTTGATTAATTGTTTGGTTGATGAGTTTACCAAAATACACGAGAAGACACATTTTTTTAAAAAGTAATACATAAAAAAATATATACGCGTCGACTTGAGAACCTCCTCCGTTTTTTTGTCGGGTTTAAAGTGTACATTAACATTGTACATTAACCGCCTCGTAGTGGCTTGCCGCTCGCTTCACATCAGGAGGTCGCGGGTTCGATTCCCGGCGGGGTCCAACTTTGTGGACTCGGTTTGGTTAGTGGTAGGGCATTTTCTGAGCCCGCCTGGCTAGCTACCACTATCTTATCTAAGTCTTGCCGCCAAACATCAATGTTAACAGCATTGATGTGTTCCGGCATGAAGATAAGATAGCCAGTTCCCCATTGCGTTGGGGAATCTTGGTAAGCCCGCTTCCATCTTCGGCATCATCGTCACTTACCATCAGGTGAGATGATGCCAAGGGCTTACCAATTGAGGGTAAAAAAAAAAGTTCGAAAATACGATTCTTATTAAATGCTCCTTCATAGCACAAAATAGACACAGAAGATCCGCTCAATACAAACCTTTAAAATCGTAAGCATATAGGTACATGCTTATAGAAATATACGGTCGTTTGAGGCAAGGTCTCGATCGCACAGTACGTGATCTTGCCTACAACGACCATATATGTCTATAAGCATGTATACAGGGTGTCCCAAAACTAATGCGACAATTTTTGGCCGGTGATAGCTTTGATCAAGACCTATCAAAATAACGAAACATATGTTCAGCAAAAGTTTATGGTTTTCGAGTTATACCAGATTTAAAAAAAAAATGAAGATTACTACCTTGCGGTGGGTCTTTTGAGTTTTTGTTATAAAAAACCACTTAATTTGTATTTTGTTTTGCACTCAAATATTGTTGATTAGTGTCTCTACCCAAATCTACTATTTATTCTGCAAAAAAATTAAAGATGCCATCAGAAATGCATCATCGATTCAAGAAAAATCGAACATATCCGATAATGAAACTTTAAACATCAGCGACGTAAAAAAAATATATTGAATGATTTTGTCTCATATGCTATAAAAAAATCCTTGTTACATGCCTATTTTAGAAATGTATAATACTTGGATATTTTTCTTGCAAACATTGAGTTAAATGCTATTTTTGAAAAAATCTGATTTAAAAAAAATCTTTTATTAGAGGTTTTTCAAATATTTATTAGATTAATTTAAATTGAAAGGAGATCATGTGTGTGTTCTATAAGGTCACCTCACCGTGACTTACTACCTGAGATAAAAAAAAGAAAAAACCGGCCAAGTGCGAATTCGATTCGCACATGAAGGGTTCCGTACCATCGTACAAGAAACTCCAAAAATACGTCTCTTGTATGGTGTAATACGACCCTTTAATTTTTAAATATTATGTTATTTTATTATATTTTTTAGCGACTATAGTAGCCTTACAGTACATTTTGCCGCCACTTTTCCGTCTTTCTTCCAAAACAAAGTCTTCGTCTTGTCAACTTCGGCCAGGCAGTCTGCCAAACAGTAGCTTGGATGTATTCAAAATCTAATAGTACAGTTGTCTCCGATTAGGGTACTTTTGTGGCACAGTGTCGCCGCTGCTCTGTCACTCTTGCGATTTAAATGAAATGCTCACAGAGTTTGTATTGCTAGAGTCGCTAAAAATATAGTAAAATAAAATTATATTTTAAAATTAAAGGGGTCCCCATACAAGAGACCTGTTTTTTGGAGTTTCTTGTACGATGGTATGGAACCCTTCATGCGCGAGTCCGACTCGCACTTGGCCTTAGAAAGTTACGGTGACTTTGTAGAACTCACACATGATCTCTTTTCTATTTTAATCAATCTAATTATTTTTATTTGAAAAACCTCGAATATAAGATTTTTTTGAAATCAGCACCTTGAGGTCAAAAATATGGAAATAACTCAATGTTTGCAAGGAAAATTTCCAAGTATTATACATTTCTAAAATGGGCATGAAACACGTATTTTTTATAACATATTAGACAAAATTATTCAGTACATTTTTTTTACGTCGCCAATGTTTAAAGTTTCATTATCGGATATTTTTAAAGATTTTTCTTGAATTAATGATGTATTTCTGATGGCATCTTGAATTTTTTGTAGAATAAATAGTAGATTCGGGTAGAGACACTAATCAAAAATATTTGAGTGCAAAGAAATTACAAATTAAGTGGTTTTTTTAATAACAAAAGCTCAAAAGACCACCGTAAGGTAGTGATTTTCATTTTTTTTTAAATCTGGTATAACCCGAAAACCATAAACTTTTGCTGAACATATGTTTCGTTATTTTGATAGGTCTTGATCAAAGCTATCACCAGCCAAAATTTGTCGCATTAGTTTTGGGACACCCTGTATACTTAGGATTTTAGTTAGCGTATTGAGCGGACCTTCTGTATCTATGTGTTTTGTGTTCATAGCGTCGAAATTATTATCTACTAGTTTCCGCCCAAGGCAGCGCCACCTAGTGGCGAAGTATAATTTTTCGGTTTTTAGCTATTCCTCCGGGAATTAGCCGAGTGCTTTATCTATCTACGTGCTAAATTTCATCAAAATCCGTTGTGTAGTTTCGGCGTGAAAGTGGAACAAACAAACATCCATACTTTCGCACGGCCATCTTGTTATCGACGCCAACGCCGATATCGGGACGGATAGTGTATAAGGAAAGTGCATTTTTCATACATTTTGCTCCCCATGCTTGCTGCTTCGATATCGGTGTTGGCACCGACACCGATCGACACCGATATCGGACCGGACAATGCGGAAATGCTATAACGGTAACAAGACGGTAACGAAACGAGTCGAAGTTGATATATGTTATATGTGATCTATGATTCTAAACAAAATGTGTCCAGCTATAAAATTAAAAACTACCATGAAACAAACTATCTCTGTTTCAAGAGGTTTGAAGTATTCGTTAATTTTAAATAATGCAAAACCAATGAAAAAGTTAAATTTTAAATTTCCATTATTAATTTTATTATTCCTTGTGCAAATATCTATTAAGTAAGATCACTGAGGGAGGATAAATCTAGTGCGCAATAGTGGAAAGAGAAAGAGAAAAAGATAAACTCTTGTCAACTAAAGTTACTCTGATTTTGGAACGGGACGTAAGTGAGTGACACAAATAGCAACACCGATTCGATCGATGTATGACAGCGACGTATTCGCAAGTTGGTTGGTTCAGTGACGACATTTTTCATTTTCTGTATTGATTGTTGTACATTTCAAAAATTTTGTTGTAATAAATCTGTAATAATGGCAGACAACGAGCAAAAAGCAATGCAGCTAATGGTGGAAGCAGAAAAGAAGCTGAATTCCTCGAAAAGTTTCCTCGGGTCACTTTTTGGGTAAGGATAATGACATTCTCTTTTTTGTTGATATCACACTCAAATTATTCTAATTTGGCTAATTAGAACAACTCTGACCCAATAATACTTGTAAATTGCACTAACGATCAACTTTCGTAACGATTCTTAAATAAAATGAAAGGTTCTATACAAACATCTACATCAGTATCATCTTAGTCATTTGATTGCATAGTCATAGGCATTACACTGACGAAATTTTTATCATGATTTCCGTAGGCACCGTTTTCGACTGTAAAGCCCAAAACACCATCACTCATTACTCTGGTACATGGGACATTGTCCTTTTCCTGGTCTATGTAAAATACATTTTTAGTGTAACAAATCTTGTCTTTGTTTACTTGACTGCTCTTGAAAGAGAGTAATTATTTTCGTGTATTTATAATTGTTTGGTTAAGCGTATACCATAAATATCAAAGGATTGTGGTAAAAAAATGTTTCTATGTGATCTTGCCCTAAATTCTGTAAATGTAAGTAGAATACAGGTTGCTGGAATTTGATATTTAAATAATTGAATTTATTACATTTTGTTTCTTATAATTATTTAAATTACATTCAATAAAATAAATTCAATCAATAAACTGAAATTCAATAGTAACTTTAATTTTTTTTGCACCTATAGATGTAAAGAAATTAGAAAATGTAAAGAAATTAATACACAGTGAAACAGTTTTTTAGAAAAATATTTTTTAAGTTTTGGAAACAATAAGTATTTTACTTGCTTTAATGGCTTATGCAATAAGTTACAAGTATGTCATGTAGAACTAATGAAAATAAATTTATGATTTATATTCAGTGGCTCATCAAAGGTGGAAGATGCTGTTGACTGCTACCTCCGTGCAGCAAATCTGTTCAAAATGGCTAAGAAGTGGCCTCAAGCTGGGCAAGCATTCTGCAATGCAGCTCAGCTGCACCTAAAGGCTGGGGTTCGCCATGATGCAGCTACCAACTATGTGGACGCATCTAACTGCTACAAGAAATGTGACCCCAATGGTAAACTTATGATTCATAATAGTTTAGAAATATCCTGCTTATATCCTGCTGGAATGCGGAGAGGTAGTATCGTACAGGGTTGCACACCTCAGTGACCCAAGGTCACTTTAGGATGTTGTCAGCATTCCATGGTCGCCACTGAACTTCCTGGAGTAGCTGGGCTGGTAGTGATGCTGGCCTATCACGCAAAATGGGCGCAATGGTTGTCTGGTTGCGGAAAACAGCCCACCCCAACCTATAACCTATAGTTTAGAATTTTGTATAATACCCCAGTTTGAAATATATTAAAAATTCTCAATAGCTTTGATAGATATTGTTACGCAAATAGAAAAATAGAATAGATATTGTTACAGTGGCAATGTAGACATCACATGTCATCAATCAGTAGCTTCAAACCTGTTGGAAATACCTTTGTTCTTCAGTGGTTATGGTTATGGCTTTGCTTTGTCTGTCAGTCATTTACAGAACTGTTACATAAGTATTGATTGTTTTGCATCACAATTTCTAATGAATTGTTGATTTTTCTAAGTGTGTGTTATTTTACTTTCAGAGGCAGTGTCCTGCCTGCTAAAAGCAATCGAGATTTACACTGATATGGGAAGGTTTACAGTGGCTGCAAAACAACATCAGGTAAGAAACACTTTATTGAAACTGTTAACAAAATAAAGATATTTCATATCTGTGACTTCTTTAGTAGTTGAATACCAGCAAAGTTTTCGTTTTTATAAATATCATTAAGCCAGATGAGTAGTTAAAGGTAAAATAAGTAAATTAATACTTATTTGAACATTTTTAATCAGAATGTTGCTGAACTATACGAGAGCGAATGCGCGGACCTGGCGCGAGCGATGCAGCACTACGAGCAAGCCGCTGACTACTTCCGCGGAGAGGAGTCCACCTCCTCTGCCAACAAGTGCATGCTCAAACTCGCGCAGTATGCTGCCCATCTAGAGCAATATGCAAAGGCTATCGAAATCTATGAGTCGGTATGTGGATTTAACATTTTTTTATAATAACCAAAACTGTACTGCTATAAAATTATCTGAAAGTATCTCAGAAGTCTAATTGTTTACTTTTATTTTGTTGCAGATTGCCAAATCTTCATTAGACAACAGTTTACTCAAGTACAGTGCTAAAGAGTACATGTTCCGAGCTGCTCTTTGCCATCTCTGTGTTGATATCCTAAATGCACAGCATGCTATAGAAAAATACTGCGCTCTTTATCCGGCCTTTGCTGACACCAGGGAATGCAAACTTGTCAAGGTAATTGAGATTGTAGTCCTGAATAAAAAGATTATGTATTGAATATGTAACACCTGAGCAGTTACTAATCAGTGCTGATATTTTACAGGAACTGATTGAGCATTTGGAGGAGCAAAACGTTGATGCGTTTACTGAAGCCGTAAAGGCGTACGATAGCATATCCCGGCTGGACCAGTGGTACACGACCATGCTCGTGCGCATTAAAAAACAGATCAACGACAACCCCGACCTCTGTTGAGGCGCCGGCAAATTAATAGCCGTTATCATTGCTTAAGTTTTATTGCGACATCCTGACATTTAGTCACTAAGAGTAACATTTTTCAAATCTACTCTAAAATATCATCCATATTCTCTTTATTAGTGTTGTAAGTCTTCATTTATTTTCGTCCATTTTTTCTGGGCTTATTGCGAATGTTTTACTTGACCATCATTGCTAAGCAACTAAAAAAAAAATGAACTGTGTTACAATTTGCATTGTTTTTATCTTTATTTCAATAGGATCTTTTGCCACTTTGTAAACTATTACGTTATTATTAGATGTTATTAGCTCTGCTTATCATCTGTTAACATATTTGCCAATCAATTGATTCCATTTTAATATTGTGGTTAATTAAAGTGTAGCGAAAGCAAGAAAGCATAGCAATTTAAATTTTCCTTCAATTGTAAATTATCTAAAATTAATGTAGTCCGTTTACTATTTGGTAACTAGAAAACTAGATAGTTGTTAAGTGGGAAATATGAAGTCAAATTCTGTGTGTTTATCTCAAATATTCCAGTACGATTTTTATATTTCGCTGTTTGTTACTCACTGAAGTGTTTTATTGAACCTGAGGTAATGGTATAGATATAATTAGCTTAGAGGCAAAATAGTGTAGACCCTTCCTTCACTAATTACGAAGCTGTGCGTCGCTTATAAATGTTGTAGCCTATTAGGTATTCACCTGTTATTTAAATATGGGTAAATACCTAACCTATTATAATGCAATAATAGTTCACTTTGTAAGAATTTATACAATACATATATTCGCAACTCTAGATATTCCAATTGTAAAATGCGATTTTAACTGATTTATCCATCATAAAAGTAAAATGTATCGTCTAGGAACTCTAGGAAGTTACTGTATTAAGAGAGCAACAGTGGCCGTTTCTGAATATAGTAGTAAAATACAAAACTAATGCGCGTTTATGACTGTTAGGGCAATTCAAATTAACGGGTCAAAGTCTGTTCTAACTGAATACGCATTGTTGTTTGACCTGCTTGTACTGCTGTATTCTAACGGAACGGAACTGTATTGTAAGTGTTACCGAAACATCGGATTTTTAGACTCATATGTATTGGCACATACAAGTATCAGCTACTTTTTGAGTGATGATGAGTAAGCCCTCGAAATCACCTTACCTGATTGTAAATAATGAATGATGAATATTCATTTCCTGCTGTTAATATCTACTTAGTTTGTTAGTTTCCATGTAAAAAAAGGTTAGAAAATGAAAAACTTTGGTAGTTTTCCATAAAAAAAAATGCGTAATTTTTTTTGACAGGAATCAATTGGTAATATTTTTTCTAATATTTGAGAAAGCTTTATATGCTATCTTATGTAATACCTGAAAACAATGTGTAATAGTGGCATCTACTTTCTGACTTCAGATATTTTAAGAAGGACTATATAATTTATAAGTATCATTAACTTTCTGATGCAAACTGCATTGTTATTCCAGTTTTTAGTCCTTTAGTCGTTTTCTTAAAAATTCAGAGACATAATAAACAAACTATGTTTAGTAACAACCATCGAAAGTTTGATGTGATGTATCTACACTTTTTTGCCTATCACGTGACTACATCTTGGCTTGTTTAAGCATTGGATTAAATATTAGGATCGATAAGAAGTGCTCCGAAATAAATACATAATCATTTCTTCTGTACCTATAAAACACCGAGACCAACTTGCTTGACTGACAAATAATGCGCAGCCTAAATCATTGAAAATATAAACTGCAAAATGGTAACTACTTTTGTTATAGGATTTCGATAAGTACCATTTAAAGTCATTTTAAATACTAATACCTAAGTGGGTGAAATGCAGTGTTATAATTAGTATGAAAAATTGCATTTCCATCATGTTCAATGCAGGTCCGTACCCAGGATTTATGTTCGTGGGCAAGGCTTTCACAATTTCTTTGTGTAGTTATAAAGAAAGATTAGTTAGATTATTAGTTAGATTATTTTGATTGGTTCTAAACCTGTATATTAAATATATACTATAAATAGAGAAAAACGCACGAGGTATTGAGCGCAATTTTTAAAATTTATATAATCACACTATCAAGTACCTACATTCCTCTTAATTTTTATCGGGCATATTAATAAAGGAGGATTGACTTGGTAAAAGGGAACAGTGCAAATTGATTTAGTGCCCTTCGATTACGTGACGAATAGGAAAGAAAAAAGAGCAAGCGAACCGTGAGAGAATAAAAAAAGTCACAATTCTTTAATATAACAGCATTTTAAAAGAGTTTAAATTTTTCCTCCTTTGAATAAACTTTTTTTACCTTTCATCACTGCTTAGTTTAACGAAAAAAGTATTAAACAAGTGATTGACTTTCTTGACAAATTGAATTAGATTTTCTCACTCTTTGCGAAACTACTAAATTGTTCGCGGGTCGGATAAAACCATGATGGGTCATTTAAAACGATAAAAGTGTATCAAAAGAACTATCCAAAATAATCTGCATTTATAAGAAGTTGGTCTGTTTGCGCCCTCCTTTGCGTATGTCCCTCCAGTAATGTAAATTGATTGCCCTGGTTATGTAAAATAGCGAACGAAGCAAGTACGTAAATTTCAAATTTACCAAAATAATCATAAAAAATATCAGAAATTTTATGTTAGTTTAGCGCGAATGTAATTCATGAACAGTAGAACGAATGGTGTGGATTACATAAGAAGTCCCAAGAGTAGCGACCGCGTTAATCTTAAATGCAAATATTTTATTATTTATTTTATTGAAAGGAAAGTCCAGTATAAGACTTCGTATCTCAAAGACATCGGTTGGAGATACGACCCCCATATCCCGCCCTGCCTACGGCCCTGGTGAAACGGGTTGCTATATCAGATGTCTACACGTACTAAGTCGCGGGCGCTCCACCGCTACAGTATAAGTTTGTTTGCCAAGACAAGTTAACTCTTGTTGGCTAAAAGAATATTTACTAATATCACGATAAAATTAAAATTATTGTTTATGTCTATTGTTCTTTTATTGAATTTGTACATTTCTAAATAGGTAGAAAGATATAAATATAGCAAAGATTGTGAAGTTTTGTTTTCACTACAGCAGTTTATATAAGGACTTCAAGAGCCCAGTAAGCGAAATAAGTCTTTAAGGTGGAATGTTTTGATATTTATTAGAGATGGGCCGACTATGGTATTTGCCGATTAGTCGACTAGCCGACTAATCGGTTTTCAAATTGCCGAATAGTCGGCCGACTAGTCGGCAATGCCGATCATTCTAATGCTCGTCTTTCGGGGATATTCTGGCTGTTTCGTCACCACTCGGGCTGCAGACTGCGAGCCAATCGCGTGGTCGCTGTGCAGCTTGTGACAGGTTATATTTTCATTTACTCTTCAACTACTTATTTGTGTTGTATGTGTTTAGGCTAAACACATTTAAAATAAATAATACTCTTTCTTTTCTTGTTATCCAATTAAATTAATATAAAATTATTTACATTTTAAATATTTTCGCGGTACAACAATGTTATATTATTTTGTTTTGACTAGTATATTATACGCCGATTATAATCGGCATATTATGCCGGCTAGTTGCCGACTAGTCACCGACTAGAGTAGTAGCCGAATAGTCGTCGACTCTCTAATATTTATACTGTACATCTGTTTTGCGAAAATGTTACAATAATTTGTGACTACTTTAATGTAATATTTAATATAAGTCGCCTTTTTAAGATACTATGACGACACAGACTTGCACCCCGCTAGCGGAGCGACGACATACAACTTCTTTGTATGACGATTAGGAATATGATTTTTGAGTTGAATTCGTCCTCAAAATTTCTTGCATCATTAACGATTTCGGCAACTACTCGTTACACCGAAAATGTGTGTCCGAGTAGTTGCCGAAATCATAATTGATTAACTATAACTAATTTAATAACTTACCTTTAATTAGATAGGAAATAATGTAAGAATTTCGCAAAATGAATCTGAGGTATTAATATATAGAAACATATGCAAGAGCAAATTTCAAAAGATTCCACCTCAAATAGCGAAAAAATAGGTACACGTTTATACAGCTACAATTTAAGGGCAATCAGAAGTTTACACTCTGTAGTAGAAAATGTGCGGGATTCTAGTTGTTTGATGTGAATATTATAAAAACTGTCTGGTTCTACTGATTGTAGATACTGATACTGTAGAAAGTTCGAAATGGACTAATTTTAGCATGGATTTATATTCTTATGGTCACTTCACACCGAGACGCTACGCGATATGTATGAAGCAACGTGTACACTTGCAGAAAACGGCAAAGCGCGACGATACCACAAGACGCATAGTGGACTCGCGTCCACGCATAGCAAAATGCATCCTCATGCATTTACCGCGGTTGCAGCTCTGTCATTTATTTAGTTAGCTCTGACGCTCGTACTGAAATGTGCACACTGCACATATTCGTGTAGTGAAAATCTCTGTGTGATGACACCCTTTTGTTTTTGTGTAGTACGGAGACACAGATACTGTATTCAAGCTTTTTGTCATATATATTTTTATTACTTTGTTTTTTAATGTTATTTAAATTTTGGTGTAGAGATATTAATATCAGTTGTTTGTACCAAATATATTTATTTTAGTATGCTTACATTGTTTCACTAAATAACTAAATTATCAAGTATTAGATTACCTGGAAAATATTTGTAGAATTCGTCATATAACAACAGCTAATTAATTTTATATTTGATTAAATAATTTTAGATCTCGGAAAGGTTTTTGACATTAAGTTATAATTATTTAAAAAAATGTATCTAAAACGAAATCTTTTTCGGATTTATAATTTCATAGGCCTGTTTTTGTTGTCATTGCTGCAACAAATTTACTGATCGGTTGAAAGTTGCTGATCGATTGTATTAATTGTATATCTTTGACTTATTACTCTAGATAAAGAATTTCCTTCTTTTCTCGATTTGGAGACCTTTTACACCTACTCACGAACAATGCCCGTGCGCACAAACGCAAGAATTAGCGTTATCAGTTGCTCTGAACTTCGAAAACCTCGAATGTTGAGTATTTTTATTTGCTCTTAAAGCTTAAATTCACAAGTATGTGGTAATTACGCGTATGGTGTAAGTGATCTCTAGTGATTGTCTCTTTTATAATGTACTACATAGGATTACATAATTTTAATCAACATCCATACATAAGCATACTTTAGCGTTAATGTTCCGCATCGCATAATCGTAATCAATAGTATCGGGCTATAAGTATAACATTGTATCTATAACTAATTAACGATATTATGAATAAAGTGTTATTAAAAGCCAATTTCTTTAAAATATTCGAATACCACTTGCAAGCCACTTGAGTAACCGTGGGGAATTTGTTACACTTTTTTGGGGAAGACGCTAAATAATAAGAACGTTTAAATTTTAATTATTTTATTTTTAAATACATCTCCTTTGTTTTCTGTAAAACTTCAAATTGAAACCAGTTGTAGAATATGGCATCAGCAACGAAACGAAACCATTTCATTATGGAAGTTCTTGAAATTTATCTATTTTGTTAGCTTTGTGACCTTATATTTATTAACTTTCAGGATGTTTTATTTGGTGGTTTTATTTTTATTTATTTTATTTTATTTACAAGGTGAATTTTAATAGCGGATATAAACATCGCGTCACACTTGTCAACTTTTTCAACCATTTTTTAATTTGAATTTCTTAAATTTACCATTTTTGCCCATACAAAAATTCAAAAGTTATTTTTTTTTTGTTGTTTATTTAAAATGTGGTTGAAAACGGTTGTCACATTGATACGATTAACAGCAGGATATGTTCTTATCCACCATTAATACATCACTTAGTATAGTCTAAATAAGCAGGTACACGTTTTAATCACAATTTTTTTATATTTTTATACCTTTATTTTTGTACTAATTCGATAAAGTTATTTATGATACAATGCATTACAATGCTTAATTGTTTGCTGGTTCGATAATATGTTATCAGCATAAAATAGTCTAATACATATGGATCACGCTTTTATATTGTTATGAGGTCCATTTGCATCTTTATGACGTCCATAGATGTGAACGATGGGCTCTGAGCCCAAGATCTCGTCCAGAAGGGTCCTCGGTGACGACGGCACATAGTATCTCCCAGGCTTGTGTGCACTGGCAACCATCGCAGCTCGCCCTGCTTCCTTTTCCATTTCTATACTGTCAAATTCGACAGGAATTTCTGCGCTGATTTCGGCATAAATATCCGCGTCCACATTAAAACTGCCACTTTGAACTTGTAATAACACTGGAAATACTAAGAATGATGGAAACAGATTAAGTAAAATTTACTTATCATTACATATTTATTTACAATACTTAATTAAATGATTCATTAGAAAAAAGTGTTTCTAGAAAAAATAAGTACGTGCCCTTCAAAAATTCTCTGGAAAATGTTCCTCAGTAAGTTTGTTCAGTTTCAGGAGTAGAAACCACGTGATTTTTCATGTGCTTCAAAAGATAATGTTATTTGCTATACTAAACCTATGGGCTGTTCGTGCTTTCTATGCAACAAACAAACAAATGAAACAAACCGCTTTGCATTGTGATTGTAGGCGCAAAAATAAGCGCTTTTTCCCGCAACATCGCATAAAAAAAAATACTTTACTGAATAATTTCAAAAAAAAATTTTCATCACTTTTATGCTTAACAGCATCCATTACATATATTTTTACACATACGAAAATAGTATTTAATTTAAATTTTAAAATTTTAAAAAGAAATATTGCAAAATATATTAATATATTTTTCTTTTTCCATAAAATATGTACAGTGAGAGTATTTATAAAGTGCATATATGAAAGGGGGTGAAACAAGAGCCGATTTTATCGTCCAGAAAAAATTAAAAAAAAAGTAAAAAAAATTGTGTGGACGTTGATTTTTTTAAATAACATCTGCTGTCCCCAAGTAAACAAAGCGTTGTAACTTTTAAATTAAGCAAGCTAGAATGTTAAAACAGAAAAAGTGAGGACTGGCAGTAGATGGCCGTGCCACAGAAATAAAAAAATACACAAAACTAAGAATAAGAAAACTCAAAACTAGCATTTAGAGCAACAGTGTAAAAAATAGCGTATCTGGAATACTACTAGCAAACGTTGTGTGTAGAGTAGAAACTTTTTTTGTATTATTATTTGAAAGTTAAACTAATGTCAAATATCTTAAAGTAATAAAAATATAGGGTTAACAGGTGTTATTCAATTTTTTTGCAATTAAACAAAAAATGAAAAATTTTCTGTAAAAAAATGCTTATATGATGGTGTTTATTTTTTGTGTATTTTTTTTTGTAGCACAGCTATCTACTACCAATCCTCATTTTTTTGTTTTAACCTTCTACTCAATTTAAAAGTAACAACTTTTTGTTTACTCGGAGACAGCAGATGCTATAAAAAAAATAAACATCCATATTTTTTTTACTTTTTAAATTATTTTTCTGGGCGATAAAATTGGCTCTATTTCATCCCCTTTCATATGTGCACTTTATAAAGACTCGCACTGTATTTAATATTTTCAGTAATTTTTCACTCGATTCATTGAAGATACGGTTTTTAAATAGAGAATGCTTATACTTCTACAAAATCCGTAGATTTTCTACGCTCATTTTTTCGTTTTTTACGCATTACTATACAGGGTGTTAAAAAGTGCGTTTGTTATTCGGAATCAATTATTATATACACTAGCTGGTGCCCGCGACTTCGTACGCGTTAGTGTTAGGGTTTTCCCAATAGTTCATATGTTTTGCTAAATTATTCTTTAGAAATAAGAAAATAACAAAATTAAGTAAACAATAAAACGACTGAAAGAAAAAGAAAAAAGAAAATGTAAAAGAAAAAATAAAAAAGAAGAAAAGGAAAAAGAACAATAAAAAATAAGAACAAAGAGAGAAAGAAAATGAAAATGCATTGGATTTATATTTACAATCAATACTACTGGGGCATGGATCTCTTCTAATAGCTAGGGAAGGTTAGGACACAGGGTCCAAGTTTGGATAGTGGTAAGATGTAATGATGTTAGGTTATAGATGTTAGGTATAATTAGTTAACATTCTTGACCCGGAATTGTCAAGGGTGTCCCGAGGGAACTGACGGAATCCTCTGTTTCGATGAGATATGTTTACATTGTTTTACGGTCCAGTCAACTGAACTGGACAACTGAACTAGTGGGAATAGAGGGCTGTAGAATATCGAAAATATACGTATAACGAAGTGAAATAAGCAAAGCAAACTACATTTGTAAATGGTATTTTTATTTCGTATCCAACTATTCAAGTGTACGGCAATATTTATCAAGTGGTGGTATACAGGATGTTATAAAGGCGTAGGCATTCTACTGGACCTGTTCTTAATTTTTTTCTTTAACTACCTAATACAGGGTGTTAAAAAGTGCGTTTGAGATTTTAAGGGGTTACTCAGAATCAAAATATACATCCTACGCCTACGCAATCAAATATACAGCCTACGCATTTATAACATCCTGTATACCACCACTTGATAAATATTGCCGTACACTTGAATAGTTGGATACGAAATAAAAATACCATTTACAAATGTAGTTTGCTTTGCTTTTTACACTACGTTATACGTATATTTTCGATATTCTACAGCTACCTACACCGTAAAACAATGTAAACATAAATCTCATCGAAACAGAGGATTCCGTCAGTTCCCTCGGGATATCCTTGACAATTCCGGGTCAAGAATGTTAACTAATTATACCTCTGATTCGTCTAATCTAAGAGTGAATGTTTCACCTTAATACTTAGATACAGTTTCCAGCTTTTCCCTCGGAATCCCTTTGAATTTCTAGGACCAATAGTATGTATCGAATGATACGAAAATACCGTAATCGACACGCCTTTTCAAAAAGTTAAGGTTTTATCTTAATAAACTGAGTTATTGTGGAGATACGGTGTTGTCGTTTACTGTGGGAACCCTTCATGAAACCTAGATGAAAAGGTTTGGATGTTTAGTAGTTATGATAAAGTATCATTGTGCCAAATTACAATAAAATCGGCTTCGTAGTTTATGAGTAATAAGGCTTTTAAGAATTAAAGTTTTTATGCATTCCTTCGGGAACCCTTGAATTTCCCGGGACAAAAATTATCTAAGATGGTTTTCGGGGTACGTAGTATAATAGTACGAAGTTTCATCAAAATCGGCCCAGCCGTATTTGCGTGATGCGCGGACAGACAGACAGACAGACAAAAATTCCAAATTAAATTGTTTTCGTCTCTATATAGATAGACATGTCCCCTCCAGGTATTATTTTCAAAAAACATACCCTGTACAGGATTGGCCCCGTTACAGTTTTATTATATGTATAGATGTTACATATTTTTACCAACATAGTAATAAATTCGCCGCTCGTGTGCCCAAAATTACATCTATACTATTACATAGTAAATAGGTCGAAAGAAGGGTCGGAACCTTAAATAATTAGATGTTTTATTGTTTTATGTAAAAATGTTAAAATTAAAATTATAATCGATTGCCTACATGAATTAAGCTTCCGAACATTCTTTTGATGTAATTTTTGGCAGGCGGTGAATTTAAAATTATCTTTAAAGGACGACAACTTTTTTTCTTGACATTGGATTTCGATGAAACAAAGACTATATAATGCTCCAAACTAAGCTTAATCTACTCGAGAAAACCGCATGAAAATCCGTCCAGTAATTTCGGAGATTAGCGTGAACAGACAGACAGACAGACAGTCAGACAGACAAAAAATTTTAAATTTGTTTATTTGTGTTCTATTACTCTTATTTTATCACCTCCTTACTATTTTTGGTAAAAATATTCAATGTACAGACACGCGGTTTCTACTGTTTTATTATAGTATAGATGAACAATAAATACTACTCAGATTTTGTATGGGAAACCGGAAAAAACAAATTATGGTCGGATTTTTTTCAATATTTTTCCTGTATATTTTATACTTGATTCTGAATAACCCCTTAAAATTTCAATCACATTTTTTTAACAACCTGTATAAGTTAATTATACATTTAGTTAATTAAGTATATACAATTTCCATTACTTTAAAAACAAGTACAAAGTAATTTTTGGGAAGTGGTAGTAGTAACAAATGGCCGTTCCTTACAAGTAGACGTCAAACCCCTAAAGGATCAAAACTATACTTGCACCCCGCTATAAAACTTCGAGCGACGATATAAAACTTCTTTGTGTATATATATGTATTTAAACGTATCTATGTATGTATAGTCTCTGGTTCCTATGATACAGGGAATCCTAGTTTTCCCTAATGACCGTGTGTGATTAGTCCCGTATATTTATTATTACTTACTTATCTTCCGATTAATTCAGTTCTCGTAATCATTAATTATTTAATAAAAATTATAAATTCATAAACGTAATTACTGACGTTACATTTACACAAACAGTCACTTTTTTTATGGGACTGGAGGCAAACGAGCAAACGGTATAGGTGAAATTTTATTCATTACATTCCCGTTAACTATAGTTTTTGCTCATGAAACTGAACAACTTTGCCCATGGAACCCATAGTCAATTCGCAAAAAAAAAAATGTTGACCTCTTCATACAAAAATAGTCGATCAGCTGATAAATTTGTACGAAGAGGCCAAATTGACTATAGATTCCACGGGCAAAGTTGTTCAGTTTCATGAGTAGAAACCGCAGTTAACGGTAATGCAACGAATAAAATTTCACCGAGTATACAGGTGTCCCAGAATGGGTGAATCAAATTGCTATGGTATTTCTAATGTCCCGCCAGATAGGCTAAAGCTATAGAGCGTTTCAACAAATAGTTCCTTTGCCGTTATGTTGGCACCACTGTCTATCAACGACATCAACACGCGAAGATTCTTCTACCGATTTTGTTAGTGTGTGTCTGCATTCTATGTAGTGTGTGTCTGAGTTCTATGTAGTGTGCGTGTAAAACATTGCTGCCAACATAACGGCATAGGAACTATTTGTTGAAACGCATTATAATTAAAAGAAACTACTTAGTTTTTAATAAATGATGTTTTTCCGAAAATGATTGTACACGTAAAAATATATTTATTTTCCTTTTCACCTCTTTTCAAAAAATCGAAATGTTTTTTTATTAAGGTAGTGTTTTGCATACTTTTAAATCGTAGTTTTTTTCTACCTAGTAGGTACAAAGTTCCTACCACGCGGAACTTGTACACTGAAAGTTTCCGGAAGTGTTTGCGAAGCGAGAAGAAACGTCGAGCCCAAAAGAAACTCGTTTCAACATATTTTTTTTTAAATAATACTTAATTACTAATACAATTTATGTCGTCAATACAGTTATCAGGAAGAGCAATACATTTCTATTATTTTATAATAATATTTTGAGCACAGACATTTTTTACAGGTATTATAAAATCTTACACATTGCGTCATAAACGACTTTTTAACTTTGCTCAGTCTCGAACAGGCAATATCAATGTTATTTATATTCCTTAGGTTTAAATTATGCCTGTCACTGTTTTTACAAACAAATGCAGATTCTTGCGTACGTACATAATGGCCTCATATATGATTTTTTTTTTATGTGATAGGTGACAAACGAGCAGACGAATCACCTGATGGTAAGCGATTACCGCCGCCGCCCATAGACACCTGCAACACCAGAGGAGTCACAAGTGCGTTGCCGACCTGTGAAATAGGATGGGGGGTTGGGCCTCCGTTACCCTCACTCACTCGGCGAAACACAACGCAAACGTTGCTTTACGCTTCATGAATTGACTAGCAACGGTTAAAATATTAATTTCCTTAAAATCCCTCAACTCGCGGGATCACATCGGATAGATTACGCGGATTACCCTTTTTTGTAAAACGAAAATAGTTTCGATATCAGCTGCATGTCCCCAGGATAAAATTCCGTAAGACATAATACTATGGAAATAACTAAAATACACTAGCCTTGCAGTGTCTACATCTGTTAACTGCCTAATTTTTTTGACGGCGTAAGCAGCTGAACTAAGCTTTCCCGCTAAAGTTTCTTTATGTGGACCCCATTGCAATGTAGCATCTAAAGTTATACTGGGGAAAACAGTACTATTAACAAATTCCAATACATTACTATATATGATTACACTAGCGTCAATATTTCTGACGTTTAGCAAATAATATTTCAACTGTATTTAATAACAACAATTTATGGTATTTTCTCACACGCTAGCAACCAGCACCGGATCTTACCAGCGCAGCGCCTTTAGATAGGGGAACGGATTGTCCACACTTTAATGATACTAATGATGATACTGATGGATCTGCCGCGGAAAAAATCGCTTATGTTGAGCCCCAACGTGCACTGTGCAATACGGCTTGCTTTCTTCATAAATGCTACTGGTCTACGAGTACCTGTATTAGTGATTGATTAGTCGGGAATATTGGTTCGTAATCGGAAACCTATTTTCAAACATAAAAATAATTTGCATATTTATTATTTTGTTCAGGGTGGTATGATACTCGTATTCAACCTAAAAATCATTTAATTTAAGTGCCATAGCAACAACTCACCACTAATAATAATCATTTTGTACATTTTGCATTTACTTTGATAAAACAATTTAAAATCAGAGATGTATTTTCACACGACACTTTCTTGGTTAGTTATTACTTAATTAGAATCGTGTATTATCGGTCTGCATCCATCGATTTTGCCTTGGTACTAAAGTTGGTATGAAGGAATTAATTCTAATTCGCCACGGAATCTCCGATTAGTATTTCTAGACTTTATCTCAACTGATCGCCTATACAAAAAAAAAAAATTGGTAGGCCGATTGCAATGCCTCGTCCTATCTAGCAGCAACACAACGCATGCCTTCTGAGGAGATTTTGAGGTTAATATGTTAAATGTGTCTCATTTTAAAAATTAGAAAGAGAGTTCCGAAATAAATTTTACTAAAAAACTTCAATATTTAACAATCACATCGTTAGTCTGCACTTTGTTTTTCTTTTGTACATACTTGGTTTAATGACGTTTCGCGCATATTATTTTTCATTGCTGTGTGCAAAGAAGTTTCATATCATCGCTCCGCTGGAGCGGGGTGCATGTCTGTGGCTGTGTGTATATACTCGTAGGTACTTATATACTTTTTAATATAATTTTAAACCTGTGGAAGAGATTAATAGTACTCCCAACAGAAATATAGAGGGGGTTCTGTTAACTCCTTTTAATTTTGAGGTAACACATTTAATTTAATCAACTAAACATTATTCTTATAAAAAAATACTTTAAAAAACTTTTAAAAAATCTTAAAAACTTTGAAACTACATATTACAATTCTCCCTCTCTCGAAAATATCGTGGGATCTATGTTTTTTTTAATATTTGATTAGGTAAGGCCTCTTTGAAAACATATCGCCGCAAAAAGCATAAACGCTGTAAACCACACATCATCATCATCATCAGCTGAAAGACATCCACTGCTGGACAAAGGTCTCCCACAACTATAATAGGTAAACCACACATAATATTTTTGCAAACATTTTTGCAGATTTTTAATATGATTTTTTTTTTGCGCCGAATGGACCTGGTCTCGCAGCCAGCTCTACGACTAATAGAATTTGTACAGCGTTGAAATTGTCTGTACTTTTTGAGTTATTACTTTTGCCTTTGCTTGTTCAGTGCCGTTTACAGTGTTTTTTAACCGACTTCAAAAAAAGGGAGGAGGTTCTCAATTCGTCGGAATCTTTTTTTTTTTACGTATGTTCACCGATTACTCGAAGACGCCTGAACCGATTTGGAAAATTATTTTTTTGTTTAAAAGGGTATACTGCACAGGTGGTCCCATATATATTTTATCGAAATCGATTCAGCGGTTTTTGAGAAAATCAACAAAGACATATTAAAATTGGAGTTGTTGCGATTGAAGTCGGTTGTTTTTAACGTATTCAGCGTGGTCAATTATGCGTAAAGAAAAAAGTTACACACCATGTTTATATACGTATATTTTGCTGTAAGAGACAAAAACAAAGAAGGGAAAGTAAGTACCTTAGGGAAACAGGTTGACAGGTGCTCAAAAATTGCGCTTGTAGCTTCACTAACAAAAAGTTTTTCGGGTCTGGTGTATAGTTTGCATTTTGTTTGGTTACAGGCGTTACAGCGTTAGGCTTTTTTGCGTCGATATGCAGGTTAATGTATAAATTAAACAATAACAAACATTTACAAATTTTGTGATGTAATTATGTAGTAGCATCTACCAAATCTCACTACTAGTGGAAGGTATTTTTTTTTTACTTTTAAATAGTCATAAAAAAGTAGGGTTCGTAAATATCCGATATATATAATAAATATCAAAATATCATATATTTTTGATATTTATCAAAATTACATACTAATTTCAATTTCTTACTCTAATACCTACTTTTTCGAAATAGCTAAATTTAAAATATAGGTATATGTTTAAGAATTTAAAGATATTTATCAAAATAACATTCAAATTTTATACTCTGATATGTTTTTTTGAAATGACTGAATCTAAAATGTATATATTTTTTTGCTAATTCAAAGATAGTTAATTAAAATAAACTCATTTATTTATTATTGTTATAATCATATCTTTATTCTTTGGATTTGGCACATTAATAATAATAATATATTTTTTCAGAATCAGCTCTTAGAAGCTAGGAAAATATAAATATATTGATATATATCAAGCATAAATATCAGTTGATATATATTATGATATATGTATATCCGATATATATCATGCGAACCTTGTAAAAAGCCTGTTGGCTAACCACTTTTGTGTGATAAACTGCAGTTCATAGTATGTACATCCTTAGATTAGAATATTGCTAATAGATTTCACATTGTAGGTAGATCTTTACAGTCGCTATCGGCTATCACAATATGCTTATGAAAAACTACAAGTATACTGCCCTCTTAAGAAAGATGGCCGCTAAGTATACGGAAACTCCATATACTTAGCGGCCTTCTTTCTTATGTAACAAAAAAGGTGTTAGGTTAGGACCCATTAACTGGACTTTCTCACTTTGAATAACTTTAAGATACGATTTTACTGATATCTAATTAAACATTTAGGACTTTTCATACAAATCGATAAATGATTTTGCTAATTTCGTATGGAGGAGAGGTCGCAGCTTTTTTTTAGAATGACTATGGGATGTTCAGTATGATTTAAAAAAAGCCCCAGTTAACAGTTTATTTTGTTATTACCTTTACAAAAAAGAGTTGTCATTTTAATTTTCTATGAGTAATAATATTGCTCTCACTAGTAATTAGACCTCAAATGGAAAATTATCTTCAATTGGTGGTGACACTCTTTTTTTATCAGACATACGAAATTTTTGTAGAGGATAATGCTTTTCAGCTCCAAAAAAACTTTGAATATATTCCGCGATGAGCATTTCGAAATCTGCTTTTTCCAGGATTGCAGCTTTATTTTTAGTCCAGTAATTGTATATGTCTAAAAACTCTAATCTCTCTGCCTTTTCTTCATCGCTTAGCAGGAGTTTGCCACGCACTTGTACGACTTCAGCATGTGACATGACTGTAGAATTAAATAATGTAGATATTAGAAATATAGATAAGAGATAATGATCTTCTTTAAAATAAAAACCTTTCTAGTTTAGTTTAAGGTATATTTAACCCTCAGAAGATGAAGATTTCTCATTAAATGATATGCAGCATGCGACCCAGCAGTGGGTTTTCGCGATGGGTCGACGCCACGCAAGTGCGGAAGGAGACGGAGAAGTAGTGTCATGAGTATAATTGCCTAACTGTATGTTGCACCTGCAGGTTGTTTTCCGTAGCTACATTGGACGTTCCATTGATGGGACGACGGAAAAAAACATATAACCGTAGACCCATTTGTTTATGGAACCACCGAAAATATTTTTTTCAACACACTTGCTCATAAAGTGGCTCTATGGTCACCGCAATTAATCAAACTGTGACTTTTTCATTGCTATAACTCACTAGTGAGTTATAGATTTTTTATAGTACATTATGGTACTAGTGTGTAACATTGGTGATTACCGTCGAGGCGCCATTGAGACCCGAGCCGTAGGCGAGGGTCTTAAGAGAGCCAAGGACGGTAATCATCAATACACACGAGTATCATACGACGTTTTTCAACACACTTGTGAATAAAATAACAATAAAAACTCATTTCAACAGTGAAAACAAGTTGTGAAAAATGTTTCGCTATGGCGGGAAAAATTAATCAGTTTTCCTATGCGCGCGCATTGCGATCGGCCACAGACTAAAGGGTGAGGTTTTTTTATTTATTTTCGGCGCATAGGATTTGCGCCTATTCTGCCACGTACAAAATGGGGAATTTAAAGTTTTCTTTTATTACAGAGAAAACAAAAGTTATATTTGAGTGAAAGTTTTATTTATTAAACACGTACGAGTTAAAATTATCTATTTAAATAAGAAGTTGCATGAAATGAGCAAGCAATAGGAACATTAATTTATTTGTTCTATTGAACACGATCTTTTTTTTTGAATAAAAACTTTTTTAAGAACAAAGCAACTTAACCAATAAAAATTTTTTCAACACACTTGCTCATAAAGTGGCTCTATGGTCACCGCAATTAGGCACAGAATGACACCCATAATCAAACTGTGACTTTTTCATTGCTATAACTCACTAGTGAGTTATAGATTTTTTTAAATTTTATTGGTTGAGTTGCTTTGTTCTTAAAAAAGTTTTTATTAAAAAAAAGAACAAATAAATTAATGTTCCTATTGCTTGCTCATTTCATGCAACTTCTTATTTAAATAGATAATTTTAACTCGTACGTGTTTAATAAATAAAACTTTCACTCAAATATAACTTTTGTTTTCTCTGTAATAAAAGAAAACTTTAAATTCCCCATTTTGTACGTGGCAGAATAGGCGCAAATCCTATGCGCCGAAAATAAAAAAAAACCTCATCCCTTTAGTCTGTGGCCGATCGCAATGCGCGCGCATAGGAAAACTGATTAATTTTTCCCGCCATAGCGAAACATTTTTCACAACTCGTTTTCACTGTTGAAATGAGTTTTTATTGTTATTTTATTCACAAGTGTGTTGAAAAACGTCGTATGATACTCGTGTGTATTGATGATTACCGTCCTTGGCTCTCTTAAGACCCTCGCCTACGGCTCGGGCTCAATGGCGCCTCGACGGTAATCACCAATGTTACACACTAGTACCATAATGTACTATTACGCTAAGTAGTTGGTTTTGAGTCTTATTATTCATCTTTATCGATTCCGTCCATCTTATATAAACTTTTGGAGGAAGTGCCTCACTCAGGTGATCAGTCCATTGTATTGGCGATCGACTTTTGGATCTTTTCCCGACAATGTTACCAATAACGGTCTTTTTGCATAAGGCTTTCACATTATACCTATTGTATTATTGCCGAAAAAAGTAGGCACGTATGCGTTGTAAACATATGGTAGACACATTTGTGCGTTTGGCTGGTACTTTAAAGGTTACTTTTTACCTTCTTACTTTCTTTCTACATTAAATTGTATTCTTTTCCTAATGAATTGAAATCTGTTACCTAGATCAGTGATTTTCAACCTTTTTTAATACCCGACCTCTTTACAAGTTAAAAAATTCTTGCGACCCCCTTAGAGCCATAAACATACAAAATGTTAGTGATTTGAAAGACTACGTTTATAATTTTCTTCAATTAGTAAGCGTCGGTGGCTCCGTGGGTAGTGACTCCGTCCTCCTAACCAGAGGTCTCGGGTTCGAATCCTGGCCAGTGCACCAATGAATTCTTCGAAACTTACGTGCATTTTTATACCGACTGCTTTAACAGTGGAGGAAAACATCGTGAGGGAACCCTGCACATCTGATTTATAGATGTGAATGATGGTCGCGTTTCACACGTCCGTAGGTGTAAATCTAAAAAATGGGTGGTGCTAAGTACAACACCAGGCAATCGCCGCCTATACCTTGTGAATACGACGGTTAAATTGTGCCACACGATAAGAGAGACTTATTAGAAAATGATTTAGTTATTAACGTCTCCAAAATAGAACCGCATTTTGACAAATTATTAAAAAATAAACAGGCTCAGCCTTCTTACTGAAATCGTATGTTTTCATTACAGTGTAGGACCTACAGTGTTGCTATAACTCACTAGTGAGTTATAGATTTTTTATAGTACATTATGGTACTAGTGTGTAACATTGGTGATTACCGTCGAGGCGCCATTGAGACCCGAGCCGTAGGCGAGGGTCTTAAGAGAGCCAAGGACGGTAATCATCAATACACACGAGTATCATATGACGTTTTTCAACACACTTGTGAATAAAATAACAATAAAAACTCATTTCAACAGTGAAAACAAGTTGTGAAAAATGTTTCGCTATGGCGGGAAAAATTAATCAGTTTTCCTATGCGCGCGCATTGCGATCGGCCACAGACTAAAGGGTGAGGTTTTTTTATTTATTTTCGGCGCATAGGATTTGCGCCTATTCTGCCACGTACAAAATGGGGAATTTAAAGTTTTCTTTTATTACAGAGAAAACAAAAGTTATATTTGAGTGAAAGTTTTATTTATTAAACACGTACGAGTTAAAATTATCTATTTAAATAAGAAGTTGCATGAAATGAGCAAGCAATAGGAACATTAATTTATTTGTTCTATTGAACACGATCTTTTTTTTTGAATAAAAACTTTTTTAAGAACAAAGCAACTTAACCAATAAAAATTTTTTCAACACACTTGCTCATAAAGTGGCTCTATGGTCACCGCAATTAGGCACAGAATGACACCCATAATCAAACTGTGACTTTTTCATTGCTATAACTCACTAGTGAGTTATAGATTTTTTTAAATTTTATTGGTTGAGTTGCTTTGTTCTTAAAAAAGTTTTTATTAAAAAAAAGAACAAATAAATTAATGTTCCTATTGCTTGCTCATTTCATGCAACTTCTTATTTAAATAGATAATTTTAACTCGTACGTGTTTAATAAATAAAACTTTCACTCAAATATAACTTTTGTTTTCTCTGTAATAAAAGAAAACTTTAAATTCCCCATTTTGTACGTGGCAGAATAGGCGCAAATCCTATGCGCCGAAAATAAAAAAAAACCTCATCCCTTTAGTCTGTGGCCGATCGCAATGCGCGCGCATAGGAAAACTGATTAATTTTTCCCGCCATAGCGAAACATTTTTCACAACTCGTTTTCACTGTTGAAATGAGTTTTTATTGTTATTTTATTCACAAGTGTGTTGAAAAACGTCGTATGATACTCGTGTGTATTGATGATTACCGTCCTTGGCTCTCTTAAGACCCTCGCCTACGGCTCGGGCTCAATGGCGCCTCGACGGTAATCACCAATGTTACACACTAGTACCATAATGTACTATTACGCTAAGTAGTTGGTTTTGAGTCTTATTATTCATCTTTATCGATTCCGTCCATCTTATATAAACTTTTGGAGGAAGTGCCTCACTCAGGTGATCAGTCCATTGTATTGGCGATCGACTTTTGGATCTTTTCCCGACAATGTTACCAATAACGGTCTTTTTGCATAAGGCTTTCACATTATACCTATTGTATTATTGCCGAAAAAAGTAGGCACGTATGCGTTGTAAACATATGGTAGACACATTTGTGCGTTTGGCTGGTACTTTAAAGGTTACTTTTTACCTTCTTACTTTCTTTCTACATTAAATTGTATTCTTTTCCTAATGAATTGAAATCTGTTACCTAGATCAGTGATTTTCAACCTTTTTTAATACCCGACCTCTTTACAAGTTAAAAAATTCTTGCGACCCCCTTAGAGCCATAAACATACAAAATGTTAGTGATTTGAAAGACTACGTTTATAATTTTCTTCAATTAGTAAGCGTCGGTGGCTCCGTGGGTAGTGACTCCGTCCTCCTAACCAGAGGTCTCGGGTTCGAATCCTGGCCAGTGCACCAATGAATTCTTCGAAACTTACGTGCATTTTTATACCGACTGCTTTAACAGTGGAGGAAAACATCGTGAGGGAACCCTGCACATCTGATTTATAGATGTGAATGATGGTCGCGTTTCACACGTCCGTAGGTGTAAATCTAAAAAATGGGTGGTGCTAAGTACAACACCAGGCAATCGCCGCCTATACCTTGTGAATACGACGGTTAAATTGTGCCACACGATAAGAGAGACTTATTAGAAAATGATTTAGTTATTAACGTCTCCAAAATAGAACCGCATTTTGACAAATTATTAAAAAATAAACAGGCTCAGCCTTCTTACTGAAATCGTATGTTTTCATTACAGTGTAGGACCTACAAACACTTAGGTACTTTTTCTTTTACAGGTTGAAAAACACTGACCTAGATCATCATGTCTGAAATAAATACGTATGTACTTACCTAATATGGTTATAACTGGAACTAATATTTGAACACAACACGAAGACATTTCGAAACTGCCAACTGTAAGTGTCTACAGGTATTAAACCAACGAAACAATAATGTCATGTATTATTGCTTGGTGAAACAATTAAAACAACAGCCAATTAAAGATAAGCGGATTATGTAAAAAAATTACTGATATTATGTAATTTACACTCCATAAGTAAAGTTTTTTCTTTTGACCGATGGAAAAGTAAGGAAAGAAGGAATTTCACGGCGTAAACGTCGAGTATCGATTGCCTTATAGAGTAAATATGGCCCAAAATAAAATATAAAACCGGCCAAGTGCGAGTCTGACTCGCACATGAAGGGTTCCGTACCATCGTTGGGAGGCATGGAAAGAGACGCGTGCGCCAGTAATGAAAATGGTATGAGTTACTAACTACAGATTAAGGCCGCTGTGCTCTAGAACTATTCAGACTACAGGCATTTATTTAACGAATTTTTTTATTTCTGTTTTACTTTTATCTTGAAACTTTTTACACAAATCTGCAATTTCAAGGTAAGCAAACTAAGACGACTCCATTCAGAAGTTCCACGTGAATGAAATCGTGAGCACCAGCTTTCCATTTGTACAAAAGGATAAATTGAGTAACTGACTGATGATATATCACAGCCCGAACCATTAGGTCAACAAAAAAATAAAATAAAATGGGTGCGTAATAAAACCGAATCCCACGCGGATGTAGCCGCGGCCTACCTACAGCTAGTTAATTTTATAAATGCGAAAGAGTTTGCTTGTTTGTCCTTTTTTCAGCTCGCAATGGTAGCACGGAGCAACGGATCAACACTACTTTTTGCTCAGAGATAAGTACCTAAGTAGTTGACTAAATTTTATCCTTTTTTTTAACACTTTGAATGCCAATCTCGCTCCGGGGCGGGGAAGGGATACCGCGGCCCAGAGCGGGCTTGGTGCTAGCCAAATTCTAAAATCGGCTCCCGCGTGTAGAGTAAAGAGCGGCAGTCAAAGTGTTAAGTATTGAATTCTCCTCAGAATCGTATTAGGTATCCAAACATAGTGCAACTAAAGCTACGTTATTAACTGCTATATTAGCTACTCAGCCGATTTATTGAAATTTGGCAAAGAGCTATATAGGGCGGGGAACAAAATAGGATAGTTTTATTTCAGAAAAACTCATTTCCTAGCGGCTTGGGTGTGCTTCAACGTCCGTTGAAGACAAAGATATCCACATGGGCGAATCCGCGGGTATAAACTAGTTTATTATACTTACGATTCAGGATTACGGCAAAAGGTTGCAGCACAGAAGTACATGATAGATTGCGGGCTGAGGGAGATTTGAAGACCCTTTACAGGACTCTTAACTGAATCATTTTATTAGCGTGTCAACCTTGTGAGTGTGCCCGTTCAAAGTTTTTTATTTTTATGGTAGAGGTGGCAAACGAGCAGACGGATCATCTGATGGTAAGCGATTACCGCCGCCCATAGACACCCGCAACACCAGAGGAGACACAAGTGCGTTGCCGGCCTTTGATGTGAGAGTACGCTCTTTTCTTGAAGGTTTGAATGTCGTATCGGTCCGGAAATACCGCAGGCGACAATTCATTCCACAGTTTCGTTGTGCGAGGCAGAAAGTTTCTAGTGAAACGCACAGTTGTGGACTGCCAACCATCTAAGTGATGGGGATGAATATATTGTCGCGTAGAACGATGGCGAAAAGAGGCGGCAGGGATCAATCCGAACAATTCCTCGGAGCACTACCCATTGTACATGCGATAGAGAATGCAGAGCGAGGTTACATCTCTACGCAGCGCCACGGAGTCAAGCCGATCTGAAATATCCTGGGAGCCGACGATTCGAGTTGCTCTCCGTTCAATGCGGTCCAGAGGGAGAAGCTGGTACTGGGGTGCCTCTGCCCAGAGATGAGAACAGTATTCCATATGAGGCCGAACCTGCGCCTTATAAAGTTGCAGGCGATGGGCCGCAGTGAAATACCGTCTCGATCTACTGTCCGTTACTTGAAAATAAGATATTTTTTTCAGAAATTAATAAGAGAAAATACTAATCAACATTATATTACTTACTGCAAAGCTAGACTACCTATATTATTTTCATCCACTCTATAAGTACTTATGTTCATGGATGTTTTAGTGGGAACGGTAATAAATGATTAATTAGTATAAGTGGTACTTACCTACCTATCTCCGTTATGTCGTAGGTAAAAAGAAGAAGAAAGGAAAGTGCCAAGAAGTAGAAATATAAAAGTGGTATACAAAAATTGCGATATTTCATTCAAATCCTCTCCTTAAAATAGCTACCGCTGTCTATGTTTTCTATTGATTTCATGACACAGATCTGTAATGATAGATGTTTATCATATTATGTAATTTCCTTATAGATGTTAACTTTAACATGTTAAATTACTTAATTATTTAATAAAAAAAAGCGCTCATTCATGTATTTTTTAATCACTTTCTTCATATTTATTGTATTTTGGCTTCGCTATCTTGTGCTTCTTCATGCCGAGTGTTTTTGTTATTTCTGGAAAGTATTGTTGGACGTACTCCACCAAAGCTGACCCGTCGGCGGGGTACGACTTCGACGCGACATTCATGTTTATAAGCCGCTCGTACAGGCCCTTCAGTACATTCGCGACTTCATCGCCCACTTCTACGGCGCCTTGCACTCTAATCGCGTGTCCGTTACACAGGTGCGCAACTGTAAAGAAAATGCATAAAACCTAAGGCATCATTAACAATGGGTTTAGTACATAGGTACAATAGGAATATATGCCATAATTGCCCGACGTACATACAGGGTACAAAATTGCCAGTTGCAATGTTGGTCAAAAGACACGTTCAGTTCATGCTATTTAGAAGAGAATATAATAGGTATTACATGGCACTAATCTGTGTAAAAAAAACTTTAAATACATACATAATGTGTTAAAACAAGTACGATTGAAATTTTAAGGGAAAACTCAGAATCAAATATGGGATACAGAAAAATATTGAAAAATACAGTTTCCATTACTAAATCTGAATAGTGAAGAATTTGTATGGGAATTGTAGACCAGATTTAACAATGTTTTTCCTGTATTCTATAAGTACTTGATTCTGAGTTACTCATTAAAATTTCAAACGTACTTTTTTAAACATTTTGTATATGTATATGTCGCAGTAAGATAGTTAAAGCCGTGATATAGTTATATCCCTAGGGATATAATTATATGCCGGAACACAGTAATACGTAAGATGTTTATAACTATCTTACTTGGGATATAACTATAACACGGCAATTCAGTAGTAAGATAATTATATCACTAGATTAGTCTAGTGAAATAATAAAAAAAAAAAAAAAAAAAAGATACTTCTTTATTATGTACAAGATTTTAATAATTTCCTTACTTTTTACTGTCATAATTTGTTGATTCTACATAATATGCAAATATAAATACATTATTTTAAGTACTACCTACTTATCTTCTTCTTCTTAACGTGTGGCACAATTTAACCGTCCTATCCACAAGGTATAGACGGTGGTTGCCTGGCGTTGTACTTAGCATCACCCGCGGTCACGTGTAGGGCATTTAAGATTTACACCTACGGACGTGTGCAACGCGACCATCATACACAACTAGAAATCAGATGTGCAGGTTTCCTCACGATGTTACCCTTCGCCGTTAAAGCAGTAGTCGGTATGGAAATGCACGTAAGTTTCGAAAACTCATTGGTGCACTGGCCAGGATTTGAACCCGCGACCTCTGGTTAGGAGGATGAAGTCACTAACTGGAGTACTACTTGTTTGTTTGCTTTGTTTGTGAGATTTTCGCAATAAAAAAGTTATTTTATTGGAGCTATTTATTTATAATGAGTACCAGTTGTGCAAATTAAAGAAAATATACTTATCTTACTAGATTAGTTTGGTAAGATAGTTTATATTACTAGATCGTGCTCGTATTATAGTTATATCCCTAGTAAGATAGTTATGAACCGTTGCCATATAAGTAAATCCCGGTACGGCTTTGACTATCTTAGTGCGACATATCCACGTGGACTTGGGGCAACCTGCCAACAACATTGAAAGTTTGAACTTACGAGCACTCAGCGTAGAGAGAAAAAGCAGGGCCTTCTGTACGTGATACATTTTCAGTTTGACCACTGAGTATTCTCGACTGAAAATTTTACAGTTCCATTTTATGGCGTATTTTTTATTATAAACAATTAAAATTTTATCAAGCATTAAATTAATTCGAATTAAGCTTGCTGCTATAAAACAGTTTAATATCATAATTTAGATAGGAACATAATGGTGTTGATTCGGTGTTAACGATTAAACTTATTTGACAGGACTAAAGTAACTTAATATAAGCATCCTATCCTTGTCTTTTCAATACAGACAGAAAAAGATAAAACACTTAAATTGAGTTTAGTTCTGTCTGTCAAATAAGTTTGTTTGTTTGTTTGTTTGTAAACTCTTTATTGATAAAATAAAATATGTACAAAACTTTAACAGGAGTAATATACAATGGCGGACTTATCCCTTACGGCGTCTCTTCGTCAACCTTATATGTTAAGAGGAATTATAGGTACAAATGTCAAAGCCGGAGCAAAAGTCACAAACACGACTTGTTTAAACTTATATATAACTTACAAACAATTTTGAAACATTATATTACTATATATATATATATATATATATATATATATATATATATATATATATATATATATATATAGTAGTAATATAATGTAATATAATGTAGTACTTTAGTAATATAATGTTTCAAAATTGTTTCAAAAAATATATATATATATATATACAATACATTTATGAGCTCAGGAGCCAGGGTTGGGACTCCACAACTTTTTGAGTGTGGATTTGAAAGTGAAGCTTGTTAAAAGTGAAGCTAAGAATGATGAAAGATAAGTTTAATTTGAAAACCGAATCGACACCAATATCTCATAATATGCAGTTATTAACATTCTTCTCCTTATTTTCGAGTTGACGGTTTTTGTTTTTTTTCCGGCCCAGTCGGTAGGTAGCTATGTGTGTGTATAGCCTTATCTGTAGCCTCCGAAGGTATTTTCAGTGGTGCAGGTGTCCGAGCACTAGGAGCAAGCCGCAGTCGATTCAGAGACTTCTAAATCGACCACAGCAAGCCACTTTCCGACCGACACTTCCCACCGAGTTCACCTTATATACTTATCGTGACAATGGAAATTGAACTGTGGAACAATTATTGCAGAAGTGTGAGCCATGCTAAAGAAAAGAATTCAACGAATATCAATTACCCGTTGATGTCTTTAATATTAAATGTCTAAAATATCGAAACCTCTTGTCTAAACATTGGGAACCCTAGACCAAACGACTTGAAATGACCTATGTAGTGTAATGAGATATCACGTGTATTTTTTGTGGATCAAAAAATAATATGATTTAATGTGTGACAGGTAAAATATTTTTAAAATGTAATTTCTAACTCGGTAACTTTCAGTTCGCTTTGCAACCCTCATGTCAGACTGAAAACTTTTATCACATTCGTAGAAAAAAAACTAAGCACTTTCATACATATTATGGTTTACATAATAAAATTTTATGTTCTTAACTTTTTATTAAAACAGATTTTAAAAATATCCGATATTTTTAAAAAATACACATGATACTGGGAGGGGGAAGGGAGGGGTAGTCTAAAACCTCACAACGTATCACCAAGGGGGAGGGGGAGTATAAAAGTCACCTAAAAAACCTCACGTGATTAAGGACGGCCCCTAAGGATCCTCCAATAGTTCTTAATAAAAAGAACACCGTATCGAAATCGATGTAGCCGTTGTGGAGATAATGGTGACATCAATGGCACATCTCTTAGGCTAAACACATCTAGCTTCACCACGGGCGTAGCCAGGTTTTAATATCGGGGGGGGGGGGGGGGTTCAAGAAAAAAAAAACGTTAAATTTGCATGAAATTAAATTAATATTATTATGAAAAATTATATGAAAAGTGTGAGACAAAACAGAAGGTTAGGTTGATTTTGATTCTCGAATGTAGACGCATTAGAGAATTAATCTTCTGTTTTTCTTTTTAAATATATCCACCACTTCATCCGCATCAATTTCTGTCCCATAGTGAATATTCATTAAAGCCAAACCGTTCAGTCTGTTTTCACTCGTTGTGTTGCGTAAGTAGTTTTTCAGTCTCCTTAGGCTTTCTTAAAAAAACCTTTAAGTAACATGTTTGACAAATTGAGAATTTAATTAAAACTTTAACGTCAATTTCTTTTCCTCTGTTTCCTCTACACTGTACCTTCTTTCAATTCTGACAATAAGGTAAATAACTCTTCTCGGGCAGAGGTCAAACTTTAATGGTGGGTCGCGATGGTTTCATACAAATATGTTGACCGTCCAGTCTAATTTAACCTACGCTTGTCAGTTTTACAAATTATGAAAAATTTCATCGTCCAAGTACTTTTATTAAAATAACTACCATAAAGAAGTTATTTGGTGTCGAAATTACATATTGTAATAAGAACAATTGGTTCATTGAGATGTGAATATGATCAGGATTAATATTCAATTGTAAGGGAGTAACAATCGTTGGTTTGTTTACATTATTGCCGGATTATATTGAAAGATGGTACAGTTGTAGGTAGGCATACTATGAATTTACTTACGCACGTTATTAAGGCAAGTAGGTAAGTTACTTGAAGTGAAATCACAGCGCAATGAATAATCAATCAAACAAATACAAAATAACTGTGTTCACTGCAGTTTATGTTCCACTGGTGACAACAGCCAACCAAACTGACTGAGCGCAATAAGTGCGGTTCGGGGTACGGCACGAAAACATACGAAAGTAACCGAATGCTAAAATTCGAATGATAAAATCGGCGGCGACGGGTGGCAGCCCGAAGAGTTTTTATACTCGCCATCTTCGAATATTTTGAACTTTTCGGGGGGGGTTTGAACCCCCAAAACCCCCCCCTTGGCTACGCCCGTGAGCTTCACGGTTTCTTTCACCTTCATATAAATAGATAAAATAATGAATACAGAACTCAATATTGCACGTAAAGCGGAATCTCAGCGGAAATGTCAGATGTAGTTGAGCATCACAAGAGCATGTTGAGCAAGTGTGAAGAGAACTGAAGTGTTTCTCCGATTTTTCTTCCGCATATTATGTAGTATGTAGAAAAAAATGTTTAAAGAGAATTAGGTATATCATTATTATTTTAATCATATTTATAATATTAGTAGGATGATTGTTTCAAACAGTGGTTTCTCGGTTCGTCTTCGCTTCGGTAATAAATAATATTTGGGCTTCTCAGAGCAGTTGGCCAATTTTTATTTTATTGGATTGGAAGTTCAATTAGTTTTGGGATTTCGACTAAGTCCAGTCAATCAGTGCTGTGTATCTATTTTAAGTCTGAATGAAGTGGAAATAAACAGGCTACTTTTATTCGAGAAATACTAGTTTTTATGGAAAACATATTCCAAATTCTACGCAAAGTCGTGATCCGCTGCTAGGAATAAAATTAAGCACTATACCATAATAAACACTAGTGCTGATAAATTTTATAAGGTTACCGATTTGTACTACATCACATTCGCCACTGTTTACATTTACAACAATCAAAATAACTTCAACCATTTTACGAAGTTATAATAGGACAACAGGAAGAATTACTACCGAGGGCTCTCTAATGTGGCTATATAATTAATTCACGTCACGAAAGACGTTCATTGCTGAACCAAGGTCCTCCCAAGGATTTCCATAACGACCGATTCCCGCGCCCTTTACCAGATCATCCGTCCACAGAATTGGCCTGCTTATGTTTTGTCTTTCAGGTCGCGGTCCAGATACCTTTTCTGCCCCAACGGCCAATTGTTTTGAATACGACTAGGTTACAGAATACTAATACTGTAGGTTTAACAGATCCACGTTGGACGAAATCATCGGAGGGCCTACTTCCGTAATCCGAGAAGAATCAGGACGCATACCAGTTTTCTTAACGACAATCATCTAATAACCTTCTAAGTACTTTTTATTTGTTTTTATGCGAAGTGACCCCAGAAAAGTAATAATGAGAGAAAAGCTGAGGCTGATAAGAAGATTTGAGACCAACTGTTCAATGAAACTAAACTCATTTCCGAATCTGGCATAAACTTTCGGTAATAAAGTTCAGTAATATTTTGCTTTCTGTTAACAGAGTATAACTATATTCTTACTGGTGCGAAATTCATATAAATACAACAAAAACACAAATATCAACTGCAGAGGAAAGTATTAAGTCATAACTTAATATTTAAAACCACAGTATAGGAGAATATACAGTATAGACACTCCCTGCTGCTCTCTTAAGGCTACCTCACCCCCCCTGTGTGACCGACGTGTGACTTTTTGTCAAGGGGTTGGCAAACCAAAGCACAGTTTATTAACCAAAGACAATTATATTTTTTTAAGGAAAGAGCTTGTAAGGCTATACAGCCTTGTCTGGTGTATACAGTCTTCACTTTACTTGTAAAAGTCTAGCTAACAATAAAGAAAAATGAGGGCTAATTGAACCTCGATTCAACCCTAGCACATCACGCATACATTTACATGTATACAAACATGAATCTCTATGTAGTAAACAATGGCCCGAAATTTGTATGAAGTGTCCGGGTTGTGATGTAAAACATAGCTGTTTAATAAAAATTTGGAATAAGTGACAAATTAATTGTTGAAATTTAATTGAATAAAACAAATGAATTCACTTGCTACTTTTGTAGTTAGAACAACCAACTAACGTATAATAAATACCAAACGCAGCAATCATTTTAATTATTTGAGCAACAAATTCAGATTTTGACATGATCGCTGTATGCATGGTAGAATACAAAAGGGTTGGTTTGGTTAGCTTAAATATCTTTAGCAATAGCTTAGATCTTTATGAAAGTTGCGCAAACAATTTCACCAAGAATTCACAATGCAGTTGGAAACGTCTTCCTGTTTGTCACTACGTACCTATATAACTGATGTTTGGAGATGAGATGATATGGTATTACATGAGCCGCCATCATTTGTATACCGAACAAAGAAATTAACTTTAACTCCATTATACTTGAACTCGCCTCAGCAAATATGTGATGTTTTCTATTTGTAGTCTTCGAGGAGGAAGCGTCGCGCGTAAACAACTCTTATATACCCAAGTAATAATGAGAACCGTATTTTAAAAGTCCGTTAAAAAGTTCAATTTTTCTTTGGTATGCATGCTTTTATCTTACAAGTATCACCTTTTATCTGAATTACTTATAAGAAGACACTTTAGCGTTCTTGTACTGGGTGATGATCCGTATCTCGATGTTTGCACATAAATGCATTGTGAAAAAGCATAAATGGGTGGAACATTTAAACTGAGTCTGAATAACATATTTACAATTTTTGCATTATCTTATCAATAATCGTATCAGTTTTTAACAATCCGTTACATGAATAATAATTTAAAACCTAAGTACATTTAAAAACGTCAAACACATTTTATCACATCAACTGCTACATAATTCAGCAGGTTCACAGGTCATTCATTATTATACGGAGACTACAAATGTGTTGAGGTAAGGAAGGTTACTTCAATACAGTTTATTCCTGTAGCAGCGGCTGGCTTGAATCGGGAGTGTTCAATAGTTAAAGAAGAAAAAACAGAGCATTTTCTGCAAAATTCGATTAATTGTTAGTTATAAATATGTATCAGGATAACGAAGTCGGATCCAAAGTTGATAAAAATAAGTTTGAGTCTTCAATCAGTGAGCTGAAAAAGAATAGTTTTGTTTCGGTTGCAGATATAGAAAATTTTGGTAAGTATAAACACAAGTACTTACATACCTACTACAACAGTGCTTATGTTAACCACTTAAAAAGTCCCTGCTGTGGCGGTAAGGGCAGTGCACGTCCGAAAAGAATGAAAGTTCGAATCGAATCATTAAAAGTATGTATCTAAATCCCAATTCTTTGGATTCGGGATTCAAAATTAACTATATAGATAATGAAAAAGAAAACGGCGCGAGCGAAGTGAGCGAGAAATTTTCTGTTTCTATAATAGGTAGGTAAGTCATTTAACCTTTTAAAACAGTTTTTAGGACCGATCAATCCAGAAGACAAGATGTCTCAAAAAACTAAAGCGAAACGAGAGTGACATTTTCAGTTGGGTTCCTTAATGGACCATTGTAGGGAGGGCATTTTCGGTACCCGGCTGGCTAGCAACCACATCTTATCTATTGCCTACTTTGTTACATCCTGTATAATCTGTTTTAATAAATCGCACTCAAGTTTCTAATAAAAAATATGGTTATATTCTGTTTTAATAAATTGCACTCAAATTTCTAATAAAAATATGGTTATATATTTTTAAATAATATGACATGTCTACGAATCATTTTCGATAAACTGTTCTAGGTAATGTTGTGATTTTGGAGATGAACTCCATATTTTTCTTTGTGAATTCAAACAAGGAGTGAATGAGTAAAGTTGCAATACACTGTTTAGTGGGGTTAAAGCTATAAAACACATTAGGCAAGCCGTGCGCGAGTATCGATATTTTGTTAGACTAAGATGGATGGTCGTATAAACTGGACGATATTTATCGGGTATGAGTGGCATTATTAATTATAAGTATCTTATTTATTATGAAAATATCATTAGCTATGAATACCTGTAACTAATGTATTAAATACCTACTAATGTACAAATTGTACAATATGCTTAGAGATGTGCTTTAAAAGTATCTGGATCCAGGTCTTCGCGGTCTTTAGCGCAGAGTATGGAGTTCGCTCTCAACGGATCTGCTTCGACGTTCCCTATCCGCTAAACCCTTGTGGGTCCAAGGTTTTAGCACGAATCATTAACTCAGAGTCACAGTGTTCCAAAGTATATTTTTTTACAAAACTATAAATAAAAGGTAATAAATTCGAGATTTAATGTTTATTTAAAAACAACCCTACAATTTGAGCGTACTTCAAAAATCTACGTGAAAAAGTTTTCTTCCTAATACAGAATTTAATTTTCGTATTAATTAGGTCCACCGAGTCGGTGGACCGACGACCTGATAAAGGTTGTGGGAAGACGCTGGATGCGAGCAGCGGTCGTCGGTGTGGAAATACATGGGGGAGGCCTATGTCCAGCAGCGAACGCCTTTCCGCTGATGATGATGATTAATTAGGTACATGTTTCAATACAATACATTTACACCATCAATCACACACCAAGTTTCGTATCCTAAGTTTGATAAACTTAATGGGGAAGAAAACGCAAAGCTATTTGCAGATGGCGCTACGGACGCTTGACTCATAACAACTTACAATTAGTTCCCGATTTTTATTGTCGAGGTTTTATAAATTTGTTATTTTTTCTGTAAAATTGTTAAATGGAAAATGTATGCGACTTGGACTGTTCCTCAATTAAAGGCGAAGTTGAAAAGTACATCATTGAAAAAGTAACTTTTCCCATGTCTTCTTCATCCGAGAATCTTTAGGAAATTAATGATTTCCATTATTATTGCAACCAATCGACACACAACGCAGCATTTTTTTAATAATCTTATTTTTAGTTCACGTAAACAATTTTTTCTATACGTTTTGACAGTATGAGAAGCGATATCAGCGCCTCTATCGGCGAGTTCTGTCAGTTTTCTTCCCCATTGAACATTATTATAAATTGTTTTTTTTTAGGTTTAACAATAGAATACTTTATTCTAATATAAAGACAACTAGCTAAATTAGTGAGTTCAATACCATGTCAAAGTTTTCGTTCTCCTCCTCACGCTGTTATTTAAATATCATAGTTAATAATGTAATATCTTCCAGTAGGTAAATACTTGTAAATATTACCTTTAAATATGGTGAATGATTTCGCATTATTTACATGTAGAAACTGTAAATAAATTCTAAACACTATCCAGGATACTTTTCTAACGTTCGTCGCAAAGAAGTAAAACATTAAGGCGCGACGTACCTCAATCTGAGCAGGTTGATGCATGATAGTATAATATCGACCGTAACGCCACTCTTTTTAAGTTCATATCAGTGTTGGTACCGTCGCGGCGGTTACGTCAAGGCCGAACGCAAAATTCTCGAGATTTCGTTGTTTTTATTACTTTTCTTGGCTTTCAAATAAGTCAAAAAAATCCGTTCAAGGCAAATTGAAGAAATTAAAATGGCCGATTTTTGTGTGTTGGTTTCAACATAAACAAATATTGTGTTTCCGAGGGAATTTACGAAAATACAGGGTTTACAGGATATTTTTTTTCATCAAAGTTTTTGTGATTTTTATGATTCTGTTCAAGGCAATTTGTTTTTTATTGTTTCAAGTATGTTATATATTTTTTCCATGGTGATAGCTTTAACCATTATTTCAAGAATTTGAATTGAATATTGCGATTTGGCTATACTTAGCGCGTGCGCGTAACTCGCCCCCCTCGCACACCCTTAACTCACCCGCCATTCTGTATCAGCTCCGCGGTACTTGGCGGTACTGCTCCGATCATATTTTTTAAGGTGAAAACTTCTTAAGGCGCACTTTGTTGAGCAGTTAACGAAACTGAACCGTCACGCTAAGGTTGGTGACGCTAAATTGGGTATACTCAGCTCCAGTCGGTCGGTGAGTTATCTTAAGTTTTCACCTCAATCGTAAGGTCATAAGAACACCAAGTTTTTATATGCAGCTAAAGTTACCCCCATCAATTTCACGATGGATACGGGTCGTGGATTCGGTGTTGTTTATTATATTTATACTTATAATATACCAATAAATCTTCTCTACTACGTATATATTGACATTCACTTGATGTGATCAGTTTCACGTGATGGGATTTCGCTCTCGTGATGAGACCAGTCTCACGTACGTGATTGACCAGTCTCACGTGATGTGATCAGTCTCACGTGACTAGATCAGCCTCACGTGATGTGAACAGTCTCACCTGATATTAAGTGACGATAATAATCAAGCTAGTGATTTTCAATAAGCTCAATACCTAATAAGTGAAAGGTGAAACTGCTATAGGTATATACACTTCAAATGTCTACATGCGTTGTTGTATCGATTAATACGCCGTGTCGGTGAACGTCGACACCGCGGATTTACATAGGCTCATTAGAATAACAAATTGTAGCATATAGTCGATCTAAATAGGTTGAAAATCTATTTGACATTTGGCGGAAGTTCAATACGCAAAACTGACAGACCGGGAAACATGCATGTGTCCAGCTTTCATAACAAGAGGAGGGGGGAGGATATATTTATTTTTGAAATTATTAACTTAAAAATGTTGAATATTTTTGGTCTAGCTAGCCAGAGTGGCTAGTCTGCTTGTTTTACATCAGGAGGTCGAGAGGTCGATTCCCGTTGGGGTCCAACTTTGTAGGACTCGGTTTGGATTGTAGTAGGGCATTTTCGGAGCCCGCCTGGCTAGCTACTACCATCTTATCTAATTATTATTCAGTACATACTAATTTAGAAAAAAAATGATTTAAATAATTAACTATATTTTTGAGCAGTTATAGAAAAAAATGCTGCTGGTTTATACGAGAATATGTGTAAAAAACAGGCCAATTGTAAGACGGACTCGCACATGAAGGGTTCCGTACCATCGTACAAAAAAAATCCAAAAAACACGTCTCTTGTATGTCCCCCTTTAATTTTTAAATATAATTTTTGATTATTTTTGACGACTGTAGCAATACACATTCTGTGACCATTTCTAGCGTCTGTTGCCATTATTAAGATCGAGCAAAAAACGCCAAAAGAAACACGTTTATAGTAGGGGAGCCCCCTTTAATTTTTAATTTATTTTCATTATTTGTTGTTATAGCGGCAACAGAAATACACAATCTGTGAAAATTTCAACTGTTTACCTATTACAGTTCATGATCATGAGATACAGCCCGTAGACAGACAGACGGACGGACGGACGGGCGCGGGCGGGCGGACAGACAGCAGAGGCTTAGTAGGGTCCCGTCCCGTTGGCCTTTGGGTACTGTTTATTTATCTAACGAAGTGTCTCGAAGATGGGCACGCGCTTGTACTGGTGAATTGTGGAAACTGGTGACTAATTAACCTAATAAGGGAACTGACCAGTGATATAATACGCACTCGTGATAACTAGTGATAAGAAACATGTACATAATTATGTATCTCTTGCTAGAGGAAGTATGTCGGAGAAAAGCCCTAAAGAAAAATACAAAAGTTAAACTGGTTATGGTCAAATGAAACAATTTTAATAGCCATCCATATCCATACTTAATATTTAATGCGAAAGTAACTCTGTCTGTCTGTTACGTTTTCACGCCTAAACCGCTAAACCGATTTTGATGAATTTTGGTATAGAGATAGATGGGACCTTGGGGGAAGCACATAGGCTAGGTACTTTTTGTTGCATAAATAAAACTTGAAAGGGGTGAAATAGGGGATGAAACTTTGTATGGTGAACCAATAATTTCTCAAGTTAGAGATATAATCATTTGTATAGTGTAAATGCTGTAAATGTAAGAACGGTCTCGACTTGCGGTGGGCTTGCGTGGTCGCATGGATCATGCAGGTTAACTGACTACAGATACAGTCATGACTTTTTTTTATGTGATAGGTGGCAAACGAGCAGACGGATCACCTGATGATAAGCGATTACCGCCGCCCATAGACACCCGCAACACCAGAGGAGTCACAAGTGCGTTGCCGACCTTTGAAATGGGATGGGGGGATGGGGGAAATAGGGGGGTGGGGGAGTTTGGGCCTCCGGTACCCTCACTCACTCGGCGAAACACAACGCAAGCGTTGCTTTCGCGCCGGTTTTCTGTGAGGCCGTGGTATCACTCCGGTCGAGCCGGCCAATTCGTGCCGAAGCACGGCTCTCCCACGGTTACTGGACCTGGATGAGATTGACTGTTAGTGGCATTTATCTCGACCGTTTTCGTGATTCGCAAGGTACGTTAAGCCGTTGGGGCTGGCTGCTATCACTAGATAGCAGTCGTAAAGGCATGTCGTTAGGCCTTGAAAACTTCTAATACTGGGTTTGGCCATAGACCCACAACTTCTATCAATCCTGACGGATTGGCCCCTGTATGTGGAGTTTGGCCTAACCTTCCCGATGTACAGGAAGAGACCCGTGCCACTGCATTGGGGAATAGGTCATTAACAGGTACTGTAAATACTTTTGCTGACGCAGGCAATCACTTAGATAGGATAAAATGGATGTTTTTAGCATTTTAATTTAGTATAAAAACCTCGAAATCGCCTATAGTGATTATAATTTTGAAATTGTTAGCTTGTCATGGCTTTTTGATAAGTTGATAACATCAAACAAAAAAAAAACAAAAAACAGGAAAGAGCAGTCTCACCGTCGAGTGCCAAAACGCACTTCGGCGCTCCCTGGAGGACCCTGAAGGCTTCTGGGGTGAGGTCGGTCAAGAGCTGGAGTGGACCAAGCCATGGGACCGCGTCTTGGACAATTCTAATCCACCTTTTACTAAATGGTAAGATGAAGTTTCTTCCTGTATTTGTTGCTGCAATTTAATCCTATATTTCTTGGATACAGTTACATATACAGGGTGTAACAGAAGTGTGTGACAATACTTCAAGGTTGGCTTTTACCCATCAAACTGAACAATTTTTGTTCTACAACTTTGTTGAAATCGCAAAAATTTTTTTGGACTTTTCATACAAATCGATCACCTGGCGAACCAAGTTTGTATGAAAAGTCCAAAAAATTTTTTGCGATTTCAACAAAGTTGTAGAACAAAAGTTGTTCAGTTTGATGGGTAAAAGCCAACCTTGAAGTATTGTCACACACTTCTGTTACACCCTGTATATATGTCACATGACCTATTTTTTAACGATTTATCAAAAGCAACTGCGAATAATTATATCTTAAATTGGTAAACCTATGTATAAATACACATATACTAGCACATCTATTTTACTTTTTGTGTCTTACTTTTATTTTACAGTGTACGCGTTTGTATCTTGTACTTCCTATTATCCTTTTTATTACTGCGTAGTAAGATAGAGCCAAGCGAATGTGCACAAACTATAGACTATACAGCGCGTGTCACATAAAGATCTCTATAATACATGTTTATAGAAGGTACACTGCGGTTTTGTTATATAATTCTTCTTACCCGCGAAGGTGGGTCGGCGGCGAGGTGTCGGTGTGCCACAACGCCGTGGACCGGCACGTGGCCGCAGGGTTGGGAGACCAGGTCGCGCTCGTGCACGACTCGCCGCTTACGGACACCGTACGCCGCATTACCTACAGCGAGCTGAAGGATCAGGTCAGTTGGAGACCTAATTGCGTCATTGGTCAAGTGGATAGTGATATCTCGTTAGCGGAGAATGTATTTGGGGATGGAACGTTTGTTGCTTACGATCTAAAGGCCCATGACACGCAGAAGGACTGACAGACAGCAGAGTGCCAGAAATAGCATTGCATTTTTCCCCTTGGGTAAAAAATAAGGTTTATACAATAAAAAATAAAAATAAAATTGATAAGCATACTCAACGGGCATCTTAGCTATACGATCTAAGCTAGAAAAAGTTTGGACCTTCAAATTCGTTTGAAGTTGCAGGAAGTTGCTGTTTAAATTTGTATATAAAAAAAATATTTATACGTATAGAAAAAAAATGTATTACAAATATGCATAAACCGTAACCACAACGTAAATGAAATTTATTTTTTCCTTTAGGTGTCCAGGCTAGCTGGAAAGTTGGCATCTCTGGGGGTGACTAAAGGTTCTCGAGTCTTGATTTACATGCCACTCATCCCGGAAGCCGTGATAGCCATGCTCGCTACCAACAGGATCGGAGCCATACACTCAGTCGTCTTTGGAGGTGAACTTTATGTAGTTTCCCCTTCAAAATCTTAATTAATTCCACATTAAAACGATAATTTGTATTATTGTAAATTGGAATTTTAAAGAATAGCTTTATGGGTTATTCAATATGTTTCCAGGTTTTGCTGCAAGGGAACTCAGGACAAGGATTGAGCATGCTGAGCCCACTGTCATAATTGCAGCTAGCTGCGGCGTGGAACCGAACAAAATTGTTAGGTTAGTTGTAGTTTAGATAATAATTTATATAAAAATCTTACATTTTAACAGTTATTGGTTTATAAATTCTACCTAATACTTACTCCAGGTACAAAGATATCCTTGATGAAGCCATATGCCAGAGCTCGCATCAACCGAACAACTGCATCATATACCAGCGCAGGAGAGTCCTGGAGTGCACTCTGGAGAAAGATAGAGATATTTGTTGGGAAGAGGCTTTAGAAGCCGATCCAGTGCCGTGTGTGCCCTTGGAGACCAACGAGCCCCTATATATTTTGTATACGTCTGGTAAGTGTTAATGGGTCGGTCAGGTTGTTTAAACTGGTGTTTCAATTCATAAATACTTTACCCAATAAGCTTGAGGCTAGCATTTGGTACTTCTTACGACTCTCTCAACTACGGGTTTCTCGTAGAAGTTCAGTTTCGTGAGTGAAGGCCCATTTTAAATAGGGTCAGTACCTGTATACAGGCTGTTAAAAAAAATGCGTGCTATGAGCTAGCTAGGAACGGAGCAGAAGCACCAGCTATCGGAACCGAACCAATAGTGGGAGTGCCTCGTTGCACCGGAAAAATAATGCTGCAGGAATGGGCTAATGAACATAGTAGAGCACTCTGGGCTAGTGCACCAGGCCAAAGGTATTCGAAAGCACTCATTTTTGGTTTTTCGCCGGAATACACGTCTAGAGCACTACAAATTCGTAGGCCTGGACTTAGGATTCTAGTCAGAACTCTAACTGGCCACTGCACTTTAATAAAATAAAGCTTGCAGATACAGACGAGTGCCGAGTCTGCCTCGAGGAAGAGATTCTCTTCATTTACTTTGCAAGTGCGACAATAAATCTTCCCAGGTCGCAGTGATCCAATAAGACCCACCTTTAGACCTATACCCCCAAATAATAAAATAATAAAACGCTGCATCAAAATTATAATCTTTTATTTTGTAACTTTCTTAAAACCTTCTTGGTATTACTTTAGGAACTACAGATGCGCCTAAAGGTGTCCAGCGACCCGTAGGGCACGCCGCCACTTTGTGCTGGTCCATGCACGCAGTCTACGGCCTGCGCAAGGGGGTCTGGTGGGCTGCCTCCGATCTGGGCTGGGTCGTAGGACACTCCTACATTTGCTATGGTCCATTGCTAGCTGGACTTACTTCAATCTTGTATGAAGGGAAGCCCGACAGAACCCCAGACCCCGGTCAATATTTTAGGTAAGATGAGTCATCTGTATGTATACCTTACTTACCTTATAAGTTTTTAACTCAAATTTCAGATAGTTAATTTTGGACAGTATGAAAAATGAAAATCTGCTTGAATTCTAGGATTATCGAACAGCATCGGGTGAATGCTCTCTTCACGATTCCTACGGCCATTCGAGTATTGAAACGGGCAGATCCCACCGCCAAATATGCTAGACGTTACTGTCACAAAACTCTTAAGACTATATTCATAGCCGGCGAGCACTGTGATCAAGATACGAGAGTAAGTTGCGACAGACTACAGAAGAGTTTTATAAGTTCTTGGTGACAGTTTCGATGCTCATAAAATCGTCGGGATGTTTCAGCAATGGGCGGAGCGTTTGTTTGAAGTCCCGGTTCTAAACCATTGGTGGCAGACGGAGACTGGGTCCGCCATTACAGCTGCTTGTCTCGGCTACGGAGTAAAAGCAGTACCCCCGCACTCTGCTGGTTATCCAGTTCCAGGATATGATAGTATGTACCTTGCTTAGAGGTTGCTCAGATATTGGCTGTAAAATTTTATTATTATCAACTGTTTTCTAAAGCTGTTAATTATTCCAGTCCGTACATTGCGAGAGGACGGGTCTGAATGTCAGCCAGGAGAAGTGGGACGACTGGTGGCTAAACTCCCCTTGCCTCCTGGCTTTGCCTCTACTTTGTGGAAATCTGACGAACGGTTTAAGAAAACGTATTTTGAATCGTATCCGGTGAGACTAAATTGTACCTATAAGTGTAATAAATTGAATGATTTGATTTGAAGTATGTACCTAATATTTGTCTTCCCTTTCATCTTTGTTTTGATGTGTGTATTAAGAGATCTGATATATTTTAGGGATACTATGATACTCAAGATGCTGGATGGATAAGCGTTGAAGGAGCCGTGTGGGTGGTGGCTCGGGCGGACGACGTCATCAACGTGGCCGGGCATCGCCTTTCAACAGCTGCGCTCGAGGACGTGGTCCTAAAGCACGCCAGAGTCGCAGACGCAGTAGTTGTGGGTGCTCCTGATCCAACTAAGGGCGATGTCCCTCTCTGCTTATATGTGATGAGACCACCACAAGACAGTTAGTTATATTTGTTTTCAGTAAATCATCAAGACCAAACCAAGTTTAAACCTTAGTCAGCTATCTATCTATCTATCAGCCGAAAGACGTCCACTGCTGGACAAAGGCCTCCCCCAAGGATTTCCACACCGACCGGTCCTGTGCGGCTCGCATCCTATAATTGTCAAAATTGATTTTTTCTTAATAAACAGATGAGGAAATCGTCGCTGAGAATACAGTGACCCAAGAACTGATTGCCCTAGTGCGACACCTGATCGGGCCGATCGCGGCTTTCCGGAAGGCTGTGGCTGTGGCGGCGCTGCCGCGCACGCGCTCCGGCAAGGCGCTGCGCGGCGCCATCGCCAAGCTGGCGCGGTCACAGCTCGTCAATCTGCCCGCTACTATAGAGGACGCCACAGTCTTCGGCGAGATCAAAACGGCTCTCCAGAAATGTGGTTATGCTATTGACGCCCCCGATCCAATATTGTGAAGGGTGATAGTTTGCACTTAGAAAAAGAAAACGGAAGATTTAATATTTATTTGTTTATTTTGTCCAATACTAAATGATATTTAGAAATTAAAACTCTTTCAACAATTTAATAACGGACTAAATATAATTTAATTTCTAACTACTTACTGGGTCTTTAATTCCAAAATTTTTAAAATGTGAGGTCACAATCGTTTATTTTATTGTAAATGATAATAACACGTTTTTATTTTATGCAGTGTTGTTTTGATCGACACGTCAACCCCCTTCTCAAGGTGATACATTCATTCTACCTAGTGACAAAAAATTCTTTAAAAACTTCTTCCTTAGTTTTTTGCACTTTTCACACATTTCGGCCAGCCGGATTTGTAATTTTTTTTATACTGTCATGTCACACCTGGTTGGTGGTTGGTGGTTGGTGGTTGTCGACCAAAACAATGGTGATGATGATTCTGCATTGAATCCGGGCTTGTCAGATCCCGTGTGGGTGTGGTAGGTAGATTTATGAACAATATGTTATCTGTTAGATCTGCTCATGAAGTAAAGTTAGTAACTTAATTATAGAGAAAAGCGAAAAGATACAGACTTATGTATATCTCGCGATTAAAATTAGATTATAGCATTTTGAGTAGTCTGAGGTGATGGTTTATTATTGAAAGTAAGTATCTGATAAGAGGGTAAATATAGAACAAAATTAGAACAATATTTATCTACGTTGTTTCAATAATTAACTAGTTGATTATGTTATTATATAGTTACCTAATTGAATCATGGTTGTATTTGTTTATAGGTACTTAATTGTTTAGAGGTAAATTATACAGGCTGTTAAAAAAAGTACGTTTGAAATTTTAAGGGGCAACTCAGAATCAATTTTGTAATGCAGGAAAATGATCGAAAAAAATCAGATTTAATCCAGTTTTTTTTTTCGTTTTCCATACTAAATCTGAATAGTGAATCAAGAATTTGGATGGGAAACTGAAAAAAGTTTGAGCTGGAATATTTGTATATATTTTTTAAACTCTATACTTAATTCTGAGTAACCCCTTAAAGGACACGTTTCATTTTGTGCCTGGACATGTACGTAGTACGAAAAATATAGAAAAATATAGGCTTTCTAGGAAAAATAATGAAAAAAATATTAGAAGCAGGGTTGCGTGGTTCAAGCATAATGTTTTGTCAGCACTTTTTACAATATAAATGGTAACACTGAAGCTTGCAATAGTAGGTCACGTTCAGAAATTACGGCTTCGTCCACATATTATTATTTCTCAGATGCATTCTCTGACTATGATTGACTGAACACCCTTCTGTTCTGACTTCTGACATTGGTGTACGATTTTTAAAATCTGCGGATATGCCTTGCCTCTTTTACAGGCATAACAGCTGGTTTTCGAGTTACTTGTCGGACAACTAAATTACTAACGCATCTGCAATCCCCTCCGGGGTTGCAGGTGTCTATGGGCAGTGGTGATCACTTACCATCAGGTGACCCACTTGCTCGTTTGCCTTCCTTATCACATAAAAAAAAAAAAATTCAATGGTATGTACAAAATCTAGTTTCTGAACGAACGCCATGTTGGGTGATTTATGTGTTGCGATTGTTAAATCTGAGAAACTAAATGAACCTCGCAACGAAGGTAAATCGAAGGAAATGTACAATTAGAAAAGACTATGTTTCTAATGACTTATTTATGATGTTTAGTACACAGACCAGGTCCAAGCTCCATAGTCCCGTGAAACGTCTCCTTTCAAACGTGCTTTTTTAACACTCCGTACCTACTTACACTCCTTACCTATAAAAAATACAAAAATCATGTACAATCCACTAATAATAAGCAACCTCTTGTTATTGTTAACAACCTATATCGTCCTCACTGCGGGAAACTAAATATCTATTTTGACTACGAGATACGAGTAGTACAACTGCATCAGCCGGGTAGTAACGAATTCCTTAGTAGTGTTCAGTGACAAATGTTGCGAACGAATGGAGAGTGTAAAGTGCAATGCGGATTCAGACAGGACACGTATACTTAAATAGCTTTGAAGAAAATTAACCAATTGGTTTTTACTTAATTGCTAATAATTTCTATAAATACATTTTTCTAAATATTGTCATTATCCGCCTGTTACACAGAAGAGTACTAAAAGATTTTACATAGGTACTTACATAAATGTTTTTACTGTATTTAGACAAAAGCCAGAGTTTTGTGGAGATGTGTGAGATTTAAATGTAATGTATGAAAAAAAACTTGTACCTCTATTGTAACCTAGTGTAGTGTAGTACTAACATTGTACTGATTTAGGCAGATATTCTTAAATAAAGTGCCTATTTAAACCACTTTCTTATTTCCTATCATTCACGTAATAAAGAGGTACACAACACAATCAGTTAGCGCTGTCTTCTATGGCCTTTTACGCTCCTATACTAATAAGCACAGTAAATGAATTATATCTGTATTATAAACTAATTGACGATGACGAACACAGCACATAAGTAGGTACTTATTTTGTCTCATAATTATTTGTGAAAGTCATTTATATATTGCAAACTTTTTTGAAACAAAGTGGCGCGAACATAGTACTCCATCACGGGGGTTGGGGGGGGGGGGCAAACTTTTTTTTGAATCATAGTGGCGCAAAAATAGTACTCCATCATCAACCTTTTTTGAAACAATGCTACACGCAAAGCAGTGGCGGATAGACACGGGCGTTATCCGTTTTTTTTGGAAAACGGTTTTGTAACCGATATGAAGTTTCATATCGATATCGAAAACCGTTTTCAGATATCGATATGGGTAGCACGATATTAATCGCTTTTCAAACGTAACTTATCTATTTGTTTAGAAAACAAACGGAAACACAACCTCACGCGTTATCAAGTCCAATAGTCGGGGATTTAGTGCGATGAACCGTTTTATTTTGGATCCGGCGCTCAAACTTGGCATAGTTGTTTCCTAGGTCATTCTGAGTGGATTAAGCCCGGGAGCCATCGGGAGCCATCCCCCGTTTGGTAGGGGGAGGGGGGGAAAGTTTGTTTCTGCCGCGCTCCATTTGAGGGCTTATATCTCCAAAACTATTGGTACTAGGGCAAGTGAGATATCATTTTCGTATGATTCAAGGATAAGGAATTCATTTCTGTAACAAAAAAAATAACTTTCAATATATAAAAAAAGAAATATTTGATAAAACGTATAAAACATGACTACCTTTTTTCCGCATATGTGTCGATTAATTTTTAATGGTCTAAGATATTAGCATGAAAAAAATATATTCTGAAAGCCACATTACCAAGGATTATAAAAATATAAGTTTTATTAGAATAGCATGATAAATACTTCGAGAAAAAAATAAAATTCAATGCGTGGCAGCTTAGCATAAAACGCGCGGTCCGCGCGGTTCTAAATTACAGGAGTTATATTTCTTTTTTTTTCTATGAAAAGTATTTTTTTTTTGTTGAAGAAATGAATTTATCATCCTTAAAATATCCGAAAATGATATCGGCCTTGCCCTAGAACATAAAATTATGGAGATATAAGCCCCAAAAGAAGCGCGATCCAACAAGTAGATAATGAAGTGTGGGTGGTTTTTTTCCACATACGTGTCGATTAATTTTTAATGGTCTAGGATATTAGCATGAAAAAAATATATTCTGAAAGCCACATTTCCTAGAATTATAAAAATTTCATTAGAATAGCATAATGAATACTTAGTGAAAAAAAAAAATTGATGGTCGGCAGAGTATAGCATAAAACGCGCGGTTTTAGTATCTGTTGTTCGTTTGTAAGTAAGTAAATAAAATGAATCATCTAGCGCCCAAAAATGACTGTTAAGTAACATAATAAAAATAGGTACATACTATTATTATTTAAATATTTATCACGTAGAACAAAAAATATTTTCCTTTAAAAATCATATATGAGAAAATTCGAAAAATGTGACTATTGTATTTTTCATACGAATTATGGTGGTTTACTATCTATCAGCCGAAAGACCTCCACTGCTGGAAAAGGCCTCCCCCAAGGATTTCCACACCGACCGGTCCTGTGCGGTTCGCATCCAGCAGCTTCTCGCAACCCACCAGGTCGTCGGTCCACGGAGTCGGAGGCCTGCCCACACTGCGTCTTCCGGTGCGCGGTCGCCATCGCCACTCGAAAACTTTACTATCCCAACGGCCATCTGTTCTACGAGCTATTTGCCCTGCCCACTGCCACTTAAGTCTAGCGATTCTAAGAGCTATGTCGGTAACTTTAGTTCTCCTACGTATCTCCTCATTTCTGATTCGATCACGTAGGGAAATACCAACCATAGCACGCTCCATCGCCCTTTGGGTGACCTTGAGCCTTCTTATGAGGTCTATAGTAAGCGACCATGTATCGGATCCATATGTCGTCTCATCACTGGCAACACACACTGGTCAAAGACTTTAGTCTTGAGACACTGCGGTATTTTGGACGTGAAGATATTGCGGAGCTTTCCGAACGCTGCCCAGCCAAGTTGCATTCGACGATTGATCTCTTTCTCGAAGTTGGACCTACCTAACCGGACTGCTTGTCCCAGGTATACATATTCTTCAACAACTTCGAGAGTAGAGTCTCCAACCTTCAGAGGAGTGGGTGTAACACGGACGTTTGACATGATTTTCGTCTTATCCATGCTCATTTTAAGACCCACTTGTTGAGAGACTCTACTGAGTCCATCGAGCATTGCGCCTAGCTCCTCCAAGGTCTCAGACATGATTACGATTTCGTCAGCAAATCGAAGGTGAGTGATGTATTCGCCATTGATGTTGATGCTGAGTCCACTCCAGTCCCGAAGCTTGAAAACGTCTTCCATTGCAGCGGTGAACAGTTTCGGAGATATAACGTCTCCCTGTCTCACCCCACGCTACAACCGGATAGGTTTCGAATTCTGATCCTGGAGGTGAACCGACATGGTGGCGTTTTCATACAAACACTTCAACACTTCAATGTGTATCGATAGTTAATTTTACACTGTTGGAGAGACTGTAACACAGCCCAGGTCTCGATCGAAACAAAAGCTTTCTCATAGTCCACAAACGCCAATATACTCTTTGGTCTTCTATATAATCTGCCGCAGCGTATGTATGTGGTCTATGGTACAGAAGCCTATTCGGAAACCAGCTTGTTCGGGAGGTTGGTAGTCGTCAAACCTGCGTGCGAGACGATTCGTAATGATTCTCGACATGGCTTGTAGACATGGCTCAGGAGTGAGGTGGGTCTGTAATTCTTCAGAAGAGTCTTATTACCCTTCTTGAAGAAGAGCACCACCACACTTCTGTGCCCTGTGTACCTGTTTTCAGAAGCTCAGCCGCAATTCCGTCATCACCGGGTGCCTTGTTGTTCTTAAGCTGCTTGAGAGCCATTCTAATCTCGCATAGGCTGACGTCTGGGATATCTTCAGAATAGTAAGCATGTAGTCGTGTATAATTGTCCGTAGACCTCTCAACCTCTTCCAACAGCTTGGGCTTGGATGACACGACTCTGCCATCCTCGGTCTTCAGCTTTGTCAGTTGACTTTGACCAGCAGACAGATCCCTTGCCAATACTTTTGACCTTTTATTGCGCTCGATAGCCTCTTTAATACGATTGGTATTAAATTGGCGTCAAGGACTTGGAGATCTGTCTGTTTAGTCGCCGATATTGACAAGCATCTTCAGAGGATTTCAGAATCAGGCTCCGTTTTTCCTCCATGAGCTTGCTGGTGAGGTCTAAATCCGATATGTCTTTTTTAACGTCTTGTTTTGAAGGCCTTATTCCCAGCAGTGTGGACAATTTCCACAAACCTGTCGTTGTATTCGTCCATTGTGCAACTCGATCTGAATGCTTTCGGGGTTTTGAAGTTGTATAGGCGCTGCTCGAAGCTTCATCAGTTGTCATGAAAATAATTTGACGTGGCTTGCGAAGCACGGAAACGGTTACGAGATTAATGCGCCAATAAGAGTCAAACTCATTATGGTTATGTATGACCATTTCTGAAGTCAGTTAACCTGGGTGATCAACGTGACCACGCAAGTTACATAGTAAACCACCATAATACAACGGAAGTTAGATAGTAAATCACCATAATTCGAATGAGAAATAGTTAGTCACGTTTTGCGGATTTTATAAAATACGTTTTTATAAGGAAAAAATATTTTTTATTTTACGTGACAAATATTTTGTGCGTGCGAGAAATATTAAAATAATAATATAATGTACCTGTTTATACTATGTTACTTAACAGTCATTTGGGCGTTTGATGATTCATTTTATTTACTTACGAACAACAGATACTAAAACCGCGCGGTTTATGCTACTCTGCCGAGCATCAAATTATATTTTTTTTCACTAAGTATTTATTATGCTATTCTAATGAAATTTATATTTTTATAATCCTAAGAAGTGTGGCTTTCAGAATATATTTTTTTCATGCTAATATCAAAGACGAATAAAAATTAATCGACACATATGCGGAAAAAAGGTAGTCATGTTTTATACGTTTTATCAAATATTTCTTTTTTTATATATGGAAAGTTATTTTTTTTGTTACAGAAATGAATTCCTTATCCTTAAATCATACGAAAATGATATCTTACTTGCCCTAGTACCAATAGTTTTGGAGATATAAGCCCTCAAATGGAGCGCGGCAGAAACAAACTTTCCCCCCCTCCCCCTACCGAACGGAGGATGGCTCTCGGTGGCTCCCGGGGTTAATCTACTCAGAACGGCTTAGGGAACAACTATGCCAACTTTGAGCGCCGGATCCAAAATAAAACGGTTCCCATACTAGGCGTTGCACTAAATTCCCCACTACAAGCCACTGGCGGAGCTTGCCGAGTCGACACGTCGACTTGACCGGGAGCGAGGAAACTTCAGTCGAAGACGAAAGTCTATCTTTCTCATCTGCTCACTTGTTGAACAAATAATATTTCACTCAATAACATTGCTCACTTGTTGAACAAATAATATTTTTTTTATTTAAGCTGTTTCAAATCAAATATCATGGAACGCGCGTACGCGTACGCTCTGTACGCCACAAGAGGTGACGGCGGTGACGCTCTTTTTACAACATTAGCTCATATTCGACCGCACTGCTCAAGTACAAGAGATGACGCGCTTTTTACAACGTTAGCTCATATTCGACCGCACTGCTCAAGTCAAAGCAAAGTTCTACTCTTTGGCAAAGTTGAAGTTGATCACTACGAATCCGTAACCAACGCCCTATTTCTATTGAAAATAAGATTTATTTATATTTTATTCGTATAAATAAGCGATATAAAAGAAAGTTATATCTACTCTGTCGAAATATTAATAAAAAAACCTTTGTGAGTTGCTTTCCTGTCAGTGTTTAGTGTGAATTCGTGTGCCCTGCAGTCGTGCCGGGTTCATAACAAGGTACAATTTTGTTAACTTGCATCGCATTAGTCTTTATGTGTACAATATTTTGGAAAGCTTTGCGTAGTTTAATTTACTATTAATTTATCATTTTCTTACTTGTAAAGAGAAAGCCACACTTCAATATTTTTGTTGATACAGTACATTACAATTAGCACTACGTGGGAGTTCTCGGCTCAGTTATCTTGATAAAACGCAAACGTCAAGATAAAATAAAAACTAGTTAGCTAGCAAACGTATTGATGTGATAATTTTTTATCAAGTATTTTTAGGAGAGAGGTAATATCGGTAGTTAATCATTAACAAAACAAAGCTTGCATTTATGTACCTATGACTCATAGTAGCACTATATTCGTGTAAAATAAACCATAATACCATATATATCTATGAAACCACAAATGTTTTCAGCATATCACCTCAAAAATAATAAGTAAAGATACAAGATATTTTAAATGTTGACTGCAATCAAATTAATTTTGAAGTAGAAATTTTATAAGAATTAACTTAATAAGATAGGTATTCAAAGAAAACCATTACAGTTATTACTGCCAGTACTTTCTTTTACAGTAAAATTATGTGCTATTGTTATTGCAACCTGCGGGACAAGTACTTACATAGTTATCATATTCAGTGTAAATTATATTAATAAGTTCTTATTGTTAGCAGAAAAGACATAGTATGTATGTGTTTATTACTTGACTTATTAACTTGCGTTATTATTTCTTCACTTCAGGTGGTCGTAGAATATTATATTCCCGGCGGGATTCTATTTGTGTAGGGCATTTTCTGAGTCATCTGGTCAGCTACTAACTATTATAGCTAAGTGATTGATGTGATAGCAAGTTTTCCATTGCATTGAGCTTAGGTTCAGCGGTGATAACTCTTTATAAGGTTACTTATTATTATTATTTAGGTATCACAAAAAATTGTGATATAACTAAAAATTTTTCTGACTTTTCCCTTTACTTGTGCCAGGTATAGGTATAGGTTGGGGAGGACTGTTTTACGCAACCAGGCGACCATTGCGCCCATTTTGTGTGATAGGCCGGCATCACTGCCAGCCCAGCTCCTCCAAGAAGTCCAGTAGCTACCTGGGGTTGCTGACGACTTCCTGAAGTGACCTCGGGTCACCGAGGTGCGCGAACCTGTATGATGCTACCTCTCCACATTCCAGCAGGATATGAGCAGCAGTTTCCCTAGCTTCCATGCATGCTCGGCACAGTGGGCTGTCTGTAACGCCCAAGGTGAACAAGTATTTGTTGTAGGGTCCATGTCCAGTGATAGCAGTAACAAGCTTGCGAAGCTGATTCCTCTCAAGTCTTAGAAGCTTTCTGGATAGGCCGGGATTTGTTGCTGGTAAAACCAACCTTGTCTGACGGCAGGTCTCTAGGTTCGACCAGTATTTGTTGTGTCTGTTCCTGGTGCGTTGACGGAGTATGGATCTCTGTGAGTTTGATGGAAGTGGGATGATGAGTTCTGGCCCTACCGCCGCTTGTTCCGACCTCCTCCTGGCTAGCTTGTCCGCCCCGTCATTGCCGCGTGAGTTGCTGTGACCCTTAATCCATTGTTGACAACTTACGGTGACACTCCAGTATGAGCCCCGACGTAGTTGTGCTACTCTGCAGAGCTTGTAGTACTGCCCTGCTATCGGAGAGGATATGGATCGGGTAGTCACGTACCTTCCTTGCAGCAATCTCATCCGCCGCCGTAATGATACCCATGCATTCGGCTTGGAAGACCGTAGTGTGTTCTCCAAGGGGCTTGGCTATGAAGATGTTTAGGTCCTCGGAGAAGACACCATATCCGGTGTCTGAGCCTGTTTTGGAGCCGTCGGTGAAGATCTAAAGCTCCTTCAGGTTTTGACTCTCCCATGGGTCCTTGTAGAGTTGTATATTGTATTTTTTGTCAAATACGTACTGTTTTGGGATCTTGTCCTGTGTAGCCATGAACAGTGGCTCCTCAGTGGTAATTTCGTGTAGAAGCTCGGCGTGGGGAGTTCTGTCCGTGCTCCAGAGTGAAAGTAGACTCAGGCGTGCGGCCGCAGTGGCTGCTTCTTGTTCAATAAAGAGATGCAGAGGGGGCAGGTCCATGATGGTTTCTAGGGCAGCAGTTGGAGTTGTCCGCATGCACTCCGTCACCGCCATGCAAGCCATCCTTTGAAATCTTTGCAGTTTACTTACGACGGTTGTTTGTCTGGTTCTTGGCCACCAGACAACCGCGTCTAATAACATATCATCGGCCGTATTACCGCTGTGTAGAGCCATAGCATGATTTTCGGAGAGAGACCCCACTTTCTACCTACCATTGTACGGCACTGCCACAGGGCAATAGTTGCTCTTTCTATTTTGTTGTCTACCTAGGTTTCGTTTATTAGTGAATAGAACCAGTTTCGTTTTAGCTGGATTCACGGACAGTTCATATCCGAGTCAAGTCGCAGACTATGTGGGCAAATTTTAACTGATATGAGGATAGCCAGATCGTCTGCGTATCCTATCGTATGGAAGTGGTTGTTGTTCAAGATAGTAATCAGGTCATTTACCACAAGGTTCCATAGGAGAGGTGAGAGGACGCCTCCCTGCGGGCACCCTCTCGCGACAATGGCTCCTCCGTCTTCCTTGTTTTTCTGTTTAATTACCCTTTGTCGGAGCATGTTTTTGATCCAGTCCGTAATGGTTGCGTTGACTCCATGCTTTTGGAGTGCCGCTCTCATGCTTCTAAAGTTTGTCTTGTCGAAAGCACCCTCAGTGTCAATGAAGGTCCCCAGGCACATAGACTTACTTTGTATTGCTGTCTCAATTCTGCTGACTACAGCGTGCAAAGCTGATTCATTTGATTTCCCCTGACTGTATGCATGTTGATTTCGGTGCAGAGGGATGTTCTTGAAAGCATTCTCCCGCAGTTCCCTGTCACAGAGCCTTTCCAGCGTCTTTAGAAGGAGGTGAGGCTGATGGGTCTGAAGGATTTTGCGTCCGTGTAGTCACTCTTACCTGATTTAGGTATGAATATCACTTTCACCTCTCTCCAGGCATGCGGGACATACCTGTGGGCTAGGCACGCCTTGAGGATCTTGGTCAGCGCTTCAATGATGTCGCCCCTCCACCACTGCAAGAGTGCTGGAAAAAAATCACAGCCTGCCGACTTGTATGGTTGAAAGCTGTTTAGAGCCCAGTTTACCCTTTACTTGTGCTATAAGACATTGCTTCCTGCCAAATTTCATGATAGTAGGTCAACGGGAAGTACCCTATAGGTTTTGATTCCCATGCGAGTGTCCAAAAAAGCGGCATAAACAACTGTATCTCTTGATTGCGCCAACGCATAGAAGTTTGATTTTTTCACAGCTTCAAGGGATTGCAGGCCTGAGTATTTGATATAAATTTCAACTTGATACGTCTACGCGTTCCTGAGAAAAAGGGTCTTGACAGACAGACAGACGGACTAATGGACAGACGAACATATGGACGGACAACGAAGTGATCCTATAAGGGTTCCTTTTTACTTTTGAGATACGGAACCTTAAAAAAGCACTCAACTAACACATGCGATACTTTTTATCCCAGTAAACATAAGGGTTCCCAGTGAAATGCTTAAACACTCAAAATTTCCACTTCCGTCACTATATGGCGCCACGTTAACATTTTCTTTCTCTCTGGATCCAATTCTAAAGTCCACGCAAATGAAGTCGCGGGCGAAAGCTAGTAAGCTATAAATATTACTAGGAGAATTGCCTGACAAAAGTTCATTTTCCATATCATGTTTTTCATTGTTGTGTAATTACATTTTCAGTACTGAAATTGTTTTAGTGGTTGTTGGCTGTCGGGACTCTGTACTGAGCATACTTCTGTTGCATTTATTTTACAATTATAACTATTTTAGAAGAGTTCCAATCTTATTTTTGTGATGGGTATATAGCTGATATTCAGATTTAGTGATAACTGATAAGCGGTGATAAGAAACTTCCAGGAGTAAACCCGCATACTGAAGCGTCACCTTCATTTGACACCGGTGTTTCGCCATTTTTTATTGAAAATTATCCAATTTTTCACTAAGTATTAGCAAAATCCCTGGTCTTCATCGATGTGGAATGTGAAAAAAAATACCTTATCTCCATAGATGTGGAAAGCAGCAACTGATGTGGCAATGCCTGCACCTGCTGATGCCGATGATTGGGAGACGGACCCAGACTTCGTAAATGATGTTACAGAACATGAGCAAAGATGGGGTCCTGGAGGACGCAATGTGGAAGCCATTGAGTGAGTTTGAGTTTGCCATTGTTCTTTGTATACTATTAAATTAAATATTGTATAATAATAATACATGGTTTTAAGGTTCCTTACTTCCTATGAGAAACCTTAAAAGATAGTTCTATCTATCACAGTGATAACTACTCATAACGTCGCATTTTCAACCTAAATTGCATGCTTAAAACACATATCTATTACATAAATGAAACATAACATATCACAAGAGAGCTATCAGGCGCTGATATACAAGGGTGTTTGTTCCTGTGTAAGTACTTATAAAATGAATGTACATTTGTAACAAAGGTTGTCCTGCAAACAGCAGGAGGTTAACAGTATATTGTTTATTTTTGACATGATGGTTAATATTTAAAAATGAACAAATAATACCAATTTGATTTTCAGCATGGCAAAGTTGAGAGAGGAGGTTTTGGAAGCGGACAAATTGTCTAAGAAAAAGCAATATGAAGAAGGACCTAAACCATCTTTTGGGTAAGCAATATTAATTATTTAAATATAATTCTCCTTATTACCTTAATATTATGTTAAAGTTATACATTGAGTTTGAATCTAGGACATATCTTACATTGATAGATAAGGGTTTCAAATACACAAAACTCATCAGGCAGAATGGTTCGTTTTTATCCACGCAAACAAAAATAAGAGCTTTATCTTTGACGATTAAATGAAATGTTCATTGGCAGTTATGGAGGAAAGTTTGGAGTTCAAGCTGACCGTATGGATAAATCTGCAGTTGGGCATGATTATGTGGGGAAAACAGAGAAACACGTCTCTCAGAAAGATTATGCACAAGGTATGATGATATGATGTGTGTGACACATAAAATATCGAAGAACTTTCCTTTGTCTTTAAACTGTATAACAAAAACTGCTTTTTTAAAAGTTGTCTAGTAACCTTATTTTCAAGGATCCAATAATGTTAATACATAAACTTATATGTATTTTTATCAATAATAAACTTACAATTATAACACCCCCCTTTTTGCGTCGGGGGTTAAAAATGCACAGCTTTTGATTAAATATAATAATGTAAAATTTTCATTGTTCTATTTAAATTGTGTTTTGTTTTCATGACAGGCTTTGGTGGGAAGTTTGGTTTGCAAACAGACCGAATGGATAAATCTGCAGTAGGTCATGACTACGTGGGCAAAGTGGAAAAGCACGCATCCCAGAAAGACTATGCACAAGGTTTTGGCGGAAAATTTGGGGTTCAGAGCGATAGAGTTGATAAGGTAAAACTAAAACATTTACCCATTGTCATTCTTCACATCTTTATATTTTATTTGTTTCTCCTGTATGTTATATTTATTCTGCAATCAAAATGTATTACATTATGAATTCCAGAGTGCAGCAGGCTGGGAGCACAGAGAACAGATTGAGAAACATCCCTCTCAGAAAGATTACGCTGTCGGTTTCGGCGGCAAGTTCGGTGTTCAGACGGACCGTAAGGACGCCTCGGCGGTGGGCTGGGACCACCGCGAGGATACCCCGCATCATCAGTCACAGAAAGGTTAAGAATTTATAGAAAAAGCAAAATAGAACTATGTAGGTTTCATCATGTTAACATTCATGTTACTTTCAGATTACGCAATCGGCTTTGGTGGCAAATTTGGCGTGCAAACAGATCGTCAAGATGCCTCAGCTGTGGGCTGGGACCATCAAGAAAAGGCGCCCGCGCATGCTAGTCAAATCGACCACAAAAAGGTTCTTATGGCAACTTTATTTTTGTTTAAAAAAATTCTCATCATCAACCAAAAGACGTCCACTGTTAGACAAAGGCCTTCCCAAGGATTTCCACATCGACTGATCCTGCGCTGCCCGCATCTCACTGGATCTGGAAGCCACTGCTTCTCGCATCCTGCACCAGGTCATCGGTCCATAGAGAGGAGGCCTGCCTATACTACGTCTTCCGGTGCGCGGTCGCTACTCAAAAACTTTGCTCTAACGGCCATCTATTCTACCAGTTACGTGCCCGGCCCACGCCACTTCAGTTTATCGATTCTGTCATAAAAATGTTGTTATTCTGTGTTTAAAAATGTCTATAATAAATTTTTAGACTTTTTCAAGTGTATTCGATTTGCAGGGTTTTGGTGGAAAATTTGGTGTAGAAACAGACAGAGTAGACAAATCAGCCCATAGATTCGATGATGTTGAAAAAGTAGGAACAAACTACACGAAGCAAAAGCCTGACATTGGTGGAGCCAAACCGTCTTCCCTAAGGGCTAAATTTGAAAATATGGCTAAAGAGAAAGAACAGGTTTGTGATTTAGTTACCACTACCAATGGTTACCAGATTGATGTTAAGCAAGTGAGATCCTATCAGATGCCACCTAGGGCAAACAAATGTGCTAATCACAGATCTGGGCTAATGCATATACATATGTGTATAAATCTCAGTTTATTGTTTCCATAATACAGGGAATCCTAGTTAACATAATAATTATTTTGTATTAATTTCATTAATTTAATGACCACTTATATTTTTTATTCGTCTAAAATTGTATAAGTACTTGGTATGTACTTACCTAAGGTTAGATTATTTCTAATTTCTAAAAAATCTTTGACTTGTAACAAGTGTTATGAATAAATCATTTAATTTCATCTCATTTGGCGCCGGATAACCGCCTGTAAAACTTCCAAGTATGTTTATTTATTAATAAATGCGGTATAATATTAAGCCTTAAAGCTAAGCTAAATTCGAATTAGTGGCAACGTCTTATGTTACAATGTTCGTCATTATATTTGAAAGGATAGTAGTAAGACTGTCTTTATTTATTTTATGAAAACATGTGGACACATATCTTATTTTTCTTTCAGGAAGCTTTGCAATCTGTTCAAAGGATAAGGCAGCAAAGACAAGAAATCGATAAGACCCTATCAGACAAGGTATGGTATTTTTTCGCCCTCTTAATGTTTTATTTGAAACAGCTTAAAACTAAAAAATAATATCGCAGGAAAAAGAAAAAAATGCGAAGGAAAGAGAAGAGGAACCATCTGTGCCTGAATCGAGGCCTATGGCGAGCCAACCCGAGCCGCAGCCGGAAGTCGCCAAGACAGCACCTAAACCTGAGGCCGAGACCGCCCCGCCCCAGCCGCAAGAAGCGAAGCAATCCAACTTGCCTGACGTCACTCTTGTGGGCGATGGAACCGAAGTCAAAGAGGAGGTTTGCAAATAGTTCATCGGTTTGCCTGAAATTATGAAAAATCTAAAGAGATGTTATATGAACAAATTCTGAGCAAGATTTTTAAAGATAATTATAACACACAGTGCGCTACGGAAACTTATTTGTCCAGCTGCTGAATGTTTGACCTGAGTCTTGCTAAAATAGATAGCCAATTTAATTACGTTTGACATTAGGATGACATTATTTTGGATGCGTAAGAGTTTATAATTCTACTAATATAAGCTATTTCCATTTGATTATCCAAAAGTTATGACTGACTCGGTGGCTAAGTGGTTAGTGATCCTGACCTCTGATCCGAGAGTCGTGGGTTCGATCCCCACACAGGGCAAACTTTTCTGTGATGAGCAGAATTGTTTGCTCTGAGTCTGGGTGTATAATATCTATATATGTATGTATTTAAAAGTATATGTGTATGTATATCAGTCTTTGGTTCCCAAGATACAGGGAATCCTAGTTTGGGGCCAGACGACCGTGAGTGATTTGTCCTAGATATTATTATTATTATGTAGCTTTTAAAAGTTCTGTGACTCCTAATTGTAGTCTCTTTAATTTATATTTACTTGTTCCGATGCGTTTATCTCTTTTATGTCTCCTAGCTCAGTTCTTTATACAGGGTGTTAAAAAAGTACGTTTTTCAGATTCCCATACTAAATCTGAATTGTGAATCAAGGATCTGAATGGTGAATCAAGGAAGTGAATCAACTGGTTACATGTGTTTCATGTCGTTGCGCAGCTAAGCCGCCAGCCCACGATCGTGGTTTCCCCGGTGGGGTGGGAGGCGGAGAGCGCCGACGCGGAGGCCGACGACGAGGACGGCTACACTGCGCGCGCTCTCTACGACTACCAGGCCGCCGCGCCCGATGAGATCTCCTTTGATCCTGATGACATCATCACCAACATTGTCATGGTACGGCACTAAATAGTTTACAACGTTACAAAGTTAACGTAGCTAATGTTGGCTACTATTATACTATCAGTAAAACTACTTTGATGGATTATTTTTTACCACCTTGACTGTCACTGTATGTATAAAAATATAGGGTAACCCCTTCGTTCTCATAAGACGATATTCATGAAATATGCTTCTTTCAAAATATGTTAGTCCTAACAATTACATGACGCGTACTGTCAATGTGTTCAGAACAAGACGTACTACTTGTTAACTCTTTCCATAATTCCTTAGACGACACCTACGGCATCCAGATTTTTTATTCGATCAGTTTTGTATGTGTTTGTGAATTGTTTTTTTTTTTATGTGATAGGTGGCAAACGAGCAGAGGGTTTATTTAATACTAGCTTTTTGCCGCGACTTCGCCCGCGCTGACATCGTTTTTGGTGCTTGGCGCGCGCATCATTATGTTTTTGTTACGCCGGAGCATAGTTTAATCAACAGGAAACGTGAGAACAAATTTTTCTGAACTTTAATTCCTGTATTTCAGAAATATTTGCAAGTACTTATAACTAAAGAAAAAGGCGAGCTGCATACTATTTTAACTTTCATATCGATACTTCTGGGCTCAAAGGGCGTATACGCGATAATTCTATCTGGCGTATACGCCCTTTGAGCCCAGGAGTATCGATATAATTCTTATCACATATTTCAACTCGTTATTGGATGAATTTTCAATAATCCTAAGTGATTGCCTACGTCAGCAAAAATATTTAAATATCTGTTAACGACCTTAACTAAAATTAAGTTCCCCAGTGCAGTGGTACGGGTTTCTTTCCATACCTTGGCAAGGCTAGGCATACTCCAAACACAGGGGCCAAGTTCATCTGGATTGATGGAGCTTGTGGGTCTGTGGCCATACCCCAGAATCAGAAGTTTTCAAGCAGCTTATAAGGTCTTCCGACATCGACATGCCTTACTGACTGCTATCTAATGACAGCAGCCAGCCCTAGTAGCTTAAAATACCAAATAGCTCGCAAACGGTCGAGATAAATGCCACTTAAGATCAAACTCATCCGTCTGTAGTCAGTTAACCTGCATGATCGACGTGACCACGCAAGCCCATTGAGTCACGGCCAACGGCTTAACGTAGCTTGCAAATCACGGAAACAGTCAAGATAAATGCCACTAATAGTTAAACCCATCCATGTCATGACCGTGTCTGTAGCCAGTTAACCTGCATGATCGACGCAACCACGCAAGCCCACTTAGTCACGACCAACGGCTTGACTACATTGCGAAGCATGAAAACTGTCGAGATAAACGCCGATAACAGTCAAACTCATTCAGGTCATGACCGTGTATGTAGTCAGTTAACCTGTATGATTGACGCTACCACGCAAACCTACTAAGTCACGACCAACGGCTTAACTACCTTTAGAAGCACGGAAACGGTCGAGATCAATGCCACTAACAGTCAAACACATCCATATCATGACCGTGTCTGTAGTCAGTTAACCTGCATGATCGACGAAGTACGGTACATAGCGAAGTACGGAAACGGTCGCGTTAAATACCACTAACAGACAAACCCATCCAGGTCATGACCGTGTCTGTAGTCAGTTAACCTGCATGATGTATGTACGTAAAAATTTGCACTTGTTTCATAAAAACAGTGACAGACACAATTTTAATCTAAGAAACATTAATAACATAGATGTTGCCTATTCGAGACTGAGTAAAGTTAAGAAGTCATTTATGGGGCAGTGTGTAAAATTTTATAACAAAATACCCGAAAATGTTACTAGTTTGCCAGAAAACAAATTCAAATTGCATGTGAAAAATTGTTTATGCTCTAGAGGGTATTATAAAATACTAGATTATGTAAATGACAATGATATATGGACATGTATAGATCCTCCAGCTCATAATTTTACTGTTGACATGAATTGTAATAGAATTTAAGATTTTATTTTAAAAATGTGTTGAAGCGAGTTTCTTTTGGGCTCGACGTTTCTTCTCGCTTCGCAAACACTTCCCGAAACGTTGAGTGTACAAGTCCCGCGTGGTAGGGACTTTGTACTAGGTAGAAAAAAAAATTTACGATTTAAAAGCATGTGTAAAGCATCTACTTAAATAAAAAACATTTTGAGTTTGACTTTTGAGTTTGATCGCTGAGACCACGCAAGCCCACCACAACTCGAAACCGTTCTAGAGTTTGCAGCATTTACAGTATAGATATGATGATATTTATATCCCCAACTTGAGAAATGATCGGTTCTCCATACAAATTTTCATTCCCTATTTCACCCCCTTCATGTTTTATTTTTGCAACTAAAAGGTAGCCTATGTCCTTCCCTTAGGTCCCATTTACCTCTATACCAAAATTCATCAAAATCGGTTCAGTGGTTTGGTTGTGAAAACGTAACAGACAAACAGACAGGCAGAGTTACTTTCGCATTTATAATATTAGTATGGACTTGCTATATTATATTAATACGGGCTTACTCACAATGACGCAATGGTATGTAAATCATCCCTAAACCTTTTAGGCGCCATAGGTGTTTTAGGCGGTCCGGCTTCTGGACTGAAAGGCGTCATAGACCATTAATATTTATTGCAACATTATAATGTCTTGCGTTTATATTCTGTTCCAACTGTTTACACATGCATGTCTTTTCTTCAGTTGGGGGAAAATATTCAGTGTATGAATAATGAATAGAACACCTCCCACACTTTGAACACAAACTCAAAGGCTAGATGCTGTTTTAATTTAAACATTCCTTTTTATAATGTGTCTACTGAAGGAAATTGTTTGGTTAGGGTGCACTTAAGAGGGCTGTCTTGAAATACTTGTTTGTCACAGACAATCCACGGTCGTTTATTATAATCAATCTAACTAAAAATTTAAATAGAGGAACAGACGCATTTAAAAAAAAGCTGCCAAGTGCAAGTCGGACTCGCCCATGAAGAGTTCCGTAGCAGCAAGTAAGTTCTTGTAGTTCGTTGTAGGTAAATTGCGGTTTACGATTTATGACGTATTAAAAAAAACTACTTACTAGATCTCGTTCAAACCAATTTTCGGTGGAAGTTTGCATGGTAATGTACATCATAATTTTTTTTTAGTTTTATCATTCTCTTATTTTAGAAGTTACAGGGGGGGGGGGGGGGCACACATTTTACCACTTTGGAAGTGTCTCTCGCGCAAACTATTCAGTTTAGAAAAAAATAGTATTAGAAACCTCAATATCATTTTTGAAGACCTATTCACAGATACTCTGACCCCACACGTATGGGTTTGATGAAAAAAAAAATGAGTTTCAGTTCTACGCATGGGGAACCCTCAAAATTTATTGTTTTTTCCATTTTTGTTTGAAAATCTTAATGCGGTTCACAGAATACATCTACTTACCAAGTTTCAACAGTATAGTTCTTATAGTTTCTGAAAAAAGTGGCTGTGACATACGGACAGACAGACAGACATGACGAATCCATAAGGGTTCCGTTTTTTGCCATTAGGCTACGGACAGTCTAATGGCCCTAAAAACTGTCAAACATAACAACCCATATCAAGTACGGAAGCCTTCGAGATAAATGCCACAAAAAGCAGTCTTTTTTTATACAGATGTTAAAAAAACCGGCCAAGTGCGAGTCGGACTCACGCACCGAGGGTTCCGTATAAATTTATAATCACACATGTCTTGAACTCTATATTTTTTATATTTGAGTTGAATTGAATGAAAGGTAATTTGCGGTTTACGATTTATGACGTATTAAAAAAAAACTACTTACTAGATCTCGTTCAAACCAATATTCGGTGGAAGTTTGCATGGTAATGTATATCATATATATTTTTTAGTTTTATCATTCTGTTATTTTAGAAGTTACAGGGGGGGGGGACACATTTTACCACTTTGGAAGTGTCTCTCGCGCAAACTATTCAGTTTAGAAAAAATATATATTAGAAAATAAATTTTGACAGACAGACAGACATGCCAAATGGCAAAAAACGGATAAGGGTTCCGTTTTTTGCCATTTGGCTACGGAACCCTAAAAAGAATGAAGGATTTTTTCAATATTTTTCCTGTATTCTATACTTGTTTCTGAATAACTCCTTGAAATTTCAAACACAATTTTTTAACATCCTGTATAAACCTATGAAAGAAGTAACAAAGAAGATTGCGAGGAGTTTGCTTAGATTTGGGATCATGCTACGCCACTTTCACCCATTTTTGAACTCCTTTTGGAACTTTTTGGAGTGGAATAGGGACTGACCGGTGGTTTTGTTTGCAGATCGACGAGGGCTGGTGGCAGGGGCTGTGCAAGGGCGCATACGGCTTGTTCCCGGCCAACTACGTGCAGTTACAGGACAAGTAAGGCACCCTTCTCAATGTATTCCCAATTACAATGACATATATTTAATCAATACATATTATTTTAAATAGCAATAACTTAGACAGTAAGAATAAATTTTTTGGTATCGTTGATATTGTACAGAGAGTAATTTTATTTTTACTACATTTTATAGATAATTCGTAATTGATTGACTACCTATAATGTATGAATTATGATGATTTATATTGATTATTTTACACGAAGATAACATGCTGTGTTTATGTGAACGAATTGACTATTTTATAAGGTTATTATTAGGATCATGATTAATCTACTATTGTACATAGTATAATGTTAACTCTGATTGAGATTGTAGAAAAATAAGTGCAAGGAAAAAATATTGGACCTATGCCTACAACTGTTAGGTTTTATAAATTCTATAATAAAATTAACGCACTCAACGCTCAGATAAAATAATCTAGGTTATTTTATGTACTCTCCCAGCTATATGTACCAGATGTGCCTACAACAAACTAGTGAAAAAATCCTATAACTTTAAATAGCAGTCTTCCTAACAGCTCGGCTGTCGCAAAGATAAATGTAATGCAAAAGCGTGATGTCGATTAGATTTAAAAAAATAGTTTGCGGGCATTAATAATTTGAATTTGAAGTAATATCGTAGGTATTACCGTAAATTAGGAAATTATTAAAAGTAAAGCTTTTGTTCAGCAAAACGAACGGTGGCGTCACCATAGTACTGAAAAAATTTTCGTACTAAAGTGGAAATTAGCTGTTGTTATTCTTTATTTTTCAAAGCAAAATTATCATATTAGAAGTGTAGGTACTCAAATATCTAATATTATTTAATTTGCAAAAATCACTAACGTCAATACTCAAATATCCGCTAGCATAAAGTTTTGTGTCATATTTTTCTTTTCTATACAAAGATCATATCAATAATACTTATCCATGGTTATTTGTCATAGCAAATTACGCATAATTTTTGGAGTCCTATTTTGATGAGTTCATTATTATACTAGTTTTAGCATAATGTTGCTAGCCTCAGTCATTGTGTATTATATTCCCAAGATTAGTCAACTTTTTTTAAACATAAGTACAGCCATAATAGTTCAGATTTTATTACTTAAAATTTTATTTCTCATTGGATTAAATAAATCAGACGACGGAGTGGAGTAGTACGAACGGTAAGGGAATCCACCCCACAATATCCGAGCCTAGATTGACCGATTTGGGTAGTTCTGAAACTCCAAGTGTGCGGCCACATGATGTTCAAAGTTCACTTGTAACTTATGATCCTGGGCAGTGTATTTCCACATATCACAGCCTCATAAAATAGCACTTTTTAAATTGCCGTTAAAGATGTTAAGTGTCACAGACTTGGGATCTCAAATTGGAAGTAAGACAAAACATTTTATGCCTTGATTTATGACAAAAAAATATGCGAGCGGAAGCCCACGAAAACTATCTTGTCTACTGTAAACTGTCTTTTATAATTTTTAAAACATATTGTTGTATACCTAGTTAAAGTTAGTTTTAATGACTTAAGACTTTATTATTTTAAAATTAGTACTTATAAGTAACAATATCAAGATAATACGATAAGTGTATAGAAAACGTATCAAATTATAGCCCATGAATATACTATTATAAGTATTGGGTTCAGGCTGGTAAATAGGTATGTAATGCCGATGTTTTGTAAGACTAATTTCTTATTCATAACACAAATTAATGAATAAATGATTTTATTTACACAAAGCTTTATGAATTTGATTCCTGTACATTTGTTTTTTCAATAACAATAAGGTAAGTATAAAATGTATCCTAAAAATATAACATGAGTGGCGGTGGGTAAGGCACAGGCGCAAGCGGAGGCGCCGCTAGCATCGATCCAGTCGCTATAGGCGGAAACGCGCGTAAAGAGCGAGGTGCGGTCGTAGCTCTTGCCGCAGACCACGCCGGCCAGCACCGGCGCGGCGCCCGTGCGGCACGCCAGCGGCCCGCCCGAGTCGCCCTGACTCACGTCCGATACCACTGAGTCAGTGCAGATAAAACGATCCATATTTATTTCCCACAACAGCGTGCACTGACTTTTTGAATACACTCTGATCGGCGCGAACAGCAACACATCGGACGAGTCGTCAACCCTCTTATGACTTATTTTCCCGTAACCCGACACGTAGCAGTTCGTTTCGTGCAATATGTTGTAGTAATCAATGTATCCCCTTGCTGGAGATATGTAATCTATGCCCAATTCGAATACCCAAGGCGGATCTACAATCGCCAATGCTATGTCGTTATCTGGGAAATAGAAATGTTGGTGAATTATGACATTTTTTATTTGTCTCCACTGCACGTGCAGTGGGCCATTGGTGGTTCGCTTCGGCTGTATCGCATCGTTGTGGAGATCTCCGGCCACCACTCGCAGGATATCGGGATACCTCGCATAAAAGAAATTATCATTTTCAAAGCAATGAGCTGCTGTCAGTACTTTGTGGTGGCTTATAATGCTTCCTCCACACAAGTTCGTCCAAAGGGCACTGTGGTTTCTTTTTAAAGGCTTCTTGATGGAAACCATATAAGGCACGTCCCCAGCGTAGGCGGCGATGCCGCGCACCACGGCGGGTCGCGTACGCTGATGGGACGAGTATTTCAGTGTTGTTATCACTCGCGTGTGCGGACATTCCCCGCTCGTAACTTGCACCATCGTGATAATCACTAAAACTGGGATCAACATGAAATTTTAAAAAAAGCTAGGTACTGACTGGATTCAAATATATTCATTATTCATAAAGATTTTTTTTTAAATAAAGGCACCCGAAGAATGATAATTAAAGCCGAAACATTAGATAGTTAAAAATACAACCAAAATCTCCAAAAAAAATTGTTATAGGTCTCAAATGGTATTAACATCATAACTGTTAATCGAATGAAGACTCGACTTTACACTTATCAAATGAAAATTTCATTATAGGTATCATTATTACAAGGTACTTAAATTTTCTTCATTTCGTGTAATTTCAGTTGTGACAACCATTAAACAAATATACATTTACAAAACACAAACTACACTCACGGACACATCTATCGGCCCACTTTGCATTTTATGCTTTGATGGTCTCTAGCCAAAAACAAATTCAATTCAATTCAATATACTTATTGCAATAAAGTAATATTTATTACAATAAAGTATAACCTATAACCACAGTGTAACCTCACTTTTGTATAAGTATGTATTTATGGTTCATTCCAATCAAAAAAAAGCAAAACGTAAACAAACTTACTATGGATCTGACGCATGTCAATGTCATCTGCATACTATGTTTGTTTACCTTTTGCTTTTTTTTGATTGGAATGAAGTATACATACTTATACAAAAGTGAGGTTATAAATGGAAAAGAGATACAATAGGCGGCCTTATTGCTAGGTAGCAATTTCTTCCAGGCAAAATGTTAAATGTTAGGTGGAGCAAAAAGTTTTAATGCGGTTTTAAAGCTGGCAGATTTGTCTTTGTATGCAATTGTTATTTTTTAAATTTCGAATACAGAATACTTAAAAAAATAAGAGTTACATTGTATTGTGAATTAATGAAGGATAAAACATGCACTGGACTTTTGAAGAAAACAAATGTTTTGTCTCAGATTTTTGTTATTCAGTAACCTGTATTGCCTCCAAAGGCATCTACGACAGCCCATCATGCCAATCATGCGATTAGGCATAGAGTTAATCAGTTTCTCTATGAAATTTTGTGGTATCATCTCCCATTCCTCTTCTATGGCAATTTTGAGTTCCTGCGTCGTCTGTGCAGTCGGCTGGCGTGCTCGTATACGACTCTTCAACTCGTCACATAAGTGTTCGATTGGGTTCATATCTGGGCTTCATGCTGGCCAGTCCATAACTTCGATACCCACGTCTCGAAGATAATCCCGGACTATGTCAGCCGTATGCGCTCTTGCATTATCATGCATGAAAATCAAATTTGAACCCACATAGTCAGCGAATGGCATCACGTGAGGTTCTAAGCACTGGCGAATGTACCTGTCACCATCTAATGATGGCAGTTGTGGTCCCGTAACTACCTCAAGTTCGGGTTTGCCATTTGCCCAAATTCCTCCCCAGACTATCCATGACCCACCGCCAAAAGCAACCCTCTCTTCAATGCAACACTGAGCAAAACGCTCTCCCTGTCTTCGATACACCTTCTTCCTTCCATCATTGCCATACAGCGTTATCTTGGATTGATCGGTCACCCAGCTCCAATGTTGCAGAGTCCACTGCAAATGAGTACGCGCAAACGGAAGGCGTGCTCTTCGGTGAGCTGGCGTTAGTTTGGGGCCTTTGGTAGGCTTGGGTGGTACCACATCGCGTTCTTTCAACCTTCTTCGAACAGTTCGAGCGCTTACAGATACTCCATGAAAGTCACGAAGTTGGTTTTGAATCTGAACAGAGGTCAGGTGACGATTTCTCAAGCTGTCGTAAAAATGAACCGGTCTTTCTTTTCAGTTGCCACTCGAGATCGTGATCTTCCTTGACGACGAATGAAGCCGCCAGTCTCGAGGTACCTCTGGTAAACTCTCCGTACAGCAGAACAGCTTAAATTAAGCGTTTCTCTGGCTAAGCCCGGCCTGCAGAAGTGCTACAGCTTGGGCGGCTATTTCGGGTGGAGTATCCATTTTTTTTGGTCAAATTTGACCTAAAGTGCTGTCGTAGATGCCTTTGGTACAAGTTACTGAATAAAAAAAGTCCAGTGCATATCTTATCCTTCATTAATGCATAAACTATTCTGTATTCGAAATTTAAAAAATAACAATAGCATACAAAAACAAATGTGCCAGCTTTAAAACTGCATTAAAACTTTTTGCTCCACCTAACATTTATTTTTGGCCAGAGACCATCAAAGCATAAAATACAAGGTGGGCCGATAGATGTGTCCGGAAGTGTATTACGTCATAGATGGCTTTGGATCATAGAGGGATAACTTATAGGCTTTTTTCCTCAGCTTTTTCCAAATCTGTGGTTGGATATTGGGTGGGTATTGCGTACCATTTTCAAGAAACCATTGCCCAAGCAGATTGTATTTCACCTACCTAAGCATTTTAATAAAAGCAACGACAAGACAATGTTAAAATATCGTATCTAGCAATAGTACGACTCGTTAGCTCATAAGAAGGTGAAATCTGCTCCCAACCGGCAGAAATCATAAAATTTGGTATACATGTAGATTTTGCAGGTACAATAAAAAATAGAAGGGGGGGACAAGTCTTCCCTCTTGGTTCTTAAATCGCACTTTTTCAATGTTTTTGTGAAAACAGTTAAACATACAACCAAACTGGCAATAAATGAAATATTCTCCATTAAATTATCTAATCGTCTTGGAATCATGTTAATAGGTTTCAGATTATGCTTAGGTTTCTTCTATGCGTTTTTAACTTTTTTCGAAAATACAATCCTAGCTGGGGATTTAGTTTGATTTTGGATCAAGGACTTAAATTTTGCATAGTTGTTTCTTAGGTAGTCTTGAGTGGATTACGCATAAACCCGAGAAGCATCGGGGGGCATCACGGGGATGGCGACGGGAGGCGGAAAAAGTTTGATTTTGCTATGCTCCACTTTGGGGCTTATATCTCCATAACTATAAGCAACTACTCCATACTAGGGCAAGTGCAATGTCATTTTCTAATAATTCTAGGATGACAAACTCATGTCTGCAACTAAAAAAAAAATACTTTCCATAGTAGGGAAAAAATGAAATATTATATTTAGTAAAATACGAAAAACGTGGACTACTTTTTTCACAGAATGGTTTCATTTTTAATATTTTTTAAAGATCAAAGATATTAGCATGAAAAAACTAAAAGCCACACTCACTAGAATTAAAGGAATATAATTCTCATTTAGATAGCATAGTAAATACTGAGTGAAAAAAAATTAATTCAATGTGTGGCAGCGTGACGTGGTGATCCGCGCGGTTCTAACTTTCAGCAGTTATATTTCATTATTTTTCTATAGTAAAGTATATTTTTTTGTTGCAGGAATGAATTTTTCATCCTTGAATTATCCGAAAATGATATCGCACTTTCCCTAGTACCTAAAGTTATGGGGATATAAGCCTCAAGAGGAGCGCGGCAAAATCAAACTTTCTCCGCCTCTCCTCGCCACCCCGATGATGCCTCCCGATGCCTCTTAGGCTTAATCCACTCAGGACTACCTAAGAAATATCGATACCAAGTTTCAGTCCTTGATCCAAAATCTCACTAAATCCCTCGCTAGGACAGTATTTTCGTAATTTTAGTAAGAAACGTAAGCATAATTGAAAACTATAAGATCTATTAATATACTTCTATAAGACGTTTATTGTAAAGAATTTAATGAAGAATATTTTGTTTATTGACAGTTGTATCTTTAACCGTTTTCACAAAAACATTGAAAAACGGACGGGGTTAAAAATCACCATACGACTTGGGCCCTTCTATTTTTTATTCTACTTGTAAAAGCTACATGCATCCGAAATTTCATGAATTCTACCGGTTGGGACCGGATTTTTAGCTGACGAGCCGTACTTAATAAGTATTTAGATAATATTGTTTGTTTAAAATACTTGCATCACTCAAAGTATCTAAATTGTGTCAAATAAATGGTGGGGAGAGCGTTTTAATTTGTTTGTTATACTAGTTTGCTGATTTGATTGCTGAATGTTTTGGTTTGGAATAAGGTTTTAAAATTTGTAACAATTTATTTAAAAAAAGTAAAGTTAGCGAGAATATAAAATATGCAAGCCTTGTGGCCACTCCAGACTCGTGTCTCTTTAACCACGTCTTGTGAAAAAGCCTAATCATCACAACCCTCTACTAAAGCTCTCTTAATTAGCATAAAATAATAAAAGAAGCCCCGACTTGCCGCGTTTTACCATTTTAATTACAAAGTTTTGTACCTATCATTTGTCATAACAATACCATAATATCTTTTTATTAAACGCCTTTCATTTCAACCGCGAAGCGTTCAAGAATTTGTAAATGGCTTCGTTTACCCTTGGTAAGGGTAAAACTATGTTCCAACTCTCGATATACAAGTACAGGTATAAAAAGTCCACACTCGGAAACAAACTTTCACTCATGAAACAAGTCTTATCCCAAGGAACCCATACTGAGTTCTTAAAAAAAATGATTTTCCATACAAAGTCTGATTCGCCCTTGATTCGCCGATCTGTTTGTACGAAAAATCTATGTTTTTTGCAGTAAAGGTTTCACAGGAAAAGTCTTTCATGTCCGTAGAACTTTCTACGGTTATTCCTGTCTGTCCCCACGAGCAGAACTTTTCGTGTTGTTTGTCCCCGATTTTTTTTAAATCAATATGTCTTGTTACTTTAGTACTAAGGTTTAATTAAGACTAGATAAATAATTAAGAAGCTGTGATGATTCTAATAAATGTTCATGATAATTTTTTAATGGCACTTTTTATATTATTTAGAATATTAATTCTTGATAAAAAAATCTGGGACAAATTCCTGTTTGTCCCCAAATAAGCATTCGGGGACAAACAAAACGAAAAGTTCTGTCTGTCCCCATTCGGAGACAAGCTCGTGGGGACAGACAGGAACAGCCCAACTTTGTACACCTGTAAAACATTATTCTTTCTTTGAAATAATTATTATCCATAATTATTTTAAGATGTTACAGTGATCTCAGTGTTCTGACCACACTGACATGCCAGAGATATTTAAATTTCTAAACATTTTACCAATGAACTCATTAGTAGTAGGTAGTAGTTCTCGTCTAATATGTAAAAGTTCTTTTGAATATACTTATATTTATTACCTGTCACTCAAATATGAGAGAGTGCATGTAAACAATTTTTGTGATTAGTTCATTAATTTGGATAACGTATAAGATAAATTTTATGTTGAATGACTATAAAATGCTTTCTAACTATATTGATTTTAACCGTGCGATTAGTCACACTGAACCGTGTTATAACTACATTAATGCACTCCAGGACCTATGTGCCGCCTACTGCAGTGAACGGCAAACCTGCTCTGTACGGCGAAGTCCCTTACCTCGTGTCGTTGAAAGAACCAGCTATAGAATATAGTACCGATCTCACGCTGTGGAGAAATTTATGCGTCGGGAGTATCATTTCTAGACGCTCGGTGCTGACAGCCGCGCACTGCTTCGAAGACTGCGACTTCTTGTACGCGCAAAACTGGCAGCTGCTGCGCGTAGTCGCCGGTGCCGGCGGCTGCCGAGACGTGCTGCGCCTCGAGAACTCCACCAAGGAGTCTGAGCAGCAGTGGCGGAAAATAGAAAAGCTGGTGATGCACGAACACTTTGCCTTCCCAAACTATGATATAGCCTTCGTTCGAGTAGACAAAGATTTTATTTTCAACGCCGCCGTTTACTATATACCACCCGCAAGTTACAATAAAGGGTACTATGGCATCTGCAAATGTGCCGGTTTTGGTTTGAATGTATACAGATCCCAATATTCGGAAAAGGCATCCGATGTGGTTGTAGCTGATATCGAAACTTTATCGAGTTCAAGATGTTCTCAATTGTGGGAAATGAATATGAGTTCCTTTATTTGTACCAAATCAGCTATCTCCGGGGTGGAGTTGGAGGACTCCGGGGGCCCGCTGGCCTGCCACGACCGCAGCAACGCGACGGACATTGTACGCAGATCCCTTCTAACTGGCATTGTTGGTGGAAGAAATTTCGACAATACCATTTTATATACTCGGGTTTCCGCTTACAGTGATTGGATTTTGAAACATAATGGCTCCAAAAAAATGAATGTACCGTCGCTATCTTTGATTTTAATAGTGATAAATATAATTTTAATTACATTATACGCATCTTTAGTTTTTGTACTACATCTACTAAAATTGCCCCACCTCGTAGTAAAATATAGATAGTATTTAATCGCGATAGCATCAAATTAATTGAATTCCTGATGGCGACCGGCGACATAATTTTTTGTGGTACGATGCAGTATTTTTTGATGGCTAATTAAATATTTCCCGTAAAATGTCATGCCTACTATGCTCTAGCACTCTCTAGTCGTCCACTTACAATAGAAAGAAAACGGGTCTTTGAGGAAAAGTTTATGACTTTCGCCTTACGTGTTTGTTAGATACATATTTTGATGTTTCTATACGAAGTTTGATTATTAGGCAGTCTGTTGTGGTTCTTTGGATAAATTTGTCTATTAGTTTATTTAGTCACAAGAGCAGAGGGGTGTGAAACTACGTTTTTCTATTACGGTTCTTCTGCGCCTAAGTTAAGGAGTTACAATTTATGTATTTTTTTAATGTTACCATACTGTCTTCTAGGGCTTCCAATCTCGCAGCCTGTCTTCAATCTCGGTATCCGCGGGACTGATTATTTTCAATCCCGCGGGATCCCGGTATTTGCGAGATCCCGCATATAAATTAATACTATTCATACAAGGTTATTCTTTTTGACCTGACATCCTTTTGCCCGCGTATTTTTGAGTTCAAAAACAACAACCGGAAATTGTTCCGGCAATTTTCAAATAACCACCCATTTTACGAAGTTATTTCTAAATAAAGATTGCTATGTAATGAATAACCGTATGTGCACCTTACTTACAAGTGTGCGATGATTGTGAACGCGGAACTCCTATTACTAATATTCGATTGATTAATTTTCACTTGTTTGTTTCTTCTTTGAAATTCATAAAGTTTTATTTTTATTTAAACTAGCTAAATTATCATGAAAATGCTCTTCTTTTATTGTGTAACTGACAAACAATACTTTGTCGCAAATAGAAACAAATAGTAGGAGTATTTTGCGAGTTTTAGTACAACATTCGAGTTTAAAAATTTTAGCAATGTATTTTAAAGTTTTGTACTTATGGAAAAAAATACGGCTGTTATTTAGAAATTGCCAAAACAAAAGTTGTTGCTTTTGATCTAACAAATACGTAGACAACGGATGTCAGATCAAAAAGAATATCCTTGAATAAGGTAAATAAAGCAACGACATAACCAACATCAATTTTATTTAGGTTTTATTACTAATTAAGAGATCAAATAAATTACACTTTTATAGAGATCAAATTTACAGAAAAAATAATAAAATCATAACATATAATTGAAACTTGGTATTCCTTTTAATTTAAGGCTTTATATGTAAATGTTAGATATTTGCTCATTGACCCCCAGATTCATAAAGTAATTTATTTTTTAAAATGGACTTAAGTGCATTAGCTCAAGTGTATTAGTCCCGCAAATTCCGCGGGATCCCGCGCTCGTAATGGACTGGAAAATAGCGCGGAATCCCGGAATACCGGGATTGGAAGCCCTACTGTCTTCCCATACCTCGGGAGGGTTACGCCTAACACCATACACGGGGGCCAAATCTGAACGGATCCGAGCGGAGGCCAAGTCTGGATTAGAATTATGGTGTATTCTAATGAATAATAACAAGGTGCTTTGTTATTATGCTTGTACGTATTATAAGATAAGTTACCATTATTTAGTTATGTTTTACCTTTCCTTACCGGTTCCGTACCTCAAAAGGAAAAAAGGAACCCTTATAGGATCACTTCGTTGGCCGTCCGTCTGTCTGTCAAGAACCTTTTTCTTAAGAACACGTGAAACTATCAGGTTGAAATTAATATCAAATACTCAGATCTGCAATCCCTTAGAAATGAAAAACAATTAAACTTTTAAGTCAATGCAACCAAAAGATACGGCCGTTAATGCTGCATATTTTGACACTCGTAAGGAATCAAAACCTACAGGGTACTTCCCGTTGACCTAGAATCATGAAATTTGGCAAGAAACAATGTATTATAGCACAAATAAAGGGAATCGTCCGAAAACCGCAAATTTGTAGTTACTATTGTAATTATATTTTGCGGTTGCTAAACTGACCGCGACCTATATCGATGTATGGGGACAACAGTTTTCTAACAGCAAAGTTAAGTTTATTCCTCAATCCCAAGTTTGTGTTCGGAACCCTCGGTGCGCGAGTCCGACTCGCATTTGGCCGGTTTTATTTTCACGTCTAAAAAGAAACCGCCTCCCATAACTTCTGTTATTCACGCGTTGCACATTGTACTGAAAAGTTTATCTAAACGTGATGTTATGTACACATTTTGGTATCCCTATGCCTAGTGTACTACTAAACATGTCACGTTTTATCGTAACTATATTAAAAATAGTTCTAAGCGTAGCGAATTCCTTCAATAATATTATATTTCAAATTTGCATGGGTGGGCAGGCAACATAAATTCCAACCTCCTTTGCCAAGTTCATTTGAAAATAGAGTTCTCAGAATACAAGTCGTAAGAATAAACAAAATTTTAAATAAAATCCATATTTCGAACATTTCCGCTATAACGAAAATCTAATTCAGGAAAATTTTGCAGTTATATAGGGTTTGTGCACCTTTGAGTAGAGATCGAATCTTCGGAATTGTACAGCGAATGTACCTATGTACCTAGTTTCCGTTAACTCGCGCTTCTAATCATCGCACTGAACAACTTTTCCCAAGAAAGCTAATAATACTCAAAGAAAAAAAAAACGCTAACTGAATTTGTTTGTCTAAAAGTTGTTTAGTATGTGATACATACTAGTGTACATAAAGACCTTTTTACGCACCGAGTAGTGAGATGTGCAGATTTCCTCACTATATTTGCCTTCGCCGTTAAAGGAATGAAAGGATGCAGTCGCTACGTAAAACCGTTTCTGAATACGCCTATCCTTCCTTTTATTACAAAGACCCTATAATTTCGAACGGCTAAATGTACGGAGGCTTAGTTAGCTGCGCTCCTTATTAGTTGTTACCTTTAATACTTTCAGCACTTGTCGATAAAAACAAGAGAATTTATAGCTATCAAATAACATCAACTAAAAATAATAGATAAAAATAATAGGACCATGGGCTAATGGATATGTGGCACCATTTAATGATAACGTCTGTTTACACGTCAATTACGCCTCCCATCAACTTCCGCTAGGAATAATACGAGTAGATATTGATTTCATTTAGTATTGAAAATTACAATAAATTAAATATACATTAAAATTTTAAATCCGCGTACAAATTACCAAACGGTATTTAATAAGCTTAATATTTTAGTAAACGATGTTTGTTTTTTTTACTTGTGGTCTCGGTGTTGTCTACTCTGTAATAGGTAAAATAGAAGGTGTAGTTTGGGACCGCGGTCCTTGAACCAAAAGCTTCAGCGTTAAAGCGTTAAAATTATTGTATCTTTCAAATCGCAATAGGTTGCCAGTTGGTGAAGGTGAAGTTTCTACAGAATGAGTTGTATGAATTATATGGCAGATAACCTCTCATCAGCTTTTCACGGTTTTAAACGAATTCTAATTATTAACAGCAAGAAGGCTCCTTTGTTGGTTTGTGTTTTGTTCTTGAACAATTGAACATACTTACTTTCTAAAGAAAGAATACAATCCAGCTTATGATATAAATAAGGAAGGTCTGCTTCGTGGGGTCCAGATTCAATAGGGTCCTTTTGAAATATCTGAAGGAAATTAACCATCTACTGGTGTGTGTTGCTTCTACACATGAATCTGAATATCATCCCCTAAATATTTTTTTGGCATTTGATAATTTTATTATTAGCCCAGTAATTTCAGAGGGACCCTGTATATTTATATAAGAGTGAAATTTGATAAACCATATAATTTTAAAACTCCAGATGTGTGCAAAATACGGTGCAATAAAACTATGAATAAATCAGAAGCTTTATATAACAGAAGTTTGCGGTGGCACCAGACTAGGGATGTAACGGAGGTGGGTTTACCGGAACCGAAGCCGGAATCGGAGTTTTGAAATTTGACTTATCGGAATCGGAACCGGAATCGTAACCGAAACCAGAACCGGAATCGAAGTCCGCGGTGGAACTCGAGGAAGAAGAGAGATATTTTTAGGACAATTTAATTTAAAAAAACACAAAAACAAAAGCAGCCGGCCACCGCGGGGCGGCCCCTTCCTGCGCCTCTTCCCCACCGCCCTTTGAGCTTCGACCTCCGTTTTAACCTCCGATTTAAAACTGTCGGAACCGGAATCGAAATCGGATGTCAAATTTCAGTCGGAAGTTCCGACTTATCGGAATCGGAATCGAACCTCCGTAACATCCCTACACCAGACAACTTAAGTTAATCGTCCGTCCGTCGGACTCAGCATTATTAGTTTTTTAACAGTAAGTATTTTCCAATCTCTGTATTTTTGAAATAATACGCGTTTTCCAAATTATACAACAATATACATATTATTAATGTGACTAAATTCTTAACAAATTGACAACGAGTTTCAAACTATTGCATTTATTATGCATAAGGCCCGCGCTTGTTTAGAATTAATTATAATTTGAGTTAAATTTAAGATAGCGAAAAGTAATTACTTGAAAATTCTTGGATGGATAGTAGCTTGGCTTTGATTTTGCATTGATCCTTGGTAATCACAATAAGTATTAGTTGCCTAATTATATTTGTTAGTTTAAGAAATCTTACATTTCTACTGCTTTTACTAGCATGGAAATAATCTTTGATTTTTTGGACAGTTCATTTAGATAACTGACCCCAGAATTTATTGGTTTTGATTACAATTTCAGATATCAGGTGAGATGTAGTCAAATGCACTCTAATGTTTAGTAGACACATATATACAAGTTACAAAAAGAGACAAATCATCTAATACTGCCACCCTGAGGAAGAAAAGCGTAAGAACAGTGAAAATCTCTAATATTTAGAGTCCTTTCCCTCACCTGGAGGGAAAGGACTCTAAATATTGGAGATGGCAAATTTTACCCAAAGGAAACATTCCTTTATTTTTAAAAAGAAGCAAAAGCACATTCAGAGGTTTTTGAAAATACGCTTGTCACACCTAGTAATCGAACCGGCTAAAATCCGAAAAAATAACACCTGTACTTTTATAGCATTAATGTATAGGGTCAATCATAAGGCTCAAATCTGGTGTCCCTGACCCCAACAAGCACTATTTTCCGAGGGCTCCTAGAAGAATCCGACCTATCTCAAATAGAGCATAATTAGAGCAATTGTCTGTTTCATGGGCCTCGACTACGTTTGAAGTAGCTTTTCAGTTTTAATTTGATTATCGTCAAAAATGTTTCCTAGCAACGAATATTAATACCTAAATCAGTTGGGTTTTTATTCAACCAATAATGTCAACGATCTGGATGACATCGACAACAAGTCGTTTAATGTACGAGTCTTTCAAACTATAAGGGATAACCTAAGGCAACGTTTCCGCTGTAAATACATAAGCCATCTTATTCAGAAGGCTGGTGATGTGTCTCACATACTCAGTCGGACAATGACAGGAGTACCTCCGACCTCGAAATTGGACAGCCGACGATCGCCCGTTCGGTTAAATTTTTAATTCACGATCAATATCGTTAATTACCCGTGGCACAACTGCTTGGCACAACCAGTTGTGCCAAAATTTCCTTTGGCACTACTGGTTCTCCCAAGTAGTTGTGCCACGGGTAATAAACGAATAATATGAGACCTGCCGGTCTTCCTTGGCCGGGACTCGGAACGTCACAATTTTTTCCTAGCAACGAATATATGTATCTATATAAGTCAGTTGGGAAAAGTCGTTGCCTGAGTGCATCCATCACAATTATTTTTATTCAAACTTTTTAGTCGTTATTGCCTTGGAGGAACTGAAACTGTCGGTCATATAAAAGGCATCAACGAGTGCCCCAATATCAATTAAGTCTTTTTTCCTACACACCTAATAGTGAGAATATTTAAAATCACAGTCTAACGTAAAAACCATATCCCAAATCATGCTTCTTCATTCGGCTATAAGGTATATCAATCAACCAAGAAATGATTCACTCTAATCCGTTTCATAGCTTAAAAAAAACGCGGACATAGACATATACTTACTTTAATGGCCGAAAACAGAACACCTTTCTGAAAGCTAAATTACGATTTTATTGAACTATTTTTCACAAATATGTTATGCACAAATTCCTCCTACTAACGTAAATTATCGAACTACGGCAAAGTCAACAGGGATAGTCTCTGTCGACACGCTATGTATGTATTTATGTATGCTTTTTAATGGGTTTTATTGCAGATAAAAATGTATTAAAATTCACTTAAAAACTATAAGTAGTATAATATAAGTTTAATACGTGTAGGAAGTTAAAACTTTCACGTCGAATATATACGAAATTAGGAGTTACGTATAATGATGTAGGTAAATTCCGTGTTTTCGTAACTAAAAAGCATTCTTCGGAAAAGGCGTTTTCGAATCCAGTTAGTTTGGTATAACTAACTACCTAGTATAAATTGTTTTTTTAGACAGATAGATAAAATCTTTATTGCAACTTACAAGGCATCACTGATATTATAAAAACAAAAATACAAACTTAAAACTTACAGGTAATAATTACAGAATAAAAAAGAATACACAGAACATTTTAAATTGTGTGGAATGTGACAAGTACGTAGGATATAATTAGGTAGGGATATTAATGTCCATCATTATACTTTTTACCTGATATTTGTATTTCAGTAATTTAATTTATTTGTTGAACAGTCATTAGTATTTTTTTTAAGAAGTGTGAGATTAATAATGATACATGTCCGAGTAAGTTATGTAATTTCTTTTGGTACTAGTTCATTTTACTGCCAACGTTTGTATATTATTCTACAAAGAACCTAGAATTCGTATTTACTAATTCAGTCATCAATCCCTTTAAAACTTTTCCGAATACTTGGCTTACCTAAACCCTACACGACATCTTTTCCATTCAATGACGTCAACGATCATGACGTCGTCGTCACTAGTACCTACGGAAGTAGGTGCTAAAATAGTTTTACCTCCTTCAAAACTCTTAATTAGACATAACGAGTAGCATAATAGGTAAGTTAATGAGAGAAGTTGATTTTAATGGTCGATTTTTGTGGGTCGGAGTTCAAAAAGGAAATAGTTAACAATATACAGGGTGCAAGCAATATCTGTCATGGGCCGGGTTGGGCGGAGGCGGGGCTGGCCGCATGGACCCGCAGGCTTGGATATAAGGGCTGCTGTGCGGCCTCCGCGGCACTCAGCAGCGAAGCGCCTGGCCGAAGCAGCCACAGCCCTAGCCCAAGACCCAGCCAGAATCATGAGGTGAGTTACTTACCAATTTTGCCTGGAGCGAATGTCTTTGTCTCATTTTTATATCATAATCATATATGTTTATGTTTATTTTCGAATGTTATGTCGTAACTTTTTTCGTAACTTTTGTGTGAATAGTAAAATTTTTATCCTTGTTATTTTTTGTATTGTCAAGTTTTAAAAAAATGTAAATAAATACAATTGAGGGTAAAAAAAAGTTATATTCCATACAATTATTATAAAAAAATGTTTACTAAATATAGCGAACTTTACAAGAAAATAATGGGTTACAATTACAAGTTACAAGAAGTTTTTTATTTTAATACACAGAAGCACTGTTCGCGGAACCACAGGCTCACTTCAGCAACAAGTTGTTGTTTTCAAACTAACGCCGCATGGCTCCAAGGGCTGAAAATTCATAAAACGGAGGTCCTCAACCTGCTAGAAATATAAAAATTAAAACTTATAAAACAAGATTTTATTTTATTAAACTGTATAAAATAAACTATCGAAAAGCACGATCTCTTTTGAAGTCGCTATGCTATGTCAGCGCACAGTGAAAACAACGCCTAATGAAGTTAAAAAGTTTACCGACGGTTTTGATTTATAAAAATATGTATCCTGTTGTGACTGCATTCAGACGTAGCCCTTAAACAAATGTTAACAGGTTTTCCTTTGATATTTTAGACTGTAAATTAGACGATAAATGCCATCCAACATAACTATATTTAGGGAGTTTGTTTAGCAGTTTATTAAAATTAATATAGACTTTTAAAATTGAACTACAAAATATTATACAAAAAAATATGGTAACGCAGTTTAATTTTTTGATTCTGCTATAAGTATATTTAATTAACGGTAATATCCACAATATATAACAATACCCAAGGGGTAGGAAATAAAACCAAAAAATTTAATATTTAAATGATTATAAACAAAAAATCAAGTTAATATTTAAGTAGATATGTATGCAAGAGTAGAATTTAAAAAATGTCTTGAATGAGCTGTAATACCATGAAACTGAAACAGTCCTATACACCTCCATACTCAATAATACAATATTTAGCCTGAACTCAATTATACTCTAAATTATAATTTATTTAAAATTTTCAGTAATGTATTGGAAACAGCTGGAATAAAATAATAACGCGTTACGGGTATAAGAAAACTCTTTCACTTTCAGAGGCTTTCACGATGGGTCTACTCGTAAAACTTAACAACTTTTTCGAAGAAGCCTATACTGAATTCCCAAAAACATTTTTATCCCCCATAAAAAGTTCGTTGCGACGTAGATCAATTCAGTATAGGTTCAATAGGTAAAGTTTATTGGTTTCATGAATTAAATTAAATTTAATTAACCTACCAAATGGGTATTTTCGTAAATTCTGTATAAAAGCTGTATATTTTGTGAAATAAATAAAATAAAGTTTCCGCGAGTGGAAACTTGTACTTGTTTTCCGTTAGCCTAAATGTGTCCCAAGCGCGGGATTCCCAGTACAGGTTTAGCTTTACACAGTCATCAACAGTTAGACCAACAGTATTTTTTCGTATTTTTTCTATGATGTGATGTTTGATATCGATTACGTGGACAATAATACTTTGGCTTACTTTTACATTGAAGTCTAAAAGCAATATTAAAAAGTACTCACACACATACACACACACACACACATATATACACACACATTGTTATCTAACATGTTATAATAATTATCATTTTTTATGTATTTTTCTGTCTGTCTCTGTTTTTTTAAGTTATTTCTATTTTTTGTTTTAAGAACACCTCCAGTCTAATTGTAACCTAACTTATAGGAAGAGACTAGTTCCCCCGACACAGGGTATCCTAGTGGGGGTTCTAAAGCTCCCAACAGTTTTGTTGTAAAGTTATCTGTTAATCTAAATAAATAAATTTATGATTATTATAATTATTTGTAGTTTATAATAATAGCGTGTCAATGAACTTTTACAGCGGGTATTGGCTTATTCAAAATTTCAAAATGTTTCAGTAATTTATAGTTAATTTAACTTAAAATCTATTTTAACAGTAACATATTAATTAATCTCTGCGTGTTGTTAATAGATATTTCGACAAACAATTTATAACATAGTTTAAAACTCATCTATTTGCTAGCTATGCTTCGCCTTACTATTGTAGTTACAAATTTAAATAATAAATTTTAAAAACAATCGTTGCCATGACCACCAGGATCACTTTAAGCATAAACGAAAAATAAACGTCCCAATTAATGTTGTGAATGTTCCAACAAATAGCCCGTTAAACTTTGTTTTGCCGATTTCATGCAGGTAGGTACCAATCAAAATTATTCATTTTCCATTTAAAGTAAATCGCATTACAACTGCTTTGTACGGTTTACACTAATTATTCATTAAATTCACAAGCAATACACCTACTTTTATATTTCAAATAGAAACATATTTAATCAATTTTGTTAGTTGGTTTAATATAATAAATAACGCCGTAATAACTGTGCCTACGCGTATAAGGATCTAATAATGAAAGTTTACCCCTTGCTTCAATGAAATCTTCGAGCTGAGTTAATTAAAAGCGCGTACTGAGATAAAAGCACTCTGGCAATCACACACAAACTAATTTCAGCAACTTTATAATTTTATTAAATATAATTCTAAAGCGTGGATGAGTACTAAGTTTACTCATGCGTTACCGACCGCGCACTATGCGTCGAGGGTTTCATAGTATGTACTTTGCTACAGCAGCGCGGCGTAGCTGCGATAGGTATTTAGCGCGTTAGGCGCTAATGTAATTTAATTGTAGTCCCTATAATATACCAATCTGAAAGTGTGTCTGTCTGTGTTGTTATTCTTTCATTCTAAAAACCAAAGTTAAAAAAGTTAAAAAGAAGAACAACATGGGACTCTCTTATTCCGGAAATGTCACTAGTTTTCGGGGGATTTTCTTTTTACTGAGTTGGTAGAATACTGATGACGTCCCAAGTGATTTCCGTCGCCTATAGGCCTGTAATACTATAATAAAGAGGTTACCAGTATCTTGTCTATCCTTTAAGGGTTAACGTATAATGCAAAGTAAGATCCAAACATTAGTAAAATCTTATTTCTGATGGGTTTCAAGAGCCCTGGCGGCTAGTGTAAATTGTGAAGATATCCACGCGGATTGTTAAAAGACAGCCATAAAATCCACGCTTTAAAAGGCGCAGGCAACAGCTAGTAAGAAAAAATAACGATGAAATATTTGATATATAAAGTATAAAAAATATAGGAGTGTTTCAGAATATAGGAGTGTTTCTTTTTTGAAAAATCCACTTATACCTACTTACTTTTTAGGGTTCCGTAGCCTAATGGCAAAAAACGGAACCCTTATAGATTCGTCATGTCTGTCTGTCTGTCTGTCCGGCTGTATGTCACAGCCACTTTTTTCCGAAACTATAAGAACTATACTGTTGAAACGTGGTAAGTAGATGTAGTCTGTGAACCGCATTAAGATTTTCATACAAAAATAGAAAAAAAACAATAAATTTTGGGGGTTCCCCATACTTAGAACTGAAACTCAAAAAAAAAAATTCATCAAACCCATACGTGTGGGGTATCTATGGATAGGTCTTCAAAAATGATATTGAGGTTTCTAATATCATTTTTTTCTAAACTGAATAGTTTGCGCGAGAGACACTTCCAAAGTGGTAAAATGTGTGTCCCCCCCCCTGTAACTTCTAAAATAAGAGAATGATAAAACTAAAAAAAATATATGACGTAAATTACCATGCAAACTTCCACCGAAAATTGGTTTGAACGAGATCTAGTAAGTAGTTTTTTTTTTAATACGTCATAAATCGTAAACCGCAATTTACCTACAACGAACTACAAGAATCCTATAGTTAAGTGTCCCGACGATTTTGAAAACGGCTTGAAACCTTGTGACGAAAATCTAGAATTAGGGGTTAAAACTCGCTAGAAATCGATCTATGGTGGAATTATCTTCGAAAAACTCATTTAAGGGAGATATGAACGAAATTACATAATATGATTACACATATGATGTTTATTTTTAACACCATCTTCAACCGCGAACTGGCCTAAAGATTCGGTGATGGCTTCTTTTTATGTAGGTTCGGATTGGAATCCCGCGAGACTTTATTGTTTTTTGTCTTTTTATTTGTGTTATTATTATTATTCCTATACTATTAAATGAGTTAGGTGTCCCGAGGATTTCGAAAACGGCATGAAACTTTTTGACGAAAATTTAGGATTAGGGGTTAAAAATCACCAAAAATGGATTTGGAACATTTCAAATCGGGTGCTGCAGCGTGAATGACGTAGGTACATTTTTTACCTATTTTATCGAAGATAGTATTTTTTTTAAAAATCGACGTGCGCTGATTTATCAAGTTTTATATAAAAGACATCAACGACTGCTACAATGTTTATGTTTCGAATTTACTGTGCATTAAATTTTGTTTTTATTTTTGTCGAAACGATTCTAACAAAAATAATTCTATCGATCTATGGTTAGTTGTTTCGGATCTACAATGGATCTATGAGGGTCTAAACCTAAACTTATCCTTACAAATAAGGAATTTATTTTGATAGGTAGTTGGTTTTTTGTTTTGTAAATATATTTCACTAATGGCGCCATCTTTTGTCGAGTAGGTGAATTACCAGTGAATTACATTACTTGGGAGGCCTTGGAGCCCTTTGTTGCTAACATTGACCGTGCTACTCGACAACAGATGGCGTGCAGTTCTGAAGGAATGAACAGAGGAATGACAACATGCACTGATATGTTCGAGTATTTTTCTGCCATTTTTGGCGTGATTCATCTGGATATGTCGTTTTCAGTTTTTTTTACAAACGCTCCGATTGAACGTGCGAAGCTCGGTCACCCAGCTAGTTTTTATATTATGTTACTTGCTGCTACGGAACCCTTTATGGGCGAGTCCGACTCGCACTTGGCCGCTTTTTTTAATAAAAGAAACAAAAAACATACTCCGACACAAATAATGGTGCTTTTTACATATTCCCTTTGAACTCACAAATGAGCTTACAACGAACCCTTCCAATTATTGCACCTATTGCACCATATAATTTGCAAATTATACAGAATGTAATACCAGTTTAACAACTCGACTTTGAACTAAGGAAGGTACACTGAAAGTGCGGTTTGAGATAAACTTTTTGATTTGCTGGAAATTAATATTATATTCCGGGACAAATCACAGGGAGATCTGGTAGAAAAGTAGAATTGTCATTACTATAGGAATCAAAGACTATTATTAATTAATCATAAAACGACGTTAACTGGTAGACATTAAACACTCAGATCAGAGCCACCAAATCTCAGCACACAAATGTTCATCGAACTGAAGATTCTCAGCGTAGAAGTCAGGGGCGCCACCACTAGTCCACAGAGTCTGTCGACTGTGCACAGTAATAATCCGAGCATACCGATTTTAATATGTCAGACCTTTAAAATATAAATTTAGAGACCAGTGCAAGCATATATTCCGTTACTCCGTGCCGGCGTCTCTATTTCCTACAATCTGGAGATATTCAAGGTGAGAGTGAATAGGTATTATTTGAGTTTGCGTGTAGCATCTTCGACTACATCATCACTTTCCATTAGGTGAATTATTCCATTAAATAATAATAAAATATATTAACTAAAGAAAGTAAAATTTGGTATTGTTCTTTGCTTGTTACATTATTATTTTTTATTCAAACTATGGGCTCATAATATGATTCCATATAATATAAGCACATACACACGTGCTAATTCTATTACCTCAGTGCGGCCAGAATTTCGATGACGACCAGTAATGTGGTCTAATTCCACATGACAGGTTCTGAGAATAGCTAATTAGGCCTGTAGTCAGTGGCAATAGTGGCAAAATTACTTCTATAATTATAGGGTCCTTTTAAAATACCTAAAAAAAATTACAGTGGCTTCTACTCATGAAATTGAACAACTTTCCCCAAGGAACTTATACTACATTCGCAAAAGCAATTTTGGACTTCCCATAAAAAATTGGCGGTTCAGTTGATCAATTAGTATGAGGACTAAAAAGTTTTTTTGCGAATTGAGTAAACTTCGTGAAAGTTGTTCAGTTTCATGAGTAGAAGCCGTGGTATTTTTTTAGGTATTTCATAACAACCCTATATTAACTATAATACTAGTAAAAAGCCCGGTGTAACCCGTTGAAAAATCATTTTTGCATACACACTTTAACAGCCTTAGTTTACTTACTTCTCTGATACCTTACAGGAGACGTCCGCCCTCCAGTGGAAGTCCCACTTACCATGTTCTTAAATTAAATGCATCCAGCGGCTTTCTGCAAGCCTGTTCATCATCTCACCTGATAGGGGTCGTCCAACACTCCACGAAGTCTTTCGGCCTACGTTCGCTACTCGCTTAGTTCACATCAGTTGACAGCTCTGCGCGCTATGTATGGTCTGTCATTGCCATTATGTTCATTTTATGTGTTATACGTTTTATATGTATAGGTAATTCTTCTACGGATTCTTTCGATCACGTAAAAAAATCCTTAGCATTGCTCTATATTATATTGAACAACTTTGGATATTTCATACACATTGTTCAGCTCTTTGACCATATACGTATGGATGGAGTCCAAAATTTTTTTGTGATTTCAGCAAAGTTGTAAAACAAACGTTGTTCAGTATTTAAGTAACGCCTCAGTTAACGGGCCACACACCAATTTTTTTACAACCTTTTTTAAGCTGCTTTTCCAGTTATAGGGGTTATCCATAGAAGTCACTTCTTCACACTTTTTACTTTTTGTATTAGCAGATATAATGTGCAAATTTTCGGCCAAATAAAAGACATCAACGAGAGCTACATTCGTTCTGCAACTCGTTGATGTCTTTTCTATGTAAAATACTGTCATAAAATTCTCCAATCATAAAATTTCTATCAAAAATTATTTCATTCGCAATAGTGTTCTAAAAAGTCCCATACATATTATATGCATTTATACCTAACTACCGCAAACTAATGCACCTATTTTGAAGTCGCTTAAATAGAAGTAACATAGAATATGGGCCTAGAAACACAGTGAGAGACATAAAATGAATACGAAAATGTTTATCGCAGCGACGGCACTTTTTAGGTTTTCGTTTACAGGAAAACGTTATTGCATTCTTAGAAATGTTCAGTTTGCCTCATTTGTCAGCCTGTCCGGCAATTTTAAGGGCTGAAGTTAATTTAACCTTTTGAGCGACAGTCTACATTATTATTATCTAGTTTCAACCTCTAAGTAACATTATGGAAAGAAATCAAAACGTAAACCCATTTTTTGCTTAACAAGGGGAAATGACGTCATTAACGCACTCTGTTGTCAATTTATTTAAAGCATTAAGCTTGAAAAGACGTCTGGAATTTGCCGAAATTCAAGAACAAACTCGCTTTGCCACCACTTTGGTGATTATCGTATCGTAACTTGTGAGTTAAGTACACGAAGCGTTAACACTCCAGCACTAAAACCGTGGTAACAATAACAGTTTCAGTTTGCATTTTAAATTTTATAAAACCATGGCTAAGTCGGTGTCAACAGTATTATTTGCTGCCTCTAGATGTAAGGCGTGAGATCAGTGAAATTACTTAATAGCTATCTAAATTAGCAACTGGCACTATTGATTGTCCTGAACTACTGGGTAAAATTAATATACGTATTGGGTTACACAAGAAGACCTTTGATTTATGTATCATACGTTTAGACTAACTATAGGTAAAGACAAAGGTCTTTCCTTATTTGCGTTTCCACAAACTATAATGATTTAATTATCGATGTAGTTCCTTATCTACGCGACCAATTCTAGCCTAAAGAGTTTTTCAAGCAATAATAAACCTTAGAGAATTATTTGTGGTTCTCTTTTATAGTTCTGTATGTATGTTCCAAAAACAAATGTATAACTAAACCACCTCCTATTTTATATCTGGGTACGGGTATGAATTTAAGAAGATTTTGCTTTACTCAACGTTATGAATATGTATAGAGATGTACCATTTTTCGGTTACTTCATGAACAACTTTTCCCAAGCAACAAGCAATAGTGGAACAATTATACACTCTGTATATGGTCCTTCTGAAATCCTATTTTTTTTTATTTGGTTTACACTATTAATCTAAGCACCTCCCTTGAAACCTATATTTGCAAAAATAATTTTGGGTTCCATACTACATACATACATATTTTCGTTTTTCATACTAATTGATCAGCTGACTCCTAAAGTTGGTAACTGATGATTTTTTTGCGAAATCAATATTAAAAAGTTGTTCTGTTTTATGAATAAAAACTACAATAATTTTTTTAGGTATTTCAGAAGAACCATACATATCATATGTACCCATGAATAGAAACTATCGAACATACCAAATAATTATATAAAGCTTTGCGATGTATTACCTAATTCAGGAATTGGTACATGATCCATGAGCCAGATGTATTTGTGCGAAACCTTTAGTTATTTATTAATATTAGATTAAATCGCAGACGATTATTTTTGTTTCAATAATTTGACTAAACGGTATCCGCGGGCTGACATGGTTTCAGTAATTTAATTGCATATACTAAACGAATATACATATTCCTGTGTGAATAAATTGTGGTGATTATAAACTGCATGTCGATGTACACCACGATTACACCATACTCACATCAAAATCTCTCATGTATCTCTATTTTTAAACACTATAACACATTCTAAATGAGTTAAAGACCCGTGACATAATATTATAAACGGACCGACCACAGAATAACTGTAGCAGCAACTGGGATTAGTATTAATGTAAACATATCCAGATTTAATTGACTGTGTTTACTGCAGAAAATTGATAAAAAATTGAAAATTAGTAGTAGTAAAAAAGTTAGTAAGTATTAAAAATATATATAAATTGTAGAAAATATGTTGCCTAGATCTTGCGCGCATTGAGGTGCGTGAAAGATCCGTTGTTTCATCACTGAAGGTCTAGCATAAATTCTGCGGACACGTGGCCAATAAGCTTGGTGGATTGCGCATTTAGCCATTTTACCCGCACTGACCTTATTGCGTACCATATATCTGTGTAACACAACCAGGATTCTAATATAGTGAAAAAAAAGTATGTTTTCTGGCGCTGTCGCTGGCATAATAACAATATAGTATATTTTTGAAATACCTGAAAAAATATTAAACTGAACAACTTTCTCTTATGATCATATCATATGACATACTAATCAACCAGCTGATTCGCTAACTTTGTACGAGGAGTTCAGTATTTTTTTTTACAAATTAGGTAGTTCGTTTTATGGTTGGAAAGTTAGTTTTATTAGTAGAAAGCACAGTACATTTATTCCGGTATTTCAGAAGGTCCCTAAATTATCGAACATGCATGGTATCCTGTGAACACGAAACTGAAAAAATCGAAGCCGAAGGCCCAATACATATTATCTTTGGAAGAAAATCATGTATTCTTTGAGGTTAAGTTTCCCTAAAACTTGGGCTCTAGAGACACTTCGGTTATCAACACTTGTACTACTGCACCAAATATAACTCGATAACTCGCCGTTATGTAAGTGACGAAGAAAAAATTATGCTGATCTGTACTGTTCAGTTTTTCCGTGACAAAGTGTGAGTAGTTTATTTGTAAAAACTGATTGAAATTTTTAACATTTTTAATAATATTTTGATCCATTCTATGTTTGATCTCTATAAATATTAACATATTTTTTAAAGTACGATTTCCCCAAAAGGTTTGCGTAACCGTTCTGCGGAACAATTACTTGCATATAAATAAATTACTTTTTAAAGGTACGTAGCATGCGAAGGAAGGAGCTTTAAATGAAAATAAGTAGAATCTGTACCATTAATCTAAACGTATTTCAGCATTATAAACCTATTTAACTTAGACCAAATAATTTCTTATAGTTACGTACTTGTTTCTTGTAATACGAAACTTATGATGTGCTCCCATTTACCTAGCGTTTGTTATTTATTACATTTGGTACTTCCGGGTTCTTTTTCATCCTGAAGAATCGTATAAATATCAGAGCGTATAAAGCAATCCTGGTAAAATAATGTTTGAATTGAAGTAATCGGGAAGTGGCAATCCCGTAGGAAATTTTGTTCATTGAAAAGGTTTCAGTTAGATTGCATTGCACGGCAATATTTATTTATTTGCACTTGGGTAAACAGTTGTACAGGAAATAAAGATACGAGTCCTGGAAAATAGACAGAATATATATAACTTTATAGTATTGTGATAGGTAACTAATTATTAAATGTTGGTTAAGGTCTTGCAGTTGAAGTTAAATAAACATGGGTAATATTTCCTTTAGATTACCGGCTTTAACTATAAAACTGAGCATTAAATTTTCATTTGGTTGCAAATAACATAAAGCAATTTTAAAATTTCCATATTTATCCGTCAACCGTCGCCGTAATTAACAGTAGAGTTGTAATTAACTAGGCTAAGCGCAACCGTGCCGCGGCATAACGCTCGCGCCCGCCGCCCGTCGCCTGCGCACCATCTATCACCCGGTCACTTCCACTGGCACTGACAGCTTTTGGGAGCTCGCTGCCACCAGCCAGCCCTCATCAGCATGCACGGCCGACGGCTTTACTCCCCGATCACAACCTAAACTTGTTAATTTGAAATATTTACAAGTTGTGAGGGATTTGAGTTCCCTTCTAGAGGATGAAGGGCAAAAGGACACCGCTCCTCATCAAATTTCAAGTCTTGCTTGTGCTTTATGTTATTTGATAAAGCGAAAGTAAATACACAATTAACGAACATTAAAATTTACTGTAAAGGCGGGAACTATTATCTAACTAAAGGCACAACACAACGACGCTGAAAAAATTAAAACCAAGTAATTACTTATGATTTTTTGGATAGAGAACCCTAGACTAATTATTCCATCAAGTCTAGTAGGTTTATGGAGGTGGAAGTTTTTATCAAATTTAAAATTAATTTAATTCTATCGTCACCACTGCTGGGACATGGGTCTCTTCCCGTATTTGGAGAATGTCAGGCCTTAGTCCACACACAGGTTCCAAGTCCAAATTAGTAGAGGTTGTGGGGCTACTGGCCAATACCAAACTCAGAAGATTTCGAGCCTCCTATAAGGCTTCTAACGTGGATTAACAACTGCCTCCTAGTGATAGCAACCTGGCAACAATTGCCTAACGTGGCTTTCGAATCACGAAAACAGTCGAGATAAACGCTATTAATCAAACCCGTCCAGGTTATGACGATGTCTGTTGTCAATTAAACTGCGTGATAGACGCGACTGCTTTAATTCATAACCTTTTTAAATTACGGTAAATAAACACTTTCAGAAAGTATTTATATACTGACCGATAACGTAAAACAATTCACTTGCGCTCCCAACATTACAAATGTAATGGTCGTGTATTGGTCGAGGCAGAGAGCAAATACTTTGTACCTGCCTGTCCCGTCTTCATGATTGTTACAAATGATACTGCGTTTGCGTGACCCGTGCCGGAGAATGCCTCGTGCTCTGCCTCAAATACTAAATCGATGCATATTAACACAATTTAAAAAAAACTGTCTAAGCGTATAGGTACTAGCATAAGGAATTCAAAATGAGAATGCTATTTTATTTCACAAAAACGTGTTAAGTGTTTAATTGTTTATGTTTGTTTTGAAGATTAAAAACATTATTTATATAGTAACATGCTACTACGTACTCGTATAAAAATTGTGTAGAGTAGATGAAATCGACTAAATAGCCGTACAGAATTCAGGCGAAAACATTTTCATATTTAATTAATACTTATACGTTATGATAAAATTAAACATTTGTACATATATGTATGTTCGAGAAAGTTTAGGTTTGTAAAAAACAAGTTATTTAGTTAGAAATTGCAGCCGCAAAACAGGCGACTGATTTTGTTGTTATTATGTATATCTATACGAAATAGAATTAGCTAAGCTTTTGGCGAAAGCTGTGCATTTACGCTTTATGCATATGCGGCGACTAGAATTTCGTATACATTATGTCCCTCGAAAACGGGGGAAAATACAACAAATTATATCGACATAAAACAATAAAAAAAATCTCCACTCTTAAAACAGCCACCTAAAAATATGTATATTTTTTGTGTTTATAAGTATATGGCGACAGCCGCCATTCATTCTTTTTTATGAATCCCATTACTAATCAAAGTTTATTTCAATGAAATGCACCTAGTAATTCAAAAGGATTTACGAATTGTAGTTAAATGAAAATATATGTAATTTTTCGTTAAACAATTTTTTTATATACCGTTTTTTTAATTATATATTAATAAAAAAAACGGTATATAAAAAAATTGTATTTTGTCTAATTCGATTTAATTTCGCCCCTTTTCATTTGTGCACGTTATCGAAGGACACTGTAGGTGTTCAGTTCACTGCGCCTTCTATTCACCATACCGATCAACAAATGTTCTATGACGGATCTTTTCAGGGAAGTCGTAGAACAAAATTAGTTAACGAATCTTACGCCTACTTTGTTACACTTTGCACACGTGTTTAAGAGAGTTTTTGATTTTTTCGAAACTTTCGTACATGTAATCTGATTATGTATACCTAACACGGTCCGTACAGTACACAAATATTTTTGCGTTGAAAACTTATCTGAAATACATTTTTTGTCAGAAGAAAGCAGTATTTCAAAGAAAAGTCATTTTTGCCCATTTCATTTAATGCCTTCTTCTTATCCTATGACACAATTAACCTGCTGTTGCACTTGGTCACATCTGGCAGTAAGATTTATACCTAGGAACGTGTGCAACGCGACATGATATTGCTCATTTCGGAAAAATCCTTGCACTACTGGCATAGCTCATTCTAAAAAACACAGCTTAAATACGTTTTAGTAGTAAAGGGATCTCTTAAGAGAATAATATTACGGAGAACATAAATAACTAAATCAACGAAACTAAAGGTGTAAATAAAGGAGACACAAATGAGGACGTATTTCGACAATATCCCGGCTCGGCCGCATGCCGGGGGGCGCAAATAAAGTCCCGCGGTGACAGATACGAGATTTAGATCGAATTACGTGGAAAGTTGTTTGGATTCGCACTCTTATAGATTTATTGAACATCGCAGAGGTGATTTACGTAAATCTTCACCTTTGTTATGGATAGTGTGGAAAGTTACTTTGATTTTTTATGTGCCTATCCGGAATAATTGAAAAATTATAAAGTGAATGCCACTTTCCATCATTGTCGGTGGGCCGACAGCCTTTTGTGGCCTTACTCGTTGTCAATAAAAAATAAAAATGAATCGAAGTGTCGAGTAAATGTGAATTGTTATGTTATACCATAATAAAACTATAATGAAGATAGTGAATATGTGTGCAGAGTTCGAGCGGATCTTTAGTTGGCACGAGCCCTTCGTTCATATGCGAGTGCGCACTTTCTGTTTTGCATAAAATACATTAAGTACTTATAATATTATACAGCAAAACAGCAGCGTCGAATAAGCAGGTGGGTAAGTACCTTTGTCTCTTTCAATACGGCGAGAAATCTAGATATATAGGGACCATTTAGGTTTGAAAACTTAACATATTTTGTTTTACACTTTTTTTTGACTTTACAAATCTAAATGCAATTTTTAACTGTTGATTATAATGGTTAGTACCATTCTTAATTACCTCTATATTATCATCATAGGCTTTTACGTTGCTTTTACAGACGTAAAAGCAACGATTGTTCATTGCATCGCAGATTATCATCGGCGTGAACGACATAATTACAAAACGAATGTGTGATGAACGTGAGATAAATGCAAAGTATAGATACGCATTGCTACGCACTGATGCATTATAATGTAAGTGAATACGCTTATGTATTGGCGCAATGAACCTGATAAAGTAAATATAAATAGAATCAACTCAGCAATAATAAGTAATATTATGTTGTGTTAATATTTTACCACTGTTGACTAATCTCTTTACTGTTAAGGTTCCGAACTTGGGTACCAACAATATTTGGGTAGTTGGGTAGAGTAGACTCTGAACCTCTATATATTTAAGCCTACACTATCTGCCTAACTTTAATAAAATTTTCAAAGCGTAGTTATATGGTATTATGGAAAAATATACAAAAAAAATATATAAGTATAGGTGTTTCCATAACAGAAATGTGATGTTTACAGCGGTTTTTGTTTTTCTCAATTGTAAAAAAATAATTTATAAAAGCTTTAAACATGCTGTGATTATACGCGAAGTGCAAATTCTACCGTAAAATACAAATAAGAGTCTAATTTGCGCTAACGATCACGAAATGGATTAAAGAAAATAAAGTTTTTTTGGAAAGACATGACACAAAGAATTATATTTTTTGGTTATTCCGTAACCCTCTCTTTTCTCTAATATTCTTACATTTGACTATAAGTAAGAACGTATAGTGAAGTTGTTGAAATTATTCTGTATTTTAATTATACTCTATTTTAAAGCACACTGACCACTGTGGTCAGAAATTAGAGTATTATTTTTGTTGTGCAACATATTAGCTATCACATTGATTTCGAAATAATCCGATCTTTGTTCAGTACATAATGTATGTAATATAGGATTGGCGCTATAGGATGTTGAATGTCCTTTGATTTTTAAACATAAATCAACAAGCTCTTTATAAAAGTTTCGTCGTTTTGTCATTCAAACAGCTTACGCGCGGATTGCGTGGATCACGCTGTTTGCGCGTGGCTTAGCTCAGCCGCGGGACGTCCGACATTATCCTTCAAATAAAATCGCGAGCATCTCCGCCACTGGGAGCTATAGATAATGATTTAATAACTTGAGTTATAGTATGGTTATATGTAGTATAATAACGTCTACTAACTGTGTTAAAAATTGACTGTTGGTAGTAAAGATCGGGAAAGAGACATTGGTACACAACGAAAAGGACGGATGCAAAGTAAAAGGCATCTATTTAAATCTACTATATTTTACAAGTAGGTAGAATCAAATGCCCACCACGAATTCAACCACAATAAAATTGCGACGGCTCGGAATTTGGGCAACAACGTCACAAAGTCCTCTTGAATATTGGAATGCCTCGATAAATTGTATGTGTAATGCGAAACTTATTGCTTTTATTGCGCGCCTACTCTCATGCTTTTGAAATTTAAGAGCAGAAATAGGAAAAGATTCAAGGCACACTGTCAAACTTAGAATAGTTCCACATGCCATCAATACCATTGGGAGAGAAATAGCTACCTATTAGTTTTAGTGTTGCACATAGATATCGAACATTTAATTTCTTATTTTGCGGTTTGAAGTGATTTCGAATAGGTACTTTAGTACTATACGTATCACGGTGTTACCAAACCTATTTTATCTTTGAGACATACAGTGAATATTCCCTTAAAAATAATACCAAAGTCCGTATTATCTGTAAAGTTAGATGTGTTGTGGAAACACTGTTTGAAACTGAAAATGCGTTTCCTGAGTAACACTGTTAGCTGGCTCTGGCCATGTAGCCGGGATGTAATGCGAGAGGCAAAGAGAGCGCGACAACAAAGGGGCGAGACATGAGGAAATTTGTAGGAACAGTAGCATACTCCCTTTGCAGCAGTGTCGAATAACGAAATGATTCTTGTAACTAAATACTTGATGCGGACAGTGTATACGGGAGTTTTTTCGAATAAGGGTGGTTGAAAATATTATCAATGTTAAAAAGTTGATAAAAAATATTCGTTCATTCGTTTATTATACAACTAATTAGAGCAAACAGCTCTGTGTAAGCCACAATGACGTTCGAATAAGTTTGAAAGAAAAATAATTCATTACTATCACCTATGTTTTTTTTTAAATCTGTCTCTTTTAGTTTGAGAATTCTTCTGCCAATGGCATGTCAGTCATGGGAGAAATTGGTTATTGAGTTGAGGTTGCGATGTAAACAAATGTTTACTGCAATACATGCAATACTCACTCATGTCACGAGGACAATGCTAATAGGGTTTTTTTTAAATTATATAGGCTGCGTAAGATTATGTTACTGATGTCCACGGGCACCCATGCCTGGAGACTTCATCCTCCTTTAAAAATTGTGTTGGCTGCCTTGCATACCTTAAGGACCAATGAGCTTACACGCTTATGCCAAGAATACTTAATATTAAGGTTTATTCTTGAAAGTATAGCATTGATTGGTGGAAGTTGAGGTGCTACTAGTCAACCCGTGTCAGAACTTTCAAGCCGCCTATAAGGTTTTTGACATGACGACTTCCATTTAATGATAGCAACCGGCACCAACGCCAACGGCTTGGCGAAGCATTGAAGGTTTTGAGACAAATGCCACTAATAGTCAAATCCATCCAGGTCTTGTCCTTGTCTGTAGTGATTTAACCTGTGTGATCGACACCAGCTACGGCCGTTAGGTATATAAAATACAAATGTAATATGCATATTTGTTTATTTGCTCTAGTATCAATTTGTGCCGGATGGCGGTGGTGTGCGCGGTGGTGGCGATGTGCGCGCTAGGCGTGCGCTCCTCGCCGGCGCAGTTGTGCGCGGGCGCCGCGGACGACGACCCACGCGCCGCCCGCTTCTGCCAGGCCCTCAACACCTTCCTCGAGCTCTACGCCGAAGCGGCTGGCGAGCAGGTGCCAGAGTACCAGGGTAAGTGCTCAACCAACAAACTCGTGAGAAACTAGAATATCTGTACCAGTGGTTGCGCAGTCTATACAAGGCCCGTACTGAACACTTTTAATTTCACTATCCATGATTGTAGGGTCTGCAAAGTTTGCATGCTAAGTGGCTAAACTGATAAATCACGCACACTGATATCAGCCTGACATTGATATTACCCCTGAAAGCAGAGACTCTGCAGTAAAACATCACCTTCCCATTTTAAGCAGTATCTTTGAGAGGAATATCACTTTCGAAAATGATGACGTTTGCCGTTTGTTTGCAGCCCTAGTGCGCGACTACCCCCAGTTACTGGACACCGGCATGAAACGGCAAGACGTGGTGCACTCGTTCCTGCGGTTCGGCCGCCGCCGCTGACGGGACGCGCCCCCGTTCCCGACCCGCGCCCGTCGCGCACCCACCGCCGCCGCCGCCGCAGCCGCCGCCGCTCCGATACCCAAACGCACCCAGGCACTTCACACTCCACGTTAGCGTTCTACATAATATCATCGATACTTTTGATTCATAAATATTAAGAAAACATCATGTATTTCGTCCAAAACTTATATTAATAAAATTTTAAAAACTTTTACGTAATTATGTAAGGTGTTACCGTTTTAGAAGTTCTACATAGCCATATTCAATGAGTACATCAATTCTAAGGTATCCGACTGCAAAATTGTCTAGAGGTAGGGGATTTACCAACAATGCATGCGTGACATTAGCCAAGAGACCGGGATGAACATCTCTCCTCAAATTTATAAAACTGTAAAATTAGACTAATATAAAATAACTAATTGCTAAATAAATTTACTAAAAGTATTAATAGTAATAAGTGATGTATAATTAACAAAATTGTTGTCAACATTTTGTCGCATTTTGTTTAAAATAATTATGATGTTTTAAATAAAGAAATACATATTTACGACAAGCTGAGCGATTTCTTCTTATAATTAATGCCCTATTATAATTTTTTTGACCCAAAACATATACACTTACGTAAACAAACCATAATTTTAAAGTAGGTAGACAAAGTAAGTTAGGAACTAATCAAAACGCTGTGAATACAAGGCATGCACATACTTCATGTCGACCTCAAGTTTATGGCCAAAGTTCTTGTCTAATCCCCGTTGGACCCATTTTAATGGGATTTGATTATACTCTGCGTTACTGTAAACTCAGATTAAATATACGTAATATACTATATACACTTTATTTTATTCTACTTTGAACTGTAACTACCGATGACCCACATTTACGTACGATATAACTAATGGGAAGAAATATTCGTCTCTTGGAGCAGTTACGAGTATATTCCCGAAAACTACCAATCTATTTGTTGAAAATTTTGGGTCGAAAAAATTATTATTTTTCATGGTCCTTCGGAAAAACCTGAAAACAATCCATAAAACTGAAAAAAATTCCTGAAAGATCTTATAGATTGCTCTATTCGCAAAAAAAAGTTTGAACTTCCCATAACAGGTTCTCAAATAAGCTGATTCAAAAAATCGAAAAAATAATAATTATATATCCATCCATACACAACTGGTCAAGAGTTTCATACTCTATCAATCATAAATATATTTTTTATTTCAGCAAAGTCGTATAACAAAAGTTGCTTAGTATGACGATAAGTAGAAGCCCCAAGTAACGGATCTTACACCTATTTTGTTATTGCCTATTCATATAGGTCTATAGAAATAATGGGAACCCATGGGAAAATCTCTGTTAAGTAATAAATAACACCCATCAAAATGATTTTAATTTTATATTCAATATCATAACACAGGTATTTTGTCATAAATGTTAAATAGGCATGTAAAAATATCTACATTTTCCAAAATCTTAGACTAATAGAGGTCTTAAGAAAAGCATATTCCAGTTACATAGTATCAATAGAACAACGGTGCGTTGAAACCTTTTATGTCTGGTTATATATTTTTCTGATCATTAACATTTAATGTTTATGAAATATGAGATATTTCAGTAAAATTCGTCTGGACTAATAATTCAGCTCACTCAAACAGAATCCACGAGTTTGATTTACTGAGATACGTACAAGCTATTATATTTAAGAATATGTGTAGTTAAGGAAACAAACATCTTGTCAGCATATTTTGATGTCCATTGAATGGGCGAGCGAAACAATTTGGGCGAACGAGTTTTAAGTGCATTCAGGAAGACTGTTTTAATATAACATAATTAAAAGGAATAAATTATATGAAGGGTGTTAAAGTAAAATACTTCTACAGAATAGTAAATAATAGCCAACAAGCCCTATTCTGTAATTTAAAAGGAATGAGAAGTCGATGAAATAATTCGACGGAAAACCAGCAGATGTATTGAAAGTTTTTTTTTGAGAAGTTTTCATCCTGACACACTTAAGATAAAAATCTGCAATAACAAAAGGCAAGAATACGTATGTGTATACAATAATAAAAACAAGTTAATAAATATATAACTTAACCTACAGAGATTTATAAAGAATAACTTTATTTGAGAATTGACTATGGCTTCTTTCGGGAAAGTTGGTCAGAATCAGGAGCACTGATTTAAATTTGACGCACGACTAGATTTACAGTCTGTATACAAGTTGTGATAGCAAAATCGTATTGCCCCTGACCTGAAGGCTTTACTGCCGAAAGAATCAAATTTCGAATTCGTAAAAGATTTTTATACAGGTTGTTAAAAAAGTGCGTTTGAAATTTTAAGAGGTTACTCAGAATGAAGTATAGAATAGGATTCTTAAGTCCATGGAGAAATAATCTAAAGAATGAAAAACAGATTGCTTTTAAAATTTAGGTATTCATTTAAGTTACGACATACTCGTGATTCTGTTCTTTTGTTTTTAAATAGCAGCTATGCCGTCATAATTGGTAACTTTATACAAGATTATATAAAAAAAATAAAAAACATGCCTTTAACGCATGTCTCCAATCGTATCCCAACAATACGCTTAATTGCTAATAATGTCATGCCCGCAAATTAGGTATAATAATAAAAACAATGAAAAAGAAACCACTAAAATCTAAAATAAAATTGTCAAACATTAGCTTCACTCTAAATAAACAGGTTAATTTCACAACAGTTGTGAAGTTTTGTCACAAATGCTCTTATGAATATATGACTTAGTGTAAAAAAACAAGAACTTATATTAGGTAGACTAGTCTCCAGAGAGTATGAAGTTACAAATTGGAGCCTCTTACAATTTGAGCGAAAACCTTTGTAAATCAAAGTACATGTATTTCGTTTGACGTAAATATGCATCATGTTTTGAATTTAATATGTTATACATACTACATCTCCACCTACAGACAGAAGACACTGGCCCTGAAAAAAAATATTATTTAAATCTCCATGATTTAACCACATCATTTGTCGGCGTTTAGTACTGCTAAGGAGCAGGCAGTAAAACATTAATTCGAAGTTAAGGTTAAACGTTAGTGCTCCCTGGTTGAAAAAATCCGTTAGATGGCGTTAATTCGACTATAACTTGGTTTCTCGATTTAAAAATAGTATAAATAACCCTAAACCATACTACGCAAAACAGCGAGCAGTTACAAGATCAACGTAGGCTAATAAACCATAATAATGTTAATCAAATAAGGACTTCGATATATTTGTCCCCTTACAATTATAGTTTTGCGTTTATCTCGTATGAATAAGAGCTCAAATTATGCACACATACATAAAAATTTCACGTATATGATGCTTATTTTTGACTTACCTCTATAGGTAGGCCATGACCTAGAGGTGCAAGCGGTAAATTTTGTACGAACTTTTTACGTTATTGCTTTTAGGTCCGGGTTCGTAGAATACTACGAGACTATTGTTTTTGTCTTTTTATTTAGTGTGAAAATAAGTACAATGAAAGATGGCGCGAAAAACGAAATCCTCAGCTAAACAAAGCTTATCAGACTAGTTGAGATTGTAGTTACTGTAATTTCAGAAAGGTGGTGCTGAATTATACACCACTACATGCATAAAATTTATGGTATTTTACTGCAGTTTTTAATGATATTACAGAAATAAATTATATAATTATATATATTTGGAGAAAATAAAAGGTTGTAAAGTTTACGTTGGATAGATAAAATCAAAAATATTGTGGTATTTGTATAGTTTTGAACGAGATAAATTTGTATGAAATAGGGGACTGACGTTTAACCTAATCTGTATACTGAATGTTCAACGTTTCTATAATTAAAAAGAAAAATTAATCGTATCGGTACCGGTACTTTTTTATTGTAAAAGGGATCTGAAATATTAAAAAAAAATATATTATTGCGGTACCGGCATCAACTATATTATGGTTTCTTTTATATAAAACAAGGTTTTTTTTAATATGATGAAATTGCAAGACGCAGTTTATTACTTTTCATTGCACATAGCGCTGGTAAATCAACAAAAAGTTTTCTACAGGATTATTTTGTAATGATTTCGAAACTCTTATGAATCTTATGATTGTATTAAAAGTTTTAAAAAAGCCTCCACCCAAGTAAAATAAAGTAAAGGTCTGCTGGAAGAAATTTCTTTTAGAAATAAGTTGCACCCTTTGTGTATATTTTATGTTAAGCTTGTATATTATGCCTATTTAGTGTACACAATATGTCACAATGTCGGATTTTCTTCAACCAGGGAGCACTGACGTTTAACCTTAACTATAAAAGTATAAAAACTAAATCAAATATACACTTAAACGTACCTGGTTTTTGTGAGCGTTGTCTTGCAGCATAAGTTGGGTGATGTAGAAAGACGTCAACGCGTTGCCGCCAAGCGCGGCCGTGTAGGCCCTCACAATAGCTAACACCTACGCGAAATACACGAATGTATAGTGTTGTTGACTACAGGTAATAAGTAAATACTGTGGGTACTTATATCTCACAAAATAAGTTAAATAAAATAAATTTAAATAAATAAATTCTTTTTTGTCCCCATAGACTGGACTATACTGTAAAAGTTATATAATTTCAAGAGTAGAAGCTCCAGTTTAATAGCTGCGCTTATTTATGTGCAGCGGACAGGTCTCTTCTCGTTATATGTATATTTGCTTTGATAAGAGCTTGCAACATACGTCGTTGATATTTGTGGATAGAGCTTTAAAATGGGGCCCTTGTTTATCGGTGTCTTTAGTCTTGAAATTTTATTCCAATACAAGTAATGGTGTCATACTTTCCCATTATTATTCGTATCACAGGGAAGACATTGGCGTAACAGGGGCTGGAGTTCACACATCTATTTTAATCTGCATCGTCATACCAACGACGCAATTAAAAATAACTGCCAAGACGTGCGGAATAAAAAAAGGGAAAATAAATCACATTAGCAGTTTATTTCGACTATTAAGTAATATATTTTCTTTTCTAGTAGAGCTTTATTTTAATTATGTTGTTTGAAAGTTGAAAACTAACTGAACAAGACTGAATAGGTTGTATGTATGGATTCAAATCCAAAAGTATAGGCCGTAGTAGACATTAAAAGAGTAATCAAAATAATGATGAGAACACCCGTTTTTTTATGTCATAGGGGCAAACGAGCAGACGGATCACCATGGTAAGCGATTACCGCCGCCCATAGACACCCGCAACACCAGAGGAGTCACAAGTGCGTTGCCGTCCTTTGAAAGCATTTAACTATTTCACATAATTTTTAACTTCCTGAAATCATACGACTGATCCGCAAATCGGGTTTAAATCAAGGATTGGTGATTTATTTACCATTACCAATGTTATGTTTGGATACAAAAAGAGAGAACATAAGTTCAATAAACGTACGTTGAGAGGGCGCGGATCAGAACTTTCTCACCTGAAATTGTATAATAGATGCTCCGAAAAGAATGACGTTTTGAAAGCATTATGTGCTGCAGGCCGTTTACATGCTGATAAGTCATAAAAATTATTCAAATAAAAATCAACATTCGCTTTTTGAATAAATAACGATGAAACGCGACGACTCTTTAATCTCGGGAATTTTATAGATATTTAACAAACTTAGTGAATATATGTATTAATAATGAAACAAGAACGAATACGCGTCATGTTTTGTTTGGTTTGTGTAGAGAACGTGGAGCGGGTTTAACTGAAGACAAAATAAAGAACATTCATCCTCGTCAATATATCGTCTTCCGCTTAGGTGAAATCTGCTAGAGTATACATCTCACTCCATGTTAGAAACGAGCGCGTAGCAGGTACATCTTTTGTTTGACTTGTACGGCGTTTCAGAGGGCTGCTTTAAATGGCGTGTGATCCATGGCTTAACCTTTCACTTTTACGAGATTTACAAATAGGCTAACCTGTTATCAAAGCGAACGGTTGGTGTCAGAGCGTACTCATGGAACGTGCGTGGAGTTATCATAGCAAAAATAAAATAGTATGTTGTCTTCATACAATACAATAGTACGTCACGAGGCTTGTATGCGTGCGCGCCACAGAAGCCACGCTTCGTTCGCACGCATGCTACGACAACTATAGCGGGGATAAAATCGAAACAGTTAGGGGCCCCGACTCGCTGTTTCATTTTTTTTTTATGTAATAGGTGGCAAACGAGCAGACGGATCACCTGATGGTAAACTATTACCGTCGCCCCTGCACACCCCCCGCAACACCAGAGGAGTCACAAGTACGTTGCCAACCTTCGAAATGGGATGGGGGGATAGGGGGAATGGGAGGGGGGGGGGGGGTTGGGCCTCCTGTATATACCCTCATTCATTTGGCGAAACACAACAAATCGACATCTTATGTTGAATTGTAGTCTGTGTGTCGAATAAATGTTTGAATTTGAACATACAATTTAATTTTATTGTTACTAAGGAGTCAGTTACCTCGCAGGTGAAGGTGTGGAGGAAGCCGCTGAGGCCGCCCAGCTCGCGAACGGCGGTGGTCTCGCGCACGAAGAGCAGCCGCAGCGCACAGACGCGCCGCACGCCGCGCGCGCCGCTCACGCCCGCCAGCGTGGTGAGAGACACCGTCGTCGCCGTCGGCGGCTACACGCGGTTGACAACGTATTGTTAATTATTGAGTATACTATAGGTACCAGCGGCACGCAATGATGGCCGTTTTGACGTTCGTCCGCTCACGTATAAATTAATAACTACGTTTGAGGGAGCAAATTCCTGTTCTTTATTGTCAATAATTTTTGTCAATACATTTTACGTCACTATTGTAATGTGTTTAAAAACTAAAACCAGACTACGGAAAAACCTCTTTCTGAAAAGTATGAAAAAAGAAAATATTATATGGTGATGTTCAGAGGATAGCCGTGGTCGTGGTGGTGGTAGCACGGGTGCGCGTACATCTTCTGGGTCGCGGTAGCCGGTCGTCAGTAAATTAAATGTCAAATTGAAATAATAATATTAATAATCAAATATAAAAATAAATTACAATCTAGTTACTTAATTACAAACTGAAACTGAAATTGTCAAATGACACGCAGATGCACCCAGTGAGCTACAAATGGAGAGTCCCATCTGTCAGCGATAGTGTATAGGATGGTGTTGCGGTTGTCCCGCACCCGCGCCAGCGTGGAGGCATAATACATATAAATAATTTCCGCAGAACTTTGGCAGTTAAAATAAATAATTACACGTAGGTGGAATTGAATACCATGGGGACGAGTTTGGAACTAAAGGCCAAGTGTTGCACGGCGTCTCATTATAATACAAATCTGATATAATCTGGTTAGGCTTGGAGCAGTTTAGAAAACGTCGAAGACACTTGGCTCAGCGTAAGTGATGCACAGATGACCTGCAAAAGTGAAATCACTTGCGGAATCTTGGTTCCCGTTGTTGTGGTTTGACTTGACTTGCTGGTCGTCACCTAGCGGGAAAATGTCGTCACTGGCGTCATCTGCATTGCTCCATTAACTGTTGTTACACAGAACAGGTTATACCTACCCATACACATAAAAAAGTTATTTTTACCTCTCCAGCACGAAAAGGGTGGTTTTGAAGAAAGGAAAAGAATATAAACATAAGTACCTGTTGGTTCATCACTGTGGCTCGCGTCACTATGATTCGTCTTGACCAGCTAATATGACCTTCGTGCAATCGTGCAACTCGAAAATAAAGTTATCGGCATTGGCCCAACTGCCTCCTCAACTGTTGTTACACACGACTGGAACAAACCTGTCCATTCATCAAGGTATGCTTGTCCTCGCCCGCGTCGCTGTGGCTCGGCTTCGCCAGCTGGTCTTCGTCCAACGCGAAGATGTCGTCATCGGCATCGCCGGACCCGCTGCCTTGACTGTTATTCCCGGCGCTGCCACATCGCCCATTGCTGTATTGACTCGTGTCCGCACTGCTGTTCTGATCCGATTTGTTTGGGTCTTGAAGAGGTATCGCCGTGCCAGACACGATTATTTGGATTTCGTCCTAAGTGAAAGGTTATTAGTGTTATCTAAATCTAACTAATTTGATATTCGATGGTTTGTTTTGTACGTTGTTCACAAAATTTTAATACCAGCATGTTGTGTATGTGGCATACACAGTCCTGATGCGTGATGCACACATCGGTAAACCATGCTATCCAATAAAAGTATTCATATTTTATTTTTTTAAACTAAGCTTCAAACAACGCTGTGTGAAACTGTAGGCGCTTTGTAGCATTTTAAAATAAACTCTACTCAGCTTCGAGCCTTACGTTTCTTATTCTTGCTTAAAGAATTAACAACCCATATCGACCCCACTGCAGGGACACGAGTCTCTTCCCATAGCTCGGGAAGGTTAAACCTTACTTCACACATAGGCCCCTATGTGTGAAGTAAGGTTTAACCTTCCCGAGCATTTCTGGATTGGTGGAGGTTGTGGGGCTAGTGTCCAACCCAGTGTCAGAAGTTTTCAAACCGGCTATAAGGCCTCCGATATAGCTTAACAAGTGTCATCTAGCAGTCAGCACCCACGGCTTAACGTGCCTTGCGAAGCACGGAAACGGTCGAGATATATGCCACTAAAAGCCAAACCAATCCAGTTTTGATCGTGTCTGTTGTCAGTTGGCTGACTTAGTAGCTCAGTGGTTAGTACTCCTGACCCGAGATTCGTGGGTTCGATCCCCTCCAAGGGAAAACATTTCTGTGATGAGCAATTTGTTTTCTTTGTGTCTGGATGTATTATATCTATGTATTTAAACGTGTTTGTGTAAGGTTACCATAATATAATACAGGGAATCCTAGTTTGGAGCTAGAAGACCGGGTATTTATAGTATTATTAAAATTATTATCATAGTTATTGTTACTTAAATAATATGTTAGTTGCACCGTACCTCATAATCCCTCACCTCGGGCAGTTCGATCTGGATCCGCGGCGCCACGAGCGCGCAGGGCTGCAGCCGCCGCAGTTTGAAGGTGACGCCATCGAGCGCCCGCGCCACGTGCTTCTCGGCCGCCACCGAAGCGCCTGTCCCTTGCCCGGATAAGACTAGACGCGCTCGCCACACCTGAATTAACAAGAAAAAAGCAATTGTACCCAAGATGTTTCCCAAACTTTAACAAAATCTGTGGCAAATTACGAATTACAAGCAAAAAAAGTTTAAAAGCTGTAAAGATACGTACAGAATAGCGCCATTGTTTTACTTCATTGACCCCGCCCTGACAAAGTAATACGTCAGATTCTTTTGGATCATGTGGACTGACCATATGTTCCCTTAGAAACATCAGTTCCCTCAGGAAAGTGTTTCGAGGTTTTACTTGTTTTTTTTTTTATCATCACTGATCTTTAAAAACACAACGGTATGCAATAATAATTTCCAAACAAAACTGCTTGTACAAAAGCGGACTTACTCTTTATCGAATAAAAAATACTTTATATATTATATCATATTATATGAGTACCACTAACCTGAGTGAAGGCATGCGGTGGTGCCCCGGGCATGGGTTTCAGGGAACTATTGTACACTTGGATCTGCATGTGCAATCGACGAACTGCGAGGACCTTTGCAGTTTCCACCTGATTCAAACACAGATATATAACAAACCTAAGTTTTCAATTTAAATAAGTTTTCTAAATAAGTACGTAACTTAAATCAGTATGACAGAGAAGTAACCTTTTTACAGTGGTAACCAAAGAAATTTGCGATCATGGTTTACTTTTTAATGATAAAACATATAATCATGTTATTATCGTTCACTATAAAGAAATTTATTTTAGGTAATACAAGCCTTTATTTACAAACTCTTAATTAGTAGAAAAAGCTCTACGCAGTTAGTTATTCACTTCCTTTAGTTCTGTGAAAATTTCTAGCTTCCTTTGACTGTTCAAAGATAGGATTGACGGCGCAAACTTAGTATTTGTACGGATTTCAAAAAAATAGCAGCCACAATTTCACTTCGAACAATCTAAGTAACCCTTTACAAACCGAGAAGCAAGAAATAAAAGTACTTTTTTATATTTATTTTGGAACCGTATTTGTAGTATTTCTGATGTACTCACATCTTCTGTCTCGTCCAGTTCAAGCACACAGGTGTCTTTGTCGGCGCTTAAGTCAAGTACGGGGGCCTCAGACTCCGGTTCCGTCTCTGGCAACGCGTAGTTTATGGGATGTTCGATTACTCCTGCAGATTATTACATTCTGTTGTTACGTTGTTGGTAAAAAAGTGTTGTAATGGTAAAAAAATAATTGCAGAGTCACGCAACATAGCATGTGTGCAGCATCTACTTAATTAGAAAAAAACATTTTGAATTTGAATCTGGCACCTACTCGCGATACCTCTCTGGCATAAACAGTTTTGTTGTTGTTATCTACCACACATTAGCAATACACGTTAAGCTTACTCAGTAGCAAAAAAATTAAGCGGTTTGTAAGGGAAGTGTGAGGTTGTATGGGGATAACGAATACTCTAGTCACTAGAGTCTAGTGTACTATACGCCAAATAAAACTATAGTGTACGCGTGTGTGCCTGTGTTTGTGTGCTTGCGTGTGCATTGACATATTATTACAGTATTCAAATACCTATGTCATATCCATTAGCAGCTTTATTAGCAGTAAAGGACTCCCATAATTTCTTTTGTATTTCTACTGCATCTTTCTCGTTTTCTGTAGCCTGTAAAGAATTAAAGAAAAAAAAGACCTTAAGTTAAAACAACTTTACATAGAAAAGCAGCACTGAATTTTTTTATTTTATTATAGTATGTATATTGTCACCTTAATCTTAGGCGGTGTAGGAGGAGGTAAGGCAGCTAATCTAAAGGCCGTCCCACTAGCAAGAGCTATAACACACCTTTCTCCTATTGTTATTTGTGTTTGCAATGAAAACAATGCATTGGCACCCTGAAAAGAAAAGAAATAAATAGTGAAGAAGTACACTGAACAATAATAATTTGTGCAAAGTGTATCGTCGCTAACGTCTGCACAAAATAGACGTTTCCGAGTTAAATACGCCATCTAGAAATAGGTGCAGGTATAAAGAAATATATTAACGTAACTGGTGGGTTGAAAAGTTGGCAAACTTAAAAGGTCGAGCTTTATCAAAAACATAACATAAACGCGCACACTCAATCAGTATTAAGCTACAACAGATGACAGACGATACGTAGGGTACCGAAAGACGTACCTGCATTCGCAGCTTGGCAACTAACAGCTTGTGCAATTCGTACTCGAGGAAAGGCAGCTGGTCGGATATGTCTCTGGCGCCTGGCTCGGACGCCGGCGGAGCCCGTCGCACCCGTGCCGCTTGACAAAAAAAAGGAAACTTTAAGATATTCAAATACTGGTGTAAGATACGTCGTCGCCACTCTAGTAGCACCCGTGTTTGTAAAACTCAAGGTTATATAGGACTGTCTAAATGCTGTGCTAAACGAGGTATAATGCTATCTATTGTATTTTAATTTATCATATGTCAATACTACATAGGATTATGTATGGGTATTTTGCTTACAAAATAAGATTCATTTATGTGTTTTGTAATAAATATAATTTAAGTAAAAACAGTACACGCAAGATACTCACCGACTGCAGTGAGCGTGACTGCTTTAGAATAAGAAATCAGTTTGTTCGGCTTTGTGCAGGTTGCTAGCAGAACGGATGGCACTCTGCATCGTCTTAAAATAAAGCATTTAGATATTTTTTATTGATAAAAAAAACATGTGGAAAACACATTTTCCGATGAATGTATATTACAATAAAAATATACATGTAAGATAGGCTGATTCTACAATATATTAAACCTGTGATCGGATTACGAGTAGGTATATCTATGTCAGTACAGCATTATTTTTATGCAGTAAGTATATTTTAATTTTTGAAGAACTGTTATAAAGTCAGATGTGTCGCGATTTGCATTATTTTAAAATCTTTAATTTGAACGTTACGAAGTACCTATAAGTAAAAATCGTGACCGGCTTGTGTAAATAATCCGTCAACCTTACCTGCACCCGCCGCAGGTCGAGAGCTCGGCGCGATTCGGCCCGGTGCCTGGCGAATAAGGCACGTGCGCAATGGTACACGACTCCGATTCCAACTCGTCAATGGCGGACTTCGATCCGCTTGAGCCTGAAATAAATAAACAAGTGTATCTACTAACTCGTGATGTTACAGGATTAAATGAACAAGTTTTTCCCTCTGATGCAAATCAATCTTCGAACCATAGACTTGCACCCCGCTTCCCGGAGCGACGATATAAAACTTCTTTGGTTCGAACTATAGCTAGTTGGCTACTATGGTGTCGTTAAAAGATCACTCAATGCACACCAGTGAACGAGTAAATTTATATATTTTTTTATATTACCTTAAGTAGTCAGCCCTTGACATTATCTCCCCTGATGGGCAGTGATGATGATGCCGAGAAATGGAAGCAGGCTTACCAAGATTTCCCAACGCAATGGGACGCAATCAACATTTTTTAAAAATTTTTTTGCACAATTAGTAAGCCCTTGTAACAACTCACCTGATAGTAAGCGATGATGATACTCTACCAAAATTCATCTGAATGCTACACAGATATAACTAGTGATGAAACAATTACAATTATTAGCATTTTAACGATCAATTGTAATTGTCACGTTTATGACAATTATTTTAAAAAATACGATTACCACTTTTTAATTAAAATATCTAGAAGACAAAACTTTATCGTAACCGTTCCGCTAGAAGCCTCACTATAGAATTTCAAGATTCTGATTATGTCATGAAATATTGCCTAAAAAGTGCCCAAAGGAAAACAATTGTGCCATCGTAGTTTCAGAGAAAATCGAGTCTTTCAGCCCTTATTTCCCATTTACCCCTTTTGAGAGGTCGCCACCGGGGTGGTGTCTGGCACTAACAAGGCGGCATTTACGAACCCGGTGGTCAATAGCACTTATTTATTTTACCTGTAGTAAATTTTTTGTATTTTTTTATTTATAGTTCATTTATAGTGAAGTGGTCGATTCTCATTACGTACTGTAAATTATATTATTTCGTTCTGTCATGCGCTTAACTATTGCAGTCGAGAAGCTTTTAGGTTTGGACGGGTCATATTATGTGGTGTTTCAGGTCTCGTATTATGATTTTTCAATACATAGTCTTTTAACAATCCAGGCGCTTTTCAACAGACTTCAAAAAAAGGAGGAGGTTCTCAATTCGTTCACCGATTACTCGAAGACGCCTGAACCGATTTGGAAAATTCTTTTTTTGTTTAAAAGGGTATATTCACAGGTGGTCCCATATAAATTTAATCGAAATCGATTCAGCAGTTTTTGAGAAAATTAACAAAAACATAGCAAAATTGGAGTTGTTGCGATTGAAGTCGGTTGCTTTTGACGTATTCAGCGTGGTCAATTATATTAAAACACTATTAATCCTAAATATGATAAAAACCAATTTTAATTCCAGTAATTGAATTTTAAACGTAATTGGCAATTAAATCTTGAAATAATTGTAATTATTAACCTGTAATAGTTTTATCACTAATTATAACATATTGACATATAAAAACTTACCAGAATTTTGGTTGTCAGTATCTGCGCTAAATTCACAATCTAGGTTAATAACTGCCGCAGTTCCCGAGGCGGACAGTACGCATACATCCTCACTGAAAGAAAAAAAAACATGCAATAGCCATGACTAAATACGTAACATCGGGTCTTCAAAACCTTTTTAAATGGTGTGGGGTGAGGTGTCATGATCAGTGCAAAACCATACTTTGAAGACACGGCACGGCAATTGTACGGCAGCGGGCGAGTGTTATATAATTGTATCCTCACAAGCAAAACTACTACATATGTACTTATATTTAATCGCGCTGCTCGTCCAAGCCAGAATCCGATATTTAGGTGGGCCAATGGTAACTCCACATGTAATTAGGAAACTCGATCCCAAGTAACTACGTCCTACAATTCATCAGAACTATCGGACTGAAGAAAATAATATAAATAGGGGCAGTGATTACAATATATCTACCCAGGTCTCAGTGATCCTAATGGATAATGGCCCTAACCTAATGGGCCCACCTCCAATTTTATTCCCCTCATACTCAAATAATAATAAAAGTGACTACCCTGACCATTGATTATACAGGATGTTAAAAATAGAGCTTTTGAAATCTTAAAGGGTTACTCAGAATAAAGTATAGATTTTTTTTTTTTTTTATGTGATAGGTGGCAAACGAGCAGACGGATCACCTGATGGTAAGCGATTACCGCCGCCCATGGACACCCGCAACACCGGAGGAGTCACAAGTGCGTTGCCGACCTTTGAAATGGGATGGGGGATGGGGGAATGAGGAGGGGGAGGGGGGGTTGGGCCTCCGGTACCCTCACTCACTCGGCGAAACACAACAAACGTTGCTTCACGCCGGTTTTCTGTGAGGCCGTGGTATCACTCCGGTCGAGCCGGCCCATTCGTGCCGAAGCATGGCTCTCCCACGTCTAGAGAATACAGGAAAAATAGAATATAGAAATAGAATATAAAAATAAAATAAACAGAGAATATAGAATACAGGAAAAATATTGAATGAATCATATCTAATTTATTTCAGTTTCCCATACTTATTCTTAACTCAGTATTCATATTTAGTATGGGAAACTGAAAATAAAAATTGTAGATCACATTTTTTCAATATTTTTCCTGCATTCTATACTTGATTCTGAGTAACCCTTAAAAATTTCAAAAGCCCTTTTTTAACACCTGTATATGGGTATATGTGCTAGGATCTAATGTTGAGTAGCCGGCATGGTATACCATATAGCTGCATTCTCGGTGTATGCGATGACAGCGTTGCACCGCAGCGCGCGCGCGTGCGCCCTGAGCTCGGTGCGCAGCTCCGCCCACCAGGCGGCGCGCGCGGCGCTCTCTCCGTCCGGGTCCACCAACTTCACTGAGCGCGCGCACACCGTGCCGCCTGCCCGTGGAATTTTATATTTAATTTAGCAAATGCTTATAAATTAAGCGTGTATCCAGTACTTCTTCCAAATATACCGTAACTATAGATACTGCAGCGCTTTTAGTTCACAATTTTACAACAGCTACAGAGATACGCGTCCTATAATAGTTGTAATGTGACAGCTTTTCTAGCAAACTTTTTGTGAGTGTGATGCTCTTTTAGGTATTTAAAAGTTTTTTAATCTGATGTAGACTACCACAGACTTCCAAGCGACAAAATAAAACTTCAATGCCATGTTCGTTTCCAGGACACTTAAACAATAATAAGATTTCCAAAAAAGTAGTATGAAATCACTTTTACAAGTTTTTTATTAAATGAATCATTTCTACGCACTATACGAGTTTTAAGTTTTTATGAATCTCCTACAAAACCATTGTACATGGTGAAAATAAAAAAACTTAATAGAGTGAAATATATTTCGAAATATACAATATACAGGGCGTAAATCTACAGGTGCGTCCAATTTAAATCAGTGCTTCAAATCCTTCAAATTCTTCTACTCCCGATTCTGATCAACTTTCCCCTAGGAACCCATAGTCAAATCGCAAAATATTTTTGGACTTTCCATACTAATTTGGCCGCTCGGCTGATCGATTTGTGTGAAGAGTCCAAAAATTTTTATGCGATTTGACTATGGGTTCCCTGAAAGTTGATCAGAATCAGCAGTAGAAGCACTGATTAAAGTTTGACGCACCTGTAGATTTACACCCTGTTTATTTTTTTACATTTGAATTAGGGATTTCTGGCTATCTGTTCTAGCGAATTCGCGGAGCATCTGCTACAGTAAAAAAAGTACATCAGAACACTGACTCATAAGAGGTGCATATAAAATCTGTTATAACTTACTTAGTATTGTAATAAATTATTTGAAAACGAATTTAAGTAATGTACACGAGTTCTGTATTAAAGCTTCAAATTGCAGAACTACACTTGACTTTAGGAAGTCACAGACTTACAAAAATATATAATACCTATATACTGCTCAAAAGAAAATAAGGGCCAGCAGGTTTTTTGTTATATCATTAGAACATCATTGTTAGACCCCTACTGAGCATTATTTGAAACATTTATTAGCTAAAATTGTAAACAATAGCATTATTTTATGAAAACGTAAAAAAAAATGCTTTTTATTATTTTAATGATATAATAAAACAACCTGCTGGCTTCTTTTGAACAGTATATAAGACTACATATTAAATTTCGTAAAGACAGTTTACAACTATACCATAAGAAAAAAATATCAACACTTATTAAAAGCTTAAGGCGGGACAAATTTAGCAACTCTAAAAATCTTCATAAATTCATTCATATAAAAAACATTACATTGCAATGTATCATTTTATCATCGTCATCAATACTTCTTAAAAAGAAACAATACAACTGGTTGAGTTTGACAAAAACAAAGAAACCAAATATACAAGGTTTAACAAAAAGGGTTCCTACTCATCAAACTGAAAAACTTTTGTTCTTCAACTTTGTTGAAATCGCAAAAAAAATATTTAGATGATAGATTTGTATGAAAAGTCCATTTTCAGTTTGATGAGTAGAAGCCCACCTTGAAGTATTTATACTTCATTCCAATCAAAAAAAGCAAAAGGTAAACAAACGTAGTATGCAAATGACATTGACATGTGTCAGTTCCATAGTAAGTTTATTTACGTTTTGCTTTTTTTTGATTGGAATGAACCATACACCCTGTATAGATATAACACAACTGCGTCAAAAATAAATTACCGGAAGTGTCCATTATTCCAGCGGAATGTTGTAGCTAAGAAGAATGTGAGTATAATAGGGAATTAGAGCATCATTAGGACTAATTGTGCGCCAGCAGCGGAATTTGTGCGTCTTATAATTTCGGAGATATTCATTAAAAACCGATTCCGCCAGGGTCACGTTCCCCCAGCGGCATGATTTGGAAAAAGACGGTCTAGCTCATAACAAAGTACATGACTGAGTAGCTTTCGTCGTGTTATAAATGTGCGCAAATAGCGGAATTTGTGCATCTTATGGTTTTCGAATTATTCAAGATTCCGCTGCAGTAACGTTTTTGGGTTTTCTGTATCTCGAAAACGGCTGATAGAAGAAATTTCGAAAAAAAACCACTAGTAGACCTTAATTTGTGCGTAATTTGAGCAATGTTAGTTTTTTGAAAATTATGATATTTTTTTAGTAATTAATTTGTTTAGAAAATCAGGAAATTCTGATTTACAAGAAAACGAGTGAAGTTGCAATCGAATAAAGAGCACTCAAATATTCCTCTAGTAGACCCTAACAATATCTGCAATTGTGAATTGTATTATCCAGTCAATTAGTGAGATATACCATTTAATTACGAAATAAAGTTAGCGAAATTTTAAAGATTGAATTTAGTGCTCCCATAAGACTATAAAACATGAAATTCTACATAAAATTAGAGCGTCCTGCTAGCAAGCTTTCCTGTAAGTTTCAGCTTTGAATAACGTTGATTTAAAAAGATTTACCCAAAAGAAGAAAGAACGAACATTTTCCCTATAACCCGACCAAATTAGAATGTATACGAGAAAGCGGCCGCGCCATACAAAAGGATAACCTTCCTAAATTGGTAGCATACAACCAGAACTAATTGGACAATTAAGCAGAAAAATTTTTGATATGATGTTAATATATGTTTTATTATTTGGCGTCGTATTTAAATTAACTAAAATCGGGTAACATCGACAATTTGAACAACAAACTTTTTGATGTATCGGCATAAAACTCAAAATGTTTAAGTAGATGCTTTGCACATGCTTTTAAATCGTCAATATTTTTTTTCTACCTAGTACCATAGAACAAATACCATACCATAAAATAGCATAGAAGTAATTAGTACTTTATTACCTCTATGTGTTGAAGTATATTTCTCGCAAAGCAGATATAATCAAATCAATGCTTTGTTAATTTCTGATCAAAGTGTTTATCTTATCGCTTTGAACTGAGCTGCGCTTCTCACACAGGTAGCCCCCGGGGCACGGGTACAGGTAATGAGCTCCCCCCGTCGCGCGAGTTCCCGTGTTTTTGAAACTCGTCCAGATGTGCACCCGTCCATGTGGCAGATTTCTGCCATTTGGGCAGATTTGGCTACTAAATTTTAACTCAGGCAGAATAAGCTGACGATTTAAAAAAGTTTTTGGCAGTTTTCAAGGAAATACTTTTTTTAAATAGCAATAGAAAAGTTATATATTTTTTTTATGACTTGCTAACTAGAAAATAATTTTAATTAGGTTCTGAGCTAGCAACTTTTGTTTCATGCAAAGTAGTACGGGAATTTCCCGTTTACCTATTAATTTAATGTAGGTGAACCATATACATAATTATCCATAATATCAGGGTTCCACATAGTGTGGCAGATTTTAGCAGATCGCTTCTTTCTTCTCTCAGAACTCTTCATTGTTTCATTCTTCTTTTTAATTTTTATTTTAACCTTCTCGAACTATTAATCAGTATGCTACAAATTAAATACTACTTAATGTTGATTTTTTTTTAATCCTCTGTTTTTAGCCCTTGGCATCATCTCACCTGAGTAATGATGACGCCGATGATGGAAGCGGGCTTACCAAAGAATCCCCAACGCAATGGGGAACTGGCTATCTTCATGCCGGAACACATCCGTGCTGTTAACATTTATGTTTGGCGGCAAGACTTAGATAAGATACTTACTATCTAGAAATCTTATTACAAGTATCTTTTATAATAACTTCGTCCCGGCCGCTATACGAGCACGTAGGTACTAAGAAAACAATCGTCAATAAAACATTTGCACGCAACTGTACTTACATAGCTTCCTTCAATATACCTTTCATTTAAGAAGGTTATCCTTTTGTATGGCGCGGCCGCTTTCGCGTATACATTCTAATTTGGTCGGGTTATAGGGAAAATGTTCGTTCTTTCTTCTTTTGGGTAAATCTTTTTAAATCAACGTTATTCAAAGCTGAAACTTACAGGAAAGCTTGCTAGCAGGACGCTCTAATTTTATGTAAAATTTCATGTTTCATAGTCTTATAGAAGCACTGAATTCAATCTTTAAAATTTCGCTAAATTAATTTCGTAATTAAATGGTATATCTCACTAATTGACTGGATAATACAATCCACAATTGCAGATATTACTAAGTTCTACTAAAGGAATATTTGAATGCTCTTTATTCGATTGCAACTTCACTCGTTTCCTTGTAAATTAGAATTTCCTGATTTTTCTAAACAAATTAATTACTAAAAAAATATCATAATTTTCAAAAAACTAACATTGCTCAAATTACGCACAAATTAAGGTGTACTAGTGGTTTTTTTTCGAAATTTCTTCTATCAGCCGTTTTCGAGATACAGAAAACCCAAAAACGTTACTGCAGCGGAATCTTGAATAATTCGAAAACCGTAAGATGCACAAATTCCGCTATTTGCGCACATTTATAACACGACGAAAGCTACTCAGTCATGTACTTTGTTATGAGCTAGACCGTCTTTTTCCAAATCATGCCGCTGGGGGAACGTGACCCTGGCGGAATCGGTTTTTAATGAATATCTCCGAAATTATAAGACGCACAAATTCCGCTGCTGGCGCACAATTAGTCCTAATGATGCTCTAATTCCCTATTATACTCACATTCTTATTAGCTACAACATTCCGCTGGAGTAATGGACACTTACCGGAATATTCAGTATTGTGTAGAAACAATTCGCTGGGGCTTCATTTAAAATAAAAAATGCAAAATGTAATGAACGTCTACAATATACTTACCTAAATGCACTATGAATCCTGAAGGATATTCCGACATCGTCAAAAATGGATACTCTAACATATCCAGATTATTACTATTCATTGATGGTCGCAAGATAGCGCCGCCTCCACTTCCCGCATTAACAGATGTATTCAGAGAACCTCCTTAATTGTTAAAAAAAAAAGGATTAATAACTAACAATTTGAAAGGGCTTAAAAATGATAAAGCAGTCTAAGAAAATACAAACCTTTAGGAGTAACACTGAGATCGGAATCGGAAGACCGCCGATGGATACCCACTGGAGTAGAGGAGGCGTTTAGCGAAGGGTTGGGCGGCGGTGAGGTGGTCATAGGCTCTCGACTTCCGTACGACTCGTGGCGAGCATGTCGCGGTGATCCTTTATCTTCATATTGATCCGTGTCACGGTCACTCCTGTCAAAACGGCACGCTGCATGCGAGTTATCACACACGCTAGCACTGTTAGTTTCACTATCACACTCGGACGGGCAGTCACATGTTCTCTCCACTCCTTCTACGTCTAAGCTCTCGGAACGATCGAAACTGGTTTCAGGTAGCGACGGTATGGTTTCTAAAGGTGCTCCGCTAAGTATGGGATGAAAATGTTTTAAAAATGGTTTGTTCTGTGAAAATTTGCATGGAATAACAATGGTAGAATCTAATTCCTTGGACATTTTTCGCGATTCTTCACTGGACTCTGAAATCTCGTGAATGCTTTCTTGTCTTAATAACATTTTGCCTTTGCTATGTTGCGACGACGTATTTTCATCTGTTTTTGACTCTAACTCCTTTTCGGAAACATTGGGTTCTGATGATGATGATATAAGAACAGATTGTAGTTTATCTATCAGCATTGTTTCCATGGCAGAATGAAATAAACTGCTTTGTTTTTTCACTTGATCGAAAGAATCTGTTTTAATGTTATCATCACTATGAGAATCTGGTGCTTCAATGGGCTCCATGATCGTAGGCGAAATAAGCGTTTGGGCTTTATCCATCAGAATTGTTTCCATCGCATTATGGAGCATTCCGCCGTGGTTTTTTATCTCACTGGCACTCAATCGATTAGTGGTCTGATCTGCATCGTGGACAAATGCAGAGGTTTCAGGGCACATAGGTTCACTGTCCGTCGATACAAGAGACTGTACTTTATCCATAAGTATAATTTTCATAGCTGTTTGAATTAAATTATCCTGCTTTTTATTCTTATTAATTGACATATCAGACTGATTTCTTTCCAATATTGGCGCACTAGCTTTGCGTTCTAATTCTGAATTATAACTTATACTAACACTACTATTATCAGGAAATATTCTTTCCGATGATAACCTTGTTAGATTTTTATTTTGATCAAACAAATGCTGAAAATTTGCTTCAGACAACCTGTTATTCTCAACATTTACCTCATCCAGATTTAATGTCTGTTCTTCACCTGGATTCAAAGCTTCTTTTATAAGTCTAGCCCCTTCAACTTGTTCCAACTTTTCATTAACATCGTCAAAAAAACGTTTTTCTTTTGATTGTATAGATTCTGGTGAAGTAGGCACCAGTAGCGATTGAATTTTATCCATAAGTATGGTTTCCATAGCAGTATGCACTAATCCAGTTGGTTTTAAGACGGGTTTATCTTTTTTGGGTGCTTTGTGCTCAAATAAATGAGGTTCATCTCTGGAATATGGTGAAGATGGAACGCTCATAGATGCTCGTGACTCTGGTTCAGAGCCTATATACATTTTAACGTTTGAATGAAATTCCTCCATTTTTTGCTGTGGCTTTTGATGTGTAAATAATGCTTCCTTATCTAGACTAAGCAAATCTGCGTATGATATAAAAGGAGATCCTAAGACGGTCTCACTTGGTGCTTTCGAGGAGGACTCTGAAAATGACCCTGGTTGGCTAAGCGAAGTTTTCGTATCTGTGTGTTTTTTCTTCGGTATTAGAGAATAGTGTGAAATACTCTTAAGCATTTTACTTTTGGAAATTTTTGACAGTTGTCGTCGAATTCGTTTAGAGGAGCGATATACGAAACCATGATGTTCGGTAGGGGACGAAGGCGCACTCATAGTTTTTGATACTTTCTTGTGAGCGAAAGGATTATGCAATTTAAAATGATGACGGTTATTGTGAACTTCTGAGCCCATCTCATTCGTTTTAGTAGAGGAAGTTATGGGCATTGATAGTGCTTTGGAGACCACAGCTTTTTCAGGACTTTCATTGTCAGAACTTGTTGTCGTAAAGTTGTTCGGTTTACTTGAATGGGCATATTCCTCTTTTTCTTCTGTCTTTATAAGTTCATTAACGCGAGGTGAACCTTCATCAAAAATACTTAATTTCCTTTCCATTTGTGCAATAAAATCTGGATTTACATTATGAGTTAGAACAGATTGCACGACTGAACTCGTTGTTTCTACAATTTTCTCATTATCTGTCTTTTGATCAGAACTTTCATCGTCTTCTTCTGAACTTGTGTATACTTCTGAACTATCCCCTGAGAGCGAAAGAGATCCATAATAACCAGCTTCTTTAGGTAATTCTAAATAATTTTCGCTTCTTATTGCCATCGGCGTGGCGGGACAGGATTCAGATAGTTTTCTGTGTGGTGTTTGTTCGTCATCTTCGTAAACTCGTATATTCATATTATTCAATGACGAATGAACATCAGTACTTATTCTTCTCATTTCTAGTTGGTTCGTTTTAGAGTCCTCAACATTTTTGTCATCATCGGACATGTTTATTGTAGGTTCAGATTCACTTGTGCGTCGCATAGTTGAACTGGGTGAATGTTCAGAATCCTGATTTTCGGCTATACAAGCAAGGCTAGTGTGAGCATGTATTACAGATCTAGCGAGAATGGAAGCCATGCCCACCCCTTCATCTTCTTTGTTTGCAAATACTTTGCGAAACTTAGGCTTTTTCAGTCTCTTAAATTTTTGGAATTCATTTCTTATATCAGTTATAGAAATTCGTGAAGTATCAGACGAGTTCGACTGTATAGAGACTTGGTCATCTTGTTTATCGCTTTTCCTTGACCGAATACTGCCAAACTTCTTCGTAAAAAAGTTAGTTTTCATTTTCTTAATCTTTTGTAAAGGTCCTGTGGAGTCAGAATCTGAATCTTCGCTTCGTTTTAAAAGTTTATTTAAATCAATTTGATCTTCAGATATATCTTTTAAACTTTTTTGAGATACATAATCATCCTGATATAATGACAATTCACTAGTAGCATTTTTGCCACTCAATTGTCTAGCCATGAATATGCTTTTTTCATCATCATCTACATTGTCAGTTTCTCCGTCGTCAAGAATAGTCGGCGTTTTGGGATTCAGTATATTAAGTAACTTGTGAAGTTCATCTTGATGGTGTGAAAAATACTGATTCAAGTCAGTGATACTTTCTGTATCGGTCGCCAAAATGTCCAAGTACTTTCTGAGTTGTCTATTATTTAGCAAAATTTATAAGCGTAATACACAACAAACCATGCAAATATATTTTCATGAGTAATTGTTTTATTTCATATTTTACTAAAAATGCACATAACACTTAATCTAAATATATATTTAAGACATGTTACTTTAAATAGCAATCATCATAAAATATTACATCCATTCTTGTACATCGAAAGCTTGGATTTATCAAGATTCTGTTTTAATAATTGGCATCCAGTTTACACGATATCATTTACTTTTTCGGGTTCTCTAGCTACATAATTAGTTATAGCATGTATAGTAAAATTACTCACTGTTGCGTGCAAGGTGGAATGTTAAGAGGTTGGTGAGCCATCGGTAAAGGTGTTATGCTTACAGCAGTGCCTGGAAGGCAGATATTATTCCCATATTATTGAATGTGTTACTATTAACTTGTTATTTTATATTGTACCCTCCAACCAACAACCAGTCAACCGTGCCGTATAGACATTGAAATATACTACGACGCGACGGACCCTATTCTAAAGACGATGTAGGGATGTTGATTACTACTTTATAATTTTAGTGCGTTTTTAGGGTTCCGTACCCAAAGGCCAACGGGACTCTATTACTATGCCTCCGCTGTCCATCCGTTCGTCCGTATGTCTGTCAGCGGGCTGTATCTCATGAATCGTAATAGGTAGACAATTGAATTTTTCAGTGTGTATTTCTGTTGCCATTATAACAACAAATAATAAAATAAATTAAAAATTAAAGGGGGCTCTCCCACTAGAAACGTGTTTTTTTTTAAATTTTTTTGCTCGATCTTAATAATGTCAATAGTTCGATGCTTGAAATGCTCACAAAGTCTGTATTGCTAAATTCGCTAAAAAATAATAATAAAATAAAATTATATTAAAAAATTAAAGGGGTCCCCATACAAGAGACGTGTTTTTGGAGTTTCTTGTACGACAGTACGGAACCCTTTATGCGCGAGTCCGACTCGCACTTGGCCGATTTGTTGGATTATGTTGTCTCTACGAGTAATCCTTTTTTTCGAGTGTACAACCTCTTACGTGGTATCGTTCAAAAGGTCTTTCAAAACGAAGGCGCGTGAGTGTGAACATATTTTTATGAGGTGTAAAACTGTCTTCAAAATTTTTCGTAGGTACTTATTGACGAACCTAAACAATTTCAGCGATGTTCCGAATTAAAAATTGAAATTGAAAATGTTTGAAAGAATATTTTTGTACTTACAGCCAACATCCCCGTAAGCTAACTTACTTAAATAACAAATAAACTTGCCAATAGCCCTAGCAACAACACCAGCTTCGCCTTCCAGATCAAAGTCTTGTTGATAGCCCACCACTGCATTAGCTCCAAGCTCAGCAGCTTTAAGCCCCACTAGACGTTGTACCTTTAAAAATACCATTATGGATCAACAAGGTGCAAAAAAGGGCAGGTTTATATAAAACAATTTGTATAGAATTGTTTAATATTAAAATTTTAATTTATTTTATTTACTTGGTTGCTAAGTTTAATGAAAGCGACTTGTCTCGCTTCGTTTGAGGCTCTGGGTGTCCTGATCTTATCAATCCATTGGTACTCAGGATCATCATTGACTACCAGCTCTTCAACAAACCCGTGCACTGCTGTTACAGTGTAGTTGGAAGGAATCATAGGACCTAAAAGAATTAAAATGATTGATTCATATACCACAACAGTTTATGGAACAGTTACGTTGTCTATAAAATTTTCTCAGTTACTTACAATGAAAAAATTGTACACCACAACTGGATGTCTTGTATTTGTTGAAGTCGGAAAACAGCTCGACTTTGACTATAACATTGAGTTCACCACGGATGCCATGCATCGTGTCAAACACTGGTATCCAGCCGGACATGACGGCAGCTACAACATTAGGAATACGGTTTAATTAAGGTCCTTAGCAAGTAACACATTATGATATTCATGCAAGTTAATAAAATTCATTACTTGTGTTTTTTGAAAATCCAACTCTCAGGCAGGCTTGTATAAAAGAAATGACACAGTATAAAAAGTTTGTTATACTTAATAACATTCACACAAAATATGTTCTTTTTAATAATAAACATTCAAAAGGTAATTTTAAGAACAGAAATAAAGTGAACTATGTTAATATCTCTCTAGCGATTCTAATTCAAGTTCTGTACAATCAAAATAAATGTTTATGTTAATGTTACAAATGTAAAATTTTATATATTTTTTTATCCACACAATCTCACCAGTTCCGGAGGTGACTTTTTGTAAGAATACTCATTTTACTAATATTTCGATCTAGAACAACAATGCTACCTCCAGGTGGCGCTCCTCCCTTGGTGTTGTTGGCCTCCCGCGCTAGCAGCGGAGCCAGGCTGATGACCACCTTGCCTATAGCGTCATTGGCAGAGTACGTATCGTGGTCCATGAGCCGCAATTGGAGAGGCTCATCTTGCAGCTCTGACTCGTCTACCTGTGATATCATAGTAATTCATTAAATTTGGAATGAACCCATTTTATTCACAAACGCAGCTTATTTCGACATAAAACGTGATAATTCGCATGGAAAAATAAATAAAATCGATAGGTGAAAAGTAATGAACAAATGAGGAGATATGTAGGAGAAGTGTAATTGTAAAACATTTATGGAAAATAAACTTATTATTATTATTATTATAGAATTAAAGTAAATGAAATAGCTCACAGAATTGCTAAACACTGTAGTGGCGGGCGAAGCACATAGGTCGTAGAACAGATAGCCATTGGGGCTTTAAAGTTCTCGAGTGGCGATTGTACACACGAAGACGTAGTGTAGGCAAGACGCCCACCTGATGAAAGTCACGTGAAGCCACTGGATGCGGGCAGCGCAGGACCGATCGGCGTGGAAATCCCTGGGAGAGGCCTTCGTCCTGCAGTGGACCTCTTTTGACTGATGATGAAAAGTAATGATCGGCGTTGCGGCAATCCGCAATTTAGAACCGACTTTAAGACAGCAAAATCAATAGTCAGCCCCTCAGTAATTATTAGTGCTCTGAGACTAAAAAGTATTTGTTTCATTCAGTGCTTCTCTTATTGAGCACAAACAAAACAAATATGTCAGTTTTACTAGTATAAGTATGTTACACTAGTTTGGCATTCAAACATACTTAAACATATTTGAAAATAAACAAACTATTACTAGACGCTCACCAGACACATTACAAAAATAATTTGAGTATCAACAGCACATGGCAAAAGTTGTATCTTAGCCAAGTGTTTCACTCGTATATATTTAGCCAAAATAATATAAATATACTCTTTGATTTAGTCTAGTATTTTGTGTAACTAAAGTCTGATACTAAGTATATGTAAACTGACGTAGTTATGACTTATTGTGGCTTCCATCAATCACACAGGTTAACTGACTAGAGATACTGTCATAACTTGGATGGGTTACAGTTAGTGGCATTTATCTCGACTGATGGTGATGGTTGCTATCAGTGGATGGCAGACACAGTCTTTATGCCATGTAAGAGGCCTTATACGTGGGTTCATTCATCTCTATACGTGGAGTTAAAGCCAAACCTTTCTGGAGTATGGAAACAGACCCGTTCCTTAGCACTGGTGACCAATATGTGTTATTAACGTTAATATGCAAATTATATGCCTTATGCATGTACACCTTTTAGCCAAAATATTGTGGTTTCGATTCCCCATACCCTTAATGCCAAATTTTTGACTGGTGGTCAGATTTATTAGCTCTGCTGACTAGGTGCATGCAATATCTATAAATTAATTGTACGTGTAACAATAATCCAAGCAAGTTTTTCTGCAATTTCAAAAGAGCTAGTTAGCGAACAATATTTCACAATTTATTTTTGATGCCAATAACTCCTTGATTTATGAAACTGAAAAGTAAATCTATGAATACCTAAAATTCAACAAATGTTTTTGTTATAACAGTTAATTACTGAGATTCTCCAATATTGTGAGTTTGTCTGAGGACATGGAAAATTTCAAATCTCATCAAAATGAGACCCGGGCCTGCGATTGGTATCTTGCGTCTGCCTTCTTCTAAATGATTACAAATGTTAGGTAGGTAGGTTAAATTTGCTTTGAGTTTTTTTTCTTTGTGGGGAAATCTGGGGACCCTTAATTATGTATATAAACATGAATTTGGAAAATGGATAACAAATACACTCAAACAAAGAACTTAAATCATTACCTCAAATCTATACCACTCTGTGCTGCTCCAGTGAGGGTTCAGTGACTTTCTGCATACATCAGTCTTGTGGGTTACACTGCCAAATTTGATTTCCACAAATGCATCAGTGGTATCACCTGCCCTGTCCATCACAGGCAGGTTTCTTCCTGCCAACACCTTCACCTTAATTTTACCAGGCATTCTTGTAAATATATTTACAAACACGTTTTCATATTGAAGAATAGTTTTTTCAAGTTTTTAAAATCCAAGTAGGTAGCACAAGTACATATACTGTTTATCACATCTTGATATGATGATAACAGATTATGCGGTCACAGATAATGCCAAGAAGATCAATAGCCTAGCCAGTTCATCAATGCCTACAATCTTATCATTGCTGAGTAACACAAATCTGCTACAGTCCATTTTTTTCGGTGTACGTTGGTCATATTTTTTACTATCAAGATCTTTGTTTCGACTAGACTATACTGCGCACGTACGGCCCTTGTAGGCCCTAAGATAACACGGGAAAGCTCCAAAATGCTGTCTACTGAGGAGTTTATTATTAGACAAATGGAAAGTTATTTTTATAAATATGATTTGCCGCTAAACGCAAGGTGTAGGACTTGAACATTGAAGCAAGGCAAGTCAGACGGTCAGCGTAGTTTCCGACCCTATATTAGGCGACGTAATGTGTACAGAGTTGACTAGGTATTGAACGCGGTGTATCCCATATACTTTTCGCCAAGCTCCAAGATGTACAAACATCGCTACAGTCTTTTGTCAGACCATGATGTACAGTCCAAGTATGGTTATTTGGCGTGTGCGTGTTTAAAAGCCGGAACTAACGCCCAAGGTGACTCTGAGTGGGTCCTGTAGTCTCGGGCAAAGAATAGAGCTACGGTATCTCCTGCCTGTCGTAAAAGGCGACTAAAAGGGGATTCGGGCGCCGCGGGTCGTCGGAGTGGGGGCTCTGGCGATTCTTTAGCACTGACGGCAGTCCCGGGAAGGACGACAGTTGGAAGTGGCCTTCACTGTCGTGACGTACGGAATGAGCACCGGTGCTTTCCTTTTGGAGATCCCGGAGCTCTTTCAACGTACAGAGGACGGTCACCGAGGGGGTTTTAGTGGTTGGAATCCCACATAACCCGGCATCCCCCCCAGAGACGTCGGGTATCTTTGAAAGATTCCCCCCCCCCCCCGACACCAAAAAAAAAAAGGGCGACTCTGTGTAACTTAAACAAATAAAAAAAAAACATTTTGAGTTCAGCTCTTTTTTCAAGTGGAAGATAAGTGAAGCCTGGAATCCATTAACAGTTTCCACTCAAGTCCAAAAATTTCCAAATTCAGTTTAATTATTTTTTCCGCATACAGATCTGAGGTAAAGTTCATTCCAATAGGGAGTTTTCAGATGATGTATGTCACACCGTTCATAAGATTCTCAATAGATGGCGTTTCTAAGTTTTGGTAATGTATTTTTAAAAACAGCGTAGAATTTACGGTAGCAAAATAGATTTAGTATTGTTGAAAATATATAAAAATTCACCTGAACATAGATTCTTATTAATTAATTAATGATTTTTATAAATTAATTATTTTCTCTTACTAATTAATTCTTAACAGAAATGAAAAATTTCCAACTTGGTCAAGTATGGATAACCTGGGTGTGTTCTGGTTTCTTTGTTATAATATAATTTCTTCTTCCGAACCAAAAATAAATTGATTTTAATACATTTTTATAATTGAAATGCAATTTATAACTCAGTATTATGTTAGAATTCTTTTAAGAAATACAAAAACAATACTGATAGGCTTTGTGCATCAAAAATTATGAAAAGATCTTTTTGGATCAAAATACAAAAAATATTCAATGAAAAGTAATCTTCGAAAGCTATTCATCATTATTATGATATTAGTCGGTAATATCAGTCAGTTTTGACGATTTTTAAGAGATTTTTGCTATTTCCAATGTTGATCAGCGCCATCTAGTTGAGTTTAGAGAAAACCGTAGAAAATTCCCTATTAAAAATATCAAAAGTATTACTTATTTTATTAGGCATCTGACATTGGCATGTATCAGTTCCATAGTAAGTTTGTTTACCTTTGCTTTGTCTTGATTGGAATAAGGTATAGGTACAGGTCATGTATTTGTCTATGCATAGCAGTGTTCGCGATTTTACATGGTGACTTTTTTGTCGTTCCAGAAATTTTCAGGTGTGATTCGATGCACTATTTAAAATAAATATCTAAAATAAAAAAATAAACATTATTAGCAATAAGTGCACATTTTTTGAGAAATCCTACAAATCCCGCCTATTTATGTGCTACTTTGAGCGTCCATTGATGGTTCTTATCAATGACGGCAGTGCGGCAACGTCGCATCGATCATCAGCGAATATTCTATCTATGAATTTCACGCCACGTCACAGGTAGGGTACCTACTTATTTACCTACTACGTAATTAATGTCACTCTCGTGGTAGCAATCTTCTCTTCCTTCTTCTGCTGGCTTAGGACCGACACAACAACTTACCTAATAAGTAAGATTCGTAAGGTAAGTAATAGTAGTCGTTGTAAGTAAACAATAACAGCAAGTGTAAACAATATCCTTATTAGGTACATTGTTATGGCGTAGTTAAAAGATTGGAATCAATGATATTTACATTAATTAATAATCAACACTTAACTTACGATTTAAAGTTATTGGGAGTACTTTCGACGGATACACAATCGCGCACATTTAAAACAATTTTCTTTCAAAGACCGCAACACTTCAGTTTCACGTTTAACGTCCTTGAAGGTGTTAGTAATGCGTTCCTCTAAATGAAGTGCACTGGTGGGTTCATCCACGTAAACTCTTCTTTTTAACTCACTCCACAAATAAAAGTCCACTGGTGTAAAGTCGGGCGAGCGCGCTGGCCACGCCACCGGGCCACCGCGGCCGATCTATCGGGAGCCGAACTCTTCGTTCAAGTAGGCGCGCACTTCTCTGTGGTAATGAGGAGGGGCGCCATCGTGCTGCAAGTACAGTCCAGGCAACCAGGCCAGCGGCACATCCTCCAGCAGATCGGGCAACACTGTCCTTAAAATTTCTAAGTACGATGCTCCTGTTAATCGGCCACGAATGAAATAAGGTCCGACTAAGTATTCGTTTACAATACCAGCCCACACGTTAACACTAAATCGGTTTTGGAACGAATGTGCGCATGTTAAATGGGGATTATTGTAATCCCAAAAATGTTCATTATGAATCTTGAACAAACCGATCCTCGTAAACAGGCACTCGTCAGTAAACAAAATGTTCACATTTTGATTGTTCAACAGCCACTCACAGAATTCTAATCTTGGGGTGTAATCCCTCTCGGTCAATTCCTGTACCTTTCGGAAATGGTAGGGATGCTGTCCTGACGAATTAACAATTTTCCATACACAGTGCTGGCTAACGCCAAAATGAAGCGATGCCTCACGGGTACTTCGTCGAGGATCCTCTTCAAACCAATCTAAAACATCGTCATAAATGTTGTAGCTTGCCTGCCTCTGCCCTGGGCGTGCGTCGGTTCCTGGAATTTACCGTAATCTAAACAATTTTGGTAAATCCGCGGGAAAATGGATCAGTGGCGTAGCAACGTGTAATCTAGGCGTGGGCGAAATCGCACAGCGAGGCCCCCTATCTTTCAGAAATTTTTACATAGGTATAAGATGGTCAGTCATTTCACGGTTTTATTTCCAGTGCTAAAAAATTGAAATGTGTGTCGAATAATTTTGTAGGTATCGTTTAAACGGTTAGCAAAATATTCGTAATTTTGTGAGCAAAAAAATATATTCGGTCAGACAAAATAACTAGTTGGTCAGCAACTTATGGCCAGCAAACATTTCAGATTCGATCAGCAGTTAATTCATACTGGACTACTCGAAATTTTTGTTTAACCAATTACATATTTTGGCTGCATTGGGTGAACCATATTTAAATGATAAGCACTCAGACTGTTAGCAGAAATTCATTAAATAAATTTTAATAAACTTTACTTGTCAAGCACAAAATGGGCGCCACTATATATATTTTTTTCAGTACCTAAGAGTTGCACCCGAAGCAGTGATTGTTACTATGGTTCATTCCAATAAAAAAAAGCAAAACGTAAACAAACTTAATATGGAACTGACACATGTCAATGTCATCTGCATACTATGTTTGTTTACCTTTTGCTTTTTTTTTGATTGGAATGAACTATACCTTTGTTTGAGTAAGTATAGTAAGGTTATAATGCGTGGCTTGCGTGGTCGCGACGATCATGTAGGTTAACTGACTACAGACACAATCATAACCTGGATGGGTTTGACTGTTAGTGGCATTTATCTTGAACATTTCCGTGCTTCGCAAGGCACGTACCGCTCGTGTCACGCGTCAGCATTTTGCTCTGCCCACTTTAATGAAAAATCCTGTTTTTTTTTTCAATACAAACGCAACTTAATTATTCATATAAATAACCGTTTGTTAAATATGCGTACCTATCAGATAAACTGCCTATATACGATATATTATTATTTTATGTACTTACATGTTTTATCTGCTGACCAATTATAAAATCTTGCTAACCGAGTAATTATTTAACATCGCTCAATAAAGCAGACACATAATATTACAAGCTGACTGCATACTAGTAAAATTGTTGACAATATTAAAAATATTATTTTGCAGACCAAGGGTTGCAGCAAGATTTTTATTTGTTGCAAATAAAATATTTGTTTGCTGTCTCAATGATTAATTATCAGATTTTGGTTGCTACTTCTTTAATTTATTACGCAAAAACATCTTTTTTCACTTCCTACCTAATTCATCAAGCCCGATACTGAGTATTACACAAAACAAATTGAATAAAAAACGCACAACAAATTAACTGAGAATAAACAGCAGCTCGGGAAGGAATCTGTGGGAATGTATTGGAAAATATTAATCATTTTACAAAAATAATGGCTCATTTCACAAATTTATATTCTAATTCTTTCACTATCCGTTTTATCCGACTGTGGAACTCTCTTCCTGAATCTCTTCGCCGTTCTCCTTCTCTCAATATCTTCAAGTCGCAAGTGAAAGCGCACTTTTTAACTCTCTATTATTTACGCTGTCACTTAAAGTTGGTTGTCTTTAGTTGTACATATTTGGTTATTAAGTATCACATTGTAGATTGTAGTATATTATATATAATGTATGTATGTACAGTTGGCGTCACGTAAAAAGAGCGCTGGCGGGCGTTCCGAGGGCAGAACAGTTCACTCTGACAATAGGATAGCTTAATATAAATCACGTAAGTGTGAAAGAGAGGGTACTAAACAATTGCTGTCAGAGTGCATCCTCGGAACGCCAGCCAGCGCTCTTTTTACGTGACGCGTACTATATGTATGTATGTATTTATGTAGTAATAAGTATATATTAGTAGTTTCTTAAGTTCAGTATTTAGTTTTCATTGTTATTTTATGTTTTATTTTTTTATTGCGCACCACCCCCCAAATATGTTATTACGCGATTTCCTCCACCCAAAGGTTGTCTGGAAGAGATCGCTCTTTAGCGATAAGACCGCCTACATGCATAACTGTCTTAACATGTAAATTGTTAATGTTATCCTCTTAATGTTGTGCAATAAAGTGTTTTCATTCATTCATTCATTCAATGGCTTTCGGGTCTTCGCTTTGCTAAAGTCCTGTATTATATCTTTATAGACATGTAGTCAATTTTTGAAGCCAACTCTGCTTCGATTGACAATACAGTAAAAAAAATATGAGCGGATTTTTTCAATATTTTTACTGTATTCTATACTTGATTCTGAGTAACCTCTTAAAATTTTAAACACACTTTTGTTAACATCCTGTATTGCTAAAGCAGAGAGATGCTATTCCTCAAATAGTATTTAATGTTTTTTAATACTCAGGTCAGCACTAAGAGGGGCCTCGCGCGGAGCTAATTTTACTTTAAAAACATTCCCACTTATTAGCTCGCAATCCAAGAAACAACTGGATTTCCGCGGTTTATCGGTAGTTTTGTTTGAATATGTTTTATGTTGTTACAGTATTGTTTTAGCTATGCTTACTTAACTATATTTACACTCAAGGGGGCCTTACGCGTGATCTAATTTAATGTAAAAATATTAGACCTTAAGGTTAAACGTCTATCACCCTATTTCATACAAAACCTGGCTCAAAACTACACAAATACACACAATTAAAGTTATAGTCAAATTAACGCCATCTAACAGTTTTTTTTTCAACCAGGGAGCACTGACGTTTAACCTTAAGGTAAGTCAGCAGTCAGCACCCTAGTAGTGGGCCTCGAGCGAGACCCCGCTATGATAGCCATCGCGGTTTTATCCATAGAGTATAGGTTATCATAGTTACTTTTTAGCTATACTTAATACTCACAGGGGCCTCGCGCGACGCTATTTGTAATGTAAAAATATTATCCCTTTATAAATAAAATGGAACCATTGGATTTTTATGGTTATTAATATACTTGATTGTATACAGTTTTGCCATTTTTATTTTTACCCATACTCACATAAAGCACTGAAGGGGGCCTCACGCGCGGCCTCTTTAATTACAAGATTTTATGTAATAATGTGAACCCTTACGTTAGCATTTTAGGTAGGGGGCCTCGCGCGAGGCCCCCTTGAGCGCGAGGCCGCGGGCGGGGGCCCATTTCACCCATGCCTTGCTACGCTACTGAAATGGATTCGTCCGGCACTGTAGCATGCGGGTACAGTTCACTGTACAGTCTTTGTGCAGCTGCACCACTCTCCCTTGCAAGGAAAAAGGTCCGTCACATTTGGGTGTACTCCCGTGATGAATAGTTCAGATAGCGGCGATCACCGCCATCGCGTAATCCGCGCGGCCCCGTCATAGTGCGTGCGAGCGTAGGCGCACCGGGAAGGTCAAACATGGACTGGGGCCTGGGGGTTGCGGGTGGTAGCAGTGTCTTTGAAGCGATGCGTGCGCTATCTTTGTCTTTCATTTGATTTTTCATTTGCCGCCACCGCCGGCGCCGATCGCTCTTATTGCAAACGTAATAAGACTTGTTTTTACTTAAGTGCGGAATGCGCTGTTGCCGTATTGCATTGTTTTTGCTTGCGTAGTTTATTTCGTTGAAGTAAATTGTGTAAAAAGTAGTGATTTATACTCGTGTGTCTGTTTTTTATGGTTTCGTGGGAAACATTAATTGAAAAATATAACACATATTTTTTTATACTGATTTTTAAAGTATATTGTATACCGAACTACACCTAAAGTTTTCCGGAAGTCACTGTGTAGTATTTAGTCCTGTTAAGGAGTGAGCAATTACTTCATAAAATGGTGGGTTGCAATCTAATGGCGCACATGTAAACCAAACAAACAGGCAAGCTGTCAAATATTTTTTTTTGTTTTATTTTACCCCGAGATGGGGAAGGCAAAGGATCAGAGCCATACAGCCTAGTCTGTTGTAAATCTTCTGTAGTATTTAAAGGCCAAAAGCCATTTCTTCCGTATTTCTTCGTCTTTATAGGAAAATTCAATTAAGGCCAAAGCCATTTCTTTTGTATTTAAATTTCCTATTCCTCAGCAAAATGATAGCACTTTTGATAAAGATTTCATGGACTTCTTGAGAGCACTCGAAACACAGTCTACACACTTTTGTTTCATTATCCTACATATTAAACACTTAAATGGCACTTTATTGAACAATACACTATCAATATTATGCATTAAAAACCACGATATCTATTTTTTCGGATAATAAAACAAAAATGACAAACTCTTGCCGCAAGTTCCCGCCAAAAAGTCCTGTCAAAATTATATTCTCTAACTTGTCAAATTTTGACAAGTTAGAGATAGGACGACACCGAATCAATCGAGAACAAAATTATTATCGATCTCTTATAATCGATAACAATATCGACTTACAGTTCGTAGGCATCAACTTTATTCATGAAACGATTACGATCAATTTGTATGACAACTTAAAAATAAATGTTTTCCATTGCATTGTAGTCTTGGTTCAGTGTGGCTTAGTGTGGCTTGCGTGGTCGCGTCGATCACGCAGGTTAACTGGCTACAAACATGGTCCTAGCCTGGATGGGTTTTACGGTTAGTGGCATTTATGTTGACCGTTTCCGTGCTGCGCAAGCCACGATAAGCTATTGGTGCCGGCTGCTATCAATAGATAACAGTCGTTAAGCTATGTCGGAGGCCTTATAGGCAGCTTGAAAATTCTGACACGGGTTGGCCACTGGACAACCTCCAGCAATCCGGACTTTTGTTTTTTGGGCTTTATTATAATCATAATATAGGTACCTACCTATTACCTTTTCTGATCTAAGACATGGCGCGAATCCCAGGATTTCGTTCGGGGGGGGGGGGGGGGGCAAATTTTCAGTATACCCTTATTTATAATAATATATGTTTATTCAACCTACAAAGGATCCCAATACATAATATTTCTTAGTAAACAGAAATACTTACAAGCTAAGGTTAGTACTTGATTATTTATGAAGCGGTTGATGGTACGAGTATTATACCGTTCTTATAAAAAGTCACGAGCATAGCGAGCGCGAAATTTTAAATTTTATTGAAGTTTTAGTACCTTGGTCAGGTTTCTGGGGGGGGGGGGGCAATTGCACCCATTGCGCCCCCCCCCCCCTGGATCCGCGCTTGTGTAAGGCAGTCGATCCACAATACCTATTAAAGAGGGCGGGTCCTGATGTTCATGTTTATAAAGAAACTAACTGGCTGCGCTGGTACCTTTGGCTATGAGGTCCGAGTCACTACCGGGGAGTCACTGACGTTATTTGTGAATAATGAATAACCACTTAATACAATATTATATTAATAATTTTATTAAGTAAATGTATTAAAATTTAGTTTATAAAGGATACAAAACACTAAAAATGATCAACCTTGTCTGTTGTTCGCAGTCTGGTGTGGAGCTTTCTACTCATCATACCTACTGAAATTTTGACCTGAGATTTAGCTGAAATAGCAAAAACTACTCATTTAACGTTGGCAAATCAGCTGATCGATTTGTACGAAAAATTCAATATTTTTTTTGCGATTTGATTGCGCTATGTATGTAGGTATAGAACGAAAGTGGTTCAGTATGCTGAGTAGAAGCCCCAAGTAACGGTTCCTACAGATATTTTGTTACATCTTATATACACACATGAAGGTTTAAACTAAACCTAATAATTAATAATGTAATTATACCAATACTATGCATAAAACAGGCATTTCATCCGTCAAGTTCTTCCATTTTCGCGTACGCTTTCTTCAGTTCCGCAAGAAGAGATTTTGTTTGAGATTTGTCTATTAGTAAATCTTCTTTCTTCTGTTCACCGATGAAAATGTCTTCTGTAAATAGAGTGAGTTTGACCATGTCTCCAGCTCCGTCCGGTGCAGGCGAAACTGCCACATCCGTCACTTTGTTTACTGAAAAAAAAACCCTTAATAAAATAATAAGAAAGAACCATTGAAAATGTGAAAGATAGTTTGTGAGATATTGGTATGTATTTATTGTAGCTGTCATGCAGCATAGGTAGTAACGCGCAAACATGTAGGGTGACGTAGGCGAGTCCCCGATTACTTATATAAGGAAAAAAAAAAAGTTTACATGACGGTTACTATTGTTGTATTGTTACCAGTAGATAGTTATCCGCCTGTGAAATATATAATACAACATAATTTTTAGTGGCAGATGTGAATTTATTTAGGCTACTATTATTTGCATCAAATGTGATATCTTTTATTTTACTACATTTTAAATGACCGACAAAAAAAACGAATTCTTCATAAAAATTGATCGTCGGATTGGACATTTTTGTATGGAGAGCTCAAATTTTGACGTTCATTTAAAAAGTAGAATCCGAATATCCGCCATTAAAAATCATCTCGTAGGTATATAATATACTGTAAAAGCCTGAAAAAAGGTAAATAAAGTAAATAGAATAGAAAGATTTACCAACTCTTAATGGTAAAAGTTCAACCTAATCCAACCTTACATTTATCAACTCATGTTGGTTAATCTTGAAAACTCGAGATACGGGCTTTTACAGCAATATCAGCCTATGTAACGTGAAAAGAGATCTTACTCATAAACCCATTGGTAGCCTCATTAGCGATGTAGGTCTCCCGGATGGAGTCGACGACCTCAGCCAGGGCAGTCGCGTGCGCGCGCGGCACGCCCAGCACGAGAAGGTCGCGCGTGAGTTGTGCGCCCGCGCACCCACCGCGCCAAGACTGGTGCAGCACCCATCGGACTACTGCCACCGCACGCGCGCATTCTTCACGAGAATCTAATAGTGATGAAATGCTTGACTAGGTGCGTACCCTCTTAAAATTAAACTTAAGCTCCGATCACGCAAGTTAACTGGCTATAGACACGGTCAAGACCTGGAAAGGTATGACTGTTACGTAATGGCATTTTTCTCGACCGTTTCTATGCTTCGCAAGTTGCCGCAGTTAGATTGCGCCGATTGATCCACTAGATGGTAGTCGTTAAGCCATTTCAAGAGGCCTTAAAGACGGCTTGTAAACTTTTGACAATCGGGCTGGCTTCTAGCCCTGCAACCTCCACTATCCCGGACTAGGCCCCCGTGTGAAGTATTGCCTAACCTTCCCAAGTTTAAGGAAGAGACCTGTGCCCCAGCAGTTGGTTGGACTATTCTAAATGGGACCGATATTTCTCAAGAGTCCGAGATTTATACAATCTTACCGAATGAAACCATTATTCGGTTAGGATTCTATAAGATCGCGTAATAAAGCATCGATTAAGCGATTTTTCGGTTTTGTATAATATATGTATAAAATTTGTATACAACGGACACTAGGATATCAAAAGTTTTACATTCTTAGGTCTACGAAGCTACGAAAGACTGCTACGACGATATTGTAGCATGAAACATTTATCTCAATATAAAACGATTGTCTGTTATTTTATTTTAATAGTTACTTTGAATATATGTACAATATGTATATTTGAATAGATTCTAATTCTGAGTAAAATACGGGTATAATATCTGACTACGGCTCGCAATGCCTAAAACACTGAACCGAACTTGATCCCCGAGGCTACACGAAATGACTTATCCCAGATTTTTTGTTTATTTAACTACTAAGCATCTACCAAGTTAATTAAATATTGTACAATAGGATAAGTTTTCATCCTTTTCTCTTAAAATGGTACACGACTGAACTTTACGTGGCAGCGTGGAAGCGAATTCAAAAAACCTCTGAAATCGGTAAACGATTTGAGCGTAATTATCCATGTATGTACACTAGACTAAGATCTCGTTCCAGAACCAAGGTAAGATTTAAGAGACAAGTCTGTCATTGACACTTTAAAAAAGCTATCTACCTTTCAGGGTAAAAATTACTCACAAAAGCGTTCCGGTATGCTTTCTAAGTAGAGCGAAACGAAAAACACTCCACGTCAAAAGTAACAAGGTACCAACTAAGCACTAATATTTATGTAATTAGATTATTACGTATTATTACAGATATTAAGTGTAGACATTATTTTCATATTAGCTGTACTGATATCTAGAAAAAATATTTCGTGTTTTCAGGTGTTTTTCGCTTTTTAATTAAATACATTAATGAGTTCAGGGCGCTAAGTGCGCGTAATGTAAGTTATTGCCGATTTTTATGGAAAGATAATTCGTTTCTGGCGAGTACAAAATGTGGCTACGACTGTAATATTGGTTGAGTATGAGAACTATCTTAAATTATTCATATACCAGTAAAGTAGCGAAACGATTACGGTCTACGTAGTCGGTAATCGGGAAGCGGGGCCGCAACATTTAAGTAGCGCGATGGACGAACGACCCTATGTAGGTGTTTCTTGGGAAAATTATTTCAAGAGCAGAAGTTCGAGTCCCTTATGCTTAAGCCATAGGTTTCATCAATACTTACGTTGCCAGAATGTTTCAAATCAGGCACCACTCATTTTAGCTGTAATGCGATCTTAGCTAATTTACGTCACAAGACACGACAAGCGAATGTAACGCATCTATTGTTCAGCCCTTTACTTGCTCGAATTTAATGGACATGTGATAAAATACACATTTTGTATACCTTTGTATTCTTTTGAAAGCTATTCCATTATATTCTACCTACGACGGCTAGACGTCTCTATCAGAAAACCCTTTTTCTAATTATAATTATAAGTACTCACGTAAGTTGGTATCCTTCAGTATTTCTATGACGCCATCGTCCTGAAAATTATGAAAATCGAATAAAGCAAACCTGTTTGCTGGTAAATAAAATACAAAAGTTAAATCAAAATAATGTCTTGTACATGGTAATGTCTTACAATAGTTTGAAGGGGTTACTCAGAAGCATGTATAAAATACAGGAAAAATATCGAAAAATCCGATTTTCATTTTTTTTTTCCTATACTAAATCTGAATAGTGAATCAAGAATTCTGAGTAACTTCTTTAAATTTCAAACGCACTTTTTAACATACTGTACATTAATTGTACATTAATATGTAACAATTTGATTACTCTCCCTATTATCTACAATAAATAAGGTTCATAAAGCAGAAAGCCAAATTAGTGGGAGCAAATGGTATTTTCCTTAAAAAGAAACAGATAATTACAATATATCATTCTATAAAGCCCACGGGCCGATTGTTTTTTTCGTAATGTGTATTTGAAGTTATTACGCGTATCATAACGACTTTGTGAAAAAAGTAAACCTGTCTTTTCGCCACAGGTGATGCTAAGTGCAACCACTGGCGCCTGGGGGTGCCCGAGCCGCCCCAATGACATTATCAGTGGGGCTGAGCCCCCCAATATTTCGCTTTGAATGAATTAAGCGCGAGGTAAAATAATTATATTTATTACTGTCATGTGTACAACACACAAACACAACCTCCACCAATCCGGACTTGGCCCCCGTGTGTGGAGTATGGCCTAACCTTCCCGAGTTATGGGAAGAGACCCATGGCCCTGTAGTAAGGACGTAAATGGTTGTTAACTGTGTACAGGACTACTTAATGATCGATAAGTAAGTAGGTAGAGAATCACAAAAACGATAACTACGCGAGCGAAGCCATGAGCGAAAGTTAGTTAGAAAATATATTTTTTCCGGCCTAGCAATGTTTTTATGAAGTCGGCGCCTCTGAGTACAACAGCAGACAACCGCCGCCGTCTATACCTTGTGGATAGCAGTATGCCACACAGTGTGCCACACAATAATAAGAAGCCGCAGGTGTTTGTTAGGAAGATTCAAATCGTAATCGTGACTGCTGGTCATGAAATTATTTTTTACAAAATGTCAAAAACGATAATTTGTTCTAAAAATGTTTGATACAGTAATCTGTGACGTGATAATTTAGTACGGTCGTTTCCATACTCGCTAGGATTTTTTTATAAATAAAAAATTGCACATGTAATGAAATTCGAAGAAGTATGAAGATTTTCTACTGTTTCATTAAAATAGTTATTTTGTAAAAAATATTTCTTAATTAGCTGTTGATGCAGTTAACTACCAGGTTATTTTAATCTCGCTTCGTCTACTTAAAACAATGGAACAATGAATAAAAACTAGCCCAATTGTGAAGGATCAAGACAGGAATACTGTTTTCTCGATTTGTGCAGGCGAACGAGCTGTGACGAGTGAAGATATTATGATAAAACATCGAATTCAATTTATTGAGCTCGTGACATATGTAGATCGATGAAAGCAAGTCGTGACTATCCTTAGTAAACGTAAGAAAAGTCAAACATGCTTAGAATTTAATACTCACTAACATTTCGAATATCTACACAAACTTGTATCTTAGAATTGATGGTCTAAACGGAAACGAGGGAAACAAGCGATAACAACTGAGGGTCGCACATTTAGTGTAATTACATAAAGAAATAACACCTACTCTCTGCGTTTCCACTCAATGGCCATAAAACAAACAAATCCTTCGATGTGTTATTTCTAAGGGTTCACGTTTTGGTTTTAAAGACTGTCCTGTATATCGAAAACTGGTGCGAAGTCTTGTTTTTTTTTAAAATTCAAAAACAAAAATAGGCCCCATAACCGTATTATATTTATCGTATGAAGCGACCTCAGTGATCACAACTCGATTTTAGCGTAACATACTGACATTAATTTCCAACCAGCTATCCAATCATTTCAATAAGTTCTTTTAAGAAACACAACATCGACATGTAGATATGTCTAAGTCCGATTACAGGTAAAGCACAATTATTTTTTTTTTATGGCAGAGGTGGCAAACGAGCAGACGGATCACCTGATGGTAAGCGATTACCGCCGCCCATAGACACCCGCAACACCAGAGGAGTCACAAGTGCGTTGCCGGCCTTTGATTTGGGAGTACGCTCTTTTCTTGAAGGTTTGAATGTCGTATCGGTCCGGAAATACCGCAGGCGACAATTCATTTCACAGTTTGGTTGTGTGAGGCAGAAAGTTTCTAGTGAAACGCACAGTTGTGGACTGCCAACCATCTATGTGATGGGGATGAATATGTTGTCGCGTAGAACGGTGGCGGAAAGAGGCGGCAGGGATCACTCCTAACAATTCCTCGGAGCACTCCCCATTGTAAATGCGATAGAGAATGCAGAGCGAGGCTACATCTCTACGCAGCGCCAGAAAATCCAAAAGTACAACCAACGTTTTTCAGATCTATGAGAAAAAAACCTTCAGTTTAAGTCCTTTCGATATAACTGCAGTGAGTTAAAACAGGTACATTTTACCGTCGATTCTTCTACGATATGCGTGAGGAGCTTCTTGAAGAGTTGCGCAGGGAGAGAACTCAGGGCGTGCAACGCGGCCAGTGCCCACTGTGGGCAGTCTCCGTCGGAGCAGAATTTGAACTTCTGCAAAATATCATACCCACCGTTATAACTGACCCTAAGAAACAAAGTAACTTCAGTCATGTTTGTTGCTGTGCTCAATAGTTTAGGCCGTGCCTTCTGTTGTTCTGTGATTCGACTACGTTCTGAGTTATTTATATGTACGTATCATTTGATCAATTTGTGCAAGATTGGTCGTGTCGGCGTGGAAATCCTTGTGGGAGGTCTTTGTTCAGCAAACGAGCAGACGGATCACCAGATGGTAAGCGATTACCGCCGCCCATAGACACCCGCAACACCAGGAGAGTTTCTCTCAATATACGTATGTACAAGTCGATCAGCTGATCTCAACGAAGTTGTATAGGTAGTTTCTTAGATGGAAGCTTTCTTGCAATAGGTATTTGTTCTATTATACTTTATACATTATTTAATTAAAGTAAACATCTGTTCCAAGAAATCCATGGGAAAGTGTTTACTTCTGAGACAAAAATTGTACGTTTGTATCACACAGTCCAGTTTTATTTTCTATTTTATCTACTAAGTTCTCTGTAATCATCTAGACTAAGTATCATGTATAAGAAGACACCAATTTAATACATTTGCCGCTTATTTATTATTACTGAACTTTGTAAAAACATTTCGAAAACTGAAATAAAACTTCTTTGATGTGAGACCAGCGACTTCTTTGATGTGAGGCACTATTCATTCATGGCAGATGACGTTGCGAAACATTAATTTGAGGAAAAAACATTTGGTCGCTTGGCTTGCGGAATACGAAAGCTTCTGTGGGCCTTTGCCGACTAAACATTAGTTTATTTATAAGTTTATTGAGTACTAATTATTAGTTTATTGAGTAGGGTATGAATTGAACTTATCTATTAAGATTTAATAAGAAAATTATTATGAAGAATAAATATATGCAGGGTGTAATCAAATAGGTATAGGACCGGTTAACTGAAACTTCTTCTCATCATACGAGTAATAAACAACTTTTGTTCTACGGCTATGTTAAAACGCAGAAATATTTTTGGACGCTTTGTACAAATTGATCAATTTTCGCCAATTTTGTAAGGAGTGTCCATATTTTATATTTGCGGTTACCACTACGTCGTTTTGTATCATGAGTTTCAGAAGCCTCACTTAACGGTTCCTAATTTATTTTGTTACACCATGTACAATTCGTACTAAGGAACAGTTAGGTATGTAACCTATCACTTACCATAATCTAACGTTTGAGGATTCAACTATCTGAAACAAGCAAATATGTCATCACAGTTATAAAATTTGCATGGAAATTTGTAGGAGTGACCTACAGTTGCGCTATATGTGAGCATATACCCATACAATTTAATTGTGTGATGAGTATACGGCCCATGAAGTAACATAATAACTAGTCCTACATGTCTGTCGTCATTACTAACTCGTTTAATATTGTGCTTCAAGGGTGCGCTGAATATAAAAAAAAACTGATTGGTAGCCTCGCAATATAATAAAAATGTAGAATCAATTTTCTTTGTCTTATTGAAAACTATATGAAAATATAAAACGAACTCAGTGATGTAGTCATGAAAATGAAATTTTGATGATAAAAGATGAACTTGCACTTCTATGGTTGCAGCTGAGAAAAATAAAACACTTCCATCAAATTATTTTTTCAATTAACAATCTTCAATTAACAGTATAAAACGCTTACTTTAATATTATATTAATACATAAATGCGAAAGTGAGTTTGTTTATTTGTTTGTCCTTATTTCACGTCGCAGCGGAGAAACGGATCGATATGATGTTATGCACAGAGATAGTTGACGGGGTGTGTATTGACATCGGGTACATTTTATCCTACGAAAATATACTCGGATTTTACACGAGAAAACACAAAAATAATGCAATTTGACAAACTAACGTTATTTACTGATATAACTGCTCAACCGATTTTGTAGAAATTTGACAAAGGGCACAGATAGGAGGCGGGAATTAACATAGAATAGTTTATCCCGAAAACATTCATTTCCGTGCTCACGAGCGCTCGCGCATTGCATATCCTCAACCTATAATATCCTATGGATATCGATCCACGCCGAAGAAACGAAGCCGCGGGCATAAAATATACGTAATATTAGCATAATAACACAATAAAAGCCCTACTTTTAGCTGTCATCAAGAAAGGTAACATTGTATGTACGGACATAGAATCAGAGTATTAAAACCTGTTGAAAGAGTAATAATAATGGCTTAGACTCTAAGGTATAGCTTTCTTTCCCCGCTCGATCAGACTACAGCCCACAGATACTATAGTGAACATGTTGACAGACTCAGAAATTAATAAAATATGTATTTAAATCAAAGTATGTGTGTATTCTATATAAAAATATTCGTTTACTGGCAGATCCCAAGAGATTTTTTAGTTTGTTTAGTATTAGGTACCGTTATGTTTTGATAAGGTTTATTTATCAAAGACATTCAATTCTATAACAGTTTATAACAGACTCTCTTTGTATGCGGCCCCATTTACTTCTTTATAGGTTGTAGTTTTAGGGATGATAGGTAACGACTAGTTAGCGACAATCAATTCTGGAGTGGGGCCGGTTGATGAAAGGAAAACAAAGGGTGATGGGCTCAAGTCCCGCCCACAAAGAACGAAGGGACTATCAACAAGTAAAACGATATTGACATCTTTTCCACAGTGAAAGATAGGTACCCGACCTTTGAGATTATCTTAACCCAATCTCTTACTAAGAATTGACCAAGACTCAATTAAAACCATAACTTGCCTTTGTACAGAGAAATTTAAACTACAGCAAATATTACTTACTTCCTGTGCAAGTGCCTGCCTGCTTTTGTGTAACTATAAAATGAAATTAATTTTCTTAATTATCTATTCCCACCCAGAGTAGCTGATTTTTTAATGATGAATAAAACCTAAGAAACAATGAACCAGTATTTATTTTATATTCAAGTTCTCGTTACTATGCTGAATTTGGTAGATATATGTATACCTAGAGTCTAGCCATGTATGAGATAGTTCTCAAAGTTTACTGAAACAATCGGATGTGCGGGGCACGCGATCTGAACACCACACATCATTGTTTCAAACGATCTTCCAACTCAGTTGAAAAACAATCCAACGAACACTGTTAGGAATTATACAATTCCACGTAGCTTGCCCAATGAATGACAGGTCGATAACATTATAAGTTACTTGTATTCGGACATGGGCCGACATTCTTTTTGGCTTTTAGTATGGGACGTAATATTAGATGCTTACCTATGAAATTGCCGTTTCAGTTTGAAAAGTTCAACAGAATAATATTACCCGAAAAATTAATTTACTTCCATTAAATTATATATCATTTTCTAGCTACATTCAAGGTCTTTCATGAATTAGTGATGTCATGTATCTCATGTAAAAACTGACTGATTAGGGTTACATTAAATACTGTATTGGCGTTTTCTTAGAGGTCAACTGGGTCAATTTTTTCTACAAAAAGAAAAACGAAATTATCTGAAAATCATTAAATATTATGCACAATATGTTAAAAAATACACATGGTAACGAAGAACACGTTGGGATAAATGTAGTCTTCAAAAATAAAAAAATAAGTATTTTTAATGAAAAAATCGCGAAAATTTTTCAGTGTCGAAAAAATCCATTTCCAAATCTTCTACACCACTGTGCTCTCAAAATATTCAACGTGCATTTAGCAAGCATTTTTTTATTTCTAAATGTCCAATGGTACTTTGGAAATAGTTAGTTGTTTTAAAACCTTAATTGATTTATATTAATTTTCTCTTTGAACTTTTTTAACTAATCGGCAATTTCATAGGTAAGCAAGCACCTAATATGAATCAAACGGAATTAAAGAAAAACGATATTATACCTCAACGTTTTTAGGGTTCCGTACCTCAAAAGGAAATAGGAACCCTTATAGGATCACTCGTGCGTCTGTCTGTCCGTCTGTCACAGCATATTTGCTACGAATCTATTGGACCGATTAAGTTGAAACTTAGTATACATATAGATTTCTGTGATTTAAATATGGACGTGTAACCTAGATAAATAAATTTTGAGTGTGGGCGGCCCTTTTGGGGGGCAAATCAGAACTTTTTAAAAAAGTTTTGCAAACTGTACCGTGTGAAATATTAAATGAAAGAGTTTGTTGCAATAGTTATAGTCCTTATCAACCTTGCAGGGGAGTGTTCTTTAGGGGAAGTGGACAAATCAAAATTGAGACATTGTCAGCCGAAAGGCAAAAAACCTTCTTAGTACTAGTTGTTAACGCAGGTATAGCTACGCAACCGCTAACTTGTTGTTTACTTGAAGCTTAAAGGGTAATTTGAAAAATATGACACTTCTGAACAAATAATTGAAACGCGAAAAATATTCCTTTTAGATTATAAAGCTAACAAATTGTAAAGTGTAATAATTAATAGTAATTATAGTAAAAGTTCGCATGGAAATTATCGAAAAATAATTTTAAAAGAATGATTTTTTTTTCTGAAAATAAAGTCTGAAAAAGGGGTCATCCACAGACTAAAAAAGTCTTCATGGGGTCACCATATAAAATTTCCTTATTATTGCAGAGTTTTTGTACAGTGACCAAAAATGCTAAAAAAAATAATGATCCTTTAAAAAAAAAAGTGATGTTCCAGACATTTTTTGTTTTCAAGAAACAAATACAGACAGATGGCACAAATTTTATTTATACCTTATCGATGACTATACTTTTTAAGTTAACTTTTTTAGAAAATCTGCCTATCAATTGATCAATTGTACCAAAAAGATGTATTTTACTCCGTATATTATGGTTCCTCGGATAGTTTATTCAGTTTCATGGGTTAATATGTTTGCCACTTTTCCTTAAAATGAAGTCATACCTACTGCTGTCCAGAGTTGACCTTTTGCACTACTGATAAAGCTCTTGGCATCAGCTCACCTGATGATATGTGATGATGATGTCGGAAGTCAGAAAGGGGCTTACCAAGATTAACCAACGCAATAGGAAACTGACTCATGACCATGCTGAAATACATCTATGCTATTAACATTGATGTTTGGCGTGATTTAGATTAGATAGTGTTAGCTAGCCAGGTGGGCTCAGAAAATGCTCTGGGAACCACCACAAAAATGGTATAAAAAAAAACAAAATTGGACCATGCTGGTACTCGAATCCACAACCTCCTGATGTGATGCGAGCTGATTAGCCACTAGACCACAGAAGCGGATGCCTACCATAATTCTAATGCCTGTCTGAATACATAATTTAGAGATACCTGAGTATCTTGGTAGAAATTACGATAGTTAAAATATATACTGCGTCATCTTGTAAAACAACAATCTATAACTATCATAGGAAAACAAGAAGATCTCTACTTGTGGAATAAGTGGGAAGCAGAGGGTATAACAGAGACATTTCGTCCAACAACTAGATACAAAATGCCTTCTTGCAATTCAACGGCTACTGAATACGACTATCGTCAGCAGAAAAGAGCATCTATCGGGAGAAAATGAAGATGAAAAAATAAGCCTTTTAATAATAATAATATCCGGGACAAATCACACACGGTCATCTGGCTCCAAACTAGGATTCCCTAGGAACCAGAGACTGATATACATACACATATACATTTAAATAAATACATATATAGATATTATACACCCAGACTCAGAGCAAGCAATTTTGATCATCACAGAAAAGTTTGCCCTGTGTGGGGATCGAACTCACGACTCTCGGTCAGAGGTCAGGATCGCTAACCACTTAGCCACCGAGTCAGTCAAAAGGTGTTTAACTATGGTGGGAGTTTCAATTATGCCTCCCAGGTGCAACATTTACTTATATCTGACCTGTGCAAGTACAGAATCTGCAAGACGACAAACTTACGAAAACGTAATATTTTCAGATTCAAATTGTATTTTAACTATTGGATGTGAAAATATTTATATTAAACCTTATACAAAACTGGACAACCTTCCTCAAGTAACCTCTAGACAATTTGCTATGAAATTCATAAAAAAGTTGGAGAACATGCTTATCATAAAATAAGTCCAAAGCTTTTGTTTACGTTCCTTCCTATATGTTTGTGTATCTCTGTGCAAACTCTGATTTTTAAGTATACATAGGCTTAAGTTAAGTATTAAGTTATTAATTAGCTTTAAGTTAGTTTATAGACCATTATTTTCATTTTGAAAGTTACGAAAAGAAGCTTCATACCCAAAAAAATATTACTATAAAAATATTTTTTATTAAACAAGATTTCTTTGCGCGCAGTACCTGAGGTGTGCGTAAACAATCCTGGGTATATAAGAAGTGGCATCTTACGGCGCCCACCACAACTCTTGCTAGCGTCTGCGGACCACTCTGGCCTCATGCTAGTGACCAAGTACTAAAACAAGCACTATACTTAGTATATCTTCGACAAGTGATTTTTTATTTCGACTATGTTGTAATTTTCACAATAAGGTGAGTCCTTTTATGGTTATATTCTATGTCTGTTAAGCGGTGAAACTATGACAATGACTTCTTTTTGTTTTTTTTTTTAATAGGATCGCATAAAGTTGAACTGTACAATTTGTTGATTAAATCGGACAAGCATTCAAAAGGAGTACAATTTGTTTTACAATTTTTCGTTCGAAAAAGTAAAAAAAAAAAAAAAACTGTTTCTTACGCTAAGCGAAATATGAGACATTTTGCTCTTTATTACCAGGACTTATTAACCCTTAACTTATGGATGCAGTTTGATACATATTTTACAAATACTACAATGCGCTGAAATTTTTCCTTTCAATGATTAATTACCTGGTGAAATTCCAGTAACGAGGATTTTATTCTGGAGAATCAAATATTACATTTTAAAAAATATAGTATTACTAATATAGACAATCTGTCTCTCCACGGCCCAACAAAGCCTTATCTTTTTGAGGTGGAACGTCTTTTTTTTTAATAGTCTATTGTATGGAATAATCACGCTGAAACAGATTTTTTGATTTTATAGGTAGAGACCCGTGCCCCAGTAGCGATTTGAATTCGCTACTATTCGTAAAATACACCGCGTAAAGAGTTGTCATGTACGGTATTAACTACTATCTTTTGAGAGTTTATAATTGCATGTAAAATAAATTGTGTTCCATTTTGTAAACCGCCTTGAAAAAAAAAGACGCTTTTTAGCACTTATTTTTAAGACGGACGAAGCTTTAATTACGCAATCTCTGTGAAATTCAGTGCATAGGTTTAATGTTGAACTTATACTAAATAGATTGGTTGTGTTGAGAAATATGAGCTCTGCAAACCTAAAATTTGAGTATATCTTGAAAAACATATCGACTGTTTAAAGGTTGTAACTTCAAAATGCATGCTTTTGGCAACAGCAAAAAACAAAACTAAAATGTATTTTTACATAACTTTTTTGTTTTTAAGTTATAAAAATATGATTCTAATGATTCTATTATTATTAAACAATATTTTTGTGACATATTTAAAACAATAGGTTCTGCTATTGCCAAAAGTAAGCATTTTGGAGTTACGACCTTTGTAGCGGAAACCATCGATATTTTCTATAAGCTATAAGCCATATTTACTATAAGCCATGGATCACTGAGACTACGAATTTGTTATTTCCCATCACCATAGAATACGATAGCTCAACTGCTTAAACTCAAATATATTAAAAGAAAAAAATATTGGAAATATTTTGATGACTTTTACTAGAGGTAGAGGTAGAGTTAAAGAGGTTCTGAAAAGAGGGTCAAATAAATAAATATTTGTAATTTAGTCCAGTTAAAATAGTTTTTGTTATTTTAAAGGTTTCAATTATTTTTCAACTTTTGCAGTTTATCCATTAAATTTAGCTAGGCAAGGGAATCGTTTCTAATCTTATTTTTTGTTTCAGAAAAATGTCTCACTACTGGCTTCTCATAAGTTTTTCTTGGCTAAACACCGTCAGCCTGCAACACATTCAATCTGATGGGCTCGAAGTGGGCTCCGCAGATCAAATACAAGAATACTCGATGCCCTACATGAGCTTCCTGGATGTCCCTTCCCGAAACAAGTTCGACCATTCAAGTGAAGTTCAAAATTCTAATGAGTACAATCAGTTTTATCAACGTGACGATGTAGAACTACAAGATAACGTAAGAAGAAGACGCAGTGACAACACAGCAGCGCGCGATATGAATGACCGAATACCAAATTTAGATCATGATAAAACTTTTTATTTGACTAACAGTGCGAAATTGCCTGAATCTCCATTTGCTCTACAAGAACAGATTGACGAAAAGAATGACACCGACACTATATACGGCCCCATACAAAAAAGAAGCTTCAGTCCGTGGGGCGGAAAAAGAAACGAGCCAAACATTGAGAATATGTGGAGTTGGAAACGCACTACCAACATTCAAGAACCTAGCATGCCAAAAAGGGTGCGCTTCAGCCCATGGGGAGGCAAGCGGAGTGAAAACCAGCCACAAAATCAGGAATCTAAAGGATCGAAAATAATTTTCTCCTCGTATGTACCAGAGATTACACGCATTATCTCAAAAAATGCACCACCATTAAACGACCGAATGAGAGTTGCTGGTTTTCAGTACATTTCGCCAGCCGACAAGAGACACCCTATCAGAGTTTTAGCTCTTAGCGCCAATATGTTCGATCAAGCGGTAAAAGCACAACCACAATCGTATAACCCTTACATAGACTCGATACCACAATTGTATAAACCTGGCCATCCTTATATTGTACTAAATTTGAAGAAAGATGGTAAGCGGAAGGTTAAGTTCAGCACCTGGGGCGGAAAAAGAGCTGCTGCTTTGATAGGGCCGGTCTGGTCTCCTGGCCCGCAAGGACTCACGGATTCAACACTGAAAGCAATTCTTTTAGTTAGAAAAAATGCAGCTTTAGGACAAAGACCGATTGTGGCATTGTAAATTGAAAATTTGGCTTATTAAGATATATGTGTAACTCCCGATTTTATTTTTTCTAATTTATTTTTGTTTTAAAGTGACGTTAAAGAATTTAGTGCCATAGTATTGTTTATCCAAAAAAACAAGTTGTGTAATTAATTGCAGGAAAAATAATTTCGAGAGTTACACAATTTGTTCCCGTTTTTGACAGATAAGGCTGGGATCGTCAAAGACTGGAAAAAGTTGTTGGAACAATTCTGTATTATAAAGTAAATTTGTATTTACATATTTCGCTGTTTATATAACTAATAAAGAAGACAAAGTCGATCTCATATTTATTTCCTGTTCATATTAATTATTCCATAATATTCCTTTTCTAAATTTTCCATAAAATACTAAAGAAATATAACCTAATACAAAAAAAAAATGTTTCTTTGGTAGGCCATACTTTAGAGGTGGTCCCATATAAATTTTATTGAAATTGAGTAAGCGCTTTTTAAAAAAATCAACAAAAACAAAAAAATGCAAAATTGTACTTTTTACGATTGAAGTTGGTTTTTTTTAGCTTAGTCAATTATTACAAAACAGTCTTATCATAAAACTCAACAACATTCCCCAAGAAACCTATAATCATTTCGCAAAAAAACTTTGGAACGGCCATTCAAAACCGGTGGATCAGTCGATTAATTAGCATGAGGAGTCAAATTTTTTTTTTGCGAATTGATTAAAGGTTCTTTTGGGGAAAGTTCAGTTTCTTGATAAGAAGCCGTAGTTCATTATTTTGCAGGTATTTTATAAGAACTCTATAAGTAATCAATAGCACAGAAAATATATCTCCTCTGATAATAGTTGGCAATTAAAGAAAAATAAAACTTACTTCAAATAAATAAAAGGTATCAACCCTACTGAGCCTACGCTGTCTGTTAAAATCTGTAATATTTTTTTTTTACTGTGCAAGATGACAAAAGGCTTACGGCCCACCTGATGGAAAGTGGTATACGCCGCCTATGAGCATCTATAACCCCAGATGGGTTATAGTTATCAGTGCCTTGCCGATACTTGAGGACTAAGATGGAATGCCTCTTATATGTACCGGTAATTACGGTGACTATATCGCGCCACCCGCCGGAACAGAGCCCACTGCTTGTCGGCAGTTATAGAGCGAGCAGTGGTACCTACCCAGTCGGACCTTGCATAATAAGGTCCTTCCACTAATATATCTATGGCAAATAGGAGAAAATTATGACAGAATTATATTTTATTAGGGCTAATGTACTATAACAAGTAATAAAAAAGCGGTCAAGTGCGTGTCGGGCCACGCGCAGTGTAGGGTTCCGAAGTACTTCTCGTTAACTATTGTAAAGCCTACTTAGTTGTGATAGTTGTCCTTTAAACATCCTACTGCCGTGAATTTTTTTCACATTTCTAGAAACAATCGTTTAGCTGGCAGAGGGGGACATATGACTTTGATAAAAATTTGCACTTTAAAGCTTAATATTTCGAAAACGGATCCCTGAATCGATTTTTTTTTCCACAAACCCGCAATATTTTTGAAAGACCTATCCAACGACACCCTACACCATGGGGTAGTCGAGAAAAAAAAACATTCCCACTTCACGTGTAGCCTGAAAAAATATATTTCAAGATTTTATTTTACCACTTTGTCGGCGTCTTCTTCTCATCGTGTGGCACATTTAACCGTTCTATCCACAAGGTATAGACGGCGGTTATATCAGAAATATCAGCGGCGGCGGCGGTAAATATCAGAATTTAAACATGCACATATGAATAAAAAGACATATCAAGATTGTTTACATTTTTTTAAGTACCTAAACAAATGAAATACAGTCCCAATAGTATTTGAGCTAAGCCGCGGACAGACGGACAGACAGACGGACATGTCAACTACGGAACCCTAAAAGCCCACAATTTCCAAAAGCCCAAAAGTCATTACCGGACATAATTGTAAGGAAATATACCTTAGTAAGAAAAATAGATAAGCGTTGAAGGCTGTTGTCGAGGGTCGTATTGAATTTTATTTTCTATAAGTTTGGATGTATTAGAGGCAAGATGACCCCGACTGGGATATTTCCTCGAATTATTCATTAATTAACTTTCACGAGTACGGAAAGTTAACATCTTTTTTATACGCTACTTGTTACCTGGACGATTTGTATTTTGTTTTTTTACTTTCGAGCGCCGAAGTAGTAAGGAAGTATTGTCCGGGCAAAAAGAAACATACTTGAGATGTTGATGGGGATCGATTATCTTACACTAACAGAGCCCATAAAACCAGAAAATAAAAAGGAACGTCTGTGTGTTCTCTAGCGCTAAGACCACTAGACGGATTTGGATGAAATTTGGGTTAGGGCAATACTTTGTTAATATCTCCATTCTTCTTTTTTTAATAACGCAATTTTCTAAGCCACCATAGTAAAAAACACTTAGGTACTTATAATTTTTGTTCTCAAAAATGGCTCTGACAATTTAGAATTTTGTATAGTATACTTTGGTTTTATACGACCATCTATCTAGTGTAGTAGACCATCTATCTAGTGTAGTAGACTTACTACACTAGATAGATGGTTACTTCGGAAAAAAAAATTATGGTACTTCCCATACAAATCGAAGTTCTTTGATACTTTTCTCAAAAATGGCTGCAACGATTTTAATGAAACTTTTTACATTTCTATTACTTAGTTTACTAGTTTGCTGTCTGCAACTTCGTTTGCGTGAATCAGAATTGGTTCCAGAAAGTGAAGAAAGTTAAGACAGTAGTTTCAACCAAAGTATAAGGACATTATACAGTATGGACACTCCCTGCCGCTCTCTGTAGGCAAAGTCGCACCCTCCTGTGTGACTTCTAAGTTTGTTGTCAAGTTGTCAAGAGATTGGCAAACAATTTTATTTTCATAAGGAGAGGATTGAAAATGTCTATTGTAAAAGTCTGTCGTTAAAAATTCTACTGTTTTCGGTAATATCAACATAACAAAAGTGTAACCCGCGACAAGGCGTGACTGGTATGACCAAGAAGCCTTAGCCTAAGCAACCCTAAATACTCACACACACATTAACACGTGTACAGACATAAAGAACTGTCAAATTTCTTTGTAGTAAACGCGACGTATGAAGTGTCCGGGGTATGGTTTCAACGTTAAAATTGCATTTATAATACCTATGAGTGAGATATGGCATAATATACTAAGCTCATTAATCTGGGCATTATTGGAATAAGGTAGTTACTTCCCATACAAAACCACATTATTTGTTTTGTCAAGTCTACCACCCCTACCCCTACCCCTATCGCTTGCTACTAATTATGAATGTTTTTTGTTCATTTATGTTGAGACACAGACATGCACCCCGCTCCCCCGGAGCGACGACATAAAACTTCTTTGTGTTGAGATATGACAATCTTGTGTATGTTAGATGGTAAAAAGGGATTCGCGAGAAAGTGTGCACAGCGTGGCTGTACAATTTATTTAGTGTTAATGCTATGTTATTCACGTTAAAGTTAAACGGCAGTGCTCCCTTTTTAAAGTTGGAAGTCGTAAAATTAAAGTTCAAACTATTAATTTTACAGTTATGCTTTCTGAAGTTTTTATTGATATTCCTTTAATAAAGGAAATATTCCTTTAATAAAGGAATATTTAACGAAGGTGCTATCCTCTTATTTTTGTGCAACTAGTAGATGTTTAGAGTGAATTATCTATCACGCACGGCATGTCATGTCCGTTGGTTTGTTGGAATCAATAACTAGGCCCTAAGATTACCAACATGCGACTGTAAACAGTGAAATGCCTAAGCAGATAATGATCACGAAATGCTCAGTCAAAAGTCTGGCATGTCGATGAGAAACAAACATTACACTACATTCTCTTATTCACTTAATAGCATTGTCTCTGCATATTTGATCCAATTTGTGTAAAGCACGAAAATGCGGGACATTTTCTGAAATTGCAGCACATCATGGTTTGCCTGGAATTTCATGATATCGATACTTCTGGGCTCAACTGACGTATACGCCTATGTTTTACTTAGCGTTTACGCCCTTTGAGCCCAGAAGTATCGATATGCTCATGCTCAATTCTATGACAGATACAAAATAATTCGTAATTAATAATTTGAATAAAGTATAGTAATTGCATGGGCACACCTGTAAATGTATAACGTATTAATAACATATTCTCTGAGTATACGAGTATGTTACATAGATAAGAACAGATAAACGACTGAAGAATTGAAATCGGTCGGGAAGCATTCCGGAAACTAAGCAACATTTTTCAAAATTCCTTGATGAATAAAGACAAAGGACTACGCAAAAAATTATATGGGCACTGTCCTTACCCACCAACAGAAGTGGCATTAGTTTTAAAATTATTGTGATGTCCCATTAAAATAATAATAACCATTTTCAGTCTAAAAATCGATGGGGTTTTTAAAAAAAATAAGAGAGAACTATAATATCTATTAATCGTAGAGGCGAAAAGTTGTATGTTTCACACAAAAAAAAAAACAAAAAAAAACCACGGCTTCTACTCATGAATCTGAACAACTTTCTCCAAGAAACCTATACTCAATTCGCAAAAAAAAAATTTGGACTCCTCATACTAATTGATCAAATGAGCTGCCAATTTTGTATGGGAAATAAATAATTCAAATTCGGTTTGCATGAAAACCCCATATCTACGGCGGATGTCGTCATAGCAAAAAATCATCAGGCTGCACAGATGTATTGACTGAGATACGTTTGAAATCTGTTGGTGGGTGGGGACGATTTTTTGCATAGTCCTTTATTTAATCAATGTAATAATAATAATAAATATCCAAGACAAGTCACACACGATCACCTGGCCCCAAATTACGATTCCCTGTATTATGGGAACAAGAGATATGTATAGTATAGATACATACATTTAAACGTATCTATACATATTACATACATATATGAATACAATATGGGCCACACACAGTGAAAACAAATCCGCTCATCACAGAAATGTTTGCCCTGGGTGGGAAGCGACCCACGATCATTGGATCAGTAGTCAGGCGCTTACCACTAAGCCACGGAGTCAGACAAGCCAAGTTTGTTGCCCTTACCGTAATGACAAGATACCGTACCGTACCTATTTAGCCTCATCCACAAGCGTCAAGTGGCTCAACGGACGGAACTGTGGATATTAATACATTTGTGGTTCCTTTGATCGAAAATCACGAGATCCGTAGACGAACTAATCTAACCGGCATTATGATTGCCTATCTTAATTAAAAATTTTAAATTTCTTAATAATGATTTTATTAAAATATTTCACCGTTTATTGTTAAGTGTGGCATTCTTATTTATCGCCGTCGTTGTTTTATACCTATATGTACAATACATCTACAAATCAGGGTACACACACAGTATAATGAAAAACTAATAAATAACGATATAGTTAACGTGCAGGCCATGTAATTAAATTGGCAAATCGAGAAGGTTAGGTTAGGTTAGGGCTAGGCCAAGTTCAGATTAGTGGACGTGAGGTGAGGTCTGTGATCAACCTCAGTGTCAGAAATTTTCAGGCTGCCTATATGGCCTCTCACATGGCTTAACGACTGCCGTCTAGTGACAGCAACCGGCATAACGTGGCTTTCGGAGTACGAAAACAGATTAACAGTTAAACGCATCTAGGTATGACCACGTATGACCGTTGAGTAGAAAATCCTAATGTCGGTTAGTTTAGTTCGTAGTAGGTTAACCTGCGTGATCGAAGCTGACGTATGGTTCATTCCAATCAAAAAAAAGCAAAAGGTAAACAAACATAGTATGCAGATGACATTGACATGTGTCAGTTCCATAGTAAGTTTGTTTACGTTTTGCTTTTTTTTTAATGGAATGAAGTATAAGTCACACCAGTCATAGACCATTAGATCTGGTGAGGCTTATAAAAATCAGGTTGTGATGTGCATATGGCTCAGAATTGGGCTGAGTTACAATCTACAGAGGAAGTCTGAATTGCTCACATATGACTAGCAAATACAGATTAATGAAACAGATCTGATACGAGCAAAACAACATTTTGTTTGATCTCATTGTAATAATCTCCAAAAAAGAAAGCGTCTTGCTAATGAAAAGATATATTTAGCAAAAACCAACTAATCGGAGGGTCAACAGAAAAAATAAGAATGTAAAGATAATCACGCCCATCGTTCTTAGTCAAATTTATTTTATGCCATAGTTTTCAATAAAAGTTAAAAGTTTAGTGGGGTATGAGTGTGATGCCTAGATATAATGTATACAGGGTGTTAAAAAAAGTGCGTTTGAAATTTTAAGGGGTTACTGAGAATCAAGTATGTCTTAAAAGTTGCTTAAAAAACATCACGTGATTAATGGACGGCCCCTTACATCTCAAGCCTGCGGAATGTGTAAAGCATCCTGGATATAAAAGACTAGTCTGCGCGTGCGATAACCATATGTTCGTCAATCTCTGCACTAGTAGGTTACAACAGCTAGATTTTTTAAATGATGGGTTAAGAAATATAAATAAGTTCTCTTTCTTTTAAATATTTTTCTGTCGTGCACCTTTTCTCAAACGTGAACATTATTAACTAAAGTAAATACTTTTTTGTGTAGTTTGAAAAAAAATTGTCAAACAGTGTAATAATGTAAGTGTAATAAACCGCTGAAATTGAGTGAAGTAAACCGAGAAAAGTATATATTAATTTGATTGTTATCTACGTAGTTTTCATACTTACGAAAAAAAATATTGTTGGTAAATAAAAAAATATATACAGGGCGTAACAAAATTGGTGTAGGAGCCGTTAGCTGGGGATTCTACTCATCATACTGAACAACTTTTGTTCTACGTCTTTGGTCAAATCGCAAAAAAAAATTGGACTCTCTATACAAAAATGTCAAAACAGATGATCAATTTGTATGAAATGTTCAAATTTATTGTGATTTGAGCAATGTCTAGAACAAAAGTTGTTCAGTACGATGAGTAGAATCCCCAATTAAAGGGACATATACCAATTTTGTTACACTCTGTATAGTAGACACTGAGAAAAATGCAATATTTTTAAAGGTTTATAAGAATTAGTACCTATACAAAATAAGTAAGGGTTTAAATTCTGGTTTCAGAACTATGAGGCTGTTTAATCTGCTCACAACAATATCTTCAGTGATGGCCGGCGCGGTGTCCCAGCACATAGTCACGCGTAGCTCCGGCGTCAACAAGGTTTGGAAGCCACCAAATATGCTCCTATCTCCAAATGGCGACACCATTCCAGTTTTAAAAAATAAAATTGCGTCTGATGCCACACTTTACACGAAAGTCGTCAAGAATGTCGATCTCTATCATCGAGTATATAGGGGAATACCACCAAAGCCAGAAGAAATAAAAATCATGCCATATGAAAATGTGAACAAACGACATCGGCCACCCACTCCAACTGAAGGCGGAGCCTTGCATTCGGGCTACAATAACAACAATGTAGTCAACAATTCCAAAAAAGAGAAGGAAACTGTTCAAGAGAAAGACGAGAAAAGAAACGCAATACCATTCAAAAGTAGCAGTCTCAATTCAATGCCTAATATCATTGGCCGAAAGACCGCGGAGCATTTGGCGACGCGACAAGATTCCCGCATACGGGAGCCTCATATAAACAAAATGCCGGGCGGTGGGGGCCTTGCAATCCAACGGAAAAATTACATAATGTACAAACCAAAAGTGAAAGAACAAGGGACGAAATCGATCAAGGATAACAATTTCGAAGCTTTATGGCAACGTATCCTGTCTGCAGGACGAACCTTTCCTATAAGAATTTACTCTTTAAACAAACATTTCGGTAAAACTTTAAGAAAAAAAACTGGCACTTTTGATTCGATTGAAGAGGCAATACCATTCAGACTTGTTCGGAATCCTATGTTTATAGCGTTCGACAAAAAGAAAGGAGCCAAAAGAAAAGTGAAGTTTAGTTCATGGCCTGGAAAGAAGTTTCCTCCAATAATTGGACCCATGTGGACACCAACAAAACAAGCTATGAATGACTGGAAACTGAGAAAAACATTTTAATGAATAACCAATATGCGTTAACATAGTTTGAGTTAAATTATCTTCAAATCCTGTCCTGTATACAGGGGATGATAAAAAAGTACGTTTGAAATTTTAAGGGGTTACTCAGAATCAAGTATAGAATACAGGCAAAATATTGAAAAAGATCGATCTAAATTTTTTTCAGTTTCCCATACTAAATCTGAATAGTGAATCAAGAATTTGTATGGGAAACTGAAAAAAAATGCAGATCGCATTTTTCAAATATTTTTCCTGCATTTTCTTTACTTAATTCTGAGTAACCCCTTAATATTTCAAACGCACTTTTTTAACAACCTGTATAGAAAAGCGGGAGGGGGATGGAGCGTAAAATAAAAAGCAATAAAAGTATCTATCAAAGAAAAAAATTGGATTTAAGTTTGGTAGCAACCAGTACACTCTGATCAGACTGTCAAAATAGCCCAGTTTTAAGCCTGATTGCTTGCAGGAGCTATTGGATTGGCAGGCAAATATGGAAAGGGTAACTCTAATGTTGCCACGTTCAAAAGTAGGGTCTAAGAAGTGAATGCAAGTGTATGTACACTTAATAGTGAAACCCTTGTTTGTTTAAATAACTATGGTTCATTCCAATAAAAAAAAAGCAAAACGTAAACAAACTTACTATCGAACTGACACATGTCAATGTCATCTGCATACTACGTTTGTTTACCTTTTGATTTTTTTTTGATTGGAATGAATCTTACTGTATTGTATGATTGTTTGAAAACTAGCAAGACCTCGCACTATAAAATTCATTAAGTTGTTTAGGCTAGGAGCTATTCAAACAAACAGACATGCATACACAAAAAACCTATATAATTCTATGATGAACAAAGGCAAACAAAACAATAAAGTATAGGAAACAAACTTTATTCAATTTATGTGTCCACTGTGCATTTACATTTATTCACTTACAATGCTTTCATTCAAACAATTTTAAGTGTCCTTAGTTTGCCATAGTCAATTATTGTATCAAAAAACTGCCAACCAAGGAAAATTTTTATCATTACTATATTTTAAGCATTGTCTTAAACTCTAATGTTTAAAATATGATTTTAAATTTATATAATGAGACAATTGCTAATTCTTATCTTCTTTCCCATGAAAGTATGAAACAGAACTATGTAAAAAATATGGAAATATCTCACATGATGACTTATTGTTAAAGGTGTGGTTAATTCATATTTGGACATTATCATTACTGACAATATAATTATGTTCAGACTGTACCTATGACAATATGAAATAAATTTTGGCAATAAAGTATATTATTTTGAACTTTTGTTCTTGAAAATTATTTATTCACTTAAGCTGTTCTTAAAATTAAATGATAACCAGAATCTGTCTCAACGGGCTTGCTAAGTTGCCCAACTTTAAGCTTGAACGCTTCTTCTTCAAACGGCAGCTGCATCTGGCCACGGCCAAACATGCCCAAATCGCCTCCACGTTTAGCAGATGAACAGTCAGAAAACTTAGAGGCAATATTAACAAATGTTGTATCATTGGTGACAATCTGCTTACGGTAGCTTTTTATTAAATCTAAAGCATCTTCCTTGCTCCTGGTGATTTTATCTTCACGCCAGGAGGACGGGCGGCGGCTGTCAGCGTGTTTCACAAGGATATGACTACAGCGGATCTCTCCCTGATCGGCGGGGGCTTCTGGACGCTCCCACTGAGATTTCTTAGTGAAGGTGTTGAGAAAGTAAGTCATACCAGTAGACCGACTAGTCCTCATTTCCCAACCTTCAGGCAAGGGTGCTTCATTATCTTCATTCGACATTCTGTAATGTGTATTCAACTTTGTGGATTTCAAGTGGATAAGTATTACATTCAAACTAACATAAAATAGGTGAAATACAGAAAGCTCAAGGACACAAAATATTAAGAGGAAAGCACATACAACTGTTTAGTTGCTTACTTTGTTCATCATAAAGGTTATGTTACCGTTCGATCTGTAACGATAAATTTAGGTAATATTAATGATATATCTGTAAACTCACCTAGTCAAATATCTCGTATTGTTTGTGAGACACGAAGAAAGCTAGTAATTTACGCGTATTTACGTAAGATTTGCAGAGTTAATAAAAAATATATATTAGGGTCGAAGACACTGTGTAACGCCGCTATCCGCTTTCTGTTCTATGCATGCATTGTCAATCGTTCACTCTGACAACAGACAGGATAGCATAATACAAATCGCCTAAGTGTGAAAGAGAGTAAACAAAACGGTTACTGGCTGGTGCACCCTTGGAACGCGGTCTTGACAAAATAATTTTTTTTCGCCCTTTCTAGGGCAGGCTAAGGCTCCATGGCCATACCGCCTCGTCTTTAGTTGTGACGGTCTTGACAACTCAACAAAGACCTGTTCTAAAATCATGAATATCTGTAGAATAGAGGAAGGTCAGGTATTCGCTTTTTTTCGTTCTACAGATATAGTGCCATACCACCAACTTATCTGTAGAATAAAGGATGGCGCCACCATCGAAAATTTTATACAAACTGACAACAATAAAATGACGTTTTCTGCTTTTTAATACTTGGCGTCAGTAGTTCGGTTAAAACAAATCGATTTCTACAATATCGATATGAAGACTGCGTTCGATGAATCATTAGCATGTTCTTGTCTCAGTTCTTGTAGTATTTATGATACCGCACTTAAAATTAATGTAAAATAAAACAACAAAATTATTTTCAAGGCACTATATAAAAAAATATTATATTATAAAAACGAAGCGGTCGTAGCTCAGTGCGTCTTGCGTGGTCGCGTCAATCACGCAGGTTAATTGACCACAGACACGGTCACAACCTGGATGGGTATGGTATGACTGTTAGTGGCATTTATCTCGACCGTTTCCACGATTCGCAAGGCACGTTAAGCCGTTGGTGCCGGCTGCTATCGCTAGATGGAAATCGTTAAGCCATGTCGGATGCCTTATAGGCGGCTTGAAAACTTTTGACACTGGGGTTGGCCACTAGCCCCACAAACTCCACCAATCCGGATTTGGCCCCCCGTGTATGAAGTATGGCCTAACCTTCCTGAGTTATGGGCAGGGACCCGTGCCCCTGCAGCGGTGACGTAATGGTTTGTTAGCATATAAACATTACCTATAAAACCATTACCAAACCTATAAAAAACATTTTACCTGTTGGTTGGAGTGCACTTAAAGAAATGGCAGCCCTCTTATGAGCACCCCAACCGGCCCAGTACTGGTTTATGTTGGGTGGCATCAAGACGAGCGAAATGGCAGATGAGCTAGCTAGGAGCAGAGGCATAAACTATTGGGCCCGATTCGGCCCGAATCGATACAGGGAGTACCTCGTTGAACCGGAAAAAATGCTGAAGGAATGTGCCAATGACAGGCGCTCTCTGGGCAAGTGCACCAGGTCAAAAGCATTCAAAAATGCTTATCGCGAGAACAATGGTACAGAGTACTGCGACTGCACAGACCTGGAATTAGGAATCTAGTCAGAACTCTAATTGGCCACTGAAATCTTAATTATCACTTGTAAATAAAGCTTGCAGATCATGGACCAGTGCTGAATTTTCCTCGAGGAAGACAAAAGTCCTCTTCACATAAGTACCTACTTCATAAGTGCGAGGCACTAGTCCAAGTCAGGAGTCGCTCTCTTGTTGGACGAATAGCAACATCAGAGCTTTAATAACACGATCCAAAGTTCGTCACACAGTTCATCAGAGCTATTGGCCTCGAGGATGTCACAATAGATCTGGAAGACTTAGGGTTGGGCAACCGCTCTTGGACTGCTGAAGAGACTTCAGGAATGCTTACTTAGTCAAGCAAGACACAACCTGGACACTCCGTCCGATTTATTTATGTATTTTCTACCTACGATATTTTCTCTTTCTGACACGTAAAAGCGAACGCGATAACTAAGTGAACACTGTATGGACGGGTTGTTACCGGATTAGGGTTTGCATTATCCGTTGATATTTACTATCCGGATAATACGGATATTAAAATTTGAAATATCCGGATATCCGGATAAACCGGATAATTCGGATAGTTTTGAAATAATTAAAAATTAATATTTTTCTTCGGTAAATATGTGTTTTTATACAAGGTATTTAATTATAAAAATTTAATAAACACATTTTATCTAGCTTTTACTAACAGACGTGAGTTTGAACACCGCTAAAACGTATTAAAATAACTATCAAATTGATTCCCATTTATTTATTAATATTGCAATTTATGGCTTAGAGCGAACGCATACATGAGCTTTTTTACTCTAGAAAACTACTTCAATAGACACCTGAGCTACTAAATACTACAAAAATATAATAGTGATTCTCATATGACTAGTATTTTAAATCGATGGATTTGATACACTTGGCCTTTCTCAATAAACGTATAACACTTTTGCAGGAATTTGCGTTATCCTAGAGCTTCTCTATGGTAAAGTCATCAGGAGTCAAAAATAAATATTCCTTTTTAACGGTCAGATCACTGCTGCGCTTACGATGAGAGCAGTAAGTTGGATTTTTCGAAAAAATAGTTAAATATACAGGGTGTAACAGAAGTGTGTGACAATACTTCGAGGTTGACTTTTACCCATCAAACTGAACAACTTTTGTTCTACAACTTTGTCGAAATCGCAAAATTTTTTTTTGGCTGTTCATACAAATCGATCAGCTGGCGAATCAAGTTTGTATGAAAAGTCCAAAAAATTTTTTGTGATTTCAACAAAGTTGTAGAACAAAAGTTGTTCAGTTTGATGGGTAAAAGCCAACCTTGAAGTATTGTCACACACTTCTGTTACACCCTGTATATTTGAAGTCAGCATAAAGTTCTCTACAAAGTGGTCTAACGTGCGTTTTTCTAGCTCTACTGCAACCTATAAATATCAATAATCATTAGAGCAGTAAGTCACTATTTTGAAGAGTTTTTACTTAGTATTACAGCAGAAAGTATACTTACTTCCCGTTAATAAGTGGAGCTCCGATATTTTTGTATGTATGGATATCGATATTGTATGCCTGTATGTATTACTTACCATAACAGCAGTAACTAAGATACTGTGTTTAATCTTTTAACTCATACTAGGTATAAAGTGTTTTTGGCATTTATATATTTTTAATAAACATTTAAAAATAATTGATTATACATAATGATAGAGCTCAATTTACTCTGCAAATTTCAATAATTAAACTTAATATAACTTGAAAACCAAGGAAGCACAGTTAAAATTGTATCGAAAACTTAGCGTGTCATTTACTCAAAAGATTTACTCGAAAGTAAGCGCGGCAGATCAGAAGTCTGAAGAAATCATCATAAGCCAAAAGTCGATCACTGCTAAACAAAGGACTGCTCTAGGATTTTCACGACGACCGGTCTTACTCTAGCTGCATCCAGAGCCTATACCGTGATGGGAGGGCTATTTATGCTTCGTTTCCAGTGGCGATTGCAACTCGAGAACTTTTCTGCCCCAGTCGCTATCTGTTCTTTGAGCTTTGTGCCGCGATCACTGCTACTTCAGTTTAGATATTCTGTGACATTTATAGTTCTCCTACATATCTTTTACGTCATTTCTTATTCGATCACGTGGGGAAACTCCGGGCATTGTATCCTCCATTGCTCTCCGGGTGACCTTCAGCCTTCTTATGAGGCTCGTAATAAGCGATCATGTCTTAGTTCTGTATGTCATCACTGGCACTACTCCGTGGTCCAAGACCTTAGCTTTGACACTGCGGCATTTTAGATGTGAAGATATTGCAAAGCTTCGAAAACAATGAATATATTTCTCGAAATTAAACCTACCTAGCTGGACTATTTGTCCCGGGTATGGTATGCATAAATATTTGTCAATAACTTCGAGAATAGAGTCTCTACCTTCAGAGAAGTGAATGTTAGATAGAGGTAGAGAAACATTTATTTAATGTTAATAATCAATACTAAATATATAATATACTATCACCTTTATTTTACTTAAAATCGAAGTATTTTCTACTGAGATTTCTGCACGAGCGTAACTTTATTAAAATTACACTTCTGTAACGCCTTCTAAGTAGTTTTTCTATTATCCGGATATTCGGATAATTTCTGACAAATTATCCGGATAATAAAATACGCGGATATCCGAATAAAACGGATATCCGGATATCCGGATTACAAACCCTACACCGGATCGTACCCGCAGGGGAGGTGAGGTCGCCTGCAGAGAGTGGCAGGTGTCCATTGGACAGGCGACGAGTATACTATTTAATACAGACTGTTAAAAAAGTGCGTTTGAAATTTCAAGGGGTTTCTCAAAATCAAGTATAATATGTATAATATAATACAAGAAAAATAAAATTGTAGATCGGTATTTATACCTTGTACCTGTAGGTATCTTTTTACAAAGAATGCCATCTATTATTTCACTTTATAACTTAACACAGGCTCAGTGGGCTATTTGCATGTGATACCTTTACAACTGTACAATGTACATCACATAAAAGGGTAGTTGTCCTAGCACAGCTACTACACCGGTGCTCTAGATGGCGCTGAAAACCTGAACGTGCCTGAACACAAATAATCATAGGTAAGTACGTACCAAATAGGTATGTGTCTCAAAAAAATGATGACAGTAGATCTTACAGAGACGTCATCTTCTATATTATTGTATTTTGATGGTATTTTGATTCAGCCAAAGAGCAAAACGGTGTAGGTAAAGAATGATAAATTAATTTTCAAAACATATCCAAGAGTCACGTACACGTACACATGGGTGTACACTTCAAACTGCCTACTTACAGGTGGAGGAAATTAAATCACAATGACACATCAAATTCGAAGTCAAAACGTAGAACTGACACAGATAAGTCGTGCCTTCATATAAAAGACATCAACGAGTCATGAAAGTCGTAACTACATAATTCTACATAGGTATAAAAGACATCAACGAGATTTAGGTATAAGTCGTAGCTTCATATAAAAGACTTCAACGTGACATGAATGACATAGCTTCATATGAAAGATATCAACGAGATTTATAAGTCGTAGCTTCATATGAAATACATCAATGAGTTTATGTACTTACAAGTCGTAGTTTATATAGAAGACACCAACGAGACATGAAAGTCCTAGCTTCATTTGAAAAACATTAACGAGATATGAAAGTCGTAGCTTCATTTAAAAGGAGTAAGTAATAGAATCTATAAATACAAGAGATACCTACTTATATCATTTATAAGATATATAAACCTAATACAATTTTACAAATATAACGATTTTCAGATAAAAAAAACATATTGAATAAAGAATAATTTCATGAGGATTAACTGGGCCATTATTTTATATAGAGGCCAATAATAATAATAATAATAATGAGATATTGAAATGGCAGGTGTCCGGCATCTCACTCCATAGCACGGTCAACCAATCCATATCACAGCACTCAATAGACCGGTATAGATTTTGTAAGTTCCCTTTTTCTGCCATAGTTTCTGCTCACGCTGGGTATCACCTCCGAGTGTGCCCTCCTGGTGTACTGGGGGGTGGGGCCCGGCCTGGGTGTTCCATTTGACATTCTTTGATTAAACTCTCTCTAATGGCCTCTACTAATAATAATATCTGGGACAAATCACACACGGTCATCTGGCCCCAAACTAGGATTCCCTGTATCTTGGCTATCTTTATAATCTGTCCCTTTCGAACAAAGCTGATTTTCTTAGCTCAACATGTAAATTATTAAATGAAACTGCTATCAGTAGAAGTATGTTCTAGAAAAACATACTAATTACTATAAATATTGCCTGTCCCTCTGTGCAAGTCACGTGAAATAACCTTAAGTTTTATTAATTTTTTTCACGTCACGTATATATTTTAATTTTTCAAGATATACACCATTACTTGAAACTCGCTTCCATGTCATAATTACTATATACCGACAAAAACTTTTTAAATACTTTTTTACGTAGATTTTTGTTCATTATTATCGACAATAAACATCTAAGACATTTGCAGCGATGATTTTTGATACTTTATATATTTTTTAACGTTTACTTTAAGAATGGTGTGGAAAAATAACAACTGCGTCACTTATATAGAAAATTCTTAAAGTGGGTTCTACTCATGAAACTGAACAACTATCCCCAAAAAACCTATACTCAATTCGCAAAAAAGTTTTTGGACTTCTCATAACTGATCCGCCAATTTTGTATGGGAAATCCAAAAATTTTTTTGCGAATTGAGTATAGGTTCCTCGGGGAAAGTTGTTCAGTTTCATAACTAGAACCTTCTTTAAGAATTTTCTATATAAGTGACGCAGTTGTTATTTTTCCACACCATTCTTAAAGTAAACGTTAAAAAATATATAAAGTATCAAAAATCATCGCTGCAAATGTCTTAGATGTTTATTGTAGATAATAATGAACAAAAATCTACGTAAAAAAGTAAATAAATACTAACTTCAATTTTCAATTTTTTATACAATCATACAATATAAGGCTCATGTAACCTACTATTGACAACTTAAATTAAAACATATTATATATTAAATAAGGTGTTAACAAATTAGCTGGTATTACTTAAACTGGGGCTTCTACTAGTGAAACTGAACATATTTTCCCAAGGAAACCCATAGTTAATTCGCAATTTTTTTGTACTTTTCTAACAAGTCGATCACCTGTTCCCTGATCGGCCCATTTAATATGGGAAGTCTTTTTTTTGGGCATTGACTATGGGTTCCTTTGGGAAAGTTATTCAGTTCCATGAGTAGAAGCCCCAGTTTAAATAATACCAGCAATTTTTTTAACACTTTATATTTTTGGAAGATATCTATCCTATGTGTGGTTCTCATATCAACCTAAATCTAAAATTGTGAAGGCGAGCTAAGGTTTGCCTCCGCATCACAGTTTCCGAACCTAAATTATCAGACTCGGGGTGCTCTGTATTGAAACGGCCGGCCTAGGTCTGTGGAACGCTGTCACGTAAATAACCCATATCGTCCCAAACCTCAAGAATAGGTCTATGGTGGATTCCTATAAAACTATGACTGACTCGGTGGCTCAGTGGTTAGTGCTCCTGACTATTGATACGTATGTGATTTGTCTCGGATATTATTATTATATGTACAAGAAGTAAACAAATATTACTTACTAAGTACATATTATATTACTACTCACCTTTTAACTGGCTAACTAAAGTTAAATCTGTTTTAAATTTCACTTGTAAATGATTACTCACCTCAACAACCACAAGACATACACTACTGGACATTCACATATGTAGGTCTTCCCTTAGAGTAAGGCCTAACTTTACCAAGGTATGAAGAGAGACCCGACTTCAGCAGTGGAGACGGTATGGGTTGTTTACTTACGTGAAGCTCAGGTTCATTGATGTGTGGCGACTCTTTAATATTAAAGGCTTTTACTAGAGGTATGGAATGGAGCTGGACTCAGAGATCCAACAAACTGTGTTTGAGCAGATTGTCGTCTTCACACTAAAGATTGTTTTACTCTAAGTCTTCACAGCTTATTGTAGAGATACAGAAGCAGATACTTAGACCTCAAACCTTAGCTTACGTACGTAGATTTAAACTGTACAAAAAAACCTCTAACAATTGTATGGATGGAATGTTGGAACGCCACCTGGAGGGAGATCTGGAGTTAGTCAAGGTTCAGTACTAGGCCCTCTTTTATTTCTTTTAATGGTTAATGACATAGAAAGTGTATTGCAGCAATCAAAATGCTTACTTTATGCAGATGATCTAAAGCTCTACAGAGTCATTGAAAATGATGAGGACTGTCACTTACTTCAACAAGATATAGATGCTGTTTACCAATGGAGTATCAAAAACAAATTGTCATTTAACTTCTCCAAATGCTATGTAATGTCTTTCACGAGAGCTCTTCAACCTAGACATGCCGTGTACAATATTGGTACTGAAACAATCACACGAGTAATATCTGTCAAAGACTTGCGTGTTATTTATGATCCAAAACTTACCTTCAATGATCACATAAGGCAACTCGTGGTACAGTCTTACCGCAAACTTGGTTTTGTCATTCGTAATTGTCGTGACTTCAGTAGAGGTAATGCAATAAAATTATTGTATACAGCTTTAGTGCGCAGTAAAATTGAAGCTGCCTCAGCAGTCTGGAGTCATCATGAGAAAAAGTATATTTTGATGATAGAAAAGGTTCAGAAAGCCTTTTTGCGTTTTCTGTTCAAAAAGATTTATGGATATTATCGATTTTTATATCCATCAAAATTTTTGCTCGGAATGACGGGTCTTAATTCTTTGGAAACGAGGCGTGCTCTGGAATTAACATGCCTGGCGTGTCGCGTATTAAGGGGTGAGTCAGATTGTCCTGAGCTTGTGATGCAAATGTGTTGTTTATTTGTGCCGAATAACTACTTGCGAGCGCGTCGACACCGGCTGCTGGCGCTGCCTGCTGCACGGACCGAGGCGCGCCGCCACTCTCTATCTGGTATCAGCTCTCACTAACGTGGATGCTCTTTTATCATCGGTACCGCAACTAGATGTATTTGCTGACCCGTGGTGGCAAATACAGCGCGATTGCAAATTGTTTTGTGAAAACAATTTTTGATCTCATTATAATATATGTATAGCTTAAGTGTTCATGTTTCTTTTTTATTTTATTTTTAATAGTTTCATATTTGTAATTAGTTATTAATGTGTTTTTATTGTATACAGTATTGGATATGTATTTTCTGTAAAACTGTATATTCTTAATAAACAATAAATAAATAAATAAAGTACTATAAATACTGGAGATAGCAAATTTTACCCAGAGGAAACATTCCTTTATTTATAAAAAGATGCAAAATTACATTCAAAGTTTTTAAATTACCCATGTCACACCCAGGAATCGAGCCTGGTAAAATCCGAAAACGTAACATACTGTACTTTTATGGCATTAACCGATAGGGTCAAATCTCTCTAACAAACATGGCAAGTTAAATGAAAAGAAAACACGGAATATTGTGTTATGAACCATGAATTTTTAATTTAATATAAGTAATTCGATGAACCCTTGAGTAAAAAGTGTTTTAGTGCTTGAGTAAAAGTGTCTCATTGAATTTTTAAGTAAAGTTTTCGTGGTTTTCTTTTCATTTAATTTACCATGTTTGTTAGAGAAATTTGATCCTTATTATTGAACCTATCGATTAATACCATAAAATTACAGGCTGTTATTTTTTCGGATTTTAGCCGGTTCTATTCCTGGGTGTGAAAAGGGTATTATCAAAAATATTTGAATGTAGTTTTGCTTCTTTTTAAAAATAAAGGAACGTTTCCTTTGAGTAAAATTTGCTATCTCCAGTATTTAGAGTACTTTCCCTCCAGGTGGAGTTTCAACTTTCTAGCCTGTATAATTCTACCTATTTGCTTTTTGCTAGGCAGAGTTATGTGTGTTTATTGCATGAACATAAAATTTATTAAAGCTGAATAAACTAGGTGTTACTTTAGCATCATTTTTCGGTAGAACCATCTCATATCATGGGTCAAAATCTTACATATCTACTTTACCCGAAAAAACGAAACACTCTCTTGTGAAAATAACGAATCTGTATGTGACTCTTTTTACAAGGAGAAATTGAAATCACTGACGATTTTCAAATGCAAGAATCTACTCTGATTTAATATTTTTTCTTGAGGAATTTGTATGTTATAAAAACTATAGTTTTAATAATAGAGGTCACATAATATCACACCACAATATTATAGTCCAGTCAATGAAGGAGTTGTAGAGTGCGTGAACAGGGACCTAAAAATTTCTTCAGAAACGTATTGAGGGTGCTTAGGAAGTGAACATACTAAAAGTGCCCGTGTCTAGGGGGTGAGCGGAGTGGTGGGCACGACACAAAGGTCCCACTTTTGAGTTTTTCACTAATACCTCAAAAACGGTGCACTGTATAAAAAAAAATTTCAGTACCAAATAAAAGGTCATAAAATTTTCTACAACTTTTAGCTTATATATTTTTTCGTATTTCCAACCGTTTTCGAGCTACACGCTCCGGAAAAGTAAAGTTTGGTAAGCACCCTGGAAAAGTTTCTGAAGAAATTGCTTAGGTCGCTGCTCACGCACTCTATAACCCCTTTTGGGTCATTCTTTGACTGAACTACTACTGCAGTGGATAAGTTTTGTCTGGGAATATTGGATTCAAATAAGATATTTTGCATACAAACTGAAATATTTGTGAAAGACCTGAGATACCGTTAAGTTTTCAGAAATAGGATTTTCATCTCATCTCATCTCACTAATATTATAAATGCGAAAGTATGGATGAAATGTTTGTTTGTCAGTTTGTTTGTTTCTTTGTTTGTTCCGCTTTCACGCCGAAACTACTGAACGGATTTAAAAGACATTTGGTAGGTAGATAGATGAAGCACTCGGCTAACACATATGATACTTTTTATTCTGGAAAACTTAAGGGTTCCCGCAGGAATACTTAAAAACTCAAAATTTCCACTTCGTCACTAGATGGCACTATCTTGACATTTTCTTTCAATTCTGAAGTCCACGCGGACGAAGTTGCGGGTGGAAGCTAGTGTAAAATAAACATAGTGGGACATCGTTTGTTCCCCTAGGCTCAACTGCGAGGCTCAACTGGTTGAGCCGTTTGGACTTTTTTCCCCTTAGGCTCAACTAGTTGTACAGATAAGAAAAATGATTTGCTTTCTTAAAAAAACAACAACCGAATTCAAAATTTGACAAATCGAGTTTTGATAAAAAAAAACGACCTAAAAGAGAGACACTCGCGTGTGCGAGGGGACGAATAAAAATGAATATTTTGTTACCTCATTGCTTAAGAAATAGAGGTGTTTTTTTTTCTATTTACATCACTAGGAAAGAGAGACCCGTGCCCCTACAGTGGGGATGATATGGGTTGTTAACACATTGTAAATATAATGTTTTCAATAAAAAAATACCTCTTAGATTTTGAGCTTTTTACTTTTATTCCAACTACCACACGATCTCATATCAACTCTCTGAGCGAAGCCGGGGTACACCAGCTAGTTAACTACTAAGATGGCAGGGCGTATACTACTTAGGGGATCAAAGAGTAATCCGGCACTGTCTACTTTCTGTTCGGTCATGCTCTCCTGGTACTTTTGGACACGAAGTATCACAGGCACCCAGACTGTTGCTACTGAAAACTTTCAAAACGGCCGAAACTGAGACTTAGGCCGAAGGTTCGGTTTCGATTTCGGCTGAAAATCCTGAATATATGGTAGTAGACAGACGAACTTACGACACATGAGATAGGATAGGTCTGAACGAGATCTTCATTTCGGCCGTCAGGAAATAATGTATTAAATACAACTAACCGGAGTTGAGCCGTCAAGAAATATTTTTCTTATCTGCACAACTACATAGTTGAGCCTAAGGGAAAAAAGTCCGAACGGCTCAACCAGTTGAGGCTCGCAGTTGAGCCTAGGGGAACAAACGAGTGGACATAGCTTTTTGACTTTCGAGCGACCGAGGAACGAGTGTTAGCGATGAAGGAGTAAGGAAGTATTGTCACGGCAAAAAAATCGAACTTGAGATTTTGTTAGCGATCGATTCTCTTGCACTTATAGAGCCCAAAATACAAAAAAATAAAAACATTCTCACTCTCTCTCACTCTCTCTGTGTGTGTGTGTGTGTCCGTTTCGGGCTCTAATGGAAAGACCATTGGACAGTTAGGGCAATATTTTGTTAATATCTCCAGTCGCTTTTTTATTTTTTAATAACGCAATTTTTTTGGGTTGCCACCATAGTAAAAAACATTTTTTAACCGACTTCAAAAAAGGAGGAGGTTCTGTATGTTTTTTTGTATGTTTGTTACGCGATTACTCCGCCAGTTATAGATTGATTTTAATGATTCTTTTTTTGTTTGATAGGGAATACTTCAGAGGTGGTCCCATATAAATTTTATCTAAATTGATTCAGTGCTTTTTGAAAAAACAAACAAAAACTAAAAAAATATTGCAAAATGGTATTTGTTACGACTGAAGTCGGTTTTTTAACGTATTCAGCATTGTCAATTATATTTTTTTTTTACTCAAAAATGGCTCTAACGATTTTAATGAAACTTTGTACAATACCATATAGAAATACAACCTATCGCATAAGATAATTGGTTACTCTGGGAAAAATCTGATTTTGGTACCTTCCATACAAAAATAAGATTTTTGTTTTTTTTTTATTTGATTTTTCTCAAAAATGGCTCTAACAATTTTGATGAAACTTTGTACAATACCATATTTCTATACAACCTAGTAAATAAGATAGTTGGTTACTCTGGGAAAATCTGGTTTTGATACCTTCCATACAAAAATACGTTTCTTAAATTCTTATCTTAAATTATCTTAAATGGCTCTAAGGATTGTGATGAAACTTTGTACAATACCATATTTGTATGCAGCCTAGTACATAAGATAGTTGGTTACTCTGGAAAAAATCTGGTTTTGATACCTTCCATACAAAAAGAAGTTTTTTGTTACTTTTTTTTAAATAGCTACACCGATTTTAATGAAAAAAGTTTCATAATGTACAAAGGTACCTTTTAATAACTTTATACGGCCTACTGTACTAGGTCATGAATTATTTAGGGCCATACCAGGATAAGGTACCTTCCTTACAAAACAACTTTTATAATTTGTAAAGTCTATCACATGCTACTAATAATAAGTGTTAATTGCTGATTTTATGGGATTCGCGAGAAAGTATCCACAGCGTGGCTGTACAATTTATTTAGCTTAAGATACTGAACAATGCTTCCTAATAGCTAATTACTTAATACAGTGTTATTTAATTATTTAATTTAAAAAGTTATACAGTGCGGACAGAGATATTCTACCTAATCTATTTATACAGGTATAATATAATTTCAAAATATATGGTTAGTCTCATAAAAAAATACTTATTTTTATGAAATTTAGGATGATTTTAGGAGATTCATTGGTTTTTGTCATTAAACGACTCAAAGTATTTATATGCGTTTAATATTTTAATATGCTGCGACTACCATTATACAAATAAATCTTTCAGTTTTTTCTTCAAAAATGCTTTATATCCCCTTTTCAGTAATTCGCAACCAATAAAGGTTCTCACCTGTTTATTACATTTTGCACTTTACCTATAGCTTTATCATTAAGTGAAGAGATTTGCCATAATTTAGTGATTAAGATAAAATTTGTAGAAAATAACAATAAAATATATTGACATGGGAAAGCTATTAAAGTTGAGTGTGCGTTACCTTTGACGCGATTGGTCAGCTGCTCCGAGCGGAGGCGTTCGGACGCTCCTATTGGCTGCCATAGAGCGTAAGTAGAGAAGTTTTCGCGCGTTTTCCATCAGTTCCGACAGTTTTCCCGCGCTAACAACAGCTAGGGACACAGATGATTTCCATAAAGTTTAGCTCAAAGTTATGAATTTCGTGTAGCAAAATTCAAGACTATTTTACCAGCACTCAGTTGAGGTAAGTTAATATCACTTTAGTTGAACGTATTTCATTTATTTTATAAATACCTACAACTTTTAACAACTTTTCGCAACGAAAAGTCTGGGTAGTTTAGGTTCACTTGGATACTGCAACGGACAATCCATCATATTAGATACATGTTCACAAATAAAATTATTTAATATTTTCTGCCATACGGCAGAATAAGTTTTACATACCTCAGGGTGATTATTTTGTATTATAACTTCTTAAAGTACTAACGCCAAAATAACAAACACGTTATTGTTAATAAAACTTACTGATGCTTTCAGGTTGCTTTTTTCCAAAAGGTTCCTAAAATTGGAAATCTTACGTGGTTTTACCTGTTTCATTTTTTATACGGGAAATTAGCCAAGCGAATGAACAGAATTATTTTGCTACGTGTACATAAATAAGTGCATCAGCGAACACAATTTCAACTCCACAAACAGAACGTACGTACGTACCTTACCAAGATACCTAGATAGGAATAAACATTTCAGTCTCTTTGTGATACTTAGATGTGAGTTTGTGTGTCTCTGTCTCTCTGTATGCCAGTCAGTCAGTCTCCCTCAATATTCAATTATTTTATTTCATTCAATGAATTTTACTGAGTCATACGCACTCTACGTCATTGGAGTGCCAAATGGAAAGTTGTGAGGATTCCATAAAAATAAACCCAATATGTTCGCTATGTTGGTCTACTTATCCGTTTGTAAGAATTGAACAGGTATTTTATTGGCTGGAATAAAGGTAATCACTGTAGTAGGTACCCATTTACTAAAAAAAATACGTAAAGGAGTTTACAAAGTGAGAATTTTAAAACAAAGAACGGAGTTTTTTGCAGGTACTTTATAGTAAATCCCTTCGGTAATATTAATACAATTACATGTGGAAATTCGATTAATATAGGAGAACTCTTTTTTTACATTTTACTGTCTTAAACCCACCATGAATTCAAAACTGCTTTAGTAAATCTCCAGGGCCGGCCTTAGCAGTTCGAGCGCCCTGTGCCAAATGTTTTTCGGCGCCCTTTTTTGTTACCTTCAATTGGTAATCCCTTGGCATCACCTCACCTGATGGTAAGTGATGATGATGCCGAAGATGGAAGCGGACTTACCAAGATTCCCCAACGCAATGGGGAACTGGCTATCTTATCTTCATGCCGGAACATATCAATGCTTTTAACATTGATGTTTGGCGGCAAGACTTAGATAAGATGGTGGTAGCTGGCCAGGCGGGCTCCGAAAATGCCCTACCACAAACCAAACCGAGCCCTTTATAATTATGTATTTTTAACCGACTTCAAAAAGAGGAGGAGGTTCTCAATTCGTCGGAATCTTTATTTTTTATTTTTATGTATGTTCAACGATTACTCGAAGACGCCTGAACCGATTTGGAAAATTATTTTTTTGTTTAAAAGGGTATATATACTTCACAGGTGGTCTCATATAATATTTATCGAAATCGATTCAGCGGTTTTTGAGAAAATCAACAAAAACAAATCAAAATTGGAGTTGTTGCGATTGAAGTCGGTTGTTTTTAACGTATTCAGCGTGGTCAATTATATTACAACTAAAACATTTTTAACCCCGAAGTTATAAATAAGGTTATTAGTATTGAACCCTGTCTATCTATCTAAGGTAGGTGAAATAGTATCAAATGGTGGACAATTATTGAAAATATTTTGATATATTTGAAAGTATGTTTATTTCGGTGGTTCTTTCCAAGATTCCCAACCAGAATATTCAGCTCTTTTAATTTATGGTTGATGAAGAAATCATATCTTTGATTTTACCAGTATGTATGGGAATACAACCAGTTGAAGAAGAAAAAGATGGAATAAATAATTTTTAGACATCGGAAACACTTGAAGTGAAATAAAAACAACGTTAAGTGGAATAGCGAAAGTTTTTGTTACTTATATAGGTAAATAGTTTAATTTTATTGGTAAGATATTAACTATTTTATTAATAAAACCATATATTTTTATGAGAATAACAATTACTACAGTAAATAAGCATTTTAAGATTACGAAACGCGCGACTGTATCGCTGCATAAAGCCGTCGAGGCCGATAGCTCTTTAATTCATTTAGAATTCATACAAACTGGGCAGTTGCAAAACAATACAAAATTGAACAGGCGCGTACCCAACTTTTCCCAAACAAAATATCTCCTTGCCGGAACAATCAGTGTTATTTACGTATACATTGAAGTTTGACGACAAAACTTAGATAAGATGATAATGATTATGAAGTGGTAGCTAATCAGGCGGCGTCAGATAAATCTCTACTACCAATCAGATCACGCCGGAAATTGAACCCGAGAAGTCTTGCTCGCTCCCGACTCGTGGTCTCACCGCATTGACCCACTGGTGGGCCGACGAGTAATTGACTGTTTACTCGTAGTCCCACCGATTCACTCTCTACGTTTTATAAAATAATGTCACCGGACGATAGTGTGTCATCTTAGTATAATTTGTCACGGTGGGGTTGCGTAAAGCGTTTTTTCATGAAAACGTTGGTGAACGCGTCATGAAAGCTTCATAAGGTATGAAAACGAAGTACACGGGACCGCGTTTCGCAGTCATAATTTTGAATAGGTCTTCGTTAAGTAGAGAAGAAAAAAAGCTTCTCTATACGGGTATTCATTTGCGTTATATCGTTTTTAGGGTTCCGTAGTCAGCGGGGCAGCACCCATGGTTTTACACAAGTCTGTGTAAGTATAAGGTCTCTCACAGACAGCTATTGTTTGAAACCTGAATTGTCATGCTCATATCTATTGAAGTAAAGAATATTTACAGATCAAGTGGAGATGTTTTTATTTTATATACTTATTATATCGCTTTTCTGTTACAGACGGTTCACTGTAGTGTCTTGGCACAGCGCTTTTGAATGCGATATTGCATCTAAATATAAGTTTTAACAAAATCTACTGAAAAATATTTAAACTGAAATTTCTGATCAAGAAACTGAAAAACTTTCTTGAAGGAAACCCATATTTCATTTGTGACTGTTGTTATTTCACTAACAAGTTCAATTCAAAATGTTACAAACACAATACAAATACAGTTTAGCTGATTTTGTTACAACGTATATATCCAGGTTATACGAAGACATTTTTAAAGGATTCGTCCTTTCAATTTAAATTTCAAAGCAGAACCCTTTTTAAAATTTTGTCCGTCTGTCTGTCCGTCCTTAATTCTGTGGCTCCATCTGTCCATTCTGCCATTTGTTCTTCTACTCTATATGCGGATTCATAAGAATACACTAAAAACATTTTATAGGCTGCATCAAAAATACGTCATGAAATATTATATGTAGTTAACTAAAAAAGCTCTTTTACTGCAATGTAGATTTTTTTAGTTTATGAAATTTAGTAACCATAACTGATATGAAAACGACAATATTACCTTAAATCGCTACATTATAAACTTTAAGATTATAAAAGCGGTCAAGTGCGTGTCTGGCCACGTGCAGTGTAAGGTAGCACTTCGACAGACACTGCTTCAAGAGGAAAACCTCCCGTCTTACAATATTTACTACTACTCGTTAACTTGTAAAGCCTACATAGCTATGATAGTTTTCCTTTTAACTTCGCTGTATACACTATACTGCCGTAATTTTTTTCACGTTTCTAGAAACAACCGTTTAGCTCGCAGGGGCACATGACTTTAACAAAAATTTGCACTTTAAAGCTTAATATTTCGAAAACTGGTCCCTGAATCGAAAAATGTTTTTTACAAACCAACAATATTTTTAAAAATACCTATCAAATGATACCCCACACGATGGGATAGTGGAAAAAAAACATCCCCACTTCACGTGTAGGGGAGGTACCCTGAAAAATTTCGTTTTCAAGATTTTATTATTACCACTTATTACTATAATTTTACCACTTTGTCGGCGTGATTAATATGCATATCCGTGCCAAATTACAGCTCTCTAGTACTTATAGTCTCTGAGCTAAGCCGCGGACAGACAGACAGAGAGACATGGCGAAACTATAAGGGTTCCTTGTTGACTACGGAACCATAAAAATGAGGATTTTAACACTTGATAAGAATTAGCTCAAATTACTAGCCCGACTGTCTAATTTCGCTCTTAAATAGTCAAGTACCTAATTATACTTATTTTTATGGATGTACATTGTACAACATCCTTACATGCAAAGAGAGAAAGAGATTGAATACTCATGAATAAAAAAAATAGACTCAACGTTTCATGCACGACCTTTGGAAAATTAACTCAATCTAGCAAAATAAAACTAAACTAAAAGTTCAAAAACTGGGTGTTTACTGTTTATGATTTTAGTTTGATGGTTTTCTAGTTTTTTGCTTTTAGTGTTTAGCAGTTTCGTAGACTGAGTTATTTTTTTAAAAGTCGAGCAACAAATCTTGAGTTAATTTTTAGGCCACCAGGGTATACTTATTATGAAGTAAAGACGACGGAACCCTACTCGTGCACTGTGCGTATTCCGACAGGCACTTGAGCGGTTTCTTTTGTAACTTACAAAATGCTAATTAATCGTTCATTACGTTAATCATATTTAAGTAATTAAAAAGATAGCCTTACCAAAGAATCTTACTCTTCAATAGTTGTTGTACTAGCGAGGCACTTTAAGGTCCTCGTATTTAATACATCAAAGACGCCAAATTTATATAATACACTATTATCAAATTAATAATTTTACTATGTTCTGCTGATGAAATTTAAAAAAAGTAGGTATGAGGTGTTTACCTATGAAATTCTCGTTTCAGTTTTGAAAGGTTAACTAAATAATTTTATCCCAAAATTAATTTACCTCCTTCAAATTACACATATATCATATTTTGTACCATATCAAAGGTTTCTCTACCTTGCTTAGTATCTTGATGACTCTCATGTAAAAAATACCGAGTAAGGTTCCGTAAAGGTCAAATACGTCATTTTTTTCTACCAAATTTCTTTAATTTTCAGAAAATCATGAAATATAATGCGAAGTATATTCAAAAATGTATGTGGTAGCGAATAATGCGATAGCGCTTAAAAATTAATAACAAGCTTTTTCCCTCTGAAATAATGACTATTTTCAGTGATGAATAAATCCATTTTGAAGGCCTTTACAATACTGTGCTCTCAATTTTTTTAGACAAGAGGCGTTTAGTAAACATTATTTAATTTCTACATGTCCAGTGATGCTTTGATGAGAATAGTTAATTGTTTTACTTAATTGTTTTATATTGCTATTAGTTATCGGCAATTGCAAAGGTAAGCACCTAATACTTCGTTACATTTCCAAAGTGCCATAGCTGTTGGGGTACGTACGGTACCATTAGGTACTTTATAATTAGCCAAATAGGTATATTTTAGCCAGGCCCCAGGGCACTTGTATACTGTAGTTTATATATGTATCTACGTAAATGTAAACTTAATTATAAAAATGTCCTAAATTAACTTAAAAAAACATCTCTGTGAGCAGTTTGCTTTCAGGTCAGCACTTTTATTTAGAAGAATTTACCGAAAATACATTTAGGTAAACGGCTGTTTTGAAATAACTGAAATGTACTTAGAAACAAATAATTAAATAGTATCTACTATTCTACAATAATCTTCTTGCAAAATATTGTACTTTACATACTTCTTCTTATCGTGTGGCACACTTAACCTATCCCACAGACATGCACCCCGCTCCCCCCCCTATAGACTAGCAATACAGGGCATCGGACGCTCGCCGCAAGGTGGGCAGATGGCCAAGTTACATTGAAATGTCATTTTTGTTCAATTTTCGTCTTTCAGTCTATTTCTGTCAATGGTCGAGGTAACATCGGACAGAATGTGTGTAAATTAATCGTAAAAATGCCATGTTGCATCGTTGTCTGATGCGGAAACCGCACTGGGTATCTACATAAATCAAATGTGCGGGGTTTCATACCAGAAGCAAGCCATATATTGACTAATTTTTATTTAAATAACTTCGTTGCGAAACATGTGGTAGTGATGTAACACTTCATCGACTTTTCGATAGATATAGCAAAAAGTTTAGCAACAAAAAATATCAGACTGCATATTTACATAGTTTTATCCAAAGTAGACATGAAATGTATTTGACTCATTTTTTCTTCTAATTATTTTCAGTTTCCAAAAGAACCCAAATAAAAATTAAACGAGAATTAAGACTATGAGCAGAAACGACAGCTGGAAAATTTTCTCCTAACATTACCGCCCAGCTTGGCTATAGATATGTTTTGGAAACTATGATTCGGTTTGATTTTTATTTTTGAAATATATATTTTTTGTTTTAATATGTATTTTTACTGTATTAATTTGTGAATTTGTATTAGTATTGTTTATGTATTAAGATTTAACAAGGAACAATATGCTTAATTTATTTTGTTATCCTCATTTTAAAAATTATCGTAAGAATTTTCGATATTTGTGATCCTTTCTATTACCTCCATCGCTAGATATTTCAGTCGTATTTTGAGTTTTGTCATTTCCAAATACTGTATTGCTATTCGACGATTTAATTCCTTAGACAGTTGACATTCTTGCGGTGATTGGTCGTAATTCAAACATATGACATTCTTAGATTCAAAAATTCGAACAGTTATGAACCTTCCCCTCCCGCACCTCAGATTTTCCCCTCAACTTCGTCCACGCGGCTTCATATTGAAACTGACGTATATTAGCGTTCTATAGAGGAGCGGAGCGACGATATAAAACTTCTTTGACCTATCCATACTGATTGATTGATTAGTAAAAACATTTTGAGATTTATAAATAAATATTTGAAAACAAGACTTAAGTACATCTTTTTTAAATGCGTCCAATATATTATCTGAAATACAATATGATTATCTCGCAGGCCTATCAACGACAGCAGTAGGTTGAGAAATAGTGCGGTGTACATATGTTACACGCCAACGGGGCCAACAGGTTGCAGTCATATGCTGCGGCCTCGAAGGCTTTTGATGTAGCAGACCAACTCGCTGCCAAGCTCGCGCATTACGGATTCAGAGCCTTCATTAAGGCACAGTTATGTGACCTGTTGTGAACCAGATGACAAATTGTGGTAGGAGAGAATGGGAAGACCAAGTCAGACCCTGTTTCTACAACTACAGGTATCCCTCAGGGATCCTCGGTGTCAAATCTCCTGTCCTCTCTACTCCTCAACGACCTGGCGACATATACATACATGTACATCGACGACGTGGCCGCCATAGTAAGCGCGCCAAACTCGTGAGTAAACGAAACCGTGAGACAGCTAGCTGGGTGATTCTCTGCCAACGCTTTAGCGCTTAATTTGAGTAAAACCCACTTCATGCGCCTGAACATGTCAGGAAGAGAGATGGGCTAGCTCCCAGTGGTACTCAAATTTATCAGGTCAATCCACAGGGTGTCATACGTAATATGTATGGTCGTTACATCGAAGGACTGTGCATCGAGCACTGTGCATTAATGTGTTTCTGCATCTATGGTACTCTATATCGAAATTCTCAATATCAAGTTGGTCGTAATATAAACTGGATTGTGTTATAAAAAAAGTCGCTATATCACAAAAAAATGAAATGAAATTAACTACGAATTAAGGTGGCTAAGGCCCAGGCGCGGATCCAGGATTATACCCTTATTTATGAAGCGGTCGATGGTATTAGACCGTCGTTGATATAAAAACTCGCGAGCCCGAAAAGTTCTTATGTCGTTTTGGTTTTGGCATAATTTTTCTTTTGAAGGTTTTCTTGATTAACGCCTTTATGTAATTACTTGATATCTTTATTACTTCAGATTTATTTTGCATAAAAACTGGGTGAAATTTCATTCGATGCATTCCCGTTAAATGTGGTTTCTACAAATGAAACTGAACAAATTTGCCTCATGAACCTATAGTCAATTCGCAAAAATTTGGCTTCTTCATACCAATTCATTAGCAAGAGGTCAAAATTTATTTGCAAATTGACTATTGGTTCCTGGGGCACAGATGTTCAGTTTCATCAGTAGAATTCACAGTTAACGGGAATGCAACGAATAAAATTTCACGCTGTATAATTTTGTTTCATTTTGAAATCGAAGTCCTAGACGCAATAGAATTTTTTTTTTTTTTTTTTTTTTATGGCAGAGGTGGCAAACGAGCAGACGGATCACCTGATGGTAAGCGATTACCGCCGCCCATAGACACCCGCAACACCAGAGGAGTCACAAGTGCGTTGCCGGCCTTTGATATTGTAAAAATAATTGTAAAAATACGTTTCATTTATGGGTCCACTCTTATTATTTTACTTTTTTTATCATATCCATAAAGCTATTTATTCTTTAAAAATTTCAGCCTGGCCATTACGGCTATTTAAAGGTAAGACAAATAATAGACGGACGGACGAAGTAGTCTTAGGTTGTTTGGAAGAGATCGCTTTTAGGCGATAAGACTGCAAAAATAAGTTATATCCACATGAGTAAAACCTTTTTCATGTTTATTGTTTAAATTTTCCTGTTTATGTTGTGCAATAAAGTGTTTTTATTCATTCTTAGTAACACCCTTTGAATATAGAACCTCAATAAAATGCATGTGACGAGAGCAGATATCGTGTATTTCGATACTACAAGTTTCGATATCACGTACTTTTCGATGTAGAGTACTATAGATGCAGCAAGATGTTGATGCACAGTGCTCGATGTCGTAACCTTCGATGTAACGACCATAGATATTACGTATGACACCCCATCGACCGCTTCATAAATAAGGGTATACTGAAATTTTGCCACCCCCACCCCCCCTGAACGAAATCCTGGATCCGCGTCTGGGCCTTAGCCACCTTAATTCGTAGTTAATTTCATTTCATTTTTTTGTGATATAGCCACCTTTTTATAACACAATCCAGTTTATATTACGACCAACTTGATATTGAGAATTTCGATATAGAGTACCATAGATGCAGCAACACATTAATACACAGTGCTCGATGCACAGTCCTTCGATGTAACGACCATAGATATTACGTATGACACCCTTCCCTAACGAACCCATAGGAAAATCGAAAAAAAAAACTTGGCCTCTCCATACAAATCGATCATCAGACCGGTCAAATTAGTATGAAGACTCAAAAACTTTTTTTGTGATTTGACAATGGGTTCCTTAGGGAAAGTTATTTGTTATCATGAGCACATGCATATAGCCTTTGGTATCAAAAACTTGTTTCACCCTATATTTGATGGGGTCAGAAGTGACATAAGGTACTTTTTTAACCCGTAAATTCTCAATTCTCCGGAAATCTATTTCTGGATCGAATAGCAATGGTATTTCAAACTAAAACTGCTTTGACAGTTTCATTGGAGAGAAATGAAAAAATTTAGGAAAGACATTATTGCCTGGGTGATCGGAAACAATATTTGTCAAGCTTTTCTCAAAAACTAGTTATATAAATTTAACTTAATGTAACTAAAGTAAAGGGGGATATTAGCACAAGATAAATTTTATCCTTTAAAATTTATAGTCTGAGAGGATGAAAAAACTCATTTCCAATTTAGTGTCATAAAAATTATATTCAGATGGACGGAGCCGCGGGCAAAAGTTAGCCTTAATTGAAAGGTCGCAGTAAAGGTTACTTTATAAGTTTGTAGGATTAAAAATGAACTTGATAAAATGCCCACTGGCTGCAAAATAATCTGAAATGGCGTTTATTACTCTGCAGCCACACTAACATTCAATGTCGTGAAGTCATTTTCCCATGGATTTAAAAATACAAGATACATTAATGTGGAAACTAAGACTTTTTTCTAGTTGGTCGAAAGGGATAAGCACATTATTGTAATAATTGCAATAAAAAATTGTGGGATTATCTCCTGTAACGGAAGCTAAAGTTAAATACCTGAAAAATGTCTACTCATGAAACTGGACAACTTTCACAGAGTAATACTCGATTCGCCTGAAAAGACTTCCCACACTAATTAATCTGCTAATTCACTTTGTTTGGGAAGTCGGTTTTTTTCATATTTGACTGAAGTTTCCTTGGAAATGTTCTTCAGTTTTATGAGTAGAAGCCATGGTTTCAGGTATTTCTGTAAAATTCCAACCTTTTTTTATCCACAATTGGTAAGTGATGATGATGCCGAAGATGTAAGCGGGCTTACCAAGATTCCACAACGCAATGGGGAACTGGCTATCTTATCTCCATGCCGGAACACATCAATGCTATTAACATTAATGTTTGGCGGCAAGACTTAGATAAGATGGTGATGGTGGTAACTAGCCAGGACCTATTTTTAAACCAACACTAATTTAAAGGCGGTTTGAGACCACCCTTAATTTCAGACTTTAACCAACTCTCGGTACATCATAAAATTTTGCGCTGGAGATGAATAAGATCTAGTTTTGCAAAAAGAGTCGGGCATTAGTTGGTATAGAGCTCTCCGGTACTTCTATAGGAGAAGTCCCCCCCCCCCCGTGAAGATTCTGATGGCACCATATGATAGTACACCTCAAGCAGAATCAATGTCTTAACAGGACCATCCCTCTATTTCTTATAGATTCCGAGCTATAGGGTCAAGTATGTCTAAAAAACCATAGTAAAACCATAACAAAAAAGATGTTGATGCTGCGATTGTCGTGACTTGATTGAAACAAATATTTTTTGTGCAACTTTTGACTCTTAGTTAAGTTCTACAGTCCCCATAATTGGACCTCTTCCTAAATTTGAGAAAGATGTTATGGTTTTTTAAGACCTACTTGACCCTATAGCTCGCAATCTATAAGAAATAGAGAGATGGTCCAGTAGAGATATTGATTCTGCTTTAGGTGTACTATCATATGGTGCTATCAGAATCTCTTCACGGAGGTAGGGGGACTTCGCCTATAGAAGTACCGGAGGGCTCGTTAAATTTTCGTAAAAACAACGTTTTAAAAAAAAATATTAGTTTTCCGTTCTCACAGGGTGCTAACGATACCCAGTTATCTATAAAGCGTCCCGTATACATCTAGTGTCTAAGGTTACTAAGGTTATTTCGATGGCATTGTGATGCCAATGTTAATATGTAAAGCCTATAAAAATAATGCTAATAATGGCAGACATTGTTGTTGGTATGGAACTCTAGTGCACGAAATGAGAGGTACTTGCGTTTCGTGAACAACCCATATCGTCTCCACTGCAGGGGCACGGGTCTCTTCCCATAGCTTGGGAAGGTTGCAGCATTTGCTGAGTCGGGGACCAATTTTTGGCACATAGACATTTTAATATGTTATGATTATTTGTATTTTTTATTTGTATTTTTATTTGCATTTCTTTTGTTGTTTTGCATTTATTTATGATGCCAGAAATAAAGATTGTCTATGTCTGTCTATGTCTACTCCACACACCGGGGCTAAGTCTGGATTGGTAGAGGATGTGGGGCTAGTGGCCAACCCCAGTGTCAGAAGTTTTCAAGCCGCCTGTAAGGCCTCCGACATGGCTTAACGACTGCCATCTAGTGATAGCAACCGGCATCAACGTCTTAGCGTGCCTTGCAAAGCACGGAAACGGTCGAGATAAATGCCACTAACAGTCAAACCCATCCGGGTTATGACCGTGTCTGTAGTCAGTTAACCTGCGTGATCGACGCGACCACGCAAGCCGCACTGAGCCACTCGCGCTTGCTGGTTTATAATACAATAGACAGGCCGGTAATTTGCCTCCGTAGAACCAAACGTTAGCGTTTTAGCCCCCTCTACGATAAAAAAATTCTAAAATTCTCAAACTGCAAATATAGGTTTGTTTGTATGAGTCCAATATTGAGAAATTTAGCAAGTTATTTTAACCTCCTGATGACCAGAGACCCTGACGTTAATTTAAAAAAAAACACATAAATTCTTATTCATGGTAGTAATATATCACAGGGAAATTATTTTAAAAAATCCCGACTTGGAAAACCTAGACTTTCATTATGTTCTACCTTTATTGTATACAGGGTTACAGGAAAAGTCGTAATGAATATTAAAGGACGTTATTATTCAGGTCATTTCTGATGGATTTGATTCTATGATATGGTGTCCGAAACTTAACCGTTATGGAGATATTGAACTTTAAAGATTTTTTAAAAAATCCTCAATTTTTTGGCTCTTTTGTCGTTTTTTTTGGGATTAGTGCTTCTGGGGTACGTTTTTTTGATGTAACTAGTTAGAAAGCATGTTAATTAATAAAAATGATTAACCAAAACTGATCCTTCTACTAACAGCTTAAAAATACTGCTTGACAACGGTTAGAATTAAATAATTTTCAATAAGAGTTTTTAAATTTGAAACTCTCTGTTTTAAAAAAAAATGTATGGAACTTATTCTGCAAATCATTTTAAAAACTTCTACGTCTCTTTAGCTATTCAAAAAGGTATAACAATTACTATTAACTAGGCAAAATATTGACCAAATAACAGTTAAGTTAGCAGAGGGTACATTTTTTTGACAACTCTTTAGTCCTTTTCAGCTACAAACGAAGAGCAGTTTTCTTCTCAAAACTTTGTTTAAGGCCTTAATTAATTTACAGATTCTCATTGATTAATAAGACTAAAGGCCTTAGGGTGCATTTCCACTGATGCGGAGCGGGGCTGAGCAAGGCGGAGAAGATCAGAGAATAGTAGCAAGTGTTTCCACTGAAGCGGGACGGAGCAGAGTAGAGCAGAGTGGAGCGAAGTAGGGCAGAGTGAAGCGAAGTAGGGCGGAGCGGAGCGGGGCGAAGCTGAGCGGGACAGAGCGAAGCTAAGCGAAGCTGAGTGGTCTGGAGCTGCATGTGACCATTTTCTAGGTCTGCTCTGCTCCACTCCACTCCATTCCGCCCTAATTCGCTCTACTCTGATCCGCCCTACTTTGCTCCACTGTGCTCTACTCTGCTCCGCCCCGCTTCAGTAGAAACACTTGCTACTATTCTCTGATCTTCTCCGCCCTGCTTAGTCCCGCTCCACATCAGTGGAAATGCACCCTAAGGCCTTTAGTCTTATTAATCGATGAGAATCTGTAAATTAAAGAGTCGATTAACAATAATTAAGGCCTTAAACAAAGTTTTGAGAAGAAAACTGCTCTTCGTTTGGAGCTGAAAAGGACTAAAGAGTTGTCAAAAAATTTACCCTCTGCTAACTTAACTGTTATTTGGTCAATATTTTGCCTAGTTAATAGTACATGTTATACCTTTTTGAATAGCTAAAGAGACGTAGAAGTTTTTAAAATGATTTGCAGAATAAGTTCCATACATTTTTTTTAAAACAGAGAGCTTCAAATTTAAAAACTCTTATGGAAAAATATTTAATTCTAACCGTTGTCAAGCAGTATTTTTAAGCTGTTAGTAGAAGGTTCAGTTTTTGTTAATCATTTTTATTAATTAACATGCTTTCTAACTAGTTACATCAAAAAAACGTACCCCAGAAGCACTAATCCCAAAAAAATCGACAAAAAATCCAAAAAATTGAGGATTTAAAAAAAAAAAAAATGTTCAATATCTCCATAACGGTTAAGTTTCGGACACCATATTACAGAATCAAATCCATCAGAAATGACCTGAATAATAACGTCCTTTAATATTCAGTACGACTTTTCCTGTAACCCTGTATGTACTTCTCAAAACTTTTTTAGTAGACTTTTAAAAAATTATACATACTACGAGTAATACTGTGGTCGTCAGGAGGGTATTGACCATGGATTTTTTATAGGTTTTACTGTAATCTATAAGTAAAGAAATATTTTCCATATTGTTTACAAAACTTTAAGCTCCGCAGTGTAAAAGATAGGGAAGGGTTGATGCAAAATTTTCATCTATTTGCAAAATAACTTAAAAACTGTTTACTTCTAATTATATTTAAAACCCTCACAACAAACAAGCCCTTTGATTTGAAATGTCACACGGTGCATTTTGCTAAACTTTAAAATAACTCTGATTGTTGCATTTGCAGATAAGTTTCTTTAGTCTGATTATTTGATGTTCTCGAGGTTGGTACATAAAACTCAAATTAGATTTGCCTATTCAGTCTCGTCTACTTAGTTAAAGAGATATCAAGATCTTTAGTATAATATAAGGCCAAAAGCATTTGAAAACATGAAATGGATTTTTAATGCTTTTGGTCTGATGCAAAAGAGCAACTTATATCAATAAAAGGCATTTGATAAAAGTGTTATTCATGTCATGCAAAAATACTTACTTATTAAAAAAAACTGAATTTTACAATAACATTTCAGTAACTTCAAAGATAAGTCCTTCTGCGATTTATTCGTGTGCGAAATAAACACTGGTTACATTAGTTTATAGTAGAATTGGTAAAATAAAATATGCCGTCCCATACATTGTAATAGCCTAACACGTTTCAAATCAGTTCACCGAATCCGCACAAAGCTTGGTATCTGATAAGATACCGTGACTTCTTATTACGTATCCTATCCCTTTCGACAACCTATAAAGTAAAGGAAAACCTTTACTTAGGATAAAAATATTTCGTACCCATGTCCACTTATGGAAACTGGCTAAAATATTGATGTAAATAGTTTGATGGCTGATACGAAGTAAAGGTCGATTGAGATTTTTATTATAAATCATAGGCATCATATGATAAAACAAATTCCGTTCCGAACAGACAGTTCCGTTCTGAGGGCCGTAACAGACACTTTCGAAATCTTGAATGATTTTATTTTCTTTATTTATCTTGCACCTTTTGATTTTGAACTTTGAACAATAACTTGTCTCTGACAATACCTAATAGTAATGAGGTCAATACCAAGAAAAAATATTATCATCGTAACATTATAATATTTTGTTTATAGCGTTTAGAAATTAAAGAATTATTTTAATCTAAATAAACTTTCCGAGCTTTTCAGCTACCTTCGCTCAACAAATTTATACCCACTTATATTCTGTTTATATTCTCTTTATTCATGCTGATTTTATGCTACGACAAATTTCCAACTAATTTATAATATCTCTAAACGTTTCTTTTGAAACCGTTTGTACTTACTTTATTATTAAGTCAAATATTTGATCGCTGATTAACGATGAATTAACTAACCGTTTACTCAATTTCCATTCAGAAAAGTTAAATGTTACGATAACTTATTAAAAGACAAATAAAGAAGCTATTTTCTGTCTCTCAATTTTCTTTGATATATCATTTGGGTTTCTCATATAAATAGAACTTGCAATATATATATATATTATATATATTTATACGGGCTTTGAGCCATAATTTATATGCAAGTTGTGACTAACTCAACTTAGTTGAGCGCGTCATTATTTCATTCGTGGGTAAGTTCCCCGACTCTTTGTCGCATTGAGTCGTTGACAACTCTGGGCCAGTTGCTGCCACCATTCAATGCATCACAATGAAGTTTACTAGTCAAAGCAGTCTAGTTGTGCACCACCGACGGATTGCACACGCGTCCACAACCACAACTTACATTGTCTCTTTATAGAATACATTTGCGATTGGAAATGCATAACTATGCCTAATGTACACAGGTACTTATGGAAGCTAGTACCTTGTAAGATACAAACGTTGCTACTATAATAAATGTGGAAATTATATTTATAACAGTATTTTTGCATTAAAATATACTAATCCTGTACCAGAAAATACAGTCTCTTTTTAAGGAAACGGCTACAAAGTACTTACCTTTGTTACGATAGATAAGGCTACACCTTATTACTCTAATTTCATCTTACTCGTTAGTCTGAAACGTTTTTTGCAGACGATTGAGCCAGCATTTACTTAATACATTTACATATTACTCTATCTGTTTTATTTAACAAAAAAGTCTTTTGGCATAATTTTATCACCACTGATGTATGTGAATGGCATACAGTACGTACCTTACATTACGTTGACGCTATAGAACTTCGTATATTCAATGAAATTCAGAGTTTATATATTCGTATACAATTCTGAATATAATTACAGAGGTTCAGTTTTCGTTTTGTTTTATATTATATTATCTACCATACATACACAAAAATATATCATTTTTCTAAATTTGAAGAAGGGATTGGACGCGCAACGTACATACATAATATCAGTAGGCAGATAGGGCCTTGGCTGTGGAATCAATGAAGAGTTTAAAATAGCCAGTGGTAATGTCGGTATGACCCTTTTCGGGTACTCCATAAGGTCGAGGCGGATCGTGACTAATTTTACCGCGAGCCTCTTCACACCTACTGAATATAAATATATAAGTACTAAAATATTATGCTTTTACAAGTCTAGTACATATAACTAAGTACGACAATTATTTACAGTGAATTGGTAATTTAAAGAAAAACGAGTGATATATAAGGTGCTACTTTATTAGTGCCCGATATTTTAGTCAGTGCTTCCACTCCTGATTCTGATCAACTTTCCCCAAGGAACCCATAATCAAATCGCAAAAAAAATTTTTGGACTCTTCATACTAATTTGGCCGCTCTGCTGATTGATTTGTATGAAGAGTCCAAAAAAAATTTTGCGATTTCACTATGGGTTCCTTGGGGAAAGTTTATCAGAATCAGGAGTGGAAGCACTGACTAAAATATCGGGCACTAATAAAGTAGCACGTTATATAATAACAGTATGTGGAAACGTCATAATGTGTCTTGTATACAATTTTTAATAGTTTCTATTTTATAGTTACATAAGTATATAATATACATATATCTTTGTAATTATTATATTATTGAGAGGGGCCTGTGTCCTAAGAAGATCTATTGAGATATATTACATGTCTATATACATACATTATATTTATTGTTATACTATAAAACTAACATAGTACATATTTATAATTATGCATGGTCCTTATAACTATGCATGCTATAAAATCGTACCGAACAGCTTTTGTTCTACGACTTTGCTCAAATCACAAAAAAGTTTTTGGACTCTCCATACAAAAATGGCAAAACAGATGATCAATTTGTATGAAATGTCCAAAAAATTTTTCACGAACTTCAACCTCCTTATAAGAAATCGTTTCAGCACACCCAATTTGCTCAGTGCTATGAGATCCAAATCAAAACACGCATTAATAGAACTGCGCCGTTAATATTTTTTAACCCTCATAAGAACCTCAAACTACTCCAATTTATAGTAGTGAGAGGGAGATGTCATTTCATATTTAAACTATGTACGTGTATTATGTAAACTTATGTTCTATTTATACCAATTTTAAAACGATTTAAATTTTTATTTTATTTAAAGTATTTAATTATGTACATGTTACTCGTTGAATACACGCATAAGCACTAAAGTATGGCGATAAACTGTCAGTATTAGTATTAGTTACATATTTAGGGCATTCTACTCATCGTACTGAACAGCTTTTGTTCTACGACTTTGCTCAAATCGCAAAAAAAATTTTTGGACTCTCCATACAAAAATAGCAAAACAGATGATCAATTTGTATGACATGTCCAAAAAATTTTTGGGATTTGAGCAATGTCGTAGAACAAGAGTTGTTCAGTACGATTGGTAGAATCCCCAGTTAACCCTGTATAGTATATTTTCAAGAATAAAATGGAAATTTGAAATTTCTTGAAAATAAAAAATATACCTATCGCAAGACTACGAATCAGGTTTTTATGTTCAGCTTACCCTTATGGTGTGGATAGACGACACGCGGTAGCGCCAGCTGAGTCGCCATTGTAGGCTTGCTACAACAAGTTCCCGAACCATGCCAAGATAAGCGCGTGCCTGATTTTTGTACGGACTCGAGGCTGAGGCTGAGGCTCGCGCTAGCGTGGGTTGTCTATCCACACCTTTATTTCGTGTCCGTTCCGCGATACTGATGAACACATTATGTATTTAGCGATTTTTTAACGTGTCGATTGATGATCGTTACGTAATTAACTGCACTCAAAATAAATTATGAAGTATTAAATTGCCTCCCCAGTGATCTTTCAAAAAACCCAAGTGTAACTATTATCTAATCTGTAACCTGAGGTCGTATCAATTATGTAATAACGATGTATATCGTCACTCGTTGCAATTTAATTTTTTTTAGAATATAAAGTCATTACTGAAATCCAACTGTAATGAAAAATGTTGCTCGGATGTCTATGTATAGTCAATTTCCGTATTGCTAATAGTTGCTAGTGCGTCCTAACCAGAAGTACCAAGATTGAATTCAGGACCGGCCGAAGGAGCAATTCGGTGAGTCGATGGTAGGCGACACGGTGCATCCACAGGGACCTAGATTGAATAATGATGCAGCCAAATCCTGGATAATATAATAGATAAAGGATACCAACTAGTTTTTAAATCTCATGTAAATTAACTTTCAGGGACGTGGCATGTAGCTGAATTATATTTTTTAAAAATTGATTTTTATAGGTATACCGTACATATTTTTAACGAAATCTTTAATAAACCTATCATTTTTTTAAATTTAAGTCAATTAGGCATCCTTTTCAAAAAAACGTCAAACGAAATTTTTATCACTTTTTTGTTCGTCTTTTAAAATGACATGAATCCCTACTTTGAGTAAAAAAATTAGCTTTTAAAAATTGAAAGTTATTATTTTATAAAATTAAATTTGCAAACTCTAATAGAATACTCCAAATACTACATTCATTCACTCATCGGTCATCGTTGATCAAAAGCCGTTACCTAACACAAGATACTCATCACGTCACAAACAGAGGCAACATCGGACTACATGCAGTGCCCACACAGAGATATTTCAGGATCTAAATGTTTTGGTAAAGTCAATGTATCTAACTAAAAATTGCAATACCAATTTTCATGAGTCTTTTGTTTTAATGGCTCGACACTACAGCCATCTTATCTAAGTCTGGCCGCCAAATATCAGTGTTAATTTATAGCATTAAAAAGTGTCGTGAACTCGATCTGATGCAAAGGCAAGGAGCCTATGCTGCCCTATACAGTCATTAAAACACGAACGGAAAAACTTCATTAGGTATCTCGAGAAAATATGGATGTTTTAAAAAAAAATTCTTTAATGTATATAATTTTCTCATAATTTATTTTGGGTGCTGGCAGGCAATAACCTAATTACTCCTATTGATACAATACTTGTATCTATCTATCTATCTATCAGCCGAAATACGTCCACTGCTGGACAAAGGCCTCCCCCAAGGATTTCCACACCGACCGGTCCTGTGCGGCTGGCATCCAGCGGCTTCCTGCAACCTTTACCAGGTCGTCGGTCCACCGAGTCGGAGGCCTGCCCACACTGCGTCTTCCGGTGCGCGGTCGCCATTCGAGAACTTTACTGCCCCAACGGCCATCTGTTCTACGAGCTATGTCCCTGTCCACTGCCATTTAGTCTAGCGATTCTGAGAGCTACCTATGTCGGTAACAATACATGTATAGTATAATAATAAAAACATATTTCGCACCACATTACTGGCAATCATTGAACTGAACAATTTTTCCAAATGACTTTTTCAAACTTATTATGTTCTTTGACGCTTTCCCTTATAAATAAAATCAACGCGTTTACTGTTATAGTGACGTTAAAATTTAAGAGATCCTCGTTAGCTAGTTTATAGGTTAATCAGGCACAGTGGGAGGATAGAGCGATGTCGCGAATTGTAAACATGATGGCGTAGGAAATGAATGCCGCCTCTCTCGCGCCTCCGTGCCTCCGTGCGGAGTGTGGCGGCAATTAGCCAAACCACTGAGGGAATATTTGATTGACGGCTTACTATAATGTACGAGTATTTGCTGAAATCCTAACTGAATTATTAATAGCTCTTGAGTATTGCATACACCTAGCGACCAGCCCCGGCTTCGCACGGGTGCAATGTATAACCTTGATCTTGAATCACTCTATCTATTAAAAAAAACTGCATCAAAATCCGTTGCGTAGTTTTAAATATTTAAGCATACATAGGGACAGACAGACAGCGGGAAGCGACTTTGTTTTAACTATGGAGTGCCTTGCGCGTGCGGTTCCGTATGACAACTATCAATATACGAAATATAGAGACTGGTTACGATAAGCGCATGACCATCGTCGGCGTGGAAATCCTTGTGGGACGGTCTTTGTTCAGCAGTGGACGGCTTTTGGCTGATGATGATGAAATTTGACACTTACGGTACATACTCGTAACTTGTGAACCGGTCCTTACCCTCGTATAAATTATATAGTAACTTTGATGTGGTTTAAGCTATACTTGATTTAATTCATCAAACTCATCAAGTGCATCATCATCTTTTGATACTAAGTTATATATTTCCATTCCATTTGATAAAAAAATGTAGATAGGATTTTTTCAATATTTTTCCTGTATTTTGTACTTGATTCCGAGTAACCCCTTAAAATTTCAAAGGCATACCCTCTATAATAACCTTTCTTCAAATAAAAAAATCTAATAAAAAATTCTAATAAAAAATTCTAGTTGTAGGCTTATCACTTTTTTACGTCTAATTCCAAATTTATAAGACCTAATCCGAAGTTTCTAGTTTTTCTTTCTCAGATTCCTTCATAAACCATTGTAAGATCTAGATATCCTGGATAATCCTCAAACAATTTCCACCAAACATATTAAGAACCACCGTGTTTAAACCTGCTTTTAAATAAAACAAAAAAACGCATTTATACGCCTATCTGTTTATGAGATGCGATACCACGAGACACACATGGGCTTTAAATTTATTGTTAAATATTATGAAGCTTCACGTTTTGTATTTTAAGTAACCTAAATTAATGTTTATAAGTTTCTGTTCTGTTGATTTCTCATCACTCAGAGTCAGTCGCTCACTTAGTAATACTATAACGCAAATTAATTATTTTTGACACTCAAAACTAATTTACAGTCACTCGTTTTAATATTACCCAATTTATAATAACACCCTTTTTGCATCAGGAGATAAGTCGAAACCATAAGTCGAATAAGTCACTAATACAATATAGTAATAATGACGGAATAAAAGAGTTTATTTTACTTCGTGGTAATAAATTTTTACAATCAATCAAATGCGTTTACTAATGCTTATAGATAGTAAGTGATGCGTGACGCGGCGAGGGCAGTATTTTGATAAGGTTGCCCGTGGCAATGTGCTAACCGCGTCTACTACGATAAGGCTACGCGCGTAGCAAGCAAGTCTGTTTACAAACTAATACAAACCTCTTAACTGGTAATTCCACTCATGAGGCTTAACAACATTTGTTGTATAATTTTGCTGCAATCGCAAAAATATGCTGAATTCATAAATGGAATGGCTCACAAGATGGTAGATTTTTATGAAAAGTCTAACTTTTCCAGTTTCATGAGTTGACGCGTTAGTTCAAAGGTTTGCATGTATTTACCAGTCACTCCATGTAAGATATTAATTTTGTCTTTAATTGCAGTACTTATGTAGGTGTTATAGATTATTCTGTAATACATAAGTATATAAAGTCTTATTAGTTACTTTTATCGTCTGTTAAGGACTTCATAAATTCTGCAGCATCCTTGATGTAAATGAAGAGTATAATATAATATTACTTTATTTTTTATGCATAAAGTGTTTTATGCTTATTCTAAATAATTTTTTCACCTGTTTTTTGTATGAAATAAAATTTGTTGAAGGTAATATTAAGTGAATAAGGTACCCATTAGTTTTCGCAATGAAATACTTCTTTTAACGCTAAATATAACGTTAACGTTAGTCCCTTTGGAGACGAGTGCGCGGTTAAGATACCTTTTATTGAGAGTCAACAAAAGATGGCCACTTCCAATTTGGAACTGGACTTCAAAGATTTGAAAATACAGATGAGAATCTATTTTTAAGGACTTGGTACTTGTTTGTTTTTTTATTCAATTACTTTTTGTAATGAAAAATATGAAACATCATTATAGTCAAACAAGTTAGTATGGAAAATCCATTTGTTTTTTGCTTTCAGACTATGAGTTCCTAAGCTAAGGCTCAATTAGTTCATTATAACATCTGAATTAGTAAAAAAAATATGGTCAGTAAGAATGGAGTAAAATCATAGTTTTTTATACATTTATTATTCTTTTAATGGTCTTACAATTTGCTCTGAATAAAATACAATCCTTCGATCTCATACATAAATCATCATACCTACATATGGAGTGAATCTTTTTATAGCTTTGGGAAGTCAATTTATCTGCTCCTTTGTCTTTTGTCAACGTTTTAGTGAAACGCTTTCACGATCGATAAAATTTAAATAAATACACATTCTAGTCGATTTTTACTCACCGAACCGTTTCTGCTATTTTAGGGCAAGGGTCTTTTGTTCGGAATTTGTTATCGTTAACTTGTTTAAAGTGAGTCTTTAGAGGTAAGCAATAACTTGAAGCTCAGTTGGTACAATTTGTTACTCCTGAGATGTCCGCGTTGCGCCGGAGGCCGGAGGCTCTTTAGGCCCACAAACGTTTCCTCCCGTATTATTTTTACCGAAATGACTAAACGGAGGGTAATATACGTATTTCGGGTGCACGCATGTCCTCTTTGTTGTTACTACCTGTAACCAAACCGAGTTGATGGATGGTTGGAAATTGGAAGTGACGTCAGATTCTTCTTGATACCAAGATTGACATAGTAACATATTTGTTAATTGGGTTAGTTTACATATTTACAGTTTATATATTGTGTCTGCCAAATATTTAAGTTGCAAAATCTGAATATACAAAGTGCAATTTTAGGTGCCTACTAAACAGCCGATTCATTTTCATAACTCTAATTAACGTTTGACCTACGTTCTCTTGAAAACATTCATATTTAATTAATCATGTTATGTAGTAATCGTAACCATTTAATAAGCCCCTGTTTATTTTCTTTAGACATCTACGACTTCTAAGAATCTCTGTTACTTAGTTGATTTTTTATTTACTTGTAAATTTTTGCACCAATTATTCTTTAACACATTTCCTGTGTTACGAGAAGTATTTTGCCGTATCTGGGTATCAGACAGTGCGGCAGCTCATTGTCCTTGTTTTACACTCGGTGCGGGGGCAATTTACCTATGTTCCCGTACATGTAGAAAAGAGACGTTGATATTCTCAATATTGTTGTTATAAATATAATAATTTTCTACAAAAAAAAATGTACGGCAAAATAGTTGCCGTACGCACAGTGAGGAAATTATTTTCATCCAGTGCGGTATGGCAACTATTTTGTCGTAGTACCCCCCCCCCCCAACCCCGCACCTCACTGCATGCGCAATAGTGCGCACCATGAGTGAGATGGATTTTGTGCTCAATATTTATTTTTGTATTAATTGGGAAAAAACAATGGATGCTCACGAAAAAAAAAGTGTAAAGGTGCAGAAGCAAGAAAGAAACTTGTTCACATTTTTAATGATTAATTTATTTGTACAACATGTTGCTGCTTGATAAGATAATCTTTCTTTACTTTAGGTACTTCAATGTTTTTAAGATTGATGTTGCTTGTTAAGAGAATTATTTTGATTTATAAACCGTTTAGTTTTAATGTTGTGTCTATAATAAAGAATATCGAAAAAAAAATATTGGTTGTCTATGTAACAAGTATCCCATCTCTAGTATGCTATACGGCAAATAATTTATCACTTTATCACTTGTATGCTATACGGCAGATATATTGCCGTAAATGGCTGATTTTGAAAAAACCCTTTATCTTTCAAAATATCTTTCAGAAACCCGTGCTGCCGCAGCTAGGTTTAGACGAGGATGTTACCTATCGATTACTTTAAAAAAAAAACGTTGTTATGATGAGTTTTTACGTCTGTATGGATCTTGGAAGTCAGGTCCTGGTACAGTAAAATAGAGGCCGTAACGCAAAGCAGGCAATATAGATACGGACAGTATTTGTCTCGTACCGCACTGGCAGTAAATGTAAGTTTAGTTCTAGTGCCCAACGCAGGGAATGTGTTAAACTTTTAAACTGAGCAAGCACCTTATTATAATTATTGCTCTGAATTCCATGTCTTCAAATTTTTCCTGCTTAGTAACCACAAGTAACTAAGACTTCAATATGACCTTAACACCCTCATTACGGCAGCTGATTTACCGAACTTTCCCAGCGTGCGAAATGACCTCCATGTTCCTCATGCAGTAATTCACTACGATGCGTCATGAAAATTATTTGGCCACACAGTCTATCGAGTTTGAAGGTTGATAATTCCACGAAATTAAAAGATCTTTTATTTCTTTAGATATTAGTATACAGGATTACTGGTAATTCGGCGCGAATATTTTAAGGGCTTATAGAGGAGGTCATTACCAATCAATTTTACCTTATAATGTTTTATGCAAAAGTGAATCAACTCCGAGATATTTTTTTTAAATCTCAGGATTATCGCCTTAAAAAATACTTTTACATTAAGCGTGCAGATTCTTTAAAAAATATCTACGTCTTATTAGCTTTCTAAAAAGATATAACAAACTTGCCTAAAATAAATAAAAACAAACAAAAACATATTAAAACTTGTAAACACCATGAAAATTAGCTAAGTGTAACTTTGAACTGAACAGTCTCTTTTTAAGGTAAAACACAATAAAAAATGTTAATACTGCCATAAAATACAATATTTTTTCGGGGACAAACGAAAATTTAAAATTCCTGTTTGTCCCCACATAAAAATTCTGTTTGTCCCCATTCGGAGACAGGCTTGTGGTGACAACCAGGAATAACCCTAAATTAGGCTTATTGTAGTGAAACTGTGTTAGAGAACATATTTTATTGTGTTTTGCCTTAAAAAGAGACTGTTCTTCAAAGTTTGCTGATTTTCATGGTTTTTACAGGTTTTAATAAGTTTTTGTTTATTTTATTTATTTTAGGCAAGGTTGTTATACCTTTTTAGAAAGCTAATTAGACGTAGATATTGTTTAAAGAAACTGCATGCTTAATATATAGGTATTTTTTTTAGAAAATGATCTATTTTGTTTAATAAATTGTAAAAAATATTTTGAAGTTTTTGTTATTTTATTCTGTAACTTCAGAATATTTATACATATTTTTTTATTTTACTACTGATTATATAAAATAACAACATTTATCGTTATCCATTTTTTTAAATAAATAATATTTTTTTTGTTTTTTTTTAAGGCGACAATCTGGAGGTTTTCGAAAAAAAAATTTTTAAATTATCTCGGAAATGGTTCACTTTTGCAAAATACATTATGGGGTTAAATTGATTGCTAGTGACCTCCTCTATAAGCCCTGAAAATATTCGCGTCGAATTACCAGTAACCCTGTATATTCTGTGGTATATACCACATAAGTCACCCGCAATTTTGCTTAATAATTACAGAGATATTAGCATTAATGTAAACCTCTGATTTAATGAGAATTATTTGGCAATGTCGCACTCAGATGTTGACAAATATTTACGAAACAGTGATGGAAAATATAGCAAAAAAATATATCGATAATAGAAATCAACTTTACTAACATTATTTCAGTGTCTTGTATGTTTATTTGGCACCAGTATGAACTCTAGTATACAGGGTTACAGGAAAAGTCGTATTGAATATTAAAACACGTTATTATTCAGGTGATTTCTGATGGATTTGATTCTATGATATGGTGTCCGAAACTTAACCGTTATGGAGATATTGAACTTTAAAGATTATAAAAGAGTCGATTAACAAAAATTAAGGCCTTAAACAAAGTTTTGAGAAGAAAACTGCTCTTCGTTTGGAGGTGAATTTGACTAAAGAGTTGTCAAAAAAATGTACCCTCTGCTAACTTAACTGTTATTTGGTCAATATTTTGCCTATTTTATAGTAATAGCTAAAGAGACGTAGAAGTTTTTGAAACTATTTGCAGAATAAGATCCATACATTTTTTTTAAAGAGAGAGCTTCAAATTTAAAAACACTTAATGAAAAATATTTAATTCTAACCGTTGTCAAGCAGTCTTATTAAGCTGTTAGAAGTAGGTTCAGTTTTGGTTAATCATTTTTATTAATTGACATGCCTTCTAACTAGTTAAATCAAAAAAACGTACCCCAGAAGCACTAATACCAAAAAAATCGACAAAAAAGCCAAAAACTTGAGGATTTAAAAAAAAAAACTTTAAAGTTCAATATCTCCATAACGGTTAAGATTCGGACACCATATCATAGAATCAAATCCATCAGAAATCACCTGAATAATAACGTGTTTTAATATTCATTACGACTTTTCCTGTAACGCTGTATATCTACAGTATAATTTTCATTGTTTAGACAGATTTAGTTGCATTTAGGTTTTCCCCCCTAATTATAAAGTATTGATCATCTCTTATTTAAGTATAATTTTCGTCTGTGCCTATATTAAACTTTTTTCTCTACCTTATTTAAATGTTCGTACATTTAGGTAATATTTAACCTACAAATAACAAAGACGCGTGCGGATTGCAGACACAGTCCATCACTATACAAGACTGCTCACGCAGCGCACTCACACTGAAGTGCGGCATGAGGTGCTTATCCGTGTCCATACTTCTCAATTCTCATGCTGAACACAACGCAAAAAATTTCACCTCTGTGCGTCATGAACATTATTATGCCATGTCTGTTTTTTTTTTAAATTAAGTCCTATATTAAAAGACATGCCCAAATATATAGTTGACTCTTTTGTACTCGTAGAAATACTTATAGAAAATTGCCCCGCACCACGGTGAGAATTGCGATTTCAGGCACCGCACTGTGCCTGAAATCGCGAAGTCGCGAATGGTTCTATACTGGTCATGACGCAGGGAACGTGTTAACTACCATTCGTGTCGTTTAACGCTTTAAAGGGGACAATTACATTACAGAGAGTACCCGGTTGGTGTTTAATTTGAAAATTAAGTTTTTCATTTCTAGTGTACCCAAAGCCTCATTTTCCGCCGCATTTCATGAAACTTTTTGTCTTTGGCTTTATTATTATTCACCACAACGTTAAAAACGTTTGTTTTATGTTAATAAAATACTCCTTCAAATATTCTTAATCTTCTAGCTACGATACATTACGATATATATTAATATAGGTTATTAAAACTTCTGTAAGATTCTGTTCATGGTAATTATTTTAAACTTTAACGGAGAAAATATCGATACTTCTGGGCTCAAAGGGCGTATACGCCTAAGTTCTATTTAGCGTATACGCCCTTTGAGCCCACAAGTATCGATATGATTATCTCGAGAATTACAATTACGTATTAAAAAAATAAAAATGCAGTTGTTTATTTTTTCATATTCCACACAAAACACATAAAATTGTGGGTAGAAAAATAGTTCTCAATTAAATTCAGTTTTAAACTCATTTCGATACGTTTATTTATAATGTATAAGGTTGTTTCTTTTACCATTGAAATCACAAACTACTGGTATTGACATCGTATTCAAGTAAAAGTTTCCATTCAAGGTGTTGAAAACATTGGGCCCTTTTGAGTACTTTGCAAACACTCGACAGTGTTCGGTTCTCGGGATTAGGTTCCCTTGTATTCAACATCTTACTTACAAATAAAATTTGTGTCAGCAAATCAGTATTGCATGCGGCGCAGAGCGGAATCGAGAAAATCATATTACCTATACATATTTGATTGCCTGTCAAAACACAAATATGTATGTAGTCGTCGATTGCTTATAATAAATATCACAAAAATGGCATTTAACTTGGTAAAGTTATAACATATGACTTGTAAACTGCTTTTACCAATAAATTATTTGAAATTTTAAATCTGAATTAGGAATAAAATTGTTTTTTTTTTAACATGGTTCTAGATGTAAAAAAAGGGCCAAGTGCGAGTCGGACTCGCCCATGAAGGGTTCCGTAACAGCAAGTAACATAATATAAAAGTTCTTGTAGTTCGTTGTAGGTAAATTACGGTTTACGATTTATGACGTATTAAAAAAAAACTACTTACTAGATCTCGTTCAAACCAATTTTCGGTGGAAGTTTGCATGGTAATGTACATCATATATTTTTTTTAGTTTTATCATTCTCTTATTTTAGAAGTTACAGGGGGGGGGGGGACACATTTTACAACTTTGAAAGTGTCTCTCGCGCAAACTATTCAGTTTAGAAAAAAATGATATTAGAAACCTCAATATCATTTTTGAAGACCTATCCATAGATACCCCACACGTATGGGTTTGATGAAAAAAATTTTTTTGAGTTTTAGTTTTAAGTATGGGGAACCCCCAAAATTTATTGTTTTTTTTCTATTTTTTTGTGAAAATCTTAATGCGGTTCACAGAATACATCTACTTACCAAGTTTCAACAGTATAGTTCTTATAGTTTCGGAAAAAAGTGGCTGTGACATACGGACGGACAGACAGACAGACAGACAGACATGACGAATCCATAAGGGTTCCGTTTTTTTGCCATTTGGATAAGGAACCCTAAAAACGTTGTCAGATATTTGTCAAAGGAGCGTATTTTAATTTAATACTTACGTTGAATGGAATATCTTACTAGGTCGTCTTTGATAAGTGTTTTGATTCAGAGGTTTTAGAGGTAACTGTCCAAAATGAATGAAAATTATCGAAATAAGGTTCAGGTGTAACCGTAAACAGATTCTGCTTTTATAGTCTTCTTTTGACAAGTTTCCTTTGATTAGTTATTAAATTATTAACTTCGACTTCGCTAATGTGAATAAGCCTTTTTAAATGGTACATGTTTGACTCATAAGAAATTGGTTACCTTTTCCTGAAACATTGTTTATTTGTAGGCCTCTTTACTTTTCCCCAAAGGTTATTCAATGTTGAACTCCTCGAATTTAATAATGAGTGACTTTCAAATAAAAATGAATCATTAACAAATATTGTCTCAATTGCTGCTCGTATACCGAGGGTTTTTAGGAACACTAATATTATTTAAGGTAGCTAAACATGGGAATAACAAATTGGTGTTTTTATTGAAACCTATGACTTTGACGATAGGTCGTAAAGCCAATAAATATTTTGTCGAGTTGCGGTGAAAAGTAATAAACTCACCTCCATAAAGCCGGTTCGTTACATGCTATATTTTGTTTTATCGCAGTAAAGGTGTTCCCGCTGATTCTTATTTGAGTTTACGGCTTTTATAACTGTCTCTGTCTCCAGATAAAGGGTGTTCTTCTCCCTGAATTACATGGTATAATCAACTAATGCTAGTCTAGCAGCAAGTTAATTCACTTTCTTATTGCTGACGTGACCGTAGTAAAGGTTCCATGTTTAAGCCTGTGAATAACGTTGTATGACTTGCGAATTCGATATAGTCATCAAACGTCCGCTTTTCAAACTGATCTTATCTTTGCGTTTCCATATTTCAACAGCAAGCCACATACGATTTTTGAATTCATTCCATCTGTAGCACATCATTCAATGTCACGCTAAATCCATTGCCTACTAGCGTGGGTTTCACACTCACCCGATGGATGCTTTCAATACTGTTCGTACTTTTACTTTCTCCATCATTGAGCATGATTGGATTTTATTCAATAAAACACCTAGTTATAAATTTTTATTATAATTATTTTAAAAATATATGCTAGTGAGAACTCTTAAATTCGCAACCATAATATATGAATACTCAATTGAATTCGAATTTGTAGCATTCGATTTAGCATTTAGTGTTGAAATCGTAATATTGAAATATCGTCAAAAATCGTATCAAAGGTTGAAGCGATTCGGGAAGTTTATTGCCGTCGTCGCCGCCTGTTGCTCCGGGAAGACCTCTCAAATGGCCCAGCAATAACCCAAAAGCAGCTTGGAGGGACTTTAATGGTACTTCCGCCAGAGTCCGCACTAAGGAGTCCCTCGTCTTTCGCAGTGAGTTTCATCGGTTGACAAATCGATTAATTTTATCTAAATGCAACAAAATCTTATAATGAGGCATAGGTAACTTCTAATTACTAAACAAAACAAATATTGTATTGGAGAAGGACCCAATAGGTAATTAGTTATTTTTGTAATTTCCGGTATACGAGTATTACTGCAAATCCTAAGTATAAGTAACTGGTGTAAAAAAAAATTAAGCCCTAACCTACAAAATTTTAAATAAGTAATAAGTACTCTTTCAATCTTTAAAGTGTCTTACTAAAAAAACTTCTCAAAATATGAATTTAGGTCCAATTTTCCGTCAGTTTAAAAAGTTACGTCGTCGCAATTAAAATTTCGTAGGAAAATTGTCAGTGAAGCTCCTTTAGTTTCTTTTACAAGCCCCACAAATAAAGTTTTTATGTATAGTCTATTTTGTGTTTATGTGTGTGTTTCCATTTATTGTACAGGTAACCAAATATAAAAAATGCTAATTCTTTAAAAAGTACTTGTTTGCCCCCGTAATGAAATGATCATTCGTCTGAATTAAAGTCTGAGTGCAGTGCATAAGATATTTCTAAATAATTAATGTACGTTAGAAAACATTAAAAAAAACAAATAATGAATGTAAAATTTTGATATCTGGGTGCTCGGTTCAGTGTACCGTGGAGGCTCATCGCGCACTTACCCCCTCTTTAAGCCGCGTTACTTCAGTTCTAATAGCTCAGTTTCTAGGTAAACCGGCGGGCTAATAATAATATACAGGGTGTAACAAAATTGGTGACGGACCCGTATAAAAATCGCAAAACAGATTATCAGTTTGTATAAAATAACCAAATTGTTTTTGTGATTTGAGCAAAGTCGTAGAACAAAAGTTGTTCAATACGATTAGTAGAATTCCTAGTTAACGGGTCCTACACCAATTTTGTTACAACCTGTATAAGGTGCTACTTTATTAGTGCCCGATATTGTAGTCAGTGCTCCTACTCTTGATTCTGATCAAATTTCCTCAAGAAACCCATAGTCAAATCGCAAAAAAATTTGGACTCTTCATACTAATTTAGCAGCTCGGCTGATCGTTTTGTATGAAGAGTAAAACAAATTTTTGCGATTTGATTATGGTTTCCTTGGGGAAAGTTTATCAGAATCAGAAGTAGAAGCACTGACTAAAATATCGGGCACTAATAAAGTAGCACCTTATACCGGGTGTTAGGTAAAATAGTGAAGCTATTTTAAGGGCTAGAAGGGGGACACTAGATGCAGTACATTTATGCTTTTTACAAAATATTCTGAGAAAAACTGAGAAAAATGAAGGTTTTGTCTCGGTATGAGGGAGTCCTAAAGTGACGTCATAGCCCGCGCGATTGTAAGCGCGAGAAAGAGATGAATAACAAATAAGGGCGGCGTTACACAAAGCTGTTTTTTTAAATTGTAAATAAAGTTTTTGAGGTGAAATTTTAATTTCATTTGGGGTTGATTGTGAGCGTTCAGTATGTCTGACTCAACCTGAAAAAGTGGGTGCGAAGCGGAAATTTGAGAAAAATAGTGCAGCTTTACACCCTTAGGGTTAACAACCCATTACGTCCCCACTGCAGGGGCACGGGTTTCTTCCCATAACTCGGGAAGGTTTAGGCCATACTCCACACACGGGGGCCAAGTCCGGATTTGTGGAGGTTGTTGGGCTAGTGGCCAACCCCAGTCCCCCAGAAGTTTTCAAGCCGCCTATAAGGCCTCTGACATGGCTTAACGACTGCTAGCGATGGCAGCTGGCACCAACGGCTTAACGTGCCTTGCATAGCACGGAAACGATCGAGATAAATGCCACTAACAGTCAAACCCATCCAGGTTTCATTTACACCCTTATTTCTCGTAAACTAATGGTAATTTCGACTTCACAATTTTTTATTTGTGATAGGTTCTATAGCTTCTACGTGCCATTTAAATATTTTTACCTAACACCCTATATAATTAAATGTAAATGAGGTACTTTTAAGTTCATTGTTAAATTACATTTTGATGTTTACGTAACAATATTACTTGTCATTCTGTCGTGTAAATAGTGTGCTAAAATATTAAAAATCACCCGCTTTTGCAATGCAGGTTAAATATGAATACTATATTTTATGATGACAGAAAAATTAAAAGATGCCTAAAAGAAGTGATCTCTCAAACCAAGTTATAATTTAAATATCTTAGTTTTCAGAACGACGCTACTGAAGCGTTATACACATAAAAGGCGAAATTATTGATAGCGTACCCAAGATTCACGTGTCTGCCAATGTTGTCTGAGTACTTATACTAAAACCGTGAAAATTTTCAACTTCGTAGTTAAAAAAAAAAATATTTCAGAAGTAGAACTAACACCATAAAATTAGATATTTACTCAAATCGCATAATCTGTAAAATAGATTGTGTGCGACTGAGGGGACACAACACACACGCGCGTTGTATAGGAACTAGGAAATTAATTCGTTTGTGAGGGAAGTGTCCGAGTGCATTCCGCGCCATGTATATACAGTTTTTTTTGATTGTTTTTTATTTTCTTGGGATTTTTGCCCATAATATATTTATGTATCCAATCTTTAGGTAGTATATTTAGTTTCATTGGCAGGGTATACAGACTCTTCTCCCGTATTCGTTGTTACATTTCAATAGATTGTACATCTAAGTATGTACAGGTAAATAGCACAGGCATCGGACACAATCCGGTCTTGTTTTTTTTGTCTAGGTTACTTATGTTATAGTACAGTTTAGTCGGGTGCTTTGTAACCGAAAGAGTGCTTTTTTTTTTTAAATTTAGTAATTTCTTTGGTTTGTTACTCGTATCTTCGGAATCTGTGTTAAAAAGCAAACATATTGCTGTTAATTATTTCGTTACTTATTTTCACATTCACAAAGACTACGACTTGGAACAAGAACTTCTTTACTCGTTATAGTTCAATAACAAAATGAAGTTTAAAATAAAATTAAGCGTTATAGTCAAAGTCAAAGTCAAAATATTTTTTATTTAAGTAGATGCTGTACGCATACTTTTAAATCGTCTTTTTTTCTACCTAGTTATATTATATTTATTACGTCTGAGGCGAAATGTCTTAGTGAAAGGCGCTCCATGTGTCAAAACCAAGTTCAGCCGTCCATTCGTGTGTCAGTCAATGCTTTCAAATGCATTATACCTAGCCCATGATTTCACATAGATAACCGGTAAACTACTCGTACGTAGGTAATATCTTTACTTGATTATTTGTAATATTTCTTATCCACCTGATGATGCGCTAACATTACGGCAAATTATTTATACCTTAGGTATACGTAAGAACCTGCTTGATTAAAAGCACACGCATACGCTCATAACAGAATATTACATATTCATCCAAGTGTAAATTTCGTCAATATTTACTTAAAAAGTAGCAGGTTAAACAATTATTCATCACAGAGAGGCGCGCGTCTCCTGCGCGCGTGGGCTTCCCAACTTTGTTACTCCGTTTACACTTTGTTAGGTAGTTATTCCCGGTATGGTATGTTTCTTTCAAATCTCTAAGGCCGATTAACACATACTAGGGATGCTAGTACAGTCAAAAATAGATATAATTGATCGATGATAGCAGCAGTTAAGTTGAGAGCGATGTTGAAGTCGCCACTTCTCTCACTTGTCTTATCGAAAAATGCAGCAAGGATATACAGGTGTATAAAAAGATCACTTTCGAAAATTTAAATAGAATGTTCTAGTTATTAAACTCAATAACTTTTTACTTATAATCTAAGTATACTAAAATGATAAAAAATCATTTGTACTTTCAAAAAAATCATCCGACTTTGCATATTTTTTTTAATTCAAACTTTTGTAATATTCTGTATGGGAAAATTGACCAGTTTCATAACTGAAATCTACCATTAAGTTGGGCCTTTTAAAGCCTGTATTTTATTTTGTGCGAAGTTAATACAGCTGCTCGAACTGTGCATGGAAGTGTAAATCGTGCTTTAGTTCACAGGTTTTCGCTATGTGTTGATATGAGTGAGAGTAACACAGTTTCTTCCATATAATTAAGTAAGCACTTATTCTGTAGGCATATGGAAATGTGCAAAGTTTTTGTAGACTTTTACCTCGAGAAAATACCGCTAACGGGATAAGTTACCTACAAAGTTATATGGAATTTTAATACATCCTTCGTTGTACTAAGATTTAAGAAATTTGACAATATTTCAACTTTTTTGCCCTAATGTTTTGCCAGTTATTTTATAAGACAAGCAAAAAGAAAACACACACTTTTTTATATAATGACGTATATTTATTGGGATAATTACTTGTTTCTCCGGTAAGTGTTTGAAAGGCTGTATAGGGTACAGAGGCTGATCGATCTCATGTCTTTTTTAAAAAAAAAAACGTATTCACACAATATAAATTAGAGAAATATAGTTTTATTATTTCCTATTCTCCATAAAACAGTAATAAACCTTGGGACTAAAACAATTGAAAACTGAATTATTAACATCAAAAAGGAAACAGATTTTTTCTAAAACTGTCTTCTAATGACAAAATTGAGAAATGTCCCAAATATCCTTACTTTATACTACGTAAGATATTCAAATATAATGCACAAATATTGATTATTATTTTTATATATAATGGGTAGGAAGTACTTGGCATCGTTATTTAATATGATTTAAAATTAAAAAAAAGACAAGGAAAAGACAACAAAGGGCAGCTTTTTGTTTTGTTGATATTATCCAAGAAATATATATTTTCTCTTTATTGCGCAAACATTTATATAAGCTTCTCTTTTCATAGTTTCTTTTTTATTTTCATCCTCCAGCTACTTACCTGCTCTCAGTCTGAGAATATCGAAATTTCAAGTCTAGCGCTCAGATGTCTAGGCATAAACTTATTACCTTAAAAGAAATTACTCATCCGAACGCCTGAAGCCGGAACCGAGACGGGAAAATAGAATATTAGGTCCAAGATAGAAAATTTAACTTGTAGTTCTTTAACAAGGAAAAATCATAATACGAAAAACAACTTAAAATATGTTACATAACCATAAAATAAAAAACCAATGGTGTTATTGGGTTGGTATTGGTAAAATACCAACCCTGTAATTATCATTAGAAACCGAGCTTACGCAATGACGTGTGAACAAAGGAAATACCGATTGTCATGGTAAAAAGCTTGGGGTTTTGGTGAGCTGACTATCTTAGTAACTGAAAAAGCGATAAGTGCGTGTCGAGTCACGCGCAGTGTAGGGTTCCGTAGTACTTCGACAGACACTGCTTCAAGGAGAAAATTGACTACTACTCGTTAACTTGTAAATCCTACTTAGCTGTGATAGTTTTCGTTTTAACTTCGTTATATATACTACTATCATGATTTTTAAAAATTGTATTTTTCAAAATTTTATTTTACCACTTTGTCGGCGTGAATATGCATATTATTGCATATCCGTGTCAAATTACAGCTCTCTAGTACTTATAGTCTCTGAGCTAAGCCGCAGACAGACAGACAGACACACAGACGAACATGGCGAAACTATAAGGGTTCCTTGTTGACTACAAAACCCTAATAATAGGGTCAAAAATGATAAAAATAACTGTGTGTGTTTTCATTCAATAGGTCTAAATCAAAGGCGATTTGACTTAACGCCTTAAAATAGGTTTTTTTTTTCTTAACGCCTTAAAATATAGCAGGAATTTCATCAAAATCGTTAGAAGCATTATTAATAAAAAGAAACATACTATAGAGACGACTATTAAAAATGCGATAACAGTAATAAAAAAACCGGCCAAGTGCGAGCTGGATTCACGCACCGAGGGTTCCGTATAAGCAGTGGTGACCGTATAGTATAATGTTTAGGTGGTGCGAGCGCCCGCCCCCTCTATATAAAAAGGTTATGTTCCTTCGATGCATTTATTCATTTGCTCGTAATTATGCTCTTAGACAAATCGAGAATAGGTATTTAGACAAACCGAGAATAGGTATTTTTTTGACTTTCAAGAAACGAATTAAGTATTGCCATGGCAAAAATGGAACTTGAGTTTTTGATTGGGCTCATGGAGTAGGTATTATTATAAAAGTTTTTTTCAATTTATCTATATTATTTATTTACAAAGCTCCTCAAATTGATTGTTTTTTTTATAGTTTAAGGTGAATTTAGCAATCCTGGTATATATAAACAAAAAAATGCGAACGACTTTGTGCCAAACGATTAAATAATAAACAAGAAGTTTTAAGTAAATTTTACGCCTTTCTTTACGTATATCCCTACATTTATTTTATTTACCAGAGTAGCAGAATTTTAAGAAATTTTAGGTCAGTTTACTACCTCGTTTTGTAGGTTCAGTATTTTTTTTTACGAAGGAGATGATTTAGTGGTGCTGCTTATACAAGGTTATTCTTTTTGACCTGACATCCTTTTGCCCACGTATTGGTGAGGTCAAAAGCAACGACTTTTGTTCCGGCAATTTTACCATGACAGCCGTATTGTTTTCCATACAAAATTTAAAAATACATACACAAAATTTTTTAACTCACTGTTACACTATAATTATTTAACTGGGTAAAATAAAAAAAAAAACTTCCAATGATTTTCAAATCTGAAGAATCGAGTGAAAATGAATCAACCGAGTATCAATAGTAATATGAGTTCTGCATTCACACTCACCACACACATGCGTAGTAAAGGAGGGTGCACATACGTCTATTGATTTTATAGAACTTTTTATTTAGAAATAACTTCGTAAAATGGGTAGTTATTTGAAATTTGCCGGAACAAAAGTTGTTGCTTTTGACATCACCAATATGCGGACAAACAGATGTCAGGCCAAAAATAATAACCTTGTATATTACGAAATTTGCAATTTATATAAAGAAGTGCTTCAACATGGAACCGCAAAGTAATAGTTTAATCTAGAAGATTTTGGTGGAAGCATAGACCGTTGGCGCCCCCCTTCCAACAAAAGGCGCCCGGTGCGCTAGGACCGTCACTGCGTACAAACTATCGACCAATGGCGTTCGTGTTTTCGGCTGATTTTTGCGCCCCCCATCCCTATAAAAAGGGTGCCCCCTCCCAAAAAAAGACGCCCGGTACACTAGGAAATGAGTAACAAACTTAACTTTGGCGTTGGAAAACTGTTGTCCCCCATACATCAACATAGGTTGCGATCAATTTAGCAACCGCAAAAAATAAAACAGTTTGTGATTTATCTACAAATTTACGGTTTTCGGATTTCTTGCTTTACTTGTGCTATAAGACCTTGCTTCTTGCCAAATCATGATTCTAGGTCAACGGGAAGTACCCCATAAGTTTTGATTACCTTGCGAGCATCAAAATATACGGCATAAACGCCGTATCTTTTGATTGCGTTGGCTTAGAAGTTTGTTTTTTCAAAGATGCAAGGGATTGCAGATCTGAGTATTGATATCAATTTCAAGTTGATAAGTCTACGCGTTCCGGAGAAAAAGGGCCTTGACAGACAGACGGCCAGATGGACGGACAACGAAATGATCCTATAAGGGTTCCTTTTTTCTTTTGAGGTACGGAACCCTAAAAACAACTGCAGATATAACATTGACCTATCCCAAATTTTAACCAATTCCGTTTACTGGTGCGTAAGCGTCAGCATCAGACAGCAGGCGGACTGACGGACACACAAACACAGAGAGATATTTTATTTTGTAGATTTTCAGACTCATCGAGCGCAATTCTACTCAAGTTCGAGTTAGATTTTTGTCATGATAATACTTCCTTACTCCTGCGTCACTCGCTAACGTTCAAGAGCTCAAAAGCAAAAGGTACCTCGGAAACTTGAAATAAAGATGCCATGAGCTACAAATGATGGGTGATACGGGACTGATTATTATATATTTGGTCATTATTCGATTCGTTCAATATCGCATGTCAACGTCCCACGAGCGTGTGATGTAGGTCTCTTAATTGTCATTCAAATTCCCTGAGCAAGATGGACATTTCGTTTATAATCGGAGAAAACTCCCGTTTAACACTTTATTTTATTTATGTGGAACGAAGGTATGAGTGAAATATCTAGTCTGCAAAATAAGTATATCTATCATTAAAAAAACACAGCTATATTTAACTTAGTATATCTAAACGTACCAATTTGCATACTTGTAACGTTCAAAATTTTATGTTATTTTCAATGCATAGATATTCTGTGAAAATATCGGTAATGTAAATATACTTATTAATGCCAAAATATTGACTACCACATCGTTTATAAAAGGCATGTTTTCTATCGTAACATTGTTATTATGGAATAAAAACAGTTTTCATTGCTTGCCTTTCTTTCTTTTCCAATATGGATGGTTTACCCGTATTTTTCTATCGATGAAGAAAACTTTGATGTTATTTGTGTTTAACAGAACTGACTTTCAGCTTAAGAGACGACCAAATTGCCAAATATTTTATAGATATTTTTGTTTATTTCCCGTCTATCTTTATTCCATATATTAAGTAAAAATAAAAATAAAGATGTTATCTCGTTTGTGAGTTTCGAATAATAAAACACCAGCTTGTTTAGTAGCGCTTACGCCGTCTAACATATGAACTTCTAAAAGTTGTAGCACAACTTATTGCATTTTTAACGAATCCGCAATCTTGCAGCCGGCGCTGCTTGGAAAAATGTTATATACCTATAGAAAACTAACAAGAATATTTCTTTACAGTCCAATCAGATAGTTCAAATGCAAACTTCTTTCTCTCTTCAATATTGTATTTAAAAATAGTCGTAAATACCTACTAGGTACTTGATGTTTTACACATGTTGATCAGGTGAGTGAAGTCAGGAAACAAATGTTAACTTTAACTTAACACTGTGGCTAACTTAACATATTTAAACTGTGGCTTCCACTCGTGAAGTTAAAGAACTTCCATAGTAAAATCGTAATCAAGCTGAACTTTCGATACAACACTAACCTGGCCAATCCGCTGCTTGATTTGTTTATATTAGTAGTTATTTTTGTGCGATTTGCCAGAGACTCCGTGATGGAAGTTCTATATAAATCGCTAAAGAAATAGTGTTGGTTCAAAGTTTCTATAGAGAACGTTTGTGAAGTCCTTGAAGTGGCTTCTACGCATAATATCAATGAAACCACATTTTACTTAAAAAAAAATGGACTTCTGGCCACCTGTTCCGTGAACTTTTAATGAGAAGTTTTTGGTTAATCTTTATTTCAAGCTCTAAGGAAAAATTTCAATAAGCACTTACGTTGATGGTTGTCAACGGTGAAACGCAGTCGCTCTAGACGCTTAGTGAAACCTCTTGACAATCTGTTTTACTGCCGTTTTAATCGCAACTCTCCACAAGGAGACTTCTTTGTGACTTTTAGCCTCACGCTGTTTAATACCTTCCTTCCTACCTTCCTTCAAGTAGTGAAAACATTAACTTTAAAAGCTAACACTGGCCACTTATCTGTTTATAGTTTTTATTTTATTGCCAAGTTTAAAGGTAGATCAAGTTCACGTCATGTGCTTTTAAAGCTATTACAGGGATTTAAAGTGTTAATAAAACTTGTTTGTTACACAAACACATCACAAACATGATAATATTAAAGGTATAGAGTCAGTAGAGTATTAAATTTTTATTTGTATGTTAATTTTCTTTTTACAACTTTGTCAATATTTCATAATAAACATTTAATTATTATTATTTTTTATCTTAGAATATAGGGTTCAAGTATAGAGTAAATTATCATGCATTACGGGTACGGTACACCTACTCGTAAAATGAGCAGTTATAATTTTTACATTATCATTAAAATCCGATTATCATATTAAAACTATTTTTATGCTTTAATGGCTTTGAATAGTGGGTTAAGGGCCAAATAAAAGCGAAAAGATAATACCATCCGATAGAGTGGCTAATGTAACGTAATCTAAAGTCAACATTACAATTTTATCTTTGCGGTGCTCACTAACACACCTACGAGCGAGTGCCGAAGTTTACCGCTATGTGCGAGGACAAACTGAATCCACCATACTGTGATATTTTTAATAATGATTTACTTACGTATAGGGTAATTTATAACATTAACGTATGTATTAGTTATCCCGATTTAGTAAAAAAAAAAACATAACATAACAAATATATAAACAAAAAACCACCATAAGGCTTCGTTAGTCGAACAGTACACCCTTAGATGTTCCAGATGCAAAGGTGTCTATCACGCTTGCAGCGTTTTTCGCACGCTGAATAACGTTGGACAACCTTTGCATCAGGAAGGCCCCAGAGCAGATGTCACTCCCTGTTTGCCTGATACGACACCCTATTTCTTTAGTTTCTAGTTATTCCGAGTAGTTAAGAATATTAGGGTTAGCTCGTAGCACAGATGGCCGTTCGGTCATTAAAGTTCTCGAGTGGCGACCGCTCACCGGAAGCCGTAGCGTAGGCAGGCCTCCCACTCGGTAGACCGCTGACCTTGTGAAGGTTGCGGGAAGCCACTGGATGCGGGCAGCGCAGGACCGATCGGTGTGGAGATCCTTGGGGAAAGCCTTTGTGCAGCAGTGGACGTCTTTCGGCTGGTAATAATAGTGTATATGATATTTATCTATTGATTAATATTAAGGCTCTCGGTCTTTACACAAGTATTTACATACGTGTTCGAATCGAAAGTTCTTGGCATCTGACTTATGAAATATATTTCAGATACTTACTCCGTTGGCTCAGCGACCAACCCAAATAGAATCTCTTAGCGTTCAACACTAAATGCCGCCGCCATATTTGCGATGGAAAATTTCGAATTCAGTTGTATTATTTAACGCGAATTTAAAAAAAGGCTACCTGTTTAAAGTACAATGCAATCACTGTATCGTGTCGTTGACTTGTCACATTAAACTAGGTATCTAAATTCAATCCGCACTCAAAAATGATTTGAATAACACGTTTGAGTATACTTTATTACTATATTATTATTTATTTTACATTATTTTACTTCCATAACCACCTCCGTAGCGTAGTGGCTTGCCACTTGCTTCACATCAGGAGGTTGCGGGTTCGATTCCCGGCGGGGTCCAACTTTGTGGACTCGGTTCGGTTGGTGGCAGGGCATTTTCTGAGCCCGCCTGGCTAGCTACCACCGTCTTATCTAAGTCTTGCCGCCAAACATCAATGTTAACAGCATTGATGTGTTCCGGCATGAAGATAAGATAGCCAGTTCCCCATTGCGTTGGGGAATCTGGAAAATCTAATCATATAGCTAGAAAAATAAAATTATCTACAAATAAAGTAAAAACTGTATGGAATATTATTAATAGAGAAACAGGAAAAATAAAAAGTCGCGAACAAGACTATGTACTAGACACAGATCATGGTAAAATTACAGATCATTCTGTAATAGCCAAAGAATTTGAAAAAAATTTCACTAACATACCCGTAAAAACGACTGAAGCCCTTAATTCTTCGCCCGTACAAGCTCAAATTTTATAAGAGAAAAACGTTATGTCATATTCTTCAGTATTTACTTTTAAAGAAATTGAGCCAAATGTTGTTGTAAAGACTTTTAAATCTTTAAAATTAAAAAATACAGATAACCTCTGGGGATTATCAGTTAGTTTAATCGGTAATGTAATACATATTTTAGCACCATATTTGGCTTGCTTGTATAATACCAGCGTTACCAGTAGTGTATTTCCCGATCTCATGAAATACAGTAAAGTACTACTTTTATATAAATCTGGCAAAAAAACTGAACCGGGAAACTACAGGCCTGTCTCAGTGCTTCCTGTACTTAGTAAAGTTTTTGAAAAAATTATGTTAAATCAAATGGTTCAGCATTTCAACATGAACAATCTCCTGCATAATCAACAATTTGGTTTTGTCAAAGGGCGTTCAACAACAGATGCAGGAGTTGCTTTAGTACGCAATATTTATGAGGCATTTGAGGAATCACAAAATGCAATAGGGGTATTTTGTGATCTATCTAAGGCTTTTGACTGCGTAGAACATCAAACCTTACTCATAAAATTGGAGCATTACGGCGTGAGGGATAGGGCACTCGGTCTCCTTAAATCTTATCTTGATAATAAAATACAAATTGTACAAGTCAAGGACGTTAATTCTTCTGGGTCCACTGTAAAAATGGGCGTGCCACAAGGATCTATTTTAGGCCCTTTCCTTTTTCTGACGTACATCAATGACTTGCCATTCATGGTGCAAAACCTTTCAAATATTGTGTTGTTTGCTGGTAATACTTCCCTTCTTTTTAAGGTGAGTAAAAAGACAATCGAAATTGACGAAGCGAACAACACTCTCTCTAAGTTACTTAACTGGTTTACTGCTAATAATCTATTACTGAATGCGAAAAAAACAAAATGCATCAAGTTTTCTTTGCCAAATGTTAAACAGACTCATAATAAAGTAATATTAAATTGTAACGAATTAGATTTTGTTCCTAGTACAGTTTTTCTCGGCATAACTATAGATAGTACGTTACAGTGGGGCCCACATATTGCAACTCTAGCGGGGAGGCTTAGCTCGGCTGCCTACGCCGTCAAAAAATAAGGCAATTGACGGATGTAACAACTGCCAGATTAGTATATTTCAGTTACTTTCACAGTATAATGTCTTATGGCATTTTACTGTGGGGACACGTAGCAGAAATTGAAACCATTTTCATTCTACAAAAAAGAGCAGTCCGAGGTATATACCAACTACGATCTCGAGAATCACTTCGAGATAGATTTAAGGAAATAAATATTCTAACAGTTGCCGGTCAGTTTATTTACGAAAATATCATGTACGTTCGTAAAAAACTAAACTTGTTCTTCAAAAATAGTGACAGACATAACCGTAATTTGAGAAGTAAAAATAATCTTGAAATAGCTTTCAAAAAATCATTTGTGGGGCAGTGTGTACGCTTTTATAACAAAATTCCGAATGACGTGTGTGAACTACCAGAATGTAAATTTAAGAAACATATAAAACGCTGTATTTGTTCAAGAGGATACTATAAGACTGTAGATTATTTTAATGATAATGACATTTGGAATATTCCTCCAGCAAAATGATATGACGTTTATAAGAGTGCTTAATGTACCTACGTAAAGGAATAAATGATTTTGAATTTTGAATTCTGAATCTTGGTAAGCCCGTTTCCATTTTCGGCATCATCATCACTTACCATCAGGTGAGATGATGCCAAGGGCTTACCAATTAAGGGTAAAAAAAAATACATATTAAAGTATTTTTTATTTATAATATCGGTCGTACCACAAGTCCTGACATCTTTTTTAAAATTGACAAGTCTTCAGTTTTTTAAATTTAATAAATAAATTCACGCTTTGTACAGAGTAGACGATCAGCTGTCTTTTGATAAGTTTAGCACACGCTCAAAAATGATTTTTATGAACACTCATAAAATCATTTTTGAGAAAGAAAAGTTTGAAAAAGACATTATGGGTGCAAGAGCAAAGATATATATATATATATATATATATTAATTTTATGCTCTTTTGGATTACTTGGCGGGACTTTCGCATGTCTTATTAGTTAATTGAGTAGGGCATAATACCATCAGTAAAAGTAAGTTGATAAAATGGCTTTAGTCTCATAAACATGAAAGAGTGCACGCAGAAGACTTGCCGTGAGAAGTCCACAGACTTCAATCAGCCGCTAGACTGGAAACCGTCGATTAAATTAAGGCAGCATTAAGTCGTACACGTAACTGGTCTGTCGAGGATCTGCGTCAACACATTAGAGTTCCTCATACTACTGCGCAAAAAATAATATCAGAAGATTTGGGTTTGGCGAGTAGATTAGCTCCATGGGTTCCATAGAGACTGAAAGATAATCAAACTGAATTTCTATTTGAAGTTGCCTGTAAAAAAAAATTTGGTATAAGCAGTCGTTTGAAAAGGAAGAATCTGTGATGTACAGATGAGACTTGCGTGCTGTTTTACACCGTTCTCCTCAGAAACATCGACTAAATTCAAGTTAACTGAATTCAAGCATAATTAAATTGTATTTTTACTGGTTATCAAAAACACCAGTTGTTTGGAGAGGACTCATTAATTTTACATGTATAATATACACTATTCTAAAATAAAAAACAAAATGTCAGGACTTCTGGTACGACCTTAATAAAATTTAAGCGCTTCCTTCGAGAATTGCACGCCATCTAGTGTTATTATAATATTAAGTAACTTATATGCTATTTTGCTAAGTTAGAGAGGTCACAAAAAGAAACTGGCTACCTCCTGATGCACGTAGAAAAAAAAAGATAATTTAAAAGAATGTATAAAGCTGATTTTCCACCGGCGAGCGAGGTGGGAAGAGATTTATAAATTGTATGGGAAAAAATTCTCTTCTCGCACGTCTTCGGTGGAAATAGGATTCTTTTTAGAGATTTCAATTCTCTTCACTCCATTCCCCGCCTCTCCTTGCCTCACCTCGCTGGTGGAAAAGCAGCTTAAAGCATCTTACTTTAAAAAAATATATTTTGAGTTTGAGAAATCCGAACCCACTGCATCGAACTCGATCATAACGGTCAAACCGAGACGTAAACCAGCATAGCTATATTGCTCAAACGCGATGGTTGAATATTTGTATCACTTTTTACATTGTACACATAAAAAATCTCTTATATATCCTTAAAATGAATATTTTCGAAGATAATTCCCTCACAGATCGATTTCAGGTGATTTTTAACTCCGTAACGTAACCCTATATTTTCGTCGAAAGGTTTCAAGCCGTTTTAGAAATCGTTGGCGCTTACAAACGAACTCGTTTAATAGTTTAAGATAAGATAAGATTCGTTAAGAAGACAATGAAACTATAGATATTTAAATATTTTGGTTAGAACATTGTTGTACATTTAATATGCGATCGGCTATGCGAGACCCTTAATAATAAGTTTCTGTTATAAGAGCATGATAAACATACCAGTTTGTTCTATTATACCTACATTCGCGTGGGTACTCAATAACGTAAAATAACGTTGTATATATTTAAAATAACATTTTTGATACAGAAAAATCAAACGCAGAATGAAATCCCAATATGCAATACCGTTATGAACGGCTATGAGACATCGATTCAGTTATAAACATACCTATAAAATGGCAATGAAAACTTGCGTATAAATATTATGGTTTTAAATCTTGTTCCGTTGCCTTATTGATCAGGTACCCTCGTATTGCATGCTGGAGCGAGGAAAGTGCGACAAGGGACTGTCAAAGAAAGCACTTGGCACAAACGAGACCCGCAAAAAGACGCCAATTACCTGTGCACCATAATATTCCTTATCGTTATTCGTCGAAACGGAAAACTCTTCTGGTCTGTCTCACTCTCGTTTAGATTTAAAAGGCGGTTGGAAAATAATAATCAATTACCTTTTTTTGTAGGTACACAGGTTTCTAATTTTTTCTTGAAGAAATTTCAAACACGAATAACATTATTTATTGAAACGTGTAAATATCAATGTCTTTATTTTACACACGCATGCACATACTCGCATGCTTTATACGTATTTTCAGGAAACAGTTAACAAGACATCAAAAAAGTCGTTAACGTGTGCTTATTAGCGTAATGTAATTTGATTTAAATTTAAATCTTTGTTTTAGTACAAAATTGTTGAGAGCTGCGATAGTAAAAATACTCGAAAATGATGTCTAAACTTGATTTACTTTTTGAGTTTTATTGAAAACCAACAAATGTTTTTTTTTTACTTCTGCATGCAATCGTTTTTCCATCTACTGTGGTAATTCGCTTGAATTCGATGTAGTCTGGACAAGAGCTGAGTAAACACGTCGTCTATGCATCGTCACTATAGTTTTAAAACAGCGGTTGTTATCGGGTAGTTATCCAAAGCAGCCGATAATAACGTATAAACAGCGGCTGACAACCAGCTGGTTATCCGACTCAATACCAAAACGTCTTACAAAAATTTTTCGACGAATTTCGTTTTTGTTCGTAACCCCTTCTTTTTATTGTTGTATCGAGTAGGGGTCACTTAGGGGAACACTTTTGGTCATGTGAAGTTTTTTCGTAGGCTCAACCGTTTCCGGAAAAACGGGTCCGAAGTTGTGCGTTTATAAAGGGGCCAGGGATTTTTTTGTTCGCGACCCCCCTTTTTATTGTCGTATCAAGTAGGGGTACGACTACCACTACCACTACCACCACCACCACTACTAGAGATGCGACGAATCTTCGGTCGAATATTCGTATTCGGCATATTCGACAACTTTTTTAACTTTCGTATTCGGCCGAATATTCGGTTAATTTGCCGAATAATTCGGTATGTAAAGAAAGTATGTAGATAAACAAAAATAATCACTTAGGACATAAAACGGATTTAATAAAACATAATAACATGTTTTCAACCGTAGACAGCCGCTGTTTATGGGTGATCACCGTAGTCAGCGAAAACAGCGGCGGGTTACCGGCTGGCTGACTACGATAACAACCGGCTTCACATCTATAAATCGTCACATATCGTGAGCCGAAGGCCGAAATTATGACAAAAAGTCATTTGACTATAGGGATTTATTTTATTTTTAGTTTATTTAGGATAACAACAGCCATTTTACATTATAAAGATGAAGGCCAATTACAGCTATCGATTGGTCCTTCATACATGACAGCAGAAAAATTATGACATATCTTATGCTTATCTTTATTAAAATTACAGAAAATACACTTAGAGAAAAAAATAACACGAGTTCAAAATTAAAAACATTCATTTGGTAGTAGCAAATATAAAATAAATAAATAAATAAACTAATATGTACATTGAAAATATCATATTATATGTATAACTATGAAAAAATAAATAAAATAGTAAGTGATCACATACAGGGTGTTAAAAAAAGCGTTTGATATTTTAAGGGGTTACTTACAATCAAGCATAGAAAACAGGAAAAATATTTAAAAAATCCGATCTACATTTTTTTGTTTTCCATACAAATTCTTAAGTCACTATTCAATTAAGAATTAGTGTGAGAAACTCAAAAAAAATTGAAGAGCGGATTTTTTCTATATTATTTCCTGTATTCTATAGGTACTTGATTCTGAGTAACCCCTTAAAATTTCAAACGCACTTTTTTTAACTTTTTTAAACAAAATTCCTTTCTTTTTGCTTAACAGTTTCTTTTCAATCGTCATTTTTATCTATCTAACACAAAGTTGGTGCAGAATTACTAATATTGGTATGATTACTGAAAGCATACTCACATTTTGTTTAGATTAACTTTGGCCAGTGTGTCTGGCGTGACAAGGGCTTAGCCGCGGGCGCGGGCAGGGCGGAATGCATTGTCTCTGACCTGAGCTCCTGCACTGAAACTATGCTGGAATCCAGTTTGATACGTTCTGTGCGGGCTTCGAATATGATGTAAAACCCAAATTGATCCAGCCTGGTTTGCCTTATTTCCTATATAACGTATATGACGTTATATAGGTATTGCTTACGGTATTTGTGTTATCAACGATATATAATATTTTCATGGCCTACTTGATTGCAATATATTATCTTTGTGAAAGTATGATATGGTCATTATCATAAATGCCATATCAACACTAATCTGATGCTTAGTAACGAGCGATGTATTTTTGTTTTTAATGTGATTGTAACGAACGAACGTAAAGTTTTTCAGGCAGGATTAGGTAGGTATATGATAATTAAGATTCCTACGCTTTAGTCACAGTATAAGGACATTATACAGTATGGACTCTAAGGTATGGACACTCCCTGCCGCTCTCTGAAGGCTACCTCACCCCCCCTGTGTGACCGATCTGTGACCATTTATTAAGGGATTGGCAAACCAAAGCAGAGTTTATTAACCAAAGACAATTTTATTTTTTAAGGAAAGAGCTAAAAGCTTCTAAGGCTATACAGCCTTGTCTGGTGTATTTAGCCTTCACTTTATTTGTAAAAGTCTAGCTCATACCTCGATTCAACCCTAGTACATCACGCACACATTTACATGTGTACAAACATAAATGTCTATGTAATGGTCTAGTAAACAATGGCGCGAAATTTGTATGAAGTGTCCGGGGTGTGGCTTTAGTAAAACTGATACTTTCACGTCACACTCGTGGCAAAATGCACAAATAAACCGTTTACGCTCCGCACTCACAATGGAGCAATACAGGACGTAAATTCCAATGCAATATATCCGAACCAAAGCTCTTAGCTAGCACCTAATGGAAGTGGCGACCGATTTGGGGTAAATAAATTTGCTGTGTGTATCGGTAAAACCGAAGGTATGGACGGATGCGCACTCTCTACCTATGCGATAGGCTCCATTGTATGTACTTACATTTATTTCGATCAGATCAGATTTCTACAACTGGTAGTACATTGATAGCATTTATTTTAGCACTAATCTGGTATTATATTTTACTATGACAGTGTGAAAGAGGAGTGTTCTAATTTTGAAGTCTAAGTGAGACTATAATATGTGATTGTCGGTCCCATTTAAGAGCGTTGTTTTATTATTTAAAAGCAAGTTTCCTCGCGGTGGTGGTTAACTACACTCGGCTTCAAAAAAATCGCACGTCCGTAAAAATAGGCTTCAAGCACTGTTAATCCTTAAGACAAGCAGTTATTCGTAGCAATATTGGTATCATTTGAGAGCCCTATAAAAACTCTTTAAAAAAATATCCATTTCATTTGATTAAAGAAAAAGCTTGACACTTTAAGTCACTGTGAATGACAATGGAACTGATTCTCCTCTTCAAATTTTGTTTGTATTGTTTTGTTTTTTGGGTATAAAAGGGTCGATACAGCTTATCGGGGGATAAATTTGCTACCAACAGTCGAAGAAGACACAGAAGAATATCTTTTATCAGAAAAACGTCCTTGAAGATGGACACTACTGCTGCTGAAGCCGCCCAAGTTATCGCACTACTGCAATCAGGACTACGTCAGTGTGATGTTGCTCGGCAATTGCACTTGAGTCGCTTTTCTGTTCGAAGAGTGTACCAGCGGTTCCTGCAGACCGGTGGCTTTGTCCGAAGGCGTGGGTCTGGTAGAAATCGCTGCACTTCTGCGAGAGATGACCGATTCGTCGTATCGAAGTCTTTGAGAAATCGGTTCTCTAATGCTGTTGAGTTGCAACAGCAGCTTCAAGCAGTTCGTAGAAGGGCCGTGAGTGTCTCTACAGTTAGAAGAAGACTAAAGGAGAGAAATATTGTGGCTAGAAGACCTGCCACGGGTCCAAAATTAACCGCAGCGCATCGGCGAGCACGCCTGCAATTTGCTCGCGCCCACGTCAATTGGACCCTGGACCAATGGAGAGCTGTTCTCTTCTCAGACGAAACGAGAGTGTGCCTTTTCTGCAACGATAGACGCAAAAGAGTATACAGAAGACAATGGGAACGTTTTGCCCAAGCCTGCATCCAAGAGACGGTAGAATACGGGGGCGGTTCCTGCATGTTCTGGGGCGGCATATCTGCCGACGGCAAAACTGAACTTTCTTGCGTCTCTCGGACCGGCGGTGCTCGCGGGCAAGGGTCGATGACTGCTCACCGGTACATCACAGAGATCCTGGAAGAACATGTGGTCCCCTATGCTGGATTTATTGGCGACGGGTTCACATTAATGCACGATAACGCTCGCGCGCACACTGCTGGAATTGTGCAGGGCTACCTTCAAGAGGTTGGGATCCCTGTCATGCAGTGGCCAGCGAGAAGTCCAGATCTGAACCCGATAGAGCACCTCTGGGACCAGCTGAAACGCAAGGTTAGATCCCGTGATCCCGCTCCCGCGACTCTTCAGGAGCTCCAAGACGCCGTTATTGAGGAATGGGACAGAATCCCTCAAGAAGAGGTCCTAAAGTTGGTGCGATCCATGAGGGAGCGCATGGAAGACGTCATTAGGGCTAGGGGGGGTAACACTAGGTTTTAGGTTAGTTTTAAGCAACTTTGTTTTGAAAAATTAATCAGATTTCATTTGGGTTTTTTAAGGATTTTTATTGTTTTGTAAATTTTTCTCAGTTCCAATAAAAAACATTGAATGAATTATTGTTTTTGCATTCTCTGTTTCCTTACCTTTCAAATGATACCGAACATTACCAATATTTCATAATACAAATACGATTGAAAGATGTTTAAAATAGATTTCTTAAAAGGTGCGATTTTTTTGAAGCCGAGTGTATATGGTTTAGTCGTTTTTAAGTTTTAATAATATCTGGGACAAATCACACACGGTTATCGGGCCCCAAACTAGGATTCCCTGTACTATGGGAACCAATAACTGATATACATACACAAATAGTATTTTTAAATATGTATATACATATTATTATATAGATATAATACAACCAACAGAGAAAACAAATCTGCTCATCACAGAAATGTTTATCCTGGGTGGGGATCGAACGCACGATTCTCGGATCAGTAGCCAGGATCGCTAACCACTGAGTTAGCGATCCTGGCTACTTTGTTTTTGATGTGTTTTTGGAACTTTTTCAATTGAATGGAGTGTAACCATTGAAATATGGCTGACAAAAACTTAGGCATAGACGTGACGTCATGGGATGCGATTGTGATACATTTGGTGGTTTCCAAGTTAGATACGGAATCGCACAGACTTTGGGAGCAATCACTAAGTACATCGACTAAAATACCTACGTTTCATGATTTAGCTACATTCCTCGAATGTCGATTTAGATCTTTAGAAATGCTCACCACAAACACATACCAAACAAAAGACGCTCAGAGAAAAGACACACAAAGATATGTACCACACAACTCACAACAAACCAAGATGAAGACTGCAACGATGAAAACATTCGTCGCAGAAGTAGACAGCACTTGTACATACTGCTCACAGAGCCACTACATTTGTCACTGTAAAGATTTTGCTAAACTGGAAGTTTCAGACCGTCAAGAATTCGTAAAAAAGAACGGAATCTGTTTCAACTGCCTTGTCAAGGGTCATTCAGTAAGTCACTGCCGCCAAGGCACCACATGTAGGAAGTGTGGTCGACGCCATCACACGTTGCTACACAACACAAACTTTGACAAGACGGATGCTACACTCGCATCAGACAATGATAAGAAACCAGACAACGTACCCTCTCAGGCTCAGGTTAGCATGAAGACTGAAATGCACAATCAACAAGTTATCTTGGCAACCGCACAGATCGTTGCTAAAGCAAAGAATAGTACTACCATTACTCTTAGAGCCTTGATCGATCCTGGGTCTCAGGCTTCATTTATCACAGAAGATGCTGCGCAACTGCTGGGTGTTGATCGTGTTTCTGTAGACGGCAAAATATCTGGAATATCCAACTCAACAGTGATAACTACAAAATCTATGGTTACATTAAAATTCCACTCCACTAAAGACACAACATCACAATTCAAAGTCAATGCATACGCACTAAAGAAACTTACCTCATTGCTACCCTCACAAGAGTTTCCTTTGGATACCTGGCCCTCTTACAAGAACCTGGATCTTGCTGATCCAGACTTTCACAAGCCAGGGTCTATTGATGTATTGCTTGGAGCTGACATATATGCGCACCTAATACTTGAAGGGTTACAAAAACACGAATGTCTCGTCGCTCTCAACTCTCGTCTAGGATGGTTGATATCTGGAAGAGTTACACAAACTGATTTACAAACACACAATGTCGTTGTTACACATTTAAAACAAGAGGTAGATCAGTTACTTAGACAGTTTTGGGAAGTCGAAGAGTACTTACCACACAAGAAACTTTTAACTAGGCAAGTACTACGCGTCTGCCCCCGACTTGCCTTGTAAATTATCCTCGCCGTAAAAATGTATATAATAAAGGCGTAAGCCTTAAGCGCATTGTGGGTAGTAGATACTAGTAAGAGACTGTCATAAGTATAAATTAATTAATCTGATATAATACAAAATGTCAGTGTAAGATTATCTAGCTTATAGTTACGGACTATTCTATAATACAGAATAGATCCCAGAAGTTCTGTTCAATCTTAATAAATTATAAGTACCCACAAGTAGATATTTTTAAAGTGTAATAAAAGGAATATTTATATTTACAATATAATATTTTGTAATAAACCAGAAATAGTGAATTTTACTTTGATTATTTACTGTCTAGATAGAGCGTCGCCCTGTAATCACTACGACAAAACCGGCCAACTTTTTCAAGCTTGTGTGTGTAACAACCATGTGATAGTCACGTGACAGCTTTGTCTTACGCTCGCGTCATGTCGTTCAATTTGCCTATGTGTGCGTGCATGGATGGGGATAATAGGTAATGCCATATTTTCCCCCAAAATAAGTAACTAAGGAACTTTAAATAGATTATTAGGGTTAGATTAAATTTGTATTTTTTAAATAATTTGGTCATCAGTATGTCTGAATGTACTTACTATATAGGATGTTGAAAAAGTGTTGTTGGCAGATTTTTTTAAAATTGAAATATTTTTTATTTTTTTTTTCATTTATTCAGTAAACAATATACATTGTATGTGAATGTATTACATATTACATTACATAGAGAGGGTGTTAAAAAAAGTGCGTTTAAAATTTTAAAGGGTTTCTTTAGATCAGGTCTAGAATACAGGAAAAGTATTGAAAAAAACAGATCTATTTTTTTTTAGTTTCCCATACAAATTCATGATTCACTATTTATATTTGGTATGGCAAACTGTAAAGAAAAATTGAACGAATTTATCATTTATTTTTGTATTCTTGACTTGATTCTGAGTAACCCCTTAAAATTTCGAACGCATGATAGTGTTTTTAGTAGTGATGAAACAATTACAATTAATTGGTATCTAAACAATTAATTGGCCGTAGTTATGCCATAACGATCCAACTGACATAAAGTAAGTTAGAGATAATGTACTTTATGTCATTGACATACATTTTCGAGCATCCAATATGTTTTAATTTGGTACCAGAATTATTATTTTAACTCAAATTTGGAGGAAATTTTGCATTGAAAAACTGGCAACACTAACAAAATGCCAAGTGCGAGTTCTTAAAAATTGGCTGAAAAACGAATTATTTTCTATCAAAATACGATGAATCTGAATAGCTTAGCGATGGCAGGTGACTTTATTTGTTGTTTTCAAACGTTCTTTGTAATTTCTGCACACTTTTATTGCACATTTCGTCATTTTAACCACCTTTTTTTTAAATTCGTGACTCGAGCAGGCGTGTGCATCCTTTGACGTCAAAATGGACACTAAGGAGCGGGAAGCGGCTTATAGGCCAACAGTTGGCTGATAATTTTTTGGACGCATCTGCGCCACCAGCGCACTATCTAGACAGTAAATAATCAAAGGAATTTTATTTTGTAACACGAAGTTCCAGTACTGGCACTTAGCAAATAGAAGTACACTAGTCTAGTCAACGGGTCGAGTGCGACTGAGTCGGTACGATGTCGCAGGGTTGGCGACACAACGGAACAGATGAAACTAACGAGTATTGTTGTCGTGACTCATTACCGGTGGAAACGTGGTGAAGGGGAAAACACTTTACCTTTTCTTCACACTGTGACACACAAATTTAAACGATATTTTTTAATCACTCAATAATTCTTTTTTTAAATATTTATGTTATTGCAAAGACATTTGCCACGGCTAGTATTGACACAAAAAAATAAAAAAAATAACTAATAAAGAATTTGATATATTGCACCGGCGAATTCTAAAGAAAGGCCCAAGAAATCTGTTGTGCATAATCTATCCAAGATATGGATATCGAAGTGGAATCAAGGATACGATCAAGTGTTACAGTTATACAACAACCACTTCTTCGGCGGTGGTTCATATATTGAGGACTAAACTTAGGCTATACAAAAGAAAACACTGAGATACCAATACCTTTGACACCGAGTATTAAAACACAAATACCTATTAAACCGACATTTATAAAACACGAAACAGCATCGTAGGTATTAAATATTAACGCGACATGACGCACTGCATCATAAGAAAGACATCAACGTGAGCTACACGCTACCAATAAACTAAAAACTATCATAGGAAAGACATCAACGCGAGCACCAATCTATAACGTTTTATGAAACCAATGGAAACTAAAATACCTTATTGTAGGTAATAAGTTTGCTTTAACATTTTAATCAGAAATGAATGCAAAAACAAACGTATTATTAGTACAAATATTTTTTTTGTACTTGGCTGCTTTAATGTCTAAAACGACAGTTTGTTTGCTTGAAATATTTAGTAATAATTTAGTATAGTTAATCGTTTCCATACTCAAGACGAAATATTTATAAATAAAAAAATGCACATGTAATGAAAATCCAAGCGTGTATTTCTTCTGCGATTTAAGTAAAAATGCTATTTAAATTGGTGAAAAATATTTCACTTTTTATTTATTTTAGTCTACCGCTCATTTGATCTTAAAACTTGTCGTCTATAGAGACTTTTTTGAGAATATAGTATGGATTTCTTGGCAAAGGAACGTTGTTTACGTAGTAATAGTAAAAAGCAGAAGTCTCTGTTTAAGTTTCCGGAAGTGATATTTTTACACCTTAATAAGGGGTATATCATCAGTGGACGGACACGCTATCTATGGCTTGCTAATGCAAATGGTCTTTCCTTATCAACATTTCAAAAAAGAATATCGCTTCTTATTAGTATTCAATGCGTATAGCAACAGTTTCAACTACGATGGTGCTTGTGTGTTAAATCAACTAACTAAATTATTTAGTTGGTACGCGACAGGCGAGGCGGCGCGGCGCGGCGGCGTGGCGGCGGCTTGTCGGTGTGTCGTGGTTGTCGGCAGGTCCCCGGGGGCGGCCGCGCTTGGGACGCGTAACGAGTAGGCCGCCGCGGCCGCAGGCAATGCCTCCGCGGCATCGCCATTCAATTATGTATACGTATATAAAATAGTATGACATTCTTTTTTTTGAAAGGAAAAGGATCGTGATCTACGCCCCTACCATTCTGCAGGATCCCAGGTAGCGAAAATTAGAGCAGGCCGGTAATAGTTCTCCACCGATTTCTAGCTGCACCGCTCCGGATATAGTTACCCCCGAAATCTCAAAATATGTACTCCGTTTTGGTTCTGCTAATTTTTAGGCCATCCACCTCCAAAGCGTGTTGCCACCGGTTTAGCCTACTCTGAAGTTTTTCCCCATTCTCGTCGATCAGGACAATGTCGTCTGCAAACAGCATACACCAAGGTGCTTCATCTTGAAAGTCTGACGTTAAAGCATTCATAATCAGAAGAAACAGGTAAAGGCTAAGCGCTAATCCCTGGTGTAAACCAACCTCTACTGTAAAGTCCGTTACGCCAACTGCAGTTCGCACTTGTGTACTTGCGTAATTATACATATCTTGTATCAGCGAGATGTACTTAAATGGGACACCCTTCTTATGCAGGCACCTCCACAGAACCTCTTTTGGTACCTGCAAATAAAGTATCCGTCGTACTTCTTCCAGGCATGAAACCAAATTGATTCGCAGTACCATCTGTTTCCCTTCTCAATCTATTGGCTATCACCTTCTTATAAAGTTTCAGCGTGTGCGACGTTAGCTTAATCCCTCTATAATTGTACACTAGTCTATTATGTATAGTAATGTATTTCTGTATCATCTGCTGCCCTGCGGCGAAGACAATTCTTTCTAAATAAAGCAACCAAATTCTGTAATCAAGTAAAATACTGTTTAAAATATTGTACTTGTCGATGTGTATGTCATGTTTGATTGCTAATATAGCTAAATTTGAAATCCGTAATACCATGTAAACTCCGCCATCGAACCTGCAATCTCCTGATGTGAAGCGAGCGAATTATATTCTTCCGTGGGCGAGTGTACACGATGAAATTGGTTTAGAAAAAGCGTGAGCGAAGCGAGCGCGAAAATTTTTAACATCTAAAAATATTAATGTTAAACCAACAAAAACCCTTTTACTTGAAGCGCTTAGCGCCGTTTCTGTTAGGGTAGGTACCCCAACTACCAGGGTGCTTGGCGCCCTTATGAGCTCGACGCTCGGCACAGGGCTTCGAGCAAACCCGTACAGCAACGGCACACAGTCACTATTTTACACAGGCAGGCCTGGCCTTTAATTGTGACCCCGGGTGGCACGAACCAGGGCCGGCCTGCCTGTGTAAAATAGTGACTGTGCGCCGTTGCTGTACTGGTTTCATTCTTCATATGATAACATTTGTTTTCATGACATTTTAGCTGGGTCATATAACTTTGAATATTTTTTTTTCATATATTCCGATCGCTCAATTTGCCGCCCCTACTAGGTAAAAAAAGACGGCGCTCGCCGCCCCTATCCATGTGCCGCCCTGGGCCATGGCCCCCCCGGCCCTCCCCACACTACGCCACTGAACTATGCAATACAGAACTGAGTCGCAACATAATAGAAAATTAATACCATATACTACCATAACTACTATGTCTAATTGCGGGCGTTTCGGCTCTAACCACGTTATTTTGCAAAACATAGTCTCTACCGCAGAATACGGCACTTTGTTAGTAAATATTAATTCGATTATGTGTCGTACCCATAGCCAGTTCGGTCGCATTTTTTTATTCACAGTTAGATAGTAAGCCCTTGACATTATCTCACCTAATGGTAGGGGAGATTGGGGGAATGGGGTCCTACTAAGGGAAATCGTCAATAAAACTTATATTTATTGAAAGTATAGTTATTTCTAATCAGAAACATGAAACTTGCTTATCTGACTACAAAATAACCACAGTTTCAATGTTTTATAATCAGGCATTAGTCCGATATTATACTTTTTTCAAAAAAAACAGAATCGCTCTCATTACCCCTCCATTGCGGAAAATGAGAGTCTATATAAATCCCATATGTTTAATGGGAGCCATTCAGTCTCAAATATGAATTAATCAAAAAAGTAACAGTATAACAATTAACATTAAAGGTTTAAACATAAGGCAGAACTTATGGGGCTGGATCATCAGAACCAGAACATTCTTGATGTGCCCAATTCCCGCAACTTCTGTCTGAACGATACCACAATTCTTTCTTTCGTAGTCGCGCGGTTCTTATTTATTGGCATCCGAAAAATAGATTCAAGCAAGAATGTGTTGGCTAAAGCGTGTTAGATATATGGGGTTATCAGAGGTATGATGGGGTAATGAGCAATGAGAGCCAAGTAGGCTCCTATTACCCAGCGACACCTTATTTTGATACTTACTTGGAGTTTGGAAAGTCGTCAATTATTATAAGCGCGGAGCGAAAAACCGAAAATCGTCTCCAGCGACGACATGCGTTGCACTGTCGAGTCAAGCGAGGGAGGCGAACCTAGTCAATGTTATAAGAATCCTTCCGAATGGCACACGAGTGGATACGAGTTGTATTTATGCCAAAATTCACACTGCTCCAATTACCCGCTGGCTTTCTTTATCCCCCACTCCCCTAAGTGATAATCAGGGATCGAAATTAGGTAGTGCGATTTATATACTTGCGACGAAATGTTAATTACTTAAACACACTTTTTGCAAATAAATTTAAGTAGTAATAAAAGCTGTGTTTTATTTACTACCGCTAGGCTCAACAAAATAATTAAAAACAATTTTTTTACACTTCGTTTTTTCACCGCTATTTATTTAATAGTTGAAATCACTCCACTATAGTCTATGTCTTATTTTTAAACTTATTTTCCCTATTTCAAGGTTATCCGGTTATACAAAGATCACAAGTTATCATTCAACAGACAGGGTAGACCCATATTAACTTTTGTCGCCGAAATCAGCAAAATCGCACACTCTGTTCCGATCCCTGGTGATAATTATGCTGAAAGATGAATGGGTAACTGGCTATTTTATCTTAATACTGGAACACATCAATGCTTTTAACATTGATGATTTACGCGGATGTCACACTGCTCCGAAAATCGGACGAGAGTCCGAAGCGACGAAATTCGCATGCGACAGCGAAGGCATGAATTTCGGACCATCGGACGATTTTCGTCCGAATTTCGTCCGAAGCTGCGAAGCACAACGATTTTCGTCATGCATTCATTCAATATTCGAACGTTTATGTATGTCTATTTTTTTGAATCGGATACTTCTTGTTTTTGTTTATAACAAGGGCAAGGGGCACTTTCGAACGAAGACGCGATTTCAGTGTGTGATATCCTGCGATTTTTGAATACAAATCAACATTTTACAGTACAAAGTTTAAATTCGGACCATCGCATATCGTTGCGATGTCCGTAGCAATGTATTTTCCGCCTTACGGTAAGACGATGATGCGATGGTGGTAGCTAGCCAGGCGGGCTCGAAAATGCCCTACCACCATCCAAACCGAACCATAAAATTATCGGTAAAGTATTAAAAAAGTATTCGGGTAATATTATATAATAAGTATATATAATATTAACCGAATATTAAAGGTATCAAACCCACGGCCGCCGGATGTGAAACGAGCGGACTAGACACATAGGCAATGGAGGCGATGAAAATCCCATTCTCTGAGCTTATTGAGAGTATTGTACAATAATTACTTTTTTGTTTGTTACAGATAAATCAACAAATATGCACACAATTAGAACCTGTATTTTCCTCGTGTCGGTGCAAATAATTTGCTTCATGTCAGCGCAGGCGCAGGAGACGGACAAGCGCGTACCGCAGGGCTTCGTGGGCATGCGTGGCAAGAAGTATCTTGACTCTGCAGAAATGGAACAGTTCTATAAAAGAAAACCCCAATTTTTTGTTGGCGTAAAAGGAAAGAAAAATATGTATGATCTCTATGAAAACAATGAATTATATAATAAACGGGCACCGATGGGTTTCGTGGGAATGCGGGGCAAAAAAGAGTATTTGACACCGGATCCCATATTTGCTGAGAATTATAAATACGCGCCAAGAATTGGGGGCTCGCTTATAGGCCAGATCGACTACACTACCAATGAGGACCTCAGGAATTCCGACCCAGACGTTTCTCTCATAAATGAATTACTTAAAAAATATCTACGAAAGTATGGGCATTCAGACTCAGATCCAGCTGATTTGCAAGCCAGCTCTCCTACGATCGAGGACCTGTCTGAGGAGCGCATAACAAATGAAGTGGAGAAACGGGTTGCCAACATCCACCAGTTCTTCGGGGTTCGCGGTAAAAAGTCTGTGGGAAATAGGCCTATGCAGAACAAACGGCCTTATGACCTAACCTTTCGCGGTAAATTCATTGGCGTCAGGGGCAAAAAGGATGTGAATAGCAGTGATGCGCAAGAAATAAGGTTTTTACTGGGCCAGAATGGGCCATGGCCTAAGAGGAGGGCGCAAATGGGATTCTTTGGAATGCGCGGCAAAAAGTGGACTGATGGTGGGTAGCATCTATTTTAAAACAGTTACCCTCAATTGACCTTTGGGTTAGATAGCACGTTTTCCTTTAGTTTAGCCTTGATCTATATAAAGATTAATGATATATGTATTTATTTTCAGTAAAAAGAATAATTAATTTTAAGCATTATTATCGGCGATGTAAACGAACACTAATATAAAAATATAATTTGTATCTTTTCTTGTTTCAGGTTCAATTTCAGAAATGGAAACACCTAACTAAGATTTCAGAGAAGTATTTTAAGTAGGCAATTACTTATCTACATGTTGTTACAAAAATACATAAATAAATATAAAATAGGTAAATAACTAACACGCTGTTGAATTTAATTAATTAGTTAAATAGGTATATTACTGATTTTAAAATCTTTGTTATAATAAAAACGTGTTTTTATAATTTATGTAAAATGTTTCTAGAGGACCTATTTATATAATATATTTGATACTTATAAATTATTTACTAGACATTTATCCATCCGTTGTAAACTCTAAAGTTAAATATTTTCAAAATAACATCTTATATTTATTTATATGTAGTAAGGACTTTTGATGTTATGAAAATTTGCTACTATTTAATGTGACTTATGCATGTTAGGGCCAATCTGGACACCGAAAGGCTTATTTTAGCGTTGGATCTCACCTATGCATACATACCTACTTAATTCAACTTAATAATTTAACAATGTTGGATACTTATTTTAAGGTAAAACGCAGTAAACACTTATTGAATGAAAATCGAACAGATTGAGCAGAAAACCCAATTGGGCACGCCGAGGAGTAAATTGAACACAGAGTGTAGCTGCTGTGGTAGGTGCAAAGCTCTGACATCGCTCCACCTCTCCCTGGGGCCTTCTTCTCTACGTTTGTCTTAACTTATGCAAACGCCTCGAACCATTTTCCAAACTAAATTCTACGACTTCATAAACGAACTCATAGGACATCTATAGTATAACCTTCGTCATTGCTTTAGCTGTAGTCTGAAATACCTAACTATTGGTGAAATATTTGAAAAACCAACCAATTTTTGTAAGTTATTATGTGGATGATGGAAAGAAATTGAAATCGGACGTAGTCGGTGTTTACGTTCAATTAGTTCTGTTTATGTGAACTTAACGTATTATTACCATAGTATTATTACTTACAAAATTATAGGTGGTACATAAATAAAATAAATAAAACTAGTTACAATCAAACTTTAGAACAAGGAAATCACAGCGACCTTAAAACTTAAGTTATTCTAGTTAAAATGTTTTAAAAATATACATATATTACAGGGTGTAACAGAAAGGTGTGATAATACTTCAAGGTTGGCTTTTACCCATCAAACTGAACAACTTTTGTTCTACAACTTTGTTGAAATCGCAAAGAAATTTTCGGACTTTTCGTACAAACTTGGTTCGCCAGCTGATCGATTTATATGAAAAGTCCAAAAAAAAATTTGCGATTTGAACAAAGTTGTAGAACAAAAGTTGTTCAATTTGATGGGTAAAAGCCAACTTTGAAGTATTATCACACCTTTCTGTTACACCCTGTATATATTACTGAATAGGTAAAGGTAAAAAGGGTGTATATATTTAATTTGTTCTAACTCGATGTTATACTTATTTTTAGCTTAGTTCATAATAAAGTATACTTACCCAAATTATTGAACAGATTTCTATTCCACCACATAAATGCTTATTTTAAAAAAGGCTTCCCTAGTATGTATAAAGACTGTAGCAAAATAGGTGTAGGACCCGTTAACTGTTCATCACTCTCAACAATGAAAACTTTTCTACGACTTCGGTGAAAACCCAAAACATTTGGGCTTTATATACCAATATGATAAATGAACCAGGCGCAGTCCTGGGGAGGGGTCTTAGGGGTCATGACCCCCCCCCCTCGAAATCGTGGACGTGAAACCTTCTAAAAATAAAAAAATCACGAATATTTAATAAATAATGAACCACCACCTTAAAATTTTTGAGCTCGCTCCGCTCGCGCCTTTTTGCATAAACAGGGCCGTAAGTTCTTCTGTTTTGTGAACGATATTACTGGATGCATATGCGCAAAATAAGTTGCTCGGGCTTGCTTAAATATATGTATAAACAAGAAAGATTCATTGTTACTACCTCATAAATTACTTTACTGGAGGAACGTGTAAAAGAGAGCGTAAAATTGATAAAACTTCTTAAAAATGCAGTTAAATTGAGGTTTTTACTTTGATAAATAAAATAAAATTGCACCCGCTTCGCTCGCGTCTTTTTTATAAAAGGGCAAGTAACCTCTGATCCCTTGTAAATTACTGAAATACAAAGGAGGGTGCAAAATTAAACTAAAACTTCCTAAAAATTCGGGAAAATTGAAGTTTTTTATTTAATAAAACAATATATTCGTGCTCGCTCCGCTCGCGCCTTTTTATGCTTTTAAGTAGGGCTGTAGGTTCTGCTACCTCGTTAACTACAACACTCGAGAAACATGTAGAGGAGGGCGTCAAATTTACATAAAAGTTCTTATAAATGTAAGTAATCTGAGATACTTTATCTGATAAATTTTAAATGCCGCAAAGGTGCAGATAAAATAAAAATATGACCCCTCCCCCCCAAAATTTTTGGCTGCGACCGCGAATGAAATAAACTGATGAAAAATCCATGTTTTGCGACTTCTGTAAAGTTGTGGAACAAAAGTTGATCAGTTTGATGAGTAGAAGAGTCAGTTACCGGGCCCTATACCTATTTTTTACACACTGTATTCGAGTAAATAATAGTTATGCGTGCGTACCTACCCACCGACTGCTGCTTATATCAATGTTCGTAATTGATGTTCTAATGTATTGGAGTTACACATCATTTATTTATCAGTATTATCTTAAAAAAGTAACTTAATAGATAGTAATAATACCTGTCACTACTTATTAATAACGTACATTTTGTAAAGGCTGGCAAAATGTAAATTCTGTTAAGTGTAAACTATCTTTAAAACAATTTTAAAGTCATGAATAAACGCTGTCGAATAATTTAATTTAGTTTTATTCAAAGTACATATTTTATAGTATATTATTTTTATCATTATTCGATGAGTGGTTGAGAAGCTGCTTGTATTAGGTAAGCATTTTATGTATGTTAAGGAGATCATTTTATTAAATACTTTCTTAGAAATAGAAAAAAGCTAATATAATTAAGCAAGAATCTTAATAATGTATTTTATTGTGGATTATTTTTCTAAGAAAGTAATTTTTAAAAAACATTTCAAAAAATAGCCTAGCCTTTCACTCGTCGATAATATATTTTATTATCTCTCGGACAATATAAAAAGGGTTATGTTAGACCTTAAAACACTGCGGCTTCTACTCATGAAACTAAGCAACTTTCTGCAAGAAAACAATGCTCAATTCTCAAAAAAGTAATTCTTGAGCTGATTCGTGAGATTACTATGGGAACTTTGAGTAAGTCCAAAAATTTGTAAATTTAATACTTAGTCGGTAAAGTTTCTGTGGAGAAAGTTGTTAAATTTTTTGAGGTTATATTTTTTTAGGTATTTTAAAAGGACCCTGTACTGACTGGATAACTTTTTTTCGCCGACAGCTGACAAATGGTAGATTCTATTTATTAAAATGAATACATTTCGCTAAAGGTACAATCGGAATAATGTTTTGTTTTACTTTCTTACTTACAAATCGAATGACCAATTATTGACATAGAATATATCTATCGATTTGTGAATACGTCAACTACGATAAGTCATCTGTTCCATGCCGGTTTCGCAACGGCGACTGCTCCTTTTAGTTATGATCCAGATCGGGCCTTCGCTGCTCTTCAAAAGCTTGTACATTTTGCTGCACTAATCTCCTCCAATCAGGACGTTGACTGGCTTTTCTCTCCCAATCTGAAGGCACAATGTTACATCTCACCATGCGTCTTTTCTAAAAATCTTTAAAGCGAAGGAACTGCCCGCCTTGTTTCCGCTTGCCGTTCTGGAGCTCAGAGAAGAAAATACGTTTTGCCACTCTTTCTTCCGGCATTCGCAACACGTGTCCGTACCAACGCAGTTGCCGTCGCATCAGGTAAGCCTCTATTTCGCAAACGTTGGCCTGACGTACATCGGTGTTCCTCACACGGTCAGACCATTTACATCTCGGAGGCACCTGAGATGGAATCTGTCTAAAATGGGTATGTGTTTTCGGTACAAACCCCATGTCTCGGACGCATAGAGCAAATTGGGGAGCACAATTGCCATGTAAAGCGACTTTGTTGCCTTGTTGACTTGTTGCTCTTTGTTGCCAACTTGAGATCGTGTGAGCGAAACTCCTTAGATCGAAGTCTATCAAAAGCTGCAGCAGCAGCTCCTATTCTCAGGTTAATCTCACTCTCCAGATTGCGTTTGCTTGAAAGAGTGCTGCCTAGAATAGGGTGTAAACTCCATTTCTTTAGATATTGAAATAAATGTAAACAATCTTGATATTTCTTTTCATTGATATCTGTGTGTTAAAATTCTCAAACAAGTAGAATTTATTGCGCATTTAATATAAATGCAAGAATGCCTGGACGCAAGCGACGGCGACAGCGACAGCGACGGCGACAGCGACACGAGCGACTTGATCATTTCCATACGTTTAGGGACGTTCTTCTTTAATCGATAAACCAGTTTAAACTATCGATAGTTTGAGTAGAAAAAATAGTTTCAGATAACAAAATGATAAAGTTTTATACTAGCTGGAGTGCGCGGCTTCGCTCAGGGGTATATCCCCCGCAACCGCTCACCCCTCACCTCACCCCCCGACTCACCCTCCCCCGCACCCCGCACATCGCCCTTCCGCACCCCGCAACTCACCCTCCCTCGCACCCTGCTCCTCCCCCTCCCGCACTCCGCGCCTCCCCCCTGCCCCTCTCCTCTCCCCCCGCAACCCTCCGCACCCCACTCCTCACCGTCCCCCGCACTCCGCTCCTCTCCCACGCAACCCGTGCCTCAACCTCGCACCCACTCCTCCCCCCCGCTCCCCCCACACCCCGCAACGCCCCCGCACCCCCCCCGCACCCCCCCCGCACCACACTCCTCAACCCCCCCCCGCAACCCGTGCCTCAACCCCCCCGCAAAACCCCTCACCCGCAAACCCCCCCGCACCCCCCTCCATCTTCGTCCTCTTTAGGAAATTAGTAGTAATATTAAAAAAAACAGAAATATTTGCCCTGGGTGGGGATCGAACCCACGACTCTCGGATCAATAGTCAGGAGCGCAAACCTCTGAGTCAGTGTTAAGTGTTATTATATTAGTAAGAATAATTATGAAAATATCGAAATATCGACATCGCGACAGACAGACATCGACAGCAGTGTGACCATTTGTGGCAGATTTCTGCCATTTGGGCAGATTTGGCTACTATTTTTTAACTCTGGCATAATAAGCTGACGATTTAAAAAAGTGGTAGAATTGGGCAGATTTCAAGAAAATCCTTATTATTTTTGAAATACAAATAGAAAACTTATAATTTTCTGGCTTATTATTTACTTTATTTTTTTATGACTAATTTGGTGGACTCACTGAGAGAATATCTCCCAATCCCAAGTAAACTTGAATAAACCAAAAATAAGGAACAAAAACATGTATGCGCATTAATCACAACAAAAGAAGACTGTATTTACTTTAAACCAATTTAAGAAATTATTTCAAAGATTTCGTTAAAATCAATGTATAATGAAAATGAAGAATTTGAACCAAATGTTGACACATATAGTTCATTACAATCAAAAAAAGCAAAAGGTAAACAAAGATAGTATGCATCTGACATTGACATGTGTCATTTCCACTTCTTTATTTATTTATTTTTTAAAGTTCCATATCGCAGACATATCGAAGGACTTAGTAGAGTCTCCCAACAAGTGGGTCTTAAAATGAACATGGATAAGACGAAAATCATGTCAAACGTCCGTGTTACACCCACTCCTCTGAAGGTTGGAGACTCTACACTCGAAGTTGTTGACGAATATGTATACCTGGGACAAACAGTCCAGTTAGGTAGGTCCAACTTCGAGAAAGAGATCAATCGTCGAATCCAACTCGGCTGGGCAGCGTTCGGGAAGCTACGCAATATCTTTACGTCCAAAATACCGCAGTCCCTCAAGACTAAAGTCTTTGACCAGTGTGTGTTGCCAGTGATGACATATGGATCCGAGACATGGTCGCTTACTATGGGCCTTATAAGAAGGCTCAAAGTCACCCAAAGGGCGATGGAGCGTGCTATGCTTGGTGTTTCCCTACGTGATCGAATCAGAAATGAGGAGATACGTAGGAGAACTAAAGTTACCGACATAGCTCTCAGAATCGCTAAACTTAAGTGGCAGTGGGCAGGGCACATAGCTCGTAGAACAGATGGCCGTTGGGGCAGTAAAGTTCTCGAATGGCGACCGCGCACTGGAAGGCGCAGTGTGGGCAGGCCTCCGACTCGGTGGACCGACGACCTGGTAAAGGTTGCAGGAAGCCGCTGGATGCGAGCCGCACAGGACCGGTCGGTGTGGAAATCCTTGGGGGAGGCCTTTGTCCAGCAGTGGACGTCTTTCGGCTGATAGATATCGCAGACTTTCATATTATTAAATTACTAAAGACTGCGACACACTTTACAGTAAGTAAGTGAGTTCGAACAAAAAATAAGAATTTTTCTATTGAACATAGGAAATTTTTGAACATCAGTAATGTTTTTTAAGTTTTCTTTTTACTTTAAGATGCATATACGTATTTTATTTAACCATTTCCATTTTTTGCCAGTGTCGGCCAGATTCTCCAGTTTTGAGATGGTCACCCTGATCGACAGAGTCACGTCACTACATCGCCGCAAACCCAGTGACCTTGTCGCTTGCGTCGTGAACAGCTGTCGCTGTCGCTGTCGCCGTCGCTGTCGCCGTCGCTGTCGCCGTCGCTGTCGCCGTCGCTGTCGCCGTCGCCGTCGCTTGCGTCCAGGCCACGGCCTGAGGGAATTATCTTCGAAAACTTTGTTTTTAGGGAGATTTGAGCGAAATATACATAAAGTATCAACGCATATGATGCTTATTTTTAACAATTCATTCAAGTGCTTAGTAGCCCAGCGGTTATAGTGCGAGCTGTTTACTTTTTAGGTTCGGATTCTTATCCCACGAGACTTTGGTTTTTTGTCTTCTTATTTTTTATTTTGTGTGAACTTATGTAAATAAAAAGATAAAAAATATTTTGTGCCGCCCTGGCCTATGTAATTGGTAATAGGGAATTTTCCACGGCTTCCTTTAAACTAAAGTAGATGGCGCTGATCAACAATTGAAATAAGAAAATCTAAAAAGTCTCCAAAACTGATTGATATTACTGACTAATATCATAATGATGATAAAGATAACTTTATAATATTACGTATCATGAATATTTTTCTGTATTTTCATCCAAAAAATACTTTTCATAATTTTTGATGTACAACGCTTGTCAGTGTTGTTTTTGTATTTCCTAAAATAATTCTAACATGATACCAAGTTATTAATTGCATTTTAATCATAATTTATTTTTGGTTTGGAAGAAGAAATTACATATCAGAGAAACCAGAACGCACCCAGCTCATCCATAGTTGATCAAGTTGAAAATGGTTTCTGTTAATTCATTTAATAAGTATACTTCATTTCAATCAAAAAAAGCAAAAGGTAAAGGACGTCATTGCACCAGAAAACAAGTGTATCTGCGTCTCTCGATATATGAGGAGGCCTTAGGTACCTCTCGACTTCTTCTTAGTGGACAGGGGCTCATCTTCCTCGGACTCTTTAAAATTATCGTTGTATCGGGAATAAAAATATCGCCGATACCGATATATCGGCAAACCCGAAGTATCGCTAATATATCGGTATCGGTATCGGATGCATCCCTAGCTTAAACTTTTTTCGGGATCTTTAACTGGGATTTGTTTAAACTTTTTTCACAAACTTTAAATCTTACATGTCTGATGCATTGTCTACGGAGAGGATAGTTTTTTTTTATATTCCGGTTTGATTGTGGTGGTTCTTAGCTAAGTTTACCAACTAAACTTTGAGTTTGATTGTGGTGGTTCTTAGCTAAGTTTACCTACTAAACTTAGCTAAGAACCACCACAATCAAACCGGAATATAAAAAAAACTATCCTCTCCGTAGACAATGCATCAGACATGTAAGATTTAAAGTTTGTGAAAAAAGTTTAAACAAATCCCAGTTAAAGACTTATATTATATTACAATATCCTAATATTGGTTCAGGGGTTCCAGGATAGTCAGCTTTTTTTCATGATCGATGAACTGATTGTGGGTTCATTAGTATATTTTTTACCACCACACACAGTACATACAATAAATACAACATTTAAAGCAGAAAATGTAGTCTATCACTAAAATGGACCTAAGTAACAAAATGATACTGCATAAAGTATGCTTTGGTAAATTATTTTTTTGATATAGGTAAGTATTCAATTTTTTTTATATTCTGATTAGACTCTGTGGGCACGAATTCACCAAACCCAAAATCTCAAAAAGATATTAGGCATCTTTATTTGTGACATTATTTACCATATTATAAAAGTCTACTTAAAAAAGAAAACAATGCGCTAGCTAACTAAAAAGAATAAATTGTCCAGCAAGTTAACAGCCATTACAATAAATGAATTAATTGAATACACCCAGGAAATGGGGATTTAGGAAAAGAAATGTCTCTGATTAGTAGCATTTTTAAGAAGTTTCAGATCAATAGTATCTGAAGAAGATTTCGAAAACCATTTGACCGCCGAACGACTCCCTTTAAAACGTTATACTTTTTTAAATTTGCTCAAATGAACTTTAGTTCCCTGAATGTTTGACCGAATGAACGTTTTATTTTGCTGTGGTTTCCCGAACGAATTTTAAACCAAACAACTTTGATTAAGGAACAAGTTTTGCCCGTAGTCAGACAAAAAGGAGGGTTATGATTTTAACCCGTATGTATGTATGTTCATCTGTTACAGCATAACTTCTAAACTACTTATTATAATCCGACAAATGAGATATCATTAGAAACTTTTGATTGTCCGCTGGTTATAAGCTATGTGACGTCCCGCTAAATTCAATATCGTAAGGCGTACCCAGGCGCCAACATAACGTTAGCCTAATAACACGTAGGTGCTTGCATGGACGTAAATAAGGGGGCCCCTTACATGTGTTTGCTGCGATTTTATACTTTTTGCTTGACGCGACAACGGTTTGATAGTCTTTCGCAACAGTTTGACAAACATAGACTGTAAAACCCTTTGTAAATATGCTCATGATGAATAAATCTGTATCTTAATTTATACTATTCCTGACATCAAATTCGTTTCTTTTTCTTTTTTTTTGTCTAACGTAAGAGCTACCTAATCTTAATGCTTTATCTGATTTCATTGTAGGGGACACACACACGACCTCTTGTGACGACGAAAGATTGCGAAGTGTACGTTTCTGTTTGAGGTCAAGCCGCTTGATCGTGTCCGAGCCCCTTTAGATAAATCTTTCCTAGATTCTGGGACGGAACCTAACCTAAAACGATATGACATTGACATCACAACAAACAACGAAACATAATAATTTCTTTGCTCCTTTGAGCTTTTCGTGCTCTAAGCCAGAGAGTAAAGTAACTATACCAAGGCTCTAAGCTGAGTGCTGAGCTAAATATAAAACGTTGTGATAATTATTGATTTGGCAGATGCGCAAAATCTAAGAACAGAAAAAATATAAACGCGAAGAAAATATTGTACCTCCGGACTCCGGAGCATTTAACAAACAATACATATCCCATATTAGTATAGTGGCTGCCGCGTTTGTTGTAATAAATCTCATATAAAAGAGATACCAATAAATTGTTTATCTTTTCTTTGTTAAAAATACTCAAGTGTGATCGCGACGCATTTTAATTGACTACAGGACAGCAATAGTGAAGTTGATTCGAGCTAATATTTTGACTTGCACCATGATATTCGCCGAACTTGTAGTGTTTATGCTAGCCCTGCTGGCTTGCGGTGCGATTTTGTTCATATTGATTTACTACATTATTATGCTGACAGACTTAGAGTGCGACTACTTAAATGCGTCGGAATGTTGCGAGAACTTGAACTACTGGAAGCTTCCTAAATATATCACTCACACTTTCATCACATTCTTGTTCCTCATGCACGGATACTTCTATCTATTTGCTGTGAATTTCCCTGGGTATGTATGGTTGACATACCATTACTTTGTGATCCCAAAAGGATACATTGATACATATGATCCTGCAGAGATCCATAATCGAGGACAGCTCAAAAAATACATGTATGAAGTTTTGGCTCATATTGTATACTATCTTGTAGCCTTCTTCATTTATCTATACTGTTTCATTTTAGCCATAATGAAAGGAAATCCAATACCAAGGCACTCTGATGACGAGATTGTTTCCCAGTGGTAAATAGTTTGTGTTTTTAAGATTGGCCTGTTTAATGGGAATATGAACTCTGCTGTACTTTGATGATGCAAATTTTACGGTTTTCAAAATTACATTGCTACTTGGTAAACAAGATTATATTATATTCTCTGTTAGACTTTAGTACTCTGTTACAACTTTGAGAAATTGTCATGAATTAACTATTGATGTTATTAAGTAATTTTATCAGAATACTGAAACAAAATACTATTATGATAATGTGTTGTTTCACTCTTCTGATATAGAAGCATAAGTCGATGATTGAACTGTTACATTATATTAAAATGTATTAGAATGAGGATTTGTAAGAATTGGCTTAAAGGTGTGGTATTAACCTACAGGGAAGATGGGTTGTATTGTAGCATTTAGGAACCTAGTCATTTATTGTGTGTTGTACTGATATATTTATTAATTAAGAATTTCTTGATAGTGTAGAATAGAACAAATAATGTTTTCTTTTCTATTTTTTGTATTAAAATGGTATTGCATTTATTAATTATGTACTTGCTCACTGTAAGCTACGAGTGTATTAAAAATGTACTTTGAGAGTTATTCTGTTAAGTCATTGTCTAATCTTGTATTTCATATTATAATACTCATAACCTATTTATTTTGTACTACTACAATAAATTTAGGATATAAACTATATCATAGAAAAGAAAAACATGTTACCTACCTGTGTTTGTAAAACTAATGGCGTAACATTATTAATTAAATGAATATAAGCCATGAAGGCACTGATTGAAATTGTGTTTTTTTCGTCCAACATTAAGTTTTAATCCAACTTTACATCAGAAAACTACTGAGATGAAAATAAGTCTGTTCCGTGTGGGTCATCCTAGAAAAATGGCCAGATGGCCGGAGTCCGGCAGAGGAACAACTTGATAGTGCCCCATACACATCTGCTTCCTTTATGATTTTTAACTTCAAGTACAATTTTGTGAAACCCACATTTTGTGTGGATTGAGTGATCTTTTCAAAAACCCATATTTTTTTTCAACACCGAGCAAAAGATGGTGTTTGAAATTCGAATAACTTTTTCTCACGCTCGAAGCCAAAAACGTTTTTGCTGCGAGTTTTTATTCGCCAAAAGCACCCTTCCGGCTGGAGATGTGAAAAATCCTTAAGCACTACTGGTAGACCGAACAGTACTGTGTCTGTGAAGGGAGCTAAATTATTGTGCATATTACTGGCCATCGATTTTATTTATTTATACTAAAATTACATGTCGCCATGTCTACGTAGACAGAACATAGATATGGCGACATGCCAAGGTACAGATAAAATAAAAACAATCTTATAATTTATTACATTTTTTATTAAAACTTTTCCTTATAAATCCGTTGATTGCTAACATAATATAGAATAAAACATAGGTACATTAGAAGCCATGTTTAAATGTGAATACTACTAAAAAAACTATATATCCATTTTGTTAATAAGGTTTTACCACTATCTAATGTCGTGATAACTGTATTCCAACTCACATTTTGTCACCACCACAATCCAGTTCATTACAATGTGCTTTTGTAGCGCAACAAATATTAGTTAATTTCAACTAATTACCATATTAATATTAGTTATATTTTGCTACTATAATAAAAGCATAAGAACTGAATCAATGACAAAACTTTTTGTATACATATTTGTGATAAAGTTAAGATGGTTACAATATACTTAACCAAGGTTAATGAAGTTTCCACTTGATTATACATATTTCTATTATTTGATTATAGTTTTGAAAGTAACTAACTACATACTTCAAAATTATCTAAACATTGTCTATTGTTATTTGTATCTGTAAATAACCATATCGAGACTATTTGTCTTATCACATGTTTCAATGTAGTAATTGAGTACCGAACCTTACAACTAAATAAACCAAACTTTTCAGTCTGCTGACAACAAGTTTTACTGCAGACATCTATTTAAAAATTTAATAAGGCCTTTTGTATAATCAGAGCTACATGATTTCGCAACTCTTTAAAATTCATCTACAAAAACAAAAAAGAAACAAACACGAAATAAAACGTAATAAATTGCTACAAATTTCAAAAAGGTAAACACAGTTGTCTGTACAATCTTTAGAGGTACATTGCTACAATAGGTGCATTTTTGTCTTTAGGAATTTAGAATAATTGGAATAATTAATTTTAGATTAATTTGGAATAATAAACAATGTTATTCTCGGCTTAACGATTTATGTTGAATTAGTAATATTACATTATATTTTTAATGCACATCCTAACGCTTGGCGTAGACTCGTGTTGATATTAGCATATACATATGATACTCTTTGAGGACCAAAGAAAACCTATAGCACATCAATACAAATTAGTAAGACTGGTCACGTTAGTAAAACGAAAACAATGATCAATTGGCATCAAATATACACATTCTATTCAAATTGTATTCATATTAAATTTCACCTTTAGTAAACCATACTACAAGCATCGTTTAAGGTAAGTATTTTAAGCGAAAGAAAAAGTATTATTTATTTATTTAGGATTGCGACAAGGTACTTAGTAGTAATCTGTAGTACTTATATTCCTCATTTATTGCTTATGGGGATTTGTTTTTGCGTACTGCAATACCTAGTATTGTTAGATACTACACTGAAGGCAAGATGAGATTGTTCTGTCAAAAAATCATTATATCAACGAACTCATTTTCATTACACCATCTGCTTTCTTTCACAACAAATCATTCAGCGGAATAATTTCGTACCTATCTATTACAGAAGCAATTCACAATATTGATGATGTATAGTTAAAATATATGGGTTATATTACAAAATCACAATAAATAAAACTTAAAATAACATAAAGAGTACAATGTAACATAATGTGTAATACTAATAAGCTATTAGCACAAAATTTTATACACAACCTATTCATCATACCTCAATCCCAAATAGTTATTTTTTATTTGTATTATATTAATGACAAATTTCATAAGACTCCGTATTATATGCACAGAGATTATATTTGTATACACAGAATTGTTATTTGTATTTAAGACATTATAGTTGTATGAAAATATTATTCTCTTAGCACGAATATGCCCATGTAATGAATGAACGACGCGATCTTTCTGTAAAGTTTAAGTGATGCAAATAAGCGAGTAATCAAAAACAATTTCATTTTCAGAGGAATCAAGGATCGCAATAATAAATGCATTAAAATATCCTAATGTTTTAATAGACCGGGTTACTCATAACTCGCGGATAACAGAAAGAGCACTAAAAACTTTTCCTCTGTCAAGTTGAGATCGAGTGTTATGTAGCACGAACGAATATAATTTGAGAATACAAAGTACAAAAGCACAATTTTTAATAGTGAAAATTTTGATAATAGTGAGCGAAGAGAAGTGAATGGTTAAGAAAAAACTGGAAAAATAGACCGGGTTACTCATAAGACGCGGATAACAGAAAGAGCACTAAAAACTTTTCCTCTGTCAAGTTGAGATCGAGTATTATGTAGCACGAACGAATATAATTTGAGAATACAAAGTACAAAAGCACAATTTTTTAATAGTGAAAATTTTGATAATAGTGAGCGAAGAGAAGTGAATGGTTAAGAAAAAACTGGAAAAATGAAAAATAGAAACGATGAAATGTTAAAATATAAACGAAGAATTTTATCAATAAACTGTAGCAGCCCTCAATTTTGTATACATTGCCAATATTGAAGTGATTACGTACTTCATATCGCAATGGTTCAATGAAACTAATGTTAATTTTGGTTTATTTGTTAAAAAAATAATAAATAAATATTTGGGCGATATTATAAGTAACCCTGAATAATTATGAAACTAATAATATAATTATGAAACTGTTCAACGAACTTTAACACAGGTTTTAGAACCCCTATAATTTCATATATGGAGCGTAATATTAAGAATGAGTTGATTAAGAATGAGGAAGATATTCATACGAAGGGTGAAATGAGTAAGTAAGTAGGTAAGCAATTTGTCCAGCCAAACACTGCAAAAACAGCAAGGGCTGTAAAACAACAAATTATAGTAAAATTACGAACCTCTCTTATTATTCTGATATTTAATCTTTTAACTAGTATAGGCATTTCTTATTACATGTGGTATTAATTCATAAAAATTTCGCCCAATCCATCCGAATATTCATTCCAGTTGTGAAGTAATGAAAATACTATAATCAAAGTGTTTTTTTAATAACAGCCCTTAATATTAAAATTGTTTTTTTTTTTAGAAGTGGAATTATGAATAAAATTTAAAATATTATTATGATACCAAGAATTGGTCCTTAGGTCTAATAATGAAAATGAAACTGGAAATAGAAATGGAGTGCCAATTTTCTCAAATTGAAACTCACATAGATTATTATGTTCACTCATCCTTTAGTAACGTAAAACAAATAAACATTTGTCGACAAACTGACATGGAGAAGAAGATACCAACCAATATCCGTTTTTAAAGCGTACATACTGGCTAACATTGCATTTAGAATAAAATACATTCAGTAATACTATACAATACAAGTTAAATAAAGGACGAACGCAGCAGCAGACGCAACATAGAAAGTGCAAAAAAAGCTCCTTCGATATGAACCACATTGTAAGAGGTTATCGATTCTAAGTATTTTATGATTGATTTATTGACCACCAGGTAGGTCCCTGTAGCCAATATACACGCTATCAAAAACCACATTCAAAAATGATTTATTTTAATTTAGATCGCGTTTTGTAGCGTCAAAGGATGATTGTGAGCCGTTCCATGCCCGTTGTGCGCGGTGAAATCATCCTCGATGAGTTTTGGTACGTTCTCGGGCAATTTGGATTGACTATGTTCATTGGACATGCGTTCGGTTTGTATGAAGTTGGCTGATATGTGGCCGACGTTGGTCGTCGGCTGTGAGGGACTGTGTTGAAAGTTACCGTTGTTGGTGTTAGTCTCGGTTGCAGACACGTTGTCATTTGGCGAGTTGTCTACAGTTGCCTGCTTGCTGGTGGGAGCAGTGATCTGTTCAGTCGGTTTGTCCTCAATCTAAAAAAATATCTATATTTTTTAAACAGGCCTAGAAATATATATCTCAGGTTCAATTGTTTATAAGAGATAGTAAGAAGTTATCAAATACAACCCCAGCCGTATTCGAAAGTTTAACTTAAAGGTACGAATGCACAACGCTACAGCGGCACTACGCGACGCGACGCGACCAGTTATTTTGTATGAAACTGCAGTGTCCCGTCACGCAGTTCCGCTGCCGCGTAGTGCAGTATAGCTCGTACGATTTCATATAAAGAAGGCCGCGCAGTGTCGAGGCCCGTCGCGTAGTGCGGTCTAACCTTTACGATGACAACTTTTTATTATTTGCGCTTTCAAAACACACGGCATTGGTTGAAGATGCAATTGTAGTTTTCCTCTTTATTTAAGCTAGATTGTCTCGAAAAGCTTGTATCTCTCCTGTAATTCTCTTAAGAAACGTGTTTTTCCAAACGCGCACTCCTCAGCAGTTGCGTTCATCTGAACGCACTTGTCAATTGACTGACATAGCGTTGTGGTTTTTCGTACGAGAAGCTTGCAAAATCTTTCTTCGTAACAAAAAACCTGTGAAATAATCCAATAACACACAAAAAACAAGTGTTTTCGGTCAATTTAGAACAATGCTTGCCATAAAACACAATAACCACGCGCAGCGTGCATTTTTAGACGGATTTGCGTAAGTTGTAAATAGCCGACGATGCCGCTCTTTTCAGAAGAGAGCGGTAAACATGGCATATTTTTTCGTTTCACTGGCAGTAACTTTATTCATATTTGGAAGAGGACCAGGGGCTCGAAGCTCCTCTCCACTGTCCATCAGCAGTTTTGGCAAGTACACTGTTATATATAACAAAGGCAAAGCAGAGGTATGTTTCCTTCCTTTTTTACTTAGAGCCTGCTGGGCCCTACTTACCAGCAAGGCATGAGTTAACCACTTTGAGATTATTTTCGTGCTTTCAGTTAGCCGGGTAGGGCTAACTGAATATACTTAGTTACCTACAGTGTTATAGTGCACGGGTCACGGGGCACATTTTAAATCAAACATTTATTAATTGCCTGAATAGGCCTATACTGAGCAAAAGTATCTCGCAGATGAATGTACCAATACTAAACATACTTTGTAGTAATGATGCTAAGTGCTCCAGGTTAATGTATTTTTGGTGTTTATTATTTGTGGTCCACATGGAGTGTGATGAATGTTGAAATTCAAATAATTTAGATTTTTAACTCTGACATAATTGTTGTTTACTTTGTTTCTTTCTAAGAATAACTAGATTGGTACAAAGAAGAGAAGCTGAGTTATATTAAATGAACATTACAGAATATATATATTTGTGAGACATTGAATATTCATGTCAGGATACTGTTATAACTTATAACACTTAAGTTATTTGGGTTTACTTCTGCCTCTCTGGCCCTATAGAGGTCTGTGGGTTATGATTTTCTGAATCATGCTATAATTGGGCAAACAGGTTTAGTACAACCTTTTAAATAAATATTGTACACAGTCAATAATTGCACCAGCACCAGGTGCCTCTGACCTCTGCTTGTTCCGTGCAGAGGGTGCCACCCAGTAGTAATAAAATTAACAATCAGTCTGGGTGGGTAGCATTCAGATGCTACCTGAGTGTCACTAATCTAGGAACTGAGAAACTCTCAAGCCTGTTCCTGTTACATATGGCTCTGACTTATCTACCTATATACTTACTTCCTTCTTTGAAATGGATAAAGCAGGATCGAGACTGATAGAGGCAGGCGTACCATTTCTTTTTTATTCCTCTACAAATTGAGGCATTACTTTTTGAATGTTGAACTTTAAGATGATAATAGAGACCTGAAAGGTACATTTCTGTTATCACAAGATTAAATGAGCAAAATAATAAATAGAGTGAAGTAAAGAAATTTTTTGGAGGAAATAAATAGAGTGAAGTAAAGAAATTTTATGAAGGAAGCAATTTTTTCTTGGTAGCAGAAGCCGAAAACATTCATAGTACACTTATTATGCAGTGACACTGAGGATTATGCAGATTATAATTAAAACAGGCTTTGATCTCGGAGAGACGTTTGTTTGTATTAGCCTGCATGAAAGGTTTTTTATTTATTGCAATTACATATTATAAAAAAAAAAAAAAAAAATACCTTGTATGTCAGTTAAACCGGACATTCAATTTGGGACCAGATCAGACGGTGCCCTGTATAATATCAAGATGCCTAAAACCTGGTTATAAGTAAGTTAGTGCCAGTCAATCAGACTCCCATAGGTATATGGGTCTGCTTTCTCACTCCTACAGTGCGTTATATCAATAAATGCATCCATAGGCAGAACTGTAGAAAGTCGGAAGCCTTGGCGACTTATGGTAAAATCTGTGCTGGAAAGTGCACTTGTGTCCCCGGCCTCGGAGGCTGTATTCTGTATTGGGACTCGCTGGATAATATACATTTGCTTGTATAAGGAGACAGCACGTGATGTTACTGCTGTGTAATGGTGTATCATAGATCTGATTTTTTATATTAAAATATCAGTGCTGGAACAGTGGAACAGCACTTGTTACCCCCGGCCTCGGAGGCTGTACAATAATAGGGGTCACCATACTCAGATTTTCTATACAAATTTCTATATCTGTGCTGGAACAGTACTTGTTACCCCCGGCCTCGGTGGCTGTACAATAATAGGGGTCACCATACTCAGATTTTCTATACAAATTTCTATATCTGTGCTGGAACAGTACTTGTTACCCACGGCCTCGGTGGCTGTACAATAATAGGGGTCACCATACTTAGATTTTCTATACAAATTTCTATATCTGTGCTGGAACAGTACTTGTTACCCCCGGCCTCGGTGGCTGTACAATAAGAGGGGTCACCATAATGAGATAATATCTAACAGTTCATATAAAAGAAGTGCTTGATTATCTATACTATATACCTCTAATTATGTATAATGGAATTTCAGAGAGAGGTTAATAGTGTTAATTTTTGTCAGCAACAAAACTTTAGTGTCTGACGATAGCTGAATGTATGGTCTGCTCTGCCATGTACTGCAATGGCGAGATTACCATGCAAAACAACTTAAGAGGGTTGTTCAACCACTCTGTTAGTAGTCAGAGTTAAGTACCTCACCACCATGTTACAGTTGGTAAAACCACATGTAAGCGGTGTCAAAGATCACACAGCTTTACTAAAGAACGTACTTCTAGGTGGTAGATTAAAGGCTGAAGCTGTAACAATTTAACTGTAAGGAGTTATAACTGGGGCTCTGAAAGGCTTCAATGACATGGGTACATGCAACATTCCACAGAGTTGCTAGTGTACTAATGAGATAGCCATGTCCAACTTCGTTTAATTTGATTTTCTTTTTGCAAAAAGCAGGGGGGGGGGCTATCATCTGTCCTAGGGGCTCCTTGACCCCCCCATGAAGAACTGATGATATTCAACCGTAACTATTACCCAATTGAAAGTACCTACTCATCAAGAAGTCTGTATACTAATTAGTCATCAATTGGTCGTATTGGTATGCAATTAATAATTGTACTGAGCTAAAATTTGTAAAGTGAGAGGTCATAAACAAACTAAACCTCTGCATCAGGGTAATGATATCCACCTGCCTGTAAGGCATGTTCAGAATCAATCAATTTAAAGAGTTTTAAATATTTATATTATTGGAAAGCTTAAAGCTTTTTTGGCCCTAGCAAGGCCTCCAAATATATCTACTTCGATTGGGAGATCTTTTCACTATATACGTAGATATTTTTCCCCTGGTTACAGAATATACCAGCTACAGAGAGTCCTCTGATATTTTTTATAATGCCTATTTTTTAATCAAGTATGCATTGTCTTTGATATTATTCTTAGGCAAGGAGTGTCATTTATCACCATAAAAATAACTTATATTTGCTATGAGGCATAACATATCATTTGTGTGAAATTAATTACAGCTTAAATATTATAAGTAATTGTGGAAAATACAACTGGATATTATACCTTGGAATGTATTTACCTAGGTCAGGTCTGACCATATTATTACAAACTGTCAGTCAGTTGAGTTACAGAAATGAGGATGAATTGCCTCATAATTGAATATTACTTGCTAAATATTTTTATATACATAATTTATTTGTATAATAAATAAATAAATAAAACAAATATAAGTATAATATTGTAGATGCAGTTTGCATATAAGAATAATACCTAGAGTGGTAATAACAAGAGGAGTTTAGCTATCCTACTACTTACTTATCCAGTGTTTGAGTTACTTTACATCTCATTATACCCACACGTCAGTGTCCGGGTACAATGATATTTGTGTTCTTTTGTCATGTGAGACAAAATGTTATTTCTTTTGAAGTTACAGATGTCATTATATATGCGTTTTCATGGACTTTCATGAAATTCAAATATTGATGCATTTTTATTCCAGTAAATAATTAATTTATTGCGCATAATTGCACTGCGCAGATGAAGAAATTCTGAAAATTTCTATTTTAAACCATGGTGTTTAACAATACAAATTGTTATACATACATAATCTTAGAATATTACGGTTCAGAAAAGGAACAGTTAAGGATGAGTTAGCATACAATCAGGTTGTCTTACTTTAACTTTGGAAATATGAGGCACTTTACTTTTAAATAACTACATTTTTTAAGGACACTGGACTGGAAAGACTTGCGAATGTCTTATATCCAAGTCATTCAAGTTATGTCTTATGCATTATGAGGTCCTGAAGACAGGGTTTACACTTAGTTCCTCCTACTCATATGAAAAATTCAGAACATTTATTGCATACTGTAAGTTGACCATGCAAGTCTGTAAGACAATAGGTGTTCAGTGCAGCAGCATCTAGAAGTCGCCTATTGAATGAACTGAAGTCATTGGAGGGATAGGCAATGTTGTAGTAATGGGATGATATAAGACCTACAAGTGATACCTAGGAACTTGTTATCAGAGGTTTTATATAATCAAAAATTTTATTATTTTTTAAGTTAACAGTCATGTTATGTGGCAAGTAATATATTGAAATTTTAAATCTAGATTTGTGATTTACTGAACTCTGCTTTTTATAGTTATTAAATATATAAAAATAAAAAAAGATATATTATCTTATTAAGTATTTCTGAAACAAGTGATGCTTTCAGTTGATAGATCAGAAATGATATTTGTTTTTTGGTCTTCAGATGTAAGTAAGAGGAAATAATTTAAAACAGGATGTAATGGATATTGCTTATGTAAAGATTTCATCAGAAGGATTGCTACCTTTCATCACATAGCGTTGTGCTCCTCCACCAGCAGATATCAAACACGTCTTCAACCAATGCCGTGTGTTTTGAAAGCGCAAATAATAAGACTGTTTTGCATAAAAACAAAACAGTTATTATTTAAGTGGAAAAACACACGGCATTGCAGCAAGGTGCTTGCTGGTGGTTGATGAAGACTATGACAGTCAATTGACAAGTGCGTTCAGATGAACGCAACTGCTGAGGAGTGCGCGTTTGGAAAAACACGTTTCTTAAGAGAATTACAGGAGAGATACAAGCTTTTCGAGACAATCTAGCTTAAATAAAGAGGAAAACTACAATTGCATCTTCAACCAATGCCGTGTGTTTTTCCACTTAAATAATAACTGTTTTGTTTTTATGCAAAACAGTCTTATTAAAGCTATCTCTAACCTTTGTGAGCTATATAAAACGAACTATTTTCGACAGTTGTTAGCCTAACAAAAATGCAGTTTTTGAAGATTTGCTAAAAAGTAACTCAGTTGACTAGTATTTAGTTATCTACCCAATCGGGAGTAAATGTCGTTCATCTTTAGTTCATATCACAACACAGGAATCATAGGGTCTGAAGAACACTAACTAATGCCACTAACAGTCAAACCCATCCAGGTTATGACCGTGCCTATAGTCCGCTTACTTATAGGAGGCCGCTTGAAAACTTCTGACACTAGGGTTTGCCACTAGCCCGGTCTTGGCCCCCGTGTGTGGAGTATGGCCTAACCTTCCCGGGGTATAGGAAGACCCGTGCCTCTGCAGTGGGGACGATATGGGTTAACCCATGTGGCTAATTACTGGTCAGAATCTTATAGGACTATGTTTCAGGTAGGAAACAGCGCGGCGTCTTGTGTTAGATTTTAAAAAGTCTGTTCTTTTTCCGCCATATTTGGTTAAAGGGCAATTAAAAACTACGTGCTCAATAGGTTATTTTTGGGCAATAGGTAATAATAATAATAATAATAGAGAGAGGTAGGGTGGTGCATTCGAATGGAGTCAATAGTGACTCCATGAACATTAGTACCCTCTCTGAGACTGAGACATACCGGTATCTGGGTATGTTGCAGAGCATTGGTGTGAACGAAACGGAGGTGAAACAGGCAGTATGTGACGTGTTTTGGGAGCGCCTGACAAAAGTTTTTAATAGCTATTTGTCGGGCGTTAACAAGATACGTGCAATCAATGCTTGGGTCATCCCCGTTCTTCTGTACACCTTCGGCATACTCAGATGGACACAGACTGAATTGGATGCCCTGGATCGGAAGGTCCGCACTACTATGACACTCCACAGGATGCATCATCCGAGGTCGTCAGTGATGAGGCTGTATATTCCGCGGAAGAATGGCGGTCGTGGCCTTCTATGTGCAAAACAAATGCACAACCGTGAAATATGCAGCCTCCGAAGCTATTTCCTGGCGAATGTCGACAGTGATTTGCATAGAGTTGTCATAGTATGTGATAAAGGACTAACCCCTTTATCCATTGCCCAAGAGAACTGGCAAGCGCCGGCTGTACTTAGCACTGTTGAGCGAGAAACCATTTGGAAAGAGAAAGAGCTGCACGGAAGGTTCTTTAAGGCTTTCTACAAGTCCTTCGTAGATCAGAAGGCTTCCGTGCACTGGTTGCGCTTCGGAGACCTCTTTGCGGAGACCGAGGGTTTTGTCTGTGCAATACAGAATCAGGTTATAAAGACGAACAACTACAGGATGTTCATAATGAAAGACGGTACCTTGGACGTATGTCGGTTGTGCCGTGAGCCAGGTGAAACCCTGCGCCATATAACCTCCGGTTGTTCGATTCTTTGTAACACTGAGTATCTGCACAGACATAACCAAGCAGCCGGATCCTGCATCAAGAGATAGCTCTAAAGTATGGCTTCATAGCTCGGCGGTTGCCATATTACAAGTATACGCCGGGGTCGGTTCTCGAAAACGACCGCGCCAAGCTCTACTGGGACCGAGACATCATCACGGATAGGTCTGTTGATCATAACAGATCTGATATCGTGTTGATGGATCGGGCGCAGTCAAGGGTGTTTTTGGTGGATATCACTATTCCACACGACGAAAACCTCGTGCAAGCCGATGCCGACAAGAGGTTACGGTACCTTAACCTGGCGCACGAGGTTACGGATGTGTGGCAAGCGCAATCCACTGAAATCATTCCTGTAGTCCTGTCCGTTAATGGTTTGATCCCCACTGACCTGGATCGTAACCTTAGGCGGTTAGGACTTCGAGGCAGACCGATAATAGCGGCTATGCAAAAGGCAGTCCTCCTCGACAATGCCCGGATTGTCCGACGCTTTCTCTCCTCGTCGCACTGACCTCCAGCCGACTGTGCTTCTGCTGGAGTAGCTCCTGCCACTTCGCCGAGCGCGAAGTGGTCAGAGTAGCCCAAATTCATAATAATATCTGGGACAAATCACACACGGCCATCTGGCCCCAAACTAGGATTCCCTGTATCTTGGGAACCAGAGAGTGATATACATACACATATACTTTTAAATACATACATATATAGATATAATACACCCAGACTCAGAGCAAACAATTCTGCTCATCCAAGAAAAGTTTGCCCTGTGTGGGGATCGAACCCACGACTCTCGGATCAGAGGTCAGGATCGCTAACCACTTAGCCACCGAGTCAGGTTATCCGGTGAGCAGCTACCTGTTTTGAGCTCCAAAAGGTCTGTACCAAGAGATCTAGACTGCCAGTCCTCTGGTTTTGCAATCAGATGAAAATAGAGATTACTTACACTATTTCGTTCGGACAGCCCCAGCAGGTTGGCAGTGACATTCCCGTTGTTGGGCGCCGCAGTGGAGGCCGCCTCATCTGCCGTCGCCGGCACTGGTGCTGTGATGTTGGTTTGTGGAGTGCTTTCATTTTCTTTTCTTTCTTCAGACTGCGGACAACATTGCGGGGTTAAATATATAAATAGTGTAACAAAAACGTTATAAATATTTTCTCCGTAATCGAAGTTGTGATTCAATAAATCTTTACATCAAAGTTATTTATCGGTAGGCCATTAATTAGTTTACAATACAGGAATCTCGAATAAAAAACAATTGTTGAGGACATAATTTCTTTGAACGTTAATGCTGCGTCAAAAAAAGAGCGGTGACTCATGTCGCGAACGGATTTCGCTTTCTTGTGTATCCATTATGAATGTTCCAGAAGACATCCTCAGATTTGAGTGTTCATATGCTCAAATCTTATGTAAGTACTTGATTCAGTGGTTCTCTGATATTATTTTTCTTGTAAGTAAAACAAAAGATAGCCATTGCGTGGTCGCTTCGATCATGTTAACCGACTACAACCACAGTCATAACCTATCCAGCTTGAACATTTCGGTGCTTTGCAAGGCACGTTACGCTGTTGGTGCCGGGTGCAATCAATCGATGGTACATTTTGGGTTTGGCTACTACCAGTACAGAACAGTAACATAACTTCCACAAATCCGGACTTGGCTTCAATGTGTAGTTCCCATCACCCAACAGTATGGACGACATGGATTGTTACAAAAAACCTTTCGTATCTGTTTATTATTTTTCCCCTTGTCTCGAATTTTTGAAACGTTGAAGTGCTGATGGTGTCTTACCTGACTAGTGGCAAAGCCCAGCAGGTCACCGGTGGCGACGCCGTTGCCGTTGTCTGCGGGCACCGGCGCTGACCCGAGCGACGGAGCGGGTGCCGTCTCGTCTGCGGGTGTTGTGGGCGCCTGTCCAGGCAAAGCGGCGGCGGCGCTCGGCTGTCCCTTGTTCTCTTGCTGCTTTTTGTCTTCCTCGGCCTGTAATGTGAAGATGGATATGCGACTGTTTTCAATATCAACATAAAGGTCCTTTCTAGTTGTTTTAAGTAGCGAATAAAGACCGATGAAACGAAAAATACTACTTTCCGAATCCGAATATAATACACACAATATAATGCTGCACAATATTATCTTATATATTAAACGAGTTAGGTGTCCCGACAATTTCGAAAACGGCTTGAAACCTTTTGACGAAAATCTAGGATTAGGGGTTAAAAATCACCAGAAATCGATCTATGAGGGAATTATCTTCGAAAAAATTCATTTAAGGGAGATATGAGCGAAATTACATAAAAGAGAACGCATATGATGCTTATTTTTTTATTGATCGCTTATTTAAGTACAGCTCGCGTCACGTAAAAAGAGCGCTGACGGGCGTTCCGAGGGCACAACAGTTCGCGTAAGTGTGAAAGAGAGGGTACTAAGGGTTGCTGTCAGAGTGCATTCTCGGAACGCCAGCCAGCGCTCTTTTTACGTGACGCGAACTACACTTTGATGGCTTAGCGGTTTTGGTGCGAGCCACTTACGTTTTGCTGCTTTTAGGTCCGGATTCGAATCCCACCCATGAGACTTTACAGTTTTTTTTATTTGTGTGAACTTATGTAAATAAATAAAAAGACTTAAGAGTGATAAATAAATTTTTTAAACTCTTTGTATTTTAGAGACAAATAGCGCCATCTTTCGCCATATAAGTGAATTACATACCTGATGATTGTGTCGCCCTGCTGCCCCGTGTTTGACAATAGGGAATGGGGAAGAAAACGCAAAGCTATTTGCAGATGGCGCTACGGACGCTTGACTCATAACAACTTTCAATTAGTTCCGGATTTTTATTATCGAGGTGTTATAAATTAGTTTTTTTTTCTGTAAAATTGTTAAATGGAAAATGTATGTGACTTGGATTGTTCCTCAATTAAAGGCGAAGTTGAAAAGTACGTAGTCGGTCCCATAATGAATTGGCCTGATATAGTTCTACGCGACATTTCGATACATGTTATGTTGCTTTGAATAGTACGGTTCTCAGACACTTTATAAACGAACACGCATGGACTTGACGAGCGTAGTTCAGTTTAGCAGTTTGTTTGAACAACAAGTGTCGCGTATTTTTTCAAAATGTCGAAAACCGAGTATCGAAGCGTCATAAAGTTTCTATTTAAAGAAGGCTTATCCCCCGCCCAAATTAAAGAACGATTAAATGGTGTGTATAAGGAGTGTTCTCCCTCTTATAGCACAGTAAAAAATTGGGTGACAGAGTTTCGCCTCGAGCGAGAAACCGTCGAAGATATCGGCCATGACGGTCGACCGGTAGAAGTGCTCACTCCCGATACTATTGCTCAAATCGAAGAAGAGGTTTTGAGTGACCTCCGTTTGAAGATTAGAGAAATTGCAGCTAGACTTGGGCTCTCTAAAAGTACCGTCCATCGTGCAATCGATGAACATCTTCATATGAAAAAAGTGCAAGATGGGTCCCGAAACTTCTTTCAGCTGTGCAGAGACGGGAGCGAGTTCGCTGTGCTGCCGAGTTTTTAGATCTTTGTGGAGAAAACCCAAAGAACGTGATCGAGAGACTAGTGACTGGTGATGAAACTATGGTGTTATATTATGATCCAGAAAGCAAGCGCGAGTCAATGGAATGGCGTTATAAGGGTGAAAAGCCGCCTAGAAAGGCAAAGGTGCAACAATCTACCAAAAAAATCATGTGCACAATCTTTTGGGATTTTCAAGGTATTTTGATGGTTGATTTTAAAGAGCGCAATACAGTCGTAAACGGCGAATATTATGCTTCATTAATATATAAACTGCGAGATATTATAAAGGAGAAGCGCAGAGGCAAACTGAGTAAAGGCGTCCTGTTGCTTCACGACAACGCCCCCGTGCACACCGCCGGTGTTTCGAAGGATGCAGTGCGTCAATGCGGGTTCACGGAGCTGGACCATCCACCTTATAGTCCAGACATGGCTCCGTCCGACTATTACTTATTCCCAAATTTAAAGCGGGACTTAAGGGGAAGAAAATTTTCAAGCGATGAAGAGTTGCAGGCGGCCGTCTTCAGTCATTTTGAAGACAAAGATTGCGATTATTTTTATACAGGATTAGAAATGTTATTTCACCGCTGTCAGAAGTGTGTCAGTATTGATGGAGACTATATTGAAAAATAAAAATGATTGCATTTAATTTTCTTTTATATTTCATAGTTAGGCCAATTCATTATGGGACGACTACGTACATAATTGAAAACGTAAGTTTTGACAGTTAGTATGAGTCAAGCGATATCAGCGGCTCTATCGGCGAGCTTTGTCAGTTTTCTTCCCCATTTTCCACGGCTTACTCTAACACAACTAGATGGCGCTGATAACATTTGCAATAAGAAAATCTCTAAGAAGTCGCCAAAAGTGATTGATATTACTGACTAAATATCATAATTAATGATGTACAACTTTCTAATATTACGTATCATTGAATATTTTTCGGTTTTTTTTTATCAAAAAAAGGATAATTTGCATGTATTTTTTTCAATAGAATCAAATTATAAAAAAATGTTATAGATATTTTCAGAACAAATATTGGTTGTCTTTTCGTCCCTTCTAGGGCCACTACAGACTAAAACAACAACCTGCAAAATGTTTCATAGAAAATATATCTTACTACTTACTTACTACTAAACAAGTTATCTTACAATTAGTTTATAAATACGAGCCACGGGTTAGTATATAATGTAACCAAAAGCGAATGCATTGTGTTTAGGGCTGGAACCAAATGCCCCCTCTGATGTACCACCTATTAAATTAAATGGAGTTCCTATGACACTCACAAAACAGTTCAAGTATCTAGGGCATTTGTTAACTCCTGACCTTAAGGACAATGCGGATATAGAGAGGGAACGTAGGGCATTGGCCGTCAGGGCAAATATGATAGCTCACAGGTCTGCTCGTTGCTCCAATCAAGTAAAAATATCTCTTTTCAGAGCTTATTGCACATCTTTTTACAAGAGTAGCCTGTGGGTTGATTATACCCAAAGACAATACAATGCCCTACGGGTCCAGTTTAATAACGCCTTCAGGGCGCTGTTGGGGCTGCCCCGTTACTGCAGCGCATCAGGGATGTTCGCGGAGGCTCGCGTAGACTGCTTCTTTGCCACCATGCGCAAACGAAGCGCATTCCTGGTGCGGCGGGTGCGGGCCAGCGCCAACAGCGTCCTGGCTGTGTTCGCCAGCAGGGTCGACTGTGCAATTGTGAACCATTGCTGCATGGTCCACGTTGCAAATAACAGTCGACACATAATAGACAAATTAAATTTAATAAAATAATCTGCCACATATATTTGCTCACACTAACACTAGTCTAAGTTTAAATTTAAGTTACTAACACTATTGTGATCCAAAGTTGGTTGAAAATAAATTTTATTATTATTATTATAAAAACTCCCATTGAACGAGCGACGCTCGGTCTCCCAGCTAGTAACTGTTATTATTTGAGCTGTAAAACACACTGCACTATTTTAAGATGCACACGTCAATTGCGTCATATTTTTTTTTAGAATTAGACAAAAGGTAAACAAACGGGCTGTGGTTGCAAACTTTTGGTATGTTCCTTCTTTTTACTTCTTCTTTCATTCTTATTTTACTTCTTATGACTCTGATAGGTAGAAATAGGATGATACTATTTTAGGGCCACACCACAAACCACGGGTTACTTTTCATCCCTCTAAAATTTAACTGAAATTTCGTCTCATCATACTGCAACTTTCTCCAAAAAACTGATAGTCAATGTTAAAAAATATGGCTTCCCCTACAAAGTTAATCACTCCCGACTATTTACTAATGTCATAATTAAGTCTTGCAAGGATAACTCATCTATTTGTAAATTGGGTAAAAAGTAAAAACAAACTCAAAATGTTTATTAAAGTAGATGGTTTACACATTTTTTTAACGTATTTTTATTCTAACTCGTACAAATTACCTATCACGCCGAACTCGTACACTAAACGTGTATGGAAGTGTTAACGAAGCGAGAAGAAACGAATACATACTGCGGAATAACAAGTCAACGCTGCAAACAAATAACGACAAAATATCAACAAAAAAAACCAGCCAAGTGCGAGTCAGACTCGCGCACCGAGGGTTCCGTAAAATTCATAATCACACATGTCTTGAACTCTATATCAAATTCTCAGGCCTGCGATCCCTTGAAGCTGTGAAAAAATCAAACTTCTATGCCAACGAAATCAAGAGATACGGCCGTTTATGTAGCATATTTCGATAGCTTCAAGGGATTACAGGCCTGAGTATTTGATATAAAAGGACGGACAACGAAGTGATCCCATAAGGGTTTCTTTTTTCCTTTTGAGATACGGAACCCTAAAAATATTTATTGAATAACAACAACACCTCCGAAAATTTCACGCAAACGAATCAAAATCGTACTCGCACAACTTACACTTTTCTCGTACCATGACGTTTTATATTTGACATTTGCGTCAGTGTTTTTAATTATTATTTTAAATTCTTGAAAATGCTTTGACTGAAAAGATTTGCTATGATTTGATTTTATAAAATATTCCTTCAAACTGCAAGCCAAATGCTACACTACATCTTCTTGAAGTATTTTATGGTACACATTTTCAATAAATTTACTTAAACAGGGTTTTTTATAAAGCTGAAATAAAATAGTACATAATTAATATGTTGAGGGAAAATTAATTTGAAAAAGGTGATTAATAAATTGATTTGTTTTTTTTTATTAAAAATTTTAATTTATAAAACCTCGGTTTACCTGCATTTTTAAGAAGTTTTATCAATTTTACACCCATGCACGCAACGGATGCATATCCTGCCAGTAAAGTAATTTATGAGGTAGTGCAATTAATCTTCCTTTAAAAAAGCGCGAGCGATTTCTTTTGTGCATATGCATCCAGTATTATCGTTCACAAAATAAAACGACCCTGTTTATACAAAAAGCCGCGAGCGGAGCAAGAGCAAAAATTTTAAGCAGTTGGTTAATTATTCGTGAAAACATTCGTGACTTAACTGTGTTTATAAGGTTTGGCGATTTGACGTGCATGGTTTTGGGAGGGGTCATGCGAGACCCTATGGACCCCTCTCGGACCGCGCCTGATTATTCGTTGAGAAAGAGTTACATGTAAAAGACCTTTTTTCCTTTTGTGTAATGCTAAAAAAACGAACTGTAGTCATAAACATACCAAAATTATGTTCTACTTCCTTGTTTTTACACGTGTTTGGATGTGGCTATGCACATCCTAAAATGTGAGCCTGACTTCGTCTGCGGCTGCCTGAAGATAAGGTGCTAATGCCAATTATGTGACAACAAATTTAAAAAAAGCATTTTTTAAAAGACCTACGGAGTGCCCATAATCTATCGACTAATATAATGTATATATACCGTAATACTAGTGTAATCGACTTAAATTATGTATATTGTATGTAATTGTATTTTAACAAGGAAATCAAATCAAATGCATCTTCGCGCTGCATCTCTTCTCTGTGTTTTGGTCTGTTCACTTTATCTGGGACAAAATCTACATGCGCTTGCGTCAAACAATGCCGGCTGTTTTGAAATGCCAAATTATTATTATTTATTTACTAATAGTCATGTGTAAAGTGTAATTACTCAGTGCTAAGTTCAGCTGCGGAGCACAACAGGTACACAAGGACACGTCAATCTATTAATTTTGAACTTCTAAAATTTCAGCGTGACGAATTACTTGTGAGTCATGGATATATCGAGAGTAAGATAAGTTCCACAGGAATTGCCGGTTTATGTAAAAAGTCAAAATAAGGTAGAGCGCATAACACATTAACCATTGGAAACAACTATTGATAAATAATGAATCAATGACCATTCGTATACCTACATAACTACAATACTATGATGAATTTGAAACAAGCTGACAAAACAACTGAGGCCAAGGATTTATTTGAGTTAGGCTCCCTGGTGCAGTCTCTCCGTTAACGTGTTACACACAGCATAAATGTGTTACATATTACTTCTATTACTCGGTGGCTCAGTGGTTAGTGCTCCTGATTACTGATTCGAGAATCGTGGGTTCGATCCCCACCCAGGGCATTTCTGTGATGAGTAGTTTTTTTTGCTATGCATCTGGGTGTATTATATCTATATATTTTTTTATTATTTAGAAAACCAATAGCTTATCATAAGCCAATTACAGGTTCTCCTAGGTTACTTAATATAAAAACAGGCAAAGACGGAGTATGTACTCGTATGTGTTTAAACGTATAATATGTGCATGTATATCAGTCTCTGATTCCCATAACACAGGAAATCCTACTTTGGAACCAGGTGACAGTGTGTGATTAGTCTGGATGCGGGCAGCGCAGGACCGGACGGCGTGGAAATCCTTCGGGTAGGCCTTTGTCCAGCAGTGGACGTCATTCAGCTGATGATGATTTATCATTATTTATTTATTGTAGGCGCACCTTCTTGAGCCGCGTGCGCGCCATGATGGCCTCGACGCGCTGCTTTCGCGCCAGCCGCTCTTTCTCCTCGCGCTCGGCTTCCTCGCGGCGCACTCTCTCGGCCTCCTCGGCCGCTTTGCGCTTCTCTTCCTCTTCCTTAAGCCGGGCCTGGCGTTCGGCCTCCTCGCGCGCTTTTCGCTCTGCCTCTTCGCGCTCAAGTTGTTGTTGCGCCTATAATGTTGAAAGTTAATAAGCTTTATTACTCAGCAAGAAGGGACGGTTGGATGGATTTAAATATGTTATTAATTTGCGGGATGAGATGATTGAGGTACTTGTTATAGCTTAAGAAGATGCTTGATGTAAATGTAGCTTATTCATAAAGTAGTATAATTTTAGGAAGTGTATAGAATGCCGCTAGCGGTAACACAGTTCTATGGGTTACGGTGCCGTAAACTTGCGGCATCTAAGAGAATGTATATAGAGTGCCGTTAGCGGTAAGATGGTTCAATAGGTTACAGTGCCGTAAACTTGCGGCATATTAGTACAACATTTTAAATAGCCACACGGAACGTCATGCTGCTGCTAACTGTATGTCGATCGAATCGATCATCTTACAAGGAGAGCGTCAAACTTGGAAATCACAGATTCCGCTGTACGAGTACAGAATACAGGAAAGATATTTGAAAAATCCGCTCTTCAATTTTTTTTTTTTCAGTTTCCCATACTTAATCTGAAAAGTGAAACAAGAATTGGATGGGATGGGAAACTGAGAAAAAATTTTGAGAAAAGGATTTTTTAAATATTTTTCCTGTATTCTGTACTTGATTCTGAGTAACCCCTTAAAATTTCAAACGCCCTTTTTTAACATCCTGTATAATACTTATAGTGTTTAAACTGTATACTAGTGTATCACATTACAATTTTTTAATAAATATTAATTTAATTGAAAATTTGCGTCTTTTTTCCATGATTTTTAATGTTATATTAATTATTATTAACTTGTTTTAATTTATTATTTTTTAAAAAAGTACCACTAAAATTAAAAATATATATACAGGGTGTAACAGAAAGGTGTGATAAACTTTGTTGAAATCGCAAAGAAATTCTCGGACTTTTCATACATGGTTCGCCAGCTGATAGATTTGTATGAAAAGTTAAAAAAAATGCGATTTGAACAAAGTTGTAGAACAAAAGTTGTTCAGTTTGATGGGTAAAAGCCAACCTTGAAGTATTATCACACCTTTCTGTTACAGCCAGTATATAAACATATCAGATATATAATAAATTGAATACATATAACAAATTATTTAATAAAAATAAATAAATTTGGAAAAAACATTGGCTTTAAATTTATTTTTCTCGAAAATGAAAGCGAAGTGCGTCTTACCATTTTACCTAGTTATTGAGGGGAGACTACCCTACAACATAAAAAACAAAAATCAGCGGAATCTGTGATTCCCAAGTTTGACGCTCTCCTTGTTAGTCTCGCGCGCGACGACCTAGGAACATATTATTTGTTGCTATTGGATGCAAATTCATGTTGTCTGTTATCTCACCGGTTTTGTGATATTCAGTCCAAGAGCAACTATTTATACAGTGTTTTCCAGTTTAAACTGGCGATATTCTAGGAACGTGTAATATCTTTATGGGGTCCATCTACCTCCCCTTCCTTCCATTTGAATTAATCAATAGGTTACAATATTCTCCATCAAATAACATCCAAAAAGGTTTACAAAGTTAACATAACTCATTCAAAAAACTTTGTCGTGAATTGTGAAATCGTGAAAAAGTGAGTTATATTAACTTTGCACATATGTATTTGTGGATGTTATTTGATGAATAATATTGTAACATATCGGATAAGGTTATTAGTGTGTCTAAAGATACATAAAATTTTGATATGTGACTGGTTGAGATGCAGAGGTGAATAAAATAATGTATAAAAATCAAATGGTCGTCCAGGGGGTGTATCCCATAAAGGGGTGGTTTTAAGGTGGAAATGGGGCATATTACACGATCCTAGAATACCGCTAGTTCAAACTGGGACACACTGTATAATGTCTTGAGCAGATGATTCTCAATCATGCTACGGGCCAGCTGCGGAGGTTTGTGGCTTAAAGTTAAGAAAAAAGGAACACTATTTAATAGCACTGTATTATAACATTTTAGTCTACATTTTTATATTAAGAATAACGTTGTATTAAACAGTGGTAGAATATAAGGCTAATTCTTTTTTAAGGTCTTTCTTGACTTTCATATGCCTATTGCAGTAAGCATGTGACCTCTCGGTCGTCCTCTTGCTTTCCTTATACTTGGTAACTTAACAGAATTGATAGATTCTTTCAAGTTTGCATTACCGATTGTCTGGTCAATCATTGGTGTATTTTCACCGCCTCTCTCTGTAGCTACGTCTTTTGTGATCAATATTTCAACTGTTTCACATTCCTCATTTCCGACTATTTGTTTTGTATTTAAATTATTATTTTCAGCCTCCACTTTACTCACAACGTTTTCTGTTCGCAATTCCGTATTATCTGTCTCTGTATCTACGTCTTTTGTGATCAATACTTCGACTGTTTCACATTTCTCATTTCCAACTATTTGTTCTGTATTTAAATTATTATTTTCATTCTCCACTATACTCACAACGTTTTCTGTTTGCAATTCCATATTATATGTCTCTGTATCTACGTCTTTTGTGATCAATACTTCTACTGTTTCACATTTCTCATTTCCGACTATTTGTTCTGTATTTAAATTATTATTTTCATCTTCCACTATACTCACAACGTTTTCTGTTTGCAATTTCATATTATGTCTCTGTATCTACGTTTTTTGTGATCAATATTTTGACTGTTTCACATTTCTCATTTTCGACTATTTGTTCTGTATTTAAATTATTATTTTCAGCCTCCACTATAGTCACAACATTTTCTGTTTGCAATTCCGTATTATCTGTCTCCATATCTATGTCCTTTGTCTTCAAAGTTGCAACTATTTGACCTTCTTCATTGACAATGATTGCATCTACTATTGAATAATTTTCAGTATCTTCTATGTCACTTGTCTTAAAATGTTCTACTATTTGACTTTCATTTTTAATTATTGTTCCTGTGATTGTATTATTTGCACAATCTGCTTCTTGAATGTCGTTTGAAGTGAGGGTGTGGCTTTTTTCTTCTGGATTATATTCAAGGCATATTTTAATTTTCTTTCGTTGGTTCCAATACTCTATTAATGTGTCCAATTCGGAACAACTAGTATTAAATTCCTCTATGTTAAAACTAGAGATAATAGAGGCAATTTTTTCACATTTATTTATATTTTTCCTGTGTGGTCAAATTTTGTTTTTCTGTATTGTTTGGACACTGATTTGAAACTGAGTTGCTGAATCTAACTCTAAGGATGAACATTTAAAAAGTTGTATGTATGTATATTTTTTGTGTCGATTGTGCACTAAGGCTTCATCATATAGATCCTTTTTTTCCATGTGCTTGACAGCAAAAATATGAGAGCATGGAATATAGTTAGTAACATTGAAGGGACAAGAACATTTGTAGGATTCAAATTCTACTTTACATTCTGTCTCTGAATTGGCTTTACTAATTATAGTAAAGGCAGTATTTTCACAAGACACTTCAAATTTTAAAGCATTCTCTTAACTCTTGTTCACTAGTTTAAAAGCGTGTGGCGTCAGCAGATTTAGGTAGCGGTCCTCAGTTGTTCCGTGTTCAAAATGTGTAACCTGTTTTTTTAATAACATTGAATTCGCAGTTTGATTACGTTTGGTTTTTATACTGTTAAGCAATATTGACATTTTCAAAAAAGCTTTCAAGATTTACAAATTTATCACAGACTTGTTTGATCTTCTGATTAAAGGATTCTAGGTGGTTAGTAGTTCTGACTCCAAACATAAGAACTTTATTCCTATAACACTACTGCACCCATTCTTCTTTTATACCATGCCAGTTCTTGTTATAGTAATCAGTAACTTTTTCATGATTCAGGTTTATCAATTTTTGGTACAGAATTTCATATTCTGCTTCAGTTTTCGAAAAAGTAATTTTTTGTAGTAATTCAAGACAAGTTTTTCTTGCATTGCTGTTTATATCCATTGATTGAGTTGATATTGCAGTTCGAAAACGTTTTAATACATGGAACATGCATAGCTGGTGGGAAGCATCAGGAAATTCTTCATAAAGTACAGACTTTTCTCCAAAATCTTTGTCACTTAACATGGTCTTGACAGAACACCATTCTGGATTAAATTCTTTAAAAACTTTAATCATGTGGCTGATAATAGCACTGGTTTCTTCAGTGACTACAAAAATAGCAACTCCTTCGTTGTAATACATAAACTGCCATATCCAAATTATTTAATTTATAGGTGCCATCCAACATCAATTATTTCAGGATATTGCTCGAAACAGGACTGCATCCAGGGAGTCAGATAATATATACCAAGAACCGTATTATCTTCATCAACAGCAATTTGGACAATATTGTCATCAACATCTAATATGTTTAGCACATTCTCTAAGTTTGTCACAGAACACTGCTTACTACTTTTTAAGTTGCTGATGCCCTTAATTGAATAGGTTTACCTGTTTTATTCTGTAAGTATGCCTGTAGGAGTTTTTTTATTACATTTTAACTGCAATAATTTTCTGCTTCCCTTTTCTCTTCAGAATCTAATTTTCTCTGTTTTGGCATAGAATGAAAAGTATCCTTGTCTATTGTATAATTGTGATTTTCATTGAGAGATGCAATCTGTAGTTTCTGCCCATCCAATGAAAGCTTAATCTTAATTTTTAGAAGTGAAACTGTTTCTCAGTCCTGAACTTTTTGTTTTAAATTTTCGGCCACCTCTAGAACACGCATACGTTATGCTATAATACTGCAATTCTGGATTACAATTGTTAAATTTTTGGGGACATACTTTTTTCATTGTTTCAATGTTAACGTGTATCACGCTTCCACAACTGTATGTAATGTTGTTTTTTTTTTTCAATATATGAATCTAAATCTTTTAACGACGAAAATTCGGTCATTTTAGCACACATCATAGCCCATTATCAAAACAATAACAAATGCAGTCGGAAAACAAATGAATCTTAACCTCAACAAGTCAATACCGCCAAAAGAATAAGGAGTGACAATGCAATACGGCACTATAAACGGTCGCGTTATTTTGCCGTGTAATACTCTTGCGGTAGATTAGATGGCGCTACTATTATGCCGTAAAAGTTACGGTTCCCGAACCGACAACCATACAATGCCACTAGCGGCACTCTATACACTTCCATAATTTTAATTCTTTTATTTTTTAATTGTACAAATTAAGTGATATTAATAGGTCCACTTCTATATATAGTTAACATTTATTCTAGAAACTATTAAAGCGATTGCGTAGTTACAAAAATACGGTTTTGCTTATGAAAATTCGCATTGACTGTAACGTGGTAGCTATAACGGTAACATTCGCTCTTGGATCGTGCTTTTAGTTAGCTGAAAACAAAAACAATAGAGAAAAATAGAAGTTTAAAGCCCGATCTGATTGCTACTACTTGTAAAATACATAACACTAGAGGGTAAGACTTTTTATATGAAAAATACTTACTTATTTAATACTTTTACTTTATTTAGCAAAATTTTATATTTGAAATCTCTGCATATCGAGAATGTTAGTAAAGAAAGTTTATAATAGTTTATTATTACTAGTGCGGTATGCATGGTCGCCTCGATCACGCAGGTTAATTGACTACAGACACGGTCATAACCTAGACGAGTTTAACTGTTAGTCGCATTTATCTCGACCGCTACAATCGAAGCATGGAGCTTCGCAAGTCATTGGTGCCAGCTGCTATCAAATGCTAAATGGCAGTCGTTAGTCATGTCGTAGGCCTTATAGGCGGCTTGAAAACTTGGCTACTATCCCCACAACCTCCCCCAATCCGGACTTGGCCCATTGTGTATGGAGTATGGCCTAACCTTCGCGATGTATAGAAGGAGAACCGTGCCCTTTCAGTAAGGACGATTTGGGTTGTTAAGAAATCATTCATAATTTACAACCTTTGCGCCAGCTTTTTTAAATCCACAATTAGTAACACCTTGGCATTCAGTAATTTACGCTGTGCGAGGTCACAAACGAATTACATACATATATCGGTGAGATTCATAACCCTGCCCCTGTCGACTTTAGTCGGGTCAAAATATCATCACGACTATCATTAACGCAGTATTAATATTAGGGCCGCGTACCGAGGGTACACTCCGAGTGCAACCGTTCACTTTGACGTCGTTCCGTACCTCCGTGCCAGACGAAGTTGACACAACCTACGCATTTCATACCTCCGTCGGTTGCAACTTTCCAACCATTAAATTCGGTGGTTCGAAAACATTGACGTTTATCTGACATTTGCATCTGTCAAATGTATAGAACAATGTCAGATAGTATAGTTGACAAAGATGGTTGGTTGCCGGGACTTGTACCGAGCACACGTCTGCTGAGTTAATTTTTAAATTATTTCCGTTTTAGAGTAGTTTCAACGTTATTTTTGTGATGGGGAAATAGCTGTGATTCCGATTCAGTGATAAGCGGTCATAAGAAGAGGATTAACTCGGGAGACAGCTCCGTTTTCCGAGTTCCAACAACAAACCACCACGTGGAGCGTCTTTAAGTGCCCATCACCCTTAGGGCCGCATCTTTCACTTGACATTGGCGTTTCGCCATTTTTTTATTGAAGATTCTCCCATTTTTCACTAGACGACTTTTTCTAATATTAGTAATAGAAAAAATAGAATAGAAGTTGACAAATTCAATTGACGTAAAACAACCGACTTACCGTTCCTAACCTAAGAGCAAGTTAAAAACCGATCGAACAACCACGCTCTGACCCTCGGAACTTAACCCTGGGAGCAATAACTATGTATAAATTTCATATTTATTCTACCTACTACCTTATTATAGTTTCAAAGATCATATTCTGTTATATGGTTAAGAATACTTGTCGGTATACAAATACATATTTGCGAGGCAGTATGCACTAAATAATTCGCATGTTTTAGTAATTACGAAGAATAAATACAAGTAAGACCAAATTCGACGTCCACCGTAATAAAAATGTTTCCTAAATACGTTGTCGGGTCCGTTTTACGAAGCCACAAGCATACTACAGAATGATTTACACAGTTAAAATTATAATTCACATTCGCGCACTTTTAAACAAATTATATTGCACAGTTACGTCATCGTTCATAATTTCAAACATTTTAAGAACAAAATTTCGTTTTTAACATTATTTTAACCACCTGATTGTCGTCTTGCGCAAGCAAAGCATCCAGCCGTTCAGCACGTCTATCAGTACACCTCGTAGGGCCATTCGAACTCTACCCGTCTTAACCGCGTCCACCACCCGAAAACCTTTTGTTCTGAATATTAATTTCATACCCACTGGATACATTCGCAGATGACGTTGAAAATTAGCAGCCAGACGGTATTGCAAGAAGTTCCTTGCCATCACTGTTTGTAAGTCAAGTTGAAAAAATACTACTGTATAAATGTGGTAAATATAAATTGTACACCCATATTGTGTATATTTTTAAGTAACATGTCACCTCTGGCATACACAAGATTCTCGATCTCAGTATTACATGTTTGAAAAAGAACAGAAAAGATCGTTCACGGGATCAGAATCGGATCGAATGACATTCGAGTTAAGTACAGAAAACATCACTGAAAAAGTTACACATACACGTTCTATATCAAAACACATTACAAAAGTAAAAACAAACAAAACATAATTCGCAAGATCAAGTAGAAGGTAACGCCAAGAGCTCTCACGGACAACGTGTGCAACAGAAATTTCGCAACGCATCAGATCTCGTTCAGTAGGCAAGATGCAAGAGTATGAATGGAAGGTGATTTAGACCTGTATGTACCTGACCAGAACATGAGTGCTATGCTAACCTCGATAGCCTTCCGCAGTTTTTCCTCCTCCATTTGGCGCTGCAGTCGCGCCAGCTCACGCGCCTCCTCTTCCTCGCGGCGTTGACGCTCTTCTTCTTGGCGCTGCCTCTCTGCTTCTTCTTCTGCTTCGCGTTGCAGTCTAGTTTTGGGAAAAATATGCTACATGTCACAAATGATGCTCAATAATTGAGATCCCACGGGATCTTGCATCGTCATTGTTTCAAGTTGCCAAGCCGAGAGACGTGGTTTGGTTTCACATCTAAAGCAAACATTAGTGACGAGTAGAATAGGTCATATATCAGCCTATCTCACAGTATAGAGAGTCGAATTTGGAGCAGACAATTGTATGTGATTTGTGTTGTTTACCATAGTAGCACGAAGATATTTTATGACATTGACGTCACCAAAAGGCTAACATGGTAAAACGGTACTTGCCTTTGCCTCTCGAGCTCGGCTTGTCTCTCGAGCTCTTCTCGCGCCTTGCGCCGTCTCTCAGCCAACGCGGCTTTGGCCTCTTCCTCTGTAGTTATGCGCTTAGCTGTCATTGAAGCTGAAATTATTAAATGTTTCGTTGCAGAGGTAGATGAAGACCTTATTCTGTCCACATTGTTGGGAACGAAAACAATATAAAACCAGGTTCATAGTGCCAGTGGTATGTTATATGTTTTCATGATATCTATCATAATGTATGTATTCAATATGGTACGTGGCTCCGATTCATTTTAGCATGTTTTTATCTTACCTGTCATTTCAGACTCCTCAGCTCTCTCCTTTTCTTTGTTTTCGTTTACCTGTGATAATATTGTAACAATATGAATACGAAATTAACATGAAGATGCTATCTCGAATTTAACCGTAGCATTGTGAAAATGTATACATAGTTTTATTACCTTATTATCTACATTTTGGTTTTGAGCGTCGGATTGCTCTTCGCCATTTTGTATCTGCAATGCCTCCAGTTTTTGCGTGACTTCTATAGCGCTCACTTGATTTTTATCAGATACCGGTTTAACAATCGGCTGTAAAATAATGTTGAAAAGTTTGATTAAACGTAATATACATACGGTATGAATCATCGTAAATACAGGTACACATCATAGTCGAATCATCAAATTACTTGTAACATGTTATTTCATCTTTTAGAAAGTATACATGCCATTTCATTACGACTTATTATATGCATGTCACAGAATAAAGACATTTCTATTTAAATATTCACCCATAGTAGCAAGCCCTGTGCAAATATCACGCAGTTTGAGTCCGGCGAAGTATCAATGTGGACCCACCTTTACAACTGGTTTTATGAATGAATTATAAGCATACAACGTTATAGGATACCTTTGAGACCTCCTTATCCACACTGGGCTCCTTGGAGGCGGCCGGCGATGGTGACAACGTGCGCCCGGGGGAGGCGGACAGCGACTTACCGCGGGGAGTCTACCATACAAATAACCATTTTACTTTCCCAAAGCGTAAAAAGTAGGATCTTATTATCTGATGAGTGCGGTGCCGCTGGCAATTCCTTTCAATGATCGACGAAGCATTGATAACTTCCCAAATGCTTATAGGCGATAACAACTAACTACTCGTAGCTATAATAATACGAAAATGTCTCCATAAAGGAATAATCTTTTCACCTCTCCAGCACGAAAAGGGTGCCTTTGGTCCCTAAAAACTCAAAGCAAAAACGGTTTTTGCTGCGAGCGTGAGAAAAAGTGATTCGAATTTCGAACACTATCTTTTGCGCGGCGCTGAAAAAAATATGGGAGATAGTTCCTTCAGCAACTCATTTTGGCCTAGCGATTTAACTCATAGGCACAAAATGTTGAATGTTATTTTATGAAATTTAAGTTTATAAATTGTGCTATTGCATTTTTTAAAGACGTAATATTAATAAAGAGTATTTGATTTGATTTAATATTTAAAATAAATATGTACTAGTAAACATTAACATCGCTTACCTAAAAATATCATGTTTTGTTTTCATCTTAGGTTTTCATAAAAATGTCAAGCAGCGCAGTTTCCGAACGCAACCTCAAAATTAAAAAAATATAATAAAAAACTATATTGTCTGCAAAGAGAGTTTTAATCAACCACGTTTTTACTTTTCTCGCTGGTCGAGGTGAAAAGTTATATGTTTCATACCAGAGCAAGTTATTTTTATATCTCGTGCCTTTAAATCACTCACTGTGCTCAGTAGTTTATATTAGAATCACTCGGTACGCTCGTGATTCAATTCTAGACTACTTCACTAGTTCGTGATCTAAATTCAACACTCGTAGCAAAAATAACTTTGCTCACTTGTTCAACAAATAACTATTTACTTACTTTGTCTTGATCTTTGGATGGCTTTGGCTTTCGATTCAGCGGCGGTTTGCCGTCAGCGGGGTTCATAGGTACCACTGCAGTGAAACAGAAAAAATCAAATTAAAACTAGAGTACTCGAAATCAGATTCACCGTCTAAACTCTACATGGTGACTGGCTACTGAATAAGATGATGTAAATCAAATCTAATACCCAATTTCTTTAGATCGCTAATTCGCTTCAACCGATGTAACCAGTATTGATGTGTTCCACGATTAAAAGGTAACCAGCCCATCTATTGCCTTGAGGATTTCTCCGCTTTCATCTTCTCTTATCATTATCATTTCATATTTCCTACCGTCATAAAATGACATTAAACATTACTTTTAGTCTGCCTACTAACTTCAGCGCCATTTAGTCGAAATATTTGAATTAAAACAAATAATAATAGTAAAAATGTTTAAGCAAGGTAGTACATATGACAAGATCTTATTAAAATTATCAGTACAGTCAACCACATATGACATGTGAAATTAATGTAATGTCCACAAGTCCTTTTTTTTCTAGAATATTTTAATGTCCATAAACTTCTTTCTTAACTGCTTATCGGGACAAACAAAATAATATCATTTTTCTATATGCAGACGTTAAGAGTATAGGGCTAAGAATCGCTTTTACTGATGGTCAGCGGTCAACTAAAGAGGTCTTTGTTCAATAGTGGACATACCTGGTGTCTGCTGCTGGCATTGCCTCACCTGGTGGTAAGAGATGAGAATGCCAAAGATGGAAGCGGGCTTACCAAGATGCCCCGACGCGATGTGGAATTGGCTATGTTATCTCCACATCTCTCTGTCTCTTTATCGTGTAGTACAATGTAACTCTGCTATCCACAAGGTCACAGAGTAATCCAGAGTGACCGCTAAATACGCTCACTAAAATCATAAGCATATACATGCTTATAGACGTATACCGCCGTTCTAGGCAAGGTCACGATCGCATAGTATCGTGACCTTGCCTAGAACGACAGTATACGTCTATAAGCATGTATGCTTAGGATGTTAGTGATTTGTATTGAGCGGTCTCTCTGGATTACTCTGTGACAAGGTACAGACGGCGGTTGCTTGGTGTTGCACTTAGCATCACCCGCGGTCACGTGTATCTCCGGCCACTCACCTAGCTTGGGCACATGCATGGAGACGGGGCGCGGACGTCGTGGGGCGCTTTGCGCTCGTCTCGGCACATCCCCACAAGCCATCACCGTACCGTCGCGCGAAACTGACGGCGTCGTCGCCACGCTTTGCGCCCCTGTATCCCCGCCAGCACCGCCTGACAACAACCCAGCTGGGATTATATAACACGACAAAAACCAACTCGTATCTTCTATTAGTCAATAAAGAGATTTAGACGTTTTCGCATTTCAATGCTTTGTCATCAGTAGAAAGATACAACGATTTGAATGAGTTGCAAAATAAAACGGATAATGGCCACCTCCTACCTGATGAGAGATGTCATCTTCGCCACATTCGGGTAAACTAGCTATCATAATAAAACACCCACTACGATTTCGTCGAAGATTATATCTGCATATTTTTAACATTGAACAGGTATGTAGATAGATGTATTTCCATAAATAATGAATGTGAAATATTTATGTTAATAACAAAAAAGCACGAACAACAAATAAAGCTACGATTAACGCTTACGGCATCATACCTGTAAATAAATAAAACTTGTCTTATGATCAGTGATAGGACTTGTACCCGTTGTTTGTACAAGTCCTACCACCGCCCTTCCGTAACACATAAAAACCATCTATACCTCTCGGAGTGTTGACTCCCGTACCGGCAATGGAGGCGGGGCGCGGCTTGCGGGGCGCGGAGGCGGCGCGGCGCACGACGCTCGCCGACGACATGGCACTGCCGGGCCGCGAGCCGGGCGTCGTGTCGCCGGAGCGCGGCTCTGCGACACGACACCACACTTGAGACCCAGCGAACGGTACCATGCGGAACTCATGGTTGAGACGCTTGCTTTTGAGAGTGTAAGAGGAATAGGTCTGTTTAATGGTCAAAACTTGGACCGGAATGCTAACAAACCTTTATGCGAATCAACCTACTAACCTCTCAAGAACAAATGCCCTTTTCATGTGTCTGAACAATATCAATGCGGTGTGACTAATGAAAACAACAAAATTGAATATTTTTATTTATTTTTAAGGTGATACACGGCAATACACGTAGCGGGGATCGAACCCGTCACCGTAGACAGACATCGGATCAATGATTAACGTTAACATTGATTCAATGGTATACTCGTCGACATAATATAATAAATAGGTACAAAATAAGTGATCAAGGTTTTGATTTGATTGAATTGAATTGAATTTACACAACTGCATTTTAAAAATGAATTATCTTAATAAAATATATCATGATATGTCAATTGTTACAATGATATGAAGAGTATTATTGTTCTCCAATGAAAGGGGAAAAAGCGTTTTGTTAGAAAAAAAGAACTTACCTAGGTAGAAAGGAAAACCAAAACCGCGAAAAGAGGCCAGTGTAGTGATCGAAAGACTAGTGACGGACGTGTACCAAAATAATATGTACATTATATTCACTTAAGTTACTTACCTTGTATCATTTATATAAGTAGCCCCAAAACCTTCCAAAATTATTGACAATAAAACATAATAAAAGCTTTGCGTAGCGGCAATTAACATTTTACTGGTGAAATGTTAATGGTACACCACACCTTATGTTCGTATGACTGACTGGGCATATAAGCTCGTCTTTGTGAATACTGGATTTTATTATTACTTTAAAGAGTTGTCATAAAATCTGATTCAGTTTAAGAATCCATTTTCTTGCAATATAAAGCCAGTGAGATATTTTAGTTAATTATTCTACTGCTCGAATTGAGCAGTTCAATAATAAAAAGCCCAGTCAGTAGACCAGTTTGTTACAATATTGTGAGAGTTACGCCACACGAAGCGAAGCGCCCAAGCTGAAGAACATCAGATCTGTCGTCTTACGAGTCCTGTTGAGATGGTGCATGGACGGCGAAGTGGAATGTAGCGGCCGCTGCGAGGGTATCTTGTCGAGTCTCGTCATCGAGTAGGCCCTACCTGGGGCGCGCGGCGCCGGCAGCGTGGGGACCAGGTCGGTGCGCCGGCGCGCCACCGACGACCACATTACGGGTTGCGGTGAGCGCTCCGGTTCGTCTGCAACACAACGCCACACAAAATTCAACACTCAATCATTCGATCATAATCGTCATCTGTTTTATGAAAAAAAGTACTTTATTAAAATTTATTGCTAAGCAAGTCTATAAATCTCAAAAGTCAGAAATGATATGAACACAAAATTTTAATGTGAAATCATGTCACAATCATAAACTTGAACAATTAACATACGTGTATAGAATAGGTATCATAAATAATGTAAGTACTTATAATAAAGTGTGCATGCAGTGGGGAATGTCGCGAACTTCTAAGAGTAGAGTTTATGCCATACATTAGCATAATCTTTTCTAATCCGCAGCAAGGTCGCGCGGCAGATTAGCATCGAGTTCTGTAAACGTCTCCGATGCGCAACTCCATATTTTCATAATAAAGAGCATTTTATTTGTGAACCAAACTTCACGTTATGTAAATAAGATTTGCGCATTCCATCTGTGTACTTAAATCACGCATGTTTGAACAAATGTTTGAGAATTATACCAGAACAAAAACTTACAGAAACTTGAGAACATCACCAATCCTTCAGTAGCATTAAAAGAAAGAAACATATAAGTATTTTGCGCAATTTAGAGTAGGTTTATTAGTATTTCGAAGACAGCTCTTTCTACACTAAGATATTTCGTGAAAGTGAGCTAAATAGTTAACAATTTACGGCACTCAGAGGATGCACTTCGATATTTTTATTAATATTATTCAAGGTCGCTAAGGTTGAGTAGATTGTAGTAAATAAATCTACATCCTCTAGGATGCATAATTAATCAATAGAAAAGCGAAATCTATAACTACCCTATTTCTGAGTTATTTAGAATAATTTGGTGGAAACTCCTGCATGTGTAATAAATAATAAATACCTTTTTTGTTATCCGTTTCCGAGTCGAGATGCAGAGCTGAGGCCCGCCTCGTCAGTGGCGCAGACGCAAACATCACATTTGTCGTTGATGCCGCCCTGCGACGTTTAACAAAAACCTTTAAAGACTGCGTAGGTAGATGATACTGAGTTATGTCGTAAAATGAAATTTTTAAAATCATACTATAATAGAATATTCCTTTCTTCAAATAATACACAATGTCGAAAACTATCATTTAGGTACAAAAGGCTTGTGAATCGTACCGATAGAAACTTAAAAAAACATATTCAGGAATGGCTGTTTGAAATTTGCTGCGGTGGATTTTGAACCAATGCGTTTTAAATGAAAATATACTATAACCGTATCTTCCATAGTTTTCTTACAGATCTGGTTCAAACTAAGGTGGCACTATATATCCAACCTTCCCCTATACCTCCAACAATGTTTAACATAACAATAAAACAATGTAACTGGTCGACAATTGTATTTTTACGGCTAATGGCTATGCTATTACACTTTCAAGTTTTAAGAGGTTATTAAAAATCATAATATTTTAAAAGCGACATACAAATTACTGGGACATTCTGAAAAGTATCTAACTCATGCATGCAAATGATTAACTATTTTACATTATCATGCAGACAGAATATTAGGTAGGTATATCGAAATACAAGTCGAAAACAGCATACGGTTACATGTTAATAATTCTACTCTAGTAACATCATATTTACATAACGAGGTTATAACTGCAGGCAAATATACGACACAATTCATTGATCAAACATTAGTTACTTATAAAAGATAATAATAACGAAATAAATAATGTCCCAATTTCGCCATTGACAAATTCGCCAGTCAAAAATAAGGCCATTGTTTTATGTTTACAATGGGTACCGAGCTAAATAATGCAGCAGGAAGGAAGGCGGCGCGGCGTTTTGGCGTCACCGTCGTCACCGCGCCACCGGACCATGGCGGAAATCGCGGCGGCGCGGGCGGCGACGGTACGTGGCCTGCGGGTGACTTACGGTCTGCAAGTAGCAGTTAATCACTTACCGATGATGAGTCAATGACAATCTCCTTTTCCATATGTACGATCAATATGAATATCTTAAGCATTTACATGGCACGAACCTGCTACTTTCTATACTGCGCCTACGATATGATTTCTGCTGTTGTTGTATAAGTAGCTTGCTATGTCATAGCCTCATTTAGAAGAAAGCCAAGTATAACTTTGTCACCAATAACCAAAAAAATGCGTAAACAAATACTTCAATCTAAATCTAAGAAATATACAAATATACGTACCAACCTGCCTTAAGAAATATTTATACGGTTATCTAATCTAACTAGATCCACTAGGAGTATCCGATACAATGTCCCGAATTTGGATCTGAGTAGTTGGTTACGCATACGACCCAAATATTTCCGTGTCTAGAAATCGTAATGTCAGAGGTAAACCGTGGACAGATTAAGCACATAATGTTTCAGTGAACTCTAAAATATGGCTAAAAATACTTCGTTCTAAATTAGCCTAAGACAAAATAATAATAATTGCAGACATATATATATACCCCCCACACCAAAAATGCGACGGCTAACATTTATTTAATAAATTCGTATGCATGCATATTAAATGTAAGAACGGAGGGACTTGACAATCCCATGACCTGTATCTGCCTCCATTCTGCTGATGCAGAATGTTGAATAATGATTTCTTACTTTTTTATAAATCCATAAACAATAACCATTGACCGTCAAAAAGTCCATAGCGTCACCGTTTTATATTATATAGGGAGTAGTGGCCAAATGAAGTGATTCCTGTCACCCATCACATAAGGCAGGGATAGGATAATAGTTTACGACTGTAATCGAGTGATAGAAAACCGCAACAACGGCTTATTGTGCCTTGCGTTGCAAAGCATGAATAACGGTTTAGATTCTTGCCACTAACAGTTAAGTTCGACTGTACTAACCATGATTCTAGTCACTTAACCTGCTGATTGACGGGACCAAAAGGCAGCACTGAGTCAGGACCGTTTTGTGACGGATATAAAAATGACTATCTAATCTCATCATTCAATAACAACTAAAATGTGATTAACGAGGGTGTTGGTTGACACATTGTCACAATACCGACATCAGCAGTAACTACACATGCCACTAATATGTTAAACTACAATATTTATACAACTGAAACGTAGTGATAGAATGTAGTGTTAGTTACATAATTAGTTATAAAACTCATATTAATCCAAACTAAACGAGTTTTAGTAGAAAATTAGTTTTGGACAGACAAAAACAAAATGAAAAAAAAAACTGCTTACAGTGATTCAAAAAAGTTCATCTGATCTATGGGGTTGGTACTGGATCAGGGAAACAAAAAAATAAATAAATTAGTACAAAAAAAGGATTGGATTTGTTATGAACATTGAGAAGATTCATAATAAAACCCACAACCCAAAGTTTCTTTAGATAACCAGAAAGTTTTCCTCCATAAAATGTGTGCAAATCAGTGAGAAGACTTTCATGACAAGTATGTATAATATATAACTCAAAAAATCAGCTAAGTTAAATATAACGAATTGCAGACATAATAATTATATTAAATTATTTGATAAGAATACATTTGCTTATACTGTCTTTGATTAAATCTGCCGTTATCAAAAAAAAACACTTCTTAATAATAATAATAATAATAATAATAATAATATCTGGGACAAATCACACACGGTCATCTGGCCCCAAACTAGGATTACCTGTATCTTGAGAACCAGAGACTGATATACATACACATATACTTTTAAATACATACATATATAGATATAATACACCCAGACTCAGAGCAAACAATTCTGCTCATTACAGAAAAGTTTGCCCTGTGTGGGGATCGAACCCACGACTCTGGGATCAGAGGTCAGGATCGCTAACCACTTAGCCACCGAGTCAGTCAGTATACATTGAAATACAATACATTGAAAGTATGAATAAAAACGGTGAAATTTGGCTACACTCCAAAATTCGCTAAATTGATTGGTGTAAGTGCCCATGACACGACTGTGCATGTATAAAGTGGTGTTGACCTTGTTGTGAATTGCCTACGTTATGACGGAGTGTTTACCTGCGCGCTGCCCAGAAGAAGCCGGCTGAGTCGAGAGGCTCAAGGAGGCGCGGCGTGGAGGAACCGAAGGCGAAGGCCGGCCGAGGCGACGAGCGAGCGGCGCGCGCCCGTTCCAATCGCTCGGTTCGCTCGCGCTCTCGCTGCAGTAGCGCTTCGCGACGCGATACAGACGCTTCCCATATTGCACGTTTGCGTTCTTCCACCTGAATCAAAAACTTTTCTTGAGAAAAAACTAAAGCATGTAAAGGTATGTGTAATACAATTTAAATGATGCATTATTAAAATGAGTTTCATCTAAAAATAAAAGTGCAACAGTGACTACCTTATGCATTGCAATGATGATGCCACGAGAATAGTTTTTGAAATCTTCAGTAAGCTCTGAGAGATAATGAGTGTTTGAACTTTCACTCGACACTCTTAGTCCAAAGTGATAACTTGAAGTAAATGCAGAATTAGACGCGCACTTTTTATGTAAGCTATGTATTGTTATAAAACTTATTCACTACACAAGATACATATTAACGAGAGTGCGATGGCGAATAAAGTAACAGAGTGCGCTGCGAGACGAATCTTGAAAGCGATGCTCTTTACTGGTGCGGACGCATCACGTTCGGCATCGCAAGGCACAACGAAGCTTCTCAAGAGATTATCTGACTTCTTTAAACATATTCGAAAAACCCTTAGTATTTTACGAACACATTTAGAATTTTACCGATAAATTTTTGTTTACTTGTCAAGACACACGTACACAATGACTATAGTACGTATCAACATTGGATTGGATTCATGATAGCAAGATAATAATAATACAGTCTTAATGATTAATTTGTTATCAATAACATAATAATCAACCACGACTCAACTAATTTCAAAGAAATATGCATAATTACGCTTTCCAAAAACGGAAACCTCCTTGGAAACTAAAACTAGACCATTTGTTTATTAACTGTTTCAAAAACCTTCAAAAATATCTAGTTTTTCTCTGTAAATCAATTAAGATGTTGCATTGTCCGCCCACTCCAACAACTCTATACACAACACAACAACACCGGCACCGCGTCTCGAAATTGGAAATCAGTCTGGCGTATTGGAGCCCTGTCCTGGAGGAAGTGACTTATTTTTGTCACGGCTCCGCTCCTTGACGCTTAGTGAGTTAATTTTAAATACTTTTGATGCACTACGACTTCCAAATTGTTTTTGTGAGATATAATGAATGATTGGAGGAATGTTGTTAACTGATATTCGGTGCACATGTTGCAGGACGTGTGTACGAATAAGAAAGTCTCCTCTCGGTTTTTGCCGAGAACTTCATGTTAAATATATATATTGGCTAAATTTCACAAACGTTAATTTAATGGCACTGTATAAACCTTCATCGGGACATTTTATAGTTAAAAACCTTCGCAAATTTATTCGTAACGGTTATATTTATTAGCTCTTTATGTGCCTACATCAGCATTTCAACAATAATAATGAAAGTCTGGAGGAGAGCGGTACATAATTACTCACTAAAATCGAATGAGAGTTGAACTATTACATGAACAAACACGATCGTTCCTAATTGAGTTGGAGGCTGCGCGCTACATACAGAAGCGGCCGCTCATAGCACAAGATACTCCGAGTACTCACAATAGAATCTGTTATATAATTGGTGACTGGCTCACCTGATATTATTTATTGTTGGTTTTTAAGAAGAACAACCGAAGTGTTGCTGTGTAGTTGTCAGATACTACTATAACCACCACAAATAGTAGAATAGGAATTATAATACTAATATATTATGTATTTAAAATGTGTAAACTGTGATAAGTGAAGGTCTATTTCGTTGAAAACAACTTCAGTTGAACCTTTAATAATATTCGTACTTCTCTTTGGTAGGTATTCTGTATAAAAAGCTACTGACTTGCTATTTATTTTAAATAAACACAATCAATACCATCGTAAAGTAAAAAAGCTTGGACGAGCGAATCGTGACAAAATACTACTTAAAGGTTTAAAATCGACAGAATGGAAGGTATATATTGAGAAATATATTATCTAACTAAATAGTATTTAATAGACGATCTGTGTACCTAATCAGAGTGCAAGAATGACATCACGCAGAGAGCGCACGACCAAGGACGTCAATATTACGCAACACCTACGTAGTTCCCACACGAATACCTATGCTATCACAATTTAGGCGCAACTAATGCAAGTTATCAGACAGAAGCCGATGCCTGCGACTTTGTCCTACTGGAAGTTAAGGTGGTATCTACTAAAAAAGGAGATGGCTAGATTTAAAAAAATATATCGAAAAAATATATCGTTACAATGCTTCGAAGTTTGCGAAATTAGTACATCTATTTTCTGAAAAACCATATAGTTAGCGACATGTATTTTTTTACATACATTAGATTAAATAACTTTACTAACACCACTGGACCCTGTGGTCTGAATAAATAAAGATAAGTAAATATAAAAAAATATCAAAAGATCTCGTAAGTTCCCTGGGTATTCCTTCTGGGATCTGGAGTATGATGTCGAGAACTGGTCATATCTAGAAAAAGACAAAAACAGAAAAACAGAAGTCACTAAACGACGAAACGGTCGTATGATAGGGAGGTAACCTGCGACACGCCTTAATATGTAACAGTATGACAATACTAATGTATATAACGTGCTAACAGGGAAGATTTTGCCAGTTATTTATTTACAATTATGTATTTTTGCTCCAATTAAGATTTAAATTCCTTGGGAAAAGTTGTTAGTTAGTTTCATGAGTAGCGTCTACCATTTGCCGCTTGTAAAAGAGTAAACAACAAATTAGTCAGTCATAAGTAGCAATGATACGACGATGCAAGCCGGTAGGTAAACTGGTTCCTAGAGTATATAACGCCAATTGATGAACGTAATCTTGAAGGTCAAATTAAAACGACAATGCCAGCTTAAAATATGCATTTTTCTTAGTGAAGCGGTGTTTTTATTATTAATATTTTTGCCGAACACATCGTACGTACAAATTTTTAAATAAGTGATCCTATATCAATCAGGGTCAGAAATAATGTCGTGAATAAATTAAATTCACTGGGAGAAAACCGAGATTAGTTTTCTTTAAATAAGTATATATCGAGGGTTCACGGGCGACTTGTATTAAGCGACATTTTTAGAAATGTTCAGGAGACTGATTTAAAAAAATATTTCTTAGAAAAATAATCATTAAAACTTAACTTCTTAGTATTATATAGATTCTCGATATTCTTAATATTTTAAATATTATTCAGAAGTTATTTTTTGTGAGGTATTTTGTAAGAAATAAATTTTTAAAGTAGAGGTTACCTGTGTTTCTAAAAATGTCGCTTAATACAAGTCTCCCGTGAACCCTCGATATATTTAAAAATATGCAATACTTCCAATTTAAAACTGTTTCAATTTTAGTTTGCGCTACAGTTTTATAAGTTTTGATTCTATTCTAGAATCTAAGAATCCAGAAGTCACGCCGAAATGCGGGAGCGAAGTAAATCGAGCTTTTAATTTCCCGTCCCGTAGAATCCCGTTTTCTTTTTATATTAAAAATTTGAGTGCGTTTGACTACATCTCACCTGCTGGAAAGTGACGATGTAGTCGAGGATGGTACACAACTCAAATAATACCTATTTACTCTCGCCTTGAAGACTGCCAGATTGTAGGATTCGGGAAACACAGATGCAGGTAAGGAGTTCCACTCCCTCGCAGTTCGATACATAGAGTCCAAGGTTAAAGTAGCTGCAATGAAGCTAGGTATCCTATCTAAGGTGAGACGGTACTTCACACTTGGACAGCTTCTTACATTATATCAAGCATAAGTCCGATCATGTGTGGAGTACTGTTTACACCTATGGGATGGCTCTACCCGCTACCAGCTAGAAGCCTGGGATGCTATCGACCGACACGCCAGGAGACTAAAGGTGATGATGAGTTACGGACAATTTGGATTTAGCGGGGTATGATGGAAGATGTGAAACTCATCTCCCTCTTCATCATTGTCTTTGTAGGTTTGTTATGACATCACAGATAGGAGCCCTGAAGAAATTATTCATAAGAAACCAAATGCTATGCTATACATGAGAAGGTTTTCTTTTTGTGACTTGAATTTCACTACGTACCAAATATTTTTTTAGTCATTACATTAGACGTTCACAAGTAACCTGCCTATGTTTACTTGATTCACCTCGATTCATTCATCTAAGTACGTTAAGTACACTAAGGAAGTTTGAAGCACTAGTCACAGAGTATTATGCATATCTTCATGATTCCTTCCGCTGGCGCAAGCTTGGTCAACATGTTCGCAGCGGCTTTTTGCAGGTTTCAAGAAATCATCATACTCGCAGTGAATGAATTAACAATAAGATTAGAATCGAATCGTACTGACCTGCTGTCGCCTGTCGTCGTCCTTCGCACGCTGCTCGGCCTGGCGCCTGCGCCGCTCTTCATCTCTTTTTTCGCGCTGCGCCTGCGCAGCGGCCGCATGTGCGCGCAACTCGTCGAGTCTTTTTCTTTGTTCAGCCTCGCGCCTCTCCCTCGCTAACCTTGCTCTGTCTAGGGCCTCTGCACAATAATTGAAGAATCCCATTTAACAATATGCCTTCTAATAGTATGCACTTATATAAGTGTTATGCAAGATTCGAATACATTAGATTTTGGGCGTATTATTATTAAATTGGCTAGGTACTAATAAAAATAACCCTACTAGAGTTGATTATGCCCATAGGCCGTCGTAGACACTTTCCATTTTTGCTACCTTACTGATAAAAGTTGTAACAGCTACTCACGATGAACAATAAAATGCTCCGGAAAAGACACCTTCAAAGCCGAAACCGTTTAGAAGGCACCGTCAGCCACCTAGTTCGGTACTAGGTACTAGCTAGACTTACCAGGCTGCCTTCGGGTTACCTTCCTCCTATGGTTCGGCTGGAATACAGGAGCTTGAGCACAAATTCTCGCGTACGATGGTATTGATATTTTAATGCAAAAAATTGGTTATGAACGTCTTCGTATTCAATAAAAAATTAAAAAATTGCGATGCATTTAGCTCGCTAGAAAAACGACGAGGAATTCATATCAGTTACAATAATATTCTAAAACATACCTCAAATTATATTTGAAGGGTTATCATATCAAGACTGTAAAAAATATTGTCGAAAGTGAACAGATTTATACCGTGGCTGGCGTGAATATGTTTTTAGTACGGGCAAGTTAAGTGAAGCTAGTATGTCGCCATGTCGAAAAAAAAACCTGATGCTGATTTTTTGCACAGTCGTTCCTTGGGACCATAGAAGTATACCCTGAAAAGTCCCAACTCCTAGGGTGCCGGCGTCCCCCTCTCCCCCCCCCCCCCCTCAAAAGGTCCCGATTTTCAGTTTCAATAGTTTTCGTTATTGAGATATGCTTGTCTATATATGACAAAAAAATTCAAAATACCCATTTTTGTACCGATTTCTTGATTTCTTGAGTAAACTGTAAAAGTATTTATAAAACATTGTTAGTAAAAATTATTCCTTTCATGTTTAGCAACAAAACGAGACTACATTAATAAAAATTTACAAATAATTAATTCAGTTGTAGTTCATTACATCTCAGCTGATAAATATAATTAATTTTCTACATATAAATTTCAACTCTAAAGCATCGTGACTGACAACTTGTAGTTATTATCTATGTATGAAGTTGTCACATGGATACATGCCTTAAAATAGAAATAAAATAAAACATGCGATTCTTTTATATTTACGAATTACTATTTAATATAATTTATTCGCCCTTTTGATCATCGATCTCTATGTTATCTTATTATTTACGAGATGAACCACGGTGTCGACTCATAGTGCCTGCCACATTATATTAAATAATACTATTTACATAATCCCTGTTGCTCTCTGAAGGCGACCCCACCACCCCTAAGGTCCGGTGACAGTCCATATAGTCGCCAGTCGACACTCGTCACGCACTTCTCGCTTGCGTCTACATTTTAGATAGGGAAATTTTAGTAGGTAAATAACTCAAATGATTAGTATGGAGTGTCCAGGATGTGAATCTGCAACTGGTTTAGTGCAAATGAAAGCTTGGTAGCCACAGGTATAACGCTTTACCCCAAAATTTTCCACTCCAATCCTGAGGATTCAATTGATCTCCATCCAAACTATTAATGTACCTGCAGGTACACACGTACAATAAATATTGCTCACACACATCAGAAGCGGTAGCAAGGATGCCAGTTAAACTGAAGAATATACTTGTTGTGTGGATTTTGCACAGATATTTACGAGATGAGAGATCTCGTACAACATTTGAAAGCCGCACGAACTTGATAGAGAGTCATGGTATTTTCTCCAATAGCGATTACCTATGTATTTTGTATAAGCATAGTAAAAAAAAAATCGGTCAACTTAATAAAGGAATATACTGTATTTTTTCATGTTGAGAAGTGCGTGACGAGTGTCGACTGGCGACTGTATGGACTGTCACCGGACCTTACGGGTGGTGGGGTCGCCTTCAGAGAGCAACAGGGATTATTCATACTTAATGTAAATAGTACTATTTAATATAATGTGGCAGGCACTATGGGTCGACACCGTGGTTCATCTCATAAATAATAAGATAACATAGATATCGATGATCAAAAGGGCGAATAAATATAGTAATACGTAAATATTAAAGAATCGTATGTTTTATTTTATTTCTATTTTAAGGCTTTTTTGTATCCACTTTATACATAGATAATAACTAGAAGTTGTCAGTCACGATGCTTTAGAGTTGAAATTTATATGTAGAAAATTAATCATATTTATCAGCTGAAATGTAATGAACTACAACTTAATTAATTATTTGTAAATTTTTATAAATGTAGTCTCGTTTTGTTGCTAAACATGAAAGGAAAAAAGAAATTAATCATATTTATCAGCTGAAATGTAATGAACTACAACTTAATTAATTATTTGTAAATTTTTATAAATGTAGTCTCGTTTTGTTGCTAAACATGAAAGGAATAATTTTTACTAACAATGTTTTATAAATACTTTTACAGTTTTCTCAGGAAATCAAGAAATCGGTACAAAAATGGGTATTTTGAATTTTTTTGTCATATATAGACAAGCATATCTCAATAACGAAAACTATTGAAATGAAAGTGATAGGTAATTTAATAAGGATTAATTGCCTCTTTGACAATTTTCATTTAACTCCTACTGGTTTTAAGTAAAATGAAAAATACTGAAAATCGGGACCTTTTGAGGGGGGGCAGAGGGGGACGCCGGCACCCTAGGAGTTGGGACTTTTTAGGGTATACTTCTATGGTCCCAAGGAACGACTGTGCAGAAAATCAAATTTAGGTTTTTTTTTTGACCCTAAACATTAAATTGCATGTACTATTTCTTTTAATTGGCTTAAACGCTTCCCACGCCTATGGTTGTTATTTGTAAAATCTTTACATTTCTGAATATACATAAAAAAAATGTGTAATCAGCATTGTTCATATGTGGATAACTCGAATATTTGAAAGAAAAGATCAAAATATAAAAATTTCTGCTCTGTAAAATAGCAATTTTGGACATATTAATATATTCACGCCAGGCACGGTTTGTTCGTTATGTACTGGATGATAAATATTTTATTGTAGACTCGCATGTGAGTGAAAGTATGTTTAATAAAATAATAGTTACGACGTCTTTAGAAATCAAACCAAATCTATAATACAGTTATACCGTTACTTTTAGCTTTTGATAAAACGGCTCTGAAACATGCGATGAAGTTCGCTGTAGGCTTCTAGAAATAAAGGCCTTGAAAGAGCTTTGACCTAATTGATATCCTAACACCCTACCCACACAATATTCGACGTTATTTGTAAGCCGAACGTACGAGGTCAAAAACTACATCAAATAAAATAGTAAAATTGATTTAAACGTAAACAAGTAGATACATGGAAATAGCAACAATCAATTGTGTTGATAGTTCGTGTGCTGTTAGTAAATACAGCATTTAGTCATAAATGGAATGCTATCGAATATTACGCATTGCTAGCATTTGACTACATATATCTGAGAAGCCAGAGACGATTATTCGTAACACATACTCATATTAAGCAAGGCAAACATACTTATGTTAAAAACAAGAGTTAAGAGTAATAGAGAAGAGAAAAATACCTATATATACAGTTATAAAATTATTCAAAAATCAACCGTTTTTCTAAATAATTCATGGACTATGTTTTACAAACACCAAAATAGAAATAAGGTGTTAAATAAGATTTAGTAGTTTAACAAACTCTCACCTTTGAAGTAATATAAATTGTACAAAGATTTTGAAACTCTTATACAGACTAGATAACTAATAGTAACGATATTATAATAATTTTCTCAAATTAGTAAGGCTAAGTTATTTTCTTTAAAATCACATCCTGTAATGATTAGGTGTTAAACAACTATTAGGTGTTGTTTACAACTAAATCATTTTTAACACCTTATTTCCATTTTGGATCATTTTTACATATATAGGGTGTAACAGAAGTGTGTGCCAATACTTCAAGGTTGGCTTTTACCCATCAAACTGAACAACTTTTGTTCTACAACTTTGTTGAAATCGCAAAAAATTTTTTGGACTTTTCATACAAACTTGGTTCGCCAGCTGATCGATTTGTATGAAAAGACCAAAAAAAAATTTTGCAATTTCAACAAAGTTGTAGAACAAAAGTTGTTCAGGTTGATGGGTAAAAGCCAACCTTGAAGTATTGTCACACACTTCTGTTACACCCGTATATTTTGAATAAAATAAAGAAAGTTTGAAGTTGCTGTCGTTGCTTGAAATATAAATATAGTAAGTAGACCAGCTGACAACTCAGTTTTGATTAACGCATGGTTAATCACTTGTTTTTAACATAAGTATGTAGGCTTAAGAGATGTATAAGGATGTATAAGGATAATCGCCTCTAGCCACTCAGACAGATATAGTCAAATGATAGCAATATGTAATATTAATATATGACAGTATTCCATTTGTAACTATATGCTGTTTCACCTACCATTATCTATTTGGTGATAATATCTTAGTCATAGGTGAACAGATAAAAATCTAGAATAAAACTACCCGTTGTGTATGTACCAGTGGTGAAGGGTCCATACAACACGATTCCTACTGGCTTCCCTTTTAAAATCCAATAATAATGTTATACTGAAGTTATTTATCTCATGTATAATGCAGATACAAAACAATACCCATTGGATTAGTAGGTACCTACCTAGTTTTGTTTTGTGACGTGCCATGCTTTTTAGTTTATTTTTTTTATTGTAACACAGTTACATACCTAATAAGGTATGGTGTTATGTATAATAATCATACTTATTATATCTGTAATAAAAAAAGGTTTTAACTAAATCATATTCGGTCATTTATCTGGGTGTATATTTTTGGTCTGGCTTACCATGTCGAAAAATCTAGCCTTCGCCACTGGTATGTACAAATTACATTTCACTCAAATGTATCATCATGGGTGTGGGTTAGATTGGAAATTTAATATTCAACTGAGTCAGATTACAAATAATATGGACTTCCAGTTTATGGCAACTCACAATTCTCATGTGGCTATATAAATATGTATTTGTGTAGTGTTTACTTATTTGACTAGTAATTTTGCTTATTTTGATACAAGAGGTAAACAGCTTATTTTTTGCGAGGTCTTATAACAGCACACAAATTTCTCTCCATGATTGCAATCTTCGAGGTCTAAAGCAGACTGAATTAATTGAGGTAATGAAGAAAGTATGTGCTCTTTATTTTAAATTACATAATACAGATATTGCAGCAGAGTTATTTCATTAAAAGAGAGCTTAAGAATCTTAAATCACGACAATGTTTATTGTTTATCATTAAACAGATTAAACTTTCTTCTGCATACAACTTCTTGGCATTCATCTCACTTGATGCCCAAAGAAAATAAAATGGTTATGGAGATTATTAGTTAGCTCACAGTGCATCTGAGACACCTGTCATCATACATACAGATTTTTTGATAAATTCTAACTGCTATGTACTTATGTTTTTTTCATTCTTTTTCAAAGCACCTAATAAGGTTACCGAATGTATGCCACTAAATGCACAATAAACAATGATTCTACTATTCAAATTGAAAAAAACTGCATCTTCATTTCAGTCATTGATTAAAAGCAGTGACATATTATAAAATAATAATACCTGGAGCCACCACCTGCGGTGTAACTTGTATTGTTTGATAATAGCTAGACACTTGATAGTAAATTTAATCTTCTTTATAATTAACACACAAAGATCTTTAAAATAACTCTATTGATGGAAACGCTGAGTTCTTGTTACTAATAGTTAAATAGTTTTAATTCAAAAGTCAAATCATGAAACCTGCTTTATTCATTCAACAGACAACAGGTTAAATTTCGTAATTTGTGTGATTCTCAAATTAAAATAATATCTCAATTTATAAGAGCAGTCAACACACTTAATAGCCTTCTTGTTATCTAGGCTTCTAGAATATCAAAATAATCTGTGTTACCATTATTATCATCAAACTAATAAAGTACACCAGTGCAGTATCAATAAATTATGAACACACAAAAGTCTAATATAATTGTATGTAAGTCATCACTTACCATCACGTGAGATGATGCCAAGGGCTTACCAATTGAGGGTAAAATAAAAAAAGTGGTATAGATGTTTAATGAAAATACTATTATAGAGCTCATGACATTATCTGGTTTAATTTTGGCAATAAACTGTTTTCATGTTTGTTTCACTTTTTTAGAGGTAGGTATAATATCAGCATCATTGATGTTAACGCACTGATAAGATAACAGAAGAAAGCAAGTAGGTACATTAAACAATGTGGGCTGGAATGTCTAGGTATATAAGTATGTATGTATTACTGCAGCAGGTACATAGGAATGTCAATACCAAATGCCATCATATGGGAGCTGCATACTTTGAATGACTCAGACAAAACCACTAATATGTAAGCGTCATTTCAAGAACTTACGATTCGTGGGTAGGCGAGGCAACTATATAGGTAGGACCAGACTAGATTCTTATGCCCAATACAGTTCAATTTGTACACACCTTTTTGAGGCTTTTCTAATGCGAAGTTCTTGGCTATGCGAAGATTTCTACAAACAACAATTATAAGACATACCAAGTGGAGTAAGCAGTCCCAAATAGAAAGAAAAACAAAACATTGCATTGCGATGGATCACTGCGGACATTCTGGAAAGCGGTGTAAGAGCCCACGGCGACGACGTGGGGCCACGGTGCACGGTTTGGGGTTAGACAATTATATCACTTATTACACTAAAACTGTACGTCGTAGCTATTCCATGTATACCTTTATTTTCAGTGGTTTCCGCAATATCTCTCACGTCATCAACCATCTTGCTGGATGACAGTCACTCACTCTGTAATCACTTTTTATTCGAACATATTTCGAAAACTCGTAGGTAGTTCGTTCACTCACTATTTTCAGCCAGACAGCCAGCCAGCAATCAACCAACCAACGATCTATACAGTGTGACCATTTACTACTAAGAAATTCTACTATAATTTAATAATCGAAAACAAATGTTACTAGTCTTATTGTAATAAAACTTACAGACTAAAAGTTCAAAAAGTGGTAAAACAGTCAGAGTAAGTTTTACCCGTACAGCACGATAGCCTATTGAGCAGTCAAGTGTGTGTTGGGTCACGTGCAGTGTTGGATTCCGTAGTACGTCTCATTAACTTGTAAAGCGTCTTAGATAGATTTCCTTTTAACTTCGTTATATATACTATTGCCGTGAATTTTTCACATTTCTAGAAACAAGCGTTTCATTGGCTGACAAATGACTTTAACAAATTTGCACTACAAAGCTTAATATTTCGAAAACGGATCCCTGAATCGAAAAATGGTTTTCACAAACCCACAAAATTTTTGAAAGACCTATCTACGATACCCTACCCATAGGTTGGTCGAGAAAAAACTTCATCCCCACTTCACGTAAGTATATGGGAGGTACCCTGAAAATATATTTTATTGTACCACTTTATCGGCGGGCGGCGTGATTAGAGCGAGTCTCAATGTGTGAGCGTGAAGCCACATCACAGAATTTAGATATTCTGGTTATGCCAATAAATACTGCCTAAATACTACCAAATAGTGCCCAAAGGAAAAAGTAGTGCTATCGTAGTTTCAGAGAACGTCGCGTCAAATTGTTATGTGTTGTATGTCAAAAAATATTGCTCAAATAGTGCCTCCGACTGTAAATTTCAAAATGAATGCTTCGATAAAACCTGAGATATAATAGTAGGTTGGTGGTTTCAGTAAAATTCTGCAAATTTCGAGACCAAACTAATGCCATGAAACTTTGCCATGAAGCTTTTTAAACACCATCAAGTCATATAACTTTTCCATGATTTATAATCAATGATTATACAGGATGTAAGGGACAGGTTTCTGAAAACTTTAAGGGCTTGCTCAGTAGACGAAACTGAACAACTTTGCATAAGATTTTTTTTCAGGAAACGAAAAAAAATATTGGCTTCTCCATACAAACTGTCCAATCAAGTTTATAATTTTGTATGTAGAAACCGATTTTGTTTTCGTTTTCTGAAAAAAATCTTGTGTAAAGTTGTTCAGTTTCGTCTACTGAGCAAGCCTTTAAAGTTTTCGGAAACCTGTCCCTTACACCTGTATTTCATGGTGTCCATTACGCCAGCGGAATGTTGTAGCTAAGAAGAATGTGAGTATAATAGGGAATTAGAGCATCATTAGGACTAATTGTGCGCCAGCAGCGGAATTTGTGCGTCTTATAATTTCGGAGATATTCATTAAAAACCGATTCCGCCAGGGTCACGTTCCCCCAGCGGCATGATTTGGAAAAAGACGGTCTAGCTCATAACAAAGTACATGACTGAGTAGCTTTCGTCGTGTTAAGAATGTGCGCAAATAGCGGAATTTGTGCATCTTACGGTTTTCGAATTATTCAAGATTCCGCTGCAGTAACGTTTTTGGGTTTTCTGTATCTCGAAAACGGCTGATAGAAGAAATTTCAAAAAAAAACCACTAGTACATCTTAATTTGTGCGTAATTTGAGCAATGTTAGTTTTTTGAAAATTATGATATTTTTTTAGTAATTAATTTGTTTAGAAAATCAGGAAATTCTGATTTACAAGGAAACGAGTGAAGTTGCAATCGAATAAAGAGCACTCAAATATTCCTCTAGTAGACCCAAACAATATCTGCAATTGTGGATTGTATTATCCAGTCAATTAGTGAGATATACCATTTAATTACGAAATAAAGTTAGCGAAATTTTAAAGATTGAATTTAGTGCTCCCATAAGACTATAAAACATGAAATTTTACATAAAATTAGAGCGTCCTGCTAGCAAGCTTTCTTGTAAGTTTCAGCTTTGAATAACGTTGATTTAAAAAGATTTACCCAAAAGAAGAAAGAACGAACATTTTCCCTATAACCCGACCAAATTAGAATGTATACGAGAAAGCGGCCGCGCCATACAAAAGGATAACCTTCCTAAATTGGTAGCATACAACCAGAACTAATTGGACAATTAAGCAGAAAAAATTTTGATATGCTGTTAAAATATGTTTTATTATTTGGCGTCGTATTTAAATTAACTAAAATTGGGTAACATCGACAATTTGAACAACAAACTTTTTGATGTATCGGCATAAAACTCAAAATGTTTAAGTAGATGCTTTGCACATGCTATTAAATCGTCAATATTGTTTTCTATCTAGTACCATAGAATAAATACCATACCATAGAATAGCATAGAAGTAATTAGTACTTTATTACCTCTATGTGTTGAGGTATATTTCTCGCAAAGCAGATATAATCAAATCAATACTTTGTTAATTTCTGATCAAAGTGTTTATCTTATCGCTTTGAACTGAGCTGCGCTCCTCACACAGGTAGCCCCCGGGGCACGGGTACAGGTGATGAGCTCCCCCCGTCGCGCGATATCCCGTGTTTGTAACCCGTCCAGATGTGCACCCGTCCATGTAGCAGATTTCTGCCATTTGGGCAGATTTGGCTACTAAATTTTAACTCAGGCAGAATAAGCTGACGATTTAAAAAAGTTTTTGGCAGTTTTCAAGGAAATACTTTTTTTAAATAGCAATAGAAAAGTTATATTTTTTTTAATGACTTGCTAACTAGAAAATAATTTTAATTAGGTTCTGAGCTAACAACTTTTGTTTCATGCAAGGTAGTACGGGAATTTCCCGTTTACTAATTTTTATGTAGGTGAACCATATACATAATTATCCATAATATCAGGGTTCCACGTAGTGTGGCAGATTTTAGCAGATCTCTTCTTTCTTCTCTCAGAACTCTTCATTGTTTCATTCTTCTTTTTAATTTTTATTTTAACCTTCTCGAACTATTAATCAGTATGCTACAAATTAAACACTACTTAATGTTGTTTTTTTTAATCCTCTGTTGTAAAGCCCTTGGTATCATCTCACCTGAGTAATGATGACGCCGATGATGGAAGCGGGCTTACCAAAGAATCCCCAACGCAATGGGGAACTGGCTATCTTCATGCCGGAACACATCCGTGCTGTTAACATTTATGTTTGGCGGCAAGACTTAGATAAGATACTTACTATCTAGAAATCTTATTACAAGTATCTTTTATAATAACTTCGTCCCGGCCGCTATACGAGCACGTAGGTACTAAGAAAACAATCGTCAATAAAACATTTGCACGCAACTGTACTTACAAAGCTTCCTTCAATATACCTTTCATTTAAGAAGGTTATCCTTTTGTATGGCGCGGCCGCTTTCGCGTATACATTCTAATTTGGTCGGGTTATAGGGAAAATGTTCGTTCTTTTTTCTTTTGGGTAAATCTTTTTAAATCAACGTTATTCAAAGCTGAAACTTACAGGAAAGCTTGCTAGCAGGACGCTCTAATTTTATGTAAAATTTCATGTTTCATAGTCTTATAGAAGCACTGAATTCAATCTTTAAAATTTCGCTAAATTAATTTCGTAATTAAATGGTATATCTCACTAATTGACTGGATAATACAGTCCACAATTGCAGATATTATTAGGATTTACTAGAGGAATATTTGAGTGTTCTTTATTCGATTGCAACTTCACTCGTTTCCTTGTTAATTAGAATTTCCTGATTTTTCTAAACAAATTAATTACTAAAAAAATATCATAATTTTCAAAAAACTAACATTTCTCAAATTACGCACAAATTAAGGTGTACTAGTGGTTTTTTTTTGAAATTTCTTCTATCAGCCGTTTTCGAGATACAGAAAACCCAAAAACGTTACTGCAGCGGAATCTTGAATAATTCGAAAACCGTAAGATGCACAAATTCCGCTATTTGCGCACATTCTTAACACGACGAAAGCTACTCAGTCATGTACTTTGTTATGAGCTAGACCGTCTTTTTCCAAATCATGCCGCTGGGGGAACGTGACCCTGGCGGAATCGGTTTTTAATGAATATCTCCGAAATTATAAGACGCACAAATTCCGCTGCTGGCGCACAATTAGTCCTAATGATGCTGCTACAACATTCCGCTGGAGTAATGGATACTATTTCATGGTAGTTTTAGTCTTTATAGCTGGCAAGACTTTTTAGGATGACATGTCAAGTTGTCAACTCGCAAGTGTCAACTCGACAAATCGTTTCGTTTTACGCCGCGCGTGTTTTGGCATGTTTCCTTTTTGTTGTATTTATCTGGGAGCGCGGTACCGCTCCCGGGCCAAGCTATTAGAGACACCGTAACATCCTTTTCTCGAAGCGACTCAAAGCACTTTCAACCTCCCTGTAAGTATATCTTAGTTACCATAGAAGAATAAATTGCAAGTTTCTACCTGCAGTAGTTTGAGAAATAATGAAGAATACCACCAATTTTTGTTTTTTATCTTAAAATATACTCTATTGAAAATAAAAAATATGGTGAAAATTTTTTTTTTGATACGTTTGATAGTTTCCGAGATACTGAATTATTTAGGTAGGCAAGTGACGCGGGGTCACCGTACGCTGCTGTGACGTCACTCCACAACGGTCGCTCAGTGCGCGCACCGCTCCCTACCGGTATGTATGAAGTTTGCGTTGAAAATTTTAAAAATGACGAATCCCGAATCCACAAACTAGAAAATCGTGCTCGTGTCAAAGTGCTTAAATACAACTACCAATATACCCGAAAAGTTATTTTTTACTATTATATTTTTGAACCTTAAAGTCAAAAGAAATGGATGAGAAAGTATGATCCACCCAGACCCAAAGCCAAAAGTTATGTCTATCACCTTCTTCTAATCTTATAACTTTTGCATAAACAGTAACGTCGTCGCCGTAGCTATTTCTAGCCAATCTAAAATAAAATAAATATGAGTTAACCTATACACATAAAAAATAAAAACCGGACAAGTGCGAGTCTGACTCTCCCGCAGAGGGCTTTGTCCATACCTACAAACAAACAATATTTTAAAGAATAATGGCAAACTGCCATACATTAATTTACCTAGATTAAATTTGTTGAAGTATAAACATAAAAAAACACAAAAACTATTCAGGTGTTACTCCATAACGTATTCCTTCAAGAATTAAGACTCTCTGAACCAGAGAAAAAAGATAAAGAGAATAATTTCCTTACACTAAAAGTGAAATAAGAAATGAAGTATCTGAGAGCAACTGTTGTTGTTATGTACTTTCCCTTTCGCACTTACGAGATTTATATTAGGCTATCCTGCTGTCAAAGTGAACGGGTGCTGCCTGAACGTACCCTCGGAACGCGCTACGGGACCAGTAACTACACTTCCAGTCAACTAAACTTCCAAAAAGAATTAATTAATTTCCTCCGGTTGCAATAACCATACTGACTTATTTAAAACTCAAGAGTAAATATTTAACTTATTTTTGTTTTCGTCTGTGTTTTATACGTTTTAAAAAGTCAGGTATGATCTTGCCATAATTCTTTTATCAACTTATTTTAAGATTTATAGAAACTTCTTAGAGATTTTCCTGTTATTTATAAGCAAAGATCTATTTTCTGGATAATTTGTTTTGAAATGAAATGAAATGAAAATATTTTATTCGAAGTAGGTAGCAGTGTACACTTTTCGAACGTTATTCTTTAATCTACCTAACACGAGGTTCCTACCACTCGGAACTCGTATACCCACGTTTAAGTTTTATGCCCACTTTTCGGAAATAAGGAGTGAGGGGTATGGTAAAGGTGATGGTGTCAAAATCACTTATGTCATCAACTGTAATATAATGACACAATTAAAACGTAGTGGTAATATACTCCTTGGATACAATAACGACACTGAAGCGGTCATGGCTCAGCGCTGCTTACGTGGTCGCGTCGATCACGTAGGTTAACTGACTACAAACACGGTTACAACTTGGATGGGCTTAAATATCAGTAACTATCACTAGATGGCATTCATCAAGCTATGTCGGAGGCATAATAGGCAGCTTGGATGGACTGCTAGTCAAGTCCATCCAAACTGTAACCGTGTTTGTAGTCAGTAAACTTGCGTGTTCGACGCGACCACGTAAGCAGCGCTGAGCCATGACCGCTTCAGTGTCGTTATTGTGTTATTATATTACAGTTGATGACATAAGTGATTTTGACACCATCACCTTTATGACCCTCACTCATCGACGTAGAAACAAATGGACTTCGGATCAGCGCTCAAAAGTGTCCGAACCAAAAGAGTAGTAAAAGGCAAAAAGAGGTCTAATTTCGCGCCAGTCTTAATTTGGTCGGCCGGCTGACTGCGCGTCTAAAATCGGGCGTACTACTCGTGAAAAGTTGTAAAAACTATTCAAGTAAAGTGAAAAAACAGGATGGAGTATCATATTTCCGGTAAGTAAACTCTTGCTTTATCATTTTAAATTATTGTTTTGCCTTAGTTTTTCTTAAAACACAGTAGTTTATTTTAATTTGAATTACGCATTTACTTTGATTTCCATGAGCGAACAATCGAACATCACAACTTTGGAAGAAAAATTTTATAGAGTCGCTTTCAAGTATAAAGTTTATTATTAAAATATTTTGTTAATTTTTTCTATTGTTTTTATTACATTAAATATTTTATTTATTTTAGCTTTTCCCGAGATTATATACGTTGTGCACCATGGAAAAACATTATAGCCGAATCGTGACGAGACGAATACTTTGTTCCGAAAAAATTCCACTTTGTTTACTCGAATCATTTTCACCCTGTATAATTCATATTTAAACGTGTTTCTGTGTTTGTTATAAAAAAATAAACAAGATTCTGCAAAAATAAAAAATACTTATAAAAAATAGCCAACAAAAAACATTATAAGTGAAAGCTACTCCATTACTTCTCTGTCTTCACTCGAAGCTGCGTAAGGTGAAGTACGTTCCAGTCGATGCTTCGTACGGTGATAAATTGTTGCAAACAAAAACAACCGTAATGCAATGACACACGATCTAAATTGAAATGTGTTGTTTCTATGCATATAACTACGTGTGTATAGGTTAACTTCGGACGCTTTTTTCGTGAATTATGTACTAGACCCGTCGTCCATTTGATTCTACGTCGATGCCCTCACTCCTTATTTCCGAAATATCAAGTTCATAAATATCATTATTACCTACATTTTTCAATACTAGTAATGAAAAATAGGTATGTAGGTTCTTATAGGGATCAACAAATTTGTGATAAGAAAGAAAAAAATAAGTTGTAAGTACTTTTGCATTTTTTATCATTGTGTCTCGACGGCCGCGGTAAAGAAATCGGAGTTCTTCTAGAAATAGTAGCTTAACTCGTCTATTTAAGGAATCATTAGATTTTTCAATCAATTTTTAAAACTGTCATCGATTATACTTGTAACACTACTGTAACACCGATTCACATAAAAAAACTCCAGTTAGAAATGTTATTGTGGGTGAACATAGGGACCATCCGATAGCAATGTATGAAGAACACAGTACGGTGAGAGTGGCGAGTTGTTGTATGACGTCACGCGCGCTTGGCGCGCCCGAGCGAAGTATTTGAAAAAGGCAGAAACTAAAATTATCGTAACTTGAAAATTACTGGCTTGATTTAAATAAAACAAAAACAGTTGTATTTCTAGACATTTAGGCTACAAGGTCATAAAGTTTCATGTGATTTAACGGACCCATTAACATTCTTCATTACATTACTTGCTACAGCCAGGGTCATCTCCTCAAAGTGGAATTCCTCAGTGGCTTACGGCAGACACGCCGGGCTTGGGCTAGATTGTACAGTGCATACACATAAAAACAAACAATCAACCACGAGCTGATCTGATGCTGCAGCCAGGGTCGTCTCCTCAATGTCTTACTCCTCAATGGTTTACGGCAGGCACGCCGGGTTTGGGCTCGATTATACAATACATAGACATAGAAATAATGAACCATGAGCTGACTTGATGCTACAGCCAGGGTCGTCACCTCAAAGTGGACTCCTCAACACGCTGGGTTTACGATGGATTGCACAGTACGTAGACACAAAAATAATAAACTATGAGCTGACCTGATGCTGCAGCTAGTGCAGCTGCTGCAAAGTCTAACTCCTCAATGGCTTACGGCAGACACGCCGGGTTTGGGCTAGATTGTAAAGTACATATATAGAAAAAGAATGAACTATGAGCTGACTTGACTTCCGGTAGGCACGCCGAGTTTGGGCTAGATTGTACAATACATAGACACAAAAATAATGAACAGTGAGCTGACCTGATGTAGCAGCCAGGGTCGTCTCCTCAAAGTGGAACTCCTCAGTAGATTACGGTAGACACGCCAGGTTTAGTCTAGATTGTACAGTACATAGACATAAAAATAATGAACCATGAACTCACCTGATGGGGTGCGTCTCATTTTATATAAGAACGGGAGATATAATTTCATTTCAGTAACGCTCAAATGCTATAATTATCATGAGATATACCAACAAATGATATAATTTTGTTGAATATAACAATTAAAAGCTCTAATGATTACATTATATAAAATCGTTTCATATAACATTTATAATACATATCATTAATATTGTATAACATTCTCGAGATATAATGCCCATAAGATATAATAAACTTTAGATATAATGCAGAGAAATTACCAGGGTTTTATTTTCTACTGGCTTTTTTGCCTGGGGAAATTCTACATTCAGAATACGTACAAAATTCTAACGGATTCTAAATAGGATGCGGGAGCGAGCGAAGCGAGCTCGGGAATTCGGAGCACCCCGACTCGGATGACTTAGGTTCGGAGACTGTGATGACCCCTCACAGTCTCCGTGTTAGGTTTGATTGATAAAATAACCACAGATCGACTGCTTGCTTGCATGCTTGGTTGCATGCTTGCTTGCATGCTTGCTTGCATGCTTGGTTGCATGCTTGCTTACATGCTTGTTTGCATCTAGTGCTTTTATGCTAGACAAATAAAATTCAATTAATTTAGTACTCAAAATATATTTTATAAAGAGTTCAAATTTTAACCGGCGCGGCGTTTAGTTTCGTCATCTCCATTGTTATATCTTTTAAATTTATATTTAATATATGTTATATGTTTTCAATAGTAGGTTAAATGAGTTTTATATCATATGATTGTTATATTGTATGTTTATTATATAAAGCGTTTATTATACCTTATGAAATTATTCTTTTTAAAATTATATCTAGAGTTAATTATATCTGACAATCGTTATATTTAAGAAAATTATATGTTTGGTTTGTATATCTTCTAAATGATATATCTTTTGTGTTTATAGATTCTATTACTTACCCAATAATTATTCAATGAATTATAATAATCAATATCTAGGACAAATCCCATTTATTAGCTAAAATTGTAAACAATAGCATTATTCTATTAAAAAAAAGTTTTATTGTAAATAAATTTAGATTGACTCATGATACTATGTATCTGTCTTATATACAAAGAAAAAGACTAGCTAATGCGTTAGCTTACAGTATTATAAATCGTACCGACTACTGTATTCAGTCGGTAATTAATTACTTATTTAACGACGGAAGAGCCCGCCGCCGCTGGTGGTGGTACCGTAGATATGACGCAGCCGCCTATTAATGTACAAGATAGTACACCCTGCGGTGCCCAGTGAATTATAAATATAAAAAAAGAAATTGAAAAATGGAATTGAAATTGAATGGAACTGAGATTTTATTATTTTAATTTAAATAATGAATATATGAAGCATAATTTTCTGTCACTTTCATCGACATATTTTTTTTTGGAAAAATGTTAGTTCAAAGTAAAAAGTCTAATTTTATTTATTTTCTTAATTAATTTGTCGTATTACCGGAGTTATTAACGGTATAAAATATACTTGTTTGTTTGTTTTGTTAAATAATAAAAAAAATTAAAAAAACTAACTAGTATTGAAAGTACTGAAAGAACCGGGAATCCCGGTTCTTTGGAAGGCCAGTACCGAAATTCCCGGTTCTCAAAAAAGGTCCGGTTCCGTAAATCCTAGTCCGGAGGCGCGATTCACACGACCGATCCGCGCTTCCGGACGGAGACCAAAAAAATTTTTGGACTTCCCATACAAAATTGGCGATTGACCAGATGACCAGATGCTAGCGGAACATTCCGCTAGCAGCCTGAGTGACAAACTCGATTTTCTCTGAAACTACGACAGCACAATTTTTTTCCTTTTGCTAGTAATAGGCAATATTTATTGCAATAATCAGAATATCAAAATTCGTTCATGAGACTTCTGACTGAACGCTCACGTATGATCGCGACCGTACAGCCATCTATAGTGCATGTACATAACTAGAGATTCCTCATAGGTTCTTATGATAGGTATCTTGTTCATAGTGATAGTGTGATGCTGCGGCTACATTAGTGGGCTTCGGCGAATATTCGCGTCGTCGCGATAGGTCTAGCGATGCACTTCGTTGTACCGCGAATCATTCGCGCGAAATCGAATGGGGTTCGCGCTGCTGTCGGTTTTCCAGCGCACATCAAAAGGTTTTATCGCGATAGACTTCGTGCAAGTGGCTACTTCGCCTTCGTCAGTTCATGTGCAGAGCTCGAACGTGTCGCAACTATTTAGTCGCCATGCATGGATGTGCGTGTGTGTGTGTGTGTGTGTGTGGTTGCAGTACGTTAACAGTGACTCGCAGAGGGACAAAGACTAATAAATAAGGTGCTACTTTATTAGTGCCCGATATTTTAGTCAGTGCTTCTACTCCTGATTCTGATCAACTTTCCCCAAGGAACCTATAGTCAAATCACAAAAAAAATTTTGGATTCTTCATACACATCGATCAGCCGAGCTGCCAAATTAGTATGAAGAGTCCAGATTTTTTTTTGCGATTTGACTATGGGTTCCTTGGGGAAAGTTGATCAGAATCAGGAGTAGAAGCACTGACTAAAATATCGGGCACTAATAAAGTAGCACCTTATATTTTACTTTTACTATTTTAATGATACGAGTATAACAACACAACCTGCTCTGGCCCTTATTTCTTTTGAGCAGTAGGTATACATACAATACATATACAGAGATATGCCCAAACACAGAACAAACAAATCTGCTCATCACAGTCATGTTTGCCCTAGGTGGGGATCGAACCTACGACTCGGATCAATTCGCCCGATGATGATGTGGACATTGTACTTCGTCGGACGAAGTTTTATCGCGCATGAGAGACAGTAAGATCGTGTTATTTGAGAATATTGATAGATGGCAGTGTTTCTCGTTTCAGCGCCCTCTCTTGGTCCCTAGAAGTAGTAATATGAACCAATGTTCATTTGAATAAATAAAAGAATATGATTGTAGATGACACTATTGCTGGCAAAGTATACGGAAATTACACTATATTATACTTTCCGGCCTTCTTTCTTATTAGGGCAGAGGGAGCCTTGTATGGAGCCAGGTAGGTGGAGCTCCTTGCTGCGCTGTGTTGTTGGTAAAAAAAAACTCTGTCAAAGAGTTTTATATCGTCGCTCCGGGGTGCAAGTCTGTGGTCAAAGGCTTTTCAAAAAAGACGTTTCCCATCAAAAAAGTCTTCGTGTAGGTACAGTAAGGTTCTTCTACCAGATACAAATATACCTTTTCTTTTTTTATGGTTCTACAAGGTCTAACAAAAGCGGAAACTTTGCTGAAACTATTTAAGCTGGCGGTTCTAATCATGTAACTGAACAACTTTCCCTAAGCAACTGATTAGAGATCAGTTCGCAAAAAACAAATCGGTCGGCGGTCACGAAGCCCAAATTTTTCTTTGCGAATTCACGATGCGTTCCTTGGGAAAATTTGTTCAGTTTCATGACTAGAAACCGCAGTTTAAGTAGTTACAGCAAATTACGTATAATGAAAACTAAAAAAAATGTTTTACGTCTTCAAATAATATATTATTCTTGTATTGGAATTGATCAGGCCTACTGTCCTAATCCTACTAACCCAATCTGGCTTATTTTTACGTAAATTCCAAATATTTTTTTGCGGTTTACCAGTTTTTAGGACAAACGCTATTAATTATAGTTTCATGACTAACAACAGGTAGCCATCAGTATCGGTAAATCTTTTTACTACATCCGTATCTTATACCTACAAGATGTTTTTTTAACAGACTTCAAAAAAAAAATAGGAGGTTCTCAATTCGTTGGAATCTTTTTTTTTGTTTTTTTTTTTATGTATGTTCACCGATTACTCGAAGACGCCTGAACCGATTTGGAAAATTCTTTTTTTGTTTAAAAGGGACTTCACAGGTGGTCCCATATAAATTTTATCGAAATCGATTCAGCGGTTTTAGAGAAAATCAACAAAAACATAGCAAAATTGGAGTTGTTGCGATTGAAGTCGGTTGTTTTTAACGTATTCAGCGTGGTCAATATGAACCTTTTCCTGAATAGGTTCATATCCGCAGAACAAACACATTTGATCCAAGTAAAGTGCCTTGGGAAATTTTTGTTTTAGCACTTGTTAAATAAAGACAAAAAAAATTGAACTCTCTATAGAAATATATAGATCGTCGATTTTTTTATGGAGAATCCAAACAAATTGACTTTTATTAAATAAGTGGTACAGCAAAAGTTATGACATTTGACTCTATAATTGACCACGGTGAATACGTTAAAAAAAAACGACTTCAATCGCAACTACTCCAATTTTACTATGTTTTTGTTGATTTTCTAAAAAACCGCTGAATCGATTTCGATAAAATTTATATGGGACCACCTGTGAAGTATACTCTTTTAAACAAAAAAAGAATTTTCCAAATCAGTTCAGGCGTTTTCGAGTAATCGGTGAACATACATAAAAAACAAAAAAAGATTCCGACGAATTGAGAAATTCCTCCTTTTTTTGAAGTCGGTTAAAAATTGCCTTTTGACTCGAATAATAGTCTGGATATATTCACATCTACCATTAAAAAGCACCTTTATAGCATATCGTACAGAAAGTCTCACCCATAGAATAGACCAACAACATTCGAGCTCACCTGTCTGATGATGATCGGAGGTCAAGACCCACTCGGGTTCGCTACGCCAGTGATTGATGGCTGCGCGCGACGCCTTGCACTAATGTCAACTATGTGTTTGAGCGAGAGAAACGCAAGGTGTACCTAAGAATAGGCTACATGACTGTTCACTAAATTGCTCCATTAATGATCCATTAATGATGCTGAAAACTATGACTTGGCAAATAATTTCCAGCATTTTTAGAGCAAAATGTCGTTTATAACAGATAAAAAAAGTTGCATACAGTAGTAATCTACCCTATCAAAAAGTCTTTACGCGAACTTTTGAAAGACATCTTTGCCGAGGACAGACTAAAAAAGTATTTATTTTATTTGCCGGGAAAAGAAGACTGTGGAAGACACACTTTTAACGTGGACCGTCTCTTTGTTTTTCGGTACCGGCTGGTTGTCATCTTGTTCATTCCATATTTGCTCATCATCGTTATACTTCCTCTATTTCTTCGACCCATAATGATAATCTATAAGTTTCCTAAAGATAAAATTAGACCCAGTCGTGATACGATCTCGTGATCTAGCAATGTAAAGCACGTCACTAACTAACTAACTAATCACTAAATCAAGGAGACTGTAAAAGCACCTAAAACTTATAATGTTTATTCTTCTTCTTCTACCTAGCATAATCCGCTATAATTACAGCAAGTTTGAATTATGTATGTAATATCATTTTTACGATGGAGCGAAAACAAAAACCTGTCGGGAACTATTGGGACCCTTTGGACACAGAACCTTAAAAACCTGTAAAACTTATGAGCTTTCCAAGAGTGAAAATCATTGCAAACAGTTAATTATTTTTATATGTTAAAGAACAATAAATCAGCTCGCATATAATTAAATATTTAGATTGTACGCAGCATGAATTCTTTCATGAGCATTAAAAAAGGAGAGTTCTTCGGAAAATGCGTGTTTGATTGGAACAGTTTACATAGTTACTACAAAAACGTAGGGCAGGTCCAGTCAGATCAAAAACAAATTTTAACTCGTTAAAATATAATATATTTTTTGTAAAAAAGATAAGTCTTGTATTTGTATTAGTTCTCAAAAAGTGTAGATAAATTGTACCGAAAGCATGTTTTTATGAGATTGAAAATTTGGTGTAACGAATAATAGGAGTCAGACTGTATTTTGTAATTTGTGACTGTATCAATAATATTTCTGTAGGTTTTACATCGTAAGTAATAAGATCGTAATTATTGTAAATTAATCTCTCAGTTTAAGGTTGGACTGCAATATTTCTCTTAATAATTTGACCTGCAATATTTCTCTTAATATTTTTATAGCGTTTTCTTAGTCTTGTCGTCAACAACAATCTGCTACTTTGTTAAATTTCTTAAAATTATGTTGTATTAAGACAATCATAAACAATATACACTTTCCTTTTCCTTTCTGAAAATGATAATAAACAATAACAATTTTGAAAGTAAATCTGCTGCGGTGTGAACTCTAGCTTTAATCAACTTTATATTTATTTTAGCCGAGTGCTTTATCTATCTACCTACCAAATTTCATCCAAATCCGTTGAGTAGTTTCGGCGTGAAAGCGGAACAAACTGACAAACAAACAAACTAACAAACATCCATACTTTCGCATTTATAATATTAGTGAGATGAGATGAGATGAGATGAGATTTCGCATTTATAATATTAGTGAGATGAGATTTTTAATAACATTAAAGGCAATTTTGTGTAAAGTCCGTTACATTAATTCAGCTCCACGTTCCTTCAAAATACCCACTCAACAGGCATTTATTGTAGTAACCACGATTTAATTTCTAGAAATTTAAATAATAATAATTTGCTACTTTAACATTTTAGTTTGCAAACCATTTTATTCTTGAAGACTTAATATTAGACCCAATATATGGTAAAGTTTAAGTAATAATTAATAAAGATAGTTATAGCTTGTGTTGAAGATATAGTTAGGTTTGTGTGGAAAAAATACATAACACTGGCATTTAATGAAAATAAAAGTGTCAGCATACCAGGGAGCATTTTGTACACCTTTTATGGGCGCGAAAGGTTCTCGAGACCTTCAACTTTAACTCTTTAAGTTTCGAAAAGTGCAATAAAGGATTATCAATCGATGGGTTCGAGAAAGTACGTGTTTATTTATATACTTATTTGAAAATACTTGAAACAAAAATAGGACTTCTTTTGCATTTGTTTGGTTAAATAGTTTCTGTAATGAAGACAATGAATCATAAACAAGTAATTATAGTTATACAGTAATGGTTTTACGTGCATTTAAAAATAAATGTCTACTACATATACATTAAATACCAGTCTGGTGCATTAGAGTTCAATGTTAATACGTGTAAAAACCACAGATTTCCAATAAAACCCGTTGCGATCGAAAAGTAGAGTCACGCACCTTGTGCGCACCGCGCTTGCCGAACTAAACGATAAACCAGTCGATTTCGGTAGACACCACAATCACATCGATATATGTGCTAATTAATTAACTTTTCCTTGAGGCGGGTAATAGGTGCGTTTACTTCACAGGTTCTGGCGGCACACCCGAGCGGCGTCTGCGCGGGCGCTGCCCGGTGAACGTGCAGTTAGCGTTTGACTTTCGAACGAGATTGTCCGATGAGTGCGAAAATTGTACACAAAACGTTTAATGACAAATTCGATAAATCCGTAACAGTTATTTTATTTCAATTCCTTCATAACTTGGTTTCAGGAGTTAATTATAGATGTTGAGTATGTGAGCTTCAATATTCCAGTATTGTGTCTTTGTTCGCAAACTTTATTTTTCGACTGAAAAAAGAAAACTTTACTGTGAGTGTAACTTTTCAGTGAAAGTGTAGGATAAACAATATGAAAATGAATACAATAAACTGTGCATGCTGCATGTTATTCTTCTTGTCTGCTGTTTTTATTGGTAAGACAGTTTCAGTAATTATAATTTTAGTATTAATGAGAACAAAAATGAGACAGCATTTTGCGCCTTTAGTATAGTAAACCTAATTATATTTATTTGATCTCCAAATAATCCACCTCTTCCATTCATCAGTTCTTTCTTCATATTTTTTTTGTAATATTCATGTCGAGTGGGAAGTATTTATATGACGTTGTAATTATACGTAGGTAATCAAATTAAAACCTAGCCTAATTAATCTTCAATCTCAGGGCAAGGCACACTGAGTCAAACACGCCTGCACACATTTACACGAGGCACCAAGGCTCTATGACGGGCCGCAAAGTTGGCCAATAATTCGTTTATTTGACCACTCAAGGTATAATTTAACATTCAAAGGAATGTAACAAGACAGTTGCTTGCATAGATTAACAGTTTCATACAAAAATCATTTGAAAAATCGTATCTGATAATAATGAACTTGGTAGGCACTGACTAGAGCTACCTATAATTATAAGAGTAGGTATTTATTTAGGGATAACATCTCATTAATATTATACATGCGAAAGTATGTATGGTTTTGAACGGATTTGGATGATAGGGAGATAGATAAAGCACTCGGCTAACACATAGAATATTTTTATATCAAAAAACTCGAGCGTTCATGGAAGAATTAACATTTTATTTCTCTCTGGACCCAATTCTGAAGTTCATACAGACAAAGTCGCGGGCGGAAGCTAGTAAATAAAATTTTATGTGTATTGCAAATGTTTATTGAAGGCATATTTTTATTAGGATATCAATAAATTTAATATTATCACCTATCTTTGATAAACTCCATTAGCTACCTCGTAAACACAGTGTTAGGAGTGACAGGTCGAGATGGGTATAATTATAGGTATTAATATTCGTATACCATAGGTATAGTTAAAATACTGCAGTTAAACCCCTGGCCCTGCTCAGACGGAGAAAGTGGTATGGAATCGAATGTTCAAGTAATGACTAATATTGAAATCCGGTTTTTAACGACGTTCTTTGCCTGTCATGTAATTTGATTAATTATTGCAAGTTTTTCACTACTCAGAACCTTTAAAACGTCGAGATGCTTATATGTTCATTAATTCACTAAAGAAAATGACGAAGCAAAAATTTGCAAGACCATGGTAAGACCATTGTACATTGTAATATCAATGTACAATCACATTTATTACAAAAATAATTCATATAAAAAAACGTATGTGGGTTTCAAGAAAAATATGAAAAATGAAAAATGGTGTCGTCCCATTGCCACCTTGGAACAGTTACACCGCATCGTATAGGAGCTCGATGGCGGGTAACGGGACCCCGCTATAAAGACTCTAGTCTGAGGGACCAGGGCACCCAGATTGACATACGTTTGTGTCTGCGCGCTCGGTGTCTCTCCGGGTCCATAAGCTTCCTTGGCTTGCTTATAGATAGTACACTGAAAAAAAAAGAGTTGGAAATTTTTGTGCCAAGAGAATCTGATGTGTTGGATTTATTTCTTACTGCAGAAATAATATTTTTTATAACGAAAGTTTCGACTCTTATAATAAAAATATGATATTCTTGAGGGCCGATTCAAGAAACTCATACTCTTCATTGAAGAAAGTATTTCATGGTGCATATATGAAACAATATTTTCTTGAATGAAAGAAATTGTTTTTACCGTGTAATGAAAAGGAGAGTCAAAGTTTAAAAACCAGCCAAGAGCTTGTCCGACCTCAAACAGGTTAGGGTTCTGTGGTTGTACTATTTTTGTTTCGATGATTATTGATTGTTGAGAAATATTATTTCACTTTATATTGTTTATTTCCATATGCCCAAAATAATGAGTTTTAGATTTATGTAGTTTCAAGTTTTAAGGTCAAATAGTTTAGAAACGCCCTTATTAATATAACTTTGTCGGCCAATATCTTTGAAAATAGATTTATTGTACACCTTATAAACATTTACATGTCCATTTCACCATTTTAAAAGACCACACGAGAAGTGCATTATAAAAAAGTTTTAATTAATTAATTTATTATGAATGTATTTTTTCTAAATGTAATCATTGTTATTTAATTCGATATTAGATTTTCTTTTCATGCAATTCGGTTAAAATGTGCACTATTTATAATGTCACTGTGTCTGCCTGTGATGGACAGACGACCGGTTGATCTTATGACGGTTCCTCGTAAACAATACGAGCCCTAAAGAATTTGTACAGCCCAAATTAATTTGATATGAAATACGTACCTATTAACCATCTGGTATATACAGGATTGTCATTGCTAAACACAAATCTGCAAAGAAAAATAGGGCTTGCAAACCGATCAGAGAAAAATAAACATAATATAATATGGGTCCGTGTTTGTGTTTCATTTGCTCGGAATAATGAACTAAAAAATAGAGTTGTAGGCCGTATAAAGTTCTTTCTCTTTTACTATAATTGCAAAGATTTAAATATCTAAAGAAAAGTAACAAAGAATCTTGGTTTGTATTGAAGGAGGGATTAATGTTTTTACTGAAATAATAAAGTACCTATCATTAAAAATATAGTATTCGAAAAAGTTTCATTAAAATCATTAGAGTTATTTTAGGTAGTAACCCTGAAAATGGAGGTTAAAAAAACGGCTGTAACCCAAATATATCCAAGTTTATCCTGTAGTTTAGGCACATTTTAGGCACTATATCGACACACACAATATATATTTTTTATTTTATATATTTTTGGGCTTCACATAACAGTGCTGTTCGACATTTTTCTATCAACAGCCAAACTACTTTTTCACGATTCAGCAAAGTCGTAAAACAAAACTTTTTCAGTATAATATATATAGACGCTCCAATATTTCAGGTGCTTTACTTATTTTGTACATCTTGTATTTTATAACGTTACTAATCGTGTATATATTATAAAAACTTTAATGCAATAGGCGCGGAACCTGGTTGACAGCTGACGGATATGTTGACAGGTGGCGTTTTAATCGTGTTGAAAACAAAGAACTTTTAAATGGCGAAATCACGCTTCATAGATGTGGAATACCAAATAAAATAAAAATATGGACCTATACGCATACCTATAAGATACTACTTATAAGTTAATTGACTGAAAATGAGGTGGTAGTAAAATTAAATAATATTTGAAAATAAAACACTATCGGTAAGCCCTTAGCACTATCCCACTTGATGGTAAGCGATGCCAATGCTAAAAGATGGAAACGGACTAACTATGAATCTCCAAACAATGGGGAACTGGCTATCTATTTTATGGATATTTTTTTCTTATGTTTTTGTATGTCTTAGTAAGCAATACTATAAGTAAATAAACTAAACTACCTAATTTCCATGCCGGAACACATCAATGCATTAATGTTTGGCGGCAGGACTTAGATGAGATGATGGTAGCTAGCCGGGCGGATTCAGTAAATACATTTAAATAAATATTCTTAGGAATATATATTATTAGGAAAAGGTTTGTCTTACGATTCTTGAAATAAATAAAATCATTTAACAATACAATAACGCCCGACCAACAGCACAATAGTATTATATTCTATTGTCAATTTGTGGATCAAGTCGAATACAACGATAAGCCGTGTGGATTATAGGTGGTAACTATGAAACATTGATATATTCTTCGTGAGGCCTTTTAATTTTTTCCGGATTTCACGCATACTTATTATTATTTTGGTCGGCGCCGCGCCGGTGTCGTCACCGAATTTTATGCGACTCGGCCGCAGCGACCGGCCGCGGCCGTGCCCCGTTTTTGACCACTTTCCCTCACAAAGAAAGTTTACTATTTTGGTCGCGTATCAATTTACATAATTTTCTGGTGTCCATCTGTGTTAGTTGGTTTAATTTTACACGATTTTTAAAATAACCATCCTGTACTGTTTAATTATTTATCGTACACTAAAATAGTTCTGAAAGTTGCATCGTATGTTGACAAATACTAAATAAAACAATTATATCACCACCATTTTCTAACTTGGCGTTTTATTAGAAAAGGATCTTTCAAATTTGACATTAGGTTCTTAACAATTAAAAATTACAGTGTTCGCGCACTAGGCCTTAAAATACGATATTATAAGTGGGAGTATCAAGATCAGGTCGGTAATAAAATAGCGTCTGTAACTTGTGTGTTCGCCAGAGTCGCGTCTCGTTTTACGTACGAAATATATTTTTTGCCATAACCTCCCATTAATTTAAATAGTTAATGGACAAATTATATATCTGTATTTGTAACTATAAAAGTATCGATGTCTAAACAACAGATAAAGTACGTTTTTAACCGACGAAAAAACGGAGGAGGTTCTTAAGTCGAAGCGTTTTTTTATGTATGACTACGCATAACTTTTTACAGAATAGTCTGATTTTGATAATTCTTTTTTTATTGGAAAGGGTATACCCCGAAGTTGGTCCCATATAAATTTGGAAAAAAAAACCAACCCCAAGGGTAGGAAAACAGGGGATGATTGATTGTTCACTCACTGATTGTAATGTATGACCACGCATAACTTTTTACAGAGTAGTTCGATTTTGATAATTATTTTTTTATTGGTTAGCCTTGAAGTTGGTCCCATATAAATTTGGAAAAAAACTTATATGGGAATAGGGGTGATTTATAGCCACAAAAAACATAAAATAAAACATTTAACAAAAAAATTAAACCGCCGAAAAAACTGAAAAGCAAAAAAATAATAAACCTTTTTATTTAACCTTAATAACTAAGTTCTTAAACTAGTGTAAGTATACCTAAGTAACTTTGAATCGGCGTCAAATAATCAATGAACAAAGATCACTAAATTACCTTAAATTTAAAGAAATAACCAAATCAAATTAACAATGTAATTAATTAATTTGCTTGTATGGTGCCGATTCAAAATTACTTAGGTATACTTACATTAGTTTAAGAACTTAGTTATTATGTTTAAATAAAAAGGTTTATTATTTTTTGCTTTTCAGTTTTTTTGGCGGTTTATTTTTTTTGTTAAAAAGTTTTTTAAACGTTATTGTTCCTGTTAAATACTGAAGTCGGAAGTCATCTTCCATCATGTCGTGCCGTGTCGTGCCGTGTCGTGCCGTGTTATGCTGGGTCAGTGCGTGAGCGCCGTTTTATTGTAATGGGAAGTAACATGATTAACTAATGGCAGTTAATGTAATTATGTCAAAATGGATGAAGGCAAACCAAAAAACGTGTTATATACCTTGTAACCGAGGTACTTATAATTTCGTTGAGGCAAACACACATTTTGCTCGCCAATGCCGTTCAATTTTGGAGATCGGAAGAGATATGAAATACATCGACAGATTTAGAGATTTTCATATATTGGAGGTGACCATGAAGCCTTGGTTATTTGTCTGTGATTGGTTGAGGTGCGATGGTCATTTAAAGAGTGAATGGAGGCTATAGGAGCACTACTGATCAGATGAGCTATTTAAACAAAGATAGTGACATTATTTTTTTTATTTTTTTATTTATTTATGGCAGAGGTGGCAAACGAGCAGATAATTTTTTTTTTATTTTTTATTTATTTATGGCAGAGGTGGCAAACGAGCAGACGGATCACCTGATGGTAAGCGATTACCGCCGCCCATAGAACGCGTTCTACGCGAATGTTGTAGCGTAGAACGATGGCGGAAAGAGGCGGCAGGGATCAATCCGAACAATTCCTCGGAGCACTCCCCATTGTACATGCGATAGAGAATGCAGAGCGAGGCTACATCTCTACGCAGCGCCAGGGAGTCAAGCCTATCTAAAATATCCTGGCAGTGGACGATTCGAGTTGCCCTTCGTTGAATGCGGTCCAGAGGGAGAAGCTGGTACTGGGGTGCCCCTGCCCAGAGATGAGAACAGTATTCCATATGACCTGCAAACCTGCGCCTTATAAAGTTGCAGGCGATGCGCCGCAGTGAAATACCATCTCGATCTATTGAGCACACCAAGCTTCTTCGAGGCTAATTTAGCCTTACCCTCTAGATGGCCACGGAACTGGACTTCACTCGATATGTCGACACCAAGAATTCCGATACTAGCTGAGGCATTTAGGGGAGTGTCCTCAAAACGAGGTGATACGACAAATGGCATTTTCTTGGCAGTGAACGCGCAAACTTGTGTCTTAGTGGGGTTAAATTGGACCAAATTAAGTCGACCCCATTCTGAGACTTTCTTTAAAGAGGCCTCAATTTCCGACACAAGTTTGCGCGCATTTTTAGACCAAGGCGCGCCCCTTCGTATATGTGCTACTCATCTTCCATACATATCTAAAGGCAGATGCTTAGGTTTCAGGCAAGATTTGTATGTAACGACACAGTTCACTGAAAAAGCTGAACTGGACATGGGCATACCATAAATCTCGCAGAATATCAGTTCAATGTTCAAGAGTTGCGACCGCGGGTTTATAGACGACCCCCCACAAGGTACACGAATGACAGCAGACAGCAGATAGCCGTTGGATACATGTTGTAGAGCAAGCAACCTTAAGGGCCTTTGTTCTACAGTGGACGTTTGATATGGTATAATTACTCATTGAAGTTTAGCCGAGTAGTTGCGATCTTCCCTTTGACACAAAAACATCAACTAGACAGTCAAGACGCCAAGACAATACCAAGATATGTTTGAACAAAGCTAACAAGCCGATTTGAACACTGCTCGACCTTTAGAATGCCAATAATGCCGGTGATTTTTGTAGCTGTAATTTTGTTCAATCAAAGTAATGATAAACGAAAACTTTATTATTATTTTTTATTTAGAATATCACTAATTGAGATGAAGCATCTGGAAACGAAGGTCAATTACTGAGTTATTAGGCTACTAGCTTAGCCCGCGACATCATCCGCTTTATATGTTTTATTGCCCAATTACTTTAAATCTAAACCGATTTACTAAATTAGTATGAGGTTAGTTAGGACGTATATTACTAAAATTTATATGAAAAAATACCCTTTACAATTATCTGGCCCCAAACCAGGATTCCCTGTACTATAGGAACCTGATATACATACACATATATATTTAGATACATAGATATAGATATAATACACCCAGACACAGAGCAAACAAATCTACTCATCACAGAAATTTTTGCCCTGGGTGGGGATCGAACTCACGACTCTCGGATCAGTTGTCAGGAGTGCTAACCACTGAGCCACCGAGTCAGTCAAAATGCCCAATGGCCCCTATATATCTACTACCCGATTTGCCTACACTACGAAATCGTACCTACTCATGGAATCGAAGAAAAATTAAAGGGTTTTCTAAAGCGGACCAGACACTATCAGTTATAATGACAGTATTTTTACATCAGTATAATGACATTCCATCGTTTAGTATGCGTCAGACCATCATTCCAACCACTACACTGTCAGTATAATGTCAGTATATTGTCATTACTTGAAAATACTGTCATTATTACTAATAGTGTCTGGTCCGCTTAAGTTTCCTAGGAATTCCCTCCATTTCTGAAAACAATTTAAAGACGTTGTACTTCGACTGTCTAATGACTCAGTGGTTAGCTCCTGAGTACAGTTACATTTTTTCATAAAATAGTTCTGATTCATCACTCTACTTATCAAAAATAATCAGAATTAAATTATTAATAGATTTTTCTTGTCTGTTATGATACGATTGTAATATTTTAATTACCTTACGATATGACTTCTAATTTGTGATACTTATAATATAAAGTCTGTACCAAGATAAAATACTTTGCATAGGTATTTTGTATATTGTTAGCCTACCAGTCAAGGGTAAACGGTGATTGAGCCAATAGCGTCATAATTTTTGTACCGGCTGTTGTTTTAAGATCCCACGGTTCATGTGCAGAGTCGATGTGTAGTGTGTGCATGCGACGTAAATTGTTCGAAAATGTGTCGATTAAATCGAAAATGCTTGAGAACAAATCAATAATTGCATCCTCCATCAATAAATATGTTTAAGATTTAAAAAATTGTACGTAAGTATTAATAAAGTAATTCTGAATGGATTGGTTAGACCTTCTTCATTGATACCTAATCTTTGCTTGAACCATCATTGCAAAACCAGGACCTTTGACATCAAATGAATGTGCACTTTTTAAAAAAATTGCACTAATCTTTTATTATTAGTAGTCATTGGTCAATATTAACGGGCACGTTTCAAAACGAGCTATTAGGAAAGCACGATATTGCAATTTGTATAAATTTTCGCGGCCTCAGGTCGTGCGGACTGCGGTGACACAGAGGTGACAGTCGGATCTAAGTAGTCCTCTTTACCTTGGTGGTGTGGGAGTCAGGGCTAAGTTGTAACGTATTATGAGCACTTGGAAGCTAGCAGTTGATTGCGCTTTTTATCACTTGACACGATCTACATATAAAACTACAATATACATACATTTTAGATTCAGCTGTCTCGGTCTTCAAGTACATTCACACTACTGTTTTAAATTTCGATCCATAAACTAATCCGGCTTGAATTTTATAAAAAAAATTTTCATACGGACGCACATTCTATAATAAGATATATAATAATGTTTTGAATTTATTATCGGGGGACAAGGTCTAGGTTTGAGTTTGATGCGGAAATGACTGATTGATTTGTTGATAATACAGATATTGTCTACAATTTTAATGCAATTTGTTGTAAGCAAGTACAATACGTTAATTCTTCTAAAATGGTTAAGTGAATGATAGAATGAATTTGACTTTATTTGACTGCACTTTTAATTTCAATCTCATTATTTGTACAATAACCATAAGATCGCAAGTACTTACCTGGGTAGGTAGGTGCTTAACTAGTTGTTATATGTACATAATAACTGACCAAATATATCTACTATAGAAATAGAAACGCCAAGGCTGAAATCTATTTGGATTTTGATTATGATCATTCATTGCTGCATCCCCTACCACCAAATAAGTAAAAACAACATACGAGTATGCCGTTACGTAAAATCGTTTAATGAAAAAATACTCTCAAAGTGTGTTCAGTGTAGATCATTTTACACTTCATTGCAAAATAGTTTCAACAAGACAAAAGCATACAAAAATGTACAAATGTCAAGTGTGCTGAATTATGCATTATTTTTCTAGCATATACAAATCTTGCATATTTATTTGGGGTCGTTTTTATATTATTTTTGTCCATTCAGGCATCATGCTGTTTGTCCTCAATCCACTCTCTACTCATCGCTTCCATGGTCTTCCATTCTTGTGCCCATCACGTCTTAGTTTTATTTTATTTTTAGAGACATATTCTATATATATCTAATTATCTAATCAATATCCTACTCACAGTCCACCCGTGTGCCTTTCATCTTGACCTGTCGTGTGCTTCCAACGTGATTGAAAAATAAAATAAACATTCAAACATATGAACAAGCAAGCTTTCGAAATTAGAAGGAATTAACTGCATTGCCTTAAAAATATGAAATCTACCTACGGCCGTGTAAACTATGACAAGTTGACCTTAACTTTCTATCGAAGCGAAGACGAGTAAACAAATAATAGTGGGTATTGCGATAGCTCTCTACGTTGGAGCACCGCGTAGCGCCAGTTTTGAACCAACAGCCCCAGGAAGCAATTTTTTAAGGGTGTATGTATGCCTATTTATTCGACTGACATTGAAACCTAAACAGCTTCATTGTATTGTAAGATTTGTCTTTTAATATATTTAACCAATCAGTTGCTTCATTATATTGGTTACTAGGTTTTAACTCGATTACCTCGAATTATATGAATTTGCGATTCGCAACTTATATTCACGTTTAATTTTTGGAATTTTTGCACTCATATCATAATTCAGATCGTACCCATTCTAATCTAGCAAAAAAAATCGCGGTCACAGAAATCGTTTAACTCCATTTTTTTACATGTCTTAAGTAATAAACAAATATGGCAGCCTCATCTCCACTAGAAATCGTTTAACATAAATATTTAAGATTACTCTAGATACCACTACTACACACTTTATTGATATAAAAGTAAACTAAAATGTAGGTAAAAATTTCATAAATTCTCCTAATAAATATGTCACTCGTGAAACCCGGCAAATTAAATTTACGTTCTACGAATTTACTAATAAATAGGTAGAGGTACAGGTGTGCAATTACGGGGAAATTTCTCTGTAATGACAAGTTCATCGTGTATATTAACTGATAGGATTACTGGAGCGAGCGGGTGAAATAGGCTAGAAAATAATCTAAGTTTCGATTTGTATGCATTGAGTTGAAAAAGACAATAGTCAATAGTTAGTGTTTGTTAGAGAACCAGGTATTAGTAGTTTAACACGTTTTTACATAGTAGGATTTTACGGACTATTGTATCGTAGTATGAATATTGAGATAACTAGTAGAAAATCATGTCCACATTTCTTATAAAATAAAAATGTTCTTATAAAAGCATTTACTAAAATACCTACTAAAAAAGCTTTGGATAAAATCTCCGTAGAAATTTAAACTTGTTTATCTCGTTGATGTCTTTTGTAGGAAGAGAGAACGTATGGTCCGAAAGAATTCAACGCGAGATGCAAATTGTTAGTAAAATCAAATTAAAGCGTGCTTTTTGATAAAAAGGTATTTCATCAACATATTATGTGTATCATTATGCCGGGTGTGTATGAAATAAGTGTAGGACCCCTTTGGGCAAGTTGAACAACTTTGGCTCAAGGTCTCAGATGACAAACCAACCAGTAAATAATTTCGATTTATTAGCGTGGTATATGCAAATCGTTATAAAAATAAAAAAAATATGTTGACAATATTTAGAATTAATACACAGTCTGAATAATGGGACATAAAAAAAATTAATGGAAAATATGGTTATGTGCAGTAAATGAAATTTCTTATGTATTCATACTAACTCGTTTATTTTTGTTTAACATCATATATTTTTCATATTGCGACCAAGTGTTAAATTAAATATCATGCCTCTTATCTCCAAATTCAGTTATTCGAAAAATAAAAAATAAAATCAGAAGAAATAAAGCAAATCTCCAGATATTTATGATTCTCGACCTATAGAGCAAAATTCAAACGATCGAATTATACAGGATGCAAACAAATCGGTCTAGCTATTCAAAGTTCGCAAATTCTCCAAAGAAATGTTTTATGGCAATATCTTGTTGCAGCCTCTCTCTATTAAATTTATGCATTCAATGATATGATGATCGGTTTTGAAAAAAGGCAATGTTATTTATTGAGATTTTACGTATAATTTGTAAAGTAATGAATAAAATGATTAAAATAAATTAAATAGGTGTAAATGATGCTGCAGACTTGACCCAGATTAGATAAATAATGTTGCAGTTTTAGATCAAATGATAAATGTGATCAAGGCTTTGCTACTCGCATAATATATTCACATACATATTTACAAGGAATTTAAAAATTCATGCTCCTATTTTTTGTGACTTCAAAAAAGAGTTTCTATTGGGCAGTACGGAAGAACGAATGAATTGTTACTATTTGTCGTATGAATAATTAGCAGTACTTGCTTTGTGAAAATACCAACGAGATAAGTATTACGCTTAACGTCGTACCGCGCGCACACTAGAAGAGCCACCGACTTAGAAATAAAAATTCAAAATGACGCCGAAACAACTGACACCATTTAATTTTTTTACCTCCTAATACAATATTTATGAGTGTTTCATGAAAGAAATACAATCACCCAAAAATATAAATAAAACATCTTTTTTTCTTTATTTAATTAATAAATTACTTATTTTTCGGGAAAATTTATTTTTTCTCCGTCAGCGTTTTGTAGGATGTTTGCATACGTAAGGTGTCAAAAGCTAGTATTACTTATAATATATCATAGCTCATGCATGATATAACTCCTTATTGTCTTAAGCGACACATATTCATTTATCTTAGCGTGTCATCTTATCTCAGTAATTAGCCCGTGTGTCACCGGAGGCTTTGGATGCAAGGGCCATTTATATCCATAACTGTTGTAATCTTGTGTAACTTTTTGTAGGTGTTATCATTATTTTCATCTTACAACAAGATCTGCCTATAACACGTCAAACTGGAATACACAATAGCGTTTAGAAAGTTATGCAAGGATATAACACTTAACTATGTAACTTTATTCCTCTTTGAGCTGCTAGTTTGTGAAACATCACACTTTGTTATGCTTTTGGGAATCTACTTTATTCCAAGGAAAAACATATATTACCGCGGTTAATTTAAAAGTAATTTATCTATTAAATTTTATATGTATCTTATAGATGATATAACCTTCAGATTTGTAGTGTAAAGTAATAATGATCACTGTATTTAAAATTAATTCGCAAAGCAGCGCGCTGCCCGAGCCGCCTCCAAATGAGTAGATGTTAGATGGTTATCAGCTGGCACTGCGCAGGTATATTACATACCAGTGACAGAACCATAATTTTTTGCAATTATGAAAATAGAAATAAAAATAATAATCTCATATCGATTAAAAGCCTCAAGATCTTAGATAAAAAATATTCATTTACTTTTACTTTTCACACATTCTTCAAGTAATTATCACTAACGTTTTAATGTGAGTTGTATATTTTTGTCCTCCTATACGTTTGAAGCGAGCATTGTTCACACCTGTGAAGTGTGCAGTGAGAATTCTGTAAAGAGGCCGAACAGTTTTCACCGTTTCCCTATGCAACAATAGTCAATATTTACTATTAGAGAGCGAAGAGTGAAGTAGCTTTTACCTTTCGTTGCTAAGATAATAGGCAGGTGATGTGATGCGAGAAAAGTGAGATATACATATACATAAATAGACTGCGATTCTTAATTATAACTTAGAATTTCTCATACGGGTAAACCAAAATGGGTGACAATATTTCATTATAAGCCAAAAGACGTTCACTGCTGGACAACGGCTAAGGATTTCCACGACGACCGGTGTTGCGCTGTCCGCCTTCGGCGGCTCCCGTGAGGTCATCAGGTCATCAGTCCACCGGGAGAAATATTTAAATACCAAGAATATTGGTCTACAACTATGGTCTACGAGGAGGGATCAAAAAGTAGTGAGAATGAGATAGAATATAATGACTATTGATATCTTAATAATTTATTTTTCTACATAGTCTCCGAGTCTCTTTACACACCGAGTCCAGCGCTTTTCCAAGGCTTCAATCCCTTTCAAAAAAAAAGTTTTGTCTTGGTCCTGCAAAAAGCTCTCCACGGCATCCATCACCTCGTTGTCGTCTTCGTACCTGTTTCCCCTTAAGTATTCTTTTAATTTGGGGAACAGATAAAAATCGCTAGGCGCTAGATCTGGTGAATAAGGGGTCAACCAATTCGAAGCCAGCTTGTTGAATGGCAGCCATCGCAACTGCCGAGATGTGCGCGGGTGCGTTGTCGTGATGAAACAGCACGCCCTTTCGAAGTTTCCCTCTTCTTTTCTCTTTGATGGTATTCCTCAACTTGGGAATTAATGCTGCATAATATTGGCCTGTAATAGTGGTTCCACGCTCCAGGTAATCAATCAACAATATCTCTTCTGAGTCCCAAAATATTGAGGCCATAACCTTGCCAGCCGTTGCCACGGCACTAAACTTCTTCGGGGTCGGTGATGATGGCCGTTTCCATTGTGAAGATTGCTGTTTTGTCTCGGAATCAAAATGATGGACCCATGTTTCGTCCATTGTTACAAAACGAGACAAAAAGTTTTCAGAATCTTCTTGAAACTTGTCCAACAATCTCTTCGAAATGTCAAGTCGATTTTGTTTCTGTCTGTCCGTTAACATTCTCGGCACCCATCTTGCGGAGACTTTTCTCATATTCAAAGATAGTTGCAATATGCATTGAATACTTCCATATGAAATGCCCGTTTCTTGAACTAAGTAACGGATGGTAACTCTTCGATCGCTCAATACAATTTTCTCGACTTTAACAACATTTTCTTGGGTGACTGACGTCAATGGGCGGCCGCAACGATGTTCGTCTTCCGTGCTCGTTCTCCCTACTCAAAATTGAGAAGCCCACCTTGCGACAGTGAAATACGGCGGAGCAGACTCTCCTAATGTTGCCTCCAAATCGCAGTGAATCTCTTGCGTCGTTAACTTTTTTAAACAGAGGTATTTAATAACGGCTCGCACTTCGTTTTTCTCCATTTTCGAGAACACGTTCTGACACGAAGCAAACAAATGACTACATTCAGAAAAAAACAAAAGAGAATCGAAAACTTTTTCTTTATTAATATTACAAATATCTGAGCTATGCCTGCCAGTATTCATTTTTTTTCTTACCAAGGAGTATATATATCGTTCTCACTACTTTTTGATCACTCCTCGTACAACTTAGAAAAAAAAATTGACGATTTCAAAACATGTGTAAAACATCTACTTAAAAAAGCGGCCAAGTGCGAGTCGGACTCGCCCATTAAGGGTTCCGTAGCAGCAAGTAACATAATATAAAAGTTTTTGTAGTTCGTTGTAACTTGAATGAAAGGTAAATTGCGGTTTACGATTTATGACGTATTAAAAAAAAACTACTTACTAGATATCGTTCAAACCAATTTTCGGTGGAAGTTTGCATGGTAATGTACATCATATATATTTTTTAGTTTTATCATTCTCTTATTTTAGAAGTTACGGGGGGGGACACACATTTTACAACTTTGGAAGTGTCTCTCGCGCAAACTATTCAGTTAAGAAGAAAATGATATTAGAAACCTCAATATCATTTTTGAAGACCTATCCATAGATACCCCACACGTATGGGTTTGACGAAAAAAAATTTTTTGAGTTTCAGTTTGGGGAGCCCCCAAAATTTATTGTTTTTTTTTCTATTTTTGTGTGAAAATCTTAATGCGGTTCACAAAATACATCTACTTACCAAGTTTCAACAGTACAGTTCTTATAGTTTTGGAAAAAAGTGGCTGTGACATACGGACAGACAGACAGGCAGACAGACAGACATGACGAATCCATAAGGGTTCCGTTTTTTGCCATTTGGCTACGGAACCCTAATAAAAAACATTTTGAGTTTGAGTTTGGTCATTATTTATTATCAAATACTGCTGAATATAGGCCTCCCCCATAGAATTTTATGCAGCACGGTTCTAAGTCACACACATAATCCGGTGATTTTCTGCAAGTCTCATTAGCGCACGATTGATTGATTGATATACTCTTTATTGTACACACACAATATATGTATATATATAACAACAAAAGAAATAATATTAAAGTAATAGTGGTACAATGTGGGCGGTCTTATCGCTTAAAGCGATTTCTTCCAGAAAACCCAATGAGTCTGTGGGAGACCGGTCTACACTATCTTCGACCTTGTACTAGGACTTTGTACTAGGTAGAAAAAAAATATTGACGATTTAAAAGCATGTGTAAAGCATCTACTTAAACAAAAAACATTTTGAGTTTTTGAGTTTTGAGTTTTGACCCGCAGAGACCACACGAGAACTTTTCTTAGTTATCGGTTATCTGTTCTGCGATCTATGCCACTTATTGCCACTTAAAGTTAGTTCTTCTACGGACATCCACAAAGAAACCCAAAGCATATCTCTAAAAGGTCCAATCGCATAACATTTACAGTGTTCAATTGTTTATATAAATCGATCAGAACCATAGAGAGGTCCAGTATATCAATCCCACTTATCACTTAAGGAATTTCAATATTTTTCATCGCTCTAGTAATATTTGCCATGTTAAGGGCTTAAATAAAGTATCGTACAAGTGAAGTGTGTTTCCTGGACATACAGGAAATAGCAATTAACAGAAAATGTGCAACTAGTGAATTGTGAAACTGTCTAGTGTGTACGTGTGTGCTGGTGCCAGTCAAACTGCCCAAGGAAGGACTAGTTTTTCTTGGTTTTTTCATATTATGTGCCCTCGCTAATTTTCTTTGCAATTTTTTGTAACTAGTTACGATTTTATGCAATTTGCAAACATTTATCACCTATAAAATTTATTTATTACCCTCAATGTAGCTTGATAGATAAAATCGAAAAGGAAAACTCTAATGCTTGCATTACAATCGGCTGTACCATCGTCATTGTGCCGCGATTTTTGCCAGTTACCTGCTAGTGTTGAGTAAGCATCTAAATTTTTTTCCAAAGGTCATAAATAGGTAGCAAAATTATATTTTGCTGTCACAAAGATATATTAAGGGTCGTGAATTGCATGAGATATATTGGTTTTCAAATGGCTGTAAATCTTTTGTGAATCGACCTTGTGGAAATATAATAAAAAATTGCGGTAATATTATATTGTTAGTTCATTGGGCAAAGGATGAATCAAGCCACCAGTCGACCAATTAGTTTACGAAATATCGCTTAAAAGTTGAGACTGTTTCGAAATTTACACTTTCAATACAACGAATGTACTTACCTTAGGTGATTTACTTGCGGTTTTACGCTATTCAAGTTTCAACTTCTGACTCATCAAGTCATTCAAATAGTTTCATTTGAAAACGTAATTTTTTCAAGTTGTGAATATATGTATATGTAGATATTTATTTGTGAAACCAATGGGGCAATTTGCATTAAGAGTTTCCATCTTGGTGTCGTTAGTGAGTATGTAAAGCTATAAACTATTAAACTAACTTTTATATGCTTTAAAATGTGCGTTTGCAAAACAATGTCTAGTGAAGTGAAATTGACGTGCATGCACTGGGGCTTTTGTGCTGCAAATTTTGCCTTGACCGCGAAGGTGGGGTCAATGCCTCTGATCAACGTTAGAAAGGTTTCTCACTAGTTCTTTAAGCATTTAAATTTGACTCTCAAATTGTTAACATAATAAATATTGTACAGATATTTTAAAGGTATAAAGTACATATTAAGTTGGGATCAGTGTTCCTTTTAAGCATTTACAGCCCGTGTCAGGTGGCATGCTCTTCCTTAACATAATGGGAGAATGTTATCTCCGTATTATTATAATTTTATTTACTTACAAAAAGAAATTAACTAAAAAAAGATTTAAAAAATACAACACTTGAGGTATGTAGACAATTTTAGATAGGTTAAGTAAAGTATAATATTATAACAGTCACAAAAGAAAACAAAGAAAGTAACATGATAGTTATAATAGGCGTACTATTAGAATAACATGTTTTTACTTACTTACTTAAATTAACTTAAAAAAGTATACGAATTATGAAAAAGATTACTAAGATTTCTAACCTTAAACTTGTCTGATATAATAAGTAAAAAATTTCCGACTGTAATAGACAATGGAAGTGATAAGTCGAACCACCAATTGTAAGGATGTGTCATAGCCGATTGACTGGATCGCGGGCGCTTTCACCGTGAGGTGCGCGTGCGCAGGTTAGTAACGCAGGCATAGATTAATGAGGCACACTACGTCAGAGAAATGTCGGCTTGTCATATGCTGCCCTACAGGTGCCGTGCCACCACGAAAACTATTCTTAGCTAATTAATAAAAAAAGGGTCGGAAATATTGTTTTGTATAATGATGTAGATTAATTATAAGGTTGTTTGTAGAACAGAATGATCACGATCCGAAAGTTAAAACTATACGTTTCAATGCCATGATGAATGTTATTCGAGACAGTAGTTTACTATGTCACTATCAAGATTACACCATGTAAAAAGTTTGATCGTCCGTTTAGTCGCGTATAGAATCGTGACAAACTACCGGTATTAGAACTCTGAGCTATGTGCATTTATCTTGGCATAAACGTACTCGTAACACATGTAAGGTCTAACAGAATCTACTGAACCTATTTTAAACATATCTGTACAACTAAATTGGGGGAACTATTCTACTCATGAAATTGAACAAGTTTCTCCAAGGTACCCATTGTCAAATAGGTTGTTTTTTGAAATTTTTAATAGGCCGATCACCTAATCAGTTAACTTAGTATGGGAATAATAAAAAAAAATCGCCTATTGACTATGGGTTTCTTGTGAGAAGTTGCTCAGATTTATAAGCAGAAGCGACAGTTGAAATAGTTTTAGTTGATTTTGTTAGACTGTTTATATTTTTATATATAGTCCAATAGGAAATTTTGGAGTTTTCATGGTTTGTTATTTTTTAATTAAAAATAAAAGTTTCAGGGATCAATGTTTTGCCGTCATTGAATCATATCAGTTAGATCATGCAACAGCATCAATTATGTTCTGTTTCTTGTTTACAACGCCTTATCCAATCAATATTTTAGTTACATTAGCCTCACATGCTATTATAGCATAACTAATTATAACTTGCAACGGTGCTGCGGTTATCAAAACGGTGCGGGCGCGTAATCGCAACGGCGTGAATCGGTGGAGAAATCATGCGCTTCCGAGGACGAGTGTTTCCGCCCCGCTACATCCCGTGTACCACGCCTGTACGTCAGAAGAACAGCAACGTGATTTTAGCAAGGAGATTTTACGATAAATTGACTGAAACATTTGATCTTGATGTTTTATAAACCTTTCTCGGACTTCCAAGCCACAGAGGAGCGGAGTGACGATATAAAACTTCTTTGTTCCAAGCATTGGAATTTAAAGTACATAAGTAAATATATCTTAAATTACATTGAAGTTTTAGGACACTAAGATTACTAAGATAAATACAAAGGGATATAAAATAATGAATATGGTATAAATACTAATAGACGCAATTAAATGACCATGTTTGACTCAACCACACTCAACGAAACTCTACTTATGTATGTACGTATAAAGTCAATTTACTGTATGTCGTTATATATCTTTTACTGTTATGTTTCAATTATTGTAATGACCTAAAATGACGCAATTTTGATTTATTTTCTACCCCGAGAAACCCCGGTCTAGAATCATTAGACAACCTTCTGTCTATGCACAAGAGCCCGAGTAATGGGCAATAGCGCAGAAACCGCAGTCCGGTGTATTCCGCATGGGTGTTTACGATCACGTAATCACAGCTACTAATAACAACTACTAAATAAAATATATTGGGTTTCGAAAGTCACAACCTTGCCGCACTCTTGACCAAAAAGGTTTTATTCACAGTAGCTCAACTCTCGACACTTGATCTTGAGAAACAGGCTTTGGCGAATGCGTATGGAATGGTTATTACACTCAGCTTAGAACAGGTGCTATTTAGTGTAATTGGCTTAACAATGCATGAAATATAGGGTCAATTTGGTATAACTTTAGTAGCCGGGATCATTCATCCGGATAACAATAGAGTACCTATCTGAGCTGCATTTATTTATTATTAGGGACACTTCTAAATAGTTCAGCTGTAAAGTTAAGTTGACTGAACATATGGGTATTTTTTGTTAGCAAATTGAACAAATGGGAACCTTTTTTCTATCAGGGCAATCAACTGATAGACATATACCTAATGCCTAGCCATCTTAGTTATTTATTTGTTTTTTTAATGTTAATAGGTATTTAAATGTACTTTATGAGTTAGACGCTTCAAATTTAAGTATGTAGTAGAGTTATATTATTTCGTCTGGATGAATGAAACTAAAATACGAATATCAACCAAAAAAAAATGAGTATTTTTTATTTAGACTCATAAGCAATGCGTATTGTAGTCCCATGTTATAAAAAATAATATTCAAATTTTTCATATCAAGTTATTTATTATTCATATACAGGGTGTAACAGAAGTATGTGACAATACTTCAAGGTTGGCTTTTACCCATCAAACTGAACAACTTTTGTTCTACAACTTTGTTGAAATCTCAAAATTTTTTTTGGATTTTCATACAAATCAATCAGCTGGCGAACCAAGTTTGTATGAAAAGTCCAAGTACTAAAAAGGGTATGAATATTTTTGAGAACGGCGAGAATATTTACTGTATGTCATAAAATTTAGCATTATAGGTACCAACTAAAAGGCATATACAATATGGGCCATATCGTAAGATCTCTCCATAGAGATGCACATCTTTGCAATAGAACATGCCGAAGTATTTCCACAGAGTTTCTAAATACATTGGAATTCAAATAAATTATTATATTTAATAGCAACTTATGTAAATGAATAAATAAAATTTTAAGCTCAATACTGACGATATTTTTTACTTTACGAAGTGCTTAGGAACTTGCTATCTATATAATAAATAAAGTGACTGTACCTATCTCATCTCTCTTCTTTCTTTACATTTATAAAATAAATTTATACGAGATCGTGAGTGGACAACTATGTACAAGGAATCAACAAAATGTTTGCTAAGATAAGTTTGTTTGTTTGTTTGTAAACTCTTCATTGTAATTAAAAACAAAGTACATCACATTAACAGGAAAAAATGTACCAGGGCGGATTTATCCCTTACGAGATCTCTTCCAGTCAACCTTAGACTGTTGAGAGGAATTATATTTAAATAAGAAGTATAAAATAAGTAGGTTTCGTTCTAAAACACATCTCGGATAGCTTATTATAAATCACTGAAATATGAAGGTTAAATGTTAACCAGTTTAGAAATAGTTCCTTAAAATACAGTTTGAGCATTTTACACCTTCAAAGTACCTAATAAAGATCTGACCAACTTTAATGTGGGTGTATGGGTACTTAATTTTTTTAAAGTTTGTTAGTCAAACACGAATGCCACTGGATATAAATATGTTCAGAGATTAGCTAACGAGTAATAGTCTCATTGTCCTGCAAATTCTTGGATTTTCGTAATACAAACAAAGAAACTAGTTTTTTGAATATTAACGTTTCTTTAGTACGCCATTAATCTATTGTGTTTATATTGACGACCCGTATAGTACTAAAGTCGTAATCATAAACCTTAAGTAAGGTGTGTAGTAATTATTAACATTCTAAAGCTATATGTTCATGTTAAAATTTTGAAACATTCGAAGTACGAGTACTTTTAAACTTCATTTTAATTTATGAAACAGAATAACGTCGCAATACTGCGTACCTTCAACTAAGACCCTAGCTGTCGACGGGGCTACGAGCACCTTACACCTTAGACACAATACAGTTGTGCAAGTGTGTCATCTGGCCAGCACTGTCTGTTGTAGATATACCCTAAAATTCATCTGCATATATTCTCTTTTTTAACATGCACACTTTAATAATTTTCTTACAGAAAAGATGTTGTAATACTGTGATGGCAACATTCGCTAAAAGCTTTGTACGTTTTGATATATTATCAGGTTGTGAGTAACACTCTTGAGTAAACAGTTGTATTTTATTATTATGTAGACGTTTTTCGTATTGTGGTGACTTAGTAATAGTGATAGATGCGGAGATAAATGTTGCGGCTGCACCTAAGATCAGTAGGCCAATCCCGCGCTCGCGCCGGGTAATGACTGTGTAATGATGATTCTGTAATAGCGTTTGTTACGTAACATTTCCTTTGCATAAACCATATTTATATTCCCATTTAGTGTATCGATGGTAGGTAGGTCAAGACCAATGTGCATTTATTTAACTAGTAACCACAAATTGATATGAAAACGAATGCAATTGATATTTGACACAACACCGCCGCGGCCATCAAGCGACCGCCAGTTCCTAACCACATTTATTTCATGTTTGTTAGTCTCATAGTGATAAAATAAAATTTTAACTAGTATTTCGTAAAAGAAACTAGTTGGCACATCAGCGGAATGAATAATTTTAAGCCATCATGCAAATCTCATGGCTAACATAGACGCATCAATTTCAACTACGAGATCTCTCGAGTTATCTTTTATTCAAGAATTAGCCTTAAACAAGAATATTTTGTAAAATTAATGTATTAATTATAATTTGCATTCATTTTATAAATTACTAGATAGTTAAATGTAAAAGTGATTTTTAAGAATGCCCCTTTCTAGTTTCTCTGTAAACAAGACAGTTTCGTTTTGCACGTAGACCGTATACCTACATACGGATACCATAGTAGAACGACCACATCTAGATATTATGTTACATTATAGTAATATTGCTGTTGCTGTAACTTTGTCTTAGCTGGCCAGATTCACTTTCTACTTGAAACGGAAAGTCTTATTTCAAGATAGTTTATTCACGAGAATTTATACAGTTAAGTATAAATAAGACGTGTTTGTGAATTTTGCTCCTGCTTTTAAAAATTGTATAATTCCTCTCAACACATAAGGTTGACTAGAAGAGATCCCGTAAGGGCTAAGTCCGCCATTGTATATTTTTCCTCCTAAAGTTTTGTATATATTTTACTTTTTGCAATAAAGAGTTTACAAACAAACAAACAAACACGTATTCACTCTTACAACACTTTGTGAGCTTCATATGACACGTCAAACAGGACTCGAGGTAAGGCCGAAACGTATTTTAAATTAATGTTAGCAATAACGCAATATTCGTCGAGGTTTTTATATCATGATTCATGAATAGTTCTTATAAAAAGAGCATTCTGACACGGCAAAGAAGTTCTAGTAAAAAAATATTTTTGAAATCTAGACCTAATTATAATATGTTATTGAAAAATACTAGTTATGTTGAAAAACCACTACGATAAGACATGAAAGCCCAGTCGAGAAAATATCCCCTCTTTACATGTATAGGAAAATCCTTAATTTTTTATTATTGTCTTTCAATAATATTCAGACTAGTAACTCATTTTTACTACGTTACCTTTTACGTTATCTTTTCGTTTCTTTATTTTTGAAATTTAGATAAAATAGACTTCGAAATACTGTTCAAGCCTATATAGTTAACAAACTAATACAGTCCTAAAAGTATCTAAGAAGAAAAAGTTCTTATTGAGTTATAGATTTTCAAATTAGCGTATCGTTTTTGTTTTAATATTTATAAAAAAAAACTTACGGAGAATAGGTACAATTTCTGCTTTGAACGAAGTACATTCTGTATCTGTGTGACACACATGAGCCTGAACTAATGTCTTTTTTGTTTCCCATAGAAAAAATATTTCTTATGTACTGCATCAAATTAACTCTATCATGAATTATGAACAACTGGACTTGGTTCAAAGTTTAACGAGTGACAGCCTGCAACCGCAATCCACTGACGACGGACGCCACAGTTTCTCAGAGGCACGACGTGTCTTTGGTTCAACTCATGCGCAGCTAGCTATGTACATATATAGCACGACGAAACCAATATTTTATCTACGATAGCCTTGCTTGTTAATTATGTGTCTTGTTTGTACAAGAAACTCTTAGCTTTCGTAAAATAAGTAGACAATTTTAAAAATTGAAACATCCATAACGATTTAGAAAAACACGTCCATCATTATTATCGATGACTTTCGTAAATCTAATTGACATAAAACAATGGTGAGCCGGTATTTCACAAGTTAATGCCATCAATTTATTACAATTCGCGTACAATACAACTTCACGGCGATTTGACCACAGTAATCCCAACTTAAGCAGCTAGCATATTATACGACTTCGTACTTCGTACATCGTACTTGTATCATTTGCCATTAGATCGCCTCGCATTCGTTTTTCCGTTTACGCTTTACGCTTCGTTGATCTTCTTGAGTAGCGTAGCGCAGTGTCGTGCGATAGTTTTCTCCATTTGTCATGTCAATAAAACTTACTTATATTTATTTCTTAATCAATAATACAATTGCGTTACGTTTTATTTTAGCACAATACTTTCTATGACATTGGTAAACTTCTGTGGATAAACTTTTGGACAAAAATATTTTGACAGCTTCCAACTTTGTTTCAATTGCTTACCTGTAAATGTAAACTCAAAGACGTTTGTACTTTGTACTATCTACTGCTGCAAATATGAAGATATGAGAAATCACGACGTTAAAAAAACTTAATAAAAACAATTGTAGTACATTGACCCGAAGATAACGTTATAGTAGCCGCATCCGTTGGCACTGACTTAAACGTTTACTAAAGTAGCTAAAGGCGACTTGTTTTCCAGTATGTAAGTCGTCGCCTTTCTCCGACATCCGGTGTCCGGCTGCCTGCGCCCGCGCCGCTACCAGCTGACGCATATTGGATCAGAAGCGGTTTACGAACTTCGCATTTTTTGAGAGCCGAGAGGATTCATGAATAAAATATTTTATAGTAATGAATAAAATGCCTGAGGTATGCGAAAAAACCTGTGCCCCTGCAATGGGGACGATATGGGTTGTTAAGAAATAAAATAAAAGGATAAAAAAACATTAACCACTTACAGTTCATAAAAGTGAAAGTTTTTATATGTGTCAATACAAAATGCTAATTATATTTGGTGTATTTTATTTGTGTTATTAGCGTCAATAGATTTTCCCCGTATATTGATTAAAATTAAAATTAAGTGGCAGTGGGCAGGGCACATACATACATATTACTTTATTTTATTTTGACGATCATATTATCCTCTGACATCTTTTTAAATAAGTATATTTTGTAAGTTGACATTGATAATATGAAATAAATGAATCTAATCTAATCTAATCTAATCATAGCTCGTAGAACAGATGGCCGTTGGGGCAGTAAAGTTCTCGAGTGGCGACCGTGCACCGGAAGATGCAGTGTGGGCAGGCGTCCGACTCGGTGGACCGACGGCCTGGTGAAGATTGCGGGATGCCGCTGGATGCGACCCGCACAGGACCGGTCGGTGTGGAAATCCTTGGGGGAGGCCTTTGTCCAGCAGTGGACGTCTTTCGGCTGATATATAGATAGATTGATTAAAAATATGCATTAGAATTATTTTAAACAAGGATCGACCTACCTACAATATGAAACTGATATTACTGAATTAGGGTCAGGTCATACTGAAACACGACTTGAAGACGCGTGAACAAGATCGGTTACTTCGCAATGTGTCTCGCGTGGTTAGTGAGTTCAATATTTCTATCCGCTTCACTTTTGAATGAGTATCATATAAGTAATAAATTAGTTTTATGTTAACGCAATCCAAAAAAAGTGAGCGGAGCACTGCTCTGTCTGAATTGACCTGAATACATTTTGGCTTTCCATGCTAAATTATAAAGCTGTGGTGATAATTAATTATACGAGTACAGCAGTACTGCTTATACTTTCTCGCAAAAGCGTACATTCAATAGCATAATCACCTACTAAAACTCGCAAAAGATTTGTTTCATAGCGTAGGCAAGCAATAAGAAGCGGATTGATTGATTAAAAAATATTTGAAGTTTGTCACCAAAAATGATTTTGCGAGAAAACATACTTTTTAATTGCGATACGTTCTATGAAGCCCTTGTACATAAGTACACACAAAAACTCATATCAAATCAATTGAATATGAAAATTAGAACATGAAAACGGAATACGTTTGCGTATCGAATATCAGTTTCCAAAATACGCAGTGCTATAAAAAAGGAAAATTCTTGGTAAAGAAATTTAACAGATATAAAATCATATTTGCACCTTCTTATGTCAGAATATTTCTGCTTACTAACAAAGAAATCTACATATTTTTATACTTATACAAAATTAAATATTGTTTTAGTTCATATACATTGCCTTCCTCCTTGTTGTCGTTACACAATACGATGCGTATGGATTATATAGCGCGGTCTCTGAACAACCAACCATATTTGAACATTTTATGGCTGCAGTTTTAGGATTAGGTGAAATCTAGGTTGCGAAGCACGTACGTCGTTAATTTCCAACCCACAGCTTACTAATTCTTTGGCCTTACATTCAACAGCAGGTTTTTTGAGGCATTAACCCATTCGTTGATCCTTCTAAGCAGATTATGTTTTTCTAATGTGGAGCGTTTTTATGATTGTCTTTCTGTTACGGTATTCAATTCACGATCGTTTTTTGTTGATTGAGAATTTAATTAATCAGTAAAGCAACCGTTCCTAGTACTCTTATTTGGATAGTCTTACACTTGAATAACTATAGAAGTTTATACTTGATTAGAATTAGAATTAGAATAGGATAAAGATAGCTTTTGTAGTCTTCTCCCTTTAGTGCCTTATCCCTTTATATGGGATCGGCCCTTCTCGTTTTAAGGCGCCAAGATAGTCGGTGTTGGATTGTCTGTTCGTCCACTTGTGCCCGTTCCAAATCTTTGGCAACGGTCGTCCACCACTTCTTGTCTGGGATAGCTAGGGCTTTCTTGACAACGTATTCTTCGTTCCGCCTTATCACATGCCCTAACCATCGTAAACGAGTTTCCACCATCTTATCTACAACGGGTGCTACCTTGAAACTTGATACTTGATTTTAGTAAAAGTATTAATAATGTACCTATTATGTCATAGGACAAAGGTAGCTTTTGTAGTATTTATTGGAAAAGGTACTTTTTACCATTGATTTATAGAGTAATTATTTGTATGTTAAACTTGTATTGAACTTGACACTACGATTTTTAATTTTGCTGTTAAATTATAAGACAACACTAAAATTATGACAAAGCATTTAAGTTGACCTTATTTAACAGGATGTGCAAAGTAACATTTGATTTTTTTTTAAAAACCTCAGTATACCACTGAGGTTTGTTAATAACCTTGTTTTTAATAATACCAATAAAAAAATACTTGAGTTCATTATACCCAAAAAACTTTTATAAAGAAAACGTAAGTAATTACTTAAAGTTTTATCATTAATTTCAGAAATAGTTCAGCCAACGTGCGTTCTGGAGTCGGAGTTTGGATTCAAAATCAACTGCGCCTTCAAGAAGTCTGGCCTGTTCAGGGTGCGGAATCTTGGAGGCATCAAGGCACACGCCAGTCTAGGTATGGGACCGTCTTCGATCACTAATTTATACTATATTCTATCAAATGCAGCTAAAGCGAAAGTAAAATTAATGTACGCTAAGCGAATATCCTGCAAACGTGAAATTATCATTTATGATTTATTGCCCGTACCCGCAGTGTATGGGCGCCAAAGATGGGGTGCCTAATTACATTATTTGTCTACTAGCCATATCATTATTTTTAATTGATTCCAATCGTATATTATTATTCTTTAAAGATTTTTCTAAATTTCAAATAAATTATAAATTAAATAATGTTAAATTTTCATACCTATAGTGACGAAATAACATACCGTTAGGAATGTCTCCAGGACTCGGTCAAAACAGCTCAAACGACGCCCTAGGTTTACACGTTCTTGAGGTGTGTTACTTGCAAAGCACTTGTACACCTATTTTGCAGACTCGTGCTGTGTGTCTTTGCAAATAAAGTAGTAAGTAGATAGAATTATTTTTATAACATGAAATTGTTATAAACAATAGATAATTTTAATTTTCATTTAATTTTCATATTTTCAACACAAGTTCAATTCGCCCATCACTACAAGGAGAGACTATTCTTTTCCCGTTTTTCAATCAAAAATACCGTTCACCAAGGAAGTGAAGCTTCCTTTTTGTTACTTGGTAACAGTATTGTTTCACACTGTTTTTGTATACCCAATGGTATGATTATGATAATATTGATAACCTATGACCTATGACGGTCTTGATTATGTCCGATCCTTGCCTTCGAATTTCGATCCAGAATTCTCAATGAAAAAAGAGTGTCAGAGAAATCTTTGACTATCTAAACTAAAACATTGACGGATGATTACAATGACAATAGTTAAGTTCGAAGAGTAATGAATGGTTGTTCTAGCTTCCTAACACCAATTGTTTGGAACAAATGACCACAATCGCTCGTCGCTTTCTCTGACCATTGAAGGCCGAACGAAAACTTTGGGTGACCAGCGCTAGTGCCACAAATAACTCACATACTTGCGTTGGCATGTATGTTGATTGAAGCCTTTATATATGACATTTGTATATATTTTTACTATAAATAACCTCTCAGTAGTACCTTTTTCTTGTTTACGTCCTATTAATATTAAAAACACAAATATAATTATTTTCAACTGGTTAACACAGCTTAGTTGTTAGTTTCATTGATTTCATAAAGACAGATAGTGATATTACAAGCCTTCAGATGTTGGCAAAGACTGTCTAGCAGTGAGTTGGAATGGGTTGAGAATAAAATTTAATTGAATCGTCTTTACAACACGCACTTTATAGAATTTCGCTAATATTTCATGTTCATTTGGTAATTTATTTATACATGTATGACATTATATGTTGTTATTTGTATTATGATAATAGATTTCGTATGCAATTACGTACTAACATTGATCGTTTTGTTAGTCCGAAGTTAATAATGTATATTGGCGATTTTTACTGCGATACATACCGGCGAATTATTTATTTTTTATTAATTGTACGCCAGTATTTTGTAATATCATGTTTCTTGTCAGTGTTGAATGATGTCACGAGCGTTGATAAAAAAAGAATCGTCCGATATAAAAGGAAAATGTATTTATTCAAAGACTCTCGTTTCGATTTTCTATTGTATAACATAACTTTGTATATATTTCGATTCCAGGGTTTAGTTTAGGAGATGAGCTGGGCTTTGAGCAGTCATTGACGAACCTGGACCCCAGCAGACGGCGCTCGGTCAGCGTCAAGAATGGAGCTCCCAATCTGATTGCAGACACCTCTGCCAGGCCGGCAGTCAAGCAAGAGGTAAATCCAACTTCTACCTACCTTTAGTATCTAAAGATTAAGCTGATGCTAAGCGAGCGAATGTATTGGTATAAGTGTTTCAAGCTATGCGGATGTTTTGTTGCTAGACATTTGAATTTACGTAAGTTTTATACAAGACCTAGCGAAATATTAATGTTATAATTAAAGAGTACCTCTTCTATTATGTTTAATACTTATAGCGATAAAAAGATACGATTTTACTGTATAGAGTTACACAATAAGTCATTTTCTGTTCTTTCAGAAACGTGGGAAGCAAAACAGGATCATGATGCGGCCTGTGGCTCCAGTCAACCGGCCGAACCAGGCTGCAATGGATAAGCTGACTACACTGCACCGCCGCGGCTCGAGCACTATGAAGCCTATTGTGGTCTCGGGGCTCACCGCGGAGAATGCATCACCCAACTTGGACCGCGTCCACCCCACTGTCACCATGGCAAAGCCAATGCCAATGGGTGTGCCACCATTTAAACCTTTGCCCCCGAAGGAAGAAAGCCTCAAAGTTCTCCCAATAGCACAGTCTACTAAGAAATCCTTCACACCGCTCCAGATCCCGCAGTCGAAAGGACCAGGACCGATGTATCAAAGTGAGAATTACCCCCACGTATCGCATGATCAAGTATCCAAAATGGTTTCACAAATGACTGCATCACATAACAACGCCCAGCCACTTCTCAGAATAACACCGACACCTTTGATAATAAATTCTCCAAAAATGTACTCCATGCCGACCACAGTTAATCCGTTCGTTCCCATGCCAATAGCAGCTCCACCTTCACAGGGCCTAACAATCATACCCGCACCTGTTTTGAAAGATTCCATGCAAACACTACCAAATAAAACACCCACCTACGCTCAAAATTCATATTCTATCCAAAACATCAATCCTATCTCTAATTTTGTAGATCCAGTTCCCCACCAAGTCCACGACCTCGCCAGTCTTTATCCCGTTTATAATACGAAAAAGGTTGACGATTATAATTCTATCACTGGCTATGGAGATGATACGACTCTCAAGTTCAACAAAGAAGATATAAACGCAAAGATAGCAGAAATCGCGAAGGCTGGGAACATCTCGATGGAAGCGGTCGAGGCCGCCATTGCCCTGCGACAGCAGCAGCTGCTGAGCAAGTACGCCAACATACAGATACCCACCACTACAGCGACCACTTCTACTACTACAACTACGACGGAGGAACCTTTAGTTTTCCAAACCGAGCCTGAACCAGAGATCGTAATACCAACAGTTCCTCAGAAGCCAAAGAGGTAAGTTGAATTACGAGAATATACCTACTTGCATGAAGTCTCCTCGTAGCTTCTATTAAAATATTTTTACAATAATCTGCTGGATCAATGTTACTGATAGTTGGAAGCTTTAAAACATAATAAGATGGTATTATAATGTAATATAAAGTGAAAATATCCTAAACTTTCTTCATGGGTACGACGCTACAGTGGAAATATGTAAATCTGCAATTTATAACGTTTTAGCGGATGTGAAGGCAAATTTAGCCTATAAATTATAATATGTAATTATATGATTCAGATTTAGATTAGTTAAAGCCAATATTAATGTCTACTATTTTTACACTTCATCGTTACTTAACTGCTCATACCAACCAAAATATGAGCTTGATGACATACCAATGACAAACCGTAGTTTATTTCCTCCAGAACTCTTGCCACTTTTACTACGATATTACATAATCGAATTTGAAATCAATATAATGAACGGGCTGATGATTATACAAGGTTTAGATTAGCTAGTTGTATTGTATTGTTATGTTGTCTCAAGTTATAGTAAATCTTTTACTTGATTACTTTAGAGTTTTAGGCCCGTATTTATAAAAGTTACTTAAGTAAGACTCAAATGGCTACTTGGTTGAGACGAATTTGAGACGCGATCCGGAACTCGAGATGGTTGCTGATTTATAAATCGATTTTGAGACGAACTTGAGTAAGTTCAGATTTCAAGTTCGAGTTTTAGCGCCATGTCAAAAAGAGTGAATGACTGAATGAACTAATTGAAACATTTTCGTTTCCATCAGATTTTATTTACGAATTTATATTTTTTTCGTTTTAAATATGCATTTTTTAAATTAAATAATACAAGTTAACAAGTTAATATGAAATAACTTAAATAAAACCAATTTTAAATATATTTCATTATTATTGTTTGTATTTAAAACTAATAAAAATGTTTACGTCGTGACAAAGACAATGTTCCGAAATGAAACGTAGTTCTGACAGATATAAACAAACGTCAAATTTAGCAGGACATATTTTCTCCATTCCATGCCTCTTGGTATGCCAAAAAATTACACATTTATCAATAATAAACCATATTGCTAATAGTTTTTGTCGATTTATTTTCTAACACTTCAGTTTTCATAAGATGTAATCAAAATTTCAAAATTGTAATATTTTCTTCATAAATTAATAACTATTCATCACGTATTTTTCTTGAATCATAGCATCCAGATCATGAAAACGCTACTACTGTCTCAATTATTCATCAATTTTCGTGTATTTTTTTCGAAATTCACTATTACGCCATGTCAGTTGATAGTAAAATAGTTACTTAAGTCACCAGCAACCCTGACTTGGGTTTTGACAATCTTAAATCGGACATAAGTAGCCACCTGAGATCTGAGTTCTGTTTATAAATACGCGAGCTCCTCAACTCAGTTACGGATTCCAATCCGACCCTTAAGTTACGTCTATAAATTAAAACCCAATCTCAAAACCGGACATAAGACCTGAGATGAATTTGAGTAACGTTTATAAATACGGGCCTTAGACTACTTACCTGTTATCATCCGGTTAAATAAAAAAAAAACGTTAAAAAAAGATCCTCAGCACGGTTTAGTTTCAGTATATTACACTTTCTCAGGTCAATAACACATTTGTAGGAATATCTGGTACTAACACACTGTTATTAATATCTTTGCTGATCACAGAGTTCCGACGTCTGGTAAGGTGATGAACGCACCGCGCGAGTACTATCCCGTGGGATACGAGAAAAATTTTGATGACCACTTCCAGTCCAAGGTGGACCTACCAGAGACAAACTTCCACTGCGGCGACCAAAAGTACTTCCCGGGCCTTTACGGTGATGAAGGCTTAGGTTGCATGGTGAGTGAACTGAATACATAATTTTGTTTACCTAAACACGATGAATACAAAATAGGTATAGAAACAGTAAAGTTACCTGGGGCTTCTAATCCTCATACTGGACTATCGACTTTGCTGGATTTGCAAAAAAACATTAGGAATTTCTAAACGAAATTTGACACATATCGGTTTGTATGAAGAGTGTAAAATATTTCTTGCGGTTTCAGTAAAGTCGTGGAACAACATTTGATAGATAGCCTCAGTTAACGGCTCTTACACTTATTGTTACATCTTGTATATATGATACGGGGTAGGTAAATAAGTTGCATGTATTAAAATACGGTCAGCCGTTGAAAACTAAACGTAGATGGCACTGACATGTTTCTTGTAGTTGCTGTAGACTGAGATCAAGTTTTGTTAGCGCCACTTTGACAGCTTAACAACCACTTAACAGCTACTGAACAGTGGCGTGCAAGGATGGGATCAAGTACAGTTGGGAGATCAAACAAATCCTTCAGCACTTATATTACTACAGATGGTATGATCCCGACATCTTGGTGGATAGCCTGGTGCGATAAACTTAAACGGTTCCCGTGAACTGAACAAAAACTATTTATTTCAATATAGTTACAATCTACAATCAATCATTTCTCTAATTTTGGGGCCACACTAAAATGCCACCTATTAAATCCCACCTATAAAGAACTTCACAAGACATATTGACAAATAATTGTTACGATATGTTTGTTAATAGGTATTAGGCCCCAGCATAACTGATAACTGACAAGTTTTAAAGGTATTAATGTACTAACCATATAAAATAAAAAAGGTATTTTTTTACTCTCAGGTATTCCACGTGTGTGCGCTGACCGATGACGGGCTGGTGATGAAGTCTTTCCTCTGCCCCGAGTCCACGCTTTTCGATCAGACCATCCTCAAGTGCAATTGGTGGTTCTACGTGGACTGCAAGAACACTGGCCGACTATATGATACAAACATCCCCGTCTCTAAGAGCTACCAGTTGATGAAGGCGTTAACTTTCTTCTCCTCTTACAAAAAAGAAATGCAAAATGACGGTAACTACCTGCTTGATTTATAAAATATCCATTAAACTTTCGACTTGCTGCTTCACACCAAGTGAACATCGTTTAGTTTGTTTGCTTGTTTTAGTATGCTTTCTTCAAAGGTATGCACTGCACCTATATGGTTTTTTTTCCTCTATTTTTTAGACTAATTTCACAAAGGGAAAATCTATCTCCCTGTGTGTGTTTTGTAGGTTTAGGGCTTAGTCGTATTTAGTTGCAAGGACGCTTAAATTACTTGCTTATTACAAACTACGTTATTCAGCATATATTTTTACATTTTATAATTCAGCGAGATGGATTTAGTATGTGTTGGAACCGTTAGCTGCTCATCAAACTAATCAATTATTGTACTATGACTGCATAAATAAAAAAAAAATAAGATTAACCTTAGGAAAAACAGTTGATCAATTTAGTATGAAAAGTCGTTTTTAGCGACTCCAACAAAGTGGCACAACGGAATTTGTTAACATGATGAGATCCCCAGATAACGACACCTATATCTATACTTGCTTACACTATAGCGATTAATGGTTTTCAGGTCAACCATCAAACCCTGAAGATGTACAAGGCATTAAAGAAGCTATAACAATACTAGAAAACCAAGATTCATCCAAACCTACACCACAGGGTAGTGCCAATAATCCGGTTGAAATTGTGACACCTCAACCTTTTGTAGACGAAAGAAAAAAACACAGAGTAGCTAATAATGAAACCTCACCTATATATCGATCTACAAGAAATTACAATGCATCCTCTTCAAGACGGAATCCTGAAGAATTCAAACTAGTTACTGTCAATGCGGGCATCAACTTTAATAAAGAAAACAAACCTTCAGACTCAGTTGAAGCTGGAAATTCCAAAACTTCTTCAGAAACCTCAAACGATAAGAAGTATAGAAGAAGGTTAATGTTACGTAACAATAATATTACAACCACTGCATCTTCTATTATCTCACAAAGTACTGAAAAGCCTATTGATAACGCAGCATCTTCTGTAGAAATAATTAAACAAGAAATTCAGTTTCTGAAATCAACGCCTTTAAGACAAGAAAAATTAACAGATTTAGAAGATGCTCCAATTTCTGAGACCCTGAGTAACGCTCCTGTCAGAAGATTTTATCGGTCTAGTGCTGAAAGAGAAAGTAATACCGAAGAAAAAGAAATATCATTAGTAAAAAATGAAACCGTTCAAATAATTAGACCTACTCCAATAGCAAGACTAGTTGGGGAGTTCCAGACTCCAGCAGCAACTATTAAAAAACTCGACGAGGCCATTTTAGGACAATCATATTCAAAGGCGAAGAACGATACTGCTTCGGTAGCAATGGAACATCATAGCTCTCAAAATAAGTCACTATCAAAAAATCGAAGTCGAACTTAGGAACCTATTTTAGTCAATAATTTAATGTAAGTGTCATATTGTTATATTATTTATTTTTATTTTATACAAGCCTTTTAGATCGAGGGTAATTACTGTGTACTATATAAAATAGAATGTTGTTTGCTCAATTTACTAAATTACACATTAGTATAGTAAAAAGAATCAGTCACGTGATATTATGGTGTATGTCTTTTAGTATTTAGAATTAAAATATTTTCACTGTACAGGTATTAACTCATTTTGTTATACCATTGTTAAAAATAGAAAATATTATTTCATAATCAAATACAACTCCAGATAAAGCAAAAGCCTTCCTTTTAATATAGCATTACAAATTAAAGATTTATCAAAATGACCAACGTTAAAAATATTCAGAATTTATTTATTAATCAGAAGCAGACTGCAGAAAGTTAAAAATAATGTGAATTTAATAGATGGCAGTAATTGCCAAAACATTAGCACGATTCTATTTTCTCCCCCCCTTCTTAGTATTACCAGCTACTAAGACCGGTGCTCGTGAAAAGTAACACTTTAAGAATCTCTCGCACATGATTGGTCCGACCGCTATCAACGCGGCCGCTACCGCAACTGTTGTGTAGCACATACAAATCATAGTTTTTTGATCTGGATTTTGCAAGATGACACTGATAGCTCCCGCGTGCCACGTTCAGGACGGACGTGCGCTTGCGCACTAGTAATGGTACTCCAGGAATTTGTGCAGGCAGTTCGGCACACACACGCTAAGTACTGTTCCCGTCGCTAAACCCAACAAGGACACGTAAATCATAAGATCTCACCGTGAGCCCTCGCGCTGCATCTGAAACAACGCATCCACCGCTCATAACGCTAATCACGTACATAATTATGTACTTATATGATAAAAAATAATAAGCCGCCGTTGTAATTACGAGTAAAATATTTTTAACTTTCCTATAAAAATCAGTACAGAATTTACAGAAATCAGCACAGAATTTACCACTTGTAGTTTTTAGAAAATTCGAAGTATTTTGATTTTGTTTTGGTTCCTTTTTGGCCATTTTAAAAGAAATTGTATTCGCTAAAAAAGTTGTAAAACAGTTTACAAAAATTACTTATAAACCTATAAGACACCGCAGTGGAACACGTTTAACTCAAAAACTTGAAGCCAAGCTGACTCGAATATGCTGTGAAAGTGTACTTTGCAGGAGAGATCTAGTAACGTGGATAGCACTGAACATTTCGTTTTGGTTTTAATTAATAGGTACCAAAGCTAAGATTAAAACGTATCATTCATTTAATTCAAGATTCGTGTACGTTAAAAGGTACTTAGTGCTTTTGATATTATCTAGAAATCTCATATAACTAGGCAATCAAAAGCAAATGACACTGAAAAACGCCTTAGAAAATACGATATTTGAGGAAACTTTAGTAGATCCCTAAAAGTTGCTTACAGACTTATGTGTAAATTGACCACCAAAAATCTCTTCAGATTTAATTCCACAAGTGAGTGATTAATTTCGGGATCAGTTTCACACATACATAATTAATTGCACATAATTGACAAACTCAAAAAACTTTTCAAAAAGACAACTTCTTTTTAAAAGCGGTAACTGATGATGTAACCCATACAGTTGTATGAAGCGCCCAAAACTTTCATTTGATAATTTAGCTAAGTTATAGAACAAAAGTAGTACAGTTTAGATACGAGCCACTCTAAAGTACTACCTACCATACTTTTTTTCTAAAGTTAACAATCCACATTGTTTCCATTGCTGGGGTATAGGTCGCTTCCAATACCTTGGGAAGGTAAGGCATGATATGATACTCTACACTGGATCCAATCCGGATTGATAGAAATTGTAGTCCTAGTGGAGGCCTAGAAGGTGGTTGAATTTGTGGCCAGTGTTTTTAAGCTGGCTATAAGGCCTCTATATGGCTTAACGACTACAATCTAGCGATAGCAACCGGAATCATCGACTTAATGTAACTTGCATAGCATCTTAATGTTTTTTGTGTAGTATACTGTAGTACACACACACACACCACACACACACACACACACACACACACTGTTTGCAATACAGTATACACTCACACATTCCACATACATTTTTGTAATTCTGTGGAAATCTGTATTAATATTACTGTTTATTGTAAGCTGTTGATTTCCCTAATATATATATATTAAATATGTTTATAAATAAAAATCGTAATTTAAGCTCTTCAAGCCTATAGAAGCTTAATGTTTTATAATTCGTAGTGAAAAACTTTTCTGTAGGGCTTAATTATTGCGCTCGCCAAAGAGTCAACCAGGTACACTCACTTGTAAAAGGACAGAACAGTTAAAATTAACACTTTAATAAAACAAATATTTAAAACAACAATCAAATTTAAACACTTGTACACTAATCCTCTTCCAGCTGTTCGCCACTTCCTTTCTTTGATTTTTTTCCACCCCTTTTTCCACCACCCCCACTACCACCACTGCTAGCAAAACCGCCGCCGCCGACTGCATGGCCTGAAGCCATTAGGCATTTCAGGAATTTATCGCATACTATCGGTCCACATGCAATCAATGTGGCCGCAGCCACAGCTGTTGTGCAGCAAAAACAAATCATGGTTGTTCTATTTACACAAAAATACTAAAAGATCCCGTATGCTAGTAGGTCATGCCGCATTCGGGACAGACGGGCACTTCGGGGCACGCACACCTGCGTTCCAGGATACCACGAACGAAGTACGGCACGCACAGGCAAAGCACTGCTCCCGTTGCTATACTCAACAAGGGCACGCAAATCATAAGAGCTCACCATGAGCCCTCACGCAGCATCTGAAACAAGGCAACCGCCGCTTATAACGAACACCGATCGCGTAAAAATCAACACCTTACTAAAACACTGCAATTGAATGAATTGGTAAAATACGCTTAAAACCTCCTAGCTATATGGCATAAACTGTTTTTTTCCACTGATTTATACGTAAAACTGAATTGGTTTTTAGTTTTCTATTGGTGTTCTGACGAAAAAAATCCTCCATTTTCTAGAGATACAAGCTGTGTTCTCCTTTTATATAGGACCTTCAAAAACGTGAAGTAGTAATTCTTGGGTACCTACACAAAAAAAACTCAATGCTACTCTTACGCATATCATATACACACTAAAATGCCTGTGCAAGTTTCGTGAACTATAAGGTTAAAAATAAAAATCAAAATAAGTTTTTTATTAATTTACTCTTTTATAGTATTACAGATGTCACAGGAAAGGTTATGATATGACAATATTATGAATAATTTTAATACTTTGAAACTCCCTCGCCTGGCGAAATCGAATCTGTAGCACTAAGATGCATAAAGTGATCCGACCAAAACAAATGTGACGAATGGATTCGGTAAAAACAAAATTATATTCGACATGTTCCAGGTTCGAAGTTCTGTTTTTAGAGTTTCGTCACTCAAAAGGAAAAAAATTAACTCTTATAGGATCACCTCGTTGTCCATCCGTCTGTCCGTCCGTCTGTCTGTCTGTCAAGACCCTTTTTCTCAGAAACGCGTAGACGTATCAAGTTGAAATTTATATCAAATACTTAGGCCTGCAATTCCTTGAAGCTGTGAAATCAAACTTCTATGTCAACACAATCAAGAGATACGGCCATGTATGCCGCATATTCGGACACTAGCATAGGAATCAAAATCTATAGGGTACTTCCCGTACACCTAAAATCATTAAATTTGGCAGGAAGCTATGTCTTAAACACAAGTAAAGGGAAAAGTCCGAAAACCAAAAATTTTTGTTACATCAAAATTTTTTTGTGATTCCCATGCGAGTGTCCAAATTTGCGGTATAAACGGCCGTATCTCTTGATTGCGTTGGCATAGAAGTTTGATTTTTTCACAGCTTCAAGGGATTGCAGGCTGAGAATTTGATATAGAGTTCAGACATGTGTGAATATGAATTTATACGGAACCCTCGGTGCGCGAGTCCGACTCGCCCTTGGCTGTTTTTTTTATAAATAATAAAGTTGTGTATGAAATCATCAAATCAAATGAAATTATACCAATTTGAATTATATGTATCATGCACTTAAAAATACTTTCAACAAAATTAAATAAATAAGCACCCAACTTTAAAACAAGTGTTTAAAACAATCTGGAAAATGTTTATACATTAATGTAGGAAGGAACCTTCTAACTTAACTCCATTTTATATGTAATTCCTTTTTATATCTACCATACTTTTTTGTGGAATAAAGTTTATTACCAAAAAAAGTGCAAATACACGTTTTCATACGTACTGAAGAAAAAACGCAGACGTCCCCATCTGGTGGGGCACGCGTCTCTTCCTATACCTCTGACAGATTACGGTCATACTCTATACACGTTGGCCATCTGGATTGGTAACTGCAGCAATCTCGGTGCATGATATCAGTTATATAAAATTTGAGCCTTTCGCATACTCGCAACAATTTGGATTTGAATTCTATTGTCAGGTCAAATTTCTAACAAAGATTTGTATTTTACATGTAAGTTTATAAACATAAATAGGCTCGGAAAAAGCAAAGGAAAAATGGGGAAGGTTCAGAAACTTCAAAGGCTCCTCAACATGATGGGTCATCAAACGCCATCTAGAGAGACAAAACTATATGAAAGTAGAGTGAAGATGTAAGTACGTCCTTGTCTAACCTATAGTTCTGTCCCTCTTGCTCGCTTATGATGGCCCATCGTATAGAGGAGCTATATCACGTGTTTTTGAATTATTACGAAAAACAAAATAAAGGAAAAACATGACTTAGACGTAAATTGACTCGTGTCTTTGGATGGAATATGTTCCATTCAAATAAAATTTGCCAATATGGAAAATTTTATGGATTGGACGTCGTAGGGGTAAATTGCTGGTGATTTCAATATATTCACCTTGATATCGGGGCTAAGGATTTCTTGGTCGGATTGATTACAGTTGGAAAAGGAGGGCTTTAGTAAGTTAAAAGGCGGTGATTGGTGGTATATCCTAGAACTGGTAAAAATTGATGGAAACTGGGGGCATTAATTGCCAAATGTTAAGAGAGAACTTTTCCAACGAAATATACATAATCAGATCAAAAAATATTTACCTCCTATAATCAATTGTCACAGAAGTTAAGGAGAAGGACTTCAAAAAAAGTAAATGGTGTGAGCTAGATAGAGAAGAAGAAGAATAATTTTAAGAAAATGTAGAGTTTCAAGAATAGTAACTTACGTTTGCCGTTTATCAACAAATGAAAATTCATTCTAAGCTGTGTCTATATATTTTATTTTTCAGTTAGACAAAAGATTGTACAAGTGGCATCTTTACGCTTACCTTCTATTATTGTATCTAAAAATCGCCTAACACAGAAAGATGCAATATTCTTAGAGATATGGGAAGAGACCCTTACCATAATGGGGGGGGGGGGGCTATGGGTTGATCATTACTCTCACATCTATTAGTATTTTAACTGAAAGGTTTTCTTTCTTATCATATTAGAAGTTTTCGACGGATGAGAGGGTAAAGGATAATTAAAGTTGTTTTTTATTTATGAAATCTGAGTTTACCGTAATCAGAAAGACAGGTACGCAGAATTGAAACGTAATTCTTATAAATTTTGCGTTGAGAGTAAACTGAAATGGTTTGCGTAACTTTCGTCTTTGAAATTATTATAGATAAGAAAAATATGTTCTTACGTGTAGTCTCTTAATATATTAGTTCTGGTTTTGGTACATTTGTCTAAATGTCCTGCAGCTGCACTTGGGCTTCAATAGTCTTCTACATACGAAGGGCATGCAGAGACACAACGCACCAGCTACTACGATGCCAGTCGATATACATAACATAAAAAAAAGATCTGAAACAAACATTGAGTAATACTTGGAAACCGAAAAAGTAAGCAATTTTTATAAAAAATGTAAAAAAGCTTATCTTGTATAGATATTGATCCACAAATTGGTCAGAAAAATCTTCAATTTCTTTTATAATTTCACTAGATGTCACTTCGCGTCAGTAACCAGTTAGGTCATAAAACTATCGCACTTGTGTTTTCATCAGTTCGTGTGCAATAATAATATGCTTGTTGTTACGACAAATATGTTATTACACATTCACGCTTTTTGAAGATAAAAATCCGTACCGAAGCGTATTTTTTAAAGATTCCGTCGGATTTTATTAGGAAGATTATAGCAGATACAAGAGTCTACTCACAAAAAATCAACGGGAACTGCCACTACAGAAGTAGTCGGAACTGCAACTTATACGCTAAAAGATAATCCTGAGATTAAGATTATCCTTGCGCAATTCCACAACAATTTTCCACGCATATTGTTCCAAAAATATTCTTATATATTTATTTTATATGTTTTAGAGACACACAAAAATTTACACTTCTAAATTCAAATTTTCTCTTCTGATTGACACAGAGTTAGTCAAAATTTAAGCCAGCTGTGATAATGTCAAAAAAAATTACATAATATAAACTTTTTGATTCCTTTCTGCTGGAAGAAAATGACTTTGCAATGATGCTCTACTGTACTTGCCATAGATTACAGTAAAGTCGTTTTTAGTCGACAAAGATAGTATACTAAGTACTTATGAGTTCATTGCTGAAGAAATAATAGTGTATGGCAGGGGTTCCCAATTTTTTTTGTTATGGAACCCTAAATGATGTAAAATTTCTTGGCGGAATCCTACCTCGCCTGAGAGAATATTCATTTGAAACTCAATTCTTGGATTTTTTGTGCGCGCTGCTTTTGTACCGTATACGCGAAAGAGTAGGAATATGTACTGTGTTGTACAGATTGGTACCGAATTGACCAATAAAAGGCGGTGTGTCTCCTGTGTAGCTACGACAATAAAGCCTAACTCTCGGACCCTTGTGACCCTCCCACGGAACCCTAGGAATAGGAAAGAAATGCACGGGTGGTAGAAATATATGTAAGTTATTTGGTTGTTTCTACGTTTTCTAAACTCTTTTTGACCGTGGTCATTAACACACTCTCACACTACTATCAAAAAATACTTAAAAAAATACCGTCACCAATTCAATAGGTCTATTCGCTTTATATTGTACACAAAATTTATAACTGTATTTTATTTAAAAAAAATGTTTGGATGCTCAATATGTGCCCAATGTCTTCTTCGCCATATATTGCTCCCGACTCGTGGGTCGACGAGTAATTGATTGTTTACTCGTGGTCCCACCGATTCACTCTTGGCCAGTATTCGTAGCATGCATTATAGTATGCTATAGGCTAATGTTACAATGTCTATAGATATTTGAAAAAGTATATATTCCCTTATGTGCATGGCTACTTATGAGAATGATTAAAAACTATTAATTCCATCCTCAAAATTGTCTCATATAATCGAAGAAAAAATTAAAAACCCGTGGGGATCCCTCTGTCTCCTCGTGATCACAGATTTTAGGGAATAGGATATTCCATGATATCCCAACTATGTTTCCTATGCTTCATTTATTTACGGACTGTGAACGAGTGCAACTCCTTACCTGTTGTGTTTCTCGATTCCTACAATCTGGGGATCTCCAAGGCGACAGTGAATAGGAATTATTTAAGTTTGCATGTAATCCTCGACTATATGATCACTTTTCATCAGGTGAGATATAGTCATTAAATTCATAATAAAAAAAATATCAAAAATAAACAACACAAAACGAAAATATTATCAAAATTTATGCGCCACTTAGTTCTTCGAAGAGTTATTACATTTTCACATATAATTTTAGTGATAATGATTTTCGGTTGTAATTAACATAAAGTCAGTTCTACAAACACGCACTATTCTACAAAAGAAATGTTTTGTATGTTTTTACTTCCATGACTTTCTTTTGCTGCCAAAGACGATTTTGAGCTTTTCTTACAACACGGAGATTTACAAACATTTTTTCCACGCCTGATACTGTACACCAAGTGGTCGATAATCACCGGGCCGCATGCTATGCACCCTGCAGCGACTAGCGTCGTCATCACAGACAGGCAGATTATCATTCTCTATGTGGAGCTACTATTTCTTGATGCACTTGAGGAACTTATGGATTTCAAACTGTCTGTAGCAGACTGGAACACAAGCCAATATTGAGGCGGACGCAATAAGGGCATACAGAGAGAGGCAAATCATTTTTCACGCCGTTTTTTCAGAACCACCTTGGTCCCAGTCTATGTAGAGTCGGTACAGATGGAGCTCATGCGATCTGCAAGGGGAAACTCATCTTAGTCACAGATTAGTACTTGCTATAAAAATAACTTTGAACTTGAAGTGCAGTTGATACTATCAAATTTATTGTAGTTATAGACTAAACAATTATTTAAAAAACTCAGCAGTTTCGGATGGTACAAGTTTACCACTTTTTTCCGGTGGTCAAGACTAGCTTTGAAATGTCAATGTCTTTGATTTGAGTAGGGGATAAAGACAACGAAAACAATTTACAACATATTAAGAAATTATTAGTAAAAATGTCAAAAACATATATATTAATGTAACGTTCAAATTTACCTGAAGCAGATACGTACGTTAGAGTGCTGTTAGCACTTTCTAGCTTTCCGTGTCTGATCGATGTCTCTCTGATCGCGTTCCTTTTATTGAGGATTTCATTAGAAGATACACACCAAATAATGTATTTGCCTCTAAAACGATTAAGACGTTTTGAAATTCATTTTAAATACTCATAAATTTCAACATATCTTCAAACACGTAAAATATTTTTCCTGAATTTCCTTACTTCAAAATATACATAACTGACGTATGTCTCTTTTGAGAAGATTTTGTTTCTTATGTGCCAGTGCACTTAATAAGATTTTTTTGAAAAACTTTTTGATTCTAGATCCTCTGGCCGTCCGAAGATTACCTACCTGTACCTTACCTTATCCAAATGAGTATTGTTCTGTCTGTGATATTCAAAAACTTATTTATAGTATCTATTGTAGGTACTAAAGTTCCTTAATCATAATACAGCTTGGCGTTTGTAGATTATGAGAAAGCCTTTGATTCGACTGGGCTGTGTTACAGTCTCTCCAACGGTGCCAAATCGACTACCGATATATCGAAGTGTTTGTATGAAAACGCCACCATGTCAGCACCTCCAGGATAAGAATTCGAAACCTATCCGACTGCCGCTTGGGGTGAGACAGGGAGATGGTATATCTCCGAAACTGTTCACCGCTGCCCTGAAAGTCGTTTTCAAACATCTGGACTGGAGAGGACTCGGTACTGACATCAACGGCGAGAACATCACTCACCTTCGATTCGCTGACGATATCGTGGTCATAGCTGAGACCTTGGAAGACTTGGGCACAATGCTCAATGGGCTCAGTAGAGCCTCCTAACAAGTAGGTCTTAAAATAAACGTGGACAGGACGTAAATCATGTCAAATGTCTGTGTTACACCCACTCCTCTAAAGGTTGGATACTTTACACTCGAAGTTATTGACGAATATGTATACTTGGGACAAACAGTCTAGCTAGGTAGGTCCGATCTCGAGAAAGAGATCAATCGTGAATCCAACTCGGCTGGGCAGCGTTTCAGAAGCTCCGCAATATCTTCGCGTTCTTAAATACCGCAGTGTCTTTGACCAGTTGTATTGCCAGTGATGACATATGGAACATATGGGCGATGGAGCGTGATATGATTGGAGTTTCCCTTCGTAATCGAATCAGAAATGCCGAATAAGTATATCGTAAGACCAAACAACTTGTCTTGAATGCTTAAATATTCATACATGTTATTGCATCTTGAATAATCTACTTGTACCACCGTTTCATCTACATTACTTTTTAGAAAAATTCAGCCTGCTTTTCAGGACATTTTAATTGATTCATCCTTTAATTCCAGTTCACTTATGGGCCGTACGAAGTTTTTAGGGTCTTTGTATATAAGACAGGTTTGTTATCTCAATTATAATGCGTAAAGACCAAGATTAATTGACTATAGGTTAAATAAGACTCTCCAGTTTACACAGTATATGACTTACGGAAATCAAAAAGAAGTTGAAGAAAAGATAACATGTCTAACAAATGATTAGAGTTTTTTTATAGATCTACATTGAAAAGAAGTATAATAATTATAGGCTGAAATAGCTATTATTTTTCTAAATTAGAAAATGACAACTTGTCTTTCTGTCATACACTTGATAGTGCTTTGTTTGTAAAGCAACCTCAAGAACTAAATTTCTTATCCACCATTCTATGAAGATAAACAAAAATAACAACCTATGTAGGCTTTAAGAAACGTATGGGCAACACACGATTGCCTTTGTCGAGAAAATAGGAAAATAAGTGTATATAAATGAGACTTTGGACGTTTTTGCTGCTGACGGCTGTGTCGGTGTGGGGGTTTCCTCAGAAAAGATCACCTGAGAAGCAACTGTCATTACCACAGTTGGCACAGCAACAACAGGCGACGGATCATAGAGTGAGGGAAGCTGCGCAGTGCAAGGGCAAGTGTGCATCGAATATAGCGCAGAAAGCGGCGGCTGAGGCGAAGGCGGCTCAAGCTGCACAGAACGCCGCGGGAGCTCAGGCGGCTCATATGGTACGTACCTCTCGCGAAATGTCAAGTTCTTGTTTTCTTAGATTCTAGGTGGCTGTGCTCCCATTTGCTTAAAAGTTAACTTTCCAGTGCATTTTCTTCCGCTAGTTAGTTTTTAAAATTTATTCAATAGTATCCTAATTATTATTAATATCCTTAGTGTCTTCCACTTGTTTGATATCATAACTTTACCTGAGTTGACGTAAAATCGAGTTGTCATTTACGTAGTTTCCCAACTAATTCTGATTTCAATTGAACGATCTCAGGTAAAAACCCAACTAGCGGAGAAGGCACTGCAGGCTGCGAAGGCTGCGGAGGCGGCGCTAGCTGGAAAGCAGGCTGTGGTGGAGCAGCTGCAGCAGGAGGTGAAAGAAGCGGAGGCAGTAGTGGCCGAGAATACAGCAGCCGTGCGCCAACAGCAGGGCACCGTGAACGCAGCCATCCAGGCGGCGCAGCAGGCTACGGCACAGGTCAGTCGAATCTACCTCTTTATATTCAACCGCAGCATGTTTTTTTAAAATTTGTTGCCTATAAGGATATCATCTGGCAATTTGCAAGTTATAGAACGTGAAAAATTATGCTCAATCTAAAGTTACTAAGTACTCGTTTATAAGGGCTCGAAAGTATTTTTTATGGTAATCGCAATTCATATTAAAAATAGAAAATAAGTTAAATGTTTTATGCATAGGATTTTTTACAAATTAATTTTAATTTGCTATTTGCAATCAAATATTCTGCGACTAAACTAAATTACGACGCCTGTCTGATAGAAGAATTGAGTTAGTAACTATTCCAGCACGAAGTTGAATAGTATATTTTGTCAAAATCATCTATTACCTGAGTAAATCGTCATGGTTTTAGTGTAAGGTCTGTGTCTTCTAAATGTCTAGGGTTTCTTATATTTTTTATGAATTCACTCTTCTCTCATTTTTAAGTCTTCAAATTTGAAAATTATTTTGAGTTAAACGTAATGGTATTTATAAAATAATAACGTATCTCCATTTAGAACCTTTTTGCTATTTCCATCCCGATTTTTATACACGTGTATGTGCAATAGAAAAATCTTCATACTTTTTGATCATCTTCAACAATTTCTACCAGACCGGAACTATAAGCAAAGTTTTACGATAACAAAGGAACGTAGTCAGGGTTTTAAGAGAATTGCTACTTTGAGTAATTGAATGTTTAAATTCACCTGTTGCTCTAATAGCAATTGTTGAAGAATCGTTCAATAGTCCTGAGTGCGCGTCGTAAAACTTTGCTTCGTTTTTTTAAAGGTTCTGATCTGGTAGCAGGAGAAGAGGTAGACAGTTGAATGAGGGCAGTATCACACGATTCCGAAGAATGATTTGCATGTCGATGTGCACGATGATAGTGGCAGCCACCTTGCTGTCCTGCTGTCAGGTGTTCTTGCGACCCAAACGCGGCAGGTGTTTCTGTACTGGTGCTTCCAAGACGCGCATTCAAAATGTGAATTCTACTCATTCGTAAATAATGGTGGATAAAAGTGACCTTGTAAAAAAGTTGACAAAATAAAAGTTTAATTATTCTCGACAAAAAATATTTATTTTTCTACTAACGAGTAATATAGTTTGTGTAACTTCCATAAGAAGCTGCGAAAAGACTTTTTCACTGTTTCATTAATCTATGTGCATAGGTGATTATTGGTGCATACATAGGTAGTACTTTGCATAGTAATGCATTAAACATTGTAATTTGTTTACGTTTCCTTGACGTTGCCTTTTTGATAAGTTTACTATGCCAGGATAGACTTATAGATAGATTAACGATTTCAGATGTTTTTAACAGTGAGTAAAGTTTATCAGCTTTAAATAAAATTAACCTTCATTAATATTTAGCACTAATTTTGGAGATAAGCGCAGCTCTGAGTCTGGTTAAGCAAATTTCACTATTTAGAGTTCAAAGTTGTGCCCTGAATAAAATTTTAAATATGGCAAATTAGACTGCGCAGAGAGGCATATCAAGCATGCTATTACGCCTAACTAAAATCTCATAGAAAAGACACCAACGCGATCGCAAGTAAATTTTGTAAGGAGTTTGGTGACATGCAGACCTTTACGTAAGTTTATGACTGTAAACTTCTTGTTTTATTGTATATGTATGATGCATAGTTTCCATTGCAAATAATACGTTTTAGCCGGCGAAAGTTGACTTAAGGGACCAGACTCTTGAGACGATTAAAAGTAATTATCCACTTGACACGAAGGAAAGTTCCCTCGAAAAACAATACTCCTTTCTGCGTTATTCATTCTTATTAATTAAAATGGTTGCGACCAGGACAGAATCGACGACGGACAAATGAATATACACTTTTTTTTCTAACCCACCTCTATATCGATACTCACCTAAATACTGTGTTTACGAAACCCTGACACATATATTTGTCATTTTATAGTAATGAGCACTATAGTTACTTTCAAGTAGGTACAGTGCTTTATTAGGCAACTAAAGCAGTTGGTACCAGCTGCTATCGTTAACCCATATCGGAGAGCTTACAGGCGGCTTACTTCTGACACTGAGGTTCGCCACTACCCCCGAAACCTTAACCAATCCGGACTTGGCACCGTGTTTGGAGAATGGCCTAACCTTCCTGAGGTATGGGAAGAGACCCGTGCCCCTGCAGTGAGGACGATATAAGTTGTTAACAAGGTACAGTTAGTGTCACATACCTATTTGGTGACAGTCAAGGTGGTCAAACAACCGAAGTATGCAATTATTTTAATTTAAACTGTAAAATTGAAGTAAATCTTATCAAATCTTACTATAGGTGTTATCAGTTTATGAAGAGAATTTGATTTCATTGTATTTATTTTTTACCGCCTTGAATGTATTTGAATGTGACTGTACCTATTTACTACTAATAAAATCATATTTTCGACAGCACAAGCTGATGTGCCAAGCGACGCAGCTCGCAGCACAACTAGAGAAATCTGCGCACTGTGTGCTAGAGAAAACGAAAATCGGTCTTCAAGAGAAGTGTCATAATCTGTCGGAAGCTAGAGCCAGGTTAGCTCAGCTACAGCACAAGCTGCAGTGCGCTTGCGCGGAGTGCGCGGCCACAAAGCAGGCGGCTCACTGCGCGTGCGAGGCGGCGCGCGCGGCCTGCGGTAATGCACGGCGGCGGAAAAAACACATCGTGGACCAGAACTTGATCGGTTCACACCCAAGCCAGCCGAAACGGCTGCGATAACCATATTGTACTTATAGCAAAGGGTAGTAGATAAGTAATTGGAACTTAATCTAATTATTGTACGAGTAGTCTTTGTAAACAACATCTACTCACGTGTTTTAGAAAACCAGTTGCTGTAAATATTTTCTAAATACTAGGTGCTGATGTGAACCCTTACTCCAATGCCAAAAATATGTACAACGAGTTTTTACTATAATATTTTCTTTATTTGATATTATATATCATACTACATTTGGATTCAGTTTGCCCCAAACTAAGAATGTGTGGATAACGAAAGTAATCGAACGTAACGTTAATTTTAGATTAATTACTTTACTATAGTTTTGTGATACGGTGAGTGTTAAGCTGTGCTCTTGTCGTTTAAGCTTTTGATAGAATTACCTTCGTTTGACTTCTGATTAATATAGTATTAGATCATGATAATATAAATCCAGTGTTTTATTTACCAGAAAAAACTAATTAGAATTTGGTGACATTTTTATTTTTAAACAAAATATAGGTAGATCAGGAAAACAACAAACATAACGGCTAAACTGTACAATTAAAATGAAATCTAATCTACTATACTAAATGCATCATTCAAATTTTGTGGACTAAAAGCTATATTGCCGTTTTTATAGTTAACGTAAGGGGATATGTTAGCAGAAGGTGCGAATTTAGGATTGGTGAAAGTATACGGTGGGGAGAATAAAAATTCATCATCTTCGAACTGTTCCGTTAGACGCGCCTTGGGCACGACGCGCCCTGGGGGCTCGGCGTACTGCCCGCCCACTATTTCATGGTCCTCACGGCTCATCTCCCTGGCGTCGACGTCAAATTCCTCATCAATAGGCCGATTCTTGTTCAGCTGAAGGAATTTGTTATGTCTCTTCTTATGCAAATTGAATACATTAGGATACATGCCTATATTGTTATCGTTGAGGTCCATTAGCACTGGATTATCAAATGCGTTTACATCAGGGTTTTCTAACTTAGCGTGCGTGTTTGAGAATGCGAATCTATTGTCTATGTCGGGAGGCATGTCGTAGTCTAGCTCTGGTGCGCCTTCCACCGGGTAGGGCTGCCCGGGTGGCGCTGGCGCAAGCGAGGCGAGTGGTGCGCCGTACGAGTCCACGGGCTGCTCCGACTCTTGCGACGCCATTTTGAAGTGACTTAATTCCAAGGGCGGTTCTCCGAACCCAACTGGTCTAGGCGGTTTGTAAATATGATGCTTTTTACTTAGCTTTCCATTTTGCTTACTCTTGTATCTAATTTGCGGTCCTGCTTTTAATGATTTTATAAAGGGTAGCCTGGCACTTCCATGTTTGAAGCTATAAAATGGCTTTTTATTCTTCTTATACGGGGTCCAAGTCGCAGGGATGCGGTTAAGTTTAGTCGGACCAGAATTTTTACCAGATTTTGTGTACTTGGCGGGATGTGCTCGTTTCGCATGTCGATAGTACCTTGCCTTGGTTTTTGGTCCCTTTTGCTTGGATATTCTTCTAATAACCACTTGTGGCTTTTTGTTGATCATCATATCTAAAGGATAGTTGTCTATTATAACGGCGGCGTCTCTTTTCGTAATTTTCTTGGATATCTGGTTTGTAGGATTTCCTTCAGCTTGACTTTCTGCTCGCACGCATGTTGCTATTATGCTCATCTGTAATTGAATAATTAAAAAAGTTAATAGTTAAAAATAAATAAAACTCAATAAGTAACAATTAACATAACATATTTTAGCAAAAAACCGTAACATATTTATATGGCCAGCTAATAGTAAGCAAACTCCTGTTTGAAGTTTTCGGAAATATATTTTTCGTGAATAAATAACATATTAAATATTATTCTCTTCCTATTTTTTAAATTGCAATAGGTCTGTTACTATTTCGCGCAGCAACTACTGAACAGATTGGCACAGAGCTAATGTAAAGAAAGGAAAATAACAAGGTATACTTATAATCCTGGAAAATTTCCCGATACCGCTTTTAGATAAGTTTAGTTATTCGTATATAGTAGTTACCGTCAACGAAAATGTCCTGGTGGATCTAGAAAACCAGAAACCAAAATAGTTCGGTTAATCGGACTAATAACCAAACTACTGCTACTAGAGGGAAGCAAATGCTGCGGAAAGTACCTCACGCCCTCAAAGATCATTAAAACGATACATGTGTTTCAGATTGTGCGACCACTACCTAGCTTAGGTGTGACGAGTAGCTGCCGAAATTATACTATACTAGAAATTAATTAAAACAACATTAATATTAACACTGCGTTTATAAAAATGTGACACAAAATTGCACCGTATTTTCTTGTCAATGTTTCTAATAATTCATGCATTGTTTGTTTGAGTTTGAAAATATGCCATTAAACAACATGCGTGTGCGGCGCAGTATCTAATAGTTCTGAAGAAAGTAAAATGTGATTCGTCTCGTCTCACAATACTTTTTGTGATGCAGTATGAAGATAATTTGCTAATAAGCAGTTTCTGTTGTGGAGATGGACGACTCTAATTACTTGCTTGCATCATTCTAGAATATTAGCTCAGTAAAAACGAAAATAGTTTATACGCTACTTCTGTATATTTAAGAATGGTTTAAGACCAGAGATATGCTGTACGTATATGTTTTAGGGCGATATTTTCTTTTCACAATTGGTAACTTTAGACCTTAATTTAGAAATGACAGAAAATATACACGTGTGCTCATTCATGATTTAAATGTAGGGACCGCCATTCAAAAGTGATTCGTTTTCTTTTTTGAAAATTAAGCCAGTTGACCTTTAATCTCTGCATTGTAGCACAATGGTTATTGCGGTGTCAAGACAGGGGTCTCGGAGAAACCGCAACTATTTGCATTTTAAATAAGGCAATGAACTACCTTTGTAGCAACGTATGTACTTTCATTAAAATCTTTAAAGCCATTTTTGAGAAAGAAGTTTTACTGGTAAGACCATTGGAGAGAAGATTTTCTTGTAAGTCTATTAGGAAACAAATTCCCAGTAGCTCAACTGTAGGACTATTCAGTAAGACTACTGGGAATAGGAAAAAATAACTAAGAACCTTGTATTTTTGAAGTTTGTAGCGATGGAAGATTGGTAGCGATGTGCTGAGTCAGGCTGATTCGAGTACTGACTCACGTATTCAAGTATTCAGAAAACAGAGTTCAGCTACACAGTACTCTTGTACAGGTTTCGAGTACGTAAACTATAATCCTGTAGATAATTATTTTTTATTAAATGTTAAAAATAACATTTTGCCCTAAAAATGTTTAGAATTGTAAACGCTGACGTTACTATTCAATATCGTTATGCATACTCTTTACAAATAATTATTGCATTTGCTTTTATATTAAAATAACAATTGTTTGTAACTCGTATTACAATGAAAATCTGAGCTAGTAAGTTTTTCTTTACTTTAATTTTGATATATATTTTTTAATTTTAATATAGGAAGAGCCCCTTGCTCCTACAGCGGGGACGTTATGGGTTGTTAACATTTTTAATGCAGTCGTACTACCACGTGAGTAAAAGTGAGTAAAAAACGGCGCTGAGAAAAACTCATTCCTTTAAACGACAGCCAGTATCGTTGAGTTGATATTGTAATTATGTTATAAGAGATTTAAAATTATTTTTGTAATAGAGAGATAGCTGAGATTCAGATTCAGTGAAAAGCTATCATAAGAAGAAGATTGGCTTGGGAGATAACCCCGTTTACCGAGATCCAAAAGCATTGGAATTCTGATATTGAAATTGTGGTACCACATGGAGCGGCGGTGACCATCACCCTTACGAGCCGTGTACTTATTTAATACGTATTTAGTATTTGGGTAGGTACTTAAGTAACAGTTCTCGCTATGAAGTTGGCAACTCAAATTAAGAACGAGGTTGGCAAGAATAAATGCAGGAACTAAATATACGTATACTGTAATAACCTGGCAATAATAAACCTTTTTTGGCCCAAATGCAATGGAGGAAACGGAAACTTTGTGTTATTAGGAGATCAGGAAACAGTCAGGAAATTGTTGTTCGCGGTTCTTTAATCTACTCGAACCCACCCACAGCATGATGATACCTTTCATCTGACACAGAATGGCCTACGTCACCTTTGTGTTGTTATAGGGTTCCTTAACCAAAGATTACGTCGCCTCTGTGTGGTTTGTGTCACAGAACCTGAGAGTTGTATATTTTAAACTTTATGAACCAGACAATTGGAATTTTATAGTTAATTTTTACTAAAGTGTTGTTAATGAAATTTATTAAACGGGTCATTTCAATGGGACCACGAGTCGGGAACGAAGATTAACACCATTTGTCTTGTAGTCTTTAATTCAAAAAGTTCGTCGCGTTTGACGGTAATTTGACCATCAAAAATATTTTCATCCTCCAGTAGTTAGTTATGTTGTTTAACGCGAAGGGGGCTAAATTAATTCAGTTTTAACTCATGAAATACGCGTACCACGTGGGAATACCCAAATTGAGCCAAAGCAGCATGTTAAATTCTGATTTGTTATATGAAAGTGTACACCTAACATGGGAGTATGGAAAAAAAGTTTCAAATTCGCATATAACTAACGTCTCATATACATATTAGTAATATAGGAAATTCAAATACATTGCATTTTTATTTAGTTACGAAAAATTAATAAACTAAAATATGAAATGAAACTTTCAATTCGCTTCCTTATTTTTGAAAACTACACTGTGGACTAAAAATCGACTCAAAATCTATTAACCGACTTTTGAAAAAATAACTCAGTATACAAAGCTACTAAATAGAAAAAACAAAAAACTAGAAAATCACCAAACTAAAATCATAAAGAGTAAACACGCAGATTTTGAATTTTGATTTAGTGTTTTTTTGCGAGATAGAGTTATTTTTTCAACAGTCGTGCAACAAACCTTGAGTCGATATTTTTGTCCATGAATATATATAATATTCTATTTTTAGATATTCATGATAAATCATAAAAACTAACATAAATGAATTTTAACAAGTTATTTTTTCTATAATTCGTGTGAGGTTTACTTTCTATATTATCGTTTGCACGCAATATTAGTTTGAATCAACAATAAACAAGGTAAATGCAAATGTAAGTTATTCTCTGCACTTAGGGTTCTGTACCACAAATGGTACTGTGAATTTCTCATATGTTATTATGTGTTATGATAAGGCTAATGTAACACGTACTTTGTGAAAAAATGGCTTCCTGACACGGTTAAAAATACATATAACCCCGTAACCAAATACAGACAGACAAATGGCGGCGTGGGCTTAGCAAGGTTTCGTTGGTATATTTCGATCGCGGAACCCTAAAAGTCAGGTGCATTAACATGAATATAACTGATGCATTTGAAGTCCATGTAAGGTTCTGTATTATGATAATGACAAATGTATCGTTTCAATATAGAGTGACTGAGCTCCTTTTTAGTACGATTAGTTTTTTTATATTGAGTAAGTATTTTTTAATTAGAAATATCTTATGATTCTCTTTAATAATTTGAGTTCATGTATTTTGTTTTTGTTATAAGATGAGTTATAGACGTAATATTGTAAATCGTTTTATTTTTAGAAAAAAAGAGTTCGCATAGCTAGTACATACCTAGTACGATTATTTTCGCAGAAGCATAAAATAATATTTACTAAGAAATGAAGCATCCAAATATTTTTTTGAATTATTATACAAAGATGGGGTTGGACACTAGCCCCACAACCTCCACCAATCCGGACTAGGTCTCCGTGTGTGGAGTAAGGCCTAAACTTTTTTTTTATCCGTAACATTATCTCACCTGATGGTAAGTGGTGATGATGCCGAAGATGGAAGCGGGCTTACCAAGATTCCTCAACGCAATGGGGAACTGGTTATCTTATCTCCTTGCCGGCATACATCAAATTGATGTGTGACGGCAAGATTTAGATAAGATGGTGGTAGCCTGCCAGACGGGCTCCGAAAATGCATTAGAACTATCCCTTGGTATGGGAAGAGAACCGTGCCCCAGCAGTGGGCATGATATGGGTTGTTAACCATCTACAAAAGCAAAATATGTTCCCAGAGTGTAGTCAATAATGAAACCCAATGTGAAAAATGTCGAAATTGATAATGCAAAGTGTAAAAAGTCTAATTTAACTTCATAATTTAGAATCTGCATTTAGCGCCCGTGTGTTTGAGGCCTTTCCTTTCTGAGATAAGGGAAGAAGTCAGGGTAGTAAAAAATACTAGCTGGATTAAGATATTATTGTTAAAAACTTTAAGAATTGATCCAATATTTTTAACTATATAATTACTATTAAATGGCATGTGTTGTGTATAGCTATTTAAACAATTTTAATCAATGAATCAGACTGATTGATTAGTAGAATAGTGTGACTAGTAGTAGAAAAGTGTGTAATGAAACGTTATATCGCGGATCGTGGTCTAGGTTTCACCCGTATGAAATTGAACGCGGTTCGTTCGTAGTTTCTTTTCCATCCTCCTTATTTTCTTATTATTTAGCATCGAAGGGATATAATAGTTGCAGGCCCGCCAATGTAAAAGAGCTTAAGTAATAATATATTTTTTTTTACTTCTTTAAAGCCTATAGTATTGTAAGTGCTTTCGATTTACTCAGTCTCATAATTTTAAGGATTCTTAAAAAGGCAATTGAATTGCATGGCTTGATGGAATTCTGAAATATTTGTTTAAATCATATATCTGATTCGTTTACTAAGTGTGTTCGCTCCTTACTACAAGTTCGAGGGATGTCGGTTCGATTTCTACCTTATGTGTATTTAAACGTATATCTGAATAGTTACCAAGTAACAGGTTTCGATAATACAATTACTATCAGTTTAGATGACTATAATCTGTCTCTTTAAATATTTATAATGATAAAATTCTATGTTTTTAATAGTTTCAAGATAATTACATTTTTCTCCATAGGTCGTATATGGTATGAAGCTTTTCATGAAGTCAAGTTATTTTTTTAAAATTAGATGTTATTCAGTTGACATTGGCACCTCACATTCATATACCGTTGAAACCCTAACGTACAAAAAAATATTTTCTAGAGAAATATGAAATTGTAATTTTAAAATGGAACAATTCGACATTCTCTTTTGTACCCGTTTTAGTGCCAAATGAAATATTTTTCACCTGTGACACTATAGTTCTCAGTTCGCTAATTCTCCGTAAAATATAATTTGCGTAGTTGTGTGTTACAATGTCAAGTTTTATGGGAATAGTTAGACGCTATGACAATGTACTATTTTAGGTAGAAATGTTTTATAGTTGCATTCTCATTCGATATTTATTCTTAAAAAATATAAATAGTACCCGTCTATCACAAAGGATAGACGGGTTTTTTTTTTATTGAACATTATTATAAGTTGAAGTGAGAAGAACTGTTTTTACCTATAAAGCAAGACAACAAAAAAATCGCAATGTGGTAAGGTATCCAATAAATTAATTTTATAATGTACAGAGAAAACTACGTGACTAGCTATGCTGTATCAGCAGTAGAGTTGCGAGTGGTCTCCACGCAACAAGAGAGTCAATTTCTCAAACCTGTAGGAATACAGCAGTCTAATTAGGAACACAAATAAATTACCTATCAATTCGAGATTATTTTAATAGTCTAAACAATGCCGAGAAATAGAAGCAGAGTCTCTGCGCGGGATTTCTACGTATTATTGCACTAGCTGGACAAACTGGCTTAACCTAAACTTTTAGCTGAACTAATTAAACCAACGTAATTAAACCTCTTTTACACTGTTTTACGGGTATTTTTTACACACAGACGAAACAGTACTTTAGCTCTTTTTCACTTTAGCTCAGTTTCAACCTGTGGGTCGCGACCCCCTGAGGGGTCGCGAAACCTTTCTAAAGGGGTCACAGAAAAGAAAAAGTAAGTACACTGCAATGAAAAAATAACGATTTCAGTGAGAAGGCTCCTGTTTATTTTTTAACAATTTGTCAAAACGTGGTTCTATTTATAAACGTAGTCTTTAAAATTACTAACATTTAGTATGTTTATGGCCCTAGGGGGCTCGCAAGAATTTTTTAACTTGTAAAGGGGTCGGGTATCAAAAAAGGTTGAAAAACACTGCTGTAGCTCAACAAAATATAGTATCTGTCATATCACTCAATGAGTGAATTCGGTTATTGATTCCACATTTTTCTCAAATTCTTATATAAAAATGGCTCTAGTAATTTACCAGCATAATATTTCCATTACCATAGCTTCAGTTTATTTAATAGGAGATATTGAAAATAAATCCTAACAATGAATTGCTTTAATATATTTACATGTTTAATATAGGGTTATACACCTTGTATATGTCGTAGTACCTATCTATCTTCAAATAACGCTAATAAAAAAATTAAATACTTACCAAGAATAGCACTAAATTGAAGACTGATTTCACGTGCATTTTGCTCCTGCTGAAATGTCCCAGTGTAATGTAACAACTGTAATGGGTCAACTGTACAGTAAATTTGTAAAATATCCTTAGATATGATATTGTTTACGTGCGTTTCCCTCGAAAGCTTAGTGAATTGTGTCTCAGCAGTCGTGCGCGCTGCGAGATAGCTGTGGTCTGACCAACTGTGACGAAAACATCTACAGAGCTGTTGATGCGTACCAGTTGTTAAGTGATATTAAAAAAATTGAATTAAGTTTTATTTTCTGTCCTTATCTATTCTTTCAGATAGTAATGTCAACAGGAATATCGATGGATTTACATATCGAGATTGCTTTAGATAGATTTAATTACTCCATGTATAGTGTATTGTCTGCGATTTGATCTTGGTCTTCCTCTATTATTTAGGATGTAAAGCCTATTGCATATGTTGCATAATTGTTTTCGTCTATTTATAGACTGATTTTTTTAAAAGTTCTATCTTAATGTTTCTATTGAGTTGTATGCGTTTTACGTTAGTCAGTCAGTCAGTCATTTTGTTTCACCGTTCTTGTCACTAGCCAATACTATTCTGAACCAAATGATATTTTTATTATAAGTTACACTTTCAAATTTCAAAATTATTTTTGTCAAATTTGATAAATTTTATTGCATGTACTACATATTGACAAATGAATTATCAGAGTATAACCAGCTCTAGGTAGATCTATGCCTCATAGGATTTGTCTAGCGCTCTCACATCTCTTTGTTTGTTGTTTGCCACTTTTATTTTAATAACACAGTGTTTAGTGAGATAAATTATTGTATTCTAACAAATGTTAGTGAAAACAAATTCTATCCTACGTTTACTACATAATTCTGAAATTGTTTTTTATTATATTGCATTGTTTCAGTGCTCATAAGAAACTATAGCAATTGTTGACAAAATTTTAATTCAAATAGGTAGTCATATCAAAAATGTCGCAAATTTAACGATAATTTACATCTATTTTTATTATTACGATAGGCACATCCTATAAAGAATATTTTATTAATGATCTGACATCTTGACAAATGATCAATTTATTCAACAATGATTTATCGGGAATCGGCTATGGATTCCTTGAGAAATTTTGTTCAGTTTTCTGAATAGAAACCCCAGTTTACATAGTATCAGTTGATTTTTTAGACCTTATAATTCCATTATTTTATACACATGAAATAAGTACTTTTATATACTATAATACGAATGTGGATTAATATCCACACTAAATTGTACAGCCATGCTGCACAGTACATGCCATATATACTTTCTAGTGAATCCTTTTCACGTCTAGCATACACAATTACACAGGTTGTCATTGATCAATATGAATTAGCAATAAATATTCATAAGTAATAACAGAGTATAGGGATAGTCATCAAGCTTGAGAAAAATTACTAAATAATCGGAGTTAGCAAACATCATCATTTTTCATTGCTGATTTTCCATCGTATTTCGTAGTCTTTTCCGCTATTCTCACAGACAACTAAGAGGACAACAACTAAGTAGTGCACGTTGTTTACACGTATTTCGATAGATGTCACTTTGTAAATTTTGTATAGTTACAAAACTGGTAGAAATCAATACAGGTGATGACTCTGAAGTAGATGAAAAACACTGAAAACTGAACAGCTTTCCCCATGGTACTTATAACATGATCAGGCTACAAAATGTTTGCCATCGAGAACGCATTTTTTTTTCCTTACAAACGTTTACATCCCTACCCTATTCACCCAGTTAGGCACTAATATTTTGAAAAGTCCACTCTATGTACTCTCCTTTAAACTCTTAAAACTTTAACATGTCGAGGGGTTGACGTTTCAAAAGTATTTTTTAATAATCCTGTCTTCCGTCCAAAGAACGTGTGTTCCAAAAAATATTTATCTTAAATGGTTTATTCTGTGTGTCTGTTAACTCAGTCCATCAGAAAGTTAGTAAGCAAAGTTAGTAAGTAGTTCAATAATTTGAAAACCAAGCCCAGTGGCATTAGAAATTTATTTAGTTATTCTCTTTAATTACATTTAAATTTTCTTATGCTAAAATAAATACAGAAATTTTTCGATATCTTCATATAGGTATATTCATTTAAATAGGTATTGAGAATAAGTTCATTAAATATTACAATACTTAACTAAGCAACTAATACTTATATCTATTTATTTGCCCTTTATATATGAGTTAATTTAGAGTGATCCTTTTCTGTTTTATATATTCATTAACAAGAACAATAAGAGTATCAAGTTTTTGATTTTATCAGGTGGTCTTAGGTGGGGCCAGGAAAAGTAAAATAAAACTTTATAAAAATAGACAAAGCTGAAATAGATTTAAACCAATTTACTAATTTGATATTGTTACAACATTTAGTTAAAATAATAATTTTGTACTTTTGCGGTTCAATAACAAAGCTATTTCAAGAATGTAATGTATTTTCGAAATTGAATGCATTTTATATGTAAAAAGACTAATTTTACAAACGGAGTTGTTTTATCAGAATAAGTTAAAAAAAAGCGTTGAGCTCAATTTCATTAAATACTATACTCGTACTTACTTATAATCATATAAAACACAATGAATTTGGTAATGATTTGTGGATTCAAATAGTTAGAAAGAGACGCTATATGTCCATTGGAATGACGTCGGTTACAGTAGTAAGTGTGACGGAGGCCTAGCGCCGCGGTGCCCTGCCAACGCCGCCCCTCACTGCAGCAATACCAAATACATGTTAACAATAAAATAATGGAAGTCTTTATTGAGGAATGTCATAAAAGGCACAAATTTATTATAATATTTACAATCGGGAGTGCTACGAACGTTGGCATGGCAGTGCTGTAAATTATTAATAACTAAATGTCCCCATAAGTACCTACAGTTTAAAAAAACCGTCAATTAAAGTACTGTATGATACATATGTATTAGCCATAAAACGATAGATTTATTCATCCTTATAGACGTTTGGACAGGTAGTGTGGTTTCGCCAGTAGAATCCAACAAAGTTTTATATTTAGTATTTTATACAGGTTAATTACTATGTAAATGACTAAATTGTACAATCTTCAAACGTTCATGTTTGTCTTTTGACTTCACTTCTGGAATTCATCGTAATCCCTTCAGCCGGTGCATCCAGCGATTTCCTAACATCCAGCGACAAATTTCTCCAGCACGGGTAGCATGAGGGCGTAGACAAAGCTATTTCTTGCGCCAAACGCGAGAAAACAGCTCAGTTGTCTCTTTCATTAGCTTAATGTTAGAACGAACAAATGCGTTTAAATCTCGCATCGCGCGCGAGATACGTCGTCATGCTACCGGTGCAGGTCTCCACAATTTCTCCAGGTCTCCACATAAAGGCGGAAGACCAACGCTACAATATGCGTATCGCGCCGCAGCCGTTTTTGGATTTTACAAACGTATATATATTATAACACTTTCTGGTTTGAGTTAATATTATATGTATTTATTTTATAGGATAATGCATAAAAAAATCAGGAAGACTACTTTCCACGGGTCTTTGAAATGGATCAAAAAATAATAATTTCGTGTCAATAGTAATTAATTCGTACTTATTTTAATAATTACATACTAAAAGTTACATAAAAGAATTTGGGCATCTCATACAAATCGATAAGCTCCTTTATTAACTTTGGAAGTCATTCAAAATTTTTGGGGTATCAGCAAACGTGTTTAACAAAAAGGTTCTCGATATGATGAAGCTCCCGTTTGCAGGTTCTACATTACACATTTTTTTACACCTGTTATATGTAGGTACTCGTGGGGACGACATCACAAAGCGTGGATTAATCTACTAAGGTAATTGATATGGATACAAATTACAAATTAAATTCGTGGAAAATAATCGTAGACATGGTGTATTCTGTGAAAATGGGAAAAAGAGAAGTAAAAATAAAACATGAAGCCAAAATAAAATAACTGGAATGTGGGATCACATACAGATATTGGTTTTTCCGCAATCGCACTGATATCTTACATAGAAAAGCACAAGCTTGATGAAAAATACCAAAAATATATACAATTTTCTTAAACTACGTGCAAACACTTCAGTGTAAATCTGTAAATTTTAGTATTAAGTACATATTACTAATGGACTATATATTTTTTAATTATATGTATTTGGATGAAAGTACAATTAATTATAAATGTTCGAAAAATATCTACAAAGAATAATACAATGGGAGGACCCTGTTTTAGTTTGAAACTTTGACAGTTTCAAATAGAACTTGGTACATCTATGTACATAATAGAGCATTCACTTAATATTCTATTAAACACTGAGCGAGGTGTAATGAGGATTTAAGAAAAACTGGTAACCAGTAGTATGCTATGTGTATTTAAAATATGTATTACTACGAGTCAGTGTAATGTGTATTAACCCCAACGTAATAGAGGGCAGGTTTGGAATATGTGTGGGGCACATCTGTGACATTGTTGCATTCAAGCCACCAATGACACATTAAAATAACTAATGTGACATCGATATGTCTCAAATGGAACGGATTTGAATGTGGTTACATGTTTGAGGTTCCTGAATTTACTGGCGGGATGGTATATTTTTAAATTTGATTTGTTATAAAATATTATATAAATATCTACAGTAATATATTAAAAATACTTTCGTTTTAATAAGCCAACACTGATCCGAAAAGAAATACTTCTTTGATCTTTTTTGTTGATATTATTTTTATTTCACCTATAAGTATATCCTACTTATAATTTAATACGCTTTTGATTGCACATAAAAAAGGCCAGTTGGTCTCACTGGGTTGCCTCAGCCGTGTGATAATGAGACGGATGGTAGCGCCAAACCTGAGGAGGAGAGTACTCAAGGGGAGCCTCCTGCACGGCGCCGCCCGCGCCCCACATGAGCACGGTCTGGCGCGGCATCTCCGCCGACGGCGCCTGCGCCTGCGCCGCCAGCCGGTCCTGCTCCGCCGAACCGCTCGACCCGCCGGGGCTGGGCCCCGCTACCGCGCCCGGCGACCGCCTCTCCTGCCCCGTCACTGGACTCATATACCTTCCGCTGCTATCTACGTAAGTGTATTCTCTTGAAGGTGGCCTATGGTATGTCGGAGTCACTTCGTATCCGGGAGGTGGTGCCGGTTCTAAAAATCCGTTGGGCGCATATGGAGTGTAGTGGTAAGATAGGGGTTTATATTGATGAAACAGATTATCTGTAGTCAGAAATCTGTCATCCAAAGGTGGTGGCGCATAGTGCAGGGTGGGCGCTGGAGGGTATTCGCCGTACGACGCAGTGTAGGCTCCGTTGAGGTTCGTGTAGGCGGCTGCGACGGCATCGGCAGCGAGGTAGTCCACAGGCGGTGGCGCGGGAGTCGTCGGCACCCTTCTTTTATTTCTACAAGTTGAGAGAAAGTCTCTGAGCTGTGTCTTGTATCTTCTCGCCGCGCGTGGTGGTGCTGGGACGTTGGTCTCGCATCCAGGTAACTGTTCGCTTTCTGAGAAGTACAGACTTGTGAGACCAGTGTCGAGGTAGCTCACTTTGAAATCCATTGTTCTTTTACCAAGAAGATCCCTACCTTCCTCTTCCCTGAAACAAACAAATGTTTTTGAGACTTTGCTCTCTTGATTTCGTACTAAGAAAGTAAGAAGATAATCTTGATTTGGTGCTATGGAAGTAAGATAAAATAGACAATAAAATAGCAAAAAGGTTAGTAATTAAAGAAATGACAGCCTTCGCTTAGCTTGATTCGCTTTGCATAAATGTAACATTATCGCTGAGCCCAAGGAAGTATAGAGTATTCATAACAGAGTACAGGTGTGACTATCTACAAGGAGGTACTTACATAAGAGGCCTATGAGTACTGATGACAAAGTCCGGCTTGGAGTTTTTGTAGACGAGTCTAGAAGACGTTTGCAACCATTGCCATTGTCCGTCTTTTGTTTGGAAGCGATACGCTATCATTCCGGAAGCACCAGTTTTCAATACTGAAAATAGAGATGACAATGCACTTGTACCACACGGTAGTAATAAATAAAAAAGTGCTTTAAGATTAAAAAAGTGTTTTTAACCGCCTCCGTAGTCTAGCGGCTAGTCTGCTAGCTTTATATCAGGTGGTTGCGGGTTCGATTTCCGGCGGGGTCCAACTTTGTAGGCCAAACATCAATGTTAATAGCATTGATGTGTTCCGGCATGGAGATAAGGTAGCCAGTTCTCCATTTGCTTTGGGGATTCTTGGTAATCCCGCTTCCATCTTCAGCAGCATCATCACTTACCATCAGGTGAGATGATGCCAAGGATTACCAATTGTGTATAAAAAAAGGTGTGTAAAATCTATTTGAATTTTTAAAAAGTGATTGTCTACTTACATTCCTGATGAGCACTAGCAACGTAAGCCAAATCATCATAATGTACTAGGTCATAACCGCCCATATTTGCCAGCTCAGCGTCTGTGTAGCCTAGCAGCATTTTACCCCTGCAATGTAACAATTGTTTGTTACTTTCTTTTTACCTTATAATATAAAAAGAAACACTACACACTTGTATAAAATAATTACTCGAAAAAGAAAGAATTGATAATATATCGTCTTCAGGATTAATAGTACTTTTCTAGCACTTTTCGATTTAAATTAAATAAAAATGTATGTCTATAATTATAAAAATCTGTAATGAAAAAAATACATAATATGTTTATCTGTATTCGTATTTAAAAATAAGAACACTAAAATAGAGAAAATTTGTATAAGTATTTCCTGATGAACTATAAAATTAGAGCACTTACAAATGAGTGTCTTACCTTTGATCCATGGAGACTAGAGAGAGGTCGAGTTTGTGCTTGCTTTTGAACATGACTTCCTTCTGCGGTATCTCGAGAAGGCTTGGGGGGCCGAAGGGAGCACATATCGCAAACAGCGCCAATGGCGGCTCCTCCGTTTTCTTATTCTGCCCGTGTAGCACCTTGATCCGGCCCCTGATGTCCAGCCTCTGTTGGTCAAACGTCACTTCTAACAAAAAGTTCATTTGTTTTAAATTTTCAGTAAGTTAAAAAATTACGGTAACAAAAACAAATACAACTGTTATTAAATTAAAGAAATGATTATGTTAAATACATATTATGATAAATTAATACTGTTATTATATTAAATAAATGATTATGTTAAATATAATGATAAATTAATGATACTGTTATCATATTAAACAATAGATTACGTTTCATATGGTTATTTCACTTTTCGCATTCGCATTAGCATTACAAATTCGCTAAGGCTTTCACGTACTTTACATGGTATATTTATGGTACCATTTTCACATACCTACAGGAATTTCCCTTAATTTTGACTTACCAAAAACCCAGAGGTATTATCAAGGAGACATCTAAAGCGGACCGTGAAACTTCTTTCTAAAAGATGAGTTCGGTCTGGCCTCAGGACATCCTGTAGTGTGAGGTTGCTAACTTCAGGGGGAAGGAAGGAGTTCCATAGCAACTGCCTCTGCAACTCCTCCCGGTCTTCGGAATGTACCAATTCGTATACAGACTGATGGACTATGTCGGACTGAAAAAAATCTTATGATTAATGTCATTAGCCTGAGGGTTACCCATTATTAGATTAAAGCAAAGGGAAAGTTATAATCTTGTTTTATGGAACACAAAACAATTGGAAATTGAACAAATCAATGTCATATTCAAAATTCATATTTGTTTTGGCAATTGTTTATACGGACTAACAGGGACAAATTCAAATGATTAAAGTTTATATTTAAATTATAAGATGCAATCAAGCACGAGGGTAGTAATAAATGCACAGACTTGCACCCCGAGTGACGATATAAAACTTCTTTGAATAAAGGTCAAAAAAGATAAAATCCATCAGATGTAGATTAATTTCAAACGCAAAAAGAGCAAGTCATACTCTCATCGTAAATCAATAAACATTTTAAAGCCCCTAAATCGATTCAAACTTGATCATGATATAATTATTTGGAACGAGGGTAGACAAGTTAATTTTCGGTTCTCTAAGAGCCTTGAACCAATGTGTACCTTCTGGCGTGGGTCACATAGGCTTACATTTAGTTTATTGGTAAAATCTATGAATTTTAACACGTCATTTGTCATAAGGATCCGTGTAAATGGCATGGATAATGCGCAAACAGCACACGATGCAAACACAAGACTAATTGATAATCAATGGAGTCGGTAAAGGCTCGCTGCTCGGCCCCCTCCTTTACAACGCTGACATGTAAATGAATTATACGTACGCCGAAATGTTCCCGAAATGGGGTTCTGCGGCTACGACCAGGTTGAATGTGAGTCCGAACATATTGCAATGGCATTAAACGTCAGAGGATGATTTGTTAGGTAATTGCTTCGTGTTTTCTACTTCTGGGGCGGGTGTATGGCGCACGGTCGCTGTCTATTGTTTAAACTTAGAAAATGTTTTATTGGAAGCTCAGTTTATGTTGTGATTTTGATTTTATTCGATAGGGATGAAGGTAAAGGGAAATACGCTAGTTGGTATTTTTGTTCAGAGGAACATATTCTAAAAAAACGTGCGGTAGATGTAACTTTCAAGATAATTGTTAAGATAAATAAATCGAAAATGAAATTTTTGTATAATTTTTAATTGAAATAAAACTTTAGATACTCAACTTAATAAAGAAAATTAGTAGTCTTGACGTTGCTGCACGCTTTGCTGACTTTCCCTCTCAGTCAAGTCAACGAAGCTTACATTGGCTCACAAGCAATCGTGAAATATTTACGTAAGTTTATACAGAGCCCCCTATCTTTGCCCCTGGCTTTTTATAAAAACCCCAAGTAAACCATGGTGCCATTAGTCAGTTAATGTGGACCGGCGGATCAATACCCGGCCGCCACCTGGTGAGCAGGCTTGAAGTTAATCTACGCCGCTTCGCCGCCTCCCCGTGCCCTGTCACTGCCCTCGCACCAAGCGCAAGGGTAAATATTTTTAGGGAACGCTTGACGATTACTATAATGGTAAAGATAATTTACTATCTACAAGTGATATGGTTCACGAGGGAAACAACAATCAGAAACTACAAAGTTCTAGCAGAATCAACTTCAGAAAAGTATGTCTTAGGTAGGCACTGTGCCATTTACTCTTACAGACTAATTTACTAGTCAACGTTTTCGGAGAGAAGGAAGGAAATTCATGGGCCATTTAGTTAAAACTGATTAATAGAAAAAAAAGGTTATCTGAACTAAGTGATGTCTGAAAATGTTCTTTATTTTTTGTTATATACACCAAAAATTCTTATCTATCTTAGCAAAGAAGCAATGTTTTGTTTTTGTTTGTTGAAGTCAAAGCAGTATAGTGTTTGTGTTACTTAGGTAACAGAAATACCAAGTTATATTACGTATAAACACAAAAGTTGGTGAGCGACGAACGAACGAGGGTAGAAATGAATAAAAATTATATGCGATTGCGGTTGACTGAAACTTTTATAGCGAGGGGACGGATTTAAAGCGAAATTGGGGTTTTATTTCTGATAGCAATATTTCATTGTGAACTTTATTAGCTCTAATGCGAAAGGCTTTATTAACGAGCACGTTTTAATGTATGCGTCGAGTTTTTTCTAATACATTTTCTTTTTGGGGTTCCGTTCAGATTAGACTAGTAAAGCAAAATCGTTTCCGCAGAAACTGTTTTTGTTTTTGTGCATTGTTTGATTTTGTTTATAATTAGCTTGTTTTGGCAGTCTAGAATAACAGAGAAACTTACAAAACCAAAAAAATTAAGTACTGTGTCAAACATAATTTCAAATATTATATATACCAATCATCGTATATTTTTTCACTGTATTAGTTTAGTTTGTGCTTATTATGCGGAACCATTAATACTGGGAATGTTTAATCGTATACATTATTTCAATTTCGTTTTGTGATGTGACCTCGATAAAAATGCCGATAAGCTGGTGAAGTTTAATAAAAACTAAAGCCTTTTTAAGTTCACTTATCGCGATATAATTAATAATTTTGCGGAGTGGTTTTTGTGGAATAGCTAATTACGTTTCTTTTGTTTTTTTACCGTATATTTCAATTTCATTTAATCATTGTTGAAATCCAAGTGAAATTTTAGTTAAATTACGTTAAAAATTAAGTTTAGCTGCTTTTAGGGTGCGGTGAATTCAAAGTTTTCAGCTATTTATAACGTTTAAGGTTCATGTTTTGATTTATGACCTGTAACCCACCTGATGGAAGCCCAAATAACTTTCGATACTGTGGGTTGCGAAGAATACTTCTCCTTCACAGGTCAGTATCATGAGGAAGCCATTGAGTGCCTGAAATGGAACAACAAAAGTATATTTAGAACACGAAAATCGCGGAAATATGAATATCACAGGTAAGTGCAAATTTCAACACGATTTAAAGTCAAACATCACTCCGGCTTGAATCGTAAAAAATGGCCAATTTCCGAAATAAATATTCTTGAAGATGTTCGCATTGGTACAAATGAAGAGACGAGTCCAACAAGTTAAATATTAACTACACTTGAAAGTCTGCATTGCAATTATTTATTACTTTTAAACTTACTACTGATTTATTACTGAACGATTTATAATTTTGTTTTATTGCAAGAACTTGTTCGCCAAAGGCGAGTGTAACTTTCGCAATAAAAGCACAAATTGTATGAATTGCTATTTTCGAAAGCGAAGGCAGCATGTGCTACTGTATTTTATGAAAAACTATACATTTGAAGGGAATTTTATGTATAAAAATTGATTATAAATCGACGATTATGAATCACGAATCATATTTTTTTTGTATAGCTAAATGTCGAGTACCGCTTTCATTGTATACTTTATTCCTTTATTTTACCTTCATTATATCATTTATAACAAAGCTATTTAATTTCGGTACATAGGCAAATATTACTTAATAGTGAAAGACGAAATGTAAACCGATAGAAAAATAATTCAGTATGTAAAAGAAATTCATTTAATCGTTTGACGAATAATGGCTTGAATGTGCAAGAAATCAATGCAGGTTCATTTTATCTAAATTAACTGGGAATTAACACAGGAAATCTTAGTTTGAGAATGGATGACCGTGTGTGATTTTTGACGGATAATTTATTTTATTTATCTAAATTAACCCTTATGTCAACAGACGTTTAATGTAACAATGCATACCTGTAGGAACATTTCGCCATCCGGCATTGCATGGTCGTAGGGCGAATGTTCTCTTCTGTGCCCGTGGAGGTCCTCCTTTTCTTTGTGCATTACCACTGTAACAAGAAAACATGCGTTACTTAAACATTCTTGTAAAAATAATTAACTTTTGTAAATTACCAAGAAGTGAGAGATGCCAAAGCGTATTTTATTGTAAACAAAAAGTTTTACTGTATATTGTTCAGTGGCCGACAAAATTGAGGTTAACTATAAATGCAATTAATCACGTTTTATTAAACGAGCAAAATTCTGCCTTCTTGTTCATTTTTATTACAGTTAATTATAACAAATTAGCGAATAAACATTAATTGCGAAACTGAACTGATTATAGTTGGATCTAATGAGTTTAGTTTATTTTTATAACGTTCTAGGGAAATAAATTTTCATTTAAAGTCTTTTAAACTGACACTGTCGTATATTACTTTCAGACATTAAAAATAACGACTCTCGCGCCTCAGCGACCGTTAGAGTCTAGTGTGTTTACTCGAGAGCTCTTTGTCTTGGATACTGAGGACAATAACTTTCATGGTAACCTCTCCTACAAAAAAAAACTTTTGGCTCTCCTCGGTTGTATATACTGTCTGCACTATTACATCCTTGGATGTTGAAAATAGTTAGTTGTTTTTTAACTGGTATCTAAAACAATGTTACCAATTGTGTATTAAAAAAAATGTTATATTTTCCTATTGTCAAATAGAGCAATTGAATAAAATAATTAAGAGTCCAGTGCTTTCAAAATGAGGTTCAATGTAATATTTCCCTAATCTATGTTTGAGTAGAGAGGCGTGGCTGCAGCTTGCGCGCGACAAATCACAAGCGTTTTATCGAAGGGAATAGGGATGCTGGGCTGAGGGACGATCATTAGGTACTCAACGACTATAAAGGGTTCCTTTATAAATGTATAAACAATCATAAATTAATATGTACTCTCCACCGGTAACTGGTTGGTCCTTTTCAAAAATAAATTGAAAAGTGACAAAGTCATTTCCGGGCTGTGTGTTTTAAGATTATGTCATAACAATGGCGACTAAAGACGTTCTACATTAGATTAGATTAACTATTAGACATTTACTACTTACAAATAAATTGAAAGTACATATTTTACTTGACCATTTACATCTAAAACAGAAAAAAACCCACGAGCGACCCTTACTTTTATTATTGCCCGGCTCTCGAAACCAGTTTAAATGTTCACTGAGTATCACATTTAATCCTGATCCGTAATATACTACGCTTCCAGAGCTAGGAAACAACTTAGATTGCCGCAAACACTATTAACCTGTCATTAGGTATCGTATTGGTTCCAAACCTCATTTGACTCTACTTAGTCTTCAATAACAATAATAGCAACATAATTATACATTCTCAACATAACATTTAACCTCTGATCATAGCAACAAAGGAACAGTATTTAATTATACACCATAGCCTTAATTCTATGCCACAGTTAAATGCTACACACTTGTAATGGATGGACTGATGCGGTACGGAAGTAAAATTGTAAAAGGAGTAACTTTGAAACCATTCGTCTGTTTTTTAAGGTAAATTATTTTTGTTGCAAGGAAATTGCAAATGCTTTTATGGAAACAGCTTTGTCTGATATTAAAAAAAAAAACATAGCAAAATCTCTATGGGCCTGTAATATTTTTACTAAACGCCTGAAGTACGTTATAATAAATAATAAAATGCCTGGCTGTGAAAGTCTGTTATTTTAGGTTTACGTCTGTCGTTAGTAGTTCGTAAAATGAAAGTTTTTATTTATTTATTTATTTATTTATTGGGAGCACATATTTTAATTTTATTATTCTTCTCATACGAGGCCCAATAAATGGCATAATAAAACTTTTTTTTGGAAAGTAAAACAAAAATGACAATGCTGTTCAGTTTCTGCCAAAAAGTTTCTCTTACATATCTTTTCTAGTGTTGCCCATTGCGATTTCGTGATTGTAAATGCGGATGCATGGACCGTGAATGTTGATACATATCTATTTATTGTGCTTATTGGAGAAGTAGGTAATGTAGGCTTCATTGGTTGTTGAATATCTCCGGCTAATAATTAAGATTTTTTAATGCTGCCACTGTAGGTTAAACAGTATTACACGTCGATCATTGTTGAAAACGGCAGATGACTCAAAAACTGTGTTTTGGTATACGTATGTATTCCAAATACATTGCTGTGTTTCTAGGGGCTCTGGTTATTAGTAACTTTTTTGACAGAAAATTTAAAATCTTCTCAATTATCTCTCGTTTTGACGTAATATTGTTGGACTTTATAGGGAATCGCTCATCATCTACTCAACGAAGTCAACACGTTTAAAATTTTGAGAAAAAGTTTCTAAAACTAATCGCGAGACTTGTTTTTCCTGATTTTTTGTTAATATAAATAAAGAAAACAACTCTGCATAGATCTAAACCTCTCATTGTCAATTGGCTTTTTAAGTATATAAACTTGGGTTATTGTTTTGCGAGTACTCTGCGTCTTTGATAAGATCGAACGGCAATCGAGGCGATTTATCGTTTTATCGATATTGTCCTTAGATACGTCATTAATCGAACGCGCCGTGGTTTTTATCGACCATTATAATCGTCATTACGCCCTCTCACTATCGACTGGTATTTTAGTCTTCGTTATCGGTGCGAAATATTTTTTTCTTCTTTTTGCTAGGCATTAAAAAGATAAATATACTGAAACAGTTAATTTGATCATTAAAAGAAAAAAAATGTGTTCGCTAGTAGTTTATTCAAACTGTCGCGAACTTAAACTACACAGGTGGACTAAAAAAATACTCAAGATTTGTTTTTCAACTTTTGGTTTAGTTTTATTTTGCTAGATTGAGTTAATTTTCCAAAAGTCGTGCATGAAACTTTGAGTCGTTTTTTTTGTCCATGAGTATACATTAACGGGATGGGAACCTAAAATGAGGTCAAGACAAAGTCTAAATAATTGGTATGTAAAATCTAGGATATCATCATCATCAGTCTGTATTAGTCCACTGTTGGACATAGGCCTCCCCCAATGTAGGATCTTTAATGTACAGATATAATTAAATAAAGGTTTTTTTTAAATAATGCGTAACTTATATTGTATAATTTATATAGCAGTTTTTTTTTAGTGAAAAGTTAATTAGCGTAGTAAAAATATTGCATGATTTATAACAATCCCAGTGAATTCCATGAAACTTGTAAATATAATTAACAACCAATGAATATTTTTCGAGCTGTTCAGTATGATTCTTGGTATCGGTCACGCATGCGCGGCGCCGAGTTTTATAATAACAATGCTCTTGGAAAATGTCTCGGTATATTTTCATCATCTTCACTTGATTACCTTGTGTTAAGTGAACAAGAGCAATAGTTCGATAAATTAATGGCCCGGGCCTATAAATATTTTCAACTACTGACTTTTGATGTCTTCTTTACCCGCATAGGAGTCGTTATTATGCATTCTTCCAGCATAAAACTACCCTTTTCTTTTTCCAAGTATTTTTCTTTAGCTTCATGCCAAATAACAAAATTCCTTCAATAATTTTAGCATGAAGTGAAAAAACAAATAGAAACCGTTTCTGCGTCAGTAAAACATATGAAGGTCCAGGAATCCATTGACTTCGGCGTTAAACTTACTTACTTGAATTTTCGAAAGAATTCAATAATTATCCACCCATCGAATGATTTTATAAACTTTTTTTTGTGCAAAATATCTATTTCAATGTTTTCGCAGAACATTGCGTAAAGTTGATCCCTATTATTTTATTAGCATCTATTTGATGATATCAATAACCATTCTCTGTGCCTTATTTACAGCAGTTTATATGATAATTTCAATTATAATTTAATTAAATTATCAAAAGGTAGAACGTTAATTCCACTAATCAAGTTGGCATGTGCGAGTAGTGAAGAAGTTGTTGTAATAATAAATGTCACAATAATAACAGAATTTTAATTAAATAATACTATAAAACCTTCATTACTTTCCCAGAAAAAATATGAAAACCAGTTCACAAAACATTATAATGTTATAAAGAATTGACTCCACATCATAATAATTTTTATTATAGTTATTGTACTCATGTTTTAAACCTGTTTTTTCACTTACTGTATTTTGTAAAACAAAAACATTAACATAACATGATTCTTAAAAGTCTTATTCGAAAAATGCTATTCTACCCAGTTTCTTAAATTATTTAATAAAAGAAATGCGTCCGTCTCAGAGCTTTCTCATTATTTCTTCACTTACACTGTACATTGTAAAGTAGGGTTATCAATTTCAAAGATTGTTTACAGTTTCTTCGTAGTCGAAAAAAAGTTACAATGACTGAGCTGTTTTTTTGACCCTTACAACAAATGGAAAACTGCAACTATCTCAGCACTTTCTAATGTTCCTACTTGATCCGCTTAGACCATATTGTAGGGGCGTTCTCTTCTCAGTGGTTAAATAAACTCAACCAACAAGGAGTTCGTGTCAGGTGACCGTAAAGTTGGTGTAACCGCCGCTAAAGTCTGCGTTTTATACAGAGCTAAAAAGCACCAGTAATCGGCTGATACGGCTCGTCCTTTTTTTAAGGCTAAAACCAAATTATGATAAAACAAACTCTCTAACTGAAATAATTTGAGCATGAGGAAAATGAGCAAAAATTGCATGACCTATTTTTTTTACCCTATAAAATGTATTTTATTTTCCGTCGACTTGCAACCGATATCTAATTTCTTATATTTTAATATAAGTATGTATATGAAAAAAGAAACGAAACAATTCTTCCATTTTTAAGGTTCCGGACCCAAAGGCCAACGGGACCCTATTACTAAGCCTCCGCTGTCCTTGTTCGTCCGTCCGTCCGTCTTACAGCAGGCTGTATCTGATGAACCGTAGTAGGTAGATAGTTGAAAATTTCACAGACTATGTATTTCTGTTGCCGGTATAACAAAAAATTATAAAGATTAATTCAAGGGGGCTCCTATTACAAACGTATTTTTGGCGATTATTGCTCGATCTTAATAATGGCAACAGGTAGACGCTTAAAATACTCACAGAGTTTGTATTGCCATAGTCGCAAAAAAATTAAAATATATGTATACATATATTTAAAAATTAAAGAAGGTCCCCATATAAGAGACGTGTTTTTCGGAGTTTCTTGTAATATTTTTATTTTGTTCTACTTTTTTACTACTGATTGAACAGAAATGAGGTCATATCGTATCGATAACCAAAGATATTATTTGTTAGAAAGAAAGATCTGGAACTTCACACATCAAAGCGAAGCTCTCAAATTGAAGAAGAAGAAGAAGATAAAAATATACATACGTTTTTTTTAGTTTTAATTATAAATGTATGATACGAGCTTAATTACCTATACATCATCTAAAACAAAACAAAGCACCCAGCTAACGTCCCACAAGAAACAATTAAAAACGAATACGAATAAAGGTGAACATCTGTTCTGACCAACCGTTTTACAATATGGCACGTGGTTCACCCCATCCTGCGCAAACGCAATGGTATAGCACCATGACCACCCCATAATGATCAGCCAAGCAAAAAAAAGATAACGCATGTTTGTGTATAGCGGACTGTGTATAGTTACAAGCCTCGCTCAAACAGTAGCTAAAATATATTGTTGTTGTAGTGTCCAATGTTTTTTCTTTATTGTTACTCATTATGAGATGTACTTTGGAACCAAGGACATTTCTAGAAAGTCTATTACCTATATCTGTATCATAAACTGTTTTAACTTTAATATTAGCAAATTTTACTTAATTTTTAATCAATAAAATATTTTTTAATAAATAATCAATAATTTTGTTTTTTGGTTACTTAAATGAAATATATAAAAGTAAAAATGTAGTAGCGGTCTTGTAAGAAAAATATTAGAAGAAAAAGGAACTGCAGTAATTAATTAGAATTTTATTTCTTTCGTTGACTAAAACGTTATAATAATTACCACCAGTTAATTGGCAATCCTTAAAAAAGCTGATTGAAAAGGTTATAAGGGGTCGTAAACTACATCATACTCACCTCAATAATAAGTTGGGCACATTATTTTAATCAGTTGCCTGACACGCGACCGCGCGCGCTGGTTGTCGTCTCAGCGTGTTACGTCTATTCCCAGTTGTTAAGTACGACTTTGTTCAGTCTGTTTACAAATGGGAAAACTCAGGAGAAGTAAAAACTAGATCTCAGTATCCACAACGTCTGACCATATTTACTGTTTAATTTCTGTAATAAGATGGTTACAGTATGGATTTTAGGGTAGAGTATAGATAACTGGGAATGTGGAAATAACTAGATGAGATAAACTATTTTCACAGTGAACTCTTGACACAAAGAGAAGGTTAATAACGTGCAATATTAACGGATCCTGGTAAATTGTAGTTTAACGGAGGTTGAGGGAGTTTATGTCTACTGGTAAGAATGGCTAAAAAGTAATGCAAATAATATGTATACTGTCTTCAAATATGAATAAACTTTTCTGATGAATGTTTTACAGGACAGTTTAATTTAATGCTATGGCTCGAGATAATGTTAGAGCCAAAAACGTCAACCCATTAACCATAGATAGAAGCCGCCTTGTGAGTGTGATATCCTCATCAAATTAACATACTTAAAAACATTCCTGCAACAAGAATCGGTAGATGTGACGTAATTACCTACCACTAATTCTTAAAGTAAACAAATCGATAAAATTTCTCGCCGACATCAAATAAATCACATGGAAAGGAAGATGTCTCAATATTCTCTAAAGGTGATTTCACGGTTAGAGCGACAAGGATAGCAGCGGATCGTGCATAATAAATAGGCAAGACAGAAAGAGATACCATTATTTCCTCGTTTCGTATTAATTAAGGAGCAAAGGGTTCTTAAATCATGACCTGTCGACGCTCCCTGTGGGACTCCTAAAGAGTTATAGGACCCTTTATTCTAAATTTAAAATTACAATTTTGTAAAGTTTCAAATATTTGTATATCCATGAGAATACGAGTTTCATTGCTCTCACGAGACAATTTAAAATTTCAAAACAAACGTTTTTTTTTCAAGATCGAATTGACAACCCCTCGTATAGAATTTTAACAAAGTTACCGGCATATTTAGTCGTTTTTGTTTGTGAATTATGAGCGGTTGAACCAACTGTCACGAAGCGCCGCCAGTTGCACGACGTGGAACGTCAAAACGCTGTTGCTAATCACCAGATAGGCTCGCTCTGATACGGCTGAATGTCATAGAGGACTGCAAAGTATCGAAAAAGAGTAAGAATACTACTAATTATAAAATTTACAGTCAACATAAATTCGTACGTCTCTTATTAAAACCTAATCGTTATTTAACTACAAAGAAAATGTTTCGCTTCCAATTCAATTTTAAACCCGTATGAGATTGTGTTGGCCCATTTAATTGATAGCAGTACAGCGGGAGAGAACGAAAAGAATCCGACGCAAGGAACGGTCGTTAGCTTATCACAATTCTGATTTTCACACCGTGTAGGTAGGTACGAGTACGTGGCACTGGCCCGTTTACATGTGGCCATGCATTATTGGGTTCGACATTTGAAAATTGAGCCATATAGTTAGTTCACTTTATGGCATAATATAAAAAAAGGCTATTACCTAGTACTTCACTGCTACAACAATGTTTAGAGTAAACCTATGTGTGTATAGCTAATATTATTAGCAAGATTTTTGGACTATGTAACAAAAGTTATTAAAACAATGGTACAAAAAGACGAAAAACGGCACTATCAGTAAGTAACAAAAGTTTGTTTAAAACAAATACTTAGCTATTATAATAAAAGTACTCAGCAAATTTTATAAAATACAGAAAATAGTTTGATAAATAATATTTAAATGTACCCATCGAATTTACAAATGACAATGTTAACTGCATGTAAACTGACATTAACGTAACAGAAGTGCGCTGGGTCACGTTTTGCACTTAAAAAAAAAAATGCAATCGGAGAGTATGGATTGTTCCAGTTAAGAACCAGTTCATACTTAAACATTTTTTTTAAACGCCAACACTATGAATTCAAAATACGGATAAGTTATTTTGTGCATATGCATAAAGACTCTAAAAATAGTATTAATTCAAACAGCTGTATAAATGTCTCTTCTAAGAACATTAAACTGAAACTACATTATTTATCTAATATTATATATTACTCGTAAAAGAAGCAGCAAAATACAAGACAGGATTATTTAGCTTCATGCACCATATTTTAATTGCAAGGTTATTTAAATAAAATCTTCAACTGTCGATATGATATATGACCCACTATCAGCAGGGCTAAGTCTTAATGTGATGAAAATTCAATCAAGATAGAACAATATTTTATTCTGGTGTTAAAATGAAACATAAAACAAACTGCAAAAGAGGTTGGAAGTGCCAGACTTGTATCAGTCGAGAAAATCTTAAATGTAACTACACATTTTACTACAAAATAAACAACATAATATTTGAACAAGGGAATTCAAAGAGGAAAACAGTAATAAAGTCAATTGAATCGATCCATTTGTTTTGAAGGAGAAGAGACGTTACGTCCAAAGCAATTTTATTTGCAAGTAGTACATATTATTTTCTTTAATTTCAATAGTGATCTAAATAGTTTTATTAGATGTGGAAGCATAAAAGGAATATACTTTTGACCATTCAAGAAATATTTATTTCATATCTAAAAAATGGCAGGCCGTGTTCTGCGAACGGGGAAGCAGTGTGTCGCGACCGTCAGGCGCGAATAGATAATAACTTTTGGCGGGGCCATCACATAAATCAGAAAGACCAGTGTAGCTCAATTAAAACCTCTCTGTATCAGATGGGTACTTCTGAAACAGAAGGTTTGCATTACCTTCTTTTTTTCGAACGCATAGCTCTGTAACTGCGGTATATCCGATCTTTATTCGTAAAACTTGTTAAAAAATATAAATGCACTCTTAATATTCATACGGTACCGTAGAAACTGCCGGATAGTTAACAGATTTATAGCACTTATTTACATCTGCCTGTAATTTTATGTATGTGGAATTTAGAATGAGTCTCTCGTGATAATCAATAATTTACAAATAAAAAATGCGTATCCTATGTTCACGACAAAATCATACGCTAACTTTTTGACTTATAACGAGTGTCAAGATCGATGGAGCCGTTTTTTCCACGTACTCGTATATGTTTCAAGTTTTCTGTTTTCTTTAAGTTATTAACTCGGTTTTAAGCTATTAAAGAAAACAGAAATATGATACATTACGAGTAAGGTAGAATAATCATCTATGAAGCTAAATGTAACAATTTAATGTTATCTCTTATAAAGAATACGAGGTATACGATATACAATGCATTTAATATATAACTTACGATACTGTTTCGATAATCGTAACTTTCGGCTATTAATGTCGTTCGATACGATTGTTACAGATACGGTATTTTTTATTTTTTTGGAAATGGCTCGTGCGATCGTTCAATCACGATTCGACCGAAACGATTTTAATGATCGTAATCGGTAATGATCCATGAGAGACTGCACAGCTGTAGTGTTATTGAAGAAAAAAAGATAATTTTAGTTATGTTGAGAAAAAACCCTTTATATACATTTAATACACCTTAATTAAATGGATTTTATTTAATGATAAATTCATAAAGAGCGAAATAAGTAAATTATATTTACATAGATTTTTCTCTCTATCTTTTATTGTGTGGAAATTAACCGTCGTTGTCCTAAAGTATAGACGTTGGTTGCCTGGTGTTCATATTCAGCATTCCACGTCGCTTTACACCAAAGGACATGTGCAACGCAAGCTTCATACACATCTAGTGGGTTTTATCATAAAGTTTCACACAAGATGACTTTTATTAAATAGTAAGTAAAGCAGTTAAAGATGATACTCAGAAAACTGGTCAAATCGCATGGAACCGATACTATATCAGGGCAAATAAACTGCTTGGTTTCACTTACAAAAGGAGTATGGCGAGCTGGGACCCACCAAATAAAAAAAAATAAAGAAGACCCATTCAGTGACGAAATTATTTCCATTATGTATTTAAATATATGGGTATGTACATAAAACAAAATACTCCAGTAGAAGCAGGGAATCAATAGTTTAAAAAGGCTTGATTCCATACTTATTCAAACAAAAACGCAGCAGTGCACCAAAAAAAAAAAACGCAACGGTGAACAGACAACAGACAGACTCTGACAGCAACCGTTCACTCTGACAACAAGATAGCATAATATAAATCGCGTAAGGGTGAAAGAGAAGACACAAAACGGTTGCTGTCAGAGTGGTCAGAGTGCACCCTCGCTCGGAACGCAGTTCAGGAATCAGTGGTGCCAGACTTAAGAAGCTGCCATTGTTTTTCCGGATTTTTAAAGTACAATAATAAGCTAATAATGATACAGTCAGCCATGGTTAAGATTTTAGATTTTCATACATTTTTGTTAGCTGGAGCCAACGTTGGCGGTGGGGACACGATTTGTCAAAGAGTAGTATAGTGTAGCTTGGTCTTCCAGTTATAACCTCAAAAAATGTTGAAGGGTCAGTTTCAAACATCGATATTTCAAAGTTCTCCCAACTTGTGCAATAAACACACAACTTACTTTTTTGTTATTTGTAATCCAATATTCCAGAAATATCATGTATCATTAAAGCACGTTGATGAAAAGCCTGGGTCCCAAAATACATAGTATATCGCCATTATTCTTTGCAAATCCACTGATTGATTACTAGAAATTTGTTCAGATTCATAAGCCTTCGACTTGTTTAAATACCATTTTTCTAACAATCATATTCTGGGGCAGATCACCCACTCTCAGATAGACCTCTAACAAGGATTCTCTGTTCTATGGAAACCAACCAGATTTATATACATACAAACATCAACACCATATCAACACATAGACAAAATAAACACATTGGTCCCACTTACATAAATGTTTGCCCTACATATCTTTCAGCTCATATATCAGAAGTGCGAACCACTACGAGTTATTTTTTTTTCTACTTTTTATCAATGCAACCCTGTACGTATATTTTGCTGTTCACTTCATGGAAGTCGTTCGGTTATATCAGCGAACTTCTGAAACCGGCATTGGCCACTAGCCACACAGCTTCCTCTAAATTGGACTAGGCGTGTGGAGTGTGGTCGTACTCTCCCGAAGGATAGTAAGGACCGATATGGGTTTTTAACGAATACCTCGTTATGTAAGATTGGAAAAACGTTCTACTAAATTTGTTTTGGAGGGTAGGCAGGATCACATTCGTGGGGCCACCAACGCTTCATAAAACCATATTTTATTAAAATATGCGTAGTAAGTAAAAGTGCTCGAGACAGCTGCAGTTTTATAATAATTTATGCAATTAATTACTGTGAATATTTTTACTGCGTTGAATATAAAGATGGTGCAGTTTTACATTAAATAATTACGCCCTTAAAAATACCTTTGTTTTTGACCGGACCGTAACAACGATGTACGAATATCAAAGATTTTTTCGACAATGAATATACGGATTGGAGTAAAATCTTGAAGTCGGTGGAAGAATCTTACTGGGTTTTGTTATCTACCTAAACTAAAAGATGGTTGTTTTGTAGGGCTGAGACATGTCCTTTGGTCTTTAATGAAGGTGTGTATGTGTCCAAGTGGTTACACCTATGTTGCAAATTATTAGTAAACATTATACCCGGAAACTTAAACTTCTATGAGACTGAACAAAGAACTTTTCTCAAAGAACCCAGAATAAAAAATAAACACTCCAAACAAAATTTTCTAATTGTAACATTGGAAACTGGCGATTAATTTTAATGCAATGTCCAATTTTTTGGGAATTCAGTAGATTCAATAAGAAAAAGGGTTTAATTTCATGAAGAAACCCTATTTTACTTAGAATTTACGGGAGTGATGTTTTCACACCCTGTATATGCAATATGACAGCAGTCCACTTCGTTGAACTAATGCATCAACCCATAAAGTATATTTTCATTACAAATAGTACTCTAAATAAACAAGTAAGTACGACCAAGTGCAACAAGATTTAAACAAGGTACGTACGATACGAACCCCTGAGCAACGCTTCTTATTTACGGCTCGTTCGCGAGCAATCAATGAGCGCGATGTTTTGACATTTCATTAAATCGTTCGACATCTTCATATCTTGCTCGAGTTTATTTATGTAGGCGACTGTACCTTGGGGCTGTAAAATTCATGTGGGCTAGTTTGTTTGCAGCACATGAAGAGTTCGACCGAGCTTTGTCTGTCTCAATCTCAACAGTGGAGAATTGAAATCGGTAATCGAAAGTAATTAAAAAAGAAAATTAAAATCAACCACAACTCATCATATTATTTTATTATTATCTTTTGGTCTAGCAAGTTATTATTTTGCTTTGATATAATTTCTTCCTTTTTTCTATTGTAAATTTTATAGTTTACTACCAATTTTTTATTGGTTTTGAGACGTCAATGGTTTAGTCTATGGTTATTAATAGAAAACAAGTGTTTGTTTCTAGATAGGTATAAACTGTCATAACATAATAAATTTTGAAAGAATCGATCTTTCGGTGTTTTCTTTAGAGTAATCATAACTAACTAACTACCTACCAAAGTGTTATCCTTGTATAAATAGGAATGAACGTTGTTAATTTGCTCGATTCATTACAAATGAATCACTCATATCATTGCAATATGAAACCTAGATCTTAAATATTCAAATAGTCTTATTATATCAACCGAGTGCATTTTAATTGCTTTCAAAGTTGCGATTCTCAACATTTTCTGGTCAAATATAAATGTGAAATGCTACATAATTGTGTTTGTTTAAATTTTAAAATTTTATTTCAACCATTTTTATTGCTAGCATATATGCTTTAGATGCGCGGCAAGTAACACTAGTAGTGAAATAAACTAAATGATCGTAAGAATCCCAGATTTCCACATAATTAACATAAACCATGCTCCCGATACAAAACAAACAAAACGGTGTTGTTTTTTACTGTGTGTTTTCAAGCGACAATAATTCTTCGTATCCGTCGTGGAGGACAGATTTCAACCGAAAAATCCACTCAATTAAACAACGGGAGCCGTGAGATAAAATTAAAACTTAATTAAAACTCCTTATGAAATCGGGAGAAATAAACGAAAGCGACGCTACGGCGCGGCGGCGCGGGTGCAGCGCCTGTTGCAGAGGCGAGGCGTAAAAACATTTTGTCACCACCATCGCACGAGGTCGTGAGTCCTCTCTTGTTCTTTTTGCTCTCGGAAACTTACGGATCGATACTTGTGTTTGTATTTAGTGATTTCCAATGGTTCCTATAAAATGTTCAGTACTGCTGTTTTGTGAGGGGCTGATTTTCTAGAGTAAGAGTTTCAAAAGGTAGTAATCTTAATAATGTTACTCATTTAAAACTCAACATACATTATAATAATGTTATACAGATACATTGAAGTATGTATTGTATATATTTTACTTATTTAATGTCGTAGAACATTCATGTAGGTACGGTGGGTGGAGGAAAATTTAGGTATACATGAAGACCAGCTATGGTTTATCTTTTGATGATATTTATGCGTTCATCCGAAGAATCTTCGTTAGAGCGTTTTACAGTAGAATTATATAGAGAATGGTCCGACGATTGTCATACAAGCGTCGGTACAGAGCCACCTGTCTGAAGTTGTACCGAAACTCTGCATGTAGCAGGCGAAGATGTAGGATACCTCATACGTATTATTGAAGAACTAAAATTACTAAGCAGATACAGAGGCTCGAGCTCGTTAAAAGTGTGACGCCACTTGCGGAGGCAGCTTCAGTTATCACGAGGGACAATGTCGGAGCAGCTACCTGTTAAATATGGGATACAGCCAGTAAGTGTACGTGGCATGTACGCTTAGGCACCCTACAGAACTGGATTTTACGATTATTTTAATTGGATAACTATTTAGTTTCAGCGTCTTCTTTAAACAGAAAAACGTGTCTTAATTATTTTTAAACTATAGTTGAATTTCCATGGAATTTTAAAGGGTAAGTAAGTATATGATAGGAAAAGATAACATTTTGGGGGAATCTAAAGTTTGAGATAGTGAGATACGTATAATGAAAGCCACATGGCTGTGGTCGGTTAAAAATGAAATTCTTTATACATAGCCATAGTGTTCAGTCACCATAATATCACCACTTGACCACTCGGGTTAACTATCATGTTTAATTGCCAAAAATCTATAAAAGAAAAACTATTTCTTATTTAAACTATTTCTTTCTTTGCTCATTACGCTTTTGAATGACAATCAGCTGATATTAAAATGGAAGGAAGTCGATCCATAGCATCCGGAAGAAATGGAGAATTTAAGAGAATAGCTATAGCTACCAATAGGATCGAATGGAAAAATGTAGTCTCGGTCCTATGTATTTCACCGTAGGTGTTCCAGCACAAAAATATAAGAATCCTATAAAATAAACAGGTCTTAAAGATTAGTGTGTCTACAGTAGGAACGTCTTACTCATCGGCCGTTGTAGTCATAAATTCGGTTGGGGCTCATTTGAATACGGCCGATTGTGATCGACGGCCGCAGCGCCTGCGCACTCGTATTTATGGCTCACGCCGCGATTTGGATGCCATTACGAAATAAATACCAAATCAATACTCTGAATATTAGTAAAAGTGGTGAATGTTACAAAAACAAATAATATTTTATTTGTTGAATTAGATTGTTTCGGTAGGATTATTATGTGAAAATACTTCCTGGCTTCATTTTCAGAAAATTCTCCCAGTGCATCTTTCTACGTACGGTGTACGATAGATACATTAAAACTATTTAAATTGATGTTAAGATTGTAACATAATTGTATAATTATCTTATAATACTGTAGCGCACTCACACATTAAAACGTAGAGTTTTCTCTTACTAGTCGCGCCTTACATGCTTTCTAGCATAATTACTGTTTGTCGGCCAAGTTATGCCAGATGTAACCAACCGATCAGTGTATTCGTAAAAAAAATAATGAAAGTCTTATAGAAGAAATAGTCAATTATACGGTTGATCTCAATGACTGCAATCAAAATGGATAGCATCATCTGAAAACGAGTGCTAGCAGCGTATGGGGATGGGTTTTGCAACATTTTTAGCACCTTTACATGCCCACTTCTCAAAATAGTTGCTGACATATTCAAAACTATCTCTGATTAAGTCTTATACAGGAATGTTTGAGTTGTCTTACCGTAAGTTGTCTGAAGATGAAGTACGTTCTGTGTACAGGATATTTCATTTCTGGGAGCACTTATTTATTACGTATTTCTTGGCTAGATAATCTAATATAATCTTATAGAATGGCGAATGAATATTTCTCGCGTTGTAGCTTTAATTATCAAGTGAAAACAAAGTTATATGTCATTAGGATTAGATCTAAGTGTGGTAGTAGGACGGTGACGCCATAGCTAGCCGGCTGGTGGTTCGAAAGAAGTTTATATATTTGAAAAGTCGAACAACAAAAGATAATATACATTTACATATGATTTTATTTTTGTTTTCAAATAAACTATCCTTTAACTGCTAAGCGAGTGTAAATGTATAAAATGATTAGTTACAAAATGTTTTATGATTTCTTTATTTTTTTTGTAAATTGCTATTTCTATTTAATAATTTAGCATTACAAAAATGAAGCTTATAACTAGAAACAAAAACTAAAGTTTCTTGTAAGTCTTTGCTAGGAGTACTACTGGCAAAGGGACACTTTTTTATTTCCCTAAAACTACATTTTTGTACGAAATGCTCGAATAGGTCAGTAGTAATGCATGAGTGCTAACCTTTCAGCGAGTTCTAAAGGCCCATAAGTATAAGGAAAGGAAATTCCTAAGAGCGTATACATCGGCCGAAACATTATAACGAAACTAACGAAAATAAAAGCATTAAGTAATAAATTTACCCGGTGAATTTTCATTAGTATTTTTGGCTCATTTTGTTATATTAATTTAACAAACGTCGTACATGGTATCATTTTCATACTGATTAGCATAAACTCATTATAGTCGGGGTTACCTTGGACATAAATTACTTAAATATGTCGTAATAAAAAAAGTATTATCTGAGCCAGCGCCCTATGGGGTAAAAATTTGTCATAGTTTTATCTGCAATATACATTTTTAAAAGTTTTCAGACATATAGGTTGTACTTACAGGAAAATAAAAACTACTATACAAGGTGTATTATTTATGACAGAATTCCAGGCATTATTAATCGGGTATGAATTAAATAAACGACATTATTTTTGTATTCTCCATATAAATCGAATGTCAGATTAACCAATTTGATATTATGTTAGCCTCGAAACTAAAGAACCGCCGCCAATACCTTGAGGATAGACAGCTAAGTGTGCCATACGATAAGAAAAAAAAGTAGAAATCTAGAAGTGTTCATATCCGCCAATTGAAACAACTTGCATATAAAGAAAAGGTACCATTAATGCGTGGAAATAAAATATAGAAATCGAGCATATCAGAAATAAATAATAAAACATTGCATGGTCTCATTAGTAAATAATACAGCTTAACTTTTAATTTAAAACTCGTAAACAATAGATACAAAAAAGCATAATCACATTAACATAATTGAACGCTAGCAAAATCGAGTTGTACACATATTTGAATGATTGATGATAGCGGAAGAAACATACCTTCTTTCATATTTCAAATACACGATGTACATACCTTTATCTATTCTGCTTAAATAGATATGAAAACAAAATGTAATTTTAATAGTCGGTTTTCGTTTATGTAAAAGTGCGAAATGTTTCGTCGGTAATTACAGGATGTGCTTGAACAAGTATATCTGTTTTTTTAAGTTTTCTCAATAATGGTGTTGTCTTTGTATGAAGATAGAAACGTTTTTTATTCTTACTTTATTTTGATGTTTAAAATTAATATAACATTCACTACTACGCTTGTGTATTTTACGTTCCTATTGTAAAGGTTCAGTTTTAAACACTCTGAAATATAGTTACTATTTTAATAGCTGCTATAGAATATATTTCTGTTTATGTCTGTTTGTGGACACACTGCTACACGAACGAGTTCTATTCCAAAATATTTACGAAAATATTGCTCACAATTTGGTTATAATAAAATTTTCCGTAGCGTGTTGAAGTACCAAGGATTTATAAAGAGTTGTTTGTAGTTCCTTAAGCTGTTTTGCTCAATTCAAATCATCAGGCAGGCAAATAGCGGCTAGTATATTATATTTGTGTTAAGGCAATTTTATCAGTATTTTTTTTTATTTTTATATATACAATTGCACTTTGTGCTATATAAATAGAGCACTTATAAAGTGTACTAAACATAATATACGTACGAAAATGTGCTTTATGTTTTTTGTGATTTATTTAGGTATTCTTCATGTTTTTTCCTTTTTAGGCTTTTCATATAAAAAGTAGGAGCAAGCCGCTCCATATAAATATTTTCACTTTCGTAGGCCAAGTCGGGTCACTGCCGAAATTCTGTCACGCAATGCCGCCATTAAGGGTTGTTTCACCCCCGCAGCCAACCCCCTCCCCCTCTGAGGAGTCGGCAAATTTCACAAACTACGAAAACCCCTGTGTAAAGGGGCGCCTTATTTAGGGGCACTTTTTATGAAGCTCCATTGGTCGAGTACTTATGCCTACACAAAGTACCTACTTGCTGGTATTGTCCCCGTTCGAACATAACGTACAAAGGGAGGAAAAATATTTCATATATTTCATGAAAAAATCAACTTAATAGTTTCTAGGGCTTCCAAAAAAAAATGTACACAATATCTACAAGATTAAAGTAGTTCTCAGGTTCAGTTTAGTAGTATGTTTGTTCTAAACAAATTATTATTTTCTAAGATAACAGACACAGTCACAAGATAAATAACATGGAATTACAAAATAATAATAATATACTAATAATAATATATAGATATACTATTATATATGTATATACAAATTTCAAATAGAAGGATCTTATAGATTAAGATTAGATTTATTTATTACACATTACAAATTCATAAAATATATACAGATTATAAGCTATGTCAATAATATTTACGATATATAAAATGAAGACCTTTCCTTTTGTTTCCGTGAATTTTAAATGCAGTCATGCAGCTAACATTTTCAGATTTCAAAACAATTACGGGCTCACCGATAAAACGAGCATTCGATGTGACAAATTAGTTTTTTTTCAGCGTTTCCGTAGTTTCATGAAAAACAATAAATGCGATAAGCCACGGTAATCCATCATGGGCTCTACAAATGCTGTGTGGCTAAAGGAAAATGCTTTTTATAGAGAGCTTAATTTGATGTTTATGGTGATGGGTTATTAAATTTATGTAAATTTATATTAACTGTTATTTATAAAATTACTTACCTACCTAAATGTTGTGTTTAAGAAAATTCGTCGTTAACAAAAATTACCATTAGAAAAATAATCGAAGAAAATTAATGTACCTACTTTGAAAATATCATTTATTTAATTATAAGATTTTAGTAAATGTATATCTCTATAAGAGTAACAAAAACTAATCAAAGATTTATTCATGACATTGATAAATTTAATAATATTCAATTCTATTAAATTCAGGATATATCCGCTTTACCATCAAAGCTTTTAAAAGTTTTATTTTTATCAGATTAATAATAATTAAATATTAAATCAAAATCAAAAATTAAAATCAAAAATATTTTTTATTTAAGTAGATGTTTTACACATACTTTTAAATCGTCATATTTTTCTACCTAGTACAAAGTTCCTACCACTCGGAACTTGTACACTCAACGTTTCGGGAAGTGTTAGCGGAGCGAGAAGAAACGTCGAGCCCAAAAGAAACTCGCCCCAATTATTGCTTTGACACCGAGTAAAGCTGACTCACACGTCACATGCTAGTTTTTTTACTGATTTTAATTAGTAAACTCTGATATTTATAAAGTTGAAACAATGTTATAGAGTGGGTTACTCAAGAAAGTGATAAATAGGTTTTTTTTTCAACTACCCACCCATAAAAAGATAGCCAATCTGATAATGGGATTTTACGATAACCTAAACAGTATTTTTCCCACTTTATAGTTCCCATAGTATAGGAAATCCTAATTTAATGATAACATTGCTAGGTGACTGAACATGAGAGTTGTCTCTGTGTATTTTTGTTTAGATCTCATCAAACAGCTGGGTAACCTGTCAGTTATGCTAAAAACGATATTTATAATTTTTCATTGACGGAATGGAAACCAATTTTGAAACATTCTGTATTTTATTTTAATATTATTTTTGAGAGTACCTATCTATTGCAAAACTGTATTCACAATGCAATCTTAACTCGTCCCGATTTCCCATCGTCAAGGAAGGCAGTATATTAGCATCGGGTCGATAGGGGGAGGCTCCTTGCGTCAGGTCGTGCTGACCCGTGGCAGGCACCGCCGTGTTTACTTTGGGGGACGAGAACATTTACCAAGTTCCGCCAGTTATAGGTATCCATAGGTATCTAAGCTTCAATGCGGAAGAGAATAGCTAAGTATGTGTATAAGTTGGCTGCTATGTGGAAAATATGAGTTTTAAAACGAACACAAAAGGGCTTGTCTCATTATACGGAAAACTTAAGCTCTTTCTTGTACTAAGTGCCGTATTAGTTTTTATAAACCCCAAAACTTGATGAATTATCAGATGTAATGGTATACATCAGATCAGTTATGTCACAATTAGATGCGCTTTGTCCTAACTATTTTCAGAGCATCTATATAGGAGCTGTTTTTATGAACACGGCGACATTCGATTGTAGACATAGATAGAGAAAGAGTAAGAATATTTGTGAAATATTTATCTGTTTTCTATTTACGCACTCACATCGATTTTTGAGTTTATAGGCATGTCAGTGTTTTTATCCATTAATTTAGTCTATTTTCTATTACACAAATAAATATAGTACTCTAAAGCTCTCCGCCAAACCAATGTAACAAATCATTTCATGTCCTGTAAAATTGCAGTATGAGGAAGATCACAGTTGCCACATATGACATCGACAATTAATTTTACCGATCAACGGTAAATAAATAACCCAATACGCGAGAGGTATTGGGGTATTCTAAAAAGTAAATTTACAAGCTACTGGCACTAACTTGTCTCGTTTCCGACTAGCAGCGCCCCGCAGCGCCGCCGCCGGCCGAATTCCCTGGCCTGACTCCGTGTAATCGATGCTTCGACAATCGATTTAATTAGTATTATCAACGTTCAGATCATATGTATGTAGGAAGTGCTGTTAAAAGTGCAGAAAATAAGCAGTCTGTGCAAAACAGTCGTAGAAAATAATTAGCCACATTATCCTATCTTTATAAATAATGCATAATTATGTCAAAGAGATTAAAGATAGAACGGCTCTTCCGTTCATTGCTGCATTACAATATATTATTTTTCCTTATTTATAAAGTGAAAAATATATAGGTATTTTGGAATTAACCAGAAAGGATACTAAGTAAAGGCCTTGGTCCCTAAAATAATTCCAAATTATCAGTATGTATCTTTTAGAAACCTCACGTAAAGTAGATCTCTGTTTTAAAAAGAAAATAGCAGCAAGAAGCTTCTTTCGCTATATGGAAAACAAATGATGTAAAAAATGTGAACAAAAAGATAACACTAAAATTTTAAAACCTAATATCAATAACAATATGAAAACAGTTTCGTCCGCGACGGTACCCTATTCAGGCGGCCACTAAGTTACAATTCACGTCATCGATTCCTTAAAGTCCCGACTGTACTTAATAAAGCATATACCAATCGCCCCCTACTGATTTTTATATTCGATACTCGTACGGAATTAAATTATAAAGAGCATTAATAACTCACTAAGAGATATATGCATATGTTGGTAGCGGACATATGCAAAGATCGTTTTTTTGTAAAGACGATTTACGCGTTCAATTATCGTAGTTAAATTGTGAGTCGATATAAAAGATAGAATCTATGATGTTGTTTTGTCATCGTTATATTTGATTTTTAGTTGAATGAAATGATAAATAAATAGAAGATAAAAGAAATGATAAGTAAATTATCATATTGCACTAGTTTAAAACTATCAGTACTAATGAAATATTAAACTACCTATACATCTTTGACATTCATTGAACCTTAGTTCTTGAAGTTTCTTGATTGTAATAAATTTGGAAAGGCACCCAATAACTATTGTCGCAGACTCCTTGGTTTTATAGTTTCTTTTATACTTTTTAATGGTTTGTCTAATGCTTTGTTTTCTCTATTATAATTATTAAAAAACTTTCTTTTCACCCATCTTTCATGTTTGCTTTAATTCTCTAAATATTATCTTAAATACAGTCCATTTATTTCTATCACCAACAACTATAATAATTATTATAGTTTTAGTGATACAGATTGGAGTTTTCTATACAAAGCGTAACAAAATAGATGTAGGATTGGACCTTACTTATATTTGCAGGTGTTAAAAAAAGTGCTCTTGAAATAAGTGGTTACTCAGAATCAAGTATAGAAAAATACAGAAAAAATCAATCTACATTTTTTCTCAGTTTCCCATATACATTTTTGATTCACTATTCAATTTAGTACGGGAAACTAAAAAAAATTTTAGATCGGAATTTTCAATATTTTTCCTGTATTCTGAGTAAAACCTTAAATTTTCAAATGTTTTTAATACCATATATTCTACGTCATTGTTGAAAGAGCAAAAATATTTTCATTGTTTGGGTTTTTCATACAAAAATAACCAAAAAGCTGACCAGTTCTTAAAAAGAATCCCAAATTGTTTACGGGTATCTATGGAAACTTTTTTCCATAGATTGACTAAAGCAGTCATAAATACCTAGTACACTGAAAAAAGTTTTTGACTACAATAAAACAAGAATGTACAGTTTGAAAAAAAATAGTTTTTCTAACAAAAAACGAGTTACACATAACGATATGTTCTATTACATTCACAAATTAATTCAACTAGTTTATGATAGTAAAGACGACAAAGCGTTTTGTCGCCACAAATAGAACTAGACAATATCATAGGTATAACCAGATTCTCGTTTCATGTACCAGACATTTTTTCAGTGTAGAAGCCCGCCCCAATTATCAGAATTTACACCTATTTTGTGACAACCTGTAGGGTCATAAATACTTATTTGATCATGATTATCGCCAATGTTTTCCTAAAACTTAACTTATAAAATAGTATTATAGCTCCGACATTTAAATCTAATAGGTGAAGTGCCAGTATTAGTCGCTGTTCACTGCCGAGCCAAAGCTTACAGCTATATTTATATTTAAACACACTGTAAGTACAGAATACAGCTATAAAATTGCCTGCCAGCCTTAAATAAGTGTCGTGAAACACATTTATAAGTAATCGAATACATTGGTATGCTAAGATACATTCTAATTTCTTCGATGCATTTAGATGCACACCAAGATTACGCAGTTAAATGGTAAAAGTCATAATATTTGTGCTTTCCGTATCATGGTACTTAGTGTTGATATGATTACGAGTTAAAATTAATTTTGTTTTTTTGCTATTGTTTATTATCTAGAATGTAGTTTTGTTTAAAAGAAATTGTAACTGACTGACATAAATTCATACAGATAAACATTGTTATAAAATGCCCTAAGCTAATTCCAGTTGTGCCAAGATTCACTAATGATGTTTTTGTAGGATGAATAAAAATTTGAAAGTCACGCTGAAAACAGTGAATAGTTTTGATTGCATAGTCACATTAATGACGTAGGTAAATTGGCAATGAAGTTCGCCACTAGTATTCAATTTGATACCTCAGTATTGGTTAACCTTCCCGAGATATAGAAAGATGGCCACATGTCAGGAGAGACAGCTGATATTGACCAGTCTTACCTTGGAAGTAGCTCTTGGTCCGCAGGTAGCTGACAGAGAGCCGCAGGATGGAGAGCCGGTCGAGCTTACTGAGGATGTTCTGCTCAAACGGTAGCAGCGAGGCCAGATTGTCCAACTCTGCGTTGAGCCGCTCTCTATGCCGCTTGCTTGGATTGCTCTTCGTCACGCCATCTTTTGATGGTGGTTTGATACTGCAACAAGGTACCAGTATGTTAGGCTATGGTTAATCTAGTTTTGTATTGATTGGCTACCCAGTACTACATTCTCTCTCTCATAGACTTTGATATGTAGGTGTCAATAAAAGGAAAATAAAAGATTTTTAACAGAAATGCCTATGAATCATTTTATTTGGTGCTCTATCAGTTTTTTATAGATCCAAGCAAATTTGTTTGCCAGATAGGATACATGAGTCAAATCTATTCAGATCCATGCGCAAATGTTAACCTTACCATTATTCTTGAAGTTTAAGAAAGTTTATTTTCTTTAAAGTCACGGTTTAATCTGATATCTGCGTGAAATTGACTTATTAAATTGGATAAAGTATATCGCACACTTTTTGTGATCGTAGCACAAAGATATACTTATTGGAAGACGAATGATTGTTGATACTGATCGCCTCGGATCGCCGTTGATAGGTTGAACTTGGCGATAATCTGCCGTCTTACATTTTTTCAGCAATAAATAAGCCGCGCGCGCTGGAATTCTATCTCGATCATTAAGAAATGTAGAAATCGATACATTTATCTTCACAAGATAGTTTTTGTTGCCTTCAATACTATTATTTTAAACAACAACATTTTAGAATAGCGCAATGGAGAAAAACCTAGCGTATATTGTATTTAGCCCAAGCAAGTGAGAAGCAGCTCTAGTGACCCCGAGCATATTACTTTATTTCAGATCATTCATGTTCGTAAGAGGTTATTTAAAATGACATATCATATTATGGCGCTAGGCTAACGGTAGCATTCGGGCATACTTAGGCTGGTTAACGAGGCCCAAGTCACGCAAGCTTACTTGTTACCATAACTTATGCGCAGATAAGGGGTGAGCGAGCATGCTGCATTAACGTGCTAAGGCTTTTTTGGAGAAATTGTGCTTAACCTTTTGGTAAAATGACGAATATTTTTTACCTACTTTACGAAAAACAAACTCCAATGATTAGGAGTGGAATGTATCAACTTTAAATATTCTTGCAGTGCAATTTTTATTACGAGTAAAACATAACGACATTCTTGCCGCAGTATTTTTTGTTGAATTTTTTTGTAAAAGTAGTTGACTTCCATTTTTGTGAATGTTGCCTTACTGCTAAAAATAAAGTCATTTGTACGTATAGTAAATACATATTTTATTGGTATATTTTTATAATATTTTCATCCATTCATCCAGCTTTACATGTATCTACACAAAGATTCTTATTTTTATTCATCCTCAATTGGCTCGTTAAAAGGACTGTTGTAAACGCTTCAAAGATTTGTTGTTCAAAATAACTACTTACAGGCACATACTTGGGCACATTACTCATTGCCGCCCGTCGATTTTGTTGATTTATTCAAAGCTGGGTATCAAACGGCGAAGCGCGGGCGCAGAGGCCGGCGCTTTGATATAACCTCCATAAAATTTGTACCAGTATACATAGGTTTTAGGCCCTTTATAAAGTTTTTGTAGCAGTTTTTTTGTGTAACATTAAAGCTAAGCAAGTGTTAAGAAATCTGATGCTTAACGGTTTATACATAGATGGGCGGCGAAAACGGAAAAGCCATTTATTTCGACGAAGGTCCAGCTAAAGTCTGCTATTATATGAATTACAGGACACACTATCATACTATCGTTACAAGTATGACTATTTCCTTTCAAAACCCTGTAGTTTACCTCGAAGTGGCAAAAGTAATCGATAATCTGAATACGTATGCATATAATGCTAATAAAAGCCTTAACAACACCTAGTACAAAAAATTACACCATTTGACACTAGAAAGTTAGATACGAACAGCCACAACTAAAGCATGGCATTTATAATAAAGGTTCATCTGTCCTGCGCCTGCGAGGTTCTTAATGCCACTTACGATATGCTCTGTAATCGTAAGCATGGAGAGTACAATCCAATAACTACTTTATGGTGCAGGCTTAGAGTTGATACAACAACAACAGCCTTCATCCCAAAACAAGTGCTATAAATCAGAGACCGATTATTTCTATAAATTGTTACTCAATTAAGTATAACAATAATCAGTGATAGATAGTTATAAACGTGTTTTTAAGGACCCATATTATTATTTATACTAATATTAAAATAGCATGTATGTATGTATGTATCGTATTTTTAATGCCACCGTAAGTCAATATTGTTATGTAAATGTCTAAAAGTTTAAAAATAAATAGGTAATTCGGTAAAAAGGAGACATATTTTGATTATTCGATCGTGTTGTTTAACGACTTTTAAAACAGGTTTGCAGGAACTCATTCGGTAAAATAAAAGTGGTAGTGCATAAAACCACAAGTCGGGTGAAAGGCTAGATATTTATAAGCCGCTTAGGAGTCCAATGATAAAATAGGATTAAAGTAACTGTTCAGTTAGGGTCCCGTTTTGAAAGGGTAGACATTAGGATTTTACCGATCAATGTAAGTTACAGCAGGTGTTTTTATTGATGTTTATCGAATTCAATACAATCTTTGGAGGCTGAATATAAGATGGCAACTTCATTTTCACACACACATTTATAAATACATTTGAACAATTTATATTTAATATAATAAGTTTAGTATATATGAAAATTATGATAAAAGTAGCTTTTGTAGCTTTAGTAGCTTTAATGATTTTTATGAAACAGTAGCTATTCTACAGAAACCATTCATTTTTTCAGTATAAAAGTTACCTTACGTGTTAACCTAATGCACGATCGTTATATCTACCTACTAAATTTCATCCAAATCCGTTCAGTGGTTTTGGCGTAAAAGTGGATCAAAGAAATAAACAAACGTACATACTTTTCTATTTGTGATATCACAAATAAACCCCACGTAAGCGTTGACTCCAGATTTCGGTCCGCTAATCTCAGCTGAACTAACAAAATAAATAAAAAAACCGGCTAAGTGCGAGTTGGACTCGCGCATGAAGGGTTTCGTACCATCGTACATGAACCTCCAAAAAACAAGTCTGTTGTAGGGGACCACCTTTAATTTATAAATATAATTTATTTTATATATTTTTAGTGACTATAGCAATACAAACTCTGTGACCATTTCAAGCGTCCACATGCCATTATTAAGATCGAGCAAAAACCGCCAAAAAACACGTTTCTAATTTTTAATTTATTTTTATTATTTGTTATTACAGCAGAAAGAAATACACAGTCTGTAAAAATTTCAACTGTCTACCTATTAAGGTTCATGAGATACAGCCCGCTGACAGACAGACGGACGGATGGATGGACGGACAGCGGAGGCTTAGTAATAGGTTCCCGTTGGCTTTTGGGTACGGAACCCTAAAAATAACTACCTATCACTCAAAAATATTTCTAAATGTAAATTCAAGGTACACCCAGCAGCAATTGGAAACATTAAACATTAAAACTTTTTTGAATGGCCCAAAACGCGGTCTTAACAGTGTTTCTCACATTTATGTATAATTTCCCGTTCTAACGCACATTTAATCGGAGCTAGCTAATCGTATCATCATCCTGACTGTCTGTTCCAAGTGCACCGTTCCTCGTTCTTGTACTAGTTCAGTTTTAGGCTCTCTAACGAAATGTTCGAAAGTTTGGTGCATAAGAACCGGAGCCTCTGATTCACTGGTCTGCAAGAAAATCCTCTGATAAATATGTATGATAACATTAATATGCTGAATCTAGATTTGCTTTGCATTTTTTGTTGTCAAGTCAGAATTTTTTTAAACATATTTTTCTATTTGCTTTAAATTCATTACTTTTGGTACGTCGTTCTTGCATTAAAGTTACTTTCTTCAGCGTAGATCGTATTTGTATACACAAAACTTCATCGTGTGGATAGAAAGAGAACGAATCATATCACTTGATGTCATTTTCTGAAATTTATGCGTGATTGGTCAGTTATAGCTTTGACTTCGTGACACTCAGTACGTAGAAAGTCGTAAAATGATTGTATCTGATACAACCCCGATATTTAGTTAAGTTTTTGTTTTATTATTACATGTTGCGAAAATTTTCGAGTTTAATCATCTATTTAATAAAAAAAACAATAATTTGAATATTGTTCTGAATTTATAGAATTTTTTTGGTAGGTACGAAATGCCAAGAACTGAAAAAGCACTTCAGATCTATTTTGCAGTTTTTTGTTGGTTGATTCGTCATAAAAGTCTTACAGAATATATGATAATGACCACGCTGAATACGTTAAAAACAACCGACTTCAATCGCAACAACTCCAATTTTGCTGTTTTTGTTGATTTTCTCAAAAACCGCTGAATCGATTTCGATAAAATTTATATGGGACCACCTGTGAAGTATATTCTTTTAAACAAAAAAAGAATTTTTTAAATCGGTTCAGGCGTCTTCGAGTAATCGGTGAACATACATAAAAAAATATATTCCGACGAATTGAGAACCTCCTTTTTTTGAAGTCGGTTAAAAAAGGGAAAATACAATACAAAATACTATTAAAAAATAAAAGAAAAATATTTTTAAGTTGTGTAATGAATTGCATCCAATATTGTCCTAGTTATTCAAATTAAAATTTGAAAAAAGGAATTTTATTTGATAGTTCAATAAAACAATACCTGATTCCTAATTTTTAATACAATTTATCAATTCAGGGGTATTAAATCTATGATAATCATGTATAATATTGAAAAGGAGAACCAATATATTTTTTTGCAGACCAGCTAATTATCATACTCAAACTCAATAAACGACTTTTATTCTACACCTTCACTAAAACGGCGAAAAAATATTTTTGTTATTTTATAAAAGTCGAAAAAAATAGTGATTTGTTCAACAAGTAAGCAAAGTATTTTTTGCTACTGTACTGACTTTAAATCACGAACTAGCGAAGAAGTCTAGAATTGAATAACGTAGCGAGTGATTTTATATAGACTACTGAGCTCAGTGAGTGATTTAAAGGCACGAGACATACAATTAATTTGCTCTCGTGTTAAACATACAACTTTTCACCTCGACCAGCAAGAAAAGTCACAATTTCGCACGAACTTTTTCTTTAGTTTTTCAAAATACGTAGCTTTAATGCAAAGAAAAAAATCGACTTCTTTTCAGCCTACGTATTTTTTAAACGTACTGTATAAAGATAAGTATTTAGGCAGTAAAGTTTGCAAATAAGTAGGCTTCAATGTACCGGTACTTGCATGAAACGTGTGGTGTGGTGCAAGGAACTGGACCTTGACTCTTGTTTCCTATCACGTGACACCGAGTCTTTAGCCGCACTACGGAAGGTACCATAGTAAAGATTTCGTTTTCGTTAGATGCGTGACAGAAGGCTCGCATGTCAGCACGAAACGACTTGCAACTCATTCAGACCTGTCTCTAGTACTCGTTTGTATGGTGTTCATGTTTTCTTGGTCAATGACTCGGTCGATATTAAAATTAATGAACCCTCGCACCGAGGTGGACAAAACTATTTTTCTTTTTTCAGTTTTCTCTTTTTTTTTATATAATTCTGGAGTATTAGAAAAATCTCCATAATAACTAATTTTTAACACCAGTTAATAAAATAATTAAAAACTAAATAATAATCAAGAAACTCTCTTATTTTATGAATAGGTCAATACTCATTTATAAAATAAGATAATTATTTGCTTTGTTATTTCTCAGTAGAAATTGTGAAATTACTTCTTCTTCTTCTTCTTAGGTCCTCTAACTCCTCGAGGAGCTTAGGGCCTCAACTACAGATTTTCATTTGCTTTCGATCGGTGGCGATAGCGACAATCTCTGGCCAGCTTTTCTCTAGTGAAGCGGCTTCCAGTACCACAGTCCTTCGCCAAGTAGACTCAGGTCGACCTCTCTTCCTTTTTCTTGCAGGAGGATAACACAGCCAGCTTGGTGAAACGGGAGTCCTCTTGCTATAGTATGTAGCCAATCCAACGCCATTTTCTATCGAGGATCTCTACTTGAATAGGACTTTGATTCGTAAATTTCCATAGGTCTTTGTTGGAGATAATATCCGGCCAGAAAATACCCAAATTTTTTTTTTGTTTATAAACACTTGGAGCCTGTGTGTGATATTCTGTCGTACTAATCAATTATCGCAGCCATATAACAAGACAAATATGACATTGGAGTTGCAAACTCTTATCTTAGTTTAAAAAAAAACTTGGTAAAAATTGTTTTGGACTTTTTGTACAAATCGATCAGCTGGCCAAGCCAAGTTTGTATGAAACACTATCAGCCGAAAGACGTCCACTGCTGGACAAAGGCCTCCCCCAAGGATTTCCACACCGACCGGTCCTGTGCGGCTCGCATCCAGCGGCTTCCTGCAACCTTTACCAGGTCGTCGGTCCACCGAGTCGGGGGCCTGCCCACACTGCGCCTTCCGGTGCGTTGTATGAAAAGTCCAAATTTATTTTTGCGATTTCAACAAAGTCGTAGCACAAAAGTTGCTTAGTTTGATGAGTAGAAGCCACCTTGAAGTATGACCACACCTTTTTGTTACACCAGTATAAATTTCTATGTTAACAAATAAACTTTCCATTTTAATTGATGTTGGACAATTGCGTATTCACTATTCAGTCTATGGGTAGGTTAAGTAAAAAAGGAACGTCACAAATTGAAAAATGTCTGTTACGTCACAAGCCCTGTGTTTACACATGCCAGAGTGGTATAATTATAATCGTATTTAGAGAGGTCGACGGACTTTGGGTTAAGGCCACGAGTGAGGCCTTTGTTTCCGAAACTCTAATAGATCTTACTCTACGAGTTGGCAGAAAGTTGAATAAAGTAAAATTGACTTAAAAACGAGAAAACACATAGTTTCTGGGTAAATACATTCCCACAATATAATTATGTATACAGGATGTTAAAAAAAGTGCGTTTGAAATTTTAAGGGGTTACTCAGACTCGAGTATAGAATACAGGAAAAAATATTTTAAAAAACCATTTTACAACTTTTTTTCAGTTTTTCACACCAATTCTTGATTCATTATTCAGATATAGTTTGGGAATCTGAAAAAATATATTTGAAGAGCGGATTTTTTCAACATTTTTCCGGTATTCATATTTGATTCTGAGTCATTTCAAACGCACTTTTTTTAACATTCTGTATACAATCCTCCCTCGGACCTTCATGCTCTCGAATGCTAAATATTTTGAACATACGGTGCATTGTCGTCGTCTCATACTCAAACCCAAACACCAGTACACGTAGTAGGTATATACTATTAGCTAAGCTGTGCCAGTGCTCGTATTTAGCATTTGCAAAAATTTCGAGAGGTCACTAATTACCCATTGTCACTTCTTCAAAATTCACAGTCAGATGAGCATGCGTGCCAAGTGAAATTAAGTATGCCAATATCATAAGCGGTCGCGGCTGATCGCGCACAGCCTTCGCCAGAAACGGTGTTTTCCGCCGATTTTTCTCATTATTAATGTATTTCTATTTCTGCCAAGGTCACCGATATGGGAAGTAGGTAAGTTATGTAATTTGTTCAAACTTAATTTTAGGACAAACTTCAGGAGGACTTTTGAGTATCTTTTGCGAAATCGATATAAAATATTATCTACATAGATTAGTAAATTATGTCTTGTGTCTAAGAAGTAAAGGAGTAAATAAATTCAATAATTGAATAACGTCTAGAGAAAGGAAGAAATCAAAATCTGCAGACCTCCACAGAGTGTTGGTGTCCAACCTTATGAGCAAGAAATAAACTTGTCTACAAGCCTGTCATTTAACAGATCCTAAGCTTGGACACTAAAATCTAGGGAGGAACAAAACTCGTAGTCGGGTTAATAGTTGGGTTCATTCACAAATAGATGGTTTTCTATGATTCTGTGTACAGTTGCATGACAGGTTGACCTGCAGCTGCAATGACTGGTTGATGATTGTCGTAAATTGTTCCAATTGTCCACAAATTGCCTGATTTACCTGCTGTTAGGCCGAGCAACGGCGGCCGCCGCCCGCTGGACAAACCACATGTGATTGTTGTCGCACTGTACATTGTACAACTCGAATGAGTTGGAATATCATATTTGCAGAGTTATCAAAATCAAAAGTAAAATGAAGTTTAGGTGTTTGTAGTAAGGGTGCATGTGGCAAATCGTGCATTAACGTTTCAAATGATTAACCCTGCGAGTGCGCACAATGGCCCGTTCGACATCCCCTGCGCGCGGCCGCCATTGAGCACAGGTAAAGACGTAAGACCCCTGCAAAGTTACATTAACTCCTGTCAAAATACGGAATAGGGTGTCTTTGTGTCGTGACATTGATACGAGGGTGCACCGCCGGATCACAGATACCGGCACTTCGGTTTAGGGGTTGGGCGGAAAATTCAAAATAATGGTCCCAATAAAAAGACAATTGTACTTTATTTTATTCATGCATTACGTTAACTTGATTGGAAACGATGTGCTTGTTTTGAAAATTTATCGCATTTTTTGATAATGCAAAGAGATTTCACAATTTAATGCTCTATATTATTCTGACGATCCAAAAACTCTGATGACGGTGTCATTAAGGCATATAGCCCTGGAGCATACTAATACAGTTTTAATAATGATCATATCTTTTTCTTGCCTTTTACACTACAGTAACTTGATTTTAAATTGTGATGATTTATTTTAGAGATGTATTATTCCAACCAAACTAGTTTAACTTCGTTAAGGTAAACCTTACATATCTTTTCCTAGCACTAAATAGTAACGCTTTATTTGTCTCACATTCTGTCAAATCAAGCATTGGGTTTGTATCGGTAACATTAGCAGGTAAGCCCAAGGCCCGGGTCGCATGGGTACAATAGCGAATAGAGGGCCGCACGCGCGTCACTAATACCCTTAAGCACCGGCCATTCAGGGGCTGTCGTTAATCGTCCGGCGATTTCGGTTCCGTTAATGGATTTCAAATAGAGATTAGTAAATCTAGAAAATAATTGCAAGTCTATGATGCTTGAGCTTAAAAAATCCGTTTGGGACGTGAATCGATCGATCTATCGACTATCGATCATAAAAACTGTAATAATAGCAGTTTTAAAACAAGGAAAATTCCGCCAGTTTTACCAACTTAGTCAAAACTTATAGAGTCATAACAAAGCAATCACCTTTGCGTAAGTAAATGCCAGTTTTCTTTTACGTAACTTTAAAAATACAAAAGACTAAATCATTGTTTGTAAAACGTATAAAAAAGTTGATTGTAATTAAAACTAGCTATTAAGCTTTTTATTATTCTCCTAGCCCTAATAGTGGTAGGTATCGTGTGGGAAAACCTTCGGCATAGTTATGACACAAATTATACACAATTATCAATTAAACAGTTACTCTTTATGAGCATCACAGATGTGTTTGAGACAATACTCGTACACGGGAGATGATTTAAATATTATCCTGTATCCAAGGCCTGCCGCCGACAGCATCAGACGCTTTTTCTTCAGATTTTCCTCTTCTGCTCGGATCGATATGAGTACCTAGCTATAAATAAAGTTATATTTTTAGGTGAAGGTGAGTCTAAATTAAAAGCGTTTCTCTTGATAGCGTGCAAGATTTAAAAAAATTGAGAAGACGTTGTTTGACTGGGTGTGGATCAGTGGTTAGCACTCCTGGACACTAAAATTACACTACTGGTCGTGGGTTCGATTACCACCCAAGGCAAACATTTCTGTGATGAGCAGATTTGTTTGCTATATATCTGAGTGTATCTTATATCTATATATGTATGTATTTAAACGTATATATGTATACGTATATAAGTATATCAGTCTGTGGTTCACCTAATACAGGAAAAATCATAGTTTTAGGGTCAGACGATCGAGTATGATTTGTCCCAGATATTCATTTTTATCTATTTATTTGTTGTTAGTTTGTTTGTTTGTGATTTTCACGTCACAGTGGAGCAACGAATTAACGTGTTTTTTGCACAAATATTGTTGATAGGGCGTGAACTGACATACGATACTTTTTTTCCTGGAAATAATCATGGTTCTCGACTCTATTTTATTATTTTATGCTGAGACTACTTAACTGATAGTACTGTTATTTTGCACATCGCTTACAAAGAGGCTGAAGAAAAACATTAAAGTCAATTATACAAAACAATTAAAAACAAATATCGAATATAGAAGAATATATATATATATAGATAGATAAATAAAATAAATAAACAGTCTGATTTTGTCTAAATTTGTCTTTTTAAATACGTTAATATTATGATGCCAGGTTAACAACCTACATCTACCTCCCTGACATCCTTTCAAAGTCCTTACCGCAGGGATTGCTTTAATTAATTCCTCTCAATTTCGCGCAAACCACAAAAAATAAAAGACATGCTGGTTTAAAACAAAACAAAACAAAACAATTCCGTAACGCTCGATTTGAGATACAGGCAAAAAGTGGAGTAAGGCGGTCTGTGTGGAGCCAGGGCGAAACAGTAGTTGAAACAGTGGAACTTGATATTATGTAGATCGCTCGTGAAGATTTTATGCTACATGGTGCCGTATTTTAAATGATCCCAAGAAATACTGGGTTTTCAACATTAATTATTATTCAATTCGATATCGTGATTAATTTAAATGTAGGTAAGATTTATTTAGGATATTTGTTTTGGCACATTTACAAACAGTAAACTGTTGCTTATATGAAATAGTATTTGAAAGTATGAGGAATGAGGTAGGTGTTAATGTTTTATTTGTAAAAAATAGGTGTGTCAAGTTTGCAAAGTCACTACGGTGATTTTATGAAAGGGGATACATGTTTGATTTGGTTACCGAAATTCTGCGAATCGCCACTGCTTGGTGTACCCCTTTATTCCTCTCACTCATTGTTTTAGCCTTTTTTACGTAAATTGATATTATGTAGATCAGTATCTGATATTTTAGTAAAATATTTTGCTGCTATGCATATCGTATCATATGTTTGATTCAATTAATATTCGTTTACTAGTGGTAGGAAGGACGTTGTTATAAAAGAACCAACTGGATGGATACCACTGCTCGATACCATCTGCTGATCAGCGTGCTGCCACAGAACACAGCAACAAAATAGGCGTAGGACATGGTTACTTTTAGCATTCTGAACAACTTTTGTCTACGAGTATTGGACTCTTCATACAAACTGATCAGCTGTTTCTAATATTGTATGGAGAGTTCGAACATTTTTGGGACTTCATCAAAGTTGTAACACCAAAGTTGTTCAGTAAGATGAGTAGAAGCATCAGTTTTATAACAACCTGTCCTGTATATACATCAGTTCTATCATTCAGTATGGCCTGGCCACTTCCTGCTCCTCTAAAGCTACGGGTAAGATCTGGTGACGGTTGCTTAGCGAAATCCTCGCGACTCAAATATTTACGTGTGTACAAACGTCATATTTTTATGTAGTTGTAGTAGGTAATTTTAACCCGGCAGTTTGTTGGAGTGTGCAGCGCGAGTAGGGCGAGACATAGTCAGTGAATCACCAACTTATGAGACATTCCATCTCATTCGTCTAGGATCAGTAAGGTACTGTTATCCTTTATGTGGTTACAGATTACTCATAGGCATAGGTACTACCTTACATTATTTTTCTTAGACAATTTTATTTGCAAATTTTAAAAAATATTGATACAATCATAACAGCTGTACACAGTATGTTTTACAATCGCACCATACAAAATTTATGTATCTCTAGCGATGGGAAACCAAGAAAATACGAAGGGTATTTTTAGGACAACTTCTTGCGTTTTGTCGATACTGCGCGCTGGGGCGATCGGTCTGGCGCAGGGGCGGAACCGCTCGCTCGTTGCCATGGAATCCACAATAAATAACCATTTTTCCAGCTGAAAACCACTCTGCCAACCATTTGATGTGCAGCCGATGTAGGTGTGGCTCCTAACACGATTTGTTCAGTAATCTTGTTTGTCATTTGTAACTTATTTGATAGAGGCGTGACTTTCAACACTCTCTACAACTCATGTGTGTTGCATTTTTATGTAATGTGCATTTTCTAAGGTTTTACAATCATCGGTTGTTGGGGCAACCACGCCTATTAGTAATGGTGGACCAAAATATTTTAAATTCAATTAGAAATAACTGACGAACTGACAATACTATTACTGTATAATTGCAAATAAGAAACTAAATTATATATCAAAATAGAAAAGACGAAGAGAGGAGAGAAATTAGAAGAAACACACAATTAATAAAGTTTGTTATATACATGACCAGTACATGAAAATAGATTTCTTAATAACTTGGGCACACTAAAAGTATTCAAAATGTATTCCATGGAAGCAAGAAGTACTGAAAATAAAGGCACCTATAGGATTTGATTAATCAGATATCATTGATCAAAGCTAAAGTCTCAACGAACGTTTCAAGCTTTGAATTAAGTGTCACATAGCCAGCTAAATCCCAGTTAAACCAATAAAGGGTTTATTAAAGAAAACCTACCAGCTGCGGCCGACGGGCGACGGGCTCGCTTAAGCTCTCTTTATACTGCTGATTAATTGAAAGTAGAAGGTATATAAAACATTTCAAAAATATAAAATTTTATCAAAACTAAATTTTAGAGTGTATTTTAAGCTCAACAACATTCGAACAGTGGACTACAGGATTTTTTTCAACTTGTTATCTTAAACATCAATTTTAAAGAGATATTTATTAATTTAGGAATATATTATAATAACACATAATTTCTGCAAATCCATTTCTAATCTTACTGAGCTATTCACAAAGTAAACAATAAAAAATAACAATTTAAGCCGCCTATAACTTTTATTATATATGAAATTCTTCCATTGCTTCGGTAAAAAATACAGATAACAAAAACTCACAGATTTCTTGAGAAATTACTTTGCTTTAATTGTAAAAATCAAGGTAAGGAAAAATACCACCTTCGCAATTCCTTCACGTTTTCTCAAGTTATTGTGTGCAAACGGTTTAATTTTGTGCCAGTTTTTTTTATTGCGAAATTACAAATCTTGTTTGTTTATTTAAACTGCCGAAAATGTCACAACTTAAACATAAACTACCTTTTCAAATTTTTATAATTAAATTAAAAATTGCTAATGAAAAAGCGCACCGTGTAAAAGACTAGTACTTGTAATAATATATCATTTTAATAGGATAGTTGCTAAATGTCACTCAGCGTATAAATGGCATTACTGATGTGTATGTGGACGCGGCGTGAGTCAGCGGTTTTCGCCGCAGTGCGCCCGACCGACCGCCATCTACCCTTTCCCCAAGTTAAATGCGGCTTATTCGATTAGCAAATGCAGTTGATTGAATTAAGGTGAACGCACCGGACTTTATCGGATTTGGATTTCATAAGGTTTTATTTTGCTCATTTTGTATTAATGGTATGAGTAAAAGTTGCGTTGAGGATGAAAGCACTGAAGCGCATAGAATTATTTTTTCTCTTAATTATTTATTCTAAGGTACTCGTTATAAGCGTGATCTGAAAAGTTCTTTAAGCATTCTTTAAGAAAAACAAATTCTGTTAAATTAAAATGTGAATACCTTTGAAACTTTAGTTGTAGGCCTATTTTATATCGCATAAGTTAAAGTAACTTGTGTTAAGTTGTATCCAAACCAGCGCAATAATAAAGTTTCAAAATTATTTACTTTTTAAGTAACTTCTTTTAAATTTGAAATAACAGAATAAAATATTGTTTTGAAAAGATTAAAATTGTTCTTTAGTAGTTTATTTGCCGCTGAAGTCACGTTTTTTTGTTGTTGAAAAGACTACTAATAACTTCAGAGTTTAGACATGACTAATTCACTAACTAATACTATCATTGCATCTATTAATTGGCGTTTTGTTATGAACCATCAGATGACGCAGATCATTCTTGAGACCATCTTGAAACTAATCACAGAGTACAATGTTCTAGACTTACTACAATTAGGTAGGTAGAGGAGAGAACAGTAACAAGAAACAATTATTTTAATAAGTGCTAGTCGAACCATGGAGGGATGATTTTTTTCCACAACATCGCCTCAACAATCTCTTGGATTGTTTAACATTCATAATTTACATAATTCATAATCGACCGTCTTACTGTAAAGGTATGGCCACACTTTTCACATAATATACTTTGTGCATAGGTTTATTTCTATTGAATATTATAAGTATATTTATATGTTAGAAGTGAATCTGTCTCAAAAATATTTTGTTTAGTATCTTTACAATTTAACATTGAATTTCTATATTACTATTGATGCTTTAGTTAAATAAACAAAATGAAAAAGCGAAAACCCCTAGGGATTTCTTGTTCTTAACATGAGTGTAAGAAGTTACATAGTATAAAATAGTTCCGTACCACACACAATATATACCAAGTTTTTTTTTATTCAGTTCGGAATCGTAGTGCGAGTCCAACTCATACTCGGCTTAGTAATTTTATTATTTGTTGCTTGATGTAAACATTGAATTAAACACGTTTCATATTTGCGGATCCCTTTTTATTGTTGTTTTATATATGTACTGGATAGCACAGAGAAACTTTTATCAGGCATCACAATAAAATTGGATGGGGCGCGACCCCCCTGTTTCATTTTAGGGGGTATTTGGTCCCTCTGCCCCCCACTTCCACGGCCGCTGATCCGAAATACCGTATTAAACAAAAATAAATGCGAGCGTCGAAACCCGCTGCCAGTGGAGCCGCATCTGAATATCTAATCATCTTAATTACTGACATAGTTGCGGTAAGCCGACGCACAATCAACAGAACTGTGCCTTTGTTTGAGGCTGCCACTGAAAAAAGCTGTTTGGCATTGTTTAAAGGACTGATCATTATTTATTTGCAAATTGAAATTGAAACTCACATATTTCGAATACTTAAAATAAAAGTATTTTAGCCTTTACTTGTTTTAGCTTATGTAATTATTATAAATTTATTTAACTGATCTTATTATAGCTATTAGCTACGTCGTCTGAATGTATCGTGTTGAAAAATTGTATACTATGTGAAAAAAAAGTTTCTGAAAACGTTTACTTCCTTCTTTATAAAATAAGGATAATTTATTTTTCAATACTCATAGTAAAGTGAAAACTTCTTTTTTTATTTTAGTATAAGCTAAAATACAAAATTGTCTGTTTAGATTATGAAAGTTCTATAAATTCGTCGTATTTATTTAATTTCAAACAGACTCATTACAATAAGCCGTGGCCTTTGTTCTTTAATACGGCGCTGCGGATATGTAAGTAGTTTATTTCTTTTCTCGCTCTATTCTACAAATTGTAGCGATTCAAACCTCTAAATATGGATAATTTTTTTCAACGTACATTACCCTCGTACGGAAAAACATTATTTGTAAGTAGGTATACAGGATGTTAAAAAAAGTTCGTTTGAGATTTTAAGGGGTTACTCAGAATCAAGTACAGAATACAGGAAAAATATTGAACTAATCCGCTCGTAAATTTTTTTTTTAGTTTTCCATACAAATTCTTGATTCACTATTTTAGTATGGGAATTTGAAAAATAATTTGAAGAGCAGATTTTTTCAATATTTTTCCTGTATTCTTTGCATGACTCTGAGTAACCCCATACAATATTTACTGCATCCTAGAATTTAAATGATTAAAAAACAAATTAGACACGCTTTATTTCTCCTCGCTGGAAACAACTCCATCATCCGTACTATCTCGACACGTTCTATCGATGCGCCGGCGTCTCGGTGTGGATCCACATTCAAATTAGCATAATTAATATACTATTATAATGTGAAAAAACCTTCAGCGTAATAATAGTGTGAGATTGAACTGCTTGCCAACGATTATTACTTTTTTTCTCGCGGACGTGTGGAAAGTGGAATTCCTATAGAGAGATGTTTGGATTTTCATTTGTAATTATTGGGGAGGTTCCTATCGAATAGTTAGTTATGGTTTAAGAGTTTAGGATACATTTTTATGACAAAATAACCTTTTATTAATTTAAATCTTAGCGCACGGTATCGATAAATGAGTAAAGGGACTGTAGTTACCATCAAAATTCAATAAAAAATATAATTTGTTATAAACTCAGTAGTTTTTCAGTAATTCAATAGAATAAGTTACGTAGTATCTGACCTGCAACTACGAAAGTCATGGTACATTTTGTATTCCAGAGTACCTAGGAATATTGCGCCTTTATCCATAGAATGTCTTTACAGAAAATCGAACGCACGGCGTTCTAAAAATCGCCCGAGACACACATACCAAAAATTGTACAACTAGAAAGAGATACAGCATTTACCCTGAAAACAAACCACGCCCCCTTTCTTACTTCAGAGAGAGGGCAACTCTCTGGGGCTGTCGGCGCGAGGCTACATATAAAATAGTTATATTTCCGGGGGTGAATGTACGGTGCATTGGGGGATGGTAATTGGCCAACACGTGTCTAAATGGAATTTTGGAAAGTACTGCAATGGAAGTAAAAACACTGCTACGAAACGAGCCAGGAAAGTTTTCTTTTCATTGCATTCCAAAAATACTTAAATGTGTTTTTCGGCGAAAATATTAAAGGAGCGTTTAAGCTAATTTAAGTGTATAACAAAAACTGGAATTGGATATAACTAATCGGTTTTGGTTTTGTATATTTTTATTTTCGAGCGACTCGACTGTGCGTAAGTATTGTTGTTGTAAAAAAAAAAACAAGTATGTATTACCGAAAAGGGTTCAGTCACTAGTACTGGTACAAGAAACTGCCAAAAAACTGATTTGTCCGTCAAGCTTGCATTAGCGGCTAATCCAATAGTCTGATTGGAATCAAATGAAAACTAAATGTTTTATCTGGCTAAGTTACTTACTTGGTTTACTTACATGAAAAATCTTGGTTTACGGATTTAATGAAATGAAATAATAAAGTAATAAATAATTTATGATGAAAATTTTTTGAAGTTGTTGGTTAAAGGCAGGCTTTATTAAAACAGCAATATTTCTTTGCGATTTTCTTTATAAATCAATTCATAACTTATTGCTTACCTACCATATAAAATCTGCCAGTTTTAGTAGTTGATGTGCTGTTGACTGTACGTTTTCGCGAGAAAGTATGTGCCGCTGTACATTTATTGTCTCTACGGTTCGTTTCTTTAGTCATGAAATGAATTTTGTAAATATAATAATTATTGAAATTACCACCTAGCAATAATACCAATTATTATAACCTACTTGTCCTACATTTAAAACAGACTCCCTTTTCATAGGTCTTGACTAGTGACTGACCGATGGCCTATGAGGTCCCCATCGAACATTTCACAATATCAGAGTGATGTACAGACAGATAAATTACCGGTCACGCAACTGCTGTCTGTTCATTATTGTGTGGGGTGAATCCGCCACCGAGGTGATTATGATGTCACTGTAGGATGTGCCTATGCAGCCATCTAACTAGAGCTTTCATTGTAGCTACCTAATTTCAATAGACTATACCGGTATGCTATGTTTTAGATTTAGTTGTGATAGCTCCGTTAAATTATTTTTCCTGATATTCATTAATTCTTTTTTTACCATTTTCGTCTTAGTTCAGTATATGACTGGTGTCTTAGTTTAGGTTACCAGGCCTGTTGTTTAACAGTTTTCTTAATTCTGTGTCGGTGAGTTCAAAAAAGCCATGAAACAAATATTAAAAAGTAATGAGTGAGGTTACTCACTTAACTATTGATAAAATAGAAGTTCAATATTAAAGTGTTAAAAGAAATAATTCCAGACTCTGAGCATCATTATATAGCTAAGAAAAGTGAATTTTGTGCTAGCCGTAGAAACACAGACATGTATTACGTTTGAATGTGTTCTTATCACGAACGTCACGGTACGGTTGACGCGAGCGTCAGCTGACGGGTCTGGGCATGGTCCGGGGTTCGTGCCCCGCGCAGGGCCGGAGGTAATCGCGAGGGTATTTACCTTCGTTGAAAGCTTTGCACATTAAAATTTACAGACAATAAATTCGAATGCAGCTAGTAAATGCAAACTCTTGTCTAGTTTATCATTGAAAGTATGCAGCTATGGTTTTATGAAACTTACGGAGTTTAGAGAGAGACTTATAGTTTAAAGATTAAAATCTCTTATTGGTATCTGAGTTTTGACCCAATATGTACATAGCTCTGTACTTAATTTAAGTTTATTCACTAACTAGGTAAATAAAATAATATGGCCAACTCAGTCGTAGACGATTAAAATCGGTCCATACATTTTGATAGCTATGATGTCACTCATAGTCTCACATCTTTTCGTTCGGGGGATAAAAACAAAGTAGACTTTAAACAATAAGCATTGTTGTAGAAGACCGGTACAAATATGCAACGACCACATCTTTGACCTTCCTTAACACGGCAGCAACACACGTCACCCTACGTCCTGCAATTTTTACTCGAGCGTCTTCGCGAATGAGTGTGAACGGAACAGAATGTCACGCAAAGATCTCATTCTGGTCTATGATTAAAAATCAGCAACCATCACGCTATCCATTGACACACTGTTGTTATCAGTGCACGAACTTATACGTCAGTTTGCGTGTTGGGAACCACGTGGTTTCCATGTCTAGCCTTACGTAACGGTACACGCAAACCACGCAAGGAAAGCACGCGACATCGCCAACACGCATCGTTATGCCTCAAGCTCAATGCGTGTCTAAGTTTCTGAAACGCACGGTAGTTTGTGTTGTATCGAAAGGAAACTTTGCATCCCGGGGCCGCGCCGGGGTGTGTCAAGCGTGAAAGCTGCGCTCTTGAAACTCTTTTGACAGCATTTATCCCCAATTTTCTAAATGTTTTATACAGGGTATTAAGGAACAGGTTTCCGAAAACTTTAAGGGCTTGCTCAGTAGATGAAACTAAACAACCTTCCACAAGAAATGTTTTCAGCAAACGAAAAAGAATCGGCTTCTCCATACAAAATTATAAATTTGATTGGACAGTTTGTATGTTTATATGGTATACAAACTGTCCAATCAAGTTTATAATTTTGTATGGAGAAGCCGATTATTTTTCGTTTGCTGAAAACAATTCTTGTGGAAGGTTGTTTAGTTTCATCTACTGAGCAAGCCCTTAAAGTTTTCGTCCCTTACACCCTATATATAATAGACAACAATAAAACACGCACATTTTACCATATTGTAGATAACAGTCATACTATGACTGTATATTTTTTACTATATTTTTTGAGATAATGATTTCTTGCTTCATTAGGGATTTTAAAGCTGTGTGAATGGACCATGCTTTTGCCAACTGGGTGAAGCTGATTCGAAAATTTCTTAATTCAAATGAAGGCTGATGATCTACACCTATGAAGAAAACTGTTTTTGTTAGAAAGTTTTTGAAATTTGCTATCACCGAATTGGCAAAAGCGTATATAAATGTATCATCATACAGCCTTAAAACCCCCAATGAAGCAAAAAACAAATATGTTAAGAATTGTGTAGCTATGGAAAAACATGAACATTTTACTATTAACTATTCTAAAAAAACACAATAAAATTGCGTGTTTTTTTATATTTAAAATTACAAGAAAACACTTGTTGCGCTTTAACGACAAATAACATGAAGTTATGTTTACAATTAAAACCAATACTTATTATGATACAAGTGAAATGATAGGTGAAAGTCCCAATATTAGATCTGAAGTCGACAAAATCAGTAGTCGGCCTACACTAATTGAATGTTATTAATTTATTCTTGTACCAAACTGAACACAGCAAGTGCAAGTGGTCAGCCAGCCTCGGTCAAACTCCGTTCGATCGGACATTAATCTCCAAATCGGCTAAACTCTATAATAACTGCTAATGCTCGGTGTCTACTTGTATAGCTACTAATGCCATACCTTGTTTGTTCCCGCCAACGATTTGCATACTTCATTGTCGGTTGCGAACGGTAATTTTTATTTTATGAACCCTTAAGTTCCCGAATGAAGCTTGTAATAAACGGGCTCATGGAGAAATTAGCCTTTATTTTATGCTTTCTAATTCACTATAGGGTTGGCTTTAGGATTTCGATGCATTCCCGTAATGCCGAATTGAAAATGTGAATAAAATTCTTAAGATCAGTTTTACTCTTTCAAGCCGGGTTGACTGCATCAAAATTAAATATATGTATGTATTTAATTTAATAAAAAAATCGAAGTAAGTATGCAACCTATAATAAATATTTAACAATGATACTCGTCATCGTTCACAATTTCAAACATTTTTATAACAAAATTACGTTTTTGACATTCGATAAAAAGTTACTCTAAGATAACTAGCACTAAACTACCGAAACTCAATTGAAAAAACCGGCCAAGTGCGAGTCGGACTCGTGCACCGAGAGTTCCGTATAAATTTATAATCACACATGTCTTGAACTCTATATCAAATACTTAGGCCTGCAATCCCTTGAAGCTGTGAAAAAATCAAACTTCTATGCCAACGCAATCAAGAGATACGGCGCCGTTTATGCCGCATATTTGGACACTCGCATGGGAATCAAAACTTATAGGGTACTTTCTGTTGACCTAGAATCATGAAATTTATCAACGAGCAATGCTTATAGCACAAGTAATGGAAAAAGTCCGAAAACCATAAATTTTTATTTACATCACAAAAAAATTGTGATGTAACTACAGATGTAACTAAAAATTTATGGTTTTCGGACTTTTCCCTTTATTTGTGCTATAAGACATTGCTTCTTGCCAAATTTCAACTTGACACGACTACGAGTTCCTGAGAAAAAGGGTCCTTGACAGTCAGACAGACAGACCGACAGACGGACGGACAACGAAGTGATCCTATAAGGGTTCCTTTTTTTCCTTTTGAGGTAAGAAACCCTAAAAATTATATTTTTACCCGACTACTATTTACCGATAATATTTACGAGTGTATATGTATATTATATGCGTATATGATACTGGGTGTATGTTCGTTTCTCATTTATAGGTTGTTTGTTATTATCAATATTTGAGTACGAGGTGTCCTGTACTTAGATTAATGAAGAGTCTCGTACTGATATGTATACAATATACATATGATATTTTATACAGTTAGGGTTTTATTTAAATTTTTTACATCATTCAATTATCAACAATAATCACTGCAAAATCGTTCCTTAAATTACACATTACTTTCCAAGTTTATAGTGTCACTATCAAAAAAGCTTGTAACACAATCACTTACTTGATTCATGGAACGGCGGCGGCTTGCTTATGCAATAAAACTGATTCGAGAGAATCATTGAGGAAGCCTTATCAAGATTGTCGAGTTTAATGCCGTTTTAGATCGGAATTATTTAATTAAGATCATAATTTCAGAAAACACGTTTTAAATACAAAATAAATGTGTTACAAATATAAATGTAAAGAACAAGTTCTACTTCACTTAAAATGTTGAACTTTGTAGTTTTTTAAATTATCGTACATCGAATTGTAAAGTATCTATCGGACAACATGATGAACATGTTTTGCAACTGAGTAGCAAAAACTGTTCATAAATGAATTTCATACAATTAGTGTCTTTCAATGAAAATTTAATCACACCTTTGAGTGTAAACACTGCCTAATGTTGTAATAGCCGGAGTGAACACCTCCCCATCAACACTGACAAGACAGTAATAAAAAGTAATTGCTAATCAATGAAAATAATAGTAGCGGCAACTCAAGCGATGGTGCAGCACTACTCATAGTGACAGTATCGTGAACAGAATACTAAGTTAATGCTTTATAAGCTGTTATTTTTATCAGTAATTATAAGTTTATGATCGTAAATAATCGGACGAAAATTTCGCTTTAAATAAAATGATATATGTAAAAAAAGTATGGTATATTATATTACATTTAAATAGTTTTAACAAAAAATTAAAAAATATATATTATATTATAACTGTAAAAACAAATGTAACATTTAAAAAAAATTGCACCAGTATTTTTCGGTTCGAAAAGTGTGTGAGGGTGTATCAAAATTTTGTATGTTTCACTTTGAAGCATATACATATATATCAGTTTATAAAATGATCGTGTATGTGTGGGTGGGTGATGTTCTCTCTCTGTGTGTAGACAATGATAGTAATTACATAATGATAAGTCATTTAAACGATGCCCGCGGAGCGGGTGTAGTTGGCTTAATATTGCTGTACAGTTTGCAGAAACACAGATCTATAATAAAGGTCAGTAAGTACAAACAAACATGAAAATGAATCAATAAACTATGAATCCGGAAAAATAAAGAATACTTAAAAAATACATTTTCTAGCCAACTCGACAATAATCCAATGCCCCATCTTATAATTAAATTTAATCTACTGCTAGCCAGTATTCAAAATAATAACTTAAAAAATAATATTTTCAAACAACATAATGACAGTAGGATTTCTAAAAAACATTTTGAAATAATCAGCAATGATTGTAGCGATTACACTAACACATTAAGATAATTTCGCTGCTGACCGTACTCGTATGTTTTTCGTGGAACGAATTCCACTGCATTTGTTTGATGCCGTATAATAAGACTCAATTATGAAAAAGTTTTACGTTTGAACAATAAAATCTTGCCTATTTATGTGGATATCTCTTCAAAAATATGAAGTAATGAGAGTAAAATATGTTCGAAAACTGTTATGCTGTTATGTAAAGAGATCTTCACTTGAAATCACTGAAATGATGTAGATATAGGTATGTATTAAAATGAGACTGAAATTAATTAATTATTAATTATTCTAACGCTTATTTACCTTTTTATTGTAAAATATGATATTATGAGAGTGAAATATGTTCGAAAACTACAATATTTTTATCTAAGAACGTTGACTGATATTAATGACCCTCCTGTAAAATATGATATGTGTATAACTGAAGCCACTGAAATATTTTAATAATTTTAATGTCTACTTTTACAACTGTAATCTCATTTTTTTCATTATTTATTTATATAACTGAACAACTTTCTGTAAGGATCCTACGCGAATGAATGTTTATATTTATTATTGTAGTATACAAAAAATATGAAAAAATATTAATAAAATACATATGTAATTTCGTTCACTACATTGACTAACCACATAAAGTTCACTATGACAGTTTAGTTGTTGCTATGATTAAATAAACAGACTTCATTTCTACTCCATCACAAAGAGAACCACATAAAATTATCAAATAATTTCTCAGTACCATCTTGTTCATTATCTATGCCAAGTACATTACATCGCATCACTTTTTACACCCAGACAACTGTTCACTGAGTCGTCTGTTTTTGCAGTCGCCTGCCCCTGATATGAAAACTCATGTTCTCTATTGCTAGCTTCATTTTAAATGAGGTATGAATTTGTAATGCGCCCATCACTAGATAAATACTGTGTTTATAAATGAATACGCCATTTATGACTATATTAATTCCAAATTAATGGAACTCAGTCAACTTGGCAATCTAGAATCATTGTCACTTGAATAGCTATTTACCTAAAGACCACACGCGGTTCATCGTTAATGTTAAAAAACGCGAAAATAATTTTTAATCCAACTGATTATATGGGCAGATGTTCTTTAACATGCCGTTTTTAAATGTCAAACGTTCAGGTTAAAATGTGCGGCTAATTTTCGTAATATTGGCAGTTATGATATCCTTGCGCGAGGCGCATAGGCACAACTTTTATTTAACATAAAGCCTTTATACGTGTTAACTTTGGTAGCATTCAAAGAATCTGTCACTTTTTGTTATAACTATGTATTTTAAATGAACGTAACTTTTAATGAACTTTTAACTTTTTTACTTTACATTTCTGGTGTTACAAATAACTGTATGTATTTAAATATGTGCCGTTAATTGCAAGGGTAGAAAAAACTATATTTAATGTGTATTAGAGAAACAGTTTACGGTATACCAGGAGAAACAGAGTTAAATGAGGCAATAATCATTACAGTAAACAACAAGCATATTAGCTATTGTAATTTCGCGTTTTTTGTGTCTCTCTGCTCTCTACGGTTCATTCAGTCAAGCATCATTTATTTCCGAAGCGGTACAGTCGCGTCCAGTGCGAGCAGACCCCTCGTCCCACTGGACTCACCCCGATTTCTCCACATCCTCAGACAGTCGGTATGTCTCAATAAAATAGTTGTGTACTGTGCAACTCGGCTATTTTTAAACTGACAGTTATACCAGTAATTATTTATTAACTAATTGTCGAAGACGCGAGAAAATAAAGTTAAGTCGTAAGTAGGATAAGTTCTAGGAAAACTAGCACTGTCATTATTTTGGTAAAAACTGGCTTGATATTTGAAGCATGAAACTCTATAACAAGTACATCTTCGATATTAAGTATACAGGTTGTTAAAAAGTGCGTTTGAGATTTAAAGGGGTTACTGAGAATCAAGTATAGAATTCAGGAAAAATATTTAAAAAATCCGCTTTTCAATTTTTTTTTAAATCCCATACTAAATCTAAATAGCGAATCAAGAATGAATTTGTATGGAAAACTGAAAAAAAAAAGTTCAGGTTGGATTTTTTCAATATTTTTCTTTTATTCTATCTTGATTCTGAGTACCCCGTTAAAATCTCAAACGCATCAAAAAAAAATTTTAACACTGTATAACTGTGAGGTGGTTTAAAATATTTTCATATTTCTGTCCGTCTGTCAGATAGAATCATCACTTTTGCATTTTTGAAGTTTGAGTTTCTTTGTGATTTCAGTTAAGTCATAGATACAACAAAATGTGTACGGCAGATAGAATTAACAGGTTCTACATTATTTTGTTACAGACTGACTACAACACACTAAACATCACGCCTGGTTCGATACTGACATGGCCGCTTTTTTAAACAGTTGCTTTAAGAATATTTTTTTCTATTTGGTACTTGACGTGAAATATATTAAAAATAACTACTTACAAAGTGAACAGGAAATAACTACATTTCTCACAATTGAGCCGACTCCGCTGCGGTGACCTTGTCCAAACGACTACTCCAAAAAGAGGAAACAGTGAGTACTATTATACGACCCATCGCAGCCTCGTGGGAGACGCAATTATTTTCCAATTTTAATCAAAAATATCGCCTTCTCGGCCTTTCACTTCCACTTAAGCATTTAAATGTCAATCTCTCGGCATTAGGCTACGCTGAGCATGATAAGCTCTGTACCAACTTGTGCGCGACTATGAACATTATTATTAAGTCGATAAAATTCAAAATGGTAGCGCAACTGCGGAGTGATCTAAAACCATTTGTTTTTTTGTGATTAATGTTCGTACATTCCGCGTATATTGTTGCAATTGTTTTCAGATTGGCGTTGAAATATATCTTGTGTTTCTATACTAAAAGAGGTTATTTTACGTTAGAATTGTTACAAATACTAAGTCTGGATATTAGAAAGTAGGTAATTTAATCGAAAATATTATATTGAAATAATAGTGTTTATTATCTAGATGCAGGCTTGAATAAATAACAAGTATTCATAACATTATAGGAACTTAAGTTTTTCTACCGTGCGAAGTTATAGTGTAATCAGTCAATGTCAAGAAACAATGGGTTTATGTGTTTAAAAAATCACTATTAAGTATAATAGTTAAGCTAATCGCGACTTAATCGTGGTTTGAGTAAATTATCTCGATAAAAATGGGGTAATGTAGTTCTTTCTAACCTTTCTACAGTGCCCGTAATATTGTTTTATCTATCGATAGTAAAAAAAAGACCTCTACGAAGTTGTAAAAAGGCCTCTCCCGGAAACTAACGGCCTTCTGCTTTAGTATACCAAATACCAAACTTTAATTAGTTCCCAAATAAAATCGATTTCCCAAATAAAATTGTCCCAGTTCACCGAGTTGTACGAAATATCCGATCTACATTTTTTTTCAGTTTCTTATACAAATTCTTGATTCACTATTCAAACTTAGAATGGGAAACTAAAAAGTTGTAGATCTTTTTTTTCCTGTATTCTATACTTGATTCTGAGTAACTCTTAAAAATCTCAAACGCACTTTTTTAACATCCTGTATAAGTAAATAAATCAGTTAGGGTTCCTAGGAGTATATTGTAGAAAATGGTCTTTCTGAGAGTGGAAATTTTCAACCTGTAGAGTTTAAAATTCCGCGGTACCTCGACTGTCTTTGGAAAAATCTGTCATTGGAAAATAGATTATTTCAAATATAAAAGTAATGGTCAAATTAACCAGTTCAATAAAATAATATACTTGTTTAACACACATGAAGAATTATTGAATTCGAACAATGTTGCACATTACAATAAACTAGAAGACTAAGTGTTGTGTCAACTATGATCATAATGCGTGAACCATTAAGTTCTTTACATGGTTTGTTTTTGCTATTTATTTACATAAAACATGACGTTTCTGTTTGTCTGGATGAGTTACTGGATATACTGTTTTCTGTTATATGTCACATTTAAAGTGACATACAACAGAAAGAAACCGTTACAAAAACTACATTTCACATAATAGCGCCGATACTACGTATCATACCAACAGAATTATTTAAAAAATACCTTAGTAAATTCTGAGTAGACGTTACTATTAATGTTGACAGAATTTGTAGTTTTAACGTCTCTTTATTTATATTTTTAATGAGCAGAAATGGGAAATTCAACTTTTTACAAAAGACGGGTTATCAATTTCTCACACCTGCTGACGTTTCTCGCAGTTATGTTGACTATACTTAGTAAAAAACGAACCTATCTTTTTTTAAATTAAAAATCCGATTCTATGAGGAAAAGAGAATTAATATCAATCCGACGACATCTTACATTATAAAATTCTTCATGGCCACATTTAGGATACAGGCTCAGCAAAAAACAGACATACAAACAATTAACATCCGACTTACTCAGATTAATAAGATCGTTATGGGGTAGTCTACTAGGGCAATAAAATCGTACCTAATAAGTACAGGAATAACCATCCAGATAATTTTATTATTTACTTCTCAGAGCGGGTAGATTGTAACGGGCCAGCCGACAACCGTGACGGACGTCCATACCTACGGTGAAAATTGCAGAAAATTAATTCATTTATACAACTGTTAAAGACGATACGGTGATGGCGAGTGCGCGCGCGCCTCGCACTCGGCTAGCTGGCCTTTACCCGCCGTAATTGGGAATGACAGTGGTAGTTGCTGAATAATTCCAGGTTCTCTCCTGTACAATAATAACACTTTATAATTAACTTGTATTCGCTGAACTATTGAACTACAACTATCTATAGGGGCTTCTATCGATGAGTCTAAAGAACTTTCCCAAAGGATTACTGATCAGTTCACAAGTAACCCTCAAATAAGAAAAAAAATATATTTGAGTTTATTTTATACACGTCAATAATGTAAAGTTCTCAATTCACTAATTAAAACTTTGAATGTTTTCGATTTTTTTATATTAACTGTGCATTTCTTGGGTATAATGAGTAGAGGCACCAGTTTAAATAGTATGGAGTTATTATCGTTATATCGCACCTTGAGACCAACAACCTAACGTCATTATACGAGAAACGCCGTTTAACCGTTTAAAAATTGTTGATTGAGCTTTAGACCATGTAAACGCTAATCGTCACTACGCCATCCTATACTTTTTTATCACTACTAGCTCCACTGGTGTCTTCACATTCGAAAGTTTATGGCTTAGTAAAATAAATGGCGATGAAAGCTCAATTTGAGATTTTGCCAAATTTCGTATAATGACGTTGTTGGCCTCAAGGTGCGATATGTATGTGTCGTGGCCAGATCATAGATTTGATCACTTCATGATGTGGCCGGCCATTTCATGAAATGGTCGTATTTCATGAAATGGAAAATATCCGCTGATCATATCATGAATATCCGCTGGTCTGGCCAGATCAATGAATACATCAGCATTTGACGATATACAGCTAAACGCATGGCTACTTCATGAAATGGTCAAGCATTAGTGACCATATCGTAAAATATACGGTTAATTGTTGAATATTTTAATTCATATGAAACGAATTCAGATATTAATTAACTATGATGCCAAATCAAAAAATGTACTCTTAACTACTTATAGTTCTTATATAGGTACAATGTTTGAAACAGACTTGCCTTCCTAAAAGAACCTCTCTCATTATTAAAATTATCTAGTTCAATATCATCGGCTTTTCCACCGAGCTTCACGTGGGATGACACCTGCTTTTTGTCACAATTACCCAAGCGACGCCTTTATGCTAGCACTGAACTCCAGCATTATATGCCGTTGTTATCATTTTCAATCAACTTGTATTACATTTTTTGCAGCGCCGCCGCCGGCGGATGTAGCGCGATTGTTAGAACTATTACGTACATTTCATGGCAATAATATCAATGCTTAGTTCACAGGATGTCACTTTCTTTGACTGAATATAGTTCACACGCTAATGAATGATTTACAATCATAATTTTATTAATTTAAGATACGACATTTTATGATATTAAAAAAATGTAGTTGCTTTAAAAAAAAACAAGCGTATCAAGCAAAAGGAAATGTTTTTTATTTAAGAATGTGAAATTAAAATTATAATTTTAATCGCAATAAGGCCTAGGCTGGTTTTGTTTGATATTGCGACCTGCGCTTGCGTTGGTCGGCCTCACCTTTGATCTAATTAGGACAATTATCATGGCGGTCACGTCTGCTTGCGCAGGGGCGAGTTCTGCAAAAACTAGATGCACCGTTTACACTGCCCTCAACACTTTTTAAAACCCATAATTCTGTACACAGTACGTATAAATAAAAGACATAAATTCAATTTTTTATACAAACTTGAACACCCAATTAGAGATCGATTTTTAAAAAAAATGTTTCTTAGTGCTACTTAACATAGATGGTCCAATATTTAAATTACCTACTATCTTATATTATTTCAGCTGTGTGTTGTAAGTTAGTCAGCAAAGGAGTCCCTGTTATGTTTTATTGGTACAAATTACTTATTAAGTCACTGTATTTCCTAATGCAAAAATAGGATCTTTATACTTTGTACAGAATTAATAAAATTTGCAAATATTTAATACCATTGCATTGTTTGAAAATATTGCTAGAATAGGTGTTAAAGACCTCTCCCGGACACAAAGTTAACAACCCATAGTGTTCCCACTGCTGGGGCACGGGTCTCTTCCCATACCACAGAAATAGAACCATAAAATTTTATTCATAAATAATAAATATTATTATTTAATTAGCTGTAGTAAAGAATGATTAAATGCAGTAAGCAGCATATTTTTATAAAGTTGTATTCGCCCCTTTTCTTGCTAGTACTCGCTCCGGTATATTCGTCTAAACGGCCCCTCGAAATGCATCTGCTTCGTTACGCCAAGTTTAAAAATCTTCAGCGGACGTATTCGTTAAAAATGTAAAGGGTTGCAGTTTAATTATACAAAGTAATCGGTTGCCTGGCTGATAGCATTATAATTAAATTCAGTTCATTATTGATATTACTTAAACTATAATGTGTCCCGCTCAATACATCTTTCCTCTTGCACTTATTCTTTCTTACATTGAAATCGTTTCATAAAATGTTTCTTTCAAAGAAACTAGGTTATGCTAAACAAAGTATTTTATAACAAGCAAGCGACATGATATTTAAACTTCGGAAACACATTACAACTGCTAAAATATAGGTAGTTAGCGAAAAAAGCTTTAGCATTGTAAAAATATCATAAAATATACGGTAATAAAGAAAGCTATACAGAAGTATTGAAACTGCGAATAAATATACTATCTGCAGGGTTTGATTAAAAACATTACCACAAGTCCATATAATAATACTAAGCCTCATATAAAAGACCAGTGTGTGAATTAGCGCTACTCAAACAAATGTCAATTACCGGAAACAGGGAAACAGTGGTCATATAACCTATAGTTGGCAGTATAGTTAACATAGAAATGTGGAGCCTTTATACACCTATTATATTTTATCCCAAACCAAAGGCTTCTAACTAGATTGAGGAAATAAAAAACGACAATGAAAGGTTTCGGTGTAATGAAAAGTGTTAAAAAGTGCGTTTGAAAATTTAAGGGGTTACTCAGGTCAGAATCAATTAAAGAATACAGTATCTATATTGAAAAAATCCGAACTGCATTTTTTTTCAGTTTCCCATAAAAAAAATTGATTCACTATTCAGATTTAGTAGATTGGATTTTTTCAATATTTTTTCTGTGTTCTATACTTGATTCTGAATAACTCCTTAACATTTCAAACGCACTTTTTCAACATCCTGTATAATTTTCGAAATATGAGATACAAAGAGTTTACGCTTTACAACCGAAACAATACATTTTATCTTTATATATGGTTTATGTATGGTTTACTACTGACTTATATGAACTTTTTAAGATAGAAGAGCGTTTTAAGTAAAATTCTATTTCTTCCGCATAAATAACTAGTGTGATTTAATCAATTAGCAAATTAAACAATCGCGGGCACACGACTCATACAAGCACCGCGAAGGACGGCCGGCGCCGGCGCACCGCCCGCAGCCATCGGCCTATCGGACGATAATCAGACGTTCGCGGCTCATTTAAATGCAATATCTCATGCGTAAGCAATTTCTTAGAAGCCTTTATTGAAGTAAATTTAAGGATTATTTTTGCTAGTTTGTAAGTGAGTAATCATTATTTGCTTAGAATGTGGTACAAATTAGATGACAAAATTACATTATAAAATAACATAATATTAGTGCTTATACACATTCAGTCTTAATTGTAGATATGCAAATAGGTAGTCATCAAAAGAAAAATAATAAAATAAGAAATACAATATACAAAACTAAGACACAGCAATTAACTCTTTTACAGAATAAAAACACTTCCAGCCACCATTTCTTACCTTAGAAATTTTCTTTCAAAATTTGCTCTATAGGAATAAAGTCTAAAATATGGCGTTGTTTTATTAAATAGCCAAAAAAAGATAAGATATAAGTTAAGTAGCATTACAATACTACAACATTATTTCTCCAATGGTTTTGTAAATTCGTAAACTTACAAAATATAGAAAAAAAACAGTTTTCGGTTTATATTAGTATCGCTTTACTGTTATTTAAATGTTTTTAGTTGTTTTTTATATGAGTATAAACTCATATGAAATGCTTAAATAACAGTAAAGTAATAATAATTTTCTCAAAACTTTCTTGACAATTAATTTCCCAACGTAAGAACTATAAAATAAGAATTCCACAAAAATCATGAATTCAAACGTAACCGTCCAAAGTCCTTAAAAAAGTAATAATGAAACGAAATTACTTGCACACTGTGTGTCGGTATGTCCGCGATAACTACGGAACCACCTGCCTGCAGCCGCAGATGGCCACGTCAGTCCGTTAAATAATAATTTGCCATTTGAACCCTGAAGGATATTAATTTGGTTCATACAAGATTTCATGCCTGTTTACCTAACAGTTAATGCTATGTCTACCTAAGCAATAACAGTTATTACGATTTGAATTTATCGTCACAATTAAGTGCAAATTTCTTTGTTACATTAAGTTTTATAAATTAAACTCTGAATTAATTAATTGCTTGTCATGTTTCAGTTTCTTTTTAAACTAATACGCCTAAGGATACTACGTTTTGCTAGTTAAACCTATTAAAATGATGTATGTTAGTTATAGAAATTTTATTATGTCGTGTTTGTGACTTTGCTCCTACTTTTAAATATAATTCCTCTCAACATATAAGGTTGACTGGAAGAGATCCCGTAAGGGATAAGTCCGCCATTACGTATTTTTACTGTTACTTTTAAGTTTTGTATATTTATTTCTTTTTACAATAAATAGTTTACAAAAAAACAAACAAACAATTATAAATCACTCGGTAGCTTAAAATAATAACAACATTTTTAAGCAATAAATGAAGTGTTCAAAATAAGTGTTAAATATTCGTAATTTATGTTTTAAATATTTTTATATTCAGGATTTCATCATAATAGTCTTTTGCTGTCAAAAGACTATTATTATGATGTTGATTATTTTTATTGAAACTTCCGAACAAAAGAATCCTTCCAAAACGTTACCTTTGAATGACAGACAAACTTGAATACAAAATAAATCGGGTAAGGACGAGTGTAAGTAATACTAGTACAGCGAGGGCATCATGTAGTTTTGTGGTTCATAATCAAGGTTCAGTCCTGGCTGGACGGGTCTTTTATTATCCATACCCATATTAACCATACCCAACACCTTACGTAGCCTGTTTCAAAGTAGCAAAGCACCAAATCCTTGAAGGAAGTCTTTACACGCGTATACATTCTTTTAATAGTTTAACAGTTATATACATTAAAAGACTTTAGACGGATGTCTTATATTAAGTTTGTTTCGTAACTCATAGGTTTATTGTAGTAATTTTGAAGTTGGTTAGTAAATCAGTATTTTTTTATATTCTACCTTACAAATAATGTATGCAAAGAAATGCCAGATAAAAATATATTGATTGGTAGAAAACGAAGACAAAAAAAAAGAATCCTATTCTACTGTTAATCTACGGGAACCCCAAAAACTCAGCTTTGATAGATAGGTTAATGCTTGAAGATTTCTTTTTTCATTTTGCTGATTTAGTCATTTTTAGGGTTCCATACCTCAAATTCGTTTTGAGGTACGGAACCCGAAAAATCTAAAATTTTCAAAATTCAAAAATAACTCTTATAGGTTCACTCGCGTGACTGTCTGTCTTTCCATCTATTACAGCCAATTTGCTTCGAATCTACTGGATCAACAATTTACATATGGATTTCTGTGACCCAAACAAGGACGTAAATGTTAATGAATTTTGGGGGCAAATCAGAAAAAATAAAAAAGTTTTGCAAACTGTACCGTGTATGTATCGAATGATAGGGCGTGATGTAAGGATCTCAAATATTTTTATTTATAATTTAACAAAGTTATTTTTAAAGAAAATGGACGAAAATTGATCTCCCCTCTAATCTCCGAAACTGCTGAGCCTAAACTTTTGAAAAAAAAAAAATATATACTTAGAATTAGTTCTTTACATAAAGAAAACCTATGAATAGTCTATGGTCTTAAAGTAAGATGGTAAAATTCTTAATAATGTTTGTTTGTACGGAACCGTCGACGCGCGAATCTGACTTGTATTTGTCTGTTTTTTTTTAATAATGGAATAACAGTTCCTTTATTCCTATGGAATATACACCAATAATCCACAAAAAAGTTCTTATTGCCTAGGCCCTGCTACCTAGATACCAACGCGATGGTATCCGGCAAGTCTTTACAGTGTTTAAAAAAATAGGTGTAGGAGCCGTAAAGTGGCACTTTTACTCCTCTCATCGTTACCAATTCTGGTATTAAAAAATCCCACTGAACAACTTTTATATTATGACTTGCAAAAAATATGAAATGAAAATGAAAAAAGTTGGAATATTTGCTGCCTGATCTGTGTGAGTAGTGTTTTTTCAGAGCACGTGTTTACTATCCATGTAGGCGCCTATTTTGTTCCACCTTGTATTATGACACGAAACTGCACATAAAAGCATTTGAAAGCTAGCCAGAAAATACGTGTATAAGAATCCGTTACCCGATTACCAATTACGGCTCCACGGTCACAAATTCACAGCAACAATGAAATTGATTCGATAGAACCGATACACCATCCATTATTCACCCCATTAATTAATAATCGAATCAACGTAATAGTCCAAGACAAATTTTTGAACGAACCGCACCATTCTAAACGCCATTAGATTTTGTATTTATTATTGGAACAAAGTTTAAAAGTATTATTTTATTTCCTTAATTTTTTTTTGCAAATACATTGTAACTTTGTAAGCACAAAAATTGAGGAAAACCTGAAAAATAGCTCAGGTAACAGCACACTTTGAGTTATTTTCTGAAGTTTTATTGTTCACAGTTAACCAGTTGATAGTTGAATAATGATGATAAATAAATTAAAAAAACAGGGCATACGAAAATTTTTGTAAATAATATTTTTATCGCAATTATTTTTGAATTTGATAAAGAAAGAAAACATTTAACCCATTGATCCCCGGAGTCTCAAACAGGATGGCAAACACAAAAATACAAATTAGCAAAAAATCTGGGTTAGGTTTGGGGGCTGCTTTATTTCAATATTTTCCGGAATAATAAACTACCTATACTGAAGAACTTAGTACAGAAGGCCGTATAAAGTTAAAGTAACGTACAAAGTTTAATTAAAATCGTTAGAACCACATTAAAAAAAAAACACAAAGAACTTCGGTTTGTATGGTAGGTAACACAATTATATTTTTTCCCGAGTAACCGACTACCTACCTAATATAATAGGCCGTATAAAAATATAGTGCTATGCAGAGTTTTATCAAAATCGTTATAGCCGTTTTTGAGGAAAATAAATGACAATTTTTTTTACTATGGTGGCAACCCTAAAAAATTGATTAATAATGTAAAAACCGGTGGGAGATATTAACAAAATATTTCCCTCGCCTAAGTTTCATCCAAATTTATCCAGCGCCAAGCGCTAGAGACCGGAGACACACACGTACATACCTACACACAGCCACAGATTTTTTTATTTTCAAATTTTGTCGCTATTAGTGCAAGAAGACAATCCATCCCAATCAAAATCTCAAGTTCGATTTTTAAAATTGGATTTTTTTCCATTAGATTTTAAAGTTTGTGACAGTTTATATTTTGTGTAAAAAATTGTTCTAGATATTTTTGGTTGTAATGTAACTTATCAAACACTACATAGAGTATGAAAGTAACCAAAAATTGCCTAGTGTACAGAGTAAAGTGGCTGGTGATTTTGGCGGACAAAGGCTTAAGGCAAATTCAAATTATTGTATTTGTTGCAAAGGTGTTACTTAATGTTAAAGTACCTACTTTACCTTCCTATATTCATGACCCTCCATGGGCACATCAAATAAGATATTATGATAACTAGGTGTAACAAACAGTATCAATATTTATTGAAACAGTACTCTAGTATATTACTCTATAACTAAAATAATAATTATTGAAACAAAAACATGAATAACAGACGAGGTAACTGACATTTATAATAATACTGACCTCTTTCCATTTCTTCTTCTCCGCTTGGTCGCGTAGACAGTGCCGAGTTGGCTGGAGTGCGGCTGCGGCGGCGGCCGGAGCAGGCTTGCGTCCACGCATCCCTCCAGCGCGTAGCCAGCCTGCCCGGTCCAGCCGCACAACTGCACCTTCGGCTCTGTGGCTATCTTGCTGGCTCAACCTGCACCGCCCGGGACAAGCCGATATACGACTGGAACACTCAGCTGCACAACCCTTCTTTGTTTTCTCGCTCTTCCGAGATAACCCGGTCCGTGTCCAGTTTTCCTTTTTCAAGTGTCGAGCGTTTACTCTTAAATTAAACAGCGCAAGCTACGTGCCAATCTGTGATGCTTATAAGCGTGACTAGGGTACGACCAGTTGATCAGTTTCTATCAATAATCTTGAAGGTTGATGTAAACGAAGTATGTTCAGCATAAGACGTTACGTATGCAACGGAAGCTGGTCAGTTGTAACACCCTTGACCGCTAATGCGAATTCGAAGGGCCTTAGGTGTTGTTTATACAAATTTCATCTATTGGGTTTTCATCAGGGTTCTCGATCATTTCATCTGTTGTTTAGTCCCAACCTAGCATAGATTTAGAAAGAGATTTCTCAATGCAAATTATATTTTCAATATAATGTAGTAAATATTATTTTATTTGGAAGCTAATTAGTTTTGTTGGAAAACTGGAAAACTTCGATGCACTTTAGGGTGACCTCGATTTTTACGATCTTACAAATAAATACCCGATTAGTAATTATTTCTTCCGGCGGTGGAGGCCGAATGCATTTTGTAGTCTGATTTATTGTTGAATCGGTCGCAGTTTAATTCTTTTAATATTGATTGTGTTAAATTAACGTGCGTATTAATTAATTAAATTTTGCTAAATATTTGTATTTTCAAGAGAAATACTTTGGTATCTCATCACCACACTCGTTGTGATATCAATTACAAAATTAATGCAGAGAAGAAACCTGTGTCTTGACAATATTTTGTAAAAATAATACCCATGAAGTACAAAATTGGAAGAATTAGGTTAAGTTAATGCGAAATTTATATGTACAAGTCTTTAAAAGTTAAGTTTAATTAGAAAATAACTTTCGTAGCGATTAATTCACTTAATGTTTTGAGAATAAATGTTATCAAAACACACACTTATATATAGCGCCAAGTCACCAGATTATGTCCCGGTTTAAAAGTTATGTTAATCAACCATGGCCACAAACAGCTAGATATTTTCGTCACTCTTGCTTTTTGTCCAGCCACTAAATGAAAACTTGATTTTAATCACTTTTATTTCAAAAATCCAATCAAAATCTTCATTATGCTTGTAAAAGTCACTAAGATGCACTCGTGTCTTTATTGACTGCCATGTCACTGCCGCATCAACGCATTGTCACTGATTTTGTTCCTTATCAAAACGGGTTTGTTGTTCACGTGTATATTTGAGGTTATAGTTTATCAAGGTGTGATATACGCGTGGCGCCACCGGCAAGCGCCCAGTGTGGTGTGGTGGCTGGCATCTCCGGACCCTTGGCGGCGAGGGGTGTGGTCCGCCGAGAACACGCCCAGCAGTTTACACCGACCAATCAGCGGTCACCGTGGTTTTCAAAGCGTACAAGGGGACGTATTGAGTGACATAAATTTTTATTTTGTAAAACAATTGCACGATTAGATGCTTGTTGCCTTTTTTCTTTACTGTTTCAGATTACATTACCTGTTCCGTATCTACTGAAAAGGTTCTGCGACGTCAGTTGATATAAAATACAGATATAGGTACAGAATTAGTTTCGGTTCTGAAAAAGTATTTTATTTTCCTTTTAGTAAACAGTATCTTTTTAATGAAATAAGTACTCAATAACAAATTGATTCGGCATTGTACCGATGTGTGGTTGCCTTCCTTGTATTTTTTATACTAGCAGTATCCACTTCATTATCATCTTCGTCATCATAATGATGATGACGATGATGACTTATTTACAATTTTATTTGCATTCATTAATATTTATTATATTCATTAATATTCAATATTGACTGTATTCTGCACTTAAAGACAAGCACCGTACGCCCTTAATACGTCCCCTGCTGAACATTTTGACGTCAAACATGGCCGCCGCAAAGGGCGAGTTTTCTCATTTTCCCTCGGCCGTGGTGGCAAGCGGACATGGAACTAATTATTGTTTTAAATTCTATATTTCTGTTTAAATGGCCGAACACCAGAGGGCGTCGCGTCGTCGCCGCGACCTCGAACCGAGCTCGTTCAATGTTACTCTACTAGGTTGCTCAACGCGTTCAAGAAAATACCTGAACGAACTTTGAGTTATAACGTCAATCAATTATTTATTATTCATTGTGTTGGTATTGGTTTGTAGGACTGCCTTTATAATACGTTTGTGGATATTCATTTGTTGTAGTTACTTCATGTTTATTTGAGCAACAAATTTAATACAATAGCGCAGGTAAACTTAGTTACGCTAATAACTAAGTAACTATAAAGTAAGGCTTATAATTCAAATTACATTTAAAAAAATTAACTATGAATTTCATAATTTCGTTGAGTGACATAATAAAAACTTTGTTTTTTATGTTTAAACGAAAATAATTCAACTTCCTAATTCGCTGAGACTTTCCTATTTCAAAACTTTATAAGGTTATGTACCTATAGCTTATAAAATACTACAAGTGAAAAATTACAGGTTATGGCCCTTTTATTGATTATGAAAAATATATCAGGCTCATATTAAATACTTTTATCACGCGTACGCACGTGACGATAGCAGTGTGATAGAGGTTGTCACGATGATTTTGAAAGGGCTTGTCGATATCACGCCACTGTCCTGATTGATAATTGAAGTTCTCATTATATTCTGTTAGGCTTTTAAAGTACGAAGAATCCCATAACTAATCTATATTATGTTGTAAATGCCTGAAGAAGTTTGTTAATTTTTCCGTCTCAACGGAGGGAGCAACAGATCGAAACAGATACTTGTAGTAGCAAGCCTTTTTTCCATAATTATTCTTAATTCTCTCGGGAGTTGCTTGAGGCTTACTAAAGCACAAGCTAGTAAAACCGTGAAGGAACATTCCGTTCCATCAAGAAGAAATTCGTGCACTGTTTTATTATTTGCTGTTATAGAGGTCATAGTGTAGCGTTTTTTTTTTTTAAATTAGATACCTTGGTAAATACTAACAACTTTTTTAAATCAAATAGCGTGGCGTAGGATTTAGCGGTCTATCGGTAAATAGGTACAAAAAACCCTAGCCTTAAGTTTATCCAAAAGTACCACGCCAACACATTGCGCCAGCAAGGGGTATTGCGCCACAAATAATTTCAACCACCACTACCCAATTTCGTTGCCTTTGTTTTCTAATTCTAATTCGAAATCTAATTTTGCACAAAAAAAATAAGTAAACTCCCTGTAAGATTTCATTTCTGTAGATTAATTAATACCTATAGTAGGTGTGGATGACAAGTTACTTTTATGAAACCGAACAGTTTAAAAATAATTCGACTCTTACACCTGCAGTTAGATTAGGTTTATTTACGTCGATACCTTACCTTACCTTGTATATATAACTTTCTGTAACTTTTTAAGTAACTCAATTGAGATCCATAAATAGAAAGTTGGAAGAAGTTTGTATTACTTTACGCTAAAAACAGGTTTATATTCACTTAGTTCGCAGTTTATTAACATCCAACATAAAAGAGGGGCATTATTAGTTGAAGAATTTATGGCATCGAAGCTCACTAACGCGTTGACAAATTTGAATGTGTTTTTGTCTTGGAAACAGGCTTCGTCACGTGGTTCTAGAAATGGTTGAAATTAGCTTCAGTGATTTTCGAGCCAATTGACAACATTTTAAATTTTTAAGTGTATTTATTTATTCACGAAAGTTATGAAATAAATAAAACACATTTTTCGTTTTTAGGGTTCCATAGCCAACAAGGAACTCTTATAGCTTCGCCATGTCCGTCTGTATGTCTGTCTGTCCGTCCGCAGCTTAGCTAAGATACTATTAGTACTAAAGAGCTGTAAGTACTAGAGAGCATATTAATCACGCCGACAAAATGGTAAAATAAAATCTTGAAAAAATTTTTTTCAGGGTACTTCCCCTACACGTGCAGTGGGGATGTTTTTTTTCTCAACTATCCCATGGTGCAGGGTTTCATTAGATAGGTGTTTCAAAAATATTGTGAGTTTACAAAAACCAGTTTTAGACTCAGGGATTCGTTTTCGAAATATTAAGCTTTAAAGTAATTTTTTTGTGAAAGGCATGTTCCCCCTGTCCCTCCCGCCAGCTCAACGGTTGTTTCTAGAAATGTGAAAAAAATCACGGCAGTAGTATATACGAAGTTAAAAGGAAAACTATCACAGCTAGGCTTTACAAGTTAACGAGTAGTAGTCAATTTTGTAAGACGGGAGGTTTTTCCCTTGAAGCAGTGTCTGTCGAAGTACTACGAAACCATACACTGCTCGTGGCCGGAAACGCACTTGACCGCACTTTTTTAAAATTTTATTTTCCTCCGTTAGAGTATTAAGGCTGTATTCATATGTAAGATGTAAATAAGGGCCATTAATTTATTATAAAAAGTTGTGAATTCGACCTGACAAAAAGTCTTCATCCCTATATAGCCCAACATAGAAAAAAGCAATTATCTCGAGAAAAATGTAACTCTATTAAAAATATTAATTATTTTATTTTTGCATTTTCTCCATAAAATTTTCATAAAAACTGGAATTCAAAAATTTTAAATGTTGTCAGTTGGCTTTTATAGGTGATGTTAAACTGTTAATTGTAACAGTTCTATGAGAAATCTCGTTTCGAAAAATATCCTTGCGGTACCGATATATGGTATGACCATAATAAAGATAATATGGCCATTATCAATAACACATTCTTTTTATATTTAAACTTATAGCAATTTTAGTCTTTTTATATGCAAAGAGCGCTCGATAAACTGCTGACCATACTGCTGATTTCAAATCAGTAATTGATTTAAAATTGACTTAAATTGAATTTAATTTTCATTCTTTCAGAGACACAGAAAGTTGTTATTTCATTTATAAACAATATTGACCTGCCAGTAACAGTTTATATACCTCATAAAAACATAATGTAATAAAATGAAAACAAATTTCCGTAGTGCGTTGAATTTAAAACGTAAGTATTATGATTTACGCAGTAGTCGGCGACCCTTCGCCGCTCCCGGTGCGAATAAATCAGGCCTCAACTGCCGAAACTCACGCATTCAGCGACTTTTATACGCTGATTGTTATATTTTATTGTGTCATAAACAGATACACGTATTTACGAAGCAGGTTAGTTATGAAAAGTAGGTATTTGTATTGCAACTATAAAAATCAAAACGCCAATTCACATTGCTGTTGTATGCATGCCGAAATGGCAGAGTTATCTCGAGTAGAATAAGAACATTGCGTTATACATGTGACAACATAATATATCTTTTTAATCCTACATTCGAAGGTATTTAACATAACTTTCCCAACGGCGACTAATAATAAAAAAAGAATGTTATCTTAAAAATATTTTATTTTTCATTGTTATATAATATGGTTCTATAGCATATATGCTGAATATATGTATTCGTTAACAACTCGTATCGTCCCCACGGCTAGGGCACGGGCATCGGGCATGGGTCGCTTCCCTTACTTCGGGAAGGTTAGGCCATACGCCATACACGGGGGATGAGTTCAGATTGGTGGAGGCTGGGGGCTATTGGCCTGACATGGCTTAACAAGTTGCGAATCACGAAAACATTCGAGATAAACGTAACTAACAGTGAAAAATATCCAGGTTATGACAGAGTCAGTAGTCAACCAACTTGCGTGATAGAAGCGACTGAACCACGACCGCTTTATATATGTATAGCAGGTTTATGATAAAATCAGGGTTTTGATCAAAAACCTAGGTTTAACAAAGAACCGGAAGAAGACAAAATTATTACTTAATATTATCATAAACCTAAGAAAATTCGGTTTTTGGATCAAAAACCTGAACTTGTTTATATCGTAGTATAATTTTTTGTATAATTATAAGAACTATTTAGAAAAAAAAACGTGTCTCCAAGAAACACCAACAGTTCCTAAAATTTTAGAACCATTTAGGAAATGGGTAATCAAAATTGTTTCTCCAACAAATACTTACCTTATTCCAAATTGAGACGATCTAATTTGACAGAACAATGGTTCTAAAATTATAAGAAATATTGGTGTTTTCCAGATTTTCTTAGGTTTATGATAACATTAAGTAATAATTTTCACTTCTACCGGTTTTTGATCAAAACCCTAGGTTTTTAATCAAAACCCTAGGTTTTTGATCAAAACCCTGATTTTATCAAAAATATTTTAAATAATTTCTCCAGAAAAAGTATGATTTAAAAAACATGTGCGTTTTATTATCGATTAATCTACGTAAAATAATGATGAAACATGACAGCTTCCCTAAAACTATAATAGAAGGAAAGAAGAGGAAGAGAAAGACCAAGACAAAATTAAATGGAACAGATAAAGATGATTGCATTTGTGTCATATAGGGTAGTTGGAGTTTTGCTCTTAAATATAAGACGAAGAATCTGCGTTAAAAATATGGGTGTTTTTTTTTTTATTCAAACATTGTTCATTGCGCGCTATCTAAGTCGTGTTTTCATATATTTTATGACAAATCAAACGCTTGCTAATAGAAGATAATGATAATATGTATTATGATACGAGATTTGTGAATAGGTTATTTCAAACTGATAAATATTTGTTGTCACGAGTTTGCAATTATCTTTCAATCTCATTTATCATTCGATGTTTTTCAATAAAAAGTTATGCGGTAACAGGCAAATAAATAAAGGGCTTACAGGGTGTAAATATTAACTTTCAAGTCATGTATTCTGGCATGTAATATACTAGGTACTTACTTTCCAAGTAACTGTAATGAAAAAGTGAAATTCATTTTTTATACACATTACCTTCCCATACCGTTCTGTAAAATAAAATATTGTTAGCTATACTGTGACAAGGTCATAACCGAATTTTTATAACTTAATTGAATTTATGACACTTGTGTAATATGGGCGACACTTGCACGTCCACGGTTCTATGTGTCAGTTATGGGGTAAATAACCATTACTTTTTCTATAATATGTATAATTATTAGATTTATATGACTTTTAAATAGAAGCGGCCGTGGCTCAGTGCGGCTTGCGTGGTCGCATCGAGCACGCAGTTTCCCTGACTATATAACCGGTCATAACCTGAATGGGTTTGACTGTTAATGGTATTTATCTGGACCTTTTCCCTTCTTCGCAAGGTAGTGCCGACTGCTGCCACTAGATGGCAGTGGTTAAGCTATGTTGGATGCCTTATAGGCGGCTTCAAAACTTCTGTCATTTGGGCCACTAGCCCCACAAACCTCCACCAATCCGGACTTGGGCACCCGTGTATGAAGTATGGCCTAACCTTCCCGACATATGCAAAGAGACCCGTGCCCCTGCAGTTGGGGACGTAGCTTGTGCGACATCTGTCGATGGAACTCGATATTCCTAGAATGAACATATCGTGACTTTGCTTGCCTACAAGGTAGAGAAGGTTCTCTTGGTTAGCATGCGCGGTCCGTTAAAAATCAATACCAAGCGACAAGCAAGCAACTATGGCTGCAGTCGGCTCAATATTTGTGAGGGTTCCTTCCGTACATGAAAGCTTACCTTTAATGTTTCTATAATATATTTTTTGTATTATTAAAAGTACAAGTAAACAAACTATTGGGTAGTATCGCACTCGTGTATATAGCTTTATGAACCTACTATGAACTAAGTATGAACCATCGCGCAGGCATTGAAGTATTGGTCTCTACTCTTTATTCTAAGCTAAATTAACTGGAATTAGGTTTTATGTGAGTGATAAATATTTTCTCGATCTCTTGGATAGTAACTACGGAACTAGTTACTAAATAAACGTATCCTGTGTTGTTCATTGTTCTCCACTCATGCCTTTCAATGATACTGGTGCAGTAGTTTTAGCAAAAGGAGACAACCGCCGCCGTCCATCCCTTGTGATAGCGCGGTTAAATAGTAACTCCTTAGTTAGTAGTTAAATAGTAAGTAAAGTGTAACTCGATAAGAAGTACTCGTAGTTAAGTACAGAATTAAAAAACAATGATTTTTCATGTGGCCTGATTATTGTTCCCAGGGGAATGAAGAATTTTTAAGGAATTAAAATTACACTTCTACGTCTTCAACTAACTGTCGCGTAAGGATGTTCCGGTCTTATTATAGAAATAACAAAGACTTTCTAAGATAGGCAATAAAACTTTTTAAATTGAGTTTTAAATTTAGAAACTGTTTTAATACACAACTGAAAATTTGTTTGATGTTAATCATATTTCGTTTTTATAGGACAGGATAGATCATCAGTTAAACGCTATTGGTACTTATTTGTTCTTTTGTCTATTGTGATACGCTTTTAAAAACTTTTGTAATTTGAATTGATCTATCTTACAATATAGAAGAACAATAAAGTATAAATACTAAATGTTAAGCATTAAATATTTTCAAAAGATGAATTTTATTAAATCACAACAAAATTATTATAATTTTCATAAGTCTTCTCCAGAAACTATTTCTATATTCGATTTAAATTGTAAACCACACCAGTCCCTATAATGTATAATTCGAACATATGCCACGTGAAATTTCACCGATAATCGCCAGCTAATTCGATACGATTTAAATTTTAAAGAATTTGCTCACATTTTTTCAACCAAAATGCATGAGCGCCGGCGCCGCTATCGTTTGACTGCAGGAGAACTGTCAATCAAACTTGGTTGCATATTATTATTTAGGGTATTGTAATCACAAAAAGAGCCCCGAAATTTGAATTTCGACATCGACAGGTTGGTTCTTTTTTACAATACCTAATTGAGTTTTGTCTTGCGGCGTTGTAATTGTGTCCCGAGCTAGGCGGGCGACGCAAAAAACGCACTTATCATTCGGAGTTGTTTTTTTAAAAATTGGACTTATCCCTAATCTTCTATTGACACGGTAATGAGTGTCGAAAATATTGTACGGTTGGGATTATACTAAAAAACCGTGGAGTGTTCTCGCTGTTTAAATCTTTGAGATAACTTTTTTTTACTTTACTTGAGAGCACGTTTGCCGTACTTTTGGTTTCAGTGATTGCGGTTTTTAAAAGTTATTTATTACTTAAAAGATATTTGGTTGTTGTTAACGATTTCAAAATCCGATTTTAACTTGAATTTAAAGTTTTAAGCGATGAGAGTTACCACCAAGTTCACCAAGTTTTTTATTTAAATACAGATGACATGAAATTATTTCATATCTATTTATTTTAAAAATATTTTTTTATTTTGGTAAAAAGAAAGTCTATAATTGTTGTCATTATAATATTTATAATAATAATATCCAGGACAAATCACACACAGTTATTACCCCAAACTAACTAGGATTCCCTAGGATTCCCTGTACTATGGGAACCAGAGACTGATATACATACACTTATACATTTAAATACATACATATATAGATATAATACACCCAGACATTGAGCAAACAAATCTGCTCATCACAGAAATGTTTGCCCTGGGTGGGGATCGAACCCACGACTCGCGGATCAGTACTCAGGATCGCTAACCACTGAGCCATCGAGCCAGTCAAAATTTTTATATTTAATAGGTAGCTACATCCAACTTATTAACTTTTATTCTATCAGGGTTTTTAACTAAAGCTACTCCTCCCACGTCTATCGAAACACAAACTCTGTGCAGCCACCGGACGGATTTGGTTCCGTGAAACTAATCAGGCTAAATAAGTAAATTGTCGAGAGCCCGCCACTCGTCACGCGATCCCAAGGCGTTCAAATGCCGAACACCGCTTTGGGTAGGCAAGCCTCGTAGCAGAGATAGGCGCTACTACCACTTTAGATTTTGTTTTTCACCTCATCTTAGGAGAATGATTCTGATATGAAATATCTGATCAAAGTCTTTACAGAAGTAGTCATATCCGTAGACTTACCTTACCGCACTGATTGAGGCCCACATCTAAAGTGCGAGTGACCGGAATGGCTGTCACTTATTCAGCTGGCGAATATGGATCTGCACATTCGCTGTGTTTGGATACGTATACATAAACGAGATATGCCCAATAATCCAGGGCAATCAAAGACTGATAGCCGTCGGAGTGTGGTGTCCTCTTACTGGTGTCGTGTGATTGATCGACGTACAATGTACGTATATACGCATACGTAGAGAAGTGCTACACCAGTAGCAAAAACATGACATTCAATGCTTTCAGTCATGATCCTATGCTTCTAAGGCTCATAGGTTCTCAAGCATATTTGAAACTCTGGCAAGAAAAATATACCTAGTAGTCTCACTTATTCCACTATTTGAAAAATAGTGGAATAAGTGAGTTATTATTATTATTATTGTTATTATATAAGTTTATGTATATCTAGCGGGTACTCTCAAGATAATTTTAAGTATCTCAAGCTATTAATAGAGACAAAAATGATTTAAAATCTTTGTATGGATAAGAGCAACCATTTTACTGAAAAAAGATTATGTTATATCAAAAAGATATGATTACCACAAAAGTAATTTAATATACCATACCTACCTACTTTCCTACAAAAAAAAAACTGAGTAACACTTTTAAACTCTTTTATAACTCCTTCTGTTTGCCACTGGAGTAAGGACAAGGACTGCTTATTAAATTCTGGTGCGCCATTATACTAGTACTTAGCTGCCTACGTATCATCTATTATCGAATAATTACCATTAAATGAGTTTTTTGACGTTTTATTTGAATTTACAAGTGTACGTTTTATAGACAAGCTTTAATTATTTATTTAACCTGTCATTCGTCTTTGTCAATTAAATTGTAGGTACTTCACAAGTGCAAGGAGCGAGATACAATTTATATACACTTTTTACGTAACGTTATTTTATAACAGTTGCATCGAAAAAGAAATAACGGCATTAAAAAGTAATTTTCAAATTATAATTTAGATAATTTGCCATCTATGGGTATTTTCGTAATTTGTGAAATAGACTAATGTAAGACCGAGAAAAGCGAATGTTTGTATGAATTACAAGTTTATAATGTTCTTAAAAATAGATAGGAAATTATATACTTAATAATATGAATAGTTGTAGAAGTAGAACCATCATAATTCTGCTTACAGAAGGCATATCTACCTTAGGCATGTCTACTTGTTAAAGGTTTTAGTATTGTACGTAATTTAAGTTTCTACGATATATTTCGTGCTAAACGATTACATTGAAAGCGCATTCCGACAGGATACTTTTGATTAAGTATTCGACGCACGCGCCTTGCACCTGCAGCGCGCGCGCAATTATACACAATCTATATCGCAATAATATCTATTTTTATTAAGTGACGCCTTCTTCCGCACAAAAGTGAAAATAAATTTAAAAAATATGATAACTTGCATTGCACAGTACTTTGCGCGCATTAACGACTTATTTTTGTTCCTGTTTCGGTATGTCTCTGTTGATTTGCAGTAAATTCCTGTATTCGTGTCTCGTATGAAGTAAGTGGCGATGGATAAACATTATATCAGTGTTATTCAAATAACAAACCTTAGAGCAAAGAAGCACTTACAAACTTTTTCTATCTGGTACAATATCTGTTAATTATTAGTTTAATTCAATTCAGTTTGTTTACTTGAAATATGGTTGATGTTACTGAAGTAATCGCGCAACTAGACGAAGTCCTCTACACTACAGACTTGGTTTATAGTCATAGATTGAATTGAAACTGCATTTTCAGTTCTTTTACTAATACTAGATATTGAATACCTTTTTCTCGTTTTACGTTCCTATCTAATGGGTATTAGGTAAGGCAGTACAGTGCAGTCAGTGTTTGCTCATAATAATTATGGTAATAGCACGGTAAACTAACTCCAAACCAGTACTTTGTAAAAATATGTCAAGAAATTATAAGCAATTTTACAACTCGGGTACGTTAGTCGTGTAGAATGTTTAGTTGGAAGGGAAATACATATATAGTAGCTTCCTTTCTTCACAGTGAAATAACGATAATATAAGTCTACTTTATGTATGGGGTAATATTTATTGTGGATATAATTCTCAAATACATTTTAGGGACCAATACTGTTTTTTTAGGGGCTTTTCATTATTATTTGATTAACTAATTCGATTTTTAAACAATTTATACGGGACCACTTCTAGATTATTATCTATCAAATAAAAAACAATCATCAGTTCTCAATGGCTGATGATATAGAGTAAAATACACACAAAAAATATAGTCAAATCGAGATTCTCCTCCTTTTTGGAAGTCAGTTAATTTGATTTTCATAGATTTGAGTAAGGACGGGTTTCTTGAAGAAAAGAAATCAGTTTCTCGTTTTTCAGAAGAACCATGTAGAGTAGGTGTTCATTTAAATTCAAATATGTGCTCCTCAAAATATAATCGAATTGAACCATATTATACTAGATACTAGAAAAGAAGACAATATCATTCAAAATATTAAAAGTTTTATTGATCTTTAACAAAAAAATTGTGTTGTAATAATTTATTTATTTTAATTATGTTTATTTATTTATTATTTCAATAATACACACAGCATTACAGCATAGCCAAGACACTATATGATTAAATAATAAAACATACAATAATACAACAATAATAACATTTGGTTTGTAAACAACCGCAGTAGTTTTTATAACTGTTAGCAGTTAGTATTACAAACAAAGTCTAAAAACAGAAAATACGTAGCTAGTTTACACATGAGTAAACAATTGAGAAAATATACATAAGTATATATGTTTATATCAGTGACAAAAATAGTAAAAAATAACAATACAAAAGACTTCATAAAAATAAAATTAAACATTTATAAGTGCATGTGTGTGTGTGTGTGTGTGTGTGTTCAAAACAGTTCTTTGGTAATCTTGGTTCATAACGTCTTAATTAAAGTTACTGTAACGTTTAATTACAAAATTATCGACAAACATAACTGGAGTTAATGAAACGGACCCTCACCTTTATTGACGAAAATTATATTTAAAACGAGAAATACGCACAAACACACACACTCACTTAACACATTTGAACAACAGGTGAAACAATCGAAATATACTGTAATAAAAGCTGCAAGTTACACTTATTCGATCGATATAGGGTATAAACTGATGATATTAATATCTTCAAGTGTTGAATTTGGTAATTATACATACTTCTTGATAATAAACTATGTAAAATTTTTATAAACTAAAAATTTGAGTGCTACTTCCCAGCTAGCAAAATGTATCCTATATTTATCTCAAGACTACCTTTTTTATAGAGTAATAATTGACCACGCTGAATACGTTAAAAACAACCGACTTCAATCGTAACAACTCCAATTTTGCTATGTTTTTGTTGATTTTCTCAAAAACTGCTGAATCGATTTCGATAAAATTTATATGGGACTACCTGTGAATTATACCCTTTTAAAGAAATAAACAATTTTCCAAATCGGTTCAGGCGTCTTCGAGTAATTAGTGAACATACATAAAAAAAAAGATTCCGACGAATTGAGAACCTCCTCCTTTTTTGAAGTCGGTTAAATATAGGACTACATTTTGCTAGTTGCGTTCTCACCTGATGGAAAGTGAGTGTATAGTCAAGGATAGTTCACGCAACTCAAACAATGCCTATTCACTCTCGTCTTGAAGATAAACAGAATGGACTGTTTGAACATAAAAAAATCGAGAAACTTTATAAGGAGAAAATAGTATTTTTTTATTGTTGGCTAAACGAATATAATTTTGACGTAAGACAACTTGTAACAGTAAAAATTCTTATTTTATGAAAAGTGCAAACTCTATTAATTCCAATGTTCAATTGTTTCACGTTTTTTAAAAGTTGTAGGCTCGTTAAATATATTCGGCTTAAAAATATATATTTTTTTTAAACTAGTTTCATTATGTTTGTATTAAATGAAGTCCGTTTTTTTAATCCACAATTGATAAGCCCTTGGCATTATCGTCCAACATTTTCTGTGATTTGAGTAAAGTTGTAGAACAAAAGGTGTGTAGTGCGATGAGTAGAATCCCCAGTTAACGGGTCCTACACCAATTTTGTTACACTGTGTATAGCTGGATATCACACTGAGACTTTTGTCCTCTGCCCTCGTACGAGTATTAACCCTTCTATAAATTATTATTTGGAGGCACAGTTAACGTTACTAATATTATATATTTAACAATTTACACATGCTTAGTATTTATCATGTTACATTTTTTTTTCATAACAAATACTTTAAATGAATATTATAATAAAATTGATTGAAGTAAATTACAAAGTGATCAGAATACGTATAAAATGGTGAAATATTTAAAAACCCACTCTATGTAATAGTTTTTTTTTATATTGTTCTGTTTAGAAGTGACACAAGAATATCAGTGTGGCTAACGTATGTATAAAGAATGCAGAAAAGCATAGCAATTGTAACCTGCTTGACTTCAAACAGAGAAATCTTCAATTAACAGCAGAATAATACAATTACTGAATGCCAGTTCAAAACTTTACTTGCAATTATTCTAATGACTGACTCTAATACTTCTTACTTCACTAATTAGTACACTATACGAATAATGATTTGTAAATATGAATGCATCGTATAAAACCTAAGTGTTATTTATTTTAATATTCAATTCTTCATATGTTGGAGCATTAACTATTACTACGGTGGTGTCGTCAGCGAACAGCACAAGCATACCTTCTGTTATTGACGACGGCAAATCGTTGATAAATAATAAAAATAGGGTATTTCCAAAGGCTGAACCTTGAGAAATACCTATAGTGACATCACCAGCTTCAGATCTCACTTTTTTCCGCTTACTGTCACTTCTACTGTTTGTCGCCTGTTAGTAAGGAAGGACGTCAGTAGCTCCAGGGTTTCATCAGTAATTCCATAATGAGACAACTTTTTTAGTAACAATTCGTTTTGTATAACATCAAATGCTTTACTTAGGTCTAAGAAAGAAACTCACCGTGAAGTTCATTATAGCACACCTTTTTGGGTCATAATCACAAGTTTTGTGATTAAAAAGACGAAAAAAAGTGTTCTGTGATAGTGAGAATTATGATTACTCTTACAGCTGTTGTGCAAATACGTTATTTATATACGTTAGTTATAAAGGGGAACATTATTCTCTAAAAGTTCATGTTCGCGATAACAGTTTTCTTCATACATATAACTTTTTTTTGTGGTATTTTTAAAAGAATTATAATATATTTAGCGATCTACATTATGTTGTCTCGCGCCCTACCATTTCAAACATTTTACCAAATTTCCACCCAAATGAGGGCAATAATTTCCGTTTGTATGTGTGCAAGTTTCCTTTGTTGAATAAGTAGCTTGACGTCTTTGGAAGTGCAGACGTCGTAAGTTTCTTAGCCTCCTGAGAAGATACATTTACAAAAATCTGTTGAAGCAGGTTGTCTTTTTTTTTCAGTTAAGCTGTGACGCTAGTTTTATAATAATTAAACACATTTAGGCATTACAAATACTTTGTAATTCAACATACAAGCATCTAAGTTAACGTGGAGCGATAAGAACAAAATAAGTGCCTATTATTTTTGTAAGTACGAACAATAATTGCAGTACAGCCGCCTCTTCCGTGTAAGAAATATTAATGCAACCGCGGCATCGGCCCTGACGCAGTTTACCAGTCATTTGGCCGCGTTGTCAGCTTGCCCGATTCGCGATATCGCAGTTTTATGTGACAGTTGAAAGCCGATAAGAATCGATACTTTTTGTTTTTGAAAGAAAATTATACGATACATTGTTCTGTTTATTGGATAAATGCTTTAGTGTTTTGATATAGGTACCTATTTGTGAAACTTTTGTCTTTTAACTCATAAATGGTATAAGAAAATCTTGGCTTCTATTAATGACACTTAACAACTTCTTCAACTTAAGTCGTAGAGCAATAGTTGTTCAGTTTTAAGAATAGAAGCACAGAATACGTGCTAAGTCCAATAATAAATAAATTCTGACTTTGTCACATTCCGTATTTAATTTAATCTGACTTATGTTTTTTTTATTGATAGTTTGTGCGGGGCTATTCAGACACCGCCGGAAAAATATTTTAAAAAAGGAAAAAATAAGCAATAATTTAACATTAACGGGTCAATCAAAATTTAGGTATATAAAATTTATTTTACTAACCGTTTTTTAAAATTTAGCAGGATAGCCATAGTCATATTCCACCTTATCGTAAGAGTTGTGTATACAACTATATATTTTATAGGTTATTGGTATAATAGTATAATGGCAGTAACCGATCATTAGGGTAAGGTGGCATACGACCACGACTATCCTCTGAATATAACTATAAATATTTTCTTGTTTCATACTTTTCAGAGAAAGATTTTTCCGTAGTCGGTTTTTAGTTTATAAACTTTTATTATTATTATTTTAGAGTTTGGCTGACATCTGACTCAATTATCGAGCGAATGCAGGCAAAGCAGCGAGTAACAGCCAGTAATATATGCATTTTTGAAATGTGCTCGTTAAGCTTTTGATACCCACCACAGGAATTTTTTAAGTTTTTTTTTGTTTATGACTTTATATTAGAGTCTAGAGGGCGCCGTATTGGATTTGTGTGACGTCACATAGCAATAACCAGCAGGCAATCAAGAGGCTTCTAATGATACCTCAATTGTCGGATTATGATAAGTAAGTAGTTAAGAAGTTATGCGGGGACAAATGAACATACATACCCAAGTAGCACAGGTAGCATTACAAAAGATCACGTTTGGTATAACTCGGAACTTAAGGAATTAATAAACACTTAATATGGTTCAACCGAGAACTTAGAGCTGCGCATTACGCTTTGATCTGTATAATAGCATTATAAAAGTAGCAACGGACACTACTGTTACGGGATCAGAGTTAAAGCAGATGTCAAAAATGCTTTCTTACAGCCTTTATCGCATTGGTTGCATAAGAGAATTTTAGTGGTAGTAGAATATGATAATTGCTGTATAAAGACGTAGAATTATACCACTATAATGCTAGCATTTTAAAAGAGTCACTGTGAACTACCGTACAGCCAATAGTCTTAGAGTGGTGTACATTTAGAGTGATTTCACGCAAAAAGTTCCACATTGGTTCACCTCGACTCTGTTATTAGCCTCTTTTGCAAAGTTGCATAAAGGTGTTTAATTAACACACGTGAACACCAAACGTATTTGGAGATCCTCTTCTAACTCTGAAATACAGCATTTGGCTGTAAAATGGTTCACTTGAACTCTTATTTACTGCAATAAGCATAATAGAGGAACTGGAGTGTACTCTTGTATAGCCATGGTAATTTATTCAGGATTAAAAGAGTTCACATAGGTTTCTTAAGAATGCGCCATTTTGTTATAACCTAAACAGTATATCATATAACAAGATTATGTTGTTATTTATGTTTTACTAATAATTTCTGCTTTTAATTACACCTTAAACATACACTTATTATAATATAATATAAAACTTTGCATAATTTTATGTAAATCAGACAAAAATATTTTAACGTATTAGTTTTTTCACAATATTTCTAATTAAAAACGAGATATTTTCGATATAAACATTCACAGTGAACTTGCAATCCCAAGTGTTTTCACATGCTAATAACATAGTAAAAGTGTATTTATACCTAAGTTACCAAAAATTCTCAATTATAACATTCACTTAACCATTAATCACACTCTGGGAAATTATCGGCACCGCTATAATGCTATTTAAAGCAGCTATGGCAAATAAAATAAAGTTTTCTAGTGATCGAAGAATATTATAGAACCTAAAGCGTTATTTAAGACTAGCAGTCACCCAATCCTAGCGCTTAGTCTGTATAACAGTACAATCGTATTCCGTTAAGCAGCTGATAAACAGCCTTGTGAACCATAATAATTCCAATATAGTGCTACTATAATGCTTTTAAGTAGAAATGTGAACCAAATAAGAACCATAGGCTGAATAATTTATGCCCAAATAAGAGTTATACGGTGTTCACAGCGCTGTAAACACCATTATAACACTGTCTTATACAGCTCTTAGTTTCCGTGTACACCAAATGTGGTCTCTTATAATGCTACTTGTGCTACTTGGGATACATACGGGTTAAAATCATAACCCTCCATTTTGCTTCGCCGTAGTCGGGTAAACACGTGTATTATCCTTGATATCCTGCGAGCCGAGTCCCACAGAACCCACACTAGTCCCAAGTGAACCCCAAACTAATTCACCAATTAGAGCGTTTCTTTGTGATTACCGCTTCTCACTTCAAAGAGGCCGTGGTGAACGATTCGTCTCGCTCATTTAGTACCTAATATTAACTACAGCATTACTAACTAGTAACACTTGATCCCTTCTGTTCTTTCACTAGTTACGAGTTAAGTACAAAAATAGAGGTCCTCTAATTTGGACAGGAGACAAACGCGTTGTTCAAAGTCAAATAGACCGACTTTTTGTTAATTGATACTGTAAGTGTAGTTCACATTTAAAATGTTTTATACGTATACGTATGTATGCAACATTATCAAATAAGTTTTACGATGTTTATTTGCATTGTTGTGAACTGCTGGACTGATTTTAGTGATACCTAATTAATGTGTAGCGGAACATATTATGCAAGAACGCATTGCTTAAAATCTCAAACGCACTTTTTTAACGCCTTGTATAGGTTTAAATATTTAGGTAAACTTGAACATAAATAGTTTTAATGCACAATTTTCTGCCCATACCGAGTTTAGGGAGATACTTTATACGCATCTTAAAGCTACGTTATCTGTCTGACAACAGCTCAGTTACATGGAAACACAATTATTAGCTCAAGGTAAGCGCTTTCAAAGCAGTCGTGGCTCAGAGCGGCTTGCGTGGTCACGTCGATCACGCAGGTTAACTGACTACAGATACGGTCATAATCTGGATGGGTTTGACTATTAGTGACATTTATCTCGACCGTTTCCGTGCTTCGCGAGGCACGTTAGCCATTGGTGTCAGCTGCTATCAATACAAGATGATAGATTGCTGTAGATGGCAGTCGTTAAGTCATGTCAGAGGCCTTACAGGCGGCTTGAAAACTTCTGATGCTGGGGTTGGCCACTAGCCCCACAGTCTCCACCAATCCGGACTTGGCCCTCGTGTGTGGCCCATGGCCCAACCTTCCCGAACTCTGGGTGCAGTGGGGACGACATAAGTTGTTCATGAAGAGCCAAAAATCGAATGCCATTTTTCAGTGTTACAAAAATATCTTATTATTGTGTTAATGTGTGAATCGGTAAAGTTCAATATTGTGAATAGTAATAAGTACAAAAATACACGAAAAGTTGAATACAAGTATTCATTTGAAATATCGCAAACACTCATGCCATGCTTGTTGATGTTTTTTCACAGGAGCAAGAGAAAATCTTCGATCGTTTCTTGCATCAATGTTACGCATCGATCGCTGTTAACAGGGTTCAGTTTGTGAGTTGAGAAAACCAAATTCAAATTTAATTAAAATACTAATATTTTACCTAATTTTACTGACTGACTCATCAACGCGGAACCGAAAATATAAACATCAATATTAGTACATTCTGTTCAACACAAAAAGTACTCCCTTTTCAAAAACAATAGGCGTGAAATATAATTTAATAAACACTATGTTGAGTATTATTGAAAAAGGTGAATTAAAAGATAATCAAAACTCTTTATGAAATTGGATTTTAATCTTAAAAATTATGTAAAATAATCATTGAATTTTCTGTTATCAGTCCCATCAGGAACAGCAACATGGAATAACACTATCATACATGATGATAAGAAATGTACCAGCCAAATCTCAATAGAGGTGATATTTTTTAAATTAAATTACTGTGATATCTCGTCCATTCTAATAAGAAACTACAATGAATTATAAGATTTAAAAGTAAAAAAATATTATAAGAGAAGTAAAAAACAGCGTAACATATTTGCTTGTAAAAACGATTCTTAGGGCTAAAAATGTTGAACTTCCAAAATACTGCAAAGTTAAATTAAAAATAATTAGAATTTCTATGAAACTTTCTTCATTAATTTATTATACGTTGCGCTTCATACGTTTGACGGCAAGTTTTTGTATTATTTTCAATCTGCACTATCTCAGTAAATAATGAATATAGTAAAAAACTTCTTTCAAAGATATTTAAGTTTTTGAAATCTCTATTCAAATAAAGGTTTTTTATACATATCATCATATCAGCCGAAAGAGGTCCATCGTTGAACATATACGTTCAGATTTATACAGGGTGTAACAGTGTAACAGTTTGATGGGTAAAAGCCAACCTTAAAGTATTATCACACCTTTCTGTTACACCTGTATAAACTTCCACTTAGTATGGCTCTGATCTACATATATCCATCAGCTTCCAGAAAGCCTTAGTAGATTATCAGTTCATGTGACGAGCAGCCTTCCAATCTTAACTCTCGATAATCTCTTTTGCCTCATAGTCAGACATCAATACTGTGAGGTTATACATAGCCTGTCAATAGCCGTATTCACACTTAACAAAATTATATTACAATTTTAACGCAATAGAACCTTTTAAATAAAAAAAACGCTTCACTAGATTTCTAAGCTGGTAACCGTTTAAGGAATGATCAAGCATTCCTTGTTCAGTTGTTCACCTAAACAGCTAATGTTGATCATGCATGCCATGTAGTAATTTGCTTTTTACTTCATTTTAAATGTTAATTAATCATTAATTATAATTACTACGCACCGGATAGTTAAATGCAACCACGGTTTGTGTCGAAGAAAATACGTTTTCTTATCATATGTAAACTAGCTGTAAATGCAAAGTTTGCCTTTTTAAATGGCAAAATAACTTTTGGTCTCTCCACATAAAATGTATGTATATAAAGTTCCAAAATTAGGTTCGGTATATATGTATGAATGAATACATGAGAAAGAGAAAGACCGCTTACATCTTCGGCATCATCATCGCTTACAAGAAAAAAAAAACTAATCCAAGCCAGGATTCGTCCTCTAGTTAGGTAAGCAATGGTAACCCCAGAGGTCTTTAGAGAATCTCGAAATCGAATTCCAGTTGCGGTTTAATAGAACTCGAGCCTCAAGGAAGTCACACTAAAGTTGTGGTGATATCTTCTTGGGTCGCAGTGCTCAATTAGGACTATCAAATGAATAGTTATATAATTATAATGGGTTCAAATAAATGTTTTGTTCCTATACTAAATGATGTTATTATTATGCATTAAAATCATATTGCAATTTGAATACCTAAGCCACAACGGAAGTAGATATCATCCTAATAAACTATGTAAAAAAGTTTTTATCTAAAATCTTGATAAGCCAGTAATTACAAACACCAGACCACGAGGAAATGTTTTCAAAATATGAAAAAAAATGCACCACCGTTGAAATAAGCCACTATACTCATTATAGCATTAAAAAAGTGAACTGTTAAAAATTATACTTACAGTATAATAAAAAATACTAAGCTGAATGTTGGACTAAATGAATATCAACTTTATGCAAACGCGGGTTAAAAATTACAATCGCGGGGCGATAAATATACTGTTGGGTTGTATTAAAATAAGTTTTAAAATCATGTAGAAAAACTGTATTAACACTAAATTCTCAGTAATATTATACCATAATAGCCTGAGTGAGTAAGACATAAGATACAGGACGTTCCAATGACAGTGTGGTAAAAAAGGACAGTAATAGTTGCCGGCTTCACTTTGTGGCAAAGGTAACGGTAGCCAATCCGAGGGCAGTAATGGGCGTTATCCATACATTCTGTATAAAGCTACAAGCGTTTGCGATGTTTCGAAAAAATAAGTTTCTATTTTTATTACAAATTAGTTTTTGAAGACCCTGGAGTCAAACAGGCCCAAAAATGTTGTACCCCTCAAACTTCCGATTCCGGCCAAACACCAGAAAGTATTCGTGAGCCCCGACTTCTGGCCAGAGGGAGTTGTATTCCGACGCTTCAGGGAAGCGAAAGTGAAGAAAACTATATTCTTCATTATTTTACTTATTTCTATGGGCCTTGTGCATGAAATAAACGAATAAACAAATAAATAAATAAAAAATGTGTTGGAGGGAGTTTCTTTGGATCCGTCGTTACGCAAACACTTCCCGAAACGGCGCGTATCCCAGTTCCGAGTGGTAGGAACCTCGTATTACGTAGATAAAAGAATGACGTTCGACAAGTGTACACTGTATCCCTACTTCGAATAAAATATTTTCATTTCATTCCATTTCAAATAAATAGATAATGGTTTAAAAAAAAACAAAGAAAGAACCATAATTCAACCTTATTATAATTGAGATTAGTATTTGAGATTAGTAATTTATAGAATAGAAGTGTTTATTACAAGTCACCAGGCCTACAGAGTGATACAAATATTATTTGAAAAGCTTACTTACGTATTTTTTCAACAGTATTCTGTTATTTTTTAATTCTGTAAGTAGCTTCTTCAAGTGACCTGAAATGATTTAAATCGAGGGTTCACGGGCGGTTTTTGTGTTAAGCGACAAATTGTGGAGACACTCTTACTTTAAAAATTAATTTCTTCCAAAGTTCCTCATTAAAAATTCCTTCTTAATAATGTTTAAAATATTACGAATACCGAGAATCTTATAATACTAAGAAGATTATTTATAATGTTTACTTTTCTAAAAAATATATTTTTTTTAAAAGTGTCTCCACAATTTGTCGCTTAATACAAATAGCCCGTGAACCCTCGGTACATTTAACTGAAGGAGATTTAATGGAAGGAGTTTCTTTTTACTCAAGATAGTTTTAAGTGGTTTCATATGGAATAATATAGGCACTTTCCACCGAACTTCTTTCTTTTCTTTTGTCTTGAGGTTTTACTTGATATATTCGGTCGTCAATATTAATAACAACTTCAGAATTTCACAAAAAATAAAGACCTAAATTATATACAAAATTAATAAATAACTTAAGATATAGAAGCAAAACCACCTGTGAAAATGCCATAGATTTTAAAATATATGTTAGTAAAGGTGAACAATAATCAGTGGAAATAATAATAGTAAATATAGCAACATTTTTATCCCCGTCGATGGAGCAACCGCCATTCTCCCCTACTTCTCACTAACTCCATGAAGGAAGAAGTCGTTCGATAAATTTTGTTATGCTCTATTTATTATTGTGTTATTCAAATCAACGGTATACTTATTTTCATGGTAGGTTCCTGTTATTTATAACTATCCATTATCTTAGTGGAGTCGGCCGTCCAACCAAATCTGAGTTATGCTCCGGCTCGATACGATCCGATAAAAAGAAGTAATCCTACTTCAGACTGCTAAACAGTCACTCTTTTTGCATCAAGAAACACCTGCGAATCACAGACGAAATATTTAATATAATTTTAACAGCGGATTTGAAAAACAAGTTTGTATCTAACACATATAGGTTATAAACGTTAAGTATTTATTATTATGCCTAGGTATACCTACTGCAGTTCAGATCGTAGTTAAGATTATTATATAATTGTTGCGACCCGGTTAAAATAACCGACATGGTATAATTATTAGAGTACGACCATGTACTTACGATTTTTTGTACCTAAACGGAACGATTTTTCATAGTTTTACACGTTATGTCAATTTATTTAACTATATAGTATCTTCCTCTTATTAAAGTAGAGTTTACCGTCGACGTTGGTGTCAATGTTACTTTAACCTAAAGGCATCTATTTACACAGTAACTTTTAGTCGATGCTGGAAATGATGAAACCAAATAACTTTCCTGTCTAGTGACTTCTCGGTACCTTCGTTTCAACCTTAAGGAGTCGGTGGTTCCAAGGTTATAACTTGGCCCCTAAAATTCAAAAAAATCAAAATTCAAAATCATTTATTTCTTTACGTAGGTACATTAAGCACTCTTATAAATGTCATATCATTTTGCTGGAGGAATATTCCAAATGTCATTATCATTAAAATAATCTACAGTCTTATAGTATCCTCTTGAACAAATACAGAGTTTTATATGTTTCTTAAATTTACATTCTGGTAGTTCACACACGTCATTCGGAATTTTGTTATAAAAGCGTACACACTGCCCCACAAATGATTTTTTCACCTTACTAAGCCTCGAGAAAGCTATTTCAAGATTATTTTTACTTCTCAAATTACGGTTATGTCTGTCACTATTTTTGAAGAACAAGTTTAGATTTTTACGAACGTACATGATATTTTCGTAAATAAACTGACCGGCAACTGTTAGAATATTTATTTCCTTAAATCTATCTCGAAGTGATTCTCGGGATCGTAGTTGGTATATAGCTCGCTATTACCAGTGTTCAAGGACCAATAAGTTTTTTAAATCTTACATTATTCATCTTCTCACATCATCTCATCATCATCTCACATTATCAGCCTTGGGCAGATCATGAAATGACTAGCTATATCGTCGAGGAGTTCCGACAGAACAGAGTCCTTTATACGGTAACAGTTCTCGAGTGGCGACCGCGCACTAGAAGACGCAGTGTAGGCAGGCTCGGGGAAACCCGCTGGAAGCGTTACTCCCTGAGGGCCCCGATCCCCGAGGCACCCGACCCAGAGGGCCGCGATTTTTAAGCTAAATTGGCTTTTATTGAGTTATCAAGATAAAAATAAATCGGGGCCCTCGGGGAGTAACCCGCTGGATGCAGGCAGTGCAGGACCGGTCGGTTGGGGGAGGCCTTTTTCAAATAGTGGACTTTCGGCTGATGATGATACGGTAACACCAGTAATGTAACCTAACCTAACCTAGAGATTTTCGGACCTCATCAACGATTTGGCCAGTCCTTTCACTATTTGGCTAACTCTATGATCTGGATACGACTCATATATAACAACGAAAACATTTGTAAGGAAACTGGTGTATCTGATGTGTGCAAAAGTTGCGTAAGATACGTCCAGCGGGTGACGCTAGGTGCATCACCCAAGAAGCGTCGTCTATCCCTAGAAGGTACACAATTAATTCGGAAACTATGAGATGAGATACCTCAAAAATAATTACTTCTTGTACAAATACACTATACAAATGACGCGCTGAGAGCAAGAGTGGCGTAACCCCATTTTCGATTAATGGGCATATTTTACTTTGAAATAATTTATTTCATTAATCATTAATTTTAAAGAAAATCTATTCGTTTATCCATGCTAGTCAATATGTCAAGATGTATTATAATAAGGCAGTTTCATTATGTTATTCTTCAAAATAAATAAGGCATTTTATTTTGAAGAATAACTTTTATTCTAAAATCCCAGCACCTTCATAAAAACAAAAAATACGTTTTCAAAGTACTTAGTAGAGTAAGACGCCATGACCCTTTTTAACATAATATCAATCAGATTTTTATTAAATGACAGATTATTACACGATTTAAAAGTGGTATCGTAGGTACACTATTTTGTTCAAAAGCTAGTCGTCACGTTGCTCAGTTAATTTCATTAAGGGGGTCCTAAATTTTGTCAGATGACTGCAGCTTGGAATATGGCTCATCAATAACCAAATCTTTGATTTTTTATGAAATTAGTGGCGCATTTTTGAAAGTAATTTTATACCTGTGATCGGTTTAGGTATATCTGTGTTATTTTTGAAAAACTGAACTGAATTCGATGAGTACCTAGAATGAAATTCGGAAAGTTTACACTGCTAACTACTATTTTTTTGTTTCATTTTACTCATACAAATATTTTTTCAGTATTTTACGCTTAAATATCCTTGCAATACCGACATTGGTTATCTAGTCCGTGCGTTTTGTTTTGAAATAGATTGTATGCGTTTATTTGAAAAAATCTCACAAAACTACAACTCAGTTTTTGATGTACAGCTAACCCTTAGCAAGTTTTCTTTAAATATCCTCGTAGTAATTGTTTTTATGGTAATACTATTTCCGATACCAATATAATAATTTAGGGTAAGCTTATTTAAGTCATTTCATTTTGTCAAAAATTAATTTAGCTTATTCCATAAAAGTAAGTGAATTGGTGTGTAGCCACGCTAGATCGTAAGAAAGTACGATTGTGATGTGGTGATGACAAAAATGACCGAATAATTTTTCTGTGAATTTTCCTACAGCAAAATAAATAAATAAAGTAATGCAAAAAAAAATTGAAGACACTCTTAAGAAAATAAACATTTAGCAAATTTTTAGAATAGAACTTTAGGTCATGATCAAAAACACAGTAAGAAAACTGACTATAGATGCCACAGAAGACTAAGAAAAGTAAAACAGAAACTTTTTAATATGTCTATGATGATAACACTTTGTACACTACAAAATTTACAAATTATACCACACAAGATAGCTAGTTACGCCGAGATTATTGATGTACCTCACATAAAACCAAAGTGCCTTGTATATTTTTCTCGAAAATAGCTCAACTATTTTAATAAAATATTGTACTTATTGTAACTTTACATACGGCCTAGTATTCTTGGAACTTTCTTATTGCGGGAAAATCCAAATAATGATAATAACATTTATTGCTGACTGGTATTAGCAATCAATACTGTGTTTGCTGATTCGCAACAAAGTATACTCGGCGGTCGGTTCTGTTTTCTAAAATGTTCTGTTTCTTCAGTGAAGGTAAGCTTGACGCTTCATATAAGATTCAGACGAATGTTTTTACGTGTTCCATTTCTTAACTATTTCGTAACTTTTGCCTTTAAGAACCAGAAGGCATTTGACTTATTCCCTTTCTTGAATAACTGATTCAATTATTATGTTTAGTATTATGTGGTATTATGAAAGGCAGAGTTTATCAAGTAAGATAAGGTGTTTTTACGTGATAAAGTGTTTTTGTAGATATTAAAAAAATACTGCGGGTATTAAGCCCTATTATCGCTTGTGGTTTTAGAACTCTCTATACTGTCTCGGTCTAGAAATAATAATGAGATAGATACAAGAAACTGTAATGAATTTCCAGGTGTTTTACTCAGTTCTTTTTTATTAATAAGTAAATTTCCCTTTAGAACTTACACCGAAATGTAGCACTTTTTTCAGATCACATTTAAATAAAACATACAGGATATAAAAATACCTCTCCTGGAATTGTAAATGGGGTCTTCTCATCAAACTGAATATTTTTTCAGAGGAAACGGTGCACTTAATACTCAAAAAAATTTTCGTCTTCTAATATAAACTCGTATGTAAGTATACTAACAGTAGTTTTAAGTTTGCTAACAGCATGTTGCTCGAAATAAATGTTTAAATTAATAAATAAGAAGTACAAAATTGGCCGATCAGCTGACGGATGTATGAGAAAAGTCCACATTTTGTTTCTAGGGTAAACAGTTTTTTTTTAGTATAATCACAGAATACCCAATGAGAAGATCCATTTAATTTTTGAGAGAGATTTTTGTACACTCCGTATAATAATATAATGGAATTTCATACCTGGTTGTAATTAAAAAAATACGAATACTGTATTGAATGCTAATAAAATACGAAGATATGAGATTACATTAATTTTGAGGTATGTATTACCTCAGATTAAATAAATAGTATAATTTTATGAGGTAGGTACTACAGTCATCTCAACTAAGCAACATACATACCGCCCTCTATGACAAGGACGTAAAACTTAATGAAATTACTACATTCACCAGTTTTGATGCAGCTCAAATACTCCGTAGTTCCGTCAAAACTCGATAGAGGGCTTTTTATGAAGTATAAGTGATTTCGTAGCGGGATGCCTACTAGGTATCGCAATTACTTTTTTAGCCGATTTATTCAATATTTTCATAGAATGTGTAGCACAAAGACAACATGCTTAAGACTACATACCTACTTCAGATCGCACCATGCCTACTTCCGTATAAAGACAACTAATATTTACTTAAGTTCATTTAATCGCTGATACGTATAGATATGCCTTCTTTTACGTGTTTTTTAGAAAATAGGTACATTTATTAAATTTATATGTATGATGTACCTATTATATGAAAGAATTTATTAGATTTTTTAACTCACAGTTAGATTTCTTTTGAATAGCTGTACCTGTTTTAAAAGACGCTGTAAGTACTTACTATAATTTTTAGTATAATCAGGTATAATTCAGTGCCTATCTCGTTGATGTCTTTTCTATAAAGCTACTGATAGGATACAAAAGTGAATGCCTATAGTATCTAATCAATAAAAAAAATTATCAAGTAGTGCTGTCCAAGTTAGAGACAATGGTTGCCTTGAGTTGCATTTAGTATTGCTCGTGGTTACGTAGGGCATTCAGATTCACACATATAGGGTTCATTCCAATCAAAAAAAAAAGCAAAACGTAAACAAACTTACTATGGAACTGACACATGTCAATGTCATCTGGATACTACGTTTGTTTACCTTTTGCTTTTTTTTTGATTGGAATGAACTATACGTGTCTAACACGACCGTTTCATATACCTCATAGTAAATTTTGCAGGTTCCGTCTTCATGTTTTCTTTCACCTCTAAAGCCAAGGGTACACATGCAAGGAATAACACTTTGTTACATCTAGTTAGAAACCGAGCTTCTCACTTCTAATTTTATACAAAGAATAAAATGAAATTAGTCGGTGGATAGGATTGTTAAATTGTGCCACACGATAAGAGAGAGAGAGAGAGAATGAGTCGGTCGAACATATTTTTATTTTGCGTGTAACATTTTCTGTATTTTTTTTTTACTTTATTGTACAGTTTAAAAAACATTTGTATAATATTCACTCTTTTTTCTTAGACCGTCTAATACAAAATACATAAAACCTATAATTATGGTTAATGCTATATATTGTAAAAATACGTTGTACAGTTATCTATCTGTTTATCAAAAGTAATTTAAATAACTTTGAAGTGGTCCGGATCGTCATGGTTGTAGCAGACAATGTAGGCCCAGGCTATCTCATGCGGCAGCTCATGTCCCTTTGGGATGCAGTCATTGATTTTCTTCTCAAAATCCTCCGTACCTGGAAAAGTATGTTTGCTCTAACCAAAGCATTAGACTAGGCACAAAGTTCGAATTCAAAATTGTGAAATCTGTTGGTTAAATCTCGCTAAGAAAAAAAATTTTGAAATAAAAAGATCGTACAGATCGTAAATAAATTCGCAATAATAATCATCATCAACCAAAAGACGTCCACTGCTAGACAAAGGCGTCTCCCTTAGGATTTCCATGACGACCGGTCTCGCAGCCCGCATCTAGCTTCTTCACCAGGTCATCGCTCCATAGGTCAGAATAATAAAACAATATAATCGTGTTTTTTTTATTAAATATATGAATTTATAAAAAAATGAACTTACAACATGCAGGGGCATATTTTAACGCTTCATCCATGCGGACTACCCCTTCAGGAGACATTATGTTCATCTTAACCAGTAAGCAGAGACCCCATTTTTGTATTGAAACGTGAGGATGCTAAAAATGAATTATATTTTTTTTATTTATGACATACATTGTATACATCGTGACCTCGTATTCACTGACAAACGGCAAATTGTACAGGAAGCTGAATGACTTTACCCAATCAAAGTTTACAATGAATAATTTTTGAAATTTTCTTTCCAGGCAAAGTTTAAAATAAAATTGATTGATTAATTAGTGAAAATTAGTTTCAGGAGTAGTCAATTTGCTTTTTGCAACTTTTTGTTCGCTGACCAATAGTCAGCGAACAAAAAGTCACTCTTTGTACTGGTAACAATGATGAATGATAATCACTGTTTATGTCATTTTTCAAATAAATAACTATATGTCATAAGCGTATGTCAGTAGGCATTAAGAAAATAAAATTATTAGCACAAAAAATATTTAAAACACAGATTTACTTTTGTTATATATCCTGATATCACTTTTAGCACTAAAACTGGATCCACCAACGTATGGTCGATACACTCAATGTACAACTTGGACAGCTTAAATTCTAACTCCGAAAAACTCTGAAACAAAAAGAGAGTAATAAGAGAGGCCCTTTTTGCAATTTAACTCTCTAGAATCTTCCGAAATATTTTACTTCAATTTCTTTTTTTATAATTTAACTATTAAATAAAAAAACTGGTATTTGAGAAGGAGCCTTTATATCAGTACAAATACAGAGTGAGTGGTAAGTCTAAAGATGGTGATACGTTTAGGAGATATATAATAAAACAAAGATAATGCGGTATCTTTGTATTATATCCTATTGAACTACTTTCACCGAGGAAAAAATAGAAAATTTGCGAAAAAATTACTTTTCATACACTTTGAGCAGTAAATTTTCTATGAGAATCCATTTTTTATAATAGTCCATATATGTTTTTTGGCAAAGTTGTTCACTTCCTGTCTTTCCACTCTGACCAATTAAACCGATCAACTAAAACGGCTCAACTATTTTCCTATGTTACCTTACAAAATACGTATGTCATCTTATCAATGGATGGATACCAAATGTCCAAGAAATATTTCAAGATGCTCATAATATTTAATTTTAAAAGCTTAGAAAAATAGGTAGATATATCATTTGTTTAACATCACCAGTTAATCCCTTTCCGGCGGGACGCAATAGTCATGAGTTTACATAAAAAATAATACAATCATTATGTTTTAATAGATAAATGAAAAGCAATTAAAAATAAATTTGAAAACCAATTATTATTAGGATAAAAAAATTAATGACCTACTATAAAAAATGTACTTACTAACAAGATTTTGGATTTGGATAAAAACAGTAAGAATCCTATGTTAGTTTATTCAAATCCCAAACCTAGTGTAAGGGTTGATTTATTAGGCATTTTATACTTACGTGTACAAAAATATTGTGAGACAGCGTGTGAAAACTTATTAGAAATAGGAAAAACTGTAATTTCCTTGTGGCCATACTGACGACAGGCGCCGGCGCCGCGCTCGTGGGGAACTAGGGCACGCACTGGATGTATAAACAGTGACCCTTCTTTATATCACCTACTTTATCAAAACATTTCCTAGGTTTACACGATTTAATGCGTACGCGTTTCCATTCATATAAATGTTTATTTTATTTCTCCTACCACCTTAATTAAACACCATTATAAAAATGGCTTATTTTATGAAATAAAAAAATTATGACTGAGGTGGTATTTCAATCAAAATAAAGTAAGTTATTGCGAGTCAGATTGCGGATGAACTAGAGTTTCGTGACTACTTATGAAAAATTATAATAATAATTATAATTAAAATTTGTGTACAATACTTATACTTTCAAATATGAAAGCAATTTTATTGTCTTATAACTTTGGCATAAATGTAAAGGACATTTAAAATATTTGACAAAATAAAACTCACAATGCGTAGACATAATAAGCATTTATTGCAAGACACAAAGTAAATTCGATCAGGCAGTTTACTATTTTATAACTAGTAAAATCTTTCACTCATTCCCATTTCAATTTATACTTTTTGATTTTTTGATCAATCATTCTTTAGGGGTATACCCAGATTCAAAAGTGAGCCAGTACGCTGTTTGAATATATAACATAAATAACAAAACATTTTGAAAGTATCTGATATATATTAAATTTAACAAATATTAAAATTACCCAGATGATCGTTCATTAGAAATTAGGTTGTTGAGTACATCTCAGAGGCTTACTGAGCTTTCAAAAACGAGGGTGTAGTAAATAATTTTCAGCCTGAATAAAGAATTGGTTAAATGCCAAATTGGTAAATTTTCAATCGCTGAGCCATATCATTTGGCTCACCCTTTAAAATCAAATTCCTTTCCTTGTCAAATGAATATTGGCAAAAGCCTCCACAGATAACTCGGGCTGCTCAGAGCGCTTGCAAACAATGATCTGGTGGTTCCTACAACTAACGCAGAGCAGACAAAAGGTCAAAAAATATTCACGTAGCGAAAGACGGAGACCAAAAAGTGTACTGGCTAACTAGCAACGTAATTTACAGGAAGAGGGCGTGCTTGGGGTCCTTCTCGTGGTAGCACTTGACGTAGTTCCAGGCGGTCTGGTGCGGGGTGTTGCCCTTGTTGGCCAAGCAGGTGTCGATCAGCTTCTCTACTGCGGGCTTGTCAGCTGTCAAAAGGGTTAAATCATGTTACTGCTTAATCTCGGGATGTCAATTTTTTGAGAAACTAGAGGAATTATGCAAAGTAAAACAAAATAATGTAAGATCCTTTTTTATTAAGTAGGACTTCTATATAGCAAAGCGAACAACTTTTGGTCTGCGATATTATGAAATCGCTATTTTTTATGGTGTTTTTATTTATTTTAGTAATTTCAGTAATTCCGTTAAGTGAGTTACTTAATATAATAGGTAGAAGCCTATTAAATTAGGTAACTCACCTATTTTATTGCACATTTTACTTGATCTATCTTGCGTAATCCGCAATTTTATGATGAGTGAACATTACTTCTTCTTCTTGACCAGTTTCTTCTACATTTCAGTGATGGTGACTTTTGGCCATCCATATCGACTCTACTGGAGGAGCTCCGATTTCCTATTGTCTATAATATCACCATGCTTGATTAAAATAACTTTGAAAATACGATGGTTTCTGAATTTATTTGTGATTTTGATGGGTCTTACAAATTCTAGAGCCTGTCTATGAGCTACTTTTTATTCAGTTTAGGGTCTTGATATTCTTACCTGCGTTTGGAACCTTTGCGAGGGCGACGTCCTTCTTAAATTTGCCGTCCTTGGTCATCAGCTCGGCTTTCACCAGCATGCAGTGGGCGTACTTCTTCAGCGTGTCATTCTCCGTCTGGAATGTTACAATCTGCTAAGACGATGATCAGCGCACAAATCAATGGAAACCAAACAAATGGAAATCTTGGTGAATAAACGTTCAAGGTAAAAGATTGCCTATTTTAAATTTGAAACAAAGGCTGATATCTTACCTTGAAGTCACCAGACTTGAGCTTGCTAACGAGCTGCTCATCAGCCTTGGTCTCCTGCAGGCATTCAGCGCGGTGCTTCTTCAGCTTCTCCTTCTGTTCGTCAGTCAGGGCCTGGATTGCACATCAACAAAAAATATGTATATACGTATATTTATGGATATCGTTCTAATAGGATTGCCTTTTGTTTTCCATATAATAATATCTGGAACAAATCACACACGGTCATCTGGCCCCAAACTAGGATTCCCTGTATCTTGGGAACCAGAGACTGATATACATACACATATACATTTAAATACATACATATACAGATATAATACACCCAGACTCAGAGCAAAAAATTCTTCTTATCACAGAAAAGTTTGCCCTGTGTGGAGATCGAACCCACGACTCTCGGATCAGAGGTCAGAATCGCTAACAAGTCACTGTATGTATGAGAGAGTTTGTGTTTTCGAAACTTTGATTGTATTTTATCCACAATTGGTAAGCCATTGGTATTATTTTACCTGATGGTAAGTGACGATGATGCTGAAAGATGGAAGCAAGCTTGTCAAGATTCCCCAACGCAATGAAGAACTGGCTATGTTATATCTACGCCAAGACCTAAGTCCAGCTGGCTACCATGCTCAAAAAAATCCCTAGCACCAACCAAACCAAGTCCTCCAAAGTTGGACTCCGCTGGGAATTGAACCCGCGACCTTCTTATAAGAAGCGAGACTAGCTACTATATCACGGAGGCGGTCAAAATAAAAATTAATGGGGATGAATGAAGAGTGGCTATCACGGACTGGAAGTCGTACTAATCTTGGACTGTTGATCTAGTTAGGCTTGCAAAAAGCCGCTAGCGCTAGATGAATGTGTCTTAAAACCGTTCTAAGTGGAAGTCTATAGGCCAGGTCCATGTTCATGTTCAACATCTTCCGACTCATATGATGATCATATCGTAGAAATATAATAGTACCTTGTAGAGTATCGGGACTCCCAAAAAAAACGATGCAAATGTTTTCTAACTAAGAAAGAAACTAGATGACAAATTTTACTGTATTGATCGAAGAGTGAAACAAATAAAAGTCCGATTATCTGAACTTTGCATTAGTGATGTTGTTGCAGCATTAGTTTGGATTTTGTATAACAACGCATAATCGGGACCACAACACATTCTTTTAAATTAAAATACTCATTAAGAAAATATTCAATAGCAAATACTATAACTAAGATTATTAAATATATATTTTTAAAAGGGAATGCACCAAACGAGTTTTGAATTAGCACAGTCTGCAAGCCAAAGTAGATATAAAACTAAAAATACCTTAGTACAAAAAGGAAAAAAATGTGAGAGTATTTACCTGGGCCGCGACGACGCAGACGACGAGCAACAGAGCGAAGGTCTTCATGGTGATCAGGAATAGCGTCGGATAAACTTAGTATCAACGTGCAGACACCTCGGGAATGTGGGCTCATCCCGCTCGCTCCTCCTTTTATAGGAGTCGAAACAAACCTGCTTACGATTTACAATATTGACCATAATCGCTGCGGGGTTTGCGCTAACTGATCAGAGGTGACCAACATTTTCGTCGTAAAGTAAATAAATTTACTATTATAACTGATCTACCGTACAGACAAAATAAACGTTATGATACCAATTGAATTAAGATGGTTTATATTGAAAAGATATATGTGATGCCGGAAAATTAAAAAAACTTAACTGAAAAATATAGGTCATAAAGTTCCAGTTTGTTTTACACGAAGCCGGATCAGAGTAACCTGTTATTTGTTTTAAGTATATTATGGGAATATCAAAAGTTTCATAAACTTTGTGACATCTCTACACTCAAAACTTTCCATGAAATAGCAAAATCTAGAAAGAAAAAAAAATTAAAACATGCATTAGTTGGCTACCTCTGTATTCTGTCAATGCGTGGATGACTCTGGAACTAACCAGACAATCCGGACAATACGTACAGTCGTACAGCATACATGTTAGGTTCATAAACGATAGTGCCTACTACCTTGCCCCATTAGGGATTTTCCACATGTCGTGAACAACATCTTGTACCTACTTGAACCAATTTTTGTTAACTATACAGTAACGGATGTGATACTTGCGATGCGCATCAAAGACCTCGCGAATTGTCACAAAGCATCACTGTTAGTTGTTAACTTGGATAATTCTTATTACCACGATAAATTTGCTACTTTTTTTAGTTTTACTATCATCACTAGGAGTAACATCGTGTTATAAAGTGTTTACTAGTCGCTCTGCGTCGTTAAAATTCTGACAAATTCATTCTGATAATTGGTGTAGTGGATTCGCTTTTGATATTTGTTTTAAATATCTGTAATTTCTAGTTTTCTTTTATTTATTAGCTCCAATTTATTGAAATAGTTAAGTTATGCAAAATATACTACGAGGTACGCAGTGCTGTTGCATTATAGATGCATAGCAAAAACAAATCTAAATAATACATGTATAATATACATATAAAATATAACATATATCTTTTACGAAGCCCATCTAAGATTTTTTCTCCAGCTCCAAGCGTTCTATCAAAAAACGTTTCTCTCGATTGCTCTAGTAAGTAGTTTTCGAAATTAAAACTTTCAAAGTGGCTAGAACACTTCTCATAGTTATTTTAGAAAAGATACGCTCTCATTTAGATAGCTTTTTGTTTTTGCACATTTTATTATAAATATTCTCTCGTCTAATAAATTCTAATTAATTATTGAACTGGAAGAGCAATACCTATTATGTACCTAAAACATGCTTTTGCCTAGATAAAGTTTATTAATAGATAACTTGCATCGTGTCATTAGTATATTTTGGAAAATCTATGCTTTGTTTCTTACTTTGTTACCGATTAATAAATTTATTGTTACTATTATGTTTCAAGTGCCTACCGGTTTGGGATAATAATACAAATATCAAACCACCCCAGGTTTCAGATTGCGCCCAGTGCGCACCGATTTCAATGTGTCCTAATTGATAAATTGCTAGTCAACAATCAGTGTAACCGGGCGTACAATGAGCGACCGCGGGTTCGCTTGGCCGCCACTATTGATTTATTGTTGTCCGTTGACCCTACCGCAACGACAAATGTAATACATAACTGTGACAGATAAATCTATTCATCTTTAATTGTCAATAGGTATGGATTTCAAAGCATTAAGAAACATCGTGCAAGAATATTTGAAAAAATAGTTTCACATATGAATGTGCATTTCTCATAACAACCTGACTCTTACATACTTTCTACAAACATAAATAATAGAAGACATAAATTGTTAATTAAAGACTATTTCATCACTATATTAATCTATAAGTTTATTTTTTTTATTTTTAAGGTGTTTGGTATTGTCTCAATCAGATGAGATGATGATGATGGCAATATGATGAAAATGTCGAAGATGGAAGCCGAATTACCTGTATATTTATTTAACGCAATGGAACTGCCAACCTTCAAACCCACAGTTTGCCGGCAAGAGCCAGACCTAGCCGGCTTATAACATACCCTTACTGAACAAGTCCTACAAAGTTGGACAAGTAATAAATACATAATTAAGAACAGTTAATTATGCTAGATTATGAGAGAGAACTCAATACAGAGTTTATCCACACTTGTCCACGTGGAACATTTATCCCAGAAAATCTAATGGTTAGAAGTAAATTAAATCAAAAGCAGTAGAGGCCTTTTTAATAAACTCTGAATTAGTTTAACTACAACAGTACTATGACAGTTAAAATCACTGGCGAAATAGTTTGCAATGCCTGCCATAACAACTGCAGCATAGAAAAGTCGATGAAAACGGTGCAAGTAAGTTTCCAGGAATTTGGCATGCTGAACCGCATGCGCAGAACACAATCAAGTTTGACCCAACTACCTTGGAAGTATACCAATCATAGTGAAAATACTACTGTTATTTACGGCTAAACAATGTTTGAAAAATAATACAAATACAATCTCATCTCTAAGTTCTCACTCCAGCCTGTCAAATTGACAACGCACTCATGAGTGTAGAAATGACGAGAAACAGTAAGTCTTTCCATTTATTTATTTACTTCTTCTTAGCGCTTAATAAAACATTTGGCATTAACTGTAGTTATCCCCATTGAAAAGCCATTTTGTAATATATGGTAATAAGAACCTTTATGATTACTAATATTATTATAAACAGTTTCCGATCAACTACGTGATATTAATATCTTTGCGACCGTTAAATCCTGCATAATGAACACGCGTACTCATATCTAAATGTTATTTAGTACAAAAAACAAATCCACAGATTATTTATTGTGTGAAATACAATTTATTATCTGTAATTTTGCTATACACACATAACTTTAGTTTTTAACGAGCATTTGAAAGTTTTAAACATGCTAACGCTTTATTTTCCATCATGCAGTAATAATTCTGCACCAAAGTTCAAATAATTAATTAAACCGATGTATTTTTAGCTTTAATGTAAACGCCTAACTTGGGCAAAATAAACTTTTTCGATGTCTCTTATATAGGACGGAAATAATTACTTTTCACGAAGACCTTTATTGTGGCAATACGAAAGAAATCTTAATAATTATAATCAAAAATATGTATATTATAGGATTTTTTTTATTTATTAAGGGGTATTACATCTAAAAACTTTGGATTTGGGAATAAATGTTAAAATAAGTGTTAAGAGCCTACACTACATCCATAAAGTTGAGGGTCTGATGATGAATAGCGTAGTTGTATCTGGATCTTTGCTCCCAGAACAGTAAAACGTTTCGAATTTGGATTCTAGTGGCCAGTTATGTGATTAGGATCCTACACTCACAATTTCAAGGTGAGATGATGATAGTATAGTATTATATGGTATGGTTATGAAAGCTGGATCTTGGCTCACAGAAACCTCCGGTAGGTCTGAAATTCTCAGCTAAGTGATCAGTGTACCTAAAATTTTGAGAGTTGATGGCCTATATCATCATTCCTAGATCTCAGTTCTTAAAGGAGCTAGAAGTTTTAACTGTTTATTACTTAAGTATTTTAGAGAAAAGTATATTTTCAAAGTCTTTTCATTCATTCATTCAAATAAAAAGTATATAAGTCGATGATTATGACATGGAATATCAACTTCCCTTAAATGTTGATGATAGAAAGACCGAAAAGAAGATATAGTAACATGATGACAGACAAGAAACCAGTCTTCATGTCGAGCGGAAAGTAAACACATTAAATTATTTAGTAGGAATCAACTCAATTGGACAAGTCAAAATTTAGTTTCAATTGGTTAAGTGGATACAGTACTAAATCATGTAGGTACAGGTACATCGGTAAACTAACAGTTCCTACGTGACAAGTTCTACCTCTGTTCAAGATGAACTTTTCTGAAACAAATGGTAAATGCTATTACTCAGAAAACTGGACAACTTTTTCCAATGAACCTATATAACCGTAAGAAAAAAACTTTGTTTAAACTACCAGTTCAACTTTTCAATTATTGATAATTACTATGGAAAGTCATTTTTTTACTCTGATTGTAAAGGTTTTTTGCTAAAAGTTGTACAGTTTCGTGAGTAACAAAGTTAGATCATAGGTCGCATATTAGAGATTAAAAATCACCTGTAATAACATGTAACAAAATGTTTTCGAATGGCTTTTACTACATTTGACATTCAAAAGGTCGATATCATTAAGTAATTTACAGTCGCATATACATATTTTTGTTATTTATGTATTTTATAATTGAAGATGTTACCTAACATAGAGATCTTCTCTTATCTTTGTAGGAATTCGTCATAATTTCCAATAAAAGCTAGAAACCTCTCTAGTCATAGACACCATAAGTTATTTGCCTATGTTCGGGATGGACCGTAGCACGTCTGCGCATTGCGCAGAAAACCTGTCACAAACTTCACCACAGTACAGTATTGAGGACAAAAAAATTGGAAAACATTATAAAAACAATAGGATTGGCCGTAAACTGGCATTAAAAGGGAAAACACGCTTCAAGTTTCTAATAACAGATCTGTTTGTAAACCGTCAATAATTACTTATAGATAGCAGAATCCTGCATTACTACATTTGCTGATGATAAAACAGTTCGAGAGGCTTGGGACAGGTGAGAAGATCACAGATTTAATTTCTATCTCTATTAATTATTAAAGCTTATTCAAATAATACTGTGAAAAGATAAAATATTTCTGAACAATTTTAATTAGTATACAAGGCTCAACTAATTAATTAAAATATCTACTTCTATGTTCGTACAGCAGTTCCATCTTTTGGGCCGATATAGTACTAAATTATGGCAGTTAATTTCAGACTCATAATTAAAAAATATATTATTTTTTGTATTATGGACCTATCATACCATTTCATTAGTCGGCGTTGCTTTGTTTATTAGCTTGGAAAACAGTAACCTTTTTATTTTCATAAGATTATTTTCCAAAATATTTTATTTATTTCATCCTCATTACTGCAAAGCGAATTGCCTTTATTTATTTTATTTCTAGTAATGTTGATATTGTTTTACATCATAGTAAGTACAAAGTACTTCATTGTTTGCGCTTGACTTTGCTTTGTTATGTAATTGCGAATATTTTTTATTATCTTATACTTATTAAATCTATTGACTGTTTATGCCTTAAGTATCTGCAAAATTCTATCGATATGAAATTCTATTTTTACAAGATTAATATTTATATTGAACTTAAAAAGCCAAAAAATAAACAAGTCAGACTAATAATATATGTTCTTAAAAATCAGTTGAACATATTAATAATGCTGGTGTACATGACATGACCTTATCAATCAATACGCGAATAAAAAGCAAATAAAAAAATAAAACAAATAATAACAATAATAAAAGACGTTTATTTATCTGTTTACACACACAAATTCGGTATAAATGGCAACAAATATAACTATATACATATAAAATGGCCAAGGCCTCAGCTAGTGCTGATATTAGCGCTTAGCAGGCATATAATAGTGTTAATTTAATATTAGACGACAAATAACACACGTTAATTAAGAAGTTGCATTTTTACTATGTCATACTAATGAACCTTTCATAAATGAAATATTCATGCGGTTGGATCCCAGTAATTGAAATACAATGGACATAAGGACGTTGGCATCAAGTGTCTAGCTATACATAATAGCATTTGAAAGCAGAACTTTCCGAGTTGCCTGCACTGCGCCCAATCGATCGCTTTGCCGCGCAAGCGCACTGTGCTTTCTTAGACGTCAGTGACAAAACGGCGCGGGACGTCGTAAGTCTACATCATGCCGAAACCTACACCCGTTGAGGACTTGATAATCCCACCGCAAGATCAAAAAATATGTGGCACCATCTGTGTCTGTCAAATGACAGCCGTCCTCAGCTGCGTCGCGATTGTTTACTTGACTGTCGCGATATACATGCCCTACACCCGCGCCATCGCCTCCGGGATTGATCCAACTCCCATCATGTGCACCACAACAAGAGCAGTCAACAAAGACAACTGCGACTGGGGATCTTGTGGCGAGTGGTGTCTCAGCAAAACCTCGGGTGCTTGCATTCAAATCTACGTGAACGTCAGGAAGAATGGTTCGTCCCTCTTGTTAGCTGAATGTGGTAGCGCTGCTAACAAAACATGCTATGGAATCGATCAGGAAAATGCTAAAAAGTACCATTGCATCAGAGATGAATGCAGAAATCTAACAGGAACCTTTAACTGCACCGAAGGCAAATGTATTAACATTACTGATGCTTTTGAGTGTGCGTTCAGAGAAACAGATCCGCCCTTGAAATGTTCTGGAAGAAGAGGTAAAATAACTTGTATTGATGTACATGGATTATTTTCATGTAATAGAGGAACATGTAGAAAAATAAGAACCCCCTACAATTGTGATCGACGCTGCGTGGACATTCCAACTAGAAACAAAAATGTCATCGTCTTGAGTGGCGATCGTGTGTTTTTAGCAAAATGTGCTAAAATGGCCCAAGAGAACGGTGGTGAAATAGTATGGACTGATAACGGAGAAGAAGTGTTGATGTTGTCTTGTCATGCAGTTTATAACGGCACTTCTGGAGTTGTGGCCGTCGATTGTATAAACGCAGCCTTGCTTCCGCGCACAGAGATATCTGACCTGACTAACTTTACTTATTTGCAATATTTGTATACCGTTAGAGCTGTCCCCAATCGACTTATTGCACCATCTGAAGTAGAACTGACTTTGGCCAATGACAGTCGTCTGATGATAAATTTGGAAGGTTGCGTCAATACTCTGGCTGATGAGTGCAAGGAATTCCTAAAAGATTATGGTCGCGATGGCACTGACCACAATGCAAAAGCAAGATTCCCTTGTTTCTATACAGAAAACAATCCTGACACCGTGGTGGCGAGATTTGATTTGGATGCCACATATCGCCAATTCTTAGTCGCTCTAGTACTGCCGACGGTATTGGTGGTAGTATCTTGTATTACTCTAATGTTGTGTCAAAAGACTATTGTGGTTGGGGACGATGCCAAGATGCGGTTCAAGGGCTGCACGAATGGCCAAGCTGAAATGCAAATGTCTCCGAACGACCCTGTTTCTCCACTTTGAGATCAGTCACGTAAGCTACTTTTTATTGAAAATACTATTATTAAAATCAAACGTACGTGCAGAATACACAACAACTAACAGAGCTTACGTAAAGTTACGTAATCTCTCGACACATGCTCTTGTTTTGAATGTACCGCGCCCCAGGATGCGAGTAATTTGATACCTATAACATTTGAACAAATGTCAGCAAATGGCGCTCATATAGTTTTCAACTTTATATAACATTTTATTTTTATTTTTGCCAGATTATAGAATTAGCCGTTTCACAAACAGGCTAGCCGCTTTGTTAACTAATATGTAAAAAAATAAGAATCAACTATTACACACGATTTTTAAGATGACACTAGACAACCTAACCTAGCCTTCATCCGCGTCTGCCCGACCGATTCACTTTTATTCGTAGTTACACAGCAGCTAGCCTATTTTTAAAACGTTAATATACTGCAATCTTGCTACGACACATAAATGAGGTACTATAAGTGTTACCGGTTAATGATACATAAATCATAGACGGTGCCTTTAAAAAAAAAGAAATAAAAAGATTAAAAAATACGTAAGATTATTAAAAAAAAACTGTTACAATGATTAGCTGAGCGAAGTTTTAAGTATTCCCAATATAGTTACCTATTTTTCTTGAGGTATTTGACCATAGCACACCTCAGACACTTCATACAAATATCACGTTATTGTTTACTACATAGAAATTTGACACTTCTTCATGTCTGTATACGTGTTAATGTGTGTGAGAATATCTAGGGCTGCTTAGGCTAAGGCTTCTTGGTCGTACCGCCATGTCGTAGGTTACACTTTTTTTTGTTATGTTAACGTTTTTAGTAATTGATATTTAAAAAAACTGTAGAACTTTTAACGACAGAATATGAACATAAACGTAAGACTTTTACAATATTCCTTTTTAATAAAGTGAATACTGTAGACACGAGACAAGGCTGTATATAGCCTTAGAAGCCATTAGCTCTCTCCTTAAATTGGTTTGACAATTAAATTGGTATGGCAATCTTTTGACAACTGGTCATTTAGTCTTTTTAGAGCAGCAGAGAGTGTCTATACTGTATAATGTCCTTATACTGTGACCATAGATATGTATATGAATAAATGAAAACCAAAAAGGAATTGACAACATTTCAAATTTTTTACCCCCAATTTTTATGTGTGATTCATGGCGAAAAGGCGATATTAAAAGACCCACATTTTTTCATTTTGTATGTATGCATAAAATATGTATGTACGGTGCCTTACGAAATATAATTTTTTTAGACTGAAAAATTAAAAATAAAGTTGAGAACTCGGTCTGATGGAGAGGCTTCATATTCTGTATAGCCTAAAAGGGGGGGATTTCAAATATACGTATAAATGCCATTGTTGGGGATAAATCCTACGTGGCATTCTATGTGGCAAGTTGCCCATCGCTAGCCACTTTTATCATGAGTATAATTTGTATTTATTTTGATTTTGTATATTAAAAATACAAGTGTTTAATAACCAACATTTCTTTTTTTCCAGGCGTTCCCCTCCTCCGCGAGGGTCCGGCTAGCTTATTAAGAGACGACTAATTACAATTAAAACCTGCTGCTGACTGAACACACTGAAAACCTTGCCATGTCCTCAATGAGCCGGTCGCGGGGAAGCCTCTCACCCGCGGCCTCCGAGCGTTCCACGCTGCCCATGGGAGCTTCTGCCAACTCAGATAGCCCTGAGTTCAAGCCCTTGGAGCCCACGCGAGAGTTACTTCTATCACAATTCTTTGAAAAATTTAAATTCTACACATCACTCTGTCTCGGAACAAGTGCTATCCTTGCCGTCTTCGCTTTCCTCTTCTTGATCCCTTTCGTAGTGGAGCCAGCAATACAAACTATTCTCGCTGAATTCGTACCTGAGGCTGGGATATGCGCAGTATCAGAGCACGTGCACGCTGAGACACTCACTAACTGTAGTTGGGCGTCGTGCCGAGAGGGTTGCACTACATCACATACAAAATGTCATAAGATACGAGTAAACTTAGCTAGAAGACCATTCGTAGAAGGTGAACCAATACCCACAGAATGGGATGAAAACGATCTTAAATTTCTAATTAATCCAGAAGGCTGTGGTTATCCACCTAGAGTGAACTGTTCAATATTTGCTAACGACTACGCTGGACCGAAAGCGCCGAAGGTGTTCCCTTGCTACTACAGTCTAACGAGGCCCGAGTTGGTGGTGGCGCGGTACTCGTGGGACACGACGGTGCGCGGGCTGGTGCTGGCGCTGGTGCTGCCTACCACGGTGTTCATCTTCAGCCTGAGCGTGCTGGTCTACTGGCACTGCCGCTGCTGCGACCGCGCCTGTAATCGCCGCGTGCACGCTGAATCCTATGCCAGCAAAGAAGAGTAAGCCTTAATTGTTTTATTAATAACAATGCAGTGTACGAATTTAAAATGATGCGAACGTAATTTGAATTGAGATATTTATTCAATAATACTACCCTCACAAGAAAAAAGGCCGCAAATGATATGGAGTTTCTGTATACTTTGCGGCATTGCCGTTTTCTTTTTTATGAGGTCAGAATAGTAGGGATATTAACGCAAAATTTAACAATTCCAAATAATTTCATCATTGATTTGCTAGCTTTCTCTACAGGTCTTTTTTAAAAACAGTCCGAACAGGTCTTTGTTGGAAAGTTCTTCAGTTTTATGAGTGGAATTTAGTTCGAAACAAATCGAACGATTGAAATTTTATCCTGTATTTTTATATGATTTATCCATCTCATAGTGTCAAAAATTAGTAACTAAGTAAAACGTTTATTAAATTGAAACGTACTGGACTTTCAGGACCGATATCGATTTCAAGTTTGGTGATGGAACGTCGTAGTTACTGCTATACCTAGTTGTTACGGAACTAGTGCCTAATGTGTTCAAGTACGTGTAATGTCAAATTGCACAATATTGAGTGAATGAAACTATATGACTTATATCTTCTTGCTCTGTAATGGTTTCTATGAAAATTTACGATTTCCATTTTCAGTATTTGAATTACCTAGATCTACTTATTTACCAAATGTTAAAAATTCACGATAGTTCTCAGCAGTTTTGAGTGATTTATGAAATTTTAATTACCATTAATAAATCATTCAAGAAATATTTATTTTTGCCTTTAGTGCTTTGTTGTTTAGTCTCAAAGAAAGATTTTTACTGCATGAGAAGCTATCATGAATGAATTCATCATTACTGCACTTCAGTAAAATTATCGTAGAAGCTATATTCACTTCTCTTTCAAAATGGTGATCATTGAACTTACTAATTATTTCGTTACAAAACCTGTAGGCTTTCAGCAATTGTCAAATGAAACAGCAGATTCAAAAGACGCTAAATTATTTCGCATGGTAACCTAAATATAGTCTGTCGATGCTTAATAGAAGCAAATAAGTTATTATGGCATCAAAATTATTACATTAATTTATTTATTTATTTGAATATGACATTTAAAAATATATTATTATATATTTTAGGCATAATGAAATATTTTCCAAAAAAAAAAACAAAAGTCTTTCTTAAAAACTTCCGATGCTAAGTTGTTTTGCTGTTTTTTCATATAATCTTGTTGTTAATGATTTGAAAACTTATATTCACCTTCTCTCTGATACTGTAAATATTTTAATGCCTTCAGTTGATAGTGTCATGGATTGATTAACACTTTTTTTATAAATTTTGTTCGAGTGTCGTTTCACCAGTAACCTTCAAGTTAGCTGGCAAATGTTTATGTGTTCTTTATTTGGATTACAGCAGCAAACTGCTGTGTGAGCTGGACGATGAGCCGAGTGATGATGTGTTCTGACGCCAGCGTAATACCTGCCCCCGCCGGCGCGCCTCCAAGCACGGATACTCTCAGCTATAAGCTCAAAAACTTGGATACTCACAGTTATGATGCTCCTGCAACTGGAATACTCGCACAGCTATGATGCGCCTGCAACTTGGATAATCTCAGCTATATTGCTCCTGCAATTGGATGCTCGCAGCTATGACGCTCCTGCACCTTGGATACTCGCAGCTACATTGCTCCTGCGACTTTGATACTCTCAGCTATATTGCTCCTGCAACTTGGATGCTCGCAGCTATGAAAATCCTACACCTTGGATACTCGCAGCTACAATGCTCCTGCAACTAGGATACTCGCAGTTTCAATGCTCCTGCAACTTGAATATTCACAGCTACAATGATCCTGCAAGTTGGATACTCGCAGCTATGACGCTTCTGTAACTTGGATACTCGCAGCTTCTATGCTCCTGTAACTTGGAGGCTCGCAGCTATAACATTATTGCAACTCGGATACACGCATCTATTAATATATTCACTGCTCGGATACTCACCACTATGAACACACCTGTAACATGGATATTCGCAGCTATATCATTCTCAAATATGTAATACGATTTTAAGATTAACACTAACAATGAAAACTCATCATAGCTTATACAGAGTATAACTATTCATCACCATCATCATCAGCCGAAAGACGCCCACTGTTCATCATACTAAACTTTTATTCTATACCTTGGGTGAAATCGAAAAATAAAATTGACGCAGCTATTTGGCTTATTTTGTATGAACAAAATTGGCCAAGAACAGTCCTTTATTACGATTTCGTCAAAGTCGTAGAACAATAGTTGTTTAGTACGATGAGCAGTAGCTCCAGTTACCATCTCTAACACCTATTTTGTTACATCCTGTACACCTACTCTCATACAGAAACATTAGTAAACTAAAAAAGATGTCAAAATCGGGCATAGGTGAAGAATATTATGTTAAAATGCAGAGCCCTTATATTTTACCTTATTTTTAATTTATAATATTTAGAAATGTTCCTATATAAATGCTCATCATTCATCACCCTCCAACAGGAATAACAATACACTGATAGTCTCAAACACTCAAACGCTAGTAAATTAAAGAAGATCACAGACATTCGTAGATGCCTTTTTAAGTAATAGATAGGTAAGAAGAGTAAGAAAATTTTGTGTGGCCTTTATCAGTACTAATACATCTAATTTAAGCTCCAATTCATAATTAGAAAAACGACTTGAACAGAGTTGGCACTTCTGTTTCATAAAGCAGTTTTGTTAGATTTTATTTTATTTTGGTAAAATTAATATTTAAGTGGGTTAAATGCAAATTATTGAAGAGTAAGATCGCATGGTCTCCCAATTATCAGTTATTTATGACGCGAACTGTCAAAGTTGTATCTAATCGATGTGTGTGATTGTGTGTAACACTCGGATCAGCTGCGATATCTTCCAATTACCATGAAAATATTTCTGATTATTAATAAATTATGTGTATTTTAATGTTCAGGATTCAGCATCAGTTTACAAAAACTCTTATTCAAAACCTACTACCCTTACCGGGATAACTTTTTAAATATTCTATCGGGCTTAAATCAGTTAGAGGGAAAATTATTAAAATTACGATAACAGAGAACAAAAAAATCAATTAACCTTTCAACTACTAAATACGTAAATACCAATTACATACATTTGGTAATTTGAAAATATCAATATTATCACGAATAGTAACATCAAAAAAAAGTCACTCGTCTCTTAAATGAAACTACGCCGGATAGTGAAGTAAGTTTAATCTGATTTGCTTCTAAGAACGCGTTTATGTGCTAATCTCAAAGAATTAGTTGTACACAGAGTAGATAAAGGATCAATTTTTAAAAAGGGTCTAAGGAAATAAGATCTATCGAATAAGGAGAAAATAAACTTGAAACGTGCAGACACTTTTTGAATGAGATCCATAATCTATAATACTTGGTGAGAAAAAATACTATCTCTATGGCTAATCAATAATTTTTAGATGTAAGCAATATTAGATAGAAGATTCACAATAAATGATAATAACTGTAAAAAAATAATCGTTCGACTATGATTATCTTCTTATAAGTTTATGTAAAAAAAGTTTTGTTGAAAATGTTATATAGCAAAAGTTGTCTCCTTAGCTATGATACAGCTTAATCAACATACTAAAAACTGACCAAAAAAATGAAACTGCTTAACATAGCCGTTCCAACCAAAAATATCTGCCATACTTTGTGATATTATGCATGCAAACGTTATAGTGACAAAATTATTTTGTAAGCAACACATTCAATCCGCAAAGACCGCGCACTGTTTTTAATTATTATAACCTATGTTGTCTGTAAGTTCCAATTTAATAATATTTGAGTAAGTCGGTTTGCGTATTATACACAATATGATGTAAATAATTACGTATAAAACCAAAGTACCCATGATATAAGTGAATAATAACTCCTACTCAATAAACTGAACCACTTCATGCAAGAAATATGATAAATTAGCAAAAAATTTTGGTTTTAATTATTGTTCACGGTTTGAATTTCATAAAATATTTTTGAAGAAGCGTATCAACATAAATTTACCTAAAATTTTGCGCTTATGTGTGTGTATATATTATCTTTCTCATTTTTAATAGTCCTATTCAGTATGTAATAGGTGTCCTTGTGATATTTTGTTAAGTTTTATGTTAAAATGTTGATTATTTTATTGTTAAACTGCATAAAAAAGTTGTTAAGTATCCTTTTCAAAAAGAGAACTCTATATTATATGTAGACTAAGTATAATCTATATTATTGATCTGATCATTAATGTACAGCTTGACGCTTTTGTTATGTACGTACATATTATGAATAAATTATTACTATGAATGTAATAAATTTATACTCAACTACTAAAAGTTATATGTAAATATGTAGTATTCTGTTTTTAACTTGTTTGGGAAATTTTGTTCATTTCATTTAAGAATTATTTAGAAACATATTGCTGCAAAGTATCTACACGTTCGTTATGTAAAGAAAAAAATTCTAAATAAAATAGCTTTCTTTTAAATTTTGTTTCTATAATTATAATTATTTTAAGGTTATTTGATTTGTATGTTTCATCTCCTGATTCTCTCAGTACTTAGATAATGATATCTTTAAAAATAAGTAACGGATGATTTTATACTACAAACTCAAAATGATTCTGACTTCGGACACGGTCATAACCTATGTGGGTTTTTAGTGTTACTTAACACATTTTCCTATTTAATTCTATGGGTCCTATAGCTGTAGTTATGTTAACAACCCCTATCATCCTCACTGCTGGGACATGGGTATGTTCCCATACCACAGGATGAAAAGGAAACACTCCACCCACATCGACGACCTCCGGATTGGTGGAAGTTGTCGGATTAGTGGCAATCCCAATTTTAGAGGTTTTCAAGGAATACAATATTTTTAATTAAGATGTCTAATTAAGGCCCTTTTGCACTATTTCCAGATTAAACAGTTTAGTAACTAAAGGACTAGGATGGCTTTTAAGTGACTATGGCAGCTGTCGCAAGATCTTTGAAACCGTACACCTCATGAATTTTTTTTTCTAAAAACCATTACCTCATCATTTTAAAATACCTACTGACAATACTCTAGAAAAGGACTGCATTCAAAAAAATAGTTATATCCTGACTTTACATGTAGAAGAAATCCCGTAAAAATAAAAACATTTTTAATTTTTCAAAATTGAGATTTTTGTGCCTTTCATGTACCTACCAAATTCTGTGAAAAAGGGCAAAGTTATGACGCTGTGATTAAATTAATTTGATGGACGGAAAGATGAACAGGAAGAATTTTATTTTATATTTATTTATTTATTAGTTCGTATGCACTACGGATTCCTAAAACTGACTTCAATAGCAAGTTAAGGAATTAATTTACCTAAAAATTAAAAACCTGTGAGCATTAAATGTATCCTTTATCAATCTGGGGTTTAAAATGAATCTAATGGCACCATGCAGACCATAATCCATGAAGCCATTTGTTTACAGGTGGTAAAAATAAAACTGACATACGTATGTACATACATTCACCAGATAAACATCACTATTTACTTAAACCGTCTGGTAAAAACATAGCAGTCTTCCTTCACCAAGGGATTTCCCAAACAATGTCGCTGACTCTGCAAACTACTCCATCATCAGCATCACCATATTAGCCTTAATACTTCGACTGCTAGACAGAGCCTCACCAAAATAAAATTTTACTAAGTTACCTAAAATAAACGACATAATAAAAATATAAAAAAATGGTTTGGTCACGTAAGGACACTCCGAGCACAGCATACTCCAATGCCCTTTGGTTGGACTTAAGCCTTCCTATTTGGCCCATAATAAGCATCATCTCTTACTTCCACATCTTACATATTACGTCACTTATTGTCTTCATCATCATCGTCGTCATTTCAACTGATGACGTTCACTTTGAACAAAGGCCACCCCCAAAGATTTCCACAACAGCCGGTCTTGCACTGACAGTGTATTCACCCCCTATACATACACAGGCTGAAATAAAAATTGCGGAACAAATTTCAACTGTGGCTTCTTGTCGTGACACTGAACAAGCTTTAAGGAACCTATGCAATAGGACCAAAACCGAATTTTGACTTTTCCTATATAGTTGGTCATTGATTTTTATGAAGAGTCCAAATTTTTGTTGCTCCAGTTTAATTGGTTCTGTCAGAGACATAAAATATTGTATTCTTTATGATAACAAATTTATGGTAACCGTGCCTCTACTCTAGCCCCAAGGCTGCCGCCTAGTTATGAAAAATGTGCTCCTGTTGTTTTTTCTATAAATAAATAATCTACAGTTTTCACTCCAAACTTCCACAGGTTCCTTACAGAAAGTTGTTCAGTTTCATGAGCAGATACCACAGTTATTTGGTCCGCGATTCCAATTTCACCCTGTACCTATATCTGTGCACTTCCTCGTACTTACACTTATTGTTTTCAAAGTTTCATAAATATTTCTTTTGAGTATAAAAGCTCATAACATGTTCATAAACTTATTAGTTAGCAGTTTTTTATCCATAACTGGTAAGCCTTTGGCGTCATCTCACCTGGTGGTATGTGATGATGATGTCGAAGATGGAAGCGAGCTTCCCAAGATTTCTCAACTCAAATGGGGAACTGGCAATTTTATTTATCTCAATGCTATTAATATTGATGTTTGGCGGCAAGACTCAGATAAGGTATTGGTAGCTAGCCAGACGGACTCAGAAAAACGCCTTACCACAAACCAAACCGAGTCCTGCACAGTTGAACCTCGCCGGGAATCGAACCCGAGACGGAGGCAGTTATACAAATTTTATAAAGTTTTAGTAAATAATCCGCTCATATTCTATCACTGTATTTTACATATTATATCACATTTTATTTATAACTATCCTTTCCATAATCCCTTCATACGGAAAGTCCAGCTAATGAATAACGTTTTTAAATAGAGTGGATATATTTGCGGCCTGCCCCTGTGTGTTTAGTTCGATCGATGTGAGTAGCCATTTACGTGATCATCGATCGGTTCACCATGAAAACAATGTAGGGCGATTCGAGGATGTCATATTGTAGACATTTCCCAAGAAAAGGGATATCACTACTACTACTAGAGTAGATATTGAAACAAAATAAATATGAACCTGACCCGTTTTATTGAAGAAAAAAAAAACAAACAGACCGCATTTATTTGTATCTTATGTCACGTATGGGTCAAGAATTATATAAAGACAAGCGTATCCAAAATTGGGGTATACAAAAACAGTAAAACAATAATTTAAAACCACTTCTTATGACGACGACTTAAATTTGAAAATGACTAGAATTGTAGGCGACGTGACATTTTATACCCCTTTTTGGTCTTATTTAGTAGCATACTTAAACAAGTAACTTGTTTTAGCCAAACAAAAGACATCAACGAATACTGCAATATTTTGGTGACTTTTATAGGTAATGCGGAGAATTTTAAAAACCTTAATTTTGAGAACCGGAGATGGAATCCAGCTTTCTATAAAAAAAAAGTTTTATTTCATTTTTAATTGCTTCCGAGGAAACTGCGTACTTAAAAACCTACATAACTCAAGAACGAATACAAAAAGTAGGTAAAGTATACATTAAGCCGCAGTCAACTCATATACATGACAAGTCTTCACGCCTGCCCTAACCAATCAAGGCTACCATTCGGCGCCTCCTCCACCACATCTTTCCATTATTGCCCATCTTTTCATTCGTCCTTCCTTTTGAAAAAAGTGCTATTTCTTTAGGTATTGGTAGCGAATTTACTTAGAAAACACACATTCGATCAAAGCGAATTTATTCATCTTATGATAGATTAATGTTTTCAGTGATAATATAGGGGTTTCAATAGAATAAACAGAAAATACATTTGTCGGATCTGTTAGGTTGAATATACGACGTTGGCAAAAAAGATGACATCTGAAAATACAATAACTGTTTTCATTCCATAAGATTTGGCGAAGTCATGGAAACCACCACTTTTTTTTAGAGTTGTAGTACTAGGTAGTATATCTTCATCATGTTATTTTTTTACCAATCTGTTTGAAAAGTAAGATAAAAAGAGTTATGTAAAAGGGGAAAACCTATTGCGGGTTTATAGTTTAATGCTGACTAAGGTTAAGTCAAACAAAACTGGTTAATGACCTGTCCCGTGTGGCACGGCTGCGTTTGCCTGCATTGGCGTATTGCAAGAATAATACGAAAGTAATTTATTTCTAGTTGACCTATAAGTACATGCTGTTCTAAATTGAATTAATGTATACTTTCACAATTTCAATTTATCATTGGTACCATGAGTTTATTCCTGTTTGATACATTTTTCTCGGTTGAATACTCGGGCAAACAATTTGGGGTAAGGAATTTTTATTTTTTGCTGGTATTGTCAATAATTGATAGAAGCAGTGGGAGTCCTACGACTTGCTTGCTCGCTTTGGTCGGTTGCTCTGCATATGTGTTATTATATTTAAACACATATACACTAATATCAGTTTATTACGTGTTTCTATCAGTTCTCACCCACAGTCACTAAACCACTAGTTATCATCGTCAAGTCCTCTTCCTTAGGGGTCTCTTCCACGGCAATCTTGTGACGCAGTCATCGCATCTTCAGGTTTTGTAATTTCCTCAAAGCTTTTCTTTGATTTGTGGGGATAAATGCAAGCCACAGAGTTCCAGATCAGGATTATATGGCTGATGTCAAATATTCCAATGTTCTTCTAGTAGTGTACGCTGACGCGTTGCTATGGGGAAGCTCGATTTTGCTTCGAGGCCGTTGCTGAAATTAAAAAAAAAAAACTGGAAAACATTTGTTAATATTCCGGTCTATCTTTTCATCTTCTAGTACAACTGTCGCGAATTGTTTCATCCGTCAGAAAAATGAGGCAATCATCATTTTCCTTGATTGAAAGAAAAAACTAAAAAAACACATACCATTACAAAAATCTGAATGATTGGAATGTATTCTGTAAAATATAAACGAAGAATAAAACCGAGTCTTTCGCGAAACTTTTTTAATGTGGCACCTTTTTGGTACCTGACCTAATCTAAGCGTCGGTCAATCTGTCCGACTCTGTTTTTACATGTATTTTATAAATGCTAACGGCTAATGACCCGCTGATTCGATTCGAAATGTATCAGATTCGATCACGCAGGAAGATTCTGAGCAGAGCACTGTTCAAGGGAAGCTGTGTGATGTGATTTTGAGCTTCTGGACTATCCTGTCAATGTCCAAGTTTCGACATTATATTTTATCACAGATAGGAAGAAGGCACTGTTTGAAATGATTGGCGACATTAAGATATGACATAATTATAAAGGGGGAAAATAATTACTATTATTTCATTCGTGGATGTAAGAAAATAATTTCACAACTAGGTTGACTCGCTAGCACTATGTATTTCGAAAAAATATCGCCAGGTTAATAATTACTGCATCACTTTGCAGAAGGTAGGTAACTATATGCATGAAACACGCAAATGCAGTGGACAAGTTACCTGGCTTTTTCGCATTAGGAATACTACATATAGGGTGTCCCAAAACTCATGCAACATTTTTTTACAGGTGATAGCTTTGTTCAAGACCTGTCAAACTAACAAAACATATGTTCAGAAAAAGTTACGCAAGATTTAAAAAAATCGAAAAAGTCACTATTTGCGATGTTTATAAAAAAAAATTGGTTTGATTTTTTTGCACACTAATATTGTTAAATAGTTATTCTACTCGAATTCCTCAAGTTGGCATAAACCAAGGTCTTTTTCTAGGAAGTTAGACAATACCATTCAATATTTTTTTTACTTCATTGATGTTTAAAATTATATTAATGGTTATTTTTTCAAAGATTTTTGTTTAATTGCTGTTGTACGATACTTCTGTTAGTATCTTTAATTTTTTATAGTATAAATAGTACATCCGGGTACAATAACTATTCAACAATATAAGTGTTCAAAAAAGTAAGTGTTTTTTTTTAAAAAAAACAGCTCATCGCAAGGTAGTGATTTCTAGATATTTTTTTAAAATTTGCTATAACTCGAAAACTATAAACTTTTGCTGAATCTATCAAAATAATGATCACAAATCTATAATTATAAATAATGATTTGTTATTTTGATAGATTTTGATCGAAGCTATCACCGGCCAACATTTTTTGCATTCATATTGGGGCATATATACATGTGGTATACATATGGTAAGGCAACAAATTGAGTGCACGTGTCGAAACACAATTGGATAGGTGCACACAACCATAGGATCGTATTTACTGTCATTTCGTGAAAATACATGTAATTCGTCAATTGGTCAGTCACGGAAATACTTTTAATAATGAGATTAAAATATGACTTTGAGGGAATCAATTTTTTGTTATGTTAAAGCAAATAAGCGTAACACCTCTGCACCGGTGATTTTATTTCCCATACTGAGCTTTCGTAAGATATCCAATTTTCTACATCCCTATTAGACGGTGTCTGTTTCGAAATTACTAGGTAATGTGGTGTCCTCGATTAATGCATTCAAGATTTCAAGTTCAAGTCCTTAATGACGGCCTAGATAAAACTGAACAAGGAGGTATCCGTACGGGGCGCGCGGCCGCTCATGCCTAGTAGCTGGCGTATCGACCGGCGCAGCGCCCGGCGACGCACCCGGCCCTAGTCTGCCGCCTGCCGCCTGCCGCCTGTCGCCTGCTGCCAACCGATAGCCGCCCCGTCAATCGAACTACTACAGATACTCCTTTCAACTTGAAAAATAAATTTGGTAGAAAGTTATTCTATTTTCAAACAACGCAATTAAAAAAACTGAAAAAAATATATACAATTCGAATGTGCATTTGTGAAGTCCTTTTACAAACTTTGTTTTTATTAGAACTTATAGTAATTGCATTTATTTAGATTTTTTTATGATTTATTAATCAACATAAGTTGTGTTAGCGTTGTTGGCCGTTAAATTTAGGCACACAAGGGTGAGCGGCGATAGAGCCGCCACCGGCGCACCGCGGCCGCCGTAGCCGCCGCCGCCGCCGCCGCCGCCGCCGCCGCCGTAGCCTGCGCGCAGTACCCGCAGCGCCGCGCCGCCGCGTCGACGTCATCCTCACTCACGCGAAACATATTTTGAAGACAGTTTCACACGAGAATGGTCCATTTCCAGGCTAAAAGGTATTCAAGTCCATATTCTAGTGCAGTGATGCCTGAGTGTCTTTTATTCACACCGATCAAGCTGGTACTAAAGCAGGTTTCATCGACGGATCTATTTTTGGTGTCCTGAAATGCTCCATAACTATCTGAAAAACTTTGCTATTGTACAAGTCTTTGCATTTCCTTTGATTATCTTTATTGAAAAAAAGCGATAAGGAATTGTAATTATTTTACGTAGCAGAAAATATCATGTTCCGAGTTAATATTTTGCTGCAATGCGTAAGCTTTTTAGCGACATAGTTTATGTTCTGTATTTTTATGCTCTCTAACACAGGCAAGCCCGTGTAGCGTAAAAACGTAGTACTACAACATTTTACAAATAATTTCTTATTTAAAAGTACCTAAGATAAAAGTTTAATATCTACGTTAAATGGAGACATACTATGCAGAATGTTTTTCTGTGAATGTTGTTTATTGAAATGTTTAGTTTTTCGTTTGAGTACGACGTCAAAGGTTCTCGTCGGTGAGGTTAGGTTATGTAATGTTACTTAAAAGCTTACATTTTGAAATAAGCTTTTTACTTAGACATCATTTTACAGATAATCGTATCGCTACATCTTATACTTAACATTATATCCGTTTGTTTTTGTAATCTATCCTACAACCGCTTGAGTGGAATTTCAGGATTGTTTCCCGTTATTACTACTGTTCAATATCACATAACATAATGGAGGTTATTAGACATTAGGCTTCTATATACCAATATCAATTAAATTCACTTATCTGATCAATTTGTGTACGTATTATTGTAGATTTTACTTAACATCGTTGCCTACAATTCCAGTTTTTATTTATTCTTATTAATTTATACTAATAGTTTTATTGATACATATGGGAAAGATACGTAACCAAACGCCAGACATTCTGTTAATTTTATTTATTTCCAAAAAATAATTGCATTACGCTGGCGTTTCAGTTATTTCAATATCGTATAAATAAATGTACAAAATATGTGTCTGATAGCTCCAAAATTATGGAATGACGTACTTTTAAACCACTTCTTATCGGTCCTCTATCTTCAGTGCTAGCACAGATTTATGGGGCTAAATCATGTATAAAGGTTGTCCAATTCTATTTGGAGATGAATCGATACTGCCAGACCGAACACTTGGCTGAGCAGACTGTCTGGCGCCTTTACTCCAGCCTTCAGATCTGGGACGACACTATCCCAGTGTTTCACTTTCGTACTTTTCCATTACTCTTTATTGCGGTCTAAACTGAATAGGTTATTATACATTGTTTGTCTTTATTTACTTTTCTTTAAACTGAAAATAACTTGGGCTACAGATACATGATGTATACCTGATTATTAATGAATAGATTATATTATATATTTAAACAGCATTTAAAGTATAGTTAAGAGATTTTTTTAATTGGCCTCATCCACAATAGTTTAAAATCACTAAACAGGCTGAGGCAAAGAGCAAGCTATGCTCGGGGTACGTAGAAACGAAGAAATATGAAAAATAATTAGAGTAACCAGTATCGCTTATAGAATTACAAGTTGAGGTGGCAATGAGGAGGCCATATAACCCTGACAACTGATAATGTCGGTTAAAAGAGGTTCTCGAGAGGCTCTGGAGAGTCGCAATTATTGTATTGATAGGCCAACTATCAGGTGGACTGATATTCTAGTCATGAACTTAGGCAGTTTTTTTTTCACACATGTGTGTCACAACTTTTCTAAGTGGAAGTTCATAGGGAAGGCCTATGTATTCTCGATTAACAGTGGACGTCTTCCGTCTGATATTATCTTGATTATAATATGATGATTGTTTTTTAAAGCTCTTACATGAATTTTTATTTTCAGAACAATGTAAATGGCCACGCTCCGAAAGTTAAAGATAAGATTGATCGCAATCGACACTAAATAAGTTTATGGCGATATGAAATATTGGATGACATGACACAGCCGAGCTGAAACGAGCGCTATGGTCGCTACTAGCACCTCCTCGCCAACATGGCCGAAGAAGAGAAACTTCCGATACCTCCCACGTTTCTTGAAAAGCTATTGTTCTATACAACCGCGACGTTTGTACTCCTGGCCACTTTTAGCCTATTTGCATTTTTGTTCTTAGTCCCCTTTGTGATAGAGCCAGCCTTCACCACAATATTTATGCAATTCGATCCAGTCGGAGCTTTGTGCGTGACCGTGCAAGTGAAGCACCTCGTAGGGGTCAGCAACTGCTCTTGGGCCTCCTGTAGAGAGGGATGCACCAAAGACCTGTACGACTGCACACAGATCAGAGTCAATTACAAACTTGGTTATGCGGCAAACATAACAGCGACGGAATACGAAAACTTGATCAGAGCTGAACGATCTTTGAGAAAGGATTACGATTACGACAATTACGAATCAGCTGTAGATAAAATATATCCAGAGATGGAGGAAGAGCTGCCCGAGGCGCTGCCGACGGGGCTGCAGGGCAATGACTCCGAGTGGTACTTCACCGGCGCGCGGCTCTTCCCCAACGTGAAGGGCTGCGGCTACCCACCAATGCTCAACTGCACCATATTCTTGGGCAAGTACCGTCCGCTGGGCACCAACTACACCTGCTACTATAGTCGAGTCGACCCCGGGCTGGTGATAACAGATCTAGATATGTGGCAGAACACCTTGAATTTGGTGTACGCGATGGCGATACCGATACCTTCGTTTTTTATTTCTGTGATTTACTTAACGTTTGCATACTTTAAAATTTACAACACTGAGGAGGAGTCGGAGCAAGCTCCACTGCAGAGCGACGCTGAGGGCATGGCCACCGGAGACGACGAGAAGCCGACGACGCCGGGCTCAGACACTTTCCGTGAGGACCTGGCCTGCTTTGGACACCAGCTGAAGATGCAGCTGGCCAATGAAAAGCAGAAAGATGGCTTCGAATCAAATAGTCCAGCGATATCTAATTCCGCTTCACTGTCTGGGTAAGTTGAATTGGACACTTTGATATTAACCCATCATTCGGATGGTCGATAAATGCATGCGAATTTTGTTAGGTTTTGAAATAGATTTAAAAAATAGTATGTATTGAAATAGATTTAAAAGCTCATTTTGTGGAGTTTACTACTACTTAATTAAAAACATATAATTTTAAAATAAGCCATAGATATGTGTTTCGTACATACACAATTAGGCAACACAACTGTGAACACTTTATTACATCAAAACAATGGAAATCAGCTTTGCGATTTCAATTGGGGGTAAAATGGAAGAAAAAAAATTATAACAGAAAATTAAGTCTTATCTATATGATTTGTACTTACAATTTCGTGTAAAAACCAACTCCGAATAAAAACAGTTTTACATCTTGTTGTCTCACTCGGCAGGACCAAGTCGTCGTTCGTGAACGCCTAATGCGAAACATACCAACAATAGTATGAGGTATGTGTGAGCTACACTTGCCTATGTAACAGAACGCTTCCTTTGTAATGCATTGAAACACGCATTTTTATACATTTTGAATCATTAAACCTTTATTATAAAATAAATATTTCAGTAAAACAAATAAGATAAAAAGTTGCCGTATACCCAATACGATAGAGCAAAATCTCAAAAAAATAAATTCACTAAAGCAAGCGAATTTTTAATGAAAGTAATATACAATAATTTGCTTGGTTTATTATGTACCTGATAATACGCTTTTTCCGCTTTTGCTTAATATTCACGATAAAAAAAAATTGATGCAGTTTTCAAACCGACATTTACCCGATTACCTGTTTCCACAATTGGTAGTAAAGCTACAGTACTTCACCACACTCTTTGTCAACATCATAATGATGATTAATTTCTAAAGATTCCTCTGCATTTTTATACGAAGCTTGTCGTTTTAAGACGAATTAAAACAACTATGGTGGGAAGTTGTGTAATTAATTCTAGCCTTATCCCTTTGAAACCTATATTTACAGCAAATACTTGTACAAATTATCTAACATAAGTTGCAAGGATTTTATGCTGAGTCTGTAAAACGATTTCAGTTCCACCACAGTTGCTTCAATTCACCATTTGTTTGTTTGTATTTATTTTAAAGTTACAGCTGATACATATAACGGATATTCGGTTATACATACATATAATGTATGTACAGATATGTATGTTCGGATATATATTTTAAAGTTACGAGTATCTCCTACTAACATATTAGGATAAAAATACTAAACGTCACATTATTGGAGACGAGTAACAAGAAAGCAGAGTTGATTACTATTGGTGAAAAATACGCGCTCAATCAGCAAAGTTTTTGTTAAAAAGTTCAGCTGATTACCACAATAACGTTTAATTCCAAAGTTTGCTTATCCCACCAAATGAAACAGACATCTCAGAATGTTTCGTTCGCAACTGGTTACGAACCTCCAGTTACGTACGCGGCCGAAAGGACTACATGAAATTATGATGCATTCTTTTACAGTCGCCGCCGTGATAGTAACTTTAACGAGAATATTCACAGCATTTACGTTAGCATAGTTCTGACATACGGCAACCAGATAAAACCTAACCCCATTTGTTTATCCGTCCTTTTATTTCGTTACCTTTAATTGTGGCTTCTGCGGATGAAACAGAACAATTTAACTTTCTCCAAAAACCCATACAATCGTAGAAAAAAAATTGGTCTGCAACCTTCGTATGGTAATCCCAGTTTTTTGCGATTTTAAAAGTTGTTCAATTTCATAACTATTTTAGAGGCTTTGCATTCAAGTGAAACGAAACTAATTATTCTTAGGTAAAATTTTTGAACTCTTCCCGTTATCTGTTTTAAGGCAAGACTTCAAAAACTTATAATGGAATGTTTTTTGCATCGTTCTTTACTACATGATACGTAAATCATTCATTGTATCGTATATATCAATACCTTTTTGAAGGGTCTTTTTTTTGTTTAAATATTAAAAAAGAAGTCATATATTTATAACCAATTGTAAAGTGAGATTTTTATCAAATCGGAAAAAAATCTCAAGTAAATTAAGTAACAAAAAAACATATTTTGCCTATTTCAGATGACAGGACTCTTGAAGTGGTGGCTATGGCTACAACGTGTGTCACGAATGTAGGTGAAAGGACTGATTCTAGGGGAACAATGTACTGTGTTACAAGTGGGATACACTAAATAATCCACCCTGACCCCTACCGACCTTGTTCTCGAGAAGACGAAAGATTCTGCGGGCTCCAGTAAGTTCTTCAGAGTATATGAGATACGTCATAAGATTAAGATGGATACGGGCGAAAGAGTTTTTTATAACGCGTTGTGAATTTTAAAGATTTTTCGCGACAACATTGTCTACATCCCTAAATACATTAATAATATCACTTTCAACTGAGTATGCAATACGTTTTTAAAAGGCAGCCTGTGGACCATCAGTGTTAATTGCTAATGTTTTTGAATAAATTACATCTGTTGCTTTAGTGGTTTGTGGTTGTATATTGATGTGATTTCACTTAAATATTATGAGAAAATTTTGTCGCGAAAACATTTTTTACATTATAGGTATTAAATAATTTTATCTCACTATTATGATAGTTATATGCTCGTACGCTAATGGTGTCAAAATGCACGCGTGCTGATTTCAAGTAAGTAAGGCAACGTTTGAAAATATATCTATGAAGGAAACAAAGTCCATCCGTTATACATACTTTATTATTTTATTAATTTACATTAAATGTATTTAATTTATAAGTATTTTTATTGTAGCTCCTGGTTAAAATTAGGTACTTACATAAACATGTGTAGGGCCTAGCAAATTTTACTTCCTTTATAGCGAAAAGTTAACAATATAATAAACAACTCCAAGTCCTGTAAACAACTGATAAAAAAATATGTATATTTTCAATCAAATTATCAAATTCTTAATACGCACAGAATTTAAAGAAATAGCTAATAAATAGTTCAATTCTTCTAGTACTCTATACGTTATAACTTTTGCCTCATATTTGTGTTCGCTTTTAAATGCGTATATTTTCAAACGTTTTCAAATTAATTATAATGAGACACATTTAGTATTGTGGAAATTGAAACATCTCTGATTGTTAGCAATAGTTATTATACTGGCCAATATAAATTATATTGCTATACAGTTAATTTTGACCAGATACTTAACTAATAATATTATATGTTAAATTTCTTAAACCAGTAACAAATCATAGAAATATTAACATTCAACTTGGCGATCTGAAGTAATATGTAACATTTATGGGACATCGATAATACGATTAAAAATAAAATATTTTAATTACTAAAGTACGAATTTTCAGTTACAGTACATTACAATTCATAAAAAGTATTATTTCATTACGAATAAAAAAAAATGTATTTTTTAGCAAAAAGAAACGGATAAAAAGACCGAAAATGATTTAGAGTTAATTGAGAACAGAGTGGATTAAAAGCAATTAAGTAGTTAGTATACTAAATAAATTAAGTCTAAAACAACGGTTATTTACTTATAAAAAAGTTAATTTAAAACGAGTGACGGTAAGAAGTCAAATCGCTTAACAAAGTAGACCCCTCATTGTAGCTACTATTGATTCTTCTGTCCCGTGGCTGAGCTATTTAAAAATTCATCAGTACTTATGCAGTCTGGTACAAACCAAGCTTGGTCACCGAAATAGGAAACAAATCAATAATTCTAGATATTCGAATACCGATACATAATCGGTCAAAGAAACTTCTTATATAAGACATGTATAGGCAGTCATTTAATTAGATATCAAGACATAAAAGTCAATATTATTATTTAAAAAAAGACTATGACTATTGACTATGTTTTGATTAAAAGAAATGAAAATTATTGATGGTACGTATTATTTACATTTTAATAAGTTTATTGAAGTATTTTAACTCAACTGACTTTATGGTATTAAGCGTTGTTATTTAGCTATAATTCCAGGAATTTTCCTATTCCATAAATTCACCTTAATATAAATCCCGCCAAGTGTGAGTTAGGTTTTGCTCTATTAGGGTATACATTCAAATAATATTTTATGCTCTCAGCTTGCAAATTACATTGTGATTTGGCTTTGAAATATAAATTATATGTTGCATAATGCGAGTATACTATCATATATCAATTCCTGGTTTAGTTTTTAAGATAAGATCCTGTGACAAAAAATTTATAAACTACTAACTGCATCATTTACTTCTTAAATAGCAACGCATAGTCATTTAGTTCAATTTAGAGCTAACTGTTTAAGGGTGATATAATTTAAAAGAGCATATTTAAAAAAATATATAATTTAAGGTTGGTAAAAGATTATCTTGTGTCTACACATTAAATATTGGTTGTCATAGAGTGCTAAAAAGTCGCATATTTATGAAAGGTCGATAAAAAGGCTTGTAAATAAAAGACCGCTTTCTGAACTTTATTTCTGGTTACACAACTAGAGTTTTGCCATAATGTTGACCGTAAATTATGTTGATTTAATATTTTGGGACCATATTAAAAGAGGTTTAATTTGTTTTAAAAACTAAGAGTTTGTTTATATAAATTATGAAAAAGGCATATGTGTGCATGTATCATTACGTTGATAGTCTGAAATAAAAGTTTATTAGGCAAAAAAATATGATAGTAAAACAGTGTAGACTGGGAAGGTATTTGTTACTTAGATAAAGCAAAACTTTACGCACATATTTTAAAATAGATTATAGAATTAATGAACAGTGACTGCTCTGGCTACAAAAGCTATATTTTAGTGATAGGTTTGAAGTTTTTAGACTATTGGCACTAGCTGAGAACAAAATAATGCCGGAACCTATATAAGATAATTATCGAATATCCTTACGATTTAAAAAGATAATGTATAGCATTAACATTTTGAGTTTGAGAGTTTGATCTTGGGTACTTATTACCTCAAGAACAATTAGTTATATTCTCGCAGATAAATATGAGTATCAAATATAACGGCTATCTCGAAAGAGCTGATAATCCATCCAGTTTTTGTGCACTATCAATAGCATTATTTTCCTACTTTGGCTAGAGGCCAAATATTGTACTTATTAACATTATCGTTTGTTAATGTACCACATTAAAACGCGTGATCTTTAGAAACAGAGTAGCCCCGCAAGCAAAATAATTCGTAGGTTAAACAACTACAGCGATTATCATGGAACATAATTATGATTTTCGTTCCATTTAATATTAAGGTGACCTACCTAATAAACCCAGTAGTTTCGATTTATCCTTGTTATTATGGATTTTACGTCTTACGTTAATTTCCTATGAATCTCACTCTATAGTATTCTATTATTTTTCTGAATAATATATACGGTATAACAATATGATTAGAGCATTTTACATGAGTTCAGTACGGTTAGCTTTGATCAATATATGTTTGGCTCTTATTAACTTTAATATTATGACTAACTGTCATGGCCACTCATAATTAGGATAAAAATTTAAAAATCTTTCGCTAATACTGTATCTATTATATGATGTTTTTAGGAGTGACTGTTTGCTATAGATACCTGAAAATTTTATAGTTAGTATATAAGTTATAGATTTATTTTCTTTTTAAGTAATATACTTTGAAGAAAGACAAAATTGCTTACGGAAAGACCAAACACTGATTATTGTTATCTGTGGGTGAAAGGAACTGTACAAGTAAAAAACATTAAATTCAACGTACACAGGCGTAACAAAATGGGTGAAGAATCCGACTAATTTAACCTGAATTTTTACTTTTTTTACACTTATGCTAAAAAAAAAAGACTAATAATATAAATCAATCATCAATCAGCTGTTTGGCCAGTTTTGACAGGGGAGCCATTTTTGTGACATAATGTATGGTTGTTTTAATAATATATATATATATATATATATATATATAATGAAGAGAAAGGATTCTACACATATTCAGTTACACCTGCTTAGTGTAACATCACGTCAGTAATACATTTTAATCATGATTATATACAATTGTATATGTAGTGCTGTGAAATGTTATTAAAATAAGTAAATTATTTTGCAGAATTAAACAATTTCGTAACGTTTTAACGAGAGTTTGTTTCGAATTAAGTATTCAATGGGTAACTACTAGCTTTTATTGTTTTTTATTACATATTTTTGTACTCTGATGCAATGCGAATGTTACCTTTTACATAATTGAATAGTAAATTTCTTATATAAGCTCAGAGTATATAATATACTATGTAAGTATAATATGTACGCTGAATTATAAGTGAAACTGCAAGCAGTCGTCATTATTAGCAGTCCAACTAATATTGCATTCCACTTATTCGTAGATACTGGCGAAACACGCCGAATGATTCCATAGAGGCCTTGTTATACCTAACATTTAATTGTTGTAATTTAATTATTCTACTGTGAGCCGCTATTCCGTAAGGTTCATCGGAATTGACAAGATTTCAACATTTTTATCCCATAATATTTATGGTTTATGTTAATAATATTAGGATATTTTTCAAATAATTACATATTTCTCGGCATGTTTTTTTCTCCATTTATCTTATGTGTAGGATATGCAGCTTTTGTTAACGACTCATTTAAAAAAGTACCACTATTTTACATCACTAACGTAAGGGACCTTCTGGCGGAAACTCGCAACAACATAATGTCAATAATGTTTTATTAACCGATAAATAAAATTTTCTGGTGCATATTATTGATAATGTATTATTCAACAAAGTAACCATTTAAGTATCTTATGTTACGGATAATAAAATGCATGTAGGCTGTATTTGGAGTTACCTCAAGAAGTCCATAGCAAGTGTCATGTTTTTATAGGATACTTGACCACAGATATTGACTGAGTTTCTGATTCACTACTAATGACCAACATGAATATAAAACAACATGCCATTATTTAATTTTTACAACAGATAGTTTGTACTGATGATTTTATACATCAGACAAGGCTGTATAACCATTAAAGCCCTTGCCTTTTTCTTACTAAGAATAATACGGAAAGAACTATTTAACCTTAAAAAATCCCTTGAAAAAAATTATTACAAAATGTTATGTTGATATGTTTTTTCTATATATATGAAACATTCATTAAAATTTGCGGTAAAAAATTAAAATCATTAAAAGCATTTTTATCATACATATGGGATATCTGTTAAGTGTTGTGCAATAGCAGTAAAAAATATTCGGAAACCAATACTCGATATTAAAGCAATGAATAGGTACGTATAATAATTTTCAATTTTTTGTTTGTTATTTCGATGACCTCACGAATATCGGGCCTGTTTAGATGTTTGATAATAATTTTTAATTTAATCTACCGTAATTTAGTTTACTACAGTTTACAGAGCATAAATTGTTTTGAGCCGTAGTTTTCAAATTCCACTGCGATATTTGTCGTATTTAATAAGTATTTATTTCATATTAAGTTACAAAGAGTTAATTCGAATTTCATGTTAAAACTGTAAAAGATTTAGTAATAAGAAAAAAAATATTGTGCTAAGTAATAGCTTGCGTTTTTGCCGGTTCAACACGTGCTTGGCCACAGTAACGTAAATTTTAAACCATTTTAAAATTCCTATTTAATAAGGTGAATTTAAAATACCTAGTATTCGCATTACCTTCAAGTGCATTATTTCATATAGATGCCTGTAAACATAGCAATATTTATAATAGTGAGGAAGTACATTGTAGAGTTTTACTATTATGTAGCACGTGTGCAACCGGCCCTATACAACGTACATATTATGCGTGGCGTTATATATAATATGTATATTGCTAAGAAAAGCGAAACTGTATCGTTTTAATTCATTTGGAACTGTTGCCTTATGAGCGTTTTGTACATAACAAGATGAATTTAATGAGATAGTAGTATATAAATAAAATACACTTATTGGCTTCGAATGTTCGTTTTAATGAAACCGTGCGAAATACCTTTGTTTTTTTGCCATTTATGATACTTGCACAGATAAATAAATCAAAATTCATTTTTTAGGGTAATCACATAATAGCTAACGTAATTTATTTATTTTAAAGTATTTGAGAAAATTTGCATGATATTTATAAATATAGGGCTTGTCTTTTATTTATATAAAAATAATAAAATTTCTTCAACAAAAGTGAAAATAAAAATTATGATTTGTTTTGATCGTTTATATGGGTGGCCTACCATTTTTCAATTGCATCTTGGTTACAGAGTTATTGTATAGTTCATTCCAATAAAAAAAAAGCAAAACGTAAACAAACTTACTATGGAATTGACACATGTCAATGTCAGATGCATACTATGTTTGTTTACGTTTTGCTTTTTTTGATTGGAATGAACTATAATTTTGAAATTTTTAAGAGCCCAGGTCTTAAATTAGCAAAGAGAAAATTTTATGATCTCCAACTTTCAACATCTATGGCGCTCAGAAGAACTTCACGAAGAACTAGTGCCATAGATGTCTTGCCCTCTTTTCTAGAGGGTGCATAAACGTTTTCGTTTTTAAGGTGCGGAAAACAGTTGACAGCTAGCAACATATTTAATATTTGTACAGACACGGTCACAACCGCTTAAACAAAGCGGCGGTTGATGATCCACTAAATTACATTATGGCTAGCTTAATTGAAGAACGAGTAGCGCTGATACTGTGCGGTGCAAGTTCGTTCATCCGTAATACAATCCGGTTAAACGTCACTCTTTCCATTTACAAATCGCCTCCGTTTGTTTAAATAGCTAATCATTATGTAATGCGGCGGATTATACAATTTGGCTATGACATACACTGACATATTATAACTTAGTTTAATATTACCAAAAAACATAGACGTATCCACGTCAAAACAAAGTCTATAATGGTCTAAGAAAGCATCTATTTTTTTAAAGAGTTAAATTATTTTTTAATTGCTCATCGAGCATCAAGGTTTATAGTTTATGCTAGGTGTTATAAAAAATATTTACTGGTGAATTGTGACATTCTGTTAAATATTTATCTCATTAATATTATAACTGTTTGTTTGTTTCTTTGTTTGTTCCACTTTCACGCCGGAAATACTGAACGGATTTGGGTGATAAATAAAGCACTCGGCTAATACATAGAATACTTTTTATCCCGGAAAATTCAAGGGTTCCCAAAGGAATGGCATTTTTTTACATTTTGTCACTAGATTTATTTATCTCTGGGCCCAATTCTAATGTCCACGCAAACGAAGTCGCGGGTGGAAGCTAGTTTATTATAAAGTTAACATTTGTTTGGTCAATAAATGCTAAAGCCAAAAAAGCTTGCTAGGAGGGAATATTTTTTCCCTTTGGGCGGTAACTGATTTGTAGTGGGACAACGAGAAACAAGTTTCCCTCGTTGTCCCATCCGTGGGAAGAATTAGTGGGACCACGAGAAAACGGGGTATTTTTCTCCCCTTGAACACTAAAGAGAATACTACATTCTATCTCTCTTACTAGTGTAGTAGTTTCTGAGTAGCTGTAGTAAAAAAAGGGTAGGCTTACGAGCTTGCCATCTAAAAGCAGCACGACTAATCAATGACTAACTACTCGTATAATCGATTAATAATGAATTAATAGTCGCCTCGTTCCCGCGTTATTTTTACTTTTGACCTTTCGAAGACTTCGCCTCTACTTTTGAATAATTTAAACACTACTCGTACAAACTATAATGTTCATGTTACTGTAGCCAATGGCTAAGGTGGTAGCCATTGGCTACAATAACATTAACATTATTTTGTTAACAAACCATTACTTCCTCACTGCAGGGGCATGGTCTCTCCCTAACTCGGGAAGATTAGACTATACTCCACACACGGGGGCTAAGTCCGGATTGGTGGAGGTTGTGGGGCTAGTGATCAATCCCAGTGTCAGAAGTTTTCAAGCCGCCTGTAAGGCCTCCGACATGGCTTAACGACTGCCATCTAGCGATAGCAGCCGGCACCAACGGCTTAACGTGCCTTGCGAAGCACTGAAACGGTCGAGATAAATGCCACTAACAGTCAAACCCAACCAGGTTATGACCGTGTCTGTAGTCAGTTAACCTGCGTGATCGACGAGACCATGCAAGCCGCACTGAGCCACGACCGCTTCATTTTACGACCGTTTGGCTGAGCTTGTAGCCAAAATGGCTTAATAGACTTTACCAGTGCTAGGTACCTTGGTTTCAGAACCCTAACTTCACACCTACATGCCTATGCTTTCCTGTTAATGTTTTCAAGTGCCAAATGAATGCATGATCGTAAAAACCCCCCTCGCAAACATTGTGTCGAAATTGTTTTTTTTTATGGCAACCCTGTTTTTAGTATAATATTCAACCGTTGAGTCAGGCCTCCGTCACTTCCTCAAGGACGCGCGCTATGTACCTACAGCCCCGTGTACAGTCGACTGTACAAGAATCAGAGGGCCGCCGCACGCCTTAGCGCTCGCACGGCGCACAGAACTCCTCCCGCGCAAACTTTTTCGTTACAAAATGCCAAAAAGAGGAAGCAATTATTGTGCAGTGAATAGGTGCAAAAATCCAATTAAAAATCTTTCTTTCATTGCCGAAAGACGAAGAAAGATAAATAAATACACTTCGCTCCTGACTACTGATCCGAGAGTCGTGGGTTCGATCCCCACCCAGGGCAAACATTTCTGTGCTGTCACAAATTAGATAAGTGATGTGCAGATTAAGAATAAGAATTATTATTTAATGTAATTATCATTAAGAATAAGATGTTGATATCGTTGAGGTTGAAAACACTTATGTTTTAGTATTAAATACCTATAATATTTTGCCTGTAAATAAATAATTACATATTGGTTGATTAATAATTTAGTCCTATAACTTCTCTATATGTTTGGTACCTTAATTACAACCCTTGCGTATCATCATTTTATCGTATTCGGTGGAAGAAGTCAATATGTAAAATTATCATAATACATAACTCAATCTTCACTTTTAAATCCTCGGCAACCCTTGCGTATCTGTGAGATGACGCACTCACTGGAAGGTCACCGCGGCCGACAAAGCAACGTCAACTCTCGATGTGCGGCGCTTAAGGTTCTTTTCTTCTCGTGTCGCGTAGCATGTCGCAGCGAGCGGTTGGTAGAGCGATAAGAAGAAGAAGATGAAACAGTGAAAAATACTTTTTTTACTGAAATGTTATAAAAACGTTTCTGTTTCACTGGCTAACTTGAAACCTTGTAGGTACCAAAGAGAAGAGATATATTAATGTGAAAACGATGGCAGATTTACGTAAGTGTGTCCAGTATGTGCCCGGTGAAGAAAGATCTTGTCTTGGGATGAAATATTGAATTGGCCTACCACAGTGCATAATGATGACGAGTAAATGTTTCAAAATTATTAACGTAAGTAATGTTTATTGTAAGAACATTAAAATTGATTCATTTCTATTAAAACTTGATAAAAACAATACTGACTGTAAAAACCCCTCTTATCACAAAATAAAAAGTGTGTATACCAACAACCCGAGGACAATTTTGCAAAACATGGTAATCTTCACTATTTTCTACAACAATTAACTACATAATTCAAAACATAAATAACATTTGTTTCTTTATAGCAGGAAGGTTTTCTTGATTCCTAAAAAATAGTTTTGGTCTGAGAGGGGTTTTTAGAATCATGCATTCAAATGATCGTTGTTGGACTGTATGTAGGCATATAGAGTGGGTGTGTAATGTTTTTTATTGGCATCCATTTACACCATTTTATAACATTTCTTCTGTCTTCTCTTTTTCATTATTTTCATTTCATATGTGGAATTAGCGGCCCAAAGTTAAATGTCTGGTGGTACGTTTTCGTAGCTGAGACTTTTTTTGAAGTTGCTTTTTAATTTTTATATAAAGGTGTCCTAATATTTGTGAAAACCTAGACTTTAAATTATTAATAAACTAATCAACTGATTTTAAACTATACCTGTAATCTGTAATCATATAGGGTATAGACAGGTATAAAGGATACCCGGATACATAGGTCGCCCGGTCGGTACCATGTCACTTTTTTTAACAACTTACCAGAAATCGATTAACAGCTAATAAAAAGAAATTTGAAAAGTATTTTACGCTAGAACGACTCATGTTCTCCAAGTTCGTTCTATATTTATGATATATCTCACTTCGAAAAACTTATTTCATCTTACTCAGATTTCATTCCATCGCTTATATAGTCTATTTTGAATACAATAAAAACTAAATTGCTACCTATATTTGTATTTATATTTTGAAAACATATCGGAAGTCTACGAATCCTGATGACAATTTATTAAAACTTTAGTTTTGATCGTATTTATGAGCATATAAAAGAAAAATATTTCGATAATACGAAAGACATCAACGAGTCATGCATTTTCCGAGACGAGAGACATTAAAAATATTAAAAACCAGTATCAAAATTTGGAAACCATTAATCCAATGTTAAGTTTATAATAAAAATGCTCGTTTTACTAGCTCAGTGGTTTTCTAGAAAAATCGCAATCATACTAATCGCATCAAAATTTCTAAAAAGCTGAAACGAAAATAAAACATTTTTTTTGAAGTCGCTTAGTGTTTTTTTTTTCCTGAAAATACACTTCAGTATTATATTTTTTTCTGATTTAAAAATAAAACTATAAAATCGATTTCTAAAACTAGAATATTGTTAATAGATTTTATTTATTCTTTAGTAATAAGGCCAGCTGGTCCTTTACCCACCACAGGCGCCAAGCCAGCTACTGCCACAGCACGTAAAGGTCTGAAAAAGGAAAGTTAATTATGTAATAATCCTTTAGAAAAATATTTCTCATCATCATCGTCGTCGTCCACTATTATCAAGAAAGGAATCCTTTTTCCTTACGTCTGGTTAATAGTTTATTTAATTCGTATAGATGGCGGCTCTGTACTAGGCAGGTATCCTGTTCAATGGTTCTGTCTACCGGGACGCTCTCTCACGTCGGGATGAAACGACAGTGACGCCATCTCTACATATTTCGTGATACTATACACTCTATAGTAGAATAAAATTCATAAGTGGAGTAAACCGGAGTGAAGTTGCTTGTTAGCTGCATATTGAGCGTGATGCACACCCTGTGCGGTAGATGACACCACAAATTCATATAAATTCTTTGAAAATACATTTAACTCTGTAGTCATCATCGCCGTCGTTAATTATATCAATGTTAACGGAAAAGTAATGTCGTGTATGAGCGGAAAAAGAATAATTTCTTACAGTGAATTCTAACAGACATACTTGTACATAATCTCAGGAATAAAAGTAAGCTTCAGCTTGTACTAGGCTCAGTATGTCGTTTGTAGGACGATGTATACGAATGTAATAAAGCTTACTATAAGACAGCTCAGACTTATGACGTATAGTGAAAAAAGATGCAAACTGTATTGTAAAAGAACTGAAGGGATTCGGTAAAACTTTTCCTTCTCTTCTCATTTTTCTTTGTCCATTGAACGGATCGATGATGTATGCTCGCTTAAATATTCGTGCGGGTGGTGGCGTATTGGGTGCCGAGTCACTCGTCCCTTCCTTATGATTGAGGGGAGCGATGGCTGACTCTCGCGTTATACTCGTGATCGGGTGCTGCCGGGTGATGCGTGTAGACTGGCCTGCTCTTGTCATTGAATTTTGAAATTGTTAGTAATTAGCTTCTGATTACAATTTACTTTTATCTTTTTTGAATCCTTTCTCTTTTAATCTTTTTATTTTTATTTACACATATGACATCATATAAATCATATCTTGACCTAGCATTAAGATGTAATGTAATTTAAGAAGCTTTTAAAAAATATATTGGTGGGACTTTCTTTGGATCCGTCTTCATTTCTTCTCACTCCGCAAACACTTCCCGAAACGGCGGGTATACATAGGTACGAGTTCCGAGTGGTAGGAACCTCGTATTAGGTAGATAAAATAATGATGTTCGAAAAATGTACACTGCTAACTGCTACCTACTTCGAATACAATATTTTTATTCATTTCGAAACATATAATATGTGAAGTGTTGTTTAGTAGTTCAATTAAATTACAACTATTTTAAGCTTTTTTATACTTTTCGCTATTCTGCTGTACTAAAATAAGTTTAATAATGCAAAATTTTGACGTTATTGGCCCTTTACGTATAATTTTTCGTGATTCCAGGCCAAGCACCAGAGAAAAATAGATTTCTTTTTTTAACCCTAAAAGATCTAAGTCGTACCGGCGATGGAGCTCGGTGTGTCACTCATAACTCATAAGCATAACCAACCACCACACTCTACCGCGCGGAGCATTTGACAGAATACCAGTGAAACGACATCTCTGTTTTGTCTTGTAAACCAAATCAGCAATAAGTCCATAAGCAGCTACGACTCGTATTGTATAGATGTCGTGAATTCGTGAAATAACGCCATCTCTCGTATTTCATGATACTATGCACTTTGCAAGAGAATAAAATTCATAAGTAGTATACTTAAAATCATTAGATAGTGCCTCTGTACTGGACAATGACTTCTCTGCTCTGTCTTGTAAAACAAGTTAGCAGTAACTCCATCAGCAGCTACGACTCCTACTGTACAGATGTCGTGAATTCGTGATGATGAGAAACGATAGTAACGCCATATCTACATAATATTTTATGATTGTATGAACTTTACACGAGAATAAAATTCTTAATTGAAATATTGTTTAAGTTTAGTTGCTCGTTATTTGCAGATTGAGCGTGATGCACACCGTGTGCAATTATAGTTGTTTGTTATTTAGATTTTTTTATTTAAACGTACCTAACGTTTTATGCTGTTGTAATTGATGGTGTGTTTATTAGGCACTATTTTTATTTAAGCCTTCAGTTTATATTTTTTATCAAACATGTGGTTTATCTTAATCATTTATTTACACTTTTAGGTACACCAAATCCTTAGAGTAATTGTGGAATTTACAGGTAGTCTTATTACTATAATCAATCTCTTCCAGAAAAACTTGAGTTGGAGGAAAACCAAAATAATTAGTAATTATTGTGCTGGTTTCCATGGCCCGAGGAGTAAAAAACTGTAATCAGATGAATAACATAAAATTCAAGGATCACTTACTTGAAACCAAGTTCTTCAGCTGGTATGCCCAGTCTTGCTAATTTTGCTTCGTATGTAGCTAGCAGATCGTCGTGTGCTTTCTTTAGCCGAGCAGTTTCGTAACGAAGATCTTCTACTTGTGTGTCTTTTAATTTTAATAGTTCCTAAAATGAAAGAAAGTCGTATAGTAATGGCGTCGTGGAGGTAGCATTTACTTAAATAAGAAATAATAACTTCCATAAACCTAAAATTTTGTAATGCAACATCAAGTACTTCCAACACGTCTTGCCGTTCAATCATCAACTTATTTAGTATAAATCTTCATCTTGACTTTGGCATTCATACAAAAATCAATAGTTTAATATAAAATTTAAACAAAACCAATTAATCAAGTAATTTGAGAAATATCAATTATTTTAGAAATTTTACCAATGTAACTGACGTTCATAGAATAATTTGTTCCAAGTACCTATGTATAATCACACGTACCTATTTAAGATTATAGCATACAATCGGAGAGGATAAAGTACGCACCCTCAATTCTCTAGGGCCCATATCTTTCCCTTCCAAGTTTTTGAGTTTAGCCTCCAACAGAGCACATTTCAGAGAAGCCTGCTGTTGTACTTCCAGCACTGCTCTTGAGAATCTTGCTTTCAATTCGTCCCTCTCCGCCATGACTCGGTCGAAGCGCACTTGCAGTACCTCATATTCCCATTTCAGTACTTCGAATTGCTTTTCCAATAAGGTTAACTGTTTTGTTTTAGCCTGAAATTATAAAGGGTTGAAAATAATGTTTTTATTTGCGAGTTGGGTAATTTTAGCTTTACTTATTTGGACAATCTCGTTAAATAGACTTACAGCTAGGGAAGCCTTGTCTCTATCGTAGTTGGACATTTGCCGTCTTAACTCCTTGTTTTCAGCAATAGCAATTTCAAGTGGCTCCCGTAGATTTTTAGATTCATATGTAGAATCTCTTGCAATCTTTTCAGAACGTTCTTTAACCTTTTGCATTTCTTCCATTTGTTGTTTTAGACTACTTATTAGACCTATAATAAGTGAAAAAAAACGTGGATTTGTTAATATACTTTTGATACAACAACAAGAAAGATTTTACACTTTACAAGTATGGAAATAGCTGTATGCACTCACCGAGATTATTAAGCGTGATATCATTGTAATAGTTTTTCAAATCAGCAAATGCTCTCTCATGATGAGTAATTAAATCAGAAATTTGTTTATTTTTTCTCTCTTCAACTTCCGCTATTTCAGTTCTATGTTTAACAGTTAACTCAGTTTTGGTTTCCGTTAGCTTCTTTTCTGCCTTGTCTTCGATTTGTCGAGCTTTCTCTTCAAACTCTTCGCGTGTTTTTGATAATTCTTCGGCGTGAATTAGCTTAGCTCTTCTCAGTTCATCTTGAGCAGCTAGAAATTTTTCTCGCATCTCCTGCCGTAAATTTCTTTTGTCATTTAACAATTCCAGTTCTTGTTCTGCATGTTCTTCTTTAGCAGCTTTAAGAGCAACTAAATTTTCAGCTCGAAGTACAGCCGCTGCTGCCTGTTGCTCGTATTTTAAATGTTTTATCCGTTGCTTCTCGGTCTCGAGTAAGGCTTCATTCTCCTCTTGGGCTTCTTCTGTTGCTCTTTCCCTGTTTCTTAGTTCAGCTCTAGCTTCTTCTAGCTGTTGTCTTGTTATTTCCCAAAAAGTGCGAATTTTATCTCTTTCAAGCTGGAAATAATTGCGTTCCTCCCTTTCCTTGTCCAATTCTTCTTTTACTTTGAGCACAAATTGTTCTAGTTTTTCTCGAGTCATTTCCGACGTATCGACTCCATCGATGATAATAGCTAAAAGTAAAATAAATAACTATTGTAATGTGAACTTGAAGTAGGCATCAGGTTGATAAATTAATTATACCTACCTACGTATTACACGCTTCTTTTATGACAGTATAAAATACAAAGTAGTTGTACGATAACGTCAAACGAAACCATTTTTGTGCCTTTATTTATATCCTAAACTCTGTATAAAACTATATCTTACCTGGATTCTTTTTTCCGCCGGCTTTTCCTCCTTTGGGTGGCTAAAATGAAATATGTTTTTATCACACATAACTATGAAATAGGTAAGTACACTAATAATGATAATTTTAAAATAGAGCCCATGCAGCATACATAAAGGAACATAAAACAGTTGTCAGTTACCAAAATTATTTTGTAGATAAATTTGCAGTTTAATTGAAGTTATTTGAGAAAGTTCTACTTACCATGATTAATGATTCAAATTTTTTTTTGGGTGATAAATTATACAAAAACTTTTATTTACACGATCAACTAAGGTTGCTGCAAAACCTGTTCAAAAACAAGAATGTAATAAGTTGTTATGACGTTGCTATGATAAACACTCGAGTAGTTGTCATAGCAACCTGACTAAAACCCAAAGAATTTTTATGCAGTACCTACTTAAGGTTAGACCGCGGTAGCGGCACAACGCAACGCGACGCGACACTGCGCGGTCAAGTATTCTTTCTATGAAATCGTACGAGCTATACCGCACAAGGCGGCAGCGGAACTGCGCGACGCGACACTTCAGCACAAAACACATAGATATAGAAGGTCTGCTCAATACGCTCACAAAAATCCTAAGCATATTCATGCTTATAGACGTATACGGTCGTTGTAGGCAAGATCACGTATTGCGCGATCGTGACCTTGACTCGAACGACCGAATATTTCTATAAGCATGTATATGCCTACGATTTTAGTGGTTTATATTGAGCGGACCTTCTGTGTCTATTTTGTGACTTCAGTTTCATACAAAATAACTGGCCGCGTCGCGTCGCGTAGTGCCGCTGCAGCGTAGTGCGTTCGTACCTTTACTGTATAAAAACTGTACTGTGTGTGTAAACCTATTATTATCTTATCCATACAGATACAACTGTCTGTATCACTGACCGGTTTTCCACCGGCTGGCGTCGGTACCGGCACGGCACGGCAACCGCCTGGTAACCGGGGACGGATAAATTAAGGCCGGTAAGGCGATGGAAGGCAATGGCTTCCGCCGGTGCGCCGGTGTCGGTGCCGGCTAGTAGAAAAAAGCTCATTCTATCACCTAACAATAGACATAAATATCCGGTGATATAACGACATAGACAAGTGACAAAAAAGACAAAGACCTTATTTAATCTGCTTGTTAGAATACCTATGAAAAATACTTAGAGGTCTCATGAAACTGACGCATAATTTTCCTTGAAGTTTATACTCAGTTCACAAAAAGAAATTACTCTTCTGTAAAATTGATGCTTCCAGATCTACCATTGAGTACCAGTTCATTTTTGGAGGAGGCCAGTATAAACCGTGTCCATTTAAAATATCCATGGTATCAGAAATCTTTTTAAAATTTATGCCACTTCTTTCGTCGCTTGTCTATAAAGCAAAAATGAAGTTCAAATTTATAAATAGGTTCAAAGTACATTTTTGTCCTCTATAGTTATTTTTTCACAAATTCCTGTATTTTGATAAATTTAAAATTACGTATAATTCCGCGTTTGTCATGTTCTAAATAATTACTATTGTTTATTACCTAAAATACTGTTCCATACCATAAGCAGCATCGTCAATAATATGCTTTCACGAGCTTTTTATGTAGCTTTGTATGGAGCAATATTTATCAGTTTGTTTCTGATAGACTATGTCCTCGAGAATGCTGTTTCTGAAAAATTTCAAGGAATTTATTGTAAATTTTGTTGTTTTATTAAAAAATCTATTAGTAAAGAAGTGAAGCAGGTTGAATCAACAATGAAGGAAAATCCAGTAAATTTGCCCACTCTGATCCTTGAAGTATTCATACTCACGTTAACTATAACGGTTGGTACCATACATGCATTAATAATATTTTACTTAGGATTATTTTTTTAACATTCATGTATTTTATAAAGCTTAAATGAAAATATGTATGTACCTATCTGCCTGTTAAGGCAAATTATTAATGTTAGGAATGTAATCTAATAATTGAAAGCTGAAATTAATAACAAAGATTGTAAGCTCCCTCAAGGATTGTTCCAGCAGATAACAAACATCTACCAAGTTCTCTGATCTTTCCATTGTAGCGTTCTAAGTTTTGTGTCTTCCTTGCAGTTCATACGAAAGTACGCATCGCATCGTAAAAAAGATCGTATAGATGATTTACTACACGACAGTAGAATTGCTCTACAGCAAACCAACGACTTTTTGGAGAAATGGCGCTTAAGACGGGTAAAAATATTCCTTTTTGAATATGTGGACAAAGCTTTGAGGATGCCAATAGCTTTGTTCATATTCGTTAAAATAATAGCATACGTATTTGATGATTTTTAAAGGTGTAGGGAATTGTAATACTGTGAAAGCGGAAAGCTCGTGAGGAAAAATGCATTTGCTCTGTCCTGTATCACGCTCTCACTCTGGTTTTGGGCGAATGTGGAAATTCTTTTCTGTTTTTGTAATTTCAATGAAGTTATATTTTTAGATAAACTGGAACGCGGAATCCGGGTCAAACAGTTATTTGGACGAAGAACCTTCGGCGGTGAAACCTCTTAAGTTAGAAGTACCTATTCTTCATTTGGCTGTTGTTGATGTATGTACATTTTGAAAGATTTTACAGACTCACAGCTGCGGATTTAAATATTAGTTTTAGGTACCTAACACAGTACATACAGTATAGTGTGTAGTTGGTAGTACTGAGTATTATTTTTTACAATATATGATTCGTTTGTATTTTTCATGGACTTCTACTCATGGCGCACTACGACCATCCTTGAAGAATCATCCACACAATAATCAGTTCATTGGTCAACATAGTATTTTGCGCTTTGCAGACAAGAAGATCTCTTAGGAGCCAACCTGAGCGTGCAGACGCTGGAGACTCAGCCGCCAACAACGAATCCTCTTACATGTCAGTGACGTCACTGGTGGAAGATGATGCCGAGTCCGTCCCCGATCCCGTCTTCGAGGAGTGCATTGAGGAACCCAAAACCGTTGATTTCAAGAGTCGGTACTTATGGGACCTCATGGAGGAAGACTCTAACGTCGAAGACTAATCAATTGCCTTGTACTGTATCTATTGAGCTTGTATACCTGTTGTTGATGTTCTCGTGTCTTTGTATTTTGCTGTCCCAGTTTTATATTTTTTTATAACTAAGTACAAAATAAAATTTAATCATTTGTTTGAAACCTAGAAATATATCTGTATTGAAATAGAAGTTTTACACACTCGTTTGTCACCGCAAAATACTTTTTGCCAGATTCTATCGCGAGGCATCCCGCACTATGAATGTCCTCCTATCGTTATTATTTTCAAAAAATATTCCATGAACAGACCCAGAAAAAAAATAAAAAAAATAATCCATGAACAGACCCCGTTAAAGTTTTATTATATTTATAAAATTACTTAGTCATATTATTTTGCAATTACATATTATTTCAGATCAAAACTTCCTTACACACAACACAAGATACATGCACTCACTAACTCAATTTTCATGTATTACTTTTCATCTTTACTGTAAATAACTGCTAATTAAAATATCATTGTGAAAGTAAATAAACGATATTTACTTAACTATAAAAGTTGGTGAAGATCTTACTTATAATTTTTTATTGATAAAACAAAAATAATCTGTAGTGATTACAAGGACTGATCTCCTTAATTCACCTGGTTAAGCATAAATCCAGCGATGCTAGATATCAACCAAAAACAGTTTGGTAAATCCTGGAACACCCAGGACACCCATTTATCACTCACCGAGCCTTTTTGTCCTATTCTATTCAATACTTTTTGTACGGAAGATTAAATTTCGCACGTCTCGTTCGCGGTCCAAACCATTAATACCCCAGTACCAGCTCCAAAAGACCCCTCGGTTTCACCAAAGCTAATATTAAAGGGACATATTGTAAGGTTCCATAGGGATCAGCCTTAATATGGTCATGTCAGTCCCCATCCTGTCGTTGACTTTTTATTTTAAGGTGTCTGGTTGCTGTTATACTGATTATGGTTTTTGCGGATGCCTAAATTACTGATTGAAAGGGAACGAAAATAGACAGGTTTATTTGTATATTGATGCAAAATTCGGCAAGAATGGTCCACCTTACTATCCCATTAGTCATCTTGAGTTACTGTCGATCGTTATAAGCGTCTTTATGAATAAACTTGCTTAACTTATAAAATCTTACTCATATAGACTTACTTATTTACTTCCTAATATTAGGTAGTTAGTAATTGACATGCTCTTAAATAAATAAACTACTAACTTTCAATACCAAACCTGCACAAAAACAAATATAACGCTATCAATGTCTCATAATCACTGTTGTTAGGTTCTCCCCAAACCAACAATACAGGCAAATAGCGCAAAAATTACAGACTACCCACCCAGCATATTTTGGATGTCTGTCCTTTTGTTTGATGTGGGTAAAATAATCCTGCTTTTCTATTCAAACATTATGGTCGAAACGCAGCTATAGTCTTAATGACAATGCGTTTAGGAGCCTCTTTCTTCTGCAATTTAAACTCACCACTTTTCATAATCTGCATTTATATAAAATCTAAATTCAAACGCTGGAAATAACGATGTTTCTCCACCAGTATAGACAAGGCTTTGTATCAAAATATTATATGTTAAGAAGTGGTTCAAGTTACGTTGGGGACTATTTTCGAATTCGATGCTTTACAGCACCGCACGCGTCGGTCACGTGTGCGTAAAGAAAACCAAAGCGTTGGTTTGGAATAACAACTTAAATACCATAATTAGGGATTGATTATTTTTTACCATAGTTGATTGCGATAGGGGAATGACCAGAACCTTAATAGTTGGTTTCTATTCCAGCGTTCCTAATCAAACAAACAAAATTGTTATGTAACAAAATACTTCTTCGTACATTACACCTGGAGAAAGACAACATTTTTAATTTACAGATATGTTTATTCTCCAATTATATGTATTTTAAAAGGAGTTAACAAAAAATTTATGTTGTCAAATTTCGCTCCAAATTAATTAGAAATTCGAATTTGAATTTTGCCTCTATTCTATCGGTGTGGGAAGGCTCATTCGCTTGTTAGCCAGACAGAACATCGCAGTGACACAATAGGTGCTCCATTGATTCTTTATCCTCTTTATTTCTGTATTCTGAGTCTTTATCCTACACGTTTCATCATTTGCTAAGCCTATCTTTTTAAGGTGAGCGTTGGTTGCGTTACTTGCGCTCCAAGCTTAAAACTGCAAATAGTATCACAAATTCCAAAAAGGGTTGTGGAGTGTATATTTTATAATATTTTTCCAACATATTTTAAAATGTATGTATGTCCTTTTTATTTTTATCGCGTGTAGTTAAAAAGGTTTGACAGTTTTTTTTTGGTAAGCCCTAGGCTATTTCACTTAATGGTAAGTGATGGTGATGCCGTGCCGAATGATAGAGGTGGGCTTACCAAGTTTCCCCAACATAATGGGAACTGGCCATCTTATCACCATGCCGGAACATATCAACTAACATTGAAGTTTGGTAACAAGAGTTAGATAAGATGGCCTAACCACTAGAATACGGAGGTGGTTAAATTTTGAGCTTTATTCATTCTGATGAGCAGACTGAGATAGAATAAGATATACGCAGTCAATATTTTACACATACATAACATTTAGGATAAGTGGTAAATCTAGCCAGCTTGAGGAGCTGGCTGAGTATATTAGTATTCTATAAAAACTTGTAAATTATCGCTTATTTTTAGGGAGAAAATCGATTCGAACACAAAGAATAAGCTTAGGTAATTAAAAATCATTCATTCACAACAGATCAGCTTTTAATTTAATATTTCGCGTTTAATATGATGATCGCATTAAAGTATTGCCGGTCCTATCGTGGTTTCCCACGTAAAATGACTAAGGAGATATTTATTAAATATTTTCGACACGTGCCTAAAAATTAGCCCCATTATGTTTTAGGTGGAGCGTGCGATATGGAGCTCACGCGTACCTTGATTCGGCTGATAGGTTCATTTCGATGTTTTTGCTCTTTATGGTTGATTTATTTTTAAATTAATGACGTAATAGAATATTAACCTTAATCTGTGCTTTGTTAAAGAGCTGAATGTCTTTAGAGAATAGAAAGTACATGTTTCATTGGCTTTTTAAAAAGATTATTGGTACAAAAAGAAAAGTATTTTTATGAATTCTCATTTTCTTTTCTTTATAATTCTATAATTTTTCGGTTTAATAAAAGAAAACTCAGGAGAAAATTGGATTTTTAACATATTTTAAGTCTATCTTAGTATTTATTTTTGTATTTTTAGTATTTTATTAATAAAATCTTCATTTCACAAGCCCACAATCATAAACCCACATTTTTGTAGGCTACAAATCTGTTCCACAGTGCATATGAACCGTATATATTTTTTCAGAATTACACTTCCCTTTGTAACCAAATCTGAATATCTGCACTCCGAACTGAAAAGGCAATATGTAACGAATTTGTTTTTCAATTTCGTGCCAATTTTGCATGCGGTGGCATCCCCGACGACGCCATATTTATAAGGTAACCAAATAAAACAGAGTATTGTGGTTTTTACGACGCGTAAATATTTTTTCCTTTTCTTGAAACTTTTATTAGCGTAGCAAGGTGGGAATGAAAAGAGGATTTTCTTTTATAACGGTCTGTTATAGTCATAGTATTTTGTTGATATAAAGCGACACAATGCTGGCGAAATCTCGTAAAGAAGCTGCAAAATAATTAAATTGTAGGAGCAATGACTTATTGTGCACAACAACGTATCATAACATAAATGTATGCATTTTTCGTATTATTAGAACAGGTTTTCATTTTAAATGCGATTTGACTGACATTTGCAAATAAAATTAAAATACGGATGAAAATGTTATGCAAAAAATTCTAAAGTTATGTGTGAATTTATTCTCCCTAAATAATTCACAAACCTTAAGTAACCCCACAATATTAAAATAATCGGTGATCGATGATTGTTACCTTGTCTAAATGCAAATTTTCACAATTCGCGGCCAGAAAATTTGAATTTCAAATAAAACTATTTGTTTATTTTTTCGATACGCTACCTAATAGTGCGTACGCGTACGTTATTGTAATATTTTTATGCAAAAAAAATATATTGATTTGTTTGACTATGACTTTGAGCGATCAACTTTTTTTGATTGGATTTTTGATGGACGCCAATCAGCATGTGAAACCCTTTGCGATTGCATCTGATCCCACGAAATTTATACAGGGGGTCGAACGTCCCGGCCATCTCTGTCTGTGAAAGCCGGCTCTAGCCTCACTTTACGCGGTGGGTGCAAACACGTCATCGATACAGAATTAATACATTTTCAACTTCTCACTAGGTAATCTTCTTCTTATCATGTGGCACAATTTAACCGTCCTATCCACAAGGTATAGGCAGCGGTTGCCTCAAACCAGGTAATGTCTCATTCATCTGTCCATTTCCTAAATCTTATTAATATTTCTCTTACCTACTTACTCATTATATTATCATAGATAGGTCGTTTGTAGATCGTATTTGGGTTTAAATGTAATTAAATGTATAGGCATTTCATTGGAGTGTTTTTTTAAAAGAGAGTAGGTACTCGACGTTCCTTTTGACGGTGGCATCAGATATTCAATCTAACCTTAAACTATGTTGGAGCCACGCATTTGTTTAATTCTACAATCGACCTACGACTAACACACAACTTTCAGTATTCTTAAACACAGAAAATAAAAGCATCCAAATAATGTAAACTATTTTAATAGGCAGTCTAAACGAGCCGAGGGTAACGGTCGCGGTAATTACAGCGATTTATTGTTTCAAGTCTACAAAATTAAGTATTAGGAATTTCAAAAATATGCAATTCATGGAATACAATAGAACTCGATGTTTGTACTGTCTGCTTTAAAATGCAGTAGATCAAGTAAATTCATTATTTTGAAGTTAGAGGTAATCAATTATAAGAATTCCCAGTGTAATTTTTTTTAAACTACTTACTACTAGTTAATAAATATCATCTGTTTTACGAGAACACATATACGTTTAAATACATACATGTATAGATATAATACACCCAGACATAGAGCAAACAAATCTGCTCATCACAGAAATGTTTGCCCTGAGTGGGGATAGAAACCAAGACTCTCGGATCAGTATAGTAGTCACGAGCACTAACCGAGTCAGTTAATCTCATATCTGTCGAAAGATGTCCTGAGTTAAACATAGCCCTCCTTCATCGACTTTATTGTATATATCGATAGACATTGTACGATCTGACGGATTGAAACCCAATAAATTTATTAGTAATTAGATATAATTGGAATATAAATAGGGTGTAACAAAAAAGGTGTATAATCCATTAATTGGAGTTACTCATTACACTAAATAAAGTTTGGTTTACGAATTGGTTAAAACTGCAAAAAATATTTACATTAATTTGCATGAAGTTCTTTTTTTTCCGATGCGATCATAGTTGTATGTATTACTAGAGTTGCTCACTGTGATGATAAGAAGTCCCAATTAATCGATATTAAACCTTTTTCATTCCTTCCATTATGTAATAGTGCATAATAAAGCTGATATTATTATTATTATTATAATTATACCTATAAATTGTACGGCCATGCTGTGCACACTTTCTCGCGATTCCCTTAAATATCATCTGGCATACACAGGATTGTCATCGCTCAATATAAATCAGTAATAAACCTTCATAAATTAGTAGCAAGTGATAGACATATGGGAGGTACCTTACTCTGGTATGGCCCGGATTGTTTTAGTATAGTAGGCCGTATAAAGTAATTAGGTTTTTGGGAAAATATAACAAAAAATCTTCTTTTTATATGAAAGTTATCAGGACTAGATTTTTCCCACGACTTAGTTCCATGTGTTTCCAGTTAGTGGTTTCACTCCGCTTTCATATTATTTGTGGTATGATTGGCTTTTATATGTATAAAAGTTAACTAGAATAGAAAATACTACATGGGAAATAACTTTAAAGTTTATAATAATATCTATTAAAGTTTTTCACTTAGATGGATAGGGCTGGGATTTGTGTATGTGTTGTGTTTTGGGAATAAAATGTTTTCTTTCTTTCTTTCAAATAGAAAATCCATACGTCAGAAATCCAAAATACATATATGTTACACACTGTTAGGTACACACATAGTAATTAAATGCTCAGGAATATTATTATACTAGCGTTTGCCCGGGGCTTCGCCCGTGTCGATTTCGCCTGTATGACTATGGTTGAGGGTGAGCAGTGCACGAGCCGCGAAAATCAGATGTCGTTCCCGCACTCCAAGCTCTCTACCAAATTTTATCGATATACAGGGTTTTAAAAAAAGTGCGTTTGACATTTTAAGGGGTTACTCATTATCAAGTATACAGGAAAATATTGAAAAAATCCGATCTACAACTTTTTTTCAGTTTTTCATATAAATTCTTGATTCACTATTCAGGTTTAGAATGGGTTGATGACCGAACATTTTCAATACTTTTCCTCTATTCTGTACTTGATTGTGAGTAACCTCTTAAAATTTCAAACGCACTTTTTTCACAGCCTGTGTTAGTGAATTAGCAATAAATAAGTTGATTTTGATAAAATGTGTGTATCGTTTAAGCAGCGCCGCGGTCTCCGATTGGCAGATGAACGGGATGTAGAAGACGTATCCTATGCCAGAGGTTCCCAAAAGGTGTTCCGCGGAACCCCAGGGTTCCGTGGGAGGGTCACAGGGGTTCCGAGAGTTAGGCCTTGTTGTCGTAGCTACATAGAAGACCTCCTCCTTGCGTCGTATTCCTCAGTGATGAGAGTCGTGACCTCCCTTTGGCAATACTTTCTCGGTGATGATCTTTTGCCATTTCGTTCTGTCTTCAGCATCGTGGAGGTTGGTAACGAGTGTGGCACGTATTTGATCAGTCCAACGTATCGGGCTGCGGCCCCGCGGTTTCTTTCCTTCCATTTTGCTAGTAACCATTAGCTTCTCTTAACTTAGCTACCTTTAACCGGTCAGTTCGGTATAATTTGGTACCGATCTGTGCAACACATAGTATGACTACTCTTTCGCGCATACGGTACAAACATAGCTCGCACAAAAATTCTAATCATTGAATTCAAACCTGAATGAGTTTTGGAGGGGACTTAAAGATGAATATTCCATTTGGCAAGGTTGGGTTCCGCCAAAAAGTCGTACATCAATTAGGGTTCCACAGCAAAAAAAAATTGGGAACCGCTGGCCTATGTCACTGCGTGCACCGTCAACTATGTCTGTGCAAAAAATCATATCAATCCGTTGCTTTGTTGCAACGTGAGAGAAGGAAAAAATCAAATACATGTACTCGCTTTTTCATTTATATAATAGTAAGGATATATGTACCCAGTTTATAACCCAACTTCCATATTTCAAATATTTTTTTATCATTTTCAAGTTCCTGGTTTTTAACATAATAATAGGTTATTCGTTGTAAAATAGAAAAATAAAACGCTTTTTTTCAAAAACTATATTTCAAATAAAGATTATTCTAAACAGACATAAGAAATAAAAAGATTTTATTTTAAATTATTAACTAAAATACACAAATTAGTGTAAATATTTAAAATAACTGCTTGGTATGACTGTTCAAAAATAATTAACTTAGGAGAAGCATTAAGACTACATTGGATAACAGTTCTTATAAAACTATTCATTTATATCCAAACGAAATAACCACACATTTTTACAACTAAGGTATATAATGTTGTTTACGTAGACAATATATATTACAAAATTAATTATAATTAAAAAACACTATACAGGGCATTCCCAAATTAATTTTAAGAATTTATTTTATTTTATGACTAAATGCCATAAGCGATCTTTAAAATTAATGAAAAAACACCCTGTGTGAAGCAAAATATATGTAAATATATTCATAGAAATTGACAAACATTTTTTTAATTCTAAGAGCCATTACTTACACGTATAGCTTTTTATATTTATATTACAACACAACGAAAGATTCAGTTGTAGTGAGATTTAAAATCTTAGATAACTACGAGTAAAAAGTAGGTATACGTATAATTATCGTAGTATATTGCTTATAAGTCGGTAGATATTATGTAGATTTCAATTTAAAGTCAAACAGCTTTTATAAAAAGAACCGTTATAGAACAAGCGGCTGTTAAACAAAAACACAGTATTAAAGATTTGCATTATTGCCAGTTGTAAAATATGAAACTAATTTGTGCATCTTTACGAAATAAAACGTTGTTCCATATTTATGTTTAAGTAGGTACTAAGTTTAAACACTATTGGTAATTTAAAGACTATCTGAACGAAGACAGAAACATGCAAAGGCTAGGTGTTAATCTAGATAAGAAAGCAAGCATACCAATTATATACAGAACTCTTAATTGCATCTACGTTTGCTTTAACTTTAAGCTGGCGAATAATTTGATTTCATGAAAAATTGTTTTTTTTTTTATGTATTATATTTCACGTAGGTAGGTATATCTCCCAGTGTGGACTCTATGGGTGTTCTCTTCAACTATAAGAAGCTTAGCTTCAACTAAAAGCCACGGCCACCATTTAACACACATTCGATTCGCGAGCAAAAAGTAGCAAAATTAGTCAGCAAATAAGAGTTTCCAAGAGATCATATGGAAAACTTTTTCATTTAAATATCTCCTTAAATTTCTTAAACAAATATCACATTTGAACACTTTCTTAATATTTATACGCCTTAAATTAGAATACTATTTACGTATGCACACAGAAAAATAAATAAAATTGTTCCCAAAATAGTTTTGATCCCGCAGCATGTTCAAAATTAAATAATTATTAAACCTGCCATACAAGGTGCTCGTTGTAGTAAAATATTATTATTTTTTATTTTTTTCTATTGTAATTTTTCAATAATGTTGAGTTTGTGAAGTTCTTTCGTATCATTTTTTCCCTTTCATAATATGGTTACATATATATTATCCAAAATATACAAAATTTTCAAATAGAAACACAAACAGACAACTTAATCGTACTTCTTTTTTCAGGTCAGTTAATAAAATCACTGTTTGGCATGAACATAATAGTTGTTCTGTTGAAAGTACGAGTACCGTTGGAATCAAATACAGCCTTCGTTTATTTTCCTACGTTCTCTAGCCAAGACTAAAATACAAGTAGTACCTAAAATTATTAAATTTTTCTAAATATTGATTATAATACAAAAGATAATGCACTTAAAATAAGACTGTCATCGTAAACGGTAAGCTATTTAGAAATTACAATATTTTATCGTGTAGCACGTATCATTTCCGCTACAACCGCGAAACCAGTATGTCACTTTGATTCATTCAACGTTACGAAGGTAATTCATTGAGATAAATAAAAAAGTAGTATTTTTTTACGATTTGAGTACGAATCAAAACTTTATTATAAGTGAGCTTAACTAATAAATAACGTTTCTCACAATTGATTTCAATATTTAGGGTTGTAACATTAATTGTGATTGCCTCAAACTTCGGAAAATTTGAAAAATAGGATCATCACTATAAAGGTCACTGAACTTATCCAATTAATAAACAATAATTTCGAAGGAACATTGTTAAGTTCAGTTACCCCATCTGAGTATTTTGACATAATGAAAATTTTGTTAGCTCTAGTTTAAGTTGTAACATTAACACAGATGGACTAGAAAACAATAACAAAAAATAAATTCGCAGCAGCAGACATCAAAAATACATTCGCATTGCAAAATCCTAACTAGGAATATAGTTACAACCCCATTTAAAATAGGAGAATATGCCTGTAATAATAGTTGTAACACAACAATACCTTTATTATAAAGTAGATATAAAATAAGTAAGTATATAATCAGATAATTCATTATTTGCAAATAAAACTGAAATTTAGATAGGTTCTTTTAAAATGTATTTAGTCCTAAGAGCCGTAAAGAAGCATACAGAAATGATAGAGCTATCGATCTCACCAAAGTCCTCAATTATTTACAAAATTAAATTATGAACTTTACTAAAATAGACCTTCTTTGATAAAATCTCTACTAAACAACTTGGCACGTTTGCTACTCAAATAGTTTGCGCTTAAAATACGTTTGAATGTTTCTTAAATATATATTTTTTTATTTAAAAATAAGACATGAGATCAATCGATGATAATTTTTAGGCTGCTCTCTTTGGATCAATTTATGGGGAAGAATGGACTGAGTCTCAAAAGTATTTTTACCTATGGTTCATTCCAATCAAAAAAAAGCAAAAGGTAAACAAACATAGTATGCAGATGACATTGACATGTGTCAGTTCCATGTAAGTTTGTTTACGTTTTGCTTTTTTTTGATTGGAATGAAGTATAGATAGGTAACTATTTCATGTGACGAGTTCTTCGTTTTTCTCTTGGCATCCCTTTTTAGAAACAACAGGAAATTTAATTAATTTACACATTTTTACTAACTGATTATTAATGTTTATGGAGAGTACTTGAAAAGAGTTTATATTTATGCTGTTTTAATTATTCCATATGAATAACTATGCTAGATATATGATTATATTTTAATGCAGTATGTAGGTAGAGTATGGTTATATTAACACCGAAAGCGGAATGTAAAAATACAACATCGAACTATTACAGTAAATATTACATAACTTTATTCTTGTTTTTAGAATTATAAGTTTGTATGTACAGAACCATATACTAATTGGTTTTACTTTTTTCAAACTTACCACAACTTGCATAATAAGTCCCTAATCATGTTTTGTGTATAACGTGTTATAGTACAAATAAGTTTGCGTTGGGTACCTAGAGAGTTCCTCATGTATGTAAATTGTAGTCGCACCTGTTGTCTTTTCTAACCAGAAGCGGACCAAGTCCAATATATGTATATCTATATAATATAAACTTATTTAATCAAAATTATAACTAAAACTGTAGCTATATTTTACACATTATACATTACAAAATACGTAATACAATAATGTTATTTTTGGAATCCGTATGTCAAAGATTCACAGTATAATTGGTCTCTACAGTGAGACATTATTAAGTCAATTTTCCAATATTATTTATTTAGGTCTTTTTTGCCTATTCAATTTTGAGATACATTTAGTGAATTTGGAAAAAAAGCGTGTCGTAGTATAATCCGAGAATTATGCTATGCACGCTTTCGATTTGTTTTCGTACGATGGTTCAGTCGTTGCTGGGTGTTCACCGCTGGGACAGCAGCTTCCAGCCCAGCATCAGCAGCAGGGCTGTGCATATGGAGCCTGACACCTTGTCCGGGATAATCGCGGAAAAGATGGAGCTATCGGAACCGCTGCGTTCGCGCGGTTCGTCTGGTGGTGCCGAGTCGACGTCGCCGGCCTGCGCAGGAGTGGCCGCTGCGTCGATCTGGAAACGAAAGTAAATTTCTTACTATAACTGAATTATTTTTTGTAAAAGATCTTAAAGGTTATGTAATATTTTAATATTTAATATTTTAATATTCTTATGTAATATTTTAACTATTTCTCGTTATTACAGTTTAATAAGCTTAGGGTAGATAATTTCCAATAACCGACAAAACTTTATTGCTAGCTAACATAGTAGTAATATAAATGTAGATTGGTGTCGGAGGATACGGTTATTAATCTTGTAAAGCAACTGCCATTAAATTCCAATTTCCAACAGTGGTGGTTTTAAATTTGAGAATTCAAGTCTCTATTACACATCAGTCTCAATTTATATCATATCTTAAGAAAACCTAAACCCATTATACAACAAATCATGAAACAATTACAGGATAGCTAGCAAAAGTTTATTAAAGAATCAATTTGCAATTCGCATGGAGCAATCTTAAAAATATGCACGTGTAGTATTTTTAATGCTTCGTTGCCATTCAAAGAGATTACTACCACAAGAGAGGGGTGTTTCTAAACAAAATTAACCAGAGCAATACATATTTTAAAATGTTTACAAAATTCATAATAAGTAAGTACCACAACAAGATGTGATTTGCCTGCCTACTTGAATAAGAAACCAACAAATTACATTCAGTTTGGGGAAGTAAATATGTACCTGAGAAGCAACTTAGATGCAGCGAAAAAAATTAGTTCAACTGATTACGTATATCTTGTCCGATGATAATTTTAATTGGCTAAGGCATGTGCTTAGTTAGAATAATTTGTCGATTTGTAAAATTAATTAATAACTGATTGTTAAGAAAGTCTGCACATGTTAGCTTTAATTGATTTTGAATAGTTGTCTAAAATTTGTCGTCTGTGTTCTGTAATGTTGTTGCCATATAACTTTTATAAATGAAGAATTATATTAGACTACAAATGTCGATAAAAATCAATACAAAGAAGGAAATCGAAGAATATCTTTAAATGGTTGTGACCAACAAATAATAATCTCAAACGCGCAACGAGCATCGATGCTACACATTGACATTTACGACAGCACTAATAAATTAAGTTCGATCGTAAAAAAATATCGAGGCGTCTTGGTGCGCGTGTCACATCACTATAAAAAATGTTCGGCCGCATAAATGCGTCACAATAAAAAGTTATTTTTTAGGTATATTATTTATGGTCAAGTCGTAAGTATTTTGGCTAATCGCTGGTGTGTAATATAAAGTCGCATCTCATCGGCGCGCGCGCACGTGTACTGTAATAGTGCACATTCGACACTCATAAACTGTTTATGGATTTGAATAAATTTTCCGTTACTTGTATTGTATTTCTTCATTTTTGAAATTACCTTTTAGTAATCATTTCACTACACTTTTGTTATTGTGTATATCGATTCATTACCGTACGTACCCTTTTTCGATACATTTCCTTTTTTTCTTCTGATATCCCATTGCTACGAATATCATACTTCAGTAGCTCAATAAAAATGTAAAAAACTATTCCGAAAAAGTTTATAAATATATTTAAGTAAAATTTTTAATGTATGATTTTATCTCAGCCGGAAGACTTCTACTGTTGAACATAGGCTTACCAATCCGACATAGATAAACTAAGTCACATACATCCAGCCAAATCCAGCAAGCTTCAATAGATAGAACTTTTAACTGCACCAACGCTTACTTATTCCTCATAAAACATTGAATAAAAATAAAAATTAAAAGCATTTATTTTTGTCACACAAAGTTATAAAAAGTGCAATTAGCACTTAATATCCTGTAATTGTCGAAACATCCTTTATCACTGTAATGCACGACGATCGTTAAAAAAGTTTACTGCCTATTTACTAAAAAAAAACGGCGTTATGTCATTAACATATGGGCACGCGTCATTCACATTAAACCATAAATGGATAAGTACTTAATAAAAGCCCAAGTTCAAGATTTATAATTGCGCATCTCAGTGAGTTATGTATTAAAAATGGACACTTGGTAAAAATATAAATACATAGATAAAACATTTAAGTATAGTATCTCTTTACACACAGCTCAGCAGAGTACAGCTCTTTGGTAGAAGAGAAACATTATAATGTTACATCAGTCCTATGTTTTTATTAATAAGTACAAAGAAAATAACGCAGTAGCAGTACGATTGTTTAAAAAAAAAACAATAAAAAGCGGTATCATTTTTGCACAGTTATAGCCAAACCGATAAAGCTTAAGAGTTTAATTTTTATAACAAATCTTATACTCCCTCCTCCTTTATGTTGGAACAATAAAGCAGTGACTACAAATAAAAAAGGGAACATAAAATTATTCGTAAAAGGAAAATATAAAGGCCGGTTGGTAGGAAAACCACGAGTGCGGTGAGTTGGGCGCCAAACAATTCATTACGAGTAGGTATAGTTTGATTCGGTTTAGAAACGTTTGCATGAGAGGCCGAACTGCAATGAATTTTAGTTACAACATTTTATTACGATTCTGACTCACCTTGATTGCTAGTATTTAAATTATCTAGAATCTACCTATTTACATTAAAATATAATGTTCAACCCTGAAAATAAACTACAAATATGCAAGCTCAACATCAGCAGCCTAGTTTAAAGATCTGGAGCATCGCTGCGCTGTGTCGGCGAGTTACATGAATATCACATAGAGAAATTCTGTAAATGTGTACATAGTGTTATTTTGTATAAATAGATTTGTTATTTTGTAAATAAAGTAATTATCAACTTGGAGTTCAAGTATAACTGATCTCCACCACACGCTATCCTTATTACCGTCCTCTCACTGTGGCCAAGACACCTTTAGTCGTCAGCTTAGGCAACTGATCAGTCGTCGTTGGTGAGTCTGCCCTACTGACAGTGAGAAAACCCTCATCCAACTAGACCTTGTTCCTTCCTCAATCCATCTGTTGCCTTAGGTCGCCTGATAACAGAGTTCCTGCACTTATTTATATGTCTATTGTTTATTTTATGGTTAGGTTAGGGCAAGTAGGGCTTAGGGACTTAGAGCTGTAGGAATAGGGCTGTAGGAACCTTAGCTTTGTCTCACCTTTCCATTTCATGTCCAGTTGTGTTCAGCCCACAATTGGACATTTAAAATAATAGAACTCTCTCTTATACAGTGTCACTCATGAAAATTAATAAATTCTCATAAGGAACCAGTTTTTGGAATCTCCATACAAAATTGGCTGATGGGTCGATCAATTCGTATGGATCCAAATTTTATTATTTTGAGAAGTCTGTATAGGTTCTATAGAATAAGTTTTTCAGTTTCATGAGTAGAACAACCTATTAAAGTTTCCGGGAGTGTTTTTTACATTCTGTATATTGAAGCGTATCTAAATACGAGCATCAAGATAATTCAGCAAAATATAGGTATAATCTTTATATTAAAGATTTCGACAGCAGTTTATTCAAAGTTCATTTTATATAAATCTGATTCATATCTTATAAGCTAGGCAATGATGGCTAAGCAAAATATGACCCTTAAAACACATCCACATTTTTACGTTCTAGCACACGTGACCTGGCATCGAATAAATCCATCGTTTTACTTTAACAACAGATATGAAATTCACATTTTCCATCTTACGTTATAAAAAGTCTTAAATTTTTACATCCTTTTTATTACCAAGATTACAATAATGGGGTGTAGGGAGAGACTTAAATAAATACTATTTCTATATTTATTATTACAAGCAGGAAGTAAAATTTATCATTATAAGATATAGAGCCTAAAAACCTATATTAATGTACTTGAAAGTTCCATTTACAAAGTACACTGTAACTTTAAATATGTTTTTGTTGATCATGTTGATGGAAAAGTAACAAAGAACTAGTGTTAAACTGGCCCCAGAAAAGCGGATAGCATTTAAACATAATATCTATTGATATTTTATTCAGAAAAAGACTATGTTGACTACTATGTTTTAAACATTCTTTCAAGACAATGTTTTAGTATTCGACATAAATTTTTATTAATAAATAAATAAAAACATATAAATGACATTTCAGTCACGGTCATCAGATCTCAAATCAGATGTCATATTAGGTATTAATCGCTAAATTTCACTTAACCGCAACTATCTACCAACATTCTAGAAAACAACAAGCTTCAGCGTTTTTTGTCATCACCCTTTGACCCCATAACGAAAAATGTACTAAACATCATTATCGCTATACGGTGCCGTATGCAATTTATTGTTAACAATAATACTCTTTTTATGCCTAACACATTTGCTAGGAAAATATCAAACGAAGACTGTGTTATATTAAATTTTTATATGGAGGTAAAGGGAGATTTCTCATAATACTGTAAGCTTAGAGTCATACAATGTTGTTCTTGGCTTGTTTGAATATTTGTCACGACAATACCTCTATAATAATATACTGGTATACACAGTACCTATCTAGCTATATATGGGTAATTAAGTAAATTACATTTTGACACATTTTTTCCTAACTCATCTTAATTTTTCAGCTAACACTGGAAACATCGAAAAAGTTTTTGTATGTTTTCCACAAAAAAATATATCATATCATATTCAATACAGCCCACAAATCTTAAAATTTTCCCTATTAAACGTAATTGGGTTTATTATAATTCAAAATCCCAGTGTTCAGCACCCTACGCTCCGTCACTTACTTATCTGATGCAAAAGGCGTCGGCAATAAAACACCAAATGCACAGGGGAAATCTATATAACTGGTGTCTACCTTTTATCTTTATTCTTTTTCAGAATCCCATTCAAATTATGACGTCTTGCCTATTTATTGTGATTTTTTTAATGCCAAATTAGAGTTTGGAAGAAATGCGCGCTTTATAATGTAAAGATAAAAATCAATGTGGCAACAGCGAATTGGAATATTTTTTAAGAAACGTTCAAAATGCTAATCTTTGAACATTTATGCAGCTCCGACTGTTATACCAAATACACTGTGATACCACTCGTAGAAGCCAAGTTGTTTTTATGATAGCAGTACCTTAACTGGATGTCAGACTCAAATCGTGACATTTATATATATGTTTGTTACTTCTTTTACTCTAAAATTTAAAATTAATTATTGACGCAGTTAACTCGCGGATTATGGCGTTCAAAGATACTTTTTTTATTGTATAGCAAATTACATATCATACTCATTTTAAAAAGGTCCCCTCAATATCACCGCCACCGCCTGATTTGATTACGATATCTGTACAAAGTACGTAGGTAGTGATTTATTTTGTGCGTTTCTTTTCATCCCTTTGATCATATTTGTTGTTCGATTTAATAAGTAAGTAAGGAACAGGCAGACGAATTTCTTGTTAGAAATATAAAAGATTCATCTTCTTTGTGCCCTTCTCTGATTATATTTGAAGATCAAGCTACATATTTATTGCTGCACAAGTAAGGTGCACAAGTGTAATTTATAACCGTAAATATTATAAATGGCTCAGACAGACTTTGATTCTGATATATGAAAATATAATATACAAAGCAATGGAAATGTCATGTAGGTAGCGATAGGGCTGAGATTTCCTTTCCTCTAATTAATGAAGTCACATCATCCACGAGCCTGGCATTATTCCGTTGCGCCACCTCTCAAAAACTCAAATTTCAAAGATCAGTGACACCACTCCGCACTTTTCCATAAATAAAAAAAGGATTAACGTTAAAAAGTCAAAAAAGCCTCCATCCACTCCGAGTTAATGATACGGCACGGTGAGTGGCGAGAAACAAAGGTTAGGCTTCAGTTCACACCGTAATGTCGTATTTGTTACAGACCATGACTGCACTTTCATTCTCATTACAGAAAACTTTACAAGAAACAAGATAAAATATTTAAACTAACTAGTTTTGTTTTAAGTTTGTTCGAAAATCGCAACGAAATTTTTAGAAGTATTCCACTTACCTAAATGTAAAATGGTCGTAAAATGAATCCATAGATACCCATATTTTTTTAAACTAACGAATTTATAAGTTTATCGAAATTATTTGAAGAAAGCTTCTATGTAACATGATTATACTTAGTTTCTATTTCAGTTTTCTTTTACAATCAAATTTTAAATATTCAAATTTTCAAATTTTGTCGCAATCGGAATTATCAAACAAAACACGTATTAGTAATAAAACAAGTAAAAAGTATGATTAAAAAACATTTTATTTTCAGGTATTCATAAATAAGTACTAATTATAGGAATTGACATTTTATTTGTCTATTTTTCAAATTCTTGTGCTATCTTCGTGTTTAAACTGATTTTTTTGCGTAAAATCTGACTTTCAGTCTAACACACGGCAACGGGGCTCGAGACTCAACGCTTCTAGAGATGTCTCAATTTTTTCTCTTTTATTTTCGATCCGTTTTCCCGGGGTTTTTCGTCGAAAACGTCTGGTTCAGCTTCCTCAAGCACTTCATGGCTTAAGATCGCGTCCACCAGAGAGCTTTGTGGCGTTTTTGCACTTTTTGTGGTAGTCTGTAGGGATTCAAGCTAGATGCTGTTAAGCTAGACGGTGATAATAGAATTTGATATCCATCTGTGTTGTATTATATACTGTTGATGTTAAGTAAAATAATTGATACTGTCAAAAGTTCACTTAGTCTTGATTATAGGTATATCACAGCCTTTTTGTGAACTATGAGAACATGTTTTGAAAAGTGGAAGATGAAAATCAGAACAGGATCGCAAGTTATCTAAGTAGAATTTTTCTCGACTAACGTCGTCAAAATTCTTCTGATAATGTTAGTGGTATGCGTTCCTATTCTAAATAGAAAATATTTTATCGAAAATCTAATTTCAATTTCTGAACCTGAAATTGACATATCTGTAAGTTTCCACGTGATAAGTGACGAGAACAAAGAAACATCCGACTTCAAACAGATAAACTACGAGTATTTGCTGCTACGAAGAATATAACCGCCTCAGCCATATCTTGGGTACACTAAACAACATACAAAAACACGTCTTTCTAAGATTCGCGATCTGCATTATGGTTTCACCGGGGTTTCGCTTTCTTTCTTTTCACTTCCCCTTTTCGTCTAACATGTTTCACTTTTTCTTTTATATCATTTTTTTCTGCCGTGTTTCATATCATTTTCGTCGTAGCGTCTCGGGTGATTGCTCGCCCTGCAAGTGGGCTCCGCTACAATAGGATGGTATTTTCTTTTAATCCCTTATCTTGGAGTTGAGCACCCCAGCAGCGATATGAGAGGTTTCTATTCAGACGATATTTATAATAAGGTTATAGAAGACGTTTCTTGGCTAGTATACTAGTGATAAAATTCTGTAAACTAAAGAGATTTAAAATATCCCCAATAAACTTTAGCAACAATAAAGTATCAGCAGTGGAAACAAGTATGATTTATTTATTGCGTTATAGTATTATATTCATTTTTATTAATTAAGTAAACGATAATTATATGGAGCAAAATGTTCAAAATAACTTAAGTTTGTGATATAAAATCAAAATGTGCTTACAATGTATGAATCTGAATTTCAATTTCATAAACATATCCATCTAAATCTATCTCCGTTGGATCGTCTCAAGCAATTTACTTATGAATATTAATAGCGGCAACGCGGATAAGACGAATCAAAAAAAAATAAGGAGAAAACCGGGGACACCACTTACAAAAAGCCTCTCTGCGAGTTTCGACTCTCCAGTGATCCTTAAAAATGTAAAAATACATTTTGACGGATGACAAGACACAAAAGATCAGGGAGAGAACGCCCGCCTTACCTACCTCTTGTAATTTTCTGCACATTTAATATTTGAGAGTGTTTACTGCGTATTAATATTTATTAAGGGAGGATGTAGGCTTTAATAGCATAGGAGAAAACGGATGCAGAGAAATAAATATACCAATGATACTCTTTCAAAAAGTGCTTCTTATGAAGTTTTTGGTTTGATACAAAATCGTAATATAATATGTGTCTCGGCTACTCTATGACTGTGATCCTACTCGTGGATGAAATTATGCATTTTCAAAGCAGTTTATTCAATACCTTGGTTATCTTTAATGGCCTATAGTTGTACGTAGTTCCCACTGCTTCATTAAAAGCTGTTAGACATATTTACTGTTCTGTAAACTCTCCCGCTGTGAATTGATTCAGAATTACAGAAGAGGAACTTATAATTGATTTCATTGTTTTGAATGTCAAATTTTATGATAATATACGTATTTATATTTTTATCGCGTAAATTAAATAAATTAATACAACCAAGGAGTGTGTGGTGTATGGCCTAACCTTCCCTAGTTATGGGAAGAGACCCGTGCCCCTGTAGTGGGGACGATATTGAATTAAAATCATTTATTTTCAGGTTCACACAAAACAATAATATACAAAAAAGTTAAATTAATAACAATATGGGTTGTTAACAACAACCGAGTAAAATAATCTACATGTACTGGATTTTTTTGTCGTCTTTAATTTGTAAATCTACTCTATATAGTAATTCATTGCAGTCTCCATCAAATTACAAATTTTATTGTAACATAACATTAACAATGAGTCATCGAGTGCGATCCCGAGCACTTCCATCAAATCCGTCCAATAAGGCGTAAAGCGGCGTAAAGCCAGCTAGCCCTTGCGCGCCGTTTTGTGGGGCAATTAATTTCATGTTAAATACTAAAATAAGTTTATTTTACGGCACACATAAAAGTAAGAGATCGGAAGTCGGTGAAATTAAAAGTGAAATAATAAAACTGGCAATCCTAATAAATTGTGCAGGAAAAAATAAATTGTTTATGAGTTGAACTAAGAATGATGCGTGCGTTTCAGTTACTTTAACACGCAGTGTTGGAGATTATTACTATTTATACTAATATGTCATATTTATTTCTGTAATGCAACTTGGTTTTTAGTGTCCCAATTGGTCAAACGTACGTATGAAAATAACTTGAGCATATGGCAACTTGCCAAGAGCTTCAGTTATTTAATCGCGTATTTTATTATTATAAAACGGATTTACGCTTTGGATTGAATATTCTATTCTTACGCCATTGCATTGCAACCACATTTGTTTAAACAGTATTTTACCTCTTTGCCTTCTGTGTCTATATCTTCGACATATACCTAACTACTAGTACTGCCTAATACTACGCTCAAGTCTCCCTAACTAATTCGATACGACTGTAAAAGCCCCATCTACTTTTTATTTATTTCACACTTAAACAAAGTAGTGCCTACCGGATTTTATTTCGACATAAACTGTTACCTATCTATTGGATAGATTTAATTTTCTTTTCCTCAGCACTTTTTTATTTTACTGGCACTTTGTTATTGGTGAAGTAAATAGGTAGTGTAATACATTATTTTCCTAGCTTTGCCTATGTAAAGAGAAAATTTAATGGTTCAATATTTTTTAGGACAATGTGTTTTATATGAAAGACTAGCTTTCTGCTTGCGGCTTCGGCTTTCTACTTGCAAACTATTTTTATTCATAGCATGTGAATAACTTGTGGAATCGGGATAAAATATAGCATAGGTATGTCCTTCTCCATATCATAGGATACGTACGTGCATGCCTTTCGTCAAGATTGGTTGACTCGTTGAAGCTTCGCCAACGAGCAAACCAACACATTATCACATTTGCAATATAAATCAGATATTTAATTAATTTTAAACGGTCAAAATCTTCCTAAGGTAAAAACGACGCCCTAACTATGAAAATAGTATTCAAAGGAATCGCAGCGCCTTAACCAGTTGTGGCTAAGCACAAATCGTGCGTGTGTTGTGATGGGTGCGCGCGGCTGTACCACGGTTCATCGACTCGCCACTCGCCACTCGCCGCTCGCCACTTGCCGCCACGCAGCCGCGTGAATCACTGCGGTTAGACAAAGGCAACAACACCGAACATCCACGTGCGTGCTTTAGAAAAACACATCCATCGTCTAACTAAACCAATGATGATTTTAAAAACCACTCGTAGGTATGAACCATCGCTTATGCGTAATTTATTTTTTTATGTACTCATAGCATAAAATCAACACAGAGTTTTAAGAATTTGTGATTCGCTTTGCGCACTTTGCGGAATTGAGTATAGGTATCTGTTTGCTTGTTAGACATCTTGCAATATATACGTATTTATATACTTGATACTAAACAATTAGACAAACATTCTGCGAAAAAATTGTTACATTTTAACAGTAGGCAACAATTAGGCAGTTCTTGCTCATCATCAGCGGATTGCTACGACTTCTTCGTACGGCAAAAGTAAAGCAAAGGCCTTGCCGGCAGTTCTGATAACTCATCTCATCTCATAAGAAATAAGTATCTGTCGTTATATTACAGTTATATGTATATGGCATGGTTAGAATGATGGCTATTTACAGCACTTTTCTATACATTAGTAATAAAGATGTAGTTGTACCAACCTCGTCAGCATCATCAGAGGCAGCGCTGTCAGCAACGTCCGTTCCGCCCTTGTCCCGCCAATGCTTCTCGCTGGTCACCGAGAAAGTGAAAGTCCTCTCGCGGCGAGGACTCAGGAGTACCCCAGCTGGTGTCCTCGGGCTGCCATAGCCGAAGATCTCCAGGTTCCTCGTCGAAAACGGGTCACTCCCATTATCGGTCCGGGGACTGACAAATACGTCGTCTTCGAGGTCTGAGTCCAGGGTGATGGCAAGAGGCGGCGACGAGGCTGAGCGGCGGCACGAAGCCTGCGGCGGCGATACTGGCCTCTCCATGTCCGACTCCGAGAATGGCCGATCTAGTGAAATAAAAAACAACAGTATTAGTGTAATTTGGGAACAAATTTTAACAAGTTGCTAACCTACAATTTTACATGTCTATTAATATCAAACCGCGTTCATAACTTTTACAATTCTGTCAGTCAAGATTGAATTGGTATCGTAAAATTAATGTCTGGCCTAAGAAATGAATCATGGACCTATAATCTTTATTATAAGCCATTTCGCCTACGTTTGTGATTTTCATATCTTTTATGTGGGCGGTAAAAGATGTTATATATGTTTATTTTTAGATTGTAATCAAAACAACGTGAATACAATACGAGAACATTTACCTTATGAATGATAGAATATACAGGACTTAAGGTTTTTGAGAGAAGTATACGTAAGTTAGCTACCTACTCTCCGATTCATAATAAGAAAGGTGATTCTGACTGATCACACCACAAATTTTACTCGCAAATTATACATATATGACTATATTATAGTCAGGAGACGTTTCACTTTGATATTACGTCTTCTTTTTACACAGAACATAGGTATACGAATTAAAAATGAATGCCCTTAAATGGGTGTTAAGCTGTGAGGATGATTTATCTAAAATTTACCGAAGATATGTAGGTATATCTGCAGCTTGTAACACACTATTTGTCCGAAGTACTGCTGCCGTTTGAGATTGATTCAACCCGACAATAGTTTTGGACTTCCTTCGAGAAGACACAAAATTTGCCACTCGAGATCATTGAAGAGGTCTCAAAGTTGACTACCTACTCAATTTATTGGTTGATTGGGCGACGGGGGCGTGAAGAGGGCAACAATGGCTTCAAGAGCTGCATTTATGGACCCCTGCATTTCCTTTCCAACGACAATCATAAAATGTCATCATCTGATTTGATACTAGTAAGTGTGGATAGTACTGAACAGTATTACAATTTCAATAATGTACTTTACTCACGTACGTGAGTACTTTAGAACTTTTATAGAAGCTATTCAGACATAATACACTGATTCTCTGTGTCCAGAAACAAGTAGGTAGCTTTTTTATTTAAATATGAGATAGTGTTAAGTCTTATTGGTTCTTAAAAACAAGAGCTTTGCAATTTTACGTTTCTGTGAATTTTCCTAAAATTAGACTCCCCAGTAAGTTTTCTTACTGCTCCAATAGATTTTTCAATACTTATACAAGTTTTACAAATTATAATGATTCTACTTATTTAGTTGTAACAAAATAAGTACTACCGAGCTACCTGTGTTATAAGTGTGGAACTATTCGCTATAGGCAACCGACGACGTGAGATTCACAGGAGCCTTCAATAGGTTTAAAACAAAAATGAAGTATAAGAAACATAAATTAATATAAAATGTTGGCGTGGTCCGCGAGCAAACCCGTTTCTATGCGCCCGCGCCGGAGTACCGCGGCACACGTGCAGCGACCGGCCGCTGCGAGAGGGAGATAGCGTGCGTCAGGCCTTTTCATTCTAGTGCATCATTGGGTTAATGAGGATAAGACAAATAATGAAATTCTTATTTTGCTCCTGTCTAATTATATACAGTGTGTTAAAAAGGCGCGTTTTAAATTTTTAAGGGGTTACTTAGAATCAAGTAGAGAATACAGAAAAAAATATTGAAAAATTCCGATCTTAAATTTCAAACGCATTTTTTTTAACAACCTGTATAATTAGGCAGGAGCAAAATGTGAATTTCATTATTTGTCTTATTTTCATTAACCTGAATTAATATCTGAATAGTGAATCAAAAATTTGTATGAGAAACTAAAAAAACAATTTTACATTGGATTTTTAAAATATTTTTCCTGTATTCTATAATTGTTTTTATGTAACTCTTTAAAATTTCAAACAAACTTTTTTAACATTTGTATTGTTCGTTTTTTTCTGAAATATCTGAAAACTAAGTTACCACTACTCATGAAATTGTACACCTTTCCGCAGAAACCACTAGTAAATTAATTAACTGATTCGAGAACTTTGTGTAGAAAGTGCAAACAAATTGATTCGAGCTGATCATAAGATGTCTTGGGGAAATTTCTGCAGTTTTAAAAAGAATAGTCACAATCAATTTTTCTCAGGTATTTCAGAATGACGCTATAGGATATACAGTTAAAATGGGAGTTTTGAGTTCATCGGATATACTCGTTCAACGGATTGCCAATATGACACTGTTATTTTTATTCCAAGAATGTATTTATGAAAAATAAATTATTTTAATACCAAGAGAACGTCATCACCATTTTAAAAACCGTCAATCTAAAAATATAATGTCACAGTCACAGTCTTATCCATGTTACTTTATCGCGGTGCACAAGTTCTTTTTCTTTATACGCTGGATGCGTAACACAGGTGTCCCTAGCTTACACCTATTGACTATACTGATGCAATACGTCGATATGGCGGATATATCCGACGACGTAAATAATAATAAATATACGTATTTTATTGACAAAGTAGGTGTATGCAGGCAGGGCATTGACATCATGACAACCTATTCATCAAACTGAACATCTTTTTCAGGGGACATGAGTTGCAAAATTTGTTTTAATTTATAAGTATATTATATATTTTATAGGTATATTATATGATTTAAAAAATCAATTCAGTCATGTCGTAATTTACTTGTAAATTATGAAGTCATCCCTGTATGTAATTAAGCGTGAACATATTATATTTTTATCGAACCTTGATCCAACTTAGATACTGCCATGTCTCCAGTATTTTGATTTAGAATGTTTTATGATTTTAAAAATGTATCTGTCTGTAGATCTTGGCTCTCAAACGGGAGGACAGTTTTAAATGAGGTTTTCTTTGATTAAAAGCAGATCCTTATGTCTTGAAATATGTTTTTGTTGACAACAGGTTCAGTGGTTATTTAGTTATGTATTCGATGTTTATTTAGTTATGTATTGTAGTTATGAAATTAAGTGTTAATGTCAATATACGAATACCTATACACCTAATAATAAACGTAATAACCATTTACTGCATTTCAACGAGACTGATTTCATCACCTGACATCTTGCGGTATCTTAATTTGCTGATTCTATACCAACAAGCAGCGGCCAGTTCGCTGGAAGTGCGTAATGTTGGGTTTGAGCAACCAGTTGTAATGAGGTGGACATATAATTTATCCTCATTTACCTCTTACACCCCTTAGACAGAAAGGAAAATATCTTACACCAAAGAAGTATTCACACAAACGAACCATATTTTAATCTTTAGAACGCAGTGTTATAAAAGGTTTGTGTAAAAACGAAATCAATTTACTTATATATACTTATATATAAGTTAAGAGGGTATAAATAACGTCTATACTATATCACTTACTTTGTTCAAAAGTAAACAGAGAGATACGTAAGAAGTAGCACATCAAACTTTAGAGTGTAATAAAATGGTCAACTTTATTGCTCTCATAAATCAAGTATCGATGTAGGATCGCTCTTGCAAAACTAAAGGTCTGTTTTTTTAACTAGAGTAACTTGACTTGTATTTGTAAAGATGACGTAAAATTGTGGCAGCATTTTCGGATCTACGTTATTATAATTTTAAGACATTTTACATTAAATAAACGTAATTTATATTAAAAATAAACGGTGCCCTACCGTTTGGGTTTATTCTACATTTAAAAAATCTTTAATTAATTTAAGTAAATAAACAGTATGTAGGCAGTTAATGTTTAATTAAAAATTCCAGTATCCATTTATTTATTTTTTGTATAGAATACGATTCAAAGATGCTACTACTCAACTTCTCTAAATTGATAGATAAGTATCATGTAGAGCTGACCTATCGTTTCAAAAATCTCACGATCTAATCAAAGGCCAACCCTTACAATCGCAGTTAACAGATATTTCACACACCGCCGGGCTAAAGCGGCTTGAATTGACGATTTGTCACACTGACCAGTACCGAGTTTAAAGTGATTATTCCATGCGGACAACTCGATGACTTCACACAAAAACTATACGTCCCATCATCACTGCATGATTAATCGATTGAAGAATCGTGATCATGGTCTTTACCTATTTCTCAGGATCAAATCTTTACAGATTATTTATATGAGTACTACAAAAATGTTTGAATCCTTGTGGAATAATAAACGGTCGTGTATCAAACGAGTATCTTTTTTTATATTGTGAACATACACGAGTGAACAGTTAAGAAGACGACAGAGATCAGTTAAACGTGTAATTTGAAAACAAGTCCTGGATTGGATACAGTTGATAGGGTCCAACTAGTTAAATTCATTATATCTAGCGTTTTTTAAACACAGTAATTATAATACTCTAGTCATGCGTAAGTTAGACTGGTTATACGTATGTTGTACGTATAACGATAATAAACCTGCTAGATATGCCGCTTAAAAAAACATATACAGAATGATTTCTAGTCAATAGGTAATTAATCAGTTAATTTGTAAATTTGTACAGAAGTTTTTTGTTTTATATGATGAAGGTGCATTTGGGTAAGATGTTCAGTTTAATTAGTAGAGTGAATGGTAATGATATCAATGAATAAAATGATATCATTTACAGATTCTTGTAAGATCGACGAACATATAATCCAATTTCGTAAACTGCATATTAAAATATGCCTTTTAATTAAACAGATACGTATCATATTTTATATTATTATTATTATCTTACCTTGATATTCCCTATCGTAAAGCAGTACTTATATAATTGTTTAAAAATCATTTCTATTACCCACCAAAGTAAAAGAAGAGAGTATAAAAAAATCATGTGATTAACAGATATTATCCCGACCGCTTTCGTTCAATTATCCGTTATTAGAGTTAATTGCATCCTATTATCTGTGATATACCAAATCATAAGCAAAGCGTCATTAGCCACGATCGAACCATTGCTGGCACCGTGGAGTGGCCAACTCATGTTGAACACGCTGAAGCTTTATTTAATAACCTTTGAAGAACATAATATTAACTTCGTTTAACGAGGAGCGTCTTTTATTTTTGGTTTTTCGGTAAGGCAGTGACTATTTATTCGCTAATTTTCGAAAACTAGAGTGACTAAAAATGAAACCATGTTGTCATAATATAGAAAAAATATCAGTTTATTCTAATCTGTAAAATAAATCAAAATTTCCTTACAGCCAAAACTCTTTGCAAAAGCCAAAGCCAAAACTTTTTACTGAGTGCAAAAATAGTACTTTTAGTATAAACTTTTGAGACAGTCTCACCTCTAGCTACAAAACCTCACTGACTAATACTTATGTTACATATAACGAAACATCTAGCACCGAAAATATTCTTCTTTGAACTTGATGCTACGCCTAAAGAAACATAGCATAGGAAAGACATCAACGCGAGATTTGTGCTACGCCGAACTAAACGAATCATGTAATGGTTATTTTTATTATTTCTACCTACAAAATAAAAAGTTTTCAGTCTTAAGTTTAAATATGGCCTGGAATACATTTCTTTACCTATTTCTTAATTATCTGACTTGGCCTATATTTCTAGCTCAAATAAATATACAAGTAAACATGTTAAAACAAAATAAATTTAAAAAAGGAGGTTAACCCATTTCTCACTAAGAAACTTCAAAAATAATATTTGGTGTCTTTGTGTTTCTTTGGCCTAGTAATGTAGTCGAATAGTAATTATGCAATTATTCACTAACACAAAACTGTGCGTCTGTGTGATTATTATAACAATATACTCAGTGAATTCATTTCTGAAAGCAGTCGCATCCGAGTTGGCATTGTATGCAAATTACCTTCAAACTTATTAATTACTGCGCTTGGACATAGCGAAGAATAATAAACAGCTTTAGTATTGTACGACAGACGACTTTTGAGCATGGCATTGCAAACGGACACAATATGGGGGATGGAAATATTTAAATACAATTTGTACAATATCTTATCTAACAGTTTTATAAAGTATATCGAAAAATATGTGGTCATATTAAATTTATCTTCTGAATCTATTTTTTAAAGGAATCTTTTTTTGTGAATTTACTTACCTATGAAACAATTTTCAGTTGTTCAAGAGCAGCGTCAAATTAAATATCTAGTGTCAGGTAGTCTTGTCAAATTAAATTTAGAAAGATCGGAACCATCTAGGATAGTTTTCTTTCTTTAGGAAATCTTAAGGAAAAAATATTCTAAGATAACGTGGCGCAACTACCATTTAACTCAAGACGTATAAGCTTAAACAATTTAAGGTAGCTACTGCACTACGCACCCTTTATATGGTAATATATTCACTGCCATTGTGATGTTTTATCTATTGTAATAATAAATAAGTAAGAGTTACAGACATACCGTCAAAAGGTTCACTGCTATTTGTTAATAAAAAAACGGAGACAAGAAGTAGCTTATCACATCAGCATGGCTGGTATATATTTTAAAAACGGCCTGACCTGACTGTCGTAAAATCGGACCCGTATACTTAAAGGAAAAGATTTATTTGTGGCGAGCTCGGTAGCCAAAAAATGGGGGGACAAAATATTTTCGACCCGTATATAATTGATGAAATAAGAATTTTGGAAAGCTGTATTTAGCAATTTTATATCCCTCTTTCAAAAAGCTTCCATAACATACCTACATTTGTCGTACTTCTTAATTAAAATAAGTCTACATTTGGAGGTTAATATAAATGAATCTTTTTTTTGTGAATATTGTTTGATCCTCGAGTATATTTTAGTTTTTTAGTGCTTTTGATGCTTACTGATATATCTTTACCGAGTTCATTATTTGGTCAAAATATTATTGTATGTTGTATTTTTCACTCTGAAACTAGTGGTTTACTTCTCCCCATCCTCCATACTACGTCTTAAATCTTCTGTCTTTTTTATTATTTATCTGTCTTGACGGTCCTTTAGAACCAATTCAATTTTTTTATCAAGAGCTTAAACAAATACCTAAATATACAGCCTTAATCGCTCTTGTCATTATATGTATACTACCACACTAGCCCAAAAGCAATAATTTTTGTTTGAAACCGTATACAAGGTACTATCGTGGCATAAATTAGAGGTTTTATTCTTTTTTATCTCTCGCAGAGAGCTACAGTGGGTGGACGACTGGTGACTTGCGTACGTGTATGGTCTGCAAAAACACTTTAAAGTACCATTTTTCCTTTAAACTTTTTGACAGTTTTACAAAGCCTTCACACATAATATAATTCATAAATTGTGTAGCGTTATATTAAAGTTACCAAACATTTAGTTTCTTTTTATGTTCATGATTTCTAAATATCGACTACCTATCTGAAAAACTAAGGTACTTACACCTACAACACTTTTTTTATCCTTCCTTTTGCTAATTTTGATAAGCAATATTTTACCTATGTACATGTATATTTATAGAGTTGTTAAATACCTATACATATTATAATACTACGTGATTTTATTATAATTTAATGTCACGAGTTAACTTGAATAAATGTAACTGCATTGCTTTAAGAAAGTATACCATGTTATTTTTTTGTCTATCTGTACTCTGCTCGAGTCAATAATATCACGATTATTACCGTTCAGTTACGTCCGTGCTGGCCCACTACTGGCTTTACGCGCTTTGTCTGTGTGCGTGTATAGTAATTGTGGACATAAACTATACACAACAGAACAGAATATATAGTATTATAGTAATTTGAACGTTGCTGCGCAGCGTGAGCGTAAGGTTGTTGGCTCCGTGCGCGTGTGTGTACAAGCTTTAAAGGTAACTTTGTATGTATGTAAAAGTTGCTTCGGGCTTAGGCTACTGTGGCCAGCAGCATCTTCTATTAAATACATACGGCTTTGATAATTTTAGGTTAATTATCAAAGCGCTGCACTAGCTACTTAACAGGGAGAGAAAACTGCATAGAATGTATTATAAATAACAAAATTGGTTTATGTTGTTACCTACCTACTTAAATTTTTATACAGGAGCAACCCAATTAATTAAATATATTTATATACCACGAAATGCAAATCAAACATTCAGAATCTGAAAAACTAAAACAAAAATAAGCAAGCACTAAGTTAATAAAAATCAAAACACGATCGCAAAAGCGTATTTACACACGCATACAGAAAAGAAAATTCACAAATACATAAACAATTCATTATTCGCGTCGCGTCTGAATTCAACAGAACCGTACTCAGCATTATAGGTACCGTTAACAAAAACAAAAGCCCACATCTGGCACGGCTCTGAAGGTAATTATGTGTTTATTTTTTATAGTGCCACATCATTTTGTGCTTTAACGTAGTCATATTACGGGCGAAGCATTATCCAGTGGTGTTTTTTTTCTTTATAAATGCAGTGCCTGGCCGGTCATTTGAGTGTGCGCATGCAGTGATATTGTCTCTTGCTATTGCTGTTCGTAGATGCTCTCCGGCCCAGAAATTCGATTACATGGGATATTATATACATTTTCAGGTTCGCAAAAGTTCTATGATGATAAAATACCTATTCAATTTAGAGCATAATTATTTTTTCTCTTACTGAGCTTCGTTTAATCAATTTGCAAATATGATATTATGAAAATATTAATAATCATTTTCTCTAGAAATTTAATAAAATATTTAAGAATTTATGAGAAAAAATTACTTGACTTCAGAATAGATGTATAATTAACAAATACACTTTATTATTTAGTTTATCAAATATGGTTATAAACTTGCTTATATTATCTTTTTGCAAAACACGCCACAATATAAGATAAAAAATACACTTTCAATCAGAATATTAATCATCTACTTATTTTCATTAAACAACTTTGGTGTTCAAATGTTTTATTATTCATTATTATTTCGTAATACCACAAAATAAGAACAAGAATCGTGAATAATCTTTAATAATGCGATTTTACACGAAAATATCATTAGGGTGACATTATTCCATTTTATCCGCAAATAATAGGCTATAATACCAGTATGATTATTTATTTACACCACAGCGTAAGGGAGGGTCCCTGAGCTGTACGATATGATATCGTGTTAAATATTTGATTATCGATCCATTTATTAAGAAAAGTTTATAAAACCATAAGTCGAACTCTATTTACTGGCTTCAAAAATTAAACTAGAGCATAAGCTTTCTGATAAACTTCTAGCCTTTAAAAATATATTTGACCCTTTACGTCAATTTTTCATATTTTTTTTTCAGTTAATAGCTATAAAATATAGCTAAAGGCAACAAAGTAAGTCAAGAAGGCTTTGGAAGAATAACAAAATCAAAATAAAAAGAAGATCCGTCACGAACATAGGCGAGGGAGAGCGAAGAGAAAAAAAACTTACAAAAGTTCAACATTTATTTTGGTTGCGTCTCTTTTGCTCCATCGTAAGATTTGTGCTGCTTTCTCGTTCTATGACGCTGAACGTTGGACACCTGTGCTTTAGTTTCCCTTGAGTACCAACGACCTCATCCCAGCTTCGGCACAAAACGACCCAACTATATTCCGTGAAGAACGTCAATATGGGTCTTAATATCGACTGTCGAAGCACATTTTCGATTGATGCCACAATAATAAGATATTTTTTATTTTTTTGATGTAAGGCAATCATTGTCGTGTACCAATTTGATTCGTAGCAAGTTCGAAAGTTTAGTTTTTTTTCCCTACAATGCGTAAACTAACTAATGTATTGTAATAATAATAATATTTAATGGAACACCTGTTAGCTAGCTGCGCTAATCCTATTGTTAGAAATCTTCACAATAAGGTAAAATTAGGGTACCAGTTTTTGTGAGGTGGCGAATTCAATACTGCCCACTGCACCGGCTTTATAAAAATAAAATACAAAAAAGAAATATATCCAAGAGTATAATTATGTTTATATACAAGTTTGATCTACTTAGCTACGAGGTTAGGTTGCTAGGAGATTTTTTTTCTTGTAGTTTTGTACGAAAATTAGTATTTTATAATAACTATGCAGAAACTTCTTTCAAATACCTAAAAACTTAAAAATATAAATTTTTGACATAATTTTGCAAATGGAGTTATAATCCTAGTTTGGGGCCAGGACCGCGTGTGATTGATTTGTCTGGGATATTTGTATTAATGCGATTTTGGCAAGTATTTTTTAAATCAGCAATTTTTCAGGATTTTCTATGCTTGATTTGGGGTTTTCGCGCGATGTTTGGTTTATTCTAATGTATCACGCCTGAGATCTTCTGATTTTCTACAACAGATTTTATAAATGCTACCACTGTTACACTGACTGATGTATTTTAGATAAGCAGGCGCAGTAGACCTTTTAAAATACCCTTACCCCAAACTCAAGCTGAATATCAATTAAGTTTTTCTTGAATTCTGAATATATTACATACTAAACTTGATACATTGATTATTATGGTGTGAATGATAAATGATCTCTTATTATGCGCTGGCGTTGATAGGCATAACGACAGGATTTTGTTTAAAACCGATTTAAATTTAGCTTTTTTGTTGCACAGTAGTCACCTAAGACGGTTATTGTTCCCAAATAGAACAAATGTATAATGCACAAGATTAAAATAAAATAAAAATCGGTTTGTTTTACTTTAGATAAAGTATTTGCTCATTTATATTTATAAAAATAATAAGAAATCTGGTTAAAAAATATTTCGTATTTCAAATACAATACGAATTCCGATAATTTACTTTTAATGCTAGTCAGTATCTAAATCCAATTTCTGAGTAATGTTAAGAGAAACGCTCGTACCTATGTTTCTATCCTAAGCATCGCTCCGTCAAACTTACTCTAAAGCTAAAGGTGCCAGCCTCGTACGTAAGTACTTACGTACTACGATAGTACAGATCTGATTCCGTTTAGACCCAGTTCCTCCGAGCGAGATCGGTGGCCATGGTACCACTCGATCAAGAACTTGTAGGTGTAACTTAAGTAGCCAGTGAACTACACTTCGGCTCTAGCTGTACGTAACATATAGATTAAAAAGTAGCAGCTCGCGCTACCGGACAAAGTTGACTGACCTCGGGCGGGCGCTCGCACCGTGCGCGGCCCGCAGTGCGCCGGCTGAGCGCAGCGCCGCGCTGCGCTTGCGCATCTCGTTGATTTTTTTGCGTAGCAAGCAAGCATGACTTTTCTGATGAACTTAAAACTTTATTTTATACTTATTTTATTGCGTACGTATTAAGTTTGCTAATCATAAATAGGAATGACTAAACTGACCTACACTTCGCCTTTATTATGGGTTATAAATTTGAATGATGGGCTATAGTCAATTATTGAGTAACCCTGTGGTATAGTGGTTAACATTATTATTTTCTGCATGCTCGAGAGAGATGATGGGTTCGATTTCCATAGGTACCTTTATGTACATAGGTACCTACCTCATACAAATATTCGTGTGACGAAAAGAGTTAGTTCATTCTGTACCTGTGTGTTTAAAATGTATTGTATAGGTAGGCGTATTTTATACATGTTATAGGTAAGTAAATTTCAAAGGCTTGATTAAATAAAAAATCCAAATTAAAATATAGGTATAAATATAAATACATAAAATATTTATTTTAATTACTTTTATTGCTCTAAATAATTCAACTTTATATAATACCTATATCATAGTATAGTCGTTAGTATAATCGTCTTTATATTATAGTCGCTTATCAATCCAGTTTTTAAACAGTTTTTCTACTTTGAAATACCTATGTAAAAATTTGAAACTTACATTAATTTGATTGAAACTTAGCCCCACTGTGTGTAGTAGAGCCATAGGGTTCATCCACAGCACTGAAGACGCTATGAGATGTTAGCAATAGTCTGACTTCTAAATAAGGACCTTACGTATCACAGCAACATACTGAACCAACTTAAAGCTAGCCATAAACATAAACGAGCGATCTGCGTAGACGTTGCGCAGACGCAGCGCAGCGCTGCTCTATGTTTGGAGTCCAGTGAACATTAAAAAAGTTCTGTCGCCGGGCAGAGCGCAGCGCAGCGAGCGCGCCAGATGTTCGTGACCTACGTCAACGTAGCTTCCACTATTTCCCATTTCTCATAACATAACATAACATAACAGACGGGCGTAAACAACGAAGCGCCACCAAACTCGAAGAAATTCCCGCCGACTATTTATGAAACTGGAAATAACTGGTATAGTAAGCAAAAACTGTTTACAATTCTTCATTATTATTGTTTGTTTGTACTTGGTTTACTTTCGTCTGTTATGCCGCACCTTTGTGTTGCCGCTACGTGCTACGCTACAAGGCAGGGGAGGGGAGTATTGCTTTTCCAATAATTTCTTATTAACTTTGAGACAACCCCGTTGGAAGTGCGATGGAAACTTACTCTGTAAACTCCTATCTAGGTAGGTGTCCCGCTGTAATTTTCGTGATAACAATAGTAAAAACTCGAATCTATTAAGTCTGTTAAACTATTTAACACACGTCTAAAACCGTAGCTTCTAACTCTTACATATACTATAGGATTTTTTATCTCTCTTGTAAATATTTACCTTTGTTAGTTTTATTCATGTATTCCTTTTATTCCTTTATGTGCGTAGGTTCTTAAGTTAGCGTTTCTTATTATCTTTATCTCGAAATTCTTGTATTTACTCAAATATTGTTTATTTTCGGTACAACCTCAATTCAATGTTTTTATTTTTTCTATATTTTATTCTTAAGGAGTTTGCATCAGTTGTATATTATTAAGGGAGTAATTAAGAACTACGGACTTTTTGCTTTAACACCTTTTTTTCTTGGCGAGTGAGAATAGCCAGGACTGATGACAAGAATGTCAAAATGGAAAATTAAAAACGAACACGACCACTCTTCGATTTTGCTTGACCAAGAGCGGGCGGAGATTTGTTTAATTGCCGACTTCTATTAATCAAAATCCTTGGAACGGAAGCCCGGGACCCCTCTCCTTCGTGTGTTCCTTCTTATAGTCCCGGGCCCTCGTGCTGCCATCCCAGCCGCTCCACCGGCCGCCGTCAGAGCGAGCCCCTCCGGCCGCCCGCCCGACGAACCAAGCCGCCCGCCGCCGCCGCCTCATGTGATGTTGTTTATTTTAAATAGTGAAATAGTGCGTATTGATCGTGGACACTGAGGACACTTTTTAGAATAGGCTTTTTGTATAGTTTTCTTTTATTTATTAAATATTGTAATCCCAGATAGCCCCCTCTTTTCTTTAGTAACGTAACAATACCTACATCGATATAAATACGACATCTTGTAAGTATATTCATATTATATATGTTTCAAAAGTCCCGTTAATTTATAGCCCGTACGAGACAAGTCATAACGATTCAAACAGAGTACTCGATGTGATTGTTGTACCCCCATATAAGGAGCTACAGAGTAACCCAGGGAACAGCCTGCTTGAAAAGGTGTCCGATTATAGAAACCATCTCACACAGAAGTAATACAAACGTAGCTAAATATGTGTATTTGTGAATTTTTACTGTGAAATTACACAAACACATAAACAGAAACATTAATTTCACAGAACAAATACCTACGTATATACATAATAAACGTTATCACTAAAATCTTTATTTGTGTCGGTTAAATTAGTAAATACGTTTTAATAAGAAAATACATTAAAGAGTAATATTCGTATTATTTAATCTAATTTGGCATGTTAAGGGTATAAAAATGTAAACAAAACATTAATAGCATTCAATTTGCTAAGACTTGAAGGCCTTGATAACTGCAGTCGATCGCTGGCGCATAAAAGTATACGACCCAAGTAATGCACAGTGTGCTTAGGTATACTGAGCTCACACACAAGGAGTTAAAGATAATATCGCTATAAAATCGAGTTGGCAGTTAAACTATTTCAAAATCTGCATGAACCGGTTCAAAGATATGTTGAATGCGTATTATTATATCCGAACACGAATCAACTGAAAATGGAAACTGGAAAATCGTTATATTCATTACGACCAACTGCCCTTGACATTTCTTGACATAGCGTCGTGCATGATACATAAAACTTTTACAAGTTGTTATGGTGCGGAGTCTGTGAGGAGTTTATTTTTAAATTTTTAATTATTTTTATGTGTCCTATTTATGCTTTGATGTCCGCCAATTTTATTAACGCTATTCTTTACCTTTATCAGATACATATCTAATTATATATTGTATCACGTATATGTATAACATATTGATAATTTGGTCGGTGCCATCACATCTTTTCGAGTATTGAAATAAAATAAGCCTCCTTAAAATCTATTTTCAATAAAAATCTATATCTACATGCTTAAGGTTATATTTTCTTGTAGCCTATTGTGACAATTTACTGCAACTGCAGCACTAGCACAGCAGCTAGTTAAACCGCAATTATTACGCATTGGGACACGTGCAGAGACAGCATGGCGGCTAACAGCTCCTTTGTTTGGCACAACCTCATGTTTCGCTCCCGGTTAAGAATAACACTCTTTTGTTAGTCAAGGCCTTCGCAGTGGACTTGGCAAATATTATTCCGTTTGTACGTGTTTGTGACATACAACTATTACGGCATATGTTTTTTGTTTTTACTCTAAGCTAAAAGAAAGATCAAGCTTTTGTTTTTTTATTTTATTTATTGTGAAATTATACTTTTTTCTTTGATTATTATCATGTTCATGAGACAAATATCAAACTATGATAGATAAAGATGTATGTAGTTGTACATATTTAACAGATCAAAGTCAAAAGAGAGTAGAGATGTGTATATAGTTCGTTTTATTTCGGGTACGCGATTTAACCTTCCAATTTTAAAAGCAATTCCAAGCATTTCAGTCTAATAAGACAAAAACGCTGTTTTCAAGGGACTTGTCATTTAACCTTAAATTAAAATGTCGAAAATCAATGTATCTGTCACTCTGTCAAAGTGAAAAGAGCATTAGTCATGTTGTAACATATTTTTTTAGAGGTAGTTCCCCACTGTTTCCTTAAATAGCAAGTTTGAAAGTAATCTCTAATAGATTTTACAATCAATGACTTCCTTTAAATGTTTGACTTTCTTGTAAGTACCAATACAACTTGAAATAATAAAGTCAATTTAAAAATGTTGTGAAACAGTTTTTGTATTCAAATAACAGAACCCCATAGAAAAGGCCTTATTATTCTTTATACCGACCGACCAACCGAAATTAAAGTAAATTAATTGCAAATAATATTTCAAAAACACTTGAGGAAACAAAGAAATTCTATGACAAATACTTCCATATAAATCTGGAGTGTCTCCAAAAATAGTACAATGGCGTACCCCAACAGACCAAACTTAATCTCAACTAGAAATCTTCTGAACTTAAATGAATATTAATATAGTGAAGACAAAAGGCACCCTAATTTGTGTAGTCAAATACATTTAAATAAGGCAGAAGACAAAATGCTACTTAAAACTCGTCGACTTCACGTTTTAAATTAATGAATGTGTCTTTTTTACAAAACTTTTTTTTTATGAATTGACAAAGATGCCCCTCACTGGTGGGACAGCCAATAAATTCTAGTGTAATTATAGTTTGGGGCGTTTTGTTGAAAAGCAATTTGAGTAGACGGGATCTCGTCGTAGGATTACGCGTAATTACCAGTAAAACTACACATAGATCACGTGATCACAATAAAAAATAACCCGTCTTAGTGTTGTTATTTACGGCAGTGATTTTTGTATTTTATATTATAGAAGCCGTAGGCGCATGATTTTGACGTCAGTCAATTAGTTTATCGTAAGATGACGGTTTAAAAAATAATGAGTTTTGAAGAGAACCCGTAAAGTGCAATGAATAGACTTGTCCGGATTTAACCAAGTGGCAATCTTGCGAACTTTACTCATATAAATGTCAATTTCGTTCAATGACCGCCGTAACATAAAATGTAACGGCGCGGTGCTGGTTAAGCGCTGCACTGAGCTTTTGCAGCCCTACCAGCGCATTGTCAACTTTTAATTTTGAAAGACAGGAAAAAGTTCAATTTGAAATGCTCTTAACTCTCTACCTGCTTTGAATAAACTCTCTTTTTATTATCATAAAATATAATTATAGCTTAAAACTTATTCTCGCGTAGTGGTATATACTTAAAAATAATTGATGAAAGACGGATCTCGGCCCGATCGGAGTAAAATTTAAAAAAGTAAATATTCAGCAAAATATATCCTTATAAGATCTGGTTTATTATGTACATTTTGTAACCATTCAACACAATGTGTTATCCTAAAAGATAAATAGTGTTACGAGTTTAAGCTTAGCTTGCTCCGTTTATCCCCGTAGCTGGAACTAAATGGACCTTAAAGTCTAGTTCAATATTTCTTGTTAGATACTTTGGAAAGCTTATTTCGCTTTTCCGCCTTTTACGACGGTAGTTGCATGCGCTGACAATGTTATGATGAGATAATGTTATTATGCTGCAGTATATAATATGCTCACAAAATAGATTTAACTTTATTTATTGCGATGTCTTTACATTACACATTTCGCTTAGGTATTTCACTTTATAGTACAACAGAATTATTGTGCTTGATGGCGTTTGCAACCCATATATCTCTCATATCTTTTATATCAAATATCTTCCTATATCTGGGGATGATAAAATCAATATTTCATATACGGGGGCCAAGTGTCAAATAGACGAGTTTGTAAAATAGTAGTGTTAGAAGTTTTCAACCCACTGAGCCACGAATGATTCTCTATCTATCTATCTATCTATCAGCCGAAAGACGTCCACTGCTGGACAAAGGCCTCCCCCAAGGATTTCCACACCGACCGGTCCTGTGCGGCTCGCATCCAGCGGCTTCCTGCAACCTTTACCAGGTCGTCGGTCCACCGAGTCGGGGGCCTGCCCACACTGCGCCTTCCGGTGCGCGGTCGCCATTCGAGAACTTTACTGCCCCAACGGCCATCTGTTCTACGAGCTATGTGCCCTGCCCACTGCCACTTAAGTCTAGCGATTCTGAGAGCTATGTCGGTAACTTTAATTCTCCTACGTATCTCCTCATTTCTGATTCGATCACGTAGGGAAACACCAAGCATAGCACGCTCCATCGCCCTTTGGGTGACTTTGAGCCTTCTTATAAGGCCCATAGTAAGCGACCATGTCTCGGATCCATATGTCATCACTGGCAACACACACTGGTCAAAGACTTTAGTCTTGAGGGACTGCGGTATTTTGGACGTAAAGATATTGCGAAGCTTCCCGAACGCTGCCCAGCCGAGTTGGATTCGACGATTGATCTCTTTCTCGAAGTTGGACCTACCTAACTGGACTGTTTGTCCCAGGTATACATATTCGTCAACAACTTCGAGTGTAGAGTCTCGGTGAACAGTTTCGGAGATATAACGTCTCCCTGTGTCACCCCAAGCTGCAGCCGGATAGGTTTCGAATTCTGATCCTGGAGGTGGACCGACATGGTGGCGTTTTCATACAAGCACTTCAACACTTCGATGTATCGATAATCAATTTGGCACCGTTGGAGAGACTGCAACACAGCCCAGGTCTCGATCGAATCAAAGGCTTTCTCATAGTCCACAAACGCCAAGCATAGTGGCCGATTATACTCTTCGGTCTTCTGTATAATCTGCCGCAGCGTATGTATGTGGTCTATGGTACTGAAGCCTTTTCGGAAACCGGCTTGTTCGGGAGGCTGGAAGTCGTCAAACCTGCGTGCGAGACGATTCGTAATGACTCTCGAAAACAGCTTGTAGACATGGCTCAGGAGTGAGATGGGTCTGTAATTCTTCAGCAGAGACTTATCACCCTTCTTGAAGAAGAGCACCACCACACTCCTGTGCCATGCTGTAGGCGTTCGTCCCTCGAGCATGACGGAATTAAATAGCTTCTGAAGAGCTATAAGTACAGGTTCTCCACCTGCTTTCAGAAGCTCAGCCGTAATTCCATCATCACCCGGTGCCTTGTTGTTCTTAAGCTGTTTGAGAGCCATTCTAATCTCGCACAGGCTGACGTCTGGGATATCTTCGGTATAGTGTCGGGACAATCTGGCTCTCGGGTCTTCAGCCAGATTGCTGACTGAATGATTCTCATCAGAACAATATTATTATAGTAACACAATTTTATAATATTTTAGTTTCTGTAGGTAGGTCTTGTATTCTAGCAAAAACTTTCATACATAAATATGATATGGATAGTGTATTAACAAATAATGTTTATGTACAGGTTTTTATCATACTACTTCTTTAACTGCTTTGTTATTATCGTAGCTCTATTTTAAACTACATGGGAACTAACTACCACTTGAGGTTCAACTAATTTCGAGTACTTACTAAATATGTACCTGACTTCTCGTCCAAGTACAAATACTTGGACTTTTAACAGTCACTTGTAATTTGTTGCCTATCTATTTATTTTTGTATTGATGGGAAAATTTTGTTTCTGTTTGTGTGCTATGTTATTGTATCTACTCTTTGCCTTTGATAACTCTTACTGGTACTTATATAACTCTTACATCAATTGAGAAATTGGCTACTGGACAAAGCATTACCCTTCTGTCTTAATCATAAAATTATGCTCATCGTGTCATTCAGTGAATTGTTATTGACATAAGGACCTATCACCAATTGTCTATTCTCTTAGCTTTTAGATTTAGATGGTCAGATTGTATTAAATTCCACTCAGTGATTTTTGTGCTCTAAAAAAATGTGGATTCACATAAGTTCTCCAAGATAAGTCTTTTAAATTAACAATATTTATTAACCTAAAGATGCCCAAAGAAAACCTTAAGTTCCCATATCTATCTAGTAAAACCAGCTCTATCCAGTGGCTTATTTTGAAAGTTTATTTGGTGGGAAGCCTTCTCATCTCATTACCCTGCGACAATCTCAAATGTAGGACGCAGTACACGCGAACACGCATGATGCCAAGTGCAGCAAACACAGTCAGCGCCCCATATTAAAAGATACCGCACAATTGAAACACCCTCATAATCATAACCTAACTTCTATAGCTGCCTCTAGAAAAGTAAAATAGTTAAAACTTAAGTTTGTTTGAACTATAAAAAAAAATACCTGGAATAGATCACAGACCATCATCTGATCCCAAACTGGGACTTACAGTGCTATGAGAAACTGATATACGAGTACATTCTGATAAACCATTTTTTATTGGGACAGCGGAAGATGGGTCGTTGTGGAAATCCTTTGAATCTGAATGTTTCTGATCTGCAAAATCTGCAAGAATAAAAGTCACCTTGTGTATTGGATATCATCGCCAGATAAGTTAAACTATAGGTAAGTTATATACCTAACTCATTATTTAAATTAAAAATAAAATTAACTGCCTAAAACATGATATAAAAAGAAATATAACGACATAATGGTACGAGTAACAGTGAAATGAACATACTCGTACGTATATAAACCACCAGAAAAGTGTAATTCCCCACTAGAGTAATCGGGTTAAAAAATATCAGTCTTATTGCACGTCTAAGAAGATTATTTGTAGTGGGACTCTGATTTTACCTGCAGTGGACGTCTACTTTGTAGATGTTGTAATGTATCATTAGGAGACGGCAAATTGAAGTGTAAGCTCTGCGCTAAACTACGTATTAAGTTAAACACTAAGCCACAGATAACATGTATACAAGCATAGAAAGGACGCATTTCTCGTAATGCTTAAAAGAATTTACAGTAGCTTATTGCTATGCTTTAGTGCCTAATAGTGACGTGGGCAACTGATGTCAAGATTTGATTTCGTAAAATGTCATACATTTAACACAGCAAACAATGCGCAATAAATCTATCGTAGCTTCGATATTTTGACATATCACGATTTGAAGCTCTTCCTTTATACTTATGTATGTAGTGTATATATACTAGGTACGTAGAATAGGGTTTGTTGTTAGATGGTGTAAAGGTGTACAGTTATAATATCAGAATGGTCACTCTTTACATCTTGTTGGTTAATTTTTTTTGTTCAAGACCACCACTGAACCCTAGCGAAGGGTGTGTTTACATTGAACATGACGACGCGAGCCAGTTTTAGTGTTATATTTATTTACATCGAAAATAATGCACATTCGTGTTGAAGGCACGTGTTTAAAGTTAGGACGTGTCATAAAATTTTGGAATTCGTCCGCATCTGGTGCGGTTAGTGTACACTAAGGCTGAAATATGCTGGCTTTAAAATGAACTCTTAAAAAGTAAACCAGTTACGCGCAAATCATAGATAGGTACATAGTAATGTCGTCGTTTTCAATGAAAACAGTTTGTGTCTATGCTGTTTATTTATTTTACTCATACAAATCGATGTGCCACAAGATTCCAATTATTCACAGCAAATCAGCGGAATAAAATTACAGATACACAGGTATATTACTTCATTAGCTCCAAAGTCGGCCACAGGTGTTCAAAAAGCAATCATTAGCTGTACTGTACCTATGCTAAAGTTGCGCTAAACGTGTCAAGGGCTCCACGTAAAAAGGACAATGTTTTACGTATCAGGCTATTTGTATTTACCTTACAAATATTATAATTAATTCTTAAATAAATGTCAAAGAAATAATTAAAAATGCGGACGGAACAAAAAAGAAAATTAAGTAGATGCTTTACATATTCTTCTTAATCATTTTGTTTTCTACCTAGAACATTTTATACTCAACGTTTGGGAAATATTTGCGAAGCGAGAAGAGTACTTGTCGAAAATCACATCTTTTACCATTACTGGGTCAAAATAAGTTTAAACCTTTGACATGGTAATTGAAGGGTTTATTGTAAAGGTATATTTTATTACAAATACTTACTCTATACTTAGTATATATTACCGATTTGTAATTGAATATGGATCTACCCCAAACAACCAACATATTTTTACGTTGCAAGCAACACCGACCAGTGGCCCAGCAGCCGAAGCCGGTGTCGTATTCCGAGGGTTACCATCAAAGAGACCGTCTGTTTTAGTAGCAACATTTGAGTGGTCCAAGTTAAAAGATATTATGTTATTTTTTAAGCTGGATTATCAAAATATTTTCAGTGTGATCTGACTGTTAAGATAGCGGTAAATACAGGTTTTGTTGCAATTTAAATAACACGAGAGAGTATGTATACGTATATATAAATATAAACTGGTGATTTTTTAATACTCACAAGAAATTATTATTGATAAATATTATGAATGTGACTTTGTTGCATTATTGATAGAACTATTATTTCGTGTTAGTGTAAACTCTATTTTTATAGTGAAAAAACTAAATGTTTGTGTAAGACAGGAGTTAGGTAATCATAGTTTTATTTATGTTCATAGGATTATGCTCACATTAATGTTTTTACCAGGACCTGTTAAAATCGATGAAACAGGACTATGCTGCTGATTTGTTTTGTATGTCTATCTTTTTATTTATGACAGTATTTTTTTGCGCAAAATTTGGTCAAATACTATTTTTGTACTTGATGGGAAGAATTCATTATGTATCCTTGTGTCTCAAGAAAAAATAGTATAAATTAAAACTGAAATGAACGCTACCACACGCTTCATTCTTTACCTTGCGTCATAAATAAAGCAAAGCATGAATTGTAAACGTTCAATTTGTGTGTAATTAGCTGTTAATGAATCGCCAGGTTTGATGCACAGAGCCCTGCTTGTTGATGCTATCTCGTAACGCGATATCTTTCTCCAAGTGAAAATGTTTACAGTCATCGTGCACCTATCTTTAACTCGGTCTTTTAATATTGTTTAACTAATGGAAATAAACGTACGATTGTTTAGAAATGAATGAATTTTGATTATTTAAAAGTCGAGACAAGCCTAGCTCTTAAAATAAAGAAGAAGAAGAAGACTAAGGTAATGTTAAAGTTTTCAAATTCTCTTTAATACTCCTATTGTGAATGTTTGCTAGTTTTTTCTACTTTCACGCCGGAACTTGGATGAACTATGGATGCACCGGTTAACGGATTTAAATTAAATTTGATAGGCAGGTACATAAACACTGAATTAATATTAAGCTAATATATTATTCCAAAATAAGGTTTATCACAAAAAATGCATGGTTCCTGTGAGATAGCTATTATTGCATAGAAATTATGCAAAATCAAAAATGTTTTTGTTTGTCCTTTTTCACGTCACAATAGGTTGACGTGATTTTTGCAGAGCAGAGAGAATGCTAAAACTACTTAACATATTTATTATAATTTTGCATACAGCTAAACTAAATACCAGGTACTCGTAACAACATCGTAGAATAAGTTTAAAGGGAACCCGAAAAACATTTTCAAGTTCCTTAATGACAGTCATAAAAACGACGTAAAACGATAGCAACACGGCTAGAGTTGGGGGTTAAAGCTAGTATACAGGGTGTAATAGAAAGGTGTGATAATACTTCAAGGTTGGCTTTTTCCCATCAAACTGAAAAACTTTTGTTCTACAACTTTGTTGAAATCGCAAAGAAATTTTCGGACTTTTCATACAAACTTGGTTCGCCAGCTTATCGATTTGTATGAAAAGTCCAAAAAAAATTTTGCGATTTGAACAAAGTTGTAGAACAAAAGTTGTTCAGTTTGATGGGTAAAAGCCAACCTTGAAGTATTATCACACCTTTCTGTTACACCCTGTATAGATCGTATCTTAATCAGTCGCCAAAAAGGGGTACAATTTAACCGTATGTAAAACGAAAAATTTAATTTAATTGGTGACATAGATTACGACTTTTATATTTATAGACTGTATATTTCATGAAAAAAAAAAGAATTTTAAAACCATGACCGCAATTGTTGTTCTATATTCTGAGTCAAGAACAACACGCTTATGGATTTTTTAAAGGTTATGTAATACGTTCCTATTTTCCAGCGGTGGAAAAATACTGGACATTCCGAGTTTCACATCCATGACATTCTATTGGCTTCGCATATAGTTAAGTTGAGAATAGGCAATGCGAAATCTGAACACGCGCCTAGATCGTGCCCAAAGTCTGGAACAGAACTAGGTTTTGAACAATGACAATATGAACCGTTAGGTGTCGTGATCACGCGTTAGTGATTTGAAGAAAGAACAAGCTATCCTGTAATCAGTATGTTTATGTACGTTTAATAATTTTACTTATATAACTTTTCTAATATTTTTGTTATAAGCACTGATGAGCACACAAAACTCTATTGTTTTATATGCATCAGCTTTTACTTTTTATTTTTAATTTATTTTATTTTAAATAATTTACAAATTCACTTCTTCCGTAATGAAAGTGTATTTGATTTTCATATTAGACATTTTATAGGGAACGTTACAACTACAGAGTCATGCGAACACAGAATTGTCGGCGGCGCGGCGGCGCGGCGTTTGCATGAACGATCCTTTAAAAGTGGGTCAAGAACAGATCATTATGATTGTGAATCATTTTTCTGCGATCAGTGGAATAAGCTTAGTCGTTTCGTTCTAAGGAAGTCTAATTTAAATGCCCACTTAGCGTACCTACCCAGTGGATAATACTGAAGATACAGTCTTAGTCAGAAAAATAGTCTTTGTTTCTAAATGGTGTACGATATAAAAGGTATGGCAATAGTTAATATTGGTATTTTTGGCTTCTGCATATTAACAATCTATATCGTCCTCACTGCAGGGGTACGGGTCCATTCCCATACCTCGGAAAGGTTAAGCCATACTCCATACACGGGGGCCAAGTCCGGATTGGTAGAGGTTGTGGCCAACCCCAGTGTCAGAAGATTTTAAAGACTCCTATAAGGCCTCCGACATGGCGTAACGAGTTAACGACTGCCATCTAGCGATAGCTGCCGGCACCAACGAGTTAACGTGCCTTGCGAAGCACCGAAACGATTGAGATAAATTCCACTAACAGTCAAACCCATCCAGGTTATGACAGTGACTGTAGTCAATTAACCTGCGTGATCGATGGGACCACGCAAGCCGCATTAAGCCACGACCGCTTTTTTGGCCTTTTCTCGTGAAATTTTAAAAACTTTTGTTTTCACGACTTTGCAGAAATCGCAAAAATAACAATTTGTCATTTTCATTTGTTACATCTTGCGTGTACACTATGATGCATTAAATTTATTTTAGATATATAATTTATATAATAGGGCGCTTAAATAATGTTCTAAGGTTTTCGAAGTAGTCAAAATTTTGCAATCTTGAATTTGCGTTCAAGATTGTAAAATAACAATTCGGCATTTTCATTGTTTTGTTACATCTTGGGTGTACTGTACACTATTATGCATTTAATTTATTTTAGATCTATAATTGATTTAATAGGGCGCATGAATAATGTTCTAAGGTTTACGAAGTAGTCAAAATTTTACAATCTTGAATGGAAAGGATAAGCAATTTAGGTATATATTTAAGGCGAGTTGTACGCCTACGGACCAAAGCCTGCTTGTGGAGGACAGGTTGTACGCAATAAACTTATACATAACTGTATACCTTTAATACAGATAGAAGAGTAGCTCTAGGTTTTTATACAATCTAACATGAAAATATCTATTTGTCTCAAATGAATTATACTTTAATGTATTTTATATCGTGCGGTCGTGGTTTAGTGCGGCTTGCGTGGTCGCGCCGATCACGCCGGTTAACTGAATACTGCAGCTGACTAGTCATAACCTGGATGGGTTCAAACCCTAGAAAACCGCCGGCATGGAGGTTGGAAGGACCTCCCTCCCGAGGTATGGAAAGAGACCCGTGCCCCTGCAGTAGGAACGATATGGGTTGTTAACAGTAAGAATGACAGTTACTCCACTGACAAGAGCCTAGCTTTTAAGATACAGAAGAAGTAGTAGTAGTAGGTACTTTATTTTAGTATTATTAGGTCGTTTTTGTTTGTTCTACACCTCAATCATTTCACGCAATATGAAAACAAGAACTATCAGTTTATGAAATTACAGGTAAGAAGTATGTTGTGGTATGTAGTAATTGTTTAAAGAAACATTTTAGGAACTGTCTGTCAGGCGGTAATGGAAATCGGAAAGCTTGTAGCAACGATTAGATCAAATCGTCTCGGACGTTGTAGACGCTTAGTTTAATTAATTATTCATATTAATCAATAACAATCTCCAGGCAATTTGAAATTCAAATAAGTAATGACATTTATATTCAAAATGCAGCTCTGTTCTGCGGTGTAGGTGAAGTTACAACACTAAATGTTTACTAACCCAGATAAGACCAGTCAAACTTCTATTAAATGAACTAATTTATAGAGAGTACATCACAATATACCCAATTTCCTATCCTTTTTTAAATCTTTAAACATAAATTATATTTATGAAATAGTTTTAATAATTCAGAGTAACTCATATAGATTTTATATAAAATACGTTAGGTATATCGTCCTCACTGCAGGGGCACGGGCTTCTTCCCATACTTTGGGAAGGTTAAGTCATACTCCACACACGGGGGCCAAGTCCGGATTGGTGGAGATAGTGGGGCTAGTGGTATTCTTGCCTACTCCTCGCCAACTACTGACACAACAACACAAAATACTTATTTGAAAGACAATTAATTTTTCCATATACTCGTTCATTTTAACAGCCTGACAAAGTAATAATTTGATATATTTCTAAATTTGAAATTGGCATGTTATTTAATTGAGAAAGGACTTCTCCTAAGAAATTAAAATAATATTTTAAACTCTATTAATATTTTGCATGACGTACAGTGTCTGACTATACAAATATTTGTATTGGCGTAAACAATGTTTATTATATTTTATTATATATTATTACAGTGTGTTAAAAAAGTGCGTTTGAAATTTTAAGGGGTTACACAGAATCAAGTATTGAAGAATTTTGAAGAAATCCGCTCTTCAATTATTTTTCAGTTTTTCATACAAATTCTTGATTCACTATTCAGATTTACTATGAGAATCTGAAAAAAAAATTGAAGAGCTGGGTTCTATACTTGATTCTGAGTAACACGTTAAAATTTCAAACGCACTTTTTTAACATTTAACGTGGTTATTTTAAGTCGAAATGAGAACTGTACTTATATTCGATTGGAGGCATTAGGTTCACAATACAACTACTACTAATACTAATATAAAACAGTATTGTGTCAGTTCTATAATATGTAATTTCTAGCCAATTTCCAACGACTGCTCTATAATTTGTATAGCATACATACACAACATTAAAATTATAATCTTTAAACTTGGTGTCGAAAGCTTATATCCGTATAATTAGACAGGTTATTTGCAAGCGTCTACCATTTTTGAGGAATAATAGGAGAGTTGGTCACATGGATACATACACAACATTAAAATTATAATCTTTAAACTTGGTGTCGAAAGCTTATATCCGTATAATTAGACAGGTTATTTGCAAGCGTCTACCATTTTTGAGGAATAATAGGAGAGTTGGTCACATGGATGCAAATTGGTTTTATTTCAACCAGGAAACAAAATAGACAACATAGTTATAGTAAGTGATTGTGGGTACCAGCGTGAGCTAAACGCGATAGTATCTATGGACGGGAGTAATAAAGACGCCTCACAGCAATATCTAGCCTCGCGAACAAAGATGCAGTGGAGATTATATTCTTGGAAAGCTTTTACTTCCCCGTGTAACTTGTAAAATGACAAAAAAAAATTATGTATAAACATTTTTTATGTACAAAAGGTTATTTTATATTAACGAATATTGCAAATACAATAATACCGCTCGCTTTCAAAAAGTGAGTTATAAATATAAACTAAATTTATGTTGGCGAAACAATAATCAATGTATCTTTTACCGTGTGACACAGTGTACCTGCTGTCACTAAGTTAGTCAGCAGATTTAATGAAAATGAAATAAAAACCAATTTAGCCTTATTTTTATTTATTTTTTGACGTCTGTCTATTTAATCTTGTAATAAAACTTAGATATTGCGTCGACAAGCGGACCCTGGCCCAGCCGACATAACGCTAAGTAGAAGAAGAATAAAACTTAAATATTATAAGTATTGGTCTAAAAGATTAAATTGTGTCACATTAATTTACTTTTATTATCAACAGCCTAGTTCTTAAATAATTCTTTAAATAAAAATATAAAAAATGAAGCAACAACATGCATCGTGTACTCCACCACTCTGTCCACGAAGTCAACGTGCAGTATTCTAAAAACCGGTTCTAAAACCGCTTCTGCTGTTCCCTTACTGCAAAAGTTCATTATGTGTATACGTTCAGCTAAAGTATAGCTTTAGCTTGCCACAATTCTGTAGTTATAGGTAGCAGTAAAACCATACACATAAGAATAAGGAGAGATACAGTTATAAATTTGCGTCTAATTTTTCTTTTTTTGAAAAGTTTTTTAGTCAAATTCATGTAAATGAACTGATTGTTACTTTGATAGGTGGGTACATGAAAAAGTATCTGGCATTTATAAAAAAATAACTTCACCATATATTTTGTGTGATGTTGCACATCTAATATAAAATGAATTAAACAAAAAAGTATAGAATATAAAGTGTAGTATGAATAAAGCCTTTATAAAAAATCTAATAAAATTAATTTTCTGGGTGCAAAGGTGTCCATCCACTCTTACAATGTTTTTTCTGAATAGCAATTAATAAGTATTTCAATATTTTTACATAACGTATTTTTTTCCGACTGTTCAACAATACAACTATATACAATTACAATTTACAACAAGGTACAATTTTTGCGGTCGGAAGTTTAATTTTTCGACATCTCTGATTTTATGCTCGCTAAGTTTCTTATAAGTTCCATCTATCTCGCACCAGACAAAACTCATGTCAGATAAAAGTTTCTTATACAAATACTAATAAAGTTTATTTCGTCAAAGTTTTATCTGCTATATGTAATAGGTATGATTTTAAATAACAATGCATTGCTCTTTAAGCGCACAGTGTTAATATAACAATGTATCTGCTACTGGTTTTTAAACTACTACGCACAATGCCAGTTGACGACGCACACTCGCGCATACATAATATTATAGTTACTAGTAATAAAATTTACTAGTAATGTTCGAGCCAGATAATTTTACAACCAAACACTACACTACGCTACGTACACATGCGCATTCATTACAGATAAGAGCGAAGTGTTGCGTCATATTAAATTATGGTTACTTTTAAGAGCAAGTTGGCTTCAATATTTTTTCTTTGTAGAGTAATTTAAAAGGCATAAAATTAGGCATGTAAACTTTTTAGAAAATCTTTTTATATTGTAAACAACTCTTTATCAAATACATATTTAAAATTAGCAACAGTGTCAATGTTCTTATTGTACATATATAGAGTGACTTTAAATTAGTTCTTGATACGAAAGGCTATGCATATACTCATGATAACAAACAACCTTCCCTAAGAAACCTATAGTCAAATCGCAAAAAAAAAATTGGACTCTTCATACTAATTTGGCCGGTCAGTTGATCCATTTGTATGGAGAGTCGAAATTTTTTTTTGCGATTTGACTATGGGTTCCTTAGGGAAAGTTGTTTGTTATCATGAGCCTGATAACAAACAACTTTCCCTAAGGAATGATGTGATGATATATGAAATTCATAGCCTTTCGTATCAAGAACTAATTTAAGGTCACCCTATATATATTTATATTCTATCGCAGTGTATAAATATAGATTTATCAAAAATCATTCCGAAATTATTTTCGATAATTGGATTATTCCCAATGTTATATACTATTTTCTAAATAGAATAAAATATTAAGACTGACTAGAATAAATTAACTAGAAAAAAACTTACATTAATTTACGCTGCGTTAACTGGCCACTTCAGATTTTAAGTAAGTAGGTACATAGAAGATTTTCGTTAATTGAGTTGATTGCAAAAAGTAGAAAACTTTCTATTGAAGTCCTAGAAATTAATGTATGAAAATATATTACATCAATCTGTATAGATTATATACAATATGCAGGTTTGTTATCGACTCGAAAAGAAGAAGGATATGTTGAAGATATTGACACAAAACTATTCTAACACTTACATAACTAACTTTTTACCTTTCTGGTTAGAAATAACTGAAGGGGATTAAGTTTTAACAGTGGATGTTTTCCCGGCTGAAGCTTTACTTTAAGTTATTTAAATGTTTTTGTCCGACTGTACTTTTAACATGCGGTCGAACTGAAAAACAAAAAATATACTAAAGCAAATGGTACTCGGCTATTCGGGTGAGTTTAATTAATTCGATCGGGTTGACGAACAACCTCACATACGATATTTATGACAAATACAAAACTCTACATTAATTAGAGGTAATAAAGTTTTTTTGTATCTAAATTTAAAAAAATATAAGTGTTGAATACGCTATAATATTATCTTTTAACATTGTAGTCCTGTTATAGAATCTTGCAGACCGCATAATATTATAAGTATATTTTGCTTCGCCACAATACCGTTTGGTTGATGTAACAAACTGGAAAGCTAAGTGCGTCTGCAGTGGAAGTTCTACATGTGATATCTCTTTGTATAGATTGTAGTATGGATAGATAGGTCCAGGTAGATCCAGGTTTTGCTCATCACTTCCGGCATCACAATTTGAATTTGAATGCGGCCGTATTTCGATTTTTGAATTTCAAAAGTTATATCATCTCGCGCCACATATTCCTCGTTGGTTCGTGTTTTATGTTACATATGTACTGACGCATTTTTCAATCGTATCCCTTTCTTCTTTCTATTCGTTCCTTTTTTATTTGGCATTCCTCATTAGTGATTTTGCCAAATACAAACTTGTAATTTTTCACGTCAAATGTTTTAAACCTTAACTTTAATTTTTTTCCGAAAAATTAAAACATAAAATACTACATATAAATAAATACTCACTACAAACACGGAATGATGTGTTGCAACAGATCAAATTAAAAAGTATAAAGTACTTAATTATTTTAAAAACTTCTCCTGAACTCTATACCATAGATTTTTCCTTAGGCAATAAGCTGTGAGTAATCAAAAGCCGTTTTCCACTGACAGCATGCGCCGAAGTAGGATCCATGTAACGAAATGTATCCCCATAGAGATACATATAAGCCGCAGACCAGATCTTGTGACACGGTAAGATTTATAATTACGTAGAGGAAGTGTTGAGTAAAATAATAATTCAAACGCTAGCCATTTCGCAATAGCATGTAGTAAGAAATTCGCAAAGCAGATGAATGTTATAACAAATAAAAAAACATAATAAGCTAACCCTTTCATTACCGGAGTCTCAAATATGAGACTGACACATCCGCGTCCCGAACGCCACTGTCTCAACTATCTACGAGAAAAAAAATATATGGTGAATAAAACCAAATTAAATTATGTAGGTATTTTAATTAACAATGTTATTTTTAGGCAAATATTATTGTAGCGTTCTTTGTTTTTTGGTTTGGATGTATTCCTTTTAATTAACCAAGAACTTATTTAATAAAATGTGAAAATATATGACATGTTCATGGTACCGAGCTCGAAAGTGGCAGAAGAGTGGCGATGTGAGGGTTAAATAAGATAAACAGTAGGGAAGTACTATGTAGGGTTGTCAGTGGGAGGTTCATCTGTAAAAACTATTCGTCACCTGAGTGCTTATTTTTTCAATGTCCTTAACCAAAACTTTATACAACAAAGTTTTTACTGATTATTTCACGTAAATTAAATTATTTCTTACAGATTGCGTTTTAAACAGGTAATTATATTTTTAATGTTCTTAAGGTCTAAATAATAAAAATCATAGATCAACCGAAACTGCATTTAAAAGTAATTTTCGTTAATATGGTCGATTGGACAAATAAGCACTCAGGTGACGTATTGCCGATTATTTAAATTATCATATTTAAATTAGTGCTTTTCCTTAAATTTTCACAGTGTAAATAAGAAATTGCGCATTCATTTTTTGATATGGAGCAGCTCATACTTTGTCCTTTCGGCACTTAATTTTGACATTAAAGCACTAGCATTAAAACCTCTTGTTAGAAGTCTTGTTACGTTTTTGAAAAATATGTTATCGATGTACCATGAAATTTGGGTAACTTACGAAAAATATGCCGTCAGATCAGATCACACACCAACCACTAAAACTGAAACTTAATCTGATAATTATCTATAAAACTTGCTTACCCCTTTATATAGCAAGAAAACTAACAATGAAACATTTTAGCTTGCACTAATAATAGGACTCGAAAATTATGATCTATCTCTAATACCTAACGGTGAAGAAGACGTTTCGCAGAAATATACGATAGTACTTCAATACTAAGCTTTTTCTCATTTATACTCTATGAATATTGTCTTTTGTTAAAATAATTACAGAATTCTAAATAAATGATCTTACAAGCTGATACTCTTCGTAAAGTGTACCTAATTTGATTATAATGTTTTCATTTAATTTCGTTTTATAGTTTAGTAACAGATAACAAGAAGCTTAATCTTTTTCGATTAAGTGTCTATTTTTTCTTTAAGATTTAGGGCTTCTCTTAGCGCTCGCTATAGTGTCGCCACTCACGAGTACCGTTGGAGCCGTCCACAAAGGCGTAAGGGCCAATAAATCAAAAGTTAAACGCTGGTTTTCTCGTTTACCAGATGAGGTGTGTGCGCGCGTGCTTGCCACTCAAGGTATTGCTCGTTACCACTTACCGTTCAACGATTCACTATATTAAAAGTCTTAGTACTTACTCCATTATATTAAAAGTCAATAATTAATTATTTTTTATCTTGGTATTATTTTTCCACGGATACCATGTCAAAAAGGAAATAAGTTGATGGTGGTTGTTAGCTGTCATTTTTTTCAGAACAAATGGTAAAATCCACAAAAAAATATACGTATGTACCTACCTTCAGACTTTATGTCATAAAATTATAATATTTTCTGAAATAGTGATTAAAAATTAAGTATGCAATGAAACATATGTAGATATTATTTATGTAATTTAAAACACTACTGTTCTTGTAAATTTTAAATTTGTTTATTTAGTGAAACATGTCGGCACAAATGTTTATATGATGGCTTCAAGCCGAGATAAAATTGCGAAAAGAGCTTTTATTTGACTTTGGTTAATAATTTTTACACATGTCCATGACAGGTTTGTAGGGTAGGATTTTTATTCAGAATTATTGCTAAAATAGTAAATAAATACCTAAACTTTTGAGGGTGCGAAATATTTTTTAAATGTACACCATCTACTTTAAAGTAATCTATTACGGTACAACTACGAGCGTCATCTATAAATATTTATACTTATTTATAGTTCATAGTACTTTTGCTAGATTAATTTTAAATACGCTTTATTCACAACGGTTAAGTGGACCATTAAATCTATCAACTGAATTCCCGTTCTATGAATATCTTTAATAGATAAATACTAAAATGATTTCTTATTTTACAATCACTCGTCTGTCGGTCCATTATTGCTGTCTGTCACGATGACGATAAACAGGACCATGAATAAAGAATAAAACGAACACAGCTCAGTTGCACTTTTATAGAATAAAAATAAATTATTATAATTATTAATGAAAATAATTAAAAAGGAGGCAATTGGCAAAGGGTTTAAAAATATTTCCTATTTTACTAAAAACTAAAATAAATTGTTTACGTGATAGCAGTGTTTATAAATAGTTTTAAGTGCAACAGGCACTAGTTAGCTGTTATAAATCCATGTAAAATAAATGGATAATCGGAATGGTAACAGAGAGGAATAAATAATTTCACTAAATGTTTGGGCGCATCAAATATAGCACTCACTTAAAGCGTGTCCACATGCTATAGAATGGCGTTATAAACATAATCGATTGATGGAACCTTTTTAACGAATGGAGAGTGATTTACAAAACGTTTTAGTGCTACTTATGGTATCATAATGACCAAAGTAATGGTTTCACAATACCACTCATTTATTACTTTTCACCTTCTAATTTTGTGGCTACCCAAACCTTTTATATCTTCCGCCATTACATTTATTTAAATTTCACTGCGTTTTGGTTATTTTTAAACTGATATGTTGTTATTACCATATCTCAGTAGCAAAACGACGTATAAAACGTATAAACATTAATGTTATTCTTTTATTTTGATCATACTACATATTACACTATCCATATAGCATAATCTTTGATATTTTTAATGTCACTTCACAACATTTGAAAAATCGTGAGTGTTTGCAAATGTCTCGTGCATTACTTCTGAACACGAATACGAATATATATGTATTTTAAATATCACATATAAGCTTACTTAACTTGAATAAATGGATGATAAAAACATTAAAAGTAGATAGAGACGTGGACTAAAAAATCGACTCAAGGTTTGTTGCCCGACTTTTGAAAAAATAACTCAGTCTACAAAACTGCTAAACACTGAAAAAAAAAAACTAGAAAACCACCAAACTAAAATCATAGACAGTAAACACTGTTTTTTAACTTTTCGTTTAGGTTTTTTTTGCTAGATTGAGTTATTTTTTCAAAAATCTTGCAACAAACCTAGAATCAATTTTTCAGTCCACCAACTTAAAAAACAAAAATTATAAAAGTATTGTTTAATTAAAGAACGTCACAAGAGTAAAATAGGTGACTTTAATTTATTATTTAAGATTTTATTTTGATTTTCAAACAGATCCAAGAGAGACATTGACATTAAAAATAATATAAGTGTAAAAAGTGCACTTTTGAATATGCGGCTAGAAAATGCAAAAGGACGATTATCGATGCGGCAACTTTAAAAGCTATTTACAACTCCATTAAGAACAAAATATGAGCTAAGCTTAGACCATTAATGCTACTTGTAGTTCTAAAAACGCACCCGATACCAACGTTATAGAAGATGAATTCGATATACTTTTGCTAAATGAAGCATAAAGTCCTGAGCATGGTTTATTACTTTATTTTCATATTATCGTTTTCTTTTTGTATTTTTATGACATAACATATAACATCAACTTTCACTGACTAAATACTTAGTACTTGTGTATAATTTTGAATAAGAATGTGTCAAAAAACTACAACAATAACTTCATAATATTTTTAGTGACTATTTTTCAAACGGACAAATACGTTTTAGTGCTACTTATGGTATCATAATGACCAAAGTAATGGTTTCACAATACCACTCATTTATTACTTTTCACCTTCTAATTTTGTGGCTACCCAAACCTTTTATATCTTCCGCCATTACATTTATTTAAATTTCACTGCGTTTTGGTTATTTTTAAACTGATATGTTGTTATTACCATATCTCAGTAGCAAAACGACGTATAAAACGTATAAACATTAATGTTATTCTTTTATTTTGATCATACTACATATTACACTATCCATATAGCATAATCTTTGATATTTTTAATGTCACTTCACAACATTTGAAAAATCGTGAGTGTTTGCAAATGTCTCGTGCATTACTTCTGAACACGAATACGAATATATATGTATTTTAAATATCACATATAAGCTTACTTAACTTGAATAAATGGATGATAAAAACATTAAAAGTAGATAGAGACGTGGACTAAAAAATCGACTCAAGGTTTGTTGCCCGACTTTTGAAAAAATAACTCAGTCTACAAAACTGCTAAACACTGAAAAAAAAAAACTAGAAAACCACCAAACTAAAATCATAGACAGTAAACACTGTTTTTTAACTTTTCGTTTAGGTTTTTTTTGCTAGATTGAGTTATTTTTTCAAAAATCTTGCAACAAACCTAGAATCAATTTTTCAGTCCACCAACTTAAAAAACAAAAATTATAAAAGTATTGTTTAATTAAAGAACGTCACAAGAGTAAAATAGGTGACTTTAATTTATTATTTAAGATTTTATTTTGATTTTCAAACAGATCCAAGAGAGACATTGACATTAAAAATAATATAAGTGTAAAAAGTGCACTTTTGAATATGCGGCTAGAAAATGCAAAAGGACGATTATCGATGCGGCAACTTTAAAAGCTATTTACAACTCCATTAAGAACAAAATATGAGCTAAGCTTAGACCATTAATGCTACTTGTAGTTCTAAAAACGCACCCGATACCAACGTTATAGAAGATGAATTCGATATACTTTTGCTAAATGAAGCATAAAGTCCTGAGCATGGTTTATTACTTTATTTTCATATTATCGTTTTCTTTTTGTATTTTTATGACATAACATATAACATCAACTTTCACTGACTAAATACTTAGTACTTGTGTATAATTTTGAATAAGAATGTGTCAAAAAACTACAACAATAACTTCATAATATTTTTAGTGACTATTTTTCAAACGGACAAATAAATCAATTTACAGTTTCATTTAAAGTCCTACTATTTACTATAGAAATAAGTACCTATAATTTGTTCAATTTTTACTTACCTGATAAACAGAGATTTTCATGCAAAAGCAAAATGTGTTATTTCTTACCTGTAACAATCAAATAAATTATGACATAGTTGAACGTATGATATATATATTTTTGTGTTTCTGCTTCAGATGACTGCTTCATGTAAATTAAATAGGTAAATGAAAATTTACAAAAACTACCGGTGAAGGTAAGTCGGATTCGTCTGCCGAGGGTATCGTACCACAATAAATATAGGTAGTTGTGTTGTGTCTTTTGATCTTTTTTTTGTTGTTGTAATGAATTACACATTTCTTGTACGAGTATGGGTGCCCCGCCTTGACGTTTTACTTTATTTTTGGGAATAGTAACTCAAACTCAATAATATTTTTTAAAGTAGGTAGATGCTTTACAAACTTTAAATCATTTTTTTTTCTGCGATGTCCACTGTAATTAAAGGTTTAAAAATAGACATGTTCCTATTACGGTTCAAAGATGCAGCCATTAAAAGTTTAGACAAGATAGGTGGACATAGAGACGTTTTAGTTATAATAATATGGTCCCGTAGGTAACTTTTGGACATGAAATCCAAAATTTATTTTTTTAAATTTTAATATTACTTTTAACATTTACACAACAGTTTTACTTAAAACTTTGATTGGTTTCTATAAATCTTAGGGTTTATTTACCATTTTAACTCGAATTTATTACAAAAAAATTAATACCTACTTGTAAATATAAAAGATATCGATTTGTATTTTAAGAAAAGAGTTCAATTTTTTTTTAATCTAAATCATATAATAAGTAGTAAGTAATAAGTATGCGATAAATTACCATTCGTTCCATAGCTTTCGACAGTAAACTGATAAAAAAAAGTTATTCGGGGCCCAGCTAAAGCTCTATTGAACTTGTCTGGACTTGTCGGGACAAAAAACCAAACGCAAGGCACCTGTTTGGGTTGGAACACACCTGTGGGATATCATTAAATCCCTCTCTCATATCCTTGCCCGATTTTATAGGCTCTTTGTAATTTATTTCTTCTGAACTCTATTGAGCACGAAATTTCTATTGGCTACTGTAATATTACACAAACTACTACAGTAGATATTTTTTATTGTGATCGGTATGTAATTCATATTTTTAATATTTACCTAAATCAATCTTTTTTGTAATTTAAAATGTACTATTAAGTTAAATATCTGTATTTTTATTAAACTTTTAAATAAAGAACTTCATGTGAATTGTTTAAGAAAATTTTGGTTCAAAATTGACACTGTCTTGAAAAAAATATTTTCGTAATATGTATTTTACTTTTATTAAAATTTTCGAATTAAAATTAGCTCTTTTCGTGAAAGCGTGGTTAACTTTGTAGGTATTTCATATGCATTTCGATTTTCGTTAAGGATTCTGTTTCATTTACCTACTTATATGGAAAATTTAAAAGGGACTATGTAATTGAAACAAAATATTTTATACAAAAAGGAAAAGATTTATTCACAAACCCCAAATGTATATTATCTTAGGGATACTTAAATCCTTCCAGTAAATTAATACAGTCATGGTATAATAATGCAATATACCAAACATGTTTTTGAAAATAGGTATATTACTTAGTGATTAAAAAAAGTAAAATAAAAAATGCTGATTTACAAGTTAAATAAATGCAATATGGATTATACGTAATTATAAACTTAGAAATAATATTTACCGTTACCAAAATATCAGTAGAACTAGGTACTTGTACAACACACGTGGATCAAAGAAAATACTTTTTATTGATTTTTATTTGTTTTTAGAAACAAAATATAATATTTATGATATAATTTAACAAAATCTACTTTAAACACAAATTATAAGACGATACCTATATTATTTACAAGTACAAATTGATTTGACGCCTTTGAAATAAATCATGTCATTTAAATTCATATAGATTTAACTAATATTTGGCTTCTAATCCAATTGATTTGAAATTATCAAAAGCACTAAATAAACTAATCATGACTATCGACATTATTTGGAACTGAAACAAAATTTGAGATCCATTGCCTTGCCTATAACTCGACATGATAAAAAAATTTAATGCTAATTGACAGGATTGTTACAAAATTAACCTAGAAAAATTTGTTTACTTTTTATTTGATTAAAAAATAAGAGATCAACTGGAATAACTAAATATCAAACTTAACAACACAAAATTTGTAGAAGGCGATAAAAGTACTTACTTGTGGCTAAATGTTCACTGGTAAAATTACATAAAACCTTAGCTCTACTACGTTTATTTATTTTAAAAGTAATCATGTAGGTATACAAAGAAGTATTTTTCTGACTTAAAAAAGTTATTAAGTAATTAGAATACATTTTCAAAATACGTTACGTATAATATGTACATGCCGGAGGCAGTTGTCGAACTTCACTCAAATTTTATGAAGAAATGTTTGTGTAGTATTTACCTATTTTTAAATTTAATGAAGGAATGAAGCAGAAACACAAAAAATGCAACAATTTAAAATAACCCTTATTAATATGTCAGAAAAACTTGTCATATTAATCAGGGCACAACCACCATTTACAATTTAAGTGCAGTTTGACACAACATCTCTTTAAAAACAATTTCAGAGTTACTACAAAAGACGGATGGACCTAAAAATACTTAACAATTGTCCAAAACCTGCTTTGCAGTATCACTGTTAACAACACATTTTTAATTGTCTTCTTATCTCACGGTATTGAAGAGCGACGACTCGAGTGACACTTTTAAGATGGCTGCGACCATCACCAAATTCACGATGTATGTCGAATTGCATCTTAAGTGGTAAGGTGGTGTGTTAGGCTCTCGAGGGCACTCACCTCGCCGATTGTCTTGGGCTTCTGGGCCGGGCTGACGAGCCACCAAGATGTGGCAGAGGACTTCGTACAGCTCTGCCAGGAGTCGGTTCAACCGAGAAAAGTTCTCCTCGGTCGCTTCTCTCTCGCTCGGTATGTTAAATGCGATTGCCATCTTTCTCTTCAAAGTTGGAAAAAGCTATCAATGTTTTTTTCTCCTCAAGGTGTTGACCTTTTCAGTCGAAAACGATCAGTTGAAACTTTTTCAGAGTTGTTTTTCCTTTCTTGCTAGACTCGTCGTTCTCCTTATTTCATGTAAATATTTTATTAAAGTTCAATTACACTGTTCTTGGATGGCACACAAAGTCTTACGTTGAAAATTTCACAGTCAATTTGGCATTAACGAGATCAGAAATCGCACGCCGACTTCAAAAGTTCACAAAAAGTTTTGCGCAGAAGCTCCGCGGCGAGCATTGTTCGTTACTTGATTCACAATTTAACGATAACCGGCAGACGGTCGATGACACAATTGCGCTAAGTAGCGTACTATGCATCGCTTCAATGTAAACAAACTGCCACTTCGCACTCCGCTCGTGAAAAGAGGTCGACTGACAACTAGTGCACGTGCGGCCGGCACGGAAGCGAATCGTGTAATAAGGGATAATACTTCGTGCACATCATAGCTCCGCGCGACTCGGCTACATGTGTACTGGTGCGGTGCATAATGTAAGCACAGGAACACACAAGCGCAACCTATTTGATTATAAATAGTTGAACGCACGGTAGCACGTTCCCTTCACAGTCTACCTCAACCATCAACCTCGAAACTAATATTTCTGTCTCTTTCGAACGCATAGCCTGCAACGTATACAAATCTCACTTGAAACCGGTTACATCATCGCATTACAGCGAGTGACAAAACAGCTCTCTCTCACTTAGACGCAAGCTACAAATGGTAAGTTAAAAGGGGAAGGCGTACGGTGTTATACCGGATTTTGGAACTCGAAAAGCGCGCCAAACCAAACGGACCAATAGAACGGCTTCTTCGGTATGGGGTGAGGTGACGTACAATGAAGGTCTCGGCTCGGCAGGGTTGTTACTCGGAGAGCGTTCACTTCACCACGAGCTTGCCACCGCAGTCCTTCTAGCCCGCGATACAATTCTCGTGAGGTTTTAACGGCTCTTTGTTCTGAAGATAGACGTTCGTTAAGTTGATTTTAATGCAAGTTTAGGATCCCGGTTATACGATACTGTGACGAGACTTAACGCGTGTGTATATTGTTTCAAGTAATTAGGTAATAGGTAATGATTGGCTGTAGCATGTTAGCGCGCATAAAATAAAACAATTCAACGGTTTTAGTTTTGTCATACACTTTAAATTGTGAAATTCGAGATGTTTGAAGTTTATTGGCTTGCTAAACCGAGTGTAATTGTCGGCTTTACATTGTGTCATCCACCACTCTATACTGAATTTGTGTTTGGTCAGACTACCGTATTTACTTTTTGACTATTTTAAAATGTTTCTCAGATTTCTTAGGTACTTACCTATCCGTGGTTAGAATAACTTAGTTTTTTTTTTTACCTTCAATTGGTAAGCCTTTGGCATCATCGTTTAGACAATTTACTGGCCGATGCAGGTTACAAGTAGACATTATTGTTGCATCTTTCGTCAAAATCATCTCCGTTAGAGGTATATTTTGTTTATTTGACCCATAGCAACCAATTAAAATACCTAAAAAAATTGGCCTGGCGAAATAATTATGAAAGCAAAAGCGAAATTTCATTAAGAACTTGTTTGTTTTTATTGCAGATTTTTTGCTTCGTACTTTCAAGTTTAACTTAGACTAAAACTTTTTAGTAACGTATAATGGGCACAATGGTTGCTTGTTTACAGAAAATAACTCACCCTAGCGAAACCAAATTATGCTACAGTCAAAAGTAGGTAAAATAAAAACCTATTTTGTAAGTACAAATCGGTTGCGATTACATACTGCTAGATGGCGCTAGTAGGGTCCGAATTAAGCAAGCTCGGGGTTGAAGTATTACGAATGAAAAACTTAGTATGATTTAAGATGGTAAGTATTGATAAAAAAATTACAGATCTAAGTATATGTACCTTAAGAGGAAGTAATTATTATAGAAAAAGCGTATTAAGTAGTCTTTAAGTCTTGTTGACACATTTTTTTTAGTCAGCGAAAGACAAGTAAGAAAAAAGTAAGGCACGGAAAATAAAAAAAGTATTCAAAAAGAACATTCTCGTGCATGGAAAAATAGACGTACGTATGCAAGTTCGCTCTACGAGTGGTCTTCTACGAATTATCTAACTAATACATACTTCTATTAGCTACACTTGCATTTATATAAGTACACCAACGGACAAAACAATTTTTTGTTTAACTTTAACATGTACACACTTTTAATAAGTTTCTCCACTACCTATATCTGTATCTCCGAAATTTTCTCAAATGGATTGGAATGAAACTTTTTGATGAGTAAGTAGCTTATAATAACCGTAACAATTATCTTTGGTATGGTTCATTTAAGGTTTTTCAGGTTTAGATATATTTTTCCAATATTTTTGCCATTACTACTTACTTAGAAAAACATCTTTGTGTTGAATCTCTCGTTGATGTCTTTTGTTTGACCGAAACATTTTACTTGAACTATGCATATAGGATGCTACTTTATTAGTACTCAATATTTTAGTCAATGCTTCTACTCATGATTCTGATCAAATTTTCCCAAGGGACTCATAGTCAAATAGCAAAATAAAACTTTGGACTCTTCATACAAATCGATCAGCCGAGCAGCCAAATTAATATAAAAAGTTATTGTTTTTTGCGATTTGACTATGGGTTCCTATATGTATAGTTCAAGTAAAATGTTTCGGTCATACAAAAGACATCAACGAGAGATTCAGTACACAGAAGGTTTTGTAATGGCAGAATATTGGAAAAAAATGTCTAAACTTGAAAAACATTAAACTAACTTTGTGCTGAGAATACTTCCGAAGTCACTTTAATTTTCATTAAATTGTTTCTGAAGTGGAGCGTCTTTCTCTGTAGCTTTTCGGTTGGGGGTAATGGGGAGCAAACTTTTTTAAAGTTTTTTTAGTTTGCTACCATTCATGAACATTAACGAGTAAATGATTAAGTCAATGTTGGTCATCATCGTTATAATCAGCCAAAAGATGTCCACTGCTGGACAAAGGCCTCCCCCAAGGATTACCATACAGACCGGTCCTCCTGCGCTCCCCGCATACATTGGCTTTTCTCAACCATCACCAGATATTCAACTTAAAAAGAATACTTTACTGAGAGTATAGTAATAATATTACCATACGATACAAAAATATGTTAGAAACTTCAGTGATATAGAAGTAATTGTTAGAGAAGCATAGTGTTGTTGCTGGGGTGAATATCTTTACCATTAATCAGAGACATGGCCTCGATTCTGTAAAGCGCGTCACACACAGTGAAGACACTATACTAAATAGTTTATCTTAAGATGTCACTGATACCAAACGATATGATGCGTACGATGAGCAATATTTACTCGCGCAGGAGTATGCTGCGCGGCGCGCGGGGTTTATGAAATATACGAGTATATTATTGTATCGCGCCATGTGTATATGCCTGCTATATTATTCGCAGATATTGTAAGATGAAATATTATAGTATCGCACGCGTGTGTAACGCCCTTAAGATACTTGCAAATTTTTGTGTGTTCTGAATCCTGTATCTGGAATACGATTAAAACAACTTACTTATACCTCCCTTTATCTCTTCTATTCAATATTATCAACTCGCAGAAAACATCTTCTGCGTGATAGCGTGATAACAAAAAGCTATCGTATAGCCAGACTCACAGAAGATAGAGGTGAAGTCGTGTACACTGAATATCCTAACAAGTGCATGGCCCCACTTCTTTTCCTACAGAGAAGAAATTTCAAGGATTCTGCAGTATATTTTTTTCCACTATTAGTAAGCGCAAAGACAACTAAATTAGGTAACACTTCCAATAGAAGAACTTAATGTTAAAGTGACCCAAAGTCAATCGTACAATTTTGAAAAGAAAACCAATCAAACGTAATAAACACGTGATCCCAGTAACACCTGATACGTTTTTATAAGTAAATCTCGTTAGATTTAACAGAACTCGCAATCACATGAGGCATGAGATATTTAAGGTTTTTATTGAGCTGTAAATGGTGCACCACCAAACTGTTGCGCTAGCATTCAGTACTCGATGGAGGTGACAGGGCCGAATGGAGAGCATTCTACATACTTTCAGGCCATGTCTGATACGAGCCACAGCATTGAGACGAAATCGATGGAACAGTTTGGATTTCTCTCATGATAGATTGATTGGATAGGATCATGACATTTAGATTATTTTTTAAATTGTAAAAGCAAAAACACCACAGTTGTAATAACAAATATCAGTATCGCAAAGTTTTTCGAAACAAGCTTTGTCATATGAAACAATTTGGATGAATATCACTTTGTATTAGCGAACTCTGATATAGTATTTCTGCCGACTCTTTGTCGTTTTCAGTTAAGTTTTACAAATAAAACTGGCCAAGTGCAAGTAGGAATAATCCGTACCTTTTGGGTAATACCAAAAAGTAATATAATACCAAAAAGTAAATAAGGTATACTGACAAATGAAGTCAGCTCTTCGCCACGCTACAGGTTATTTTTTGTAAATTATACAATTCAGTTATAGTTATTACGTATTTTCAACCGACTTCAAAAAAAGGAGGAGGTTCTCAATTCGTCGGAATCTTTTTTTTTATGTTTGTTCACCGGTTACTCGAAGACGCCTAAACCGATTTCGAAAATTCTTATTTTGTTTAAAAGGGTATACTTCACAGGTAGTCCCATATAAATTTTATCGAAATCGATTCAGCGGTTTTTGAGAAAATCAACAAAAACATAGCAAAATTGGAGTTGTTGCGGTTGAAGTCGGTTGTTTTTAACGTATTCAGCGTGGTCAATTATAGCATGTTTAATTGTTTATGTCTAGCGCTTAGAAACCAAGACAATTGTTATTAACGGGACAAATCATTTTAAATAAACTTTTTCTTTAAACATATGCATATAGACTAGCTAGGGAATGCATATCTGAGATAATTAATGTTTTGCAATGCTATATACATAATGTTATTTTACGGCAGAACGAACTTAGCAAGGAAAGTTATGGGAACCTAGAATTATTAGTTTATACTAACAACAGAGAGCATTGACGCCATGAATCATAAATACCAGTTATGCCTTAACTTAGAAAACTAAATGATAAAGTGATTATTTAAAAAAATATATGTTCTTGAAAAATATACCAATTGGCAGTTGTGTATTTTCTATAATGTATATGACCTACTAGATGAATCTACTAAATGTAGTTGTAATAGAATACAGACAACTTTTAAAAATATTCTTTACTAATGTTTCATGTTTATCGTGTTGTGACATTGAACACGATAGTAAAAGATTTACAAAAAGGTTTTAAACTTGCTTTCCTATAAGAGTAGCAAAAAATGTAAACAAACTTTTTTTGGGTTCGGTGATCGGACATGTTTTTGCTGGTCGCCCACAGCTTGCTGATAGATAACGTGGACCCAAACCATCTACCTACTTTACTCTTACAAAAAATCAGTAGTAAAATTCTTAATTCATCTGTTACAATCAAATTATACAAAGCATTGCATGAACGTAAACTTGTATGATACAGAATATGTTTCAAAGAACCTTGAAAACATTGAAAGACAAAAGAAATTATGACGTTTTAGGGGTTCTGGATGAAGCACGGAACTGTAGCTAACTTGAGAGCATTAGATCCATTCAGCCATTGTTAAAAAAACAAAATTATAGTTTATATGGTATAAATAGAATTTTATGAATCTGGAATAAATGATTTATTATTATTATAGGTATATTAGTTACATCTCAACTTTCAATAATATTGCTGGCACTTGGTGAGAGACTTCATTATGTTTTGCTGATCTGGATGACGAAAAGCGAGTCTATTCTCTTTAATAAAATCAAGCATAGCAAGATGCATGTGGAAACATAAAAGTGAAGGCACTTGTTTATGTAGGTTGAGCGTTTTTACATAAAAGTCGTCTCTATTACATGACCTGCAATATTTACACAGCTGAGCCTCGTATTGTGTTGAGGCGGATTAGTCGTTTTTTTAAGCCCTTTTGGTTTCGATCAACGACGTGGGAGTGTATGGATGGATGCTAAGTCCCTATTAAAGTACTAATATAATTTAACCAAGATACATGAAAGGATGTAATTTACATTATTATTTTTATGCCCCTTTTGATAAAGTTGTAGAAAAAACCTGTTGTTTAACCTGAAACCTAAAACAATGTATTTTTTCTTTGTTTCTTTCTTTTGGCATCTAAGATTTGACAACAACTGCACATGGAACAAAATCTTATGCTACAAAACATCATTAAAGTACGAAAAATGAAAACCATTATTAAAAAAAACATAAGGCAAATGGCTTAGTGTCTTTGAAATTTCGGTCCCAGCACAGTTTTAGGACCGATTTTTTTATTTAAGTACGTATTTAGTTCCCATTAGCGTGGCTTCATAATATTGCTGTGACCAATAGTCATCAAAGCAAAATCATTAAATGATATTGCGCTTCCGGTTTCGAATAGAGGTAATAAAGAAGCATGGATTCACTTATGACAATTTTACGGTCACCCTGACGGGTTTTATTTTAATAATTTGTTTGCATGAGACATTCAATTAAGAGGACATCGTTAATCTAATGATCCATAGCGTTTTAGTGATGTTTAGATGCAACGATAGACTTTCCCATGCAGGTAGCAATGTTAACTTAATTATCTTAACGTATACTTAAACGTTTGAGAGCTGGAAATGGTTTTTTTAGAGATGTGTCATATCATTCACATGTCCCGAAATAGTTACATGACTCTGTCAAATATTCAGCTGTAAAATATCGTAATTACTTATTATGAAAATTATTTAATAAACGTGATATTTCAAATTCATTGCTACTTGGGCACTACATTTTTAGCGAATAAACCTACAGATATTAAAGATATCTAAAAAGAATAAAAAATGATAATTCGATTTTCTACTGAAATATAACAAATTAGGTTGAAATCAAAAATTAAAATTTATGTTCTAAACACTGAGCTGAGCATACACTCGGCCACATAGACAAACACAATACATTACCCTAACCGCACACTTAACTTTATTGATATTAATAAAACATAGCTATACTATATTTTACGTTTGAACTGCCATTACCAGGTTTAAATCTGACAATTATACATGTTGGTTCTTTAAGCGTACTTTATTGCGTTTTGTCTGCCGGGTGATGCTTTATTTTAGGACTGCTTTATGTGTTTTTACAACTGCTTTAGCATTATACGGATTTATACTCTGACTAGCAGTGCGAGTCAAGAGCCGTTCTTTACTGATACTCAAATTATGTGGTCGCCGCCGCCCGCGCCGTTGTGCCATCGCTATGGAGTTTTAAATCTTTAGTGACAGAAATAATGTTTATTTCTACGAATTCATCAAAGTCAGTTCAATTTAATTTAATATAATTTATTCAAATAAACAAATTAAGAATGGTGTAACAATAGGAACTCTACAACCAATCAAAGATAACTATGTAATAATAATTACTTGGATATTTTGCGAAGCGACGTCGCTAGTAAAGAGTGTTTCTTTGTTTACTACCTGCTGGTGGCTGTTATCTTAACCGTTTAGTACCCCACGGCTAATGAATGATAAAGACTGTCGTCGATTAGTTCCGATTACGAAACAATCGTTTGTTATCCAAAATTCAAAATAAGAACAGTCCATAAGCACCACAGGAGACTACTTTGGACGTTAATGGGGCAATAACTAGGCCCTAAAATGTGTTAGTGTTAACGTCAAAGTACACGTGATTGATTTTAACGCTCTTCTAATACTGCGTTAATTTAACTACTGAACCCCTTGAGGTTCGAAGACAAAGGAATTCTAAGAAAGTGTAAGTTTATTATTTGAACAAACTGAAATTATATGTATAACTTTAGTTTTTTTTAATGTAAGATGCACCAACATTGAAACATCGTAATATTACAGTTTGGCATAGATTTGAATAAGTAATTGAAAATTTAACCTAAACTGCTAACTCTAGAATTATATCAAGAAGTGGCCTTATAGCCACTGGGGATTTTAGGAAATATATTTTGTACTTGGCATTATTTTTTTCTACTAACACTTTGAATTTTCATAACTAAGCAGGCTAATATTTAAATCACATACTAATCTGCAATCGAGAAATTTGGAAGAAATCACTTTGGGTGAATGGACCGTCCAAGTTGCACCATCATATTATTATTTTTACTTTAATAAATTGTAAAATTATTTTGTGTGAATAAAGATAATTTACCTTCACTAATTTTTGGAAATCAATGCAAATAAATAAAGAAATCGTCTATTGCCGAGACAAAGGGCAGAACGCAGGTCTCGGGAACCTTGACAGTGTAATTAAGTATAAATAACCAATAAACTATGATCACGAAGCGAAGGGAAACCGTAGCTTTATGTCACAGCCACAAAGAACCATCGTTAGGGAGTGGTAATTGCCTATAGATGTTTACCTAAACATATTTTAATATGGTTTTATTTGGGAGTTAAAGTTCAAAACGGGAGGTAAAGGCGAAGGCAGAATTTTTTAACTTAGCTTTTTTTGTGTTTTGACTATTCATTCTGGGCCTCAGCATTGTACAGTACATGGAAAACTAAGAATAATCTTATACTTCCTAAAAACAGTTTACAAAAATGATCCTATAAACAATTTAATATTAAAAGTTTTGTGTTTTTCTGAAATGTTTCCAACGTTACAATTTGACATTAAATATGAAATCAACCACGTTTAATGTACATATTTGCACTGTTTTTGCGAGTCTCGGTGATTAATAATAGATAAACGACAAGATAATAAAGTCATGTATGGTCAACGCTTTGATCTTACGGGATTTGTTATTGTTCAAGACAGTGACGTTAGTACGATAAAACGAAGGTCAGACTAAATGCTTAGTGCTAAACGGTATCGTTATAATTTGTCTGTGGTGCAGCGTACACACACCAGACCCAGGCCCCCTAGTATTTTAAATCGTCTCTTTTAGAATTGATAGTTTTTTTATTAAAACAACGACCACAAATTCATTCGTATACCTAAATAAAGGTAGAACTTCTAGTAATTATAATAAACTAAACTAAAATCAAGTTTTTATAATATCACGGAACTCAACGATAAGTTTACTATAATTGCCGCTGATAACAACGATCTTCACGCATGGTTCAACTACAAGTCTGAACTTGACCCTGCTGCTGTTAATTGTACCGCAAAGCATTTATGTATTGAATGTTAGTAACATCTAGACCTGAGCTATAAAACCAACAGCAATACATATTAATTTGTTTCTTAAAAATAATAAGTTGAGGTTTATTTTAGCTCAGCAGTGTAATAACAGGAAGAAGTGCAGTGCAGACGATGCATGGTTTTGCGCACGCGACGTGATATCGTTGCAGTGTAAAACAGTGTAACGTAAATTTTCAGAAATAAATACATATACAATTTCACTACATATGAAACTTCATATTTATTTTACTTAATATTCAATAATAACAAGAATAATAAAAGTTTTTACTTTTTAAAATAAATTGCAATAACTATACTTAAGTAGTTACTTCACTTTGACAAAAAATATGATTTAAACAAATGTCATATCAGTATACTTTTAATATTTGTATCAGTGTTTTTCAGTTCAGATTTATTCAAACTCAATTTTTTTTCCGATAAATTTTAATTCCTCAGTTACTTCACTCTTCGCTGGATCTTTAAGCTGTTACCGGCACAGTTAACTCGCGGTTCACTTCGATAACAGCAACTTCCCACGTCCATTGTATTCATATGTTGCATTTCATCAAATAATAATGTCTTATTTTTTATGATTCAGTATGCTTAGGATAGTTTTTCTTCGGATTCTATTATATGTTGTTGTCCGGTCTTTAGGTTTATAATAGCTACTTGATGTCTTTAAAAGAAATTTTCCAATAACTACTTTTAAGATAGATACAGATAGAATAGATATTGTATGTATTTATTTTAAAATATTTTCTTTTTCTAGTGTGATTACCTTTGTTTGGTTTACAGATTTAGATAATTTCAAAATTGTTGCGTAAATCTCAACGAGCTCCGTTCGTTCTGCTGCTGTTACAGGTCAATCATTGTAGCCGCACCCTCCGTCCTCCGAAACCGTCACTCGCCCAAATCGTTGAGTATAATGACCCAACTATTGTCCTCGCCCCAATGTTCGCGAAGCCTCATTTATTTTTATAACGCTATGGGTTTTTAACAAAAAATGACAGAAAAAACCGGTGGACGCAGACGGTGATGGGCAGAATTGATGTCTTATGAAGCTATACGAAATTTTAAATGCCGTGGTCATTTTTTTTGCTGTCGTCAAATGGGACATTACTCGAAATGTTGGAGGGTTACATATTGGGTAGACGACTTAAGAATAATACAGTGTTGATGTTTTTATGTTTAGAATTGATTTTATGCTATTATGTAAATGTAAATAAATAGTGTATTCATATTACATAGTCATGGAGAATTCGGTTTGCACCTTTACAAAAACATAACTCTCACTCAAAAAGGACTAGCCAGACAGATAAGGACTCTTGAGGAAATAAAGCGCTCAACGAAACCCAATTATTTTCCAAAGTGCGGCAAAATGTTTACCGCGGCCTTCATCCTATCTGCCATAGACTTGGATGGCCACTCAAATTTTGCATAGCCAATTAGTTTTCTGCCAACTAAAACAGAGCTCTTTACGGTTTTGTTATACTGACGACAAAACTCCCTTATTTTGACTATAGTTCCCTTCGTTCATTCCTACCATATGCTACCGTGATGACAGTGGAAACAAGGACTAATTTTCCAACAGCAGAGCCGTGTTAAGATAATGTCGTGCCACTAGCAGTGTTTGCATATGGAAAAGGGTGTTTGAAGTGTTTTTCTTATTGATTAAGTGTTAGACTAACCGTAAATGTACAAAACTAAATATACTAAATATGAATCTACATAATTATTATAAAATCGTATATGTCTATGTCTTTGGTGTCTGTGAAACTTTGTACGATTAAACTATTCTCAGATACTTTATACTCCGAAAAATAAAATTTTATTTAACTTTCCTCACGTGTATAAGTACAATATTTTGGTAATTATTTAAGTAATCACTGTTTATCTAAAACGTTATTGTGCCTATCTAAAATGGAAGAGTATGGTGTAAGATGACCCTATTACAGTACTTAATGTCTGACAGATAATGCAACTGAAATTGCAAATGAAAATTAGTATACTTTCATAAGAGAGTACAGAGGATCTTTACAAATAATAAATATTGTTTTTTATAACAATCTCTCAGTGAGTGAAATGAGCTGGTAACTGAAAATTATGATATTAAAAAAATATAGGCTGCATTTTACATTCAGGCTATTTCAAACTCATTTAAAACGTTCACAAAGGTGACGGAAAAACTTTTGTCATCGAACATTTGAATTTTAAACTTACAAAGGAATTGTTAAAGGAAAAATGTAAAAATACTAGCTTTAATATATGATCGATCAGTCATAATAAGCAAAGTTCCTCAAGTTTCAACCGCGATGCCCCCATTTGTGCTAAGTTCATATTCATCAATATTAATTAGAGGTTTCAAACTTTATATGAAAATTGAACATATATATTTATTTTTATGTGATAGGTGGCAAACGAGCAGACAGATCACCTGATGGTAAGCGATTACCGCCATCCATAGAAGCCCGCAACACTATCAAGTACACAACAAGTCACTACTATTTTTGAAGTTTAATTAGTAATAAGCCCTATGAAGATTTTATATTTTATGAGAGCCTTAGAAATTCTGAGTCTCAGTTTCCTAAAGTACCGTAAAGCAAAGTCACCAAAACCATTTTCCTATTATCATCTCGGAATTGCATACAATTCAAAATTTACAATAAAGAGTGGTTTCATATTACTCATTAGTATTTTCGAGAGCGCCATTGAGACACCGTTATTGCTTATTATAAATGCGAAAATATGGATGTTTGTTTTTTCCATTTTAACACCGAAACTACTGAATTCGGAAAAAAATTGTACAGAGATAAAGCACTCGGCTAACACAAAGGATACTTTTTATCCGGGAAAACTCAATGGTTCACGAAGGAATGCTTAAAAACTCAAAATTTACACTTGATCGCTTACATTTTTTTTCTCTCTGGACCCAATAGGTATTTCCTGGGAACTGTGTACATATTCCAGGTTTTATACATAAGGGAAAAAAGTTTTTTATTTTAATTTGTCTATGCTCTCATTTGGAATAAAGAAAGAGTATTGTTATGTAGATTATTGACAAATAGAAACATCAAACTTTCAGTATGGTCTCTATTGTTTACTAATTCATTTCCTCTACAGAAAACTTGAAAACCCGTTTATTTGTACAATAATGTATTAATAGTTCACTATGTTCATTATGTTGAAATTTCATAATCTGAATTTTAGGCATAACATCTTACAATAGGCTACTAAATAGGTAAGTATAAGGTTGTGGTAATTTAATATATCTTATATTATATACAAACTTATATTTTTAATGATAATTTTGAGCTATTTAATTTTTTTTACCCTTGTTTAAACAAATGAAACACTTATAAACAGCTTGAAGAGTACAACAAAAATGTTCATACGGTCCAACTAAAATGTTAACTTATTTTTTTCAGAATAATTTGCCATCATGGAACAACTTTTTATGATAGAGGTTTTTGTAAAAAGGATAGTTTTAAAAATTGAACCACCAGAAAAAGATGAATATGAACTGCGAATGGAAGAAGAGGAACGCAAAAGGGAAGCAGAACGACTTGCAGCCCTTGAAGCAGCTCAGAAAGGTAAAAAGGGTAAAAAAGGAAAGAAAGAAAAAAAGAAAAAAGGAAAAAAGGGCAAAAAGGGAAAAGAACCGCCGATGCCATCTGAAGAAGAAATGAAATTTATGCAAACTTGTTCCATGCAAATGAACTGTTTACCATTATTTGAGTTCTTAATAGCACACGATAACTTTATAGCTCCTCCACCACCTCCACCACCACCGAAACCTGGAAAGAAAGGCAAAAAGGGTGGTGGTAAAAAAGGCAAGAAGGGGAAAAAAGGAAAGGCCGTACCTTTTAAGCGCGAACTTCCATCGGAACCATTACCACAGCCGCCATATTTTGGTGTTGGAAATTGTGTAATGTTTATAAATAGACCTGCAAAACTTGAAGAAGAACTAAAAAAAACACCTATATATGTCACGGTTTGGAATAGAGACCAAGATCTGAATTGCGTTGGGTTTTGTAAAGTTGAATGGCATGAATCATTCTTTGATTGTCTAAAGAAAGCTGCTGATATGAACCCAATAAACTATGATCAAGCTGAGTTTAGAGATACCTCCACACCGTCCATGATAACTAATACCGTTGAAATGGTCAAAAAACTACAATGTGAAGAGGATTTGAAAGCTTCAGGAGAAGTTGAAATTTTCATACGATTGTCTTGCCTAGGTAATAGACTATTGACTTACTTTGTTGCGTTGCCTGAAATGGAACGTTTACCTGGCCGTAGATATTTGAATGACGAGTTGAAATTAAAAGACGTGGAAGTCATTCGACACTGGGAAGGATCTAGTATAGATGAAGTGCCGCCTGTGGCTTATCTATTTGGATGCCCAGACATAGTGCGGGAGCCGATCAGACCAGTTGAGGTGCCGGTAGTTTACGAAGATTTCGTCGCACCATTTACAAGGAGTGAGTTGGCCATTCTTGCCATGGGATTCCCTAAAGGACCATGTGGTGGTACTAATTGTTTGAAGAGAATGGAATACCGAGGGAGTCAACATCAGTTCATTCATGGGGAGACAGTCAAAGGTAAATACCAGCACGGGCAGTTCGTTAACAAGAGAGATTTGCATGGGCCCTGTGGAAGACTAGATTGTCCTTTGGCTAAAAAAGTACGAGCATTTCTTTGCAATGAGGGAATGTACAAGACATGTAGAAAGCCGTGCCATAAAGAATACTATTAGCTCTCAAATTCTTATGCTCAACACAAGTACGATTATAGGCATTTTTTTAAATATACGACACATGTATTAAATTCACGAAAGACTATAAATAATGCAATCTAATACTGTATCTTGTTTTAATTTACTACATGCCTTGTTTTAAGCTCAACTCTTTAAGTTCAATGGAAGTTTCCAGTACAAGTTTATCTATTAATCACCATTTGCAGGCCTCAGAAGTAGACATTACAACGATAATGTTTTATACACTAACTCATTTGCGCAGTTAACTGTTGGTATAATGAGTAGTATAATATCATTGTGTAGCATAATATCATTGGCCTACCTAACGTATTCAAATTGATGCAAGCTACAATGCAATGTTATTCACGTATCTCTATGCAACTCGATAGGACTATGTTGCAAGGTCATTTTGATAAAATGCACGTTATGGTATAATAGTTTAATAAACTTACATACTTAAAAAAACGAATTCAACTAAGCAGTTTGAGATGAAATGTGGATAAAGGTAAACAAATTATTTCATACTTTTGATGATAAAATTTGTAGAGATGTTAATTTTCAAAACTTGTTTTTGTGTCCGAGAAAAATGTAAGAATATTGTTCGATGAAAAATAATTTGTGTTTTTAAAAAGATTACAAAAGTTGACTTCTTTGAATATATTTATTCAATTATTTATTTGGGAGGATTAATCTTATTGTCGCTTCCCATATGTTGTGTGTGTGTGTAGTATCTGCTTAGACTTCACCGTATCTGCGTTTTGGAAGTTCCAGTCTGAAGCTGCTTTTCCACCGGCGAGGCGAGGATTGGAGTGAAGAGATTTGAAATCTCTAAGAAGAAGACTATTTCCACCGAAGATGTGCGAGAAGAGAATTTATTGTTTACCATATCATTTAAATTCTCTTCTGTCCTAGCCTCGCCGGTGGAAAAGCAGTTTAAGAGTGGAATGGAGTTAGTAAGGGGAGTTATCATTGCTTGAAATTACTACAAATTATTGGATGACTGCTCACAAAAACTTGTAGGATTCTTCTTAATATGTATAAACCGAAATTCAGTGAAGGGTAATACAAACTAGAGCTCAGAGTTACATTCCCTTTTTATCGTACCGTTTGAATGATTATTTGTCTTTAAAAGTAAGATATTATAGATTATCAATTATGCCTGTTGGATAAAAAAATCTTCAGTTTTGACGATATGCCTAAATTATCTTTTGGGGTTATAATAGGCCATAGCATATAAAACGATTATTGGCCGTCTGTCTGTTACAAATAAAAGATCCAACTATAATAAACTCTTGAGCATAAAATTGAAATCATGACATTCTTATTGAAATCAAGTGAAACCATAGAAATGCCGCAGAACTATGCAAACAGAAGTCAATATTTTTAATGTGTTAATAGTTTTGAATATTCTTAAGTAAATGTTGTCCTCTTTACAGAGCCATTCGGTCGGTTTTAAATTAAAATTGAAGTGATATAAACTACGAATTTGAGAAAGAAATTTAAAATGGTCGCTATTTATATTTGTATTATGACTGACATCGTGTGTAAGTGTGATAAAAAAATGATGCACCATCGTTATGTAATATTTTAGCCCAATATATTGTGATATTCGATACCGCGAGGTAAACTGGCCAGAACTAATCAACGGCACTGCAATTTCATGGGTCCCAGAGCCTGCAAAGTTTCAGCTGTTTGATTAAATTTATAGTTAGACCAACGATACGGTACTGAATTTGCTGCGGTCTCGTAACAATAAGTTCAGTTTTGTAGTTTTGGTCTAAGTTAATATCAATGTTATCAGTTTACAAAGCTAGATATATCAAAATTGATAACATCGATATTTACTTTGATATATCAGCTAGATATACTAAAATTGATAACATTGATATTTACATAGACCAAAACAACAAAACTGAATTTTGTGTTGCGAAACTGTAGCAAATTCAGTACCTACCGTATCGTATTGTTTCTACTTTACTAATTATGTATTTTATTTATCAATACCTAAGTACCTATTACGTCTAGAATCGGTAGACATAAAAAGTCTTGATTTAAAAATAATGTGTGTAATTAAAACTAATCAGTCCTTGTCATGCATTTCTAAAGAAGTCTTATGTTGACCATTTTATAATAGCGCTATGTGAACCCTGAAATCATAACAGACGGGCAATCTTTTGTAACAAAAGGTGACATTTTAAGATTAATATTGGTAATTTGGATGGTATTAACGTTGTTGGGTCAACTGAGGAATAGTTCTGGAAAACAAATTATTATTAACCATTTCAAACATTCAAGCTGCCTTAACGCAAAAGCATAAGGCATAAATTGACTATAATATGTTTCTCATAACGGACATTTTATATAGCCGATAGAACTCTACTCCACAAAAGGTCCTAATTATAATTTGAACCGTTTAAAAAACTTTTTTTATATCAAATAAAATAAAACTCTATTTGAAGACATCGTCTCGAGTGAGTCTGGTCAACAGAACAAGAGAATAGGCATGTAAAGGAGTAGTTTTAGCACCATAATTCTTGTGGTAGCATATTTGTGTTACCACAAGAATATTACATTTAGAAATATATGTATTATCACATTTTCTGTATAACTGTATTTCAGTAAATAAAAGTGCAAACCTTAACATAGACTTCCGTTTTATTGATTTTAATAACATTAACATCTCACCCAGCTCAACATCTGTATTAATTTGTTTTTAACAGATTACCTGGGAACTCTGCGACTCTACGACGTACGACTCTAAATAAGTTTATATTTGTAACAATTTTTTGTATAATTAATTTATACACATTATGTTTTCTGTGTAATTCGTTGTTTTCGCATGGGTTTGATAAGTCCTCAAGAACATAAAACAATGTAATAATCGTTTTGGGTGTGAACCACCTCCAAAGATTTCTCTGTCCTGCCTGACGCCGATGACTCACAGCTTGCAGAAGGGTACGTGGAAGCTCCGTTTGAGAAAGGCTGCGTCCACACTACGCAGCTTATCTATCTCTTGCATCAGATAACAATAGGGCGTGACCCAATATCCAGACATTATATTACATCATTAGTATTATTATAAAATCAAGTTGAGTAATTCTGAAAATATTCATATACATAAGTAGATTTAGTATTTTGGAAAATATAAAGATTGTTGCTGACTTTAGAACTACAACAGGAAACAATAGTCTTATGTATTTTTAATTATTTAGGTTAATTACGTACAGTTTCATAATTACTGTTTCTTTATACTTAGCATATCTTCGAGCTGATGTGTGTATATCACTGCTGTTATCCTTATTTATTTGTAATTTGTCGAATATGTGTCTGTATGAATGTGAATGTTTTGTGCTCGTTGCACCATCCTGTAGATAAGCCTACTCACTCAGGTGGATGAGTCACGTTTCGATCGTCAAACACGCTCACATGACAAAGAAATACAATTAATAAACAAACCATTTGGAGTCCACTAAAATTGTTTGTTTCTGTAGAAACTTCCTGGTCTATTACATTTCAGAGTAGAGTACGTTTATCTGATAAGATACAATTATCGTAAAAAATAAAAACAACAAAGTTTAAAACTGTCAACTCAAATCCGTGCATTGAACTTCGACGTTTTACACTAGAGCTAGTGCAAGTGGTTAAATGTTCTGCAGACAAAAACATTGTGCTTGTAATTTTTATCGTTAACAACCCATATCGTCCCCACTGCAGGGGCATAGGTCTCTTCCATACCTCGGGGAGGTTAGGCCATACTCCACATATCAGGGCCAAGTCCGGATTGGTGGAGATTGTGTGGCTAGTGGCCAACCCCAGTGTCACAGGTTTTAAACCGCCTATAAGGCCTACGACACGTCTTAACGACAGCTATCTAATGATAACAGCCGGCACCAACGGAATGTTCTTTCCGAGTTTTTATGTCACATCAAATATAGTTTCCAGTATTTCTTTAAATTTTAGGACAACTGCCGTAATGAAAAAAAAAAACATTGAAATCATTCTGTCCAATTGAACGAGTAGGCAGTACAGTTTTAAGAGATATTTTTTTTACAAAATTCCTAAGTATATTTTTGGGTGATTCTATCTCAAGTAGTTGGTTAATTGTAAGAGATCACTAGTATGTATTTTATTTCAAAATAACGACCTCTACGTGACATTTTCGATTATTGCCCTATTTAAACGTTCTAAAAAACTTCAGCGATACATAATAGGTTGCTGCTAGTTTAGTGCAACTCGTAAATCAAATATAACATAAATTTACAAAGTTTAATAAAAGTTTGGTCACATTTTATTATGAGAAACCTATTAAAACATTCATAAAGGTTCATGTGCCTCAAAAACTATAAAATCCGCATGAGAAAGACTCTTACAAAAGAGATTTAACAAAAAAATATCACTAATTGCAAAATGACGCAAAATTCCTGTACATATTTGTAAATTAAGTAGTAATTAAGTAGATGAAAGAAGAATGTTGCAATGGATTCAAATGTGTTTGTTTCACAACTTTTCTACAAAATAGGATTGGACAACGTTGAAGATAATGCTTTATAGCTTATAAGTTGTAGTGCAAAATTGACAGTTGATATAACGCGACGGCAAGTGATAAGATCGCTCAACATTTTCAACAAAGTTGTTGTTATGGCCAGTAAACCTTTATTAGGGATCCGACTTATAACCTCAAATGTGGAATATTTAAAGGCCATTCTTTGTGTGACATTTGATTTATGTGTTCATTAAATACATAGTTATAATAGTTTACTTATACTATGAAGGAATCGTTTATAAAAGCCATTTAACAACCAGGTGTATGTCTGAATACTACTTATTTTTTTGATGATGGCGTTTTAGAATTTAGAATTCTTGTACATAAATGTAGAAAATTAAAAGTAACCTACTTGGCTGTAATTTTTCATGGTTAAGAGTTTTTTCGTTTTTCTAGTGATGTACAATGTATGCATGTGATACGTTAAAAATATCCTAAAATACAGTCTGTGTTACAAAATTCCTAGTGATAAGTGTATAATATTAGAGATTTTATCATAATACATGTACAGTCCCGACATGACAACAAATAGAAATATTCATTAACATTATATATTGCATACAGTTAAACAAATTTACAAATAAATATTGAAATTTTAGCGACTGCAATTTTGCTATTCTTTGCTTATTTTAAATTTTATCAAAGGTATTGAAGCGATTTTAATACAATATAATTGATACTCCCATATATTGGAATATCTTACTTTGTAGTAAATAGATATTTATCAAATAAAAAATATCAGTTTAAAGTATGTATATCATAGAATATCATGTGAACAATATACGCACAAAAAACAACACGTCCTTTTCGGAAATTGATTGAAATTATTTAAGAAATAAAAGAAAAAGTATTTATACTCTTTTTCATTTCAATACTTTATTAATTATTTATTTATTCTTACCAAAATTGTCCCGGGAGATTTTAAATATATGGCGTCAATTCTAGCTACTGTTTATAAAACTGCATTACTTGCTATAAGGTAGAAGAACATTGTCCAAGAACCATCGATTTCTAGTCCGGTTTAACAATTTATAGCCATTTGGAGAGAGGCATATTATTATATAATAAATATGTATTAGATTTCGATAGAATCAGCTCATTATGCATGGCAGCTATTGGGCTAGGTTGCATTTTTATTTGCTCAGTAATGTTTATTTTATTATTTCTAGTGTGATGATTACTTATCAGTAAAGTTCATTATATATTTTATTATTATCATTATTATATATTTTAGGTATATTCGTAATCTATACGGTTCCTTTGTCACTGAGTTTTATATAAGTTTAACGTGAAATTTAATGTTATTCTCTTTTAATCTAGAAGGATTAACTTACTCTATTGATTTAATCCCTCACTTTTCTTTTGATGATTTGCTATTCAAGGTCTAGTACCAAGTAATTCAAACATTTACTGGGTGTGAGTGTACCTGCCATTACATTACATAGTCTCAACGAAGGTCGTTTTTGTTTTACATGAATCACCACCCATCACACTTGTTATGCGGGTGGAGTAGTGGAGTGAAATGGAAAGATAAAACATATTTTTCATTCGTTTTCATAGACAGCGTATGTTTAGTAAGGTATATAATTTCTGAGAAGTATTTACAAAAAAAGGGGAAATGTTTTTGTAACAGTTTAGCTGCCATCGGACTAGCGTGCGTCGGAATACTGTGCGTCGTCGGACCTAAGTAGCGGAGTCATACGCATCGATATATATAAATATAACTCTTCCATTGATTTTAATCTCCTAAATTCATAAGTTAGTTAGATTTTAGTTGTTAAAGTAACATAGTCGTACATTGCACCGGTAATAAGATTCACTTTTCATTACTTATCCCACTAAAACCGTAAGTAAACCGATCAATAACCGATGTCATCTAGCAGTATTCACAAATTGCACGTGTTCAGTGAATAGACTTTTTTATAGATAAGCGATTTAACACCCCACTGCACAGTGGTCCGCGCGCCTTTATAAGGCGGTCGAAATTAATTATTTAGTCAGTAACTTTTTTTCTTGCATTTAAAGAACGGGTTATTATAGGATAATTAAATAAATTATAATCACTTAATATAGTAACTTACATCACAATACTCTAAGAAATTAGCCACCAATGACCGGTTACTTAACGAGTCACTAATTAATTTAGGAGTGCATGTGATCACTTTCGAGGATCATTAGAGTTTGCAAATATTAAGTTATCCAGGATCTATTTATTGTAAATTATAGTACATTTATCGGCCAATAACATGATATCGTTAGATATTTGAAAATACTACTTGCATTTTTTTCCAATTATGACCTCTAGCGATACTGCTGTGCATTGCTCGCATTATCAACCTTAAAGGATACTAACTTTTGTACTATGTACAATATCAAACAAGTTTTATAATAACTTATTTTGATAGTAGGTTAATTTTTAGAAAGAAAAATTTTTAAAAAAGAAAGAAAGTATACTGATACTGAATATCTTGTAAGATTCGACGTTATAGGGTGCCATTCACAGGTTTAGAAATAATTTAATTGACATGCTAGACAGATACGTGATTGCCTCCGGTGATGTCGTAAATTCGTAATGCAGTCAGATACAGCAATGAGTCAGATCCGAAAGTAAGTGCCAAATACATATAAAAGACATCAACGAAACTCTGATATGATTTTTTATGTTTAAAGTCCATGTTATTTTTTATAAATTGATATTTTTTTAGTTCTATAATATAAATAAACGTCGCAGAAGAAGTATATCTTAGCTTCACAAAAATATCAGTGACACGGAGTATTTTTATGCCACTACACAAGCGAAAAATTTGTGCGTACGAAAGAGTGTAACGAACATGACAAAATATATATTTTTATGTGATAGGTGGCAAACGGGCAGACGGATCACCTGATGGTAGCGATTACCGCCGCCCATAGACATCCACAACACCAGAAGAGTCACAAGTGCTTTGCCGACCTTTGAAATGGGATGGGGGATGGGGGAATTGGGGGACAGGTTGGGTCCCCACTCACTCGGCGAAACACAACGCAAAGCGTTGTTTACGCCGGTTTTGTGTGAGGCCGTGGTATCACTTCGGTCGAGCCGGCCCATTCGTGCCGAAGCATGGCTCTAATATTTTATAATCAAACTTTTAAACATAATGACTGTACATACAGTTTTGAAATATAATTTAATGTATCTATAAATAACAAGGCAGTTTTTTCAATGATGTAGAATAGATAATAATTTCATGTCCTTTCATAAAGGCTGTAAGTTTATATGTTTAATATGTATAACCAGGCATGCGACGGACGTCTATTCCTGTTTGCTTAGTGGGTTAATTATAAAACCGAAGCAAAAGTGAAAACTATTTTTGTTGCATTATGGTTACGTAAACACTTACAGCTCCATTGGGAGGCGCTGGGTGAGGGGGTTAGTTTTCAGACTGAAAAAGTCTTTATTTCAATGGGTCAGATCCACCCGTATATCAAGAAAGCCATACTCCGCACACAAGAATTTAGGAAAACACAATACAAAATTATAAGTAGTTTAAAAAGCTTCTGATTTGGCAAAAAGTACTGTGTTATTGGCATCTGGGATATTTCCTGTTTGCTGACAATGTACGGAATATTTGTGTTATGCATTTAGTAAAATGGGAATATACGGGAGTTGGCGTATCAGTCACTCTGCATTTGGGTGCAATATTCATTAAACGCGGCTTACTACACCGGCTATTAATTCGCGCCAACGCTGATGCACGCCATTGTACTAAGGTTTCGCACTGAGTTGCATTATATTTCAGATCATTAGGGTTGGCAGGTGACGGTATATGCTTTACTAACAAGAGGTGGAGATTATGTAAGTATATTTTACATACCTATATGTACTACAAAAACGCAGCAATGAAACAAAATTGTAATAAAGTATAATATTTAGATATATATTATTAATAGGAATTATCTCTTTGTTAGGTTGGACATTTAAATAAACTATAGGGATAAACAATTAATTGTCTGCGTAAAATCATTAAACACTACGGAAATTTCTTCTGACACATCTGATAAATCTCCTGATAAATACAATCACAAAGTAGTAATTTTAAGCAACCCTACACTGTTGCATGAGGCGCTTTTGTTAACCCTGTCGCTGCAGCCAATGATTAATTGTGTCTATGAAGGCCAGTAATTACCAACGCCGCTTCTGTGAAAAACTTGGTGAAACCTCTGAAAGTTCCACCAAATTGAATCGTCGAGAACACAACTATGATACCCCTTTTGGAGTAGTGTAATATATTGACAGTTTTAAACCTCTCACCTTATTCTGCCTTAATATAGGGTCCTGAATTTTAATCAATTAATAATTTTAAATATAAATATAAATATAGGGTCGCACACTTTGAATACGTACTCGTGGTCAAATTCTTTTGCGAAATGAGTATATGTTCCTCGGGGAAAGTTGTTCACTTTCTCGAGTATAAACCTAGTATTTCAGAATGACATATACACACATCAACACAATCTAGGGATATTAACAATTTCATCGATTATCAAAAAAGCTATGCAAAATTTGCTAAGGTAGTCAATGGAATAATAAAAGGTAATTTCGTGACCTGTAATAAAAAATAAAAACGCTATGAGAGTTCGTTTTTTTTATTAATAAAATTGTTAATTTAATAAACCTATACAAAATTACTTAAGTAAACAAAAATGTTATTTTCTTATACAATTAAAAAATCAAATTTAAATTGAAAAAACCTAATCAAATCTAATTTTTAATAATCAGTATTGCCTCCTCCACGCATCGGCAACGATTACCCATACTTAAAATTAGGTTATCAAGGTCTTGCTGGGGTATGCGGCAAGCTATCCAACGCGTCGTTGCTGAGGCTGTACATACCAGCCAAAACGTGATATCGAGGTTGTGGTCACGTTATCGTGCTACTGGGGATGTAGCAGAACGGCATACGGGTAGATATCGTATTACCACTCGGAGACAGAATCGATTTCTCCAAATGACCGCCAGAAGGCAACCCAATATTACAGCGATGCAACTGGTGCAAAGGCTCTAGGAGGACCACCAGCTATTGGTAAGTGACCAAACCATGCGAAGGAGATTGCATGAAGTTGGTCTTCGTGCTCGAAGACCGCTACGAGTTCCAGCACTGCGATGTGGCAATCGCAGTCGGCGACTTTCATGGGCTCGGGATCATTTGGCGTGGAGTGACCAACAATGGACATTGGTGCTATTTACAGATGAGTCCCGTTTTGGATTTCATCCAGATTCGCGACGAATACGCGTTTGGAGAACTCCAGGCAGAATCAGCCGTCTTCGGTATCCTCAGGAGGTCCACCCATACCAAGGCGGGACAATCATGGTGTGGGCAGGAATTCGACTAGGTGGGCAAGCCCACCTCTTTTGAATACGAGGCAGCATGACTGCTCAAAATTTCAACGAGGAGGTAGTAGAACCCATTATTGTTCCGCACCGAATCCAAATGGGTCAGGAATTTCAACTGATACACGATAATTCATCTTCCCATAAGGTGCGGCTGGTGTCAGTCGCCTTCCGAGACCACGATGTTCGGGTTTTGGATTGGCCTGCACAGTCGCCCGACTTAAGTCCTATCGAACGTGCCTGGGACATGTTACAGCGAAGGGCTTTGAGGGATTTCCCATCTTTGACAACGGAACAGTAACTTTTCCAACATTTGGAAAAAACATGGGACCGCATACCCCAGCAGGACCTTTACAACCTAATTTTATCAATAAATTTTACGAATTTTAAGTACGTTCACATACCTAATGCTTAGCGAGATTACTACACACCTACAGTGTGTCCACTCCTTGCGGATCTTGGAAGGCAAACTCACTCCCTGCTAGTAGGCAACATACATATTTACGCAGGTAGATGTCGTATGTAGTATTACTTAGTAGGAATAAGAACGAGGCATTTGATTGAAGAATGAGGCACGTTAAGCCGTTGGTGGCGGCTGCTATCACTAGATAGCAGTCGTTAAGCCATGTCGGAAGCCTTATAGGCCGCTTGAAAAGTTCTGACACTGGGGTTGGCCACTAGCCCCACAACCTCCACCAATCCGGTCTTGGCCCCCGTGTGTGGAGTATGGCCTAACCTTCCCGATGTATGAGAAGAGACCCGTGCCTGCCCCTGCAGTGGGGACAAAACTATTTCCCGCAGCTTTGCCCGCGCTCGCTGAGCCGGTTAAATACCAACCGACTATCTACATTCGTTTCGGGATACGATAAATATAGGAGATGCAAAATGAGGCGAAGGGGACTAACAAACTGATCTGTGATTTTTTATAGTCCCTAAGAAATATTTTTTGGTTTTTAATTTTATATCGGTAATATATTAGCATCGTTTTTTTCTGTTACGATAGTTGTAAAAATCATTTCAAACAAACTGATCTGTGATTTTTTATAGTTCCTAAGAAATAATTAGTCCAAATACTATACATTCCAATTTCTGAAATCATTGTGGTATTGATGATTTGTGATATTTTTATAATAATTAGTTAAATTACCAGTTTTACATTATTGACATGTTAATAATAATAATTTTGATTTATAATATATATCTATCTCAAAATCAATATATTGTTATATTTTAAAGAAAAATTATACACATAAATGGCACTTCATATTCAATTTGATAAAACTTTATGTAGCTGACTGTACATATATTTAACCTTTAGCGAGTTGACGACGAAAACAATAGGCAAAATTGGAAGGTGCCAACTCGCTAGCTGTAGCGAGTTTAAGGCTAGCGAGTTGACGAATAAGTCGGGACGTTATGGGTTGTAAACAACAAACATTTGTATGAAGTGTCCGGGATATGTCTAAGTATATAGATAAACATCATTAAGTAACATGCATTCATTGTTATATGCATACAAAGATCACATAGTATATTTTGATAGGTGTAAATCTAAATATTCTATATGCCCGCTACTATATTTCTTATAAAAGCATTTATTACACCACAAAATATACTATGAAAGTTTTTTTTATAAACATTATTAAACAAATGACTACATTAATTAATGACTAATGATAAGTTATATTAATGCACACAAAAATTAATCAGTAGTCTCAGAAGACTAGATGAGATTTTATAGAGGATTTTAGATAACCAGTAAAAATACATTTTGGTTTAACCTTCCGATTATTTTATTTTACTTGAATGAATCGATGTCTCTGAGAAGAGCGGTGTAAAATGCCTATGCCACAATTTTTTTACAGGCTACTCAAGTCGAAATTAATTTTGATTATTTTCTAGTCTGTATGGTTCTATACATGGGACTTACTAACACCAAATCTTCTGTTAAAACTCTTTGCACAGTAGTATGAGGAAGGCCAACATGTTGACGCAGGCCCTCAATAGACCAGTTAAGTATCCGACTTAAAGCTTCCTTAATTTTATAGACGGTTTCTAGTCTAGAGGCTGATATTTGTCGAACTTCCCACGGCAAGTCTTCTGCCTGCACTCTTCCATCTTTGTGAGACTAAAGCCTTTTTATCACCATCCTTTTACCGAATGTATTATGCCCTATATATTTAACTAATAAGAAATGCGTAAGTCCCGCCGAGTAATCCAAAAGAACATAAAATTAAAAAATAGATATCTTTGCTCATGCCTTTGTCAAACTTTCTGTTCTCAAAACTTATTTTATGAACACACTAAACTTATTAAAAGACAGCCAATCGTCAACTCTACACAAAGCATATAATTAAATTGTTAAATATAAAAAAATGACACGAAAATTTTGGAAAAGGTGTCATAACTTGTGGCATAACAACCGATATTATGACCACCACATGTTCATTATAATGACAACGTAAAACTATGTCCTTAAACCAAACAGAAGTTCAAATGGTTTATGCATAATAAACTACCCATGTCAAAAATCTCACACACTTGATATTCCAAATTCTTATGTGTCTTCACCTGCCCCTTCATTTTTTATATACCTACCCAAAACCTATCAATAAAAAAATTCGACGCACGATTACTTCCACATGCAAACAGGTATTTGCTCTCACGCTCAATTAAGCACTTCCCAGGGATAAATATTATCCTATACCACTGTATGTTAAAAAGGTAGATTGCAATACATTTGAATTATTGTAAAATAAATTCCCCATTCCGTTAGCGAATTTTGATAAGCCTGCTTCCATCACAGGCATCACTTGTTATCATCTCACGGTAGTAAATGATGACGATGCCTTACGATTTTGCATTAATTGCAAAAATATTATATATGGAATTTTTATACAAATCGAGCAGTTGATTGGCCAGTTTCGTTAGCAAAGTAAAATAGCGATTTCAGCCAAATCATAGAACAAAAGTTATTTAGTGTTTATATTGTACGAATTGCTACAATATATGTTATTTTATCGAGAAATTAGTTTTTAAATATATATTTTGTCTTTACACGATATCTACCTTATAGTCGAATTAGCATAGTTATTTTTGTAATATGGTAACATTTGTCATGGGCAAATTATTTAAATTGTTTCTGATTTACAGATGGAACGCAAGGGATGAATGTAAATGTGCAGCGCGGCTGCAATCCAGCCAAACTGAAGTTTTACATAAATGCAAGTGCAAGGAGTTCTCGCGTTATGCTGATACCGCTCGCTGTTTCGCTAGAATATTTTTCTGAATACCTCTGAGAATAAACAGGAAAATGCCGTCGAAACTACAGCAGTACATAGATATCGTTGGACGAAATCAGTGTTTATTTCAGTATTTTAGTAATCACTTCCTATGCACCTATGCTTCCACTTGCTCTTATAGCAACCTCTTTTGAAAAGTAATTTTGAATTCTTTTTTTAAGATTTTTATGAAGGTAAGTTTTAATAGGCTATTTAATACTAGGCTTAATTTTATTTATTAAGTATATAAATTGCCATTCAAGCTAGCCACAAAACCATTTAAACTCCCAAAAATATGTCAGTAATGTATAATTTAAAAAACGTACAAAAATATTTCAATAATATATAATTTAAAAAGAGCCGTCAGCTTGCATGCTAATAACGAGAACAAACGACCAACAGTGTTCACACCGAATGATGGGACCTGTCGATTTCTTTGACAATATTGCAAATCAACCCCTCCCGGAATACATCACATGGTCAATTTATAAAGTTACCACAGAGAAAACGTTCATCTACATAGGATAATGTATTCGAGGATTTGTAATATTGACATTTGATTCAAATGAGCTGAGAATTTGCTGTGAATCTCTAAATTATTTGTTTGTTAAAGATTAATAAATGATTTAACCATTATTTATGAAATATTGATAAAGGAAAAATACCCTCCTTGGTTTCAAATAGCAGCACAAGTACAACCACGTAAACAAAAACATGTATTCTCATCATAACCTAGTTTTATAAATTTCTGAATTGACGCAATTGTTGAATAAAGACTACGGAAAAATCCTAGGCCTAACGGTTCTTCGCATCAACATAGAATACATTTTCCCTGGTACCTTTCAAATAAAAATAGCTTCTGAGGAAAATTGTTGTTGAGACATCGATCAGTTTAAGATTATTTTAGTAGTAAATAACCGATTTATAAATAAAAAACATATCCCAGGAGCACGTGAAGGCCAAGCTGCAAATAGGTCCGAGTAAAAAAAATCTCAGCCCTAGGATTAAAAATTAAAAATAATTATTTAAAGTAATATTTACTTTGCTAACTTTCTCCAAAACTGTGTGTGGTAATGCAAAGTGGCAGGTTTTTCACGTTAGAAAAAAGCTTATGTTTATAAAGAGTTTCAAAAACCTATAAAAAATAATTTAACAATTCATGGAAATAAAACTATCACTACATTTACCCACTTATTCTTCACCTTTCTCGTATTTCCAAAAATATTGGTTCTGTCATTGTTTTATTCCATTTTACCTTTAGTAGTGAGAAAGAACATTCGATACTTTGATAAGATGGATTTTTCCTCAGTCTTATTCGATCAAACCCACCGAACAAGCCAAGATTCGCTGAACCCATTTAGCCAGGCTCGCCTGTGTTTTGATTTTTTGCGAATCTGAATGCAGACAACGATAGATTTTTATTTTTGTTTTAAATCTGTGCGCAAACGACGATTTTTAAATAAACCTGTATTGAACTCAGAATTACCTAAAAGTGATTTTCGTCAATGGTTGTAGTTTAGTTTTTTTATACCATGCACGCAAGCGCAAGGCCGGCAATTTCATTTTTTTTATCTTTGTGAATAATACAAAGCATTTTTTTTTTAAATTGAACCTTTGTGTGATGTATTTAAAGTACACCTATCTTGCAGTCAACTATTTATAGGTAAAGTGCATGATGCATCCGATTATTATAAGGAGCACCCAAAGCTCAATAGTGCAGACTGCAGGTGTTCGCGGAACAAAAGGGTGCGGGATTGACGCTCGACGCGCCAATGTGCATAGAAATTTAAAAAAACTTACATATTGTCCTCATTTTATTGTCATCTGAGTAGTAAACTGGTGTTCGTACTTGGGTTTCTACAAACAAAATAGAAACCAATTATAAATTGTTATTTCGTTGATTCCTAATATGCATTTGTTTTAGCTTGTATGGAAACTGCCTAAATACTTGAATGCATCGTAAGAAACTGAATCTGATCTTATCTACATTTTATTTTCAGTTTGGTCAGACTTTTATCTTCGTAGACGTACAATACAAAATAGATATGTCTTAAGACTACTTGTGATAAATATGAGAGGACGAATAACATAGAGTAATCAGTGTCTCTTTCTAGCGAACGCAGACAGTACAAATACAACTGCACTCAGTACAACGAACCCTAAAAAGCAGTAGAAAGGTGAAAAGGCAAAAAGCTTGGCTTGAGTCCGATAGTCGGGCAAAAGTGAGGAGTCACCATCATCAATCAGGTCCATATAAAATGGAAGCACACAGCACAAGTATACGTGGAGTAACTGTCCATTACTGCACCGAGGGGGTTTGTCGCCATTATACCGACGATACTATACCATCCGCGTCTGACATTAGGAATCCTCGTGATTACACATTCAATAAGGTTATAATAACATTAGATTTAGCTTTGTTTCCTTTGGTTTTAAAAAAAATCTAAACAAACATATTTACCGCATACAAATAGGTACTCAGCTCGAAAAAGTTTATCTAATTGTAAGTAATACCTACCTAACTAAGAAAGCGTTCCAACACTTTCTTGAGAGTAGTTTTTACCCTGAAAACAGGATAGCGTATTGTAAATCTTTTAAGTGTGAAAGGGACAAACTCTTATCAGGTAAATCTTAACTTGGTTCTGAAACGGGACCTTAGTCTTATGATGATTAAAATGACAGGTGTATAATTTGTACGTACACTAAACTGGTGACTGAAAGACTTTCAATTTCTGGATTTAGGGCTGTAATTTTTAACCGACTTCAAAAAAAAGGAGGAGGTTCTCAATTCGTCGGAATCTTTTTTTTTTATGTATGTTCACCGATTACTCGAAGATGCCTAAACCGATTTGGAAAATTATTTTTTTTGTTTAAAAGGGTATACTTCACAGGTGGTCCCATATAAATTCTATCGAAATCGATTCAGCGGTTTTTGAGAAAATCAACAAAAACATATCAAAATTGGAGTTGTTGCGATTGAAGTCGGTTATTTTTAACGTATTCAGCGTGGTCAATTATATCAAGTGCTCTTGGTAGCTAAGTTCAAACAACATAAAGCTTGCCATCTAGTGACAGTAATGAGCACCAACAGCTTAAAGTGCCTTGCAAAAAACGGGAACGGCCAAGATAAATGCCACTAGCAGTCCATCTCGGTTATGACCGCATCTGTAATCAGTTAACCTACTGGATTAACGCGACCACGACCTATTCTTGCACCTACAGACAAGATGTATTTGTACATGCCATTCTTGTCTCCTTAAGATTCACTTTGGTAGTTATTTTAGGTCGCCAAAGCGAGGGTATGTCTATTATATAAGAAACTTAATCCACATCAGACATATAAAATATGATATACACATGTGGCCTGTTTGTTGACAAACATACTAAATTAAATTGAAATCGCAAGCTAACAAAAGCCGTCAACGTCCGAGACCAACACAAAACGCGGTACCTACCAGGCCCCAGACAATCTTTTATCACTTTTTAATCGCAGCCGATGTGTAATTTACATACAGACAGACGGTCCGACCTTAATTTGAAAATAATAACGTCTGCAAACGATTCGTCACACAATGCGATCATTTTTCGATATCGATCCTTTATAATGTTGAAATACTAAGAATTGAATGTTTTTGTGTTTAAAGGCAATATCGAACTATAATGATCTTTGTTACCTAAAAACTTTTTATACCAAACTTCGATTGCATATGCGTAAAAAACTGTTGATTAAATTAACAAAATTATAAAATGTGCAATACTATTTCTACTACGTATTAGATATCTATATTTCAGCTAACATGTCCTTATTAATTACCTTACATCCATCGCCCTGTTAAGGCGCATCTAAAAGATAATTAGGTATCTTTTTTGTGTTTCTTATAAGAATATAGAGTGGTAATAATTCTAAAACAGTAGGTATACTAAATATACCTGTCAACAACCCATATCGTCCCCACTGCAGGGGCACGGGTCTCTTCCCATATCTCGCGAAGGTTACATTAGATTAGAATTTAGTCTAGGTTGCAATTCCTCTACCTTGTAAATATAGGGTAAAAGCAAGTTTGTTGAAGACAAACAATAAACAGCTAATAAACATAAACAATTATACCCCGAGGCGCTCGAGTCGCTTTGCTAAGTGTTTGGTGTTGCCAGCTCTAATTGAAGTTTGTAAGTCTAACCTAACTTGATATTAACGCCGTTTGTTACAAAAGGAAATTGCTTAAATTCAGTGTTTGTTTTAATACGATAAGAATACAATGCACCTTTAAAACAAACGTTTTTTTTTCAGATTTTATAGATCACTTCAACGTTTTACCATGGAACACATACTACGTTCAGGCCTTCGTTCCTTTGCTATGACTTTTTCATTGAACATCGGAGCATTTCAAGTAACGGGTAGAGATAACACATTTTCCTTTCTTCACCTCTCGTGTAATAACAAATTAGCCGTTCTACTCTGGAGAACGTTGCAGAATATTATTGCAGACGTCTCCGAGCCAGGTGGCGTCTTAACTCCAAGGTGGAAATTTGCACTTTAATTTAAGGAACACTTTCGTTATATACCCATTTCATTATTACTTGCCCTCGGTGTTACTACACTTGTCAGTTGATACTTATTAGTTTTATACACTTCTTTTAGGATCTCTTTACAAGTCATTACAAAAATGTTGTAGGGCCCGATAACTGAAGATTCTTCTAATAATTAAACTGATCAAAAATAAATTTTGTTTTACAACTCTTCATACAAATTCTTCAATTATTCGTCATACAATTCTTAATACATATCAATCAAATTATTTGTTAACTTTAACAAAGTCGTCTTCTAGTTTTACTAAAAGGCGTATACTCGTATATACCTACAACCAAAATGTTTAGGTTGAATTGAAAGTGCAAGAGATTGCCAGAGTAATCCACGTCTTAGACATTTTTAAACAACTGCCCAAGCGGATTTTAATATTTTTCGCATGTATGTATGTAGTATGTAGTTCCATTTGATTGATATCGCCTTTAGCCAAAACGGCTTGATGGATTTTTTAAGTGCGACGTCGAGATGTTGTTAGATTCGTCTTGATATCCAAATAGACGTACAAAAATCGGAAGTATTTTTGTTGAATTGGTAAGTTTAAATAAATATTTAAAATAAAATATCATATAGAGTTACGCCGGAGACACTTGCCATTATTTTAATTCATACAACGTCTGACTTTCAAATGTAAAGAAATCGATAAATAAATATATTTAAGATTTAAAAAGCTCATTGAGTTCATACATAAGGTACCGTACATTTATCCAGGATTCAAAGTCGAGACCGAGATATCAGTTTATCTTATTGATAAAAATATACGTATATATTCATTTGTAACATCTCATTCAGATAATCTACTCCTCAACTACCTACCTACCTACTCACGAAATAAACTTAACACAGCAAATAGCTAGAGCAGCTCATGTAGATGAAATTTTCGTAGTAAAAAATAAATGTTTTTTTGTACAAAATGCGGGTCGGGCGCATTACTCGTATGAGTCATAGCCATAGCCTGAATTGACCGTTACAGTAAGTTCAAGCAACCCGTTTCACTAGACTGATTACGGTATTTACTGAATAATGGTCATTGTATGGTTTTTGTTACCTATTCTACACGATTTCGATTGCAGTAAAACCACAATACGGTAATGAGTAGACTTAGCCCATGGATTTTTAATTCAACTAACTGCTGTACGTATTTTGTTCAAAAAATGTTTTGTACATATTTACGGAGATGTTGTTTTTATGAACCGGTTTGTGTAGAAATTTGTCTACTGAAATAAAGTTCGGGTTCTTTAATATAAATATATTTGCAGTATATAGGATACAGGTAGAATTAGTAATATTATACACGTTGTAACAAAATAGGTATAAAACCCGATAACTGGGGCTTCTAGTAAAAAACTGAACGACTTTTGTTCTAGTTTTTTGCTCAAATAACCAAAAATATTAAACTTTTCATATAAAGCTTTTTGATGAAATTTGTATGAAGAGCCCAAAAATCTTTTTGCTTTTTCAGCAAAGTACTAGAACAAAACTGTTAAGTATGATGAAATGAAGAGTAGCCCCAACTTAGTTCTTACGTCCATTTTGTACGCCTATTTTGTACGCCTATTTTGTTACACCCTGTAATTATACTTCATAGCTAGGCAAGTCTGTACAATAGCAAAGGAAAGGTATCGATAAGGCCTTATTTTCGCCCCAAAATAACGAAAAAATAATATGTATACGATTTGATGTGGTCTTTATACATCCAGAAAGTAGACTGTATACCTGATAAGAAAATATGTATATTAAAGAAAACACCCTACAATTAATATTAGCTGTGGGACGCTAAACTTCAGTCTAACCGTGATTTTCGTTCAAAATAATACATTTCATTTTTTTTTTATATAGAGCGCATGTGAGAAGCACTTTCTTTTTTATATTATTTTAATGCTCTTATGTTACTGTACAATATCTTTGAAAATTACATTGCTTCCACCCTGCGCTCATAGATAAATACAAATGAAACCATTTTACAATTTAAAAAGATTCAATAATATTCCATTTTTTTAATACAGAGAGCATGTAAGAAGCACTTTCTTTTTAATACTTATTATTGTAATGCTCTTATGTTACTGTACGATATATTTAAAAAAAATTACTTTGCTTCCACCCTGCGCTCATAGATAAATACAAATGAAACGATATACAATTTAAAAAAAAAAACAATAACTTTTTTTCTATATAGAGCGCATGTAAGAAGCACTTTCTTTTTTATGTTATTTTAATGTTCTTATGTTACTGTACAATATATTTAAAAAATATTGTAAATTGCTTCCACCCTGCGCTCATAGAATGAAAATGAAACGATTTTAAAGTGAAAAAATTATCATCTTATAAATACATAAAATAAAATTGAATTGCCACCACGGCACAAGCTTAATGTCACTTCGTTGTTTTGACGGTGACGTGCAGGAATGACAGAGAAAATATTTTTACATAAAGAATCGAGTGATATTTTGAGAATATAAATTCAATATACTCTCTTTGGATACAATACAGTTCCACCACTATAATACTTTAGTACTGTCAATGCAAAGTAAGGGCAAGACTAATTGGTTGTTGCACTCATATTGGCTCAGTAATCTGGTATTTAAGTAACTGCAGATATCAAGAACATAGTACCCAAAGAGTCCCGTGCGACTACAATTTATTATTTGATGGATGCAGATGTTGAAGGACGTGGGAGTGACGAGAATGAAGACTAAATGGGGAGTGTAGGATTAAAAGTGTTGAAAAGTTTCTAAATTACCCAAATAAAGTTGATTAAATTCATGATTTCACCTTTTCATAAAACCTTCCTATAATAATTATATGAACTGCAAAATATATGTTAAATGAAAATATTCTGGCATATTATTCATTCCATAATTCACTTTCGTGTAAACCTAATGCATATATAAGAATTCATGTCGGGGATGGGGCGAAAATAAGGCCTTATCGATACCCGTCCTTTCATAATGTAATATAATGAACACCAGTACAACATATAACTTGCAACTTTTCCGACTGTTAAGTCAGTGATTTTCGCGCTCATTAAAAGCACCTAATTAATAATGGAGAAAGCAAGGATGATATGGGGCCATAAAATTTTGTATGTTTGATGTCCAGCTACCAAAGTTCTATATTGCACATTTTGGTAACTCAACTCAAACTCAACTCAAAATGTTTTTTATTTAAGTAGATGCTTTACACATGCTTTTAAATCGTTAATATTTTTTCTACCTAGTACAAAGTTCCTACCACGCGGGACTTGTACCCTCAACGTTTCGGGAAGTGTTTGCGAAGCGAGAAGAAACGTCGAGCCCAAAAGAAACTCGCTTCAATACATTTTTTTAATAAAATCTTAAATACTATTACAATTCATGTTAACAATAAAATCAATGTTATTAAAATTGTGTCTGTCACTGTTTTTACGAAACAAGTGCAATTTTTTTACGTACATACATGATATTTTCGTATATGAATTGACTAGCAACTGTAAGAATATTAATTTCTTTAAACTTATTCCATAACAACTCGCGGGATCGCATGGTAGATGGCACGAATTGCCCTTTTTTGCAAAATGAAAATCGTTTCAATATCAGCCGCATGTAAGATTCCGTAAGACATTATACTGTGAAATTAACTAAATTAAACTAGTCTCGCAGTACCTACATCTGTCAAATGTCTTATTTTCTTAGCAGCATATGCAGCTGAACTAAAAAATATATTCTGTAAAGTTATGTGTAGATGCATACTATAGTTGATTCAAAAGCAACCTGGCAGATATTTTTTAGCTATTAATTTATATTTTCCTACTCCAAGTTGATAAGATAGCAGAACAATGGTGTTGAATGGAAATTCTTGTACGACGAGATTTCTTCTCACTTCCTTAAACGATGGGTTTACGAGTACTATTTCCAAATGGTAAGAATAACTACCCTACCCTGAATAAGTAGACAAAATATTATATTCGTAGGTACTAAAACGGATAAAATATTCATATTTTTCATTTCTGAAATATTGTTAAAACAATATCATCGTAGGTATAGTAATACAACCACAGAAAAGGTTATTTATTAAATTTCATAAGGCTTGTTTTGTGGCCCAACATGTATGCTCGGATTAAGATAAGAGGATTCGTGGCCATTTTCATCAAATGTCCACATTTGAGGAAGCAGACTGACTTCCATCTACCATGAGTGAGGACGTACATATTTTATGTAACATAATTTGTACCATCTACTGCCAACGCCAGAAAGTCTGGCAACTATTTTATTAACGCATCCTCATTACTGATCAAAAGTGTTAATTTAATATTTACTGGATCTCATTAAAAATATATATTATTTCTATTTTGATTTTTCTCAAGTTATTTTGGTTTATCAACGCATTTTTGGCAATCATAAAGCGTAAGTTAACTACTCTTTTATGTACTCTGTTTATGTTGCTTTAATATAAAATACATCAAAACTTAAAAACAGAATACAATTATTTATATTAATAATCTTCATTAAAATAGCGAAACGGTAAATAAAATTTATCCTTCTATTAAAAAGTTCTTTATTTATTGTTGGTGCAATCGACAATCCAGTTGCCACTGCTATTAGCAGTGCATGTTTTCATAAGCTGAACCATAAAGACTACTTGTAATTCAGCAGGGTTCGGCTCAACATAAACATCGCACGAAGAAAACACAGTCACACGATTATCCTAATAACCCAGGATTATGGATTAATTTCCTGAAAGCAGCCGTTTCGTTCGTTAGAAGCACTTTCATACGTGAATATTGAGTTTTTATGGAAGAAGATATTGCCGAGTTAATTGAATTTGCTTGAATATTGTGTTGTGTCTTTACTTATCTACATACTCGTTCCAGTGGGGTATTCAGAACTTTACCAGTTCACAGTTCCTAGTTTATAAATATATACATACATTTATCTTCAGTAGGTTTCACTTCTCTTTAGCTGTCGTCGGTCAGTTACAAAATTTTTTGGACTCTCCATACAAAAATGGTTATTTCGATGACCGATATATATGGAGTGTTCAGAAAATTGTATACTTTATTTTATAAGTAGGACAAACATTTTTTACATTTTACCAAATAATAGCTTGGATTTTTACGTATCCGCCATTAAAAAATCACTTTATGTAAGTGAATCAAATAAGGCCTACCTTATTTTTATCTTGACGTAATTACTAGGTTTTTAAGAAAAACTCACTCATCTTTCGAAATATTAATCTTTATTTATTAAACTTTAAAATAAATGTAGTTTAAACGATAAAAAAACAAAAAACAGACTTCTGTGAATCAAAATATTCAAAAAGTCCTTTAGGCCTTATTGGGAAACCCATGTCGCAATAAGTCCTTTCACACTAAAAGAAAGAAAAAACAATCATTAAACTTTAGTTACTAAAACATATCAACGTAATATTATTTAAATTTAGTAAGATTCTTTAGTAATCATATTTGGACGTTATAATCAGTCTTGATAATCACCTCAACATATTATCCTTCCTTTCTTCATTTTCTTCAAGCAATCTCCTGCACAGCAAAATTTTTTATCAGCAGGGATTAAGCCAACACACAGCTCATGATACCTACCAGATATTGCAAGCAAGGCATTGCCGCATGTCATCCATTCGATATTATTTGCACTTATATTATTCTGGTAGGCCTTATTTGGATCTGTCGTATGTGTAAGAAAAAAAATATTACAGAAAATACACTGAAAAAATGGCGTATAAATGCTTATGTAGGGGTTACTAAACTTTTAAACTAAACAACACACAAAAAAAATGTGGCCATCCGTGCAAAAATATCAAAATACTTACATCATTACCTGTGGAAATTTTATAAAACAGGCGTACACTCCGCTTCCCGACTGTTTTCGACTACATGTTCCGACATACTCGTGGTAAGCGGCGCTCGCTATTCTTGTATGTGTCAGATACATCCTTAGGCACACCACTGTAAACTTTCGCGGTTATTTGAAATGTCTAAGCGGGAAATTTGAAACCTAGGCCTTATTGGGGCATAGGCCTTATTTGTGTCTCTTACCTTATAACAAATAATAATAATTTATGAACTTGATAAGGGTTAATGTTTATTTTATACGTAGGTCTAAAGCACCTATGTGGTGTTCTATATGATGTAGAACTGCAGACCTATTTAATGTGTAAAATGTTCTTTTTCAGAATAAAAACTGCTAATTAAGTACCCCTTCTCGTTCAATCCCCAGAGGTTTAAATTCCGATTGGAACTGATAGTTTAACCGCATATCTTGGATTTTTTTTCAAAACGATTTTCTTGTCATTATTATCGTAGGAATATAAAATACCGATATTCCACAATGAGTGAACGGTTTATTTCTGCTTATTTTTGTATGTCTGTAAACAATATTTTAATCATCGCTTAGTCGTTTTTGCTTTGTAAATAATGACAGGTTTTAAGCTCTACCACAGGAATTTACTTGGAATATTACGACCCCTTGTCGATAAGAATGTATGAATCTTGTTATGTATTAACAGTAGATAAGTGTATCTCAAGTCAGTGCAATGTAGTAAAATAGTCGTGTTTGTATTTAAGTCCAAACTTTTCTCTATTGACTAGAAACGATATTTTTACTGCATATATTCGGACACTGTGTGCGAAAGTATCTAATATGAGCATAAAACAGTAACAAAATAAATAGTCTTATTCAATAATTTCTATATGAATACACAATGAGCATTTGTCTGGCTAGTCTACAAGGCTGCCGTGTCACACCAACATGTACTATCTTAAGTTAGTACAGTTACGCGTAACAAGTGTAAAATGTATTTTTTCCCTTTATACTATACCTACAACCAAACACAATTGAAAAAAGTTAAGCCGTTTTCGAGATATTGAACTTGTCAAACTGATATAACTTCAATATTTTGAGGTGCTGTCACGCCTTTCTGTTTCAACTTCAGATGTAACAGATGTGCACTCCAGCAAAAAACAATTACGTGTCGCGGCTATCTGTACTATCTGAAGTAATTATAACAGATAGGCGTGACAACAACTGTAAGTCTCGCCCCAGAATATAATATAGTCCTTAAAAATCCCTGAAAATGTAAACTACATATTATACTAATGAAACTGAACATTTTTCCACAAGAAACCAATAATCAAAATAAAAAAAATACTTTTTTAGACTTAAAATAACCATTTAACCAAACTCAAAATGCACAGCAATCAGCAGAACCTACAATAAGTAAAAATATACTATGTACTTCGCGAAATGTACGAGTCGCAAAACGTACAGTACGCAAAATTTACAAATCTTAGAACGTATAGATGTATAATAAGCAAAAAGAAAATTGCACAAATAGAGTTACAATGTAGATACCTAGGTATTTTTAAGGGTTCAGTAATGCTATGGGGGAACATATACCTAAAACATACCATACATTGTAAAATACCTGAAAAAATGACACAGGACTCTACTCATAAAACTCAATAACTTTCTCTGAGGGACCTATACTCAATTTGTTAAAAAATGTTTGGGCTTCAAATAGAATATTGGCGGATCAATTGTTAATGTAGTATGAGCAATCCAAGGAAATCTCTTAATATTTTGATAAATATTGTACTGTTTACCTAGATAGTTTAGTAATATAAGGTCGTTCCGTCTGTACGTTACAGTCGTACATACACATTGACATAATATATGAACTATTATTTTATATGAGCTTTTAAGGATGGGTCACCTGTCCATACCCATTGTTGTAAATAATATTTCTTGAACTCGATATTTTTTTAAATATCGTAGGTGCTATTTCCTTGGAACTTCTCCAGATTTCAGACTTCAACATCAGATCTTAAAATCCACCAATTACAAGGTAATCAGCAATAAGGTCGCGTCTCGAGTTATAATGAAGTTTTCAAGATCTGATGTTGAAGTCTACTAATGTTACTATACTAATGTTTTGAAGTGTTTCGACGCTGTGACTATTCATACAGAAGGAAAAAAGGAAGTAAAGATGTGTCTGTCGAATCTGAGTGTAACTTATCAGGTGATACACTGACTTTCAAAAGGGCTGGCCACTTTGATAGATCACCCAAGTAGAGATCAATATTTTCAGGACCCTCTAAGTTTCATACATATGCGTGGTATGGAACCTGATCACTCAGTCCTTGCCGAGTCTGAGTAAATGATTCAACGGCTCTCAAAGTGTCTTGAAACTGTACCTATTCATCCAATCTGAGATGATCTGAGATCGACAGAAGTCTTTATACTCCTAAGATGTGTTGGGTGTAAAACCCCTTCACCTAGTCTTTACTGAGCCTGAGCAGGTGATTCAGCGGCTTTCAAAGTGTTTTGACGCTGTGCCTATTCATCCACGTGTAGGTCACTATCAACAGGAACCTCTAAACTTCAAAGATGTGTTGCTAAATTTCAACTGTCTTGAAATTTAGCAGCTTTTAAAGTGACTCGACCCTGTGGCTTTTCGATTTTGAGATTTTTCAGGCGTGAAAATTGTTTACTGAGTCCTTATTGGGACTACATAGGGTTTCATAGATTATTAAAGCGGCTTGATGCTTTGCCTGTTCATCTAGGCAAAGATCAGTATCAGTAGTAACCTTTAAGTTAAATCATTACTCATTACTCAAATCTAAATATGTGCTTCAGTATTTTTTTAAGCGGCTGGACACTGTACCTGTTTACCCAAGTGGAAATCAGTTTCGAAAGGAGCTTCTGAGTTTCTATGCCTGGCATGAAACTTATGCACACAGGCTGTGCTGAGTATGAGTAAGGACGAAAACACAACAGAGCGGCGCGGCGCCGCAACGCTGAAATCGGCGGCACGCGTTGTGCCACACCGCCGAACGCAGCGTTGCGCGGCACGCGCGCCGCGCCGCTCGTATCCGCGGCGCGCACCGCTCCTAGCCGCGGCGCGCAACGCTCGTACCCGCGGCGCGCAACGCTCGTAGCCGCGGCATGCGCCGCTCATATCCGTGGCGCGCACCGCTCGTATCTGCGGCGCGGCGGCTCATTTGATGTCCACAGTTTCTGTAGGTCGGAAGCTTGTTTTTAGGGTTCCGTAGCCAAATGGCAAAAACGGAACCCTTATGGATTTGTCATGTCTGTCTGTCTGTCTGTCTATCCGTACGTATGTCACAGCCACTTTTTTCCGAAACTATAAGAACTATACTGTTGAAACTTGGTAAGTAGATGTATTTTGTGAACCGCATTAAGATTTTCACACAAAAATAGAAAAAAAAAACAATAAAGTTTAGGGGTTCCCCATACTTAGAACATAGGATATACATATACATATATATAACATACAAACTTAGGCTCGCCCATGAAGGGTTCCGTAGCAGCAAGTAACATAATATAAAAGATCTTGTAGTTCGTTGTAGGTAAATTGCGGTTTACGATTTATGACGTATTAAAAAAAACTACTTACTAGATATACATTTTATCACTTTGGAAGTGTCTCACGCGCAAACTATTCAGTTTAGAAAAAAATTAAGTTAGAAATTTTTTTTGAGTTTCAGTTCCCAAAACCCCCAGAACCCCCAAAATTCATTGATTTTTTTTTCTATTTTTGTGTGAAAATCTTAATGCGGTTGACAGAATACATCTACTTACCAAGTTTCAATAGTATAGTTCTTATAGTTTCGGAAAAAAGTGGCTGTGACATACGGACGGACAGACAGACAGACAGACATGACGAATCCATAAGGGTTCCGTTTTTGCCATTTGGCTACGGAACCCTAAAAACAAGCGTGCGACCTACATAAACTGTGGACATCATATGAGCCGCTGCGCCGCAGATACGAGCGGTGCGCGCCGCGGATATGAGCGGTGCGTGCCGCAGCTACGAGCGTCGCGCCGCGGAAACGAGCGGTGCGCGCCGCGGCTAGGAGCGGTGTGCGCCGCAGCTACGAGCGGCGCGGCACGCGCGCCGCGGAACGCTGCGTTCGGCGGTGCGGCGCAACGCGCGCCGCCGATTTCAGCGTCGCGGCGCCGCGCCGTTCTGTTGTGTTTTCGCCCTAAGTAGTTCAGTGGCTCTCAAAGAGGCTTCATGCTATACCTGTTTATCCAACTGGAGATCAGTATCTACAGGAGCCTCTAAGTTTCTGAGACTTGGCAGGTATGAAACCTCTTGATTGACTCTTTGCTGAATCTATTATAAATAGGTTATTTAGTTGCTGTCAAGGCAAGCTCCTGCATTTTCAATTCGGCATTATGCAACTTTGCGTTTGAAAATATTGTCGCTCCCCTCGATCCACTTGGTTCCCCTTACTGGATCCACCGGTGGATTGAAATGCACTCTTTAAGTTTCGTGCTGCAGCGGCCTAACCTTTATGAAACTGAGAGGGAGGAGCATTTTTAAACTTTGTTAATTGCATTTGTTAATTCATCGTAAGATACATTTTCCGGTTCTATGTAAATATTTTAATCTAGCAAACTGGAATTTCGGGAATTAATCTGTTCAAAATTGTAAAATTATACCTGGATATAATTTTTTATGTTAGTATTGAAAAAAATATTGTAACTAACCTCAGAAAAACAGAAATGACTAGCCTAATTATAAATATTATACGATATTTTCATCTTGCAAACTGGTATTTTGGGAAGTGGTCATTTTGCGACTCCAGTTTTGCTGTTTTTATCGATATTTTTTACCTAAATATACATATGTATTAATATTTTAAAAATATTTTATTTAAGCAATTATGATATGAAACAGCTTGCCTAAAAGCAACTTTTAACTCAATAAATATAATTTATATTAGAGATCGATGTCAAGCCTAACTGTTATAACTATAGTTAGAACTTATCGCGTGACAACGTTTGTATGAAACTGTTGTCACGCCTTACTGTTTTTTTGGAATAAAATGAAAAATACGAACATTTTCAAAAAAATAATTGAGACCTCTTGTTGTACTTGATTTTTGGAAACTTTTGTGATTTAAATCATTTCAATACACCATGTAGTTTATTTTCTACTTATTAAAATATGTTTAAAACTTTAAACCTCATTATCTCAGATTGGCCTTTTTTGAGATAGTACAGATTCGTATGACACGGCAGAAGGCCTACAAGTGAGTAACTTAAAACTCTACACAATAATTATATGGGCGTAATATCTCATGTCTAAACTCAATAAATTAGTTAAAAAAACAAATCGGGCTTATGAATAGATAAGCTTAATGTTTTGATGTGCAGTTATGTGTCAAGATCATAGTAATGACGGTTGTTATCTTGTTAAATCGCGTTTAAATTTATTTTCGTGGTAAGCTGCGGGTGAAAGGAGATGGGTGAATGGGTGTATTATTAACGGTTGGTATTAGTTTGATTAACTGACTGTTTTTACTCCAATATGTTAGTCGAGCAAGCATATTCATTGTGTATTGTAACGATTTGGTTTATTATTTTTGTGTCGGCTATATTAACTTTATATAAGGATTCTGTCATAATTAAAGTTTCTGAGCGTTTATTATACGCACAGAAAGATGAGATGAAATTTCGCGACATCTGTAAAAGACAACAATTGCTCTCCAAGATCGATAACTGCGTACATGATCGTCCGTATGGCACTTTTATGAGACTCGTAAATAAAATGACTTGGCGGCTTAACACTGTGACCTAATATGCGACGTTAGTCATCACGGGGCACAATAAAACTTTCTTTTCTCGTCACTAACAGCGCGTTCTCACGCAAAAAAAAAAATATTTTACCGGTAAAGAATATCGTAAAACGTTCGGAGATCGATCATAAAAATTTGCAGGATCATCTTAAAAATTCATCGACCGATTACAATAGAGCATTACTTTTTTATTACCACTAATGAATATCTTTTTTCAAAGCCCCGCGTTTAAAAAAGCGTTCGGTTTATACAGTTTATTAAATTATAAAGTTTAACCTTGAACATTAAAATTTGTTACCGGCGTTTTGTGTTTTTTTTTATATATATTATTTCATTATCTATGGTTGAATGATAGGGTGCCAAATAATAGTTTGCCATTCCACATTTGAACTAGCCCCCTTTTCGTTCTGGTTGTTTTGTAACCCTTATCAAAAACACAACTGGTAAAAAGAAGTAAAAAAACTTCTCTTTTTAGCTGAATGTAACCCTTTTGAATTGAAGATGAAATTGGCTGATATTAAGGTCATAGATGTAAGAGTTAAAGTGACTATAACTAATTTTATTACAAACCTACTATTTTGACATACAATGTTGGTAGATACAATGTTTGACTTCTCAAGGTGGTTATTGTTATACCCTCAGTTGTAATTCTAAGAGTCACTGTTAAGTAGTGTCATTTCTTTAGAACAGACTGCATTAAAAATAGTTATTAAATCTTTTGAATGCGTTTTATTTTTTATAGATTACTTGTCATTGTCACATATGAAAATCACCTCACACTATATCCATCATACTCCTACTTGAGACAGACGACTTGAGTTTGACATAACACATAACATGACATGAACTGCGTAGGAGTACAGGACAATCGAAGCTAATAGAATTCTCATTTAAACGCGAATTACAATATTCATAACTCTGATATTCAGGAGTAGCTGATTTCGATGCAAACTGATAATTAACGCATTAGCATCCAAATAACACTAACAAAAGGTGTGTCGGGGCCCCGGGATTGGGTTAACGTGTGTACGCCGCAGCGGCTGGGTTGCAGTCACAATAGTCACATACGACAAAATACGGTGAAATAACTATACTGACTCTAGTTTTTCTCAAATTTTACACACATTCCTATCTTAATCAATTAAATCAAAAAGTTAACCCGTTTGAAGAATTTACTATAGTTAATCATTAAATAAAAACGACAAATTGCATTTCAAAATCCATCAAATTGATTTGGCTAAAGACTCAATCAAGCAAAACAAATATACATATCTAATTACACTTCTTCATTACAAGTTGAAAATATTTACCTTAGCCATTTTTTTTACCATTACAACTCACAGTTAAGATCAATAAGTTGCCGCATGAACAAAATGAAAAAGAGCTGAATCTAATGATCATGGGATTTAATAAAATACCTATGCTAAAAGACTTCATTCTTGAAATCTGGTCGCTATCCGCGACGCACCTTTTTCCGTCGCATGCGCCCTCCGACGCCGCTCTCGGTCCGTACTGAAGTGGCCTGATTACCCTATTTATTCTATTATGTCAGTAATTGTTTGCTGAATGAGTTGTGTTGAGTTGCCTCAGCCATTAGCCGTATTGTTCTCCTTTGTCAAGCGCAGCTAAAGCCATCTAAATAAGTTCATTTTGCACAAGTTTGATAACAGCATAGCTGAAATTGTTGCAAACACAGTAAATAGCGGCATAATTTCTGTGTGTATCAATTAAGCAAGTCTATTTCATTTTGAATCAGCATTGGGTGTGGTGTATAAGTAATTGTGTATCAACTATCTTATTGCTAAGCTTTTCTTTATACCTACTGATATTTATCTTTGTAATGGGTCCGTAAAATTCCTTACCTCTAATTATCAATGTTTTACTGTAGCGCATTTAAAGAAAAAGCATTAAACTCACATTAGCAGATGTATATAAAGTCATTATCATTTTTATTCACATTTCTTTTAAAAATGCGTTATCAATAAAATAGGGATTCCCACACCGTTTATGAAATCAATAAGAACATAAAATACTTTGACATTTAATGACAAACTTCCCCAGTCTGTTTCCCTCATATTTATAAAAAATACAAAACATCGAAAATATAATAACGAGTTCAAACCCCAAGCAAAAATTGACGTTATGTGGGAAAAACAGCAAAAAAACTGTAACCACGAAATCGTAAATTATACGGGATGATTTGCGTGTGCTTGATCGACGTGGAATTTTCAAGCAATTTATAATTTTGATACCGCTAATGCGTCAGAAAACGACCTATTTAATTGATTATTACTACTTTAGTGCATATTTTACTTAAGTACTTCTACTTCTATAAGTAGGAAAGAACATATAAAGCATGCACCCCCTCGCCGCCGTCAAAGTTTCTTTACTACGATTAAAACTGAGCGTAGAATTAATATGCAGACTTACCTACTAACTATTGTCTTACGAAATTATCATCGGTCTATTGGCCCCAGCCATTATCATATTATTATTGTAAAAAACTTTGTTTATTGTGATTCTAGAACAGTTTTGGACGCTATTCCAATTTTGAGAGCGTCGAACCGTGTCTTATTTATTATGACAGAGTGATTGGTATGTTGTGGGTTATTTCTAAACTTATTATAAGTTCGTAAATCTCTACCTATGGAACTATTCTATTGTTTTTATTTTCAAATTACACTTTTTTATTGCTATTATAAAATTAAGGACCAGGTAGACAAAGGTAGGTATATACATATATATAATAGAGAAAAATACAGGATGGCGTGAGTACCGTAATAAACTACATAATTAAAATGAAACAAAAAAACCATTTAACACACATTAATATACTTTCTACTCCATTATTATTCAAACAGTAAGTTACAGATTCATCCAAACAGACAAACGTGCATACACTCACACGAAAAACATTTCTCTATCTATTAAAGGAAGTCGAATAAAAGGGCAAAGAAAATCACAAAGTTATGTATATATGTACGTATAGACATTTAAGTAGAACAAGTGCACACAGGAGAGCTCTACAGTTAATCTGTCTGATGATAAATGACGGCCTACGATCTTGTTTCACTCCTACTCTACAGCAGGGGTTTTAGTTCAGTAGTTAGTAAGTTATTGTAAGTGTACACTACTATTTTACTTACTATCCTGTATTTATAAGATACCAGTTCATCAATCTATTACGATTAGTAATATAAATTTAAATTTATCAATTTATATATCGTGTATAGTATAATATAGTATAGTATAGTATAGTATAGTATAGTATAGTATAGTATAGTATAGTATAGTATAGTATAGTATAGTATAGTATAGTATAGTATAGTATAGTATAGTATAGTATAGTATAGTATAGTATAGTATAGTATAGTATAGTATAGTATAGTATAGTATAGTATAGTATAGTATAGTATAGTATAGTATAGTATAGTATAGTATAGTATAGTATAATATAGTGTAGTAATATAAATTTACATTTAATTTTCTTTTTTTACACTCAATTTATGTTACGCTGTCTTGATTTTATTTAAACTCATAATGTAATTTTATATTGTATAGTTTTAAATGGTTTTATTAATAAATTTACTTTAATTTTCGCAACGATTTCAATTTCTTATTTACTTTATTATGGTGTTTTTTTATACAGCCTTGTTGTTATGATCTGTGACTATAATAAAATACGAAATCCACATGACACATCCTGTATAGCAAATAGGCGTGACTTCGCGACCGGTCCACAGATTATGTCTGTAGCTGCATCAATGCATAATAGTACTTACCAACTGCATCGATTATGCCACGAATTACGTGAAACAATTATCTATAATAATATTATAGAACAGCTAAACGACGGGGTCAGCGCTCGGAAAGCTCATTATTTAATACTTCTGTTGATTCAGTCGAGAGGAATATTAGTTACAGCCATGACTTATTCTATAAGAATTCTGACTATATTTGATAACATTTTTCATAACTGGCAATTATCTTTTAACGAAACCTATTTTCGTAATTTAGAATATTTAGTTACCTTGTTTAAAAACTTGCTACTTGAAATTAATTTCGTTGCATTATTTTTTGTATTTATCTTGTTCATTTTTATTATAATAAGATGAGATTGGATTGCGCGTAAAATGCTCCCAAATATTCAATAAGAAAAAAATCTATTCTGTTAATTTCGACATTGGATACTTGTTTTCATTTCCCAATAACTGATATAATTCAGATTGCATACATAAGCTTTACATCAATTTCGATGGCCCTAAACTGTTTACTAATGGTTTCCCAAATTAACCCCTTACACAAAGACGGAAATCAACCTAACTGGCCTGGCCTAGAGCAAATAACAATAGTGCACGATAAAGCCACGCACGGTAAGCCGTCGCACAAATATCGAAGCGAAGCAAACGGATATTAAGCTGGCTTAAAGTACAGTCGGTCGGAAAATCATAAAGTTATATGATACGAATACTCATTGTTACTCATTGTTATGAGTAAATTGTAGATTTCATCGAGAAAGATAGTTTTTTTTAATAGAACAAAGGTTTTCAAATAACCACTAAATATGGTAGAAGTTTTTAAATGAAAGTGGGAGCTAACAGAGAACAGTAGCGTACCGCGGTCATCATTCGTAAATCAAAAATATATCTTCACTTGTCATCGAAATTACGCTTTAAACAATTAGGGAAAGCTTTGTAACTGTCTCTTGAAAAGTTAATTTGTTTTATTTATTATCCTAATATAATAACATTTGTAACTAATAATATGTTTACACAATATTTTTATGTATTATAGTGTGTTTCTGCATAAAGCGTTTATTTTTAACATATTTACGTATAATATGTGGATATAATAATACAAATATGAATCTACAATTCTACATAAAGGTAAATTATTATTGATCATAGTTATCGATATGAATGGTTCTTGTCTGAGAGAGGACTATATGAGCGTAGAGAGGCTGGGGGCCGGCAAAAGGATTAAGCAGCACAGACTCGAACCATGTTGACTTAGCTAATGCACGCCATCTAGCCGTAGGCTCAGTAAACACAGCCATTCCATGATCTATTGTTTTTGCCCAAAAATGTAGCTGCATTTTTCAATTAGTGATAACGTTGTTTGAATTATTTTCTAATATAAAACTAATGTTATAAAATATTATTTTATAGGCCTGCTTGGTGGTGTATCTATTCATTTAGATAAAATGCCTATATAAATTTTACGAAATTAATCAGCTGATTAGAGCTCAACCTTTGTTATTATTGTTATTATAACTTCAGAAAAATTCTAAAATAAAGATAAGTTTTACATGAACCTTAAAAGTATCAAGCTATCCTGAAAAAACTCCCTCAATTGTATATTGTATAATTTATATAAAACCTCGAAAATATGATTAAGTTTTGTATTAATTGTGTTATTCAATTTCATGATACATCAGATGATGAAAATGAAAAAACTTCATTTTAAGAAAGTTGTGAAATAAGTTGGTAAAGTGGGATCGTATTATAGCAATAATTTATCTTTGGACTGAGTTTATTGGGAGGGGTAGAACTATATCTACAAGTCACCGAATATAATGGCTAAAGACCTTCTTTGCCATTTTCGTAATACTTGTTTTTACCGAGTTCTATTAATATAAATTCAACCAAATATATTTTATTACACAAAATATATAGTTTAAATACGTATATGGAACATACGGCAAAAACAAGAATCGTACAATACTTATAGGTATTGATCCATATGATTTCAAACAATTTATTCTAGTGTTTGGAAACATTTTTCAAAAATAATATACATCATTTATTTATTTAATTAGTTCTGCCAGTTAAATTACATACATTTCTTCGTGTATACATTTTTGGCAGACAAATATATTTTAAAGTATTTAGTAACAGATACATATAAAATGCTAATCTATTATGTAGAGCGCATTGGTAGCACCTACAAAAACATGTGCAAGTGTGAACGTGTTTATCCAAAGACCAAACAGACTTAAAGAAAGGAAATCCTCGTACAAAACATTTGAGTGTGACGCTAAAAACAATAATTCTTTATTACGGTTACTGTGGGGTAACCCGTAAATAAAGTACATCCGACAAACAACATTGCGGCTTTATACAGAATTAAAGTAAGACTAATTTTATTTAAACAAAAATCGACGTAAATAGATACTTTAAGTACAAAATAATCATTATATAAGCTTAGGTTTTAACATGATTTAAATAACGAAAAAGTGCCAAAACACAGTATTATCAAACAAAAATACAGAGCTGTCTATCATGTGACGTGAGACAGTGGTACAATACTGGAAAGCTTTAAGAAGCTTTGGCACTGAATCTAAGGCTACCTAGTTAACTCACAGCGTCATACATATAAAATCGCTCCTTAATTGAGCGTATGGCTTTAAACAAGTGGCACTGTTACACCCATCGCCTTGTGAGCTGGGAATTTGCAGGTGTTCACTATTTTGTAGTGTGACTAAACCGAGGGGTGGCTTATAGTTTTTTGTGGCTTGCATGGAGAGCGTAAAATGCGAGCCGCCGTAATGAGCGGTTATTTATAAAGATAATGCGGTATAGGTCAGCTTAATTTGTGCAAGCTGTGATATGTTTTTAGATAAATCCTATTTAGGTTATGGGTGAATAGATAATTGGAGCAAAAATGCAAAGCCTCGCAATAGTTTTTCTGTTATATTTTTTATGCAAACTTTAATATAAGGAATTTAAAGTTGACGATCACCAAAAAATTCACTACTACTATATGTATATAAGTTACATTAGATATTTAAGTAAGTAAATACCACGTACTTTTCATCATCATCATCATCTATATCTATTGGTATAAAAAAGAATAGTTTAAAATACTTTAATAGACAAAGTGATTCATAAAATCCACAACTCAAAAAGGACAGATGTGAAAAATCCTAACCAAAATGTTTGCCATACGGTTTTTGAATAAAATTACAATTTTAATGGGATAATGCAAATCACGAGGACCAGGTACAGGCCTGGCCATTTTCACCCCATAACGAGCACTTGTTCCTTATCTAAGTAGTGGATCAAGCGGCGCATGGGGTTCCTCGCACCGCACGTTTAGTGGTGAATGAGGTGATAAGATAACTAATAGTAATTTAATTTGTACTTAGTTAACAAAACATATGTTATTTTAGGAAAGTAGATATTGTAACAAAATCGACAGTTTAGTGGTCATTTAGTCACCGTTAGATAATTCGACTTTTTAGTATTTTTCTAAAATATAAGTATATAATATAATTTGTTTTGTTTAACATTTGTTTTAACATGATCAATTTCTTATTGACTAATAAAAGTTTTCAGCGAATTCAGCATGTCTGCGAAAAGACACCATCATATGTTCCATGAAGCGATTTTGGGTCCCGAAAACAAAAAAGAATATATATTATTTCGTTAAAAATATACATCAACACGATACACACAAAAGCACTTATATTCGTAACAATCATCGCTTTTTCGTATAGAAACATCGCCATATGTGCAAGACAACCGTCCACGCCCACCGGTCAAATTTGATTTACGCGCAAATCACGTGTCATAACCTCTATGTTCACTCAACTTTCAACTACCCTCAAATGCGCCACAGCTTAAAAAAGAATTCAACCTATTTTTTTTTTACTGCTCATTTTGATATGTTGTTGTGATACATTTTGTACTCTGTGTTGTAGGGAGGAATAAAGTATACAAATATGTAATGCAGGTGAATGTCATAAAACCTCCCTATTTTCCAGTTAAGTGCACCTTTGTTCATATCGATAATGCATTAATTTGAATATTCGCAGTGTCAGATGTCAAATGGTTTGTAATTTTCTGTTTGTTCTTTGTTTGATTTTATTTCACGGAAGTGTATAATGAAGGTGCCCGGGTGTTAAGTTGTCTGTTTGCGTGTAGCGCAAGTTTGTGCGGGGGTGTTACTAAGAGTTCAAGATGTCACTTACTACTAATCAAATAATCAAGTATGTATAGAACAGTAAAAAGTATAATATACCATATCGACTATATGGCCCTACGATTCCAAGATAGAGCGTGTAGCAGGGACGTTAAGCTGTATTAACACAGTTGAGTTTATTATCTTAGTTAGGTACTTTAAAAAATCTGTATTTTTGTAACATCAATAAATTAATAAATAAGAATTGTAATTCTTGTAAATAATACTTTTTACTGTTCTATACATACTTGATTATTTGATTAGTAGTAAGTGACATCTTGTTAGAGTGTTATTATTTTTAATAAATGGATGTAAAACTGAAATATGTTTAAAGTATTAGTAACTCCTCATTTTAGTCCATCCGCTACGCTGTTATGTACTCATGTTCACAAAAACTCAACTGTAAGTACGTAATAGAGTCTGACTTTCGTTATCCAGACTAGTTGCTTTGTCATAGACAATTCAAAGTGAAAAGTTACCTCCACGTGTTCAGTGGGTGTATCATTAATTACTTGCGTCAGTCCATAGCGCCCCTGCGCTTGCGCTTACTGCGACTACAAAATATTACTCAATGTCATATTGCGCGGGGTTTCGGGAACAGGTGAGCTCATTAGAGATTACTTACGGTAATTTGCAATGCAACGCCATCTGTTGTTGTGTGTCGATTACGATTTATCAGCGAGCGATTTAGTTGGTTGGGTTTGAGTTTAAGCAGGTTAAGTGATCTGTTGGATCTGTTACAACAAACTACTAGACAATAATATTATCTGACAGTTGAGAGCGGCTCACAGTGATTAAAATGTATAATCTACATTTATTATATAAATTATTGTACTAATAAATACGAGTATAGCTCAAGACATAAAATAAAGGACAGCAAACATAAATTAGGTAGGTACTTTCAATTTTCCTCAATCTGGCGCATCATTCATCTTATCAATCAACTTGTGAGGATATTTTTCCGAAACCTTAATTTCCTCTCTTATTCGATTATGGCATTAAAGCATTAGTTGCAATATTGCAAAGTCAGCGTGTGAACCATTTTTCTTCCGCATTCTTACGGACCCCAAAAATTCACTTTCGCTGAATTAGTCACTATAATCCCTAGTTAATTCATCACAGTTAGATATGTTTTGAGAGTGATGAAGCGAAACAATAAGGTACCCGCAACTATTTTTTTATTTGCTTTTTTTGTAATATAGTATTATAATAGAATAAATCATCTACCCATTCGATTTTTGAAGAGTAGAATATTCGCAATGGATATACTAGTTCTTCAAGGTTCATGTCTAACGTTGTGGTATGTTAATGTAAGACATAATTTAACTTCTTAAGTTCTTACCATAGTTTTTAAGTAACTATTTATAATATTATTTACCAACACCGTATCCAAAACAAGCGTAGGTACATTAGCCAGCCTCCTCGACCCCAACAATACAAAGATCAGAGTCACGGTGACTCAGATCGCAACATTTGGTATCTATCCATCGGCATTAAGTCGTGAGATAGTAGGTAAGGGTCGCGTTACACTGAAGGTTTACGCTGCAAAGGTTCTGTGTGTGGATTAGGACTTAACATTCTCGTGATATGCAAGAGATCCGTGCTCTAGCAGAGGCAAGTAATGTATTAAGTAATCCATACCGCAGCAGGCCGTATAAAAAAATAATATTGTGCAAAATTTCATTTAAACCGTTAGTCATCTTTAAAGATTATGAATGTGTTCGTAAGGTGGCAACGCTGAATACGATAAAATTACACTAAGAACAAAAATTAAAATAATGGATATACCCATAACAAGTATTGTCTACACTAAAGTTAGCCGAATCCTTCCAGTACAGAAGTTTAGGTTCCTGTATGCACCGATACACCCACAGTACTATTTAGGGTTCCGTAGCCAATTGGCAAAAAACGGAACCCTTATGGATTCGTCATGTCTGTCTGTCTGTCCGTATGTCACAGCCACTTTTTTCCGAAACTATAAGAACTATACTGTTGAAACTTGGTAAGTAGATGTATTCTGTAAACCGCATTAAAATTTTTACACAAAAATACAATAGAAAAAAAACAATACATTTTGGGGGTTCCGCATACTTAGAACTGAAACTCAAAATTTTTTTTTATCAAAACCATACGTGTGGGGTATCTATGGATAGGTCTTCGAAAATGACATTGAGCTTTCTAATATCATTTTTTTCTAAACTGAATAGTTTGCGCGAGAGACACTTCCAAAGTGGTAAAATGTGTGCCCCCCCCCGTAACTTCTAAAATAAGAGAATGATAAAACAAATAAAAATATATGATGTACATTACCATGCAAACTTACACCGAAAATTGGTTTGAACGAGATCTAGTAAGTAGTTTTTTTTAATACGTCATAAATCGTAAACCGCAATTTACCTACAACGAACTACAAGAACTTTTATATTATGTTACTTGCTGCTACGGAACCCTTCATGAGCGATTCCGACTCGCACTTGGCCGCTTTTTTTAAATATAGTTTTTGATAGTTAATACTTTTGATTGTAGGATCTTGGTGGAACATTACATCACTCAATTTGGCATATTTTTATGTGGAATTAGTAAAAAATCCTTGCCAAAATGAGTGGTATAGTTTTTTGGACAATTAGTTAATCTAACCCCATTCAGATCTCATGTTATTATTTTTTGTCATGACGGTAGTTTTTCGTTCGTCCATCGATCGCTACCGCCAGGTTTTGTTGCTAGAGAACAAAAAAGATACGGAAAAAATGACAAATGTAACACTGACCTACTAAAACTGTCAGTGAAGATGATTACACGATTTGAACTCTCAAAACTTTCATCTGACTATTTAACCCCGGTTTATCGAAGGGTGAAATATGGGGGATAGGATGGAGGCACAAACTATTTGCGGATTTAAAAATTTGCTTTATTCTTGGGGTGGTATCGGGTTAAGTGATCAGTGAAATAGAGCACATGCTAAGCTCAATTGTCGCTATAGTTACGCGGATTTTGCACTTGATTTTAAATGTGAGCTTTTCAATCGCGGGGTCGCTATATAAATATACGAGATATTTTAAATGGTATGTAGCTTTTAGTCGCTGTTATTTCTAGTATTTAGCCGGGATATACTGCAAGCAAAAAATATTTAGGTTTAGGTGTATTGTGGATTGTGTGGTCTAGTAATGCATGAAACTTATACTTAGTAATGAAGAAAGTGTGATCATCAAACACAATAAAAATAGCCTTCATCAATAAACAGCCAGTAAAGTTTTTAAAGAAAATATTTTTTGTACAAAGCATTATTGGCTTTGTACAAAATAGTACCGAAGCGTTGCAAAAAACAAAGTAGCGGATCCGAAATTCGTCACGTTTTGTCACCGACCACACATACTGTGCTTAATTGAGTTTCAAAATTACAAACTTTAAAATCAGCGCTTGTTAAAAGCACAGGGTAACGAATAAAGTCATATAATGCAATACGAAATCCACAATGGAAAGCCATAAATTTAAGCATTGGCTCTGACTGCGTCGGCAAACGGGCGGACAATGTTGCAAGAAAACTGCTCCACATGATGATAAATGAGAGATTTTATTGGTTTCCCGATATTTTTTGTAACCTTTTTCAAAATTATAAAAGCTATACACATAGGTAGAGGCTGGGTTATGTCTATTTTGATGTCCAAGTTTGAATACTAATACAAAACCTCGAAGGCTTTAAGAATACAACGTACTAAAATAATCATTAATTCAATTAAGGATTTTGGGTGAACACAACTTCCCAGGTGTTCAAGTTTTTTTTATTCATAAGAGCCCTTAATTATCATTTTTAAAGTAATACTTTATTCAAATATTATTCACCTCGTAAACTTAATTAAGTATGTATCAACATCACCGAATCAGCCCTTGCGCACTTGTTCAGCGCACAAACAAATGTTAGGTTTGTTTGATATATCGTGACATGTTTAAAATGTTACTTTTACGCTCAATTTGTTTTTTTATTACATCCGTAAAATCATGTGTTAAAGTTTACACCACTACAATTAAAGGTCCCTTTATTAGTTGTTAAACTACATTTTCTTGTTTCCGGTTGCTTCAATAATCGTAAAACTTAGTCTTTGTGATTTACTTTGGCATAACTATTTTATAATAAAGACATATGTGTTAATTAAGGTTTGTTCTTTTCCGTTAATAGGCAATCAAAGCATTTTCTATGAATGTTGAAGGTTACAAACATTCTGTATGTGACCAACGAATTAGAATATAAATATAGTTATAGAAATATAAATATAGTTATCGTTATTTGGCATGCCAGGGTATAAATTAGTGGTAGGGCCTTATTAAGCAAGGCTTAACCGGGTTGGTATTAGTGTGTATTACTAGTTGCTCTATGCCTATCACCAAGCAGCACGCTGAATTGCTACGGGTGGGGCGAGATCACCAGCGTAATTATCGGCATAATTATGACGCATTCTATTTTAACTCTGAAAACAAAAAGTTATTAAGACCAGCGAAGGTATCCCGTAATATACACAACAAAAACATAGCCGAAATGAATATCCTTCCGTTCCGTTTTTCGGGTTTCGGGTTCTGGGTTCCGTTTTTTGCCATTTGGCTACGGAACCCTTATGGATTCGTCATGTCTGTCCGTATGTCACAGCCACTTTTTTCCGAAACTATAAGAACTATACTGTTGAAACTTGGTAAGTAGATGTATTCTGTGAACCGCATTAAGATTTTCACACAAAAATAGAAAAAAAACAATAATTTTGGGGGTCAACCATACATAGAACTGAAACTCAAAAATTTTTTTTTCATCAAACCCATACGTGTGGGGTATCTATGGATAGGTCTTCAAAAATGATATTGAGGTTTCTAATATCATTTTTTTCTAAACTGAATATTTTGCGCGAGAGATACTTCCAAAGTTGTAAAATGTGTCCCCCCCCCCTGTAACTTCTAAAATAAGAAAATGATAAATCTAAAAATAATATATGATGTACATTACCATGCAAACTTCCACCGAAAATTGGTTTGAACGAGATCTAGTAAGTAGTTTTTTTTTTTAATACTTCATAAATCGTAAACCACAATTTACCTACAACGAACTACAAGAACTTTTATATTATGTTACTTGCTGCTACGGAACCCTTCATGGGCGAGTCCGACTCGCACTTGGCCGTTTTTTTTTAGAAGTCGTTTACAAATACATACATGCATTGCTTTGATATTCTGCCGTACAGATTAAGAACACAGTAAGTGACAGATTTGGCGCCAATTATTTTGAACCTTATTCGAAACGCGATATATGGTTCAAAATCATTCGCGCCAAATATGTCACTTACTGTGTTCTTAATTTGTAAGGCAGTATTCTAAATGGTAATATTAACCACTATATTTACTATCTCTGTCTTTTGTCGTGTGGCACAATTTAACCTCAAGTTATAGGTATTTACTACGACTATTAGGAATGTGTGTTTATGTATAAATACAGCCAACTCAAATATTTGGAAGAGACAAAGCAAGACGCAACTCACACCAAACGAACCGTTTAGTGACGACCCGTCGACGTTTTCAAATGGGACATTATTTATCAAGAAATTATTCGTAATCTCCACAACACCTATTAGGACATTGTACATTCATTCTGTTGACAGGCATCATTTGTTACATAGTTAGGAAATTCCTCTGCAACTGTAGTGCACAGTGTGGTTTCCGAAAGGGAAACGTTGGTAAGCTAATTATAAATATCTTGAGTCAAAAATAAATACTGTATTATTGTTTACTTTTATGAACGTAACTTAGGTAATGCAATTTCTTTTAATAAAAGTTAGGAAATCGAATCGAAACGCAACGAAAGGTACCATAATATCACAAATTGGGTTTTTTTACGTTTGTTTTCTTTTCTTGAATTTGAGATTGTTTGAGCGAGTTATTTGTTGTGATTGTGTGTGTTTTTGTAAATGTTACGATTAAGTTTGCATTATAATTATACTACGATAGGTTTATAGCTTGCATGTATATGTATAACTCTTTTAACTATAGAACAAAAAGGAAGTTTAAAAAGTTTTTTATTTGTTGGAACCTCATTTATTTTTTATTTATGTACTGTTTACTGTATTTTTAAGTTACTGCTATACCGTAGGACAGACAGACAGACAGAAAAACGGAATGGGGTTAGTATTTGGATGCTCTTTGTTTACGAAAACCTAAAAAAAATTGACAAGAAATACGTGAGATTACTTTCATATTTTAATTCATTCTGTTACACTTTATATCACAATCAAAATTTGTTTTATTACGTTCCAAAAATGAAAAATTATTTCAATGAAACTTTTACTTTTAATTGGTCATCAGCAGGGTGCGGAACAGATTACTCAGAGGCCGATGTGTCATCCTTTGTGTGACTGCGTGCGCCTGCGCTGACCGGCCGCTATGCTCCCCGGAGCATGCGATTTGCACTGGATACGAGAAATCCTGCACTTTTACCGTTTATCCATAATGAGCTTTATAATTTTAACAGTTTACGGTTTTTGGACATGTAGAAAGGATGTTGTTTTTTTTATATACCTAATTCATGCCATTGGTCAATTACCTACACCAATCATAAATTTTGTGACATTCTCAATATTGAAACAAAAACATATACGGTTCGCTAACTGCTGAATAATCTTCTTCAGTGATCTTGTTATTTGTATTTTTCTCTTAATTAGTATTTCCAAACACTTCTCGTGCAGATTTGTTCAAAAATTTGGCATCGGGCGACATGACATCAGAAGCAGTTTATTTATTCAGAGGGTGCCCAAAGTGTCATTTACGCATTTCCCTACGATACGATTTTGTTTCACGTCTCAGATGCATATTGGCTTTAGCATTGTCTAAACTGGGGTTCAGTTTTCGAACAATTAGCCGATTCTTAAAACCTTTGTTTTATGCCGAAATTTACTGAAATATTTTCGTGTTGTGTTGAATTATAATTGCTATTTAAAAACATTTCCTAATGTAGTATAATACCGATCCTAGAGTTCGTGAAAAACTAGTTTTTGATTTTTTAAGAAAGTAACATTTCGTTTTATATCTGTAAGTCAGTGTTATTTTTATAAAAACTAAACTAAAATCGATTAAAAGCTACTATAAAGAGATTTTCAATATTTTATGCTTTAGTGAATCATGATCACTGAGTTGGATTCATATTATAAATCTGGCTTGAAATAACTTTGAGGTACTATGATTGCTTATAGCTATTTTTAATAAAACAAAGACAATTTGAAATTCTTAAAAAAATATTGCAAGTCTACGAATCTTTTTTTGATTTTCAGCACACCCATGAGTAACTGGCACTTATTTTTTCTCAATTTTCCCCACAATTTTGGACAGGGTGGCAATTAGGTGAATTCGACGCCGTCTATCTGTAATTCGGCTTGTTCAAACATTATACAGGGTGTATCAGACACTGTTTGTGCATAATCGCTTTATAATATTCTGTTTGTCTGTCACCTCCGTTCGGGTGCTGGTGACTGTCGCTACCTTTATTTACTTTAGGAGGTAACATACTCTTTGCCCTGTTTAATATTCATTTGAACGCAGTGAAATAATGCTAGGAAACGACTGACTCGGTGGCTAAGTGGTTAGCGATCCTGACCTCTGATCTGAGAGTCGTGGGTTCGATCCCCTCACAGGGCAAACTTTTCTGTGATGAGCAGAATTGTTTGCTCTGAGTCTGTGTATATTATATCTATATATGTATGTATTTAAAAGTATATTGTGTGTATGGGTATCAGTCTCTGGTTCCCAAGATACAGGGAATCCTAGTTTGGGGCCAGATGACCGTGTGTGATTTGTCCCAGATATTATAATTATTATTAAAACCTTTGTTATTCAGATAATAAACAACTTTTGTTCTATGTAGAAATATAAAATAAAAGAACAACCTTTGTGCACGAAAACCTATTTTTTCAACTTAACTATTTAATTCTTTTTTTAAATAATTTCTTAAAGAAAATTAAAAATATTTTGTTTCAAAAATTATAAAAATGAGGAATATATTCAATTAATGATTTTTTTTATTGTAGCGAAATAGATTATTTTCATCACCTTATAGTTTTTATCTTCGCTATTACTCTTTGTTGACCGTTGAACTTACAAACTCTATTTACGTAGATACCTACAATCACTATCACCTATTTTTTTCTGTAGCTACGTTGAATCTAAAGATCCCTTATTTATAGTAAATGTTCTACCTAAATAAACAAACACGAACGAAACGCAAGGGAAATGAGCCATTTGCGGCTAAAACAGTGATTAATGCTATAGCACTGCTCGCCGTCCGGTGAACAACAATCGGAGATTTGATCGACACTTTCCATCATACGGGTCATGTGCGGGCTCCCTACGATGAATTTAAGTAATTTGTTGGATAACTTTCAAATTATGGACAGAGATACACTTGTTTTAAAAAACGTTGCATCGCCGAAAATCATATTAAATTCACAATCAGACCTTTCTGATACTTGTCACATTTATACGGTCGCGAGCCTCTCGCCACACAGCCATAAAACCGACCAGTATTTACAGATGACCAAGAAAAATATCAGAAAAAGTATTTAATTTTAATAATATGACCTGGCCTACAATGAGTGAACATAACTTTTTGCATGATTTTTGAAATAAAACCCCAAACTTATCTACCTACCTCAAAAATAAAGCGAGGGAAACCGAAAACAATGTGTTGCAGTCGCGCCTCGCGGGGGAAGTGTTTTATTATTGCTTTTATCTTTGAGAATCTACCATTTTTTCCTATATTACACGGCTCGTCATTTATATCGTAACTGCTAACAATTAATTTAATTAAAGCCGTATCTTTTGGGGACCTTTTGCTCGCTCACAGCTTTTGATGTAATCATTTGTTATTTTTGTTTAGCAGGTTGCCCAATTGTTCAGTGTCCTAAAAAAAGTAAAAATGCGTTACACTTATATTTATGTATATGTATAAATACTTTTTCTTTTTAGACAAAAATCAAAAGCTGTACATTGAAAACTTAAATATTTGGTTCCTATAGCATTCAGGTTTCATTCTATTTAATATTTATATTTAACTTAATTTGATTTATCTTTTAGTTATTGTAAAAATCGCATGTTGTCTAGATATCCAAAATATACAGAGTGTAAAAAATCAGTCGGTGGACCGATGGTGAAGGTTGCGGGAAGCCGCTGCATGCGGGCAGCGCAGGAACGGTTGGTGTGGAAATCCTTGGGGGAGGCCTTTGTCCAGCATTGGACGTCTTTCGGCTGATGATGATGATGATGAAAAATTCTTTCCCAGAAATTTTTGTCATGACAATGAACAACTTTTCCTTTGAAATCTTATACTGAATTCGCATAAATACGTAAAAAATGACTTTTTATACAAATGAATCTGCCCATTAACCAATTTTATATGGAACCCAAAATATTTTTTCGAAAATTCAGTTTGTGGGTTCCTCAGGAAAAGTTCTTCAATTTCATGAGACTGTTTCAGTTTCCGGGTGGTCTTTTTTTACACTCCTTCTACAATATTTTTGGTCTATATGAATGAAATTGTTACGTGTTAAACGAAAAGGTTAAAAATATTATAAACCACAAATCGATTCGAGCTCATCAACCATCGCATGGGTTCCCACGGGATAATTTTACGCCATATTTAATGAGTATTTTTCACATTCTTAAAACGTTAATACTGATGAACAATTGTTTCAAATGGAGTCACTTATCAAATGAATATTAGCTTAGGTAACAGTTTTTAATGTTTATTTTTTATGTTGAAATGAAATGAAATGAAATAATATTTATTCGAAGTAGGTATCTCTGTACACTTTTCGAACGTCATATTTTCTCTACCTAATACGAAGTTCCTACCACTCGGAACTCGTATACCCAACGTTTCGGGAAGTGGGGATGTTTGTCAATTATACTTTCAACTTAACTAAAATAGCAGTCAAACTTTAACAAGTCTTCATTAAGGAGTTATTTTTTGTATTCTTTGCTTCAGTGACTAGGTAAGAGTGCTTACTTTGTATTTTCACATTGTTTTAATAACACCTCCACCGCCACTCGGGCTCCGTCTCGCTATAATGACCCATCAACGCCACAAAAAGCACCGGAAACAAGGTTGAAACGTGACAAACAGTGTTCTTAGCGATTTCTCATTTTCACCCCTCGCTCACAATAAACCATTTGATTTGTGTAATCAAATGCGGGCTTCAAATTAATTAGTTCGTTACGCACCTGAGTTCTTTTGTATTCCGCGCCTAACATGTCATACAAGTTGAATATTAGATTTAAACTCAATTTGGACGTACAGCGTTTCCGTACTTACACTATTATTTGTGTTGTAAAACAGCAAATAGTATCCTTGCTTTCACACAGGGTTCGTCCGTTGTCACAATTATTTATTGCGTGGCTGCAGGTGTTGAGATATCCACACGATTTCCACCCTTACTCCATAGGAAGAATAGGGCGTCAAAAACGCCCGATATTGATTTCTTTGTTAGCACTGATGATAGGTCTGATATGTTTCATTACATTTTGTGAGTGTTAATTAAGCATTGACTGCGCTTGCCGGTTGTGGGTAAGCTTGAAAGCTCAATGATAGGGTTTAACTACGGGATTGCACCTGTGGACTGGATGGAAATGACTTTAATTGTCACGTGTAATAAGTTCATTGTTGGTTTTTATTTTGGTACTGGGGTTCTACTATGAGACTGTTGTTGTGAATAGCACCTAAGGTGCCAAGTTGATGTAAATTTCATCGAATGATGCATAATACTTAATAAACGTATTTCTTTTCTATTCTAAATACGTGAATACTATGTAACCGAACTCTATTAGCGCTGTTATGGGCGGTAGAAACTTTATGCACACTAGATAAAAGTAAACTCGTTTAAATAATTTGATTAAAGCATCTAATAAAATTTAAAATAAAAATCAACTTTGGTTTTTGAGTTTGTTCATCAAATTCAAAAAAGTTCAAAAAAATTGCAACTGAGCGCCGCGCCCTAATCATTGGGCTGAAGTCAAATATAAGATACATGAAGGTGTACTTAGTTTCCTCGAAGAATCCCTCTATAATGTCAATTTGTAATTTACAATGCAACAAACCTAAATGGCGTCAAACAGTCTTAATCTTCCAATTTTCGAGCCTACAATATCGGGGCAGATTTTATGTTCCCTCCTTGCATTTGCATACTCGTAAACTTTACTACTACGCATTTTGTCCGCTAATCTAACGCCCTACTCATCAAACGTACGTACCAGCCAGCTAGTTTTGATTTTTCTGGGTTTTTTTGCAGCAATATACCATTTTATTGCTGTATTGTAAATTTCTTATTTTAATGTTAAAAAAGATTACCTAGACGAATTTTCTTATATTTGTTTGACTTACAGTACCTGAACACATTATTATAATCAAATCACTTTTGCAGTTGCCTGTTGAGAATATTTAATCATTGTTTTTACTAGTAACTAGAAGTGCGTTTTATTTAAGAATTTTATTTTTATTATTCTGGACAATTAACATACACCTACATAACATACACCATAAAAAAGTTAAAGCAAAGCTTTTAAGAGTACTCGTTTTTTGTTTTATTAAAGTTTCATATTAAATAATAAAAAATGTATCAAATTATTAAATAATATATTATTATTATTAACGTATATCATTTCACTATTTGATGAAGAGATATTTTACCTATTTTACGATAACATTCCACTTTTCCCTTTGTGTATGAAAATTACACCGACTAATAAAATATGCATGTATTATGCACATGTCAATAAAGCAGATTTGAAATTACACCCACTCGTAAAACCTCCCTTGATGAATTTGATGCAAATGTCTAGATAGTAAAATTTTGATGTGCGTTATTGTCTCCCTGATGAATCGTTTGATCTCGATGTGAAATTTTAATGCTCATTGAGGAAGATACATTTTTTATTGATTTATTGGGGTAAAGTCAATTTCCTCGTATTTAGAATTCGGGCTTCAATAATATTATAACTACTTATAATGTTTGTCTGAGATTGCTTCTTTATTAAAAACCTATATCGTCCTCATTGCTGGGGCACGGGTCTCTTCCCTTACCTACGGAAAGTTAGGCCTTCCTGTACACACGGGGGTCAACTTCTTAGAGTAGGTTGTGGGGCTAGTGGCCAATCCCAGTTTAGAAGTTTTCAAACCGCCTACGACATGATCGACGACATTACCCAAGACGCACTACGACCGCTTCGAAATTGCTTCTAATGCCACTAAACTGTTGAAGACTTTTCACAGCAAATCAGGTCGCAAATGACGAGATTTATCGAATCGTCTCATCGCGGGCGTTGGCCTACGAATGCCCTCATCTGCTTTACGAGCTCGATCGTGCACAGATTTAAGGTACGTTTTATAGTTGTCGTTATTTTACGACCCCTGATTAGTTTCTCCTGATTTACGATGATAAATGAATTGATGGTAATTGGCGTTTTTTTGCTACTCTGAGATAGCAACTTCCTAGAAAGTAAAGATAGCTTTGAACTACGTTACATCTTATTCCGCAAGCCCTTTTCGAGACAGCAGCGGCGGCAGATACAGAGTTAGATTATGTAAAAACCAGCCGAATGCGTTTCGGACTTGAGTACTGAGGATGGTTCCTAACATTCTGCAATATAGAGACTGCCCTGGTCACACTAATTTTGAAGCTTTGTACGTTTAATCTTAACGCGTTCCTTGATGAACAAAGCCTTACTTTTAACTTTTTTTTATATCTTTGTTTAATAAATCCATCCGAACTCCAACCTATCCAAAAGCTGTGAGAATATGCCTGCTGGTTATAATGATTCCAAAAATTCTTTTTGCAATTTAAAGTTTGGACAGACACAGAGATAAACGGAAAAATCTTAGTAATTTAGGCAGGTTACAGCTACAGAGCCCTGTAAATAACTTTCAAAAATGAAAAGTCTGAGAAATACATCCTTTGAATGAAATATTTTATTTCAAATTATGTTGCTGTTAACAAATTATTGACTTTAACAATTACCTTTACTGAGCGATCTTAATATAGAAATGTCGTCGTTTCAGTTTCTTCTCCACCACCGTGGAATTAAATGTCGCGTATGATTGTGTACACGTGACAATCCGTTGAGGAATGAGTGGTGTTCGGTGACAAAAATAATTATTGTTTGTAAATAAATGACTGCCGTTGACTTCAGTGTGTTGTGTCTGAGAAAAGTTTAAAATAAGGAATTTCATTAAATCGAATTATTTCGTAAATATCCGTTTTGTATTTTTTATTATTATTTGTTATTATTTTATTTAAATATGATTTTAATAAACTGTGTTTATTTACAAAATAAATTATTTAGTATGTTTGTAAACGTTTTCCTTATAAGACATCTTGGAAAATGTTAACTAATAAGGAAAACGTGGACAAACTTACTCTTGATGTGTCATTGATGACAGTCCTCAAAGGTAATTATTTTTAACAAAGGCCGTAGCGGAACATGGGAAACAATGTGCTCTTGAGCAATTTTGAGTCGACTATTTTATATTCTTTTTATATTTTAATATGTTATAGGCGGCAAACGAGCAGACGGATCACCTGATGGTAAGTGATTACCGCCGCCCATAGACACCCGCAACACCAGAGGCGTCACAAGTGCAAGTAAATAGTCAAGTGCAGTGTAGTGTTAGTAATAGTAGTCAATTATTGACTATTTTATAATTATTACTCATAACTAATAGTGCAAGAATACAAACTATCGTCAAACAAATCCCAGTAATTCCACAGAACAAAAATATATTTTTTTTAAATAATATACCTATATGTTTTCCGTTCTGTTCCGTTCCGTTCCGTTCCGTTCCGTTCCGTTCCGGTGGCTTACTGACCAGAAGTTCTTCTGCAGGGGCATTGAGGTCAGAGCATAAGGGATAATGGGCGAAGTTGTAACACCCTAAGTGAGTGGCTCGAGCACCGTGACGGTATTCAGTATCCAACCGGATCCTGAGGGTACGTGGGTGACACAGCCTCAGGTTCCGAGGTCATTTACTGAATCCTGCCGGCAGCACAGGAGACCGTTCACCTGGGGGCGTATCAACTCTCGTCCTTGTGCCCTATGCAGCTGAGATCTACCCAAGACACCAGTGGCCACGTAGATAGGATCAGGAGTGTAGGTGGCTTTTGCAGTCGGGATGGGGGCGGGGGGATGGATAGGGCCGACAAGTATACCAGCAACGAGTCAGCATGTGGAAGATAGATACTATACTTGATGTGTAACATTTACAGGGAGGAAAGTATGACTGCTTGTTTTGACTAGAAAAAATATTTAAACTTTACTGAACGATTCTTTTACATATTAATTGTACAGGTTGACATTTGTGATTCGAGAAAAACTCGAATAAAGTATAATTTTAATATTCCTGTAAAAAAGATAAGTAAAGTTTTAAAATAGTTTTTCCACTTTTAGAAGACAACACTCTAGCAATAACTTTTTGTAATTCGCTTTTATGGGAATATCTAATATTTTGTTTAAATAAAACATTTAAAATGAAAGTAAATAATTTTAAGAACTTACTGATAGGTCTTAAAACTGTCGGTCTTTGATGAAGCATCAAAAAGCTAATCCTTAAGTAAGTATCTTCCAACTTGAATCTTAAATACGTATTAAATTCACCTAATATATATAAATAGGCTTAAAGATATTTCAAATAGCTGGAGGGCAAATTAACAATTATGCTTTGGAACTGAGTGATCCCTGATCCAAAAGAGCGTACATTAACATAATTCTAAATGACAATATTTTGATCGAGGGGTTGGCAGTTTGCTCCTGTAGTGACTGCATTATTGGTTTTGTTTTATTGATTACCATTTTTAAATACATATTTTTGTTCGGAGACTTAAAATTGACACAAAATTTAGACAATCTTGCGTTTTTTTTTATATAGGCACATTTTTTTTGGGGAAATTACTATGAATCAAATTGTCAAATTAGTTGGCGATTTATACATAATTTAAAATAGAATGCTGATTCACGTAGTCTGATTATTAAACTGGGTGCAGTACTTAATTAAAAATTCCTGAGTTCCAAAAAAGGGTAAGTCCATGGTCTATCAGACGTGGATTGACTGTTAAACACTTTTGCCTCTAGGATGGTCAATATGCAAAAATTCAACATAAGCCCCATGCGTTGCATATCGAATTATTTAATTCATATTAAATCTAGATAATGGGTTTTGTCTGTAGTATCTTAACACAATATGATATTTCTATACAACATAGGCTTCGCGTTTGATGAGTCAGTAAGTCGGTCCACATTTCCCCTTACGTAAAAGTATTATAAGATAAAACCAAATAAATTCTACTTCTATTTACAATATAACAATTCATTGAATCGACCTTTAAACGTTTGCACGGGGTTATTATATCTGTAATAACAATAAAAAACAAGATTTTGTTGACTGATAAAAACTGACCACTGCACCGACATAAGTATATCTACGATGTCCCAAGTGAACCCATTAGTGATACGGCTTTGATAAGACATGCAGATAGGATTATGAGCATCGCAATCCATACACTGTGGCAATGATTAGGCTTCAGTCGTTTCCGTACGAAATCCTTTATCTATTACGGGCTTAGTCGGATCAATTAGCCACGATTCGGCTCAAATTGAACGTGCGTCGAAACTCGATGAAGATTAAATTTCCACGTAGGTAAGTAGCTTATAAATAATTATTTCCATAGTAGGTATTGTAAATTTGAGAGTTGATCTTCCTTTTAAAAATCAATAGATAAAATACAAATATAATAACGTCTTTAATGGTGTAAAAAATACAAGAAGCTTGTTATTTATTTAATCCGTATTGTTGATGCAAATAACGTAGGTTCTAATAATGATAACAAAAAACTGCAACCTACAAACCCCTGCCAATAGGTTTAGCAGTATTTAAAGAAGTTTTTGTTGATCAATTAATTAAATCAATATTATTAAGGTTGCTTAGGTGCAAGGATGATATGACACGGCGACGGTCGATTGTGTGGGAACGCCTGACCAGAAACTGAAGGCATTGATACATTTAACATTCACTAACCGACAGATACGTACGAGTATCCCAGGCACGTGAAAGGATATGCTACAAACAGTAAAATGTTGCTACTATAAAATATAATATACCTATTTAAGCTGAGAAAAGACTTTATTCTTAAACTAATTATGCTGTAATCACAATCATTTTGGATTTCGTATACAAACTTATCTAAGCCACAATATCGATTTCTGTGAGGTTATTTTTTTATAAGTTTTTGTTACAAATGACCCGTATAGTAAACAATAATTTTGACAATATTATACAATAAAATTTTACAGGATACTAGGCAACGGTGCTAAGTAAAAAAGAACAGAAATATCTATTATAACATAAGAAGGAACTAATCTACTGGCGGACCACATCAGACCTAAAAATGTATTAGTTATTCAAAAGTTTATATTAAAGTCTCTATTGTTATCTACTTCTTTAGGCCCTGAAAGTCTATATTGATACATACGTAGGGTCGATACTACTTTTTTACGCTTGGACTTATTCACAGTTGTAGACTTCACGTTAGTCCTTATTGCTTTGGTTCTATCTTACACCCTGTAAATTGTCAGACAGTTCAGTTGTGGTTAAAGTCGTAATCTGTGTAATAATTGAGTTCTCGGATAAGCATTACGCTGAAGCCTCTTGATCACGTAGGCTTATTCCGCTGCTCTTGTACTTAATTGCACGCAATTGATAGGGTTTTAAGAGAGCAAGCACTGGATCAATGATGAGATGAAGCATGCGAATGATGAGATTACGATTACCTACACGCATACCACAGGATATCACGGTTATTATATTAGACCCAGACGATATGACAGTGACCTATAATTAGTTTGATTTTAATCTATGGTTTTAAGGCGCTATCATCAAACATTTGTACCTCTGGCTTCACAATAATGACAAAAAACAGTATCTAAAAGTTGAAAACCAGTTTGTTGATGTTTATAAACTCAATGTAAAAACGCAGGTAAAAACAATATTATAAATATGGCTCAATTTGATCAGATTCATTATAAGGTACGAGACCCAAATAAGGCCTATGCCCCAATAAGGCCTAGGTTTCAAATTTCCCGCTTAGACATTTCAAATAACCGCGAAAGTTTACAGTGGTGTGCCTAAGGATGTATCTGACACATACAAGAATAGCGAGCGCCGCTTACCACGAGTATGTCGGAACATGTAGTCGAAAACAGTCGGGAAGCGGAGTGTACGCCTGTTTTATAAAATTTCTACAGGTAATGATGTAAGTATTTTGATATTTTTGTACGGATGGCCACATTTTTTTTGTGTGTTGTTTAGTTTAAAAGTTTAGTAACCCCTACATAAGCATTTATACGCCATTTTTTCAATGTATTTTCTGTAATATTTTTTTTCTTATAAATACGACAGATCCAAATAAGGCCTATCAGAATAATATAAGTGCAAATAATATCGAATGTATGACATGCGGCAATGCCTTGCTTGCAATATCTGGTAGGTATCATGAGCTGTGTGTTGGCTTAACCCCTGCTGATAAAAAATTTTGCTGTGCAGGAGATTTCTTGAAGAAAATGAAGAAAGGAAGGATAATATGTTGAGGTGATTATCAAGACTGATTATAACGTCCAAATATGATTACTAAAGAATCTTACTAAATTTAAATAATATTACGTTGATATGTTTTACCAACTAAAGTTTAATGATTGTTTTTTCTTTCTTTTAGTGTGAAAGGCCTTATTGCGACATGGGTTTCCCAATAAGGCCTAAAGGACTTTTTTAATATTTTTGTTCACAGAAGTCTGTTTTTTGTTTTTTTATCGTTTCAACTACATTTATTTTAAAGTTTAATAAATAAAGATTAATATTTCGAAAGATGAGTGAGTTTTTCTTAAAAACCTAGTAATTACGTCAAGATAAAAATAAGGTAGGCCTTATTTGGGTCACTTACCTTAGGTAGGCAAAAATACAATAACATCAGCGTTGGCCACATCTTTTCAAATTAAGCTCACTAGGATCACCTATATCTTCCTCATCACGCTAAAGAAAATAATGATCTTGTACCCTATTTAACCTTGTACCTTGTTCTTATTGTTTATGTAGGTCAGTTACAAACTCCTCAACATACTGTAATTTTAGAGTTAAATATCTCGAAAATTAAATTATACGGGATTGTTATACAATCTTTAGCAGAACCAAGGAGTTTGTTATTCACCTCCCTAAATGCAAAGAGTATATATTATATAAATAACTTTATCCTAAAGACTACTGATACGGGTAGATTTGGACAACATTATCCAAAACTGGCACCGGAGCGACGAAATAAAATTGTTTGTAGGTTTTATTAAAAGTTTTAGCCTAGATATACAAATGTAAATACTTACTGGAAAAGTGGTATGAATACTCCACGAAATTTGTTTTGACAAATCTGAGCTGGCCAAAAACTCGTAGAAAAATACTAGTGTTGACAAAAATGTCAGCCAAATTTTTCAATAGCTGTCACTTTTCTGGCAAATAAAGTAAATACGTTCAAATTTTCGTTTTGTGTTTGTGGTTAAAAAGTGTATCTGAGTTTTGTTTTAGTGTTTAGTGTATATTTTTGTATAATATCAGAGATGTATCTATGTAAAAAGAGATTGTTATCGTTTGTCACTTAGTCCCAGAAAGAAATGAGTAAACCTGACACGAGAGATTTTGAAGAGAGGTACAAGGCATGTTTTACAGATTTCGTCCTAAAAACTGGTAAGGAATTGTATTTTTAAAACTAATTAATAAGATCATAATTAATAGTAAGATACACACATAATCGAAAGCTTTCTTAAATTCATTGGTACCCACTCTAGTTATCTGCAAAAAATCATGAATATTTCTCCTATAGACTGATATTTTAAACCAAACCTGGAACTTGTAATAAATCTATATTAATAAAAGTAATCCAGATATGCATGATCATATCATAAATAAGGTCAACTACTTTGGGCATGCATAACTAAGTAGCCACGTCATGATGAAAAAATCATAATTTCTCGGTAATGGAACGCTGAGTCTCTTTTGCTACAATGATTGGCTAAAAATTCATTCATTTAATTCAATTGGTTAAATTTGATTCAAAATATCTGTCTATATGGCTACGCTTTATGGATATTATGAACACGTTCAGTCTTTTATAGACCAATTTGGTAAATATCCAGTACTAACTGTATCTATTTCAAAGTCACACACATACACACATAATCTCCTCTCGTTCGTTCAGTTCTTATACCACATAATAAATAGAGATTACAGAAATGAACTCCTTTTTTTTAAATATAATTTTGTTACGAGTCTGATGTCTTCTCAAATACAAACGTGATTATAATTCTGGTACCTCATATCTTTCCAGGATCAGGTCTTCTAATCGGCGGAATGTTAGGCAGCTTCTTCATGCGTAGCGTGCGAAGATGGCCACTCTTCATTGGCGGTGGGCTCGGCTTTGGTATGGCCTATTCGAACTGTGAAAACAGTCTTAACGAGTTTCTTCTGTCCTTAGATCCAAAGGCTTGCAAAATAAAGTTAGTATCTTGTATTATATGTTTATATATGGAGAATGTTGGGAACACCGATGGCGTATGGATTATTAGGGTATATGACCCTCAGTTACGAGGAAATCGAAGCAAGAATGAGGCAAGGTCTGAAAGTCAGAATAAGTAGAGTTCTTTGTGGGAGGCTTTTACCTAAGAGTGGATTATTTATCATTTTAGGGTTCCAGTAAATAATATTTTAAAATTATAAACTATATATAATTTATATTTATATAACAACTCAATTCAAAGTTCCCTACATTACAAAGAAAAGGTTGAATCAAATGGCAGTTTAAATTTACATCGCAGTTATTACTTATTTACGAGGCAAACATTTTCCATTGAAGCAAATTAGAGAAAGTCTGGCAACAATCGATCCCTTTCAAACCAGACAATGGCGACAGGAACTAATTACTGCTATAAAATAACTAAAGGAACCACTAAAAAGGCTATTTTTGACTACTAAAAATAGGAGCCCACATTGTAAAAGGTTATAAATAAAGACGACATAATAACTATCGATAAAGAACTCAAAAGAACATTGTAAAGTGCAAATGAGTTGAAATAAATAAAAGTGATCGTGTTAAAGGACAGGGTTGTCACTTCACTAATAAATGCTTAATAAACATTTAAATTCAGCTTATCTTAATCAACGAGTTTAAAAAGGGCTTAGACTACAGCACAAAAATACGAGTATACTACGTAAAACTACTGAACTATAACTGTCATATCGCCACCGTAATTTACATAAATTGCGACCAATAGAGATCGTGATGCTCTATTTTATTTTCAGTAGGAGTAACGAAATTGCACTTTGTTAGAACTCCCTACTACAGGCATGAGCTCTCCATGTATTTGCACTGTTATTTGCCTAGATAAGTGCCGACCCTTAATCTAGCTGACGTATCCATACCTAAATCTATGGTTAAACGCAATACCCGAGCTATATTTACCCCCTGATTTAAGTGCCTACCATACACCTCCAAATAAATACATATTTACTCAGTTAAAGTGTAATTTAAAGTTTTTTGTTTGGTAATTTCTTACAGTGTCTTTATGTGGTAACCCTAGCCGTCCCTAAGCGAAAATAGGTACCGTCTGTATGGTCAATAGTGAAGACGTAATTCTTCGGTCCTTTCTTTGAGATCAGCAGGATACTTCCCTTCCCTCGCCTTTGGTGCTTTGTCTCGCGCAGTTAGGTCACTTACGGTTGCGTCTTCGCTTATTGAAACTTTCATAGTTTTTGCTTCTATGTTTATATGGGGTCGTGGCGGTACCGCCTTTTCTTTATTGTTACACAAAATCTTTTCGTTGTTCGCAAACGCGCCGACACCATAATGTTTACCACACACAGAGACTTTAAAAAATAAAGCGCTTGCAATTGAAACTCTGTCACCTGCATTTAGAATTCAAACTTGAACTGTGGAGGTGATTTCGGGCGGTTATTTATTTTGTTTGAACGTTTTTATTTTGAAGGTGAAACATTGAATCGTTTGTGAATCATATCGGACGGTGCGCCGCCGCCGCCGCCGCTGCGGTGTTGGAGGACTTGCAGGCAGGCTTTGAAGTAGTTAGTTCTTTGGACTTTTGTTCTTCATATCTGAAGGCCATTACAATTATATACTATACAAGTACTTTCGATAATGTAGGTAATTTAAATCGTGAAGGTGTCCAGCAGTCTTTAATTTAAATTAAAAAATGCAAAAATCACTCAATCAGATTTATATACTTTCTGTTATTTGATTTTATCATATTGTAGTAATTTAATTGTTTTTTCCAGAAAACTGCCTTAAAAAATGTAAAGCCTTCAAATTATGATGGCCAGAAGACTCAATAAAAATAGTGCAACAACGTGATGAACAAATAGGTATTTTACAAGATTACTTCTTACTTTAATTTCGTTAATTGTTTAATAAATATTTAATTAAACAAAGGTTGTATTGTTTTATTTGCATAAAGAAGAAATATAATAGAGTTAAGATCCGATCTATGAGAGCTGGCTATGTGAAAACCAGATTAACTAATATAAACATTGTTTGCTGCCACAAAACTGTTCGGCTGAGACTTTATCCTAACCGGCTGGATGGATAATGGATATCTGTAAATAGGTAATGTAGTTTTTCTTGTATAGGCATATAAAGAAAAGTTATGAATAAAGCTGTTTTGTTCCATATTGTCTTTACGAAACCTCGTATTGTTTATTATATGCACAAAGACATATTTTCGTCAATAATGTATTAAATATTACCTTTCAATAAATGCATAATCTACGGCAAAATACCGCCATTGGCCAACAACCCATCATAGGAAGGGCGTGGCGTGATGATGAAATGTTGGTGTTAGAAAAACGGCACGACATGGCATTGTAGACTCAGGTTAAGAGGAATAGGTCATCGACCACAGAGTGACGCGCCACCGCCACCGCCACCGCCACCGCCACCAACCGCCCCGCGCCGGCGCACGCGGCAGCTAGCAGGAATGCGTGACTCACCGAGTCAGCGCTCACCTGGTGAATCATCCACCTGAGGCAAACGCCGGCCGGACGACCAATCATTGCACTCTTGTTCTGTTTTCTTAACCTGGATTCGATTCTGTATTGTTCAGGGTGTAAACAAAATATAAATAGGTAATTATTTTAGCTTATAATCGTAAAACTGAGATACTTTTGTTAGACAATTTTGCTGAAGTTATAAAAGAAAGCTCTGTAATGTAAGTAATTCGCTGAATAATCACAATTAAAACTTACAATTATTTTTTAATTATGTAGATGCTTATGCACATTTTCAAATAGTGTTTTTTTCTACTTATTACAAAGTCCCTAAACACTATTAAGTTACACCTGAATAATAACGTGAACACTGTCTATAAGAATTCAATTTAGGCGTCAAATTGAGTAACCGTAAATGATAAATACAAAAAAAATTTTAAAGGAACTAACAAATTTAAGGAGTTTTAATCCAAAAGATACGTTTTGGTGCAAAACTTATATTTTTAGTGGCGCTACATTCTATGAAGCGCTTTTTGTATTCTTTCTTATAGAAATAAATATCACTTGGACTACGTCAAGTATCAGTATTAATAACAATATGTTATACTTAGTGTAGGGGAAAATATAATCAAAATTCACACTAATACTACCTACTTAGCTACCTACATATTATACGTGGAATTTACTTTCCCATCAACAAAATTTCAGGTAACGGTAACATTTTCACCTTATTACGGACAATATTTTCGTTGAACTTATAAGTACCTTACTATATAAAAGTTCTATGAATATTTTATTGATCACCTGTCAACTGATATTCATGAATCACACTGTATTACACATTTCATAACGCGAACTCGGGATATTCGTTTAACTGCCTGTGAATTTTTCATTACGTCGCTCGCGAGCTAGCTGCTATTACTTTAATAATTTTTAATGAAAAATCTGAAGAAATAGAAGGCACTTTTACATTTCTGTGAAGTTTCAAAGTTTTAGAAGTAATTTACCGTGAGGAAAGTACCTCACGGTAAACTAAAATTAGTTTAAGGTGTACAATTTAAAAATTTCACGTTAGAATAAATGGTTTTGTTAAAGTAGCATTGATTGTGATGACGAAGAAAACATTCTCAGTAGAATAACTAATCATAAGCAAATACTTTTCGTTATATATTTTTTTGTATCAACCTATGTCTCAATAAATATCTCTGGTAAAAACGACGGCTTTTAACATGTATATGAAATCTTTGACATATTTTGATAAACATTGAATTGCTAATTTGAGCAGACTTTCATTTGTAAAACTTTTTTAAACTGACTGTAATTTCAATTTCTTCAATTTTTATCTTTTATTTATTAGTATATTTACTATAATAACACATGCTGTAAAATAATCAACAGGCTACCTATTATGTTTCAAAAAACAGTCATTTCAAGGTTGGACAGACGCGGGCTGACAAACAGACAGAGCGTAGGAGCGTAGGCTTAGTAAAAAAGTCTCGTAGGCAGCTTTTAAGTACAGAATCTTAAAAATCCTGTTAAAATCTTTTTTATGGCCTGTTATGCGCGTGCCATTTACTGTAAAAATCATCAAAATCATAATATGCAAACTTCCATTGTCAAATGCAGATAGTTAAGTGTTTAAAGAATAAATTGCACGCTATTCCCATATTAGCGTGATGGAAATCTGATCTGATATTAATGTTGCCTTTCTTTGTATATGTCCATTGTCCCCGCATATAACACATTATGATGCATTAACTAGGAGCGATCAAACAGTCCCTTAATTGAAGATTGTATCACAACATTTTTTACAACTTATTAATTGCATTTTATGCAATAGGATTATCTATATGTTTTGCATTAAAAACAGGAATCTTATATTTTATCTAGCTGCGATCCAAATGCAACATTTGGTATTCAGCAACTTAAGTCCCCCGCAGTCGCAGAAGCTCATCCTGATAACTATTGCACTTAGTAGAGTGCATTTCAGCTTTATTCCTAAAGGTACAACATTACACACACTTACTATTAAGTATTAAAAAAGTTAACTTACTAAAAAAACGTGATGATTCATCGTTTTTTTTTTATTTGTTTTATTGACAAAGATAAAGAAAGTTATATAATTCCTTACTACAACATTTAGTAACATATACATATTTGCAACAATTCGGATCTTAATGACAGTTGCTATTCTAATCATAACTGAATATTTTTAGCAAATCATCAAAATAATCAAAGTACCTAGTTTTTATTCACATATCACCTATATTGTAGTCACAATGTCCTTACCCTTTCCGCTCCTGCACCCACTAAACTCTTTCAATGGATTAACGGCAACAGTCAACTTGTTATGTTTTATTACGCTATGACTGTAAAATTCGAGTTCGTACCTACATTGCACTTCGGAGCATTGAACTATCAAGCCGAGACATATTGACGTAGGTCAGTCACGACTCTTCAGCGACGTCGGGTTACAGTATGCAACAGTTCCATTTGAACGATTTAAAAGTGAGAATAGCAAAATGATTAACTAAAATACATCTACGTTATGTCAACAATAAACATAGATATTTAATTTAAGCTTTTAATATACTTTAATAACATTCGATGTAACATGGTTTTGGCTCATTTGTATCATAAAATTCACTCAGTGAGTTCAAAATATTTGTTGGGTCCGCATATTTCCAAATACATAATCAACAACTTTTTTTTCTTTTTATTGATTTTTTCAAAAAGCGCTGAATTAATTTCGATAATATTTATATGGGACCACCTCTGAAGTATTACCTACAAAACAAAAAAAGAATCATTCAAATCGATCCATAATTGGCGGAGTAATCCCGTAACAAACATACAAAAAAAACAACAACATACAGTTGAATTGAGAACCTCCTCCTTTTTTGAAGTCGGTTAAAAATAGGATACATTCAGTCAGTGAGTTAGTCACTGATAACGTTTTGTATTAGTGCTTGTTGTTTTATTAAGACAGGCATTTAAAAAGTCGTTTCTTCTTTATGGCATTTAAACATATCTACTCCCCTTTTAGGGCAACTCCATACACGGATTTGAAGCCCAGTATCCAGCCTGTAGTGTGTCAGATGAAGAACATCATAACTGCATGTCAGAAGTATCAAGATCCTATTTTTAGCGTGTTTTTAGCAAATTGGTAGTCAATAAACTAATTGTTTATACTTTTATAGGCTTATTACAAAACACCTGAAGCTGAAGGGAGATTAAAATGGCTGGGCATATCAGCGTGCCAGACTGCGGACATCGAACTCTGTTCACACAGACTTTATGGACGATACGTATGCACTTTATTGCACAGGGCAAAGAATTAGCTCACACTGGAGTGAACCTCTCTTAAATAATAACTAATAAGTGATATAAATATCAGTTTTTAATGTGTCAGTAAAAATTGTTTGATAGACGCAAATGCAAAATTTGGTGAGTAAAAAATACATGCATCGTTTCGGCAAGGAAGACCAGTAAATTTATTTTTTCTTCAATGTCGCTAAATTGATAAGCTTCTGTGCGAAGTTTTTTTATGAATCAGAATCCCTGGCAAAAGTATGTAGGTTAGTTTCATCTTCTTACTCAAATACGTCTATCATGGAACTCATGACATTGGATATGTAAGGTGTTAAGAAATTAGTGATCATTACTTATACTGGGGCTTCTACTAGTGAAACTGAACAACTTTTCCCAAGGAACCCATAGTCAATTCGCGAATTTTTTTTTGTAATTTTCTAACAAGTCTTTCACCTGATCGGCCCACTTAGTATGAGAAGTCCAAATTTTTTTTTGCGAATTTACTATGGGTTTCTTTGGGAAAGTTATTCGGTTTCATGAGTAGAAGCCCCAGTTTAAGTAATGATAACTAATTTGTTAACACCTTGTATACATTTTTTTTAAGTTACAATTTTGCAAAACGTAATCGTGACACTTCTAGTTCAATTCAGTTATTCACAACAAGTGCGTGTCTCCGTTAATTTAATTTTTCGGTGGCACTGTACCGTAACATTGTTGTGGGAATGTCACCAAATGCGTGGCTTTACAATATTAACTTTATTGTGGTTTCCACAGATTTTATTACTCGACTTAAAACCTACCTTTAATTAAAAAGTTTTCATGATGTGCACTCCTGAAATTTTCTCTAAGCGGTAGAAGCTTTGAGGATATTTATTACGGGAAATGTTGTTTGTGCGCTATAAATAAATCTGTCCTTCAATTTCCACCCAAACGTAGAAACATCCAACATATACCATTAGCGACCTTTTTCACGGTGAAATTTATGGGGACATCTCCGCCGAGCACGTACTCGTACAAATTTTTACTCTCAGCTAAATATTACCTCCGTTCTTGTCTCGCTCGTAAATAATATTCTTTTCAAGGCAGCTTATTGCGCTTTCCATGTGTGGGGAAGAAACAAATAGTTTGTATGTAAGGAAAACCCACGTAAAGTACGACCATTTGCCGTTATAGTATACCATTGTCCAGTCCGCTTTGTTGGTCGCAAAAATTAGAGTTGCGCTTAGAAAGAATGGATGGACTTGGATTTTTGTAATATAAGCTAGACCAGAAGCAGTGCGGCACAAAAGCTGTACCTCGCATGTAATGTTAAATCAGATACAGATTTTCTCGTTGCGTTGTTACATTGTAATATTACTTAAAGCAAACATCTTTATTAAAATCTTTTGTATTTTTGCATTTCTACCTAGCTTGGATAACATTTAAGTATTCCTTTTTTATACTTGCATGAATGTTACTTTCTGAGTAGGTACTCGAAGTTTCTCTTACTCTGCGTCCTTAATTACTTTCTCGTGTGAAGTTTTGCTTTAAATTTTCTCATTGTTTCTTTATTAGCAAAAAATAATCATCAACACTTGAAGGTCGATATTATCAAGGACTTAATGATGCATGTATAAATTATGTCCATCATTTGATGATCACAAGCCCTTTGTATCATTAAAGGAACCAATATACTGATCTCTTTGTTACTTTTTTTGCTATGAAGTGTATTAAATAATATGTTTCTAAACTGATCAAGATTGTCTCCATCCACTGTATTATTGTCTAATCCCTTGTCTCATAAAGGAGCGACACAATGCATATTTTGAATACATTATGGCCTGTGAACTACAAGGCATTTCTCTCTTTTGTCACGGCACTTTAAGCAGTCAGTGTACAACGTCCACCTGAGATGGGATATAGGCAGAAAAAAAACACAGTTATACAGGGTGACTGGTGAATCTACTCATGAAATTCAACGACCTATTTCTTCATCTTTATACAAGCCAAAGAACATCTTATTTCACACACTGATTGATTTTTAGGAAGTCCAATGCTTTTTTCAAATTTTAGCAAAGTTATAAACTGCAGTCAACCTGTATATGCTAGCTATAATGTTCATTAGATTAAGTTTTTTTTTTGTTTTCTGTAACGTTATAATTTTATAGCCCATTGGCTTAATAAACTATTTTTCTTTCTTTCTTTCTTTCTTAATTTTACTGATCATGGCGACCATTTATATAAAACTTACTACTTAGATTTGTAAAACTTAAAATAACAAAATTAAATTAAATAAAAAACGAATTAAAAATAATGAAATTTGAGAAAAAGTTAAATACCAAAGAAAGGTTTTTGTACTGTACTGTAATAAAAATTAATCTTCGAAATGTGTGTGATACAATTTCGTCACGAATAATTAAATATAATAGTCGCAGATAATAGAGATCACATCACACGCAGTTCCTTGTGTCACCTTTGGGGACCTATTGTTAAAATCTAGTTGGACCCCTGTATCTTCACGTAACATCTCATTCATTATTTATTCCTGGTCATTATTTGACCATTCTGTGTTTAATGATGTGCCACATTGTTCTCTTTGTGTGAAGATATACACATAAGACATAATATTAAATGTGATAGGGATGCATTAAAAAATATTTCAAGTCAATGATTACTCCTTTCATTAGTATCATTTGTCAATAGCGAAGTTTGTGCCTAAAATAATATGCCTTGTTAAGAAATGTATATAGTACGTAAGCAGTAACAATTTAATGTGTCCTGATAGCAATGAGATACAATGAAAAATTTCACAATTGCAAGTTGTTTTATTACGAAACTTGTTCTTAGACAAATTGTTCACATGGTTTAAAGCTCAACTTGTAAAAGCTATAAAATACTTTCCTTTTTATGTGTACGCACCTTAGCAATCTTGATCCGAATCCGTTTAAATTAATAACTTCCATTCTCATCGAAACTTTAAAAGTTAAAAGGACTACATTTATTGACCATTAAAAATGTAACTGCTTTAAGTTTGCCTTCCATTATTTGGCTAGGATATTAAAGTGTGCTTCTGGCTGCCTTTCTTTGTAACATTCATATTTTTTGCGCGTTTATCACTCGTGTTTCACTAGAAAGGGCATTTGACCCTTTGTATATTGAAGACAGTTATATCGTTTACAAACTGGTTTGTGATAATCAACAATATTGCAATGTTTATTAAACAAGGTAATAAGCGTGATTTGAATAGTAGCATTTCAATTTCGCTAAACCTGTTCTTATTTTTTAACCTTTGATTGTGAACTAAGACTTACTGTCAACTAAGCCAGCATAAGTAAAACGCATGTAAAATAATATAACTTATAAAAATTTGAAAAATTGCTTTATAATCCGAAAGGTTTACATATTTTTATCTGTCAAATATGGTATTTCCATAAACTGTTATACTCAGTAGATTTTATTATTATTTTCCCTAACTATATAGATACATAGTACTTATCTCCATAAAGGTATATATTACTAACAAACAGTAATATTTTTAGACTTCTTTTGTATTCAAACTCAAAATTTTCTTTAAATCGTCTTTTTTTCTCCGCAGTACAAAGTCCCTACTACGCGGAACATGTAGACTCAACTCTTTCTTTTTGTTCTTTCAACAAAATACTTGTATTCTTATAAACAATTTAATTTTAGAGCAAATGATCCCACAAAAAAAGTTTAACCCTTCCCTACCCTCGGTGATGTCCCGTGAAAAATTCACACAATGTATCTTCCTTGACCCACCGGCGAATACCCTTCCCAGTCAAAGAATAAGCCGTAATGAGGTGAGGCCATTAATTCTAGGTCATAAACTAACAAATTTATGTTAGCTAGTCCTATAAAATGCGACATGGTTTCTCCTGAATGAAAGGCGAGTTAGTGATGTTACCTTTCTTGTGAGTGACATTGTTGTTGAGTTATGAGGACAAATTTTGTTTAGTTATCGCCATTGCCGTTTAGGTTTGGGAAGGTTTAAAATATGTTTTCTTTGTTTTGTTTATTCTATTCTAAAAATATATTTCTTATTTTTATTGGTTTTGATGTGATTCTAGAACATTTGTTTTAAATAATAGATACCTAAAACAAAAAAAAGAACTACATAAAAATATAACAGTCAAATTTTCAATGTTTTAGGTACTTGTATTGACATTTCTTTCTTCATATTATTCTTGGGTAATTATTCCGCTTAATATTTATACCCAACCTAAACTTCTCACTCAGTAGTTATTATATCTACAAAAAAACAAGAAACCTTACGTATTCAAAAGCGAGTACTTATGCGACATCTAAATCAAAATTGTCGCATAAAATAATGCACCTTTCCATGCGTTGTTGTAACAATAAGGCTGCATTATTTACAGGGACCGTTTGCAGGACATAATTGACCATTAAAAGTAAAAAAATACTATTATATTTATTTACAAAAGAACAAAAGTAGTATTGTGTGCATGTTGTAACTCTTCTTGTTATATTTTACAAATTGCACATCCTGTAAGTGGACGTTATCCATAAATTAACATTTATTAAAAGTAATGTGAGAAACTGGAATGAGAGTACATCTACAAAAAAATAGAAAATCAAAGTAAGAAGCAATATCTATTAAAAGTACAAATGTAATCTTCTTAAAAACAAGGTACCTGTAGTGTAAGTATTACGTGTGGGTTGTTTGAAACAACACCCCTTTCATGTTGTTACCCCACACTGAACTTTGACATGACGCTCACAAAATTTATCAGATCGCCCGTTGGCCTTTCTAATTACAGCAATTTCCGTCAAAAATCTACTTTATTTATATGAGAAGATCAAACACAGGTGCGCAGATATGTGCTTTATTGTTTGTTCTTGACTATTTAGCCGGCAAGGTCCAGTTTATCTGACCGTTATAAAAACTAGCCATTAGAATATATATTTTGAAATATGTAACAAGCTATTAAATAATAGCTACCGCAATATTAAATTTCTACGAAAGTATTGTATCTACTGAGTAATTAATCGATATCTTAATTCTGTGTTATGAACAATAACTAAAAGGCTAAAAGCTAAAAGTATAAAAACTAAAAGCAAAGTTCCGTAGATATCGAATGTATAAATTTTGTCATCACAACAGTTTATACGAAGACGAAATTCTACTTTTACCTAAGATATACTCGTATCTTCCGCTTGCACCATATATCTTAATAATCACGCTATCAACTAAATTCAGAGGCCAACAATTCCTAAAATTATGTCCAATAAGTGTACGAAGTCGCGATAGATGCGCCTGCATTGATATTCAACATTGATGTATCGTCTCTTACCGCGGACAATAGGTTTCCCCGCTTCTGTATACGAATTCCCCCGCTGACCCCTCTTTGCTGCAGGGGTGTCAATCATAAAGACAACGAGTGACAATAATAAAGTGAATAACTTTTTTTACAATGGTCTCGGAATTTAAATATCTTGTTTTACTTTGATTTAGAATTGGAAATCATTTGATCTGTATCTGAAAATATATAATATTATGTTATTTGAAAAGCACAATAAGGGATAACAAAGAAATTTAAAATATATATACAGGGTGTAACAGAAGTGTGTGACAATACTTCAAGGTTGGCTTTTACCCATCAAACTGAACAACTTTTGTTCTACAACTTTGTTGAAACCGCAAAATTTTTTTTGGACTTTTCATACAAAACGGATCAGCTGGCGAACCAAGTTTGTATGAAAAGTCCAAAAATTTTTTTGCGATTACAACAAAGTTGTAGAACAAAAGTTGTTCAGTTTGATGGGTAAAAGCCAACCTTGAAGTATTGTCACACACTTCTGTTACACCCTGTATATATATTTAAAGGTTAGTAATATATGAATTTACAAACCAAACTTTTAATAAATATTAATTAATCTTAATTTTAACAAACTTCAGTTATATTTTAATATTTATAAGGAAATTTTTGACAGCCATTTTTATTTTATAACATTTATATGATAAAAAAAAGATAAATAGTGACGGCTGTGTAATTAAAAAACCTTTTTATCAGTTTCTACCATTTTAAGAAAAATTAACCACAATACGCGAGCAACATTACAGTTTAGAATAGAGTTTGCTCCGATCATCTTATTCATCAATTCTTCACCTTACCTGTATTAGATATAAAAGGAACAATAAACATAAATAAAATTAAAGGGTACTTGTTTTAACAACCCTATGAGTGAAACGCCCCCGGTTGCCGGCGCGACACCGCGTCGTCCGTCACCCTTTACCACGATGTAGTGACGCTCCACAATACTCAGTGTCGATATAGTTTCATAGTTTTTAATGAAACTTTTACAAATACACTTCTATTCTTAAACTTAGTTCAATTTATAATGATATAGCATTTATAATGACTGTCAGGTTTTTATAGGATTTAGGATACAACCAATTTAAAATAAACTTTTTAATTTGGAACATGAATACCTGAGGTAGTTCGGTAACAGTAATGCTTATCTTAACTTCTTTGAGACTTTATGCATAATATTTTTATAGGTATACCTGAGGTAACATTTCGATAACACTTCTAAATAAAACTATGAATTTTCAATAAGTTTCGATATAGTATTTTTTTTTCAAGCTTTGCTGTTAACGTTCCGTCTTTTACAAAAGATATCGACTTTCTAGAAACAAAGAAAAACTGTATTTATTTTTCCTTTAACCTACAATTTGTTACGTTGTGTCATTATCTGGAAAGTAATTATAGTTTCTGTCATGACATGTTTGTAGCATAATAATGCACTTTCCAGGTTTACCCATTTTCAATTATTTCGCACGTTGTCAACATTAAAGTTCCTTGTAACCAATTATTTTTTCAGATACATTTTTCCTGTTAAATCAGCTTATTACTATAATATATCTTGTATTCTTGTTCGTGTCAAAGCTATGACTTTTTTTCTGAATAAATAATACACATTTACAAATTCTGAATAAAAATATTATTATAATAAAGAACAACTATGCAAATTTTCGAAGCAGTCGTGGCTCAGTGCGGCTTTGGTGGTCGCGTCGATTACGCAGGTTAACTGACTACAGACACGGTCATAACCTAGATGGGTTTGACTGTTAGTATGGTTCATTCCAATCAAAAAAAAAGCAAAACGTAAACAAACTTACTATGGATCTGACACATGTCAATGTCATCTGCATACTATGTTTGTTTACCTTTTGCTTTTTTTTGATTGGAATGAAGTATACGTAGTACTATTATCTAATCTGTGCTGTTAGTGGCATTTATCTCGACCGTTTCCGTGCTTCGCAAAGCACGTTAAGCCGTTGGTGCCGGCTGCTATCGCTAGATGGCAGTCGTTAAGCCATTTCGGATGCCTTATAGGCGGCTTGAAAACTTCCGACTCTGGGATTGACCACTAGCCCCACAACCTCCACCAATCCGGACTTGGCCCCGTGTGTGGATTATGGCCTAAACTTTCCGATGTATAGGAAGATACCCGTGCCCCTGTAGTGGGGACGTAATGGGTTGAAAACAACATGCAATTTTTTTTAAGTAATTGTCAAATTAGACTAAACTTATAGAGGTTAAATACAATGGATTTTGTTAGTAGTAAAATTCGCTGCAATTCCTAATTTACTAAACAAAACTAGTTGCATTTTAAAACGAGTCTCTATGCAAGGAGGTTTTTGTTGTAATACATAATAATTATTAATCGACTTCCTCTCGTCACCAGCAGACATCGATGAGTCATGTGTTGGTACCTTAATTAGTTGTTTAGGGTACCGTGGTTGAAAATTGTAACTGAAACTGTTCATATTTGTTATATGTATTATAATGTTTATATCTTCTAAAATACAATAAAATACAATCGCTGTAAAAGTAATCGACAACGCTGAACACGTTAAAAAACCGACTTCAATCGTAACAACTATAATTTTGCTATGTTTTTTGTTTTTGTTGATTTTTTCAAAAAGCGCTAAGTCAATTTAGTTATTTATATGGGACCACCTCTGAAGTATTACCTACCAAACAAAAAAGAATCATAAAAATCGATTTATAATTTGGGGAGTAATCGCGTAACATTGATACAAAAAAAAAACAACATACAGTCGAATTGTGAACCTCCTCCTTTTTTGAAGTCGGTTAAAAAATTTAAGCTGAAACTGAAACACAAAAAGATGGATGGGAAAAGATTGATTCACACGAATCTTCCTTACATCGACGTGAAATCATAATAATTGTTAAACTTTCTCAATTTTAGTAAGAAATTTATGTACGATCATTAAAATCCCTGTTTCAAGTGTACGACTCGCTCTTGTTTTATGTTACTTTTTTTTACTCGAGCTTACGTACCGACTTTTATTACAGCTTTTGCTATTTGCATTAATGGTTTAGTATGATGTGATGTCTTAACAAAGAATAGGTCTTTCTTTTACTCATTCTCATTACTATAAAATGTTTAATGGGATGGGTGACCGTAGTAGGTACTTTACAATACAATAGTAGCATAAAATTTATGGTGATGTGATATATTTCCTCATCGCCTTGTCTTGGGTACAAATTAGTTATATTCATGAAGCTTTTAAGAACGTTACTATTTTGGTAGATATACGATTAACGTAAAATGATTTTTAGGGTTCCGTACTCAAAGGGCAACAGGACCCTATTAATTACTAAGACTCCGCTGTCCGTCCGTCTGTTCGTCAGTCTGTCTGTCCGTCTGTCTGTCAGCGGGCTGTATCTCATGAAGCGTAATAGGTAGACAGTTGAAATTTTCACAGAGTGTGTATTTCTGTTGCCGCTATAAGATTTATGACTGAGTTTTTTGGCGTATTTTGCTCGATCTTAATAATAGTAACAGGAGACGCTTGAAATGCTCAAAGTGTTTGTATTGATATAGTCGCTGAAAAAAAAATTTAAGGGGGTTCCCATACAGGAGACATGTTTTTTAGAGTTTCTTATACGATAGTATGGAGCCCTTCATGAGCGAGTCTGACTCGCACTTGTCCGATTTTTAAAATACAAAAATTTATAACTTAAATGTAGCGGGGTGTATCTACTTCATACCATATTGACAATTAAATTAAATTAAAAAGAACTCCTTGTTTTTGTTTTCTTTTTGGCTAGTTGGTTACAAGTGATTAAAATTGCTCAATTTATTCGTTTTTTTAACTTCATAATAAGTACGTATATTTTCTCAACTTTATGATGTACGCTAATTATCTCATCTCATCTCACTATAATATTATAAATGCAAAAGTATGGATGTTTGTTTATTTGTCAGTTTGTTTGTTTGTTTGTTCCGCTTTCACGCCGAAACTACTGAACGGATTTGGATGAAAGCACTCTGCTAATACATAGGATACATTTTATCCTGTAAAACTTAAGGGTTCCCGTAGGAATGCTTATAAAACTCAAAATTTCGACTTCGTTACTAGATGTCACTATCTTAACATTTTCTTTCAATTCTGAAGTCCACGCGGACGAAGTCGCGGGCGGAAGCTAGTGTAACCTAAAAGAATCCGTTTTTAAGTAACTTTACATAGATATGCACAACTGAGTCATCGATTAATTTAAAATATTATTATATTTTGAGATACGTCAAAAGAATGAAATATATCCTGAAATAGTAGTACTAACAAAAAATTCTTACAAGACGTTAAACATTTTTCTCATTGATAAATCAGTTTCAAGATATACATTGCAACTTCATTCCTATAATTCGTCACAAGACGTGAACGTTATACAGCCTTTTTAATTAAAGTTACGCATCCACCTTCGGACTTTGGACAAGGGGAAAATAAATACGTCTAATACAAAATAGCGAATGTGCCCACGGTAAGGTATGCTCGTAAGTGTCCATTAAAGACATTCTATAAGAATTGCGCTTGGCTATTCTCGCAAAAATCGTTTGTACTAGTAAGTATTTTAAGTACACGGTAAAAACAATTTCTTTCAGCCAAGAAAATATAGTTCATACATGCACCATGAAATATTTTTTTCAATGGAGAGTATGAGTTTCTTGAATCGGCCCCTAAGAATATCATATTTTTATTGTCAGAGTTGAAACATGCGTTAAAAAATATTATTTCCGCATTAAGAAATAAATCCAAGACAACAGAATCTCTTGGCGCAAAATAATTTCCAACTCTTTTTTTTTTCAGTGTAAGTATTACCTTATGTCAAATTAAGATTTTTAGTATTTATTTATAGTATGGTCTATGTATATTAGTAGTTTCTTAAGTTCAGTATTTACTTATTTAATTATTATTTTTTCATTATTAATATTGCGCACTACCCTATATAATGTTCTTACGCGATTTCCTTCACCTAAAGGTTGTCTGGAAGAAATCGCTCTTTAGCGATAAGACCGCCTACCTGTTTAACATTTTTTTTGATGTTTATGTTTTTATTTTCCTGTTTTGTTGAGCAATAAAGTGTTTTCATTCATTCATTCATTCATTTTCACTCAACATTTTCATCTTTTGGTATCATCACTTACCATCAGGAGAGAGTTCCAAGGCTGGAGAAAAAAAAGTAAGGATTGTTTGTAGTAAAACATTTTTATTAAAATAATCATCATTATCAGCCCGTAGTAGTCCACTGTTGGACATGTCTCCCACCGCGCACAGGAAGAAAGAGTTTCGTTGGTTCAAGAATATCGTGTTGTTTCCACCACGCCATATGGAAGACAATATTTGATGACAATACCTTATTTTGAAGCATTTATTGATTATTCTTGATCTATTTTTTTCAGTAGATATAAAACTTACAACCTTCATAGTTGACACTTTAAGATAGGCTGCTAGACGCCGGAATTACGACGAATCTAAAGACAACATGTACTTGTTAACTCAACTTCTACTTATTGTGTGGGACATTTAACTGTTCTATCCCCAACTTGTCATGTAAGCTATACTTTCAGCCAGAATACCTATACAAATCCGAAAAAATATTGCACTCATTTTATCATATTAGAATTGCTAGGAGCTTTATAATTTCTTATAAGAGTTTAAACACACAACTACAATAGCTACTATTTCCTATTGGATTTATCAGATACTTATAAATGGGTACCTACTATCGATATTCCCAAACACAAATTCAAACTTGTGAAATAAATCACACAGTAAATACAATAAATCAGGAGGATTATCTCTATAAAAATAATGCGGTTACGTTTTTGGAATACAAAAAGTAAATAAGTATTTCTTATCGGAAGCTGCCCTTCGCTAGTTCGAGTCCATATTTTTCTGTATTTCCCATTGTTTATGGACTTGGGGAAAGCCGTAAGATATGCTTCTATTTTTTCTCACATTTTACTTAAACATCTACTTGTTATAATTGTATTATTTAGAAAAGGTGTATAGATACCAGATACCAGATAGAGAATAAAAGTATCAAAAAAATTTTTGCCTTATTTTTATTAATGTAATGGCCTCTGCTTCTGTATTACAGACAGTTGACTTCGCTGACTATTGGACTCTGTTTTTGGAGACTTATCACACTGATGCAAGTGCGACAGTTTTGCCCACTATCCTGACGGGAACAACAGGCGGCTAATGTACTGATGCCGCTCTTATCACGATTTTCCCTCTAAGCAGAGAATTCCCTAATCCAAGTTTCATTGTGTACTTATTTATTTATGTATATCATTAGAAACAACTTACCTTTTTCTAATAAGGCTCCACTCACATGTACGTCTTCATCGACACAATGATTAATAATTCCCCATATCGTTTATATAATCGCGAATCGCAACCACGATAATGATGTATGCATATTAGTGAAATGATCATCAACAAGCTTTACGTTATCACGGTTTCACAGTGAAGCTTCCCGTACATATTAATCACTGACGTCACAACTCCGCACAACTCCCACAGTTTCGGCTCCACGTATAAATCCCTAAATATGGGGAATTGGAGTTGCTCAGATTACTCAGGATTTCGGATCGTGTAGGACCATAGGTGTTTCAGAGTTGACTCATAAATTATTGACATAGCGGAGGTACGGAGGTAAAGCTATACGCATTCGATGTAAGTGACGGCAATAATATAATGTCTGTATAAGATTTATGACTAATTTGACCTTACTGCGGCACATCTTGATGACTCAAATTAATTTAGAGATTTACATACGTACTGAAATATCTGCAGGGTGTTTTTAATACATAGTCTATTGCTGTTAAAAGTGGACTTCACTCATGAAAATGAATGAAAGTGTACAACTTTTATAGTAAAACCTGTCCAAAATTAACCAGCCTGTGTGAAACTTTTGTATGAAAAGGCCAAAATATACGTTACGATTTCAAAAGTTGTAAAGTTTACATTCATTTATAAAATATGTAGTTTGTATACTATTAAAAAAATCCTTTATAATAGTGATATAAAGCCATTTTCAATAAGCCTCCCTGTCCGTCCATCCATCTGTCTGTCAGCGGACTATATCTCATGAACCATGAATGAAGGTAGACAGTTGAAATTTTCACGCAGCGTGTATTTGCTATTGCCACTATAACAACAAATAATAAAAATTAAATTTAAAGGAGGCCTATGAGTTCCTTGGGAAAAGTTGTTCAGTTTCACTGGTAGAAGCCCCAGTTTAAGTAGTACCAGTTAATTTGGAGAGTACTTTAAAAAATGGAAAAAATAATTACATACCTACCAGGTACACTCGTATATTGATAATTTAATGAACTTTACATATACCTTTTATACAATAAGTTCTTTGAGATAATGTCTATCTTACCAAGTAAAGGAGTTTCGATACAATGTTGACGGACAAAGGAGTGAGATTACGCCACTGCATAACGCGACCAAGTTATGGCACAGTCTTAATAACACTCACTGGGGTACAGTTAACAGAAATTCAATTATAAGTTTCACTTCTGCACGGTATGGCAAAGTCTATAAGAGTTTTTATACCTACCTACACTGTAATGTAAAGACGGAGATACTGAATTAAAAATAATAAAAAGATAAAGAATTCATTTTAAGGATGGATACTTAATTATATCGTAAAGTAGTTATACAGATGGATATCTACATATTATTATTATTTTATTGATCTTAATCATTGTATACCTATTTATATACGTATTTGTTTATTACAGGACTATAAAGTTACGCTACATATTATTCTTGTTAAAATCGTAATTCTAAAGATTTGCGGCCCCAAGCTTTTCGTACGTATATTATTGTATTACTTTATCAACTGAAATGTGTATCGGCCATACAAAAGACATCAACGAGGCCTACGTTGCACATGTTTTATTTTTACTTTACACCGTAAAAATTGATAAGTATTGCCTACATTTTAAGAACCTGCCATAGATCAACACTTGCTAATATTCACTTTAATTCGGCTGACTGTTTTTCATACAATCTCGAATATAAACAAATACTAATATTAATAAAATACATTAAAAAAATATATATTGAGCGGCTAAACTAAAGTATTTTAAGGTCGTTTAGAAATATAATATATAATGTAATGAAATAAATACCTACTTACCTCTCTGTTTCAGTGGTATTTATTATTTGACGTAAGCGACACGCTTTGTTGAAAGCCACGACGTCCATACGATTTGGATCGAGCATCAGACCATATAACTTGCAGGTTATATGCATTATAAACTTTGATTCTTTATGGTTTAGTTAGAGATATATTGTTATTTGAATTGCGAATATTACTCCAACGTACGAGTATAGTTCATCATTGAGCGATCAAAGGTGAAAGATATACCTATAGCAGATAAGATAAAAATTTCTATAAACATCAAATAAAATAAGCGTCTTCTTTTGCAAAGCTCTAATTTGATTGTAAATTAAGATAGGTAACAAATAACAGGACTTCTTCTACGAAAAATACATGACAAACTAAGTACTTATAGTTAAACTAGAAACAAATTGCGCACTTTTAAATGCATTTATTTTCTAATGCATTTATTTTCTAATGTAAGTTATCGTGCATATAAAAATATAATTTGTGAGGGGCAAAACGTAAAATCTGACACAAAATGAAATCACGTTTTACCTTTTGGAGCAAAGATAATTTTGTAATTTTATAAATATTACCTATTTTCAGATCTTAATTTTTTTCTGAAATCCATCGATGGGAAGGTAAAACTAATATTCTTAAAAAAAGTGCCTGCAACATTTGAAATCAGATCTACAATAAATTAAATTAAATTACCCCATACAAATAGTAAGCAAAGGGAGGATCCTTTTCCAATACAGTGAGTACAAATTTTACACTTGCCACAAGTGCGAATGTCAATCTAACGCGACTTTTGTCGAAGTGTTTTGTAGCAAAAAAATCGTTTATTCCAATGCTATCTGCTTTTTGATTGATCATATAGCATAAAGCGCTTAGAGTAAACACTTATATTATTTGCAATATGAGTTATATTTTTTTATACATCTATTTACCAGTACAAGACATTATAATACTTTGTAAATAGCACTTTTTATCTGTCGCAGCTGCAGCATGTTACACAAAAATTATTTATAAAATATTATAACTAATATTTTTTCCTTCATTTTCTTTTCCTTTTTTAATACACATATTTAACTTTAAAAGCCTAAAAATATTTTTCTTCATCACAAAAGATATAATGCAACAAAGTTTCCTAAAGCGACAAAAGCGCTCATCGGTCTAACAGCGCAAATTTTGGAATGTAGAACGCATGAGTGGTTTCTAGTGACAAGTGATTGTTCAAAAGAGGGATTATCGTTCTTTCAACAAGCTATTTCGGATTAATTTTCGTGCACGAAACGTCAGGACATCTGTTCAATTAGCATCATTATTTGATGTGTAAAGTGTTACAAATATTGTGGCTTATTTTATTTGAAACTGAATACGTGCTCTTACAATAATGAATAGTCGTATAATTGATGATAATGTATTATTTAGTTATGTATAAGCTGGAACTAAAAGTTAGATACCACAAAAATACAAATAAGATTGGCTCGTTTTCTCTCATAAGTCGTTAGGACTTTATTTCCATATTCAAAGAGAGGGTTCCAAAATGGCTAATTTTCTTACAATCGTACAGAGCTCTAGTTACTTAGGTGCACTTCACTAGCGCCAAGCTAATGAGGTTCGCTCCTAAGCTCTCTCTCCTATGAAAATATTTTTTCAGTAAACTGCAAGTTCGTTCCACCGAGGCACGGGACAAAGATCACGATTGTTACCCTGTTTGTTCAGCAAACACTAGAGAAACAGCGATAATATCGGATATTTGATCAGAGTTTGTGGCGACATTCCCTAATTGCGTTTGTTTTACGTGGCTCTGAAAACAACTGAAAAAACCTGCAAGCTTAATAAACCCCCAGGATCACGCATTTGTTTTGGCACGGCGAGGCTAAAGATTTATGTTTGGTATCTCAGAGATGTCGTTTTAGTCAGCATTGAATGAATGAATGAATTGAACAGCATTGAACATAACTTTGTTACACAACATAAAAAGGCAAAATAAAAACAGTTTAAATTAAAAAAAAAAGATTTATCGCTAAACATAAATATATTTCTTACTTACTAAAATTTGGATAGAGGAAAAATATATTGTGGAGGTAGAAGTTGTGCGCAATAAAATAGTGTTAGCTTATATTTTTTGCTTCATTGTTAATTGATTTTTATACTTACGTTAATTGCTACAATATAGATACAAACCTTATCCAATCAAGTTTATATTTGTGCTCATTAAAATAATGGTAGTGTTTACGTTAATAAAAATTAACAACAGCGCAAGTCGAAAATGAAAACAATTTAAAAGTCATCACAAACCTTTTTGTACAAATACATTTTTAATTCTATAATTGCACTTTGTTGAACAGAATTATCTGTTTAATTCTCTCGTGACGAATGTCAATGTGTCCGAGGCTGCGTTCATCACAAATATACCCTAAGGTACTTCAGGTTAAGCTCTTCATGACACAACAATAAAGTCCAAAATAGTATTTCGTTTACGAGAATCACTAGAAATATATGTCGTGTGTTGACTAACAAACGAGGGTGAGATCAGTGTATGTCATTAATTTATTAGTTGATTGTTTTAAAACAAGCTTCTGTGTCCATAAGGTGCAGGGATGGTGCAGTATGTCATTATGGTAATGACCTACTAAAATGTTGCGTAAAATCTTGTTAATATACGACCAACAAATTGTATTCAAGGTATCGCGTTTAGTGACTATGGACTACAGTTGACTCAACTGAATGTCTTGTTTAGTGATAGATAATCTTACAGCGAGTTAACAAATTTAACTTAATTTAGAAATCTTGATGTGTTCTGGCATTAAATAAAATCACGGTAGTAAGCCGATATTCATGGTGTTTGGGATTATTGCTTAGCCCCTCTGTCATAGTTATGGTAAACAACGTTTTGTCCAAGATACAAGGCTACAAGAAAAAAACTACGTTAATAAAAGTATGTGTTCCAGTAACATAACAATTACACGGTTGTTTGTGTCACACTATAACAGAGAGTAAAAGAGAAAGTACCTTCTTATAACATTAGGTTTCGATTCCGAAATATTAAAAATTCACCCTATAATCACCCTCATCCACCGCAGCTTATAATGGTATCGTCGCAGTGAAGACTTGTTATTTCACCATTTGTGAATTATTGCACGTAATGCACGGTAGATGCATGGTATTTATTTCGTACGCCGCGCCCGCGCCGCGCCGTCACGCAATTCGTGTGGTCTTCATTTAATTATTTTAACTCAGAGCTGCTGTTGCACGTGCTATTATTTTTCATTTCGGTGACTCGGTATCAAATTATTTACCAAATATACTGTTATGAAATCAATAAATTCATATTTTGGTACTTTTATTTGCTTTTGATACTATAATAGAATGTTTATTGTTTTAACGTTGAAAACCACGACTTTACAACTTTAATTATTATAACTTATTATATTGGTAGGCTGGTGACGTAACATATTCATACAAGATTGTCTAACCGAAGTGTATGAAACATTTTTTTTTAAATATTTTATGCACGCTAAAAAAATTATGGAAGACATTGTACTTGTCGTAGTCAAATTGCAAAGAAAATCGTTTTGCAAATGACCTTACCGTTTTGCAAAGTATTAAATAAAACCGAGTCGGGCAGTTGGATTAGGTCAGCATGTCCGATGACACTCTAAAATGGAAGTCAATAAAACTCGATAAATCAATCTCAGAACTGTCACCGTGTACTTTTTAAAATACAAAACTACCATTTTAAAATGTCATATTTGCATAAGCTACTGTTTCCATGAAAACCGAGGAGAGAAAAGCACTTTAAGTAATTAAATTGCGCACAACTATACAACTGTGTCAACGTGGACGGACCTTGAACATACAGCATGTTCCTAAAAACATTATTTCAAGAAGCAATAGTTGAAGCCTAATTAACTTAACACGGGTTATTTGAAAACAGTCAAGTATTCGTAAATACTGGGAAATCCCAGTAAACAGACAGACATCAGGAAGAGTTCTGTCGTGAAAATAGAATTGTCTAAACATTTTCGTAACTAGTTAATTAAATGCCAGTCCAGTTGCATGGGATCCTATTTTATTTGTTCACATGCAGTCGCAACAAATAAATAACTAAATAACATTGCGAGAAGAGAGCTGTTCTCTAAATTTATCGCTGGTAAATATTTATTTTAACAAAAGTTGCCTTTTGTAACTGAATCTACTTTAATAATTAATTAGAAACTAGAAATGAATATGCAAAAGCAACCGTGCAAAAATATTTCTTTCTCTGATATTCCGTCTTCCTCAAATGGAACGACTTCGGGAACCTTGAAGATAGTTTTTTTTTTGTGGAATCTGATCCTTTAGGTATAATTAAACACCCTGTGCAGCGCGCTATCGCTCGCAGTCCCTCGAGAACCCGGGATGCATTACCGTGAGCCCGGTTGAACATTTTTTGCACAAATCTAATTTATTTGTATTAGTTAATGACTTAACCCATGCTATACCCATATAACTCTTTCGACAGACTTTTGCAGGTGTGCCAATTTTGATAGTTGTGTATGACTTATTTATTTGTTTTTTTTTTTATTAAAACATGGAATGACTCTAGTCTCTAAGATAGGTACGTAGGTAACCTAAGGAATTTGTAAGTAAAAAAATGTACAGGTACGAAGAGAAGCGCTTCGTTGCGACGTGAAAGAAAGACAAACAAACAAACGCTTAAATGAGTTAGTATTTTTAGGGTCCCGTACCCAAAGGCCAACGGGACCCTATTACTGAGCCTCCGTTGTCCGTCCGTCCATCTACACAGATGGAAACACACGTTAGCGGGCTGTATCTCATGAACTGTTATAGGGTTTTTCACACAGTCACAGAGTTCACAGAGGAAATTTTCACAGAGTGTGTATTTCTGTTGCCGCTATAACAACAAATAATAAAAAAGGGACTCCCGTGCAAGAAACGTATTGATATGCCGTTTTTTGTTCGATCATAATAATGGCAATTGGTAGATGCTTGAAATGCTCACAGAGATTGTATTGCTATAGTCGTTAAAATTATAATAAAATATGTAGAATTATATTTAAAACTTAATTCATACCTTATAAACTACCACATAAAAGAGACGTATTTTTTGAATTGCTTGTACAAAGTTACGGAACCCTTCATGCGCGAGTCCGAGTCTGTGTTTTTTAAAACGCAGTTGCTCTTTACAACATTTTTAAACAGACGGCTATATTGTAGTAAATAGTGTAAGTACCAATATTTTACGCAAACCTGCTATTACAAATATCAAGATCGCTCGGTCAATTCAAAATCTAGGGTGACGGTCGCCGAAGCGTACTGCGGTCCAATTATTTTAAGTTTAGTTCCGTGTCGGAACATTTCGCGGTTTCGTCCGGTGTCCATTAAACAAATACCTCTGAAATGCTTCGAATTCGTAACGTTCGAAATTTAAAAAGCTATTAAACCCGATTGGATGTTTCGTTCCTTTTACATCGCAATCGTTAGATATGAGATAACTTATTGCCCAGTTAAATCTTCTTATATACGAAATGAAATTATTTCTGCAATTTAATTTTCAATTTTAAAGTTCTTTACAAAAGTTAAAGTTACAATGTAACATGCATTTTAAAATATAGAACAATAAAATCAAAAGCCCTCGAGGTGACATGTGGCCTTTTAAGTGGTGGTGACAATACTACAAATAAAGTTACTCTTTTAAGACCGAAACCATTTAATAAACTTTTTATTCGTCAACACACTGCATATTGAGCTTTAGCTGCGAACAATTTTTGTGCGAGTGTCGTCTTTAAAAGTTATAGAGGCGACATGGTAGCGAGGTTGATTTTTTGATCCATGCATAAGGGTGTTTAGATTTTTGTATAGAAATAGGACCATATTCGAATACTGAAAGGGTGAGTATCTGTTAAAACGTATGTAATTATTGGGGGCGAGTTGGCTGCGGCCATGCGTGGCGGGTTTAATGAATTTAGCTGACTGAGCGGGGATAAACGCGCAGAGACTGAATGAGAATCGTGAGATGAAAATTGAGATACCAATTAAAAGACAAAACCGAATATAAGGCCCAGTCTTTCGGCTTTTAGTTAATTAATTCAAGCAATAGGTTTGTATATGTAGTTTATTTGAATATTACTGTATGAATATTTGTTATTATCAGCACATTAATTCTTACAGTAAAAGCAAACATAGGTATGCTATTTAAGTATACGTCGTTTATTCACAATATGATACTCTTATAAGTTATATTTTCTATAATAGTAAGAAAATTATGATACTAAGGAAAAAATAAACTTAAACTGTGTTTTGGTACGAATTTACGCAAAATGGTTGCATTTTTATATTAAAATTGTATTTTACTAGTTACACTAAGACTTTTAGCAAATTCCTAAGCTTTCCTGAGCTTACAAGATCTGACTCCATAGATCTACATTATAAATCCATAAGATTTCCGTGTCCTCATAATAAAGAAATAACAGATAAACGTCTGTGAACATCAAGCGATAGTTCTCACGGCACGACATCACAATCCTGTCAGTCCTCTTCTTTATAATGTAAATTTGACAGACAATCAAAACTGTGACACGCTCCTACACCAACAAAAACAGAAAACAGATAACCCGACAATATTATAACAAAACATTACAACTGAAAATATACAACAAAAAAGTGTCACTCGCAAATCAAACCAAATAAAGCTGGGCTCACAAACACCATGTCCAAATGAGTGAATAAAGAGTCGTGCGCACAGTGAATTGTATAAAAACAATCGCACAAGCCAACTACTGTTTTACGATGGCTTTGACAAAATCAGAATCGAATCAAAATGTACGTAAATGGAAGATGTATAAGTGCGAACAGGGAGAGCTGTGGAGCTACTCTAGCTTCAATTTATTTTTAATTCGTCGAGTGCACATCATTCGCAAAAGAAGGTAAGCATACTCGTATTATGTGAAAGTAATGAAATGGAAAAAGTGATTCATCTATATGCCTGTTTACTTTCAGTTAGTCTCATATAAATACACATAAATAAATAAAAAATATTTCCAATTCTCTAAAGCAAATTAAACCAAGATTAATCAGTCATTAATTTTGTATTATACATAAGAGAAAAATTATGTGACTTTCTTTCATGAAATTCAAAAAAAAATGTATACTTCCGTATGTTACTTAAGTATGTTTTTATGTTACGCATATCTACTCCATAGTTTTATGTCAAGTCGACCAGTACATCAATTTTACGGTGCCCATCATCTAGCATCACGTGTCAGACACGTGACCCGTTCCATCACCTCCGCGCCCCTCTCGCCCCCGGCGCCCCCTCACCCTCCGCGGTGCGTGCGCGCTTCCTCACATCCCCTTTGTTCTAGGGTCTGATTGTAGGGTATCTGCGTTTGGTTCACCAAAGCTGTATATCATGCTGTTTGCTTGTCCTACGTACCTATTAAACTCTGAAGCGTTACACTTCTTTGGAATTCTATACTATTAAATTTGTAGTAAAATTACATCTATCATTTATAATAAGTAAATCATAAGTGTAAATAGCACAATCGCAACTACCTGACAAATATATCGTGTGATTATGCCACTCGTACTTAAACAAATCACTTAGTTTTAACGAATCTTATTTTTTTCCCTGAGATTTTACCCTCAGAAGGCAAACAACCAAAAACAGAAACTGCATTTAATTCATTTCCCAAACAAACAATCACTTTTTGTACTGCTCTAGAACAGAGTTTATGGAAACTATTATTTCCGCAAATGTTGTCGCGTTGCGCCCGCGGCTGTATCCCACATGACGAACTCACTCGAATAATATGAAACGCTTTACAAGACTATTTTGAATTGTGTTGTGATTCATACAAAAAATTAAGGAGGGTTCCGTAAGTTTTTATTTGTAGATCTGGCTAGTACTTGTATTGTAGACGAAAAAGCAATTCAAAACTGCTAATAGAAGAAATGCGAAGTAGGTACTCCACACCAGGAGCTACCATAGTTTTTTAAAACTGGCAATAGTTTGGCAAACCACAAAAAGTCTGTACACCCTTGATTGGTTTGTTGAGGCGTAGAGGTTAGATAGCTTGCCTTCTGTGAAACGTTGGGTACCTTGGTAAGCTCACCTCAACCTTCGATATCACATCAGGTGAGCAAATTTCAAAGACTAACCAATCGTGGAAGAGATAAAGAATTAGCGTTTTTCTTTTTGATGTTATAAAATCAATTCAAATCAAAGCGATTGAACCCTAAAAATTTGAAAGATTTCGATCCCTACATTACAATATTTACAATGTTTTATTCATTACGTACTTCGTGTGTGTTATTGTTAATAGTTTTTGTTTAAAAAACGCCCAAAGCGATCGCGTGCCGATGTGTTTAACAAAATAAAAAAATAGTCAAGTCAATGTTTAGAAATTAGTGCAATTGAGGGCTCTATAAACGAATTGGGTACGTGGGAATTATAGATTTTAATTTGTTTATGATGGGAGTTCAGGATTTGCTTTTTTTAACTATTGTTAATCCTTTTACGATTGTATGAATATATGCTGGATGTAATAAAATTGATATAGAACCGACAGCTTGTACTTTCTAGTCATCATTATACTAAATAACTTTGGAACAAAAAAAATATTGAAGGTTTCATAAGACAGCCTTCTCTTATTTTGTTATACCCTATAGATGACATAAAATAAGGTTATGCTATATTAAATAGCAATATTATTAGCTACCTCCTTTTTTCCTTATTTTAAGAGCTAGGCTCTTGTCAATTACCTACTTGGTATAAAAATGTATTTTTATATTTATACAGAATGTTAAAAAAAGTGCGTTTGAAATTTTAAGGGGTTACTCAGAATCAGGTATAGAATACAGGAAAAATATTGAAAAAATGCGCTTGTCAAACTTTCTTTCAGATTTTCATACTAAATCTGAATAGTGAATCAAGAATTTGTATGGTAAACTGAAAAAAAAATTGAAGAGCGGATTTTTTCAATATTTTTTCTGGATTCTATACTTGATTCTGAGTAACCCCTTAAAATTTCAAACGCACTTTTTTTAACAACTTGTATAATACAGGGTGTAACAAAATTGGTGTAGGACCCGTTAACTGAGGATTCTACTCATCATACTGAACAACTTTTTTTCTACGATTTTTTGGACTTCCATACAAAAATAGCAAAACTATGATCAATTTGTATGAAAAGTCCAAAATTTTTTTTGTGATTCGAGCAAAGTCGTAGAACAAAAGTTGTCCAGTACGATGAGTAGAATCCCCAGTTAACGGGTCCTACGCAAATTTTGTTACACCTGTATAATACTAAACTGCAATACGGTATTTGACTACTAGTGATTTGAGTGACTTTTTATCAACTCCTAAAAACTACCTTTTGTTCTGAATTTGTACGTACGTGTGCAACTGACATGTGACGTCACAGTCTTTGACAAACTTATTTTCTGATTGTAATGAATATAAAATTTAAAACGAACAAAAACATCAGTCGAATAATATTTTTCGCTATTCTAGGACAAATACTATTTAGTGAATAATATTTTTTAATTTAATTTTGATAGTGTCAGATACCCTATTCTGCCAACTTTTCATTACTCAAATACTGAATTATTTTTCTATGCATATTATAGACACTACAAATCACCAACTAACAGATAATAATATATTATCATTTTATCCGAACGTATGAACTAAATTATGTTTCTTTAATTTCTAACATTGTTAACAAGAACCCTCTAGAGGCCGATCGTCCAGCAACCAATGGACATCAAAACAAACATCCCTGGGTCACGTGACCATTCAACAAATATTCGACAAATTGCCGCTGAAGTACGAAATATGTCAATTATAATTAATAGGGAGCGAGATTATTGGTATCGTATTGTCCAAAGCTTCTAGCTGAGGGAACGTATCGCTGCGCTCGAGTATAATAAGACCCCAATCCTCTTACTACTTGTATGTATAGACAAGCTTTACTGGAATAAAAGCAAAAACCAGAGGTTATGTTTATCAGGTTCATCTCCGGAACGTTCAATTTCCGTTATGGTACATTTAAATTACGTCTTGCCGAAACCTGACAGTCAGTATGACGTCATATTTTATTACGCAGTCAAATCCATTTCGTCAAATCATTAGATAATTTGTTTTCATTAAATTTAGTTCTTAAAATTTATGTTATCGGTCTAACCCAACACACATACTGTCACCTAGAAACACTTAACCCTTGAATAGTCAAGTCAGTACAAGCAGAGTGTCCTCAAAGACAATATTTGTTGAGGACACACCCTTCTCCGTTAGAGGGCCATCGAGATCCCAACACGTGTCTATTAAATACGTGGGAAATAGTGTTCGAAATACGATAATTTGGGTACACTTCACGTTGACGTGTAAATTGTAAATTTTATTATAGTACAATGATGTGAGGCCGGCCGGCGCGGGAATACGGCTTTAAGGTGCGTACTTCCGGCCGAAATCTGGACAGTATTCTGGAAAAGTAGAACTAAAGATTACACGACATCTTATGTACATAGGTATATTAAAATTAAGTAATGAATATAGCCACAGATAAGGAAAAAAGTCTGCGGGTATCATAAACGATTACTTATTTCATAACACAAAAAATTATATTTGTCTCCATCGAAGTAGGTACATAAAAACAAAATACCTTTGATTTACAAGCAATCATTATTTTTATCTCTCTATCTCTTTTCCAATTTTCAAGTTTATCTTTCAATGTTTAGCCTTTCGTCATCATTTGGCCACAATACTGTTTCCTAGGTTTACAATTTGAACTTCCATTTTACATACTACACAATATATTCTCATCTCCAGCTGCCCTATCTAAACAATTCAATTTACCCTGTAGCCCAAGGGTGATTACTATACCTATTTAAGTAATATAGTAGATATAGCTTACATTAGTGAGATGTATTAGGTATAATTACAGTCTAAGCATAAACAAACATACCTTATTAATACAAGTCCACGATTCCAAACGGGCGCCCCCCGGCTATGTGACGTCTATTCGAGATAGTAATCCTACCCTGACGCTTTATGCAAATTTTACAAAGATATAGCATCTCTACAATATACGCTTTGCCTGTATTTCTGCAACTATTGTTTGCCTTATTGCCATTATTTGCCTATATTTTTTTAACAATGCATATATACAGGATGTAACAAAAAGGTGCAGTAATACTTCAAGGTGGACTTCTACTCATCAAACTGAACAACTTTTGTTCTACAACTTTGTTGAAATCGCAAACAATTTTTTTGGACTTTTCATACAAATCGATCAGCTGACGAGCCAAGTTTGTATGAAAAGTCCAAAAAATTGTTTGCGATTTCAACAAAGTTGTAGAACAAAAGTTGTTCAGTTTGATGAGTATAAGCCCACCTTGAAGTATTACTGCACCTTTTTGTTACACCCTGTATATATATTTTAATATATGCATTGTTAAAAATATATGTATTGTTGATATATCTAATTTATTAATTCAAATAATTCTTCACATAAAATCTGTTGTCCCTGTATTGTACTTACAGTTTTAACCATTTCCAAAAGTGGGTATTCTTAAGTTGTCTGTTTCAATTCACTTATATTAATTACACATTTAATATTTAGTTTAAATGTTACACTTTTCAACGAACTTGTAGATATTGTTAAATTTTATGCCAAAGTGTGCTGTTCCAGTAAAGTTGTTTCTTGTACAGCGTCTCCGAACTTTAAGCCTGGGTCAATTTCTGTGCGAAGTTATCTCTAATATCACGAGCTTATCCGTTCGGATGCTGTATGTAGGTGTGCTATTCAAGTGAAGTTAGTCAATGTTGGAAGGATTACCTCCACTGTTTCATGTTTCATATTGGGATAAATTCTGTATATACATATGTCTCTGCATATGAATTAGTTATCAGTACTACAAACATTGCCTGGTTTTCGATCAACTTAACGTATTTCATAGTAAAATAATTTAAATCTTATAAGTACCAAGTTATTTTTACTTAGCTTAAATAGATTTGGATTGATTCGCGATTTCTATTTTTTATGTAGGCACACTATTAGTCTTTTATCAGAATTCAATATACATATTATGACAAACCAAGACAAGAAAACAGAGAAAAAGAAAAGATAAAAATGTTAACATAAAAGAATGGCAATGTCAATGGTCCGACTGATATATTTTTATGTAATTATGCTAATGCCCTCACTGTTGTCAAAAATTAAAACTTTGTTGAATGAACATATCGTTCATTGATGTCTTCTATTGTACATATTATAATATTTAAAGCATTTTTAATCAGTTACTACAATTAACTAATAAATTAATCAGATTACCATCACCAGTTTGTAAATTAACTTAATTTAATTTTATGCCACGTCAGTCAATTGTTTGATGACCAGAATGATAAAAAGTAATGATATTGGGCGTATGGTACTGAGTACTAAATCCAAACTTATGTGACGTAAACATACATTTTTCCCCTTTAAGTGCATAGATATAGCTAGACCCCATTCAACCCTTTCACTGCGCGGTGCAACAATAATTGCGAGCGACTGCGAGTTGTAAAAATTTACAACTTTGCTTCCGCTACCGTTACGTCTGCGACTATTGTGATGCTGATGCAGTTGCGCGGTTAAATTCTGACAAATTCAATGATGGCTCTCAAACTGTCACAGTTTATTAGAGTTATGCCAGCCGGCTGGCGGCGGCACTCTAACGATAAAAAAATGTAGCACCTACGAGATTTTATGTGTCCATCTGCGGTCCAAATCAAAATAATTATGTATCATATTAATTAACTCACTTTTGAAGTCTGAATTTACTAATATTATGTTTGCTACTGTGACTTGTGGGGAGGAAATATACGAAACAAATCAATCTTTTTATCATTTTCTTTATAAATAATCATTAACGGTAATAAAACAATATGAAAGAACAAATTAAGATGTGTGTAAAACCGGTAAAAAAACATTAAACTATTTTATTTAATTGATCAAAGAAAATTTAATATATAAGAAAACGACCATATTGAGGACCAATATGCGAGGAGCTAAAACAGTTTAAGCTCACGTTAACGACACCGATAAATGCAACTAATGCGGTTTTTAACGAACTCCGAACCTCCAACGTTCCGGTTTTATTATGTTTGTACTCACTGCACTGCACTGTCCTATTGCACGATAGCATTTTTTTAAATGAATCTTCTACTCAATACTGAATTGTAAAAAACATTTTGGATCTCTTCATACAGTTGATCGGCCAATTTAGTAAAAAAGGTCGAAATTTCTTTTCTGCGCTTTTAGCTAAGTTGTAACCCGAAAGTGGTGCAGTATGATGAGTAGATGCCTCTTGTATGCCTTAACATCTTCTTCCAACCTGCTTTATACTTTGAAATAAATAAAAGTGTAGTAGTAGAAAGTGTACTAGTCTTCATCACAGAAAGTAAGATTATAATAATATTAGGTACGACATTTTCCTCCTGTTTAGATGGTTGTTTCAGATCTATGAATAAAATTATAATAAGCAACTGAACTTGGTTTCTGAATTATGAAAATGAGAATGGGAACAAGATTTTTTATATCAATTTATGCTCGTGCATTAGTACGTAAATGAGGTGTATCTTATACTATCTTACTAATATTATAAATGCGACAGTATCGACGTTTGTTTTTTTGTTTTTTCCACTTTCACTCCGAAACTACTGAACGGATTTGAGTAAAATTTGGTCAGTAGATAGATAAAGCATTGATACTTTTATCCCGGAAAACTCAAGGGTTCCCGGAGGAATGGCTAAAACCAACGTTTTTATTTTGTCACTAGATGGCGCTGCCTTAACATTTTATTTCTCTCTGGACCCAATTCTGAAGTCCACGCAGACGAAGTTGCGGGCGGAAGCTAGTAATAATATACATACTTAATTTTATTTATAAATAAATACATATAGAGGCAATTTTATTGTGTTATTTTAAGAACATTTTTAAAATTTTATTTACAAAACTTTACCTTCAGTTTTTTCGTCAATATCATATCATATATTATTATAAAAAAGTAAGTATACGTTTTTTTTATTTTGCTGTTGTTTTTCTATATTACCATTTTTTATTTCCGCCCTCTCGGATCGGTGACATGAGCACATAATGATAAACCAAGTCGCAAATATCGAAACCCTTTCGCTCTTACGTTCTTCGGAAGTCTGTTGACTATATCGTAAACTTTTACGAGGAACTTCCTGCAAATTAATAACAACGTCTCCACGGACGTATGCACTGGGCAAAGAGTGGATTTATGGCCTATCAAATGCAATGAAGAGAAATGTGAGAAAATTCATACTTAGGCACCATTTTTCAGGACATTCAAGTACACTTTCCTGTCGCTGTTGTGTTTAACAGTTTGCTAATGCGATTCTAGGCCTTAACTATTTAAAACTAAGGATTCGCTCACGTCGATGTAGGGATTAGAAAAAATATTGTTTGTATCAGTTCTGTAGTTCCAGAAAGTACTCCCTACCTACTCAGGAACAAATTTTGCCTTTATAATATTATAGAATGGGTAAATTAACATGTCTTTGTACAACGTATCAGTGTATGTGCTCTTTGTACTTAGTTATATCAATATATTTTTTTAAATATGTAAGGTTAAGTTTTATTTAACTCGTGTAACAAAATAGGTTAAGTACCCGTTAACTGGAGATTCAACTCATTATACAAATCAACTTTTAATAAACAAATTTTCAGAAAATTCAATCTATTTTTGGACTTCATACTAAATACAAACAACTGATGAATTTATATGGAGAGTCCAAATGTAGCAAATTTCGGTACACAAGCCTATGCCTGCCGCGAGTGTAAAGTGGGCGGGAACGTAATAAATTTTAAATCCATTAGTAGTTGTAAGCAAGTACACATGTTCGGGCTCGTTCATAGTCCATTTAACGTTACGAGGTTTAAATTCGTTGAATTGTTACCTTTTTGATTTGAAGCGGTAACTACCACCCTTGCGTTTTTTTTACTTATGGTGCTGGTGAAGCGGGTTGAAGTGGCGATAGTAGGATAAACAATAATAAAAAATATAAAATCTACAACGTAAAAGTACCAAAACAATATCAATCAAATCATTAAAACAATTAAAATTAACAGGTTGCTAAAACAGGGAAAACTACTATACTTGATCACACAGAAGTCACTCGTCCATAGTAATCCAATAAGCACCTTACAGTTCCGAACTCAATAATTTCTGTTGTTCCCTTGGGTCACACCAATTTCGATAATATCGTTGCGTCAAAATTTGATTTACGTAAAAAAATGTTAGTATTTTTCTCTCTCTCCCCCAACAAAAACCCCTCAACCGTGGAAAACATTGGCGTCATCGCCGCGGACTTAACCCCTTTCTTTATTTCAATAATAACATCGGATTCCCATTTATCTTTTTTGCCAATTGTCACATTAATAATAAAAAAGAATTGAATTCTCTGACGCTTAGCAAAAAAGGTATATTGATTTTTATTTGATTAATAGTATACTTTTTGTTTCTTAATAGATTGTTTGCGGTAAAGACGATTACGGGTGATTTGGTTTATTTAATAACTTACTACAACAAAGGATCACATCATTAATATAAGTTGCTAATCGACCACACCCCTTCGATTTAAATAACTATTATCACGAAAGTGCATTCGAGTAAACAGTAGCAGAGCTATTACTTGTGTTTTATTTGCAAAAACATTTTTACATAGAAACCCATTATGTATTTGGATGTATCTGGTTTTCCAAAACTATGCTATAAAATTTTCACCGTATCGCATTGACGCACAAACTACAATACACCCACACCTAAACGGTTGTTATCGCAGCCTATAAATAAGTCAAAGTTGAATAGCCAAAACAAAATTTCAGATTTTCTAAAAATGACCGCTTGTTAGAGTAACCGTACCGAATTTTACGACATTTACACTTGAACCCAACGAAATGTCTTTTAAAATACATTGCCCATGAATTTGAGGGTCATTTGTGTAGGTCACACCTAATTTTAGAGTTAACAATGACACATTGGAATTGTTCATATTCATGACTGTTTTAGCCAATAAGATGAAATACTTGTAGAGAAAATAATTGTATTTTAATATTCATAAAAACAATCAACAAATATGAAAAATGTAGTTTAAAAAATTTTATTGTACGTACATACATACATGTCAATTTTCTATCCATAATTATACTAAATAAGCATTAAGTTCGATAGTTATGAATAGTATAATACTATAATAGTAGTAATGTATATACAGTATGTTTTTTATATTTTTTATTAACAATTTGAGTGCGTTTGACTACATTGCAGTATCTAATTGTGATTTATATTATTCGATGTGATACTTTGTAAATTCATTTGAAATTCCAAATAACAATATGTGTGTACCGCAGGCGATATCCGAATATTCGGTCCATTTACTAATTAGACGCCGTCACGGGCAAATTACGACGTCATATCTGCAACAATGTAGCGCCGGGCCACGTGTGGTCATTTTGACCGTCACACGTATTAATAATTTTGATAACACTATTACAATTCTACTGTTATAACCGGGCCTAAAATCACTTTGTCTCATTTACGGATCGCTTATAGAGGTGTGTCTAAAATTTCTGACATTCGTTACGGATTCTCATTATTTGTTCGCTGAAACTATTGTTCGACATAAGCCCCCTTAACACGGCATAGTAGAAGGATCACCTTGATATTTCGAAATTTGATTAGCAACTATTTTTAATAACATGAATCATGCTGACATTCTGAATAACTTTCTAAACTAAACTGACTAATACTATGAATCATACAGGTAGAATCTGAGAGCATACTATACCTTGCACATGATGCAATGCTTGCTATCTTTTTGCGTTAACATATTATACAAGTTGCGTGGTTATTCTTTAACATTTATATTTGACCAAGAGTTTCATTTTTTCTTTATACATACAAGAAATTCCTTTCGAGTTTTCCAACTTTCCGGTTTTCATAATAATAACAAAAAGAAGGGTTAACATTGTTAAAGTCAATTAATTAATTTGCGCTGTAATCTTCTCATCAACTTCCCCGCTAAAGTGACAGTTACATGACATTTTTGATGTGATGTGGGTTTTAATTTTTGGTTTATCTTTGCATCGCTACTAATTGATAAGAGTAGTTCATTACAACATTTTTTTATATTATACCAAAGTATACACAGATATCAATAGAGGTTTATTTAAAAATCTATTGGCTTAAACAACGCGTAGTATTAATCACAAAGGTTATCCAAAATTGCACAAAGTTTTAACAAAATGATGTTCTAATAGACTGACAAGAATACACGGATGAAAGAGACCAATCATACTCAAGGGTTCTTTCTTAAACTGGAACCCTTGGATATCTGAAATGTGTACGAAAAGGATAAGTGATTTGATGTAACGTAGTAAAGTTGTCTCAAAAAGAAAATAAATGAAAGTGCAATACTTCCTAAATTATTAATGTCAAAGAACTCTATTAAAACCATTGGGCATTATAAACTTGACATCAATTGAAAAATATAACTGTCAATAGCAGTCGATCGAGTGATTATAAACTGTCAAATCCTATTGAAGTAAGCCTAATGGTTTGTCAAAACATATAATCTGTTAACGGCGCCGAATTGTGTCACATATTGCGTTTATTGGTGAGAACCATTTTTGATAAATGGTTTTATATGTATTTCTACTTGAGTGTAAAAGTCTTTATTATGAACAAGTTTTAGCTACATATATGTTTTAAAGCTTTTATATCGATTCATTGTCGATATCGTGACAAGAAAGTATTTATCTTCATATTATTGTATACTTACTAATATTGTCTCCAAAGAATAAACAAAAGTCTGGCTACAACCGCAATTAAATGGAAATAGGAAAATATTTTATGGTCGCCAATAAAACCCACCAACATTATTGACGTGGAAAACTGAAACATAAAAATTTAAGTAGTTTGGACTCACTTAAAAATATGAAAGATGCGGATCGTAAAAGTGGGTAAATAATACAAAATACAATAAGTGCCAATATTGAAGGCGAGAAATATCCACAAACTTTATAAGGATTGGAATACACCAAACGAGTTTTCTTTACTGAACATAATAAAGACATCCATGGTTTTTTAACTGACCCGTTTTTCCTTTTAACATTAACTCAGTTTAAATCAGTTTATTTCTTTATAGAGAGTCTATAAATTAAACAGAGACAGCTTTAAAAAAGTTTTTTCCTGCATTCCTTTTCTTATTTTAATCACTTGTTTGAATCAATTCGAATTGATGAACCCAATGTTATTATATTTCATATAATTTATGAATAAAATCATGAAACAACTTGCCAAATTATTACAACTACTACTACTTTAGGTGTTTAATACACATATGAATTAAAGTCTACACAACACGTTTTTCATTTCGTTACTATTTTTCTTTATTAAAATAACAACAATAAATTTTAAATAAAATAACAAGACAAAATAATTTAATACGTGTTGCTTAGCATTTTTTATTTTACTCTACTCTACTTTACTCTGCTGTAGGGCGGGCGGTCGCCTGCATGCTTGCCTTTTTCACACTTATGAGATTTACTTTAGTTACGTTACAATACACTATAGCTAACTAACGCGGCCCTTTGGTGATAGTAAGTCTTTACATTTTCTCTCACTGTACCACCAGCCTCAAGCCTCGTTGACAGTGTCATAGGGACGCGTTCACATGGCGGCGAGTCTCGGCCGTAAACATTTACGACTCCCCCGGGATTAAGCGCGGTAAGTTCCGGGATAATCGGGTTTATTAAAAAACATCCCTGTATTTGTGCGTATCGATGTAGATTTTGTAAGATTCCGGAAAATGCTGTGTCACGTACACAAACGAATACTCAAATGTTCAGTCAAAGATACAGAAACTCGTAGACTGTTTAAGTAATACATAGATAGATATCGATGCTTAAACATAGTATTAATGTTTCGTCTGTATTTTTTCTGTGGTAGCGAACCATTCGCGTCCACAGAGCTAGGGCACGGGTCTCTTCCTTTAAGAGTATGTCTGTAAGGTTAAGAGGATGACACATGGGGACTGAGTCCGAATTGGTGGAGGTTTTTCATACTAGTAACCAACCCCAGTATTTTTCACGCTGCTCACTATACTTCTGGCAAAGCTTTAGTTGATATGGTACTGAGTTGTGGGACGACCAAATGTTGGAATGGGGTAAGACTATTTTATCTTAAGAGAAAATATTGTAAAATAAAAGTTTTATGCTTGTTTTTCCTTACAAAATAACAGTAATATCTATTTATACCATGCCCATAGTGAACTTATCTTAGTAATCCCATATTAATATATAATAGTGTTCTAGTTAAGTAAATTCCATTTCACCATGTCATTGTATCGCAATACCTAAAACACATATTTAACCATCGACTAACCTACCTTACTGGGTCTGACCAATGAATTTTATAGGTGCTAGCTGTTTGGGCCTGATTAATAAGTGTTCGTGTTCCGCATCGTTTGAGGGAGGAAAAGAAATGAAAGCGTAGCGCGCCATATTTAAAGACTTTTTTAATAATTACAGATTTTATACTTAAATCGAATTATACCACATACATCCTAGCTTTACACAACTAGAATCCATTATATCTATAATGTATTAAGTGTAGTATTGATAGGAATTAGCAATATCTAACTATATTAACTAAAGGGTGGGTTGTAAAAAAGGTAGGAAAGGTCCCTTAACCCTAGCATGAGAATTTTCAATAAGCCGAATTCTCACAAAATTCAGTGTAACAGCATTACCGGCTAAACAGATAGACCACGGTGACCGGTGCGAAATCGGATTACTGACCACTGCCCAGCGCGGGCGTCGGAAATAGAAATGAAATCATCAATTTCGTAAATATCTCATTCATTTTGTCAAGTAAATACTATAATATAAATAATTACTTTCGGTTATCTTTATAACCTTACTGTTTTATCTTACTATTTTTTTTTTCCTTTTTCCATTTTAAAACTGTTTTAAAACTGAACCGGACCGGAATATTTCATCCACACACAGCATATTATGTTATATATATATATATATATATATATATATATATATATATATATATAGATATATAGATATATAGATATATATATATATATATATATATATATATATATATATATATATAGATTTAAATATTTTGATTACTTTTTGCGTACCTTAAGGTGCTAATTAATTAATTAATTGATTAATTTTGCTTATTATTTGTTTTTTCTTTTTTACTTTTTATTCAAGCATTTAAGGTAACCATACATCATTATGATTATGATATGCATACCCTTCTTTTAAGTTTTTTTTTATGATAAAACTACTGTCACTTGTACTCACCCCTGGTACGGCAGAAAAACAGCGACAAGCTAAATAAGCGTGGCAGTATGCTGAGTCGTACCTTTTCACCACTACGGCACAATAACAAATGTACCTACGTTTTAAGTTTAATTGTAAGATTTCTATTGTTTATAAAATACTAAATACTTGTATGTAAGGTCCAAACTCCTAATGTTCTGAAATTGATAATATTGTATTGTAGGTGTCGTTGTGATGAATAAATGATTTACTTACTTACTTACTATAACGATCTTATTAGAAAGTCGTCTCTAGACTAAAGGAGCTGTAAATTATACCACCGAACAAAAACATTCTTGCTTTTAAATAAAAAACTGGAGAAGCTATATAACACTACATAATATACATATTTGTGATACAGTCTCCATCTAAATATAAGGCAGACAAAAGAACAGATGGAAGTCATAGGTTTATAATAGTAGGAAATCCTAAAAATGACAGAAAAGACTATGAAAGTGACAGAAAGTCAAAACTATACCCTCTAACCAGAACAAAATTATGTATTATAAGTAGGTAAAGCTACATTATAACATGTTAATATGCATTAACAGGTAAGAAAACCCAAGACGTCTATTCCTTTAAAAGCCCAGGACAATGCGACATAACATAAGAGGGGTTAGTAGAAATATTTGGCCGTATTTTCCTCGAGTGAATGTTTATTTTGTTGCGAACAGAATGTCTCCTAAATAATTCTGTGATAGCTATACCGAGGACGCTAACAATAACGGTTTCGTCCTGCAACGATAAAAGCCGAAGGTGGAAACGTTTCAATGGGAGATCCACTACTACTTTATGTGGATAAGACTTAAATGTGTATATATATACGCATTACCGACGAGGGAAAAAAGATGTAGAAGGATACAAATTACTGCGAAAATCTTTGGAAAAAAGTGTGTTTATTTATTTAACCGGCACACTTGGAAAACCTCCTAATAAGTCCCCGAGGATCGACCAGGTATAATAAACTGATGTACTATAGAAGAAACATAGAACTGAAAACAGAAGGGTTTTGTTAATGTCGAAGGTCAATTTTAGGTCACAGAGCCAGCGAAGTAGTCGCTTTCAATTCAGTGCTTTCTGCCGCATTATATATTAACAAACATACCCACCTTCCATTAAGTAAGGTCCACAATACTCTTTCGCACACCGTCCCTTAAAAGGAAAATCTTCATCGAAATGCTAAGAAAATATTGGATAGAGATTAGGCCATATACTTTTATTGGGTTTCCGCTATATTTATTTAACGTTCTTTTCTCTGTTGATTATACTGGAAACGGTGAAGGAACTTATCTGCCACTTGAAAATAAATCTTTTTGTTTGTTAACACTTTTTTCGTGGGCTTCGAGGGGAGGTTCTCAAGTTATTGCACAAATAACTTCGAGGTCTTCTGCGTGATAACGTCCGATTCCATTTTATTTATTGTTGTGGTACCTTTTTGTAATTTTACTGGTGTGTGTTTATACAGGTTTGTATTATATATTATTCGTGTTAAGTAGACTAAACAATGACCTTCGAAAAGTGTACGATTCTACCTACTTTGCATAACATACTTTGATTTGAAACATAACAGTAAATTTAGCTTAAAGGCATTAGTTATTTTTGGTATGTTATCTTTTTTTATAAACTAGGATTAAGTAATGTTTACCTTAAATCTCATGTAATTAAACAGTCAATTGTTACAATTATAATGCTGGTCCGAGTTTAAGTATAGGACATAACAATTTAAAATTGTTGAAAAATACGAGTTAATCCTAAAATTCATAAACAGTTTTGCTTAGTGATACCAAACAAACTTAATAATGCGACAACCCTCACAAATCGGAAGCTCGTCGGCCGACCGGCCGCGGTGATCTTGCGCAATCGTAAAATTTTACGATAACGATAACGCGGCACGCACGTGTAATGTCCCTGTGACATCCCTCAAAGCTAGTGACGGGACATCATATTTATGACGTCCGACAATTTATTCTCTCAGCTCGGCCCTTTAAAGATGCCTAGAGTAGGGATGGGAAACAACGAAAATATTTTGTGATAGTGTGGGGTGGCGAGAATGTCGATATAGGTTTTTGTTATTATTTAATAAAAAACTATTATTTCTTATTAATACTATCTAATTTATTCATAATTTAACCTAAAGTATAATTATTTTTTTATTATTTAGTCATAAAAATACCTTCAACATAGCCTCAAAATAACAAACACATAATTCAGCATATAATGGGTTTGGCAACATCTGAAATGGCACTAGCACAGCTTGATCCCAAAATACAGCCTGACCGTTAGCTTCTTAAAAGTCTTTATATCCATGAGTAACCACTCCGGACTTGGCCTTAGCTTAGCACCACGTATATAGGACACTTTCTATATTTTAGCTAGCAGTAGTATCGATGGGTTGTTATCTTACTATAGATGGATTTTATAATCCATCCTATACTGAGAAGAGACATAGCTATATACAAGCGCCATCGCCATCTGCATTTCATGTTCACTGGCTACAAATCGACGAGAAAATAGCATTTACTTCATAAAATCGACCATATTTAATTTAAAAATACGATTAATTTTAGTATATAGTATCATAGTTGGAGCATCACTCCGTCTTTAAGAATATATCGACATCTAATCATGCCTAATGTTAACGTATCATGCTTTCCATGCCCAGAGATTCACACCAAAACGCAGCAGTAGGTTGGACAAAAGAGACATAAAACCGAGCACTATTCATTATCGACACGCTCCCGAGTCCCGAATTAATTCCGCGAAAGATAGAAACGCCAATAAAATATTTATATTTTGCTATAAACGTTGAGTAGTCATTTATGTCCAACCGAAGCGGTCACGTATATCGACACTATACGAGATGAGAACCATGTATTTAGAACTGGACAACAAATGGACAATAATTATTGCGTTTCCAAAAAAAAAACTTATTTATTATGTTACTTGGATACCAAGATATCTCTGGTTGGATTTGCGAGGCAATTTTTGGTCTTAAGCACATACTGTGGCAGTCATTTTCGGCGCTTACGAGTATATGCTATAATCTAGTCTTTCACATAACCGTTAGCCGTAAAAGCGTGGATAACAGCCAAAGACAGGTCGAATAATCCAATTACGGATCCTTGTGTCACAAATTGAAACCCCATGCCATACAGAACCAACCAGTTAAGCTAATGTTACGTCGGGAACGACGAAGTAATTCAATTATATGACAATTCACTGTGAAACTGTTATTCACATAGTACAGTGGATATAATTTTATGTAATAGAGCATACATACATTGGAATAAAAATAAAAGATATTAGTGTGGATTCGATCTAAAACATAATTTTATTTCACTAATATGGGATAAAATAATGTTAGACAGTTTTAAAATATTTGATAACATCCATAAAGTTTTAAGAATACTTACACATTTTTATATACCATACCATGCTTATTTGATTTTTCGTAAAAAAGATTTTTCTTTTTTCCCTGCACTACACAAACAGAAGGTAATGTTTTTAAGTGTATGTATGTATGCTCATAGATTATCTACGCTCCCGCTAACGTGTATAAGAAACCGCCTGCAGATATTATAAATAAATAAATAATAATTATGCCCTTTATCACGTGAAAAAGACGTGTTTTATTTTATTATTTATATTCATTCTCTGAAACATCAATTAGATTAAAGAAAAATGTGAAAATTAATTTGTTTTTTTTTTCGAGAAAAGTTTTGTACTATTAAATTGGGTTTTTATAAATAGAAACGAACATAAAAGAAAACTCCGGTATTCAAAACGAGTGGTCGACAAATTGCTATAATTATTATTTTCCTGCCAACTCGATTGAACAAAGATAATTAGTTCACGCAATTTTGGGGTGTCCGTATCTAGAGAATCAAAAATTGTTATGCCAGCCATTCAATATGCCACTGCCTGTCAAATATTTCATTAACTGTATTATGTTTATCTTTTCATCTTTTTCTTTTTTTAATGAATCTTTTTCTTTTTTTAATTTTATGCATATAGCATAAAATTGCAAAATGGTAAATCTGTCACGGTAAGATCGCGATATGCGTTATTTCATGAAGAAATAGAACGTCACGTAATTTATATTATGCTTTATTTCGTGACCAAACTACAAACCATAATTTCTTCAAAAGCGAGTGTTTAAAGAACGGATAACACAATTTTATGGTAAGACACGTAATATCTACAAATAGAAACATAGAATTTATATAATAATAATCTATTTTTTATGTTTTATGGCAAACCTTCGGGTCGTGATTTATTTAATTCTCGTACCTCAAAGTCAGGCTTTAATTTTGCAAGACTGCAGTAGGTACGTGAGCGCTCGTTACAATTTCATAAAATTTGATTTTCATCACAACTCCTGACTCTTGTCTTGAGACGATACGGATATCAAAAGCGAACTGATAAACTCTTAAAGTTTTTAAAAATGATTTTCAATCATTTCTCTTATTTGAATAATAAAAAAAACAAGTGGAGATATTGTCATAATTTTAGTATTAAATATTAAAAGAGATTGATGACCACAATAAAAATAATACGATGATGAAGCTGCAAAAACTAGACATACTTTAATTTAAGTATTTTTACATGGAAAGAGATTTGATTGCACCAGCGAGAGACATAATTAGAGAAAGAGCCCGTTCATGGGTCGCATCCGCAATAAAACAAAATAAAAAGGAGTTACGACCCCGCCGTAACAACATCTGGCCACCTTAATTTGTATTTACGTTATGTTTTGCAATGCGATTAATTTACAAGAACTAGGTACAACTTCTATTAATGTGAAGATTAGTAAAGAATTCTCTGATCAATATTTTTTGATTATATAATGGTGTATGTGAATATCCACAAATATGGTCTATCCGACGATGGATTTGTATGGGGAGTTAATTTTTTTTTATCGTAAAGTGCATGGTGGAACAACAGTTTTTATATTTGAATCGTATTTTCATTTCCGCCATTAATTACCTTATATTTATAAAAGCATTCACCTAATCCTTTTAAATAGAAAATACTTCAAACATAAAATAAATATTAATGTAAAAGTGTTTAGGCAGTGGCTACATAAGATTTAAGGCCATTTTACGATTTCGTGTCAGGCATTTCGTTTATTTATAAATATAAAAGTTACAATTGATAATTGATTGAAACTATATGAAATACTATTACCTCGTTATATATAAGTATGAGAGTATACTTTAATCATTCTTTATACTTCAGACGCCACTGAAAACAACAATAAACCCTTTCATAGCATTAACATCTCCCTAGAAACTGTAAAACAAAGAACTTGCTGCCTTTTTACAACCCACTCCTAAATTAATGACCGCAATATCTAATTACTTATTACGAGACCATATTAAATTCTCAAGAGAACTGCATTAATTTAATCTTCACGATATTTTTATTTGTTTAACCTAAAATCATATAAGTACTCGTACTTTCAAATTCAATTTAGGATCTCACAGTTCTTTGATATTCAATAAAACTTTCGCACGAGTGTCAATTCTCCACACTTCTCAGTTGTCACTCAAAGTTGACGCAATTTGAAAATAGACCTTTCTACAGTACCTACCATGACAAATTTCTGCGGACCGTTTAAAAATGACATTTTAAATTAACCCTTTGAGAGTTTAGTGCCATAAATTGTGGGAAAAAATTTAATTAACTTTTTTCTGTTCCTGTTCATTTTTATTTCGACTCTTTAAATGTACCAGTCAGCTACAAATTACAGGATTTGAAATATGCATCACGTATTAATTGCTAAAATTAGGTCCTGCCACCACATATGTGTTACATCTTTATTACAGTCAGTCATATAACTTCCGTTTTTTTATGTTTTACGATCGATATGTCAAAAAACTAGTAAAAGTCATCCCTTTTATCATTAACAACATTAGGCTTTCTCCTCTTATGCAAATTATCATCGTATGTGTATTGGCAAATCAACCGTTACAAATTAATGTTTACAATGATTAGCATATTTTTCAATAAAAACGCGTGTCATCCATAGCCGAGATAAATATTAAGTCATGCAAAAAATGGCACTAAAATGACTATAACTATTTTTTATTTTCGTTAACCGATTTAATTTTACGACATCGATCAATCAGTAACTGAAAGATGTTCCTACTTATGCAAATTACTTCAAATCAAAACTTGATAATTAATTCATTAGGGTTGCGAAAAACTATTCATACAATCGTTCGATCATAAATTGTTATTTTATGACGTCATTTGGTCTTGTCAGGCGGCAAGGGTTGACATCCGACATTTGCAGCTATATCTTCCGCGTGATTTCTTTCTTTAGTGATTTTAAAAGCAATATTTTTAATGGTATGTCAAATTAATGTCGATCCTTTTGGTGCGTTACGTATTGACAATATGTCAATAGGGATTTTAGAAAGGAAGCTCGGGATGTTACACCAACGAACCCTTTTAAAATTTCATGCCAAAGCTTAATGTTACAAATTGAATCAGTACAATGCTATAGTATCTACCCTTTTTATTTTGTTTATTTGGTGAAGTATATTCTAAAATACATCTACCGTGTATTAATTTTAAAGTTTATTAGATTTGATAACAATGTGTTGACTAATTCTACTGTTTCATCAATATAGTGTATCTAATATTTTTGTTTATAGCTCCCGATACAAAAAGACACTCTTGACGTATAAAATCCATTTGCTACATAAATACGTTTCACTGATCCCACTTTGGTTGAGCAATGATAAACAAACGTCGAAAATGAAAGAAAAATACTCACATCCGAATCGTTCTGGGAAAACATCATGTAAGTAAGTAAGAATATTAAAGTACTGTTGGGTAGAAATAGGAGTCCTCTTCAGTTGGTTGACGTAAAATAATAGCGTGTTCTTAAATTGTTTCAATGATGTGCGGGTCGCTCCGAAGTCACTCAATCTCCATCAATAAAATTTGCATAAGCATTCTAAGATGTAATGTATTTAAGATGTTGTTGAGTTCTGAAGAGTAGCGTGAGTATGCGGGCGATCTATTCGGCGACCCACCTCGAGTGACTCTTTGACTCGAGTACCAAATTTACATATGGAGTATAAATATAAGGAATAAAAGTCCTACCTCTATCGATAAAAGAACTTTTTTACCATTCCTGTAGCAATAAATTCCTACTGTGATATACAAAAAAGTTAGATTGAACCCAAAAAAAAAGTAGGCAAAGCAATTAATAAAATTGTATGTATTTGAAACGTTGGTTAATACACGCGTAAAGTTCATAATTTTGTAATATCTTTATATTAAGCTTTTTAATATGTTAATTGCATAAATAACTAATTTCTATAAAGTCTTTGTCTGGACAATCTGACCACATTGCTTATAAAACAGAAATAAATATTTTAGTATTTCAAAAACTTTGGTTACTATGTATTTTAATTACAAGACCCGTGTCAATTCTATTGAAAAACCTTAGCCTACAGCTTTGATATAGGGTTGACCAAAACTCCCTTTTACAAGTACTTTTCAACGTCAGTTCAGGAACCACCATTTCAAGCATGAGGGTCCGTTGTGGGGCGTTGATGCGTCAAAACCAATCTCATTTTGGGCAACACTTGTGGTCCTTTTGGTGCTCGCTGGTTAAGTTCCGCTTTGGTTATATTACGACACTTGAAAGGTTAAATCATTTGAATGCATTTCTCGTGAAAAACCAAAGAGTCGAAAAAACCTAATTGGTTCGTTTGAGAAAAAAGTCACTGTATTCCGATTTTGTTAATTAATTTATTAAGAATGTATTTATTAATTACTGCTGCTGTTACTTATGGTGGTCCCGTTTACCTTCTACGAGGAAAAGATGAGATACCATATTGTTATCACAACGTAGTAATTTTGGTGTCCCCAATTTAAATAAATCTTACTTCTCACTTCATTAATCAACAGTTCTTTGCGTAATCCGAAATTAATTAAAACACGCATATTCCATAGTCCACCATAACTCCACGGGATCCTGTGGGAATCACCAAAGCCCTATCAAAATAATTACTCGTGCCAAGACGGGTGGAGATTATTCCGACCCCTTGCCCTGGCGCATCCATGGTGCCAATTAATTTGACATGACTTATTAAGCTTAGTAGTTCATTAGTAACCCTTTTGCTACAACATTGGAATACAGTATTCCTCAAAAAAGAGGATTTTAATGGCAATTTGTGAAGAAAATGGTCTGAAATTCAGAAAAAAATTGCAAAATTTTAAACATTAAATAAAATTACCTTCAATTTTCATGTGTGTTTTACGAGGAATAGGAGGAAATAACAAAACACCCATTTTTTTTTCGTTATTACTTTTTCAAGATGTTTTTTTTTTATTTTCTCTTTTAGTGCTTTAAGGTAGGGCTATTTAGGGTATAGAGATAGAGCCTTAGACCCAGAAAGAGTAACACTATATTTTTTTAATTAGTTGCCACTACGTTGGGAATTCCTAGAAGAGGGACAAAATATATCAAGTAACATGTAGCAAATTATTAAAGACATACATGTTCCTATTCTACACAAAACACCCATTATAACACGTCAAGGCAACAATTAACGAAAGGTTAAATGCTAAAATGTTTAATTTCGCAAGATATTATATCCAGAACAGACAAAACTTGCGCAAACAGACCGGGTTTCTGTCTAAACTGGCAGACTAGCATAAAGTTTATTTTCTAAATATTCTCCAGAGACGTTTCTAGCACCACTACCATTTGTTTCTTGTTTACTTAATAACAAACACAAAAAAGCGAAATACACCGCAGTGCTTCCCTGGACCTATTAACGTTAAGCGAAAACGCAGCCCAGTGGGTGAAGAAATTAGATATAATATTAATTTATAGTAACATGTAGAGCGACTCAAAACAAAACACAAGAAGACAATTGCTTGAGTAAACTTTAACTTGACTGTCCAAACGAAGGGTAATAATTATTATTATTATAGTATGTCCGTTGTATTATTACTAAGTGAAGCTAAAACGGCTTGATGTATTTTGAAGTAAACATTGGATGATACATTTTATGCGGATTATCTTTGTTAAATAAATTAGGTTGTTGATATAAATTAAAAACTAATTTATTAACGATTTTGTTTCGAAATCACATTAAAATTTTGTTATCGACATTCTATGGTAGGAGTCTTAAAATGCAAGGCTATTATCATATGTCCCGGAGCGAGGGAAGCAACAAAACGTTTGTCTTTTTAGCACATTTGTCTAAAGGATAGTTGTATTTCTACGTCGTCGCATACATTTCCCTGTGAAAGCAGAAAAAGAAGGAAGTAATATTAAAGAATTGGCTGGCTTGCTCTTTTCGTCATAGTCTAGGTAAATGTGCATCGTTGCTAGACTACTACTGATGAAAAATTCGAGGAAAAAAGGTATTTTTCTTAGTTTATATTACACTGATTGATTTTAGGCAGACGATCAAACTGGTGCCTTTTTAAAGGTAAACGCCTATATGCAACTAAATCCCCATGTAGTATAAGTTACAGTTTCATTTTTTTTATACCTAGGATTAAACTTGACAAGCCTTCCTACTGCTAAAAACGTAAGTTATTTCAAGAATCCTCCCTGAAACTAAAGCTTGGTCTTCATATTGAACAACTTTCACAAAATTCATAAAAAAAATAGTCAATCATAGTTGATTGGCTTTTTTTCTGAATTCTGCAAAATTAGTTTTTTCAAACATTATTTTTTTATACTTTTCATTCCTTGGAAAAAGTTGTTCAGTATGTTGGGTAGAAACCTCCGTTGAAGTTTCCGGAAGAGGTATTTTTACATCCTGTATATATTTCTAAAACCTCAAGCAGTCCAGTGTTACGTATTTAGTAATGTATGACGATAGCGCATTCTCCATTACCAATATCATCAACAGTAAAACCATCTCCATAGCAATTAGCGCCCCCACCCGCGCCGAGGAGAGGGCGACTGCGGCCATTCGATCAGCATCGAGCATAATCATAAAGTGGCGCACGCTACCTCGTAAATACTCCTCGGACAAACGGTGTGACACGCCATTTGTACCGATATTAGAGACGGACAACCCTGATTGAAACAATTTCACCGATATTATGTGGTTTCAAAAGAGTATCCTACTTGGTTAGAGGATGTAATCTTACATTGTCAACTTTTGGGGTTCCATACCTCAAAAGGAAAAATAACCCGTATAGGATGACTCGTTTATAATATGTATTTCTTCAAAAAAATATACTTAAAATATATCTCGTTACTAATTTCAGAATCAACAAAAACTGCATATATTTATCTGCCCAAACAAAATGTATACGGCTCAACAATCGATAAAGGCGTAAAAATGAATGACAAATAATATCGACCCATAAATGTCATCAAAGATAATGACGTCACGATCACACGCTTCCGAAATCCAAATTATTTTTACGAATGCATCGTGCACAGATCGTAAAAGGTTTACGATCCTCATTTCCGAGGGAACCTATTTAATAACTTACATAATACATATACTATAAGCGTTATTTATAGTATATACAGTATACACACAGTTAAATAGCCTAGCTTTGACGAGCGAAGGTGACTACGACCCTTTTTAACCATCTCTTTAATTTTAAAAATTATATTTTAAGGTTAAGGGGATATAAGGACAAACAAACATCAAAAGTGGAAGCTTACAGAATAATTAACATAGACTAGGTTCCCACAAGAATTCTGTATGCAGACTATATAGGGTGACTTTAAATTAGTTCTTGATACGAAAGGGTATGCATGTGCTCATGATAACAAACAACTTTCCCTAAGAAACCCATAGTCAAATCGCAAAATAATTTTGGACTCTTCATACTAATTTGGCCGGTCAGTTGCTCGATTTGTATGGAGACTCCAAAAAATTTTTTGCGATTTGACTATGGGTTCCTTAGGGAAAGTTGTTTGTTATCATGAGCACATGCATACCCTTTCGTATCAAGAACTAATTTAAAGTCACCCTGTATAGACCCCATTTTGACTTAAGTTGTAAGTTTAAGGTGTATCACTATCTTCAATATAATCCAGGAGTTGATTGCATCAAAAATAAATGATAAATTTCACTAAATAGCTCCTTTAATGAAATAGCAGAAAAACTTACTTGGATTTTCATTACGTGTACAATTTTTAATTTATGATAAATACGTGATGATTATGCAAACTAAGTACCATATTAAATAATTACGCCATCGTTCTCTTTTCACAATTTCAAACATTATAATTTAAATACTAACATTAGTTTCTAAGTAATTTTACTAACATAATGGACCAAAATTGTCTGAATAAATAAATAAATTATTATTATTATTATTATTATAATAAAATAAAAAAATAGTTTTTGCGATATGATAAGTGTCTCAGAAGACTACGAATAGCATCAACTACCAATTTAATGTTGCACACACAGCCAAAAGCCAGCATAACTCTCTTAATATTTATATAAAAAAGATTTTTCTAAAGTCGACTACTTAGCGTGTGAACGTTAGTTTTAAAATGTGTGTGATAAAAAAGCTTTGATGAAATACAACAAGAACACCCCATCATTATGTACAATTTATCCCACTCGTCTTTAAATTATAGGTATTTATTACATACATACCCCCTACTGTGATTTTGCACACAATACCTGTTAATTAATAAAGTTATATAGTTGGTCTGAAAATTATGCGAAATTTGCCTATTCTCTGTCATATCTAATAGACCTATCTAATTAGAAGAGAACCAAACAAGTGAAGTCCGGCAATTCGGATTCCTTGCTTAATTAAGTGTAATTCAAAATGATGATCGCATTCAAATTCGGTCGCAAATCAAAGTGCCCGTATCTTCGGTGTATGGGAAAGTGGAGCGGGCAGTGAATAGAGATTATTATTTGGGGTCATTTGGGAAGGACAAAGCGAGCCGGACCGATCACACCCCTTTATGCGGATATTGTGAGAGACGCCAGTGCTGTGGAGTATCTCTGTATAAAAGTTTCAAAATCCTTAGAATGACTATCTGATACATGTATTATAAATCACACAGTTAACTACATAATTCAGAGTTCAACTATAAGTAAGTATAAGTTATGAAAATAAAACTTTATAACATAACATGTATTATCTTTTTTTAATGTAAAGTAGCTAGTTTGTTTGTTTTTTGAATATATAAAGTAGTACTTATGATTTTCGGGTGAATTTTACCTAGGCAATAGTCGATAAAAAACATTATCTTCATTGCCAGAGGCTTACCAATTGAGAGTGAAAAAAGTATATCTTGATTATCACTGAAAATCAAGAGAATGTTTTTTTCTCATAAATTTGCAGATTATGAATAACAAAACTAATTTCTGTACTATAAAATTAAAATATTCAATAAGCTACTCCATCACGCCTGTTCTTAAAAAATCTAACTCGTTCAAACTTGAGTGGACAGTTTTTTTCTGTTTTGCAATTGATAGTTGCCAGCATCCAGCAATTAAGGGGGTCGTGTGCCCATTCCGCATATTTTAAATATCCCCATTATTATGCAGATTAATGTAGGTATTGACTCTTCATAGCCACTATCAACCGGACCTTTTAACATGTCCACCCAATGAAGAATGGACCTACAGAAAGGAAGTACTTATTCTATTGAAGTGTTTTATTGTCCCTCATTACTGGTTCTCGTGTGATATTATCACTATCATTTTTATTTATGCTAGGAGGATCGTTATTTGTTAGGTTGATAGAAATTGTGCCCACATTAAAACTAAAAGGTTACCTGTTACAAAAGTATTGTACATAGTTCATAGTCCATAACCGATAGCAGTAAAAACTTAAATACTTTCCGTGTTGCATTCTTTAAATAATAAGTGTTCATTCATTGCGTTTTCTCCATTCACACCTGTCTTTGATTGGCTAAAGTGTTATGAGCTCTAACTTATGTATCCAGGGTTGAATTCCGAATAGTCGGGGTACCGACGCGTTGAAGTAAGGTGACCAGACTTTCCGCTTGATGACGCAAAGATAAGGGTGCATAATGTGAGTCATGCGCTTGCGATGCTTTGAGGTCAACGTTATAGTTAAACGCGTTGCTTTGTCGTTGAACTCTTATTATGTAGTTTTAAACTGATTAGTTTATGAAATATTTCAAAATTGTTGACAAATATTATATATGTTTTATGGTAACCCATGATAATGCAAGAAAATATGACATTGTCACGTTATGTACCTGTGCCTTTTGTCCAAATTTTACCTTGATGGTCTAGTCAGGCTTACAGAAAACTATGTAGGTACTAGATGCGTGTGGCTTAAAATAATATTCGAAGTTGAAATCTATAAGGTCAAACAAAAGCAATTAGAGCTATATAAAGTGGTATTTTACTAAAATAAATTTTGATCAGTTTTATAAGTAGAATTGAGATGAATAGTAAGTCAAATCGGGAATAATGGGAAGTTTAAACCTTAAATAAAAGGAGCTTATTTTCAACAATAAACATACTCGTAGATAAAAGGATGATCATATAAATTGAAGTTGATATCCACAGTTCACTCAGTATTCTCCATAGTGATAAGGATAAGTAACGGTTAACTGAAACTAACGTATTAACTCAACAACATGGATAAAATGGTTGCAAAAAGTTAAATATATCACCGTGTGCATTACTTTTTCTTGCCACGCAGGGTGTACATAACATCTGTTGTGTCGTGACCTTTGCACACGTGCCGATACCCCGATACCGTGGCGGCGCCGGCGGCGCCGGAGTACGCCTGCCTTTACCGTTTTGTGGTGACCACGAACACACCTTGCGCGTGCCCATGTAGGTATCTTGCCGGAACTAAGCAGGGGTTGCGATGGTTAAGTATGCAGACGCGTGGACACTGCAAAAAAAATTACAAGATTTTCAAATGCATAAATGGTATTGTAAATATTTTATTTTAGTATAGGGATCATTCTTACCTAAATGTACAGTAAGTATCTCACGGTTAGCGATGAGTGAAGTTCATCTTAGCGTTAGATCATACTTACCTACAAGTAAGCAGTTTTTGTATTTTTGATTTTTCACGTTTATAATGTTATCCTAAACACAATCTAATGCGTATAATTACTAGTTAGTTTACCAACTGAAAACTTATTCAGTTTCACGAGCAGGATACTCAGTAAAAAAATCTGGAATTTCAGAAAGACTCTATATTATAACTTTATTGAATTCGATCATATGGCAGATGCGTTTCACTCATCATGGTAATTGGTGGGTAAGTGATGACTAGGTACATTAAGGAAAGTACTTAGATAACTTAATCAGCACGCACTTAGAAGTTTATAAATTTAATTATATTCACAGTTTAGTTATTTGTTTAACCTTCTATTATGATCAAAACAAAATTTAAAAAAGAATGCACCATGTGCTTCGTTTTCTAGACACGTACTCTATTAAGCCAATGTTCTATTCAGACCCATTCCAATAGTCAAGATGAATCCAGTTTCAATTTAAACTTTCCGATTCCGCTTTTCGTCAAAAAAAGCGCAAAACAAAAGATCTGCGAAACATTTTTGTGCAATCAGCAATTGCCGAGCGTGTCGGTAGCAATCTCCATCAAGCGACTCCAGATTAGTCACCCCTGCGAAATCCTAAATTAAATCCATCGCAGAAAATTGTGACAATCGCCATCCGTCATCCAGCCCCTCATTTGCATGAGAAAAACTGTTGAAGTACAACTATTTATCAAATGGCGGAGGACTTCCGGCGGCCATGACAATAGGCGCGACGCGCTTCCGCCCGCCATCTTCGGCAGACGAAAACTTTGCATTTTTGGAAGTGGTAGAAAGTAGCAGATAACAAAAAAAAAACAGAATATAACCACAAACAGAAACTGAACAAGTTTTCCCCGGGAATCAACACGATCGGAGCCAAAAGTATTGTTTACTTCCAATTTTATCAAATTGTTTTCGAAACTTCTCTGTTAATCTCTTGGTGCTATTCATCTAATAAAAGTCATATATACATGCAAACTGAACATTTTTTCAGCATAGCTCATTCACGTAGACATCTTTATATCCGTGTTCTCCGTTCCGAATCCACGCTGATTGGGGAGTGATCTCTATTTAGATAATTTAGTGGTTCACTCACGATGAAATATTCGAGGTATTTTGTACGAAACTCTGCTGATTGCGGGTGATATTATTATCTTGATGTGCGCCATTTTGCTTCCTACTTGGTTGCGTTTGTGTCTGACCGAGGATGTTTTGACAAAAACCATTTGCGTTCGTGATGTTGGCATATATCATTTAGTAGTAAACAATCACTGTCATCAGCAAGTAATACCAATGTAACAATTCATTAGTACATACTCAGGTGATTATAGGTAAGTATTCGTATAAGTTAAGGTGAAACGTCACGGAATTTACTAGTGCTTGAGGTTTTTAATTTATTTTTAATAAACTACAGAAGATACACGGATTTCCTTTTGTTTGCGAGCATAACACCATAGGGTGGTATTTTAGCGAACATTGCAAGTACTGAGAATATCTTTGTATAGTTATAAATGGTAAAAGTGCTAAAAGTGGCCATGGTAGTTTAAAATAAATACCCGTTAAATAATTAGTACTAAGTAGAGTAACTCAAACCAAGGGGTTAATATACTTCTGAAATACTATTAATTGAAATAAAAGTAATTAAATAATTTATGTTTAATATTAAAAGCGACTTTAAATCATTCCGTGGCCCAAACTTTTGTTGGCTTGATATTTGTAATAGCGGCGACCTTCGAACAAGTTGCTTTAATTATATTTTTAATTGTTGTTAATTTACCCTTATTAGTATTGGTCATAGTTTTATCATAAATCAAGTGAAATATCTCGGCCGTACAAAATGCTTCTACGAGCATAAACTGCAGTTCTTTGGTGATTTTCTAGGTAATGCTGATAAGATTGAAAATTCTGTCTAAACTTTGAAATCCGTATACCAAACCTGCCTATACTCCTTCTTTGACTATAAGTGGTAAATAAAAAAACTTTAATCCCATCCGTCCAGTAGTTTCGAAAATATTTTATTACCAACAAACTAACACATAGTTATATACAAATACCTACAATACAAACTAATTCAGAAGCTTTTTTTCTTAAATCACTAAAAATATTAAGGTATGTATCTTCATAACATTACCTAATAAAATAAAAATATTAACCGTTACAATATACCAGTTGAACAGTTGGACGAAAGGTTATATTTAAAAACCTACACTATCACACTATCACACTATCTTTCATGGAAATTAAGTTTCATAAAAGGTATGTAATTAAAAAAAATTCAAAAGGAAATATAATAAAATATGCATTGAATATTGACAAAAAGAATTTCTTTGTAACCCGAGCTTAATCAAAAAGCCAAAGAGCGGATGCATTCCAAAAAAAAATCTCAAATTTTCAGTGCACAGTGGACCCAATTCAATTACCTCGGAAACTTAATAAAGAAACATTTTTTCGTAAAAAGCTCCAATCAAATTAGAGTTGGATTTCAATTTGTTGAGCAACAGAGAAACCTCGTCTTAACCCTTAACCGCACAATCGTTTTGTGACTCCAGGAACCGTGTTGAATCAATTAACAATGGAATCCTATTGTACCTTTAGAAATGCGAAATGATAAATTGAAAGATTTTGGATAGAGTAAAAATAAAATTGTTTCGCTTTATTCATACACTAATTGTATCAAAAACTTTACGTGGAATATTGACATCATCTATATACCATCTTAATTTGTATAAACAAATCAGTAATATAATATTAACTTTATGAAACCAATATGTTATTTTTAATTTCATTTTAAGTATTTATATTTTAAAACATGACTTCCTTCACGAGACTTATGTTTTATTGTCTGTGGTTGTAGAACTATATTCCACAAGCGAATCGTACCAATTATACGCAAATGAAGTTAACCCTTTCGATGCTTTGTAGAACTTTTTAATTGCTGTTAAATCGAAAAGGGATCGGATAAAAAACGCATTCTCTGCGTTGGTTGTCATTAATCTATGTGGGTGGGTACGATTTCATGCCATCAGGGTTTTATTGTGTCGCCATTCTTATTTTGACACTTCATTTTGGAGCAATAATTAAAATAAATGACGAACTTAAGATAATGAAGAGCAAGTTTTATGTGGAAGAAAGTTTATTAAAATTTCGTTTTGTGGACACGACTTGAACGATACAGGAAGATGAAATATATAGTTAAATTAAGAGCAGTGTCTTGACATATACGTCATACATGATTATTTAGATTACTTTGCATACTTCATTTACTTTTTCGCAAGTCAAAAAGAATATCACATTACATTTTATCCAAGACCCTCATGAGTACACCACGACAAATCCCGTTAATTAACGGAACGCAACTTAACCCTTCGAATGCGACTTAGAATAAATCATTTTGGGCTCACAACTAAAGTATTCTCAAACTGTTTTATTTCTTCAGTAAAATTTTCTTATAGTTTTGAAAGTTTTAGAAAAATAAAATAATGTATTAAATCAAACTTCAAACCAATGAACTAACATTTCTGGCATATCTATCTCGGTTTCCATACTTCTCTGAAAATATTGATGTTACAGTGAAATGTACCTATTTGTTTCTTAAGCAGATTGTTAATCTTCCTATAATATATTATTTCCAATAAAACAGAATAGCAACTTAGTTACCTAATTATATTTTTGAAATATTTTCATTGTAATTAGTCGTTCAAAATAAAATATAACATACGTCAAAGTCTGTCTACTTTAGTTACAGCTTATCACCAAAACTAATAACTTTCACACCATAGTTTTGTATCTGAAATAAAAGATGATATTGCAATAAATCAACACGGACTATTTATGAGCAAAACCCAAAACCGAGAATTTTACATGTGAGTGAGTCTCCGATATTATCTACCAGTTTGAGCGCCACCCCAGTTAACCCTTACATGACTGGCACTGATTCATCTTAACCCGTCAACTGATGATAGATCAAGATATTAATGCCGAGAGCGTGGCGAATCTGACCGAACGCTAACCCTTTTCTATGCATATTTAATTGTAACTGTTCGTTTTGGGCGTTGACTGATTGCTGAGCGTGATTATCTTTTTCAGTGAAAATTGTCTAGTTTTAGTATGATTCTTTCTCATCCTATATAATTTTTAGACATTTTATTTGAATTTCCTACTCTTTTGTAACTTGTGAGTAACTTATATAAACCTATGTGACCTGCCCATTGCTACTTAAAATATATCATTCTTTGCGCTAAATCAGTGACTTCAAATCTTCTACGCGGATCTCCTTTTCGGATTCGATCATGTAAAGAAACTCAAGCAAGACTTATTGTTAAACCTGAATCACAAGCTCTTGTGATTCAGGTTTAACAATAAGTGAACTCGAAAAATCTGAAGCGTGAAGACACCATACAACGCAACGATAAAAAGTTTTGCAAGTTTTAGGTGACATCTCATTGTTTCACGATAGACATACAAACGACAAAAAGCCGATTTTTAATCTTTCATCTTTTTTATAATATAAAGAAACGAGTGGAGTGTGGATATGGTTTAAGGTACTAAAACATTGTACTGAAACCTTTTCGGAAACCAATTTAGGGGAAGGCTAGCGCTCAAGACTATTATAATGAATTAATAGAATGTTTTAAACATGTTAAACGTTTTAAATTAATTCAATTTAAATCTTGCAAACCAAATTATCATTTTTTTATTTAAAAGTACTTACAGCAAGTGTTATTCTTCTTTTTTTATAATAATCTTTTTAATTGTTATTAAGGAACTGTTGTGCCAGTAAAAATTATTTGAAAGTATAAAATATTGCATTAGCACATCTACGAATTAAACTTTATATTAACATCATGGTTAGTTTACCGCTCCTTTTTCGCATGTTATAATGACACTAGTACAACTAATTGGCCAGAATAGCCCGCATGGCTAATAATACTGTGGCCTGTATCTACCTCATGTACAGTTCAGTGATCAAAAGAAATCTCTATAATGTCGGCTTGAAAAAATAAATTCAACCCGATTAAGCTTTTCTATTAATAAAATTTTAATTTAAAATGCTCTTTTAAATGTAGAATACAACTTATTTTTATAATACTTGTAACTAACGATATCTTGTTATTTTAATTTTAGCACCTGTTCAAACGTACGAAATTTCATTTCGTGTTCACTTTAAAAACATGTTTTTATTTTAAATTAAAGAAAATAATGTGTCTGTCTTGAAAATTTAATATAAATTGTAAAATGATACTGAGTGTACCCGCACCAGCGGCCGTCGGTTAGTACAAGGGGTATAGCCAGCTTAAAAGAGAAAATTAATATGCAGATGAGAGGAATTAGACTGAAGTTGATCGATCTGACGATGTAAGAACTAAAACACAATATGCCCGCATGCTGTAATTTAAAATTTGACATCTGATTACTTAGTGGGAATACCTTTGCTAACTTGACTATTGGAAAACTCTTCAAATAAGAAAAAGCTTATTATTAACAAATTGCTTAAGAAAAAATGATAAGATTATATTTATTTATTTCACAAGATTAATGTCAAGTTCATAATAAATATGACAAATATGTCAGAGAATAATAATATGATCGTCAAAGTAATAATAAAATAAATAATAAGAATATTTAAAAAAGAATAAAGGTAGTGTTATTCAGCTGTGTGGTTGTCTATTTTAAAATGATTGAATGTGATGTGTTGTTGAATTCATTATTATCACTGATAGAAAGAGTTCTATACAAACTTCTCTACAAACAGAGATTTGTATGTGTGAACAGTGAACCATCCAACCGACATTGGTCATGGTGGCCATTTCGACTTCTAGTGTGCCCAATCTTTTTAGGTCTATATATGTATAGTGTCTTGAAAAAATGTAACGGTGATTTTCATTTTATAAACCTGAACAACCTTCCCCAATGATCCTATACTTACACTAGAGTGGAAATTATTTTTAAATTAATGTTGTAATTTATGTATTTAGTAAATATGTTTTAAGTTTAAGTATTGTGACATTTATGAAATTAATAATGTTTTTTTAATATAACAACATGTAACTTGTGAATTTTTGCATGCCATGGCCTAAACATGAGATGCTAAATTTGGGCAAAATGTTTAAACAATCATGATGTTACATGATAGCCCTAGGCCAGAATCGGTTGATACAGGTGACGGAATGCATTAGATAGCTATACTGTACTTAATTCTTCATTAACGTACAATCAAATACATAAGCGCTATGTGCGCTATATAATATATATATATATATATATATATATATATACTCTCAATGCACATAGCGCTTATGTATTTGATTGTACGTTAATGAAGAATTAAGTACAGTATAGCAGTATATATATTACATATTAGTAATAGTAGTGAAATAATTTTAATGCTATGACTGCAAGTGCGAATAGTGCGACGGTTTAGCGGATATTGATTGCTATTTTAGGGGAATACCCAAGCCGAGGGAAATATGATCCACTGTATGAATGAATGAGTTTTTTAAATTAATATTTTAATTTAATACTACGATAAATATGAGATATAGAATGGATCTAAGCCACAGAATTCTACATAAATATTTCGAAAAAATACGTTGCGTGTTTCTTATCAGCCTATTTTAATAGAATTTTAAAACAACCTTTCAAAATAATAAGTGGTAAGATTGATATGATGTTGTACAGTAATTTGTGAACATTACCATCATAATGGATGGGACCGGCCGTCAAATTAATTAGCCTAAGTTTGCTATAATGTGAGATCCGTGTAAAGTTTTACTTTGAATTTAATTTTTTGATTTTTAATGATAAAATACTTAAGTCTTGCTTTGTTCGAAGTAATTTTCACTTACGAGATACTTCCAAGTTATTGACAGCATTCAATGAACTAGATTGATTGTTTATTTTTAAAAAGTAATTTTGTCTCTACTTCCTACTTTTTTTGATGATTGTACCGGAGCATAAGAAGGCTCATGGTCACTAAAAGGAAATTTCTTACATAATCGAATCAGACAAAAGGAGACGTAGGACTAAAGTACCGACGTAGGACATAGAACTGTTAAGCGGGATTGGCAGTGGGTGGGACACAAAGCTCGTGGAACAGATGGCCGTTGGGGCAGGGAAGTTCTCGAGTGGCGACCCCACACCGTAGAGTGAGTTTTCTACTCAATGGACCGATGACCTGGTGAGCTCGTGGGAAGTCTATGATTGTAAGCAGCTCAAGACTGGTCATTGTGGAAGTCAGTGGCTCCCCCACTTTGGTCTGGTGCTCTTTACACAGCATTGGACGTCTTTCGGCTGTTGTGATGTACTAGATTTGGACTAGTTGCCACTACCTTCCGGACTTTACATACCTGCCGCTATGTATCTGCCTTCAATCAGCAGGCTGTGATTCAGTCGATGATGGTGTGATACTGCCAGTGCATTATTATAATCGGCATAAGAGGTACTAAATCTCAGCCTTTTGCTACCTTCTATAATTAAAAGAGAAACATAAACAGGACCGAATTATAATGGTCACCGAATCATATTAAAATAATAAAATTTTACACAAAAATCCACACATACATATTCATTCTTCTATTGATAATGGTAGTAACCAAAGTTCGAGGTTCGTACTTATTAGTGGAATTATGGACTTATGTGGTGTTACGTAATACGAGATACACTTTCTTACCTCTCTCATACATTTATTAAACTCATTTGTATTGTAACAGTAGCACTAATAGAAAAGTAATTGGAAATAATTCCATTACAAACCAATTCGGTGTTCGGTAGCTAGCTGGATATTAGGGCTGACAATTTTTGAATTGGAATCCGAGGTAATGTATTCACCCCGCGCTGAACGACAGCTTTGTTTGTGTATTGGAAAAGCCAAGTAAGAACAGAGACCGGTATTTCATTGCTATTGATCATTTATCAATTATGTTTCAAATTGCATTGAAAGGAAAACAAATATTTGTACTCGTTTCATATACAGCATGTAACTTCAAAATCGTAATTTTCTTCAAAAAGTAGATTCTTACCATGAAACAGAACAACTTTTTCTAACACACTCATAACCATTTCGCGAAAAAAAAATTAAGATTAAGAAAGTAATCCTCTCTGATTGGCGGACATAGCCTTAGAAAATTATTTGTCGCAAATTCACTATCTATTACTGAGAGAATGTGGATTTGTTTCTAGAGTTGAGTCTAATTTTAAGGAAGGTAATATTTTGGAATTACTCGAATGGACTGAAACAGACTTATCCTGTATCTATAGTAATTAGGTTCTTATACAGACGAGCTCTCCTAATAAAAATTCTCACATTTCAGAGTTAACTGTCGCATATCACTGATGTGCAGAATTTATACTTAATGTTATTAATATTCTGTCAACTGACTGAAAACGAAAGGGGTGAATAAATTTAATATGACAACAAAGTGTCGCGTCGTGGCCGGCGCGGCGTGAACAATCTGGTAATTAATACTCTACGGTCGCTCGAGAATATAATACCTAAACCTTATTATGATAATTATCACAATCACAACCTAAAATATACATCAAAATGCCTACAAACTACATCAAAGTACCTTCTGATACATTATTTATTTTATGTTTATTGATTTCAAAAACAAGAAAATATTGTAGACGCAAAAGGCTGTTTTATCAAAAGGCTCCAATTTATGCCGATGATATAAATTTTAGTAACAAAACAAAAATAAAACGGATCACATATTCTTTTTATTTACGATCCACATTAAAGCCCCGAGTATTGTGAGCCACTAAAAGTGTAATCAAATAAAAATATCACAGTCGGATCTTCAATATTCATGAAGAACATAACCACGAATTATTGGACTGGTACAGGAGCAATATTTTTCTCAATCACCATTAGTCTCGTATCTGCGAGCCTACCGACCTTTTCTGTGCACGATACCAGCGTGCACTCTGACACTCGCCACAGAAAAATCTTTTACCAAACTCATCAAGAAGCAACCCAAAATCAACCATACAGACAAACAATGTAGTCACATGTTGGATTTGGCAAAAGCATCACTTTGGTCGGATAAGAGTTTGCAGGCATTTCGCAGTAGAATGCGGAATACGTCGACACTTCACTTTTATTGTATCAAATAATAGGGGCGCTCTTATAGCTATTATCACGTGTTTGATCTAAAATGATACTTGGTTCGGTATGCACTACAACGAGGGGTGTCTTTTTGTACTTAGATTCGCTAGAAGTAATACATATGTATAAGTACAAATTACAAAAATATTTTCAGTACTTGTCCAAAGACGTGAGTTACCCCGAAAATTTCACACAGATACTTTAATATTTTCATTTTAAAGAAATTTCAAAAAAAATCTACTCGTATATATTTTTCTATATAAAAGAAAAGATAACATTAATGTTCAATATATTATATATGGTATTAAAAAAAGCGCGTTTGAAATTTTAAGGGGTTACTCAGACTCAAGCATAGTAGAATACAAGAAAAAAAATTGAAAAATCCGATCTACAATTTTTTTTGCGCTTTTCCATACATATTCTCGATTCACTATTCAGATTAAGAACAAGAAAGGAAACTGGAAAAAAAATTGTAGATCGGATTTTTTCAAACTTTTTTAGAATACAAATTCTATACTCGATTCTGAGTAACCCCTTAAAATTTCAAACGAACTTTTTAGTTTTTTAAGTATTATATATTATTTTTCGTGTATTTTCTTTCCAATAACAGAGATATGAATATAATCTTAACAATACATAAAATTGTCGTAAAGAACGTTTTCACTTTATAAACTTGCCGTTCCCCTAAAGTGCAGGAATTCAACAGAAATATCGTCAAAGCTTCTGACTCCATAATCCATAGATTTCACGCTTGAAAGGAAGCTTGAAGACAATAAACTAAGGTAACGGAGCGAGCGATAACGCTCAGCCATTTGGACCATTCAAACTTGGCTTCGAATCTCAAAACATAACCATTTCCTATTCTCGTACGAGCATCATCCGTCGACAGAAACTAGTCTGCAAACTGACGCGAGCAATCAAAACACAATACGTTATAAATGGTGCACATTATATTGGAGCCATGATATTTTTGCTATCCACGTTCCTCGCCATATCTTCAACAAAGTCACTATGACCTCGCAATAAAATCTATTGTAGCAGTCTTAACAGCAAATCTATGATTGTTTGTTGCACTTCTCGACTTCTCAACTTTGCCCTAAAACCGTCCTGCTGTGATAGGTAAAGAGAGGCCATGGTAGTCAATAAATATTGTCGCTTTATTTATACCGATAGTTTGCGGGTGGCGTCGTTTTACTTGATTGCTCTGATGACTAGTGACTGATAGTGAGCAAAATATGCCTCTCGATGATATTTAATGGTTATAGATTTTCCATAAATTGTATCATTTAATAAGGATATTTTGTTTCTGTACAAACTATTTCATTTTTAAAGTACATTTCATGTCGCATAACAAAAGTGGGAGGCTATTTTCAAATCAAAACACTTCGGTTATTATTCACACTTATAAGCAGTAATCAAGTAGCCATTATTGTAGGTAGTTAGAGCCAAATTGACGTAGCTAACAAGGCAATGCTTTTTGTTAATGAATGCGCTTGTTTAAACAAATTGTCTATGAGTAAAGTTGACCGCAGCGCACGCATGTACTACAATAATATGTCAAACTTCATCAACTATTCAGTTGTCAAGTCAAACCTTAACTATTAAGTAATTTTACGAGTTTGTTAAGTAAGGGCATTTGTATCCGTAAAAACCAAATTCCTTTCTATTAAAGGGATGTGTTTAAACGCAGATTAAATAAAACAATGGAAATAACTACACCAAAAGCAAAACCTATAAAAATAGTTTGCCACTTTGTATGTTTAGAAAAATTAAATTTAGTAGTTATATACATATATTTTTTGCGAATCGACCGTAGTTTAGTTTAGTGAAAGTTGTGCAGTGCATGATTGAAAGTGGAAATGCTATAATTACTTTTAATAACTAATTCAATATTTTTCCTACATTCTATACTTGATTTTGAGTAACCCATTAAAATCTCAACTGAACTTTTTTAACATTCTGTATATACGAGACTGAACAATCTTTCCTTAAAATACTGCCACATATTTTTTGTAACAGCCTATAATAGCATCATTTATAGATAGACTATGTAGCTACCTATTTAAATATTTACTTACATTCGTTTCCGATTTTTTTCTATACTCTTCAACTGGCTCACAACAATAGACATAATTAGAGTTGAACAATCAGTCATATTAACGAAATGGGGACAAATTTGGCTCCAACGCCGCTGGCTCGCTTTGTGGAGGCACGTGGCTCACAAATTGCTTGGCAACAACAACAGTTTTGTGGATGTTCCTTCATAACAAACGATTTGGTCACTCGTTCGAGTAATTGCTTGTTTGTTTGCTTGGCAAGCTTAATATCCACCGATACTGAAAGACTAAAATTTAAGTAAGTAACGTAAATGTATCAAATTCAAATTGTTAGTTTTGTTTTACTAACACTTTCATATAATGCAAAACGATTGATGATGCAGGCGAGGTTAGAAATCTAGTCGAGTCATTTAATCGGTGATTTCTACTCATCATCATTATATCAGTCGGAAGATGTCCACTGATAAACATGTGCCTCCTCCATAGATATTCACTTAGAATGAAAGGTTCTCTCTTAGTACAGACAGAAGCAAAGATATCTGAACCTCTCCGTAATACACTTGTATCACGAGTAGCTTTAGTAGGGGTTCAGATATCTCTGTGGGCCAGTGTACATACATGTCACATGCATTCACCAGCTTCCAGCATGGCTGATGACTAAAATCATCAGTCCACCTGGAAGGGGTGGGAGGACTCCCATATTACATCCTTGCTCACGATCGCCACTTGAGAACCTTTCTCCCTTATCAGGTATTAATTCAGCGTCATATATGGCCTGTCTATTGCCACTTCAACTTGCTCATTTTATGATTTACCTCGATGAAATCTAAACGTAGGTTATCTCTATTGCCCGTTTAGTGGCTTTGTGCTTAGTTAGCGATTAATTTTCAGTACCATGTAATTCGTCCTGTAATACATAGGTATGTATCTATCAGCTTTGTCCAATTAACTCTTAGGCAATTCGCAAAAAATAATAATTTCTTATTCAAACATGTCACTTGACGGGATAGAGTTTGCTAGGGAAGTATTTTTTTGTTTTGTATCTTTTATAAAATTAAATCAAAACTAGGTTTGTCAAAAGATTGTATTATTGTCTTTACAGTTAAAGCAAAATTGATACCTAGTCATATCTCAGTAAAATTAAACGTCACAGCAACAAAGCAACACAATCAATTAAATTTTATACTCGAGAGTTGCTCCCTCGCATCCTATTGTTCATATTAACGATGGTCATTATGAAGTGAAACGGTTTATGGTTTGTTATGATATTCATAACATATAGATCTGATTTATACTTGAAATCATAATTGCATACCTGTGTATAGATGTAAATATATTCTTTTATCTAAAGAAATCATCGGCATATTAAAAAAAAAGCTGATAGTCGTGACAAATCTTATTCTCGTACTCATCAATTTTCATCAGCGGCACTCAGCAAATTTGAATACGTAGTTATTAATTTATTAGGGGCTCTAGTTGGAAAAATCGTGTTAATTAACTATATTAATGATAAGGGACGGAGTCAACGGAGCGTAAACGTCCAAGTACATAATTCTGCTGTGGGGGATCTTTATTATTGCACCTCATTGTCATAGAAATACTCTTTTAACTTCTTTTTTTTTATATTTAAATATTTTAGCTACTCAAATCTTGATAGTCCGGGCCACAAGATGTTGTTATTCCATAGCGTAGCTAGACTGTGTTAGTGAGATTTTTGTCACCCTTTACTGAAAAAAATGCGGGTAATTACTAAGTTCTTGTATTCTTAATATTATTATGTTATGATATGGTTGAGCACCGCTCGACAATTTTAGGTCATATAATATCTACCAAGTTCAATCACTCAAGTTACTGTGTTTATTTAATGTAAACAACTTCGAGTTACCACCATAGCGAGTTATGGTTATTGTATTCACCATTATTCCATTACATAGTTATCATCCTAATTGGACATCCTCTTATACTTCAGCTAATAACGAACGGAGGCCGTCACGACGAATGCGATGGATCAACAGCTCCAAAAACCAGATACACCTCCCTTAGGACCTGTTTGCATAAAGAGAGCCGCGCATAAAATCTTACGACATTCCAAACAATCGGACAGTGGTATTCGACGCATATTCGACATTCAAATTTAAATCATAAAGCGTACACGCAGACGTCATTCACGATAACCGGGACGCAGGGCAAAGTTAGCAGGGGTTAGCGAAATCATTACACTGGAACTCGGAGTACAGTTTCCCGTTTAAATTAAATGCAGGACAATGGTCAGTGGCGTCTAAACCGCGTTTAACGATCTTGATCCTAAGTTATGTGAGGATTAGCCCTATCTTAATATCTTCTAGCATTAACAAGGGTTAGCGGCGGTCGATTACTAGGTACGGGTGAGTGACGCGGGGTTCAGATGGACAGTTGGATGTCGTGTCCGTGTTTGGAGGTAAGCTTTTCAATATCATATATTGTGAAGCAGATAGTCAAGAACGTTTCTCTTTGATATCTATTATGATGTACCTACAGTAAAACTTGAACTAAAATACAAATTTTCTAGCTCAATGTTTATAGGACTTTATTTATCACTTTCAGATTTTTTGCTTATGATACAATTCATAGTGATCTTTTGCTATCAAATACACTATTGTTTATCGATTTTGTGAAACGTCAAATTTTAAGTTCCTACCTCAATTTTCATAGCAAAGTTTTATTTCTGCTCTATAATTTGTACCAGGCGTACAATTTGTTTTAAAAATGCAGTATCTGTATTCAAATGCATTCCTAAAAACTACTCAGTCTAGTTAGATTTATTTTTTTTATTTTTATTTTAATCTCAAGTATTTATAACTAAGTAATACTTAGTATTTACTCAATGAAAAATAATACATTAAGTTAACAGCCCATATACATATTAGCTACTGCAGCAGGGGCACAGGTCTCTTCCCAAATCTCGAGAAGGTTAGGCCATACTCCATACATGGAGGCCAAGTCCGGATTTGTGGAGGTTGTGGGACTAGTTAGTGGCCATCCCCCAGTGTCAGAAGTTTTCAAGCCACCAATAAGGCCCCCGAAATGGCATAACGACTACCATCCAGTGATACTAGCCGGCACCAACGGCTTAACTTGCCTTGCAAAGCACGTAAACGGTTTAGATAAATGTCACTACAGTCAAATTCACCCAGATTATGACCATGTCTGTAGTAAGTTATCCTGCGTGATCGACGTGACTACGCTAGCGGCACCGAGCCACGACCGCTTCAGTTAAAAAAACCGGCCAAGTGCGAGTCGGACTCGCGCACCGAGGGTTCCGTATAAACTCATAATCACACATGTCTTGAACTCTATATTTTTTATATTTGAGTTGATTGAATGAAAGGTAATTTGCGGTTTACGATTTATGACGTATTAAAAAAAAACTACTTACTAGATCTCGTTCAAACCAATTTTTGATGGAAGTTTGCATGCAATGTACATCATATATTTTTTTTAGTTTTATCATTCTCTTATTTTAGAAGTTACAGGGGGGGACGACACATTTTACCACTTGGAAGTGTCTCTCGCGCAAACTATTCGGTTTAGAAAAAAATCATATTAGAAACCTCAATATCATTTTTAAAGACCTATCCATAGATACCCCACACGTATAGGTATGATGAAAAAAAAATTTTGAGTTTCAGTTCTAAATATGGGGAACCCCCAAAATTTATTGTTTTTTTTTTCTATTTTTGTGTGAAAATCTTAATGCGGTTCACAGAATACATGTATGTACTTACCAAGTTTCAACAGTATAGTTCTTATAGTTTCGGAAAAAAGTGGCTGTGACATACGGACGGACAGACACACAGACATAACGAATCCATAAGGGTTCCGTTTTTTGCCATTTGGCTACGGAACCCTAAAAACATTATTCTAAACAATTTAACACCGTACGTATCGCTTACTAATTTATTATAATTTTATTTTTGCCTTGTTTGTGACACTAGTGTAACAATATTTTCAATACTTAACAATATTTCTATAATTAACAAAAATCATGCCTACTATACTGTATTTAATAACCTGATAAATACTGCAAGTTATTAATTATTATAAGTAAGTAACTATAGTTAAAAGTAAATCCTCTAATTTGCAAAGCAAAATTTCAATCTCACTAAATACGAGGGATTATTGGGGGAGCCCTGCTGCGCCCCCCGCCATACTTTTGTTTAAGATATTGTGGCTTATTTCGCCATAATAATCTACTGGCGAACTTGGCTTGTTTCATGTTATTTGAGCTTTAACGCTATATATTTAATTTTGGTGACAGTGAGTATGCAATTTTTTTAATTACTATTTGGTAATTACAATCATACATTTATTTTATTTATTTATTATTACATTGTATTTACAATTTCACATTTCAAAATGATAAAAATATCCGTTTACATACTCCATGTTCATAATTATCTTGTATTGATGAGAAATATCGTATACCTATTAAATGTTTTATTCAATATTAAAATAAATAATTTCATATTTTTTTAATCAATAATGAAACCAACAGCGAATAACAATTTTAAAACTTAACCTTATTATTTTATAATACTCGTATTGAGTCAGTTCTCTATTGCCGATTCCAATGCAGATAACAAACATTGTTGAAAGTTCACTTTGTCAACAGTCGCGGTTTTAAATTGAACTTTTGATAAATCTGCCGGGAAAAATGAACCGCCATATTTGACAAGAGGCCTCATTTTAGATAAATAAATAAATCCCCAGCAGGAGGAGCCGAATAGAGATCGCGACGATAATTCGGTATAATCCGCTCTACGCTGAATGACAAATGGCGCTAATAAGAAACCTGTCGCGGCCGTATTAAGTCCTGTTAATTGCTATTATCATTGTCACCCCATTGCTGTAGGTGCAGCTCCAGATCCGCGCTAAATATTGACGATATGGAACATGAATAGTGAATAAATACGTTATTAGATTTGCACGTCTTAAAGTTTCGATTTTACTGGTTCATGTTTCCAGTGAACACAGAAACAAATCAATCCACATAGCAATGATATAAAAGTAGTAAATGTAAGAAAAAAATCAAATCGCAAATAAAACTTACATAAATGACTTTTACAATCTTTTCGAATATTTCAGTTCGTTCAGTGTTTTCTGGTTCACATTTTAACATACTCACTACCCTCGGTACAAATACTTGTGAAGCTACAGGATTGTTTAATTTAACAGCTTCTAAAACTAAGCCGCTCTGTTTATAAGCGGATTATTTTTTAAATTAAAAAATGTCAGGGTTGTTTAAAATACGATAGATAGTTCCGTACAAAATTGTCTAACATTTAAAAAAAGGTTTAAGGAATTTCCTAAAATATTTTCTCTTATGCTTCTTAGAAATCTATTAAATATTTTTAATTCATACAAAAATAATAAGTTTCATAATAAATATACTTATTTCCTATATAGAACACCCAGTAATAAAGTCTGCCCTTTATGTTGCTGTACATTCGCCCATCCATTTTGTCATTTTACTGTAAAACAAATGGAAAAAATATATTATAAGTAACAATGAAACTACGGAACCCTAACATAGTGTGCCTCCCGCTAAATTAAAATGTGTCAGAGTAATCTTAGCGAGTGGTGAAAGATGTCAAATGTTTTCTCGAATTAATTACAAAGACTGCAATAGCTTTAGTTATATTACTAGCTATAAGATTCTCTTTATAATTTTACCTTAAAATGTAATCATTTATGTGTAAATAATTACTCTATAAAATGTAGCTTACTCAATAAAAATGAACGGGCCATGATGTTTGACTGGAATAAAACTTTTTCACAAAAGCGAAACGTTGACTTATATTGTAATATACGGATTATATGTACGATTTATTTCAATTTCAAGTTTTTTTAATACCCATTACTAAAAATAAAAATATCTCGTAAGCCGTACTTGGTGCTCATTTTCAATAAAGTTGAATTATAAGTTTGTTTGGGAGATAACTTCGTGTCAAAGGCTTGAATTTTATTAAGGGCCCCGCCCCTTAATAAAAGTCAAGCCTTTTCACATTCGCTGCTACGTACAAATCGCTGGTCTATATTAACAAATGGGCATCATTTCATACTTCGCTTATGATTGAGATTCGTCCAGTTGGACAAATTCCTACTATTTGACCTGCAGTGCATCTCATTTGTATTGGTCAATGAGATATGGAGCATCATTTGTTTCACTTCTGTTTAGGTATCTCATAGAAACTATGCCTCTATATGACTACTAGTACATGGTAGTTGTACCTACTTTAATTAAAACCAGGGATTTGGGACCCCCTATATTTAATTTTGACAGTTAACTCTAAGTTAATTATATTACAGAGTACATCAGAAATCCTATAAAACCAGTTGAGTAGGGTCCAGTGGACAACAAAAACAAACTCTCTTAGAATTACAATGCAAGACTGACCCCTGTCAGCGAAACAAAACGTTTTAAGAATGAAAAATGAAATCAAGTGGACAGGCCTTGTGAAACTGCGACCATACACTGTTTGGATTATTACAAATGTAGGAAACGAATGATATGCCTAGTTTAAAATATTTAAAATAAATTGCGATTATTATATAGATTATGGTACAAATATTATCCTTCACATTTATAAAACACTGATGATTTTAATATTTTTTAATTACGTACTATTAATTGCTTACAGCAATAGCCACAATACATGCAATGCTCCATAAAACCCTTTTCTTGCAACTAGGACAACAATAAGGAAAACGTACAACAAATAATGAATACGTAAGTTGCATCGACTGCTAAAGTAGCCGAGGTCCCAAGTCACAGCGGGCGCACTAGTCTCCAGCTTGACCATCCATTTATCAGCGGCACTTAGTCGAATTTACATAAAATCGGCCAGTTGATTAATGCAGATACGTGATACTAGGCCGTCCGCGCCGAATATTATTCGGGTCCGTGTTTGTAATGTATGCCAGTGTAAGTAAGTGTACTTTGATGAATGAATAGTCTCACTAAAGAGATTGATTTATGAGCTACCAGAAACTGCACCGAGTGGGACACAAAAATACCTATGGTTATCTCGCGACTTGGTTTGGTTTCATCGAAGTTTTTTAAGAATGACGATAAGTATTATAGCATCGACTTAAATATTTTTACTGCTAGAAGCTACGTTTGGACTGACTCGGTGGCTAAGTGGTTAGCGATCCTGACCTCTGATCCTAGAGTCGTGGGTTCGATACCCACACAGGGCAAACTTTTCTGTGATGAGCACAATTGTTTGCTTTGAGTCTGGGTGTGTTATATCTATTTATGTCTGTATTTAAAAGTATATGTCTATGTATATCAGTCTCTGGTTCCCAAGATACAGGGAATCCTAGTTTGAGGCCAGATGACCGTGTGTGATTTGTCCCGGATATTATTATTATTATTATTATTTGTCAGCCTATCCTAAAGTTATTTTCAGTCTAAAATACACTACCATAGTCATTTTTTGTTTACGTAAACAACTTCGGAGATTTATAATGATAACCAAGTCTGTATTTTTATATATACCATTAAACCGCAAGAAACTCACAATTTTTTTTCATAATGTTCAGTGCGGTAAGGAGAGTCCTTTACCTCTCGGAAAAACAAACCCAACCAAAATACAGCCTCAAAATCCGAAGCACAGGTGCGCAAAACAATGACTTCGACAACCGTAACAATTATGACAAATAGGTATTCGAACCCGAACTTGTACTGGAGTCTGCGAAACGGAAACTGTAAATCTCACGCTAAGCCTCGTTCGCTTAAATAAAATAGATGAGCCCCGTGTAAAAATCCTACAGGAATTACGAAGGCATTTATCGTTTACAACATAATTCATTTCGAGTAGTGAGTGTCTGATAAAAATGGTAATATTTGTAAGAGAAAAAAAAAGATATTATATGTTAGGAAAAAGGTCGCATTTGAGACTTGCTGGCTTAGGTTTGGTTTTTGAATAGTGACGGACAGAAAATTTAGAAAGTCATATTTTTAAATAGCAAACATTGTTGTAGCAGTAAAAAACAAGAAATTGTGTTTTTTTACTTAAGAATGTTATACGTTCTTATAAATAAATTTCAGGATTATCTACAGAACTTGGCATCCATTTAGATCTCAATTCTTTTCTCAGTAAAGTTGACAACCACACCATATCATAATATTGAACTTGGCTCCCATTTTCACATTTATGTTTTTGATGCGATATCATTACTTTTTGTGAGATAGAGTGACAGTGTACTCGTATTGGATGTTAAAATAAACGATATGGTAAAAGGAAAAAAATCCTTAGGAAAGCTAATAAAGGTTGAGTTATTTACTTTTATAGACAGTTTGAGTTGAGCTTTAGTGTTTATATAATATAAAACACTTTATAGACAGATTTTTGCGGGTGGTAGGACCTTGTGCGAGGTCCGTCCGGATCGCTACCACCATCTTACTCGCTAATCCTGCTGCTAAGCAGCAGTGCTTGCACTGTTGTGTTCCGGTGTGGAGAGTAAGACAGCCGAGGAAATTACAGGCACAAGAGGCATTTCATCTTAGCCCTCTAGGTTGGCAACGCATCTGCAATCTCCTCCGGGGTTGCAGGTGTCTATGGGCAGTGGTGATCACTTACCATCAGGTGACCCACTTGCTCGTTTGCCTTCCTTATCACATAAAAAAAAAAAAAAAAAAAAAAGAGGTTATAAAGTGTTTATAAATTTACATCAATTCACTATTAGCCATGCACATATGGGAATATATACTTTTTCAAGTATCTATAGACATTGTAACATTTTAGCCTATAGCATACTATAAAGCATGCTACGATTACTGGCCAAGAGTGAATCGGTGGGACCACGAGTAAACAGTCAATTACTCGTCGACCCACCAGTGGGTCAATGCGGTGGGACCACGAGTCGGGAGCGATTTAAAGTAATATTTATTTGTAAAAAAAAATACATGTGACATTTTTGTGTAAATGGAATAGCCGATAAGTCAATACAAGGTTTTAAAAAAAGTGAGTTTGAAATTTTAATGGGTTACCCAGAATAAAGTATAGAATACAGGAAAAATATTCAAAAAACCGATATACATTTTTTTCAGTTTCTAATAACAAATCTGAATAGTGAATTAATCATGATATTTGTATGGGAAACGGAAAAAATGAGTTTGGTATTTTTTTTGTTTTCTATATTTGATTTCGATTAGTTAAATGCATTGGATGTCCAAATTTTTTTCGTAAGTATGTTTGTAGAAAGCTATACAATTTCATGTGTTCATATATACTTTGCTGTTTTGGTTACTAATTAAACATTATTTTACAATCGTCGTTTTCTGAAATTACAGAAACTAGCTTATTATTCAAAGCTAAAAAAGTAATTGGACTCACGAAATAAGTTGTCTTATTTGATGATTAATAGTTCAAATGGTGAAAGTTATAAATGGATATACATTTTTTAGTCTATCTACAAAGGGATATATAAAATTGTCTGTTTGAGCTAAAATACGAAACTTACGTATACAGGTTGTTAAAAAAGTGCGTTTGAGGGGGAACTGCTTGAGAGAAGTGCTATTTCATCTATATGGCGTTATAATGCTGTCTCAATAAACGTAGGAAGAAACTAATTTATTTCTTACTATAAACACGCTAATTTATACAGAAACCTCAGACCATAGCAATACACAACACAAAACCAAATTGTCGCCAAACAGATGACGTTCGTTTTTCTCGCATCCGTTCTCTTATATTCAAATTTGACAATGACAAATCCTCGGTCATTTCCGTTTGCGGTTCAGCGGGGACTCGGATGTTCATATCATTTATATTCATTCGAGATTTCATACTGCTTCTGTTTCCTTCAGTTCGTTTCCACGCTAATACTGATAAGTCAGAAAAATACATTAGCGACAGGTTTTGGAACTTTCAAATATGCAATGATGAAGTAGCTGCCTGCCGCTGTCGCCAGCAATTTTTAAAAGTAACATTATTAGGTATTAGATGTGCTAAAACTATACCTAGCTACTTGTTTCATGGATAGGCAACGCTGGATTTGTTGATATATTTTTTGTTCTTTTCAAAGAAACTGCAACCTGCTTGTCGGAACCGGAAAACACAGCGCAAGTCGAGCCTACATTACCGTGTTAAGCGATCCGTTATAAAATCACCCTTCGCGACTCAAGAGCCTGCATGTAAATGTTATCGTGAATTTATTGTTATAACTTCTCTTTAGCTAAGTGATATTCGAGATTTCCTTCCAAATATGCTGCGAGCATTTTCCCTATTTTATGCAAAGCCTCGCCAATTTACTGAGATCGAGAAATGTTAAAAAGAGCTCTCGATTGTGCTTGGTTTCTAGAGGAATGAATCCAAGGCTCAGGCCAAACTACACTGGGCGTTATGCTTTACTCACAATAGAAGTATACTCCGTATTTTCAGTTAAATCGTCTAAATAGGTAAACACCTCTTCAAAGCAGTGCTGTTTACGAATGACTAAATTAAGTAATGGGTTATTGTATTTTATTGATAATAAAAATATCTCAGTATCACAACAAGCTATTACTATAAGTTGAGTGTTGAGTATTTGCAAACCGTACTACGGCGTAGATATGAAAATAACTAGCTTAGCCTTCATTTGATATACTGATTACATTACCTAACATCTACCATAGGTATTATGCATGCATAGGTATCAAACTATCTATCTTATTCTTGCTACAACAGACTGGGACATTACACAAAACCCGCTGAACAAATCTATTCCATTCCCATTCCTTCTTCCTTTTCCTTTCTTCGCGCAAAACAGATCGCCTGCCGACGTATGAACCGACCACTGGTGTGTGACTAAAAGCATTGTAAATTTACGCAAATGTTATGCCACACCACTCCGTGGAGTAAATCTAAGAACCGTTCAAAATTAAGTGCTCCCAAAAGGGACGTTTCAAAATATTTTATTACATTTTTCACTTAAAAGTATAGGATCACGTCGATTTAAAATTATGGTGTTTTGATGCCCATTTTAAGCTCTTAACAGTATTTTTGTTTTGTATGCTGATCTATACTGTTCATTACTTGGCTCTGCAGACATCCTTGCGTACTTACTGGCACTGGGGCGTAGCAAACAAAACCGTAGCACATATTGGACTCGTAACGTGTAACCTAACACAGCCCGTTCTATACTTTTGAGTAGAACAATGAAGAAAAATAATATTTGATATTTATAGGTTTAAAAAGGGTCACTGATACATGCAAACCTTCCAACAGGTTACTTCACTCATGAAAGTGAACAACTTTTGTTCAAACACTCACAATCGATGTGTATAAAAAGTATTTTTTTTTTATGACTTCATCAGAGTTGTACAACAAAAGTAGTCCAATTTATGAGTATAATAGTAAAAAGGTCTTTAGGTATATCCCTTCATATCATTTCATATTTGCTATTTCGTAAAACATAATAGTTTAATTATAATTAGTATCTAAGTGCACGGAGTTTGGCTCAGCGAGCATTATCATTGGGAACCCGGTACGCTTGCATTACTTCTCTTGCATCCAATTAAGCGGACATCTGCGATCAACACGCATGACGCATCGGAACGCATATCCATGCATCGCTGGACTGAAAAGGTAATAAGCAAATGACACGAAATACAGCCGCACGCCGCTCACAGCACACTGAAAATTAAACCATCTATAATATTATGTACATTTGAATGACTTTTCACCTGTAACTGGATAAGGTATTTAATAAATAAATACTTTAAGGCTCTAAAATATTTATGAATCATGTATAACAGAAATCAAGCTGATATACATATATTATATACAAGTTGTTAGAGATATAGGTACCCAATTTAGGATACTTTCTGCTTTAGGAATCAGTCTGACTCAGACACAAACAAAACCGGATTTGTTAGTGGCATTTATATCGACCTTTCCATACTTTTCAAAGCATGTTCAGCTGTTGGTGCCGATAGCGAACACTAGATGGCAGATGTTAAGCCATGTCAGAGGCCTAATAGCTAGCTTGCAAACTGCAGATACTGGGGTTGGTCACTAGCCTCATGACCTCAGCCAATCCGGACTTGGCCCCTGTGTGTAGAGTAAGGCCTGACCTTCTTGAGGCTTACCTTAGGAAAAGACCCATGCCGCAGCAGTGGGAATGATATGGATTGTTAACACAAATGGATAAAGTAAGCGCTTTTGAATACATATTAAACTCCGAGACACAGAGGTAACAAATCTGCTTGTTTGTTACATAAATGTTGGTCCTGTTTGGGGATCGAACCTACAACCCTCCGCGTGGAGTTGAGAGATGCTAACTACTACGCCATGAAGCTAAATAAAATATTTCCATATATGGAAGATTAGCTTGATAAAGTTACTCTTCCGAAAATTAAACCTTCACAAATATTTCAAACACATTACAAGGATCCACTAGAAAATATAAATACCTACCTCCCGAGCCAAAACAAATTTGCATGTTTATCCACCGGTATAACCATTATTCGATTTGAACGATTTAGGTGATAAATACGATCTCACTTAGCGTGATTAAAATCGATGAAACACCGCACCGCAAGCGTTCACTTGCTGTTGGGTGCTCGGAATTTATATCGAGCGAAAGCGGATTTGATAAGTTCCGCTTGAATTTGAGGGCTTTCATACAACATGTTACGATTATACATGATGATGATACATGTTGTTTAGTATAATTATATCATATGAATGGAACTTCAAATTCTAATGTACAATAATAACCGTGCTGTCTTAAGTAAAAGACTGAGATTGCCTGGTATTACACTTAGCATCAGCCGGGGTTAGGTCTTAGGCATTTAGGTTTAGGTACATCTCTTGGGTGTACAACGTGACCTAGATTTATACGTATATTGCGTCCTAGTTATTAGATGTATAAGTTTCCTCATGACGTTTTTTCTGCACCGTTGAAAGTAGCACGATATTGGAAAAATTCTTATAAATGGAGAACTGACACTTCCACACGAAAAGTAGACTGTTAAAGCAATAGGTATGGAAATAATATATGTAAGTTTTTGAAAAACTTATTGGTGCATTAGCCAGGGTTTGAAACCGGACCTCTGGCTAGGAGAGCCGAGTCAGCGCAGTGAAGCTACCATCGTGGGTTCTGCTACATAGAAAAATAAATAAATATTTACAATATTTCAGGCAAAATGTACCTTAATTTATATTATAATGAGTATAAATTAGACACAAAATATTTAAAACATTGTAGTAGTAGTAGTTGCTTAAAATTTTAATCATTACATATTTTTTCTTTAAAGGTAAATGATAATGACCAGCAATACTACGCATCAGAATTAACAAGTAAATAATCTTTTCTTTCTTCTACAGTCCTCTTATCTCATTTAACCCACAGCATTTCCACCAAATCTTACTCAGAGGAAAAAATAATTCATTTCGCCACAATTAATCCTTAGACACCGAATCCTATAAAAGTAGATTAACAGACGGCCACTCGGACAAATTGTGTATTAATATTTTATGTTGCAGTTCACACCGTCAGTTCATAGTGGACCCTCGCCCATAAAACTGTCATCGTGTGAAGACAAACTGCCCTGGACTTCTTATGGGTGATTTAGGTTAGGATTACGAGATACAGTGGCTGAAATGTAACTACAGTTACACATGGTACCGTGGTCCGGTGGCGCTGTTTACTAGATAATCCTATATGCTTGAGCAACTTTTGTATATACGTAGAAATAAAAGGTAATTATGTTAGGAGTCAAAAATATAGGCATTACAAACATTAAATTATCAATTTTGTAAAGGTATGCTATTTCTTATGTACTCTAAATATATGGTCCCTCTCAAATACCTGAAATAAATCTGCTTGCTTTGCTTTCAATTTTCAATAATATTTTTGAACTTCCCACACAGTGTTGGTGAATTACCTGATCAATTGTTAGCATTAGACGTCCATTTTTTACGAATTTAGTATAGGTTCCTTGCGAAAAGTTGTTCAGTTCAATGATTAGAAACCGTGTTTTTTTTTCAGGTATTTTAGAAGAACTCTATAATATTGCTATATCACAGAGATACAGGTACATACCTGCAAACTCCTTGCTAGTGAATCTATTCATAAAACTGAACAACTTTAGTTTACAATCTAAAATCGCGAAAAACTTACTTCTCATACTAATCGATCGGCTTATGAGTCAGGGTTGTATGAAATCTCCAAAATTATAGTTCAGTTGAGTGTTGAACTAATAACTAGTTAAAAGATATGCAGATATGTGCCAGTCATCCTGAATCTGAACTAGATACGTCTGAAGCTTCAATGACGTTGTATGTAACAAATATAATTGGACGGCTATTAGTCAAGTTCTAGAGTCGTTATATGCACCATAGCTCACTCCTTTGGTCTCCTACCCCGGCCGGCTCATACGTCCACAGGCAAATCATAGATCTCAATAGTTATCATAAGTAAGTTATCAGAAGATACATTTATTTTTAACAGACTTAAAAAGAGGGAGGTTCTCAATTCGACTATAATATGTTTTTTTTGTATGTTTTTTACGCGAATGTTTCGCCAATTATGAATTGATTTTGATGACCCTTTTTTGTTTGGTAGGTCATCCCCCAGAGGTGGTCCCATATAAATATCGAAATTGATTCAGCGCTTTTTGAATTAGCAAAATTATAGTTATTTATGACGATTGAAGTCAGTCGTTTTAACGTGTTAAGCGTTGTCAAGAATTCTCGATGTCTTCGAAAACAAGGAGAAATAAATACTAAAAAACTAAACAACTCTTATTTATAATACATTTATACAGTGATCAGAGTATGAATTATTTTATGTCTTCTTCTTCTTCTACTTAGCGTTATCCTGTCTGGAGCCAGGGTCCGCTTTCCTACTTAATCTACTCCACTTTGCCCGATCTTCAACATCCTCTTCAGTGAGGTCATTTTCTCTCATGTCCGCTCTCACAACGTCAAGCCAGCGCTTCCTGGGCCTTCCACGGCATCTAGGGCCATCAACGATAAGTTCAAGGCATCTTTTACCGACGTACTCTGGCGGTCTGCGGCTTACGTGACCAAACCATCGGAGACGACTTTCCTGCAATTTGTCCGCTACGTCTCGGACACTGAGGCTACCACGGATGTGCTCGTTACGGATGCGATCGAGTCGCGTAACGCCACACATCCACCGCAGCATTTTCATCTCCGCGACGTGAAACTGCTGGACATGTCTTTCAAGGACTGGCCACGTCTCGCTGCCATAGAGTAGTACGGGGCGTATGATGCACTTGTACACGAGGCCCTTCAACCTCACCGGCATCCTGCGGTCGCAAATAACCCCGGTGACTTCCCCCCATTTCGCCCAAGCTGCGCTAATCCGGGCATGAACGTCAATTAATTTATGTAAACTACCTAAATCCTAATATCATATTTCTGTGGTATAATTACTTGCTAAAGTAACATCATTTGACATCCAACATCCTGAGTATTTAGGAAAACTGCTCATGTAATACTTACTGGATCTCATCAATACCATTCTATAGATACTCAGTTACTTAGAATAGGTAAGTAAAGTTATTTGCAAGTCTAATTACTCGCAGTGAGCGTGCCTAAAAGCTGAGGCATTTAATTAGTCCGGCCTCGAGCGAAATGGACATGTCACTGTAATTCCATTGCGCTGGTCAATGCGAAGACTAAGCTCATCAGCCTTCATACTGTGCTGAGCCCAATTGAATGACCTATTCGTGAAATCATATATTAGTTGGGCTTACCTGGATGTTAGTCTTTGGTCTACCTGTCCCTATAGTAATAGTAAAGTTTAAGCGGTGTTTTTAACGAGAAATTGATACTAAAATAAAAATATACATAAATATAATCTTATTCATATACGTATGTTATATTTTAAAACATGAAGTCGCCTGAAGGATGAGTTTCATTTTGGTCGTTCGTTTTCAAAGCGACAACACTTGGTGACACTTCACGAAGAACATACATAATACGGACTGTAGTTTTTTATTATAGAAATTTAGAGTTTAATATATAGTCTCTAACGTTAGTTAACAAAAAGTTACCATCAATTAGTGCTTACTAACTATTTTAATCTGTACTGCGAAAAATACTGAAGATAACTGTAAACATACATTACATACTTTACTATTTAATCATCATACAATTAAATTGATACCCACTTTCAACTAATTGACATTATCTTCAATACCTTCCGCTTTAGAATTTCTCATGGCATTCTCAGTAGACAACAATACATGCTGAATACACTTGAACCAATACAAATCTGAGTAATCAAGTCATACTTGTAACAAGCAAGCTCCATCCAATCAAGTGAACTAATTCAAGCCAGTCTATTATGCTGCATACCTTCACCTATTGGTCTGTCCAGCTTATACTAGTAAAGGAACAATGTGCCGGTATGGGGGCTACGCTACAATCCGCAGATCGCAAAACACCTTTGGGTCTGTAGAGAGGTTGCGTACGATTATAGTAGTATAGAAATTCATGGTATCGAATGATCACAGTTCTATAAGATCAAAATATTGTCTCTCTGTTGTTCTGTCTTATTAACAATGAAAGTACTGAGTTCAAATCCTCGGCCTTCTCCTCTACCACAAACGTAGAAGAATTGCTTATGGTAACCACAGGCGATTTCCATGTTCGTAATGGTAGTTATCGAAATCTCGCACTCAGTATCTGGTTATAATTCTTCTAAACCTATCAATAAATTTCGGTATTACGGGGAAAAGGCGTTTTAAAATTGTCAACATTATATCTTAGTGATTTTTATTGAATAATATTACTTTTCGATTTAAAGTTTTCGATGTAATGACTATGTTGAATTGCTAACCACCTTAGTACGAATATGCTCTACTAGTGTACGAGACAAAATTTTATCACAAAGGCACAAAGCATATAAGGTATGCAGAGTCACAGAAATTTATAGAATTAGATCTCATGATTCTGTCTGTGGGACACGTCCAAATATTAATTAAATTTCAAAATACTTATATTTTCACTGATAAACTAGCAGAAAGTAATTAACTACATTATGACCACTTAAGTCGACCATCTTCAAGAAGACGTTTACATGTTTTTTAAATTCTTGATAAAAAGTACATATCTCAGTTATTACCAAAAATATCTTAAACGAATAAAAGGTACTCCTCCTCTTTGAACACTATAAACACCTACTTACCTAGGTTAGATAAGGTAAGTTCTGTAACGGTTATTACATAGTCAAACACCTTAACTTTTCCAATGAAAACAATAATGAACAAACACTTCGAAATTAAAAGAGGAGTTCATTTAGAGATGTGCTCAGGGAACAAGTGAATCAGTACTTCATTTGCATTTGGAGGCCGTTAACGTGGCCATTATTGAAATTTTATGTGAGTTTGATTATTATTCAGTAGACCACTATTAGAGGAGTGGACAGAGGATTAGCGAACTGCCAAGATAACATGGCAAAGCAATTTATAATCTTGCAGAAATCACTTGTTTTACTACTAAATGAATGAGCATAAGTACATTTTAATATTCCTCACTCACTGCTCGCATGTGTTGTTATGGATATTATTTATGAACATTTCTTAGTTCCTAACATAATACCTACAATATGAACTGACATTTATTCATGTTAGTTTAAGCTAGATATAAACATCTACCATCTACTATTAGGAATTAAGAAATGTACATAGACAATCTCCATAGTAATATACATATAATATATTGTATGAACATTTTTTACTATACTAAAGTGATACATTTTAAGAAATACAGTCAACTTGTTAATACTCCACTCTATGTTATCTCACCTTAAGTGAGTAGTCATTGTTGAGTTATGTAATGGAAACCTGGTAATTGCTCTCAAAGCGCTAACATGCATAATTTCGCGGCCCCTAACTAAGGCATGTTAGCATGTATTGTGTTAATACTACATTTAATTTTAACAAATGATTATCTTTTTAAATGGCGACGTTAATTGAAGTATGTAATCTTTTTAACTTAAAAAAAAATATAACTAACACAATGTATTAAGAATCCAATTTTCTGCGCAATGCGAATGTTTTGAGAATGACTCTCGAGAACTGAAAATTCACCAGATAAGACTGGCGTGTAATTGCTCTCGTTTTTTAACTGCCTTATCAGATGGTTCTTCAGCCACATTTCGTACTCCAATCCGATCTGACCAATCGTCTACTGTTACTTCAAAATTCGACTTTAAAACTGATAAGTAAAGTCGAGATTAAAAATTCTATGTTTTTAAATTGTCTTCGCAGCATTTTCCCGTATTATATGTGGACATCCATCAGGATGGACGAGCGTTTTGTAGAACCAGGTATTGGACACTTTAAGATTGAGACGATTTCTGGGGATAATAATAAACGAGGTAAAATTGACGTTGCTTTAGGTGCAGAATATTGCTTGTACGAAATCTAGCTACAAGTAACGATGAAAAAACTACAGACATGACATTTAGATATAAAAACCAGCACAGAAAACTAAGCCTAAGGTGAAGTAACCTTAGAAAATACTCACGGTCCTACTCAAAAGCTTAAATACCTTACTAAAATATATTTTTGTAAGTTATAGACAATGTATTGTTAATGGACAGTATTCACACATTCATTTTTATATTGACACGATCTAACATATTTGTATAATAAAATTTAAAATCATTTATTTCTTTACGTAGGTACATTAAGCACTCTTATAAACGTCATATCATTTTTCTGGAGGAATATTCCAAATGTCATTATCATTAAAATAATCTACAGTCTTATAGTATCCTCTTCAACAAATACAGCGTTTTATATGTTTCTTAAATTTACATTCTGGTAGTTCACACACGTCATTCGGAATTTTGTTATAAAAGCGTACACACTGCCCCACAAATAATTTTTTCACCTTACTAAGTCTCGAGAAAGCTATGTCAAGATTATTTTTACTTCTCAAATTACGGTTATGTCTGTCACTATTTTTAGAGAACAAGTTTAGATTTTTACGAACGTACATGATATTTTCGTAAATAAACTGACCGGCAACTGTTAGAATATTTATTTCCTTAAATCTATCTCGAAGTGATTCTCGGGATCGTAGTTGGTATATAGCTCGGACTGGTCTTTTTTGTAGAATGAAAATGGTTTCAATGTCTGTTGCGTGTCCCCACAGTGAAATACCATAAGACATTATACTGTGAAAGTAACTGAAATATAATAATCTGGCAGTTGTTACATCCGTCTATTGCCTTATTTTCTTGACGGCGTAGGCAGCCGAGCTAAGCCTCCCCGCTAGAGTTGCAATATGTGGGCCCCGCTGTAACGTGCTATCTATAGTTATGCCGAAAAAAATTGTACTAGGAACAAAATCTAATTCGTTACCATTTAATATTACTTTATTATGAGTCTGTTTAACATTTGGCAAAGAAAACTTGATGCATTTTGTTTTTTTCGCATTAAGTAACAGATTATTAGCAGTAAACCAGTCTAGTAACTTAGAGAGAGTGTTGTTCATTTCGTCAATTTCGATTGTCTTTTTACTTACCTTAAAAAGAAGGGAAGTATCATTAGCAAACAACACAATATTTGAAAGGTTTTGCACCATGAATGGCAAGTCACTGATGTACGTCAGAAAAAGGAAAGGGCCTAAAATAGATCCTTGTGGCACGCCCATTTTCACAGTGGACCCAGAAGAATTAACGTCCTTGACTTGTACCATTTGCATTCTATTATCAAGATTAGATTTAAGGAGATCGAATGCCCTATCCTTCACGCCGTAATACTCCAATTTTATGAGTAAGGTTTGATGTTCTACGCAGTCAAAAGCCTTAAATAGATCACAAAATACCCCTATTGCATTTTGTGATTCTTCAAATGCCTCATAAATATTGCGTACTAAAGCAACTCCTGCATCTATTGTTGAATGCCCTTTGACAAAACCAAATTATTGATTATGCAGGAGATTGTTCATGTTGAAATGCTGAACCAATTGATTTAACATAATATTTTTGAAAACTTTACTAAGTACAGGAAGCACTGAGACAGGCCTGTAGTTTCCCGGTTCAGTTTTTTTGCCAGATTTATATAAAGGTAGTACTTTACTGTATTTCATAAGATCGGGGAACACACCACTATTAACGCTGGTATTATACAGGCAAGCCAAATATGGTGCCAAAATATGTATTACATTACTGATTAAACTAACTGATAATCCCCAGAGGTCTTCTGTATTTTTTAATTTTAAAGATTTAAAAGTCTTTACAACAACATTTGGCTCAATTTTTTTAAAAGTAAATACTGAAGAACATGACATAACATTTTCCTCTAATAAAATTTAAGCTTGTACGGGCGAAGAATTAAGGGCTTCAGTCGTTTTTACGGGTATGTTAGTGAAAAATGTATTTGATCTGTAATTTTACCATTATCTGTGTCTAGTACATAATCTGTGTAAGAGCTGATATTTCCTGTAACGGCAACGCAATGCGCCTTGGGCTCTGCAGGGGCTGCGCTTTGCGCTTGGCCCTGCGGCCCTGCATTGATTCTCCTGAAGGCGCAAGGGTCACTGTACTTTGACACGGACCGCGGCTGTCACCGGTCTATATTGAACTAATATTGCCGTTGGATAATCCAATTAGTGCAGTGGAACTGACGATATGGACAGTGAGGATTGCACTGCCTTTGATGTTGACATACCTATGTACTGTTACATTGATAATTAAATTGTTATGTATTCAATTTACCTATGTGATAAAATACATAAGGATAATAATGTGGCGAATAGATAATATAGATTTTTCTAGCAATGGCTCGGTGGCTCAGTGGTTAGTGATCCTGACTACCGATCCGAGAGTCGTGGGTTCAATCCCCACCCAGGGCAAACATTTCTGTGATGAGCAGAATTGACTGTATCTGGGTGTATTATATCTATATATGTATGTATTTAAACGTATATGTGTTTGTATATTAGTCTCTGGTTCCCATAATACAGGGAATCCTAGTTTGGGGCCAGATGACCGTGTGTGATTTGTCCCGAATATTTATTTATTTAAGAAGATGCGTCAATTACAAATTCAAATTTCAATATGCAGAGATTTATTCAATTTTACTTTTGAATAAAATAAACTTATATCTCACAACCAAGTACAGATATTTTATTTAAATGTATGGACAGTAACCCTGTCCAAAGTTTCTCACGCCCGCCCTAAACATTAGTAAATAATTACATGTATAATAGTTTTTAAATATGACAAACAGCTTCAATCTGCTCAAGTGTGAAGACGCGTGCTTAAATTTTATTTACTGCTAGAAAAGCAAAAACCCCTTGTCATTCAAATTTCGACAGTATTGTGAACTAACTTAGAATTGTGCCCCTCGAATTCAAATTAAATTTAATTGTAAACTTTAGGGCGTGTTAGTGATAAGTCAATGAATCTGTTAGTGATGTTTTATGGTTTTCATAACACTCAATTGATCACACATCAGCTCACATACACAACGTTGTTCCGAGAGCTGTCACCATAAATTAAAGTCCCTGGGAAACGTTTACGGAGCTGCTATCTTTTTATAAAATTTGAATTTGAACTTTAAATGTAAATTGAATGTTGAGCTTTTAAAATTGAACAAAGTAAGTAGAAAGAAATGTAAATAGAAGTGATTCAACTGTGTTTAATATAACATATATCCCATTCACGGTTTTCCATTAAACCATCAGGTCTCCAAAACTATTTGTCCACTCCTAAATAATTCCCTTGGCAAAGAAAAACATCCAATTCACCCTGCATCACGAAGCGGACGTTTAACTTTCCTATCGTGTTCGGGGTAGGAATTAGTTGCGACGTTGATCGATGTCGGTGCAACCGGCCCCGATGACCCGCGCTAATAGACCGCTCTTTTATCGGCTTTGCACAAATGTTGGTACGTGGTTAGTACATATTTCGCAAATATGATAATGTTTAGAATTTAGGTAAAAGGCTAAAATAAATAAAAAAATATTAATGTCCTATAATAACTTATAAAAAGAAAAACGAAATCATAAACCTGTCTTATTGTGGACTAACAGACCCCTGTAATTAAAGTCGTAAAGAATCTCACTAATTAGAAGCCAAAAAAGAGGCGAAATAACAAAACACAATCAGCCGTATCTCACGGATGCAAATCCGAATTCGACGGATGTCGCGGCATCGTATCGCAATTAATGTTAGCATTTACCCGGCACCGGCGGCGCAGGGCGACGTGGATCCGTACAAAGCCCATTTGATCCGCGCTTCGGCTTTGCGACAGGCAAATCCGACGTGTATCGCTCCTGATCTAGAAAGTACTAGATGTGCTATGTATGAAGAAAACAAATATATATGGCGATAGACAAAAGCTGCAGCAGTAATTTTGGAGAACAGACGAAAAGCCTTATTTGTAAAATTCCTTCATCAAGTCTGTGCAGCTTTTTCTGGTTACAATTTAGCTGATTTCTTTTTACACATAAGTATCTAAATTTCAATAATTTTGCGTTAATAATAGATATGCCAACAGTCTCCGTTGATTTTCCTAATTTTTTTGTTAGTTGCAGGACTTGCAGGGTATGCCACTTCAATTTTCTCTATGCATTTAATGGTATTGTAATAAGAGATACTCTTGTTTTCCTGACACAATTAAAACAACATTTTAGGGGATTTCAGACAATGCTTGTTATACCTAAGTACTTACTTTTAATATTTAACTCATTTTAAACGCTTCTATTTTGAGTAGCTTTAAAGATTATTCGTTTGTACGTTTTTCTAATGAATACCTAAGCAGATGATGCCCTAATTATTAAACTGCAGCTATATTTTTAGAAATTCATCTGAATTTTTAAAAAAAAATCTTCAAAATACAGTTTTGGTCAAACTGTACAACAATTATGCAAGAAATTAAGACTGTCAGATTAGTCTGTATCGATTTGCATTCTATTCTCAAAAAAGATGACTTAGGTTTTAATAAATAATATTAATATAATTAAAGTGGGCTTTGATACCTACTTGTACCTAAATAATTACCTGAAGTACTTAACTGAACAATAATACATCATAACAGACAACCATTAAACTAGCCAACTTGCAAGATTAACATCTCGGATCCTCGGTACGTCAGGCTTACCCTGCTTTAGAACAATAGACCTTCAAGGGGTATCTATTTGAAACTGTCAAACATTTAAAACGTCTCACAACTAGCAATACGTATGTAAATGCCTATGGTCCCTTCTCAGGCACTTTATTGTTATGGCAAGATGCTCTTAAACATCTCTTGATGTATGTATATTGTTGTGCCAAGATTCTAGTTGTAGGGAACACTGCAGTTAAGAATGTACAGCACGCAAATTCACGCACACAATTATGTGTATGAGTAGGTATTAACTCATTACACAGTTCTAAAAATATACTCTTCAAAAATTATGAATCCATTATCATTTTTATTTGATTTATTTATTCAGACTATTCCATACAAGTTATTAACAATCATTACTGTACTCTCGTATTTAAAATAATAATAATAATATAATAATAATAATCTCGTGTCAATAATCTGAATAAATTGCTTACTACTCTAATTAATAACTAACTCTAATTAGTACTAATAACTTACTCATCAAACTGGCCAGCCGTGTGTACACCGCCCAGCGAACCGTGTCTAAGTGCTCGGGATTCCGATTGCAAATGTTCGAGAAATTCAAAACAGGCCGTTTGGATGTCAATGAGCGCTGATCCGATTTATTGAACTGATTTTAGAGTGCCATCCAAATCACCGTTCCATTTGTTTTCGCACTGTTATTTCACTAGGTAGGCCTCCCTCTTCTACCTAGCGTTATTCCAGTCTGAGCCAGGAGCGGAATATTATGAAGGTATAAATAAATAATTTTTCATGTAACCTTTCATTATCTGGTATATAACTACGTAAGAAGCGGTCGTGGCTCAGTGCTGCTTGCGGGTTAAATGACTACAAACACGGTCATAACCCGGATGGGTTTGACTATTAGTGGCATTTATCTCGGCGGTTTCCGTGCTTTGCAAGGTACGTTAAGCCGTTGGTGCCGGCTGCTATCGCTAGGTGGCAGTCGTTAAGCCATGTCGGAGGCCTTATAGACGGCTTGAAAACTTCTGACTTTGGGGTTGGCCACTAGCCCCAAATAAAAAGAATAAAAAAAAGTTTCAAAATAATAATAACTAATGCGAATTATGAAAAAATCCCTAAGTTTTAGTGTAGCGAACGGACGAACTTTTTTGTTTTATTTTATAACCTATTGGACTCTATTAATGTAAGACAATCCGTTCCCATTAAAGTTTTAACTTAGATTTTTTACCATGACTTCCGTACTCCTTCATCTCTCGAAAGAAATAAGTACATACAGGGCGTTATTTAAAAAACACATCGTTTGTTACAACAGTAAACCTTAACTACTGATATTTAATCAACTAAATTCGCTAAGGTACAAAACACTAAACATTAACTTCGCTAACTATTCAAAGTGCACCATCAATTCCAGCCGGTCCCGACGACCCATTGTGACAAATATCAAAACGTTACGAGCAAACTGTTCCATTAGTCAAATTAATTATTTACCATCTTACAGACTGGAAACATTAGTTCCTTTGACCATATCGCTGAGTACTTGTTACCCAGGAAGGGATTGAAATATTGACAATCGAGGTAAGAGGCAAGTTGTCAGATGTTCAACTTGGATTGTGTACATTAAACTTTGTGTTTAGATGTCGCTTCGTGTTCTCTATTAGAAACTTTGTCTGGTACAACTTTTACCAGTACCTTAAGTCCTTGTACTTTTTAGGAGAATTCTCACACAATAACTATAAATAAATAACCAACATAGATCAAACACATACGATATATTTCATATAACTTACGTTCCTAATTTCATTATTTTTATGGGTAAATTTTCTTTGATTCTGTATCGACAATCAACCAAGCAAACACTATGGCAATTTGATATCAAGTGCATTCGTAATCCGTCTGTCTGCCGCGAACAATACTCCGGAATACATTAACTCAGAGTCAGCAAAACCGCGGTCTCAGCTTACAGGACGTCCCTCCGGCCTTTGATGGTTTCCTATTTCTCTCAAATACTAAATTACTACCCGGCTACCGTTGGCTTGGATGGTTGCTTTGTCGTATTGCAAATAACAGCTTTGTTAACTCACCGCAAAATAATTCTGTTTCTTGTTAACATACCTATTTAACCACATCTATAGCTATTCTTGCATTTATATTTATTGAATGTTATTTGATGTGCAAAGTAGCAGTAGATTAATTAATTACAGCAGTAGATTACTTTCATATAAAAACATATTTCTTAAAACAGATCCACGGCTTGGTTTTTTAAATATGATAACCAAGAAAGCAATAAAGTAAAAATAAATTGCACTGCCAGTCATAATCCCAAATTGGTTTCCAAATATCGAATTTAAAAAAAGGAATCTCTGATTGAATCAACACGCGATAAATCAGGAGACTATTAAGGGGCCTCTATTGTATATCGGACAAAGAGGTGAGGCAATCTGGAAGAGCCAATGTGGTGATTAAAAAACGCGTAATATTTCCGAAAAAAGTAACCCTGTTCTATTTTATGGTGTAGAATAATAACCCGTGCTGTCAGATAGATAAGCTCCTGACTGGTGTTGCACCAAAGAAGCTGAAATTTTAATAACTGAATAATTAATCCTGGAACACGTGTATTTTTAATACTATTATAGCATACTATCTGACAATTCTAAACAGTAGATTTAAAGGAAAATTAAACTTTTAAAACCTTTCCTTTCCTTTTTAACCGACTTCAAAAAAAAGGAGGAGGTTCTCAATTCGTCGGAATCTTTTTTTTTTTTAATGTATGTTCACCGATTACTCGAAGACGCCTGAACCGATTTGAAAAATTCTTTTTTTGTTTAAAAGGGTATACTTTACAGGTGGTCCCGTATAAATTGTATCGAAATCGATTCAGCGGTTTTGGAGAAAATCAACAAAAACATAGCAAAATTGGAGTTGTTGCGATTGAAGTCGGTTGTTTTTAACGTATTCAGCGTGGTCAATTATACATTGAAGGAAAATCTAATACCCAAGTATCGCAAAAAGGCGCAATTACATTCTGGGCTCTTAAGCGTATTTTAGGGTTAAATTAAAATAAGTAATAAAATTAATACTAAATATGATATGTTAGTATTTATTTAATTATTTTAGTAGCACTTTTTGTATGTCATATACATTAAAGTCCGTGGAAAAACATGACGTTACATTATAAGTTATCTAAACGCGTTGAATAACTTCATGAACATTGCAACATAGCTATTCCTAATATTGTTCTCTTTTTTTTACAAAAATGCGTGACTCTTCCAGTTTCTGTTACTCTGCAGACTTCTATTGTGTTCAAAGCAATATTGAGTGTGAATGTTAGGGCAAGTAATTGTGAAGATGTTGGCATCGGATTACGGAGGCCCTTCTCTGGGGCCGCGGAGGGCAAGGGACGTTTGAGGGATAAGTGATACATCAGTGTCCTCTGATATCCGACCGCTATCCATCCTGCTATGATGTGCGTTTAAAATTTTGAATGCGAGGTCAGATATTGTTGTCACAGTCATTTTTTATAGCTGCGCAAGTATTATAAGATTTTTTGTTGACGTCGTTTACATTTATTATTACTTAGTTAAAACCTTTTGCTTAGGCTAAAAGAAGGAAAGGTTAATTACTTATCCATACTGTAATTATAACATACATTATCACTATATTGTTTGCTACAGCTAGTTTAGATATTTTAATTGAAATGTAATTTAATTTAATACTTTAGCCGGGACAAATTGATTTGTTAAGGAATATGATTGGTCAAGTTGGTTTTACTCATGCTCGTAATTAAATACATACGTCCTATTTAATTATAAAACGTGTATATGCTTCCGTGATACTTCCTTATAAAATATGTAAGTATTTATCTTAAAATAATGATATATAAAAACCCAAAAGACAGGAGGAAACAGCGAAGAATTGTTTACTGAAGGGGAAATAATTAGAGCAGATTTGAAAAGGAAAGAATGGAAGGAAACAAAAAACAATAATAATTCATCAGGTAAAATAAGAGATAATCCAGAAATTTTAACAATAGGAAAAAGGGAATTTCGCCTGGGAATGGGATACGAAGCGAAGGGAGATGAAGCAAATTAGCAATTATATTATGAAAAATTCAAACGAGAGCTTTGTTTAAAAGCGGTGTCGTATACCGTGTTTTATTTTGTAAATTTGAGCCTAAAAAAATTCAAATAAAACGTACGGTGCTTTGAGTACAATGCTTATTTTGTTGTTTTACCTTTACTTATTTTACTGGGTTTTAGCTAATTATGTTACAAAATAAAATCTTTTTCGGATTCTTTCGCCAAATATTGAAAAATTAATCATTTTATTTCAATAACATTCATGGTACTTTGAAGATGTCACAGCAAAAGACAGATCGGCATGATCTATTATCATGTTAGTGTGGGGAAGGAATCTACGAATTGGAAAGATTTATATCTAGTCAAATCGCTGCTTAAATTTTGTAAATTAATTCTAGATTTGTGTATCGATATACATTTATTGGAATTTTGAGTGTGATGATTTTCAATCATTGATGAAATATGTATTACATATTTAAGTGATAAAAACTTTAGCATGGTAGCCAGAAGACATTAATTGTTGGACATAAGCCTACCACATAGACTTCATCTGAGCCAGGTTTTCATATGCATATAGCAGCTTCCTGCAACCCTAACTAGATCGTCAGTCCATTTGTTTGTGGGCCGTGCAACACTACATCTTTTGCCGCGTTCATGTTAACTATTTGATGGCCACCTTAATACTAATAATACTAATTTATATACGGTGACTTTAAATTAATTATTAATAACAAAGGGTGTGCATGTGCGGGTGATAAAAAACGATTAAAAAAATTTGACTCTTCATACTACTTTGGTCAGTCAGTTGATCACTTAGTATGATGAGTCAATTTTTTGCCATTTGACTATTAGTTCTTTAGGGAAAGTTGTTTGTTATAATGAGCACATGCATAACATTTCGTATCAAGAACCAATTTAAAGTCAGGCTATATATATTTCAGAATATTTTAAGCGTAACAAAAATTCCACTAAAAAGACCACTCCGAGAAACTTTAACAGGGTTTAATCTACTCGTGAAATTGAACATAACTTTTACACACCTCTTTTTGGTTCTATATACATGGTGTTAAAAAAGTGCGTTTGAATTTAAGGGGTTACTCAGAATGTAGTATAGAATACAGGTCCCGCCCCCCCCCCCCCTCCTTAAAATAAAATTTCTAGCACTTTTTTAACATCCTTTAAAAGTAGTAACTTGGTCAATTCTAGTCGTGCTTATTTTATTTGAAAATCAATGTGAGACCTTTCTCACCATTGAGCATAGACACAGCCACGCTTGCAAATCCCGTGTCACCATAATTTACATATGGCGCCGATGTACCCGGGCCCGCACGTGTCTCTCGCCGCTTCACGCAGATTACATTTATTTTCAATCTTCCGGCCAAATTGATCGCAACTATTTTACTGCCAATCCGCATTGTTTGTTTGATTGAGATGTATAAAGTATTTGTACGTCTGATTGGCAATATTTAAATTTTGACACGAGACCATTGCTTTGCTGTTTTATTTACATTATTTTTTTATTTTTCTTAACAGTATATCGGTAGCTATTATAACAGACAGAATACAAAATTGAATTAAATTCGAATTAACAACCTTTAAATTAATTTTAATTAGCTTATCACGGTCCTGTAAGCAAAACCGAAGTTAGATTGAATATTTTCCAAAGATACAAAGGAGTCCCGAGTTCTTTGATGATAGATTGTTAGAAGACATTTTACGAGATTACGCTCCAATGGGTACAGTTTACAAAGGAAAGATGAAAGGATTAGGTAAAAAAGCCTAACCCTAAGAGGTAATTTTTATAAGGTCTTTGGTGCTTAATATATAGGAAAATTTATAATTTCTAGATACGTATGAACAAGTCTTCTAGCCAAAGTACCAAAACTTTCTAAAGTACTATTCGGGTTGACAGGATACTCTACCAATACAATATCGAGCCCAGAATATTATTGACGCTGATTATGGTCGGATAAATTATATTCTCTGTCCACTGTGCCGTAAGAGGAGGGTCAAGCAAAAAACAGTGCGTTGTGCCGCAAGATGTCCGGCGCAGTTTGTCTTCATTGCCGACAGGTTTATGGCTGGGGTGCGGTAAATAATATCAACGCGGGAAAAACGTCATGCAACATTCATAGTTCTAATTCTAATGCGGTCTCCTTGATTTTCTGAGGCGCTTTTCCTGTCCTTTGCTAACAAGGTTTTTGTGAGAGAACCGTGGGTACGAACGTGAACAATTATTCTTTAGATTATAAGCTCTGTGCGAACGTCACACTTCTCGACCATTTACAGTTTGGTTTACCATGTTCCATCCATATCTCTGACCACCTTGAGCTCCTAGGCGTGGATTTAACATCTAACCTCAATTTCGGGAGATATATCGAGTCCAAGGCAAAAACTGCAGCCAAAAAGCTCGGAATCCTGTCGAAAGTGAGACTATACTTCACACCGGGACAGCTTCTGTCTTTATACCAAGCTCAAGTCCGATCATGTGTGGAGTACTGTTCTCATTTATGGGACGGATCGGCTCGTTACCAGCTTGATGCCTTGGATTCTATTGACCGACGCGCCAGGAGACTCATTGGCGATGAGGAACTTGTTTCTAACAAGCTCCAAAGCCTCGAGCATCGCCGAAAAGTCGCCTGTTTATCGGTGTTCTATAGGATTCATTTCGGAGAGTGTGCTCAGGAACTTCACAATCTCATACCCCCTTCTCCATTCCATCATCGGACGACCAGGCGTAGGGGGAGGTTTCACCCTTATGTTGTAGATATTCCACCTATACGCACTAAACGATTTGAGTCATCGTTTATTATGCGGACGGCTAAGGAATGGAATTCTCTACCTGCTTCTGTGTTCCCCGATTCGTACGATTTAGGAATCTTCAAGGTGCGAGTGAACAGGCACTATTTGAGCTTGCGTGCTACATCTTCGGCAGCATCGTCACTTAACATCAGGTGAGGTGTTGCCAAACGCACTCAAATCTATGATAAAAAAAAAAAAAAAAAAAAAATGTTCAAACCTTCTGTTTGTAAACATTTTGTACATTTAGTAAATTTTAAGTAAGCTTAAGTTTATTACATTTCACAATTTAAAATTACAGACAACAGCAACTAAAAATTTCCTCTTAACGAAAACGACGATGCGTGTTTCCTTTCAGCGCTGATGATTTTCAGACTTTTACATACTTTATAGTCGTTAACATGTCATAAACTTAGATAATTTGACCGACAGGTACTTTTCGATCAGTCTCGATCAGCGTTGTGGTTCGAAGCTCCAGAGTAGTCTATGCTCAGAATAAAAGTTTTCTTACATGTGATAAGTAAGACAACATGATGTAGTGCTTTCTGATGTCTTTATAATTTAATGATAGATACACAAACACACACTTCTAAGGGTTAAACGCATATACCTTCTCCGTCTCGTCGTGGATGAAAATAAAACTTATTATGTTAAATATAGCACGAACGCATTATTGCAAGGATATAAATAACAAACTATATCTTTTCAAAAACTGAGTTTATGACCAAAGTAATATTATTCAATGGTCTCTGTTTTATAGGCATTATTTGTCCAACATTCACAGGCCAACACGACAGATGTACTGAATGTCCTATCAGAGACAACCCGAAACACTTATAACCGAAAGACGTCTCTAATCCCACTAATATAATAATATCATATGCCTAAATACAAAACTATGATAATGGAAGTAAAATTATTCACCCCAAAATCGCTTCCTAATCCATAGTTTCACCCCAAAATGTGGTTAAATGCAACTATTTCTGGTAAATTGAAGTAAAAGGGAGCCCTAATCAAATTCCACGATAGATATGGGGAAAAAGATAATCGAATATTATGATTCACTTAAGTTTTTTACCGTAATATAGTCCGTAAAAGTGGTGAAAGAGATAGTTTCATGGTTCGATATGATGACTGTGCTGAGTTGGCTATGTAGGTAGGTAACACGACTCGGGTAGCTGTGTAGTGTAAAAAATGCATATTAAATATACAAGTAGTGTTTATTATGTTTTCAGTAAACGCCATTATATAAGCACGTGATGGGTTTTACTATATAATACTTTCAAAATAAATATTATGAATGTTGAATTCGCGGATCTTTAATAAGTAGAGGTACACTTTTTGGTGTACTTGACATAGAACACCAAAATTCCATTAAGTATATTTTTTTCTTTGAATGCTTCCCTAAAATGCCTTGGAAATTCACATAATATTATTATCTATCCATATTATTTTCTTGTAATGCCGTTGGGGCGTACAAGCAATTTGGCTTAGCGAGCACTTTGATAAAAAATAACAGTATTCTATTTGGAGGCTATAAATCATACATTACCTGGTAAGATTACCAGGAGCGTAAGGGTTGCGAAGGATATGTTTCTATATGTATTCTAAGAAACTCGACAAACCTTCTCTTCTGTGTTATCATTATTTTTTTCATAATTATTCTTTCATTTGTGTCCCTATCCTAGCTGATTCCATGTTTTGATCGACTATTGCAGTTGAAGTGAAATGTAGTTTAGGAAGAGATTCCGTTTTCCTACCTCTTGCTTTTGAATTGGGACTTAGCATTTGTATATTTCGATCACTATGCCATGCTACTGTTAGTTAGCATAACTACAGAGTTCTGTGTTAAGGGGTTGCGAGGTTGCTTCTGTGACAGGCAATTTGTCATATGACCGCTCAACCGAAGAGTGGAAGATGAGATTCGCCGTCGTGCGGGATTTGAATTTTGTTATTGTTACACCATTGTGGTTTTAACATTATTGTAAGGTACTTGCATGTTGTTTATGATGCGCTCGATTTATGATCGGAGGTTCTAAGATAATGTTTGTTACTCATATAACAAGTACCTAAACCACGTTTAAAAGCGGTAAATATAATAACTACGAGTATATTATATTTATTGATCTCTTTTGCATTGATGATGAGAGGTCAGATGACCAATTAAAAACCAACCAATGTTTCGCTAATTAATTGAACAACATTATTCTTCTAAATCACTCAAACATTACCCTAGGGTAATCCTTTCCTCGTGTGGTAAAATAACATGCGTTGGGGTAAAAATAGGTCATGCGGACATGGGCTTTAATCTGTTTAATTAACATGGAAAAAAAGGTTCGATTTACACCCCACGGGCATTGCTATTGCAGCTAATGATGTGTTAATCCTTGGCAGATATAGCGAATAAAATATTGATGGGATAAAAATAAACGACAGATGACTCACAAGTAAAAGTCAAAAATTGAAATGATTTTATCAATAGGGAGGTATATGACTGCGAAAAATATATTTTAACGATTTTGAACAAGATTTTACCATTCATTTGTTTGCCGGCTCTTAAAAAATATTTCAATTAGCCCATTTATTTCGGAGAGACACAAAATTTAAACCAGATGAGACCAAATTATCTCATTTCGTTATAAAACCGAAGACATTTCTAAAGGCAATTTCTGTGCGGAAGGCGCTTTCGGCGAGAACACCACCTGGGTATCCGGAGAGGTGAATATAATAAATTGGATTAAAACGGTAACAATTGCTATACAAAATATTTGTTTCATTGATATACAAAAAGTGCTTCAAAGAAACAAAACAGTTTATACAGAAATACAAAAAAAAAAAATTTTCAAATAATTGTTATACGAGTATATGTTTACCCTTTCAATCCGTGATTTCGTAACAAATTACATTAATTCAAAACACAATAATTTGTTAAAAAATTATTGCAATTACAAAATATATACGAATTAATTACTTATGGTATATAGACAAAAAAGAAATATAAGTACAAACTACGTAATATCAAATAGGATAAAACAATGCGTTTAACATTGGATAAAGCTTACAAAGAAACAAATCCTACCTCTCACAGAACATAACCCTGCGGCATTTAAATAAAATCCCTGGCAACGGTAAGTATTTTTTTACGGGATAAATAAGTGGAATGAGGGCCGTTTAGACGATAATACATCTTAGGGTCAGGAAATAAGGGTTCTATTAGTGTGTTCGGCCCGGCCGGTGAGGTTAACTCAATTTTTCCCGGACTCGTCACCGGCCTGCCGATGCGTTCACGTGAAAACCGTTTCTTACGAGTTTTCCATTGCAGGTCTATTTTGTTCTTGAGTGGATTTAGTGATATTTGCCTAAATGCGATTATATCGTTGCGAATCAGAATCCTGTCAGGTGTTGATAAGTGGTGACGAGACGAGGAATAATGGCGAGGTAGTGGAGTGCGACTTTTTTACGGTGTTAGAAAGGGGGTTTAAAAATTGCGATCAAAGCAAATTAAGTCCAAAATTAGAGTTTATTAATTATGTTGCAACTACATTATATTTCAGTTAATGTGATAGGTTATTCTATAAAAACTCACATCAAACTATTTCTAACATCAAGGATTCATCATTGATTTTTTATGGTAAAAAATGTGACCTAATACGAATCAATAGCTGGTTTTTAAAGAAACATAATGGTATCCACGTAATGAATAAAAACATTTTTGCTCATAACTACTACAATTATTGTTTTGTCTAAAGTATGAGTTTTAGGCAATAAATCAACAAGGCACCAAAATATAACGATGGTTTCACGAAAAGAAAATTCTAAAAGATGAAACATTAATGCCTCGCATATATCTCTTATATCCATATCTCATCTTTGTGTATTTTTCATAATTATTCAAGGTTTGCTTACCTTTGAATTCGACTCCATTAAAGGCGCGGGCTGGCGGAAGCGTCTCTGCCGGATACCTTTTCTCGGGCGGCTTGTCTTTGGCGGTGACATCAATGGCGGCGCTGTAGGTTGACCAAGCTTTATCGAGGCCCTAATGTACAAACTTTGTACAGTAGTGGTCTTCTTTAGACGGATACATGAACGCACAGCATTTATCGGTATGGCACGGTAAAAATGGGCTTCGTTTAAGAAAAATAGTTTATTATAATTTTAATTTAATAAGTTTACTGCTTATTACGCTCGCGTAGTCGCGTATGTGATCCAAAAAAAAAATAGCAATACATATTATATTACTTAACTACTTTTTAAGTAAATCAGTAGACAAATAATAGATAAGTATATAAAATAGTTTTTTTTTTCAGTTATGGAGTACATTAAATTCATTACATCTAACTAATATTAAAAATGCGAAAGTATGGATGTTTGTATATGTTTATTAATTGTTTGTTCCGCTTTCACGTCGAAACTACTGAACGATTTCGAATGAAATTTGGTAGGTAGAAAGAATAAGTACTTTTATTCCGAAAAAATTTATGATTCCCGTAGGATACCTACTTCTCAACGGGAGAAACGAAAATGTGTTTGTACTTCTTTCACTTGTTGTTTGTACGTTACAACGGAGCAACGGATCGACCTGAATTTTTTGCACAAAGATAGTTCACAGGGTTGGACATGACATAGGCTATATTTTGTCCTGTAAAAATATCGATTTCCCTCAGGAATCACATCGAGAATCCCAAAATAATGCAACTTTACAAAAAAAAATACTTATTAATTTCACTGAAACTTCGCAAATAGGTTCCACGCTCGAGAGCCGCTTGCGGCTCGCGCACTGAGCTCCCTCAGAAACATTCATAAAGCGACATCCACGAGGGCGGAGCTGCGGGCAAAACCTACTTACAAATAAGAATAACATCAAAGTTTTAAAATATAAAATCTCAATAAAAAGAAAAAAACGGTCACCCTAACAAATGTTTGATGTTCATTCCGCATAAACAATTGTGTAGGTATACGGTATGAAAGCTTTCCTTCCTTAGGGAGTACCTATTGTCACAAAATGATCAGTCGGTGGGTCTCCAGAGTCAAAGCCGAAGTGAAGATGGGAAATTAATGAAATGGGACTATTTGCTGACGAGTTTTTGTCATCTGCTCAAAACCATTGTTTTTACGTTAAACCTAGAAAGTTACCTTTACCTCCATCCTTCTAACCACTAACCACCTCATTCGATTCAGATGCAGTAAATGCATTATTTAGTGGGCAAATTCGAATCCCGTCCGCTAACCCTTGGCTGGAAACCATGTTATCCCAATTTCCTTTCAACACCTTGACCAGTTTATTCAATTTGTACCCTATTATGGGGACGGAAGGAACATAGATTGATTTATTGTACCAACAAGTCAGATTAGAAAACCGCAAAGGTAGGTTTTTCTTCTAGATATTCTGCTCTTTTATTTATGAAGAGTGATATTAAAATCATATTACAGTAATCAGAATAAATATGTAAACTTATATAAATTACTATTCTAGAAACCTTTTTTTACTGTACCGTAAAAACTGTGTAAAAGCTTCAAATTGGTGCGAGTATTAGAATATCTTTAATTTAAACTAAAAAATGTATTATTTTAATAAAAACATGTAAGTGTCAATAATAATTGGTCTCACACTGTGTCACACTTGGTCGATTTTTCAACTAATGCTAGACGTGTCTTTTGGGAAAATTTTAGATTTTCACAATGATTTTAATTTTACTAATGTATAGCTATTGATATGTGGTTCTCTTTTTTGATTCCCAGAAAACACAACCTTACATAGAACAAAATAAAATTAATGATCACGCAAGTCACTGACCCCGCACAGTACGGGAGCAAATAAATAAATAACATTTCACCTGAAATAAAAGGACAATAAACGTGGGTAGTCCCAAAAACGCAGTTAATCGCATTCGGGGACTGCTTGCGAGCTCAAATGGCTTCATTTACGATTTTTATTTCCGGTTAGTGCTGAGAGTAGATTTCAAGATTCTCATGAAATAGTTGTTTTATTTGAAATCAGAAAATCTTTTGACTTTTTTTAAAAGTCTTTCTCCAAATATTAATTTCAAAAGAACTCAAACATTTCAAATTAACGCAAAATTCAAATCTCACTTTTATCTGCAAACGATAACCTATATTCACCACACATATGCGTTTTTTTTAAATAAGTAATTTTTTTTGAAGAACCTACCGTTTTAAAGTAATTTCTCTATCTATAGTATCGATAACATTTTACAAAGCGTGTAACGGCGCATCTCTACGGATAATAAGCGCTATCGGTGTATTGAGATTAACTTGCTTTTATAGCACCAGGTTAGTGTACATTAAATTTAACGATTCTACTTCATTGGACCATGGCTCTAAATTGTCCTGGTCTACGGACAACGACGCTAAGTGCTACTTTAACTGTTTACTAATAGAATTACAATTTTGATACATACAGTCTAATTATGTACCTATTATAATGATGCGGTTACAAAATATATATTTGAAATGTGTAGGAAAATAAAACAACATATAAAATATTAATAAAGTATGTAAAGTCATTATTCGGCGAAAAGCTGCTGGCATAATACAATACAAAAAAGAAGTCCTAATAGAGAATCTTGTATCGGAGCAAAGAAATAAAGATACTATTCATAAATAAATTCCCAAATTGATTTATTAATAATTAACAATTACTATGGAAAAAGTTGTCGGTGAACAAAAAGTCATTATGTGTATAGTAAAGATAAATCACGAGCAAGAGTTACATAAAGTGTATTAAACGAAACTGAATGCGTTGAAAATAATTTTAAACAAACCATGAGAGATCGGGTTTTGAACCTAGATATAGGTATACACGTATGTCCTAAACATATTCTTCTATTCAAACATTCCGTGCTCCCCTACCAAATTAACACGGTCATCTGATCTAGTTCGGAATGGAGCTGAATTCTTCCCGGCTTCCGGACAATTTTTCGTTAACCGGGCCGCACACGAGCGGCGTACGATTATTGAAAACTACTGATGCGATTAATTAGTCGCCGAGAGCATAAGGGTGCGTTTGATTGCACTGCTAATTGTTTTTAATGTGTCCGTACCTATCTGTTTGAGAAGGGTCACAACACAAGCCAGCTCTTTGTCTACTCAAAAACATTTCTAACGACAAATTGGTGTTTCCCTTTATCCTTTTGATTACCTTAATCGCGACACTGGTGCTCGAGAAAAAATACATTCATTGTGTTTGAGTAACGATATAGAAAAACTCGTAAAATTAGAAAAAGTGCCTCGGGGGGAGCACCATGCCCTTATCCCACTTAAATAGTCACTTTTACGATCCTATTATAAAATGGTCTTTATGAGCAATTTTATTGCTAAAAGACTTTACGTAATTTCGTCACGGAGAGAAAACCAAAGATGAGATTTCAAGACCTATTAAAGGACCTATTAAAAGTTTAGATTGAGATATTTCGGTCAGTGGCACCTTGGGCAATCAACTTATTTTAATTTCATTTTGATGATCACAATCTGGATAAGGAATAGGCACTTTTAATTAAAATTCTTTGCAAATTTTATGTATACATATGCACAATCATATAATAAAAAGAACATTTAATAGTGCAACTCGCAGTAGATTTCTTTTGAAGCATAGGTAAACGATAAGAAGCGGATTGATTCATAACAATCGTCAAACATCTTTAATAATTTTTTTAATTTTTCTACCCTTAAATAACAACTTAATAAGCTTACCTGCTCCTAATAAGCTTACCATACAATAACTTTAAAACCCTTATTTTCACAATTTGATCTCAATTGGAAAATTTTTACACCACTAGACAAATCGTGAGTCATGCGTGACGGACGTACGGCCTTCCGGAACTCCAGAAGGTCATTTTCGGCATTTTTTTACTTAAGTATACTTTTTCACACATTTTGGATAAACTTTTAGAAACACTTCCTTACTGCACTCCGTCCCTCAAAAGTAAAAAACATGATTTACGAACATACAAAAGTTTTTTTAACACTTACCTAGGCACATACGTACATGTACGTACCCATTATATCACAAGCAAAGGTAACAGTTGAAACGGGTCTTCCATCAAGCCGCCCCCGCCTCAGATCGCATAAACAATAGATATAAAACGAGCCAAGTGGAACACCCTTCAGGATCGCGCGGACTCAGCGCCCGTCATGGTTGTCATCCGAGAGCGATTTGATTTCGGTTTCTATTTGAAAAGCTAGACTTCCGCCAAAAGGGTAACATATGGGAGCCAGATTTGTTTTTGTATTGACATTCAGGTAACTATGTCAATTTTTGATAATATAGAGTAAAATAAACTCTTATAAATTATCAAAAAATGCATAGGTATTATTTTTAGAAAGGCCTTTAGAATTGTTAATTATAAGGTGTTTCAAACTTTCAATGGTGTTTAACAGTAGTAACACAAGTGTACGTAACATTATCTAAATCGGAGTATAGTTTGCTAGAATATTATCGTTAATCTAGTTACCTACTTATATGTGCATTTAAGCATAAATGCGACACTACGATGACAAATGTATAGATATAGGTAGGTACAGTCCGACAAGCAATATTGTTACCCGATGCGAAATCAATCACGGGCTTCAACCGGACACCTGATGCTGCAGTGACGTCTGCCCATATTCCATCTCCTCCTATTTATATCCACATCCTATATGCATGGATTTTAATATAGGTATTGTTGATTCAGGGAGTGTTGATATTATGTATTTCTGTATGCACTGATGGTCCTGATCATTCAACAAAACAAAAGGTCTTTAGAATATTATACTTAAAATGTTGTATGGAAGAGATCGCTCTTTAGCGATAAGTCAGCCTACCTTCATTTTTTGTCATGTAATATGCATGTTTTGTTTGTATTCTCTTGTTTTCTGTTGCGCAATAAATTGTTTTCATTCATTCACTCGTACTTTAATTTTGAAATAATTTAAGAGATAAAGTGTAATATGTTAATAACTCATAGCGTCCCTATGCTGAGGTATAAGTGTCTTTCCAAAGCTCGGAAAGGTTTGGACATTGGAATATAACTTAAGTGGCAGTGGGCGAGGCACATAGCTCGTAGAACAGATGGCCGTTGGGGCAATAAAATTCTCGAGTGGCGACCGCGCACCGGAAGACGCAGTGTAGGCAGGCCTCCAACTCAGTGGACCAACGACCTGGTGAAGGTTGCGGGATGGATGCAGGCAGCGCAGAACTGGTCAGCGTGGAAATCCTTGGGGGAGGTCTTTGTCCAGCAGTGGAGGTCTTTCGGCTATAGATGATGATATTATTGGAATATCGCCTAACCTTTTCGACCTTGGTGGACCAAGTCGATTGGTGGAGATTATGGGGTACTGACCCACCCCAGCGTCATGAACTTTCAAGCCTACGTATAAGGCATGTTACATGGCCTTATTACTGCCATTTAGTGATGGCTTGCGAACCATAGTTGAGATGAATGACATTAAAAAGCAACCGAATCTAGGTTATGGCCGTGTCGGTAGTCAGTTAACTTGATTGATCGACGCGAAAATACACTTTGTTTATATCCGTCGAGTGAAGGTACACTTCTTTTAGTAATCATATTTATTTAAACATTGTTTGTGGACAACGGCCATAAGAATTATTTTCATCTGCCAATTCAATAATATGTTTACTTCTTAGAATACTTTTATAAAATTCGAAATTGTTATAAAATGGCCAGGACTCCCAACCGAAGTGCATTTTCAGTACGTCATCCGTAGTACAAAGCTTAAATGTAGCATGTTTTCCAATTTATTACGGTAGAGTAACAGTATATTTCAGGTTATTTTGCTTTAGTGGCCTCCGTACACTATCGTTTGAACAAGCTCGTGTCCGAGCTAGCGTGAGAAGACACAGTTTGTTAACTACCTGGACATTGGTGCGGTGAGCTATAGCAAATAACATTTAAAAATTGAGACACATTGCTTTTTATAGATAGACGATAAAATAACCATTTTAAGATATATTCAGCAAATTTTCCCATTCATTTAGTAGAAAGAAGACATGTCGAGACTCAGCTATTATTTTTTTAATGAGCTATAAGATTTGAAAAAAATGACAAAATGTTGAAACTAGATTATTTATTTTAGCAGTCAGAGATAATGATTACATTTTTAATGAAAAACAATAAAATTCCTCTACCTTAAAATCACATCAGCTATTTGATGTAATAATCTGGATATTCATTGTATAATCAAAATACCTTGGTTATTAATTATAGATCTTTTGTGATTTTCGGTTTTATATTGACGGTTCGGTTGAATAATACGATACTTTTAACGACTGTGATGTCAGCGACTTCTAACAGCTTGGATTTTGGACTCAAACACATTGTTTTACCTATCTATTGAAAATAGGATAGGATCTATTTGTAGTATTTACTATTTTTCTTTAAACTATTCTTACACCCTCTAACAAACATGATTTACAAACTCAATATTTATTCATCTCAATGTTTGTCTATTGCAACTATGCATTGTTTATCCGTCCCTGTTACAGGTAAATTAATTTTATTGTATTGAGATTGATATATCTTTTGAATTCCTATAAAACCATAAGTTATCATTAAAAGCACAGAACATATTTCAAGATCTTAATCCTAGCAGATCTTTCAGAGATCTATCACATATTTTCGGTATCATCTGGTTCCGTCTTAACTTGTGCATCAACTCTGAAACTGGTTTCAGCTGCTCCTCTGTTACACCCTGTAAAAGGAGACATACTTTATCTTAAAGGATATTTGGCTCTGAGTCTTTATAATGGCTAGGCTATTACATTTTATGACTTAACAAATTAAAGAACTATATTATTTAGAAAGATAACATTTTTGGCCACAAACCATGGACGTTTTACTTCGCTTTGAATTGCTAAAAGTAGGTAACTTGTAGATACCTTGTTACCACGTTTATTTCATCTTGTGATATATTTTGCAAAAAAGTAATACGGAAATAACCAATTCACCTGTTGCCGGCGATAAACGACCACAGAAATCATATTTCCCCAAAGCATCTGCAGAAGGAACGGTCCGTCCTTTGTGTCCATGAGGTGCAGTTGCATCATCGTGTCGTGTGTCGACGCTTTATCTAGAACAAAGGATTGGCTTTTTTCTGAGGGATGGTAACGATTTCGCTTAGTCAAGATTATCAGCATTTTTATGAAATAAGGAAACATGACCTATTATTTTCTTAGTATGTGAAGCTACCATATACACTTAGATTTAACAAAAATAATCAATGTTATAAAAATATAAACTCGCTGAATAAAACTTTCGCTTAGCATATTCTCTAAACATGTTAAAAATCAATGATATTTTCAACCATAGGTCTTTTAATCTGGCTTTACTTCCTATCTAAAATTTTACATGCTATGAGCATTATTGATAAAAATAACTTACTAAGATCGCTCTTGTCGGTGTCCAAGGATAGCACTTGTTGAAAACAGCCGCTTATGCCGTCCACAGACTTGGACCACACGTCGAAAGGAGGCACAGAGTGGTATCTCTGTCGAACGATGGTTCCCTTGATCCGGTCAACTAGGTCCTTTCGTGGAGGCGAGACGAAAGTTTTGTTCACCAGCCACCGAAGACCAGCCTACAAAAAAAAAACTTGTTAACTTTCTCACAAAGATGAAAAAATCACAGATGGCAATTTGGCTCTAAAGTAGGATACCCTCTACTACTAATAAAGAGTGATATTCATAACGTATATATTATATGATTAATTAACACCCTGATACAGAGCAAAGAAACCTACTCATCACACAAATATTTTCACTGGATGGTGATTAAACTATCGACTCTCGGCGTAGAAGTCAGAACCGCCAACCAGTACGGCATAGGGTCAGTGAAATGATGAAGCAAGCGTATCATAATCCCTCTACTCACGACATCAGTCTCGCTGAACTCAACACGGTGGCACGTAACCTGTTCTTGGCTACCAGAAAACATCTTCTCCGGGATGATGGCCACCACGTACCACGAACCGATCACCTTCTTCAAACTGAAAGTAGCATAAAATTCGTCACATCTTGCACTATTGTTGGTCGCTTTCTGTGAATTGACCAGAGTTGCAAAAAACAAAATTAATATTATTCGGCACATATTCAACCGTCCTATCTGTAAGGTAGGATATTAACAACTGCTCGGGATTTCATAATTGGGATGTCTACACGGATAGACATGCTAATACATAGAGGGCATGAAAATAAAATGGAATCTTGTTTTTCTGTTAATCAATGCTGACTAATAAATACAAAAAATACTCATGTATTACTATTTACAAGATTATAAAAGTTTTGTCAAAAAATCTCCCACATTTATATACCAGTTACTATATCAAGAAATCAGAATATTCTATAACTTTCATAGGTCTATTTTGTAAATTAGGAGTGATATGAGGAGAATTGAGTAATTCTGTAAGCAATAGGATAATAGCTGTGTCAAGGTACTCTACGACTCAGTGTGGATGCTTGACCCATTTGCGGAGGGCGCCGGAGGTTGAATGTTCCTTGCAGTATGTATAACTCTATATCTCTAGCGGTTATGTCATTAAAAAAATTCTTAAAATATTATTCATGCAGCAGCAGAGCAGGTAGTCGTTATTATACTTCAGCTTTTTTCTTTCTTTGTGAGTTATTTATTCCTTCAATATAGATACGTTAGGTACGTGTCCATAAGTGAAATGCTTAAAATACAAATCCTTGTTTATTTTATGGGAACACATTCATGTAACTGTATAAATGTTCCATTCGTTGGCCAAGGCTTTGAAAACAGTTTTCTTTATTACCTTTTAATCCGATTCGAAAACTTCTTTTAAAATTATCTGCCTTTCTATACGAAAATACGGTCATTGTTTAAAAAGTCAAAACCTACATACATTTTCTTGAACAAAGGTAGTAAAAACGGTTTATGGACTTGTTATTGCCTTCCCGGAGGAGTGTGCGCGTGGTCCGAGCTATGAACGACTAAAATACCTTCATTTGACTTCCTTTTAAAACATTTTAACGCAGAATTATTTTGCTAAAGCTTCAATTATGATTAGGTATTAAGATATTATATTTTCCTGTGATACACCCCGTAACTCAGCCACTTTTGTCAATTACAAACGTAATCTATAAATCACATATGAAAACACGCGTACCAAAAAAGGAGCTTATTAAATTTAAACCCTTCAATCCCTCATTTTGTAGGAAAAATACAAACAGCAACGACTTTTCATCTGCTTCGCTTTCATGAAATGTACTCAATAGGTACGAATAAGCGTAGCCGTAGAAACAAATTTAATGTATCCTATGAAAATCGTCATTCAATGCTCTTTCCTTTTGAATTTTAATATAAATCTCTCATCGAGACTTTATTAGCGTCAGACAGAAGAGTTGGGTGGAAAATGTAAAAAATATGGCATGTTCGGGATTTAATGGGGACTTCTGCTCTTCCTAACAATGCCTGCTTTGTGAATAGATTTTTATACCATTATGTGTTGTTACTTGTTTTTTATTAACTGTAAATCTTTAAACTGAAATAAACAAAGTAGGTAGGTACGTAACAAAATTTAAAATTAATATTTAATAGGTACCACTTTCTGATCAAAATCGTAAATGTCAGTAATTAATCTTACCCTTTCACGAGTTGTTAGCTTCGGCTCGGCAAAATATTGCGAAAGGATTTTAAGTTCAAGCCTCATTAAGTGTAAATGTTCATAAATTTTAATAAAAAAGCTCACGGGAGGGTTTTTATGAAATAAGCCTTTAGAATCTTAAAAGGCAAATAAACAATTATTACCAAGAATATCTAAAATGTTTTGGATATACGAAGACAAAGTCGACAAATGGTAAACTTAATATCCCAATAGTCGAAACGTAAATGGAAAAGGCTCTTACGATAAAGTGGAAAACTAATAACGCTGAACAATATTCAATAGGAAGTATAAAAGTCACTCAATGTAACATACTATGGAGGAGACGTCTGTCTGTCACATTTAACGACGATATGTATGGCGTCTTGAAACGTAGCAATCAGGGAACCAATGCCGTTTATTGAAATCTCAACCCCGGAGGGCAGAGCAGCTTCATTTTCAGAAGTCGCCGGTAAGTACAATGTGATAATAAAAAAGTTGAATTTTATTTCATTTACACCTTTTATTACAATTTTTTTTTTCAAAAATTTAACAAGAAATTTTAGTGCAAGAAAAAACTTCTATATAACATCTTACTGATTATTATGGTGATTTATAATGGCGTATCATGTATTAATACAGGTGTATTAAATAAGAATAGCATCAATATATTAATATGAAAGACCTGTGCCAACTCCTTGTCAGCTGCTCTGTTTTGTGCCTACTCTGCATTCCTAGATGATTGTCACCGATAGGTCGGAGAGGGCGTCAGTTCGTAAACTTTTACGACCGGCATCCGACACGATCGGCCTCTCTGTCAGTTGCCTAATCTCGACATCTCGCTAGTAGGGGATCTAATATCAATATTATACCATTGCGGCGATGTTACACAGTGTCCCGCAGATATTGACTCAATCCCAACCGGCGATACAACCTGATTACGTGCCGTTTCATTTACATTATTGTGCAAGCGCCTTTGTTGATACGGGGTGAAATTGATATCGAGTACACTTTTCAAAGGCCAGTTTTTTTTTTTTAATTAATAGCAACCTTTTTCCCACTACTTTAGTTGACTGAACAGGTGGGTATTTTTTCCGTATGTTCAGTCAACTAAACAAACAAATTCTTTCATGAAACTAAACAAATTATGTTCTATAACTTCGTAAATAATTACAAAAAAATTTTTTTCATATAAATAAGTCACCACAACTTTTAATGAAAAGTCAACTATTTTTTGCTGTTTTAGCCTACTTTAACGGTTATACTACATGTTCTGTATGTTAAGAAAAAAAACGGTTCTAAATACTATTTAAAAATTCTTATCTCTTAACTATTACCCTATATAATACTACCCGTGTACTGTGACAGCCAAATTTTGTTATTTGCCTAGTTTTACGCCTGGTGCAAGCGGTTAAACGTAGGTTAACTCGCCTAGACACGCCAGGGCTTTAAAGCTTTAAAAAGACAAGCAACAGTATAAGACTACTATTATGCAAAATACGTGATCCTGCCACACAAATCCATTTTAAATCGCCGTCGCTTGCTAAGTAACATTAGGGGTGCGCCCGCGCCACACCTATGCGCGAATCGTGGTGGATTCCGCCAGTAATGACGGTAAAAGCACGTCACTTGTCATAATAAACGCCGTTGGTGGTCTATAGCACAGTTCAACGGCAGTCATGGGTAAACAGAAATTTAGTTTTCCCGAATATGAGGTTGGTATCAACTATAAATGGACTACTTCAGGGCATTGTTTCAGTCAACTTAATTTGAGGGGTGTTAATACATAAACATGATCAGTATAATGCCGAATGAAATTAGTTTCATAGAAACTTGACCGATCAGTCTGACAGATTTGTATGAGAAATAAAAATCTTTTTTGCGGATTTTTTTAAAGAGTAGGTTTTTATACTATTAAAAACGAGATTGTTGACCAAAACAATGGCCTGAATAGTCACGTTAGTTTTGGTACTATTGGAAAATAGTACTTAAAGGACGCCTCTGGTGATGTCAAACCAACCTGAGAAGGCGCCATTTATACTGACACGACACAGGCTCTAGAATTCTTGTAAAAAGACAGCAGAGCCCGTATCAAAGGACTCCGTATCTGAATAATATGCTCCACAATTCATGCCTCCTTTCTTTATCGTAGGCCTTTTCTAATTCGATAAAAACGCAAAAGACTTTGCGACCTTTGGCCAACATTTTTTTCGTTACGCACCTTAATGCCTTAAGGTGGTAGGACCTGATCTGTACACCTTATTCCCTTCATAAATCCTGCTTGTCCCATATCCTCTTTTCTGTTAATTTCCTTACTCTATCAACTATCTTGCATACATTCTGCCAACCACACTCAGTAGGCTGATTCCGCGGTAATTTTTGCACAGCTGTTTCGAACCTTTTCCCTTGTATAAGGAATAACAACCGCCTATGTCCAGTCTTCTGATACTTGACCTTGTTTCCAATATACGTTAAATAGTCGAAACAGGAGGCTTGAATTCCATCGCCAACCTTCAACATTTCTAATCAGTAGACCGCAATAAACAAAATGAGTGAGTCCACGTTTATAATTTGAATAAAATAATTGACCACGCTGAATACGTTAAAAACAACCGACTTCAATCGCAACAACTCCAATTTTGCTATGTTTTGTTGATTTTCTCAAAAACCGCAGAATCGATTTCGATAAAATTTATATGGAACCACCTGTGTAGTATACCCTTTCAAACAGAAAAAGAATTTTCGAAATCGGTTCAGGCGTCTTCGAGTAATAGGTGAACATACATAAAAAAAAAAAAAAATATTCCGACGAATTGAGAACCTCCTTCTATTTTTGAAGTCGGTTGAAAAGACTTTAGACTTTAGATCATTTATAAATAAATAAATAATGAATAAATAAATGGTTTATTGATCTCTTCCACAATATTATATTACATTTTACAAAGTAGGTGTCTTAGTCTACGTCTTAAATATTTCGACATTAAGTAGGAACACCTTAGAGTAAATTTGTGTTACATGGTATATTATGTGAAAAAGTGACACTGAAGGTGCGCAGGTAGGTTAGCTTGGTTTCTACACTAAGTGCGGTAACCAAATCAGGTCCAAGTTTGTGAAAAAGATGATGCGAAATGTCAATATGATTTACAAAGGTTGGAAGAAGTACGGCATAACAATAATAAACTAAAGAAATTGTAAAATAATCGAACTTAAATGTGTGTGTGTGAGTGTGTGTTTGACTTTGAAATTCAGTCTTCTTCTTCTTTTTAATTTAGTAATAGTTTTTTTAAAGTTTCCTACTTCATCGATACAAATACTGCAACTAAACATTATTCCAATAGATTCTGTTCCAACATAATGCTACTTACTTGTATTTGGTAATTTTGGTTTTTTTCTGAATTAAAATATTTAAACCAATGGCATGGTTTCCTTCATATCGTCAAAACCAATACTGTCATATAATTTTAATTTTTTTTCTTTTGATTATACAGGGAACTCTTTTAAGTTTTAAGTAACAGTAGACCCATCTTTGGATGTTTTTTCTATCGAGCCGAAATTATTGAATCGTGTTTCGGATGGCGTATGATCTTAGGAAATACATAGTATAGTCAAAAATAAGTATAATTTTTTTCGGACTTGAAACTTCTACAGTTTTCCATCAAAACTGTTCAAAAAATTTACATTTTGGTTTAAAAGCACCTTAACACTCAGTAAAAATGTTCAGTGATTGACACTAATAGCAAGTTATGTTCAATTAGATCGTTTTCATAAGATAAATAAAACTATTTCCGAAAAAATGCTTGCGATACCGACATCAGTGAGATACTCGTATAATAAAAAATAAATGAGCGATTAATTTTTAATAATAAAGAAAATGTTAAATTGATTTTGTATTTAAAAAGTAAAATGATATTTAATACAAAACGTAAACCGCTGCTACGTGCTACGTGCAGACTACGCAAACGCAACAAAAACCAAAACTTACTAATATAACCTATAACTTATATCAAAGGTACGTAGGTATAATGATTCATACCCGTGTGCGTACTTGACATAGAATTTACCAGGATTTTTCTTGAAAACTCTTCTGCTTTAAAGCAGTAAAGTCTTGAAGTCGACCATCAAAGATAATTATTTACGAGCAAACGTAAAAACCACCCCTTTCTGTCTTAGCGAGAGCAAATTATTAAAAATGCACTAGGAACTTAAGTGGCTCACTTTATCCTTTACCGTAAAAGAGGGTATTCAGGTGTGAAATTAGCTGAGTGTCTGCATTTGCCAGCTCTAATTATCGAATTAATTCTATTCCTTTTTGCCGAAGAATGGAATTACTGTTACCTTTGAGGCGAGATCGCTTCGCTGATTACAGGAAAGTGATTCGTAAGTGATGCTGTGTGGCTGTAATCGTTGCGTAAATGATTAATTTAATTCACAACTAGCTTTTGCGCTGTGACTTCGTTTGCTTAAAAGTATTAAATTCTTCAGTGTAACATAAATAATCGGAATAACATATTTTTTACTTTGATGAAGATAAATTTTAACATATATATTAATTTTAAATATCCTTTTAAACTATTAAGTAATTATGTACAAAACAATAGAGCTTAGCGCAATAAGAAAATATACAGATATTAATTATCCAAGTTGATTCAACTATGTAAGATAATTATAATTTGGTATAGGCAACGCGATTGTCCCAATTGTCTCGGTGTCGGAAATGAGTAATGTTACGTATTTCCCGGGAGCTTTACATCAACAAACAAATGCAAATCTAAACTCTCCCTACAAATCTGTTTCGATTACAACAATCAATATCCAAACTCTAATCTCTACCTGATGGTATGGGATCACCATACAATAGTATTTTTTTAAATCAAAAAACACTGCATCATGTTTTAATTTAAACCTTAGGAAAATAGCTCTAAAACAGTCATTAGAGTTTTTTGTAATAATTAGTTGATTGCTCTAAATAATTTGTGTGAGAAGACTTCATCAAAAATACTACATTATGTTGTTTACTTGACAGGAGTGGTATAGAAACCGCAGAAAACTCACTTGGATTTTCGTATATTGACTGTAACGATTTCAGATAATTTTACAACAAAACTCCATTTTTGACATTTATTATAATAAAAAATAACTCGGGTACTAATTATACCGCATATTATAGTCTCTACTTATACTGCAATAAAAACAAGTTCCACGTGTAATTATGCAGAAGCATGATTACTGTTTCATTTTTTTCAACAGTTTCATTTGAGTTCTAAAGTATGTATACAGGGAGGAAATCAGTAGTTTAAGTGCAAGTAGCCCTGCTCAGTGCACTACCCGCGTCGCGGCGTCGCAGCCAAATATAAAACGCGCTATGAGAATTGTTAATTCCGAGGACTGAGCATTTTTGTTTATGTCTAGCTTAACGCTGGGGGTACAATGGGATCGAAATATTACATAAATTAGACGATTCTAAAATTTTGCAATAATAAGTTAATAAATAATCAATCATTTATTTCATATGAGTAAACAAACTTTTCAGTAAACAAACTTTATAACTATTTTTGTTAACACAAAGTTCTTAGAATTTACTTAGCCAGCCCAAACAGATCCTCCGTCCAGTGATTGTGGATGGATGGAATAATATACTCGACCAGATATCATCCTCAGGATACTAATGCTGCCGCTCAGGAGTCTAACAGTACGAATGGGTATTTCGCATACTGGCGAAGAAATCATCTATGCGTAACTCCGCATACATCCCGGCCGCGCCGTCGATGTGTGGCAGCTGCAACAGTATCCTAAAGGCATTGTTTTATAAAAAGGACTTTTTAGGCTCATTGCGTACATACTTTATCCACGGGTCGCTTGAGTAGATAAAATGGCAATATGCCTTAAATAGCATTATTTGAACATTCTTGAACATCGAGCAAACCTTTACAGCGACAGCATAATGCCATACCCCAGCGTTCCCTTTAAATAATGTAGCTTATTTATTGATTGCTATTGCGGTATCTTAAAAATAATTAAATATAATAATTTTCAAATTCACAGTCTATTATTAATAACAAGCACATTGCGCATTATACGTATCCACTACAGTCATAAACGTAAAGTGATACTGAAAAACCTTAAGACGACTATGTGGTATAGAATGACTGTTCAAAAATTGAGTTTAATGATCCCCATTGCGCCACAAACCTTGGACCACTCCTTTAAAAACGGCTCACACAAACCGTAAAGCGAACAGAGATACACCCGTTATAAAATATTTTAATTATATTTTATCACCACTAAAACCGTGTAAATGAAAAACTGGTTTCGTTGCTTTATGAAATCGTAAAAACTTGTCTTTTCTCTCACCGTGATTCCAAAGGGACTGGCGGAAACTTTTGATGGTTTCGCATTGTCGGAATTTCATTAGGACGCTTTTATTGCAGTTCTCATTCAAATGAATATCCTTTGTAAAAGAAACTTATTTTGCATTTAATCGCATGGAGTCATAATTGGGTATCTATTTTGCAAGGTTGGGTAGCAAGAAAATAATAAGTTTGGTCCCGAGGGCTGGCCAGCGTGCACCGTTGCAGTGTCAAAGTCCATTCGGCCATTTATAAACAAACGGCCACGTTCCAAAGTTGAGTCACACGGAGTAAGCAGCGCATTAACATGTCGTTCGTGGAACTATAAAATGTTCGTATTCACTGTGTGTGCGATTTCTGGTTTTGTCATGATAGCTTTTTTACCTACTTAAAATTACAGTATGTTTGTTACTTAAAAATAAAATCTTAGGTTGGACCACTCTCATAGTGTATCGTATAGACCGATCCTCGCTTTCCATTACATTGCATTAAAATTATATTTAGGATTTCTGCTCTACCATTTATATACCATACCTAACCTCTATTTAATTCGCTAATAACACTAGGCATAATTTATTTAGTTGTCAATAACATCAATGTACAGAGAAGCTGCTTTCATACAATAAATAAAGTAAATAGAGACAACGGGGCCAAAGTGTAATGATCCTGAACCGCTTCGATTAATGTATTGTTTCAGGAGCGAAAGAAATGTATAGAGTTGTTAGGATGAACTATCGATAAAACCTTTTAGTCACAAACATAGTTCAATTTAATATTTGAAAATTTTAAATCGTGATACCATATTCGTTATTGTAAGTGTGCGCAAACCACATACTATACAGGACGAAGCAACTCCTAATAAATTTTTATACTTACATTTTTCTCGCTTTTGCTTGTTAAGCTGATATAACAGACTCAGCATTACCTTTAAACATCAGCACAGTATACATACATATATTAGTATTGTCGCACAGATTGGCTACGTGATCGATTTAGAAATGAGGAGATACGTAGGAGAACTAAAGTAATCGACATAGGTAGGTAACAGAATCGCTAAACTGAAGTGGCAGAGGGTAACTCGTAGAACATATGGCCGTTGGGCTATTAAAGTTCTCGAGTGTCGACCGCGCACCAGAAGACGTAGCGTGGGCCCACTCAGTGGACCGATGACCTAGTGAAGGTCGCGGGAAACCGTTGAATGCGGGCAGCGTAAGACCGGTCGGCGTGGAACTCCTTGGGGATGCCTTTGTTCAGCAGTGGACGTCTTTTGGCTGATGATGATGATGATGATAGTATGGCCACTCACCGTCCCTTTCTAAAGGCGACCTCACCCGCTGCAGGTGCAGTGCCAATCTGTTAACCAAGCTCACACAATACACATCTACGAGTTTACAAACGTTATATCTTTTATGAAATTAAATACATAATTAATACGGTAGGTTGGTGGGTCCGATGTGTAATCATAGAAAAAATTGGGTAGAACTTTAGAAATAAAACCGGCCAAGTGCGAGTCGGACTCGCGCACCGAGGGTTCCGTATAAATTCATAATCACACATGTCTTGAACTCTATATTTATATATTTGAGTTGATTGAATGAAAGGTAATTTGTGGTTTACGATTTATGAAGTATTAAAAACTACTTACTAGATCTCGTTCAAACCAATTTTTGGTGGAAGTTTGCATGGTAATGTACATCATATATTTTTTCTAGTTTTATCATTCTCTTATTGCGTCTCTCGCGCAAACTATTCGGTTTAGAAAAAAATGATACTAGAAACCTCCATATCATTTTTGAAGACCTATCCATAGATACCCCACACGTATAGGTTTGAAGAAAAAAAATTTTTGAGTTTCAGTTCTAAGTATGGGGAACCCCCAAAATTTATTGTTTATTTTTTTATTTTTGTGTGAAAATCTTAATGCGGTTCACAGAATACATCTACTTACCAAGTTTCAACAGTGTAGTTCTTATAGTTTCGGAAAAAAGTGGCTGTGACATACGGACGGACCGACAGACAGACATGACGAATCCATAAGGGTTCCGTTTTTTCCCATTTGGCTACGGAACCCTAAAAAGGGAAGCCTTGCCTTTTGTGTAAGATAGTGGTACTAACTTACAGCTCACAACTAACAGCTCTATACAGCAGTAACCTTTCTTCCTCGCTGTCTCCATCGATCTACAGTGATGAGGCTAGATAAGGCACAGACGGGATTGCCCGGCAGTTTTTCTGCTTTATTTATTGGACTGACAGACAGACAAATGTGGGCGAGCGTACAAATGGAAGCGCCGTTTTTTTCTCGCCCGCCGTCTTGTTACGTTTGATTAGGAGAAGTGAAATGAGACATTTTGTTAGGGGTCGTAGGTGAATTTAGAATTTGGTTTTGTATTTTTTCCTGCTAGCACCAACTAGTTTTGATTGAAAGCCTTGTTTTATATTATGTGTGATCCTTGATTCTGTATGATGTACGATTTAATCTGATCTACGAGTATATGAATATTATAAACGACTTAGATACTTATACAAGCTGTTGAACAGCTAACTAGCTTCTTCTATCCACTCCGTTCTGTCATTTAAACCTAAACTTTTCAAAATGAAAGTAGATAGCAGTGTACCATTTTCGAAGATCATTCTTTTGTCTACCTCTTCTACCTCATACGGGGTTCCTACTTACCGCTGGGAATTCGTATACCCACCGTTTCGGGATGTATTTGCGGAGTGAGAAGAAATGATGAGTCCATAGTAATTCCCTCCATATAACTTTTAACTATAAAAACTTAGAAACAACTATTTCTCAGAATAATCTCATTTTTTTCAAAATTGTTTTAAATTCCAGGTCTAGGTAAGTAAATCTATATTTTTCACTTAGTCTAATCAAATACTTTTTGATCTGAATTTATTCATATACATTAATATTACGTCAAATATGAGAGAAATATTTTGAGGAATTCATTTTCTTCTTCCTAAACGTATAAAGTGATCCCGCGTGAGTCATAGTATTTTAAAATAAATGCTTTGCCAATTCTTTTATCCGGGAATATAAACAAAACAACATTTTAATAAATTTAAAAAAGAATAAATATATTTGTTTACCGAGTAATTTTGACGATTTTACAAATTATTTTTGTTACTGAAAATCACCCTGGTACTACATTTCAAAATACTGATGAAACAAAATATTACCTGTGGCATCACTTATGTATAAAACACTCGCAGTAAAAAAAACTGCACACTTAAGTTATGTAATATAAACAATTGAAAACGAACTTGGTGGTTCTGAGTTTGAATTATTTATGAGAATGTCAGTGGCAGTGTACAAGAGTGAGGACCAGTGAAGCGACCGCTCAAATGAAGCTTGAGGCCGTAGTGTGAACCCTTTGGTACCCTTTGGTCAATATTTATGGGCGCGGAATATATTTACCGCAACCCACCCTTCCTTTCCTTAGTTGGCCACGTAGGTACGTCATTTGTTTTGAATGTGCGATTTCATTAAAATGGATTTTTTTCATTAAATATACATACTGACCTGTTGAAATTACGATGAACTATCGGATGTTTTTCTTTTTTTTATCATTTTTTAACATACCAAAAAATATATCTTTAATTCGCCCATTGATGGTTTGGACATGAAAAAATAATAATCTGAGTTTGTATGCACACTGCGTTTTACGGTTATCCCATCTATCTGCTAAGTCGAGAGCTGGGCTATTATACAGGGTATACGAAGAAACTTTAACAACTTTACCAAAGTCAAGTGTTATATTTGTACCTGTATATTTTTTATTATCCTTATGGAGCGGTCGTGGCTCAGTGCAGCTTGCATGGTCTCGTCGATCACGCAGGTTAACTGACTACAGACGCGGTCATAACCTGGATGGGTTTGACTGTTAGTGTCATTTATCTCGACCGTTTCCGTGCTTCGCAAGGCACGCTAAGCCGTTGGTGCCGGCTGCTATCGCTAGGTGGCAGTCGTTAAGCCATGTCGGAGGCCTTATAGGCGGCTTGAAAACTTCTGACACTGGGGTTGACTACTAGCCCCACAACCTCCACCAATTCGGACTTGGCCCCCGTGTGTGGAATATGGCCTAACCTTTCCGAGTTATGGGAAGAGACCCGTGCCCCTGCAGTGGGGACGTAATGTATTGTTAACATATTTTTTATAAACTGGTAACCCTATAAAATTATTACTTAAGTACCCACACAATTGTGATAAAAATAAACATTCTGGTTGAAGGCGATGTCTGAAACCGGTGGTTAAATAAGTAAAAGTGCAGTTTTATTTTAATTTTTTGTGGAATTCATGAAAAAGAAAAGCCCTACCTACCTAAATGAGTGGATATAATGTTCCACCAAGAACCTACAATCAAAAGTATCAACTATCAATTTAAAAACTTTGATACTTGAAATTCTGGTACTAGTCTTACTCAAAAACATTTATAAATTTAAAAAAAAAATCCTAAATAGTCCGCTAATTTGCTAACGATAACTGAATCTTTCTTTCTTAGAATCCAACAACTCCGAAACAATTTTTTTTATTAAACGTACTCTTAACTGATTTAAAGATTCATGATTTTCTTGGCCCAACGATACTGTCTCACTCCATATTTTTCCTTTTTTTTTATTATTCACCAAAGTATTTGTTCCAAGAGCAGATGTGAAACGATCCACTCATTATGCACGTGCCATAATCTATCAAATTGCTGAATATTTTACATTTACGACGAGACGGTGCATTCGCGTCGTTGGACAATAAAATCTTTATGGCTATTGCCTCACATGTCTCCGTAATGCTGATATCCTGACACACTAGAGATGGGCGTTTCCAAATCTACTAAACAAAACCTTTTTTTTCTACGAAGGTTCACATTTGCCTAACGTCAACGATTTAAGACTAGATTAAGGCCGAAATATTTGCATTTGTTTGTAATAATTTACTGTTTAATGAAAAATAGCAATACCTACCTACCTACCTACCTACCTACCCACACACACACACACACACACACACACACACACACACACACACACACACACATACACACACATATACATACACACACACACATACACACACACACTCACATACATACACACAATTTTGATGATCCATCTTTCTTAAGTCTTTTCGATCATAACTACCTAGTTCCTATGAATTGTAACATTTTATTTTCAGTTACCTTTTATTTTGGTGTTTTTTCCTTTTTTGTATAATTTATTACTTACATAATATGTTAATTTATTTCCTTTACTATAATTATCTTAGTTATGGAAGAGCGGGTAAACCTGATACAGGTATTTTAGTACCTACTAGGTATACCCAACAATGTTTGTAAACCATTGCTATTTTTGGTAAAGAAATAAATACTTTTTGATTTTGATTTTTTGATTTTGACCTACTCAAACAAAAGTTAAAGCATCCTTTTGGATCATTGATTTCCTCACGATAAACCGATCGGGTATATGTTTTCATAATATTCGTGCTTTTTAATCCAAAAATAATTCTTACCTGTAATACACAACTCAATTAATTAAAAATACCGAAATTATGATAGAATGACAACGTTTCTAAGTTAAATACGCCTATGAAATCAAAAGCAAATAATTATTCAGTTGAACAATATTAACATTTATTTCGTCATTATTATGGAGTGGCCAACAAATTACAATCTAAATAGGTTATAAAATAAGAACTACAAACAAATATTTTTTATCTATTATCTATTAACTATTTATATACTATGACTTTAAAAAAATATTTGTATAATTTTGAGATATATTCCACAAAAGTGATATTTTCCAAGTCGTACTCGGGTTTGATAGGAGATCGCCAGATTTCAAGTTTACGACCGGAGCTCGGAAATCGATCCCTTATTCAAAGCAGGTGATTTCGTGAATACCTCTTTATGACTGTTCTCAGCTCGAAAACAGGATATGGGAAGCAATGAATTGATTGATTTCATTATTCTATCTAAATCGAAATCCTGTACTGTGCTAAACCACAAACCATCTTTATTTGAAAATCTTATAGTCAGACCTGGTTCGAGCGTGGGCTATAATGGATAATCCCTGATATATCGTAGATGTTTCATGTCTGTTTTTAAATATTTATCTGTGAAGAGTATTTCCTACATAACAATTTTTTTCATCACTTGAAAACATTAAATGTATTTTGTTTCCGTACATATTTTCAAATTGTATTTTACTAAAGATAATTTATTTATTAATAAAAATAAATGTTAAATCACAAACGCGCTACGAATTCATGCAGAATTGAGACAATGCACTTAACTTATTTGAATTAAAAAATAAAAATATCTATGAAGAAATGTCTTCATTGATGAACTACTTTCTTTTTTTGGTTCCATCAAAAATACGCAATGATTTCTGGTATATATAATATTTACCACGAAAACATAAAGTGCACTCGCGAAGAATGCTCCAACATCTCGTGGAGAAACAATTCGGCCAATTTGATCGTGAATCGTGAGTCCTCTTGAATTAGCCGGTGTCTCCAGCTTTTTATTTCCTCAATCAAAAGTCCAGGGGCCGTCGAGTGGGACGAAACGACCTAATGAATACTCCTCAGCTCTTAGCTTGCTTGCGTTGGGGTGATTTTCATAGAGGCGTAACTGTCATTTTTTTGTTGTATTTTTGGCTTCTAGTACACACTGGATTTGTAAATTATATAAGTATTCTTTATAGCACGTCAGACATACATACATATTTTAAAAATAAATACAAACAGTATTAAAGCGGCTTCATCGCTTTGAGCAATTTCTCCCAAGCAGCCTTAGGAAATAATAGGATTGTATAGAAGTTTTAAAGGCCAATTAATCAGTGGCTGAAACTGTTGTTTTAATTTAATATTTAAATAAACTAAGTATCTATATAAATAAATATCTTATACTTAATACATACTTATTAATACATAAAACAGCTATTATATATTAATATAATTGTAAAACAATGTACTTACATAAAAGTAGCTTTGAATTGATATCAATATTAGTTTAAGCTTTAAATTATTATCTCGCTGTAATGCAGTTAACGTAGTCAACTTGTAGCGCGTAGTAGCCTGCTACGTTTGCATAGAAAACTTTCTTCTGTAAAAAATCAGCTGTCCCGAAACTTATGGAAGGTAGGTAAAGATTTTTTTTTCAAGTGTGTATACGCCGTATGTCCTTTTTATTATTGTCGTCTGTAAATAAAACTGTTTAATGTATTTTGTATTGCTAGGGGTCATTAAATTCTTCTTGATCCCCAAAATTTTCATTTTAAGCAGTCTGATTCTTTTTTAAAGTAAAATTGGTAAGTTTTATCAAAAGTAAGCAAACTTTATAACAGGTTGATATAACTCACGCACAAAAAAAAAAACAATTTTCAGATGCGCCATTTTCCATTACCAACAACATCTCAAGGGGTGGCAACTGTATTACACGACAAGAGGCCGCATTCCTCGCATTATAGCTATCTTTCCTCTTATAAGACGTTAGATAGGTGATGTTCACGGAGAACTACTCTACTGGAAGTGCTGTTTTATAACACTGTATTTAAAACAACAGCAGTGTTTACATAGAAATGCAAAGACTTATTTACTTTAGCGCAATATTGATTTTCATTACTATCTGATCAAATGGTAATCAAAAAGTTTTTTAACAAAAAGAGCAATATCAGTCTTTCAATTTTTTTTTTAAGGTGAAGGGTTTAAACGACTATAAAATTAATTTAATACATACATATGTTCTACAATATATTTATTTACATTACTCACGACCTATTCGTTAAGGACTACGACATATAGTAAGAATTTAAAGCAGTTTCTCCGGTTTTTTCCTCCTTTTTTTTGAAACATTTTATATCCTTGTGAGTTAGGCCTTGCCAGGGGCGCACTGCGATTTGCGTCAATAAGCGGCGCTTGTTCTGCCCGCACTCATCGGGGCGTCACGCAATTTATCGCCGGGCTTCTGTGACGGCCCAAGTGCTCTTTTTATTAGAGCGCACAGCCGTAACACAGGCCAAATTAGTATTATGCCTAATATACGTCCATGTGTCGTGCCCGGATGAGAGATACTGGCAGGGAATTCTCATATATAAACAAACAAATACCAATCTGAAGGAATTCTTCGAGACACAAAAATACTGGTATATGATTGTTTCTTAAGTATATTTCTATTTCTATCTTTATTAAAATGAAAATTATTCTCTTACTTTAACAATTGTTCCCCCAGTATATTGAGGAACAATTTTAAACAGTAGATAGGCATAACGATGTCGATCATCGACAGAATTAATAAAGTTTCAACACGAAATAAAGTCATTATACTATCAACCACTTCGACGCGCTGATTACTCGTCCTTATCGCATTGCATTAGAGGCGAGAACAAACAGCCCACCCACTGATTGACTCATCAAGTAAGGGTAGATTTACTTTAAATTATGGGGCCTACAGTCGATACTTACTTTGAAAAAAGTAATTTTTGAGTCGCCGTACCATCATTAACCGTAGCCTAATGTAATATCATCGAAGTGTTTTAAACTCTTCCAGCTTATTTTGGAAAATACTTTGCTTAAAAATTATTAGGTGGCTTAATTTAAAGTACCTGTTTTATTCCAAAAGGAAGACGTGTTTTTTTACTTTTAATAGATATCGATGAATTGAAAAATAGTAGCCAATTATGTAAAAGAAGTCCAAATTTTTCACCATAGGTTCCTTAGGGTTCAGTTTCACTACATTCGTGGCTTTAAGTATTATTTTAATAAAGGGAAAACCATTATTATTTCTTAAAATTCAACTTTACTCTACCTGCGTGAATAACAAAATAAATTACACCCCCTAAATACTTAAAGTATAGTAGTACTTGCTCACAAAAAAGAGTCAGTTGAGAAAGTAGATATTGATTTATAGATGGAATAAACATGACATTGATTATTACGACTCAAAACTAAGCTTCCACATATTCCACTCAGCATTGACTAGATAATTCACTATTACAATATGATTATGCGCATCGAAACTGCAGACGGCACTAAAAAGATTACTGCCGCCATTTTCCTCCAGTCATCACCACCCAATCATTCTCCGATGACGCCTAAGTGGATTACTGGTCCATTACCACTGCGCATTGTCCTACCCTCTCTGTTTTAATTGAAAGTAGTGAAACTATTATGGCACCTATATGTATGGTAGCCGAGCATCGGACGTGTAAACCCCTGCCACGGTGCAAGAGTTTTGGAAGTACCAAAATTAAATGGTTATTAGTTTGGAGAATTCGATTTTATACAAAGAAATAATATAATAGTGATACATAGACATATAAGTAAAATATATAAGTATCGGCGTTTTACTCTGAATTATGCATATCATCCTCACTGCTGGGAAGGACTCCACAGATTATGTGAATAATCGTATCCTAACAAATTATAGTAGAAAAATAAAAAAACGAAGAGTCTTTTCCATAAGAACCAGCATAGTGTGAGTTGGATTTCACTTAGGAAAGACAAGAAGAAAGATTTTTTTTTTTCAATGCATAACACATATATATTTTGTGGTGGTACAGAACCCTCCGGGCGCTAATCCAACTAGCACTTGTCATTTTTGTTATTATAACTTGCGTCTTTTACAGTATTACTCGAACTTTAAAATGTTACTTAACAACCCATATCGTCTCGGGTCTCTTCCTATATACTTCACACATAGGTACCAAGTCCGGATTGGTGGGGGTTATGGGGCTAGTGGCCAACCCGAGAGTTTACAATGTTACTTTGTTTTAGATTTTCTTACAAAATAATATTACAGACTATTCTCTATGTACTGGATAATATTCCTGTTCGGAAACGGTAAACGTGTGGAAAATAATTTGGAAAAGGATCCAGGATTAAATAATCCAGCTCTGTGTGTTCAGCTGCCTCTAATTAGGCAGCCGAACACATCACACACGTCTACAGCAAACGGTTTTAATTAATTTCGAATAGTTTGTTTCAGCATGATCAGCAATCAGCAGCCGTCATCGGCGATAACGGTTCCACGCCTGCACATGATTATTTCAAATTAATTAAAAATGTACAATCATTTGCTTTAAGATGAATACTTTTTACTTTTTAATAATATCTCATTTTATTCAGCTCTATAACTGTTTATTTACTATAATATATATTTAGTTATATCAACCTTTTTTAAAAAATCATTTCTTCATACAACTAAACAATGCAAAACTTAATGAAACCCCACAAAATTAAAAAAACATTGCCGCCAAGCCAAACTAACATGCCGAGCTTAAAATTGATAGGTTTTCGTCGGACACAATTCACAAACACAATATTGGTTTTTAATTTGCATTGTGTCAAGTCAGGTTTGGCAAAAGGTCATTACTGGTGTGGCACGGCACTATTCCTCGGCTAACGTATCTTGGACCCAAACTGGAATTTTTGCCAGCCCCACTTGTTCTCGTCGTTTAGATGAAGGCTGTAATGTCGTCGCACAGCCGTAGCTCAGGCTAGTTTGGTCCAGTGATACATTGTAATAGTGGAACCACCCACCGCAATACACGCCGGCACTAATGGATTATCAGTGATTTGCATTTAGCCAGCTTTGGTGGACGGTGTTCTACGAGACTGTACCAATTAATAATTTAAACGTGTTAATAGTTTTCCTAATACAACATGGTCAATCGAACAACAACGTGTTTGCTGTGTTCTGTACATTTGGTTATACATTAAGCGTTTGATATGGCTATAGGTAATTTGGTAGGATAAGGAAGAGCGTATATAATCCAGCATATTATAAAGAACGTATATTAAACAAAATAGTTTACCTTTGATATCAACCCTATTGTTCATAATATGAAATAAATGATCAACACGTCGGTCACACAATACTTCATGTTGCATAACGTTTTGTGGGGAAACAATGAAGCGAAGCGTCTGATGGCGCCTTTAACGTGCTTCGGTTGAAAATGATTAAACCGTTGGTAGTCACTATAGCAAACTAATTGTATTTTATAGCTCTAATAATTATTATATAGGGTGCTTCATTTCCTGAAAAAAATAACTATTGTTGATTGAATATAAGTTCTGTAGAGAACATTTTTCATATTTCCAAAGTATACGAATAAAATCTTCATCCATAAATATTATACTTAAGTAAATGAATTTATAATAATATTATTTAAAAAAACTGAAAAATCCCAGTAGCTAGAGCTATTTCAAAATAACCCATTAAAATGCCAGTTTCCAAGAAATTTCGTTGAGTTTTATATTCAGCTATTAAGAAGTACAGTTTTAATCACAAGCACTTTATCCCACCTATCTTGGGAATAAAACGAGTTCTTATTCCAACAACGATTTACTTTAGCACGTATAAAAAGTCACGTTAAATAAAGTGAAAATGTAATAAGTTAGTTGGCAAACAAGTAAAAAGCTTGTAAAGTTACTGCCGCAGATCCAAGATACTTTGGATATTTAAGAAAAAATATGTTAATATTGTTTTTTTTTTATTATTATCATTATATCTAAGTCACGATAGATGTGGAATGTCAAATAAAAATAAAATAAAAAGATATCTTAATTCTATTTCTTAATAACATAATTCCATTATTATCATTTCTAAGTAAACAGAACACCTCTCCACACATTATCCACCATATATAAATCAAATCCGCATAGTAATTGGCGTAGTATTTTTCTACATTATTTGACAGCTGCATTGATCAAAAAAACTACAAATAACGCAGTTGTGCCAACAACGGTTAAACAGCTTTTATTCCAAACCCAGTTAACAGTTTATCATAATATGGGACTAATAAAGGGACTTCCACCACATTCCTTGCTCCACGTTTTCCTGCTCGCGTCAGTGTTGTGTGCAATCAGCCGTTTTACTGCCCTTTGTCTTCTTAAATCGCCGCACATAGACAACTGCGGCGCATTCTTATAAATAACGGGGTTATTCGATCCTTTCGTGGAATTAAACTTCTGCCTGTCTAATAATCATACAACTGTATCCAAATAGAACAAAAATAAATTTATCATATCTAGGACTATAGATTAATAATCATACAACTGTATACAAATAGAACAAAAATAAATTTATCATATCTAGGACTATAGATTAGTTTATAGAGAATTTTTAATCCTTTATTCTTTGTGGAAGCAGTGGAGTCATCTGAGTACTCTCTCGTTTTCGCGTTCACCTTTTCTTATAATCTGTTATCTTTTCGAAATCTTCTTACCATTAATTGAAATGATGCCAAGCTAAAAGAAATTCCAAGAAATTCTAAATTTTTCGGGGTTCTAAATCTGCTTTATCAGTCCACATTGAGGTGCAAATCTTCTTCTTCATCACGACATTTGTCTCGGTCCTCTACTCCAGTAAATGAAATATTTTAGGTTGTATTGTAAAACGGTTAGGTTTACTAAGCATTCCTGGCAATAAATTCAAATTTTTCACTCAAAAAACATTTAGTGCAACCTATTCCGTACAAAAATACGAAGACTGACTGTACTACCCACTTAAAGAGTACTGGTTATATCCTTTTGGTCTCGGCACTTCGGCAGTCTGGACCAGTAATATTTAGTAACGTTAGGTCAAGGAACTTATTAGTATCATATTTATAGATGCGTTCTAGTAGGTTAGATACGATACCATCTACAAATCTGAAATACGTACTTTTTACAAATATGCCTAAAACCAAAGATTTTAAAAATCTGTGGATTGACACCCATAAAATAAATATCATAAAATAAATATTGCCTATTTGGAAGTCATATTTTTTTTCTTATTCTATGAAATAAATACTTTTTTGCTCCGTGGCTAAATCCAAGTTGAAATCTTCTTTGACACACTTCAAAATTATTGTTTTCATTGACCGTTCAACTTATAAATTCTAGTCAAAATAAATAATAAATACATATAAAATGGGAATTCATCGCAGAAAATGATTTAGTGACTCAACAGTAACAATGGTCCAAGCATGACTTACCTACAATAAATCAAAACAATAAAGTCAAGAAACAGCTCTTCCCATATTAATATCTTCACAGGTTTAACTTGAAATAACACATAAAATAACTTATAATGTTTTTTTCTACTTTTACATATCTCTTCTCGTGGCTCAGCTTATTTTTGTTCTCTGTCGTCATCGGGGAATCTCCTAGAAGATCGGAAACAACTACTCAAGAACATGCGCAAGCGCAAAACGTTTTAGGAAAAGAACCGTCTAATATATCTAAGATGTCTAAAGAGATTTCAGAAACAAATCCAAAGTCCTCGCTTTCTTGCTTGCCAGACGCAAATTCTATAAATTCCCTTCTAAAACCACATGCGGCAGCTCAGAATAAACTGTTGTCCTCAGTAAGTACATATAATGATTTGGTATGTTATCAATAATTTAAGACTCGTTTCATTACTTAGTTTCCTCGTAAATAAATTTAGGGATATTCAGACATTAGAAGCATATGTTTGACTCGATCGCTAAGTGATTAACGCTCCTGGCTTCAGATCGGAGGCTCTTTGGTACTATTTCAACCTATAGGAAACATTTCTATGATGTGCAGACGTAATTGGTCTGTGTCTGGGTGTATTATATCTTCATATGTATGGTATTTTTATGTTTATGTGTTATTTATATTAGTCTCTTGATGCTGTATTACAGGGAATCCTAGTTTGAGACCGGATGACCGAGTGTGAAATTGTCCCTTATTATTTTATTTATTTCTTATTTTTTTAAGGAACGCAAGCAAACTGTTTTGAAAGGTATTGCAATTCTGCTAGCCATTGGGGTCACTCTGTTGGTCATCACCATGGACTGGTGGACCGCTGCAGCACAACGACGAAACAATATCCAGTAGGCGGCCTCTCAGGATTTTTAAACGATATATTATACTAAAGTAAAAAAAAAACTTTTTATTAGTATGTTTTATGTTTCATAAACTATGCAAAATAATGGAGATTTAAAACGATGACCTAGTTATCTATCCCTATAACTTGTCAGATCAAAACCGTTTACTTAAAAAATATACATAATCTTCCTTTGGCGATTCTTTAATAATATCTCAACAAGTGAAAAGAAGAGGGATCGAAAACTACGTCCTTACTTAGAATGTTAGTTGAAAGGTGGACGATGTCCGTATCAGATTTTTGCTAAGCTCGTAAAGTCAGTGTGTCGGTACAAACAGTCGTCCTGCGATGTAATGGGGTGGAAGCGTAAACTAACGTAATTTGCCGTTGGACGGCAAAGGGGTTATGTAGTCTGTGGTTACTCAGACTTGCTTTATTTCGCCTAATCTTGCTCTTTATATTCAATTTTGCGTTGCCAGTTTGAATTAAGGAAGGGTGCAATGACTGCCGGTGATATGTAGCGTGATCCGGATGTACGTATCATACTAGTCCTTGTATGAAATACTGCACTTACATTAACCTTTAGTTTTCTCTTGGTTACATTATACTCGTATCTATGCTTATAGTTAAGGGTTGATTTTTTTCAATATGATACTCTTTAAACGTAATACATATCCATTGAAATTATGTGTTTAATAATGATGTTGTTATTTTTTTAAATAGATATTAAGTACTAAACCTCTCCGAAAATCTCATCTATATTACGTGCGAAGCATTATTTATAGTGCATGTACCTATAGATCAGCCGAACGTCATCTGAACAGGCGCGTTACAGTTACACTCTCGCAGAGTGGGTGGGACGAGTGGCACAATGATTTACACCCTCTTGTTCGATGCTAATCGTGTGCTAAGTAGCTCGCTTCTTGATTTATAGCCACCGGATTAAAGTATAATTATTTTGCGCGACTCCCTCCCAAAACATTTATCAGCCTTCCCGAGAGTGCTAATTGCAGATGTCTTGTCATTGTCTGCTCTTATCTTTTCATTTGATTTATCTGCGCCACAGATTGCACGAAGAAATTCAAATGTTTCACTAGGATTGCTACGACTGATGCTTTGTAAAGATCAAAGTTGCAAATGGTTCTTGGCAGAGGATGGATATGTAAATGAATATTAAATATGCATTAATAATAAAACAGGTCTGAGTTACAATAGCAAATGTTTGCTAAATTCAATCAATACTTATTTATTCTTGAAATGAAGCCAAAACCCAAGTCCGTCCGTAACCCCACCTCATTTGTCCCTCCGAGTCATTAACCCCGTCCAAACGAGTAGTGCCATTCTTTGTTGCTTGTCTTGTCTTCATTGCGGTTTAGCTCCGTACCTTACATCCACATATTAAACTTAATAGAAACCGGTTTTATCTTGGATGAAAATAAAAATCGGACGACACTTTTGGTCATGAAAGGAGAACGTGCTGGACATGATGGATGTATCGCCGTCGAACAGCGCGAAGGGCCATCTCAGACCAGATTCTATATACACAGTGAGTGAAAAATGAATCTGTTTAGGGTAGATCGCGGACGGATTCGGCACCATTTCCGCTTCCGCTTACGCATCCATCTTAGTCGGATGTTCGTCGACACCCTTTTAAAATCATCCACAGTACTTACCTCTTAATGTTTTGTACTTTTAGCGAAAAAACGTAATGATCGAAGGTTCGAAGGCAGATTAGATATTTGAAAGCAGCAGTAATTGGTTACTCCATAGACGTGAAGCGTTGTTGAACATCAATTTGGCTAGATACAATAGCCAGCACAAGTGATCTGTAGAGGATAATAGCAGTCATTACGTGGACATCCGTCTTTTGTCCGCGCTGGCCCTAATCGTGGTCATGACAACAAGATATAAAAATAATTGGGACCTCATTGAGATACGAAATACGAACTACATTTGTTAGGATTCCATTGGTTTTTGCTACCTGATTAATTTTATACGCAAGTCTATAATTATTCTGCATTTGCCTACTTGCTGGTAGGTAAGTATTTGTTTTAATTCTGGTTTCTGTAATCAATCAAAATTAAACTTCCTATCTCCCATCGCGCCTCTAACCACTCTGTGTAATTTTGTTAACACCGCAATAGGGTATTTAGAGTTAATTCGAGAATGATGCCAAAAATATATATTTACGTTAATATTTGCGAACCCTGGCTCCAGCTGGAATATCGCTAGGTAGAAGAAGAAGAAAATGGTAGCATTTGCGAAAAAATATGGTTTCTAATTTATATTTACCAAAATGTGATTTTTTCTTAAAATTTCAAATGATCGTATGTGGATTTTTTTTATTACCATTATAATGATGTCACAAGCGATAACATCATGGTGACTTGTGATAGCTGTCGAAAATGATTTTTCGCACGTAAATTCGAAATGGCTAATTAAAATGATTTTTGTGGTATTTATTGCTTTTAAAGAGTGTAAAAAAATAAGTTTTTACCATACCTACAATAAATAGAGATTTTTAACCAAAAAATAAATATGTATAAGACCCTGTTGTATAGCTGTATAATTTCCCTTGTCACTTAATCTCTCCTTTAGTTAAAATTTTACCAAAACTCTTGGGCACTTTCTTGTCCACTAATTTAAATTTAAAGCTGCATATCTGAACAAAAAGCTGTCTACTTCAGACAATCCCCACTTGACTCTACAACAGGATATTCACATTTTAACCGAACCGATCCGTGAAGAGCACAAAATTACTGCCGTAATGCCACGTATGCCGTATCATAGTATGTCCAGCAGAAATTGTCAAGGCAATGAAAAAAGATAAGTGAAGAATTTAATGTTGTATTAACTACGTACCTAACAAAAGCTGCTGATTGTTTCTTTTGTCTGTTTTTTTTTATAATGTTTATGTCTTAAAGAACACAATCTTAAATTTATTTGTTTGGCTTACTATTGAAGTCACAATAAGTTATGCTTCAGAATGACCAAAACTTTCCCTGTTAATAGATGCTTGATGTTACACCTAATACCACCCGCGGTCACGTTTAGGTATTTTTTGTATTTGCACCTACGGACGTATGCGACGCCAAGTCTTCCATATGGTATAATAAAATGGTTACTACTTTAGAAGCTAAAGCTGTGATCGACTACCTTATAAAAATAAATAATGTAGGCACCTTCAAAAAGGATATACTGTAAATTTTCATCAATTCTCCTTGGACATGGTATAATTTCCTCTTCTAGTCTACTCTATGGACGCTTCCAGTCACTCGGTGTAATAGTGAAAAACTCCAAGTGGTCAGCGGACAAAAGAGTTGGTCGGAACAATTTTCTACTTCACAAAGGACTTGTGGATTACGGGGAGTATAGATTTGGCAGCTAGTGATAGTACTGACTATGGATATCCACATAAGATCACTATTTGAACTTGCAACTCTAAATTCTATTGTGGTTTGTTATCAGCAAAAGTTGCCAGTAAAATTCAACAAAGTTTTTAGAATTCAGTTAACAAATATCTCAGAGAGATTACATTTAAAAGCAAACCTAAATCACTTAAATCCGGTGCAAAATAATAACGTTGGAATGGTTTTTGCTGATGATCATAATACGTCTGTTTTACGATGTGATTCTTACTAGATTTTATCTCAGAAATAAATTGAACCTCCAACACGTTCGAGGCTTCCAGCTGCGAGCGATTCCAGCTCTTCCCATCTTCGCAGGTCATTGGCATCAAAGTGCACGGTTCCGGCGATTCAAAAATTTAAATCTGAAAGAGCACACTAAAATTGCAAAAATATTTAGTTGCTTTGTATAAAACTTACAAAGGAAACCCCTTATTTCTGCTCCAGGTCTCCAGCTGTGAGTGTTTCCAGCTCTGCTCGCTATGCAGGTCATTGGCACCGAACTGCTCAACAGAGAAGTTTAACTTCCGCTCCACAAAGCGTTCAATTATAAACAAAAAACGAATAGGAAGGCTTTTCAATGGGATGAGTTTTAGTACTTATCCGTTTGGTGGCAGTAGAAGTTTTGTGCTGGAACAGTTTTTAGGTTTACTGAGAGGATAATGTTACGTGTACTCAGTTTTAAGCTGAGAAAGAATAAACAATATCTATGCCATATATGTGGCAGAGCCATTATAACTTTATTTATTATTATCTACTTGAACCGTTGTTCACAAAACATCGTTTGAAAGTGTGAAGTATTCTAAAGATTTATCGCATTATGGCATCAAACTGCCACACAAAGCGCCCGTCGTGAAGGTACAATCTACTTATTTGTATGTTTAACGGAACAACAAATTCAAAAGCTTTGTGGACCAGTCGTTGACGAATTTTACCCGGAAACTCAATAATCTGTGCCTTTTTCACAGGTACTCTCAGAATGGTTATTGCATTAGGCGCTAAAACTTTGATTAATTTACGAGATCACTAATTATAACGTCGATAACAATTAAGTATTAATTAAGATAACGTACTACATTGGACTACGTGCCCGCTACGCAAATACTACATCAGGCTACGCGTAGCAATGAATCGTAGCAATGATTATTTTTTTACCCACGTTATATACAAGAAGATTTTAAATAATAATCGAACAATATCTAAATAATTTAATAAAATAATTAAACCCGATAATATCATTCGGGGGATCAAGATCAATCTGACGACACCTTGCATTTCAAAATCCATGAAACCTGTTACAAGCCGGCTACGGACCGACACACACACGAAACACAAAGTCGAAAAAAATACTCTCCGCTTGGACAGTAGTAGGGTAGAAATACAAGTAAAATAAAAAAAAACATAACGCCACTAGAACTTTCCCCAATCATCCCTTTACACTATGAGTATCGAAATCCAGTACCATAATGTAACTTCATAGTTTAAAAGCCTTTGTCCATTTGATCCGAACTGCTATTGACAATCAAACCACGGCACAGTCGCCGCGTTGACATCACTTTGTGCTTTCATTAATCATTATATACGCGTTGAAATACCGAATTTATCCCAAAATGAAGTTTCTGAACAATTACACCAGCGCCCAATCAAAAGTTTCCAAGAATTTGTTGCATCAGTTCAAAACGCTATTGATAATTTTGCTCGTCTGTGGTTTTAATTTTAAATTTTACAGTTGCAATTATGTCAGTAAAATGCTAGTTGTGTCGTACTGTGTGTTGCTGGCGGCGGCGGTGACCTACAGCACCGTGACCTGCTGCTCCGCCCAGGGGGTGCCGCAATTCTGGTCCCTCATACAATACGTGACATCCGTCTTCGCCATTCTTATTTTGAAAAGCAACATTAAAATCTATTTCAAAAAGTTATCCGATATTGATATACAGTTGAGAATAAACGTGCGATATTACAGCCAACATAAGAAAAAAATGTTTTTATACATTGTGTTAATTTGTGCCATAAGATTGTTTTACACTTGGTTATACTGTTATGCATATAACTGTTACTATAGCCTTAGTTTGTTTCTTTTAAACCAGTTTTCGTTATTTGCTCTTGATATATTCCGAGCGTGGGGTTTCTTCTTATTCGATACAATCAGGTATAGACTTAAAGTTCTTCGTCTCAGATTAGAAGAGAATACAAATTGCAGTTTTCACTTCTACGCGATTGATAAGAAAATTATGAAAGAAAGAAAGATTGAGTTTTGTCTATTTTTATACAAAAGCCTTGCAGACGTCGCGGACTATATAATGCCTCACCTGTCCGCATCCGTAAGTTTTAATTGAAATAAATAATATAAAATTATTATTTTCAATAATAAAAGAATAATCATAGGACAAAAACACATGCAGTCATACATCCCTAAAAAATAATGTCCTCTATTATATCCACCAGAGGCATATAGAGGCAATATTTTTACACATAAAATAAGTCTGTTCATCACAGACTTTTTTCCTATATAGGAATCGAAGCTATGATCCTCAGATTAGTAGTGCGCTAAAGTACTGAGCCAGACCAAGGCAGTCAAATGATGATCTTCTTTCGCTACAGTCTTGATTTATTCTGAAAAATACTATAATATCGTTAATTGAAAAATGATAACATCATTTATTTTAGTTTCGCCCTACAGAACTGTACAAATAAAGCTTACAAAAGTAAAAGTAGAAAATAGTAGATGCCGTTAGCAACGGCTTTTCAGCCTATAAAATTCCACTCCATGTATTGTATTTACTGTTTACTTTCAGATGTTTATAGGTATTGTATGCAGCTTACCAAAACTGATTCTTAACACATATTACATATTATTAATCATCGAAAACGAGTACCAGGTTCAGGTATGTTAGTGTTTAACGTTCAGGGTTTAAATATTCCTGGTTAAACACTAGGTGAATTTGATTTGACATATATATTTTTTTCAGCTATATTTTTCTGGGCTATTCTTTGCCATTCTGCATATCTCGCAAATATGTCTGTTTTTATTTTCATCATGCATAGTAGTGGAATTATATTCAGTGGAGATAGAAAATATGCGACGCGTTCTTGGTGACAAACTAATTAATGAAACGAGTAAGTAAATAAAAATTTCATTAAAATCTTCCTATCACGTGTTATATAAATTTGTAAGGTGTTATTCCAATTTATGACAAGATTCATTTGGATATATACAATATGCTTTTTTATAAAAAGTCAAACTTTTCTCTTATTCGCTCACCATTTGATACTTGTTGCTTATTCTATCCCATTGGCCAAAGGGTGACTGAAAAAATCGCTTAAACCGATTAGACCACCATGTATATCAATTATTTTAATGTTTCCTTTGTGTTTTTCTTATTGTTATTTTTCATTAAAATTTGGTGTGCGATAAAGTATATTTATGTTATGTTTTTTTTATTACAGACAAAACCACAAGACGAGAGATAGAAATTTTTCTACGATATATAGAAATAAGGACCTTCAAGTACAAAATATGGCGAATAATACCACTAAACCTGCAGTTACCACTCGAATTGCTTAACATATGCACGACATACGTCATTGTTATCATAAACTTTACACATTTGTATTAAGGCAATGCAATGGTATAATAATAAAAAAAAACTGCTAATAAACTTGTTACGAGAAGTCATTAATTTTTTGTGAATTGTCTACTAAATATAAGTTGTCATTTTATTTTACCCTAATAAAAATACAATGTAGTAAGAAGATTGTATTATTGTGTAATGTATTATTAAGTAATTCCCAAAAAATTTCGGTCAAAGTTTGCCAAATCGTGATAATAGACCCACATTGACATAAATTATACTTTCAATAAACTGCAGTCCACATCTTGTGCGGCTAATGAGCAATGTTCATATATTCAAATTTTTAACATATCCCTACAGATCCCCATGCATCGGTGCTTAGACATGTAAGCTGAAACATCTTCCTCAAAGGAAGATGAGACTAACAAACGATGGATTTCAGGTAAACTTTAAAAAATATGTCCTGTTTATTGGTACAGAAACGCAAAATAAACTTAAATTCAAAAGCAATAACGTAAATTACGTTCTTTGATCAGAGTTTGACAAACTGTGTGCACATCGAATTAACAATTGGAAGTTTTCAAACCGATAATTTGGGTTGTCACAAATATTTTCTGTGAAAGATTTTTTTATAGAAATATCATAATACATACTCGTGTAGTTATAAATTATAATAATTTTTCTTATCAACAAAAGAAGTTATTTCTATTTCTTAAATAATAATTATGCCCGTTACTTTAAAAAAAACATATCCGCATGGATATACTTGATAGTTCAAATATTGATTTCTTAAGATTTGTCAAAAGTTAACAAGCGGATTAAAAGTATAACTAATTCTTTGTGTATATTATAAGTTGAATCACTTTAACAGTTTCACTTGTTTCAAAACAAATACAATCATCTTATTGCTCAGACTAAAAAAGGTCTGTCTTATTGTAAACTCGAATAGACGTTCTCAATCTAACAAAACAATTCTGGCTGTACATATAACACATGGGAGGACGCAAAACAATACCATCCAAAGTGACAGGAGTATAATTATTCACTCCCACCAAAAATCATTAGCCACATAAGAAGCGGCATTAAGAAGTAACGCTCTGTCGCGCGCCGCCCCGCCGCCACCCCGCCGCCGCCCCGCCGCGTGCAAGCAGACACACAAAGGAACACTGACTAATGACAGTTTAAGAAACCATCATACTTTATGGGATACTCGATGGGGTGTGATTATTACATGGTGCTGCCTGTATGCATAAAAATGTGGCTTTCCCTTTGTTCCGTTTTTGAAGGGCGAAATTGAAATTGGGTAGGAGTTTCGGTCGTGAGTATTATGGAGCACATTTCACCAAAAAACCTATTTGGAAATAAGTTAAAATTCGAATAGGTGATTTTTACTTACTTGCTGAACTAAATCAATATATTAAACAAACGATAAATCTTCAGAGTCAAGATAGCACCTTTGATTGTTTCACCAAATAGTTTGATTTTACCTACTTAATTGATTGATTTTAACTAAATCAATATAGTAAGGAAGCGATACATATTCAGAGTCAAGATAGCATAGACTTTTGATCGCGACGGCCTTGATAAGTAAGAATTTTTGTGATACAAAAATATACTGAGTAATTAATTTATTTATTCCGTTTCATAAAACAAACAGTTTATTAAGACACATGTATTTATTTGGAGACTGCAGAATTCAATATCCATCAGCAAACTCCGTTCAAAATGCAAACGCTTGCCGTCTAGCACAAAAGTGAATTATTCAGGATTAATCAAATGCAATACATGAATTTGAAATAACAATGAACAATCTGAGCTCAGTCACTCAAGCTGTGCTGTTCTCAAATGGGACTAATCACTTAAAGCAGGTAAAACCGACGGCGGACGAAGTTTCTTCGTCTGTAAAATATTGAGAAGTTCGACATCGAGTTACTTATTCTAATGTGAGCACCGAACAGAGGGGAATAAAAGTATATGTATAGGTACTACAGTTAAGGTACCTATAGGTACTCCAGTACAGAAAACAGTTTTGAATAGCTAATATTATTGCAATTATTTTTAGCTGTTAATAATCCATGTCGCCCTAATGGTGAGATTCGCTCTCTTCCCAAACTTCGGGAAAGTAAACAGATAAATGCCACTAACAGTCAAACCCATCCAGGTTACGTCAAATGTCTGTAGTCAGTTAACCTGTGTGATCTTCATAACCACGAAACCTGCATTGAGCTACGACCACTTCTATATTTAGCTCAATTTCTAGCTACCTTCACAAATTTCTCTTTTTGCTCTAAGCCTGAATGAATTGCTAGATTTTAGCGATTACCTTGATGCCCCAGCATAGAGATCGAAGAAGTCAGTGCGGTCTTTAATTACAATCCTACTGCCCGAGCAGAGGTTTACGTTTATCGGGTGTATAATATAATCTATAACTAAATTAGCTGACACTATTTAAAGTCTATCCACACTTGTAAACTGAACAAGCTTCCTCAATTCACCCATACTCATTATCTTCGCGTATTAACGGACTTCCCATCTTAATTTGCCCGATGCATGTGCTAGTCCATCGCGGGAAGCCGTCGTGGCTGAGTGCGGCTTGCGTGCGATCACGCAGGTTAACTGACTACAGACACGGTCATAACATAGATGGGTTTGAATGTTAGTGGCATTTATCTCGACCGTTTCCGTGCTTTGTAAGGCACGTTAAGGCGTTGGTGCCGGCTGCTATCATTAGATGGCAATCGTTAAGCCACGTCGGAGGCCTTACAGGCGGCTTCTAAACTTCTGACACTGGGGTTGGTCATTAGCCCCACAACCTCCACCAATCCGGACTTAGCCCCCGTGTGCGGAGTATGGCCTAACCTTCTCGAATTATGGGAAGAGACCCGTGTCCCTGCAGTGGGAACGTTATGGGTTGTAACGATGTGCTAGTCCACTTGATACATTCAGGAGTATAAGCTTTTTTATTATTTTAGTAAGTTGGTTAGCTTAGTTATTGTATGTGGTTAGGAAAATTTGCAGGATAAGATATGAACTAAAAACTAATTAGGTGCAACGACAACCAATCCGATTTTTTAATTATTTTTATATTATTTCTTTTGGAACCAAAGCTTAGATAGGAATTTTGTTCAAATAATGTTCTCTGACCAACTTAAATCCATAGAAATCACTTCACTGAGTACCAAACTGATGAATATATGAAAATAGGAATATTTTTCCACAATAAAGTGCTTGCTAGAGGGGAGCCCCGAGTGAAATCTATGAAATAAATCTGAATAACGTTTACATGCAATAATGTTTGACTTGGCTTTCCTCCCGAGAGGAAAACTCAAGTAAAGGAGTGCCACTGCAATATTTCTAAAAGCATCCTTGCCGTGAGAGTCTGCTTCGCCATTTCGTGATTTCCTTGTAGATATGGAGGTAGGTAGATATTGGTTTTCCAAGTAGGTGTGCATATTGGCATTGAACGATACCCAAGCACATAACTTTTATTATGCATTGTGTTGTGATACATGTTATCTCATACAGTCTTGGTGCTTACCAAGAAAAATCACTAATCCGACATAATAGTATTTTGGTCATAATAAAATCCAAACCCCAAATTACGAAACCGCATCAAACGAACCTACTCGTAACTATCGACGTAAAAAGGCCTTCCCTTTGTGAAGTATCACTATTCGATAGTCGTGATATTGTTAGCAGCTCGTGCGCGGACGCCATTAAAAGGAAGGAAAGTGTATGACAATTCAATTTGTGCCCCAATAATATCGGCTTACGCAATAATGGACAAAGAAATCCGGTCGCGGGGCAACCTGAGGCCAGAGGGTGGTTGCGTTCATTTTACGTATGTTTTGACCGAGTACAAAAATAAAACGGGATTTTTTATTTAAAAAAATGTGCTGACTAAGCGCGTCTGAAACCCAAAAATTTTCTTGAACAAATGAAGTGAAATGATAGGTTAAAACCAAACATCGGCGTTGCCGATTAGTCGACAGACTAGTAATAATAATAATTTAAGAAGCGTCGCGTCGGCCCATCTTTATTACATGCCTTTAAGTCATGTTTATATAAAGCTGCTTTCGCGTGTCTTAATAACATATTTATGTTACTTAAAAAGTTTTAAAATGCAAAAAAACCGCTTTTATTTGAAATTTATTTACAGTTATAATTAACTTCAATCTGGACAGTTTGTTGATGGGGGCCACCTAAACAGCGCCACATCGAATCTTGACACTAATAAATCTTTAACATTTTCAATTGAAATTACGAATATATTCTTAATTAAATTATACATACAAGAAATTTGCATGCAAATTAAATATTGTATATGTATCTACTTTTATTGCACTATAAGACCCGTATTATTCTATGTATGTATGGTTATATATGTATTCTTGCAAATAAAAAAACACATAGGGACATATAAAGCTAGAAGGTGGAGTCAAAGGTAATAACTTTGTTCTATAACTTTTTAAATAAACGTTAAAAAGTTTTGGGCTCTCCATACATGGCCAAATTGAGGATCGATTTATACAGAGAGACAAATAATTTATTCCTTTCCTGGTAGAACAAAATATTTAAGCAAAAGGGGTGAAACCCCATCTAAAATTGGTTCTGTCTTTAAAGAAAAACCTTACACTAATAAAATATTTTTAAATAATAACAGTATCTACATGTGAACAACCATTGAGCTTCATAATATCACACAAGACGCACCGGGCCATTGGCAAGGCAACACAAACTGGGGGCAGTAAATTGCACACGATATGGACTGCCACACGGAATATAAAAAACTTCTTTTTTCTATTTATATGGGTGCTGGACACGCAAAGCTATCATGGTGGACATATTATTTGATTCCGAATTATAAGCAATGATTACACAATGAATGTGGGAGAAATGTGTGTAACTGAATGCAAGATGTTATAGCAAGTAGGGTGGAACTAGGTAAGTTAATAAATACAATACAATACATTTATTCAGAAAACAACACAATACACATTACAAAGTTGAGTACACACAAACAAACATGACAAAGGAAAAAAATAAAATAAACAAGAAATAAAATAAAATAGGAGACAAACAAAAAACACACTTAAGTATAAACGACAGTTTAATATGGACTTGCATTTGAAAGATGATTGAAAGTTTTCTTTTCACAGAAACTTCACCAGCTATGCCTAATTGTACTGTGCATAAAAATTTCACCCAATCGTCGTTCCTGTGGATTTAACCAGCAAGGCCGAGAGAGTGAAGCAGGTCCTGAGCATCCCTTAATTGTATCCCTATCTATGGAAACGATACTTTTACTGTGTTTAGTGTAGGATTATTTATCACTATACAAAACGCCAATGAGAATACAAGAAGTCAATACACAAAAATAAATATTATAAGGGTCTTTTTTTTCAGTTTTATTCCACCTGGATCTTTTGTCCTAAAACAACAGAACAGTACCTAATAACAGACAGTCACAGCCAAAACAATCGTAAACTGCAAACAGTAAATCGTTGCGTTTCTCCTGAAATATAACACATTCTCACATATTGCCCGTTAAAGGCCCGGTGGAACCATTCCCAATTAAGCAGATTGAACGGAGTTAACGACGTGGACATTAAACTGCGTTTAAATAGTGGAATCGGACAGTTTATGGGCTTGGCTTTGAGATGCTCGTTTATTTTCAAGCACGTAATTTGGCGATGAGCTACGGATTTCATGTGGATTTAGTTTTGGTAGAGAGAAGGTTTTGCTATTTGTTTGATAGCACCTTAAGAGAATCCACACCAAACCTAGTGTTTTGACTACTAACCTATTATACCTTATATCAATTCAGAGGTTCTACATGAGTGGGTAGGTACATCAATTCATAATTACACTGAGCAACAAAATAATAGCTTTGTTCTCCCACCTAAGGAAAATATATATTTCTGTAATCTTTGTAGCCAAGGTATATTATTTATGATCTTTTAACTAAAAGAATGAATATTTTACGGCTCCCTTATTTTGTGGAAAGAAATTAAGATGTGATTGCCAAAAGTGCATTTTAAGGATTTTTAAAGATCAGTGAGACAAAAATATGAAGCGGTCGAGGCTCAGTGCGGCTTGCGTGGTTACGTCGATCACGCAGGTTAACCGACTACAAGCACGGTCATAACCTGGATGTGTTTGACTGTTAGTGGCAATTATCTCGACCGTTTCCGTGCACGTTAAGCCGTTGATGCCGACTGCTACCACTAGATGACAGTCGTTAAGCCATGTCGGAGGTCTTATAGGCGGGCGGCTTGAAAACTTCTGACACTAGGGTTGGCATCTAGCCCTACAGCCTCCACCAATCCGGACTTGGCCCCCGTGTGTGGAGTATGGCCTAACCTTTCCGAAGTATGGGAAGAGACCCATGCCCCATGCAGTGGGGACGATATGGGTTGTTAAAGACACAAAAATAGCAGTCAGTAATGTGATATTTTTGTTCACGCCAAATGACCGGTTTCGTAAAGGGCCGCGGCGTCACAATTTTTTTTATAAAACCAATCGGTTAGGTTTTTGTCGCAATTTGTACAGCATACATGTGGCACCCACGATTTACGTATCTAGATATGCAACCAATTTTAAAATATTTAAACACTCTTCAATAGGTATACGGAGTAAAATACTTTTTTGGCTATCTGTTGTGAACTTGCCACACACGTAACAAAACTGATCGGGAGAATGTATGCAGCTGCATGATATTTTTGTACCTTACTGTATTACGTTTCGAACACGACTGAACTTGTTTCAATAGTTTGCTTATTTTATAAAATATCGCAATGTACAAAATGCGATATTTTATAAAATGGAGACTTCTTGCAAGTCCTTTATTTCGATAACGGAAAATTCTCAATTATCATAATTAATTTACAATTATCTTAATACAAAATCCGAATTATTTTACATTACAAATTACAAAAAATAAACAGGTACAAAAATACTTTGCATTCACGTATAACATTAAGCTTGACAAAACAGATCTCGTCAGCTCGACTGCACTCAGTATCATAAGGGAACTAGACTAAAGTTGCATGCACATGTACACATTTACAGGATGTGCAGAAAACTGAAGCAGCATGCACACGATCCGAGTCTGCGGAGATGCTATTAGTCATACTGACGCCACGCCACGTGTGCCCTCTCCCGATTACACAGAGTACATGAATCACATCCGTTACACGGAGATTTTTATAAAACCACCAAGGAAACCGTATTTGTTTCATCCAGAAAAAAATACTGTAATACTGGCATGTTTTGGTCTTGGTTTTGATCTTCTTTTGTGATATTATGATGGCACAAAAACTTTAAATAAAAATCTCACTTGGTACTTTCCTATTATATCATTCGTTTTTACATGGTGTTTATTTGAAAATCTTACGTTTTATTATCTGCCACCACATTGCTACTAAACAGAAACAACACTTCGCAAATAAGTGCGGCGGGATATTTTATACTGACAATAAAACGACGATAACCCTTTTGATTCATTAGATATTACCGCCTTGGATTGTCGCTGAATCAAACATTGTGACCACAGAAATAGAAAAAGACAGAAGAGTCATACCAGAATGTAGAGCATATTGCACCTGCATGGTTTTGAAGCACATTTATTTTTAGTCAACAGTCAAATCCTGTTTCAATTGTATGTATAAAATATATTCAATGGTTGTCTATTTCTTACTGTTTTTACCTTTTTATTATTGATAACTCTAAACCCGAAACTTTAAGTGTACGAATTCCGAGTGGTAGGAACTTTGAGCTTAGAAAAAAAACCATTTAAAATAACGTGCATAGCATCTTACTTAAATCGATACAAAATATTTTGACTTTGAGTTTGAATAGATACCAGAAAACTTTATATTAGTTGACAAGCTAAGTTAGTGAAGAGCATATTTCGTAATGTATTACATCTGTACTTTTGATGCCAACGCAATTCGCGTCCCCGTTTCGTCGCGTTTCGTCGCAATTACTCGCGGATCCAACCCTCAATCACCATTAAAACTTGCCTGTTTTGACGACAAGATAAAACGCTATGCCTTACATTAACTTACAGTAAACTTTACACAACTCATCGTGCCGTTTACAACTCATCATGGTATGATGACTGTTTAAATCTTGAGATGTTCAGTTAATGAGAATTGTGGTGATTAAAATTTTATCCTGGAGTTTGCATTTACACTTTACGAGATGAGTGGTGGATAAATAAGTACAAGAAATGTTGCCGTCTTTAATGAAGGAACTTTAAGAATAGGGGGTAAGGTATTAAGGACAAAGCTGTATCTTAAAACAATATTTTTGTAATAATAAATAATAATAATAATAAATATCCGGGACAAATCACACACGGTCATCTGGCCCCAAACTAAGATTCCCTATATTATGGGAACTAGAGACTAATATACATACATATGTACATTTAAATACATACATATATAGATATTATACACCCAGACACACAGCAAACACATCTGCTCATCACAGAAATGTTTGCCCTGGGTGGGGATCGAAACCATGACTCTCGAATCAGTAGTCAGGAGCACTAACTACTGAGCCACCAGTCAGTCAATTGTTGTAAATCAATACTTTTTAGTGCCTTAAAAAAGGAGTATCTGTTTTTCGTCGTATGTGTACGTTTATAAGTATTAAAAGGATTCGGTCGGCCTGGAAATTTTTGGGGTGGTCTTCGTTCAGCAGTGTTCAGCATATTTAGGCTGATGACGATTGGAGTTAAACTTTATTTTATTGAGACATCTAGCTGAAGGAAGAATCTTAACTGGATCTGATTTATGGCTATTAAAGTTTCATATTTCTTTTATTTATAGTTTCTATACTTTCAGTAGGTATTTCTCAGTTCATCATTAATATAATTATGCATTAGGTGCGCGTTCGACTAATCAAGAACAAATCTTCACCTCTAATAAAATTTAACTGGAACATTGTCGGGGTACGCGCGATGCTGATAACGTTAACGCCTCTTTGCGCGACGTTTTGACGCGTTTTACGCATCGCGGATTAACGTTCCACGCGTAAAGCTTAGGGTGACGTGTTAGTGCTAATGAGTTTTGCTATCGTTACGTATAACAACCGTTACGTGCTTTATAGATAAACATTAAACATTTAGAACACTATAAAGTAAAATCTTATACTTACTTATTATTTATTTAGCAAATTTAACGTTACGTCTATAAATGAAAACACGAAATAATACGCAGCTTCACAAGTGGTAACAATTTTAATAGCTGGGTTTTAGTTAATATTGAAAACAACGTATATATTTAAAATGAAACTCAATAATCATAACATAATAGACGAAAATTGATGTAAAATATCTTCACGCAACACTAATTATTCCGAAGCCTACTTCCTCGTGGAATTAAAAATAAAACGACACACTGGCGGGGTCGGGGTCAAAGGGAGGTATCTCTTTGAGAGAGTCACGCGTCGCCGGCGCCGGTCCTCACCCACTGAGCCATCTGAACAACCGGCTATTAAAATTTAATAATTGCCATCCTCATTGACGACGAAACAGCGACCTTTGATAATCACGTACCGTGTTCACACAAAATTAATTTTATTTCATAGTCAAATTGGTAATTTATGAAATTTTACTGGAGTATTCTAACTTATAAATGACGTTTATCTATTGTTTTCTTTTTCCCTTTTGAAGCCTTAACCATGGTCAATTTGGCTTAGATATGTAAATAGACATAGGCTATATTTTATATCAATTTCTTAAGTGCGTCCCGGGAACAGAACGCTACTTTTAAATTTAAAAATAGACATATCGTCCATGCAATCATCCACTGCCTATATTTACTATACTAACACGAATAAAGTAGAAAACCGTGAAACGAAGCCAATATTTTGCCAAAAAATATGGAGAGGGATAGAATTACATCAAAGCTTTATTTTTCTGTATCACGTCCAATATGTTTAGGATTTCACTCAGTCGTCTGTCCTTCTAAAATTAAATTGCGACTCCCCCGAAGAGGATGTTTTAAAGGTCTTCACATGTCCGGTATTTATTATTTCCTAAAAAATATTACGTTACACGCGTCCTTCTGTTTGCCTTATTATTTCTTATTGCTTTAATGCCCTCGCGACCAAACGAAATCCTAGAAGAGAGAGGGGAGAGTTAAGGTCCTTTTTGGAAACTTTAAACAAATACAAGGGACTGCAAAAGTTTTCCGAATAATTGTAACGATTTCAACAAATTTCTATAAGTATATATTTCATTTTATTTTTTTCCCATTCATTCTCTTATAAAGAGGAAAACAATATAGAAATTGTAAACCAGTACATTTTTTAAATTAATTTTCCATATAGGTAAGCACTTAAAATGTGCAGAGCGAAAATGGAAAAGACACTTATATTCGCTTAACTAAAACTTTTATATTGCACCAATGAAAAGAAAGTAAAGGCGATAAGAAAAACTATAATAACCATCTAATGAAAGTATCGCACATTCAAGAGCAGCTATTGCCGAATGAAAACAGGGACTCTATTTTTGTAGTTTGTTTTTTACTTATAGAAAAACAGAATTCATGATAGCTAAAAAAATTAATAATAATAGGTAGCTATACGTTCGTTACAATTTAATATAAATTGATTAAAGCAATCGATCTACGAAAATGTGTTAGAAAGTCTTCGTTATTTTGTAATATTTTAAGTCAAGCAAATGATTGAAGTTATACAATATGGTAGGATGATGAGAATGGCACTTTTTGTCAAATCCTTAGAGTGCAAACTGTGTCGGAAAAACCAGGTAAAAATAATATTTTTCCTTACATTTTACAATACAGCCCTTTCGTCATCCATCCTTTGACAAACCATTTTAATATATCAACGGCCAAGTTTAAGTAGATTCTTTATACATTCTTTTAAGTTGTATTTTTTTTCTATGTAGTGCGTAAGTCCGTATCACGTCGTTTCTTCTTTTAGTGCAACTTGACTCAAAAATAGTTCCCCGGCAGTTGTCGCGATATTGTGAACTGAGATAAAGGAAGAAGGTTCGCCGGTAGTTATCCTTGGCGCCTTTATTGTTTCTGTGAATAGGTTTTCCAAGAGTTGCCCGAATTCATATTTTTTGTGAATCAAGATAAAATTCTTAACTGCCATTTTATTACTTTTCAAGATTCGAACGTGTTTGTATAAGCATATTGTTCTTTTGACACAAGAAAGGCTTATGATTGAGTTTTATCAGACAAGGATCTTTCTTTAGGTTTAATATTTAATCAATGTCGTCAGATACGGTGTCGCGAATTTAAATACATGGAATTAAACAAACGTTTTTACTGTGATTGCTACTAAATGCTTTAGACATCGCATTTGTCTATGGCTCACATTCCTGTAGTGCTGTAATTATGCTAAGTGCTCCTTACAGAGCATCCGCAACAAAAAGCAGTGATTAATAGCATCACCAGCTATCAGTCTAGACGGTAATGTATTCTGTTTTCGGTGCTATTCACTAAATAGACTACACGGAGTGACTCAGCGATTACTATACGCCTGCTTACAACGTTATAAAATGGATTTTTATACCTTTAACCTATCCTCGTCAACTTACTTAGACCTTACAAACACAAAGCAGAATTTCAATTTAAAAATATTGCACAGTTTACAATATCCTGTACTGTGAAATTCGCTGAAGTTTCCACAACCCCCTCGAGACAATTTCCACTTTCACCGACAATAATCAGAACTAAGAGGAAACAAAATAAGCAAAATGAAAACATCTTCATATTTTTCTGAGAAGAGAAGAAATTGAGATAGTAGCAAGACAAAAAACTAAATAGTTGAAAGTGGAGCTACATGCTAATGAAATTCGAAATCAAGGGATGCGAAACAATTGTTCGTTACAAACGATTTTATGCCAATACTGCAGAGTAAAGAAGTAAGGGGCAAAACTTCGTGGAATACAGATGAATCTATTAAACATCTACACACGATACTCTCAACATTTCAATAGTGAGAGAACCATTTGAAAAAAAAATTGATAGGTACTACTGTAATGATTTATCAATCTAAAAATTTAAGAAATTAATTATTTATTATGATTATTTTTTTAATTTTAAGAATTTTAGGGCATTTTTTTAGCTCTGAGATGTCAACATGTATTATGTTATTGATTACACGTCATTTTTTTAATCTAAAACTGATAAATATTTATTTACAATTATTATTTTTATTTACTTGGTTTACATGTTTATTTTTATTTTTTAGAATATTATAGTTAGTCATTTTTAATGATTTTCTTACAACAACACAGTTGTTACAACTTAGTTGTTGCCCTTCTTGCTAAGTATCTGAAACTTAAAGAGGGTCACACATTTTTAGGGCTATCTATTTCTCGCTCTTGAACGTGTATTTTCATAATAAATTTCTGTACCGTGATTATTGATATTTTTATGGGAAAATACCGTTACCAAATGCACTGCTTTTAAGCTCTTTTTGTAATATAAAAAGTAACGCATGTAGGTGTTTTACATTCGTATATTAAGCTTAAAAACTACGTGAACCTATTTAAAAGCTATCCGTAGTTCAAGCCCGTGTGTACACAAACCAATGCTCTGCCAAAAGCAAACTTACGCGTACAGACTGACTCAATTGTAGTCGGATCGTTTACATACTGTTTACAGAAATACAAGCAAAAACTCCATATTCAATTGCCGTTCTCTATTGTGGAGTACTGGGTTGTCCTCTTCCTTTTTTAGTCTATCACATGTTGGTATTTGAGTGTCTTCCGCGTGGATTTGAAATCTATTGGAGGCAATATTTGCATCGGATGCAAGCGGATTTTATTCTTTGTGTTCTCCGTTTCTTCTTCCATATTTAAAAAATAAAAAGAGTATGTTGTTAGCACAACTTTTTTGTGTGTGTGTGCGTAATGGACTCCGCAAAGTATGAACTCTATAGATAAGAAGTCATATTCCGTACAAAGTCGTAATTTCAGAACGAAAGGAAAACAGTAAATACTATTGGTTTAACTGATTAAAGTTCCCTAACGAACTTATTTAATGGATGCAAAAATATTCACTACCTACAAACACATTCTTTTTGGTGTATTTTCGACCATCCATAACTGGAAACTACAGAAAACCGAAAAGTTACTCATTTGACGTAACAACTCTTTTTCAATTTTATATTATGTATCAAAAATATATTTGTTGACTAAAAACGATTAAAATGTATATTGATGATTAAACTATATTTGTGTAGCAATATCAGTAATAATTCTAAAACAAAATGTAGTTTTTGACAGACCATAAAAATTAACTGATTTCAAAGGAGTTCTTCAGTAGAACTGCCTATACAAGAGTTATACAAGGTTCGTCGGGGGAAATCTCAGACCAAAGAAACTAGAGGACATGAAATATTTGTCTATATGAACAATCAGTTATACAAATATGTGCCATTTTGATAGCGAATTCTAAAATATACTTTTATTTCTTTCTAACTTATGTAATTCTTCTCAGTAAAAAAAGGACAACAATATTTTTGTCCTTTACAAAATGGCAACTTTGTTTTCGTGACGTCAGCAAAATACCTCTTTGCGGCCGATTCGCCATTCTCGTTTCTCGGTGTCACTGGTACATAAGCTGTCAAAGTGCCTTCGCTCGCGAGTGTTTTAATTGAAAATTGTTAAATATGGTTAAACAAAGCATCCGAAAATAATAAATTAAGTGAAACAACACAGTAATTAAGATGCCTAATTGTAGTGTTACAGGATGTGGCATCAAAATGAGCCGAAATCGGCCGAACATTACACTGCACCGGTACGTATTGTTATCTTGTTGAAATATACCTTATTTTCACAAACTAAATTACGTATTTGTCTTAATGCAGAAGATAAGCGATATAAATAACCGAAAGTAGCTTTTCAATATAATTTCAGTCTGTCTTTTAACTTTATTTTATTAAAATATTTTACGGCTCTAACGTGGCTAGTGTTGTTCTTCGGGGCTCTTTTAGACATCGATATTTATGTAGGATGATGATGAATTTTAGAAAAAGTTACTTACATATAATTTTTTTAGGCTTCCCCGAAGTGAATATAAAAAGAAAAAGTGGTTGGCAGCAATTGGCATAGAAAACATCAACAAAAGCCATCAACATCTGTTCGCGACATTTCCATGAATCATGTTTACCGCACATTGGACAAAACAACATTGCATGATGAAGCTGTGCCATTAAGATTTTTAATGGTAAGTATACCTACCCACGTTAGTACTTAATGATTAAGAGTGTTGTCAGTGGTGAATTTTATTCACAAATTTACAGTCACTCATATAATCCCTCAGTTATTTCTGTTTACATTTTTTTTATGGCAGAGGTGGCAAACGAGCAGATGGATCACCTGATGGTAAACGATTACCGTCGCCCATAGACACCCCTACATGAGGCTACATCTCTACGCAGCGCCAAGGAGTCGAGCCGATCTGAAATATCCTGGTAGCCGACGATTCGAAATGCTCTTCGTTGTTCTGTTTACATAATATGGAAAAAAGTGGATAAGCGCGATACATATACATAGCGCGACTTAATAATGTTGATCAATTTCGTCAGGCACGGCATTCTTCCTAAATATAATGTTAAATTCTGATTACAGAAAAATCTGAAAGGCATTAAGCATGATGTTTTAAGAGGAAAACATTGTATTATTGTACGTCCTGGAACAGCTAAAGGATTCGTACCCAGTGGCACCAAGGAAAGCAGTGACAGCCGCTCAAATTCTGAAGATGACAATGTTGATGCCATATCAGGTGTAAATCATCAAGTTATTTATTTCGACCAGAATGTTTATGTGAAGAAAACTAAATAAATTTTCTTTAAATGTCCTAGGCTTGTTTATTTTCCCATTCATATAGTTATAGGGATGCAGAAAACAAACTATTGAATACAATGATGAAAAGTAATTTCATTTTATATTAAAAACCTGCAAGTATTAAATTCATTTAGATTGTAGTATTAAATGTTGGAATGTAAGCGATAGTGGCGCCATTATCATCATCAGCCGAAAGAAGTCAACTGCTGGACAAAGGCCTCCCCAAAGGATTTCCACACCGACCGGTCCTGTGCTGCTCGCATCCAACAGCGCTATCATTAATTTCTTTTCAACTCTTTACGGCCAAGCTGTAAATTAAAATACAGTTCCGAATATTTGTCTTTATTTTGAATACCTACACCTATAGCGCTGCAAGACACGAGCCATCTACACTCATTTCACATCTTCTGTCTCCTACTTTTTGCCTTTTATTGTTTAAGTGTAAAAGACACAGTAGATAGTAACTATATTGGTGATTACAGACCATTTACATACTAATTAACTGATAAAACCAATATAATATAATTAATTTCTTGTTTCATTTCGTTAATCTGTTATTGCCCATCTCTAGTTTAGGAGGATATGTCAATTTTGACCATTATCGTCAAATAATAATAAAATAATCGAAAGTTCGCCATCAGTTGCGATTTATGTACGAGTAGAGTACAAAAAAAATAGACGCTCATTCTCTGCATGCCGGTGATATCGATAAAACCATATCTCATATAATGGGTATGCACTATGCCGAACGACCATTTTCGTTTCTCAGCAAGTTTAGGTATGCACGCTTTTTCTGTAGGTATGCCATGTCCATTATCTCCTACGTCATTGGGGGAAATTGTGCAGATCAATGAAGTTTTACGCTGTGCTTGCTCGTTACTGGTAGTCAATCTGAACAACTTGTCTAATATCCAATATCAACCAATTATTGTATAATATTATACAATTCTTGGCATTCAGAATTGAACTATCAATGAGATTGAATCTCTCTCACGGATATTATAACTATGCTATTATTAATGTAAACAAGGCAATGAGTCCACCGCTAATAGATTCCGGTCCGCTGATTTGCATCATTAGCCTGAAGCAATTAGGAGCACTAATATTGCATTAATATCCTATAAACTGTAATGCAATTCGATAATCTTATAAATATAGCTGTATGTGTATATATATAGTTAGTTATTGTTAGCTTTAAGGGAGGAGTTTAGGAACATTGAATTAATAGTTTTATTTCAGTTCGCGAATAAAACATCTGTATACCGTTTAACAGAGTCTGTTTAATCTATGATTTGCATATAAGTTATTCTTAATTGGCAAAATCTATAATTTAACACAATTCGGTACTTATTCGGCCCATTAACTAGGATTTTCTTCTTCTTATCGTGTGGCACAATTATATGTTTATCCCCAAGGTACAGACAGCAGCGGTTTTCTTGTGTTGCACTTAGCATCGCGTACACTTCCCGAAACGTTGAATGTACAAGTTCCGCGTGGTAGGAACTTTGTACTAGGTAGAAAACAACGACGATTTAAAAGTATGTGCTAACATCTACTTAAATAAAAAATGTTTTGATTTTCATTCATCACCCGCGATCACGCGTAGAACATTATGATCAACGTGTGCAACGTGACCTTCATACACATCTAGTATTCAGATGTGCAGGTTTCCTCACGATGTTTTAGTTACCGTCAAAACAATTGGTACGAAAATGTACGTAAGTTCCGGAAAACTTATTGGTTCGACTTTGCTGAAATCGGAAAAACATATTTGTATTCTGAACAAAAATTGTTTAATATTAAAAACCAAGGGGAAAAGATTACTAACTATAAATAAAAAAATAAAGTCGTGTTATTGGAAAATGATATGTTATGTATATCTGCAAAACGGATGCGGTCGACTTGCCACGTATACCTTCCCGTGCGGCGATCTATTCAGTCATCCGTCAAAAAACCGCTCACCGTATTACAATGTCTGGCAACACAGCACCACCACCGAGGGAAAAAACTGGTGTTCTCGACCAGTTTATATTCGATAGGGTATATATTGGTCCGAGTAACCGTTGCGAAAAAAAGGCATTTGAAAGTATCGCAGGCCCAGGCCAACCTAGGTCCTCCATCAGTGAATTCACTAATTATAACTGTTAATTCGTATTTTATTACAAAGTTTTATACCATTTTATTGTCTTTTTCTCTTTACATATTATTATATTGATACGTACTATATATTATGTACGTACTGAACTAAACGACGCTAAAATCCCGCCGTATCAGAGGAGACCTCATCGAGACCTACAAAATCCTGACCAACAAATATAACTGCAAAGAACTATCACATATTTTTAACATCAGCAGCATCCATCGAGCTAGATACCCTAACAGTATGAGATTGGCCCATACACGCTCATACACTAATGTGGTAGGTACATCACACAATAAACAACAGAATCGTAAAAATATGGAACAAGTTACCTCAAGACGTGGTTGATGCCCCCTCCATAAATAGTTTTAAAAAAGAGACTTGACAAATGGTGCAAAGACAATCCAATTTAGTGTATCCTCAAAGTGAACTTGAATGGACTATCATATAACACCAACACAGATATAGGCATATCAGCTATTAGCTGCTCGCCTATTACTAAATAATAAATAAATATATGTTCAAGGTAAAATGATACAAGTTTGATAGATAATTGTTAGTTATATCAGAGACGTAATATAACCATCTTTTTTTCTATGGTTACAACTGTCCAATTTTGATTATATCTATCCAAATATAATCAAAATTACAAAAATGTGAAATCAATTACCAAAATACTTCTGTTTCGACATCTGAAGTAACAAATAACGAAGTTACAGTTTAAAAATATTTATTTTGACCGAATGATATGACGGCCAAAACAGACTAAACCCGTATATCCTCAGTAAAAAAAACCGCGATGGCAACACTCACTCGACCGGGGGGAATGTTTTATACATTAGAGACGGGGTTGTATCGGGAAATATTTTATTTTCGCTAACATGATGAATTGATTTCAGGTTGCTGGAGTCAAAGGTTATATGGCTTACGTACTTACTTACCTATAAAATAAAAATGAGAGAAGGTTTTAAATCGCAATTTAAAAGTTTTGTAAAATTATGAGGAGCAAAAATACACTTTGTAACAATATTTTGTAAATATTTACAAAACCTTTGAGAACTTTACATTAATACGAATAACATATAATTGATATGATCAAGAAACCCAGGGCCCTGTAACTAACTTTAAGATTCAAGAGTCGTCAAATTTAAATAAAACAACGCACACCTCGTCCCTAAATACTAAAAATAGCAAATAAACGGGAAAAGAATATTACAAAAAACGTACCTAATACTTTTACAAATACGAGTATGTCGAATTCCCTTGATAATAATACCTTTGGGTTACGCAAACAGGTAGTTTATTCTACTTAGGTACTTTTGAATTTAAACTCTATATCGGTGAGGTTTAAAGGCATAACTCTTTGAACTGCTCACCCACAAATCCTTTATTCTATGTTCATAAATCAGCCCTTTGATTTCTTTACGCAGTGTCCCTTTTCGGTTTATAGAAAGCAAATATGAAAGTTTATCTGGAAAGGGTGACATGAAGTAATATCAATTTGCTCAAAATGAAATGTCCACGTGAAATATTTAATAAAACCCCAATTTGCCCATGTCCTCTTTTGTATTATTAACCATTATTAATAATAATAAGTAAGGTGCACCGCCGTCAGTTTTTTAATCAAAACCTCGTTGGACGAAAACTTTATATTTATATTCTTGAAAATGGAATGAGCGAGAACAAAGGTGTGTTCCATGTCAACGGGATTTCCGTTTGAAAATGGAATGAGACCATTCGGAGCGTGCCCAACGGCCACCCTGTCTGCTCTGCGGAAATACCGAGAGGGAGGATAAATGTGCGCTTGCACAGAAAAAAGCTTAATTTCTATGGATAATAGAATAACTGGAAAATGAAACAAATTTTTATTTGATGAAGAATACACAAGAAGGTTTTCTGCTGATATACTAATGGATAGCGGTGGTAACTACTTAAATGTTTACATAATGGCACTAAAAATTTATCTAATTAAAATCATTATTTAATAAAAAAAAATGTTATATTTCATGAAAATAACTGATGGAATATTAAGTAAAATTTTGCGCCAAAACGACTTTTAAAGAATTCTTTGATTTTAATTTTTCTCACACTTCATCTAACCTTTGAGTAGATCGACGCAAAGGAAATGAGAAAAGGCTCGTATAAAAAAAAAAACTTAATGGCACAGCGAATGACAAACATCAAACGTAATAATTGTAATATTTCAAAGTCTCCCGCACAAAAGAAAACAATAAGTTTAAAAGAGTTTATAGGAGCATGAAAATAGCTTAAGGGTATTTTCCCCCGATAAGAAGAAAGGGTTAAGTACTTAACCCCTTTGGCGTCGACAGTAATTAATAGCGAGCATCAAAGATTTTTCTTGAAAAAAAGATTCTTTGATCTGATTGTTTCAAATACTTAATCCGCAGACACGCGATTACTTTTTTCTGCACAATTATTTATTTTCTTCTCCTAATAATTTTACTGATTGTGTTAGTTTATCTGCTTCTATAAAGTATTAAAATAATGTAAATAATAATAAAATGAATTGTAACTTCAACTTTAGAAAATATGAGTACGCTATATCTCATCTGAAAGTGATGATATTGTCACTTTTACATGAGATATAAGCATACTTGAGGATGGTCACGCAAGCTCAAAAAATACCTACTTATTCTCTCCTTAAAGATCCACAGATTATAAAAATCAGAAAAGATGGACGCATGCAAAGAATTCCACTCCTTCGCAGTCCGCACAATAAACGAGAAAGCATTTCGTGCATATAGGTGAAATACATTATTTATCCGAAGATGATCGGAGCTTAGCGGATGAGGTCTTGAAGTTCTTGAGCACACTCTCCGAAATTAATTACATATACTAAAAAATATATTTATATAATGTTAGTTGGTCTGTTTTTGTATCTAAAATATTTCAGTAATGTTTAATTTATCGTGCCCATACTCACAACGATTGTAATTTATGATAGTACATTTGGAAACCTAGACCTAAGTAATGACCGATATCAAGCATCAAAAGGTTAACGTTCCCTTTGACGACAATAGCCATTGTCCCTTAGTAATGTAGTCACAAAGCAAGTATGTTTTTATACAGGTGAAACTTAAACTTGTTACCGTAAGGCTTAAGTAGAATCCAACTTCATGCAGTGGTCTTCGGCAGTCGTCCTAGCTCGACGCGGCTCTAGGCTTGTTTTTTCGGTGGAATTAACCAACAAGGCCGAAAGGATAACACTAATCATCAGTAGCTCTGTGTTTAATTTCATCCGTGGCGTTACAGTGTCTGTAGAGAGGTGACTTCACCCTCCACAGGTTTTAAAAAAACAGGCAGTAACAGAGTTGTTCAAGGCATTGTGTTGAATTATCTGCAACAGACGTAAAGGCGGATGATGATGTATTTATATCCTTTCCGTAAACCATGGCTTCTGCTCATGAAACATGAACAACTTTACTTAAAATCCATACAAAAAAAGCAAATAAAAGCAAATAACTAATTATTACAATGTTTTGTTCTATTGTCACACGGCGTCTTTTTGTCCAAACTTATCCTCTTTCTCTTCCTTTTCTGATGTTTTCCTCATTCAATATGGTAGTTGACAACAAATCATTTGAGGAAAGTAATTTTTTATCAAATGTGCCAAAAATGAATGTTCAAAACTGATTATTTTTTCAACGTCATAGACATATACTAATTTTAGATTAATTTATATCTGTATCGTGTATATTCATGGTAAGTGATGATGATGCCGAAGATGGAAACTAACTTATGAGAAAGATTCCCCAATGCAATGAGAAACTGGCTCTCTTATGTCGAAACACACCAATAATATTAAATATGAAAAAGTTGAAGCCGTGACAGTAAACAAAGCCAATGTACTGAACAAAATAATTATATTTATAATTGTTCAGTACATCTATGAAAGTGTTTCAAACAACTCATTCATGATTATTGTGATTAAACGCCTTTACGGCTGCAGCGGCCCAGCCTGCCGTCCCAATAGGCGGCAACCGGCCGTAGGGCTGGCCATACCTTACTCAATTTACCATGAAGGCTACAATCATATCACCCGTGTGACAGGATTGACTGGGTAATCCATGGTCTGGCTTAATACCTGTTGAGAATTAAGGGGATAAGTAGACGCTAACGTTACAAGTCTAACAAATTGTAATTGGTGTACCTGTGGCAATAACAAGGTAAATCAACTATATAAACAACCACAACTTCCAAATATTGTACTTCTCAGGAAATTGAACAGCTGATCGGCTAACTTTATGCGGAAACTAAATTTTTTTGCGAATTAGTAATGAATTTCTTTAAAAAAAAAATGATCAGCACAAGGGCCCCCGTTTAAAATATATTTACCTTTATTAATTCCTCTACAAGTTATAACAAAACAGTCGTAGGACTTGACGACTGAGACTTCTACTCGTCATATTAAACAACAATTATTTTTCAAATCTACAATTTGGTCATACAAATTGGTCAGCTGTCTGGTCGATGTTGTATGGAGAGTCCAAAACTTCACGTTTTTATGGTCAGCCCTAAACAAGCGGCCGCTATTAATCGGCGATCTGTTAATCATCGGTTTGCTTTATTGCACGCCGGCGTTATACATCTGCGGACAATTGTTATTTATCGCTTTATTGCCATTCGGATCATCCTGTACATCACCTACCGCTATAGCGCATTGCAATTTGAAAAATGATTTGTAGACTTCGAACTCCCTTTTTTGTGGTCAAACAGTACATTTTATTTTGAGGGGTTGTCCTCAAACGTTTGATTATGCGTTTTACTTTGAACTTAAGCTTGTATACTGATGTTTTTTGCCATAAGTGTGTTAATGCAATAATTATCCTTATAATCATCAGCTGAAAGACGTCCACTGCTGGACAAATCCACATGTAATTAACAAATTTAAAAAACATTACTCCAAAATAGAACCCGAAAAGATATAGTTGAAACTATATCCAAAATAGAACTAGAATCTGCTTCATTTGCTGGTCTTATTTTAACTACCTGTGTAACGTAGTGGCGTCCACTTTATTCATATTTCGTAGTCGAAGATTCGATTCCTGAGTTAGTAGTAGTAGATTTGCCGAGCCTGTTCGACTTCTTATCAAGTTTTTCCACTATTTAAAGACACTAAATATTTTCGGCTCCTCAGATTTATACAGTATGTAACATAAATATGTATTAAGAATTAAAGGCTTTCGCGTACACTTAAAATTATGATATCCTAATCCTTATTATTATCGATTCCAAGGGATTATAAGTAAGTGGTCTCGGTGCATGCAGTTGGCAAGCTGAGGTGAGGTCGTCAATCATCACTGCTCAATATCTCTTAATTGACAGTTCAAGTGGCAAGCTCGCATCGAGACATGCCAACTCATCTAGAGAAACTTGCCATATACGGGGCTGCAGTCAATATTTAATCATTATACGTGTGAAATTAACTTTATAAATCTACTGTATTTAACTAGAGCTCATTGTTATATGTTTCCGTAAAACTTATAAGCTAATCATACAAATATAGGAATGTTTGTATAAAAAAAAAATATAAATTCAATATAGTTTTATTTTACTATTTGTAGTAGGGACCTAATTTAAAAATATTATATATTCTATAATTGGACCTTATTTTAAATTGTACATAAAATATTTCGCAGTGTTCCGTCACATTCAATTACATGATCATGATCAATCACAATCTAGAAATAAGTGTCAGGAATTTATCTGTTTGTTATAATGTTCCCACTTAGATGACGTAACGTAGGAGGAGTATACTAAACAAAATATACTTTGAAAAACACAAAAAACATGCTCTTAAATCCTCTTGTAACCGCACACTTAGGTAGGTACTTAACCTTGCTTAACCTCAGCTACCTTTAACTTGATATCATACATAGTAAAAAGCATGTAATAACACCACCCTGTACACAAATGGATCGTTTCACCTCGTATCCGGGCTGTCATCGCCAGCGCGTCGTTAATCACGGCACTTGCTACGTCTAGCCCGACGTTGATTCTAGGCTGCAATATTACACTGGGCTAGTCTAGACCACCTATAAACCTAGAACACGGTTAGACCATTACTTAGCTTACAAAGGGCATTGATGGGATTATTGCAGCCTTTTTTAATTTTAACAATGTACAAATTCGGTGCTGGTGGAAGGGAGGAATATTTATGGAATCCGTAACTATTTTCATCGTGCATCGCAATATATGTATAATTTTGGTCTCACTAAAGAAAAAAAAGCGGCCAAGTGCGAGTCGGACTCGCCCATGAAGGGTTCCGTAGCACCAAGTAACATAATATAAAAGTTCTTGTAGTTCGTTGTAGGTAAATTGCGGTTTACGAATAATGACGTATTAAAAAAAACTACTTACTAGATCTCGTTCAAACCAATTTTCGGTGTAATTTTGCATGATAATAATAATAATAATAAATCTTTATTTCAGGCACACAAAGTACACAGCACAGAGTTTTACCCATATAAAAGCAAAGTATTAAAGCAATAAATTAAATTAATTTACAATTTTGTGTCAGAAACATGAAACGTGATATAATTTATAAGTACACAGGATGTCAATTATATTGTATTAATTAATTAATTACTATAAATTGGTCCGTATTCATATAAATTGTGCGGAACGCAGTGGCAACCAGACAATTCTTACAATTAATAAGTCTTATGTGGAATGAAGCCCTTAATCTACGCATTACAGCGTAAAAGTTGTCAATCCTGTACCTCGCAAACATGCCAGACGCGCTACACCGCCAGGGCAGGTTAAGCATGGCCCGTAACGCGTTATTATATTGTACACGAAGAGTATTATAAGTACTCTTCGGTGTACTTATACCAAAGTTGGCTGGTGTAGAACGCCTTGCAATACGCTTTGAACAGGGTCACCTTAGCCTGACTCGAACAATATGCAAATCGCCTCGCGAGCATGTTGCTCCTACAGGCAATGCTTAGTCTTTGTCTTTCTAAATCAAGGTCATCTGTCAGGTCATTCGTAATAATGTGCCCGAGATACTTAAATTTATCTACAGTTTTTAGCTCAGAGCCACATAAACTTACAGGAAGCATATTTTGTGGCCCTTTGCTTTGTTAAAAAATCATTATCTCTGTCTTATTTACATTGTGTGTAAGGAAATGTGCTGCAGCATAGCGCTCACAAACGGATATAAGTTTCCTGAGTCCGCCCGCCGAGGGGCTGAGCAGCACCATGTCATCAGCGTAGCTTAGGTTATTAAAGGACTGGCTTCCAACGTGGCATCCGACTCTGGTGCTGCTCAGCTCCTCCAGAAGCTGTAAATCATATATATTTTTTTAGATTTGTGTTAACAACCCATTACGTCCCCACTGCAGGGGCACGGGTCTCTTCCCATACATGGGGAAGGTTAGGCCATACTCCACACACGGGGGCCAAGTCCGGATTGGTGGAGGTTGTGGGGCTAGTGGCCAACCCCAGTGTCAGAAGTTTTCAAGCCGCCTATAAGGCCTCCGACATGGCTTAACGACTGCCATCTAGCGATAGCAGCCGGCACCAACGGCTTAACGTGCCTTGCGAAGCACGGAAACGGTCGAGATAAATACCACTAACAGTCAAACCCATCCAGGTTATGACCGTGTCTGTAGTCAGTTAACCTGCGTGATCGACGCGACCACGCAAGTCGCACTGAGCCACGACCGCTTTTTTTAGATTTATCATTCTCTTATTTTAGAAGTTACAGGGGGAGGGGCACACATTTTACCACTTTGGAAGTGTCTCTCGCGCAAACTATTCAGTTTAGAAAAAAATAATATTAGAAACCTCAATATCATTTTTGAAGACTACTCCACACATATGGGTTTGATGAAAAAAAAATTTTTGAGTTTCAGTTCTAAGTATGGGGAACCCCCAAAATTTATTGTTTTTTTTTTAATTTTGTGTGAAAATCTTAATGCGGTTCACAGAATACATCTACTTACCAAGTTTCAACAGTAAAGTTCTTATAGTTTCGGAAAAAAGTGGCTGTGACATATGGACGGACAGACAGACAGACAGACAGACATGACGAATCCATAAGGGTTCCGTTTTTTGCCAGTTGGCTACGGAACCCTAAAAATGAGAGCTCCCCAATACTTTCTTTCCCGTGAAAAGATTGTTTTGCAGTAAGACAATACCCTTTTTGATGAAGGCATATATCCTTATGCTTGGTAATTTTCCAACTTTATGTAGAATTCGTATTTTTACGGTTTCTTTTAGAAAAGTGGTTCTTTTCTTTATCCTCTTAATACTCAAACAAGTTAGTCACATTTTTGATGACAGTAACGATAACTTAAACAATATTGCATTCACGTTTGTTACTGTACCGTTACAATAGTTTACCTCGCATATCTTCGTTATTACCTTGGAACAAGATCAAGCCTGCTAATATTCTATTTCAGTTTATTACACGTTCGGCCTGAAGGCTGCAAGTCACGTGATCCGTCCTTAGCGAGATACCTCTTACTCTCAGCGGGGACCAGTGAGCGACTGACCCCAAATTACTACTCGGATAGTCGTTGAGAAAAATAGGTTTTGAAATGGTCAACATCCCTGCTGCTAAATTACTATTGAAATCCATAAAAGAAACAATTTATGTTACGATCCGTTGGTCATCCGTGAAACAAGTACAAAATATTGATGTAGGTTGTGTAATATGTTTATGGATCAAACCAACCAAAAGTGTGATACATATTTATTAAAATTATTTAATTTTAGTACAGTGCAGCTACCTACCAACCTTGTGAATAAAATACTTGGTCACACTAGAAAAGCACCTGGTTATTTACCTTGGATGGTTTACATAGTTTACATGGGCTTTTCAATGTTTTCCAGCGCTGGGCAACACATTTAGCGCTCCTTCAAGTTAATCACAATCTGACACATTCATAAAACAAGTTTAAATATCATCATTACAATAAAACAACCATTAGCTTTTTTAATAAAGATTATAAATTCAATCAAATACAGAAATCAAATCGAAGTAAATCAAATATAATCGCACTGCTGTGCCGACACTGTTTAAATAAGTGGATACACATTATAAAACTCAGCTAAATCCCCATTTACCACATGATGGAAAATTACAAAACATATGAGAAAATCAAATACATTGTCTCATCTGCTTAAGCCCAAGGCACCTACGCGTAAGGTGAGAGTCCCAGTTTTCCACACCATTTGTCCTACACGTCACTTGTTTCTGCGGGCCATTTGTCAAAAACTCGGATGTCACTACTCAGTCTGATTTATGAGTCGACAGGAATGCAATCCTTATAATGGATAAATATTGTATTATTTTTTGTTAAGCCATTGTTAGGGGAAGTACACGTGTTATAAGTAAAAATACTAGATTTAATGCTATGTATTAGTTCCCAACCGTATTGAAATTCTTACAAAGATATCAACATTATTTATACTGTGAAGTAGGACAGCGACCTATAACACTTATTTATTGGCTAAAATATATAAAATTAGCAATCTTATCAATCAAATAATACATTTAAAATTATCTGTCAAAATGAAGAAAAGCAACGTCCCTAGTAGTCGTCAACTAAGAGTAAATAAAAAATCGTGATCCTGTGAATCGTTGTCACCCTACAAATATGCGAGCGATCGCAACCAGTGTAGGTTTACGCCGAATTGAACTGCCAGTTCGATGCCATTTATCATCGTACGTAATGATACCATGTAAATTTTCGCGAATATTAAACTTTCTTTCATTTCCTTTAGTGCACTTCATATTATGTATTGTAAATAATTTGAACTCATCTATTTCGTTGTCACTTGTTGGAGTTTTGACACGGTCTAATAACAATGATAAATGTTTTGTGAAATCTGTGTTGGTGCTATACTTATTTTTGTCTTCTTCTTTATTTTTTCTTTTACTCAAATTCGTTTCTATCCCCAATGAACATTATGCATTGTCAATTCTTCAAAAAAAAAAAGACCTCCCGTACTAAGTTCACGAATCAGCTGATCGACTAGTATGAGAAGCTTAACCTTTTTTTGGCGAGGCAAATATGGGTACGATTTTCAGTTTCATGAGTAGAAAGTAGTTTTTTCAGGTATCTCAGAAGAACTCTTTAGATTAATGTTCTCTCGTTAATGTTCAAACTGAAAGTTTTGAATGACAGCTAGCAACTAATAATGATAAACCTACTGTTAATCTAGCAAACCGAAACCAAATCAAATAGATTACGCACACTAATTACACGTACAATAATCCTCCTATAATTAGCGGAGTTCTGCAATCAGTTGCCGACTCAATCGACATAGCGGAATTATCTGCGTTACCTAATTACGCTGTTGTTGCTACCTGCAACCCAACTCGTATGTTGATTTGTAGCCAATTACTAGAGAAGTTGTGCCAGACATGGCCGAGAACAGGTAACTTAATTGTATTAAACCGTACAATATTGACAGCCGTACGTAAAAGGTATTGGAATCGCTTTTGTCTGCGCTCGAGCCGGGCTGGACCACTGAACGTGAAACAAGTGAATTGGATTCGCTGAGAAAAACAACAGAAACTGCCCTCGTGAAGGGTGTGGGTATGATTCGCACACGGGACACGTCCAAGCCCTATGCGGCGTGTATCTGCATAAAAACTACACCGAAATTTTCGTATCACAAAAACTGTGGACACTCAATTTCAAAGGGTGGAAAAATCCGTGTCCGAAACGAGGTTATTGTACAAATTGGATATTTTAACAACGTATCGTCCCAGTTTTATTTTGTAAACAAAATATACTCAACATATTTGATAGTTTTTGTGCGTATATAACGTTAAAACAACTTTGTTTTGAGTGAGGTGTTTGCGTTATCTAAATAAATTTGCTCAATCTTGATTAGATTAAGCAAAAAGCAAACATAGAAATGTACAATTCACCTCTTTCTCCATTCAAACACCAGTTTTAATCAATTAACTCTCAACAATTGAGCAGCAGAACCCATTAACAGTTTACTTACATTGCTTTAGAACAGAACTCAATTTGCATACGAAATTTTGTCTTAACAATCTTTTTGTTAGTGGACGGTAGGGTAGGGGACATTGTTGGTCAGTCCAATGTCCATTACTGGTGACAACAGGAATGAATAATTAAACAGTATTCGTAGTAATTTAATTAAACGAATACTGCGATTCAAACTCTTAGGTAAAAGGCAATGTACCAATATTGTTTAGAATAATGATATTCGTTTTATTCATTTTTGATTAGGGTTTGCATTATTTAGAGGAACTTTTCCAAAGCAATAACTGGATATTACATTGATTTCTTCTCAAAAATTACACAATATAAAGCGACGCATTGAATTTGAGTAAAAATATGGCAAAAAACTTCTTAACTAGGAATTAAAATCACATTTTTCGACTCGCCTAACACCTGAAATGCGTGTCGGATTCAAAGCGACTTTATTGCTCGGAAAATGGGCAAAGTCACTCAACTCAAGCGGGCAAGTCTTGAACTGTTAGAGTCTAGTCTAGTTAATGAGCTGAAGCGTTTTAAAAATGTTATATTGATTACTTAAAATAATTAATTTTTCACATAAACTAAATTAAAAGGTACGCACACTCTTGCTGCTTGAAGACATGCGCGGCGATCATGTTTGCTTGTGTCACGGGAAGAAGAATATTTTACAATTAATCATTTCAAACATATTATCATGTATCTACTTTTACCTTTATATCTACTCAAAACATTTGTAAAACCTTTATCGTCTGTTAGCAAGTAGCCAAGCAGGCGAATATAACTTTAATACGAGTTTGCGTTACATAGTAAATAAACGCTACTACGCGCTACATGCAAACTTTGTAAACGTAGTCGGTATCCCACCCTTTTAAAAAGCTTTATCAAGACCGAATGTATTATTTAATTATATACTTCAAAAACGTCACATGATATCGCTCGTAACTTGCACGTAAAGTAGCTAGCCGAGCTATTTGCAAGAAAATCAGTTCAAAGGAAATATAAAAGCGGTAAAAATATCGCGATGTCCGCCGCAGAGCCCTCAATGACCAGTTCCTGACGGTAAATTTAACTCTTCGAGGGTTCGTGCCCCTTTCGTTGTCCATTGAATAATACCCCTATACGTGCTATTATGGAAAATAAAAGAGGCCTTTTTGACCCTTCCGCTTTTATATTATTTATGATACCTCCAAATAATATCAATAAATCGCTGTTTTAAGCTACATTAGCTTTACCTCTTTCTTCAAAAATGCTAGTGATGTTATGTTTATGGAAAAACGTTCGACCATAACTCTTTTATAGCAAACCAATACAAGAAAAGCGAGAAAATATTTTTGTTCTGCAATTTTATAAGAAGCAACCTTATAAGGAGACTTGTGTGTAAAACCATTAATCACGGTAAGTTTGCGGTGCTCTGCAGCAGAAGGTAATTAATGTGTTCCCGTCATGTCGCGAGACGGTTTTCACAAGTTTGCCTCTCATTAAGACGCCATTGGTCATTCAAGAATATATTTTACAGGAAACAGGTCTTATTAAAAACATCGTTCTTGCAATTAGTGATCATAATATATTTTTATATTATGGCGATATTTTATTTTATTTCTTATTTAATACTGTGGACATTTTAGTGACGGAAGCGACTTTACTTGATTTGTTTTACCGCAAACAATCTGTAAACATTCCCAGTAAAACAGGCGCACGTTCCCGATGCACTCAAACAGGCATAACCCGTGCCATTTGCAAAATTTTCATCAGGCCTTAATCTGCCGCTTGCATTTTACGAGATCTAGGGCAATATCTGTCAATGTCCTTATCAATAAATTGTGGACGTTTAGAGCAAACGACGTCATTTTACGGTTAGAAGCAGCCGTTCGTAATCCGCGGTCTATGGGACCCCATCTGCGTCACAAGGGTTAAGTCGCGACAAATAGACCATTTGCAAATAATAAGACGCAATGAAAGAATAAATTAAAAGGGTTTTGTGCGTGGGGTTGCCCTCGTCGCCACCTCTGCCGGTGGAGGAATCAATTGGAATTATCAGTGATTCAGATATACAATATTTGTCTTCAATGCAAATAATTATTTGCATTTTCACAAAATGGATTTTTAAAGAAAATATTGATTTTGCGGAAAATACAAAATGTTTTTAAGAAAAAAATTATTTAATCGTATATCAAATTGAAAACTTAATTTACTTTCCTTTGATCGCTAAAACGGCAGCGCCTAAAGTTTCAACTTTCAAACCATTGAGCACGTTGACGAAAACAAAATTAATTTCGGCACCGGTCACCCGCTGCGAAGTTGTCTAAGATTTAGATGCGATTTGCCATCTTACCGTCTTAGCGATGACAATTAATAATTATTGCGCCGAGTTCCGCCAGTTCCGGTGGAGTGCTTCCGGCGTGAGGCGCCGGGCGCGCCGGGAGCGCCGGGGAACAATGCGAGTGTATCCTATGCTAATAAACATTAATAACAGTTCAGAAGATATAGCACGATTCAAACGACACTTTTGAAGAGATTCACTGCGACTTTTAAAAAAATGATATCATGAAACAAAATTCAAAAATTAAGCCTAATGATTTATTTTTCTAACTAAATTAAACCAATATTAGTTACCAAGTTTTAGTTAACGTAACCGTAATAGTTCTTTTAAATGTCCTGCAAAAAGTATTTGAATTCAACAGAAACTTCGAAGTGAACTAGAGAAAGTCCGCAGAGGCGACAGTGACACAGGAAAACAGCGAACCATAGGAAACGACCAACTCTATACGTCGTAACACATCATTAATCTCTGATCTATGTGACATTTAATTACCTAAAACACCATATATTACGCATTCTTCCGTCCCACGCCCTATGGGAGACATCACTTTACTTACAAACTTATCTGGGAACAGCAGAATCACAATAATGGGATTTATATCTCCAAATATAAGGTCCACGAGAAGATATGGCGAAGTAGCTATTCTATTGTAATTAATATTGTCTTTCTTATTGCTTCACGCCTTAGATTTTATTACTTCTGTATAGTTTATATTATTACATGTGTCTTCGTTTCGAAATAGGATGTGTAAAATGTTTTGCAGAGGAACAGTAACTATCTATTTTTGATTGCATGTATTGTTATAATTATTAATAAATATCAATAAACTGATCGCCAAACTTAATCATGGGCGTCCATATTTTATTTGAGATATCTGACTACAGTTTTGAAGAGGATTGTTTGCTGAGTTTCAAATAGTGTCATTAACTTTCTTAATGCCCTACATAAGGTCTAACAATATCAACTGGCTGGAACTATTTTAGGGTACCCACTAATAATTCACAAAATAAATTGACTTCGTCTACTAAGTTGCCCGATCGACTTTAGAAAAGTAAAAAGTCATTAACTGTCTCTGTGACTATGGGTTTTTGATAGACCTTATATAGACCTTGATAAATCATAAAATGTCGATACATTTTCAGGTTTCTCATCATTAAATACGCTTAGCTTATGAAATAACAATATACCATAAAAGTGTAATCTATGTTAAGTTGGCTTTGGTGTCCCTACATTCTAGTGCAGACTAGTTGACAAATACTAGGACATTTCACAGTCTGGCGATCACCTTTGTGCTGATAAAAGCATTCACAATGGATGCACTATATTAACAGCACATGAGTTAATGTTTGACATTTGTTGCGGCTATAAACCTTACTAGTGCTACATCCTTGAAATAAATGACTCATTTTGCCTAAGCCATGCTGTAGTATTTTATAAAATGTTTAATTTACTTCCATGTTCCTTTTTCTTAGCAGATCTTTAGCAAACAACAATAATAAAAAAAACTTTAGCGGCTACTAATCCAATATCATATCTATGTGACAAATATAAACTAACAATTTTAACTCATCTAAATAGTCGTTTATACAAACCATAAAATAAGTGAAACAGTGGGATAAAAAGAATAGACAAAACCTATACTACATAATAAAAACAAACAACCATCAGATCTGATGGCTTTTGTTGTAGTATATAATAGCATAAAATATATCGTTTTCCAGCTTGTGTTCTTTTTGCGATATAACTCACAAATCATTGAACATTAGAACGGCAGAACATCGATATCCTTTACAGTGAAAAATGTAGACGGTATCAGACATTTATTTGATGTCGGTGAAGCGCTGGCGTGATCAATGTACAGTGATCGGCGGATTCAATGCACACTGCTTGGAGGAACACTGTCAAATTATAATCATAGGTTTATTTCAAGAGACCACGCGTATGACAAGCTTCTGAAACCCATATGATAGAATGTCAAAACATTTGGAAAGTCTATTGTGAATCTCTTAAGTGTGAAAGGGATTGACTCTTGTTAAGTAAATATTAACTGGTTTATGAACAAGCCCTTGTTATCCAACCACTACTTATATAGTTTCCAAAACAACAGAAAACAATCGAAACAAATTTACCAATTTGCTATAGCGGTACAAATACATAACCCTTTTCGCCGTGCAGCTCTGCCAATCGTAAATATATCTCCGAAGCTATTAGTTCGATAAAATTCAACTAAAACGATAAATAAAGCCGACTTTGACGGATGGCCAGTTTCCCCCGCAAAGAATACTGACGACTACATTTCACTTTGAAACTCTCTAACACTGTAGTGAAAGGAAATAAAGTTGCGAATAATTCCAGCGACGGAAAGCTAAACACTGGCAACATTTTTGTATCTATGTCACTTGGGAACATTTTGTCCGAACCAAACTTATTTACTGGGGCCCTCTGAATAAAACATTAGTAGAAGAAAGATGTTCCCAAATCGAATCGAAACACGATGATTCATTTTGTTTCAGTTGATCGTTATCGATTAGAGTAATGTGTATTTTTATTATAATAATTGACTTATAAAAACATGATTAAAAATTCAGTTTTAATAAAGATGAAACAAAATTACGTACATAATAAATTTAAGGAAAACCGACTGCATACAATTTTGCATATTTCTTTGGGGATCATGACGAATCGAACAACTACCCACACGTTAATCTATCAAGCCTTTTTAGTTACATGCACTTACAAGGAAATAAATACACATAAATACACTTAAAAATATTACCGTCTTCTTTGGCAATCGAGTAAAAAGTATTTTGTTTAAAATAATTGCTTAATTTTCAAGCATTCCTAAAATAAGTAATTTCGCTAACCTAAAACCAAAGGCGAAATTTATTCTAGCTCTAAAAAGTACAAAACCTAGTATTCAGTTAACAAAACAATTGGAATGCCATCCCCAACAAAGGCGGCCTGAGGCTTACTGTGTGTCATACTCATAATAGACTTAAACGCTAAAAACTCAGACACAAATTGATCTCTCCGTTTTCAAAAACAAATATTTGCCTCGTTTTGGGTCCAATTTCACGGATCGCTTGTTATTTTGTGAAATCTAAAACGTAGAGAGGGACTAGAGATTGCCCAAATGGTAAAAAATAAATAATTAGCTTACATTGGTACTGTATAACAGATAAACAACATGCAAAACTTTATAATTTGTTACAGAAATAACGTTGTGGTTCATGAATAAAACCCAGCAAAACCTTTTCGGGCTTATTTATATAGAAGTGGAAGTTATTTTCATGCAAATACTAAGTAAAAATAAAATTACTTGAGTAGGAAACTCAATGCATTCAGTGTACGTAAGGCACTCGCGAACCCGAATGCATAAACAGGGGTGTAAAGCAAACGTGTCGTAAACAATATTAAATTCTGAAAGTTTCTCAGCCGAAGTCTGAGATTATTAGTGTCGTAAGTTCCATTCGACGTACCGAGTAGACTTTTGCATTCGCAAGCTCACAGAATAACAAATTTCAAGATTTATTACAGATCTAAGAATGAACATACGTCAATCTTATTACTCATTATTTGCTATTTATTTCTTCATAAAACCAAGCGTAGATGCTTATTTACCCGACTGTCTTAATGAAGGGAAATATTTTTTTAGTTTATGAATGTATAACTGTTTAATTGTTACTTGTCCTGGGTCGATAGATTTCGGTGTGCGAGGTCGCAAGAGAATCGTCAGTTTTTGTAGGATATATTTAATTTGCAGTCGGGTTTTAAATCTTTTATTAAAGTGGTTACGTTAGTTTTATTCATTAATTTACTGGAATGTCTTAACTTCTTTTATTCAAAGGTTCTGCCGATAATCTATGCATATATAATGTAAGAATTTTAGGACTTTTCTACCTTAACTTTGTGAACCGCCGCGTATCTCTGATACCAGACAACTCGTATCCGCTACATATTTCATAATAACGTCAGATGGCTTCAGCAGCTCTGGGAAACTCCACAGAATGAAGTTAAGACATGTCTCTAAAATCGAAAGATCGATTCGGTGAACCCGGAGAGTGTATTTCTGTATGCAAAACGTATGATTTACGTACACTCGTGAGTTGAGTGCAAATGTGCTGCAAAGAGCTTTCTGGGCCAAGATTTCAGTACATCATCATAAGGCGGATTTGCATAACTTGATTATTACTGTGCTGATAGGATGTTGTAGCACATATACTGCAGAATTGTACTAAATATTGAAGATAATAGGTAGGTAGGTATAGTTAACAACGCATATCGTCCCCACTGCAGGGGCATGGGCCTCTTCCCATATACCTTGGGAAGGTTAGGCCATACTCCACACACGGAGGCCAAGTCCGGATTGGTGGACGTTGTGGGACTGGTGGCCAGTCCCAGTTTCAGAAGTTTTCAAGCCACCTATAAGGCCTCCGACATGGCTTAACTAGATGGCAGTCATCTAGTAATAGTAGCCGGTACCAACGGCTTAATGTGGCTTGTGAAGCACGGAAACGGTCGAAATAAATGCCGTCAAACCCATTCAGGTTATGACCGTGTCTGTAGTCAGTTCTACTGCGTGATCGACGCGACCACGCAAGCCGCACTGAGCCAACTGCTTCAGTTCTGTAGTAGGTAGGTATTTCATAAACTAAAGAAGTTACCTTATGAAGATAAGGTATTTCTGTGCTTTTTCAATTCGTCCTCGTAAATAATACCTTCATTTATATTTATAAGAAGCTTTATCGATTCTATAACAAATGTTTTGTAACAATTTGTTATATAAATAAAATATTCCGCCTCCTGGCTCAGTTTTTTTTTATTTATTATATTATGCTCAATTTCCTAAGCCTACTGACTTATACCTCGGAAAATATAAATTTTTGACGTCTTCTTGGATATGTTTTACTCAAAAAAAATTAAAGAAATTTAGAGAAGTTCAACCTATACAAATGTTAAACTTTGTATGTATTGTGGAAGTTTTCATTGAATCACGCTCGAACTTCTGGGTGGATTCGAATTAAAGACACAAAAGTGAATTCTATCTTACAATAGGTACTCATTTCTACGCTTGACAGCCGCTTCAGGTTCAATCTCCACACACCCTCAAAGACACGCGTGCGAAACCTTATATATAGGGTCCTTCTAAAATACCTGAAAGTTTAACAGTGGCTTCTACTCATGAAACTGAAAAAAGTTCCCGGGGGAACCTATACTCAATTCGCAAGGAAAAAGTAAGCCTTCCTATACAACGTTGGCGGTTCAGTTGATCAATTAGAATGACGACTCAAAAAATGATTTTGCGAATTGAGTATAGGTTCCTTGGGTAAAATTGTTCAGTTTCATGAGTAATGATTAAATTTCATAAGTAGATATCGTAGCCAGATCATGAAATCGTCGAGGAGCTCCTACAAAACAGATTCAACTGAGACCAGCTTTGCGGGACTCCTATAAACGGTAACACTAATAACCTAGGTAACCTAACCTAGAGTTTTTTCGGAACTCCTCAACGATAAGACCAGTCATTTAATGATCTGGCCAATTCTATGACAGGCCACGACATATACAGGGTGTCCCATATACACATAAAATTGACAAACAGTATCGCAGAGTCATCAATAAAATCATGAACGCAAAACTTCATTTTAATGACATGACAGGGGGAGGCATTAAATTTATTCACGTGTACGGAACGAGGTATAAAACGCCACAGAACGTGCTAAACAGTTATAGCGCATAAAACTGTTTCCTAACCGACCCATGTTATTGCCACTAACCGTTTACGGTTAAAATTTTAACGGTTACACGTGATTTTTTTACAAATCCAAAAGTTTAGCCAGGTAAAAGTTTTATGGGATGATACGCTAGCGCTGTTTAGATAGCCATTTCGCATGCCCTTATATTAATATTTTATCATTCGGGTATTAGTTTTATCATTCGAACTTCAAATGTGTTTGTGTAGTATTCACATGGTATATTTGCTTGGATCTGTCAATAGAATCCGGTTTGCCAACTAATATCCACCTATAATCAGTATTCATAGAGGCTTACCTACTCAAAGTTAATATGAAATAAATATACTGTATAATGTAATGGCATTATTCTCTTTGATGTCAATGTTTGCAATACTGAACTCGTATGTTAACGGCATGATTTACTTATTTGTGCACTTTAATATTAACGGCGTACAATATAACAATAAAGTGTTTTTTAGTCAGAATTAAATCAACTTATGAATTTATTTTAACTTGCTGTTATTTTAAATGACTTCGAATCATATTATTTTCCAGTATTTACAGACTACAAACAACGTAGCTCATACAATAGTAATATCAAGTTCATACGTGTAGTACACGGTACAGGATTCTGTTCTGATCAATATCAAAGGCAATATCTGCATTAGCTGACGTCACCTTTGCTGGGTTCCGCTGTAAGGTCTACTCAAACTGCATTAGGCAAACACGCTTCCACAAACACCCTGTATCGTGCAGAACGCGTAGCTCCGGGGTGTAATTGGCTAAGTGATGGGTTACCGACTATCTTGTTGGTTTAAAATTAACGACCAGGACAAACAAACTCTATGTGACTTGCATTCGCACAGTTAGCTTCAAATATCTTAGCTGGCATTTATGTAGGCAAGGTAACAAAACAAAAGCACTTTTCATGAAGCACAAAAATAACTGGATTCGTTTTTGTGTGGATCAAATCGCTTTGAGAGATAAGACCTCCACCACCACATACCTATAATAAATTTAATGAAAATGTTTTTTTTTGTGTGCAATAAAGATTATTCATTATCTTATCTTCTTCTACGCTTAACTTGTTTTGTCCACTTTGTTATTTTCTCCAATCTTGTGCTACTTCCTTTATAGTATACATATGATCTACATCTTATGAAAAACATATGACTGTAAACATACCTATGTTTAATGTTCATTTTCCGATTGAAACCCTGGAAATCCACCGGCATGGCACCGGCGGCATCGTGACGATATCCTCCCACTGATATCCTCTACCAGCCAGTAGATTTCTCCCAATCGGTGATTCCCCGAGGCGAATGTGGCCGTGAAATAGCGAATACTGCCCTAAATGCGGATGTTAGTAAAAGCAATCCGCAGATTTAAATTCCAATAATAGTCACAGAGGTTGGAAATTGCAGGGAAACTTTGAATATTTTTATTCATAATGGATTTCCTATAATTACCTGTGCTTAAAAGTTACGCTCACTCTATCCCTGTTTTATTGCTCGAAAGTTAAAAGTATATGTACGTTGCGATATCAAATATGTTCGTTGTAAGCAAATATAAGTACCTACATTATTCCTCTTTTTCTTTTCATCCTTGAAGGGACGATGGTCATCGACATTTGTTATGGATTCTTTTTGTCAAAATATTCCTTTGTTGAAGTCACGTTCACTTTTTGTCATGCTCCTTTGATTCGGTAATTGAAGTATTTCGTTTTTATTCCAATGCAATCTACCAAAAATGTTTTTTCAATTATAATAATTATTGTTTTCCTAAAATTACCTGTGAATTTTAGTCCGTATTTTTGCAAAATCTCTTGTGTAGTATTAAATAAAGTGAGTCTACGTACAGTGTGCCCATGTGACACGATAAGCCCTGTCACAAATTGTTCGCAAATCCTAAGCTATAACATGCTATAATTTCACCAAAACTAATCCCTCATAAAGATAGCTCGTAAACTAGGGACAATAAAGTTTATTATAACTTTAGTTATTACGTGAACAAATGAGACATTATTGTACATAGGTATAGGAAACAGGAATGGCGTTCAGTTTATTAGTTAATACCTTTAGGCTGTTATTTGTGGTAACGATTATTACAGAGACGTCGTTCTTTAACGACATTGTATTCTGGTCTATTCAATTAATTTAAAACCAAGCCACAACTTGATGAAAAATATTTAAGCGTGAAAAATTTAAACCTATTCACCGCAAAACACACTATTCTTAACCCTAGAGAGACGTGAGAAGTACACCGTAGGGACTGTAAATTTCTTTTAAACACTTCTCATTATTCGCAATAGCCACATAACAGTTTTAACCCTTCAAAGCAGATGGGACCCATTATACCCAAACTAGTGCTTCACATCCACTTAAAGCTATGCGCCTTTTCTTGACATCTCTTCAAATAAAAATTCGGGTTTAGGCCGAAAAAACTCAGAAATTTAGATTAAAAAATATTTATAATCCTAGTTATACAACAAGCGCATATTTCTACTTTTTGTTAGATATGATTTATCAGTCCAACCTAGGTATATAATTTATTATAGGTTTCAATCAATTTAGCAAACAGCGAGTAGATTAAAAAAAGGATTACAGAAACAACTTTGAAAAATACAAAACCTATATACTCGTATTACCTACGAGTACGAGTACTATATTCTGCACGAAGTTAACCCTTTCATCGCTGCTTCCTCGCTACCCGTGCACCACAACCCTCGCGCCCCGCCCGCAGTCGTCAAGCGGCGTCACAGCGTAACAAGTCCACATTTTATCGCATTAGGTTTTGACAGATATCGTCGAACGTCGCATAAAACGCACACAACCCGATTACTTGCGGATTACTCCGTTAATTCAATCGGAGATCCTAGTTTACGATTGTACTCGTGTCGAGTCGTTTAAAATTATGCAAGTACGTAATACCTATGTAAATTAAACAATCAACGCATAACTAAATATTGGTTAGATATGGTTCCCTAATTCTAAGCTAAGCTAAGAAGAAAAAACAAAAAACATAGAGTCTACTTTTTAAAGCATATTACATATTTCGAAACGCATTCATCACCATCAAAAAATATCCAAACATTTTGTATTTTCTTTTCTCTAATAGCCGTTACACAATGGAAAAAACCGAAGTCCATTAATAGGAAAGACTAAAACATATTTTGCTTATTTTATTCAACAAAACCCTAATAAATGTAAAATCGTTCTTATAGAAAAGTCCGCCTAGCTCAGTAGGAACAGTGGAGACCCTCGCAGCGGGAGGCGACGTCACGTGTCCGGCTGATTAGTTGCTAGACGCATCGCATTCGAAAATATTTGCAGCAAATTATTACCCACCTTAAAATATACTCTCTAAGGACCATTGTTGAATGAAATATATTGAGTGGATTAAATATTTATCCCCATAAAAACACTCTCAAATCTGTACCCAGATGCAATGCTTTAAGACACAGAGTAAATCGCAGATCCGCGCAAGAAGATGTGTAGTTTTAATCCCATGTTCACAATCGAATTAGGTGACCGCCCGCAGTTTTTGCTACTCAACACAATGGATTCTTTGAAAGGAACGTGCGCGCACCGAATTACCCCGTCGACTATCTTGATTCTTTCAAATATGCTTTTCATTGCCCACTCGCTTGCGAAACACTTTCGAATGAGTATGTAAATATCATTGTTTACATCAATACTTTTATGCAAAGTTGATGTAAATATTTTGTGTTAATTATTGTTATGATTTCGTAATTTTCTCGAATTAAAGAGTTCTTACAAGTGTTACTACAAAGTTTGTAGGTAGAAAAAAAATCTTGACTACTTACGAGTCTTTGTGTGATATGCAGATTACACATATATTATGCATGTCTTTACAAAACATCACTAAAACGTCAATCGCCACGCAGTATTTTATTGTTTGATAACAATTTAAACACCAAACGCCTACATTATTATCTGAGTGTTTCAAATATACAGAAATAAGTATGACATTACGCTGAGTCAACAATACCGACCCCTCTTCTACGTATAAAATTGCGATTCATTTCCGTAAAATAAACATGTAGATATGAACACACACAGAATTGCAAATCGACCTGTTAATCTAATAAGAGGAGCCCGCGCGCCGTCGACACGGTTCATTTGCGAAAAAAATGTCACAAATTCTTTTTTTCGTCTGCATTATTTCAGTATACCAAACCGTGGGGATGTGACATTGACAAATACAAAAGCATTTCCTTTTAATACTGTGTATATTTCTTTTATATTTGAACAGATAATGTGAATTGCCCGTTTGAAAAATTCAAACGGAGTGCGAATGTTGGCTGTGACACAAAATGTTCACTTTTTAATAATTCATCTGTTGTAATAAACCGCAAACTTATTTCGTTCAGCGGCATTTGTTCTACTTAATTAAATCCTTTGGTAAATCCGACGATTATTAAGTGTTATTCGAATATATTCCGCTACAGTTCACTGGCCTACAAAATTAATCCAATTAACAATAATTTGGTTACTTCGGTACAACTAGCAAGTGACGGGTTAACCCTTTACTCTTTTCATTCTCGTTTAAATTGAAAACTTTATTCAATTATAGTTTTAATTATCACATTTAGTCCAAATTCGGCAGTTCATTGTTAGAATCATTTGACATTTATTCTACGATATAAAAAACTAATAAGATTATGTGAATTTATTGGTATTATAGATATACAGATATAAGAATAAATAGAAGGGCAATTATAATATACATATCAAGTTAAAATTTATATCATATATGTAACGAATTTACTTTAAGAAAACAAAATTTTCTTGCGCTTTAACAATTATTTCGCAAAAAAATTCCATTATGTCCAATTTTACTCTCAATCCAACGAAACGCCCCTTGTCTAAGCTACTTTGTCAATTGGGAAAGTAAACTGCAAACATAGGTATTTTCTTGTCACGCCGAAATGTTTCCTTCAATGAAATGGCAAATTAAATATTTAACAAATGTGTCATGTCTCAAGCTCAAGCACGATATCACATATTACCGCGTCTGCACGAGACAGCGCAATACGACCGTGTATATACGTTTGGTGTCGTAGTCCTGCTACTGAAATCAAAATAAATTTGATCTTTAAAAATATTTTAATAGTATCAAAAAATAAATAACAAATTATGATCACTACTTCATCAGCGGAAAGACACAAGAGCGCTGCTCCTATCCATCCGTTATAAATCACTATTAGACGAAGGCGTCACATGCCAGTTACTTTTATAAATAGTACGTCAATTATTTTAAAAACTTACTTTTTATCATATTGTTGCAAAAAAATTAGAACCAGTATTAACATAAGATACTACATTACAGGGATGTTCATGTAAGATAGATATGTTTTAGTTTGATTAATAGAAACAAACAATCTGCTCGTCTGCCCTGGCATATACGGAAACAGTATTAACTTGCATCTAAGACCAACGTCTTGCAACAGTTAATATTAAATTAAACTAAGACCAAAGTCATTAGGAGCCGTCGAATGCATTTACCCGGAAAGCAATCTTGAGTGTGGTCAATGCGCGTGAAAGGTTAAGTACGTAAGTTCCAAATTACAGGATGTAATTGCAATGTCGTATTTTAGTAGAGTCAAAATGTAACAAAGTTATCGTTCGTTATTTCAATACGGCCAAGGATATTTTTTTAACAAAATGTACCCAGATCTTTTATGTAGACCATCGATTTAAGAAAACGAAACACATACAGATGATGTAGTCGAAGACCGCAATCAACCTTAAAATTGTTGGTAAATCAAACTAGAAATCAAAGTATCGACCTTCTACCTAAAACAACCAAATATTATGAGACTTTTAGAGTACCTAACCCACACAAAAATCCAAATGTTGTCAATTTCCCCCAAGCAAGTGATATATCAAACTTATTTTGTGACAACTAATAGGAAATTAATTGGCATTTCTAGCCATCTGTTTCCACTTTGGCCGGCACTGTAATTTGTGTACATTTGTTAGTGCGGGTTGTAGAATTTGGTACGCGGTGGTCTCTTGTTACTTAATTATTTCAATGCAAACTATACCAACCGATAAAAAACCTGTACAATTAAAAATTAAATTTCATTTGTACGGCTTGCTGAACATCTTGATTTAGTAAAATATATATTTTTTGTTTACAATTAGTCAGCCCTTGCATCATCTTTCCAAATAAAAGTTAAATGTTATCAAGGATGAAAGAGCGAACTTACTAAGAAAACAATATAGGTGGAAAAGTATGAAGGCCACTAGGTCCCAAAAGCCACTAACCCGTTAGCGCAGCTACCATTCATTACACGATCCGAAATGGCTTCATTAGTTTGAATAGTCTGTATTATTTACAATTTCATTGATATTCGTGATATTGTAATATAATTACAGTTGTTTTGAAATATAAGCTTGAAATGTAATGTATACTTTTTTTGTTCCAAGTTTATTGAAATACATGGCCAGAAAACGGATCTGTTCTACGATAAAATCTATCGCTGTAAATAATGAAGATTTTTTATTTCGGTAATTTTAGATATCGCTGGATAATGCAGAGTATGATTAATATATTATGTTTTTTATCACACTATCTTTTCCCAAAAATCCAAATTGAAGAACTCTGCAAAATCTTCTTCTTCCTCTGTTAGGAAGCTGTACTTCGCCGTCTCGGTATTAAGAGTCGCAGAGTGCCGTGTAATACTGCGATTGGATAATAAAAGTTAGGTATCAGCGACAGATAACCCGACGCTGGTGCATATTTCACCGGCAGCCCCAGAAGCCGCTAGCCTTCAAGATTACGAAAACATAAAACCTGTAGGTGTTTTATTATTCTGAAACCATTCGCCGTACATGGCAATGCACTTTTCAGATAAATCCTCTGAAACTGGATGGCCAATAAAAACTGTCGAACCGATTGAGCCGTCAATACTTCCGTGAGTATGCATGTTTTATTATATAGTGAATCGTAAAGAAAAGTCTACTTTACTATTGTTTTAAGTCCCCATTTGCTCGGCTCGTTAAGGGTTTTCTTATGGCTCTACCATATATGAATTGGTTTATTTAATAGCTTGATACTCAAAGCATGAGATGAAGTATTGCTATCGAAAATTCGTTTGACTGTGACCAATAAATATTTACAATTTTACCACCTTCGCACCAAGTGTTAAATTTAAAAAAGTTCTGAATAATAATATTCATTAACGTAGCTTTAAACTATTACAATGAAACCTGTTTTCAAATTACAAAAAAAACACTTTTATTGCTTCACCCATTTGATAGCTAAGATCTCACAGACACAGAGGCTTTCAACTTATATCACCCTTCTTTTTGCCTCGTATCAATAGAAGAACACAATTTTTATAGAAACATATTTTGAATTCCATTTGCTAACATTTTGTCTTATTTTTATGAATATAACACTAGTGCAGGTAAAAGAACAACGGCGTTTTAACATTATATTTTACAATAGCTGAAGGAAATTCGAGGAGTGAATTTTTCTTTAATCCACCTAAGCGGTAATCCTCCTGACCGCAGGTGTATTTCTGAAAGGATTTTGATGAGATGCAAATTTTATGTACCTAGGTATACTTAAATGCATATATTTTTATACTAGCAGCAATGTAGTTTTCTTCTTATTTTATATACTTAAACCATAACGGTATTTTTAAATTGACTGTAGTTCAATATTAGGGTTTCTATAACTAAGCCTACGCCATCAGTTTATTTTGTTGTGTAATGTCAAAACGGTTTTATCGTTTGAATCATACTAGGTAGGTTGTTTTTTTACAGAGTATGTGTTATTATGCTAACAAATAATATCAAAACATAAAAATTAAAATTTAATGATAATAATTATTCATTAAATTATTATAAAAGGTATAAAGAAGCGGTCGTGGCTTAGTGCATCTTGCGTGGTCGCGTCGATTACGCAGATTAATTGACTACAGACACGGTCATAACCTGGATGGATTTGTCTGTTAGTGGCATTTATCTCGACCGTTTCCGTGCTTCGCAAGACACGTTAAGCCGTTGGTGCCGGCTGCTATTACTAGATGGCAGTCTATAAGCCATGTCGAAGGCCTTATAGGTGGCTTGAAATCTTCTAACACTGGGGCTGGCCACCAGCCCCACAACGTCCACCAATCCGGACTTGTCCCCCGTGTGTGGAGTATGGCCCAACCTTCCCAAGATATGGGAAGAGACCTGTGCCCCTGCAGTGGAGACGATATGACTAGTTAACGAAAAGGAATAAAATTTGAATTGGTAATTACCGGCACAAGAGGCTCCGGCAAGGTACTGATAACCTTTCTGGGGTTATAGGTGCTCTTAGGTGGCGGATGCCACCTTCGAATTAAATAGCACCGAATTTACGGTTGATATCTATACATAATCCAAATATCGGGAGCCGGTCCGATCCCTTCCCTCAAATATGGTTGAGGGAAGCGATGGCTGACTCTCGCGTTATACTCGTGATCGGGTGCTGTCCGAGTGAACTGGCCTGCTCTTGTCATTGGTTTTTGTAATTGTTAGTCATTAGCTACAAATAACTTTTATCTCTTTTGAATCCTTTCTTTTTGTTATTCTTATTATTTTTATTTACAGACATGACATTATATAAATCATCTCTTGGCCTAGCATTAAGATGTAATAGAATTTAAGACTTTTTCAAAAAATGTGTTGGAGGGAGTTTCTTTAGGGCCCGTCGTTTCTTCTCAATCCGCAAACACTTCCCGAAACGGCGGGTAGTTCCGAGTGGTAGGAACCTTGTATTAGGTAGATAAAATAATGATGTTCTAAAAGTGTACACTGCTACCTACTCCGAATAAAATATTTTCTTTTTCATATGTATACCGTGTGATTGTACTGAAATGGACTGTTTTTTTCCTAATAAAGTCTTCTTAAAAAACAAAATGAATTTAATTTTATCAGTATCGCAAAACGTATCAAAAACGCCACTTGAATCAAAACTTTTCCCAGACGACGTAATGGATGAGCCAAACTGATTGTAATTAATGATGCCTTGGATTAATAACAAGCCGGAGTCAAAAGGCGAGTTATAAGTAAATCGAAAGTAGAAACAAGGGGACGGAAAATGAGAATGTCCCGATGTAATCGGATGGTTGGCAGCGCTAGACACGACATTGATAAATAGTCGTCAACGGTACACGGCTGGCTAGGCGATGCAGGAAAGAGCGATAGCGATTTTTACTACAACTGAATACGGATGTTATTCAAAAACTTCAGGATTAATTTGCAAGGTAAATCAGTAACATAAGGAAGATGGTGTTCGATATGTGTATTAATCTAAATTAAAATATCTTTATGCTTCTTTTACTAGAAGTAGAGAAATTTCACATCGATTCTTTATTGTCTTATAGTACTTAATTTGAGTAATTTTATTTCACTGTTTATTTTATCGTATAATACAAGGAAGTGTACTTATATTTATAAATTTTCATCCAAAGATTAGTTATTGTTATATTTTCGATACATCGCTTCGCTTTTGACTTGAACCACACACAAGGAAGACAACCCAAGATGTGCTCCGATTACTAACAAGCTTATCAATGAATCCTCTAAATGCACTCTGGTTAATTGTTTTCGTTTTGACACAAAAAAGGTTATATTTAGTATGTATGTATTACATGAAAAAGTACCTATTTCGAAAAAACATTATGAAATATAAAAAAAATATTAATTGGAAATAAATCTGAAAATTATAAAAGTTTTTTTGCTCCTAGGAAAATTTATTAAGTTCCTTTGCATTTGCCTATTTCCATTGACTTTAAGCCTGCATAAAACCTACAAAATATTGGATGCGCTCATTAATGCAATAGTCATACCGGTCGCGATTACCATTTCCCGATGCCACACGCAGGACAATACATGTTAATGAAATAGGTGATGAAAAATTTCCCATCGTACAAATAATTGCTATGAAAACGAGCGGCCATTTTTAATGCTGACATTTTTGGGGGCCTCTAATCGTTTCTAATACGCGTATGAACATTTAATATTGAGCGTTTATGCTAATGCTTTTTTTGCTGATACCACTGCGAATTTGCATTCATTTGAGGTCTCCGGTTTGCTGCTCAATGGTACGTATGAGGCATAAATATTGTCTCTCTTTTTGTTTTTCTGACGAGGTCCATTTGCATAAAGAATGCCCCTAGGATGCTTGATTATGAAAATGGTTTGCGAAAATTAAAACAGTTTAAATTCGTTAAGACTGACTTAACTTACTTCTCTGGGGGTTCACAGTAAATTATTATTTACTGCAAATTATCGAGTAATATTAACGAAATACTTTTAACGAGTTTTATTACAATTATGATAATTTACCACGAGGAATTTTAAATAATATTTTTTTGTGTAAAACATTTTTTGACAACGCGCCAAAAAAAGTATTCACTGAAACCTACAAATCCTACAAAGTTCCGTCAAAATTAAAAAAAATATACTTTAACGAATTTATATAACGGAATGGGTACTTTATATACTTAACCTAATACAATACCAACATGATCACTTGCTTCACATCAGGAGGTTGCGGGTCGATTCTCGGCGGGAGCGAGAGTTAGTAGGACTTATTTTGGTTGATGGTAGGGTATTTTCTGAGCCCGCCTAGCTCCATCCTCCACCAGATACCACCATCTCATCTAAGTTTTGCCGCCAAACATCATTGTTAACAGCATTAATGTGTTCCGAAATGAAGATACGATACGAAAATATGAAGCCAACTGCCCATTTCGTTGGGGAATCTTGGTAAGCCCGCTTCATCTTCGGCATCATCATCACTTGCCATCGGTTGAGATGATGTCAAGAGCTCAACAAAAGCAAATTAACAAAAGGATATATAAAAGTAGTAAGTAATGCCAAGACATCTTCCTGAAATCATTATCAAACATTTCGTATAAAACACTTCTTCGTTACACAACGTATCATTATGACTTCAACAATAAGTAATTTCACAATCTTTAAAAAAATATGAGTACCTACTATTACTTGTAAGACGCTACACCTTTAACACTAGCTCAATCCTCACCTCTCATAACCCTCGCACCCTACCCTGTTACACCAGTGACCTATTTGGGTCTTCCCGACCCTTTGCTACTTGACAGTTCTTTCAATTATTCAAAGTACTCTTAAAACAAGTCGCGGGGGACATAATATATGCAGTGCACTGAGCGCGAACTTTGCTGAAGAAAAGAATAGGTACGCTTAGCTCACAAGAAAATTTCAAATATTTTCAACTGAAATTCTTGAATAAAATATTTAATCTTTTAAAAAAGAGCATGAGTAAACAAGACTAAGGAAAAGAATAGGATGCTCGTGTTATATCGTCAAAACATAAGTTGAAGCTATATGTTATGTATTCTTTTGCCTATCATCATCTTCACTCGGGATTTAGTAATTACCAAATTGAACTGTCTTCTAATCGTATCGTTACAACCCATAGCGATCCTACTGCTGGAGCACGGGTCTCTTCCCATAGGTCGGTAAAGTTACGCCATACTCAATAAACGGGGGCCAAGTCCGCACTGGTGCAGGTTGCGGGGCTAGTGGCCGGTCTTATTTTCAGAAGATTTCAAGCCATCATTAAGGCGTCTGACATGGCCTAACGACTGCTGCCTAGTGACAGTACCCGACACCAACGACGGCTTGACGTGCCTTGCAAAACATATGGAAACGATCGAGATTAACGCAACTAAGTCATAACGCGTAGCGACATACAAATACGTAGTAGCAGCTACGGTTAGCTACGGCGGCGTCATGCTCTATACATTATCATCTGCCAAAAGACGTCCACTGGTTGTAAACAAATTCAAACAAGGATTTCCACGACGACCGATCTTGCGCTGCCCGCATCCAGCAACTTCCCGCGACCTTCACCAGGTCATTCTCATACGGAGTATAACAAAAGGTGCAGCAAATAGCAATACTTTAAGATGAGCTACTGCTCATCAAACGGAATAAATTATGTTTTAAACTTAGTGGAAAATGCATAAAAAATCGGCTAATAAGTTGATCGATTTAGTAGGAAAAGTCAAACATTGTCTGCGATTTCTGCAACTGTGGAACAAAAGTTGTTCATTATGTAGAACCTATACCTATAATTAAATTCTATGTAATATCTGGCAAGACGTACTTGAAAGTGTTAATATTTTACTCTCCTACAGGTTCTAGATGAATCACTTACTAATACCGTTAATAACCAATCGAAAAGGCCTATGTCATATTTTTGTTGTAAAGTAGCTAAAAACATATATTACTGTATATGTGCAGTTTGAGTTACAAACTAATTTCACTATATCTAGTTCAAAGCAGCGCTTGCGGCACAATGTGACAACTGAAATAGGCGGCACAAATACTGTAGTGCGTAATACCTGAGGGCATTGTTATCCTGCTTGTCTTTTTATTGTTTTATTATTATTTACAATTTATTGTACACAGAAAACACAAAGATATACATTAAGAAGGAAAGAACATACAAAAGGTGCAGCTTATTTCTATAAGAAATTTCTTCCAGCAGACCTTGGACAGTGAAAGTTGAAGAAAAAGGCAGAAAAGACGTGTACAGAACAAAGATACAACAATTATAAAATAGTGATAAAGAATACAAACTTATATACCTAATTCTTAAAATAATACATAAACATACATTAAATAACAAATATATATAATATATTATAATACCTACATAACACTATATTATATAAATAAAATAATGTTTGCTGTAGTTTAAGCGCATTTTAGTATTTTTCTTTTTCCTTTATCAAAGGATTCAATAAATAAAGCATACACTCATAAAAAGGATGTACCAAACGTGGTCCGATATGCAAGTGTGTAGAGTTATCTTTAAGCTTCGTGTTTAATAAATTATATTTATAAATAAATATAAAATCTACTTCTAATTTTAAAAGACCCACAGCTTTAATTTTAGTCTAAATTTAAACAAACTTATCACCGTACGATCGTGTAAACCGACATTTTAATAAAAGCTGGAAAATCGCGTAATCCATGGTTTTTACGCAATCTTACTTAATCCAAACCATCATTTTACAAAAAAAATCTTTGGAATAGAATCTTAAGGTGATAAACGAGTATGTGAAGAGTTATAATCTGATATACAATTTCTGTGATACATTTTCTACCATACCTCACGCCCATTCTAAGTACTTAACTTACTTGTGGATCCATAGCAAGTCCTCAAACTCAAGAGCTAATATAAATATTTAAATAAAATAATACTGAAACCTTTATTTTGCTCGGGAATTTAATTGCAAGTATCTATTAAGTAATTTACATCGTAGCTCGTCATTGCTGGGATAGTTTTCCTATATGCGGGAAAGGTTTGTCACATACTCCGAGTTGGTGGAAGTTGAAGGACGAAATGCAAACCGTATTAAATAATTAAACAATATTAATATTAAATAAATATTCCAACATGACATTTTAATATAATTTATGAAGTTGTTTCAAAGCCACTAGTACCGCTGCGGCGTCTTTGTTACATTATAACTAACCTTGGTTGAATGTCACGGACGGTTTCGGTCTTTTCCTAACTCGACCCACCTTACTGTGTACATGGACATTATAAAGTGATCTAAAATTAGATAGCAAATATCTATAAAATATTTTGTTATCTATAGAAAAATATGGGCAACTAAACTAAAATAAATGAGAAATGATGTCTTCTCATCCCTATCTTATCGTGTGAATACGAGTAGACGACGCTTCCCCGATGTTGGATTTCGAATCAATCGTGGTCACATGTATTGGTGGAGGTTGTGGAGCTTTAGAAGTTTTCAAGCCACCTATAAGGCCTCCGACATGGCTTAATGACTGCCATCTAGTGACAGCAGCCGGCACCAACGGCTTAACAGTCCTTGCGAAACACGAAAACGGAACTCTGACATTGAAAGTAGATGATAGTCCCACCACTTCATCTCTTCATCCAGCAGGAAGCAGCCGGCGCTGCCACTCGCTTGAAACTGCTGAACCTGTGGAGTAAGGATAGGATCCCTCATGTCGAGCTTCTGGACGGCATTGTCGCAGATGAGCCGCTATTCGCGGCCGTTAACGACAGGTTCCCAAAACAATACATCTTTGATAAGAAATACAAAATAGAACTCTACGAAGACCCTCACGAAGGCCAGAACCTGAAGGACCTTAGGATTTTCACTGATGGCTCCAAAACAGACTCAGGCACCGGTTGTGGCGTCTTCTCGGAGGATCTAAACATAATAATTGACCACGCTGAATACGTTAAAAACAACAGACTTCAATCGCAACAACTCCAATTTTGCTATGTTTTTGTTTATTTTTTCAAAAACCGCTGAATCGATTTCCATAAAATTTATATGGAACTACCTGTGAAGTACACCCTTTTAAACAAAAAAAGATTTTTCCGAATCGGTTCAGGCATCTTCGATTAATCGGCGAACATACATAAAAAAAGATTCCGACGAATTGAAAACCTCCTTTTTTTGAAGTCGGTTAAAAATAGCAATACCACTCGGTGCGTATAACACGGTCTTTCAGGCAGAGTGTATGGGCATCATTTTGGCTGCAAATGCAATCATCGCCAGAGGAGTAAGGGATTACCCAATCCGTATTCTATCTGATAGTCGGTCGGTCCTACAGGCCCTTCAAAGTAATGTTATTACTTCAGGGCTAGTTTACGAGTGTCACCAAAGACTGACAGAGGTATGTTACCACAGCAACGTAACTCTACAATGGATCAAGGGACACAGCAACTCCCGTGGCAACGACGCGGCAGATGAACTGGCTAGGAGAGGGTCGGACATGATTGCTGTGGGACCAGAACCTTTCATACCCCTACCCTAGAGTGGCTAAAAACCAACGAACAAGGTCAGCAGATAATCGGTACTGGACAGAGCTGGAGATCTGTAGACAGGCTAGACAAGCACTACCGATGACCAACCCTAGCTTGTCCAAGTCGTGGTGTACCGATGACCAACCCGAGCTTTGGGGAGGCTCCAGCTCCGGAAGGTGACAGCGGTCATCACTGGCCACGGTTACTTTAACAAACACCTGTTCACTCTAGGTATCACCGATAGTCCCCTATGCCTAGCGTGTATGGAAACCGAAGAGACAGCTGCTCACATTCTTCTGGAATACAAAGAGGTAGCAGAATACAGGGTCAAACACCTCAAGGACCCGAGGACACTCCCGGAAGTCGTCGGCAACCTGCGGGGGCTACTGGGCTTCCTGGAGGAGCTGGGCTGGCAGTGAGGCCAGCCGTATCACGCAAAATGGGCGCACCTGTCGCCTGATTGCGGAAACCAGCCCGTCCTTACAATTACAATTACAAGTAGATGATAACTTACTTTTATAAATAGCTGCGTTTCCTTGAAACTATTTTGTACGAAATGGGAACAACCCAGTTTGAATGCCAAGGCCAAGGACGACACTACACGAGCTTTAGATTTTCATTCAGACTGAAGCGGTTCAAGGTTTATCTTTACAACTATATCAAAGAAGAAAATGTACCCTTCAAAGTGATAAAAGGTTTTTTAAACGCCAAATACGAAACTAAGGTAGGTACATTGTGCTGGTCTACTTGAACTTTATTATTGTACTTTTATGGATCTGCTGCCTGACTGAATAAATAAATTATTATTAAATTATTAATTATTATTATTAATGCTTTAAGGATATTATTTTCCTTCCATAGAATCCTTGTCCGTTTCGTTCGGCAGTGTGTATACATACTTAAAACTCAGTTATTATTCCAATTATAAACCCAGTATGTGGAGATGACAGCATTTCATGACTAATTCATATGAATTACTCGAACAAAGAGAACTTCAAGCAATTGTACTGTATAGGTATACCTACCTAAACATCATGTATACGATATTATGAAGGGTTTAAATGTGTCTGACTCCAATCTCATTTCGCGTTGATCACTTGTCACCGCGAAACAATACAAAAAAGGGCAAATATTTTCTGACTTTTATTTGGCATAATGTGAATTTTTTTCGTTTCAACCCTTTGCTGAGAGCATTTACAAAATTACACGGAACCCTCAACAAATGGAATCCGTCCGGCCCACAACAACGCAGACGGCCTAATGTCTGTCCATCAGGCCCCTAAATGGCACACGTCACTTGCCAATTACAATGCCAAATACGCGACAGTCGCCCTATTGGACTCCATCCATTGCGTCCTGCAGCATTTGCCTCCACGTTTTTGCCTGTTTAATGCGGCAATGCACTCTGCTCTAAGAGAAAATTACATAAATGTGAGACTCTGGCTTTTATTTGTAGTGAGTAGGTTTGTGTTCAGAAATTATGGGACAAATCCATCTCTGGACTCAATGACGTCATTCGACATCACAATGACAGGGTGGTGAAAGGGCGAACCCAATAGGATTGTCCTATATACAAATAGATGACCAACGTGTTATGTGAGTGTTCGTGCGACGGAACGTATGAAGGCTGGCATGTGACGGCACTCACGCGAAATTGCATCGACGCAAGGCACCACGCATTTGGATCTAAGCACTGCTATTGTATTGCACGCATCTACATACGTATGCGACAATTACATAATGAAACATACCGACCTGATGGATTTAATTAAACTGACAGTAGATAGTTAGTATCCGCATATCGATCGCGGACATAACATTCATGGGTACTAATTAATGGCAAAAAGGGCACTAGAGAATCCGATCGCACGAATTACCCCGCTCTTATGTGCAATGCGTGTTTATGTGAGTATAGACAGGCATATACAGAAAATCATTCATAATCCACGCACACAGCTACAGTGACCCAGTTATTCCCCATTTTTCTGTAATTACTCACCGCAGCTTTGTCGACTTCCTCCATAGGGGAGAGACGATGCTTAGTGACACCACGGTACTAACGTACTTTAAACAACACTACTACAATCTTATTTTAAAACCCGAACACAGATATAACGAGTATATGTAAAATTCATTTGTGAATGTGTTTTTTTCCCGAATTACTAATGAAGTCATCGGTTTCGAACTAAAAAACCATTAACATTTGTTAACTCCTTTCCACTTTTATGATTTTCATTTTATGTATTTTACTTTTGTTCCCAAGTTCAAAGTTTAAGTAGGCGCAAAGCAAAAAATGCACTATATATAGAGTCGTCACCTTCATCCCAGCCTTTGAGTATTAAAGTTCTACACCAGCAAGATACCATATACATACATATAGACTTATGGCATTGTAATGATACGGCAGGGTAGGGGGTTAAATAAAACTCCTCACACCTTTACCATCCTAGGCATTGCTGAATCGACAACTACTCTTATTTTTTTACTATATCATATACAAAGTTTTATATGTATACTGTGCATCGCGATGCATCATCGTGCATACTCACACGACCCTTCACAATATATGCAAGCTCGAATGCATTATTTTTATCGCTTCAATACTAAAACCTTTCACCGCCTGCAAGCCCCAGTAGGCACCAAAGTACGAAGCCTAATTCAATACACACCCAATCAAAACAAAACATGGATAAGAGAGTGGCTGGAATGTGTTTTTTTATTAAACTTTCATTGGCTATTCACTTAGTTTCATCTAAAATTTTACATAAAAAAGTAAGTTACTAACGTCGTCTTTGTTCTGATATTTACCAATTGATTATTTTAACAATTAACGAGGGATGTTTATTAGTACCGTAATAAAAGTGGCACTTCTAGTGGTATAATAACTATTTTTGTTTCACGACGTTACATTTTCCATTCAAATGAATAAGCTATCAGGTCGCTTTGATCCTCCCTGCCAAGTCAACCTATGGCGCATTGAAAATTTTAATCGACCCACAGTGTGTCCGTTTGCCGCTTTAACTGGTTAATTGAGCATGTGTTAAACAGAATACGCAAAGCTTTGACATCAAAATTGATGTGTTGATTTAACCTTTTAATGCCACATCAATGTACCTACCTATAATACCCTTTTACAATGTTACTTTCAAAATACAACGATGAATTCAGAGCCTTGTTGGACCAACCTTGTGGTGTTGTGCCTCGGGTATGTTGTACTATAGGGTTGACAACTCCTTAGTCGTCATGAGAACATTATGAGCCTCCTTTCACTAGAGACTCCAAGTATGTAAAAAAACCGGCCAAGTGCGAGTCGGACTCGCGCACCGAGGGTACCGTACAACGTACTCTTGGGATTGTGAGAAAAACTTAACTTTGCCGTTGGAAAACTGTTGTCCCCATGTCAGTTTAGCAACCGCAACAATAAAAGATATTGTGAAGGAAGTAACCAAAAATTGACGGTTTTCGGACATTTTCTTTACTTTCATTTATGAATATTACAGACTGACGGACGGACGGACGACGAAGTGATTCTATAAGAGTTCTTTCTTACCTTTGTGGTACGGAACCCTAAAAATGCTATGTACTGTGCTTCAAATTATTTGTGTAAACGAAAAACTCTATAATTACTAGAATACTATGTTACCTCACTAGAATAGCTTGCTGACATTAATTAATTGTTATTTTACTTGTAATTGGATAGTTCTTGAATTAATATTATTGATATCAATTAATAATAATCTCGGGAACCTTTGCCAACTTTCTCAGTATGCCTACTTTTAGAACAGTCTAAATAAAAATGTAGGGCGTTTTGTTTTTGCATATTCTATATAAAACATAGTTAAAAATTGCAGGTAAAAAAAATTAAATATTTTCAATAGAACAGTACCCCTTACGAAGAAGATTACAGATTTATTTTTAAAGAATTCGATGAAATAAGTTAGTTGTAAGTAGGTGATAGTATGTGGGTGTAGTCCAGAAGCCCGATCGAGTTTTGTTTGTCAGTAACTTTAAAAACTACTATTACACATAGAACTTACTACCTATACTGAAGGTTTGCAGGTTTGTACGAGTCATCCTGTATATAAATACATATATCATGTCAATAAAGATATTTTTATCATACTATAGACATGCTGAACAATACACGCTTCTCAATATGTGGTGGAGATTTTGCTTTAGCATTCAGCACTATTTTGTAAAGGACCCTCCACACACTCAGAGAGCGGAGCGGTTTGATTCGAGATAACATGCGCCCTTTCAACTGCTCGGCCTTTTGACATATTCAGTTATTCATGAAATTTTGAGTCGAGTGCTTATCGCAATCTGCGGCTCGATCTGTTTACCGACCGTTTCGACGTGCGAGTCTAGGTGTATACGTACACGTGTATGTCGAAAATTATACTATACATATCTTAAAATAGATTCAATCAAAATATCTATGTATTCTGTGAAAAAAATTAGAATACAGTAATCTGAAGTTATGTATACATAGAAAAAAAAATTAAATTCAGCATAGTACGAGTATTTACTTTTTTATACACGTATATAGTATTTAGTGTTATCCGTTTTGTAAACGTCTCCTACCGTTTGTTTCACACTTTTTCTTTGTCCAGGTAAAGTTGCACCTTTTTTATGCATTTACTTTATTAATGTATATTTGTCCCTATATTTAGTATACAATAAATAATAAATTTACTAATAACTAAACTTCATAAATAACTGTTTTTCCTGTCATCAAACATACATATAAACCGCTTCAGAATTTAATGTTGTACAATGCAGTCTGTTGCAACTTTTCCGTACTGCAGAAACACAAAACACGTTTGATAGGCACTCCTCTGTCAGTATCACGACCCGAACGCTCTAGGTAGCTGTAGCAGTGATATGCGAATTCAATGTTTCCACAAAATGACTAAGTACCAGGGCATATTTGTTTGTTGTTCCATCGTAACGGCTTTCCGCGCTGCGCTAATGGATTTGAAGCGCAACATTGTTTTCGAATACGCCGAAACAAATGGGCAACGGACATTTGCAATCAAAAAGGTTTTTATAGTGTTTCTATAGCCATCATTCCGCGTTTTATTTACAAATGCAATCGTATTTGTTATTTACCATGGTACTATGTTGTAACTGAGATCTGGAAAATTGTAAGTATAACATGTTCAATTTATGTGTACTATTTGTTCTAGGGAGCAAATTTACTGTTATATCTATTTTTAAGTCGTCCCGTATACGCGAAACGGATTCAAAGGCTCAATAAATTTAAATTTTTATCCATTATTGTAAATAGATCGTAAAAACTTTGTCAATACGAGAGTTATTTTATGAAATAAACCTGGTGAATATGAATCACTAAAATACTAAATATTCTATCAATTTCAGTTACCTTTTCCAAAAAAATTACATTAATCGACATACATATAACTAATCCAACTAATAGGTCTATTAATTAAAAAGTCTGCGTCGAATTCAGCGCTGAAATAGCGATGAGATCGAAGTTTCGCGTTCATTTTAACATTTTCATATTCAGTAGTTTGAATAAATACGGCTGCAAAGCGCACGATGACGCCTGGTTTCAGAACCTGGCCGACAAGCGAGCCCAAAGGCACAATCGTGTATTGTCAGACCCGCAGCCTCAGTTCACGTGCCAGACGTGCGGCCGCGTTTGTCGCTCCAGAATTGGACTTTTTAGTCACGAGCGGCTATGCTCCACTCACACTCACGCTGCTTAAATCATCTGTCAAGATGTAGTAGGCCTGATGATGAGTTTGAACACTTCATAGCTGAATATTTGACCAAGTCATATAATACAGACCAAGAGTTGAATGACAGTTGGTATACAATTATTTAGAAATAAACCATTAGTACATAAGAATCATAGGTTACATTTGTATGAACTACAGGATGCTGTTAAAACTGTATAGTAAATAAAAAATATACATATATATAAGAGTAAAAAAGTACAATACCGTGTAGTTTATCTTCATACCTCTACGCAACCAGTTTCAGCTGAATAGTGCATCAATTACTGTGAAAAGGGGAAATAACCGAGACCACAGTGAAACGCTGCATTTATCTCAAGAACAACATAGAGCAAATAGAGCACCGTATAAAACTGGAATGAGGATCAAGTGTTAAACTTGAGAGAATAATTAGCGAGAGCTGAGCGCAATTATGCGCGCGCTCTCGCTAATGCAAGGATGACGCATCACGTCTTTGTTATTAAAAAGATGAACGGCAGCTTCTCTTGCTTGCATCCGGCGAGCTTATTGCGATGGATAGCCTAAACTACCTCGTCTAAGAAAATACAGTATTTTCGCAGCAAAATAACACACAGTTTCAAGAGACAAATTTATTCCAGTTAATACATACCAACAGATTAAACTAAAAAAAAGGAATGTATTTTAAAATGTTTGTACTATTTACATGTATCTCAAGATATTTATTTTTACTCTATTAGTATTGTAAGTTTGTATAGGTTTACTTAACAACTTTTTAAATTAATTATCTATCATCAGGCCATATAATAATTATCACGATAATTAACAACATACATCAACAAAACATTCGTAAAAATTTGGGAATAATAATGGAAGAACTGTCATTTTTGAAAATTTTTTTCATTCCAAAGTAAAATATACAAATAGAAAATACATCTGAAATTAGAGCCAAAACCGATCTACTGTCTGACAAAATAAATCTACACGGAAAAATTAGAGCGTTATAAGGTTTATTAAAAAGCCATTCTGAAAAAGGATGCAAACGTATATTGGTAGGCTAGGTAAGTCCATTTCACAATCCCATGCATTTATAAAACGTACATACGGGTACGGGTAACTTTGCTGCTGCATGGAGGATATTCTAATTATTCTGCCTTCAGGCTGTTTTCCAAATTTCACCGCTCACGTGAAGGTTTCAGGCGTGGTTTTGTGGAAAATAAACACAAGAATAAAAAACAATGATGCGTTTATTTCTCGAAAACATGGTTATGGCGGAAGGGGTCGGATGTTTTACTTGCAATGCCTGTTTGTATAGTAGGTAGCTTGTAGCGCCCTCGTAGTACGTACCGCGTAGTACGCTACAACGCTCTTATCGATTCCGAAAACTACCCAGATACGAATAATGATGTCATTATTTTTCATTTTTAAAAACTGTAAATAATAATATCCTCCGTTATATAGGTATGATAGGCTTTTATAAGACAGTTTTTAGTACTCTTGAGCATCAACAAACTAGGGACGCCGCCGTCAAATCTTACCTTTGATACAGCTATGTACAGATTACATCCTAGGAAAGGCATCATTATGTCATCAGGGGAAATAAGTATGTCTCCCCTTTCATTCTCCTCCTGCTGATATCACTAGCATAAAAAGGCAAGATGTCACTGACACACTAACACAGTAGGCTCAGCCCCGCGAGCCGCAAACAGAGGGTCCCGTATAATGCGCAGGAGTGCAGGTGCATTGAACTGAGGGGAGTATGCACCAATTATTCATCGCAGTGCTTTCATGCGAAAATCCCCCGCAGTTACCAACAGAGCCTCGATTGCGAGTGACTGAAAAAAAGTTTTAATACCTCCGCGCCTAAGTATAGGTAGTTGTAATCAATAGGTATATGCTGTAAATATGGTAGGTATACTTGAAATTTGTTTTTACTGGACTTCCTTGAGATGAGTGTAATGTTTTTCGGGCTTAATGTCTAAACTGCGGATAGGTTTTGGACTGCTTGATAAGAATCTAGGTACGTCAGGTCAGGTGAAGTGTGTGGCAATGTCAAAGGATGTATGTTAAAAGCATTGAGTCGGAGTTTTTTCCGACTGCCTAATTGGAAGGTATTGTTTATAAGAGTAATATAAGTACATAATTTATTATATATTAGACACTCGAAAAACTTTCGTTTATACTCTTATATGCATTTTGTTTAATTGTTAATAAGCCCAACTTGATGGCTTTTGGTGTGAGGTATCGTTGGATTTGTCTTATTCCTAACATTGTCACATATAATTTTTGTCACAGTAGGATTTTAAAGTGAGTAGTTACGAACATTTCTTGTTCTAGCCTGAAGCCCAAATGGATTTATGTGGAGTGTAGGGTTTCTCATTACATTCGTCTTGATCCCCAAACTTGATTTTATTGCAGTTGGGTTTATTTCAATTTGATTAAAGTAAAGGGTAAAGTTCTTGATAACGCTCTATAATATATGTGTAAACCTCAATGCTTTATAATAAACACTTAATAGAAGTTTAATAAAAAATTCAAAAACTTCTGAGAGATAAATTATTATTTATACGGTTAAATGTACCCAGGTTTATTGTAAATAATTTCGATGCCATTCAATTATAGTGAGCTCACGCGAAATAGTTGGTAAAGTAATGAAATTTCCAAACTTACGTACGATGGGTCGGGTGGCTGAATGTCCAAACTTCACTTATGGACCGACCGAACCGGTAGAGCTGACAAAAAGTCGAATATACTGGCGGCTTTCTCCAATATATATGTTTAGCAGGTATGTCCCACACTTCTGTTTTCCATATTTATATGGAAGAAAATATATAAGAAAAAAGGAATTATAGAAAGGAAGAAATGATTTATTCAGACTGATATTTAGATTTGAAGGCGTAGATTAGGCAGGCCTCTACTCGGTGGGTGAATGGTCTTATGCAGTTGAATGCAGGCAACGCAAGGCCGGTCGTTGTAGGAATGCAAGAACGCTGCCTTTGTTTCACAGTGGACATCTTTCGGTTAATATGATGATGATGATTTTGGATTATTAAGATAAGAGAAGTTAAAATTCTCGTTAGATTTTTTTGTGTACACACTTTAATATTGGATTTCATCCACTTAAGGATTGATATTTGAATGTGCTGCTCTACACTTTCTTAAAATTACAAGTTCTAGAAAGAAGAAGAAGTTCAAGTTGCTGTATTAAATAATTTAGGCTTTGTCATTCAGTTAGTAAATCGCGCTATTTTTTTATTGATAAGATTTAAAGTAAATTAAGCATACTGTGAGACATTTTATCGTAACGCTATCAAATCTCACGTGGCCAGCACTATAGCAAAATGCAAATGATCCAGATAGCAGTAGTCTCGTTTTCATAGCACGTGCATCTATTAATGAGCACACGGACACGCCAGGTGGAATGACGTCATTGCCCGGACAACCCAAATGAAAATTCATCTCATAACTTGGCGTACGAATAATAAACTGCACTACGATAACACTTGTACGAGTTGTACCGACGTTTATTGTTCCGCTCGAAGACCTACGCTCATTGCTTGTTTCGTACTTGTGCTTTTATAATAGTACATTTGTTATCCACGGCGGGCTTTTGTAAGCATTGAGTGTAAGAAATATACTTGAGTGGTAGTAGTTATAATTTGTTAGATCTGAAGCATGTAGATAATATTCTTAGCTGATGACAGTCACCAGCCTCAGTTTATCCACTCATCGCTTTACCTATTAAGAAAAAGTATTATATACAAGTTGTATTTTCATTTTGTAAGTATCTGGTGCTTCAGAATAGGGAAACTCTACATGATCTCAACAGCACAATTTTTTTTTGTAGTATAGTATTCTTAAAAATTTGGTAAATATGCAATTGCATTTTACTTTGCTCTACAAAAACACAATACAAAATTAAACAATAAAATCAGCCTTATTCTAAATTAATTTGACGCTCTCCGTCTATTCAGAGCCTGAATAGAATACAATTGATTACCTCGTCACCGCCCCTAGAGTGTCTTCGCATTATTGCATTACCATACCCTAAATATCGGGTACCTGACGCATTAGGAACTCCTGCGCATTAGTACTTCCCCGATAACGCTCCATTCAACTCCTTCCGACTCCAATTTGCGCAAATTGCCGACGAGTTCTGTTAAATTGAGTCACACAAACTTCACGATATCGTTAGCTCAATGTGGGAAACTGGAGTACTTGCCTTGTGTAGTTAGTAAATGGCCCGGGTTGGCTATAGTTTAAAACCACTGCTATAGTACAGCTCCTATGCACTGCACAGGTTCTAATTACAGGAGTGGACGATTTGACGGCACAAAAGAATATCCACGCAGCTGATTTCAAATTAAAAGCGTCTGTTTTATAGCACAATAAGCAACGTAAATTATTATTCGAAAATGGTCTCGGATAATATTGATGTAAACGACAGGTTACTAAAACTGAAACCATGAATTTGTAACACTGAAATATACGTGTATTTTACAAATAATTCAACATGTTAACAACGAAATATTAATTTAACATGTGAATATTAAATTCAGTAAGTATATTGCTTAAATCATTAAATTCATTAACCTCGATAATAGTGCAGTCGAATTTGGTAAATACCTTTTTTACTAATTGGAAGTTAATGTTTTAATTATTAATGATACATTACTCAAACGCAACCTTTGTTCAAAAATCTGACAGTTGTTATTTAACATTTGATAGTGGCACCTCTAAGTTGCATTAAGAATAGTTTAAATAAAAATCACTATGCTTCTCTATCGTCTTGCTATACAAAGGTAGGTGCGACTTACTTTTTATTAAAAAAACTGTATAATTTATGACATAATGAGTGGACTTTATTAATTGCCCTGTTATATTCTGATTGCTGCCATTCTGTGCTAACGTTGATATATTGTAAGTTAGTAATCAGAGTGTCCAAAAAGTGTAAAAATAATTATACCAATGTTATTAATATTATTCTGTTCTACAATTACACTAAACAACTATTGTTCTAAAACTTTACTGTAGCAGCAAAATTTGGAGCAAAATTCGTTTTTGAGTAAAATCTCACTTTGAAGTATTGTTACGCCTTTTTGTGTTTCACTGCATACAGCATGTAGGTTTTTATACCTATCCATTTCATACCTATAAGATTAAAGATACTATACTACGATACTATACTACACTCTATTCCAAACTTGATAATATGGGTGACATATCCATACTATACTATATTACATCTTACGTGTCTTCGTGATTATGTTATTGTATCATAAACGCTGTAAACCACACATATGGAAGAACATTGTCTTGCAGATTCTTAATCAGAAAAAAAAATTGCACGAGCCACGCAGCTCTTCGACTAATGGAATTTTTTGTACAGTTTTAATATTGTATTTTTTCTAAAATCTTAAAGGTTTTTCGGCTCTGATATAATGTGCAGTTTGTGGGTACGTTTATGGTTTTCTGTGTCGATATGTACCTACGAACAAACCAGCTCTACTGTACACCTTCTAATCTAAGGTTTAGTGTTTTCCACCGTTAACATACTGGATAATTTATATAAATTTACTTACAGGTTGATAGAATACCTCAATTTAGACCAACTGTGGAAAGAAGATGAAACAAGACTATTACTGCTGCATAAGAAACCGAAAGTAACACACAGAGTGTGCCTGAACACAGACCAGACCCTCAATTTCTACGTATCAGTGCTTCTCTCAGTGATTGGAACGATCCTTTGTTTATCTCTGCCATTCGCGATGCTCGAATCTCCTTCCAGCATTTTCATAGAAAATGAAATGCACTTTATGAAGAATATTGTTGAAACTATTGATAAATATTTCATTTTGATTGATGTTACTATCGTATCTCTCATAGTGGTATTAATTGTCGTATCATGTAAAACTATTTTTGATGGCATCAAGAATACTAATATTAGTATGAGTCCGTGGATTGAGATTGGAAAGTACGCTATTCCTAGAGAAAAATATAATTACAAAAAATATTTAAGGTAATTAATTTGGTAATAAATAACATTGCTGTAAGATAATTCTATATACATGTATGTAAATGTATTCTGTATTAATGTGTGCATATCATAATGCATTTACAATAAACTGAAGCTTATTAAAATGTAAGTCATCTATATTTTAATTATCTGCTTACAAAACTATTTTCTAAGGATGTGTTGTAAATGATCTGTCGTACTCGTATTAATTTAAATTTTAATACTCAACCTACAATTATTTGTTACCTGACCCCTGCTTTTATTCATTATTAAAAATATTTCATAAGTTTCAGAACACGAATTCCTATAACTTTAAAGGCAAAGTTTTCGATGCGAAGTTAGTATTGAATGGAGATGCTGAAACCTGTAACTTTAGCGTTATTGAGACACAAAGTCACCTTGTTTGTAGAATGTTTTGCCAGAACTATAATATATCGATTTATTAATTGACAACGTATACACTAATTTTTATGAGTGTTTTATATTTATCAATTATTCAAAAATAAATCATCTCGTTTTTAAAATATTTTTAATAGTTACATATTTCTTGAGATATCTATTTTTTTCTCCGTTAGGCTGTACCTATATCAATTCGAGTTCACTTTTTTTATCAGTTGTCACCCAGTGGGCACAGACACCATACAGCCTATAAAATCCTAACAGAGAAAAATAATATTTTCTCAACAAATATGTAATTATTAAAAAAAAAATGTGGGTGTTTTAAAATTGCATTTTCTTCGTGAAACATACATAAAAATAACGGGTCAAGTTAAGTAAAAAAGATAAAATAAATGTTTTATAATTCTTCCAAGAAGGAATTATAAGGCGCCCTTTTCAAATATTTTTCTTAATACAAACTCCAACGTGCATTACAAATAAATTTGGTTTAAAAAAAGTATTTTTAAAACAATACAGGGTTTAAAAAAGGAAGTTTCAAATTTTAAGAGGTTACTCAGAATTAACTATAGAATACAGGAATAATAAAAAAACTATCTTGAAAAAATCTCATTTCCATACTAAATCTGAATATTGAATTGAGACACTTAATTCTGAGTCGCCCTTTAATTTTAAATTTACTTATTAAGCCCTGATAGATTATTTGATAGATTTGTTACCATTTCCGCAGTACCGTGTGTCACAAATATAAGTGAGCTTATGCGCTGCTCCACATAGCGTCGTTAAAACACACGGGATCAGTGGAATCTCTGCCAGCAGAGTGGATGGTTTTATGACCCGAATACATAATTTATTCCAGGACTCAGCTTGAGGATGTGGAAACTCAAGAACTCAGGAACTACCCTCGCTTAATTCGCTTTATGTTTAGTCGCATAACTTGAAATTATCAAGTGAGATTCCTGAGATACGTATATGTGTAATATGAAAACATATACAAACAGAACTCTTAAATTCTTAAGAACTATTTCACTCGTTATAAATCATCATTCATCGAATCCGGTCAGTGAACTGGATAAAGTTCAATATTTGGTATTTCAGCAAACAAAAATACCTTTCCATTTTATTATTACACCTCATAATATTTATGGAAATCTGAAAATGTCATACGCCAATAAACACAAAAACGAATTAAGGTATCACTTGCAAATTGTGAATAATGTGACATGTCATCATCTGTATAAAATTATATGAATTATTCATATGATAACTCCACAAACCACATATTCATTTAAAATTGACACCTCCCGCTCTGTAAATAAAAAGGCGAACAGAGTTCCGATAACAATGGTTTTTACTAAACCTCTGAATGCGTTACATCCATTTATGGGAGACCCTTGATCGAAAACCAAAATTTTGGGGAACGAACTCAAGTCAGTGTGGATGTACGGATCTCATTGGGTATGTAGAATAGCAAAGGCATCAATCATATTAAGATTACAAGCGTGACGGCTCGAAATCAGCGCGGGGTTAGCTTGGGGGTTTGATAGCATAAAATTTAAATTGGTTTTTTTCTCATCAGTATATCAGTATGTTACTAAATCTCGCAGTATATAAACTTCAATATGACGGAACACGCAACACAGATAGAACGGTTAAATGTGCCACACGATAAGAAGAAGAAGAACATAACGGAAAACACATTTCGCTTGTGAAGCTAGTATAAGTTATGGGTATTGGTATAGGCAACAAAATAAATATAAAACGCTAAAATAATGTCTTTCCTAAATAATATTGTGCTATAAAACCCTCTAAGAATAATAATTCGTACTACATAAACAAATAAAACTCTCAGCTGCCATTAAAATATTTTATCTGTTATGAATATAATCCAGGTTTTATGACCGATGTTAAATTTGAACCGTTTTAAGGGCAACAATAAAGAAGGTATAAAATCCTAAGAAACTGTTTGAAAGGATTATCTTTGCCTCCCCTTACGTTTTTTATTGTTGTATCAAGGGCCTAATTATAAAGCGCCCTTTTGAAATGTTTCTTGTTTTCACCTTCCTTATATTTTGGGGACTATTGTTCCACATTTTTTAAAGTTGAGCATTTTATGGAAAAATAATCAATTTGTGTAGAGAACAATCTAAATCTCTCGACTGCACTTGGCCCCAGTGGATGAAGTAACGAAACAGTAAAGTGTGAACCCAATTTAACTTTTGAGCTGAACCGCCGGACTCTGGGGACCGCGATGTGACGTTGATAGATGGTATGAATTTCATTTATTTCGGCTAATAAAACCAGAACTAATCTTATGGCATCTGCGGTTCAAAAGGAAATTGTTGTATTTTGTAAGAAATTGAAAATGTTTCCGACGACATGATGAGAGTTATGAAAAAAAATGAAAACAGAATAATCAAATACTAACGTGTGAAAAACGTAACACTGTCTTTGTTGTAGAGCAGTCGGTTAATAAAGACAGTGTAATTTTAATATTTGTTGTTTTTGATTCATACTTAGGACATCCATACACACCGAAAATTCATAATATCAAAGACAAATTGGCCTGTCCTTCTATTATGTTGTACATTACTTCTTAATCTGTAGCTGTATTTAAGTCAATTTTTACTATATAAGTTTGTTTATAAGTGCCACTTAAATTAACGTTATACTAATAATAATGATTGGCCATCGCCGGTGTTTCTGTCCTCAGTCCTCACACAGCATAGCGTCGAGACGAGTCCACATTAATATGTAATTAGTCAACATTAAATCTGCGCAGCCATACGCGGCAATAAATTCATATCGAACTCGCCAGTAATACCACTAGACAAGACCCCAACGTGCGGACCCGCGACTATGTGAATCATAGAGTACGCACCAAATATTATTTCAATACGACGCGATGTGAAAATAAAATTTGTTTTTGTTAAATCGAAGAGGTTTTTTTTTTGTTTTCAGCTCATACTAATTAGGATAATGTATACATATAATTCATAATAATAATGCTTCCTCTCCTCGTCGCCCTGACCTCCAGCCGACTGTGCTTCTGCTGGAGTAGCTATTTCGACTTCACCTAGCGCGAAGTGGTCAGAGTAGCCCAAATTTATGTTTGAAATAATGTGACGTCAAACAAGCCTTCAAATATTCTAACAACTTCAACAAGTGTCATGTAATGAATCTATTTTTTATACGAATACGATTTTTTATATTTCTCTGTCAGAGCTTTACTTGTACACGCATTTACCCGTTATTAATCTATTTTCTTTTATTACTGGTATGTTGGCAAAAAACTCTTAGAGAGCATATTAATCCCTATATTTTTTTATGTATCCGTGTACTATAAACAATAAAATAAAATAATAAATCGTACCTATTTTTTACCCAGATTTGCAATATAGGGTCGATGAGGACAAATCCATAAACATGGGTATATTAATTCTGACGTAATTTGAAGCGCCTACGCCGCAAATGCTACGTTGACGATAATGACGTAGCACGAAACTCAAAGTACTCGTATTAGGATAAGATTTCAAATGTTTTCATTTCTTCTTTTTTATTCAAAAAATAAATAAACTTGTCACTAAAACAGTGCTAAACTCTGTGTTTCCTACATCAATATGAGAATTAGCAATGTTTGTTTATTTAAAAAAAACACTTTCATGCCACCTCTGTGCGTTTAGTAACTCCACCGCATTTATCAATACAGGGCTTAAATCGACGTTGAAACATTGACAAACAATTCATACAAATGCCAGAAACTGTTCATGCTGGGTACTATAATTCGAGCCGAAGTTAACAAACGTCGGCTTCGGGCTTTAGTCTGCTTTTTACAGTGTTGCGATTCTGTTTGTTATTATACAAAATTGTGTATCGTATAATGTAGTAAATAAATTAGGTATAATATTAAATGTCTGAATCGGAGGTTCAGCTGTTAGTGCTCCTGACTACTGATCCGAGAAACATGGGTTCAGTTCCCTTCCCAGGGCAAATATTTTTGTAATGAGAAGATTTGATTGCTCTGTATTTGATATCTGTGTTTATATTTACATGTTTATATGTACGTTTTATCAGTCTCTGAGTCTCTAGTTCCCATATCCTAGATGGTGACTGTGATTTTTTCATATTTATTTGGAAACAATACACTCGCTCATCTGTCCCCAGTCTAGGGTTCCCAGTACTACGGGTACCAAAGACTGATACAGATATTAAACACTCAGGCGTAACGCAAATAAATCTGCTTATCACACAAATGGTTGCCCTGTGTAGGAATAGAACCAACGCGCCTTAAAAGTCAGGAACAGTAACCACTACACCACCAAGTTTATTAAAGGTAAGTAAAAGTAAAATGGGATTAAGTATGATATTATTAGTTCAACGATAAATACAAAATTTTATTTCCACCCCAATTTTTATATGTATTTTGAATAGTATATGCAGAAATAAAACACCCATTTTTTCAATATTTCTCTAAATAATAACTTTTACTCCGTTTGTGTTTTAAAGGCTGTATAGGAGCTGTACATGGATGTTTTGCTTGAGGCCAGGTCGAGTTTACAACTCCGTTTTAATAAGTTGTCGCCCAATTCGTCCCTCGCACGACTAACTCTCCTATCTCATTTTTCTAAGTTTTTAAAAACAACCCTATTTCAATTACATAAAGTCCAAACTCAATTCACCAAAAATTTGAGATAGGAGAGTTAGTCGTGCGAGGGACGAATTGGCATACGCATCTAATTAAAAACTAAACCCTCACTCGAGAATTATGTAGCTATTAAAAAAACTGCAAAATATGCGTTTTATATAACGTTCATCATCATCAGCCGAAAGACATCCACTGCTGGACAAGGGCCTCCTTCAAGGATTTCCACACTGACCGGTCCTGCGCTGCCCGCATCCAGCGGCATCCCGCATCCTTCACCAGGTCATCGGTCCACCGAGTGGGGAGAACGAGGAGTGGGAGTTATAAAATAGTATATAAATAAACAATAGTTTATTTTTTATAAAACACTCATAAACATTGGGGGTAAAAAAAATTCAAGTGCTTATTCTACATTGGTTAAATCTTGTTCTATGCAGTTACGCTTGACTCAGGAAAGTACTTATATATAAATTCCTATAACTAAAGGTACCTATATACCTGATAAATGTTTGTAGTGTCGGCTGTCAATACTGTTCAATGCTAATATATGGCCCTAGGTATGATTTACGAGCTTCACTTCATTAGCTCCAACCGATTCTATCTGGTGTGCTGGCTTATGTTAATATAGGTGGACATTATTAATGTTATAGAACATGTATATGTTTATGTACAGTATACATAGTTAATGTATACTATACATAAACACATATATGGTCGGTTTATACAATACAAAATCCGAAAGAGATATACATACATACCTACATAACTTGTTGATAGGTTACAAAAAATCTAAAAGGAAAGTTGTAACGAGATTAAAGTGAATTCCTATACTGTTTGTAAGCAAATACTATACTAAACTTACCGACGTTCTCCTTATCTATAGGGTTGTCTAAAAGAAAACTACATAAAAGCATCTATCCAATTTGGGAAAGCATCGTATACATTCAATTGTATGCAGTTCTTGAGCGCTTCCTTTTCAAACATCACAATATTTAGATAAGGTACCCTATTTGCTTTCTATTTCGCCAAATAATCTTTTCAAAGGATACGCGGAAAGTGAATTGGCGTATTCCTCTGTGCTTATTTGATTTTCTTGTATATTTTATTATACTACCAAATATTATCATTTGCTAAATCGTTTCCGATAAGGTTTCTACTCGATAGGTAGGTACTTAGAAAACAATTATTTAGTGTCTCTAAAAAATGCAATCCAAAAAAATCAAACCTAATATCTTTGCATTTCGTTCAAATGGTTTTTCGGTGTACAAACTGTAAAAAATGAATATTTATATGTCCACTTCCTAAATAACCCGTTCCTGGTGTGCGGATAGAAATGAACGCTGCTGGAAACACGTTGCAAGTCACAAAATGGAGCGAGATGAGTCATTTTATTTAAACAAAACTTCAATTATTTTTTATTGAATTTTCAGGCACTATTTAGCATTTATAGCTTTCATGTTGTTATAAAGACAATTATTCAATTTTCGTAACACACTGTTGTCTACACTATACAACCGCTACACTATGTTACACAAATTAACCCTTGGGACATCATGACTAACGCAATGACAAAGAGATTATTACAAATTTCAAAGTACAGCAAATGAACCGTCCAACAACAACAGAAATTCAAAGAAAGAACTATAATAAAAGTACTAATAATGGCCCTCGTGGCGACAGTAGACCTGCTCCCATGTCCGGTGCCATACCACCCGTGAACGGTCCACATTTCGTCGAACGCACCGTAGTAACTGTACATCACAAGGCTCCACGGACTCTCGTGCCGACTGCTACTGCATACTAGTTGTTAATTTTGCACGAAACGCCTCTCCACTTGTGGTTTATTTGTACGACTATGGGCTCCAGAGGGTGATTTAAGGTCGATGAGCCAGACTTCGTGACTGGACCTGTTGTTCATGGAAGGCAATAGAAGTCCTAGTTTAAATTAGTGGTTTTGGTAAACGTACCGGATATTAAACGTTCGTTAGTGATTGATTGTTATTGTTTGTTCATGAAAAACAAAAGATTTGCGTTGTATTTGTGTGTTTTTTAAAGCGATGTCAAACAATATTTTTTGGTACCTATTGTCCGCTACAGATGTCAGTATTAATCAGTCGGCAGAACCTTTACCAACTGGAGCGCCACACATGTGCTGGTTTCAATCAACAGAGTGGCCCGCAGCCTGCGACAGCTGTCCGGTGACGGGTTAATTTCGTATGCTAATGCGCAAGTTGCATTGCTATTACAATATGAAGCGACACCTGTGGTTTGCGAACGTACCTCGAACAGAAAAGTTCGTAGTCTCAACTGTGGATATAGAATCGTCAGTCCTAAACCACTTTGAGTATTAATATTTTATTTCAACTCACTATACAAGTTTCTGACTACAAACCATGCATAAATCGTAGTCTTTCCTCTCCACTATTTCCTTAACCATAGACTACTTAAGTATTGAATTCTAGCACAAAATCTGTAAAAATAGTTATTCATTTCTGCATAATATTAAATTAGAAAAATAAATTGACGAGTAACAAGTGTGTTCAAATGGTACCACAAAAGTGGTGTAATTAAACGAACGAATCTCGACGCGAGGTTTATAGTACGTTTTCTGTTTTTCATTTGCAAAACATGTGTTGGCATAAATTCATTTGAAATTCTTTCTAGCATAAAATATTTTTGACATTGTTGGTATACTATATTACATGTAAATATCGTTTAGGTACACTATTATATACATTAGTAGAATAACGTATATATGGATTGTGTTCATTTTAGTTCATGCAATAAAAATAACTTTATATGCATCCGAATTCGACATTGCTAAGACTTTGTCCGACACCTGCATCCATAAATGAGGACGAATATTTAAAGGGCATAAGTTCGAAAAACTATGAGTAGGTACCTATCTGACATCATAAGTATTTAAAAGTCGCATGCTAAACCCAATTTAGATTCTATTACTTGATCAAACAGATCGAACGACAGGAAGATCATTCACACAGTTTCAGTGAAGTGACATTGACACTACCTGTAATATCAGTTATCTGATTTGTAGACATTATAATGAGATGAGATAATTAGTGGAGATAATTACGATTCGACCGCATACAAACTAATAAGCACACCGCGCGCGCGGGTATGCATTGCAAACATGATTAATGCGTTTCCACAATAAATAACATTAGCCTACTGGGCAATAAATTCACCAATCAACACCCACTAGATCGAATCGAACTAAACACTACCCAATATCGTTATTGCTTAGTTGATGAATTGTAAGTGATGAGTTTGTAACTGAAAGCTATCCGTAGATATTAGAGTTATCTATGCATGCTATACCTTATGACGGCAAAGCGAAAATGTGGTTTTAAGGTTTGGGTTAAAGAAGCCAGACAAAATTTCAAATTCTACATTTAAATGGAAATCGCGCCAATAGAAAACAAAAGTTGGAGTAGCCACCACGGACCAGAAGACATTGTGTGCGAGGCCCTCTGTCAGATGTAACGATAATCTGGGAGGCTTGTAGGAAACCAATATATGCATTATTTTAATTTTTAAAACTTGTAGTGAGTTTGACGGGACTGCACCTGGTGTTAAGTGACGATGCTGCCTAGGTTGTAAAATGCCAGCTCAAATAATGCTTATATAGGCTCAGAGTCATACTGAGTGGAAATCCATAGCGAGCTTTGTGTGCATCAGCGGAAGTCTCATCACGGCTTTACAAATACACTGGTAGACAAAAAAATCGACTCAAGATTTATTGCTCGACTTTTGAAAAAATAACTCAGTCTACAAAACTGGTAAACACTAAAAACAAAAAACTCGAAAACCACAATACTAAAATCATAAACAGTAAACAAACAGTTTTTGAATTTTTGATTTAGTATTTTTTTGCTAGGTTGAGATAATTTTCAAAAAGTCTTGCAACAATCCTTGAATCGATTTTTTTGTCCATGAGTATATTTCGAGCGTTACGTATCCATCGAATATTTAATTAATTACAAAGGATTCCAATACAATGGGCCACGCACTATCAATCGAGAGAACTGAGATGTTAAAAAAACTGCTCAGATTATAAAACGTTAATATTAATATTTACTAAAGCAAATAAAGCTACTACGTATGAACTGTAATGCCGACTGATTACTCACTTTATTTCAAAGGAGACATTATTGTAAAACAGTGTTGGTAGCAAATAAATCATAGCAAGTGACGGCGCGGCCACGCCCTGCTCCGCTACACTTGGCATAAACAAGTGCCGTGCCGTGGAGAAATATCCTTAGCCGCTCCTTTTTGCTCCTTAGGGACGCACGGGACACGTCCAGAGTAATAAACTTTTCACTTTTTAGTCTTGAGTAAGTTAGATCTCATTATTATGTCCTTTTTGTATGGTTGCTTCAAGTCACTTATATTTTGTTTTTAAGGGTCAATAACGCTAAGGGCTTACCAATATTTTCATATGTTTTTCTTGTAGTTTTGTCTAATAACCATTAGATTCGACTTTTTATGCGCTGAAAGTTGCAAATAGCAGTTGCTACATATGAAACTGTAAAATGTTCTCCAAGGAAATTATTCATTCGGTATAAAAAAATACATTAACAGTATAACAGTCGTATAAAAAGCACTTTGTATGGTAAGATAAGTTTTGTTTTGACAAAGTTTTTCAGTTATATGAATAGCGTTTGCCGCATTCCAGATAAGCGTACCTCTAAATAATACCCAATCACTAATTGTTTCAATAAAATATGGGTATAGCTAAAGATATTTTTTATTTTTTCTAAAGCGAAACATTTCCTAAAGAACCTACAACCTGAAAAGTCACTGTAACGATGGCTATAATGAAATAGTCCAAGAGATAAAAAACTTAAATTAATTTATTTTCACCATTGTTTCGCGAACAAAGGTGGAAGGTTCATTAATTTTAAATCTTAGCAACAATACCATATAGTCGTTAGCTGAAAGGGTTCTAGTTGCCGCTGAATAGAGCTGATGCGATCCTCCGATAGTGAGGACATTAATCATTTGCAAGCGAAACAAAGAGGCGAAATAAAGTATAGCATATCTATTCGTGAGACTTTGCGTGTTTCTTAATAAAGATTGATGCTCATAAAAGGTATTAAAAGTAGTTGCGATAAGAAAGTGTCGCATTGGCTTTACTTACGCTTTGGTATATTGAAAAATTGATGCTTTAGATATACATAGTTACCAACGGTCTACAACACTTTTTTTTTAATCAGTAAGTTTATTCCTTCTAAGGTTTTATTCGCTGACAAGCGACAAATGATAGATACTGTTCATGAAACTGTACAACTTTCGAACGAAAAATATATGAAAGCGAAGAAAAAATTAAAGTAAGTACACTTTTCATGCAAAGTTCACCAAGGTCAACTGATTGACCAATTATCTGTATTGACAATGACTAATTGAAATACCAGTTTTTTGCGTCGACTGTATATGTTTGTTGGGGAAGTTGTCAAGTTTTAAGAATAGCAATTAACATTTGTCTCTTGTAGAAGAATAAGAAGTCCCTGTATTTATTTTATTGACACACCCTTGTTGGCTATAGACAAGCGATTGGTCGGAACTACATAATTGCCTATTACGTACAATGTAATGTAAACGCATTACTTATCCAAAATAATCGCAACAACTACGAAATGAAATGCAAATTAAATTCTTCGTCATAGCTAAGTAAGTAATTCAGTTTCCCTGAAGCTACAGGCATGGATGTAACTAAATAGCATTGACAAATCCACCTCAATATATCAGAGGCCTCGAATGGACCGAAACACAGTAATTACGCGTCAAACAAAGGGACGTATGTAAATATAGCGATATTGAACGGACAGACAGACGTATGTGAAAATTATACGATAGTATCGGTGTCCGTACTCGCGTTAATTTCGCTTGATTAAGCCTTACAATTTTTTGATGGGAGCTACATAATTATGTGTTTCTAACGGTGGTCTTGTTGTTAGTAGTTCTGCTGCTACACCAGGGTTCTTGAGCTCGTTTTCTTCATATTGGTATATTAATTATAGATTAGTTTTTACTGCACCTGAGGTTTTTAAATAAGTTTATCGGTAGTTTAGTGATATGAATCGATATTTTAGTTTTATTTAATGTCAGTGTCAGACCGCAACTTTTCTACAAATTCATTAATGTTTTGCTTACGAGGTAAGCTCTCCGGCGGTGTTTCAATATTAAGCATATGAAATACAAAAAAAATATTGAAAAATCCGACCTGATTAATTTTTTTCAAAAAGTTTCACATACTAAATCTGAATAGTAAAACAAGAATTTGTATGGGAAACTGAAAAAATATCACAATCATATTTTTAGTTCAATCGGTAATATAATAATTATTAGCATCGACTGCAGCGCCCTTAACACGCGCAAGCCTATAAAGGCTGGTCATTAAACAGGGATTTGAAGGGTCGAGTGGACCGAAATAAAGTTAGTCTCGGCTTGGAACTAGTTCCAATAAACTATAGCAGTATAGTGCCCTATGCGGCGGACTATATAACTGTTCAGGTGATTAAGGTGGCGAAACGACGCCTTTATACGAGATAATCTTTACTGATGACTCGGAATTTAGGGAGGTGGTTTTTAGTTAATTTAGTTTGATTACTGTTTGACGATTAAGCTCTTAAGATATATTTGTCAGTAGAAACGGGGGACATAGGCGTAACCTTCACTCTTTTTTATATTTTTTATTTAAAAAAGCTTTATACTCGTATATTAGGTTACAAAAGGAGAGTGATATGTGAAAAACATTTGATAAACATAGAAAAATACATTGAATAAAATATCAGTGACCTCTAATTTAACCGATATTTTTGTACGTACAACAATTTGTGTATGTACAACAAAGTAGGTATAGAACCCGTAAACTGGACCTTCTCTTTCAATTGAAATGAACAACTTTTGTTCTATGAATTTTCTGAACAGCGAAATTTTGAATTCTCCATAGGAAATAAAAATAAACGGCTAAACATATAATGAACTTAAATGAGTCCATTTTTTAGGATTTTTGTACTATTTGCTACCTGGCCGCATGAACAGGGCCGTCCTTTTTCTGCCATCTTGAAATAGATACAGAACGGACAGATACATACACTTCTTAAATCCGAATAATATAATATCTTCTCAGATCCTATCCAGTTGAAATCTGTGGCTTTCCCTATTCATGCAAATTATGAAAGCTCAATCAAGACAGCTTTTATAGGTGCAGTGGAATACGTAATTTACGAGGTCTGTCGCACCGTGATGGCTGTGTCCAGTTAACTGGGTACTAGGTTCGAGTCCGGCGAAGATAAACCGTGATATGGCGACATGTAACCCAGACGTGAACTGGGTTTAGTTATGATTAAGTGAAGACCAGACCAGAATATAGGAGCTTGGATTTAGAGGGTTATTCAAATAGAGTTACTGAAGTTGTGTATCTACTGAAATATGTTTTACAGAAAATACATCAACATTCAACAGGCTGTAAAAATACCTCTCTTGGAAACTTAAACTGCTTTCAAAGCATCTCTCGCATCAATATAAAATTCTAGTCTTTCTATACAAAAGCTGAACAGCTGATTGATTTGTAAGAATGTCCAAAATAAAGACAATTAAAATGAAAACTGGGAGAGGTCTTTGTATAACCTATTCAAAAGTAGAATATATGTGTGTCCACTACTTTTTCAATTCGTAAAACTTAAAAAGCCTTAAAAAGTTGTTTAAGATAACTGAACTGTGTGATAACTCCAAAATACATTCTGTAACCGCTCCGATATCTGTCTCTAGTCTATTGTAAGGTAAATAATAAGGAATTACTCTATGGTCAGCCCTTGAGGAAATCAATTTTCCACATGATCGGGTTGTCTTGGCCACTAATCGCCCTCAGCGAAGGAAAAGTTACAGATAACTACGTGGAAGAAGACATGATTAGCCAACCATGATGTGTATGTCATTATAATTAATGAAAACCCCTTTTCGAATGCAGCATAAATCTAATAACATTTTATTTATTTACATGTAAGTTCACACCAAAACACTTACGCGGATAGCTGCATAATACTAAGGATTGCAGAATATTTACAATACAAAAAACATAATTGTTAAACATAACATAAGGTAAAATTTTATTGCTTACTAGACTTTTACACGCGGCTCCTTCCGCACAAGTATCGTTTTTATCTAATATCGTATATTAAATACAGCTGCAACAGATTTTGTTAGACCTTACAAAACGTTACTTTGTTGTATGAAGCGTGTAAACTAGATACTGAATCACTTTAAAAAAATACATAAAGAAAGCTACACTGTCCTGTTCTTATGACATTAATCAAGAAATTCTACTTAAATCAAACAGAGGAAATTATTTTACACCTTTCTAAGAAGTCGTTTAACAGTTCGGCCGGCCAGCTTAGTATGGGAAGTCAAAAATGTTTTTCGCGAATTAATACTTAATTCCTTGAGAAAAGGTGTTCTTCAGTTTCATGAATAGAAATAGATACAACTTTAAATAGTTTTCATAAATATTTTTATAGTATAGATTTATTAAGGTTAAACGTAAGTGCTCTCTGGTTGAAAAAATCCGTTAGATGGCGTTAATCTGACTATAACTTGGTTATTTGAGGAATGCTAGTTTCTCTTACGTTGATTTGCAGCTTGACAAATACACTAATAAGTATTTCGGATATTAAAATCAAATTCGTATATTTTTAATAAAAAGTAACAATATGGTTTAATTCGATACCTTTTCATTTTCCCAGAACCCCGTAAAACCTATTTAAAATGTAATTGAAAAGTCTGATGGGGCGCTTAATTTATCGATTAAAATTATTTGAAATAGATGACCAGAATCGCCCACAGCAGCGTTGCAAGTAGACGCAGTGTTGTGAAAAGGTGACTAACCGACCAATCCGTAGACGAACACTAAGGTATTTTTCAAAAACTCCTAAACAACATTGAAGATGAAGATTTTAGATACTGTTTACTGAAAATATACGAATTTTTATTTGTATTAAATTTAATATTTAAAGTTTTAATACAGATTCTTGTTTGCTGAAAGGAATGACTAAATTATACATTTATGTTTTCAAATAAATATCTGTCTACAAAGGTATGCTTTTTGGTAATATTTACACAACTTGGTAACGTCGATAATTTGACTTAGCTGCCACTTTGCCAGTCCGTCGCTTTACAGCTCTAGTTGGGAGTCAGCGGGCTCATTTAATACGACCGCAGGATATAATTACGAAAACCGATGGCTATCAGCGAATATTACGTTATCTGTGGGATAACATTATACGTATTTGAGTCTGAAGCTGTATTTGGAAAATTAAAGACTATATTTTATATTACACACTGAGGTGAGCATACGAGAATTTATACTGGATGCGATCTTATGATCTACCTGGCATACTTTAGTAAACCTTCCTTACTCTTTACGGAATTGGGTCATCTTACTGGACCTCTTTGATCAGCGTTACCTGTATATCTACTGGAGGGAACATTGATCGAAAAAACTGTGTACTTTAAGTAGATAATATTCCCTTAAGTCCCAGTATGAACCAAAAACTTTACCTTAATAATGTCTTTGGAAAAATCGAATCAAACCAAAATATGTTTATTCGAAGTAGGGTAGCATTGTACACTTTTCGAAGGTCATTTGTCAGTCTATCTAATGCGAAGTTTTTACCGCTTGGAACTCGTATCTGTTTCCGATCTGTTGGGTATATTTCGGAAACAGTTTGCGGAGAGAGAATAATCATCGGGTCCAAAAGAAACTACCTCTAATTTTTTTTTTTTTTAAATAAATCGACATCAGTTAAACTCGAAAAGATCATTAGATCTTTTTCTTAGCGAAACGATCCTTTGGCTTCAGATATTTTTAGACGCCGTTGACAAACTACGTATCAATCGCATTAAACAAGGGCCTCGCGCAAAGTGGTGCTAATACACGCAGGATAGGACAAAAGTTGTGAGAAAGTCTGGTATGAGAGACTAGTCGCATAGTCTGTCTATTCGAGCTTTAGTCCCACCTGCAAAATCTCCTTGCTACGTCCTACTTGGGTCAGGAGTCAATATTTCTGGAGCCAAAGCGTGTATGTTACATTTCATAGCTCTAAAATTACTCACCGTACTAAATAAAATATTCGACTTTCCACACATACAAGTTTAGCTCACTAAATTTAAAAAAAAAAATTGAGAACTCAATGATTCCTGGAGCAAAATTATAATGCTGAGTATGTGTTTATACCCTTTAAGTTTCCAAAAGGTCTTAGTACAGTGCTTGCCACGAAATAAGTCTCGTAGAAGAAAGTCCAAGAAAAGTAGATAACAATTTAAGTATATGAAGATCACCACTATATGCATAACTAAAAACCGTTGTTGTATGTTTTAGAAAATTTTGTTCGGTGTTTGGACGTTTTTATTGACTTATTAAACCGATGCGAGAGCAACATATTCGCCCACAGGCCTGTCAGATACTTATGTATATTTTATGAACTCTCTACGGATGTTATACGGAGTTCACAAATAACGCAGCTCTTCATTTTATAATAATTCTATCAAGAAAGCAAGAGCGGCCCGCGGGTCTGTGAAATCGAGACGCGTTCCGACCCGATAAGTCGACTGCATTTCAGCTTTGCAGTCACAAAATAAGTCCTATCTTTGTTTTATAGTTCTGACGAAGCTTCTACTACTGTTTCTAGTTCAGAATTTGACGTAACTAAAAGTATTTTTTTCTCTGCTCGCCTTAATTACGATACTTTTGATTTGAATTTACCTAATACCAAAGAATACTGATTATTAATATAAAACTACGAGTATATACAGTGTGTCCCACGATAAAGTGCAGAAACGAAAAAAGATGTAATTATAAAAAAACATGGCCAAAAATTACAATAGAGAATTAAATATCTGACATATTCAAAAATCGCCATCTGAAAATCTATTTTTTAATGTTTTTTTCTACTGTTATCATTGCATATGATTTGCTATGTGTAGTCTACCCATTACCAACCATTATGGTTTTTATTTAAATGCAATGGCCCTGCACCTAGTAGTTCAAAAGATGTGCCATTTTTCGTTAATAAAAAAACAATAAACTTTGCAAAGGTTTTTTGCAAAGTTTATTGTTTTTTTACTGTCGATGAAATTTTGTTTAATTTCCCCCTTTTTCGTTTGTGCTCTTTATTGATGGACAAACACATCCATCCACACACTGTATAAAAAACTCACGAAAAAGAACATATACCAGTGTAACTCGACTGAAAACAAACAGTAGAGGCAACAAGTAAGCCAGCTGCAGGCGAAACATGCATTATGTATAACTTTTTATAAGACGCTTCAGAAAATGCAATTTGAAACAAAGTATCAAGTTTAATGTGAGTGAAGATTAAAAATAGCGAGAAATCTGAGAATAGGAAGCGTAGTTAGTACCTATTTTATATTACCTACAGTATATCTGGCGTAAGTACCTTTAAAACTTTTCAGGAAAATATGAATTGACTATACTATGGGACTAAAGTAAGTAAATAGGTAAGTATTTATTTTGCAGAAACATTGAACAGGGTTGACATGGGACTTTCCTACTGACTCATCAACTGATCCCATAACTAAGTATGGACATTCAAAAATCTTTCATCACTAAAAGTTATGTAGTTGTCTTTTCAGGTACTTCAAATATACTACAGTCGAGTTCATAAATATATGAGCTATTTTTGAGCTATTTTAGAGTTATTTTTGAAGACTTGGGAATGTCTTCAAAAATAAATATACATTTTCACTTGGTTAAATAGTTTTGAAAAATATTAATACATATATTTATTCGTGTTCAGTTGTTTACATATTATTGAGAGGTTTGCTCAGATTAATATGACAGGTGATATGTGGACATTTTTTGATTGACAAATCTGATTGACAAATATATATATTTATTTTTGAAGCCTTGGGAATGCTCATATATTTATGAACTCGACTGTACTATTCTAAGAGGCCTTTATACTACAATATATAATATATCTAGGTCCTATTCTGTGTACCCTATTCTATTTCTAACGCACATATAATCGTTTACGTTTACTTTAATACGTTTTTAATTACATTTATGATTATTCCGTTATTATATTTTTTGTGGTCTTAAACTTTTCACCTATAATAGTAAGTATGTAACTAGTATGCCAAACTTAGGGAGATAATAATATCTATGATATTATTAATCATAAGATGAACGAAGATTATGAAGATATGATACGCAAATAAAACCCAAACTTCACATCTAAATAAAAATACAACTACCCAAAGGTAATAAAAACAGCAACGCCAGAAGCAGACAAACGCTGACTAATTAAAGCTTAATCCAAAAGAATCTTCTTTCTAATTGCTTCCATTTACTAATAACTCTAATAATAATTACGGACTTCAGAGCCAAATATTTTATTACACAGCGCTGTAATCCGTCAGTAGCGGAGCGGACTTATGCAAAAATAAAATAGAAGAAAAATCCAAAATGGCCGACGCAGGTGCAGGCAAAGTACACAGATTTCTAAATTAATTACTGACGTTTTAATTGTTTTAACTTAAAAAAAGTTGTTAGTAGTTTTGCTTGATAAGATTTAGTACTTAGTACTAGGTCCCTACTAAGTATATGAAAAACTTGTACATAAGTACCTTTACCATAGCAAGACTTTCATTTTTGCATTTCTTAATAAAATACATTCAATACTTTAAAATTTAATCAATAAGTAAGTACCACATTTTGCTGCCAATAGTTGCATCTGCTCTATCCAATTTCATCGAAGCATAAGCTACATGAAACTTATAGATTGGAGATAGCATTTCATGTTGGTTACTGAAAGAAAATAACAATATTCTGTAAATAACTACGTACCAATTTACAGTAGAGGTATAAAGTATAAGTAATAGTACATTGTTCATCATGGCGAGAAAGTGACCGATTACCAACGAGAGAATTAATACACTCGAGTTGGGAATCGCACTTTCTTCCGAATGATACATAGTACTTTATACTACACCTACGAGGAAAATAAATAAAAAAACCGGCCAAGTGCGAGTCGGACTCGCGCACCGAGGGTTCCGTATAAATTTATAGTCACACATATCTTGAACTCTATATTTTTTACATTTGAGTTGATTGAATGAAAGGTAATTTGCGGTTTACGATTTATGACGTATTAAAAAAAACTACTTACTAGATCTCGTTCAAACCAATTTTCGGTGGAAGTTTGCATGGTAATGTACATCATATATTTTTTCTAGTTTTATTTTAGAAGTTACAGGCGGGGGCACACACATTTTACCACTTTGGAAGTGTCTCTCGCGCAAACTATTCGGTTTAGAAAAAAATGATATTAGAAACCTCAATATCACTTTTGAAGACGTATCCATAGATACCCACACACCTATACACGTATAGGTTTGATGAAAAAAAATTTTTGAGTTTCAGATCTAAGTATGGGGAACCCCCAAAATTTATTGTTCTTTTTTCTATTTTTGTATGAAAATCTTAATGCGGTTCACAGAATACATCTACTTACCAAGTTTCAACGGTATAGTTCTTATAGATTCGGAAAAAAGTGGCTGTGACATACGGACGGACAGACAGACAGACAGACATGACGAATCCATAAGGGTTCCGTTTTTTGCCATTTGGCTACGGAACCCTAAAAACACATGTTCTTTTTTTCAAAATAATGTTTGGAAAAAGCTAGTGGCCAGTATCATTTTGCGAACTTGAAGATAAAAACTTTTTGGCATTTTACATTTAGTTTACCGCAAGGAATTTATAGATATACAAGTTCTTTGGTTTACCGATATTAGTCTTACCCAAAATTTTAAAAAAGGCACGTTAGTATTGGATTTAAATACACTTTTCCCTCCCGCTCAGCGTGTTTTCTTCCCGCATGTTTGTACGATAGTAAAACGTACATTCTGCCTCAAATTCGATAGAGTATTAAGGTACTTTTACCTTACTAAGGTACCTAAGTAGGTGTAGTATAAAAGTAGATAGGTAGGCCTTTAATAAGAATAGGTAACTTAATATTTATATAAAAAAGTGTAATACAGCTTTATAATATTGAAGCCGCATATATAGGGAGGATAACACGGAGGTTTAACTGGCAGAAACCATAAAACCTATTGACTGTTCCAATCGTAAAGTGTGAATTTTCAGCGCGATTGCACTTCTCGATCTATTCATTGCATTTTATGACGCAGCTCACTCGTGGATCGTTAAGTCCTTCGTCTTGTTTATTATTTGTTTATATACTTATATATTTAGGTGGGTGCCTACCTACCAACCAATCCATTACATGTGCCTTTTTCTGAACTATTTTTGTGAACAGATAAGTATATGTTACTGTAAAAGCCCGAACTACGCTAAATTCTAAGATTTACCAAATAATAATGGTAAATGTCCAACCTAACCTAACCTAAAATGTTGGTCAATCCTAAGAATTACTGGTAAAACATATACATAAATACCATCGGTAAAGAATACGTAACTCTATAGAAATGCTACTTATCACCTGCATGTGCCCTGTATTTTTCCTTTTGTAGTTTGAGAGATCAAGCGTGTTTATTATGTTAACCTGTTCATCGATCCTGCCGTATTGATCAGCATAAGTACCTAACTTATATCAAATTCCAAACCGACAACCACAAACGGAGCCCTATGCAAATTAACCATAAATAATTAAAACAATCCATCCATTAAGTAATTTGATGACGTCTCGTTAGTACCCTGCCTCAGGCGGTGGATCACTGGGTAAAGATGGTTTCTGGTTTGATTTAATTGAGCTGATGCGAGTTCAAATAGCCGGTATTGAGCTAATAGTTGCTGTCGTACACTAGATATTACCTACTTTTATAAAGAACGAATGAGTTGTTTACTGTCGTAGGACTCAAATCTTTATTGTGTTTTACAGACCTTATGCGCACAATTTTTTTTTAGTTTCCCATACTAAATCTGAATAGTGAATCAAAAATTTGTATGGAAAAGTGAAAAACAATATTGTAGATCGTATTTTTCCAATATTTTTCTCGTAATTATACTTCATTCTGAGTAAAAATATTCAAAAACACTTTTAAGCACCCTGTAAAATAACAAAACGGTCGGTGCTCTATTGGTCTGTGAGTACTTACATAATCTGGTACTCTGGTAAGGTCTGTAAAACACAATATAGATATGAGTCAAAATTTCAAACGCACTTTTTTAACCAATTCGACCCTTACCGCTACTTGCTAGCTTAACTATTAATAATCTTTATCAATCAATAAGTAAGGTTACTTATAAATTATAAATGAAGACTTTTTTGTATTATTACTCCGTATATTATAAACGGTCTTTTTTGATAATCCGTTTAGTTACAGTGCAAAACAGAAGATCGTCTTCGTGTACCTCCGTCAGTCAGTACTAACAACAATCCCAGATCAAAGCCTTCAAACAGATGCAAACGAGCCTTCATGCCCGGGAGGCACAATTTGTGTAATGTCGAACTACAAACTACTTCCCACAATGTTACACGACCCTTTAGCCCTTAACGCACTACCGCTCAAATTATCGTCACCAGAATTTATCGATTACGATAGGATAATGTAGTATTTTACTTAAATTGTGAACTTTTTTAAGTACTGGTCACTATTATAGGTGGACGTAGAACCATAGATAAAACTCGCACTAATAAGTTTATAGTGTATAAGAATACGGAAATAAAATGAATGTTCAAGAACCTTCAAAATTAATTTTGCTGGCGTCGTCGGTTTCATTGATGTTAAAAGCATATACTATGCCCGACTACCCAGTATTTGTAGCTGTAGCTATCCAGCACTAACACCATAGTATTTAACTCTTGCCGCTCAAAGGCAAAAAGAACATAACGACGACGCTAATGTGTGTTCCAATTGATATAGTGATATAAAAAACTTGCGGTGCTTATGATTTCACTATACTAGTGAAGACTTATATTAAGGATAAATTCAAACTGTATTACCTAAGCGCAATTCAATGTCACCGACAGACTGGAGCCTGATAAGTCTAGCGGCTAGCGTCAGCGTCACGGACCCAAACCTGACGGTTCAGTTTCGTTTACTGCTCAGCTAAGTGCACCTAAAGTTTCACTTCAAACATTTCTAGGCCACAAAGGGATCTAATGACATCTTCCACCACACCCTCCAAAATATTTTAAACCATTCATTCTACACGTTCAATGAAAATGGGGCAGCAGGGTAATAAGCAAATAATCTTAAAGAAGGAAAAAGTGTCGTCAACGGAGCCTTATGCGTTGGCCCGGTCAAATCCACACCGCAGTGCCTTTTTACATCCGTGATGCTATGCAGACTGCCGAGAACAGAAACAGATGGCGCAAAATCATTGAAGAAGTTTGGGGATTTTCACGACCTTGAAAACATGAAAACGATGAAAAGAGAAGGGAGCTACGATAACTAGGGTTGATTTAGATGATTAACTACTTACCTACACAGGTACCTACAAGTACTATACATTTACTATAGTGCACATCTAGGTAAATGAAACATAGGTTTACGAAACAAAAAAACATATAAAACATAAATAAGATTCTGCCATCAATAATTTATACCCCCGTCGAAGTAACACCTACCTATTTCTTTCTTAGTTCAGTGAAATTCAGGTAACTCAATAAACTTCCAAGACAAATAACTCAATTTGGCGTAATGATAGCATAACAGAAATATCAGCAGTATGATATACGGGGTGTTTCGTATTATTTGCGAGACAAAAGCTACAAAACGAATGGCGTCGATCAATCCCCTTCTGCGTCGGTGGAAAATGAAAGCCTAATGTGCATCATCACATTTACACATTCACTTCAATTCTATTATTCAATCTTCAGCTTCGTATGAAGAAAATACAAGCGCCAGGAGTAGATAGGCAAATCATATAATAATTTAGGTATGTATTGTTCCAAAGTCCAGTATTCCAAAACTTTGAGATTGTAATTTTTTTGTTAAATTTTGCACAACTTAGTGAATCAATTTAACCAAATAAGGTTAGTTGTTGAAATTGTAGAATCAAGTATCTCAATTTGTACCTGAAGCTATTTGTTAATAAATGTTGATTGGTTATCAAGCAATTTTACGTAAACAAGCCATGGTGAACGTGTGCATTCGTGTGTCATTGAATCGATTCCGACACATGTACTAGCTATGTCAATAAGTTCATCTAGTCATACATTAATTATGATAGAGTCACTCGTGACTACTCTCCATAATAAAGTATAATTTTTAATAACTTAACAGATATATGTATAAAAAAGAGTAATCAAAGTTACTGGAAAATAAAAACTTAAATGCGCACATTATTTAACCAAATTCCATTTATCAAAAAACATGATATACTTACTTATAAAATAAAGATCAAATCAAAAGCTACGTGTGTTTTATCTGCGCACAGCTAGCTGGGTTTTATTGAAAAATTTAACATACATAAGTGGAAATAAGCATCACCCCTACCGTTGCAGCGCCCGTGGAGTCTATTTCGCTGACAAAAAAGAGGCATTCGCGTCGGATGTGTCGCCTCTGGCGCCGTCTAATATGCTAATACTTACCCAAACAGAGGGCGGCGGCGGCGCGGGAGCACAGGGCACGAATTGTAGCGATGCGAGAGTGAGTGGTAATATTTTAACGATTGATTGATTTACCAAATCGCTGAAAAAACAACGCGCCATTTCATGAATTTTAATACGTGAAAATGAATAATAGTGAAGTTACGTATCTTAAAAACCTTAGCTTGTTGCTTAGATTGATACCTACATCCTTACTTTTCCTAAATAATATTATACATGTTATATTACAAATACGAAAGTGAGTTAGTTTGTTTCTCCTTCATTTACGATATGATTTGAAGTGAGATAGTTGTCGGGTGAGAAATGACAAAGGCTAGATAATATCATGTAAATTATCGGATTACCTCGGGAATCACACCGGAAATCCCAAAAATCATGCAATTTGACAAAGCAGCGCTAATTATTGCTTTAAATACACTATCATTTCATTGAAATTTGGTAAAAAGGGCGAGGAACCACATTGGTTTTATACCGATAAATCATATTCGTCATATTCGCTCCTCACTTTCTCCTGTACCACACACAAACGATGGAATCTGAATACAAATAAAGAATAATCCTACCGATTAAGACAGTAATAAATGCTCTTCAGACAGCACAAAGGCTTTCTTTCATCCTTATCCCGAGGCTACATAGAGATATAATTTTTATTACCTACTTGAGTACGTTTTTTGTAAAAGATTCTTCGAATAAATATCTAGACGGCAAGTACATGGCGACAAGAAAACACCAGTCTCACCAAAAAGGTTCTATGTTACTCCCAAGCTTGGTTGGTTCCCAAATGGTGCTATGTTAAACGGTGGTGGGGGTTGCTACGTTGGATTTCACTTAGGGTCACGTGAGGGGCGTGTGCATTGAACATACGTGTGCATTGTGCAAAGCGACCTTCGTACTCATCTAGTAACCAAATGTGCAGGTTTCCTCACGATGCGTGTTTTGTTTCACCGTTAAAGCAATTGTTATGAAAATATACGTCATATTCATATACGTCAATAGTGGATATTAAAAAAACCTATTCGAATTACTCGTTGGTATATCGGCTAGAATTTTAACCCGAGAGGCCTGCTTAGGAGGTACGATTCACACCGACGACGACCACTCTCGATATAAAAAGGAAAAGAGGGCGCCCAAAGACTATTTGGCGGAAGATTGTGGATCTAGAAATCGCTTCTATAGAGAAATTCCTTCCGTAGATTTTCGCTGACGGTACCGATCGGAAGCTGTAGTTAAGACATTTTGCTCCGCAAAATGTTAAAGGACACCAATTGGAGGTACAGATAGACGACATCAGTAGATTCCATTCTGAAAGTAACATACTTATATTTCGTGTATATTAAAATAAAATGTTAAACAATGATTTTGATCATTGTTAAATTGTCAAAATAATTACTAGTAAGTAATTCGATCTTAATTCAACATTTTGCAAATACAACTTAATGGTCCTAAAGTTGAGACGCATGAAAGGACGAATGAAAAACCTTATGCCACCATGTACCAAAATGGGACAGAAACTAACTTACTTATAAAAGAAGGTTAGATTGTCAGGCAATAATATGTTGTGTGTACATACTGCTATCGCAATGCATATGTTACAATCTAAAACACGACAAACTAAAATTTTAATATCCTGCACGTTATTGCACATTAACGTATGCTTCTAACTTTAACTGACGTTTTCTTTACAAAGATTGGCTAAAGAAATCCTTGGTTGCGCCCTTCTTTGTAATAACGCGAAATGTAAATTCCAGCTAAACTCCGGGAGTATAATATTTCAGTGTCTAAACCTAACGTTCTCATGTCAGACTGAAACCTCGTTTAAATGAAAACTAATTTTAATATTAATGCTTTCTTTCTTGTAGCGTAGATGGGAAAGTTTTAGCCGGAACCTTTTATAATCGCTTCAGAACAATGCGTCATGAAAACACTTATTTTCTAGGAATTCAATTCGACATTTGTAATAAAAGTTAAGTTTGATTGAAAGATAAAACTTGCTTGGGGAATTTAAAATCTACAGTGTAGTAAATCGGAAAAATCTAATAGCGAAAAATACTCAATGGCTCGATGGTTAGCGTTCGATTCTCCTCACACTAATTGATCAACTGATCCGTCAATTTTGTATAGGAAGTCCAACATTTTTGTGCGAAATGAGTATAGGTTCCTTGGGGAAAGTTGATTAGTTTCACGAGTAGAAGTCACTGTAAAAAAATCTGGTATTTTCGAAGGACCATAATATAGGGTCCTAGACAAAAGTCATAATCACAATCATTTAATATCATGTTTAATAGACTACCTATTAAAAAATATATTTGAAGAAATCAAAAATACCTACATAAAAGAAAAACAAATATAATATTGAATTATTAAAGTATGAAGCTGTTTATTCGTAAAATTCATACAGCGTTAAATGATAAATTGATGATATTGAAATTTTCCTACTTATCTACTTAATTACTAATAATTGATACAAGAATGTGCCTACATTACATAATCATAATACAAAAAATAATGCATCCTTAAATTAATCTGGACAGAACGATACAAATATACTTAAAAAGAGAAAAATGGTTTAGGTACTATATTTTTTTTCGGAAAGAGTGTATAGTGGTGCCGCTTAAGAAATATTTTGCAAAGACAAATGCAAACAAATACAATCAAACATTCAGATTCAGATTTCTGAGAAGCCAAAATATTTTATGATCAAGCTATTTTTTTTATTATTATTATTGTCAAGCTGAAACCACGATAATTTATCATTTATTAAATTAAATTTCCCAATTTCACGTTTTAAGATGGCGTTTTACCACATTTTGTCCCTCGCACGACTAACTCTCCTATCTCATAACCTTGATTATTTGAGTTTGGACTTTATCTAATTAAAACAGGGTTGTTTTTAAAAACTTACGAAAAATGAGATAGGAGAGTTAGTCGTGCGAGGGACGATTTGTGTCCCGTATTATCTAGTGATCTTATTCGCATATTTTCATATTGTATGTAGTTTTTGATAAGGTACATCCAAAATGTTAAAAATGTTCACACAAAATATAGACTGTTGAGAACATTATTGAATGACATACTTGTCTAAGTTTTATAAGGTGTTGTTCACTGTCATTAAGTCTCACATCTCACAGTCGAGGCCGTGACGTTCGGACACAAATGTGTCAGGCTCAAACGAGACTCCGACGCGGCGTTTAAAGGTTTAAAATTAAATAATTTCCACGTTTCACTGACTTTTTCCTTGCGACTTTACTTTCAAAGTTTATCCAAAAAAAGGCAAGAGGACTTTTTTGCGAATTCACCATAGCTTTTGTTAAACAGGTACATTTTATGAGTACAATTAAATTAGCTGGCCTCTAAAATCTCAACAAAGTTAGACCATATTCTAGAGTGCTTATAAGAAAACGAAAGATTGCATTGATTTAACGTAAATAATAAAAATAACTAAAATAAAATAGGTAGGTGTGTCATTAAAGCACTAAGAAAGATAACTAATAAAACCCAATGATATCACATTTCGTTAAAATATGCTATGAGTAGATAGCAAGTAATGCTAATTTATTGTTCCTCTCTTAAGTAAGTATTTGAAAGTATACAGATAAACTTGGGTAAAAGTAAGCCAAAACTAAATTCATTCAACCCCGGTCACATGGGGGTAAAAATTCAAATAAATAGATTTTCCAATATCAGTCTCTCTCTCTCTTATCATGTGGCACATTTATCTGTCCTATCCACAAGGTATAGACGGCGGTTGCATACTGTTGCACTTAGCATCACCCGCGTGCACGTGTAGGACATTGAGATTGACTGACTCGGTATCTCAGTAGTTAGTGATCTGACTACTGATCCGAGTCGTGAGTTCGATCCCCACCCAGGGCAAACATTTCTGTGATGAGCAGATTTGTTTGCTCTGTGTCTGGGTGTATTATATCTATATATGTATGTACTCTAGTTCCCATAGTACAGGGAATCCTAGTTTGGGGCCAGATGACCTGTGATTTGTCCCGGATATTATTATTATTATTTACACCTACGTACATTGAAGGTTGCGGGAAGCCGCTGGATGCGAGCCGCACAGGACCGGTCGGTGTGGAAATCCTTGGGGGAGGCCTTTGTCCAGCAGTGGACGTCTTTCGGCTGATAGATTACACCTACGGTTAGGAGGACGGAGTCACTACACGCTGCGCCACCGACACTTGTTGTACAGCGTGAAATTGGAATCGCAGACCAAACTTTAACTGTGGTCTCTGCTCATAAAACTGAACAACTTTTTCGAAGGAACGAATATAATCGAAGCAAAAAAAATTGGACTTTCCATACAAAGTTGGCTACTGCGCTCATGGATTTGTATGAATGGTTTATTTTCACCGATTGAATTGGTTCCTCAAAGTAAGTTGTTCAGTTTCATGAGCAGAAACCATAGTTAAAGTTTGTTCCACGATATCCATTTCACCCTGTATTTTTATAGCTTATCAGAAAGTTAAAAATATAAGAATACCATTTCTTACTTGTTTCGCCCATGTGCTATTGTTTTTTTTTTTTTTTAAGATGACCGTGCATTAGTATAGAAAGCAAATTATACCTACCTCTGATACCAGTGGACTTTGTTGCAGAAATATTTAGAACTTATTTTTTCAAAAGTGATAAATTTCTGACCCCCATACGACTCAGATTAAATAATTTCAATTTAGCCCTAGCTTCATCCGTCGAAAAGTGTAAGAGTAAGTAAAGTTACCCTGTAAACTTCAGTTTCTACGTAAAATTATTATAGTAGTGCCGTATAGTTTGAGGTATAACTATACCTAGGTGTGGTGGTAAAAACTATTATAACGTTTTACCCTATTATTCTGCATGCAAATACCAAAATATAAAATGCCTTAAGTGCCTATTAATATTTTAACAATTTATGTTTAGAATAAACTAAAGCTTCTTACGATATAATTATTTGGGTGCTAGTGCTATACAATTCACAGAACTAACTTAAAAAAAAAGCGGCCAAGTGCGAGTCGGACTCGCCCATGAAGGGTTCCGTAGCAGCAAGTAACATAATATAAAAGTTCTTGTAGTTGTAGTATTAAAAAAAAAACTACTTACTAGATCTCGTTCAAACCAATTTTCGGTGGAAGTTTGCATGGTAATGTACATGATACATAATACTTTATACTACACCTACGAGGAAAATAAATAAAAAACCGGCCAAGTGCGAGTCGGACTCGCGCACCGAGGGTTCCGTATAAATTCATAGTCACACATGTCTTGAACTCTATATTTTTTATATTTGAGTTGATTGAATGAAGGGTAATTTGCGGTTTACGATTTATGACGTATTAAAAAAAACTACTTACTAGATCTCGTTCAAACCAATTTTCGGTGGAAGTTTATCATATATTTTTTCTAGTTTTATCATTCTCTTATTTTAGAAGTTACAGGGGGGAGGACACACATTTTACCACTTTGGAAATGTCTCTCGCGCAAACTATTCAGGTTAGAAAAAATGATATTAGAAACCTCAATATCATTTTTGAAGACCTATCCATAGATACCCCACACGTATGGGTTTGATGAAAAAAAAATTTTTGAGTTTCAGTTCTAAGTATGGGGAACCCCCAAAATTTATTGTTTTTTTTTTCTATTTTTGTGTGAAAATCTTAATGCGGTTCACAGAATACATCTACTTACCAAGTTTCAACAGTATAGTTCTTATAGTTTCGGAAAAAAGTGGCTGTGACATACGGACGGACAGACAGACAGACAGACATGACGAATCCATAAGGGTTCCGTTTTTTGCTATTTGGCTACGGAACCCTAAAAATAAAAAGTTCGATTTCGTTTAACAGAAAACAAGAAATGTGTGTAATAATTTATGATGTGCATTTCGTATGATGATCCTATTAAATAGTCTGCGGGGTCGCATATTTGACGTGCGTGCGCTAATATTGGGAGACTTATTTGGCAGGCCACAAAATATATTAATTATTAATATTTTAAACTTTGACCCAATAGGTCCTAACCGCTTCAGTTTAAAAAGATAAGCACACAATAACCCCTTGTCTTTCAACGCTACATTACGTAAACCGACGTTACGTAATACTAAGTAAATACTACTAGCGCTGACAAATGTAATAACCTGGAACAAGTACACTAAAACAAAACAACATTAATATTATAAAACATTCCCTCTTCGTGTAAAATTACCATTATCATATTCATAAGAAACAACTTTACTTATCTGTATTACTTATTATTAAAAAACATTACCTTCGTTATGGGACAGTCGAGTTAAAATACCTGTGCTCTGAACTCTGCAATTTCAGTTCGGTATAAATATTGCTATGGGTATGGGTAATTAGGAACTTGAACACAGGCCTTTTAAGAATGATGGTATTGATTCGGCGTTAAACACTAATTGTATTCAGCATCAGCATTATCGGATGTTGGCCTGGAAATCGCTGAATCATTACTAGCTGTGGACGTGCCCTGCCTCCCTGCTACTCTAGATAGGTCTAAAACAGGTAGTCTGAGCACATAATCTTGGTCTAATGATCTGTCGTATTGTAATCTCGACCTCTCAGACCATGGTATTATTCTGATGTCGGGAGTGCTGCTCGAAGGGACTGCCGCTCCGTTGTTACTGCTGTTGGAGGTTGCTGTGGCGACCGGATTGAGGCGTGGAATTCTCTGGGCAAGGGACCTCAGGCGGGCACTCTCCGGCCTGTCCCTCACCTCTGGCACATATATTGGCACATCTGAACGTCGCTGTTGCGTGGGCTCGCTGCTCCTCGTACTCTGGTTAGAAGTAAACATATGCTGATACCGTGCTATTTCGCAAGGCAGCAACGGGCGCGCGTCTCTACCAATTCTTTGCACAGTTATTTGTCGTTGGTTGTGCTGGTTCGGAGACGTTATGGATGACGGATCTACAGACGCCTGTGGCGAATGCACAACGAATCCGTTTTGTTGCCCTCGACTCGATGATGAAAAATTTATTGACAGGAAGTCTGATAATGGCACGCACAACACTCCAAGTTCATCCTGTAAAAGAAACAAAGAACATTTAATATTACTTTCGTTTTAGTTGTAAGGGCGGGCATTCACAGTGTTACCAGGATGGATTTTGACCCACCCTCTTTAATTATTAATGAAGATGCAGACAGATACGTTCATGGAATAGGGTTCCTATAACAAAACGATGACAATCGTTGTGGGAAGGCAAAAGTGAACCCTCCAGCATACCATTTTAGGCGTCTAAGATCAACAAAACACTATACTGTTGTGGTTGACCATAGGCATCAGAAACTACTATCTATCAGGTGGGCTGTCTTTGGCATCTTATCCAAAAAAAAAACAACTTACGTTAGCATTAGGTGACCTTTCACTACTGCTCTCGCTCAGTGGCAACAAAGATTTCTTATTGTCAGTCTCAGGGCTGGGTGCCTGTTCTGCACTCGCAGGTTTCTCTTTACCATCATCGTCGATTGGCACATCGGGCACTACTTGCAGCTCCTCGGATGGGTTCGGTATTATAACGTAACTGGCTATTATACTCGACAATTGATCTAATACCTGCAAAAAGACATTTTAAAATATATAAAGTAGTTAATAAACCAAATAACATAGAAATAATTTATAAGATTTATTAACCCATTGACTGCCACGCTTCTTCCTCTTTCATGTCGTAACCCAAGGGATCGGGGATCGTCAACATCATGAGGTCAAGTTCTAAAAGTAGAGCATAACTATAGCAGAACTATTCAGTGAAAAATATTTCATAATTGATATTTGATGCAGTCAACAGTGTAGGGGGGAGGGGAGGGTGGGGACAGCAAAGTTCTCGAGTGGCGACTGTGCACCGGAAGACGTAACGTCGTAGGCAGGCCTCCCACTCGCCGTGGAAATCCTTGAAAGAGGCCTCTGTTCAGCAGTGGACGTCTTTCGGCTGATAATGATATGATGAAGAAGCTTCCATTTCTTAATAGGCGCAGAGCGCAGACTAGATAACCCTTGATTTTTTTTTATGGCAGAGGTGGCAAACGAGCGGACGGATCACGTGATGGTAAGCGATTACCGCCGCCCATAGACACCCGCAACACCAGAGGAGTCACAAGTGCGTTGCTGGCCTTTGATATGGGAGTACGCTCTTTTCTTGAAGGTTTGAATGTCGTATCGATCCGGAAATACCGCAGGCGACAATTCATTCCACAGTTTGGTTGTGCGAGGCAGAAAGTTTCTAGTGAAACGCACAGTTGTGGACTGCCAACCATCTATGTGATGGGGATGAATATATTGTCGCGTAGAACGATGGCGAAAAGATGCGGCAGGGATCTATCCGAACAATTCCTCGGAGCACTCCCCAAATATTGAATTGAATATTGCTACATAATAGCATAATAAAGACAAAGATTATTACCTCATCAGCTAAAAGCCGATGCTTTGGATCCTTTACGAGTAGCCTCTGTATCAAAAATACTGTGCTGTCCGACACTTGAACGGAGTTGCCATCACTGAAATTTTTTAAAGAAAGTTTAACTACTTAAATTGTACTTGGAAAACGCGTTTTCTGAAGAATGTTCTGGTTTTTATATAATGTTTGTACACACTACCGGGGAGCGAAGGAGATTTTGCGCTTTTCTGTGTATTCGTACGCGTAGCGCTGATTTACCATAGTTTGGACATTTACAGTAACATAAGTAAGTAAGCAAAACGTTTATTTGATACTTCTATTACACACATACCTATAAACTAAAACACATCAAACAAAAATACAGACAATCAGATATAACAAAAACAACAATATATTATAACAACATATATACATATCTTATTAAGTATTTATTGTACATATCTCCGAAAGTTTAAAAGGTTATGTGAAATTTAAATCATATAGTTCTTGTTTACCCTAGGACACATTGGCAGTGGATAAATACGAAATAAGGAATACGTCATATTTTGTTAAATCGGTTCAGTATTTAAAGCTGTATCGCATAAGCGATATCGCATAACCACCTATTTTCAACCGACTTCAAAAAAAGGAGGAGGTTCTCAATTCGTCGGATTTTTTTTTTATGTATGTTCACCGATTACTCGAAGACGCCTGAACCGATTTCGAAAATTCTTTTTTTGTTTGAAAGGGTATACTTCACAGGTGGTCCCATATAAATTTTATCGAAATCGATTCAGCGGTTTTTGAGAAAATCAACAAAACATAGCAAAATTGGAGTTGTTGCGATTGAAGTCGGTTGTTTTTAACGTATTCAGCGTGGTCAATTATGACGTTACGATACTTCTAATTACTTAGCATGATTTGATTACCTACAGACAGGTCATCGATGTATTTGTTCCTTCTCAGCTAGTCTTAATTATCGGGGAAAATAGGGGCTTCGTTAAGCACGCTATGGAGAGGAATATGCTTGTATACCTAAGTTCCGTAAAAAAACATAAGTCACCGATACAGCGCTAGAATAACCAAGGTGAAGGGGAAATAGGCAAGCCATATAATAATATCTAGGACAAATCACAAACGGTCACCTGGCCCCAAACTAGGATTCCCTGTATCTTGGGAACTAGACTGATATACATACACGTATACTTTTAAATACATACATATATAGATATAATACACCTATAGCTCAATTATTCTAATTGAACACTGGTGGAAATAAAGATTCTTGAGTGGCAAATGGGACCAAAGAGACGTTGTGTTATATGTTCCCTCGCCAGGTAGACTGATGATTTGGTGATGCTTGCAGGAAGGCGCTGGGATGCACGTGGCTCATAATCGTAAAAGGAAATCTAGGGTAAACACCTATATACAACAGTGAACGCCTTTTGACTGCGATGAAGAAGATAAGGTTCCACCTACAATAAATTACCAGTATAATTATACACATAAATACTTACGGAGGTATGTTGTAGTTAGCTGCCTGGATTCTACTGAACAACTGAGCAAGGCTTGTGTCGCAGAAGGGGAACTGACCATAAAGCATAGTGTATAAAACTACGCCAAGAGCCCACATGTCGGAAGGTTTGCCCAGATAAGGTTTGCACAGCAACACATCTGGTGATATGTATGCTGGTGATCCTGGTAATAAGGAGTAAAATTAATATCTCTTCTCTCATATCGTGCGGCACAATTTAAACGTTTTATCCACAAGGTATAGTCGGCGGTTGCATGGTGTTGCACTTAGCATCACCCGCCGTCACGTGTATGGCACTAGCATTTACATTTTCACTTATGGACGTGTGCAACGCGACTATCATACACATCTAGTAATCAAATGTGCAGATTTCCTCACGATGTTTTCCTTCACCGTTAAAACAGTCAGTATCAATATGCACATAAGTTTCAAAAACAACATAATTCGATGAAATATCGCTCATAATAAAGACCGGTATGAATATAATCTACTATTATAAAATATGGTATTTTAATAGTAAAAGTTTGTACCGTTGTATTTTATAAGGCTTTCTTTATCATTTCATTTTATCCCGAAGTCGAATCCACTCAAACATTCTGCCGCGTTATAATTGCCTATAACTACTAGGTACATAAAAATACATTTGTACATGCGCTTTGTGTTTATAAGCTTGTTGGACTAAAGTCACCAAGAGGGGCAGAGAATGGCAATACTAGGTATACGAAATTGTATTGCGTTACGCCAAGACACTGCAGTGAATCGTTTGTAATAGTCGCAGAGGTCATTGATGATTTTTTTAACCCTTTGACATCTGTAGTCTCAAATAAGAGACTAATATTTTCAATCCATACTACACCCCGGACACTTCATACAAATTTCGCGCCATTGTTTACTACATAGACATTCATGTTTGTACATATGTAAATGTGTGCGTGATTTTCTAGGGTTGAATCGAGGTTCAATTAGCCCTCATTGTTCTTTATTGTTAGCTATACTTTTAGAAATAAAGTGAAGGCTGTATAGTCTTAGAAGCCTTTAGCTCTTTACTTAAAAAAATAAAATTGTCTTTGGTTAAAAAACTGTGCTTAGGTTTGTCAACCCCTTGACAAATGGTCGCACATCGGTCACACAGGGGGGGTGAGGTAGCCTTCAGAGAGCGGCAAGGAGTGTCCGTACTGTATAATGTGTTTATACTGTGTTCCATACATAGTGTGCCACGTCAGCGTCTATTACAAACGATTCACTGCAGTATCTTGGCATAACGCAATACAGTACAATAATTTATTCAAAAACTAGCTGGTGCCCGCGACTTCGTACGCGTTAGTGTTGGGGTTTTTTCCAATAGTTCATATTATGTTTTGCTAAATTATTATTTAGAAATAAGAATATAACAAAATTAAGTAAACAATAAAACGAATGAAAGAAGAAGAAAAAAATAAAAATATAAAAGAAAAAAAGGAAAAAGAAAAAGTAAAAATAAAAAATAAGAAGAAAAAGAGAAAGAAAATGAAAATACAATTGCATAGGATTTATATTCACAATCAACACTACTGGGGCATGGATCTCTTCTTATAGCTAGGGAAGGTTAGGTCATTCTCCACACGCAGTTTGGATAGTGGTAAGATGTGAGGCTAATGGCCAACTCAAGCTTAAGAAGTTTTTCAGCCGCCTATACAGGGTGTTAAAAAGTGCGTTTGAAATTTTAAGGGGTTACTCAGAATCAAGTATAGGATACAGGAAAAAAAATCGTGTCTACAACTTATGAAATCGGAATATTGAATTAAGAATTTGTATGGTAAAGGTTTAAAACAATTGGATTTTTTCAATATTTTTCCTGTATATTTTGATTCTGAGCAACACCTTAAGATCTCAAACGCACTTTTTTTAACACCCTGTATTAGGTAGTTAAAGAAAAAATTTAAGAACAGGTCCAGTAGAATGCCTACGCCTTTATAACATCCTATATACTACTCCACTTGATAAATATTGCCCTACACTATAGTTGGGTACGAAATAAAAATACCATTTACAAATGTAGTTTGCTTTGCTTATTTCACTACGTTATACGTATATTTTCGATATTCTACAGTACCTACACTACACCGTAAAACAATATAGACATATCTCATCGAAAAAGAGGATCCCGTCAGTTCCCTTGCCATTCCGGGTCAAAAATGTTAACTGAATATACCTTTGATTCGCCTAATCTAAGAGTGAAAGTTTCACCTTAATACTTAGATACAGTTTCCAACTTTTCCCTCGGGATCCCTTTGAATTTCCAGGACCAATAGTATGTATCGAATGATACGAAAGTACCGTAATCGACACGCCTTTTCAAAAAGTTAAGGTTTTATCTTAATAGTTATTGTGGAGATACGGTGTTGTCGTTTTCCTGTGGAAACCCTTCATGAAACCGAGATTTAAAAGTTTGGATGTTTAGTACTTCGTATACCTGGGCTCCAACATCAGTAACAACGGTTCCTGCGAATTGGAAATTCGAAGACGCATTGGGATGGCCAAAGATGCAATGTCACAGCTCGCCAAAATATGGAAGGACAGAAACATCTCTAAACGCACCAAAATTAAACTTGTACGCACACTGGTCTTCTCCATATTTCTCTATGGTGCTGAAACATGGACACTAAGAATGGCCGATCGCACCCGCATAGACGCCTTCGAAATGTGGTGCTGGAAAAGATTGCTGGGGATACCGTGGACAGCACGACGTACCAACGTGTCAATCCTGCATGAACTCAAAGATCACTAAGAGGCTATCATCCATCTGCCTTCAGAGAATTCTTGAGTACTTCGGACATATTGCTAGGAAGAGCGGAAGAGCGGAGATAACCTCGAGAAAGTAATGGTTACTGGCAAAATAGAAGGAAAGAGACCGCGGGGCCGCAGCCCGATACGTTGGACTGATCAAATACGTGCCACTCTCGTTACCAACCTCCAGGATGCTCTGCACATTGCTGAAGACAGAACGAAATGGCGAAAGATCATCACCGAGAAAGTGTTGCAAAAGGGAGGTCACGACCCTCATCACTGAGGAGTACGACGCAAGGAGGAGGATGTTTAGTAGTAATGATAAAGTATCATTGTGCCAAATTGCAATAAAATCGGCTTCATAGTTTTTGAGTGATAAGGCTTTTAAGAATTAAAGTTTTTATGCATTCCTCCGGGAACCCTTGAATTTCCCGGGATGAAAAGTATCTAAGATATTACTCCGGGTTACGTAGTATAATTGTACGAAGTTTCATCAAACTCGGCCTAGCCGTTTTTGTGTGATGCGCGGACAGACAGACAGACAAAAATTCCAAATTAAATTGTTTTGGTCTCTATATCGATAGACATGTCCCCTACAGGTATTACATATTTTCAAAAATATTCCATGTACAGAATCGGCCTCGTTACAGTTTTATTATACTTATGTATAGATGTTGCATATTTTTACCAAAAATAGTAATAAATTCGCCGCTCGTCTGCCAAAAATTACATCTATACTACTCGTATTACATAGCAAATTAGTCGAAAGAAGGATCGGAACCTTAATTAGATGTTTTATTGTTTATGTAAAATTAAAATTATAATCGATTACTTGCCTACGTAAAGTTTCGGACCCTTCTTTCGACTCATTTGGCTGACTCGGTGGCTAAGTGGGTAGCGATCCTGACCTCTGATCCGAGAGTCGTGGGTTCGATCCCCACACAGGGCAAACTTTTCTGTGATGAGCAGAATTGTTTGCTCTGAGTCTGGGTGTATAATATCTATATATGTATGTATTTAAATGTATATGTGTATGTATATCAGTCTCTGGTTCCCAAGATAGAGGGAATCCTAGTTTGGGGCCAGAAGATGACCGTGTGTGATTTGTCCCGGATATTATTATTATTATTTGCTATGTAATTTTTGGCAGGCAAGCGGCGAATTTAAAATTATCTTTAAACGACAACTTTTTTTCTTGACATTGGATTTCGATGAGACAAAGACTATATATTGCTCCAAACTAAGCTTAATCTATTCGAGAAAACCGCATGAAAATCCATCCAGTAGTTTCGGAGATTAGCGTGAACAGACAGACAGACAGACAGACAAAAAAATTTAAATTTGTTTATTTGTGTTCTATTACTCTTATTTTATCACCTCCTTACTATTTTTTGTAAAAAAATTCAATGTACAGACACGCGGTTTCTACTGTTTTATTATAGTATAGATAGAAGATTTACACGTCATTTTATATTCATATTAATAATATACAAAATCACTTAGAATCTTTAAAATAAATTCATTTCTGCTTTATTTTCCTTAATTGGCAAGCCCTTGGCATCATGTTGTTAACATTGATGTTTGGCGGCAAGACTTAGATAAGATAGTGGCAGCTAGCCAGGCTGGCTCAGAAAATGCCCAATCACCAACCAAATTGAGTCCTACAAAGTTGGACCCCGGCGGGTATCGAACCCGCGACTTCCTGATGTGAAGCGAGCGGACTAGCCACTAGGCCACGGAGGCGGTAAGAAGCAAGCAACCACTAAAGATTTAAAAGTCTGGTGTGACTGTGCATGTTTCGCTAGGTCTGGGAGACCGTTGTTAACGGGTCGGACATTCGGATCAAGGACATATGATCACTGATTTCTGAGACTCGGCACACTGGTTAGCGGCAAGCGTCCTGATGCCGCCCCTATGGGCATTTCCTTCTTGGTTGCTCTCTCAGCGAGACTTGGTAATAAAAAAATCAGCTCTCATTTATACGTATTACGCAATACATTTTTGCCATTAGAGCCGTTTTCTGCGCGCCTCGATTCGTATCGATTATATTCGTGACCTGCCTACGCCGCGAGACACAGTTCAGTAAACATCCACTTAACTTTCATTCACATTTCACTGAAATACTTTCGTGTAGTAAATATGTTCTATACTACATCGCTAACTTAAAATTTTGGTCGCTGCACCTCAGTCTGAACTGACCCTTGCCTCTAGCTGTGAGATCGCAAAGCATTAAAATAAAACTATTCACACACCATTATTAAAAACCCCTATTTCTACTAAAAAATAAACATCGCGAAAATTGTACATATTTCGACGTCTTTAGATGTAAATCTAAAAGATCGTACAGGTAAGCATGGGTGATGGTAAGTGTAACACCAACAATCATCATATTTACCCTGAGAATACCTCGTTTAAAAGTACCACATGACAATAAATCATCAATGAAATATTAAAAAGATAAAATTATCAATATGTTTAACGTACCTCTTTGATCTTTTAAAAGATCGCGGTCACTGCCCAAGTGGGTACCAAGGCAGAAATTAGTTATTATTACCCGTCCTGTCCTTTGGTTTAGTACTATATTACCTAATTTTAAATCTCTGTGGACTATGTTGATCTGAAATATTAAAAAAATAATTAATTAATAATCTTTACATACACTTAGAAAAATGCAATGGCCGTTGTCTCTTTACATGGAATATTTCTTTAAAATAATAATGGTACGCATTTCTATCGCTCTATATACCAGGCATACTTTTTAGCGCAAAGACAGCTAAATTAATTTGAACGAAACATTACTGTGTTACCGGGGTAATATATTTTTAGGCTTTTTAGTCCATGAAAAAAGGAAAAGTAGAAGGTTTTGATCAAGAATAGCATCTACCATTTGGCGTTTCATCAATGAATCAGTCACACTGTAAATGTAAGTATCTTTTATGGTATTTTAAAACTAATATTTTATTTATTTTTTATTCATAATAATTATGTGAAATAAAAAAATACCTTATGCAAATTAGCGACCACCCTCACAATGTCGTAAAATATTAATATCGCCTCTTTTTCTGGAACTTTCTTTTTGCATGTTACATATTGTTGTAGATTGATAAGCTCGCTCCCTCGTTCACTGAACTGATGAGCCGTTACGCAGTCAAGAACCAAGAAGAGGCGCTGGCGCACCCTACCGGTGTACACAAAACCTGGACCACAGGGGTTAGGAGTTTCCTCTAGAGCATAATCCTGAAAGTTTGGCAAGACGGCAATATTTAGAAAACAGCAGCCAGATCTTTAAGGTTTAAAATATAGGTAAAGATATTTAATATATTTGTAAAGGGCCGCATTGGTTAGAGATTTCTTAGTGCGATCCAACAATTTTTTGAATGATATTTGAGAAAACGAGAATGCTTAATAATTAAGGTACTTTATTACATTTAAATATTTAATTTACACTTCAAATGTACAAAATTAGGAAACTAAAGCTGGAACTTTTCCTCAGCATTCTGTAACTTTCCTCAAGGGCGCAGCGTGAAGCCTAAAAAAGCTCACTTACTACAGAAATTAGAATAGATCTTCAAATAAACGCGAATAACTAAGTATACATTTCTGGAGTTGGTATTTTTTATGTCTGTACAAAACTAATTGGAAACAAACTACATTCGGATTTTAATTTTACAACAATATTTGTATGTAAATAGTATGGTATTTTTATTCAGGCTTATAAATAAACTGAGTGTAATAAAATAACTGTAGGGCTGTAAACTTTTTCATAATACTTAACAAGTTGCGTTGGGGTTTGTGTTCCATTGTGAATTCGCAAAATATATTTTGGACTTTCTTACGAAGTAGGTGCTCAGTATCCCATCAGGTAGTGTGAGAATATTCCAAGTGATTACTGCCAATTAAAACTTTCTAAATTGATGACCAGCCACTGGGCATGTATTATAGTCAACAAAAAACACATCTCACAAAATATTTGACTTGAAAATAAATGCAATAAGAATAGGATTATCTCAGTCACCAAGCAAACGCATTAAGCAGTATTTATTTTACATATACTTTTACCTTTTTAAGATATATAGGTAAGAAATTTCTCAAATAAATTCACTTTGCAATTCTAAGCATGAAAGTTTTTTTAAATATTTAAGCACAATTGTAAAAATTTTAAACATTTGCGCTATGTGCTTATTATATTTAAAAAACGTAAAATATACTGTTTATAAATTACGCAATCACAAAGTTAGGCACTGCACAGCAATAAATTTTCAGTAAGATTTTGTCATTTGCATTTGATGATAAAAACAAAAAATATTTTTTTCCCATAGAAACAGGTTTATACCCAGCTGTAAAATAATATAATATATAATTTTTAAGTGAATTAATGGCGTCATAGTTACTGTAGTGAATTAACAACCAGAGTTTGCATATTTGATTCCCTGTTGCATTCAATAGGATTTTCCAAGGCCCGGCTATCGTCTACCATTAATTTTTATAAGTTTGCCAACAAAATAACTGTTAACAGTCTGATTTATTCGAGCATGGAAGATAAGAAAGCAAAATTCCCATATATACATAATGCAGGACATTCCTCCCATACCAATAGGTGAAATAATGCTGAGAATTACCAATTATAAATAAAATACAGGTCAAGGAAACAAAAGGATTGGATGCAGCAATACTGACTAAATATATGAATAAGTGATAAGAGCAACTTTTATTCACTGTGTGTTTACAACATTCGCAATAACCAAGAATAACTGTAGTTAAGGCTAGATTTTGAAAGAGTAACATAAAAGCTTTCAGTAATACTAAATTAGTAATTTAGTATTAAATTATTTTGAACTGACCAATGTAGGCTTTGCCCCTCTGTGTACAATATGGGACAGCCAATTTAACACATTCAAGATAAAATAATATAAGAAATTCATGACCCAGCAGTGAGAGTGCTTTGTGTCATTAATGAATGACAAAATTTTTCCAGATACTTATCTCTATTTCAACTTTTAGAAGAATGAGGCAACTTAAATTATTCAATGTATACTACAATCAAATATGGTATAAAGTAGTCAACACAGCATTTACAGTAAAAAGCTTATTCAGTATTTTAAGCAACCTTTGCATAGACATTCACATTGTGTTTTAAATTAATGGAATTTTGAGATAGAATATAACACCATAGTTCGCAATATAGCAATACGAGCAGAAATATTGAAATCAAAAGAATGCCTGCAATATACATATAATTACATTAAATTCTGAACAAGATCTGTTTTGATTATCATCACATGCTTTCAACTGTCGCCATGGGCCTTGAATGCAATTCACAAAAAAAATCAACACGAGACATTAAAATTATATAGAATGTTAAAAAAGTGCATTTGAAATTTTAAGTGGCTGTTCAGAATCAAGTATAAAATCCAGGAAAAAAATTGAAAAAAATTGCTCTTAATTTTTTTTTCATACTAAATCATAATGAATCAGGAATTTGTATGAAAAACTAAAAAAGTTGTAGATTGAATTTTTTCAATATTTTTCCTGTATTCTGTACTTGCTTCTGAGTAACTCCTTAAAATTCAAATGTACTTTTTTTAAGACCTGTATTTATAGGTAGCACAACTTTTACGATAAGTAATCAATTATATGTTTATATTATTTAATTTATACATCTGAATATTACCTTGAAAAGTCCATGGTGGTGTATGACTCCATCTTGATCCTTCAACAATGATAACAAAGAGTACTCTGTGTGCAACAGCATCTTCCCCTGCCTGTCATCCTGCGTTTCTGCTTGGCCTTCACTTTTAAGAGTCAGGATCTTGATTTGATAAAACTCATCTGTTCTCTCTTTCCTGGCCAAGCACTGAACTATGCTCTTCACGGGGCTGGGCCCCAGTTTAGGGCCAAGCAAGTAAGGGCCAGCTTTACGCACATAATCTTCAGGGACTGGAGTACCAGAGGGTGGAACATCACTGCTGTTGTATGTGACTTTAGCTTTCTTTTGTTCTCTAATGGTGTTCAGTGGATACTTTCGGGAACTTCTGTGCATACTGCTGGATGGGGAGGTAGCATAAGCTGACAACCTGGGTACCTTTGGGGTTGGATGCAAGAGAAACTGATGTGCCCTCTTTCCATGATTTGTGCTGCCTTCTGGTTTGTCTTGATCCATTTTTATTTTAGCACAGGTACTGAAATATAAAAACAAAGGTGACTAATTAGTATTTAAAAAATGCATAAATTGTTAAAACAAAAATAATTATGAACTTTGCATTTATTTACCCATGACTTTTTTGTACTATGTTGTGTGTGTGTGTTGAGTGAGATGGAGCTAGCTACCTAGCTGGCTGATTTAACTATCTGAACTCTAAACCACAGACACAATATAACAAACCCTACAAGTCTGTCGACGATCTTTACGATACGATCTGGCAGGTGGATGACATTGACAGGAGGGCACTATTGTCGCAAATCTGACATTTATTTCATACAAATAGAGAGCGTTTCACAAACAGTTCTTATGCCGTTATGTTGGCTCCCCTGTCTATCAACGACATCAACACTAGAAGACGTTTCTACCGATTTTGTTAGTGTGTGTCTGCGTTCTATGTACCTAGTGTGTGTCTAAGTTCTATGTAGTGTGCGTGGAAAACATTGCTGCCAACATAACCGCATAGGAACTATTTGTTGAAACGCACTTTAGTGTCATTTTTCAAGATGGCTGCGTTAGTTCCGGCTAGAGATGGGCAATCTTCCCATACCCTATCTACACGGGAGGGTATTTATAGGGTAGATTGAGTATTTATGGGAATATACCCAGTTATATACCCAATCGTTGGGTATATAAAACTAAATTGCCATTTAAAAATAAAGTCTTAATTTTATATGCTTTTACTTAGTATTTTTGAAATTCTGAAGTAAGTATCAACTACCTCAGTATCGAGAATTAAGCAAAATTGATTATATTTCGGAGACAACCATGATTGAAGCGCAGGAACTGACTTATCATATCGATATGGCTGTTATTTTATTAGTTTTTGGGGTGCTGATTACGTTATAAAAAACATCTGTTTTTGAATCCAAGGTTGCGGCCATGCTTTTAAAAAAAAAAATGGGTGTAGTTAGTGTGGATTTCTAAGGTGCTGATTACGAAAATGTCATCCACTTTAGAACCTAAAATGGCGGAAATGTACTTTTTCGAGGTTCTCATTATGAAAAATGACATCGATTTTTTAATCCAGTATAGCGGCCACACATTTATAAAAAAAATTCGTTACATAAAAGTACAGGATGTTATGTTTTCGGATTTTAGACGGTTCGATTCCTGGGTGTGTCAAGCGTATTTTAAAAAATCTTTAAATGTAGTTTTGCTTCTTTTTAAAAATAAAGAAATGTTTCCTTTGAATACAATTTGCTATCTTCAACATTTAAAGTGCTTTCCCTCCAGGTGACGTTACAAAATTCCACCCCGTATACATGACCGTGAGAAAAGCAGGAGGCTCCCCTCCACCCGCGCCTAACCCCTGCACCCCGCTCCTCAGCCCACCACACCCCGCGCCAACCCCCCGCACCCCGTGGCTAACCCCGTGCCTCACCCCCTCGCACCCCGTGCCTCACCTCCCGCTCCCCGTGCCTCACTCCCGCACCACGCGCCTCACCCCCCCCCCCCCGCAACCTGCGCGTCACCCCACGCACCCGTGCCTCACCCCCCGCACCCCGTGCCTCACCCCCCCACACCCCGTGCCTCACCCCCTCGCTTCTAACCCCCACATCAGGCGTCTCACCCGCCCGCACCCCGCTCCCCCCCGCATCCCGCACCCCGCGCCTTACCCCGGACATTTCTCCTCACCCCCGCACCTCGCACCACACCACCCCGGGCACCGCACATCACCCCCCCCCCCCCCCCGAACGCACCGCCTTTCCCCGTTTTTTCTTTTTGTAATTACCACACCACAAAATGACACCCGTATTTTTCGAATATTTCGAAAATGCATGGCCCCCATGTTGGATTTCATAATAGATAATAGATGTCATTTTCTCAACTAGAAAATAACATCATATAACTCGGAAATTCAAAATATCATACTCAAGACTTGTTGTACAGGTGTGAAAAAAAACACTATTCAGTTTTAGTATGGGGAACTGAAAAAATTTACATATATTTTTTAGGCTGTTATTTATTGTAACAAGTTACTGAATTACATAAGATTCACTTATGCAAATTATAGAATTGACAGTTCTGAAGTGAAATTTAAAACAAAAAAATATAATGCTCATAAGTTTATATACCCTGATAAATACCCACTGAGAAGATATTTATGGGTAGATATTGGGAATATTCCCAATCTACCCGGTAGATTGGGTAGATTGCCCATCTATAGTTCCGGCTCATGTTCCGGCTTTTCACCACCTGCCAAAAAAGAGTGTCCATTACGCCAGCGAAATGTTGTAGCTAAGAAGGATGTGAGTATAATAGGGAATTAGAGCATCATTAGGACTAATTGTGCGCCAGCAGCGGAATTTGTGCCTCTTACAATTTCGGAGATATTCATAAAAAACCGATTCCGCCAGGGTAACGTTCCCTCAGCGGGATCATTTTGAAAAAGACGGTCTAGCTCATAACAAAGTACATGACTGAGTAGCTTTCGTCGTGTTATAAATGTGCGCAAATAGCGGAATTTGTGCATCTTACGGTTTTCGAATTATTCAAGATTCCGCTGCGGTAACGTTTTTTTTGTTTTCTGTATCTCGAAAACGGCTGATAGAAGAAATTTCAAAAAAACCACTAGTACACCTTAATTTGTGCGTAATTTGAGCAATGTTAGTTTTTTGAAAATTATAATATTTTTTTTAGTAATTAATTTGTTTAGAAAATCAGGAAATTCTAATTTACAAGGAAACGAGTGAAGTTGCAATCGAATAAAGAGCACTCAAATATTCCTCTAGTTCTAGTAGACCCTAATAATATCTGCAATTGTGGATTGTATATAGTCAATTAGTGAGATATACCATTTAATTACGAAATTAAGTTACCGAAATTTTAAAGATTTCAGTGCTCCCATAAGACTAGGTAACATGAAATTTTACATAAAATTAGAGCGTCCTGCTAGCAAGCTTTCCTGTAAGTTTCAGCTTTGAATAACGTTGATTTAAAAAGATTTACCCAAAAGAAGAAAGAACGAACATTTTCCCTATAACCCGACCAAATTAGAATGTAAACGAGAAAGCGGCCGCTCCATACAAAAAGGTAACCTTCCTAAATTGGTAGCATACAACCAGAACTAATTGGACAATGAAGAATACCACCAATTTTTGTTTTTTATCTTAAAATGTACTCTATTAAAAATAAAAATATAGTGAATTTTTTTTTTTGATACGTTTGATAGTTTTCGATATACTCAATTATTTAGGCAGGCAAGTGACGCGGGGTCACCGTACGCTGCTGTGACATCACTCCACAACGGTCGCACAGTGCGCGCACCGCTCCCTACCTGTATGTATGAAGTTTGCGTTGAAAATTTTAAAAATGACGAATCCACAAACTATAAAATCGTGCTCGTGTCAAAGTGCTTAAATACAACTACCAATATACCCGAAAAGTTATTTTTTACTATTATATTTTTGAACCTTAAAGTCAAAAGAAATGGATGAGAAAGTATGATCCACCCAGACCCAAAGCTAAAAGTTGTGTCTATCACCTTATAACTTTTGCATAAACAGTAACATCGTCGCCGTAGCTATTTCTAGCCAATCTAAAATAAAATAAATATGAGTTAACCTATACACATATGTTACGGGCAGCCGATTATCTTGGCATTGTACTTATATGTATATGTATGCAATAAGCAATAGCTAATGACTTGCACTTGATTTTTATTGAAATTGTATAGGATGTGTCTTAGACTATATCTAACGTTAGAGTGAGACAGTGTATATGTCGTCAGTAGTCGCACTCCTCTAATCGTTGGAAAGGGATAAAAGATATCTTGTGTGTGCTATTACTGCTTTAGCAGGGAAAAATGTTAAATGAATGAATAGCTCTGTAATTACGATAGTGTCATTGATGTGACTTTGTATGTATGTCCAGCTTGTTAGCGCCCTCAGTATTTACATGTTTTTTGTTTCGGGCGATAGCTAGTTTTGTTGGTATTCACTTTGTTCGTGAATTTGCTTATAGAATTGTTAGTTTTACTGTTTTTAGGGTTCAATGTCCAATGAATGTTTGTGTTTGGTATTGTTTTATTGTAGAACGAAGGGAAGTCTATTAGGTGGAATAAAGTTTGATAAGTAGACGTTGTTACTTTTGGAAATAATTAGAAATGTGTGTGTAACTTTTACAAAAATATGTCTTTTTTGTATGTATTTGTGAATTTATAAGTATGTTGGCGGTATGTAGCCTAAGTAAGCATTGTTTGTATAATTGGAGAATGTTGTCAGCTTGTATAATGTAAAGTTGGACTGTATTGTATCGAGTAGTTTAGGAGATATGAAGAGGAAATGGAAACCTCAACAGGGAACTTTAGGCCGAGGCCAAGTGAGGGCCTGGGGGTCGCCTTTACAGCATTGCCAAGGGGTATAAAATGAAAATTAGATTTTTTTAGATAATTGCTCGAATTGTTATACTACCTTGACGTATATCGTATAGATCGTAAAAATAAGTAATAGTGTTATTCGTAGTAATTCAAATAGAAAGTTCAGCTTCTCCATTGTCTCGATTGTGTTATTATTTCTTCGTGTATTCTTTGAAAGTGTATTGTGTTTGTTAACTTGAAGTGTTGTTTAGTACATTGGTACTTAACTTGTGTTGTGTTTTAGTGTTATTAAATTGTGTTTATACCTTGTTACTTTGGTGTTTTCGTGGGCTTGCCTGAGTGTCTTCTATCCTATTGAACCACCCTATGGTGAATGTTTAACTGTTGTGTACCGTTGTGCTAGGACGTGCGCAACAACATAAAAAATAAAAAGCGGACAAGTGCGAGTCTGACTCTCGCGCAGAATGCTTTGTCCATACCTACAAACAAACAATATTTTAAATTTTATCAACTTATTTTAAGATTTATAGAAATTTCGTGTAATTTATAAGCGAAGATCTATTTTCTGTTAATTTGTTTAAGTTTTATGCCCAGTTTTCGGAAATAAGGAGTGAGGGGCATGGTAAAGGTGATGGTGTCATCAACTGAAATATAATGACACAATAACGACACTGAAGCGGTCATGGCTCAGCGCTGCTTACGTGGTCGCGTCGATCACGCAGGTTAACTGACTACAGACACGGTCACAACTTGGATGGGCTTCAATATCAGTAACTATCACTAGATGGCAGTCGTCAAGCTATGTCGGAGGCGTAATAGGCAGCTTGGATGGACTGCTAGTCAAGTCCATCCAAACTGTGACCGTGTTTGTAGTCAGTTAACCTGCGTGTTCAACGCGACCACGTAAGCAGCGCTGAGCCATGACCGCTTCAGTGTCGTTATTGTGTCATTATATTACAGTTGAGGACAAGTGATTTTGACACCATCACCTTTACCATGCCCCTCACTCCTTATTTCCGAAATATCAAGTTCATAAATATCATTATTACCTACATTTTTCAATACTAGTAATGAAAAATAGGTATGTAGGTTCTTATAGGGATCAACAAATTTGTGATAAGAAAGAAAAAAATAAGTTGTAAGTACTTTTGCATTTTTTATCATTGTGTCTCGGCGGCCGCGGTAAAGAAATCGGAGTTATTCTAGAAATAGTAGCTTAACTCGTCTATTTAAGGAATTCTCGTATTCGATTTTTCAATCAATTTTTAAAACTGTCATCGATTATACGTACTTGTAACACTACTGTTACACCGATTCACATTAAAAAAACTCCAGTTAGAAATGTTATTGTGGGCGAACATAGGGACCATCCGATAGCAATGTATGAAGAACACAGTACGGTGAGAGCGGCGAGTTGTTGTATGACGTCACGCGTGCTTGGCGCGCCCGAGCGAAGTATTTGAAAAGGCGGAAACTAAAATTATCGTAACTTCAAAACTACTCGCTTGATTTAAATAAAACAAAAACAGGTGTATTTCTAGATATTTAGGCTACAAGGTCATAAAGTTTCAAGTGATTTAACGGACCCATTAACATTCTTCACTTCATTAAGCAGAAAAATTTTTGTTATAATGTTTATAAATGTTTTATTATTTGGCGTCGTATTTAAATTAACTAAAATCGGGTAACATCGACAAGTTGAACAACAAACTTTTTGATGTATCGGCATAAAACTAAAAATGTTTAAGTATTACACATGCTTTTAAATCGTCAATATTTTTTCTACTTAGTACCATAGAACAAATACCATACCATATAATAGCATAGAAGTAATTATATAATGAGGTATATTTCTCACAAAGCAGATATAATCAACTCAATGCTTTGTTAATTTCTGATCAAAGTGTTTATCTTATCGCTCTGAACTGAGCTGCGCTCCTCGCACAGGTAGCCCCCGGGGCACAGGCACAGGGAATGAGCTCCCCCGTCGCACGCGTTCCCGTGTTTTCGAAACCCGTCCGCCTCGCAGTGTGACCATTTGTGGCAGATTTGGCTTCTAAATTTTAACTCTGGCAGAATAAGCTGACGATTTAAAAAAGTGTCAGAATTTGGCAGTTTTCAAAGAAATATTTTTTTTTAAATAGCAATAGAAAAGTTATATACTTTTTTTATGACTTGCTTGTTAGAAAATAATTTTAATAAAGTACTGAGCTAGCAACTTTTGTTTCATACAAGATAGTACGGGAGTTTTCCGTTTATTAATTTTTAAGTAGGGAAACCATATACATAATTATCCATAATATCGGGGTTCCACGTAGTGTAGCAGATTTTAGCAGATCTCTTCTTTCTTCTCTCAGAACTCTTCATTGTTTCATTCTTCTTTTTAATTTTTATTTTAACCTTCTCGAACTATTAATCAGTATGCTAGAAACTAAACACTACTTAATGTTGCATTTTTTTTATCCTCTATTGGTAAGCCCTTGGCAGCATCTCACCTGATGGTAAGTAATGATGACGCCGTAGATGGAAGCGGGCTTATCAAAGAATCCCCAACGTAATGGGGAACTGGCTATCTTCATGCCGGAACACATCCGTGCTGTTAACATTTATGTTTGGCGGCAAGACTTAGATAAGAAACTTACTATCTAAAAATCTTATTACAAGTATCTTTTATAATAGCTTCGTCCCGGCCGCTACTAAGAAAACAATCGTCAATAAAACATTTGCACGCAACTGTACTTACAAAGCTTCCTTCAATATACCTTTCATTTAAGAACTGTTATCCTTTTGTATGGCGCGGCCGCTTTCTCGTATATATTCTAATTTGGTCGGGTTATAGGGAAAATGTTCGTTCTTTCTTCTTTTGGGTAAATCTTTTTAAATCAACGTTATTCAAAGCTGAAACTTACAGGAAAGCTTGCTAGCAGGACGCTCTAATTTTATGTAAAATTTCATGTTTCACAGTCTTATAGAAGCACTGAATTCAATCTTTAAAATTTCGCTAAATTAATTTCGTAATTAAATGGTATATCTCACTAATTGACTGGATAATACAATCCACAATTGCAGATATTATTAGGGTCTACTAGAGGAATATTTGAGTGCTCTTTATTCGATTGCAACTTCACTCGTTTCCTTGTAAATTAGATTTTCCTGATTTTCTAAACAAATTAATTATTAAAAAAATATTATAATTTTCAAAAAACTAACATTGCTCAAATTACGCACAAATTAAGGTGTACTAGTGTTTTTTTTTTTTAATTTCTTCTATCAGCCGTTTTCGAGAGACAGAAAACACAAAAACGTTACCGCAGCGGAATCTTGAATAATTCGAAAACCGTAAGATGCACAAATTCCGCTATTTGCGCACATTTATAACACGACGAAAGCTACTCAGTCATGTACTTTGTTATGAGCTAGACCGTCTTTTTCAAAATGATCCCGCTGAGGGAACGTTACCCTGGCGGAATCGGTTTTTTATGAATATCTCCGAAATTGTAAGAGGCACAAATTCCGCTGCTGGCGCACAATTAGTCCTAATGATGCTCTAATTCCCTATTATACTCACATCCTTCTTAGCTACAACATTTCGCTGGCGTAATGGACACCAAAAAAGATCGTAGTCAAAACTTTTACTTCGGTTTCGTTCCTAAACACATCTGTGAGAGTAAGGGCGGGAACATATTATTACCCGACGTGACAACACCCGACCCGACAATACGCATATAAAATCCATACAAATACTGTCCTCGTAAGACCCAACGACCTGTTTTTTGGACATAGGTTTAGTAGTAGTTCAGACCCAATCAAGTTTTCAAATCGTTGTATAAAGACCGAACTACCTAACGATTTCAATATTGATTTTAATATTTAATAAAAACTAACTTAACATGACAAGTCTGGGCACAAATTCAGTGTCAAAAATTATCGACCAATATCTGTGCTAACTGTCCTATCCAAAATATTGGAAAAACTTATAAATAAACGACTAATCACTTATCTAAACGCAAAAGAAATTCTTAGTAACAATCAATATGGTTTCAGATCCGCAAAATCAACTGAAGATGCAGTTATGGAGCTTACAAATACAGTTACCAATAACCTTAATTAAAACCTCAAAACTGTTGGACTATTTCTTGATCTCTCGAAAGCTTTTGACACTGTATCTGTTCCCATCTTGTTAAGGAAATTGGAGAAAATAGGCATTCGAGGGATCCCAAAATATCGTAGTCGGATTGTAGATGAAGTCGTCATAAATGTGGTAGCACAAAATAGACACAGAAGGTCCGCTCAATACAAACCACTAAAATCGTAAGCATATACATGCTTATAGACGTATACGGTCGTTGTAGGCAAGATCACGATACTGTGCGATCGTGACCTTGCCTCGAACGACCGTATATTTCGTCGTCGTATAGTCGTCATAAATGTGGTAGCACAAAATAGACACAGAAGGTCCGCTCAATACAAACCACTAAAATCGTAAGCATATACATGCTTATAGACGTATACGGTCGTTGTAGGCAAGATCACGATACTGTGCGATCGTGACCTTGCCTCGAACGACCGTATATTTCTATAAGCATGTATATGCTTACGATTTTAGTGGTTTGTATTGAGCGGACCTTCTGTGTCTATTTTGTGCTATCACATCTATGACGACTTCATGTACAGTCCGAATACAATATTTTGGCAGGTGGCGAAAAGCCGGAACTAACGCCACCATCTTGAAAAATGACACTATTTGTATGAAATTAATGTCAGATTTGCGATAAAAGCCCTCCTGTCAATGTCATCCACCTGCCCCAAAAGATCGTACATACACGGACTGTATCCATCTTCTGTATTCTACGACACAAAAGTCTGTCGGTGTAGTGCGTTCCGAAGTTACTTTCTGACAGCAACCATCCACTCTGACAACAGGATAGCATAATATAAATCGCGTAAGTGTGAAAGAGAGGGCACGAAACGGTTGCTGTCAAGTGTGTCAAACAAATGCACCTTCGGAACGCGGCCCTGGTATCTGTTTGGATTGTGGATCGGAACTCCGAACAACGTGATTTTGATTTGACTGAGACGCAGTGAGTGACGCACTTTAGTTCATTTTGGAACGAAATTACTATATTCCTTGCTTGTCGCCGAGAATTTTCTAACCATGTTGTAGTATCATCTGTGAAGTTTTTGTGATTGATTATATAGTAATTTTACGAGACATTGTGAAATTCTAACTACAACTATATTTTGTTTTGTAAATAAATAAACACTCTTCCAAAATCATTATGTGGAAAAGTCTTCGACTCACGCAGACTCAGCTATCAAAGTTGCATTTCAATGGTTATAAAATACAACCACTCGGTGTTCCAGCTCTCGATTCAGTACTGAACCAATGGTACGAGTTATGTAAAAAGCCTCCTAAAGGCTTTGAAAAATATTTTCAACCAGGAACTAGTCAAACACATGAAAAGAAGCCTGAAAAGGGAGATAGTCCAGCACCATCCAAAACTTCTCCATCATCATCGAAACCAAGTTCTCCTCTAGACAAATGGAATACAAATATGTTTGCCTCTTCGGGAGGAGGCCGAGGAGGAGGGCGAGGCAACTACGAAGGCCAAGAGAAAGAAAAATGGATGATGTTCGGTGCGCTGGGCATTGTCGCGTTACTTGGCTCCATAGCTTACTTTGAGCTTAGATATAGAGAGATTAGTTGGAGAGATTTTGTCAATATGTACCTCAACAAAGGTGCAGTAGAAAAACTGGAAGTCATAAATAAAAAGTGGGTACGTGTTAAACTACAGCCAGGATCTGCTCTTGATGGAAAAGTAATATGGTTTGCAATTGGTAGTGTAGATTCCTTTGAAAGAAACTTGGAAAACGCACAGATTGAACGTAATGTTGACCCACCAAACTTTGTACCTGTAATCTATAAAACAGAAGTAGAAGCGGCAAGTCTTACTGGCATGTTACCAACACTTCTAATCATTGGATTTTTGATTTATATGATGAGGCGCTCGGCAGACATGATGGGGCGAGGTGGACGCAAGGGAGGGGGTCTGTTTGGAGGGGTTATGGAGTCCACAGCAAAACTTATAAACCCAACAGATATTGGTGTGAAGTTTCAAGATGTTGCTGGCTGTGAGGAAGCAAAGATTGAGATTATGGAGTTTGTAAACTTCCTAAAAAATCCCCAGCAGTACATTGACTTAGGAGCTAAAATTCCAAAAGGAGCTCTACTCACAGGCCCACCAGGAACTGGTAAAACATTGTTAGCCAAGGCAACAGCGGGAGAGGCAAATGTTCCCTTCATCACTGTATCTGGATCTGAATTTCTGGAAATGTTTGTTGGTGTTGGACCCTCTAGGGTTCGTGATATGTTTTCTATGGCTAGAAAGCATGCGCCATGTATTTTGTTTATTGATGAGATAGATGCCGTGGGTAGAAAAAGAGGTGGGCGTAATTTTGGTGGCCACTCTGAACAAGAAAACACTCTGAATCAGCTTCTTGTTGAAATGGATGGATTTAATACAACTACAAATGTAGTAGTTCTGGCAGCTACAAACAGAGTAGACATTTTAGATAAAGCATTGTTGCGACCAGGAAGGTTTGATAGGCAAATCTTTGTCCCTGCCCCAGATATTAAAGGAAGAGCTTCGATTTTCAAGGTACATTTAGCCCCACTCAAAACTACTCTAAACAAACAAAATTTATCACGAAAGATGGCAGCTCTTACACCAGGTACTAATTTCATATTTTACTGACTTGAAGAATATTGTGTTATAATTTATTCTACAATATTATTTCTACTTTCCTCTGGATATCTAAAGCTCTTTTTTTTATTTACAAAGTTCATAATATTATAAATATTATGTGAATATAAAATAATATTAACTTTATAATTTCAGGATTCACTGGTGCTGACATAGCCAATGTCTGTAATGAAGCAGCACTCATTGCTGCTCGAGAGTTAGCCAATGATATCACAATGAAGAACTTTGAACAAGCCATTGAGAGAGTAGTAGCAGGCATGGAAAAGAAATCAAATGTTCTTCAACCTGATGAGAGAAAGATTGTTGCATACCATGAAGCAGGACATGCTGTGGCTGGTTGGTTCTTGCAACATGCAGATCCTTTGCTAAAGGTCTCCATCATTCCTCGTGGAAAGGGTCTTGGTTATGCCCAGTATTTACCAAAGGAACAATACCTTTACAGTAAAGAGCAATTATTTGACCGTATGTGCATGACCTTAGGTGGAAGAGTGAGTGAAGAACTATTCTTTGGTAGAATCACCACTGGAGCACAGGATGATTTAAAGAAAATTACACAAAGTGCTTATGCTCAAATTGTACATTATGGTATGAATCCTAAAGTCGGAAACGTGTCATTTGAAATGCCGCAACCAGGTGAAATGGTTATTGACAAGCCATACTCTGAAAAAACTGCTGAGTTGATAGATTCAGAAGTAAGAGATTTAATAAATTCAGCGCACAAACATACCACAGAGTTATTGACTAAACATAAAGATAATATTGCGAAAGTTGCTGAGAGGTTGTTGAAGCAAGAGATATTAAGCAGGGATGACATGATTGAGTTGTTGGGACCTAGGCCCTTCCCAGAAAAGAGCACATATGAAGAGTTTGTTGAGGGGACAGGTTCTTTGGAAGAAGATACAACATTGCCGGAGGGATTAAAAGATTGGAACAAGGAAAGAAAGTCACCATCAGACAGTATAAAACCGGACGCAAATACCAGTAAACCTTAAGTCATTTATATTTTGTAGATTTTCGTGTTGAATTTAAATAAAACATACTTTAATTACCTTTTAAGACTTAAAAGGCTTTTTGTGTATAGTAAAAATATGATGACTTATAAAAAGATTATTGTAGTACTTCATAGTAATTGGAGTGTTTCTGAAATCAATAAAGAAGCTATTATTTGCATTACAGTCCGAGTGTATGGCCTTCCTCTGCTAAAGTAAAATGATATAAGCCAGTAAAAACCAACATGCCATCTGTCCTGTGTTCTCTCAAGTGAAAGAAGGATCAGCCAATATCCATAACAGTTGGCCAAACATCGTAGTTTAGACACCTGCTTCATATAATTTATAATACGCTTGTTTTGTAAAATAAAGAAATTCTAGTTACTCCATTTCATCTTTTATTTTTTATCACCCTGTTGTCCTTAGAATTTAAGCGCCAAGCGAATATTTCCGCATTTGACTGCATAAGCATATGTCGTTTTTTGATCAATAATTTTCACAAGTTATAGTTGACTCTACCTACTACATACTTATCTGTTCTACATTACGTAGGTACCTACTTGTTTAAAATAAAAATGCATTATGTGTGTACAAATTGTTAATACACGTAACATTGTTTGGCTACGCACATTTATACCTATTTAGGTCGTAGCTAAGTGTTTATGCTGCTAATGCGGCCAGGCCTAGCTCTCTTTTAACCTACTCAAAAATTTACCATTCTCAAACCGGAAAAAATATTAATTCTCAGTTCTAGTTATAATTGCAGTGTAAGTGTAAACAAAAATGGTTAAAACATTGGTTTAACAAGACTGCAATCTGACTAGTCATCTAATTGTGAACTAATTACCTTGGTTTGTCTCAAATAAAATGTTTCTTATAAGAAATAATGAACATAAAACATCAACCAAAAAATAATTTCCTATAGAATCACTAAACTACCAAGCTTTTGTTTATATTTATCAATAAGTAAGGTTATGTTTTATAAAGATCATTAATTTTCATTACTAAGTAGGTACTACCTATTATCATATCATATCAATAAAGTTAGAAGCAAGCAGCTCAAAAAATATTTTATTTTAAAATAATCGAATGAAATAAATAAAAAAATATTTATATTTATAAATGGGTACGTAATAGCTGAGCTAGCAAAATATTTTTGTAACTTGGGATCTTATACGTATTATGTTGTTTTTATTTGTTTGTAAAACAGTAAGTATTCAGTAGTCATCCTTGATAGTGAAGATTTAACATTGTGTACTTACCTAGGAAGACCAAGACGAAATTATATGAAACAGATAAAGGAGAAGGTCGCCGTCGTATCGTATCGTATCTGGAGGTCAAGATGCTGGCTGAGCTGAGGACAGAAAAACTTGGAGATTGCTCCACCGAAAAAAGCTTTGCTGTTAAATATAAGTACTTATCTAATGAGAAGTACTTACATTTTATATCAATCGAAAACATTTATTATATAGACCAGAAAAATAGCACAATAGACCTACTCATAGATGCTATACATACTTAAATTAAATAGATTAATAGAAAAATGCTAAGATAATGCACACTTATAAGAAGATAGAAGCCTAGTAAAGAAGCTAATAATTTTCTGCTTCAATAGGTATTTTTATTTTAAGACCATAATACCTACGTCCATTCCAGGGAAGGAAGGTAGATACTTAGTTGTATAATATCTACTCAGGTAAATAATATATTATGGGTAGACCTATTAAAATTGTAGGCAACTGTCTTCTATTACCGAGGAATGTGATTTCCCCAAAAGTATATGAAAGTAGAGGACCTATATGAGTATGTACGTACGTCAGTTACCAGGGTACACGGAGTACTGTTAAATGTTAAAACAATTTTATTATAGGTATTATCATGTAAGCGTACTTGCTGTTTGCGTAAATCACCGACAGGCAATTATTAATCCTACCTATAATATGTTTTAGGACAAGGATTTAAAATAATCTACTACAATCACAAGTACCAATAGTATATTTAATTAATCAGCCACGGGCTAAAATAAAATTTTACACATAGGTACAGGGTTTCCACACTGAAGAAACGAACTCTGATTGATAGGGCGAGCACTCTCGCGCTAAAACGGTTTTATGCCTACTGCATATTAAGTATATTCTTAGATTATGGGTCTCAAAACCCTATTAGAGAAAATTATCTCTTGCGACTTAGCCAGCCCTGTACATAGGAATTAGTTCAATTAATAATTAAGAGGGTTAAATTTAAATTAGAATACGAAAATATTCAAATATTAGCTGAAGATACATTCAGCTTTCTTTATTTAAATACATATTCACTAAATTACTTTTATACATCACCGATTTCTTGTTTTTGTACAATATAAAAAAATCTTATATTATTCTCTATGTTTACACGCGAGTTAAGTATAAAATGCTCGCACATCTTGATCAAAAGGAGCATACGACAAATAATTGAATCCGTAACAAAATATTAAAATGGTAATTATTATTACACGTAACTACATTCTTTTATATTCAACATTGTATGTTAATATTCATAATTATGATCTATGCTTAAGTCTATCATTCCTATGATATAACATTATAAATGATGAAAACATTTTCATGATACTATCATTCAACAACTAATTCATTAACAACTTTCATCCCCATTTTCTCATGTTTAAAAAACGAAAAATTACAACTAATCTCAGTAACAACGAAAGGATAATTTAATTACAGTCTCTGACTTTCTCAGCTTTAGGCTTTCTACCACGTTTTTTGCCTGATGGAGTGCCTGCTAAGACCATCGCGGCGCGCTTGGCGAGACACGACTTGCAGAACCAGTCTTCAGTCGCGCCTGGCTCTTCCGTGATTCCGACGCATACCCAGTGGTACCAGCCGTCGCAACCATCACAACCAATCATTGGTGATCCATTGTCAGGTCTGCCGCACGCTGGGCATACCCAAATTTTATTTCCATGTTCATCCACATAGTAAGGTGTGGGCAATGTGCCACTTATTTTCTCTGTGGTATCCGAAGGGACAACTACTGCCGTGTCATCAGACGCTGATGCTGTTTCCTCTTCGAAATGACCTTTTTTAGATAAAGGTTTAAACAAAATCCTTTTGTATTTATGACTACTTGGAGGACGATTCTTTCTGGGAGGGGAACTGACAGATGGTGGCAATGATGACTGAGTCTCAGTTTCAGTGACATGATTGTGTTTAGAATGTTTTTGTTTTGGTGGCCTTGTCACCAAAGCAGATATTTGTGCTAGCTCAGGAGAAGGACTATGCTCACGAGAAGCTGGTTCTTCTTTCATAGGCGAACTAAGATCTTCTTCCTCTTTCTTAATGACGGGTTTGATGTTTAGTTTAAACACATCTGGTGAGGTTGGTGGCATCGGAGAGTTCGAATTAGATCCCAATTTTAGTGTAAGTTTTGGTACTAAACCATCTCCAGTTTTTTCTTTTTTCTTCTCCTTCTTTTCTTTCTTTATTTTTTCTTTCATTTCATGCCTTTCATCCTTTTCTCTCTTCTTTTCAGCTTTATCTTTATTCTTATCTTTTTTATCTTTCTTCTTTTTAATTTTAATACTATCCTTATCTTTCTTCTCCTTTTTATGAGATTTTTCCTTTTTCTTTTCAATATTTTCAATTGGTCGGTCTTGAGACATTTCAGGAGTAGTAGGTTTACTTGGCTCTGGGACCTTCTCATTTTGTGGTTGTGTAGGTTTAGGGTCAGGTGACTGTATGCATGGTGTTAATATTTCTTTGATTGGTTCTGTTTGAATCGGCTCTACCTTTGGTGGATTTAGTTGAATTGTTATATCGGGCTGAATTGGAGGCATTTTGAGAATATTGGACTTATCTTTATGATATTTGGACCTATGCTTTTGAAGAATATTTGGAATGGTAGGAGACTTATGTTTATCTTGCCTTTCTTTTTCACGGCCAATCATCTGCGATTTTTGAAGGCCTCTTTCATCTTCATTATCTACAGGAATAACTTCAAGGCTGGGACGTCGCAACATAGGGGGTATTTTTACAGATGAAGATCGGGAGGTATGTGGAAAATTTCCCATATGCATCAGAGGATTAGGAATGCCTGGGTTAATTCCTCCAGGCATGAAACCGGGACCTGGAATTAAGCCAGGTCCTCCAGCCCCTAATGCAAATGGATTCGTTAACAAATTGGAAGGAGGAATACCTCTCAATGCTGGATTATTAGCCAAGTTAAGAAAATCGTTACCAGGAATGAGTGAAGGATTTGGTATTAAACCTGGTCCAGGCATCATATTTCTCCCAGGTATTGGAGGGAAGAATGGAAATCCAGGAGGCATTTGTGGCATTTTAGATTCATTCTTTGGCCTTGATTTTGGTGGTTTTCCTGTTTTTAGATTATGCTTCTCTGATAAAGCCAATTCATAGTTAAGTTGCTGTTGTTGCTTTTTCAATAACTTTGCCTCCAGTTTAGCAGCTTTATCTTTTTTGTCTTTATGTTTCTTTTCCTTTTTAATTTTTGGACCAACACTAGCTACGTCTTTGGACAGTGGTAATTGCATGGATTTATTCACTGGTATACTGGACTGAGGTTCTGTATGCAAAGGTTTTGTCTGCAAAACAGGACTGATATCCAATGAGTCATCATCAATACTTATTACTTCATGAGCTCTTAAATCCATTTCCTTGGACAAGTCAACAGCACTAGTGTCATTATTGTTAACAGCAGAGTCTTCAGTTTTCTTCCTTATCACTTCAGTATTACTATCATTTGTATTATTATTTGCAGCAATGTTTGACTTTGAGATCATAGTATCAGACTGTGATTTTTCATGGACAACCTCTGTAGTTGTTTTCTCTTCTTTAGATTTGTTCGATATTCTCTTGAATATATTAATTTTTGATCTATCTGGTTGTGAAGCTAATTTTTCTTCCCCAATAATTTCCTTTTTGATATCTACTTCAGATATTAAGTTGGATGAAACCAGATTTACAAGGCCCTGTGTAGGTGCAGAAATCAATGGTGATTTTGAGATAGGTATTTTCCTTGGAACAGGAATGGCTTCTTCTCCAGCAAGTAAGCTTTTAGTGACAGGTGAGGGAGGTTCCAATGGTTCTTGCTTGATAGTTGGCTGAACTGATTCAGGAACTAGAGTCGATGGAGTGGGCATTACTGGTTTGGATGCTCCAGGCAATGCCTTTGTTGTTATTGTAGCCAAATGATTCTGTGCTTGTTGGGCGTCTTTATTTTTCATTGGAAATCCAGGAGGATGTTTGGCCAATTTGCTAATGTGTTTATATTTCGTACTATCACTTTTATGACTCTTGTCTTTCCGTTTACTTTTCATAATTTTTCCATTTACTAACTTACTTTTCTTTGATTTCTTTTCACTCTTATCTAAAACTGGTACCTTTACAGTACTTGAATGGTGAGAAATAGCCTTATGTTTTTCATAGTGCTTCTCAGATATTGTTATAGGTGGTCGAGCTTCAGGAAGTTTTCCTTCACGTGCTGGTGATAAAAACCCAGACATGGTCATCATAACACTGCTGATTTCTCTTGTCCTTTCCTCTTCTTCCAATCTCAATCTTGGTTTTTTAACATTTGGCATTGAAACTGGATCAATGGGTCTCTTAAATAATTCTTTAGGTTTTTCTGGACTATCAGTGACTGATATAACTGGACTTGTACACACAGCACTACCACTATCTGTATTATCAATGCCATTCTGACGAATTTCAACAGTTCCGGCAACAATAGGTGTTTCCTGCTCCTTTTCAGGGTACATAGGCGGTAAATGTTCATGGACATGCATTGGCCTTGTAACAACTTCATGACTTCCAGGTTTGAGGAAGTTTAGGTTCGATTCTTTTGGTTTCGGGATCTTTTCCACATGGAATGGTGGTGGGACAGGTGGAACTGAGCGTGTATATTCGGCTAACTCTGGCAAATGAACATGCAGGTCTTGAAATACTAATCCTAGGTCATGTAAATTTGGTTCAGTCCTATTAAATTGTTCGGCGTATCTGTTTGCTTGCGTGCCAAGAGTCTGTATGTACTTTTCCAGTACATGTACCATAATATCAAGTGGAGTAGAATTGATGCCATTCCAGCCAATAGTCTGGCATATTTGAGCAACATTCCTTCGCAGTACCTCGCGAGCGTAGGATTCTGACATTATGACACCAACAAAGTTATCTGGAACAAAACGAAAATTGACAAAATCTGTACAAATAAAGTGATATATGATCTATACTAATGAAACGGAAAAATTACATGTGCTGTCTTAACAGTACAAAACATTTAGGGGGCAAAGCGGTTGTTTTTAAGGAGAAACAGCAAATATCACGGATTTATACCTGGTTGAGTCTGGAGGTACCGCGATGATGGTGCGAACAGGTATACACTTCAAGATTGAAACACACATGTATGTGTTATGATAATCCATAAACCTCACAGATAATTTATGACGACACATAAATCAGTTACAACGCAAATTATCGACGTATTTACGTAAAAACTAATCAGCGTTTTAGAAACACTGTACCCCGTGCGCCATGATTGCATTTTGGGTTGTCAATGCTAGTGTTGCAAGATCAAAATAAGCGAATGATACGAAATGGCGGCGAGCCATAAGGACGCGTTCATCGTTCGTCGCATTTACATCTTCACACGCGTGGTCGGTCGTCCGTGGATGAATGAAACGACAGGTAAGATAGGCGCTTAGCAGACGACGGACAACGGAGGCGCGGACAATTTGTCCGCGAGTATAGAACGTATGGAAATCTATGCAGTAATGCAAACGAGGGTCAACGTGACTGGCGGACAAAAAAGACCGCTGGGTACCGGTGGACACTGGGGGTCACTGGCGGACAGGACTGACCGCGGATGTCCGCAGTTGAATGACACTAACTAGTTTGTATGTGTCAACGCAGACAGCGGTCCAATTTTGACCCCTGCACTCGCTTGATAGTGATGGACGCTATCGATATTGACGTCCTCATTATCGAAGTCCAAAAACTAGCGCAAATTTACGAAACTTAATCAAAAGAGTATCATGATAAAAACGTAAAAAAACACCCTAAGATAGAAAGCTCTTGTTCGAAAAATATTTTTGATTACGACAAGTAATTAATCATTTGAAACACATATTTTTATCAAATAGGTATTTTATTTACTTACCGTAGAATTACCGACAGCCTTTCTTCTGGGTGAATGGACTTCCTCATAACTGTATCAGAATGAGATAAGGCGGGTTCCAAGATTGATAGAAGCTCGTTAAAAGTGTTGATTGTCATTTTATACAATTTTAATAATCTATCAGGATAAAGTTTTAAATCAGCATGTTTCGTGTGAAATTTGCCTTTAAACAGTCTCTGCGAATTTAATGGATGTACCCAGTATTATCTATGACGTCTTCTTTTTCTTTTTGCATCAAATATGCAACAAATCGAATCGATACGATGCGTGCTCCTCGTTAGAAATTCACGCACACAGGGGCGCCCACTACGTGGGTGCTCGGGGGCTGGGGCACCCACGAGACTTAAACAGTGGGTGCGGAGCACTCACGATAATAGACATAAAAACTGATGAGTGATTACTGTCTTTCTTAAAGTTCTGCTACTAATCTGAGATCATTTATAATTTTCGCGCTCGCTTCGCTCGCGATCAACACAACAATTGGTTTACTGTCTGGTAAATAACACTACTTTAGGGAAGCTAGGTTAGCTTTATAACTATACGCAAAGAAGGGCGTAAAATTAACTTAAAACTTCTTGAAAACGTAATCCGGTAGTTAACTGCTAGTCATTTGAGTTACTTTTTATTAAATTTCAAAAAGATTTTTGTTCTAAGAATGTCTGAAATTTTGTACGATGACGTCATTGTTCAATGTAGTAGTTTGCGCACTTCGTACGAATTTTTATAAATAAAAAATTGAATATGTAATAAAATCCAAGCGAATATGTTTTTCTGCACTTTCAATAAAAAGTCTATTTTATGATCAATGTTTCATAATTTAATTTTGATGACGGCAACTTGCGGATTTGTCTGTGGTCTTTGTTTTCATAACAAACATTTTCGCGCTCGCTTCGCTCGCGTAATTTTGTTTATACACGACAATCAATCCTGCTGCCTCGTGAATCATATTATTGATTTAATTATTCGCATAATTGGATATATGTAAAGGAGCGTTATATTTTTTTCTTAACACAACTTGTAACGGGCTGATCACTTTTTTTCTAAAAAATGGCTCTAATAGTTTTAGTTGAAACGTAAAATATTACAATTTATTTTTTACGATCTATTTTACTATTGACTTGGTTAACCTGGAAAAAAATCTAATAAAGGTACCTCCCGTACAAACCGATGTTCTTTGTTAATTGCCCTCAAAAATAGTTTTAACGGTTTTAATGAAACTTTTTATGTTACTATAAATAATATGAAATATCTAACCTAGTACCTACTATAATATTAATTATTCCGGACGAAAACGAAACAATCATTTTTTTATTAGATTAGGTACGTATTTACTTTAGGTAATCGAATGGGCCTATAAGCATATTAAGTAATCGCTTAGGGCATTATGTCTCGGAAAAAATGTATCTCATAAGAAATTTGAAGATCAAAATATATGCCTCAACTTCTTAATATCAGTTTTCGCGCTCGCTTTGCTCGCCCTTTTTTTATGTACCCGCTTTGTAAAATACACCTACAACTATTTACAAAATTCATCAAATTGAGGAGCTTTGTAAGATAAATGAAAAAACTTATACATATAAATATATACTCTGACTGTGCGCGATTAGTCCAAAACATTAAAAAAAATTTAAGGACCCCGCCCCTTTGTTTTGAAATCTGGGTACGCAACGGAACTTTGTAACATATCTCTCACTCGAAACAACAGTTTCCAAAATTATCCCACCATTTTTCTTTATTCTGCGCCCAGTATATAGGGTCCTTATGAAATACCTGAAAAAAATTTAACCACGGCTTCTACTTATGAAATTGAACAACTTTCCCCAAGAAACCTATACTCAATTCGCAAAAAAATGTTTGACTTCCTATACTAACTAGAACTCACTGTTAAATTTTTTCAGGTATTTTAGAAGGACCCTATATAGTGGACTCTAGTGGATAAAGCAGTGGCGTATTTTAAAATTTGGCGCCCCGGGCCGGTAAGGTTTACCGCCCTATATTGAGGTTTCTTAGTTGTATGTTTGGCAAAAATTGGCTCGAGGATTCCCACCCAGAATACTTAGCTATTTAAATTCCTGGTTGAAAGAATTTGGGAACCATCAAAATACGGAAATGTTCCGACAAGTGATAAGATTATAATTTTTTATATTACCAGGACGGGAATTAACTAAGAAGAAAAAAAAATTAACAAACATTTATGCACATCGGAACACGTGAATTAATTTAATAAAAACTGCGCTGTGGTAAAAGGGAAACAGCGCGAACGGAGCGAGGGCGAAATTTTATTTTATATCAACAAATATCCCCCATTTTATGAAATCTCTACTACGAACCAGACCCCGGAAATTGAAACCTCGAACTCCTTACGTTAAGCGAAAGCACTAGCAAGTAGGCCACGAAGGCTGTTAGAAATATACTTCCCTTGGTGAGCAGTTTCAGATCTAGCCAAGATTATATGAAGAGCGCGAGCGAAGCGAGCGCGAGATTTTTTATGTATTTAAAAATAGTTTTGTAAGGTTATGTAGAAACCAACAAACCCATCAACATATCCCATCTACCAGGACCACGTCCAACTATACCAGGGCGCTTGACGCAACCTGATGTCTACGCCCTGTGCCTGGGCACAGGTGGCAAAATTCAAACTTCAAAATCATTTATTTCTTTACGTAGGTACATTAAGCACTCTTATAAACGTCATATCATTTTGCTGGAGGAATATTCCAAATGTCATTATCATTAAAATAATCTACAGTCTTATAGTATCCTCTTGAACAAATACAGCGTTTTATGTGTTTCTTAAATTTACATTCTGGTAGTTCACACACGTCATTCGGAATTTTGTTACAAAAGCGTACACACTGCCCCACAAATGATTTTTTCACCTCGAGAAAGCTATTTCAAGACTATTTTTACTTCTCAAACTACGGTTATGTCTGTCACATTTTTTAAGAACAAGTTTAGATTTTTACGAACGTACATGATATTTTCGTAAATAAACTGACCGGCAACTGTTAGAATATTTATTTCCTTAAATCTATCTCGAAGTGATTCTCGGGATCGTAGTTGGTATATAGCTCGGACTGCTCTTTTTTGTAGAATTAAAATGGTTTCAATGTCTGCTGCGTGTCCCCACAGTAAAATGCCATAAGACTTTATACTGTGAATGTAAGTGAAATATACTAATCTGGCAGTAGTTACATCCGTCAATTGCCTTATTTTCTTGACGGCGTAGGCAGCCGAGCTAAGCCTCCCCGCTAAAGTTGAAATATGTGGGCCCCACTGTAACGTGCTCTCTATAGTTATGCCGAGAAAAACTGTACTAGGAACGAAATCTAATTCGTTACCATTTAATATTACTTTATTATGATTACTTTATTATGATTTAGTTTAACATTTGGCAAAGAAAACTTGATGCATTTTGTTTTTTTCGCATTTAGTAATAGATTATTAGCAGTAAACCAGTCTAGTAACTTAGAGAGAGTGTTGTTCACTTCATCAATTTCGATTGTCTTTCTACTCATCTTAAAAAGAAGGGAAGTATCATCAGTAAACAACACAATATTTGAAAGGTTTTGCACCATGAATGGCAAGTCATTGATGTACGTCAGAAAAAGGAAAGGGCCTAAAATAGATCCTTGTGGCACGCCCATTTTCACAGTGGACCCAGAAGAATTAACGTCCTTGACTTGTACCATTTGTTTTCTATTAACAAGATAAGATTTAAGGAGACCGAGTGCCCTATCCCTCACGCCGTAATGCTCCAATTTTATGAGTAAGGTTTGATGTTATACGCAGTCAAAAGCCTTAGATAGATCACAAATTATCCCTATTGCATTTTGTGATTCCTCAAATGCTAAAAAAAATATTGCGTACTAAAGCAACTCCTGCATCTGTTGTTGAACGTCCTTTCAAAAAACCAAATTGTTGATTATGCAGGAGATTGTTCATGTTGAAATGCTGAACCATTTGATTTAACATAATTTTTTCAAAAACTTTACTAAGTACAGGAAGCACTGAGACAGGCCTGTAGTTTCCCGGTTCAGTTTTTTTGTCAGATTTATATAAAAGTAGTACTTTACTGTCCTGTCGACCCAAAGGTCAGCCCTGAGACAAAAGCATCCCCAAGGATTTCCTAGAAAGACAGGATTTGTCTCAGGCAAGTCAAGTAAAAAATCAATGAAATTAAATATACGATCATTAAGGAATTATGATGAGAGGTGCCCATGGGTGAGTGCGAAGGGTGGCTTCGCAGGCTGCCGCCCCGGGCTACTGCCTTGGTTGGCCCTAAGGTAAATACGCCCCTGGGATAAAGAACCTACAGACGGGGATTTTTAAGAGCATCAAATACTCTTAACACTGCACAGCATAATCCCAATCAAAATTTTAAGTTCCATTTTTTGACATGACAATACTTAATTCGTTTCTTGAAAGTAAAAAAATACCTATGTTCGGTTTTGTCTAAATGTAACCTTTGTACAAGAGCATAATTACGAGCAAATAAATAAATGCATCGAAGGAACATAATTTTTGTATCATATATGGGGAGTGGTGCCATCATTAGATCTCGCACCACCTAAAATTTTACTAGGGCCGCCACTGTGGGCACCCACGAGGTTTTCTGAAACCCGGCGCCCCTGCACGCACAGATTGTCCGCCGCTGACCACCGTCTGCGTTCAGCTCGCGGACAGTCGCGGTCAATTTGTCCGCGTCTGTCCGCGAGAACCGACGGACAGAGGCGGTCTGGAGAGGCGGTCTAGTCAGAGGCGATGACACCCTCATCTGCGCAGCGCTATATCTTTCAGAACAACGCGGCTGTTCCAAAATAAAACACTAAATATGCCAATTTTGCAAAAAAGGACTTTCTTATATTTAAATTTACTGCATACGATGTTACCTTAGCTGAATTTTTTTTATAAAAGGCAATGTGAAAAGGCAATTAATAAAGTATTTTGAAAGTTTTAAGGCTACATACTTTATTATCGAAATGGCATATTCAGTGTTTTATTTTGGAACTGCCGAACGACATCCGACTCGGTAGTTGGATGAAGGGCGTCACATACCGGCGCTATACTATACTATTTTATCTGCAGATAGTATAGCAAGCTATCACACACAGCGGCGACATGTTTCTCCACGTAGTGTCCATTACTCCAGCGGAATGTTGTAGCTAATAAGAATGTGAGTATAATAGGGAATTAGAGCATCATTAGGACTAATTGTGCGCCAGCAGCGGAATTTGTGCGTCTTATAATTTCGGAGATATTCATTAAAAACCGATTCCGCCAGGGTCACGTTCCCCCAGCGGCATGATTTGGAAAAAGACGGTCTAGCTCATAACAAAGTACATGACTGAGTAGCTTTCGTCGTTTTATAAATGTGCGCAAATAGCGGAATTTGTGCATCTTACGGTTTTCGAATTATTCAAGATTCCGCTGCAGTAACGTTTTTGGGTTTTCTGTATCTCGAAAACGGCTGATAGAAGAAATTTCAAAAAAAAAACACTAGTACACCTTAATTTGTGCGTAATTTGAGCAATGTTAGTTTTTTGAAAATTATGATATTTTTTTAGTAATTAATTTGTTTAGAAAAATCAGGAAATTCTAATTTACAAGGAAACAAGTGAAATTGCAATCGAATAAAGAGCACTCAAATATTCCTCTAGTAAACCCTAATAATATCTGCAATTGTGGATTGTATTATCCAGTCAATTAATGAGATATACCATTTAATTACGAAATTAATTTAGCGAAATTTTAAAGATTGAATTCAGTGCTTCTATAAGAGTATGAAACATGAAATTTTACATAAAATTAGAGCGTTCTGCTAGCAAGCTTTCTGTAAGTTTCAGCTTTGAATAACGTTAATTTAAAAAGATTTACCCAAAAGAAGAAAGAACGAACATTTTCCCTATAACCCGACCAAATTAGAATGTATACGCGAAAGCGGCCGCGCCATACAAAAGGATAACCTTCTTAAATGAAAGGTATATTGAAGGAAGCTTTGTAAGTACAGTTGCGTGCAAATGTTTTATTGACGATTGTTTTCTTAGTACCTACGTGCTCGTATAGCGGCCGGGACGAAGTTATTATAAAAGATACTTGTAATAAGATTTCTAGATAGAAAGTATCTTATCTAAGTCTTGCCGCCAAACATAAATGTTAACAGCACGGATGTGTTCCGGCATGAAGATAGCTAGTTCCCCATTGCGTTGGGGATTCTTTGGTAAGCCCGCTTCCATCATCGGCGTCATCATTACTCAGGTGAGATGATGCCAAGGGCTTAACAACAGAGGATTAAAAAAAATCAACATTAAGTAGTATCAATCAATCAATTTGTAGCATACTGATTAATAGTTCGAGAAGGTTAAAATAAAAATTAAAAAGAAGAATGAAACAATGAAGAGTTCTGAGAGAAGAAAAAAGAGATCTGCTAAAATCTGCCACACTACGTGGAACCCTGATATTATGGATAATTATGTATGTGGTTCACCTACATAAAAATTAATAAACGGGAAATTCCCGTACTACCTTGCATGAAACAAAAGTTGCTAGCTCAGAACCTTATTAAAATTATTTTCTAGTTTGCAATTCATAAAAAAAATATATAACTTTTCTATTGCTATTTAAAAAAAGTATTTCCTTGAAAACTGCCAAGAACTTTTTGAATCGTCAGCTTATTCTGCCTGAGTTAAAATTTAGTAGCCAAATCTGCCCAAATGGCAGAAATCTGCCACATGGATGGGTGCACATCTGAACGGGTTTCAAAAACACGGGAACTCGCGCGACGGGGGGAGCTCATCACCTGTACCCGTGCCCCGGGGGCTACCTGTGTGAGGAGCGCAGCTCAGTTCAAAGCGATAAGATAAACACTTTGATCAGAAATTAACAAAGCATTGATTTGATTATATCTGCTTTGCGAGAAATATACCTCAACACAACACAGCATAGAAGTAATTAGTAATTAGTACTTTATTACCTCTATAAAGTACTAATTACTTCTATGCTATTCTATGGTATGGTATTTGTTCTATGGTACTAGGTAGAAAAAAAATATTGACGATTTAAAAGCATGTGCAAAGCATCTACTTAAACATTTTGAGTTTTATGCCGATACATCAAAAAGTTTGTTGTTCAAATTGTCGATGTTACCCGATTTTAGTTAATTTAAATACGACGCCAAATAATAAAACATATATTAACATCATATCAAATTTTTTTCTGCTTAATTGTCCAATTAGTTCTGGTTGTATGCTACCAATTTAGGAAGGTTATCCTTTTGTATGGCGCGGCCGCTTTCTCGTATACATTCTAATTTGGTCGGATATAGGGAAAATGTTCGTTCTTTCTTCTTTTTGGTAAATCTTTTTAAATCAACGTTATTCAAACCTGAAACTTACAGGAAAGCTTGCTAGCAGGACGCTCTAATTTTATGTAAAATTTCATGTTTTATAGTCTTATGGGAGCACTAAATTCAATCTTTAAAATTTCACTAACTTAATTTCGTAATTAAATGGTATATCTCACTAATTGACTGGATAATACAATCTAGAATTGCAGATATTATTAGGGTCTACTAGAGGAATATTTGAGTGCTCTTTATTCGATTGCAACTTCACTCGTTTCCTTGTAAATCAGAATTTCCTGATTTTCTAAACAAATTAATTACTAAAAAAATATCATAATTTTCAAAAAACTAACATTGCTGAAATTACGCACAAATTAAGGTGTACTAGTGGTTTTTTTTTTTAAATTTCTTCTATCAGCCGTTTTCGAGAGACAGAAAACCCAAAAACGTTACTGCAGCGGAATCTTGAATAATTCGAAAACCGTAAGATGCACAAATTCCGCTATTTGCGCACATTTATAACACGACGAAAGCTACTCAGTCATGTACTTTGTTATGAGCTAGACCGTCTTTTTCCAAATCATGCCGCTGGGGGAACGTGACCCTGGCGGAATCGGTTTTTAATGAATATCTCCGAAATTATAAGACGCACAAATTCCGCTGCTGGCGCACAATTAGTCCTAATGATGCTCTAATTCCCTATTATACTCACATTCTTCTTAGCTACAACATTCCGCTGGCGTAATGGACACCTCCACGTATGGGTGAGGTCCAAGAAGCTTATAAACCAAATCACTATCTAAGACCGGACTGAAGACAAAAAAATATGACCTTGAATGTGCTTCTCTCTTTCTTTGAGAGAGCTGCTGTTTTATTCTAAATAGGGTAATTAGAATGAGACACAAGCGCATTCAAGGTCATATTTAATGTCTTCAATCCGGTCTTGGAGAATGTTTTCTCCAGTTTGATTATAAGCTTCTTGGTGAGGTCAAAAGTAACAACTTTTATTCCGACAATTTTCAAATAACCACTCATTTTACGAAGTTATTTCTAAATAAAGATTTCTAAGAAGTTAATTACTTTACTATGCATAATGCATTTCTGCGAGGATTGCCAATGTGGATTCCCTATTTACTATTGATATTCGATTGATTTACTTGTTGAGTCTTGTGAGTTGGTCGTGGCTAGAAGCGGTCGTGGCTCAGTGCGGCTTGCGTGGTCGCATCGATCACGCAAGTTAACTGACTACAGATACGGTCATAACCTGGATGGGTTTGACTGTTAGTGGCATTTATCTTGACCGTTTCCGTGCTTCGCAAGGCACGTTAAGCCGTTGGTGCCGGCTGCTATCGCTAGCAATCGTTAAGCCATGTCAGAGGCCGTATAGGTGGCTTGGAAACTTCTGACACTGGGGTTGGCTACTAGCCCCACAACCTCCACCAATCCGGACTTGGCCCCCGTGTGTGGAGTATGGCCTAAACCTTCCCAAATTTATGGGAAGAGACACGTGGGAAAGTTGATCAGAATCAGGAGTAGAAGCCCTGAATAAAATTTGACGCACCTGTAGATTTACAGCTTGTATAAGTCGACGACAGGAAGCCTTTGGATGCGGGCAGCGTAGGATCTGGGGTTATTCCTGTTTGTCTCCATGAGCCTGTCCCCGAATGGGGAATATGGGGAATATGGGGACAAACAGGAATTTGTTCCCGAAAATTATTTATATCAAGAATTCAACGCTTTGAACATTTCTTATTCTAAATAATATCTTTGATGATTCTAATAAAAGTTCATGATAATTATTTAATGGCAGTTTTAATATTATTTAGAACAAGAAATTTTAAAAGCGTTGAATTCTTGATATAAATAATTGTCGGGGACAAATTCCTGTTTGTCCCCAGTGTTTTGACTTAATCTTAATGTGGGGAGTCCCCACATTAAGATTCGGGGACAAACAAAATGAAAAGTTCTGTTTGTCCTCATTTGGGGACAGGCTTGTGGGGACAAACATGATTAACCCAGGATCTGTCGGTGTCGGTGTGTAAATCTTTGGGGGAGGCCTTTGTCCAGCAGTGGACGTCTTTTCGCTGATGATGTTGATGATGGTGGAATTAAAAAGTAGCGGCAATGCACACCATGGAAACGGCTGGGAAAAGTGCCCAATAGGGAGTTTTCAGATGACGTATGTCACACCGTTCATAATATTCTCAATAGATGGGGTTTCTAAGCTTTGGCAATGTTTTTTTAAAAGCAGCGTAGAATTTACGGTAACGAAAAAGGTTTAAATTGTTGAAAATATATAAAAAGCCACATGAACAAAGATTCTTATTAATTGAATTAACAGAAACGATAAATTTCCAACTTGTTCGATTATGGATGACCTGGGTAAGTTCTGGTTTCTCTATTATATGTAATTTCTTCTTCCGAACCAAAAATAAATTGATTTTAATTAATTTTTATGATTAAAATGCAATTTATAACTCGGTATCATGTTAAAATTCTTTTTAGAACTACAAAAACAATACTGACAGCTTTGTGCATCAAAAATTATTTTTTGGATCAAAATACAAAAAAATGTTCAATGAAAAGTAATCTTCGAAAGCTATGCATCATTATTATGATATTAATCAGTAATATCAATCAGTTTTGACGATTTTTTTGAGATTTTCTTATTTCTAATGTTGATCAGCGCCATCTACTTGAGTTTAGAGAAAGCCGTGGAAAATTCCCTATTCTTCCGACTCCGAGTATACTACATACTTTGATCGAACGTACCTTCACTTTTATTTGTCTTTAGTATTTGAGTCTGGTAACATTGATGTTCTGTCATGTCTATCCAGTCAATCAAAAACAATGACGTAGGAGATAATGGACATGGCATACCTACAGAAAAAGCGTGCATACCTAAACTTGCTGAGAAACGAAAATGGTCGTTCGGCATAGTGCATACCCATTATATGAGATATGGTTTTATCGATATCACCGGCATGCAGAGAATGAGCGTCTATTTTTTTTGTAGTCTACTCGTACATAAATCGCAACTGATGGCGAACTTTCGATTATTTTATTATTATTTGACGATAATGGTCAAAATTGAATTCCTAAACTAGAGATGGGCAATAACAGATTAACGAAATGAAACAAGAAATTAATTATATTATATTGGTTTTATCAGTTAATTAGTATGTAAATGGTCTGTAATCACCAATATAGTTACTATCTACTGTGTCTTTTACACTTAAACAATAAAAGGCAAAAAGTAGGAGACAGAAGATGTGAAATGAGTGTAGATGGCTCGTGTCTTGCAGCGCTATAGGTGTAGGTATTCAAAATAAAGACAAATATTCGGAACTGTATTTTAATTTACAGCTTGGCCGTAAAGAGTTGAAAAGAAATTAATGATAGCGCTGTTGGATGCGAGCAGCACAGGACCGGTCGGTGTGGAAATCCTTTGGGGAGGCCTTTGTCCAGCAGTTGACTTCTTTCGGCTGATGATGATAATGGCGCCACTATCGCTTACATTCCAACATTTAATACTACAATCTAAATGAATTTAATACTTGCAGGTTTTTAATATAAAATGAAATTACTTTTCATCATTGTATTCAATAGTTTGTTTTCTGCATCCCTATAACTATATGAATGGGAAAATAAACAAGCCTAGGACATTTAAAGAAAATTTATTTAGTTTTATTCACATAAACATTCTGGTCGAAATAAATAACTTGATGATTTACACCTGATATGGCATCAACATTGTCATCTTCAGAATTTGAGCTGCTGTCACTGCTTTCCTTGGTGCCACTGTGTACGAATCCTTTAGCTGTTCCAGGACGTACAATAATACAATGTTTTCCTCTTAAAACATCATGCTTAATGCCTTTCAGATTTTTCTGTAATCAGAATTTAACATTATATTTAGGAAGAATGCCGTGCCTGACGAAATTGATCAACATTATTAAGTCGCGCTATGTATATGTATCGCGCTTATCCACTTTTTTCCATATTATGTAAACAGAACAACGAAGAGCATTTCGAATCGTCGGCTACCAGGATATTTCAGATCGGCTTGATCCTTGGCGCTGCGTAGAGATGTAGCCTCATGTAGGGGTGTCTATGGGCGACGGTAATCGTTTACCATCAGGTGATCCATCTGCTCGTTTGCCACCTCTGCCATAAAAAAAATGTAAACAGAAATAACTGAGGGATTATATGAGTGACTGTAAATTTGTGAATAAAATTCACCACTGACAACACTCTTAATCATTAAGTACTAACGTGGGTAGGTATACTTACCATTAAAAATCTTAATGGTACAGCTTCATCATGCAATGTTGTTTTGTCCAATGTGCGGTAAACATGATTCATGGAAATGTCGCGAACAGATGTTGATGGCTTTTGTTGATGTTTTCTATGCCAATTGCTGCCAACCACTTTTTCTTTTTATATTCACTTCGGGGAAGCCTAAAAAAATTATATGTAAGTAACTTTTTCTAAAATTCATCATCATCCTACATAAATATCGATGTCTAAAAGAGCCCCGAAGAACAACACTAGCCACGTTAGAGCCGTAAAATATTTTAATAAAATAAAGTTAAAAGACAGACTGAAATTATATTGAAAAGCTACTTTCGGTTATTTATATCGCTTATCTTCTGCATTAAGACAAATACGTAATTTAGTTTGTGAAAATAAGGTATATTTCAACAAGATAACAATACGTACCGGTGCAGTGTAATGTTCGGCCGATTTCGGCTCATTTTGATGCCACATCCTGTAACACTACAATTAGGCATCTTAATTACTGTGTTGTTTCACTTAATTTATTATTTTCGGATGCTTTGTTTAACCATATTTAACAATTTTCAATTAAAACACTCGCGAGCGAAGGCACTTTGACAGCTTATGTACCAGTGACACCGAGAAACGAGAATGGCGAATCGGCCGCAAAGAGGTATTTTGCTGACGTCACGAAAACAAAGTTGCCATTTTGTAAAGGACAAAAATATTGTTGTCCTTTTTTTACTGAGAAGAATTACATAAGTTAGAAAGAAATAAAAGTATATTTTAGAATTCGCTATCAAAATGGCACATATTTGTATAACTGATTGTTCATATAGACAAATATTTCATGTCCTCTAGTTTCTTTGGTCTGAGATCAAAAACCGCAAATGGTTGGTATGGTGGCCTGTTCACGATCACGAATTTTAGAAGGTGTAAAATTTCAACAATCTCGTTGTTTTACTAACTGTTGTAGGAATTTTCGTTCAGAATTTGCAATAGTTATCTAATATATAGTTTTACGCTGACTGCTGATCTCGAAAGAAGGCGTGGTAAATACCAAGTTTGAATTTCCACTGTCACGAATTCAGAGTTCGTAAGTTAACGTTTTTACTTTATTAAGTATGAACTGGTACATATTGTGTAAAGATTTCACGCAGGCGTATGCTCCTATGACCAACGTTAAAAGTTGAACTACCTACTCATCTTAAAAAAAACAAAAACGTTGTCCTGCTAATGATTCGGAGGAAGCAACTGAGTTGTGCAGTAGCATAAAGTAGTTGGCACACTGGGTTACTGAGGATATATATGATGATCTGGACATAGAGAAGCCATCAGGTAAAATTAAGTTGCACTCATTTTTAAATGGTGCTTTATGGCATACACTGCTAACATCCTGCTGTTAGCGTCTGCGTCAGATGTACTCTTAAACCTTTTAGTGCCCTATGTAGCCAAATACTTAATTATTAGTAGCCGACTAATCTTACTCTGCTTCCACTGTGCATAATTTATACGAGTTTGTCAGGAGTTTAAGATTAATTTTACCCAAGCATTGAATATCTATCTAATTATAATTATTCTAGAAACTTGTGGTCTAGTTTATGTGCTGTTGTTTAAAAAAAAATACTAATAAACATTTAGAATTACTGGAAATTTGTGGGCAATGCCTGACATAATAATTCAACTCAAATTTTAGATCAAAGATGACTACATCTTCTGAAGATGTACTGCTTAGTGTCAATTTTGTGAAGTACAAAAAGGGAGACGGGACCTTATATGTGATGAACCAAAGGCTGGCTTGGATGTTAGAAAATCGTGACACTGTAGCTGTCTCCCACAAGTTTGCTGATATCAAGAGTAAGTTGTTTTTAAGTTGAATACTTCAAAATTGATATGAAAGGCAACACACCTTCATTGCAACTAATGTTTTCTTGTTGAGCATCTGCGAATTGACTTGCTTATGCTGTAAATTATTCATAATTGTCTAAAACTATCAAATAATGGAAGTATTACCTATTATAACACTAATTTATATAGTTAACTTTGTAGGACTTGATTTGGTTCATGGTAGTCATTTTCTGAGCCCGTCTGGCTAGCTGTCACCATCTTATCTAAAACATCAATTTTAATGGCATTGATGTGTTCTGGCATGGAGTTAAGATAACTAGTTCCCCATTATATTGGGGAATCTTGGTAAGTTCGCTTCCATCTTTCAGCATCATCATCACTTACCATCAGGTGAAATAATGCCAAGATCTTACCAATTAGGGATGAAAAAAAGGTAATTACCATTATGAAGTAATTTAGAAGCTAAATGTCACTCCAAAGAAATTCTATTTTACAGAGCTCTAAGATTGATTTTACTGCTTATAATTATTAAGATGATTCAGTTTACAGCTTAACATATATTTTCTGAAATTTTGCGAATTAAAGATTCTGCCGCTAATGAGATGGAGTTTTTTTCATTGCGTGTGCGAATTTTTGTTACTGAAAAGCGAGCATAGTCGAGTGCCAAAGGTAGATCAAATAATTGTCATGGTAAAAAAAGCAATGCTGACTTTTTGATAGTCCAATTGATCAGGGACCGGGGAAGTAGTCCATCAACGGGGGGGGGGGGGGTCAAACTTTGTGAAGGATAGCACAGAGAAACCTTTATCAGGTAGTATAATAAAATTAGAGGGGGCGCGGCCCCCCCGTTTCATTTTAGGGGGGCATTTGGCCCCCTCTGCCACCCACTTCCTCGGCCACTGCAATTTATTATAAGTATGTAGTAGTACAAAAATATGTGTGTAACCGTCCTGCCACCATTATAGATTTTTGACTTAAATAAAACTGTATGTTACTACATTTATTTAATAATACTACACTAGATACTTCTTTATTCTGGGAAAAGTATAAAGAGGTAATGTCCATGCAAACCCAGCCTAGATTATACAGGGTGTAAGGGACAGGTTTCCGAAAACTTTAAGGGCTTGCTCAGTTGACGAAACTGATCAACTTTCCACAAGAATTTTTTTCAGGAAACAAAAAATATTATCTGATTCTCCATACAAACTGTCCAATCAAGTTTATAATTTTGTATGGAGAAGCCGATTTTTTTTAGTTTCCTGAAAAAAATTCTAGTGGAAAGTTGTTCAGTGTCGCCTACTGAGCAAGCCCTTAAAGTTTTCGGAAACCTGTCCCTTACACCCTGTATGTAATTTTTTATCATACCTCTATTCTTTCTAGGCATATAAGTAATAAGAAGGATGCTCTTATATTTCTATGTTAAAACAGGGTGGATGAATATCGAATGTTTAGTTTATTTTCTTTTTATTTAGTAATGATATCACTGGGCTTACCAATTGTGGATAAAATATTATTAATGGATAATTCAATTTCGTGGGTTATTTAAAGTAATGACTAGACTGACTGAAAGGACTGACTCAGTGGTTTAGTGGTTAGCGCTCCTGACTACTGATCCGATAGTCGTGGGTTCGATCCCCACCCAGGGCAAACATTTCTGTGATGGATTAGCAGATTTTTTGCTCTGTGTCTGGGTGTATTATATATGTATATATATGTATGTATTTAAAAATGTATATGTATTGTGTATGTACATCAGTCTCTGATTCCCATAATACAGGGAATCCTAGTTTGGGGCAAGATGATTGTGTGTGATTTGTCCCTGATATTTATTTATTTTTTATTTAATTTATCATGACATTTTGTAAAATTGGCATCTAAAAGCATGCAATAATTTTTAGCGCAAAAAATATCTCCTGCGAATAAAACAAAAGTACAGCTGCAAGTAGTCCTCTATGATGGAACATGCTCAACATTTCACTTCGTGGATCCAGCTGGTCACGAGGCACGAGCCAAGGCTAGAGACCAAGTCAAAACACTGCTGCAAAATCTTCTGCCTAAGTTTAAAAGGCAGATTGATGGAGAATTAGAAATGAAGTCAAGGTCAGTTGTCGTATTTTATAGTGAATATTACTATAATGTATTACAAATCTGAAAGTATGGATTTTGTTTGTTTGTTCCACTTCTACATCGAAACCACTGAACGGCTTCAGATGAAACTTGGTAGGTAGATAAATCAAGCACACACATAGGCTTAGTTTTATCTAGGAAAATGCATGTTTCCCATATAGCTGTTCTTCATCATCATCATTGTCAGTCATTATTATTTCATAGAAATTATTTAAGGGCGAGCAAAGCAAAAAAATATGGTTTTTTTTCTTTTCACATTCACTTTCAACGGATTGATCAGATTTTTGAGTGTAGTGAAACGCTTGTAGAAAACTTTTTATCCCAGAAAAAAAAACATGCAGCCAAAGCTGCAGACAAAAGCTAGTATATTTTATAATTTTGTTGATCTTATTAAACTTTGTTAATTTTACCCAGGTTATTGTCTCTCCATCCAACACTAAAACATTTGTATGAAGACCTTGTCATATCAAAAGTAATAAACAGTGAAGAGTATTGGAATACACCCACACTGAAACATTATACAGAAACAAACAATGTGAAGCAAGATGCTGGTATGTATGGTCGGCAATTTACTGTTATACTATTTAAATTTCAAAACAGGTAGTTGCACTCTAAATGTTAACCGTTACTTCAGTAAATTTACATGTAATGTGTATTGGTTTTTGTAAATTTTATTTATAGGTGTATCCGGAGCTTTTCTTGCTGATATTCAGCCTCAGACAGATGGGTGCAACGGACTCAAATATAATTTGACTCCGGACATTATTGATGCGATATTTAAAACGTATCCAGCCGTCAGGAAGAAACATGCCGACTATGTGCCAAATAAGATGAATGAGTCGGAGTTCTGGACCAAGTTCTTTCAGTCTCACTATTTCCATAGGTATATAGATAGAGTACTCATAAAGACAGAGAGTAATCAGGCTTATTATCTGATGAAATTACTAAAGTTAGTTTGTATTTACAGAGACCGCATAGCGTCCTCCTCTAGTAAAGATTTATTTGGAGAATGTGCCAAAATGGATGACCAAGCTATAGCGTCGGCCATGAAACACACTACTTTAGATCTAACGGTAAGTATAGAATTTGTTGAATGAATTCTAGTCATCCCCTATATTTGTCTTGAAAAAATTAAACATTCCTTTTATATTTTGTGTAGGTGGATTTACCAAAATTTACGGATCCAATTCCTCTATTGCCCACTGACGAAGAAACGCCGCATGAAAAAGAACGTGGCGACAGCACATCCATACACCGCAATATGATTAAACGTTTCAATCAACACTCTATTATGGTAAGCGAATTAGGTGGTCTGATTTTATGATGTAGACTAATTCAATTGTACCTAATGTTTTAATAAATATATTTTTCGTATAATCTACTCTACGATGGTGTTATGTGCAAGACATAGGCTCAAATATGCAAATACTGAGTCCGCCAGGATTCAGTATGCACATAATGCATGAAATTTTACTCTGGGAAACTGAAATTTGCCATAAACATCATCTCAGCCAGGATTCAGTATGCACATAATACATGAGATTTTACACTGATATTACTATTTTTCTGAGCATTCAACGGTGTGTGGGTGCAAAGTATTGTATTTAGGTCAATACACAAAAATACAAATCGAAAAAGTGAACTTCTAGATCTAAATTGCATTACTTTTTGTAACCAGTGTAGTTATCAAAAAATAATGCGATTTTTTTCTTGACTCATTTCTACACGCCTGCTTCTCAAATCGTATCCTGATTAGAGCCCTTCTCTTAAGAAAGTTTAGCTCAAAACTACTGTAACCGTTGTTCCAGGTGCTCAAAGCAAGTAATAAAACAAATTCTAGTAATAGCAATAATAGTAGTAAAACAAATAACAACAACAATAACAATAAAGTTATTGAGAATGGTGTGAAAGAGACAAATGGCGTTGCTGAAAAGAGATCGGCAGACGAGAAAAGTGAGGCCGAGCCACCAGAAAAGAAAAGGATATTAGAAAAAATACACTATGAAGACTTAGAAGACTCTAATAGCAATGAGGATACTCAGGAATTAAAATTATCAAAGGTTAGCATAACAGCTATAATGAACTACACAAAATATTTATGTGAGTAAATGTTTTTTTTTTCAAAACAACCGATAGCTTATCCTTTTTACTACATTTATGATTTACAGATAGAAAGGTACTTGTTAGGTCCATCAACGCAAGTGAGCCAAGCTAGTTCACATTCTTCGGGTAGTCCACCACTATCGGCTTTATCGTCAATATGTCAGGTAACGTTATTTCTTTGATATAAGGCGTATTATTTCTTGATTAGTAAATGAGCTCAAGTATTATAATATTTACGGCATCGTTTAATACTTACCTAATACTATGCACAGAAGTTGAAAATCATTTTGCCCTCGCTTTGTTTCAAGCTATAGTTTTGAGACATTTTGACTCAAAAAGGGGGGGTATATAGGTAAGGATAAACGTCACTGCTCCCTGGTATAGACTCATTGGTTCTCCTTGCAGTTCTAGTTAAGGATACCTCCATAGGTGTCATCTCCAACACCACATTTTGAATACATCTATCTTTTTGCACTCGCGTTTTTTAAATATGTATCTATTTTCCATACTTTTACAGATAGTTGAGAAAACTTATAATTATTAATTCAATATTTTAAGTTGTTTGACGTAATATTATTTTTGTAATACATCGGAAAAATAATAATAACATGAGTACAAAAATGTTTTCATCTTAGGTGAACCACGGTATCAACAATTATTATTTTTTTCTTTGTTCCCCAGACTTTTACATAAATGAAAAATGTAAAATCCTGTACTATTAAACGAGTTAGGTGTCCCACCGATTTCGAAAACGGCTTGAAACCTTTCGACGAAAATTTAGGATTAGGGGTTAAAAACCAGAAATCGATCTATGAGGGAATTATCTTCGAAAATATTAATATTAGGGAGATTTGAGCGAAATATACATACAATATATGAACGCATATGATGCTTATTTTTAACCACTTACATAAGTGCATAGTGGCCTGACGGTTTTGGTGCGGGCCACTTACGTTTTAGGTCCGGATACGTATCCCATTCGTATCGTATCCCGTTTTTTGTCTTTTTATTTTTATTTTGTGTGAACTTATGTAAATAAAATATTTATATTTGAACGAATTTTTATTTATGGCGCTTTTTGCCGTATAATTTAATTACATACCTGATATTATATAATTTATTTTATTTCGTTATATGTATTTTTTTATAATGGGATAAATTGCATGTATTTTTTTCAATACAATCAAATTATAAAAAAACATATAGATTCTGAAAATTCAGAACAAATATTGTTTGTCCTTTCATCCCTTAGAATGCCACTATCCACTTAAACAACACCCTGCAAAATGTTTCATAGAAAATAAATCTTATAGGTAAAGGTAACAAGTCTTATAACTAACAATAAACTCTCCTCACAGGAATGTGACTCTGGGGCACACCCAGGCGTCATCATTTACACTATGTGTGCGTAATTTGAGCTCGTATACATGCGCGATATACGCAAAACTATTAATTGTAAGGCAACAAATAGTTCTAAATCCTTATTTAATTGATATTAATTTGTTTTATTAGCGTAGATTGATATTGTAACTGCTTATTTTACGTAGTATGGTTTAGGGTTATCTAACGCCATCTGTCGGATTTTTTTCAACCAGGGAGCACTGTCAAAAACTTACAAAATTACAATCTATTGTCAAAACTGTTGTGTTTCATTTTTGTCTTTGGTTTCTTATCTCCTTATAAAACCAAAGGGGTTGAGTGTGCCATTTGTTCGATCACTCCAAGGAGCCCAATTATGTTCGTACATCTCGTACTCACCCGCATAAATGTGCATGAGATAGATGTCGTGTGCGAGATTTTTGTCAGTTTAATTTCATAACCGTGTTATAATCGCGTACCTGCTTATAATGTATTGTGGTTTAGGCGTGGTCGAGCGGCCAACAGTGCCAGCGGCCGGTCCGCTTGAGCGCTGCGACGGCCGTGGGCGCGCTGGGAGAGCTCAGTCCGGGAGGTGCGCTGATGCGGCAGCACCACGCCATCTGCTTGGGTCGTGAGTACAATATCATTATAATTTCCAGTCTAGCCTCTTCTTTTTAGCTGATTCGGCTTAGTTCTAGTTTTTTGTACAACAAAGATGTTATGTTTGAATCACCTACCCTGTAGACCGTAAAACAGCTTTTGTTGTACGCTTTTTACAGTCATGTGAACCGTTTCTTAATATTTTTCAGAGCTTATTCCAGTCGATATAAAGGAGGAGGTCCACCGGCTATACCTGTCTGGCGGCGAGATCCTGCGCGAACTGTGGCGCTGCTTCCCAACGCCGGGCTCCGCCGCGGACACAGAGGAGACACTTGCCAAAGCGGAAAAGTTCCATGACGCCCTACTTAGATTTAAAAATGTCAAGCTGAGGCCGTTTGAGGTATGTTAATTTGAGCTGATATCAGTGCTCTGATATGAAAGCGAATGTTTTAAGCGTTTAATTTTGTATAGATTTCCTTATTTTAGTTGAAACTATCACGCACTTTTGACTTTTACCATAAATGCATTTCTTACATGTCTTTTCTAGGAGAAACTGCTTCGTGATCTCTCGCCCCTAGCGACCGTGCTAACGCGGCATATGAACCAAATGATCGACACAGCGCGCACAAAATACGTAGTTTGGCAGCAGAGGCGGGCTAAGCTGCGGTAGTACTGAATGAATCTTATTTTATTGTATGTAAAAATGCACAGTTCCACGACAGGACTTTATTAGAACTCACTGTTCTCCACCAAAAAAATATAAGGCGAGGATGTATAGAAAATGGAAATTTTCGTATAGCATGTCTATATGAACACCATTTTTAAAGATATTGATTAATATCCATAATAGCGTAAAATTCTAAAAGTATAACCAATGTCATTATTTTGTTGTTTCGTTTTAGAGGTAATTCATTGATATAGAAACTTATTTTTATAGATTCTATTTCTATGAAGTAATTTAGTCATTAGTATATTTTGTGTTACCAGATCACCTCGCCTTATAAATATTTATATATTACTGCTCTGATAGAAATAACTGATTAGGTAACATGATACTCTGTACAATCCCATTTGAAAATAATAACATTGAGGGCCTTTTCTCTCCATTAGCAACTATTTGTTGCACTAGCATTGCTTAAATTTTTAGTCTTCATTTTAATATTTATAAATAATAATACCTAATAATACCCAAACATACCGCCCAACTTGTATGAGATTATATGTCCATATTATTTAAGTTTCTTTTCGTCTTCTAGTTTGTGAAGCACTAGTTTTTGCACTGTCCGACCCGATATTGGTTATTGATACCGATATATCGGGGTTCTTCCTGTCTAGCGGGAACATAAAAATGTGGGAGGAGGTTTTGAGTAAAGGGGCTATATCAAAAGTTGTTCTATCGAATTATACTAGTCCTAGAATTGCTTCTGTATTTTTTACAGCCTGATAAAGAGGCGGTCAGAGTAGGTTTTTATGCTTTTGTGTTATTAAAATAGCAAGGCTTTTTTATCAATCGATCAAATTCATATTTTGGTTGATTTTAATTTTGTCAAGATTGGGCAGGGAAGGTTTGATTTAGCCAGTCAGCAGACACATTTTTTAATTTCCACAAATTTTAGGTTTTTTTTATATCTAGATTAGTTTAGATAAGATATTGTATTCAAACTGTACATAGATTTATAATTTTTATTTTGAGAACATTGCATGTTGCTAAGTTATAGGACAGATCCTTTATTTCCCTAAATTAACGGAATCGACGGAATGTATCGCCACCATAACACGCTACCACTGTTAAACTAATATCCTTGTCTCCTCAGAGACAATCTCCTTAGACACATTATCCCGCTAGACAGGAGGAGCCACATATCATACAATCATAGTTGTATGTTATGTATGTATAGATATCCTGGAAATATAACTAATATAAGCCAGGTGTAATTTTTAAAATTTATTTTATCTGTCGAACTGTATAACTACTTTTAACCGTCTATTGGCGTCCGACACCGATATCGCGCCGGCAGTGTAGAAATAATGTAAACGGTAAAACTCTTTAAGTTACTAAATTCAAGCGTTCCGCTGATGCTTGGAATCGTTGCCAAGGATTTTTATACAAACGTCCTGATGGATGGAATGGGAAAGAACTGGATGTCGCTTAATGCAGCCGACTTATTAATACTAATATATCAACAGTTTTTAATATGATTTATTAGAAAGAGAGCTGAAGTTTTAATAAAATTATGATATTAAGACGTGATGGCACAATAATCTTCTTGTAAAAAAAATTACTTAATTAAAACTTGTTACTTTATGTATTTTAAAGATAATACTGTTAAACCGACATAATTATGAACGACTTTATACCTACAAAAAAATATAATTTGAATACTGTTATAGATTTTTAATGACTTACATAATTACACAAGTTTTTGTCTACGTTCACTTTTTTTAGAAACAATGATTTTTTTATTTAAATCTCGGATTGTGGCACAATATTTGTGACTCAAAACAGGCTTCCAGGTTTTATAATGAATAGTGTACTGGTCATTTTCGATGAACATTTCAAAGCTTAAAAGGTATTATAAAATAAGTCTTCTGCTTAAAATATTTTATTCTGTCCGTGTCTTAGTGCAATATCACAATTTAAATTGTTTTTTTTTTATTCTGGAACAGTAGGAAATCTGAAGCAATATTAGGACAATATTTTTTTTTATAAATTGTATAAACTTTTACAAAGAGCAACTACCGCTCTATCCAGGATATTTCGCACTCAATCGATTCGACAAATTAACAAAAAAAAATGTTACTGCCAAAGACGTAATGTTACTTACGGAAGTTTACCTGTATCTCATATGGGTTCATATTTGCCCATACTGTTCTAGTTAAAAAAAAACACATAGGCTTTTGGTCTTACCATATTTTGCTAAAATACAAGGAAATATTATTCCAGCTGGGAATTTTGTTTATTAAACTTTAAATTTGCAGTTCAAACGGTGTCAGATAAATAATCGGATAGGGCCAATATATGTACAGACAGCCACAAAGATATCTGAACCTCTCCGTAATACACCATGTATCACGAATAGCTTTAGTAGGAGTTCAGATATCTCTGTGGGCCAGTGTACAATTTCTTGCAATATATTGTAACTTGTCATATCACATATTGTCAGATTATTATCCCTACCTAAAATTGTTGGTTGATTCAGAGCACTTATTTAGAAATAAGTTAATAATGGAATGGTTTTGATGTTAGCATTCTTGATTTTGTTACATCTCAGTAAAACATAGTAAAGAAAGACGTTCATGAACGATTTTGATGTAAATTTTTTGCTTATCACTATAGTATTATGACTGGCTAAACAGACACGTGATAAATGCAAACTTTAAAATGTATACTTGAACAATGTTTGTTATAAATTACCTCATATTAAGCACAACGCAGACAGCAGTGCAGAGGCGGCATTTTTAATGTTCGAATTATGTACTATGAAACCAAAAATAACAAAAGGCGGTAGCGTTGCTGTACAGTGGTGGCGGCAGTGTGAGACATGTAGTAATCCTTTTTAGTATGTGAAACCCGCCATACAGAGAGGCGCGGAGCTGGCGCGATCGCGGGCGTGCTGCAGAGGCGTGTTTTCAAATTGTGTTTATTTCAAATTTCATGTATAATTCATCATCATCAGCCAAAAGACGTTCACGTTAACTGCAGGAAAAAGGTCTCTCCCAAGGATTTCCACGCCGACCAGTGTTGTGCTACCCGCATCCAGCGGCTTCCCGCGATCTTCACCAGGTCATCGATCCACCTTCTACGAGCTACTACGTGCCCCGCCCACTGCCACTTCAGTGTAGCGATTCTGTGAGCTATGTTAATTTTTTAAGTTCTACGTATTTCTTCATTTCTTATTCGATTACGCAGAAATCTTCAAGCATTGCATGCTCCATCGCCCTTGGGTGACATTGAGCCTTCTTATGATGCCAATAGCGACCATGTCTCAGTTCCATATGTCAACACTCGCAACACACACTGGAAAAAGACCGTTCTCGTGAGACACTGCGGTATTTGGGACGCGAAGATACGGCCATTTGGTCCCAAGTATACGTATTCGTCAACGACTTCGAGTGTACAGTCTTCAGAGGTGTGGGCGCGGCGTGACATGAACATTTGACATCATTTTCGTTTGGTCCATGTTCATTCAGAGACCCACTTGTTGAGAGGGTCTACTGAGTTCCTCAACGCGACGAGATTTCTGTCTGAAGGGCTCCACTCTACATTCGTGTATCACAGGGCTGACACCGCAACGCTGACGCCCCGCCGCCGCACTGCCTCTATGTGTTTTACGCTTTACTCTTGACGTGAACCTTGTTAAGCATAGTTGTTTAAATTAAATATCCTGTATATTTAATTAACAAAAAGATGCGGCCATACAGGTGTATCAAAATAGATATTGGAACCGTTATTTGGGGCTTGTGTTTATTTTTTAAACGTGTTTGCAAATAAATAACATGGTCAATCTGCTGATCTGTGAAATGGCCAAATTTTACTTTGAGTTTGGATTAATGTTACTTAAAAAAAAAAAAAACATTTTCACTAGTATAGTGTTAGTAAGTTAAAAATTTAATTTCAATGTTATGCTTTATTTGTAATCAATTCATGTCACTGTTACAGTCTCATTAATAATAATTGTGTCCTTAGCGAGTAAACATTTTAAAACTTCAAAAAAGAGCACCATAAAAAATTCGGTCACCCATAAAGATATTTTAAAATTTATAAAAAGAACTCATAAAAATTTGCTTGTATTACAAAGTTGAGAGATGATAAGCGGTTGATAGAGCTATAATCAGACATATTTTGTTGGCAGTGACTTCAGTAGTGTTATGAATGAGAATGTTTGCCAAAAAAGGTCACGTGTTACTGGTCCAGTGCACCTTACCATAAACGGAACGTACATGTATATTTTCATAAAACTTTCCAGCTTGAATAAACAAAGGAATATTAAAGTAATGTACTTAATTGGTTATTGCCGTTTTGCTAAGTTTGAGTCTGATGATCACTGTACTTCACAGCTGATGCGAAATGTATACAGGTCTTTACAAGAGGGTGTGGTTATACTGCTTTCTAATCACGGAAATGTTTTTTTTTTCACAAGGACCCATAGTCTCATAGTAGTGCAAAACCGAAAATTTTATTCTTAGTTAGTGTACGAGTTCCTTTGGAAAATTTGGTCAGATTAACGAGTGAACTGAACACCGCCCATAAGCGCCCATAAAATAGAGGATGTTAAAAAAGTGTGTTTGAGATTTTAAGGGGTTACTTAGAATCAAGTACAGAATACAGGAAAAATATTGAAAAATTCCAATCTACAACTTTTTTTTCAGTTTCCCATACCATTCTTGGTTCACTATTCAGATTTAGTACGAGTAACTGAAAAAAGTTGTTGATCGGAATTTTTCAATAATTTTCCTGTATTCAATACTTGATTCTGAGTAATCCCTTAAAATCTCAAACGCATGTTGTTGACACCTGTATAACCACATGCTTTTTATAAACTTTGTATAGGTGATTGCTACGTTTTGGAAAAAAGAAATACCTAAGTAATAAATATCTTTTCCCACTTTTTAGGGCTTAAGCTTTAATTTTATGAACTTTCATTTCGCCCATCATAGCTTATGTAGGAACCGAAATGTATGAAATTTTATACAAGTAGCAGATCTTATTTGTGCGGTGATAATTTTTTTAAACACCCAACAATGTGAATATCCTTAAACGAGAGTTTATTGGTCGCGTTTCAGTTTTCGAGTATAAGTGAGGAACCCTACACTAGGAATAAATATAAATAAAACAAAGCGGTAAGCGCGTGGCTAAACACACACTTACCACTTTGTTTTATTTATAATTTATAATTATCTTTATTGTAATAAGTTTATACTAGATCAGTGTAATATCAACATATATTTATTATTAAAAAAGACCTCATGCAGAACCAAAATTCCATGTATTTCCCTGTTTCCCACATTTCACATTCATATGATCAGATATTTAAACAGTCACGTGGATAATGTAGATAATCGAAATTAGGCGTGCCTTGGATAAATAACCATTTTTACAATACTAAATATATAATAAATAACACACTATTTCTTTTATAAAAAAAATATTGGTGGTTATTACGTTAAATTGCACTTTGAATGAGTGATGTCAATGAACCTAAACTAATATTTTCAGTTTCAAATCTTCCAAAGCAATTATAATATGTGACGCTTTAGCTTCGTCAAACATATTTTTATGACAATGTGTGTTAATGTTTAATTTAAAGTGCTCTTTAACGTAAGCAGTGAATGTAATATGTAATCCATAGAAACAAAATAATTTGCCTTGTTCGATTCAGTGCCAGTAACTTTATATTTGTGTAATAGCATTCAGATTGAAAATGTACTTTCTACATACATCATGAATGTATTTATGAGCGCAGTAAATTTTTATTGAAAATATATGTCTTTATTATTTCTGCCCTACTCTGTGGTAACTACTACATAATATGTGAAATAGGCTAATAGCGCCATTGTCTGTGGCGTACCTATACAGGTTGTTAACAAAGTGTGTTGGAAAGAAGGGGTTGTTACTCAGAATCAAGTATACAAATTCTTGATTCACATTCAGATTTAGTATGGGAAACTGAAAAAAAAATTGTGGATCGGATTTTTTCAATATTTTTTCTGTATTCTATACTTGATTCTGAGTAACCCCTAAGGGCGTCCGCTGCGTTAAGCGGGTGCACGGCGCGGACGTCCGCCGCGGGGACACGCGCCGTGCTCCGTCGCGGACAAATTTAACCCGTCGCGGGGGCCCGTGACACGGATAACGCAGCGGCGCTCACTGATTTTTTAGAAACAGCTCCGCTCGTGTGCTCCGTAGCACGGACTCAGGAGCGTACTCCATTGCCCGCGAGGCGGGCTCCGCCGCCCGCGCCGCGTGCGACGGGAAACCCGCCTCACGCAGCGCTGCTCTATTAAATGACATGAAACGGCACCCAGAGCGGACGCCCGCGCCGTGCACCCGCTTAACGCAGCGGACCCCCTAAAATTTCAAGCGCACTTTTTTAACATCTGTATAAAATTGGAGTGACGAGGAAAAAAGTTCCTCGTACAAGATTTTATATGGCAATATTACTTCTAGTTCTTGGTTTTGGTCTGACTCGTTGGCTCAGTGTTCAGCGCTTCTAACTGCTGATCCGAGAGTCGTAGGTTCGTTACCTCTATATCTGAGATGAGCCATTTGTTTGATATGTGTACGGGACGCCGCGTTTTAGAAAACCTCGTGGGTGGATGCTAATTTGATAACTTATTGTAAAAAAAAACAACTGACTAACAGAACAGAAGATAAATGCATATGCATATGTCCAGAAGAATCGTTTGTGTACCGGGCGAAGCCCTAGTAATCAATCACTGATTCAGTTTAATGCCCATTCTCGTGGGTGTCCCAGCCCCCCACGTCTGCGCCCCAGTTGGGTTATTAATATCAGAGACAAATATATGTATATTAGTAACTGGTTCCCATAATACAGGGAATCCTAGAATGGAGTCGGATGACCGTTTTTGATTTGTCTCGGAATATTTATTTATTCTAAAGTTTTATTGAAAATTGTACCTCATTCTCTAATTAAATTAAAAACTTCATAACTTAGTGTACACGGGGGCCCTCTAGGTATTTTTACACCCCTGATATAGAACTGTGACCTCAAAACAAACCAAATCTACACATTGCCATGGCATACATTTTAAACCGACAGATCGATGATCCATGATATTGATATGTAGGTAATTCCTCAATCAACAGTTTTAGAACAATAAACTATTCTAAGATTGTACATAAAAAAGAAAGTTTGAAATGAAACATTCATTTTATTATTAATGTTTAATATTGTAATAATAAATATGGTTATTGTTTTATAACTATTTTAAACAATATTACTGTTGCTTTCTGCTGAAATAGTTGCTTCGCTTTTACTAAGCGTGCAGAGAAGCATAAAATATAAAACTAAGGCTATAACTGAATTCACAAGTGAGAAGAAATATTTAGGGACGATTAGAGGACAGAATACAAAAGAAATATCAATTTGCTTACTAATCGAAATTTGATTAGAAATTAGACAAATCCATTTGTTTTTGTATTTTATTATCTATTGTATCTGTAAATCGCCCTTTAAAGTTTCTATTTATTTTTCACATTCTGCATGTACAGTAAGTAAGTAATCGAATTTATAACTAGCTTAAGTAAATAAAGTATTCAAGTTTATGTTATGATTAACATAAAGTATTGATACAATCACCATCCAAAGTAGACGAACAACTCAAATAGCCATATATATAATTAATTGTAAGTATTCAAGTTTCAATGAACGTCTACAAAACAACAGCTTCTTTAAGCGGACCAGACACTATCAGTAATAATGACAGTATTTTCAAGTAATGACAATATACTAACATTATACTGACAGTGTAGTGGTTGGAATGATGGTCTGACGCATACTAAACGATGGAATGTCATTATACTGATGTAAAAATACTGTCATTATTACTGATAGTGTCTGATCCGCTTTATGTATCTATATGGATAAAATACAGCTACATCAGTTATTGTATTCCTTGATGTTAATAGAAACAATTAAATTGTTTACTTGGCTACTTGAGTGAGTCCTCTACTTTTGATGCTGACTACAATAAACAAAATATACATAGTTCCTTTTTCACATGAAAATAATATTTACGTACATATACATCATATGTATACTTGCTACTACCACGCGGTATGTTTCACAGCTATAAGTTATTGCTCAATACATAAAAATCGTATTAAGTAAGGGTCCCTATAAAAAATCGTCTCCAATACAAACATTTACTACAAAGGCCAATGGGTAAGAGTGTACCAAAACACAAAGCATTATGAACTATGTCAGTATAAGTTGCCCTTGTGGAGTAGATTATCTTTTCCTAAGAGAGCTTGTCTGAATTAACTTACAGAAAATAGATATGCCAACTTAGTTTATGGTTCATTCCTTTTTAGGGTTCCGTAGCCAAATGGCAAAAAACGGAACCCTTATTTAAGATACCATACAAAAATAATAATAAATAATTAAATAATTGATTATAGTAATTATTTTTATTCTTTAATAATAAGTATTAGGTAAGTATTACATACAAACAATTCATTTTTTCAATTATCATTATAATATTTATTATAATTATTATTATTAAAGAAGTAGGATTGCGGTTATTACGAAAATCAGTTCATCATTTAAAACATACATTTTTGTTTTCAAGTGAATTCAGGCTTGCTTTCTTAGAATGAATGGGGAACTTGCATAAATCACAGTTTTTATTTATTTGAATAAAGATTTAAAAGATTTTTTTAGTTATGTCCATTATTCACTGAGCTAGTGCTGTCTGAAAAGAGTGTCGCGGAGCGCGACCTGAAAACGCTCCATATAAAAGCGGCCAAGTGCGAGTCGGACTCGCCCATGAAGGGTTCCGTAGCAGCACTTTGGAAGTGTCTCTCGCGCAAACTATTCAGTTTAGAAAAAAATGATATTAGAAACCTCAATATCATTTTTGAAGACCTATCCATAGATACCCCACACGTATGTATGGGTTTGATAAAACAATTTTTTTGAGTTTCTGTTCTAAGTATGGGGACCCCCAAAATGTATTGTTTTTTTCTATTTCTGTGTGAAAATCTTAATGCGGTTCACAGAATACATCTACTTACCAAGTTTCAACAGTATAGTTCTTATAGTTTCGGAAAAAAGTGGCTGTGACATACGGACGTACAGACAGACAGACAGACATGACGAATCCATAAGGGTTCCGTTTTTTGCCATTTGGCTACGGAACCCTAATAAAAAGTAGCTATGTAAAGTAACGTCACTGCATAGGATTTTCGTCGTCAAATATATGAAGCGCGATGAAAAAGAATGATTAACTCTTTCAATTACTGTTTTACGTATATGCTGACCTAGAAGAAGATTTCACAAATATAACGGAAATTCTAAAAATATATTTTATTTTAACTTTGCAGAATTTTGGAAATTTCACACTTTTGAACCCTAATAAAAATAGTAAAAATAAATAGAGCGTACTAGATTTCTTAGTCTTTTTGTTTTGACGTCTACTATAATATTCATGTACTTTTACTGAAATCTAAAATTCATTCAAATTCCCCATTAAACTATTCCACGAGGGCAAAAAAAACAACAGTTTATAATGCTACAGAGCATTGGGTACGGTGCCGATACAAAAATATCCATTCTCTTTTCTTGAAAATGAACAGGCCAGCCGGTATAACGTAAGCAAAATGCAGAATTTTAGATTTTAGTAAGTGAACATGTTTCTTTTTAAGGGATATAAAAACTTATTGTTTTTTGACAACCCATCCCTAAGTCGAGCTATAAGCAAGCTACACGATGTATCCTCATGGATTATACCCATTGAACGCTTGTCAATATACAAACAAGGTAAAAGATATAGAACGAATTTTAGACACGTTCGCAACATGAAAGCCCAACATTCAAAGCTATGATATGACACAATTAACTCATTATAAACTAAGTCATTCTAGCGATGTTTTTTTTTCTTTTTAACCGGTGGATCTCACGGAGAGACCTGTACCACAAGTATGCCACACGTTTTAAAATTTTCCTTGTTTTACTGAAAATATACTATAATTATAATCGAAGACTCTACCGTACTACGTCATGCTCCCTGGCAGGACATGTAACGATTTTTTAATTTTAGTCATAAGGAATAATTGAACTCAATTAGTACTTCTTTGAAAAAAATATACCTCTATAGTTTAGGAGTACAATAAGATCGAAAGGCGTCCTGCTGTAGAGCATGCTCCCCAGTAAGCACATATGAATAGCTACGATCCTACGTATATCTGATAAAAATTTATGGTGTCAAAAAATGTACTCGACAAAACTAGTTGATTTTATGAAAAATGACTTAAATATAAACTTGAAATAAATAGCTAGCTACCAGGGAGCATGACGTACCGTACTGGGTGATTATGGCTCATATTGAACATTTCTTCCTTCTGACTATTTATCGATTTCAGTAAGTTTATCAAAAAAGTTACAAGACACCGACATAGATACACCTAGTCCGATAAGAGGTTTTTTAAACTAGCCAGTTCCTAAAAAGTTCAAAGAATACATATATTATGAACACGTCCTAGAAAACTTCAGATATAATACACATAATCACAGATCAAAGTAATATTCTTTACGTCTAACTAGCTTATTAATAAATAATTTGATTATAAATATAAAACGTCACAACAGCTAAACAGTAAATAATACAGAGTGTAAAAAAATTTTGTAAGTCATGTTAACTGGATGTCTACACAAAATATATACATATCTTTCGAGTCTGATTCATTCTAGGTATAAAGCCTTATTCCAGTTAACGAGCTATACCTTATTCTGCACACTCTTATAGCGGTATATTTGACACATACTTAAAACGTACAAAATAGACTAACTACATAGTAAAATTAGATAAAGATAATAATATGTGTGGTGGCGTGATAATTATTCGCTCTCATAATTTTTAATTTATATAAATTATTTGAAAGCTTTAACAATCCATACTACGAAAACTATACCCACAATCATGGCAATTATAATAAGAATGAACATTTTTCTACGGTATCGTCGTTGATGTTCGGCGGCTTTTGCTAACTCGTCCACGCCAGTCTCCACGTTTGAACTCGCTTGCTCAATGTGACTCTCGACAGTGTCTGAAATGATAATTCACAAGATACATATACAGGGTGACTGGTAAATCAACGGACGCATTTAAGGAGGTGAATAAGAAGCTGATACACATTCCAAATATGTAAAAAAAACATGACCTTAATTTTTATCATTAAAAAAATAATTTTAAAGTTCACCTCTACATTTTACTAAATACTAAGTCACATGTACGCGGCCTCGGGCAACGACCCCGAGTGGCGGCGCGGACTCGCAATACTGCGCATGCGCGTGAGCGACTGCTCCCGCGTCTCTGCCCTGCGCCGCGCCGCGCCGACCCTAGTCAGTCGCCCGCGGGCCGTCGCAGGGGTGGCGTGCGTTACGCGGGCCTCCCGCTCGTTGCCAACATTCTGGTTTTACTTACGTCGCTGTCACGTGGATTGCAGTGCCTTGATAGTGTTAATGGCTTATCAGTACTTTAACGTGGATACTGGGATATGATGTGGTGTTATGTGATGTCAGCTAGTGTTGTTAGACGCGAATTATGTCATATTGCGATGTATTACGAATTACGCAAGTTGCCGTCATAGGATTTTTTTAGGAGACTAAGAGCGTTTGGCCTTCCTCCAGTTCCTAACCCTGATCAAGGACGAGGAAGGAATCCTTCGTTATCCAGTGAAGCAATGATACAAAGCAATTTACTTCGATTACCACCCACGTACGCGGAATGCAGGAAGGCATTTCCAGGTATCCCAGTGGTTGGGGTAACGTATCCTACATGAAGACGGACTCCATCCTTTCATTATCAGTGTGTTATCAGCCTTTCCAAGAGATAGGCCTTAGCGACCACGAGCAGCACGGTGCACGCTGTGGGAAAGTGGTAAGTACCTAGGCATAGAGTTATAAAACACAAGAATAGTTGCGTTTTTAAAAAAAATATGTAACTTGTGTTTTTTGAATGTATGATTTTTTTGTTTTATACGGTTGAAAAGTATGTAAATTATCCTATCATCTCCTTAAATACGTCCGTCGTTCAACCAGTCACCCTGTATATGGATTGATAGCTGAACTGTGTGATTCCCAGCGTTCCCTGCCCGGATGGGATGGACGGACACCAGGCGGCGGCATTCAAAATAAAAAGGTTTTTTTATTTAAGTAGATGCTGACACAGAATTTTAAATCGTATTTTTTTAACCTAGTACAAAATTCCTACCAATGGAACTGTGTTCTGGTAAGACTTACAGAATCTGCTAGATGCATATGTGTATAGCTCAGACATATGATGAAATTCTTTAGCTGAGATTATGTTACTTCAATACTTTACATATCAACACTGCCACAGGTCTGCCATATAAATAATACTTACATAAATTTTAAAAATCTGTATATTTTTGTTTTCATTCTATGAAAGATGTGCTACAGCTAACAAATTTGCTTCTTACCGACAGCCTGCGCTTGAGCGTTCACCAGTTCTGCCAGCTCCTGCATTATCTGATTTACGTCGAGTACATCAGCCTCTATTTTATTAATATAAGCTTCTTTTTCAAGCAGCATACTTGTCTCGAATTGTACCAGACGGGCCTTAAATAAAGACATAATATTCTATAGATACTCAAACTTGGAAAGATCTATCTAACCTTAGAGCTATTTAATCTTTTTCTATATCATGAATTGTTAGATAAACCTCTCCAAATAATCTACATACTAAAATTATCTATACTTAATATATATTTTTCATCACAACAGTGGAGATTTAATTTTAATTTACATATTTTTTACTAGCGTGTCATTAATTTTGTATTTTCAGAAAGGGGGTGATCACACTTAATACTTTTACAATTCAAATGCAATATTGTCTATTACCTGTGCTTGTTGGTTAGCAAGTAAAGTTGCTTCCTCATCATCAGCAATTGCTTGCTGCTCCATTAACTGAGGGTCATTCTTTACACGAGGTTGTTTAGGCATATGTGCAGCCATCTTCTCCGATACTTGCTGTAAAAAGGTTGCTTAATTTTTCAGAATTAAATTGAAAAAATGCGCCAAAGCATACACCAGATTATAACTGACACGGTCCAAGGTAACCAGTTTTTTAACACATTTCCATTTCTTCTAAAGCACTTCATATAAGCGGAAAGACAACATCTGCTGATCAAAAGCCTATAAGGATTACTTTTTCCTGTGACACAGCCATTGACAGAGAAGCGTGTCTACTGTCTACGCTATGGTTGCTGGCACACAGTTGCACTCAATAACTTTCCTGCACCAACGGCCATTTGTACTATGATCGATTAAGATAACAAAAATAATTTTATTTGTTAATGCTATTTGGTAAGTTCAACTATGAATATAATATTTCCAAAACTAAAACTCTCACCAAAAGTTCTCCTACTTTACAAATTAAGTTGAGTGGTAAAAATCACATTGTTAATCTCAACTCAACACACTTACGTCCACAGAATTTGAGTACAAAATTGCATACCTTCTGCACAGTTGAATATCTAGCAAGGGCCTCCCTAAAAGCCTGGGTGAGACGTTCTACTTGCAACTTTTGTGGCTTATCCCCTCTGCGTACGACAACACCCAGTCGCTGAATATCACGAGCTGTAGCTGACACAGAACCATTCACTCTTTGCTGTGTATCATGTCTGCAAGTTTATGAAAGACTAGTTATTACAATACAACCTAAAAATTCAGTCAATTCAATTTGAACCTTACTGTCTAGTTCATAATTTAAAAAACACTGTTAGATAATGGCACCTCTACAATTAACACTGTTTACATCATATTTCTTTTTGAAGTATTTTTTATAGTTTTATTTGTATAAACTTTGGGCTGCAGGCTGTAAAAAGTGCAACTCGTGTCTATTTATTTCAATACTACAAAGTCAGAATAATGAGATCATAAACTAACATACACTCTATCTCTGAGCTGAACATTGTCATTAGGACCACCAATCTGCTTCATCATCCTTTCCAGTCCTCGTAGGCCACTGTTGATGGTGTTTATGTTGTCGGCAATACTCTCTGTCAGGTTATACAGTTCTGTGGGGCTGAAGTCAGCAAATCCCACTGTAGGTACTGCAGCAGTGGAACCATAGTCCCGGCTTGAACCGCTAATTGGCTCATTTTCTGACATTTTGAACCTGAAGTAAATTTTAAAAAATCATTATTTATGTAAGTACCTCCTTATTTCTTTTTATAACCAAAAAGAAACTAAGACTGAAATAAAATCTTATTTATTTTGGAAGAAAGACTTTCCTTTTGACATCAGCCTTGTCTGACAACTTGCTAATCATAGCTTTAGGAGACACTGCTAAATAGTTGAATGATTAAATGGAATATCATTACTTATTTTTGTATCACTATTAATATTATATACCTTTCTAAGCAACTGGCTCATTAATAACTCACTCGTGAAAAATGTGGTATAGTTTGTTTCATTAATGTTTCAAACAGAATAAGGTAGTTAGTAGTTAAAAACAAGTTTTGACTCAGGCATGCCTTTTCACATTAAATACATTACAAACTTAATTTTAAACAATTTCATCTAATCTCCAACAGTGTTTTCGTTCTTTCTGTGGGTAGATTGACGACAGGAGTAGTACTTTTGAACATTATACAATAAAAGAAGGCCCTTCCTTGAATGCAGTAAAAAATAAATAGAGAAAGCGATTACTCACCTCGCTCAGTGTGCCTTTAGGAAATGATGAGAAAGAGTTCTAAACGGCTGGCACAGAAAATTTTCAGACTCAGTTTTACACTAGTATTGATGGCAGATAACTAGATTGCAATTTACACAACAGCAGAATTTCAATTTATATTTTATTCCACTATGATGACGACGGTCTAAAGAAAAACAATGAGTGAAGTGAATAGCGCACACATAGGCTCGTTTGACAGTTTAAGAAGCATTCAGAACATATAATACTTTTTTTTTTTTTATGGCAGAGGTGGCAATCGAGCAGACGGATCACCTGATGGTAAGCGATTACCGCCGCCCATAGACACCCGCAACACCAGAGGAGTCACAAGTGCGTTGCCGGCCTTTGATTTGGGAGTACGCTCTTTTCTTGAAGGTTTGAATGTCATGTCGTATCGGTCCGGAAATACCGCAGGCGACAATTCATTCCACAGTTTGGTTGTGCGAGGCAGAAAGTTTCTAGTGAAACGCACAGTTGTGGACTGCCAACCATCTATGTGATGGGGATGAATATGTTGTCGCGTAGAACGATGGCGGAAAGAGGCGGCAGGGATCAATCCAAACAATTCCTCGGAGCACTCCACATTGTACATGCGATAGAGAATGCAGAGCGAGGCTACATCTCTACGCAGTGCCAGGGAGTCAAGCCGATCTGAAATATCCTGGCAGTTGACGATTCGAGTTGCTCTCCGTTGTTTTTGTTTTATTTCACCCCGAGATGGGGAAGGAAGGCAAAGGATCAGAGCCATACAGCCTAGTCTGTTGTAAATCTTCTGTCGTATTTTATAGGCCAAAAGCCATTTCTTCCGTATTTCTAGTCTTTATAGAATAAAATTCAGTTAAGGCCAAAGCCATTTCTATCGTATTTAAATTTCCTATTCTTCAACAAAATTATAGCACTTTTGATGAAGATTTCATGGACTTCGGAGAGCACTCGAAACACAGTCTACACACTTTTATTTCATTATCCTACATATTAGACACTTAAATGGCACTTTACTGAACAATACACTATCAATATTATGCATTAAAAACCACGATATCTATTTTTTCGGATAATATTATAAAACAAAAATGACAAACTCTTGCCGCGAGTTCCCGCCAAAAAGCCTATAATACATAATAAGTTCCTGTTCCAGTCCAGAGTATTAAAAAAAACTGACACGAGCAGATACGACCACGAGCAAGAAGCTTATATTATAACCAAACTGAAGAAAACACTCTCTAAGACCGGACTAAAGACAAAAAAATTTACCTTATAATAATAAGCTTCTTTGACACGAGACTATCCCTTTTACACATTTATAATCACAGTATTAAGTAAGCCAAATCAGCCCTAGACACTCAAACACACCACATTAACACGTGTACAGACAATTCAAAATGTCAATTTCTATGTAGTAAAAAACAATAACGCGATATTTGTATGAAGTGTCTGGGGCGTGATGTATAATAAGCTATCCTGCTGTAAGGGTAATAATTACTCTCACGGATGTATTCTGTATTCATTATGTTTTCATTGGTTAAGGAAATCAGATTTTACAGTTCAACTACAGTTATTTGGCGTGGGCTGTGGTCAAAAGCCTGAACTAACGCCGCCATCTTAAAAATGATTTTATTCTCAGAAAAATTCTATTTCATACCTCGGACATTCATACAAATATTGAGTTAACGTTAACTACATAGAAATTTGATACTTCTTCATGTGTACATATATTAATGTTTGTGTGATTATTTAGGGCTGCTTAGGCTAAGGTTTCTTGGTCATACCGCCTTGTCGTAAATGACACTTCTTTTTGTTATGTTGACGTTTTAGTAATAGGGAGTTTTCAGATGACGTATGTCACACCATTCATAAGATTCTCAATAGATGGCGTTTCTAAGCTTTGGCAATGTATTTTTAAAAGCAGCGTAGAATTTACGGTAGCAAAATAGATTTAATATTGTTGGGAATATATAAAAAGCCACATGGATATAGATTCTTATTAATTGAATTAACAAAAACGGTAAATTTCCAACTTGGTTTCTCTGTTATATGTACCACCACCATATCTTGCAACTGCAAAAGTTTATTTGAATACGAGGTATGTCAAAAAATTTTACCTTTAATGTACTTACCTTAGCATATTTAATTATTTTTTTTGTAATCCAATTTTTAACCATTATAACGGGTATTCATTTTTTGTTATACGCAACGCCTGCTTAATATTTAATAGTAATTCAAACCCTCCACTTCCTGATGTAAAGCGTGTGGTCTAGACACTACGCCACGGAGGTGGTTAAACTTGCTTTAAGTCGAAGTATTTTCATAAACTCAAACTCAAAATGTTTTTTATTTAAGTAGATGCTTTTAACATGCTTTTAAATCATCAATTTTTTTTCCCCCTATTTTTTGTGCGATTCGACTATACGTTACACGGAAATGTTTTCAGTTTTATCAGCAGAAACCCCAGTCGCAGACACTACCTACAGCAATTATCACGAAGTTTTTTATTGCTATGGAATAATAAGCAGGCGTTGCGTACAGCAAAAAATGAATACCCGTTATAATGGTTAAAAATTTGATTACAAAAAAAATAAAATATGCTAAGGTAAGTACATTAAAGGTAAAATTTTTTGACATACTTCGTATTCAAAGAAACTTTTGCATTTGCGAGATATGGTGGTGGTCCGGCTGGAAAGTATACTTCCCAGCCGGACCACCTTAAAAGGGCTATAACTTTTATAATACTTAGATACAATTAATTTCCTTGCAGTACTAAATAGTACAAAAAGAGTACATTTTTTAAGCATACTTACAACTTCCAAAGCTGTGGTGGTCCGGCTGCGAAGTACCACGCGGCTGTATAGCCTCAGAAGCCATTTACCTCTCTCCATACGAAAATAAAATTGTCTTTGGTTTGCCATTCTCTTGACAACTGGTCACAAATTGAAAATCACACAGGGGCGGGGTAGCCTTCAGAGAGCGGCAGGAAGTGTCCGTACTGTATAATGTCCTTCCTTATACTGTGGTTCAATGTTTTTAGAACTACGATTTACGATTATGACTACTAGAACTACGATTTTTATATGTATTTATTATTGTTTATTTTCTGAACGTACCTTAACGATGACAATGACAGGATAAGTGACAGTGACTTTTTATTGGCTTTGAATTCCGAGCTCAGATTTAAAAAGTCTGATTCCAAGTTTATTTGCTGTTTGCAGGTTGTGTTCTTTGGATGGTAAGGTGAGCAGCTCCTACTCAAGTTCATTTATCTACTAGCTACTCGTACTTTCATAAACGATTTTCATATTCCGAGTCGCGTCAGTCTGCATTAAACTTTAATACTTCTTAAAAACGGTAACTAATTGTAGATAAAATAATGTTACATCTTAAAAGGGAGTTTGCAAGAGTAGGTATTTATCTATTTATGGCTGACTGGCTGACTCGGTGGCTAAGTGGTTAGCGATCCTGACCTCTGATCCGAGAGTCGTGGGTTCGATTCCAACACAGGGCAGACTTTTCTGTGATGAGCAGAATTGTTTGCTCTGAACACCCCGGACACTTCATACAAATTTCGCGCCATGTTTACTACAAAGACATTCATGTTTGTACACATGTAAATGTGTGCGTGATGTAATAGGGTTGAATCTAGGATTCAATGGGGAAGAAAACGCAAAGCTATTTGCAGATGGCGCTTCGGACGCTTGACTCATAACAACTTTCAATTTGTTCCGCGTTTTTTATTATCGAGGTGTAATAAAATAGTTTTTTTTTCTGTAAAATGGTTAAATGGAAAATTTATGCGACTTGGACTGTTCCTTAATGAAAGTCGAAGTTCAAAAATACATAATTGAAAACGTAAGTTTTCCCAGGTCTTCTTCATCCAAGAATCTTTAGGAAATTAATGATTTCCATTATTATTACAACCAATCGCCACACAACGCGACATTTTTTTAATAAATCTTATGTTTAGTTCACGTGAACAGTTTTTCTATACGTTTTGACAGTTAGTGATGATTGTTATGAGTCAAGCGATATCAGCGCCTCTATCGGCGAGTTTTGTCAGTTTTCTTTCCCATTAGCCCTCATTGTTCTTTATTATTAGCTATACTTTTACAAATAAAGTAAAAGCTGTATACACCAGACAAGGCTGTATAGCCTTAGAAAGCTTAGCTCTTTCCTTAAAAAATAAAATTGTCTTTGGTTATAATACTGTGCTTTGGAACCGTTTTGGAACCTGTGCCAACCTCTTGACAAATGGTCACAGATTGGTCACACAGGGGGGGTGAGGTAGCCTTCAGAGAGCGGCAGGGAGTGTCCATACACTGTATAATGTCCTTATACTGTGCTCTGAGTCTGGGTGTATTATATCTATATATGTATGTATTTAGAAGTATATGTGTATGTATATCAGTCTCTGGTTCCCAAGATATAGGGAATCCTAGTTTGGGGCCAGATGACCGTGTGTGATTTGTCCCAGATATTATTATTATTATGCGGAAGTGTGGAAGCGAAGCGGTCGTGCGTGCGTAGCTCAGTGCGGCTTGCATGGTCGCTTCGGTCACGCAAATTAACTGACTACAGACACGGTCATAACCTAGATGGGTTTGACTGTTAGTTGAATTTTAGTTGGGTGTGTTGTGTGAAAAAAAAATGTGTTGGAGGGAGTTTCTTTAGGGCCCGCCGTTTTTTCTCACTCTGCAAACACTTTCCGAAACGGTGGGTTTTCGATACGAGTTCCGAGTGGTAGGAACCTCTTATTAGGTAGATAAAAGAATGACGTTCGAAAAGTGTATAGTGCTACCTACTTCGAATAAAATATTTTCATTTTCATTTTTCAAAAAAGGCCAACTAACTATGTTCGTCCGTCCGTCCTCTGTCCGTCTGTCTGTCAGCGGTCTGTATCTCATGAACCGTAATTAGTACCTAGACAGTCGAAATTTTCATAGAGTGTGTATTTCTTTTGCTGCCATAAAAACGAATAATAAAATAAAATTAAACATTAAAGGAGGTTCCCTAATAAAACGTGTTTCTTTTGGCGTTTTTTGCTCGATATTAATAATGGCAACAGGTAGAAAGAAGCTTGAAATGCTGACAGAATTTGTATTACTAGGTATCTATCTATAGTCACTATAAAAATAAATATAATAAAAAATATTAAAAAAATTAACACAAGAGACGTATTTTTTTGGAGTTTCTTGTACGATACGTTGTTGGTACGTAACCCTTCATGCGCGAGTCCGACCCGCACTTGGCCGGTTTTTATTCGACGTTTCAGTGGCTCGCAAGGCACGTTAAGCCGTTGATGGCGGTTGCTATCACTAGATGGCAGTCGTCAAGCTACTCGTATATAAACATTTTGAAATACAGGCGATACTCTAAAACTCAAGTAATAGAAACTTGACGGTTGCTAGGCGAGGCGCGGGCGCATCCAGGCTGAATGGCCAGTGGTCACGTCGCAGGAAGTTTATGAAGCACGCACTGGGTTTCCTTCGGCACAGGATGTTTTGCGCTCACTGCGCTCCGCAGCTACTTATGAACCGGCATCGGTACCTGATACACACAGTCGACTGGTCTAACGGTGTAAAACACGAATAGAACAGATTTACCGCGATATCGATCGTATAGTATCAGAAATGTGCAAACATAAAGCTATCAAATATTGTAGATTGCGTGAGATAGCCGTAACAGCAATAGCAGATCAGAAAATTCTAGCGCTTGATACTCTACAAAGTTTCAACAAAGATAAAAAAAACAACTTTAAATAGCATACGTTAATTCAAAACGACTAATTCCAAACTATCACAGAAATAACATAAAATTGTATTTTTGCAAAAGCGGAAAATATCTAAAATAAAAGAAAATTTAATAATACTCTAGTCAATCCATTTGAAGTAACAGGTGTTGCGCATTAAAACTACACTAATAGAACTGTTTCGGTTTAGAAGGTCAATGCTGCAAATACAGCTCTTCGGGAGTGCTCACGACTCATGGGATCACCGTAATGTTATTTATTTTGCAGAACCTAGTCGATGTGTGGTACTATAATTTATTATTTTTAAAGTTAGATAAGCCTTTAAATAATTTCATTACGTGGTCGTAAATAATGATGATGATGATGCCGAAGATTGAGGCTTACCGAGATTCTTAACGCAATGGTGACAGAATACGGATATGTAATAAGAGCTTATGGCTTCGGTATAGAGCAGAACACATCAATAATATTAACATTGATGTTTGGCGGTAAGACTAAAAAGATAACTAGGCGAGCCAAAGTTGAACCCCGCTGTAATAGAACACGCAACCTTCTAATTTGTAGCAAGTGGTCTATCTACAACGTTATTTTAGTTTTGATACGAGTAATAGGTATAAAAACCTTGCAAAATTTAAATCCTTATTTTCCTGTGTTAAAGTTACTACCAGAGGCCGAATGGAATTGTAAGCTAACAATAGGTACCGGACGACATTTGATTTTTACTTATTAGTATTGATTAGACAAACGAGCAACCCCGTGGTGCTAGGCTAACAGAATGATGAAGGCAATTGCCTCATATCCGCTGCGCTAATCATTCTCAAATGAGAGACTCACGAAGCTTAGCATCGAGTCGGATGTAGCTTTCAAGCAAAGCGTAGGTATCTGTGTAAGTATGCAGGTATACTTTTATTATTTTTACTTGTAATTCGATTGATATTGCACTCATTGTTATGCGGATGACAGCACAGGTGATGCCTTCTATACCGGCCGTGCCAATATTTCTCGGGAAAGCGTCATCGAGAGCCGAAACAAACTTGTGTCGGAAATTGAGGCCTCTTTAAAGAAAGTCTCAGAATGGGGTCGACTTAATTTGGTCCAATTTAACCCCACTAAGACACAAGTTTGCGCGTTCACTGCCAAGAAAATGCCATTTGTCGTATCACCTCGTTTTGAAGACACTCCCCTAAATGCCTCAGCTAGTATCGGAATTCTTGGTGTCGACATATCGAGTGAAGTCCAGTTCCGTGGCCATCTAGAGGGTAAGGCTAAATTAGCCTCGAAGAAGCTTGGTGTGCTCAATAGATCGAGACAGTATTTCACTGCGGCGCATCGCCTGCAACTTAATAAGGCGCAGGTTCGGCCTCATATGGAATACTGTTCTCATCTCTGGGCAGGGGCACCCCAGTACCAGCTTCTCCCTCTGGACCGCATTCAACGAAGGGCAACTCGAATCGTCGACTGCCAGGATATTTCAGATCGGCTTGACTCCCTGGCGCTGCGTAGAGATGTAGCCTCGCTCTGCATTCTCTATCGCATGTACAATGGGGAGTGCTCCGAGGAATTGTTCGGATTGATCCCTGCCGCCTCTTTCCGCCATCGTTCTACGCGACAACATATTCATCCCCATCACATAGATGGTTGGCAGTCCACAACTGTGCGTTTCACTAGAAACTTTCTGCCTCGCACAACCAAACTGTGGAATGAATTGTCGCCTGCGGTATTTCCGGACCGATACGACATTCAAACCTTCAAGAAAAGAGCGTACTCCCAAATCAAAGGCCGGCAACGCACTTGTGACTCCTCTGGTGTTGCGGGTGTCTATGGGCGGCGGTAATCGCTTACCATCAGGTGATCCGTCTGCTCGTTTGCAACCTCTGCCATAAAAAAAAAAATAAAAAAAAAAGAATAGTATTTAGGATTCTAGGTTTTTTACCCGACTACGACGAAGCAAAAAAGAGGGTTATGATTTTTGTTTTCGTAGTATACTAAAATCCGGTAGTTGACAGTTGCTGTTCATCTGAGTTACTTTTTATCAAATGTCAAAAACTACATTTTGTTACTAGTTAGTATAGTAGTTTGCATACTTATTATGATTTTTTATTAATAAAATTTGTATGTAATGAAAATTCGAAGCAAGAAAGGTTATCGGAAATTTAAATAAAACTACTACATATTTAGTGTTTTTTTTTAATAACTTATTTCTTATGCAGTAAACCCCCAGATTATATGTATAGTATAATATAATATAACAGCTGGATGCGCGTGGCCGAAGATAGGTATAAGTGGCGTGCCTTGGGGGAGGCCTATGTCCAACAGTGGACTAATGCAGGCTGATGATGATGATGATGATGATAATATAATAGAAAATAACGTCAGGTTGCCGTCAGACGCAGTATTTAAAAAATATTTTTATCGCGATAGTTATACCATTGATTTGTACATTTCAATTTATAAGGTACTAGTATTTTTATTATGTTACCTTTATGCATTTAGTGTCTGCCCAACACCAATAAATAGACAGACACAGATATCTCCGGTGCCACAGGTAATAAATAATGCACAGCCTACATTCCACACAGTATCGCTAAATGGGATGCATGCAAGCATTACCATTATTTATTCATCCAAACAGCAAACATTCGCGTATATCGCAATCGAATGTATCCTTTTATCTCTCATTGTTATTTCTACTCTGTGTTTTGAATTGGATGGAACAGGGCTGTTTTTGAAACTTTAATGAACATTAAAAAGTGGGCGGGATGTGAAACGGAATATGGTAGACCGGGCGAATCACAATCAGAAATAAATAAATATTTTAAATACCGCACTAGACTGACTGTTGTCATAGCAATATTATACTTACGTCGTGTTGCTATGACAACGGTCTAGCCCGCATTTAAAAAAAAAAGTAACTATGTATTTTTTTCCAATTGTGATCCGATTCGCCCCGGTCTACCTACTGGAAGTCTTGTCTACCACTATTCTGATTGTAGAACGCAGTTATGTGACCAAGCCAGGGCAATTACTCAGGATAGCGCTCACTCTTGACCTAGGACCTTCTGTCTCTGTTCAGAAATTATGAGAAAAATCGATTTCGCAACTGGGAACGATGTCTGCCCTAACACGATTTCGTAGCGGGATGCCTACTTCAGATCGCACCATACCTTCATTCTGTTTATCTTAAATACCGCTAAAAACATCAAACTAGACAGATTTTGGAAATCTCGTTAATGTCTTTTGTATGGAACTACCGTTTTCGTACCTCGTTGACGTCTTTTGTATGGGGGCTACATATCACACTCCTCGTTGATGTATTTTGTGTAGGGACGGCCTTCGTGAATGCCTTTTTGTATGGGGACTACATATCGCATTCCTCGTGAATGCCTTATGTTTAACCTAGTTGATGTCTTCTGAATGGGACAGTAAATTGTATATGTATGTATGTATGTGTTAGGGACTCTGTGGGGCAAAAATGGATAGATGGTGATAGTGTAGATCTCTCGGTAGCATTTAAAAATATACATTTGTTTATGATATATAGGAGTACATTTAAAAATACATATTTTTAAGCTCCAATTTTGTGGCTTAGATATTTTTTGGACCAAACATAAACTTTGAAAGTTTTGTAAGCGGCGTCGTTCTACATTTTGTAAATCGTACAAAAGGCAGCGTTCTTGGTGTCACATTGTCAGCTATTTTATCGTGGCCATCTTCGCAGTAAGGTGCGGACAACGCTAATTAGCCAACCCAGGACCATCGCAGGGCAAGCAATGTGAGTGAACTTGAGTGCAGTCCGGCGCATTCTTTGCCGTGCAATCGGCATCCTCTACAACAGTGTTTTTCAACCTTTTTTAATACCCGACCCCTTTACAAGTAAAAATATTCTTGCGACCCCCTTCTTGTACAAAATGTTAGTGATTTGAAAGACTTTCTTCAATTAGGAAATGATTAAGTTATTAACGTCTCCAAAATAGATCCGCGCTTTGACAAATTGTTAAAAAATAAACAGGCCCAGCCTTCTCACTGAAATCGTATTTTTTCATTGCAGTGTAGGACCTACAAACACATATTTTTCTTTTGTCCGCGACCCCTTGAGAAAGGCTTCGCGACCCCCTCGGGGGTCGTGACTTATAGGTTGAAAAACACTGCTCTACAAAATGTTGTTTGGTGAGAAACCAACAAGGCTTACGCAGGTATGTAGTAGTAGGTAAGCAAGCCAAGTTGCATGGAGAAGTTTAAGCATAGCAAATTGGTTATTTATTTGGTACAACAACGTTATAAATGAGTAGTTTACTCATAATCTTATGGCCAGTTTATTAAAACCAAATATTAAAAAAATAGATTTTAATCTATGAAAATTAGGGGATTTCAAATAATTTACGATCTATTGTAGTTTTAAACAATTAAAGCCACTTAGGCTATAGTATCAACCAACCAAATAAACAGAAACGATAGATGTTTTTTCGTAGTCGGGTCTTAGCTTTGTTTATTAAAAATCCAGAGCTAAATTTTTTATTTGCACCCGCCCATAAAGTCATAGTGAACATAAAACGCTCTTTGGTAACAATATATTAGTGTTTGTAAACACAGAAAGGAAAATGCATCAATCAGGACAGCCTACATCACACGCATCCGTATCGCGCCTGCGCAGCCGTATCAAAGGGATCTAAAACAAAAGTGTAGTAAAAACTAACCATCAAACGGTAGCTGTATGTAAGCCGGTGTAATCATATCATTGTAATTAGGGGTATTCATGTTTCCATCATTCCTAATAAAAGAGAAACTGGTAATATTTTTCGTAGAAGTAAGCGAAATTCTATGCATCCGCTTTATTATTTCTCTATTTTATATTTTATTATTTTTTATTTTATTTTATTGGTTTATCAACAGCTGTTACAATCTTATATGCTAAGATATGCAATGTTGAGTTTTATTAACTAATTGTACAGCTTCTTACAGATATTAAACAACATATTTTTTTGATCAATTAACGATTGTACAAAATACATTTTGGCTTACAAAATTGTGAATAATTTCCTTTCCAAATATTAAATGATGATGATATTATAGTGTTAAAAGTCATAATAAAAAGGGCTTCTCGACTTCTCGTTGCGTTGATTTATCTGCAGTGATTGTCTTTGCGACGATTGTCAATACGCAATAGGCAATCTCTTTACGCTTACAGTCAGAAAAATAACGTAATGAGTTTTTACTGTGATAGTTAAAAAGTTGAAAATTCTGATTGAAAGTTCAGAAAGAACGCCTAATAATCCCAAATTAAAAATCCTAAGTAAGCATAATTTTGGCCTTTCCATAAATGTAGACTAATTAATAAATTAGCTGATCGGTTTGGATGAGATCCCTAAAATATTTTTGTATGTTAAATTAAGATTGTCCACGTACGAAGAGCAGAAGGTACGCTCAGTAAATTACTTCGTCCCGTATTCACCTAACTTCAAACAAATTATACCAAGATTTTGCCGCTACACATATGAGCTGTCCAATGGAAAAATAACAAATGATAACTTTGACATATAACCAAATGACGAAATAACGCTGACAAAGCGCCGCCATTGGTCTACTACGGGAATGTTCAATTGAATAACGATTTTAATGCGCACACGTCGGTCGGTCGAGGGTCTGAGGATTCCGAGGCTATGCCAGTGATGTGATCGATTAGATTTTTCAGGGTTTGTCGACAGATTCTAAGCAGTTTTTTTTAATTTTGTTTTACTGTATACCACTGAGTATTATAATTAATATACAGTCATACCCCGCTTAACGTGAGTGATGCGTTCCGGACAAAATCGCGTTAAGCGAAATTCGCGCATAACGGGGCACAAACAAATAACGAGCTTAAATATAAATCAATGTACTTTGGTTCGAGAAAATTGTCACAAAATATTAATCACTTGCACTTTTCTTAGAAAAATAGCGGTCTAAGGTTTTTGTGTCGCATTTTGTTTGTGCCCCTTTGTTTTTTTTTTGTGTTTGTTTCTATCTTTGGAGTTACCGGCGAGTCAACCGTCAATCGTTTTTCAATAAATGAGCAGTGACGGGTTGCTATTGGTCAATGCAATTCACGCCACTTAGCATGCAAATGAACCAATCAACGCATTCGCGTAAAGCGGGGTAAATTAACGCGAATTTTAAAAATCGCGCTATAACGAATCCGCGTAAAACGGAGTCGGGGTATTACTGTACATATCTAGGTAATGACATATCTAGGTAGGTACTTATAGGTATAGTTACAAAACTTCAAAAGGTACTGTGTGTGTATATTTGGTGTTTAATGATTATACATAAATATGTATGTATTATGATTTTACGAAACTAATGAGAGTATTCTAGGGTTGAATTTCGAAATAAATAATCGCAAAACTCTTACAAAGCATCTCGAAAGGAACACATATCTATCTAACTCAAACATTAGAGATAGTTATTCAAATATCGATATCTTTACGAAAACAACTGGACCGGGTCTCGTTCCCACCTAAATTGATGGGCACTTGTTTGGATGCACAAATCGCCATGACGGGATGGCCGTCGAGTGGATACGGGCCCCAGATGTTTGGCAACAGTATCTTCAGAGTACGACCGGCACCTACCTAGTCAACAATAGATTTGGCTTACAGTCTCCCATCTCGTTATACCCTCCATATTATTTCTTTACAAATTAAAGAAAAGGCTTAATTTTTACTTTACGTATAAAAAAAAAAAAAAAAAAAGTTTATTATCAAAACACATGAAAACAGCAATTTATTTTACAGAGATCCCACACTAGGCTAGGCCTGTCTCGTGGCGATCAATTATACGATTAACAAATGATTCGCGGCTGCAGATGTGCTTAAAAAACATTAATTACTTATTGCACAGTAAAGTATTAATTAAAAGTTAGATAAACAATGACAATGACCAAACATAACAATAACATTAGAAAGTGCAAGCAAAAAGTATGTGTGTGTGTGTGTGTGTGTGTGTGTGTGTGTGTGTGTGTGTGTGTGTGTGTGTGTGTGTGTGTGTGTGTATGTGTGTGTGTGTGTGTGTGTGTGTGTGGTTAGATAACTTTTTAAATATATTTTTGTATGTTTCTCTCCCTCCTTTCCTCCCTAACATAAACAATAAATATCTTTAGCCGTTTTATGGTTTGATAGTGGTTTATGTTGAAAATATAAACCCCATTAGCCGGTTCTCGATGTTGCAACATAGATAACAATATAATTTTTCAACGACATCGTTAGTGTCGACACAAGCGGGATTTTATATGCAGTTTCTATTTAAAATAACACATATAAAAGATATAACGCACTAAAGATTAGATATCGTAAACTATCTTGAGATGTTTAAATGCGTCTGGCTTACAACGAATGTTCGAAAAGAAAATGTTGATAGTTAGGTTTTTTGTAATTTTTATTATCACACGGCTCTTATGAAGGCTATTTTTTATTCGAGTCACAGAATCCATTTATTTATTGCAATATTCGCAATGCACATATTGATTAAGCACTTCCACCAAAGTAACATTTATGCGTTTTTTATTCGCAAATTATATTTATAGATGGAAGGGCAATGTTTTATGCAAGCAGCGTGCTCACCTGTTTTAATTAACAAAATTATTAGCTAATAATTGATAACATTTCAAATTTTTGATCCCCGTTTTTATGTGTTTAAGGGAGAATAGGTACGCAATAATGGGAATGAAACACCTACATTTTCTCATTTTTTTATAATTTCATTTTTCTCGAGTATACAGGGTGTAAGGGACAGGTTTCCGAAAACTTTAAGGGCTTGCTCAGTAGACGAAACGGAAAAAAATTCCACAAGAACTTTTTCCAGGAAACGAAAAGAAAATCGGCTTCTCCATACAAAATTATAAACTTGATTGGACAGTTTGTACGGACAAGCCGATATTTTTGCGTTTCCTGAAAAAAAAATTTGTGGAAAGTTGTTCAGTTTCGTCTACTGAGCAAGCCCTTAAAGTTTTCGGAAACCTGTCCCTTACACCCTGTATATTATTTTTCTCCTTAGGGTTTTATAGGTTTCTATGTCAACCGGGTGATTACTATTTAAAAAAGTTGTGAACTTGACCAGACGGAATAGCTTTACCCTATCCCTATACAGTCTAAAAAAGAAAAAGTCATTATCTCGAGAAATATCTAAATAAAAAATATACGCATTTTATTTTTGCATAATTATTCGACATAAAATACTCATACAAATAGGGGTGAAAAACAATGTTCAATCCTCAGTACTTACCACCAGTAATGCCAAGGGCTTACTAATTGTGGATTAAAAATATGAAACTTTTAATAATAGAGAGTGTTAATGGTAGGCAAGTACTCACATGGTAGTTGCAGAGAGACTTGAGAGAGCTTGTTAATTAATCGGCATGCAATCAGCTCAATTGAATGCAATAGTCTTGGCCTTGCTTCTGGGAACTGATCGTGGTTGCATGGCACCCGATGGCTCCTAATCCATATTAGGTACCTAAGCTAGGTTCCGAATCAAGGACAAACAAACTCACACTGAAAAAGAAAGTTTATTCATTTTACTTTGAAATTTAAGTTAACAGGTTTTTATCGCCTATAATTTTTTCTCATCAATTCAGCAAGGGATCTATATGATTTTTTGCATAGAGACAATTGACGGGTAAATTTTATTTTGTAAAAATATGAAATTCTTTCGGGAATTACTCCGGGGAACCCAAAAATAATGCAACTTCTGAAAACTCCGCTAGCTAACTCCTATAATTATTATACCTAAGTGCTTAATAGATTTCATAGAAATTTTGCAATAAGCTTAGATTAAGGGCGGGGAACTATATAGGATCGTTTCATCCCAAAAAAGTCTACGCATGCTCAACGATAACCATAACAAAAAGCTAGTGATTTTTATAATACAGGTTGTAATAAAAGAAGTGGCAACATTGTAATATGACTCGTGAAATTGAACAACTATTAAAACGTTTGAATTTTTTAGCAATAAAGCAATCAGCTATTGTCGCCAATTTTTAACAATACTAAAAATAGAGTATTTAGAAAACTCACAAAATATAACCTATATAACCTTTAGGGTATGAAACCATTAGGGTAGGGACTGAAACGATCTACTCTAAAGATAAATCGCATTGAATATTTCTGCATCTGGCATGTTGTTACTCGAAGGATTTTTGTGATTTCTTAGCATGCACCGACGACGTGTGGCTACGTCGAAGTCACACACCGCGGTCTGATGACCTGTTTTCTTGTGAGTCCGTCGCTTTGCTTCCTCATAGTCAACAAAAATAAATACGCACATGGATGCCTTTCGGATGTTTACTCAAATTCAACGTTTTTGTCCCAAGATTAATTGTAGTTCGTAGTCGCAGCGGTTTCGAAAATTATTTATCATATACAGTGAAATATTTTTCATAAGATTTTTATAAGATGAAATCCGGCTGACCTAACCTTTCCAAGAAAAGACATGTTTCGCAGAAGTGGGGAAATACTATAAAAGGTTCCATTCAATCTGTAGTCGAGGGCCTGTTGCACTACGCTGGCATAGTTTCCAAAATTATCTGAACACTACTGTTGCATTGAAAGATTCGGTTCATGTAAGTAGTTACATTAAAAATGTTAAACAATTGTTTATTAAAACAATGCGTCGACTGACATCGTTCAGCAAGGTCGCGCCTTAACAGATAGTGATTGATTGCAGACGTCACGTGTTGCATACCGAATGACAGTAGTTTTGACAAGTGCAACTAGTGTTATGTAATTTTGATTGCATGCAACGGTGTCATACAGAAAATTGCATTTTTAATTTCAAGATGATTAAGTAATATTAATAATTTATATGTACATAAGAGGCAACTGACCTAGGGTTTCACGTCAACCTTAAAAACACACTACGAAAATTAGTGAGCAATTAAATTCTTATAAGGAAACAGAAATATTTCCATTAAAAATATTTTAAAAGTAGTCAAATTATGTAACGAAATATCGCATCTTTATTTCAGGTTAATCAAGTAAGGCGGCTAGGTCTATGCTAATGCAACGTCGATCACTCAAACTCGATCCATACCGTCATTGTTACAAAAGGAAACGCAGTATACACACGGAAATCTTCGTCGAACTGCCTGCTAAGGAAATCCTGCATTGCGGTTCCTAACTACAGCGGATATTAGCGAGGAACTAGCTTTAGAGATTACATATAAATCGTACAATCTGACTGGGTCAAGTCTACTAAAAAGTACGTCGTTGTCAAATCGTATATATGTATTGTTATAAATTAATTCACGTCAATCATAGTTTGTTACCTGGATTGTAGTAGTATAGGTATCATAAAGGTAAATAACGACCAACGTATTATTTACGATAGACTTTGGTAGTGTTGGTTACTAACCAGTTTCAGAGATAAATAATCCGAAGAAAAAGTAAAAATACTAACCCTTCGGCTCTCCTGAAACGGAAGCGCAGCGTGGACCGCGGAAGCGATTAATTCTTTTAAAAACGGATACTTTAAGCAGAGGTGACGCGAGCGCATCCGTCCTTCAAAAAGTCTCACTGCGCGGTTTTTTCAAAGTCTACATATAGAAGTGTTGTTCTTTTTTAAGCTAAATAGGTAGGTATCCGCTGCCGGTTGAAATAGTTAAGTCCAATACTTAATGATGTCCTTCAAGCTACGGAGTATGGAATAGAACTCTCCTTTTTTATTTATTATAGACTTATGAGCACAGTTTTGAGTCACGTACTAGGTACATCTAATTCCCTGCAAGCCTGATCAGATCATCAGTCTGCTGCTACTGTTTGGCCGTAGTGTTACTTACATATTAGTTATGTAAGATTATTGATTCCCTTATTATATGTAAAAGATTGGTTAGATTTCAGTTATTAAAAACAAAAAAAAATGGTTCCATTTTTCCAATAAAAAGTTGATATTTTATGTGTATGTGTGTAAAATGGCACAATTTATCAATATGTTTGGAGATCAATGCAGCTTTATACTGCATTATTGGATTACATATATGCAGTGTAGATATGACCAAACTCTAGCAGTCTAGCGTGTCCATATAAATTATATTTTTAAATAGTCCATCCAACTAACAATAATCCCTTTCCACATTAGCTTAGTTCTGTCAAAAAGAGCCCATATACGTTGTGATGTGACAGACAGACGGCACTGCGCATTGTGGGAAGTCATTAGTGACGCCTTACACCGCTGCTAGCTAGGCAACCATGATGCGCTTATGATGCACTTATAAATAACAATCGGTTATTATCTGCTAACCGTTTAGAACTTATGTCGTCACACTTACAGGTAAGACCCTGAAATACGGTCCGTCATGAAAATAAAATTATAAATTAAATATTTGTTTAATTTGTAGCAAATAATGATTTCATTTCAGCATTTCTCGAAGAGAAAATAAATTGTACAATCACGCTTGCTTTCTCCCATAAACTTTCATCGTCTGACATTCAGTTTTTGAGTAACTCAAATGACTAACTGTCTATTAACTGTATAGTAAAATAAACTGTACGTGTACAGTCATAGTACTGTGCATATTTTCTCGTGTCACCTTTTACCCATTGACTTACAAAGGTTTATCATTGCACATGTTAGGTCTAGTCAGGAGTAAGTACTTGGACCTCTAAGTTTAGGTTTTCGTCACCACCCTACCTGTTATATTTAGATTTTTCCCAGCTAAACGGTTGTTTCTAGAAATGTGAAAAAATTCACGGCAGTAGGGGGTCACCCATTAATCACGTGAGACTCAAAAGGCGGTTCGGAAAAAATCACGAAATATCACAAGGGGGGAAGGGAGGGTTTACTGAGATATCACGTGTATTTATTTTTTCATTAAACGCGCGATTTCTAGAGTAAGTTCCAAACGTCGTACTGTTGTTGTTACGTTTTTTAACTCATCCCAAGGTTTGAATCGGCTTCAGGCAGTCAGAAACAATCTGCAACCTTAATGTCTGTCTCCTGTATGGACATTTTTATCACGATGCTTAATTTTCCAGAATTAAATGACTTATTATTTAGTATTAAATTACTAATTATTTATTATTATTTTGTTTCTTCTTTCGCATTATTTTTTCATTACTTTCTTTCTAATCATATTACAAATCTATAGATCAAAATTTTACAAAAAAGAAAAATTGTACGGGTTACGCTGTTACTAAGCACCTACTGGTTAAAGTCGGTCATTTCCATAAAGCCTACGCTAAAACTATTTGCTATAGCGGTACCAAGACTCATGTAGGTGCATTATTTGGATAAGATACTGTTTTGTTCATTGTCTGCGATTCGGATTTCTCATCACTTGTCGTATAAGGCTTTGCAAACAATATGTAATTTTTAGCATTGATTAAATAAATAACCTACAAATAACATTTATCTACCCGAGCAATCCCACAGTTATCCATGACTGCACAAAAAAGATTAGATAATAATAATATTTCAGTAATTACGTGCATTCTTTGTTTTGCTGTTTATAAAGGTAGGTACACAAAATTATTATATGTATTATCTTAAAATGGATGTAGCATGCTTGAAACTGAACAGCTTTTATCGGCGTTTAGATCAAAAGAAAATAAGAATAAAATAGTCCTACTTTTGGTTACAGCCTTACTATCGTACTTTTGATACAACACATAGATCAGCTGATAGCTAACTATGTTGTATGTATGGGAAATACAGAAAAAAATTGACGAATCTCGCAAAATGTTTGTTCTACTTCCATGATCTACCAAACTTTTTGGTACAGTGGAGTTTTTTTATTTGAAAGTAGGTTTCAATTTAATATGATCCTTGCCTATGTGTGGAAGAAATTGTGTTAAAGGTTGACAGGATATTCAGCTCATTCCATAGTTGATGGAGGAATATTGGGCGCTATAATAGCTTCAAACTTCAAGCTTTGTTCAGATCAGTAGTAAAATCCTACACGCATATTCTATAATTATGAGGGTCTAACACGGAACTGTAAATAAAATAAATAGCCACTTTATTTAGAATTCTGTGTTTTGATAAAGACAACGGTCATCACCCCTAGATCGCAGCTCCTAGAATAGCCAGACGCTGTTCAGTTTTGGTGATTAGAATTTGCATCTACAATTTTAAAGGTCTAACGATAACCAGGGCCATAAAGCTGGATCTCGGCTCCCATAATAGCTAGAATCCTTGGGTTTGGTTTTAAACTCAGTACTGTGATCAAATCCTACACTCATAATGGTGTAGGTCTTTGGGTGACTTAGAACTTTTCTTTTGATTGAAAAAATAAAGTATTTGTTTATATTACGATATATCTCTTAATAATCATCATCTCAAAGGTGCCGGGCTTATTCCAAATAAGCTAGCTTTAGAGTTTTATCTGTGGAGCATTCATTAAATAACTTAGCAATCTTAGCCACTACCTAGGTGCATAAAAAATAAACGTTCATAAATACAACTCGAAGTTCATTCACTCTATTGTAGTTTCATAGTTCCAAGTATAGCTGAGTTGTTAATTATGGACTTCATTCATACTACAAACCTCTAGCTGTATAGGTTTTGTGTGAGTTTGCAATGGATTGTCATTAATTCACACCCACTTACTGTATTGCAGTTGGTCGTAGTACCTATATATTGTATTTTTGTATTACTTATGGGTGTTTATATGGAGTGTGGAAGCGCAAAAAACTTGTTTAACAAATTCTTGGCCCCATTGATAGACTGATAACAGAAATTAAGATTTCCGCTACATAACTTAAAACAATACCACAAAACCTACTTCAAGAATCTTAATTTTATTTTATTCCAAAATTCAAAATGTTTTTATTACTCATTTAATTTTCTTTTTTTGACATAGTTTTATCTAATACATAGTAATCTATGTAATGCATTTCCTTCCGTTTCCGCCAAAGTTAATTTGGTGACCCAAGTTCCGGATCGTTCGTCACTCAATCAATACGTCACCAATATGCGCCCGAGTTGCAGAGCAGGACGCGCAGGCGCAGCACGTGCCACAAATCAGTTCCTAAATCTTCGGAATCACTCCGAGACATTTCCGGTTTGATTAAAAACTTCTCGTGTATTGTACAGCATTACTTAACCTATTTCCAAATACGGCTCGCTTCCTGTGAAAGATTTAGGTTCTTTGATTTATAGTTAATAACGCTTGTTCGTGAAATAGTTCATACTTACACTTTGAATTCTTACAAACAAAAATACATACCCATTGAATAAAGCAGTCAAATAGTAGATATACGTTTGAACAGTTTATTGATTCTGCCTATAAGAGGTACACAAGAGTTTTTGAGTTAAAAAGTGTGGAATGTTCAATGGTCATTACTATGCGGAAAATATATTATATTTCCACTTATAAAAAATATTTCAATTGGACTGATCAACTATTTACAATTGTAGGTAATGATTGCTTCTTTCCATCGATAAAGTCAACCTTGATGAAATACTCGTAAATGTGTATTGATAATGATGCTACTCAGCAAGAGTAGTCACAGAGAATACTAAATAAGAATTCATTATTAAATCACTAGTCTGGCTAATACAATAGAAAAACATTGTAAATGCGTTGCATTGCTAGTACACGGAAGCCGAACTGACGGACGGGCTGATAGACTATCCTTAGAATGGACACAAATTATTTTCTAAGAAGCGGAGCAGCGCATAAGGAACTTTGTTTCCTAGTCTAAAAATAAGGCTTCTTACTATAACACACCCTTAGCATGTACTGTTGCACTAATTAAGTAAATTGTGGTCACATTTTGAACACAAAGCTAATATTGGTAAATATCTATACAGGGTGTAAGGAACAGGTTTCCGAAAACTTTAAGGGCTTGCTCAGTAGACGAAACTGAACAACTTTCCACAATAATTTTTTTCAGGAAACGAAAAAAAAAATCGGCTTCTCCATATAAAATTATAAACTTGATTGGACAGTTTGTATGGAGAAGCCGATTTTTTTTTTCGTTTCCTGAATAAAATTCTTGTGGAAAGTTGTTCAGTTTCGTCTACTGAGCAAGCTCTTAAAGTTTTCGGAAACCTGTCCCTTACACCCTGTATAATTTATCTACACTTTTGTAAAGATCAAATAATTTATTGACAATGCACTGGTAACCTATATAAATTGTAAGAATATACATATTGGGTGGATTAATTACCTTGATTAAGTATTGGCGGTAACTGTATTCTTTTCTTCATATGTCTGTATAAAGAAAACATTACATTTTTCTGCATCAGATACATAAATAGAGATTACAAACATGACTCTTGTCGTTTACGTAACGGATTGTAGACGTACATATACCTATTTGTAGGATGCTACGACGACTTTGGTATCCTCATAATTCAAATTCACAAGAAGTTACGTTTTACTTCAACTTTTCACGTAGTGACATTCAGTTCGACAAAGACAGAAATAAAACAACTCAGACGCGACCGCATTCTGTGGTGTAGGACAGAAAAGGACAACAATATGTGCATTAGTTACTATAGCGGCGCGCACGCATCGCTCCGCTGAAAGCTCTCTGATTATATTCGTTCAGAGTTTAGTCTCAGTTCTAACGTAAAGCTAGAGGGGCGTGGACGTTTAAATGCGAGCGCGTTTTCCTGAAAGACTTCTGACATCCTCGGGTTTTCGAACTGATCACCTTATTTAAGTGACTGTGACATAGAGTTTTGTGGGACTGCTGTTTCAGTTACATCAGACATTTTCACGTGTGAAATTGCACAAGTTTCACGGATTCCCCGTGTGGGGATTTCATCCATTCCCTGAAAGTGGTAAGCTGATTTGTGTTATTTTAAGATATAATTAAATTTAGACCGGCTGCTTATGAAAACGTAATTAGTATCATATTCGTGATTCACGATTGTGTTTGACGTTTCGTGCTTATAATCAATTACAACTTTAACTTTAATAAAATAAATGTAGATTATGGTTGATTTGATGATTTAGAAATTGATTGAAAACATTTTTTGTATATTAATATATTTAATTATTATGATAATTATGGTACTTGTTGTATATACACGTATATGTATGTACATAACATACATTATATAGGAGTTATATAGGAGGAGGAGTTGGGGTGCACTTAAAGGGCAAAATAGGATGTTAAAACGTGATTATGATTAATGTATAATTATTTCAAACATTAAGAGTTACAAAGATGGTTTAGCCTAGGGATACCCTCTGACCATATTGAACACTCTATTTTCACATTTTTATGTTAGTAATAAAATATTTTCAATTAATAACGTAAGAAAATATTTAAACCATTTACGTATTTTAGCGGTCTAAAGAGTGAAATTGTTGGATTTTCTGAGTACATTTCCTTTAGGTAGGTACTTTCCCGTTTATTAATATTATGATCTTACATCAACTATAAATGAAATGCGTCGTGCGTTTAATCTGTTTGTTCTGCGAATATGTACTCTTACAAAAATACGCGTTCTCAATTCTTATGAAATGTTTATATTAATTTTACTGATAACAAACATGTTTATGATTTCGCGTTTATGTTCTTATTTTGATATACATATCCGAAATGTAGACTTCCCCAAAATGATTTTAGTGCTGTCAGTTGTCATAGATAAATACATTAAACTGTGATCTCCATCTCATTGACAGTGATTTTTAATGGCGGATATGGATTAATTCTACCACTTTTTGAATAAATGACGCTCAAAGCTTTTGGACCCACCATACAGAAAAAATATAAAAATGGATTCGTATGGAGAGTTCAAGTATTTTTTTGTTTATTCAAAAAGTGGTAGAACAAAAGTTGTCGCATTTAACAAATAAACTAAAGCTCTGGGCTTTTGCTTACGATTCTGAACGAGTCTCCCTGAAGAAACTTAGTTCGCAAAAATCGCAAAAAATTTAGTTCTTTTATAAATAAATTAACTGTCCAGCAATTTTTTGAACCGAGTATATTTTTTAGGTATCTTATTTGGTATTTTATTTCTATGTGCTTATTTGTAACTACAATTTTCTCTTCTCAACTATGAGGTACCTCATTAATATTCTCATGTAACTATTTAATTTAAAACCCAACGTACATATCTATCGTACCTTCAGAAGGCAGATGATCTTCATAAAAGGGAGTCGATGCTTTTGGCATTCAGCAGACGTCTTAATTCACAACACGTGGCCAATAATGTGTTTTTGTTGCCCAACGGACGCGGCCGCGAAGCTGTACAGTAGTTAAACATCTTTAATACGTTTTTCACACCTAATACACATATTATGTTTAAAACTCGCGAAATGTATTCGAAGACTTTGAGGTTTTTCTACCTTTCATATGATAACCAAATAAAATAAAACCCTACCAACGTAGTTAAATAGATATTTACATTTATGTATTATATATTATTTTCTTTCGCTTACCTACTTGTGACAGGAGATTCCGTTAGAATTATTTATTATTATCTAAAACACTAAAATGAATTGTGGTGTATTTATTTTATTAAGCACCCGTACCTAATTCCAGATTATCAAATAAAATAGACGATATAATTAATTTATATTTTAAATATTGAACTTCTTCGGTGTCTTGTTTATTTTTTCTTTCTATCCATCTATTATTTGGCTCATAGTCATAAAGTGTGCTCAACACGTGGCTTGAGCCCCGGAAGGTAGCAAAAAATGCGCAGGCGCATGGAAGATGTTACTTTGTATTCCGAATTTTTGACTTCGTGCTGGTTCTTTTCTATAATAGTTTTTATCTCCCGTTCGAGAACTCAACAAGAGATATCTGTCACTGGGATATGATAAACATATGTAAAGATAAAAAAAAATAATTACACCGACAAACAAGTAATTTAATAAATGATGAGTAAAATGTATTGATCGATTGCGCGAAAAACACTCTTTGAAAGATGGCGTTTTCTAAAACTATCATTATTTTGGTATTTATTTATTTGTATGACTTATGATGAATGTACAGATCCAAATTGTTTCAAAACAAGGTACCTAACATAGATGTCATGTTATTCGCGGAATACTTTACAGAAATCTTTACGCGGAATCTGTAACCAGCCCGCTGTTAAAAATAATTTAAGGACACTTATCTGTGTTTAAAGATCAATTAAAATAGGTATTTCAAACATCCCGATATTAATATTTTATGTCAGGAATTAAACTTAGATTCTTACTTAAGTTCCTACACGGTTCTGTACACTTTTGTGCTACCTACTCGTTCAGAAAGCATTAAAGAAACTGTTTATGTAGTTATCCGTACTTTACAATTTAAAAAAAACTGCACTGAAATCGAAAGATTGCAATCGCTGATAAAATCAAAATAAAAATGTTTTTTTATTTAAATAGATGTTTGCACATACTTTTAAATCGTCGTTTTTTTCTACCAATTACAAAGTTCCTACCACGCGGAACTTGTATACATTCAATGTTCCGTACATAATATAATTTTTGGATAAAGTTAAAAAACAGAATTTACTATATTCATCCAGACTTTATACTAATATAATTACTAGTATAATGTAGGGCTGTATGTACATATATATAAACTAAAATAGTGGGTCAAGACGCACACAGGGGTATACCAAGGGTTCTTCAACAGTGGCTATATAATATACTAAAGGTATAGTCTTATCAGTTAAGCTGTCCCGGGAGACCTACGATATTGGGGGTAAATTCTAGCTTCAAAAGGGAATTATTTAATTACTGATTGCTAAAAAAAATTTCAAATTAACCGTATCCTTACCTTCTGGAAGAAAACAAATTACATTACCAACCTAATTTTGCTTATTAACACCTTGAGTTTTATTTTCTACAATATATTTTTTTATATCGTTAACCATATCTTTGATACTATTTTTTTCTTATTAAATTCGGTGACTCGGTGTATAAAGTTGACATAAACTCAATTTAGCAACAGTGATTTAAAAAAAACTGAAAACGATGAAACAGCAACCTCGAAAAAAGAAACAGTTCCCAGAAAATAAAAGGAAAACATAATTAGGTTAAACAGATTGAATTAGGTTTATATGACTACTGGTACGTGGAATGGGAAATGGGAGTCTTTATAAAACGTTTTTAATTTACTTGGTGCCCTGAATTGAGTTCTTTTGATCTCTCATCCGGAGTTTGATAGGAATGGGTACGAAGACAAATAAAATCTGGGCATATTTAGTAAGCTTTGGGTACAGATATCATATCAAGAAACAAGAAACAAAAGCATAGCGCTGACAATAGCGATTTATTTTTTACGACTCGTGTACTAGCGGAGTAAACGCGACTTCTTCTGCGTATATAGTTCGTCGAACGCGTTTAAATTCAATTCACCATACAAACTTTAATATGCTATTTCACCTAGTTAAGGAGCGAACAGTTAAAAACAATCGAATTGTGCATCCAACAAACAGTTCATTAATATTGGTGGGACCAATCGATATCAATGATCATCAGGGGTAAGACCAACTCATTACAGTTTTTGAAAAAGTAATCATCACAAGGGTCAATTTTTGCCCACTTTGCTAACTTTCGAATGAGAATAAGGACAAAAAGTTCATTTTTGTGCAAATTTCCTCGAAAACTAATAGTGAAATGATTTTCAAATTTTTTTTACATTACTTATTTGATCTTATATTATATGCTTTTCCAGGTCCTACACCTATTTTGTTACACCCTGTATAAATGATCATGGAATGGTCACATACCTACTTGGGTACATAAAAAATATCTAAATGTGGATATTAAACGCAAAGAATACAAAGACGAGAGCAAAAACCTATAAACCGAATAGCCAGATCTCAGAGTTTCAAACAGACAAAATACAAATAGCAACAGACAAAATTATTTCAGAATTATGACTCAACGTACCTATTTTTGTTGTAAAGGTTGGTTAAACCATATATTATATCAAGAGATACCTGGATATCTGTCGTGTTGTATATACCTCGTAGCTCTTGTGAGATTTGCGAGATCAGCCGCAATCCGGTAAGGTTTATCATAATCAGTTGGAAACTTTGTCATCCCTCTTTACCATAGATGAAAAAAAGGTGCGCCAGGGCTGCTGGGTTGGTTGGTAATTTATATCGCTTTTATTTCTTAGAAATTTATTTTTTTGGAGCGGTTCAGTAGTTTCAGATGTACAAAACAAACAAATTTTATTTTTTCATTTGTCCAAGCGTCGATTCCGTATTGTACAGAAAATATTGGGTTACAAAATGTATTCGCAGACACTTGCATGGGACATTGTTTATTTTAAATTTAAAATTTAAAATGTTTGGTATCGTTTTTGGGTGTTTAAAAATTTGCGGATTCTGTTTGCTATTTTAGATTTTATGAGACACCTTAATATTAATAAATTTTATAAGACACGTTAATTCAAAAAGATTACAAAAAAATAAAAGAAAAGATAAATTTTATGCTGAGTTTTGGTGCCTGTACCGAATCAGGCTAACAAGCATGTGCGAAATACACTTATATTTATGTTGCCATTGCGATTTTTATGTATAAATACTAAGTTACTTTTCTAATTTTGAAACGATAACTTTTCGCATGAAATAACAATTTATGTCCTTGCAGTTGACTCTCAACTGCAATTTTAAAGTACATATGCTAAACCTTGTTCGCTAGTTTCCGAAATCAGAATTGTAAATGTCAGGACGACTTATAAAAATCATAATTTTAAATTTTTAGATTTGAAAATTTAATGCCAATGGTGGCACCGAACGAGATAATGCATAACTTGCAACTGTGTCCTTGCCTATTCATTTTTACTTTCGAGCGACGAAGGAGTAAGGGAAGTATTGTCATGGCAAAAAAAATCGAACTTGAGATTTTGATGGGGATCGATTGTCTTGCATGTATAGAGTCCAAAAAACAAAAAAATAAAAAATATATGTGTGTATGTGTGTGTCCGTCCCGGTCTCTATCTCCAAGACCACTGGACGGATTTGGACGAAATTTGGTTTAGGGCAATATTTTGTTAATATTTCCAGCCGTTTTTTTGTTTTTTTAATAACGCCATTTTTTAAGGGTTGCCACCATAGTAAAAAATACTTTTATTTTTTTTCTCAAAAATGGCTCTAACGATTTTGATGAAACTTTGTACAGTTCTTTGTTTTTATATAGCCTACGACAGTAAGTAGTTGGTTACTTCAGAAAAAAACGAATTATAGGACTTCCCATACAAACCAAAGTTCTTTGTTACTTTTTCTCAACAAATTTATACTGCTTTACATACTAGCTAATTCATTATTCCAGGCAATATCGAAATAAGGTACCTCCCATACAAAACAACATTGTTAATTTGTGAAGTCTACCACTTGCTACTAATAATTATGAGTGCTTATTGCTGATTTAAGTTGAAAGATGTCAATATAGTATATGCCAGATGAAATTTATGGGATTCGCGAGAAAGTATGCACAGCGTGGCTGTACAATCTATTTTAAATACTAACGCAGACGCAAAATTTTTTGTAGTGCAATTTTATAAGGCCTTATAATCAACTAGCGGACAAGTCATACGCTGCACGGGTCATTATCGCTTCCGTCAATATATCACTCCTCCTTATAGCGCATGCGCGGATGATAAGCTTCTCAAGGAAACGACTTTATTGGTCTCGACGTGAGACTATAGTCATGAATTCATGATGATTGACAATCCACCTAATGGATCCTACATAGAGCTAGTCCTAGACCAATTTTCCAATGGTGTACCGTATGATAGGTGTTAAAAAATAAACTGGTTTTATTTAAGTAGTCCCTTTGAATATTATTCTTTTAATTCCCATTTTATTCTATGTGTGCTTTTTTATTAAATTTCTGAAAGGATAAAAAATTGAAAAAGTTAATTAAATAAATACTAAGGTAACTTAACACATATTATATTTTGAATTATGATCAAATTGTAAGTGACTGTGGATTGCGCATCCTAATTTCGAAAACAAAGCTTACAATACAGTGTGTTACAAGATGTATATACCAGTAAAGTTTCAAACGCACTTTTTTATCACGCTGTATATCGTAACATATTTTCCTTCCTTACTAGGGCAGCTGTCTTCATTAAAATTATTATTACAATATACCATATTTTCCTTTCTGACTATGCCGCTTTAAAAGAAATTGTCATTAGTCACATAAATATAATAATGAAGGTATTTTCGCCTCTTTACACCTACCTTTGGCTTTATTACTTGACAGACGAAGTAGAATCACCTACTTCTGATGTTATCCCGAAAATATGTCACGATGCTCTGTGGTAGTTAGCGTATAGGGATCCTTATATTTAAATATTATAAAAGTACATTAAAAAAATCTTTATTTACGTACCTAACCTGGATACCCATTCCTGCAACTGCTGGAGTAAACTCATAATCAGTCACGAGTTAACTTCCTTAAAGTGCTTTTTTTAAATCCTATTTATAAGCCTTCGTGTATTTCGGCTTTTAAAGAAATATTTAGATGGCCATCGCCAACCAACTTTATGCATACGTAATTTTAAGAAATTAAATTATTTTAATTCTAAAGCTGTGCATTGAAAGCAATGAAAGTAATTCAATGTTTATTTATATTGACATTTAATCTAGTTAGCTAGCTAGATTACTTCAATACTAGTAGAATACTCTGACTTCGTCCGTGTAGACTTAAACACCCCATCGAACCCCGTGAAAAAGACTCCATTTCATCAACTTAGGGTTTGATATTTGAAAAATCCATAAATGGTTTAGGGTGAATGTTATCTGTAAGTCATTATGACATGGTATTGCTATTAATGTTCGATGGTGTGTTATCATTGCAATTCAAATAATAGACTGAACTTTAGTACCTAAGATTTATTACATCATACGAGAGAAAGAGAGATATAATATATGTAAGTGTCGTAACTATAAATTAAGCGTTAATCTGCTTCAACAATAGCCTATATCGTTCATGAAGCACTAAATAAAGACAATACGTACAAGAAAGCCGCAGCTTACAGAGAGCCCTTAAAAGCCCTCAATTGTATAATAACACAACATAACCGGTGATTCAATGAAACAAAAGCGGGCAGCGATTGTCTTAAATCACACAAGAGAGACATTATCTTCGATTGGTCAATGGCAGACATATGAGCATCCACACTTGAACGGAATAGCAAGTCAAAATATTTCATACCAAACTCAACGATGTCATACGAGGTTAGGGCTCAGATTCGCGTAGGAGTGGCGGCGAGCGGGTGATGCGATGCCGAGACGCAATAAATTTCAATTTGTGCTGACGACAGGTTCAGAGGTAAGATGTTTATTGTTAACGATTCGATTTGATTTGATTTTTGTAATAGATTCGCTTATCTAGACCTATTGTTGAATAAATACTTTATGTACCTATTATGAGTTAAACACCAGGAATCTTAATTTAATAAAAAAAAAACACAAATATTATGTAGGGTAAAAGAAAGAAGAAAAAACAAAAAAGTGAATTAAACATGAAAAAACTAAATATAAATAGGTATTGATTCACGAAGCATTACAACTTTATGAATTTAAAACCCTAAGACTATGATTTGAATCTCCTATTTTTTGAAGCAGTTCGTTCTAGAAGTTTAATTAAAGATCTTTAGGTTCATTAACTAAACAGTAAGTTATTTTTATAACAAGGAGGAATAGACTCTTTCATAATGTAGTGTGCTCTCCAAAAACCATCGTTCACATTCAATGAAGCACACCCGATTAATATTTCTATACTGACAACAGAAATTATTCCCACTTCCTTGTACGTGAAGTGCATTTATTGACCATCGTCCATCCTTCTCTATCCCTTAAATTTAGCCTTGGGAGTGAAAGAGTCAGTTTGATGTGCTAGTAACGTCTTATTGCAGTCAATCATCTATATTCGTGGAGGCTAGTGGAATATTATCGAAACTTCCGCTTGTCTAAGTCGTTGACTTCAACTTTGTCTAAGCAGGACTAGGATTTTAATGTATATTTTGAATTTCTTAAAAATATCGCCCGGCAATGCGAAGAAACAAATTTGGAGTGTGAGAAACAATCGTGACTGATGGATATAATATAATAGATACTGTCACGCACTCAAAAAATAAGCTCTTTTCAAAAAGTTTCAAATTCTTCAACATCTTGCGTTCTCAAAACAACAATTTGAGCCAGATTGATTGACGTGGCCTGCACATCACATGTGTTTCTGTTTCTGTGGAACAAAAACTTTTTGTCTCAATGTAAGAATGGCGCGGTCACACAATGCTCCCAAGAGGCCGGGTCCAGACGTTGTCGATGGGTGGCAAGTGCACTTTTGAATGGGCACTTTATTGACTTCGTCCGTAGTATCTCGGAGTGTCCGGCAAGTTGTTTCAAATAGACATGAATGAATTATCATTCCCCTGCACTGCATCAGATGATAACTGTCGTCGGTACAGTTGGCTAAGCAAATTATTGGTGATTTAGTGGTTTTTACTGAAACTTGTGGGCTTATTAGTGGACTAAATAGTTTATTTTTAAAATTTACCATAATTGAATATAAAAAATAAAAATATAATGAAACTTTAAATGAAATTATCGACGAGAAAGTAATAAAGAACGAAGGAAATTTTGTTTCAGTCCTAACACAAAGTTGAAATCAAAGAATACAAACTACATATTGTTAAAATACGCCGTTAGCATACCGGTAATTTTGATGGAGACAGAGTACGTTGTCGCGTTACTAATTAACAAGAATGCACTAAAAAGAATCCTTGCAGGTTTATTGGTTTACAAGTAGGTTGTGACACAGAAGATGTGTGTTATCAAAAACTTTTTATGCATACTGCATATTAAATAATATATATATATAGCTCTTGTTTTTTTATATATATAACAAACATGGAACATGCAAGGTTCTTTTTTAAAACTTTCTACACACAAAAAAAAAACAAGAGCTATTAGGTTTTCGATATAAGGAAAGTCGAAAATATCTTCGCCAAGAAATAAGATATTTTGTATTATAATTCTTAGCCCAAGTACTAAATGTCTTGTTACAATATTGTGAAGGTATCGTTCTTATTGCGAGAAGTCAGTCTATCTTGATCCAAGATAAGTATGCATTTTCAACCGAGTCATAAAATTATTTTCACAAAATATTAAATCTTGATATTTTAGAAGTGCGATAGTGCGAGTGTCTTCCAGCAATACCTTTATATTTGAGATTAAGAAATATCAGTTGAAACATATTTGGTTATTTCTTAAGCGAAGATATTTTCGATTTTCCTTATATCCAAAACCTAGAAGTCTTGATTTAAGAGATTATTTTTTTCTGATGAAGGTTTATACTAACAGAGGGGTAACTGAAGAAAGTCATACACTTCAGGAGGCGAAGCTGATAAAGATATGGTGTGTGGAATAACTCGTAAAGGATTCAGTAAGAAAGTTCGTTGCAATCAAATAATACTAATAGTAATTATTAAGTAAATACGATAAATCAGTAATTTGAAAAAATATGTGGCAGAATGTAGTTTTCTAGGCGAATATGCCTTGTCAAAATGGAAGTTAAGCTTTTAGCTCCATATTTAGCCGCTTTCGTGGCATAGATAGTCGCTAATCCCGGGTGGATTCGCAGAGTAAAACGTTGTTGTAGGATCCGCTTTAGCTGGTGGTATAGATTTTTTTGAGCCCATCTGGCTAGCTACCAGAATCATATCTGTCTTGCCGCCAAACATCAATGTTGACAGTATTGATGTAGTCTGGCTTTTGGTGTACCTATCATCATTACATTCCATTAAGTGAAATTATATCAAAGATTTATTAAGAATATTAATTATAGGAAAATGTCAGTTATTTGTTTTTAACTTCAGTCACTTTTTATCCTTCACTGAAACTGAATTTGAAGGTTATATAAATATAATATCAACGAAGCAGTTCTTTTACTGTGTCTGTAAAGTAAATAAATTTCATTCTACTTTATAAAGTGTAAAAACATCACACCATCCCGTCGTCTATTCGGAGATTTTGATCAGCAGCGCTAGTGATTGTCATTCGTCGCTCGCCCGCTCGTGTACCCAGGAAAGCTGTGATGAATCCAGAATAAGAATGTTCGATTCTTAGAACACTGTGATTGTTAAAAAATGTGTCGATGCCCGTAAAGTATTGTCAGTATTGTACTGGGATACAAGTCCGAGAACTGAATTGACAATGTTTTCTTTGTTTATGTTGTTGTCGTGATATTTAATAACCTGTTTTTGTAAGTTATTGAAATTCGCGTTAAATAAAATTTATTTTTTTAAATGCTCCTCAAAATCGTTTTGTCATCATCAGAAAATATCATCGACACTCATATACTTCATTCCAATCAAAAAAAAGCAAAAGGTAAACAAACATAGTATGCAGATGACATTGACATGTGTCAGATCCATAGTAAGTTTGTTTACGTTTTGCTTTTTTTTGATTGGAATGAACCATAGTTTGCAGTGGATCAAACATTTATCTATCAAAACAATATCCTACGCAAATTAGGTACATGTATGGTAGCTGCACATCACGAGAACTGCCTACTTGATCTCTAGCAAGCTAGTTAACCAATCTAGAACATTGGTTGGCCTACATACAATGCCCCTATTGTTTGGGTGAGGGTATTCGGTATTACTTATTTCGGTGGCCAACCCAATTTACGAACTCCTTAACTTTATTTGGCTGGTTGGGTATAAACAACAGACTTTAAAAAAACTTCAGTAAACATTGATTGTAGTTTGTTTTGTGTATATTTATACATTTAAGAAAAAAAATATAAGCTAAAAGATGCGAGAAATTAGCTGTCTATTTTTTCTTGGTCTAAGTCTAGGTATAGTACTACTACAAAGATAATGTAAGTAAAGAATAATTCAGATATTCGGAAGTTTCAAAGCAGTAATTTAAATTGTTATCAAAATAAAAATCATAAGGTTTTTTATTTAAGTAGATGTTTTGCACATACTTTTAAATCGTCTTTTTTTTCTACCTAGTACAAACAGTAGTTTTATTTTATGCAGATTTCCTGACCTTGCTAACGTTCTATAACATCAGGTGAGATCGAAAGAAACTCATTCATCAACCGGGCTCGTCTCTACTCAAGAAACTCTTTGATATCAGTTTTATGTTTGACGTGGATGTAAATTGACATTAACGGGTACATACCTAATTGAGAGTAATTTAGCACTTCCTAATGCTGTAGGCGATAAATAAGTCAGTGCGTTTAACAATAATCTCAAGATTTTATTACCGGTGTTATTTAATATTTTACACCTAATTAATTAGGCGTATAAACTGCCAAGATATACAGGGGGTTAAAAAAGTGCTTTTGAGATTTTAAGGGGTTTTTTTTTTTTATTCATATTCATATTCTTTATTTGCATGTCACATGGTAAATAAAAGATGTTACAAAGGTATAAGTACATGACATATGACACCCCGTTGGGGCACCGCAAACGAGAGAGCACTACTTATTAAACTTAAACTAAGTACAAAACTTAAGATATATGTAGAAAACTATATTCAAAATTAAACTCTTTAACTAACATGATAACATATTATAGGACTTTAAGTACTTTTTATGTATTATACGATAATTAATAATTATATAACACAAAGAGGCATTTATACTAAAATTATATAATACTTACTACATGGCACTCAGTCAGACTTATCGTTAAATAATTCTTCTAGATTATAAAAAGCTTTATTTAATAAAGCTTTATTTAATAAATAGTTACTCAGATCAAGTATAGAATACAGGAAAAATATTGAAAAAATCCGATCTAGAACTTTTTTCAGTTTTCTATACAAATTCTGGATTCACTATTGAGAGTTAGTATGGAAATCTGAAAAAAAAATGTAAGGCCGGTTTTTTTGAATATTTTTCCTGTATCCTATACTTGATTCTGAGTAACCTTGTAAATTTTAAGAGCATTTTAACACCTGCATTATTATTATTATATTTGATTCTGCTCATTACTTTGATAAAATGAATATTCAATAGTAAGTTCCTATAATCTATGTACAAATATAGATAACCTAATAAATAACTCTTAGATCTATTCAAATTTATCTTACTCTGTTTACAAAATATGCACAAAAATTGCACTTTTACGATTAAAACTAGTAAATCTCATACTAATGTAATAATCAAAATACAATTTAATGGTGCGTGCGCGTCTGATAAATTCATGTAAGCTACCTACACGCGGACAGAAATAGCGTAGCGTACTGAAAGCCGTGAAAAGATCGTCGGCCCAAAGCATAAATAAAATGTGATCTGATCAGTATCGCGCATTTGATCTACATTATTTTTTGCGTGTAAAACGACTTATTTTTGTTAAATATTATTTTGTTGTAGTGCATAATTTTTGTGTGTAAGATTTTTGTTAAAAATATTTTGTTGTAGTTCAGTGGGGTATAAATAATATTCGTAAGGTCTTCGCCTATTTAAGTTTTTGTTGAAGGTATCTTCCCTGGAAAAGTAGATGCTAGTAGTATTCCTTAAGTGCCTCTCGTTAAATAGCTTGGTTTCCATTAAAATCACTACTTTAAAATGGTTTAGTGGATTTTGTCCGTCCTTACACATGATAAGCTGGATAACGTACCGAAGAAAAAAATGTTAACTAAAACTTAATATCCCCTGAGGGAATGGCCAAATAAACCAAACGGTGTTTTTTAAAATACCTTGGGCTATTAAAATTCAGTTATTAAATCAATTAAGATTAACTTATTAATTCGTTCTCGTTTGCAATTTGTCTGTAGTTTCGTGTATCGTTTGTTTAGGCAACATAATTAATTCTGGTCAGTTGTCAAACTCAGTACATTAGATTTCTGGACACGAATCGATTCAGTAGCTCTGCGGTTAGCTCAAGAAACAAATCACAATCGAACAACGATTTGAGTAAGTAGCGCTTAGTTGTTCTTGTGGTTTATTAATTTGATGTTCATCGATAATAATAATAGTTTAAATGGTATGAATAAAAGCTGGCCCCTCGGCATAAAATCAAAGTTTTTCAGCTACTCGAACAATAGCAAATTTTTATCTAAAATAAATCTATCATATTTAGTAAAGTCGTATAATAACCACACAACTTACTTTGTAATACAATAGTCCCAGAGATGCATTAACTATAGGGGAGCCATTTCAAATTAAATAACTATCGAAATACGTTTAGGGTCATTTGATACTGATTTATCCAAGAACCGGAAGTCATTGCACTATATTCGAAACATATGATTTGTAGGGTTCCGTCCCTTACTTGCAATTTTCAATTTAATTGGGTACCTTCAGTGATTCTTTGGCATTGGTTCAAAAATCAAATACATATTTTGTTGTGAATTTATTTTGTTCTGATCATTATCAAAACATCAACCAAAGACGTTATCTTTTATTTTTCCCATTTTTGAGATTACCTACAATTTGAATAATCCCTGTTTTTTTACGTGCCTACATTTTCACACCCTGTTTAACATCTATGTTTATTATTGTTCTCTGAACAGTTTTAAACATAAATCACTATTAGGGCCAATTCACTGTTCAACTTATTTCATCAGAATCGCGGACGCAGATCATATTTAATATAACGATACTTTAAAACGATGATTTAAAAACATGATAAATGAAACATTGGTTAAATTAAAACCATTATTATTGTTGCTGAAATATACAGCGCATACACCGATTGATATTCCGTTCTGTTAAAAATGTTCTTTTCAAATACATATGTCATAATTAAAAAAAGTTAAACTGTATCTCATCATCATCAGCTTCCATTCCTGGAACTTCTTTACAAATCTGTTATTACAACAATTACATTAAACATCACCTGCCTATAAATGTAACAATGAAACATAAGTCTGTTGAAATTAAGTAACATCTGTAAGTTTAGTGTTTTGAATTGCCCTAATTTGAGTGGATTTTTCTGGAGCGAAAATATGAATTGGATCCTTAATAAACCGCTGTCCTAATTTTATGTATATTGAGATTTTGTTATTAATAAGAAATCTTCATCACCTTACAGCGAAATATTTTAAGTATCGCCTTAAAATATCTATTTTCAGCTCATAACGCGGTTAATCGGTGTATTTGAGCTACAATTTTGCAGAAAGCATCGATTGATAGAAAACAGAAGCCTTTGAATCTATAGTGTAGGAAAATGTATTGGATGTAGTGTAAGCACACAGCGTCTGGCAGTTTTGATACGCATTCGAGTACAAGAGAAAACCGCTCTACAATTTTTTTCTACATAATATGTTTCTAAATAATATGAGGGTTCACGGGCGACTTGTATTAAGCGACATTTTTGGAAACACAGGTAACCTCTACTTTAAAAAATTATTTCTTACAAAATACCTCGCAAAAAATAACTTCTGAATAATATTTAAAATATTAAGAATATCGAGAATCTATATAATACTAAGAAGTTAAGTTTCAATGATTATTTTTTAAGAAATATTTTTTTAAATCAGTCTCCTGAACATTTCTAAAAATGTCGCTTAATACAAGTCGCCCGTGAACCCTCAATATGAAAACTCCATAATACAGATTTATCTATATATAACTGAAATAGTCTACCACTTTAGTCGGGTACGAGAAAAGGACTTATCTTAAAATGGATAACATATATAAGTTTTATCAGTGCATAATATACATTTATCTAAACAAGAACCTTTTGTAAAAGTCAAACCATCTCTCGGGTGAACTGAAGGGTGCTTACCTGGTTTTTAATGGAAGATTCAAAAATAGAATATTCAAGGGCTAGCTAAGTACTACTGCGTCAGCGCAATGCTGCAACGTGGATGTTTACAGCAGCTATATGGGGGACAATACATGAGGTGTTTTTTAGTTTCGATCAAGTAAATATTATAAATACTTGTTATGAATTATGATAACCGTTGTAAGTGAGACATGAGGAATCCCAAGAAAACATTAATTGACTCAGGCGCATGTTTATTGAGATTGAGGATTTGATTATCCACTAATTGTTTTTTTTTATTAGTGGATAATTTGTGTTTTGACCATGTTTCGAATGTAACCTATTTATTTGAAATGAAATGAAACACTACGTATATCCTCTGAATAATGTACGTTTGGCCTACGTCTCTGGCGATTCATGGGCGGGGGCGGCGGCGGCGGCGGCGCGGCGCTAGCTATAGGTGCGCCTGCGCAGCTCTGCACTCGCTCCTCGCGCAGGCACGGGGTAGCGGCACGGCGCGGCAGGAAGTTTACCGAGCACGTGCGCGCGCTTCCTTGCACAGGATGTTTTAAAATCCGAACGCGAATTCAGCTACAATGGGTCCAACGAACCTATAAACCGATCGATTGTTGCGATATTATTGGCTATGTGTATATACATATCTGTTTGCTCTACTTCTTGGTTAAGTTAGTAAGGTTTAATTAAAATAATCATGCAAATGGAATTATGTGTTATATGTATAATAAACGGTAAGTAAAAGCAATTTTATGAACTCAATATATTTGAACTGTTTAAATACAAATCGCGTAACATGTTGGTTTGTGCTGAACCCTACCACCTAAATAGAAACTCCTTTTTTATTTTGACTACTATAGTTATTACAAAATTATTAGGTATCATATCTCACAGGCGTTCGTTTATTGCCTCGAGTAATGCGGTAAGGAATAAACATAATTTCGTTCCGGTCCATCAGTGCATGTCGTATATACGCTTCACAATATGATTTGGCGATTAGCGTCGTACTAACTGGCCGTTAATTTAATTACCTCTTCTTCCGATAGGTTTAATCTGTTTGCAAACATGTATTGGTCCCACTTGGAACAGTCAAACAATAATAATAAATTCTTTATTTATTTACCAGTTAATTTAATATAGTGTTTATATTAAGATGAATTAACTGATCGCAAACTAGTTAAATAACTGTGTGATTCTACAAAAAAAAAAAACAAAGTAAGTACAGTCACGGAATTTATACGTTTAGAAGATTTAAGTTCCCTTATTTTTGCCGGGTTATTCATTTGGACAATCTATCAGATTTTTCAAATATTTTTATACTTACCAAGAAGTAATTACATCGATATTTAAATCTTCTTTGACGTTACTTATATCCCTCAGACAGAAAGTAGATGAAACAGGGAAAACTACGAGTATGTCTACAACTATGATAACAAAGGTTGAAACTGTAACCTCTTGCCCTCTACTCTAAAAGACTTTACTCGTGGATTTCGATAGCATAATCTTTCTTCTCATCAATTTCATAACCCGGCAAAATTAAAAGGGACTTGAATCTGCTAAACGTAAAAATTCCGTGACTGTACATAGTAGTGTATTTTTTAAGGCATTTTTCTAGTCAACTAGGATTACGATATGGCAGACATATTTTGCATTTGTTACGTATAGTTATTATCTAATCTTGTGTGCACAAAAAAAGAACTCCATAATATATTACTTAAAAACTTAAAATATACAATATATCTCGTTCTCAAAGTCTAAATATATTGCTTAAAACGAATCACCCTGTAAACTTCCATAAAATATTGTTTACTAATATTCGTGTAAAAAACAGCCGCACACACCATCTGGTGTCAGAACACTATGACAGCGTGGTATAATTATTTGTTTTACTCACAGAAACAGTAAATAAATTTTTACTTACATTACATAACAAGTTTTGATTAAATCAAAATATTTAGTTACATTCATAAAAGAATCGCTTTTGTTCGCGAATGAATGAAACACACAACAATACGTTGTAAAATATGATTTAAATTAAATAAACCTTTTTATATGTGAGTGCTACGCTGCTTCGTAAATCTCTACAATAATTCATGGGGATAAGTGAGGTTACTCTGACTCACAGATAGACACGGGCACTGAAAGCGTGCTTGACACTTCATACCGCTACAAATAAATCAAATAAAGAATTGTTGAAAGGCTTATTTATATCCGAGGGCCACTATACAATAAAAAAGTAATTTTAACCCTTGTATGATGTATCCATTTTTAAATATGGCAGCCAGGTTAACCCTCGCCGACATGATATATGGCCTGAAGGCGCGTGTTATATGATCTAATGAAAACCAATATTTACAGAGCTTAACCATTAAAAAGTTTCATCTAAGCGAGTCGGTTATACGAAACTTGTAGTGTATCTATTTATAAAACATCATAAAACAGTTTAAATGTTAAAATTTCTGAAAATGCCTAATGGCGATGGCAGACCTTTAAACAGAGAAATGGCAGACCTTTTAATTTTTTTTAAAGATATTGCAATGAACTTATAGGTACTATAAAAAAGTTTTTTTGGATATTATGTTTTTTATTTGTTATATTACGAATACATTAATTTAACTATTCGCTCTATTTTCGTTGTCTTATCTTTACTGTTTAAACCTCGCTTTTTCATATACAGAACATAAAAAAGTGCGTTTGAAATTTTAAGGGGTTACTCAGAATAGGTATAGAATACAGGAAAAGTATTGAAAAAATCCGATCTACAATTCTTGATTCACTATTCAGATTTAGTATGCGAAACTGAAAAAAGAAATTATAGATCGGATTTTTTCAAAAATTTCCCTGCATTCTATACTCGATTCTGAGTAACCCTTTAAAATTTCAAACGCACTTTTTTAACACCTGTATAATGTTACGTAATGCACTCTCAAAATTATATTTAAAACCACCCCTTTCATTACCATACACCGTAAAACAGTGAATCAAATTCAGAGTCGAGTATTTTATATGATGTCTGTTTGTTTAAATGTTTAATTTTATACCGTGGCAACGACCGCGCCTCGCCTGTACTGGAACGAGTTAAAATTATATTTTCAAAATCACGCCAGTTATCACAGAATCGCTGGAAATTATGTGAAGATCCAGGCTGATAAGAACTACTGTTACATGGCCCTGAAATTCAGACCACGACGACACGAAAACGATTTCCACGAGACGTTTTCCCATTTCACTGTCTATCTGGCGAAAAGTTTTCGTCCACTCTGTACATACTAAATAATTAAACTAAATCCATATTCCAGGTTAGTGGGAACACGTTCTTGTAATTTACAAACAGCTTTCAGCAAAGTCAGTGAAGTAAATACTATGTTGGTACTTACATTTATTTTGGGAAGATAAATTGTAAAGGGAATGCATTCAGACATTTATTAGTTTTTACTCGCAATGATAGTTACAAGCTACACTTTGCGATAAACGAGTTGCATTAAGTATTCAATTTTATTGCCTTTATATACAAGTAGATATGTATATTTTTGGTTTTTAAATGCGTTATTTATTTTACAAATGCAATTTTAAATCACAACGAATTGACGAAGGAGTACTCATACACTTATATTTTATAAAAGCAACTGCATCTCTACAACATATTTAAATTACAAAGAACCAAAAAATTTTCTTTTACATAGTATAATACAATTTGTACTGAAATCGTTAAACATTGTTTTGGATATTCCATTTTAAGTATCATTAATTAATGAATTATATTTTGTATTATATTGTAATTAAAATAAATTGAATTACGAAGTACATTTTTTTCGAAGTACGACCATGTTCTGGAACAAAAGAATAGTTCTATTATTGATCCCCCAAAAACCATTCGAAACTTTAATAAAAAAAAAGCGGCCAAGTGCGAGTCGGACTCGCCCATGAAGGATTCCGTAGCAGCAAGTAACATAATATAAAAGTTCTTGTAGTTCGTTGTAACTTGAATGAAAGGTAAATTGCGGTTTACGATGATGACGTATTAAAAAAAACTACTTACTAGATCGGTGGAAGTTTGCATGGTAATGTACATCATATATATTTTTTAGTTTTATCATTCTCTTATTTTAGAAGTTACGGGGGGGGGGGACCCATTTTACCACTTCGGAAGTGTCTCTCGCGCAAACTATTCAGTTTAGAAAAAAAATATATTAGAAACCTCAATATCATTTTTGAAGACCTATCCATAGATAGGTCACCCCACACGTATGGGTTTGATAAAAAAAATTTTTGAGTTTCAGTTCCAAGTAACCCCCAAAATTTATTGTTTTTTTTCTATTTTTGTGTTAAAATCTTAATGCGGTTTACAGAATACATCTACTTACCAAGTTTCAACGGTATAGTTCTAATAGTTTCGGAAAAAAGTGGCTGTGACTTACGGATGGACAGACAGACAGACAGACATGACGAATCCATAAGGGTTTTGTTTTTTGCTATTTGGCTACAGAACCCTAAAAATATTTTACAGGTGTTATTTTTTACTTGGTGTAGGCAGGTGAACAATTAATAAAATAAATGTGGATGCCATATAATCTTGTCATATTTGAGGTATCTGCGCACCATTTAACTCAAATTATTCAATATGAATGAACTATTCTTATCATGTTATTATATTATTTTGAGTTACCGCCATAACATTGTCAAAATTTGGTTGCGCATATTTTCAGTGTAAAATAGCGTTACGACTTGGAACGTCAATTAGGAGAAAGTATTGCCAGTTAGCATTAACATAAATGACGATCTAGTGAGTTTATTGGTTTGTTTCTATTATTTTATTTTTATATGATGTGTGGTTTAAGTTTGTGGTTATATATATGTTGTTTTATTGTTGTAGAAGTAATGGACGCACGCGGGGCGAGCTGATCTCCGAGCAACATGTGCGTTTGCGCCGGCCGCGGCCGCTGGCGCGGGATGCCGGCGACTCTAGTGTTTGCATTGCTCGTTACTGCTATTGGAGCGTCAGCAAAAATGATAATTTTGAGTAAGTATTTAATGTTTTTTAGTTTTTCAAATGTTGTCATGGAGCATCTTTCTTCTCTAATCGGTACAGAAGGTGGAAGAGAAACTACGATGCGGCTTTTGAGATTGCAGGGATGTTTTTAATTTAGAACCATTTTTCGAATAGAAATAATATGATGAGTTTTTACTACGTGTAAAATAAATTAGGTTAGTCTTTGTAATATTTGCAGTCGTCCTTTGTAAAATTGTCACTAATTTTGAAGACGATCTCAGCTCTACCTACACGCAAACACTTCCCTATCGCATGATGTCTAGTTTAAGCTCTGACTTGTGTGACAAATAAATGTTAAAATTTAACTAAATTGATTGGTAATTTTGAGAAATATTATTGTATCTACAAACCTATTGTACAAATATGAAAAATATTTTTGTTCCCAAATGACATAAGGCAAGCGCTAAAGTAATTATTGTACAAACCACGTGTCGGCATATTATGTATTTCTTTATCTCTACGAAGTCAGCTCTTACATTCGGAATATCCTGATATCTGATGGTGTCTTTGGATACTTAGGACTTCATTACATCAATATTCTTCTAACAGCGGTCCCAGGACGTATTAACGAAAATATTTGAATTTTAAGTGGCTTGTAAGACGTGTCTGAATATAAATGGCCATGTCGAAAAGTGAGCGTTATTTTTGGCGATCGGAAATGATTTTTGACTTATTTATTATTCTTTGTGTATAGCGAATGGCGCCGTTTTATAGCTTAAGATGTGTTACTTTCAAATGTGTGTAGTATCTTAAGTGCTACGGATAATCTTTGGTCACATTTTATTTACTTTTACCTGATTGTTTAAAATGTCTTATAAGACATTAAGTCTAATTAAACGACACAGCGCATTACAACATCCATCAAGCTCCTATGAAATACAGGCACAGTCCACAAACATACAATTTACATTCGAAAAACATTACCTCACTTGTGAACTAGCCGGTTATAAAATATTATCTCTGAATTTCACACTATTAACTAGTGATATCACATGGCTATCATCGTAGATCATCATCAAGGTAATCGTCATGTCATAAGCAATAAAGGTTATACGGTTAAGGTTATGATACGGAAAATGTTATTACCTTAGAGCGACAAATTGATTCTTGGCCCCAACCCTCTCATTTGGTTCTCATTAGGTGCGCCGGATGTATAGACAATTATCTTAATGACCAGTTACTTGAGAACCCTTTGCTTTCTCTACAAATCCATCGTAAGGTTTTATATAAGGAAGATCAAGTTTAAGTGGTCGTAACAACTTTAATTTTCAGCATGAAACTGTATGATGAGGTTGGAGATTCTTCATCCTTACTAGTTCTGATACATTAAATTTAAGTATTTTAAGAAATCTCTGTACAATATTAAATATTTTACAGTAGGCACTTATTTATATTGTTTAGATTTAGTATACATCTATCTGGATATTACCATACTTATCTTAAGCAAATTGACTTTGAAGATATTCAGAGAACTATTTGCTTGCATATTTGAATTGGATCCTAAACAAACGAAACAAAAGGCAATTCTTGGACCGATAAAAGATTTATGGCCTCCCCAGCACTATGAATATGGTGATAACGAGGCGCATATAAGCTCATGTCTACTTTTTTACTTCAATAAATAAACAATGCGAATAAATTCGTTCATTTTGTGTAGATACGTTGACAAAGATAATAATAATAAGGCAACGGAAGTCGGTATCTTTTGCAGCCGTATTGCGGTATTGCTATCTTGGCGGACATAGCGCGTGCGGTGCGAGCCTTGGATGTCCTTTGTTTTATAACCTTACCACGACTTACGCTTGGGCAAAGGGAATGCTGGGAAAATCGTGATTATATTATATCATGTCCTTACTGAGCTTTTTATATTTTTCACAAAAAATGCAAAGGAAGTAGCAGCGCAGTATTGCAGTATTGCTATCTTAGCGGACATAGCGCGGACGGTGCGTGTTCTGCACTTCCTCTGTTTTGCAACGTTACCACAACATGCGCGTGGGCAAAGGGAATGCTGGGAAATTCGTGATTACACATATACATACGTGTCCTTGCTCAACCTAGAATATATTTTACAAACCAAAATGCAACGGACGTGGATATCTTTGCAGTAGTAATGTATTGCGGTTTTGCTATACTGGCGGACGTAGCGCGGGCGGACATCCTCTGTTTTGCAACCTTGCCATGCCACCATGTGCATGGGCAAAGGAAATACTGGAAAAATCGTGACTATTTATCGTGTCTTCACTCAACCTTGTGTGTCTACGACGAATTGTAATTCTGAACGCACCCTCGGGCCACACGGATTGTAGAGAAAGTTATACATTATAAACGTCAGCATTTTACAATCTCGTCTTTCACAACCAAGGCAGACCACAGGCGATATTTAGTTCACCCGAAACGAGCAGTAATTAAAAGGACATTATTCTGTGACATTCCGAACAAAAACGAACAACACCCAAAACAAACAAATTAATCCTATCCTTACCATACCAACACTGCGGGTAGATCCTTAAAATGCCGTAAAAGTTTATAGTTTGTGAGAAAATAAATATGTACTTACGTATATATTGTAACATAATTCGGTGAGATGCATTTTATGTTTAATGATAAAAATAAAAATAAACCTACGAAAAGTAAGCAAAGTTCAGATTTGTATATATGTAATATCTTCTGGTTGGAAATAATAATTTCATCGCAAATATGTATGATCTCATCACACATGACAATAATTTAGTTCCACCACTTTTTGTCCAGGCATTGGTAGACACTTTTAAATAAACAAAAACAATTTTTGGACTTTCCATACAAATATCCATCCATCTATCGATTTGCATGGAAAGTTTTTGAAAATTGGGAATAAAAGTTGGACGTTTGACCCGATGTTGACATCCGCTATATAAAAAAACTTTTTGTCCAGGCATTGGTAGGTTTTATGTATTGTTTATGCCTTGTTAATTCAAGAACCAACCCGAAACAAACTTAATAACTAGTAAGTACATACAACTTAGCAGCTGAAACCAAAGCTTTCAGTAGACAGACATACAGACAGTTAGTCTGCTTAATAAAACCAAATATAACTAGAGAGGATACTTGAGTTCTGCTCCTTGCCTATAAATAGATTCGCATGGCTATGGAATAAAAACAAGTGAATGCATTTAGTGTATGTGCATAATTTATTATAAATGATAAAATGTCAATGCACGAAGAGCTTAAAGTGTAAAGTCAGCTTTATATTTAACTTTCAGGCAGCTGCGAGCTAGGAATGCTATTTTTAGCTTGGGGCATAGATTAAATATTAATGGATTCTGTCTTCGTTTCTCTAGTTGTTTACCAGACAAACTAATAAAAATATGGTTAAATTGTCAGTAATTAGTAACTTTAGTCACTGAACGTAATAATATCTAATAAAAAGTTGACGAAAGCTATTATGTTAATCGAACTAATCTTTACCAACGTAATTTGCTAATTCGGTTAACATTTTCGTATTTGATACAGGTGCAGAAATGAATGTGTTTAGATTTAGATTACACGGCAAATAGAGAAGCAAGTTGGCGACATTCTGTCACTGATATATTCACGGAGTTGTGCGACCTGTGCAGTGCGCACTTGTAGCTGCCCAGTGTAAATATTTGCTATGCCGCGGTGCCTATCATGCTGCAGTTCATTGAGCTCACAGATCTATATTTGCGATCGTAGTTAAGGAAACTGTAGAATTTAGGTACGTCTGTTTTACCAGACTCAGCGTTTCTCGAAGAGATCTCAGAACGTCCAGCAGAGCTCCAATGCTTTGAACGCAGACTGTATTTGAAACAGGCACCGAGCTTGAGAGCTAATGTTCGACTTCTTAAAATTGAACTGAAAATTCCACCTTACAAACATCATTACTTATAGACCGAATCGAAATGTCAACACTGCCCCGGGCGAATGACAAATTTATTCGCATTTAAATATTTCAGCATCATACATCCAGACGGTTCAAGCTGCTAACTTGAAATACCTTATGCCCTTTGGTTTAGTTCACAAAGTTCGCGAAAGATTCACTTTATACATACGAGGGCGAGCACGATTAATTTTGTCCCTTCGAGTTTTTGAAGGCACATGACTCGTGGTGTTCATTTTACCGTCTGTTGCTATTCTAGGAATAATATTCCGCCATGATGTATTTTCGGTGCAGGTGCCCAGATGTCGAAATGTTCTGGTGTCGTCCATTATTTTGTTTTGCTGAAATTTCAGCGAGGAGTATGATATGTCGCTGCAATTTGTCGTTTTATTTCGTTTCTGGTTGCATCTGTCTGAATTTATTAACTGCGTTCATTTTTTGTTTCCATTGCTATTTATGCACTGAATTTGATCTCAATTAACATCGCCTGACTAATTGCTCAAGCTCATGTTTGATTCTTTGTGGGTCGGTGATGCATGTATGATTGTATAGTATTCGTGGAATATGTCTATGGTTCGAAATACTATGTGCGAATTGTTTTCATAATTGTGGTTAGCTGGAAGATTGGTGTGGTGTACCTTACTTTTCGCTTTGTTTTATGGTTTTAAATAATTAAGAGGAATGGATAAATTGTTTTACTGACAGAGTTTCAATTATACAAATATTCTAATCCTAAAGGTTATTCTTAAACCATAAGGTTGAAACTTATGGTTAAAGCTAGATAGGCGGTGTTTCACAAAGTGTGTGCAGTTTGTGCATTAAGATTTTTCTCACGAGCCACATGTGGTGTGTCGGACTTAGAATGCGATGGAGATATTTTACTATAATAATTTTATTTGATAATGTTCAATTTTTTTTTTAAATACATCAATATAGTGAAACACACTTAAACTTGGTATTGTAATTAAAAACTTGTATCTTGTTCTTATAAACTTAGGTATAAACGTAGTACATAATAAACTTATTTTTTAATTAGTCAATTTTAATTTCAAAAAACACAAACAAATTCGGTATATTATTCAACCAACAACCAACCGAATTCGAATTTTAAATGTCATACCGACTCAACGAATTTTTTTAGTTTCGGTTTCAGAGTTGCAGATTTATTGCTATTCCTTTTTTTGTACAGCGTGTCGTGTTACTCAAAAAAACAGATAACAAGCGCATGCAAAAAAATGGATTCTGTCAAAAATAGTATATGTTGATGTTTATTTTATAAAATATAACGGTTTATGAAAAATACTTTTTTTAAAGTTTTGATTTTGGAAAAAAGTGCTTCTGCTAAATACTTAATAGAGGGTGATATTTCTTACCTCATGACTGGTAACTCTTCTGATGGAACTGACCAACTTTCATGCTGCAACTTTGCAAAAAATAAAAATATTTCATGAGTAAAATCACCAGTTAAGATCACCCTGTAATTTGTAAAAATTTACATAACGCCTACTCGCTGCGGGGAGATACGTGGCATAGTAAATATTCCATTTAGGTGGGACTTTCCTTGAAAGAAGCCCCGTGTTTTTATAATAAACGAACACGTCTCACGTTACAGAAAGCTTCTCCGGTGTGGAGATACATATTGAGGCATGATATAGCTCTATCTATGCTATAGTGTCTTGTTTATGCGGGTAGTTTTATAGTACTTATTGGTAACTACAATAATACATATAAAGAAAATAACGGTCATAATTTAAGTTTTAATTTAAGCAGTTAACTTCCTTAAATTTTAATGTAATATTGTTGTTGTTATTTGAATATAGGGTGAATGAAGCGGCACACAAAGTTGACAAATATTGCTATTATTTTTTCGAATAAAAATTATAAAAAGCCTAAGAATTTAAAAACCTTTTAAGTCGTAGGGTTATTTATATAATTATTAATTTGTTACAATAAAAACGATCCTTAAATATATCTAGACAACATTTAAAGATTTACCAGTGTAGTTTTAAAAGCGTAAGTTGCAAGCGGGCTACTAAGTAAATATTTACCACAATTACTCTCCTGCCCTTGAATTACAGTTAATGGGTTAAACAGGACACGGAGGGAAAGCGTACTTTTCTGAAAATAGATGCTAGTGTCGAATCGCGAGCTGTAAGCCCAGAAAATAACCAATTCTATATATACGTTCACATAACAATACAAATTGTAGCAACCTTAAAGTGAGATTTATTAGGTCACTCTAAGGTAAAAGTAGGTAAAATGTAGTATCGACTGCCTTATAGTTATTCCAGGATCTTAAGAAGAATATTAAGTAGTATAACCAACACATTGATCACAACATCTACAGCTACAGTAACATGAGTTACGAGGGTACATTAAAAAGCAAAATCTTGACCAATAACACGTTTCAGTCCCATCCCATCTCGCTCATTTATTTAATGCCATTTAAAGGTTGACTTATAAAATTAATCAGTTTAAGAGTTTAAGAGGTCGTCGCATCATGGCTTACTTCCATTGTGGCTGTCTGTGGGCCGTCTCGGATGCTCTCAGACACTGAGGAGGTCAAGTGACTCACTTGAATGCTAGATGTCAGGTCGCAGACGGCTTTCAAAAGTTGATAATTTGATGTCAAACATTTGCAGTTAAGTGGGCAGAACTTGTATAAAAGTCTCTGTCTCAGCGACAGACTAAAAAATAATAAATTATAAAATGACAAAATTGAATGTTGATTGAGATAAAAAGATGTAATCAAAAAGTTTTTGAATCGGGGTCTTCATTTTTTCTTATACTATGGTACGATTAATTGTCTATCCCCAACGTATAGATGGCAGTTACCTGGTATGGACTTAGCATCTCCCGGGGTCACGTGTAGGTAGGCAGAGTTAAATGATTTTTATGATTTTCTGTAACAAAATAATATAGACAATTGGACATTCCCTTTATCTCGGTTCGATTGACATTTATATATTTATTTACGAAAATAATATTGTTTAAATGCGACAATCAAAATATGTAATAAATATATTTTGTAAAAAAATCTTAATTAAACTGCCTGTAATGAAGCTATGCTATGATGATGGTGATACCTGTAAACTTTATCTGAATATTTATGTTTTGTTAGCCTAAGTAAAGCGCATGAATATAAAGATTATTATTACAAAAAAAGTCAAATAGAAAGTAACTAGATAAAATAATTGAAGTATGTCTAAACGCATATGCCAGATATACTGAGTCACGGGCGAAATATTTAAGTTGTCTGGTGTGGTGAGAATTAACGGAAATACCTAATCTTTACATTAGTCGCTTGGCGTTCACACTTAACACGTGGGGGAGCAGAAGATATCCGCAAGGCATGCTAGTAGCTATAAAAGTTCCGACTGGAAATGGCGGCCCTTAAACAAGGTTCTTAATTTAAATCTCTACCTATAAGGAAATGTAGCTGATTGGCTCCAATTCCAAGCCCAGGTCAAACTGCCACTACGCACCTACTTTAGGAAAAACATTCTTAAAATTATGTACTTATAAACAACGGTTTTAACCTTTTTGTTCACATGGTTTTTATAAATGCAAAATTGTTACAAAACGACTACACCTTTTGTTCTAACCCATGGCGTATTTATTAGACGACAGTGGTTATGTAAAAAAAGACTTCTACCGTTAAAAAATACCTCATCGAAATGGGTTTCACGAACACATGGAAAATATTGAAGTAATGGGAGTACATCAGCAGCAAAACAACATTATGATTTGAAATGGATTTATGATATATGGACTGCATTGCCTGACTGAGGTCGCGCCATACTCGAGCGTAGAGGAGGCAGAGGTGTTATTGAATACAAATGCTGGTGTATTATTTATCGGTTACTCAGTTACAGTTATACGGATAGTATCGATTGTGTCGATCGCTTTATTTGGCTGAGTGAAGCGTCAGTCTTACGAGGAAGCTATACGATTAAATTATTTATTATTTGGTGTTTTGAGCCGTATTGAAGTGGGTTTAAAAAACACAAAATTTTGTTGTTCTAAAAATTTTAATCTGTTTTAGACTCTTCATATGGAAATGTGATCACATCATCTCCGTTAAAACTACGCGAAAGACCTAACCTGTCGCCCTGATCCCCACGATGTAGTTACATAGGATTAGTAGTATGGGTTCTCCCTCTAACACGTATTCTGTGATTGTTTGTGGAGGCTTAGCAGAGGGTTCCGTGTGTACGGAAACCTAAAGAATATTCATAAAAGAATCTGACTGAAACGTAGCGCTTTCGACTCATACATAAATAGAGGAACCACCCGCCAAGGCAAGGGAAGTGATGCAGTTAAGCAGTCAATCATTATGACTGATTAACAAAACATCCATGAGAAAACGTGATAGCAGCTAAAGAGAGTGCTATACCTACATATCAAAGCCCCCATGTATTGTTCCGTTCCATTGACGCAAACTGACCCGGCGCGGACGCACAGATCGCGCGTACGAAGATGGACGGACACGTTGTTTATAATGTGGTCCTATTTATACCAATGTGGGTATCAATAATAAATTGAAGAATAAAATATAATAATATATTTTTGTTCGCTTTTTCGAGTACAAGGTGTTAACAAATTAGCTGGTACTACTTAAACTTCTACTAATGAAACTGAACAACTTTCCCCAAGAAACCCATAGTCCATTCGCGAATTTTGTTTTTGTACTTTTCTAATAAATCGGTCACCTGATCGGCCCACTTAGTATGGGAAGTCAAATAGTTTTTTTTTGCGAATTGACGATGGGTTCCTTTGGGAAAGTTGTTCAGTTTCATGAGTAGAAGCCCCAGTTTAAATAGTACCAGCAAATTTTTTTAACACCTTATATAAACGAAATCTGTCATTTAAGACTACTGAACAGCTATTTAAAGACAAGTTGCTTATTATTAGAGAAGTAATTAAATTTTAAATGGCCTATCTACATAGATGTTTACAAATATCATAATGCCGTTAGCATATCTTTATCTCAAATCAAAGCAAATGTTTATGGTCACCTTTTGTTACTACTTTAGTATGAAATATAATTAAAAGGTTTAGTTCCATGTTTTCATTAATAAAACAAAAAAAAAATGAATGAAAAAGAGGATGAAAGGATAAAACGAATGTACGCATACGACTTGCCATGCCTAGAATTTAATATTTCTGTAGGAACGCAGGAAGTGTTTGTTTATAAATCTATTCGTCAGATTTCGCAAGAGTTTTCATTGCTATCGTATGTTTGTCTACAACTCATAGTGGAAAATATAGAGGGCGCTATTTCAGGCAATGCAACGCAACGTAGTAAATCTGATGATATTAATTCTAGCAAACAGCGGATTCAAGCGATTCGGCTTGGCTGCATTCAGACAGCAAGCGATGTGATAAATAATCACTATCATACGTTTGAATTTCTGATTCTGTATGATATACAAAGGATTAAATATATATCCGATATAATATTTGAAAACTAACAATGATATGAACAAACTTATAGCAAATCTAATGCGCCGCGGTGCAGATACTCATAATCGTATGTAATAAAACGATAAACTTTTGGTTCAAAAATGCTAGGTTCGTTACTTCTTCTATCTATAGCCTAATATAGTTTTTTTATTGGATAATGAATTCATATGATATTATATAATCATATATTTTTAGCGTACCGCTAAACTGTCACAAGTCCAAGGCTGAAAAGGTTTTAAAGACTCATAATCAACAGTCAAATATATCTTCGAACTATATCAAATATATCTTTGACTGACTCGGTGGCTCAGTGGTTAGTGCTCCTGACTACTGATCCGACAGTCGTGGGTTCGTTGCCCACCCAGGGCAAACATTTTTGTGATAAGCAGATTAGTTTGCTCTGTGTCTGGGTGTATTATATCTATAATGTGTATGTATTTAAATGTATATTTGTAAATATATGAGTCTCTGGTTCCCATAGTACAGGGAATCCTAGTTTGGAGCCAGATGACCGTGTGTGCTTTGTTCCGGATATTATTATTATTAAAACCTGATGCCAAGTTGTAGGATGAAGAAACGATATCTTACCCCCGGAACCATTGTTTAATTTTCTGTCAGTCGTACTGGATTTCAGAGTTATTAAATTTCCTATTTTGTGTAAAAGCATTTGCAGTATAAAATAAGAAGTCTTCACCATTCATTAACTTTATTGGCCCCATCAACTGTGAAAGCTTTGCCTGGGCAGGGTGGATAGCTTAGTAATTACTAAGAAATCGTTATCTAGCGTACTGAATGTGGTGGTAATTTTATAATTATACTGTTAATTGCAAGCTTCGTGGACCATCAGCTAAAATCATTAGTGCAGAAACATGTTACCAGCACCTATAAAAATACAATACTACCACAGTAAAAATACATAGGTACTAACTAATGTTAAGTGAACATCAAATTTAACTAAATATTCTTGATTATATTTCCATGTTATTTTAATGTAGTAGTCCTGTGACTCTACCTTATAAGCGCACACAGTCTTAACTTTTCCAGTCAATAATACTACTTACAGATTACTTATTCGACATGACAGTATCCACAAAAATACATTTATTGAGATTTAATATAACCAACTACTCAAAGGGGTTTTCTTTAAGAATTTACTAAGCTAACCCAACATTAGACCAGACCACACCACCTACATCACGCCGGAAGTTTTTCGAATATGTCACCATACATGCGCCGGAGTTGATCTAATGTGACGCGGTCAATTACGCGACGCCTGGATGGCTTTACGCGCTGGTTCGTCTGCGAGATGGAAATATGGCATCATCATGTTTTGTAGGACAAGCATACGAAGATTGATAGGCTTAGAAGTACCTAAACTTAGTTTTTGTTACATACCTTTAGAATGACCTAAACTTTGTTCTTAATTGTAAACTATAACTTATAGGGTTGCGTACGTACTAAAAGGTCCACTAATCTGTTTCGCCTTTAAGTGACTGTTTAATTTGAACAGTATTAGACATTTTCTCAGAATAATTATGCTTTACAGGTAATGAGAACTCAGAACAAAACAAAGCTGTTATGATATCAAAATTTTACTTTTTGGTGTATCGTAAAAATTTTTTTTTTAAAGATAATATTAAAAAGAAACTCCGTCGGTAGTTCCTGCAAAAGGATTGATTGATTGATTGATATACTATTTATAGTACACACACAAAAATAATAATATATACAACAACAAAAGACACAATATTAAAATAACAGTGGTACAATTTGGGCGGTCTTATCGCTAAAAGCGATTAGTATCATTACATTATTGCACACAACATAATAAATACCTATTTAAAATTGTGTCTTTGTTAAATAGTTGATACCTGTTTGTATCAATCTTAAAGTATTATCTGTGTTAATAGTGTTATATTAAAAACATATATCCCTATATCTGCGTAAACCGAACCAACTCAATACATCTAAAGGCGGTAAGCCCTAAATTCTTTCAAACCACAACAAAGCTTTGAAATATCTTCAATGGTAGCCGACTACATTTTAAAATAAACCAGTCCATTGTAATTAAGATAGGTCCTCACGGAATCTAAAATTGAACTGATGAAAGAAATAAACTTCAAGTGCGATCTCACATTTTTTTGGTTAAATTTTATGGTCCTTGGGGAAACTTATTTAGTTTAATGCAAGCTTAAACCCCTTTTAATGCAAGCTGCAAAGTCAGCGACCAAGTTACAGCTAGAAGGCTGGGTCAGAGTTAATGGATTAATACTAAATACGACAAAATTCAACATTATGTTGTTCAGTGGAAGACCGAAAAAACCTCCACAAATCAATAGAGCAAGTTCCTACAGTTGTTTTCTAGGTTTTGTGTGGGCCCCGACTGCTTTTGACATTTTCATTGGTGCGAAGTCTATTGAAAATTACCCACCAACTCCATTTATAAGCTCCTTGAAATGCGAGTTCCATGAAATCGATTTCCAACAAATCAAACTAATTGAAAGCAACAAAAAAGAAACTGGCGCACGCGCACCTCTATAAATAAATTCAAAATGGCGGTCGACCCTTCGTACAGGGCAATGTGCAGTGTTGGTAGACAAAAAATAAATTTAACGACTGTCACAAAAATATTTCAACTGGTTTACATTATTTTATACTATACTATATATGTATATACTATACAGATAAAAAACTGAAAACATCATATTATAAGAATTTACATAAAATTTTGTACCTTTTATGAAAATAAGCGTAAATACATAATATAACATACGGAAGCTAAGCATACCATTAAGCATAGCATAGCATAGCATACAGAGTTAAGCATACCATTTGTAATTACGTTTACAATCCTTGTATTTATCATGTATCAGTGTACAATAAACAATAAAATAAAATAAATAAATAAATAAATAAGCTCTATATCTTGTTACAATCCGAAAGTGATATGGTGAGCGCCATTATTCGCCTTGCACGCCGACATCTTTAATTGGGGAAAACTGCGCTTCGAAATTCAAATGTCGAAAGTGAGAGGAAACGGATGTGTCGGTATGTTATTAAAATATTTTTATTTTATTCCTCTTCACATTCAGCTCTAGGATTGTTATGATTAAAAATAAAATCTTTTCATCTTTGCGTCGACAACTCTCAAATATACGTGCCTAATAGCTTCCTAGCAATGAAAGTGTGCTTTTGATCTCTATATAAAATATGATAAGTGTAAATTGTAAAACAAGTTAGTCTTTACTTTATACTATAATAGATACAATTCTTTCCGAACCTAACTTAAATGCTGCCCAACCTAGTTGTAATCTTCCTACTAGTTAGAGTTCTTCTCGAAGTTGCTCCTACCTTAACTGCATGAAATGCCTGAGGTATACGTAAACATATTGTTGGAGAACTTAAAGAAGTTTGCCCTCTTCTGTAACCTGTTTCGGAACAACGACGTGTTTATCTAACATGACTTTGGTCTTGTCTATATAGGTTTATTCCAAAAACGACAGCAATACGAATACTATTCAGCATATCCTTCAGGTTCTGCACAATTCTGCTATTAAGATGATATTGTCGGTATCGCGTAGGTAAGAGTTGATATTTTTACCTACATATCTTTAAAACATTTTGAACTATTGTAGTGAACAGTATCGTCTTCCTGTACAATCAAGCTTGTTGTGTGTATATGACCTAAGTTACCAAAAGCCTCCGAAACATAGCCTGCACTGGTGGTCGGTGAATTTGACTTTATTTTTTTACCCACTACAAACAATGCTGAAAAAACAGTTTTTCAGTATATCATAATAAGAAAAGCGGAAGCAAATTACTTTTTGATAAAGTCAGTCTGTTCTGTGACATGAAACGTAATTCGAAACAATATAATTTTAAAGATACTTTAGGTGAATAATTTAGAAACGGTAGTATTATTACTATTATTTAACAAGTTTAATGTGCTCAGAATCCCGCTAGGCATCTTGAGGTATAAAACAGCTAGACATTACCGGTTCAAAGCGCAAAGATGTAGCAAAATTAACTATTGAGTCAACACGGAAAGTATCAATATCAGGAGGGCAAAATGATACCAAGCCCTGCTATTTTCAAATGCTGAAACTATTTGCCAGAGGAATTCTTGCCTTACGTCTCGTCTCCAGTGGGATATTTGATGTTTGTATTTTAAACGGGAAGCCTCGGGTTTTGTGAAAATATCATGTGACAGAACGTGCGTCTGTGCCTTTCGGCGTATGAAGTTTAGAAATAGAATCATTTCCTGCATAGCCTATACTGATTAGCGAGATTAAATTAGGGTAGCTTGGACAAGTATAGGATTTTCAACTATTATAAAGATTGTACAGCTATTTAAAATTCCTTATTTATAAAAGCAATTACTTGTATAGTAAACGGTTATAATAATATATGCGGTATACATATGGTTCGAAACTTAACCATGACAGACCATGACTCATTAAAAAAAACTAGCATGCAACGAGCATCTATGATTCCGTATTGTTATCTTCTTTGGCATGTAATCCATCCATATGCGTACTTAGGTTAGTCATTATAATAATTCTGAGAAACTATCTCCTACACAAATCTCTTTGCCCATAGCTATCTCAGATTTAAGAAAATTTGCATACGAAAACGATTGAGTACAATCTTTAAGTACAGTGCAGATTACTGTTTTGAAGGAAGGGAGATTATTTCTAAGTCGATCGTTTAACTGCTGGTGGTAAAATCGATTATTCAAAAATAGCTTACGTGTTCCAAAATAGTGAACAGTCACAATACTAATGTAAATAACGTTACGGTGTCAACAAACAAACTGAAACGTTGTCGTCGATTAGGGTTGAACACTATCGCTTAGTATTCAAGAGTTGTGTTCGAGTTGAAATCCATAATGAGGTCTATGCGAGTATGCGGGAATGTAGAATGTAGGAAGTATATTGAATGTAAAGGATACCTACTTAAATATTTTGTTTCTATATATTATCTAAAAATACATAACCTATGCACAGGACCGGTCGGTGTGGAAATCCTTGGGGGAGGCCTTTGTCCAGCAGTGGACGTCTTTCGGCTGATAGATAGATAGACATAACCTATACTGATACTGGAAAACTGGAAGACATGAATTATTGGCACATTCAGATAACAAAGGTTACAGAAACATACATGAATGACATCGGTTGTTCACCTGCTGCAAATTATCGAGTCGTATGAAACATGAATCTACAGTAATTTGTGTGGATTATAGCTATTCGATTGCTTGGAAATGCTCCATATATTTGTCGCGTGGGCTTCTAAAAATCGGTCTGTCTACCACATGTGAGCACTTAATATACTATGGCATAAAGGCGCCTATAGACAATGCCGAAAAACCGTTTCTAAATTATTCACCTAAAGTATCTTTAAAATTATATTGTTTCGAATTACGTTTCATGTCACAGAACAGACTGACTTTATCAAAAAGTAATTTGCTTCCGCTTTTCTTATTATGATATACTGAAAAACTGTTTTTTCAGCATTGTTTGTAGTGGGTAAAAAAATAAAGTCAAATTCACCGACCACCAGTGCAGGCTATGTTTCGGAGGCTTTTGGTAACTTAGGTCATATACACACAACAAGCTTGATTGTACAGGAAGACGATACTGTTCACTACAATAGTTCAAAATGTTTTAAAGATATGTAGGTAAAAATATCAACTCTTACCTACGCGATACCGACAATATCATCTTAATAGCAGAATTGTGCAGAACCTGAAGGATATGCTGAATAGTATTCGTATTGCTGTCGTTTTTGGAATAAACCTATATAGACAAGACCAAAGTCATGTTAGATAAACACGTCGTTGTTCCGAAACAGGTTACAGAAGAGGGCAAACTTCTTTAAGTTCTCCAACAATATGTTTACGTATACCTCAGGCATTTCATGCAGTTAAGGTAGGAGCAACTTCGAGAAGAACTCTAACTAGTAGGAAGATTACAACTAGGTTGGGCAGCATTTAAGTTAGGTTCGGAAAGAATTGTATCTATTATAGTAGCAAAATACAAACAGGCTAGGCAGCGTTAAGGTAGCGTTGTCGTACTATTTTCGTTCCGTGGCATGTCACCATTACCACAATGCCTGAAGATGTAGGTTTTCCATAAAGTAGTGCGTCCTACCAGTAACGACATACGGCAGTAAAATTTACGTCCAACACCGGAAAAAGCCTAAAAGATTATTGTAAGTAGGGGTAATAATATATTAATAACCTAGACGATTAAAGTTTTAAGTATGCAGTTTTTGTATTACTTGTAGGTATTTATATCATAATCAAATCAAAAAGTAATGTTTGGAATTTATGAGATTGTATCCGTTATACAATTTGAAATGAAATACATATAATGTTGTGAAGTAAAATTGGTAACACCTTAAGGCAACTTAAGGCACACACCTTATTATTTGTTAATTCACAACTCAAAATAAGAGAAACCTTACAAAGAAACATAAATTTATTATTCATAAGGCACACCTTAAGTGAAAAATTACCAGGGAACAGCTTGAATTATTTGACTTCATGTAAATGTGCGTATTGTTAATGAGAACTGTGAAGTGTGCAGTAACCAGTGAGGCCCGAACGTCTTTTTTTTTTCGAAAACAAGCGCTTAGGGTCGAGCTCTGCATCTGCGCGACACATGGCTCACGGTACCTCGGGGACTTAAGTTTGCGAAATTAAGGTTGGCTAATATCAAAGAAGATCGACAGTCGATAGTAAGAAGAAATACATACATGTATTTATAAACAAGTTTTATTTTAAATTAACAGAATTAGATCGAATAATAGCCAAAAGAAAAAAAGGCGGTTACGATAAAGTTAGTTTCATAAAAATGTTCCTTACGCTATCGACATGATCGTAGTTAAAATAGATTGCAATACTTGATACTGAACGAGCTTCTGTTATTCAGTTTTATATTTTTTCTATAGGGATACAAAAATATTGCGAAACAACATGAAACATGAAATGCACGTATCTCTTGTTTTTACGAAATTAACTCATTAATACAGTGTGTTGCCAAATAGTTACAATAGTTTGTTGAATACCAGACACTATTAGCGCCCCTCTAAAGAACATCGATATCGATAGAACAAAGCACTGACTGTGCAAGCCAGACCATAACTCACGGCCCACAAATCTCGATGGCCACATTAACATTTCAACCGGGTTCACTTCCCAAACAAAGCAACGCAAGTTCTGTCCGAAGACTCCGAACTCATAAGTGCTTGTAAAAATTACTCTTAGTTGAAGGGAAGACAGAATTGTTATACATGTATTAGGTAGACTGGCTTGCATATAGGTTGTGTACAGGTGAATTTTTATTTATGTTGTTTGTAAAAACTTTTTTTGCTGACACACACTGGCAGTGCAGCACTATAAGTAGTGTCAACCGTTTTTAAAAACAGAATTGCTGTGTTATGTATTAACACCTTATCATTCACTGGCGAAATATTGATATTCGAACAAAACAGTCGTTAAAAATTTCGTAATGACGTGAAGGTAGGTACGTGACATTTGGTTTTTACGTTTTTTTCTGAAATACCACATGCAGCACGCGCGTACGTTCCAAGGCCTAAAATTATGACGTGTGACAAATTTTCTTTAAAGTTGTAAACGGAGAATTGTAAATACTCGTATAACCACGATGTGTAGTAAGTACTAAATAAAAAATACAGGTTGTAACAAAATTGATACACAATTATAGACACTAGAAGGCTTCATTAACGGGTCCTGCACCTATTTTGCATCGGCTTTTATATTTTTAAGAACGGATACAGATCAAAATCTCCTCCAAACTAAAAACAAAGACATAAGAGCTTCTCATTAAATGCTAAAGCTTCAAATGCGGTGACATTAATAAGAGTAGTTGAATATGGATTTTTGAATATGGATTTTGTTTTAGGAAAATAATGATGAAAAAAGCCTTTAGTTCTTATTCCCTTCGGAAAAATGTCTTATAGTAATTAGGTTGAAGGTTACAGCAATGTAATGTGACTTTTAATAGAACTGTGATAGAAAGCCTCGATTACGTGAACAAGTTTCGAGTGCTAGGGATATTTTCAACCGACTTCAAAAAAAGGAGGAGGTTCTCAATTCGTCAGAATCTTTTTTTTTTTTTTTTTATGTATGTTCACCGATTACTCGAAGACGCCTGAACCGATTTCGAAAATTCTTTTTTTGTTTGAAAGGGTATACTTCACAGGTGGTCCCATATAAATTTTATCGAAATCGATTCAGCGGTTTTTGAGAAAATCAACAAAAACATAGCAAAATTGGAGTTGTTGCGATTGAAGTCGGTTGTTTTTAACGTATTCAGCGTGGTCAATTATTTGACAAAAAACTTAAAACGAATGTGTATTTAAAAATGAAATATTTCGACTTACTGAATATAGTAAATCGATAATAAACGCAAATTACTTATTTTAACGTGGAAAGAAATGTCCATTTGCTAAAAATAGTAAACTATAAGTTTACAACTGCGCACCTGAAGGCAATAAATATAAATAGGTACCAATTCATATGGAAGAGCTTTTTCTATTATAATTGTACATCGAAACAAACGATAAGGTAATTAAATAAAATAAAAAAGAGCATTAAGACACATAACTAAAATCTGAGTCTTGCTTTTGACTAGTATTCTTTAATAGGGCAGTGTAGGGCAACAATCGATTAAAGTAATATTTTTCTGGCACATAAATATTTCTTTGAGGATTATAAAAATATCATTCTTGTAATTGCAGATGACACGACTAACGTCGTAGATGTGCCAGCTAACGAGTCCTTGCAGTTGGTTTGCGGGTTAAAACAGAAGAACCAAGCGAATGCCATACGATGGTACAAGGATGGTCAGCTACTGGATGTTACCAAGAAGAAAAACATAATGATGCGGCAGATGTAAGTTTCCTCGTACAATACACAGAAAATATATTTTCACTTTAAAGAAACATTACAAATTTACGATTAAACAAACTCTCTGGCTGCTCAACATCAAGATGTCAAAAATAGAGTAACGATAGTATTCCAAAAACACTTAGCTTGTATTTACAAATTTCCACATTGAATTTGAAAACATGAGATATAAATCATTGTAAAATAGTAAAGTGCATGCGATTTTATTGATGCGTGATCAAACAAACTGGAGTAAGTGGAGGATCGTTCTATAATTAGGTATGATCTAAAAAGAGAAATAAACTAAATGGTGTATATATATATATATATATATAAGATCACGCCTCTTTCCCGGAGGGGTAGGCAGAGACCACATTCTTCCACTTACTACGATCTTGACATACTTCTCTTGCTTCCTCTACATTCATCAATCTTTTCATGCAAGCTCGTCGGTTTTGTGTACTCTTGACCTGACATTTTTTCAAAACGTCTTCGACTTGGTCGCGATACGTTCGTCTAGGTCTACCCCTTCCAGTATTACCATTCACACTCGCTTTGTAAATCTGCCTCGTTAATCTTCTATCATTCATTCTTTCTACATGATCGAACCATCTGAGCATACCTTTCTCAATAACTGTCACTACATTTTCTTTCACACCACACCGTTCCCTTATCACACTATGTTCTCTAATGTTCTCTTAGTTTTAATTTTATTATGAGTTAAATATTATGTTATTTAATTTGCCTTTACGTTTCAGGCGAATAAAAATGTTCCAAGCAAGAGACACTGGGGTGTACTCCTGTCGAAATGAGGAAGACAAAATAAAAAAGCATAGTGTCACTTTACGATATCGACCAGATGAAGACATTGGAGGTACCAAATTTTTTCCTTCTTGAAAACACTCCTATTTTCTTTATTAATCTTAGACAAAACTGTCAAAAAACTTGACTCTTACCTTACGTAACGTAAAGAAGTAATAGCCAATAACGATGATTCAATTCTTTCAGAGTACCAATCCGATGCTGGCATGAAAAAGGAAATGCCTGTAATTCTGTCACTTAAAAACATGAGTAAGACAACCGAAAGTTCCGCAGGTGATATGAAGAGAAATATAAAAGATGGGCCTTATGGTTCTAACGAAGATGGTTCTAAAGATGATGATGAAGATAAGGATGAAGACAATCATACAGAGGGTAAAATTCAAGGAACTGATAATCGAACTGATGTAAAATTTGCTCCAAGATTCAAGCATCCGTCAAAAATGTATGATATGGATATGAAGCCAGCCGGAAGCTCTATCCGGTTTCGATGTGCTGCAGAAGGTGATTATTATGCATGTCAATAAAATGTACCTACCTGAATGTTTACTACGTTGCTTTTATAAATTTACTGTAATTTTAATATTTATTGTACTCGTACTTATATAACTTACAGTCGTACAGTTTAACAAGAACAACTGAAAGCATTTTTATGATGTCGTAAACTTTTGCAGGGAATCCTACGCCGAACATAACGTGGTTCAAAAATAGTGGTCTCCCTATAACGAGGCCTTACTTTCCTCCTACTTATGGTAAATGGGCCATATCTTTGGAAGAGTTGACGAAGACCGACAACGGGAACTATACATGCGTTGTTTGCAATGAGTTAGGTTGTATACAACACACAGTTCTTCTTCATATTCAAGGTACGTAACTTTATTTTCATTTTATATGACTTTTAAGAGATTTAAGCTAGTGTTTATAAAACTTATTCGATAATTCAACCTGTAGAACGCTACCCTTCGAAGCCGTACATAAAAGAGGGATACCCTGGGAATGTAACAGTCGTGGTCAACAACACTGTTACTATGTCGTGTCCACCAGTATCTGATTTAGAGCCTTATCTGTATTGGATCAGGCCCAATAATAACTCCATAAGAGAGGTGGAAGGTGGATCGAACGACGCACACGTCCCTGTTGGAGATTTGATTGAGGTCTTTTAAAATTATTCCACACGGTGGAGGTCTTCAACATCAAATTCGCACATTCTCATTGATTCAAACTTTTTCATACATTCACTATTGATTATTAAAAGGTGACGGCATTATACTTAATAGATAATGGGTTTAGGGTTTCGTGGTTATTCATTAGTATTCATGTGTAATTAATTTTGTGTACAGTTATTCTTCACCTACACCTTACCTTTACTCATCATACGATAACCTATAAAGGTTACTACTAACTGGTAGAGGATATCATACTGGGTCTGGGTAAAAAAACTTACAGATGTCAGCGGACGTCAACCTAACAATATTTTTGCACTTTATAGAGCGTCTATATGCGAAGCCCGTACTCACTCACGGTGCTTCCAACGAGACGAAACTAGTGGGTGAAACTGCTCAGTTCAGTTGTAAATTCCTTTCTGACATGCATCCATATGTATTTTGGATGTACTTCACAAAAGATGAAGTTGTATATCATGATGCCGGCGAAACTGGTGAAGCTTTTGCTAAGGAGACGGTGGTTTACAAGGATAATAATAAAATTAAATTGGTGAGGGTGTATGTAGTATCTAAAGCATGCGTGTTTGTGTAGGCAAGGAGTAACCCATCTTTGTTTCTTTCGTCTTTAATCTTCCTGCATGTATGCATGTTACTTAGGATTTCAACTACATATGTGTTTTTATTTCTAGAACATGTGCATGATTTAGTGGAAATTTTACTGAGCTTATCAATAGCTTATGAGTTTTTGTCTATTTGACTGATGTTTTATGTAAATTTGTGTACGTTTCAGAGTCAAAATCCTTTGGACAAGCCTGAACAATTGACAATTTATAATGTTACTAAAGAAGATGAGGGTTGGTATGTTTGTGTTGCTCTAAACAGTTTGGGTAATACAACTGCTAAAGGCTACTTGACTGTTTTAGAATGTAAGTACTTCAAAGTTACTGTGTGATAAATTATTAACTACCTGTAGCCTAGTACTAACGATAAGAAAAATTAACTGCTTCCTAAAAGTCTAAACATTGTCTGGAATTTCAGCATTGCCGACAATAGAACCAAGTGATCACGGGAAACATCCATTACTCATCAATATTTTGACCGCTGTACTCGGAGCGATGTTTTTTGTAGCCGCCATAATAGTGATCATGATTTTTAAAAAATTGAAGCGTGAAAAGATGAAAAAGCAATTAGCGATAGACACAGCAAGAGCCGTAATTGTAACTCATTGGACGAAGAAAGTGACAGTTGAAAAACCACAAATGAATGGCGTGAACCCAGATGCCGGTGAAGGCTTGGTAAGGACAGAAGAATATAAGTTAAAATTGTACATAGCGAGTACAAATAATAAATAACTAACATTATACAATAATTTGTATCGTATCTTTCAGCTTATGCCCGTTGTCAAAATTGAGAAACAGAAGCTTTCTCAAGTGCAAAGTAATCCAAGTGATTCGGCAATGATGTCGGAATACGAGTTACCAGTCGATATAGATTGGGAGGTGCCACGAGAGTCACTGTCTTTAGGAAAAATCCTTGGAGAGGGAGAGTTTGGAAAAGTTGTAAAAGCTGAATGTACTGGAATTTTGAAGCCTAGTATTCAAACTGTTGTAGCAGTCAAGATGTTAAAAGGTTAGGAAAGAAATCGGTTCATCTACACGTTTAAGAAATCAAGGTAATAAACTTAAGTATCGTAACGTTGCGTGCGTTTTTGTTGTGATTACAGAGGGCCATACAGATGCTGAAATGATGGCGTTAGTATCAGAAATGGAAATGATGAAAATGATTGGAAAGCACGTGAATATAATCAACCTGTTGGGTTGTTGCACACAGGATGGACCGCTTTACGTTATAGTAGAATACGCACCAAATGGCAACCTCAGAGAGTTCTTGAGGAATCATAGGCCAGGGAATAGGTATGGCCATTAAACCATTATTACGTATATATGACTTTTAAAATATATAGAAAATAACTGGCTCAAACTAATTTATCTGGTATTTTTTTAGATATGAGTCACCAGCAGAAGACTTGAAAGATAGAAGAACACTAACACAGAAGGATTTAGTTTCCTTTTCGTATCAAGTTGCAAGAGGGATGGAATATTTAGCATCCAGAAGGGTAATGCAGTTTAAAGAATTGATGTTTATTAAGATAAAAAAAATAAGCTTGAGCAATATAAAATCAGAATGAATTATCTCTCTAAAGTCTCTGCTAATTGCTGGATGACAATCATCACTTTTGATTTTCATTTTATTGACAATTGCTTAAATTTTGTCACAATATACTTGATTGTAGGTGATGATGATGTCTCCTCCTTTCATGAGGATTCCTCCACGAAATATTTGCTCTAAGATATTATAACTTTCTTTAAAGATTAACTAACTGAATTTATTTATTAACGCTACAGTGTATTCACCGGGACTTAGCAGCGCGGAACGTGCTTGTTTCCGACGACTGTGTCCTCAAAATAGCAGACTTTGGTCTCGCTAAGGACGTTCATAGCAACGACTACTACAGAAAGAAGACTGAAGGCCGACTGCCAGTCCGGTGGATGGCGCCGGAGTCGCTTTACCACAAAGTCTTTACCACGCAAACGGATGTGTAAGTGTGATGCTCGCGTTTGTGAGACGGTATCGTAGATTGTAATCATATTTTGTTTTAAAAAATATTGCATTTATTTCACTCAAATGTTTTTTGTATTGCAAAGCGAATTTATAACAATTAAATTATAGTGAAATAATGGCGCAAAAGTATAGTGCAATAAGATGTCTGCAAACGGCGAACGATGCAAATATTAGATTTAGGATAATTTTGATTTAAGTATCTGTAGAGTTAAGATGATGGGAATTTTAGATGGGCTTATGGGTGATGGATATGTAAAGAGCAAAATTGAAAATTCATTGTTGTTGTTTAACAGTTGGTCGTTTGGCGTGCTCCTCTGGGAGATAATGACCCTCGGTGGGACACCATACCCCACTGTTCCTGGACAGTACATGTACCAGCATCTTAGTGCTGGACATCGGATGGAGAAGCCGCCTTGCTGCAGTCTTGAGATGTAAGTGTTGTTACACTATAGGTACACTTATTTGAAGAAGCATTACAGATTTTTTTAATGTGCAATAATGCAGTGTTTTTCAACCTATGGGTCGAGACCCACTGGGGGGTTTCATGATTGTATTTTTTTTTTAAATAAATCACTTGTTTATTTACCATCGCACCTTCTGTTGAACATCTTGATTTTATTGTTCAATAACTCCATTCCGTCATTATCTTTCTACTTAAGCAATGATACTACGAAACTGTCACGGAGTTCTTCATCGAAAAGCAAAAAGTAAGATAAATATAACGGTATCCATTTTGTTTCGATCTTCATCTGTCCTTTTAAATAGGTACACTTACGTAATTACTTTCGCAAAAATAAAATACGTCCCAGCACTTCACAACGGTCCACATTAATGATTTCTTGTTTCTCATTTACAGATACATGCTGATGCGTGAATGCTGGTCATTCTCTCCTGGCGACCGACCATCCTTCACCGAGCTGGTGGAAGATTTGGACAAGATCCTCACGGTGACCGCGAACCAGGAGTACCTAGATCTAGGATTGCCGCAGCTGGACACGCCACCCTCCAGTTATGACGGCTCTGGAGATGAGAGTGACAGTGAATTTCCCTTCATAAAATAAAGGAAAACAAGTAGCCGTTAGTGGAACTATAAAAATCGTGAAGAAATAAAACGTCGATAAACTATGGGCGCACATAACATTAATTTAGGAACAGGGAACATTACTCGTGCAAGTTTCATTATTTTATTATATACCAAACTATGTGCCTTTCAAGAAACTTCTTGAAATGAACGAACCAGTTATGGATGCAATTATACTAACATTAGAGTTACATCAGGAAAAAGAGAACAAAGCTGGTCTTATTCTCGTTTTCCACCACTATTTTTATGTGGACTTTATTACGTGAACTCAAAGAGTGCCTCAGACAGTTTAGTGAAGTGGTTTAGTTAGATATAGAATTTAAAATAAGTATGTATCCTTAAAACCCTTCCGTGATCGTTGGCACAAATTTTATACATGTCATCCTTATTTGGGCCCCCTTAGTGGGGCCAGTTGGGAACATAAGAATGGTAATTCTTTCTGACATCAGTCGGACCAGATTCTATATTTTTATCAATGGACTTATACAATGTATGTACGTTACAATACTCATAATATTGAAAACACATGTATATAATATATATTTTTTATCAATAAGTAGATATTGTTATCCCAAATCAGGAGAGGTAGAAAATAAGAAATATAATAAGTAAGTCTTTGATTTGTTTGACAAATAAACTAAAATCAAGAATTAAGTTATTTTTAAGATATAGGACATTTTATGATTTCGAATGTAACGAGGGTTATAATATACATGTTACGTAAATGGCGAAAGTGTACCAATATTTGGAAAAATTGCAGATTAAAAACGAGCAGATTTGTGTGTCTCGACGTAAATTTATAAGTAATAATATTTTATCCTAAAAACTAGATGTACAAACTTGTACAAGGTTATTCTCTGCATTTCAAAATTTGCCAAACAGCTGTAAGTGTATTAAAATCTACGTAGGCCCTGTGGGGGACTGAACCAACTGCTCTCGCTGTAGAACTTAGCCACGCAAATCACTACGTCACGTCACCTAGTCAGTAGTAGATGTCTTAATCGCGGAATTTCAGGTATCTATCGGTCCTAGTTATGCCACAAAGGTTAGTAAGTAGGTTAAAATACATACCGAACGAACAATAACTAGTTATAAAAATCAAGTACTTCGCATTTAGGCTAGATACAAACTACTGATGTAAATAAAGTTTTGCATATTGAAGTGTTACGTTGACAATATAAGTACGTAACAATCTTGTAAATGGAATTTCGAGATGACATTTTAAAAAGTAAATCAAAAGCATGTCTAAAATATTATTTATTTGTATCTAGCAAAAATAAAAACGTTATAGTTTGCTTTGTGCATGAATTTTGATTTACAAGTAGTTAGGCGAATTGTATAGTCAAATAGTGGATTTATGTAAAACTTGTGTATAGGTGTAATAAAAATATCATTCCTGGAAACGAAATAAAAAATATTAAAATATAGAACTTTTCATAAATAATTCGATCAGCTTTATAGTAATGGAAGTATAGATCTTATGTTATCTTATGAGTACCTATATACTTATAAGCTGTGGTTTCCTGGAATATATCGAATATGAATAAGTAGAAATACCATATTAGGCTTTTAGTGATAGGTATATACAGAGGTTACAAAATGATCAAGGTGACGTCGTTTGTTCCATTTTATAAGCTTTGTATAGGACCCTTATCAAGGTGTATTAAATGTACCAATCTAAAATTAATTTACTAAATAGAGTTGTAACGCAGGAATCGAATTTTTCGTTAATGGATCTTACGAACACCAAATTAAAAAAATACGACATACATTTTACCACTAAATAAAATGTACTTAATTAGTTTTATTATAATAGTTATTCGATTATTGGAGTACCCCATTTAAATGTAAATAATGTATAGTTACATAACTCAGTTAGGAAAAAATAATAACATAATAGAAACGATAGTCACACACAATATTGTCGATTCGGTGTTTACGACATGACTAAACTTAATTTAAGCATTCTATCTTTGTCTTTTCGATACAGAGAAAAAAGACAAAACACAAATTTAGTTCTGTCAAATTAGTTTAATCGTGAAAACCGAATCGACACCAATGCTAGTAAGCTGAATAGAAGTTTTTTGCGCTGCGGTTATGCAGACAGACCTAAACAGTTGGATAAAAACCGAAACGTTTTAATTTTTTATATACCTACGCATTTTGACACACGTCACAAATATTACATTTTCGTAGTATAGGTATTTCTAACTGTTTGCTACTTTAATTACCTTCCTTCCTAAATCATCAATAGAATCGATTATTTTGGGAAGGGCACATGTCCATCAGACAAAATTTTACAGGAGACACAAAAAACCTTCTGTTGAAAAAAAAGTCTATTGAAGGTGCAAAATAGTTTATGGAAAATAGATCTATATATCACAATAGCGTCCGAGTTCTTGTTTGAGTTTTTATTTATTGGAAGTGACAGAAAATGTCAAAATAAGGTGCTGGACTTGTGCCCTTCCCAAAATTTACAAGAATATTTAAATAAGAAACTACATAATTTTTATAAAATAATGGACTTTATTGTTATAAAAACCTATATCTTGTCAATATTTTTTTTTATGTTTTTTTTTTGTTACGGAGCATCTTCTTCAATAGATTCCATTTTTTTTGATGGGCCAGTTAGTAAACTGATTATAAATTCCTGATGTTGTAAACAACCCATGACGTCTCTTCCATTGACCAAGTCCGGATTGGTGGAGGTTGTGGGGCTAGTGGCCAACCCCAGTGTCAGAAGTTTTCAAGCCGCCTATAAGGCCTCCGACATGGCTTAACAACTGCCATCTAGCAATAGCAGCCGGCACCAATGGCTTAACGTGCCTTGCGAAGCCCGGAAACGGTTGAGATAAACGCCACTAACAGTCAAACCCATCCAGGTTATGAACGTGTCTGTAGTCAGTAACCTGCATGATCGACGAGACCACGCAAGCCGCACTGAGCCACGACCGTTTCCTAAAATTCTGATGGAATGTGAACAGTCACTTTCTTTATATCTTCCATTTTTTTTCATTTATAGGCACACATGTCATAAAATGCAGAAAATGACAGTGGAATATTAGTTGGATTAAAGCCGTTCTCTGTGAAAACACGCGTCTCTTAACGTAAAGTGTTACTACATACTTAACTCGATTTCGAAAAAATGTGGACTAGTGCCCTTCCCAAAATAATCGATTCAATTGTCGTTCAAACTAGTTTTTTTTGTTTATATATTTTGATTAATTTATAGGGTTTGTATGTAAGAATAAAGTCTGTGGATTCCGTGTAAAATTAGTTTAATTTGATGTATAATATTGTATTTTCCTTCGATATTTTCCTTTAAATAGTAAAAGTATCTTGCGCCTTCCTGTTGGATATTTCAGTAGGTATCTTAACGGTATGGTATGCAAAATAAAAACACGTGCTTAGTTACAAAAAATAATATAATTCATATCAAATATTTGTTCGTGCTACAATTTTATGCTAAGAATGTGCTATAGCCTCATTTAGTGTGTCGTAACCTTATTTGTAAAACGGCTAATTTTACAATTTGGCTACGACATAAGTATACACGATTTGTCTAAAATAAGTTACAAAAAAAACGTTTACCTGACTTCATCATGAATGGTTTGGCTAGACGGATATTTTGGAAACTCAAATAGATACAGTCGAGTTCACTTATTTAAAAATAGATAAGCACGATAATAGGGGATAACACATATATTGTGAACGTAGGTACAGATAAAGATAGGAAAACTTAATTATATAATATTATGAATCTTACAACAAGTGATGGATATGAAATAAGTCAGTTTATATTGTGGAATAATGAAGCGTCAAGGCGATTTATCAAAAAATAAAATGCTTTAGAATAAACACAGAAAATTAATAAAACAATAATTATAAAAAGATTATCATATATATTTTTAAATAACATTGAATAAATACATATTACAAAACAGAATGCCAATTAAACATAATACAAATATAACTACTTATAATTCTATAGAAGTAGAAAATAAAATAAACTATGGTTTAGCTAAATACTAATGTCAAATATACTAAGTAGGTATCGTGTTTTATCAATTTTGTATTTGAAACCTCTAACCTAATTTTGTTTATGCCATTGCACTTCTTTCATGCCTATGTAAGTATATAGACTGTCGACTGTGAACAAATAAATTGGTGTAGGTAGGACCCCGTTAACTAAGGCGGATATCACACTGCACGGGAGCGGTTTCCGGTGCAGTGCGATATCCGCCTAAAGCTTCGTCATACTGAATAAACATATAGTTAACTCACAAAAAGAAAAAGGACTCCATACAAAACTGGCCAAACAGCTGATCTGTTTGTATAAAAAGTCAATTATTTTTTGCGATTACAATTATGTCGTGCAACGAAAGTTGTTAAGTCTCATGAGTTGGTTTTGAGCATGAGGTTTCAGGGGTTGCACCTCCAGTTTACGGGTGAACTACCCTTTTTGTTACAAATTGAATATCTTTGAAGTCAGTTAGAAACGAACTCAACTGTACCCACATCATCGTCATAAATATGTTTTTATTTTCTCTGGGTGGCGTTCGTCATTGTTCTAATGTATATCTCGGTTTTTACGTTTCATATTGTTTTCCGTTCTCTACAAAGTCACAATGAATTAATAAAAATGTGTTGATACAAAGCTCTTGAATAAAATCATCAAATATTATTTTCTTAATTTGAACATTTTAAATGATATAATGTGACTTAAATTTGTAACTTAATATTAAAAATCGAAAAAAAAAACAATTATGTATATTTAAAAAATAACTTTAACATCATTATCCATAACATTTTATAAACATGTCAAAAAAATAATACTAGTCAACTTTAAAATTTATTTGGTCGATAAAAATTAAAGTGTCAGTTTGTACAGATTTCAGTAGTTTGTGTATCGAAAACTGTTACCGAGATCATTTTGGTTGCACAAATCTATTGGAGTTTTGACAGCATTTTCTATTCATACACTACTGTTTTTGAAAATGATGCTATGGCCTATCAAAATCACAATATGTCAAGGTACAAATTTAATTGATGTTAGTGATATTTAGACTTATACTAGATCCTGTTTATAGTTACCTAGATCATACAGCTAGTCAAAATTGAGAACTAAATAATTAAAATTAAAAATTTAAATAAATGTAAGCTTTGCTTCAATGAGAAATATCACAACTCGTCACCTAACTATAAACAGATATAAAACTTGTGTGTTAGTTAAATACAGAATATACAAATCGTTTATAACGGCTACAAGCAATACCTAAATAAAAAGAAAAATAATATTACATTCATTATCACTTTCAAATAAGCATTGAAGCTCGTTTTCAGCGTAAATCACATATTGACACAACGCAGCTTCTTTTCGGGAATTCGCGAGGCAAATTGATTGCTAGGAACAACAGCTTTGGCTTCGGGTTTACTCACCTCGCTTTCTTGACTCTCAACCGATTCACCCATAAGAACTCTTAAGCATACTTTCATATCAGCAGCAAACTTTTTCACTAATCTCTCCAAAGAGAAAAGATGTTCGTCTAATGCTTCTGGTATTTCTTCTCTCATGAAATCAGCCAATCTTAAAAGGTACTCCACGTTGGACCCAGAGTTTCCACGGCATTCTAGGATTTGCTTTGCTATATCAGGCAGAGGTGCAGCTCCCAGCCAGTGTCGGTTTTCTGGTAAAGCTATGTATAACAGCGCATTCTTTTTATCTAGATCATCTTGATTGTTGCTACTGGAAGGTAGGAAGAGCGAAGGCCGCGGATGGAAGAGTACAGTGCAGGTTTTGTAGCCGCCCAGTTGGCACTCTCTGTTCGACAAATAGGGTAACGCTTTGGTATCTTCTGCAGCTACTAGAAATGCCTTGCCCCACGTGATGCCCTGTAACAATAATAAAGGACAATGAACGCGACTGAATATTCCAACACAACAGTAACAGCCAGTGTTACTCGTAAGTTATAGGTATATCTGTTTCCGCACCCTGTTTAAGACATCCATTGTTCTGTATTAATGGACAAACAACGATACGAGCTCAACAAAGCTTATGGTTCGATATTTATATTTTATTATTAATTAAACCGTAAACGTAATAAATTTTGCGTTTGTTTTTTACGTTGAAATGAATCAAAGAAATCGGTATTTATATTCGAGATATCATGATTAGTTCCAAATGGCGAAATGTTGACTAGCAAGAGTACGCAACGTCATCACGAAACGGAAAATTTTTCGTTGTTCAATAATAGAAATTGCGTTCATGCCAGCGATGTTAACAATCTTGCAGTTACGGTTGTTCTATTCTGCCAAATCAAATCTTATCTTTGGTTAGATGTCGTGCCTATTGTCTTAAAATTGGATATAAAATATTTAGTATGTTTACGAGAGATAAAAACCTCGTGGTAAGTACTAATGTGATTTTCGAAAAGTTTGCATAGATTGGGACAAAGATTTCAAAAGAGGTGTATGAACTGCGGTATCCTAATAATAAGTTGTATGTAAATAAATAATGGCGATTATTTTATCAGCTGGTTGTCCTCAATAGCACGGCCTCATTTTAAATAGTGTTATCCTATATGGGCGACGCTATCTTCGCAGACAGCTTTTTTACAATTTATATATTAATAACTCATTATGGCAAAAATATGGATGTAAGTACATCTATGTATTAGGTATATTATTTCCTATAAAACGAATTTTTAATTATGGAAAATGAAGATTTCACTATAAATAAAGTGTCTGATATAAACACGTCTAAAGGTTATCAATAATTTTGGGCTTAATCTTTTAGAAACATTTGACTATTATTCTGCGGCTTACTAGCACGAAAATTTGTCGGCATAAAACTATCCTATGTTCCCCGCAGACTATTTAAGCTTTTGCCACATTTCAATGAAATCGGTTATAGCGTTACTTTGTCACGTTGCTTTATATTTGGGGTTACCGGTGTAATTCCTGAACAAAAATTAGATATTTTTACATTTATAGGACTATTTATTCTATGTCACTTCTCACTTAGTTAATATCACTGAGCATTAAAAAAATCACGTCGATCCTATCTCCGCTGCAACGTGAGAGGGACAAACAAACTCACTTTCGCATTTATATTATTTATTACTTAGCACGTCTGTCTCTAGTCTAGACATAGTAAATCGTGATAAGGATGAATAAAAAACGGTATCAAGATAAAAAATTACATCACAACACGCGGTGTGTTTAAGAAGACGTACCGTCGGTTCAGTTTACAGATTAGTTAGGATAATAATGGCTTGCCAAATCGAATAATAGCATTTAATAAAAGCGTGTCTGCGTTTAAAGATAGTAATTTCTTTCGTACATACATATCTGTATAGGTATATGTAATGTATAAGATAAGCTACGCAGATAGTCATGGGCCACAATGAGCAATTATCTCATTGTTCTGACAATAATAATTAATAACAAAAGTGAACTACGGGAAAATAATAGAAATGATTATATGTAATCACCACCTATATGATATACTACTTGCCATGGGTAAAATATTTCTATATCATCACCACTTAGGAATGCATAAATCATCTCTCACAAAGAATGTTTGAAATAATAACTCTATAATGAGAACAATATCTACAATAGATTCTTTTTAGAAACAATAATTTGGATAAATCGATGACAAACTCACTAAGCTGTAGTTATAAAAACTAACGAGTAATTTAACTAGCAACAAAAACACAAGAAACGGAGAACCACTACGTCTGTATATACGTAAAAAGAAGTACTGGATGTGAAATAAGTTTTTTTATGTGATACGAGCGGCAAACGAGCAGACGGATCACCTGATGGTAAGCAATTACTGCCGCCCACAGACACCTGCAACACCAGAGGAGTCACAAGTGCGTTGCCGGCCTTTGATATGGGAGTACGCCCTTTTCTTGAAGGTTTGAATGTCGTATCGGTCCGGAAATACCGCAGACAATTATTCCACAGGTTAACATGAAATAGTGGATAGTCCACTTGCTTCGCATTAGTTGCGGCGGCGTTCCCGGCTGGGTTCACCTTTGTAGGACACTGTTTGGTTATTTGTTAGTAGGATATATTCTAAGCTCGCCTGGCTAGCTATCACCATCTTATCTAAGTCTTGTCGTCAAACACCAATACTGACAGCATTGCCAGTTCCCCACTGCACTGAATCTTCGAAAGTTCGCTTTCATCTTTGGCATCAACATCACCATCAGGTGAGATGATGCCAAAAACGTCAATTGTGGATTAAAAAAGGTGTAAAAAGATCTCTCTTGGAAACCTAAACGAGCGCTCCTACTAATCATATATATTTTTACCAAAGAATTTATACTAAAATTTAAAAAAAAAAACGACTAAGTGCGAGTTCCGTACCATCGTACAAGAAACTCCAAAAACACGTCTCTTGTATGGGGACCCCCTTTCATTTTTATTAAGTGAGCATTTCTGAGTCTACCTGTTGCCATTATTAAGATTGAGCAAATAATTCCAAAAAACACGTTTCTAGTAGGGGAGCCCCTTTAATTTTTAATTTATTTTTATTATTTGTTTGTACATACTCAGTGAAATTTTCAACTGTCAATTACGGTTCATGAGATGTAGCCTCTGCAGCCCGTTCACAGACAGACGGACGGACAGCGGCGGCTTAGTAATAGAGTCCTGTTGGCCTTTGGTTACGGAACCCTAAATGGATATGAAATAGCCAGTTCCCCATTAACTTGGGGAATATCGATAAGCCAACTTCCGTGTTCGGTATCATTACTGGTTTAGGTAGAAATTGTGCATTTAAAAGTCCTAAAAAGATAAATAGGCTTAGTAAGCATATATCTTGTGGACCAAGTCGTCCTGTTCTACGTAACACTTTGCAGAAAAAAAATCTACTCTTTAAACGAACTGATCAAATGTAATTCAGTCTGATTAATTGAGTAGAAGCTCTCATTTACGCGTCTTAAACTATTTTGTTACCTCGTATATTATCTAGTATTTGGTATGAGTTAATTCGTAAGTTTCAAAGGATAATGTCAAAGAAGGGTAAAGGAAGGTGAGATGCCGTCTGAAGTGCGGCCACAATAAACTACATACAGCAATCAGTCATGATTTGCCAATTCCATTTTATAAATTGACGGATGCAATTTCGCTTTATAGAGTAATAAACGAATGTAAGTGGTGTCTTTAGCTACGGTATTGTAATGCCTTGGCTCTTATTCGGAGATGAGGTTGATTATGACAGTTAGCTGATATATTCATAACGACTTGGATAAATGCCCTGACCGCATATAATATAATACATGAGTTTCGTGTTTGGTGACCATTAAAATAGGCACTGTGCTACCATGAGAATTTACCGATAAGCCAATCATTAAACAGTCATGTAACTCAAAATATTTTGAAAGAGCAAAATCCATAAACATAGGTGGTAATATAAGCAAGAATCGATCGATTTAAGCACTCGTAGCATGCGTGAGACATGAAACAAGTAGGGGTAGGTGATTGACAATAGTGACAATGAATGAAGCACCAGTATATCGATTTAGCAAGCACACGTGTAATGTGTATCTTTGTGCAAGCATAGCGTAGGAATCACGTGTATACAAAGACACGTGCTAGCAAAATGCGTCTCATTGCAACTACATAACTAGTAATATGCATTTATTTAATATTAAATTTACCATGACTTTGTTGGTACTTACAGACGTAATAGGTTAATTTTAAAATATTTTTGCGAGTTACATCATAAAAGTTATAACGTCATATTTGTTACTTAATTAAAAGACGAAACATAACATTATTCGTTTCTCTTATGTTTGGAATATTAAGTAAACTTTTTACACAGTAGTAGTTTAATCAAGTTGTTTATTTATATGCAATCTTATAATTATAAAAACGAGGTATAAAAGAAGCCACAACAATGTCTTTTATGACGTGTTTGTTATTTAAAATGAGATCTACAGGTTATTAATAGTTTTGATTGTTTTGAGATTATTATATTGTTTCATTTCTATACAAGTAAATCATTATGTATGCTTGTGAACCAGAGCGTCGCTCGTAGGTACGAGTATACAGAGTGGAACAAAAAGGTGTGGTACCTAATGCTTTTCTTCAAACTGAACAACTTTTGTTGAAGTAGATTTCTAAGCCTGTAGATTTTGTCAAATGCGTACTGTACCGTTTAATTAAATAAACCGTATTAAAAAAGAAGCAGAAAATGCTGCAAAGACACGTTTTTTTATTAAATATTTGTAGACAGAAAAAAGACTAGGCCCAAAAAAATTGATATACATAGTACGTCAATCCCAATAATATTTAATAATTACGTACCAAAATGAACAAGAAAGGACGAACTCAAAATATACTCGTAGGTATTTTAAATAAATTAGAAAAGATGGAAAACATTCGAAGAATAAATAGGGAATAACTGCATATTTAGTACTCTGGGAATAACTGAGCGTAGCAGATGTAGTCATCAACAGTCATAATTGACTTCTAATTAAAATATAAATTGGCAAATTGATTAACCAATAGTAAACGTTTAATATGGGTCAATAAATTCGACCTGTTTAAAAGAAATACATAGGTAACTCAAATGGTCGACTATGAAACAAGACCCGGCAGACCGCACCGCGAATTAGAGGCTGATGAAATTATAAACTTGAGGACATTCGATTTGATTTGAACCGCTATGTTGAAACTGAAAGGTAAATTACTCAATTGAAACCCGACATAAACTAAATTACTATATTGTGTTACTGAATTTAAAAATAGATGTTTTGTTTCATTGAGAAGCGTCGCGTAGTGCAATGCCACTGATTGCAGGTGGCATTAGCTAAATACTAAGAGAAACACGAGAAATATTTTATGTCTGACATACTTTTCTATTCATGAATTTATGAGGACTTTGCTCGTTTGGAACCGTGATCGTGGAAATATCCAATACCAAAAAGTTTACAAATCGTCTCCAAAGAGTTACTGTTAACAAACCATAACGTGCTTTTTTTTTTTTTTTTTGTTTGGTTCTTTCCTGCTTTTGCAAGGAAAAGGCAAAGGCTTCTCTGGCCATACAGCCTATTCTTACGTATAATAGTTTGCTCTTCTCTAAATATTTTTCTATTTCATTTGAGTTCTCATTTATCAATTTCTGTCGTCTTTAACTTTTTCTCTATTCTTCAACAAAATGATAGTACTTTTGATGAAGATTTCATGGACTTCTTGAGAGCACTCGAAACACAGTCTACACACTTTTATTTCATTATCCTACATATTAGACACTTAAATGGTACTTTATTGAACAATACACTATCAATATTATGCATTAAAAACCACGATATCTATTTTTTCGGATAATAAAACAAAAATGACAAACTCTTGCCGCGAGTTCCCGCCAAAAAGTCCACCATAACGTGCTTCTGTACTGCTGGGACATTAGGATCTCGCCAATGGACTAATAAGTTTTCATATCTTACGTGCATTTTTATAGCGATGGCTTTAACAGTGACAGAAAAAATTGTGAGGAAACCTGCACATCTGATGACTAGATTAATATAATTGTCGTGCGTTGCACACGTCGGTAAGTTAAAATGTAAAAGCCCTACACGTGACCGCGAATGATGTTAAATGCAACACCAGGCAACTGCCGTCTAGAATCTAAAGAAGTCCCGAATAGTATTGTCTCCAGATTGTCTGAAACATTTTATCAACTTATGTGGTACCTAGCCTACTAACATTTATCATTACAAAATATTATGTTATAAATAGGTAATACTCACTTCTTTGTCTTCTATGAGTGTGGCGACTCGTCCAGGCTGTAATAAAACGAATTTTTTCGTTAGTTGACATGCCTTTACAAAGGTTTTATGACTTCCATGAATATCATTTAAATCAGTGTATGAGTAATCATAACCTCGTATTAAAATTCATACAGAGTGTAAAAACTTACGTTTTCAATTTATAAATTTATAAAATACTAGCTTTTGCCCGCGCCTCCACACGCCCATGGATTTCGCTTTCTGACTGTCTCTAAGGTATCCTTCGGGAACCATGTATTTTTCCGGAATTAAAAGTAGCCTATGTGTTAATCCAGTATTTGATTTATCTACCTACCAATTTTCACCCAAATCTGTTCCGTAGTTTCGACGTGACAACAAACAAATGTTTGTTCCGCTTTCACGTCGAAAACAAACAAACATCCATACTTTCGCATAGAATCACAGTCAATATTTGTCATTGATCAATACAAATCATCAATAAACAATCTTAATTAGTAGCAAGCAATGCGTTGGCAATAAGTTTGAGAACTACTAGCTGTCTGATTTCTCCAATGACTTACTTTCTAGCGTTGAAGGACGTATAAAAATAGCACTGTACAAAGTTTAATCAAAAACGTTAGACCCATTTTGGAGAAAAAATATGTGTTTTTACGATGGTGACCTTAACGGCTGGAGCTGGATCAGTTTGGGCTAGAGCTATACCGATATTAAAGACATATTGCTCTAGCACACATCCCAATCGGTCCAGTCAGAGACACACACAGACAACACATATATATTTTTAGTTGTGGGCTCTATTAGTGTAAGACAGAAATCCCGAATTTGCTTTTTCTTGGCATGACAATAATCTAACAAACAGTAGGTAAAGACCTATGTAATTCATTACAACGACATAAAAATATTTAACAGAACAATTGCAGAAAAATATTATTGTATGAACGTAATTAATATAGTTAGGCATGTGTACATATCTAAGAAAAAATAGATACTGCTCAAAAGAAAATAAGGGCCAGCAGGATTTTTTGTTATATCATTAAAATAATACGTATTTTTTTACGTTTACGTAGTAATATGTCTTTTTTTACGTTTTAATAAAATAATGCTATTGTTTACAATTTAAGCTAATAAATGTTTTAAATAATGCTCAGTAGGGGTCTAATATTGATGGTCGAATGATATAACAAAAAACCTGCTGGCCCTTATTTTCTTTTTAACTGACTTCACAAAAGGAGGAGCTTCTCAATTCGACTGTATGTTGTTTTTTTAGCAGTATATTTTTTTAGTAGTGGTAGTGTAAAACGGTACGACTCGGTCACAAACTAATAATAATTTAAAAAAAATTGACTTGTCGTTCTTCTGCCGTAAAAGGGGCAAGTATGATAAGATAGATCCTGCGGTAGAAATCATACTTTATTCATGTGTATATGAAGTATCGTACCTGTATATATGTACACGCGACGGCGTCGTGATTTCCTAATCCTTCGTATGGTAACATCAAACGAAAATAGCTTTTATCACCTACATTTGCGTCGCTGCCGCTGACGTAAAATTTCACGATTAATACGTCGAATGCTAAAGTTTGTACTAAGGAACTTAATCTCATGTATAGTTATTTTTGTTTGAGTAGGTATAAAAGTTGTCTGATATTACTGCTGGATTCTGAATTCTGATTTTAACTGGTTAAATACTTAATTCAAAACAAAATGTCGAACTGGTTCACACTACAAATATCCCGGTTATTTATTTTGATGCTCTATTAGTGCGTCATGTGAATATACATAGCTACTGCATACCTAGTTCTGTAAATTATTTTTGGTCTCTTTCATATACAATAACAGTTGCTTTTAACACGGATGACACTACTCTTTGTTTTTCATACAATAACCCGGATTTGTTTTTATGATAACTGAGTATGTAAGCACAGCATTTAGGAACAAGTATTGAATTAATTGTATTTACGATAACGATATGATTATGTTTTTGAGAATATTTACCAATCTGCAAAGATTGGTTTGATGAAAAATATTGATTTTATGAATCAGATTAGAACATAAAATATTTTTTGAGTATTATCTTACACACATGATCTTTATGTGTGTAATAAGTGAGTTGTAATATAAACACAATGTGATAGTCAATTGTTTTTTTTAAATGTGTATTTACTCTAAACTCAAAGCCCACAAAGTACTCAGCATGTTTTTTGAACAAAGTCATAACTGTACATTAGTTTTTATGTTTATAAACAACTAACTGATTAAATCTAAGAAATTTTGCTAAATTGATAATTGGCAGATTATGTGTTCAAGACGAAGTCATTTGTTATCAAAGAAAATAAGGTCAGAAATACACCCTAACAAACAAACAATAACACAAATTGACTTTTGCACCCAATGATGTGTGTAGTGATAGGTTTAAGCATGTGTTTTAGTTAAGAGTAAGATTATCTATCAATATATTTTTTTAGTAAGTTATGTTAAAGTATTCATCGTTTAATCGGATATTTTTACTAAACATATAGCAACAAAGACATAATATGTACCAACAGTTAACACAAATGTAAAAAGGTACACTAGACAGTACAGAAATTCACTCATAATTTTTCTCAGTACCTAGTTCCAAAGGTCTGTAGAATGCTTTCACCTTGCACTTTGACTTTGTAACCTCTCTTTATAGTTTCATTACATTCCATCATTTAATAAAACTTATTTTAAATAGGTAGGTATTTGGACTTCCCTTTTAATGACAATGTACTGACCATCAATGAGGTGATCAAATTTCTGTGCTATTAAGTGTAACTAGGCACTAACATTGAGGTAATACTTCTTTAAAAGTATTGAATAACTTACATATTATTGTACGAATATTTCAGTCAGAGTGATAAATAATTATACTGGAGAAATATTATAGTTATTTATTCAGATGTCAGTAGGCATAACAACTAAGTAAAGAATACTTCAAAACAATAATACTTAACAGAATACAACCCGTAAGGAGAAAGTTAATATTTCATAAAATTCTTGCTGAAGACAATAAAAGGTTATTTTTATATAAATATAATTATAGTAGAAATTAAATTCGCATAGCAAAGTATAAACTATTAAATTAACCTCACAAAATTTTACCTTAATAGTCTGCTTAGCAAAGCTTTTAAGAAGTGCAAAAAGTGTTTAGATGGGTGAACATTTCCCTAAATTTACAAACAGTAAAAGCATAGTAACCGTAAAATGAAAATAAATGGGTAGGTGAATAATAAATCTATAGACTGACTCGGTGGCTAAGTGGTTGGTGATCCTGACCTCTATTCCGAGAGTCATGGGTTCGATCCCCACACAGGGCAAACTTTTCTGTTATGAGCAGAATTGTTTGCTCTGAGTCTGGGTGTATAATATCTATATATGTATGTACATATTTAAATGTATATGTGTATGTATATCAGTCTTTGGTTCCCAAGATACAGGGAATCCTAGTTTGGGGCCAGATGCCCGTGTGTGATTTGTCCCAAATATTATTATTATATTATATAGGTAAAGAAAAAACTCACCTTTGAATCAGTGCCACGGTGAGTGGTGTTACCCTGCCAAAACCTCCGGGAGAATCCTCTCACATAACCAGTTATGGACTGCTTGTATTCAAACCCCGGGTTCCAGCAAAGAGACCCATACCCGAAAATCCAGAAAGGTTCTAACCTCGTGCTCTCCCCATTTTTCTCTATCTGTGTTGGGTTTTGGGGTGAATGTTCTTTCTTGGAAACGCCGGTGTCGTTGCTCGGTGCCATAGTTACTAGTGTACTTGCAAAGGACCAGAAATCGCGATTTCTCCACGATTCGAATTGCTAAACTGGGTATGCCGCGATACGGTGCGATTTCAAATTGGCAATAATTTTGCCAGTATAAAGTGGAGAAAGTAAGTCACTTTGTAAATGTTATAAATTGATATTCTTCTTGTATCTCATTGTGTTTTCTTATAGATACACGCGCGAGTAAAATATTAAAATAAGAATACGAATCTGATTCAAAGCGCGAAATACAACCATACTTCAGAAATACCTTTAGCAAGACTAACTGAATTCATTTATTCATTAGTATAAACGATCACTGGCAAAGGCAGACAGACAGGCCGCGCAGTGTTGCCGGCACAGAAAATGAAAAAAGTCCAAAATCAGTCGTGAAAAGTTCCGTTATGACTTTGAAAGTTCCGTTCAGTAAAACTTTTTCGCCACAGCGTGTGTGCGTCGCCAACGCCACAACGTTATTCGCAACTAGGTATAGGTAGGTACTAGACCCCGCTATTACCGGCTCAGAGATATTTCAAACTTCTTCTTCTTATCGTGTGGCACATTTAACCATTCTATCCACAAGGTATAAACTGATATCTGTCGGACATGTCCGTCGTGGACATGTCCGGCCACGTAAGGCTACCTTGAGAGGCCTCTCAACCGTGTAGAAGAACCAGTTAATGCCGCTGGTCTCCTTGAGGCTGCCGAGGTATCGCTGCACAATGCGGTACTTTTGGGGTGGTGGCGGTGGCTGCGGGCGCGGCGACGAGTATCGCGGTGGCAGTGGAGCGGCGTGGCGGCCGAGAGGCCCGGCATGGTGGCAGCGCTGCCGGCAGTGGCCGGCGCCTTTAACCGGGCCGCATAAGTGGCCCGGAGAGGTGGCGTGGCGGTGGTGGTGGGTGGCGAAGCCAGGAGTCATGGGTGCCGTACTGGACCCCGGCTTCACCACATGCTCGAGACCTTGGCGATGCGTCGGGGCACAGGTGGAGGCAACCGGGTGGTTGGCGTCGGTATGGCGACCTGGCGCAGGCGCGGGTCACGCTGCTGTAGCGGTCCCGCGACCGGGGGCGAGAAGCAGGAAGGGCCTCTTCTCCGGGGCGCAGCGTGGCGGTCACCGGCGCTCAACGAGTGGCGGAACACCCTCGCATAGTTTCCTCGGCAGCTGAGGACTCAAAGTCGGACGGGGGACGGGCTCATGGAGCAGCTCCAAGAAAAAGCGCTTGGCCGTGATCACGTCTCGTCTTCCTCCTCGTCGCGCTTTCATCGTGTGTGGAGGAGCGACGGATCAATGCAACTGGGCCGCCCCAGCTTGATCGCCGCGACGTACTCCGGCCGCACAGGTCGGCTCTCTCACCGAGTCACTCCTCATGGATGCGCAAGTACGCTGCCATCCAACGGAGCATTCCCTCCAACAAGAAATCAATGTTTCTTAGTTGGGTCGTCATGAGCAAGTCACGCTCATAATGGCTGAGAAGATGCTCTCTTGGCAGGCAGAACTTTCCTACCGGAGAGAGCCGTTGTGGGGGGCCGAGGGTGACGGCGAGGTACTGATACACAGGGGTTGGAACACTGAAATATAAAAGAGGGCGAGCGAAGCGAGCCCGAAGAAAATTTTCAAAGTAGCGTCCGTTTTCTCGTTTTTAGCAACGTCTAACACTGGTCAAGAGAATTTGGAAGCTTTGAGTCCTTCAGTGTGAGCTTTATTTATCACTAAAAGTTCCGAAAAGTTCCAATGATCATTAAGTTCCGCAAAAGTTCCGCTGAAGCCTCAAAAGTTCCGAAATCGGAACAAAAAGTCCGCGCCGGCAACGCTGCTGGCCGCGACACAATAGGCGATTCGATTCGAAGTGTCAAAGTGGGGTTGCCAGATTGTTAAACTAAATAAATGCCAAAAATATCTGGGATCACCTGCTTGTTTCGAGTTTTTCTTCGAACTTTCATTTATTTATAAAAAGACCTGTTCTGGACCCCTAAATCCCCCCCCCCCCCCCATTAGCATAAGACAAACAATATCGCGGAATATTCGACGGTTGACGTAAAATTCGCTGTGTTGAATGGTTGGCTCACTACTTTGGTATAAATAAACGGTTTGCATGTTTTGTCTGTGTCGTGTATCTACATTTTTTTAAAATTTTCGCGCTCGCTCTGCTCGCGCATTTTTAAGTGAGCCGTTGTACTACTGTTGAAATAAAACTTCTTAAAAATGCTACTAATACTTGGCACTTCTTTTTATAAATTTGGTTCATTCAATTTATTATTTATTTTGATGACTGTTAATGTACCACCTGAAAATACGTACCTAGGTAATAAAATAATTTGACAGTTTTCTACATATACCTATTTTAAGTTTATCCCGTCATGGTTTTATCGGGCCATGCAGTTTCCGCAAACAAGAGAGTGGGAGTATTTGAGATTACACGTTATTCTTTTCGGTGTCAACTATGCGCGTAGTTATAATAAGGTAACTGTCACAAGTAAGACTATGTCCATTTTCCTGTTGAGCTTTTGGGTTTGATTTGATGAATTCGTTGTTGTTAATAACCCATATCAGTCCCATTGCTGGGCACGGTTCTCTTCCAGGGTTTGAAATTCTCTAAGTTCCCATACCACGAGAACGTTAGGCCATACTACACTAGGTACCTACACATATGGGAGCCAATTCCCGCTTTACCACGTTTTGGGGGAAAAAAAACACATCAGCTCTATTTGACCTATTATCTTGAATGTGGTGTCGTTTTCGAATACACTGAGAATGTACCTTTTATTTTTGGTATAATTATTGTTCAATTTATTACATTTATTGTGAAAAAATTACAAAAAATATCAAATTCAAGATAATTGCTCAAAATAAAGCCAATATAATAGTTTACCTGAAGCGCGGCAGAGTAAAACGCTCACGAATGCCTTGTGCCGTACGTTCAAGATTTATTTCTGAAGATTTTTATTTAGTAAATGCCGTTAATGTTTATCTTTTTATATAATAATAATAATATCTGGGACAAATCACACATGATCATCTGGCCCCAAACTAGGATTTCCTGTATCTTGAGAACCAGAGACTGATATACATACACATATACTTTTAAATACATACATTAGGGTGTCCCTTATTTTTCTAAGTTATTATTTTTTAACGCATAGGCTCTAATTTTGTGTATTTGACCCTAAACTACTCGGAAATAAATTTTTACCTTATTTGGAGCACTGCAACCCGTGCCGACTTGAGCGGGAACATGTTCATACAAGCCCCTACGCAAGTGCCGCACGGGCGCGCTCGGTTTGTCACTTACTCTCGGATTGTCGCGTAACTAAAACGTAATATTTTATATTTCGAAGATGTCAGTGGAACTGAGAAGCGCTAAAAAGAGTATTTTCTTGGTTGATGAGGTGCATCACCAAATAACGGGTGCAAAATTGCCGTCTAATCGACAAGTTCTCGCAGTTCTATTTTTTAATATTCGCGAAGTGAAACTGACTGTCAATGAAAGCGCAAATCTTGTAATACGGGAGTGTATTATATTCTGGGAAAAGGCTAGAATACCTACCAAAGCTCTTCCTAACTTTGTGAAGAAGCTTGTGGATCTTTATCAAATCTGGCGAGAGCTTCAAAAAAACCGCAAAAAATCACAGGATGTTTTTAAACGCCGTGAGGAGAATTTCCTAAAGGATTTGGATAATTTATTTGATATCGCTAACGCTGATGCTCTTAAAAGGATGAAAATTGAAGAAGATAAAATTTTCCTACAAAAGCAAAGAGAGCCAGGGCGCCTTGGTTGCTTGGCAGGTGTAGACAAAAAGTTAGCTGAGAAGGAAGTAAAGGCTAGGCAGAGAAAACTAAAAGAGGAGAAAAGGAGGCTCCAGCAAATGACTTCAGCGAGCTCATTGACATCTTCTACTTCACACAGCTTAACACCACCACAAGAACTACATGAAGGCCAATTTACCGGCTCTGAAGAAAGCCTGGAGGAACCTTTGCCTGCCACATCTCAATCTGAAAGTTCGGTAACTACTAAAAAAGAGGAAGGAAAGATTTTATCACACCTAAGTTAGTTGCAGCTTTAGACAGATGTCAACTAAGCATAAGAGGTTCAGTTTATATAATTCAAGCAGTAATAGGAGCACTAAGTCTTTGTTGCGACGACTATCCAATTAAAAAATCTTCTATTCAACGTATTCGAACACAGATAAGAAAGGATAGAGCAGAATCTATTAAATCCGATTTTCAGAATAACGTGCCAGAAGTAGTTACAGTTCATTGGGATGGAAAATTGTTACCCGGCCTAGATGTGAGAAGTTCTAAAGAGGAACGCCTGCCGATCCTTATTTCCTTTGGAGAGAAGGAGCAACTTCTTGCAGTACCAAAACTAGATAGTTCTTCCGGTAAAGATCAAGCTAAAGCTGTTTCAAACGCCCTTCATGATTGGAACCTTACTGATAAGGTTCAAATTATGTGTTGTGATACAACAGCATCTAATACAGGGCGCATAAATGGAGCTTGTGTGCTTTTGGAACAAAAATTAGAAAGAGAATTATTACTGTTCGCTTGCCGTCATCATGTGTATGAATTGGTCCTCAAAAGTGTATTTGAATCAAAGATTCACCAAGTCACTAGCAGTCCCGATATCCCACTATTCAAAAAGTTTAGAGACAGCTGGAAGAACATTAATCCTGAGGCTGTCGAATCATGCATAGATTTCGTTAAACAGCATCTTTCTGATGCGACCATTAAGGGATTGCTGACCTTTTTCAAACATGAACTGCAGAAATCCATCGTACGGGACGATTATCGAGAACTAATCGAGCTATCCATTATTTACTTGGGAGGAGATAATGAGGGTAAAATTAAAATTCGTCCTCCTGGCGCAATGCATCAAGCACGATGGATGGCAAGAGCTATTTACTCTTTGAAAATATGTTTGCTGCAGTCTCAATTCAAAATGAGCGTTAAAGACAAACGAGCATAATTCATAATTCATTTATTTACGCTTTCATGGTGTAAGATAAACAGGTGTAACAAATATAAAAAGGAGCACACATGAAACCCTGTAAGGGCAGTGCGAAATTGACACTAAACAATATTAAAATAGAGAACATAAAATAAAAAAATATTACATTATAGAACATAAAACTTAAAGATTACAATCATTACAAGAAGGTTACTAATTAATACATTTGGTAGCAAATTTTTGATTTTACATTTCATAAAATTAAAATTAAGTTAAAATGCAATTTAGTTTTCTGGCTATTTACTAAGATACGAGAACAAAAAAATTATAAAAATATGGATTAATACTAAGCTAGATACTTTGGTTTTAAAATTAAATATAATATCTAGATTTATTAGTAAAATTTACTTAACTATTTAATATTATTTTCTCGGTTCAGTGTTAAAAAACTCTTGTAAGAAATAAATTGTTTTAGCAAGGAGGAATTTTTTAAGCTCATTTGAGAAAGTTGTATTATTTTTCTGGATTTTTATTTTATTTCGGATTTTATTATAAATTTTTGTTGCCATTACAAAAGTGCTTTTGGCATACATTTGCAGTCTAGCTCTAGGTAGAGCTAGATTTTCTTGGTGACGCAGGTTACGCGGGTGACAGTATACCTGTTTGGCTTGAGGAAATAGGTAAGCGTTTTGGCGCACAAATTTGCAGATTTCCAAAATGTATAATGACGTTACAGTTAATATTTTTAGTTTTTGAAAGTGTGGTCTACAGCTGTCTGTTTGTTGGATGTTTACTAGTATTCTGATGCACTTTTTCTGTAACACTAATACGTCACTGACGTCGGTACTATTTCCCCATAATATTATGCCGTATTGCAACCATGCATGTGCGTAGGCGTAATAGGCTTTTAGGGCAGTTTTAAGGTCAGTCGCCTTTTTCAGCTCATACAAAGCGTAGGTGAACCGTGATAGTTTGCCAGATATTTTTATAATATGTGCTTTCCAATCCACTGATGCATCAATTTCTATTCCTAACAGACTACGGCTTTCAACGGTTTCCATTTTTATGTAGTTATATAAATATGTAACATTTAAGTTTTTATTTTGTTTCGTTTTAAAATGTATTAATTTTGTTTTGTTGTAGTTAACTATCAAGTTGTGTTCGTTAAGCCAATTTTCAATATGTTTTAAGTTTTTAGCATTGCAAGATGTTTGTTTATTTATTGTGGCAATTTATGTGAAGCCCTGGCTCGGATGCAGTTTGGCAGTGAAGGCACCGAATCAAGATTTGCGTTTTTTAAAAACGTTGAAAGACTGAAAATGTTGACAAAGTAATTTCCAAAGCGGCTCTGAGTAAGTTCAGTCAACACCTGTGGTATTTATCAGAAGAAGTGGTGATATTATCACTCTTTGATGATGATATTGATGAAGAAACCAAGGCGAATATGGTAACGAACTTAGAAAGAGAAACTGCATATGACTTCGGGAAGCGATATGTTGCATCGAAAGAAGAGATGTCTGCCTCTTTGTATGATAAGAGTTTTTTTTAAATATTTTAACTGAGTTGTTTGTTCTAAATTTGGTTAATTTCCTTGAAATACCTACTAATCATATTGTTACAGGGAAGTCGTTGAGCGATTTCGTGTCAGCTAAAAGCAAAAAATGTTTTTCGCGATTTAAAATTGATACCAGTTTTCTTGAAGAAAACGTATCTTCGTCGGACCATAATGCAGCTTTCATCGAAGCTAAGAGGACGGTGTTAAGCTTATAAGCTGTAAATGACACAGCTGAAAGAGCTGTAAAGTTTATGCAAGACTTTCATGGTTTAATTACCGCAGAAGAGAAACAAAAACAATTCTTGTTACGCTGTGTGCAAGAGCATAGAAAGCTGTAGGTATCCAGACTGCAAAAAAGAGACTTTAAAAAAGAAGTAGTGAATAATTGTATAATTTTATTTGTTTGTCAATTAAAAGCATTACTTACATTTTTTGTTTCGTCAATTTTTACCCAAGATATGCATATTAACAACGATCTAGCTACATATCAAGAAATACTCAAAAATAGCTACTTTTATAAAAAAATTGGGACCTTGTCGGCACGGGTTAATATTAACCTAGAGAGTTAAAATTTTATATTTATGTAAGGCTTAATATTTAACAAAGAATTAGGGGGTATGCGTTTCTATAACCCAAAAAAAATTTTTTCGTCCATATAAGGGACACCCTAACATACATATATAGATATAATACACCCAGACTCAGAGCAAACAGTTCTGGTCATCACAGAAAAGTTTGCCCTATGTGGGGATCGAACCCACCACTCTCGGATCAGAGGTCAGGATCGCTAACCACTTAGCCACCGAGTCAGTCTGGCTGGATTCTTGGAATATTCTGGATTAGTTTGGCTTTCTACCAATATTTTTTGTTTGTCACTAGTGCATATTTTTTGAACGATAGCATATTAAACAAAATCTAGTAGTTTTTTTTAATTTTCTTAGATTTTTTTAAAATAAGTGTAATAAATTGAACAATAATTTATACCAAAAATGAAAGCTACATTCTCGGTTTATTTGAAAACGATACCACGTTCAAGATAATAGGTCAAATAGAGCTGATATGACTTTTTTTTTTCAAAGCACGGCAAAGTGAGACTTTGAACATCCCCCTACCCACCTGCCAGGGGATGGGGGGTGGCTACCGGGCTAAATCAGCTTCTATTTACCTACCATATACGAGTGCCAAGTGGTTTCCATTAATCATAAAATTTTACCTCGGACACATATAAGCCTACACTAATAAGACATGCTTGATGGTTAAAAAAAAACACAGGTATAGATCCCATTTCCAGAACCAAGGTATGATTTACCTAACAAGAGTCTGTCCTTTTCTTACAATAAATATGCTATAGTGCTGTTAGGTTAGGTTTGGACCTTTCACCAGTGGCGTAGCAAGGTGTAATCTAGGCGTGGGCGAAATCGCACAGCGAGGCCCCCTATCTTTCAGAAATTTTTACATAGGTATGATAAGATGGTCAGTGATTTCACGGTTTTATTTCCAGTGCTAAAAAACTGAAATGTGTGTCGAATAATTTTATGGGTATCATTTAAACGGTTAGCAAAATATTCGTAATTTTGTAAGCAAAAAAATATATTCGGTCAGACAAAATAACTAGTTGGTCAGCAATTTATGACCAGCAAACATTTCAGATTCGATCAGCAGTTAATGTCATACTGGACTACTCGAATTTTTTTTGGACAACCAATTACATATTTTGGCTGCATTGGGTGAACCACATTTAATCAAATGGTAAGCACTCAGACTGTTAGCAGAAATTCATTAAATAAATAAACTTTACTCGTCAAGCACAAAATGGGCGCCACTATAATTATTATTTTTTCAGTACGTACGTACCGCACGTGTCACGCGTCAGCATTTTGCTCCACCCACTTTAACGAAAAATCCTGCTTTTTTTTTTCAATACAAACGCAACCTAATTATTCATATAAGTTACCGTTTGTAAAATATGCGTACCTATCAGATAAACTGCCTATATACGATATATTTTTATTTTATGTACATGTTTTATCTACTGACCAATTATAAAATCTTGCTAACCGAGTAATTATTTAATATCGCGAATGTTTATTGAGCAGACACATAATATTACAAGCTGTCTGCATACTAGTTAAATTGCTGACAATATTAAGATTTTTTTGCAGCAAGATTTTTATTTGTTGCAGACAAAATATTTGTTTGCTGTCTCAATGATTAATTAGCAGATTTTTGTTGCTAACCAAATTAAATAACGGCAAACCATTTAATTACTTCTCTAATTTTAATAAATTAGAGAAGGTAAATTAGAATTAAGGTAATCCTTAGCCTTAGCACATTTAATCAAATGGTAAGCACTCAGACTGTTAGCAGAAATTCATTAAATAAATAAACTTTACTCGTCAAGCACAAAATGGGCGCCACTATAATTATTTTTTTTTCAGTACGTACGTACCGCTCGTGTCACGCGTCAGCATTTTGCTCCGCCCACTTTAACGAAAAATCCTGCTTTTTTTTCAATACAAACGCAACCTAATTATTCATATAAGTTACCGTTTGTAAAATATGCGTACCTATCAGATAAACTGCCTATATACGATATATTTTTATTTTATGTACATGTTTTATCTACTGACCAATTATAAAATCTTGCTAACCGAGTAATTATTTAATATCGCGAATGTTTATTGAGCAGACACATAATATTACAAGCTGTCTGCATACTAGTTAAATTGCTGACAATATTAAGATTTTTTGCAGCAAGATTTTTATTTGTTGCAGACAAAATATTTGTTTGCTGTCTCAATGATTAATTAGCAGATTTTTGTTGCTAACCAAATTAAATAACGGCAAACCATTTAATTACTTCTCTAATTTATTACCTTAGCCTTAGCACATTTAATCAAATGGTAAGCACTCAGACTGTTAGCAGAAATTCATTAAATAAATAAACTTTACTCGTCAAGCACAAAATGGGCGCCACTATAATTATTTTTTTTCAGTACGTACGTACCGCTCGTGTCACGCGTCAGCATTTTGCTCCGCCCACTTTAACGAAAAATCCTGCTTTTTTTTTCAATACAAACGCAACCTAATTATTCATATAAGTTACCGTTTGTAAAATATGCGTACCTATCAGATAAACTGCCTATATACGATATATTTTTATTTTATGTACATGTTTTATCTACTGACCAATTATAAAATCTTGCTAACCGAGTAATTATTTAATATCGCGAATGTTTATTGAGCAGACACATAATATTACAAGCTGTCTGCATGCTAGTTAAATTGCTGACAATATTAAGATTTTTTGCAGCAAGATTTTTATTTGTTGCAGACAAAATATTTGTTTGCTGTCTCAATGATTAATTAGCAGATTTTTGTTGCTAGCCAAATTAAATAACGGCAAACCATTTAATTACTTCTCTAATTTATTACGCAAAAAAATATTTTTTCACTTCGTACCTTATTCATCAAGCCCGATACTGAGTATTACACAAAACAAACTGAATAAAAAACGCACAACAAATTAACTGAGAATAAACAGCAGCTAGGGAAGGAATCTGTGGGAATGCATTGGAAAATATTAATCATTTTACAAAAATAATTGCTCATTCCACAAATTTCTATTCTAATTCTTTCACTATTCGTTCTATCCGACTGTGGAACTCTCTTCCTGAATTTATTCGCCGTTCTCCTTCTCTCAATATCTTCAAGTTGCAAGTGAAAGAGCACTTTTTAACTCTCTAAGTTATTTACGCTGTCACTTATTGTCTTTGGTTGTACATTTTTGGTTATTAAGTATCACATTGTAGATTATGTATATGTTAGTATAGTACATGTTATATATAATGTATGTATGTATTTATGTATGTAGTAATAAGTATATACATATTAGGAGTTTCTTAAGTTCAGTATTTAGTTTTAATTGTTATTTTATGTTTTTTTTTATTGCGCACCACCCCTCAAATATGTTATTACGCAATTTCCTCCAGCCAAAGGTTGTCTGGAAGAGATCACTCTTTAGCGATAAGACCGCCTTCATGTATAACTGTCTTATCATGTAATATTTTCCTCTTAATGTTGTGCAATAAAGTGTTTACATTCATTCATTCAATGGCTTTCGGGTCTTCGTTTTGCTAAAGTCCTGTATTATATCCTTATAGACATGTAGTCGATTTTTGAAGCCAACTCTGCTGCGATTGACAATACAGTAAAAAAAAGATGAGCGGATTTTTTCAATATTTTACTTGATTCTGAGTAACCTCTTAAAATTTAAAACACACTTTTGTTAACATCCTGTATTGCTAAAGCAAAGAGATGCTATTCCTCAAATAGTTTTTAATGTTTTTTAATACTCAGGTCAGCACTAAGAGGGGCCTCGCGCGGAGCCAATTTAACTTTAAAAACATTCCCACTTATTAGCTCGCAGTCTAAGAAACAACTGAATTTCCACGGTTTATCGGTAGTTTTGGTTGAATATATTTCATGTTGTTACAGTATTTTTTTAGCTATGCTTATTTAACTATATTTACACTCAAGGGGGCCTTGCGCGTGATCTTATTTAATATAAAAATATTACAACTTAAGGTTAAACGTCTATCACCCTATTTCATACAAAACTGGCTAAAAACTACACAAATACACACAATTAAAGTTATAGTCAAATTAACGTCATCTAACAGAGCACTGACATTTAACTTTAAGGTAAGTCAGCAGTCAGCACCCTAGTAGTGGGCCTCGAGCGAGACCCCACTATGATAGCCATCGCGGTTTTATTCATAGAGTATAGGTTATGACAGTTACTTTTTAGCTATACTTAATAGTCACAGGGGCCTCGCGCGACTCTATTTGTAATGTAAAAATATTATTCCTTTATAAATAAAATGGAACAATTGGATTTCAAATGTTTTTATGGTTATTACTTGATTGTATACAGTTTTGCCATTTTTATTTCTAGCCATACCCACATAAAGCACTGAAGGGGGCCTCGCGCGCGGCCTCTTTAATTACAAGATTTAATGAAATAATGTGACCCCCTTACGTTAGCATTTTAGGTAGGGGGCCTCGCGCGAGGCCCCCTTGAGCGCGAGGCCGTGGGCGAGGGCCCACTTCGCCCACGCCTTGCTACGCTACTGCCTTTCACATTGGGTGTTTCGTTACATACGTTACAATATGTATTTCGTCAAGTTATAATATCCTATTATATGCCGTAAAAGTACTAAGTTTGAGGGATTTTCCTATGGCAGCAACATTATTTTGAAGAGAAATAACAAACGTTTCCATAACACAACTCTTTCTTTTCACAGCTTGTATCCCTAAACATTCCTTTCCCTACTGATATCTCTTGTCTTCTTTCAAATATTAACTATCCTATCCTTTTATGTCTATCTTCATTTATTTTTGTAAATAATTTAAAAATTTAATAATATCTATAATAATATGTACATAGGTACCATGATGGTCTATTTTAAGTCTATTTTATAAAATTCCAGTTATTTATGCATCATTAATATTAAATTCAATGTAGAATTGGAACGTATCGGTGTGGGAGGACAGGTGAGATCACAAATCTACAGGCTGATGCAATTTCGTACGGCTTTGCTTCAGCGGCACTGGCACGGCGCGGCGCCGGCGGCGGCGCGGCGGCGGCGATGGCGGGCGGCAGCATAGCATCGGTATATAATTGACCACGCTGAATACGTTAAAAACAACCGACTTCAATCGCAACAACTCCAGTTTTGCTATGTTTTTGTTGATTTTCTCAAAAACCGCTGAATCGATTTCGATAAAATTTATATGGGACCACCTGTGAAGTATACCCTTTTAAACAAAAAAGAATTTTCCAAATCGGTTCAGGTGTCTTCGAGTAATCGGTGAATATACATAAAAAAAAAACAAAAAAGATTCAGACGAATTGAGAAACTCCTCCTTTTTTTTGAAGTCGGTTTAAAATGACGGACGGTGTTAAACTTACCTCGGAGAGTAGGATGCTTAACATTAAATCAGTTGTAGGTACATTGAACCTGTTCATAATTTAACGCGTATCGTTCTTTTATCGTTTGTATACTTACCTACATAAACTCAGTAAAAAGACATACTTAGATAACATAATAACTACCTATTTAAACAAATAAATTAGTTTAAATGGGACGTAGGTAAGTATCTTTATCGGTTTTGTAATGGTTGCACCTATTTGTTTTTTTTTTTAAATGAAATTAACTCATTTTTACTTTCGAGCGACTAAGGAGCCAGCGTTAGCGAGGACGAAGGAGTAAGGAAGTATTTTCATGGCAAAAATCGATACCTGATACCTCTGATACCTTCCATACAAAAATAAGTTTTTTGATAATTAATTTTGATAATATTGATAAAATGGCTCTAGCGATTTTGATGATCTTACCATACCATATTTCTATACAACTTTGTACATAAGATAGTTGGTTACTCTAGGAAAAATCGGCTTCTGATACCTTGCATACTAAAATAAGTTTTTTGTCATTTTTTCTCAAAAATGGCTACGATTTTAATCTTCTTCTTATCGTGTGGCACATTTAACCGTCCTTTCCGCAAGGTTTAGACGGCGGTGGTTGCCTAGTGTTTTACGATTTTATTGAAACTTTGTTTGTACCTTTTAATAATTTTATATACGGCCTACTAAACTAGATAATAAATTATTCCGGGCCATACCAGGATAAGGTACCCCGCATACAAAATTAAAAATTTAATTTGTGAAGTATATTACTTGCTACTATTTAGGAATGTTTATTGCTAATTTATGTTAAGCGATGAACATCCTGTGTATGCTAGATGATATATAAGGAATTCGCGAGAAACTGTGCACAGCGTGGCTGTACAATTTATTTGAAATCCTGAAACGTTGTACAAGTTCCGTGTGGTAGGGACTTTGTACTAGGTAGAAAAAACCTGCAAAGAACATACAATTGCATAAACTTAAAAATAAAATGTGAAAGTAGTTTTTAGGGTTCCGTAGCCAAATGGCAAAAAACTGAATCCTTATGGATTCGTCATGTCTGTCTGTCCGTCCGTATGTCACAGCCACTTTTTCCGAAACTATAAGAGCTATACTGTTGAAACTTGGTAAGTAGATGTATTCTGTGAACCGCATTAAGATTTTCGCACAAAAATAGAAAAAAAAACAATAAATTTTGGGGGTTCCCCATACTTAGAACTGAAACTCAAAATTTTTTTTTCATCTAACCCATACGTGAGGGGTATCTATAGATAGGTCTTCAAAAGTGATATTGAAATTTCTAATATCATTTTTTTCTAAACTGAATAGTAGTAAGTAAGTAGTTTTTTTTAATACGTCATAAATCGTAAACCGCAATTTACCTACAACGAACTAAGTACAAGAACTTTTATATTATGTTACTTGCTGCTACGGAACCCTTCATGGGCGAGTCCGACTCGCACTTGGCCGCTTTTTAATCTTTATTATTCACTGAGCTATTGCAGTCTGAAAAGTCACGGAGACCCGAAAACGCTTCAATGAATCCAAATAGTGACGTCTCTGTAAAAGTTTTTCGCCGTCAAATGTATGAAGAGCGATGATCAAAAGAGTGTTTTACGTATCGCATCATATTATGCTGTCCTAGAAGAAAATTTTACAAATATTACGGAGATTCTAAAAATATTTTTTATTTTGACTTTAACATTTTAAATTTTAAATTTTAATTTTAAATTTTAGCATTTTGGATATTTCACACTTTGGAACTCTAATAAAATTGCAAAAATAAATAAATAAGTACTTAGAACCATTACAAAAAAAATATTAGTGTCGGTAATCGGTAAGTCACATCGTTAATAATATTTTTAGGGTTCCGTAGTCAATAACCCTTATAGTGGGGATGAATTTTTTTCTCGACTACCCCATGGTGTGGGGTGTTGTTGGATAGGTCTTTCAAAAATATTGTGGGTTTGCCAAAACCATTTTTCTATCCAGGGATCCGTTTCGAAATATTAAGCTTTAAAGTACATTGTTAAAGGCATGTGTTCCCCCCCCCCCCCCCCCCCCGCCAGCTAAACGGTTCTTTGTAGAAATGTGAAAAAAAATCACGGCAGTACTATTTATAACGAAGTTAAAAGGAAAACTATCACAGCTAAGTAGGCTTTACAAGTTAACGAGTGGTAATCAATAGATAGGAGGTTTTCCCCTTGAAGCAGTGTCCGTCGAAGTACTACGGGACCCTACACTGCGCGTGACGCACTTGACCGCTTGAGAAAAAAAAAGTGTTTTTTTTTTACTGTGCTTTTAACTCTTGTGGTGCTAATGCTAAGAACAAAACAAAGTGTGGTGCTAAGAACAAAAATACTGGCGAAATTGCCCAAAATTCAAACACGTCTCGAATTAATAATGTTTGTGCAATGCACATCCGTGATAAAATAGGCAATTTTTTGCTCGGAAAATAATTTTAATTGAGTCTATCAAAAACGATTGAATTAGTGAATTGAGGAAAAATATTAACTTTTGTAAACTGAAAAGTATATATTTTTAACTTAATTAACATGCAATGTGAAAAATAAGTTTAGTCAGTTAACTACTCGTACTTACTCGTACAATATTATAAAATGAAACAAATACATATTTTTATTTATAATTTATATAATATTTTATTATAGATAGGTATGTAATAACATCCAGAAATGTTCAATGACGAAAGTCTCATTTTTGCATATTTTTGCTTAAAAATTAGGTAGGTAGGTAGGTAAAACAGTAGATATATTTTGAATTGATATTAATAAATCTTTTCTGATAGTATGCAGAAGATATAGAGTTGCTGTTGCGTTTAATAACCATAACCTATTTATTATATACACTTTCGAAGCAGTTGGAATTACTCTAAAATAAACAGTCGTACTTCCCTCCTGTATATATTCCAAGTGTAGTAGGTATCTAATCTTCCCCTTACCCTTACTGGCTACGATGTCAAGGATTCTGGCTGGTTCCAACTCCCATCTCTTTCCATCCTGACTGCGCCGCCCTGCACACTGACTGTTCTATCTACACCCCCCTCTGGTGCCTTGGCTCTCCGTGTCCTTGTAGCAGTGATGCTGGTTGGTCGGGGACTTGAACTGAGCAGAACTTATGTAACTATCTATGTATGAGTATATACCTAAAACATAGGATCAGTTTAAATGTGAAAGTGTAGAGAAATGTTAACCAATTGCTGACCTACATGAGATAATACGGAAAATACGAATATGTCCGGCTGTTCGAATGACTTGTATTAAGTAGGTAGGTAACATAAAATATTGTGTGGTAGTATTATGGACTTAGGAAACCCTAATAGCGTGAAACCGACTCACACTTGGCTGTTTTGATTCTTTATAAAATTATCACAGAGTGATGTTACATAAAATAGAGTGTATAGGAGTATAATTTTCTGTCCGTCTGCGCCTGTGTTCCCCGATTCGTATTAATATTGGAATTTTCAAGACGCAAATGAAAATGCACTATTTGAGCTTGCGTAGGTAATACATCTTCGGCAGCATCGTTCCTTAATATCAGGTGTGGTGTTGCTAAAGGCACTCAAATGATTTGTAAAAAAAGAAATTAATTAGAAGATACATAGATGACATACAAACGGTATTGACAAATACGGTATTTGTATTCATCATTATTAAATGATTCCTAAAATTGTAATATTGTATACAAATTTTGTACAAAATATTTATTTTTAGCAAATCTCTATAAAGCAAGCGCAAATAAAGTGGAATGTAAATCTTCCACTTCAGTTTAGATTATTATGCGAGACACAATACCTACAGTTCTATGTATGAAATCATCACCAACCTACCCAATTTGAAATTAAAATAATTTAAACATTTGCTGCTATTATTTAACATATTTTGTATGTATTTAAGTTGTTTAGAATATATTATATAGCTTTAACATTTAATAACAACATATAGGTAATTGATTGAGAGTGTCAAGTTGTAGAACATCCAATAATATTCTATGTTTTATTTGTTAGGTATATACGACACCTAATATACAACAAAATCCAGGTTTAATAATAATAAAATAATTACGTTATGTCAATTTGCACCTATATTTTTGTGATTGATTACAAAGGTAACTAATATCATGTAAGTAAATAAGGACTTATTCTATGTTAAAATTACAGTATCATTACCTACTGGAATATCATATTATATTTTCATTCTAAAGTCTATTTATAATTTTATATTATAATATGTAAAATTTACAAGTCTGCAATATTTGGCTTGAAACTTTCCTTGAGGGAAATCCAAAAAATATAATTGTAAGTTCTAAAAGCGTTCTTATGATATAATGTTTAAATTACATATAAATAAAACATAAAAATATCATATGAACCATCGAATAGCTACATTTATGTACAAACACAAATCAGAGAAACAGATTTAGAAATAACTAATAAGCTATCTTTTTACTATATGTTCTCAAAGTTCTTAACAATATAATATTTGTGATGAATGTCTTTTTGTATTGTACATTTGCATAATGTTGTACTATTGCGTATTCTGTGATAATGTCGCAGTTTTATAGTTACATGTATAGACATTCAATTAATGGTCTAGGCCGTTAATTAAATTAAGAAAATAATAGGCTGGTTCTCGGATAGGTAGGTACTGTATTTGCTGAAAAATTGACCATTTGTCTGCGACATTTACATAGGTACTCGTATTTAAATAAATTCATAGTCAGTTGTCAGATTATTTACTAACTAAATAAAAACATCTCAGAAACCCGGTAGTCACAACTGGTGGTGCTTACTCTTAAAAATATTTTACCTACAATTTGGTTCACTTGATTTTATGTATTGAGATTCTTTTTCAAAACAAACATAAGTAATTGTTAAATTTTTGAAGTGGCTTACTACCTATAAAAATGTTTTATTTATTGACACAAAATATTATCAGTTTGATATGTAGGTACCTTCTTATGTATATACACACACATTCATGTACCTATGTAAGTACCTATACTACTTTAAAATATTTGTTTCATTTTAAGATTCAATCGGAACCATGTAAGATTCATTCGAGTTTTAGATTTCTACAAAACTTTTCGGTAAATAATAAAGTTTATTTAATTTACACTAACCAGGTATATATTTTCGAACACACAACAGGTACACTTATTATTTATTATGTTTAAAAGAAAATGTAAGTATTATTTATTTATAAAAATGACTAGTGATATGTAAAGATAACTAAATATAAATGTGGTAAAACTGACTAATATCAATATGTATAACACTAATAAATATCGTGTTGATAATATTTAAAATTATATACTAGAACGCCATTTCATTAGTATTATTTATACATAGGTATGTAAATTTTATTAAAAATATGTGTTTTTAATTGATTATTCAGAATGTAACGCAAGGTACGTTACTTTATTGTCGGCTACTTGTAATGAAAAGAAAACAATTTTCAAACGCACTTTTTTAACATTTTATATATGCGGGAGCGAGCGAAGTAAGCTCGGTATGTCGGAGGTCCCGAGTCCCGCTGATACAGATGCATGGGTAAATAAAATTGCTAATACGTTATTACCTACTTCGTAGATTTGTTATGAGAACAACAGACAGATAAAATCCCCAACGGGGTTGATCGGCCGCTGGTTTGTTATACTGCGTGTACTTAAGAAAATAGACCCGTTAATCTGAATGTCATCAAAGTTACCTAACATCAGCTTTTGTTCTATGTGTATCGGCAGAATTTGCAAAAATGGGACTTTCCATACTAAATCCTCAGCTGTTTGACCATATCTGTAGTGTGTGTTCAAAATTGTTTCCGCGATTTAAGCGAAGTTGTAGAATAAAAACTTTTCAGTATGAAGAGGAAGGATAATCTCCGATTTGCGGGTCCTGCATATTTTTTTAGACCTATATAGTGTATACATTATTATACTGTATAATGATTAGGATATATTATTATTTTTGTTGTGAAAAGCATTTTTTTAATGGTTCATTGAAATCTTAATTTTATAGTAAACAATTTTGTTGTTCTCATTTCCAATAAATACACTCCCTTTTCTGAATAGGTATTCTAATAATATTATATGGTACTTAATATACATATATCAGGTAAACAGTCAAACAAAGTTACATATTTTTTTATGTGATTCTGTTTTAAAATTGAAATATTCGCACTATTTTATTTTTTTGTTGGAACCGATTCTTAATTATCTCTGAAATGTCAAACGTATTAATATTCTCATTATAATCAATGCACCTTAATAACAATTTGCAATAAAAATATTTAACTAGGTATCTATGAAATAGTTTCACTAAAAGTAAGTAAACAGTCAAGTTTTTGGTAGGTCCCTTAACACTTTAGATTACGTAACTATTACAGATAATGTAGAGGTAAATACAAGAACGTAAGAGGTAGGTTAACTTTAATCATATTGTAATATTATGCAAGTATTTTTATAAATATTACGCAAAACTGGTTATGTACAACATAGGTATCTAATTAGTTTCTTTTCACGACTTTACAATACTTATTTGACATTAAGATTTTAACTTTAATAAATACATGTAACATCAATATTTTATATTTTTTAAGTTTAAAAATATTGGGACTTTTGTAATTAATTTTGGTCACATCATAACATTTTATATATAAACGTGTATATTACCACGAACTCACAAATACTATCTCATAACTTTGTCTATTTACATTAACTTAAAAATGAATTCATTAACTTTAAACAAGTGCGTACATGATATTTATTATGTGTAAACTCAATTTCAGAACCTATCTACAATAATCTTACACACTATTGAAAGTACCAATTAAAATTTTTGTTTTGAATAAGTAAAATATATTTTATCAATCAAAAATATTCGTATAATATATTTTTTATAAACACTTTAAAATAGTCATTAAAGTTCCTGAAGACTTTTGGTCACATTAAGTTGAATTCAATATGAACTCTAACTCTGAGGAATGTTTGGATCATACGTTTGACTCTGGCCCCTCCGTGTTGTGTTTGAATGAGGCCCGAATCCTCGCCAAGTACAGTGCGCAGATATGCCCGTAGCACTTATTGTACCACTCCGGTGTACGACCCCTGAAACATCAGAAAATTCTTGAAAAACTCTAAACCACATGGTCTTCCGTAATAATCTGTATTCTATACCCACAGTTTTATCATTAAAACAAACTTTAAATAAAAAAAAAATATCTTAATTCAGGGAGTTAGGTTAAGATATACAGCGTGTATCAAAATATTTGTAAGACTCATCACACTGAACTTTTGAAATATTTTTTTAACTCATATAAGCTGATCACTTTGTATGACGAGCCCAAAACTATTTTTGCGATTTTAGCAAGTTCGTATAAAAAGTCGTTCAGTATATAATGATGACATTGATGAGTAGAAGCCCTACGTATATACAGGGTGGAGAGAAGATTGACGTCAAAAAAAAAAAATTAGGTCCCTCGTATCGTGGGGTATCCGAATCACCCCCATGTATGTTCCGCGATTTTTCACGGTTCTCGAGTTATGATTTTTTTTCTGAAATTTCAACATTTTCGACCTGACCAACTTTAAAAATTTCTAAACAAAAAAGTAGAACCCTTTTCGATAAGTTTTTTTTTGAAACTTAATCCTCATAAATTGTACTTTTAAGCATAAAATAATCAGCTACGTAACTTTCATGAATATTAAGTAAATTTTGGTCACAAGAGAAAAAAATACGTTTAGTGAATTATGACTTAGATTTTCAAATTTAAATCAAAAATCTAAACAGATGACTTAGTGGTTCCTGAGTAGGCTTAAAAACTGCACCATTCTCTTAGTTTTCGTAATCATTAAAAAAAAGTAGTACTTAATAAGCTAGTTTTGTTAATATCGGCCTTGAAAGATAGGGAGGTCATAAATTTTTAAAATTAGCTATCTGATGAAAAAAAAAGTTTGGTCATTTTATCATTCCTAAGGTTATTTAAAGATAGAGAATCATTCCTTAGGTTATTTAAAGATAGAGAATGCTAGAAACTAACATGAAAAATGCCGTAGAAGTTGGTTAAAAAATGTTTTAAGTAAAAAGTGGTTTTGTCAATAAATCAAAGATGATAAAGTAAAAACAATATTTATTTTTAACATTTACAACAGGTTTTCAAAGTGGCCACCTCCAACAGCAATACACATTCTACACCTACGTAAAAAATTGTCTTTTAATCGTCTAAAGGCTTCCCTGTTCTCTGTCACAACACGTCCGGCTTCTGCAATCTTTTGCCTTAATTCTTGTTCACTCGAACATTCTCGAGCGTATGCTATTTCCTTGTAATAACCCCAAATGAAAAAGTCAATGGGGTTAAGGTCAGGTGAGCGTGGTGGCCACCTAATTGGTCCACTGCGTCCGATCCATCTGTTGGGGTATGTCTCATTTAAGTGATTTCGGACTTGCGTCGCATAGTGACACGGAGCGCCGTCATTTTGAAAAACCATGGTTCGTCGAAGCTGAAGACTCACATCTTCCAGCAATATTGGAAGATCATTTTCTAAAAAGTTTCTGTATGTTGCTCCATCAAGTCTAGATGGCAATTCAAATGGACCAATCAGTTCACCGTTGAGGATACCAGACCACATGTTAACACTAAAACGATGTTGAAACGTTGAATCTCTCGCTTCGTGTGGATTTTCAATCGCCCAGGTGTGATAATTATGGATATTGAATATACCACATCGCTCAAACCGTGACTCATCATTTTTTTTTTAAGAGAATGGTGCAGTTTTTAAGCCTACTCAGGAACCACTAAGTCATCTGTTTAGATTTTTGATTTAAATTTGAAAATCTAAGTCATAATTCACTAAACGTATTTTTTTCTCTTGTGACCAAAATTTACTTAATATTCATGAAAGTTACGTAGCTGATTATTTTATGCTTAAAAGTACAATTTATGAGGATTAAGTTTCCAAAAAAAACTTATCGAAAAGGGTTCTACTTTTTTGTTTAGAAATTTTTAAAGTTGGTCAGGTCGAAAATTTTGAAAATTCAGAAAAAAAATCATAACTCGAGAACCGTGAAAAATCGCGGAACATACATGGGGGTGATTCAGATACCCCACGATACGAGGGACCTAATTTTTTTTTTTTGACGTCAATCTTCTGGCCACCCTGTATATAGGGTCTTACATTACACCTTTATTATTAAGCGACTTTGTTAGTATTTTTGACATTCGCCTTTGGATTTTTAGTGACTTGGATTTGTGTAGGTAGATGGTTAACCCATAAAACTTTGCTGAATCATCAGGAGGAAGATTTTTTAAAATATCAGAAAAGTTTATGTAACTACTCATGGTTAGACACATCAGCAGAAGCTGATAAATTTTTCCTGTTGAACTTACATGGTATCCACGCGGGCGAGGTGCACCAGCCTGCTACGGCCCTTGCCGGCCGGTTGCGCCAGGTACCGCGAGGCAAGCACCACGCCTCTGGCCCCCTCCGTAGGCGGCGTGCCGTGCGCAACCGAAGTCTCTGCCACTGCGCACCAGCCGCCCCCGCCGCCGCCGCCGCCTTGCTGCCACGATCTGCCATTGAACATCACAAAATAATTTAATTCATATAGAAATACATACTAGAAAGTAGCTTTCAAAATAACGGGAAACTGTATTCGATGAACGCATGCGGGCCAACTTCAATTAACAAGTTTTATTTAGGGACAAGGTCCATCCTTATGCTTAGGTATGTTAACAACTCAGATATCGTCTCCACTGCTGAGCACGGTTCTCTACCCATAGGTACCTCGAAAAACTACTTACCTTACATCAAGGTATGGGTAGAGGCCATATGAGCGGTTTGAAAATTTCTGACACAAAGTTGGCAACTAGCTCCATAATCGCGAACACGACTTGACTGGCGTGTTTGTAGTACTATACTACTATCTAATCTGTGGTACTGTTATTATATTCTTATACGGCTTAACGACTGCCATCTAGCTCAACCAAAACCAACGGTTTGACGTGCCTTGCGAAGCACAGAAATGGTCGAGATAAATACAAATTACAGTCAAACCCATCTATCGTAGTTTATGACGTGTCTGTAGTAATTTAACATGCACAGGTAATCGATGCTTCTTACCCTACTGCCTATATGTGGAGCAGAAGCAAATCAAATGTATAAAATTACCGTAAAACACAGTAATCTCTCGCTGGAAGGTTGATGTTGGAGGCGGTTATGTACTGAAACACTTCCGCATTGGGAGTTAGCTTCTCCGCCACCCGCCACTTGATCAAGGAGTCGTCCCAAATGTGCCGCTCTCGGAGTATCCTGGAAGTGTTCAAAATTTATTGTGAAGGACAATTTTGCGGTAATTTCAATATCAAAATCGATCAGTTTAATGAGTTTTACTCACCATACCGCTTAATTATATCCTGTATAATTTTTTTATCAAATATACCGTAACGAATTTTACCCGCCGACGGCAAATCCAAAATGAGGGCTATGAGTTTAGCAGGCAATGTGCGTATGTTCATAAAAAAAAACCATTTAAGGCTAGAAGGATTAATTGTTACAAAACACAGGCCAGGCTCCTAATGTGTATCAAGTATGACACTTTTCTAGCGGACATTATTTTATAAATTATGTAGGTATAATCTTCTACAAACTAGGTACCTATCTAATTAGAATTAGATATAATACCTTTGCATAACTTCTTGGGGAGGCGCCTCGACGTCCGTGGTGGCCCTCCACAGCCTCAGTGGGTGGCCATCGCCCACCTTCTTGCAGCAAAGCTCTACGTGTGGCGCGGCCCCAGACACTGACATCCAACCGCGAGTTCTGAAAAAGTGAAGACAAAGTGATACTACTTGATTAGGTAAATTTTAATATCTTAGGCTAGTATAGTATACAGCTGCCTTTGAGCAACACAAAGCGTCAGATCACATTCCAGACACTATAAAAAAAAGCAAAAGGTAAAGGTAAAAGCAAAACCTAGTACGCAACTGACGTTGACATGTGTCAGTTCCATAGTAAGTTTGTTTACCTTTAGATTTTTTTTTATTGGAATGAACTATAGGTACCTAATCTGTGGACTGATTTTTTTGTTTTCTTCATATTCCGGTTTAATTGTGGTGGCTCTTAGCTAAGTTCAGTTCAGTAGATATTGGTTCAGGGGTTCCAGGATAGTCAGCTCTTTTCATTGATAAAGTGATTGTAGGTTCATTACTTATGTTTTACCTCCACACTCAGTGCATAAATACAACATTAAAAACAGAAATGTAAGTAGTCTATCACGAAAAAAGAACCTACCTATTAAAACGCAACTGCATAAAGAAAAAAAAAACACGAGCGAAGCGAGCGCGAAATTTTTTTTATATCCTCATTGGCTCTAGCAACCCCAAAATCTCAAAAGGATAGTGGGCATAAACTATTTTTACTTGTGGCATAATTTACCATATTATAATAGTGTAGTTAAAAAGAATATATTGTGCTCTCAAATGCTCCTCTCCTCTCACTCTCTTGCTTGCAAAAACTGCAAGACCAGACAAAATCATGATGGGATATACTGACAAATTGTTTTAATACCTACGTCTTTTCTGGCACGTGAACAGCCATCACAATAAATTAATTATGTACTTGAAATAAATAAATAAATAAAACACCCTGGAAATGGCGATTTAGAAAAAGAAGAGTCTTAGATTAATAGTAGAATTTTCAAGAAGTTTGAGGTCAATAGTAGCTAAAGGGCTGTGTCTGAAGGCGTGAGCGTAGTGAACGCAAAAGTTTTTAAATATTTCTTTTTTAATGTACTGTCGAAAAAATGAGAACCGCTCATTTATACCAAAGTAAGGCTAGCCATTCAACCTAACGAATTTTGCGTTTACGTGTCATCCATCCAATATTCCGTGATATTTTTATCTTATGCTAAGGGAGGGAGGGGTCCGGACACCCTAACCCCGGGGGGTTAGGGCGGGCCCCCTTATATATAGGCTCATGTCTAGTCATTAAATATGCAGGTTGCGTTACGTATTTTTTGTTCACAGTAAATTTTTCAAACACAGATTGGCCAGAATTGGAATCTGGACCTCTAGTTCGGAGTACCAATTCACTACCAATAAACATTAAAACCCAGTATCTACGCAAAAATACATTCAACAATCAACAACTGTACCGAATGATAAATTATAAACACTAAAACTAAGTACACAAATGCCTAGCTTATGTACAACAGCAAACCTAACGAGGCCATCAATTAGTGAATGAAAATGATGTGCATGAACATCGATGTCTAAAAAACGAAGACTATAGCAAGAACTTAGGTACCACAGGGTGTTGACTTCGTTACTTACGTAAAACCATAGAAAAATATCTTGTCTCTGGTAAAACTGAAACAGGTGACTGTACTCATGAAACTGTTAATTTTCCCAAAGAATCAACTTTGAGAATATCGGAAAAGTGGAAAAGTAAAACAGTTTCAAAATTTAACAGGAAAAATCATATCTCGTTTTCTACGAGGCGTATATCAATGAAAAAACTTGCATAGAAATATAAATAGGTATTCCATCTATATTTTATTCGCTAATGGATTTTCTTACTACTGACAAACCGATTTGCAACGGGGTGAGGTATCATCCATTCCTGACCTCGGGTCCGCATCCGAATGTCCCGCATAAGATAAAAAGAATGAATTAAAAGGCCCGAATATCCTTGCTAAATTGCGGAGCAGATCCGCATGTTGTTGTTGGGAAAAATTGATCAGTTTCATGACTACATTGTATCCTGCTTTGGTTTTATTGTAACTAACCAAATCAACATCATGTAAAATTTCCTATAAACTTCACATATTAAGTTGTTAGTTCATAAAATACTTAACCTGAATTTCTGACTCTTCATCATTTTCCGGAATATAAGATGGGGTTGCGAGTTAAAAAAAAAAGATTTTTGGCAACAAAATCGGTAAATGGAAATACTAACAACTAAAAACAGTTAAGTAGTATTGGCTGCTGAAAATAACTTACATACATACCTGAATGACATAGATTATTATATTTATATTATGTTTTTTTATTGGTATAAGACTATAAGTAAATGTAAAGTGATCCTAAAACAGAAGATCGCTTTTTCCCAAAATGAAAGTAGTCTGTTTAGACTTTACAAAAATGTTACGGTAATAAAAAAGGATCAAGAAAACCTTGAAAACTCGTGCTTGTACGAGTTGGTACTGGTTTTGTACCAATGGAAAAATATTTTCTTTATCCTACTTTTTATTTTAAATTCTATAAAGAAAGTGTGTTCTACGTTACAAGTTTGAGCCCTCTGTGCATTGTCCATATACATATATCTCAGTCAGTCACGGTGTTGTTTTATAGGTAAACATAGATACAAACCTAACAACGTTACTTGTAGTGCACAAATGAACAAAATAATGTTATTTTCAATTTGCCGCAGCGAAACTAGGCCAAAGGCTCGAATCGAATTGCAATCCCTTATATTCCTATAAAAAGCCAGTTGAATTCTCATCTGGAATTAGAGTCAGAATTTCAGCAATGTTTTGTCTATTACACCTTAAAGTTCGTGGGCACTACTAACCCTACGTGGGTACCGTCAATTAAGAGAAATAAATAAATTAAACATTCTAAAATGAACCATTTAGTGAGCTAAATTTTGAAATTAGTTTAACACGAAGGCTCACCTTTTTCCTGACCGGCCACAGACTCTAAAAAAGCATGAAAAATGTTAGAGCAGTACAAGATTAAATACTACTGTTTGTAGATAAGGTCAGAAGAATAGCCCTAAACTAATTCTATCTTCTAAAAGTTGATGTAAACGATATTACATATCTATCGATTCAAGCACCAAGACATTTGATGAGATGATAGGTAAGCTAATTTGTTATCATATAGAAAGAAAGTTCAATGAATTTTAACTTTGGTATTAAACTTAGCTAGTTAGCACCTAGTAAAAAAGTAAATACTTACACTAAAATACTTCGAGGGATGTGGGTAATTTTATATGGTTTTACTTACTTTTCTTTGGCTTCTTTGAGTAACGCTTTGATGCAAGCCTGCTGGAATCCTTTCCAGTCTTGATTGAAGTCAGCCCCCAATTCTTCTAGCGCAACCTGTAATAATCATAACTCTTGTCATAAAAGTATTCTCGTTGATTCTCGTGGTCAAAGAGACAAGCAGCTGTTGAGTCTGTCAACACTTGTCATCGAAGTGAATGACAATGAGAAATAGAAAAGCGCGCGCCACTTAACGCTAGGATGAAGAAGATTATTTTCAGGAAGATAGAATATTTCCAGGAATAATAGAAAAATTAGAAAAAGTAACTTTTATCGTGTAGGTTTGGCTTCGTATAGTAGTAAAAATCAGCGCGTTATCTAGAAAGGACGGCGGTTGGCTGTTGTTGCAATTTTGAATCACCCGGGATCATGTGTACGTGTAGTTCATTTAGATTTTCACCTACGGATGTATGCAATGCGACCATCATACACATCTAGTATTAGATTTGCAGGTGTCCTTACGATGTTTTCCCTAATGGCGAGGAAGGAAAAATATCGTAATAAATCTGTTTGTAAATTAATGTACGTAACTTTTTTGAAAACTTTGTGGCACATTGAATTCGCAAGGATTTGAACCCAGACCTCTATTTAGAAGAGAGGAATCACTTCCGTAGAGCCATTGGCGTTCTTCTGTTTGTGTGATTATTTTTTATTGTTTTAACTTATAACATAGTGAACGTGAACTCATAAGTAGTAGATAATTTAATCCTCTTTTTTTCACAAACTTACAAATTGGACTATAATACTGAATTTTGACCGCATTTTAAAATAAACATCCTATCAAAAAAGAATATGAGGTAATGAGATTGCATTTCTCTATACAAAATAACAAAGTAATCTTCCTTTGTAAACAATTTAGAACCTGCCTCTACCAGACATTTCCTTTAAACTTTCTCGGAGTTCACTCCGAGAAAGTGCTCAGCAATTTTTTAATTTGTAGAGTTAATTTAAATTTTTCCTATATTTATATCCGTCCTGGATATAATGTTTACAGCAACATTTGAACGTGGGTTTCTACTAATAAACTAAAAAGCTAGTTTCATAAAATTTTACTGTTTTCCAAAAATAAATTTTGGACTTCCCATACGTTGACTTACAAAAGTTGACTAATTTGTATCAAAGTTCAAAAAATTGAATTTTTATTTATAAGGAAATGGAACAAAGACCTAGAATAAAAGTTTTTCGGGTTCATGAGTAACCTAACCATAAATATTGTAACAACTTTTTATTATTATTATAAGAAGACATTGACTAATATTGAGGTCCCAAAGGATGTATAGCAATGGCAGCCTGAAATCTCAAACTTACCGGTACGCTCTCCTCAAAGTAGTTAAACTTGCACCTGGCGAGCATATCGGCAGGGGCCAGGAACAGCTGCTGGTGTTTCTGGATGAGGAGCAGGAGGCAGGCGTGGGCGGCGCGGCTCTCGCTGATCTGCCGCTGGTCTGCCACACTCTCGATTATCATCCTGTTGAGGAACAATACTGTACAGACACACCGCGCCGTGAATATTTTCTCACGAATCCCTTTTTGCCGTCTTCCGTACACAGGATCACAGTCATTGCTCAACACAAATCAGCAATAAACATAAATAATCAGCAACGGATAGGGGAGCGAGACTAGACAAATTAACAAATAATGTGAGTTTCTTTGTGTGGTAGGTACGTTATCCCGATATTGCTTGGAATAAAGAACTTCCTATTATAGTATGCGTACAAAGGTTCATCAAAATTGTTAGAGCCATTTTGTAGGAAAAAATAATTACGATTTTTTTACATCTGTGGCAACCCTAAAATATGGCCATAGTAAAATAAAATATGGCTGGACATATGAACAAACTAACCTAACCCAAATTAAAGTTAAATCTGTTAAATTAAAGTTAAGTGGACTTGGTGCTAGAGCACCGGACGAATACCACACACACAGGTATTTTTTATTTTCTAGTTTTTTGAGCTCTATTAGTGCAAGACAGTCGATCTCTATCAAAATCTCAAGTTCGTTTCTTTTGCCATGAATACTTCCTTACTCCTTCGTCACTCGAAACTAAAAACGAAATAAAACAAAACGATGGAAAATAGAATGGCCGTTTAGGTTTGATTTGTAAAAAACATCCATTAAAGAATATTTTCCTAAGCCAGATATGACATTTTGTAAATGTTTTATCATTAGTAACTAAAGAAAATCTATCGGAGTTTGTTTGCCTAGCTAGGCAATAGCTCAAAGGATACCCAGACAGCCCGCTCAATTACCCAACACATTCCTTTCCCCCTCCAATTAAGCCATAATAAGTTAAAATAAAAAGGTCCGTAATATTTTAATGGACATGTTAAAATTTTAGCGGTAATAATTAGGGTTCCATTCATGGGCGTGGCGAATACATCGTTTTTCTAAAACCCTTTGGACACAAAGTTATGTGAAGACCCAATATTAATTTTATATTTGTGATTTTGCAAGAAGAGTAAAATTATGTATTTTATACACGTAGATTGGTAGAAGTCATGAGTCTAGGTAAATTAGTCCCAATTTTAAATTAGCATATGAAGATGTCGGTATCTTCTTACCACCTTCGTTAATGTTATACATTATGCACATCATACAGTCAAGGCAGGGAGATAAGGTGAGGCCCTACGTTACATTCTTTTACTATCATCACACAGCTTCAAAATCCAATGAAGTCTTAAGAAAAATGTAATATGTACCTATGATAATGTTTATTTGAACTCTGTATACGAAGTAAGTAGGCTGTAGTCAAACTTTTCGTAATATCCTTTGAAGTCTCAGTAGCCTATTTAGAAACCTTACATGATAAAGATGTACGGAGATGTATGGATCCACCAGCTCTTAGTTCCAGTAATGTTATGAATTTTATTAAAAATTAGGATTTTCTTTTGAAAAATGTATTGTGAGTTTTTTTGGACTCGACGTTTCTTCTCACTTCGCTAACACTTCTCAAAATGTTGAGAGTACAAGTTCCAAGTGGTAGGAACTTAAAGGTAGGTTAAATCCATTTAAATGCCTACGTAAATAAATAAATAAAACATTTTCTGTTAAAGTAACCTTTACGTAATGCCTACGTCAGCAAAGCGCAAGGTTGCTATGTTACCTTAGAAACATTCGAAATTACATAACTCTGTCAAGCTGTGGTGCAAACAACCATCTTAGACTACCGGACCTCAGATTAATAATTTAAAAGGTCATGGCCCAGAACAAATTCAGTATTCCTAAGCTTAATGGGCTAGATGATTACTCGTCATGGAAATTTGCGTTAAAAATGCTCCTTATACGCGAAAAGTGCTTCAACTACACTACTTTTACTCCTACTAGTGAGAAAGCTAATGAAGTGGAGAAGGATCAGGAGGCTTTAGCTATTATTTGCCTGCATTTAGAGCCTCATCTGTACCCATACGTCAAAGAAGCTAAGTCCGCGAAGGAGGCATGGGATTCGCTTGCAGCAGTCTTCGAGGATAAAGGTATTAACAGAAGGATTAACCTTATGAATTCCCTATTGGATGAAAAATTTGAGAAACATAGTTCGATGCAAGAGTATGTGGCAGCTGTCATGGGTCACGCTCAGAAGTTAAAGGAAATAAATCAAGGCTTTGACGATGACCTGGTTGCTGTCGTACTTTTAAGAGGTTTGCCTGATGTATATAGACCCCTACGTATGGCCTTAGAGCACTCGGGAATGAAACTTACCTCTGAAAATGTTCGACAAAAGTTGCTACAAGAGGACTCCTGTCAAACTACATCTGAAGATTCCTCATCCAGTTCTGCTTTAGCCGCGAAGAGTAAGCAGTCACAACAGTCGCAATCAAAAATAAAATGTTTTAAGTGCGGCAAGAAAGGGCACAAGAAGCCAGATTGCCCGTTGCTGAAAGTTTCTGAGAAAGCATCTGTTTCCGGTACACAAACGAAGTTGAAGAACATTTCCCTGTGTACTTCGTTCAGCATCAACGAAACCTTTAGTGCGACGGATTTTTATCTGGATAGCGGTGCTAGTAATCACATGTCTTTTCAAAAACATTGGTTTAGAGACATTAAGGTTACTGATAAGAATGTTGTGACGTGCGCAAATAATGACAAGATATCGAGCATAGGTGTAGGCAACATTATGGTTAAACTGCAAGGAGTTTTTTTGCCCATAAATAATGTTTACTATGTGCCCGATTTAAGAGTAAATCTACTTTCCGTATCTAAGTTAGTAAGTAAGGGATGGGAAGTTGTTTTCACCACGGGTGGTTGCCGTTTAACCCATAGTTCGGTAGGCCATATTTCGGGTAAGCTTGTGATAACTGCAAGCGAAACCTCAGGTATCTACAAGTTGGACAATTGTTGCCCTGTTGTAGAAAGGGTTTTTGCTACAGTTGAAGCTAGGAACTCGTTGTTGTTATGGCATAGGAGGCTTGGTCACGTAAACCTAAATGATTTACGCAAGCTACCTAATCTCGAGTTGGGAGGAAAAGGTGTGATGGAGCCTTGTGTAGCCTGTATCAAAGGTAAGGCGCATCGTATGCCTTTCCCAGTGGGTGTCGCTGAGAGAGCAGCAGAAAAGCTTGCTCTGCTACACGCAGATGTTTGCGGCCCGATGTCGGAGCGTTCGTATGGTGGTGCTCGTTACATGCTGGTTATAGTGGACGATTTTACGAGAAAGATTTTCGCTTTCTTTCTCAAGGAGAAATCAGAAGCCTTTGTATATTTCAAAGACTTTGTAACGCGTGTGGAAAATGAGACCGGTTTAACCGTAAAATGTCTACGGACGGACAACGGAAAAGAGTTTGTTAATGCACAGTTTGATCACTTCTGTCGTAGTAAGGGCATAAAACGTCAGTTAACTGTCCCTTACACTCCGGAACAGAATGGGGTAGCGGAACGTACAAACCGTACTATAGTAGAGATGGCTCGCTCTATGCTTCTTGATAAAGAACTTAATAAAAGGGGGTGGGAGTGATGATCTTCTATCTCGCCAAGATACTTTAAGGTACCAGTCGCTCATAGGGGGTCTCAATTACCTCTCCTGTAATACACGGCCGGATATTTCGGCAGCGGTGAGTTTCTTAGCTCAGTACAATAGCTGTCCTAAGCAAGTACATATGACAGCGGCCAAGCGGGTACTACGCTACTTAAAAGGCACAGCTAGTCTAGGACTACTGTTTAGGAAGCCTGTAGCCCATTCCAGCGCATTTACCATTTCTGGTTATGTAGATGCTGACTGGGCCGGAGATATTAAAGACCGCAAGTCCTATAGCGGCTACTGCTTCAAGCTAGGAAACAACTTGGTGTCGTGGGAATGCAAGAAACAAAGCTGCATATCCCTATCCTCGACGGAGGCAGAGTACGTAGCTCTCTCGGAGGCATGTAAAGAGGGAATTTACTTGAGAAGGTTAGTGTCTTCAATTTTCGAAAAAGATTCCCCTGTCAGCCTTCTTATGGATAATCAGAGCGCCATCAAGCTGGCTCGTAACCCCGTCGCACATCGAAGGACGAAGCATATAGACATAAGGTTTCACTTCGTTCGTGATTGTCTAGCGAACAACGCCATAGAGCTTGATTACGTTACCACTGAAGACAACGTTGCTGACGTCTTGACTAAGCCGTTGGCCCGAGCTAAGTTTCAGGCCTGTGTCTCTGGACTTACTTTGGGCTAAGCTATCGGTCTGGAGTGTCGCTAAGATTTTTGTTTGTGGGGGTGTGTTAAAGTAACCTTTACGTAATGCCTACGTCAGCAAAGCGCAAGGTTGCTATGTTACCTTAGAAACATTCGAAATTACATAACTCTGTCAAGCTGTGGTGCAAACAACCATCTTAGACTACCGGACCTCAGATTAATAATTTAAAATTTTCATTTGATCGAAAATTACTATTTTTGATAAGTTGTCACGATACATGTACGTAATAAATTGACAAACACATAACATCACGTAAAAAGATACATACCTATTAGAGTTCCCTTCCTTCGTACTGCCAGTCTGCGGTGGTGCATGATGGAGCCTCAGCAGCGTTGGCGCCAAGCACACCGCCAGATTGGACGCAGTCATTTGATTCACCGCCGACCTCTCCGCCACCTGCGAAGGTGGACAGCAAGGAGATCAGTTGGAGTTTACCATGGGAGGTTGCTATTGAGAATATGACTGCATTGAAAATAAAATATAAACTATCGTTCACTAAATTGATCTCGTAATACTAAAAACCATATTAGTTTTGTTCTTTATCACATCTTCAATTTTTTATCAACAAAAGTTGTAAAACTAGTCGCTCAATGACGCCGAAAAACTATGACGTCGTCGTGCTTAGGTATTTCAAACATTTTTAGAACAAAATATCGTTTTTAACAGATGTTATGAAGTAACTCAAATGACTAGTAGTCATATAACCTATTCGAAAAGTGATTCGCAAACCATAATTTGTCAGTGCTTTGCTTCTCCCATTCGGGGTCTTACGACTGCTAAAGGCAAAACAAAATTGGGATTCTGATTATTATTCCGGCTGGTGGTGAATGAGTGTGTGGGGGGCGCATTCAGCCAAGTCTAAGCACGTTACTATATTGCCTGACAAAATCCTATCTGATAAAATACTTGTTCAAAAGTAATGTATTCTAACAAAATACATTAAACGCGATATGTATGCTGAATAATTTGTTGAATCACAAAGACCAAGTGGTACTCGTATTATGTAAAAAAATATCTAATTTAAAATTAAGCTGACATTTCGGGCATGTTGTAGGTGACAAAGACAATAAAATAATGTTTACGTAATAATTAAGAAAAACAACAAAGCGTTTTAAGAGCTATACATTTTGTTTAATAAAGACTTCGACGAGTAACACAATAAAAAGTCTTGACCGATTTAAGTATTTAATTTTTTTTAATTTTTTTTTTTTTTTTTCACATGATTATAATTTTAAAACATTTTAAGATAAAAATAATAATCCAATTTATGGAGTCGTCAAACTTACTTATCTAAAAGCCCGCCCCAAGTCGCACCCGGTGGGAACGTACCCATTACGCTGGCCGCGTTTCCACGCTGGATGGCCAGTGCGATGCGTTGCACCAGGTACGACTCGGCGCGGGGGTCTCCCGTATTCTCGCGCAACCTCCTCCCCAGCTCCCTCACAAATGTTTTGGCCTCCTCACCCCACACACCCGAGGTCTCCACGGAGAGCGGCACAAACTCGTACGCCGGTTTCAACTCCGCATATTTGGAATGTTTAAACTTTGCTCGTGCCTCCGCGGCCGCTCCCACCGTCCGAACAGTCCGGCTGAGGTTGGAGGCGGCGTACGTGCACGAACATGTGACATCCCATATAAGGGACCTACCTTTCGCCCACGGTATCAAGGTGAGGCCGTCTGGCTTCTTGCCGTCACTCCGGCTTAAACCTGGGGGCTCCAGTATACTGGGGATGTTGGCAGACACCAGGGCGCGACGCACGATCTCATTTAACGCGTGATGGCGAGGAAACCTGCCCGCGCTTTTAGCACAACTGAGACCGTGTCGCCCGCTACAATCCACCGCCACCCCACATTTGCACTGGTGTGGCTCACAAATCTTACATCCAAGCCTGAGCCCGACGGCCACCCTTAGGGTGTCATTATCCAGTAAGGTCCCGAGCTGGGGCGACGGCAATGCGTGCAGCCACGCTCCTGACTCACGTTTGGAGACAGCCCCCATGCGCGCCAAATCGGCCCCGGTTGACCGTGTGACCAAGCCTTCTAGGACGCTTTTCGAGTGAACGTCATCCCAGCTTCTTTGCGAGTCAAGTTTTTCCGCTGGGGGTGTAAGGGAGGGATGCGCCGTAGACCATACCGTTAGGGCCTCGCCACGGAACGGAATCTCAATACTGCCGCCATAAGAGGGAAGAATAGCAGCGACGAGTGTTGAAACTCCATGCGACGAGGCCAAGAAAGCGGACAGTCCAGTATCCTGCACTCGCCTGATCCCACTGGCCATCATCGAGGCCCACATTTAGGATCTTCTCCAGTGTCCCCCTAATTGTGTCATCCAGGAGTTTGACCTCATCTGAAAACCGCCAAGTAGGTGCCGTGCGAACTATGTAAGTAAGCTTGGGCATGGAGAGGCAGCTCCTTAGGAGGACAAGGGCAGTGTGCGCTGACAGATGCTGTAAATGACTATGTGCCCGGACGAGCATCTCTCTTTTAGCCTCCAGCACTGCAGAAACCGCCTCCGAAAAAAATGAGCCTTGGTCAATCCGTTGCACTCTTGGCATAAGAGCCTCAAAAATGGGCGTATGTATTGCCGCTGTGCTACTGCAGCAGTACAACTCGCATTTGCTCGGGTTGACCACGAGTCCCATCTCTGACAGGCTCCTGAAGAGCAACTGCAAGTCACGAGCTACGACATCCGGTGACCCCCCAACCGTCCCATCATCAAGGTACCAGACATTCAACGGCGACTGCAGTGATTTTATTGCCTTGTGGATAGCTAGGCTAAAGATTAGGGGGCCCAGGGGATCACCTTGCTGGGCTCCCACCTGCGACAGTAAGCATACGTCACCGTAGATCAAATTGGTGCCCGATGAGTAGCACTGATGGAGGAACGGGTATAGTGCTGGGATCATCTCTTTCGCCTCTGTCAACAGGGTATCCCTCTCCACGCTATTGAATGCATTTTTGAGGTCTATTTTCACTATAACACTATCTGACTGCGACGGGTCCAGTGCAAAAGTCCTCGTAGCGTGTATGGCAGCCTCACATCCCAAGGTAGTGGCAAAGCCTACCTGATGAGGCTGTAAATATGAGGACATATCGCTTCTTACAGCCCTACATCCCAGCTTCGCCACAAGACGCCGCAATGTGCTGCCTACCGCAATGGGCCGTATGCCTCCGTCTTTTTTGAGGAGGGCGCAGAGATTAGCTCCGTAAAGGAACGGGCAGACATCCTTATGAAGGTTACCCCTGAGCAAGAAATTGCAAAGCCGTGTCAGGGACTCCAATAACTTGGTACCGTTGTCCCCTGCTGAAGGAGACACGAGCTGCTTGAGGTGTTGTGGCTTAAGGCCATCCACCCCCGAAGCAGATCCATTGTAAAAGGAGCCGATTGCCTGCGCGACCTCACTGGTGGTAACGGTTAGAGCATGTGATTGCTCCGAGGAGTCAGGTGCGGCCGGAGGTAACAACGGACGCGACGGCGCCGGGTGTTTTTCTTTAAGGGCCTCCAGTGTCCCGGAGCAGTTTGGCGCGATGCTACTTTCAGATGTGAGCAAGCGGACGGCTCCCCTCAGATCTCCGTCGTAAACTTTGGCCTCTATTCTCCGATACACGGACAAATGACGTTGTTCCGACGACGGAGTGATATACGAAGGAAGCTTTGCCACATTATTTTTTACTTTGGTAGTAAGGGAGCCCTTTTCACTGGCCTCCGGGACCCTCAGGGCAAAGAAAGCGAAAGATAACAGGGAAAGCCAGTCGCTGCACTCGTTTGTACAGATACATCTTTCTATTATCGTACTTAATTTTCCGGCGGCCATATTCCGTGCGCCCCTTGGTACCAACTTTAGGACGTGTACCGTGGCCTTAAGCCGTGGTAGGTCCTCTAGTTTTAAGTTGTCCGTGGGTGATTGTGTCGCGGTGGTTGTGCATGGAGAGGGATCATTACGCCTACAGGTCACGGGTAGCTGTACATCTCTGTGCTTCCTGCCTATGTGGATGTGGAGACCATTAGCCCCTACAAAAAGTTTTGAGGGTTGGGGGCAGTAGGGACAAGGGGTATCGCGGATGCCAGGGTTAACACTCATATTTGTTTGGTGTGAAAAAAGTCCAAAAGCAAAAATAAATAAACATTAACAAACACAAAACAGTTAAATTGTAATAGCCCAATACGCTCCTCTGGCTGTATGGGATCAAAAATAACTAAATACTAAATTAATACCGACAGTTTAAATAAATAAAATTGATTATGATTCGGAAAATTAATAAAAACAATAACAAAATAATACCTAGTAGTAATAAACTTAAAAAGCTTTACAGAGTCTCACAGTCAGAAATATTTAAATTATTAGTAATTTATTGATACATTAATAATACGGATCAAACATTAAATTTATTGCAGTACGCTCAGTCAGATTATTGTAACTAAAACTATAGGTAGGTATAGTCCGTGCCTTCAAAGAAGCAGAAGAAGTGCCGCTTGAGCGCCCGCCTCGCCGCTCTGTAGATACTGATAACGACCTCTCTTGGCCTCCCGAAGAACTGCCCAATAATACGCCGCGCAGTTGACTGTTCGGGCGCTGCTTGGCTTGTTAGTGATAGTTTCGAGTAATCGAATGAATGTGGACGCGTTTCGAGTCAACGTGCAGAGATGGCGCTATGCACCAAAATCCGAAGAGGTTTATTAATTAAATTGCTTTTTCCTCACTTTTCCTTTCCCAAAATAGCACTAACACGGCACTTTCACTCCAAAAGGGCAATCAGTCTAAGCCATCTGCCATGACAGAGAGATGGTGACATCTTGAACAAGCTTCTCCAAAAACAGTCTTCCAATAATTATTTCACAAATCCTTGAAGTACCGCTTTGCAAATACGTGGGCCGATAGAGCACATATTAAATACAAGAAATTGTAAACATATACCTCAAAACTTTAAGTATTTACCACATAAATAAAAATAAATAGATGGAGACTATGTTTATTAGATTTCCTCCTACCCTCCTACCTTTTTTAATTTGTCTACATAAAATATCATAACATATCCTAAAATACATAAAGTCGTTTTGGCAACATGCGGTGCCAATTAACACATACATACTTACACACGAAAACATTCGACTGTATGGTTGGACATACAAGCAAACATTGCCTGTCTCATTTAAAAAATAGGCCCGCATTTTTACGAAACAAATATACTCGTAGACCATACAATAAGAAATTATTTATCAAAGTAGACAGTTTGCTTGTTATAATTCGAGCATGTGCCTCAGAAATAAGGATTGTAATGAAATATGGGAGGCATACGAGCAAAAGAGGACGTCTTCCAAATGAAATGAAAGATATGACGATATACATTCACTTACTTCAGACAAAAATATTAGAAGAGAATGTAACGCTTCCAAATGTTCCTCAGGCAAAAGTAGTAAAGCGCACTGTACCGCGTCTGGTCGCAATGGCTCCGGTACATCTGTTAAATCAAATAACTGACACTGTTACTCTAGATAAAAATTCCGGAACAAATGACACACTGTCTTCTGGCTACATACTACGATTCTCTGTATTACGGGAATTAGATATCGATACATACATATTATGGTTTTATAGATATAATACATCCTATGAAACTTACTAAGTATCATTAAAAATACATTTATGCTTCATCACCCTCATCATCTTTAATCATCATCATCCTAAAATCTTGTCAAAGTAAATTAAGTTTACACTTGACCAGTTTTCGTATTACAGAATTATTTTCGATTACTATCACAGAGAGCTAAGGCCGTCGACGAGCAATCTGTCCCAAGCCATTCTAAGGCAATTACATAGTTAATACCACACCGGATAGGACCGTTTGAAGTCGAAGTGAAACTATTTAACGGTTTTAGAACTAAACTTTAAATTTAAGTGCAATTTATACGTACAATCATTGCCATTAACCGACTAGTTTGCATAAACTGAATATCTTAAGAGAGGTGCTTACGTTGGAATATTGCGATGAAAGTTTCACTGAGCTTGTTAGTCAGTAGAGCATCTGGCAACTCCCTGAAGTACTGTTTCACCACATCGGCCACATCGTGCGCTTGAGCACCATCGAAATTCAAACTGGATTGATTGGGGTCAATAGTGTTCATGTTTTCAATGGCAAATGGCGCGTTCGCCGCTCCCGCTGCCTCTACCATAGTGCGCAGTTTTGCTATTCGGGATTTAACCCCCGCTTTCCTAAACAAGCCCATCTGAAAAAGAATTAGAATTCAGAGATTGGAAAAATACGGTTTACTTATAAAAAATCTTAAATTCATAAAGAATATTACTTGGTCTAAGGCGTTATTCTTCAACCAATTTAGTGCGTACTGAATAGGCTTTGGTAGCGAGTGACCCGTTCTTTGAAGTGACACCGTCAGAGGCACACCGAACACCGTCTTATCTGAAAAGAAGAGAAAACTTACTCACCTCGAAATGATTGTAAAGTTTTACAATTACTGTTCCCGATTTTATGATCGTTGGATTTTTATTCGCATATGCACATTACAATGCTTGTTAAATTCGCAAATGTAATATAAAAATTCGCTTTTGACATAACCAATATCCGAAAATAAAACGTTTACCTATAAAACTCATTTTCAACACAAAAAAAACAGCATATAAATGTACCTAGAAACATAGTTAAAATTAACATTAAAATTAGTTGATCAGAAATCGGTTTGTTTTTTTCGCAACTTAAATGTCAAAGAAATCTTTCAGAGATAATTACAAATAACAACAGTTGAACACGAGATACGCCAAGCTTATAAACAGTAAACTAGGAAAATTGTTACCTTTGTAGTCCGGTGTCTTGATTTTCCTAATGAGTTTGGGTAGTTCCCAGTTCCAGCCGGACTTGTGGGACGGACAGTACCGCTCCATGCAAGCGGTCAGCCTCAGCAGGGCCAGTTTCTTCAGAATGTGCAGCTGTCCGCAAGACAAAGAAGACATCGGCCGTGATACTGAAAATCAACGACGTAGAAGTTGTAATGTAGGTAGGACCCCTTTTGTTGACATACCGACTGGCTGATGAGAAAATGTAACGAGCAACTTTCCCAGAGCGCTACGGGATTTCCCGCTAGAAACAATGTTTTTCTCTTCAACAAGATCTTCTTATACATTTTCTCAATTACATATTAAAGGGAGATTGAAATGTAAAATAAATAAAAGCTCTTTTGAATTTATAAGAATAAGAATATATTATATTAAGTGAACTAAAACAACCAGATATACCAGATATTTTCCATCCTTTTTTAATTGTAAGACAAACGTCATCATTCACGTCTCATTGTCACAATTTTTTAACTCACAGTACGATTCTGGGTCCTTCTGGTTAGTGTTCGGTTGAAGAGTGTTATTCGCTTTTGGCCCCCCGTTGAGATTGCTCGTTCTGAACGAATACCACCGCTGGATGTTGCTTCTGCAACAAATGACAGCGACTCCTTTAAGCCTAAACAACATAACAAGAGACCGAAGCCAATATGTAAAACAAAGCTTGATTTAGATTCCTTCATGAATAATGTTCCAAATTCACATAAAAATTAGTTAGGTACAAAGACAGAAATCTAAATACCCACCTAATATTATTCAGATTTCTATGGGTACAAAACTATCTAGTTAAAGGTAGAAATGGAGCGTAGAAAAATATAAGATACGAGTTGGTTTACAGAAGTGTTCTCCTTTATAAAAATATCGTAGATTATTACGAGTACCATTACCAAAAACATCTGGAACGACCTTTTTGTAAAAAATATTTATTTAAAAAATAAAAATCACGATCAGGTTAACATTTTTCGTAACTTTTTCCTCGTTTATACGCACTGAAAAAATATTTTCGCTTACGCTAGAATTCGCTTTGGCATTAATATTTTCAACAATAATGGACCACATTTTTCGCAATTGCAAATAAATATACTTTTTGTAAAGATTGTCAGGTAATTTAAAGTATGATATTTTAGTATAAAGGTACATTTCTTAACAAAACTAGCTTAGCAACGTCGCAATTTTATTTTACTTCATGACTCTTTATTTTCCATTTTTTTTTTCTAGGTAAAGGGCAATGTAGGTTAAGCAATGGGCTTCTGTTTACTGTTGTAAATACGCTAAAGCTGTTGTAAATACGACTGCTTTATACATAAATATAGACTAGTTTTACTAAAGCTTCTCAGTTTCATTTGTAGAAAACCTTTTTGTAAAACCTTGTTTGCTTAAGCGTATAGAATATCAATTGTAGAATTTTTTTTACGTTGTTGCTAAGCTGTAGGGGCCAAAGGCAGCAGCGGAGTGAAATCATGAGTGAATTTCGCTATTCTACCAGTTGCCGAGGGAGTATTATTACTATTATTAACCAAACAAATAATGCTAATCTAGATACCGATAGCAGTTTGTAGGGAGGTGAATTACTCCGAGTTCAGCCACCCCTGTAGCCTTTAATAAACCACAGACGTGTCGAAAAGGGACATGTGGACACTAGACACATTCTAAATGTAAATAAATTATGCAGAGATGTGATCTTTGTAGTGCGCTCTCCTATATTTTAGGTAGGTGATTCAATTTGTACAGCTCGCCTTATGTGACAATAATTATAGTATAGTATTTTTTTTGTATAGTATATTATCCATTATGAAAGCGGAGATTTGTAACATGAACTTACTTTTTGGTTTTCATGTCGATGCTGTCATCATCGTCATCCTGGTCTCCGTCGTGGGACCTTGAGCCGGCGGAGTTGGGACTGCTGTTTAGGTCCGAACTCCTCGACGCTGACTTGTCACGTTTGAGACTTCTGTCACGAAACCTACAAGCATAGTCACGATTTTATTAATTTTTAAAGGGTATAGCAGGTTAAGTATAGAGAATGTGCCCCCAGAGCCAAATGGAATGAATGACAAATTGTTAAGTTTCATTGATATTATCATACTATTTATGTAGTTTTTAACTTTTAAATAAATGGTTGTTGAAGATGTAAAATTAACACAGAGGTATAGGAAAAAAAATCGCATTAACTATAAATAACTAGCTTCCGCCCGCGACTTCGTTTGCGTGGACTTCAGAATTGGAGAGAAAAAAAATGCTAATTTCATCCAAATCCGTTCAGTAGTTTCGGCTTGAAAGTGGAACAAACAAACAAACAAATAAACAAACATCCATACTTTCGCATTAATAATATTAGTAAGATAATAACTAGTTAAAAAACGATTTAAAGGTCGTATACACTATAAAATAATATTTCACCATCTGTACAATGTTACTTGACATCTTGACATAAAGTATAGAAATTTCCAAGATTTGATTGCGTTCATTGTTGAAACTTGTAATGCAGAAGGTGTCACTTAGTTGGGATATACAATTGCAGTTTGTAGGTATGCAAATAAGATATTTAAGTATTCCGCATCCATCATTACAGACATACGCTAATTTCGGACTAATGAACTCTGCTCGAGGCAATTAGTCTCTCTCCACATAATAAATAACTTAACTTACAAATGGCGGCAGCAGTGGTCAGAGATTTTTGCCTTGAATTTAGTTACATATTTATATAGGTACATATTTCGTCCTTCAAATGAAACGCTTATATAAAACTTATATTAAATTCATTACACACTGACTCGGTGGCTCAGTGGTTAGCGCTCCTGACTACTGATCCGAGACTCGTGGGTTCGATCCCCACCCAGGGCAAACATTTCTGTGATGAGCAGATTTGTTTGCTCTGTGTCTGGGTGTATTATATATATCTATAATAATCTATATATGTGTGTATTTAAATGTATATGTGTATGTATATCAGTCTCTGGTTCCTATAGTACAGGGAACCTAGTTTGGGGCCAGATGACCGTGTGTGATTCGTCCCGGATATTATTATATTACATAGTTCACGAACGTTTTTAAGGTACCTACATCTACTACTTACGGCATAAGAGACATTACATTCATTCAAGACACGTCTCAATACTGGCTTTCGAGGGCTGATTTACGTCTGATATGTAACGCGAACCGGCTTGGAATCAACATAAAATTAAATTACCTATGTCGTCCCAAACTAAGTCCCGTGGGTTGACATACCCAAAGTTTATGTTGAGGTTATACAAAGTTATTACTTAGTTACTCAAATATTTTGATCCCTCGAGAAAAACAGAGTAAAGTTGGAATTATCAATGTACATGATAAAATATACATATTATATAAATACATTCATAATAATATAATAATACTTTATTTAACTCAGTCCAAAAAATAATAGATGTTGATGCAATATTTGAATCTTACTTCTGTCCTTCTTTTCCTAAGTTTAGAGAGCTCGTTCTTATTGCTTGGCGGCGGTGTGGAGTGTGTCCGGGGGACTTTTGAACCTCTCGCAGGATCTCTGGGTCTAATTTCAGTTCCACAGGAGACGGAGGCTGCACTAAAACCTTCAGCAACAAAAAGATGATTATTCGTAATCTATGGCTAAGTTATTACTTGAAATAATATTAGTTTTTGTCAAGCCACTAACCTCAGTGTTATGATGAGTGTTGTGGTCCTTGTAATAGTTGTGCCTCCAACTTGCTGGCTGGCATTCTGAGTCACTGAGGGCGCTGGAGTCATCGCTTTTGAGTCCCCTATGAAATATCCTTTTGGCTCTCCCTAATTTTGACTTTGAAATCTTATTGCTTGATCCCATACTGCCGTCTGATGCGTAACTAGAGCTGTCATCTCCAAAAAGCGGGTTGTGTACAAACGCTTGTTCCGTGGGTGCTATTGGAGATGGTGGCATGACAGTCATAGGCGAAGGAGGTTGCGTTCGGATTGCGGGCACGTGCGTTGGAGAACTGCCGAAATCCGGGAACGGAAATGCCGTAGGCGTTGTTGGCGTCATGTCAATATAGTTCAGATCTGGATACTTGTCTGTGGAGACATCCAAGAAATTAGGAGATGCCACGATTACTTCAGTGCGATTTTGACGTTTCCGTCGTCTTGTTTTAAGTGATTCTACCCTCCGCAGTAAGGCTTTCGCACCATCCCGCAGGCGCTCTGAGCCGGTCCGGCGGAATCGCGTACCAGTGTCTTCATCGTCCTCTTTGTCACTCGACACTTGGATCACAGGCGGTTGATGTGGTATTGTTAATCTGCAACAACGATTTGGGATAAGACACATTTGAACTTTTTCCAGGGGTATAATTACCTCTATATTATAAACTTTTAAATAACTTTAATTGAAAGCTTACCTAGCTATTATTCTTATAGTACTACAGGCAATTAATTAAAATTTCAGAGGGTCACTGTTCACTCAAAGCCCCTTTTGAATAACAAATTACAAACAGATTCCTATTAGACTTTTAAATAGTTAACAATCTGACTTTTAAAGCAATTAAATGTGAGTCAGCTTTCACTTACAAGCCAACGTTATAAGGACAGGAGGAATATTGATTTAAAAACCGGCCAAGTGTGAGTCAGACTCGCGCATGAAGGGTTCCGTACCATCGTACAAAAAACTCCAAAAAACACATCTCTTGTATGGGGACCCCTTTAATTTTTAAATATATTTTTTTGCGACTGTAGCAATACAAACTCTGTGAGCATTTCAAGCGTCTACCTGTTGTTTTTATTAAGATCGAGCAAAAAACGCCAAAAAATAACTAGTAGGGGAGCCCCCCTTTAATTTTTAATTCAATTGTATTTTTATTATTTGTTGTTATAGCGGCAACAGAAATACACACTCTGTGAAAATTTTAACTGTCTACCTATTACGGTTCATGATATACAGCTCGCTGACAGACAGAGACGGACAGACGGACGGACGGACAGCGGAAGCTTAGTAATAGGGTACCGTTGGCTTTCGGGTACGGAACCCTAAAAAAAACACGCTATTAATTACGACCCCGTTAGCTGTTTTGTAAAACAGCTTGCTTCCGCAGCCAGTCCCTAAGATAATGCTTAAGTAACGACATTCACATGAAAAGCATTTTAACCCGCCAAGGTGTGCGTGTTACATAGGTACGATATATTTAAAAAAATCTAGTGCTTACATCATTTTCATTATTATTACATTACCATACTCTGTTTACTGACAATATTCACAACACAGCTTGCCTCAGATCTAAGCTCATATAAAATAGTCTAAGTTCGTAGCAATTTCAAATGAGAAAAGTTTTCGTATCTGTCATCAACGTAGAAACAATTCTATGTCAATGGTATCTGTGATCTGATTGCCTGGACCGTGACCGCTAGGTGGTATCTTAACAGACGAGACACGTGTAAACTTCCGTCTGTAGCAATTGACGTTGGTATTTAATTTACTAGGGGAGAGGGATGTTGGTAGGTATACAATAAAGTAAAATTTATTTTCTAATAATAGTTGAAAATATGCCCCCTTTTACCCTATAATAATCTATAACTTCTACTCATATACCTAGCTGCATAGGTTTCTTTACAGTAAAAAGGTAATTACTAGGGATGCATCGATACGCCTTTTTGCCGATACGATACCGATACTCTTATAAAAATATCGGCCGACTCTTATAAAATATAAAAATATATACCGATACGCATTTCTATGTTATTGAAATTAATAATTAAGATTAATAGTGTTAGTAATTAAAATTAACATTCGTAAGGTTTTTGTTTAAAAAACAAAGTATTCTCTAGTATTGTGGAGACAGGCAATTCCGCAGATCTATTTGAATAAGACCTGCGGTGGAAAATATTTAGTATCTTAGATGCGACAGAACTCATTTGGAAGCTAAAGTAATTCTGCATAATTTTTTTTCAAGTTTGGGTATAAGACGTCATTACGCCAGAAAAGAAGCGGATTTGCGTCTCTCGATATATTAGGAGACCTTAGGTACATCTCTTCTTAGAGAATTACAGCTCGGAGTGGACACGGGCCCATCTTCCTCGGACTCTTCGAAGTATTGTTGTATCGGGAATAAAAATATCACCGATACCGATATATCGGCAATCCCGAAGTATCGCCGATATCGCAAAAATTGCTTTGTTTAATGAGTAGGTCAATTAAAATGAAAGCGTTAGCGAGTGCCAGTTTTAAGTCCTATCCCCATCCCAGGGATGTAAACAGTACTTTCGAATAAAGGTAACTTGACTAAACAGAGCTTTATCCAAAATCTAACTTCTTTGCTATTTGTGACACCAGCAACCTCTCCAAGTATGCATGACCTGAGTTTATACATTCAGTTGTTGTTTACATCCAGAAGTGGAATGGTTTTAATGACTTCTGTGCGGTTTTGACGATCCGCCTTTACGTTGTATCTTCTATGAGGTTGGTTTAAATCACTGATACAGTTACAAACCCGATAACGGTCTGGTTTCCTCTCTTATAGTGTAGTTTCTAAGTACTCTCGATGGAAAATTAATTGTTTATGTTCCATAAATTATCGGAGTTATAAAATAAACCACAAGAATTATAGAGATGTAAGAAACACGTAACAAAGGATAATATTATTTTAGATTTTAATTTAACTAACCTAAATTATTCACTTTAACTTAACATTCGATGAAAATGTTACAAATTGTGATAAGCTGAATAACTGACGTGAACACAACTTCGTGGTGTAACAAATTTGGTGTAGAACCCGTTAACTGTTTTATAAGTTTAAAGTTTAGGTAAAATTGCAAAAAAAAATGTTTTATAATAAATCGATCAGCGGCTGACTGGCAAACGTTAATTTGAAACGTTTTCCCCAGTGTCGTAGAACGTGTAGTACATGTTGTTAAGTATTTTGTTACACTTGTAGAATAAATTTCTAAGAATACTCAGACTAAAAAAAGCGGATAAGTGCCAGTCGGACTCGCCCATGAAGGGTTCCGTAGCAGCAAGTAACATAATATAAAAGTTCTTGTAGTTCGTTGTAGGTAAATTGCGGTTTACGATTTATGACGTATTAAAAAAAAACTACTAACTAGATCTCGTTCAAACCAATTGTCGGTGGAAGTTTGCATGGTAATGTACATCATATATTTTTATCATTCTCTTATTTTAGAAGTTACGGGGGGGGGGACACACACATTTTACCACTTTGGAAGTGTCTCTCGCGCAAACTATTTAGTTTAGAAAAACATGATATTAGAAACCTCAATATCATTTTTGAAGACCTATCCCACACGTATGGGTTTGATGGTAAAAAAATTTTTGACTTTCACTTCTAAGTATGGGGAACCCCCAAAATTTATTGTTTTTTTTCTATTTTTGTGTGAAAATCTTAATGCGGTTTACACAATACATCTACTTACCAAGTTTCAACAGTATAGTTCTTATAGTTTTGGAAAAAAGTGGCTGGGACATACGGATGTACAGACAGACATGACGAATCCACAAGGGTTTTGTTTTTTGTCATTTGGCTACGGAACCCTAAAAAGTATTTATTTTATAATAAGAATATGACGCATTACATCAAATCAATGATACGCATTACTTTTTAAAATACTTTGAAATGTTTTGCTAATCAATGTGTCAGTTTCAACCCCAGAGGTGTATTGGCTCGAGATCAAGATTATCGATGTGTCAGGCTCTTGTCTAAGAAAGTACCAAAAAAAAATGTTTTCCCTAAATATTAATTTTATTTTAATTCCAGAGTTACTTTTAATCGCTTGGATTTCAATCACACGTGCAATTTCTAGTTTAAATTCGACGAAACAACAAATGTTAAATTTTACTGCCATAGATTGCTCTTAAAAAGGGATGAAATGCCGTTTTTTGTTTTTTAATAAAACGTAACTTAGATGACTAGCAGTCACCAATGCTATTGTTACGTATTCACTAAACGATACCAATAATTGACAGCATTTATTGGCATTTGAAGCGGTCGTGGCTCAGTGGGGCTGGCGTGGTCGCGTCGATCACGCAGGTTAACTAACTATAGACACAGTCATAACCTGGATGGGTTTGACTGTTAGTGGCATTTATATCGACCGTTTCCGTGCTTCGCAAGGCACGTTAAGCTGTTGGTGCCGGCTGCTATCGCCAGATGGCAGTCGTTAAGCCATGTCGGAGGTCTTACTCGTATAGGCGGCTTGAAAACTTCTGATACTAGGGTTGGCCCCACAACCTCCACCAATCCGGAGTTGGCCCCCGTGTGTGGAGTATGGCCTAACCTTCCCGAGTTATGGGAAGAGACCCGTGCCCCTGCAGTGGGGACGTAATGGGTTGTTAACATTGGCATTTGTATAATTTGGCATAACGCGTACTTTATAGCCTCGGTGTGTTGCATATTTGGCTTACACTACAACAACATTTGACTAGTCGGAGTCAACATCCTGTGGTGTACTCCGTCAGAGTGGTTCCTGTGAAATTAATGATTTTGGGTGATGTCTGTACCGACGTTATAGTTACACTTCGACTGATATAGTCGGTCTTCATAGACGCAGACGCCTATCATTATTGCTCACTTTGATTTGGCAATCCCAAATGGAAACGTGATAGGTGAAGGGCTAAGTACTCAATTTGTAAGTAGAACAAATAGCTTATGAACTTAATTATAGTCATTGTGTATGGACCTTTTGAAAGCAGCGTAGAGTACCAGCTCTCACGTTAGCTTATTTTGTTTCGCTGACTGCCAACGTAAGTGCCAGTTATTAAATTATAAAGAGAGGTCAAATTCTTCAAATCAGACCATATCAGAAAATAGATTTCTTAAAAGTACTTATCACTGTGTCTTAAGTGGAAAATAATAAAAATTAAACCAGTTTATTTCTATTCATTCGAGTCCGCTTCACACTAAATTAATAGATTGATGCATGGATAAGGTACCTAACAGACAATACGTCTAATCATCGAGAATCTCGTTAATAAGAGGAACAGAGCCGTCACCTTGAGGCATCGAATTGAAACTTGATTATGAAAAGGGCCAAATGAATGTTTCAAAGCGATCATCTTATGTAGGGTGAAAATAAGATTAGGTAAAAGTAGGTAGATACAGATTTAATTTTGTGTGATAATAATGGAAGTTTGGGTTAGTTAGTAGTTGTAGTAACATAGGTAATTAGGTAGAAAACATTAGTAATTAGTACGGATGTTTTAGGGTTCCGTACCTCATAGGATTACTTTGCTGTCCGTCCGTCTATCTGTATATCTGTACTCTGTATGTCTGTTTAGACCCTAAAGGGACCTGAGATAAACTCGGGAACGCGTGGACGTATCAAGTTGAAATTTATATCAAATATGTATAATAATATTTTGACGATCGCATGGCAGAATACACAAGGGAATCAAAACCTATGGGGTACTTCCCCATAGGGAATGTTGAAATTTGGCAAGAAGCACAGCAATGTTTTATAACATATGTAAAGGGAAAAATCTGAAAACCGTTTTGTAGTTACATCACAAACATTTTTTTTTGCGGTTGCTAAACTGACCGCGACCTATGTCGATGTATGGGGACAACAGTTTTCCAACGGCAAAGTTAAGTTTGTACCTCAATCCCAAGTTTAGAACCCTAGATGCGAGAGTCCGACTCGCACTTGGCCGGTTTTTATTATCTTCTAGCTTCTTTTAGGTTTTTTCTCCTATTACTATAGGATTCCTTGTGAGAGGATAGTCTACCTTTTCCAACTAACCATCCATCGTTGAAATTCTACACACTACACCATGAAATGAAAACAAAATAAATAAGTCTAAAATAAGTTTTGATCAAAGGCAGGTAGTACCGAACTATCTTTGATTTGACCTAAAGTGAAAAGTGAGAATTAATTCTTGTTGTTGTTTCGGGTCTGATTATGAAGCAGAGTTTCTGTTACCTAGTTAATTTCATAAAAGCTTGTTTCAGGCAGAGACAAGGACATTAGATAAGGCAGTGATAAACAATAAATCTTGGTCATTTGATTATTTGTGCCCCGCAAACCTGACAAATATACACATTCTTTTATGACCGCGTGCTTGAAGTAAGAATTACTTTTCCATTTATTCATGTAAATACAGATATAGCCTAATATTCAGTCCCGATATTTATTTATTTTAAAGTCCCTCAAGAATAATTGATTATGAATGTGTAAAAAAACGAAGAAAAACATTTTTTACAGTGACAATCATTGTTTTCTAGAGAAATTCTGTCCGGATACTGGTATCAGCGGCTCTATCAGTTTGATCTTTATATCTTATTTAATAATATGCCATATATAAATATAGTATTATACAAAGTTTCATCAAAATACGAAGAGCCATTTTTGAGAAAAAAAGACGAGTGTTTTTCTAGTATGGTAGCAACCCTTCAAAGTGATATAAAATACTTCAAGTAGTGTAAGTAAATGGTAGAAGCATTGACGGGCACACTACCACAAATCCATACATATTTTATTTTCTATTAGTTTTTGCATTAGTTAGTGCAAATCAATCGATCTCCATTAAAACCCCATCCTTTTTGTCATAACAATTCTTAGCGGTAGCGAGATTACCATGACGATACTTTTTAAGGATCCGTACCCATAGGCCAACGGGACCCTATTATCGTCTGTCTGTCCGTCCGTCCGTCCATTAATCTATAAGCGGGCTGTATCTCTTGAACCGTAATAGATAGATAGTTGTACTTTTCACAGAATGTGTAGTTCTGTTGCCTGCCGCTATAACAACAAATAATGAAAATAAAAATAGATTAAAAACTAAAGAAGGCTCCTCTACTAGAAATGTATTTTTTGGCGTTTTTTGTTCGATCTTAATAATGGAAAGACTCTTGATATATTCACTTAAAATTTAAAGGAGGTCCCCATACAAGAGACGTGTTTTTTCATGCGTGAGTCCGACTCGCACTTGGTCGGTTTTACTCCTTGGTCTCTTGAAAATACGAGTAAAAACAGCCTGTTCCATGTGGTGACCATTACGTTGAGAAAACCGAGGTATTTGACTCATTGTTTTTAATCAAATTTAAATATATTTCATCCTTGTTAACACTCAGCCTGGCTTGTCAATGTTTAATGGATGGATTACAGTTAATCTTCACGTTCGTCTTTTTAACGAATAATGTAATTGAAATGCACGTCCCGAAGAAATTAAATAGAATATCACTTGTAGAAGACGCCAAAGGCTCATTTACGAGTAAGATCTTTCTACCCACCTCAAAGCTGTCTATAATACAGGTTGAATCGAACAACTTCTTCTCATGATATAGGTAAGTACCTACTCAATAATTTTCCGTAAGAAAACCATTCGCAAAAATATTTGTAAAATAATAGAAAAAGAAACTTTCATATTAAGTATATGCGATTTTAGTAGGTGTTATTTAAGCAAAGTTGTTCAGTTTAGCAACGTCCGACCGTCAGTCTTAGCCTCTTTTAAGTGGTGAAACTGAACTACTCGACGAACTACGAGAAAGTCATGTTGCAGAAAAAAAAATGATTTCCAAGAATCTAGCTAATATGCACAGATATAATTAACCTAAACTTAAGGGAAAATTGAACAAATCTAACTTTCTGGGCGAACTTTGACCTATTGAGTTGAAATTTGTTACAGGTATTACTACATAACCATAAACAAAAAAGAACTATGTGGAGAAAAGATTTGCCAACATTCTTTTTTTCCCATATATTTTTGGACCATCCTAGTACACATGTAAATGTGTGCTTGATGTACTAGGGTTGAATCAAGATTCAATAATTAGCCCTCATTGTCTTTATTGTTAGCTAGACTTTTACAAATAAAGTGAAGGCTGTATACACCAGACAAGGCTGTATACACCAGACAAGGTTGTATAGCCTTAGAAGCCTTTAACTCTTTCCTTAAAAAAAAATTCTTTGGTTATTATACTGTGTTTTGGTTTGCCAACCCCTTGACAAATGGTCACAAATCGGTCACAAGGGGGGGTGAGGTAGCATTCAGAGAGCGGCACGGAGTGTCCATAATGTATAATGTCCTTATACTGTGATTCACAATATAAGAGGAACCGAGTGTACAGTTAATGCGTCCTAAGATAGGTAAATTATCTCAAGTACCTATCTATATACCTATGTTTCCGCACAGAACACCATGAGTTAGGTGGTTCGTGTGTTTGTATGGAGAATATCTAGAATGGAAGAAAATACTATTAATTAAAATATTAAAAATTTATATACGTACAAATCAGGTTCAACGTCAGTGTATCGACCATCGGCGTCGACCAAGCCAACCCTGATGGTGGGTAGAGAGTCGTCCTCGTCATCCTCCACCTCTCCTCGCGCTTCCCGCGCTTCCCTTTCTGCCAGCGCCCGCGCAGCAATTACCTGCCAATATCAAAGTATTAACTACCCAGTGAGGACTCTTCAGTAATGAGGGGTAAATAAAATAAATTGTACAGCCACGCTATGCACACTTTCTCGCGAATTCCTTATTATCATCTGGCATACACAGGATTTTCATCGCTTTACATAAATTTGCAATAAACATTCATAATTAGTAGCAAGTGATAGACTTCACAAATTTAAAATGTTGTTTTTTAAGGGAGGTACCTTATCCTGGTATGGCCCGGAATAATTTATTAACGAGTTTAGTAGGCGGCATAAAGTTATTAAAAGGAACCAAGGTTTCATTAAAATCGTTATAGCTATTTTTGGGAAAAAATATCAAAAAACTAATTTTTGTATGGAACCCGATTTTTTCCAGAGTAATCAACTATCTTGTATACTAGGTTGTATAGAAATATGGTACTGTACAAAGTTTCATTAAAAATTGTTAGAGCCATTTTCGAGCAAAATTAACAAAAACTTATTTTTGGATGGAAGGTATCAGAACCTGATTTTTCCCAGAGTAACCAACTATCTTATGTACTAGGTTGAGTAGAAGCATGGTATTGTACAAAGTTTCATCAAAATCGTTAGAGCCATTTTTGAGCAAAAAAATTAAAAGTGTTTTTTTACTATGGTGGCAACCCTAAAAAATAACGATATTAAAAAAACGGACCGACAAACACACACACACACACATACATTTTTTATATTTTTTTGTTTTTTGGGCTCTATAAGTGCAAGAGAATCGATCCCCATCAAAATCTCAAGTTCGATTTTTTTTGCCATGACAATACTTCCTTACTCCTTCGTCGCTTCGCGCAGTCGCTGAAAACGGATGTTCAGTCGTGGTAACATCGTGGTTTCATCGTGACAAATGTCAGTAAAATAGGTTAAGAAGTTATTGAGTATTGTAGCAATAAAATAATTAAGTTTTTGTTGTCTTTCGGTGATCTAACTTCCTTTTTCGGAGTTTTTTTTGAATCGGCTTAATGGTTTTTGCTTAGATATACGGAATTAGTAGTGTCTCATAGCTATTAATTGGTCCTAGACAGAGGTATTTTTAAAAATATTTTTAAAAATATTCTCCAATATTGAAGAGTTTTTTTTTATGGCAGAGGTGGCAAACGAGCAGATGGATCACCTGATGGTAAGCGATTACCGCCGCCCATAGACACCCGCAACACCAGGGGAGTCACAAGTGCGTTGCCGGCCTTTGATTTGGGAGTACGCTCTTTTCTTGAAGGTTTGAATGTCGTATCGGTCCGGAAATACCGCAGGCGACAATTCATTCCACAGTTTGGTTGTGCGAGGCAGAAAGTTTCTAGTGAAACGCACAGTTGTGGACTGCCAACCATCTATGTGATGGGGATGAATATGTTGTCGCGTAGAACGATGGCGGAAAGAGGCGGCAGGGATCAATCCAAACAATTCCTCGGAGCACTCCCCATTGTACATGCGATAGAGAATGCAGAGCGAGGCTACATCTCTACGCAGTGCCAGGGAGTCAAGCCGATCTGAAATATCCTGGCAGTCGACGATTCGAGTTGCTCTCCGTTGAATGCGGTCCAGAGGGAGAAGCTGGTACTGGGGTGCCCCTGCCCAGAGATGAGAACAGTATTCCATATGAGGCCGAACCTGCGCCTTATAAAGTTGGAGGCGATGCGCCGCAGTGAAATACCGACTCGATCTATTGAGCACACCAAGATTCTTCGAGGCTAATTTAGCCTTACCCTCTAGATGACCACGGAACTGGACTTTACTCGATATGTCGACACCAAGAATTCCGATACTAGCTGAGGCATTTAGGGGAGTGTCCTCAAAACGAGGTGATACGACAAATGGCATTTTCTTGGCAGTGAACGCGCAAACTTGTGTCTTAGTGGGGTTAAATTGGACCACATTAAGTCGACCCTATTCTGAGACTTTCTTTAAAGAGGCCTCAATTTCCGACACAAGTTTGTTTCGGCTCTCGATGACGTTTTCCCGAGAAATGTTGGCACGGCCGGTATAGAAGGCATCACCTGTGCTGTCATCCGCATAACAATGAGTGCTGCTGATTTGCAGCATATCATCGATATGCAGAAGGAACAGTGTAGGCGAAAGCACACAGCCTTGAAGGACACCAGCATTCACAGACATAGAATCTAAACATGCACCGTCGACTACGACCTTTATGCTTCTGTCTGCAAGAAAACTAGTGACCCAATTGCGTAATTCCTCGGGAAGCCCATAAGAAGGAAGCTTCGCAAGAAGAGCTTTGTGCCAGACCCGATCGAAGGCCTTCGCTATGTCCAAACTAACGGCCAAAGCTTCCCCCTTAGTCTCGATCGCCTGTGCCCAACGATGTGTCAGGTAGACAAGAAGATCACCAGCGGACCGGCCCTTACGGAAACCGTACTGTCGGTCACTAAGCAGCTGGCGGTCCTCTAGATACCGAAGGAGCTGGCTGTTGATAATGGACTCCATTATCTTTGAGAATAAGGAGGTTATGGCTATCGGCCGGTAGTTGGACGGATTCGAGCGGTCACCTTTTTTAGGGATCGGGTGCACCAAAGCTGTCTTCCATGACTTCGGGACTACGCCAGTGGAGTATGAGAGCCGAAAAAGGCGCGTTAAAACTGGATCCAACTCTGGAGCACATACCTTCAACACGATAGGAGGGATTCCGTCGGGCCCACTCGACTTATGAATGTCGAGGGAAAAAAGTGCTTTACGCACTGAGCGTTGGTGGAACCGGATATCCGGCATACAGCTCGTGCACCGCGGTATGGTCGGCGGCTCGTTTCCCCCGTCATCCAACGTTGAGTTGGATGCAAAGAGTTTGCCTAGAAGATCGGCTTTCTCCTTTGCGTCGTGGGCTAATGAATCATTTCCCATGTGCAGTGGTGGAAATGATGGCGTGCAGAAATTCCCCTGGACAGCTTTGGCCAGAGACCAGAACGCACGAGTTCCCGAAGGAAGACACTCTAGTCTCTCGCCAATTCTGCCTATGTGCGCTGACTTTGCCCTGGCAATGTCTCTTTTGAAGGACCTGGAGGCAAAGTTAAACTCCTTTTTTAATTCGCTGGTCTTTTCATCCCGTACCTTCGCCGCATTTGCCCAGGCTTGGTAACATTCCTGCTTTCGGCGAGAAGCCTTTTTGCAGGACCGATCAAACCAAGGCTGGGATTTGCCGCCAATGGGGACCACCGAGGATGGGATAAAAAGCTCCATACCCTGCAGCACCACATCAGCGACAGAATCGGCAGCGAAGTTGGGATCATCCGGCGTGAAGCAAACCTGCCCCCAAGGGTAGGACGCAAAGAAAGACCGCATCCCATCCCAATCTGCTGACTTGTAATGCCACACACGACGGCGACAGGTGACTCGCGGTCGCGGCGGGCACGTGAGTGGCACCGTACTCCGGATAAGGCAGTGATCCGAAGAGCCGAGTAAAGCGTCAACGGATACTTGGTAGCCGTGCGGATGAGAAGTCAGCAGAAGGTCCAACAGTGAAGGAGTGACCGCTGAACGACTTCCAGACTTTTACCTTTCACTCCGGTAAGTAATGTGCAATCTGACCTATATTAAAAGGAAACTGAAAAACGTTAACTTCAAGATTTTTGTCGTGGGCTTGATTTACTTGAAATTGAATTAGAATTTCATATAGTTACTTCATTATTAATTCATAATCTTTGTAGACTCGTTATCATTCGCAATAAGATCACGGGCTTAAAAAGATTTGTATTTAACTGGCAAAGTTAGTCTCCACAAACTAAGGAATGTTCGCGCTTTTCGATATGAAGTTAAATTATGAGGCCCTTTGGGCCGACCCCTTTCATATAATATTCTCTATTCACTATTCAAAGAACATAGTAGGATTTGATCGCTGTTGTGAAGAAGGAGCGTGCAAAATTTGTAGCGGGGCGTGCGACCATATTTGAGTGCTAATTTTACTTTAAGTCTCAAATAACAAAAGGAATTCTCCGTTTCCACCTAGCGTACGTGTTTGTGCATTGCAATTTTCTAATAAACAAGCAGTAAGTTAGAATAGAACAGATATTTAAAATTGATTTAATAAAAATTAAAATATGTACTAAAGTTTTATTGCTGTAGTTTTCCTTTCTTTGTTACAATAAACATTTTTAAATATATAAAGAAAAAATAGACATAACAAACTGAGCTGATTGATTTGAATTGAAACCTTAGTTTTTCTTAATTCAACGAATTTGTATAAAACAAGCTGGTAATTTTCATAAGTAGAGTTCACCCTTAAAATAGGTATATGTACTATTTACCGCAACATTTCGTATTAATTTATTTTACCGTGCTAAGTAAGCCACAAAAGCTTACATAATATTGGAGAAGACAGAACAATGATCGTCATGATTTTTTGTCTGATGTGACATTTGTCATATCCAGTCAGTGAGCAAATTAATACTTAATAATTTTCAATCAATAATAATTTTTAATCAATATTTTCTGCAGTCATCAGTATAGCAAACTTTTCACTTCAGTGAATTATGTCTCACTAATAATATAAATGCGAAAGTAGAAAGAAAGAAAAATCAAACAAAACTCCACTGTTTGATTTTTTCTTTGTTTTTTCCACTTTCACGCCGAAACTACTGAACGGATTCAGATGTTTGATACGTAGATAGATAAAGCACTCAACTAACACATAGGATACTTTTTATCCCGGAAAACTCGAGGGTTCCCGGAGGAATGGCTCAAAACTGAAATTTTTACTTTGTCACAAGATGGTGCTGCCTTAACATTCTGTTTCTATCTGGACCCAATTCTGATGTCCACGCAGATGAAGTCGCCGGCGGAAGCTAGTAGTCTATATACATATAGTCATCTTCTTTTTTATTTATTTATATTTAGTAATTATTACTTTTTTATTGTCAATATGATTACGATTAATAGTTCTCTATCTATCTTCACACACACAGTTTTCCATTAAGATCTTTTTTTTTTTTTATAATCTTTATTATTTAACGGGGCTTTTATACAATTGTATATGTCAGCCCCATCTGACATATATTATAAAAAACACAAAAAATATATTTAACTTATAATTATTTAAGTAATTCGTATAGTATTCTAGCCGAATCAGATAATGGTTCGGCTAGAATGCTATGAATGGCCCCGATATTGCGGATATTAATGTTTAGACATGTAAAGATATTTGCCCTCAATGAATCATTTTTAGTACACTCTAAAATTAAATGATGGACATCTTCTACAGTCCCACAAACATCACAGTTGGGCGAATCTTTTTTCTTCATTAAAAACGCAAATTTTGCAGATGGAAAGTGGCCTGATCGTAATCTATGAGCCAAAATAACATCAGACTTTTTAAGAATATTATTTCCAAACCAGGGTATACGAGGAGGCTCACACTGTACAGTTTTATACCAAATGCCCTTTTCTTTAGATCTAACATCAAAATATTCCTTCCACAACAAATAACATTTTATTTTAAATTTGTTCAAATATTCTGTAAAATTTGGAAGAATGTATAGTTCAGAGCCACACTTAATAGACAATTTTGCCAATAAATCGACTTTTTCATTTCCTGAAACTCCTACATGTGACGGAATCCATTGCAACATCAAAGATATACCTTTAGTTTGACATTCTACCATTTTTTCAATAACAGCGTAAGCTAGCGAAAATCCTCTTTTACCAGAGGCACATCGAGCTATATGTTGAAGTGAACTTTTACTATCAGTAAATATTACAAATTTACCTACAAATCCCAACCGTAATATATAAGATATAGCCTCTGATATTGCAAATAACTCCGCCGACATAATACAAATATCTGATGTGATTTTAAAACAATAACTCATATCGCTGATTGGATCATAAAATGCAGCACCAACGCCATCATCATTTTTGGACCCATCAGTGTATATCTTATAGAACGTCAAATAATTTTGATAAATTTCTTTTAATGTGCTTAGTCTTAGATAGTGCGGATTATACGTTTTTTTGAATGTACAATAGTTTCAAGAGACGTCTTAATCATGTCACCTATGTTGATACTATTTATACACGTGTTGAACCTGAACATTTCTAAAGGATTTGTTGAAAACATTTTTAAATTTTTACAGTCATTATACACTTTAACTAATAGGGGCATATTTTTATTATTATTTTGTATATTATTAAAATAAATAATTTCGAGATTAAGTAACAATTTAACAGTTATATTATTAGACCAAGACAACGATTTTAAACAATACTTGTAAGCCAGGTAGTGTCTTCTCAAGAATAAAGGAGAAATGCAGCATTCACTTTCCATAACATGAATAGGTGTGCTCTTTATAAAACCACCAATAGTCCTCAATGCTTGATTTTGAATTTTGTCTAATTTATATGAATGTGTTTTAGCACAATCATCGTATAGAAAATAATCAATAATAATCTTAATCATGTCACCGGTTTCTAAAGGAAGTTTTTCTTTTTTCTATTCTAGGTTACTTAAACGCGTAACTACGTTAATCTATCAATCTAATTGAGTTTCGTGGACATTAAAATGTCATGATAAATGAGACTATTCTGGCGGAGGAGCGTCTGGTCTCAAGGGAATTACAAATTATAGAAGTGCGCTCTTAGTGCCTGCTTGGGAAATACGCTTAGTTAGTTCACCTTAGTCACTGCTAATTACCTCAGAGCTTTGGTTAAACATCAACTATATGAAAGGAGGCTTGATCAGTTTCACAATTCTTGTTAGACAATTTTGGTTTTGGTTGATACGCGTAGATATAATTTCAGTCTTGTTTTTGGGTGAAGGAGTTTATTGTCAGTATATTTTTCGTAAGGAATCTAAGAATTTCGCAGGAATCTCAAGGAAAGTTCTCAACTCTAATCTTATTTATAGACGCACATTGACTTGCTTTGTTATTAAAGTACCTATTGTATGCTTAGACTTTAAGTATACTACGATTTATATTTCAAATTCTTGAGTAAAGTTGTTAAAATAGCCATTCGATGACATTGCATATCGTATAATGTTTACACGACATTTTTAAATTTTCAAGACTTTATCGGTTTTACGTCGTAGTATAAAAAATGCCTTAACTCATAAATGTCCGCGAGCAACTACATGTAGCGATAACGGCATAAAAGCCAGTGCAGTGGATAACAAAATAGGGATATAAACTGAGGCTTTTACAACTTTAGTTCCACGAATTTTCTGAAAGCGTCAAAAATGACTTGAAAAAATCGCCAATCATTTTTTATTTATAAATCGAGATCTTAAGATTAGAATTTAAGCAATATCAGTGCAACAAATACCCATTAGGATTTATCTGTGCTCTATATACATGCGAGTATGTGCACTGTATAATAAATATACTTAGAGAAAAAAATGACAATTTAAAAGTATGTGTAAAGCATCTAAAAACATTTTGAGTTTGAGTTTATGAAGAGTCAGCTTTTTACAATTGCCTTTAGTCTTAATTAATTATTGTAAAAACATAAAAGTTAAGTACTCAGTGTGATGGGGCCCATGAACGACTCGTGGTGGGTAGATGCCCCAGTTAAAGGACACTAAATAGTAATTGTATCGAGCGTAGCACTGTTATGAAAGTGTAAAAAGGACCCCGTGTCCACTAACCTGTAGCCTGCGCTGCGCCTGGGGCGTGATCTCGACGACTCGCGACCATCGACGCGATTTCCGTTCGTACTGCCACTTGTCGCTCAGTGCGCACTGCTCGTCGTCAGAGTCGTTCTGTGGACAAACAATTGTTATATAATACATAAAATAATACACAGGGACAATCTTAATTAGTGGTATCTGAGATCTACATATAAAAGCTCTGGTCATCATCAGACCTGCGTGATCAGGGATATCGGATAAGCTTAAATTCGAAGTTTTTGTCAAAAGATCCGAATATCTTCGGAATACCTAAACATTTTTTTATCTAACCCTGCTAAGAACTATTGCGCAGTTACTAACTTTGACATAAGTTTAGGAAACCGCATCAAAATCAGTTTAGCTATTCTATAGATAAATGGTAAGACACAAATAACATACTTCGTAGGTCAGTCTCATACTCGTACCCGTATGTATAACTTTACCGTTCCGGAGGATGTTAAAATGCAACATCTATCTCGGTGAACATTGCTAATAATGAAATTTTACTAATGCTTCAGTTTTTCAGTTCTCTTTTTAAATACATAAATGGAAAAAAGTATGCATGTTAATTATTTTAAAATATTATGTAGTATTTCCTACTGTAGATATTGATCAGTTATATTCTTCATTACTACATGTATATATAGTTTTCTCATATTTAATTAATAAAGCGAGGCCTAAGCGTAGGACCGTACACAGTTCTTACAGCTCATTATTCAATTCTGGGTGTGCGTGGAATACCCGTCACCATCCATTTACCAAGAGTCGGCGGCATGAATAGGTACCAATCTGTCAGATAAACTAGCCGTTTAATAATCTATTGGATGTGCTTTATGTACCGTCGACCGTCTTGCCCAGGTACAGTGATAACCCTTAAACCGGAACTGTAAGCAAATCGCATATACGATACTTTTAGCCGAATCTGTTTTCTGTCAGATAATAAGATTTCTGATTAAAAAAATACCAATTTATTAGGTTTAGTTATTGTTAGTTTCTTTTGAAGATAGCGAGTTCCTCATTACGTTGCGAATATTGGTAAGCCCGCTTCCATCTTCGGCATCATCATTTCATCATCATCATCATAATCATCATCAGAGTTTTGTAATTAATCAGTGTATGTAATTCATCAGGTTTGCAAGTCGTGTATTCTTCTAAGTGTTCAAAAAAAAAGCTTTTTGAGACTATTTAGGTATTGCGTGTCTGCTTGATCGGTTAATATAGAATGTTGGCTGTACCAATTTGTTACGATGATGTGTGGAAATAAGAGATCATATCTCTTTACACGTACTTGCTATTTCTTTTGTGCTGTCAACTATGAAAATAACATGATTTTATCCACTAACATTAATTTAATTTATTTATTTGCAAAAAAACATTCTACTTAATAATTTATTTTTTAAAAGTATTACGCTTCCATTCCTTCTCATTGTCTACTTAGTATTATCCTTTATAAGTATCAAAATATTATGGTAATCAACTTCTTAGAATAGTTCTGACTGACAGAGTGACACACCAACTTTATGAGTTTTCCCTTGGCCTTTGGTTAAAAGGTTGTCATTAAATAATGTATAGGTAGGTATCTGTTGCTTAATAGTAATAAATCGTTTTTAGGGTAATTATAAATTATTTAATTACCTAAATTAATCATTAGTACTCAGAATTGCAAAACTCAATTATATTTTTATATAATGTAACAAAATTGGTGTAGGACCCGTTAACGGGGATTCTACTCATCGTACTGAACAACTTTTGTTCTACGACTGCTCAAATTCCAAAAAAAAATTATTTCATCTGTTTTACAATTTTTTATGGAGAGTCCTGTTACATCCGGAGAGAATTGTTACATCCTGTATAGATTGAGTAGTTAGCGCTGCGTAGGAGCCGATAGTAGGGTTTCTATTCTACTCATCATACTGAACAACTTTTTTGCTACAACTTTGTTGAATTCGCAAAAAAAAATAGATTCTCCATACAAAATTAGCATACAAAACGCTGATCGATATTTGTATGAATAGCCAAAAAATTTTCTTGTGTATTAAAAAGTAAAAACATAAAAAACCAATATAATGTACAAATCATTTGTAATACTTTTTAATACCGATAAGTATTGCTTCGACCTTTGCGATGAATAAACAGGACGTTAAAAAAAGGGTGTTTGAAATTTTAATGGGTAGGTACTTAAAATCAAGTACAGAATACAGGAAAAATGTTAAAAAAATTCGCTCTTATTTTTTTTCAGATTCCCGTACTGAATCTAAATAGTGAATCAAGAATTTGTATGGAAAACTGAAAAACAGTTGTAGGTAGATCGGATTTTTTCGTGTACAGGAATAGATAGATAGATAGAGTACAGGAATTGATTCTGAACTTGATTCTGAGTAACCCCTTAAAATCTCAAACGCACTTTTTTAACATCCTGCGTGTATTTATGTATGTATTTAACGGTACATAATATCATCTATGTGTGTGTATAAACTCTATAATTGGCTATATAAACTAACTGGCTCTTATAGTGCAAGGAATCCTAGCCTGGTATAAAAACAGTAAGCATTGTTTAGCTTTTTGTAGCATTTTGGCGATTCAAATCTGTGTCTAAACTGTTATACTGCCATTGCGTATAGCGCATGTTATAGAACATCGTAAGAATTTCTCTGTATTATATTTATATTATCGATATATTTTTCCACAATAAAGATTTTACAAACAAACAAACCTATATATTTTCCTGTTCATTCAATTCAAAATGTTTTTATTTAAGTAGATGCTGTACACATTCTTTTAATCGTTTGTACTAGTACGTACAAAGTTCTTACCACTCGCAACTTGTACACTCACAATATACATTCATGGACCTTACAATAACTGCCTACCTATCGTATTATGAAATAAATTCATGAATGAGTTCTAAAATTTAAAATTTTGAACATTATAGCACACTAAGGAAAGAAACCCTGAATTATGTTACGTTTGAATGGAAACATTGATGGATTATTTTAAAACTACACTAGGAGGTTATACAATATACATACATTCCTTTTTAACCGATTTCAAAAAAAAGGAGGACGTTCTCAATTCGTCGGAATCTTTTTTTTTATGTATGTTCACCGATTACTCGAAGACCCCTGAACCGATTTGGAAATTTCTTTTTTTGTTTAAAAGGTCACAGGTGGTCCCATGTAAATTTTATCGAAATCGATTAAGCGGTTTTTGAGAAAATCAACAAAAACATATCAAAATTGGAGTTGTTGCGATTGAAGTCGGTTGTTTTAAACGTATTCAGCGTGGTCAATTATATACGTAAACTAGTTTTCCGCACGCGACTTTATCCGCGTTAACACGTGAAGAAAACCATCCAGTTTGAGAGGTACCCCTCTGAATGTTATAGTTTCGGTGGGAAGTAGGGTCACACCCTGATGAGAAGCATATTCACTGCCAACCATCGTTCGAATTCCCTATACACAACATTAACAATTTCTGGGCCCGAGCGAACAAAACTTTTGCGTACAGAAAGCTTTAGTATGGCGGTCATCTTGAAAAATGGCAGAATTGAAAAATCAACCTAATATTCGTCATCAGCGATTGTGAAAACCTCCGGATGATAAATTTCAGCTGGATCAGCGCAACTAAATTTTCAGCCGCCATTTTGAATCCGCCATCTTGAATTTTTATTACATCAGGCAGTTGTCTCCCTTCATTCTTAATGACTTTTGTTCAAGCACCCCCTACAAATCTCTAATACTTTTGGAGATGTTACACTTTGAATTTTGTATTTAATTTATTTAATTTTGTATGTATGGCGGCCATCTTGTTTTCCGCCATTTTGTTTTTTCTTACCACCATTCAATTTTGACCAAGGCGTAGAGATTTTTTTGTTTGAGAGGGACCCCCCAAGTGTCATAGTTTCGGTGGGCAGTAGAGTCACTCCCTGATGAGGAGCAGATTTCCAAGATCTCGAGGTTTTCCCATATTCACCAGCGCTCACCCTCCATACCCCCAATACATCATTTTTACCCCCCGTGGCTACTTCTGGGAGAACAATTATGTCAGTAAGTCAGCTATATTATATTGTAATAGTCTATGGCAGTAGCGAAACAAATTTAAATTAAACGCCATGGAATTATGAAGAACTCAAGAGGTTTAAGTACTTATATAAGTTAGTAATTGTAGTTACGTACGGTCGTACGGACCGGCTAGCTAGTACTGGGTAGATAGATATAGTAGCTATTGTAATACGACCTTGTGCGCATGCGTCAGACGACTATGAATGATCTCAGCCTCACACAGTCCATAGCCTCCATAGTTCACGGCATGTTCACGTTATCAAAGAGTAAACAGTCCTCGTATTTTTATCATACCTGTTTACAAGTTTAATTCTAAATTATATATCTCCATTTGGTAAGTTTTTTGTGGGGTTAAAATACATTGTATGTTGGTTAAATTTAATAATAAATGTTACTTTATATTAGTTTCTTTAGGACGGACTTTGAAATACATATGTAGATTTAGATTGATTGATGAGCCAAGGCATCAAAATTAAAAAATAAAACTCGTAGCTACAAAATCGCACTTCGCTTAAAGCTTAGAAATGGGAATAACCAAACTTATCTTACGATGATCCACAATTATCCATTCATTTTGTTCTATGAAATAAAGCTAAGATAATCCCATGATAATACTAAAAGCCCGTTCTAATAACGGGAATTAGAATACCCTTATAACAGATAACTCGATCTAATTGGTATAGGCTACGAAAATAGCAAAATTTATTTACAGATACTAAATTAATGAAAGCAAATTGAGAAACAGAGTAAATATAACCTAATCAATTTAATAAAAATGAATCTTTGTGGGTGTGCGGTGTGCGAGTCGCTTTGTCTAGGTGGTATGTATTTTTCACAAATTCCTCTGGAACTATTGTCTAGGAATGGATCTTGGTAATTTAATAGACATTAAATTGACCCTAAAATATTCTTTTATATTTAGGTTATATCAGGTAACAAAGACTCATTGTATACAAAAAAATTAGGAACTAATACAATACCATACTCAACTCATACCAATTCATATTCATATCGCTTAATGCTGCTATAGTTCGTAGACTTTTCAAGCACAGAGCTAATGCGCATTCATCTGCGCAGTATTAAATGCAAGTTCCACCCGCACACGCCACGCGAATTATTTACGTTTTTGGTTATTTTCTATTTTTTTCTGAATGAAAGTGTTCAAAGTAATGGCGAAGTTTCTTTCATATCGTCGAAACCAATACGGTTATACAATTTTCAATTTTTTTCTCTTGATATACTGGGAACTGTTTTAAGTTTTAAGTAACGCAAGACCCATCTTTGGATTTTTTTTCTATCGAGTCGAAATTGTTGAACCATTTTCGGATGGCGTATGATCTTAGGAAATGTAGTCAAAAATAAGTATTATTTTTTTCAGACTTGAAACTTTTATAGTTTTACGTCAGAACTGTTAAAAAAATCATTTTGGTATATGAGCGCCTTAATAGGGTTCGTATCTGGAGTAGTCTTATAAGATCGATCTACTCGAGTGTGCTGAATAATTTGAGACATTTACATAAAGCTTTATAAGCTTTGTTTTCTGAATGATATGTTTACTCAGTTACGGAATATCTTGCCAATACCTTGATATTTTTGGACATATCGATGTGATAAATAAATACTTCAGAGTACCAATCCCGACTTAGCCCCCGTGTGTGAAGTATGGCCTCGCCTTCCCTAGTATGAGAAATACCCTTGTCCTAGCCAGCAGTGTGCACGATATGGTTTGTTAACGAAAAGTATATTAATTTTGATGATGTAACACCAATAATTAATAATTATTATAAATACATATAAGTATCATAAAATTCTATATTCTACGAAGTTCTTTCAAAATTGTCACTCTTCATAAAACGCTGTGTTTTGTACATTGGAACGTTTTTTTTTACAATTTAATAAATAATTAGACCAATATGCCTGTAATGAACAATTTAACGATTTAGATATATGTATTTATATACTTTACCTCTAAAGAAATATCAAAATGAGCTAACTGACAAATTAATAATCATACGAGGCGATCTTTGATTGAGCGGTTTTTGCTAATTTCCGAAACTCATTTTCAATACTTTCTATTGACACTAGATGTCGCGAATAGACTTACATTTACATATCAAGTTTACTACTACCACTTCTAAACCTGTTTAAAATTTGATATTTTTAAATATCCACTCTTTAAGGCGCGAAGTACACTCAATCTGAGCAGGTTGAGGCATGACAATATAATATCGACCGTAACGCCCTACTCATTTTAAGTTCAGATCAGTGTGGGTACCATCGCGGCGGTTACGTCAAGCCGAAAGCAAAATTCTCGAGATTTCGATGTTTTTATTACTTTTCTTGGCTTTCAAATAAGTTAAAAAAAATCCGTTCAAGATAAATTGAAGGTATTAAAATGGCCGATTTTTGTGTGTTGGTTTCAACATAAACAAATATTGTGTTTCTGAGAGAATTTGCAATTAATGCAAAATACAGGGTTGTAGACCCTGTATTTTGCAAATATAGGATATTTTTTTTTCATGATTCTGTTCAAGACAATTTGTTTTTCATTGTTTGAAGTATGTTATATATTTTTTCCGTGGTGATAGCTTTAACCATTATTTCAAGAATTTGAATTGAATATTGCGATTTGGCTATACTTAGCGCCTTAATATGTTTTATCTTTATTTACTTTTTTTTTTGTTGTAGCTTCATGCCCAACAATTCTGCCAATGTCAACGTTGAGGAAAACTAATTGAAATATAAAGGAGATTGACCGGTGCACTAAGAAAGAGACTTGATTTCTTTGATTTCACATAAATACCACCAACATCTTTTTATTTTATTTTTAAAAAAAGTTGTTGCACACCACCTAAAACAACACAACACAATATAACGTAACATATTATATCAAGAAATGATAGTTAAAGGTTTATAAATTGTTAAATTAAGTGTCTAAATAGAATTAAAATTTAATATTGTTATATTGAATGTATTTACAAAGTAATTTTGTAACAATAGTGGTATCTATATGGGACAATAAAGAAGAAATATTGGTAGGACGAGGGAAATCTGGGAGAAGAATATCATACAAGGAAAAAGGATATTTTGGACAGGAAAATAAAATATGGTCGACAGAGCCCTCATCGAGTCCGCACTCACAAACTGAGTGATCCTTTATCCTAATTTTGGCAAGAAATACTGGAGTAACAACGTGACCCAAACGGAGTCGATAAATTGTGGAGGTAGTCTGTTTGTTAAATTTTTTGAATTTATAAAACAAAGGTTTTTTACGAATGTATGGTTAAATAGAGCCATAATGACGGCCTTTCTGTTGTCTAGACTGATCCCAAATAGTAGACCATGAATCATACAAATAAGACTTGGCCATGTCAACTTTATTTACTTGTGCAAATGTATTTGCAACCCATTTTTTGCAATGTCATAAATTGTATAAAAATGTACTACCTGTGTAGTTTTTCTTCTTTCCCTCCTGAGTTTCATGATGATGAAAGTATAAGATTATGACATATTCTTAAAAGTTCTTTGGTAGATACTTACTTTTAACCCAGATAAATCTTGATTTATCCGTGGTTGATATTATCGATATTGATCCAGTGGCGGATACAGAAAAAACTCAAGGAGGGGGCGCTAAAGATATTTTGTTTGAGGTACCTTTACTTTTATCATAATATAAAAATAATCAAGTCACATGCAAAGTAGGCGGGTGGCCTCGCAAGGTTGGGGCCATATGCATCCGCCACTGTATTGATCTTGCTAAGACATGGCTTAAAATACTTTCCAGTTAGTAATAATCTAATAAGTAAATCATTTTAAAAATAAATCAAGTATTATGGGAGGTTTACAACGAAATCTCAAGACAAGTGCATGCAACAAAGAAACTAAACCTTTTGCGGTAAGCACAACGCGACGCGACCTTTTTTAAACAATAATTCTTGCACTAAGTAATAACGAAGGAAAACAACCGAACAGGTTATTTATTATGCTAAGTTAGTGCGGCTGTGGTAATGTTAAAGAGAAGCAATGAACGATGGTTGGGAATGCCATTACCCCACATCGAGGATCTGGGCACTTGGGCAGGGATCTCGCGCGGTTTTAGACCGTATGTTACTCGACTGTTACTCCAATGGTTAAGTTAATATGTATATACAGGGCGTCCCAAAACTGATGCAACAAATTTTGGCTGGTGATAGCTTTGATCAAGACCTATTGAAATAACAAAACACATGTTCAACAAAAGTTTATGGTTTTCGTTTCAAACATGATTTAAAAAAAAGTTGAAAGTCACTAACTTGCGGTGGTCTTTTGAGATTTTGTTATTAAAAAACCACTTAGTTTGTATTTTTTTTGCACACTAATATTTTTTTAAATCTGGTATACTACGAAGACTACAAACTTTTGCTATAAACTATAAACATATGTTTTGTTATTTCGATAGGTCTTGATTAAAGCTATCACCAGCCAAAATTTGTTGCATTAGTTTTGGAACACTCTGTGCATATTTTTCTTTTATTTATATACTCGTATTTATAAACTGCCTCAGCTTGGGGGAGAAGCAAAATTAATTAAGTAAAACAAAATAAAACCATACCTCTCTTAAAGATCGTTTTGTGACAGAGAAATACTAATATTTATTATTACAGATAATATAATAATTATATATGTTTAGTCGGATTTCAATTATATTTTAGAATAATAAAAATAATAGTTAATATATTTATTTTTATTCCAATAAGTACGAGGTAATCATAGGTGCCAGGAAAAGAGACAATTCTAGTTTTTCGATTATCTATTCACTTCATATGAACTCTTCTTTCTCAGTTATAAATTAGAATAATTGCTTGTAGAAAATGCGTGACTGTAGGTAGTTACTCGGTAAGTAGCTCGCACTTGATGACTGGCTTAAAGCAATTACAGGTGCAGGTATTCAGCGATAACTAGGCGTGCCAATAAGACTGGTACATAAAGTTCGCGGTGAACATGAAAAAGCAATGACCTAATGGTACACCTGCTACTTTGGTACAGTAAAATCGAAACGTAAAAGTTTATGGAATACGAGTAATCAAACGGCAAGTTGAAAACTCGGGCGATTTTGAGCTGGAAGTGTATTCTAAGTAAATTGTCCCGTCTCTTTGCCATGGTTACATTAACGACCTTTGTTACTCGTCTCTGTGACCAACGAAGCCTTTCAAGTTATTATTTCTAGACAGATAACTTTTACTCAATTTACTTTTATTGTAGCTAGGTATTTCCCTTTATTTCAAACTGAAATTGTTTTCCTTTAAAACTTTAAAACTCTGACACTGTCAAATAGTTAACGAAGATTATAAGACAAGGTGTTACATGGAACGTTATAGAAGATGCGGAGCCAGTCTTGCGACCAAAGAATTTTTATTATGGCTTATTGTAAGTTCATTCAAAAGGTTGTGTAAAGGATGTCCCAAAGAGTGTAAAATCACTACAGTTTATTTGTAGTCAAGAAGTTTATAACTCCTCTATCTGAAGATTATACTAGATTTTTATCGGATATTTTTACTTGAAGTGCACAAACAAAGATAGCTAGACTAAAACAGTATTAAATGAAGATGAGTAATTGTTTTTCTGAAAAAAGTTTTAATATCTTTTAAATATCTAGTCTAATGAGTAATATCTAGTCACAGACTAGCACCCCGCTTCCCAGGAGCGACGATTTAAAATTTCTTTGGAGTTAGGTAATATAATAACAGTAAAATATAAAACAAGTTAACTCCAGTCACTTGGAGAAAATAGTGCAAACTCTAGGTAACGTAAGTCGCCGACTCAGATTAAAAAAAAGTCTTTATATGGTCGCCGAACTTAATGAAGAACATACCTATACATATTTTTGGTCGCATAATATTATTAAAATTGTTACGTCTGTCTAATTAAATTACGCTGTATGTTTTCAAAAATAGATAAAGTATTGCGTTGGTTGTATGAAATGTTAGGTATGCGAATCCGACTAGCACTAGGCTAGTTTTTTATTCATCTCTGGTGTAAGAGGTAGAAATTAACCTTTCATACTCGTATCATACCGACCATTTTAATTTAATTTGCCCTATCATGCCCCTGTTCACCTCGCGCGTAATGTGATCCTTTCTAGGAATATCGTTAACACGATGTTAAAGTACACTTACCATTACATACACTAACTACTTTACTTAAGTAAAATAGCTTGTGTGGTTTTAAACAGCAAAGCTGTTGCCCTGCGTCCCCGAGGACCAACCGGGTACCATTCTGCGACGGACATAAAAACATCACATTTACCCACCGCGTAAAAGGTTTTATACGATGAAACCGTACACTTGCTAATGCGAGGCCTGTTTTACTTATAAAACGGGAAATGCAACATTAAACAACTTTAAAATACCAATTTTTAATTTGCAAACGATTTGTTTTACAAGTTTCTTGCGTAGTTGCGTTTTGAGTGCATGTTTATGTTTCAGAAGTTAACTTGAAAGGCTCTAAGTATTTATTTATTTTTATATTATTACAGTCAGAATCGTTTGGTTAAAAAAACAGTGTGATAATAAATGTAAGTATTGAGGACGTCTATCACATCCTTATGGAGTGTGCCCGAAACGAAGCTGAAAGATTACAATTTTGTTATAAATTTGGATATTTTAGAGGTGGCGTAGGTTTTTGTAATAGTCTCTTATCTTGTCCATCCTCGGAGGCAACTAAGACACTTCTTCATATGGTTAGAAAGGCTTTTAATCGTAGAACTTAGGTATAATGTATTATCTGTTTTTCTTTGTTGTATATTTGTGCGTTGTATTTTTATGAAGCACTATGAGGGTGGCATTTTCAAATTTTAAAAAAACCCTCTACAAATAAATGAAAAAAAAAATGAGTTGTCCGTGCGCGTGCGTGCTGCTACACATATAATACCGCAACCCGACCCCGAGCCCTATGTAAGTTATAATACGGTATCGTAGCTGTCTGTCATCTATTCGTGAAAAAAGGTTTTGGTTTTTACTATGTACTACAAAGATTATAGTCGAAGCAGCAATGGACTTCAAATATTTCAGTTAAAGTTCAGACTTACTGACTGAAAGCGAGGTGGGTGGTAAAGATGTACGAAAATACAATAAAAGGATTCTCAAAAAGGTTTTGTTCGACAAAGCTCTAGAATTTTTCAAAATTTCCCTTTTCCAGGTATATCTTACCGATCTCTTCTGATGATGATGGTGCTCTAGCTTCATGTTTGCGCATCTGTTCAAAGCTGTCAACCGCCTGAAGAGAGACTGCAAAGAGTCTGCGTCCAAGAACGGGTGGTCGTTTTGCACACCCGAAACGTCGATAGGAAATTGGAGGTCTGGAACAAAACAAAAATAAATCATTTACACACGTTATGAATTCCAGTAAACTCTTGGGCAATATGCACATATAATACAGGTGACTTTTTAATCGCTGACAAGCTGTAAATGCCGCTCATGAAATGATGCTACTCAAGAAATTTTTTTTGGAATATTTTAGCTTTGATTAGAAGGAAATATTTTTGCAGTTTCAGTAGAGCAGAGTTTGAGTAATAACAGCCATTTACCGTTTATGGTCATTTAAAAAATTTGATGCTCTTTAAAAATAAATTTATGACGTAGACAGTCGAGCCAAAAAGTCTTCATTGCGCTCTATGCACGTGAAGGAATTTTGGGTGCTTTTATGAAGTAACCGTATTATTTGCTCTCTGTCCCCAACTGTGGACTCTGAAAGGTCATAATTGTACAAACAAACACAACGAGTGCGCACTCTGGTTGTACATTGTTTTCATTTTGTTCGTTTGTGTGCTGAAAGTTACAGAGGTGAAACTATGCAACAAATACGAGGTGCTTCGAATGTAAGGTTATTTTATATTTACTTTTAAGAAGTTATTTTGAATTGGAATTCGAAATTTTATGTATATGTTTGTTGTATTTTGCGTTTCTAATGTAATGAAAATATTTTATTCGAAGTAGTACACTTTTCGAATGTCAGGAAGGTCTTTTATATACCTATACGAGGTTCCTACCACTCGGTACTCATATAATAAAGCAGAGTAATGATTACAAAGGCTCTAGCTAGAGTTATCATTAAACTAACACTCTTGTTTAAGTCTCGCAATCAGACTGATCCACTTTCCAATACAATATCCATCTCGAAGTTCGGATCATATTTGTAATTGAAATGAAGGTGATACGAAACTTCGCAATTGCGAACCGTCTTCATCAGCACAACATACAAACAAACTGTCTACGTAACAAACACATGCGGAGGAGAAACATTTAAAGTTATCGTTTGTTGGAAAACTGGGGCGTCTGTCACAAAGTGTTCACATCGTGACAACGGGGCCTCCGGTGGGCGGGGCGGGGGCTCGGACGTGACGCGCCAGGGACGCACTGAGAGCCCTTTGGTACCCCTTGGGCTAACTGAATGAAATATCAAAGTAACAAACTAGTTACATACCTAAGTTCACTTGTAAAAATGTTGACATGGTAGATAGATAAGTATCTAATTTATAATATAAATTATGATAATTGGGCAAAAATATATCCTAATGATTTCAAAACTTTCAAGTTCTAATAAGTACTAACAGTGAATTTTTATAAGTCTGCTTAGTGAAGCAGCACTTAGGTGTTTAGCGCCGCCGATAAATAATAGTTCTGTACAGCAGAAATAAATCGGTATTTGCGAGTATAATTCCAGTTCCTTGAATATACACAAACAAAAGATTTCCCGGGTAGAAAAATTACGTGAATTTATTAAATATATGTATAAATACAAATTTGAATCAATTTACCAAGGTCTAAAACTGAATGGGCTGTCAAAAAGTTGATATAGTTAGGTACCACACTACGAAGAAGTAAGTTTTACTTCTTAAGTTTAGAAAAGCTTTTCTAGGAATTAAATTAATTCGGAAAAAAATCAATACCCCTGCAATTTATTTACCTAAAATGCCAATTTTGCAAAAGCTGAGAGATGTTCAAGCTTATCTTTAACTTATTAACTATGTGTTTAGTGTAAATAGTAAGTAGTTAATGTTTTTATAATACTTAGGTAAATAGGTAGATACCCTCTATACCCGTGAAAGGGCTAATATCGATCTGGTTTCCTGTAGGGGCGCATGCTGTGCTATCCAATATAGTAGGGCGAGTTTAAATTTATCTCGTGGTCATTAGACTGTGAAGTATACGCTCGACTGGCCCCGTCTTTCATCCTAAATCGGTGTGAGCCTAAACCATGACAGGCACAGGGTGTAAAAACATTCATTTTGCTCACATAGGTAATTGGCGAATATAAACGCCCGCAATACCTCTCAGTATGTTTGCAGACAGATATTTTATTTAAGTTTGAGCAGGACAACAATAACAACAGAAATATATTTATCGTTACTTAATGCTCACTTTACTACCCATAAGGATCATATATTTCGATGAAAGAAAGAAAGGCTGAAGGTGACATATTAGCCTTCAAACTTAAATTTTATAAAGCTGGTTTCGAGAGCTTTTTATTAATGTTTAGTCATAAAATAAAGTTAGTCTACGTCAAACAAAACTGCTGCTGCTGTGTATGAAAATGTTGTTGGGTTAAATATGGGTTGAACAGAGATGTTTGTTCGCAAGTTTTAATTAAAAGCTACTAGCAGTGTCGTGGACCTCCTGTTGTAGGTACAGCAGAGCGCACATAGTACTAGCTCGTGTGTACACCCCGTTTTTAGGTGCAAGCAAACGAGCACTGGCAGTCTAGCAGCGAACAAAGTTGATAAGTTTACCAAAAGTTTAACTGAGCACTTTAAACGTGAAACCTCATTAAATAGAAAATCCTGGTAACTTAAAAAAGGGATACAAAATCGAGGTTGACGCGAAGTTTATAATGTTCTTACGCAGGGTAAGAGGTCGTACCCTGCGTAGGGTCGTATTAGGTCTTAGTCAAGTTTATCAGAAGCGACATAATTTAAAATTTTCTGCCTACGGCTTCGCCAGCAAACAATTTTTAGTTATCCCACGAGAACTCCCATGAGAAATTGGGACAAAATATAGTCCTTCCTCCTTCTCTGTGTCACAGGCAAAAAAAATCATCGAGATTCGTTACAGCGCTGAGCTGACAAGAGGGAAAAACAATAAAACTAATATTTTCATATTTATATTATTACTTATGATAAAAAAATATTTTTCATTTTTAAAATTCTATAAAAAGGGAATTGTAGTGCACTTACTGCATACGATTATTATGGTTATCATAATATCCACTGAATACGTTCGTATAATATTATAATACATTTCACTACCACGCGATCACTGAAATAGCCTGTTAGAATGAACACAGACTCTATTCAGCGAATCTGAACTATTTATAGAACTTAATTGAATACACGGACGAGTGATCAGGGCGCATTGTGCCTGGGCTTTTAATTCCCATGTGTTCCGACCATCACTAGAATAGCCAATTGACCAATATAGGGCTGCTAAAAAAGTTAAAGGAATAAGTTTATTATTGATTGAGGACGAGACGGAGTACCTTAATGAACTTCAGAATTTATTTACGGTCCAATTTCGGTGACAAGTCAGGGATGGTGTTAAAAAATTCATTAGTGTTGAGTGTGGTCCGAATGTATGTATAGGTTCCCTGGGGAAAGTGGTTCAGTTTTTGACTAGCATCTGCCATTTGCTGCTTTTGAAATATTGAGAATTTGGTTTGTATTTGTTTTTCTTGTAAAATAGTTTGATTCATGAAAATTTTAACCAAATTTTACTCAGCTAAACACTTTCAACCAGCTGACGTCTTAATAAGGTAGGTACGTCACATCGCGCCGCTCAGCGCTGTAAGTAAGAAAGGTGAAAGTGATATTATTTCGTCAGTTTAGGTGTTTTTGTGTACCAATTTAAAAATAAACGAATGCTTATACGTACGTGCCCTTTGTCGGTGAGAAAGTGAAAGTAGACTACTTATAAACTAGGTATGTATACCTATAAATATAAAGCGAGCTAAAGAGGAATAGAAGCTTTGATATATGTGACCATTCACAATTATTATATTATGATGGTGATATTTGGATGGATCTCTCATTAGTGGTTATAATTATTACATAAATCTACAGCGCTTGAAATGAAAACCATGAGATCATATGTTAGATGTTGTGTATCTATAAAATCATTGCTACTTTGCGATTGTTACTTAGTATATCGTACGAATCTATGGTGCCTTTTTTAACCTCAATTGGTAGGCCCTTGGCATCATCTCACCTGATAGTAAGTGATGGATGATGATGCCGAAGTTGGATGCAATCTTATCTTCATGCCGGAACACATCAATGCTGTCAACATTGAAGTTTGGCGGCAAGGTTTAGATAAGATGGTGGTAGCTAGCTAAGCGGGCTCAGAAAAATGTCCTACCACCAACCAAACCGAGTCCTACAAAGTTGGACCCGGCCGGGAATCGAACCCACGACCTCCTGATGCGAGCGGACAAGCCACAAGGCTACGGAGGCGTTAGAAAAGCCTACGTAAAGGTTATATTTACCAGACACCAGTTTAATCTACATAGTTTAAAAATAAGGTATGATAAGAGAATACTTTAAGATGTATAATTTTATTGTTATAAAAATTTGGACTTTATACAAAAGTTTTTGTTTAGGAAGTTCAACTGTTACTGGGATATTTACCTAAACGTACCCTCCATTGCATCAATTATAGATGACTCACACTGTTATTGGAGTCAGTAGTAATCTACGCGGCAAAGCCCTAACGCCCTGAAGTGTATATATATATATATATATATCTGCACCGGAAGATGCAGTGTAAGCAGGCCTCCCACTCGGTGGACCGATGACCTGGTGAAGGTCACGGGAAGCCGCTGGATGCGGGCAGCGCAGGAACGGTCGGTGTGGAAATCCTTGGAGGAGGCCTTTGTCCAGCAGTGGACGTCTTTCGGCTGATGATGATATATATCTGAATATAAGGGTAATAGGGCACTTTATATATATATATATATCTATATACATATAGGTTCCAGATACACATATGTATACGTAATACCTAATATACCACAAGCATCGAAATACCTGCGTCCCGGAAATAATACATATTAGGTATATTGTCACTAGCAAGTGCCACTATAGTAATGAAATGAGACGCGGTTAACCGGGTGCTGTGGTCGGGCCGTTTTATCGGCGCGGGAGCGGTAGCTGTTGTTTGAGGTTGATATATGTAGTACCTGTTGGTGGGAACTAGCAACTGTTTATGTAATTGCTTTCCTTTACTGCTAATATTTGAATAGTTTTCCATAAAAAATCTTGATTCGTTAGTATGGGAAACTGAAAAAAAAGGTTGTCGATCGTGTTTTTTTTATGTTTTTCCTGTATTCTATATTTGATTTTGAGTCACCCCTTAAAATCTCAAACGCATTTTTTCTAACATCCTGTATATAAGGAGAAATTAATAAGGAGCATACAGGTAAGGTACCTACTTTAGTAAAAAAAGGTCCTATTCTGCACATCAACCTTTTACAAGTTCTTCAAAATTTATAAGTTAAAAGGTAGATTTCGTGTAGGATAATGCTGAGTAAGTTAATATTAATGGGGGTGGGTGTAAAAGATTTTTTGAATGCTATGATTTTTTCCCACTTTTATTTAACAGAAAGTGACGTTGAAAAGAAGTGACGTTGTCACTTTTGTTTTGCTTGCTATTAAATAAAAAACCGGCCAAGTGCGAGTCGGACTCCCGCATGAAGGGTTCCGTACCATTGTACAACAAACTCAAAAAACACGAAACACGTCTCTTAATGGGGACACCCTTTTTTTTTTTTTTGGCGACTATAGCAGTACAAAGTTACAGTACATTTACTGTTTAAGCATTTCAAGCGTCTACCTGTTGCCATTATTACGATCGAGCAAAAAAACTCCAAAAAACACGGTTCTAGTAGGGGAGCCCCCTGTAATTTTTAATTTATTTTTAGTTTTATTATTTGTTGTTATAGCGGCAACAGAAATACACACTCTGTGAAAATTTCAACTGTCTACCTATTACGGTGCATGAGATACAGCCCACTAACAGACAGACGGACGGACGGACGGACAGCAGAGGCTTAGTAATAGGGTCCTTTTGGGACGGAACCCTAAAAAAGCGCTATTGCTCAGTTGCTCAGTGTTATTTTTTGCTACTGACTTAATAATAATGCCTTATTAAATAACTCGAACAAATTCAAAATGTTTTAATAAAATAAATTCTTAACACATTCCTTTAAATCGTTTTTTTTTCTACCTAGTACAAAATCCCTATTACGCGAAACTTGTAAACTCTACGTTTCGGGAAGTGTTAATTAATTTTAGATTTCAGTAAAAGTAAATAAATATTATAGAAGACGTCGAAAAATAAAGACTGTAAGAAATCTAGCACGCTACATTTGTTTTTGTTATTTTTATTAGGGTTTTAAAATGTGAATTTTCCAAAATGCTGCAAAGTAAAAATAAAATAAAATTTTAAAATCTCCGTAATATTTGTGAAATATTGTTATAGGACAGCATAGACGTAAAACACTCATTGAAAGAGTTAATCACTCTTGATTATCGCGCATCTTGCATTTGACGGCGAAAAACTTATGCAGTGACGTCACTGCATAACTACTTTTCTTGTGTACCATTTTTGGTTCGTGCTCCGGAACATTATGCAATATCTCAGTGAATACTAGAGATAACAATAAACAATTTTCATAGATGTTAAAGTTTTTCAAATGTCTATTTAAATAAAACTGTGATTTATGCATTGTATATTATTGGTAAGGTGTATTGTGTCATTTGCATAACTACTCTAAAATATTCAAAGCAGCGGATGCTCAAGTTTAAAAACTAAGCGGATATTAAATATAAATAAAAATTATTGCCCAGTTCAAAGTTCAAAATTTTGTGTTACTAACGAACATACGAAAAAAAACAACCAAATGGAATCCATCATCGAGAAAATATAAGTGGCTATTGTAAAAAGTTAATTAGCCATTCTCTAGCGATCAAGGCCGAAGGCCGCGACTCAGTCAAGGTAAAATGAATGATGGTACGCTAACTGAACGGATAAATTTACTGCCATGCCGCAGAGGTCTCATAAGGAGAAAAACAGAAGTCACAGAAAAGGGTACCGCATGAGAAAACTTCCAAACCATTAATGGACCCAGCAACTGGGTAATGCAAATGAGCGTTTAATCACAAAATGTTTGTTTAGGCCCTGAAATAATTTTGTTTGATCCATCCTCAGGGCTCTATATTTTCCATAGCAATATATTGTATTATTCTAAGTTAATGAAACATAACAATAGTAAAATTGCCTTTAACATTATACTCACATTTTTTTTTAATTTCTCACTTTAATAAGGTTTTTCAAATCTGAACAGCAAAAAGACCTAAATTGAGCACAATTGTCCGAAAAATTCACTCTTTATAATTACGAATTTCTTGGGCTTATAAGAAGACACCCTACTAGTTTGACACACAATTATACACTGTGTCAGTTTCGTCTACCTGAGCTAATCATCTTCAAACAAAAATGTTTTGACAGATTTGTTTGGCCAAACACCGATCCCCTGCGGTTCTTAAAGCAAGATAACAATACCCCTACAAAAACACGGATCATCCCTAAAAATTCAAATTATTTATTTAGTAAAGCCAATCTTGCAACGCATGCGTAGCCGGATAAAAGAACGTCATTATGACAAAGTAGTATGTCAAAAAATATGTTTTATAGTGTTTTGTATTTGGCATTCGAATACGTACATATCGCTAATTTGTCATACCACATATGTACATATTATATGACATTATATAGGTTACTTACTTATATATTTCTAAATGCAGGTCTCACTTAGTAGATATGTGATATGGTTTAATGTTTTTGTTAAAATGGTTAGTTTAATCATTACCATTTAAGACCTCAAAGTCTTATCATGTCAAATCACCAAAATTGTAAGTAATACTCGTAATTATCCATGCTTCGCAAGACACGTTAAGCAATTGATGCCGGTTGCTATTATTAGATGGCAGTCATTAAGCTATATTAGAGGTTTTACAGGCGCCTTAAAACTTCTGACACTGCGGTTGGTCACTAGCCCCACGACCTCCATCAATCCGGACTTGGCTTCCTTGTGTGGAGTGAGGTTAAACCGTCTCAAAGTAGGGGAACGGACCCGTGCTCTTGCAGTAGGTACGATATCGGTTGTTTACCTTCAAATTCTCAAAGTGATGTACGTTTAATTGACATCCCAATTTAAGGTCCCGATCACTACACAACAATTTTGAAATTCTGTTAAAATTATTTAAAATTTTCTTTTTGTAGCCAAGATAAGCTTATTTGGTTACGTTTACTTTTGTTTTAGCTTTATAATTCACTGTTAACCAAAAACATTGGTGGTGGTGATTCTTTTACAAGAATATAATGTTAAAGGCAATTTTACTATTTTTATGTTTCATTAACTTAGAATATATGGGTGGTAGGACTTTGTGCGAGGTCCGTCCGGATCGCTACCACCATCTTACTCGCTAATCCTGCCGCTAAGCAGCAGTGCTTGCACTGTTGTGTTCCGGTGTGGAGAGTAAGACAGCCGAGGAAATTACAGGCACAAGAGGCATTTCATCTTAGCCCTCTAGGTTGGCAACGCATCTGCAATCCCCTCCGGGGTTGCAGGTGTCAATGGGCAGTGGTGATCACTTACGATCAGGTGACCCACTTGCTCGTTTGCCTTCCTTATAAGAATTTATTAAAAGAACTTTTCAGCATAATAATTTAGTTTTCTTGACCATTTAAGCATTGGTTAATTGTGTAACTATGATAACATATGTGTACGAATATATTGTATAATAACATAATATACATATTTATTATCTATTTCACTTTCATTGTGAATTGTCACAGATATTGACATTGATATATATGATAAAAAACAGATGATATGTTTAAATGGAAATTTAAATAAATTATAGAGAAAATCACAAGTCAGTGGTGTGAAGCGAGGTTTTAAAATACTTCCTAGTGTAGACATGCTTTATTTAACTAGCCCGAGTTTAAAATCTAATATCTCTGTCTTCCGAATCATTCAAAGAATTTAGGGGCACAAAAAGTTTTTCTCGAGAAAAAACACATTCGTCACCTAACGTAACTGCTACAGTATGTTAAACGATATGTAGATACGATCCTTTCCTGTCATACTTCAAATAGTTCATTAATATTATAACACCCCTTATAAGGGACAATAAGAATGATTTATCGTTTCTCCGTCGGCGTGACGGGTCTTTTTTAAATAGATCTATTGTTGTTTTTATAACTCTGATGCTGAATGTTAGCTTAATACGTAATAAGATTAAAAATGTATACACAACCGATTATATTCTGTTAGTATTTATTCGAGAACTGTTCTGATTAGACTAACCTTGAAGATATAGAGTTTTTAAACTCTTAGGAAGTTACACTACTGTTTACTGTTATAAATTATCTCAACTGCTGTACGAATACTCAACTAGGATCGATAATATGAGTGCATTGTTAATATTGTTATATTCACAATATACTTGACTACCTAAGAAGAATGATCGTCCCATGTTTCTTCCAAGCTTACCTTCGTACATCTGAGCATACTGCGGAAAGCCGGCAGCCCGCAGCCATTTGCAGGCTTCTGTCGCTTCGATCTCTGTAACAGACAAACAAAATGTTTGTTCTAAAATATTGTTTATTATGAAAGACTTAAGAAAACAAACACAATTCTAACAAATAGGCAATTTATAAATGACAGAGAGAAAATATTCAGAGCTAATCTTAAAATATTGCTATTGTTGATATAAAAGCCTTAAGTCGTAGCGGAACAAACAATCAAATAAATAATTGTATTAAAAAATATTAAAAAAATATAGATTATAAAATTAAAATTCCATCTTACGCAACAAACGGCAAATTACAATAGACACACAAACAAACGCCTTTCTCCTAATAAATATTAATAACCCCAAACTAAAGATAAAGGCCCTTGAGCGCTCTCAAAAATGAAGGTAAGTAACTAAAAGTACGGAATATCGGAGCTCAAACTATGTTGGTTCCGCATGCTATGTTACACGCCAAGAACTATGTGGGTCAAAGGGCCAATCAGTACCATTGTATGCTTGACAACTACAAATATCTAAATAAAGGCGAGACTGGCGTATTACAATAAACAAAACTTATTAATTTAACTAGTTAAAGAAAGGAGACAGAAACGCTGCGAGCATCGTTATGGCCTAGAAAGACCTTGTTTATGAAATTAAAGATATAACTATTCGTAAATATTAAGTTGTATAATGTAACGCATTGTTCGTAAAATAATTATATTTAATAATAATCATAATAAAACGGGTATATTTCCCGCTGAAACTCGTGCCATATTTTATTTCCTTGGTCTCTATATACAGGGTGACTTTAAATTAGTTCTTGATACGAAAGGGTATGCATGTGCTCATGATAACAAACAACTTTCCCTAAGGAACCCATAGTCAAATCGCAAAAAATATTTCGGAGTCTCCATACAAATCGAGCAACTGACCGGCCAAATTAGTATGAAGTGTCCAAAATTTTTTTTGCGATTTGACTATGGGTTCCTTAGGGAAAGTTGTTTATTATCATGAGCACATGCATACCCTTTCGTATCAAGAACTAATTTAAAGTCACCCTTTATAATTTATTAAGGGCGCAAATTTTACGTCACTAATATACTGAGAAAAAAAAGCTCCTTACAGAACGCAATTTTGTAATGTGCTTGCAATTTGCTACTTACTACGTTAGTAACACACGTAATAATTGTGGCGCTTCCTTACCAATGGAACATCATACTGACGTGAAAGTATGAAACCCAATTTTCAATAATGGTATTACAGAAACGTATGTATCATACGTAGTAATTATGTTTCATCATGACAATAATGAATCAGCAGACAATTCGTACGAAATTAGGCAACATCAGTAAGTTATACCTAGTGAGCCTACTTGGTCAGCATGCCGGCATAATTACAGCTTGTGGCTACCTACGTACAATAAGTAGCCGATATCTTGCTGTTATTAAGTAAGCCGGCTGCTTATTTAAGGTGGACAGCTATATTACTTTAAGTAGGCAGCCTATAATATTTTTGTGTGAAAATAACACTTTCATTATTTTTATTTAACAAAATTAACTCAAAAATAAAATAACAACATCATAAGGATTTCACGCTTCCGCCGAGAATCGAACCCAGGTTTAATTAAATTGAAGGCTAATCTCGTAATCGATTGAGCTGCCTCACTACTTACGTAGCCGATGGCATTACGTTTGTAAACATCATACTTTCAACTAGTTTAAAGCTACATTTTTTACGTTACACATGGCATTACGTTTGTAAGCATCATACTTTAACAAGTTTAAAGCTACGTATTATACGTAGCCCACACCATTACGTCTGTAGGCAACATACATTTGAACAAGAAGTGGTATATCTTTGGGAAGTAGTCCGGGCATTACAGTAAGTATTCGGCTCCGGTGTTTAATTATACCGCATACGTACACACAAACGCTCTCAGAGTGTTATCAACTTAGGGTGATTTACCCTGAATTTACGGGAAAAAATTAAACAAGCGGTTAATTTTACGTTTAGTATTTTATACATTTATAAGAATACCTTTAGCGTAATGACTTACTTGAGGGATTTTTTATGGAAGGCTATCTAAGTATCTTTGGTCACATTATTTAAGGTTTATTTAGCTTAGAATAATGTCGAGGGTTCACGGGCGACTTGTATTAAGCGACATTTTTAGAAATGTTCAGGAGACTGATTATAAAAAAATATTTCTTAGAAAATAATCATTAAAACTTTACTTCTTAGTATTATATAGATTCTCGATATTCTTAATATTTTAAATATTATTCAGAAGTTATTTTTGTGAGGTAATTTGTAAGAAATAAAATTTTAAAGTAGAGGTTACCTGTGTTTCCAAAAATGTCGCTTAATACAAGTCGCCCGTGAACCCTCGATGTTTAAAGGTAGTTTTGGCAATGTTGTCTAAGGTTATCTTTGGCCGCTTGCGCCTCGTGTTCCGCATATCTTTGAGAAGTGTCCCTCACTGAAAACGTAATTTTTTAAACAGGAGTATTCGTAAACCAAAAGTGATGGAGTGTTAAAAACTAAAACATGTTATTTATTGGTCTTCTATTATAAGTTAAAAATAAACAGTGTTTAATAATATTTAAAATGAAATCAAAGTTTCGCTTCCTTTTGTACCTAAAATCGGTTAATAAAATTCAAGCAAAAATTTAAAGAGTATACTACCACTGTACTCAAAATACTGCACAATTTTTAATGGGGCAAAAGCGTTCATGTGAAAACGATTTTCTCCATTTTTTTATGCTAGAGTTAATGCGCAAGCGAAAATTTAACGTCGAAAAAATAAGTATTTAAAGTATTTTATTTTTTAAGTATTTAAAGTAGTAAGTAAATAGTGTTTTTTTTATTAAGTACAGTTAACCATATTGGGACTTATAATTTTTTCTTTCTTCACAGATCAACGACTTTCAAACCGTTCACAATTAATAATAACCTATGCCAATCTTACCTTCTCTGTAAATAATGTGCTCTCTACTAAAAAAAAGAAAACTACTCTTAAAAATGTGATGGTGTGGTCCTATTGAAGTCAATAGTGGAGATGGGTAATGACCCGTGTTTTAACCCACTGATGTCTTATAACCCAGTTATCACCCAGTTCTAACCCATTAGGGTGGGTGAAAACAAACTGCTTGGTGGAGGGTAATTTTTTTCAAGTATATGTATATGGTATGTATATTATGTATAAAATATACATACGTTTATTATGTATGCATGTATGTATGTCCTTAAACCGTCTGTAGTCCAAAAGCAATGACGTCAGTCAGTCACAAATTTTATTTTTTCCGCTTGCATCGACAACGTCAAGTGATAATGAGGGCAGTTAGATATAAAAACAAACTGATTACTGATATATCTTTTTGTTGAAACAAATAAATAAAAAGTACCTGAATGATTTTGAGTTCATCTTTTTTCTTTCTTTGTATGTAAGATTTAAGTAAACTAATTATCAACCAGTGTTGGCAATTTAGCATTCATACATTAATTTCTTTTATCATTTAATCAATCGATTGAAAATGTAATCGAGATTTAAAAATGAATCGATTAATTTAAGTTCTCTACAATCTTAATCTGGTTAAAGAAGGAAAGAAAGAAGAAAAAAAATAGTAAAACGATTAACGATTAATATATTAAATATTATATTATTATATTATATTATTTAAAAGCCATACGTCATATTGATTGGATTTAGTCCGTATTTGTAAAAAGATGGGTATATAAATATATTCTGTATATTAGTAATGCTTGGTGAGGGTGACAGTGGATTTTTGCATTGTCTTAAAAGGCGAAACCTATGAATAGGTATGCGTTTCTCGAAAAGCATTGATATAGGAGTAATTTTTGAGTAGACCAGAACAAAAATAGCATCTACTTTTGAAGCCAAGATGGCGGACATGCATTTTTATAAATCGATATGGGTATCATTTTAAAAATTTTTCGAGGTGCTGATTACGAAAATGACATCCATTTTTGAATCTAAGAAGGCGACCATGCATTTGTCAAAAAATATCGCCATGGGCGTCATTTTCAAGTTTTAGCAGGGTGCTGATTACGAAAATTATCTTTGTTTTTAAACTTAAGATGATGGATATTTTTAAAACAAGTATTGAATGAGTGGCATATTCGATATTTTTCAGGGTGCTCACAAAAGCTATACTTTTTTCCGAAATCCGAGATGTCGGATATGTATTTCTCAAAACATTTAAATATGGGTGTTGTTTTTAAGGCTTTTCAATGTCATCATCATCATCAGCCGAAAGACGTCCACTGCTGGACAAAGGCCTCGCACAAGGATTTCCACACCGACTGGTCCTGTGCTGCTGGCATCCAACGGCTTCCCGCAAATGTGCTCCGCCTACTGCCACTTAAGTTTAGCGATTCTGTGAGCTATGTCGGTTACTTTAGTTCTCCTACGTATCTCCTCATTTCTGATTTGATCACGTAGGAAAACACCAAACATATTACGTTCCATCGTCCTTTGGGTAACCTTGAGCCTTCTTATTAGGCCCATAGTAGGTAAGCGACCATGTATTGGTTCCATATGTCATCACTGGCAACACACACTGGTCAAAGACTTTAGTCTTGAGACCTTGCGATATTTTGAACGTGAAGATATTGTGGAGCTTCCCGAATCATTTTAAGTCATCTCATTCCTTTCCCACGTTTTCACCCACTAAAATAAGCGATAATGGGTTATAACTGGGTTAAAACTCAAAAAACCCGGTTTTAACCCAAATGGAATGAATGCGTTAAAACCCACTGCCCATAGCGGTAAGTCATGGTAAAAAAATAAATATCACCATGTCTTATTTTATGAAAACTACGAAATATGTAAAATCTAGGGTAAATTGAGACGAGGCCACGGGGTGAAATGAAAATCAGACCGGGCAACACTGTTTTAGTGGCCGGCATTGTTGTTCCGCGCGCCCGCGCCGCCGCCGCGTGCGTTCACAGAGAACCTTACTACAAAAAGAAAGCCTGGAAAATGGAAGAGTTTTTAACTAACTGTGAAAATGTAAGGCTCAGATTGAAAGAAGTTATTTGTTTGTGGTACGTAAAATAAATATTAGTAGCTAAATTCATGATGCGACGTCGCATTGTAAAACGCGCGAATTCACTTCCTGTTCTTACTTTGTTTTTAATTAAATACAAAGAAAATTGCCTTTTTCAGAAAACAACATTGAGCTCTTGCTTTTACTGGAGACTGAGGATTTTCAAGAATTAGTATCCAAAATTGGGGACTGGGTTAAAATCCAATAATACATTAAAAACAACTCCAAGATAGTATTACAAATTCGGTAAGTTAGCTTCTTTATTTCATTTACTTATAATAGCTTCTTCCTTACATGATTTAAGTGTGTTAAGATCTATAATATGAGCCCATTCATTCATACTGAAGCACTTACTAAACGATGATGTAAAGGCGGTCGATCTTTATTTCTTAGGTTTCCCTTATATAATGTATTTTGGATAAATTTCAGCTCCTGGATCCTGATTTCCTTGCTTCAAAAACAGAGAAGAACAATGTAGAAGCTTTGCCATCATTACCCATAGCGGGATCTGACATTATACAGGAAAGGAGACAGAATCTATGTCATCTTTACCCGTAGCTGGAACCGACAACAAAGATAGTGTGAGTACATAATAATATGTATGTTTTTAAGGTTCCAAAGTCAACAAGAAACCCTTTGTCATGCATGTGCAGTTGGATTTTTAAAAGTTCAAGGTTTTCATACAAAATGTTTATAACTACAAAAATCATTTTGTTTTTTAAAATATACATTTAATTTTTTGAATTTGAATTTGAACTATGGAACCCAACTTTGAACACGCACGCACTTGGCCACTTTTAATTGACTTGTTATTTTCTGTTTCAGGTATACAGAATACTAAACGTAATCAGTTTATATTAAATGATGTATTTCACAAAAATATACAGTTAACTCCGTTATCATCTGGGACGCAAAAAATGGTAGCAACGTCTGAGGTATTCAGTGTTAGGTTAAATTTCCAACCTGAAGATATTTGTGATGATTATTGTAACTCAGCATCATGGTATAAAATAATTATTGACAATTTTATAAGATATTTCGGAATCGACATATTTGTTGTTTGCGGAAATAATAGATATCTATTATTAATGACATTGTAATATAATAAATAACATTAATTTGATTAAATATAATGTTACATATTTCAGTCTGTTACATGTATTTTTTTAATAAATGTGATTCAATTTTCTATAATGTATGATTATTAATTTTTCATCCTTATCTAACAGATACAAAAAACACATGTTTATTATTTGCTGTTTATTTACAGGTGATGTAATTCCTACAATACTGGCACGGGACCGCTAAAGCATTGAGTTTACTACGTATGTATTGTTGCTTCACAGGTTCTATACTGGGCTAAGCGTCGCGCCGTAGGGCTTTGAGTCTTATGTACTGATGATGGATGCGTAGAATACTAGCACGGGATCCGTAAAACATTGTATAGCTACGTATGAATTGATGCTGCAGGGTCTGTAAACACATTTTACCCTGTATGATTCTGCAACGATCTTATTAATTAATTGCGAGATAAGGTTAAATCTGTAATTAATAGATAAAATCATTGCGGAATCATACAGGGTAAAATGTGTTTACAGAGCCTGCAGCATCAATTCATACGTAGGCTACACAATGCTTTACGGATGCCGTGCCAGTGTCGTACATAAGTAGGAGACTCCATGCCTTACGTAGCCTAGCCCAGTATAGAATCAGTGCAGCATCATTTCATACGTAGGCTACACAATGCTTTACGGATCCCGTGGCATTACTGTACGCATACATCACCAGTGCATAAGTAGGACACTCCATGCCTTACGGAGCTTAGTACAGTATAGAACCTGTGCAACAACATTTCATACGTAGACTGCACAATGCTTTACGGATCCCGTGCCAGTATTCTACGCATCCATCATCAGTACATAAGTAGGAGACTCCAAGCTTTAAGGAGCCTAGTCCAGTATAGAACCTGTGAACCAACATTTCATACGTAGGCTACACAATGTTCTACAGAGCTTAGCCCAGTATAGAACCTGTGCAACAACCTTTCATACGTAGGCACCACAATGCTTTACGGATCCCTTACCAGTATTGTACGCATCCATCACCAGTACATGAGTAGGAAATTCCATGCCTTGCGGAGCCTACGCCTGTATAGATATTCCTATGTACGTAGTAAACACCATTCTACCAGCTACTTACATATGTAGCAAAACAACACAGCAGTAATTTACGTATACCGGTTGATGACAAACTTCATGGCACCGCCTACTTAATACTAGCTACGTATGCGACACGGTTCCGGCTACAACTGTCATGCTGTACTGTTTTGCTATGTAAATTACGTAGCCCGAATACGTATTTTTTTCTCAGTGTACGATATAAACGCGAAACTATAGGCGTTTGTTTATTTCTTTTTTTTATTTACTTTCACGTCTAATCGTCTAACAGATTTAGTTGAAATATAGGTAGACAGACATACGCCATATTTTGTCAAGGAAATGCATGGTTTATGGGACGATTTTTCCTACATCTGTTTGACTTTACATAGTTCGAAATATCACAGGGATAGTTGATAGGCTGGGAAGTGATACAGAATACTTTTGTTGCAGGAAAAATAATGGTTTTTAAGGGATCGGAAAAAAATATGACTCTATTTTATGCTGAAACTCCTTAAACAATGTTACTGTAATTCGGCATATAGCTAAAGTAAAGGCTGTGGAAGAACATAGAAGAATACATTTTAAGGAGGATCTGAAAATAACATTTCCATACTCATTTAATAGTATTAGTCGTTTTTTATTTATTAAGGATAGCCATAAAAAGGATTTTCGCGCAGGCACAGCCGCGTGCATAAGCTAGAACTTAAAAAAAATATTTGTAGGGTATCTGTGTATTCTCCAGTGAACTGTTTCAATTCAGAATTTCTGTAAGAGTGCCGAAAACGGGATGTGATTAATTGAATTGGATCACGTCATAAGGTACCTGTTAATCGATATAATTTGTACTAAGGTTTTTTAAATAGGTACATTTAGATGTAAGTAGGTATGTATAAGGATAATGATTAAAATACTAAATCGATGGACAATATATCTTATCGAATAATAAGTAAACACCAAATATTTAATAGCAACACCGTACAAAAAAATTGTTTTAGTATAAAATAAATAACCGTGAAAATTTCAGTAAGTGTTTAGAAAGCCCAAAATAGATTAAATTAAAGGGATGTTCAGGTCACAATACTTATTATAAGATAGGATGACGTGCATGACTTACCTTATTAATAATATACATAAGTTAAAATAGTTATATAAAATTTTAAACAAAAGAAAAATACCTGTTATCTGATCAACTGTTAAATTTGGTACACTCATATTGACAAAGGAACACTCAACGTCAAACGAAAACTCTCCGCGGTCCAGCTCTAGCTCCACACACTAATACATCTTCAGAACCACTGAATCATAAGTACAAGAAATTCGATCACGAGCTCATTAACAGCCAATACTGATGAATTAGCACCGCATCAGCCAAGTTTCCAAAACTGTTGCACAACGAACCGGTCGGGTTATGGGAAAGAAGTGTTATGACGGCGCGGGCGGCAGTCAAGTGGTTCCAGTTTTACACATTTTAATGACGACAACCTCTACACTATTAAAATGTTGTTAAACTGTCATAAAGGGACCCGATCTTTAGCCGTTTAGAAATAATTTATAAAATAAAAAAGTAAGTATAATATATATTAGTTTTTGTTTACACATTATGGACAAGACCGCGCCGCGGAGTGGTTCGGCCAGAACAAGATTAGAATCGTTGTTATCGTAATACGCATAGGTCCTTTAATCACTCAAGTCGTCACCGATAATGTAGTTTACTATGTGAGTTAAGAATATTACTCACGTCGCGACTTTGATGTGGCATTGGAAAAATATGCTTTTTTTCGTAAATATTTCGTAAATGATGTGGAATCTCTTAGCAATAGAATTGTCATCTACGAATTAAAAAAAATAACTTCCATGTTTTTTACTGTTAAAGTTATTTGGTTTCATTGAGTAGGAGCGCCAATTATTGTATAATAAGTAATAAGCTTCAATTAAAAAAGTAACCGGTTCTGGATTTCCGTCAATCTCAAAAAGAAAATCATTAATCCGGTACTTGACTGCTAGCTTTTTATCGAATGTAAAAACGAAATTTTATTCTAAAAATGTTTGAAGTTGTGAACGTGAACGTCATTATCCAAACCGCACGTTAATTACGGATTTTATTTTATACTTTGTATTTATTTCACATAATTATGCTTGCGTTGACCTTGAGTTTTTGGTCTCTAGGCTAGACTATTTTTATTCTTGGAAGACTGCTATAAAATATTATATAATTATCTAAAGCCACCTCCATTTGACTTACGACATCTGACTTGTGTGAGCTTAACGAATGACTTTAAAAATTAAGGAAAATATTTAGAGTCGCTCCTTATCGCCAGTTGTCTTCTAACATACATAGAAGTATAACTATCTTAGTTATAAACATATATAATACGCCAGACCTATCTACCTACTTGTTTATTTAGTTTAGATAAAGGAAGGGCGTTGAACATCTTCGGTTATCTACCGTCCGCGTCTATTTAATACATAAGTAAGACGTATGTGCTATAGTAAATTTGATTGTTTTATAAGTATCTACTGTTTCTGCCTTTAGTCAATAAGATAACTAACAGTATTTGGCTTTCGACTTAATAATCATCACTTTCCATCAGATGAGTTGAGTTGATGCCAAAGAATTAAATTGATGCGAAAAATTATAAAAAGTAGCTGGTAATTGAAAAATCGCCTTATCTTAGTGAGGTTCGGAAGCGCCCTTTCGTAACTTACCTTATTCTATTGGAGTCGGTCAAGAATCGATGGAGCGTACGAGTATAAGCTTCAAACTTATGAAATACATCTTCCGAGCTTCAAAGTCAAGCTGCCAGCTTTCAGTTTTTATAGACCGTTGGCTATATTTCGGACAGTGTAACGCAGTAATAGTAGTTCATTGTGTTAGCTTATTCAATAATCTCAGGGGATTTAAAAGTGTACACTGGTTATGACAGCGGGAAGCGTGTTTGTCATTCTGGAGCCGGCCTTATGCAGGCCTAGGTGTTATATAGGCACCGAGTGCCGTCAAAATATGGTCAAATATATTATATTAATATTATCAATAAAAACTACGGCTTGTCTTTCTTCTGGTAATCGCTCACAATTGCGTCAACAATTAATTATGAAATATATTTTACTAAGCAGATATTTTACTGCCGCCTATACCTAGTGGATAGGACGATTAAATTACGCCACACGATAAGAGAGATTGAAACATTAGAAAAGTTTACTGGTTGGGAATTACATTACATGTGCATTTTTTATTAATAATTTCAATCATTTTTTGAACAAATTGTCGTTTTTGACATTTGATATAAAAAAAGTATCTCAGATGAGTAGCAGTTACGTATAACATCCCTGTTGCACGAACTTATTCCTATTACGGCTTTATTATACTGCTTTAACATTTGTACCTATAATTCCTCTTAACATATAAGGTTGACTGGAAGAGATCCCGTAAGGGATAAGTCCGCCATTGTATATTACTCCTGTTAAAGTTTTGTACATATTTTATTTTATCAATAAAGAGTTTACATACATACATACATTATATTCTTATTCTACCTATTACGTTTTGTCTTCAGTAAACCAGATGCAGGACGGGATTACATCCTTATGCTGTAGGTAGATAGATATATTTACCTTTTAATGTCATAAAGTTTCTCCTTCTATTAGTTGGAAAGATGACTTCCTTAGGTTTGCAGGAAGTCTCTTAATTCACGTGGTTCAGAATAGTGATGAGTGGAAATTTAAGGTAGATGCATATTCAGAACTAGATCTTACGGCTGAAATGATGATGATGACTTTCAGATGGAGCGTTCTGCTTTATTCGTTATGTGTACTACTGAAGAAATATTTTTTGACAGAGGACGAAAATGCAAGAGTGAAAATACTGGAATGTGTTGTTCCTTGGGAATCAAATATTCCCAGATCAGCCGAAAACTCTTAAAATTAACAGATAACAAACACAGCTTCCTTAGATTTTATAAATCTGCAATTATCTTTATAGAGCTGCCGTTGAAGTCTATAGGATATAATGTTCTAATGGCATGGATTCAAATTTAATACTAGAATGGAGGAAGAACTAAAGTGAGTAGCTGAGTAGTGAAAAATACTATTTTATGACGGCTATGCTAGACTTGAGTGGCTTTCACTCTTTCTTTTCTAAATAAATTTGCTTCGAGTTTTTTATGTGATTAAAAGACATGGCCCCTAGAATAAGTAGATAGAGAGCTAATTGACAGTAGGAGAAATGACAGTCAAGGGGGAGGGAAAGGGCTCGAGTGGCGATCCCGGGCTGGAGGGCGTAGTGTTGGACGGATCTACCCCCAGGAGAAAGTTGTTCAGTTTCTTAAGTAGAAGCCCAGTCCTTCGTTTTTAATTTTGAGTATACATATTTACATTCATTCGCAAGTATATATTACACTCGTAATATTTATGTATCGTTCATATCGCCTGCATTCGATTTTATTCGATTTTGTCTCTCGAGCGAAGAACTTCTTAAAACAAAAACTGTAAAAGTTCTTGCACCAAATTGGTGCTAAACAACTTTTCGTTATCGTTTCTGAGTAAGAATGAATCATAAGATTTCATTTCTTACAATGGACTCTTATATTCGAATACGTACGCGTTAGTCACTTACTGTGAATGGTTAATGTTACCGTATGTTTATTATGATGGGATACCAAGTTTTCATGCCTAGTCAATATAATATGAAAAACACAAGTAATTCAGAGAAAAATATACTTACGCAAAAGTCACGCAAAATGTAGAATGACGAAGAACGAAGAAATCATTATCAAAATCACGTAATTATGACAATGGATGTCAATGTAAGCTAAATAATTAACGGATGTGTTTAGAAGCACTTAAAAAAGAATATAAATAACAATAATAAAATATATAAAGCACTTTAAAAACAATAAAACATTAAAACCACTTCAACAAACATCAGTTTCAAAAATAATTCTCTCCATCACAAATTTATGGCTCGCACTATAATTAATAAAAATATATGCATGTGCTAAAAACGTACAGCTTATTATAGTTAAAAATTGGTTTTAAGTTTATTACTTTTACTTACTTTTATTGTTAAAAGAAAGACTTTGGGACAGATAATAAAGCAAGAAAATGAAATACTGAAAGTAAAAACGAGCGAGATTGTAACGTAGGTGCGTCAACCTTCAACCATGATCACCTTCTTTACCCACTGATATCATGTCCTTGCAAAATATTTTTTGTCAGTATGCTACCGAAACGGAACGGACCACAAACGGAAGCCCTTCGGGGCTCCTATCGTCTGTGGATCTCATATCAAACCAACACGATGAAGTAGACGCGAGCAAGGCTAACAATTAAAATGGAAACTATTAATAATAATAATAATATCTGGGACAAATCACACACGGTCATCTGGCCCCAAACTAGGATTCCCTGTATCTTGGGAACCAGAGACTGATATACATACACATATATTTTTTAAATACATACATATATAGATATAATACACCCAGACTCAGAGCAAACAATTCTGCTCATCACAGAAAAGTTTGCCCTGTGTGGGGATCGAACCCACGACTCTCGGATAAGAGGTCAGGATCGCTAACCACTTAGCCACCGAGTCAGTCGTATAGTATAGGTAAATTAATATACCTTTATCTCTTAGAATGTTCTCACGGGAGTAGCATTCCAAATTCCACGCAGATGAAGTTGGAAGCAGCTGCCAGTAACTTATAAATAAAATTAAAATGTTTCTGTGTCGATGAGACCCGTGGCTTTCCTGAGATCTTTATTTGGATATATAATTATAAATATTATAAATGCAATTTCATGTCTTTCAGTTACGACAGTAAAGCAATTTAAAATCATGAAAGGAATGATTAGAATTTTTTCTAAGTAATGTTTTAATTTAAACAGGGTGCCAGTGCCAGTAGATTACTTGTATAATAAGTAGTCGCTACAGAGTTTGCATTTGTAAAATGATTCACTATTCGATTTCATGAATGGTTTTATATGTTACGGGCTAGATAAGAGTTCATGTTTTATTCATATTTATCTTCGACGGTTGCGCTTACTCACTTTCCTTCCATGAACACTTTCTTATTATTTTACTGGATATGTTACATAACTGTCTATTCAATTTTAGAATCATATTTGATTTATTGAAGGATTGTATAACTTGGTTAAATGTTTTATTTCCTTTATTATGCAGTCCAAAAATAGTAATATTATTAATATTGGGGACCATCCATAGATTACGTCACACGTTAAGGGGGAGGGAGGGGGTCAACGTAGTGTGACAAGTGGGGGAGTCTTAAACGTTGTGACTTCATATAATAAATAATAATAAAAAAAATTAATTTTGGAATTTCTGTTTTCTTATATTTAATTCTGGGCGAAAAATTGCAGACGTCACACCAGGGAGAGGGTGGTCCCACAAATGTGACCACCTGTGACAAGGACGGGGGGAAGGGGGCAAAAAATCATGAAATTCGTGTGACTTATTTTATGGATGGCCCCTTGTCAGAATATTGTTATGTATTTACTTATCAGTGTTTCATGTAATTTGTAGTTCTGATAACACTTAACTAATGATGTTGTTATTATAAATATTTAAAACATACGATAGCGGAAATTATCTACATTAACGACTATTCCAAACAAACTAGAAATATATCAGAGTACTTATTATCATTTTTGGAAGAACACACAAAGGCTATCAAACAAGTTTAGTTATGTCTTAACTTTATGAGTTAATTATATTCGTAACACATGTCATTTTGAAACTTTTGTAAATCTTAGAAACGAACAAAATCATAATTCAATTTTAAATGCTAGAGATACCTGTTTATATTTGAATAGAAGACCGAAGGGCTAAGGTTATCTATCACAAGTAATAAAACCATAGTCTACGATATTTTTACGACACAGCGGCTGCGTGACCACTATTGCTACTCAGCTCCCTAACCACCATCTTCAGTTCATGTACCGTTGAAAATTCCTTTATTAAGACATGAAATGTTTAGTAAACATTCACTTTTGTACGTACCACTTGAAGATTCATCAATTTATGGCTGAATGCACTATGAACATGTTCTGCGAAAGTGCGTTAGCATGTGTAATTTGAATATTGTTTACGTTGAAAGTTCCTGTTGAGTCATTTTGCATCAACCTTTAAAATAAAACACTTATCTAAACCATCGTAAACTTGATTTTAAATTGCTTAAGAAAGTGACAGCCAAGCGGTCTAGCGGGTTTACTGCCAATTGACGCCTAGCGAAGATCGTCATTTTATCATGGATTTTTACGAGCGTTTTGTCTCAACTCCAGCGTGTACCAAGTGCATGCGAGGGGGCCCCTCCGTCGACGCTGATCGTGTCATCGCGCTTTCGTTTCTCGGAAAATACTGCCTTTACATAACCCACCGGTCATTGAAATTTTAGAGACACCATATATGGGTCCTATTTAATAAAACAGGTCTTTATACAACCATTACAAATTATATTCACTTATGCAGGTAACAATATTAGCGACATTCAGCATGACTAGAAAGGATATACTGTTAAAAATATGTAGGAGTAAGTATCCAATCTTCAGGGATTGAATCCATTTAAGAGGATGAAATTAAGGAAAGTGCGTGCGTAGGTAGATGGTTGGTAGTTATTTTCATAACATGCAAAATTATACGATTTACCTCGAAAAGCAGTGTTACAGATCAAAGAAATTCACAGAAACTTAACTGAAGTCAAAACATCCTTCCATCCTCAAAACGTCAAAAAGACTGGATTTGAAATAGGTATAAAAATAAAAATTTTTGAAGAAACTTAATTTTTATTTTCAATTATTATTTAACTTTTACGCGCAAGACGCAGTGTGGACAGGCCTCCGACTCGGTGGACCGACGACCTGATGAAGGTTGCGGGAAGCCGCTGGATGCGAGCCGCACAGGACCGGTCGGTGTGGAAATCCTTGGGGGAGGCCTTTGTCCAGCAGTGGACGTCTTTCGGCTGATAGATAAATAGATTATTTAACTTCGCCTACAAAAGATTCACGATCCAAGGTCTAAATTTGCCGACAGCTAAAAGTCATGTTCATAAAAATGTTAATCGAAATATTTTTAACAGGTTTTGACAAACATTAATTTAAATAAAATAAAAAGATAAACGACGGCACTAATTAATAGGCTCATCATAATCGGTAACTCTGTAGGAGGTATCTATCTATAATATACGGACCGAAACAAGAGTGAAACTAAATTGAGACCGTACAATAAAGACGAGAAGATAATCAATTTGGATTTTTATTACCTTTGTATTTGAAAATTAATACAATTTGTAAAAAAAATATATTTTGTTTTGCGTCGTTAAATGGGAAAACCAGAGAGAGTTGAGGCCATAAAAACTGAAGGTTCTTTATCAGTTTTTTGTTAAGATACTCCCTGTTCTGTATTTCTGACAAAAATTAAGATAAAAGCATAGAGAATTTTCATTATGATCCATCGTCCTACGATACTATTCCAATTTGCTTTGGTACTATTTTAGGATTCTAGTTTAATACAGTACAGTCAGCTATAATGCACAAATTGTTCAAAGAGAGTATTTTTAAACTGACAAGTTTCTTGATAATTAACTCCATCTTAGCTGCACAACAATTGTGGTTTGGCAATAACTAGTAAATTGTAATGTTATGGTGAATAATAATAAAACAAACATCAGAAACACCACAAAACAAACAAATTACAGCCTCAATCAGTGACATCATCGTGGCATTGCGCATACGATTAGTTTTGTACACATATACTGGAAACCTTATGAGCGTTCTCGCAAAACTTTGTATTTGTTTTTTTTTTGCTTTGGTACTATTTTAGGATTCTAGTTTAATACAGTACAGTCAGCTATAATGCACAAATTGTTCAAAGAGAGTATTTTTAAACTGACAAGTTTCTTGATAATTAACTCCATCTTAGCTGCACAACAATTGTGGTTTGGCAATAACTAGTAAATTGTAATGTTATGGTGAATAATAATAAAACAAACATCAGAAACACCACAAAACAAACAAATTACAGCCTCACTCAGTGACATCATCGTGGCATTGCGCATACGATTAGTTTTGTACACATATACTGGAAACCTTATGAGCGTTCTCGCAAAACTTTGTATTTGTTTTTTTTTTAGTAACTCACTAAATTATTTTTAAAATAAATTTAGATAACGTTAAAAAACCGAACTAAAAATATATACATATATTTTTTTTGTGTGTGTACAATAAAGAGTAAATCAATATACATATTTTTTATTATCTCACCTCAAAAATTCGCAAAAAACCTTATGACGAAAAATATTCTTATAAAATAATAATATAATATTGGAATCATACAGTTCGTAACAAAATAACCGAAGAACCCGGTAACTAAGGCTTTTCCTCATCATACTGAATAGCGCCTTTTGTTTGAGAGTCTGTCTATTCAACTCCTGTTATATTCGATTTCAGCAGTCACAGAAAAAAAGTTGTTCAGTACAATATTATGAGTAGTATACACCAGATCCTACACGTATCTTGCTACAACTGTATGTTTCAGATATGGTCTATTTCAATTTGAATCAGGTTTGATAGACTATAAATCGCCTTTTATAGAGGACTATTGGACTTCTTTTTACTTCGATTTTTTTCCACTCGTGCTCTTAATGTATCATTATTGTAAATACTGAGAGGGACCTACCAGCACGAACCTACCACACACTAACTACCCTTCAACCCGAATCGTTTCGTGGTTACTTCGGTACCCCTGTAACTCAATTTCAAGTTTCAGGTTAAAATGGGCGCCTGCCTATACGGTGAGGCATGTGTTTTAAAGTCACACAAAGGCCTTGCAGTAAGTCAATACAACAAAATGCAAACTTATTCTCCAAGACTCCTTGGTCGTCAACCTGTCTCTGGTAGCATTGTTCGTGAATAGCAAAAATATTTTATTTACTTACTCGATCCGTTTGTTTGAATGTAGACTGGAAAAGGGAACTGTCTTCTGCGTTTGATCTGAATTTGTTAGTTCAAGGAAATATTTTATTATACAAAAAATACAAGACTATTTAAAAAAATATAGACTAGTAAGATCCCTGTTTTCTTGGGATAGCGTGGTTGAATCTATCACATGAAAAGAGAAACAGTGAATAAGATTTTAAATATTATTATTTGTAGTCTTTTCAAATTTTAACAGAAATGCGTTCATATTCTAAATACAAGCAAGTAGAATCTATCCGATTGCGTTACGAAGATTTCTTGTTAGATATTTTTATTGTGTTATTGTTCTTTCAGCGATAAATATAAACAATAAATTATTTTCATGGGACTTAACGTTCGCTACTGAGCAATCAAATGAAGATAGTTCTTCCCACCATTGTTTCAATAGGAGGCTGGCTATCGCTCCGGAGCTACCGAATAAACAATAGGATCATTTCACTCAATTTGTCAACAGCTGTTGGTTATTTGTCAAATTTTATTTATTTGTTTGTGGAAGGAATTCAAGATCATAGGCCTTAGATATGACATATTGTTGTGAGATTTATAGGTTTTACATGGATTATAGGCATTTATCACAATCCTATTTCTTTATCTATTGCAGCCATAGCATTATTATTTATTTAATTCACAGTTTGACTGAAGAATTTACAAAGGCTCCGAGTAGGTGTTGAAATGACAGATTTGCACCTTGTGATAGACGTGGGCCCGTTACATGTGTACTTTTATTGTGCGCCTACGCACGCACCAAACTGTATCATTACAAATCTTATACAACTACATTGCATAAAAACGCATTGTAGCTATCTTTGAACATGTTTTATTCATAACAAATATATGCGTGCTTCATTGTATTCAAATATGGTTAACTTTCGCCAATTATAATGATGCAGTTAGTGCTTTCGCGAGCAAAGACAGGGTACCTACATAGGCAATCATTTATGTGCTTTCGAAATTTTACGACTGCAAAAGTGAACCATTGCGTTGTTTAGAAACTGCAAGGGCAATGGAATGAATGGTCATGGTAAATGTAATAAAGATTTTGTATTCTCGTTGAAGCAAACTACAAAAATGTATAGTATAAAGAAGTAAAACGAAGCAGTAAACCTGTTCCGAAAATTCAAGATGATAGCTATCAATGAGACCGGTGCATTTTATTGCGTTGCATCGCACTACACCGCGATCGCTTAACAATGCGCGGTATTTTGTGCAGTGGTGAAAGCAACAAGTTTTTAAGCTAAAGCCCGAGAATTGTAAGGAAGTTAACCGACAAGAGTCGTGGACCGAACTTCTACATTCTGCTACGACTATTAATTCGATCATGCAGTACGCGACCGGGGAGTAAGTTCAATAGATGACTTAATTACTAATGATACAGGCATATGATACAGCTATATAGATAGGTCCATACAGGTACATAGGTCGAGAACGTCCAAGACAAAATTATATTAACCAGTTTAATGATATTTTGAAAAATTCCAAATATTTTGACAGAAGTACTCGGACACAATATATGATACATGAATGACTGACAATGATATATGAAATGAGTTAAATGAAGAGGCAAGATAATTATGTTAGAACAGGAGCGAATGGTGTATCCTTTTACTATCCCAATGCGAATAAGATGTAAAATGTATGTAAGGATAGATATTAATTAAACTTTTTATTTTTTTTATTTCTAAATAAATTGCAAAAAAAACAAGGAAAAAAGTGTTTGATATTTATCATATTACATTCGTTAGTTATCATTATTATATTCGTCCCGGAATGGAACCACAACAGAGCGGAAAAACAAGGAAAAAAGTGTTTGATATTTGTCATATTTTCATACGACAAAGACCTTAAAACGCTGTTCTCTCATATTTTGGACAACATACATTTTGTTGAGCGGTTGCGCTTCTGTAATGAAAACAGATAAACATTTCCCTTCACGTCCGCTGAAATGTAATGTACGGAATATCGAATTATTTATAATTGAGCATTACAATTATTTGCGAGGGCTGTAATTACTCTGACATCGGTTTTTGTGACAATTTCGCTGTCACAAATCATTCATTTCCGTTCAACTCCTGTGACAGTTGACTGGGTTTTTCATGTTTCTGACCAATTTAATATAAAGAAAACATGATATGAATCATATTTGATAATGTGTATAATGTGTATAAACGAATATATTTATAGTACATAACAGTCTCAGTTCTCACATTAAGACTGTGGTAACTATAAAATTAACCTTCTCAATTCGCATGATACGCCTTTTTACTGGCTACAGTGAAACCAATAGGAAGAAGAAGAACAGGCGTACCTGAGTTCTAGATCTAGGTATTACTTGAGAAGGAAGTTCTGCCTCTCCTATAGTATAGTTACTATTTTAGTACATATTATTAATTCAGAACTTAATTACCAATGAAACAGAAACGCGAGAACGCTGTAGAAATTTGATTTTAAAATCAATATCTTTCTATACTGTTTTATAATTTACGTAGAATGATGTACATATAACTATAACATAAATACTAAAAACTTAGCTATGTGTACAAGTGTACATTTACAGTCTGACAAAATAATAATAATAAGAACTCATAATAGCGATTACCTTAGGATAATATTTCTGACTGTACCAAAGAAAGTCGGTGCCTTTTTTCTCGGCCCATTCAATTCATTCAACATTCCTATAAAATGTTGCACTCGAAATACTTAATTCATTGAGTACGTGAATCATGCTGGGGCGTATGTGCATTTTCTTTTATTTTTATTGGCCCTTTATTGCCATTATCATAATCATTTACAATTTTAATGGGTTCCATTTAGTTGGTGTGTATTGGTATGTAGGTAGGTAGGTATAACAAGTTAAAAGTGAACGACTATACTGTTCCTTGGAAGAATTCCCGAAGATTTTTAATGTTATATTATATTATAATAGTAGGCCAATTGAAAATTTATCATTTTACAAACGGAATAGCCATTTTGTAAACTATTAAGGTGACAAATATCTGGATAAAACTGTTTCGGGCGGACCAAGGGACTCTATTATCTCGGTTTGCGAGGCGAAAAATCTTACAAAAATTTCCTTTATGAAGGCTAGTTATATATTTCAGAAATCACTGCCTCTCAGTGTTTTTTTACAGTATCAGCAATTGGATTTATTTCTATATAAAAATATTAAAATTGAATGGATTATATATAGGGACATGTAAGAAATTATTTATTTCAAAAGTTTTATAAGACTGACTGTACAACCAGCTTAATTCAATGCACTGGACATTGTTTCTGGGCCGAATTACAATAATGTGTCCCCGAAAAAAGGAGATATGCGTTGACAGCACGGCATGGCGGGGCGGCTCATCGATGCAAACTCTGGACTGCTGAATGAAGTTCCAAAAAAATAGCATCAAATTTCCCGTTCACTTCATGATAAAAACTGGCTAAGTGCGCAAAGGGTGGTCTTTTGTGAAAGGCTTCGATAGTTACTCACACGTGATTCGGAAATCTGTGGTTACCCGAAATAGCTGAAAATCATTTCACTGTCATTGCTTGACTATAGAACCCTAAAACCGAAATGCATCCTTCATCATTGCATGCATGCAATGCAATATTCACCGCGCATCCCATGAGATTGGAAAAGGTTAAAAACAGGAAAAAAATGAATTTTAATTCAAAACCTCAGTCCAACACAAAGTATGCGTATATTTTTTATGTTATTTTATTAAGAATCAAATAGTCTTATAAATGAAATAGCTTAAAAATACATATTATAATGTAAACTTATAGTTTCCTATAATATAAATACATTAATGTAACAAACATTACACGCAAGCAACCAACACCAACTGCGCTGGGACCTTAGGCCCCTTCAATCTTTGGTCTGAGGGCCCCTTACACACGTGCGAAGTGCACGACGAGCAATGGAACCATCGAAAGATGAATCACCCTAGAAAGAGATATTTTGATACTAAATATAAATATTACATTACAGCAATTACTATATTAGTTTTGTCCTATGGATTACTAGGTATAACTTGTTTAATTTTAGTTTTAATTTTAGTTTTAAATTGTGCTAACGAGTTAGAAAATAAGTCAACGTCCAACAACTTACTGTTGTACTTACTGTTTGTTGTAAATTGTAGTTTATTTGCTTATAATTGATTCACATCCTTACCAATCACATAATTTAGTATTTAAAATCTCAAGGACAGTCTTCAGTAATTTGAAGTTTTGATAGAAAGGATATGAAGAAAATATATTTTAAATGTTTTACTCCTTTTTGTCTTTTTTACCTGGTTAAAAAATACAGGCAGGTTGTTACCTACCAAAGTTCTTATTCGAATTTCCCTGTTACGAATTCGCTCACGTAAAGAAAGAAATCACAAATACATTTACCTCCGTGGTGGTTTGAGGAGCCTTAAGCTTGTAACTAGTATATTTGCTTATAATTGATTCACATCCTTACCAATCACATAATTTAGCATTTAAAATCTCAAGGACAGTCTTCAGTAATCTGAAGTTATGATAGAAAAGGTATGAAGAAAATATATTTAAATAACCAGTGAATATAATTTATGCTAACACAGATTTAGCCCTTAACTATCATAATGCCCAATATGATGTGCGTAAAATTGTATGCGAGCATTCCAAAGGATTTAAACTCTAGGTACATTTATTAGGATAATCCTCTTACGATATAGTGAGCGGAGTCTTGGGCTGAACTTTATTAATGTGTAGACTTTATAATATTATAACAGGATGTTTAAAAATTCTAAGATATTGGAGGTAAAATTAAGTAATAGAAAATATTAATATGTATTACACAACAATAACATACATATGATAAATAGAAACTTCGATGTGTGTGTGCCTGACATTACTCGTATCAATTACAATTATTCATTGAAAAATAATTTGCATTAAATGCATGAGAGAGAACGTGTGTCACATTTTATTAATATTAAGAAGGTTGAAATTATAATTTCGATGTTCAAAATTATAATAAAATCACAACCTTTTTGTATTAATATTTTATCCTATGCATTTTTTGAGAAAATAATATACTTAGTCACCAGCTATACTTTTTTATTAACTATGGTTACGTGCTGTAAGAAACAGTGCATATTTTATACAAATACAAATATATAGGTACAAATATAATACATACATGTGTTGAAAATACGATAGTGTTATACTTACGAATATCTTAAATGTGAAAATATGTTTGTTTACTTATTGACTTTAAATCAATCTGTGCGAAATTTGGCAAGTACAGAACCGGATAAAGGCTATCTTTTATTCTGATTCCTCAAGCAGTTTCCGTGGGATGACCAAAAATTGATTGCAAACGAAGCCTTAAACTGAAAAGTTACTACAAAATAGTTTGTATATATCACGATTTTCTCGTCAGGTTAAAATAATCGTAATAATATGATATTTACTAGTGAATAAAAAAAATAACGTACTAAACTTTACAGCACTTGCGCACCTACCGACAAGACACGACACGACACGACAGAATACTTTGTAGCTTACTGATTCGATAAATGTTTTACAGGGACGATAGTTTGTATACCTATTTTATCGGTAATTATCACTCACTGTGAGAGAAGAATCGCTGTTTATTTTTTATGCTGTTACTCCAGCAATCATATGATTGACACCAGAGATTTACCGAATCTCATAATGTTGTTGTAACAAATTTTCGATATGTATTATTTTCGTTATCGAGACATGTTATCGTTAATTTAATTTTATTTGTATAATATATGTCAAAAAATTTTAATTGTCAACTCAATATTTGCTGTAAATTGTAGTAATCTTTTTGCTACCCCCGGACTATCTATTCTATTAACTACCTTTGTATTAATTATTATTACTATCGTATTTTCATATTTATTAAAGAATATTCCAGAATCAGCTATATATTTTGATGGTTCCGAAACCATTCCAAACGAATTATTGAATAGTTTCCATTGTACAGTTGTGATAATTATACGAGTACGGTTAGTAACTCTTTTTCATGTGAACACGAATAACAAAGAGACTGCGGAGTACGCACGAATGATGTTTCTTTTCTTTATTGTGCGTAAGCGATCGTCGTCGAGACAGTCATTTTTAGCGGCTCGACACTCACACTGTCGTGTCGTGTCGTGTCGTATTGTGTCGGCCTAGTGCCAGAGCGTTAAACACAGACGAAATGACAGAAATACTTCAAAGCCATTTTAAAGGGAAATGCTACAGTTGGGTAATTACGTGTGTATTTTTAAATTAAAGCCATATTTTAAAATGGACGTAAAAATCAACATACCCTGAGTACAAGATCCATTGAAAACAGCTATAAAACGTTTACCTTCGGCAAAAGTATTATTTAGATAACAAAAGGTAATATTTTTATGCTCCAACTTCTCGTTCGTTACCGCTATTTGCTTACAAAACTCAATATATATAAACCTATTGTTAAAATTTTAAAGGTCATCCTTTTGAAAAAACAGAGCGTCCTTCGAATTTAATGAAGTTGGCAAACTAAAAATGTAGCATTTTATTGTTCTAGAAACAAACAGGCTGCTTTTATAAAATTTAATTTTATTAGTAATTGTATATTAGATTTATAAAATTTTCGGGGTTCGGTACCTAATGCTAAAGAAACTAACATTTACGATGTTCTACGTATATGTATCTATAAATTGCGAAAAGTTGTATTCAAATCTATTAGACGTCTTCGTGTAATGAGATGAACGACAGATAAAAATAAAAAGATTTGGTATACCTTAGTGTTATATTCCAAAAAAATAATATATAATTTACCGACCCCGATAAATTTTAATAAATGCATAGATAGATAGATCTTGCAGGAAGCTGTCAGTTATTTAAACCAACTAGTTAAGGATGATCGCGGCTCTTAATAATTAATTAATAAATTGTTCTCTACTCGAGATGGATATTAAAGTCTTTCCAATTAATTAAGTACACAGTTTTCTCACGATGCAGATGAATTTTAATTACTTTTAGTTTTGTATTATTATACGTAATTGGAACACATCGATGAGTAAGCAGCTTTATGCTGGATATTTAACCTAATTATAAGGACCCGTCTGCACTCGTTGGACCACATTATGTCACGTTAAGCACCATTCTAGTGGATCAATGTTGGTTAAATTATGTTATCAAAATTGTTCCAACAGACGGGTTCATGAAAACTGTTCATGCCTGTTACTATTATGAAACTAGTATCGGAAAATAGATTTGCCCTAAAATGATTAAATATTGGTCTTGTTTTAAAGTACTCAGCATGTTTAGAAGCGTTTATGGCTCAATTCGATTTACGTGGTCGTATCGATCACGCAAGTAAGCTGATCTCTAATCTAATCGTAACCTAAATGGATTTGACTATTAGTGAAATTATGTCGACCGATTCCGTGGTTCACAAAGCACGTAAAACCGTTGGTGCCAATTGCTATCACTAGATACTATCATGTCAGAGGCCTTATACGTGGCTTATAAGGTTGGCAACTAACCGTACGACCTCTACCAATCCCCTGTATATAAATCATGGCGTTACCCACCATGGATGTCTTACCGGCGAGGTATGGTCAGAGACCCATCCCCAGCAATTGGGATGATATGGGTTCTCAAAAGCATGTTTACTGTATTTACTTTAAAGTCTTGGTAAGTAATTAACTATGAAAACCGGTTAATACATCTAACTTCAGTGCTAACATGTGGAATCTAAAGTATATTTGCAAACTTATAATTTTAGTATTAGTTACATGCAACTAGTTATTTTGCAGGCTTTCTATGCAAAATTCGCTTAAGCAGCAGAGTTGCTTTTAACTCATTCTCTGGAAGTACTACGACGACTAATATAACGTTACACGCGTTAGCCAGAGGAAAGCGTGATAATTATTTTACTACTTCTTTAAAAAATAATTTACTTAATAATTCTGTTTTAAATTTTCAACGAACATATCTAAAAGTATTCTTGATATCTAAAATATAATATAATGCAGAGGAGGTTTTAACGCTGCTACGGATTAGTCCCTGAACACACACAAATTCTTTAATACATAGATATTGAGAGAAGTATCTTGTAAACTTAAAGATATATTTCTAAATTATATGTCTATAGTAAAATACAATTATGTTTTTTATTAATAAAAGATTGTATTGAATACCTAAGATACTTCTTTGCACAAAGCTGAATCCTTATTCCTCACTGGTTCGTCCTCGTTTAGTTCTAGTTCTTTTATAATTTGACGCTAAACTATAGTTTTTGAAGTACCTAATATTAGTTTTGCTACCTTGTTTTATTTGTTTTTTTTTGTTTTTTTTTTTTACCCTCAATTGGTAAGCCCTTGGCATCATCTACTTAAAAATTTATAACTTTGCTAAAATTAAGAAAAAGTAGTAATTTTGTCGATTGTGAACTGAATGGATTGTATGAGAAGTACAGGTTATTCTTGTATTTTATATAAATATTATATTTTAATATTGTATTTTATGTAAATAATATTATGAGAAAAAGCCTCTTCATTTCAGGAACATTATTTCAATGTTCTCATATTTCGTGAATTAGAACAGCAATAATTGTAGGATGTCTGAATCCACGCCACGGCTTTCCATTCACTATTCAGAATGAATGAATCGCTAGTAGGAAACTACGCATGTGTTGTGTGGTGAACGCAAAAGCCTCGGGCAAAAGTTTTACCGACCGAGCGTAGATATATAAACCTTTCATCTATTGTAGAGTTCTGAGTTTTCAATCTGTTGAGTGACGCGGTGGCATGTGAAAACTAATACTACTGAAATAATGTGATGAAAATATATTGTTGCAGCCTGGTGGTTAAGAAGCTTTACGGAAATTGGAAATCATACTATAATAATTTTAATGAAATATATTATATGATACATGGTAGTTTATATTTAGCCTTTAGACTTTTGCAATAAATTGTGTTGTAACTAAATTATAATGGTTTTGTCTTCATAAGTACCTTAACATCAATCAGGTCTAACAAAGACCGCTGAAACTAGATATTTGAACTGGGGTTTCTACTAATAAAACTGAAAAACTTTCCCCATGAGTTCAAAATCGATGCAAATAGTTTCAGCTAATGTATACAGGTTGAAATTTTTAAGGGTTAGTCAGAAGCAAGTATAGAAGACAGGAATTTTTTTTGAAAAGATCCGATCGACAATTATTTTTTTCAGTTTCCCATACTAAATCTGAATAGTGATTAGAGAATTTGTACGGGAAACTGAAAAAAGAATGTAAATCGTTTTTTTTTCAATATGTTCATTCTATACGTGCGCGTACTTCTGAGTAGCTCCTTAAAATTTCAAACGCACTTATTTTTAACACACAAATTAGACATTAGATATGTTTTTAGTTTTTGAAGAAAGTATAATTTACAAGTTAAGACACAATTTAGTGCCTTGCTCACAGAGCTCAATTTCGTTAAAGTTAGCCTGTTCAATGCACAGAAAAGGTTATTATCGTAGTTTGTTTGGACGAAAAGTTTTGTTAAATTCTGAAAAGTCCTCTAAACCATTTTTTCAATATTATTATGTTGCTATTATAAATCCAATATTCAATTATTTCGTTATTTTGAGGTATTTATCTACATCCATCCAATACCATCGATCGATCTCATCATTACCAACACTCAACAAAAGCATCGTTTCAGTGCACTCGCGGTCTCGCGCATCATGCAAGCTATCGAAGATTTAGACACATGATCGATCATAAGATGTCGGTGGCTGTGAGCATTAGTATCTACGGACTCCCAATCAACTCCACTAATCACAGAGCAAGTAACCTACTATAATTACAAGTTGATCTGCTTTGCATGCTCTGTGATCTGGAACAAATGTCAATTAAGAACCTGCCTAAATTAATTATATATTCAAGGTTGAATTTGGCGGTGCGTATTCCGGTTCTCGCTACAGCTCTATTTAACTTTATGCAATGAATAGCTATGATCCTCGTCCGTGATGGGTATTATATACCGTGCCCATATTACACTGTCCAAGGAACTTCTAATGTAGCTAGAGGTGGATCTTCAAAATAATTCTAAGATCACTTTTATCAAAGTGTCAATCGATAATATCAGTATATCGTGTAACGCTTAACATGTTAAAAACAAACTTCATAATTCAATCGTAAAACAATTTTGTTATTGTTATTTCATTTTTATCTTATTGCTAAAAAAGTGTTTTTTTTTTCAAAAAGTAAAGATTCTAGTTTCTCTGTAAAGTTTATTAAGTATATGCATTGAATTTCTTTGACGCCTATCAAATCCGAAAGAGACAGTGCATTTGCCAAATATTTCGTGAAACACTTCATAGGTGGAGTCACTAAGTTTATAATCAGTCCCAAAATTCTAAGTCTCTAATATTTTGACCTGTTGAAGAAATAAATAAGTACGAAAATAAATTATTTATACTATTTAAAGATGATTAGCTGGAATTCATTAATTGCATAGAAATACGAAAACATTCACATTTGAATTTTGGATTAGTAAATAAATACGAACCGTGACTCAGCTGTTAACGAACCGGCCGGGTATTCAATGTAAATAAACCACTTGTGATGGATGATTTCTACCAGCTTTGCCTATCCGGTGTGGCAATAATTAGTCATCGTAATCCACTTCCGGCTTACAATGGCCTGTGGACAGGTGGACGTTGTAATTCACCTGGTAATCGATTTGGTATAAAAAGAAAATAACAGAAGGCGAATTATTTTTTTATCTCGCAATACATTACGTAGACCGACTAAAGTTTGTTACATTTTGTGTGAAGGTAACTGATCTGTCTTTTTTATACAACGCACGCAACCAGCTTGTGTCGCAACGCAATAAGTTGCCTCCGCTTTTTCTCAGCATAGATTATAAATCCCACTCGGCATAGCAGAAAAAGTAAACAAAAAATATATACAGCAACAAAATAACGGTTGCACTCCGAGCATCAAGATCGCGCGATAGAGTGCGTGCGCGCGTCGATGCGGGCGGAACATCAAACGAGTTATCATCGCTCTCGTTTTAAACACCTACTTACCAAACACATCACAATGCTCGGCGTTAAAACACTAACCTGACATTTTAGAATTCTCTTCTTTCTGCGACGGATTCGTGACGTGACATTCGATAAGGAGATCTTTATCAGGAAATGTGATTGCTATCTAGAACCACTGCTGCCTTCGAAGATATTTTCGATTGTAATTCTTAATTTCAAATAAAGTGACTCGAGGCTGAGACGTCACAGCCAATTTAAAATGTAAGCTACCGGAAAAGTAGATTAGCGAAGATTTCAAGAAGAGTAAATGGATGGTTCAGCAAATAAGGGGTTTTTTTGCGGCACAGCTCATATCATGAAAACTTTGGTACATATAGAATTTTTTTCATTAAAAACTGTTTATCTTAATATTTTCTAACCAGGCACTTAAACTTTTTAGTATCTAAATATAATTTACTTGACGGAACTTGTATAAAAGTACGTAGGTATAACATTCTCAGTCTCAGTCTCTAGTCCAAAAACTTATCAAATAGGTACATCATGTAATTTGTTTATTCTTTTTTGACGTGAACTTGGCTGGACACGCTCCGCGTGTCTAGATAAAACATTTATGCCACAATGACGCTTAAATATTGTCCTTTGAATTTGCTATCATTAACCTGCCAAAATCAAAATCTGTGAAATTTATGGTTTTGGTTATTGAAGGAGAGATCTGACTTTGCTTCATCCTACCACCACGGGTGCTTACCTATATCGCATAGTGTACCAGTATATTCAAAGAGTCGGATGTATAGAAAAGTTGCAGTTTATTTATCATTAACTTTCTTGTATAAGATATCAACGCAAGCTGCAATATAATTATATGTTTCATATAAAAGACATCGACGCGAGTTGCACTTATCAATTTTCTTTATTTAAATTGAAATTTATTTTCTGAAATAAATACTACTTTGAATTGAACTTATCGGTTGTAAAAGGATTTTATTGTATAACTTTAGGAAAACCAAATTTGATTTATCATCTATCAACTGATTAATCCATCAGCTTTGTTTAAGAGGTCAACTAAAAAAAAGTGTATTTAGTATTATTTACTTTCTTGAGCAGCAGGCACCATAATATCAGGTATATTACCACTCAGCACGTGCAACTGTGAAACTTATTTTGTTTCTTTTACTATGCATGGACACTTAAGTTATTGCGCGACCTAAACGCAATCTTCGACTCCAACTATTTGCATACAAAATACATACAAGGAAAATTATGTTATCTGCACATGGTTATATTACCTATAGTTAACTTTAGTTTAAGTGTTTAGCAATGCAATACATAAGTTGGAACAATGGTGCGTGGGTGGCTCATTCCACGGGTCACGGAGTGACTCTCACTGTCTTTAGTGTGGTGGCGTGATTCGGTAACAGTCTGAACTGGTCACATAATATTAATAAGAATAATACAATATAAGAAGAATATCTCGGAAAAAACACACACATGGTCAACTGGCCCCAAACTAGGATTCCCTGTATTAGCTCATCACAGAAATATTTGCCCTGGGTGGGGGTCCAAACTACGACTCTCGGATCAGTAGTCAGGAGCACTAACCACTGAGCCACCGAGTCAGTCTATACGGCTCTGAATAGGATCGCGCACAGGCGATGATCCGCTGAGATTGACAGGATCAGTTGATGAATTCTAGAATATTCTGTGTTCGCTTAGATCTCGTTTATCCTACACGTACACGTGCTGGATTTATAAGTACCTAACTACAATATTATCAAAACTATACCTTTTAATTTGAAGTTCATACAGTGAGTGGCGAAGATTAATTTAGCATAACTTAGATAGAAGACAGTTTGACAAACCGTAACTTTTTAAATGAATTACAGATAACACACATAAGAACATTTTAATTCAATGAAGCATTGAAATATAACTATTCTCTCTTCATAACTTTTTAAAATGACTATTACCTACATAGTCTCTGACCAATGTGCACTGTGAGCAATAACCCTATTCCTGATTAGCAGTTTAGATTTCGTAATAGTTTAATAATATATTAGTTGTTGTTGCCATTGCAGAATATTCAGTGAAATTTTGCTGCGTGGGATTAGAACGTCGATTGTATTGATATGTACCTATAAATGTACCTATAAATCTAACGAACAGACCTAGAAGTCTTAATGAGCTGCCACTCAAATCATTTTTTTTTGTAAAATAATAATTTCCAAAGGAATCCATTTTGCGTTTAATTATTTAGTAGCCGAGGAAACTGCAGTTGACAAAGATTTTATAGATGTAACGATTTTCCTGCTGGATAAATTTTTAATTTTATGTATATTTACAGTTTGTTTTTAATATATATTTAAATCGCGAGAAGTACTTACTATTCTTATTTTGATAAAATAAAAATTAAACTTTATTAATAATTGGCGTTGTCTGAAGACAATTCTTGCGCAATAACTATTTAATGAATTTGCCAATAAAATTGCTAAAATTTTCACCCCGACAAAAAATATAGGTTTCACCAACTCAAAGCTAACAGGAAGGGTTTAAAATATTTGTCTTGACTCTAAGGGAAAGGAAAACCAAACAAAGAGTAGAAAACGCATCGATATCCTGTATTTATCTAGTATGTTACCTGAAGTGTGTATGTATTCTTTAGTAAAAGGTACATCACGATTGTGTCCGGCTGCTCATCCATTTCCTCAAAGCTCTCATGCGTAATGCATTACATCGCTTGATTGAGCCTTAACGTAAACGTTATACCAAAGAGTTATGTGATTACTTAGCATGTGTTTAGTATATTTTAATATTCAAATCTCTATTAATAGACTGATTAAAACAAAAACAAAAATGCGTGAAAAAACACTTCTTCTCAAAAAACTTCTTCTTCTTCTTATAATTTAAAAATAATAGGGAAAATGGTGATAATTCCGACTATTCTAAGTTTCATTATTTTGTAAGGTATAGGTATGTATAGCTACCCTTAAAACCTTATAACTTTAGCTTCACCTCCGTATAGAAAATTCAAAAGGAAAGACGCCAAAGACGACAAAAAAGATATAAGTACATCTAAGAACAGTCGACCTCAGGCACAACGTTGCGCATTTTTGTAATGTTTATGAACGACGGTCTCTTCATAATTCAAACTGGGGCACAGATTATCCAATTTAATCGACCTATTTTCTCGGTGCTATAGCTCAGTAAAATATAGTTGAATAATTAGGTTACACACTGCAGCTTCAACGAGGCGGTACGTTTCAAGTTGAGCCTAGAATAGCTTGAATAAGCGGGCAAGAACATCATGATTGTACCGTTGGCCTCTTGCTTGTTTCTTATATTAGCTGCTAAAAGTTGGGATAAACTTTTTATGTACTATTTGTAATGTAGATAAAACTGTAGAAAACGAGATGACATTTGATAGCTGAGAGATAAAAAGTAATATTTAAAATGGTAAATTATCAAAATCAAATATGTTTGGCTCATGAAAAGTTTTTCAAAAGAACGATTTTTATATTTAACATTACACTCCATACAATGAGTTAGTTAGTACCTCTGGTTAGTCAGGATCAAGTAAAGAATACAGGAAAATATAGAATATTGAAATAATCCGATCTACAACTTCTTTTTAGTGTCCCATACTAAATCTGAATAGTGAATTAAGAATTGGTATGGGAAACTGAAAAATACGTTGTAGATTTTTCAATATTTTTCCTGTGCTTGATACTGATTAACCCCTTAAAATTTCAAAAGCACTATTTTAATACCCCGTATAAAAGTATTTGCTCACTCCGTATAAAAGTTATTTGCTTAACTAGGGCAATATCTATGTCGCGCCAGTAGCTGTCAAGCGTCAACAAGTTCAATAATAGCCAGTGTAGTCGTCAAAACAAAATGTCAAAGGTTGTGAATATTCGTTTCACTTTGCGTTCGTTCTTCTAAAATATTTATTTTTAATATATTTAAATATTAGCAAAAATATATTTATTTATTTATTTATTTATTTACACTTTATTGTACACGGAAAAGAGACACAGACAGACATTAACAAGGAAAGAACATACAAAAGGTACAGCTTATTTCTATTAGTTTTTTTTCCAGCAGACCTATATGTAATATAATATTTAATAAATGTTATATTTATGTCGAAAAATAAGAAAATATAATACGTTGAGAAAAATATCAGTCCATGCTTTTACTAATCCAGTGCATATTGTTTACTATCCACCTTCAAGTACTTACTCATATGTTCAGAAACAGGAGTGAAAACAAATTCAACCGTTCATGGTCTGGAAGCCACTAAGGCCGAACGCACAAGAGCGCGCAAGCGTGAGCATGCTGGTCAGCCATTGTTTATGAACATTATTCGGCGGCTGAAGCACAGATTGACCGAGTAGTAAAATAACCTTTTCGCGCCCGGCCAAAACACTGATATGCAGTGGATATGTCTATATGCCATATTGTGAAAACGGTAATAACCCAAATCTAATAGAAGAAAATATATAACTCATAAATACATAACGCTAACACGATAGACTGTGAGGTGATTCAGAAACATCTTTACGAGAGTCCATTCACTAGGCTTACCGGAGCTATGGGGGGACTGTATTTGATTTATTAAGAGCAATGTCTAGTCTAAGATAAAATCTCTTCCAATGGCATTATGAGACTTTGACATTTTGCGATACGGTCACCCTGCTACTAACTGAACCTATTCGGCGTGGCCACCCGACCATGTGTAATTACACGCTTTACTGGCAAGGGACGCTATAGTTTAACACAATTGACCGATTGTTTTTAGAAATCCACTGTGAATAATGCTTCTATTGGTAGGCCTTGCGAAAGAGGACGGTAGGAGCCCGTGTAGATTATTCTGATTGAATTGAAAACTAACAAAAAGTAGTATTGTTTGCAAATTGAATCTTCATTTATTGTGCTTAGGTAATTAGTAAGTATAGGTATAGGTAAGTAAGACTAACACAATGTTATTTTAATATTCGTACGTTATGACTACGCCGTAATGTAGGGCAGGGATTGATCCATTGTACAAAACAGCTGTATGCAAATAGTTTTGTATGATGGTCCGTTCGGAAATTCAGAAATATTCTGCCTTAGTTCAGCATTCAGGAGGTGTAGCCAATACTTACGCATACGACATACAGCCAATCCTAGTTTGGGGCCAGATGACCGTGTGTGATTTTTTCCGTGATATTTATTTTGTATGCGCAAAAAATCCTCTAATATCGTATTAAATAATTTTACAATAACACAAATAAAAATGGGCATTTTACTCGATTTTATATGTACTTACATAGAGTAAGTACCAACAGCCTTTGTTAAATAATTAAATCAGATGAACAACTATATTTTTATGTAAAACGCATCCGGCAGTATCTTGGACCAAACAACGAATGTAATGATCGATTTATTATTCATTCGCAATGAGGCAAAGTAAAATGAATCAGTTATATTGTGAGCAAATAATTTGTTACCTAACATAAAAAGATTTTAGTTTTACGGGCCATTGAAAATTACTGAATTTACATCAGGTGTGTAACCATTTTTTCAAAATAAGTTTATCGTAAAATAGTACAAATGCTTTCAAATTTGTATTTTATTACATTTGCAAATTATTGACATTTGAAGGGTAAGACTACGTTAACTCCGTTACAGATGTTTTATGATGCGGCTTCGGCCTCGCAACGAGTAAAAATATGTAGATATGCTTACATAATATATTTCAAAGACTCTCTCCTTTTCGCCTCGAATCTAACTCAATTAAAGATTGCTACAAAATGCTGGAAACACAATTGAAAAATAATAAAAGATAAGTAATTCTCGTATATACTTACTTACATATAAAAAAAAGTTTAAAAACTAAAACCCGACTACGGAAAAATATCTGTCTGATACGTATGAAACAAGAAAATATCATAAAGCGATGTTCAGAGGATAGCCGTGGTCGAATACCACCTCGCCCTAACTGTATTACTATAAAATATATTGTTTTATAAACAACCCTTAGGATAAGGTGGAAAGATTTTTCCGTAGTCGAGTTATAGTTTTTAAACTTTTTAAAATTATTTTGGAGTTTGGCTCAATTATCGAGCGAATGCAAGCAAAACAGTGAGCTATACCTAGTAATATATACATATTTTTGAAATGTGCTCTTTAATCTCTTTCATTTAATACCCAACACAGTAACTTTTAAGAAAAACATTTTTTTTGTTCATGAATTTATGTCCTCTAGAGGGCGCCATATTGAATTTAGTGTAACGTCACCTAGCTAGTCACATCTCAGTCGATAGAAAGTGACGATGTAGTCGAGGATGATATACGCAAGCACAAGTAATGCCTATTCACTCTTGCCTTGAAGATCCCCAGGTTATAATGAAGTCGGTTAAAAACGGGCGAAGAGACACACTAGCAATTTAAAATCGTATAAAACGAACGGGTTGAGTATGACACATTTTTAGCGCGACATACGGAACATTAATTTCTATTGGCTAGGATAGCCGTAGACTATCCTATTGGCTTTCAACTGTCAATTTAAAAGTAAATCGGTCGGCATCGACATATGTAGACTGATTTAATGATACGTATGTATTAGTAGGTTAGTACAATAAAGTAGGCAGTTAAAAAAAAAACGTTTTCACCTGATAGATAATGTTAGAACTAAGGAGAAATTTCCATGCCCACTACATTGAAGGACTGAGCGCCTGCCGCACCGGTTCTATACACCGGAATCCTATCAGACAAATGCCGCTAACCCAAAAGGAATGAAAATGAAGTACCTAATGGATTTTGAAAGGATCTATTTTGTGTATTTTTCGTTAAATTTTTAGAAGATTTTTTACACTGGTTACACCCAGGCATACTTAACCTATTTATAATGTGGTGATAAACTGGTAGAACCTATTCTTAGAATTCAATAAACTTTTATAACTTCTATTCAACAATAGAATTGATACTGCGTGATCCATTTCCTACAGCCATTTTCATCAACTTTGCCATAAAGGTCAATTAATATTAATTAAAAGAGACCCACATTTATAAATGACCACTTCCTTGTTATGTGACTGTTTCCTTTGCAGTCACCCTTTTTAATTCAATATTAAATGAATCGAGTATGATGTATGGTATGGTTTCAATAAGCATTTTATTCAGAATGTACAAGTATTATTTTTACGTTCACGGCAAGAATTAATCTTAGAGCGACAGTCGCCATGCCCGTATTTTAACGAAAACCCGGCAAATGATCCTCAAATGTATTATAATAATTTAGACGAAGAGATTATCTTTGATTAAGGCGAATTTCTGTACCGAACAAATTACCATCGTAAACAGTAGCTCATATCTAGGAATATGTGTGCGTATACGTATTAGAAATTTAATCTGTTATTTGCGATGCCGTTTCAACAGTTTCAAATTCCTATAGTAATTGCGTTACTTACTAACTACACATAACTTGCGTGAGTGAAGCGCTGCAGCGGAAACATGTTCAATAATGAGTAGCGGAGTTGTTCGCTGATACAGAGACGTGCCGCGCGAAATCGCGTGTTCGTTCGGTCTGCTGAGGCTCAGAATGTTGTCCGGATCACTTTCTTACCATTGATGGCTGTTTAACTACTGTCAATTGTAAAATGGAAACCCCTTTCTCAACTCATTCAATTTCACCGATGAAATTTGCAAATGATACTAGTCTATCGTTTAGACGCGTTAACTCGATCGTTAAAGTCGACAGTGAAATTTCATTCCCTAAAGCTAAATCGATAACATCCGATTGCTTCCTTAGTTTCATCGATCGTAAAAAAGGTTCTCATCTATCTAAATAAATAATTACCGATTACATACTTAGTTGATTCTGATCGGCTCACTATAGTTACAATGATTGATGACATACCACATCATTTACAAGAACCAGTTCGTAGCGAGTAAGTCGTGAAAAAGAAAGCAATTGTCAAAATAATGAAATAAATCACGCCCCAAGTCAATTAAGACGAAAACAAACGTAATAAAGGCCTCAAGCGTAACACAATATTCGGTGGCACGCACGAGTGGTGGCAGACAGGCGATTGCAATCTCGCGTCTAAAGCCGCCCGCGCCGCGTTCGATTGCCATCGACGCGCGCTCGGCTAGGAGGCGGCTCGCGAGGACTCTGTCACGTAGATTAATATCAATAGGCTTTGTTACAGCCTTCTGAGGCTTGATTGTATCGGTTCACTCAGTATGACATGAAAGAAGTAAGTGTCTTGTTAATTAAAACTTAGTAGAAAAGTATTTCATTACTTTATATGAGGATCAAATTTATATAAGGAAAAGAGTAAGCTACATGCATACATATAAACATATTAAAAAAAAAAACAAAAAGACAAAATACAAACTTATTGTATAACGTATTTGAAAACATAAATTTAACACCGATATATTCTGGTACAATTTCAAAAGATTAATACCCTCGACGTTCGTCTTCAAACTCATAGAAATACGAGATTAACAGAGATTTGCGTCGTGATTCCTATTTACGAATTGTCAATAAATTTCCACCGTCCCGTAATTCAAACCCAAGGCGTATGAAACATGGTGCAAGTGATGAGTGAGAATTGTTTCAAAATGTAAGAAGCCAGGCGGGGGATGCAGTTAAGGTAAAGTGTAGGTGTTACATAAAATTTATTAGGTGACCTACTGATGAGCTACGAACTTACTATTGCAAAACATCTGCAGTTTGCGATTGCTATATTTTAAAATTTATTGTGATTGATGGTGCGCCTAACGTTAGTATGGAATTAACGGTCAGCGACGGTAGTATAAAAGTTGTGCAATTTAGCTGCAGGCTTGATATACCTACCTACGTACGACCATACGCGAGGCGGCATATGTCGAGAACCATCCATTTAAAGTCGCTTCGAGCTGTCTCTTTTATTTTTATTTTTATTGCTACTTAGTTGTGTAAATCTCCGTATGTATCAGTTTCCTTAGATGTTAATTGCAGTGTAATGATGATTTCACTACTCCGCCTGACCGGATAATAAAGTCTCGAAACAATAAAATCTCTTTGAACTTGGGAAAGTTTACGGTATACCTTCGCCAAGACAATCTTGACGTTCCGGCAGGTAGGCCAATCGGCTGTGGATCTCTCGCCGACTCTTATCATCGGTATCTTGTGCGCATCGTTAGCCGGCAAAACTTTATCACAATCTCTGTTCGCTTGTGTGGATGACTTGCTGTGGCCGTGGCTTCCGTGACTTTCTTTGTCTGATGCGTTAAGGATAGATAAGAACACACCTATTTTATTTTAATAAATATAATATATTCACTGTAGTGAACCAGAAGCTGATATAGGTAGTTAATGTTCTTAAGTGTATACGATTAAATAACATACATACAAAGAATAGAAACACCCAGACTCAGAGCAAACAAATCTGGCCATAACACAAATGTATGTTCTGGATGGGTATCGAACCCACGACTTGGGACTGTTAGTCACATGGACACAAATTACTCATTTATAATACATATAATATATGTATACTTTTTTCAAATATTTGCGTTTAAAAATTCGTTCTTTTATTTGATTTCCAGTTGGATTTTCATTTCCAAAGGTCCATTGAAATCGTACACTTTTACCGGTTCATTCTTACACAATATGAACCCTTGAATCAAATAACAATGATCCGTATACCTAGCAGTAGAACGCGTTCATCTTAGATATGTGATAAAGCATTCCTAGCCTATTCAAATTCCCACACGGTCTCGAGACTCGATAACAATGTGGATTGTGGAACGTAGAGGTATGACTTCCATACTCGCAGTTCACAAAACACCTTTATGTTTACCCGACAAGGGAAATACATATCGAGAACTCAATCAAAGAGTTATTTGTAACAAGCAGTAAATCATATGTCGTGTAGGAACATAAAGGAACATCAAATTCTTTGCGTACGGGACAAAGCTTTGGCTTTAGGTAGGTACTATCCGAATAAGACTTCTATTATTAATTAATTCCAATAATTACTTTTACTGGTAATATTGTATAGATATGTTATTGTTCAAAAGAAAAATCTTTACTGTATTTCTGAGGACTTCGTTTCGTTGACAAAAATTACTTTGGTTCTGTCTGTTGTGCCTTTACTTGTATAATTTGTATAGTGTCACAACTAACTAACAGGTTCTAAGTTAACAAGGGTTCCTTATAAAATTGGCAAACTAGGTTCAAATTAATTTACAGTATTTTGTTTTAAGTAGATAGATAACTGATCAGTTAATAATAAGTAAAAAGTCTAGTTAAAGGATCACATGTAACGATTTTGTTACACCGTTCCTTGAATTATTATTCGGCATTCTAAATTATAGTGAGAAAATATTGATTAAAGTTAATTCACTAAGGATTTCTTTGTATTATTTCATAGGGTTTTGTGATATCGCTTTGATAGTTCTGAACTGACATGGTATTGCCTTCCAATGTTCCGATGTCGGTCGCGATAGCAGTGACAGGGGCTGCGTTCATCGATACAATACATTACTTATTCACTATTCAAACAGGATACTGGATACTACTAGAAGCGAGTAACAAAGCAGCAGTACATAGATAGTAGGTGAGCCAAACTCTTAGTACTAGTCATACAGCTGGATGCATACAAGTGATTTTATTACCTTCAAATTAATGGCCAATGAAATAATAATAATAATAATATCTAGGACAAATCACACTCGGTCATCTGGCCCCAAACTAGGATTCCCTGTATCTTGGGAACCAGAGACTGATATACATACACATATACTTTTTTAAATACATACATAGTGATCACTAACCACTTAGCCACCGAGTCAGTCAAATGGTCAAATAAACAGGTGAATACCCAAAAGAGTGCCCATTTGAATGATGAATTTCAGTTATTTAGGTTCATTTCAATTATTTGTTATGATATGTATTAACTCGCGAGAATAAATACGAATCACGCAACATTATGCTTGGCAGCGACTCGTTAATTCGTTGTAGAGTTGTTATCTAACTTCAAAAACTTCAAAAACAACCGACTTTCGAAATATAAATCATATTTGGTAGGATTAGTCTACGTTTTACGGACAGTAAATAAGTCATTAAATTTTATTTCAATTTTTTTGCTGTTTTATAAAAGGAAGATCTCAAAACACGTGGTATAATACGTGAGGATGTAAGTTATACCAGTAGGCTCAAGCTTCCAGCTGTCTGTATACAAACTAGAGGCACTTCGCTTGCTAAGTAAGTAAATATTGCTACGAGTATTGGAAGGGATCTTACTTAGGCCAGTCGTAAATATTTATTCTCACACTCTAACTTGCCAACTTGATTGAATAGAAAGTTAAGCTTTGGTGTCAGTTGTATGACGAAGCAGTTATCGCTAGATTAATTTATTTCAGGAAACTCGACCCTGGCTGGATGTTTGCTCAGTCAAGTTTGTAGACCAAAATTTTCCGATAAAGGCTTTTCGATTATAGGCTACCAACACTCTGAGCCAATCTCAATATTCACAATACACGTTGCACAATAGAGTCATGTCAGGCGTGAACTTGGCTCAGCCCACGCATTTCATTAATTTAATGAAACTTTAATAAACCTACGATCTACGGTACGGGGACATATAGTAGTGCTTAACTGTATATAATAATACCTAGTTCTAAAAGCTAGGCAAACCGACAACTTTAAATACACCTACTCAACTAAGAACGGACGTGAAAAACCTTAAAAGCCCGGCAAAGCCGTTTTATTTGCCATGTGCATCAAGTGGCCTCGAAGCAACGATATTTCTGAGGTGATTTAGTGACGTGGTCTGATCCTTAATCTCGATTATACTAGAGAGAGAAAGAGTACCTATATTTTTTTTCATTCACATTTATTAATTTTCTCGTTTTGTAAAATACACACAAAAGAAACAAAGAAAAAAGAAACATGAATTCATCCTTAATAGACAAGCTAACCACTGAAACAATTTGTCGTTTCACTTTTGTACTAATTTCTAGGTAAAATTGCTTCATTTTTGTTTTGACATGCACATAATATCTAATAACACTTGTCTATAATGATTGTACGAACTGCCCAGACATAATATGTACTTACATGTAAAAAGTTATATACTGATATCGATAGCTGCACCTGTCGATAGCACATCACTTATTTCTCATTAGTCGGTTGTAAAAACCGCACGTTTGCGTCATGCAGTCTGCGCTGGACCATGGCAGTTGTGGTCAGCATGTGTTTAGTCTAAAAAGTCAACATCGTAAACATTCCGTCATGCAGCAGCCTAGCTAAATAGACTTTGAAACGGATGCTCGCTACCTACACTACAGGTTCGAATTAAAATAATTAGTAATATTTTAAATTAAAGATCTTACATACATTTCCCAAGGAACTCATTAAAGTGGATCGAAGAAAAACATTTCTCATTTTATACTTATTTTTACCGTGCGACTGATTTTTAACCGTGCTATCGCAAATGATAGGCAACGGTTGCCGTGATACACTTGGCATCACCTTCGGTCACGTTTAGAGTAACAGTACGGGTGTGTGCTACGCGACCTTGTTGTATTATGTGCAAGTTTTCTCACGATGTTTTCTTCTACTGTTAAAGTAACCGTTACATGAAAATGTACATAATTTTCGATAATTTCATTGGTACATCGGCCAGGATTTGGTGGATGATCATTACCAGTGTCACAAAAATTTGTAGGCTATGAGATCGATTACTATTTAATGAGAGTATCCAGCGACAGGAGATAAATAAACTGAACTGAAACGGTAGAGTTAATTGTCACTAGCTAACATTTATTGCAGTCTCTTCAATCCTTCGTCATTATTCATGTAGTGGAGCGTCATTCTACCTAGTTGGCGTCGATTCAATTAGTCGAGTCAATTTATCGATAACATACACTGACGTAAGTCATCATTCATAACGTTTGTTGCTGTTATCGTCCCCACTGCAGGGGCACGGGTCTCTTCCTATACTTCGGGAAGGTAAGGCCATACTCGTCAGAAGTTTTCAAGCCGCCTATAAGCCCTCCGACATGGCTTACTAACTGTCGTCTAGTGATAGCAGCCGGCACCAACGGCATATCGTGCCTCTAGAAGCACGGAAACGGTCGAAATAACTGCCACTAAAAGTCAAACCCATCCAGGTTATGACTGTGTTTGTAGTCAGTTAGCCTGCGTGATCGATGTGACCACGCACGCAAGCCGCACTGAGCACTTAGTGCAACAAAATATTGGTTATTTATTTGTGACATTCGCATGTAGCAACAGTTTGGCATTGGCATGTAGAAGTTAATGTAGTCACATGTAAAATTCAATTTTTGACAGCCACAGACTTGGACCCCGCTAAGCAACGTTATACAACTTCTTTGATTGACAGAATCTATTCTAGACTTACCATTTATAGGCCCACGAGAATCTATTTATACGTGCTGGGGGATTAATTTATCTTCTTAAATAAAAGCAAGGGCCCAGAGAGTTCCATCTTATTCAATTTTCCTTGAGCACCTAATTCCATTTAAATAATTATTATCGATTCAGCTCTGGCTGGCAATGGAATATCCATGGATAGAGTATCCCTTGATGGTGTATGCCGTGAAGTGCTTACCTAAAACAAAGAAAAATGCATAATAATATAATAAATAATATAAATAATATATCATTACATCTTATTAATTCTTATCAAAGATCCAAAGAATGGTTAAGTAATTAAAGGACTCCTCACTTTTCTAAATATGTATGTTAAACACAGATACTACTCAAAAGTCAAAATCTTTTTTGTTTAAGTCTTTATCATTTACGTATTCTAGTGTTTTATTATAACCTTTGGCACATGGGAATCACATGGGTTTTTAATTTATTTTCTGATTAGTTAGTTGTTAGTTAGCTAGTTACAGTGTCAGGAGTTTTATTATAGAATTTAATACCAGTATATTAAATTCTGCCCCATGAACTACTTATTAACCTCACTCAGTCTTCGAATAAGCAACTTCAATATTAATTCTTTTTCTAAGATTAAAATTATGCCTGACACTTTTTACTAGTACTGGGACCTATTAAGACGAGGCAGCACAGAGCTACTGAAGTATTAAACGCAATGCGCCACGTGAATTATTTACTTTTGTATTTTTGTCTGAATGAGAGTGGAGAGGTTATGGTTATGTTAAAAATCAGAGCAGTATTACTTGCTTAGTATTAATAATATTTTTTCTAACACTGTTCTAACCTATCGAAAATTTTGAAAAAAATATATTTTACAGAATATAGTAAGGGTCATTTATATAAAATATCATGATAGTGTCTCTTAAAATACGAGACATTTTTATTTTTGAACATTTTTAATTTGTGATACTTCGGTATATCTGTCATTACGATTACTCAAAAGTGTTTTGTATAATACTTCTTTGGTGTATCTAGAGCGTTTGCAAAAAAGATTTTATATTGTAAGAGAAAAAATGATTTTTTTCATAAATTCACGATTTTTTTTTATTTCAAAATCTAGCGCGTATAGAGGTGTGTGTGAGCTTAGGAAAGTATTTATCTTTAAATGTTGATGTCAGGGTAAAAATATCAACCTAATTTTCTCGAAGGGCATCTGACCCATACTTGCCCCGCTATACTCTTTGCGGTTTCAAAAAAGTTGTAGAACAAAAGACGTTCAGCTTCATAAATAATGTCAACAGTTAAGAGGTTTGCAGGTACATCTTATATTACAGGATACAATATTCCTATTTAAATTTGCAAGTTTTTGTGAAGTTTGGGATTCAGCCGCCTGCCAGTCAGTTTCTGAGTATTGTTTTACTTTAAGGCATAGACATAAAAATCATATTCGCATTCTTGTTCGTATTCTTCTATTTTCTTTAAGGAGGACATAATATTTAAATTTGCAAGTTTCTATTTTAGTTTGGCCTGAGCTTTGTCTGGAGTCAGCATGCTGCAGTAGATATTGTTTTGCTTATAGGCATAGATAACAAAATCACTCTGTAGGCTATGACTCTGACTCTGAGACTCTGTAGTATAATATATCATATATACATATATAAATATTTCAATATGCAAGTTTATATTATATTTTGTTTCGAGCTGTGCGTTGTCTGACAGTCAGTACGTTGGAGCACAGATAATAAACTAGGTTTGAGTATTCTGTATTGTTTTGCCTGTAGACATAGATAACTAAAATATTTTAAAATTCTTCGTGTTATTCTGTACTCTTTAAGCTACACTATATTTCAATTTGCAAGTTTCTATTGTATTTTGGTTTGAGTTGAGCGTTGTTGGTTACTTGGTATGTCGGGATAATAGGTAAAGATTAATATTTTTATATCTACCCATCACTCCATCAGGAACATATTTCAGTTTACACGTTTTTGTTTTATTCTAGCTGTTGTATGTTTGTCAGCCAGAATTTCGCATATTGTAGTTATTTTTAAGAATATTTATAGGTACAGTATTTTAAAATCTTAGTGCACTTCTGTTCTCTATAAGGGACATAATGTATAAATTGTATTTCAGGTTAAAAGTTTATATTTTGGTTCATGGTGAACGTTGCCTTTAGTCAGTATGTAGTTGTATTGTTTTATAGATATTTGTAATAAAAAAACATTTTTAGATTATTGCTCATTTCAGTTTACTATTTTCAGTTTTGGTTTGGGGTGTACATCACGCACGCACGTGCTTAAGAATATTAAAAATAATAAAATATTTAATTAACCTATTGAATTAGATTATCGTACTTGTTTTATGTAAATGATTCTATTGCTCAACTTTTTAAGCGAAAACGAAATATCTTCTTCGCAAGTGCAAACTATATTTAGCTATCTGGCTCATCAAAACAAAGCACGAGTTCCCTCGGGGCGACTAGAAATAATTATCTGAATCCTTCTCCCTTGTAACCTTTCTCCTAAGCTCGTAAAATTACCTTTGTACTTACTTTGTTTCTACCTAAGTACAAGACCTCCTTGGATAATTATGTTTTCAATTAATTAATGACTATTGTATTATGACTTGTGAATAACGCATGAAAATAATACTGCGTAATTTGTAATACGTATGCTGTTAAAAAAAACAGTTAATTCGATAATTTTTCCACTTCTTCTATTATTCGTGTGACACAATTAACTACCTATCGCAAACTAAATAACTATTCGCCTTTTTTATTTACTTTACTAATACACTTTTATTTACACCATACTTTAATTACTAATACATATTTATGTATACTACTTTTTCATTCATATACAGGTGTTGTTTTGGTGGATTCAAATTGGTCAGCATGACTGATCGACTTTGGTTTAAATCACAAAAACTAAACTTAACAAGGGGGATGTTGACCAAACAACACACTGTATATTAATACATTTTTACCCGATTTCTTAATTATAATGAATATTGGTTTGCACGTTTCTGAATTACAAACATTTTTAGTTTATTATTAGATAGAAAAAAGTGTAAAAGTGTAATTTTAGTAAAAACATAAGTAATATGACTTATTTTAAGTATATATTTTATGAAATTGAAAACAGTTTAACCATTTCGGAATAATGTTTGTATTCAACAACTCATTGAATATAAGGGCCTTCCAAAAAATAATGGAAAATCTTGATACTCGTAGATATACATGCTAAAGGTGTAGCAAAATATTTTTAGGACTCGTAAACTGGAGTTCGTAACGTATCACCCTAAAAAGCTTTAGATTTTTACAAAAAAAAACATAACAAAATTAGGAAAACAGCTTAACAGTTTGTATGAAGACACTTTAGTTTTTGTAACTTGCCATAACAAACATTGTTTCGTAAAAAGAGTAGAAGCCCGGTATTACATTACATACATTATAAAAAATATATTCGCTAGAATAAATAAAATTAATTAGAATAAATCGCTATCCCAAAATCAAGGTTAATACGTTATTATTTAATTTAGAGGAAACAAACATAATTAGTGGTTATGTTAGGTATTCCACAGTACACCAGAGCCGGTTTTATTGTCGTCTGAGTGACCGTAAATGTCGAAATGACTTGTAATCCAGTGGACTCCAACAGTTTGCCAACATACATGGGCATTGTTTCAAACATCACCTTTCACTTTCGATACAGCATTATGTTGCTCAATTGCAATTATCTGATCACAATCATTAATCTAGATGGAGGTTACTATCGTACTTAGTACTCTTATCCCCTGCTACAGTTTCTCGAAGCGATTTTGCTAAAATTCAGGTTGCTGAATCTTAAAGGTACATTACATTAACATAATAACAAAGGGATGGGGCTGTTATAAGAATACTGGTTTCTTTCTACAAATTATCAGTGGAAAAAGCAATACTTTTGAATAAAACTATCGATATAACTCATTGTTTGAAAAATATATATTTAGATTTTTTATTCGATTTAAAATAGTACTCACTATGGATAATTAATCTATAGATGGTATAGCGGTTTCGTGTGGCCGAGAATTGTGTTCAGACAATTTTATTGTTAGAGATAATATGCTTTATTATTTCATTCAAATGTTATCTAACCCAATATTTCCAGTTTATTGTTTCTAAATGCGTTAAAATATCAATATCTTCAATGTAGGCACTCTAGGCACTTATATACTACCTACATGGGTGCCTTCATTCGCATTTCGTGCGAAATTATCGTTTATAAAAAAAACGAAGCGGCTTATATTGTTCTGAGGGATTGAATAGTGTCAAGAAGCCCACACACGAAGGTCTGTGAACGGGGTGTGACAATACCTTTCGCTTTGTGGGTGCGCTTTAAAAAAAATGTACATACGAGTATACCGTAGTAAAAATAAACATATTTCGAGAAATCGAAAAGAATTAACATTTGATGTAATCTATAATAATTTGGATAAACTTTCGAACCTTAGTGGCATTTAATTTTGGCTAGTGCGCATGGCCAACTTTTAATATTACTGCAACTATTGTTTGGAAAATAAATAAATCTTATTGACTGATTGATGCCGATTTCTAATATATTTTAACTGCTAAAAAACAAGCAGGTGAAGGTCGAGGCTTGAGTGAACGTAGTCGATGATTTACGGTTTTCACACCAGCTGCCTAACGTCATACTGATGAGAAGTAGATGACAATAACCAAAACAAGGCATTCGATTGAGATACATAGGTTACCTGCCTATCTAAATGTGGGTCATTGAGAAATAGAGGTAACGTCGATGTTGATGGAATGAGGAAGGCTTATGTACTTTAATTTTAAAAAGTATTTTAACACAAACATTTTGGTAACGAAATAATAATTGAATGCGCTCTGAACTTTTGAAATGCTATAAATCACTATGCATGGTCGAGCATCGAACTCCTGGATAAATGTAGCAGATAGATTAAAAACGTTATCTGAGTTGAGCTTATAAAACAATCAAAAACACCCAAAATACTTCGTCATGAATTCCTCTAATTTAATATTCTTTAGCTCATTTATTCAAATTTATTCATGTCTTGTCCAAAATTTTTGTTAAGGATGTTAAAAGGACACTGACCATCTATGTATGGAAGTTGGACCAAGTGCTGCCCAGAATGAACACATAGTGTATTTTGTTCCTCAGGTCAACACTATTCTGTAAACCGAAGCGCTTCAAAATCTGTCCGAGGAGTCAAGAGAAAAAAGGGTTTTTTTGTGAAATATTTTTTTGCAAAAAATGAACTTAATAATTATTTTCAGTCTAACTAGTAGTGTATTAATGGTACTTATGTAATAATAATATCATTTATCATTTCGTAAGATTACATAGTTATACATTATTAGTGATACCAGTATTATAATTGTACGCAGATAAGTACAATTACTCAGTGATATACCTGTGTCAGTAACTTAGTGACAGTGACTTTTACAGTAATATTATAATAATAATAATTATACAATACAATAATACAGTATTATAATTATGTAATTGTAATTAATTATGTATTAATCATCTTCATCGTCATCGATTATATTTGGGTCAAGGAATATATATTTTGTGGCTCGATTGTGATTATCGCAAGCCTGTGACTAAAGCATGCCTAATACCATTCAACTGGTCACCGATCGTATGTTCTGTTAATCGTGATAACTTGCCGGGTGATCAGTACAAGAATCATGCCGCTTCAATACTGCCGATGAGCGAGACACGAGTGCTAAGGCCTATGTCAAAAGACTACAGTCGTCGCAGCGGTTTCCAAATAAAAGCAGCTAAACTGCGAAAGGAAAAACGTTATGACACATAAACGTTATGAAGCATTGATAGCACCTCTGGTGTTACAAATGCCCATAGGCGGCGGTAACCACTTTCCATCAGGCGGTCCGTTAGCCTTTTGCTTTCCTATATAAAAAAAACAAACACAATTGACGAGTTCTGTATCGACAACAATACATATAACAAATACTCGATACTTGTATTTAAACGCAACTTCACAGAGATTTTTATACCGACTCTTTCAATCCATAAATGTGTATAGGCACTCTGTTTAGTTTCTTGACAGAATTAAGACTACTAGTTACACTGAAAACAATAACTAAGTTAATTTTTCGCAAACAAATAATTCACAACAAAAAAACTTTTTTCTCTTGACTCCTCGGACAGATTTTGAAGCGCTTCGGTTTACAGATTAGTATCGGCCTGAGGAACAAAATGCACTATGTGTTCATTCTGGGCAGCACTTGGTCCAGACATCAATATAATTACTGATTGATAATTAATGATATTATTATTACATAAGTATAAAATAATACACTTCTAGATACACTGTAAACAATAATAAAGTTCATTTTTCGCAAACAAATAATTCACAACAAAAACACTTTTTTCTATTGACTCCTCGGACAGATTTTGAAGCGCTTCGGTTTACAGATTAGTGTTGGCCTGAAGAACAAAATAAATTATGTGTTCATTCTGGGCAGCATTTGGTCCAGACGTCAATGTAATTACTGATTGATAATTAATGATATTATTATTACATAAGTATAAAATAATACACTAATAGTTACACTGAAAACAATTATTAAGTTCATTTTTCACAAAAAAATTATTCACAACAAAAAAACTTTTTTTCTCTTGACTCCTCGGACAGATTTTGAAGCGCTTCGGTTTACAGATTAGAGTTGGCCTGAGGAACAAAATGCACTATGTTCTCATTCTGGGCAGCACTTGGTCCAGACCTGGTCAATGTCCTTTTTAAAGCGGCAATTTATAATATTATATTTGATTTTTTGCACCGTCTTTACAGAGCAGTGTAATCGAGAATCTATACCCACGAGAATGTTGTGATTTTGATTTCGGGAAAGGCGAACCATGCATCTGGCGTCCAACAACATATGTAGGAGATCATTTTCCAAGCATTAATAACCGCCACCTTGACCGTCAATGGGATTGACGTATTTCGGTATTGTGATGGGGAGTCTTACTAAAGGTTTACTTAAGATTTTCTTCTTCGAATATATATTCGATATCGTCGTCACACACCATCTGGTTAGATGACGCCCATAGTTTTCCAATCGGGACTTTAAAAAGTTTCGCAAATAAAGATGTCGAAAAGATCAAAGATACAAAAATTGTGGACTGAATTAAAGATTCCAGGCTAAGTATATTTTTTATCGTTAGCGTCAGACGATGATGGATGGATGTGATGGACGGCTATTCTACTATTATAATTTCCTACGTATCGGATTTATAAAAAAGGTATCCTACTTCTGAAATCTGAATTGAGTTTCATTAACTGAATTGATATAATTCAAAAATAATGAATAACGAAAATGGGTGTTATTAGGTAGGAAAATAGGTGGGGAATACTGAGTGCGCTCTATAAACAAACACTCGAAAACGGCAACAACAATCGAAAAACACTACAAATTATTCAAAACGAGCAGCATGATAATATTATTTGAACGACTAGATTTATATTTAAGTAACAATAACAATATTAAATAACAGTAACAATATTTTTAGTTTATATAGATTTGGCCCACCTTTAATTTATAGCAAGCTACATTTTAATTTAAATGAGTTATTTAATGAAGCAAAACCTCATCCAACAGTATTCATACCTACATAAAATATGAATATATTTTGTATATAAAGTGCGAAATCGTAATTCTCTTAAAAATTATGCTTTATTCATCAAACAAAACATGACAATTTTTTGTGACAAGTCAAACAATTTTACGCGACTTGACTAAGGGTGTGTGTTTGAATTTCTATATTTCTCTATAAAATGTTATTTAAAAATGCATATCTATAAGATGCAAAATTACGATATATGTATAAATAATCGTATCTGTCATTCAACTCTTGGTCTATATACAGGGTGTAACAAAATTGATGTAGGACCCGTTAACTGGGGATCGTACTGAACAACTTTTGTTCTACGACTTCGCTCAAATCCCAAAAAAAAATTTGGACTCTCCATACAAATAGATAATTTTGTTTTGCCATTTTTGTATGGAGAGACCAACAATTTTTTTGCGATTTGAGCAAAGTCGTACGATGTTGTTCAGTACGATGAGTAGAATCCCCAGTTAACGGGTCCTACACCAATTTTGTTACATCCTGTATATTATATGACGCTGTCAAATATTAACGTCTGGAGTGTCAAAATTGCTGAATACGAAAACGTGGAACGATCACATTTGATCGTACACTAATCGATTAAAATCGGTTAAACCATTGTTTATCCTCGTGATTTTAACATAGTTTAGCCAAGTTTTCTTGCATCTTTCGCTGTCATCTATACCAAGATATATTAAGATTATTTTGTTTTGAAGGTTCGGATAAACTTTAAACGCCTTCGTCGTCTAGTCCGCTTGCTTCATTTCAGGAGGTCGCAAGATCGATTTCCGGCGGGGTCCATCTTTTTAGAACTCGGTTTGTCTTTCTGTCACAGTTACATCTGTCAGTTAGTCACAAAACTGTTATATAGGTATAAAAAATAGTATGTTAGCTATTAAAGAAGAAAAGTTCTTTTTATTCAGAAAATATTCTTTTCACCATAGAATATCTAAAATGAGAGAATGGAGAGCAATATTGCGCTCTCACTAAAGATAAATGGATAAACTTGACTTACGTTTTCTTATATTACTTAATAAATGTATACTTTCACTTTATAATTAAGTTATATCTAGTCATACCTAGTCATAAACAAGAGCCTCACTAGGGCCAGACGCAGCTGCTGTCTAACATTAAAATTGGCTTTGAATCCGGCATAAATTTAAGACGACATCGACATGAAAGTAAAATATTTACGTGGAAAGTTGAGTCAGGTTCCTGTCACATTAAATAATTCTTAAAAGTAATAAAACTCAATTCACACTCGCAACTTTGAGGAAAATAGACTTCACGGTATTTTAAAAACCATAAAAAGCACGGTTTTTTATCTTTTCGGCTCCGGACAACAGAAAGACTGCACTGCAGATAAGTTAGTAGGTAATCAGCGGTAAAGAGCTCTTTCTCAAATTACAGGCCACTTCAGCTAAATACTGAAATGAACTTATAAGTGGTTGGACGTCACTGTTATTATTATTTAGTACCTACTCACCTAGTAAAAGCAATTTGCATTTTAAAGCAATTTTGTATAAAACCTTATATCATATAATTATCTGGGACTTTTATGTAATATTTAAAAAAGTACTAAATTAAAAGTTGGATACAGCAAAATACTGACACATTTTATACAAAACCTTTAATTACATGAAACAGAATATCCATTAAAATAATAACATTCCAGTAAGTTATTGAAATATATAGTATCTATAAGAACTTTGAAAATACTTTAACAACAATCACGTGCAAAGAACAATAAAAATTAATACACCCATGAAATGAAAGATAAACACTTTATTAAAAACATAAACCTTCAAATCTAACGCTATCTGTAACAAAATTAATGGTTCATACTATAAGTACTAAGTCAAGAGGGTTAACACTAAACAAACAATCGAAAAAACAACTTCAGAGCTCCTACCAATCTGTGACTAGTTGTCATATCAAACCAACAAAAACTTTGAATTAGAACGAGCTTTTCATTCTATGTTCAGGAAGGCTATTCATTAAAAAATCGGGTCAGTTTCAGCGCTGTAATAGCGATGAGATCGAAGTTTTCCGTTCTTTTCAACGTTTTCGTATTCAGTCATTTTGACACTCCAGACGTTAATATTTGACAGCGTCATATAACATACAGGATGTAACAAAATTGGTGTAGGTCCCATTAACTGGGGATTCTACTCATCGTACTGAACAACATCGAACACTTTGCTCAAATCGCAAAAAAATTGTTGGTCTCTCCATACAAAAATGGCAAAACAAAATTATCTATTTGTATTTGTCTAACCGATTTTAATCGATTAGTGTACGATCAAATGTGATCGTCTTCGCCATACACGACTGTCGACGAGTCGATTGCATTATGAAATAGGAAGTGGTGATGGTAACACTAGAGCGTCCACACGATATCAATACTCGTGAGTGTGGCTGACCGGAGGGAATGCCGCTAAATAGTTCCCTCGTCCTGGAGTCGTGGATAGTTTATTTTTGCCCAACTATAGCGGAAGAAATGTTTGAACCATGATTATAGCACGAGTATGTGTATATCGACATACTTAAATTAAGTCGCAGTTATTTATTACAAAAGTGACTAGTCAGTGCTGCAGCTGCAGCAGGCATTGCAGGCAGTGCACGCAGCGAATGGAGAGTATTCTGCACTAGGATTATCACGATCCTCAGCATCGAGGGAACGACGAATTGGAGTGGATGGATCACAAAAGTGTGAGAGGCTAGGTTTTGACTCGTTAAAGGTGCAAGTGTTATTAATTTTGTGTTTGAAGAGGGTTTATCCGTTAGAAACAAGACAGAGTAAAATTTTCGATTCCCAATGACAGAAATCAATAATGAGTTCCGTTTTTAGAAAAGATATTAAGGTCATACTGTTCAAAATTTCATCATCTACCAATTTTCAGAAAATTAATAAAGAATATTTGGCTAGTTTGCCTTATAACCGTTTCGTTATAAGCATTTTTGTTATTCTAGCGTTGACGGTGTACCCGATGAGGGATATTAGTAGGTACTATATTTTATCTGCGAATAACAACGAATAAGTACTTTTTAAATGTTCATAAATACATATTAACTACACATTGTCTCACGCCAAAGTAGGATCAACCTGTACAGATTTATTATTTCATGGACTTTGTATAACTGTTTAATAGAGTAACTAAGTACTTACATACCTATCTGCCATTCTTTGAATAAAAAGCTTTTTCTTACTCTGAACTTTCCTTTGTAATTTCAAGCATGTTTAATCTCCAGAAGAGGTATTCTTACATTTCTAGGAATTGAAATGGTTCTTTGTAGAGTTTCGCTGTTTCAGATTACAAACAAACCACAAGATGGACATACGGAGAAAGACGTTATGCAATAATATAAATCTCAACAGCAAGTATTTGTCTATCCATTATAAAAGGAATGGAAAGATTAAGATAGCGCGAGGGGCAAACGGTCAATGGACAGTTTACTTTGGATCCTATTAAATGTTCTTATCTCAGATTTATGTAAATAGGTGTTCGATAGGTAAGGGACCATGATAGTTGCTTTCTCACCAAACGTTACAAAAATGTACTTAGGACCACGTGCCTATGGTGCTTGATTCCAGCCCGTGTGTGACCATCACTAGGTAAAAGTATCTTCGTTTTATACACTAATGTGGAAAAAACAGAAGAGATAAGAAACTTACACGTTAAGTAAGATTTAAAGAAGGGTGCAAGAAATAAGTTGAGAGGTTATTGTAAGTAGAAAGTTCTGAATTGTGAACCATCCGTTAATAAAATATAAAAGCAAATTAAGTACATTCATAAAATCCACTTTTATTGCAAATTTCATGGAAATCATGTTTTCGTTTTGCTTTTTCAAATTTAAAAATATTTTTCATTAGTTAGTTTTTCATTAGTTCATTTCATTAGTAAAGAGTCTGTTCTAAACCACCCCTCCAGTATGACCCGTACCTTTTCAAATATTATAAAATTATTTCAAATTTCAGTATGTACATACTTACCTACCTACCTATTTACTATATTGGTGATTTACGGGTCAGTCATTGTGTTTCATGTTTGAGTTTGGGATGATCTCCCATCGTGATAGCATTGTAGCTGAAATGGTTTGATCATTACCAATGACTTTGAAGGTTGGGAACAGATCAAGTTCAAAGATTTGATCACAAAAGTGTAGGTTCAGTTACTGGCTCCGATATAAATCAACAGTCTCAAATAGCAAAGCCTTTTATAACGACTTCTTATATCATATTTTTGATACATTTTCAAGCACGGGATAGTCTGTAGAACAAGTTGGATTCAGGGACGTCTCTTTTATTATTTTAGGATTAGATATTGCGAAAAAACACGTATATACATATACAGTAAAACATGGTTAAGTAGGACCTGGATAAGTGAGAAACCTCCATAACTGGGACTCATGCTGAGGTCCCGACACTTTTGCACTGAATTACCTCTGTTAGTCATCATAGGCCTTATACGTCTGTTACAGACGGTTTAAGCAGTGTCTGCTGCAAGGCATCTTTTTGGTGACTGTATAGTATAGGCCAATACGGGAGCGACATACTTTTCCACATTTGGAGCAGGGATATGAAACGGCAGGTAGATTATTGTTGTTTCGATGCCTTTAGTCCCTCCGATCAGCCAGTACACTGAACCAGGTTTCGTCGTGTGTTTTGCGCCCTTCCGCCACACTTTTGCGCCACTCGTTCCTGTTTCCAGCGAGCTTCTCCCAGCCCTCTAGTTTGATTTTAAATGCGTCCATGTCGCGCTTGGTGCAGTCTTTAAAGCGTAGCAACGGCCGCCCAACTTCTCTTTTTGCATTCGCTACTGCACCTAGCAGGACACGCCGCGGTAAACGAGAGGGCTCCATCCGGTGCACGTGCCCCAGCCACCGCAAACGCCTTTGTTTAAGCAAGGCGGTAAGACTAGGCAGCTGTGCAACCTCCAGGGCCCTTTCGTTAGTGATCTTGTCCTCCCATGTTATGCCTAAGATGGTACGTAGACAACGCATATGAAAGGTGTTCCTGTTTTGCTTACGATATCCAGGTTTCAGCTACGTACAAGAGTATGCTCAAGATGCATGTTTGATACACGATCATCTTAGTTTTTATTGTGAGATATTTGTTATCCCACACTCTTGTACTAAGCTTCCCAAACATGGTTGCCGCTTTGCCGATACGGATATCGATCTCCGCATCAAGCGAGAAATTGTTCGACACGGTTGAACCTAGGTAGCAAAACTTGTCGACCACTTCAAGAGGAGTGCCACCCAGCTGTATATTTCCACACTTCCTTGCGATAGTACTACCGTATTTTTGGCATTGATAGACATGGAAAATAGGTCACTTGCTCGGGCAAATTTGTCTATCATGGTTTGAAGCTTGTGAACGGATCTAGCCACAACGGCTGCGTCATCGGCAAAAAGAAGACTGTCTACGAAAACGTCCTCGCGAAATCGCTTGGATTTGAGAAGCGAGGTATTGTACAGCTTCCCATCAGTCCTCGTGTGAAGGTGGATACCTTGTTGATCGTCGTCGAAAGCTACTTTAAAAAGCAACGAGAAAAAGATACCGAACAAGGTAGGAGCCAACACGCAGCCTTGGCGAACGCCTCTGCACATATCGAACGGCTCACATGTATTGCCGTCAAAGACCACAGCGCCTCTCATATCCTCGTGAAAGGACTTAACGAGGCTTAGAAGTTTTGGCGGACACCCTTTGCTCTCAAGTGCAGTGTAGAGTCCCTCTCCGCTGACGGTGTCGAAGGCCTTGTTAAGGTCTACGAACGCGACAAACAGAGGTGTATTCTGCTCTCTACACTTCTCCTGTATTTGGCGAAGTGTAAACACCATATCTATTGTTGAGCGCTGTGCACGGAAGCCATATTGAGATTCGCGATACACGCGATCTGCAAGTTTTTGGAGCCGTCCAAATAATTTGCCTACAATGCTCAAAAGGGATATTCCGCGGTAGCAGTTGCAGTCGCCGCGGTTGCGGTGACTGTAGCCGTTGCAGTCGCCGCGGTCACCTTTCCATTTGTAAAGGGTGACAATGTACGCGTCGCGCATATCCTGTGGCACCTGACCTGCCTCCCAGCATTTCCCCAGTAGATTGTGCAGAATAGGTAGCAAGCACTCAAGTTGAATGATTTCGGCATGGGTTCCGTCACTTCCAGGACTTTTGCCGCGCTTAATCTGTTTGACAGCCTTGGAGAGTTCCTCTACAGTGGGGATGTCATCTAATTCGCTACAAGTTTCCAGTTTGGGCATGCATTCTACAGCCTCTGAGCTAATGCCGACTGGTACCGAGTAGAGACTGGTGTAGTGTTCCACCCATCGTTCGAGTTGACATTGACTGTCCGTAATAATGGAGCCATCTGCTTCTTTAAGAGGGGCTGTCTTTTTAGGCATGGATCCAAGGGCCCGCTTGATGCCTGCGTACACACCGCTAAAATTACCCGTATCCGCGCACGCTTGAATACTGTGACATAACTCGGTCCAGTACGAGTTTGCAAAGTGACGCGCGCTACGCTGAAAAGCTGCTTTTGCAGACTGGGCGTCTTGACGCGTTAGAGGGACAAAACAAACCTCTATATCTGGGATTAGTTTTTTCGATTTTATCGCCATAATTACCTCTGTAATTGAGACAGCGAGTGTATTTTACCTCTTTTACTAAGACTACACTTTAAAGAATACATTTACTAAATTGTTTCTTTTAAATTCATAGGTAGTAACCTCTGTTACTGAGATAACATCATACATCTCTTACTGGGACTTTCTTGTGTGTTTTATTAAATAGGCCAACCTCTATAACTGAAATAACCTCTATTTTCACCTCTATTAATGGAACCCTCTGTAAAGGAGACAGATATTTATTTATACCCGGATATCTGAGACACTGGGTAAGTGGGATACCTCTTAAAGTGAGACAAATTTGCAGGTCCCTTGATGCCTCAGTTATCAAGGTTTCACAATTGAAATCGCGGACCAAATTTTAACTGTGGCTTCTAGTCATGACATGACACTGAACAACTATCTTTAAGGAACTAATTCAATCGTCATACAAAGTCGGCTACTCAACTCAGTTCATCGATTTGTATGGAGAGTCCAAATATTTTTTTGTATAGCGTGTGCGAATCTATCCTTACTGTTGGCTTTGCATAGTTAGAAAATAACATTTATTTATATTTTTTTATGCAACTATTAGTTAACAAAACCAGGCTTGATTACCCGAGATATGTAATAGAAAGAATGCAATGCAAAAATATTATTTGAAAAAAGCGGCCAAGTGCAAGTCGGACTCGCCCATGTGGCAGCAAGTAACTTAATATAAAAGTTCTTGTAGTTTGTTGTAACTTGAATGAAAGGTAAATTGCGGTTTACGATTTATGACGTATTAAAAAAAAACTACTTACTACATCTCGTTCAAACCAATTTTCGGTGGAAGTTTGCATGGTAATATACATTATATATTTTTTTTAGTTTTATCATTCTCTTATTTTAGAAGTTACAGGGGGGGGGGACGACACACATTTTACCACTTTGGAAGTGTCTTTCGCGCAAACTATTCAGTTTAGAAAAAAATGATATAAGAAACCTCAATATCATTTTTGAAGACATATCCATAGATACCCCATACGTAAGGGGTTTGATGAAAAAAAAATTTTTTGAGATTCAGTTCTAAGTATGGGGAACCCCCAAAATTTATTGTTTTTTTTCTATTTTTGTGTGAAAATCTTAATGCGGTTCACAGAATACATCTACTTACCAAGATTCAACAATATAGTTCTTATAGTTTCGGAAAAAAGTGGCTGTGACCTACGGATGGACGGACAGACAGACATGACGAATCCATAAGGGTTCCATTTTTTGCCATTTGGCTAGATAGAAAAAAAACTTCGAGAAGTGTACTTCGAAAATTTCGAATACATATTTTTGATTTGATTTGTTTTGAATGATGTTTATATAATAAGTTTATATGAAACTCAATAAGATTTTGTTTCATGTACATACCTTCTTTAAAATCAATGGAGAATTAGGTACTCACTTTTACTTGTTACTTTCATGAAACTGTGTAGTTAGTTTTATTTTAAAATTTTCATTCAAGTAATTAATACTACTTCGTTCCAGTCCACTTTTATCTGGCTGTACGTTGTGTTTGCGATTAAGTTGACCAAAAAAAGTAAATCAAATGGTGACAATTGGTGGTGGTGGCGAGACGTTCGGTAGAGTTTAAGCCGGTCGATTTGAAGAACAACTTTTGTGGGAACACCGCACAGCCTTGCAGGTATGCGTATAACTTAAATGTCAGCTTTTTAGCTCAATGTTTAGGTGAAAAAATATGTAACCTTACTAAATTAAGTAGTAAAAAGAATTATTAATATAATAACGTGCGTGGTACGGTATGTGGTCATCACTATAATGTAACATAAAAACAAAATTAAGTCATTAGCTGATGTAAATGAGAAATTCATATGGTAATGAAAGTAACGACCTGCGTGCCTTATAAAGAATAGCTTATAATAATAGGGAAAACTGTGATGGTGGAGGGGTCAAATAAGTTCAAAAACATCTTCTTATGTCCCTACTTCAGGGTCCGATGTCTTCCCTATATTTTTAAAGCTAAAGCATACTTCATACGCTACAGGGTATTGGTGACGGTGGAGGACCTAGTGGCGAATCGCAGTTCACAAACTTTTTCTTCGATGGTTCTATATAATGTCTATCCTATTATGATTTCAAGTGGTTAAAAACCATTATTAAATAAGGATAACGATAATAAATAAGGATGAAAGATATTTTAAGAGATATAATATTTACTAAAACCAAAAATAACATAACGTAAGTCAACCATTTTTTTTGTTACAAAATATAAAATACCAGTACTTTAAAGAAAGCAGTCTGTAACAATCCTACGAAACCTTTATACAAAACCAGTAACAACAAGAAAAAAAGTTATTTATTGTGGTAAACGTATAAAAATGTCAGCAAACAAATCCATTTCCTTCACAATAAGACGAATCATCAAGTGAACAAAGTAATGAAGTGACTCAATGCGGCTTGCGTGGTCGCGTCGATCACGCAGGTTAACTGACTACAGACACGGTCATAACCCGGATGGGTTTGACTGTTAGTGGCATTTATCTCGACCATTTCCGTGCTTTGCAAGGCACGTTAAGCCGTTGGTGCCGGCTGCTATCTCTAGATGGCAGTCGTCAAGCCATGTCGGAGGCCTTATAGGCAGGTGGCTTGAAAACTTCTGACACTGGGGTTGGCCACACAACCTCCACCAATCCGGACTTGGCCCCCGTGTGTGGAGTACCTACACCAATCCGGACTTGGCCTCCCGTGTGTGGAGTATATGACCTAACCTTGCCGTGGAATGGGAGAAGAGAAGACCCGAGCCCCTGCAGTGGGGACCATATGGGTTGTTAACGATTAAGTAAACTAATATAAACTTAAGATAGTAAACTAAATAAAACTTTTTTTAAATAAAGCTAGTGTAACACGGTTTCATATATAGGGTGACTTTAAATTAGTTCTTGATACGAAAGGCTATGCATGTGCTCGTGATAACAAACAACTTTCCCTAAGGAACCCATGGTCAAATCGCAAAAAAAGTTTTTGGACCTTCCATACAAATCAGTCAACGGACCAGCCAAATTACTATGAAGAGTCCAATTTTTTTTTGTGTTTTGACTATGGGTTCCTTAGGGAAAGTTGTTTGTTCTCATGAGCACATGCATATCCTTTGGTATCAAGAACTAATTTAAAGTCACCCAATATAATAAAGGTAGGCACTGAGTTCATTAGGTAGATGGACAAATTAAGGTTCCTTGGAATCGTCCGGCATGAGTCTGGGGAAGTCATCCACGAAGTTCAAGTCACCATACACGCAAGTAGGAGAAATTGTAATAGGAAGTAAGTTATTGGTGTGATGATCGACCACTGGCCGCCTTTGTCATACGTGCTGCCTTTTCCGTACGTGTATTGTATTGCCAGCTTAATGTCAAGGTAAAATATTACAAGACCTTCTTTGTCTATTGTTTCTATAACAGTCAAGGTTATTTTTAAGTTAAGTGTCTAGTTATATTTTTATCTTAAAAGGTTTTTAGCTATCGACTTCTCATTATGAACTTCTAAATATTTAAAATCGACCGCACTAGGCCGACTAACTGACTACAGACACGCTCATAACCTGGATGGTTTTGACTGTTAGTGGCATTTATCTCGACCGTTTCCGTGCTTCGCAAGGCACGTTAAGCCGTTGGTGCTGGCTGCTATCGCTAGATGGCAGTCGTTAAGCCATGTCGGAGGCCTTTTAGACGGCTTGAAAACTTCTGACGCTAAGGTTGGCCAATAGTCTCACAATCTCCACCAATCCGGACTTGGCCCCCGTGTGTGGAGTACGTCCTAACTTTCCTGATGTATGGGAAGAGACCCGTGCCCCTGCAGTGGGTCGTAATGGGTTGTTAGCACTAAGCCGACATGGTACAACACAGGAAAGTTTGCGTGTTGGTCCTGTTTAAAAAGATGTCGTGTGTATCTGACATATTTTTAAAATATTCCTGGAATATTCCGTTAAAGTAATATATACCCAAGTTTTTTTTTTTTTAAATTTTTAGCTTCATAATTAGTTTAAAGTCACTTAGTAGATAGGTGGTAAGAAAATTACAATTCATTATTACACCTGTAACTAAACGTCACTTGTGGATAAAATTACACACCAACACACCACTATAGGAGCATGTGCCTACAAAATTTTTGACTGACATGAATCGATATAATTGAAAAACTGAACACGTTCAAACGATTACTATGGTTTTTCTAAAGTTTATTGTTAATTTACTAAAAAGTGTTTTTTACAAAAACAAAGCTTTAAGTTGCATCCATATACAATAATATGTATTCTTTTCCGCCTATCAAATCTGACATAGATAGTAGAATACTAAACATTTTGCAAATCGTTGCATAGATGAAGTCACATGTATTTTTAAAACACGCGAGGGCAAGTTTAAAGAGATTTCCATTTCCTGATCAAGTCCATGATCAGATCCTCATTAAATATAAATGGGACCACTGCCTGAGTATCCTCTCTCTGACAAAAAAGACCAAATCGGATTATTATTTAATCCCATTACGCGTGGAAATAACTTAGTCAGTAAACAGACAATTTATATACCTCCTCCTTTTAGGAAGTCGGTCGAAAATAGAGATAATTATAAAAGTTATAATATCCTGTGTATTGTGTCAGTTCAGTGCTCCGTACATATTATTATAATGTACTGTACATTAATGAATCGTGAAGTCCTTGTTAGTCTGTCCTGTAATATCGACTCAGTGCACCCTTATACGTTTTGAACTTCATTTGAATTCAGCGACTGTTTCATAACTGTAGTACATAGAAAGTCACGACTATCTATACCTTCTTAGAGCGATAAATTTTTTTATTCACATAGATAGACCGATGAAGCGACGATACTCGGCACTCGGCAGTACGTGGCTGTTTAAAGTGATTTCTTTCATCTTTGACTATTACAGCGGCGAAATAACAATACAACCTAACAATGTCCTTATTTTCATAACACTGCCTCTTAAGTACAATGCCAATTAATTTGTAATTTTAGGGATTTGCTCTGTTTATACTAAATAAATAGTTTAATGAATAGTAAAACAAACAGTATTAATAAAGTTTATTACATGTATGAACTGAGTGAGTGAGTGGCAGAGTCAGCTGTCCTATGAATATTAAAGAAGATAGGATTGACAGTATGTTTTAAGACTAGGACTTTTTATACGAATTCCATAGCCGTTTCTAAACTATATTTATAATAAAGCTATTAGTATGTACTCATAATAACATAATTAATGTTGAATTCTAACCGAAATAATCAAAGAATTAACAGTAACAGTTATTATATAGACGTTTTCATGAGAAAACTGGTCTCTTGAAAGTAAAATGAAGTACATACACGTACCCGCGGGTGATGCTAGTGTATCACCAGGCAACCGCTGTCATCCGTCCTTCCTTCTGTCATACCTTCGGTGAGCACGGTTAATTGTACCATTGAAGGGACAATGGTTTATAAGACACGTTATACAAGTTGTCACAAAATTGGTTTAGGTTAACTGGGGATTGTAATCATCATTTTGTACAACTTTTCTTCTACGAGTTTACCAAATTGCAATAAAATTGTTGAACTCCCCATACAAAAATAGCCAAACGGATGATCAATTGGTAAAAGTATGAAAATGGTGTAGGACCTGTTAACTAGAGATTTTAATTAGATATCATTCTGAACAACTTTTGTTCTACGAGTTTGTTCAAAAGATGGCTAAACAGGTGATCAATTTGAACGAAAAATACGAACGTAGAATAAAAGTTGTTCAGAATGATTATTAAAATCTACAGTTAACGTGTTAACGCTACACTTTTGTTACTCTCTGTACAAAAACTAGTATAGTTCGTTAACATAAATATCTCACAAAGCCTAATATTAATAAACAGACTGAGGTAGTATACAGAGTGACTGGTACATAGTTGCATGCAAAGAAACTGAACAACTATTGTACTTCAACTTTGCTGAGATCATAAAAGTGAACTTTTCTTCAAATCTATCATCTAGTGAGTTAAGTTTGTATATACAATATTTTTGATTTATCTGTATCACCAGCTCATTTTAACAACATCGTGAGTGATGTTGACGATGTTTTTTTCAAACATTGGACTGCATTGCACCGCACTGGGAATGACGACTTAAGATAACTTAAATTTTAAGTATTATTTTGATATATGTTTTATTTTATTTTATATTTTACATTTTAAACTTGTTTAATTATCTGTATAATGACTTATTGTAATTATGGGTATCTGGCCTGAAATAAGGAAATTATTATTATTATTATATTATTAACCTGATGTGTGATGTGGTTATACGGTTGATTGGAAATAGGGCAGCATCTAGAAATTACGTGAACATTTTGTGGTTTATGGAGTATCCGGGGAGAGTGGTCGCTGCGACGCTGCGCCGACGTGTTACGATAATTACATGCTGTGTTGTGTTATGACAACCCCGGGGCCTGCATGCGGCGGCGCGGCGGCGCATGCAGCCAGCCGGCGCGGCGGCGGCGAATCGCTTTCACTCCCATCTTGATTTACCAAATTATTTTTTACAAAACTTTTTTATTTATTTAAAACTTACTAAGAAATAAGAAATGTAATCAGATTAAAAGAACGCGTGTGGAAAAGAATAATCAAAAATAAATGTTTAACTTTTGAAACTTAACTCTGTCTGTTGATCGAACACTTTTATTTAATGTAAAGTAAAATCTGTACGGACTATCAATAATAATTTAACCAGTAACTTACAAATTAACTACAATATCTTTTTAACGTTGATTCGAAAACCTAAATGAGGATATCGATTAATATGGCGTACATACATTTAAAAACCTAAAATTATTTCCACGAATGGCTCGTATTCGAGGTCATTAAAAGTAATTGGATAATTGTCTTTGTCTATTATAATATTTCGGTACAAACTTAGCGTTATATTTTTTAAACATACCTTCACACTTTCTTATAATAATAGTACGAGTATTGGTCTTTTGTCATCAAGTTCTGGCAAGATGATGTAAGTTTTCTATCTTCAGTTTTAACTGCGGAGGATCTTGGGAGTAGCATTGAGTTGCGCATGTAATCAAAATATTATTGGGAGCTCTTTGCATCTCGCAGTAGCAAGTAACAGCTAAGGTAATTCACTTATTAACAGATCTGAGGTTCGATCGGTGCATGTCAAGGCGAGCGAATACGTCAGCGTCACTGCGCTTGCCAATAGACGGCCGAGTGCTGTGTTACCCAATAACTGGCAATGCCAAATATTTGACAGTTGCTTACGACTCGGAAGGTAATAATTGATAGTACACCTACCAATAAAACTGAAAGTAAATTCGGTATGTTATTAGTTTACGTGGTTTTACTAGACACGAGTTTTCGCTATGATGTTGAATAGTAGCTAGTAGCCATGAAACGAACACAATTATAGATGACAGATGTGGGCTGTTAAATTATTATGTATTATTAGTAAAAATAGGCGATGATGTGTGTATATGGTACAAGGAAATTTTGAATTCTGGATAACTTTACGATATAGAAATTAAGGTTGCGGGAAGCCGCTGCGTCGTTGCTCAAATCGCAAAACAACTTGACTACTGTTTTTAATTAATCAATGGCAGATTATGCTCATCCAACTGCTCAAACACATTTCGATTTCTCATTACTTTCACAGTCGATGTGCCCATGAGCTTGAAATGAATAAAAGTCAAAATTTTAGAAAAAAGGTAAAAAAATATTTGATTTTTTTATTTTCCCAACATTTTTAAAACGGATTATTTTTAACAACTGTGCAAACTAGTGGCCAATTTTTGGCAAGATATTAGGTAAAGGTTCAAATTATTTAATTTCAATAAAATTACCACCGGGACGGATAGAGAAACACAACAAAACAACGATTTAAAACTAATTTTACTCGAAAATAAAACCGGTAACATGATTATTTTTCAGGACCTAGAAATATATCAAACTGAAACATGTTTTAAAAAAGAATTATCATTTTCCGTTAGTTGCTTACTTGAAGTACTAGAATCCATAAATATGTTTTTTGCAAAACTGATTGTAACATTAAAATATTCCCTTTGAAAACTCTGTTTAAACTGAGAGCGCCGAGATTAGTTACGCACACTACGAGCAACGATCAAGTTCCGACTATCTGTATGAGTTCTACAGCATAATAAAGGGGATGCAAGGGGTTAGGTATTGTTCCTGGCATTGTTTGCTAGGGCAAGAAATAAATTCTTTTGGGATAGGATATACTTTAGTAAATTCACTTTTGGCCGCCTAAATCGGCGAAAACGACCTATGTGCGCTGGATGCGGGCAACGCAGGACCGGTCGGTGTAGAAATCCTTGGGAGAAGCCTTTGTCCAGCAGTGGACATCTTTCGGCTGATGATGATGATGATGATAGAAATGAAGAACGATTAATCACTAATAAATTACGTTTATGTAAAAGACTGTCACAGAATAAGTTATAGTTACAGGCCACAGATGCGATCTGCTACTTATACTTAACGCAACATAAAATTCGTTCAATAACGTAAAATTCCCACGAAGAGTCGATAGAAGCCAAACCAAAGCCTAAGCTAAGTGGGAGTTACGGAGATACGGGCTAAAGTGTACTCTGATTACAGAATTCCCAGATACGACTGTGATTTAACCTAGTAGGTACTCTCTACTGGTACGTGATACCTAGTTAATAACAAAAATCCGGTCAACTGTATTTTATTTTGCGCAATCAATTTTGCATCACTGGCTCTTTAGAAGGCCAAAAATTTCTAAGTTATGTCAAAACTATGTTATAGAATTTATCGTAGTTTTCGATATTTAATTTTAATATAGTAAATATGCAAAATTTTGTTTATTGCTCATTAAATTATTGTGATGCAAAAAAGTACTAATATAAATCTTTAAAACGTTAATTTTGATTTTGACACCTGTCCGTCAAAATTAACTTTTTCCATTTGAATAAAAGGTAAACAATCTAAATAGGGAACTAACACATGAAAACGTCAATTGCCTAATAAGTTTGTTTACCTTTTTATTAACCGACTTCAAAAAAGGAGGAGGTTCTCAATTCGTCGGAATCTTTTTTTTTATGTATGTTCACCGATTACTCGAAGACACCTGAACCGATTTGGAAAATTCATTTTTTGTTTAAAAGGGTATACTTCACAGGTGGTCCCATATAACCGAAATCCATTCAGCGGTTTTTGAGAAAATCAACAAAAACATAGCAAAATTAGAGTTGTTGCGATTGAAGTCGTTTGTTTTTAACGTATTCAGCGTGGTCAATTATATTTAAATTGGATTGAAACAAGGTATAGTAATTTGTTGTTTTCTTGGGATGGAGATTACAGCGAACTGTGATTACGACTACAAAACAATTTATATTAAATCTTATTGAAAGGAGGGTTAAATTGAATTTTTTTTAGTGTTTGAAGTCTACTACAGAATAATTAACGAGATTTCGATATTCACTCGAAGGGGCTATTTCCTCGGAAATGGTAACAGTTTTACCTTCGCGTTTGTCAGCCCTCTGTTACCTGGCACTCGGGTCTTACTCAGATTTACTAAGTATTGGCACATCGTATAACCTTATGGAAATATGAACACATTTTGATGCTTAGAAGTGCTGTAAAACGCTTTCATTTTTTTATATACACATAAATCTGATGAACAGTCGTATACACATAGAATAGTTCCTTGTCAATTTGAATACAGAACAATAATAAACTTTACTATTATAAACCTTGCAGTTTTTTCTGCAAAATTGTTTTTGTCGCTCGTTTGATGCCTGCTTAGCATAATGGGTAATGACCTTGCCTCAAGCATAGTGATCTCTGTGTTCGATTCTTGCATCATTGTATTCCATGACATCGTGCCTCTATTATTAACTGACAGATTATATACGCTGCAGAGACCAACAGATAACGTTACGTACTTAAACAAAAAATATAAAATATACGTACTTACCTATAGACGGGTTTCTTAATATCGTAGCTGAGTATAATGAATGGATTTGTACGAGTATTCGTATAGGTGAGGATTTTGTTGGAGTATGTTGCAATAGCTAAAGGTTTGTTCGCGAAAAGGGTAATCAATTGGTGTGATGTGAACAATGGGTCATGTGAACTCATGTGGCATAGCGGTGGGGCTACCTTTAGCGGGTTAGTGCCCAATTGAATTGAAATCTATGTTTGTTTGAGGTTATGGTTTGTTAATACTATTTTTAGTGGTATTTTTTTTTAATTTAAGTGCGTTTGACTACGTCTCTCCTGGTGAAAAGCGACGATGTAGTCGAGGATGGTACACGCAAACTCAAATAATGCCTATTCACTCTCGCCTTAAAGATATTTACATGACATTTTGAAAACTATAAGTCTATATGTATTAATAATCTAATAATTTTAAAAATTTATTTTTTAAATATTTGTAATCTGTATCGAAATAATCCGACACTTCTGAAAAACGTTTATTTTTAAAATTAACGTAGATCTAAACCTACACGAACCTTTTTTAATATTTGTGAACAATGCATTATCTTATTTATATTAAATACGTTACTTTTTTACGAAGCATTAGCACAAAATCTATGGTGCAGTTAGGTATGTTGTACGTCTGTAAATATAGGTGTGCTAAATAAGCGCAGAATTAGTTGTACTTGAACTGAATCGATCGATTATTTTGATAAATATTATTTCCCTTTTCCGTTTCCCTTTGTGATCGAATTAGAAATGAGGAGATACGTAAGAGAACTAAAGTTACCGACATAGCTCTCATAATCGCTAGACTTAAGTGGCAGTGGGTAGGGCACATAGCTCGTAGAACAGATGGCCGTTGGGGCAGTAAAGTTCTCGAATGGCGACCGCGCACGGGAAGACGCAGTGTGGGCAGGCCTCCGACTCGGTGGACCGACGACCTGGTAAAGGTTGCAGGAAGCCGCTGGATGCGAGCCGCACAGGACCGGTCGGTGTGGAAATCCTTGGGGGAGGCCTTTGTCCAGCAGTGGACGTATTTCGGCTGATAGATAGATAGATAGACTACAATCCTCTTAGACGAATTTTTCCACAACTGTATAATTTTTTTTTTTTATAATTATAAATTTCTGTATCTTGTCTTGCATATTATTGACATAACATCACGGTCATACATAGCCCAATGAAAAGACGTTTTTCAAAGTTTTTTAGGTACGTATTTTCTGTATATTGAATAATTAGCCCTGTAATATATACATACTGAAAATAATTGTCCCTAGGCTAGAATCCCTAAGTAACAAATCACGCACGAATTTGATATAAAAGCTGTTCGCGTCTCTCGTAATGACAGGATATCACGTTAAGGCGGGCCACAGATGGCCGTAAACCCGTATGAGGTTCTTAAACTCTGTGTTTATTACTCGTAAACTATCTCGTGTGTCGTCACCCTTGTAAGGTACGGATAGAATTCCAATGTAAGTGTTTGATTCAATGCTAATATTAATATCGTGGGTCGCAGGCCTAGTCTACAGGAATTCTCGGTTAATAAGCAAGACACATGTTAATATGTATGCTATTTCGTTTTTGCAGTGCCGTGGTCCCTACAAAGAACCCTTACAAGGCTCCTTCTGTCCATACATCCGCCCGTTCCTCCGTCACGTATAGTCATAGCATCATAGAGTTTGAATTTATGAACGAATTTCCGTGAAATTTTGGCACGAAATAGATTGTATATAAATAAGGACTATATTTCGGATAATAGAAAAATAACCTTTTTTAAGTGTCAAAATATTATTTCAGTTATATTAGCCGCCATCTATATACTGAAAGAATTACCCGCCAAATTCAACGAAAAAGTCCTGCGCTATCGTGTATAAACTGCGTGTATCAAAAAACACGGTCGTGTGTCAAGCAAGAGCCAGGATCGCGCGCGACACACCGGCCAAGGGTTAATTCACGAACCGCGTCGGGCCAGTTTCGAATAATAGCTCTTATTAATTTTAATAACTAAATACAAATATATTTACTATCTCAGTCCTCGGTACTTCCTTGACTTTCAATTTAAATTACTATTTATTTAATTACTTAATATGATTCAAGTCCACTACTTACATAAGTGAAAATATAATAAAGAGTACGAAGGTGTACATACTAGAGGTCGTTGCTTCTTCTTCTCACATTTTATTTTTATTTTTAAATGGTTACTCAATTGTCATATTATCAATTACTGTAATATAGGTACTTGAGTTGATAATTAATTGTCATTTTTTTTCTTTGTTTATGCGTGGGAATTATTTGGTGTAAAATCGATTGTATCATCCACCTTCAATTCTATTATCCATACTATATATGGTTCATTCCAATCAAAAAAAAGCAAAACGTAAACAAACATAGTATGCAGATGACATTGACATGTGTCAGTTCCATAGTAAATTTGTTTACGTTTTTTTTTTTTTGATTGGAATGAAGTATAGTATGGGGGTTGGTTGCCGGGACTTGTACCGAGCACACGTCTGTTAAGTTAATTTTACAATTATTACCGTTTTAGAATAGTTTCAACGTTATTTTTGTGATGAAGAAATAGCTGTGATCCCGATTTGAGATAAGCGATAATAAGAAGAGGATTAACTCAGGAGACAGCTCCGTTTTCCGAGTTCCAGCAGCAAACCACCACGTGGAGCGTCTTTAAGTGCCCATCACCCTTAGAGTCGTCACTTTCACTTGACATTGGCGTTTCGCCATTTTTTTATTGAAGATTCTCCCATTTTTCACTAGACATTGGCAAAATCACGCTCGGAATGAGATGTGGAATGCCAAATAGAAAAATAGAATAGAATAGAAGTATAGTATGGATAGAAATTATCAACTCAAGTATTTAACTGTTATACATAAAAGAAAAAAATTGTGTTTATTGGAACTAATGACGGGAAACAATATTATGTAGTTATTATTGTGTACGATAATAACTACATTAGTCGGCGACTGTGACGTAGGTATTAACGCCCACCTCCGGAAATATAAGAGATGAACGTTCCATCCATGAACAAATGTGACGGCAGATAACATTATAACAAACAAACAAAAATAGCTAGTATAAAAAAGTAAGAACTAATATTACTTATAGAAAAGGTTTGCGTGCGTGCGTGCGCGCGCGCGCGCGTGTGTGTGTGTGTGTGTGTGTGTGTGTGTGTGTGTGTGTGTGTATGCGTGTGTATGTGTGTATATGCGTGTGTATGTGTGTGTATATGTGAGCGTATTTCAGTGTGTGTGTATTTGTGCTTGTACATGTGTTTGGGTGAGGATGTTAATTTTTGATGTATACGTATAGGTTGATAGTGGGTACAAATTGAGGGTTTTATTAAGTTTAAAGTATAAGGTTGGACTAATATAGTGAAAATGCCTATTGACCATGGAGAGTCTACGTGATTCAGTCTAAATATAAACAAGACAAATAGTGATATCCCATAAATGTGAAAAAAACAAGATAGTAAAAATCTTGTAAGATAAGCACGGGTAATGGATTCGCTACCAAAAGAAATGATATCTAAGTCATTGGATCCCAAGTTCTTTCAAATTTCCTTAAATTAAAAAGCTCAGGTCATGTGAATGTAAAACGTTCTTCAGTTTATTTAAAATAAAATTTGTAAACCATTATCCGAGCATATTTTACAAAAATTTTACCATCTCTTTTTTTACATTTATGTTTTTGATTTTACCTTTACATAAGGGGTTTAAATAAGAACTCAAAATAAAAATTTCAGCGATCAGATTTGAACAAAGTTGTAGAAGAAATGACTTTCTTCTACGAGTTTTCGAGTTTTAAAGATTAAACAAAAAAAAACAAATGTGATTCAAAACAACAATAGTATAGCTACGGAATCCTATCAATATTCATAGTTTTTTTAAAGTAAATAATAGGGTATTTGACTCTATCAAAATTAAATTGAAAAATATTATTCACTAAATAGCATTTGTCCTAGAATAGCAAAAAATATTACTGGACTGATGTTTTTGTTCATTTAAAATTTTACTTTCATTACAATCAGAAAATAAGTTCGTCAAAGACTGTGACGTCACATGCCAGTAACACAAATAATTTTGGAACAAAATGTCGTTTTTGGCAGTTGATAAAAAGTCGCTCAAATGACTAGTAGTCAAATACCGTATTTTAAGGCTTCATTTGAAGTCACTGTCAGTTTATCTAGAGGCAAAGGCGGCTTTTTTCCTTCAGCTATGCACAATATGAACCTAAAATGCTACATCCCGCAAATTGTGAATAAACATGGAATAAAAAAAGTGATGAGTGAGAGGGAAAGAACAACATTATTCGTTTTTGTCGGAGAGCCATCACCGGGCTTACACCCACGCGTCGCCTGTCCTTGCTTTGACTTAATTTGTAGTACCTACAACATAACGTTCACGTTGATGAGTACATTCATTGTCAGAGCGAACGCCTGTGGCTGTGACACACACACACACACACATACTACATAGTAAGTAGGTAGGTACGAGTTATAAAAAACAATTTGAACGTATAGAACGAGTATTGGAACAATATTTTTTAAAATTTAATTTATTATTCTCCGACACTTTCAATTAAAAAGGTACGATCCTTCATAAAAATATTATATTAATAGACGCTTTTAAATTCCCTGTAATTTTCGGATGGCAGATTCAAAATTTCAAATGAATAATTCTGTGCAATCCGTCAAGCGAAAACAAAGTTGTTGTTCTTTGAAAGTTTCAACAAAATACAAGTTAAAGTTTAAAACGGAAGTAAACAATGAAACAACTTCGTGCTGTGGGTTGTTTATAACATCAACAGCACTTATTTATATGAAATAAATAATAAGATAATAAACAAGAAGAAAAATGGTAAAAAAATCAACAAATCTGAAATTTAGAGCTAAAACAGAGACTTCAACTGAACCACATCACATTTTTTCTATGAACTGAACATAATCTTTCAAACGGTAAGTTGTTTGCACTAGTTCTTTGTTGCCACTAAGAATCTAGATAGGAATTAATTTTATGTTCTGTAGTGTAGCAATATGAAAACAAAAAAAGCAAAGCTATCGACATGGTTTGGTTACGCGTTCAGAAGAATATAAGACCATGTGACACGAAGAGTAGTAGATAGCTGGAACGCGCAAAGAAGTCTTGCAGGAGTGTAGGATCTGAGTTGATCTGGCCAGCTTCAGGTCCTTAATGGCGACGGAATACATACATATGTATATAACGCCAACCCCAAATTATGCAAATAATAAGGCTAGGAAGACGGTACTTACATAAGTATGTAACAAATAAATAATTATTTAAAAGTTATATTATACATTAGCAGCCTTCTTTATTTACTCAGACTATAACAGGTTGTACAAAAGTGACGTAAGCACAATCTGTGTATTATAACCAAACTTGTACGACCGTGTGTGATTTGTCCCGAGTATTTATTTATTATTTAGAAATAATTATATTTTCATTCTTTGTATCTGCAGTGGCATCTCAGTTTCTTTCTTTATGGAAGCCAATATAAAATGGCATCAATGAGAAATGTTATTCTTATTAACGATGTGACTTACCGACACTAATATGTTTTTTTACAATATAAATTCATTAATTCTTTAACCTAGCGTTATTCAGTACCGCGTCAGTGTCCGGTTTATAATGGAATCGCCTCCATAAAAAATCAATCTATAATTATTTATCTAATCTAAATTGAAGACTTTTTTGTAGTAATATAATTTTTTCTCTTTTAAATATTCAGTAACGCAGTTTTAAAGCGCAAAAGCTTTAAAAGCTTTTTGGAATAATTTAATCAACTCTATCAGCAGGCTCCAATACGATCCAACTAAAGACCGGATTACATGCAACATTTGCAAGTTTGTTACGGGAATTATTGCATATTTTGTGAAGAACCAAGTAGATCTGCATATTGGTGATGGTTTCTTAATTTTTGTTCATGGCTCACGTGATGACGCCTTTAGCTGCCGAGGGTCTATTGTTCTCAAGAGACCGAAGCGACTATGACTGCGCTGTCTACGTTTATCTCTCTGCGCAGACGGTTTGCATGAGTGTTAGCGTTAGCACAATGCTGTAGGACTTTCTGTTCTCGATCATAACTAACCCTAAGAATAACTGATACCAATCAGTTTTTGATGACGACGATGAACATATTTTTTGACGATGTACTTTCATATCTTAAGCATTCTTCTTCCATATTTTGGTGTTATTACGCTGCATTTAATCCAGCCCTTAGAACGTGTTGCGAAATCCAATAAAGTACATGTAGTACATCTGCAATTCCCCACAATATCAACTTGCATATGGCGCGGAGATTGCAATCTGCTGAGCAATTCTCTCCACAAAACTTCTATTCATCGTCCACAACAATAAACTAAAAACAAATATAGATACAAAAGGTTTTACAAGAACCGTTCCGAATCACAAAGGCACGAAGGCAGATGGTTTCTTTTCAACGTGCCCTTTTGGGCCCTGTTGCGGTGTGGTATGCATGGCACGAGGTCAATGGGGGCCGGTGCGAAACTATAAGCTACCGGGCTGAGGGAGAAGGGAAAAGGTATAAAAAAGTATTTTAAAAGGGATGTTATCCAAGTAGGATAGGATCATAGGATTTGCATATGCATATAAGTGTAGATGGTGAATGATTGCCATTAAAATTAGTTTTTCTTTATAATATGGAAATAAAATAAAGTATAAAGTACTTTCCCAAAGAACCAATACTCACTTCGAAAATACTTATGGACTTCTGATTGATTGATTACCTCAACCGCCAAAGGTGAATTTCCCCAGTCAATTAAGGTGCAAAAGTAACCTATTATTATTATATATTTTTCACATATTATGTACTTATTTATTTATAAATATTAAATTCTGACGTTGGGGTTGAAAACTAGCCCGACAAACTCCACCAATCCGGACTTGGCGATTATGTGTGGAGTTTGAGCTGACCTTCCCGAGGTTATAGGAGAACACCTGTGCCCATCAGTGCGGTTGGGATCCATGGTTTGTTTATGAAGGAAGAACTATTTTCCTTATTACCCTCTAAGAAACATTTTTTCATTTTTCATGTTTATATCTTCAATTATTAAGGCTATGTGTTAACTGTCAGTCAGTATGTCACACCAACTAGCTACTTCCGTCTTCCGAATACATCAAAAAACTACAGACTCTTTTAGCGTAACAGCATAAAAATCTAGGAGTCGTTTTGCAAATAGGGATTCCAATTTTTGATGGCGTGCCAATTATTCCAAGGCCAACAAAGCTAACTCGATAATTTTACCCATAATATTAATGTTCATTTTGTCCTTCAATATGTATGATACCTTATAAAATTTTTCACTCGCAAATGAACTTTACGTACCGAAACTCCAAAGTGAAAGTCGGTTATCAAAAAACTCATAGGTCCGTATGAGCCCAAGCAATCTAGGATAATCAAATAATGTACGTAGGGAGATAACTTATAGGTAGACTAACCATAAATTATATTCTGTAGAAACAAATTAAATTCCTTTTATCAAAATACTAAAGTACCATAAAATTATCGGGACGATGAGAATCAAACGAAGATTCCCACTGGGGTAATTGTTGTTGCTTATCATGATTACACTAACGCAATTTACATTGAGAACATAATGGTATAGGTTGTGTAAGGAACCCAAGTATACTGCATGCGGGCGCGGGCCCCAGTAGGTGTCTAATTTTTAATCTTTATTGGCCATTAAACTTAGCAGCGTGCGGTGCTGCAGCCCATCAGTATGTGTCACGCAGAGAAAACAAAGCCCTTTAATATCGCTGTTTATGTCCCGAGCATTTTATGGTAGGCGAGCGCCTACTGGGCATACTTAACCAGGTCTAGTTAGCCGTATTAAAGTTATAATTACAATACTTTGTACTTGTTATGCACGCAGTACGGTTCAACCAACACCTACTCACTGTAGTATAACTAATACAGACTAAACTATAGGTGTACAATTTTACGACGCCCGATCGTAAATTCTAATAACTCGAAAACCACTGAACTGATTTTCTTCAAACATAGTTAAGAATGGCTCAATGCGGTGGGACCACGAGTGGGGAGCGAATTTAATCTGCTTTCAAACGAAAAAAAAAACACTTTCAAACTTTAAAAAAAATAACATTTTTGAATCGGCCCACCCGTTTGGGATTTATAATGCCACAAACAGATATCTCGAGCTTTAAACTTATAATGAAACCCCTCGTTTTGCGTCGGACATAGAAAAAAATACACACACCACTTTGTTTTAAGAAGTGTTTATTGCAAAGGACTATTATGTAGTATCTACAGACGCCGCTGTATTGACGAGGTATCATACTTATAACTTATAGTTATTTATATCATTATTTGTTATTGTGAAGCTTTTTCAGAACTATTTAACTAATATGCCAGTACACATACATATGTATGTACATAGTTTCCATTTGACAGTGAAAGATTCTCTTTGCTTTTATTTAGATAAACTTTTACCATTTATAAACTCCAAATAGATAAACTTAAAATACGACCTGGGAATGTGTATGTATCTACTCTGTTAAAGTTACAGTTAAGATAATATCAAAATACGCCAACGGAAGCTTCTGAAGTAACGACTGTTAATATTTTGTTTTATTCCGTCTATATTTTGGCAGAAGCAAAAGAGACTTATACATTTACAAAGAAAGCAGCACAAAGAACCCTAACCTTTGGAGTCTTTTAGGACCAGAGTCAACTGGGACCACAAACAAACAAAAAAGGCAAAATATTTGTTCAGTAAAGAAAAAAAGATCAACGGCACACAATTATGTATTAAATTCGTACTTATTTTGAAGAAGCTTTTTGAAGGATTTATTTAGTGTTTTGTTTGTTTTTTATTTACAGTACTGTTCTGAGATAGGAGGTATAATTTACTTGTATAGTCCCAAGCTCATCCAAAGCTATCTTTGGTGTGTAGTATGGGACCGCGTTCCGGGTACCAAAACCGTTTCGATCCTATATATGGCTCTACATCTAAATTTTACAGAGTAATTAGAAGACGCAAAAATCTCCCTGCCCAATGAATGTACCTCTATGTATACATTTTCCTGTAGAAGTAGAAAAAAGTTTTTGCATTTTGGCAGTTGCTTTCATTTTAGGGTTGTGTTGCGAGAAATATGACGCTATCTGAACAAATAATTTTGTTTCAGAATTTTTTAACAGTTGCCTTATGTAGTCAGCGCATTAAAAAATTAATTTTAATCTCTCATTTAAAGTACATTTGAATAAGTAGAGGTAATTATAATGAGTGCTTACTAATTGAAACCTTCCTATGCTCGTTACAATAGTTATCATATTTTATGTATTACCTACCAACAGCGAGAACGCCTTATCTTACTACACAATTAAATTATATTAATAATTAAGATAAGACACTTTTAGTTACCGACGCTATCCCTAGGATATACTGGTTGGCTGGCTGTCTACTATAGAAGAAGGGATAATATTATATATAATATTATTATATATTATAAGCCATTTAACATCACCCGCGATCACGTATAGCATATAGGCTATTTAAATTTACACCTACAGACTTGAGTAATGCAACCTTCATACACATATAAGTCCAGGTCCAGAAAATATTTACAATAGGCAATAATGATTACTCACACGGTTGTGTTCTCGAATGCTTTCCTATAAATCAGATGAGCAGGTTTCTCCGTGATGATTTCTTTCACCATTAAAGCAATCGGTATGTCAATAACGTACATAAGCTTTTTGAAAACCTTCTTTGAATATTAGCTAAGGGGTTAAGAGAGATGACCACTACCGCGTGAATCTGCCGACTCATTTTGTGGTGTCGTAGAGCCCCAAACACATTAATAAACGCACAATGCGTGCATTGCGTCTGCAGCTTTGTTTCGCTATCCGATCATCGAACAAAGGAAACGCTTGGAAAAAGCAGTTTATTGTAACACTAATGGCAAAACGGTGTTACGCAACGCTGGAAATAGGTCCCGTTATTCATTCACCGAAGTACCGCCCGCCATAATAGGTACCTATGCCGAAAAGCCAGCGACCTTACGTTTTTTACGCTGATACCAAACGAAGCATGGTATGCCGCCGCCGCGCCGCGCGCCGCCGCCGTTGGCCGCGCTGCTACCGTTTTATTCAATGGCGATAGTGTGTGTTATGATATGTACGTAAAATTTTTTGCGTAGTAGGTAAGAAAAACAAATCACTGCATAATATCAAATGCCAATGTACTGTCGGGGTGTAAAATTCGCCGTTTTAAAAACGCGCTAGCTTCTTTGTAAAACTACGTACCAGGTAAAAATAACCTGTAATCGGATAGATAGGTAAGGAAAGACTAGGAAGTAACTCTGATTTGGTTTTGTTCAGAGTTTTTTACACAGAAGTTTACAAAACCGCGAAACTCAATTACCAAACGGCTAACTTTACAATTTGGCCTACAAAATCATTATCATCATATAACCGAAGGCGTCCACTGCTAAACAAAGGTCTCCCCCGAGGGTTTCCACAACGACCGGTCTTGCGCTGCCCGCATCCAGCATCTCCCACGAACTTTACCAGGTCCTATACAGAATAACGGTCGATAAATAAAATAATGAAAATTAGAATATTGAAGACTGATATCTCAAAGTAGTAAATAAAATGCTGACTGTAGCTGTTATGGATAAAGCTTGACCCTCGTCAACAGCCTGTAAGCCGACTTTCAAAATGAGAGCAAATTAAGTCATGATTCGGTAACCCTATGTTAGTTTAGTACGTATTGAACAGGCGTTTACGCACATCGGTTGCTAACTGATCTTCGTGTCGCTCCAACAAAGCATTGACGCGCACAGTTAGACGAGAAAAATGAATGTCAACTCCGAGTGTGACCTTACTGCGCTCGAGCCGCTCTGCCTAACTGTCGGTCTGTACAAATACAGGATGAGTGCGTTTTGGTTATAGTTGGATGTCGTTACAGACTTAGCACTAAATAGTAGCTATAGATAAGGACAGTAATCCGTCAGCTCAGGACAGTGCATAATTTGATTTAATTATTAAGTAACAAAAAACTCCTAATAGTCCATTAATTGCTTTTTTTTTTTCAAAGCGTGAACTATTAGCGACCAATTTTTAAGGTCTTTTTGTAGGTTTAACTCCTAATAGTCCATTAATTGTTTTTTTTTTTAAGCGTGAACTATAAGCGACCAATTTTTAAGGTCTTTTTGTAGGTAAATAAATATCGAAAATTATGAAGAGATTATTTTATTGTGCAATTAAATATAGCAAAAATAATTCTTGCGATTATAAAAATAGGGATACATCGTAGAATAAATAAAGAAATTCGCACATAAACGTAGAATACGTTTTCCGAAAAATGCTTGTAACCAAATATTACATTGACCAGTACGCACAGACCCTTTCAATGTACACGTTAACATTCACTCACATTGTCTCTGTCCCTTATGGCTTTCGTTTCACAATGTATTTATTAGTTTGCAGGCAATCCAAACTAAACAATCCTTAGCGTATGGTGTCTCCATTAATTACTCTTTTGTTTTATTAAATGACAACATTGCCCTATTTTAATGTTGTTTTATAAGAATAATGCGCCCGACGCCTGGGTTAATTACCTACTTGGATAAGTAAAAAATACCAAGTTCATAGACCCATGTCTGAAAAACAAGCCAACTTTAATTATCTAGTATTCATTAAGTACTTACAAGATTTCATGTTTCAAACAAAATCCCACGTTATGTACCTTTATATTTTATTCATTAGTTATGTTTTAATACATATGTATTATCTCACAATGAATAAATACTGTCGTTTAAAGAAATTAGGATGCGCAGACATGCCGTCCATTCTTCGGTTCATAATTCCCACAACCATGTTCACACCATACAGCGTGAAACATCCCTAGAGCATAGCGTTCCGTGCATTAATAAATATTGAAAACTATAAGTACCACTTATGTGACCGCACAGTTATAACCGCTGGTCCACATCCAATCTATGGTCACACACAAAAATACTGTAAGATAAAGTGACAAATACAAAATTATTTTTAACCTTAAGGAAATATTATAATATTCGGTAGGACAAAAAAAATGATATATTGTACTTACATTCGTATTCAGTATTTGCCCGCAAGAAAAGTTCATTTGGTTTCAAGGCTCACACCGAATTACGAGTACATAATAACCATAAAAACACATGTTCCTTTAGATATTTTAAGTTCTAGCTTTAGATATTTTAAGATAGTTTTTCTAAATATTCTAATCTAAGAAAACTGAATGTGTGATTGCTTAGAGTATTTGATAGTAGTGTATACGATATTTCTCTATAATTCTATCATGAAGATTCAGAGATTTTACCTATAGAAATTTTAACATCCAGTCCTTATGTCACTGCACCATAACTTACTATTCAAGAAGCATTTAAATCCTACCGCTTCATTGCTTTAGTGGGGTTTAAATGACAAATTAAAATTCAAGCTTCGTACGCATTCTTTAGCTGAGAATCTTCGTGAGGTTTGCCAGGGCCTCCGCGTTCACCGAAATGTTTAAGTTATCATTTATGACCGCTTTTCGAAGGTATTTATATTTTAAACATTGAGACAGATGCAAATGCAATGCAAAAGAAACAAGATAAAATAAAATATTTCGTTAATATCTTTACAGAAACATAACATCCGCCTACTCGCCTACATTTTTTGTAAATATAAAAAATCTCCGATAATGCAGTAATTAATTCAAAATACGCGTATAATTTCATTTTCTATAAAATACTAATAAAAACGGAAAACAACATAACGCATAACTTATTACAATATAAACTGGCTGACCCCACGTAACAAGCATGCGTGTGACGTTTGCCGAATATACCAACATACCATACTATACTTATTATGACTGACGGTCGTCCATCCATCCAACATGGCGTGGCGGTTTAACATGTCGTGACGTCACCCTATTCATAAACCAAACATCTGTTGAGTGGATTCCAGTTAAATAACATCTATTACACACATTGCATGCATATGTATTATAAAAAGTTGTGGCGTCGCCCGCGTAGATATAATTTTGACGTAAGGCATCTTTCTCCTGGCTTTCCGGTACGAAGGACAATTATATCTTAATCAATCACAAAATAGCTGTAGGACAAGGTAACTGGGATTTCTTACTCATCATACTGAATAACTTTAGTTCTACGACTTTGCTAAAATCGCCAAAAATCATTTTTGAACACTTCATTCAGATTGAAATGCCGTTAGGCCAACTTTGTATGGAGAGTCCAAAACCAATTTTGGAGAAGTAACAAACAAAACTAACTAGTGTCATATAAGAATGCTGCTACATTATATTTGCCGTCTCGATGTGGTATCTCCTCCGTGGACTTTGGCAGCCAGGGCCGACGGGCGGTGACTTTATTGCGTGACGGCATCGCTGTGCGAGTTAGATTTGTTTCAGGAAAATTTAAATGCCGCCGAGTTTTGTTAAAGTAAATTTTCAATAAGTTCAATCGAAAAGAGAAAAGTTCAAAGTACTCATTTAATTCGACAAACAATTAACTAAAATGAAAGAGGCTGTCAAGCTTTATTTATCTGTAAATTCGTCGCGTTATCGAAAAGTTAAGCAAAAGTTAAACTTCCCTATATAAACCTCCTTTGAAATACTTAGATAATTAAATCAAAAATAATAAAGAGCAGCCAGTGGTAAGTTTTAATGAAAGTTTAAAGTTCAAACACGTGGAGAACGTTGTATGTGTTGTAAAACTAAAATAAATATTTTGCGGGTTCAATGTTTTTTTGTTTTAGGTAAATATAATGTTCAAAGAATTTTTAAACTCATTTTCTTCCTCAAATGCTTTCCGATCTAATTTTCTAGCCGTTTATAAGTAATTGGCTTCTCTTCACAACTGAACTTTTTTACTAGTTACTTTTTTTTCTGTGGCAGCGATCAAATCACTCTTTTTTCATCCGCCAAAGTTAATTGGCAGTACTAAAATTAATTTAAACCAAATGGTTTACTATTGCTTAAAGGCTATTTGAACGCTATTTGATGCCTTTCATCAAACAATTCGTGTTAATTTACGAGTTAAATATCTGAATAGGTAAAAAAGTCATTGCGAAAAAATGCATTTTTCAATTAAACAAGCGAAACAAGATATTTTTAATTAGCTTGTATAAATTGTGGAGAAAAATAATAACTTAGGTGGATGGAAGGTTCGTAATTTTTCTTTCAAATAATCGAGTTTTCAAAATAATATAATAATTACTAGCCAGCGTATCATACACAAAAAGGTTTTCGTAAAACTTGTGGCTTGTCCTGGTATTTGCTGAAATCCACTTCAAGAAGGTTTGCTACAATAAACGCCGAGAATAAACGCACAAAGTACTTGTAATAAATCAAAAGTGCATTACTGAAAATGGTGTTGCTACTTCGTAAGCATAAAACGTAATTGAATAATACCATGCCCATTGCGGGCAGCCGCGAGAAAGGGCTTCATGGCAATAAAAATAAAGAATTGAAATCTTGGGAAACTTACCGACAAAAGGTTTAATAAAACCTCGCTATAATTAGTAGTTGAATACTTATCATATAGTAATTGATACTGAAACAGCAGAATTTATTTACACTGGTGTCGGGTATACATGTTTTATTCGACTTTCATAAAATATTAATGAAGACGAGGAATTCAAAGGTCAAACGTGATGCAGCGGTATTCAAATATAACATTTCATTGCTGAAAATGTTGAATGTGGATTTTCTGTTAATTATGTACCATCTCATATATTATTTAAGCTTAAAATATTGAAAGCGATAATTCATAATCTTTTCTTTAAGTTGTGATGAAAATAAATAAACATTTTTTATATGATTTCCCTATGAAGCCCCAAAGAACGAGGCTTGTATTCATTTTTGGGCCCTTGTTTTGGTGTTCTCTAAGGGTGTTGGTATTTATAATATTTTAAACAAGTATTATTCTTAAATGTCAATCAGGTCATTTTCTATGATTTGCGGGAATTACAGATGGCAAATACGTATATAAAATTGTCAGAAATAACCTAACGTAAATAATTAAAAGCAAATCAAATTGAAAATGCTACTTGTCACAATAGCACAGATTACAAAATCTGATATTAACTTCTCTATGTAAAGAAAGCTGAAATTTATTTTAAATCGAATCAAATAATACTAAATAGATATAAGTATGCTGTAAGGACTAGGACTACTCACATAAATGCGCTTATTAATCCAAACTCGTAGTTCCTAGCTGCAATAACGATAAAGATCCCCTCAAAAATGACAAAAGATCCTGTACTTTAAATATCTGGAAATTTCTGAACCACTTTAATTTTTATCATACACGGGATGTCAGAACTACTTATAATTTTAAACTAAACAAATTACTTACTTTACTTCATTGTTAATACAAAAAATTCAGAATCAAATATTTTGATATTTCATAACTGAATATTTCCCAGTTATAGGTATAATGTAGACCAACTAACTATCATCAGATTACTCACTTCAATGATCGTTTAAGTTTAAATTCCGTGAAACCGTCCAAAATCCCCTTTACAATGTCGAATATCTTCGAAATTCCTGAACCAATTTTTATCGCACCCTGCTAAGAACCATTGCGAAATTAACCAGTTATCATATAAAGAAAACGTCATCAAAATTGGTGTCGTAAATGTGAAGATAAATACACACAAACACAAGTTCACAGACACACCTCTTAGGTCAAACGTACATATACCGTGGGTCATATAATAATGTATCATTTTATTATTGTAGAGAAAAAAACTTAAATAGCGTATTCATGAATGTGAAATTTGACAGTCATACATTTATTTTCACAGTCAAAATATTATATATAAAATTCGTCACCAGCCAAATACTGCCTATTTATATTGTTACTGCAATTTAGTACCTCTAACATGAAACACCCATGGTGGTGACAAAATTCTTCAACACTCGAATGCTAATTGATCGAATATATCTCTGACACAATGGTGTACACGGCTCTTGTGTCGTCACGGTGTAAAAGTTTATAAATGATGGCAACCCTACGTGTACGGTATAAATGTTCCAAATGCATCCAAAAGTGTGCATTTTGGTGTCATCGACCCAGATATCGACACCAGCGTCGACAGCGCAGTACTGTGAACGAACGGGGCTGTCCGTTGTCTGCACAGGAAACATATTGAGCTGTTACTTATTTAGGTCAACATTGGGGTGGAGATGATAAGAGTGTCGAACAAAACACAACAGCTGCTTGTTTTTTTCATTCATAGATTTTTTGGTCCTTATCAGTGAGACCACAGATATGAAATATTCGAAGAAAATTTTGGTTTTTTTAAATAAAAAATAGATTTTATGCTGCTGCAAAAATCGTAACGTTTGTTTCCAAATTAATACGAATAAAAACTAAAAGCCGCCAAACTAAAAACCAAAGCCATAATGTAAGTTTTTAACATGGATGATCGCATAAAGAAACAAACATCTTACATCACTATTCCAAGCCTGGCAAAGATTTGTCGGAGTTGCGCACTTTTGGCTATTTTTGCGTGGAAACTATCATTGCTTCAACCTAGTTTCCATTGTTTTCAGAACAATGGGCTACATAGGCGTTTCTTTCAGATGGAAAATTAATAATTTGGGCCACGAGGTCGGACTATATCACAAATTAGAATGTCCATTGTATGGTAGTATTGTAAGTATTCGTTTAAAATTGTACAATTTACTTTAGAAGGAAGTCTATCATAAAATTTGTAAAAAATGACATTCGTACTTTCAAAATTTTAATATGAATCAATTTTCAGTTCATAAAGAGATTCCGAAAAATTTTAAGTTAAATTCCCTATCTTTTTTTTCTTGGATACTTTGTATAGAAAAATTCTTCATTAATTAAAACTTATTGTAGAAGTGCAGAGACCTATCACCAGTTTAGTTATCGGAATAAGTAAGATATCATTGAAAAAGATATGATATTCTATTTTAAATTTTAGCTAAACTTAAGAATTTCAGCAATATGTTTTATTCGTTTAAAAAGACCTGCTTCACAGTAACAAAGCGGCTAAGTACACACTGACTTTCAATGAGGGAGACCTTCATTGCGGTGCCATTGAGTACACCAACTGTGTCATCACCGTTTGACGCCTCACGCCATTCACTGTGTTATAATCATGTTACTTCTATAAATTCACTTCACAGCTGTGAATTGGTTTATCTCTTATCCTCATCATTTGATGCATACAAGTCTAACAATGGTTGACGCTTTACTGATTTTCCTATTCTTGAAACTGTACAACTATCCCTGAGTACCACTCAATTCGGAAATCAAAGTAAGGGGACGAACGGAACGAAACGACGGTAATGTTTTTTTTTTGTGCGAAATGACAATGTATTTTGTGTGCCAATGGGATAAATGTTGTGAGTAAAAACCCCAGTTTAATTTAATACTTTTTTTAACGTTTTATTTGTTTATTGCATTCCTACTCGAAACGTTTTCCCTTAGATTCTTATTTTATTTCAAATACCAATTGTTAGGTGTACGAAAAGGCTAGGCCGCGAAAATGTAAACGAAACTTTAGAGGTAAATCGAATTGGATTAGTGACCTAACATCTCTTTTGACCTTTTGTCTTTAATAAAATAATCCATAATTACATTCATAAAATTAAGAAGTGGTAAAAGCTCAAAATTTATTTTATTAATTAACATTCAAATAATGAATATAAGATAAAAACGATTATTAATTACATTGATGAACGTGATCTGATGATTAAGTGAACCTTTTCTAGCTCAAGGTCAAGCCAAGTGGTTTATTAGTATGTACATGTAATAGGGGATCTTTTTCAAACGTATCTCTAGACTACCTAGAACTTTGACAAACTGAAAGAAAAATACATAAGTTTTATTTCTCTTATTTTGACAAATTTGTACAAAAGTAATGTAGCAATTCTAACGGTAATATTTAAATAAGTACAAAGTTACAAAGTACAAAGTTACGGTGCGAAAGACCACAGAGTGGCAAAGGCCACCAACGGCCGGCCCATTGAATTCCTGGGCCCTGGCCGCCTACCTGCACTTTACAAGCCGGACCCAAACATCCAAACAAATTAAACAATCCACCGCCTTTAGTTTTATTGCAAAACGTAAAATTAGTGCCGAGGAAACATTGTTATCGTGTTGCTGCTTATTTAATGCGCTTGTTATGTAAAAAAATATATATTTTGTGTTGTAATGAGTTTGTTATTTATATTCAAAATGGACAGAAGAGGCACAAGTAATCGGTTGGCCGTGTGCGACACTGCGACAATCTAAACTAACGGTTTAAGCAGTTATCTCTAAGTTATCGATAATGTTACTTAAACAGCTGAAACTGTGTGTGTTCCTTTCATTATTAATGCATATCATTAATGTTAATGACAAAAACAGATTTCTGAGATCTTTGGTAATTTCTCTTGTTAAAGAAATTATGTTATATTGTTAACCAAATAAACCTCTATCTACATTTGTGTTAGCTAGGTACTTTTTAATGTTTATTAGGGTGATTACGTTTATTTTATAAAGATATATTTTCTTAATGATACTTTTGTAGAGGAACAGGAACATGGTGTCTTTAACAACCGATTATGATAAAAAATTCACAACAACTGGCCTATCTTGGCTATAAGAAGAATAAATTTTATGAGTTCAAGTGTCAATTGAAACAAGTATTTAGGTCGTGCGATACGCATAGTGCTGTTACGAACAAAAATAGTATACTTTGTTTATAGGTACTCTAAAAATAGTAAAAATAAGATTACCAATACAGAGGGTAACAAACAAATAAGTGTGGGTAGCAATACTCTAGGGCAGTGTTTTGAAAGGGGCAAGGGGCAAGGGGCAAGGGGCATACATTGCAATTAAAAATACGATTTCATTGAGAAGGCTGCGCCAGTTTATGTCCAAACGTGGTTCTGTGTGATTTTAATAACTAAGCAATTATCTAATTGAAGAAAATCATAAACATGGTCATTAAAATAACTAACATTTTGTGTGTTGATGGCCCTAGGGGGTCGCAAGAATTTTTTAACTTATAAAGGGGTCGGGTATACAAAAAGGTTGAAAAACACTGCTCTAGGTGTAAGCCTAACTTTATTTTTGTACGACAGCAGATTGACAAAAAAATATTTATACGTGTTTTCATAAAATTAAACAATTATTAAATGCTTAGCTATGCGATATGATAGATAGATACATCATTTATTCAATACCACAACACAAATACATATCAGAAAAAAACAAAACCAATATCATCTATAATGTTTTTAGGTGAAACTACAGTTTCCTTGAGCAAGATCTTGAGTGAGTCATATGTAAATTTTGTAAGTCACATGGGAACTATACTAAGTACTTAATAATTTATTTGATCTTGGGCAAGACAGAAATTATGAGGTCAGTTACTACTCAGAACTTTAAAAAAAGCGATGATGAATCCAGGCGTAAGTATAATGATGCGAGACTTAGAAACATTGTTACGGATAGTGGAGACTGTTCAAGTTAAAGAGGATTAAAAGAATACTAGGTTAGGACAGTTTTTAATAACTAGACAAAAGATGTACACATCAAATCACAGATAAAAAGCCTGCGTTCACAGAGTATTTGATAACAGTTATGTAAAGATGCAAAATACCTTTTGTGTCCTTGCAAATTAAAAAATAATACCTATTAAACGAATCATGTCACACTTTTGATACAACCAACTACTGCATTAAATACACATACCTTCTCAGAAACTAGCGAAGAAAATGTTTCAATAAAACTCACACCAGTGTGATTATGTAAAAAAAAATAAACCCAACTGATTTTAGTGTCGATTTTCATAACCTTGGTCGTGATTTCTCCGAACACTAGCTCAATATGCACTACTACACTAGGAAAAATTAATATGCATGCAGCAGTCGGGCCCAAGAACTCCCACACATATACATATGTGACATACTTAAAAGAGTCTTATAATAATCTTATATTTTCTATATACCACATGGCTATTAATTGTTGAAACTATCTATAAGTTGATGGATTTAGCAATGGTTTAGCATTTAGTCAAATATTGTAGTTTTGGGGGCATTGTTTAACTCTAAATATCTCAAGATTCCAAGGACAGATTTAGTTAAGAAACACTCATCTACCGTTAAAGAGGCCTACTTTTGTTGTGTACATCAATCTATAATAGTATTAAGTATTTATACATTAATACCAAAACTAATCTTAAAAACATCGCAATATTCTTAAAAAAAAGTTAAGGCAAAGGAGACGTTTCACGGGACTATGGAGCTTGGACCTGGTCTGTGTACTAAACATCATAAATAAGTCATTAGAAACATAGTATTTTCTAATTGTACATTTCCTTCGATTTACCTTCGTTGCGAGGTTCATCTAGTTTCTCAGATTTAACAATCGCAACACATAAATCACCCAACATGGCGAAGCGAGCGCAATTTTGAGCATTTTACGTTCAGAAACTAGATTTTGTACATACCATTGAAATTAATAATTTCGTTGTCCGACAAGTAACTCGAAAACCAGCTATAACAGCCTGTAAAAGAGGCAAGGCATATCCGCAGATTTTAAAAATCGTACACCAATGTCAGAAGTCAGAACAGAAGGGCGTTCACTGTTTAGTCAATCAGAGTCAGAGAAAGCATCTGAGGAATATGTGGACGAAGCCGTAATTTCTGAACGTGACCTACTATTGCAAGCTTCAGTGTTACCATTTATATTGTAAAAAGTGCTGACAAAACATTATGCTTGAACCACGCAACCCTGCTTCTAATATTTTTTTCATTATTTTTCCTAGAAAGCCTATATTTTTCTATATTTTTCGTACTACGTACATGTCCAGGCACAAAATGAAACGTGTCCTTTATTTATCTTAAAACAAGTTTTTGCTGAAGCTCTCTATTTTATACCGAGTTTTTATTGATCAAATATATCTAAGTCCTTTTACGTCAGCTATAAAAGTGATATTACTTCCACGATAGTTAAATAAACATTTCTAAAGCAGTAAGATAATAGTGGGTTCCTATAAAATATAATAAAGTACATATTTGCATTCGCGCATTACCTGGACAACTTAATGTTATAAGGACGGTGCACAAATTTAGATTTTGATAATCACCTTAGTGAAAATTTTATTCAGTCTCACCTGCATATAATAATATACAATACCAATGTAATAACAATATATGTACATTTTCTAAATGAATGAACTTGACCTGCATCTGATCTGAGCATGATTTATAACTACATTTTTTTATGTTAAACGTTGTGGCAATGGCTACGTATACTTTGCCAAGAGTGAAACTAGAAGTATTTTTACAACATTTTCGAATTTCTATCAAACAAATATGTAGAACAATTTGCAGCAGTACCCTTACTCAGACACTGTCTGTCAAACTCAGAAAGCCCTCATAAGTGCTGGATTGACAGTAATTCTTCCTTATTGTGCTGCCTCGGATTAGCATAATCACACGACTGGTTTTATTATGGAAAACTGTATGACACTAATTCCTGTACAATAAAGATTGTAGTGATAATTTGAGATGTTGAATTGGGCTTGTTTGTCCGCGGATTATGTTGCGTTTGTTTTGATTGTTTCAATAAATTTGAATAAAATTTAATATTTAATGTTATTTTTTTTTAATTTAAATAATTGAAACCAGTCGAAAAAGTTAGTTAAAAGATAGCAACTTAACGTACTGGTAATTCGCAAACTTCCTCCAAAATCAATTACTTTTGCCTTCATAGAAATTGATAATGATTATACAGTTTGCATTTAATTTTTGTACCCTAAATTATGACTCATAATTCCTTGAAAGTCTTAGCTTTAAAGCATTTCTTTTTTGTAGCTAAAGAACCTCGCCATGACCTCCGTAACGTTGCAGGTCAAGCTGTACTTATGCCTCCAATAGAGTTTCTAAAGAGAGTCATGTTTTTTAAAGGTCTAAAGCCACTGAGATTCAGAAGCCATCAGTAGCGTCACTCTTCTGTATATTATCGATCGAAGATCTAATGCTCTGTGCGTCATTAGGAAATCCGGCCTCCGGTGTGGCTGCGTTATGAGGCTGCAATAAAGTCTGAGTGCAGTCTGGGAAGGAATAAACTAAACCTACATTACCGCAGAGAAAATAAAGTGTGAAGTAAGTTTTTCTTTTACCACTCATACTCAATTTATTTATCTAGAAAAGATATTGCTTCTCTAGTACGCTAAACAAATGTCCAAAGAAATTAATTTTGATCTGTGTGTCCAACAAAGCGTGAACAAAGCATTTGCTAAAAACTAAATTATTTTATTTTGTTACCTACGGATGGAGTTTTTTTTTAAATTCAAAGTGGTGGTAAATACACGTATATATAGTCAAAAATACTTACGTAAATGTGATCTTAGAATGCTTGATTTATAAGGTACCAACAGACAAACCTAGAAAATTAATTAAATTCTCACATTCCACTGATATTAGCAAACAGTCGGCATCATTTTCCGTGTGTGACGCAATGCTCCAAAGCGTACGCTGCGCACCTTGTAAAGCAAATATCGAGTAATGGGTAGCCGAGTGTTTGTCCATTACATGGGAGAGCAAACGGAAAAAGTGAAATTATCTTTCTTGGACATGTGAAAATTATTTTCTTTTCACCTTGACTCTGCTGCTTCATCTTCATTGTGTAAAATAAAAACATGAAATTACAAATAAGTACATGTCTCTCAAAGTGATTTTTCTGATCATAACATTACGAATTGTAAATATCGTACCATCACTGTAGGACCTGTTTATAAATTCATAAAGGCAAAGTCACCACAAACCTGTTTCAAGAATGTGGAGAGTCGACATTTGACAAAGTCAACTATATAAATACCTACTAGGTATATCTTTACAGTCATGCTCAGTTAAGTCTTTTATCGTAACGTAACCTATTCCGTAGGTACCTATATTCGCAACCATTTTTAAGGTGCCGTACATATAATCTCCATTTGCATCGGTTGGTTATCGTATTGTAAAAATGGAAAGTGTTTCAGGAAAATCCATATTGAAATAAACAATTCTACTCCATAACAGTGGACAGACACGTATCACCTTTTGACCGCAGTTTGAATAGTACGTATTTTATATTAAGTAAGTCCTCTCTCGATAAACAGCGGTGCGGTAGCAGTGCAGTGGCGCGCGATCACGATTTTGCCCACTTCGCCATCATCTATTTCGATGCACACTAATAGGGGGGTATTTGGTAGCGAGTGGCTACTCTTTGATCTTCAATGGCGTCCGGATACGGGAGGAGTAATAATAACAATCATCTGTTCAAATATCATTAGGGACGAGAGTCGAATAAAATCTACATAACAGCCAACGTTATCTAATGTGATCTGAGGTCACTGAACTGTAAATATAACAAAAACTTTGTTCATTTCCTACTAGGTTTTTAAATCCATGTTGCACTGCTCCAGATGACCTAGATTTGTTATCCATTGTTGTTTTCAATTACCTACTTTGTAAACTTATTAATTATCTACATTATTGAGTTACGGTAAAAAGTGAAAAAAAGCAAACTTGAATGGTCTGATTAAAGTAATTGTAGAAATGTTATTGAATTATGTCGCTATTTTACAGAATACGTAGAGAAAGGGAACTTATAAAAATCTTAAATACTATACACGGCTTTTGTAGAGTTTATAGATAGATAATACCTATAATATGTTCGTGGATAAAGCCCGACGAAAAATAAAGTTCTCAATGGTAATAAATAGTGTCTAATGCATGTCCTCAGTAAAGCAGGCGACAGCGGTTGTTGCGGGCGGCGCGGCGGTAGAGTGTCCACAGATGCATCTGTTATCACGCGGTCGCATTCCGCCGCGACTTGATTGATAACCACACTTATGTAATGCACTCGCACAACACCGCCTGCGACTGCGCCTGCATCGCTCACTTTCGTAACAATACTCGCACACTCAAAATGTGGAGCACATACAAGCACTTTACGTACAACGCTCGAAGATACACTGACGAGACGAGACAAATATTTTACAATATCTCGCCATAATACTTATTTTTGTTGTTAATAAGACAGCATTAAGTTCCGAAAACGAAAGTTCAAACTGCAAACAATTACCTAAGCATTACTTGCAGATAGGTAGAGTACTTTGTGGTTCTACAGCACAAAAACTGAACTCCCTTTTTGGATCTCAAAAAATTACTGCAATAATCATTAGCACAAGAGATAGAGAGGCAAGCAACTTATGGGGATATTAATAACAATTTAAGTCCATTACTCTGTCTATGAATTCGCCTGTAGCTATCCTTAATTACGCAGTCATCTACGCGGCTATTAAGGTTCGCAATAAAGACCCACTTACGGTTCAAACTCATCTCTGAGTTTAGTGAGAGTCACACCGTTTTAAGTTCCCTCATAACTCAAATCGTCCAAGTTGGTTCCTTTTTCAGTATCATTTCAATTTGATCGAAATGTACCTTAATTCTTGTATCTGCTTAAAGTACAACTAGAGGTTATTGTGTTATTTCAATATAAAGTTATACCTATAATACTTTAGTTTTAATGAGAAAATCAGTCACTGAGTTTGAAATTTTTATAAAAACTTTTTGGTTTAGTGATTTAGTGTCAAGAAGTGACCTGATGAATTTATTTGAACTTTTTGCAAAGTCAGAAAGAATACTGAAAGACTAATAATACACTGAAATAAATAGATATCTTTTATTGTGTCCCCAATGTGAGATTGCGAATATCGTGATATACCTATATACTTTGCTGTTTTGTTTATTTTATATTAGGGTTGCATTGCAGTAATTTCTTTTTGCATTTTCATTAATTAATGCCTTTGTTCAGCAGCGGATCTTATGGCTGATGATGATGATGATTCACTACCCAAGACAATTTATAAGTCTTCTTCTATTTTTTGTTTTCAATTCGAGGCTGCTCAAAATAAAAAGATATTGAAGTTTGCTTTTCTTATACAAGCCTATGTTGATGAGTAAGTTAGAATTATGATAATTTGCCGTGCACCGTTACTGCATCGCTTACGTATGATCTTTAAACTTTTTCATAGACAATTAGGTATGTCTTGCGTTTTTAAGACCTATTTTGACATTACCTATACCTACAATCTACATAGGAATTATTATTTCTTGTTCGTTTGAGATGATTACCTATATTCAGGCTTTCCCCACACGTCATCCTGCAGTAATATTACTGCGTCTCTTTAATGAAGTCCTCAGGTAAGATAAATAGACGGCTCGCCTACAAGAATCTAGCTCACCTTGGACATTATTTCCTACTTACCGGCGCGGTTTATAAGCACCTCGGCCACCAGTACCAGTTTCATAGAGAATTTTTTTACAAATCGTTTCGGCAAATGAACAGTGATGGTTGGATTTTAGGACTCTTCTTTGATTACACAATGTTCACCAACTAACGAAAATATAAATTATAAGTTCTTAAAATTAAGATGTATTTTGCAAGTTAGGTACTTCTTACACCTACCGTTTTGCAACGAAAGTGCAAACAACTCCTCGTCTTGCAGCCATCGTAGCTCGCTAATTATAGACATATCAGCTTCGAACGACATTAATGCGGCATGATAACCAGCATAACAACAATCACAACAGTTTTGAATAGGCGTTTACTGGACTACACGTTAAAACACAGCACAACGTACAAACGTATTGATTCCGATATCATTGCAACACTAACACATAAACTCTAAGCGGAACGTCAAAACATTTTTAAGCGAGTTGAATTATTCATTAAAAATATCTCGTGGCATAGCACAGTAAACACTCCAGATGTGGTCCGTAGAGTCCTTTAATCAGTTAAAAACTAACTATCTACATATATTGCTGTACACAAAGATCGAAACCCACGTTGTTTGTGGATTGTTACGAAATGTCAAATTTTGACAGCTAACGATCGTGAACTCGGGGTGAACGATCGGAGTGCGCGCGCGCACAAGGCTCACGTGCAATGCGCGTGGTCGGATCAACCAAACTGAGCTGACGGCCAAGTTGTAAACTGCGCTAGGCTCGAGCGCAGTACTTAGCGGGGGGCCTGCCCTTATGACACGTTCCTTAAATGATACTTTAGCAAAGCTTCTGTTCAGTATACCACACACAACCTATTCTTCCAATCTCAATTCCGTTCTTTGAGTCAATGTCAATAAAGCTTGAATTTGTAAGCTATTAACTAGCAAAGGGACACATTGATGGATTGATATACTTGGATGATGTCATATGTTACTTTTTGTTGAGTTGAGTATGAGAAAGCAGAATGTATCTAGGTATAACGACAGTTTACTGTAAGTATTCACTTTTGCAGTTTAGATCAGAGATAAAGATAACCGTCTCTGGTGGAGACAAGGGTTTCTTTTATTCAACATCATTTTGAACGGGAAGACCGACTGCTGAAAATACATAAACCTTCTCCATATGGAACTCTATGGACTCAGCACGATTCTGAGTAACACAGACTGACTCGGTGGCTAAGTGGTTAGCGATCCTAACCTCTGATCCGAGAGTCGTGGGTTCGATCCCCACACAGGGCAAACTTTTCTGTGATGAGCAGAATTGTTTGCTCTGAGTCTGGGTGTATTATATCTATATATGTATGTATTTAAATGTATATGTGTACGTATATCAGTCTCTGGTTCCCAAGATACAGGGAATCCTAGTTTGGGGCCAGATGACCGTGTGTGATTTGTCCCAGATATTATTATTATTAGAGATTCATTGAAATTCTGCAAGTCTGACTAGATCATCACTTTTAACTGTTATATTTCCTTCTTTGAAGCCAAACGGAAGCTTTTGAATAGAAATTTTCCCTGGAAGTGACACGTTTATAAGGCAAAACAGACTTCAACCCAATTTTGAAGGGCATGATTGTATTTGGCGAAACGAACACAGCTTCCTTTCAATCTGTAAAAATAATTTCCGATTCATTTTTCTGCTACGGAAAAATTTTACAGTATAACTTTTGTAGAAACAATGCTTCCTTTTCCGGAAAAACATCGGTTTTAGATTCTCATCTCAGACTAAAAAGTCTTTATTATATCTATGATTCTCGTCATTGTAAAAAAATTATATGACGTATGTAAGGTAGTACATACTTCATAAATCACCGTGAAATTGTCAACATCCGTCATTAGCATGAATATTTCATCATTATAGTGACGAAACGTATAAAAATAGAAAAGATAAGAAAAAGATAATTGTCACTAACATACATTTTCAAGACGATTGGTATAAAGGAGAATTTGTTTTTATAAAAAATACGCTACCAGTTTCTAAGAAAAATATAAGACAAACATAGATCTGACGTCGGTGATATGATATTAGGTGTAAATAGATCACAAATAATGTTGAAATTATATAGCTTAGTTTAACATACTGAGCTCGATGTAAAAACGAGCAAATGGTGCCATGAGAGGAAGAAAGAGTAAAAGAAATACATCTGTGACAGGAAATAGCAGGGAGCTGTGAAGGGCATAAAGGTACTCGTATTTAAATATATAGAAGGCAAATATATGCCCACTGGAATCGTAAAAATATTTTGAAAAAACGATGTTTAATGTAAATAATAAGACATCGGGATAAGATATTTATTTTATTCATTACTTCATTGTTATTATATTACCATTGCATCAAAGCTTGATAAGCCTATTGCTTAATGTTCATTACTGTTCTTTAAATACATCCATTTATATACAAAATGGGATGGTTTACAAATAGAAATGTGGGACAGAAATCTCGGTCATTTGCAAAGCACCCGTTCTCGAAAGTTCGTCACCCTTATGTTAAAATATTGACTATTTCAGTTTGCTAGAAATTAAAAAGGTTCCCGAAAAATTAACAGAAAATATATTTTAAACTTACCTAGCCTATAAGATATCATCTCGTATTTTATTATGCTGAATATGATGAATTTCTGATGAAATTTTTCTTTTCCTTTAATATGATTTGCCTTGATATATGTAAAATTTTTGGATTTTAATTTTGTTTTACGTTAGCTATTTACAAATCGGTAAGATTTTTGACAAATTCGTATTATAAGTTACGTATTTATCGATAAGAATCTAATTTAATCACCACATAAGTTTTGTGTCAATAAAGTATGTTTATTTGACATGTAAATAATGTTAAAATTTTAACACATTATTAATTTAATCGAACAATAAATATATCGGGTTTCAGCCGGAAATTGATCCAGGCGCGTGCACTAAAGTAAACCAGCCTTTGTGACTCATGTGGCGATACAAGTCCAGTAGTAGGTATAAAAACTATACAGTAGTAAATATAGTTTTAAAAACCTCTATGGGCTCTCAATGGGATTGTCTCATTCTGAAACTATACAATACACAGTGAAAAGCAGCTGAAAGTTGGTCTAGTTTTGTAATCAGCTTAATCTGTAAGTTGGAAAGCGTCAAACCTGCATTCGAGACAATTGGTGATTGCTAACATCAGAATCGAGTTAGACCTGTAATTCAATAAGTTATTATTTACTCTAAGGCATTATAGTTATTGTTAACGAAACAAACACTGATGAGTTATTTGTAGTTTTTGCTCTCACACGCTGTTTTATAAATGACGAAAGAAAGCTGCCTAATGGATAAATACTCAAGTGCGACCGACGAGAATAGTCAGTGTATGTTATTTTTGAGCAATCCCCTTACACGCCGACATCCGATCGAAGCAATGGGTTGGAACATATGGAATGATCCCCCGAACACGTGAGGATTATCTAGACAGCGAGGTGGCGAGAGGATTAAGTAATTTGGAAAACCACTGAATTTTGTTAACAGGCTTTGCGACGGATTTTATGATGTTATGCCCACATTTGTTTACACGATGAAATGCTTATAAACGTTGAATTTTAAAATATATACGTTGTATACAATTAGGTGTAGGATCCGTTAACTGAGGACTTTGCTCAAATTGTAAAGTCGTAAAAAAGTTGTTCAGAGTGATAAGTAGAAGTTGAATCGAAATATAATGTTTAATATGTATAATTTGACTGACTCGGTGGCTAAGTGGTTAGCGATCCTGACCTCTGATCCGAGAGTCGTGGGTTCGATCCCCACACAGGGCAAACTTTTCTGTGATGAGCAGAATTGTTTGCTCTGAGTCTGGGTGTATAATATCTATGTATGTATGTATTTAAATGTATATGTGTATGTATATCAGTCTCTGGTTCCCAAGATAGAAGGAATCCTAGTTTGGGGCCAGATGACAGTGTGTGATTTTCCGGATATTATTATTATAATACAATTTTTCCTTGACAGTTAAGTTTAAAAAATAAGTACCTAAGAACAAAATCATATAACCTTGAATCCAGATTGATTCTTAATAACAACTACTCCATTCATCTCATGTTCAGATTGCAAATCCCATGAATCGAGACAGGCGCTCCTTGTAGGTATCTAATTACCAGAACGGATAAATAATTTAAAACAGAAAAAACAGCTTGTCCTTCGAGACAATTACTAGTCACGATGAAAATCCGGGCAGTCTGTAAACCAATACAAAAGGTGAAGGTACGAAGAAATGAAGGTGTTGGTATTAAAAACTTTTGATAGGTTTTCTCTTCTAAAATTCTAGTTGATAATATAAATTTGAATGCGTTTAAAATAATAAGAAGGGCCTTCTTATTTGAGGTCAGATGGAGGTACCTATGCTGTTGTTAAACATAGTACGCCAATGACATTTTCTATTTTGCATGTTATGATCACATACAATTACCTCCTATTGCTAAGTTCTAATTTGGATAACAGTATACACAGATATGTATTTGTATTGCGTCAGTCAACGCCTACGTCAAATTATGAAAATGGTTCTCCAAAGACCAAATAACAAACTTTAGCGCTTAAACGACATACATATATATTTTCCTGGCCCACTAACCAACTAGTAAGATACTGATACCAAAAAGCGTCTGTTTATTTTACATTTCGAGATAAAAACCTGTCAACCGGAAACATTTGTCGTCGATAACGTGATCGCAATGTAAATTGTAACGTTTTTCTTTATAATATGTCAGAAAATACAAATTATTTTTCAAATAAAATATCTTAGATAGATTTTAAGCTTACAGTTACCTCAACTGAACTAAAGGCTTTGAGGTACCGATATTCGAAATGCTCTGAAGTGTTTGTTAAGGACACTCAAACACCACAACATTAGTATAGGTAGATAAAGCTGTAGTATACTATAATATACCTATTGATTAAGCACTTCTTCACGCGCCTAATGCCTAAATTAATTATACTGAGAACACTGACGTTCATTATTGAATCGGGTAAAGACTCGATTTATCTACAAAATTATCTTCAGTAAGTAATTATACTATGAATGCTTTCTAACTTAAGAGAGACTCTAGTTAAGATCACATGTATATTTGAAATGATACTTTGGGTATTTTCTCCCTTTCTGTAATTTTGCTGACGACGTCATCTGAAGCACAGGTGGTGGGACTGCTACTCCCAGTTGGTCTCTGACGAAAGGTGTCTAGTGTGGGCGGCTGTGTAGGCAGCTTGCTCAGGTGTGGAATTGTGGATCTTACTGATACGTGAGGGTCTTCACTGTAGGTCGGTGTGAATAAGAGAAACCATGGCAAAAGTTCTTTCGTCATTAATTTACTTAGTTTCATGAAATACTCATGGTATTAATCTACACGGGCAATTTAGGCAATATGTCAATTTCGGTGAATCTGAAACTAACGACGAGTATTTAAAATATGAGCATAAATGTCTTGACCAAGTCATTCGATTCCAATAATTCAAAATACCTATGTCTGTTCTAAATTTGTCTATTAGAAAGAGTTATATTTTTTTTTAACAATAAATTATTTGTATCACATAAATTACGATAATTCTAGATGATTAAATTTCGTGACTAGCCAATTAATTCTTACTAACTAGAAAGTTGTCCACAATTATTTTATCTATTGACAAGTGTTTGAATTGCGACTTTTTCGTGAATATTTAATGACAAAATACCTACCTAATTAGTACCGATAACTTCTTCGAATTTATTTCTTATCACTGCTAACTTATTATCAACGAAAAAATTTACAAAGAAGTTGGCGTTGGTTTTTGCTCCGTAAATACTTCTACGGCGGATATTATTAGTAGAAAAACGAAAATCCTCCGAAAATTCATTACCTGCTTCATAAAATATTTACATTTCCACGTATTTTTTGGGGCTAAGCTGTTAAAATAACGCTCAAGCATGGACGTACAAAATAAAAATAATGAAATGCAAAAAGTGGTAATTAAGAATGATTGTAATCACCTTATTACGGCACTACCCGCTTTCTTGTGCTCGTCTGCACTGCATCGATACGGCTCGAACAATAAGAGCTTATACTACGGTACCTCAGTAACTTTAGCTGTTAAAACGCCGTAAAGCAGCTTAACTCAGTTAATCAGTTCACCGATGAAACCACGCTTTCGGTAGTAAAATAAAAATACTTAAGCACTTAATTTGTAGGCGGCTTTTCTAGCATCTGTATACATATAATAAAACTATACAGGGTCGTATCTGTATATGTTTTTTTGTCCGATGTTATTGATATTTTAGTTTTCAAAGGAATGTGAGAAACGTAATAACGGTAAGAAATGTCTCTACACCTTCTAATATTGCATACTCGGCTGATACTTATGGTAAGTTATTTTATGTATGTGTACCTAGTTTATATAAACTTAATTTTTTCATTACATGTATTGTTTTTAAGCTAAAAACATAGTAACTTATTATTTTCTAATAAGTGTTGATTGGCCTCATCATAACGAACCTGTTTGTTAATTTTGCTTAACATATGGAAAATTACACTTTTCAGTCCGAGTATTGTGAACTAATTTTCACAACGAAAGTTAACTTTCGAGTTGAGGTTGTATCTCAATATAGGTTATTAAGGTAATCAAAAGTTAATGTTCTAGTAATGTGAGTGCATACCTACTTAGTGAGAGAATCTGCTGATTTTGCATATAATTGTCATTACTTTTATCAAATTACTAAAACTTACTACCGACAAACCTTGTATCTGTTCTTGGCTTCGATTTAATAGAACCGGATCATGTCCGAAGCATTTAGCAAACCATTGACAAATCACCTACCTAATAGATGAGAAGTAAATTATTTCTGCATGTTTCACGTAAAACAAAGATAATATAGGCTATTGTTATATTAACTAAGTAAATAATACAGGATGTTCAAAAAGTACGTTTGAAATTTTAAAGGGTAAATCACAATCAAGGTATTACAAAAAAAATCATCTTATCATCAGGTGAGATAATGCCAAGGACTTACCAATTGAAGGTAAAAAAAAAACTGAATTTTTCAATATTTTTCCTGTATTCTATACTTGATTCTGAGTAAGCCCTTAAAATTTCGAACACACTATTTTAACATCCTGTATATTTTTATACCTTGATATTTGTTCATTTATATCTTAGTATTTCTTTTTGACAAATAAATCGCTACCTGGAGAGCAAGAATGAAGAAAGTTACTTAATACCTACTATGCAAATTTTTCTGTTCCACTGAAACACCAGATTTTTACTAACATTATTACGAGATTAAGGAAATACTATCATATTATGTAAATCGGATTTGTCTAAAAGCTTTGTGTTAGCATTTAGATGGAGTCTAACTAAAATACTTTCAATATATTAAAGTAACTGGATCATTGTCTTATACACCTCAACAACCTAAATGTAAAATATGTATAGGTATTCATAAATACGAAAGGCAAACCATAAAAGAAAGTAGGCGTCTGTTATATTATACCACTGTATGGTGTAAAGGTTTGCTACCAATCCTCACAAATGTGACAAAACCTTAAAGGATATTTCTCTTGTATGTGCTTTGTGTTTAAAAGACAATTGATCACTCCGTGAGCTAACGACAACACGACACGCGCTCCACAATTAACATACAATGAGTGCGTGCTCCCGCGCATCAATGAGACCGTAAGGGTCGCCATCATTCCCTTTAACGCATTTCTACAGTGAAGCTTTTGGATCTGGGAATGGGTCATTCCACTCTATTAACAACCCATTACGTCCCCACTGCAGGGGCACGGGTCTCTTCCCATAACTCGGGAAGGTTAGGCCATACTCCACACACGGTAGCCAAGTCCGGATTGGTGGAGGTTGTGGGGTTAGTGGCCAACCCTAGTGTCAGAAGTTTTCAAGCCACCTATAAGGCCTTCGACATGGCTTAAAGACTGCCATCTAGCGTCAGCAGCCGGCACCAACGGCTTAACGTGCCTTGCAAAGCATGGAAACGGTCGAGATAAATGCCACTAACAGTCAAACCCATCCAGGTTATAGCCGTGTCTGTAGTCAGTTAAACTGCGTGATCGACGCGCCCACACAAGCCGCACTGAGCCACGACCGCTTAATTCCACTCTGCATGAGCGTTTTTCTTTCTCGTTTAAAATATTTGTTTTCTTCGAATTCGAATCATGACAGCGATTGTCTTTTTTTTAGGATGGAAACGTGACAAATTGAAATTGGTAAGATTTAAAGTTTGGCTCCAAAAATCCGTTCCGTCTCTTCAACCCGTGACCTTCACTTGTCATTTTTAATTGAATTTTCTCCCAAATACTTCCTAATCTTTTTTTCATTTGACATTGGCAAAATCATTTTTTATAGATTTTGAATGCCAAGAAGAAAACAAAAAAAATAATAATTTGTTTACAAAACACGTTGCTTCAGTAGGTGAAGCATAGAAAAAGTGCTGAAAATCCCTCATTTCTACATATTGTAATGTTTAAAACAGATAGACACATAAGATCCGTATAGAAAAGACAGACCTTGTACAAGTGAAGCAAATTCAATTTTACTGTTAACAAAAGGTTAACAAGTTAACCTCCTAATAAATCATGACATCTGCTTATTTTAGATATTTATTAAATTTACTTAATCCTTTTTTTAAATTGAAATTACAACTTAAAATTAATACATATGAACTAAGCGTTCCGGGACATGGCTGTTAACATGACTGAACGTCCAAATGGTTCGATTGTGTAAGTGTCAAAATGTACAAAGTTTAATGGTCTAAGATGTTGCAGTGACAAAATGACAAAATTTCACATTGTATTTATGTTAAATGGTGCTTGTGTCAGAATTTTACCAAAATCTAAGTAGGTAAACGGAACTTACAATTTAGCTATTGAATAAAAAACTAAATAGCTTCCAAAGAGCTAAGGGCTGAGTATGACACGAAAGAAGTAGGTAATAAATTAGGAGCCCTCCCCGGTGTCCTAAACACTCATATCGCATTGTCGCCCTTGGCCCCACCGCGGGTCGGGCGGTCCTTCACCCCGCCCTATGTTTATCCAACTGAGTGTTCACCTTACGGCCAGTTTGTTGCAACTCTACGTCACTGAGGAGCGGAGGGCTCATCGTCAAATCTTTTAAGTATGCGGGTTGGTCAATAAAATTAGAACTTGATATTATATTTGAGGCATATCTCTTAAGGTTAAACGTTAGTGCTCCCTGGTTGAAAAAATCCGTTAGATGGCGTTAATCTGACTATAACTTGGTTTCTCGATTTAAAAATAGTATAAATAACCCTAAACTATACTACGTAAAACAGCGAGCAGCTACATGATCAATGTACGCTAATAAACCATAATAATGTTAATTTAATAAGAATTTCGATATATTTGTCCCCTTACAATTATAGTTTTGCGTTTATCTCGTATGAATAAGGGCTCAAATTACGCACACATACATAATTTTTTTACGTATATGATGCTTATTTTTGACTAACCTCTATAAGTAGTCCATAACCCAGAGGTGCAGGCGGCAAATTTTGTACGAACTTTTTACGTTATTGCTTTTAGGTCCGGGTTCGTATCCTACGAGACTTTATTGTTTTTGTCTTTTAATTTTTTTATTTAGTATGAACATAAGTAAATAGGTAAATAACAAGACCCAAGAGCGATAAAAGAAAAGATTTTTTAAAAGAAAAAAATCATTTATTGAATAACAATGTCGCATAGCAATCATTCATAGCATTGGCCTGCAAGGATATATGTATCACGTCTCCCCCGCGAATCAGGACACAGCAGCAGCTGGTCGAGGTGACGGATCCACAGGAGTCCCCCATCGGTTCTGACTTCATAATGTACTCCACCCAGACGTCGGGTTATTGTGCCGAATTCAAACTTCTGGGCAAGAGAGGAGTAACTCCTGGCCACCTTGTCTCTAGGAGAGAAATGCCTCCTTGTCCTCTGACTACGTGGCTCCGGTCTAGGTATGGGACTAGCATGGCATGTAGCTTCGTTCTGAACTCTTTTCCAAACATCAGTAGGTAGGGAGTCCCTCTTGGAGTTTCTGTCTGCCTCAAGCGGACTGAGGTCTCCCCTTGAGTGGTGAAGCAATACTTAGTTTTCGTAATGTAGTTTTCAGTGCTATACACAACTCCTCAAACTCGAATATGTAGAAGGTTTCTTCCTCAAGATGTTCATCTTCGGTTTCTAGTTCTATGTTGTTCTGTATTTCGTGAAATTCCTTTATTTTTTTGTCGAGTGACTCCAAGCGGGGCTATATACTTACTTGGGTCTTGAGTGTCGAGCACATTTTCTGTGCGCGTTAATAAACTGTATTGAGCTTCTTGTACGTTTTAATTTCTTTAAATCCATTGAATTGGCCTCGTCGCCAATATTAAAAACATAAAATATCTGTTCAGTCACATAACATTTATTGAATAACAACGTTGCCTAGCAATAGCCTGCAAGGAGATACGTATCATGCAAGGAGATACGAAGTGATGTCGAAAATTTGTGGAGGCACGGCCTTGCAAGCCTTTACAAGCCAAGTCTTACGCTATTTGGAATCACGGTAGTGCCTCCGCAAGCTAAGGAGAGTATCAAACTTAGGAATCACAGATTACCATAACTTTTATGTATATGTCATAGGGAATGGCCCCCTTATTACTTCCGTGTAGTGGCAGCATGAAATTAGTTTTCATTGTCGAGAAAAATAGATTCATTTTTTTATTATTTTTTCAATTTATTTTATCCATACAGATGAAAGTTTTTCAATTGATAAAATTGATTAAGAAAACTTGATGTTTTGTTAATTAAAATAACATAATTATCAGTATAATCATTTAAAGAATAATAAATTACTCCAATATACATTTAAATTCAGTCACTCACTCTCACGGTCTCATCAGATTGATTGATAATAACACATTCGCTGGGATGATAACCATCATAGTTACTTATTTAACAACCCAATATCGTCCCAGTCACTGAATTTAAATGGGTTTTATAATTTTTAAATAATTCATTCTAATATAAATAATGATACTGATAATTTTCTTATTATATTGAACTAGCTGAGAGATCGAGCGTCGCTCGTTCAATCGGAGTTTTTATAAACTAAGATAAATTGTTTAGTAGTACATATAAGATATATTTCCTATGAAACATTTTGCAGGGTGTTGTTTTAGTCGGTAGTGGCCTTCTAAGGGACGAAAGGACAAGCAATATTTGTTCTGAAAATATCTATAATATTTTTTTATAATTTGATTCTATTGAAAAAAATACATGCAAATCATCCTTTTTTTGATAAAAAAAAATAGAAAAATATTCAATGATACGTAATATTAGAAAGTTGTTCATCATTTATAAGTCAGTAATATCAATCAGTTTTGGCGACTTTTTAGAGATTTTCTTATTGCAAAAGTTATCAGCGCCATCTGGTTGAGTTTAGAGAAAACCTTGGAAAATTTCCTATTTTCAAACACGGGACAGAGCGGCACAATCACCAGGTATATTATTAACTTATATGGCCAAAGATGGCGCTATTTGTCTCTAAAATACAAAGAGGTTAAAATATATTTTTTATCACTCTTAAGTCTTTATATTTATTTTCATAATATTTACATAAGTTCACACAAAATTAAAAAATTAAAAAACAAAGAACTATAAAGTCTCATGGGTGGTATTCGAATCCGGACCTAAAAGCAGCAAAACGTAAGCGGCTCGCACCAAAACCGCTAGTCTACCAATGTACCTATAAGCGATGGTTAAATTTAAGCATCATATGCGTTCTCCTTATATGTAATTTCGATCATTAAATGAATTCTCCCTTAAATGAATCTTTTCGAAGATAATTCTCTCATAGATCTGGATTTATGGTGATTTTTAACCCCTAATCCTATATTTTCATCAAAAGGTTTCAAGCCGTTTTCAAAATCGTCGGGACACTTAACTCGTTTAATAGTATAGGATAAAGCATCTAGTTTTTTAGGGTTCCGTAGCCAAATGGCAAAAAGCGGAACCCATATGGATTCGTCATGTCTGTCTGTCTGTCCGTCCGTATGTCACAGCCACTTTTTTCCGAAACTATAAGAACTATACTGTTGAAACTTGGTAAGTAGATGTATTCTGTGAACCGCATTAAGATTTTCACACAAAAATAGAAAAAAAAAATAACACAAAATTTTGGGGGTTGCCCATACTTAGAACTGAAACTCAAAAATTTTTTTCATCAAACATGTACGTGTATGGTATGGATAGGTCTTCAAAAATGATATTAAGGTTTCTCATATCATTTTTTTCCAAACCGAATAGTTTGCACGAGAGACACTTCCAAAGTGGTAAAATGTGTGTCCCCCCCCCCCTTTAACTTCTAAAATAAGAGAATGATAAAAGTAAAAAAAATATATGATGTACATTACCATGCAAACTTCCACCGAAAATTGGTTTGAACGAGCTTTAGTAAGTAGTTTTTTTTTTAATACTTCATAAATCGTAAACCGAAAATTACCTTTCATTCAATCAACGCAAATATAAAAAATATAGAGTTCAAGACATGTGTGATTATGAATTTATACGGAACCCTCGGTACGCGAGTCCGACTCGCACTTGGCCGGTTTTTTGTTGTTGTACTGATGATAAAAAATGTGTTTTAAATGTGCCATTTGTAACTTCTGTTCTGAAATACATTTAATTTTATTTGAATTCTGGATACACAAGGTAACTTTTTTAATGGCGGATATGAATATTAATAAATAATTCATAATTAATTTATTTTCTCTGTACAGGATAAAATACAAAAATACAAGGTACCTAACATAGCACAAATAATTCTTTTAATTTAAAAATTCTTCCTTCACTGTTGGCACCTGAATAGTGTAAGCTTATATGTATCCGAGGTCAAATTTTATGATTAAAGAAAACCACTTGGCACACGTATATGGTACATAAATAGAAGCTGATTTAGCCCGGTAGCCACCCCACACCCCCTGGCAGGTCTATTTGACCTATTATCTTGAACTTGGTATCGTTTTCGAATAAACCGAGAATGGAGCTTTCATTTTTTGTATTACTTTTGTTCAATCTATTACTCATATTGTGAAAAAAACTAATAAAATAAAAATAAAAAAAACCAACAAGATGCTATAGTTTAAAAAATGTGCACTAATGGCATAAACAAAAATTTTTTGTAGAAAACCAAACTAATCAAAAATAAAAAAACAGAGACACTAACGGCAATTACTAAATAAAAAGCTTCAGAAATAAATTTTGAACGTTGCACGGCGCAAGGCATGCGTGAGCGTTTTAATCTGCCGCGCTTCAGTTATCTATTATATTGGGCAATAATCTTGAATTTGGTGTAGTTTTCGGATGAACCGAGGATGCAGCCTTCAGTTTTGGATTGATTTTGTACCATGTCAGACAAAAAAATTAAAATTAACAAAAATCGAACCTGCTATTTTTGATAGCGATAAGACCGCCTTTGCATAATCAATGTTTAAATATTTTATGTTTTCGTTGTTATTTGTACTCTTTTGGTGTGCAATAAAGTATATTTATCTTATCTTATCTTAACTATTTTTGTTTAAAAAAAATATTACTGTCCATTTCCTATTCCCTCTTAAAATATTTAGCACCGTATCCTAAAGGGCGGGCGATCGCTTCGTCCAGAATCCAGATGTGTAAGTACCTCACTTGCACAACAACTAGTTGGGAATAGGGAAGCTTATGTTTTATTAGGCCAGAAACCCATGACTAATGAATAACGAGTATACCTTTGTTCTAGCTGAGTGCTCATTCTTCCGACATTTGAAAATGTGAACTGCAAAGGCATAATTCGGGGCATTTCATTTGTTGTTTTTTAACAGTTACATCTAAAGCCACAATGTGATTTGAACTGCATTTGCACCAAATTAGCTCTAAACAAGCGGTAGCAGCCACAGCAGTAGTCCATGTCGGTATCTACTGATTATTTGTGGTTATTTCCCACCTTCACTAAGCCGGACGTGAGAGATTTTGAATGGGCACTAATGTCTGATCCCATACGTGGACACCCTGGTATAGTGCTCTCAGAAGATGTTGTTGAAAACTTTTGTCCATTGATGGAATATTATATATTTGTCGGTCTCTTTTAGAGAATAATTCTCGCCTGCAATCGGTTAAGCTGGTGCACTAGCTGGATCTTAAACATATTTAAAACAAATCAATTTAAAATAATTTTATACCACAAACAGAGAAATCTATGTACAATACAAAAATATAATTTTATTCAAACTGTCTTGTCATAAGTACATGGTTATGATAAATTTTTCGAAAGCTTTTTTGGCGCTTGCAATGTCTCCACAAGCCAGCGTTTTGAAACCGAGAGTTGCTGGAGAACAAACAGTCCAGGTTTCGAACGCGGTTTTCTTTCGTCCTCCATTAGAGGCTGGAACGGTGTTACACCCTGTTAGAGCATAGAATAAGGACAACATTGTTCCTTTTTTGGTCTTGTAATAGAATTAAATCAGGAGTTTCGTATTTACAAAATGTATCTAAAAATAAAGTTTTCGTATAGGTAAGTAATTTAAAATAAAACCTTAACATGCTGCGATTTTGACACAATTTCAAGAACATAAAAAGCAACAATGCTGCCTATACTTCATGCTCTGATAGGGAGTGATACTGTTTTTTAGCCTTTAATTGAAGAAATAAGAAAACCGCGTTCGAAACCTGGAATGCCTGATAATTTTTTCCAAAGTATTTTGGCGCTTTCAATGTCTCCACATTGAAAGCGTACTTTGGAAAAAATTATCATAACCATGTTTGACAAGTGAGTTTGAATAAAACGAGGTTTTTGTACATAGACGACTATGTTTAGGAATATATTTTGGTGACAAAAAATATTGTGTAAGTGAATAACTGTTTATCCTTTTGTGAGAAATAAATTATTCTAAAACTTGAAACTTTGTGCTACATGGCGTGAATTAATTACTTTTTACAGTCGAGTCTATAAATATTGACGTGTAAGACATTTTACTTGATATGTGAAAATTTTTGTCGGGATTTTACTTTCCGTGTATGAAAATCTACATATCTAAGGTTCGGGTTGTATCACGTGGTTGCTGGTAACTACTTACTTTTTGTCAAACGAGACAATAATAATACTCCCGGAAAACCGCCTCCGTTGTCTAGTCGCTCGCTTCACATCAGGAGGTTGCGGGTTCGATTCCCGGCAGAGTCTAACTATAATATGTAAGACTCCGTTTGGTCGGTGGTAGAGCATTCTCGGAGCCTGCCTGGTTAGCTATCATCTTTTTTTTTACCCCCAATTGGTAAGCCCTTGGCATCATCTCACCTGATGGTAGTGACGATGATGCCGAATACGAAAGCGGGCTTACCAAGATTCCCCAACGCAGTGGGGAACTGGTTATCTTACCTTCATGCCGGAACACATCAATGCTGTTAACGTTGATGTTTGGCGGCAAGACTTAAATAAGATGGTGGCATATACCAGGCGGGCTCATAAAATGCCCTACCACCAACCAAACCGAATCCAGAAAGTTACACCCCACCGGGAATCGAACCCGCGACCTACTGATGTGAAGCGAGCGGACAAGCGGAGGCGGTTAAAATTTGAAATGGGGCATGGTATGGGTCTAAAAATTTTTGAATGCACCTTATACAGGCTGTAACTTCTGGAAACTTTAACATACCAACCCATACAAAATTCGCATAAAAATGAAGTTTTCATATAATATGGTAAGCTAACCGACCAATTTTGTATGGTGTGTCCAAAAATTGTCTTAAGTATTCAGCATTCTTAAGGTTCATTCGGAAAAGTTGTTCAGTTTCATGAGTGGATCCCATAATTTAAATTTCCCGGAGTGATCTTTTTACATCCTGTATAAGTAAAAATATCAGCCTGTATATCACAAATATCGAGCTGAAACTCACAACTAGACCTTGTTGAGTGAACAATATTTTCGTCTTTCAGATGTCCCTGACGTGAGACTGACAGCGTCTTTTTTTCTGAATATAAAAAAAGTTTGCCAGCATAAATTACTCAGACTAAAAAGTCTTTATAATAAATTTGCTACTTTGGTAATGCTCAAGCAAAATGCAAGATGGCGCTAAAAACGAAATCCTGGGCTAAACAAAGCTTAACAGACTAGTTGAGATTGTAGTTACTGTAATATCAGAAAGGTGGTGCTGAATTATACACCACTACATGCGTAAAATTTATGATATTTTACTGCAGTTTTTAATGATATTACAGAAATAAATAATATAATTATATACATTTGGAGAAAATAAAAGGTTGCAAAGTTTACGTTGGATAGATAAAATCGAAAATATAGTGGTTATTTGTGTAGTTAATAGCCAGGTAAATTTGTATGAAATAGGGTGACTGACGTTTAACCTTAAACCTTGCTGTAATATGGTAGATAATATAATAGATACAAGGTGTTAAAAAATGAAATTTTAAGGGGTTACTCAGAATTAAGTATAGAATACAGGTAAAATATTGAAAGAATCCGCTCTTTAATTTTTTTTCAGATTCCCATACTAAAACTAAGTAGTGGATCAAGAATTTTTATGGAAAAGTGAAAATAAAATTGAGTTTGGATTTTTGTATATTTTCCTCTATTCTATATGTACTTGATTTTGAGTAACCCCTTAAAATCTCAAATGCACTTTTTTAACACCCTCTATGTACAAGGTGAAATTGATAGAAATATAACTAACCTGATTTAACTAAGGATGAACTTTTGAACTAAACAATTTGAATTCCTCAATGAACAATGATTGAAAAGACTTTGATTAATTTGCAAATGCTTAATAACATCATTTACTTACTTACTCGTATATATTATGTATGGTCCCTTGAGCAAATTATTTAACGTCATGGGTAGATCCTTAGTTAAGAAATATATTCAATTATGTCCATATATCTATATACTTTTCACTTTATTCTAATGACTTGGGTACTTATTTACTTTATTAAAAATAACTTATTAAATATTTCTCACTAATCTCCAGGGGTAAAATCGAATCTTTAAAGTGAAACAGTAATGAAAAATCATGCCGATATGAATTTATATTACAAAATTTCTACTAACTTAACATGAAAAAGTGAATAAGAAAAGGGAAAATAGCGAGGAGAAACTTTAAGAATATTATTCTATCGTTTTTGATAGTTGATGAAACTTAATATGACGAAAATAAGTCAACCTGAGAGACCTTGAAGAATTCGAAATAACTAAAACTATTTCATCGGATCATGTTCATTTTATTATAAACTAAGTATAATTTTTTTTTAAACGGATGAGATAAAAAACTGGTGCTGTTCCAGGAATAAGCTTAAGCAGATAAAGTATTTGATATTAGACACTACAGTGGTTCAATTTAATTTGATAGTAGTGCCACCAATATTAATGTCCTTTTCTCCCCCAATAATATTATACATATATCAAAGCTGAGTTCACCTGTGCGAATTACAAATGATCTCCGCAAGCTCACTCCACCATATCTGTGCCAAAGTAATCTTGTTTACCCTTACGGAGTCGTAACTGGGGTAAATCCGGAATCACGCACAAACCCCTACCACCCCGAAAAACTAAAAAAGGCGAGTCTACACAAAGTAACGGCACAAATTCGTCCCTCTTCCCTTACAAACTGGGGACAAGCCAAGTGCGACTTGTTTTCGTGAAAGTAAGGAAATGATAACTTAGTACACTGTTATTTACTTTTTATATGAATAATTTATGATTTTTTGATTAATTTTACAAAGCTCCGACTACAGTAAAGGAAAATGAACAAGAACTCCATATTTTGGTAACATGTTATTTTGGCGTTTCGATGGTACTATTATCAAAACCCGCTCTTTAGATATTTGGACTCAGTATTTTTTTAACAATTAAGCACTTTTCTGTAACTTTGCTAATATTTTTTGTTTAAGTAGTACAGTGCATCATCATTCAGAAACCATGCTTAAACTTATCCGTTTCTGCTATGAAAATATCTTTTTTGTCTACATTATCACAGAGTTTATACTAAATAAAACTCCGTGATATTATCTACATCTATCTATCAGCCGAAAGACGTCCACTGCTGGACAAAGGCCTCCCCCAATATCTACATATTCAAGCGAATTTAATTTCTTATTTAATTGAAAATCTTTCTTTTAGTTTTAAAAGTGAAATTTTTTTTTAAATACCATTGTAACGATAGCGTTTATTATTTTTGTTTCATTGAGAGTATACAAAAAAAATATAAGTACCTATACTTATTGCGATAAAACATGAATGCATAAAAAGTGTGTCTTGATATAGAAACCTTATTTATGGATTCAGCATAAGATTGCCGTTTTACAGGCTATTTATTTAAGTGTAAAATTTGTAGCACTTTTATCTTTAGTGGGTACAAGACAACCCATTTTATGATTCCTTTTATTGCTGGCATTTCAATCTGATAGAATCGGGAGATAGCCCGCAAACTGTGTCCATAAAAATACTTAGTTGATGTATTCAAAGAATAAATAAATTTTCTTTGTGTAAAGCCTATATAAACTCCAAAGGTTAACCATAGTTGACACATTATGGTTCTTGAGCTCCTTAAATAAGGAGCTCAAGAACCTTCAATAAGACAGGAATTGTCTTCTGCCCTTGACTGACTCCAGCTCCTGAGGCTACGTATATTTCCACACTTGACCCTTCAACGTCTCAGGATCTTCCAACATCTCTTCTACTATCTTCCAGAAAAAAGCGTCTAACGGGGTTATGCATCCTTCAGACTCTGAGGAGGCGTACTTCTAGGCAGGGGTGTCGAGGAAGATCTTGTAATGGTCCTCATGGCTGCGGCCGGCTCCGATGAGGTTTAAGGCCAATACACTGATTTCTGGGCTCCGTGTTGTCAACTCTCGTCAAACATGCTACTATCTACTGTGAAAAAGTGCTTTCGCCATAAAAAAAGCAGATAGTTTGTTTACTTATTTTTGAAAAAAAAGTTCAATAAAAGTGTTTTGGATTCTTTACCAGGCCCACCCCCTAAAGAGATCCTAGCGAGTCATGTTATTTATTAACAAAATTACATCTGTGACAAATCGCACACGGTCATCTGGCCCCAAACTAGGATTCCCTGTGCTATGGGAACCAGTCTGATATACATACACATATACAATAAATACATACATATATATATATATATATATATATATATATATATATATATATATATATATATATATATATATATATATATATATATAATACACCCAGACTCAGAGCAAACAAGTCTGCTCTTCACAGAAATTTTTGCCCTGTGTGAGGATCGAACCCACGACTCTCGGATCAGTGGTCAGGAGCGCTAACCACTTAGCATCCGAGTCAGTCAACATGTTTGTAATCATTACATTCTGCTACTGTTCAATGTTCAATTTACAATAAGATCCAGCTTATCAATAATCTATAAAACAGATGGCTATATTCGAAAGCGGATTGTGGAGATCGAAATATCGACGTCATTCTTTAGAGCTTATTTTCCGTTCTATTTCTGTCGGAAATTGAAGATGTTCTCGCTGAAAATAACGAACTGAGTTGCCATTCATAACAACGTTGATAGGTTTGTAGTTAAGAGAGATGTCTCGATTAGTACATTCTATTAGTCAGGGAAGCGAGTAGGGGTAGTCGACGACTCATCGGCAGAAAAAGCGGACTTAGTAATTTTCATTCGTATTTAGGTAAGTAATTAAAAGGTGGACTGATGACGTGAACAAGCTTGAAGGAGGCCGCTGGATGTGTGTAGAAAATCTCTAGTCTAGATTAGAATATCTCGACTTTCATAAAATTTCTCCGATTTTTTTTCAAAATTAAAATATCTATATTGCGCATAACCAAGCCCATCAGTGCTCGCTGGGTTGACGTTGGTTTTTTGGACAGGTTGTATATATAGTTTTTTTAAATCTTTCATAAGAGTAAAGGTAAAAAGAAGTTTAGAAACATAAATTTTCATACAACCAATTTACATTAAATTTAACAGAATAAGTACGTAATTAAAATAAAATAATCTGAAACGTCAGCGCTGCACGCACAACCCAACACACTCGAAATGCCTTTTAGTTTCTTACCTGCAATTTTGCGCTCCCGCATCTTGCGCCAGAGTTGCTCGGCTTTTCTCATAGGCCAATTTTCTACTTTGGCGCTGAAGCTTCTGAAGAACTTATACTCCTTGAAATGGGACATTCTGCGCTCCATCTTGCTTGGAGCATGCCCAGACGGCGGGGGGGAAGGTGCTTTTGGAGTGTTCGAAGGAGATGCCATTTTGTTAACTTGTCGAAATTCTTACTTCCAATTAAATTCGGATTTACTTATTAATTTAATTAATTCTATCGATTTAATATTATTTACTACTTTATAAACGAGTCTACTTTATTTTATTTTTTTATATAAATAATTTGGAGAAACTAATTTTGATGGTGTAAAAATATAAATACTACCTAAATCATTTTTGATTTGGTCTAAAAGTGAAAATATTGTGTCTTAGCTTGCATCTTTTGGAATGTCACTAATATAGCTGAGCGTTCTGCGCCATACACCTGGAACAGATAACAAAAAAATGTACTTTTATGAATAAAATCCAAACTACTACGAGTATCATAGGTATGTTGAAGATGTACTTTAATTCGTAAGGTAGCATTGTACGCTTTTCGAAACAAACTTTTTAGAACAGAATATTATACAGTATGGAATCTCCCGCCGCTCTCTAAAGGCTACATCACCCCCCTGTGTGAAGCCTTAACGACCAGTTGTCAAGAGATTAGCAAACCAAAGACATTTATTTTCAAAAAGAGAGAGATAATGGCTTCTCTAAGGCTACACAGCCTTTTCTCGTGTATACAGTCTTCACTTCATTTAAAAATGTCAATTGTAAAAGTCTGTCATTTTATGTTTATATCTGTCATTAGAAGTTCTACTGCTTTCGTTGAAAATATCAAAAATTACTAAAGACGTCAACTTAATAAAAAGATTTGTAGCCAAAGACAAGGCGGTATGACCAAGAAGCCTTAATCTAAGTAGCCCTAGATACACACACATTTATCTGTACACGTGTAAAGACGTAAAGAACTGTCACTTTTTGTCCGGGATGCCTTTTAGTCTACCTAATACCTACTACTTGGAACTTGTATATCCTTATAGACGCTAACGTTTTGTTCGCCTACAAGCGATAATTATGGATGCTACTTTTCCCATATTAATTGTCAACAATTGATCAATCAATTCGCAAGCTTTTTATTTGTTCGGAACGTCGGGTTTTTGCTCCGGTTTTAATAGTTCACTGGGGAAAGTGTTCGCTTGTCATCTAATAATAAAATAAAACCCTGTATTTGCATAAAGGGTCTTAAAAATAAAATATTCAAATACATGTTTAAAAATAAAAATCTTGATTTGTGTGGCATGTACCTAAATCTTATTATTTTCTAACTATCGGGACTATTAGTAAGCCAAGTTTGTAAAGAAATAGGTATAAAAACGGTTTGAAAACTTAAAGAATTCCTACTGTTTACCCTAATCACTTCAGTGGTCTAGTCGCTAAAGTATCAAATTGACACAAAAATACAAATAAACACACACACACACACACTCACACAATTTTTATTTTATATAAACTGTAATTTTATGTAGTCTACTAGTGCAAGAAAATCGATCCTCATCAAAAATTTTATAAAGTTTTTTCGCGTTAAAACTCATTAGAAAAAATATAAAAAAATATGCTGAGTTAGGTATCGAGGGATGATTATCCAGGTAAGTGAATTCTCCTTATGAAACAATACTGGTTTAGTTCGCATTAACTGGGGCTTCTAAACAAACAAATCAACTTCTAAGGAGCCTTTAAAAAATAATAAATATCAAAGTATCTATCATATTTTACAGTACAACAAAATGCATAAGTAAGTTACTGTTTTGATTTATATTCAATTTAAGTTATAAAATGAATGATTTTGTACGCCGAACAGAACGAAAACGATTTAATGTTTTCGGTGAAGCACAGATACTTGCGATGCTGTCGTTAATTTGATTCTATCTCATTCATTTTGGTCGGGTTTTCACATTTTGTATCTCGTTATGCGTAGCTTGATGCTCGCGTTGATGCATTTTGTATGACGGCTTCATAAAGAGTAAGCATACCACAGTACAACCACTAATGTTTTCAATTATATGGAACGTACGCAGAATTATTAGTAATAACCTTCGAAAGATAATAAATAACCTTCCAATCTGAAAACCACGACCTTTTCAATATTTCCATTAATAAATTGCTTACTACTTAATGAAACCTAAAGAAAGACCTACCTAAAGAAAGTCTCAGAATGGGGTCGGCTTAACTTAGTCCAATTTAACCCCACTAAGGCACAGGTTTGCGCGTTCACTGCCAAGAAAATGCCATTTGTCGTATCATCTCGTTTTGAGGACACTCCCCTTAATGCCTCAGCTAGTATCGGAATCCTTGGTGTCGACATATCGAGTGAAGTCCAGTTCCGTGGTCATCTAGAGGGTAAGGCTAAATTAGCCTCGAAGAAGCTTGGTGTGCTCAATAGATCGAGACGGTATTTCACTGGGGCCCATCGCCTGCAACTTTATAAGGCGCAGGTTCGGCCTCACATGGAATACTGTTCTCATCTCTGGGCAGGGGCACCCCAGTACCAGCTTCTCCCTCTGGACCGCATTCAACGGAGAGCAACTCGAATCGTCGGCTGCCAGGAAATTTCAGATCGGCTAATTAATTACTTATTTAATATTTGATATCAATTTTGAATAAAATACCGGAATCTGTTTTACTATTTACGATTGAAGTCCTCCGCGTAATATCGATAAAAGCTAATGGCAGCTACTTAATAGCAAGGGACCCCTTAGGAAATCATTACCAAATACATTTTCGATTACAAGATACGTATACAGGTGTAAAAAATAGGTATAGGACTGAATAAATGGGGCTTCGACTCATCACAATGAACAACGTTTGTTCAATGAATTTGCTGAAATCGCACTCGCAATCTCCTGATATGAAGCGAGCAGACAAGCCACTAGACCACGGAGGCTGTTAAGACGGACTCTTCATAGAAACGGGGAACTTGCATCAATTTAAGATTTCAGTCAAAGTAAAAAATATTGTAGTAGACGTCGAAACAAAAAACTCTAAGAACGCTAGCTCGCTATATGTATTTTTGTTATTTTTTATTACGTTGAAATTGTGAAACATCCAAAATGCGGCAAAGTTAAAATAAACTCTATTTTGAGAAGCTCCGTAATATTCGCGAAAATTCCTTCTAGGTCAGCATATAAGTAAAACACTCATTGAAAGAATTAATCATTCTTGTTCATCGCGCTTTATACATTTGACGGCGAAAAACTTAAGCACTAATGTCACTGCATACTTAGGTACTTTTCGTATGAACCGTTTTTGTTTCGTGTTCCGGATAATTCTTTTAAACTGCAATATCTCACTGAATACTGGAGATAACAGTAAAGTACTTTCACTTTCCCAATTTTTTTTTGCGATTTCATCAAAGTTGTTCAGTATAACGTGACACATAACGAGATAGAACCCTACACTACGATTTTGTTACACCCTTCATTATAAAAAAAATAACAAAAAATTAAACCTTGACTACATTAAATTTATAGGTACTAGGAGATTTGACTACCACGAGGAATCTAACCATACCTTGTACAAGAAGTAGTAATGACCCGGGCATACATACCGACATACATACCCTGCGCTAGGACATTCGTTAATAATAAGATTTAAAAATCAGACTTGATCTTCTGAAATTGACCGATCTCTCGTTATGACTTTGTTTAGCAAGTATTATGTTTTCACTTTACAAGTCAGTTTAAAATATCTAGTAATAGTGTCTAACTCAAAGATGAAATAGAAAAGCGACAGAATTGTATCTAAACTGAAACTTGACCTTAAATCTTGAAAAATATTCTAGGCCGAGAGATGATTTCCAGGCTCTTCACTGAACTGTACGAGTATTTACCTAACCTACACAATCAATATTATCATAATAATATCACAATATTATAACACAATATTATTATGTTATATTCATGTAAGGGATGTATTTTCCACTTAACCAAATAAATTACCTTTACCTTTAAATAAATTACTTTTATCATTTGTGAAAAACGGTTTTTTATTCTGAAATTATTGAATGATTTGACTAACTTATTTCGTGATTTAATGAATATAAAATTAATATAAATTTGATATAATTATTAAAATGTCAAACGAGTTTGATGTTCCTTTTTTTATTTGGGCTAATAAACAATAGATAAAAACACATAAAAGTAAATAAGCAGTCTTAAATTTAGTTTGCATTTACTCTTACCATATTCCGTTTAGTATTTAATATAATTATATTTTGGAACAAAATGAAAAATTTAATTATGGTATCCGTCAGAAGGAGAATACAAACGTGAAAGAACCGTGTGTAATTTGAATATTATTCTATTTAGTCTTTTTACTGTGTTTGTTTATATAAACTTACCTTTAAACCTATTTTTGTGAGTATGAGCACTAGATAATTATCTTACACTTAATTTACAAAACTAGTGAGCATAGTTTGTGAGCAATATAGTCTTTAAGCCAAATTAAACTAATAAAGTAACCACAACAGTTTGTTTACTTAAAACACAAAATTAAATCATTACACTCTGAAAGCAAAACGCAGGAAACTAAGAAATAAGCACTTTGCTTCTTAAAGGTTGCAATTTTTTACGAATTGAAATTAGTTTATTAGTATTACAAGAGTCAGGTTTTCGAAGGATCGCGAAAATATAGCAAAGCGTCTATACATCGCGCGTGAATCTACAGGTCTGACCGCATTGCCGAAGAGTTTCCCGCGTTGAAAACAGACGGGGACGACACCATAGCTTTTCCTGTAGGAAAAGAGGGATGGATAGATTTTCTTGTTTTCGAATCATGACCGTTGCGGAAGGCGCAGAAATTTTTTATATTTGCGCACGTGTGGTAAGTGGTAATCAAGCCGTGGTGCGGTTTTTCATGCAAGATGTCTCGGGGGTGCTTGAATGAAACATGTATACGTTTTACGTATTTCCATTTAATAAGTACATATAAATAATCCGATAGTCATCATTTTTTAATAGCTAGAGGTTTTTGTTGCTCTATCTACATAGTAACAGTGTTTTGGTGATTCATATAAGTTTTCACTGAAAAATTCCGACTCAATAAGGTGATTATTAAATTAACGATACTTAACTTTTCAAACAAATATAACGTAATCACGCGGGTACAGTGGCGATTTCTCTTCAGAGTTAAAAACAGAATACCTAAAACTAAAGTTTTTTGTTTTTTAAACTAATTAGCCACTCGCTATCTCCTAATACAATGAGACCTTGGAACCACTTTCTTATTTAAATATAAATTGGTTTTGAAAATTTCAGTTTGTATATTACTAAATATAGCATAACCGATTACTGAAAAATTACTAACTTCGATATATTGGTCTATCCCCAATATATTGACATAATTTGAATTCCATTTAACGACGCACAATGATCCTTGTTTTTATGGAAATTCAAGCGCATTGGTGACTCTTAAAACAGTGTATATTGATCATAAATTACAGAAAAAGTTATTCAATAACGTTACTAGATTCACGGCGCAGAAAAGAACTTGAAAAAAATACAATTACGTTTTCAGATTACCGTTTCCCGGTAATGATGATTTCCTGTAATTTATTATTAGTTCAAGGCGATTGGCAATCTCCAAACAGATTTCCAGATTTTGTCGCCGCATATACTCGTACCTACCTACCTACCATTAACAAAACTTTGAACATCGGATCAGCTCGATGCGAGAAAATATCTAAATTAAGATATGTACAAAACAATAAAAAATATGTAACTTCTGTTATTCCTTGCTCAGCTTAAAAACGCTCAGGTATTATTCATTTTATCAGATCTGAGTAACTGGTGTCCAGGAATCGTTTCAGCATTACAATTCTTTTATGTATGTGTTTTGCTCCAGAAGTATCTGTATTTTCTGTTGTCATTACTGATTCACCTTTGACTGACAGACAATAATTGAAAATAGAAACCTGAAACTAAGGTTGGGATCGTTATGCACTGAACGGGATTTTCCAAAAAATCTTCACCTAAAACGCTGAAATAGGATATTGAAATCTAAAAGGAAAATCCCTCCGTCCTTCCGACTGGATTTCAGGCATCTATTATACAGGCAGTATATGTAGTTGTGCGTCTTTTAATCAGTGCGTCTACTCGTTTTTGACTCTTCATACTAATTTGGCCGCTCGGCTGATCGATTTGTATGAAGAGTCCAAAAAGTTTTTTGCGGTTTGACTATGGGTTCCTTGGGGAGAGTTGATCAGAATCAGGACTAGAAGCACTGATTAAAATTTAACGCACGACTAGATTTACAGCCTGTACATTGTATTATGCATGTAGTTTAAGAGAATATTCATTGTTATCGCCTACAGCTAAATAATAGATCATCATCATCAGCCTTTATTAGTCCACTGTTGGACATAAGCCTCCCTCAAAGCACGCCACTTATACCTATCTTCGGCCACGCGCATCCAGCTGTTACCAGCAACCTTGCGCAGATCATCGCTCCACCTAGCCCGGGGGGGTCCCACGCCACGTTTGGCCAAACGCGGTCTCCACTGTAGCACTCTGTTTGTCCACCGGTTGTCAGTTCTTCGACATTATGTCCGGCCCATTGCCACTTCAGTGTGCTAATTCTCTGAGCAATGTCGGTTACTTTGGTTCTCTGGCGAATAACCTCATTTCGGATTCGGTCGTGCAGAGAAACTCCGAGCATGGCTCTCTCCTGGCACCCTGTGTGACTTTGAGCTTGTGGACTAACTGCACTGTTAGTGTCCACGTTTCGGCGCCATATGTCATCACGGGTAGGACGCACTTGTTAAATACTTTTGTCTTCAGGCATTGCGGTATTGGCGACGTGAAAATAATAGATGTTGAACTGAACTGAAATGTCTGTTTCGTCTTAATTCTCAGATTGGCATATAGACTACGTTATGGAGTCAGTTTTTTATGTAAAAATAGTTAGGTTGTGTAGACAGTATACTAGCTTATATTATATTTCAGGGTAGAAGTTCTTGAGAGCTTCTGTGTGAATCGTATTTTAGTAAAGTCGTATATTTTCAATATTATCTCTACTTCGATAGGGCAAAGGTCGCACCCACTGTGCACAGCATTGTGAAGTATATGGGCAGAACATCTGACGCCAATATTATTAGGATTGAGTTCACCGTTTTATGGATGACATTATGTTTCCCTGATCTGTTCTCGCCCTGGGCTGTTACAGATGTCGCTGGAGAATTGTTATGCTATTCGATATAAGATAATGAATAATCTTAATAGATTTCGGATATCTCATTTTCAGTACATTTGACATTTTATTTTATTTTATTACCCGACTACGGCGAAGCAAAAAGGAGGGTTATGATTTTAATTATTATTTTATTTATTACAAGAAATTACTTAGTACACTCCAATGAATGCAGTAGTTGACTGCTAATCATTAATACGGTAGTTTGCATCAAATTCAGAAACGAGAATCCAAGCGGGCAAGTTTTTCTGCTATTTCTATAATAATAATTATTATTATTGAAAGTAAACTTACATGACAATATAATAACTAAGACTAAACATATTAATAGAGTACAGTTACACACTTGCCTGAACTAGGTTTTTCCTGTGTTTTAGGCGAAAAAGGGGGGTGTCCTTTGTATCGCATAAAATTTTGTGTCATAATTGCCTATGGCATAACAAGTTATAGGCATAAAAATCTTGTGCCGAAATATAAATCTGCCTAATCGTAATTCCGCATAATTATTATTCCCCCTAAATTTTAAAAGTAATAAACAATAATGTCCTAAATTAGGGATGACTAAACAATAATTTTGCTAATTGAAAATTGCATAAATATAGTATAGTGACTAAATAATAAATGGCCTAAATAGTAATTGACATAACTGGAAAGTTCATAATTTTAATTTTATATTGTTTAATTTTAATTAGGCCTAAATATTAAAAGCCTTAATTACACGGAACACGGAAGACCTAAACTAATGCGAGAGCGAGCGAAGCGAGCTCGGGAATTCGGAGCACCCCGACACGGATAATTTAGGTTCGGAGACTGTGGGGTGGAGGCGAGCTTGCTTGCCTCCCCTCACAGTCGGAGTGTTAGGTTTGATTGATAAAACATCCACAGATCGACTGCTTGCTTGCATGTTTGCTTGCTTGCTTGCTTGCTTGCATGCTTCCTTGCTTGTTTGTTTGCAGCAAGCAAACAAACACTTTCCTTGCTTGCTTGCTTGCTTGCTTCCCTTCCTAGCAACCTACCTACTACTTACCAATACCCTGTTCTAATATACTGGTTTCTACAACCTACGCTATAAGTAGTTATGAGGTTAAAAATAAATAAAACAAGGTAGTTTAAATTTTAAATTACTGATTAATTAAAAAAATATATGCGTAATGCATTGGGTACATTTTTGTAAAAAAAAACATGCAAAATACATTTTGATCTATAATTAATTATAGTTGACCTAATTTTTAATTTTGATTAGTAACGTTTTAAAATATACTTTTCAAATAAATAATATATAATATATTGTGTACAAAAATTTATTATAGTTAATCTTATTCAATTAAATTTAAGTTACTGGCAATGGCTTTTGGCAACCTAACTTATATTTTTTTTCTTAGGAACGAAATTTGATATGCAAAATTACTATTAGTATATTTAATGTAATGCAACTTATTATTTAGGCAAATTTTCTATTATTAGAATGAATATTATGCTTAAGTTTCATATGCTATAATATTATTAGGAAATTTAACATTATGAAAATTTATAGTTAGGGACATTTCTAATTATTCCAAGTAATATTAAGCTCATATATTTTAGGAAAACATAAATATGCGCATTTTTTTATGCCTAAATATTTTATGCACAATAATGTTATGCAAAGGCTAAATAGTCATAAAAAAGTTATGCTATATTATAGAGACCCGAAAAAGGGCTTACATAGTACTAGGTTTAATGTTTATTGCAGAATGAGCAATGACAATCCTGTGTATACCAGACGGTGAAAGAATACGCGAGAAAATATGCAAAGCGTGGTTATGGTTTTCGTCACTTAGTTCAAAATATTATTATTGCGCAACCAACATTCTGTGACAAATTCAATTTATAATGTTCATCCGACACTCTCCTTTTCCGAGTAATCAAATAAATGAGTATCATTGGGGCTTAAATTGCAGCCTTATAGCTATTTTGAACAGGATATTGCTGCAAATGGCTCAAATTTTGCACTAAAGGGATGCGGAATCCTATCACCTTTCCAATAATTGGTTTAAATCTGTGAACTTGCCTTAAAGTTCTGATGTTTATCTATCGATACCGAGGAATTTCCGGAAACCTTTAATGCGGGACTGATAGTGTATCCATTTACCTTCAACAGTTCCTTTATATACGTTCTAAACCAGTTCAGATCCGATATCTAAAATTTTAAAAGAGCCCTCGCTATCACGTCATGTTCTTTAAAAGTCTAGCCCGAAATACTGCATCTAAAATAAGTTATGAAATATTGTTCACTAATAGCTATTTTACATCACTGGATTTTCGTTACAAGTACATTTTTGTTTTATAAAAATATGCGTTCGACTGTATTGTTTAATAACGTTACTTTTACAATTTCGAAAATATTCTAAACAAAATATCGTTTGATATTTGATAAAAGACTTCATTTGATAAAAAAAGAATCAGTACTGATTGATTTGCTAATGCTTAAGCTGTGTTTGAAATTATTTTATTTATCCACTAAAATTGTTAAGGCTATGTATAAAATAATGTGTACAATGAATTAATGCTTTTTATGAACAAATTCAAGAAACAGTAAACTAATATGCTAGCTACGAACTGCGCACTATGAGACTACGTCACTGCGGCACGAGTAACAGTATAACCTAGCCAGTTTAACTTAAACTTGAAAACCGACCAAGTGTGTAAAGTTTCGTAGTTGTACTACGAAACGACTTTGTTTGTACTTTGTTATTATGGAGTCGTGTATAATTCTATCTATCTACCTTAGTTATATTTTGTATTTTATAACTATAGAAATCACGATATTTATTTTGTGTTTTATGTGCACAACTCGAAAACTTACTACTATTGCGGGTACCTTGTGATTTAGATACGGTACCCGAAACAATTTCATTTTAAGTTCATATTAGACAGTTTTTATATCAGCTTTAGTGTTCCGTAGTATTTACAAGGGCTGCTTTTGAGATCGCTCTGTTCATCTTTCTGTCCCTTCCTCCTTCCAGCCATCCGTCATATACAGTTATAGGCATCGCATTTTTTAACCGATAAAAGTTGAAATAGGTAACTTTTTAATGACTTCTATTCGAGACGGGTCAAACATGAAATAATTAATAGACTGACAGGTAGAATTGTAAAAGCAATTGATGATATTATTATTAAATCATTTAATTTAAAAGCTGATAAATTGACACAAATATTTGCCCATGACTTTGAAAAAAATGTAAATAATGTCATTAGAACATGTGATGAGCCACTGCTTGATGAGAAATTGTATATAAATACCCCTAACTTATCGTTAAAACTTAATAAAATCAATGAAGAAATTCTACATAAAATCATAATTAATTTAAATGATAAAAAATGTCCAGGCTACGACAAAATCCGTGCCAAGGACATAAAGTACATATCTGATAAAATGACCCCTGTTCTAACCCACCTAATCAACCTATGTATATCGAGATCTACGTACCCAGACAATTTAAAAATCGGGCTCATTAGACCAATACATAAAAAAGGGAGTTATACTGATACTAACAACTACAGACCAATAACAATCTTACCTTGCATAGACAAAATAATTGAAATATACTATGGTCAAGTAATTAATAATTTCTTATCAAGCAACAACATCATACACGAAAAACAATTTGGCTTTCAAAAAAACAAAAGTACTTCGCAATTATTGTCTTTATTTACAGATGAAATAAATTGTTACTTAAATGATAAGAAGTATGTTCTAGCTGTCATGATAGACTTTAGTAAAGCATTTGATACATTAAATTACGAGACGTTATATAAAAAATTGGAGCAAAATGGTATACAAGGTCCCGTGCTGGAATGGTTTAGAAACTACCACACAAACCGTTTTAACGCAGTCAGCATCGCCGACCACCTAAGTGACCTAATTCCGACCTTACACGGCACGGCCCAGGGGTCAATATTGGGGCCTACTGAGTACTTGCTATACGTAAACGACATGTGTAATATATTCAGGCACGGCTCTGTGTACCAATTTGCAGACGATACATGTCTTATTACCTCTCACCACAATATTGAGACAGCCCAGGCTATGATGCAGAAGGACTTCGACCTACTGTGTAAGTGGGCACACGATGTCGGACTATCAATAAATTACGACAAAACTAAATTAATGTACATCCATTCGCCATACAAAAAAAATTACAATTTTACCCCAATCATCGTGGCCCATGAACACTCATGCCTGCATATGCGAAATCCTTCTTGTAATTGTAAACATCTAGACATTGTTAAACAACATACTTACCTAGGACTAAAGATAGACCACAAATTTAATTGGGGTCCCCATGTTGAACATGTGTGCTGTAAATTAAGAGCTATTCTAGCAAAACTAACCATTCTTAAATACAAACTTCCATATAAAACCTTAAGATTACTCTATATGTCAATGGCAGATTCTGTAATAAGCTACGGCATATCTAGCTACGGTAGGACATATAAAACCTACCTACAAAATATATATGATCTACAACTAAGAATATTGAAAACTATAGTTCCACTTAAAATTAAATATAAATATAGAGACAATTATGATTACTTATTTAAACACTGTAAGGTCATAAACGTGTACGATAAGGTAAAACTTGCAATTGTAACTCAGTATAATAGTAATGTAACTCAATTAAAAAAAAGGGTCAGACCTAATAATATGCGTAATTTGTCATGTACTCCATTGTTCTGCATGCCTAATTTTAATAATGATTATGGAAAAAGAGTCTGGAGGTGCATCCTGCCCAACGTTTTAAATAATTTGCCTAAAGATCTTGTAGAAAAAATAGACTTTAATAAGACTAACAAACTAAAAAACGCGTTAAAACGTTTTTTTACACAGGACAAGTACAGCGCGATGGACTCCCAGACAAATAAATTAACTAGCCCTCGAGCGGTAACTGCTAACAGCGCAATATAATCTTCATATTCTAAGATTTCTGCGTTAGTCTTAAGTAAAAAAAAAAAACTGAAGTGAAGTGAAATAAACAGTTTAAATTTTAATTTTTTTTTTTTTTTGTTATGCCAATTTTTAAATAAAAGACAAAAAAAATTTGGATACTCGCCATACAAAAATCCTGCAATCGAGAGTTCGAAATTTTAGCGGGGAAATGTTCACATCCGTTCTTTAGAAACCTACCTTGCATATATCAGAATTTTGAACCTTGTAAAAATATAATATCTTTTTTAAGAATTTCATCATACATAGAAAGGGAAATTCTTTTCAAGTTCCTCCCCATGTTACATCGTAGGTCCATCAATATGAAGTAGCATTTTCTGTGAATATATAGGGTGACTTTAAATTAGTTCTTGATACGAAAGGCTATGCGTGTGCTCATGATAACGAACAACTTTCTCTAAGGAACCCATAGTCAAATCGCAAAAAAAATTTTTGGACTCTTCATACTAATTTGGCCGGTCAGTTCATCGATTTGTATGGAGAGTCAAACATTTTTTTTGCGATTTAAATATGTGTTTCTTAGGGAAAGTTGTTTGTTATCATGAGTACATTCATAGACTTTCGTATCAAGAACTAATTTAAAGTCACCCTATATTTTTAACATCTTACTTTAAATGACCCTTTCAAAGGACCTTATATTTCAAACCTCTAATTTTTACTTTCGAGCGACTGATGAGCGAGCGCCAGCGAGCGATGAAGGAGTAAGACAGTATTGTCATGGCAAAAAAAATCGAACTTGAGATTTTGATGGGAACCGATTGTCTTGCACTAATAAAACCCAAAAAATAATAAATATCTGTCTCTCTCTCTCTGTGTGTGTGAGAGAGTGTGAGTGTATGTGTGTGTGTGTGTGTGCGTGTGTGATGAAATTTTGTACAATACCATATTTTTATACTACCTAGTACATTCGATACTTGGTTACCTACTCTACGAAAAATCTGGTTTTGTTACCTTCCAAACAAAAATTTTTTTTTGATATTTTTTCTCAAAAATAGCTATAACAATTTTAATGAAACTTTGTATCTTTTAATAACTTTATACGGCCTACTATACTAGGTCATGAATTATTCCGGGCCATACCAGGATAAGGTACCTCCCATACAAAACAACATTGTTAATTTGTGAAGTCTTTCACTTGCTACTAATTATGAGTGTTTATTGCTGATTTATTTACGTTACTTGCTGTTAAAACTATGCAATCCTATCAGTTGCCAAGGTTGCCTGGAAGAAATCGCTCAAAGCGATAAGGCCGCCTTTGCACTGTCTGTATATTTTTTGGATATTTCTGTTCTACTGGTTTGCAATAAAGAATATTTATCTTAAGGCTAATTAAATTTCAAAATGTGAAAGGGGGTATTATCGCTATCAGCGATTTCTTCCAGGCTACAATTTTTACTACCGACACTAACGATAAAACGGACATAACACAGACGTCCTGCGGAAAATTTTATTTTTTTCCTCCATATCATGTACCAAAAAAGTGTAGTTTTACTTCTACTCATTAAAGTGACTTCTTCTGTACTACTTTTCATAAAACAATGTCATGTCATATTTTATACAAAACGATCATCTGATTTGCCCGTGTGGTATTCATTTCAATTTAAAATCATTATTCAATTTCAGTAAAATCGTAAAACAAAATTTTATCACTTTTGTAATTAGAAGCGACCTTGAAATAGGTAAATATAGTACTAATTCAACCATTACGTCGTCTATGCCAGTGTAATCATCTTTACCACTGAAGCGGTCCCAGTCCCATTGTTCTCCCAGCGGTCCTTAAGGGTCGGACCCACATACTGATTCGGTTTCCCCATAAAACCGGTAAAATACGATAGAGCAAAAGATTATGATGCAAAATAAAAATAGTATGAGTTTTGTTTTTTGGCATTATCTCACCTGGTCGTAATGATCATGCCGATGGTGGAAGCGAGCTTACCAAGATTTTACAGTACAATGGAGAACTGGCTGTTTTATCTCCATGCCGGACGTAACACATCGATTGCTATTAACATTTATGTTTGACGGCAAGACTTAGTTAAGATGTTGGTAGCTAGCCAGACAGGCTAATGGGGAAAATGACCTACCACTAACCAAACTGACCACCATCGCCAACCGTGGGAGAGCCATGCTTCCGCACGAATGGGCCGGCTCGATCGAAGTGATACCACGGCCTCACAGAAAACCGGCGTGAAGCAACGCTTGCGTTGTGTTTCGCCGAGTGAGTGAGGGTACCGGAGCGCCCCCCCCCCCTCCCAATTCCCCCATCCCCCATCCCATTTCAAAGGTCGGCAACACAGTTGTGACTCCTCTGGTGTTGCGGATGTCTATGGGCGGCGGTAATTGCTTACCATCCCATACCATTTAGGTGATCCGTCTGCTCGTTTGCCTGTAAAAAAAAATACTGAGTCCTACAAAGCTAGACCCCGCCGGAAAATAGAACCGCGACCTCCCGATTTGAAGCAAGCAGACTTCCTACTAGACCACGAAGGCAGTTACTCAAAAATAATATGAAGTAGCACGTTGTTGTTGTTGTACCCCATGGTATCCCAGAGGTACAAAGGGCCTTTGTGGCGCCGCCATCCCCCTCTCCCCCATCCGCCGAAGTAGCACGTAATCAATAAAAAATGCAATATTACGCGTGTATTTACTGTACTACTACCCCAATAGGTTTTTAATGAATTACTCAAGCATTTTATGATGTGTTCAAAAATTTTAAGGCATTTATTTTTGTAATTACGTGACACTCTTCAAGGATGGACTGTATCTCTTTGACTTGCGAAAGATAATTATTTTATGGAGAAACACAGACGTTTGTTAAAAACCAAACTCAGTTTTAGTTTGGTCAGGCCCTTAATCAGTTAATATAAAAATTTCAAATATTTATTCAACGTCTAAGAGTCGTCATTTTGGCAGGTAAGTACGAGTATATTATGTACCCATCCAACATCGTATACTTTCCCGATTAAATAAATTTTTATGATTTCGCGACCATCACAAAATACATACCTATTTATCAAAATAATTATGTTTATTTAATTCGAGGATCCAACACCCACGGTTTATTCCATTTCTGATGCAAATACCAAATGGAAAACGATTTGGGCACACGTCACTAGTATTTACTCGTACAATAGCGTAAAGATCCGTCATTTATTTTCATCGGCTGATAATAATTTTTAACTGAGATAAAAGCTGGAGATATTTTTGTTGTACACTTATAGTCATAATATTTCAGAAAATTGCATCTCACCAAAATTTTTTATAGATACCAACCGATATATCCAGTTATAGATGTATATGTCATAGAGATTGGTTCCATGAATAAATTCAATTGGTCAGTGGCTATTTTCAGAAGTACCCCGCTTCCCTTTGATATTCTGAAGTGTTTATAAATTTAAGGCGTAGGTATACGTTAGTACCTATGTATATGTACGACGTACTCACGAGCTTTTTTCATAATAGGGTACTTATAACCTGATGACTGACGACTGATGACAGAGCAACATCATTCTTGAAATATTCTATCGACCGACTTTTTAAAAGAAGGAAGTATACTTACAAGTCGTCTGTATATAAGTATTTATTAACGTGTAATGTAGATATTAACCCTATTTCAAAATTAATATTTTTTGTCTGAGAGAGTGGTCACGCAGTGGTCCCATATAATTTTGGTGGACTAGAAAACTCTTCAATAATTGCCCCATGCGCGAGTTAAAAATAAATGTGAATCCATAGGTATCTCTGAAGTGATGTGCGAAATATTTGGTAATTGCAATTTCTGTCAAATTTTTAGGGCGTAAAAGAGATGTAGCGCATATAGTTTAAGGTGGAAGCAACTAAAAGCTTCGTTTAGAAGATATTTTTTTTTGTTTTTACGAATGAAGTAGGTTGTATTTAACTTGCTCAGCATTGTCAATTATTTTCGTCAACTGTTTGTTTTTGGCGACAAGTTCTCTAGTAAGTTTCAGGACTGTCATGATGAAATTCTAGCTGTGATGCTTCTTTTGTAGTTTTCGTTTATTTTTATCTATATATATTTATATAGGTAAATTGCTTAATGTCGTTTGCGCAGTGTTTACCGGACCACGTAATGGAAAAATAACAATCTTATTATTGTATTGCTCACAGGAGTACCACAGCTTAGAGGGGAAGTCGGGGTTAACTAAATCATACTCATAGTTACAGGTAAATAAAAAACAAATCGGAGCATTTCGATTCAGTTCGGTTCGTTGATTATTGGCTACAAAGGTCAGGCAAATAAATAAATGTATTGACAAACAACAAATATTAATTTTGTTACTAAAAGAGAATGTGTGTTTGTTCGTACAGTGTGAATTTTATTCATTGAAAAGGGGCAAATAGTAGATGCTATAATAATTATAATTAATTGATAGTTGAATTGCAAACTTTATTCTTTCTTTTGTTATGGGATTAAAATTTCCTATGGGAAAGAAAACGCAAAGCTATTTGCAGATGGCGCTACGGACGCTTGACTCATAACAACTTTCAATTTGTTCCGTGTTTTTTATTATCAAGGTGTAATAAAATAGTTTTTTTCTTTTAAATTGTAAAATGGAAAATGTATGCGACTTGGACTGTTCCTTAATTAAAGGCGAAGTTCAAAAATATATGATTGAAAACGTAAGTTTTTCCACGTCTTCTTCATCCGAGAATCTTTAGGAAATGAATGATTTCCATTATTATTCCAACCAATCGCCACACAACGCGGCATTTTTTTAATAAATCCTATGTTTAGTTCTCGTAAACAGTTTTTTTATACGTTTTGACAGTTAGTGATGATTGTTATGAGTCAAGCGATATCAGGACAGGGCGGCACAATTATCAGGTTTGTAATTCACTTATATTGGCGAAAGATGGCGCTATTTGTCTCTAATATACAGAGGTTGAAATATCCTTTTTTTATCACTGTTAAGTCTTTTTATTTATTTACATAATATTTACATAAGTTCACACAAAATAAAAAGACAATAAACTATAAAATCTCATGGGTGGGATTCGAATTCGGATCTAAAAGCAGCAAAACGTAAGTGGCTTGCACCAAAACCGCTAGTCCACCAAAGTACTTATAAGCAATGGTTAAAAATAAGCATCATATGCGTTCTCCTTTTATGTCATTTCGCTCATATCTTCCTTAAATTAATTTGTTCGAAGATAATTCCCCCATAGATCAATTTCTGGTGATTTTTAACCCCTAATCCTAGATTTTCGTCAAAAGGTTTCAAGCCGTTTTCGAAATCGTCGGGACACTTAACTCGTTTAATAGTATAGGATAGGATAGGATTAACAAAAACTTGTAAATTTAATGGGTGTTTTATTCACAAATTTTCATGATTCGGTAAGTTTTTTGAATGAGTTATGTTAACTTTGTGCATATTTTTGGATGTTATTTGATGTAAAATATTTTAACCTATCGAATAAGATCATTATTTTATTTTATTTATGATTAACTTTTAGCCTGGTAGTAATGGCCCCACACTCCTCCGCTCCGTTACTCTCCTGTGGGTAACGTAATCAAAGAAACTAAACACACGTCACAGACAGAGACGAGTGTTAAGATCAAGACTACTTCTACTATTGTGGCATTTGTAACAAACTATTTACAAATGCTCAAACTAGCAAATGTATATACAATTTTATTATGTATATGGAGGGCTATTATTATCCAATTCAGTATATCTCACAAAAAGTAAAATATTCATAGAATATACCCGAGACTGATATTGGAGATCAAACTTTAGGGTTATCAACAACGGTTGTATATATTTTAACTAGCTTTTTTCCGCAGATTCATCCGCATTTTTATAACAGTCCTTGAGGAAGCACGGATATTTTTTTCCAGATCTTCCATAAACTGTGTTCTACTATGTTTTTTTCCAACCTTTACTTTAGTTATATGCCGAATCCCAATAACATCGGTTAATTAGTTTCATCATAAAATAGTCTCAAAAACGTTCTTCCGATCCCCTGGGAATCAAAGATTTTTTTCTGGATAAATAGAATCGTATGTTTTGTGAACACCATTTTTCGATTCAGTGATCCGTTTCCGAAATAATGAGCTTTAAAGTATAAATTTTTGTTATAGTCATGTGTCTCCCGCCCTGCCAGCTAAACGGTTGTTTCTAGAAACGCGAAAAAATAATAATAATATCCGAGACAAATCACACACGGTCATCTGGCCCCAATCTAGGATTCCCTGTATCTTGGGAACCAGAGACTGATATACATACACATATACATTTAAATACATACATATATAGATATAATACACCCAGACTCAGAGCAAACAATTCTGCTCATAACAGAAAAGTTTGCCCTATGTGGGGATTGAACCCACGACTCTCGGATATATCGGATATATGTTATATGCATTATGTTTTGTCTATTACGTTGCATTTTTCGTAAGTACTTTATGTACGCTACGCAAATAATAACAATATTTTTTGTTATCCGTTCAAATAGGTTTGTTATTATAAATTCATTTATTTAAACCGCCTGTTGTTTCTATTGCTCCCTGGTTCAAGATTTTATTTTAAAAGTCTGACTTGAGTAGTAGGTAGGTATAGAAGTTATTGCGTTTTTAAACAGTACCTTCTACTGATTTGTTTTTAATTTATTATATTTTTTCTACAATACTACATTGCCTTAACCTACCCTGAATATTACATGTCCGAAGTAATACGCCTGTAGCATTGTTTTAATTTAATAACGGTCTAGACTGTCCCTTCGGATTTCTGGTGAGACTCGGAGAAAGGAAAAAAATAAAATCCATTGCGACAGCCCTGGGGAGTCCACCTACTCCCTCTTCTTTTATATAAGCCACGGTGGTGACCAGTGGCCGGCAGAAGCAAACCAGCACGGCGTGCATCCCAATGTTTCCGTCAGTGGTCATGTGACGTATTGGAATAGCCAAAAAATCAAAATGTAAGTACAACACGCAGATCAATTTTCGATTAAAATTAAGTAACTACCCAAATACTTGTTTTTCCTTAAAAAAAAAGAAAAGTTAACATTCAACATTCAATACAAGTTCGAGGTAAATAATATTATGATTTTTTTTTACAATCTATAATATTTTTGTGCAATCGTGCTGAGTTATCAGCACTAGCGAAATCTCTTATAACACTTTATTAAAGTAATAATAAATTCTGTATGACATCTTTACATAATAATATGTAAAAAATTGCTCGCGAATGAACAAAGTGTACTAAATATTATTTCTGTACAATCTGTTTCTGTTCAGTTTTACTGTTCCTGGAGATTTTTGCATTTTATACGTAGGACTCGTTAATGATGGCTTGCACTAATCTATCACAAACGTTTTGTTTTATAACAAAATTATAAAAAATTTTAGATTATTATTATTTGAGATTTTTCATAAAAATTAATCAACTGTTTGCTAGCTGTTTAACTAATTTTGTATTTTTTTACTTTACCAAACATTTGAATGCAAGCAAAATCTGTTATATACCTCTAGTTTTAATAAAAGCAGCTGAAACTAAATAAATAAAAAAGTATATGTAATTTTTATTTCTTCTTCTTGTTTTTATCCACAATTGGCAAGTCTTTGGCATCATCTTCTTAAATTGAATCTCTCGTCGGTGGATCAATCTCTGACTTTTCTATACCTAATATAAGGTCCTTAGTTACTTACTCGAAAATTAAATAACTTTTCCAAAAATAGTAATTTCGCGAAAAAAAAATTACTTGCTTTAGCAAGGTACTTATACTTAGTTGGCCCATAGGCCATCGACTAGGCTTATGGGCCAACTAAGATCGTCTTAGAATAGAATGTACAGCTGCGCTGTGCATACTTTCTCGCGAATCCCGGGTTGTCATTTACTTACTAGGAATCAGTAATAAACATTCACAATAATAACAAAAAAATACATACTTAAAATAATGTGAGTTGATATGGGAGATACCTTATTTAAATATTTTCCGGGATTACGAATTACCTGGTATAAAAGGCCGTATAAAGTTATACTAACGTACAGAGTTCAATTAAAATCGTTAGAGCCATTTTTGAGAAAAAATATCTAATACTTAACTTCGGTTTGTATAGGAGGTACTATAATCAGATTTTTCCTGGTGTAACCAACTATCCATTATAGTAGCCCGTATAAAAAATATAATAATATACCAACAAAGATTTATCAAAATCGTTGGAGCAATTTTTAGAAAAAAGTTATAAGCATGTTTTTTCCTATAAATATGCGTTATTAAACATTTAAAAAATGCTTTTAATATTTAAAAAATTTTTAGAAAAAAGTTATAAGCATGTTTTTTCCTATAAATATGCGTTATTAAACATTTAAAAAATGCTTGGAGACATCAACAAATTTTCCCTTATCTATATTTTGTATTGAATTAATATACTCAGTATACACAGAGACATTTGGGCTCTATTAATGCAAGACAATCGATCCCCATCAAAATCTGAAGTTCAATTTTTTGTCATGACAATACTTCCTTATTCCTTTATCGTCCTATCGTAAAAATCAATTTGCTTTTCATTTTTAATAGTTTCAGCTGAGTTTGTTTTACATTTTATATAAATATATATAAATATCAGTGTTTTTTTTTATTGCAGATCCTTACAACATGCGTAATATAATTTACATACTTTTCTTCACCTTTATCCTAACCATGGATCTTACCATCGGGAAAAATTATAACAATAAAAAAAATAAAGAAGACCATCACAAGAAAAAAATTACATTAAAATTAAATGACAGACTTAAAAGATCCTTCGACGATAGAAATCTACTTTTATGGACAAAAAATAAAAAAATTCTGAATCCTAAATTTAATGAACGAATTGATGACGAAGATAATAATAAAGATATCGAAAAAGATATTCCATTTTGGGGATCTAGAGGAAGAAGAGACAGTTCCTCAGTGGAAATTTATAATGAGAATGCCACACCCTTTGAAATGAAATCGTATGACAAGTTATGTGAAAACTGTTTATCTGGTGGCGATGTACAAAACTCGAAAGAAAGAAGGGACGAAAATGGCATTCCATTTTGGGGAAGTCGCGGCCGAAGAAATTCTGAAGAAAGCGTTAATTCTATATCTTCTGAAAACACGGGTAAAACTGTACCATACCGGGACAGTCGAGGGTGGAGACTAAATAACGATTTATCTACAAGTAATAGAGGAATACAAGTTACATTGTCGGATCAAAATCAAGTTATGTCAGAAAAATTACCTTTTTGGGGAACACGTGGAAGAAGAGAATTTGAGCCATTTTGGGGTAGTCGTGAAGGAAGAGAAGAAAATGGGTCATCTTCTGGGGATCGTGGTAGAAGAGAAGAGTCTGAACCATTTTGGGGGATTCGCGGCAGAAGGGAAGAAACTGAACCGTTTTGGGGTAGTCGTGGCAGAAGGGATGAATCTGAACCATTTTGGGGGAGTCGTGGCAGAAGGGAAGAATCTGAACCATTTTGGGGGAGTCGTGGAAGAAGAGAGGAAATTGAACCATTTTGGGGAAGTCGCGGCAGAAGGAAAGAATCTGTACCATTTTGGGGTAGTCGTGGCAGAAGGCAGGACACTGCACCAATTTGGGATAGTCGTGGCAGAAGGGAAGAATCTGAACCATTTTGGGGAAGTCGTGGCAGAAGAGAAGAATCTGAACCATTTTGGGGAAGCCGTGGCAGAAGAGAAGAATCTGAACCCTTTTGGGGAAGCCGTGGGAGAAGAGAAAACATTGAACCATTTTGGGGAAGTCGAGGTAGAAGGGAAGAAACTGACCCATTTCGGCCGATTCGTGGAAATAGACTTGAAAATTATGAAAACGACAATTTTAGACAGTCTATAAAAAAAGCTATAGCAGATGTTGAAGATAATATTAAAAGACTTACAAGATTTCGGAGGAGCGACAGTTCATGTTTGACCAGCAGGGAAAGAAATAGCCAAATAAGTTTATTATCAAATGATGCTCGTAACAGATACCCACTTTCAAACAATATCATGAGAAATGAACATGCGACTATGAAATATAGACCATCTGAATCCAGTACAGTTCTAGATGATAGGGTTTACGCTGAGCAACCCAGTTATATTTTAGTTGAAAGAAGTGGCCGCTCTTCAGCTGAGGACGATCCTTACTTTATTTCAAGAGGGAAAAAGAAATTTCGTGACGTAGGGGTTATTCAAGCTGTTAGAGATCGGCGTGGGGCGATTGAAGAATTAGTGAAAACAGTGCAAAATGATCCCTATTTCATTGCAAGAGGTAAAAAGGATTCTGATTTGGATAAAACTGGAAACCTGTCAGCTTCAAATGTAGACCTTACAAAAGCTAAAGATCTTATCTGCTCTACTGCTGACTTGATCTTAAACAAAAGTAAACAACACATATTAAAAAGAGAAGCTCCCGATAATGAAAGAAGCAGAAGAACGACGTTAAAAAAACTTGCAGTACAGTTACAGATGGATCCATATTTCGTCAGTCGGGGTAAAAAGAGTGGAATAGATGACAGAAACGCAGATAAGTATCAAGATTTTATTCAAGATATATTAGAAAAATGCTATATTAATGTACGTTTTTTGTAGACTAAGCGAAAGATAACTCATTAAAATTTATTGTAAAATTTTATGATTAAAATAATATTGCATGCTTAAAACTATTGTATCGGCTGGGTACAAAGTTTTAGTTGTAAGACTTTATTACGACGGGCATATATTTATGTAAATTAAGTTTACTAATTATACTAGTATGAGATAGTGTTTAATGTTTATATATTTATACTGTGTTAACGGCCTTCAACGTTCTCCGGTTGTCATTTTAAATGCTTATATAGGTTGATAAAAAATGTCTGGCAATATTTTAACTGTAGTTTCTACTTATAATACTGAAGAACTTTCCCCAAGGAACCCATAGTCAATTCAAAGAAAAATTTGGACTTCTCATATAAATTCGATCAGCTGACTGGGCAGCTTTGTATGAAGAGACGATTTTTTTTGCGAATTGACTATGGGTTTCTTGGGAAAAGTTATTCAGTTTCATGAGGAATGGCAAAGTTAAAATTTTGCCAGTTTTTTTTTATCACCCGGTATAATTTAAGAGCACCTTTATTATACAGGGGCCGTTGGCTGGCACACACCTGCAAAACTTTTATCTAGTGATTCAATTCATGAAAATGAACAACTTTAGTTTTACTACTTTGTTAATTTAGTTTTTTTAAGTAATAAAGAGAGTCAACAGTTAGGATGTTCGCATGTTGTCATCTTGTATTCTGTCACCTTTTTTAAGGAAGAATTTCTTAACAATAAGGTCCCTTATGTTGTCAACTATTTTTACCTTTGTTTTTTGTTTTATACAGGGTGTAAGGGACAGGTTTCCGAAAACTTTAAGGGCTTGCTCAGTAGACGAAACTGAACAACTTTCTAAGAATTTTTTTCAGGAAACGAAAAATAAAATCGGTTTCTCCATATAAACTGTCCAATCAAGTTTATAATTTTGTATGGAGAAGCCGGTTTTGTTTTTCGTTTCCTGCAAAAAAATCTTGTGGAAATTTGTTCAGTTTCGTCTACTAAGCAAGCTCTTAAAGTTTTCGGAAACCTGTCCCTTACACCCTGTATATATTTTGCAATTAAATATATTGAATTGAACTTAATGAATATTTTTAATAATAGGGTCCTTTTTAGTTACCTAAAAAAACAATGCGCAAGAAACATTTTGAACTCCTCATACCCATCCGCCAATTTTGTATGGGAAGATGATGGGAAGTCCAAGAATTTCTTACCTATCTACCTATATGTATAGGTACCTATTTAAGTCCGCCCATGTGTATTTTTATTTTCTGTTTTTGTTGTATTTAGAATAAAGAATTGAAAAACAGATATCCAATATTTTACTGTGTCAGTGATGTTAAAAGTATACGCAAGTTTATACGTATTTTAATAATATTGTAGTAAGTCAATTATTATAAATTCTTACCTATGTAATCAATGTTATTAACTAATGTTGATCCTTCACCTTATTCCTTTGTGGTAATTCAAGAATTAAAACGAATATAATATTTAAATGGTCTGTGTAATTTTCTTGTTGTTTAATTTTATTAATATTTTGGTTACTTTTATCATCTTTCTCTAAATTTTCATTTAATTTTCGTTTTTTGTTACCAACACCTAAAATTGTTGACACGCAATTTTTATGTGTTTTCACGAAGAAGAAGCACTATTAAAACACCCACATTATTCAATATTATTTTTCTCTGTTAGGGTTTTATAGGCTGTGTACTTGACCTGACGAAAAGAAAAAAAAACAAATAAAGAAACAAGTAAGAATCTCGAGAAATATCTAACGATTTAAACAAAAACAAAAGTGTTTTATTTTGCATATTCTAGGGACTTACATCAGGCGTGGACCCGGCCCGGTTGTGGTCACGGCCATCTTAAAATCGGCCAAACGCGAGTCGGACTCGCTTCCAAACGATACATTGCCTTAGAGGGTCGTCCTCTAAATTAAAATTTTATCAAATGAAGTACCTCGGATTACCTGCTGTCTTAAGTTTTAGGTGAATTTTATTGAAAAATTTATTCGATAATTGACATAAAAATTCGAGTCTCTCTAGCCAGTTGTATTAAATTAATAAGGTTAATAATTAATAAACTTCCCCATTTATATGAAAAGACGCAAGCGAAACGAGCGCGACAATTTTAAATAATTAATATGTATTGCCTGCATTTAAAGACGTCCTTAGCCTATGTATCTGCAGTAAAGTAATTTATTAGTCATTGGCATTTATTGGTCTGTTCGTATAAAAAGACGCGTGGGAAGCGAGCCCGAATTTTGATTTGCATTTTGAAGAAATTTTAGGTCGATGTTTTGCCCTTCTTTGCATATGGCCTTCTAGCCAGTTAAGTTATTAACAAGGTAGAAGAATGGATCGGACTATTCTAATATGAAACTACAATTATTCAAAATTTTAATTACCTATTAAAAAAGAAATGCCTGTGTTAATATGCATTTTGATTATGTTTTAGATCAATTTCATGCCTTTCACTGGACCATTCATACATAGAAACGCGAGCGAAGCGAGCGCGAATTTTTTTTTTAAATTTCCATTTATTTACATTTTCAAGAAGTTTTAGGTCAATTTTACTCTGTTCTTTGCATAATATGTCTCTCCAGTTATTAATAAGGCCGTAAAAAAGAAATGTTTTATATATCTAAAGAAGTGCCTCTACAAGCAATCGCAAAAATGCAATTATTTATTTATTTATATTAAAGCTAATATTGAAAACTTAAATAATTCTTCAGATCACAAAGATTCGAAATATTTCTTCCTTCTAGATTTACAGATATATAGGGCTTAAAACAGTCACTTATCCGCGAAACTGACTGGATCTACGTAGATGTAAAAGGCCAATTAATTATGAAAATATTCGTTCCATCATTTGTTTGTTGCACTAAACGCGAGGAGATTGAATCTTTTGAATCGTTTTATCAATTAAAGTTATTTCTTAATGTTTTTATAAGACCTTAGGACGAAATCGTAAAAGTATTTCGGTCAGGATTCAGCGGAATCAAATCCATTTTTATTATACTGAGGCGTTTGATACACTATTAGCCTATCGACCTGAATTAGGGTTGTGGGCATGCCCACCGTGCCAACAACGGTGGATCCGCGCCTGTCTTATAAAACTTTCGTAATAGTGGAGTAGAGGGTCAATAATTTTAAATGTTACATCTAACCGGTTTTATAAAACCTTAAGTACTTATAAAGAATCATTCGATCATAGTGCAAAAGTTAAAATACGAAATGTATAACTTACAAATAATACATAAATATACATTTTATTACATTTATTTTGCGAAAATCTTATCTTAGTTTGTACCATTTCAGTATAATTAATCAATTCAAATAAAAAAAAATAATGTAGATAAAAGAATGACGTTCGAAAAGTGTACACTGCTACCTATACCTACTTCGAATAAAATATTTTCATTTTCAATAAAAGATATTGTTATTAATAAAAAATTGAAAATATAATGAAAATTAGAATGATCAAGTTTCTTAACAACTTCAAGAGATTTTTAGTCAATAATATTTCGTAATTTATTTTTCATGCAGTCAACTCCCGGATTATTGCCTTATAAATAATGTCACGTTGAATCGTAAATCACGAGAAACCTAAAAATTCCACATGTCATTATTTAATACATTCAGGGCTCTCAATCGAGCCAGTCAAAATCCAGGGCAACATCTAAGAAATAGTTATTGTGACCGGTGAAAATCACAGAGAGCGACGACTTCGTATTGTTCCATCTTCTGAGCTTCTTCACGGCAGTCGCATCATGTAAAGTTGTACTTCCCCCTTTCACAAGATCATTTCTAAATCTGCCAAAATGACATCACGGTATCCACGCCAAAATTGGCAATTTTTTCATATAACGAGGAATGTAAATGTTATGTGAGCCAAAATAGTTATTGGTGAACCGCTTATGATAGCTTCCTGTTTCGTTTTATCAAACAAAACAGGGAACATATGAGAAACACTTAATAGAATCCTCCGAAAATTTTCCTTTATAATGCTTTTTTATCACTTAAAGTTTGTTTAACGGAGGGTACTAAGTTAGATGTGCGCTTTTCTCCTGTATATGTATTGTAGTTTACATGTACGATAGTTCACTCATCTATCCAATAGGTCAGTGATTAACTTACTTGCTCCCTTAACTTTCATTACACGAAAGATTAGAGACATCAAATAAAACAGTCAACATTTATTGTGACAGTTTAATAAATCCGTATTTATATAAATAGAAGTGTTACAAATATATATAATTCATATCTTAAATATATTTCTTCTTTCATGGTACAAATATTAACGGATATAACAGGTAACATTTGAATAGAAGTTTTGAGCAATCACAAATGTAGTTGCAAAATTGTGTAGTTACATAAAAGTACTAGAATATCAGGTAAGTAGCTATTTTGTATCGTCGTATTCAAAGTTGTAAAAGTTTTATTAAATTCTTAAATATGTAACATTTAATAATTTATTTCGTTGGAAAAACTATTTCATTTAAGCCTATATATATATCGAGAAATAATTTGATGTATCAGGTTTTTTTGTTAGCTATCTTTAAAGTCGTTAGCACAATCACATGGATAGATTTACGAGGAATACTTAGCTCTAAGAAATTCTTTGATAACGGATAATATATTTTACGTTGTGTAATACATCGATAAAATAGACAAATTGTTATAGTAAGTACCAATATATTAGCCGAATATACAATATCAAATCTAATAGGTACAAATATTATAATTATATTACCAATTTATTATAAAGAAGGTAATAAACTACAAAATGTGGTTATACGCGTAACGCATTTAAATAAATGTGACAATAAGGACTATTTCTGAATATCTCGTTTACACAGGAAACGTACTCATACTGTACGAACATATTCGTAACTAAGCTCTATAATACTAGCTTAAAAATAACATTTACCATCATTATTCTTAATATACAGGGTGTAATAAAAAGTTATCATAACACTTCTCTAAAATCGAAAAAAACTCACTTTCCTTACAAAGTTAGCCAACAAGCTGATCAATTTTGAAGAAAAGAGTATTTTTTGGGGTTTCAGCAACGTCGTGTTTTAAAAGACGATCAGTATGATGGATAGAATCTCAGTTTAAAATAATACCACACATACTCGTTGCACCCTGTATAAAAGATAATCAAAGTGACTGCAATTACAGTTAATACAATTACTTATCTTAGACATGACACAAATATTTTATAATTGTATTATGGCCCTGAATAAAACTTTTTCTCTGAATAATAATACTGTACCTACCTATATAAAAATATGTAACAGTGACATGTAGATATTTCATTCATTTGAAGACATTTAATGTCGTAACGTATTTAATAAAGCAGATATTACTAAAAATAACTATTGAAACAAGATATCGTGATCATTAAAATATTTTACACAAAGAACAGCAATTAACTACTTTCTTAACGTTTTTAAGTTGAATATATTAATAGCAGATAGACAAATACTAACATTCATTTATCAATATATATATTAAAATACTTTTATCGTAGACTTTCAACATGACATTACTGTAACATATCTCTATCCAGTTCGATTGAGAACGAAAACATTTAGGTTTAAATGTTCATCTTAGTACTAAAATAAATATTGTGCAGGTTGTTATTTAAAGCTATGGTAATATTATATGGATTAAAAGTACCTTACAAAGTTCCCATGGAAACGTTATTCTGTTCGTAAGAAAATTCTTGCGTGGATAACACACTGCTCCGGAATCTGCTCCGGTGTGCGGTTTTACTTCACAATGTCCAGAGTAAAAAAACCGCCACACCGCACACCGGAGCGGATTCCGGAGCAGTTTGTTGTCCACCTTATACCTTCGTCACTGATATCAGATTCATTGTTTTTTTTTAATCAACAAACTTTTGTGAATTATTATATTTCGTGAGTAGAGGACGCTATTTATATTACCATATCTTTCTGTTTCACTATGTACAAATATGTGCGATTCTTAACTATTTAGCTTTGCTTGGTAACTGAAATAGGTACCTAGAAGCTAAAGTTAAACGATGGAAATTTATTTAAATGCCTCTCACATAGAACACCTGCAAATAGTTTTTTTCTCACGATAGTCATAGGAAACGACTCGGATTTTTTTCTTCGATTCCTTTCAAACTCTCCATAACAGAAGATGATTTGTTGAATCTTCTCGACCTGCATCCTCAGTCATGCTGGAGCTCCTAAAGTCCTCGTAGCCATCTCCGCCCGAAATGATTAAGGTTTCCTTGCTGTTCTGGGGGCTTTCGGGTTGCTTCTGAATCTTGTCAGCGTTGGCGGATCGGCGACTGATCGATTTACCCTTTGGCGTGGACTGCGCCGGCTTGGCCGGGCTCTTGGTTGGAGCGGGGTTGTCGACGAGCGTCAAGAATCTAACGTGACCAGTGTGCCCGTATGTTACACCTGAAATAACAAAAAATATTGCTAGGTATGGGTATATTATGTGCGAAACCTTCTTTCTACATGCAGGATGGAACTTCTCATGCAAATTAATTAGTTACTTTAATTAACTATTCCAAAAAATGATTTTTCTCTTATAGTATAGGTTCCTAGATAAAAAAGATCAAGTCTATTCTTCAACTTTGCTATAGCCGCTAAATAAATATTTGACTTTTTTACAAAGTAATTAGAGAATTGATTGAGGAGTCCACATTTTTTTGCGATTTGAACAAAGTTTTAGGATGAATATTGTGCAGTTTCGTAAATTTTTGTTACAACCTGCATTTCAACAGTACTCCGACTGACTGGCTCTCCGACAGCGCAAACCTTAAACTGGAGGTTTTAAAAGAACTATTTACAAAGTTTCTCTTAAAACTCGTGTCACACGCAAGTTACGTCGCCGTTCTACTAGGCGCGATTTTTTCTTTATGAGAACACACCTGTGAGCTGGGGCACACTGAACGCGCCAGTTCTTTGGTTAGGTGAGTTCTGCAATGGCGCGGTGAGAAGCACTCCTGCGCTGGTTCCCACCCACAAAGTTTCTTTGTGGGCTAGGAGTGCTGTGACGCGCAGACAAGCAGCCTTGTGTTGTCGAATTATGTCATCGCAACCTGAAACAACGTTGTTACACGGTGATCCGTCTGTTCGTTTGTCACCACTGCCATAAAAAAAAACACATCTAAAAAAAACACGTCATATCTCACAGGAATCCTTTTTTAAATTTAAATGTATATTGTATTTTTATGAATTATCTAAATATTATAATAAGGTCTAATGAAATCAGTTGAAACTAAGTATAATATTGTATTTAAACTTGGGCTTCTACATGAAATTGAAAAATTTTCCCCAAAGAGTTTGCAAATATTTGGGTTTTCTATCAAACTATCAAGTCGATCAAAGAAGTTAAAAACTTTTTACTCTTTTGAAAAATCTTTTAAAAATTTGTTCCGTTTCATCAGTAGAATCTCTGATTTAAATAGATTTACAACTGATTTATAACTGGTTTTGTTAATGGTTATAAAGATATTAAACAAATAAATCTGCTCATCACTTGAACGTTTGTCCTTGATGGGATCGAACACTCAACACGTAGAACTCATCAGCGCTAAACACTCAGAACCGATCATTATCACAGTCCAATCCAAAATCAATATGTTTTTATAAGTGAATGTTTATAAGTGAATGTGAAGTAAGGCAGTTTTTATTGTCGTTTTCTTTCTACCAATTGGAACGGTACATTCAACCATTCCTTCAACACACCCGGAAAAACACCTAGTCATCAATCAACTCATTCTTTAAACTATTTTGTTTCCTTTGGGATCCCCTTACCATGCAACATTTTGGTGACTTGAGGAGTTATGTTGATTTCGGCCAACTGCTCTCGGGTGGTAGCGTTGTAGCACCGCAGCTGAGCGGCGTTGTGTAGTGAGAGCCATATCACGCCGCCAGCGACTGCCATGTGACTGATCGGCTTTGACTCAGAACTTATTTGGAATGTTTCGTCCACCTGGAATAGTAATAGGATACCTATGTTACCTAAGTACTTGCAACACTTCAATAGTTAGATCAATCCGTTCTGATAATAGCAAATTTCAACTAAAATATGTCTTAGTATTTATAGTAAGTGTCGCTTTAATATTTTTCTGTAAACATTAGGTTTATATGTAATATAGGCAGATGTATTATAATAACATCTTAATTTAAGTATAATACATAGGCTGTTGGTGAGACTTTTTCAATAAAATAATCCTTTACGTCTTCCCTTCCTTTCATAACTGAGTCAGTTATTGATTCAGCGCGAATTATTATTCTATATTTATTCAGTTGACATCATTAAATCAACCACGCCTCCTATAAAATATAATGATGAACCGACGAATCGATGAAACGGACCGCGAAAGCTGCTAAACGTAAGTGGGTCAAGATAATTTCGTTGCGGCAAATAGGGGAACTTGCAGAGGCATCTATTTCCAGATACCGGATGTGTACAACACCAGCTTAGTTTCGTTAAGGTCTCTACCAAATTTGTTTCACTAGGACCAGGTTACAGAAAAGATCGTTAGATGGCGCTTATTCATTTTCAGCGCGACAAAACTTCAAGATATTTCAGTAGGCCACATGATAATCCCCGGTGTTACGTATTTGACCACACCAACTTAGATTCAAATCTCTAACAACTTCGTTTCAGTAGGGCCAGATTACAGAAAAGATCGTTAGATGGCGCTTATTCGTTTTCAGCGCGACAAAGTTCTATGATATTGCAGAAGGCCACAATGAAGCACGCCCGGTGTTACGTATTTGACTTTTACTGCGCACTTTACAATCACTTCAAACAGCCAAATTGGGTAATTCCGTAAACGCTTACCTCCAAGGTGTGCGGGTTGATGATCTTGATGGAGGCATGCGAGGCGCACCAGAGTTTGCCCCCAGAAAGCAGCATGCTGCTGACTGGACTGGTGCTTGTGCCAACCTCAATCTTAGTGCGTTCTGTCCATGAACCATCTGGAGACATCATAACATAACCATTAACGCCAAAGGGTATTGGGACCCTTAGTACCTTTAAAAACATTTCAGATACAATTTTTTTTACAGTATGACAATTTTACTTTGTGATTTCAGCAAATATAATATTAGCTGTTCACCACGATGAGTGAAACTATGTCCTAAAACCTTTTTTTACAATATGTATCTAGATCTCGACACATTTTTTAGATCAAAAGAAAATTACCAATATCTCTGCAGTACACCACAAGTAATCCGTCCCCGAGCGCAACAAACACTTTCCCTTCCACGTAACTGTAAAATAAATGAGCGCACATTGGAAATGACATTGCTGTATGCACATAATTATTAAAGGTTGACATATCATCGCATAGAATAAAAAAAATATATAGCAATTGGCATCAATTTGTTATATATGTTTATACGTTTATGTATGTTTATAACTAAACATAACATTTCGCAACAGCAGATTAAGATACTATCGCATTAGCAATTTCTATTTAGCACATGCTTCGCATAATACTAATGTACATTCTCTTGATCTTAAATTAGATACTGTTGTTTATTCTTTGCGTTCATTCATTATTCTTTCTTTGATATCAAGTTTTACTACGTTTACCGGGAATTTCTGGCTCGCAACTGAAATTTATATTCTCGGTTAACCTCTGTCCTTTTCTTTATGTACCTACTTAAAATTATATGCTTACGCACAAAAAAATAACACAGAATCGTATTTTGATAACTCACATAATGGAATGAATCCCAGAATTGTGCTGCAGTTTTATTTTATTCTTCTTGATCCTGATGTTGTCAAGACAATTGTAGACGTGGATGCAACCGTCTTCAGTTCCCAGCCACATCGTGGGCTGGTTAGCCGTGGTGCCGCTGTCTTCAGAGGACTGACGGCTCGCTGGAGAGGAAAGAGTCCCTGAAACCAAGTTTTTATGATTTAAAAATAGTATCAAAAATTTGCTGTCGCTTGTGATGACTAGATAGTAGGTACTTAAAATATATGACTATTATGTAATGTCCTTACCAGAATTAATCCCCATAGCCTGCTTATCGACTGCGGGATTAGAGCTAGACTTCATCACCGGGTGCAACTGTATAGTTTGTCCAGTGTGCGGGGTGCTGAGGCTCTTGCTGTGGACCGGGGTCAGCGTGGCGTTCTTGTGGTTACCAATAGTAGCCGAGAGGCTGCTGTTAAGCCGAATAGTGGCTGACTCTTGGCTCCTTTCCGATTGAGCGTCCAAGTTGTCGCTAGTCGATGACCCATCGTCATCGTCGTCGCTTGAAGAAGAACTAAAAAGCACATAATGAACTTAATTCAGTGTTTTGTCCTGAATATAAATGTTTTCGTAAAATTTGGTGTTTGTAGAAATACCTGTCAAGTCGAATATTTTTGCAACTATCATCTGGATCTGAGATGCTTATACCAGGCTTCACTGAATTGGAGCTGCTCAGAGAGTTGTTACTCCTGGAAACAACGAACAAATTAGATATTACTTTACACTATAGAAGAAGAGAAGCCACAAATTTCATGTAGGTAGCAAATATGCATGAAAGCAAACGATAGGTAGGTACGTATAAATAGGCATACATATCTTAATTTTTACTAACGGTATGTCTAAAGTTTGCTGCCTGGTGAGAGCCGGCGCGGGGGGCACGCACGCTACGCACAGGATGCGAGCGTTGCAGACGCCGTTGCACGACGTCACCTGCGGCTTCGGAGTCAACGTCAGCACGCACACTTGACCCACGTATCCGTCGCTGTTGCACACCTGAATAGAAACATTGTAATATTTCACAATTTTTATACAGAATAAAATAAAATAAATCCATTACCGTACAATTCACGTAGCATCACAGTTCGCTATAGCTCGAAACATAATTTCGCAAAACGCTTTAAGCATAGTATAAAAAGGACTATTTGTTTACAACCTATAATATCCCATTGTAGAATACACAAAGATAACTTACCCAAACGTCAGGAGGTTGCCCCTTAGGTGGAAGAGTTGGAGCGGCGCAAGTGAACTGCAATCCGGCTCTTGTTTTGCGTATTGGCACTGGAGACAGGAACTGGGGCACAGGTTTGTCATGTCCAGATGCACCTGGAAAAGTGAAAAAATATAATGTAAAAAATCCAAGTGAAAATCCAAAAACCAGTGATTCGCCTTAGCGTGATACCATTGATGTGATACTAAGTGTAACACCAGGTAACCGCTGTCCGGAAGAGGAGTTCCGGTATTCAACTCACCCAACTTTTGTTTGGCATCATTAATAAGCTCCTCCCATGTTGTACGTTTGTCCGTTTTCGAGAAAATGATCGTAATTGTTTCCGGACCACTCCTGGAATTATCGGAAATTAATTTTTAGAATATTTATTTAAACATTTATTTCAAGTAACAGAGACTCATAGTTGTTAGTAAACTTAAAACTACTGTGTTAGTATACCTATACATACAATTTTGTTAGTAAACTTAGGTCTACTGTGTTAGTAACAAATTTCTTATTTATTTTATTTTTATTAGTTGTTGCGTGTGACGTGCAGGCCACCGCAGCGCAACAAAAAAGGGCAAGCCACCCTATCGGCTATCATCGCCAGAACGATGTTGGGGCTGGCGCGCACTCTGCGCACCAGAGACGCGCATCTCTTGCGCATCACTTTGTAGAAGCAGTTGATGCGCGCCTCCGCAAACATGCCCGAAGCACTACAGTGCCGCGGCAGCCCCAGCATCGCCCTCAGCGCGTTATTATATTGGACACGGAGAGCCCTATAAGTCTTTTGAGTGTATCTCACCCACAGGTTGCACGTATAAAAAGATGTACAATAGGCTCGGAATAATGTTTTTTTCACTTCCATCGAGCAACGTGCACGCCTGCGGGCAATCATGTTTGCTCTGACTGACAAGGCTCTCCGTTCCCTCTTAATATCCTCATCGTCCTTGAGGCCGACTGTAAGTGTATATACTTTTAGTAACGTAAAATAAATACTTAAAAAACGTTTATTGATAACAGTGATCTGTTAATAAAAGCTCATTGATTGATAAAGACAACAAAAATGAAGACATGCATACTCACGGCGAATTCAAGCTTAGCTCGAGGAAGCAGAGTTGCGTGTCGCTGTTCTGCCGGTCCAACAGCTGCTTGTTCACAGTGTGCAGCATGTCCCGTATCAGCTCCTCCAGCTGCGCGTGCGACGTGTGCAGCGCTGCCACGTGCTCCGAGATCTGCGTCAGCGTGTTCGCGTCCTCGGTCAGCGTTTCCACCTCATGCATTATCCGGCGGAGGTTCTCGTCTTTCGCTGGAAAGTTTATTTGCTATAATAATCTGTTCGGTACTACGATATAAGAAGACGCGCTTAGCGATCGACTGCTCAGTACATTTAAAACTGTCATTTCAAAAAAAAATTTTCGTAGATAGCGGGGGTTCAATGCACTTTAATTTTTAACTTCCTGACAAAGAGTATCACTTGATTAGTTGTTTGAATCCTTAGCATTATATTGTTTTATTTGAAAATGTCAAAGTTACTTACACCAAGCTCATAATATTCTCTTAATAATTTGGTTTATTAAATAGGGATCTAATTAAAAAATCTACTAATTCCAATATATCCTTCTAAATGCTTATAACTAAAATATGATTAAAAATAATATTACCTTTTATTATTTCCAGATCACTTAATGGTATTCTCATTAGTAATTTGTATTTGTTTCCTTCCATCTGGCTAGCTACACTACTTTGGTACGAGTAAGTTCTGTAAAATAGAAATTACCATTGTACAAATCTCTCCATGATAGTTAATATTATGTTAAACTGTTACGTAATATAGGGTCCTTCTAAAATACCTGAAAAAAAATTAACAGTGTCTTCTACTCTTGCAATTGAATAACTTTTCCTAAGTAAACAATAAATACCCAATTCGCAAAAAAAAATTTGGTCTCCCCATACAAAATTGGCGGTTGAATTAGTATGAGTCCAAAATTTTTTTTGTAAATTGAGTATAGGTTCCTTGAAGAAAGTTATTCAGTTTCATACCTAGAAGACGTGGTAAATTTTTTTTTAGGTATTTCATAAGGGCCCTATACTTGCATAAATAAATAAAATCTAACGGCGAACAGTCATCGCTATTTATACTCACGGAGTGGGTTTCTTAATAGTTCCAGTTCTCCTTTTGACGCTTGTTATCACAAGGGAATCGTTGAAGAGGAACAAAGCTCTGTCTTTTATGGCGCCCTGAGCTGAAGGCATCGTCACCGTTTCATGCCGCAGGAACACGCGGTCCGCTGTCACCAAGTTTGAGAGGCCTTCTATCATTTGCTCTAAGTCTCTCAAAGTTTGCAGCTGTTGTTCAAGCTCGAGACTCTCCCGCTCAGTGCAGTTTATAAGCTCCAAAAGACCGTGTACTTCTTTTTGTGCATCCAGTAACAGTCTGTGGTCTGGATGACTTGGATCTGTAAAATGTTATGTTACTCGCTATTGATAGTATTTACAGTCGATTACTGATGTATAAATCAAACTTAGATCATATCAGGTTAGGCTAAGGATAGTGGTGTCGGTTCGATTTTCTCGATTAAACTTATTCGACAGGATTAAACTTAATTTAACTGATGTATTTTTCTTTCTATATCGAAAAGACAAGGACAGGACGCTTAAATTAAGTTTAGTCCCGTCAAATAAGTTTAATCGTAAACACCGAATCGACACCAGTGGTGTTATACTATGCAAATGTACACAGACCAGTATGTTTGATCAGCCTTTGCAGCAGCAGCTTGTAGCCAGGAAACTTCTGCACCGGCTTTATGAGGAGATTGTCCAGGGAGAGTTTTCCTTTATGGTCCCGCGCATTGGCATCGAGGAATTTGGCAAAGGCTGGCCGCGACTGCGCAGCTGTTTTGATGGTTTCCTTAGCCTTTTTCAAGTTGCTTATAAACGTCATGTAAGTCTCCATTACGGTTGGCTTTGTAAACTGAAACAAGAAATACGATGTTGTTAAATATAAATGAGAAGAGAGTAAGATTGAGAAGTACTATTGAATGCATCTCTCCTGTTTGACCAAAATCCAAATTAACCCATTTCGACGATTTACATTGTCAGATAACGTCTAAATGAGGAACTGTTCTACCGATTAGCACTCCACGCCAATCACAGGTCGGGATTGGAGTAGGAGGCGCTTCTGCGCTAGAAAAGTAAGTGCATACCTATAAAAATGCACTACATTAAAAATACTATATTAATAGTCTTTCTATCGTATTAAAATATAAAATCAATGTCATCGATTTCGCATGTTTTGTTTTCGATCATTTACAAAGAACTCATCATGTTCACATAACTTCTTTTTAGTTTAAAATTATTATTATTATAGGTTATTATAGGTTAGCAGACAGACAGTTGGTTCAACTGATAATGCCTGTATCCAGTTATTGTTTTTGGTCTTCACATGTTGCTATGTATTTATCCAATTTATTCTTGAATATGTTGACGTGTGCTAAAACTGTTTCATCTGTTGCTTAAGAAATATCTGTGTGGGTTGTTGTGCGAAAAGGAGATTTGCAGTTTCAGATGGTGTCCTCTTAAGTGAGAATTTTTGCTGCGTTCGAACAACTCCTCAAATTCAGGCAAATTGTAATGTCCATTCAAGATCTTATGAGTTTCAATGAGGTCACCGCGTTCCCTGCGATCCTTTAAGGTAGTTAGTTTTAGTCTTCTTAGTCTTTCCTCATATGGTAGTCTCTTCAATTGTCTTGGTATTTTGATGAAACTGCGCTGTACCTTTTCAAGTAGATCAATATCCTTGTCAAAGTAGGGACTCCAGACTTGGAAGGCGTATTCTAATAGAAGTCTAATGTAGATTTTATAGATCTTTAGGATCATTTCAGGTGTCAGGATTCCAAAGGCTTTCCTAATTAGGTAGATAAGGCTTTTTGCTTTCTATGTTATTGTTGTTGTTTTGTTAATGTTTTTCCCATTTTAGATCTTCAGTGATAAAAAATACTGAAAATTGTATGCTCCATTTTCAAAAATAAATGCGGTGCCAAAAGCTATACCTATATAAATAATTCCAAAAGTAGCCGATTTATTTCTAAAAATATTTTTATGCATCGTATTACTACAATCTTATTTACTCACCACTTCTAAGAATAGGTCTCCCACTTTCTGTTGCAGGTCCCATTGCTCCAGCCGTCGCCTCAGCTGCTCCAGAAACGCCTGGTGAACGTTGAGGATGCTGGGCACTTGGTAAAAGATCTCATCTACCAAGAACGTGTCTAGGAGACCAGAATTATCCGGACTTTTCAATGGTTGAAGATATTTCTGGAAGATATCATATTATGTATTTTGCTAAGCGTTTCGAAAAAACTTATAGATAGATTGCTGGAACTCAGACCATATTGACGTATTATGGATTCAAGAGTTGTTTCAATGTGATATGATTTTCAGCATCATGTGGCTTTTCGTAATTTGTTAACGCACACAATAACAACCAATCACGCACGGAGTCAGAAAAAAAAAAATCTTTTTCCTTTTTCATCCGGTGCTATTATATTTCTAATACACGAGCAACAAGACCCAGGAAACAACTTATAAGAACTCCATTTTTGTTCAATAATGATATTTAATCAATCACACGCGATTACGATTCTAATTGTAAAATAAATCTCTTTTTTGGATTTTTTAGGTAATTCAAAAACCCTTATGTGATCAAATCGTATAATTAGTTTAGTGTAGGTTAGTCTTTTAATAAAGTATTTTTATTAATTTAATAACCTCCTTGTAGTGTAAAAAAATTGCGAAATGTAAGGCTCACGCTAACGATGAAAGAAACTGAGATATATATTTAAATTATGTAGATATTTTTGACCAATACACAACACAAATATATTGTCATTATGTGAGCCCATCTCGCATTTATTGCACAAAAGATTTGCACACTATCTCCAGTACGAATAGACTCAAACTAAGTTTCTCAACAATACTTGGAATTGAATACATTTGTACTGTCCGACAGAGGCACTCTCTTCATAAGAAATATGGAAGGGGTAAACAAATAGGGTAACATTGAAATCATACACTAAACTTTAAGGACTCAACAACTTTCTCCCATAACAAATTGAAAATAAAATTAAAAATATGCCAGCCATAAAAATCTATTAACATAATTTCACGGGTTTGATATGAGATATATTTCCTCTCTTTGAATTCCTCTTTTTGTTTCCTTATATTAATTGTTCTGTTTCCTTTGAAGAGTCTGTCTTAGAGTTTGGTGTAGGATTTCAAAATCATTCTGTGTAACATTACTAAATTCGAAATCCAGTTTGCAACTATCTCAACAGGTTAATTTTTATCTCCTGATTCTCTCTATTGTCTTGGATTAGATATCAAACAAATTAATTATACTAATAAGCATGGTCTTTATCGTAGGTAGGTATAAACTTTAGGTATTGTATTTTTTGACCCATAAACACCGACGAAGAAGAAGAAACACCAGCATATATTACTCTATTCTTGGTCCCAGAAATTTTATTGGATCCCAAAGTTAAGTGGAAGAAATTTTATTTCCTTCGCTAATAGATTAGACGCAATTAAAGTACCGCCCTGCGACATCATACTCTTTAGAGATCAAGATTCTAAAGATGAATAGTTTCTAGCACCTAGCAGGTTGTGAATGAATAAAATTACATCTGTAAATTAAAGATACAGAAATTGCCTTCACTTGGAAAACTACTGAAAGTCTATTAATATTATACACCCATTAAAATATTCGCTTATATTGTAAATATCTTCAAACTACCAAGATGATCTTCATTCATTCATTGATTTTATTTATAGTATGTAGAAGGTAATCTCTGGAACTAAAAGAAAAATTTATAAAAAAATGCACAAAAAACACTAATAGAGAACTACACAACTACCCTTGAGCAGTCCACCATAAACTGCATAAAGACTATATCCACTACCCACAGCCGATCGTCTATGAAAATACCTTTATCGTATCGATAACACTTAAAAAAATATCCTTCCGCTCGCACCAACCGAATCACTGTAAAAAAACATATAACTTTGTACGCTAAGGTTTCGCTTCGGTGACAGATGGGATATTTCATAGGTGCAGGCAGGAGGGGAATGAAGGGATGGTGGGGGCAACAAATTATCTCCTCCTCATATGGCGGAAAGGTTGAGCGGAAAATTTGCGCACCAATATATCCCAAGAATACACTGAGCGAAAAAACCGCTCGAACATCACATAAGTCATCTTTGTTGGCAAACAAACACATCGCGAAGCAATAAGGAAAAATACGGCTATACAGCGTGTTAAAAAAGTGGGTTTGAAATTTTAAGGGGTTACTCAGAATTACGTATAGAATACAGGAATACTATTGAAAAACCCGATGTAACAATTTTTTTTCACTTTTCCATACAAATTCTTGATTCACTATTCATATTTATTATGGGAATCTGAGAAAAAATTTAAGAGCGGTTTATTTTCAATATTATTCCTGTATTCTATACTTGATTCTGAGTGACCCCTTCAAATTTCAAACCCACTTTTTTAACACCCTGTATATGTAAATACACGCTCAGACAAACATGACATGACACACGTAATGAAGGTGGTTAATGACTTTCAGAAAATTTGCTATCACTAAGGGGGGATGAAGGGTGGAGGAAAAAATATTAAAATAATTTGTTATCCAAGTGAAAACGGCATCTTTAAGTCAGATCTTTGACACTACGTTTAAGTGAATGTCAGTATTGTGTACAGTTATTGTTGACCATCTGAAAATGTTGTTGATTTCTTTTACTCGGTGATTTTGTCATATAGTAGTAAAATACAAGAAATTCGTGTCAGAGTTACTCGATATTTTTAAAGAGTTTTCTGCAGTAGGTCTATTTCTTTTATGTCATATACAAACATGACGATGTTTAAGGTATCTGAAAAGTCCACTTTAAATTACTTGTAGTCATCATTATTATGGTCGTAATCTAGCTAATACTTCGATTATACATTTTCTAGAACCAAAATTTTTTATTCATCATTTTATACAAATAAAATTCTACGTACCTACGCAACACTATCCAAAGTGAAAATTATTTGTATCTATCATTAAAATGATATTTTGACACTCGCACGTTGTGTGTAGTATGATATGCGATAAAACTCCTACACGATAAAGCATTTTAACAATGTACAAAAACATTTCACTCCCTTATGAAGCAAATTTCCTGTTGAAAATCGAAGTTGTAAGTTCCTTTGCTTGCGATGTTTAGCCTACCCTTTACAGTATAGTGTTGGTACCTATGCGTATAGAAGTATTCCAGTTTTAATTAAAGGAAGGGATCAGCGAGCTCAACGGAAGGGAGGCATTACCATTGTCAACAGATCGACCTTCTATGTCACGCTCAATACCGTACAATTGCGTTTCGTTAGATCGGAATTATTCTATAACTTGCATTTCAGTTTCAGGGTTGTATAATATTAAAATTTTTACTACTTTTTTTTAAATAAACAATTTTCTTAAATTGGCTGTTTATAATAATAATAGACAACAATAGACAACATGCAAGTAAAAGAATATTTTTACTGAGATTTTAGGTTCCAGGGGAAAGTTGTTCAGTTTCAAGTGGCGAAATCCATTTTCTACTTTTAGTCAAGATTAGTAGTTTCCATAGATATGATACAACATAGATAGGTAAGAAGCTTTGGAAGTATTAATGGCGGCCACGCCCGCGCGTTTATGAGGGGGTGAAGGATATGAAATGCGAGGGCAACCCGGCACTCGCCGATACCGCTGTGACTTACTAGTATTGCGAAACTTGGCATCATCTCACCTGGTGGTAAGTGATGATGATGCCGAAGATGGAAGCGGGCATACCAAGATTCCCCAACGCAATGGGGAACTGGCTATCTTTTTTTCATGCCGGAATACATCAATGCTATTAACATTGATGTTTGGCGGCACGACTTAGATAAGACGGTGGTAGCTAGACTGACGGACTCAGAAAATGTAATATCATCAACCGAACCGAGTCCTACAAAATTTGGACCCCGTCGGGTCCCCGTGCTTAGTAAAATATGATCTTTAAATACTATTATGCATCTTTTTGTTAAACCATGTACATGTAAGTGTGGTTAGTTCATTGCTGTTCGATATACTCGTAAAACTATCCTTTGTTTTTACATAGCGTTGCATTACCAAGTAGCACTATTTTTGAATTCCCTATATCGAAGGAATTCGATATTTTTTGAGAATAAACTGCAGCCTATGTCATATCTGATCCCGTCTACTAACTCTATACAAAAAAATCATTTCAATCCGTCCCTCCGTTGTGACGAGAATGAAGGACAACAAACAAACTCACTTTCTCATTAGTAAGGATACCTAATCAAATATTTTTGGTCTCTTAACTGACCAAAAAATATCCTTTATGTATATTTCGTGATTTCGTATTTGCGTAGCTTTTTTGAAATTTTTAGTTTGTACGTAGCATTATTTATTAATTTGTCAGTTTAAATGTAATTATAGCTATATGCAGAATTTTTCATGGAGCCCCTCATGATTTTCTTAACCGCAATTTTTTTAATTTCTTTTTTTTTTATTAAAATATTGAGTGCGTTTGACTACATCTCACCTGATGGAAAGTGATGATGTAGTCGAGGATGGTACACGCAAGCTCAAATAATGCCTATTCACTCTCGCCTTGAAGATCCCCAGATTGTAGGAGTCCGGAAATACAGACGCAGGTAAGGAGTTCCACTCCTTCGCAGTTCGCATGATAAATGAGGAAGCATACCGCTTCATGCGTAGGATTGGAATGTCAACTACAAAGGGATGAAATGCCTCCCTGCACCTGGTTGACCGAAGGTGGAATGGAGCTGGGGGAATGAGGTCGTGTAGTTCTTGAGCGCAATCTCCGAAATGAATTCGATAAAAAACCGATAAAGAGGCTACTTTGCGGCGATGCTCCAGGCTTTGGAGCTTATTTAAAACAAGCTCATCGTCACCTATTAGTCTCCTGGCGCGCCGGTCGATAGCATCCAAGGCTTCATAGCGGGCCGAACCATCCCGCAGGTGCGAACAGTACTCCACACATGATCGGACCTGTGCTTGATATAGTGTAAGAAGCTGTCCAAGTGTGAAGTACCGTCGCACCTTAGAGAGAATACCTAGCTTCATTGCAGCTACTTTAGCCTTGGACTCAATGTATCGACCGAAATTCAGGTTTGATGTTAAAGTAACGCCAAGGAGCTCGAGGTGGTCAGTTATCGGAATCGATTCATTTCGGAGAGTGGGAGTCAAGGTAAATGGACTCCTTTTGGCAGAAAAAAGACACGCCTGTGTCTTAGAGGCATTAAACCTAACGAGGTTGTTATCACCCCAATCAGACACTGTCTGAAGTGATAGGTTCATGCGCTCTATCATGGCCTCTCTGAGGGACTGCGTCTCAGCGTTGGTAGCTCGTGCACTAGATAGATATCTTTCTACAACTGTGCTATCATCTGTATACCCAATGATACCGGGTTTAAGCAGATCATTTATGTGCAGCAGAAATAGAGTTGCAGAAAGAACCGAACCCTGAGGTACCCCGGCATCGATAGCCAATAGATCTGACGAGCAGCCATCAACGACCACCCGAATCGACCGTTCCCTCAGGAAATCGGATACCCAGTTGCACAAGCTGAAAGGGAGCCCGTAAGAAGGAAGCTTGCCAATAAGGCTGGCGTGCCAGACCCTATCAAAAGCCTTCGAGATGTCGAGCGACACAGCGAGTGCTTCGCCATGCTTCTCAATGGCCTCACCCCAAACATGCGTTGCATACACAAGAAGATCTCCAGTGGATCGACCTCGGCGAAATCCGTATTGTCGATCGCTAAGGAGTTCGTTGTCTTCGATTTCTACGAAAGATGTTTATGGCAAACATTTTAGATGAGAGTTTTCAATAACCACATCGATTGTAAGCTTGCATTTGTTACCTACCTACTTTCACAAGAGAACATAAACAGTAAAAACCACATAAATCCTACTCAGACCAAAAAATCATTTTTTTTCATCTAAGTACATGCACATTCTTTTAAATCATTTTTTTTTCTACCTTGTACAAAGTTCCTACCACGCAGAGCAGGAACTTGTACATTCAACGTTCATAACCGTAACGTTCGTAAATTTTAGGGTTCCGTACATCAAAAGGAAAAAACTGACTTGCGCACCGAGGTGCCGTAAAAATCTCAATATTGTTTGTTTGTTCGCAACTGTCGATCGGTGCGCGAGTCAGACTCGCATTTGTCGTTTATATTATTATTTTATACTATTACTATGTAAAATAATTTTTATTTTTAACCGACTTCAAACAAGGAGGAGGTTCTCAATTCGTCGGAACCTTTTTTTTTATGTATGTTCACCGATTACTTGAAGACGCTTGAAACGATTTGAAAAATTCTTTTTTTGTTTAAAAGGGTATCCTTCACAGGTGGTCCCATATAAATTTTATCGAAATCGATTCAGCGGTTTTTGAGAAAATCAGCAAAAACATAGCAAAATTGGAGTTGTTGCGATTGAAGTCGGTTGTTTTTAACGTATTCAGCGTGGTCAATTATTAGTAAAAGTGGAGCCTTGTGACTGCACCGGGTGATCCTGTTTTTCAGAGCACTAGGTCTGTATTACCAGGACAATATGTTTAAAATGTGTATTTTTATTAATCAAAGGGCTTAGTTATACTGTTTTTCATTATTATTATTTTTTCTATATCCGCCATGTATCTTGTGAAAATGTCAACCAGCTTACCTACTGCTAGGTTCAAAATACACAGCCATTTAAAGGACAGCCTACGGAGCAGACAGAATGTGTGGGTTAACTAATAACTCTTATTATCCCGTAAGCACCCTATGGGTGCGGATCTCTAAAACAGACATCCTAATAATGCATTTTTTGAGAGATATACGTGTAATCCGTGAAATCCACCCTAGATATACTTTTGAGCACAACCTTCTCAATAGGATTAGGCCTTTTTAAATATGTATTGTATTTTATTTTAATGTAATACCGTTTGCAACAGCCTTGTTTTTAAGACCTTTCCCAAAATTGCTAAAAAAAATCCCAGAAACAGAAAATCACTCGTGTGAGAAGCTCTAAGAGCTGCGATCAAAAGGTTTCCAGTTACGACGAAATCATTGCAGAATCTTATAGGTAGTTTTGCGTACTCTAACAAGTTCTTGGCAGAGTTTTTAAATTTCAGTACATTCTACAAATCCAATGAATTAGGAACTAATCACCTCTATCAATTCACATCGGTGTATGGATTCCAGGTGTGTATTTCCATTTCGCTTGAATAACCAGAATACATAACGCAAGGATGACCACGTGTATGTTATGAATTTACGAGTATATTTAGCAAGCTTCCATATTTTGTACAAAAATGTATACGGCTTCTCTTTATTATTATAGTAACTGCAAACTCACCTTGACAAGTATCTCAAGAGAATCCACGTAAGATTTCTCAGTCTCATAAAGTTCGACAACCACGTGGGTCCGGGTGTCCTGAAAAAGAAAACACAACATTTTAGGTATTTGGGGTTGTTTTTAAATATCTAAATAAATTTTATCAGGGTAATTTTTAAAATCATTTGGATTCGCTCAGAAATGAATACAATCAACAAGCGTTTAGGTATAAATATACCAATCTCATCTAAATTCAACTCAGATTAAATAGGTATTACAGTAAATATGTATATGAAATCATAGATAGGTGTCCTGAAGTTAATTACTAGATATGATTTAAGTAAGTACATGCAGGTAACCAATAAGTCAGCACACCCGTTTTTCGCCTAAAGCGCATTGCACTGCAAGATTAAAGACTAAACAAAGAAAATTGAAACCAACGTCAACTCTGGACGTATTTTTAGAGCAATCGAAATTAATCTTAAATTCGTGCACGAAACCTAATCCTACTGTGCGAAATTAATTTATATTGCTATTTATGAACTACGGGAAAACGGAACGTAAATAAAAATATATTATGTCAAATTATTAGCAGTCTGTGGTTTGCAGTTCTGTTAAGATTATACTGGCGAAGTTTACATTGCTAGAATAGAATTCGAACAATGCAACGAGTGGCTAGGATCATCTGTAGCAGAATTCTCCAAACGAATTTTAATCATTATGATTTTCGACGTTCGTGTAATATATTGCTATTTTGTATGCGAATTGTAATTCTAATGCTTTAAAAATACGTCTTTCCATAGCATATTTCACTCTTATCCACGATATTTTTTCGGTGCTTTGCAACGGCCAGAGTTAACTAAGACTTTTGCTTTTCAAAATTAACAACTTTTGTTAATAAGACTACTTAAATCGCAAAAAAAGAGGACTCAATTGATCAATTCGTATAAAAAGTGTAAATATTTTCTTGCAATTTCAGCAACTGATGAGTAGAAGCCTCAGTAAACAGTTCCTACACCTATTTTGTTTCACCTGCATATTTTTTAAACAAAGCGTCGGAACGCAGCGGAATGACTCCAAACCACTTTTACCCCCCGGTGCGATATGGCCATGCTTGTTTACTCTCACACAAACACAAAAGCGCAAAAGTAAAAGCTTTTGTGGCCCAAGTTTTGATTGAACTTCTCTTCACGCGTTTGCTCTCAGAGCAAGCAAAATTATAGGCTATTTTTCGAACACATAATATCTTTCTATGTCTATCACTGCTCGATTGTAGTCTGAGTTTTTAGAGAATCCATTTTTTGTGAGAAGAAATATATATGTAGGTATTCATAATGTGGTTACAGTAATTACCATAACAGGTAAACAATGTACTTAATTATACAGGGTGAGACGGCTACATACCTGGAAATCTATTAACTGTTGATTCTACTCATGAAACTGAATTACTTGTTCTATGAGTTTTGGTCTAATACAAACTTGGCTCTCACGCTCATTATAACAAGCAATCAATTTGTATAAATATTCCAAAACATAAAAATTTGATTTCAACAAAGTTGTAGAAAAAGATTGTAATGTGTGAACCCATTAAAACAATCTTAATATCAATCGCCCATGAAGGGTTCCGTAGCAGCAAGTAACAAAATATAAAAGTTCTTGTAGTTCGTTGTAGGTAAATTGCGGTTTACGATTTATGACGTATTAAAAAACGACTTACTAGATCTCGTTCAAACCAATTTTCGATGGAAGAGTACATGGTAATGTACATCATATATTTTGTTTAGTTTTATCATTCTCTTATTTTAGAAGTTACAGGGGGGACACACATTTTACCGATTTGGAAGTGTCGATCGCGCAAACTATTCAGTTTAGAAAAAAATGATATTAGAAACCTCAATATCATTTTTGAAGACCTATCCATAGATACAAGTGTATGGGTTTGATGAAAAAAAAATTTGAGTTTCAGTTTTCAGTATGGGGAATCCCCAAAATTTATTGTATTTTTTCTATTTTTGTGTGAAAATCTTAATGCGGTTCACAGAATACATCTACTTACCAAGTTTCAACAGTATAGTTCTTGTAGTTTCGGAAAAAAGTGGCTGTGACATACGGACGGACAGACAGACAGACATGACGAATCCATAAGGGTTCAGTTTTTTGCAATTTGGCTACGGAAGCCTAATAAAAAGCCGGGACAAATCGCACACGGTTATCTGGCTACAAACTAGGATGAGCAAACAAATCTGCCCATCATAGAAATGTTTGCCCTGGTTGGTGAACGAATCCACGACTCTCGGATCAGTAGTCGCGAGCACTAACTACTGAGCCACCGAGTCAGTCGATTAGTAAATTAGTTGCGAAGAAAATGTCTCGGAGCACTAGCTTCCCCATTAGGATTCCCTGTGTCTGTAAAAAAGAGACCTAAAACAAGGTGATGAGCGGTGATGGCTCATAAAACTGAGCAGCTTTCCCAATTTGTTCTATCTAAGCACACAATCACATTATCAAAAATAAGCAATCAAAATTTATTACACGAGAAAATGCTATTACCTGGAAGAAACGTATAGGAATTGGCGCACAGTGATTGAACCATCATAATATGTATAAACAATCAATGGGTTTCCCGGTGGTTTAAGTGCTTGGCCGTAATTAATGGTCTATCGATCGGTCTGCAAACACAGCGAGGTCAACTACTGGACTGATAACCGTCTGATCCGGAATGATCCGTGTTATTTTTACATATCCCTGAAACCGGCGCGCCAGCTGTTGACCTAGCAAATTAAGGTAACCGTTTGTACTCGTATGAGTCGTCGTGCAAAATACAAGCCGGTGCCTGCGACTTCATCCGCCTGACGTCGAGGCGCCCTTAGCATTTTATTTGTCCTACTCTTATACTTTTTGTCAATATTAAAAAGGAATATTTAAAAAAATTAACATCAAGAGAAAAAATATATAAAAATAAAATAGACATGTCTCCCGTCATAATTATTTAAAAAAATAGTACATGACAGACTGGACCCCATAGTAGTTTTAATATAGGTACCTACATCGATTAAATAGTTTTGTATCGTAAAATGCTAGCTATAATACATCGTTTACAGAGTTGTAGGTTTAATATGCTCGCTATTCCGTTCTTATAAACTTTCAAATAAACATTTTTGATTTCATCTATCCCAACTATTGGCAGTTGTAGGTATGTGAGGTGAAGGTCACACGTGCACATTCCATTCAATAGGCATTGCAATGTATCCCGAAACTTCAGGATAATTAATTTATATACAGAACTCAGCTTGTTCGTTCGATTTCGATATTGGAAATGTCAGCATAATTTTATAACTTAAGCAATTTAACAAAAAAAAATGTTTACAAGTAATTTATTGCATGGGGCATATGATAGCCCATTTTGGAGACAAACGCAACTCTAACTACGCATCCTTCAAATTTTACCATTTCGTAGTGTCTATATATGTCGAATTCTTCACAAAACGAATGTTTAAGTTAACCTTTATCGATCGGTTATTCTGAGAAATATTACATTTGCAATGCTATTTGGGTAAAACCTTACTTTAACCTTTAAAACCTAAAAGTTAATTTGATTACGGTCCTTATTGAGAAGTCAATGTGAGAAGCTCCACGTCAAAATTCCTTACCGTCAGATTAATCTACCTACAGCATGTTGAAATTCCCATTTCATTCATTGTTGAAATGTACAAAGAGTCTACAACCTGCACAATAAGTATGTTGAGCAAACGAGGTTAGATTAAATAAAATTGTAGGGAATTTTGCTAGCGTTATTGAATTTTGACGCTAGATATTTTAATATCTGGCTGCATTTTTATCAAGGGCAGGCTTTTATGTTATTAATCAATTTTGAACCACTACTCTTCATCTGAAGGCAATGAATTCTAAGGACTTTATAAGAAGGCCGATACCAATCGCCGATGAAGTTATAGCGCCGATTTTGCGGCTATAGCACATAAGCACAATAGCGAGGAAATTGGATTCGATTTACATTTCGCAACGGAACTCTGAGCTTTACGATCAAAATACCAAATAAATTGTACAACTATGCTTTGCATACTTTCTCGCGAATACTTACACCGTCATTCATTTACAAGATTGTCATTGCTTATTACAAAACAGCGATACACATGCCTGATCAGCAGAAAATCATAGAGTTGGTATGGGGTATCAACCATGGGAGGTATCTTATTTCGATATCCTATCCAAAATTATGGACTACTCAACAAATCGATTAAAGAAAAATGTATTGCAAATGTATCTCATGTGGTGTTTTTCCATACTTTCAAAACCCCTTCAACTGAACAAGACATCAAATATAAAGTGTTTATTTCTAATTTAATTTACTTTCTGAGTAATAATTTTTCAGAAAACAGAAATCCCAGAACTTTATGATTAGTATTTAAATTAAAACCGATTTACTTTTAAGACGAATCGTCACTGATAGAGCCGGAGCTCTATCGTACCGGAATGCGAGCGAGGCTTCACCTCTAGAGATTATCATCTCTCCAGTACCTAGCTCTACTCAACCTTCAATGTAAGCTTTAAAAATATTTATTATACGTTATACAACTAATAAAAGATTTGTTTATCTTATAATTTTCTTTATTATTTTTGACTTAGAATATTAGTAGTCGGAAAATAAGTATTTCCTTAATCCTTAATGGAATAAAGTGAACGTTTTGAGCATTGTTAACGTTTTGAGCATTGTTAAATATTTATTGGTCGGTAACAACTAACAATGAGCTTTTTTTTATTCGCTTACTTTAGGTTCAGAAGCTGTACTTGTGCTAAATTTTACCTTGTACTCTGAGAATTGCCGATTTCATCCATTATTTTCGACGACACGTGTAAGTGATTATCCCCTAACGCGGTTCAGTAGAAGATTAACGTTTATATACAGCTAGCCTTTTCCTTTAGTCGATACACTTGAAATTTAGCATAAATGCTCTTTGATATCGATAAATATTGAAACCTGTATTGCTAGACTTTTGGAAATACATCTTCAAAGAGGGTAAAAGAGGGTATCAAGGGATGCATGGAGCTAACCTTTGCCTTTATTCGATACAGTTGAAGTTTAGCATATGCTCTTTAATTAAAGTAATGAAACACGTATTAATTTGTACTGAGCTAGCCTTTTCTTTTACAGATAGTTGATATACATCAAATCTATCTAAATATTATAATGCGAAAGTGAGGGTTTGTTTATTTAGTTGTTCCACTTTCACGCCTTAACTGCTGAACGTACCTATTTTGCTGTTTGATAGATCAAGCACTGGATTTATATATGGAATATTTTTATCCCGGAAAAAATGCACGGGTGGTATATATATCATTAATGCATAGAAATTATTATTTAAGGAAGAGCAAAGCGACGATGTGTTTTTTTGTCCTTACGTCACATCACAACGGGGCGCTCTTATACCAAAGTAACGTTATTTTAAACAGTTTTGACGGAAAACTGTACAAGTTTCAAGTCTGAAAAAAAATCTTATTTTTGACTATATTACCTAACATTATACGCCATCCAAAACAAGATTTAACAATTTCGGCCCGATAGAAAAAATCCAAAGGTGGGGTCTACCGTTACTTAAAACAGTTTCCTGTATATCAAAAGAAAAAAACTGAAAATTATATGACAATATTGGTTTCGATGATATGAAGCAAACTACGCCATTAGTTTGAACACTTTCATTCAGAAAAAAATAAATAACCAAAAACGTAAATAATTCGCGTGGCGCGTGCGGGTGGACTTGCATTTAGTACTGCGCAGATGAATGCGCAGTAGCTCTGTGCTACCTGGCCTTAACATGATTTTTCGACAGAGATATCTGAAATTATAGAAAGTGACATATTTGTATTATTCCACCGGGGTAGGATATAATTATTTAACCTCAAAGTTGACATATCTATACTATTACTTATATACAATATGTCCCAGAATGGGTGGCTCAAATTGCTATGATAGATAGCTTGTCTAATGTCCCACCAGATAGGCTAAAGCTAATTTAAAAAAACTAATTCGTTTTTAACAAATTATGTTTTTCCGAAAATAGGGAAAATGTCCGATTTTACTTAATTTTCGGATCCAAGTGACACGTTAAGAGATGACTGACGAACTCGTCAACGCAGAGCCAAAACTGCTAAACCTAGAATCCTGAAATATGGACCATCCTAAATTCTTTTAAATCATTTTGGAGAAATTTCTACAATGTCTTAAAATATTTTTGTATTTGCAACTGTTAAGTCCTTGTCATCATCTCACCTCATATCATAGAATTCTCACACGTATTCTTACGGTGGGTCTGTGAGGCACATTGCTTTTACAAGAGCTCTTTTTAGGTGAAAATTAAGAAAGGATTTTTGAATATTCATTTCCTAAGCGTGATTATTAAATACTACATAAATGTTTTTTTAAATCTTTTTTTTTTTAATTTTTGAAGTAAAAAGTGGTGTTCAGGCTTCAGTTTTAAATGTAAACCCACGATTCTAGTAGATTAACCCATAGCCTTAATAAGATTATAATCGTGTATCGCAAACCCTCAAGGAGCCATAAACAGAATCAATGCGCGCGAAGCCGGGGATGAAAAGCTAGTTTAATTTCTATTAGACAAAGTATGTAACTACTTCGAAGATATAGTGAGAAAATAATAATAAAGCCAACAGTTTAATAACCCTGAATATAGAATTATAGCATTAAATTTTTCGGCACTTTAACTTTGAAAACTCCCCAGGTGACGGCTGAGGTATCGCGGTAACTATATGTATATAATTATGTAACGGGGATATTGTCAAACCTGTGATAATATAATCTCACTCACTAGTGAAATTATAATTACACAGATTGTGTCAATCGCATCCAATTGTAATACAATTCCGCAAACTTATTTCGGTGAAATTATAATTTCATTAAACCCATACAGTGATGTTTTATAAGGAGGGATTTATTGTGCGAGGTCTTTTGATTGTGAGACTCTCTCTGATTGGTCCGTTTAATCCCAATTTTGCAACCGAATTTACTCCTTTAGTTACTAAGTAAGAACTGATCAATCAAAACCGACGAGGTCCCCAGCCCCACCACAATTTCGACTCATAATGCACCTAGTTGGTTATTATAATATTACTATAGTGGCCCCGTGAGATTACAATAATACTGAAATAAGTTCGTTAAACTGTAACAAATGCAGGCGACTAACAATAATCCGTGTAATTTAAATTTCACTAGATCACGGGTTTGACAATATACCTGCGACATATACACTACTAAACCTTAAGTAAAAGTCAGATGAAGCTGTTTTCGCTTTATCGAAAGTTTGCTATAAAAACTTCACCTAAAAGAAATTCTCGAGCGCTATTTACTTATTAATTTATAAATCGTCTTATAAGTTTGAAATTTTTCTTCCCTGTCGAGGAAATGCTTGTAATAAATAAGAATGCTTTGTTTCCGCTTCCATTTACTATTGCAAGAAATAATGATTGCTGGTGATTTAAAAACTTTTTCATTTAGAGAAGAATAAGAAATTTTAGTTAGTTCATTTTTATAATGAAACTAAGATGACAATTCGCTGCTGCGAGTTCCCGACAATTAGTCTCCATGCAATGTGTATGTATGACAAAACAGATCTCTGATATAAGACTTGTAAGATCGATCAGGGACGTCAAGTAAAGACTTTTACAGTAAGTAGCTTCAGAGTTCAATTGTTAGAGAAAGATTCCAATAGAATAAGTTTTGTTTAGAAATACATTCTCAAACTCAAGTTCAAAGTTTATAATATAGTGGGACCACGAGAAACAAGTAACCCTCGTGGAACCACCAGTGGGATAAAATAGAGGGTCCACGAGAAAAAAGGGGTATTAAGTTGTTGATACTTTTATAAATACTTTTAAAAAATATACTTCGTCTCAGAATGTAGGCAGCGTAAGTGGTTACAGAAAACTAAGCAATATTTTCAAAGTCGACAAAGACTTTCTTGGTCGACAAAAGACGTCGGTTGTGATTGGAGCTATTGTGTAGCAAGCATCTGAAGCTTGCATTATAGGGTTTCAATACCACCCGTGTAACCACAGTCTTTATAAAACTGTAAGTACCTAACTCCCCCGCAGTACAGTCAGTAGCTATTCGAGAATTTGTGGCCGTTGTTATTTGGAGACATAGCCTTATGTCTACAATGAAATACCTATTTATAAATAAAAGTAACAACTCTGCTCCATTGTTGAAGTTGACGTGGATTCCTTTTGTTGTTTTAAGGGAAACAATCGCGTAGGCGGCGTTATAGGTACGCAGTAGCGAATATTAGTGCATTACCAATCGATGTATCTAACTCTAAGGCATCGAACCTATAAAAATATAACACAATTTATATGTTAATAAAAAAATCTGAAGTCCCTAAATTTGAACTGATCCACGGTAGGTGCAAACACAATAGGTAAAAAAAAAATAGGATAGAGGTCCCAGAAAATATGAAGCATATTTCTTGTTGGCTTAGAATAGATGCCCGGCCGTAATTTGCCAAACCAGATTGAAATTAATTCTTACCGGAAATCCGTAAATGATGTTGTTCTTGTATCTTTATGCTAAAAATACAGTGAAATGGTTAAAAATAACTTTTACAACTTATAAATTCATTGGTAACTAATCCGGTAGTTGACTGCTAGTCATTTGAGTTACTTTTTATCAAATGTCAAAAACGACATTTTGTTCTAAAAATGTTTGAAATTTTGTACGATGACGTCATTGTTCAAAATAGTAGTTTGCATACTAATTATGAAATTCTCATTAATTAAAATTTGAAAATGTAATAAAAATTAATGTGATTAAGTTTTTCATCAATTTTAATAAAACAGCTATTTAGAGAATAATATCTTGTAATTTATTTATAATACAGTCAACTTCCGGATTATATCTATGGTACGTCATCCGAGACCGGACATGACAGTCGCTTTATTTCGTTGCTACGCGACCAATCATAACCAACCTCAGAGATATAAAAGTCAGATATATAACAAAATTTTTGTGATCAATTTCTTCTTGAATGAAAACAAAGTAAGCAGTGGATAATGAAACTGTTGTCCGGATTGTTAGTTTCAAATCCGATCGTATCCGGCAGAAAGCACGAAACTTGGCATGCATGTAACTTTTACAAGTACAATAAAAAATGGAAGTAGGAACAAGTCGTATAGTGATTTTTACCACATTTGTGCCCGAAATGGCAGTTTTTCAATTTCTTTGTGAAAACGATTACCCAAAGGAACAACAATACTGGCAATAAACAAAATATTCCCCATTAACTTCTCTACAATAGTTGTCTTGGAAGTATGTATGTTGATAGGTCTTAGTTTTTTAAACTATGCTTACGTTTCTTCCTTAAAAAGCTTTCTGCGACAATACAGTCCTTGCTGAGGATTTAGTGCAATTTGGATCAAGGGCTCAAACTTTGCATAGTTGTTCCTTATGTAGTCTTGAGTAGATTAAGCTTAGGAGATATCGGAAGGCACCGGGATGGCGAAGGGAGGTGGGGATATAGTTCAGTTCTGCCGCGCTCCTCTTTGGGGCTTATATAGGTACTAGGGCAAATGTGATATCATTTTCGGATTTAGAACCGCGCCAACCGCGCGTTTGGGTTACACTGCCACGCACTGAATTATATTTTTTTTCACTCAGTAGGTATTTACTACGCTATCCCAATGAAAATGATAATTCTATAATCCTAGTGAGTGAAGCTTTTAAAATGTATATATTTTTTTCATGATAATATCTTTGATCGTTAAAAATTTAACCATTTTATGAAAAAAGCTGTCTACGTTTTTTGGATTTTTATATTTCTATCGAAAGTATATTTTTAACCGACTTCAAAAAAAGGAGGAGGTTCTCAATTCGTATTTTTTTTTATGTATGTTCACCGATTACTCGAAGACGCCCTAACCGATTTGGAAAATTATTTTTTTTTTGTTTAAAAGGGTATACTTCACAGGTGGTCCCATATAAATTTCATCGAAATCGATTCAGCGGTTTTTGAAAAATCAACAAAAACATAGCGAAAGTGGAGTTGTTGCGATTGAAGTCGGTTGTTTTTAACTTATTCAGCGTGGTCAATTATCGGGTGTAGAAATGAAATTGTCACCTTGAATATTATCCGAAAATGATATGACATTTCTTTCACACGAAGCGATCGCCGGCTTGCTATCAACATAGGTACTTCAAATACGTTATTTCGTTCGAAAGTTATTTCGTTCGTTGCCAGTTTTCTTGCATGTTAACCGTTTTCACAAAAACATTGAAAACTGCCATTTTGGGGACAAAAGAAGGGGGGCGAGGGGTAAAAAACACTATACGCCCTGTTCCCACTTCCATTTTTTATTATACTTATAAAAGCTACATACATACATACTAAGTTTTATGATCTCTGCAGGAGTGGACCAGAATTGTCATTTTTTGAGCGAACGAGCCGTACTATGTATATGTATAAAGGGATGAACCACTGACGCTACGAAGAATAATTTTTTGCATTTGAAAGGGCTAGTAGTTCTTTCTCCTTTTTAAAACTTATGTAAAGATATTCGAAAGAGACGAACCAATATTTAGTGTGCCTAAACTGGGACCTATCCCAACTAGCAAAATTGACATATAATATCGAGAGTAAATAACGTATAAAAGGTACTTGGATGTATTTATTACATTAACAAGACGTCAACACAACTAATTTGTTTTCAATACAGCCATATTAAGACCTTTACATGATTTTAAATCGAATAATTTGCGCCCTTTTCACGTTATGCAAACTTTAATACAACCGTTATACGACGAACCTTTGCTACTTGGGATTTGTTTCTTCTAATCACTGCATCCTTTGATTTTCTTATCCTTCCAGGCCCTTGAACATTGTTACCACAATCCTTAATCACGATTTTACCTCATTCTGTAATTATCTTCATAATGATTTCATTATCTTCATAATGTTTGGTTACATATATACTTATATAGGGTGTAACATTCAAGGTGTGCAATATTTACGGAGGTGATTAAGCTTCACAAACTGATTACGAATCACTAAAAAAGTAGACATCTTAAAAAAATTAAATTTTCGAATGATTTTCAGAATATGTAACTTATTTCTATCGACTTTTGATAATAATCCCCTACGGTGCGGCTCCGACAAGGTCGCGCGACTGCGCAGTGGCCCGTGGCATCACAGAGCAGACACGTTCAGTATTCTAATGCCACAGAATAGTAAAACTGGTACAGAAAAAATAGATTAAATAATTCAATTTAATTTTAATCATGAATTTGATAAATTATTCGCAATGAATAAATGCTCATACATCTTCTCAACAAATATTGCACACCTTGAATGTTACACCCTGTAGAATAAAAACATTCCTTTCTGACCAACCAAATAGTTGTACCGTTAGGAAAGAAAAATAGTTGATCTGTTTTAGTTGATCGGTTTAATTGGTCAGAGTGGAAAGACAGTCTTTATCAAACCATGTACTCGGTACCAAGTAAGTATCAGAAATAGCCTACTAGTACTATCCAGTACCCTAGTATTTAATAGAAATATTTTTTCACCTCTCAGTCGGAAATAAAGAGTAGAGCAATGTAAAACGTCATTAACTCTCCGATGTTGTGTAAATGTAAATTTAATCTATAAAACATTTTTCTGCAAATGAATTTTCTAAGTACATCTCAAACTAAAGAGTCTTTCTTTATAATTATATTATTAGTGACATAAAAATTTTCAACTTCTAAATATTTTGTTTGGTGGCCCTTTATAAAAACACGTAAATAAGTTTTTAGAAGTCAAAAATATCCAATACTAAAACGAAACTGTCCTATCTGCAGAGATTTTGCAAAAAAGGTTAAAATACAACTTATACCCAGATTTTCAATATACTGAAACAGATTGGTATTAAAATAAAAATAAACGTCTAAGGTGTAAAGTGTAGGAAGAATTTTATTTAAAACATTAATGGTTTATCAATGGTAGACTGAAGAAAAATGAGTTTGTGTTAGAAAAACGCATATTTTTCGATACAGAAAATGTTTGTAAATAATTGATAAAAGTAAAAGCTAAAATATTAAAAGCTCCAGTCAAGCATTTATAAGGAATCGCATAGGAAAATACGGATGAATTTGGATGCTAATGATATGAAATTGAAATAATGTAAGTAGTTATTATTTACCTATATCATAAAAATAATTCACATTACTTGTACATATTATTTACCGATTCAATATACATCAAAAACCTCCTGACAAAGATTTAAGATGCCATTTTATTAAAGTTGCGCTCGTGTCCCGACCCACGCAGAGCAGAGGGTACTCGTGCTTCCGCCGGATGTCACAATATTTTCCCATCAAAGCTTTTACACGCCATACATTTTACATTAAACATTTTTAAAGGTAGGATTAAAACGAGATCATAATGAATATGGTAAAATAAACGTTCATTTTTAGTTTGTATAAGGAAAAATACAGGTAAGTTTATTTTTTTGCGGTTTTCCCACACATATAAAAGAGGGTTAATTAAATGAAAAATATCAACAGTTTTAATGCTATTTTATTCTGAAGCTACTAATATTATATTTCTGTAATTAGGCATATAGCTAAAGGAAAGACCGCGGAACAACAAAGTAGAATATAGTTTAAGAGGGACCTCAAAAAAACGATATCGACGCTGGTGGAGCCTCGAGTTCATATTGTTAAGTATTTGACTGTTTCATTCATAATATCAATAGATCTTATAAAGCCAGTGGCCTTCAGTTTCGGAACACCTGCAGCAATCCCTCTTCAGGAAAGAACCAAAGTGTAAGAAGTTTCAGCAGAAGTTAACGCAGGAAGAACAGTCCCATTTCGCCAGTAGAAGCAAAATAAATAACTCTATAGCCTCCATGTTAATCTTCGACATGATAAGCTTAGTAATTTATAACTATAAACAAAATAAATAGACAACTCAATAGAATGAGGCTTGCAAACAGTGACGAGTGCCGATTTTATATGTATATGCCGATGTATAGTAAACACATCTTCAGTTACCACACACTTTGTGAGTGCCAGGCAATTATAGTCGCCTTCAGTCTGCTAAACCAATGGTAACTGCAGAGGACGTCAGCAGGATCTTAAGGTGCAGAAATTCAGGGCCTATCTCTAGTCTTCATTCCCTCTACCCGATAAAAAGAACTTTGAATTGGAATGACTCAACGTATTATAAACCATTTAATACTAATGTAGCGTTCGCAGAAAATACTTTTTTTCTATTACTTTTATTTTATACTACATATTCTATTATATATATTATATTATATAATACATATTCTATAGTTAATAAATATTTACTTACCTGAAAAATATGAATAGCCGCCGGAATCATGGTGAACTCGTTGTGATTATTACAATCGGTATTATAGTCCCGGAACAGGATCTCATCATCCGAGTCCGATGTGTAATGGGACAAGCTCACGGCTCCGACATTAAACTCGCTTAGATTTAGCTTTTGTAAATCTCGACGCATTTTAGGATTAGTCCTATTTGTAATTATATTTATACTATTTTTACTAACAACTATATTATAATTTTCTTTGACTTCATCTTTGGGAATGTTAATTTCAGTTTCACTGTAAAAAAAATTTTTGGATATGAAAATGATATTTAGTATAAAGATGCATCCTGTACGTACATATAAGCATAACCGTCTCTCAGTATCATATAAGTAGATTTGTGAAGAAGATAGGCATAAGCGACTTTGGTGTGTTACCTACACGTGTCACTAAGCAACAATTTATGTCGCCCGCTGCATTTTCCTGTCATAAACTAGAAAAACTAGTTTACTCTTCTCGTATACGTAATATTGTAAAAATAAAAAGTGTAGCTTTTACAGTTCGTAGTTAACTTATCACATGGGACCTTTACTTTGGCTTTTCTGTACAAGGATAATCACGCTCAAATCGATTTTTCGAGTTCAGAGATTTTTTATTTCGCTACCCTTCGTAAGCTTTTAGCAGATAAAGAATTAAATCATGGACTAGCAGTCTCGCAAGGTTACGTAGAGTGGCGTTCATTTCCAAATTAGTGTTAAAATAAAATAAAAAATATCTGATTTAATTTATTTACCTTCTAAAAGCCTACGAAGGGTAGTCATGTTCAGTTTTATTCTGCCTTGTTTCTTTATGAAAGTATTGCAAAGAATTGGCAACATTTGAAAATTTGACTCGCCATTTTTATAAGTGTTTAGATGTTTCTCAAGATAATATTTTTTCTCTGTTAGTCTGTATAGGATAAATGCTGCCTTTGTATCAGGTCGAGTTCACTACTTGTTTTTCTTATTTTTTTGTCACATAGACACCATAGAGTAGAGTAATATATGTACGGAAAAGGCACCAGCTGATATAATGGAGTAAAAAAGTTTTTACACGATGTTCAGAACTAAAACTTTAGTATTATTGTTATTCAAAAATAACATATCTGAAATTTTCAAGTCAGGTTATTTTTGTTAAAAATGGCAGAACGGATACGTTTAAGGATCCCTTGTTTTGCTCAAATTAAGTTTCTAAACAAAGTGAGGCCTACATACGTAACATTCACACAAATAAAAAAATCGTAGAAAACGAATTATTACAAAATTAGACAATACCACTGACTGATTTTAATGAAACATACAATACAGTTAGGAGGTAACATGATATAACGATTATGGTCCAACAGAAAAACGCTCTACGGAAATACGCGTTAGTACCTACCTCCTTCTACTTTTTCCACAAAAAGTTACTTTGCTTGTTTTAATTACAATGTTATAAATGTGTTTAACCAATAAACGAGTTCCTCTCTTTCTTATAATGCTCGCTGAGTAGTTACTAAGTATATAAAATCTTTACAAACTTTAATTAACTGTTCATATTTAATTAATAGGTGAGTTAAAGGTATCGAACACAGATATAGAGAACAATATAGCGCGCTGCACAGCTAAAGGCGTGCACGGTAACTTGATAGCATAGGCCAAGCCAGGCTAGCCTCGTGCTCGGTTACATAAGGCTACTCTAGTCGCCTAGACCGAATGTCCTTTACTGTCGAAGGCCGAACCCCTCTATTGTCGAAGACACAGCTCTTGTATAACCGGCTTTGTGGCTACGACGGATCAAAGCCTGTCAACGCATCTAAAACAGTAAATGGAGGTTTACAATTTTACAATTGAACATTGTTTCTTCGCTTAAATATTTCGAATAAAAACCACTTTATTCACAAATGGGGAAATTTCTTCACAATGTTTAACGACAAGATTTTCTTCAAGCCAAAATTTTCTGAGACCATTGGATGAATTTCCTAAAAGGTAGTTTGATAACAAAACTCAGCTCATCTGCTTTTGAAGCAAAGCTCCGGGTTGCATGAACAAGAGATGCATATCGGTTGGCTGATTATATTCTGATTCCTCCTGAATCTCCAGATCAGTGAATAAAAGTAGAATTTTAAGTTGTCACTCTAGTCGTTGTTTTAGTTTAGTTAGGTATTGTTGCTATTGGTAATTAAAAAAACCGATATACAATGTATTTAGTTTATTTAATTTTGAATGATTTTATATCAGACTGCGCTAGAGGAGGGTACCTTATTATATGTAAATATCTATGAATATCCGTCCGTTTAATTTTTATCATCTCTAGCTGAACAATAGTTTAATTTTTAGGTAAATTAGTAAGGGTAAGCATAAAAAAACATTTTTTGAAATTTTATGTTTAAGGTTAGTAATATAATCAAAATATCAAGTAAGTATATATAGTTCTGGTAAACCACAAAAAATCCCCAATTTCATAGAAGCGACACTTCTCCGTACGAATTTGGCAAAACTATTTTGATAACAGATTCTACGGCTATTATATTCCATGCTGTACATATTTAATTCGATAAAAATGGCCTAGTGGATTTAATCGGATCTGAACATATACAAATAAAAGTAAAAATAAAAGTAAAGTAAAAATGGAGATGTGTGTGGCTTGCACCGTACAGAGCGAAGACTATGAAAGAAGCCATTTCCGACTTATATTATGGAGAGCATAGTGATGCGGTAACAAAATTAACTCTTAAACACATTTAAGTTAACCCTCAATATTGACCGACCGAGAAGCATTTAAAATTTGTAATTTCTTTTTCAAGTAATCTAATAGCGTACAATTCCACCCCCCTTCGTTTGATTTGGTCTCTCAAGAGACAAACTGGGCTATTTACGCAATATTCAGCCGACTCAATCGCGTTCCAATTTCCCCCAAGAAATGCAATAGAAGCGCAAATAAGAGTTGTCGATTCCCCTGCAAAATAAAATAGATACCTACTAAACACAAGGGTAGATGAAGATTTGATTTTTACTGTCGATCGAATAAGAAGCAAGCGTTAGTAAGCGTCTTGACAAAAAAACTAACTTGAGATTTTGATGAGGATTGCGTAGCTAGTGATGTATAAGTCCAAAAAAAAAGATAAAAAATACCGTTGGGTACAGACCAATATAGTAACAACCTAACGTAATAACACAGGTACTGCACATTCAAATGCAATCTCTTATAAGAATTTAATAATATAAAATTGTGTTATAATATTTATTAAATCTATAACTTTTTTCATATACCTAATATGCAATATGTATGAAGGTTTCAATTCGCCAAAAAAAAGGGATATTGCTTTGAAGGTGATACATAGTTAAATGTTGGATAAGGTACCAATTAATTCTTATATGTGTCAGCCATGATAATTCTGAAGAACCAAACCAATTTAATAAAAAATATAATTACCCAAACTACAAGAGTTACTTATAAATAATTAAAATTATCCCAATACAAACGTGGGTGGGTTACAGTTTGTGTTGTCCTCAGGTCTGGATTCTACTATTATCAAACTTAGAAATTATGTAACTGAGATTTCTTCAACCAGAACTAATGTTATAACAGATCTGTTCAGATCACTGTAAGTAGGTGCCTAATATTAAAGGTACTTTCAGTCTGTTTCAAGTCCGAATTGGTGGAGGTCGTGGGGCTAGTGGCCAACTCCAGTGTCAGAATTTGAACTAAATGATACCTTGATGTTTTGGAGACCGCTACAAACCAGTTTTGACTGAATAAATATATTGTATTTTCATTATGTTTTATTATTACTAAGTACAAAGGTTACTTTGAAAGAACGTACCTGTACAAGAATGTAAACACTCCTCTTTCGGAAAATATATCTTATAATAGTTAATTAATACCCAAAAGAGTGTTTATCTCTAATTACAAAATATGTACGTGTAATAACACTGACAGAACACGTGTATGACCGGGTACCACATAAGGTTTCTTTGGTTATAGGCGACGACGATGTTTATGTTAAGTACAGCGAGACATCAAAAGAGTAAAAATTAAATACTACTGTACTTCAACATTGGATGGGCAGGCGATCAAAAACCAATAACATGTTCCAAAAAGTTCAAGTGCGTAAGTTCTATACATCTCTTTGCGGAAGCATATTTCTATACATATGCTATAAAAACTTTACAGAATAACTAAAATAGTATTAAATCCCATCCCATCCATTCCATCGGTGCTCGCAATTTTACAAGTTGGTATAAGATTGCATTGGCACGATGGCTTTGATTTTTCATTTCCATTTCACCTGTTCACTGACAGTAGTAATGTTTGGACATATTAAATTCATGTAACCCTACCAGTAGAATTGTGACTAGTCTAGAATATTTTTTTTAAGTATTAGAATAAAAAATAGCTACAATACATACGTAAGATACGGATTACATCACGAGACGATGCATGCGCAACATTACAATGCATTATAGACGGTGGTATCGTCATTATCGTCCATTATTACCGTGTACACCGCTATGGGTTATTAACGAACGAACGTACAAACAGATAGGCACCGAACGAACAACGTAAACTTGTCGATCGATTTCAAAATGATTTGCATTCACACTGCGTCCTTGCCCAGTTAGCTGGCTATTAGTGGGGATATCAGTAGAAAAGTTATTTTAAAAGCAATATTTGGTAAAATCAGCCTATTTTCCTTTGTTTCTCTAGTACCATTAGACAGTTCCATTTCATACAATCAATTGAGTTCATAAACTTTGACAACGACCTAATCATCAGATACGAAATCGCCCATAAAATTTGAAAAAATACTTGTACATTTACGTTTATGTACCTACAGAATGTTTTTGAAAGTAACCGGAGATTTTTTATACTTTTAATTGGATAAAGTATGAACATAAAGTAAAGTAACACCATATTACGTTTTTACTTGAATCGATTATTATTAGGTAGGTAGTAAGTTCTTTTTTTAGGGTTCCGTAGCCAAATGGCAAAAAAACGGAACCCTTATGGATTCGTCATGGCTGTCTGTCTGTCCGTCCGTATGTCACAGCCACTTTTTTCCGAAACTATAAGAACTATACTGTTGAAACTTGGTAAGTAGATGTATTCTGTGAACCGCATTAAGATTTTCACACAAAAATAGAAAACAACAATAAATTTTGGGGGTTCCCTATACTTAGAACTGAAACTCAATTTTTTTTTCATAAAACCTATACGTGTGGGGTATTTATGGATAGGTCTTCAAAAATGATATTGAGGTTTCTAATATCATTTTTTTCTAAACCGAATAGTTTGCGCGAGAGACACTTCCAAAGTAATAAAATGTGTGTCCCCCACCCCCCCCCTGTAACTTCTAAAATAAGAGAATGATAAAACTAGAAAAAATATATGATGTACATTACCATGCAAACTTCCACCGAAAATTGGTTTGAACGAGATCTAGTAAGTAGTTTTTTTTAATACGTCAACCGCAAACTGTAAACCGCAGATTACCTTTCATTCAATCAACTCAAATATAAAAAATATAGAGTTCAAGACATGTGTGATTATGAATTTATACGGAACCCTCGGTGCGCGAGTCCGACTCGCACTTGGTTGGTTTTTAGGGTTCCGTAGCCAAATGGCAAAAAACGGAACCCTTATGGATTCGTCATGTCTGTCTGTCTGTCTGTCTGTCCGTCAGTATGTCACAGCCACTTTTTTCCGAAACTATAAGAACTATAATGTTGAAACTTTGAAAGTAGATGTATTCTGTGAACCGCATTAAGATTTTTACACAAAAATAGAAAAAAAAACAATAAATTTTGGGGGTTCCCCATACTTAGAACTGACACTCAAAAATTTTTTTTTCATCAAACCTATACGTGTGGGGTATCTATGGATAGGTCTTCAAAATGATATTGAGGTTTCTAATATCATTTTTTTCTAAACCGAATAGTTTTCGCGAGAGACACTTCCAAAGTGGTAAAATGTGTGTCCCGATCTCCCTGTAACTTCTAAAGTAAGACAATGATAAAACTAGAAAAAATATATGATGTACATTACCATGCAAACTTCCACCGAAAATTGGTTTGAACGAGATCTAGTAAGTAGTTTTTTTTAATACGTCAACCGCAAACTGTAAACCGCAGATTACCTTTCATTCAATCAACTCAAATATAAAAAATATAGAGTTCAAGACATGTGTGATTATGAATTTATACGGAACCCTCGGTGCGCTAGTCCGACTCGCACTTGGCCGGTTTTTTTATTCTACTATTTACCCAATGTGTTTCACACAAAAATAATCATATTATAAAAAAGTGATAAACATTAGTGTGAGAAATAACTTTTTAGCTAGTTTAGTTTTGCTAGTTAAAAGGCACACTTTTCGCTACACATCTTGTAGCGCCCCGCGAAGAGTGTTGAGAAAATTGTGTATTTTAATAAAGTCGCTCGATAAACAAAGAAGCAGTTCCAAAAGAATATAAACTTTACCGCGAAAAAATCTAGAGTAAATTATTCGTACTAATAAATACGCTTGCGGTATCGACGTTGATCAAATTATCTATTTTTAAAAAGTCACGGGCTACTCGTAGAAGTCAAACGATTAGCTACTAAAACCATAACCAAAATCAAAATTGTGACTATTAATACCTAATATAGGTATTTTTGTAGTGAAAGATGTATCCATGTTTCTAAATTATCTTCACAGGGGTCAAGAACAACAGCAGGCACCTACATGAATAGAACCTTACAAAGAAAGTACTTACCTGTAACAAAAGCGTGGAATGAGTATAATAGGATTAGCTTTGGAAGGAGTTGGGAAAAGGTCATGTTGGATACCTAGTATACCATTTATTTTGACGGTGGGTGTCTTTCTATTTGACTTTCGAGTAAGAAAGAGGAATAATCACGTTCAAACAGATTTTTCTATTCAGAGAGGAATTTTGTATTCGCTTTCATTCATGAACCGCATAAGGTATGTTAAACAAACAAATAATTATTTTGGAGACAAACTAAGATCTAACTATACAACCACTACTTATCTATCAATATGAGAATAGTATCTATGCTTTTGTCCTATTATATTATGGATTTTCTAAGTTGGACATATAAACAATGTTTAACTTGAACTAAGTTTATCACTTATCGGAGAAAAACGACATCCATATACCTTAAATTCAGATGAATAATTGCATTGAGTTTGCATTCCTGTCTGGTGACTCAGTTTTATTTATTTATTTTAATTTTAGAAATTTAATTTCCATGTGTGTTCCTTGTGTATTTAATACTAACAATTAGATGTAAGTTTTTAATGTTACTAACAAATATATGGATCAGTTGTGGGTCTGAATTAAAAAGATTCTATTTATTTATAATCGGAATATATAGGGTGTAACAGAAGTGTGTGACAATACTTCAAGGTTGGCTTTTACCCATTAAACTGAACAACTTTTGTTCTACAACTTTTATGAAAACGCAAAAATTTTTTTGGACTTTTCATACAAACTTGGTTCGCCAGCTGATCGATTTGTATGAAAAGTCCAAAAAAAATTTTGCGATTTCAACAAAGTTGTAGAACAAAAGTTGTTCAGTTTGATGGGTAAAAGCCAAACTTGAAGTATTGTCACACACTTCTGTTACACCCTGTATATATTTAGTTATTTGATCTCAGAATTCGAGTTAATTACTCAAAAGTTTGAAGATGAAATTTCACGATTGCTTAGTAAAGTATGTTAAATTAATATATTGTATAAAATATATATTTAAAACATTTTAATTTTTTGTTGAAAAAATAATTGCTTGATAAAGGGGGTCAGGGAAAAAATACATAATTATAAGGATCGTAGAGCAAGGATGCGACTGGGTTTCTCTACAAAACTTGACGTAGAGCCTCTTTATTACTTCGGCGTTTTGGTAAGTAATCATGTTTTAACTGACTCTTCAAAAAAATTTATAAGTAAGAATTAGTTATAATATTCAAGGCCAAAGATATATGCCTTTTAATATGTGTAAATTTATTTGAGTTCAACTCCGTAGTCTCTGTGGTCGACCATGGATTAAACTGAATTTTGTAGAACTTATTTTCAACTCTACACTGCAACCACTTAACATATTTAGTTTATTACTTTTTGGTGAGCAGTGTATTTTTAACTAATTCGTACCCCTGGAATCTCAAAATCCGTTATCATATCAACCCCGCCTACGCCTCTTTTTTGCCTTCGAAGTCGCGTTCGACGTGTTTTTTTTTTCTATTTACAGCAAAACGTTAATAGATAGAAAAACATTATCAAAGACACAGTTCATTTATTATTTTATTCATTTACCACGATAAAGTGACTTTTTTTGAATATTTCTTACTGTCGGCGTGATTAATATGTATATCCGTGCTAAATTACAGCTCTCTAGTACTGATAGTCTCTGAGCTAAGCCGCGGACAAACAGACAGACAGACGGACACGGCGAAACTATAAGGGTTCCTTGTTGGCTACGGAACCCTTAAAACGATAGCAGCTGATAACACAATCATATCAGCAATATTAAACCTTAAGCATTCTTAACAAAAAACATATTTTAAGTGCTTACGGTGCAGCTTACTGCGTGGCGGCATTACCAACCGTACTGAACTTCCTTAGCCTTACGTACAGAGGGTAATAAACTGGTTATACCTAATTATTTTACTGTGGTTTCTACTTATCATACTATAGAATTTTATTCTAAGAAACGAAAATAAAATTAGGTAAAAAACGTATTCGGTTTTATTAATGTAAAATTAGTCAAGAAGATGATTAATTAATCTGGAGTAGATACTAAGTTTCTTATTTAATTAAATTTGGTTATGGAGTAAGATACCTTATGAATTTACATAAACAATGAGGTCTCGTAAATTGTTATACAAGCGTCAGATTTTCTAGTCAAGAAGATGTAAAAATGATCTTGTCGTGACTAATAGGTAATTTTAAGAAACAGCAGAACGCCTCAAAATTAATGAAGCTTTAAAAGTAAACGTGAATTATACTTGCTTGTAATACGTACATTATGGTATTTATATTCTTGTCTTATAATATCGTAAAACCATCTTGTAAGTAAATTTTGAGTGAGAAACAGTCGTATTAGATGGGACGCTTTCGTGGTCAGACACGGTCACCTGGCATATATCTTGACCATTTTTGGATTTCGCAAGGTACATTAGGCTCTTAGTGATGGTTGCTAGCACTAGATGGTAAATAAAATGAGTCATTTCAGAGGTTAAACAGACAGCTTGACAACTTTTGACACTGGGGTTGGCCACTAGCACCATAACCTCCGCCAATTCTGACTTCGCCCACGTGTATGGAGTAGGGCCTAACTTTCTCGAGTAAGAGACCTGTGTCCCTTCAGTGGGAACGAAATAGCTATTTATCAGTTAATTTAGTAAATGTACCGATAAATTACGCAGTATCGAAATAATAAAGTTTTCTACGATATTTGTCAATGTTAAATTAAACAAAAAACTAAAAATATTCTGAAAATATTTAACTTAAAGAAATTGTGAAAGGTTTAAAAAAATCCATACATAATGCAAAAGCATGTTGTTTATTTTTTATTCCACGCTCTTTTGTACGGTGACGAGATGTGTCAAGAAAATACAATAAATGACCTCCCCCATCCCTTACTTACGAAGTTTACAAGCCGACAAATCAGAAAAAGAAAAACGAACAAAGGATATACTTCATTCCAATCAAAAAAAAGCAAAACGTAAACAAACTTACTATGAAACTGACACATGTAAATGTCATCTGCATACTATGTTTGTTTACCTTTTGCTTTTTTTTGATTGGAATGAACCATACATGATAATGCAGCGATAACCCTATTACAGTTGCAACTATTTTAACATTTGTTGGTTTCTTTCTAAACACTTATGTCAAAAACTTTTAAGAATTCTATGAGCTATTTAGGAGAAGTACATAAGTGGTACTTAACAATTGTACATTTTGTTTGCTACCCTAACGCTTCATTAATTCGCTCGTTTCATAATCACACTTCTCTTTTAGAATTTACACAAAAGAATCCCTTCATCAAAATTAATTCCGTTGTTATAATATTTTAAATCCCTTTCATTCAAAAATGGAATTGTTAATTAGTGCTTTGTTTACCTTTTGGAAGCTTTAAAAATTAAACTGATTTAAATGAATTAACTGAAGGATGGTTATTTCATTGTAGTTTCAATGTCACTGGAATGAGTTAAATGAGTAACTGCTAATCAGTGATATGAACTTGGAGATGGCTCAGAAAATTAAATATTCACTGACAATGTAAAAGGTGTTACGTGTTACGTTATTGCCGTTTCAGATTTAAAATTCAAATGGTATTTTATCCCAATTAAAGGTATACTAATCTGTTTTATTTATTCCCCAAATGTTGGCTATACGAAGGAGTCAGTGGTGGATGTCTTTCAAGTTAAAACCCATAGAACCGTCAATTTATTATTAAATATTAAGACGCTGTACCTCTATTAAAAATTTTACTTCCGATCAGATATTATCCATTTATTATAAAAACTAAATATATAAAAGACATATATTTCTTGAGATTCTACAAAAAAAAAAAATGCCGTCATAACAGGATTGGACAAACTTTGCACGATACTTTTATATTTTATCCTCCTCAGTCAAGCAGTTTAAAACAACAAATTGTAAAGAGTTCTTAACATGAACAGACTTATATTTTATTTTTAAGTCGGTCGATGGTGTTGATATTTATACAAAAAATATTATGTATTAAAATTTTAGAAAAATATAGACAGGTTCGTCATAAAGAGCGCTTTTATCAATGTTTACCTATTACGAGAAAATGTTGTGCAACACGTGATTATACAACGTCTTTATCAGCAATCTTTATGAATGAAACGAAACTACGCTGTCTACATTTGCTCTACGATTTGCATTTGCGTTTACAAGAGCGGTTGCCCATTTTATTTTTCAATTTCTCGCCTTAATATCTTGAACATTCCTGACGGTACAGGAGAAAATTGATTTTAGGAGGGAAAAGTATATGACGGATGGTCGTAAATAAGTTGAGCAACCTCAAGTTCCACACGGCGAAGTTGTAATCTATACAGCTACTTTTATACATTCAAAAAGTTTTCGCATTCGCGCTAAAACTTTGTCAAATATAAATAAATATACATTCAGGCAAATAAGGCAAACATGGTCATTTGTACCCAGGATTCCGTCATCCTTGTACTCAGCGACTGATTAATATACTCCAAAAGAAATATTTAACAAAATATATATTATGCTCACGATACAAATGTTTGCTCTGGGTAGAAATTGAATCTACGACCCGCGACTAGCAGCCAGTTAAGCAAACCCACTATGTACGCCACCAAATCAGTAATTACTAGCATTGCTTATTACTACCGACGACAGCTCGATACGACATACACATGTTCAAAATATTTCAAATAATTGTGATTCATAAAAAAGGAAAAGTTTTCCAAACTATTTCCTTTTCAAAATTTTAAGTAAATCACGTGAAAATTCATAAAAAAAAGAATAATTTCAGTGCCATGTATGAGTAGGAATTGTAGGTATTGCAAATATGTAAGTGTACCTTTTAATATCATAGCCAGTTTCTGTTATAATTCAACCATATATATATATTTTTCATCATCTAAAGTATTCTATCATAAAAATATTCGCTTGAAATGTAGTCGTCGCACACTTTCAACACTATAGTTTACTGAATTTACTAAGAGTCTCCTAACGCAAAGAGTTTTCCAAAACGTTTCAGTAAAACAAAAGCTATTGCTACGACCTACAATACCAAACACAAACTACACTCGATATGAGAGACGGCCATGCCGATCTGTGTAAAACACATATAAAACACTATTTTTGTATCGTTATTTGTAAACCATAGCCAAACTTCGATCGTAATTGCCGGAGACACGTACCACAGGTCGGCAGCGCCCACCGAGAGCGAGGAATGTGTCTACAAAGGGAGGTTTAATTCAGTATTTCAGGTTTTATTTGATAAGGGCGAATTAAAAAGCGCGGGTTACTGGTAAAGGAAGCGTCGCAACGCCCGCCGTCGAAAGTGGCGCCGCGCGAGGCACTGACTGAAAATCAACTCACTTTGGCAACAGGAGCGTTCCATGTCGACAAGCAAACTTACGCCGTCGATACCACAATACCGTATTGCCGTACTGTAGAGTCTAATTCGGCATCGCTTCTGGAATTATGAAAATGTTGGACGTATACGTATAGATAGATAGATATGAAGATGTCCCTTTTGTTAAGAACACACTGTTCCGTACATTAAATGAAATGGATTCGGTTTCAAGGAAACGTTGTTTCGTTGTTTTGCTGTATTAATTACCACTATTGCGTTTTCGCATTATTTTCGATGATTAAAATCATTTCCTGGTTTGATTTTAGCTAGCTTATACCCGCAGCTCTGGCCAGGTAAATATTATTATTATGCCATTTATACGAGAATGCACGGTGGCCGAGCCGCAAGCAGCTGGACAACGTTTGATAGCGTAATTATTGGAACGTTAATTTTTTTACCCTCAATTGGTAAATCCTTGGCATCATCTCATCTGATGGTAAGTGATGATGATGCCGAAGATGGAAGCGGGCTTACCAAGATTCCCCAACGCAATGGGGAACTGGCTATCTTATCTTCACGTTATCTTATCTTCAAGTTATCTTATCTTTACTTTAATTTCCAGGATAAATTATAATTGATGGTCCACGCTTCGGCTATACACTAAATTACTGCTAATACTAGTAGATTTGAACATTTTTCCAGCGTCTTTATCATTTTTCTATATTTTACTATTTCCACTATTTTCCACTTCCTATACTCTTTTTTTATTTTATATTTTTCACCATTTCCCACCGATTATTATTACTTTGCAACAATTCCTTCCATTTCCTGTCTCTTTTAGAGTTATTTTTAATTCACCAGTTTCCGTAAATTTTATAACATTTTTCAGTTAAGTAAGTACTTATGCAGTATTTTTTTTGCTCAATACAAAAAACTCTATTTGACAACATGCTTTACTATATTCTGTTAAAATTAGTATAGTTTTCAACAACAAATAATAATTAAATAAAATGTATTACTATACTATTTTCAAATTTTTTAAATAGTATTTTTATAAAATTTATATAAAAACGCATAAATAAACAGTCAAATTTTAATATCATATCTATGTAGCTATTACTATTTCATCATTACCTCTATACTTTATTTGCCGTCTAGCTAACTAATGTACAAATTAAAAGAAACAAAAACCGGAACGGAATAATCGATGGTGGCTATGTACGAAGCGACGCAACCACGCAGGTCAACTGACAATAAACACGGTCGTAGCCTTGATGGGTTCGGCAGTCAATTGCATTTATCTCAACCGTTCCATGCTTCGCAAGCTACGTTAAGCCGTTGGTGTCGGTTGCTATCATAGACGGCAGTCGTTAAGCCATGTCATACGCTATAAAGGCGGCTTGAAATTTTCTGAAAGTAGGGTTTTTCAATAGCCCTACGAACTGTACCAATCCTGAATACGCCTTCATTTGTGAAGTAAAGTCTTAAATCTCGCAAGTATGGAAGAAACTGTATAGGTTTTTAATGTAAAAAGGAAATCAAATTGAATAAACTGTGCTACCTACTGAATTATCTTACAATTAGTATAAATCGAGGTTTTCAGGAGTTTAACCTAAGTTTACCTTTAACTTTTGTGCAGGGGCACGGGTCTATTCCCATTACTCGGAAAACACCCCTTTTGTTCTCTTTGATAAGTTAACTCGCGGCAAATATGTTACTAAAATACTTTTGAAAAAAATACCGTTACAACCTGTTACGGTAACTTATCTCTTTCCCAAAGTATTCACACCGCTGAACTAAACTTGAAAAAAGATTGGATAGTTACTCGGAGTCCTCTTGATTTTTCGGGATCAATTGTATGTTACGTGATTTCGTCATGTTTCATAGTCGAGTCGCCAAATCCAATAGCTACGTTTAATTTTATACCTAATATTGCATTGAGTCATTCCATAGATTGCGTTGCGGAATTTTGGTGTTAATAACCACTTCTATCTTTCGGAATCACCATCAACTTACCACTACTTACTAATTGAGTATTAAAAAAAAATTGTAGTTCTTTAACTGAGCTTGTAGTTGTAAAATAGTCTAAGAAACATCATCTTTATTTTTAAAGACCTATTCAGTGATATGGCTGTTTTTTATCCTAACCGCCATTTTGTATTTTACTGCCGCCATTTTGGTTTTCTGATAACAAAACCCAAAGTTTAATCATCGGTTTAGACGAATGATAGACACGACTCAGTCATTAAAATCCACCCATCCGTTGCGATGTTTCGAGAGAAAGACGAATCCTACCCACATACGCCTGAAAATTCCCGAATTGTGGGAAGAGACCCGTGCCCCTGCCCCTGTAGGGACGATATGAAATGTAAACAACAACGCGTGAAAAACATAACCTGGTCTTTGCTGTCGCGCAGTCGAATAAGAGAGTTACAGTTTTCCCCTATTTTATCGGTATTCCTCTGATATTCCTAGAGCAAGAATATGCTGTCAAATTATGGGAAGTGACTCTATTTGACAAGCCTCCACTAACGGTAAGGGGTTAGTTCATATTCACAAATTGAAATTCAAGAGAGACCCGGGGTGAACGTCGAATGTGAGATCGTATGACATTTAGAAGAGTAGAATTTTAGTATTGTTAAAAGTATAGAAGATAAAAGTATACTATGCCACTGAAAATATGTAAATTAATTTATATATCGTACTCGTATATATTCAAACCTTGACCTTTCCGGGATAAATAGTTTCACGAAACATTTGATTTACATAATTAATCAAAAAATCTAAATAAAAATTAGTGAAGCACATTACCATTTTTTCACAAAACCTTTCTAATTAAGGCATTTATTTCTGATACGCATTAAGTACTAAAAGGTTTTTTGTTGACAAAACCTACGTGTCCATTTGTGAAAAATCTTTAACGAAAATAGAGAGACGTAATTTTTAATTAATTTCGTGTAGACAGGTAGGAGTTCATTAGTCAGTGGATTTTAATTTGTAATTTGTATGCCAAATAAATATTTATTGTATTCTTTTCTATTTTTGGGCAGGATTTTTTTATAAATTTAATTATTTAAATTTTATCAATTTTTAAAATAAATAGTTGATTGCTAGGCAACAGAGTTTAAAACCCATATTTATGACAACAGTTTCCATACTCATTACGAAATTATCATAAATAAAAATGGCACATGTAATAAAATACAAACACACTAAAGATTTTATATTGTTTCAAAAAAAGAGATACCTATTTGGTGAAAAGTATTTCATAATTAACTTTCGATCCTGCAACTAACGCTATCGGGATTAAATAAAACCCTACTATGGATAAAATTTTCAAGAATTTCTTTTTTTATGGCAGAGGTGGCAGACGAGCAGACGGATCACCTGATGGTAAGCGATTATCGCCCCCCCCCCCCCCACTTAGAACTGAAACTCAACATTTTTTTTTATCAAACCCAAACGTGTGGGGATAAGTCTATCTCTCATCTCATATCTATGGATAGGTCTTCAAAAATGATATTGAGGTTTCTAATATCATTTTTTTCTAAACTAAATAGTTTGCGCGAGAGACACGTAAACTGTGTGTCCCCCCCCCCTCCCTGTAACTTCTAAAATAAGAGAATGATAAAACTAAAAAAAATATGTGATGTACATTACCATGCAAACTTCCACCGAAAATTGGTTTGAACGAGATCTAGTAAGTAGTTTTTTTTAAAACGTCATAAATCGTAAACCGCAATTTACCTACAACTTATAAATTAAAATACGCTTTTTAAATTAAAATACGTTTAAGGCGCGAAGTACACTCAATCTGAGCAGGTTGATGCATGACAATATAATATCGACCGTAACGCCCTACTCATTTTAAGTTCAGACCAGTGTGGGTACCATCGCGGCGGCTACGTCAAGGCCGAACGCAAAATTCTCGAGATTTCGATGTTTTTATTACTTTTCTTGGCTTTCAAATAAGTTAAAAAAAATCCGTTCAAGATAAATTGAAGGTATTAAAATGGCCGACTTTTGTGTGTTGGTTTCAACATAAACAAATATTGTGTTTCCGAGAGAATTTGCAATTAATGCAAAATACAGGGTCTACAGGATATTTTTTTTCATCAAATTTTTTGTGATTTTTATGATTCTGTTCAATACAATTTGTTTTTCATTTTTTGAAGTATGTTATATATTTTTTCCACGGTGATAGCTTTAACCATTATTTCAAGAATTTGAATTGAATATTGCGATTTGGCTATACTTAGCGCCTTAAATCTAGAAAACAAAACTTTATCGCGACCGTTTCGCTAGAAGCTTCACCATAAAATTTCGAGATTCTGATTATGCCAAATACTCGTAGTGCCCAAGGGAACAAAATAGTGCCATCGTAGTTTCTGAGAAAATAGATTCTTTCAATGAACGGAACGTTTCACTACAAGCCTCATCCCCAAATTACTGCACGAATTGTTATGGTTAACATGTTAAAAAATTGTTCCTAAATAGTGCTACTCACATGCAAAATTTCAAAATTAGTTCAATGAAACCCAAGATATGAGCCTAGTTGTTCGTGAGGCTTCTAGTTGAACGCGTTCCCAATCTAGCCTCTTCTTTTTAAGGTGTGGCACGATTTCGTCTACCCTTATATCTTGGCTTTTATTAAAGTACTAATTTTAAAATATTGCACGTCAGGAGCATTTAGGCACTATTTTTACTTAAAATTTTACTAAAAGTTTCTTAAGATAGACGACATAAAACATATACCTTTAACGTTTTGACGGGTTATAATATTATGTCATGTTTTAGGTCTTGTAATTTGATTTTTTAATACAGTATTTTAACAATCCAGGCACTTTTATTAAAACACTATCACTCCTAAATATAATAAAAACCAATTTAAATTTCAATAACTGTAATTGGGATTGTAATTGGCAATTATTTCAAGAAATAATTGTAAATGTTTACCTGCAAAGTGTGATCACTAAATAAAATACTAATATACTCTATGTACAAAATATTACCATAAGCAATTGGTGATCGAAATTGCGAAAGTGTGAACTTTAATGTCCCAATGAACCTTACTTATTATTCAGTAAAAAAATTCTTCTCAATAAACACATCGTCCCGAGTCCGGTTATAATCGAGGGTAAACCTCTTGAAGCTGTTCAAGAATATGTCTACCTCGGGCAAATAGGTACAAAGAACTTCGAGAGGGACGCCAGTCAGAGAATACAGCTAGGCAGCATTCGGGAAGCTTCGTCACATATTCACGTCGCCGATACCGCAATGCCTGAAGACCCAAGTATTCAACAAGTGCGTCCTACCCGTGATGACATATGGTGTCGAAACGTGGACACTAACAGTGCAGTTAGTCCACAAGTTCAAAGTCACACAGCGTGTCATGGAGAGAGCTATGCTCGGAGTTTCTCTGCGCGTTCGAATCCGAAACGATGTTATTCGCCAGAGAACCAAAGTAACCGACATTGCTCAGAGAATTAGCACACTGAATGCTGGAAATGGGCCGGACATATATTATATGTCGAAGAACTGACAACCCGTGGACAAACAGAGTACTACAGGGGAAACCGAGTTTAGGCAAACGTAGCGTGTGACGTCCTCCGGTTAGGTGAAGCGATGATTTGAGCAAGGTTGCTGGCAACAGTTGGATGCGCGTGGCCGATGAATGGCGTGCCTTGGGGGAGGCCTATGTCCAACAGTGGACTAATACAGGCTGGTGATGATGATAATAATGAAAACAATTCTTGTAAAATTATTCAATATCTATAAAATTGTTTAAATATATGAAACACTAATTTATAGTATAAAAATGGAAAACAAGGCCCATTCCTGCCAGACACATTTTTGATGTACTTTTAGAAACTTTAAGGAAACAAAAATAAATAAAATCTTGCCACAACATAAAAGCGTTTAACTGTACTGAATAAAGTCCTAAAATATCTGCGAATTAACGCCTAGAGGTAGTAGCAAGGATTTGTCATATTTTTTCCGTGGGAAGTAAATGATTTAAAAAAAAGTTGCGATGATGTAGATTGCATATTTACTCTTCAAAATAAATAAAAAGACACGTATTCTATTATTTTTGATAATCCTCTAAAAGCGTTGAAATGGTTTGTATAGCAAATAGAATTTTCATTGGATTTGACGACGGGTTGTTTAAATCCGAAGTCTTTACGCGTTTGAGGCTTTCAATTCATATAATGGATGTTAAAAAAGTGCGTTTGAAATCTTAAGGGGTTACTCAGAACCAAGTATAGTATACAGGAAAAATATTCATTCTTGATTCATTATTCAGATTTAGTATGAAAAACTATAAAAAATAATTGTAGATCGGACTTTATCAATATTTTTCGTATATTGATTCAGAAGTTACCTTAAAATTTCAAATTTCACTCAAACGCACGAAACGCATAAAGTATTAACGAATCATCGTGATCATCTTCAACCGAAAGGCGGATTGTTAACGAATAAAGTATTAACGAATCATCTTCAGCCGAAAGCCGTCTACTGCTGGACCAACCAAGGATTTCCACACCTACCAGTCTTGCACTGCCCGCATCTAGCGGCTTCCCGCAACCTTCACCAACGAAACAAAGGACAATGGGCAAAATGTATGGAGCTTGGTCTAATTTTCAACTTCAGCGGCAGTATCTGCGTCCAGCAGCACAAGAGCCAAAAAAAATTTATGTAATATTGTTTTTTTCCAAAAAGATGAACCGCTTGAATTGAGCGGTGGGTGGTTGTAGTGATGGAATCTCTACAGCCGCGCATTGTGGTCTTCTCGGCGTTGGAACGTTTCTATTAAAAATAATAAGGATTTAAATCGTTCGCCGTCTGTTTTTAACGGTTTGGAACCGAAGATTCTCGAAGGGTTCGTCATGATGTAAACATCTGTGTAAATATTTTATAAGTTTATTTGGAAATAAACCAAAATAATCAAAAGTATCAGTGTTTTCCTCGAGAACCTTATAGTACCTATATTTTAACCCGAGTGGCACACAGAATATATTGTTAAAATTAGTAAATTATGTCCAATAAATATATTAGGAACTACTAAAGGGAGAGGAAACATACAATTTTATTTAAAAAATACTTTTTGTAAAAGCATACCATTATACCATATAACAACAACTGCAAAATGATAAACTTATATGAAGTTTTCTAGTTGAAACTTGAACAATATTTTTTGAGGATTACATGTTGAAGCTGCAACACGTAAAATGTTGGTGAGATTTAAAATGCGTGGCTGAGTTAGTAAATTAGGCGGTGATGTATGAATCAGGTGGACAAGTAAAACTGATTGTTGTTCTTTGCGTGACGCTATCTTTGGAATATTTAGTTGGCATTGTGAAGAATACGAATAAGTTTAATAGAAGCTTTCTCATTTTCCCGTTGCTTAGTTATGAAATTAGAGGCAGCGTTCCGTGGCCAAAAAATATATTTGCGGCTGGATTTATAATTCCCCGTTTTTTATTATTGGTTAGGTTATGATTCATTCATTTATATTGAAACGTAAGACTAAATAAATTACATTGTTATTACCTTTTTAAAATTTACATTTGTCGTATTTTTTAAAAGTTTTATGCTTTCTGTAAAACCCACGAAATCCCAGAAACACTAATTAATTTGATGAGAATTCTCGAGTCTTGAGAAAGAATAAGCCGGGGAAATTAAAAAACTTAGTCCCAATCCCAGGTTACTTATTGTAACCCTGAAGAAAAACAACTGAATTTATTTTTTTATTTTTTGGCCGGAGGACATGCCTTTTCGTAGATAAGTAAGTACATAGAATAACGAAAATTCACGATGAAGGACCACTTTGTCAAGGATGACTTTGCACCATAAAAATCAGAGGTTGTCGTAGTGGCACTAATTCGGATAGGCAAGGCGTCGCGACGCGATGCGCCGCCGCCGAACCACGCACATATTGGTGAGGTCTTATAAATAACGTGATCTTGAAAATATTCACATGTCGCTCCCGATTATGGATAGCTGAGTGTGTGTGAATATTCAACGCTTTAAGTAAACTTGGTACAAACAAGTCCGTTATTAACACTTCAGTGAATCAAATAGAGAGCTATTTTCTTTTGTTCATATTAAAATACAGGTGGCCAGAGGGCGTTGCGTGAGGACAAACAAGGTATTAGTAGGTACAACATCTAATTGTAGTCTATTTTTAAGGAGCTTAGACTCGCAAAGCAAAAATTGTGTATTATGTATACATTAAAGACTACTATTAGTACTGATCATAATTTACTTTACAATTTGTATGGAAAAAACCTCCATTTAGGTCCTAACCTTAACATCTCGAAATACTTTTTTTCATTGAACTAAGTATCGTTCTGGCGAAAATCGTGAAGAATATTCAGAATGTAGCAGATGTTTCCCGATGTAGAAAGTCAATCTTGGCTTTTCGTGATAATAATTTTCCGTACGATATCGTAGTTTCAATTACGCGGGGACATAATATGTATATTATACAAAAGACATTCGTTGTACGAGTAGTTGTACAAGCTTCCGCTCTACAGGTGGTCGGCACGCGCTTATTAGTCGCAGTCGCAAGATAGTGAGTAACATTTATACTAGAATTTTGTTGAAATAAGGCTCAATTCAAGTACAATGTAATGATCAGAATCAGAATATAAATAATATTAAAAATGTAAAAGTTTTGATATTTGTATATTTGTTACTGAGTCACTCAATAACGATTGAAAATATTCTTATAATTTTTAGTAAAAAAAATCACACACTGGATGTTTGTTACTTAGAACTTAAATGTAACGGGAGCAGGGAGCTCCTAGATATGTTCAGCGTGACAAACATTTTAGTTATTTAATGAAATCCATAACATTTAACCACTTGCGTTTCCTGTGGGATATCTTAATTATTATTAAAATGCAGTTCCAATATGTATTATGTATTCCAATTAGGTGTCTCGGAATGAAGACTTGGACAAGGGGATCTTAACAATTAGTTACAGCAAGTAACTAATTGTTAAGATCCCCTTGATCATTCAAAACAAAATTCCTCTCAGATGTCAAACCTATCATTAAAACTACTATATGATTATTTTTTTTTGGGTTGAGTGTAGAACTTATTTACCCCAAGATATTGAAATAAAAATATATTAAAAACTATTCCGCTTTCACTGAAATAGCATTTAATATTACATTCACGTTTTTTTTTAAAATTGTGACCAAAAGTATTAATATATAAATATCATGCCCAATCGTTCTGATTTGTTACGTAACTTTACCGAAATATAAAAAAATATTTACTATACAAAGATGGCTGATTCGTAGACCATACAATTCAAAGGTCCAACAAATGAACAAAAACACGTTCTACGGAAATACAAACGCGGCTGGAATTCATCACTGCTTCTCTACTTTTTTCAAAACGATCTGAATCATTTTTGAACATTGATCGCTATTTTAAATACTGTTTTGACAAAGATATATAATGCTAACTTACAAATATAAAATTATTTTAAAAGTCGGCCACCTAGCGTAAACAACTTTATTTATACTTATCGCAACAAATATGACAAGGTTTCATGAACACCTTAAAAAAGTTCAATCAGACTGAACGATTTGTATGGAGAGTACAATTATTTTAATGTTTATTAAAATAAGTTGTAGAACAAATGTTGTCACATTATTAACCGATTTATTACAATGTGTTCAGATCCGCTATTAAAAATTCACCTCATGTATAATATAAAAAAAGACATAGACTAATTACAGGATGCTCTTAACACCACGCAAGTTATCGGCATTGTCTCGGAACTCTGGCTCCGAGCAGAGAGCACAGTTCACTGGTGCCAACATCGCCTGGCCTTGCAGTGAAACGAGCTTCCAGCGCCGCCAGCACCCATCTCCAACTTATTAGATTACAGTGGAATTCTCCAGGCAGAGTTCAAGTTCACTACTAGTTCAAACCTATACACGTTTACGCTTCTACGTAGTTAGATATTTCATCGTACCCATTTCATATCAATCACAGAAACACGATTTTGAGATGAATACGAAAACGGTCAATCGATTACTTCGCCGCATGTAACTGCGTATCGGGATCGCATTCCGATCTTGCGTTATTTATTACCAGTCTTGATATTATACCTTATAGATCTGTACATATAATGAAACTGTAACGGGGTCATATCCTAAGAGGGTTTCTTTTTAAATTCCTCGCATTAGGTAAACAAAAAAATATGGTCGAAAAGTGTATAGTGCTACCTACGATAATTTTCATTTTCAAAATAGGTTATAACCGCGGCGGTGGGAAAGGACCTTTTGTTAATTCTGTCAGTACATTCACACATTACACAAAAACTGCAGAACCGATTTAAACAAGATTTTTGAATGATTATCCTTCACTACATAGTATAAAAAAGTCGCTTCCCGCTGTCTGTCTGTCCCTATGTATGCTTAAATCTTTAAAACTACGCAACGGATTTTAATGCGTTTTTTTTTAAAATAGAGTGAATCAAGAGGAAGATTTATATGTATATAATACATTGCACCCGTGCGAAGTCGGGGCGGGTCGCTATTATAATCACGATATTGGTCTTAGTGAAGATATTCATGGGTCAGTCTGAACTTAAGTAGGGAGAAATATTGAATTCCAGCATAATTTATGACTTTGATCATATTATATAGGCGTATACAAAATTAGAGGTCTTGCACAAATGTATGAATTTTCTAGTTAATATGAAAAGCGAAAGGTTACCCTCAAATAAGTTAATATCCCCCCCCCCCTCCCCCTCAGCATAGGACAAAGATGTCGCAGAATATTCAACGCAGGACACGTAAACGTAAAATTCGCTAGGTTGAATGGCTTTGGCATAAATGAGCAGTTTGCATGTTTTTCTGTTCCGTATGGATGCAGTTCATTGCAAAAAAAATTATGTATTATTTATTTCGTGCCTAAAAAGACGTAGACACTAAAACAATTTGACAGTACAGTTTTCAGGCACGAGAGAGTGAAAGGAGCATTTAGGTGGCCCTTGAGCGATAAGCGCCTAGTTTCCTTCTTTAACTACACTTTAGTATATGGTAATGAGTTTTGATCGCCTCCTTGCCCTAAACTCTAGGGGGTAGTCCGCTCGCTTCACATAAGTAGGTCGCGGGTTCGACACTCAGCGGAGTCCAGATTTGTAGGACTCGGTTTGTGTTGAGGCAGGAAAATTTCTAAGGCCACATCTGGCTAGCTACCACCGTCTAATCCGTCTAGTTTTGCCGCCAAACATCAATGTTACAGCATTGATGTGTTCCGGCATGGAGATAAGATAGTCAGATCCCCAACTATTGGGTTTGGTAAATTCGTGCTCACCTAGAGCCAATGAGGACATAAAAAATTTACGTTCGCTACTCTCGAGCTTTTTTTATAGTACGAAATAATTTCTACAGTTACGTAAAACATGTAAGCTTTGCGAAAAAAGTAAAAAAAAATAGTTACAAATCTCATTTCTAGAACCAAGGTATGTATGATTAACCTAACAAGAGTCTGTCCTTATTATTACAATAGGCTATCGTAAATTCGCAAAGTGAGGCAAACCTATAAGGGTAAAAAATACTCACAAGAAAGTGTTTTGGAACACTTTGATAATTCTCATATATCTGGACCGTCGGACCCCCCCTCCCCCCTCCATATGAAAGCTATAGCTAAGCCTATGATAGATATGATTTTAAGGTTTTTTTCCTGATATTATACAGCCTGTAATAAAATAGGTAAATTAAAAACGCAAAAAACTGCTAAGTAGGTACTAAAAAAAAACAAACAGCTTATTTGCTAACTTTGTATAACGACAATTTTTTTTTTGCAATTTCATCAAACTCTTTGAACAAAATCAAAAGCTATTCAATATGATGAGAAGAAAGCTCCAATTTCGAATAACTATTTTGATACAAAATGTAATTATTATTAATCTCTGTTACTTATTTTATGACTTAGTGAATCCTGAGGCGCTGATGTTTAGATGAAATTCATTTATCCCATCCCAGTTATTTCTCAGAATTTCCGTAGGAATTTTCAAAGGCGAAAAAATACATAAAATAGAAAATATATTTAGAATATAAATATTACGATAAGAATTTAATGCCCAGTGAAAATAAACGAGTAAGAAGTGATCCCTTTTCAAATCCCTTCACAATCACAATGCCTTTAAGTGAGTAGCTGCTTCGAGAAATATCGTTGTATTGTATCATATTCACTATTGAACTTTTTCTTCAAGCATTTTAGTAGCTGATTCAGAGTATGTATTTGAATGATTTTATTTTATCTAACAACTGAATAATAAAATAGTGGATCCCTATTCATATTTTAAAAACTAAATATAAATAAATTACTTACATAATATGTTTATCCTCTGTAACAACGATACACAATCATTTTTTTTTCTTATGTTGATGTTCGCCGAAACATCCATAATGTTAATATTTGGTTTAGCAAAAATTTATTTCATTCAACGACATTCTATACATGGACGTTGCATCATCGCGCTGTAAACGGCACAGCAAAATTGTGCTCAAATACGATGTGAGCACAATTTTTACCTTAGTCGTGTTTTGAGCGCACAGCAGTGAGGATGCCGAAGTGTGTCGTGAAAAATTGTCAAAATAACACTCGAACAACCCTAAAAAAAGATGGTGTGACCTACCACCGGTAAGTTAATTTTATTTATAAAAGATAACACGCGAAAATGTGTAAAAAAAGTAGAAAATCACTGAAATTTCAATAAATATCGTAAATTATTAAGGAGTATTCCTATTCTTTTCTTTCACGCGCGCCAGAAAGAGACATGCGTCGGTACGCGACAAGAACATAGTCATAAAACAAAAGAGTGGAGTCGCTTTTGTTTAAATGTTTTAAGTGTAAAAGCCATACTGCCGAATCTGAAGATAATATTTTTCGGGTGTATGTATAAATGTTATTATGTATGTGTTATGTATGAAGATGTGTTTCATTATTACCGCCTGTACCCAAGACGGCTTGATGAATTTCGGACTGCGAGGTGTTGTTAGATTCGTTTCGATCCCCAGATATATGAAGGGTATTTACATTAGTATCCAACTACAGCCAATTAAAAGGATTTTATTGGTCAGGTTTTAATTTTTTTTAAATTGGTTAGGTTCGGTTATTTCACATTTATTTGCAACATTTCTTTCATCTTTTAACAAGTATTTAACTGCTTTTTTGGCAGTAAACTTGCGCCAGAAGGAAGGTTATGTTTTTTAAGTGGATGTATGTATGTATATTTCTTTGGCAGGTTCTGTAGCCTAAGCGGTTTGATTAATTTCAGCTTGCAATGCAGTCTGTTTTTTCATATAGATAGGTTATTGGTTTTTTCGACATCAGCCCTAACATACATTTCTAAGGGATTACTCAGAAAGTATAGAATACAGGAAAACATTTAAAAAAATCCGATCTACAATTAATATTTTAGTTTCTCATACAAATCCTTAAGTCTCTATTCAGCTTTTGTATGAAAAAATGAAAAAAAAATTGCAGATCAGATTGTTACAATATTTTTCTGTTATTTATACTTGATTCTGATTCTGAGTAACCCCTTAAAATTTCATTAACAACCTGTAAAATCAAACGCACTTTTTTAACACTCTGTATACTTGATTCTGAGTAACAACTTAAAATTCCAAACGCATTTTTTTAAACAGCCTGTATACAAGGTAATTTTTAATAGCAAATTTGAAAATCACCATTGTTCGGTTCAAATGTAACAACATAAAAAATGTAAATATACATAATAAATGTAAAAAATGACGCTCCATTCAAATCGATCGTTGAATTGACCATTTTTTCATAACCAATGGTCGACAGAGTAAAAAACTTTTCCTTTTTTTTTAAGAGGTACAACAAAAGTCGACAACTTGACATATTTATCCCGATTAATAATTTAGCCTGAAATATTCATATCCGTCATTTAAAAATCCCATTATATATATCTGGAATTCTAATTAAGTCAATTGTATAACATTCCAGAAAACATTACGAATGGCAGTATTTGAAACACTACTTCACGATGCCCAATACAAAAAAATATAATTCAAATGCTACTCCACGCTATCGCTATGTTCTCAAAAGTCACGCGTTCGGCTTGCGAGATGACGTAATATGAAATAGTAATTCACGCGCTCCATTCGTAAGAAAGAGATGGGCTGTGTTGCGTTTGTTTCTACGACGTTTACCATTAGGGGAAAGTTCGCTAATTTGGACCATTTTTAAAGATATCAGTATAAATCTAGTTTAAACAAATGGCAATACAAATCCAGAGGTTCAAATGATAGAGTGATTCATCGCCTTTGATTTTATTTATTAAAAATTTGAACTTTTAACGATATGTATCCAAAAATAAATTACATCTGAGATGTGGCATTCGGTCCAATTTACCGAACGGGGTCGTTAAGTTGGACCATATGCTCGCTTAATTGGACTTAGAGCACAAACTTTATGTCTATTACAATAAAATATCAATAAAAATAATAATAAAACAAAATTTTAACCAAAATAACCAAGAGAATACCTATGATTAAGTATAAAATTATGAGATCATTTCACAGACGTTTTAATGACACATATTAGTCAACACAAAATTATTTTTAGCAACAATACCAAACTGCAAATTTTAAAGATAACAATATTAACTAAACCTTTGAAGGCCAGGTGCCTTCGTAACATTATCAGTTAAAAAACTAAAATCTAAGCGAAGCAACTGTCACAAATATCAGGGTTTTGTACGCAAGTTTCGTGGTTCCAGTTATGGCAACGAACACATTGGACCCAATCTACCAAAGGTCCATTTTCATCATAGTAGTTCTTCTTACACATGGTGCATTGATTCTCTTTTTCTTCAATATTACTGTCACATTCAGAGTCACTTTCATCATTTAAGACTATAACCGTTTCGTCCTCTGTTTCGTCGTCACTGCTCAATTTTCTCTTTTTTCTTTTTCCTTTATTGTTGTTCCGTTTAGGTTTTTGTTCATTTCTCGACTGCTTTACTTTTGTTTTACCACTGCTGCTTTCTTCTTTATTTTTTGACTTCTTCCCTATTCCTTTACCCTTTTTCTGTTTAGTTTCGCTCATATTTACATTTGTGTTCATCTCTGTTTCTTCATCACTGCTTGCCTTTTTCTTTTTTGTTTTCTTGCCTATCCCTTTGCCCTTGTTTAGTTTACTTTTATTGTAATTATGTTCTAATTTGAAATCTAATTTAGGCTTTTTAGCTGTGTTTTTATCACGTTTACGACGTTTCAGTTGTGATGCTTCCAGTTCATTTTTGTATGGGCTGGACGTCAACTCCACACCTTTCTGTATACCTCGTCCCTTCTTAGATAGTGTGCATTTTGGTAATGGCGAGATTTCTTGAATACTTGCCTTCAGTTTTGCAATATTTAGTTGTCTCTGTCTTTCTGGAGACAAAGTACATTTGATGTCTTTTTTATTGACTCCAGATGTGGAAGCCACTTGAAAATCTTTACTTTTCTCTACTTTTGATGGTGTCAAATCTTTATTTCTTTGTATTTCGAACATTTGGGAATCTTGTTCATTACTCTGCGTAATGTTGCCTTTAGGAAATTTCTCGTTTGATATAGCTGCACTTTCAGATGCCACCGTTAATATCTCAGATGGTGCGAAATGGTGATCTTGAAATACATGGCTATTAACAGGCCATATCCCTGCTGCTTTATAGCCATTGGCTATATTGCCAATAGTTGCTGCCCTTTCGTAAGCTTCATTGATGAGTCTACATACTTGATATTGTGTTACAGCTTTGCCTGGATTTGTACGTAGCCAAGACTCAATAGCTTGTGAGTAATATGTGCTCATTGGTTTGAAAAAAGAGACATCCAGCGGCTGTAGTCTATGAGTTGTGTGCCCTGGCAATTGCAAAAAAATAACGCCGTTTTGTCGAGCTAATTCCAGGGCATTTATGTTTTTGCTATGAGTAGTATGTCCATCCAGTAATAGCAAAACTGGTAAATCTTTTGTTGGCTTTACTATATTGATAAAATGTACCAACCATTGTACAAATAGCTCAGAATTTATATAGCCTGATTCTGACACTACTACTAGACTTCCAGGTGGAGCGCCATCTTTCAGCTGTTCATTCATCCTCATTCTTTTGAATATTATCATGGGGGGTACGTAATGCCCAGCTGCACTAGCACATGCTACCATTGTAGTGTTTACGCCTCTCTCCGCACTACTTAACGCACCCACTTGTTTTTTTCCTTTGGCACCTACAACTTTTTGTGTTTTTTTCTGAACCGTCTGAAAACCACTCTCGTCTACATTATATATTCTAGTAGCATCTAGCTTGTTGTCATCGACTTTTCTTTTGCACAAATCAAAGAATTCGTAAACATTTTCCCTATTAAAACCTTTTGCTCGGTTTAATGATGTTGCTTCTGGCTGTCTTAGACTTATTTTATCTTTGTGGCGGCCCATAAACGCATAATACCACGCTTTCCCTGCCATTTGTTTGACTCGATTAAAATTGTGAGGAATAGAATGCTTTTCCGCCAACTGAAAAGCTAGTTTTCTTACATCCTTAATTGTTAATCCAAACATGTGTTCTTCTAGTGAGAGCACATGCTCAACTAAAAGTTGTTCGTCAAATACAGTTGGTCTTCCTTTTGAAATATTTATATCATAAATAGGTTCATCCTTATCCAAATATCTCTTTAAAGTGGCTTTGGGTATTTTATGAATTCGTGCACTCTCATTTAAACCCATGTTGTTATATCTATAGTCAAAAATCGCTTTTTGAAGTTCTTCTAACTTCCATTTAAAGTATTTTTTTTCATTCATCTGCAACAAACATTTACAACAACTTCAGAATTGGGTCCAGAGAGAAATCAAATATTAAATACAGCTTCATCTAGTGACAAAGTAAACATTTCAATTTCAGCCATTCCTCTGGGAACCCTTGAGTTTTCTGGGATAGAAAGTATTTTTACCTAACAATTTCATCCAAATCCGTTCATTAGTTTTGGCGTGAAAGTGGAACAAATAAACAAACATCCATACTTTCGCATTTGTAATATTAGAGTGATGTGATAGTGAGATATTTTTTCATCAATTATGTAATTAAGTATATATATAATTTTATTTTAGGAGATCAAAAATTTAAGAACCCATCTTACTCAAACCTAAGAAGATTTCGAGATTCGTTTTGGTCTGGTAAATTGGACCGGTCCAACTTATCGTTCCAAGCGGTGGTCCATTTAAGCGAACCATAAGAACTCGGAAAAGAAAAATCAACAAAAACATAACCTACAAAATATCTCTAGTTGCTCACTGTCACAGCATTGTTATGAAGCAACGGCATGTGATCTATTAATACACAAACAATAAACTTACCTTAAACTGAGAAATGCCCTTATCAATATCATAAAAATATTACATGAGATGCTTGTAATTTTTTCTATGACAATTTTTACTCACCGGTACGAGTCTTGACAGAAACGAATATGTCTGTATTGCAGTGAAGTGAGTCACAAGTCGCATGGTGTTGTCATTTTTTAAATATAGTTTCTACTATTCGAGATACCATGGTGGTCCAACTTATATGGCGGTCCAATATAATGTATAGCTACGTATAGTGTCTTGTGCCGCGCTACGATGGCGCGTTGCTTTAGCGTGCAATATCCTTAAGTAAAATATCATTGATTTCATTGATTTTTCGTACATAACGAGTGTTGTATATTTGCTCATAAGTATTCTGTATTTCAACTTAACTATTCTTTTATTAGGGTTCCGTAGCCAAATGGCAAAAAACGGAACCCTTATGGATTCGTCATGTCTGTCTGTCTGTCTGTCCGTCCGTATGTCACAGCCACTTTTTTTCCGAAACTACAAGAACTATACTGTTAAAACTTGGTAAGTAGATGTATTTTGTGAACCGCATTAAGATTTTCACACAAAAATAGAAAAAAAAACAATAAATTTTGGGGGCTCCCCATACTTAGAACTGAAACTCAAAAAATGTTTTTTCATCAAACCCATACGTGTGGGGTATCTATGGATAGGTCTTCAAAAATGATATTGAGGTTTCTAATATCATTTTCTTCTAAACTGAATAGTTTGCGCGAGAGACACTTTCAAAGTTGTAAAATGTGTGTCCCCCCCCTGTAACTTCTAAAATAAGAGAATGATAAAACGAAAAAAAATATATGATGTATATTACCATGCAAACTTCCACCGAAAATTGGTTTGAACGAGATCTAGTAAGTAGTTTTTTTTTAATACGTCATAAATCGTAAACCGCAATTTACCTACAACAAACTACAAGTACTTTTATATTATGTTACTTGCTGCTACGGAACCCTTCATGGGCGAGTCCGACTTGCACTTGGCCGCTTTTTTATTGTTCATTCTCGACGATATCTTGTGTATAAGTAATATGTGACTAATGGTATTGGTTTCACAATTATTTATAGTACTATATTTAAGACTAATTATTAGTAACGTGTATTGTGTTACTGTTTGTTAGCCCAAATAAATTTAAAAAAATAATAATGGTTATACATATAATATCATACACTATGAGAGACTATAACTTGAATAAAAGGAATTTTCTTGAAATCGAAGGAAAAAGTTAAAAGAAATCACTTTGAGCGATAAACCCCTTTTTATAGTTTACAATGCGTATAATAAAGAAAAAATAACATTCAATTAAATTTTCTATTCTTAAATAAAATAGTAGATCATTAGCAATAGAAAAACAGCCATTAACAGACAGTTACTGTTATACTTAACCGATCACGGTGTTCATGACCCAAAAATTCTGGCATATTGTCAAATGTTTTTGATGATATAAGATTATTTATAAATATATAACCGCTATTGTTGTTGTCTTGGGATACCTAATTTCCCTTCAATTTGCGTTTTTAATGTAGTTTTGTCAAAAATGCACATTACAGTATTTTGTAGTCACGCCATATTGATTAAGAAGATGATCTCTATTTTTAGTTTAAGGACGCAATATATCCTTCAAAATAACCGATTTATTTATACCATTAATTTTGCACACATGTTAAAACTTCAAGCACTTATAATTCAAATGAAATAAAAAATATAACATGTTTTGGCATAAAAACGCGCATACTGTAATAATAATAAATAATTCAAAAATATTTAAAAACTATCAGAATGTTTAATGTCCTAATAATATAATAAATCATTAAAAAATAAAAAGCCTTTTATTTATGTTTCCAAATAAAAAAAAATACAAATAGGTACGTACTCAATATAAGAACTAATTTTATAGTTTAAGTTATAATATAAATATTTAATTATCATCAAATATTATATTATAAATAATTATAAACTGTTTATAGCTATTTCATTATTTCAACAAACTAGTGTATATTTATTTCTGCTTATTGATATTTAATCCGTGATATATGATATTATTGCGTCTTCCGGTGCGCGGTCGCTACTCCAGAACTTCAGTACCCCAACTGCCATCTGTTCTACGAGCTATGTACCCCGCCCACTGCCAATTAAGTTTAGCAATTCTGTGAGCTATGTCGTCGGTGACTTTGGTTCTCCTACGTATCTCCTCATTTCTGATTTGATCACGTAGGGAAACACCAAACATAGCACCGGAAGACGCAGGCCTCCGACTCGGTGGAGCGACGCCCTGGTGAAGGTTGTGGGAAGCCAGTCAATATGGAAATCCTTGGGGGAGGCCTTTGTCCAGCAGTGGACGTCTTTCGGCTGATGATGATGATTTTGCATGAAATTCCGCGCACGTTTCGCTCGCTCCCGCATTATTTTATAAACCAACTTTTTAATTAATAATATTAACCTAGCCCTAAATCTATTTATACCATTTTCACTTAGTGTAGGTTAATTTAGTCTTGGTTATCTTTTGATACCAACTATTGTCCCAAGACCTGCAAAGAGTAGCCTGTAGGTGGTATTGATTTTTAGCACCGTATTGTTTATTAATAAGAGTTTAGATGACATAATAATTATGTAGAATTACCATTAAGCTTTTATTTCGTACTGATTTTGATTTACAATTATATGCGATAAAAGGGCACTCGGTGTATTAAACATAAATCATTACGTATGCTGAAAGTTTATTTATGTCATAATTATTTTTATTTAGGGCGCTGAGCTATACACTATACAGGTCGCAGTTACGAGGCGTGCGCAATACTGTGAGATCATCACCGATATATGTATAGATAAGTAAATCATTACCTCATCATCAGTCAACGGACTGTAAGCACCACATCTATGAAATGATTAAGTGTTTTATATAGAGTCCAAAATAACAGGTGTAGGACCATCCTACGTTTATAAAGTAACACCTGCGACTAAGCAGATTAGACTAGGAAAATGTACAATTACATTAAATCTGTAATACATATTTTTAAAGAAACCCCGAAAACGACACGAAGCGTCATACTGAGTCACGAGATTCAAAATAATGTCGGTGTATAGTATAGGTACATATACTACCAGTGCGAGTAAAGCACAAAACCACACCAATTCATACACAATACGTATACAAGCATAAATGTACACGTAAGTTGCGTAATTACAGCATAGAATTCCTTGGCAATGACATTCAGTTTACTTCTGAAATAGATAATGCACGCTCAGTCGTCAGCAGAGTAGTTTTGAATATTCCACTGTTACCAGAACTTCATAAATATAGCCATTTAGGAAACTCAAACGATATTCTCACTATACTGCAACTGTATTGTCCACGTTTCACATTTTGGCTAGATTGCAAAACGAGCAATAAAACAGTAAAGGCTTGCAGCGTAGCGTAGGTATACTGGCAAAGATGGGCGTATTAATTTTATATTTGGAATGAGAACTCAAAGCTTGGATAAATAAGGAGTGCAATCACGAATAAAATACTGAAAATAATATAAAGGGATCCCCTATTTAATTTCTTCTACCACAAGGTGGACTTTGATAATATAGTTAAACTTGCTGAAACATGTGGCTCAAACCAAACTCACTGTAAGTCAATGGTGGAAGCCTAAGTTCTACTGAGGATGTCTTCCAGCTGATATAATCATCATCATTAATCTGTTCTTCACGATATTATTCGTATCTACATATTTTCAACGAAAAATAGTCTGTCATGGAGTAATCTGTCTTTTGAGGCCTCACTTCGTAAACTTCATTCAAATGTTTTTAACAGCAAATAAAGTCGCAGCAATAGACGCTAGTTTTATATTATCGTGGTAAAAACTAGCTTGATGTTCGCGATCTGGCCGCACGCCAGCGCAGCGCTACTTCCGTCCTCCTTGTGGGCACACGCTACGGATTCCTCAAAAAATTATATGGCGACGCACGTTTAAGATCACGATAAAAAAAAAAATACGTGCAAATAATTGTGTGAATACTATGGTATAGGGTGAACAGCGTGCTGCTACGGAGAGATTTTCAAACAAAACATTTTTACACGCCCGTTTTAGTTCTGCGTGTTCCTAAGTTTATGTTTTCTTTTTTTCGCAAATTTTTCAAGTGTTTCGCATGCTAGTACAATCATTTCGTATTTATGTTTTAAGAGAATTTCATTCATTAACGCACATGCCAGAAATAAATCGTTTTCCAATGTAAAAGCGATTAATATTTAGTTACGTAGTTCGGTTTCATAGACATTTAATATTGTATAAAAATGAAAATTATTTTAGAATATTAACAATAAAATCATGTCTGGTGAAAAATAAAATCTATAAAAACTAATTAAAACGCCATTCAGACTTTTTATGACCTTGAAATACTCACAAATTACGAAAATTAGAAGTTTCTTTGTAATCTATAAAGTTTCGTAAAAAACCATTACATTGGTCCATTTCTCAAGGGAATTTTATAAAAAATGAAATTCGTTACCCATAATGAAGAAACAAAAAGCCGTCATACACGTCTTGTGTACACAGCGGAAATTCGTGTCATGCGTAAACTCGCTGAATAAGAGGATATCGGGTCGCTGTGCTGGTAGCTATGTATAGCTTTTTATACCTTCGGAGTAGATATTTATAGGTATAGCAGTAGATACAAGTAATTGGGGGTCGATGTCTGTGTCGGTACCATCGGTCGGTACGTTGCTTGCTACTGACCTATTTGCACGAGTCGAGTCAATCCCTCTGGTAACCCGCAGCGCTGCGTAACCATGCTTATAAACACATATTAAGATTTAAGCGTTCCTGATTTTTACGAAAATAGAGAAGACGTTATTCGTGTCGAAAGAGTTTTAGTATTATGTAGTTTTTTTTTAAAAAAAAAGGTTCATTCTTATCTGAAAAGTTAATTGAAAAACATAGTCTGCGCGGTGATACATTTTTTGATGCGGCACCAAGTATATCCAGCGCAATTTTTTTTTAAGGACTACACGGAAAAAAAGAGTTATTTTTTTGCGCCAAGAGATTCTGATGTCTTGGATTTGATTCTTACTGCAGAAATAATATTTTTCAAAACCTAAGTTTTAGCTCTCACAATAAAAATATAAATGGCATACATGTAGCTTTTACAAGAACTCGTATAATAAAAAATGGAAGTGGGAAAAAGTCGTAAAGTGATTTCTACCTCCCTCCTCTTTTGTGTCCCAAATCGCAATTTTTCAATGTTTCTGTGAAAGCGGTTAAAAATACAACAAAACGGACAATGAATGAAATATTCTCCATTAAAATTATCTACGATAATCGTCTTGGAAGTATGTATGTTGACAGGTCATAGTTTTCATATTATGCTTACGTTTCTTCCATTAGCTTTTAAAATTTTACGAAAATGCAGTCCTAGCTGGGGATTTAATTTGATTTTGGATCAAGAGCCCAAACTTTGCATTAATATTTCTTAAGTAGTTTTAAGTGGATAAAACCCGGGAGGCATCGGGGGCATTACGGGGATGACGAGGGGAGGCAGCGAAAGTTTCATAAGTTTGAGCCCTTCATCTTAAATCGAACTAAATCTCCAGCTAGGACTGTATTTTCGTAAAAAGTTAAAAACTAATGGAAAAAACGCAAGCAAACTATAAGACCTATCAACATACTTCCAGGACGAATATTGTATAGAATATTTCATTCATTACCAGTTTTGTTGTATTTTTATCCGTTTTCACTAAAACATTGAAAACTGCCATTTTGGGCACTAAAGAGTGGGGAGAACAGGGGTAAAAATCATGGATGTTGCGAATATCCGCATCCGCATCCGCATCCGCAAATGTGGAGCTTCGGCATCGGTTTTGATATCCGCATCCGCAATTTTCAATGCGGATTTCATGCGGATGCGGATCTAGAGCAGCATAGCTAGTAATTGTAATATTCAGTTACAGGAATTTAATTTTGTACATTGTTTAAAAATTAATTTCATTGTTTCATTCAAATTATTTATTTTCAAGTAAGTAACAAAGTACATCATTACACCAAAGGCAGCAAAGTTACTATTTACCAAATATAAAGGTCCATTTTAACTTTGATTATAAAGTATTTAATTATTTAATCAAAAATTTTGGGATTAGTATCGTTTTATTTTTATTAACGGTAGGTGCGCCCATACAAATTTTCTTTAAAAATCTTAAGATCCACATCCGCGGATATGAGCCTTTAAATACCCGCATCCGCTTCTGTGGATTTAAAAAAATCTGCGTCCGCAACATCCCTGGTAAAAATCACTATACGACTTATTCCCACTTCCATTTTTTAGTGCACCTGTGAAAGGTACATTTATATGCCAAGTTTCATTATTTCTGCCGGATGGGACCAGGTTTGAAGCTAAGAAGCCGCACTATTACAGACTAGCAAAAAGTTGTCCTTTTAATATTTAAATAAGTCACCGTGTCCATAAAACCGATTGTTTTCGCTCTTAAAACCAAAAATCAACTCGACATATTTGTATATAAAACTTAATAATTATGAGTATAATGTATATACTAAGCGGAAAAAATTACTTCAAGTTCATTATTTCGATATCATTTATTTATGTTATACATTTTTCTTAAGATTTGATGACTGTATAACAGTTGTGGTGTTGGTGAATCATTCGACATTGGAGTTTCGTTGGACTCATAATTAAATCTTCAATATTTAAAACGCTAATGTTTGCCACATTTCGTGTTCTATTGTGGTTGTGGAATATCATATTTTTTAAAAGAAGCAAAATTAAATGAACAAGTCTTTGTAAATTATTCTTATCACTTCATTTCCGACTTAATATCAACTTAAAATACCTCTTTAAATATAAATGATAAAATTTTTGTACTCACATTATGTTGATGCAGAGTTAGGACCACGTTGTCGAAAGCAGAAGAATTTGAGAGAGCTTCTGAACTGCCGCGAAGTAGTTCTGCTAGCAGGTCAGCGCCAGGTTTCACTCCAATCAGCTTTGAAGGGGATGATGTCGCTCTCACATGCGTGGGACCACGTGTCCTGACATCAATCCTAGGTGCTGCACCTGAACTTGATTTCCGACAAGGTACGGTAGCATCTGACATACTCCTTCTGCCTACTTCCACTGAACGACATGTAGGTGCTTCCAAATTTTTTCCAAACGGAGTCCTACTAAACTGATTTCGTCTAGCTTCAACATCAGAAGCGTCCGATGGGCTGTATGGTGAAGGTGATGCCGTCCTATCTCGTGAACAAGTGTCACTCTCAGCTTCTGATGGTGAATCACCTCGAGATATTACACCATACTTCCTCCTTGTCCGATAAGAATCCTCGTCTCTTTCATCTGAGCTTTGTTGTGAAAACCGTGCTCGTCTTAATCGCAAATCTTCTGACCTAGGCCATATTGTGGTGGATCCTTCACATGGACTTGGTGGTCCGTTTGTACAGGAATCGTCTGACTTATCTCCTAGTAACGAAGAAGTTCTTGTTTCTGCTGAAAGACGCATTTCCTGGAGAGAAGCATCACTATTTTCTCTTTTACAACCATTAACTGAAGAGGATTCTTCCTCTCCTCCATCATCACTAGCTGTTGTTATATATATACCTTTCCTTCTCTTACTTTTATCTGACGTCCGGCGTCTCTCTCTAGCTCCAAGAGGAGCAGGTGTACAAGGGTTTTGGACTGCTGCCAGAAGGTGGGCCACTTGTTCACTAGTAATGGTCTCATCTTCTTTTTCCCTATCTAACGAACAATCTGATGTAGCATCAGACCGCTGAAGTTCATCATTTGGCAATTTGTTCGACCACTGTTTCACTATACACTCATACACCGGCACAGGAATTGACTTCTCTATTGAGTCTTCTCGATCGACAGAGAAATTACTACACTCACAATCTACATTAACACACGCGTTTTCAGGAGGATCAGGAAGTGGTGGGAATGCAAACGGTTGAGCTGGTTCTAGAGGGGATGCACCTTCGCTATGTGCTTGCGCACTATCTGCTTGTGAGCCATCACTCTCTTCACGCAGTTCATGTAATACACGCGGTGCCATCAGAGCAGGCAAACTTCCACTTGCTTCTGCTGCTGTTTCCTCCCGCACAGGTGGTACTCGCCTCGGCAGAGGATGCGTAAGCGATCGAGAACCCAACTGTTTGTGTAATGCATCAGCAGGTGGAGATCGCGCTGCAGGAGATGCATGAGACAACAGACCTTCATCTGAACCAACCGCAGAGTCAACAGAAGCAACTGAACCACCTTCGGTAATATTTTCTTCAGTCACACTCCCTGTTTCGATATCTCGGCTAGCATTTGATATTCCCGCACGTTCAGTATTAGTTTTGAATATTCGTTGCCCGAAGTCAAATATTGAAGGCTGGCGATTGAAGCCTTTGTAGTACTTATCAGGCGCATAATCACCTTGCGAAAAAGATGCACTGCGATAAGGTATCGTTTTTTGAGCGTAAGATCCAACAATTGACCGAGGCTCAACACGTACTAAAGTTATTTTATGATCAAAATCATCGTAGCGGTCAACTGAAACACCTCTTGGAGGACTGTGACGATGGCGAGATCTGGGAGGAGGCACCGGCGGAAGTACGGGTGCCGAATGTGGCGGGAGCGGCGGTGGTGGCGGTGGAGGTGGTGTCGTATTAGGCGGCGTCGTATGAGCTCGCAGCAGGCGTTCAGTGAGATCTCGTAGACGTTTCTGACGCGAGGGCCGTTCTTCGCGCCCGCTGCGGCCCAAATTTCGTTGAAAACGCTCCAGCGTGCGGCGATCAGGCTTGGCGCGGCCTAGACACGCCGCCACCGCCTCCTCAGAGCAGCAGCGACAAGGGCAGGCCCGCGGCGGCGGAGCGCGGCGTACGGCGTATCGTACCGCACCCAGCGTCACGTACGGAGACCTGCGCACACGAAGGTGTATATTTAAATTAGATACATGTAAGCGTCTGCACGCCAAAAAGCTTGGCGGCGAATGCGCCGGATTTAGAGCGGCCAGCTTCCCCCGCTATCCGCTGCTGAATTCCGGGAGGATTCCCCGCGACCCGCTCGTCCACGGTTCAAGAGTTATATTCGATTCCACTTTTAAAATACTCACTTAAATAATGGTTAGCAGCTACTCGACCTATCTGTTATTTATTATGTAGCATGTCGAGTCTATATACCTATTTATATTTAAAAGAATCAGCTTATGCGATAAATCTAGTTATGGGAACATATTTAGAACACATGACTACCGCAGTGACAGAGTAAGGGCAGCCGGTGCGGTAGCAAGATAGACAGACGGAAGACGCTCGCCTATAAATAGGCGACTTTTCGCGATTTAGCGACAGTTGCGACCTCGTAACAATGTTTACAGTTTTTGCTTCTATTTATGTAATGGCAGATAGTTACAATAAACAAATGCCCACAAGTTTATGCCATTCGTGACCGTCTTCGGCATCATTTACAAAAAAAATACCTAAGTACATACATACATACATATATCTTCATGAAACGTTTTGATCACATCTCTAGATAGGAAAGTACGAGTAATTATAAGTAGATAAGAATCGGTATTTTTTGCGACTAAGTGCAAAGATCATTGCGCTTGTTGATTCTTAGAAAGGCAGAGAAAACTCACAAGACAAAGTTATGTTTTAGCATAAATAAAAAAAGAGGTAAATACAGGGGACCTGGTGAAGTCGCGCCTTCTTCGCGCGCCATCTTGCGGCGATCGCGGGCGCGCGTCCGAAGCCATCGGCGGTCACGTGACGCCGCGCATGCTAGCGCCCGCTACGCGCGTTCTAGAACAAAGCAAGTAAATTACACACTTTTCCACGAACAACACATCAATTTAAACAGAATAAACGTGAATTGATTGCTGGGATGTATTTTATTAGTTGTAGTACAGGACTTAGGGCAAAGAGGATTCACAAGGATTTCAGGAATTGTAACTGGGTTTAAATCGAGAATTTTACTTAGATTATTTTCGACAGATTTCCCAAAATTAGGAGGTACTTACACAAGTCGTCTATACAGTGTTTTTCAAGTAAAAAAATTCTTGCGACCCCCCTAGGGCCACAAAAAATACAAAATTTTAATGATTTGAAAGACTACGTTTATAATTTTCTACAATTAGAAAAATGATTTACTTATAAACGTCTCCAAAATAGAACTACGTTTTGAAAAATTGTTAAAAAATAAACAGGACCAGTCTTCTCACTGAAATCGTATTTTTTAATTGCAGTATAGGACCTATAACCACTTACTTTTTCTTTTCCCGCGACTCCTTTAGGAAGGCTTCGCGACCCCCCAGGGGGTCGTGACCCACAGGTTGAAAAACACTGGTCTAGTATACAGGTATTCAAGGAAAAGTGTGCGTTTTGGCCAAAGTGGTTTGGATTGATGCGCGTAGATTTTACGTATTACATCCTATACAGAGCAAGTTATGAAAACAAAACTATCTACCTTACGAAATTCATATTTTTCTGACCTCCGGAGCAATAGTATAATTTATTGAGTCCCTATACAAAAAAATGGCTAAACAGGTGATCAGAAATGGCAAAAAACGGAACCCTTATGGATTCGTCATGTCTGTCTGTCTGTCCGTCCGTATGTCACAGCCACTTTTTTCCGAAACTATAAGAACTATACTGTTGAAACTTGGTAAGTAGATGTATTCTGTGAACAGCATTAAGATTTTCACACAAAAATAGAAAAAACTCAATAAATTTTGGGGGTTTCCCATACTTAGAACTGAAACTCAAAATTGTTTTTTCATCAAACCCATACGTGTGGGGTATCTATGGATAGGTCTTCAAAAATGATATTGAGGTTTCTAATAACACTTTTTTCTAAACTGAATAGTTTGCGCGAGAGACACTTCCAAAGTGGTAAAATGTGTGTCCCCCCGCCCTGTAACTTATAAAATAAGAAAATGATAAAGCTAAAAAAAATATATGATGTACATTACCATGCAAACTTCCACCGAAAATTGGTTTGAACGAGATCTAGTAAGTAGTTTTTTTTTAATACGTCATAAATCGTAAACCGCAATTTATCTTTCATTTAATCAACTCAAATATAACTACGGAACCCTTCATGGGCGAGTCCGACTCGCACTTGGCCGCTTTATTTTACTATTGTTGTTCAAAATGATGCGAGTAGTATCCCTATAGTTAAAGGGTCCTACACCAATTTTGTTACACCCAGTAAATATAGAGCCAGTTACGAAAACAAAATTAAGTATACCTTACGAAATTCATATTTCTCTGAGTTATGGAGAGCTATAAAAAGTCATTCTACTTAGCTACGCCTCATTATCAGCCGAAAGACGTCCACTGCTGGTCAAAGGCCTCCCCTCCATAGTAGTTGAGTATTATTTAGCTACGCCTACCTGTACTAAAATCTTTGAAATACTTAGGTAAATGAAACAAACAGAAAATCTACAAAAAAGGTGAAAGGAAACAAGTACTTAAAAAAGGTTATAGTGCAGTGCCATCTGATTTACATACGTATGTAACTTTATAAAACCGCTAGTGATTTTACAAAACAGCGCCGTTTTGTAAAACAGCTGAACGACTTTTAGCGGTTTTTCATAATAACTGGGCTTTAATACACAGAATTGCATAAACGTTTTGCGTTCATAAATGCAGCGGGTCAACGATTAGAGGTTTTGTAAAACAGCGTGAAATTAAACGTCAGATTGTAGATTTTAGTTCTAAATTTTGTCACTCGTGGCTCTCACAACAATAATGGCGTCCGAAAAAGAAAGTCGTTTGCCGAAATTTAAATAAATCGAGTAATGTGAGTGAAAATGATCTTGACTCAAGTGAATACAGTGTTTTAGGAACAGGTTTAATAAAAAGTTATCAGAGTTTTATGAAAAATATACCTATAACTGAAATTATTATTTAAATTATTAAGATACGAAAGATACTGTTTTCTATTGTCATAAGCTGTTTATTGTGTTAAGATTTATTGAGATTAATAACATGGTTAAAATGTTATAGTTTATCTTTATTAATTATAAGTATTATTTGTAATTTGTAGCCATTCTACAATACGTCTAAACGTGGTTAGCAGTTTGGGTAAACGTAGCGCAATGGCAATCCATCTGAACGTCATTTAGCTGTTTTACAAAACCGCGGTGTTTTGTAAAATCACTAGCGGTTTTGTAAAACAGCGGATTATACAATCCATCTGCGACATTTACATTACAGATAGAAACAATGCTGGAAAATCCACGGAAAACAACTGAAGACGTGACGTGCAACTACTCGCGCCCTCTGTGAGCACTTTTCCGTTCTAAAATCCTGCCAGTTTTCTTTAGCATATAATTCTTGTTTGGCAGGCAGAATACATTGTATTTATATTGCAATATTACAGATGTCGCTTTTGGTTGGGTTCTCAAATTTATTAGACTTGGGACACATTTTTAGTCTGAGAATTTGGGTGTAAATCTGAGGAAGGTATAGCCGCGATCGTCAAAATCCAATGAGTTTTTATTCGAAATCGAAAATTTTGCATCAAAATTTATATTATCTGTAGGAACTGTATATTAATTTCATTGAAATGACTGGCAGACAATAGGCGTAGTAAGTAGGCTTTAGAAAAAAAATTTAATAATTTGGGTTTAATAATAATAATATCCGGGACAAAATCACACACGGTCATCTGGCCTCAAACTAGGATTCCCTGTATCTTGGGAACCTGAGAATGATATATATACACATATACATTTAAATACATATACACCCGGACTCAGAGCATTCTATTCTGCTCATCACAGAAAAGTTTGCCCTGTGTGGGGATCGAACCCACGACTCTCGCATCAGAGGTCAGGATCGCTAACCACTTAGCCACAGAGTCACCGAGGGTTTGTTTGTAATATACCTCCCAGAAGAATATACCTACTATCTAGTCATTAACAAAATTACAGTAACGTACTTTTCATTATATAGGAACGTTCGAGCGATTTTAGGAAAATGGTAAATGAAGTATTTCAAAAGTAGGTACCTACATCTAAATCTGTCCGATTGGTTTTTTGCCATGACAATACTTCCACCATAAAAAATAAACTTAAACACTTCGAGAAATGAAAAAAATATGTATCTATTCGACGTTATACGTTATACGAGTAAATACGTACTTTGAGGCGCTAATTTGTAGAGTTCTAAATTAACTCCCTACTCCCTAGTAGTTGATTATTTAGACCAATCGTCATTTTTTTTATTATTATTTAGTATGGATTCCTTCCACAACCTACACAGTACCTTGGACGTTGCGTTGGATCGTAGCAGTGGTCCGGCGCTGGTGCGACTTTGCTCGGAATTGTCAAGTTACGTAATATGCACGCCGGCTTTCTAAGGGAACAAATGGTGCGAACCTCTAAGAGATATTTTTGTACACACTAAGTACCTTCAATCATAAAGATATTAGCGATCGTACGAATTTTCTGAGATCTACCTACCTACATTATCCAGGTAGGTCTAAATCGAAGGTCTAAGTAAACCTAACATAGGTTTATATTTTGATACGACTTCTAATTTCATGTTAATATTGAGAAGGCAACACGATATTCAGTGAACCAAGATGGCCTCGGGGCGCGGTTTACCCATTAACCGCAATCAGGGGAAGTGTAACTTGAAATTTTGGCATTTACTCTCAGTAATTAAGTGTATGTAATAAATAAAAAATAAAAAAATACATTTACATTTAATTATAGTGGCCAATCTTAATTTCGTCTAAAGGGCTTTCAGTAATATGTTTACTACAGCATGTCTTACGGCTTGTATGTGTCAGAGACAAGTTATATTTTTTCTCTGCTTGTGTACAAGAAGTCGAAACAAAAATTCTATAGATCATAGATCGCAAACTAAACTTGTCGAATGAGGCTGAAATTTAAATTGTCTATTTTGGCTCAGTGGTTAGCATTCCTGACTGTGATCCGAGGGACGTGGGTTCGATTCCCTCTTAGGGCAAATATTTCTGTGATCAGCAAATTCGTTTCCTTTGTATCTGGGTGTAATATATCTAAAATATGTTGTCTAAACTTATATGTATGTATGTACATATATCAGTCTCTCGATCCCATAATACAAGGAATCTTAGTTTGGGACCGGATGACCGTGTGTGCTTTGTCGCGGTTTTTTTTAAATTATCTTATATCTTATATATGTGGTAGAGGCCCCGACCGGTAATTTTGTTATGGTACGGTTTGAGGGATAGAAAAGAAAATTCTGTATGGTGCAAAAACATAATTTGCACACACACTGCATAAAAATATGGTAGAGGCCCCGACCGGTAATCGAGTTATGGTACGGTTTGAGGTATAGAAAAGAAAATTCTGTATGGTGCAAAAACATAATTTGCACACACATTGCATAAAAATATTATGTAGTAATACTAGTAGGTGAGCAAAGCAATTTCACTCAATGATAAAGTATTACGTATTTTTTGTTATGACGCGCGGCGCGGTTATCATTTACTAAGGTCAATCACCTATAATCAGCCTATCAATGATAGGATATTCCCAATAAAGTTTCCAAGGCAATGAAAGCATTTATCTAATGCCTATTCGATTTCAACGACCGAGCGCCTGAATCAAAGACTCCTTAGTCTGAAACCGAGCTCAATATATGATTTGTCTTGGGATTCTTCTGTTCAGATTGCTATACTGTGCTTGCTATTTTGGCCAAAACTTCATAATAGCTTTTACTTCTACTCATAGAACTAAACAAGTTTCTTCTATGCTCTATCCGCAAAATTTACCATGGAATTGGACCTTGCCTTTGGAATTGTTTCCTTAGGTTCTTTAGGGAAAAGTCTCATGAGTAAAAACCACAGCGAAAGCTTCCCGGGAAGTCCGAAATAGCCCTGTGTATTATACTCATGGTAACTGTAATACAACAATGAAAACCGCATTAAAATCGGTTCAGTCAAACGCAAGATAATCGCGGACAAACATATATAAGGTGCTACTTTATTAGTGCCCGATATTTTAGTCAGTGCTTCTACTCCTGATTCTGATCAACTTTCCCCAAGAAACTCATAGTCAAATCGCAAAAAAATTTTTGGACTCTTCATACAAATTGATCAGCCGAGCGGCCAAATTAGTATAAAGAGTCCAATTTTTTTTTTGCGATTTGACTATGGGTTCCTTAGGAAAAGTTGATCAGAATCAGGAGTAGAAGCACTGACTAAAATATCGGGCACTAATAAAGTAGCACCTTATATACAAACATACATACAGGTCAAACTGAGAACCTCCTTTTTTGAAGTCGGTTAAAAAGGGAAAAAAGCAAAAAACAAATAGCAATTAGCAGACTTTCATAATTAATGTGCTGTAAGCCCCAGGTTATTTTGGAGAAATTCGTTGCTGTAAGTTAGTTAGCTTACAAATTTTATACAGAATGTTAATAAAATGCGTTTGAAGTTTTAAGGATTTACTCAGAATCAAGTATAGAATACAGGAAATATATTGAAAAAATCCGATCTACATTTTTTTTTTGTTTCCCGTACTAAATCTGAATAGTGAATCAAGAATTTGTATGGGAAAATGGAAAAAAATAAATGTAGATCGGATTTTTTCAATATTTTTCCTGTATTCTCTACTTGATTCTGAGTACCTAACGTCTTAAAATTTCAAAAGCACTTATTTTTAACTCTATATTATCAGATGTGGGATGCTGGGCATCACGATAGATTAACAATGGGGTAGTTGACTGTTATCATCTGAGTTACTTTTTATCAAAGGTCAAAAAGGACCATTTGTTCTAAAATGTTTGAAATTGTAAACGATGACGTCATTATGCAATGGCGTACTTATTACGAATTTCATTTTACATACATACAAAATAAATTGTACAGTTCAAGATTGACTCATTAGACGCAGATCCTAAGTACAATAACGCGCTGTAGACTTATTTTTAGAAAAGGAAATTTTAGACGAAATCTCAATAGGTACCTATCTACTATATCACTGAACTTTCAGCGAAAACCTTATCAACTTTATCTTCTGAAAGCGAAGCGAGCTCGAATTCACTAGCATAGTTTACGACGTCATAGCACAGAAAATTCTAAATCTGTCGTGATGGATGCCCATAGGATCCCACTTACACTGCAAATATAAAAATTTAATCCCATCAAATAATAAGAACTATAATCCTATGAGCGCAACACTTCATCACCATTTAATTTAACAAAATAATATTTGCGTTTGCGTTTTGCTATAATAGCCTATGCTGTGTTCCTGCGGTACGATGAATAAGCTCACGCACATGTGACTTAAGAAGTTTGCAGAGATACAGTGTAATCCTATGTGGAATTGACGCGAACCGTACGGCCTCTAGGGTTAAATGAACTTACATATTATTGACCTTCGAATTTGTCGAACCCTGGGCGGAATTGAAATTTTCTTATACTGTTTCTTACTGTCATGTAGCTAAGTATTTTGTAGAAATAATATTTTTCTATATGAACTACACACCTACATAATGCGAAGAAATACAAAAACCATCGATAGCCATAAAATAGATGACATACTAATCAGTGCCGTAAATAGCCTTTTTTGCGCCCTGAGCGAGCTTCTAAAACTGCGCCCTTGTTTTTTTTTAGATATTATAGGTACCCTAGAGCAATGCTATGTATAGGCCTTCTTTATTTCATTCAGGGTGATAAAATAAAACTTGGTGTTCGTGGACCAATTATGTAATAATTTGCGCTGCCAAAAAAATGAGCGCGATGTTTTGTCTAATTTAATAAACGTTTTTGATGATACTGGCATGTAGGCACGTATGTGTTGGAATCGAGCACTAGGGGCGCAGCGGGAACTTATCAGGAGCAAACCGAAAAAATAATAGTCCTGCCTGGTCTGGCCTTTCTTGCGCCCCCCAGAGTCTACGCCCTGTGCCTGGGCACCGGTGGCACCGCCCTATTTACGGTACTAATACTAATACATAAATTGAATACCTATTCAGGTATCTGGAATTAGGTAGTTAGTTAATTGAGCTGTAAATTATAGTATACTTATGTCTCTTTGTATGTATTATTTCCGCAAGACAAGATAAATATCTATTATAGCCATAAAATGCCAAAAAATCTCCAAAAATATAATTTTGTACCTTTCGGAGTACTTAAACTACTCACTCATTGGCTAGTGCTATTGAGGTTCCTGTTTTACAACAAGGCCTCCACGGAAGGTCGCTCTTTTAAAAAGGTCAATGTTTTGATTTATAAATATTCTGGCACTTACAATATCAACCTACCTTAGCAAGTACAATAAAAATGTTAAGGCAGTGACGAGGTTACTGTGTGTACACATGTCCACGTGAAACACGTGAAACACTTCGTTATTATTGTATATTAAGTACCTATGTCTCTTATTCAAATCGTCTAGAAAATAGGACAGTCTTGGTTTGGTGAATGGAAAAGTTTTAAAGTATAATGAGATTCTTTAAGTATTGATAGTTTCTTAGTACATCCCAGTATAGTAAAGTCTACCTATTCCACATGTTATTTCATTTTTTGGCCTATTTTTCAAAAACCTTAATGTCCAGAATTTCATTTTACCTGTAAAAACCTCACATCACATCAGTCCAATATTTATTCGAAGTAAAAACACCTTACACTTTTCGAGGGTATTTTTTTGACAATCTTATACGAAGCTCCTACCACTTGGAACCCAACATTTCGAGAAGTGTTTGCGGAGAAAATCCCTCTAATATATATATTTTTTTTTCAAATAAATGTCTTATATGCTTTTATACATCATCTATACAAAATTTCTTATACGTATGTTTCTTTTTATTTATCGCACACTACAGAAATAAAACATACCTATTTAATTTTGTTCTGAGAGATTTGACGAACAAAACTTCGCTTAGTAAAAAAATATGCAACTTCACACAAACTTAAGTTAGTTAAATTACTTTAGTTTAATTTTTAACCTTAAAAACAAAAACAATTTAAACTTTGCTACGCCCCATCATAAAGTTAAAGCGAAAGAAACTCCATGTCAAAATATTCAAGGCTTATCTGAAAAACTATATCCGATTATTATAGTACAAAAAAAATACTTTTGCTAATAAATAATATATGTATTACAAAAAAAAATATTGTGTAGGTACTTTTACTGAAATTATTTTTCAGAAGGTACTAACAATAACCGACTTTATACTATAGTGGTAACTGGTAAGTACACTACTTTTAAGATCATTGTTTCCCTCAGGAAGTCATGATATATGTCAAAGAGAATGAAGTTCCACGTAAAAAACCCAGAAAAGTATGGTGCGTAAGCTTGTAATTTTATAAGCTTCAATAAAAGGAAGAGGTTCTCTAGTCATCTTTTTTAATTTTTTACCAATGTTAAAAACAATAACAAATCCATGAAAAATAATCAACTATAAAAAAATAATAAACAAAATAGTTACATTAATAATATAGAATTTTAATGGATATACATAATATGATAATTCCACCCATCGATATATCATAAAACTGAATAATAAAGTCATATTTCTTTCCATACTAATAAATGCTAAGCCGGTTATGATTAACTTCTTAATCAATAAAATAAATATCAAATTGTGAGGAAATCTCACTATCAGCGGTAAGACGAGAGCTTAAGGCTGAGAGCGGTTTGAGACGTGGTTATACATATCATTTTTTTGAATATTTACCACCCATTTATTTTTATACCCACCTGGGATTTGTGTTATCTTTGAAATAATCGTATATTTATAAAATAATGTTTTGTTTGTATTCTTACGGATTTTTTTTGTTTTTTACTAATTTACCAAATTTCTACCAAATTTTTAACCGATTTTTTAACCATAAGACTTATCATAAGGCGCATCTGCAACTAAAATCTCCGAGTCTAAGATGGAGCACGCTATCCCAAAATCTAAATAAACATCTAAAATAAACCCTAAAATCAAACTGCAAATCGACATGGTTACGAAACGCAAAAGAATAATTTCTTCTAAAGACATTTGTCTCTAAGAGAAATAGAATTCGTAAAAGTTTTGTTCTTTGAATAAATATATATAAATGCGTAAGTCGATGTATAAGTCAAGGGTCTTTTGTAAATTATGAATTGAAAGGACTACTCCACGCTGTTGGTTCATTGAATGTAATTGCAATATACGGTAGACTTTATATTTCTAGTATTTTATATGACATATTGTAGCAGATTTAATACTTAATAATAAATTGGGTGTAACATAGGAATGCGCAGGAGGCAGTTGCCAAGAGCTAGCAGTCTCATGTACGTGACTATTTTATTACTACAACCAACAGCGCCGCGGCAAAATCAGAGATGCGTTCTCTCTCTACTTTGTAATGCCAAGCTTCCTTCGTTCTATCTCCAAATTAGAGGGAATAAAAATTATATAGTAAATGAATTTATAGGAATACAAAAAAAGTGCTACGAATACATAATTCATTTATTTTACAATTTATTGTGTACAGACAGACACTTGCAAAATACAACTTAACAGAGTGTATGTTACACAAAGGCTCAAACTTATTTCTAATATAAATTTCTTCCAGCAGACCCGGATGAAGGAGAATTTTAACTGAGATGGCAGAAAAGCATGTACAAAAACATATAGTTGTTTTAGGGAGAATCAACATATTTCAAATTCAGGTACTCATATAAGGTACCTTTTTTATTTTATTACTATACTAGGTCTCTCTCACAATTTAACCGTGTCATCCACAAGTAATAGACGGCAGTTGCCTGGTTTTGAGAGACATGTAGGGCATTGAGATTTTTACCTACGGACGTGTACAACGCGACCATCCTACACATCTAGAAATCAAATGTGCAGGTTTCCTCACAATGTTTTCCTTCACCGTTAAAGCAATCGATATGAAAATGTACGTAAGTTCAGATAAAGTCATTGGTACATTGGCCAGGATTTGAACCCAAGACCTCTGGTTAGGAGGTCGGAGTCACCCGCGGAGCCACCGACGCTTTTTAGGGTTCCATTGTCAACAAGGAACCCTCATAGTTTCGCCATGTTCGTCTTTCTGTCTGTCTGTCCGCGGCTTAGCTCAGATAATATTACTTTAACTTATTGTAAAATATTGATAATAATTACAATAGTATAACTACGAAGCCCAACACTATGCGTGGTGGAGATGCACTTTTATATTTAATACCTACTTGTGCCTGAATTTAAGACATATTGGAACAATCTTTCTCGTATGTAAAATAAATAATGTGTTAGTTTGTACGGCACATAGCACACGACGACGCCTGTGGCTGTGCCCAGTCAGCGCCTCAAATGGCACTAGCCACGTTATTGAATAATTCTTAATTACATGCACACTCACTTGAGTGTTTCTCTTCAACAAAAGAAACGTTATTGTATTATTGTAATGTGGCATTATAATGAGTGACTATGATGTTCGAAATAGAAAACTATTCATGGTCTTTTGTATGCATACAGTGAAGATTAACGGGTAATTAACTGAGTACTTTAATGTACCGGTACTTTGAGTCGAGGGAAAACACTTGTTTTGTAGATATTGTAGCGCCTTGTTCTTCTCTCGCCTGCTTGTGAACAAAAATATCCGATGAGTATTGTCTAATAACATTACTAGAATGTCCAATGATCATAAACAACCGATCAACTGGCCCCTAAACTTACCCCTAGTTTAAGAATCCTAGTTATTTTAGTAGGCGTGGGAACCAGCTCTTGGCCACACTTGCATTGTATTATTTTGTATATTTTTAAACATTGTACACACATATTCAACACTATTGAGTAATTAAATCTATCCGCCCAAGAAAAGTTTTCCTTAAATAGAATCGAAGCCATGACCCTCGTTTACCAGATAGGAGAGTAACTATTATACCACCGAGACATACCAAAGGTATATTACTGGCGGAAATCGGGAAAATGCCTAATTAAAATAACAATAACTGCTAAGTTAAAATTACAATATTATCTTCTAAGTTACAAAAATGCAGTATTCAGATAAATCAATTATTATGATGACTTTCCAATTATTATTAATTTTGTTTTAAAGTTAAGTACCTATATGTTTTACAAATATTTTTTTATAAATAAAATTGGTGCGTTAATATTATTTTTTTAATTCTATTCTGATAAATAACGGTAATTTTGTACTTATAGTTAACGGAAACCGAAGAATAAATAAATAAGCACAGTAAACATCATCTACATAATAATATCACCATAAGTTTACTAAGAAGTACTTGCCGCTAAACAAGAACATGTATGTATAATTTGTTTGCACCTATGCGAAATTTCGCTAATTCCTTAGAAGCCTCCTTTAGCAGGATCAAACAGAGTTCGTGTGAAATAAAGTTGTTTACACCGAACGGTTTATGTAAGTCTCCCCGGTACTAACATTACAATAATTAGTGATGGGCCGAATGTACCTTTTGCCGAAGTTCGGCATTGGTCTGACCGAAGATCACTTGAGACATAAACGGAATCGAATTTCGACCGAATGCCAAACTTAGAAGAAACCAAAATAAAGTTCGGTTAGTAACATGAAATCACGAATAACGCTGTAAAGTGCTTCGGATACGTCTGTTAATTTCTTTAAATTGTAATTAATAAGAGATAAAATAATTTATGAATTTATAGAAAACTACTGCAGATCATTGATTTCTAAGGGCTCATACAAACAGCATTACAAGTTACGAAGTGCATATTTGGAAAAAAGGGTAATGATAATTGATGAAAAAGGATACATAATACTGCTGAAATAAATATTGTAACGTTTTACCAAATATCGAAAATAGCGAACCACACTTTAGTCCGTTCGTAACGGAGTAGGTATAATAAATAAGACTTGATAGATTTCGCATTCTTACTTCTTCAATCTTTTAACATTCGTATTTTCCAATTTTTAAACATTTCTATAGCGTAATGACTAGGGCACTCCCTTCACATCCGAGGGTTCAACTTCTGGTCCAACTTTCCAGTAAGTACTCAGTTTGTATGACGGTACGGCATTTTCTGAACTATCCTGACTAACTACCACCATATTATGTAATTATTGCCACCAAACATTACGTAAATACTTATAAAAAAACTACCAATTTATTTGGACTTGAAAAAAAAGCTCCAGCTAAAATATTATATTTGACAACATATAGCAACAGCATCAACTTTTCTCCTACCTAAAACCTACTAAAATACCAACAAGAATGACTATCGTTGTCAAAAGGAAGTCCAATCCAATCTCAGCAATAAAAAACTAAACACAGCCATTACCGTCTCAGGTGATCCATCTTCTCGCTGCTTCCAATTCGGATGAACTGATACCTACTTACTTACCCAACGGTATGAGTTAGAAATTAATTACCGACTGTCTCGATTTTTTGTCGCCTTGTGAATATTATACGCACGATGTTTATCTTAAATGATTGTAATAGCTTATAATTTATTCTACCATACAGCTAAAAAATGGTCCCACCGTGCCAGTCGTTGTTGATAGATTTTATGATTTAGCGACATTGTATTAATAAAAATAACAAAAAAGCGACCTGTGATTGAATATTAATTATTTAATTAATGACTTATATCCTCTTGAGTTCTGCTATATAGATAAAGGTAAATGAATCGATGAAGGCAAAAAGACAAACTGAACCCTTCTGAAAAACCATACTTTGAATGTTTTTATGATATTGATAAGGGGCCGTCCATAAATTACGTCACTCAGAATTTCACCTTTTTCGACCCATTCCCCCTTATAAACGATTTCTTATCTTTAAAAGTAACATCCCGATGAATAATTAAAAAAAAAACTAATTTACAGATTTTTAAATGGATGTATACCTACTTAAACTTCCAAGTTCCAAGTTAAGTTAAGAAAATACAATAATTAAAATAAAACTGATCACGTCACATTTTATTAGACTCTACCCCTCCCCCCCCCCCCTCGTCATATCTCGTCACGATAAGCAATACCCCTCCACTTGCGAACGTATTTTATGAACGGTAACTCGATAACCTGACGATGATAAAAAAATATCAAAGGAACAAGGTGAAATATGTTTGAATTTAATTTATAATTTATATCACTAATAAAATCCGATAAAGGATTAAATAAAAACATCACCTTCTGAAAGCTCCTATTCAGAGTCAGTACTTGCAATGATAACCTGAAATATTAGATCGGTGAATAGATACTCATGTCATGACTACTGAGAGCACTGTTGAAATGTGAAATTTCATAACTTCAAAAAAATACTAGACCGTGATATGAAGTGCCAAAGGAGGCACAATGGAATGAACTTCGCTCCATCGGCTGACCTGGTGATTTTGTCAACGTCGCAGAAGCTGCTGTATACATTAAATGTGTTAATTTCCTAATATTGCAAGCCTGTTGTTCTGTCGTTGTTATAATTCTTAGGCTATAGTCTCTGAATCACATCACTATATCTCTTAACTGGATGTCTGTGGGTGGAGGCTTATGTTCAATAGGTATAAAGCTGACGTGTTTTCGCTGATATGATGATGGAGTAAGCTGCAAAGGTCTACAGTTGGAAGCTGTTTAAAGGTGAATACTTGGGTATATTGTAAAACAATCCATTCAAATTAAATTAAAATTCAAAATGTTTTTTATTTAAGTAGATGTTTTACACATACTTTTAAATCGTTATGTTTTTTCTACCAAGTACAATTCTCGATAAATTTTCAATGTGTTAATTTACTAATATTCTAAGCCTGTTGTTCTGTCGTTGTTATTATTCTTAGGCTCTAATCTCTGAATCACATCACTATGTCTGTTTTATTACATCTCACTCTCCAACACTAACTTCATCAACTTTTTAATCAAATCAAAATACTTTATTGCTAATTATTAATTTATTACTTTAACATTTGTTTCCTTTCGTTCTGTCAAAAACGTAATGATTAAGAAGTTCCATGTTTAAACTTTATTATATATTGTAGGTAGGTATCTAGTGAGATTGTATATTTTACGCTATAATAATATCCGGGACGAATCACACAAGGTCATCTGGCCCCAAACTAGGATTCCCTGTATCTTGGGAACCAGAGACTGATATATTTTTTTTATATCTGGGACAAATCACACACGGTCATCTGGCCCCAAACAAGGATTCCCTGTATCTTGGGAACCAGAGACTGTTTTTTTTTTTTATCTGGGACAAATCACACACGGTCATCTGACCCCAAACTAGGATTCCCTGTATCTTGGGAACCAGAGACTGATATACATACACAAATACTTTACATAAATAAATACATACATATACATATAGATATAATACACCCAGACTCAGAGCAAACATTCTGCTCATCACAGAAAAGTTTGCCCTGTGTGGGGATCGAACCCACGACTCTCGGATCAGAGGTCAGGATCGCTAACCATTTAGTCACCGAGTCAGTCAGATATACATACACATATACATTTACATACATACATATATAGATATTATACACCCGGACTCAGAGCAAACAATTCTGCTCATCACAGAAAAGTTTGCCCTGTGTGGGGATCGAACCCATGACTCTCGGATCAGAGGTCAGGATCGCTAACCACTTAGCCACCGAGTCAGTCATAGATGTTTCATTTAATTTTTAATATTCTCAATACTGTCTATATCTCTTAATAGACAACGCAACGTATTAAATACCTACATCTTTTTTTTAATATTTCTCTAGAAAAGTTAATAGATAAGTAATGTTACTTGCATTTTCGCAAAGATGAACAATACATTAACCTAGTTTTACTAAATATTACCTACCAACGTATACATTTAGGTTGACAGTGACACACTTGTAAAATATCGTAGCGATGTCGGTTTACATAACTAAACAATGATGTCTAGGTCTGGTCGTAATTATTTTTACACCTAAATAAATAGCAATTGGAATTTTCTACTTTTTTCTATTTAAAAATAACTCAGAGTAAGTAAATGAGCGTTTTAAATACAGGGTGTCAAAAAATGCGTTTGAAATTTTAAGGGGTTACTCAGAATCATATACTTACTACTCGTATACTTGATTATGAGTAACCCCTTAAAATTTAAAACGCACTTTTTTTAACAACCTGTATATTCAATCAGTACCTTATGGAGAAGACTGAATTATATAAAACAGAACTGATTTATCTCTAAAACACTTTTAAACGTCATAGTGGGGTAGTAGGGAGATAGTCTTTGTAGCTTATTGTTTCAATATTATCGAGTTCCACATCTTAAAATTAACTGCTAGTGTTTAATGAGCAAGTAGGTACCTAAGTATCAGTTAAAGAAGTAACAACGTTTTATAAATTTAATACATACTAAATTAATGGTTACACTTACAAGAAATTTCATCGTGCCTTCTTATTGGAAAGCTATACTTACTTAACTAAGCACCGATGTTACAGACAGGAAAATCAATGATTTAACACTTACTAACAAAGCGGCCTCTGATAAAGTTTGATTTGTTGCCTACTCTGTAGCAATATAAGATATTTCGAAGAACATGAGTCCTACTTAGGCAACTCTCTCCGGTCTTTTTAAATAAGTAGGTAGTTGTACATATACATATAGAATTATTGTAACATCACAACAAGCGAAACTAAAGATTTACAAAGCTAGTGTGTAGGTGCGTTAACTTATCTCTAAAAGTAAGAAAGTAGCATTAGGAGTAATGGCAGCACTTACCAGTTTTTAAATCAAGATAAATGCGCTGACAATGAACTTGACTTGCTCAACTAATTGGTACCAGATCCTCCTCGGGCACCGACGGCACCAATTTCACTCAGACCAAACTTTAACACAAAACAGGGCTCGAATGCAAAAGATGCAATGCAAAAAATAAAGCATTAAGAAAGATGCACTGCTCTCTTTTCGAGTTTCGAAATGAAATGTTCATTTGTAGTGCATTCCTTGAGTCGTTACATAAGTGCACTGAATTTTGTTATAATCGTTATTTATGTGAGTAGTTGTTCATATTGTGAGTAATATTGTATGAAATAAGAAAAAAGAATCGATCGTGAGCAAGAGCCGGCTACAAAAATCGACGCTCGCTGTTGCGTCGACGCAGCGCAGCGCGATCTAAAACTGATCCAACCGGTATGAAGTCGCCCAGTGTACGAACGTGACCGGGCTCGATCAACCAAGATATAATATTGTTGCTCACTTCGCGCCTGTCGTATATTTGGCTTTAATAATCCCTATGCGTCCGAATAAAAACAATCAACCATATTAATTCTGTATGGGTAGAGAGAGAGAGAGAGAGAGAGTGAACTTTATTGTCGAAAATGTAGGTTAATAAGGTTACCTACTTCTTAACTCGCCCCTAATGATTTGCAACAATTGAGAAACGGGATTGTTATGATTTTACGTCCCTTCTAAACTTGATGATTTAAATATAGAAGAGATAGCTCTTGTCTACATCATTGGAGAGTCGGTCGGGAGAGTTAAACGACATTTCTATAAGGAACTGAGAATGCGAATTGTTTTCTTATAAGAAAAGTCTCTTCATTTTACATGTTTGATGCACGTTTAGAGATCGAAGGTGTGGGTTTGTATATATTTTGAGTGCCTACAATGAATAACACAAATTACCTTCTCTACATATTTGACTCGTCTGCAATCAATATATATCCAATACTAGCTTATGCCCACGGATCCACCCGCGTGGATGCCGTTTTTATGACTGGCAGTGGGGGGCGCAGTGCAGACCACGGAAATATATTTTTTTTCGTTATAAATATTGTTCTCTGCCAACTATCTAAGCACTTACCATTTTAACGAAATCGGTTGAATAGTTAGGTATAGCAATTAGTTATGTCATTTTTGGATTTCCAGTTATGATTTCCGAACGAATTCGATATTTTTACCCTCACTGTTTTTACCCAACTGCGCCAGAAGGAGGTTTATGTTTATGGGGTCCCCGAATGGGGACACACTGAACTTTTCGTTTCCTTTGTCCCCAAATGGTTATTTGAGGACAAACAGGAATTTATCTCAGATTTTTTTAAATCAATATACCTATATTGTTACTTTAGTACTAAGATTTAATTAAGACTTTATAAATAATTAAGAAGAGCTGTGATGATTCTAATAAATGTTCATGATAATTATTTAATGGCCTTTAGCATATTAATACTTGATAATAATAATAAAAAAGTTCGGGGACAAATTCCCGTTTGTCCCCAAATAAGCATTTGGGGACAAACTAAACGAAAAGTTCAGCCTGTCCCCATTGGGGACAGGCTCGTGGGGACAGACAGGAATAACCCTGTTTATTAGTGTGTGTATGTATGTTTATTTCTTTGACACGCTCTGTAGCCTAAACGGCTTGATAGATTTTAGCTTAAGAAGTGTCGTAAAATTCGTCTTGATCAGCATTAATATAGGTAGGATACATTTTAATGCAGTCGGGTTCATTTTGTTTTTAAATATGTGACTATCACTCTCGTCACCTACCTATATAAAAATCATGTCGATCAGTTGCTCCATTGCAACGTGAAAGAAGGCCAACCAAACAAACAAACTAAATTTCGTCTTAAAATATTAGTAATGATTTTGAATTAGTCATACACTAATTTATATGTATACGGCCCAATAGATCAATGTAAAAAATCATTCTTCGGGTATTTTTTTCATTTTATTACCCCCCTCTGTTGCCTTCACTGAGTTTATTGAAATGGTTGTTATCATTGCTGTGCTATGGGACTAATTAGCCAACCCCAGTGTCAGAAGATTTCATTTCAGGCTATCTGAAAGGCTTCTGCGACTTTCATCTAGAGATAGAACAGGCACGACCGGCTTGACAGCCACAAACTCCACCAGACTGGACTTGGCCCAGTGTGGTGTATGTATGGCCTTCCCGTCCAGAGGTATGGGAAGAGAAAAAGACACGTGCCCCAATAGTAGGGCAATTCAAATATAGGACGTTGATGACAATAATCGAAGCTACAGAAGTAAACAGTCATTATAAACAAAGAATGAAAATCAAACAATATAAGATGAGGAATGCTTTGTTTACGATGTTCAGGAACTCAAAACATCTGCACATTAAATAACTGCGCGTTATCGCCTCCATTATCTAGACAAAATTTACATTGCACATACTTACATACATAGATATCATTTTTGCAACTACATTATCACCCATTACTTGTATGCGTGTATCATTTTCTTGTATTTTTTGGTTGATTATACAATGTTGGTAATAATCAATTTAATCTTATCTATCGTACAGTTTATCGGACAAATGTTAGTAGGTATACTTAGCTTACCTATAATAGGTACCTAAAAATATGATTAGGTAATCCACGGTGTCACTCTCTCTTTACCGTCATCAACCCTATTTCTTTGTTTCAATCTGCTTTTTATTTTCTTTCAATCTATTCTACCAAAAATAACTGTTAATGAAATAGAGTGGGTGGGTTTACAGTTACTTTATACGGAGTCCTTAGTCATGGATCACAAATAGATACGTTAAAAATGTAAACAGTAATAATTACACATATGGGTCAAAATCAGAGAGGTGAGCATTTTAGGTTTTCAAATATCTGAGAAATTAAGTTTCTTTTTGAAGAAAACTAACAAGTGGAGTCTGTTGTGTCATTTGTCATGAACTTTTCCTGTGAAGAGGCACGCACAAAAATATATGTATATTTTAGAAATTCTTCCTGTTAATAAGAATAATGTCAGGACCATAAGTCATTTCGGGAACACTTTAAATATTTTTTTAAATAATAATATAACCAACGCATTTAAGAATCACCTTCAATAAATTGTAATAAACCTGTTCCTTAATCGGATACTCTTGTTATTTTCTTTATTTTTATAATCAAAACAGTTATTTTTCAAATTACTCTCAATAATTTTTCAATTGGTGTAAATTCCGCTCCAAAATTTCAATTTATTGTCTACATTCTTGCACTATGTATTAATAATATAAATACAAAAGTTTAAAGGTCATTTCATTACGTATATGCAAGATTTAACTATAGTATTACTTATTAGTGATTTATTTGCCATTTTTGTGATGTTCCCGAAAATGATGCGGGTGTTCCAAAATGACAGTGAAGTTTTCTAAATGACGTTGACGTTCCCTGAATGAACGAAACGCCTGGTTTTGGCATATTTTATGCATAAAATAATATACATTGACAGTATTATACCTGTATTTGTACTTAAAGAATGAGGAGCAAAATTTAAACTTAAAATCTAATAATAATAAACTTTGTAGTTTCATCAACAAACATTCAAGATCTTTGACTGTGCTTGTAACAGTAACTTTTTTTGTAAGTTTGAAGGTTTTCTTCTCTCCTTTTATGATTCGGTCTTCTTTTGTTACAGGCCACTGAAAATATTGAACGGTATCTATATTACTCCCCGATTCCATTTTGATCTCTCGTTGTTTAGAATTTTTCGGTAATTTGTCAACGGTGTCTTTTAGTTCGGCTGTCAAAACCTCGCCAAACAATTGACGTTTACGAACTTCCGGAGTAACAGAACATCCTCTTGTTAATTCATCAACTTTGCGAGTAGGCGTATCAGCACTCTTTAGGGATGCTCTTTCTTCACGTCTTCTTCTTCTTTCTCCTTTTTTTCGCAACTGATCTATGGTTCTTTGCATTTTTTTGCATTTTATGTTTCTGTTTTTTGACGGTTCTGTAAGCCTGCGCTTTATCTCTTTTAACCTGTTTTCTACCTGATTTCTTCCCCAACAAGCGAATATTGCTTTCCATATCATGTTCAGAATCTGGGGGCTATTAGCTAAAATATTTGCCATCATCTTTTTTTGTCTATACTTTTGAGAATTTATTCTCCACAACTTTCTCGATTTCCTCTTCTCTCTTTCAGTTATATCACTAATTGTCTTAACTTTATTGTCAGCTTTCTTTCTCTGGTAATATTCCCTATCTTTCAGTCTCTTCATCTCTTTTTGTTCAGGTGTCATTTTCTTTAAAAACTTGCGCTTCCTAACATTAGCCTTTTCACGATGCCTTTTATAAGCTATACCGTCCTGTTTTAATCATTTTTTCGACTTCCTTTTCTCTTCATTTTTATCGTTTTCCATGTAACTCGTACTAAATGGATACTAAAACTAAAATTTTGCATGGTTATGCTTCTTAAAAGCATAAGAGCATCATTTTGTCCTAATATTGTCATTTCGTGAACGCCTGTCATATACGAGAACATTCCCGAAATGACCGTTCCCGAAATGACTATTCGATAAATATTTTCATGTCACGCTTGACACCGCCATGTTAGATATTGATTTTAGAGGTAATTTACTAATGAGCTATAATATTTATAAGTATTTTGCAAAAAGTAGGTATGCAAATTTTCGAAAATCTAATCACCAAACAGCGTTCCCGTAGTGACAGGGAATTAAAGTACGCTTCATACATATCAAATTAAAAGGTACTTACCAACAACATCAATTATTTTTTTCTGTAAACACGACACACGCCGTTTGCTTTGACTAGTGAACTTCACATTGTTGCTCGCTAACGCCTTCTAGGGTGTGACATCGACCGATATCCACCGCGTTCACGGAATGATTTAATAAAATGTCAGACAGCATTTGAATAGCCAAAATATGAAGAAATTAAACTGATATTTATTTAATTTATAGATATATTCTTAATTTGATGATTTTTAAAGCTAATATTAATATATGACATTTTTAAGCCGTAATTGTAAACATTTTTGACTTGTCTGAACTATGAAACATGGTACAAGGACGCATTCCCGGAATGACTATTTAGACCTGTTTTTGTTCAAAATCAAATAAAATATTATTATAGAAAAATAAATATGGTAAGTGCCTTGTAATTATGCACAGAACCTTTATTTTGAAATAAATATTATAGTAATATCATGTTACTTTAATAAGAAAATCTTTGTCAGAAGCATAATGCTCACCTCTCTTCTGACCCATATACTTTGAAAATACGAAAGTTTCGATGTGTGTTGTTGTACACACACCTAACTAATATTTTAAAAAGTTGACCTGATTAAAATAATGTTTGCATAAATAAAATAGTTTATAGGTTGAGACGCGGAGGTAGGTATTTGCCTAATTTCTAAGAACACGCGGTTGTAAGATCGTACTTGTTGCCTTGTCATTGTTGTTCAAAGTAACTGGCGATTGTTTGTTTTATTTTTCGAGATAACAACGCAGCGAGCGTCCGCCTGTGCCGATGATCAATGGTGGGCCGGTGGACCGGCGGCGGCGGCGGCGGTGGGCCGTGGCGTGGCCTCTCAAAATGTATCACTTTGTGTTCCTTTCGTACGTATCTACTCTCCAAAGTTCAACAATCAACAAGTTTTAGTTGACTTATTAAAGTACTAGCTTTTGCCCGCGGCTCCGCCCGCGTAGATGTCGCTATTTGACTGTATCTAAGGTATCCTACGGGAACCATGCATTTTCCCGGGTCAAAAAGTAGCCTATGTGTTAATTCAGTATTTGATCTATCTACCTACCGAATTTCATCCAAATCCGTGCAGTGGTTTCGACGTGAAAGCCGAATAAACAAACATCCATACTTTCGCATTTATAATATTAGTGAGAAAAACGAATCCTTAATATCCGAGTTATATCTTTTCTTTATTCTCTATTTTTGTTAGTAAAGGAGACGTTTCACGGGACTATGGAGCTTGGACCTGGTCTGTGTACTAAACATCATAAATAAGTAATTAGAAACATAGTCTTTTCTAATTGTACATTTCCTTCGATTTACCTTCGTTACGAGGTTCATCTAGTTTCTCAGATTTAACAATCGCAACACATAAATCACCCAACATGGCGAAGCGAGCGCAATTTTGAGCATTTTACGTTCAGAAACTAGATTTTGTACATACCATTGAAATTAATAATTTAGTTGTCCGACAAGTAACTCGAAAATCAGCTGTATATATATATAAGATCACGCCTCTTTCCCGGAGGGGTAAGCAGAGACCACATTCTTCCACTTACTACGATCTTGACATACTTCTCTTGCTTCCTCTACATTTATCAATCTTTTCATGCAAGCTCGTCGGTTTTGTGTACTCTTGACCTGACATTTTTTCAAAACGTCTTCGACTTGGTCGCGATACGTTCAACTGTTATGCCTATAAAAGAGGCAAGGCATATCCGCAGATTTTAAAAATCGTACACCAATGTCAGACTCAGAACAGAAGGGTGTTCAGTCAGTCAGAGTCAGAGAAAGCATCTGAGGAATATGTGGACGAAGCCGTAATTTCTGAACGTGACCTACTATTGCAAGCTTCAGTGTTACCATTTATTTTGTAAAAAGTGCTGACAAAACATTATGCTTGAACTACGCAAGTTTGCTTCTAATATTTTTTTCATTATTTTTCCTAGAAAGCCTATATTTTTCTATATTTTTCGTACTACGTACATGTCCAGGCACAAAATGAAACGTGTCCTTTGGCCTATCTATTTTAAATCTATAAATATAATATAATTTAGATCTATGATAATAAATAATTCCTTTCATTAAAATTTAATAACAATCATTTTAAGATGACCGGTCTTGCGCTGGCCGCATTCAACGGCTACCCGTCCTCCTCCAAATCAATCCTTGGAGGAGTCTTTGGTTCAGCAGCAGGACATCTTTCAAATTAACGTATCATTATAAAACATTTAAGGTATTCAATTTAAGACACGTTCTCATTTTGTTCAGCACTAAACTAGTTAGTACAAAATCTATTTAATTATACTTATCATGGACTCAATGCATCAATCACAATTTTTATATTACAAAATTGGTGTAGGGCTCGTTAACTAGTGGTTCTACTCATCGTTCTAAACAATTTTTGATTGACGACTGTGCTCCAATTTGGCTCCAATCGCAAAAAATGATTTTGACTTTTCACACAAATTGATCACCAGTTTGGTCATTTTTGTATGGAGAGTTAATTTTTTTTCATATCTGAGCAAAGTCGTAGAACAGAAGTTGTTCAGAATGATGAATAGAAAATTTCTTTACATACATGTATATGCAGTGGCAATCAAAACATTTTACAGCTTACGTCGACGTATGCGCTGTGGAACGGAATAGGTATATCATTATCATTTTTAAACGGAATATTTTATGAATCGTTTAAAATGGGACACCTTTGAAGATAGGTTTCCTTTGATTTGCGAAAGAAAATTATGAACTGCTAAGAGGTAGTAGATGGTATCAGTGTATAGATGGTATTAATATAAAGGTGTTAATAAACTGGGGATTCTACTCATGAAACTGAACAACTTTCCCGAATAAACCCATAGTCAATCGCAATTTAGAAGCCCCAATTTAAGTAGTACCAGCTAATTTGGTAACACCTTGTATAGGTACTGCCTGCTTTATATTTGGCTTATAATTTACTGTTTTTAGTTTTTTAAATACGTTAATCAAAAAAAGGCTGTGTAAAGCTCAACAAATTTTTTTTTTATTTATTGTTTGGAGACATCGTCGCAGTACTTATTACAGGAATGTCAAAAAAGTGCGTTTGAAATTTTAAGGGGTTACTCAGAATCAAGTATAGAATCCAGGAAAATATTGAAAATAATCCGCTCTACAATTATTTTTTTCAGTTTTTCATACAAATTCACTATTCAGATTTAGTATGAGAATCTGAAAAAATCTGAAGAGCGGATTTTTTCAATAATTTCCTGGGTTCTATACTTGATTCTGAGTAACCCGCCTAAAATTTCAAACGCACTTTTCTTAACAACCTGTGTATATTGTGTTAATTTAAATACAAAAGAATCTGAATCTGAATATAATATTTGTATGAAAATTGGACTCCAATTTTTTTTGCTCTAACGAATTCTTCGATAATATTTTATCGAAGGATTGAATTGCTTCCTTAGGGAATATTGTTCAGTTTCATAAGAAGAAACCACAAATAAAATTTGGTTCGCCCATGGCCCGCCCTATTTTAATTTCACCTGTATGTATACATATTATACAGGGTGTAACAAAATTGGTGTAGGACCCGTTAATGGGGATTCTACTCACCGTATTGAACAACTTTTGTTCTACGACTTTTCTCAAATCGCAAAAATATTTTTTGGACTCCATACAAATTGATCATCTGTTTTGCCATTTTTATATGGAGTCCAATTTTTTTTTTGCTATTTGAGCAAAGTTGTAGAACAAAATTTGTTCAGTACGATGAGTAAAAACCCCAGTTAACGGGTCCTACACCAATTTTGTTACATCCTGTATATGTATCTTTACAGCATTACTGCATTATGTATATGTACAGTAAAATATCGATGTCGGATGAATGCGTCAGCGTTACTAATGTGATGTGCCATTCCCGGGAATATTCCGAAAAGATAGGGATAGCGCTAGGCTGAGTGCCATCCTTGTCTTTTGGGAATATTTCTGGGAACGGCATACCTACCAGTACTATCAACGTGCATTCAAAAATGTAAGTGTGAGCGAGCGACTTACACGGGCCAATAAAAATATCGTGTGAAATATCGATGTCGGGTCAGTGCGCGAGTGCGTGCATGCCGAGCCGAGTACCCATTGCTTTGGGCTCATACAAAGTGTACAGCGACTGAAAATGACTTAACCGACTCCGTGGTCTAGTGGCTAGTCCGTTGGCGTCACATCCAGGAGGTCGGGGTTCGATTCCCGGACTGGGTCCAACTTTGTAGACTTGGTTTGGTTGGTTGGCATTTTCTGAGTTCGCCTGGCTAGCTACCACCATCTTATCTAAGTGTTGCCACCAAACAACAATGTTAACAGCATTGATGTGTTTACATGAAGATAAGATCACGATCAAGATCATCATCACTTACCATCAGGTGCGATGATGCCAAGGGCTTCCCAATTGAGGGTAAAAAATAAAGATTGCCAGTTTCGTGGAGAATCTTGGTAAGCCCGCTTCCATCTTCACCATCATCATTACTTACCATCAGGTGAGATGATGTGAAGGGCTTACCATTTATAAGGATTAAAAATAAAATGAAAGACTTGGGCCCGGTCTCCACCAGTACATACCGGTCTAGCTAGTACGAGTACGCATCTCCGCACAGCTTCAAACATCTCTCCGCTTCGTACATCTCCGAACTAGGGTTTGTCAAGTCTCGAGGTTTTAAAAGTCCCGGGGCTAAATTTCCCGGGACTTTCGAGACATAAAACATTTATCAATTCATTTTGGCGTTTTTCAGGAAAAAAATTTATTTATTCACTTTTTTTAACCCAAAATACTTCTTTTAGTTGTAATTCTAGGCAACCAGAAATAATAGTTAAAACATAAACAATATATTCTTCTTCTAAAAGGTACTTTGATAAAAATATTATCATCATTTATCACTTATGTTTTTTTTTATTATTTGATAGGTGACAAACGAGCAGACGGATCACCTGATGGTAAGCGAAAATTAAATCTATCTATCTATCTATCAGCCGAAAGACGTCCACTGCTGGACAAAGGCCTCCCCCAAGGATTTCCACACCGACCGGTCCTGTGCGGCTCGCATCCAGCGGCTTCCTGCAACCTTTACCAGGTCGTCGGTCCACCGAGTCGGGGGCCTGCCCACACTGCGCCTTCCGGTGCGCGGTCGCCATTCGAGAACTTTACTGCCCCAACGGCCATCTGTTCTACGAGCTATGTGCCCTGCCCACTGCCACTTAAGTCTAGCGATTCTGAGAGCTATGTCGGTAACTTTAGTTCTCCTACGTATCTCCTCATATTAAATTAAATATATTAAAATAAATTATATTCGACAAGGAGAAGTCAGTTTTTACTAACCAGCAACACTTAATTCCCTAAAGTGTGTTCCCGCTTCCAGTCGTAATGGGGTCAGTGGCAAATATTAAGCCTGACATCAGCTCCCTCCCATCGACTGAATAAGCAGCTAAACAGCATTCCCGGCTCACCTACCACCAAGTGCAGAAGTGGTTCGGGAGTGAGCTGCCTCCTCAAGAGTGGGGGGTGGAAACATATAGCAGACACCCTGGTGCCAATAAAAACAGAAGATTCACCAGCACCAGAGGTCCTACTGAACACGATTTTTTGCCGCGCACCGAGGATTATGGTTGTGTGTGGCAAATGTGGATGCTGGAAAGCAATGCTGAACTATTCTACGGCATGCCTCCACTGAGAAAGAAAATGCCTCACGGCGCCGGGGTGTCTATTGACGAGGACGACGATGAAGAGGACGTAGAGCCCCTTCAGCAAGAACCACCCACGACTGAGGCTAAAGATGCCATGGAGAACTTGCCAGAACCCTCATGGCCTTAGAGGTTGAAAACGGCGCATTGTATATAATACATGTAGATAATAATTTAGAAGAAATATTTGGTAGAAATATTCTTTTCCAATTTTTTTGGCTTTCCCGGAGCGTGTAGCTCGAAAACTGTTGCGAATACGAAAAAAGTATATAGGGGACGTCCATTAATCACGTGATGATTTTTAGCAAATTTTTAGATCCCTCCCCCCCCCCTCCCCCCTGGTGATACGCGGTGAGGCTTTAGACTACGGTCCGACGATTGGAAATTACTCTAGAAATCGCGCGTTCAACGGAAAAATAAATACACGTGATATCTCAGTACAACCCCTCCCCACTTGTGATATTTCGTGATTTTTCGTGATTCCCCTCTCCCCTTTTGAGCCTCACGTGATTAATGAACGACCCCATAGAATAAAAGTTGCAGAAAAATTTATGAGCTTTTATTTAGTACTAGAGAATTTTTCCATACGACGAAAAACCCAAAAGTGTGACCTTTGTGTCCCCATCTCAGTCCGGCTCATCCTCTAGAGGCGGGGACTTTTAGTATGTACACTTCCTAAGCACCCTGAATACGTTTCTGAAGAAATTGATTAGGTCCTTGCTCACGTACTCTACAACTCCTTTATTGACTGGACTATCTCGCCTATTTCAATTCATGTCTCGAGCTAAAAGTCTCGAGATCGAGACAAGCCAAAGTCCCGGGAAATCCCGGGATTGGATTTCCCGGGACACAAACTCTATTCCGAACGTCTCTGCATCACAGTCTGGGCCTAAATCGAGTTTTGGCGTCATCTTCCATATCGTATTTGAAAGCATTGTCACTTCGCCAGCAATGTGGGTTCATGATCTTTCCAAAAAAAACATCATTTTCAAAAATCCTTATTGGAATATAAAACAAATTTAATTGTATGATAATAACCGCATTAGTCAAAGATTGTGACAGTCATTTAATTCATTAACGCCCACCTCTGATCCAGATAAGTGGTTCCAGTGTTTAGAAGTATAACCCTATTATTTTTAAAACTAAAGTGAGGTATCCATGTTAAAAATAAGAATAAATATAATAATGTAATATGTAGGAACTAACTATCTACATCATACCTATTCGTTCGCATCTTTAATTAACTTTCTAACGACTTAACGAGTCACGATACGGTCAGTGAGATCCATTGAATGCAAATTTTATTAAAATAGCTTCATAGTCTCACTAGCACTAGATACACAATAACACATCCCAGTAATGTCCTAATATAGGTACTTGTCGAGTACCTTTGAAGGGCTAACTATCGTTATAGTAGAGAGGCCAATTGGAAAAACGGCAATTTTCGTAGGACCGAGCAGTAATATAGCGACAACTGGTACCGTTGGAATCAGCGTGGTCTACTGATTATTAAACCACTTGTTGTCGCTTTCTAAAGTGGTGGAGTGAGTATCTATGACGTAATCAAGATGGCGGCTGAACGGTTTGGTTTTTCAATATTTTCTCGAGAACCACTAAGTTTTATCCTATGTGTGTTGTATCATTTGAAAGCTATTAAAAATACCTACAAATAACATGTATGCACTATTCAATATTCAATTTACGGAGCTACATTGAAAAAACTGACTTTTTTCGATAAGACTGTGTGTTAATTCTTAATATAAGTCGAAAAGTAATGGGTTTATCAAAAATTTGGTTATTATCTTTTTTGTAGAGCGGTTACTAAGAAATTCAAAAATTTACATGTCAAAGTTATATAATAAGTATTTTGGATCCAGAGCCAATAACAAGACGCAAGTCGTAAAAACAAAATACGAAATCGGCAATCTTTGTTTAGCTATAACTATACTATGTCTGTGGTATCATTTAAAAGCTACTAAAACCTTCTGGTTTAATACGGATTGCATGGTCACATCGATCAAGTAGGTTAACTGACCATATTCAAGGTCATAGCCTGGATGGGTTTGTAGCATAATAGTGGCATTTAGCTCGGGCGTTTCCATGAATCGCAAAGCACGTTTGGACGTTTATCACAAAATTCTAACTATTCTATTCTATTTTACCACTGTCGGTTTTTATTGATTATTGAAAAAAAAACCAGTTACTACAAACAAGCCGTCAATTACTGTATTATACGGGTATACTTTGTTCAAAAAGGCAGATTTGTATTTATACATTAAGAAGAACTATCATTTTTTTTTCTAACACTTAACATACTTAAGTTATTATATGGATACAGTTTTGACAGATAAAATCAAATACTAATAAAACTATACATCCTACTTTACAGCAAATCTACATTTTCTTCAGTGTAATTAATTGAACTGGATACTGAGAGAGGAATGCGCAGGGTCAGCTGCTGGCCGGCTTTATGGAGAAGGAGGGCCTCTTCATGATGAACTTCTTCTTCAAAAAGCCAAAACAGCGCAAGTGGACATGGCTGCATCCCAATGGCGTAGTAAAAAATGAGATTGACTTCATCTTGTCAACAAAAAGGCAAATATTCAATGATGTCTCTGTGATCAACTCGCTGAAGACAGGAAGCGATCACCGAATGGTAAGAGGCACATTGAATCTAAAAACAAAGCTAGAAACATGTCGACTTGTGAAGTCCACGCTCTGACCAGCGCATATCCAACTCCAAAACCCCGAAAGCTTTCAACTCGAGTTGCACAACCGCTTCGAATGCCTAGGAGAATGCAAAAATGTGGAGCTCGTTTAATAGTAAAGCACGCTATACTATTAAACGAGTTTTTAAGTGTCCGGCCGATTTCGAAAATGGCTTTAAACCTTTTGACAAAAATCTAGGATTAGGGGTTAAAATCACCAGAAATCGATCCATGAGGGAATCATCTTCGAAAAAACTCATTGAGCGAAATTACATAAAAGGAGAACGCATATGATGCTTATTTTTAATCATTGCTTACAAGTACTTTGGTGGATCAGCGGTTTTAGTGCGAACTTATGTAAATATTATGTAAATAAATAAAAAGACCTAAGAGTGATAAAACAAATATTTTAACCTCTTTGTATTTTAGAGACAAATAGCGCCATCTTTCGCCATATAAGTGAATTACATACCTGATGATTGTGCCGCCCTGCTCCGTGTTTGACAATAGGGAATTTTCCACGGCTTTCTCTAAACTCAACTAGATGGCGCTGAGGACATTTGCAATAAGAAAATCTCTAAAAAGTCGCCAAAACTGATTAATATTACTGACTAATATCATAATAAATGATGAATAACTTTCTAATATTACATATCAATATTTATTTATTTGTTTCCATCGATTGGTAAGCCCACCTGGTGGTAAGTGACGATGATGCCGAAGATGGAAGCGGGCTTACCAAGATTCCCCAACACATTTTTTTTTTTTCAAAGAAAAAGGATAATTTGCATGTATTTTTTTCAATAGAATCAAATTATAAAAAAATATTATAGATATTTTCCGAACAAATATTGCTTGTCCTTTCGTCCCTTAGAAGGCCACTATCGACTAAAACAACACCCTACAAAATGATTAATAGAAAATATATCTTATATTGTACTACTAAACAAGTTATCTTAGTTTATAAAAACTCCGATTGAACGAGCGAAGCTCGGTCTCCCAGCTAGTGTACTACTAAACAAGTTATCTTAGTTTATAAAAACTCCGATTGAACGAGCGACGCTCGGTCTCCCAGCTAGTGTACTACTAAACAAGTTATCTTAGTTTATAAAAACTCCGATTGAACGAGCGACGCTCGGTCTGCCAGCTAGTGATAGTTACGCTTGTTAGCCCTTCTAATCTGCTCGGAGAAAATTATAATGATTAAAAAAGGAAAGACACTTTTCCCGCGCCCGCCGCCGCGCCGCGTTTGCCCACACTCTTTTGTCAATCATTTATATTCTTCACAGAATGCGATAGATACTGCGATACAGCTCGCGTCACGTAAAAAGAGCGCTGGCGGGCGTTCCGAGGGCAGAACAGTTCACTCTGACAATAGGATAGCTATAAATCGCGTAAGTGTGAAAGAGAGGGTACTAGAGTGCATCCTCGGAAATAGTAATAATTGACCACGCTGAATACGTTAAAAACAACCGACTTCAATCGCAACAACTCCAATTTTGCTATGTTTTTGTTGATTTTCTCAAAAACCGCTGAATCGATTTCGTTAAAATTTATATGGGACCACCTGTGAAGTAAACCCTTTTAAACAAAAAAGAATTTTCCAAATCGGTTCAGGCGTCTTCGAGTAATCGGTGAACATACATAAAAAAAAGATTCCGACGAATTGAGAACCTCCTCCTTTTTTTTGAAGTCGGTTAAAAAAGAAGCTGACGCGCCAGCCAGCGCTCTTTTTACGTGACGCGAACAGCGTGAACTATACTCTTTTTTTTCAGGTGAAAATAAAGCTAGCCTAGCGACATCTAGTGCGGACCATGTAAACTATTGAAAAATTCCCATTCACGCTTTGATGTGGCCAGGATAACAAAATCAAAATCTCCAACTTTTTCCTCCAAGGATATACCAAAATATTTAAAATTAAATACAGAATGTTAAAAAATACGTTAGAGATTCAGTAAGTAGTTTTGTTTAATTTGTGTTCATGGTCGGCATGGTTGACAACGGTGCACCGGCAACGAGCAGCGCAAGGCACGGAAGGCGGCCATTTCGTATGGTATTTTGTTTGCGGTTTTGTAAGAAAGAAGGCAATTACATTTTTTGAATTGAAGTTTTTTAAATATTTCTTGTAGTTTAGAGCCAATACTTAATGCCTCCCTGAAATCTCATCGTACTTTTTTAACAGTTATTATTTTACAGTATACTTTTATATTCACCGTTTATAGTTTTAGTAATTCAACAGTTTGTTCATTCATTGTCTGGGGCAAAATTAGGTCAATATCTCAGTAATTCAAAAACTAAATATTGTTAGTATTACAGCTAAGTAGATAAAATTTAAGCTTTCTTTTTAATTTATGGCAAAATCGCGAAAAACTGCCATTGGACTTTTCTATGTATCCCCAGTTAAAATTGTATTGCTACTCGGCTTTGATGGGTTTTGTAGGAATTGTAGCCACATTATTTGATTTTTGATTAAATATGCATCTCATATTTATTAAAATGTAATGCATAAAACTATATTAATATTTAAAAATTCAAGCTTAAAAAATCTCAATTTTATTCTGTAGTACTGTTCCCTAAAAATCCGACCTTTAAAAGCGTTTTGTTAAAAATAATTCCACTAGACTGGCAAACTTTTGGTTATAATATTCAAAGTTTGGCAGAATTTTAGTGGTTCTAAAAGTATGATTTACTACAAAAACCAGAATTTCTACTAAATAAGTCAATTTTAAACCTTTTCCCCGGGATTTGGACCTACTGGACATGTCCGTATTCCGTTACCCCATTTTCGCATAAAATTTACAGTTTTTTGTTCTGTGCAGTAGTTATTTTTATTTTATTTAAATGGAACCATTGCAACGAGTCAGACAATAAGTAGAAAAGAATGTATATGGTTAAATCAACCATTTTATCTAAAAACACTTTTTTATTTTCGACGTCTGGAGAGAGGTACGATTTCACCGGCAGTGTCTGGTGAGTAAATCAATTTGGTTTTTGATGTTAAAACGTATTTCCAATGCATGTTTTTATTTCAAAAATTACATACACTATCGAAGATTACTTTAGTATGAAAAAAAGTGTGATAAATAGCAGCAATTGTAGAAATTTCATATTTTTTGTTTAGAAGTACCAGATTTCATTACCCAGGAGGTAATTATCCAATACCATTGAGCTGGTAACGTATAGGTCGGACTAGAAAGTCTCGAACAGGTTCTCGTAAAGCAAGGTTTACATGGCGTTAATTTTTTTGAACGACGAAACAGTTAAAGGAGACGTTTCACGGGACTATGGAGCTTGGACCTGGTCTGTGTACTAAACATCATAAATAAGTCATTAGAAATATAGTCTTTTCTAACTGTACATTTTCTTCGATTTACCTTCGTTGCGAGGTTCATCTAGTTTCTCAGATTTAACAATCGCAACACATAAATCACCCAACATGGCGAAGCGAGCGCAATTTCGAGCATTTTACGTTCAGAAACTAGATTTTGTACATACCATTGAAATTAATAATTTAGTTGTCCGACAAGTAACTCTAAAACCAGCTGTTATGCCTGTAAAAGAGGCAAGGCATATCCGCAGATTTTAAAAATCGTACACCAATATCAGAAGTCAGAACAGAAGGATGTTCAGTCAATCAGAGTCAGAGAAAGCATCTGAGGAATATGTGGACGAAGCCGTAATTTCTGAACGTGACCTACTATTGCAAGCTTCAGTGTTACCATTTATATTGTAAAAAGTGCTGACAAAACATTATGCTTGAACCACGCAACCCCGCTTCTAATATTTTTTTCATTATTTTTCCTAGAAAGCCTATATTTTTCTATATTTTTCGTACTACGTACATGTCCAGGCACAAAATGAAACGTGTCCTTTGTACGGAAATAAATAAATAAATAAGCATTTTTTCGGTCTATGTTTCAAGTTTTTCGTAAATAACCATGAACATACTTATCCCACAAGTTACTTTAAAAACTATAAAAAAATATCAAGTCCAGATTTTTTGGTGATGAAAGAATTTCTAATGCTCAGTTCTTTTACTTAAACAAGACTCTTCTTCAAAAGTTCTAGTTAACTACCAAAAGTATTCATTTCTACAATGACTTAGCTTAGTATGTTAAAGCTCTAAAAAGAGCCTAGTATTATGTGTTATATGAAACCGACCTGACAGGATCCTGTTCGTTGTGGGCATTTCCTGTTACGAGACTTTCCCCCAAATCCTAGTTGATAAAATTGATGATTTTGTTTTGAAAAGTTTATACTATGTATAAACAGTGTTTGACAAAATTATTTAGTTTCGCAAAATACAGGAAATTTAAACAGTTAAATATTAAAACATCCAATTTTGTGAATTTTATGAAGAACTTTACAATACATTTACAGACCTTAAGTAACTTACTGGACAGAAAAAGTTAAAACTCCTGAATTTCTAAGTAATCACACGGACTTATAGACATATTAAAAAAAAACATCTGTTCTTTCACTAATAAATAACACATGAAATATATTTTGAGTTTTTACTATCCTACTGAACCAAAAACTGGCCGTAACGTACAGGATTAAAATTACTCCTGCTTATTTCTCGTAAATTAACATTTTTACGTGAAAACTTTTATGTTTTTCAGAAAAAATATTAATTGGAGATAATGGATAAGTGAATAATGCAAGAAAATTCCACAAAAAAATTAAGCTCAATTTTGAGGTAGTGTACAACTTTTGGCGTTTTTGCCCTTCAATAAAAGCTGTGGCGTTGCACAAAATATATTTTTTAAAGTTCTCTTAAATCCCACAGATGCCAACCGGTCGGTCGTTCTTTGGTTTCACGTTCCCGGACGGGCTTCCATTTCCAATATTGTTTCTGCTTTTTAATATAATAATACTACCGCGGTAACAGGTAAGAAGCCAGAGATCAAACAGGTAGCGAAGAATAAACAATAACAGCCAAAATTGACAAAAACAAGAAAAAGGTAAAGATAATTAAGAACGCATTCCTATTATTAATTTTATTTTTTTATGCTCTTTTCTATGCACAAATATTAAAAGTTATATAACTGTTTTGTCATATATTGAAACTTATTTAAAAAATATTTTTGTTCAACGTATGGTGTTTTTAAGATTTAAGGTTAGACCGCACTACACGGCAGTATGCGGCACTATGCGACGCGACGCGATGCTGCGCGGCCAAGTATTTTTTCTATGAAATCGTACGAGCTATACGCACTGCGCGGCAGCGGAACTTCGCAAAGCGGCACTATAGTTTCATACAAAATAACTGGCAGCGTCGCGTAGTGCCGCTGCAGCGTAGTACGTTCGTACCTTTAAGATCAACGCTACCAAAGAAAAATTAAACCTACCACCGAGATGTTATGTCATCTAGCGGAGACCAGTGCAAATAATTTTATCGTTCTACATTGTATAGAACCTATGGAGGTTGGAGGTGATATAACAGATGGCCGTTGGGGCTTTAAAATTATCAAGCCGGAAAACGTAGCAACAGGCCACCGACGACCGATGACCTGGTGAAGGTTGCGGGAACCTACTGGAGGCGGGCAGCGTAGGATTTTGGTCAACAGTGGACGTCTTTTGTTTAACGTCTTTGATGATATTTTATGTTTTAAAAATAATCTTTTTTTTTAATGCCCATACCTGTATACTGTACAGGTATGATGACGGATGCATCTAGGATCGTATGTTAATAATAGAAAATTTCAATACCCACGGAACTAAAAACACATTTTACAAGAAACCTCCAATATCCGTAAGTTTCCCCCATCGTTAAAGGAGAACATTAGATGAGGTTAATACTTCACGACAGCGTAGTCGCTGATTAGTTTGTTCCCCTATGTTGAGTAGCGCCACCTTTTCGCGCACCATTCTCAATCTATCAAGCGTCGAGTCAACATGTCTCGCGCTTCCTATTTAAATGATAATATGTCATACTGTGCAGTGAAATGGTGATTAAACAATAAAAAAATAAACAACAAAACTAACAGCAACATTTTTATCACTTTTTTCCTGTTATTTTATGATTATTTTGTCACTAGCCGGGAGACCGAGCGTCGCTCGTTCAATCGGAGTTTTTATAAACGAACTTGTTTAGTAGTACATATAAAATAAATTTGCTATGAAACATTTTGCAGGGTGTTGTTTTAGTCGACAGTGGTCTTCTAAGGGACGAAAGGGCAAGCAATATTTGTTCTGAAAATAACTATAATATTTTTTATAATTTGATTCTATTGAAAAAAATACATGCAAGTTATCCTTTTTTTTATAACAAAAATAGAAAAATATTCAATGGTACGTAATATTAGAAAGTTGTTCATCATTTATTATGATATTAGTCAGTAATATCAATCACTTTTGGCGACTTTTTAGAGATTTTCTTATTGCAAATGTTATCAGCGCCATCTAGTTGTGTCTAGGGAAAGCTGTGGAAAATTACCTATTTTCAAACACGGGGCAGGGCGGCACAATCATCAGGTATGTACTGTAATTCACTGATATAGGGAAAGATGGCGCTATTTGTCTCTAAAATACAGAGGTTACAATTTTTTTGTCACTCTTAAGTCTTTTTATTTATTTACATAATATTTACATAATTTCACACAAAATAAAAAATAAAAAGACAAAAAAACTATAAATCTCTCATGGGTGGGATTCGAATCCGAACCTAAAAGCACCAAAACGTAAGTGGCTCGCACCAGACTGCTAATCCACCAAAGTACTTAGAAACGGCGGTTAAAAATAAGCATCGTATGCGTTCTCCTTTTATGTAATTTCGCTCATATCTCCCTTAAATGAATTTTTTCGAAGATAATTCCCTCACAGATCGATTTCTGGTGATTTTTAACCCCTAATCCTAGATTTTCGTCAAAAGGTTTCAAGCCGTTTTCGAAATCGTCGGGACACTTAATTCGTTTAATAGCATCGATATAAGAGAACAATTAGATGTGGTTAATACTCCACGACAGCGTAGTCGCTGATAGTGGTTTGCTCCCCTATGTTGAGTAGCGCCGCCTTTTCGCGCACCATTCGCAATCTGACAAGCGACGAGTAAACATCCCGTGTTTAAATGAAAATATGTCTTACAGAGCAGTGAAATGTGCTAAAACAATAAAAAAATAAAGAACAAAACTAACAGCAACATTTATTATCACTTTATTCTTGTTATTTTATGAATATTTTGTCATTTTATAGTAATGCTACGCTATTCGTCGCTAGATGTCGCTAGTAGATAACATTAATTAAATACATGCCTCCCTACTCGTCGCTAGATGTCGCTAGTAGATAACATTAAATACATAAACCTTAAGGTTATCACACAACGGCGATATTTGTTTAAATACATGCCTCCCTCTTCACCCCGCTTCAGCCCTCGCAAGACGAACACGCTGGTTCAGAAACAAACAGAGCGAGTAACCTTATCTAATGTTTCCCATATCGATGTTTAATAGTATAGGATTTATAGTGATGCTTCGCTACTCGTCACTAGATGCCGCTAGTAGATAACATTAAATACATCAACCTTAGGATTATCACACAAAGGCGATATTTGTTTGAATACATGCCTCTAGGGAATGCAGTCTCGCGAAAGCTGAGATCTCGCGAGACTGGAAAGATCAATCTCGAGAGATCTCGCAATTTACGAGATCTCTCTCACGCTCGCAACAAAAACGCTTTTTGCTGCGAGCATGAGAAAAAGTGATTCGAATTTCGAACACCACCTTTTGCGCGGCGCTGAAAAAAATATGGGCGATAGTTCGTTCAGAAACTCATTTTGGCCTAGTAATTTAACTCATAGGCACAAAATGTTGTCTGTTATTTAATGAAATTTAAGTTTATAAATTGTAAAGACTTAATATTTAAAATTAATATGTACTAGTAAACATGAATATCGCTTACTTAAAAATATCATGTTTGGTTTTCATCTTAGGTTTTCATAAAAATGACAAGCAGCACAGTTTCCGAACGCATCCTCTAAATTAAAAACATTATAATAAAAAACTATATTGTCTCCAAAGAGACTTTAATCAACTACATTTTAACTTTACTCGCTGGTACAGGTGAAAAGTTGTATGTTTAATACGAGAGCAAGTTATTTTTATATCTCGTGCCTTTAAATCACTCACTGTGCTCAGTAGTCTATATTAGAATCACTCGCTACGCTCGTGTTTCAATTCTAGACTATTTCGCTAGTTCGTGATTTAAAGTCAGCACTCTAAGCAAAAAATAACTTTGCTCACTAGTTGAACAAATAACTACTTTATAATTTTAAAATAAGTAAATAGTTTAAAATTTCTCAATAAAATAATCTTTAAGCTTCTGCATTGTTACTACGGACTACTAAGCGCAAGCAATAGGGAGTTTTCAGATGACGTATGTCACACCGTTCACAAGATTCTCAATAGAGTGCGTTTCTAAGCTTTGGCAATGTATTTTTAAAAACAGCGTAGAATTTACGGAAGCAAAATAGATTTAGTAGGTATTGTTGAAAATATATAATAAGCCACCTGAACATAGATTCTTATTTAATTGAATTAACAGAAACGATAAATTTCCAACTTGGTCAAGTATGGATAAGCTGGGTGCGTTCTGGTTTCTCTATTATATGTAATTTCTTGTTCTGAACCAAAAATAAATTGATTTTAATACATTCTTATGATTAAAATGCTATTTATAACTCGGTATCATGTTGGAATTCTTTAAAGAAATACAAAAATAATACTGATAAGCTTTGTGCATCAAAAATTATGAAAAGTACTTTTTGGATCAAAATACAAAGAAATATTCAATGAAAAGTATTATTATTATTATTCATTATTATTATGATATTAGACGGTAATATCAGTCAGTTTTTTACGATTTATAAGAGATTTTCTTTTTTCCAATGTTGAGCAGCGCTAGACATGTACCGGGTAATGGATTTGCCGGGTACCCGGTGGTCCAACACGTCACGATCATGTCTTAGATCATTACTTAGACTTTGCCAGAGCTCCAAGAGATAATTATTATTTGGGGGTAACGGGGTATAGGACCAGAGGATATAGGGCCCCTATTGGATCACTGTAACCTGCGTAGATCTATTGTGATCATTGCCCCTGTTATGTTATATCCTCAAGGCCAATAGTTCTAATGAACTGTAGGATGCACTTAGGATCGAGTTCCCTAATAATGACCTCTGGAGTTACCATCGGCCCACCTAGAGATCAGCTTCTGGCTTGGACGAGTGCCTCGCACTTGCAAAGTATATGAAGAGGAGTTTCCTCTTCCTCGAGGCAGAATCGGCACTCGTCGTATCTGTAAGCTTAATTTTATTAACGTGATTATTAAGCTTGCAGTGGCCAGTTAGAGTTCTGACTAGAATCCTAAGTCCAGGCTTATGAAGTCGGTAGTGCTCTAGACATGTATTCCCGCGAAAAACCAGATATGAGCGCTTTCGAATGCTATTGGCCTGGTGCACTAGCCCAGAGTGTTCTACTCTGTTCCTTAGCCCATTCCTGCAGCATTATTCTTCCGGAGCTCCAAGGGATGCAGATATAGGGTCCTTCTGAAATAGCTGAATAAATGTTAAAAATGGCTTCTACTCATGAATCAGAACAACTTTCCCAATCAATCCGTAAAAAGATTTTTGGACTTTCCATACAAAATTGTCGGTTCAGTTGATCAATTAGTGTTAGGACTCCAAAAATTGTTTGCCAATTTAGTATAGGTTCCTTGGGCTAAGTTGTTCAGTTTCATGAGTAGAGCCGTGGTCAAATTTTTTTCAGATATTTCATTACCCTATATATTTAAGTGGTGGGCAGAAAATCGAGGTCACAATCCTATACTGCGTAACCTGGGGCGGGCCGCTATCTCTCCCCACCAAGCAGCTCAGTGTAGAGCGAGTGTCTTTTCGAAAGCAGGTAACGTCTACGAAAAAAAAAAACCAACTAGATCCTGATCCAATTTAAAACCTTGTATTTTTACACCATAACTTACCAACTATAAACCTACAATACTAAATAAGATTGAAATATGAACGACAGTTACATAAATGTACCTATACTTTTAACTTCAAAATAACGTGTTTTTAATAACTAGGTAATTACCCGGCGCTATTACGCGGTACCCGACCGTATCATTGAAAAAGTGCCGGATCCGCCGGGTACCGGATCCAAACCGGGTCCTTGGTACATGTCTAATCAGCGCCATCTAGTTGCGTTTAGAGAAAACCGAGGAAAATTCCCTATTATCTGCACGCTTTTGTTTTAATCAATGTCTCCAAGAAAGCAGACGTGATTTCTCGTTCTTTTAGCTCTTTAAAACAGTCGCTTTAATCTCGTGAATCTTGCGAGATCTTGTCCGAGATTAATCTCGGTAAAGGACACGTTTCATTTTGTGCCTGGACATGTACGTAGTACGAAAAATATAGGCTTTCTAGGAAAAATAATGAAAAAAATATTAGAAACAGGGTTGCGTGGTTCAAGCATAATGTTTTGTCAGCACTTTTTACAATATAAATGGTAACACTGAAGCTTGCAATAGTAGGTCACGTTCAGAAATTACGGCTTCGTCCACATATTCCTCAGATGCTTTCTCTGACTGACTGACTGAACACCCTTCTGTTCTAACTTCTGACATTGGTGTACGATTTTTAAAATCTGCGGATATGCCTTGCCTCTTTTACAGGCATAACAGCTGGTTTTCGAGTTACTTGTCGGACAACTAAATTATTAATTTCAATGGTATGTACAAAATCTAGTTTCTGAATCTGAACGTAAAATGCTCAAAACGGCGCTCGATTCGCCATGTTGGGTATTTATGTGTTGCGATTGTTAAATCTGAGAAACTAGATGAACTTCGTAACGAAGGTAAATCGAAGGAAATGTACAGTTAGAAAAGACATCAAATTACCCCGCTTCAGCCCCCCGCAAGACGAAAACGCTGGTTCAGAAACAAACAGAGCGAGTAACCTCATCTAATGTTCTCCCAATAAATGTTGGGTTTCTTCAGTGGATGAGCCGATTTATCAGTTATGTATGAGAAGTTTAGCCCATAGTCCAGTAATGCCCAGGCCGAAGGACGCTTTTATTGTCATGTGGGTTTCTGCACGCATGCCGTTTCAGTACAATTTTTAGGGCCCTTTTATTGTCATGCGCTCTTTCACTGGTCATGCGTGTCACACGCACGCGGATTGCTTTGGAAACACTTTGCGTGTAGAAATCCGCATGACAATAATAGCGCCCGAGGCCCTAGCATTTGGGCCGATCGAATCCCATGCTAGGCTAAATAGTTCCATGGGCTATACAAAAAAACGCTGTCAACACTGCCACGGTATGTCAAAAATCTTTGAAGCCAAGGCCGCGTTCTGAGGGTGCACGTCTGACTGCAGCCGTTTTGTACTCTCTCTTTCACACTTACGCGATTTATATTGTGCTATCCTGTTGTCAGAGTGAACGGTAGCTGTCAGAGTGCAAAGTGCAAGTTCTGAACGCGGCCCAGCCATAGCCACCCAAGTTGACCCAACCAATCAAAAGCTTTGAAACGTTTAGTGAACTAACCGCGTCGGTGTTTTCAGTAAGTTTTTAAAGTTTATTTTTTATTTTCTGTACTAAAACTACAATTATAACGTATGTTACGCATGTTCAAGAGAGTAGCAATTCTAGAACATTAAATAAACAAATAGTTTTTTCTTATAAAAACAAAATAAACACTGTTTTAAACTCTTCACGTTACTGTTTGGGGTGTGGCAAACATAAATTGCTTTTCGTTTACAGAGGCTGTCCCTATTGAAAACCTGAGTATTGAACCATGCCGGTGTTGGAGTCGTGCTGGTCACCGTGCATCTGGTCGTCCAACGTGAAGACTGGCAGCTACGCCGTGGCTGCGTACACCGCTGCCATGAGTTTGGTTCTGATCACGTTTATATCGTATCAGATGGCTGGAGGCGACTCCACGCAGTTGTGGAACCCTCTGTTTGAGGCCGATGTTAGATTATGTGAGTAAATTTTTGTTTACATTAAGAATCAAAGTGCGAACATCTGGATTACAGGTTTGAGCAGAAAGAACTAAGTAGAAACAAAAGGATCATGGGAAGCTTTCTGGAAGCAGCTTACAGAGGTTCCCCAATCAATACAATGGAGAATAGGCCGTCTTATCTCTGTGCCGGAACGCACCAATGCTTTCAACATTGATAATTAAGTATTATTAACTTGATATAGAAAAACCTCTCTTCATTTTTATGATTTTAAAGCTTAACACACTGTGTAACTCTAAGCATAGGTTGGCTGCACCAGGTGACAGTTGTACCCATTTTGCGTGATCAGCCGGTTACTGTCAGCCCAGTATGCATTTCCTCTGTGTCTCCATAAAAAATTCAATTAAATCAGATTATATACAGTGGTCGTCTTTCGGCTGATGATATACAAAATTAGCATAACTAGATTGCTATTAGTGATATTAGAGTATTCACCTTCTACCAGCATGCTTTAAAATTGATTTTATTTCTTGACTTGATAGAATCTTGTAAGGCACAGACGAGCATTTAAATCTCGATTTAAAATCATCACACCATTTGCCTGTATAGGCAGGCAAGCAACCTTTTCTGTGACAAATCTAGAACTCTGATATGTTGCTGACATCCACATAACACAGCTTTTCTTTAGTATTATGGTAGATCTAAAAAACTGTATACTGATATAGATCAAATGTTATATTGTACATTTTCTGTTTCAGCGCTGCAAGTATTTGGAGGGATTTTCATATTCATACTCCTGTTTCTCATTGTGAGCTCTGCAATTATGGTAAGTACTCAATCAGTATAAGGACTATAATTCATAAAATAAGTTAACTCTTTGAGTAATATGTATTTTTTTAATTTAAGAATTAACTCTATTGTAAACAAAATCCTAAATGTTTTTTGTTTTATTTCTGTAGATGCTTTACACATACTTCTGAATCGTATTTTTAGTACAAAGAAACAGCCACCCGCTCAAAACTTGTACTCTCTACTAAAAGTAACTCCTTCTAAAAATTCATTGTCCTAATTACTATAACTTTATATGTTACAGGTAGTCGGCATCAAGTCATGGACTCGGGGCTTAATGCTTCCATGGCTCGGTACCATGGGCCTGATTATTGTGTTCCAGCTCATATTTGGATTATGGCTAATTGGTGGATATTATATTTATGTAAGTACCACTAATCACTTCATTACTTGATCATTTGGACTTCATTATTTTATTGTTTGCTTCAAGAACGTCACAGCATAAAAAGCACCATTTAAATTATCCTCATAGAGTAGTAAGCAAGTTGAATAGGCAATGAGTCCATTATTTTTCCCACAGTAGCATAGACTGCCGTGCTTACGATAAGAGCAGTAAGTATATTTTTAAAAGCAGTAACTTCATCCATTTCGTCATTTAATAATGTAAGAACTATTAAATGATAACGCAGTATGGTCGACTGACTCGGTGGCTAAGTGGTTAGCGATCCTGACCTCTGATCCAAGAGTCGTGGGTTCGATCCCCACACAGGGAAAACTTTTCTGTGATGAGCAGAATTGTTTGCTCTGAGTCCGGGTGTATTATTGATTATATCTATATATGTATGTATTTAAAAGTATATGTGTATGTATATCAGTCTCTGGTTCCCAAGATACAGGGAAGCCTAGTTTGAAGCCAGATGACCGTGTGTGATTTGTCCCAGATATAAAAATACTGAATCTACACATTTCAAAAATCTTATATAAAATAATCTAAGGAAACAGCAAAAATGAAAACTTATATTACTGGTCTTGTCGTAAGCACGTCATAGTACCCCTGAAAAAGAAATGTCTTAAACTATATTGACCAATAGCTTGAAGACATAATATTTGTAGCTTCAATGAGAAATATTCATTGTGAAGTTTAATAACTCATTTTTAATTGCTAAGAATTTTAATTGATGTGATAGCTAGTAAATACTACTTACTGCCATCATACATTAAAACACACTGCTATGCTGCCATAATATGACTTTAAAAGTTTCATTTATGAAACCTTTAAATCCGACGGTCCTGCTAAATGCATAAGTGTGTCAAGGATGGCCGAATTTGAGCTTAATATTAACAACTCATATGGAAAAAGTAATTATTTAAATCTAAGTAAATAACTGTGAATAAATAAAAAAATAAAAATGCTGTGGTCATGAAAATTTACATATGTACATACATATTATGTTAATGGTTACACGGGCCATGGGCACAGGGGCAGGTTCAATATATTTTTCTTGTTTATATACAAAAAAACTTCATCCCACTCAATAAGTGGTATCGAATGATAATAAATAAAGCATTATTTCATCATCAGGTTGTATTACTCCACTGTTGGACATAGGCCTCTCCCAAGGCACGCAAAAAAATTGGCTCTCTGTACACATTGGTTGGCATATTGGAAAATGTTGGATTATCCAAATTGTGGAGACAGAACGGGTAGTTAATATCATGATAGTAAAAATGAACACTTAGTTAGCTGCTATTTCCAAACAAAGAAAAACTTTAACTAAAATAATTTAATTGGCGATATATCTTTTGCTCTTGTATGTTCCTAAATAATTTTGTCAACGAAAACATTGTTTCTAATTTACCTAATTTCTAATTGCAAAAGTCCATTTACTGTAAATGCTCGAATATGTACTTATTTGTTGTCTAAATATGGTTTTTTTTTAATTCGACATTCTTCCATGTCAATAAATGAATCATTTTTTGACAATTTAATCAAATCTTGTATTTTCCAGTTGGATGCCACCTTTGGTGCTTTCATCGATTTTCTTTGGATGACATACAATGTGAGTAACAAACTCAAAATGTTTTTTATTTAAGTAGATGCTTTACACATACTTTTTTCTACCTAGTCCAAAATCCCTACCACGCGGGACTTGTACGCTCAACGTTTCGGGAAGTGTTTGCGAAGCGAGAAGAAACGTTGAGCCCAAAAGAAACTCGCTTCAACACATTTTTTAAACAAAATCTTAAATTCTATTAAAATTCATGTCAACAATAAAATTGTGAGCTGGAGGATATATACGTGTCCATATATCATTGTCATTTACATAACCTAGTATTTTGTAATACCCTTTAGAGCATAAACAATTTTTCACATGCAATTTGAATTTGTTTTTCGTATTTCTATTCGCATCGCTAACAATTTCAACATTTACATGTTAACTTTTATATTGTTATTTTACTATATTTTACAGATCTACTGCTGGCTATGTGTATTTTCACAATACCAGATCATATTGGAGATGCAGTCACCAAATATAGAAATATTAGTAGAATACTAACAGCTTTCACTGCCTACTTTTAGAGGTAATCTTTCTTAAATTTTTAAGTAGTTAGTTTTTAACAATGAATTATTGTGCAAAATGAATTTTCAAAATTGTATTGTTGACGTAATTTATGCAAGTATTTTTCTTTGTATTGTTCTTTCTTGAGTAACTTGACTAATTTAGATTACTTGTTATTTATCTATATTTTTATAGCTATAATTTGTATTTTTAAACAGCGAAACATACGTTTTTCTATGCTGACACAGTGTGTAAGGAGTTGTGTATAAATGTATGACTGTTGTAGAAATCGTGGATTCCTGTTCATAATGAAAAAATACAGAAATGTGCTGACAATTCATTCACAGGCGATAACTTTTGTTAGACTTGTATAATGCATATTAAAATCATTACGTAGTGCGGCCCATGAGTTCCCGGCCTCACATAGAAAATAGATACAAAGTAATCATTATTATTCCTTAATAAAATAGGTACAAGTCTGAAACTGCACTTTGTTGAGTTTCAGCCTGTTCCATTTGCTTCTTTATTTTTGAGAGCGATTTAAATACGTGCAGCAGTCGAGTAGTTTCAAAAAATGTTTCATACTGAATAACGTGCTGTAATCAAGTTTTTAACTAAAGAAGGTCTAACGCCAACGCAAATAAAAGAAAGAATGACTGTTATTTACGGTGACTCTTGCCCTTCATATGCCACAGTAAAAAACTGGTCTAAGCTGTTTCGTTGGAGCGGTGAATTATGTGAAGATGACCCACGTGAAGGAGGCCCTGCAATAGTGGTTACTCCAGAGAATATTAATTTATGGGAAATATTGTTCTAAGTGATCGTATACTAAAAACGAAAGAAATTTCAGCACAGACTGGACTTTCTAAAACAAGTATTCTTAGAATCCTTCACAAGCATTTAAACATGATAAAAATAGTGCAGATGGGTACCGCGGATTCTTAGTGCAGTTCAAAAGCAGCGACGCGTTGAATGTTGTGAATAATTTTTGGAGCTCTGCCGTGAGGACCAGGAAGTTATTCAATCGATTGTGACAGGGTATGAAACGATGATTCTTTACTATCGACGGACATCCAAAAGGGATTTAATGGAATGGCATAAAAAGCTATTTTTTTGAAGTTTGAAGGAATCCTTCTGATCGATTTCAAAGAACGTAACACGCTTGTAAACACAGCTTATTGTAGTGACTTACTATATACAGTTACGCAAAAAAAAATATTGAAAAAAGACTAGGAAATAAATCGAATTGTGCGAATGCTAGACGACAATTATCCTGTCCACACAGCTGCGATTTCGAAGTTTACCCCCCTTATAGCCCAACGTGCTACAACTATTTTTAGTTTTCAAAATTGAAATCGGATCTGACAGGAAAAAGATTCAACAACGATGAAGAGATCAAACAGGCTGTTTATAACCATTTTGACTGTAAGGATTCAGCTTATTTTTATAGTGGCACAGAAGCATTTATCAAACGTTCTGAAAAACGTGTTGCAATACAGGGAGAGTTTATTGAAAAATTATATTATTATTTTTTAATTTCCATTTATCCTTCTATGTTGGGCCGGGAACTCTTGAACCGCACATTTCTCATTCACTGGTCATCACATTAGGCGTTTTTGGCATTTATTTTGGGCACCTTTACTAGGGTCTGTGATTCACAAGAAAGCATCAATGAACAATTTTTTAAATACATTTGGTCCATAATACATGGCTTAAAAATGAGGTTTACACCCTAGTGCGATACATTTATAACTTTTTAAATATTTAGACTATTAAATTACCTAGGACTAAAAAGTATTTCTATTAAAAATAAAAAAAACTAACTGACAATATTATCTGGAATCGTAATTCTCTAAACCTATATGCATATGAGTATTCTATTTATATAAGTAATAAGTAGGTACTTTTAATCTGGTTTTAAATAAACAAAAAATAAGAATATGAAGCATGCGCGAGGAGACCCCGCCATTTTTTTACCTACATATTTATTTGAAGTTTTTCTTTAGATTTTGTCCTTTTTCTCAAAGTTGTATTGAAAAACATCGTGTTAGACATAGTCGTAACATTTACCGACTATTTATCCCCCATGTACTATTATTTATTGCAACTGAATCACATAATTACTTAATCAGTTTTGAACCTATGGATTATCTTATGAAAGTGCCTCATAGTTTACAATTATCGCATAGGATTATCATAGTATTGTTATTATAATATGTAACTCTATGTTAAGAAGTATATTTCTTAGTATACCTAAGTGATATTCGTACTGAAACTATCCGTCCGTGATAAAATAAGTAATTATAAATACGTTGTCTTATTCCATCCAAAAAATATTTTAATATAATATATGTGTATTTATTTTAAAGTATAATACAAAAGTAATCGTTAACTTCGTTTGAGCGTCATTTTACATCAAGTGAAGTGAGGTATTTCCTAACGCACTTAAATATTTAATAATAATTAAAAGCTGTAGAAAAATAGAGAGGTCAAAAGCCGGAATTCATCTTTTTGCATCTTGGTCAAATGCAGTTTATTTGAGAAATACTGTTTTATTTGTGTAAAATACTCGTAATTTGTGGAATGTCATATTCTGATTTATTGTATTCTCACATTACAAAAAAACACTTTTGTATGAATTGTAATTATTATTTAAATACTACTTAGTCACAGATTGATCAGATTTTGGTCTTGAGTGGCCACAAAAACTATTGTGACTTTTCAGTTCTACGTACTCATTTTTATTTAGAATTTTTATCTAAGTTTGGTTTAAAGGTACATTGCCCTTAACGTACTGATCGCCACGCCGCGCTATAATCGTAGAAGAAGGTCGTTAAATAGGATGACCCATTAATTTCAGGGACTGACCTTGTGACACATTGTATTTATGTAAAAATCTCGGGTTGTCGTGGATGTCCCGAAAATTATTTTCTTCCGTTGCCGACTGTAACGGTCAAAAGGTTAAACCTTTAAGCGTATTAGCTAGTTATATGATTGTATATGAATCTCATCTATCGCATTAATGTTTACCTAAATACGGATTTTTATTTAGATTATATACTTATGTATACCGTTATATTTATTTATGTTAATTAAGTCGTTATTAAGTATTTACAGGAGACTTTGATTTTTATCTTCAACTTTTGTGATTGATATAATAAACAGTACCTACAATTAATATTCCAATGAAATAAAACAATTTAAGTAATGAAAATTCTTAGTCATTTATTCGCAAAATGAAACTTTCACATTCTTTGATTATTCTTGAAGATATTATTAGAAAATATGTCAAGGAAATTTTAAAATAAAAATAATAATAACAGACGATTTAATTAAAATCCTATTCCCAATTTTATTATAATTACAACTTTACTACAACTTTAATTGTTAGCTTAAATTACTTAACTTTAACAAAGCCTTTATTAATCAAAATGAACAACATTTTCACTCGTATTGCACAGTAAAATAGCATAAATATTTATTACCATTTATTCAGTACTAACTAGGTACTTAATAGTAGCGTTATAAAGATATACACGTATAAAATAATATAATTTTGATAAATAAGACATTGCTTTGAGTACGTAATGGAATTCGCTTGAGTATTTCGCTGAGAATTAGCTACAGATATAAATAAATGCTTGTCATGAAGAGGCAAAAGTATAAATTGGATGCTTGCTAAAGTACAGGAGGTTGTATGAGCACCATATTTTAGGTTTTGCATAAAAATAAATTAATACAGATGATCGATCGTTTTCTGTTGACAAAACTGTTTAATTTTTAGCCAACTTCCAGTAAATGATAATTGCAGATATAAGATAATAAATGGTGCATCTACTGAGCAAGGTTACAGATTCGAAATTATTTAAGTATTTGGATTTTTTTCATTTCTTACACTTATTTTATGGTATATAATAGTAATACAATATAATTATCATCTAATACAGTCGTGAGATTCTAGCTATATTACAATAATTTACAATTTATAAGCTTATTTTAATATGATATGCAATATGCTATAGATATTATATAGCTCATGAGCGTCTTTACATTCGGAATTGAATTGCCTAAACCTTTTTATTCACTTCAACTGATTGCCATTACCTAAACGTGTGTCGTGAAATGTCTTACTTCATAGATTTTCACACTGTTACTATTTGTAAGTTCCTATGCGGTCTTGTTTTTTCCTTATATTACTATAAATACATATTACAGAAATGGTCATTGCAATACAAGCTAACTGCAAATGCATTGGTTTTCGTGCCGCAAGCACCTCGCTTGGCACAAAATGTCTTTATCTAGCATCTAATATTTAACCTCAGTAAGTAGAAATTTAATTGAACATCAATATGCCTTCATCTAATCGTGGCTTTGATTGATTTATCAGCTACAGGGTGTAAAAGTATGGTGTATTACTATTTCTTATGAAACTAAATTTCTTCTAATCGGCTAATAAATAACTCCGGGAACAAAGTAATCTTTGGGAAAAATCTTGTTAGTAAGTAGAAGTTATTTAGTGTCCTTTAAGAGTATTAATCAGCACTCCTTCTGGATACACCCTGTAAAGTTTTGTGCTTGAAAAATGATCATATTTTTCTTTCAACAGCCAATATTTAAATTTAACAATAACAAAACTTCTAAACTTAACAACAGTAATGAAAACACAAATACAAAAAACAATTTACAAAATTGTAATCAATCATATTCACTGAATCTCTTATTTATAAATGTTCAGAAAATTAGTTATTTTGAAATGGTTATGAACCAGAGGAGTACCAGTTCGTATTGGGTGGTGCTGATTTTTCTATTGATTGGTGTGAATGTGTCGTGTGAGCGGAATGCGTTTGTGGGTGATATAGGTGAAATGAAGACGGTGGGTGGAAGAACTGGGACTGTTCTAGAGGAGAGGCATAGTCCAGCGCACCAGGAACCGCGGAGTACGCTTGCGGCTTTAGCGGCAATGGTGTTTCACCAAGATAAGAGTGCCTTAACGCTTCCGAATAAGCACTGTTATCATACGATAAAGAGTATTGCTGCTTATCTCTAGGTGATACAGAACCGGGGGGAGTCATAGCTGAATGGTAATCAGCGTAACCGCCGTAAGCAAGGGTGCTAATGTCCGTGCCTTTGTGTGCTAGCTGCTCGCCATAACTGGAGCCCTCACTGCCTGGAGGCGTCGGCAAAGGACCAGTCTGACCATCACTCGAGTAATAACCTGCTGTTCTACCGTCCCCCAAAAAATTACTCCTAATTACACTTTCTCTATTAGCGTAAAGTTGCCTCAACAACGCAGACGCCGGAGTCGAAGTATGGTTTCCAGATATTTGCCTATTCAAATGATTTAGATGGTGATTTTGTGTACCAATCCATTGTATGGTAGACTTCTGTTGTTGTTGTTTTAGAAGAGCATCGGTTGAGAAATCGGTAGGTCGATGTGAAATTTCTTTGCCATCCAACGCCGCAGAGGGTAAATGCTTCGACATAGCATTTTCTAAATCTCTTACTGAAGTGGCGTCCGTTGAACCTTCGGCTATGGTTAAATTCGATTTTGCCATGTCCCTCTCCGCTGGGGAGATAGCAGCACCAGGGTTAGATGATGTCTTTCGACGTTCTTCATCTCTCTCTTCTTCGTCACATTCGGTGGTGTGCTTTCTTTTCTTCAGCCTTCTTGCGGGGATCGGTGATATCCTCTCTGGATTTGTGTGAAGAGGTAGTGGTTGAGTGTCGTTTAGTCTGGTAAGATGAGTGACATCAGATGAAGGAACTGGTGCAGAGGACGCGGAGTCGGCGTTTGTGGGTGCTTCGGATCTCTCCGCGTGGTGTCGGGGCGGAGGGGGGGGCCCGCCAGGGGTGTCGGCATCAGGAGGGCCGTTCTCAGGATCACCGGTCGTCTCCTCTCTTTTCACACCTTGCACGCTTTCTTCAAGTTGGCAGCAGTCCATAACCGTATTGGGATACTCACGTCCACTGTAAAAATAAGTTTGATTATTATCAATATTATTTATTATAACTGACAACACTAAACACGTCAATAACAACGGACTTCAGTCGTAACAAATACAGTTTACTGATTTTATTTTTGGCTCTAATAATTTGTTAGTAAATACTGAACTGAGTTAATGCAATTTATATGGGACCACTTCGGTGTCATTATTTATGGAATAAAAAATAATCATACAATCGTTTCATAATTGACGAAGATATCGCGTAACATACACACAAAAACATAAATACATACACTTAAATTGAGAACTTCCTCCTTTTATGGAAGACGGTTAAAAATCCTTTAGTTAAAAATCTTTAATCAACGAAGACTTAGTGTTTACCTGATGACGTAATTCACGCATATTATATTTTGTTCTTCTGCGTTCTTGGAGGAGCAGACTACGGTGGCACAAGTCTGCATCCACGTGTAGCCTCCGAGCTTGTTCATTATTCGATAGTAGTGCGTCAGTACCTGCCCTTTATTCATTACTGCAAAAAATATATATATATATGAAACTGGTGATGTTATTGTGAAGGTATATTTAAGGAGCTGATTCAAAGGGAATTCTAGTAAGGGAAAGTCAACTTTTTTTATAGACAGGAAAAAGCATTATTTTTGTGAGTAATTATTTTTATATAAATCTAATCTAAAACCGAACCAATCTTTGCTTGGTCCGACACGTAAGTACTCAAATTTATAGATAGTTACCGGAAAACTTTTAATGCAACAATTTTTATAGGACTTTATATTGGTCATCTTGTGTGCTATCGGTATATTACTGACTTACAATAAGCGTGAACGACTAAAACTATGGACACCAATGAGGGTCCAGTCTCGTTTGTGTACAAATTCAATATATGCGCATGCACATTATATTCAATCAATTGCGTGATGAACACGTGTATTGTCTTGTACGTGAGTCATTAAGATCATGTCGCGTTTTGGTTCGTTATTGTATATTGATACTCGCCATTTAATTCTTGCGCTTGGACGGTTGCCAAAAAAATAATCCGTTTCAATAGAGCCTTTTAAAATCTCAGATATTTTAAATTCTTTTGAATTAATATTTGCACACATGCTGTAGCTTACGTACCAGGGACGTATGTAACCAAATCACCTGCTTTCTAACAAACACCCGGTCTTTTATGGTAATTTCAATCAATTGGTATTCTACGCTCGATTTGTCCACATTTGACCAGCATTCACACTATGTACTTTAAATTCAAATTGATGGTCTCGTAAAGCTATCAAAGGGGAAGGTGCTAGAAAAAACCTGTGACGTTAACGCGCAATCGTGAGTCGGGTTATAATGGAACCTTAATTAAATTTTAAGGAGACGCTTTACAGAATTGTTGCCTAATTAATCCTATATTAATCTTATAGATCACATCTATGTAGCAACAATCAATAGTAATGGTAAATAAATAAGATACTTCATTTTGGCTTTTGAGTTTTGGTCGGTGCGTGGCAAGCTTTGTTTATCAAGGAAGATGGCATCTTTAAACAAATGTGCGATCAGTATTAATTTATATATATATATATATATATATTATAATAACAGTATTAATTTTTTACCATAAAATAATACATGGTTTTATACAGCATGTAACAAAAAATCGTGTCGGACCCGCAAAGATTAGACAGTGCCGGAAGAAGAACTTTCGATCCATGAATTCCGATACTGACTAAGACTATAATGTAATATTCGCTTTCAGGAAAGCAAAAGCGAGGCGCGTCACTGAATTCTCACTTTCGCGTTTACTTTCGCAGCTAACAATGCAAAAGTGTTAACGAAACAGGTCGTTACCCGGGGCCAGAGCGCGTGGTGACAAGCGCCGTCGCCGCGCCACCCCGCCGGCTCAGGAAGGCTTGCAACGTTCTACGCAAATCTCGAGCTCCTGGTCAGGTTATATGCTGTGTACCATGCAATTTATCAATCATCGTCATTCAACAAGGAATCAAAGACATTCGCATTCGCAGATCATTCGCTTCGGCAGAGGACAATTTGCATTAAGTACTACCCTTAATACTAACCGCAGGTCCGACTTAAGAAATGTTACATGCTGTATAAATAACATCTATACATAGAATGTCACATATAATATGTTTATGTAAAGAACAGAAGAATGAGACGCATAATCCACCTAAGATCAACGAGAGATTTCAAGATATTAAAAAAAGACATTTCCCACGTTTACACTCGGGGAAAGGAAACGAAAATGATGGTAGGTACAAAATTATTATTCAAATCACAAACCACATACAGACGAGCCGGCGCATGGCGTCAAGCCTAAATTGTTTTCCTCTGACGAATGCGTATAAAGTAATAATATTACCATACGTATATGAGAAGGATTACATTATTCGAATAAAAAGTTTCCTCTCATAACATGTTACATAAAGACGTGACTGAAGAACCAAATCTAGCATCTGTTCGACATGTTTCTGTTGTAAAGATAACCTGCAAGAAATTTGAGGATGGATACTGAAACAAGAAATACACAATGTTTATATTACCGCAAAGCAACACTTATGAACACTTATTCTAAATAAGAGTAAGACCTCTACTACGATTCCGGTTCCTCATATACAAGTGCTAACCGAGGAAAGAGATTTTAATGGCCAAAAGAGAAGATGGTGATTTCGATACACAGAACAATTTACCACCGAATGAGACAGCGACGCCGTAAATTTTCCTTGTAACGCCACCGTACACCTTGAGCTGCCAGTCTTCTTGACATGGATTTCTAAAGGGTACAAACTGAATACAAATCGACAGTTACGACACTAAACTACGAAGGATTTCACCACATGTTCGTATATTGGGTCATGGGTGACCGATTGATGTTGGTCACTTATGCTATGGTACTTAGTAAAAAAGTCATGTAATGTTTTTTGATTTTCACATTGATGGTAGGCGTTTTCGAGAAAAAATAATGTAGAACAGATTATAGGAGTTTTGTCATCGTGTATGATTAAAGGTCGAAGGAACAACACTTACAATCGACATGGCATTTCCTAAGCTTGTTCGCGTCCTCGCCGTGACAAAGCGCGTAGAGGTTCTTGCCGGTCATCTCCTCTGCGGTGTAGCCGAGCAGTTCCGACACCCTGCTGATATCACACAAACGTTATTAATGCAGTAACCTCCTGAGCTACCGATAGATTAAAATAGACGAAGAAACAGCGTCTTTAATAGCGAAATGGTAAAAAGAGCATAAAATAAAAATTAAGTAAATACCAACCTGGGCTCGCAATGGGCTATGCGAAAGTCGAAGTTGATTCTTGTGACAAACATATCAGATTCTAATCTGATCTCGTGGACAGACGGTGGCGGAAGTGCAATGGCTAGCGCCACCATACCTAAAAGCGCCGGCGGCGACTTCCGGCTGTGCGAAAATGTATACTGAGGCCGTAGTCGGCACAGCATTAGAACAACCTGCAAAGAACAAAAACTACTATAAAGAAACACAAAAGTTACTATTGTTTGAATAAACAAATAAAGAGTGTAAGGATAAACAACAGCATTCTAAACAATAAAACGTACTGCCTTCCGTTGTGACTGAAAGTCGGTTGGATATAAAAAATCTTATTAAAAAGTTTACTGTGCCACTGAAAACGAAACGAGTTTCATCAAAAGTTGAATCATGAAAACTTTCAATGTACTTTTGTTGAAAATGAGCAAACTCACATTCTAAACATAATCGACTTGAAAATAAAGGATCCAATAATTTATAATTTTCCCAATAAAAGCTTAGCCCTTAGCTATCTATGCTCAGGAAGGTTATAAACGAGCTTTACTAATTGCTCTGTCGATTCTTGCGCGAATGTATAAGCCGTTTAGATTTAGATAAACGCGAATAATGGGTTTAACTTTCATATTAATACACTGACATAGTATAGCTATAATTATTATTATTATTATTTATTTCTCGACCAACTTTGGATCAATATTGTTAGTAACTTAAATTAGGACTTACAATCTAGTGTTAGTAATAAACAGTGAACTGGTACATTATTTATTTATTTAAGGCCGTAATAACAGTGATGATTTTGTTATTAGAACCGTTTCAGTATCAGTCCATACATCCATGATAAGTACGTTCTGATAGGTATGAGATGGAATTTTTTTTTGGTCGTTTGCGTCACACTGGTACTAATAATATTTCTAATAATGTATTTACTCTAATAAAATGTAACAATAACCCTTCAGCAATAATAACGTCAAAAATGTTGAGGGGTAAAATTTACTTTGTGACAACAATCTATTACCGAAAATTTTACGCCGCTATCTTTGCGGGATTCGCAAGTCGCTAGAGATATAATCGCAGTTTATGTTCTAACACCGAGTTAAGGAAAACTTATGGGCCATAGACTGTGCCTTGAGGCACCCCTGGCGGGTACAATAAATAGCTAATAATATTTGTTTTCTTCGTTGAGGTTTTGTTTTAATTCATCATTTTAAGTGGGTATAAGTGAAAATAGTTCAATAAAAAAATATACGTTCCAATTATAATAAGCTAACCTTATATTCATATCGTTACTAAAATTGTAATTTATCGAGTCCCGTTTAGCCTAAACTAAATGACTTGCAAACGTTCTATAAGATACCCACCCGCCAGTTCCCACTCTCTCCATATCTTGATGGCTCACCCTCCTTGCTTCTTCCAACCTAGATTGAAAATGAAAATTCAGCTTCCATTTATTTCTTATGCTATGAAAACGAGATAAGAATAAAAATGTCCACTTATTTTCACTCCCACCTGGCTAATGACCTCGGAGTAAATTCAAAGTTTCCTTTGAAAATATTGACAATTCATTTTCTAAACAGGAATACATATAAAATGAGAGGAAAATATGATGGGTCTTACCCTGTATCCCGAGGATTTAAAGTGGCATCCTCTTTTGGTGAGCGTGCTCTTCATCCGGACGCAGAAGGCGCGGTCCATACCACGGTAGAGCGAGCCACTGGCTGCCAAGCTCATTTGTGCTGACACTGTCAAAAAAGGAATCAGTTCACTATTTCGCATTTAGAAAAATCAAATTCCAAAATTTATTTACCGTTTTGTTTCAGTGTAGAATATTTAATTTTAATTTTTCGAATTTTTATGTCTTTTTTGCAATCTGCACTGTATATTAAATTTTTTCACTACCCAAAAATTGTCTGAAAGAGATAGCTTTGTATGTATAGAAGAATGCCTCCTGCCTAACTTTGTTTTCTAAATAGAAAACATATACTGATTATATTTTCCTGTTTTGCCTTGTATAAGAAATTGTTTTCGTTTATTTTAAGTTCTTCAGGTATCAATATTGTTCTGTTTTCTTTGAATTTCTTTTTCTGTTTTTCTTTTAAAAATAAAAGGAAAAACCTGTTACATTGTGTTTCATATGATAATAAGAACTTTATTGTAAAATGGTAGAGGCACCTTAAAACCGACCGATAAAATCTGAGCCACGGCTTAATTGATTTCATTGGGCATCTTTTGAGCTTAACATTTTAAGGGTTCTAAAAGTTTTGAAACACATGCGTATTTTTCTTACTTTTTATTCCTTAAAAAAGAACAATGAAAATCGCCAAAGTGTTAATCGGATTCGATTACACTAGGACTGTATTTGTCACAAGAAGTTAGAATTTTTATCAATCATTCTTTTACGTTATAAACTCTTAACGTTCTACGCATTCCGAGAATATTAAAAATCATCGTCTAAAAACTACAGTATCTTAAAATACCATAGACCAAACCTAGCAAAGATTATTCCTCCTTCTAAAACCTTTATATAAGATTTACGCCAGTCCGTCCAGAAGTTTTCGAGAAAATGGTGGACATATGTACAATCAAAATCGCTTATTGAAGTCGCTTTAATTAAGAAAAAATACGTACATAGTGAGTGCCCCTCGATTTCACACATAAAAACCAAATAATTAGAATATTATATAACAAATAATATAATTAATTTCATTTGTGCGCTACAACGTCTCCCTTAAAGTAAGGTGCGATTCTCAGAAATCGCTTTATTAATGGCCCTTTGAAACAAGTTTGGCTAAAGAACAAGCTTTGGCCGAACAAACATTGCGCATTGCACTGTAGCTATAAAAACCGATATGCCATCGAATCAGTGCTGCGTTGAATCACGCCTTTGTGTCAGCCAAATGCGTAAGAGGATAACTATTTATGCAACCTTGGCGCTGCAAATTTTACTGTATCTACTAAAGTTAGTAGATACAGTAGTATCTTCCAAGTTTGGAAGCATAGAAAAAAACATGAAATTTGCCTTCATCAATTGGTCACGAGCGCGATATTGAAGCCTGTTGAATTGAAAAATAAATACATGTGACGTATTCCACTTTGAGTACCTCTGTCGTGTCTCTGTTTTCTGACATCATCACACGGATTCACGATCCCTGCTCTACGGCTATCAGGTGACAATGTGGTGCTCTCTCCACGGGCCAGTGTTTGGCGACTCGGTTTCGCCACGCCTGTCACTATACAATGATCAGCTGTCACACCGCTTCGATCCTGATTGATTTTTTACCAATCAGCACTTTTTTAAACATCCCAGAGTAAATTGAAATCGATTCTAGACCTTAAAGATACTTATTTGTGGCAGACAAAAAATCGGTCAAATGTGTATTGGTTACGGTACGGCCTAATGACTTCATAGTTTGAATGTGTTGCAAGTCTTCGTAGATGAACATGTTTTTAAAATAGGGACTCTAACAATATCCGAAAAGGCATACGTAATTTGTAAAAGTGTTCATGGAACCACATGCACTTTACTTCCGTAGTGGTAGAATTGCGGAGACGAGTCGAATTTATGCTTGAAATATTTCCTAAGTGGTTTTTTTACAGATGTTATCAACAGCCGGGACGCAACGGTGGCGCCCAAATTTCAATAAACTTCCCATGTAAAAAGAAATATTTAATAAAATTTTTATTATAAAGCCCACTGACACCCCAGTGACCATTTCATAAGGTCCCAACGCACCGTGAACGCACTATAATCTAATTTCAATTTGATCCACAACTTATTATTGACAACACTGAACGATTCGATATACTGACCAAGTGAAATTCTGTGAACAGTACTGTCACTAATAGAAAAAGGTTCAGTGGCCCCCGAAATAAGGAAACCTTAATTGTATTTCGACCAGATTTTTTTCAAGTTTTTTTTTGAAAGCGCTGCATTAGATTATTTTTTATTTCTCTACCAGGAACACCTCAAATAATTTGTTCTACTCGTAAATAGTGTATTAACTGAATATAACGGTGCAGTCTAGAGAGGCATTTCCATAGCTTTTAAAACAGTTTTCAAAACAGTTTGATAGATTTTGAAGAGGGGTCGTTACGTTCATCTTTTTCTCCGTATTTAATAAGGATACATTTAACATAGTCGTTTTGTTACATTCGTTAGGTATTTTATTAAATTGGCGAAACTAACCATCAGGGTTGTTGGTTCCGTGCTGGCTTCCTTCTTCGCTGCCGGACGCTGGACTGTTGAGACCAGCGCCGCCGGATCTGCCGGCCAAGGATAACCCCAGCTGTTCAGCTATTTCAGCGTGATCAGCTTGATGAACGTAGTCGAATATACTGCTACCTGTCATCTCCACCTATGAAAGAAAACAATTCAATAAATTGTGTGTTACTCTCATATTGTAGTTTACAAGCACCTTGATATCTTAGCGTCTGCCAAGAAAATCAATGTTCCAAAAAACCTGTCCTGAGAAACGACTGAATGGTCAAATGCCAAGTCGTCACGTACATTGTCCTCGTTACGATATGAATGAAGCTTGTTATCGTCACATCGTCAGCAGGTGGCTGGCTACATAGGAATATGAGAAATTCACAGCATTAAAATGATGCAGCCTGTGATGAAGCAATGGGAGAAAATTAAGTTAATGAGAATCGAAACGGTATGTTGGTGCATGGCTTTGGCTGCGGTTTTTTTTGTAGATATTCACGCAATCAGCGTGTTCATTTTACTCAGATTTGATACAGGAATAGGTTTTTGATAAACATTGTAACGCTATCGTTTTATTATCCTATTCTATTCATATTAAAAATCGGCTACAATTATGACTTTCTTACTGACCCTTTCTCGGCTAATGCAAATGCGTCTTAAAATAAATTTATCAAATAAATATTGTGGGATCCTATTACACATTCAAGGTACGTGTATCCGCAGTCAGGCCTTGCATGTGAATCCAAGAAACAATGGTGACATTACGGTGGTCGCTTCTGGGAAAGAACCTTCGCATTTTATGGTGTTTACTGATTCTCCGATTGATGGTCCATAAATTGAGGGCCTTGGTGATTCTCAATGAACAGATTTCGGTAAAAGCAACAATTGAAAATTATTTATAAATTTTATGAAATACTACTACAATATCAAATCCCTCTATGTTATTGAATAAACTGTGTTTAGAGGTCAAAAAGGACAGCAGTCTATTATTATGAAGTATCTTTTCAAATCGCCGCCAAATAGACACGTAAATAATGTTCTCGTGTGGGCCGAAGATATCAAGACAAAAAATAAAGTATCTGGTTTTATAAAAGAAAAATATGATTTCCCATTGTCGACGTTATCATCAGTCTTTACTGTGGGCCCCGAAAAAATACCCGCAACAGAATTTAATATAGCTGGATCAGGAGCATCTAACACGAGGCTTACTTATAAGAAAGTTGTATCTACGCTTATTTACCAGGAAGTTTATGTATTTTATACGTGTACACACACCACTGTGTGGCGGTGAAGAAGACTTATGGATCGTTGTGTGTTAGAAAGGTGTTTAGATGTCATTTTGTTTTAGTAGTGTGAGTATTTGGGGGTGTGTGAGTAGTAAGGTTCGCAGCCACATTAGGATGAAGAGCACGCGCGCGCCTTGCCCGGGACGTGACCGGCATATCGCATCGTCCCTTTCCCCCCATTTTCCGTCTCTATCATACCACCCCCAAAGCCAGCCATGTTGGAAACGAGAATTTCACAATTTTCAGGTCTTTTTGAAGCACCTTTTAATTTCGTATCGTTACTTAATCTTGTTTTGATGTTATTATTTTTTAGATGACTTTCATTTCTCTCGAATTATATTTTAATTCTGTTTTTCACGAATAATAAATATTTAACACTAATATTTAGTTCTTTAAAGTTTTCGTTTGTATAAAGTACTATACTTCAACTATACCTACTTATAAAAATAAAGGTAACAACCCTTTGACAAACCTTTTTACAAAAAAAGTCTCATATGAAGCAGCCCACGTAGGCGACATAACTCGACACGTGTAAAGTACTTATCTGCGATCTGCTGCAGTTACCACCGGATGTCTTTCTAGCGCCGCCGCCGAAAATTTCTGATAGCATCGTTTGCCTCTACGCCATGGCTTTGACTGTATGTGTTATGAGTACTTCTGTCATATTCATTCCGCACCGTATCCCAAAACCCTAACACTCTTCTTACCTATGACTTTACCTAAGAATGTAAATAATTTTATCTTTTTACATATTCTGTTATCCTCCTATGTGCACATTATATTTTGAGTGAAATGCAGTTGATAGTAATCACATTTTGCGTAGGTGTACTTACTTGTGACAACCCTAAGTAAATAGAAACAGTTTCGGATATGTAGAGGAATCTTCCGTCTGCGGCCACAGATAGCGCGAACCCGTCGAGGCTCTGTGAACAAAGAAGAAAATAAATGAGAAAACTCAAGAGTAATCATTTAATTTTGTCAAGCAGTGGGGCGTAATTGGTGTTATTACCCCCAATTTTTATGTGATAATTAAAGATGAGATCAAAGTAATGTGTCCGTATTTTTATATTTTATATTATTTCAAAATGAAATTTAAGCTTCTTGAGATTTTAGAGGAAGGATGTCGTGTTATTTCAGAGCTCATCCATAAAAAATACAATTTACTAAGAATTAATTATTTGTCTGTCATTTTTGATTTGTTTCGATTTGTCATATGTACTGTATTTTCGACATTTCACGCTGATTACACATAATACAATAATCCATATGAAAAAATATAGTTGCGTCAGTGACGGTGGTCAACTCAACAATGCTTATGATTAAGTGATTTAGTTGAATGGGCTGAAAACAACTCTATCGTGTCGGTCGGTCGTCCAAACTACTACACCTTGACTATACGGATTTCAGCGAAATTGAAAGCGCATTTATTGAATATCAAATGTATTTCTTGTAACATTGTATTCGAAGCGGTCCTGGCTCAGTGCGGCTTGCGGGATTGCGTTGATCACCCGAATCGCATACCCGCGTATGCGCATTTGCGCGCATATATGCGCGCGAGCATCAGGGTCTGTCTACCTACAGACACGATCATAACCTGGATTGGTTTAACTGTTACTGGCATTTATCTCGACCGTTTCTGTGCTTCGCAAGGCACGTTAAGCCGTTGGTGCCGGCTGCTATAACTAGATGGCTTCAGAAGTTCTCAAGCCGCCAACTCCAGGGTTGGCCACTGGGCACACAACCTCCACCAAACCGGACCCCCCAATGTGCGAAGTATGGCCTAACCTTCCCAATCTACTGGAAAAGGCCCGTGCTCCAGCAGTGGGGACTATATGGACTGTTAACGAAAAGAATTTATTTTCGGAATTTCAGCATGGTCGTAGAACAATAGTTATTGAATATCTAGTGAAACCCTATATAACCAGACAGAAATCGGTATTCAGTAATTACCGGTTTTTAGTAATAATGTTAATACCTGTGTCTGAATAGTAATAGCGATGATGACACCCAAAACATTAACCGTTAAAAATCTTCTAGATGTGCATACAGGAGCATTCTTTCAGCCAGAAAGTATTCTTTCGAAGCATACATAAGATAGTGTCTAAAATATATTAGAAACAAGGTGTTTTTCTTATCGTTATTTTATATGACAGCTAAGATAGTGACTAATCTTTGAGTCGTCTTATTTGGCCGTAATTTGGTTGACACTTCCAGCGGATCTTTATTTCTCTTATATCCAATCTCAATTTTAATGAGAAGCACGGTTGACAAAATACGATAGAATAAGATTTTTTGTCCAAAATAAAAACAAAATTTGGATTAACTTCGTAATAACTTGCATTGATTATGTTTTATTTGAGGCTTTTTTGTGTAAACGTGTGCCTAGTTTATAAAGGCTTTTTGGCTTTTGTTATTCCAGTAACTGGCCAAGATGAAAGTGAAGTAAATATATGCATGAGTAGCCACTAAATGAAAAAGCCAGTAATGTTTTAAGAAACTTCAAAAACTGTTATCGTACTTTATTTATTGTTTTCGATTCAGATAACTACTGGACAGATTTGAGTGCAAATTTTTTGATGAAAGCTTTTTCCCAGGCAATCACCATCGTTCTACGCGACAATATATTCATCTCAATCACATAGATGGTTGGCAGTCCACAACTGTGCGTTTCACTAGAAACTTTCTGCCTCGCACAACCAAACTGTGGAATGAATTGTCGCCTGCGGTATTTCCGGACCAATACGACATTCAAACCTTCAAGAAAATAGCGTACTCCCATATCAAAGGCCGGCAACGTACTTGTGACTCCTTTGGTGTCGCGGGTGTAGGGTTTCTGCTCGAGCTTTCTCGGACTCGAGAAAACTCGAGAAATGTGGCTTCATTCGAGACGAGAAAAAAAATTATCGAAACTCGAGAATTCTCGAGTTCCTAATTTGAATTGCGCCAACCGCGCCGTGCGACTATTTTTCGCCGCGTAACAGTGCCCGCGCTTCGTGCACACTTCGTAATAGGGTTCCTTTACATAAAGCTTATCCCATAGATGAACTGGTAGGAGTATAGTTTTAATTTTCCAATGTGTGTTGCCAGTGATGACATATGGAATCGAGACATGGTCTCTTACTATGGGCCTCATAAGAAAGCTCAAGGTCGCCCAAAGGGCGCTGGAGCGTGCTATGCTTGGTGTTTCCCTACGTGATCGAATCAGAAATGAGGAGATATGTAGGAGAACTAAAGTTACAGACATAGCTCACACAATCGCTAAACTTAAGTGGCAGTGGGCGGGCCACATAACTCGTAGAATAGATGGTCATTGGGGCTACTTTACTAAGTTCTCGAGTGGTGACCGCGCACCGGAAGACGCAGTGTAGGCAGGCCTCCGACTCGGTGGACCGACGACCTGGTGAAGGTTGCGGGAAGCCGCTGGATGCGAGCAGCATAGGACCGATCGGTGTGGAAATCCTTGGGGGAGGCCTTTGTCCAGCAGTGGACGTCTTTCGGCTGATAATGATGATAGTTTTCACTTCTTTTCAATTTCTTTTTTTTTGGTGTTTGTAGTTGCAGACAACTGCACGCGTTTTCATGGCTTTCAGTGCTAAGTTTTGATTTTAGTTGTTTTGTTTAGAATATATATATTTTATTATGTAAGAAGATTTTAATTTTTATTCCTTTCCTTCCTTAAATAAGAGGTACCAAATACTACAAAATAATAATTATGGTGCAATAAAAAACTATCCGATAAAAAAATTGCTTTTTTAAATTATTTTCAACAAATTTCAACGGTTTATATAAAAAGACTCGAGACCCGAGAAAACTCGAGAAATTGGCCTCGAGAATTCTCGAAACTCGAGAAATAAAAAAGGTCGAGAAATCAGAAACCCTACGCGGGTGTCTATGGGCGGCGGTAATCGCTTACCATCAGGTGATCCGTATGCTCGTTTGCCACCTCTGCCATAAAAAAAAAGCAAAGAATATTACCTAAGTTCCGTTAGAGATTCTTGAAATTTAGATGGCATTTTGATATTTTTTTTGTATTACTTGAAAAATACTACGTATTGCATCGTTCGTTGATGTCTTTTATATGGCCGTATGCGTAGACGTATGCCAATAAAATACAACTATTATTAAAAAGAGAAAAACATAATTTCCACTAGTCAAGTTTATCCGTCTTTTGTTCTGAAATTAGTCATCATACATTTTTAAAGCTTTTTCTCACTTCGCTAACACTTTTCGTAACGTTTAGTACACAAGTTCCGAGTGGTAAAAACTTGGTACTGGAATGAAAGTAATGTGTAAAACGTTTACTTAAGAAAAAATCATTTTATATTGAATATGAAATCAATAATTTAAAAAATGGGCAAATATGTCAAATGAATAAGATTTTCAGTTTTTTTCGGATGAATGTTATTTAAATAATATGTACTATTTTTATTTCTAAATTAATTATTTATTATTTTCAATGTATATTTACGAAATAGAACTCTTTTCTGCAAATATTACAAAAGTCTATACGTAAATTAGTTTTTATGCTTTTTCGCACATATTGTTTGGTCCCTTTGGGAAAGTCTTTTACTATAACTCTAGAATCGATTGATTATACACCCTGACGTGTAAATGAAAGTCATATTATTACTAACTACAGAGGCTATACAAATATCAAAATTCATATTATCATCTAGGATTGGGTGACAGACTAGAATCGTTTTGCAACAAAAACTATAATTTCCGTTCAATGTCTTTGAAATCAATGATTTTGCAACAACTGCAGCCCACAAGCACCGTGCCTTCATGCACGTTCGTATTTTTTCAAACAAAACCTACAACTTGTCCCGCAAAGCTACGTTTTCACACAAAAAATAAATCAAGGAATCACGTACTGTGTCATTTTCAGTACACAGAATAGAAAACCGCAGCACCCACAATATTATAATCACAGAATCGATTGCTCAAATCGATATAATTTAAGCGATCAAACGAAATTATAATAGATTTTTTGTGAACCCTTTCAAAAGCCCAGAATGTGTATAGTATGCTATTAATATTGTTGTGTAATTTTAGAGAAATCGGTGAAATATTAAATTGGTGTTTCGTTAGTGGGGTAGGTATGTGTTGCGGTAGTTCTATTGTGGCCCACTATTGTATGTTGACCGACAAAAACCCGCGAAGTCGGCCAGTTGCGCAATGCAAAGTCAAGTTCGGATGTGAAAAGGTTTGTGTGTGCGTTTTTTGTCACTGTTGATCACTTTTTGTTGTGCTGACAAAAATAAACGGTACATATTGATACAAATTTTCCGATTAGATCAGACAGAATTGGTTCAGATACTGTTTGTTACATACAACCTTATTGCGCACCTCCACAAATCCGGACCTAGTCCCTGTGTCTTGTGAGGAATAGAGTCTTTACCATGTTGTGGTAAGAGATCGTACTTCAGCAGTGGGGGCGCCATGATTTGTTAATGATGATGATTGCATTTCTGTACTTGGTAAAATAGTACCTATTTCAGATTGTGTTTGGCGTTGTTTGAAATTTCAGTCTGAAAGGTGAGTCGCTGATGTATAAGATTTACTTACTTGAAGAATGTGTGTACCCTGATGTTGCTCGAAAAGTTCCATAGCAAGACCAGCCGCCGTTCTTCTGCTTTGGGTACCTGTCACAAAAACAAATACAGTTTAGTATGGTTTTACGATCTCAGGAATAAATAAAAAAAAAACCTATTTATCCTAAGCCGAACATCATTTTCTTGGCACCTAGTTTTATTTTTGTTTTAGTAGCTTAAGAAAACAACCAACGAGTGTGTGTTGTCGTCATAAAGCAAGCGGGTGCACCGGCGGCGCAGCGCAACCCGACACCGAGCGATAGGATCGCGCATGACGGATCGAAACATGGCCGACACAGTAGCAACAACTTTATAGAGAAAGTAATTTTTGCCTCATTCTAAAACTTGTTGAGGTTATTCAGCGATGCTTGTTTAGAAAAAAAAAATAAGCAATGTTCTACTGCTATCACTAAGTGCTAAGTCTATATTAGTATATTTTCCGAAAGTATTTGGCCTTTATTTCTTAATTTAGTGACGGCTTTGCTGATATTGGTATTATGATATGAGAAATCCACTCCTAGACATGTCAATTAAACCGACTAAGGCTTAGTGTCAAGGAAAACATTCGAAAATTTCGTCATGACGATTCCTTTATTCATAACATTCTGACATGAACGAAAGTGACTGCGGCCAGGTTTAGTGGTTATGGTCGAAAAGTCCATTGCTTGCAAGGACACGCGTTGGTCGTCGTCGTGACGCGAGGTCGTGACGTCGTCGTCGGCAACTCGTACAGATAGTGGCACGACGCATTTCGTATTTGCCAGGGAAACTGTCGCATACAACTGAGTTTTACATAACTTGGTGGATTGTGATTGGAATTACGGTATGGTTTTAATGAGTGTCACGCTTCTATGAGTCGAGATCTATATGTGACTAATAATCATTGAAACAAAATCGAATCTTTCGAAGCAAACAATAATACCTATATCTAAAGCTATATTAAAGTAATGATCAACATATTTCGTAAGTATTGTGTATTAAACACATAAACAAACATTTTATTATTTTATTGCGTTTATATTTAAATGAAATAAGTTGGTGTACCTTTGTTGCGTTTATCATGCAGTATAATCTCGTATCAGTGCTACAAAGCTTGCCCTGCGCCATGTTTAAATCTTGCATGAAGTCGGCGTATCAAAGGTGGGCCTTTTCTGTTGTTGTTGAATTAAATCGTAATAAAGAACACGCTTACTTTTATCTTGGTATATTCGCGGTTGTATATGGTTTGAGACCTACGACCTAAAAGTTTTTTTTTTGGCTATTTCCATGCAGGATAAATAAATTTAAAAAGGCAATTTGTCATTACTATACATGTTTATGTAAGCATATTTATTTTATACTACTATATTTAACTTACTGTCTTCTTCACATGATGACAATAAAGTACATATCTTTGAACCTGTGAGATTTCATTTTCCAAAAAAAATTGAAGTAGAATGCTTGCCCCTTCGCGTTTGTCATTAAAACTTATGATCGTCAAGTATTACTGTAGGAGGTTCAATAATGCTGTTCGCACCATCCACCCCCAGACGGACGAACAAATTTTTATTAAGGCCGCTAAGACTTGTATAATTTTCTCATTATAACCGCTGGTGCACCATTACGCTTAAGTCAGATATGGTGGTCGTGATGACAGTAATTTGTTCAGTCCTATAATAAAGTTTGATATTTACTTCCGCCTCACCTTTCCACTTTTTGTTAAATGCGAATTATATTTGTTTGAATGCCCCTTAATCATACAAAAAAATTTTACTTACGTACATACTTATTGGAGTTATTTAAAACCTATACAGAAATTGCATATTTTCTCTCCCCTCATAAATAAACCAAAATTATTGCGAATCAATCGCGTATATCTGTGCTGGTACAAAAATGGAGGAGCACCAATTTGGGCGTATTTGTCCATTTCGACATGTGCGGACAGTGCCAACATTTACCAGGGGCGGTGTTTTCGCAGGGCGAAATTAAATAAAACACACGTCTGCCACGGAGGGTCTGCAAAATCTTTAGCTTAGTTGAAATTCTGGTCAATTGTGGTTTTCGGAATGTTTGGAGAAATTGCTGTTTTATATGTGCTTTGTTTTTGAGCCAGGAAAGTCATTGTTCTTCAGTTTTGTATTGCAACTATAATGTCAATCATTCGTAAAGCTGACAAATAATCATAAAAAACTTTAAAGTTGTTCAGTAAGAATATATTCAATTTTATAAACCAGTTAATTCTCATTAATAATTTTATTTTATTAATGTTTTATTAATTTTAGTTGAATAAATATTTCAACTGTACATTTGTATAGTTGAAATACTTACATATTTATCACTATGGACACCCTCTGCGAGGGCGGTGGTCATCTTAAACTTTTCTGCAAACAGCCCGGCTCCCTCAAAAATAATATAAGTTAGGAGCGTTGATTGCCAACCCCTGGGGGCAGCTCTTGACCGGAACTTGGTATCTCTAATGAAGAATTACCGCCCTTTGTGGTTAGACCTCTTCACTTGAGGGCTATCGATTGATCGGCGCCTTTTAACTAGCTCTGAATTACCAACTTTTATTCGTGTAATGATTTGTAATAAATATAAATATGTTTGTTTCATACTCGCGTATTTGGACATCGAGAAAATAACATTCGACATCAAGTAGTAAACCTCTCGTAAATCGGGGTCCAGTATTGCTTATGGTGGGTTCAATACAAGCTTTGGCTTTTTCATGCCTCATTGTTTCACATTCACTCTTATCTACCCTTTCAAATAAAAGAGCCATTCATGGTCATTCAGTAGACCTCAGAATCTCATTTTAGTAGCCATAAAATATCAAAAATCACATAATACTGGAACGGTAATGAATTATAGGGCCGGTCAACCCTTCAAACGCCCATACGGGGCCGAACGGGCCCAATTGTGATCGATACTAAATGAAAATAGCTACAAATCCGGGAAACGATCCGCCATGCAGAACACGTACTGTCAATATAGAATGGCAGGGTGATGATTGTGATGCACCGGCTGAAGGGACCACGGAAACAAGACAAGAGGGCGTGGAATTCGTGAAGTTTCACTGGAATATTTTTATTATATTCCTTACCTATTCCTTTCAGAAAAAAATATTTTGTATAGACATTGTCCCAGAAACTTGATTAATGTACCTGTGTTAGTAATGAGATGGCCAGCTAAAAGCATTGTCTGTAACTCTGTTCTCCTGGATATAGAAACTTATGATGATCGAATAAAAGATTTACTTTGATTTGGGTTTAAGCTACACTAATTTCCCCACTATGGCAGTTTTGAAATATATTGAAGACCCCTAAAATGGTATTTTCGTAACTATAGTAATTAAAAACCGTAATTGTTTGTGATGCGCCTTTTTACAGTAGGTGGTAATAGAAAAGCAAATATATAAATGGATTTTTAATAGTTTTCAATCCGTGTTATCCTATTAAGTACTTTTCTCACTGCTGAATCTAGCCACGATGGGCGTGGATATTAGTGGCCATTTAATTACAAATGTATGAGTCACGTGCGGGCCTCATTATTACAGTCGCCAATAATAGAAGAGTTAGCTTCGTAGCAGTGCTGGATAATGCGGAGATTTCCGACGCAGGGGTTGTTTTGATAAAATCAATTAATTCATTAGATATTTTTGTAACATACTACCTAACTAGACTTAAGTTTATTGCTTAGTTTAACGTTTTCACATAAAACGTGTGTGTATAATTTATTTTCCTAACTTCAAAAGAATTTGATTAAGTCGAAAAAGCCCTAACTAAAAGGTTATATTACGTAACCGTAAGTAAGAAGTTATCGTTATAGTTTCATTGCATATGGAAGTGTGCAATGCTCTCATGTGTGGTTCTCATACAAAATGGCAATCATACAAAAAGGCTCAAATGTTTTGAATATGCTCTTATGCTTATTTTGCTTTTAAATTCGAAATTCGCTTTCGCACAAGCATAGTTTAGAGCTTCCTGATAGAGTGCTTATTAAAAACGGGTAAATATTTATGATATACTTAAATAAAATATTTAGTTCCAAATATGTTTACATCGTCCAGTAAGAAAAACACTATTTGGAAATTTATATTTAGGTTTATAAGGTACTTTCAGAGATTATTTATCAAAGACCAGGTTATGCTCCTCCTCGTATAATGCTTTTTTGTTTGAACAGTTTACACTTCACCAAAAATTTCTAGAGCGGAAATTGTGTTCATAAGAAGACTTAACGTTACCTTAGAAAGTTTCCCTGCATGGTTTCGAATTTTTATGCTATACGATAGGCTACCTTACTGACGTAGTTGATATCTAGTATATTTGATACATAGAAGAGAAATTTCTCTTAACATTCATAATTAGGTATTAGGAAATAAAAATGAAAAGAACAACACCTAACACATTTCCTCTAATATATCGCGCTAACCCGTGTCGCTGAACCGGGACGTATTTTCCCTTTATTTATTGTTATTTTTCTATTTCGCCGGCAGATGTGCCGCGGTATGATTTACGGTGGTCTTGTATTAAGGAACGTGGATTGTAGGCGACCGGACTTTATCGCTCTATAGCTTACGATTTTATAGTACCTATATAGTGTTAGAATTTCATGTAAAAAATATTACTGTATTAGGCGAAGTCACAATATTATGTTTTATGAACTTATGATCGTTCAGTATTCATGTGTGTGCCACGATTTCCACTTACTTAAACTTCGGGAATGAATCTTTTTTCCATAGAAAAACCGAAACTATAGACCAAGCATCTTAATATAAAATTTAAAAAAATACAAAGAAGCCACTTGATATATCATATAATAGTACATTATAATACAGGTGACCAGCAAATTATGAATGATGGATAAATTGGTGAAAACCGACTAGTCAACAACAATGCGTCCGTTCGCCGCCAGTATCACCGCCCTAGTGCCATAAATCAACCGTGCTGCCGCCGAACGGCAATATGGGGAACGAAACATGTGTTTACCCCGAAGTTAATTTGTTGAATTTATCTAACTTGTCTCCTGATATAGTATTGAGAAATATTGCGTTTCGTCGCGTAGAGGCTTCGATTTCATATTTGTCTTGTTTCTTTTCCCACTTTTCGAGTAACTTCGACGAAATTACTCTTGCTAAAAATGACTTGCCGTTCGTAAAAACGTAAACTTTACCATGTTACTTTTATCAGGAACTTTAATGAAACGTGTGGATAAAAAATATGTTTTTTCTTTCTAAAGTTTGAGTGTTAAGTGGAAAACAGTATAAAAAATCAAAGTAGTTGAAATTTATATTAAAATCTATACAGTAGTATAGTTGTAATATAGAGTAATACATAACTATAGGATAGTGGAGTATAAATATTTCAGGGATGATAGCTGGTATAACTTTATAAATACAAAGCAAATTGGCTTGCCAATCACAATTAAGTAAAAATTAAAACTTTCATGGAATGTGTTTATATACCTATATTTTTTGTATTAGCATAGGTCAAGTCTATAACTCGGCCATACAAAACTTTCAAAATAATACTGACAATAATGAAAACCATTATCTGTACTTTAAACGAAACCTAGTTAAGATTATTCCTCCTTCTTTTATCAAAATTGTTTCATTCCGGTCAGTCCAGTAGTTTTCAGACATATGTACGTATTTGTATGTACAAATACTACAGATTATTTATTTAAGTTCTGGAAATCGAAAATCCTACTTTGAAGCAATGGAAAATAGCCAGCTGTCATCCCCAAAAATAAATACATGTATGGTTCATTCCAATCAAAAAAAAGCAAAACGTAAACAAACTTACTATGGATCTGACACATGTCAATGTCATCTGCATACTATGTTTGTTTACCTTTTGCTTTTTTTTGATTGGAATGAAGTATATTTATGATGATTATATTGTTGTTTTGTCTTTAAAATACTGATTATACTAGACTGATACTTACAGAATTAACCTGTGTACGTACATTCTACAAGAAATGTGATGTTTCTTATCTTCCCTCTGATTCCAATAAACACCTTTGTTGTAGACTTAAACTACACCGCATGGAATGTAAGTATGAAAAAAACATCGGTGAATTTTAATAATTAAAAAATATGTTACGTGTTTTGATGGACACATAAAAATTCTCGAAGGGCAATACAGTCCTATGATTCGTTTTTGAAAAAAAATATTTTGTGAAAAATCATTTAGGAATTCGTTCTATACTAACATATATGGAGAAAAAATTCAAGTGATCTGTTTTGAACGAAAAATGTTTTTTTGTTTATCAGTTAAATGATCAAGTTCTCTAAAGAAGCTGATCGAAAAAAAAATTGTGAATTTTAACGAAAATTGTACATGTTACGTGTTTCGATAAATACTTAGAAGAAGAATACAATACAATCATAGAATTCGTTTTTAAGAAAAAAAACTCCATACATTTTATGGCATTAGGTTATACCTAGATGATTTTTTTACAAAAAAAATATCTGAAAAACGAATTATAGGATTGGATTTCCCTTCGAGAATTTGTAATGTCCATCAAAACACGTAACAAATATTTTTTAAATTAAAATTCACCGATGTTTTTATTCATACATTCCATGCGTGTACTTTGCGTTTGATTACTGATACATATTTTTCCTAGTACTCTCAATATAAACATTTAAACCACAAATAAATCCCTTTTCAATAATTGTACACTGCAAACATTGGAATGTGTAGATCACTGATTTGTTGACAAAACAGTCATGCTCAGTGCAACCTCTTTTTTTAACATAAAAAAGTTTAATAGTGTTCTTGTAGAAAGTCAAAAGTAAAAATAAAAGTAGCATTTGCCTGTCGCAGTTTACAGGTCGAGTTCTCCAAAGTCTTAAATGACTAGTTAATCAAGTTTAGACCCAAAAAGCTGTCTCGGGGAATCTTGTAAGCAGCCAAACCCAAACAGGCACGCGGCTGACAACACTAATTAATCAGACCAGACAAAATCGTCAGGCGAACCCCAAGCCGAATTTGAATAAACCAACCAAGTCACGTACGGCAAATAAGCAGTACTAACAAGCGGTGTATCGCTTGCACTGATTGTTAATTGATTAGATTAAAAATTTTAGCCCAATTCACGGAGTATTGTTACATGGGGTTCCGCCCCGAATGAATTAATTGAGATTATTTTTTTAGTAAGGTTCGGGTGTCTTTTACAATTTAATTGTTGATAAGATTATCTTGTTAATACCCGACGCTGCGGTTTGAACATACAAGAATATTTGTAGGTCGCAAAATCAGAATGTCTGTTCTTTTTTTATGACAGAAAAAATCACACGTACTCGTATAAAGAATAAAAACTATGAATATAAATCACGAATCCAGTTGGCAGTGCAAAGCGGCACACCTCCATTTAGAGCATTTTAAACGATCTCCTAAAGCTTTTTATTATCTTCTTCCGATACTCCAAAATTGTATCCTCAGTAGTCGCTATGAGAAAATTTTGACGCCCCTTAAATTTCGTATTTTATTGTTCCATACATTTTTATTTGGCTATATTTGCCTATCTGTAGGTTTGAACGCAAGCCATATTTGAAAATTGAGTTAAAATGACAGTGGCATACGTAGTGATTCGCCCCGTGGTCGCATTAGGCGCATTAGGGGCCACAATTGGATTTGTTGCAGGGCGTTTTATTGGTACACTTGTTAACCAGTGTGCGGGCAAAAAAAGCCGAGATACGATTTTGTGTTTTGAAGTCTTTTTTATTAATTTAAACTTGAAAGTTTTGTTTCGTATAAAGTATAAATCTTTCAAATGAAACTACAGATAAGCTTTATAGAATTTTGGAATTCCTAAAAACGATAGCTAAATTATTGATAAACATATAGTTTTGTAAGCTTTTTTGATTTCTTTTAAATTACCCATAATCCAATTTCTACCCAAGATAATAGAGATATATTCGTAGATGGCCAACTTAGTCAATTTTCAAATTTGATCCTTATATATTTTATTTTTAAACGTTTGACACCTGCAATATTTTTTCGTCCTCCAATGATACGCATATGTAAAATTATTCACTCGAATGCACGAACGTTTGTTTTTTCTCTGACAATGGGGAATAGGTAATATTTATTTGACGTATTGCGGTGAATCAGGGTCCCCGAGGCGCATTTATTTGCGTACACGCTTCGCTTGCCAATGCGTGTGATTTGGTCTGCCTTAGTAGTGAATTTCGAAACAAAGATTCATTTTAACATTTAAGGCTGCACTTTGTAAATTGTTTTTCGAAAATCATTAGAAAGTTATTGAGATTCAAGACTATTCATATACATAGTCAAGTTACACCTTCATAGTTTTTGCAATCCTGTACTTACCTACCTATAAAATATTTTGTTCTAAACCCTTATTTATTATAATTTTCCAGATAATCACATCTATTCTGGTCAGTACAGTAGACGGTCCCCGATCTCATTGCTGTCCAAATCTTCTTCTAGTCAAACAGGCAAGCTTTACAGCTTCTTGATTTCGTTGCGTGTACAGACAGACAGACAGGGGTGCCGTAACAGAGTTAGCTACGACAATGACTTGACGAAGGCAAATCGGATTTGGCGACCCTCTTCAGTTATTTTAAACCTACTCAGTCATTTTGCATAGTTTCGCCGTGGGAGGGGCGGGAAGAGAAACACTTGATGAAAAATGAGAGACTGTTTATTACATTTTCCTACATGCATGAATATTTTGAGGATTTGTCCTCTAGATAAGTGAGCGGTGTAATTTATCATTCCATGTTGGTAGTTCTTTTTCATCCACAGCTTAGTTATTTTTATAAGTAATACAAGACACGATTAATAGTTTTACCTAACTTGCATTTAGGGCCATATTCTTAATGTTCATGAATTTCTTAGCAAAGTAATTACGGACTAAGAAGGAACAAACAGTTTATCTGCGGAATTGTCAAACTTAGCTATCCTGGCTATCCAATATTCTGTACTTAAAATATTATGAATTTGTATAGTTATTCCAACAAACCTTTCAAAGCCTTGCTAGTCGGCGGAGGATCACGGCTCCATGGAGGGTCCCCGTGTCCAGAGAAGTCCCGTAACTTGAGGTAGCTTATGGTTAGCCTTATTATAGACGCCTTATCCAACTGGCTAGTTATGGCGGCAGGGAGGGGTAACATCTTCGCCAACTCGTAGAACTCGTAGTTCTCTTTGCCTCTTCTGGAGCGTGCGGCATCACGACTCTTCTCTTTTCGAAGCTCGAGGATGCTGTAATTGAAATGAGAACGTTAGTAAATAACGTATAAACTCTTTACAGTCGAGAGGGTTGAACATATGGAATCTGTTTATTCCTAGACCTTAGACTCCATCTTTCCAGACGTTTTCTACGAATTTTAATGACTGTGAGTTTTATTAAAATTGTTTTGTAGCTGGGTAGTGGCAGGTGGGTGTACCGAGGCCACTCCTCCGCCACTCCCCCGGGCGGGGTCACTAATGAGCCCACTGTTTTATTAGCCAGACTTACGTATGGCATTTACATTTAAAATGGATAGAAAGGTGAATTTACATTTTATTTAGTTATTTAAGTGACGAGATCATCACAGAATATTGTTTTCCTTTTTAAAGTTTGCAAGTGCACATTAGTTTTACACATAGCACAAAACTCTTGTACATCTTTTTGTTTAGATACGGTTATTGATTTGCGTCGCTTGGCTCTAAATTGTTAACTAACAGTAACAAAATTATTTAAAGTTACTTTAAATTTAAGTAGTTCTTTAAATGTTATTTTTTTATCAATTATATTAAAAACACTTAAAAATCGAACTAATCCCACAATATTTTTATTGCAATCCCTATCCTGCAAAATGCTTTTACTACGTAAGTTAAAGTTATCACTTCAAAATTTATTCGTGTTAGTTAATATTAGGGTTCTATCGACTAGTTGGTACCCTGCGTAGTCGCCGACTGATCGGCAAAAATTGCCGACCAGTCGGTATTATTTTTTAATTGAAAAAAAAATACGGCGAAAATTTCAACCTCTACTTATCTCTCTGAAGTTACTAAATAGCCTTTGTTAATAATCCTGTACCTTGCTTTTTATAGTTGTAGTCCTATTTAAGTTACGATAAATGCAGTAATTTAAAAAAAATGACAAAATTAATCCACGTTGTCAATATTATTTGTAGATAAAATGAAATACCTGTATATAAAACACACTACGACATCGAATGCGAAATTCGCACAAATAATCGAACCGAAATACACATATTGGCGAAAATTAGGATCGCCACTGCCGACTATAATCGGCAATTTCAGAACCGACTGGTCGGCAAATCAATAGTCGGCTCATCTCTAGTTACCACAATACAAAAATACAATCCCATTTAATTTGTGATTTGATTAGTGATTACTATTTTATTAGAGTGCGTTCCCACTTGCTCAGGGCTTCGTTGACTCCTTTGAATCCTTGCGGGAAAACCTTTTGCGGTGCTACTAACAAAAACGCTATAGCGTTTTTTTTTTATATATAATATATGTATGGTTTAAAAGTGGTAACTATTTACTTTAAAGGTAATTTAATAAATGTTGGAAAAAGAAAGTTGCAGTTGCAGTTTTAAAGTGATCATAGCAAACTATCTTAAGTAATACTTATAATAAAGTTAGCTTTATTAAAATTTACTTATAAATATATTCCCCCTTTCTTTATCTACCGTACAGCAAATAAATCTGCATTTTTTTTATTATCGATTTCCCTTATTAGCTACCAGTCAACAAATTGTGACAAAACTCCTTTCTTTAAAACTCTTTTCTCATTTAACAACCAGACGCATCAGCTGAAAGTTTACGGGCAGGGGTGCTAAACTCGGCACCTATAAGGTCCGCCGTAAGCTATCCCCGATGGCTCTGCTTTACGATCGACGCAATTACAGTCCGCGTCGAATCCCGCGGGACCCGGTTTACTACACCTGAGTAAGGTAATTTTGAGATTGAACGAAAGCACTCGTTAAACAAAACCAACATAGCTCTTTTACGTTACTTTTTTAACAGATTTTAGTCAATTTAATTCCAGGCAAATCTTCCCTTTATTGTGATCGCAAACCTAAGTCAAAAAATAAAACATCGAGCCCTTATCACAATAAAACTACTGCTTTGGGACTAATAACTTAAAAGAGGAAATCCTAAAACCCTTTTAAAGCGATAGCAGATCGAATTTCCTGATAACCGTACCTACCAGTTAAAGCATAAAACAACCATCGCATTGAACTTGATTTAATGTTTTTCAAGGGTTGACTTGGTCAGTTTTAACAGAGTTCGTGAGGGTCCGCCCTTAGATTGTTTTAAATAACTTTACAGCGCCACCGAAGGGTAAAAACCCCTATTGTTGATATCGAGGTTGATGTTTCTTACAAACTTTGATTACAAAATGTTATTCACACCTTGTTTTGACTCGTAAATTACTTGCTAATGTAGGATGTTTTTATAAAATGATACTGAATTTTTTTTCGAATCGAGCAAATGATATTGGTCTAAGTTGCCAATTGCAAGTATGCACCGGCTCTAAGATTCCGCTCTCTTATCCTTCCCGCGAAGTCCGTCTGATGGTTTTTATTACGCTTTCTGGACTAGCGCAAATGGATAAGTAGTCCCCTGTTTCGCTTCCAAACTACACCCCAGTTTAAGTAGCTTTTACATTAGATACCATTATAGTTTTAGCTGAATTCTTTTTTTTTTCGGCACCCATGTGCTTTTTAATGGGCGCTCAAATGTTACGTGTTAAGTGTTTTTAATTATGGGGTCTTAAGCATATTCATTGTCGAGTAATAATTTGATTTGACTTGCCTTGCTTTGATTTGATTTGGTTTTTCAGCCCCTGTTATGTATTTGTAACTATTTCATTTTATCTTTTTCGAATCAATCAAGTAAATAATACGTACTTACATACGTTTTAGCACTGAAGTATTATTACATACAGACAGAAATACTAACTATGCGTTTAAAATAACGCAAATTTAAATTAAATTAGCAAGAATAATATGTCTCCAGTTCTTTATTAGCATGATCGAATAAAAAGGTGGCCTCTCGAGTGGTACTTTCTTGTCCCATTTTTATGTCGGACCTCCCTTCATTGTAGAAGTGGCTGTCTTTAAGAGTACACGTACGTGTACCGACGCCCTGTACACCTGGGAATCGAACCCATAGTATGCTCCTATAGCGCGTTGACCCTCTGTATTACTTCGGAAAAATCGCTACACGAAACTGGACTTAAACTTCTGTGCACCTAGGTTCTTATTCACTACTGTAAACATATAGTGGTCAGTGATGATTGGCAGTCGGCGATAGAAAAAAAATATCAAGTCCCAAATAATATACCGTAGACGTGAGCCTTACTAGGTGAAGACAGAAATCAAAACCGCTCAGCAACATTTCTGTAGAAAGAGCTTCTTTCAGGAAATACAAATGAAAAAACTACGAGACTCAAACTCGGAGCCCGTCGTAAAATGGCGAGCAGTGCACTACCGTGTCGCAATAGTTACGGTTAATGTGTCCGGGACAAATTGAGTTGTGCCTGGGTGGAAGAATTAGCTCACCCCAGGGATCCGGCGATAAGTACTTTTACGTATGACGAATGTCTATGCGTAATATGACAGAATTTGTGCAAGATATAATTACTGTGCTTACTTAGATACTAATATATCGCTTTATGACAAGTATCTTCTTATTGAATTTGAAAGCAACATAGACAAGCCAGGCATTCAAAACGAAAATCACTCATGAACTTCTTTGCATTAGTGTATTATATGTATGTCGTGGCCAGATCATAGGAATTGGCTAGATCATGAAATTTCTCGTTATAACGTTGAGGCGTTCTGACAAAACGGAGTACGATAACACCTAACCTAACCTAGTAATAACCTAACCTAGTAATAACCTAACCTAGAGAATTTTCGGAGCTCTTCAATAATATGGCCAGTCATTTCATGATCAGACCACGAACATACATTGAGTTTTCAGTTTGTTATAAGTTTCCTCTTTTTGTAGTCAATATTAATTATCTGTCGTTATTTCTTAGATACAATAGCAATAACAGTAGTGCGATTCCTGCAAAAATTATTTCACCTTATAAATTTATAAGCAAAATTTGAGTTACAAAGAACCAATTCTGCCCATTGATATTTTGCACACAAATGCCCTTTAACCCATCGCTATTATCTGCAAAAATACAGGTAGCAAAGGATTTAACACCACTTAATCAATAGACGGTTTATTCGACCTTATATATTTAAATTGGACAAGGTACGGAAGGGTCCATCGTGTAACTTTCGCGTTAAACCTCACATCACAAATGATGGCTGGAGCTATAATAGGAGCTATAGCAGGCTATAGTGACTTAATCTCTCTGTTGTTACCGAGCTTAAAGAACGAGGAGCCCTGTGTCAGTGTATGGGAAATTTTAAGAATATGATGTTGTGGTTCAATAATAAACGCAAGTACAAACATGGGTTTTATTGTTATGATTAAAAGTACATTTTGTTAGAATTATCTTTTTAAACGATTGTAGTAAAATAAGTATTTTCCAATCTTTCGAAAAGTATTTTAATTACTAATTTACTTTGTATAAATTACTAATTCAATTATTAATTTAAATATATATTTATTGCATAGCTAAATAGGTACAATTCCGAAGAAAATTACTTAGCAGCAAATAAAGTCTGTGCGGTATTTTATTTAAGAATACTACCGGAATGTCAATAATAGTTCACGCTTTGATAGTCGACGAAAATAAAAGAAGCTTATTCAATAAAGTTGCTCCCCTTTTATAAATTGACGAATATGACACTATATTGTTGGTTGAAGTGGTTTTTGTCGCCAAGTAAGTACTCGATTCTCTTTTTAGGGGAATCTAAAGGTAGCGACAATGACACGTCTTCATAATTGTCAGAGAAATTATTATCTCTCACATTGGGGCTATAAGTAAGTGCACCAAACTTTTTTTCAATGAGTATAATACTTCAAATATTAATACCTTACAATCGCGCGTTTTATAGGTTCCATGTGTTCATTTTCAAATATCGTAGCTGGAATACGAGTAAAGTTATCTCTACCAAATGATCAGCTACATAAAAGTTAGGCAGTACGAAATTTATCTGAATTCACAAAACTTCTCAAAGAAAAATTCACACCCTACACTTAAGGGTCGGCTAGTTTTCTTTAAAAGCACGGACATTTGAACCCTTGGAATTTAGTCAACCGTTCCCTCCCTTGGGCTTTAGAAGCCCTACGGTCACTTAGAACGAAATACAAATAAATTTTATTTCTTCTCATAGGAATTTTGTACATGTATTTATACCTATATAGTTGACGAAATGTTTTGAAAATAGTAAAACTGATACTACTATTTCAATTTCAATTCATTAATTGCAGATGTAAGTCAATTCAATTCAATTCAATTCAAATATTCTTTATTGCACAGAGACATACATGATAACATGTCAAATGATCATTATAGCAAATTCATTTTTATAAGCTACAGTTTATACAAAAACGTTGATGTCGTAATACCTATCCGTATAGATAGGGATACCCAGTAACGATCTAATGACGTGCCATCTTATTTATACAAAGGGAATTAAGCTAAATAAAATCGAGGGGCGAGACGCCATATTTGACATAGGAAATGAAATTGTCATCGGCTTATTACGCCTTCGGATTATTGATATTACTGACGATTATCTGTCGCCGGCTAACAGTCGTAGGTACTTTCAAGGAATATTTTATTAACGCGTCATGTTTGATTGCTTTGGGTATTTGCACTTCTCTATTATGGGTCAGTGTACCTACCTCATGGTAAAAGAACGTTATCTAAAATAATAAAATATACAAAAAATATATATATATATATGTTTAAATAACTTTGTTTCATGAAAATGTTTTCGTTTTAACGGAAAGTGGTTTTTCTCGTTCACAACTTTTCGTTAAAAAGGACATTCATTTTTATTACTTATATTTTTTATCGCGGAACTTTAACCTTAATCTGAATACACGAAACGTTCAATGTTTCGAACAAAAAATAAAATAAATAAATATATCCAAATTAAATAAAAATATTTTTTCTTAAGTTTTTCTCTACTGCACTACCCCCAAACTTTAATACATTGTTGTTTCCGTGGGAAAAGCTGTCTAGAAGAAATTTCTATAAGGCCGTCCATAGTATTATTATTCTTTATTAAAAATAAAGAACTTTCAATATCCAATATGACCATAACCTCCCTTTTTGTCCGCGTTTTTAATCCATGTCTTAGAAGTTGCCTTAAAATACCAAAACACGTTCTTTTTAACTTTTATTTAAATTTCACGACTAAAGTCGCAGTAAATGGTTCTGTAATTTTGAGAATATGACAAGTCCTACGTTCATTTTGCGCTCAATTTCGAGGTTCGACCAAAACTACAGATAAATCCGGTTAGTGGTTGCGTAGTTAGAGCTGCGTATGTTCTTAACTCTCTTCTTTGTAGTGCACCGTATCTAAGTAAAGGTCACGCATTTAATGCATTCAGATGTCAATAGGTAATTTGTTCGATGGAACTCGGTATTATAAAAAAGAGTTCACAATTTTTCGTGTCCCTTGACCCTATAAAAAATGTAGGAAGTATCGTCATGGCAAAAAAAGTGTTGAGATTTTGACGGTCATGGAATAATAGTTACTTATCGAGTTCAGAAAACATAATAAAGTAATTTGTGGTATGTTACTTAAAATTTGGGCTAAAGTATGTTTTTGTTTCTTAACTTTTTCGTAAAGCAAATTTTTAAGTTGACACCGTGTTTTTCCGGATTTTATGTGTGGTGGGTAAAGATCTTAGCTGTGTAATGTTGCACTAATCGATCGGTAACTTAGAAAAATATGACATTCATTATTCCTCGATTGCTGAAGTAATTGGTACAAATATTAGTGAGTATTCCGATACATTTATGTAAAAATTGTGTAGTGTTTTTTTTCTAACCCTAATTAAGTATTGCATATTCATAATTTATTGAGCTTTAGTGATTGGCCGAGGTATTGGTTGATGTATATTTAGAAATATTGACTCTTGGAAAGTAGCGTCACTTTCCAAGTATGAAATCCAAATAATGCCTTCAAAAAATTGGCTCTATTCTAAAAAAACCGGCCAAGTGCGAGTCGGACTCGCGCACCGAGGGTTCCGTATAAATTCATAATCACACATGTCTTGAACTCTGTATTTTTTATATTTGAGTTGATTGAATGAAAGGTAATTTGCGGTTTACGATTTATGACGTATTAAAAAAACTACTTACTAGATCTCGTTCAAACCAATTTTCGGTGGAAGTTTGCATGGTAATGTACATCATATATTTTTTCTAGTTTTATCATTCTCTTATTTTAGAAGTTACAGGGGGGGACACACATTTTACAACTTTGAAAGTGTCTCAGTTTAGAAAAAAAAAGTTATTAGAAACCTCAATATCATTTTTGAAGACCTATCAATAGATACCCCACACGTATAGGTTTGATGAAAAAATAATTTTTGAGTTTCAGTTCTAAGTATGGGGAACCCCGAAAATTTATTGTTTTTTTTCTATTTTTGTGTGAAAATCTTAATGCGGTTCACAGAATACGAATCTACTTACCAAGTTTCAACAGTATAGTTCTTATAGTTTCGGAAAAAAGTGGCTGTGACATACGGACGGACAGACAGACAGACAGACAGACAGACATGACGAATCCATAAGGGTTCCGTTTTTTGCAGTATAAATATTTGTACTGTCATAGAGTATGGCCACTCCCTGCTCCTCTCTAAAGGGAACCTCACCTCCTGGCCCTGCGGGTAAGCTCTGATGATGGTTGTCTAGCGCCTGTACATTTACATCTGTACTGTACCATCGTCTCATTTTCTTGTGGTGGTAGTAGTATTATAGTAGTAGGTAATTTATAGCGCATTTGTTGAAGTGTCCCGGGTTTGCTATGAGCATGAGACAAATAACGAGTATCGACATAATTAATTGTCATAATTAATCTGTTCATTCGGAATTATACGCAACTGTTCTTGTACCCTCTGCATATATAAAACAGACTAATTATACCGCATAATAGTATTTTATTCCATAAATTTTATTTTTATTAAATGGAAGCTTATTCAACACTGGACAGGGGTCATGATTAAGGCGCAAACTACAAACACCGTTGATTCTTCGGAGTCTCCGTTCGGAAATAATCAAGGAGGGCCCCGTCTCGCGGGACTGACACTTTACCAGCTCGCACCCCCGCCCCGACCCCGTGATGAGGCTAATATGACTCGGCGAATTTCGGAACAGAACCCAACTCACGATTTAAATGCTGCCTGCACGACGGACCCTTAATTTTTTTGATGCTCGAAAAAAGTGTACTTTTGAATACTACTTGTAGATCGTAGACCTCTAATTTATTTTCAGTTATGTTTTATGAAAATCATCGGAAACTGAAATTCTGTACTTTATCAGTTAACTTTTAGTTATCATATATAAGTAGAAATAATTTAAATGGGGATTTTTTGATGAAACCGAACAACTTTTCTCAAGGGTCGAAAAGTCAATTTGCAAAAAAAAACATTGATAAGTCTAACAGCTGTTAAGCTCGAATTTTTTTCGCGTATTTATTTCCAACAATTTCTATGGAAACTATTGGGAACAGTTGCTGTTTTATGATTATGAATAAAATCCTAAATTTTAACAGTTTTACCTGATTTAGTTAACATTATATAAAATACATATTTTTTGTACACACTGAACGCCACGATAGCCCCCGGTGCCCAGTGGGACACGCAATTTGTACGCGCGCCAAATTGCCGCTCTTTAGCCGGACTTTAATAATCACGTCATATCCAATTTACCTCTGCCACGCAGGAGGAATACCAATAGGGTGTCCAAATAGCTGACACAGAGTATTAGTTGTTTACCTGATAATAGATCAGGTGATATACTGTGCTTTCTAATTAAATGATGCCAATAGGTACCCTTACTACATATTAACTTGATGTAGAAAAATATGGGATGTATTTTCACACTATGCATTTTGATTATCGATACCATCACAGCAATCTTGAAGACAAATGATGACACAATGCACAATGTATTACGCATCATAATATCAGCTTTGGCCCAGTGGACAATGATCCAACTTACTATAGACAAAAAATGACCAATGTGCTAGACGCGTCGATACGGGGATGACTAATGGTCGCTCGCTGGTTAGCAAATTGCCTGCCGAAATCGCAACGAAAGTGGAAAATTGTTTCATTCATAAATGCAATAGCCTGGATTTACCGAGTATGGTTTTCTGATGAATAAAATAGTGATATGGGGATCCCCCAGGATATTCGGGCTCCATGTGTGATGGCGGTTTGCGGATATGTCAGACGGACAAATGTTCTTATTTCCATAATACGCAGTATCATATCTATATTTTTATATACGTCCTCTTATGTTGTGGGTACTTTTCTCTTTTAGTAAAGTTTTTGCCTAAATAGGGTGTTTTAAAGGTAAACTGACACTACTCAAACTAATAGGAATTCTACCCATGAAAGTTCTTCTGTTTCATAAGAAGCCTTGGTTTGAATATTGTCAGCACCTTAAAAGCACCCTATATTTTTCTTTACCCTTAACAGAAACTGTTTCTAGATGAATACAACTAACCTAGACAAAATTAGCAATACAAAGAGAAATGGTGGGGCTGCATTTGCCGTCAATTGAAAGGAGAAGAAGGAAATAATAGTTATTTGCAATAATCGACTGAAGGGACGGCTGATTGCGCCCGGGGCGCGGGACAGATATTTTTCCCGTATTTTTGTCTGCCAACTTGCAGTTTTGGCGAAATGTTCGATTAGACTTGTTATATAATTTTATTTGCATTTTTACTTTTGAATGGGATATGGATTAGCTGTTTGGCCATTTTTTATGAATTATTTCAGATTTTTTTGCAATTTCAGACAATTTTACTTAGAACTAAAGTTGTTTAGCATTATGAGTAGAATCCCCAGTTTGAGGATCCTATATCTATTTTGTTGCACCCTTTATACTATAAGGTGCCTAACGAAACATTCGTAATCAAAAGTACTTATTTCCAAACTGAAAGTAATAATTTTGTTATAAAAAAGGGCCGGCCTACCGATACAAAGTTGGCCAATTTACCGACCGATTTATGTGGTTTTACCTCGTCTCTTTAATAAATTTACTATAGTCAACATTCGTCCCATTCAAATTTGCTTATCATGATTAGCTGAAAGGCTTAGGCGGCAACTATACGCGATGGAATTTATAAGTTTGGCACCAACGACTAAGGCTTGAATTACTTCATTTATGTTAGAAATATTAGTTAGCGATTCGAATTCCAAACACAAGTACAATATTTTCATACTCTTTTTTGATCCCCTGCGATTACCAAATAATACAAAGACAATTCTACTTATCCGAATAGGCCTATCAGAAATACATTGCCCCTCGAAGCTATTCAACCCTAAAAGAAAAAATTAAAACAAGGGTCAGCACAAAAGTCCGTTGATGAGGTAAAGGGGGAAATAATAGATCATTTTCGGGACACTTGTCTTGCAGTTAATCCAGACTGACCGAACTTGTGATCGATTGCAGTGACCCCTCCACCAGCCATTTCTATTGGAATGCCAATTGAATTGGTTAGAAATGCCTAGCGATGTTAAAGAATCGAAAATATGCGAAAGCTGGTAAATTTTGCAAGTCCTTCACTCGTGTACCTCTAAATTGAGCAAGTTTTCAATACTCACACACTTCCAGGAATGTAAATACCTAAGTTTTTGTAGAAGATTTACCTGGCACCTTCGGGCGGCCGGTTTCCATTATATTGAATAAGTAGGTAACCATTTTTGCTAACTTACTTTATGATTCCCTTTTAAAATCTCCTTCGGAAATAATCATACCATATTTAAATAACTCCACAACTACAATCAAACTTCTTTTAATATACATCTAATAAGACTTAACCGTAAACTTGGTTATAGTAAGCCAAAATTGTCGATCCGTCGTCGCCTCTCCCCGGACGGTAGTAAAAACTCGATGGATAGAAGGCGCGACGAATTGTGGTGACTCAGCGTTTGGTTTGATACCTGATTGAGGTCGACTACTGTGCCTGCTGTACAAGGTGCTCTGAATTATCAATCCGCCATAAATATTTTAGATTATAAACGTGAACTTATAGAGAGCATATTAATTTAAATGGATTAATTCCATGTTTCTCCAATTTCTTCTGTATCTTAAAAGTGGTTAGCCACCGCAATTTTTTTCTACTTCTCACCAGTTTGTGTTCATTCATTATCATCTGCCAAAATATGCCTATACTGCTGGATTAAACCCTCGTGTTCATTATTTGTTCTAAAATATTTTATAGCCATACAAAATAGACATCCACTAAGGGTGTATCTAAATCTGTACCCCTGCTAAGGCAACTTGCTGTGACATTTTTTAAAGAATGTTAGTGAATTTGCAGTTCTGCATGACCGAAAATTATATTCAGCTTACAACCTCATTAAAATAGTTTGGTTTGGTATCTCGCAGCTAGAACTGCGCATATTCATTTTAAAATAGATCTTCAAATTTTTAATCAGCCTGTGAATCTCTCAAAAACATCACAAGACAAAACGTAATAGATCCATATATTCAAAAAGGCCCGACGACGATGCGTCTCCAAAACTTTCAACGATACTTTGATGGCTGTGCACACTAGTATTTATCCTTATGCCAACGGTAATAAGATTCTGATTTGCTATAAAACATTGTTTAGATGTTAAATGAAAATTGTGTTCAATATAAAAGTCAAAGTATTCATTTCTTTGTTATTGATGTTATTGAGCCGGATATTTATATTCCGTGTTAAAAGTTGCTACATTTGAAACTTTCAGTAATAATTTCAAATATTTAGTAATTTTTTTTTAAATATAACTCACAAGTATGTAATATTATATGTGTGTTCAACTCAACGTACTCTTTTTGATTAACGTTTGTGACATAGAATTTCAAAACTGCAATGTCAACTTTACTAAAGGCAAAATCACGAAAATGTATGTACTTGTTACCCTAACGCTATTCACGACTAAACCGCAAAAATAAAATTGGCAGAAAACTTGCAAAAACTAGAAATCGTCGTTATATTACACTTGAATCAGATCTTTATTAGAGCTTTCTTGTACTACAGTTTAACGCTGTACTGAGAATAATAATATATTTTTTACTGGATAAACACAGCTGCTATTAGCTAAAAAAACTATTAGTGATTTAAAATTGAAGGGAAGAAATTGGTGTTCTGTAATATAGTAGGGCACATATATCGTTCAAATTGAAATAAGCTTTTCAGTCAGACATAAATACTAATACGATTTGTAAATATTGCAATGAAACGTATTTTGTAAGTATAGTTATATACGTAGATTCAAATTGTAAATGTTGTGTACATAAAAATCTTTACCAATACAATAATCTTACCAATGTTTATTTTATTATAGCGGTCACATTTCTCAAAAGCTGCACCGAGTTCAATTTTTTCCCCATTCGATTGTGGTTAGGGAACAAAATTAGTTCAATCAGGTGCAACGGTTGGCTACAATTTTATAATCCGGTAAATATTCCTCACTTTGTGGTTTAAGAGTGCCTGGAACATCCATTGCTTTTGATGGGGCTTATTTTACAACTGCACCTGAAATTACGTTTTTTATATCTTGTTTGTCAATTATACAGTTAGATGGATTCACGACATTCTAATATTCCTACGTTCTACGATATAGATACACATAAAAGGTACACATAATAAGAAAATCAGTTTGAAGTCTTTTTATTAATAGTTTTTTTGATTGTATCCTTCCTCATGTCTCTTCATAACCTGAACGGTGAACATAACATGAACACGGTAACTATGAATGGATGTTATATTATTTAGCTACGGTCTTTAGTTTTCAATCAAAATACTTTATACGCCACGGATATTGCTTTTTGTTCATAAATTCTTTTTTCTGTAGCTTAGAAATTTTGATGAAGTGTGAAAGGTTCCTTACCCTGTGATTGAGTCAAAAGACTGTTTTTGTTTCCACAACAGTGAACAAAAACATTTTATTTAGACGGGAGATGGTGCAGCAAAGAATACCAAACTCAACATCACACGAGAAGTTTGTTCTAAAGAATGTGTTATGTATTAGATATCATAGTGTGGCTGTGTCTCATATTCATGCAAAGTTCTTACGTTAATTGTTCCCTATCTAAGTTATGTATATAAAATAAAGCACCTCTTTGTATTTCGTCTACAAACATGTCATCTAAATGCCGTGTGATTTCCTTTCGTCGAATGACAAAGATCAAGATTTTTTCTAATTTTCCTTTAAAACTCGATTATTAGCATATAATTCTGTACGAACTGCCTCTGCCTCATTACGGCAATAAGTCTGTTTGCTTGTTTCTGGGAAAACAACAAATTACGAAGGTGAACTTGATGTTACGATAACAAAATGCTATTAAATTACATACAACGAAGTTACCGCGGTATTTTTGTCTCCGAATGTGTATGATTGTGTAGACACGGTGCGTGGATAATAAGATACACACCGAATTTAAATACAGACTAAAACTTCAATCATTTTTTTTTTTCTGACTTGTTCGCTTCCTTCAAATTTCTTACTCAAGAATAGGAAATTAATTTCAAAATATTTATGCACGTGGTTTATGCAAGTGTTTATATACGTAACAAGGTTGGAATTCAGTCTTTAGTTTAAACTCAAAATTGGGTTCAACAGTCACGAAATGATAATATCTCATTTTGCGTTTTAGCTCCGACGGAATACGCGCTGCCTATTGTCCACAGAGATAGTGTGGTAGAGTGAGTGTCCAGAGTTTAGACTTAGTTATTTTTCTCAGTTAATAGATGTTTTTCAAAAGGTTACTTTTTTTAAGCCATTGTATTGCTTACAACTAAATAAGCTAACAGGAGAGGTTGAAGTTACGTTGTTGTAGGATTTATAATGGTGTCAATTCGGTGTTTACGATTAAACTTATTTGACGAGAGTAAACTTAATTTAAGCATCCTATCCTTATCTTTTCGATACAGAGTAAAAACTGAATCGACACCGTTATATGTTTTAAATATTATTATTATTATTTTTATTATTTATTCAGACTACAGGGTCCGTAACTGTTAAATAAAATAAAATAAATGGTTCTTACATACTTAATGATATTACGTTCTGGAAAAAATATGGCATTTATTTATTTATTATTAAGGATTAAGGGACCTAGAAATAAGGTATTGTTTACTGAATTTAATGTAGTTTTTTTTTCAGTTAAAAAACAAATAAATATTTATGGCGTCGCAGAATTTGTCTCTTGAATAAGACCTGCCAAATTATACTTTTTTGTACCTTTATGATTTATTTGGTAATACAATTTAAGAAAAAAAAATGATTGATTTAATTTGAAAAACTTTGACATTAAATTAGCTAGAATTTATTCGTTAACTTCATATACTTATTTTTTCGCTTCAATTAAGTTCCTGTATGAAATCTTATAAGAATTTATGTTACTAGCTTGTTACTCTAGAACTAGTAAATGATCGTGTTAGAAACCTGTACTACAGTGTAATTGAGATAAAAATCTGAATTTGACGGTAACTTAGCTGTTTTATGCTATAACAGTTTGAAACTTTATTGTCTTGCTTTTAACGCTCGGTGACATAATTTGAAATAGGATAATATCCCTTACCTTTGTTTAAAACGTTATTATAAATATCAGGTAGAACATAAATGGTGCTCCATTAAAAATCTCGAAAATTATTTGCATTATCAATTTTACAAGTAAGTATATCATTCTAAAAGCACCATTTATAAAAAGCATTAAAATAAAAGAACACTGCAAAGTAAAAATAGTGCAACCTTAAGAGATCACTCAATTTAATAACGTGTTGATTATTTATTTATTAATAAACATTGAAAAAAAAAAATGAATGAAAACTCAATAACGGTAACGGAAGGGAGAGTGCGAAGAATCCACGACTAGAAACTTCTTGAATTTCAAAACATCATCACGTCATTAAATATGAGTAATATAACAAATTGTAACTAAAATAAAAAATATAAAGAAAAATGAAACGTGCCCAGGTTCGAGATGCGATTGGTTGGATGCTTGTTGCTGCCGACAGATATCCGGGCTTGTCTGTACGAACCAGGAATGGGTGAAGGCCGGGTTCAGGCCGGGGTTGAGACCGGAGCCCGGCCCGGGCAGCCCCATCACGCCGGGCAGCCCCCCGGGGCGCTGGTGGTGGTGGAAGCCAGCGGAGGCTACCGCGTAGTCCATGGCTACCGCTTGGTACGGCAACATGGTCACTTGTGCACTTTGCGATGCGAATCTTACAACTTTAGTCCGAATTTAGTCCAAGCAGGGGGCTTTCGCGCGCACAGATACGTCATTTCAGTCTCTTCATAATTGTTCTGTTGCACTATGTATGTTTTGTTATTATTTTCTTATTAGAAATGTTCCATTCTGATTTCTTATTTGCACTTCACTTGATCTGATGATAGTTCAAAAGTCGCTTATTTAAGCCAGTCCTGGATTGAGGTTCCGGTCGCTACCTATTCAGGCGCTTTTCCGCGGTTTCAGTTATCAAACAAATGCTTATTCTATTTTCGTAGCCGATTATTTACATGGCTAGCTATTCACAAGGGAAAAGTCACGCACAACCACCCACTTAATAAATATTCTGGGCATATATCCGTTTTTACGCGGACGTGACTGGTAGGATACTGTCCGCTTTTCACGTACGGAACGCGCGGTCGATTATCGAAAACAGTTGCACGCGTCCCCCTCCTTCAACCACGGACGTGCAACTGAAACCAGGCACGCGCGGCAAACGCGACTCTATCACATTCTGCCTAGACACCCCGTATACCATCAATTCGGAAATAAGAGAGGGACGGCGTTCTAGAGACGACAAGGACGCTGATCGATCGGACGTCATCGCAAAGTTAAAAGCCTGCGTCGTTACATGGCCCGTAATAGGCGGTTACGTGATTGGGCGTGGCCTAGCCTATTAAGTTGAATTGTCGCGTTCTGATTGGTTGAAATTGGTAGTAGTCGTCTACGTGATATGTTCAGGAATACGTTTATAGCTTGCGCTCATAGAATATAATAAGTGAGTTGTAGGTTTGGATACGCGCCAGTTGAGGAGATGCGGCGTGTTGCGGTTGCATTCCCGATTCGCTTAATGTTTTTTAATTATTACTTCGGGGACCGTTAATAGGTTAAGACTTCGTGTTTAGCTCCTCTATGAATATTAAAGCGAATGCGTTCAGTGAATGAACGTACGAGCAATGGGCGTGGTCGTTTCGCACCTTGAGCACAACAGGTTTTATCAATTGACAAGCTGTCTGGTGGCTTCAATGTAGACCCAAGAAAACACGCTTACATGCCCCATACCTTCATGTAACAAGGACGGAGCCTACGTGGCCTGAAGAAGAAGAGTTGAATTGAACACCGCGATTTTTTTTTCTTCTTTACATCAATCTAAGTAAATCTAAGTAACCAAGTAGTTGTTTCCGATATTTTACTTACCATCGTGCATCAAGGCTTCCCTACAACAACAATCTTTATTTGAACCCATGACAAAGTGCAGGGACCCATATTTTTTAAATAATGTTCAAAAAATACACACTTGTTCTGTATTAGCCTGTATACGGATATTTTCTTACCTTTAAGGCATTAAACACCCAAATCTTTTTTGGCTTGGTTGAATTTAAAAGGCTACTCGTACCCCTAACGGACGGATTTGGTCGAATATCTGTGTAAAACTGATCAATAGCAGAAAGTTCAAGTTCGCTCACGTCTGTCCGCAGTTAGTATGCCGGCCTGCGCCCGCTGGCCAAATAATGGGCTGTTACGGCGCAGCCTCCACTGCGAGGCTCGCTGCGGCCTGTAGGCCCAGCTGATCATTGTTAAGTTCCAAACCCAAGAGCAATACTTAGTTTATTAAGTTAAGGTTTTGAGGAGCTTTTCTGATAAGTCGGATTCCTTCGACTAACTGATGTTTGCTTAGATCCGGAACCTAGTGATTACAGATTTTGAAATTAGAGACAACTTCTTTTTTTCCATAAAGCAGTGTAAACCCAAGTGATCTTTGTTTGGTTACAGGTTTAAATTAACTCTGATTATTTACTCATCATACATTTAGGAAAGTAGATTTGTAAAGCGGGTGTAAAAAAGTACCTTAGAAAATTGTACCGTGAATGAAAATTAAGTGCTGGATTTAGTACTGGAAATAAAAACATATCCTATCATATCCTATATTCCTGTATTAAGTGCCTATAGATGTAAATTGGCCTCTGTAAAAAATCCACATTTTCCTGAATTCTTGAGTTAATTCTGAACTCATTATTTTTTTGGAATTTTCTTGATGTTTAGGCTCCGTTGGGGTTCATTCTATTAGAAACCCTTATAAGATCGTTCTAAGCGTCCTCCTGTCACGGACAGTCACAACAACATCATAATATTTAAGACAAAAAGTAGGAGTATAGGTAGATAATAGACACAAGGAAAATTGCGATGAACAATTTTATTTCAGTGATCAGATTTGAGTCCCTCAAATAATGGAGATAAAACGGAAATAAATATACAAAATAATAGTATGAATACGGAGTCCCACACTGTGCGTGGTCTGATAACGCGATCATTCCACTTGGCAGGTTTTCTATTTAAAATCTGAGATGTTTGTTCGATTCACTCAGTTAGTTAAATCAGTAAGTAGAAGGAACTTATTTGCGTACCTTTTAAGTACTACATACTTTCACTGCTTATTCTAATTTGTCAAAACGTATCAGTGTCAGTATACAAACATGAACCGCTGACGTGAACTAAACAGCAATCAAATACGATTGAGCTTGCTTCCATCCATTTCAAATTTAGATTTTATAATCGGACAGAACCAATCAATAGCGTTGTTATCTGCTGATGACGGACGGACGGTGGGTCCAGTTATGTGACCGCGCACCGGAAGAGGCATGCAGTTGCGGCTTCCGGTCGCCATTGCTGCTTGCTCACTTGTAAGCTAATACTAGCATTAGGTACAGCGGAACTAAACAGTCCAAACATTAGATTGTCTGCAATACACGTTTGCCTTATAGGTATTCTATCATTATAATTATATTCACTTGGCAGTATTTTAATGGTAGCGTTTTTTCCGATTACTGTTAACATTTTCAGTCTATTTATAAAGTTTGCTTGCCTCGTTTCAAAATAACTTTTTAAGTTTTCCGTTATGTTGAACCTAGCAAAATAATTTAAACTAGGCACATTTAGTTGAGCATCATTGAACATTCCCACTTCATAGAAATGTTAAACTTCCAAAGCGTAAACCATGGCAGTAGTTATTGGTCTTGTTTTTCAACGGCGCTGTCGCAGTGCTGAGTATTCGGAAGTTCGGAATCTCTCTGGTAATAATCAATAAAGAGATCTTGTGATGGACACGGTCACGCGAGGACCGCTTAGAAGCGCGGCCGCGGACGCGTCGGTACGCGGGGTGCGTTCTCGGGTGAGGAGCGGAGCGGGCCAGAGTCCCGTCGTCATGAGTGGAGCGGGGAGCAGGACTTCGGACCGCGATAATCGCGGAGTTAACTGCATCAAAAATAAATTTTAAAATCTTGTTCACTAAATATTCTAGTTTTTTTATTGAAATTGCAGAAAAAATTATATTTTTATGAAAATCCAAGCAAGTGAGTGCTTGGATTTTCATAAAAATATAATTTATTATATAATAAAAGTTTCATTACGATTATGAAAACGACTATACTAAATTATAACGTTATGGAGTACTAGTTCAAACATTTATTTTAAAAAAAGGCGGTTTTCTACATTTGATAAAAAGTTACTTAAATAAAAAAGTATAATGTAGTCAACATTATACTTTTTTACCCCTAATTCACAATTTTATTTACAATATGTATTTGAAATCCTATTATTCTGTTCTTAGTAAAATGTTTTATGAACTGAACTGAAACATTGTGAATCGAAAATTACTTACTGATACCACTGAGACTTGCACCCATGTTCTTACCGCGACCGCTTATGACAGGAGCCACGGCCATACCTTGGTTACCCAACTGTTCAGAAAACTGCCTTCTTATTGGATAATTCGTGATTTCCATTTTTTTCTCTATCTATCGCGACAGGTGTTTGAACCTGTGGTCCACGATCTTGACATTGAAGTTCTGGAGATTTCAGAGCGCACCACAGCGGGTTGACGAACTCGATTTGGATGACAAGTGCCTACTGCGCTTCTGCGGTACAGTTAGCTCTGTAATCGATTTTTGGCGGAATTATCTTCGATGCGCAGGAGAATAGAATTCGAGCAATTTCTTGCAAAAGGTTTTACTTGGCAGAAAATTCATTAGAAATCAATTGGTTTTGGTTATAGGCTGTGGCACCCAATTGGGACAGACATCAGCTGACCGTTTGTTTTTCTTGTTTGGGGTGATTTTTCCTTGAATGTTCGTTTATTGTATTTATCGCCAACAGCTTCGAAATGAAATTAACTTCAGTCTGAAAAGAGTTGTCTTCCTTTACCAAACCAAAAATTTGTAGTAAACTAATTTATAAAAAAATATTAATTTAACAAATGTACTATATTTCTGTAACAATTAATTAGCAACATCAAGTAATTGTGTAACTGTTGTCGCATTTCCCCCGCCCCGCTAGGCGCCCGATAGTGAATTTCAAGCAGGATCGATCGCGCTTGCCCTACATTACGGATGCTGGTACAATGACCTGGGCCTTACTTACGACTTATTGTGCGTGTGGGGTGTTGCGCTCCTCTTGCGAATTCTATTCGCAGCGGTTTATAGTTAATATAAGTCAAAATACGAGTAGCGCCATAACAAAATATTTTCGCGAGAGTTTTTAATTTAATTCAAAATTTTACTGTATTTGTTTTGTCCTACGATTTCAATATAATGTGATTTTGTAAACTTTTTAAAAGTGCCATTTTTGACACTTTTACAACATTTAAAAAATCTGGCAGACTATACGTAATGAAGTAACATACGGACATGAAAAAAGGTAAATAATCCTTGATTACACTCTTGCTCTACAAATATAGCATGCATTGCTTATGTTATAACATACCTTTATACATGTAATAGTAGCTCTACATAAATGGAATTTTGTGAATTGTATCTTTAATAGTCTCAATACCTGGACCTAATCACCGAAGTCTGTAAATTTGAACAAAATAAATTATTATAATAATAAACAACAAATCAGAGGTAATACACAACAAAGAATATAATGTTCTACCACATATTAATAGGTATACATTATGCAGAACCTTAGGTAAAATAATCTGTACGCACAAAGTTTATTCTTCTAAGAGAAGCACGATACAACATATAAATTAGCGACACAACATTCACTTAAAGTACGAATAAGCATATCCATGTGCGGAACACCGAGTTTATCTTCGCATTACGCCGGAATTAGGGAACCTCCACACATTAAGATGGAACCCTGATACTTTGATATGAATTAAGATATTCTAATTTTAATTGGGTACACTAGATGGCTCTCTTGCCCAATGAAATGGAAGTCCTTTGTTTTAGCAAGCTAGTTGCTTTGTCCTGGCGGAATAAAGATTCATAAACAAGTCAAGTTTGTACAATTGGTTAGTTATTTCTTACTTAAAGTAAATGATAGTATATTTTATTCAAAACATATTACAGTAATTAACTTTTGTCGATTCTATCAATTTAGCAATAGCTAACATGCTTGTGTCACAACTCAGCCTTGCCCTCCAAGAAAATGTTATTAAAAACAGATAAAATCAGAAGACACACATTAAACTTTGCATATGGGGCCAATTATGGCGAAATTTGTATAATACCGTAGATACAGTAGTAAATAAATTAATAAAACAACCCTTTGACTAAGGGTTAAGATTTAAACGATCGCGATATGATCTTTAAACCCTCCGTGTTTTGTGGAGTTGTGTAATTCTGGGGATCTTGATAAATAATAACATTTTATACAAAATGTTTTTATATTTTGGACTTTAAGGGATTTGAGGAGCACGATTATGATAACATCTTTTTACGTATAAACATGGACGTGTGGTTAAATTGTAAACTCGGACAATCGAATGTTGCTTTTAGTTCTTTTGCTAATTTACAGGTTTCTGTTCTCTAGTACCATAACATGGTTAATGAAGTTTAACCAAGGTTTCAATATTTATTGTACTTTAATAGTTGGAACCTTCATGTTATTTATTCCTTAACCAAGTAATAAAACGTTCCCTCTAGATTAAAACAAAGTCGCTATAAACACGTTATTATATTTTCGCTAAAAATAATACCTATATTCGAAGGCGGATATGAGTTTAGGAGCGGAGCAGGTTCATCAGGCATTCAACGCACGCCGCCACCCCTCCCGGCGGGCCAGGAAACCAGAGGGTACAAGATAGCGTGCCTAACCTATGAAGGAAAGTTCGAAAGGAAACCTGTCGAAAAATAATAATTAAAGGAACCAAGTAAGATAAGGCAGTTAACGCTTTACCATACATGGTATTAAACTTAGTCGTCTAAAATCTATTTTCTAAAATTCTATAAATAAATGACCAAGTAATCGTATCTTTTGAAACGAACGCAAAGCGTTTCTTACAAGCTCAACAAAAAATACTACACAAGAATGATAATTAAGTAAGTAGATAATGTTAAATAAAGTCTAGACGACTGAGACACGTACTTTTCGGGGCTGAACATTTTAGTTTAGTACAGGATTACTTGTCAAAGCACAGAATCAGGCAGGTCTGAAGATCCTACAGTTCGCCTATTAGTTTGGTCTGGAACTGGTAGTAAATCGATTTTATATGTTAAAGCATTATTCTGTTGTTATATAGCTTACGAATATTATAGAGTTAAGACTCGAGGAATCGGAAGATATTGTAATCAAGAAGTGGTAGCATAAAAGTTATCACATTTAACATAGAGAACAGAAGTATGTTCACATCTGCCATTAAAATTCTTGTAAAGTTCAATAAGCAACATAGCATTGTTTGGTTAAAAAAGAAAAGTAAAAAGAAGCTTCTTTCCCGCAGGGACTAGACGGGTCTTAATAAATAAGTAAACGAAATTTGCTTAACGCGGACAAATTGCAACTTACACTTTAAAGAGCAAGATTACATTTACACCTCCCCTCTCGCTCAAGTACATTTTTTACGCGCCGTCGACTTCACTGCATTTTTCTTTTTTTCCTCGTAGCTAATAATAAGGGTTGTAAGTGAATTTTTTTCGTTAGGTTTCGAAACCTAATAACGCGGGGTAATTTTTCAATTGGGCGTGTTGTTACCGACGCACCTTGCCGAATTAAATACATTAAAAGAAGCTTCCCAAAAAGCCGTAAGTGGTACAAAACATTTCTGGTTTAGCCCGCCAGTAAGCATTGTGCCATAATGTTGAGATTTGATCTTATTATTTATGAAAACCACAAAAATGGATTACGTAATTTTTATTGAAAGTGCGATTATTCTCAACATCAACACTAAACACCAAATTTATTATAATTATCATCTGTTAACCCCGCCAACGTAGAGTTTTAGAAAAACTTCAACTTTTGTAATTGTGATACTTAAATATTAATTTGCTGTATGATTTACAATTTTTATTTTATCGTGTTTATTTTTAGCAATAAATGTTATTTTTGGCAATAAATGATGTTAATTTGAATTTGAGCCAAATTAATCGAAACGAAAACCACATACTATACTTACTTTAAATGTACAGTTTATTGTAATAACCAAGAGTACGGTCGCCCTGTCGCCAATTTGGTCAGAATATACGAAAATTGCATGTCAATGACGTGTTGACAGGCGCAAAATTTTAAACTCCCACGATTGCACGCCTCGATGATTGCGACTGCAGACAAAAAATCTCTAGAGAAGTCAACAATTTACAGATTTACAAAAATATATGAAAATACAACCAACATGTTAGGGCCACAAGTTATTTCTACCTCAAATATTGCATAACATTTGGAACTTGGTTTTCAAAAATCTTCTGTTCGAAATAGTTATAAAAATAGTAACCATTAGAAGGCGTCGTCGTGTCTATAAAATCGTAGCACTGCGAGTCACCCCCTCAACGTTGAGTAACAAGGGCAGAGTTGTGGCTGACTCGAATAAAAAAAACTTACAAAAAATATGCTTCTTAAAAACATGACTTCTGCATTATGGCGTCGACACTGAGATTTAAAATGTTACCCTTAATAAAATTATTGATTTCAAAAAATAATTTGAAATGGAAAGATTTATCCATTCAACTTTTGAAGGGAAAATGTAAGGACTGAGATATTTTTGAAAAATTGCTATGCTTTAATGTGGAAATGTATTCTTTGTTGTGATCTACTTCTGTAGCTACATATGCAACTACGTGAATAATACCTACGTGACATAACACATGTCAACCGCCATTAAAGTGGAGTAAAAACGAGATTAAAAAATAAAAATACGATTAATTTTATTAAGGTAAAAGAACGTGATGTCATTAAAACCAAATGCCTTTGTCGATTAGACTAATATTATGTTCACCTCTAAACCGACCGATCATATCATTCATGATTTTTTATCAGTTAATGAATTTCTCAAATCACATTGTATGCTTGTATTGCTTCAGTGAATTTATGTGGTTATATATTGATTCGGGTAAAACTATAGCGCAGCAATATGAACTGTTCCTTTTTTAATTCGAAACATAGTCAAGATATATCCATGTAAATGTTCATGTTTATATATCCTAAGAAAATCTACACCTAAACCCTGGGCGTCATATTCTTAATGTTTTGCTTGCCGTACATTTTACTCCGTGTCTCTGGGACACGAAAGTAGTGTGTGTATTTACCGCGTCCATGGCTAGACCAGCGGCATAGCATGTTACGTGACCCCAGATTAGTGGCAGAACCCGTTTTTCATTCAACATTGTAACATCTCCATCCAGCCACTTCCATACATTTTTTCCCGGGCACGTAGGTATGAGTAAGTGAAACATTGAATGAACTGCTGATGCGTGGGCCGGCCGAGTACAGCTCGTAGAATAATTATACACACACACAATTAGACACATGTACAAAACAACGAAATAACGTTTAACATTACAGGTATTTTAAAATCGTACAGTACAAGACTACTAGCTACTTCATAATGCCGTCACGATATGTAATCATTCTTTGCTTTATGTATTGGCAAACAATAACTAAAATAACTCCATAGTATTTATATAAGGTAAGAGACCCAAATAAGGCCTATGCCCCATGTACGGGTAAACCGCACATTTAGCAATAAACATTTTTCCGACCGGTCGATGCGACGCTATGCGCACCGCCGTTAGTTCACGTTTGATTAGCAAGAGAATCGCGTGTGCTCATAGCAAGCATCAGACTGTCACAGCAACTGTAGCGTTTGTTGTTATTATTTGTTAAATTTATCAATATCAATAAAGAGATTAAAACCATACATCTCTTTTTGGTCCTTCGATCCATGGAGTTCAGTGAATTTGTGTTTTAAGTGCGATAGCGAACAGCTCGGCTGGCCTCCCACCAGCGGGTCTCACCAGCTCGAGTTGAGTCTTCGCCTATTTCGTACGAGGAGCACAGAGGACCTGAGCTCTACCAGACCAGCAAGCAATTATCAATATATCAAGCAAGCAAGTTATCAATTTTTCGTCATTAAAGCAGTTGTGTATTTACATTTGAAGAATGGCTACAAGGCAAGAACTATTAGAAGAGCAGAACCAAATCAAGTCTGACATACAGAAACTTCTCATGAACTTTAAGAAGGCAGGTATTGACCGTAAGACACCTGAGTATATCAAGAAGCAGCTCGAGAACCTAGAAAAACAATGGGACGAGTATCAGCATAATCATATTCAACTTTGTGGGTTGTGTGATGAAAATCATCCTTATATTGCACAAAACCAGTATGTCGAAGTGAACAATTCCTACTCGACAACAAAAAAATTCATCGAAACCTATCAGCAGCAACAAATAGACACTGCAATGGAGAATCCAACTCAAGATCCCCCGAAAATCCAAGCAAATGAACAGTTTATTTTTGGACAATCCTCTGCGCAAAGCAAGGTCGTGGAGACTGGCACTAACAGTAAGTTAGATGAAATGTTACGTAAGCAATCAAGCAACTTTAGAGCTTTCAAACGAACATTGTCAAGCTTTGATCTCGCGTCTATGAACGAAAAATGGGAATTAGAAGATTTTTTGAGAACATTACAAGCAAGATGGAGTGTGATTGATAATTTACATTGGGAATTGGACAGCGAACTTGAAGGGATAAACGAAGCATATGAGCAAGAATTTTCAAGAAACGAAAGCATTTTTAATGAAGTCAAGAAATCTATAAATGGCAAGATTTGGTCAGTGGCAAACCGAGAATATTCAACACCAAAAATGGACATTCCTTTATTCTACGGGAACTACCATCAATGGGTTCCGTTCAAAGATTTATTTACTGAAGCAATACACATGAACCGCTCATTATCAAATGCACAAAAATTACAATTTCTTAAAAGTAAAGTGAAGGGCGAAGCCGAGCGCTTGATTCAACATCTCCAAATCAGTTCTGACAACTACGCGGTATGCTGGGGTATTTTAAATCAAAGATTTAATAACCCAAAACTAATATTTACATCTCATATCAATATCCTAATGACCCTACCAAGCTCACAGCAAGCTTCTTCAAGCCACATCAAGAAAATCCACGACTCAACACACGAGAGTCTGAACGCCATCAAGAATCTGGGGGTCGATATAAGCACGTGGGATCCTCTGATTGTACATATTTTGTCTCAAAAACTCGACAGTGAGACTCATAATGACTACATTCAGTCACTCAAATGCCCAAGAGAGTTGCCGAAACTAAAAGATTTTCTCGACTTCCTGGAGTTGAAGTTCACATCTCTGGAAGCTTCTCGCAAGAAACTGGATAATACCTATCAAGCAAAAATAAATATTCAACAGAACAACACCTACGCAAAAGTACCAAAATCAAGTACCTATAAGCAGTCATACGCAAGTAACAGACCGACGCAAGCACCTTACGTACCTACTACAAACAAGAACAACTTCATTCCTATGAAAACCCAATGCCCACTTTGTGACTGTGATCATGGACTTTATTACTGCAAACAATTTTTAGACATGACGCCGTATATGAAGCGCAAAACAGTTGCAAAACTTAACTTTTGTATCAACTGTCTATTTCAACATAATGGAAAAGTATGTATATCCGATAAAAGGTGCCGCAAGTGTAATGGAATGCATAATACAATATTGCACGAAGCTTATGCGAATGCAAGTCAACTGACACCGACCGGAGGTACGACAGCAAGAGTACCTACCGGCTCTGACCAAACAAGGACAAATAATAATACACACGTGTCGCAAAATCAAGAATTATCGGAAATATTATTAGCAACCGCTATGATCAAGGTGATGGGAGCAGATGGTGACTATCAAAATATGCGGGCTCTCCTCGATCAAGGTTCTCAAACCTCATTGATAACCGAAAATGCAGCACAACGCCTGGGCCTACAGCGACAAAAATGTAGCGGAACCATCTCGGGCGTGGGAACGAAAGAGAGCAATTGTAAAGGCGTACTAACAATAAAATGTATGTCTATGAAAGATAACTACACGTTCGACACAGACGTGTATATCATGAATAAATTGATGAATAATTTACCAAATTGCACTTTTCCAAAACCATCATGGACATTTATGGAAAATATAGAATTAGCAGATCCAAAATTCAACATCAGCCGCCCAGTCGATATCTTATTGGGAGCGGATATCTACTCACAAATTATTATGGAGGGAATATGTAAAACAAAAGAAACAAGTACAATAGCGCAACAAACACGCTTAGGATGGATTCTGTGTGGATGCAGCAAAACATTGCAATGTAACGTCGTACTAAACAACGTGGACGAGATTCGCAAGTTTTGGGAAATAGAAGATATCACGGAGGATATTGCAATGTCAGCAGAAGATTATCATTGTCTTCAGTTTTATAAATCAACTGTCAAAAGAAGGGAGGACGGCAGATATGAGGTCAGACTACCCATGAAACCAAACTTTGAAGATCAACTTGGAACTACAAAGTCCAAGGCCATTGCACAATTTCGACAATTAGAACAAAAATTTCAAAAACATGAAGATATTTTTAGATCATATAAAACTTTTATTGAAGAATACCAGTCGCTGGGTCACATGACGCCGTGCGCGACCGGTAACCCTACACCGCTCGAATGCTACTTACCGCATCACTGTGTGTGCAATGAGAATTCAGCGACGACAGCGCTGAGAGTGGTATTCAACGGCAGCGCTAAAACTTCTACGGGGATGAGTTTAAACGATCTGATGTACAGGGGGCCAGATTTACTACAAAATTTACAAGCATTAATTTTGAAATGGCGACAATATCCGATAGCATTTACAGCAGACTGTGAGAAAATGTTTCGTCAAATATGGATGAATGAAGAGGATCAAGAACTACTCAAAATAATTTGGAGAAGTTCACCTGAGCAACTTATCAAAGAATTTCAGCTAACCACCGTCACTTATGGCACAAAAGCAGCACCTTTTCTTGCCATAATGACATTGAAACAACTGGCAAGTGATGAAAAAATGAACTACAATCAAAGTGAAGCAGCAAAAGCCATCGAAGAATCATTTTATATGGATGACCTTCTCCACGGAGCCTTCAGCCTGTCAGAAGCAAGAAAACTGCAAGAAGATTTAATCAGCTTGTTAAAGTCGGGTGGCTTTAATTTGCGAAAATGGGCGTCTAATGTTCCGGAAGTATTGCATAATCAAGATTGCAAAGAAAAGAAAAATCAAGATCAATATGATTTCAAACAGCCAGAATCTACCAAAACTTTGGGACTGAGTTGGAGTCCTCAGCAAGACACATTCTCATTTCAAGCAAAATTAGAAGCAAGTAGGAAAACCCCCACTAAAAGAACACTTTTATCGGAAATATCAAAGATTTTCGATCCTTTGGGGTGGTTGTCTCCTGTAACAACAAAATTAAAATTGTTATTTCAAGAAGTCTGGATCGCGAATATAACTTGGGATGCAAGATTACCTGAAAATATTAAAGCAGAATGGTTGATCATCAGGGATGAACTGGAGAGAATAAATCAGTTTCAAGTACCAAGATGGCTGGGGACAAAAAAGATAAGTGTAATAGAACTACATGGGTTTTGTGACTCATCTACCAAAGCCTATGGTTGTGTTATCTATTGCAAAATTAACACAGAAAATGAAGCCAAAATCACACTGGTAGCGGGAAAAGCAAGATTAGTACCAACTAGCAAGACAGTGTCCCTGCCCCGGCTCGAACTATGCGGGGCGGAACTACTATCAAAAATGATGAATAAAACAAAGCAATGTCTATCAAATTTTCCTATCAAAACATATGGATGGATAGATTCAATGGTGGTTCTGGGCTGGGTTCAAGGCGACCCCGATAGATGGAAACCGTTTGTATCAAATCGGGTAAGAAAAATCACTGAAGTAATGCCTCCCACCTGCTGGCGATATGTGAAGTCCGAGCAAAACCCGGCGGACTGCGCTAGTCGAGGATTAACGCCATCAAAATTAAAAGATCATGGACTGTGGTGGAACGGGCCAGACTGGCTACCGACATACAATGAATCAAGTGAAGAAAAGATACGAAAATATGAGACAGATCAAGAAATTAAGAAAACAAAACAAGTACACATCGTCACTCAGCAAGATATGAAGTCACAATCAGATAAACAAATATCTGAAAGCAGCATCATACAAGAGATGTTATCAAATAATAGCTCTTTTACCCGAGTCGTAAGAGTTTTAGCATGGGTCAAGAGATTCCTTAGCAAGAAAAGGGAACAAAAACCCTACCTAACTGTTGAAGAACTTAAGAAGTCCAAAACTGCAATAACAAAACATGTTCAAGCTCAAGAATATAGCACTGAAATCAAATTTTTACAAGAAAATAAACAAGTACCGGCTAAAAGCAATATTTGTAACCTGAAACCATTCCTAGATCAAGAGGGAATACTACGAGTCGGAGGAAGACTGACGAACGCTAACATAGAGCAAGATATGAAATACCCAGCAATTATACCAAAACGGAGTAGATTTACTGAACTACTTATAAACTACGCGCATAAAATGACCTTTCACGGAGGCGCGCGTCTGACGTCAGCGTTTCTAAGAAAGACATACTGGATTGTTAGCGGAAACAGCGTGACTAAAAAACAAATACGAAGATGTGTTATCTGTAGGAAACAAGACCCTATCAAACAACAACAACTGATGGGAGATTTGCCGAAATCAAGAAGCAACCCCTCCAGACCGTTTTATCACACGGGGGTTGATTTCACTGGACATATCATGATCAAAGCGAGCAAAGGGAGAGGTATCAAGACCACCAAGGGTTACGTGGCCGTATTTGTATGTATGGTAACTAAGGCCGTACATTTCGAATTGGTTTCGGACCTCAGCACGTCAGCATTCTTATCAGCGCTGAGGAGAATGGCCGCCAGAAGAGGTACCCCACGTCACTTACACAGTGACAACGGTACGAATTTCGTCGGTGCAAACAGAACAATACAAAAAGAGTATGACGAACTGCTCACTATTTTCAATGAAGAATTTTTCAAAGAAATATCAGAGATGGAGATCACCTGGCACCACCAAGCTCCTTCATGGCCGTCAGCAGGAGGCTTATGGGAAGCTGCGGTGAAAAGCTTGAAATATCACCTGAAACGCGTGATTGGTGAACAACGTTTAACGTATGAAGAGTTCTCCACTCTGCTGACACAGCTGGAAGCATGCCTAAACTCAAGGCCACTGTGTCCTTTATCAGAAGATCCGGACAGCATGGATTATTTAACACCATCACATTTCCTTACCGGCGGACCGACTCTGACCCTAATAGAAACAGAGAGAGATTTACGAACACGATGGCAACTCACACAAAAAATATTTAATGACATCTGGAAGCGGTGGCAAAGCGAATATCTAACACTTCTTCAAGCAAGAAGCAAGTGGAGACAAGCAAAAGATAACGTTAAGATAAATGACGTTGTGCTTATTCATGAAGCAAACTTACCTGCGGGGAAGTGGGCCATGGGCCGAGTTGTACAACTCCACCCCGGACAAGATGGTCGAGTGAGAGTAGTTACTGTGAAGACGAAGAATGGATATCTGAAAAGACCAATAATCAAGCTATCACCCTTACCTGTTCACGGAGATGGAAATCAGGAACCTGAAAAAGAAAATCAATCACAAGAAATCAGTAAGCAAAAAAAACGGGCAACAAGGCCTGCAAAACCATTTGTTAGCTTCGTAACATTGGTTACGTCACTATTATTTTTTATGACAATCATAACGACAACTCAGAGCGCTTGTATAGCATCAAGTTTCAATGAAAGTCAATCGCTCTACTTTGACAAAATCTCAAACATGCAACTGATAAGGGACGAATGGAAAGTCGTTGTATACTATGATATGGATCCATTTTGGCAAGGAACAGAGGCATTTAGCAAGTACATCAAACACTTGGAAGAAATATGTCATAAACTCAGCAGTCATATGCAGTGTGACGTCATATTACTCCAGCTACGACACGGTTATTCAGAACTGGAGTACTACAATCATCTGTTGTTAAGTCAGCATAATAGCGCTCGCGTGCGAATCTCCAGACAGCGTCGTGGCCTTATCAACGGCGTGGGCTATGTGGCGAACAGCCTTTTCGGCGTACTGGACGAAAGATTCGCCGAACAATATCAAAAAGACATACAACTCATCAAAGATAACGAAAAACATATCGAATTACTATGGAAAAACCAAACATCGGTTATTGAAGCGGAATTTAATTTACTTAAGCGGACAGAAGATGCGATAGATAAGCAACACAAGATTTTATATCAACAATTGTTAGCAATTCAAATAGCAATGCAGACAGTTGAGAAGGAACTCGGAGAAACAACAAACATAAATGAATTTACTTTGGGAGCAATAGCAGCTGGAAACATGTTACAGAATCTAAAAACCATACAAAGTACACTCCTGGATACAATTACGGATATTTATCACGGAAGGTTCAATTTACACTTACTCTCTCCAGAACAGCTGAAAGAGGAGCTGAGCACAATATCAAGTCAATTAGCAAGAGATTTATCATTACCCATAGATAACATACAAACTGATTTAAGAAGCATTTATCAACTTTTGAAAGTTAAAACAAGAATAAGCACAGACTATCTCATATTTGAGATAAGATTACCATTAGTTGGACGAGATGTATTTGAAATTTTAAAAATTATACCCATTCCAAAACAAACAGAAAATATCATGGTCACCCTAGTGCCAATAGCACAATACATTGCAATCAATTTAAAGAAGGATTCTTATCTAACTATGGTGGAAAACGATATCAAGTTGTGTTTGCAACACGACACTGAAATGAAATTGTGTTATCTCCAAAAGCCCATTTTTTCACTAAAAAGAGATGAAAGTTTATGTGAGATGGATCAGTCATCAAATCAATGCAAAACTAAGGAAATATTATGTCAAAATAAGTGGTTAGAAACACATAACATAAATCACTATTTTTATTTTTGTTGCAACAGCTGTCAACTGAGGATATTATGTGACGATCAGGTTACAGCCCGCCAGCTGACGCGCGCTGGTATAATAACTATAGATAACGGCTGTATTATCAAGTCAGAAAGTTTTACAATAATTTCTTATAAGATGTACAAGAATCAGATGAATATCAGATCAAATGTAGAAGACTTGCCCAAAATAGCACCGATAAATAACGTCATCAACTTATCAATTCCTAAAAGTCCAAACATGAGTACTTTAGGTTTAATGAACAAACAAAGTTTATCAGCAATTGGAGAGCAAATTGAAGCCTTGAAGAAATCCGCTGTTTTATCAGATCACATATCTTATCATGATGTTCATCACTATAGTTTGATTTACATCTTGGTTGGTGTGGTGAGCATCACTGGAGTGATTTGGGCATGGAGACGTTTAAAAGGGTTTCGATGCACCTGGCAGTCATCAACAGCAACGGCGCAGCAGGACGGCGCGGACGGGGGGCGCGCGAGCGACGGCAGCGCGGGCGGCCGAGCGCGCGCGGCGACAGCAACGACGACGGGCAGTGCCACGCCCACAGGACAAGTACAGTGTCAGTGTCTCAGTGAGAGTGTAGTGCTATCCAAAGTGAGAAATCCGCGAAAGGTGGACAGTTCTACGATGCCTATGACTCGTAAATCGACATTCGTTGTAGAGGACACTGTGTAGATCATAAGATTTTTATATGCTTTTATATTGTTAATTGCTTTTTCTTTTTTTTTGTTGTGTGGCAGCATGTACGGGTAAACCGCACATTTAGCAATAAACATTTTTCCGACCGGTCGATGCGACGCTATGCGCACCGCCGTTAGTTCACGTTTGATTAGCAAGAGAATCGCGTGTGCTCATAGCAAGCATCAGACTGTCACAGCAACTGTAGCGTTTGTTGTTATTATTTGTTAAATTTATCAATATCAATAAAGAGATTAAAACCATACACCCCAATAAGGCCTAGGTTTCAAATTTCCCGCTTAGACATTTCAAATAACCGCGAAAGTTTACAGTGGTGTGCCTAAGGATGTATCTGACACATACAAGAATAGCGAGCGCCGCTTACCACGAGTATGTCGGAACATGTAGTCGAAAACAGTCGGGAAACGGAGTGTACGCCTGTTTTATAAATTTTCTACAGGTAATGATGTAAGTATTTTGATATTTTTGCACGGATGGCTACATTTTTTTTGTGTGTTGTTTGGTTTAAAAGTTTAGTAACCCCTACATAAGCATTTATACGCCATTTTTTCAATGTATTTCCTGTAATATTTTTTTTCTTACACATACGACAGATCCAAATAAGGCCTATCAGAATAATATAAGTGCAAATAATATCGAATGGATGACATGCGGCAATGCCTTGCTTGCAATATCTGGTAGGTATCATGAGCTGTGTGTTGGCTTAACCCCTGCTGATAAAAAATTTTGCTGTGCAGAAGATTGCTTGAAGAAAATGAAGAAAGGAAGGATAATATGTTGAGGTGATTATCAAGACTGATTATAACGTCCAAATATGATTACTAAAGAATCTTACTAAATTTAAATAATATTACGTTGATATGTTTTAGCAACTAAAGTTTAATGATTGTTTTTTCTTTCTTTTAGTGTGAAAGGCGATATTGCGACATGGGTTTCCCAATAAGGCCTAAAGGACTTTTTGAATATTTTGATTCACAGAAGTCTGTTTTTTGTTTTTTTATCGTTTCAACTACATTTATTTTAAAGTTTAATAAATAAAGATTAATATTTCGAAAGATGAGTGAGTTTTTCTTAAAAACCTAGTAATTACGTCAAGATAAAAATAAGGTAGGCCTTATTTGGGTCACTTACCTTACTTATTCGCATTATTCTATTCTATTCCCGCTGACTATTCCGTGACTATCAACGTGGTCATATTCGGCAGACGACGAGTTTATTACTAAAGCTACGCGCGACGTAGCACGCGTCGTAGTACTTTTGTTAGTAACCCATTTACTGACACATTATCAATTGAGGTCGTTACTTGTGTAATCATAATTTTCGAATTAGTAGAAATGTCCAGCGCATCACAGAAGCACATAATATGTCGAAGGCGTGTAGTGGATCCGGAACGTCACGTAGGTGCGCGGACGGCGACTCACGTACAGTCCCGTGCACCTAAAAGTATACAAGGTAGCCGTGCCATCTAGTAGTACTTGCACTATAAGGCTGTATACTTTTAGTTGCACGCGACTGTACACCAATGCGTTGAGTCGCGCCCGTGCGTACCTCTGTACTCGCCCACAGCAGACGAATCTTTCGGGAAATCTGAATACCACACTCGAAGGTTACATCTTTGAAGATAGAGTTATTCTTATGAACCGATTGCGGATGTATTTACTCTCGAGTTGGATTATAGTATGATTTGTACTTTTCCAAAGAGTTACTTACTATCCATTAAAAAAGAAAATCATTCTCCTATGACTATCGTGTTTGTATGTATGAACACTTTATTGCATACAGAGAGAAAATTACAAACTAAAAATGTAAGACTATCGTGCTATTTAAAAAATATAGAATGAATGAACATTCGTATAAAGCAAGTACGCCATTTTTTTACATTTCTTAATCTCCATTCTTAAAGAAGTTTTTTTAAATATTACTAATAAAATAAGTTTACGAAAAAACACGAATGTTCAAAAAATAATTATTTAAACTGAATAAATAATATTATGTTCAAATTTAGAATGGTTAACGCTTTTCAAAACTTTAATCGTCAAAAAAACTCGAAGTCTGCCTGAGGGTAGTCACGAGAGTCACAAGCATCGAAACTCAGTTGCGTTTGACGCGTCACCGTCAAAAGCAACCCCCGATTCGATTCCGTTAGCGAGCACGCACGACCGAGTTGAGATATAGAGATCGCTGATCTCGCGAGAAATCTAGCTGGGAGACGCAACTTTGTTATTGAACAGCATAAGCCGACTTTTGTCACTGAATTCAATATATCTGTGAAACCATTTTTGAACATTACATTGATTACTAAAAGTTATGTTTATCCCAAAAGATGAAGATATCTCTATCTGCTGGTACAGAACTCTTAAAGGTAACTATAGCATTTTATAGTAGAAAATAGCTATGTATATTTTTGTCTTAAAAATAGATTAAACATTTGATTCAACCACTGCTATCGTTAAATATCGGATCTCTGTAAAACGATGAATGCCACTTCTAAAATGAACATTATTATTTTAATAAAGTTTCTTTCTTCGTCTTTCTGCTGCTGTTATTCTTTCTTATCTAATCGGAAATCATAGTCCACCCGAACGATCTGGTGGTAGATGGTACCAATTTTCTGGTATCTGGTAGATGGTACTCTTTTAGGTCTCGTTTAATAAATAACCGAATACAGAAGTACTCATATGGTTGTACTAGGATTATTTAACTGTGGAATTTCAAGTTCGCACAGTGAACGCACCCATTTTTCCGGTCAAACGGACCACGAGCCCGGCAGGCGGAGGCGGCGGCGGCGCGGGCGGTGGCGCAAGGGCAGCGCGGCGGCGCGGGCGGTGGCGCAAGGGCAGCGCGGCCACTCACCATCACCGATCTATCAACACATTCGCGCGCAGAATTCCAAATTTGAAATCGTCGATCGCTGTCCCGGCTTCAAATGGACTTATATACGAATATTCTAAGAATGAAAACCAAACTAAATACATTTGATTCACAGACTCTATTTGTGTTTTGTTTTTGCATATGAGCGTTACGCAGCCCATTTCAAATTGAACATCAGTTCTTAGGCAATATAGTCTAAAAGAGTTTGTTTGCAATGCTAACAGACATCAACCGTTTATTTATTGCAGTCTTCTTGGAATATAAACTATTTCCTGTAAGAAAGGCTTATTTCATCATGGGTTTCTCTTTGTGGAATTAGAGGTGATGTCATGAGTAGAGCTGTAGGTAAAACTAAAACATTGCTTATGTTAGTTTCCTATAAAATATTTTTAGTGCTTATTTGGATAAAGTATATGGATAACTTTACTCGGGGCTTACGTATACAAATTATAAATATAAATATCTGGTATAAAGTTAAATATAAGATCATTTATTGAAATTAAATTTATTAGTATCTAAATGTCTTTAAAATTATTGTCTAAAAGATGCGATACACGCAACTATAAATTATATGACAAAAAGACTAAATACATTTTTCAAAAATTCGCTTAAACCGTCATAAATTGACTTAACAACCCTTCACTTCAGGTGGGGAAAATAATTTATTCAAATAAATCTCGCGAAATTTCCACTGCACCTCGGTCGAAGAGGCCCCTGGGCGTCGTAGCGCGATTCTTTTACTACGCCTTGGAGATCAAATTTTTTGCTGCGATTTAATAAGTAAGTTTACTTTTGTAATAAATCGTTGGTGATGAATTTCTGAATCGAAATAATTTTCGAAGAGTTGCAGGAATGCTGTTGTATTGCATAAATATTCAGTAGTAATTGTCAAATATACTGTGCGTGTATATGGTCGGTCGGCTCAGTGCGGCTTGCGTGGTCGTGTCAATCGCTTGGCTAACTGACTATAAACACGGTGATAACCTGGATGGGTTTGACAGTTAATGGCATTTATCTCGACTGCCTTCTCAAGCCGGTTGCTGTCACTAGACGGCAATCTTTAAGCCTGTCAGAGGTCTATTAGACTGCTCGAAAACTTCTGACACTGTGGTTGACCGCCCCACTACCTTCACCAATCCGAACTTGGCCCCGTGTGTGGAGTAAGGCCTCACCATTTTAGTAAGGGAAGAGACATGCAGAGGTGTATTCTTAACGTGCGGTCCGTCCCTCATACTGAGGATGGTGGCCTGTGCTATTTTTGAGCCTTGAAATTTGTCTCCATGATTCGGTCCATGGTCGCCCTCAACTTCTGATAAAAACTTATAGAGAGAGTGACTTCTTGGATATAAAAACTATTGCGTTGGCGATCGATCTCTAGATCTTTTCCCATCGCTGTAACCAATTACGATTAGTTTTCAAGGTTTTCACTACCTCTTCTCATAATGTAGCCTAAAAATTACATCACTGTAATTTCTAAACAACCTATTAGTAAAGAATCGAATTGTCGTTATAATAAATTATCATTCAACACTTAATCTATAAAAGGTTATTAAGGGGCGCAACACAGGGACCGGAAGCGTGCCTTCTCGGCCACCGTAAATAACAGCGCGCGATAAAAATTACATTATCGCACTTATTTTAATTTCGCATTGCATTAATCATCGCAGCAAAGTGTCGCGGGTAGCGCCAGTAAATTATTTGTACAGACTGTTTTATTTTTATTTTATTTTTAATTTGAAGCCAAGGCAATTTCAGAAAACGTTGGAGCTTGAAAATATTTACTCTTGTAAATAGATTGGTGAGACTTAGATTGCTTTCTATACGCGATGCAACAGAATAGTTGTGGCGTCTTTCGAAGAATAAAATAATTAGAATGAACAACGTTTTTGTACTAAATTGTAGATATTTAAAAAAAAAATTGAACTTTTTGATACGAAAGTGGCCAAACTGCTTTTTGGAAAGTCAGTAAAGTCGTAAAAGTAAAGTTGCGTATGAGGTGTTAAATACCCAGATACGTCCATCTTAGTACACTTGTAGTACACCAACACCATGTATTATTTGTCTGCTGAAGGGTTATCTGTGTGGTAAAAATACTCGAAAATATTGAAATAACATTAAGAAGTTTAACAAATAATTACAATGTTATTTTTAATTCATTATTTATTCAATCCGATGAAACCATATTTCAATAAGAGTAACAACAATCTTTAAGTCCTTTTATTGTTTTAAAATGTCGCTACTGATTAAAAAAACGTTTAAAATGTTAAAATTATGAAAGCTATTACTTCTATAAGCTTTGGTGCAAAAAAGGTCACAGCAGGACATGATATGGCAAATGGGTTTTGTAAGCAAAGGTAAATAATACGCCATTATTATATTACTCGTATCATAGGATTTATATTTCGCCAATTAAAAAGAAATCAAACTGCCTTTATAACTTTAGTCTCATCGCAGCAACAACATAACAAGTAGTTAGTGCTTTAGAAATTTTCTATTTTACTTTTAACTATATTTTAAATAACTTTTTCGGAATCATAATGTATAACAGGCAGCACTGACATACGTAAAAACGGTAGAACACATCAAAGTTTATTCGAGCATCCTACGGAGGTCGTTTAGGCAGCGTAGGCGCCCATTTTGTCAACAGCCCATTGTGTTCCGTGGGCGCCGCGGTTTATGGCGTCGTAAATCTGCGCGCGCGCATTATGATCTCTCGATAATCAACTGTCAAAACTCGCAGGTGTTCGCCGTTACCGTGATTGTGATTATTTTTTATGTAACCATCAACATTTTTGAACGCCAACTACTGAATAATCTTAGTTCGCTAAATTCTTGTTAATTCTGCCGGTGCTCATTACACGAAATTGTAACTCGTAACACCTACACAGAAAGTAACTTGTTATCAGTCTTACATATCATATAGCAATCCTACACATTACTCGATAGTGGTACGCGATAAAATAACTCGCCTACTTTTTCATTTCATAACATTCTTAGTAAAACTTAACAATGCAAATTGCGGATATGGATTTCGTAACGGATAATATTATTAATCCAGATAGCCAGTTCCCCATTGCGTTGGGGAATCTTGGTAAGCCCGCTTCCATCTTCGGCATCATCGTCACTTACCATCAGGTGAGATGATGCCAAGGGCTTACCAATTGAGGGTAAAAAAAAAAAAAAAAAAAAATCCATTCGAAAATTGACAAAACGGAAAACTTATACACGTGCCCTGGCAACTCGTTTGGTGCAAGCAATATTTATCATTAGTAAAAATCTTAAAAGGTGGCACTCTGAGCCCTTGGGCCTTACTGGAAGAAGTAAGTAGATACCTACCCAGTTTCAGTTAGATCGTCATCAAAGATTTTTCTTTGAAGTGAGACAAGTTTTGGGGTAAAATTGAATATTAATAGCAAAATTATCCCTTGGTCGTCCGTCGTGGGGTTTTTATTACTTTATTAAGCTTCTCTTCTTGTTAATGTGATATAAACAAATCGTTGCAGGCGTTTATATGTTCCGAGAAGGAGAGTAGTGTCAAAAAACAGTAGCATTTTTATAGCTTAATCGCGTGTATTGTTTATAGGTATATTTTATTGATATAACACTGATCCATCGTGGAAGTAGCTATCAGGGTTTCATAACAAGTTATATTTAAGTAAAGGTTAACGTTTTACTTTATTTGTTTTTATTTTGGAATTTCTTTTGATGACAGCATTATGTTTAGTTGTAATAAGTAGTAAGATTAGGGATTAGTAGGATTAGGGAGTAAGGTATGTATCTTGATAATTATTGGACATTTATTTTATAAGACGTATACGATATGATGCAAGAGTTGTGAAAACTAGATAGGTAAATACGAGTTAAAGGTGATAAGATAGTAGTGAATTCATTGAAATCGAAATTAACTTATGAATTTGTGTATCATTTGCATAATAATATTTTTATTGGTTGTATAAATAATATGGCAGCACTATGGTTTTTACCAAGAACTAATTTTGGGTAACAATAAAACACTCTGTGACAATAAAACACTCTATCCTTTATAACGGTGTAGATTAAGGCGTAATATATTGCTGCAAATTGGTTATAGATAACGATCGTACACCCTTAATCTTGAAAACAAACAAATATTTTGATTTGTGATCATTTTTAATAGGTGGCATTCATCTTAAAATGCAGGGTGTGACTCGCGACCTGTCACGCCGCTTAAATGTATCACCCGCATCCGTTAGGAGCGGGTCACCCTGTGTTTACAGAATATAGTCGCCTAAACAGTGTCCACGAGAAAAGCCATTTTTCACCCGCGAGACTTAATATCTGGTGGGTCGTTTTTCATGCCACCCTTACCTTCGGCACGCAGGAGAAATAGCACAAGTAAAGTCTGTGCACAAAGTTACGTATAGTTTAAAGTTTTTTTGTAGCCAGCCATTTATGTCATAACGAATTTATTGACAATTATATATAGTCCTACTAATAGATTTATCTTTGTATGAGAATCACACAAATCCTTTAATTCAGAATCCGTGTAGATTTATATAGTATAGGTTGTTTTTTTAGACTGGACTGTAAAGCACAAACGCGCGACAGGCCCTGGAAAGTAGCAACCATGGCAGCTACAGGGAAACATTCTTAAGAAACTGCCAAGGAGTTTAAGGAGATATGACCAGCATTCACAGATTTAAGAAAATTGTGCAGTCAGCAAGAAAATAGGCAAATTACACTAAAACTTTTTGATGCCCAAACTGTATCAGATCAACTATTAACTAGGTATCACTAGCATTAATAAAGGAACAAATTATTACTTTATCTTAATTTTAAAGAACGAGTTCAGTGCATATTATCTCATTTGATAAGAAAATAAAGGGAATTGATATATTTTTGAGTTATGTACTTTTTCCTTTAGCGGCAAAGGCCGAATTTTCGCGCCTTATCCGTGCCTCGAATCTTCTAACACCCAATTTGTTACCAGCAAACAAAACATAAATACCTTACTTTTAATAATATAGGCGCTTGCCTTGCTTTACATTGCATAGCTAAAACCTAGATTTCTAAATTTTCTCATACGTTGTATGGCCAGTTAGTATTGATAACATTAAACAAATTTCTTAACTTTTTTTACAGGTACAGTAAATGCTGCGATTTTATTTTAATTCCAAGTAAATATTCTACTCACAAACTAGGTGACACAAAATTGCGTCAAAGTGGTATTTAATTTAAATATTTAAAGTGGAGAAACTAAACATTTGAATGCCAACATTTCCACCTCGGAATGGCCGTCCTGGCCATATCGCCCGAATTTCTCTGAACATCAAATTTCGAATTGTAACGCGATCACGCACACGCAAACCGTTAACTGTTGCACATTTCAAAAATAGAATACGCCGGCCATACTGAGCAGTGTGGACAGTAGCAATACATGCTCTGCTTATTAATCAGCATTATTTAATTTATCGCACATAGGTACATATCGTTCGTTATGCATGTGATTTCTACATTCATATGAGTGAATACCTACTTTTTGAGTGAGCAGTCGCACACTCGGATTCTTTTATCTACTGCCTTAAAAAGTCGTACTTTGTCTAGAAATAATGAATTTGCATTTGCGTTATATACGTTTTATAAAGATTTTTTAAAAGAGGTTTTTTTTTTATAAATTTCTAGGCAGCGAGTGCAAGGACTTGGCTCGGTATAAGCGTTTATCAAAGTCCCCAGTTTTAAGTCTGATATAACGCGACCATCCTATCAAGACCTCCATCCGTTTCTGCACTTTCCTTTTACTTCACAAACAAAGGGAGACAAGGTAGGAAGAGAGCTCTAAATATACTGGTGGAAGGATACAGCTATCATTTGTCATGTCTGATTTCAGTGATACGGCGTCATCCAGCCTGATGGACAGAGATTTGTGTAATACGAACTATGAATATTTTTTCTTGTAACATATTCTAGGTACTTAGAAGATGTGTCTTCATAATTCTTACAAATACTACTAGAATTATTACCCTACCCAGATCAGCATGTTTTAGGTTCACTAATTCTTTATATAAAAACAGTATAGATTCAATCACCATTATAAGAAACGGTAGTCACTCGCTTGATAATGATCAGTTATCAGTGCATTAATCGACGTAATTTATATGTTTACAATAACTTATATAGTTTAGTTACGCTTCTGTTGTCTATAAAATATAAATCGTTATTGAACCCCTAACACCACTGTCAATTTTCTTTAATAGACTAGCTGATAACTTACAACACCCCAATAACATCAAATCATTAATATTAACCCCTATCTACGCACCCCACAAAACGCATAAATAAACATTAAAAAGAAACCACAAAGAAAATCTTGTAAAATATGCATCTCACAAGAGATTCTTTTCCTTTTTGAGGTTGTTCGCACCTCCGCTGACAGTCACTTAGCGTTCGGCTCCTCAGAGATTGTTCTACTCTATTTTTCGTATAAAATTTACATATTTCATTCTTAAATTTATTTGTCTACCGTCTGAAGATTACAAGTATGGAAATTGAGCAATATGCTACCGCTGGGATTTGCACTGAGTCTTACTTTTTCTGACTAATATTTTAATATTTCGAATGAAAAAACATTTTAGCAACCTTAGCTACTGTGCAATTTAGAAAAATAATATTTTTAAACCATTAGGAATATGAATATAAGAAGTCGATATTTTTTTCGTCAGCTGCTTTCGTCTGCTTTTCTAGTCTAGCAATATATAAGGCAACAATATGCGAAGTGGGTGATGTATCGCTAAGCCATGGTAGGATCGACAGGAAGCGGTAGTCGGTTTGATTCCTGTCCAGCATACTGATGGCCTCACTATCCCAAACATCAGATTTAAATTATTTAAATCTAAAGTTTTCGTAGGTACTACATACGACCGTACTCGTATGTAGGTACCTACATACGAGTCCTGTAAAATACTATTATTACCGAAGCGTATAAATAATTTAAAGTTTAGACTCCTACGTATAATACGTACAATGTGCATTTTATTACAGACAAATTAAGTCCTTTTTGTCCATATCAAGTTACCGTATAAGCTGCTAATAAACAAACCACACTTTGCAATGAGCCTCAAAATGAGATAAAAATACAAATTGTCAAAATTTTCAACCCTACCTTAAAACAAAAACTTATACCACTTAAGGGATCCCGAGTTCACTTTAAAACGCCCCACAGACAATAAAAACGCTTGTCTATCTTTCGAGTGCAATAGGCAATAAGAATGTAAACCATCAACATTGAGGGAAGACCAGCTTAGTTGGACCCACCCTGGTCACTTTTATGTCTCCGCGATGTTATGCGGCTGGGGATCAAGCGAAATGGCAGCTGCTATAGACAATACTGAGCAAGGCAAATGTTGTGTAACGGGGAGTTTTAAATTGTCGTTACACGGGTTACAGCGTTTTTATATTCCGCGAGAAAGGTAACATATTTTTGTTTTGAGGGATGAATATACAATATGATTTAAGCAAAAGCTAATTCATATTCGTGGGACCGCACTCATAAAACATTAACTTGTTGTAATTTAACATATTTAAACGTCATTCGTTCTTCCTAAAAATATATAAGAATCATTTGATACGAACTTATACAAACTGCAATTACATTACAGGTTGATTTTTTTATTACTGCCATAAAACCAAACAAATCAACAAATCTTCAATCGACAAGTCTTTCAATTTTATTTGTGTAATAAACTTAAAATACAGTACCGCACTCTCAATTTTACAAAAATAGACAGATTCAATTTCTAATGATAAAGAGTCCCATAATTTTTTCCTCCGCAATCTTAAAGGCCCGTACACACTGGTCCCCCGAGCATTCGCAAATAACGCACCTGCCTGAACACGCCTTTATTTATGGCGCTCGTTTAACACATGCATGAATGGGTGCAGATTGGCAATTCGATTGTTATAGTCACCGAAACATGCCGTGAATAAACGGAAAAATGTTGCGAGAATTCATTGAGTTGGAAACAGTGCAATCATACTGTACCAGCAGTCTCCAAAACTTGTTCGCATATAAATTACCTAGATTGGTTTACTAAGCGTATGTTCGACTTGCTTCAGATGTTAAGCGTGTGTTCTAGAAAAAGTGCGGTTCATACGATTTAACTTAATGTGGTCCTAGGCCTATCCGTTGTAACACAGAATAACAAAAATTGGTTCTTTTCCACGCTAATTCCAAATGAGTAACACGCCTTTATTCGTGTTATTATGACCGCGATTTGTGTCTGTGCCTTTTACGTCGTAAAGGAACGGTACATATTACCGAAAATATGATTACCCTCCGATATGGCAGTCGGTTAACAATGTAGAAGTAACCACGGATACCGATCTCTATATTTTGATTAATGTGACTAGTTGCAAAAATAAGCTGATTATAGACAACGGTACCTAATAAGGCTTCAATACAGAAAAATACAGTCGACAATGCAATGTGTTGAAAATGTGGAAATGATAATGACTTAATGGCGTAGTGATGATCGCTCCCAATTTCTACGCTGAAGGTCATGGGTTTGATCCCCACCTAAGACAAACATTTGGATGATGAGCAGATTCATTTAATCTGTGATTGGGGATTGTGATTTGTATGTTTTAAGAATTACGTAATAGCTCACTTTTCTAAACATTTATGAATACAATTTTCATTTTTAATATTCGAGCAAAAGTAAAAGTAATTCAGTTGACCGTCCATAGCTGTGCATCCATTGATACTCTGTTGTTTAATTCACTTGTTAATGTTCGTAGTCATATGATGCTATTTTAAGATATTAAAATATAATCGCAATGTCTTGTTTACAATTACTACCCTCGTAGAAGAAATCTGAATAAGAAGACGATAAAAATGATCTACTTAATGCTGTTATTTGCTATGGTTCTTTAACTAAATCCTTTTCGTTATTTTTCCCCCTTCAACGCGTATTGTATTTTTTGGGGTGTTATCAAATAATTCTCACTATTTCTTTCTTTCTCAAACTCAGAATAAGGACACATTGAAGTTTAGATTATAATCAGTGTATGCCACAGAGAAGAACATATCTTGGAGAAAGGAAAAATTTCCTTGGTTTTGCGTTTAGTTTAGGACTACTAAACCGTTACGTATGATGAAATCATTCTTTCCGTGACAGATATGTATTTTTTTAAAGTTTCTTTTATGTATTATTATTTTAAAACAATGAAGTTTATAAACTTAACTCCCTTAAAAACATGTTCGATGACTTTATTTTATGTAATAAAAAATCATCATGTATCCATCGTATAAAGGACAAGAAAAATAAAATTAACTAAAGCTCAGGTACAACATAACATAGCTATAACGACCTTTAGTATTAGCTTCGTCGCTGGATTTACATATAGATTGTGTTTTCAGAAGTCTCTCCGCTGACTTAAGGAGACGTATCGCGTTTCGAAGTGTTCCATAGCTGGTGAGCAGATTACAACGAAATTTGGAGCATATTTGCTGACACGAAAAGTGTATATAAAAAAAGTCCACTGAAATTAGTAACTCAAAAGAGCTTAGTAACTATAAGATAGCGAAATAGATTTTCTTTGTATAATACCATTTACTGCCTGCGTCTTTGTCCACATTGGTTACAGATAGTTACCAGGAAATTAGAAACTTTTAGCTGAAAATATATTTTCCTGTAAATAAGTATCGTGTATTAAGCAAGGACTGGATTCTATTATTACATTTTATACGACTGAGGTGAAAAAGAAAAACTAGAAGCTATTTGAGTGAGGATGTAAGATAAATGTAAGTATTATAATGTTGGGTATGAATACTTATTTTTTACCTAGCTTTCCACGGCTTGCTTCATCATCATCAGCCAGAAGACATTCACTGTTCTCTCGCATAGACCTTCACCGTTTATTTACTACTAAGACTATAACAAGTGTAAATGTCATCCTCTTCAAGTCTTTCACAGTTTGCGTTAATATTCAAACCGCGGCCGCGTCATCCCTCGATCTGTGGAGTTCCGGCGTGAGATAATCCGTCTACGAGGCGTCACCGGTGGTGTTAGCGTGGAATTTTCCGCTGAGATCCATAAATTTAAAAAAAAATAAGGTGAAGTGAACAGGTGATTTTTAAAACTTTAAAAAAAAAATAACCATTAAAATAAATCTGGAGCTGTTACTCCAACAATAACGGAAAACGTAAGTGCTTAACACTGTTGATGTAACAAGCGTCAATTTTCAAATGAACACAACTGTTTCCTACTTTATGGCTTTTTGTATTAACTATTTTTTGTATTAATGTGGAGCAGACTGAAAAAGCTCAATACTACATCCCAAGATGATTAATATTTGCTAAAATCACCTGCTATACGGTAGTAAGAGTGTTGAGAAGTCAGCTATTAGTACTAGTGCTTGTATTGGTAGCTGGGCTACGCTATGTATGCTGAGACACCAACAAATTAAGCATTGATTTAATTAAATATTGGTCACGCCTTTTTACACAAGAATAAAAATGCGTAATCAATAACCTTAATTTTTATTTTAAAGAGACAGAGTTTTATGACGTTCCCATACATTCTTTATTCATAGTTGATATCAAGAGAAATTATTTGATAAACTTATTCGAAAACCCCTTCTAACCTTTTGATAGGAAAAAACGTTAAATATAATAATAGTACACCCGCACGATACCCCAGATGAATCCGTCCGTCTGTTTGTCAAGGCTGCATTATTAACCCTGTCGATATCTGCCACAACAACATTAGGGGGTGCAGAATCCATTGGAATAACAAATGAATCGGAACCAACTTTGGCCCCTGACCCTATAGCTACAGATACAGTAACACCTATATTGTACTGGTAGAATAGAAGATAACAAGTAACACTACTTAAATTTACTCTGAACAACTGAAACTAGCTTCTAAAATATTTAGGATTCATTATTATTTGTTTAGAAACTTGTAGGTAGGAATATATTGGTTCTGGAACGGATCCTAAATTATAGCGTTACGCAATGGATCGTCATCAATATCAAAATTTATATTATGTGCCTTAAAAATAATAAATAAAATAACGTATAAAAATATTGTTGTTGTGTAGGTAATCACTGTACTGTCTAACCACAAAAACTAAGCATTTTGGGACATTATTTTTAATATGCTATTACGACTAAATATAAAAACAAGATTAAGTAATTAAAGTATACAATCAGCATGATAACACGGTCAATTTGCAGCCGACAATAACATAAAATGTTTAACCCCACCGATACCACGTCGTACTTTTAATTCCTTGCGAGCGGGTTTCATTAGCCACGGAAGAGTTAATGTGAAACGGACCCTTAAACTCTTTTGCTTCTTCAAGACAATGAAAGAATTAAAGACGAGATCGAATTATTTACATTTCAGGGGTCCCTATAAGAAATTAATCGTGTCTAGCACAAAATTATTTGCTTTTCTTAGAATTTACAAACCTATTCTAATGAAATTTTATAAGTTACTTACATGGTGATTTTTAATGGCGAATGTGAACACATCCTTACTAGAATTTAGTTAACTAATAAACTAAACTCTAGTAAGGATAAACTTTATTTACTTAAATTCCAGTAAGGCAAGATTTACTTTTTAGAATTATTTTATTTGTCATTAGTGTTTAAAATTATTACGAAACACTTAAGTTATCAATTCATAGCATCGCCACTGCTAGGGCACGGGACTCTTCCCGTAGCTTGGAAAAGATAAAAAACTTTGAGTAACTTTAACGAAATGACAACACTTTTTTTGAAACTGTTAATATAAAGAAATTCGAATTGTATTTTTGTATCGCAGACGACTTTATTAAGATATTTTTGTAGTAGTTACAATAAAATGTTTTCAGCAGAAATGATTCAAGGAAAAAAGTAGTTATATTAATAGGTACATACTTATATTCTCCGCTCGCAATAAGCTACATGACTGCATAAAAATAAAGTATGAACTTATCATTCACCAAATTGCTCTTCCATTGAAATGATGGGTATAAGTTTTTAAGATGGGTATAGGTATGGATATTTTCCACTGAACAATTTTGAGTTTTTATTTCTATATGTTACCGGAAATGTATGAAACCTAAAAATTTCACACAATTCCTAGAGTATAACGTCCTTTACTACGCAGAATTCAATAATTCAATAATTTTGTCGGCGTTGTCGTCTGTTCGACATAATTATGCGTGTACAAAATGATGCGTGATAAATGACGATCAGCATTTATCACTTACGTCTATGCGTAAAATAATATGAGCGCACTGGGCCAACATTTTTATACTTGTGTATTTTATTGTTTACTATATGCTACAACATATACAGGATGTAAGGGACAGGTTTCCGAAAACTTTAAGGGCTTGCTCAGTAGACGAAACTGAACAACTTTCCACAAGAATTTTTTTCAGAAAACAAAAAAAAAATTCGGCTTCTCCATACAAACTGTCCAATCAAGATTATAATTTTGTATGGAGAAGCCGATTTTTCTTTTCGTTTCCTGAAAAAAATTCTTGTGGAAAGTTGTTCAGTTTCGTCTACTGAGCAAGCCCTTAAAGTTTTCGGAAACCTGTCCCTTACACCCTTTATATAAAAGACAAAGTATTAGGAGATTGCGCTAATGGAAAAAATAGGTATATTATGTAAAATAAAGGTATATTATGTAAAAACTACAAAATTATGAATATTTGAAAAAATCTCGATAGACTAAATAGAGCACTTAGAATCACCCGCGGTCACGTGTACGTTTACATTTTCACCTACGGAGATGTGCAAAATTCTCTGTAACATCCTATGTCATGAAAAATAAAATAAAAAAAAACAAAACGCAGGGAGTATATGGTCTAGTATTGAAAAAATGCATTAATAGGATTCTGTGATATTATTTATTTTTAAATATTTAGGCTATTGACACCCATCATTTCAGTAAAACGTATTGTTTTCCAATGCCATTTTAATTTTTAATTATCTATTAAAAATCACAAAATGAAACCATTTCTGACGCTGAAAATCTATGACGACACTTCTTATAGTATATATTTCAAACTTTTTGAACAAAATTACATTTTTAACAGATACTAAAAAGTTGTTCAAATGACTAACTAGTGGTCATTCCCTATTTGCGAAAAAAAATTTTGAATTTCGTTCGTCCCCACTGCAGAGGCACGGATCTCTTCCCATACCTCGGGAAGGTTAAGCCATACTACACACATGGGGACCAAGTCCGGATTGGTGGAGGTTGCGTGGCTTGTGGCCAACCCCAGTGTCAGAAGTTTTCAAGCCGTTGATAAGGCCTCCGACATGGCTTAACGACTGCCATCTAGCGACAGCAGCCGGCACCAACGCAAGCACTAGTTTTAACTGATTTTGTTGCTATTCATGAAGTATAGAGTTACTGACTACTGGTCCATACCTGCAAACCTCCTAATTGGTGTCACTACAACTTATGATCTAAAAGTTTTCTGAAATCGCAGAAAAAATATCCTTCATATAAACAGGTGATCGATTTATGTGAAAAGTCATATTTTGCGATTACAGAAAAGTTTCAGAGCAAAATTTGTTCAGTTTTACGAGTAGATTCACTATTTTTCCAGTCACCATTTATGAAAGACTCAATTATTTTTTAACCAATAGCTATATACACTAGGCAATATTATGATGAGCACGTTTCTTTAATTTTTCATCATCATCATCAGCCGAAAGACGTCCACCGCTGGACAAAGGCCTCCTCACAAGAATTTTCACACACGCCGGTCCTGCGCTGCCCGCATCTTTAACTTTTAAGTAAACCCACGACGACAAAAGTTGTTATAAATATGAAGCTTATGTGACTGTGTGTGTCTATCGGATTGTATTGAAGCTCTTAGTTTAGAGGACCGATTTAGATCCGATTTGTTTTTTTGCATTTGGTATGGTAGGTAGGTGAATTAAATGTATCGTATTGAATTGGAGTATATAATCAATGTAAAAAATATTTTTATTATAATATCGATAATACGTGATATGTAGAAATTGGACATATGTATATTAATTTAAAGAATTAAATGAATTGGTATTATTAAATACGAATGTAATGTAATAATTATCAGTTTCATAACTTAGCTTAATTATCTTTTTTGATTACCTAATCTAATATTTGACAATAAAGCAAATAAATATTCATTTAATTTGTATGCCTCTTAGGGCATATGGATACCAACCATACAAATTATACGTATGTTCCACAAATAAATCTCATTTCATTTCAGGTTTCGCGTCAGCAGTGTTTTTAGCTATATTTTTTAGTGAAAGTCCGTCCAGTGGTTTCCGGGTTATTCGGGTCACACAATCAGGGCGGTCAATTTTTTAATAATTTTATATTTTAAGCTATGTTTAGATCTCATGCTTTATCTTATGTGTGTATATGTTCCCACATGATTATAATAACCTCCTAAGGCCCCAAGGTCTACTCGAAGGACCAAATGTCAATAGTCATTCAGACCGAATGTAGTTTTTTTAATTTATTTTTTTATGTCCGTCCTTCGGCGGTAATGACTAGAAAGCCAAAAAAATTCTTGGGCCTTAGGAGGATTGGTATAGATCACACAATATGATCAAAATCGTAAAATACTGTCTTACTCTACACATTTGCTTACTCTAAACATTACACTAAACGTTACATTAGAGTTTAGTTTGTTTAGTTTACTCACACACAATAACAAAATGAAGATAAATGTCATGTTAATTGGCCTTAATAAAAATGGTACTTATCAAAAATAATTATGAGAATACTAACCAGTTCTCTTGTGCATAATATCTGAAACAAGTTATTTATTTCATTAATATGGCATAAAACGACTTCTGTAAATTAAATGTCTACAATTAAAAAATTCAAAACAATAATATGATAAAACCAAAACAACAACAATAATAGCGAAATATCAAAAGTCCGGAAACCTTCGAACTCAATCAAAAAGGAACAAAATGTGCATAGTGGCGCCATCTGCACCGGCGAGTCAAAACTACTTGAAGTTGAAGTTCCTTTCGTTAGTACTCGCCACTACAGTGTAGTTAGCGCTAGTATTCGCCTTTCTTGAGACAACTTTACTGCGAGAAGGTAGAGTGGAGGGTGTCTGTTCGTTTGAAAGTTAAATGGAAACTGGTTTGAAAGCTAAATTTTAGTAAGTTTTCATTTGCCACTGAAAAACTTTTGGAGCTTTATTAACACTAGGTGTTAAAATAAAGCTCCAAAAGTTTAATGTCTTACTAGCTTCATTTTACATAGAAATCTGAACAACTAGGTACCCTAAATAACCTGTATAAAGGGTTCTTGATTTAGCTTGAGGTACCTATCTGGTTTGAGTAAACAAAGTTATAAATTAAGTAAAGACTAAAACGACTTATTTGTTACTTATGTGATTAATTTCTGAGATTATGGTATTTGGAAACATTCAAGTTACTTTATTTTTACTCGTAGATAATATTAAAAAGGTGGTGACGCTAATAAAAATGAGGCTTCTTCTCATAAAACCAAACAATTGCACTTATCAACGACATTGACGGCTCAGCGACTGTATAGGATTAACATTTAGTATGTCAACTTGAAACATTTTCAAACATACAAAATTTTATACTCCAAACTTTAAGAAGTGTTTTAAGTAGAATATACATTTTTCTGTTTTTTATATCGACAAGGTAATGAATTCTTGCTTCAGTAAGGTATGAAAACAACATTGATAAGCTAAGCGTAGCCTTGGCTTAGGTTCGTTATCGCTACCCTTAAAAGCCATGAAACACTAATGGAGAAAAGAATCTCGAGTACTTATGTGAACGTTCGTTCTATTGTCGCCTATTCTACATAAAAGGAAGTTCGGGTAGATTAAAATATCACCTTCGAAAAGTGTACAATGCTACCTACTTCGAATAAACATATTTTGATTTTTTATTTCATTCTTAAAACACATAATTTAGAGCTTTCCATATTTTTATCTGAATTAATGTTAACTATTATGCTGTGGGTATTATTAGTGGATAGTATTATTTTGTAGGTAGGTAACTCCAGGGAACTTGATAGTTTTTTTGAGTCGCAAATATTCAACTCTGTTCTGCTATTACATTTACGAACAAAACCAACGCACAATAACTAGGTACATTTTCTCTGCATAGACACGTAGTGTAAAACTGCGTGTGCGCATGATTGTGAGCATATAGATTTCCTTCCCACGACCTGGCTTCATGGCTCGTGACCTTCGCTCTGTGATACTACGCTCTATCAGACGAAAATAGTATATTGCTAGGTTTTAAATCATTAATTTAAGCGGGAATTCATAGAGATTTTTGAGAATTAGAATCATGTTTTAAAGCAAGTAGGATTTCATTATTATTTTGGACAAAGACTAACACTAAAGCCAATTAATTTAATACCTAAGGTCGTTTACTTATATTTAAAAAAAACTGAGGGCATGACCTGCTTTATGTATGACGGTAACAAAACGGGAACGTATTTTTTTATATATTCGTGTGTGTGTAAACAAAAATGTGAAAAAATTCGCATGCATAAATCTATACGCTTATGAGGTATTTAACGTAATAAAAAACTACCTATGTTTTTATTAGCTTATTTGTATAATTACGAAAAAACACCACAGAATCATCCGAAAACAGATTACTTTGCTTCACCATTTGCCAATAACAAATAGATAACAAAAAACGCCCCTACATATCAAATAAGCGTTAAGAAATAATAAGGACACCACACCTTAATCTTATTACATTATAATAACTTCGAATAACTTACAGATGTTTTCCCAATCAGATTTTCTTGCGTAGAAATCCCCAATTTTTCATCGCGCGGGAAATTACATTATCGAAAATTTGCATTGCCTGCAGCGACATCTATGAGAGAGGTTGAGTATTACTGAAAACCAAGTGGATGTCTCTGTTTTGTATTTTTTACCCTCACGTAGCCTTTATTCCAATACCATAAGGTTGTTACGCTACGCCAGCTTGTGTTAACGATAGCTCTCGTAATTTTGTATAAGGTTTCCTAAGATTAGGGGTTCGTTTCCGATCCCAGCCCTCTGCAAAAACAGTTCCTATGAATAATAATTTGATTTGCATAATATCGAGAGGTTCATCTAACGAAATGTTTACTTTGATAAAAGACACGGAAGTAGTTGATTTATTTACTTGCATGATTCTCATATAAATCTTAACCCGTACACTTAAGTACCATACAACTCACTAAGAAATAATTGAAAACAAGACATTAACGTGGTTGTTTACTTTTCGGTTTCTAAATCACATAAAAACTTTCATTTTCCATCCTAACCCTCACCAGTCAGAAACAACTAAGTTACCATACAGATGTGGAGTATAATGTAAAACTGTGGCGAGTTCAGTGGTCAGTGGGTTCGGGCAGGCCGGTGTAAATAAATAATTGTAATTCTTAATAAAACTACCCTCAATAGTGGAGGAAGCTGTAACTCGCACGTGGCGCGGACTATTAGGGTGGGCCGACATGTTTTGAAACTTTGCCGTAGATACGATTGAAATGTTTCAAATAGGTAGATAGGTATAAAATGCAGACATGTCAAAACGTCGACGTTGAATTGCTATTGTTGTAAAAACAGACAGCAGAGAACTAAATAAATTCTTTGAATTTCTTATGTATACAGAGTGTAAAAAAATAGGTGTAGGATGCGTCAACTGGGGCTCCTACTCATTACACTGAACAACTTTTGTTCCACGACTTTGCTGAATTCGCAAAAAATTTTTTGGAATTTCCATACGAAACAGCTGATTGGCGAAATAGTTCATCAATTTGTAGGGAGAGACCAATTGTGCTGTTTCTGAAAAAGTTATTTAGTTTTATGAGTAGAGCCTCAGTTAACGGGTCATACACCATATTTTTACACCTGTATATGTTCTTTTTTTGTTACCAACTGTAGTAAAACAACTTGATGGATTTGAAAGTCCGTGGTATCTATAGATTAGTCTTCTGTTTCAGTATTTTATGAATTTTGATTTTCAAATATAATATTTTTGTTGTCCAACGCTAGTATCAAGAATATTCACACTCAGAAACCCCGAGATAGAGCCATCGGCGGAGATGGACCGTAATGACCGGACACTTTACATAATTTGGCTATCGAGTGACCCCCGCTACATTGCGTTACTCACTTCACTTTCTGTGTTTGGACAAATATTGCCCACGTATCGGGAACGATGCCGGGGGTTTCGAACTTATATCGTTATAACTTATATTGACCGGGTCGGGTATATTATATATTTCTAGGATATATTTTGAAATGCTCATTTATTACACAGTTCTTACTATACCTCGTCTTTTTTGACATTCGACAGAAGTAAAAAAATAATTTAAGAAACACAAAGCAAGAAGGAAAGTGCCGAAAGTTTGCTACCACAGCTCGTTGTTTACCTTGTATTCTGTAACTTAGTAAATACCTTTATTCAAATTAACATTATTACCGAAATTCGTAATAATTAATTATGTGTAATTTCCTTTATTTTCTTAAAATTACAATTAATATAAAAAAAAATTAAAATACGTCGATACCCAAGGCCATAGAAACATTTGAAGTAGCGCCAAAAAACTAGGAAATAAAGAAACAAGTAATGCATTTTTTTTTGTGAATTTTAACGTTCAGTTTTTTTTTCAGGTTATGTATTTCAATCGTAAATATAAATGTAGATTATTCGGATTAAAATAGTTATTTGTTCAACTAGTGAGCAAAGTTATTTTTTGCTACGAGTGCTGACTTTAAATCACGAATTAGCGAAGTAGTCTGGAATTGCATCACGAGCGTAGCGAGTGATTCTAATATAGACTACTGAGCACAGTGAGTGATTTAAAGGCACGAGATATAAAAATAACTTGCTCTCGTGTTAAACATACAACTTTTCACCTCGACCAGCGAGAAAAGTTAAAATGTAGTTGATTAAATTCTCTTTGGAGACAATATAGTTTTTTATTATAATGTTTTTAATTTACAGGTTGCGTTCGGAAACTGCGCTGCTTGTAATTTTTATGAAAACCTAAGATGAAAACCAAACATGATATTTTTAAGTAAGCGATATTCATGTTTAGTCGTAGTAGTATTTTGAATATTACGCCTTTAAAAATGCTGTAGCAAAATTTATAAACTTAAATTTCATTAAATAACAGACAACATTTTGTGCCTATGAGTTAAATCGCTAGGCCAAAATGAGTTTCTGAAGGAACTATCGCCCATATTTTTTTCAGCGCCGCGCAAAAGGTGGTGTTCGAAATTCGAATCACTTTTTCTCCAGCAAAAACCGTTTTTGCTTTGAGTTTTTAGGGACCAAAGGCAAGGGTGCCTTTCGTGCTGGAAAGGTGAAAAAGTCTTTATTTAGTTTTAAATACACACATAAAACAGTGTTAAAAACTCTAAAAACTATCTTGCATTTGACTCTTCACATTTTTTTGGTAGTTTTTAACTATTTAAATTTTTATCACGAAGAAGACTATCGCCTACCTCTATTTTTTATTGGACTAAATATTGCATGCGTCGTTGATATCTTTATTACTGATATTCTACATAAAACACTAATAAAAAATGGGAATACAAAAATATAAATCTTGTTACCAAATTTTTACAAATTGTAATTATTATGTTAACTTGACGTTTCTTCATTTTATTTGATATCAGTTAAGAACGACAGAAAGTGATCCTTCGTTGATTTATTAAATTTTGCTTACTATTAAACCACCGCCAGCCACCAATACTATCGCTATAATACTCATTACTTACATAATTTCATGTTATTTTAAATTTAATTTAATACGGCTAACAATAAGATGGAAATGGAGTGTGGAGTTCCGTAGTCATTTGTAATTTAGTCATCAAATGACAGTTTACTTTCTTGGGTGATATGAAATGATAACTAAAAGATAATTTGGTAATTGCGTTTTAAAATTATAAAAACACACATTTTCCTGCGATATGAAATGAATACCTTATATTAAAAAAATAAAAATCTAATTTGTTTTGTTTTAAGAGATAAGTGCGTAATATCCTTGCACGACTCATACATTGTCGTATTCATACATGTTGGTACTTGGTAGTTATTAAAGACACTGGAGTGTTCTTTCTCGTAATATAGAACCCTAAAAAGCTTGGGTACGCGAGTCCTGTTCGCAGCGGGACCGTCAATCAATGTCGCCGATTGCTACGTTACGCGCTTACGCAGTTAAGGTATTGACACAGAGACGAATGAGCACTATAGCGGAGTGGAGCAAACAATGAAGTTCGTGATTTTAATATTAGATCTCCTAGTTTTCTGATACAATAGCATCCGCCATAACGTAATTATATTACCAGTTGAGAATAAATAAATTTGTGCTAACGAATCATAGATCAAAATGAATATCACACCATCGTAAGAACTCCTACACTGATAATTTCAGAATATTTTCCATCTTTTGTATTTTAATGTACTTTCTTTTTTAATATGTTCAATTTGAAAAGATCGCTCTCGCTCCGCTTGTTACAATGGTCTAAGTTAAATTATTATCAATCGAGAATCGATCGAGTCCAGTAATAAACAAAAAGTGGCACAAAAGTTTAATTGTGGAATATTAATACATTTTTGAGTGTTTTTGTTGGAATTTCATAAATTTTTCAAAAACTCTGACATGTTGACAGGTCCTACCGCTTTGGTATAAAACAAATGACAACGTATTATTTTTCTTAATTATCCTCAAAATCGAACTAGTTTATTAATAAACAATTGAAAACTAATGATTCAAATATAAGGTGCTACTTTATTAGTGCCCGATATTTTAGTCAGTGCTTCTACTCCTGATTCTGATAAACTTTCCCCAAGGAACCCATAGTTAAATTGCAAAATTTTTTTTGGACTCTTCATACAAATCGATCAGCCGAGCGGCCAAATTAGTATGAAGAGTCCAAAAATTTTTTTGCAATTTGACTATGGGTTCCTTGGGGAAAGTTGATCAGAATCAGGAGTAGAAGCACTGAGTAAAATATTGGGCACTAATAAAGTAGCACCTTATATAGCCCATGACACTTAGGAATTAACGCAACTCTTGCAAAACATACTTACCCCCAGAAACAACTACGCAACCTCTAACATCTATTACGCCGTTAGGCTCCAGGCTCAGGAATTAAGTATACGTACATACACTCCTACAAAATTACTCTCCTTTTGGGACAGTCGAGTAAAAACATTCAGTAAGATATACCTTCACTTAGGTAACTTCCCCTCATGCTTCAGACTTAACACAAGCACATGTCTGTCGTACAGGTAAACCGCCCGATCTCTTAAGACTGTAATAGCACCGAAGAACAATCCAACTAAACACAGTTTCGCTCAAGAGAATTCCATTTATTAGTTCCCGATAGTCCGCCAACCGTCGGACGTTTATCGAAACGACCTGGAGGCGTTTTATGAGACATAACAGTCGGGCTCTTGAACTATCTGATGCATTTTTAGAGGATTCGATTTTCGGTTTAGACAATGGTTTCTTTGTTTGGTACAATTTAGTGGCCATGGCGGTAATATTTTCTTTTGTAAGTACTAAGCACGTACTCTGTTTATCAGTGAAGATTTTTTACCTTTTGTAAACAAAATTTAAATTATCCAAAGTTACAATGGCGTATGGTGCTAAAATGGTGGAAGGGCATGATTTGTATGATAGTGATTTGATTTCACTTGTTTTTCTACAAAAGTTAATTCCAATCGTAATAAAGGTGTAGGGTATAAGTCTACATTTAGATTGATATTGATAACTGATATAATTGATAGAGTTGAGTGCTGAAAATGATAAATAAAACCGTTCCATGTCGATGGTAATTTCGGACTGATTTATTCTAGGTAAAAATGCAACAACTTGCACACGCATACTAAACGTGGCTGCACACTATAAGGCTGCGCTTACATTCGTACCTATTATGTATGAATGTACGTATCTGTGGAATAGTCCGTACAAAAGGTGAATCTGGTAGTTTACCTAAGTCACTTTTATCAAATGTAAAAAGTCGAAATCTTGATCTAAAAATGTTTAAAATTGTGAAGAAGTCATTATTCTATTTTATATTACGAGATATTTATAAATTAAAATTTTACATGTAATAAAAATCTAAGCCAGTAAGTTTGTATGCAATTTCAATACAAGAGTTATTTAGTAAACAATATGTCATAATTTATTTTTAATACAGGCAACTCCCAAATGATATTTTTTCATTAAGTCCAAAAGTTTATGTTTTGGCCTTGAGTTAGGTTGATATAAAAAGCAATCGACTTCCAGTTGACTGTCTCAAGGATTATAAACCACAGTACTTGTGGTTTTTCGATCGATCCCCATATTGGACTTTTTCAATCAATGGTCACCGAAATTAGAAATATAATAATGTTGATGGAGGTGTATATTCAGGTAATTTTACGCGTTTTAGGAGCTAAATTCATAAAGTATGACGCAATAAAAAGAGAAGCAATGCATACGATTTAGTAATATTTTCATAATATAAATATATTTACTTTGAAATGCTTAGAGGAAGTCGTTGCGTGAGGCTGGTGCAACGATAAATCGACATTTCGACCCGCGGCCGATCGTAAAAATGACCCCTCATCCGCAAAACCATTCCGGGGGTCAAGATGACCACTGCCGCACTAAAAGATAGTCCTATTCAATAATTTATACATTTGATAAATAATAAGTAGGGCACAAACATTTATTTATTTTTATCTGTGGGATCTTCTCTTCCATATATTTACTTACCCCCGAATAGGGCTAATAAAGCGTCTCTAATATTTATTAATAAAATATAATTACTAAACTACATTATTCAGTATACGTATACCATCTTCTTTGAAATGCTAAAAATGACCGTTGGATTTTATTCCATAATCGATCAATCAAAATGCTTCTTCTGGATTCCGGAATTCGAAAACGAATTAAATATCGAAACACCTAAGCCTTCGAATTTTTTTGCTCGGTGCCGTGCGAACAATCGCATCCTGTATAATAGTAATAACGTATAATACTGCTTTTTGTACGCTCCTCTTTTCTATATGACTGCACATTTTACTAAACAACGCATCGACACTGACTTTGAATGGCATTCCTTTTTACGAAGCAACTTTTAATTTCATTTCGGCTCTAGCATTGTATGTTGTAATACCATCCCTTTAGAACTCATTTTCCCATATATGAGCCAGATTGACTTTCCCGCCTTCTACTCGACTTTGAGGGGTTTGTGTTTAGGTTTATTATCGAATACTTTCGTGTGTCATTTAGGATAGGTCTCAAATGAAATACCCAAAAAGGCGTTCTATCTCTGTAAGGTTTGAATCAGTTCTTCATAATGGGAGCGTGGTATTGTCATCCGCTCTTTGTATTGATGCTTATCGGAAAATACCGTTCGGAAAAGATGGCTTAAGATATTTGATTCACATTTCCTTTTGACAAAACACTGTCGTTTGTGAGCGATCTGGCAACATTACAGTCCTTGAAATACCCTTGATTTTCTGATATGCAAAAAGAAAATGAACAAACCTTCTACACGATGACTTCTGACTTTTCCAAATAAGATCCCCGTAAGAGTAGTTTCGAAGTAGGGCAAGGAGCGTAAAAATCTCCAGGGGCACGCGTTACCCCGACACCAGTTTACGGCTACTTAATGACAGTCTGGCCGGTTTTAATGACAGTTAATGACAGCTAACGGGTCCCCAACGCTTCCCTTAACAACCTTACTTCACTGTTCCAGCTTTATAGGCAAAGAGCTCTGAAAGATTTTACACTGAGTAACCAAACAGGTGACAAGAAAAACGATATGAAAAAGCGCTTCAGTGAACTAATAAATATTATTTATGTGCAAAGATATAGTAATGTCTTGAGGTCAGATATACTACTTCTTTGAATTAACTTCATATTGCTTGAAATAATTTTAATATGCAGGTAAAGGTGACCATGAGGAGATTACTTTTACGACATCGACATATCTAAAACCTATATACAGGTGGTTACTAGATTTTATTTTTATTTCATTTAACACCTTTTATTGACAATCACCTCGTCACATCAGACATTTATCGGCATCCTATAGAATTCGGAAAACCTAGCCTTTAAATTTATAAGAAACTAAAGTGATTTTATATCTTTAATCGAATCAGGTTTATCTTTGCGGTACCGTATTACTTTTTTGAAAAACCGTACGGAAATCGCAGTATTAGGTAGCATAAAAAGAAGTTTTTCACTGTTTTACACGAAATTGAGTCGTTCGCTGATTTGTTTCATATAATAAAGAAAAAATCCTTGTGTTACCGATATTATAGTTTATTTTTAATTATAATAAAAAAACCTATATTTGAAAAAAACCGCAAGACGACGAATATTTTTTTTAGATGTCGCACCCTTTTAGATAATTTTTTGAATACAATTAGAAATAGCTATTAGATACTGAAAACTAAGGTCGAAGTGCTGAGCTGGTGTTTAAGGGTCGCACTGGATTACTGAGTTAAGGGACAGTCGTAAAGGAGAATTGGATTTTTTCCAAGACCCTCTCTACATGGGGCGGATTTAATTATTGTTTTATTACGTGTCGGGCACTAGGGGTTCATGGTAATTTGAAGACTTGGCAGATCTTTTAGCTATTTGGAAAGATTTTTTTTGCAAATACATCTATAAGTATCTTTTAACAAAGTACTGTTCAGTATAATATATAAGTAAAATATTTATGAAGCGCCTTTCCCCAAAGAGCCAATACACAAATCGCAAAACAGATTTACGTAATGCCTACGTCAGTAAAGCGCAAGGTTGCTATGTTACCCTAAAAACATTCGTAATTACATAACTCTGTCAAGCTGTGGTGCATACAATCATCTTACAGGACCTCTAATTTATAACTCAAAACGTTCCATACAAAATTGGCATATGAGCTGATCAACTACTATGAGAAGTCCAAAAACAAAGAATACTATATGATACTAAAAAACGCAGTTTAGTGATAAACTCTTCACTTCATGTGTCTTTTATTTTTTTCTTTCAGTTTTGAGAATTTCCATACCTGTCCGTTCGTACGTCTGTCTACCCTTCTTTTATCGTAAATAGCTCGATATTTTGATTTGTAATAACTGATAATAACAGAATACAAAAAAAATCAAATTTTAAAAATATATTATAAAAGTAACAAAAGATTCCCAAACTTTTATATTTCATTGTTGTATGTACTTGCTCTATCCTAAAAACGGTTAATACAGACAATTTTGATTTGGTCAGTTTTTGAATCCTATTCGATTATACCCCTTGAATATGTAATTGGATACTATCAAATTAAAAGAACTTAATGACCTTAAAACAAAATACAAAGATTACGAGGGTATACCCACATAGTTTGTAGAGCTTCGCTAATAATAAATGGCTAACCTCTGAATGCCCATACGCAGCAATAAACCGCGCACTAACTATTGATGCTATCTGCCATTAGACGGTATTACTCCTATGCCTCGAGAATCGTATACATACATTACCTTTCTATACTCGCGTCGAAAATATAAATAATTCTAGAAAGGACAATGGGTAAGAGCGTACCCAAACACAAAGTGAATTGTAACATTATGAACTATGTCGGTATGAATTGCCCTAATGGAGTAGTTTAATTTATCCTAAGAGCGCTTGTCTGAATTCACTCGGAGAAAAAAATTACAATAATCATTTCATCTTTCAACAAACATGTTTTTTATACTACTTTTAAGGCATACTGTCTTAGGATAAATTAAACTACTTGGGTACGGTGTCCTTACAAAATTACCCATTCTGTTTTACGAGAAACTGCCTTTCGCACTGCTTTAAACTGTCGATATTTGACTATCCTATACTACCGATTTTTTTTAACAATAGCCTCAATTTTTTGCAGACTTAAACAAAGTGTTTTGGCTCCATGCCATACGTCATTCAGAAATATGCCTCCGTTTCCTACGGCCGGGTGGTTAAATGTGACGGAACAAGTAATCCACATGCAAATAGGGCAGTTAAGTTGAACTCTGATTAAAACTGCAGATCATAACTGAAATGGCTCGAAAGTTAATGCTCAGTTTAACTTGAGTTAGCTCTGGAGTTATGATGGTAATTGATACAATTTATAGTGCTTCTTTGTTCTAAAAAGGTTTTACATCCTTTTAGTTTTATGTTTTTGAATCCTAAAAATGAATTATTTTCTTAATTCTTACAAATCTTTTAAATCGTCGTTTTTCTGCCTAGTACAAAGTTCCTGCCACTTACACCATGAAGTTTGTTGAATCCATGTTATATTTTGAGATAAACAGTACCTTAGTAGTCCATTAAAAACAACTAAATACTCCTTTTCGAAAGTAAGAAGGAAATCGCTACAGTTCTTTAACAAATAAGTTCAATAAAACAACGGAGTATTGGCTTAAGGAAAAGTCACTTTATCAGCTTCCGAGACACGAGTAACATATTACTGGCACGGCTAAGTTGCAGAAACACGTAAGTGCGAGACATCACAGTATAATATATTTAACAAATTTCACAGTAGGTATGATAATTTTATAGTACATATATAGGTGTCGATTCGGTTTTCACGATTAAACTTATTTGACAGGACTAAACTTAATTTAAGTGTTCTGTCTTTTTCTTGTATATCGAAAAGACAAGAAAAGGACACTTAAATTTAGTTTAGTCCTGTCCAATAAGTTTAATCGTAAATACCGAATCGACACAAATGTAATACCAGAGTCGTATTTTAATTTAATTTGTAAGTGCGATGTTGTGCGATAAGTTGTAGTACGAATTGCTTTTTCATAAAAATATTCTCATCACTAAATCATACTGACTTTTGTGTAATAAGTACTTATAAAATGTGCATTTAGAAAAAGTACTTTGTAAATTTACTTTACTGTTCTGAGTTTATTCGAATCAGCCTCCTTCCTGATTAGTGTAAAAAACGGGAAGCTTTTATGAATATGGGCAATTGTTTTTCTTCGATCGTCTCCTTTACTTTGTTTTATTACCAGTTCCAATAAATGATGAAGTTTTGGATGAACTCCCATTTGTTTGCCACGTTTTCCTCCACATGCGTACTGATAAAGTTTACCCCTCAATAAATAATTTGGCAGCGTATTAGCATATGTCGATTTATCTCGCGGGCCGGGCTTGAATTATTATTTATAGGCGACGCGGCCCCCACCCTAGTACATATGTTAGCTAAATCCGAGGCGATGTGAACACTTCCTTACTCAGTAAGGTATGAACATCCCTCGGGTAAAAAAACTCCACAGACATAAACGGAAAGAAATATATGACAGAATAGGATTTTTTGGGTTAAGTTCATTAATTATAATAAAAGCAACGCTTTCTTTTCAGTGAGCACACTACAGATATTTCCGTTTGTGTCTCATCACAACTATGACTGTATATCTACAATTACAAACTTATTTTTAATTTTCTGTACCTTACTACAAGCATGTTATACAAAAAATGTTAAGTAAGATATAGAAACTTATACAGGTTAAGTCTAACCAGTCTACATATCACTTGGGAATTCCACTGTGGCATCAAAGTTTGATGTCTTAACTTGGTGGTGGTCCATTAGCATATTGTAATTTGTTTTTCAAACGACGCCGTAGATGCACCTAAATAGTGTGACTAAAACTTTCTTTAGTAACTTATCATAGTTAAGATGAAAATACGTTTCAGAGTCATTAAAACAATGTTATTATACAGGGTTACAGGAAAAGTCGTAATGAATATTAAAGGACGTTATTATTCAGGTCATTTCTGATGGATTTGATTCTATGATATGGTGTCCGAAACTTAACCGTTATGGAGATATTGAACGTTAAAGATTTTTTTTTAAATCCTCAATTTTTTGGCTTTTTTGTCGATTTTTTTGGGATTAGTGCTTCTGGGGTACGTTTTTTTGATGTAACTAGTTAGAAAGCATGTCAATTAATAAAAATGATTAACCAAAACTGAACCTACTACTAACAGCCTAAAAATACTGCTTGACAACGGTTAGAATTAAATAATTTTCAATAAGAGTTTTTAAATTTGAAGCTCTCTGTTTAAAAAAAAATTACAGAACTTATTCTGCAAATAGTTTTAAAAACTTTTACGTCTCTTTAGCTATTCAAAAAGGTATAACACTTGCTATTAAATAGGCAAAATATTGAACAAATAACAGTTAAGTTAGCAGAGGGTACATTTTTTTGACAACTCTTTAGTCCTTTTCAGCTCCAAACGAAGACCAGTTTTCTTCTCAAAACTTTTTTTAAGGCCTTAATTCTTGTTAATCGATTCTTTAATTTACAGATTCTCATCGATTAATAAGACTAAAGGCCTTAGGGTGCATTTCCTCTGATGCGGAGCGGGGCTGAGCAGGGCGGAGAAGATCTTTAGTATGGAATAAATATAATCTCATTAAATTAACTATATATTGCCGTGGGGTGCTTTGAGAAAAGGATGGTGCCCCAGATATGAATGAACTTTAAAAATAATAGTTCGCACTTTAAAATACTTATATTTAAAATAAGAATATAGTTTGCACTTTAATATGGGATGTCAATCCATCTTCATTAAAGAGGTGCTGCCACTAAAAGATGACGCCTCCAAAACACGTCTGCGTCTCTGGCAGGAGAGATGTCCCACAGCATCACTTATTCCACTTTCCGAAAGACTCCCCCCTGGACATGATTTGCCCTGGCCAACATGGAAGTCTTTAAATAGACTCCGCACACAAGTTGGCCGTACCAAGGAAAATATGTGCAGGTGGGGTTACAGCCCGGAAGGTGCATGCGAGTGTGACGTCTCTCCCCAGACCATGGCACACCTTTCGTCCTTCTCTGCATGTCCTGCCACCTGTACGCGCGAGAACCTGTACAACGCTACGGACAATGCTGTTCTTGTAGCTGAGTACTGGTCCAGAAAAATTTGAAGCCGAAGGATCGACTCGCTATAAGAAGAAGAATCCATCTTTATTTTTTTGTCATCTTTAACAATTTTGTTTTTGCTTGCATACTAAGAATCCAACAGTCACATATATTGCGAGTCCGAGCGAGACGAATCGACATTTTGAAGTACCCTAATATGGATAATTAAGGTTCAAAAGATTATGTAAGCTGTACATAAAAGTTGCTCCATTTTATGAGTAGAAGCTACTGTTATTTATTTATTATTAAGTATTTTTCAGGTATTTTAGAAAGACCCTATCCAGAGTCTTAAAAAAGGTCGTTGGAACTAAATCTGAATAGTGAATCGAGAAATTCTTAATTCACTATTCAGATTTAGTATAGGAATCTGAAAAAAAATTAAGAGCGGATATTTTTAATATTTTTCCTGCATTCTATACTTGATTCTGAGTAACCCCTTAAAATCGCAAACGCTCTTTTTTAACACCCTGTATTTCCATTCTGATTTGTGTTGTTGTTATCACTATTAATTTTAAATACCTATATATTCCTTTAGGATTATTTCACTACACCAAATGAACTTTCGTATTCTCAAATTATCATATTTCTTCAAAATTCTCTGTTAACTGTCAACAAAACTCAACTACCCCATGCCACATTAGGTTAATCAAGTCTAAGGTAAGGGTGCGCGCAGCGGATGTCGACGACGCGAAGACAAAACGCCGACTATTAGCCGCGATGACGCGACGGGGGCTTGACATCCGTCATTGGTGTCATTAGCAACTCAGTCGTGACCTATCTGCTTGATGGGGTTAATTAAAATCAAACAATTTAAATATTCCCACTTCGCACCCTATAAAACGGTTGATTAGTTACTTGTTTCGCCAACTTTTTTCTACGACAATTATTAATAACAATCATTAATATTGTCTAGTGGTCTTCCAAATGGAATAAGTGTAAATAGACATCATGAAAATTGATCATATTTCCGTAAAAGCTTATGATCGATTATTTTAAAACTTAAGGCCGGCAACACACTTGTGACTCCTCTGGTGTTGTGGGTGTCTATGGGCGGCGGTAATCGCTTGCTACCTATCCCATAAAAAAAATGTTTTTTTTTTCATTCTCGTATGTGTTTCAATTCTTATGTATATACCACACAACAATTAAACTCTGAACTGTCTTTAAAAATAGTGAAAATATTTAAAAAAGACCGCGGTAGCATCACTTAACATTGTGTCATGTCAACTGGTACTGTCAAAAGACGCCGACAGAACAATTGTTATGTCATCCATTAATCAGAAGCCTCGCCGAGGGTTGGAGATACTTAATCAAAGTATCACAATATGGCGTCTATAATAGAAGTATGAATATTTATAAGGAAATTAGACGCGGCCGAGACGCGGCGGCGGCGGCGCGGTGTAACGAGCGGTCTAAGACGACGCGCATAGCCTTTTTGTGCTCTTGTTTACACTGCAGCGTCAAAGTCGTCTCATGTGAAGTGCCCACTACTCCTGTGTTCTCGCATTTAAACGAATCTTCTAATAAGTTATTTTAATGATTTCAAAGATTCTGCAAACATTTCTGCACATCTGACTAACTTACTCTAGGTATTAAACGTACGTCTATGTGTATAAACAATTTATTCTAAAACACTGCAAAAAATAATCGAGGTAAACAAAATGCATTCGCTTCAAACTAAAATCTAACCCAACAAACAATACATATAAGAATTAGTGTAACAGAGTGTCCAAATCCTGGTTTAATAATATGACGGCGGTCATCAGATCCCGGGATCAATTCATTAATCCGGGACTAATGGCCGAGGGACGTGGCGACTTCATTTGGTCAGTCTCGTAACACCACGCGAAACGGAACCTTGGTACTCGACAACACAGTTCCAATCAAACAATTCTAGTCTGTTATTTTTCAAAAAATAATTTAGGGTGGCGGAAAGCTTTTCTGTTGAATGTGAAAGCATTTCTATGTGAGATTATCATAGGAAGTTTACAGCACTAAATTGCGGATGTGGTTTTAGCAAGAATAGTAGAATACACGCACCTTTAGCAAAAGCCTTATTTATAGTGCATTCCTGAAAAGTAAAACTACTGATTTTATTTTATAATGCTTTCCAATATTTTCATCCCCTAGTAAAAAAGTGTAAAAATTAACTTCAGTTAAACTTTCACCTCGAGTTCACTGTAGCAACAATAAGAATCCCCAAATTTTCTTATTAAGAGCAAATAAATTATTCCCGCCCTACTAATTGGAGCTTTTAAGAATTTCCTACAAAGAAACAAAGGAATTTATGCAAAACACTCGCGGACAAATTAAAAGTAGGAGAGAAAAAAGTATAAATTAATGCACCCAATACACGCCGCTTTAATTATGTCTGGAAATGTTTTTTTTAGAATAAGTTCGAGGAGGAAAATTACTTTCTATGAGCGCTTTTATTAAAACAATAACTATTGATGTTTATTTAACAAATTTTTAGGTGAAGTAGCAATAATTTAAAATTTTATGTATTTATCACAAATCGTCTAAACGTTATCACAGTGAAATCAAAATTTGTATGTTCGCTATAACCAAATAAATATGATAAATTGTTTCTACTAAAACTAATGTCTGTGTTGTATACAGGGTGTAACAAAATTGGTGTAGGACCCGTTAACTGGGGATTCTACTTATCGTACTGAACAACTTTTGTTCTACAACTACTTTTGTTTGCTCAGTATAATGAGTAAAATGCCCAGTTAACGGGTCCTACACCAATTTTGTTACACCCTGTATAAAATAAAAAGGACACAAATAGCAAAGACTGGGAAAGAGTGAGGTGACTCGTGCTCCGAGAGTTCCGTACAAACAAACTATGAAAGCACCGAACATTTCTCTAATGAAAAGATAAGTCGGATTGAAGGACAAAAACTTTGCCTTTAGAAAACTGTTGCCCCATACATCGATATAGGTCACGGTCAGTTTACAGCTCCATGGGATTGCAGACCTGAGTATTTGATATTTATTTCAACTTGATACCTCCATGCGTTACTGAGAAAAAGGGTCTTGACAGACAGACGGACAACGAAGTACTGTAAGGGTTCCTTTTTTCCTTTTGAGCTGCAGAACCCTAAAAATGCATAAAAAGGGCAGTTTAAAAGATTTCATGTATGTTTTATGTCAAATATACATATGGTGAACCGAGACTATTACAGCTAAAACAGTAGGTACGAGCTGAAATTTGGAAGTAACATATTCTTTTCCAATTTATATATTACGGTCTCAGTTATTCAACAAAGTAATAAAACTGTTATTTTAGATTTATTTCCAGTTAACAGTAAACCCATAAAGTTTACAGTCTTTTTAAAATTGATTTGAACTCAAATTTTCGGGGATAGTTACATTAGCTCCGCCGGGAGCTAGTATAGTAACTTCCTTATAAACGATATAAATCTATAAATAACAGAATATTATTTGCCGTGCTTCATGCCGTGAGTGCTTCGTGGTTAATCCTAACGGTAACCGGCACAGCCTAGAATTAACTGATATATTGATAAAATTTCAACATTGACATCACTAGTACTTTTCAACTCCATAGTAAAATTGCCGGGATTTTTGTGTCAATTTTTTTTGCTACATTAGCTATGTTACATTTTGAGTGAGGTTAATGTAGCTGCATGAATGAGTCTAGTTATCTTTAACAGAATAAAATGGATATACTAATGACAAAAAGTGGTTCACCGTGATTGCACTTACCGTAATGTTTTGGCTAAAAAACTCCTATCAAAATATAGGCGACAAACAAAATGCATCTAAAAACTATAAGAATGAAGAGAGTTGCATAAGCTACAATAACCCCATAGATACAATAGACCCGATTCACTCTTGAATATTTTACTAAATTGACTATTTATTACCACTTTTTGACATAACAAATATTGCCTCAAATATTTGCGAAGCGCTGTGAAAACAAATTGAATTTTGCCTAGTACGGCGTTAAGACGGTAACGCTTGCAAGCCTACATATTTCATTTCAAAGCCTTTTTAAAAGCGATCAGAAGGAACGAAAGTCAAAGACATATTGTCCGCCACAAAGAAGAGATCTCATTCGTATGCTAACACCTATAGTGAAGGGGACCATGGCATTTTTCATCCTTTTCACTGGCACTCCGATTCTAAAAGCACGGGGGTTAATAGGGAGCCTAGCGGACGACAAAATTGTTAAGGCTCTTAAACATGCAGGTACTCTCTCGAAGTTATAAATAGATGAGGTATATTTAGTACCCTATTATTCTTGCCCACCAAAAGCTCATTATATTCATATCATAACGCAAATGATCTATCCATTATCTTAAATACAATGTTAAATTACGTTAAGATTTATAAGAAATTGCTTGTAACATCGGCTAGTATCGACGATAAATCTCATAACACAATAGTATCGAGTAATTACGAGTTACCTAGTAAGGGACAATAATCGCGCGGAGATCGGATCGCATCGATTTGAGTCGAGCCTGCGCCCGCGCTGCCCATCGAAGCCTTATTCGAGGGTTCTGCTTTATTGTTATTGTTTTAATCAATATATTTGCATACGGTAGTTAGTTATAGCCCTGAAGAATTTGTAACTTCGGGCCTCTATAAGAATTATGGGATCGATATTCAAATTATGTTGTATTTGTTTTACACACAACCACTATCTTATTATGCCAACGAATATTGGGAAAAAATCGAATTATTCTATAAAGTACACGATATTCATTATAAGTGCTCGGTAACTTGATTTTATGTGGGGTACCTATATCAGAGAAGCTCATTTGGCGGGAGCCTGGCTCGCAGGCCCAGGCCAGGTGATTTTTCATAGCAACTGCCATAAAGTAGGAAACTCGTGAAACTAGTACCCAAGTCACGTGTCGCTTAAGTGTGCGCAAGAGGGTGGATGGTTTCAGGAACATGTCTTAGATAGATCGAGAAGAAATTTCAGACCTTAGATGTTAATCCATCTCATTTCAATACAGTTTTGTTATTTAATAAAAATATATATATTTCATTTTGATAGGTGTATACAAAACTATTATTTATTGTAAAATACGAACATATAACATTAGAACATAGAAATGAAAAATCTAATTTAGGAAGGCTCAGGATGAGAGCGGCGATTTTTCATTATTTTTGCCAAAGCAGTGTCTTGAGCCAGGGCTTAGCTGACTCGCCAGCGGAATACTAAACAAAACCACTGGTTTTGGTAAATAACGCTTCGAGTGGCATACAATAATTAAAAGAGTTTTGTGTATTTTATTAGTAAAAGAAATTTATATGTCTCTTTGCCGCAAGAAGTGGCTCACGTAAAAAATAAAGTAAAAGAAAGAGAAAAAAATGAAAAAAAATAATGTTATTTATTATAAATAAAAAATATAATCTTAAAAAAAAATCTTATTATTATAAATATACAGGGTGTTAAAAAATTGCGTTTGAGATTTTAAGGGGTGATTCAGAATCAAGTACAGGAAAAATTAAAATAAAATCCGATCTACAACTTTTTTTAGTTTCCCATACAGATTCTTGATTCACTAGTATGGGAAACTAAAAAAAAGTTGTCGATCGAATTTTTTTTTTATTTTTCCTGTACTTGATTCTGAATCACCCCTTAAAATCTCTAACGCAATTTTTTAACACCGTGTATATTAAATATATATAAGATCAGTATAATTCTTATAAAAATGTGATTTACTATTTTGTGATTTACTTTGAAATATTTTTGAGTCGATATGGATGTTCCAATTCAAGAAATCACTAAGTCCAAAACTTAATTTTGACATATTGATGTTATTATGTTTAAAATGTGTTCTAAAATAATATGCGCAGGTTAAAAAAATAATGAAAAATAATAGTAATAGAAACAATTTAGCGGTTTTATTTGTTAAAAGAATCATAACCTTAGTTAACAATGAATGTCGTGTTTGGGTGTTCTCTTTTAAGTATGTACAAGTAATTTTTTATTTCACTTTCAGAAGGTACCTCATCTAGATTTATTAAATATTTTAAAAGTAGATTGGTTGTAGTTTAGGTAACTTTAAAAAAACGTCACATAAACTTTTGATGATAGACCAGAAAGTAATAACTTACCGAGGTCAGTGATACGCACATAAACCCATAATTATGTTGAAATGATACTGACAAAATGAGTACAGGATATAGTCGAATAAATCAAAAAAATATATCCTCTCATAACGTTAATCAATAACGTTTTCAAGGTTATCCTGGACCGAATAAGATGATTCCATAGCCTGCTTCGAACGACCGACGACGTAAAATTACACGCTGCATCGTCGTCAGCGTAATTGTGATTGGATATTGTCTCTTTTTCCCTTTTCAATATTTAGCTTTTTTCACTCTTGAACCTTTGTTTCGTCCGTGAGAACACCCGGTTGAAATTACCATTTTTAGAGATTGGATTATCGGGATACAGGTATACGAGACCTGGCATTTTGATATTTGAAAGCTCTCATCTCAACTGAGCGCCGGTGGAAGCGCTTTGGTGATCCCCAATTTAGGTGTTTTCTGTTTTAGGGTTGTATGTAAAATATTTGGTAAAATGCCTTTGATTTGTATCGGGAAGCAGTATTTTCTGATTAAGTTTGATGAAAAAAATATTTTGTAAAGTAACTCACCGACTATTTACGGATGCCGCGTTTCCGACGCCATCTACTGACGGTTTTCTGTAAAAAAAGAAAATTGCATTTTTATACTGTTCTGGTATATTTGCTGTATATTCGTCTTATGTTTAACACTTACATCCAGTACGGGTCCAGCCCCTCTGAGTACGACGTGAAGTGAGAAGCCCCTAGGTGGTATGGAGTGCAGAGGTTCATCATAGGCACAGCATACATTATTACTACGTCTGTTTAGGATTGTTTATTGTTTCCTACTTTTTTGAAAATTTATGAATAATATAGGAAAAAACATCATCTTAGAATGATGTTTGTTCCCGGGTTGATTCTAAATCATCAAGGTTTTTTTAAGTTTCTCTTATTTTTAGATCATATTGATGATGGAAATTTAATTGGCTTAAATTCAATTGAAAAGGTATTGCTTTGCTCTTACACTTATTGAAATTAAGAAGATATCACGATATTAATACTCCTAACAACCTTTTCTAAGTGACTGGAATCCAATATCAAAACAAGATAGCCAGCAGATCATTCCATCTCGCAGATGACAAAAGAGTCGGCGCGACTTAGTTGGTGCCGCAGCGAATCACACAATACTTCCACTTAGTGACCCAGAGATGTCGTTAGCACCCGCTGCGCCCGCGCCGCGCTCCATGCGGAGACACGAAATTAGAACATGCTCAATTGACAAATCGGATGTAACGAACGATCTCTTTTTGTACCTATACAAGGTGAAATCAAACTCTTACTCTGCCTACCTATCAGTTATTTAAAGCAAGTGCGAAGTTGACTTAGAAAGACGGAATATAGTGACGACGAATCCCCATTACTTGACAAAAAGGAACCTATAAAATTACCATTTGATTTCAATTAACAGTTCAAACCAATTTTGAGTAAGTCAAGCTAGATTAAACTGGTCTTTAAATCCAAATAGATTTCCCGAACTAAGAATTCACGGTCTATTTTTATATATATTTCTGACAAATAAAATATTTGACTTAATTTACAAATAATCATCGGTTAGCAGGAAATAAAGCAAGGTCAAGAGAATGTTCTTCCTTTTTTATTTATCGTAGCTATTTAATTTGATTATTAACGCTTCGTGATGCTCCCACTTGATGTTTGATGTTTTGTCGGAATGCTCGCGGACTCCGTTTCATCTAAGGCTATTATGTCTGTTAACACTTCTAGACACTTGAAAAAACTGCTACAAACGGATTACAATATTAAGGCAGATTAAAATTTAGTTAAAAAAACAATAGATCAATTGATTTATTTAAATCTATATAAGATTTTTAGGTATTTTGGTGTTATTTAAATTAATTTGTGAAGATAGTTCTGTCATTGTTTCATATATTTTGTATTGTTTCATGTAGTGTGTGTATCTAATAAATGTTTGAAATTGAAAACATTAAAACATTCCATAATCGATTTCCATTAGATATATACATATATATATATATATATATTTACTATCTTCTGCTGTTTCTATATTATGATTTATGTCTGTCTACCTCCACATTCAGAGACAATATAATGATAATTTTACGTGATTATAATTACTGATTATTTACTTAATCAAAAATATTAAGTTACAAACTAATCGGAAAGCTAGTTTAACAGAATACACTTTTAGAAATGGCGATATTTTCTTCAACAAAGTATTGGGTTTTAAAGTGAAGCCAAAAAGTGTGAAACAGGAAAAAAGCTGAATATTACTCAAACCTCTTTTTGGAAGTTGGTAAAAAACTCATTACAACTATCAAGATTGCTACCCAGTCTCTAAATACTCAATAACACACCGATACTAAATCGATCTATCCGTCGGCAATCATACCGATTTACTTTCGAGTTGTTTCCAACGACGATTCGATTCTGATTTAGCTTCAATTGTTGACGCCGAGGCGGCGGCGGCGGCGGCGGCCGCGCGCTGTGGCGGCTTCACATCACAACTTACCCGCTGTGACATTAGTCATGGAGAACGCTACCGTGACTTTTTGTTTAACCCTATCTCAAACCACTTTACGGCTGATGCGTATGCTCCTTTAAAATACATTTATAAATCATCAAACAGGATATAAAGACATGTCCTTATTAAGAAGAAAAAACCATTGCAGTAACGAGCTTTAGCAATCAATGCGAATCGAAACGCATAATGCCTCCTAAATTATTTACGTAATCAACACATCAATACGAACGTCTTCATGTAAAGGGCCGAGGCATTCGGGCAAAAACGACGCGAACTCCCACATCGTCAGATTCCGAGAAAACTCTATAAAACTTCAAACTCCGCAATACCTATAACGAGTATGAGCAATACAGATCAATCGAGATGTCACGAGTTAATCGTCAAATGATTCACACGGTTATTTATTAATAAATCGAACTTTTTTTCTAACAAAAGCACAACATAAAATAGAAAGATTCACTTTACATAACAGCCAATGCTTCTATTGTCGAGCCTATTCGGAACAGAAGAGAACTTGTAAACTTTAAGTCTGGTAGTAAAGTTAGTTGCGGCAAGTTTAGCAGATAGTTCGCGTAGGCTTGCGCTCGGGTCGGCGCGCCACGTGGTAGTGCGGACTGCGGTGACATGCACGCACGCCCTCCGGGAAACTCGCAACTTCCCCTTTTTGCAAACACTGCTATGTTACTATGGATGGGCATTGTATTGGTCGATCAGTCAGTAATGTGAAAATCCCTATTCTATAAAAGATATTGATATCGAATATTTTACATATAATACGAGTATCCTCCTCTGCAGGTCTTGTTTTTGATGATTATTTTTCTCATACGACGGTGAAGACTAGCAGTTTATATAAATGATTTCACTAGAGTGAAACTGAACTGTGAGCGGATTCTAATCCGAGCAGTATTATCCAAGAAAGTTGCAGCCATACAAACGTACATACATACACAACAGTCGAACACAGAAAGTCCTTTTTTTGTAATCACAAAAATAATGATACTCGAAAAGCCTATAAGTAGATGAATTTTAATTATCATAGCGTTGCATCAGTTGTGGAACTATAAAAAAAACACATTAACTCTTCCAGTTAATTTTTGTAGTCCATTGTTATTGCTTGCACCTCTATTTTGCACCACACATTAGATTTCAGAATTTCTCGGATCGTACTTATACGCACCCTAATAGAATGCCAATCTGTACTGGAGGGCGTTCTTAACGACTCATTAATTCCTTGTTACACAGCGTTCAAACTTATTGACCATTAACTTTAGAATAGTTTTCCAAACATACATATGTATTACATATATACAGCAAATGTTTAATCGATATTCTAAGTTTCAATTTATATTCTTTTGTGTGTAGTATAACATACCAAATAAATACAATACTGACATATAACTATGTCACCGAGTGAGTCGGAAAAGAATTTTCGGCATAAACCCAATAATTTTGGTAAGAGTCCACATTATAAGGCATTCCCTTCACAAACGGCGAATATTTTCCCAATATAGGGGTAATATGACAGTGTACTGGCAACACCGCGTGAATAATAAACAAAATGTTTCGAGACACGCACCGGCGCCCGTCAATTATTTATTGGCAAATTATGTAAGTAACTTTATTCAAAGAGAAGAAAGGCAACATATTTGGCTTTATATCTTCTTTTATGTATAGTACTACTTTTAACAAATACTTTTCCTTCTGAGTTATTTCTAACTGTTAATTTGCGAGCTTTCTACTGAATCTGCTGACGGATTCTGCTGCTGGTACTCTGTTTTACTTTCTGAAATGCTTGAAATACTTTACGTTTCATTTTATTTTATTTTATTTTGAGTTCACCGGGCAACATTGTCTCAAGCCAATTACCATAAAGTGATGATGCACTATGAAAAGACATCATATGGTGATGGAGGCCAAAGAAGCAAGAAAGTGAGCAAGCTAACTTTGTATCAAAGGCCGAGGAGACGTGGACGTTTGAATTTTTGAGTTGTTTTTTTTTTTTCGTTTTAATATAAGTTGAATAACAGTTAAGAAAGTGTCTGTCTGATAAGCAGTGATCAGAATAGGCAGACAGTATTTACCTAAACTTCGCCAGAGAACAGAGACGTCTTTCGGAGACTTCGTTACAAATTTTTTTCCGGAATAAATATCCCGGGCTTTGGCAAAATCTACTGCGCGAAATTGTTTTTACCTAAAATCTTGTGCATTTTTCATCTTAACACGTCGTCTAGAAACCGAGTAATCTCACTTATATTATACTTACGAAAGTATGGATGTTTGTTTGTTTTTGTCAGTTTGTTTGTTTGTTCCGCTTGGGGAAATAGTTATAAATATAATTTGAATAAAGCCTTTACTATTTAAACAAGAGCTATAAAAACGTTAGCTAGAATTCCTCCGTGGGAATCTTGTAGAGATTACTTTAAAAAGTACTAAATTTTAACAGTTCCTGGTATATATATTTATTCTTATAGTGGATTTGATAAAACATAAATCAGTTTTCGAATCAGATGATGATATGAAATTGCGACTTGGTACTAGGAGAAAGGATTTGAATCACGTTATAAAGCCATGTCTAAATATAGCAAATCACTGTCCGAATGATATAAAATCAGAAAGTAGGGTTATATTTTTTAAAATAAATTAAAATTGTTATTATTAGAAAAGACTTGTTATTTCCTTAGATGATTTTTAAATATGACATTAGAGTATTATTAGGTAGTAATTGAATATTGTAATAAATTGATGAATATTATTGTTATTTTGACATTAATAATTTTATATATTTTTTTATGGTTTAGTATTACATATTTTTTATTAGAATTGATAAATTATTGTTTAAACTTTGACATTTTCAAATTTTATATTTTTTGTTATTTATTAGATTTTATATTTTTTAATAGACTTAATGAATTATTGTTTGAATTTTGACATTGTAACATTTTAAATTTTTTGTATTTTAGAATTTTAAAATTAAATTTAAGGAATTGTTTTTGAATGAATAAATGATGTCTGTTTTTGAATGAATAAATGATGATGCTTTCATGAACTACTGAACGGATTTGAATCACACATGGGATACTTTTTATCCCGGAAAACTTAAGGGTTCCCGTAGGAATGCTTAATAACTCAAAATTTCGACCTCGTCACTAGATGGCGCTATCTTGACAATTTCTTTATTTCTGGACACAATTCTGAAGTCCACGCGGACGAAGTCACGGGCGGAAGCTAGTTAATAATATTTTTATTTTATGAAAACTCAATATAATCGAATTCCATGCAAACAAAGTCGCAGGCGGCAAGCTATTTTCAAATAACATTAATTCGTAATGTACTTGTGTGATGTCCGGAAACCCGGGACAATTAACACGGAAAAAAATGTTGTCGTAAGGAAGTCTCCGCTCTGTTCCTCGAAGCTTAGCTAAATACAGTCTACCTATTCCAATTACTGCTGATAATCGAAAGGGTCCTTAATATTTTGAAGTCATATAATCAGGATTAATATTATATATGCTGTAAAAATACTCCCGAAAACTTTAACATCGTGGAACTGATGTATTTTTTCTATGGAATAATGGAACTTATACTGAACTTATACGGAAAATTTAAAAATTCAGTATAGCTTTATTATTTGATGTATTATTTGAAGACACAAAATTATTATAATAGGTATGTTAAGTGCATATATTTATATTCTTTAATTTTACTTTTTACTTATTTAACCCTTATTTTTAAAGTCTATTTAGGATATCAATTACAACAATAAAATTTGTATGAGCAGTAAAATTATATGGGTGCTACAGCTTTAATTGCAAAATTTTATGCGCAGACTGATTTATTCGTTATCATTTAACACCTTAAGCGATGTTAAGTGTTTTCTGCGTAAACTATCTCTTATTACTAGTCATAATAACCTAAAAGGAAATCAAATAACCTCGCAAAACGATTATATTGAAATTGCTAATATAATGTATTTTGTTAATAAATATAAATTTATTGTCCCTCATTGTTCGACAAAGACAAAAGATTTGCATCTGGCAGATTTTGGTTATCGTATTTAGATCGATACCACTCTGTACAAAATTATAGTGGGCTTTTTGCTCTCCAGTGTCAATAACTCCTTAAAAGTTACCGTGAAATTTAAAGAAAAAACCAAGAACAGTTCGAAGGTTTTCTTCAATCATTGTACTGTCGAATTTTCTTCGACAAAAGACAGTGGTAATGCAATAGTAATACTCGCGGCCCGCTTTACTGCCGCCGTGGGATGCGCGCCCGTAAACCTGGGGGGCGTCTAATGAGGATTTATGCGTACACAGAGACGGATGCGCCACCGGCAGGAGCCAGGGCAGACCAACTATACGTTGAAGGTTTTCCATTTTTTTTTTCTAAAATCATCCAATAATCGTTTTGTACGTATGTTTAACTCATTTTATAAGATGTACCGTTTATTTATAATTCTATGGATACCGTTACTTTAAAATGCCCGCAAAACAGTAAAAAGACAGTTTGTTTAATATTTGATAGTGAAACTGAAAATTACCTTTTTAAGAGGGTCCTTAATAAAACTTAACGAACGTTCGTTTTGGAAGTTTTCGACTGTTAGAGACAAAACATAAAGTAAAATTTAAAATATACATCTGACTGTGGAATTATGGTCCACCAAGTACATAACCGGCTTTTGCTATTCACAACGAGACCAAAAGTAGTTTTTATTATATAACATTTGAACGAACTTAGTTCAGTAGAAATTACAGAATTTTGTATAAATAATTATGATGTAGTGGAGTGCAGCATGCATTTCAGGATATCCATGTCTCCACCCTACGTTCGTACAACTTCGGTGGGCAACTAATGAAATAAAACTCTAAACTTCTTACAAATCGATTAGTGACTCATATAGAAAGTCGAACATTTTATTTGCTATTTCAATAAGTAAAATATTATATATCCGCCTCGGCCGCAGAGGGACAAATATATATATTTTTTTATACGCTTAATTTATCTTAGATTTATATTATTTTCTTATTAGACTAATTATTTCGCCTCAAAATATGCATTGAAACAAAATTAATCTTATCTACATTTTCATCTTACTTCGGCCCTTTTTTTGAGAGTCCCTTTCATCTCCATGTTACACTAAGTGCGACTCACCTTGCAATGACAATTCCGGGCCCAAAGATCCGTCCCTCACTTTCTTTTATTTTTTACTTTCTCCCTTTATTGTTTTGGGTTTTGTAAGTTTCATGAAGCTAAACTGTTTGTGGATTAGATAATGATTCGTATGTGCGAGTCCTAATTCCTTCTATTGTACCTACAAATGAGTTAAAAACAAAAATTTAACTAATCTATATGTCCACCTTTTTATGTAAACTTTTTGTGACCTTCCTTCAATACCACAATAATAATAAATATTAAATATACCTACCTATAACTGCGTAGTACATGAATCGCCCGAGACAGGGGTAAAAGCAGTTTCGCGGTTTCTTTCCCCACTAAGAGTAATTTTAAAATGGCCGTTTGAGGCGGATTTACATGCAATATACTCTTCTCTTAATACCTGGAAGATTTAGGGCAACATTACGGGGTTTAAGACGGAGTTTTTGGGAATGTAATGGTGCAGTGCGGAGGAATTGCGGTGGCGGGCGTGCAATGACCGCAGCTTTCTGCTCATCTTTCAATAATGTTATTCAGATAGTTTATCCTTATACCATTCACGGATCATTCATTTCAGAATTAGTTCACAAATGTTCAAAGTGACGTCGATTTTTTACATCGATAATGTTATTGAGATTTAATTAATTGGGATACTTATCTTGAGTGAGTAGTAGTACCCCTTTTCGGTGATTATTACCCATTATTATTACATATTTTGTGTACTTTTATGAATAATTAATCACTGAATAAATGTTTCTTTTTTTTCTTTCGTTCTTTTTTAATATTTGCTTAGAAAAATAAGTATTTTCAATATGTTTAGATATTTAAGAGCTTTAGTGAATTATAATCAGTAGAGAACTAGATCATGAAGATATAGGGCATCCAAGATTGGAATCGGGCGAACATGTGTGATTTGTCCGAAATATTTATTTATCAAACGAAGGGTCTTTGGCATACACCAAAAAAAAATTGGAGTCATTTATAGGAAAGTAGCCTTCACTGATGTAACTACTTTAAATGCGGTAATTCATAAAGATTCTTCACAAAGGAGTCGGTTTTTAAAGAACATAATTTTATTATTGTCTGAAGTGATTTTTATTATTTTAACTGTAACGAGCTTATGTCATTTGTTGGTATTTAATTTTGTGTTTCGAATAAAATAATTATTAATTAATTTGATATCATCCCTTGAAGCTTACGTGTACGACTTTATCTACTCTTTGTTTGCCCAACTTGGGCAGGCTGTATTGGTTATTTTATTAAAATAATAACATGAATCTTATAAATCCATCATAATTATCATAAATAAATAAATAATTAAAGTGAACAAGAACATGAAGCCTAACTCAGAAAAACAAGGTATCATAAATAAAATTAGCATACGTAATGAGCGCAAAACTTGAGGCAACTTAAGTATCAAGTTAAATCCCCAAAAGACGTTAAAAAGTCCGCAATAACAGCCAACTCGTGTACAAACTCCTGGATTACCTACGAGAACTTTCAAGTTTGTAGAAAGACGTTTTGCTTAAGGGTACTCTCAAAATTAAGATTTTGTCCTAGATTTAGTAACTATAATAATAACATTTTACCCTAATATTAGTACAAGTCAAGGTTTTTATCTCAAATTGGTATATAGTACATACCTGCTTTATTATTATTGATACTTCAAACAGGATAAAGTGAATAATTCAAAAGACATAAATAGAGAAAAGTCAGTGACGTTAAATAAAGCACAGTAAAATGCGGAGAGGCATAAAAATAAATTTATTATAAGGAATTCAGATGAAGGCTTACCCAGGTTCTACCTACAGTGTTGAGTTAGCCTATTTAATTAACTCAATGAACCTTAGCAATTTATTTACTTTAAATATGTGTTAAATAAAATATTTATTCTGATATAATAATCGTATATCGTTTCCTAGCTCATGTCCACCACTAACGGGGTATATCAGTCACAATTTAAGCAAGAATACGCTTCACGATTTAATGCTACGCAGGCTTCGTTACTTCTGGGGCGTACGGTTAGCAAAAATAAAGGAACAGTTTTTATCAGAGGGAATAAAATGAACAAAAAACTGTGGTATCAAACTCCTTTCATATTATTGAGTGCGTGTTTCAGTAAAGCGTTTTTCTAGCATTTTCAAAAGTAACTTTCTTTTTTTTAGCAAAATTACTGGAATGTAGAAAGGTAAGATATTTTCTTTTACAGAGAAATATCAATAAATTTACTTTGTTTTACTCAATATAGGCCTAATATACGATATCGGCTCTGACAGCAGCTTTATTCAAAATGAATAGTTATAAGTTAAAAAAACTTATCAATAGCAAAAACTAAATATTTTTACAAAATTTTATCACTAAATTTAATTCAGTCAAGTTTTAAACAAACATTATTCGGTACCAAAGCACTCGTAGATATACCTTACCCTTTGATAGATATAACATTATTTTAAATAAAGCGTTTTGTTTATTCAAGACATATATATGTATTTAAAAAAGTATCTATGTATACTATCTGCCTCCAATACTACAGAGAATCCTAGTTTGGGGCCAGATGACCGTATGTGATTTGTCCCGGATATTTATTTATTTACAGAATCATAATTACTTTGTTTACTGTGCGAGACATTTACTCAATGTCTTGGACGATGTTTCATTGCAGCGATGTTTGCAAACTTTACCAGCTAGAAAGTAATACGTCTAATAATTAATAGTAATTCGTTTTTAGTCAAAGTAGCGAGTCAAACCAAAATATCACAAAATAAAAAATATACTTTATTTATTGTGCAAGACATTTACTCAATAGTCTTGAACAATGTTTCATTTCAGCGATGTTTGCAAACTTTACCAGCTAGAAAGTAATAAGTCGGTAAAAATGTGCATACAATGCCTGCATTTGAAATGCAAAGTGCACGCATCAGGGGTCGCGCGGCCGTCACTCGTCTCTCAACGGCTCAGCAGTATATGTATATTGTTTTCGACGTAGACGCGCCATAGTCAATATAGACAATAATGTTAAAATAAACAAGTCGTGGTCAGCTGTTACACAAAAATAGTTGGAGATAAGTATCTATTCAAAAAATAAAATTGGAACACTAAGAATTAACAGTTTACTAAAAACACACATATCGTTCCTTGATTTCAAAGTTTACAATAGCTGTATTTATACACTACCAAAACAGCCACAAACATTAATAACCCTTTTAAAATCCCCTCTTTTATTATGAGGACAGTTTGAAAGTGTCAATCGACTCGTCTTAGCGTTCCCAATCTGCATGTAAAGTATGGGACATAATGGAAATTTACATTTATACAAAAACTCCTTTGTCCGAGTTGCCTGAGTCAGACGTAGTGTTGGGACAGTGTGAAAACCTCGGTTCGGTCGACGGCCTAAACAAAGGCGTCACTCCCATTGCTGTCTATACGTTATACACCGTTTAGACTTCTTTACCTGGACATTTTTTTTTTATTTTACACGCGCTTACAATATCACGCGGCTGTTCTAAAGTAAAACACTGAATACTCCATTCCTAAAATTTTACATGAGCATGGTTTTAAAGAAAGTTTGTAGCCTTAAACTTTCAAAATACTTTATTATTGAAGCTATCTAAATGAAATGCTCCGCTAAGGTAAGATTGTATGCGGTAAATTCAAATGTAAGAAAGTCCTTTTTGTAAAAATGGCACATTCAGTGTTTTCTTTTGGAACAGCCGCACGTTGTCGACTTACTACAAAGATCCTGCTGTTGCAAATATAAAGACACACATATTTCTGATAATCTACTGCTTTAAAAGGTATAAGGCAAAGTTTCCTAGGCTTAGTATTATAATTCGCTCTACCTGATTGTGCTGAATAACGCCTAATTTTGGTACACATTTTTTATGAAACAGCCTTACTTGCACAAGTGTCTTCATAATTTCTTTTGTCCTTTAAAGTCACACTGATTTTAAAATGACTATCTACAAAGATTTCGAATATTTAACTTTGGCATTATCAGAAATTACAAATCTCACTTTTATCCTACTGTGTAACTGTTTGGGGAGCTGCATGTAAAACTTACCTTATAAAGCTGGTATGAGCTCAACGTTCCATAATCAAAGTTGCTCACAAAAAGCCGTATCGCTACTCCACTGAGCTCCTGTATAAAGAGTGTAAATACCTTACAGTCCGGCAGCTCTTCATAATACAAACAATTCTTAAATTTCATAAAATATCCCTCCCCAATATTGTAACTTCTCGCTCTCAACGTCATAGAAAATGGGAGATCCCAAGGACACGACTTTGCACAAAGAAATTACAAACATCTCGGAGGACCGAGAAAGGATTCCTTTATAGTAAATTAGACAAAGAACTGAATATCTTCAACGACAGCAGGCATCAATGTAAGTGTAATGATAAAAATTACCTCCTTAACTTAAACTACATGGAGACGGAACATATCATGGCTAAGCAACATTAAACTTGAAAATATTCACTCTCTCCAAAGACACGCTCGTGACGACTGAAACAACCTTAACACAACCTTTAAAGTGGAAGAATAAATGAACTGTTCTAGGATAATTAATTTTTGTGTACTTTATGGCGGAAGAGACTGATATCTACAATACAGGGCATCAGCTAATCAGGGCAGGAGCTACTCCAGCAGAAGCACAGTCGGCTGGAGGTCAGTGCGACAAAGAAAGAAAGCGTCGGACAATCCGGGCATTGTCGAGGAGGACTGCCTTTTGCATAGCCGCTATTATCGGTCTGCCTCGAAGTCCCAACCGCCTAAGGTTACGATCCGGGTCAGTGGGGATCAAACCATTAACGGACAGGACTACAGGAATGATTTCAGTGGATTGCACTTGCCACACATCCGTAACCTCGTGCGCTAGGTTAAGGTACCGTAACCTCTTGTCGGCATCGGCTTGCACGAGGTTTTCGTCGTGTGGAATAGTGATATCCACCAAAAACACCCTTGACTGCGCCCGATCCATCAACACGATATCAGGTCTGTTATGATCAATAGACCTGTCCGTGATGATGTCTCGGTCCCAGTAGAGCTATGAAGCTATGAAGCCATACTTTAGAGCGATCTCTTGATGCAGGATCCTGGCTGCTTGGTTATGTCTGTGCAGATACTCAGTGTTACAAAGAATCGAACAACCGGAGGTTATATGGCGCAGGGTTTCACCTGGCTCACGGCACAACCGACATACATATTATTATTATTATTTACTGTTTACTTAAACTCGTTTTTAGTCGAAGTAGCATGTCAAACCAAAATACGACAAAATAAAACAAATTCAGTATTCTATTGTGTCAATATTTCATCCTTGCCATAACTATGATATACGATGTAATTATCACAAGAAATGCAGGACTGTCATAAAGCCTTTTTTAATCTGAAGGTCTGTCCCAGAAGCAGGTCACAATGTCTTTCTAGCTGTCTAAACCTACTGGAGCGGCGAGTTTGTGTTTATTCAGCATTTGGAGTAATAGGTAGAGAATATTACCACCCGAACGCGAGTGCGTCCCCAAGCGCGGAACTAAAACATTTCTTTCACTCAAAGATGTGTCCAGCTAACGACAGACAGACACCAGTTACAACACATAGTTAATGTCAAATATTGCGAGACGTGTCAGTTTACGTATGTGCGTTAAGCCGTTTTCTCGGTATTTTGACAAGAATTACTTTAACAAAGATCTTCGAAAGATTTCCACCTTTAATTTCTTATTTTTTTCGATATGATATGTATTTATTTTTTCACCTCTTGTCGTACAAAGAGTTTACATGTTGAATATTATGTATACATATTGGTTTTTATCATACGTACACAGCATGAATTGACTTTTTGACATGTATCTACTAGCGTTAACTTCATCCACTTTTCTTTAACACTTTAGGTAGCCTTTTTCAAAGCCAACCAGAAAAGACGCAGGCAAATACAGAAAAAGCGATTGTATAAATACACCTCTCCACCTATAAGGTACATGTGACCATCGCTACCGTTACCGCTTTCCAACAAAGAGTATATAATTTCTATATATGCTTTCAAAATAGGTTTCCTGTGGTAAAAATTAAACAAAGACATTTTAGTCTCAGGGAAAAAACATTTAAATTAGGAAAAATAAAAGAATATCATTTAGAAATTGCAGCACGAAGTTTAATTAGAACTTTTTGGAGCCCTTTAATAGAGACAGAACCAAACTTTTTCATAAACAAGTACTTTAAGTCGATCTCACTGGGGCGGGCATTTGTCCGTAGGTCGGGGCATGTCAACTAGTAACGACCTGGCTTCGAGTGGACGACGCAGTCGTTAGTGAGGCCTCCAGTAACAATGGCAGGTTAAATTTGCATCGAGTCCACTCTGATGCGGGATTGACCGACTACGAGACAGGTGGAAGTTGGGACCGTAGATAATGCACGCTTCGTTTATTCGTTAGGAGGCTAACAGACTTGTGTGGTATGAGTTAATTAGCGACATATAATTATTTCATTTTCACTTTGTTTTTAATATTTCTTGTTAAAACATGGCTAAAATAGACTGAATAACCAGACTTTATACCATTTATGGACCACAATAGTAAGGATGCGCCTGGGATCATTTCAATATAACTCACTCAACATGTCGGTTGTTTTTCTCATAGACAAGGCGCATATATAGGTAAGATACTTAGTATATAAAAAGTACTATCAAATAGTATTAAAATCAAGCTTAAAATTAAAATACATACTATTTTTGTAAATAAAGTAAGATATTTTCGAATCATATTCCTACCATTAGTGCTTATTTCAACTCAACATTAGAAATAGTGCCATAGAAGGAAGAATAATACCACGTTTAGTGCATAGACGCGAGCACTAGAGAAAAGAAATATATCTTCGATTAATCCATTTTCTACCTCATCATATAAGAAGAACACATTACATTTGCCCGTGTAATAGGGCAGGACGTTGATAGTGATCGAAGCAACAAGTGAGCCGACCAAGGAGCCAAACGGCCATGCGCACAAAAAGCATTACTGGAAACCGAAGCAGAGACGCAGCCGCGCCGCCGCAGCGATGCAGGGAATCCGCGCTGCACCAAAAACAGGGAATGTAACAATGGACGGATAGTATCAGCTTATTTCGTTATTTGTAGTAACTTTGGGACTTTAATTTTGTTGCGTTTAAGAAGAAAGGCTGGTAACGTGGACGAGTTTCCAAAGTACTTACAACACAAAAGCGCTATTAATTAATTTTATTGAAATTATCGTCTGATCTCTTGGATGCCCCTGGCCTGCAAAGTAGATTCAAAAACTATTAACTCATTTACTATCATGGTTAATATTATCATATATTTATTTATGTCTGTTTCGTTTTTCTATCAAGGTTCGAAGAGATCACGTAGGTACCTATGTGTGACTCTGAGCTGCTCTATTTATAGAAAGCATAAGTAAACAACATCGAATATTTTCATCGGCACCACTGTATAATTGTACCACAATTAAAAGATCAAGTTCCTCTTGTATCCAAGCAATCCTTCAATGCCAACCTAGCTTTTTATTTCTCTTGTTTGCAGCCTAGAAGTAGTTCCAACAATTTTTACGTCAACGTGCTCGTCGTGTTAAGTATTGTACTAAATGCAACTTTAAACAAAAAGCTTAAAGTTGAATCTCACACAGTTCTGTCTTAGAATAACTCGTATTAACTGCAATTATCTGTCATTGCAATAGTCAGTCGAATCCGGTGTCAATCCTGTGTCTATCTACTGGCAGGTATCTGTGTAAATATTTGTAGATATCATTCTAGTTATCAGTTCTTGGGCAGTTTTTTTTTTACCCTCAATTGGTAAGCCCTTGGCATCAATATCACTTGATGGTAAGTGCTGATAATGCCGAAGATGGAAGCGGGCTTCCCAAGATTTCCCAACACAATGGGGAACTGGCTATCTTATCTTCATGCTGGAACACATCAATGCTGGTAACATTGATGTTAGGCGGCAAAACTTACATAAAATGGTGATAGCTAGCGAAGCGGGCTCAGAAAATGCCCTATGACGGAGAAGAAGAAATAAGTTATGGTAGATCCTATTTTTTTATTTAATACAAAAAAAATTTTCAGATACGAGAAATCAAAAGTTTTATGATGATAAGCACTGTCATAATAATAACTATGCTATGACAGAGAAGAAGAAATAAGTTATGGTAGATCCTAATTTTTGATTTAATACAAAAAAAAATATCAGATACGAGAAATCAAAAGTTTTATGATAATAAGCACTGTCATAATCACTTGTACCTATTTCTACTTCACGTATTAAAATACTACAAATAATTGCATTTTTAAATTTGTCACATCATTCTAAAAATTGAAAATGTCAAATTTCGAATTGTCGAAAAGTCCAAACAGCAAAACATAGAAACGTCCAAAATGTCAAACTGTCAAAATGTCGCAATACGAAATGTTAAATATCGAAGCGTCGCAGCTCGAAGCATCACAACGTCAAAATTTCGAAATGACAAAATGAGAAAAGGTCAACATGTCAAATCTTCTACATAACATCTAAAGTCTCCAGACAACATCCTTCTCTTTCTAATGCCCCCTTAGTTCCTCAGGTACTATCCTTTGACAAAACCTTTCTGCTCTGAAACTCTTCTAATCTCCGCTCCGTGGACAGTCCCTTTCCTTCCCTTTTTGATGTAAGTATTCTCCAACTCCCTAGATGACCCCTCTCGGCTCAGTTATTTTTGAGATTAATCTCAGATGAATAAACAGACTTTTAAAAGTGTTTCGGGTCACCGGTTCCTCACGCTACGAAAGTAGTACAAGTGAAGAATATAGAAGTGAAAAAAGTAATAATATTTTAAGTACTGGAATTAGGTACCTAAGTACTCGTTGTATTACTCTCTGTTAGTTATATCGTCTCCTGGTTGTCTGATTGAATATACAGATTGACCTCAGCTGCTAGTTGACATGTTTTGCCCCATTCTGTCAGATTGCGTAATAGTAATAAAATAACAACGTGAAAATTACCAATGGTCACCAAGCAATAGCGACACTATAACCTTCTCATTATAGTCATGAGGTACAGTTAAATTAAAAAAAACTACTGAACAAAATCGACGGGTAAAGCAATGTAGCCCATATACAATCAACTCATAATAAGCATATCGTGAGAAATTAATATAATTATTGGCCCTTATGGCCCAAGCAAGCACATATCGGACAAGATCGATGGAGATGCGCAAGAGGGACAGGTGAAAATTCGTATACAGGTGAAAAGGACGGGGACATAAACGTGTTATTACGGTCAGCAAATTGGCGCGTTTATGTAAAATTCTCTCCGCTACACATCTGCGGACTTTATTTTTTAAATAATTGGTCTTGTTGAATTAACTTTTATGTCATATAAATGCCTAGGTTACTTACGTTTTACAAGATTAGCTGAATTTTATCCCAATAATTGTTATGTGAAGGATTCGAGGTCCAAAAGGCGATCAAAGCTGTTATCAAAAGCAGGAGCTCGACAGCAAAACTCAAGAACGTAGAACTTCACATCCCTTATTTAAAATAACCATGACACCTCGGGGAAGAAACTTAAACAAATCCTTGAAAGAAGAAAAAATATTTATTAAATACTCTTTTTGACAAAATAGTATTTAATGATCACATCTATATCAAATGGATGCGGAATGAGACACAAATCACTATGGAAAGTAATGCAACTCTTGGCCATAAAAATCGCAGCAGGATGACTGGTCAACCGCCCAGTGCCTGCTGTTCATGAAACTACAGTGGGTCTTCACTGTAGTTTCATAGCTTATAAGTATCTTGTATAGACTTAATGCATGATATAAATATGCACCGATTTTAAATTAATTTGTGATCATCTTTCATTACATGTATGTATACTTTTATATTAGAGGTACTTGAGAAGCAGAAGAAGCCTAAACAGCTATTTCTCTTAATGTAATTTTTTTATGCATTGTATATTACTTTTTAACGGAGTTTCATCTATTACCGTAGCATACCATTTTAATACAGGCTTCAAATTAATTGATTCAAAGAACATTTTACACCATCTGCGCAAAAATTCACACTACATTGGACGTCGATTAATAGATATCGATTAAACAGCCATTAAAGGTTACGATGCAAAAATCGATTATATAGGTATTAATTACAAATCGACCATCAATCTTGGTTAAGTGACAGGATGCTTGATTCAACGGGTAGTCGGTTACTGTTACCTTTAATGTTATTGTAGTATTTTCAAACTTGTTTATACCCGACAGTCCAAGAAAAGGGTAATTTACGATATTTTTGGTGTACGTATATACGTTTCAGTGTAACCATCTGAAGTCAAAATGTCTTGATGGATTTTTGTACAAGGATTCGCTGTTTAGTCGAGTTTTTATTTTTTAATTTGTTATTATATTAATATACAAAGAAGTGTGTCAGTTTTGTAAAATTATATTTTCATTATCTATCCTCAGTAGCTAGTTAGCTCTCGGTTACATCGGTTTGCCTAAAATATTGTTCCTATATTCTATAACCTACACTTTGATCTGAGCCAAAAGGCCGAGAAGCGATAATATTCTATAATAAATTCAAATTAGCATAACTTATTGCCAAACAATACAAAACTTACAAAAGGAAAAAAAATACAATATAAAATATAATAAATTTAAAATTAAATTGGCAAAAGGTCAAGTCTCAGCTTACACTAACTGCACTCAACAGAATTGATTGAATTGACTTGCTCCACGCATAATCTGTTCTAACTGAATATTTTTTTCGGTTTTCCGAAAAGGAATAATAATGGTGTCGATTCGGTGTTTACGATTAAACTTATATGAAAGGACTAAACTTAATTTAAGCATCCGATCCTTGTTTTTTACGATGCAGAGAGAAAAAGACAAAACACTTAAATTAAGTTTAGTTCTGTCAAATAAGTTTAAGCGTAAAAACGGAATCGACACCAATGTCAGATGTAGCAACTGCGTACTACTGACTTGTTGGATAATACGTTGCCATCTGATAACGGCAGCTATCTCACGATAATGAGACCTACAAAAAGCTAAGTGCTGAGATACTGTCAGAGATTTTTTTAATCCGGCTGTATTTAAAAACCGGCCATAACTCGGAAAGGTTAGGCCATACTCCACACACGGGGCTCAAGTCCGTATTGGTGGAAGTTGTGGGGCTACCCTAAAAATGAAACGTAGGGTAAAGTTTAGTAAGAACAATTCTTAGTAGTGGTCATAGATTACGAGCAATAGTTAAAAAGTAAAATTGAACGATCATTAATGTTATATTCACTGAAATACAAAATATGTATGTATAATACTGACTGACTACATTTTTAAACTTAATTAATCGTAATCTAATAAAATAAAGTCAGCGCTAATAGAATATTAACCCTGTCCACCTCACTACAAGAATATAATGAAAAAATAATTTAACATGATTTATAGCTTACTCAGGGCTTCGCAAATTGCCGCCAGTTTCGGGCGTTTAACTTAACTACGGGCTGCGTACGCGCACTTCGGTTGATTTTAAAATAAGAAATGCAAAAATGCGTCCAACCAACCATGGAGCGCGCGCGAAAAATTCTGTTTGAGGGATCTTTTGACCGATAATGGCCAATTTTAATAAATGCCGGTTCTTAACGAAATGCAAATAAGTGTTGTAGATGTTTACGATGTAACATTAAGTGGTATTTGATCTGCACTCGATGTATGATATCAAAAATGGTAGCATATCATCATCAAGATTTCCTTTGACTTTGATTACTCGTATTTAATAGTTACGTTGTATGAGACTGTCAAAATCATGAATAGAAATTAAAGAAACTCGCTTTTCGTTATGATCAACTAACTTTCTGTACATTATTTTATTTTCATTTATGCTTACAATTTAGTTACGATACTCTTATTCCTTACTGTTTTACAAAATCATAAAAAAACTAATTACTTTGTTTTTATTACAGTGGATACTGTACACACTCTTTAAAACGTCGAATCCAAAAGAAACTTACCTTAATTAAACACATTTGCTCTTCCTTTATCCTAGAAAGGTGCACTTTTTTTGTAACTATTACCTGACCGACTTGGTCAATGATTGAAACAATATCATTGCGAACAACCATATTCCACCCAAAATACAATAACTTTTGTACAATAATAGTAGACCACCACAAGCAATGTATTGTATATGCACTCCTGTCATATGCAGACTAAATCGGAACACAAGCGTCTCAGTTTGCACGGATTGCTAGCCAACTCCGTTTAATCAGTGATATGAAGCCATAAAAACAATTAAACAACAATCACGACACACCGGCAGCGACAGAGCAGCCATTATAAGCCCAAAATTGGGGCCAAAAACTGCGGTCAAAGTCCCCAACCCAACGTAATTGTGGGGTTCGCCGCGCGATATCCGAATATCCGATACACATAACTCGATGGTAGCCCTAACCCAAGTTGAATAGCGCTGACCGTTTTGACCCGCTTATCTTAGGGCTGTGACAAATACTGAATATTTTGAAATAAAGACACTATAGTTGTTAGACTGATTTAAATGTTTCGTAACCTTAAATAAAATTAAGTCATTAAAACCGATAAAGTATTTTAAAACTTGCATTTCATAATGCACTTCTATAGATATTTTTTTATCCGATCTCGCATTTGTTTTTTTTTATTTATTAAATCAATTTGGACTTTTTTCTTACTGTATAAGGAATTAATGTTTAGTAGTTTATACATGATACCTCGCTAAGTAGTGTGAAGAATAATTCAATGAATTTCACTTACAAGCTTATGAACGTTTAGCATGACCTATTCACAGCGTTGCATATTTAATTAGAGTTTTTTAAAGAAGACTTAAGAAAATTAATAATAATTGAATTTTAGGACGTAACAGCCCTAACAGGGATTCCCATTGTTATCTAAGCCACAAAATACACCATCCCTTGACTTTGACCACTGCCTGAATTAAGGCTGTCGATATCCAATTGAATCTCAATGACCAGCAAACCCAACAACGAAAAAGCGTGATTCCTATATCCTATATCGTGATATACTGAAGGGTTCCGTTTTCTATAGCACAGTCTAAATGGAGTATTTAAGATTTAAAATTAACTGATAAAGTTAAAGTTATTTTTTTTAAATTATTGTAACTTAGATGTCGTTTTGGTTTCAGAATAAAATCGATCAATCGAAAAAAAATAATGCATCGAAATGAATACTACTAAAATGTGGGTTTGATAACAAATACAAGATATCCAATAAGATTATGTTATTAAGGCGGGTCGCAGAGCAAATATTTACATTTTGACAGGCCGATTAAAATATTATAGTGGTCAGTTTGAATTTGCATAGAGCCCTGTTTTAGTTTGACTTAGGATTAAGTCATAGATAACGTAACAGTTCTGATTAAGACACAATTCGTATATAGTATAAAAAACAATTGTATTTATGTATCTGTTTTAACTATACAGGTTGTACAAAAGTAAATATTAGGTGCTTACCTATGAAATTGCCCATTAGTTAAAAAAGTTCAAAGAGAAAATTAATATAAACAATTGAGGTTATAAAACAACTTACTATTTCCAAAGTACCATTGGACATTTAGAAACAAAATAATGCTAGCTAAATGCACTTTTTCTGAATATTTTGAGAGCACAGTGTTGTAGAAGCTATGAAAATGGATTTTTTCGTCACTGAAAATTGGCATTTTTTTTAATTAAAAAATACTTATTTTTGATTTTTGAAGGCTACGCTTACACCAGTGTGTTCTTCCTTACCGTATATACATACATATTGCGTATAATATTTCATGATTTTCAGATAATTTCGATTTTTTTTTGGTAGAAAAAAATTACCCAATTGACCTCTAAGAAAACGCCAATACAGTATGTATTTAATGGAACCCTACTCAGTCAGTTTTTACATGAGAGACATGACATCACTAATTCATGAAAGACCTTGAATGTTACTAGAAAATTATATATAATTTAATGGAAGTTAATAAATTTTTGAGGGAATATTATTCTGTTGAACTTTCAAAACTGAAACGGCAATTTCATAGGTAAGCACCTAATATTAACAGTCGCATCCCTAATCATACCTAACAACGTTTATTGTACGACTTTGCTGAATTAGCAATAACTTTTTTACGAAAGATATAAAGTTCTTACATGAAATGAAAATGAAAATATTCTATTTGAAAAAGGTAGCAGTCTACAAAGATCATTCTTTTGTCTCTCTAGTACAAGGTTCGTACCACTCCTACAGTACAGTTTTACTTGTTAAAGAAGCTTTGTCTTTGTATAGGTATTAAGAATTTTAAGGAAATAAAGAAAATGGACACAAAAAATGCATTCTTGTGTTTAGGTATATCGTTAACGTCGTAGATTGATATTGAAAAGTTTAAAGTACCTACTAAAAATTATCATGAAAATAGTTTATACCAAATTTATACACACCTATCGGACCAGCATAACGCGTCGTCTCTATACCTGAAACAAAAAAAAATAGATTTGTTTAACTATAAAATAAAGTTCGTGCACTTGGCAGGTTCTGTGTTAGTATATATCCTATTTAAATGTTTTGTTATTATCGTTATGTATGTATCACATATTTACAAATAAGTTACAAAAGTTTCAGTATATCATCGTATACTTTACTTTCCCCAATTTTGTAAACAATTGTCGTGAGTGTCTTAGTAGTTAAAATAACTCGAAATGCTCCACCACTGAACCATTGCACTTCCTCCAAGCCCGCATCAATGATCTAGACTGTCGCGCCACTCTGCGACCTCCCAGACGCTGAATGAATTATTCAGCTCAAGTCCAGGCCAAAGCACCGTGGACATTATTAATAACTACTGGTTAGCACATTACTTGTTGTTCTAATTGGCGACAGGCAAACCCTTGAACGGACGCGGAACGTGGGCCTTAACTGTTACAATTTTTATACAAAGTTGCAAAGTCTTCATTTACATAAATATCATAAATTATTCAGGCATGTGTTGTCCGCGCCGAAAGTGCATTCTTAGATGCCTCGCAAACAAAATACAGCTATTTTGTTTAAGTCGGTGATTATTTATAAAATCTGTGTTGTCTTGTTCTGAATTCTTCTCAAGTACGTAAATAATACGGCATCGGCATTAATAGCAGCACCTTTTACGTAACAGCATGCATGTGGTTTTTCACCTCAAAGTGGAAAATCTCTGCTACGGCACGTTCAGGCAAACTATCCGGCCGGCTGTAATCAGCAACGAACGCGGTAAAATATACTTGATTGCGTCATCTCACCTGTGTGTTGTTTCAGTGACTTATGAATATGTCTGCCTTTTCTTTAGAGTTCCTCATAAATATCACGCGTTCAAATAGGACCCGATTCTTCAAAGAATTATTATTGCGTTCGAAATATCGTGTTCGCTTTATGCCTTTTATCATTAGCAGTATTAGTAATTAAATCTATTAATAATACAAGTTCACACATTTTGATTTCACCAAGAGCCTGGTGTCGGTGCGGCGGCTACGGCGGGTGGTGCGGCGGCGCTGCCGGGTGGCGGTGCGGTGGCGCCCACTCCGGCAAATTGCGCCCTAATGCCGCATCTGTATGCGCACCGCGAACGTCTTCCGATATTAGAACGGAACTTTGCTCCCTGTTCGCTGAGAGCCTGCTTTATACTTTTTTTCGCGTATTCCAACTATTAACGTCCGAAAAACCTAGAAACATCTGTTCTATTCGCCTTGTACACGCAGTTCAGTCTTACTTGCAGCCCCGACTAATTTATATTCCTAGTTATTTTGGTTACAGTATGACTATTTTGAAGGAAAATTTTCATAAGAAATCCTTACGCTGACACCATCAAAATTTCCAATATCGCACACACATTTCTTACGTCGCGTGGAGAAAATTTTTAATAAAACACCGTCTAGCGGGGTGTTGGTCCGTAAATTTGTGGAGTGAAATATGTCGAACAATAATCTTAAAGGAGCGTTGATGCGCCGATCATAAATGGTAGCGCGCCTTATTAGGTTCCCGACACGATGCGCCGCGAACCGCCAGTTTTTATAGCTTTTCGCATTCTAAGCCTTTATAAGAAACCTTGATTTTTATCAAACTTAAGTTCTCCACTAGTTAAAGACTTCAATAAGTTAACGATTGCGCTTTTTGTAACCTCATACTTTTAAAGCAAAAACTTCATCACTACCTACATGTGAGTTCGTCCTTGTTTTGATTGCTATTGTAAATACTGTTCTGTGTTACATCGTTTTGAAAATACTTGAATATCACTGGAGGCCAGTCACGTTACCTTTGTTCAGGAGGCAAACTTGACTTTCAAAAGAATTTATCACCTAACTCAAGAATTATTGTTTCCGAATTGAATTTGGAAGTAATTTTGAATATAGAATCTGAGTAAACACATTTAGAACACGCTATTGAAAGCGTGTTTGAAACTGAGTGCCATAAAAGGTAATCGGATTCAGTTTAGGAGCGTTGTTCGACAGGAGCTGCGATGCAATTGTCAGCACCCGCGACCCGCGCTTTGCATTTTAACGTTATGACTACGAGGTAATTTGGTCATCAATTTTTGACTTCGTTCCCTAGTTGTTCAAGCTTTCTTTCGCTCTTCAAAGATATATTCCCTACCCAGAAGAAATTAGCAAATCTGTTAAATGTTTTCTCTTTTAATTTACTGATACTTAATAAAATATTACTAATCTAATAAATACAGAATTTGTATCGGTATTTTTACTATTTCAAGAATCTTTAGATTTTATTATAGGTTAGTAGTATAGAGAGTGTAACAAAATAGGTGTAGGAATCATTAACTGGGGCTTCGACTCATCATACAGAATGTTATTCTACAACTTTGCTGAATTCGCAAAAAATGTTTAAACTCTTCTTACAAAATTGGCCCAACAGCTGATCGATTTGTATGGAAAGAAAGTTTTTTTTGCTAATTTAGCAAAGTCGTAAAACAATAGTTGTTCAGAATAATGAGTGATTTGGTTGCATCCTGTATACACGATTTAATATTAGGGGCTTATGAGATAGACACACTCGTATTAGGGGTTTACCCACTGCTTACCTATGAAATTTCCTGTTGGGTAATTTCTTCGCTAATCGGAAAACTTTTCTATTGATACATTATTAAGTAAATAACATTAGCTAGATGCTTAAATAAATCTAAACTACATTACTCACAGCGTCTCGTTCTCACTGCTACGTTTAGGATCGGCTCGGCGCGGTTCGGAAGTTTTCAGAAACTGCTCATAAAAAGCGGTTGCAGGAGTATTAACACCATACGTGGTGCGTGGAGCCGAAACTTCTATTTTCAAGATTAAGTCAGCACTAACTTAGCACAGTAGTGATGTACGTATTTTCCCGAATAAAGTCTAATTACACTTGACCTCCAACCCACGGCCGCGCGGGGGTAGCTCGCATCCCGAAGTTTACTCAAACGAGTCAAACTTACGGCTATTGGGAACACGTGATGTCGTGTTCTGTTGTTTATACTACTCAAAATAGGCTCTAAATTATCCTATATTGGTATAACGACAGTTTTTTAGCACTTGTAAATATATGCTATTTTAGGACTTTGTTGTGCTATTTCATCATTGTGGTGTTCTAAATAAATATTAATCTATTTTACTTACATGCTATAAATTGAATGCATTTTTCACGTCAAAATAGTATTAATAATTGTTAAAAATAGATAATACATTAGTCATTCTTAAGTACAGAACATTTTTGTTTTTGTACTTTTATGGTTTTCCAGGTTGTAATAAGGAAATCATTAAAAAGGTGAATACAAAAAACCATGCGGAAATATATTCTGAAAATACTATTTCATATTTCTACACAATAATTCCAAATAGCTTTCAAATACAATTACTTACAAATAAATAATATTGACATTTCCTAATAAAATAGGTACAATTTACCTGTAATGACGATTTTGTCGATGGAATGGTTATATGTCCGATAGGTGGAGCTTTATTCACGTCATGAGCATCCACATCGAAGTTTGGATGACACAACGTGTGACATAAAATTCGTTGTAATAGCAATCTAAATTTAAATTTTCACATTCAGAACACGTTTGTCGCTCGCGCCACGCGTGCATAGGGTAGGATATTGCATAAAATTACAATAACACATATCCTCACCTCTCTGCCAAAATCTAATGCCGCTGTTTTGTCAGTAATCAGTCGTTCCGGAGGTTGTTGCGCCTATTTATGTTTATCGCTCTAAACCTCTTTAGAATAATAACTTTATAAATGTGATTTTAGGTAAAAAGTTTTTAATTGGCAAGTATTTATTAAGGTTGTTACAAGGTAAACCTTATTTCATCAGGATTACTAGTGATCATTTTCTAAAGAAGACATCTTAAAACTTCTTTTTTATTACTTACATGGCTAGTTTGCTTTGTTTTTATTATGTGTCGAAAATAAATGTAATAAATGTCTATACTATTATTTAGTAAATCTAAAGCCAAAGAGAAAATTTACAAAAAAACATACCCGTCTGAAAAATCAAATACATTTAACTAGTGAATCTATAATACATTTGTGTGTAAAATAACACATCTAAACAATCATCATGACAAAATAAACAATTCATTAAACTCTTACAACAGCCGGCTAAGTGTTACACTGTATATAATTACAGGGAAAAGCAATTAGTCGCCAATTACCTCTGTGGACTCGGTGGCTAAAGATAAGATAAATATTCTAAGGGATACCTGACACCTCTTAGTTTCTAGTATCATATTCAAGGAGAACAGAACAAACCAAATTTATTTTCTTTAGAAAACAAAATATTCGCTCGAAAATGCCTAAAGAAAAGTTTCAGGATATACTCGTAAAATTGTGTTTTTTAAACAACTTTAATGATAATTCCAAATAATTATTGTTGTGCTTAAATTTTATCACTTATTTAAAGTTCTGTGCAAAATACAATTTAGAATTTAATCCTGAAACGCATTGGGCAACATTATCGCGAGTCTGCGCCGTTCGATCAACATTTCTGCGCCGGCGCACAATCAATAATTTTCTATCAATGACCGCGCCGACACCAACCGCTTATTAGTATTGGAAAAAACAATAACTGTAAGTCAGATTATACCTTTGTACGATCACGGGAAGTATAAGGATACGGCTGTGTGTAAGTACCTAATTATATGACGTGTTGCCACTTTACCTAACGTTTTGATGTATATATATGTATTTCTTACTTTTCAAACGTAGAATTTACATGACCACAACTAAATATTAAAAAATCGTATCATGAACTCTTTTTTTTATTGTCACTGACATAGTGTTTACTACTTGTATGGTTCCAGGCGCGGATCCGGGGGGGGGGGAGGGGGCAATGTGTGCAATTGCCCCACGACCCCCGAATTGCCTGACCGAAGTACTAAAATTTCTATAAAATGCAAATAAACAGAGGTATTTCTTAACTATTCAAAAAATTTCGCGTTCGCGGACTTTTTATATTAGTGGCCTAATACCATCGACCGCTTCATAAATACGGATACACTGGAAAATTGCCTGTATGGTTCCTTAAGATGAAGAACAAATCTTCGAAAAACGGCGGTGAGTGCATTTTTTTTTTGTAGAAATCACCTAATCTCAAGCACGACAACCAAAGATATTTTTTGACAACTTCACACATAAAAAGTATTCAAACACATGTTTCTAAATTTTCTTGTTGAATTTAAAACAGTCATCGTTATTACTTTCGTCAAAAAAAAATCATAAATTAATTAAAAAACCGGCCAAATGCGAGTCGGACTCGCGCACCGAGGGTTCCGTATAAATTCATAATCACACATGTCTTGAACTCTATATTTTTTATATTTGAGTTGATTGAATGAAAGATAATTTGCGGTTTACGATTTATGACGTATTTAAAAAAAACTACGTACTAGATGTCGTTTAAACCAATTTTCGGTGGAAGTTTGCATGGTAATGTACATCATATATTTTTCTAGTTTTATCATTCTCTTATTTTAGAAGTTACAGGGGGGGAACACATTTTACCACTTTGGAAGTGTCTCTCGCGCAAACTATTCGGTTTAGAAAAAAATGATATTAGAAACCTCAATATCATTTTTAAAGATAAAGACCTATCCATAGATACCCCACACGTATAGGTTTGATAAAAAAAAATTTGAGTTTCAGTTCTAAGTATGGGGAACATCCAAAATTTATTGTTTTTTTTTCTATTTTTGTGTGAAAATCTTAATGCGGTTTACAGAATACATCTACTTACCAAGTTTCAACAGTATAGTTCTTATAGTTTCGGAAAAAATTGGGTGTCACATATGGACGGACAGACAGACAGACAGACATGACGAATCCATAAGGGTTCCGTTTTTTGCCATTTGGCTACGGAACCCTAAAAATCGGAGAAGATCTGATCTAAAAATAAATATTATGGTCCTTGATTAGCTTCAAAAAATGAAGTATTGGCTTTAAAAATCCGAATAACATCCTAATTTAAAAAACCGTTTAGTATTGATGTTCTTGTCCATATTAACCTCCACCAAGTCAAATTCCCGTTCGCGGAGTAAAATCACAGTCGACGATATAATTCTCATAATCCATGTTGCGCGCGCGCACTCCGCATAACCTTTCACACCTAGCAGTGTGCAATCGTTCTGCCTGGCCAACGATTTTGTGCATTAGCACCGGGTGTAAATAAGGACAACCATATAATAAATACTTGAAGAGATGTAGTTGCAAACCTTTGGAATTTGTAACCGATGATGTCTTATATTCTATGAAAACCAAACATAAATATGTATTTACAATAAAAATCACAAACAAGAAATCAGCTTAATCAGTGTTGTGAAATTACCTATGCAAAACGATCAAAAATCTCACTGCATAAAATGTAGCCTTTGTTAATCTAAACCTATCAAACCGCTTAGGGTACAGGTAATAACGATGAAACAGACATAAATACACTCGGTCAACATAACTGTCCCAACATCACCCTTAAATCTTTAATTTCATCAATTCACGCTAGGATATATTATGAAGCAAACACGTTAAAGTCCCCACAGTCAATAATTATACATCAACTTTAGCTCAACCTGAGTATGGGTTCTATTGATAATGAGCTGATAAGTTCACGGTATGTATCAACAATCAAACAGCGTGCCGTGTTTTCTTTCGGGCAATAATTGCTGTAATAATGACACGTACTGCTGGAATGACTGTCATTACACCCGAGACTGAGTCACGCGTTACTAGGTAACGGTAATAGATATATTCACACGGATAATGTGCGACAACTTAATATTTTTGGGGTTACATTAGATTGTTACGGAACAGTACTTACTTTACGAGTCAATTCATTCCTATATGCATGGCATCATGAGTCATGCTAAGGTATGTTAAAAGTTTTCGTTTTTCTCTGCAGAAATTATTGAGAGACAAAAGTATATTGATATGTCTCGCTAGCAAAGATAAGAGAAAATAAATGGGTTCGCCCGTGACGGGTAGCAAGAGAAAATAACTAAATGCCTTATGAGAACCTATTTCACCTTCATTATGCAAACCCAATCTTCATCAGCGCGAGGCAAACTCACTCTCCTGAAAACCATATCACTAAAGTTGCATATACACAAGCGGTATTTTTAGACGTTCTCAAAACGTCCATAATGTGCACACCGGGGCCCCATAGTCGTAAAATAATATTCCTTAATACATTATAATAGTCGCCATCCCGGGTAATGTTCGTAAGTATTGGAATTACAGGGCGGCGTGTTGGGGCCTTATATTGAGTGTGTGGGGCGAGTCTTGAGTGGAAGCGACTTGCCATGAGCCATTGAAAGAAATCCCTATATACAAGACGGAAATATCTTAATATAAAATGTAAAATAAAAAACTTTACTTAAACCATCGGATCAAAAATAAGTTCGCGTCACTACGACGTCGAAGCTGTAAAGAAACGAAAATTCAATGTCCAAAAAATTCTGCAGAATTTAGAATTTACATATTTATCAGTGCACTACATTTACAATTTAAAATTTCGCGTATTGGGATCGCTATCGTATACGAGTGCTCGTAACAATAAGTTAACAACAACAGAGCAAAGCCAACAATTTGGAACTATATCCTGTGACTTGCACCGCTCGCGCATATCGAACCTCATCGCTGCGTTTGATTGGCTGCGGGTGGCGAAATTGTTCGATGATGGCGGTTCGATTCATTTCGTTGACAGATTATTTTAAATTGATTCTAAAATAAAAATGTTTATCAGCAACATGAGTTGCTCCGTGTGCCAATCTACTTGGAATCACAGTTATAGATTTTCAAATTTTCAATTTAATTGTATTTATTACTGCTTTTTAGACAAACTTAACGTTTTATTAGTAAAAGCCTACCTTTAGTACTTCATGATTTATGGCTTAAAGTTAACGTGTACCTGAGAGTATTAGAAAAAAAGTTAAACATCAGTACTACCTATATTAACAATGAATCTGTTAAATAAAATAAACAATATGTCAGTATGAATATTGATGGCGAACTCGAACGCTTAATCTTATCTTCAACAAATCGACGAAAACGGCACTTAAAGCCGGCAGAGGAAAGGGCCATCCTAATTACCATTGCAATCTCAACGCATAAAGTTAAGATTGTACTAATTAAATATACTGTTGAACTTGTTAGTTTATGCACGGAAGATATCGAACACAATTTAAATAAGGTGAAATCTAAGATAAGCAAATAAATATACATATTCCAGTTAAAAAGGTTAGAAATAGGAATGTCAATACTGAAAAGGGTATGAATAGCATGTTTTTTTCATTTTCTTACCATATTTAAATTATAAACACTAGGCAAAGGTACATAATGTGATCTTTATAAATATTGATATGATAAAGTACACTCCGACCGAGGTTCCCGAGACTCTAAAGAAAGACGTCAGAAACAATATTAACGAACGTAATGTTTTACACAGAACAAGATACAATTTAAACAAATAAACAACGCAGCTCGCGACAGTCGCAGCGTGAAACCGAACGTAACGTATTCCCTCGTCGCGTTGCCTACCGGCAGGCTGCGCGCACGCCATTTCTCACACCTTTTTGACAGATAACCTCAAAATCACTGCAGTTTTGTTTTTATTTCTGAAGTAAGTATAAACCGTAATGTAAGAAATGCATCGTTGAGTTAAGTTACAAATTAAATAGGTCCATTTTGTTTATTAATTATTCTTTGTGATAATATTGCCACACAAAAACTGAAGGATGACCTGCCTTGCAATACAAAATAACTTTTCTTACAAAAACGTCATCAGAATAAAATAAAGTCCGCCCACTATTGAGCACGTATGGTAGCATAGAGCATGCCGCCACATAGAAAGCGTCGCTGCCGTAGCATCTGTGAAACTTTTGTAACAAACAACCTGGGGGTATAATATTGAAATCAATGGCTTCGTTAAAAACAACCTTTCTAGGTTTTATGCCTAACATAAAGGAACTATATTATAAAAGCGAAGAAGAGGTAGAAGAATACCAAGGAGAAATTATATGAACAAGGCAAAGCAGACCGCTGTATAGGATCGCTGTTGTGTCTTGCCAGGAGATCAAGATGCCGGCTGAGTTTACTTCGGTGCTATGAAGCCTTACTCATAAATCGAGGAAGACAAAATTATCATTTTTATAATCATTATAATTGCGTCGTATTATACAGATCATTCTTAATTAAAGAAAATAATATGTCGTCTATATAGAAAAAAACAAAAAACATACTTCTTGTGAGATATAGCCTTTAAAATTTCTCATTTGTAAGCAATTTGCAAATCAAATAATGAACTGAGGCATGATTCTGTTATCTTATCCCGAAAATTTTTAACACACAAAGGTTTTAAGATCAGTAACACCTAAATTAAGTTGCACCATATATCGCAAACAAAATATTTATGTTAAATAGCGTTTTAATTGATATGTGGCGATATTTGTGTCCGGGAACCCCGCCGGCAGCCATTTGTCGCGCGCCGCCGCCACCATCTCGCGCCCATAACTCTCGCGCTAGCCCCGGGCCAATAATAAAATTAGTTATTCAATAAAACAAATATTCTTCAATAAAGTGTGACTTTTGTCGCGGGACCTTGTAAACGTAATGACTTACATAAATAAACTGAGAATATACGTTTATATTTTTATGTCTATAATTAACTGTGTATCACCTTATCTGTGTAATGTGTCTAACAAATTTTGTGTGACAAATAATATGAGATCTCTTTTTGTAACTTACTTTTCAACTAACAAATCTGCAAAATTAGCAGTCAACTTTTGACAGTTGGAAAAGATGGTGACTGTTTGCGAATTGCCCGCTTTCCTTTTAAAATGCTGATGATAATCGTATGGCTAGGAGCTAATAAAAGCGACGACAGACGGCGGCGTACTGGCTTGGCACCGAGCGAGGGAAAGCTCTTGAGCGCCTTTTAATTTTTACACCCCATTTGTAAAGGAGCTTGCAGTCTGTGCAGTTCGAAACTCGACGGAACTGACAATGGAGTCGACTGTACCTGTACTCTAAGGACACATTTTTGTAATTAATTTATAATTATCGCACTGCTTAGGTAATTCATAGGACATAGGTCATAATATACTTAACCTCGGTTATTTTAGTTAAAACTCAACATGCTGAAACATTCACAGTTTTGTTAGGAAGAAGCTAAGTCGTAATGGCACGGAATGTAGATTTTTTAAGAGTGATTATATCGTAATATTCCTATCCCAAAACATTTCTTACGTGAAGCCTACTCCACAGCTTCTTAGTTTCCAATGTTTTCCTAATTCTGTCCTCAGTCCGGTGCCCTTTCATTTGTGCTCAATTGCCCTGCATCCCTTTAGCGCATTTCTTTTATTTCCACTTTTTATTTCCCCTTCTAAGGAATGTTGCGAATGTCGATTACCTTCCCGTGAACTAATTATGACTGAGAAATTTATTTTCCTCAAATAAAAGGGTGCCCTTTGTTGTCTATTCAGACGACTTTGTGTTAAATTCAAAAGTATGTTGAATGGAAATATTAGCGTTTTCAAAAACATATTTTTTAAACTTGTAACTATTTACTGGATAAATGAGATATTTCTATAAGATATCAACAAAGATCTAGATATTTAACCGTGCCGATCTAAGAGCCTATAGAACATTTCGTTTATAAAAACCCTAGACTACCTATAACTTCTATTAAAAAGCATTTAAGCAAGTTTTAGCACCCCCAAATGGAATCCTGGAAATTAACAATCTGCCGATCTAAGAGCCTATAGAACATTTCGTTTATAAAAACCCTAGACTACCTATAACTTCTTTTAAAAAGCATTTAAGCAAGTTTTAGTACCCCCAAATGGAATCCTGGAAATAAACAATAAAATCTAATTTCTTGAAATTTATAGCTGTCTTAGCATCTGAGATTCTCAAATTCAGGTATTTTAACCCTAGACATCTTCAAATACTTGAAATTATGAATCACACATTGGAACATAAATTCGATGTGTGGTATTACACTATGCTATTAGGTCATTATCGAACGTTTGACTTAAAGTCAATAAACTGTTAAATATCTTGGAAAATCCGAATTGATAACGACTAATCATGGCTAAGAACCATCCTGCGATCATCTACTTACATAAAATTGGATGTATCTGTTCGTTGCCATAGACATTCTGACAACAAAGTTTTTGAACTTATAACCTCTTTAAATCAAAATGATAAGGGGATTATATTTTAAATATGTATAATTGTATATCATATCTATATGTATAAATCTTATTTCTGTGAATACATATTGCTTGTAAGTATAATATATGATGCGTATGATTCATCGTCACATCACCTTGACAGATGATGGTTACAGCGACTACAATATATTATATAAGTAGGTACGTAACAAAGCCTTACTTTTTTCCCATAAACTGTAATATAAGCAATCAAAGTTGATTAGGAACTAAACTAAGGCTTAGCTATGTGCAGGCGCAAGTTTCGAAACCGCAATGTCAACATTCATCTCACCATTCTGCTATTTGCAAATCTGCTCAAAACCGCGTAATCACTATTTTTGCGGTAGATTAAATAACGTTACTCAGTTGGATGCTCGTTGGAGATGCTTTTCTGTAATTGCTTAGATTTTTATGTTTGATTGAACCTTCTGACTCTGAGTCTTCAAAGAAACTAAATTTTGACGTGGAGCGTCTACTATTCGTAAACTACAGCGAACAAAGAATTATTCAGGTACCATATTAACGTATTAATATAAAAATTCGTTACTAAATCAAGCAAAAAATTCAGGATTAATATAAAATTTTGTAGGAAGTGTAAAATAACTTATTTAGTTGATTTAGTTCATACTCATTGAATGACCTAACCTTCCTGAGATATGGGATGGGAGCCTTGTCCCAGCAGTGAGTACCTATGGGTTGTTAACCAATGTCCACAGGCTAGACTAAACTGCATATGTCCTTTGAAACACCACTATTCCCACCATTCACGTGACAATCGCGTGGCCGACAAGACCAACTGAAAGTTATTTCTTTGGACCAATTAATTTATAAGTGAATATCCAATCTTACAAGTGTACGCTACTTTGAACAATATGATAGCAAGTCAGACACAAAATTGACTGTTTTAAATAATGCTTCATAAAACTGACATTTTAGATTTTTAATTTCCTTAAATAATCGAAGAAACCCATAGATTTTTATCTATGGGTTTCTTTTTATTTTATTAACACTTTTCTAAGTTATGTACAAAAAGTTTTAGTTGCTATTTTTAGCATACATACATGTATGCTAAATACATGCATACATACATGCTCGTATAAACAAAGAAGGAGCGGAGCTCATTAAAGTTGTATAAGGATACATAACCTCTTCAGTCTTGCAGTACCCATCCCTTAGCGTACATCGACTCCTCATTTGGCAGAAAAATCCATTCATATCTTGCTCGGATGACTTTTTCTATAAATAAAGTCAGGTCTTTATCTGACTAATTGTTAAGTATTTTACGAGCTGCGCTCTGTACAGGAATGAAATAGTCGATTGAGGATGGTGATGTTTTTTGACGCGCGCAGATTTATGATAGGTATTTTTAAAGAATTGCTTGCGTCGATTCTGCGAAGGTAACACGAAATATTTATATTACGATATATAGGGTGTAATTAAAGGTACGCACGCCAATATAACCCCAAATTAAATTTCGGCATTTTTTAGCATTAAAATAATATTTTCACTCATATTTAAAATACTTCAGATAATACGATATATACACCATTCGTAATGTGACGTAAGCAATATATCAATCGTTCGAGTTCATTTAAGATTAATGGTTTCGCTATCTTTGAGTTTATTGTCTTCTTAGATCAAGGAGATATCGCTACACTCAAAATAGTTAAGTTTTTGAAAATGTTATTAAAGTCTCTTAACCGTGGCGTAGTGCTGTCCGTCCGCGTTTTAAAAGAAACTATCTAAAATCCAAAAAGCTTAGAAGGATTGCTAGAATTGGGCGATACTGACGAAATCACATAATTATTCATCAAACCGATCTGATTTCGGTTTGGTCGTTTTGTGGAAAAAATGCATTTAAAATTCGATCTCGGAATTCTCGTTAATCATTTCTTTAACTAATTTTCGATTCACGTTTTAACGTATTCGCAAGTTGTGAGAAATCTGTTTCTAATCGAGTCTTGGCTGGCTCACCAAAAACAGGGAAAATATTGGACCTGAATCATGGATACTTTATCTCCTGGAATACCTGAAAAAAGCTGTAATACTTATGAAACTGAACAACTTTTCCTAAGGAATCAAATCTCAATCCACATTTTTCTTTACTTCTCATACTAATTTATGTGATCTAGCTGGTTCGAAAACTTTTATGGAAGGTCACCCAATGTTTTTACCTTAGTATAGGACACTTAAGTTCCACTTTTCTCTCTCTCTCTCTCTTTATAATTCGTTTACGACTTGCTGACGACTTTCCATTATTTTATAATAGAAAGTAAGATGTTGGTACCAGTATCTTAGTATTTCATGTGTAAAACTTTTTGACACAATATTCTGAGCCGATAGATTTATGTATAGAGACTAATATCACGGAATAATTATTATGCAAATTGTAACCATTAACCACAACCAGTTTTATTTAGGTTTATATCATCGGTAGTTCCACCTGACGTTTTGCGTTCCTTATAAATATCACAGTTTAAAATTAAGGAAACTTTTAGAAAGATTTAGAAAATGAAAAAAATGCTCATTTAGTTCAAAGATATTCACCAAAAGTTCAATCTTATTGTTTAATGTTTTTCTAATCAGTAGATCAATTTCGCTTTTTTTAGCTTCTCAGAATTCCATAGACAGCTATGAGAACTAATGAATCCATATTGCAGGAGCTACACATCACACCGAGGCTCTCAGTAATATGCCACCAAAAGTCCCTTTACTTCTTCGGACATATTATGCGTTCACCTAGGCATAGTTTGGAGAAGCACATAATTCTGGGTCAGATGGATGGATTGCAAACGAGACAGGGTAGAACGTTCCCGTTGGATAGATGTGGTAAAGAAACCTGTAGGAGGAATCATACATAAAGCAGTCCACAGCACCTACAACCACAGCCAATGGAGAAACCTTGTTTGTGGTCGCGATCCTCAGCATTGAGGGACCGAGGAAGAAGAAGAAAAATTTCTTTAGCATATTACTCAAAAGCCATCACCATCAGAAAGAAAAAGAGAATTTCCACTGTGTAGGAGGATTTGGCTTAAATCACCGTCCCTGTGTTCTTGATAAAACTTGGAATGCAAATGGTCATAAACCATTGAGCGAAATACAGGGTGTAACAGAAGTGTGTGACAATACTTCAAGGTTGGCTTTTACCCATCAAACTGAACAACTTTTGTTCTACAACTTTGTTGAAATTGCAAATTTTTTGCGATTTTATATGTATATGTATATCGCATTCTCATATTTTTGCCAACGCTATTTTATTTTTTAATATTGATGGAAAACAATCAGTTCTTTATAAAAATAAAAGATGGATCATTCAACCACATCGCAGACTTTAAAGGCTCATGCTTATTTATTGTCAGTACTGGATTTGCACCAATTAACACCATCCCGGTTCTGGTTCACATCAAACTTTGCAAGGAATGAAGTGGCAATTTTAATCTTAATGTATACCTAATCTTGAACTTTTTCGCATGACTTGAACAATTGGACATTTTCATTAGTACTTTGGAAGCCACGCACCCAACTCAGTAGTCCTAAGTAAACTCCAACGCTTCCAAAAAATCCAGCATCCAATCCCTTCTATAACGCTGCTGAACCTACTGGGCAAGGAAAGTGTTAAAGAGTCCTAAACTTCTAAACAGTACTGTCGCAGAAAAACTACTGTTGCAACCACCAAAAACTAGATCCCGAAACAGTAATTCTTCGACAATCAAATAATTTTCAGCTGTTCCAAAACCCAGGGAACTTCGAAATTGCACTAATGACTCCAAAACTGATGCTGGCACTGGATATCTTCTCTATCTACCCACAAAAATGACGAAATGTATAACAATAAGTCTTTCAGGCGGAGTCTTATCGTATGGGTGATATCCATGCTTGACTGGAAATGCAATCACCACCCGTAGGGTACTCATAACAACTCATTCGTATCTTGTGATAGAATCTACTTCGTCAACTAGTGTCAACTTTCATTTCATTTTAAAATTGGATATTTTTCAAGTGAGACGTGTCTCAATTATTGTATATTTTAAGATCAGACATTAAATAAATAATGTGAACGATTTTCAGTTTGCCCATAGTAATAATTATTAATAGCGAGATTTTTTAAAAACAGAAGTTACATAACTCAAAATTATATGAGAGGGCCAGATTGTAAAACTTTCAGAGTGAACTACGTTACCAGAATAGTTGAGTAACCTAGGTATTAATTCTACATTTTATGTAGGTAGTAAACCGTAAAATAAACAGGGTGGAACAGGTCCCTTTAGCAATATAAGTAATTTCAATTAACGATTAACTTTCGTGCCGAAGTATTTGGATTCCTATATACACTAAAAACTCGTATTATTTTGTTTAAAAAATATCCTGTAGGTTCCTTAAAGAATGTGATTCTGTTCTATGAAATAAAGTGTTAAATTTAGAATATCTCCCATATTTTTTTTAACTTTCATTCCATTGAAACATTTCTTAATTTATTTTTATTTTATTTGCTTCTCAGTACGTCATCAATTGAATAAAATAGTTCATCAAAGGAAGTTGTTGGGAATCGGAAACCAAAATGTAGCAGGCATGTGTATAATTAGGGATTGGCCGAGAGGTGACCATCTCGACCCACAATGCGCCAAATGACAAGGTTGCCGCCATTTTGGATTGTAATTTCAGGCTGCGTATGCGCACAGATTATAGTGCAAACTGACATTAGTCGTGCTGGCGACATATAAATGACAGTGATCCATTCGTCATTCGAAAACTGAATTTATATTGGAAAAAGGATAGATGACTCGGATGAGATTTGGAGATCATTGTGTGCAATTTAATATTTTTTACAATTAGATATTTCGTATTGCTGATATTCTGTGCTATAACATCAGTTAATATAAGTCTATTCTTTTAAACATAAAGCATACTTAGTTATTTAATACAGTATTTAGTATGTAAATTAAATAGTCTATAATTATTTATCCACTGTTTGTTTTATGTGACGTTGTGTTGAATAAATTATTTGTCTGTCTGTCTGTTATCTACGACTCGGTCGTTTGGAAGAAATCGCTTTAACCAATAATACCGTGCGCTGTGTCTTTAATATTTTACTTTTTATCTGTGTACAAGAAATAGTATATCTGTCTGTCTCTGTGACTACATATTTTTTATTGCGTTTTAATTGATATGTTACACAGCAAAATCTTCTATTGCTCGCTGTGTGTGAGCGTGCACAAAATGCGGGTACGCACCCGACGGGAGCCAGTGACTAGGACTATCCTCTAATCTAAAACCTACAATATACTTAGCATTTAACCAAATTAGGTGTGAGCTGTGTAACTGTGACATATGTTGCTTCTCATATGTTTGCTAAACAAAACTATGCAAAATTTAATCAAACTAGGAAATTGCCTAGTGTGATCCAAAAACGTCTGTATGGAGAAACAATTTTCATTAATTTTTAGTCATCTTGACATCATACAATTGATGACAGGCCAGATTATATCTGTATCCTGTGTGTCGGTCCAATGCTATTAAATACTTAATAGCTTAATAAAGAGCATTTATCTTACTTCTTTATTCATCTATGAGTAACCCTAAAGAACATTAGAGCTGCCTCAAGACCGCACTTTCTGGGCCTTCAGTTGACAACTTGATCAGAATACCTGAAAAGGAATCAAAGCATATTAATTACCGGTAATACGGGAACGGTTGCGGCACGTGCAGGTCCATGGGCATCGAGGCATGCGCGTGGGCATGCGAGTATTCATGCTGCATCATGCCGTGCACGCCGTGGCCCAGCATGGCGGCCCAGGGGGACGACGCGAAGCCACCCGGGTGCTCCATACTCGAGCCTACATCCAACACTCCATCTTCAAACTGTCTTGTCACTCACTTTGCACTGTTAAGTAGTCTCACTATTGAACGTTTTCAGGTTCCATTTTTAAAATTACCTACTATATTTGTTCAGTAAAGTAGTTTTTAATGAATTGTCCTTTTGTACACAGCTACATGTTACTGCTGCATTGTCTACATAATATCCTGCGTTGGTAATGAAAGTTGATGCCTGAAAATTTATGAAATTAAAATTTAATTCTTGTTAAAAAAATCATAAAGTTATTAATTTTGAATGTCAAGTAGGTACTAATCGTTTTATAAAATAAAATTTTAGTTTAGATAGAAGTGTAATTTAAACCGTCAAATGCAAGCTTGCAATGTTTTTATTTAACAATCCAACTACTAATATATAACAAGTTCAATACTTAAGGGCTCGAATATTTTATAATTAGGGGTTTTTATAAACCACACCATTAAAACTAACGGTTACTAAGTTTAGTCAACCACCTTGAGTGGAGCTTGTTAAGCTTCTTTCGGTGTGCTTTTAACTACGTCAAATATTTACTTTTACAATTTGCTGAGACCCCTATCCACAGTTTAAGTTGCAATTGTATGCAAATAATATAATATAATAATAATAATATCTGGGACAAATCAAAAATATAATAAATAAAAACCCTTAATAAGTTTCCTACATGTATGAAATGCAAATTTAAAAAAGATTTAACCTGCCGTTATAATATAATAATTAAAATTAAAATTGCAAAACTAGGAATAATAAATTAACAGTATAATTTCAAAAATTGTATATGTTTAATATATCTAAACAGAACTTGGTTACTCTTTGTTCTTAAATTATTTTTGGCCTGCAGTAATGATGTCAGCCAATAAATCAATAAAAACCTATACACCTAACTGTGCAAATAATTAAACAAACAAAATAATCCGTACATTTGATATGTTTACACCCAGAGTATGCGCAAGTCTTTGTTTCTGTAAAAGAAATTTGAGTGTTTCAAAATTTAGATCTTGGTTTCGATATCGGAACATCCGGAAATCGGCAATTGGTAATATACGAGTATCTCTCAGCAGAAATTTTTTTCTTTCTGTTCGTGGCGACAAATAAACGAAGCACACTATTGCGTAACTAATTTACTATTTTGAAGAACAGCATTAATGCATCGGTTGCTATTTCTTATTACTGTCATACATATGAAAGTATAGTTTTATTTTGCATTAAAAACAAGGTAATAGGTCCCGCTAGTACCCGAAACACGTAAACTCGGCACCTATTAGTGAACACGATATTATTTGCTCGCGCCCAAAGTATTTATTGCGTTAGTGTTTTGTTAACCTCAAGGGATTACAGGTTTTTAATGTTTGACAAATACTTATAACAGCTGTTTGAGTTAGAGTCCGTGCGCAAGAGACGGCGTAAACTGATATTTTATTATTTTAGACAAATATGGGTTTCTTCGAAATCATGTGTGGTTAAAAAGTAAACAACAGTTTATGAGCACTGGCTGCCTTTCTTGTAATTAAAACTTGCCTTAATGCATAATGTGAATGATAAACGCATTTGATTTTAAAGTATTATGAGTTCTTACGTTTAAACGTTTTGAAACAAAACATAAGCTAAGTAGATATTTGCCATCAGAAAAAGCAATAAGATAAACTATGCATATTACTTATTTCACATAATAATATGAAAGAATACACCAATGACTAAACCACATTAATACTATATTTCGCTTTTATCAACGCTTTTCAGTTTCCAATAAATAATCCTATCTGCCTCTTAAAGAGCAAGTTATCAAAGTTTACCCAAGGATCAAAAACATGTCATCCGTCTCACTTAATCACTTGAAGCACTTTATTGCATATATTTAATATCAAGGAATACTAACTCACGGTCTTGTATCAAAAGATTATTCTGAACTTCAGTCAACATAAACGCAGTGTCACTTATCCAGTTCGAAGAGCACGAAAATATGAAATGTCACTACCATGTTTTGAGGGGGGGAAACAAAAGTTCTTGAATTTCGATTGTCAAACTTTTCCCGCGCGCGCACTGATGCGGTCCGAAACACGCGCGCATGCATGCGTCATTATTTACATGCATTTTGGTAAAAGACGGTTTGGCGGTGAGAACACGTGTGCCGAGTCTGTCGGTCCAGCGGTCATTGAGGATCTGGTATCAAAACTATACGGCGTGCCGCGCTGGATGTGTGCGGCCGAACCGGCTGGCGTGCGGCGGGCATACGAAACAGGCCGGCGACTAGTCTGGGCGCGCGGCTCGCCTCGTCCCTGCCATGCCGATGCCGCCGCTGAACGCTGAACGTCACGTCGCGTATAATTGGGTTACGTTTACGTGACGCGACCCGGTATCACGTCTCACGTAGGCTACTCGTGTTCTCGGGGTGTGACTGACCTAATTACTTTCGCTAAAATTTCAATTTTTTCTATCTTTTAGTTATTTTACAGATGCCTTTTAGACTAGCATTTTTTTGTACATTTTTAAATTTAATCCTTACATTAATTAGTGTGTAACTACAATACAATACAAGGACATTTTTTAAGTTAGCTTATGTCATTGATTCACTTTAGGGGGAAGTAAAGTAACTACGTATACTAAATTCTTTAAAAAACATCTCCAAACAAAGTAAGCTTATTGAGCTTTAAAAATTAAATAAAAATGCGAAGTTAGTTTAGTACTTATTCGAGGGTCCTTGGGAAAGTTCTTCAGTTACTTGATTTTAGCCTATAAAACACACACTCTGTATATTTAGACATTTACTATGGATAAGAAAGTTAACTATTGTTCATATGGCCAGTGCCACTACGCTTACACTTAACCTATTCTTAAAAAGTATCGCAGAAATTTAAATATTCTCACGCTTTTCATTCCGTATACCACCTATGACCTGACATTAAACGAACACTACGTCGTTTGTAGATAACTGTAATAATAATTCACACCACTCCAATGTGACACTCGATTCGTTAGAAATTGTATGAGTGTCAGTGGTGTAAGCGGTGTCTACAACGCTGGTTGGCACTGCAGTAATTGCTTTAAGAAATGACACAGGTGTGAATAAGGCCTAACGGTGTCTTGACTCTTAAAGGTCTTAAGGGGTACCTTACCAAAGTTTTAATTTAATGTTGTACATACTATAACAATAAATGAGATTTTAATTAAAATAATAGATTTTTTAAATAAGTAAACTTTGTCCATAATAAAACATCAAAAATTATGTAATAAAAATTCCAATTGTAAGAAACACTAACGTAATAAATTATACTTTACATAACACGATCATGATCTTGCATCTAATCAAAATTACTAAAAAATATAAGCCAATGTAGGGTTCCCCGTACAATATAAGGAGAACCCCAAGTTACTAGGGCGATGTTGCTCCTTGGAGGTCTGGTTATGGCGGCAGGATTAAGGGCTGGTCACCATGAAGACAGTCAGCCTGATTTACTGCTAAAGAAGGTACACTACCCCTTGAGTGAATTGAGTAAAAGGATGAGTGGATTAAAAAAGTCTTATTATTTAAAAAACAAAAGTCAAGTCACGAAAATAAAAAATTCAAAACCATATTGTTGGTGGAATCATCAATCACAAATTAATTACTTTAATCGGTTTTATTCAAGGTCTTATCATAGGTCTTGTCATATCATATGATTTGAATTTAGATTAGAGCAGTCACTGTAAAGTCATGCTAACTCTAGAATAGATAGAGACCTATATACATTGGTCTTGTCAAGTGGCCAACTTAGATCGACAACTTGAAGTAACCAGTAATTAGTGATAATCAATATTTATTCGTACATTCGTCTCAAGTTGGACAAGAACAGCTATACCGCAACAGCGCCGTTCGAATTTAAAACGCGGCCCGCTGATTGGCCGGCCGGCGCGCGCTGAAGGCGTGGGGCGTCGACCTCGGGTGGGCGTGCTTCGGTGATAAGGTGCGAATACTTCCGATTCTAGGTCAGTGATAGTAATAAATTAGTTCACTAACTGTTACAGAATATGCCTGTTTTATGACTGGAATCGTAGCGGAGTTGGCTTCGCCTACGGGACGAGGACTGTCGCCATGAAAGTAGCCACGTGAAGAATAACGCAGACTTACCGTAACTTACCGTTACTTAATGTCTTAACGTCATTTAATGTAGATACCCTTATCAAAGGAAATCAACAACAAAATCTCAAAAGAACTAAAGAAAAACAAGTATTTTTAGAAAATACATTTTAGTCTTACCTACAGGTGCCAGAACATTTATTTTGTACATGTAACTGCTAATACAGGGTAAGCAAAAAATTCATACATTCTACTTTTTCTTTTGACAGGGACTTGAAGCTCCCTTCACTTAATTTGTCACTGCTCGTTGTGATTGCAGTGAGATTATACTTAATAAATACTGTTTCGTACGAATCTAAGTGTTTTTTTTTACTATGTGGTCACACCTAACGTATAGCAAAAGTCATTAAAAATATTTATTAAAATAGTCCTCATAACGTCTACACACTCTCCCATCAATGGCAGTCTACTTCCAGCTCGCTTACAATTTTATATTCTGTCTTGCCGTTGCATTATAACCCTTCTTTTCAGAAGGATAGAAACTAAACAAATAGCAAGGGTATATTTGTGAGGAGCGAGCATTAGGTATGCGGGAGCCGTACACCATCAATCGATGCGGCCTGGAAATGAGAACTTCCGAAACACAAGAATTACCCGACCATTTTAAAATTTCTTAGTAAGGATTAAGATGAATTCCAAAGAAAAATATTTTTCAACACACTTGCTCATAAAGTGGCTCTATGGTCATCGCAATTAGGCACAGAATGACACCCATAATCAAACTGTGACTTTTTCATTGCTATAACTCACTAGTGAGTTATAGATTTTTTTTAAATTTTATTGGTTGAGTTGCTTTGTTCTTAAAAAAGTTTTTATTAAAAAAAAAAAGATCGTGTTCAAAAGAACAAATAAATTAATGTTCCTATTGCTTGCTCATTTCGTGCAACTTCTTATTTAAATAGATAATTTTAACTCGTACGTGTTTAATAAATAAAACTTTCACTCAAATATAACTTTTGTTTTCTCTGTAATAAAAGAAAACTTTAAATTCCCCATTTTGTACGTGGCAGAATAGGCGCAAATCCTATGCGCCGAAAATAAAAAAAAACCTCATCCCTTTAGTCTGTGGCCGATCGCGCGCATAGGAAAACTGATTAATTTTTCCCGCCATAGCGAAACATTTTTCACAACTCGTTTTCACTGTTGAAATAAAATGAGTTTTTATTGTTATTTTATTCACAAGTGTGTTGAAAAACGTCGTATGATACTCGTGTGTATTGATGATTACCGTCCTTGGCTCTCTTAACACCCTCGCCTACGGCTCGGGTCTCAATGGCGCCTCGACGGTAATCACCAATGTTACACACTAGTACCATAATGTACTATTAATTGATTCAAAAATTAAGTAAATTAAAAGTTTCATATTTTTCGTCCAATAATTATGATTTCACATAAAAGTATGAGCTCTATCGAGAACGACGTAAATCTTTACATAGAAGACACGAAGAATGCCGCAGAAGTACGATATACCTACAGATGAAACAACATAGGTATAGGAACCGGTAACTGGGGCTTCTACTCCACTGTACAAAATTGGCGAAATAGGTGATCAAAAGTCATAGAATAAAAGTTGGTCAGTGAGTGAGTGAGTAAAAGTAGTTGATCAGTATGATAAGTAGAAACCCTAGTTACCGGGTTTCACACCTATTTTGTAACATCCTATCCTGTATAGGTGACTTTTACTTTTGTGACTTTTACGTATTACAGTGTTTCTGCAGTCAATTATACCCGGGTAGAGATCGCTTCTAGCGATAAGACTAGCTTTGTACTCGTAATTGTAATATCTTAATTGGTGTTAAAATTCCTGTTGTGCAATAAAGCATTCATACGTCATACATTAAAGAAAGCGCGTACTAAATCTACTAATAACAGATTTACAAACACGAAAAGAATGTTTCTTATGCGGTAGGACTTTAAGAATAGTCGCTCTCGGTGGTGTATGAATAATTAAAATATACATATGATCGTAATCTTTCTTATCTAAAATATTGATCCCACGTTTTTTCCCCTTATTAATAAAATAAATTTTAAATATTTTCGATTTAACTTTTTATAAAATATTCTTCTTCGTGGTCTTAGGAATCATAATATTTTTTCTGGGGATATTAAATATCGAAAAGCTATAAAAAAGGTGAACGACGCTGTCTGATGAATTACAATAAAATCTCATCATCAGTCAGTTTTCACCTCGTAAATAAAATTGATTCTGATGAGGGGTTTTCTTAAACTACTTTTAGATGCAAAATCTAAAAATACCATACATCACCAAATTAGATTTTGTTCAATCCAGATTAATTTCTACGTTTGTAAAGCGCAATTCACGAAGCAAGCGCGCACCGCGCCGCCGCGTGGCCGATCAATAAGGAGACGTGATCGGTGTACCAACTTGTGCCACGCACTCCTGCGGGCTTTTTTCAGTAAAAACTCATCCTAATTCAGTCAGTTAATAATGTTACTTGTATGTTTGTTTGATGTTCGCGTTTCTTATTGAATGTTCCAAAAAAACTACAGCTTCGAAGTCATTTTCACGCTCCATATGGAATACACCTTCTGTTGCATGATAAAATTCCATCTTAATGAGTCTCATCGAAAATCCCTCTAGAATAAAAATACCGCTATAATAACCCCTCACTAGCGTAAATAATTCCATAAATCTCCCGCGCAGCCAAGACAGAGCAATATCAAATTCACCAGTTTAAGAGAAAAAGATTGAATATATGAAGCAAAGTCAAGTAGAAGCAATCGGACGGACGGGCGCAAGAAATCATTATTGCAGCGGTATCCATACAAATAATTGGCCCGTAAACATGTCAGGGCGGCGTCTCTGCCATGTATATTGCGACAGGGTTGCTACGTAACAGTCTCACGTCATCAACATCAGGTACAAAATAAGGTTCTATTGAAGATTATTTTATTTCTCCAATAGAAACTTTACGTGATTTAAAACAGACAGGAATCAGACAAGTATAAAATACTTTTATTCTCTTATGTACAATTGTACTTACATCCAAAAAACTTTTTGTAGACCATTGCTTCCATTTTGGTTCCCAAAGTGAACAATGGTCCATCTAAAAAACGTTATTAAACCATATAAAGATATAGCTAAGTCTTATTCAAAAAAGTATAAAAATACATTTGAAAGCCGTGGTTGGCTAATAATAGTATATTTTTCTATTAATATCGCGTTGTTATCTTTGAGTTTTAGCCACATAACGACTCTAGATTACACCTACATTAACTTCTAAGAAAAGTAACTGATGTTCATCGACAACCCTAACGCAGGTCTTCCGAATCCGTCACTGTCGTATCAATAGAGCGGGGCGACGCGATTTTTTCGCCAGTGATCGACGCGCGACAAGAGGCCGCTCTGCCATTGTGCGCGCGCGGCGCGAGCGGTCTCGATCGGTGATGAGCTGGCCCCTCGTGTCATTTTTACTCACCGTGTACCATTTATCCGTTCCAACGACGCAGCTTTAGTTGAGAATGGTAAACCGATCAACGCAAGAGCAAACGTCATTGAAAAGCTCCTTTACTGCAAAATTGTTAGATCTGTATCCTCCTACTTAGTCCAATCAAAACTGAATCTTCGTTTGCGTAATTGAAAATTTTTGTCTGTCTGAGGTCAGATCATTTACCTTTCATCTTATCTTACTATCATACAAAAACTTTGGTTAATAAACACTAGACATTTAGGATAAATACTTAGCCTACTTTGCCATGTTGTCGACAGGTGGCATCATTGTTCAACCTTAATTAAAATGTAATTAATGTACGCATCAATTAAACTCATCAGATAAAACAAAGCGGCATATTGATGCACCAATTAATGTAATTAAAAGCCATCGATCGTAAGTAGATACGATAAAATAATAACGAAATTCATCTTCTACCTTGCTGTGTACTTATACCAGCTACAGTTTGTTTGTGGTCATTACAGATAGGTAGACATTGTAGCGGATAGGCCAAAACCGTTGTGACCACATACTTCCATATTTCACAGTAACTTCAAGTTGGTACTTTATATCGTATATTTTGATTCAGCTAAGTATCCGTTTAAGTTTATGCCTAAACAAAATGCAGATACAGAAATACCTAATACATAAGAATCCTTGATTACCTGATTAAGAAACCACGCAATAGCGGTTTGATTACAACACACGCAATAACTCTTATTGCATCCAAGTATTTTATCTGGGAATATCGAAGATAAGCAGGGTATTAAATCAAACAGCGACGTTTTTTCAAACTCTATTCTTATTCATTAATGCTTTAAATAAAGCGGAAAAAGCGCTAGCGAGTGGGGGGCTGACATAAACCGTCCATCAGCAAAAAGTTGAATTCCTCAGTTTAACATAAAGCCAGTAAAAACGAAAGCTCTGCGATTGCTTTCCGATTTTCTGTACGATATTTCCGAGGATATTGATATTGTGAAACTCTGTGATGATCACTTGATGCCAATATTAATTTAGCCTTAACAACAAATCGACACATTTCGAGACGGACAATAAAATCCATGGAACAATCGGATAAGACATTGAGCAGCTTTTGTCAAAGCTAATAAGACAAGTGCAAAAAATACCGTAATTGTTTCACTCAAACAGTAATTTTGTGTCATTGTTCTTGAGAAATCCCAATTATATACAATTACATCTATATGACATTGTGTTGTTTCATTGGCCGGCGGATTCCTCTCAATCGATACTGCATCGATGCGGTGGATCATTGACATACTCCGCGCGCCCGCGCCGCCGCCGCCCGCTCGGTACCTTTGTCTCGATAAAAAGTGGAACAATGAGAAGAAATACTAACGAAAGATTATTCAAGAATACTCCGCTGTTATGAAGGGTAGGTGTGAAGAATTTGTGTTTGTTATACATTGACGCGACCGATCTACTGACGAGGCAGTCATTTTTATTTGTAGGTTTAGATTTAGTTGTTTACCAAGCTTAATATAAACGTTGGCACTTCAAGGCATCAAATTGTTTTGCGTTCCAAAGTAGTCAAGCCCTGTAGAAAGGACCCACCATACATACATACTGTGTATTTTAATCACCAAGTCAATGCGACTGAATCAAGTTCAATCACATGAAAGAGGACAACAATGGTCGGCAAGAAAACAAAAACAGTACGTATCTTTGAAGGATTTATTATAATTACTCTGAAATGGGTTGGTAATAACGCTTAGTATTGTGTGGTAAGCGCAGTCACCTCGATACGAGCTGAGTGTGTCGTTATCGACTTTTCTTGACACTTGTTTTTCGAATCGCCTCACCGCCTCCGCATTTCGATTAGAATTAATTTAATGGCCTCCACCAACAGCTTTGAAATGTTTTTATTTCCGACCGCTTATTTCATTTTATTCGTGCCAAAATGCAAGTATATTTATTTTATAAATACCTAAAAACTTACAAAGGAGAAGGTACGTAATTGATTCTCGGTTGCGAAAAACTCTACTGTAAAACTTACTTTGTTTATGCTGCAGCCGTAAAAGGGAATAAGTGTGAAAAATGGTGCAAGAACAAGGTATTCAATTAAAATATTTATCATTTTCTCACTTACGCCGCTTCAGCATTTGGCATTGAGTTATTTACGAGAGTGCCTGCCTACTGACTGATGCTCTGGCAGCATCGCACATTTAACAGTCTTTTTTTATATCTTTATTCTGGATAACATGAAAGTAATTAAATGATTATTTTATGCGTAACTCATAATTATTTCGTAAATTTATTTAGCATATTTCAAGGATTATTAAAAACTAGCTGTTGCCCGCGGCTCCGTCTGCGTGGATATTGTATTTGTGACTATTGAGTATGGCATGGAAATGTTATATGTTAATGTCATGTTACTGGTCGTCCAGTCCCAAACAAAAGGTGTCATGTATGCATTTTTATGCTTTTCAACCATAGCAAACCGAACAAAGGGTCCGAAAACCGAGCAAAGGGTCGTCCATTAATCACGTGATGTTTTTAGCAACTTTTTAGACCCCCCACCCTGGTGATATGTGCTGAGGTTTTAGACTACCCCCCTCACCCCCTACCCAAAATCACGTGTATTTTTTGGCACAAAATATTATCTTTAAATACTACCTGTATTTAAATGTAATGTAATTCTAGAAAATTAAGCACCGTGATTAAAATATCCTGGGTTGCAGGTTGTTTCTGACTGCCTGAAACCTTGAGTGAGTTAAAACAACGTAAAGACAACAATCCGACGTTTGGAACTTACTCTAGAAATCGCGCGTTCAACGAAAAAATAAATACACGTGATATCTCAATACAGATCAATTTTGTGTGAATTTTATCCAAATTTGTTTCGGCGTGAAAGTGTCACAAACGTGTTAAAGTAAAAATTTCACTTTTTAGCCATTCCTACGGGAACCCTCAAATTTTCTGGGATAAAAAGTATCCTATATCTATTTAGTTACCAAACATGTACAAACGTGATAAAGTAAATATTTCACTTTTTAGCCATTCCTCAAGGAACACTCAAGTTTTCCAGGATAAAAGTTATGTTAACCGAGTGCTTTATCTATCTATCTACCAAATTTCAACCTGATCCGTTCATTAGTTTCGGTGTGAATATGGCACAAACGTGATAAGGTAAATATTTCACTTTTTAGCCATTCCTCCGGGAACCTTCAAGTTTTCCGGAATAAAAGTATTATTGTTAACGGAATACCTTAACTATCTACCTACCAAATACCAAATTTCATCCCAATCCGTTCAATAGTTTCGGCGTGAAAGTGGCACAAACGTGATAAAGTTTTTTTTTCAATGGCAGAGGTGGCAAACGTAAGCGTTTACCGCCGCCCATAGACACCCGCAACACCTGAGGAGTCACAAGTGCGTTGCCGGCCTTTGATATAATATTTCACTTTTTAGTCATTCCTCCGGGAAACTTCAAGTTTACCGGGATACAAAGTATCCTATGTGTTAACCAAGTGCTTTATCTATCTACCTACCAAATTTCATCCCAATCCGGTCAGTGGTTTCAGCGTGAAAGCGGAACAAACAAACATCCATACTTTCGCATTTATAATATTATTATAATATTATTATTATATTATATTGTTATTATTAGTGTGATGTGATAGTGTGATGTGATGTGATATATACTTCGCCTCGATCACGTAGATTTACTCACTACAGATACGGCCTGGATATTGTATGATGTAACAGTTAAAGTATGAAATTATCTTAAGTCAAAACATTTCAGATTCGATTGCGATAACTGATACATAATTAGGTATCTACTTACACTGAAAAAAAAAAGAGTTTGAAATTATTTTGCGCAAAGAGATTCTGATGTCTTGGATTTATGTCTTACTGCAGAAATTATATTTTTTATAACGAAAGTTTCGAGTCTCACACTAAACATATGACATTCTTGAGGGCCGATTCAAGAAACTCATACTCTCCATTGAAAAAAATATTTCATGGTGATATGAAACTATATTTTCTTGAATAAAAAAATTGTTTTTACCCTGACAACTGTTATTTTAGGAGTCACTGGGGAAACGTCAATCATAGCAATAAGTAACAAAATCCCTATTTAAAAAGTATATTTAAACAACTATTTTAATAAATATTTTGATTAACTTACCTGTTTTCAAATCAAATCAAATACTCTTTATTTACTACAAAAAACAAAAAAGTACATACAAAAAAAAAGAAGCAAGTAGTACGAGGGTGAATCAAAAAGCTCTTGGAATCAATATGAAATAATTGACCACGCTGAATACGTTAAAAACAACCGACTTCAATCGCAACAACTCCAATTTTGATATGTTTTTGGTGATTTTCTCAAAAACCGCTGAATCGATTTCGATAAAATTTATATGGGACCACCTGTGAACCCTTTTAAAGAAAAAAAGAATTTTCCAAATCGGTTCAGGCGTCTTCGACTAATCGGTGAACATACACAAAAAAAAGATTCCGACGAATTGAGAACCTCCTCCTTTTTTTTGAAGTCGGTTAAAAATGAAAAAATGTAACAAAAATATTTTATTTTTCTACGTGATCTCCCTCTAACGCAATACATATAGAATAACAGCTTTCTAATTTTCTTATTCCTTGCGAAAAAAAAATATGTTTCTTGATTCTCGAAAAACTCCTCTACGGCAGCCATAACCGCGTCGTCATCGTGATATTTAGTTCCATGAATATGCTCTTTTAACTTTGGAAATATGTGAAAATCACTAGGGGCTAAGTCCGGAGAATATGGAGGGTGGTCAAAGAGATTGAAGCCAGCACAGCGGATTACATTGAGCGCAACTGCCGATCGATGACCTGGAGTGTTATCGTGAAGAAACAACACGCCCAACGACAGTTTTCTACGACGTTTTTCTTTAATTACTTCACGCATATTCGAAATTAAAAATTAAATTTGCATATTAAGATCCAGTAATTGTCTGGCCTTTTGGCATGTAGTCAATGAAAAGGATTCCTTTATTATCCAGAACACTGAGGCCATAACTTTGCCAGCGGTAGGAGCAACTCGAAATTTCTTTACAGATGGAAACGATGGTCGTTTCCAAGCCATGCTTTGTCTCTTAGTTTCAGGGTCAAAATGGTGGACCCACGTTTCATCTATGGTGACAACACGATGGCAAAATTTATACGGATCATGCTGGAATATTTCGAGATTACGCTTAGAAATTTCTATACGTCGCTTTTTGTTTTAGTCGGTTAACATTCGTGGCACCCATCTTGCCGACACTTTTCTGAATCCCAATGAATCAATTAAAATTGATTGAATGCTACCAAATGATATATTTAGGATCTCAGCTAAATATTTTATGGTTATTCTTCTCTTTCAAAACCAGCTTCTCAACCTTTTTGACATTTTCTTCCGTAACGAAGGTTGAAGGACGGCCTCAAGGCGGGTCATCTTTACAGCTTAATTTACCTCTTTTAAATCCAGCCACCCAGTATGCAACCGTAGAATAGGGTACATCATCATCCCCTTATGTCTTCTCAATGTCCTAAAAAATTTCCTTCGTAGACATTTTTTTCAGGCAAAGATACTTTATCACCGCACTTAACTCACTTTTCTCCATAATTTTGCGTTTTTTTGCAACAAAATAATTAATTGCGCTCGAAAGAAATGATAAAATCAAGTGAAACTTGGCATAGACATTTTTTTTTGTTTGGTTCTTTCCTGCTTTTGCAAGGCTTCTCTGGCCATACAGCCTATTCTTACGTAGTTTGCTCTTCTCTAAATATTTTTCTATTTCATTTGAGTTCTCATTTATCAGTTTCTGTCGTCTTTAACTTTTTCTCTATTCTTCAACAAAATGATAGCACTTTTGATGAAGATTTCATGGACTTCTTGAGAGCACTCGAAACACAGTCTACACACTTTTATTTCATTATCCTACATATTAGACACTTAAATGGCACTTTATTGAACAATACACTATCAATATTATGCATTAAAAACCACGATATCTATTTTTTCGGATAATAAAACAAAAATGACAAACTCTTGCCGCGAGTTCCCGCCAAAAAGTCCTTGGCATAGACATTTTTTTTTTGTTTTAATTTACCCCGAGATGGGGACTTGGCATAGACAATGTGTGATTGACACTTTTTAAAACGAATATTGAACTATCCCCAAAAAGATTTTATATATGTATATGCGCTTCTAAGAACTTTTTGATTCACCCTGGTACATATGTCTTATCGCTAAAAGCGATTTCTTCCAGACAACCGATTTTCCGAACCGAACAACCGTTTTCTAACCTCAATTTTGTTTGATTTTGATCCTTTTGAAGTACCTACCTTACATTTAAATCGCTCATCATTATCAACAATCAAGAATTTGAAAGCAATTCTCAAACTCAAACTCAAAACTCAAAATGTTTTTTATTTAAGTAGATGCTTTACACATGCTTTTAAATCGTCAATATTTTTTTTCTCTCAATTTTTTTTAACTTCCTATATTGACTAATCAGCTGGTCGATTTGAATGACATCCTAAAAAAATGTTTTTTGGGCATTTTAGATAGTGAGCGCATCGAAAATTATTTATGAAATCAAATCAAACTTACACGTTCGATTTTTGTATAGGTATATATATTACTCATATAACATTCAAAAAAATATAATTCGTAAATATTTTACAGTTTTAAACATCATTAGAACAAATAATATCCCTTTCGGAATCGGAATCAATTACTTACCACATTGTAGAAATAAAGGAGTAAAATGTTGTGTAGAAACCCCACATTGTAATAATTATCTGTTCTACATTATCTACTAAGCACCGTGTATAGGGATAACACACAACTTCTCTTCCATCTCACCCAATATTGTCGCCCGTCGCTGACCATCTCCGAGGTTAGCCATCATTGCAGTATTTTATACGAACTTACGTATACCTATACTCCCCAAGTGCTCGGATTAGGTTTGATTTACGACGTCAACTGTCGAGGTGGATGGCGCGCCTTAAGTCGGGAAACGTCCTTATGCCATTACACCTCCCTCTCTACATGCGGCTATTAGATCGGGCCATGAATACCGCGGGCTACGGTGAGACAGACGAAGGTCAGTCGAGCGGGTTTGACGACAGTTTGAGTGGGTGGTTTGAACATGCATAGTAGATTATAGTTACTTTAATCATGAATTTGATATTCTGAAAATTAACATAGAAATATGTACAATATAAATTTGTTAATCGTTAACTCTACAGTTTTCAGTATTTAATAAAATATGACATGTTTTTTCTGTAGAACCTTTCTTTTGCAAACATAGTTTATCGCATAATTGCTCTGATTTTTGTATGTAGTATTGTTGTATTTTTAATCCGCATTTACTTTGAACTATCAGAAAGGTTTTGGTTGGAAACGAATAAACCCTTTAAGTAGCTTTCCTCTTGGCCCGCTTCTTACATCCTCGTAGTACTGTGCGAGCACATGTCACCCAGAGCAATCGTATCGCACTTATACTATGGCTTTTTCAATATCATCCCCGCAAAAACTGACCACTGCCCCTCGCTGTGACGGAAAAACAATTTGTGTACAAACTAACCGCTTTTCTTTTTTATATTATTTTTTGTTGAAACAAACGGCTTTAGATTCTAATCGATTTCTTGCTGCCCACCGATATCGAATGGTTTGTTATTATAAGTATGTATTGTGTAATTTTGCTATATTATACATAATGAGTAAGTATGTATAGCAATTAGTTAGTAGTGGTGAAACAAAAAAAGCAGTTGATTCCTGAATTAAAGTTAAGTACCTTGAAACATAATAAGTTCGACAGAATAATCTTATAATCCTAGATAGCGTTAAGGCTTACACTTTTATAAATTATATACAGTATTATATAGAATGAAAAAAATTGTCAAACGGGGAAAATACAGTTAATTCCTGAATTAAAATACTTTGAAACATAATAAGTTCGAGACTCAAAGAAAATAAAGCAGTAGACGTCAGAGAAATCTTCGTCGTAGATACATAGAGAGTATTGCAGAGTGATAAAAATTGTCTAGGCTTACGTCAGGTATGTCGAACTTGTGGCTCGCGGCACTAGTTCCTTTTTTCCGGCTGCCATGTGCTGAAACTTAGAACTTTAGGATCTGGCAGCTGGAAAATGCGGCCCACTACTTACATCAGAAACAAACATAAGAAAATCTCTCCATAGTTTTGCAGTTCGCTAGAATTGGAAAATTTTCGAGCCAGCTTCACTGACCCCATTCTACATCCGTACTATTTTAAGTTTATTTGTATTTTTTTTACTCATTTTTTTACTCAAGCTTATAATTTTAGAATAATGTAATTCAGAATATCTAAGTCCTCAGATAATCGAAAAGTTTGTACGATTTCAGCAAGGTGCTAGCAAACATTTGTTCAGTTTCGTGCTTGAACGGCTCTCTATAAATATCTGTACTTCTAAATAACATTATATATTTATTTTTAACCGTTGTGTTTCATTTTACTCTGCATATGTTTGTGACCTATACCTTATCACATCGCGTTATCACGTCACAACATCCCATAAAAACAAAGGAATCCCACGTGCCAGTCACTAACATAACACGGCGTTAGCGACCATCATCATCTTACGAGGGCCGAGGGTGGTAATGAAATAAAAAGTGGGCCCCTTCCCACCTTCGGCCACGGGCAGCGGGCAACCGGGACGCGGATCGCATAATAACATGGAGCTTATGGGAGAAATGTGCTTTGGTCGGGACTAAGATTGAAAAATGGGGAAAATTTAATACTATACCTACTATTTAAAATAAAAACCGGCCAAGTGCGAGTCGGACTCGCGCACCGAGGGTTCCGTATAAATTCATAATCACACATGTCTTGAACTCTTATATTTTTTATATTTGAGTTGATTGAATGAAAGGTAATTTTCGGATTACGATTTATAACGTATTAAAAAAACTACTTACTAGATCTCGTTCAAACCAATTTTCGGTGGAAGTTTGCATGGTAATGTACATCATATATTTTTTCTAGTTTTATCATTCTCTTATTTTAGAAGTTACAGGGGGGGACACACGTTTTACCACTTTGGAAGTGTCTCTCGCGCAAACTATTCGGTTTAGAAAAAAAATATATTAGAAACCTCAATATCATTTTTGAAGACCTATCCATAGATACCCCATACGTATAGGTTTGATGAAAAAAAATTTTTGAGTGTCAGTTCTAAGTTTGGGGAACCCCCAAAATTTATTGTGTTTTTTTTCTATTTTTGGGTGAAAATCTTAATGCGGTTCACAGAATACATCTACTTACCAAGTTTCAACATTATAGTTCTTATAGTTTCGGAAAAAAGTGGCTGTGACATACGGACGGACAGACAGACATACAGACAGACATGACGAATCCATAAGGGTTCCGTTTTTTGCCATTTGGCTACGGAACCCTAAAAAGATAATACTTATCCAGGGACAAATAACATACGGTGACCTAAGTTCAAGCATACTTAGAACTAAAACGGGAACCCCCAAAATTTATTGTTTTTTTTTCTATTTTTGTCTGAAAATCGTAATGCGGTTCACAGAATACATCTACTTACCGAGTTTCAACAGTATAGTTCTTATAGTTTCGGAAAAAAGTGGCTGTGACATACGGACGGACAGACAGACAGACAGACATGACGAATCCATAAGGGTTCCGTTTTTTGCCATTTGGCTACGGAACCCTAAAAAGATAATACCTATCCAGGGACAAATTACATACGGTGACCTAAGTTCAAACTTAGGTTACCGTATGTAATTTGGTTAGGTATTTCCTGTATTACGGGAATTGTAGCAGCCAAAATGCCTCATTATGGTTTCCTATTAGATAGGTAGTTCCTTTATTTATTCTGTTAAAGTAAAATTGTATAGAAAGAAGGCAAGACAGTCACAAAAATGGACACAATAGTTACATAAAATTTTTGAATTTCCGGCACAGTAAAGAATTTCCGGTAATGCTGGTAATGCTTCTTGCTTCTTAAGTCATAGAGTTGCATAGGAACCCTAAAGTAGGATCCAAAGTATTAAATAAACCCCAAGACGTGTCATTCTGTATGTAGTATTGGAGTATAAGCTATGCTCCTCTTATTCAGATCACATTGAGATACACTCTCTACCATCCAAGGCCAACGTGGACCATTCGGATGCTACGCAGCATTGCCAGCAGTCTCCACGTAGCCGCCGCGCCCCCGCATCGCACCCGTCACGTCACCGTCACGCCGCCGCCGCCGGATCGATGCCGGCACGTGACCGCCAGACGACCAGTTAAAATTGTACCATTCCGTGCCGTAGTCGCGTACCTTGCCCGTTTTACTGCTAAACTTTAATGTGACTGAAATGTAAGGGTCCATATAACAACTATGTGGAAAAGTTTTGTACGTACAGTAGTTTGCATAACAAATGGATAAGCTAGGTATTATAGATGTAGGCACGTATCAGTTGTACATTTTGAAAATAAAGAAATGATTAAAATCACTGGTAGCCAGCCAGCTATCATAAACTCAGAAAGTGACCTACCACCTACCAAACTGGATCTCACAAAGTTGGATTCCACCGGGAATCGATCCCGTAACCTCCAGATATGAAGTGAGTAACTAGTGACTACGTTAATTTATTAAGTGATCTATTATAACTCTAGGTACTAGTACCGATAGTGCACCTTACTTACTTACTTACTTACAACGTACTTACATTCGCCGTTTTATACAATATACCTACACACCAGTGTACTTATAATATTTTACCAACAGACGATCCACCAACGTGAAAGTTCATAACCAAGATATAAGACTAACCAGTACACGCTACAATTTATTATTTGATCTTCCTTCAGTGTTAAAAGTTTTTCATTACCAATCACCCCCGAGCTTATATTACAGCCTACGAAGCCTCCACAGGGCTGACGGCTCATTCCGGTCACGTTTCACAGACGTGGGCGCCGAATGAATTACTACGCTCTCGTGTATCTACTATTTGGCGAATTCATGAAAGATGTTCTAAGGATTGATGGGAAGGTGGAACTAAAAAACTACTTCTGCTAACATTGATTTTTCAGGTGAACAAATGTTACTCTTTTGCTGAACTAAAAGGTGTTAAAAATGTTTGTGGTGTTTAAATCACATGTGGGTGGTCTTAGGAGGGGTAAACTGTCTGGAGCCTTAAACTTAACAGCACAGCCTATATGATGATATGTAATGTAATGAGCTGCCTTTATGCGCTTGACCCTTTTTGGATAAATTCAGTATACTCATAGCCGGGTGCTACCTCTACCCTACTACGAGTACCGAAGCACGCAAAATTGGATCATGTCTTAGCTACATGTGGCTACATACAGAAACAGTCGATCTCCTCTTTCCTATCGTGTCCTGTTTTAATTATAAACGAATAATATATTAGGCTTTAGATTATATTTATACAGAGTGTTAAAAAAGTGCGTCGGTTTTAAGAGGTTAGGCAGAATCAAACAGTCAATCAATCCAGGCCGATTTCGGCTTCGGCGACTGCAATCACTTATTAGAGCGACGTTCGTGTGCTCTAATGTGACTGACGTAGCGAATTTTAGCTGAGAATGTGCGGCTACAATCACAGCACGTCAGCACTCCTCCGACGAAGTTATATTGTATGGCCGCTGGTGGTCGGGCCTTCAACTCGTCACGCTTAGCATCGAGTTCCGCACGCCGCTGTGTCTCATAATCAAACACCGTAGTGTTAACAGTATGCATCCACTGTGTCCGATCTTCTGCCAAAGTTTCCCAGTGAGATGGGTCTATGTCGCATCTTTTCATGTGGCGCTTCAGCACATCTTTAAACCGCAGGAGTTGGCCGCCTTGGTTCCGCTTCCCTACCTGCAGTTCAGAGTAGAAGATGCGCTTTGCAATCCTCTCACTGGGCATTCGGCTGACGTGCCCACACCACCGCAGTTGTCGCCTCATTATATATGCCTCTAGTCCGCCGACATTCGCTTGTCTGAGAACAAGAATCAAGAAATAGGCAGAATCAAGTAAGTACATATAGAGTACAGGAAAAATATTGAAAAAATCCGATATATATTTTTTTTTAATTTCCCATATTAAATCTGAATAGTGAATCAAGAATTTGTATGGGAAAATGGAATAGAGAATTGTAGATCGGTTTTTTACTCGCACTGTTTTAATCATAAAACGATACTTCACCTTTCCGCCCTTGTTGTATTTTTTTTACCTAAAAGGTCCAGAACCACAGCATACTCAGTAAATTTTCCCTGAATCAGTCAATTGAAAATAAAGGTGATGGTATAAAAAAAAAACAGTAATCGATAAGAACTAACTGTATGCCAATAAATTCCTTAGAATTAGCAGAAGTCCTAACCCCCAAATCAATGGGGAATCGCAGCTATAGGACTGGACAGTATATAGAAACACTACATTTGCTTGAGATTTTCGTAACTTTAGCGGCTTCATAACATTAATATTGGCGGTAAGATTTTAGATAAGAAGGTGGCACCTGGCCAGGCGGGTTCAAAATACAGTCTTACAAAGTTGGACCCTGCCAGGAATCAAACCCGCGACCTCGTGATGTTTTGAAGTTTAGTACCAAAATCACATTGTAATGACGTAGACTATACTATCAACAGTAAATACAATAAAAATAATCTCTTCCAGGCAACTGTTCTTTTTATTATCTATAGTGTCGTTATTGTGTCATTTCAATTGATAACATTAGTGATTTTAGTACTAAAGTTATGAAAATCTCAAGGAGATTCCCCATTGATTTGGGGGTTACCACTTATGTAGGATTATTTAGTTAATGCTAAGGAATCTATTGGCACACAGTTTGTTCGTATCGATGCTGGGTTTTTGGTCCATACATTGTGGACCTTCTTCTGATACTTTCTTGAATCAAAAAATATATTTTATTAGAAGCCTAAGACACCATACAGAATTTTAAACTCAATGAAAATTTTACAGTGGCTTTTAGTTTTGAAACAATATAATTAAAAAAAATTCTTATACGACGTCGAATTGTTTTTGCGATGATTTAAAATTTTGCTTGCGGAATGTTAAGGTTCATAAATATAAGCCACTGTGAAGTTTTCAGAGGTGTTATAAAATTGAATATTTTTGTTGCCTCTTTCTTTTTTTAACTATTTTTATAACACCGATATCTCTATATCGGCTGCAAAGCTCCAGAAACATGTCCTACCTTTAGATGATCCCTGGCTACGAGTGGTAGCTCTCTGGTCAAAAAACGCTCATAATTTTAGACACATAATTTTAATATTAGTGGGGCACCATAACTCATAGTAGTGGGGGCATCCATAAATTACGTCACACGTTAAGGGGGGGGGGGGGGGGGGGAGGCGTCAACGAAGTGTGACATTATGTGACAAGGGGTAGGGGAGAGCATAAACGTTGTGACGTCACATAATAAATAGTAAAAAAATACAATTTTAGAATTTCTGTTTTAATTTATTCAATTCTGGGCGAAAAATTGCAAAATATGTGACGTTACACCAGGGAAGGGGTTGGTCCCACAAATGTGACCATCTGTGACAAGGACGGGGGGGGGCTCAATAAATCATGAAATTCATGTGACGTAATTTATGGATGGCCCCTAACAAGCTTGACTGAAATATATTATTTGTCAATATTAGTAAGACCTTGGCCCTTGACTTAAATAAGTAAATATCCGTAAATACTCGTATGGAAACCAAAGTTAGTACTTTGTTCACATGTATAAATTTAAACACCTAGACTGACACAGAGCATACAAAGCTCATCATAAAATCAACATAACATAGAAGCCCGGAGAGCTCTAACCACTACAGCACCACCGAGACAGTTGATCATCTCACCGTTATTAAAATAATTATGAAAAATTTCTTAAAGTGACAGAAGAAGACTACGCGTAGACGCGATATGTCTCACAGAACAACTGAAGCAAACGCCAGACGTAGGCAATATAATACATAACGTAGCTATGTTCTTAACCCACGAGTATATTTCATTATAGGAATAACTTCATTACTGATATACCAAGCATATAATAGGGTTAAATCCCTCATTTTGCTCGTGAAAATATTTTTATGGGCATAAAGGAATGCCATCAAATGGGTCTCGAGTGCCGCCTCTCCTCCCCTTGACATGATCATGATTTAATGCTTTCGCTGTGTCTAATTTCATTGTGGTAAATGACAGATTATTGAGTGTTTTTTCTTGATAATAACTGAAATTTTCAACATGACTGAAACTGTCAAACTGTAAGCTGTTTAGAAGTATTAGACACTAACAGATTATTTCAGTGTTTTTCTTGATGATGCTGAAATTATCAACATACTGCAAGTGTCAACGTGGTAAGCTATTTAGGAGTATTTTTTTTGGGAACAGTTGTGTCGGTGTACAGATACCCATATTACATACATATTGTATTATTTGCCCATAATATCTCGCATTTCACCATTCTGAGAGACTGTACTCGTAGAGTAGACTCGTCGGTTACGTATGATGGATTAATTAAAACTAGTGATGAAACAATTACAGGCTTTTGTTACATAACAAAAAAGTTGTGATGTTACTACAAATTTATGGTTTTCGGACTTTTCTCTTTACTTGTGCTATAACACATTGCTTCTTGCCCAATTTCATAATTCTAAGTCAACGGGAAGTACCCCATAGGTCTTGATTCCTATGCGAGTGTCCAAATATGCGGCATAAACGGCCGTATCTCTTGATTGCGTTGGCACAGAAGTTTGATTCTTTTCACAACTTCAAAGGATTGCAGGCCTGAGTATTTGATATAAATTTCAACTTTCTAACTCTAAACGTCCCTGAGAAACAGAGTCATGACAGACAGATAGACGGATAACGAAGTAATCCTGTAATATAAGGGTTCCTTTTTCCTTTTGAGATACGGAGCCCTAAAAATGGTAATCGTAATTGTTAAAATAATTGTCTTAAACGAGTCAATTACAGTTAATCGGTAAAATGCGAATAATAAATTGCCAATTACAATTAATTGTATTTGTTTCGTCGCTAATAAAAACCTATGCCATATATATATATATATATATATATATATATATATATATATATATATATATTCTTTCTCGGCAATCTAATAAAACGTATTACAATAAGTTTAAAAAACGAGTAAACTTACAAGTTTACGAGATTTTTACACATAATCAAAATTTTACTGTTTCAATGAATATAAAACCTTTGTTAATACCTAATCAAAAAGTAACCAAATCAAAAAGTAACACCCCATTTGATAATAAAACAAATGTCGAAGTTCATTTAAACGCAGATCGACATTGGCAGTAAAACGAGAGTTTGTAGAGATGTAACTTAACTGCCGGCGTAATTTGCTATAAAAACTTTTTTACACTCGACATCAAGGTAAACCCACAGAATCGAATGATGTTCATATTCAAACTGATCAAAACAACTTAGTAAAATAAAAACCAAAGAACTTAGCACCGATGAGGTCGTATTATAAGTTCATTGATAAAAATACGTATTCACGATAAAAGTTAGGATGTTCCATAAACATTGATAAGTGTTTACCTATCCACAATTTTTTCCTTTCTCCAAGTTTGAAGAAGTTGCTTTAAGCCGGAAATTTTAAATGAAAATTTTGAATGAAATTACAAAACCTTTCTTTATAATCTACTTCTCTCTATTTTTTTTGTCATAGGTGGCAAACGGTCATTTTATTTTTCATACAATAAAGTAATTAGAATTTAATTAAATGCGCGGGTACGCATATACGCATTCCGATTAGACCGGTAATTGATAAAAGCCACCATTAAAAAGAACGAAACATTTATAAAAATGATACTTATCTGGTGTGCATTTTTGATGGATTCAAAAAAGGAAGAACTCCAATCGTTGATCATTCTTTTAATTCATAAAATGCATCAGTCAGTCGATTTCAAACGGCTGTAGCACATCACTAGACCTTAGTGCCATAATTCTTGCCCGCACCTCATTTGCATTGCTTTATTGGATCGCGGCGGAATGGAGAAAAATTCGTTGTCTTTCGAGCTTTATAATTAAAGATGTTACTGGTGTTACGTAAAGGAAAAATCTTGAATTATCTGCAACAAACGTTTAAGGCAATGATGATGATAAAGTTGGTTAATGCCAGTATACCTTGGTAATACAATAAATAGGATCACGGTACTGGAATGGGGTATGTGCGAGGCTATGCTGGGGTATGTATCAGGCTATGCTGGGGTACGTATGTGCCAGGCTACGCTCTGATGGGATCGTTCGCTCTGACAACAGGATAACCTATGGTTCGCAAGTGTTATGAAATAAAAGTCCCCGCGAGTGGAGTATAAGCCTTACGTTCCTGAGCTAAGGGTGGGAAGGAACCCGTGCCCCAGCAGTGAGGACGATATGAAGTGTTAACACTGAAAGGGGATGTGAGGTTACCCTTGTATCGGATAGTTACAATGAAACGCAACCCTGAACACACTATGAAGTATGAACGCTACACCCTCTAAACTACGAACGTGTTTGTTAAAAGTGTTTGATATAAGTGTTTATCTCCAAGTGTAGGGTGTAATTAGCTGAGATTTTAAAAGTATTGGCAACATCCAAAGGCAATAAAAAATATGTAGAAGTGGGTATCAAATTCTTACAGATAGTGTGGACGATTTGAATGCGAATAAAATAAAATTGGGGTCTGAATATAAGATTCTATAATACTGGCTTGAGCTGTGTAATAATTTTTGCGAATAAATTACTATGCCTACTCCTGCGAATACTGGATAATGAAATAAGTAGTGCTGCAAAAAGTGTAACTAAACTTTTATACCAATATTTTTATATCGATTTTTTTAAAGAGGTATTGAATATTCTAAAAATAGCGATGTAAAATCTGAACAAATTACCAAAAATACGAAACGGGCGAATAAAAACACTAAACCGGCGACTACAATACCTACACCCTTGACAATGTGTATTTTTGAAGTTTTAACGTTTTATTTAAAAAAACACTTTTAACAATATTTTGCATCTGAGTTGTGTCAAAAACTATTATTGATGGCAATAAAACAATTTGAAATCATTTGTTTTATTTTTATTTTGAGATTAGCTGGTGTACCCCGGCTTCGCTCAGGAAGTTGATATTAGATCGTGTGGTAGTTGGAATAAAAGTGAAAAGCGAGGTATTTTCTTTTTATTAAAAACATATTCTAACTATTTACATTCTGCTAACAACCCATATCGTCCCCACTGCAGGCCACGGGGCTCTTCCCATACCTGGAAGGTTAGGACATACTCCACACAAGGGGGCCAAGTCTGGATTGGTGGAAGTTGTGGATCTTGCGGCCAACCCCAGTGTCAGAAGTTTTCAAGACGCCTATAAGGCCTCCGACATGGCTGAACGACTAACATCTAGCAGATAGCAGCCGACACGGAAACGGTCGAGCTAAATGCTACTAACAGTCAATCACATCCAGGTTATGACCGTGTCTGTTGTTAGTTAACTTGCGTGATCGACGTGACCACGCAAGCCGCACTGAGCCACGTTCACTTCTGCTACAGTACTTGTTAATAGACAACATTTTTCTTTTGTTACCCGGGTTATAAATGTACAAATCTTTCGAATTCCTTAATCGAGAACAAGCTATACGTATACGTAAGTATAGCTGACCATGAGAAAAGCAGGAGTCTTTGTTTCAGAACATTCCACAACATTCGTGTGTTCCCTCATGTATCGCATTAGATGGAGTTTTTATTTATTATAAGTGTAAATATTTTATTGTTTATATTCTTTAAGCTGAGTTTTGTGTTTTTTGGAAGTAGCTACTAATATGTCATGATATGTTTATCAAATTTTCCTGTTGATTATTCAACCTCTAGCAATCCGGAATTGGCCCCCGTGGGTGTAGAATGGCCTAACCTTTCCGATATGGGAAGAGACCCGTGCCTTTGCAGTGGGGACGATATGGGTTGTTAACGAAACCCCAAATGTTAATATAATAGGAGCACAGCGTAAATAATAATGATTTAAAAAATCTTTATAAAAATATGAAACATACTCGTAACGTTTTCGCTGAAATAGAAATCCAGCTGCTCAAACATATACAGGGTGTAACAGAAAGGTGTGATAATACTTCAAGGTGGGCTTTTACCCATCAAACTGAACAACTTTTGTTCTACAACTTTGTTGAAATCGCAAAGAAATTTTCGGACTTTTCATACAAACTTGGTTCGCCAGCTAATCGATTTATATGAAAAGTCCAAAAAAAAATTTGCGATTTGATCAAAGTTGTAGAACAAAAGTTGTTCAGTTCGATGAGTAGAAGCCCACCTTGAAGTATTATCACACCTTTCTGTTACACCCTGTATATCTTTTATGCTTCTCTTTATTAGCTACTAGTTTGGTCTTTAAATGTTAATGAAAATCGGTTTGATGGTTTTTTGATTTGTATAGTAACATTTTTTGGCAAACCAGTTGATTGATTTGTAAGTATAAAAATAAAAACGTCATGATTTCAGAAAACTCGTAAAAAAAGTTGTTCAGAAGAACTGAAGTGAAGAAGACTGTAGGACCAGTTTACGACTCCTATATGTAAGTACCTATTTTGTACCCTGTATAGATCTAGATGGAAATTCAAAGTTAATATTCTTGTAACAAAGTCGATTTAGGTAGTACTTACGTGATTTATTTACATTTATTTAGATGTTTTATTGAAATCGGTATCTCACCTAGTACAATCTGTAAAGCAATCCGAAGATTAGACGATAGATCAGAGGCGGTTGGTCATAGATCGAGGTAACTGCGCAATGCCTCGTGCAGAAACATAAAATTGAATCTTTAATCTCACGGAATCCATAGATGTCTATCACGCTAACGATAAATGAGGGGTAATTTAAAAAAGCCTTCTATTTCTATAATACAATGAAAGCTAGACCTACAACAGAAAGTGTTACTTATTTATTATAATACGTGGTTTCAGTAGTACTAGTCTGATAGTCACAGCATAAGAGGTACACAATACTCGTACAAACGTACTTAAGTAAACTCTTCTGTATGATGAATTTCATATTCGTCATCAATATTTTTTGCATACATATATTTTTTCAGCAAAAGTCGCATTGGTGTTAAAATTGAGGCTATTTAATTAAACCTGTGTTAAATACAGTAGGTTCTAGTGACAGGCGTTCGATAATAATAACGGCTAGTCTTATAATGATTAAAAGTTTTCTTGCTTCGTTTTCATCATTCTGTTTCATTAGGTAATTGCAAATTCAGCCCTGTTACAAATGGTTTTTCTTGTTTTGTTTTTAAGTGTATTTTTATGACACGCTACGTAATTTCATCAGTTGCTGACAAAAAAGTTTTCATATAGCGGTTTATCTACCTTGTTGCCTGCGTACCCACACAAAACTAAATCTGTAACATTTTTCAGCAACAAAATTTATAGGTTCTCAATTGAATTTCACGGTTGATTTGAGCAGACTCGCTTGAAAAATCCTTCCGGTTTTCGAATTCGGAAAGCATCTATCAAAATGATGGCGGCACTTGGTTGGGAGACTACACTACAGACCGCGGCGGTGTTGCTCGCTTAAACGAAGGGTCGCCATGTGTCAAACGGGAAATAGTTATTTATGGCTACCATTCACAAATTGCATTCGTGGACGATTGATATATTGGAATGTTTTATATGTAAATGTGACTGTGAGATAAATAGCTTGGCCCAGAAACAGAAATAGTATGATTTAGTGCAAGAATCAGATTTTGGAGAGAGTAGGTACCCAAGTAACACAAATGGGTTGCACAAGGGCTTTATACCGTATCCGATTGCGTCTTACAGCTGTAACTTGTTAGTTCCATAGCGCGCTATAGAACCTTTATAAACCGCTTATGCCTCCAGGGGGTGCCAATTTTTGTCAGCCTACAATTCTAGCGGAACTGCTTAACAGTCAGGAAAATATTCCAGAAGTGGTCATTATCTGTTTTAGTAGTAAGTTTTATTGTAGAACAAATAATGGCAATGAAATATTTGATATTTGACTTAAATAATGGTAATGGTAATGGTGAACATATATTTATCCTAAAGTTTCAAATTGTTCGTGTGTAAAAACAATTTCACTGAAATAGAATATTTCATCACAAGGAATGTCATTTTCTTCTAATATTTTTTTAGCATATGAGAGTGATGAGTCCAGGGCCTCAGTTATCTTAAGTGGAATTTTTGTGAAAAATGTTTCGAACGGAAGTAGCTATTTCTGCGTTAGATGTTATTTTACCTTTATCTGTTTGTAAAACAAAATCTTTATCGTGTTTCTTGACTTTACCGGTTTCTTTATTTATTATAATTCCAAACCGTCTCAAACCGTCCAAACCGTCTTAATGTTATTATCAGATAGTTTTATCTTTCTGGCTAAGTAATTAGATTTGGCTGCGCAGCATACCTTTCTGAAAATATTTAAATAACGTTTCACATAATTTTTGAAATTTTCATCAAATATATAAGTTTTTTTCTCATAAAGCTCAAACAAGGTTTGACGGCTTTTATAAATTCCTGCTGTAGACCATTCACAAAATTTAAATTAATTATTAATATTTATAGACGTGGTTTGAAAAATTTTCTGAAATTCTCGCTCTATAACTATAAACAAATCATTGTAAATACTATTGGCATCTGCTACATTATCAAAGTTTGGTATGGGCAGCTTGTCATTTAACGCTTTTTTATACTTTTCTATTCTTTTACCAGTGACAGGCCACGATTGTATTTTAACTTGTTTTATATCGGACCTGAAAGGAAAGCTAGCCATTAGTCCGCTATGATCAGATTGATTACATTTTTTTCTACATGGCTACAGTTACAAAAAATGTTATCGATGCAAGTGGCAGAAGTCTCAGTTTTCCTAGTTGGTTCTAAAAATAAATAATCTAAATCAAACGACTTGAAAAGACAAATAGTTCTTGTCGTTAGGGACTTCTTTTCTAATAAATCTACATTATAATCTCAGCCTATAATGACCGATTTTTTGCTTTTAGTTACTATGTTTAATACGTCCTCCATTACCGATTCGAAACGAGCAAAGTTATCGTCATATGGGGGCCTATACATACAAATAATGATGTGGTTCTCCAGCTCAACACAAGATAGTTCCACAGTACTTTCAATTGAAAAACTTACGACATCTTTTCGTACTTTCGTTTTTAAGGAATTTTTAACTAATATAGCAGAGCCACCACGTATCGCAGTCTTTCGATTGAATGCACTCGCCATATTATAAATTTCAATTTTCTATATCGTTGGATAGGTCTTTTAAAAATATTGTGGGTTTGCGAAAATATTTTTTCGATTCAGGGATCCGTTTTCGAAATATTATGCTTTAAAGTGCATATTTTTGTTAAAGTCGTGCGTCGAAATGTGAAAAAATTCACGGCAGTAGTATATAATATAACGAAATTAAAAGAAAAACTATCACAGCTAAGAAGACTTTACAAGTTAACGAGTAGTAGTCAATTTTGTATCAGTGTTTGTCGAAGTACACTGCGCGTGGCCCGACACGCACTCGACCGCTTTTTATGTTTCTTGTATCAGTTTAATGGAGTTGGCACATAAAGCTATAATTTTCTATTTTTTAACACTATAGACCGTATAATCGTTCCAAACGTGGAAATTCAGGCCTGAATGTCATTAATATATCTTTTATAGACTTATATTGCACAAAAGCAGCTGCTCGCTCTAAAAGAGTGAAAAGCACGTGTTTTAGAAATAAATCAGTTCTAGTTTTCTATCCCATACAGCTGTAAGTGCCAAAATGCACCAAATAAGCTCTGACTTAGTCAGAAGTGGTAAAAGAGATACAATTTTCACCACTGCATGATCAAGAGTGGTAAAAGGGATACAAAATGTAACCTAGCACAGCTGTTAGAGCCATAAGGTGTCTCAAAAGGTGTAAAAGCTGCAATTAAGGTTTAACGCTTTGTTTTCACTGTTTTAGAACTCAAGACTAATTGTGATCTCGTTACACCACCGCTATGCTCCTCAAAATTCTAACAAAAGCTGCAATTTCTTCTAATGTGTTAGTTGGGTAATTCATAAGATCACAATATGTAATATAAGCGATAGGTTTGGGTTTTAAGATACTATTTGTTCACACTTGCTCATGGGCGTAGCTATAGCTTTCATATGCGGGGTCCGACGCACAGTGGAAAATAATACTTTGTAGAAATACTTATTTGTTATACATTTCTGAAACCTTATGCTATAAAGAATATAGAACAGTATATTTTTTTCTTGTTTTATGCTTCAGGTTATTATAAATTAATTTTGCAATGAAACAAAGAATAAAATCATGTCATTCAAGTTCAAGACTTTTGGTAGTCACCCACGCTTCCCCACGCTTCAGATTTAGGCTTAATTTGTTGAGTAAGTATTCAATATAAACACTTGAAAAAATTACCTGCTAGTACGTGTTAACTCCGAAGTTATCAACTTATCAGGCAAAAAGTGACAGAAGTGAGATAAGGGAAAAATAGCTATTTATTGCGGTTTCAATTTTAGCCACTGATAATAATAATGAGGTACATAGTTTCCTAACTATTTATCAATTATTGATTAATCGTACGACATTTTACCAATTGTGCACTCATTTAGCGGTAAAGGTAGTGTGCAATAAATGCACACTGCCTGAATTCTTTAAGTAGTATATATACATCTAAAACATATTTTATTATACTCACATATTCAATGTGGAAGTTATTCCTAGGCATACTGCAGATACTAAACTTGTTAAATAAAATGACAACTTTTAAGTGTTCAAAACGTGAATTATTAACTTATAGCCCAGTCATCGAGGAGTTTCTTTGTATGGAGACCCCAACATTAATTTCTCTATCAATGAAACTTTGCACGATTGTGAAGGATAGTGTATAGATGGAAGATGACAAAGAAGCCAAAAGATTTTGTGGCTGGAAGTATGTGTTTTATACCTAAACATGAAAATTGCATTTAAAATTCGGTGGATAATTGCTCGATCGAATATTTCTGTACTATTAGTTAGTAGTAACTTAATGGCACGCGTATATAGCAGTATCCAATACTTTTTCGACTTTTGTGACGCTTAAGTTAAGCAAAACATGATTTTTTCGATTTTACTTCCGATGAATAATTTCTCGATTAAGTTTTATTTTTCAGTATAGTTTTATATCTTGCTGGACATCTTTTTGTATAAGTATCCAAAAGATTTTCCTTTAAGATCATAGCATAATAGTTTTTATGCTATAACTAATTATGTAAAATTTCTCAGTCCATTTTTATTTATTTATATGGTACATAATAATAAATATAAACAGTATTTCATGTTATCCAATAAAATTTCGATACATTAAACTTATATGTATGAAGCGTCACACACGTACGTAAGGTCACGCGATCCGTTTGCCGGCCACCACCCATTTCCGGCCTTTTCGCACTTTATTTTGTATAATAGTAATAGTTCTAAAAAAATATGTTCGGATTCGTTTGATCTGCACAAAATTACGCGTAAGTAGGTATTCCACAGATAGTAAAAAAAAACTCACTAAAAGACTGTTAAATATAGATTACAAAAACATCAACATCAAATAACTTGTTAGGTACCTATAAATAATATAAAAAAATATTATACGTATGGCGGCGTTCAGCGCCATAGTACGAAAGCTAAAAAATACAATAAAATAATATAAAAAACAAAAATAAATCATTTTAATCAGAGATGTTCATGAGATACAGCCCGCTGAGAGAAAAACGGACAGACGGACAGACAGCGGAGGCTTATTAATAGGGTCCCGTTGATCTTTGGGTATGGAACCCTAAATAATAATACTAATCCTTGTTTTTTTATTAAATTATTAAAGTATTGAAAGTTAAAAACCTGGACCATTTTATTTGATTAAAAGTAACTTTGCTGCCTTTTGGTGTAATAATGTACTTTGCTACTTACTTGAAAATATTACTGGTTTATAAAATTGTATGAATAAAAAAAACTTTTTTATAAAGCTTTTGTTAATAATTTACGGATGCGGATTCGGATATTAGCATCCGCATCCACTGCATCCGCTGTATGGAGCTTTCGCATAAATTTTGACATCCGTATCTATATCATCCGCAATATTCAATGCGGATTTTCATGCGGATGCGGATCTAGGACAGCATAACTAATTATTGTAATATTTTATTTCAGGAATATAATTTTGTAAATTATTAATTGTAATTATTAATATAAATAATTAATAATAATTGTATAATTAATAACAAAAGCTCTATAAAAAAGTTTTTTTTATTCATACAATTTTATAAACCAGTAATATTTTCAAGTAAGTAGCAAAGTACATTATTACACCAAAAGGCAGCAAAGTTACTTTTAATCAAATAAAATGGTCCAGGTTTTTAACTTTCAATACTTTAATAATTTAATAAAAAAACAAGGATTAGTATTATTATTTAGGGTTCCATACCCAAAGATCAACGGGACCCTATTAATAAGCCTCCGCTGTCTGTCCGTCTGTCCGTCTTTCTCTCAGCGGGCTGTATCTCATGAACCGTAAAAGGTAGATAGCTGTAATTTTTACAGTGTGTATTTCTGTTGCCACTATGACAACAAAGGCTGGCAACGCACTTGTAACTCCTCTGAGGTTGCGGGTGTCTATGGGCGGCGGTAATGGCTTACCATCAGGTGATCCATCTGCTCGTTTGTCAACTATGCCATAAAAAAATTAAAAACTTGAAAATTAAAGGGGCTGGTAGGGTGACACCAGAAACGTATTTTTGGTGGAATTCCAAATATTGTACGATGGTACGGAACCCATCATGCGCGAGTCCGACTCGCACTTAGCCGGTTTTCATTTATTTATGCCCATACAAACCCATACAAAGGACTATGCAAAAAATTATATGGACCCTATCCGCACCCACCAACAGAAATGGCATTAGTTTCAAAATTATTGTGACGTCCCATTAAAATAATAATAACCATTTTCAATCCAAAAACGATAGGGATTTATTAAAATATACGAGAATAGTTATTTGTTCAACTAATGAGCAAAGTTATTTTTTGCTTCGAGTGCTAGCTTTAAATCACGAGCTAGCGAGGTAGTCTAGAATTGAATCACGAGCATAGCAAGTGATTCTTATATAGACTACTGAGCATTGTGAGTGATTTAAAGGCACGAAACATAAAAATGACCTTCTCTCATGTTAAACATACAACTTTCGACCAGCGAGTAAAGTAAAATCGTAGTTGATTAAATTTTCTCTGGAGGCAATATAGTTTTTTATTATATACTTCATTCCAATCAAAAAAAAGCAAAAGGTAAACAAACGTTGTATGCAGATGACATTGACATGTGTCAGTTCCATAGTAAGTTTGTTTACGTTTTGCTTTTTTTTGATTGGAATGAACCATAATGTTTTTAATTTAGAGGTTGCGTTCGGAAACTGCGCTACTTAACATTTTTATAAAAACCTTAGATATAAATATGATATTTTTAGGTAAACGATATTCATGTTTACTAGTAACTACATATTTATTTTAAATATTACGTCTTTAAAAATACAGTAGCACAATTTATAAACTTGAATTTCTTTAAATAACATATAACATTGTATGCTTATCAATTAAAACGCTCCCTACGCCAAAATTAGTTTCTGAACCAACCATCGCTCATCTTTTTTTCAGCGTCGCGCCAAAGGTGGCCAATTCGAAATTCGAATCACTTTTTCTCACGCCTAAAGCAAAAACAACTTTTGCTGCGAGTTTTCAGAGACCAAAGGCACTCTTTTCGCGCTAGACAGGTGAAAAACTGTTTATTAATCTGTTGATTCAAAGCAGCTTGTTGCTGCGAATGTTAGTTAAAGTGTTCGAATTTCGAACACCAGCTTCTATCACTATCGTGTAAAGTTTTCTAGCTGGTAGAGGTGAAAAGTTGTATGTTGTAACAACAACTTTCTACGACTACTCATGAATCTGAACAAACCCGCAAAAAAGTTTTTGAACTCCTCATACTATTTGATCAAATGAGCCTCCAAATTAGTATTGGAAATCAAATTCGATTTGCATGAAAACCCCATATCTACGGCGGATGTCGTCATAGCAAAAAAACATCAGGCTGCACAGATGTATTGATTGACTGAGATACGTTTGTAATCTGTTGTGGGTGGGGGCGATTTTTTTGTGTAGTCCTTTTCTCTTTTTGTGTAGTATTAAGATTCGCATCCCCGGATGAGCCTTTAAATATCCGCATCCGCGGATTTCAAAGAATCTGCATCCCCAACCTCCCTGATTTTAATGTGTCGATTAATATTCGTACATATACAGTATATCCCGAATGGCCCATTTCTACCCTAAAACAACCCCCTTTATGGGGTCCTTCCATCATCCTCCCCCTCCCTGGGACGACTATTACGCGGATATCATACTGAGGCGGAAATCGGACGGGAGCGCGAAGCGACGAAATTCGCATGCGGCAGCGTTCCGCTCCACCGGACGGTTTCCATCCGAAGCTGCGGTGCAAGTGCACGACGAAGGCGCGGTTTCCGCTCCACCGGACGGTTTTCGTCCGAATTCCGTCGTAGACAAAAATCCGGACGGTACTGCGGTGCAGTGGTATACCTGTGAATCGCACCGCGTCTCCGTCAGGGAGCGCGGATCCGTGTGGTGCGAATCGCGCCTCCGGACGGAGAAGCGGTGGAAGTGTGTGATACCCCGCGGTTTTTGTATACAAATCAACATTTTACAGTACAAAGTTTAAATCTGCTCCACCGCGATTCGTCGCGGTGAGCGAAGCAGTGTGTTTTCCGCGTTAGATTTGTGGCGACATCTATCGCACCGCCGCTAACTAAACCTAGATCGCGCTATTGAAAGTTTCTTCACATTAACTATACAACTTCCAACCATCATTGGTTGGAACACGGCCGGTCCCCAGGCATACCACCTCGCCTGGCGGAGGTACCTCCCTTTTCCTCCGAAGAGTGGTAACACACAGTTCCTATAGTGGTGATCCCAGACGCTAAATATCCTGGCGTAACCTTAGACATCACACTCCTCAACAACCCTCCAGTTGGTAATGCAAGCCGCAGCAGCACAGCAGTCCAGTACATCGAAGTTTACCAGGACCAACGAAAACCGTCAATTGAGCTTCCTGGCCCTGATACTTCACTCTGAAGCCCATCAGGTTCGCAAACCCGTTGACACCGCATCGTACACCATGGAACCAGCGAGCTTCACTTTTCAGGCAGCAAGCTGTCGTCAGCCCACGCTGTATAGAGCACGTGCTCCTCGACGCCTGCTTCCCCTGCACCGCACGCCTGAACCTCCTCGTCCTGACTCAGCTTTGGACTTGAGTTGAGCACTTCGGCCTGGCGTTCTCTACTTACCGCAGCCGCCGCATCGCGACGCGCGTCGTCGCCCCGCCGTATGCACCGGCAATACTGGACCGTCAACTCAAAACGGATTGACCTCCGGTCTCGGAGGGGGAGTGATGTGGCGACATCTATCGCACCGCCATCAACTAATCCTAGAACGCGATATTGAAAGTTTCTTCGCACTACGGATATATACGAGTTCCAACCATCAACGGTTGGACCACGGCCGGTCCCCAGGCATACCACCTCGCCTGGCGAAGGTACCTCACTTCCCGCTGAAGAGCTGTCGCCACAGTTCCTATTAAATTAATTATTTAATTCGATTTTTTAATTTTTATGCACCTCTGCACTAAAAACGTCAAAGTCAAAGTCAAAATATTTTTTTTATTTAAGTAGATGCTGTACGCATACTTTTAAATCGTCTTTTTTTTCTACCTAGTACAAAGTTCCTACCACGCGGAACTTGTACACTCAACGTTTCGGGAAGTGTTAGCGGAGCGAGAAGAAACGTCGAGCCCAAAAGAAACTCGCCCCAAAACATTTTTTGAAATAAATACTTAATATCTATTACAATAGATGTCATTACTAAAGCTATGAGCTGGAAGATCTATACATGTCCATACATCATTGCCATTAACATGGTCTTGGGTTTTATAATATCTTCTTGAACACAGGCGTTTCTTTACATAAGTCTTAAACTTATTTTCGGATAAACTAATTACATTTTCAGGTATTTTATTGTAGAATTTTATACACTGGCCCATGAATGACTTCTTTACCTTACTCAGGTGGAAAACACACTGCTCCGCTCACCGCGGCGAATTGTGGTGGAGCGCATTTAAACTTTGTACTGTAAAATGTTGATTTGTATGCAAAAACCGCGGGATACCACACACTGGCACCGCTTCTCCGCCCGGAGGCGCGATTCGCACGACGGATCCGCGCTCCCGGATGGCGACGCGGTAAGATTCGCTGGGTACCACACACTGACGCCGCTTCTCCGTCCGGAGGCGCGATTCGCGCGCGATCCGCGCAAAAACGAAAGAGAACTACTGCTTCAGAACAAGGTCGGTAGGACAACAAATAGAGTCGTCTCTACTTTTTTTTTGTACTATGAGAACCAGAGACTGACAGAGTGTGTGGTACCTACTATCGCATAATGAATGTTATAATATGTGATTTACTCAATAATGTTATTATTTGTAATAATGTTGTTTGTTGTTTGTTGTTTTTTAATGTTATTATGTTCCTATAGGAAAATGTTTTGGATACTTACACATAGAAAAGTCTAATAAGGTATAAAACCATAGCAAAAAATAAAATTTAATCGAGAAATTATACCTTGGTAATTATAGCAAAATAACATATTTTGTTAAATATCGAAGTTAAAAAGTTCGAAAAAGTTTTGGACAGTTTTACATACATATAATAACAAACTAACACTAACATATCGCGTTGGAATAATGGATTGAGAAATTGTTCGGTACGAGTTATTAGCAATATTCATGTTTAGGTATAAAATACCTACTTCCAAAACTTAAATCTCCGGGATACCTTGTCACACCTCATCTATGGAACCTACTTAATCATACTGCAAAGTTTTACGGACAGAGGAGTTAATGCATACCTCAACCTCCTCGATGACTGGACTATTACTACATCGATGAAGGAAGGACATTCGAGGCACTGTCAACAATTTTAAAATAAAAGTATCACGTTTCTGAAAATGACTTGTGTTTCATCATTAGTGATATTCAAAGGCATATTCTTCCATTGTTTAATAAACGCTGGACCGCAGCGTCACGGAACAAGGATTATTTTTTATCTAAAAACAGAAATTGGCTATATTCTGAATATTCGGTAACGATGCCCAACATAAAAGACGCAACAACCGACTCCACACCATCCACTTCTGGGAAACAAGGACGGAAGACCTTGTATGTCTTATGGAGATTCGTCTGATTCGAGCAAAAGAAGAAAAAATACTGAGTTACTGAGGGAATATGGATTTGAACACATCTTAAATGCGTACCTTCAGGCCTTACGGGAAATAGGAGAAGGAACAGAAGCAAAGATCGTAGAAGCATTAACAACTTCTTATAAAGAAAAAAAACAGGGTTTTTATTTCGACTCCAGTTATATCGACAATGCAAGCCAGACAGGTGTGCTATCAGGTGACGAAGCACTCAGCATCTTTACTAAAGCACAATATTCGTATTTGTGAGGAAGTTAACAAATGAACAAAACTGTTTCATGTTCCCACCATATTAAAAATTGCAAAATTGCTACCCAGATCCCCTGGAAATCACAAATACACGTGCAAAAGTTGTCAAAATTTTATTAAACGACTTTATACAATTCTTCAAGCGCTTTCCTCAGGTGTGATGGATGATAAATGCTGAAAGTTTTGGTAATTATGCTATAGAAACTGCTCGAATTTATGTCAGTAATATGTCGTCTTCTGTTCATAAAATTCTTATACAAGGAGAAAATATCATTAAACATTTTGCTGTTCTTCCTATCGGCCAGCTTTCAGAAGACGGGCAAGAATCTCGCAACAAAGATTATGAAAAATTTCGGCTTTATCATGCTAGGAAAAATTATCGAATCTATGTCAGTAATTATGATTGATATTATATGCCGGCTTCTGTTTATAAAATTCTCATGATAAAATTAAAATGTATTTCATAGTCTCTTGTACACCTCTTGTACATCGATATACCACCAGCCTTAGAAAACCGTATGATAGAAATGTGAAACAACTTGAGGAAGACACCTGAAGCTTTTGTTAATCAATGAACTAATTTCAGAACCTGAAGAACCCCAAGAATAAATTGGTACATTTAAATTTTCTTCTCTATAAATCCATATAAACAATGCTAAAATTAAAATATGTCTTAAGTTAGTATGTAAGCATTTTATGTATTTGTCGTCGTTTTCTAATAAATTTGAGGTATCTTCACAGGTTTTGAAGTTATTAATCTTAAATAATAATAAATACCAATTTTTAAGATTTTTATTTTTATTTTATTTCTCTAACTAGCGACCCGCTCCGACTTCGCACGGGGCAATTATTATATACATATAACATATAACCTTCCTCTTGAATCACTCTTATATATTAAAAAACCGCATCAAAATCCGTTGCGTAGTTTTAAAGATCTAAGCATACATAGGGACAGACAGACAGCGGGAAGCCACTTTGTTTTATACTATGTAGTGATATTTACTATCACAAAAAAGTAACATATGTCATTAGAAGCGCTATTTACTACTCCGGCTTTGTGCAAAATTTGGGCACTATATCTTAAGTAACAAAAATTTATCGATTTTTGATCCGGAACAGACCTTTATTTTCCTCTGTGGGAGAAATATGAGGTTCCAGAACACATTCGTGTATTTTTAAAACTTTTTAAAATTAAATTTTTTACGTCTTTATTAGCTTTACGCGACTTTAGAAGTTATGTTGTATTATAATAAAAAGCGCGAGCGAAGCGAGCGCAAAATTTTTCATGTCATCTTTAGATCTAGGTGGGCACGAATTCACCAACCCAAAAGATCAATGGGATATTGGGCATATATTTACTTCTTTGATTGGTAAGCAGTGGGCAGAACACATAGCTCGTAGAACAGATGGCCGTTGGGGCAGTAAAGTTTGGGCAGGCCTCCGACTCGGTGGACCGACGACCTAGTGAAGGTTGCAGGAAGCCGCTAGATGCGAGCCGCACAGGACCGGTCGGTGTGGAAATCCTTGGGGGAGGCCTTTGTCCAGCAGTGGACGTCTTTGGGCTGATAGATAGATAGATAGATGGGAAAGTAAACATTAACTAGTAAATAAACACTGGTACAGATTAGAAGACTAGGTAGTATTAGAAGAAAGAAACTGGACTGTACAAGACGTAGGCGTGGAAAAGATAAAAGCCTCATCTCAACACACCTAAATCGTGTTATGGAGAGAGCTAGGTACCTATGCTCGCATTTTGCTCCTTAAGGAGATTGCTTGCTCTAAACGCTATCCAAATGTCAAGTGGCTAGTTAATAAAGTACATATTTAATAAAGCAGTAGCCAATAGAGTAGTTAATAAATCAATAGCCAATTTTCCTCGAGGAAACTCGAGGACCGACCGTTTGCGAGCGTGTATCAACGCCACAAGGGCGGTCATTTTGAATAAAGTTTACTATTTTTAGAAGCTAATTGAAATACCTACTTGCTGTTTCAATTATAAATATCAAAAATATATACCTATATATAATTTCATAATATTTGTTCATGACAGAACTTATGGCTAGACTTTGTAGAAACATATAGGAATATAGAAAGAGTAGGAATATAAGGAATAGGAATACAAGTATATACAAGGTGTAAATCTCCAGGTGCGTCTTAATCAGGACTTCTACTGAGTCTGATCAACTTTCCCCAAGGAACCCATAGTCAAATCGCAAAAAAATTTTGGACTCTTCATTCTAATTTGGCCGCTCGGCTGATCGATTTGTATGAAGAGTCCAAAAATTTGCGTGGTACACGCACGCGGGTCGCTTTGGAAACGCCGCACGCATGACAATAAAAGCGCCCTATATCCGTATCGCGGTGCTCTGAAATTCCGACCTTGCTTCGCTCGCTTCCAAATTGTATTGTGACTTCTGGATTCTTAGCAGAGACACTGATTCCTAGTATGCAAGCAAAAACGCACCGACAGTTTAAAAAAGTAAAGTCAGAAGTATTAACCCTTTGACCCCCACGCTTTTTCTTTCATGTCGTAACCCCAGGTTGGGATCATTGGGATCGTGACCCTCATGAGGTCAAGTCAGTGAGTGAGGGCCGAGTTAGGTACTCCTATATCCATTTCCGCCACGCTAAGCTATGAGAAATTGTGCAAGGAAAAATCTCAAATCCTGGCCAGTGTGAGTGTGTGGCACGAAAAACCGTTGTCGGCCCTAGCCGACTTTGGCGGTAACCGGGTAGGTAATATAGTGAAAACTCCTATTTTTAAAACTAATCGGATTAAAGGTGAACGCTTGGTGAATGTATTAAAATTAAAGTGCAAACTATTATTTTTTTAAGCTAGGCAGTTTAAAGTGGGGACTATTATTTTTAAGGAGAAAGTAAAAAGAATTTAAGAACAGTTAATATTGTTATGTGTACTGAGAGGCTTCACCTTCTTATTCATGCATAAAGGAGTAGATGAACAAGTTTCGTTTCGGGTGTGAATTTTTTAAACATGAAGAACATTGGATAGGCTGGGCGATTCGACCATATCGGAAAACAATGCTGCTGTGGAACAAATAGTTCTAAGTGATCATTGTATAAGAGTCGAATTAATTTATGTAATGTTTGAGCTATCTAAAATAAGCATTCATCAATTTTTTAATAAACATTTAGGAGTTAAAAAATAAATCATGCGATCAGTTCCTAAATTTGTTCCCGTAATTCTGCGACAGCAATGGTTAACAGCGCAAGTTTTTAAGTTTTTAAGTAAATTATAACAGAATATAAAACAATGGTCCTCTATCATGATCTCTTTAAAAAAAATCGAATCAAATAATGAAAAGATCAAATGAAGGAGCTCCAAAAAGCAAGGGTATCGGAATCAAAGAAAAAAATATAACCACGGTTTTTTTAAATTGTAAAAGACATACTGTTGAAGAATTTATAAAAACTTAACACACTGTAGACGAGACATATTATGCTACTATTTTAAATACTGTAAGCCCAAAAATTCTGAAGAGATATCTCATCATAATCACTTAATATGTGCATGCATTACACGACATTGCAAGTGTGCCACGGAGGAGTTTTTCAAAATATAGCGATCAGGGATCTTGGCTTCCAACAAATTAATCGAGCATTCTCTCTCCCTGTCTATTATGTATTTCGCTACCTGAAAAAGCACGGAGTTTCAACACTTAAAATAAGTTGAAAGCTGTAAGTAGTACTCAAATTTATGACTTTGAGATTCAGATTCAGATTATTTGCCAATAAATAAGGTACATGTCAGATGGTATTTACGATATAGAATATTGTATCACTTATTTAGCCATAGTCATATAACAGCATGCATGAGGAATCTAGTTATTTTTTTTAAAGGATGGATATGTTTATTCCTTCTTTTAATATGTGTATTGAAGTCCTCTATTTCATATTGATATAAATAATTTTCAGCTGTATCGCTTTTCTTTTTCTTACTCAGGCCGGAAACTTTTGGCCTACGTATGTCGTCAAAAAGAAAGTCTCAACCAAACGCAACTCCAGTCAAACGAACTTTACGAAGCTTTTGTCGAAGCATGGAACTTAATCCCACTCGAAAAATGTCTCCAATTGCTAGAATCAATGCCACGTCGTTGCAGAGCCGTTATTGACAGCAAAGGCTACGCAAATAAATATTAATTATAACTAAATTTAGTAGGTAGCCCGTCAACAGTATCACGAAAATAATATAATACTGATCACAAATAGGTACTATAAATTATAAATCACTGTATTTTTCTGTTGTTTCTAATTAGTTGTCCATTATTGTTGATACTTTAAAAGTAGTTTAGTTGTTTGGAAGTAATTTAATATTTAAACTGCAGATGTTTAGTCGGATCTTTGTTATTTTTCTAATAAATTATAAGTCATTGAACATATTTTATGCTATTCGTTGTTTCATTTCCAAATAATAAAGTGTTACGCCTTATGAATAATATAAGCATAAATATATTTCCACCACTGTATGTACTGACCGAATCTAAGTACACGCTTAGTACACGATTACGCATTTACCGAATAATGGGAAGTTTACATTTTATGTGCGATTATTTGTTGCAGCACGCCTATGATACTATGTACCTATGGATACTACCTTTGTGCCATCTAGCGAAGTTACATGGAAGTTGCGGGAAAACAAAACGAACCGCACCAACAAAGAAAACGTGGATAGGTTTGTCCATGGTTGGTACCAACAAGGACCAAATGCTGCCAAATGTTCTATCCTATCTATGGACATACGAACTTATGTTTTTTAATCACGCGCGTCATGTCACGCGGCACGAGAGCGTTCAGAGATATCTATTTTCGCCTGTTCCAGTATTGCCAAGGTATACATTTTTATACATATATTACAGGTAAAATCCTCATTTCTATTACCAGCTTCAAACTGCTTATAAAATTCATTTTTAAAGTTGTATATTTCAATATAACGTACATACCTCCCTACAGAAAATAAAGATAAGTATGGCATGTGGCAGAGGTATAAAATATTTTTGAATCTGGTATCTTTAGTGCTTATGTTAGGTTGTGGGTATGGGACAGACAGTATGGGTGACGGGTAACCTTGAGTTGACTTCAGTTAAATTGACGTGAATCTGACGCAAGCGCAATCGCACCGTTATTTTCAGTTGATGCATTGAAGTTAACACAGCATCACCGGCGATCAAATCATAATAATATCGAACAAAATAAAATGGATTTCAAGGACAAAACAGTGCTTATAACCGGTGCAAGTTCAGGCATAGGGGCGGCCACAGCAATCTACTTGTCCAAACTGTCTGCAAATCTTGTTCTTGTCGGCCGTAGGGAAAATAATTTAAGAAAAATTGCTCTATACTGTGAAAAATCTTCAAGCATAAAACCCCTTTGTATCACAGCTGATGTTACTGACGAAAGTGAACCGGAGCGTATCGTTAAGGAAACAGTTGAACACTTCAGCAAACTGGATGTCTTAGTAAACAATGCTGGTATATTGTGTACAGGGGGAATTAAAAACTCGACAATGGAATCTTACGACAAAGTCATGTCAACAAACATGAGAGCTGTTTACCACCTCACTATGATTGCTACACCTTACCTTATCCAGAGTAAAGGATGTATTATCAACATCTCCAGTATTTCCAGCACGAAGCCCAATTCCATGACTTTGGCCTACAATCTCTCCAAAGCGGCTTTGGATCACTTCACAAAATGTATTGCTTTAGAGTTAGCACCAGATGGCGTAAGAGTGAATTCTATAAACCCAGGTTTCGTGAAAACCAATCTGTTGAAAAATATTGGATTGACTGAAGACCAACTGGAGTTGTTTGTCAAGAATGTAGTGGGTAACATGCCCCTAAAGAAGCCAGTGGAAGCAGACGAGGTGGCCGCGCTGACAGCGTTCTTGGCGAGCGACAAAGCTAAGAGTATTACAGGAAGCCACTATGTCGTTGACGGCGGAAGCTTGCTTCATAAGTAGTTTATTTGTTACGCTGATTACTGCATTCCAAGGAAATGCGAAACTTACTAATGCAATGTACTTAATATATAACATATTGAATTACCTATAAAATGTAAGTATACAAGGCCAGCCAGGGCAGGTTTCATATAAAAATAAAACTGTTGCGTGTTTCATTTTCTTTGTTTCTTAGAAATATCTGTCTATTCGCGTTGTCCCCCACCTTTTGTCTACCATTGGAGGCCATCGGGAGAATTTTTGTGGCTTTGCCCCCCACTGGTGGACATCGCAACTTTTTTCCCGATGTCCTCCAGTGGTGGACAAAAAGTGAGGAACGTAACAACGGGAGGACGTAACAACGGGAAAAGACGGAATCGTAATCAGAGTGATTACGAACCTAAATTTGAGTTAACCAAAAAACGTAACATCACCATCCCAAAACAAAGAGCAGACGATAGTCAAAAAACTTCTAAAACATTAACACTCCTAAATATCTTCAAAAACTCTGAGCCCGCCTGGCTAGCTACCATCATTTTATCTAAGTCTTGCCGCCAAACATTAATGTTAACAGCATTGATGTGTTCCGGCATGAAGATAGCCAGTTTCCCATAGCATTGGGGAATCTTGGTAAGCCCGCTTCTATCTTTGGCATCATCATCACTTACCATCAGGTGAGATGGCCAAGGTCTTACCAATTGAGGGTAAAAAAAATGTTGCACGTCAGCAATTCAGTACAAAGATCTTATGAAGCTGCGAATATCTGATTATAACACCGTTGATGATCTTTAGATTCCGGAGTGAATCATTGGTATAATCATGTTATTGAGGACCATGACGTTATTGAAGATGATGTTTGTAGAAAGTTGATTGTATTGTACGATTTCGATATAAAAGTATGAAACTTTAATAATGTTGTCTTTGTGCTACAGATTCTATGAAAATATTGAAATCGGCTAAGTGCGATAGTAGGCATCCCGCTACGAAATCGGTGTGACCATATACTATGTATTGCCACTTCGTATGTTCATTACAACGTATATTTTCCCATCGTGAACATTTCTCACCGGCGAATACCTAAACTAGATTTTCTACTTTAATATTTTGTTTTTGTTTCTTATTATATCCTACAATAACAATGCAGTGTAGGCTACAAGAGGTGAACATTTCATCCAACAAACACCATCCATATTATTGATATCCAACAATGACCTTCAAGGACCTCACTTACATAATATCGTACGAATGTATGTACCAGACAATTCGTCGTGTAATTAAATGATGAAGACTGATGTTGAAGTCAGCAAAGCGATCGCTGTTAACCTTATAATTACTTAACTAAATAACATGCAAAATCTGCTATGATGAGCATCTTGTAGGGTCATAAAAGTAGATTATTCTGGAGTCTTCTGGCTATTTTATACCTGTAGTATTAAACCTAAAATAAAATTCACCAGTAAGGTATTTCGCTTTTTATATTGTCTTATAATCAGATCTGAACTATCCTGATATTACGGAAATGAATATTTGTAAGCAATTGAATATACACAACAATAAACTGCTAAATACGTGCAAAGACCGAAAATGCAAAAATACCGTCATATTTAAGCTAAATCTGAATTTACCTTTAGTTTAACAATAATATGAAACTGGGTGGGAATTTTGTGATGACATAATCATTTGTATATGATCTGTTAAAAGTTTACAAAATATAATGTTATTTATTACATTTCGATCCTAGGATGATATTAAGCGAATACTATTTATCATACAGTTAACAAACACAATTTGTCGTCTGATACGTACTACAAATATTACGTAGATAAATCTCAACATTATCGTCAATTTAGTTTACGATAGGTTTATGGCGTCATTTTGGCTCTAGCAATTTTCGATCTTCGCTTACAATACCACATTATTTTACAAAGTATTACTACTGTAATAAGTATTTATGTCAAAAAAAAAGCTTAAATAAAATGAATTTATCAGATAAATAAAAACAACGAAAATAAACAATCAAAATAGAGCTGATCAAAAACTTGAGTCGCCTTTTATGGATATATTAGATGTATATCTCCGTTTTCAATAGATCAAAATTATTATTGAAAACTAAGTTTTACATCATTATACCTTAAGGTATTTGCCAATATCACGGACCTGCGCCAGATTACCGAATGTCTATGCACAATGTTTATCATCAAAATATGTTTAATAACATTTCACTCTATTCTTATGAAGATCCTGTTGTCCATGGTGGCTGACAACAAATCGCGCCCTTAACACTAGTCTAGCAATACTAGGTATACAATGAACACATCGTAATTTTGAAATATGTTTTAACTATTGCTCTACTGTATTATTCGAATATAACCAACTTGGTGTTCTTCATCAAGATTCATTCGTCTCACAGGTCACACTAACAATTTTATTTATTACATTTATACACTAGCAAATGTATTTATCGCATTTATAACACTCGCATATTTATTGCTTTATAACAAGAGCAATTTATTGCATTTATAATTACACAATTTTGTTTTTATACAGCAAAAAAATCAATTCAGAATATCGAAACTCAAGAAATATTTATAACTATACCCTTATGATTTTATTCTTCATTGAGGATTTTGATGTATATTATTACATATTTTGCATTTTTTTTATTCTTATTAATTACATAATCGATGTCGCCTATTTTATATGCAGTTCCATATTAAATTAACAGCAGGTATGCAAACTTTGTTCTCATGACACAAAGTTGAATGCTGGTTAGAAGCATCCGTTTGATCTAAATATCTATTATGATGAATACGTCAGGACATAAGCATGGCCTTAAATTCTTAAGCATGACTACAGGGTTCAGGAATGCAAATAGAACATTTCAACAAACTGGAGGTTCAACTCCGAGAATCACATCAATCTAAACTTTAAAATCTTTGCCCAAAAAAGCAGATCAAACACTATCACTTGCATAATTGTTATGTTCGTCGAATCATCGCGTACACGTAAAAAATATTAAGATAGTTTCAACGTTACCCCACTGATTTCGTTTAGTTCTCCCTTCTAGTTCACACTCTGGGCGACCGAGTCGTTCACTTCTGTGCACTGAACATTTCTGTTGAGATCCATTTGACTCGTTCCACATAAAGCGTTCGTGACACTGTCGCACTTCCTTTGAGATTCGATGGTAGCATCCATTAGAGCACTGCTGGAAGATTCCTCGTCGGTCGCAGGGCGCTGGCGAGGCGGCGGCGCGGCGCTAGGCGCGCGGCTGCAGCGCGGGCGCCGCGGCCGGCTGCGCGAAGGCGTCGCCGCAGAGGCGAGACGCGGAGGACACGGAGGCCGCAGAGCCCGTGGGCTCCAGCGATGCGAGGGATGGAACTGAGTTCCGTGGCGAAACAGACGGTGACGGCGCGTCCACATCATTCTGCAACGATCCAACGCGCTCAGCTGAGGCGCCGCCCGCTACAACACCAGGGGGCGGGAGCGAGGAAGGGGACAAGGGGAGGAAGGGCACCGTTACTCACTCGTCAACTATGCCGCCTTACAAACTGCATTAAGCGTCTCTTAGGGTTAGAACAACATAAAATATAAAATGTCGCATTTAGAAAGTAGCAATATATATGGCTAACTGAACTGAACATCAAATTAATACTTAAAGAGACCTTTAATTGTGGTTTGTAAAACGCCACGTTGCATTTCAATTTGTGCTGATATGCTAGTACGCATTGAAAAATATATGAAAACAAAATGGAAACAAAAATTATAGGTATATTTAAACCTCAAAAACAAATTGTAGGTACATAAAAATAAAACTTTGTGAAAGGAAGATTTAGTTGCTGAAGCTTTTCTGAATGACAAGAAACACGAAAGGGAAGCGTCATGTTAATTCTTAAGCCCAAGCCACACAGAGGCGGGAACGACGCGGTACGAGAGCGTTCCGGGGCGGGATTTTTTGTAACTATCTAGTTTCTATGTACCCTGCTAACAGACAGCTGGATGGCAGGGTTCATAGAAACAAGAACATTACAAAAAAGACCGCCCCTAACGCTCCCGTACTGCGCAACTCCCGCCTTGGTATGGCTTGGGTGTTATCCAGAATACCCATTATATAATGAATTTGGTTATGTTTCAGCCAATTCTCCCCAATGAAACGCTTTTTATGATCGTCATAAAATATGAATCTGATATAATATTTTAAATCCATCGGATATCGTGGAATCAATCAAAAGATCTGAACAAAGATACCAAATGGATTTAATATATGTATAACTTAAATATGCAATGTATTGGTTGATAGCGTTGACAACATTCAGCACATTTTGCGAGCGGTTTGGTTGGTGCACTTAAGTTACCTCCTTCAAAAGGCAATTATTTTGATAAATTACATGCGTGTTACACTTTAGAAAAATGACAACACATTTAAGAAATCATGATGTCATCAATTTCCATAAAGAAAAATCATATTCGGGAAGTGTGTAAATTAGAGAAATGCACAGAGTTAGAGAAAAAGATAAAATGCAATAAGTACCATGAACATGATAGCAATAAGCAGAGATGGACATAGTTTATGAACGAATAAATAAATTAGCAATACACATAAATATTACATATAAAAATAAAACTAATATAATTTATGGTTTCTATTCTAGTCGATAACATTTAAATTTATCTATTGTCCAATTAATGAACAAATAAATTCTTTCTATTTAGCCAAAAATTATCTACATAGCATCAAAATAGATTTGTATTATAAATAAATATTACTTATAGCGTATAAACACGTTTGTAATGTTTACCTTCCGAATTCTACAGCATTAAATTATGTAAAGATTCTATAATAAAGCTTCTTTGATATAGTATTTGAAAAAGATCTACGTTTTAGCGCATTAAAGGTAATCTTCTTATATGATAATTGTTATAGAACTTAAAACACTATATTTTACTTAGAACAGCTACGAATAATAAACCTAGCTCTGTATTTCACTTGCACGTAGCACCACAGATAAAAAGGTATATCAATCAATTTAAGGCACACCATCTGTATAAATTGATGTTCTCAAGGAGTATTTTAAAAAGAAAAATCTAATGCCTACGCTCAAATTCACATTGTACACATTGATTCTAAAATTTTCCTACTTAAGATGCTTTGTATAGGTAGTAATGATTGTAAATTCACTAGCTCTAAATATTAAAAGTTTTCTAGCTTTTAAACTTCACAATCACACGTATATTGAATAGTATTCCAAATCGCTATGTTTCTCTAACACCGACAGACAGTTTGAGCTTCGTAGGAAGCGCTAGTTGGCCATACTTCTGGAGTAGCCACGCGGGTTCTTCCCCGCGCGCAGCTCTACTAACTTACTGTGAGCGACGGTCTTACAACCCAAGTATGCGCGCCTGAGCGCATTTGTCACTTTTCCCTGATGATCAGTCACAATCGAAATATTTTAGCATAATTGGAATACAACAGGACAACAAAAATATAATATTTTGAAGAATAAGTTCAGTAAAATTAATGACACCGTTTCGTAAACCCAAATTTATAAAAATATTTTGATAAACTAATAAGGTATTTTTAAAATAAATTCCAAAAAGTATTAAAAGGTTTAAGCCAAAAAGTACTAATAGTAATAATTAAAAAACATGCTGGATTAACCAAAAAAAGTCTCACCACACTAACTCCAGATTTTCCCTGTAATTCATCCATAACATGATTCAGTCGATCCTAATCTTTGCTGCTTAAATATTGGCAGTGCCTTTTGTTATTCTCGTAGTTATTATTGTTTTGGTGAATTAAATGATTGAATATATATTATTTAAAACAATACTAAAATATATATAAATGTATCTTTAACAAATAAATAATAGTTCACAATCTTCACAAGTTTATACCTAGTAACATATTGAATTTTATAGAGCAAGACTTGTGAAAACTGCAAATCAACATCCAAACAAAACGAAGACCCATGAACATATAGATGAAATGAGGGTGATGTCACCAAAACCGGCAGACGGCAAATAGGAGTGATACGAAAGCGAGAAACATTCGCAGCCACTGGCGGGTCTGCAGCTGAATGGCGGATAGGGCGCTACTGACAGTTACCTTGAGCGGGACCGGCGGCACTTCCAGGTGGTAGCCGATGTCGCACAGGTTGCGCAAAAGCTCGATACCTGGAACCACCGCAAGATGCACGTTACAATTTAATATGTTAATCCGTCTTTTGAAGTATTTTACGATATTCCACGGCATTTTTAAAAAGTTATTCCAATAACAAAACAAATAAACTTAATAAATAAATTAGACAGACTCGGTGGCTCAGTGGTTAGCGTTCCTGACTACTGATCAGTGAGTCGTGGGTTCGATCCCCACCCAGGGCAAACATTTCTGTGATGAGCAGATTTATTTGCTCTGTGTCTGGGTGTATTATATCTATATATGTATGTATTTAAACGTATATGTGTATGTATATCAGTCTCTGGTTCCCATTATACAGGGAATCCTAGTTTGGGGCCAGATGACCGTGTGTGATTTGTCCCGGTTATTTATTTATTTATTTAAAATTATAAACCCCACTTTTTGCAATATAAAGGGTCTAACAAAATAAGTGTAGGAGGCGTAAATTGAGGCTTTTACTCATCATACCGATCAACTTTTGATCTACAACTTTGCTGGATTCGCAAGAATATTTTTAGACTCTATACCAGTGTTTCCCAACTCCTAAGGGGTAAGCAACGGTTCTAAGTCCAAAATCCGGCAAACCTTTTTAGCTACACACCAGCCAATTATAATTCTGTAGTCGAATAAAAACAGTTGAGATGATGTCAAATTTTTCAATAGGGAGTACAGCAAACTGTACTCGATTTATTAAGGTACATCACAATAGAGGAGACATTAAGATCCTGACTGCATTGATCATTATCATGAATATTTAATTCAGTGAGAAGGCTTATGGAAGTCATGTGATGTTTATGCAGATAGTGAGACATCATCTACTAGGCCCACCCTATGTTTATCAAAAATACTTTAGAACTGTCTAACTAAATATCTAAATTATCTATACTGCACTTGAATCAGCTTCTGTTGATATTGCACTATTCAAAAACATGTTGATCAACAATGCCTAACGAATGCTCTCTATCTGTTGAAATTTCATGCGCTACTCATTACCATCTCAAGATTTTTGTGTAAAGATTTTCGTGTCAAGCATTTATTTAAAGCGTCATATTCAGCAGCTGCTTCTAATACTTGTATTACTAACCGGGCTTTCGATTGTGGCCGTAGCGTGTTTCCCAAGCGTCGAACAACCGGTTGTAGTAGCGCGGGCCGGCCAAATAGTTCAGGTACTTGTGTGTGTCGCGGTTCGGGAAGATGCGCTCCATGTTTGGCCCGGTCTGCGTGAGCTCGTCCTCCGCTTGGATCAGGTGGCGGACGTCATCCGGCGTCAACGTGGACAGAATGTCACGCAGGTACTGAAGGACAGATAATTGATAGGTATTTAAAATAAAACTTCCATTAACCCATGTCGGTTAGCTTAAATTCTTTAAGTCTGTAAAATTATGTTTAATAATTCTATTGGTGGATTTGGCGACCAACATGTACTGGCGCTGTGTTTTCATCACCATCTTTTTGTTTTGCAGATTATTGAACAAAGGCCTCTCATTAATGCACCTGTCATTCAAGTGTAGAACGAACAGTAGACCAAAATTCTTCATGCTAAAAGATCGATCCGAGCAGCCTATCGGAATCCTATCCTATCCGCCTATCTAAATGTCCCAAGAGACTAAGCTGAATTTGCTGATATCGCTAACCACACCAGCATGTATAATGGGCCAAGTCAATTTTATATAAGTATAGTGAGAGGTTCTAAACACCAAAACAAGATATTAACTCCCACTTTTTATCCACTAATGCATCCAGCGGCTTTCTGAACATACCAGGTAATACTGATGATAAATCATCAGAACTACAACCGGCAGTTGGACGACTCGACTGATCATCTGCCTACCTGTTGATGAACTGTCCAACACGAGCCAGTCAGCGCCGGTTACTCTTTGTGCAAGAGATTTTATTTTTGCTCCTATTGACTGTTAAACAGTTACAAAACGACTTCAGTTTATAATCTTGTGATTGAATTAATTAATTTGAATTATTTACATTTACGAGATTACAAATAATTCACATACTTTTTCTACTGATTAATTTTGGCAAAATATTCAAATGTATTATCATCACGTCTATCGTGAGTAAGAAATAGAATACAAACAAAAACTTACAATATCCCGATCTTCCGTGTTTGTGTAGATTATGTGTTTGTCCCTTTCTTCTTTTGACAGGTATACTGTATAAAGTCGGCTATCGTATGGCAGTCCATTCTAAAAATAAGTAAATAAAGTATTTATTATTTATATTTATAAGAAGTAATTATAGGAGCCAGAGGAACTTAATATGCGAGTCCGACATGGTGGATTACCATTGCACACTTTTTCGAAGAAGTAATATTCTCAAATTACAATTTCAAGAGATCCGGTAATCAAAATGTTCCTAAAAATCCTTACCAGTTTATGTGGTTTTTCTCTACTAAGCATCTCCAGATTTGTTTTGGTTGGCACTTGGAACTGGGCGATATTCAGTACTGTCGTTACCAGTGGGCCCTTCACGTGAATGTCTAGAGGCGATGCGCTGTGCAGGCTTGGAGATATGTTTACCTGCAATTACAGTAACCATTTTCAAACTTTTTTTTAAATTATGTATTCGAGCGAAAGTGTATGTAGGAGTAAAAAGGAAAAACGTTATGCAGAAAACATGATAATAAACAAATTCACCTCCTACTAAAAAGCAAGCGTTTCCATAGCACTAACCTCCAACAGCCACGGCTTGAGGTTTTCATCTAACAACACATCGACCCCAAAGAGTTCGTAGCAGTTATACCGTGAGGTAATGTTGGCTTTCGTCAATGAGCTGATACTACCCTCTCCGGATATTATTGTCTTTATTACAAGATCTTTCATAGATTCCCACAACGCATTAGTGTCAATACGTTTTTCTGTCTTCATATATGAGAACAGGGTTTGCAGTGTCCTGAAAATTAAATTAACATAAAAATAAATTTGCCTGTCACTTATGAAGATTGAGTAGTTCTGTTAATTATTAAGTTTGAGAAAGTTTTACCATTTGTGGCCTTCGCATGCCGAAAAATCTTCATTCGGTGTGTAGTTTTTAGATAGCCTGTTGATTGAGTAATTTGTCAGGTGCATGTACCTATCATTCAGTGAGCTTACTTCATCGTTGTATTTCACTGAAAAATATAAGTAAATATAAGTGTACACTTTGCACCTGGCTTCGAGAACACAGTAAAGGCTTCGGCACACCAAAGGCAGGTCAGACGCGGAGCAGGTCAGTAGCAGCGCAGGAGACAGCACACTGAATGCAGACGGCAGTTCCAACGCGGTTTTAACGCGGGCCCGCGTATGCCGAAGCCTTAACGCTCACGTACCAAATACGGAAATAGAGTGTAATCAGTGCACCTGGTGACTATAACAGGAGCACTAGACTGTACCCTACAGACGCGCAACTCAGTCAAATAGAAGGTTTTACTTACCAGACGCAAATCTAGCGAGACCATCTTTGTACAAGTAAATTCTCAGCGGATGTACAGATGTCACTAAAACATACAATCGCATGTCGAATTTGTTGCCATTGATGAGGTACGGTTTCGATACGTATTTCTGAACGACTACTGGCCTCTTCTTAGGGATTTGCGTCCACCGAGAAACAACTTTGATCCCCGTTCCTCTTGCTGACGCCGGCTGCAGATGAAGGCAAAATTAAGATGGCAATTGAGAACAATATTATAAATTGAAAGGAATACTGGCATTGAACTCACTGGTTTAATGATCCATTTCTCATTGTTTTCTGAATGCTTCTCCCAATCGTGCTTCAACAGCTTCAAATCGTGAGGTAGAACGTAAGTTTTGGGCATTATACCGAATTCTTTGATTCCATACTTAGTTGTTAGTTTCTGTAAGTTTCGCCATAGGCGATCTTTGCGACCTATTTGAAATGTCCCTGGAAAATGGTTCATTTTCTGTCCATCTTTTATTGCTCTAAACATGAGTGACTTCATGTGTTTACCCCATATTCCTATCCACTCTACAGTTTCTGCAATAATAAAATACGATTAACTTATTTATTCAAACACAGAATATAAATCCAAATAAATTGTTCCAAACCTTCTTGAGGGCATTCTGCAGTATCACATTCGCTTTTAACTAATCTAAACCCTGAATTTGTCAAGGTTTTCTTTACGACAATTGGCGTAATAGTTGTCAATTTCCATTTTAGGTGTTTTTGTATGCACATTGGAACTCGCAGCGGTGGAACTTCATCGTGTCCAATGAATTTAAGATACGGGGGTACTCGAGGAAACAAGGAGGGACGTAAACTGTTTAGAATATATTCAGGTATTGTCCCCCATGATTCTGAAATTATTCATAATAATCATAATTTTCGATATCTTTAAAGATAGGTATATACTTTAAAATCGAATGAAACATCTATGTAAAAAGCTATCACTTGGTCTACTAATATAATATACATATTATGTATAAATTATTATTATCAATTTTATTTGCCAAAGTGTTTACACAATATTATTCTGTACAAGACAGAATTTAAGAATTACCCTAGCGTAATAATTTACTACAAACTAAAATACTAATAAACGCCAAACCTACTGTAGTTTTTTAATTTAGTTATTAAAAATTTGATATACTGATATAGTCTTTCTATAGTAATAAAACCTTTGGTATGTGAAGGATATTTAAATGCATGTGTAGTGTGCAAAGTCGCAGTTAACAAAACATGCTCCTTGTTGAATTTTTCTGAAAATAATTCATATTGAATACAAATAACAAATTTTCATACAGTTACCCTACATGTAAGGCTCATAAAAAATATTGATTAGAAGGGTAATGAACGCAAAGACGTTCAAGGTTCCCCTTCGTAAATATCCCGATAGGAAGCACAACCCTGACTGTAATAACAGAATATATTTTGTTTTATTTTTTATTTTTACAAGATGGCAGGCCAAAGTGACAACGACTACTCAACTTAACTGAACACCAGAGTTATCAGTGCTTTTCTATCATTATCCTGCCGTTTGGTGTTATATTTGATTTAAAATTAATTTTCTACTGACCTTTTGATGGATTCTTTCTGATTGGAACATTGACCACGCCATTAATTTTTGTGGCAGATTTGCTGGCAGTTTTACTTTCTATAGCATCTTGTTCTTTTTTTAAAGTAACCGTTGATAACTCTAGTAGTGGCACTATTGGTTTGTCTTGCTTCTCTGCTACGGTAACCATGCTGTCTGTATCCATCTTCCAAGAGTCCGGCAAACCATCTGGTGATGGAGATCTGCTTGCGCTAAAATTGAACAAGTATTATTAATAAAATATACAGCAAAATGTTTAAAATAAGGTGTACCAAATTATACACTGGTACTAACTCTTCCGGCTCTAATTCTGATACAAGACTCTCAACTTTGTTTTCTCTTTTCATGTCACTTTTTGGTCTGACTTTGTTTTTCTTCTTGACGACTTTGAGGGATTTCTTTGGGGCGGGTAGCGATGTCACTGAGCTGACAGGCAGAGCCGGGCAAATAGCGGTACTAGCTGGGGTCGGCGAATCATGTTGGAGCTGGAAATATGCAAATAAATAGGCACAATCAATCACTGGGATGGCATGATAAAAATATTATCTCTTACTTTATCTAATAGAGCAGATAAGTTACATTGTAGCAGGAAATTACTGTGCTATAAACGGCCAACGCAATCTAGTAGGCGCAACTTCAAAATATTTCAAAGTAAATAAGTATTTTCTAACATTATATGCCGCTTATAGACTCCTTTATTTAAAACGCAAAGAATTTGAAAACTGGCCTTCGAAAAGTGGACAGTGTCTCCTATTTCAGATAAAATAAAAATCATTATTAATTTCATTTAAAGTGATACAGACTTTGGACTCGTCATACAAATTGATGAGCCAATTGGCCAAATTTGTATGTAGTCAAAAAACAATTTTGCTGTTTCAGCACAGTTACAGTACAAAAAATTTTTCAATACATAAAGAAAGAGTAGCTGTTAACGCTTCCAACACCTTTCTTTTAAAATCCTGTATATAAATTAATAATGTGTGAATCAAACATTTTAGTGGGCTTAAACAAGTTTAAAAATGTAATTAGTATTTTAGAAATCATCACACAAACTTTCTTGGCAAGCACCACTGGATTCTTATAAATGTTTTGTTAAACATTTCTTACACCTTGGCCACATGTGAACACGAAGTGCTCTTTAAAATAATATCACGAAATATGTCAAGGCTAAATAGTCAAAAAGGGTCAATATACTGCAGGTGGAACACAACACAGTATTTTTTAAGTAAAATATAAAATGTTATTATTAATTCAGCGATCAGAGGATCGATTAAAGATTTCAATCTCAACGTGGTAATAGTTACATTTCGTATTGACATTTCGTACAATTGGCAAGCCGCCCGATCTCGTGACTTGAAACTACAAAACGGGAGGAGACAATAGACCGATTTAAATGTAACAAGTTGCAGCCCTCGCGCACTCACCCGACACCAAACGACGCGACGCTTCCAGCGGTGTTGCTTTGTCGATACATTAGTTGTCGATACTTTTACAGTGACAATTATAAATAATCGGTAGTATTTCCACCAAAAATTTACTCATGCTTAAGACCTTGTAGAAGTAAACTGATGTAACTGCGTTTACCTTCATACGTTCAGTAATTGCCCGTTAAGGGTTGCTAAATATATCAAAATTCATTTATTCGATAACTGTCCACGCAAAATTTGTTAAATGAAACATGATTATAGTCTATTATAAACTCATTTGCATATAAAGCGGCCATGTAAGCAATGCAACTATGCATTCGTTGTTCTAATAAAATCTTATTAATTTAAAATGAAAAAAGTTTCATTATATTTCAATATTTCACAGAAGTGGTGACGTCGTTTGAAACCTACTGATACCGATGGAGAAATGTTAAAAAATATAAACGATCATTTTGTCGTAACATCGCTGTTTAGGGCGCTCCTATACCAAAATGACGTTTTTTTACAGTAATTAATGATGTAAAACTATAGAAATTTCAAGTCTGATAAAAATAATACTCATTTTTGATTATGTTTCCTACGATCGTAAGCTATCCGAAACACCATTCAACAATTTCGGCTCGATAGAAAATAATTCCAAAGATGGGTCTACCGTTACATAAAACAGTTCCCAGTATATATATATAAAAAAAGTATATCAATATTGATTTCGACGATATGAAGGAAACTACGCCATTCGTTTGAACACATTCATTCAGAAAAAATATAAAATAACCTAAAACGTAAATTATAAGGGTGGCGCGTGTGGTTGGGACTTGTGTTTAGTACTGCGCAATATCTTTGTGCTACCTCGCCTTAAAGAGATATAACTTTTTTTGTGCCACGTAAAACATTAGCTTCTGTTAATTTCACTTATATAACCTTAATATATGTAGAAATATAGAAAAAAGGAACCCTTTTAGGATCACTTCGTTATCCGTCCGTCTGTCTGTCCGTCTGTCCGTCCGTCTGTCTGTCTGTCAAGACCCTTTTTCTCAGTAACGCAGACGTAGACGCATCATTTGAACTCTATATCAAATTCTCAGGCCTGCAATCCCTTGAAGCTGTGAAAAAATCAAACTTCTATGCCAACGCAATCAAGATATACGGGCGTTTATAACACAAGTAAAAAGTCCGAAAACCAAAAAAATTAAGTTACATCACAAAAAAATATTGATGTAACTAAACATTTTTGGTGTTCGGACTTTTCTCTTTACTTGTGCTATAAGACATTGCTTCCTGCCAATTTTCATGATTCTAGGTATACAGGAAGTACCCTATAGGTTTTGATTCCCATGGGAGTGTTCAAATATGCGGTATAAACGGCCGTATCTCTTGATTTTTCACAGCTTCAAGGGATTGCAGGCCTGAGAATGTGGTATAGAGTTCAAGACATGTGTGAATATGAATTTATACGGAACCCTCGGTGCGCGAGTCCGACTCGCACTTGGCCGGTTTTTTAAATAATATCTGTATAGAAAACATCATAGTTTAATATTTTTATATATATATTTTATATATATATATATTAGATCGTCATAACTTTACTGATTATAGACATATTGTACGAACCATTTTATACGTATCTTTTATCGAAATGAATACAGTCAACTACATATCGAGTTTGACTCTTTCAATGTCGTATAGGTCGTACTTTGGATTTATATTTGTTGATGTCATTTTCAACCTTAATGTGTACCAACAAGTAGCTTCAGAAGTAATAACAAGGGTAAATTTGAGATTTTCAAATAAAGTAACTTTTTGCACATGAGTGCATTTATAATTAAGATGCTGTTTCGATCCCATATTTAACGCGAGCCATAGTCGACACTTTTTTACCGGTCTGACATCCACGGCAACGCAACGTCGTCGTGTCGTACCGTATCGGCCTAGTACGCGAGCGCTGTAATGATGAATTCTTTGCTAACAAATTTAAATTTAATAAAAAAGTTACCAAATTATATAGATTTTTTCATTTAACAGTTTGAATTTGTATACATGATCATAGAGTAAACATAAACAAGATTATTTACGAAATATGTCAGCGGGCGACCGCGCACCGGAAAACGCAGTGTAGGCAGGCCTCCCACTCGGTGGACCGATGACTTGGTAAAGGTTGCGGGAAGCCGCTGGATGCGGGCAGCGCAGGACCGGTCGGTGTGGAAATCCTTGGTGGAGGCCTTTATCCAGCAGACGTCTTTCGCTGATGATGATGATGATGATGATGTCAGCGGGCGTTAAAATAAAAATATAACTTACCAAATCTCCGAGGGAATCTTCCTCCAAAACCTCACTTTTTATTGCAGTGGTTCTCAGTATGGTCATGTGGTGGCATTCGTCATTGCTTAACTCTTTTGGTATGGGGGCTTTATTTTTTAGTATATGTGTTGGACTTTTGTTCACTGGAGAGCTGCCTAAAGTAGCCAGGGCACTGCCATAGGAGTATCCTGTTCCAGAGTTGTCCTTGGCTCGCTTCAGGAACGAAGTTCGGCTGCAAGTTTCCGTAACATTATACTGATTACTCATTTTAATAATACATGACTTTTAATTGTAATAATACACGACTCAACAAACCTAACTATAATTGGGTACTCAATTTAATAAAATACTACTAATTTAATGATTAGTACTTCTAAGCTTTAAACAAAGAAACTTAATCTGTAGGTACGTATTTGATGATAATAATTGATGACGTTGCTAGAATAAAGGAAAACCTGAATAGAAATATGTCTAATAGTCTTTCAATGACCATTCAAACAAATTAAACAATAACGTGGATGTTGTCTCCCCGCGCAAAACTGTCGTACATGGAATTCTTATGAGCTTATCTGAAGTTATACTTGAGTATATGAATTATTGTGTCCATTCTTGTGATAAAAGTGTATTATTAGACTTTCATATCATACTGAAATTAGCTTCGATACTTTTGTCATCATGTCATATTCATCTTCAGCATTTAAAAACTGCATATAGCAAAAATTTCATGTGCTACCTCCGATGGCCCAATTTCATAAGATTCCAATAAAAAAATATTTTTTTATTTGCAGAATTCTTTAATTTTAATTTTATTTCGGTTGATAATTTATATATTTTAATTAATTTAAACTTATTTTTTCTGATAATGAACCATGTTTTTCTTTTAGTATAATATGGTGCAACATTTATTTAGTTAGGTACCCACTATAGTTTAATTTAAAAAAAGTCGTAAATATACACAGACTATACAGACATGTCGGCAACCTCTGTAGCCGGGGCGACCAGTTGAAATTTAATTCTTGTTGAAAAACGAGTAGGTATTTCAACATGGTGAAGGGTTTTGGATTAATTCTTTGACTTTTATAAAGAAATCCTAAAAGTACACTGGACTAATTCTGGTCGAAAACATCTGATAAAAGTGCCCACCAAAGATCAGTAAGTTGACAGTAACTAAAGTGTTTACACAAAATCTTTCACCATACAGATCACAATTAGTCCGGCGTACCTGCTTAAAGTAATAATGTAAAATATGTATTGTGATGGCGGCGCTAGTGCACGGTCGGCGACGCCCTCTTAAATCCGTCTATTTTAAAATCCTGTACTAGACGGCAGTCGTTAAGCCATGTCAGAAGCCTTATAAGCTATCTTTTCATGTTTAACTACCTTCACAATCTATTTTAACTGGACTGTCCTAACGTGTGTATGAATGTATTTCATTGTTACAGCCAAAAGGGCTTGATGGACTTTGGAATGCAAATTGTTATTATATCTATTATGATTCCCAAAGTCACATAGGTTACCGCCAGATTTTTATGCAATCGTTTTTTTTTTGTATTGGTTGGTTATTTTTGTAACCTTTTTAATTAAGAGCGACTGAGGAGTAAGCGACAGCAATTGAAAAAGAAGCAAGAAAGTATTGACTTGGCCATTGAATTTGGATTTTGATGAGGATTGATTGAGGAGTCCCTCTCTATCTCTCTCTGTGTGTGTGGACTTTGGGTGTCCATCGGATGATCTAGCACCTGGACCACAGGACTTAGATGATATCGATGGTTTATGCTACAAAGGTCGTAACTCCAAAATGCATAGTTTTGGCAATAGCCTAAAAAAACAAAAAAATAAAATAAATTCATATACTTCATTCCAATCAAAAAAAGCAAAAGTTAAAAAACTTACTATGGAACTGACACATGTCAATGTCATCTGCATACTATGTTTGTTTACCTTTTGCTTTTTTTTTTATTGGAATGAACTGTATATATATATATATATTTTTTGTATTTAAAGTTATAAAAATTTGGTTCTAATGGTTCTTTTATTATTAAGACCTTTAAAAGTCTTTTTAATATTATTTTATTTGTATTTTTTACATAGTTTATTGGCTATTGCCAAAACTTTGCATTTTGAAGTTACGGCCTTTGTAGCGGAAACCATCGATATGTATTTGGGTTTGGGCAATATTATTTAATGTCTGGAGCGGTTTACTTTTTTGAGTAATTTTAAGGTGGCCTCCACAGTTAAACAATAATGGCTTTATTGATTTTGCTGAAACTTTGTACAGTACTATATTTTATAGGGTTTTTTCTGGAGTAAACTATTATACAGTGTATAGGACACTGTATAATAGTTTACTCCAGAAAAAATCTGATAGCCGTCCTATACAAACCAAGGTTGTTCATCATTTTTTCAAGAATGGATCTAACTATTTAAATTAACTTTTGTACATTACGATGACTCCATACATAATTGGTTACTCTGATAAAGATCTCTGATTGATATACCTTCCACACAAAACAATGTGTTTAATTTTTTTCAAAAAAGCTTTGCTCATTGAGGTATCCTCAACTACAGTACAATATTTTTAAACAGCCTACCTCTACCTACTACTTTATATAGTTGGTTTCTGCAAGAAAAATGTGATGTACTTCCTATACAAATAAAGGCATTTTGTTGTTTTCTTTAAATGGCTCTAATGATTTTTATAAACTTTGTATTAGTATGTAAACTTTGTTATTATGACTTAAAATGAGTTACTATCTACTAGATAGTTTATTAGAAATAAGGTCACAAACCCAGATTGATTTATTTATTTAACAAGCCTGATATTTATCCCTATTCTCCTCTCTACTACTTATTAATATTATGGATGTTTGTTCCTAATGTGTATAGAACAATGCTGTTGTGCTTACGATAAGAGCAGTAAGTATATTTAGAAAAGCAGTAACTTCATCCATATCATCATTTAATCATGTAAGAACAAATAAATAAGACAGATAAATCATAATACAGTATAAAAATACTGAATCTGAGCTACACATTTCAAAAATCGTATTTAAAATAATCTAAGGAAACAATTCGGAAAATGCAAAATGTGACAAAAGCTCGCAAGTGTGTTTCACAGACTTACTGCTCTTATCGTAAGCACGGCAGAATGACAATCCTGTGTATGCCAGATGGTAAACGGATTCATGAGAAAGTAAGCACAGCTTTTTTCTACTAATTACAAAGATGCAATTATGATAGTGACAAACATACATGACTGTCATTATCAACTTGTCACGCTGACACTGATTGCTGAACTAGATAATATAATATTGTTTGATATGTTTTTTATAGTTTGAAACAAACTTACACAAAAATATTAAAATAAAAAAAATATCACTACTATTTTAATTTGTATGTTGTGAACTTTGACCTAGTAGCAAAATTCCTTATTATTGATCCCCTTTGCAGTAAAACTATAATTTTTTTTTTTCAGTTTTACTTTATCTGGTTTGAATGAATGGTCTTTTTGTAATCATGACAAATAATAACTTCATAGTTTAAGGGGTTGCTTTTTAATCTGAGGGCATTTTTTTAAGTTAATGCTACTTCTGCACAATTATTCTTTCAAAAAGCCTTAAATCAAAATTACCACCATAACACAAGAATAGATAACATAGGTAAAAATTCAAAAAAAAAAAAGAGACTTACCCATCAGTTGGTGATGATGTATGATACCCACAGAATAGGTTATCAGATTCACTGGAAGCCCTCTGCCTTCTGCGTCCTTCTAAAACTGATTTAACATCCTGGTAACCTTTGGTTTTAGGTTTTTTAAGAATACCTTGAGGTGGTGATTTAGGCAATGGGTTATTAAGTATCGATTTCAACGGTTGCTTTGTTACTGGCACTTCCATCATTTCTTGGTCTGCCTTTTCAAATAATTCTTCTACTTTTGGTAGATGACTATCATCAACTTTGGTATTTGATAATGTTGTTACCAAAAAAGATCTGTGGGAAGATGATATATTGAATTTTGATCGTCCTTGCTGGTGATATCTGAAGAAAAAATGTGGAGATGTTATACTTAGTACAATCAACACAAAAAAAACTGCATTGTGTTAGCTTACCTACCTAAATTTTCAAAACATGTGGGCAAGTGGGTTAAGGTTATGACATAATTCAACCACATTGTTAAAAAAGAAATAACAGGAACATAGAAACCAGATAGAGAAGTTAAGCATGCTTACCCGTGTTGTCTACTTTCATGGGTCATAGCGTGGTCACCATTTACTGGATCAGGGAGAGAACACTCTTGAAAATATCTGTGGTGATTGGAGTCGCAAGCACTTCTTAAGGTGAAATAACTTTTGTTGGGTAGAATTCGTTGTTGACGAACTAGATTGTCCGGAGAACGGTGCGGCGGTGCATCCTCAAATGGCGAGCGGTCCACCCCTTCACTGCGGCACCGACGACGCAGGACTCGCGCCGGCCCGCGCCCAGAGCACTCCAAAACAGTTCCTAATGGATCGCACGCGTCAAACCCGGCTTCGTAACTCGGACACGCTCGCCTATCCATATCCGACGCGCCTACTCTCGACGCATCTTCTAATGTCCACATCGATCGCGTCGCACAAGGAATTTCACTATGGGACTGCTAATTTAATATTGTAAAAACGGGTGTGAAGTACCTATGAACGTAAAATAAAGGCGTCGAAGCCAAAAGGCGACAGACCGATGACAGGTCGCCATTCAAAGAACGTGAATAATGTCAACGTGCTCTACACTATACTGTGTCTCCCGCCAATAATGAAGAAACTTGTTTTCTTTTTACAAACCGGAAGAAACCTCTTTCTATTGACCGATTCTATCGTGTATCAACTTCTTGCTGAAATTCCAGAGCTTCAATTTGGCTTAGCGATTGATCTAAAGATTTAGGCATGAGACCTCGTGTGAGCAACCAGGCAAATCAACGACGACAGACAGACAGACAGACAAACCAAGTCGCAAGCAACACACACTCGGGTCGCTCGGTACTCGACTCGCTCGATTGTTCGTCTCGTCCTTTGGTCTCGTCAGTGCTTCTCTACCTACCATAGTCAAAATAAACAAGTATGTTAACTTCATACAACTATGGTATATCGCGCGGTTAGTTTTGTACAGTCTGACTGACTACATACGATCTTTTGGCTTGGCGTGTGGACGGTGTGGATGAAGAAGGCGCTTTTGTCGCAAATCTGACATGTATAATTTTCAATGACGTAGGAGATAATGGACATGGCATACCTACAGAAAAAGCGTGCATACCTAAACTTGCTGAGAAACGAAAATGGTCGTTCGGCATAGTGCATACCCATTATATGAGATATGGTTTTATCGATATCACCGGCATGCAGAGAATGAGCGTCTATTTTTTTTGTACTCTACTCGTACATAAATCGCAACTGATGGCAAACTTTCGATTATTTTATTATTATTTGACGATAATGGTCAAAATTGACATATCCTCCTAAACTAGAGATGGGCAATAACAGATTAACGAAATGAAACAAGAAATTAATTATATTATATTGGTTTTATCAGTTAATTAGTATGTAAATGGTCTGTAATCACCAATATAATTACTATCTACTGTGTCTTTTACACTTAAACAATAAAAGGCAAAAAGTAGGAGACAGAAGATGTGAAATGAGTGTAGATGGCTCGTGTCTTGCAGCGCTATAGGTGTAGGTATTCAAAATAAAGACAAATATTCGGAACTGTATTTTAATTTACAGCTTGGCCGTAAAGAGTTGAAAAAAAATTAATGATAGCGCTGTTGGATGCGAGCAGCACAGGACCGGTCGGTGTGGAAATCCTTTGGGGAGGCTTTGTCCAGCAGTTGACTTCTTTCGGCTGATGATGATAATGGCGCCACTATCGCTTACATTCCAACATTTAATACTACAATCTAAATGAATTTAATACTTGCAGGTTTTTAATATAAAATGAAATTACTTTTCATCATTGTATTCAATAGTTTGTTTTCTGCATCCCTATAACTATATGAATGGGAAAATAAACAAGCCTAGGACATTTAAAGAAAATTTATTTAGTTTTATTCACATAAACATTCTGGTCGAAATAAATAACTTGATGATTTACACCTGATATGGCATCAACATTGTCATCTTCAGAATTTGAGCTGCTGTCACTGCTTTCCTTGGTGCCACTGGGTACGAATCCTTTAGCTGTTCCAGGACGTACAATAATACAATGTTTTCCTCTTAAAACATCATGCTTAATGCCTTTCAGATTTTTCTGTAATCAGAATTTAACATTATATTTAGGAAGAATGCCGTGCCTGACGAAATTGATCAAAATTATAAAAACATGAAAAACCATAACACACAAAAAAATATATAACACAATTGAAAACTGATTAGTCAAAAATACCGCCCCGAATCGTACCCGGAACAAAGGTGCCCATCACAGAAGCAGCGTTACCACGCTGAATTGCGATGGAAATTCGCTGAGTCAGGTACGACCCGGAACGGGGATCATGGCCCCTTTGTCTTAATCGAGAGGCCAAGTCAAACACAAAAGCCCTGGCTTCAGATCCCCAAGTGCCTGATGTCTCCACCGCGAAGGGGATAAAAAGGTGCGTGTTCTTTAGGACCGAATATCTGTCATGTTTTTGACGCGCAGCGTGTTCAGCCGCATACCCCGCCTCACGAGCAGTGCCACCAACATAAGTTGAAGCAAAGGTGCTAACGCACGTTGCATCCCATAAAAGGGAGCGCCCTCTCTGCCACGGTACAAGAGTAAGACCATCTGGTCTCCTACCATCAGTTCGAACTAAACCCTGCGGCTCCGTAATGCAAGGAATGTTTGCCGATATTAATGCGCGACGGATTATGTCGTTAAGTGCATGATGACGAGACAAACGGCCACTACATCTAACACAACTAAGACCATGATGGCCGCTTGACTCGACCATCGTGCCACATACACAACGATGAAAAAAATTATTAAGTCGCGCTATGTATATGTATCGCGCTTATCCACTTTTTTCCATATTATGTAAACAGAACAACGAAGAGCATTTCGAATCGTCGGCTACCAGGATATTTCAGATCGGCTTGACTCCTTGGCGCTGCGTAGAGATGTAGCCTCATGTAGGGGTGTCTATGGGCGACGGTAATCGTTTACCATCAGGTGATCCATCTGCTCGTTTGCCACCTCTGCCATAAAAAAATGTAAACAGAAATAACTGAGGGATTATATGACTGACTGTAAATTTGTGAATAAAATTCAGCACTGACAACACTCTTAATCATTAAGTACTAACGTGGGTAGGTATACTTACCATTAAAAATCTTAACGGTACAGCTTCATCATGCAATGTTGTTTTGTCCAATGTGCGGTAAACATGATTCATGGAAATGAAGCGAACAGATGTTGATGGCTTTTGTTGAGGTTTTCTAAGCCAATTGCTGCCAACCACTTTTTCTTTTTATATTCACTTCGGGGAAGCCTAAAAAAATTATATGTAAGTAACTTTTTCTAAAATTCATCATCATCCTACATAAATATCGATGTCTAAAAGAGCCCCGAAGAACAACACTAGCCACGTTAGAGCCGAAAAATATTTTAATAAAATAAAGTTAAAAGACAGACTGAAATTATATTGAAAAGCTACTTTCGGTTATTTATATCGCTTATCTTCTGCATTAAGACAAATACGTAATTTAGTTTGTGAAAATAAGGTATATTTCAACAAGATAACAATACGTACCGGTGCAGTGTAATGTTCGGCCGATTTCGGCTCATTTTGATGCCACATCTTGTAACACTACAATTAGGCATCTTAATTACTGTGTTGTTTCACTTAATTTATTATTTTCGGATGCTTTATTTAACCATATTTAACAATTTTCAATTAAAACACTCGCGAGCGAAGGCACTTTGACAGCTTATGTACCAGTGACACCGAGAAACGAGAATGGCGAATCGGCCGCAAAGAGGTATTTTGCTGACGTCACGAAAACAAAGTTGCCATTTTGTAAAGGACAAAAATATTGTTGTCCTTTTTTTACTGAGAAGAATTACATAAGTTAGAAAGAAATAAAAGTATATTTTAGAATTCGCTATCAAAATGGCACATATTTGTATAACTGATTGTTCATATAGACAAATATTTCATGTCCTCTAGTTTCTTTGGTCTGAGATAATTTTATACAAATAGTGTCACTTTTCAAGATGGCAGCGTTATGGGTAATTTACACGTATTAAGTAGCGAAGTAATCAAGTTAATTTTAACTTAAAAGTAAGTTAATTTTAAGTGGTCAAGCGTTTACACGTAATAAGTAGTAAGTAGATAAGTAGTAACTTAATTTTAACTTGTGTGTAGCGTTTTCACGTTAAAAGTCTACACTTGCTTGCCATTTAGTAGCAGGCCACGCCCACCGGGGAGAGCGCGCGGTGCGGGGGGCGCGGCAACTTATTCGAAAAATAGATTCGATTCTATTCTACTTGTGCACTTGTCTACTAAATCGTTAACTTACCACTTATGACTTAATAGCTGATAAGTGACTGTTTACACACAGAAATTTACTTAAAATTTAGTTAAAATTAAGTTAATTACTTCGCTACTTAATACGTGTAAACTACCCATTAGTTCCGGCTTTTCACCACACGCCAAAACATTGTATAGAGCGTTTTAACAAATAGTTCCTATGCCGTTATGTTGGCAGCAATGTTTTCCACACACACTACATAGAACGCAGACACACACTACGTAGAACGCAGATACACACTAATAAAATCGGTAGAAGCCTCTTCGCGTGATGGGTAGTTTACACGTATTAAGTAGCGAAGTATTCAAGTTAATTTTAACTTAAAAGTAAGGTTATTTTAAGTGGTCAAGCGTTTACACGTAGGTAATAAGTAGTAAGTAGATAAGTAGTAACTTAATTTTAACTTGTGTGTAGCGTTTTCACGTTAAACGTCTACACTTGCTTGCCATTTAGCTGCAGGCCACGCCCACCGGTGAGAGCGCGCGGTGCGGGGGGCGCGGCAACTTATTCGAAAAATAGATTCGATTCTATTCTACTTGTGCACTTGTCTACTAAATCGTTAACTTACCACTTATGACTTAATAGCTGATAAGTGACTGTTTACACACAGAAATTTACTTAAAATTTAGTTAAAATTAAGTTAATTACTTCGCTACTTAATACGTGTAAACTAGGTACCCATGATGATGTCGTTGATAGACAGGGGAGCCAACATAACGGCATAGGAACTATTTGTTGAAACGCTCTTTAGTGACACTGTAGTAGGAGGAAGGTGCAGTAGTGTTTTATGGTGCGTTTACATTACACGCTCGCGTGCAAAGCCACATTCAACGAGCACAAGCACGGGCACTAACATGTGAACAGGCTGTTTGTGCATGTGCCCGTGCTTGCTTGGCCCGCTTGGCGCGTGAGCTGCATGCCGGGCTATGGCTGGGCTGCCTGGCACGCGTGTAAAGCCACATTCAACGAACACAAACATGTGAACAGGCTGTTTGTGCATGCGCCCGTGCTCGTGCCTGTGCTTGCTTGGCCGCTTGGCGCGCGGGCTGCATGCCGGGCTACCTGCCACGCGTGTAAACGCACTTTACTACAGTACTCGAGTTCTAAATGCTCCAAGTTCTGTGCTATAGAATAGGATGACAATTTAGATGGGCGACAAATAAATCGGGCAACTAACTATCGTCCGTGTGAACAGATCTTGAAAGTCGAACGAAGCGTCTTATTATGCCAACCTAACGAAGAAAATTTATCTACTACTAAAAGTACTTTTAATTTAAATCTATGTTTATGGCCAACTAAATTAAATAATAATTATGTTTATAAACGTCTAAAAATTTAATAATAATAATAGTTTTAATTAGACCATTGCGCAAGAATTGCAACAAATTATATTTTCTTTGAAAAACCGTATAGACATCCGACCGCACGCACAGCAAGCAGATTGAATCCAAAATGGTGGTCGTTTGTTGTGCTTTATTGAGTGGTCTGTGAAACTTTTTCTCCGTAAGTAAGTAAAAAATGCCCATTTGGCAAGCCATAGGAATAGGCGTTGCTACAAGCAAGTATAATGGAATTGCATGCAGAGAGACGTCATTAAAAGTTTGTGTTTCGGTTCTTGTCATGCCCACAAAGAAACTAGCTGACATCCTTGTCGCTAGCATTGCTCAAAACTCAAAATTACCCAAATCCTACTGTGTATTGGTGTATAACGAATAACATAATTAATAGTTTCTTCAGCTTATATTTCATATAAAGACCTAAGCGACATTACATTACATGTATTCATCAACTAATAAATTGGCGCGGTTGATGGTTCATAACAGGGGTTGGCGTCGTTTGCACTTCTTGCATCTGCAATTACTATTGCTGAAGTGCCACCTATCAGTATAATCCAAATGGATGATATAGCATTCTTGTTGGCATAAACTGTTCCAATCTGATGGTTATTTCGCTCTGCTTTGTAATTCCGTTTTAGGATTCTAACCTAAAAATATGCCGGGTAATCGTCGTATTCCGTGGATAGGATGGAATGTTATTTCATATCTGTTTTTGCTTTTCAGATGCGCTGTTGCTTCTAGTTTCCCATCCAGTTTGGCAACATGGATGAAAACGAAACTGTTACCGACAATCCTAAGGAGGACACATCTGGTCCCTCCAAGGATAACTCAGCCTTAGAAAATCTAGAAAGTCAAGAAAGTGATAAAAATACCAGTGAATCGGAAAACGTAAGTGAAAAGGACTCTGAAGCATTAAAAATAAATGATGTAGGATCTGGAGACACTCAGTTACAGAACCATGTAGACCGTGATAAGAGTGATGAAAAAGAAAGTGATAATCAAACTATGGAACTGGATGTTTCAGAAAGCCAAACCAATAAGAATGGTAAGTGTATTTTACTGAAAAGCTATTTTTGTAACATTTCCTTGTGCATTGTAGTGAATTTGTTTGAGAGAGCTGCATACTGGGCTTACTCCATTATTGAATACACTACGCATGGCTCTTTTTTTTTATGTGATAGGCGGCAAACAAGCAGACAGGTCACCTGATGGTAAGCAATTGATTCTAACAATTTGTGCAAACAGCTAACTTGACTTTTTAATTAGAAATAAACTGAATGCTTTTATGATTTACATCTCCCACTATTTATGTCAACACTGCAAGCTCTCTTAAGTTGAAAATAATATATAGAAAGCTCTTAGGTACAACACAAGTCTAAATAAATCAACGATTGAGGAGGTCCATTGCTGATTTCCAAAATACTTTACCAAATTGTAAATTTTTGTGAGGAAACTTGACCTATAAATTGAAATTGGTTCAGCAATCTCAGCTATTATATGAGACTAATTTAGAATAGAAATGAAGTCAACCACATCATCATCATTATTCCAACCAGTTTCAGATAACCAGTGGCGTAGCGTAGGTTTTCGCCGCCCGGGGCCAATCGAAAATTTGCCGCCCCTTTCTATACAAATACAAAAGCTTTTATTGCTGATAATAATTTACATTTCATTTTCACATAAGAAAAATTAATAATTGGTGCACATCAGTCCATACCAGCGTGTCCTGTTGACACATAGGCCTCCTCCAACTCCTTCCACCTTGTCCTTTCTCTGGCTATCCTAAGCCACAGTGTTCCAGCAACCATTCTGATATCATCGGACCATCTTTTCATTTGCCTTCCTCTTTTCCGTTTGGTGTTACATCTAGGGATCCACTCAGTTATTCGTTTTGTCCATTTCTCTGTTGATTCCCTTAGCATGTGACCTGTCCAGCGCTATTTCAGTTGTCGTGTTTCCTTGGTAACATCCTGCAATTTCGTTATTTCTCTTAGGTCGGTTGCTCTTTTCCTATCCGTTCTCTTGTACCCGAGGATACTTCTCTCCATACTTCTTTGACAGGTTCTTAGTTTTTGTTGTAGTTTTTTTGTTGTGGCCCACGTTTGGCATATGTAAGTATTGGTAGTACGCATTTGTTGAAGACTTTTCTTTTGATTTTTATGATGTACTGGTTATTTTTCATGATGTCTTTTAATGACCAATATCTCTTCCACACATTTGTTATCCTTCTTTCTATTTCCTGTGCCATTTGGTCTTGAAATGATATCAGTTGCCCTAGGTATATGTAGGTTTTGACATATTCAATTGGTTCACAGTCCACACATATATTGGTTTCTAACCTGTTTGTCATGGTTTTGGTCTTTGATTTATTTAATTTTATGTAAGCCCTACCTCTCTACTTTTTGTGGCAAGATCTTTAAGCATAATCTGCAGTGTTTCGGGATTATCAGTTAGCAACACCAGGTCATCTGCAAACCGTAGATGGTTGAGCTTTCGACCATTAATATTGATTCCAAAGTCATCCCAGTTTGTGGCTCTAATAACTTCTTCTTTGGTGAAAGTGGGTCGCCTTGTCTGACTCCTTTTCTGATTTGGAAGCTTTCTCCATTTGATTCCATTTTTACTTGTGCTGAACTATTCAGGTATATATTTTTGATTATTCTAATGTATTTTAGTTGTACCCCTTGATTTTTCAGGGATTTCCATATGTGAAGGTGTTCTAAGGAATCAAAGGCCTTATTATAATCAACGAAGGCCAAATATAGTGGGCATCCATATACCTGGCATTTCTCTATTGTTTGCTTCATAGTATGCATGTGATTTGTAGTTGAGTATCCTGCTCTGAACCCAGCCTGCTCTATTGGTTGGGGAAAGTCTAATATTTCAGAGATGCGGTTTAGGATGATCTTTGAGAACACCTTGTAGACGTTAGACATTAAACTGATGGGACGATAGTTTTCTATATTATCTTTGTCACCTTTTTTGAAGATCAATATTATTGTACTGTTCGTCCACTGTACAGGGATGTATTCTGAGTCTAAAATTGCATTGTAGAGCTTGGTTAGTCGTTGTAAGTTTCCTGGCAGGGTTATCTTCATAATCTCATTTGTGATGTAGTCTTGTCCGGGTGCCTTGTCATTTTTCTGTGTTCTAATTGCATGTGCTACTTCCTTTTCTAATATGGGGGAAATTGTTTCTTTAGATTTTTCTTCAAGGTTCACGTCACATCTTTCTGTATTTTTACACAAGTAGAGTTTTCTGTAGAAGTCTGTAGCTACGTCTAGTATGTTTCTTCTTTTTGTTTCAGGTTTTTTGCTCTTATTCTTTAGGTTAGGTATCCATATTCCTTTACTTCCCGAAGCTCTTTGAGTGCTTTTTTAATTCCTCCAGTTTTACTTTGCCGCTCCTTTCTAAATAAAGTCAAATAAAGCAACATACAGCAACGGCGCACAGTCACTATTTTACACAGGCGGCAGGGCTGGCCTTTGATTGTCACCCTGGGTGGCATGAACCAGAGACCGGCCCTGCCTGTCTAAAATAGTGACTGTGCGCCGTTGCTGTACTGGTTTCATTCTTCATTCGATAACATTTGTTTTCATGACGTTTTAGCTGGGTCATATAACATTGAATATTCCAATCGCTCAATTTGCCGCCCCCACTTAGGTAAAAAAAGAAGGCGCTCGCCGCCCCTATCCATGTGCCGCATGGCCCCCCCGGCCCCCCCTACGCTACGCCACTGCATATAACTGCCTTATTAACTGTCTTACCTCTACCGTTACTGTCCAGAAATACATATTTGTCACTCTTTTGTGTATATTTATTTAGTTGCTAATACAATATTTCCTTTATTCTTTCAGATGCAATCGAATCTAAAGATGATAATGCAGACAAAGAAAGCTCTGTTGAAAATATAATAGAAAAAATGAATGAGGATCCCATCAGTCAGGATAGTCAGGAATCAACCCAAGTGACGGAAACTCAAGTTAGTGAAGAAACTGTATGTATGCCGCAGGAAAAACAAAGTGATTCACAAGAGAATACTGAAGAAGTTGCTGAAAAAGAAATTGAAGAATCGAGCCAGAGTGAACAGACTACAGAAGATAAATGTGACGAACAAAATGAAAATTATCAATCAGACAAAAAAGATGACGAATTACGTAAACCACAATTTGAGACTGCTCCAAATGTGTCTATGGAAGATTCACAAGAGGATCATACTCAGGTGATTAGTTTTTTTCAGATTAAAAGATTTATTATTACCATAGCTACAAATAACTTTTATCTCTTTTGAATCCTTTCTTTTTTTATTCTTATTATTTTTATTTACAGACATGACATTATATAAATCATCTCTTGACCTAGCATTAAGATGTCATAGAATTTAAGACTTTTTCAACAAATGTGTTGGAGGAAGTTTCTTTAGGGCCCGTAGTTTCTTCTCACTCCGCAAACACTTCCCGAAACGGCGGGTATACGAGTCCGAGTGGTATAAACCTCGTATTAGGTAGATAAAAGAATGACGTTCGAAAAGTGTACACTGCTACCTACTTTGAATAAAATATTTTCATTTCATTTCACCCACTTTAAATTTTCCTCATTTTTAATTGAAAAATGTGATATTTTTTGCAGGCTCTTGATCCATTTGATGCTTTATTAAAGGATCGTAATGACTCTGTGACAGAAACATCTATGGCTACTCAATCTGTCACAGTCCCGGCAGAAGATGATGATGATGATGATCATCACGCTGATAATGTTGAGGATGATCATCAACCTGACAATGTTGATACAGAAATTGGCAGAGATGACGATGATGATGCTCCTCACACAGGTATATTTTTTGTTGTGAACTCTTTTCATACAATAAATAAGAACATAAGGACAAAAATAAATAGATTTTAATGTATTGGTTTTTTAAGCTGATTTGGAAGAGCAACCTGGTGCTGATGAAGAAGTATGTCTTCTCCCGGACACTGAGAGGGAGATTTCAGAAGCAGACAAAGCAGAAGCTGAAAAAGTCCTAGCAGAGAAGAGAAAACAGGCAGAAGGTAAATCAAAATATCACATTTACATTGGGGTTGTTTAGAATGAAGATACATCAAAGCAGGAGGATCTTAAGAAGATATTGTCATAATGTTTGGTTTTTGTCTTAAAATACTGCAAAATATTTTGAGGTACAAATGCGTGCATGTCATTTCTTCATAATAATAAAGGTATCATGTTACTTGAACACTGACGAAATAAATAATAAGTAACTCAACTGGCTGAAGAATAATGATAGAGTGGTGATTCTTTTTAAACTATAAATAATATTAGTTGCTAAAGTGCTACAGCAATGTGAAAGTATTTTATCATGAAAATGTTTTTCCTAGTACTCTCATGGGCCCATTTATTTTCATTTCAAGGTGAGAGTGTATGAGAGAAAATAAATCATGATTATTGTGCAACTGTTGAATCATTATGTCAGGTATTAAATAAATTACTTTATTTATCTATCAAATGTGACACAGCACTGTTACTGGCAACTGTTAAAATGACATTAGTGCAGCTTTGTCGCAAAACAAAATTCTAATCGCCGTCTTCTTTTGTTACTTCTGTATAAAGTTTCTATATCGACAGAAGACAGAGATATGCTTGCATGATCTAAAAGGTTTTTACGAGCTTACACCATTGTTTCGTTAAAATGTTTTGAGCTCTGCGAATGATGACAATGCTAAATATAATTATTTATAACTCAAGAACACTATTGCTTGAATGATTGAAGGCAATGCTTAGTGAACATCACTAGATGCTGCCAGGCGAAATTAGAATATGCCTTAACTCCAGTTTTTTAAATTATTAATTGATAAGCTAATTATTATGCACATTTCACCTGATGGGTAGTGATAATAATACCAAAGATGAAAGCTTGCTGGCAGAAAGACTTAGATTAAATAGTAGCCAAGTGGCTGTAGAAAATGCCCTACCACAGTATGTACTATGTACCACCACCCAAACCGAGGGTTATAGAGCTTGACTAAATGGGGAACAAAACCGGGATTACATTAGTAATGCATACGTACATTCATACATACATACTGAAGTGGCAGTGGGCGGGCCACATGGGCCGTAGAAGAAATGGCCATTTTAAGTTTTCGAGTGGCGACCGCGCACCGGAAGACGTAGCGTGAGCAGGCCTCCCTGTGGGGTAGACCTTTGTTCAGTAGAAGACAGTAGTAAACGTCTTTTAGCTGATGATGATGACATACAATTTCATAAGTGTGACTTTAGGAACATTATATTAATATTTTAAGGTTGGGCTGAGTCAGTAAGTCATCAAACTATTTAATAGGTATTTAAGTAAAAGAAAATATTTATTTATCTGCCTTTCATCAAGCTGCAAAATTCTGTTTTGATTTTGCTATTTGTGCCTCGTTTTTAATAGGTGTTACTATCCTTCATTGATTTTATGATAATATGTTAGAAAATGATGGATATGTTGATAAAAAAAAATATGTCTACCACTAACTTATTTAGTCACTTGCTGGTGCTCAAGCTTCACTGAAAAATTAACATTTTATTATTAATTTGTAAACAAATGTTCATTATATTTAATATTATTTATTGTTAGATCTAAAAACATAGGTACCTAGTTATTTTATTTTTCATGTACGAGAATAGCAATACTAGTTATTTCTTATCTTACTTTATTATAAATGCGATAGTATGGATGTTTGTTTGTTTATTTGTTCCGTTTACAAGTCGAAACTACTGAATAGCTCAAATACTGGATTAACAAATCGGCTACTTTTTGTTCCTGGAAAAAGCATAGTTCCCTTAGGGCACCATAGAGACAGTCAAAAAGTGACATCCACGTAGACGGAGCCGCGGGCAACAGCTAGTATGATAATATGTTAGAAAATGATGCATATTATGTTGGTTTAAAAAAAAGAGTATGTCTACCACTAACTTATTTAGTCACGTGCTGGTACTCAAGCTTTGCTGAAAAATTAAAATTTTATTATTAATTTGCAAACAATTGTTTATTATATTTAATATTATTTAGATCCAAAAACATACCTAGTTATTTTATTAAATTTCATGTACGAGAATAGCAATACTAGTTAAAAACTGTGTTATTACTATTGACCCCCACCCTTGGCTAGCGGAAACGAAATCGCAATTTACAGGGAAATTTTAAAAAATGTAGTCCATAAATGCAATCATTTTTGTGATTCCTTGAAGGGTATTGTATTGGAAATGGTTTAGTTAATGATTAGCTGAACTTATTTAAAATATTAACAATGGATGTTCTCTCTCTTATCGTGTGGCACAATTTAACTGTCCTATCCACAAGGTATAGGCGGCGGTTATAGGCTAGTATTGCACTTAGTATCACCTTAGGTCATCATCTTAGATCTTTCAAATTTAACAAAAAAAAACAAGGATACTCACACATACTATTAACACTTTTATTGATGAAATATTTTTTATTTCAATAAAGCTGCTGCCTCAGCAATTCAGACAGTCCCGAAAGAAGAAAACGATACCAGTGACAGGACTGATGAAGTGATGAACAGTGAAGAGCTTGAGGAACAAATGGAAGTGGATGCAGCTGGTGATGAAGTATCCAACGAGAATGGCGGAGGTGAGTACATATGTTGGTTTTGTTAGGATACCCAATAGTTAATTTTTGATAATGATTTTGTTTTGTGTGAAACTATATAACATAGTTATACAAACTTACATACTTCACTTTTTATAGATAAAGATCAAGATAATACAGTAGAAAACGAGGATAGTTTAATGCCCTACACTATTCAGGAAGTAACCCCATGTGATGCCACATGTGTACAGTGCAAAATTGAACAGCCATGCGTCTATAGGTTTATGGCCAAAGATAATGAATATCGTTATCTTTGCACAGATACATGTCTCAAAGCATACAATACTGACCATCCTGGCCAATATATTGTCACCACCAAGGAGTATTTTATTGAAGAAATAACACCTAAAGTACTGACATGCTCAGAATGTGAGGAGAAGAAAACTTGTTACTTCTACTACAACTATGATGGGGAAGATACAAACTATTGCTCACTTACTTGTTTACATAGCATGATGTCAGATGAGAAAGACAAATATGCTTTTAAGCGGCGCAGACTAGTGGTAGAGGAAGTGACGCCTAAAGAAGCTGAGTGTTTTGTTTGCAAAGAAACAAAGAATTGCATCTACACTGTGCAAAGATATGGAGAAAATATCATGATTTGTGATCAAAATTGTATAAAAACCATAAATACTGAAGAAAGTGGCAGGTATATTATCAAAAAGAAACGAGTAGTTCGTAAACCGAATGTCCCAGCACAGACAAATCCTCCTTTACTGAAACTGAAAGTGATCAGTAATGCTACTGATAAATACTTAGACGAGGCTTATAAAATACAAGCTAAGACTCCTGCTATGGTACAAGCTGCAAGGGAGGAAAGAGAGAGGACTTTTATTCGGAGATGTACCCAATGCACATTGATTCTCGACATTGATGAAAAAATGTTGACTTGGGAAACAATGGATTTTTGTAATGAAGTTTGTCTTGGGAGATATCAAAACAAAATTGGTTCCCGATGCGCTAACTGCAAAAACAGCGTGCAACATACAAGCTTAGGAAAGTACTGCGTACGATTCGGATACGATATTCGCCAGTTTTGCAATTCTGGCTGTCTTGAAGAATTCAAAAAAGGCTTGAAAATATGCTGCTATTGTCAAAGAGACATTTCTGTAGGTCACCAAGGGTTTTTAGCGCCCGTAGGAGACAAAGGACAGTTCAAAGATTTTTGCTCCCAGGCCTGCATGGAAAAGTTTGACCAAATGAGTAAAAACCCTGTACCACCACCAGTTTGGGCTAAATGTGCAGTATGTTCACTGGAAAAGGCAACCACTATCGAAGTAGAGGTTGGTGAGGATATTTTCCAGCGGCTTTGCTCTGATCCATGTTTTGCTGCTTTCAAGTTTGTCAACAATATTTTTCCTGGTAAGTTGGAAAGTCTTATTTTATATATTTTCCTTAATTAACGTTACTATTTATTATTAAATAAATATTATCCCTTGCAGATCAATGCCGCTGGTGCAAAAAGTTCTTTGAACGGAAACAAAGCAAGTTCTTCACCATTTACGATGGGACTACTCCTCAATGTTTTTGCTCCAAGTCGTGTATGAACGTGTTCATCAGTAATTCGCGTCACATTGTGCCATGCAACTGGTGTAAAGTTAAAAAGTACAATTTTGATATGATCAAACGCACCCAGACTAATGGACAAGCAATTATGATGTGTTCTCTGAACTGTTTGAATCTCTATCAAGTATCTGTCAATGCAGTATCTTCACGGAGGTAAGAATTTCCTATAATTTTACACCATTTTTTGCCTTAACTTTGAATTGTTTCTCATTTTTATTTTTGTTTTAGAACGAAATGCGACATGTGTAAAAGGACTTCATTGGCTCAGTACCATTTGACTATGTCGGATGCGACCGTGCGCAATTTCTGCACTTATCAATGTGTGATGACATTCCAGGTAAATATATTTTACCCTTAGACTCGTGTGTTACCACACGACAGGAAAACAAAAAATAAACAAAAATTAATAATTTTCAGGCGCAATACTCTAAACACACTCCACCTTTGATTCCTGGGGAAGGTGTGGATCAACAGAAGGCCGTTCCGACTGGTGCACCGCGACGAACTTACGCTTCTTCTAATAAGAACAGTAGTAAGTTATTGAATTGTGTATCTAATAATATATGTAAATTTACAATATATTAAACAAGTACATTAATAAATTATTTTTCTTTTTACAGCAGTGCAGAAAGGACAACAGCGATCTAGTATGCCCGTCATCTCGAACGTGCAGTCGTTGGCGGCACCTCCGCCTCTTTTACCCGCTGTGACGCGTGGCAAATCGAAGCGTGTCGCTGCCGTCCCACCTCCTGAACCAGAGCCTCCAGCAGCCCCTAAGACTCCCCCGCCCCCGCCGAAACCGCCCACTCCACCACCGCCTCCTCCCCCAAAAATTTTCAATCACGTCATTGTTAAAACTTTACCACCCCAAGAGGTTGCAAACAAAGGAACTATGTCAAAACCTATGATGGTATCCAAGGGGGTCTCCTGTCGTCCGCATCCGTGCACCAAGGAGTGTCAAACGGATTCCAGTTTGGAGCGCAGGGTACTCATTCCTGTTCCAGTTCCTATCTATGTCCCAGTCCCGTGCGCAATGTGGTCTCTACCATTCCCGGTCCCTGTACCGATTCCCATACCAATACCTACACCAGTATTTATACCAACCACAAGGAATTCGGCCAAGGGTATCATGAAGGAAATAAACAAAATTCACGACAAAATGCCAACTGATCCATTTGAGGCTGAACTGCTGATGATGGCAGAGATGGTCGCCGGTGATAAGAAAAAAGATCAAAGTGATTCTGACACTGATGATGACAACGGTACTTATTTCAAATTCATAAAACAAATGCATATTGCTTTATGTTAATTGTTGATATTTTTCTTGACAAATTATATTTCAGCTGAAGAAGGTTTCAGTCCTGTAGGAGGTATGGATGGCAATAATGCTTTCGGTGAAGATATGTTGCAAATGGCACTAAAAATGGCCACAGAATACGAAGATCAGCCAGTGGATCTGGAGTCGGCAATGACAGCAAATACAATCACGCCAAGCTCGCATCCTGGCATGCCAGGTAAATGGCATTTATATTGGTGACCATAAATTGGTTTTACCTTGATGAATTTTATTATAGTGTGAGGTGGCATTTTAATGAGATGGGTTTACATTTTTGTCAGTAAGTTAATAGCAACGTGAAATGCGCTCAGACGTCTACATCAATATTTTTGGCTGAATAAGGTTAAATGTTTGAAACGAAATATGAATAAATAATATAAATTTTTCACATTGCCGAGAAGCCCGAGAATCGGTTGATATATAAACACATTGTGTTAATATATAACGTTAATATTTATGATTTTTGTTATCAAAGGATTAGAAGGCGAGGGCATGCACCATCATCACATGATGGTATTAGAACAGCAACGTGCCGTGGCGGCGCTAAGGGCCTCGTCAGCCGCCAATGTTCCGCGAAAGAGGGCGGCGCCTCCGCCGGCGGCCGCCACTCGTACCTCGTCGCGGTCCAAACGCAGCCGCCGGTCGGAGCCAGCGCCGCCGCCGCAACCCGAGCCACCGAGGGAACCGGTTGAAAAACCAGACGCGAATATGTGTTTGAAAGTAATTTCGAATTATTATTTTTACCCTCTATTGGTAAGCCCTTGGCATCATCTCAACTGATGGTAAGTGATAATTATGCCGAAGATGGAAGCGGCTTACCAAAATTCTCCAACGCCCATTGCGCTGCATATCTTATTTTCATGAAGCGGGCTTACCAAGATTCTCCAACGCCCATTGCGCTGGATATCTTATTTTCATGCTGCAACAGGGTGTCCACTTTCTGGAAAAGTCAGGGAAGCTTTTGGTGGTCAGGGAAAGTCAGGGAAATGACCTGGCGATCTGGAAAAGTCAGGGATATTTGAGTTTTTCCCAATAATCGCTAGTGGCGAAAAACGTCCATGCTCTAATCTGATTTTTCCTTGCCTTTGTTGATATTTAACCCAAACTTTACATTTTTTTTAAGTTGACAGTGATCTACACCATGACTTTCCGCATTCCGTAGCTTTAGGGGTTTTAAACGATGTTCATATGCTGTAGAACACAGAGAGAGCTAGCTGAAGTCTCCGAAAGCTGAGGGGTTCTAGACCGCATGTGAGCTCTGGGTCGTCGACAATTCTGACCGCGCGTCGCTGGGTGGAGTCGAGGGGGTTCAGTTGATACTTGTTTTTTTTTACCCTCAATTGCTATGGTAAGCCTTTGGCATCATCTCACCTGATGGTAAGTGATGATGATGCCGAAGGTGGAAGCGGGCATACCAAGATTCCCGAGATTATATGTCAGGATTGCAATTGGGAAATGGCTATCTTATCTTCATGCCGGAATACATCAATGCTGTTAAAATTGATCTTTGGCAGTGGGACTTAGATAAGATGGTGGTAGCTAGCCAAGCGGGCTCAGAAAATGCTCTACCACCAACCAAACAGAGTACTACAAAGTTGGACCCCGCCGGTAATTGAAACCGCGACCTCCTGATGTGAAGCGAGCGGACAAGCCACTAGGCTATGGAGGTGGTTGAGTGCACCTACCCAGAGATATGAGCAGTTTTCCTTATGCGGCCTCACTTGAGCTTTGTATAGCTGCAAGCACTGTCTGGGTCTGATCTGAAGTATCGCTTTGCTCTTTTGAGCTGTCATCCGTATAGCAATGAATACTGCGTATTTGCAGGAAGGAATAGCGTTGGCGAGAGTACAGAACAGCGTCTTGCGGGTCACCAGTATTAATGTATTTAGTGTAAGTAGCGGACCAGTTGTCGCAAAGGACTTAAATACTCCTGTCACACAGAAAGCTGATGATGCAATTGCACAATCCCACGGGTAGGCCGTATGCTGGTAATTTCGTTAGAAGTGCCTTGTGCCAGACCCTGTCGAATGAATGTCTCCCCTTGACTTTCAGTGGCTTTGGCCCAGTGATGTGTTAGGCATACTGGAAGATCACCAGCCGTGACGAAACCCGTATTGGCGATCATTGATAAGGTCATGATCTTTTAAATATGCTAGGAGCTGTGTCTTATTACACGCTCCACCACCTTTGAAAGAAGGGAGATCATAGCTTTTAGCCTGTAATTCGACGGGTCATTCTATCCCCCTTTTTGGGACTGGTTGGAGATTTGCAACTTTCCAGGATGTTGGCACATGGCCTGTGGAGTAGGAGAGCTCGAAAACTCTACTCGAAATTAAAATCACGCCTAGCTGTTGTGAAGTCAATTAAGTATGGTAGGTTGCGAACCATTTTTGCGCCATCTCCAGATGAAAATCAAAAACATCCAGAAACTGTTCTAAAATGGATTATAAGGGTCAGGGAAGTTTTACAAAATGGTCAGGGAAAAGTCAGGGAAATATTTTAGGAATTTTGAGTGGACACCCTGTGCAAAAACATTATGTTTTTGTAAAATCTGCTCTAGTTCCCCTCATGAATATCACAAATGTTTCTATTCGTAAAGAACAGGGCTCCAGGTAAAAAATATGATTTTTTACCTGGAGTCCTGCAAACTACCCTCGGTACCACTCCCCTAAATTACCTCCACGAAAACAGCGCCTGTGTCTGTCTTTATAAATAAGTCATATTTTTAAACTTATACATACTCCTGCTCTCCTAAACTTCCTTCATATATTTAAGACATATGACTGTCTTAAAGAAGTAAAATTTGTAACTTTGGTTGATGCCATACTTCTACTACCTTCATGTGTATCTTCCAAAACAAATAGTACAATTTAATATATGTTTTAGTATACATTTGGAGTGAACGCATGGAAACAATGGGTCATGACGAAGAACGCTGAAATAGAAAAGAGCTCAATACGACGTAAACCATTTAAATCTGAGATACTCCAGCTTACGGCGGATGAACTGAATTATTCGCTGTGTCTCTTTGTTAAAGAGGTCCGAAAGCCAAATGGCAGTGAATACGCACCTGATACAATCTACTACTTAGTTTTAGGTATGTAACTTGTAGATTTAAAATATTAATTTGTAAATAAAACTTTATCGTGTGTGGAGATATTTAACATATAACATTGTATTTGAACATATTTCTGTTTCTTTTAACAGGTATCCAACAATATCTATTTGAAAATGGGCGTATCGATAATATATTCACGGACCCATATTACGAGAAATTCACAGATTGCTTGGATGAAGTTGCTAGAAAATTTTCAGTTTTATACAATGATTCTCGTAAGTATTTTTATTCAGTGTAGTCGCTAGATATTTGTATTGGACAAGCATGAGTATTAAATATCGTATGTTTACAGAATACATTGTTACTCGAGTAGAGGAGGAACATCTATGGGAAAGCAAACAACTGGGGGCGCATTCACCGCATGTCCTGCTTTCAACGCTCATGTTCTTCAATACTAAACATTTCAATCTTGTGGTAAGTTTCATTTTTAGTCTAAACGACTTTAATTTCGTAATTAAGAGAGTGTACTACTATTGTAATATTCATGACTTTCAGACTGTGGATGAACATATGCAGCTTTCTTTCTCGCATATAATGAAACATTGGAAACGTAATCCGAATCAGCCAGGGCAGGCTAAAATACCCGGCTCAAGAAACGTCCTACTGCGCTTCTATCCGCCACAATCTACGCTGGGTAAATAGTTTATGATATGTAAAAATGGTTTATAGGTTTATGCTTTGTTTATTAAACTCTGTATTTTTTCTTACAGAGGCAAATTCAAGAAAGAAGAAAGTCTATGAGCAACAGGAAAATGAGGAGAATCCATTGCGTTGTCCTGTCAAACTTTACGAATTTTACATTTCCAAATGGTGGGTTAACTGTATGAGAAAATACACTTAGATTTACGCAACCAGACGACCTTTGCGCCCATTTTACATACCAGGCCGGCGTCACTGGCTTCTTTAGGAAGTTCACTCGCAACCCGGGATCGCTGACAACTTTCAGAAGTGCCCTTGAAACACGGAGATGCCTGACCTAATATCCAAACAGTACAGTAGAACAATGCAGCAGTCTGTTCAGCTTCCATGCCCCCCTTAGCCACAGTGAATTATTTGTTGGAAGGTCATGTCCAGTTTATGCTTTAATATATCTTATGTTATCTATTACAGTCCGGAATCCGTGCGTACGCGTAACGACGTGTTCTACTTGCAACCGGAACGTTCGTGTGTACCTGACTCTCCGGTTTGGTACTCTACGCAGCCGCTAAGCCGCGCTGCTCTCGCCAAGATGCTTCATCGAGTCAAGATGGTCAAGGAAATTAATATTGCACTACTTACGAGCTAAGGTGGGAACACTTAAGGTCCATAATTACAGTACATTAGGGTAAATCTAAGATAAAACTCGATTTCGAGTTGGACTCTGGCCGCGTGTATTTGCATTTTAGCGATCGCCGCAGTCGGTCGCTTGCTTTCTTTCTTATTTCATGGGAATACGCAACATTACGGTCTGTTACTATGCTATAGCATAGCAAGCCCTTCCTTGCACGTGACCCTACTGTAAAGATTCGTGCTCGGCCAAGTTCTCATACAGTACAATAAAATCAAAAGGTACCCCCTTCGCCCATTGATTTAAATCGTTGTTTACAAAGCTTATTTATTTGCAGCGCGAAATGTCTTAGATGAAAGTATAATAAAACACAGAAAAGATTTTCGGAATTATTTTAAATGAACTTGCTTAGACGGCATCTCATCTGATACAAAGAAACGACGTAGACGAGAATGGTACATGCACACTCAGATAATACGTAGGTATTCAAAATTAGCTACACCACTACATTATGTGTGAAGTCTTAAGTCATACATAAAAGTTGTAGAGCATGTTATTATTATATTTAGTTTCATCTATAAAGTGATCGATCACGTAAAACTTTTCTGGTTAATCATTTATATAATGAAACGTGCAGATTTTGACATAAACCCGAAAAGTTTATATGTTCCGGATGTTGCAAGTCACGACAGGGTTGAACACTTTTATACTCCGGGGTAAAAAATGTTGGGTTTGACCGTCTATTTCCGTTGTCCCCCACTTTTTATCCACCACTGGAGGAAATCAGGAAAAAAGTTGCAATGTCCATCGCAATTAAGTTTGTGTCACTGTCGGGGGACAATAAAAAATGGTAATATTTATTTGATGAATGGGGACTCATCAAATAAATATTACCATTTTACTATCAGAATTATATATATTATGTTTACAAATAAACAGAAAAAGACGTGTTTTAAATTAAAATTTATGTATGATGTATGTTATCATAAATATGTGTTATATTTTTGTTTGGGCGTATTTCGAATTGTTAAAATAGCTGTGGTTATTAATAACAATAGGTTGAGAATTCAGTTTATGGATGAAGAGATACAAATATATTTAATTTTAATTTAAAACACGTCTGTTTTTGTTCATTAGTAAACATTATACACGGTTCTGATAGTTAAATGGTAATATTTATTTAAAGAATGAGGGACAGTAGCACAAACTTAGTTGCGATGACCAATGGGAGAATTTTTGTGCCTTTGTCCCTCACTGGTAGACATCGCAACTTTTTTTCCCGATCTCCTCCAGTGGTGGACAAAAAGTGAAGGACAACGGGAATAGACCGGGTTTGACATTTTGTAATGTTATTTTTATTACAAATTATCAGATCTAGCCAATGAACCAAAATCATATGACGACGTAAGAAAATGTGTGTACACGACGTACCATAACCCACCTTCTGTTTGGCCCTCAAATTATTAAAAGTTCGAGAGGGTGCAGTGTAGTTTTTTCGTTGCATACGAGCGCGCGTTGAAACGCACACTGCACAATATCTATTGTACGTAGCGTAAAGGAGGCGGAACTAATTTGTCGCCGTTTGTATAAAAAATTCAAGCTGGGTATGGTAGCTTACTCCATTGTTTTTCAAGAAAAAAAATAGAAGGGCTTTCAAAAGACCTTGTTTTTGTGAGACTAAGAAAATGGCGGGATGTAAGTAACACCTAATTCGAAATTATCTTTTTCTTAATTATCCAACAATAGTTTCGATTGTTTATAAATAGTGTTTGAAAATTTTTAATTTTTAAGAGCGCCCTGTGCATCAAAAACTGGGTCGCGCCATACAAAAAATAAACATCTCGCTATAATTCTTTGGGTTCCGTCCCGTAACGGGACGGGATCATATTATTAAGCCTACGCTGTCATTGACTGTCCATCTGTCCTATCTTTCAATAAATGTTATAAGCTGTTATAACTGTAACATTAAATGTGTCATTAATCTGTAAAAGGAGGTATGTTTATTTTCAACGTTTTTTTAAGCTTCAAACTTATTACTAACTTACTAGTAACTGTAGTTCAACTGTCACATAAAACAACAAATTATAACAAAAAACAAGTGTAAGCTGGAGTCGCACAAACGATCCCGTATCGAAAAAAGAATCACTTTTTCACATAATATATTGTGTTATGGTTTTGACCTTCAGTGCGCAAACCAATCTCGCACTTGGTTTCGATTTTTTATTAAAATATAAAATCAATTTCAAGTTACTCTTGCTGAGTATTTATAGGATTCAGTTATATTTATCATAAAAGTAAGATACGACCGAGACAGATATTCAAAATTCTTAATCCAATGAAAGATGTAAAAAGATTTAATGAACAATCACTTGGTTTCTAAAAAAAGTCAGGTTTTTTAGCGATACAGGACCCTCTTAAAGTTTCGCGATCAATTGCCCAAAAGGAACTTTCTAAATTTCGACTGCTTCTATAACTTTCATAAATACTTATACTTTTAGTAGACCATTCAGAATTTAAAAACAATATTTTTTTTACTCCTAGTTTTATTAGTGTTTTATGCTTTTAAGTACAGATAGACAATATTCACATTATTCAAGGAAATAATAAAAATATATATCGAGATTTTTGTGTGAAAAGTAATAAAATTTTGAAAGGTATCCTCAGCCCTTATACCATACCCAGAACACTCCATACAATCTCTTTCTAACACGTAGGTGCAAGTGAGATAACTGAGTGACTTGTATATCCCGTCACCAGATCGTACCGAGCCAAAATATGTCTACAAATAAAAAAATATATATACAATTATTAAAAAAAACATATCGACGCTTGAAAGGAAAAGTTGACTAAGCGACATATCGTCTCTCGCACGACTAACTCTCCTATCTCAGTTTTTTGATGATTTGAGTTTGGACTTGTTTTTAAGAACTTGAGAAAAATGAGATAGGAATGTTATTCGTGCGAGGGACGATATGGCGTTTAGTCAACTTTTCCTTTCAAGCGTCGATATGCATTATTTTTTCATATTCTACATTTAAAAAACTCATCAATATTGGTGGTAAATATTTTAAACCATTTTCAATTGCTTCAGCGTTCCAATTCAAATTGTTTAGTTTTGAGATTGCAAGACATGTTTGCAAATGTATAAACAAAAAAAAATTGTTTCTATATTAGAAGATTTTTGTAACTGCAATAATAATATGATTGACCATGGCATCAGGAAGCAAACTGTCTTTGTTGTAAATACAAGAACAGTGTATATTTTTTCTACTTTGTATATCTGTATGAAATGAATGAATGATTGCGCCATTTTTTAGCTACTTATTTAATATAATTTTACCATTGCAATGAGGATTTTCAGCTAAAACATTTCCAGATGGCACTTGAAGCATTTGTAATTTATTGGACTCAGTGTAATTGAATTATTTCAATAATAATCCATCACGCTGTCTCTTTGACTATATTATTATTTAATTTTATTTGTGCAAGTTTTTTTGTGTAATGTCATTAATAGTGGGGTAAATAACTAAGTCAGAAGTCTAAAACTACAGTGTTTCTAAGATTTTAGTCATAAATACTTTATAACGTAGTTTTGAAATAACTTCTGGGAATAAATAATTCTTTTGGATAGATTGACATGTTGCAAACGATCATGCGTCCTCTGGCGTAAGAAACTAGAGCTGGAAATTCCCATTCAATACTTTATCTACCTGTAAGTATAGGTAAACTTCATCTCTAAAAATCACTTGCTATTGACCTTGTTTAACTACTATAATATGAAATTATTTGGATTGGTATAACCTAAAAGTACATAAAATATACGGTTTAACTATGTATATAAACAAACGCAAGTACGGTATATATTTTAATGCTATTTTAATGTCATTCTGTGCAGTGGCTCAGTGTCTAAGCATGGTGTAGTTAAGGAAACACAGTCGCACCGAGCATGTTATTACAATAATAATTATGATTGTATGCATTGATGTTCTGTGTATTACATAGTTTTTAGTGTATTTTATTCTAATTAGATGAAGGTGAAAGTTAGTTAAATTTTTCTTTGTAGACTATCGTGGTTTCTGATAAATTAGTTTATTAAAGTATGTTAATAAATAATATATATTGGTATGCCACAACAATAATGGGGACGTGGTGAAGAGGACTGGTCAAGACATTTTCCCAAGGAAATAATTTTTTACACATAGTTTTAAACATACCTAATTAATAAGTAATTATTGGTAATTCATGAATTTTTGCTCTGGTTGGATTCATGCCAGACCTAGAGTCTAAGGGTTTATTATGTTTGTGTAATATTTGTATTAGGAGTAAGTGATATTAATTCCATGTTTTTAGAGAAACACATTTTAGTGTTGTGGTAGCAATCATTTTTTTAATGGCATATAAAAGTATAATATTCTCACAAATAAAATACCTATCTGTAAAATTAGCTATTAGCAAGAGTCAGATTCGTATTGTAATTTTAAGTCTAGGTTATCGCTGTGTAAAAAGAAACTGATTCTCTTTAAATGTGTGTTTTATTTATTTAGAAACATTTTCATTTACATTAACATTTACAGATTCAACTTTATCTTGCAGCACAAAGTCGGCTACGGCTAGTGTCGCGATCAGCCCCGAGTCGCAGCATATAAAAAAAAAAAGAGCAGATTGTTCAAAAGAAGCATTCCCTTACTCGCATTATCATTAGTTTTAAGCTAGCATATAACTTTTAGGCACACCTATAGTTTTAAAACAGCGGTTGTTATTGGGTACTTATTCCAAAACAGCCGATAATAACGTATAAACAGCGGCTGACAACCCGCTGCTTATCCGACTCAATACCAAAATCTCGTAAGTTATTTTTTTTTTGTTTGTTCGCAGTCCTCCCTTTTTATTAATGCATCGAGTAGGGGTCACTTAGGGGAACACTTTGGTCATTTGCATCGACGTAGAATCAAATGGACGACGGGTCTAGTACATAATTCACACGAAAAAAGCGTCCGCAGTTAACCTATACACACGTGCATAGAAACTACACATTTGAATGTATAGTTCATTCCAATCAAAAAAAAGCAAAACGTAAACAAACTTACTATGGAACTGACACATGTCAATGTCATCTGCATACTACGTTTGTTTACCTTTTGCTTTTTTTTGATTGGAATGAAGTAGGATAGGTACGCCAGTTCGGCGTCCACCGCCCTTTCTCGTCCATTTCGACACCCATTTATAGAAAACAACGTAAATTAGCAAAACTACCAACTCTAAAACATTAGAACCCATTTAGATAGCAACCTAAAGGATAAAAGTACATGTCAAAACATAAACAAAGTGATATCGCAGTAGTGCCATTGAAAAAATACCCAGTCATTTCAAGAATAGCACAGCGGAGGCAAAAACGCGTCTAAAACTACAAAAAAAATAGTGGCGTGCAGCAACTTTCACAGACAGTTTTCGATCTATTCACTTACATATATAGTGTTTTTCGTTATTTCTAGTCTTATTTAAGGTCCATAGAATGTACTTTAAAAGTTTTAAACGATAAAATCCGTATATTATTAGCTAAATTAAGTGGACGAGAACTGGGCACACGTTTTCTTAAAAAGATCGGTTTTCGTCCAGGTGGACGAGGACTGGCTTAACTATGTCTATTAAAGTTTTTTATGATTTGCGACAATAAAGAATATTTTACTGTCACCATTAAGCAATATGAACCTTATAGTCGGATACCTCTTAACTGCCAGTTTTCGTCCACCACATTTATATTGTACTTAAAACTAGCAATGTCAAAAATATGAGGTGGTCGAAATTAGGAAGGAGAATAACAATGTTCCTGTTTTCGACCGTTTTATTCTAACAAGCAAAACTAAGGTAGTAATTACTGGAAATAAATGCATGTGTTGTTTTTTTGTCATAAAAAAAATAGACAATTTATATATTGTTCAATAATAGTAGTAAATTATTGGATTCTTCATAAAAATCGATCAGCCGAGAGCGGCCAAATTAGTATGAGGAGTTTTTTTTGCTATTTGACTATGTGCTCCTTGTAGAAAGTTGATCAGAATCAGGAGAAGAAGCACTGATTAAAATTTGACGCAAGACTATATTTACATTCCATATACATACTTATAAATATTACTAAAGTATGTTTGGAGAAGTGATGAGGTCATCAGACGTCAAGAAGATATGCGTGCTTTTTTATCCTTTTTTGTGCAGGGATTAGGCTTGTCTGATGGGTACAGGAAGGAACTCCAGAGGCGGATAGCTAGATGATTAAAGGAGTGAGCTTTGAAATTGTTACAGTAAGGAGGAATATGGAGACGGAGATTTTCGGAGGTACGAAGAGGATGACTGTGAGTGGAAGATAGAAAGTTGAAACGTTCTTTAAGGTACGCTGGGGATTTAGGAAAAAAAAAGATAAAATAAATATTTGACAGGATGTTAAGGTCACGACGTTGACAAATTGGAAGCTATTCCAGATTTCTTCGATACGGGGACACGTGATCATATTTACGCAGATAAAAAGATAAATCTGAGGGCATTTTGAAAACGCTCGAGTTTATTTAGAAATTCGTCATTTATATATGGCTAGCATACGTCTGCGAACTACTTCATTTATGGATCATTTAAAAATACGTTCACATTGCAGTATGATATCTTCATAATCGCCAACTTCTCTTAATAACTTCATTACAGAATGTCTTTTTCTAAACTGTTAATAAAAATTTGGCTACTTCTTTAGCCTGGAAACTTGTATGGTTTCCTGTTGCCCCTCAAACAACCAGAAGACGTTGAGTGCCTATCGGGTACAATATCATAATGCTTTTGCGATGTTTTTGGGGCCATCTCGCATCTGTAGGCCTCTGGAATATTTGCAAATGCACGTACGGATGGTTTTGTTGTTCTTAATTCGTATCAAATGTGTTTTTTTTTGCTCAGAGTGCGGTCCACTAACAATATCTTAGCATAGTATGAGTATGACGCCCTGTCAGGCCAAGCTGAAAATAGAAGATGGCAGAATCGTATCGTCGTAGTCTGAGCTGTTGGAAGAAATCGAGAAATTCTACGGGCAATAATACGCGACTCAGGTTTACCTATCAGTACTTTGGCTACAGAGCTGAGCAAGATTGAACCGACACTTTGCTGAAGATATGTCGGACGTCAGCCTGTACGAAGTTAACTCTAAAACATCTTAAAATAACAACACACTGGATGATCAGATCAGTGACGATGGAATTACGATTAAACTTCTGAAAACAGACGTAACACCGGTACTGCAAGCTGTCAGAAGCTGTTTAATTACATTGTAATCAAAGGATGAACACCTAAGGGATTGTACATATGTTTGGTGGTACTCTTTTTCAAAAAGGGTGATATGACCCTGCTGAAGAACTATAGACCAAGTACGGAGGCATATAACGAAACGGACTCAAGATAAATATCGACGGCGAACACATTATTATTTCATTATTATTTTTGGTTTATCTGTATTTTTTGTTATTTTATAAACATGTTATTTTTTATGCCAAAAATAAAGAATGTCTGTCTACATAGCTTCCTTAAATTCGCTGACGATATCATCTTAGCTGAGTCCTTGGAAGACTAAAGGGCAATGCTCGATGAACTCAGTAGAGCCTCTCAACATGTGGGTCTCAAAATGAACATGAACTAGATGAAAATATGTCATAAGTTCATATCACACCAACTCTTCTGAAGATTGGAGACTCTACACTAGGAGTTGTTGACGTATATATGTAACCTGGGATATACAGTCCAGCTAGATAGTTCCAACTTCTAGAAACAGATCGATTGTCGAATCAAATTCTGCTGGGCAGTATCCGGAAAGCTCCACAATATATATGCGTCCAAAATATTTCAGTGTCTCAATACTAAGGTACTTAAGCAGAGTGGGTTATTAGTGGTGACATAAGCCACTAAGACATGTTAACTTACTAAAGGCCTGATAAAATGGATTAAAGTCGTTCAAAGATACAAAGATAGCTAAAACATTTAAATCAAAGAGCTATGGAGCCTGCTATGCTTGTAGTTTCCCTTAGTGATTGAACACAAAATGCGGAGTTACACAGGAGAACTAAAATAGCCAACAAAGCTCATCGAATCGCTAAACTGAAGTGGCAATGGGCGGAAATAGTTCATAAAACAGATGGCCGTTGGGGCATTTAACTTCTTGAGTAGCGCGGAAGACTTAACGTAAGCAGGCCTCCCACTTGGTGGACCGATAGTTAAGTGAAAGTTACGGGAAGTCACTGGACGCAGGCCACCCAGGAGTGGTTGGTGTGGAAATCCTTAGAGGAGGGCTTTGTCCAACAATGGACGATTTTTTGCTGATGATGATGACTACCCGTATCTTCATCACTGTATGTGGCTGACTATGAGATATAATATCAGACATTACAGTGTCTACATAGGCTAGTAGCATTCTTTTGCGTACTTTATAGTCATACTGCTTTCGCCAGCCCATCTGCCAAGTGCGGCAAATACGGCAAAACCCATGTTTGGGGTCGGCGAATGCCTGTGACTGGTGATAAGGATGATGGGATGATGCGTTTGTTCAGTATTATTTATTAAGATAAACAATTACTTTGAGTAGTGGCTACAAAAGTGGCTTTGGCCTTGGTTCTAAGACAGGAAACCTTTTAGAACCAAAATGATACAAAATTCTGTACTCAATGTAAATTCTAAATGATATCTAAACTGTTAAAACTCTGTTTTGACACTTTTTTTTCTACGTTACACCGATACTTTCACATAAATACCTTGCTTCAGTCTCTGGTCGAAAACTGGTCAAAGGTGGTCGAAAACTGGAAAATCTGGACGAAAACTGGTAAAATCGGCATTTTGCGCATTTTAACAGATTTATTCAAAAACAGTAAGAGTAAATAACAGTTTTTGTTTGTTTTATTGAAATTAAGTATATTTGCAATATTTAAGAGTTAATTTAACAACAGAATAGCTACATTTACACAGGTTTTTTGCTTTCCAAACTTGACAACTCCACTAACTGGACGAAAACTGGCGGGATTACCCTATAGATCTTGTGGCATTGCATAACGACTGTTTTTGTTTGCAACAATTTATCACCATACGAAGCTTCGACTGGAACGTAAGTACTTCACCTTACGCAGCTTCGAGTGAAGACAGAGAAGTAATGGACTAGCTTTCACTTAGAATGTTTTTTGTTGGCTATGTTTTATAAGTATTTTTTATTTTTGCAGAATCTTGTTTATTTTTTTATAACAAACACATTTTATACAAGTGAAAATGACTCGAGCAAACAAAGTGGATTTTTTTGGAACAAAGTATTCCTCTCGTCTCGATTCGGCTATAATGTTTTTCCATAGTGCACAACGTATAGGATCTCGGGGAAACCTAAAATAAATAAAATATTTCATGTAATAAAAACAACAGAAAAAAGTAACAAAATATTTTAATAGGAAACTTAATACTTGAAAGCGACTCTATAAAAGGAGACGTTTCACGGGACTATGGAACTTGGACCTGGTCTGGGTACTAAACATCATAAATAAGTCATTAGAAACATAATCTTTTCTAATTGTACATTTCCTCCGATTTACCTTCATTGCGAGGTTCATCTAGTTTCTCAGATTTAACAATCGCAACACATAAATCACCCAACATGGCGAAGCGAGCGCAATTTTGAGCATTTTACGTTCAGAAACTAGATTTTGTACATACCATTGAAATTAATAATTTAGTTGTCCGACAAGTAACTCGAAAACCAGCTGTTATGCCTGTAAAAGAGGCAAGGCATATCCGCAGATTTTAAAATTCATACACCAATGTCAGAAGTCAGAACAGAAGGGTGTTCAGTCAATCAGAGTCAGAGAAAGCATCTGAGGAATATGTGGATGAAGCCGTAATTTCTGAACGTGACCTACTATTGCAAGCTTCAGTGTTACCATTTATATTGTAAAAAGTGCTGACAAAACATTATGCTTGAACCACGCAACCCTGCTTCTAATATTTTTTTCATAACTTTTCCTAGAAAGCCTATATTTTTCGTACTAAGTACATGTCCAGGCACAAAATGAAACGTGTCCTTTATGTTCCAAAGTTGTGATGTTCGATTGTTCGCTCGTGGAAATCAAACTAAATGCGTAATTCAAATTAAAATAAACTTCTGTGTTTCTTAGCAAAACAATACTTTAAAATGATAAAGCAAGAGTTTACTTACCGGAAATATGATACTCCATCCTGTTTTTCACTTACTTGAATAGTTTTTACAACTTTTCACGACGCACGGCGCACTACCTACGCCATTTTGGACGCGCAGTCAGCCGGCCGACCAAATTAAGACTGGCGCGAAATTATACCTCTTTTTGCGTTTTACTACTCTTTGGTTCGGACACTTTTGAGCGCTGACCCGAAGTCTTGTTTCTACGTCGATGGTCATTTGAAGTTTTTTCAATGACGTAGGTCTTTGGTCTGAGAGTTTTTTCGTAGGATAAACCGTTTCCGGAAAAAGGGACCCGAAGTTGTGCGGTTATAAAGGGGCCAGGGACTCCCCTTTTTATTGTCGTATTAAGTAACGGCGCGTGTGCACTGGCCGTTAAAATAAGAGGCGACAGCCAAGCCACGCCCACCAGTCGGTCCTCTTAAAAACTCTAGGATGTACGCGAGTGCACTGGTCCGATAAAATAAGGCCGAAATAATCATTCCACTACTCGAGCCATATATTTTGGTATAGTTACTTTACTCTTTGGCCATATAGTAAGCGTCGTCGTCGCGTCATTGTTTTTGAATAGTGTTGTGCGCATTACTATAGAAAATGTGCCCGGCTTTTAGCCAATGCCAATTATTGGCGTTATTGTTATAAATACAGCATAAAGTAAAAGCATAGGTAGGTAACCAAGAGTTTTAATACATCTAAAATGGCGGTTATATCATAAAACTTACGAAATTAAAAATACCATATCATGATTTGAAGTTGCATATTCTAAAAGTGTATGTTAAGGACACGTTTCATTTTGTGCCTGGACATGTACGGAGTACGAAAAATATAGGCTTTCTAGGAAAAATAATGAAAAAAATATAAGAAGCAGGGTTGCGTGGTTCAAGCGTAATGTTTTGTCAGCACCTTTTACAATATAAATGGTAACACTGAAGCTTGCAATAGAAGGTCACGTTCAGAAATTACGGCTTCGTCCACATATCTTTCTCTGACTCTGACTGACTGAACACCCTTCTGTTCTGACTTCTGACATTGGTGTACATTTTTAAAATCTGCGGATATGCCTTGCCTCTTTTACAAGCATAACAGCTGGTTTTCGAGTTACTTGTCGGACAACTAAATTATCAATTTCAATGGTATGTACAAAAATTTAGTTTCTGAACGTAAAATGTTCAAAATTGCGCTCTCTTCGCCCGCCATGTTGGGTGATTTATGTGTTGCGATTGTTAAATCTGAGAATTTAGATGAACCTCGCAACGAAGGTAAATCGAGAGAAATGTACAATTAGAAAAGACTATGTTTTGAATGACTTATTTATGATGTTTAGTATACAGACCAGGTCCAAGCTCCATAGTCCCGTGAAACGTCTCCTTTCTGGAGGTACAATAAATAAAAACGAACGTTGTATTTTTATTAAAAACGCATTACATTAATCATAGAACGTCCAAAGTCCTGCTAGCAGGACTTTACGTACTACCGGTAGGACGCAATGTTTTTGGTTGTATGAGGCTTTCTAAGCCTGCCAGCAGGACGCAATGAACTCTAATGCATAGTGCGTCTCCTTCTGATTCAGCGAGTTTTTGAATCGTATTTCTACGGTCAGTCTGGCCAAAATGGCGGCGAGTATTCCGGTCGGAAGTCCTTTAAGCAGGACGTGGGCTTGGACGTTCTATCATTAATGAAGAATACCACCAATTTTTGTATTTATCTTAAAATATACTCTATTAAAAATAAAAAAATATGGTGAAATTTTTTTTTTGATACGTTTGATAGTTTCCGAGATACTGAATTATTTAGGTAGGCAAGTGACGCGGGGTCGCCGCACGCTGCTGTGACGTCACTCTGCAACGGTCGCTCAGTGCGCGCACCGCTCCCTACCTCTATGTATGAAGTTTGCGTTGAAAATTTTAAAAAGGACGAATCCAAAAACTAGAAAATCGTGCTTGTGTCAAAGTGCTTAAATACAACTACCAATATATCCGAAAAGTTATATTTTACTGTTATATTTTTGAACCTTAAAGTCAAAAGAAATACATGAAAAGTATGATCCACCCAGACCCAAAGCCAAAAGTTGTGTCTATCACCTTCTCCTTATCTGATAACTTTTTCATAAACAGTAACGTCGTCGCCGTAGCTATTTCTAGCCAATCTAAAATAAAATAAATATGAGTTAACCGATACACATAAAAAATAAAAACCCGACAAGTGCGAGTCTGACTCTCGCGCAGAGGGCTTTGTCCACACCTACAAACAAACAATATTTTACATTTTATCAACTTATTTTAAGATTTATAGATAACTTCTTAGAGATTTTCAAGTAATTTATAAGCGAAGATCTATTTTCTGTATATTAGTCGGGGATTTAGTGCGATGAACCGTTTTATTTTGGATCCGGCGCTCAAACTTGGCATAATTGTTTCCTAGGTCATTCTGAGTGGATTAAGCCCGGGAGCCATCGGGAGCCATCCCCCGTTTGGTAGGGGGAGGGGGGGAAAGTTTGTTTCTGCCGCGCTCCATTTGAGGGCTTATATCTCCAAAACTATTGGTACTAGGGCAAGTGAGATATCATTTTCGTATGATTCAAGGATAAGGAATTCATTCCTGTAACAAAAAAAATAACTTTCCATATATAAAAAAAGAAATATTTGATAAAACGTATAAAACATGACTACCGTTTTTCCGCATATGTGTCGATAAATTTTTAATGGTCTAAGATATTAGCATGAAAAAAATATATTCTGAAAGCCACATTACCAAGGATTATCAAAATATAAATTTGATTAGAATAGCATGATAAAACTTCGTGAAAAAAATAAAATTCAATGCGTGGCAGCGTGGCATAAAACGCGTGGTCCGCGCGGTTCTAAATTACAGGAGTTATATTTCTTTTTTTTTTCTATGAAAAGTATTTTTTTTGTTGCAGAAATGAATTTGTCATCTTGAAATATCCGAAAATGATATCGGACTTGCCCTAGAACATAAAATTATGGGGATATAAACCCCAAAAGAAGCGCGATCCAACAAGTAGATAATGAATTGTGGGTGGTTTTTTTCCACATACGTGTCGATTAATTTTTAATGGTCTAGGATATTAGCATGAAAAAAATATATTCTGAAAACCACATTTCCTAGAATTATAAAAATATAAATTTCATTAGAATAGCATAATGAATACTTAGTGCAAAAAAAAATTGATGCTCGGCAGAGTAGCTTAAAACGCGCGGTTTTAGTATCTGTTGTTCGTTTGTAAGTAAGTAAATAAAATGAATCATCTAGCGCCCAAAAATGACTGTTAAGTAACATAATAAAAATAGGTACATACTATTATTATTTAAATATTTCTCGCACGCACAAAATATTTATCACGTAGAACAAAAAATATTTTCCTTAAAAATCATATATGAGGAAATTCCAAAAATGTGACTATTGTATTTTTCATACGAATTATGGTGGTTTACTATCTATCAGCCGAAAGACGTCCACTGCTGGAAAAAGGCCTTCCCCCAAGGATTTCCACACCGACCGGTCCTGTGCGGTTCGCATCCAGCAGCTTCCCGCAACCACACCAGGTCGTCGGTCCACGGAGTCGGAGGCCTGCCCACACTGCGTCTTTCGGTGCGCGGTCGCCACTCGAAAACTTTACTGCCCCAACGGCCATCTGTTCTACGAGCTATTTGCCCTGCCCACTGTCACTTAAGTCTAACGATTCTGAGAGCTATATCGGTAACTTTAGTTCTCCTACGTATCTCCTCATTTCTGATTCGATCACGTACGTAGAGAAATACCAAGCATAGTACGCTCCATCGCCCGTGGGGTGACCTTGAGCCTTCTTATGAGGTCTATAGTAAGCGACCATGTATCGGATCCATATGTCGTCTCATCACTGGCAACACACACTGGTCAAAGACTTTAGTCTTGAGATACTGCTGTATTTTGGTCGTGAAGATATTGCGGAGCTTTCCGAACGCTGCCCAGCCAAGTTGGATTCGACGATTGATCTCTTTCTCGAAGTTGGACCTACCTAACCGGACTGCTTGTCCCAGGTATACATATTCTTCAACAACTTCGAGAGTAGAGTCTCCAACCTTCAGAGGAGTGGGTGTAACACGGACGTTTGACATGATTTCCGTCTTATCCATGTTCATTTTAAGACCCACTTGTTGGGAGACTCTACTGAGTCCATCGAGCATTGCGCCTAGGTCCACCAAGGTCTCAGACATGATCACGATTTCGTCAGCAAATCGAAGGTGAGTGATGTATTCGCCATTGATGTTGATGATGAGTCCTCTCCAGTCCCGAAGCTTGAAAACGTCTTCTAGTGCAGCGGTGAACAGTTTCGGAGATATAACGTCTCCCTGTCTCACCCCACGCTACAGCCGGATAGGTTTCAAATTTTGATCCTGGAGGTGGACCGACATGGTGGCGTTTTCATACAAACACCAACACTTCCTTGTGTATCGATAGTTAATTTGACACTGTTGGAGAGACTGTAACACAGCCCAGGTCTCGATCAAAGCGAAAGCTTTCTCATAGTCCACAAACGCCATTATACACTTCTGTCTTCTGTATAATCTGCCGCAGCGTTTGTATGTGGTCTATGGTACAGAAGCCTTTTCGGAAACCAGCTTGTTCGGGAGGTTAGAAGTCGTCAAACCTGCGTGCGAGACGATTCGTAATGATTCTCGACATGGCTTCTTGACATGGCTCAGGAGTGAGGTGGGTCTGTAATTCTTCAGAAGAGTCTTATCACCCTTCTTGAAGAAGAGCACCACCACATTTCTGTGCCCTGTGTACCTGTTTTCAGAAGCTCAGCCGCAATTCCGTCATCACCGGGTGCCTTGTTGTTCTTAAGCTGCTTGAGAGCCATTCTAATCTCGCATAGGCTGACGTCTGGGATATCTTCGGAATAGTGTCAGGTCAATCCGGCTCCCGGATCTTCAGCCAGATTACTGACAGGTAAGTATGTAGTCGTGTATAATTGTCCGTAGACCTCTCAACCTCTTCCAACAGCTTGGGCTTGGACGACACGACTCTGCCATCCTCGGTCTTCAGCTTTGTCAGTTGACTTTGACCAGCAGACGATTTTCGATATGTTTTTTTTAACGTCTTGTTTTGAAGGCCTTATTCCCAGCCATTTGGACAATTTCCACAAACCTGTCGTTGTATTCGTCCACATTTTCACATTCTCCTAGGCATTCGAAGCGATTGTGCAACTCGATCTGAATGCTTTCGGGGTTTTGGAGTTGTATAGGCGCTGGTCGAAGCTTCATCAGTTGTCATGAAAATAATTTGACGTGGCTTCCGAAGCACGGAAACGGTTACGAGATTAATGCGCCAATAAGAGTCAAACTCATTATGGTTATGTATGACCATTTCTGAAGTCAGTTAACCTGGGTGATCAACGTGACCACGCAAGTTACATAGTAAACCACCATAATACAACGGAAGTTAGATAGTAAACCACCATAATTCGTATGAGAAATAGTTAGTCACGTTTTGCTGATTTTCTCAAATACGTTTTTATAAGGAAAAAATATTTTTTGTTTTAAGTGACAAATATTTTGTGCGTGCGAGAAATATTAAAATAATAATATAATGTACCTGTTTATACTATGTTACTTAACAGTCATTTGGGCGTTAGATGGTTCATTTTATTTACTTACGAACAACAGATACTAAAACCGCGCGTTTTATGCTACTCTGCCGAGCATCAAATTATATTTTTTTCACTAAGTATTTATTATGCTATTCTAATGAAATTTATATTTTTATAATTCTAAGAAGTGTGGCTTTCAGAATATATTTTTTTCATGCTAATATCAAAGACGAATAAAAATTAATCGACACATATGCGGAAAACAGGTAGTCATGTTTTATATGTTTTATCAAATATTTCTTTTTTTATATATAGAAAGTTATTTTTTTTGTTACAGAAATGAATTCCTTATCCTTGAATCATACGAAAATGATATCTCACTTGCCCTAGTACCAATAGTTTTGGAGATATAAGCCCATAAATGGAGCGCGGCAGAAACAAACTTTCCCCCCCTTCCCCTACCAAACGGGGGATGGCTCTCGGTGGCTCCCGGGCTTAATCTACTCAGAACGGCCTAGGGAACAACTATGCCAAGTTTGAGCGCCGGATCCAAAATAAAACGGTTCCCATACTAGGCGTTGCACTAAATTCCCCACTAATATATATTTGTTTAAGTTTTATGCCCAGTTTTCGGAAATAAGGAGTGAGGAGCATGGTAAAGGTGATGGTGTCAAAATCACTTATGTCATCAACTGTAATATAATGACACAATAACGGCACTTAAGCGGTCATGGCACAGCGCTGCTTATGTGGTCGCATCGATCACGCAAGTTAACTGACTACAGACACGGTCACAACTTGGATGGGCTTAAATATCAGTAACTATCACTAGATGGCAGTCGCCAAGCTATGTCGGAGGCGTTATAGGCAGCTTGGATGGACTGCTAGTCAAGTCCATCCAAGCTGTGACCGTGTTTGTAGTCAGTTAACCTGCGTGATCGACGCAACCACGTAAGCAGCGCTGAGCCATGACCGCTTCAGTGTCGTTATTGTGTCATTATATTACAGTTGATGACATAAGTGATTTTGACACCATCACTTTTACCTTGCCCCTCACTCCTTATTTCCGAAATATCAAGTTCATAAATATCATTATTACCTAAATTTTTCAATACTAGTAATGAAAAATAGGTATGTAGGTATATATGTATAGGTGATATAATAATAATATCTAATATAATCTTATAAGGATCAACAGATTTGTGATAAGAAAGAAAAAAAATAAGTTGTAAGTACTTTTGCATTTTTAATCATTGTCTCGGCGGCCGCGGTAAAGAAATCGGAGTTATTTGAGAAATATTAGCTTAACTCGTCTATTTAAGGAATCATTCGATTTTTCAATCAATTTTTAAAACTGTCATCGATTATACTTGTAACACTACTGTAACACCGATTCACATAAAAAAAACTACAGTTAGAAATGTTATTGTGGGCGAACGTAGGGACCATCCGATAGCAATGTATGAAGAACACAGTACGGTGAGAGCGGCGAGTTGCGGTATGACGTCACGCGCGCTTGGCGCGCCCGAGCGAAGTATTTGAAAAAGGCGGAAACTAAAATTATCGTAACTTCAAAACTACTCGCTTGATTTAAATGAAACAAAAACAAGTGTATTTCTAGACATTTAGGCTACAAGGTCATAAAGTTTCAAGTGATTTAACGGACCCATTAACATTCTTCATTAAAGCACTTGGGTGGTTACAGTACACAACCTAAATATGTAAATATTATTGAAAATCAAAGTATTTTTTATCTACATAGATGCTTTACTTACACATTTTCTTAAATCATATTTTTTCCAATTAATACAAAATATCATAATATATCTACACATATACCTATGCATTTGAATATTCTATAAATGTATATTGATTTCTGTACCTATAAAACATTATCATATTAGTATACCATGTAAATCGATAACTTAACTATACATATCGTCACCTGAGTGCTTATTTGTCCAATCGACCATATTAACGAAAATCACTTTTAAATGCAGTTATCGTAATGTTTAAATTTCCCGTCGATTGATGTATGATTTTTATAATTGAGACCTTAAGAACATTAAAAATATAATTACCTGTTGAAAACGCAATCTGTGAGAAATCATTTAATTTGCGTGAAATAATCAATAAACATTTTGTTTTTAGTCCAGTCAATCTACGAATTTTTGTATGGAGTAGGTTACATTTAATGCACTTTGGGTGAAAATTTAGAATATGTTACTTAAATAATTGCAAAATGAAAATTCATGAAAATCTCTTATGAGTATTTGATAATTTTTCGGTAATTAGCCCCTAAAGAAACAAAATTAAATTTAAATGTGAACAAAAAATAGAAAACTGGTGATTTTTTACATGAGGGCTTCTTATAAGACGTTTTATTTATATTTATAATCGTCCCCGATCGAGATCAAAACATTGAGTAGATATTGAATATAATATTTTTAAAAATTTATGACTTGAAAAGAAATACTGCAAGGTGAGTGATATTTTGTCTTAGGGGGTACATAACCACTGTCAATAACCATGAGAATTATCTCCAAGGTGACTTCCTTATTTATTTTTTTATTAAGTTTTATTCGATTTTAACCCTTGCACATTAAAGACACTACGAATATTTTCATGAAATCTAATAGTAATATTTTTTTTAAACTAAGACTAAGAAAAATCCCCGGTCAATCTGTTGCACAGTTTCTGTAATAATCTAATAACAATAATAATTCGCGAGCGGGCTGAGCGGGGGGCGCGGGCGGGGGAATGCGGCATGCGCGGCGCCCGCGCTACCCCGCGAGTTCTTTATTCAGCTAAGCTATAGCTGGGGATTTCATGCAACATCTTGTATGAGAACTGTTTTTAATTTTGGATCAATATTTCTCTCTCTTTCTTTTCTTTTCGTGTGGCACGTTTTTTTACTATTCACAAGTTATAGATGGCAGTTGCCTGATGTTCCACTTAGCATCATCCGCGGTCACGTGTCTACCTATTGGGTTTTGTGTGTGTTATCAAGGATTTAAACTTGGTATATAGTTGTTCTTTAGGTGGTCTTGAGTGTTAGCCCAGGAGGCATCGGGAGGCATCACAAAGGTGGCGAGGGAAAACGGGGAAAGTTTGATTCGGCCGCGCTCTTCTTTCGAGTTTATATCTCCATAACTATATGTACTGGGGCAAGTGTGATAATTATCGGACAATTAAAGGAATACCAATTCATTTGGAACAAATAATTGCTTCCATCGCTAGAAAAAAAATTGGCTATGGAGGGTACATGTAAGGAGATCTGTCTCTGTGTACAAAAGTGTCCGTCAAAACGCGTTAAGTAAGGGTGGTGTTATTGTATAAAAAGCGGTCAAGTGTGTGTCGGACCACGCGCAGTGTAGGGTTTCTTAGTACTTCGACAAACACTGCTTCAAGGGAAAAACCGCCCGTCTTACAAAACTGACTACTACTCGTTAACTTGTAAAGCCTACTTAGTCGAGAGAAAATAAATTCAAAAAGAGCTAGTAACTTTAGTTCTCCTACGTATCTCCTCATATCTGATTCAATCACGTAGGGAAACACCAAGCGTAGCACGTCCCATCGCCCTTTGAGTGACTTTAAGCCTTCTTATAAGGTCCATAGTAAGCGACCATGTCTTGGATCCATATATCATCACTGGCAACACACACTGGTCATGGACTTTAGTCTTGAGACATTGCAGTATTTTGGACGTGAAGATATTGCGAAGTTTCCCGAACGCTGCCCAGCCAAGTTGGATTCGACGGCTGATCTCTTTCTCAAAGCTGGACCTACCTAACTAGACTGTTTGTCCCAGGTATATACAGGGTGTAACAGAAGTGTGTGACAATACTTCAAGGTTGGCTTTTACCCATCAAACTGAACAACTTTTGTTCTACAACTTTGTTGAAATCGCCAAAAGTCAACCTTGAAGTATTGTCACACACTTCTGTTACACCCTGTATATTCGTCAACGACTTCGAGCGTAGAGTCTCCAACCTTCAGAGGAGTGGGTGTAACACGGATGTTTGACATGATTTTCGTCTTATCTATGTATCATTTTAAGACCCACTTGTTGGGAGACTCTACTTAGTCCCTTGAGCATTGCGCCTAGATCCTCCAAGGTCTCAGCCATGATCACGATATCGTCAGCAAATCGAAGGTGATTGATGTACTCGCCATTGATGTTAATGCCGAGTCCTTTCCAGTCCAGAAGCTTGAAAACATCTTCCAGTGCAGCGGTGAACAGTTTCGGCGATATAACGTCTCACTGTCTCACCCCACGCTGCAGCCGGATAGGTTTCGAATTCTGATCCTGGAGGTGGACCAACATGCTGGCATTTTCATACAAACACTTCAAAACTTCGATGTATCGATAATCGATCTGGCACCGTTAGGAGAGATTGCAATACAGCCCAGGTCTCGATCGAATCAAAGGCTTTCTCATAGTCCACAAACGCCAAGCTTAGTGGTCAATTATACTCTTCGGTCTTCTGTATAATCTGCCGAAGCGTATGTATGTGGTCTATGGTACTGAAGCCTTTTCGAAAACCGGCTTGTTCGGGAGGCTGGAAGTATATAAGGATTAATATGCATATCCGTGCCAAATTACAGCTCTGGAGTACTAATAGTCTCTGAGCTAAGCCGCGGACAGACAGATGCACATGGCGAAACTATAAGGGTTCCTCGTTGACTACGGAACCCTAAAAAGGGTAAATTTTAAAGAAAGCGAGAAAAGTTATTAGAAACAGAGAAGAAAACAAGGAAAGAATCCGCTTTGTTATAACGCACTTTAAAACAAAAAAACATAAAATAAGAATATTTTTTTTCATATATTATTTTCATAATCCTTGTCTACATTAGCGCCACTCTGATGGATTCTTGAACTATTATTTACTGCTTACAGTTGGACACTTTTTTAACTAATCCCCCCATATAAAACAGTCTTCCTTATACTATTGGCATCGAGAGGCATCACAAAAGTGGCGAGGAGAGGCAAGGAAAGTTTGATTCGGTCGCGCTCCTCTTTCGAGCTAATACGTCCATAACTTTATGTACTAGGTCAAGTGTGATAATATCATTTTCGGATAATTCAAGGAAGACTAATTCATTTCTGATTAAATAAAGACTTCTTTCAAGTTCTTTCACTAAAAAAAATATAACAAATTCATAAAATCCGAATAACGTGGACAACATATTTAAAAAAAAATTGTTATTTATCTAGTACATTTTTTTTTCTATCTAGCACAAAGTCCTTACCACGCGGAATTTGTACACTCAACGTTTCAGGAAATGTTTGCGAAGAGAGAAGAAACGTTGAGTCCAGAAGAAACTCACTTCAGCACATATTTTTTTAACACTTAATTTCTATTAAAAATCATGTCAACAATAAAATTATGAGCTGTAAGATCCATACACGGTTTGAGATATTTATTTCTCAAAAAGAATTACAAATTCACTTAACTTAAGAAATGCAATATAAGTGTTTAAATTATTTATAATCGTGAAGGAAAATATTATTTACATCGAAAACAAATAATCCGTCGGTACTTTGAAATACAAATCTGATCCATAAATGACTTGTTTAATAAAAGCAATGGATAGGATCTACTAAATTGCCATGATTGGGTATGACCAAAAGCTATGTTCAATAATATATTTAAGCAAATTTATGTTAATTTTAGTAAATATACTTTATATGAGAAGCGGTCGTCGCTCAGTGCGGCTTGCGTGGTCGCGTCGATCACGAAGGTTAACTGACTACAGACACGGTCATAACCTGGATGGGTATGACTGTTAGTGGCATTTATCTCGACCGTTTCCATGCTTCGCAAGGCACGTTAAGCCGTTGGTGCCGGCTGCTATCGCTAGATGGCAGTCGTTAAGCCACGTTGGAGTCCTTATAGGCGGCTTGAAATTTTCTGACACTGGGGTTGGCCACTAGCCCCACAACCTCCACCAATCCGGACTTGGCCCCCGTGTGTGGAGTATGGCCTAACCTTCCCGAGTTATGGGAAGAGATCCGTGCCTCTGCAGTGGGGATGTAATGGGTTGTTAATATACTTTATGAGCCACACACATAACATCCCAAAAGGCATCTTTATACACTTCCGTAGTCCGTACTAACAACTGACGGTAAATTTTTCAACCTAGACCGAATGAAGGCACGTAACAAAGTTTTATGCCATATAGTTACAGCAATAAGGTACGTGGACGACTTATGTTTTACAGCGGAATCCCCTAATATCTCTGCAAAAACTGATGACCAGTTTTGACGAGTCATTAAAAAAAAATTTGTACTGACAGTGTAAGTAAGATCGATGTTATGTATGTTGGGAGACAACTGAACAATATAACTCCAAATGTATCTCGGTTAGAATGTCATGAAGCATGTGGAGAAGTTTAAGTATTTGGGAAGTGCAATAACATTCAAATGTGACCTCGACCCTGAGATCATTGGGATTGGTTCAGCTTTAGCAGTTTTTGGCAAACGTAGACCTACATTCATGATATTAGCTACTAAGATCTTGGTGTATATGTCCAAAGTAATTCCAAACCTCCTAAATTCGTGAGAGACATAGTGTTTATATAGAGCTATGACAGGTATAGATCGATGGATTCATTTTAGTACAGATATTACGAAATAGCCTGTCGTAAGGTCGTTTGTTTCGTCCTAGTTATATCGGCCCCCCTCCCCCTTTCTTATGACTGGCTATTTGATGATCTACGAATCAAGACGAAAATATTGATAATTGTTGTAGCTATATAGGAGCCAGAGAAACAAACTCGGTAAATAGAGCACTTTTATTATTTTCGCCACCAGTCTAATAGGAAAGAAATACGCTGCCTCGATAGATTTTACATGCAGTGCCTCCGTGATATCATGAACATCGACTGGTCCAACCATATAAGATATGCAAAGGTTCTACACCGTGCAAACGTATACGGAATTGAGGCATGCCTTAAGCGAAGAAAATTACGTTGGTGTGGTCTTGTGACTCGTATGCTGGGTTACGAAACGTGTCAGTTACTGAGAGCTTCAAGAGGGCAAGCGAAAGCAAAGTGGACAGCTATTGCGGTATAATAACGCCGCCACCGTGATGCCTCCCGATGCCTCCCGGGCTTATTCCACTTAAGACCACCTAAGGAACAACTATGCCAAGTTTTAAGTCTTGATTCTTGATCCAAAATTACGGTAAATCGCAACGACGATATGTCGCATCTAGTTCGTGAAATTTAGCGTAAATACCTACCTACTTTTACTTCATAAGAACAGGCCCACTGGCATTGGAAGTGGGGTTGCTTTGGCAGGCTCATGGAAAGTCATGGAAAAATGGCGATGACACTCATGTCATGACAATATAATAATTATGTATAATTTTTGGAGTTAAATGTTCGGCGAATCGATAGGACAAAGTTTCTTCTTTTGAATTGAATTTGGAGTAGGTATATCTATGTGGTAAATCAGTAGAACGGTAGTACTATGATCACGTTTGGATGCCCACAATCCAATGATTATGACACAATTATTATTAAATAACTACTACCTACCTATCATATTGTGCATTTTATCACATTTGCGTTTCGCACTTTCCATCTAGCTATCCGCGCACTTGTCTTTTTCGCACCCAATAGCTCCGTCTCTGTCGCACACTGGCTATGCGTACGTGGCAGCTGACGCACCTTCTCGGCGTTTGAAATATAATTATAATGTCTAATACATTTTAGTTAAAATGCGTTTTAAGAAGAAACTTATTTGTTTGTACAAGGGACGATGATGATTTCCAATAGATAATATTAGTGTTACGGCACAGCCAAGAAAATATTTGTAGTGTCTTTAATGTGTACTACAGAAATCTTTAAAAAATCGTTTTTAATTGGGTTCTGAAATAGTCACCTAGGTGAAAACTTAACACATGTTCAAGCCTTACAATTAGACTTAAAAAACATAAAAATCTCCGAAGGCTCCATTTTGTAAGTATTATTTTTCACGCAATAATATAAAAAATATCGTAATATTAAGAATTTATTGCTTTAAACTAGAGACAACTTAAGTACCATATTTATAAGGTAACTATAGTTATAAATCTCAGTTTTCCCCAAAAGTGCATTTATTGTTTGGCGTATACAAGTTAAAAGGCGTCTTTAGGTATTTCTAAGGGTTGAACGCCCTTACAATCACAAAATTACCACGAATGCTTAGTAAAACACCAATTCTTTTATTTCCAAACCATTTTAGTCAGGTGTCTTTAATGCGACCTCAAATCTTTTATTTACTGGACTATTTGGCATTGACATTGAACTAATAAGCACTGAGGTGACGATATGTCGATTTCGTCCGGTAAGAATGTTAGGTCGGATGAGTGCAGCAGCGTTCATACAAAATGTACAGCGACTAGTAAGAGCCGATAAAATAAGATCCGTTCTATACGTTATAAGTCCGATAAGAATGTTAGTGTCGGATGAGTGCACTCGCGCTCATACAAAATGTCGACTGGATCGGACTGTGACGTCATCATCAGATGATGATCGACATATTCTTTCGGTTCTTACCGTGTCGGCTCAGTGCACTCGCAGCGTACGGGTACGACTACTACTACACTACCACTACCACCACCAAGGTTCGGACCGGTAAATTTTTTTTGAATTTCGGTTAACCATTCCGTTCAGGTTAAACCCGGTTTCCAGCTTAACCGGTATTTTTGAATAAAATATTGTTTAACCAAGCAGCGGTTTTCTAACCGAAATCAGAACGAAATTAACCGGTTAAAACCTAACTTATAGTCAAATTCAGGCGCGTTGCGTGGCCCGTGGGTGCCACTGCCCGAGTCTTCGGCTCTAGAACAGTGTTTTTCAACCTGTGGATCCTTGTGTGTGGGCCTTTCTAAAGGGGTGGCGGGAAATGAAAAACTGCAATTTTATATATTTATGGCACTAGGGGGGGTCGCAAGAATTGTTTTGTAAAGGGGTCAGGTATTAAAAATGGTTGAAAAGCACTGCTCTTGACAGCCGGACTGTAGACGGATCTCGCATACTCTGATCCCAACCCGAACCCTGCACTTGTTTTGCCCCTCACTCTGCCCGCGCCTCCCCTCCCCGCACCCCGCACCTCCCCCCCGCAATCCACGCCTCCCGCTCGCATCCCGCTCCTCAGCTCCCGCGTTTCCTCCCCCGCACCCCGCGCCTCAACTCTCTTCGTATTCGGCCGAATATTCGGTTAATTTGCCGAATAATTCGGTATGTAAAGAAAGTATATAGATTAACAAAAATAATCACTTAAAACATAAAGCCGCTGTTTATGGGTGATCACCGTAGTCAGCGAAAACAGCGGCTGGTTACCGGCTTGGATGGCTGACTACGATCTACGATAATAACCGGCTTCAAATCTACAGGGTGTAACAGAAGTGTGTGACAATACTTCAAGGTTGGCTTTTACCCATCAAACTGAACAACTTTTGTTCTACAACTTTGTTGAAATCGCAAAATTTTTTTTTGACTTTTCATACAAATCGATCAGCTGGCGAACCAAGTTTGTATGAAAGTCCAAAAAATTTTTTGCGATTTCAACAAAGTTGTAGAACAAAAGTTGTTCAGTTTGATGGGTAAAAGCCAACCTTGAAGTATTGTCACACACTTCTATTACATTCTGTATAGGCACACGGGGCACACACCCCATGCGTGAAGTGCAATTTAGGCGGCGCAGAAGACGGAGCGATGTTGGAGCGATGCATGTATGTGGCCCGTTCTCGTTGACATCGCCAGCGGTGTAGTGAGTGACGTCTCTGATTGTGCGCGATGTCGACATTTTCGTTTATTACCCGTGAAATATAAAAATAGAATATAAAAATATGCGTTTTTATTTATTTTCTTTTATAATTTGTTGTACACTATATGATAAACAACCATCCTTACAAAAGAAGTTTATAATAAAATTTTTTGATTGTGTACTTTATATTGCAAGTAAGTGTACATGCGCAAACTTTCCCCCACTTACGTCACCTATGCTCAAGAAGTTTGCCGGCATCTGTACAACTGTTTAACACAACTAATGGTTCACGGTATTTCTTACTGATAAATAAGTAATAATAATATCAAGGACAAATCAATAATATCAAGTGATAATACTTAATACTGACTAGTAGTAGTTAGCTCCTGACTATTGATCCGAGAGTCGTGGGTTCGATCCTCACCCAGGGCAAACATTTCTGTGATGATTGATTTATATTATAATGAATTATTATACCTTGTTTCAGTACAAAGTTGTAGAAACATACAAAGTTTCATTTAAATAAGTAGTAACAGTCATTTTTGAGAAAAAGTAACAAAGAACTTCGGTTTGTATGGAAGGTACCAACAAGTACCAGATTTTTTCTCCAGAGTAACCAACTACTATCTAATGTACAGGTTGTATAGAAATGTGGTATTGTACAAAGTTTCATCAAAATCGTTAGCTATTTTTGAGAAAAAATAACAAAAAACTATTTTTGTATAGAAAGTACCAGAACCAGGTTTTTCCCAGAGTAACCAACTATCTAATGTACTAGATTGTATAAAAATATGGTACGGTCATCGACGTAGAATCAAATGGACGACGGGTCTAGTACATAATACACGAAACAAGCGTCCGCAGTTAACCTATACACACGTAGTTATATGCATAGAAACAGCACATTTGAATTTAGATCGTGTGTCATTGCATTACGGTTGTCAAACTTCACCTTACGCAGCTTCGAGTGAAGACAAAGAAGTAATGGAGTAGCTTTAACTTATAATGTTTTTTTGTTGGCTATGTTTTATAAGTATTTTTTTATTTTTGCAGAATCTTGTTTTTTTTTATAACGAACACAGAAACACGCTTAAATATGAATTATACAGGGTGAAAATGATTCGAGCAAACAATGTATATTTTTTTCGGAACAAAGTATTCCTCTCGTCTCGATTCAGCTATAATGTTTTTCCGTAGTGCACAAAGTATAGGATCTCGGGGAAAGCTTAAATAAATAAAATATTTCATGTAATAAACACAATAGGAAAAAGTAACAAAATATTTTAATAAGAAACTTTATACTTGAAAGCGACTCTATAAAATGTTTGTTCCAAAGTTGTGATGTTCGATTGTTCGCTCATGGAAATCAAACTAAATGCGTAATTCAAATTAAAATAAACTACTGTGTTTCTTAGCAAAACAATACTTTAAAATGATAAAGCAAGAGTTTATTTACCGGAAATATGATACTCCATCCTGTTTTTTCACTTTACTTGAATAGTTTTTACAACTTTTCACGACGCAGTACGCCATTTTGGACGCGCAGTCAGCAGGCCGACCAAATTAAGACTGGCGCGAAATTATACCTCTTTTTGCGTTTTACTACTCTTTTGGTTCGGACACTTTTGAGCGCTGACCCGAAGGCCATTTGTTTCTACGTCGATGTAAAAAAAACACTTAATTTTTTTGCTCAAAAATGGCTCCAGCAGTTTTGATTTGATGAAACTTTGTACTGTACCCATCGACGTAGGGTACGGTATAAAGTTTCATCAAATCAAAACTGCTGGAGCCATTTTTGAGCAAAAAAATTAAGTGTTTTTTTTACTATGATGGCAACTCTAAAAAATTACGATATTAAAAAAATAAAAAAACGGCTGGAGATAATATTGTCCTAACCCAAACATCCAAATCCGTCCAGTGGTCTTGACGCTGGAGCCCGGTCGGACAAACACACACATACATTTGTTATTGCATCAACAACATTATTTTAAGCAATAACAAAACGCAAATATGTAGATTATAAACTTGAGATCCTGACTAAATAAGAAGCTCTAAAGTTCTGGATTGTTTTGTATCGTAAGGCACTATTTAGGCAGAGTTTTTTGACATCAGTTTGGTCTCGAAATTCTAGCTGGAACCGTGAGAAGGAGGAACTCACCAACCTATCATTAAATCTTGGGTGTTATTGAAGCATTCATTTTGAAATGTTGCATGTGGGTGGGAGGCACTACTTCAGCACTTTTGTTGTTGTTGACATATATCACATAACAATTGATGCAGTAGTTCCTTAGTTCCAGACATGATCGGAATGTTCCGCTGGCAGCCTCAGTGAAAAATTCGATTTTCTCTGAAACTACGATAGCACATTTTTTTCTGTGTGGCAGTATTTATTGGCATAATCAGAATATTAAAATTCGATCATAAGGATTCTAACTGAACGCTCACCAGTATCGGGCGTGTTGGTCTTGTTATCGGAGGGTCCGGAAGGGTCAAGGTATTTTGTAAACAGTTTTTAGTCAACGTTTTAAAAAAGCGATGTAAAACAGATCCACATCAAAATAAGTATGAAGGGAGTTTTTGTGTACAGATGGTAACCCAGTCGTAAGTACCTACCTTATATCTCCCTCTCAACTGTATACGCGAATAAGGCCAGTCTGGGCCAGTCATACCAAAAGAGCAGCAATCACCTACAACGCTTCCATGAAAACGTGGAGTAAATATAGATTTTAGGATTATATAGATTTGGCGATTGAATAATAATAATAACGAAAGAAAGAGACGATGTCATTACTCAACTAATGTGCGTGAGCGGGATACAATCTCCATCACTTGTCCCTTTCGTGCGTATGCGAGTTTGGTCGTTTGCCTACAGTTGCTTGTAGGCAAGCAAATCAGTAATCTAGAGCAATTACGTGAAAAATACGCGAAAGTTTTCATTTTTACAGCATCAAATTTCTTGTGAATTATTCGGTGAAGTTAAGGAGAATGTTTGCAATAGTAAATCGCAGTGTTATTGGTTGTAAAAGCCGGGATTTGCGAAAAGAGCCCGATATAACATTTCATCGGTAAGTGCTCACATTTCGCAATTTTACAATTTTTAGTATAATGAAATCAAATGGTTAGCGTCATATACTTCTTCTGCTAACCTCTTAACTTAAAATCAGCTTATAGTTTTATGAAAAATCATACCTAAATTATTCCCTTGTTTTTTGTTTTATCCGACCGAATTAGGTTGCCATCTTGATACATACATTGAGACGTAGCAGTTGCACCATTTGAATTAAGTCGGGTTATATTGGATATTCGGGATACCAGCGCAGGAAAATATTTTACCCTAAAAAGTGGGTAATTATTTCCACACCCCCGATACTTCATACAAATAACTACTTCTTGTTGTGTTAACGTTTTTAGAAATGGATATTTGAGAAATTAGTGGAACTTTTAACGACAGATATGAACATGAACGACATATTTTTATAATAGACATTTTTAATGAAGTGATTAGATTAGAAGAGATTCTTTATTTAGTAATTGGCATACATCGTTATAATTAAACATATTATATAACAGTAGATATATACAGTATGTTTGCGTATTGTTAGTGCATCAGCAACGTCATTTTAAGCAATAACAAAATGCAAATGTCTGTAGATTTTAAACTTGAGATCCTGACTACATAAGAAGCTCTAAAGTTCTGGATTGTTTTGTATGGAGGAGGCTCTATATCAGCACTAATTGTTGACATATAACTCATAACAATTGGTGCAGTAGTTCCTTGGTTCCAGATCCAGACATGAGGCTGCTAGTGGAACGTTCCGCTAAGTAAATAAAAAATTAGCTTATTTAAAATATTATTGTTACTGCTTTATTTACCAAGTTTCCGAAAACTTTTGTACGAATAAAAATACTGAAACGTGCGAATGAAATAAAGTTACGAAAATTTAAGTCATCAATTGCTGACGTAATACTTTTCTACCAGAGTAAATTACGGTTAACCGAAAACTATGGTTAGTCATTTTTATCGTTATTCACCTATTATAAATTTAAAACCAACTTTATACATTTCATAAAATGTGGTGCTTTTTAAACTATAGCGAAATAATGGAAATACTATTCTGTATTATTCCATAATAACTTCTAATAAATATGAAAATCTGCTTTCAATATATCTTTTATTACTTACACAGATGCCTGTTAGTCTATATATGATGATGGCCTAAATTTGATTTTAATGTAAGGAGTAAGTGAGTAAATAAAAGTAACGCAGTTTATTATGAATTATTGCAATCATGAAAAGTAATACAAAATTGTACTTATGTACTGCTTAATCTAATAGATTATAATTATGTACTTCATTATTGTATTATAAGAGCCGGTCTAGACTTAGTCGGGCGTCCTGGTTTCCTTTGTACTAATGTAATTAAATTCTACCAATATTGCAATATTTCTTATTTTACTAACTTATGTCACGATTATTGAGGTATTATTGAGAGTGAGTAGTAGGGTTCATTTTTAAAACAGTGGTTATAAACATTGGTTCCAAATAAAATAACACATTTGTACAAAAATAATTTTCAAATATTTATAATATTTGATCATTTTTCAAAAATAGGTCGTACCTGTGGCCGTGTACTAAAGTATGTCAAAAAATTCAAAAAAATTCAAAGATTAACCACCTGTAAAAGAATAATGGAAAAATGTGCGATAGCGGAGATATCATTATTTTTCATGTCAGCTTCATACATACATTTTTTACAAATCTTATTAATTGGAAACAAGACTATATAACTTTTTCAATATAAGTGTGCATAAGCATGATTATATATAGGTTTTTGCCCGAGCATTTTTGGGCATTTTGAGTAAATGCCCAATAAACGTCCATTTGCGCCATACAAATTGGGCATTTATTGGGCATAAATGGACGTTTATTGGGCATTTACTCAAAACTGCCCGGGCAAAAACCCATCTCTAAGCATGATCTATAGAACCATTTCGAGCAAAATAAATATAATGTATGTAAGAAAAAAAATGCTGAATGTCTATGAAAGACGAATGTCAGCCAACAGTGCGCCGCCGCGGGTAGTTGTTTTCATTACAATTGAGAGTAAAAAAAGTTATTCTATAACCAACAATAAAAATTAAAATCGTTCTTACAGAGCGTAGGAAAACGTTTATATTATCGGAACATGTTTTTCGCAAGTTTAATAATTTAGTCGGAAGTTTAGTATTTTATTTGGAAGTGCAGTTTTTCTTTCGTTGAATTGTAATTAGACCAAGCTAGTGCTTGTTTGTTAAATATGAAATTATTTTTCGCTGTATATTGTGTTAATTTTTCGGTAATTCATTTTAATGCAGCTTAGTTAGTATTATAATCAGCCACCGACCGATCGCTGCAGGTTCATTTGTTTTTCGGAACCTTTATTATTTCCCTTGAGGCGTTAAGTATCGCCAAATCGCAATATTCAATTCGAATTCTTGAAATAATGGTTAAAGCTATCACCATGGAAAAAACAGTTATAAAACAATTATACTTGAAACAGTAAAAAACAAATTGCCTTGAATAGAATCATAAAAATCACAAAACTTTGATGATAAAAATATCTTGTAAACCCTGTATTTTGCATTAATTACAAATTCTCTCGGAAACACAATATTTGTTTATGTTGAAACCAGCACACAAAAATCGGCCATTTTAATACCTTCAATTTACCTTGAACGCCTTTTTTTTAACTTATATGAAAGCTAAGAAAAGTAATAAAACATCGAAATCTCGAGAATTTTGCGTTCGGCCTTGACGTAACCGCTGCGAGGGTACCCACATTGATCTGAACTTAAAATGAGTAGCGTTACGGTCGATACTATATTATCATGCATCAACCTGCCCAGATTGAGTGTACGTCGCGCCTTAAAAAAGCGATGTAAACAGATCCACATCAAAATAAGTAAAAAGGGAGTTTTTGTGTACAGATGGTAACCCAGTCGTAAGAACCTACCTTATATCTCTTTCTCAACTGTATACGCCAATGCCCGGGGCCTGGGAGTAAAGTAACAAAAACTAGGACGTAGCTTTGAAACATGATTTCATGTGACAGTGACACTATATTTGTCTCACTCTTACTAAGCGAATCTATACAACTAAACGTCAAATAAGAAAAAGATGGCGATATGTTTTCAAATGTTTCTATGACACTTGAATAATGTTGCCAGTAATAGTATCATATTCCCCCACTGAATGAATGAATTATAGATCGATATTTTTGTAACTGTAATGTAACACCGGGTGGATAATATTATCTAATTATTAGCAATAATTTAAAAGCAAAATTGAATAGGCTTAATGAAGCTTACGAAAGTTTTTAAATTAACAGACTCTTACGAAAATATATTTATTCAGCTAATGTAAAAATATAGAAAAGGCGTATCCAGTGTTTTATTTTGGAACAGCCGAAATGTAATTGTAATCGGCAATTATTTCAAGCAATAATTGTAATTAATATTGTAATGAAGAATACCACCAATTTTTGTTTTTTATCTTAACATATACTCTATTAAAAATAAAAAAAATATGGTGAAAAAAAATTTTTGATACGTTTGATAGTTTCCGAGATACTGAATTATTTAGGTAGGCAAGTGACGCGGGGTCACCGTACGCTGCTGTGACGTCACTTCACAACGGTCGCTCAGTGCGCGCACCGCTCCCTACCTGTATGTATGAAGTTTGAGTTGAAAATTTTAAAAACGACGAATCCACAAACTAGAAAATCGTGCTCGTGTCAAAGTGCTTAAATACAACTACCAATATACCCGAAATGTTATTTTTTACTATTATATTTTTGAACTTTAAAGTCAAAAGAAATGGATGAGAAAGTCTGATCCACCCAGACCCAAAGCCAAAAGTTGTGTCTATCACCTTCTTCTTATCTTATAACTTTTGCATAAACAGTAACGTCGTCGCCGTAGCTATTTCTAGCCAATCTAAAATAAAATAAATATGAGTTAACCTATACACATAAAAAATAAAAACCGGACAAGTGCGATTCTGACTCTCGCGCAGAGGGCTTTGTCCATACCTACAAACAAACAATAGGTATTGTTTGGGATTGATTAATCTGACTCCAAATTTGTTTGATAGAAGTATATTTATGAATAAATTGTAGTTAAAAAACACCTTTTAAAATTGTATGGTCGTATGCTAATTCTTATTCGAACGGCTGTTCGTTGCAATCTGACAGCTCCGGCGGCCCCGCCGCCCTCTCTCCGCGCCGCACCCCTTCGTCGTCCTAGTGCAGCGCTTGCATTAGAGATGTGTCTTAGACATCCTGCCCCCCGCTCGAAAAGCTTGGGGTTTTCGAGGACAGAAGTAGGCATAACTTGTTCAGAGCTCGGCGTAATACTCCTCTGCAGGTCTTCACATCGGCGACTCTGGCTACGCCATCGGGTCCCGGATACAATTTCTCAATACGACCCATGCGCCATTGAAGAGGAGGCACATTTTTGTCTTTCAGAATAACTAAGTCTCCAACTTGTAGGCCGTCTTGCTGAAGTTTCCATTTTGACCTCTGCTGAAGTTCCGACAAGAATTCGATACGCCAACGCTCCCAAAAATGCTGTCGTGCTTGTTCGACGATTTGATATCTATCGAGTCTGTTTGTGTTTACATCCAAAAGGGACGGAGACGGTAGTGAAGTTAGCATTCTACCAATCAAGAAGTGCCCAGGAGTCAAGGGTTCAAAATCATTTGGATCGGATGTGAGAGGAGTTAGGGGTCTCGAATTAAGGATGGCTTCTATTTGTGAAAATAAGGTTGACAGTTCTTCGAAAGTTAAATGCCTGTTTCCTAAAATCCTCACTAAGTGAAATTTTGCGGATTTTACTCCGGCTTCCCAAAGCCCACCAAAGTGGGGTGAGTACGCTGGTGAGAATGTGAACTTAATACCCTCACTCGCGGCATAGGAAGAGACGTCCTCATTGTTTGACATTAGAAAATTACTTATCTCATTATTTGCACCTACAAAATTTAGACCGTTGTCACACCAAAGTTCGCTAGGTTTACCTCTGCGCGATACAAAACGCTTTAAACACATAATAAAGACATCAGTTGTGAGATCGCTAGCCACTTCAAGGTGGAGAGCCTTTGTTGAAAAGCATACAAAAAGGCACAAATAACATTTCGTTATTTTGCAACCACGACCTTTGCGATCTGTGATATAGAAAGGGCCAGCAAAGTCAACACCACTAACCTGAAAAGGGAAGTTTGGAGTGACTCTAGCTTCAGGTAAGTTTCCCATAATTGGATTTAGAGATTTAGCTTTCATGATGCGACAGATAGTACATTTGTTTACAGTATTTCTAGCCAAAATTCTACCTCTAAGAGGCCAGAATCTATCTCTTATATTGTTTAGTAATAGCTGAGGTCCACAATGCAAAAGTTTGTTATGCTCATATCTGAGGAGTAGCTTAGTAAAAACGTGATTGGATTCTAATAAAACTGGATGTTTCTTTTCATAGTTTACAGAAGCCTTCTGTATGCGACCACCGACACGCAGCAGCCCATTTTCATCAAGAAAAGGACTCAATGACAGTACGTGAGACTTTGAAGGTAAGTGTTTGCACTTTGATAAAATCTTAATTTCATTGGAAAAACATTCTGTCTGATGCTGTTTGATTAAAATTTGTAAGGAAGATTCAAGTTCTTCAGTAGTTAAAATTCCAGTTTTCTTAGAACTGCTATGTTTTATGTTGTGAATGAACCGTAACACATAGGCCATTGTTCTTTGTAAAATAGTGAACTTAGAAAATCTTTCGAAGATCACCACTTCACCAAGGTAAGTGTTTAGGTTAGAATTAGTATTAGATTTGTTTTTTGTGTTTGTAGTAGTTGTAGTACATAGTATGTAAGTTTCTTCTTTAGGTACAATTTTAGATGTAGCACATAGTTTATAAGATTTTCTTTCAGGTACATCAACAGAAGACTGTATGTTTTCAGGCCAGTTTGATGGATTTTTTAGAAGAAAGGAAGGACCATGCCACCACAAAGAAGTATTCTGGATATGATTAGGAGAAATGCCTCTAGATGCCAGGTCCGCTGGATTCATAGATCCTGGAACGTGTCTCCACAAACCAGACGAGGTCAGGTCTTGTATTTCTCCAACGCGATTTGAGACAAATGTCTTAAGATCACGTGATTGAGTAGACAACCAACCAAGTACCACGGTAGAATCAGTCCAATGAAAAACTTTGCTTATCTCACAACGAAGAGCTTTCATGACTTTGGCGCTCATTCGTGCCGCTAATAGCGCTCCGCATAATTCTAATCGTGGTATTGTAATAGACTTGACTGGAGCAACCTTTGACTTAGCACACAGCAGTCTAACCAAAACGGTATTTGACGCGTTTATAGATCGTATATACACACAAGCAGCATATGCTTGCTCGGAAGCATCAGAAAATGAGTGTAATTCGATCATTATCGGTTCACTACAGATGACGTGTCTAGGAACACGAAAAGAAGATAACATATTTAGATTGGATACAAAGTCCAACCACATCCTTTCTACTTCAGGTGAGACTGGGTCATCCCATTCTAATTTTCCTAGCCATAATTTTTGAAGGATTATTTTAGGCGTAATAGTACACAGACTAAGAAGACCCAAAGGATCGAAGAGTTTAGCAGAATTAGACAATATTGATCGTTTAGTGATTTTGGGTGGAATTGGAATTTCTACAGAAAACTGGAGATCGTCAGATAGAGGATGCCATTTAAGGCCCAATGCACTAGACTGCGAACTCAAGTCTAAATCCTTTGGTATCACAGAAGTTGGATCGTTTTTCAAACTAGGTGAATTAGTACGAAATTTACGTAATGGCAGACAAGCTGCGTTTAGAGTTTCGGTTACAGAGTTAATTATATAATTCAATTCAGTTTCTGTTTCAGCTCCTGAGATAAAATCATCAACATAGAAGTCTTCTTTGATAATTGTGGCTATTTTTGCATCTGGACACTCTTGCGATAATTGCAGTAAGCACCGAGTGCTAAGAAAGGGTGCAGAAGCTGTGCCATATGTGACAGTATTGAGCTGATAAATTTTGATGGGTTTCGATGCATCATTTCTGAATAAAATCATTTGAAGATTACGCTGAGCTGGTGTAACCATTATTTGCCGGTACATCTTCTCGACATCGGCTGTTATTACGAATCGGTGCTGCCTGTACCGTAACAATATTGAAAAAATGTCATCTTGAACAACAGGTCCAACGTGCTGAATGTCGTTAAATGATTTCCCAGATGAGGTCTTAGCTGATGCATCGAAAACCACCCTAACTTTTGTGGTTTCACTGCTCTCTCTTACCACAGCGTGGTGAGGCAAGTAGCAACCAAATGATGGTTTTGGAATTTCACTTAGATGTCCCAGGCGCTCATATTCATCAATGAATTTGTTATATTCTTGCCTTAATTCGGGTTGATTCATTAATTTTCTTTCTATTTGCGTTAATCTTTTTTCAGCTATATTGTATGAGTCGCCTAGCACATCCGGAGAGTCCTTTAGTGGAATTTGTACATGAAATCTACCGTTCGAATCGCGGTATGTTGTTTCAGTGAAGAGTTTTTCACAATAATGATTTTCTATTTGTTTTTCCTTGTGACTGGGTAACTCTTCAAGTTCCCAAAACTTTGAAAGTTGATCTTTAATTTCTTTGCTAAAATGGCAATGTATTTTATTTGAATTATTGTGGAAACTCTCACCTACAGGACCTGCTATTATCCACCCCAGTTGGGTTTCTTGTAGGATAGGTTGGTGTGGTCCCATTTTAAACTTGTTTGATCCAATTATTTCCCAAAAGATGTCAGCCCCTAGGAGCAAATCAATATCAGCTGGCTCGTAAAACTTTGGATCAGCCAAGTTTAGATGGTTAGGTATGTTTAGTTCATTGAAGGGTACCTTTGCATGAGGTAGTTTGTCTGTGATTTGAGGTAGGATGTAGCATTTAACCGGGATGCCAAACTGACCATGTAGTGATTTGATGTGTATATCGCAATGCTGAGTTATTGTAGTTGTTGTATTGTTAAGCCCCGATACACACTGTATATGATTTTTGTTTTTGTGACAGCCAATCTTTTTTTGTGCTTTTTCACTAATGAAAGAAGTCTGGCTACCACTGTCTAGTAAGGCCCGTAAAATGTATTTTTTGTCATTGTTTGTCACCTCAACCAAAGCCGTAGACAGAAGAGCCTGGCTTGAGGATACAGCAGACATTGTCACAGATGTAGTAAGACCTGATGTTTCAGGATCACTGAAAGATAAGTCACTATCCGTTACAGACTTTAAAAAAGCGTTTATTTCGCTATCAGTAGAAGCTTGATTATTCGTTGATAGTAGAGATGTTTGTTTTTCATGTTGTTGCGATGATTTTTGTTGTATAGATTGTTGTTGTGTAGGTGACTGTACAGGAGGTGCTTGTTGTTTATGAAGTAACGTATTGTGTTTTCTTTTACAGAATCTACAGCCACCGAGCCTGCACTGGTAGGACTGGTGTCCACTGCGTAGGCAATTAGCACACAATTTCCATTGAAATACTTTGATGTTACGTTCATCTACGGGCAATGATTTGAATTTGTAACAATCATATAATTTATGATCTTGTTTACAGGCTAAGCATCGACTACTGGCAACGGCGGCGGCAGCTGAAGTTTCTGACGAAGCAGCAATGAAGGACTTGGTTCGAACAAGACTTGGACGTGTTTCTTTCCTTTCAGATCTACCTGATTGGATAGTTTCCAATACCTCAGCTCTGTGCCGAAGGAATGTAAAGAAATCTTCTAAAGTAGGAGACTCTTTATTGCTCCTAAACTCCTCCCATCTTCCAGCAGTAGCAGTGTCTAACTTTGCTGATGCCATGAAAATAATTATTGTGTCCCATGCATCAGTGGGCTCGCCCAAAGAGTTAAGTGAACGTAAGTTACGTGAAATTGTGTCGACTAAATGACGTAAACCCGTTTCGGATTCTTTCAACAGAGGCTCGATTGCAAATAAATCTTTTAAATGTTGATTTATTAAAAGACGCTTATTATCGTATCTTTCACAAAGAAGTGACCATGCTATTTTGTAGTTGCTAGCGGAAACACTGACTGATTTGATTACAGCACTTGCTGGTTCCTCTAAAAATGACTTTAGGTATTGAAATTTAGCAATGTCATCGATCCTATTGTTGTTGTGAATCAGTGACAAGTAAGTGTCCCTAAACTCCAGCCATCTGTTGGGATTACCATCAAAGGGCGGAAGCTTAATAGGAGGCAATTTGATGTTGGTTAAGGTTGGACAAGAACCGCAATCAGGGATTGATTCTTTGGATATTTTTTGTGCTTCCCTCCATGTGTCAATTAATTCTTGCGCTTGAGCGATTAAACTATAAAACTTATTTTCAGTTATTTCCCTTTCTTCCATTTGTTTATCAAAATCTGAATCAGTTTGTTCTATTTTTATTTGAACCTCATCGAACTTATAGAATAAATCTTGAATTTTACCTAACCTTATTGTTAACTCATTGATTTGTGTTGTTGTACTTTTATTTAAATTGTCTTGATATGGTGTTAGGAATTTTTCAAACCAAGTTAAACGCTGACGGATTGACCCTCTTTGCTGTACAAGGTCTTTAAAGGTTTCCATTTTGTAAGTGCAAACAAAAATATGTCACTGTTACACGTAAATAAACACAGATAAATGAGTGATAAAAATCAAACAATGGGTACGACCTTAGCTCCAGTCCGGCGATACAAACTGGTTCTGCGCTCGATGCACTGCCGGAGGCCGGCCCGTTGTTATCAATTGAACAATTCCGGTTATCACTACTCATCAACTTACTCACGGAAGATATTGCTTGCGTTTGAAATCCTGGAATTAGCCAGTAAATAGAATTAATTTCTACGAAATTGACAGATTACCATTATGTTCGATAATAGGCGGGTAGGTATCTAGGTACAAATCTAAATTTGATAGTAAAATTTACAATTTTATTGGTAAAATCTATAAGAAACTTTGTAATTAGTGAGGACGACTGTAAATATAGATGGAATTTTCAATGTTACTTACTTTAATTAGATATTTTAATGAAAAGAAACTGATTACATTTTTTATGAAGGTGGGTTTGAAAAATTTTAGAACAAAGAATTTACGACACGCACAAATAGAAGTAGGAGGAATTTTTATAGGAAATATGTAAGGAACAGGGCGTACTTCCCTCGGTTTGCTTGTTGTTCACTTTTTTACCGTATTTCCTTGGTTTGTTAGTCCCTTTGATCTCCGGTTTTTTGTCCCTTTGCAGTCCTTTTGCACCAAGCTTTGCACGTTGAATATCACGTCGGGGTCACCAAAATGTTTGGGATTGATTAATCTGACTCCAAATTTGTTTGATAGAAGTATATTTATGAATAAATTGTAGTTAAAAAACACCTTTTAAAATTGTATGGTCGTATGCTAATTCTTATTCGAACGGCTGTTCGTTGCAATCTGACAGCTCCGGCGGCCCCGCCGCCCTCTCTCCGCGCCGCACCCCTTCGTCGTCCTAGTGCAGCGCTTGCATTAGAGATGTGTCTTAGACAGGTATTTTAAATTTTATCAACTTATTTTAAGATTTATAGAAACTTCTTAGAGATTTTCCTGTAATTTATAAGCAAAGATCAATTTTCTGTATAATTTGTTTAAGTTCTATGCCCAGTTTTCGGAAATAAGGAGTGAGGGGCATGGTAAAGGTGATGGTGTCAAAATCACTTATGTCGTCAACTGTAATATAATGAAACAATAACGACACTGAAGCGGTGATGGCTCAGCGCTGCTTACGTGGTCGCGTCGATCACGCAGGTTAACTGACTACAGACACGGTCACAACTTGGATAGGCTTAAATATCAGTAACTATCACTAGATGGCAGTCGTCAAGCTATGTCGGAGGCGTAATAGGCAGCTTGGATGGACTGCTAGTCAAGTCCTTCCAAGCTGTGACCGTATTTGTAGTCAGTTAACCTGCGAGTTCGACGCGACCACGTAAGCAGCGCTGAGCCGTGACCGCTTCAGTGTCGTTATTGTGTCATTACATTACAGTTGATGACATAAGTGATTTTGACACCATCACCTTTACCATGCCCCTCACTCCTTATTTCCGAAATATCAAGTTCATAAATATCATTTTTATCTACATTTTTCAATACTAGTAATGAAAAATAGGTATGTAGGTTCTTATAGGGATCAACAATTTTGTGATAAGAAAGAAAAAAATAAGTTGTAAGTACTTTTGCATTTTTTATCATTGTGTCTCGGCGGCCGCGGTAAAGAAATCGGAGTTATTCTAGAAATAGTAGCTTAACTCGTCTATTTAAAGAATCATTAGATTTTTCAATCAATTTTTAAAACTGTTATCGATTATACTTGTAACACTACTGTAACAACGATTTACATAAAAAAAACTCCAGTTAGAAATGTTTTTGTGGGCGAACATAGGGATCATCCGATAGCAATGTATGAAGAACACAATACGGCGAGTTGTTGTATGACGTCTCGCGCGCTTGGCGCGCCCCAGCGAAGTATTTGAAAAAGGCGGAAACTAAAATTATCGTAACTTCAAAACTACTCGCTTGATTTAAATAAAATAAATCAGGTTTATTTCTAGACATTCAGGCTACAAGGTCATAAAGTTTCAAGTGATTTAACGGACCCATTAACATTCTTCATTGTTTCGTCACTATAAAATGTACTAGTTGCCGTAATGGTTTTACACAATGGTTATTGTAATTAAGATAAAGCTACGTTGGTAGTGGTTCTTTTTAAAAAAAAAAAAAAATATTCATACAGATCGAAATACTGATGAGCCCATTTTGTATAAAATATTTAAAAAAATACAAATAAGTAAGAATATAAAATACAAGAATTTAGTTTTATCAAATATTGTATTTATTGTCACTAGCTTTCGCCCGCGACTTTTATAATTTATTACTATTTTTTTCTCCTCACGTGATCTTTGGGAATCCTATTTAAATGATAGTTTATCTTTTAAATTAATATAAAATACAAATATAGGGTAACATTTTATTTATTGTTTCTTCTCTCTCTTATCGTTTCTTTATACTAGGTGTTAACAAAGTGCGTTTGAAATTTTAAGAGGCTACTCAGAATCAAATATAGAATACAGGAAAAAAATATTGAAAAAATTCACAATATTTTTTTTTCAGTTTCTCATACTGAATCTGAATATTGAATTAAGAATTTGTATGAAAAACTAAAATATGTATATCGGATTTTTTAATTTTTTTCCTGCATTCTATACTTGATTTTGAATAACACTTCAAAATCAAGCGCGTTTTTTTAACACCCTGTATACAGGTGTAACAAAATTGGTGTAAGACTCGTTAACTGGGGATTTTACTCATCGTGCTGAACTCAACTTTTGTTATACGACTTTGCTCAAATCGCAAAAAAAAAATTGGATTGTGCATAAAATTGATCATCTGTTTTGCCATTTTTTGCCACTTGTGTATGGAGAGTCCAAATTTTTTTGGGTTTGAGCAAAGTTGTAGAACAAAAGTTGTTCAGTACGATGAGTAAAATTCCCAGTTAATGGGTCCTACACCAGTTTTGTTACACCCTCTTAATATTATACAAAAAATATACAGTTACAGTAATTTTATAATTTAAACAGTTATCGATAAACACACGTAAAACGTCCTCATCATTCATTCATTCAAATTCCCCCAAATTAGGGTATTTCGTATTTTTTTATTTTTAAGCAACACTGAACGATGGAAAATGGCGACAATTTGTGTTGAATTTTTATAAAGCTATTTTTATTCAAATCTTAACAAAATACTTATTGACCTGTGAAATGTGATACTAGCTCTCTTGTTATCTCTGGCGGAATGAGATTAACACGATTTTACTACGCAATTCGGCATGTTTTTGTGTAACAAGGAGTAAATACGGAGGACGCGTTGTCGTGAGCGTAACACGATACAGACTGACTAACTCATCAGACTTTTAGCCATATATGCCGTTGGGGCATGTTTGCCACATAGAATAGTGTTCTGGAGATATGACATTTCACTGAGTCATATAAGTACAGTACACTACCATAACTGTTAAGGCGGAAACATATTATTGAAACACCACCCGACCCGAGACAACACGCATATCAAATCTATACAATTTCTATGGCTATAAACATACTACCAACACCCGACGACACGTGGCGTGGGGTGTCGCTAGTATGTTTCTAGCCATAGAATTTGTATAGATTTAGATATGCGTGTTGTCGCGTCGCGTGGAATGTCGTCACGTCTCACAGTGTACGGAAGAGACGAAAAATCGGAAATTTTCTATTCATTTTAATTTTGAATAGGTTTTATAATTATAAATAACAGAGTAAAACTCCCAGGTGCACACTCAATACAGTTTACGAGAAAACCGTTGGCAAATACGGATTTTTTTGCGGCTCATTTATAAAAAAACAATACTTACTCCGTTAAAATGGGTTGAAATGTTTTTTGGTATTTTTTTCCAGATATAACATTAATAAAGGCTTCTTGTGAACTTTAAAGCAACATGAAAAAACTAATATATAATAAGAAATGATTTTTTTTCGTATTTGTAGGTTTAATTTTTCTTCTTCCAAGTTATGTCGAATTAGCATTTAGCACCAAAAAATTTTCTTATTATAAACATTTGCTTGTCTACTATACATATAGACAAAAAAAAACACTAAATCCGCGGAACTTTGAAGAAATAATTGAAACACTGTTTTACAAATTTATCGTGTTAATTAATTTAATATTTTTTTTGCGTAATAGCAACTGCGCGAGGGTGACACAGGGTTCAAGTATGTTCCTTTCACTTGGCGCGTTTTTGCTACTTGGTTACATTTATGCTTGCAGCCTCAGTGAAAAACTCGATTTTCTCTGAAACTACTACAGCACTATTTTTTTCCCTTGGGCACTATTTGGCAGTTTTTAGGCAGACCTTCAGAGAGCGGTAGGGAGTTTTCATAGTATCCATACTGCATAATATTTATACTTTGGCCAAAATTTGATTTGAATTGTTAGTCTATGATCCGCGATGATCTCAACTCAATGTGATTGGTCAGCAACTAACTACCTTTCATATTGATTGGTAAATTTCAAAAACTATTTATTCAGACCAATCAGAGCTTGTGTTTGCGTAGACTGTGGCTTTGTCAAATTTATGGTTATGGCGGGTTGCTTGTGTTTTTCATGGGTTTTTCAAGTTCATTCTAAATGAAAAGTAGATATTTGCGCCGCTCTCAGGCGGCGACATTGACAGCATTTCGTCGAATATTCTCATACGCCATTTTGTGAACGCTGGCTGCGGTATTTCGTTAAAACTAACCTATGTAAAATCATTTCAGAGTGAATAAAGTTGGTAAGATAAACTCTCGAATTCGTTTTATAGGCGATTCATTGCTATCCGCCAGACGTTCATTTTCGATACTTGAAATATTATACTTTCTACAGCTTAGCATTATTTTTAATTAGGTATGTTTTTATTTTGTAATCGAAATTCGGCAAATTCATCTGGTTGTTATTAGGGTAGTTATTTTGGAACCGAAGGTGTCATTACGATTTCTTGGAGTTAAAAAAAATACCTGTTTTCAGTCATGGGACAGTAGTTAGTACAATGATACGCAAGTCTGTACTAAAGAAACATGAAGTGGCTAAGCCAGTTCACGTACAGAGGCTGGAAGCCTCCTTAGATGTCCGATCATTTGTAAGTCAAGTCGAAAAAATTCTGAAACCTGACGTTGAGAGTAACACAGACAATGAATCTGACATCAAAAATTTGGGCAATGAGATGTCCAAAGGGGATAAAATTGTGCATGGAGTAGTTACAACTAAAAAAGGTCAGTTTTGTATTGGTTTTCATTGAGTAATTATTAGTGGGGAGCTTATTTGTAAATTGACTGAATTTATACCTTTAAAGATGCCATACGCTCTATACAGGTGTATTCATCATAACATCATTTATTTATTCAGAGCGCCAAAGTGATCGTCTGCGTTTATATAATTTCTCTTTGGTTGGTGAGGAGAGAGAATGGATGCATAAAGTACTGCTATCCTCGGACACTGAGACGAGTAGTGAAGAAGAATCACCAATTGCTAAGGACCAAAGGTTGAAAAGACTGTTAAAAGAAAGACATTACCATAACAAATATGTTAAAAAGTATTACAAGGACTCAGGGGTGAGTTCAAAATAACACATAAATGTTAGCTTGTTATTAAGTCAGTTCCTAGTCTGCATTCTATTTTTGTTGAAAAATATCTCTTGAATTTTTTTATACTGTTCTTTAACAATTAGTGTTGGTTTTGGCCAGTTTCGGCCTAATAAATATGTTTCAGCCATAGTTTTGGTTTCGGCCAGAAATCGGCCGAAACTCAGTGTTTGTGAATTTTTGCACTTCGTTCATGTGAGTTCGTACCTCGTGGTCGCCAGTAAACCTTGTATCCATCCAAAATAAAACCAAGAGGGGGATCAGTTTTATTTATTGTACAGTCAAGAGATCATGGAGCTTTACACATGGGACTTAATATTCGTTCTCATTACAATCGCTGTAGAGGTAAGACTCTCACTAAAAGCCTCATGTGCTCTTGACTGTATGATTCATACTTTTTTCATACTCCACAAATTAACTTGCCCGCCCTAGGTCATCGGCTGGCGTCACTCTTAACCTGTAAATTACTGGTTGGCGTTGCTCTTGAACATTGGACATGGGAAGCATAATGTTAATGATAGATGATGATGGGCACTGAAAACGAATCAACAATTGGCCCATCTATAATTTTTATACCGGTTATACCCTTATTTATCTTAATTTCACTTCATAATATGAACAATTGTTGTAATATTATGAAATACATAATAATGAAGTTGATGATGATATCTTTTTGAAGGTTAAATTAAAAGTATTCTAATACACCCATTAAATGCAAAACAATAACACATTTAGGCATATTACCTTAAGATACAGACCTATCATTATAAAATTCAGAAAATTATGTTCATATTATTTTACTTAAATAAGTGAACAACTATCCAATCATTGCTCAAATTTTAAGTGCCAATGTAAACTTTTAAAGAATAATTTATATCATACTTGTCTCTGTTTATACATACAGAATTCACGCTACATGTACTATGGTGCTGGACTACTGTCAACTATTGACCGGTACCCAGAGCGTCGCAACAGCCGACCCTTGCAACCTCCACCACCACCTGTCAGGGGACGCAGAGGTCGACCATCATCGGACCGAGGATCTACTCGTGGCATTCACAAAGCTAGGAGGGGACGGCTTAGAGATAATAATAGAACTATTAACGAGTCTTCTGATGTGGTACGTAAAACAGAACTATCCTTTGGATAGAATGTTTTCATTTGTGGTATTCACCTTCTATAAAACATTCCATGTAAAGATACAACCCCAGTACAGTTGTATCATACAGTTAAATAGATATGCGATAACTTTTATCAAATAATGATTTTATTGTATTTCTGAATTAAGGTTGACAGTGTTGTTGATTGGGAAGAACAACTTAAGCATCTCAAAGATGAACGAGAGGACGAGGAACATCCATTTATTGAAGGATCCAAACCAGGTGTCAGGTACACAGAAATCTTGAATCTTGATTTATCTTATAAATAATTTGAGAAATAATTTTAAGGAGACCAAAAGAAACTACATTATTAATATTAATTTACAGAGGGCGTAAAAAACTCTCCTCTCTAAAGAGTCCAGAAGCATTAACTGCTCGACGGCGACGACATTGGCAGTTGTTGGTCAAAAAGGAGTTGGGCAAAGTACAAAGAGCACGGGCTGCAACACACCGAGAAGTGATGCTGCAAAGGAAGAGATTGGCCACTTTATGTTGTAAGCATTGGCGGCAAGTTGCTATGCAGGTAAGACTTATCATATTTTTCCTATTACTATGGTATAGACACTCCAATAAAATGTAGAAATACCTACTAATACTACAAAAAAATATGACGTTTGTACGGGCGTGAATGTGTGCGTGTTACTTGGCTTACGCGAAGCAACCGTCACCAGATCTTTCTTACCCATATGAAGGGTTAGGTCGCTTTAGACAGGGAAAAGGAGTGCTCATTCGCCATTCTGTATCAGTGTGTCGCCTGTTCTAATCTCATCTCATCTCATTATATTATATATTATATTATATAATATTATAAATGCGAAAGTATGGATGTTTGTTTGTCAGTTTGTTTGTTCCGCTTTCACGCCGAAACTACTAAACGGATTTGGATCAGATTTGGTAGGTAGATAGATAAAGCACTCTGCTAACACATAGGATACTTTTATCCCGGAAAACCTAAGGGTTCCCATAGGAATGCTTAAAAACTCAAAATTTCTACTTTGTCACTAGATGGCGCTATCTTAACGTTTTCTCTCTGGACACAATTCTTAAGTCCACGCGGACGAAGTCGCGGGCGGAAGCTAGTAGTAGTATTATATTGCCTTAGTGTTTCCCCAGGAATTAGCCAATATCTTCTTCTATATACTCCTTGATGACAGATACTATACAATACCTTCACCTAGAAGTTTTATCTTAGTAGAATTGCTGGGTGTATTTATTCCTTTCCGTTCAAAATATAATTAAATACTATTATTAAAATGTTTGTGTATCTTCAATGTGTAAATTGTAAAGCCTGTCCTTATAGTACTAAGCAAATAGATTACAGGACATAAGTATCGTGCGTTTTGCTAAAGTAAATTCTTGAAGATCATTGATTTAGCTTAATTTTATTTTCAACAAGTTCTTGTTTAGTAAAAGTGTATGAAGATTAATCTAAACTGATTTTGGTATTTTGCAGTCCCAAAAGAACATGAAAGAGACAGTGTGGCGGTGTAAACGTCTCAGTCGAGAGATGCAAGCGTACTGGCGTAGATACGACCGCGCCGAGAGGGAGACTCGTCGAAGAATGGAAAGAGAGGCTGAGGAACAAAGAAAGGTATAAAAATGAACGAAAATATATATTTATAATATATCTTTACAATGGTGACTTTCATATTTATAATAGTTTCACAGGATATGCGTATTTATGTAGGAACTTTTCTAATAAAAAAAAGTTCAAGTAGTTTTTGGCTATGTGTAAGTAAATTATTTGAAAACTGATTTATGTTTCCTTAGATGGATGTGGAATTAATGGAGGCGAAACGTCAACGCCGCAAGTTAAACTTCCTCATAACGCAGACAGAATTGTATGCTCACTTCATGCAAAAGAAACTAAACACTGTTGAGGACGACGACAGTGGTGCTGATCAGATATTGAGGCATTTGGATGAGGACAGAGATCCTAGGCTTGCTGCCATCGACCATTATGACAGGTATGGACTCATTGTAACATTTTAAATAACATTGCTCATAATGCTACGCCTGCTGAAATTTACATGGCACATACAACATCTTATGACCATTCCTCCGTGGAATGGATCGGAGGGACATTACCATTTTTTCGAACTGGTCTTTTTTTGGTAAAACATGCTAGTTTGAAAAAAATAATCTTTACAGTGAAACTATGAAAGAGCGAGCAGCGCGAAATGCCCGCGAAGCATTCCAAGCTGAAAGAGCAAGGACACAGCAGTTTGACGCGGCGGCTGGTGTCGGCCACTACGAGAGCGAGAGACGCGGGGACTATGACCAACCGAACATATTTAGAGGTACCCTCAAAGGGTATCAGTTAAAAGGCATGAATTGGCTTGCTAATCTGTACGATCAGGTATGTGAATCTCTATGATCACAAGTTATGGTGACTATTAGTTTTGTTAATTGACTAATTTGAATTGGTAAATATTTTTACACAGGGTATCAGCGGCATTTTAGCTGACGAGATGGGTCTCGGTAAGACGGTACAGTGCATAGCCTTCTTATGCCACGTGGCTGAGAGGCTCGGAGTTTGGGGACCTTTCCTTGTCGTCTCGCCCGCCTCTACTCTCCATAACTGGCAACAGGAGATGCAAAGATTTGTCCCAGACTTCAAAGTGGTTAGTGACTGCTTTTAATGTTATCTTTTGACACTTTCATCTACATAATTATAAAACCTAAAGCAATTTGTTGACTTCAGTTATGTGACGTGTATTATTATAGGTGCCTTACTGGGGGAGTCCAAGCGAAAGGAAGATCCTCCGCCAGTTCTGGGAACGCAAAGATTTGCACACGCCTCAAGCAGCGTTCCACGTTGTTGTGACATCCTACCAAATAGTAGTCTCCGATCTCAAGTATTTGAACAGAGTGTCGTGGCAGTACATGATACTGGATGAAGCTCAGGCCATCAAAAGCTCCGCCAGTATGCGATGGAAACTGCTGTTGGGATTTAGCTGCAGAAATAGATTGTTGTTATCTGGTAAGTACTTTGGTATAGTAATACGAAGTGTATTGTTTCGTGAAAAAGTCGCATACCAGAATGACCGTTAATCAATACTGCCGCTTGATAGTATATTCGTGCTAAACTTTTCTGTATGGTAGCCACCTTTACCAGACCCTGATTAGAATCCTTCTAAAAAACTTGATAAAACTCATTTCAGAATTTGATGTAATTTTATTGATTAAGCCGAAGCGTTACGGACTGACGGACAGGACATTTTTTTTTGTTTATATGAGTCACATAAACACGACGGGAAATTAGAACAAAAAATTCACGATCGCTATACTCGGTCACTCGAAAATAAAAATGATTTTTACTTTTGTTAACACTTTGACATATGTTAAGGTACACCCATACAAAACAGTATGGCTGAGCTGTGGGCCTTACTCCACTTCATAATGCCGACGCTGTTCGACTCCCACGAAGAGTTCAATGAGTGGTTCTCAAAGGACATTGAGAGTCACGCTGAAAACAAGAGCACCATTGACGAAAGTGAGTATTGTATTAAAGGATATTCATTTAGAGTAAGTAGAAGTTAGCAACAATTCTTCTTTCACAATTTAATTTTTCAGAGCATTTGTCGCGGTTGCACATGATACTCAAACCGTTCATGTTACGACGAATCAAAAAGGATGTTGAGAATGAGTTGTCCGATAAAATTGAGATTATGGTTCACTGCCCCCTCACGATACGACAGAAACTTTTGTACATAGGTAAGATTTTTTATATATTTTATATTTATTAATGCGTTTGACTATATCTCACCTGAAGACCTAAACGTGACTTCTGTATCTTATTAGTATTTATAGCAGCACATGTAAGTTATACTTATATTATTATTATTCTTAGCCCTAAAGAAGAAAATAAAAATAGAAGAACTTCTTCATTATTCTGTCGGCGCTGAATCTGGTCACAATGTGGATAAAAATTTCACGTCAAATTTGATGAATCTCGTCATGCAGTTTAGAAAAGTAAGTGGTTATTAATCTTTCTTATCATGTTTTTATTTTATACACATATGTACACCTAATTTAAATTTTATTTTTTATTTCAAATACGATAGGTTTGTAACCATCCGGAGCTGTTTGAGCGGCGCGATGTCAAATCCCCTTTTGCAATGTGTGTTGACGACTATCACATACCAAAATTGATTGCCGAGGACTGTATCCTACAGCGAAGTATACCATCGAAACGCCATCTAGTATATAACAAATTGTCCATACTGAATCCTGATTATATTCATAGAAATATTAGTGAAGATAGAATAATTTCAAATGCTAAGATAAAATCTCAATCAGATGATCGGAGTGTGGAGAAAATCTTTAGTTTTTCGAGATTCATTGATTTGTCGCCGACTGAATTGTACAGGGTAATGTTGTGCGGGTGGCTAGAAACGTGAGTATTTTTTGGTCATTTCAAATTGTAATTGTTTATTTTGTTATTTGCGTTATTCTTAATTAATATCATTCTAATATCTGAACTATTTCTAGGATGAAACATATAGATAGGTGCTTGGAAAAATACGAAAAGTTACGTCATCGACAGTATTGGTGGTATGAGCGCAGTAGTCAAAACAATGAACAAACTTCGACCACAAAAAAAGAAGTTTCTACTCTTGATTCTGTTTCTACAGAAGCATTGAATTATTATGAAAAAGTACGTCTCAAAGATTTGCTACTAATCTGTCCGGATGGCTATGTTCTGAAACGAAGTAAAAGTGACTCCTCATTGTGGAGAAGTTTGCTATTTACGGATCCTCTTTGGCTTGAAGGTAATTGTAGAAAACGGTATGGGCTTCGTCTGCGTCTAAAGTTTACATCATAATCTTCATATACATTTTAATATCAGTTATCAATTATCATCCATCAGTCTAGTATTTATAATAATATTATTCATCGTCATATTGTGAAAAATGTAGAGTAGGATCTATTTTATTTATTTTATTTTGTCGAATCTATACCCATCTATAACCCATCTATTTACGTTGTAGGTGGGCCGTTCTTTAGCCACACGGATCACGTATTACATTACATGCCAGAAACTATTGAACATCGGGCTATGCGTATTAGGCATTTGAGAGAGGCGGATGGACAGGTAAAAAAGCATACTTATACATTATAAGTTATACAAGTCTAAAACATAATATATTTCCAAAAAATATTATATTTAAACTTTTATATTTTTCAAGTATTCTCAGGACGATATGCTGACGGAGATTAAGACCGAAGACGGTGGCGTGATATCGGTGCAGAACGAAGGCTTTGAGATACCACATGTTGAGCGGAATCCCGTGGTGTATCGGGACGAGCCGACGCCCGTTCCTTCGTTCTTGTACACTGTTCAACCGAAGGTAGGTAATTATAAGGGATAAAGAGAATGTGCTGAGTTTTCACAGATGTCTTCGAATAGCTATAATAATTTTAACTTTTGCCTTGGTTTGTAGCGATCACATTTATCAGAATTTAAATTTTAGTCATAAAAAAGTGTGTTAATAAGACATTGATTATGAAAACTTCCTTCAGACATGTAAGTCCAACCAAAAAAAGGTAAGTATCAGATATTTTTTAAATTATACTAATTTGAAATCATATTTTTGTTTAGGTCTGCTGCTCGACGCGTCAGCCATTCGTTGTGTCGCGCAATTTCGCGTATCATCTCACACGACATCTGCACGGCGAGTGTCGCGAGGGTTCCGAGACACTTATCCGTCTCGTGACTGCGTCCCGGCCACCATTTGGATGGGCTTCTGTGCAAGTTCCAGGTAAGTGTGAGCCATAGTAATGATTTAGAATATTAAATGTGTTGTTAGAATGCGTACGATACGATTTCAATCGGTCTTCGCTGATACTACCAGTGGCGTTGACCAGGCTCTTTGGTTCCGGGTGATTCGTTAACACCGCTATCGTCCCCACTGCAGAGGCATGGCTCTCTGCCCATACCTCGGAAGGTGAGGCCATACTCCACACAAGCGGGTCAAGTCCGGATTGGTACAGGTTGTGGGGGTAGAGGCCAACCCTCTAGTGTCAGAAGTTTTCAAGCCGCCTATAAAACCTCCGACATGGTTTAAAGACTGCCATCTAGTGATAGCAGCCGGCACCAATGGCTTAACCTGCCTTGCGAAGCACCGAAACGCTCGAGATAACATATTAACAGTCAACGCCATATTCATGCAAGCTTGCATAGTGAGCAAAAAGATCTCATTTACCATATTGCTCTTAAGAACAAACAAAAACTTTGGATAAAAATGAGGTTCTGTAAATGAGATGTTTTGGTCACTCTTAGATGAATATGGCGCTGACTGTACTACTAACAGCCAAACCATCCAGGTTATGTCCGTGTCTGTAGTCAGTTAACCTGCGTGATCGACGCGACCACGCAAGGTGATTAGAAAGGTTTTTAATATGAATGTTGTTTGAATGAATATGGTGAACTGATGCATTTGCCTCAAACGACTGATTGAAGATGAATATCCGATTTGATGGTTGTGTCAAACTTTCATTTATCTTAGGAGTGTTAAATATGCAGCGTAATTTGTTGGAAGACTGTTGAAATGTAAGTCTCTGTACTAACGTGTGTGAGCAAGGTTTATAATATTAAGGTTTCATTATAGTTCCTAGTTTTTTTTTTATAGAGATAAATGGGTATAATTATGGTTACTTCTAAACTTTTTTTAATTCCAGATAAAAACCAATTAGTTAGTGATGCGGGTAAACTCACTGTATTAGACTCTCTATTGAAGAAATTAAAGGAGCGTGGACACCGAGTATTAATTTACAGTCAAATGACTAAAATGATTGATTTATTAGAGGTAATTTTCTATCATTCTTATTATTCTATCATACATTATTTTGCTTTTACGATATTTTATACAGACTGTATTATGCGGTTCTTTTCGCAGGAATACATGTGGCACAGAAAACACAAATACATGCGATTGGACGGTTCTAGTAAAATTTCAGCGCGACGTGATATGGTCGCGGACTTTCAGGTTTGTAATCTATAAAATAGAACAATATTACACTCTATTGGGTCCTATAAAAACCGATATAAATTGCATACTTTTACTCGTCTGAAATAAAATTTATGTCTTTGGTGGTCTGGAAGAGATCGCTCTTTAGCGATAAGACCGCCTACCTGTATTTTTTTTTTTTATGTTTATGTTTTTATTTTTCTGTTTTGTTGTGCAATAAAGTGTTCATTCATTCATAAAATCGAATAATCTTTGCATTTCAGGCACGCGCTGACATTTTTGTGTTCCTCCTATCTACAAGAGCTGGCGGGTTGGGTATCAACCTCACCGCTGCGGATACTGTGATATTCTACGATTCAGACTGGAATCCCACCGTAGACCAACAGGCTATGGACCGCGCCCATCGGCTGGGCCAGACCAAGCAAGTTACCGTATACAGACTCATATGTAAGGGAACTATAGAGGAAAGGATTATGCAAAGAGCTCGGGAGAAGAGTGAGGTAAGCAGTTTTGTACTTAAGATACGTACATTCGATCTCACAGGGGTAAATTACATATTGTTAATCTTTGGTGAGATACCTACAAAAAGATTTGCGTTTTTGAATGGCGGCCTTTTTTTAACCGACTTGAAGAAAAAAGGAGGGCGTATGTAAATTCGACTGTATGTTGTTCTTTTAGGTAGGTAGGTAACACTTCAGAGATGGTCCCATATAAATTTTATCAAAATTGATTAGCGCTTCTTTTAAAAAAAAACTCAACAAAAAAAACATTGCAAAATTGTAGTTGTTACGATTGAAGTCGATTGTTTTAACGTGTTCAGCGTTGTCGATTATTTTACCCTCAATTATTGGTAAGCCTGACAGATAACGCACAGATTACTCATAAACCATTACAGAGGCTATAAACTTGTTTGGATGAAAATTAATTACCTTAAGGGGTGTGATTTTAGAAGAGCACTATGAAAAGATAATATTAACAATACATATGTATAAGTTATTTGTAGTATTGTAGAGTTACGCGTGTACTTATGGAATACAAAATCGTTGGTATATTTTGATATCTGTAACATAAAAAAAAAATATATTCAAGCCTCAAGTTTACCACATGCAAAGTGTATCTACGAAGTAAATGTTTCTCTACCCAAACAGATGCTTCGTTTTCACCGAAAAAAGTTTTTGACTACAATACAACAAGAACGTATAGTTGTTTAAAAAATAGTTATTCTGACAAAAAACTAGTTATAAGTAACATAACTTTTTACAGCATTTACTAAGCGATTAGTAATATTTACTTTTTAAATCTAGTTAAAACACAGATTGTAGTGTTTACCACTGCATAGTAAGCATTAATGATGCGATAGTAATGAATACCTGGAAAACGGTACTCTTTACAATAAGGTTTGTTGTCATCATAATCGGATTGTAAGGTGACATGAAATGTTGTACACATACCGATATGTTCTGTTATATTCACAAATTGATTTAACTTGATTATTATAGCAATGACAACAAAGCGTTTTCTCGTCACTCGTAGAACTAGACAATATCGTACGGATAACGAGATTCTAGTTACATTTACCAGACATTTTTTTCAGTGTAAGAAATTTATTCTTCCTGTCTCCATACAAACACAATCCTTCTTCAGCATCCGCCGTTCAAATTTGAAATACGTACTAACTCTACGGACATTATTTTAGATTCAGAGAATGGTAATCAGTGGAGGCAATTTCAAACCAGATACTCTCAAACCTAAAGAGGTGGTTTCGTTGCTGCTGGACGACGAGGAAATAGAACAAAAATGTAAGTATATCGAATCTAGAATTTAAAATTTAACATAAAACATTGCTGTTTGATTTTTTCCTGTGCAATTTTAGCGTTTATGTTATCCAAGTTGTGCCCAAGTTACAGATAACACAAGACGTGAAGAAGGCGGTGTCAATATTTTAAGATATTGTAGATTCAAACCATGGACTGTTTTTTTATTTTACCATAATAAACAATTGGAATATGCGCTTGGTGAGAAGCCATGTCTAATAGAATGTACATGTTTAAAATAAGAGCATTCTTATCAGTTGCACAGGAATGATGCTTGTTGAAATCAGTCATCGCAAAAGTCGTCTTCCGTATTTTATTCCCTTATCTATGTTCATTTCATTGTATCGGGTTGTTCGCTGCATATTATGATTATCATTGGCATCGTTATCAGTCTTCCACTGTACTTCTGTTCCTAAACATCGACTGTCGCTCTAGCTGTTTCCTCTATTGTACCTTTTGTATGACCACGTAGTGGATTGAACGATCGTTAAAACGTTTGCTACAATATGGTTTCCCGCCAAAGTTTCTTCAGTTCTTCAATGTTGCTTCATATATTTGATCTGTCTTCGAGACTGCACGTAGGGATTGCGAAATAAATGTGTAGCGAAGCATACACTCCCCAAAACTCAATTTTGGTCTATCGCACAATTGTTGCATGATTGTTAATGTGCGTTAAAGTCCGGCTAGGCGCAGTGGCTACACTAAAAGCAACTGTAAACAATCTTAATGTACTTAGGCATATGATATCTTAATGTACTTAGGCATATGTAGGGGTTTGTGCAAGTTTTGCAAGAGTGTGCTCGAGCGTGTAGCCGGACTTTATAAGATTTGTCGTTCGAAATATACAGGTGTTAAAAAAAAATATGAGATTTTAAGGAGTTACTCAGAATCAAGTACAGAATACAGAAAAAATATAAAAAACATCCGATGTATAACTTTGTTCAGTTTTCCATACAAATTCTCGATTCACTATTCAGATTTAGTATGGGAAACCGAAAAAAGTTGTAGATTGGATTTTTTTATTTTTCTGATACTTCATTCTGAATAACCCCTTAAAATCTCAAATGTACCTTTTTGAACATCCTGTATGTAAGGGTTTCATTCGTTATGTCAAATTTGTCATCCAAACGCGACATGCAGAGATAGTAGGTGTTTATATGTATATTTTTGATTAAATTCTATAGGTGGACATTCTTTTACTTGTCGAGCATTAAATCGAAGTTTTACATAACAAAGCAATATTTTTTTGGTAGTTGTTAAAATTTTGATACATTTTTTTTATTTTTAGATCGCCAAAAGTCTGAGGAGAAAAAGATTATAGAAGAACGGGAACGTAAACGTAAAGTAGGCCTTCTACCTCAAGCGAGTCAGGTGAGCATGTATCCATACTTTTTTTGGTGTTGCACAGTCTTTTAATTTATAAAATAACATTCATAAAAATGGATGGTAATTTAAAAAAAAAGTAAATGCAACTAAATAAATAATTTTACCTGGCACTCCCGGCTGAACTCGGCTAACACAGTTTGCGGTTAACTATCGCAGCGAATGGCCAAGTACTCATACGAGCCCTTCTTTCAGCCTCAAGCGTCGCCAGTGGAGGCGAAAAGGGCACGTGATTCTCCCTCGGAGGACCCTGACAGCCCCCTGCAGGTTGACGACGAAGGCGACCTAGTTGTGGATGTACCTCCTCTAACACCACCCATGTGTGAGTGCTATACTGCAATATACTTGCCAGTTAGTAGAGCCACACCTCGGACACTCCATACAAATAGTCCTATTTATTTACCTATTACGACCTTCCTTTCTAACTTGGTTTGGTTGGTGGTTAATTTTATGAACCCGCTTGCTAGTTATCACCATCTTAGTCTTGCCGCCAAACTTCAATTTTAATACCATTAATGTGTTCCGGCATGGAGATGAGAAAGCCAGTTCTCAATTGCGCTGTAGAATCCTGGTAAGCCCGCTTCAATCTTTCGGCATCATCATCACCTACCATTAGGTGAGGTGAAAAATAGGGTAGTTGACTGCTACTCATCTAAGCTACTTTTTATCAAAATATTTGAAATAGCGAATAAATTTAAATTTAAAAATTTCGTATAGTTGTAAAAATAAATTAAAAATTGCACACGTAATGAAATTCCATGCTAGTATGTTTTTCTACTTCAATAAAAGAGCTAGGTATGTAGTGAAAAAATTTTTCTAATTAATTGTTGATGCAGTCAACTACCCTATCGTGGATAAAGAAAAGAAACAGTCTGACCGTCAGTAACATTTTCATGGCCCACACAGCGTACTCGCCGCCGGTGCGGGCGTCGTCGTGGGGGCTGGCGCGCGCATCCCGCGGGTCCCGGCGCGGCCGCCCGCGCGGCTCCCGGCACGCGGCCTCGCGCCGCCCGGACCCCAAGCCCGTGGACAACGCGGTCGCGGTCGCCGCCGGTGAGTGGTTGGCTACTCGTAAGGGTACTGCAGTATTCCATCTGTCCAAAACCATTAATAAAATTTTGAAAGAAAGAAAGAAAATATAAAAATAGTAGCAAAATTACACATTCAGGCTTACAAATCCTTTACTGCCAAAAGGCGCTGTCAGTGGCGTAGCGTGAGTTTTTGCCGCCCGGGGCTGAACAGAAATTTGCGGCCCCTTTCTATTTTCATCATTAGTAAAAAAAGTAAAATAAAGCAGCCATGTACTTGATAAAAAATGTATTCTTCGTGTATTTTTTTCAAAGCAACATTCGATTGCTAATTGATAATATAGCTAAATTCGAAATCCATAATACCAACTAAACCCCGCCGAACATCGAACCTGCTACCTCCTGATGTAAAGCGAGCGTATTATATTCTTCCGTGGGTAAGCGGTCATAAACATATGCAATCTATTTAGAAAAAGCGCGAGCGAAGCGAGCGTGAAAATTTTAAATATATCTAAGAATATGAAACTTGGAGTGCTCAGCGCCATTTTATTGTAGTTAACTAAAATATCGCTGAGCGCCCTAACTACCAGGGTGCTTGGCGCCCCCATGAGCTCGACGTCCTGTGTTTGTGCACGGGTGGCACGGCCCTATGTAAAATATAGTAACTGTGCGCCGTTGCTGTACTTTTTTCATTCTTCATATGATAACATTTGTTTTCATGATGTTTTAGCTGGGTCATATAACTTTGAATATATTTTATCATATATTTCGATCGCTCAATTTGCCGCTCCCCCTGGACATGCCGCCCGCGTGCTATGCACGCCTAGCACGCCCGCTTACGGCGGGCCTGCATATGTTAAAAATATTCTTAACATTATGATAATATTTGGTAAGCCCTCTTTAAGTTTAGATTCAATAATATATTTTTATAAGCCCAGTGAGCCAGACATAATTACTCAGCTCTTTTTTAAAGTCTGTGTCTGTTGTAGCTACAAAAGCCCGAAACGTACACGCTCAAGTGTGAACTCTTCTCCATTAATATCTTCAGGAGCATGATCTAACTCCAGTTCATCGACGTCTAATAACACTGTAGGTAAAAAAATGCGGCGCTCGCCGCCGCTTTTCATGTGCCGCTCGGGGCCATGGCCCCCCCGGCCCCTCCACGCTATGTCACTGGGCGCTGTCTCAACATATTGCTAACAAAAGCCAAAGTGCTGATTTTCAGCCCGTGAAAGTGAAACACAAAGAGATTTATTTAGGTCAATGATTTTTATCTTTGTTTGGATTTCATTAAGTAGAATCCGGTTATAACGACGGCCAAGGGACCGGTGATATTACGTCGTACTAACCGGAAGTTGTACTAAACGAACTGAAAAATTTTCACCTCTAAATGTTAATGTTTTATCTGGCGTTAGTTTATAGAGTAATCCAGTTTACTCTGCGTTAAATTTCTTCGTCACAAAATTTTGCGCGCAAATTAGGCCACCTTTGGTTTATCACTAGGTCACATCGCTCTGTTCAACCGACAAGGATTCTCCAGCAATTTTTCCACCGACAATATTGTGTCTACTCTTGAAACGGTTAATCCAAACTCAACGAACGATCAAAATTAAGAATGTTTAGCTCTTTAGCAAGCGATCCTGACCTCTGATCCGAGAGTCGTGGGTTCGATCCCCACACAGGGCAATCTTTTCTGTGATGAGCAGAATTGTTTGCTCTGAGTCTGGGTGTATTATATCTATATATGTATGTATTTAAAAGTATATGTGTAATTATATCAGTCTCTGGTTCCCAAGATACAGGGAATCCTAGTTTGGGGCCAGATGACCGTGTGTGATTTGTCCCAGATATTATAATTATTAGCAAAAAAAATGCCTTTTGAATGAATGAATGAATGAATCCCCGATTATGTTGCAACTTAAACCATTGTAAAAATGCCACGTCAACATGTTCTTGACATGGCATCCTCACGCGTTTCGGTTTTAAAACATTAGCATCGAACAAAGGTTTTATCTTCTATATTGCTCAGTTGTGGATATTGTCGAATGACCTACCTTCTTACCTACGATTTATTTGTAAAGACGTCAACGCTCGTTGTCGTTGTAACCGGACAATTTTGTGTGAAACTCCGTCGTTAAAATCGGTCGGTCGTTGTAAGCGGAGTCGTAATAAACGGATGTACTTTCATAGTGGCTCATATTAAAACCAAACATATGCCCTTACTTACGTCGCTAAAAGCGGTTGGATGTTATATGCGAAGTCGTACTAAACGGACTACACTGTAGATTAAATGTCAAAAAGTGATGAACCCTCTTCGTAGGAAAATTTTTAATTTTTTAGTTTTAATATTGTATTGACACAAATAGGTCATATAGGTCAATGATTTGATCAAATCTACCTAAAAAAAATGGCGAAAAATTTAAAAAGTTAAAACCATACCTTTAGTTTAATCTCGACTCGAGTGAAGGATTTGAATCTTCAGTCATGCATCAGTTGAGCAACAGCGCTTTTGTGTATTTAAATATCTCTGATGTCACAATTAAACGAAAAAAAAATACGATTAAGCAAAAGAGCATTACATAGTATTTATACACTCGGCTTCAAAAAAATCGCACCTTTTAAGAAATCTATTTTAAACATCTTTCAATCGTATTTGTATTATAAAATATTGGTAATGTTCGGTATCATTTGAAAGGTAAGGAAACAGAGAATGCAAAAACAATAATTCATTCAATGTTTTTTATTGGAACTGAGAAAAATTTACAAAACAATAAAAATCCTTAAAAAACCCAAATGAAATCTGATTAATTTTTCAAAACAAAGTTGCTTAAAACTAACCTAAAACCTAGTGTTACCCCACCTAGCCCTAATGACGTCTTCCATGCGCTCCCTCATGGATCGCACCAACTTTAGGACCTCTTCTTGAGGGATTCTGTCCCATTCCTCAATAACGGCGTCTTGGAGCTCCTGAAGAGTCGCGGGAGCGGGATCACGGGATCTAACCTTGCGTTTCAGCTGGTCCCAGAGGTACTCTATCGGGTTCAGATCTGGACTTCTCGCTGGCCACTGCATGACAGGGATCCCAACCTCTTGAAGGTAGCCCTGCACAATTCCAGCAGTGTGCGCGCGAGCGTTATCGTGCATTAATGTGAACCCGTCGCCAATAAATCCAGCATAGGGGACCACATGTTCTTCCAGGATCTCTGTGATGTACCGGTGAGCAGTCATCGACCCTTGCCCGCGAGCACCGCCGGTCCGAGAGACGCAAGAAAGTTCAGTTTTGCCGTCGGCAGATATGCCGCCCCAGAACATGCAGGAACAGCCCCCGTATTCTACCGTCTCTTGGATGCAGGCTTGGGCAAAACGTTCCCATTGTCTTCTGTATACTCTTTTGCGTCTATCGTTGCAGAAAAGGCACACTCTCGTTTCGTCTGAGAAGAGAACAGCTCTCCATTGGTCCAGGGTCCAATTGACGTGGGCGCGAGCAAATTGCAGGCGTGCTCGCCGACGCGCTGCGGTTAATTTTGGACCCGTGGCAGGTCTTCTAGCCACAATATTTCTCTCCTTTAGTCTTCTTCTAACTGTAGAGACACTCACGGCCCTTCTACGAACTGCTTGAAGCTGCTGTTGCAACTCAACATCATTAGAGAACCGATTTCTCAAAGACTTCGATACGACGAATCGGTCATCTCTCGCAGAAGTGCAGCGATTTCTACCAGACCTACGCCTTCGGACAAAGCCACCGGTCTGCAGGAACCGCTGGTACACTCTTCGAACAGAAAAGCGACTCAAGTGCAATTGCCGAGCAACATCACACTGACGTAGTCCTGATTGCAGTAGTGCGATAACTTGGGCGGCTTCAGCAGCAGTAGTGTCCATCTTCAAGGACGTTTTTCTGATGAAAGATATTCTTCTGTGTCTTCTTCGACTGTTGGTAGCAAATTTATCCCCCGATAAGCTGTATCGACCCTTTTATACCCAAAAAACAAAACAATACAAACAAAATTTGAAGAGGAGAATCAGTTCCATTGTCATTCACAGTGACTTAAAGTGTCAAGCTTTTTCTTTAATCAAATGAAATGGATATTTTTTTAAAGAGTTTTTATAGGGCTCTCAAATGATACCAATATTGCTACGAATAACTGCTTGTCTTAAGGATTAACAGTGCTTGAAGCCTATTTTTACGGACGTGCGATTTTTTTGAAGCCGAGTGTATATAAATATACGCATAGCAGAGTAAATAACAAGAGGAAAGACTCAAGATTCTGCTATTGCTCTTTTATTGTGACTTTTCGTATTTGTAGATTGCTTTATTATTTAATAATTTGTTGGTCTAAAACATGTACACACGTTCAGACACGTAGAGGATTCATAAAATCCTTTGAACAAAAGGCTGAACTTAAGGTCACGGCACGTTGGCCAAAAACATCAAAATTACGGTGTGAGCAGAGACCGTCCCGTCATCATCACAGACATTATGGTCAATATAAATATAACCCCAATGACCGGCGTAAAGAATTCTTCTAACTTTGCTGATGAGATCATACATCACAGCTTGTATTCCCCTATAACAGGTGCAGCCCTTCTTGAATCGGACGCCCCTCTAGAAGCGATTGAGACTACTGCGAGCCCAGGGGTAGAAAGCAGAGGGCGCAGAGGCCCCGGGCGGCCTCGGCTTCGCACGACGGCCCCTAGAGGCCCCACCCGACGGCCGCGGAGGCCCCGTGAGCCGCTCCTAGTACCTCTAGCGCCGCCGCCATAACAATAACTCCTTGGTGACCACTATATGGGCAGAGACTGTGGAATGAACTAATTTATATTTGTTAAGCTACTGAACTCATTGATGAGTTAGCTCAGTCTTTGTCTCTGTCCATAGTCAGCCAAAGATCTTTATAGGTAAGTCTAATTTTATAATAGCATTTATTATATGTTATCGTTGCTAATATTATAAACGCCAGTGTATTTTTTTATTACTTTCGAGCGACGAAGGAGTAAGAATATATTGTCATGGCAAAAAAATTAACTTGAGATTTTGATGGGGATCGATTGTCTTGCACTAAAAACAAAAAAATATAAAATATCTGTGTGTGTGTGTGTGTGTGTGTGTCCGCCCCGTGCTCTAGTGCCAATACCACTGAACGGATTTGGACGAAATTTGGGTTAGGACAATATTTTTTCATCTCTCCAGCCATTTTTTTTATTAATAACGCCATTAATTTTTTGCTCAAAAAGACTAACGATTTTGATGAAAATTTGTACAATACCATATTTATATACAACCTAATACAAAGGATAGTTGGTTATACTGGGAAAAAAACTGATTCTGATACCTTCCATACAAAAAAAAGTTATTTTGTAATTTTTTCTCAAAAATATTTTAGATTTTAATGAAACTTTGTACCTTTTAATAACTTTCTACAGCCTACAATACAAGGTCATGAATTATTCCGGGCCATGCAAAACAACATTGTTAATTTGTGAAGTCTATCACTTGCTACTAATTATGAGTGTTTATTGCTTATTTATGTTGAACGATGACAATCTTCTGTATGCCAGATGATATGTAAGGGATTCGCGAGAAAGTGTGCACAATTTATAGCGTGGGTGTACAATTTATTTGTCCTTCTTGAACGTTAGAAAAAAGCAAATGATAGACGTGAGTTTTTGCACAGAGATATGGTAGAAAGTGACAATTAGTACGGCTCTTCAGCTTAAAATCCAGTTCCAGAAATCATGAAATTTGGTATACATGTAGCTTTTGCAGGTACAATAAAAATAGAAGGGGCGGGGGGACAAGTCGTATAGTGATTTATACCCCCCCCCCCCTTTTGTGCCCCAAATTGCAGTTTTTCAATGTTTTTGTGAAAATGGTTAAACGTACAACAAAACTGGCAATGAACAAAATAATCTCCATTAAATTCTCTACAATAATCGTCTTTGAAGTATGTTAATAGGTCATATAGTTTTCAAATTATGCTTACGTTTCTTACAAAAAATACGAAAATACAGTCCTAGCTGGGGATTTAGTGCGATTTTGGATCAAGGGCTTAAACTTCGCGTAGGTATTCCTTAGGTAGTCTTTTGTGGAATAAACCCGGGAAACATCGTGGGGCATCACGGGAGTGGCGATGGGAGGCGGAGAAAGTTAAACAAGTTTTGAAGTAGGTTCCCAGGTGGGGCCGATTCGCTATACTTATCCTGCTACACCTTTGTATGAAATATCCAATATTATTTAGTGCATCTTGTATTTATAAGACAATTTGCCAAATAGTGAACGAAGCTCAATATTAATTGTTACAGGTATTATATTAAGATGATTATGGTTTGTGCCGACTGCTGACGTTCAAGAAATAGCCCACCTCTAGTGCAATCCGTTAGTATTTAAAATATTTTAAATTAATTTGGTCACCGTACAAACGCTCACTCGTTGAAGGTACGTAAACTTATGCATAAGGTGATATTGTACAAATCTAAAGGTTGAAACATTATGTAAAATATATTTAGGAACATGAAATTAATTTAAAATACAGATTTATAACTATTAAAAACGTTTTATTTAATATCCAATATAATAGTTACTAATTTGGTAATGTATGAATAAAGGTTGAAAAAAAAGTAAAGCATAATTTTATTTGGTATTTATGTGTTCTAAAAATTGTTTTCTTGTGTTTCTAAAACTATTTGAACAATTTACAATTGACGTCGCTAAATACGTTTAAATCAACCAACCTCAATCGTAAAAAGTACTTAAATTTTTAAATTTTAAAAGTCTATAAAAATAATGAGCCAATTTTAATTTAATTTATATGGGACTGCCTCGGAATCAGAATAAAAAAAATCGGATGTACCATATACATACAAAAACAATACAGTTCAATTGTAAACATCCTTTTTTGGAAGTCGGTTAAAAAGGTCGGAGGAGATCATTACATGGTCTCGGTTTCGTCACGGGTTGTCGCTAAACTCGCAATTAGCTATGCGACACGAGGCAGCCGGCGCGCACGCACCTCAAAGCCAGCATGCCATCAGATTCCGCACCACACATGACCTGAGCACTCTTACACGTCAGTCTCACTGGATTCTTGGCTGTCGATTTTGCGGGGAACGTTCAAAGTAAATTTTTGAATTATGTATCTATTTTGAATGTGATTCAAGAAACTAGAGTTAATAGTTTCCTAAAACTAGTTCATGTTAGCAACTGAATTAGATATATCTACGTCAGTATCTTATTCCTATATTGGAAAATTAATTGAAAATTATTAGTAGGAAAATATTTTCAGTATTTTTGCTAAAGCGAAAGGGGGTAGCGGGTTAAGGGGGGTCTGGCGGCCCCCACCGAATCTGGTAAAATCGTTCCAAAAATCTTGAAGAGGGTCGAAAAACAAGCAGTATAAGCTTTTTACCGACATTACAACGCCAAACGAAAACACAGTAATGGCGAAAAATATGAATTTTTGTGATTTTTATTTTTTTCAACCAGTTTAATTTATTTTTAAATAGTTTAAACGCAATTAAAAATTTGTTTTGGATGTATAGAAGTCCCCTGAATTTTTTTAGATTTTTTGGTTAAGTAAAAACATGTGAATTTTAGGTTTAAATGCGAAAAAATCGTGAAAAACGCGTCATTTTCAAGATTCAACCCTCTAATTTTTAGGGTTGTTTTCATTTTCCCGAGGGGTGCTGTATAGTATAGATAGCGGCAATCATCCTCTTTTGAATGCAGGCAACTGGAATTTGGTCAATTCTGGTGAGCGGGGCGATTTTTTGAAAAAAAACTCGAATTTTCAACTTTCGGTAAATTACGTACTTGGTATAATGCGTCTTTGCTATAAAAAATACATCTCTATAGGGGTTTTTGAGGTCGCTGATCACAAATTTGATGTCAAAAAAATTTTTTGACAACAAATTCACCTGACGAACGCTGACGAGGAAAAGAAAGCTAGAGTGATGCTACAGCGCTATGACGACGCCACAGCGCTATGGCGCGTGCGCAGTAGCATGACTTCGGGTTGGGCCTAATGCCTCGAGTCGTGGGCCTAGTAGTGTAGTCTTTTACCAGATGGCGGTTCAGTTAACTTATTAGAAATTTTTTTTGACATCAAATTCGTGATCAGCGACCTCAAAAACCCCTATAGAGATGTATTTTTTATAGCAAAGACGCATTATACCAAGTACGCGCCGTAATTTACCGAAAGTTTAAAATTCGAGTTTTTTTCAAAAAATCGCCCCGCTCACCAGAATTGACCAAATTGAGTCCAGTTGCCTGCATTCAAAAGAGGATGATTGCCGCTATCTATACTATACAGCACCCCTCGGGAAAATGAAAACAACCCTAAAAATTAGAGGGTTGAATCTTGAAAATGACGCGTTTTTCACGATTTTTTCGCATTTAAACCTAAAATTCACATGTTTTTACTTGACCAAAAAATCTGAAAAAATTCAGGGGACTTCCATACATCCTAAACAAATTTTTAATTGCGTTTAAACCATTTAAAAATAAATTAAACTGGTTGAAAAAAATAAAAATCACAAAAAATCATATTTTTCGCCATTACTGTGTTTTCGTTTGGCGTTGTAATGTCGGTAAAAAGCTTATACTGCTTGTTTTTCGACCCTCTTCAAGATTTTTGGAACGATTTTACCAGATTCGGTGGGGGCCGCCAGACCCCCCTTAACCCGCTACCCCCTTTGTACGAATAAAGATTATCTATACATTCGGAGAAAAATCTTGGATTTTACGTAGCGTTAAGTTTCACACGTTTATTTACTTCCTAATCATAGGACGGGGTAGTAGATACCTGTATTTTGAATGAATTTTAATTTGGTGAATCAGTTACTCAGCACTAAAATTCTATGGAGGAGGCTTCTACGTCGAAGTGAATCGCTATCATTCATAACCGTTAGTTCGCGGACCGATTTGTTTAAATGTGCATATATTATGAGAGGTAACGTAATAAAGCGATTATTAATCATGGCCCAGCGAAGAGGCGATGTACGGACATATCGTATATGGCTGTACATCGTTACTGAACCCTTTCAGTGTTCTTTTTGTTATTCCGAAAGATTAGAGATCAAAGTATATAACTGCCGAGGAAACCGAGGGATCTAGCTGATGTCACCTCAGCCAACCTCCTTGAAGACGAAATCGCGGGCACTAACTAGTCGCATAATATAACAATGTGAGATTCTACACGAAGCTTTTCTCCAAAATCACGCTAATTCTTACGTGAAACAAATAAAATACTGCTCGAACTTTCTAGACGACTTTCGCATAATGTATCATGTTCTATCCAAGAGAGACATAATAACGGTCTCAAACTACTTTGGTTCAGATTTTACCTGTATTGAGTTCTTTTTACATTGCCCAATATGAGTCACCGTGAGAACTGCGATGCGGTGAACGTGTAACAATTTGCCTTGTGATATGTCCTCATGTCCTCAAAGCATAACTACGGTATGATACAATACAATGAAAGGAGTCGACTCTCACGCCATTTCAGCATAGTTACTTAGGGGTTTGACTCGAATATTTGGGTGAAGTTTGTCGGAGTGGAAGGTGATATCTACCTAGTCGTTATGAATGTTATTATTTTATTGAGACTACTGATCTTGGGTCCTGTTAACACAAAAAATATGTTCAAGATTTATGTCGGCATCGTGTATAAATATTTATTAACATTGATTAAATCATCAGATCATATTGTTCCCATCAAGATGAAATAACCCAATTAGTAGCTAGCAGGTTCTATTAAAACATATTATAGTGATTATGCTAAACACATCAAATTGTTATTCGTAGTTACACTTGAGCGAGTCTGAATCAGGCGAGCATATGAATGAGCGGGCTAATGAGATGACCCCGTTTACAGGCCGATTAACACCCGGCGACGACGTGCCGCTGCTTAGTGAACAACTGGTGAATAATGCACAACCCTGTATATGAGCTCCACGGGGCTTAAAGTAAAATTGTGTAAAAATAGATTGTTAAGGTCCTCCTCATATTTAGTAGTTGAAATCAAAAAACGTTTTTGTTAATAATTTTCTGAAGATATAATATTCATAAGTCATCTTTGTAGGTTTTTCTGATAAATTAGTCAGGATATGATTTTATTACAAGTCATAGTTTTTTTTATATTTAATAAGGATAGGATTTGATTAATCAGATCTCATGTCGGGTTTTGAATGTTATCTATCACCAAGAGATACCTAAGATGTTAACACAAAAAATATAATAAAATAAGATGCAGTGTTGTCTTATTTCAAACGAATACGCGCTGTGACACGTAGTGCGTTATGTGATGATGTATTATCGCAAAAACTAGCTTAGCTGCAGTTCGTAGCTGTCGTCGCTTGATGAATGGCGGCTGGGAGCCATAGGTGGAAAATCGGACCATTTGATTTTGCTAATAGGCCCGGATTTCTGACGATGCGGTCTGACATACCAAAGCTGACTTCCTTTACAAAAATAGGGGCGGTCGAAATAAAAAAAAATGTTTTTATCACTATGACTGATACTTTACTGGGTGTAAGGGTGGACTACATTTTTAGAAGTTTAAGTACCGACGTTATGAGTTCTAGGCGGTAAGAGATACAAGGCTCAAGTATTGCAATAGTTATTTGTTCAACTAGTAAGCAAAGTTATTTTTTGCTACGAGTGCTGACTTTAAATCACGAACTAGCGAAGTAGTCTAGAATTGAATCACGAGCGTAGCGAGTGATTCTAATATAAACTACTGAGCACAGTGAGTGATTTAAAGGCACGATATATAAGGTGCTACTTTATTAGTGCCCGATATTTTAGTCAGTGCTTGTACTCCTGATTCTGATCAACTTTTCCCAAGGAACCCATAGTCAAATTGCAAAAAAAATTTTGGAATCTTCATACTACAATGTAATGTAATTTGGCCGCTCGGCTGATCGATGTGTATGAAGAGTCCAAAATTGTTTTTGCAATTTGACTATGGGTTCCTTGGGAAAAGTTGATCAGAATCAGGAGTAGAAGCACTGACTAAAATATCGGGCACTAATAAAGTAGCACCTTATATAAAAATAACTTTGTCTCGTATGAAACATACAACTTTTCACCTCGGCCAGCGAGAAAAGTTAAAACGTAGTTTATTAAATTCTCTTTGGAGACAATATAGTTTTTTTTATTGTATAATGTTTTTTTAATTTAGAGGTTGCGTTCGGAAACTGCGGAACTGATCATTTTTATGAAAACCTAAGATGAAAACCAAACATGATATTTTTAAGTAAGCGATATTCATTTTTACTAGTACATATTTATTTTAAATATTACGTCTTTAAAAATACAATAGCAAAATTTATAAACTTACACATTTAGTGCCTATGAGTTAAATCGATAGGCCAAAATGAGTTTCTGAAGGAACTATCGCCCATATCGCGCAAAAGATGGTGTTCGAAATTCGAATCACTTTTTCTCATGCTCGCAGCAAAAACCGTTTTTGCTTTGAGTTTTTAGGCACCAAAGGCACCCTTTTCGTGCTGAAGAGGTGAAAATGATTTTATTTTACTGGAGAACAATTACACATTGTCTTATAACATAATTATATCTATTGGTATCAGGTCAGGTCAAAATTATAGAGGCTGGCACATTTAACTTAAGTATTTCGGTAAAATACGTAAAAAGTGAATTGTCTTGTATAGACTCATTTACGCGTTATTGAACTATCACTAACGACATTACTCACCAGAAATCCACTACCAGATTAGAAGGAACTGACCTTGAGTTCTAATGTTTAGAGATCGGAAGGTCTACTTATTTTAGTGGGGTATACCAGCATGTTTGAATCTCGGGGGTGGCTAAATTGTCCCGTGGCGTAGAATGACTGATGTCTTGACAAGCCAGCGGAGTTGTCAGTAGGGCTCATTTCGTCCTGTGGTTCTAAACTTGGGAAATAGGAAGGTGTATCATTAAATTTAATCTAATTTTAATAGATGTAAAACCCCGATAACTAACAACTAACGGTTATAAACTCTATTTCAATTTCGATAGGTCGAGGTATCTAGGTATGTCAATTTGTTAATGAGTATAAGTATCTGGTCCATTTCGAAAATAGACGAAACAAATAAATAGATAGATTCTAGAAAGCACCTGAAACTGATGAACAGCTAGCTCCCTTATCTTTGAAACCGTTGCTGTGTAATTTTTTTACCTTACCAAAATAAATTTTCAAACTTGAATTTGCTTAATACATACTTACTTTGAGAACCTTAACCAACACGACCAGATAACATATCGTTCGCGCGAAAGATACGTGTATCCTCATCCACCCCCGGTTTTTACACCTCGAATTAAAAAAGCGAGTAAAAAACGCGCGTATCCGATATCGCCCCACGTGTCCGCGTGTTGCCAGTTCCCGCCGCGCCGACAAAGCACCTAAAATAACGTATGAAAACGTGGCTTTCATTTACGTGACGATTTTGTTATGACTGAAATTATTTATGTAAGTTTTAAGTAAGTATTCGTTCTTACAGTTGTATCTTGGGATTTTTACTTTATTTTTTTCGAGTTATTGTTGACTGTACAAGTAAAATTATGTTTTTAATGATATTATAATATCGATCTTTTTTAATTGATTATGATTTTCTTGATATAAAATTTATTATTTGCTTAAAATTCACGCAGTATATAAAGAAAAAAAGTCACTAGTATCCTAGATAGATAAGACATCTATGTATTACTCCGTAGGATCTTCAAATGTATTTATTTATATATTTTTTTCTGAAGTTTAATATGTAGTTACTTCTGTACTCTCAAATACTTTAATACGCTTCCCTTTACCTATAAGAGCTAAACGTAGTGATTATAATATGCTCAGACTCACACGATGGTCACTATGGATTTACCATTAGCTGCGGCAATGGCTCAATTAGTGCTGGCGAGTAAATTTAGCCAGATCAATAGCAGGAGTCTGCACGGGTTAATGGTTTTTGTACAGTCGTGCACAAAATTGTTTTGATGTCAGGGAATTGGCAAAGTTGTACCCATAGACAGACAGAGACAAATCATTTATTCAACACAACGACACATAAAACAAATTAATACAACAGATAAATAATTATTAACTTATATACTAAACCTAATACTGTATTACCATAGGTACTGTGATGTAATAATTTAGGGTGCATCATCCTTGATCACCTTTATCCGTTGATGTCAAAGCCTTGTAGAATATCTTCTGATCAGTCTGCTCCCGGAACGGTACGGAAGTCGGCTTTAGAATATTTCAGCCTTAATTGCGGCTTTTGGTGTCGGAGGCCAAGATCTTTGGGTAGCTGAGTCAGCGAAGTAAGTAAGTACTTTCTTGGTGGTAATTGTGATCAAAGCGCTAAACTACCTGCCTGCCTTTATCTCGGTTTTAAGATTTTGTTTCGGTCAACAACTTCGGTGAGTCGGTGAGCAACTTTACCCAAATAACCAATGGTCAATTCCCAAAAAAAATGGGCATCTCCATACAAAATAGGCCGATCACGTGATCAAATTCGTATAAAAATTGCGAATTGACCATTGGTTACTTGGGGAAAGTTGCTCAGTTTCATGAGTAGAAGCCACTGTGAAGTTTTGGTGGGGGTCCAAAAACAACCCTGTATAAATGTATTTTCTTGTTGACTGTCCGAGCTCGATGAAAGATGCCACATACGCTAGTATCCGGGCAAGTGCCTACATGCGATATGAACAATATTTCAGGAACAATTGTCTGGCACCCGCTGTGCCATAGGCCATAACACGTTAACGAGGTATCGGCGAACGTGGGTCCTTTATACCCAGTTTGTGGTTTCATGTTATGAATCTCTTCCTATATTGCACGTGATGTGTATGCAATGCATACGTAAATATCTGTAGGACATTAATGGATTTATATTTATTATAATGAACGCAGAATCTTACATTTGATTATTTAATAAAATACCAAAGAAAAATCACATGCGCCCTGTGATCTGTTAACATGATTTGTAACTTTATACAAGCAGGTTTATTTAATACATGTACAGCTTTCGGCCTGTATATTGGTAATAAATATAGGGTGACTTTAAATTAGTTCTTGATACGAAAGGGTATGCATGTGCTCATGATAACAAACAACTTTCCCTAAGAAACCAATAGTCAAATCGTAAAAAAATTTTTGGACTCTTCATACTAATTTGGCCAGTCAGTTTCTCGATTTGTATGGAGACTTTGGGTTCGACTTGACAACTTGGGTTGGGATTTGACTATGGGTTTCTTAGGGAAAGTTGTTCGTTATCATGAGCACATGCATATCCTTTCGTATCAAGAACTAATTTAAACTCACCCTGTATTTTGAAAATCTCAAAGTTATACTGTAAAACATTTACATTCGTAAAAACGATGGTCTTTGTTATCTACAGTCTGCATCACATTATTTTTGTTATGTAATAAATTTACAATCAAAGTTTTCAGACTATACCGACCCCCTACCTCAGCTTAGAGGATCGCGTGACTAAAGAAGTTGACATCAAAAACAATTGGATTTCGTAAAGCAAGCACATTTTTTTTTTGAAACCATCCAAGTGCCTGTTGGACTCGCACACCGAGGGTTTCGCACCACCACAATACATAAATGTGTTATACATTTAACAAAAAAAAGTTTCATTTCATTCAATTTGGCAGTTTCTTGTATTGGGACCCTTAACTTTTTTTATTTGGTAAGTAATATATACGCTATAATAACACATATCCTTTTAAAATGTTAAAGCTGCTACATTAACAAAGGTCAAAATATTTGTTTAAGGGTAGGACCGACGACGAAGAGACGAACATACAAACCGCGTACGGGACCCTAAAAACTATAATTCGTAAGACAAAAAAGTAAAAATAGTCTTTGTCGTAGCCCATTCTGTATACATTTTCCTTTTAGGTTTTTTAACCAACTTCAAAAAAGGTGGAGGTTCTCAATTCGTCGGAATCTTTTTTTTTATTTTTTATTTTATGTATGTTCACCGATTACTCGGAGACGCCTGAACCGATTTGGAAAATCCTTTTTTGGGGTCCGTAGCCGAATGGCAAAAAACGGAACCCTTATGGATTCGTCATGTCTGTCTGTCCGTCCGTATGTCACAGCCACTTTTTTCCGAAACTATAAGAACTATACTGTTGAAACTTGGTAAGTAGATGTATTCTGTGAACCGCATTAAGATTTTCACACAAAAAAAAAACAGAAACAATAAATTTTGGGGGTTCCCCATACATAGAACTGAAACTTAATTTTTTTTTTCATCAAACCTATACGTGTGGTGTATCTATGGATAGGTCTTCAAAAATGATATTGAGGTTTCTAATATCATTTTTTCCTAAACCGAAAAGTTTGCGCGAGAGACACTTCCAAAGTGGTAAAATGTGTCCCCCCCTGTAACTTCTAAAATAAGAGAATGATAAAACTAGAAAAAAAATATGATGTACATTACCATGCAAACTTCCACCGAAAATTGGTTTGAACGAGTTCTAGTAAGCAGTTTTTTTTTAATACATCATAAATCGTAAACCGCAAATTACCTTTCATTCAGTCAACTCAAATATAAAAAAACCGGCCAAGTGCGAGTCGGACTCGCGCACCGAGGGTTCCGTATAAATTCATAATCACACATGTCTTGTACTCTATATTTTTTATATTTGAGTTGATTGAATGAAAGGTAATTTGTGGTGACGTATTAAAAAAAATACTTACTAGATCTCGTTCAAACCAATTTTCGGTGGAAGTTTGCATGGTAATGTACATCATATATTTTTCTAGTTTTATCATTCTCTTATTTAGAAGTTACAGGGGGGGGGGACACACATTTTACCACTTTGGAAGTGTCTCTCGCGCAAACTATTTTTGAGTTTCAGTTCTAAGTATGGGGAACCCCCAAAATTTATTGTTTTATTTTCTATTTTTGTGTGAAAATCTTAATGCGGTTCACAGAATAAATCTACTTACCAAGTTTCAACAGTATAGTTCTTATAGTTTCGGAAAAAAATGGCTGTGACATACGGACGGACAGACAGGCAGACAGACGTTCCGTTTTTTGCCATTTGGCTACGGAACCCTAAAAATATAGAGTTAAAGACATGTGTGATTATGAATCCTATGAAATACGGAACCCTCGGTGCGCGAGTCCGACTCGCACTTGGCCGGTTTTTTGTTTAAAAGTGTATACTTCACAGGTGGTCCCATATAAATTTTATCGAAATCGATTCAGCGGTTTTTGAGAAAATCAACAAAAACATAGCAAAATTGGAGTTGTTGCGATTGAAGTCGGTTGTTTTTAACGTATTCAGCGTGGTCAATTATAGCATATTCTTTCAAACTTTATCAATCACTACCAAGGTAAATTTATAACATTAGATATTTGATTAACCTAATACGTATAGATGCTAAAATGTAATTCATTTAGTTAAACTGTTACAATGGGTACAAGGAAGTCGATCCAAGCTGCTATGCGCGGGCGTTCCCGTAAAGGAACTTTCATAACCTGTGCGTTATTGCGGCTAGGGTTCTCAAATAGCTGCAAATGCACATTGTACATCTCTTAATAGGTTGGTTCGTTGATTTGTTATTTTGTTAAACCTCAAAATCATAACTTGTCATAGTATTGCAATTATAAAAAAAACTTACGATTGTTTACGTGGACTAATGTAATAACTTTGTAAAGATAATTGGCGGTTCTGTTAATTTTTATATGATTTTTCAATAAAAAGACAATGCCGACTAGTCGATAAAAGGGGCTGAGAGAATTTGAAAACCCAACTAGCGATGTGCCGAACATCTCTAATTTTATCATTTGGATTTTTAACACTTTTAGTTAATTTGCTAAGGATATTAATTAACTATTGTAAACGAAAAGCCACATGCCACAGCGAGTATTTTTTTAAATAATCATTCTGTTTTCTCCATATTAATAGCAATTAATATTAATGAGATGTTCATAAAAATATCCCTCAAAGCCCTATGAGTTTCGGCGTAGATGAGCCCAGATCAGTGAAAGCCCCGTGGGTGGACGGCAATGACTACCACACCATAAATGTCTGTCTTGTACACTGGTAATGTGTATTGTGGGAAAACAGCGTTTGTAGATCGCTTTAATTTCATCATACATAGTACACACCTAATCAGAGACGCGATTTGATCTGACAGGGAGACATTCGCAATCAGCTGTAACACACCTTTATGTCTTTTGACTTCCATTCTATTCACTGAAAGGTTAGAAATTTTAGATTTTAGAATGATTTTAGGAACCTATAAAATTTCAATATACCATTTTTCTACAACTTTGCTTAAATCGCATTTTTTATATTCTTCATACAAAAACATAACTTTAAATAAACGTAGGCACCATTTTTGTTACAATCTTTATAATAAATGTACTCGAGAAAAGTGGTCCAGTTTTATGAGTAGAATCTACTATTTGTGGTTTTCGGCGAATAAAAGTCACCACATTGAGGTCCATGTTGCCAATGTGACCAATGCCAAGTTAAACATATTTCATTTTCGTTTTTTTAGTATAATAATCATTGTCTGTTTAATTGATTGCCATATAATAATCACACAGCCAAAGTAAAATAACTTAACTAGAACTTCTTAAATTTAGATCTTTTTTGTTTTGGATAAAGTTTTTTTTTATAATTCTTAATTGGGCCTTGGCGTCATCTCACCTGATGGTAAGTGATGATGATGCCGAAGATGGAAGCGGGCTTACAAACATTCCCCAACGCAATGGGGAACTGGCTATCTTCATGCTGGAACACATCAATGCTGTAAACATTGATTAACTGACTGACTGACTCGATGGCTAAGTGGTTAGCGATCCTGACCTCTGATCCGAGAGTCGTGGGTTCGATCCCCACACAGGGCAAATTTTTCTGTGATGAGCAGAATTGTTTGCTGAGTCTGGGTGTATTATATCTACGAGTATATATGTTTGTATTTAAAAGTATATGTGTATGTATACCAGTCTCTGGTTCCCAAGATACAGGGAATCCTAGTTTGGATAGTAAGATGACCGTATGTGATTTGTCCCAGATATTATTATTATTATCAGTTTTCCAAACTTGTTATCTCGACACAAAGTCGGTTATTTTTAAGACAACCAAGCACGGGCTGATGCCAAGTGACACGATTGCCGTCCCTATCCTTGTTTAGTTTTGTATCATTATTATTATTGATGTTTGGCGGCAAAACTTTGAATAAGACGGTGGTAGCTAGCGAGGCGGGCTCAGAAAATGCTATACCACTAACCAAACCGAGTCCTACAAAGTGAGACCCCGTCGGGAATCCAACTAGACCACGGTGGCGGTTAAAAGTTTAACTTTAGATAACGTGCCTTGCGAAGCACGAAAACGGTCGAGATAAATGCCAGTAACAGTCAAACCCATCCAGGTTATGGCCGTGTCTGTAGTCAATTAACCAGCGTGATCGACGTGAACACGCAAGCCGCACTGAGCCACGACCGCTTCACCTGTATATTTTAAATATCAGATAATAACGCTCTTCGCAACTATATTAATGTTATGCACTATAAGAAGTAATTAAAAGATCTTTTAGAATTAAGCATTGCGGTATTTGTTTTTGTATGGACTATGGAGCCATTTATACTTGCTTTTCATTATTTTAAATACGTTCGAACCAACTACAGAATGGCAAAAAACTACACGAAATCCTCATATTTGGTAGTCGTTATATTCTTATACCTACATCTTGTCTGACGTGTGCAGAAAGTAAATAGCACGAGTGTTTCACTGTAGCATTTCAATCTATAAGTGCATCCATACAAACTATACCATACCATACCTTGACTCTTCTTAGGTAATTGCAGTCTGACGCAAGCACTGACGTGTAGGGAATTCGTTTGCTCAATCCTTGCCTTGGTGGGTACATTATTAAAGGTGGATATGAAATGTAATCCGCGGTAAGACGTTTGTGTTGGTTGGTACTATTTGCCGATAAATTGATTTAGATGGTAATGCACGATTTTGGTAACTTAAAATCAAACGTTACATTTCACCCGACTCCACAGAAGGTTTATTTTCATATTATACATAAAATCAAGAAATAAAAAATAGGGGTAAAATAGCAGTGGTAGTATATCAATCAATCAAGATTAAATTATTCAAAACGACAATATCAATGCATATTTTTATTTCATATAGGCAGACATGAAATAATACTGCCGTACAAATTAAAAAAACCGGCCAAGTGCGAGTCGGACTCGCGCATCGAGGGTTCCGTATAAATTCATAATCACACATGTCTTGAACTCTATATTTTTTTATATTTGAGTTGATTGAATGAAAGGTAATTTGCGGTTTACGATTTATGACGCATTAAAAAAAACTACTTACTAGATCTCGTTCAAATCAATTTTCGGTGGAAGTTTGCATGGTAATGTACATCATATATTTTTTCTAGTTTTATAATTTTCTTATTTTAGAAGTTACAGGGGGACACACACACACACACACACACATTTTACCACTTTGGAAGTGTCTCTCGCGCAAACTATTAGATTTAGAAACAAATCATATTAGAAACCTCAATATCATTTTGAAGACCTATCCATAGATACCCCACACGTGTATAGGTTTGATGAAAAAAAAATTTTTGAGTTTCAGTTCTAAGTATGGGGAACCCCCAAAATTTATTGTTTTTTTTCTATTTTGTGTGAAAATCTTAATGCGGTTTACAGAATACATCTACTTACCAAGTTTCAACAGTATAGTTCTTATAGTTTCGGAAAAAAGTGGCTGTGACATACGGACGGACAGACAGACAGACATGACGAATCCATAAGAGTTCCGTTTTTTTCCATTTGGCTACGGAACCCTAAAAACACAGTAAGTGACAGATTTGGCGCGAATGATTTTGAACCTTGTATCGCGTTTCAAATAAGGTTCAAAATCATTCACGACAAATGTCACTTACTGTGTTCTTAATTTGTACGGCAGAATATTTTCATGCATTACAATAGTAGGTATATAAAATACATCCTCCCAACAAAATATGATTGTGTACCTTACCTTACAGTCTTCCTTCATTTAACTAGCGGGCGACTGAACCTAGTTATATTTACATACTATAGGTATGCTGCTTTCCCCTTCAAAGCATATCTGTATTTATTTTGTATGCAGATAATCATCAACAAAGAAAATAGTTATTTACCTTGTTTAAATTATTTTACGATTTTCATGGTTAATTAATATTTATCGTAATTATGCAACGCGACACCATAACGGCAGTTAAAATTTGTTAATTGGATGATAACGGAAACAAAAACGTTAAAAAAACTACATAAATTTTATTACACTTACAGATCTACCTTAACACTTAATCATAAAACAGTTGACTTAACCAATTATAGTTAGAATTAAATTTAAATAATTTCAATCGATGTCACACTGTACCTTAATTGCCTAAAATGCTAAAAGGTAAAGACATGATAAAAAGAACTTGAGAAGCCCCAGATTGCAACCCTCGACCGAAAATGAGTCCCTCATTTATAAGATCCACACCAGTCTTCCGTCATTCTTTTTCAAAGAATTCTTCTGTCAAAGGTATGTGCGTCAGCTGATCATAAGTGTACGCGTTGAAGAACTTCTGGGTGACGTTCATTGCATAGTCTATGGCGAAGTCCAGGATGGGCCCTCCGAACTCTTGGGCCACCAGCTGGGAGTTCGAATTGAGCACCTGTAGGATGTTGGCACCTGAAAACAAGCAAGCACACAATCGGTATTTCTTGACAACACTAGTATACGCAGAGGCGTGACGTGGAGGGAGGTATATAAAAGGTGTTTGATATAAATAGTGAAAATTCTGCAGTTCGTTGAAACGAGTTTAGTCGTTACTCATCATAACTAAAACGTAAAAAAGTTGATTCTTTAATATTTACGATATATGCTGCACTGCACCCCAGCACGCATATAACATCTAGTCCCGCACACATGTTTGCAGTTGCAGGACCTAATACCTAAACCTGGTGTTTATTAACTGATGCAGTGCAGGAGGAAACGTGGTAGCCACTGGTTTACCATACAATTTGCACTAATCCTGAGGATTACATTCATATTCAAGCCATTCTGCATCTAAGCTGCAGGTACACGTGTAATGAACGTTGCGCACACGCATCAGAGGCAGGAGTTAGCAAGGATGCTAGTTAAAATGATTTTAATTGCTATGGATGTGGCGCTTCTGTGCAGATATTTAGTTGCCTTCATCTATTTGAGCATTTCACAGGTGCAATCACTTCATGGAGAGTCATGTTATTTTCTCCAGTCACGATTTTATATCCTTTATGAGCATATGACAGTGAAAAACTTTTCACTGTCATATGCTCATTTTCGTTTTTCGTTTTTTCTGCGTTTAATTGTGTCCTTCACTGCCTTCTTTATTCATTGCACCCTTAAACACCCAGACATAGAGCAAACAAATCGAACCCACAACTCTACTCGGGTTCAGGAGCGTTAACCATGCCATCGCGATATAGATGTATTTGTTGCTTATCTGGAAACCTTACCTAACGAAACTAGCGTTTATTTATGTATTTCCAGTCGATCGATCAGTGAATAAGTATTACTACATACCTATTGATTGACAATGCACTAAGCAACACAGATAATTTAAGTAAGTTTTAGATGAATGGAAGGTGTATCAGGCCTCACATTATGTATTTAGTTTATTTGAACCTCTATATACTTACTGATCTCTGGACTGCCTCGGAATAAGTTGGTGAGGTTCATCTTGAGATCCGTCCCGTAGTCTGCTTTGTACTTGTACGAGTTGATCTTGTAGTGGCCTTCGCCCTTCTCGTTCCTCACTACTTTCTCTAGAACGTCCAGCCGGATTCGTTGGTTCCCTGAAAAGGCGAATGTTTAAAAACTTGGTAACTCCGGAACTTTCATTCACTGGTTAACTTTTAAAAGTCTTGGTCTTGCGCTACGGAATAATAACACAAAGTAAATAGATCTTGAACAGAAAAAATTAGTTTTCTTTAAAAAATGTTGAACCTTCTTAAGCCAATTATACTTACTACCCAGCAAACCTAAACGCGAAATGGACTAGTCCAATCGAAAAAAATAAAGGATCCCTTGAGAATTCAGATCTCCTCGTTTATCATCGTTTATCAGTTTTAATTATTATACTTTATGACATTGTAGTAAAATGAAATTGGGTGTTTAAAATCTACCTAAATGGAATTATTTTTTGTATTTTAATTTGTGCTGATTAGAACTTAATTTTAATTAAAATTTTCATTGTTTTTAATGTAATATATTATTATTTATTGTGATATTTTAATCTACTGTTATTATGAGTTAAATCTACTGACTTTTAATTTTAACTACAATTTCATTTTTATTTTATTTATTATGTATAATTTAATTTCAAACACAATCATGTATTGTTGGTGAATAAATAAATTGAATTGAATTGAATTACGAGTATGTTGACGTGACGTATGAAGGGGCTCGAAACGGCCTGCCGTGTCATTTGAACAGTGAAGGTTTAATCATACCATATAGATTCCTCAAATCCTTTGATTTTTCAGAATAAATAACATTTTGTCGAATGACAGGAATATGTATCGTATTTGATAAATATTCCCTATTAAAAATTGTTTCATCTTAATAAACTAAGCTATTCCAGAGAAATTGATCTCTAACATTCATGTGGGAACCGGTCAATAATCCGGTGACAATCGTAATAAATAACATACAAATTTTGATTTTGGCGCTGCCATCGGTGTCCAGGTTGAAGAGTAGTAGACGCCCCTGGAGGCTGTAGTGACCTTTGATGGTGAAGTTGCAATGCAGCTCGAACACAAAAGTACGTTTGTCTCGGCGGGATCTGATTACAAAAGACATAGGTAATATCAGTATAATCGTACCTACTTTTTTATTTTTGCAATTGTTTTTCCTTCTTTCTGAGGTCAATATTTACTCACGAATAATGTCAATCCGTGTGACATGGTTTTTACATCACATGTCATACGTCCTAAAACAGGTTTATTTAAAAAACAACTGACAAAAACATCGCTAATTCTGTTCATTTAATTACTCGCGATGCCTTTTGAACTTTTAAGCTATAAGCTTTCATACCTCTTTGAAAATACAACTTGCATTCCTCTTTGATGTCTTTTCTATAAAGATAATTATAGCATCCTGTTAATCTCTTTTCTATGAAGATCTAACTTAAAACTCAATTTGGTGTCTTTTACGGCGTGGAAAACACCAAGCAGGCACACACAAATACCAGTTCCATGATATCTGAAGCCATTTACCTTAAATTGAAAAACTATATACAACATTTTTTAATAGCGGATATCAACTATCCAGGTTATCATTTAGGTCAAATGTGACAACCTTTGTTCTGTTTGTTAACAACCCATATCGTCGTCCCCACCACAGGGGCACGGGTTCCCCTGGATCAGGATCGGGAAGGTCAGGCCATACTTCACACACGGGGGCCAAGTCCGGATGGTGAAGGTTGTGGGGCTAGTGGCCAGCCCCAGTGTCAGAAGTTTTCAAGCCACCTATATGGCCTCCGACATGGCTTAACGACTGCCATCTAGTGATAGCAGCCGACGACTTATGTTCTACCACTTTTTAAGTAAATGGCAAAAAAATGACTACAAAAATGGTCAATTCGACGATCGATTTATATGGAGAGTTCACTTTTTTGACGTTTATTTAATAAGTCGTGGAACAAGGCCTGCCATATTTTACCATATTCATATCCGCAATTAAAAATAACATCATGTATAACGAAGTTTATATTACGACTGATTTTTAGGATAAACTATCAAGATACTTACGATACTTTATCAGGGACACATGTGCTCAGCCCAATCAGCTTGCCATTGTGGAAGGTCATCTTAAGGTTCCCTGGCAGGTTCATGCTGATGTCTCGATCAAGATTGAGGGGATCCAGGCTAGGGATCCCGGCTTCTGGGATGCCTTTAACGATCCCGGGGAGAGCGTCCAGGGTCGCCTTTGTGAAGCACTCATCTGAGAGCTCCGAGCATGGATGAATGAAGTCCGCTGAGAATGATTGAGGAAGGTCAAAGACGAGGAAAATTAGAACTTAGTTTGAGCTATTAAGGTGGATTTTCCTGTACTCGTATAAAACTGATGGATTTCTTCTAATAGGACCTTGGGCAAAGTAGTTATTTCACGAATAGAAAAAGGCTTCTATTCTCACAGGCTTCTATTTTCACTTATGATGTGAGTTTTTTTTTTACTCGAAATGCATGAGTCATCTCTTACGAATGTAAACAATAGTTACTTTACACCCCAGACTTTGGCGGAAATGTGTTTAATTTGATTAACTTATGCAAACTGTTAGTATGTATATTACATACATAGTCGGATGACTCCTCCAGTACCTGAGTGAGGCCCATAGTATACACAAAGATGTGAAAACAAGTTGCCTATTCGCCTGCCTATGGCAAAGGTAGTTTACTGTTGAAATTTACTTTGTCTATTGCAATCTACGACCTAGATAGGCCGTGCAATCGTTACACCTCGCTAGTACCGTGAATGTTTCTATCAATATAGGACCGATATTATTACAGATTTATTGCTATGTATAATACTTTGAAAAGTTTTTTTACACATACACAGATAAATTATAGTATATTCAAGGGCTACAGAAAAAAACATACTCGGCTTAGTAAAATATAGACCGTTACCCTACATGACGTTGACTCTATTTTGAAATGATCATAAACAGAACGCTGAGTGTATAATAAAAAAACAATGTTTGTTTCGAAGTTTAGTATTAAAGTAATAGTATAAAGTTAATATTACATGTTTTTTCAAAGTGTCTTACCGACGACTATAAATACGTATATTACTTATTCTTAATTAAGAATATAACAATCTGTAGATGTTGAAAATACGTGTAATTCGCTAAGGCACGTTGCTGAACTTTGGAAGAAACAGTTCTATCTTACAATCAATAATTCACTTATCATTACTTAAATCCGCGCATAAGCAGAGTTAGATCTATGCCTAATTTTAAAATTAGAATTTACTTACGCAACGGGATCAGCTGGAACGTCCCGCGCAGGACACAAGACAGAAACACAAGGAGAACGAAATGAATCATTTTAAATTGGCAAATTTTAAGTTTGTGCTTGGAATAAATAATTTCTTTACGGAATTAGAATCTCGTACAGCGTGGATGTGTAATATAAGCGAGGTGTCTGTCGCGAGTGGCGCGGGCGCCGGCGCGGCGCTGCCTCCTGCGTGCGTGCCTTAACGATATTTGTTTTTAGCTTGTAATTAGAGAGTTAGGTTACTCAAGGACTCGAGTATGCCCTAAAATCGTGAGTATACCTGTCCTATGTTTTAATGTATTTAATTTAATTTAATTTAATTTATTATGATATTATCCTAGTGTCTGCATTTTTCTACACATGATATAATTATTCTACATTCTACAGATATTCTTGTAGAAAATTGTAGAAAATTTTTAACTTAGGTTTTTTGAGGCTCAATAGTATTTCGATCAGATCGATTATCCAATTTTAGATGTTTTTAGGATTCGGTAGTTTTTTACAGATATGTGGCACTATTAGTAAGCTACAGGAAGTAAATGACATGGCAAGGACAAAGATGACGGTTTATGTGTAAAATATGTAAAATAAAATCTCTGTAGTCGACCTTGAAAATAAAACGTACATATTCATCAGCCGAAAGACGTCCACTGTTGGACAAACTAATTTACTAATTTTGAAGTTACTAATTTTGAAGACACGTGCCGTTCTATTATAGTTACGCAATATCGTATCGGCTCTATATACTTATGTGATATTGAAATGGAGGACAAATTTTAACTGAAGCTTTTAGTTATGACACTGAATAACGTACAAAGCAAAAAAAAATGCTTTCGGAGCAAAAGAAAATTGGACTTTGCATACAAGGTTGGCTACTCAGCTCATCGATTTGTATGAAGAGTCCAATTTATTTTGCTCCGATTGAATTGGTTCCTTAGAGAAAGTTGTTCAGTTTCATGAGCAGACACTCAAAGTTAAAATCTCGTCGGTGATTTAAATTTTTATCCTTTATAATTATAGTTGATAGAAATATGACGTTTGGAAATCTATTTAGGTCAGAAAACTAACAATTCTGAAAATGGGGTCAATACTAAAAAAGAAAACATAGTGATCATTTCTTTTCTCTGTGTCAGAGATAACATAATCTTGTGTTCACATTGTGTTTCACTACTTAAGAAAGAGTTTTCATGATACCTAATAAAATTGGTACGTATCGGGAGTTAAAATATCATTGTCAGTCAAATATTGGGAGGAGGATTCAAATATGACTCGGGTTTTCAGGAAATTCTCGATATGTTCATTGAAAATGACCGTATAATTGATAACAGCTATAAGGACAAAGTGATTAATGAGGCCAATATGAATAATGCCCGGGCATTATGATTAATGACAAGCTACAACGGGCAAAGTGATTAATTATTATCTAAACATCATTATTTATCACACTGTCTGGTCATTTTGAATATTGCCTTGTGATAGTCGGGCAATTTGATAATATTTGTTATTTGTCTTATATTTTTAATTTGATTTTCACTGCTAATAACCAGTGGCGTAGCAAGGTGTAATCTAGGCGTGGGCGAAGTCACACAGCGAGGCCCCCCATCTTTCAGAAATTTTACATTGATATTATAAGATGGTCGTCACTTCACGGGGTTATTTCCACTATCTACCTAACTGAAATGTATTTTACTGACCGATAGTGTCGAATGTATTTTATTAGGTACCTACGCAAAAAAAAAATTTTTTCACTTCCTTCCATCAAGCTCGATATTGACTGGTAAAGACAAACTGAATGAAAAACGTACAAAAAATTAATTGAGAATAAATAGCAGCTCGGGAAGGAATCTGCGGGAATGTATTAGGTACTTACCTATGAAATTGCCATTTCAGTTTTGAAAGTTCAACAGAATAATATTACCTCAAAAATGAATTCACTTCCATCAAAATAGTCTCTCAAGTAAAAACTGACTGAGTATGGTTGCATTAAATACTGTATTGGCGTTTTCTTAGAGGTCAATTGGGTCATTTTTTTCTACCAAAAAAAAATCGAAATTATCTGAAAATCGTGAAATATTATGCGCAATATGTTCAAAAATACATATGGTAACGAATAACACGCTGGGATAAGTGTAGCCTTCAAAAATAAAAAAATAAGTATTTTTGTAACGAAAAAATGGCGATTTTCGATGACAAAAAAATCCATTTTCATAGTTTCTACACCACTGTGCTCTCAAAATATTCAGACAACGTGCATTTAGCAAGCATTATTTTATTTCTAAATGTCCAATGGTACTTTGTAACTAGTTAGTTGTTTTAAAACCTTAATTATTTTATATTAATTTTATCTTTTAACTTTTTTAACTAATCGGCAATTTCATAGGTAAGCACCTAATATTAGAAAATATTAATCAAAACATATGTTTAGAGTATTTTATTTTATAAAATTTTACAAAAATAAGGCCTCTCGGGTCTTTGCTTTACTGAAGGATAATAATAACGATTTATAGTCGATTTTATAAGCCAACTCTGCTTCGTTGATAATACTGCTAAAGCAGAGAGGCGCTCCTGCGTCATGTTATTCCTCAAATGGTTTTTAATGATTTTTAATTTGGAAAAGCTTCTTTCTGCTGAAACTGTACTTACAGGCATAGTCAACATAATTCTAATAGCAATATAAACATTGGAGTAAATGTCTTGTAACCCATTTTGAATTAATATTCCATCAGATGGTTCGCGTCTTTAATTGAATCAGATATACTGGGCAAAAACGGTCGTATCTCTTGATTGCGTTGGCATAGAAGTTTGATTTTTTCACAGCTTCAAGGGATTGCAGGCTTGAGTATTTGATATAAATTTAAACATGATACGTATACGCGTTCCTGAGAAAAAGGGTCTTGAGTCTTGACAGACAGACAGACGGACCGACAACTAGGTATACTCAGATCAGCACTAAAAGGGGCCTCGCGCGGAGGTAATTTTAATATTATATCGTAACTACGGCCAATTTGAAAAGGCGTGTTAATTACGGTACTTTCGTATTATTCGATACATATTATTGGTCGTGGAAACTCAAAGGGATTCTGAGGAAAAGCTGGAAACTGTATTTATGGAATGGCTTAAGGTATTAAGATGAAACCTTCACTCTTACAGTAGGTGGTATTTGATATTAGCCAGAACATATGAACTTTTGTAAAAACCCTACTTCTACGCGTACGAAGTCGCGGGCACCAGCTAGTTTTAATATTAAATCATCTCCACTTATTAGCTTTTTAGAATTCTGCGGTTTATTGGTTGATTTCGTTGAATATATTTTATGTTGTTACAGTATTTTTTTGCTACGGTTACTTAGCAATACTAAAAATATTACACCTCGCGCGAGGCCCCGTTCTGATAGCCATCGCGGTTGTTTTGGTTGAGTATAGGTTGTCACAGTTACGTTTAGCTACACTTAATACTCACAGGGGCCTAGCGCGATGCCATTTGTAATGTGAAAATATTACCCCTTTTTAAATAAAACTGAACGATTGGATTTTTTTTTTGTTTTTCACTTGATTCTATAGAAATTTTCAACTATTACTTGTAGCCCATCAAGCACTGAAAGGGGCCTCGCGCGCGGCCAATTTAATGTAAAAATATGACACCTTTACGTTATCACTTTAGGTAGGGAGCCTCGCGCGAGGCCCCCCTGAGCGCGAGGCCGTGGGCGAGGGCCCACTTCGCCCACGCCTTGCTACGCTACTGCTAATAACTAGTGGATTCTAATTATAGAACCGCTTCCTAATAAGTACAAACTATAAGTCTGATTATTCAAATTGTTGAAAATCAATGTTGGCCCAAAGATTAAGGTTAAAAATTAATGACTAAAAATCATAATAAAAAAATTATAATCATAACCATTAATCGTTAATTTAATTAACAAAGGGGTTCAAGTGAGCGATCAAGGGGTGCCAAGGGAGGTATCAAGGGGGATCAAGAGAGGGATCAAGGGAGGGATTAAGGGGGCTCATGGGAGGGATCAAGGTGGGATCAAGGGAGGGATCAAAGGAGGGAATCAAGAGGGGAACAAGGGAGAAATCAAGGAGGACAAGGGTGACCAAGGGGAACCAAGGGAGGGATCAAAGGGGATCAAGGGGGTATCAAGGGATCAAGAGGTATCAAGGAAGGGATAAGGCAGGCATCAAAGGGTGTCAAGGGAGGAATCAAGGGGGATTCAAAGGTAATCAAAAGGGATCTAGGGGGCGATCAAGGGGGAATAGAGGCTTGAAGGGAAATCAAGGAGGACCAAGAGGGTCAAGGTTGTCAACGGGGGTCTTGGGGTCAAGACGCTAGACTAGGTTGGGTTGGTTAGGTTGATATAACCCCCCTTGACCCCCTTGATCCCTCCCTTGATCCTCCTTGATCCCTCCCTTACCCCTTGATTTCTCCCTTTATCCCACCCAAACCCCTGGATCCCTCTCTTGATCTCCCCTTGATCCCTCCCTGACCCCTCTTTGATCCCCCCCTTGATCGCTCCCTAACCCCTCCTTGATCCCTTCCTTTTTTTTCATTATTTCTTTTACGAAGAATTGACAACATTATTTTATTATTTTATGATCAAGTTAATCAATTATGATAAACCCCAGTAATCATGATTAAGATTACGTTTTTAATCATGATTAATTTAATCTGGTTAAAAATAATCAAATTAACTTATTAAAAACAATGACAACACTCTAGTTAAGTTCATTTGAAGTTTTACAATCATAGGTCCAGCGCATCTATAAAACGAAGATTTTATGTTATTTTTGTTTAAAATTTTGATTTAATATTTTAAATAAAAATAATAGTGACAAAACATGTATTTTTATTACTCTGCCCAATAGGTGATAGACATTATGTATAATGCCCGGGTAATTTAATGATTTCAATAATAATTATCACATTGCCCTTTCATATTACTAAGTTATCGCTTTAAGATATATACCTAGTTAGTTATTGATTCTTGTAGAAAATGTACTCCAATTTATAATATATGTCTTTGAGATAAGCTCTTAAACGCGTGGATCGATTTTAATGAGATTTTTTACTCGAAAGCGTTCGTTCTGAGCCCTCTTCGATGATTATCGGTTCGGTGGTTTTCCCGTTATTCGAATTTAACTGTCAGGGATGGTGAATTATCTAATAATTCTACTAATATAATCACTTTGCATACATTACAAAATTGGCTACGTTCATCGAATGCTTGCTATTGATAATTTTTACCAATATAACAACCTAGTATTTTTTTATTTATTATATTTTATTGCCTATTTATTTACCACTAATAACCATTTCTAGTACCTATTATAGTACGTATAATTTTTTTTATTATCCGCGTATGGGACAAAACAACAACTGTCATGGATTGAGTTGTTTGAATTTTAAGTATTCATAGGTAGATTGTTGTATGGTTTGACGTGGCTGGAACCTTGGCCCCATGCACCGTGCACCGCCCGCCCCCACTGTTTGCTTCGCACCGACTACACCGACACCGTGACACGACGACGAAGCGACGAACTAACTACGTTGTTCGCAGAGCTTCCACCTCTCAGGATCACATCACATTTTGAACTTGACACAAAATGTATTTCTCCACGTTTAAAGGTAAAGGGAGGTGTTTAGCACTTTGGCGAGCTACTATAAAGCAAAAGGCGGTACATACGTATTGAATTGCCGCGTGGTAAGTTTACTCAGTCAGGGGCACCGACTTGATAAATATATGCAAAAAAAATACTAATACTTTCTAACTAGCTTTCGCCCACTGCTTCTCCCGCGTGGATATGTTTGTAATGTAATAGGGGGGCTCGGGCCTGTATGGAGTCGGCGCCAGTGTACTCATTCGTACTCACTCGTTCACATGAGGACGTCGTCGCGGATTCAATTCCCAGCGGTATCAAAATTTCTTCTTCTTATTGATCGATTACAGTGAAAAACTTCAAAAAAATATGGTGCCAATATAGTCATATCTGATCCGATTACATATTTCTAAAATTTAAAACGACGACGCGTTCGCGAACTATGGGACAGTCTTCAATGCATAACTTATACTAAATAACAAATTGTACCTACGAGCTATGTTTAATAAATTGATTCAACAAATCTATTTTTTTTTATTTCTCTCAAAACACAATTTATTTCTGAATTTGTTCAAACATAAGATATACCTACATTTGTATTTATTGCAACATTATGGTGGGCGGATTGAAAAGGTGGATATAAATGCACCATGCGAAATGAATTAAGCAGTTAAATGATATACCTGTATTCATGGGAGATTTCAACAATAGTGAAAATTCTTCACACGGTCGGTGATCACCGAGCGAAAACTCGACAAAAGCACTGACGGTCATTCAGCCAGTGTTGGCGAATTTGTGGGGTTTATGTAACAATGCAGTCGATGACTTTGTTACTGATCAATGGTCTGGCAAATCATTTAGATTTGATTGCTACTTCAAAACCGATGTTTAAGTTTTTAGGGTTCCGTAGCCTAGTGGCAAAAACGGAACCCTTAAGGATTCGTCATGTCTGTCGGTCTGTCCGTCCGTATTGCCATAGCCACTTTTTTCCGAAAGTATAAGAACTATACTGTTGAAACTTGGTAAGTAGATGTATTCTGTGAACCGCATTAAGATTTTTACACAAAAATAAAAAATAAAAATTTTGGGGGTTCCCCATACTTAGAAATGAAACTCAAAAATGTTTTTTTCATCAAACCTTTACGTGTGGGGTATCTATGGATAGGTCTTCAAAAATGATATTGAGGTTTCTAATATAATTTTTTTCTAAAGCGAATAGTTTGCCCGAGAGACACTTCCAAAGTGGTAAAATGTGTCCCCCCCCCCCCTGTAACTTCTAAAATAAGAGAATGATAAAACTAGAAAAAATATATGATGTACATTACTATGCAAACTTCCACCAAAAATTGGTTTGAAGGAGATCTAGTAAGTAGTTTTTTTTAATACGTCATAAATCGTAAACCGCAAATTACCTTTCATTCAATCAACTCAAATATAAAAAATATAGAGTTCAAGACATGTGTGATTATGAATTTATACGGAACCCTCGGTGCGCGAGTTCGACTCGCACTTGGCCGGTTTTTTTAAATACAAAATACGGCATGTAACAAATAAGGTCTGGACATTGAACAATGTTTGTTCTACGACTTTGGTGATATTTCAAAAAAGTTCTGACTTTCCATACAAACACGGCAAATCTGCTAATCCTATTCCCATTTTATAATGTAGATGTACCTACCAAGAACCTATTATTTATGAACCTTATTCTCGAGACTCATCTAGACACTACGGTCAATACAAATATTCAAATAACAATCATTGTACTAGTGGTAGGTACTTACCTTATTTATTATGCAAGGTTCGTCTTACCGGCATAAGATGGATTCCATCTTTCAGTATCCAGAGCACTAATTAACAGATATCACTTCTGGTGATTACAGACCTCCGTAACTGGCGGCAATTTCTATACCACCTTTTTTGGGGATCCAAATTGGTGGGCCTGCCCTGTCCTAACACTTCAATTACTTGTATCGATGATTAAATCTGGCACGTTTGGACAGACTGCAATATAGCCAAATTCAATTATGAACATCTATATAATCCATATGTTTATCTATTCCTTATGCTGAAGTGGTCGTGGCTCAGTGCGGCTTGCGTGGTCGCGTCGATCATGCAGGTTAATTGACTACAGACACGGTCATAATCTGGATGGGCTTGACTGTTAGTGGCATTTATCTCAACCGTTTCCATGCTTCGCAAGGCACGTTAAGCCGTTGGTGCCGGCTGCTATCACTAGATGGCAGTCGTTAAGCCATGTCGGAGGCCTTATGGCCCAACTAACACATTCGTGGAAATTGCAGCTTTTGTTAGAACTTTGAGGAGCATAGCGGTGGTATAACGAGATCACAATTAGTCTTGAGTTCTAAAACAGTGATAACAAAGCGTTAAACCTTAATTGCAGCTTTAACACCTTTTGAGACACCTTATGTCTCTAACAGCTGTGCTATGGTTACACTCCCTTTTGCCACTCTTGATCATGCAGTGGTGAAAATTGTATCTCTTTTACCACTCCTGACTAAGTCAGAGCTTGTTTGGTGCATTTTGGCACTTACAGCTGTATGGGATAGAAAACTAGAACTGATTTATTTCTAAAACACGTACTTTTCACTCTTTTAGAGCAAGCAGTTTTGTGCAATATAAGTCTATACCAGATATATTAATGACATTCAGGCCTGAATTTCCACGTTTTGGAACTATTATACGGTCTATAGTGTTTAAAAATAGAAAATTATAGCTTTATGTGCCAACTCCATTAAACTGATACAAGAAACATACGAGTAAAAAGCGGTCAAGTGCGTGTCGGGCCACGCGTAGTGTACAGTTCCGTAGTACTTCGACAAACACTGATACAAAATTGACTACTACTCGTTAACTTGTAAAGTATTCTTAGCTGTGATAGTTTTTCTTTTAATTTCGTTATATTATATACTACTGCCGTGAATTTTTTCACATTTCTACGCATGACTTTATCAAAAATGTGCACTTTAAAGAATAATATTTCGAAAACGGATCCCTGAATCGAAAATGATTTTTGCAAACCCACAATACCTATCCAATTGTATTTTTAAAAGACCTATCCAACGATATTCCACACCATGGGATAGTCGAGAAAAAAAAAATTCCTCCCCATTTCACGTGTAAGGGAGGTACCCTGAAAAAAAAATTCTATATTTTATTTTACCACTTTGTCGGCGTGATTAATATACATATCCGTGCCAATATAGCTCTCTAGTACTAATAGTAGTCTCTGAGTTAAGCCGCGTACAGATAGACAGACAGACAGACGGACATGGCGAAACTATAAGGGTTCCTTGTTGACTACAGAACGAAAAATAGAAATAACTAGATATAACTTAACTACTCCAAAATAAAATGATAAATCATTAAAAACTACATTGATTGTAGTTATTTGACATACCGTAACTTTCGGTATTTGACATACCGCTAAAATCGGAAAGTCCTGGTTTCATGTAAAATAATGTTTTACTACTGTGTTAAATAGAACCCTAATTCGGATGTGTGCTGTGCAATACTGAGCTTTAAATGATATCAGATTAGCTCCCTGAATCACAAATTTCGATCCTAGTTAGATAGACATGCTAAGAAGATAATAACTATCTCGTGTTTATAATATATACAAGCGAACTTAAATAGGCGTAATTAGTAACAAAACTGAGATATAAAAGAAAAATTAAATAAAATAAATGAATCAATTTTACGAATTTTACGCTTTATTGATGGCGCATTAAGTTTTTACCCAAAACATTGCATATATTTCACGATAAATTTAATTCCCAACTGTTTTTACACACAAACAATCCGAAAGTTTAGGATAAATATATGTTCACAAAAACTCCACCATTATTTAAGTCAAATGTCAAATACTCGTATTTCATTACCATTATTTGTTCTACAATAAAACTTACTTCTAAAACAGATAATGATCACCCCACAACCACTTCTGGAATATTTTGCTAACCTCATGAGAAGAATGATTTTGATCGAGTGAATGATTTAGAATCATATTCGTTCAATTAAGCAGCCAAAGTGAGTTCCTTAAGCGCTATAGGAACCGAAATACAGCTTTCATCCGCAATTTTCGCTATTCAAGCACTTTACGATCACTGTTAAGCAGTTCCTCTAGAACTGTAGGCTGCCAAAAATTGGCGCCCCCCTGGAGGCATAAGCGGTTTATAAAGGTTCCATGGCGCGCTAAGGAACTAACAAGTTACAGCTATAAGACGCAATCGGATACGCTATAAAGCCCTTGTGCAACCCATTTGTGTTAGTTGGGGGGTGGCTTGAAAACATCTGACACTGGGGTTGGCCATTAGCCCCACAACCTGCACCAATCCGGACTTGGCTCCCATGTGTGGAGTATGGCCTGACCTTCCCGATTTATGGGAAGAGACCCGTGCCCCTGCAGTGGGGACAACGATATTGGTTGTTAATAAACAGAATAAGAGTTTAACAACCCATGTCATTCTCACTGCAGGGGCAGGGGTCTCTACCCTTACATCGGAAAGGTTAGGCCATACTCCGGATAAGTCCTAACGAATGCTGGATACACTCAATAAAAATACCTAAGCGTGTAGTTTTACACGATTCATGCAAAATTAGAGGTAGAAAAAATTGCTCAAGATATGCAGTATTGCGTATTGTTGAGCCATGTTAGCATGCTCATTGCTCACAAAACTGGGTACTTTCGCAACACATTATTATATTTTCTGTCCTTAGTTTTCACGTAAATTTTTGTAACGTACCTAACTAACATATACTTACGTCTATCAACGTAACGTAGGTATCCCATAATCGTACTTCGCAAGTTTGTCTAGAACCTGCTGCTGTACGTTTCCACTGCATGAAACGATTTGGGTAAACTCATTTTATTATTTATTCAGGACTCGAACATAATAAATACCTCTACTTAATATAAGTAAGTACTTGATTTACCGGCAGCGTTATCACCTGTATTTTATTTTGTAAATGACATTATCTAATGAAAACAAAGTATGGTTGTGAAGAGAACGCTAAAACTTTAATCCGAAGGTTTTGAAAATATTATTTATTGATATTTGGAATTGTTTTGAAAAATAAGATAATTTTTAAAGTGGTTGTTATTAAATGTATCATATTTATGTTAACAGTTTTGTCGGATGAGCACGTTTTACCCGACTGTTTCAGAAGTAGGGAAAATTTTCGGGTGCCTAAATGGCTTGATAGATTTTTTACTTTTGGACTACAATTATGGACTTTTAGGCGTCTCTAGGGGAGGATACAAATCGATCAGCCTGTGAGTTAAGTTTGTATTAAAAGTAAAAAAAAAGTGATTTTAGCAAAGTTGTAAAACAAAAGTTGGACACTTTCATGAGTAGAATCACCAGTTAAGAGATTTGCAGGTATGTACCCAGTCATGTGGTATATTTTATTTTCCATTTAAGAAAGTTAGGTACCTATTTGGTTTTTGATCTCGCGAACTGACAATGGGAACAGCGCCGGCATCTGCATTAGCATGCTGGGTTCGGTCTCCACGACGCGATTTACTGTTATGAGCGGCGGCGTGCATCTCCGACCCCGGCCCGTGCGCACGCGCAAACAAAAATGCACAGAATCTAGCCATATTTCATACTTACGAGAAACTTCGGCAATTATACTTTAGAGACGCGGCCGAGAGCTGTTTTATCGTAGTAGCAGCTACAGTTTTGTTACATTATACCTGCATCATATTATAACTCAAAGGCAGGGAAAACTTTTCTCTATGACCATTGTTTCTCTGCTATGATAGAGAGAATTATGATTGATAATTGTAAACCTCGTTCGGTCGTACATACTCGTATAACTCGTATTCAACCTGACCTTTACCCGCCCTAGATATTAATCGTTACCAATTAATATTATTCGGTAATTGAAATTTAAATATAATTGCAAAAAGTAGCTGAAAACATGTTTTTCTAATATTCTAGAGCTGCGATTCGAAAACTACATAGGTACCTAATCACATTTCATTTTTGTAAGGTATCTATTGAAATTCTAAAACGAATTGAAGATTTCTTTATTTGCTTATTGAAATTAAATACCAAAGTATGTACTTACCAAAAAAGGGAGTTTATGAGCATGGTTTACTTCATAAACTTACTTTGGCATCTTTGTGGTAACACTAATAAGTTCATCACATTTTTGCTTTTGTCTAAATCTAAAGTATACAGGGTGTAACAGAAAGGTGTGATAATACTTCAAGGTTGGCTTTTACCCATCAAACTGAACTACTTTTGTTTTACAACTTTGTTCAAATCGCAAATTTTTTTTTGGACTTTTCATACAAATCGATCAGCTGGCGAACCAAGTTTGTATGAAAAGTGCGAAATTTTTTTTGCGATTTCAACAAAGTTGTAGAACAAAAGTTGTTCAGTTTGATGGGTAAAAGCCAACCTTGAAGTATTATCACACCTTTCTGTTACACCCTGTATAATTATTTGTTGTCTGTTATCAAATAAAATCAGATCGCACAAGTTTTTGTTCAAGTAACTTATGCTAGATGGCGCTACTTGTCACTCTACTCGTGTGGTTTAAAGTTTCATGATTTAAAGCGTTTATAATTTTATTTGTACAGCCATGTACAGCGATCGGTAAAAAATATACATTAGGAGTGTAGATATGTAGTTTTCCCGGATAAGTTGGTATTTATTGTAAAATACACCTTTTCACTTATTTATGATTGAGTACGTCTAGTCTAGAGTTCTAGACGAAACTGTTATTGACTGCTATTGACTGGCGTTGGGCGTCACATTAATCCCAATTCCCAATAAATCTGGATATTCCTGGCATGTCTGTCTGGATATGCTCCATTTCTTGACCGTGTGAGCTATCCCTCTCCTAATGCAAGTATTTAACTAATATTTGTATAAGTGCACGTTGATTACGCCGTTAGCGTAAGCTCGGAGCTCTTTGATATCTAGAATCTTGTTTAGGAAACTCCACTTTCAAAATCCGAATGGAAATTATAGACTGCGAATATCCGGTGTAGGGTCTTCTGGATATTCTGGTTAACCGTAACTTGTTAAATTTTAGACATCCATAGGTATGTGGATGTGTGGATATTTATATTAATACCCATTACGCTATAATAGGTATTATGCGCCAAAACTCTGCTTAATATAAGTATTTGCTTAAGAGTTGAAAGCAGTGCTATGGCGAAATCAGTAGCATGGACATGAATAGATTACACTGATATAATTAACAATCTTTTAAAACATCAATATATGGTTCAACACCTGATGAGTTAAAAGCATTTTATCAGTTTGTTCTCGATCTTAAATTGCGGCCTAATTTCCAAAGTAAAAAAAATCTGTTTTTTAAAGCGTTTATAGAAATGTAATTTTGTGCCTATAAATATCATATTTTCGATTGTAGTTTGGTGGCTCTTGCAGTGCCAACCAGGACAAATCCTGGTTAACTTCATTAATCAAAGTTAAGATGTACCCGTTAAACATTAAAGCTGTAGAAGAAGTTTCATTTAAAAATCCAGCAAATAGCTGCAAATTAACTTCAAATATTAAATGTTGTTAGAAGTGCCTAATTGCGATATTTTTCTGTGAGATCTGTGCGCCCCCCGCGGTCCGTGGGAACCGGGCGCGGGCAGTGCGCGAGTGCTCTGGCACGTGGTCCCGCGGTGGCGACCTCCTCAGGGCAGTGCCATCCTCCATGTGTTATTCCACACCGCACTCACAATCAAAACATGTTTTGACTTGAACTACTTCGTCATGTTTTTGCTACTTAACTAGATTTTGTCTTGGTGATTAAACGGCTTTTAAAAATGCATTGTTTAATAGGGGGTTCTTCTTGATAGTTTCCTGTGCATCTCTCTCTCTCTCTTATCGTGTGGCACAATTTAACCGTCCTATCGATCGATACTTATATTTGATTGTAACTTTTAATAAGAATATTTAAAACCACGTTATATCTTTTACTTATTGCAAGCTTTCTATTCCATATCATTAAGTACCTATATACGAAATTTTATATTCTTACTACCTATTGTTTGTTGTTTTAACTTCAACGGCATAAGAATCGCTCAATCAATTAGGTGACAGATGGCTATTTAGTTACAAGTGAGTACCGTTATTGACTGAAAGGAAATGTGTTCGTTTGGTTTCTCGTAAACATCTCGTAAACAGAGCTGCCCTACAAAGCTGTAAACTAGACCGACGCGCGACGAAGCGACGCTGTGACGACGGGACGTCCATCTGTGCTCTGTGCCAGGGCACGGCAGCGTTGGTCCTTCCAGAAGCGCCCGCGCTGGCGAGACGGTAAAGGGGCCAGTTACGGTCAAGGTTGCCTATTTCAGGCGCGGTCGACGCCCCATCCTTGCGCTGACGCTGAATATGCAAACATTCAATATGGCCGGCGAACAACTTAACCCACAGTAAATACATATAACGTTTTGTCATGCGATTTCTGGAACATGTGCGTGCGGCGGCGTTTTTGTTTTCGAATTTATGGTGTATGAAATTAATTACTCGTGGAATTCGTATTTTAGGATTCGGCTAAATAAAAGCTTAGTGTTTGCGCATACCTACATATAATAATAATATACAGAATGTTAAAAAAGTGCATTTGAAATTTCAAGGGGTTACTCAGAATCAAGTATGGAATCCAGGAAAAATATTGAAAAAATCCGCTCTTCAAATATTTTTTTCAGTTTTTCATACAAATTATTGATTCATTATTCATAATTAGTATGAGAATCTAAAAAAAATTGAAGAGCGGATTTTTTCAATGTTTTTCTTGGATTTTATACTTGATTCTAAGTAACCCCTTAAAATTTCAAACGCACTTTTTAACACCCTGTATAGTAAGATCAAAAGGACTTCTATTGGACTGGGTACAGAATAAATAAGAGGTTTGATTAGGGATGCATGCTAAATCACAACTAAAAGTGCAGTGCTTTGTTTATAAGTGAGTCTGTGTATACCGATCGTAATAAAATAATAAACTCGTGTCATGGACATCTGCCTTAGCTATGCTAGTAAACAATGCTATAGTAACTAGAATAATCTCGCCGATTCTTATATTGTGACCAGGAAAATGAAATTATAATGTTTGAGCAGTGTTTAAGAGGGGTGCTTGTGCAAATCGTCAGTTAAGGCGCTACCCCTTATTGTTCGTCACGTAACTCTGACAAGCGAATTGACGTAACATCGGATTACTGGCTGTTAACAATCTGACACAAAGACGATATGCTTTTGACAATTATTCGGCCAGCAGCTTGCAAAGAGGATGAAATGGAAGTGAAAGTCCCATTCTATATTTGATTTTTTTCAATATCCGTATTATCCGTAGACTTAAGGCACCAAGACAGTCATAGAAATCTAAGATAGTCCATTCATGATCATCAACTGCTTCTAATAGTAGTACCTAACTACCTAATTATGGAATTAAGTAAGGTAAGTGACCCAAATAAGGCCTACCTTATTTTTATCTTGACCTAATTAGTAGGTTTTTAAGAAAAACTCACTCATCTTTCGAAATATTATTCTTTATTGATTAAACTTTAAAATAAATATAGCTGAAACGTTAAAAAAACAAAAATCAGACTTCTGTGAATCAAAATATAAAAAAGTGCTTTAAGCCTTATTGGGAGACCCATGTCGCAATAAGGCCTTTCATAGTAAAATAAAGAAAAAACAATCATTAAATTTCAGTTACTAAAACATATCAACGTAATATTATTTAAATTTCGTAAGATCCTTTAGTAATCATATTTGGGCGTTATAATCAGTCTTGATAATCGTCTCAACGTATTATCCTTCCTTTCTTAATTTTCTTCAAGCAATCTCCTGAACAGTAATTTTTTTTATCAGCAGGGGTTAAGCCAACACACAGCTGATGATACCTACCAGATATTACAAGCAAGGCATTGCCGCATGTCATTCATTTGATATTATTTGCACTTATATTATTTTGATAGGCCATATTTGGACCTGTCGTATGTGTAAGAAAAAAGAATATTACAGAAAATACATTGAGAAAATGGCGTATAAATGCTTATGTAGGGGTTACTAAACTTTTAAACTAAATAACACACAAAAAAAATCTCGGCATGCGTGCAAAAATATCAAAATACTTACAGCATTACCTGTAGAAATTTTATAAAACGGGCGTATTCTTCGCGTCCCGACTGTTTTCGACTACATGTTCCGACATACTGTCAGTATACCGTGTCAGATACATCCTTACGCACACCACTGTAAACTTTCGCGGTTATTTGAAATGTCTAACCAGGCAATTTGTAACCTAGGCCTTATTGGGGCATAGGCTTTATTTGGGTCTCTTACCTTACTACGCGTAAATATTTTTTGGTTGAATTACTTAGCTCACAGTGTGATATTTTATGTAAATGTGTTCCTAAATAATAGCATAATATTAGATTTGAACACGAAAATGTTCAACACATACGTCATACGTCAAATCAAATAAACTTAATTACTAAACGGTTTTCAAATCTGGTACTATTTAACTGAAGAGAGTATGTCTCTTACACAGTTAGGAAAGTTACAGTAGCTATCCTGCTGTTAGGGTAATTATTGGAAGTGCTTTGCAAGGAAATCCATTCAATTAGGTTGAAAAAACGTCATTTTGCTAATCGGAATTACCATTTACAGATGACAATCCGTTTAAGGGATCGCCAATTGCAACTTTATGCACTCTTAGGCTGTAACTATAAAAAAATAATTATCCTGTAAAAAAAATAGATGAAACTTTAAAATATCCATATTCAAGACGAAAATCTTTCGTGTATTTACCGATATTTGCCGTATAGTAAGCTTTATAATAGCAAAGCTGATAAATTTCTAAGTCCCCCAGGAGTCTCTTGTCCCAGCCGAGTGGCTACCGAGTGTAATCCCTGCCATTTTGCTTTCGTCACGTCTGCAGACCCTCAGTTGACATTCCTATTTATTATTATGTTTTATTGATAATAAAATCAATTTTATAGCTACATTATGTTTGGGGAGAGGAATAAAAATAATTGTTCTCTACAAAAATAAGCCTCAAAACTTTTATCCTAGATTCAATTCAATTCACTAATTTATTAATTGTACAACTTATGACGACTTGCGTTTTTTAACTTTCAATGACTGAGGATGCAGTCTTTACTGCTTATAAAAATTGTTTGTTTTTTTTTTTTTAAAAGGCTCTATTGATTTTAATGGTAATTAGTAGGTTACTATAACTTTATAAGGCCTACTACACTAGGTATTCATTGTTTCGGGAAAATCTAAACATGTAAAGTGCCTCCTATTACAAAAAAGAAACAGGATTAAGTCTATTCATTAGGTATCAGACATATTCTTAGATATTTTTTTTATGGCAGAGGTGACAAATGAGCACAAGGATCACCTGATTGATGGTAAGCGATTACCACCGCCCATACACTTCCGCAACAGCAGAGGAGACACCAGTTTACGATGTTTTATGTTGAGAAAACACAATCCTGTGTAAGGTACAGAAATGTGAATGTCAGAAAGTGAAAAATTACGAAAGAAAGTAAGCACGTCGTGGCTGTACAAGTTTTTTTTTCACTTAACTTCTAAAGTATTCATACAGTCATTAATTTTGAAAATGAGAAATGATATCATTAAGCTAGCGACAGTGATATCTCTGTAACTGCCTAACTATTACACTAATTAGTAGATATAATTCTTAAAAAACAGGACAAAAAGTAAAGTTGAGAAAATTGATAAATCCGTCATTGATAGTCTACCATTCAATTAGACATGATGTAATAAAATAGGTATAAGATTCAATAACTGGTACTGAACAACTTCTGTTTTACGATTTTACTAAAATCTCCAAATTCGAAGAGAAACTATTTCGAAAATCTATTTAAATTTTTAGTTAATATTTTATTTCTTTGATATCATCAAGTTGCCGTTAATTTTTCGCATGAGTTCCGCACTTAAAGCTGTTTGGTTCAAAGACACTCTGATGTACTCTTATGTACCTGATAAAGTACTTAGGTATGGTTGAGGTTAAAGTATCATAAATCATAATGACGATTCTCATCATTACCATTACAGAGCCTATCTAATACCTACGTAGGTAAGCACTTGGCTATAAACGAAAGATCTTTAGCAGTTAAAGATTTACTGCGTCCTTAGGATTATTGAAAGCAAAGGTAATCTGTGATTTAAAGTAAGCGATGTTATTATATCACCGTTATTACTTTTCAAAGAAATAAAATGAGATTTTTCATCACTTCTTTCTCTGTACATTTTTAATGACATTGCGTTCTCGGATATTGAAAACACTATTAGATTGATATAATGTTTTAAATGAGAAATTTTAATATTTCTCTTAGGAGATACAACATTTAATAAATTAAAGTACTTTACCTCTACGAAAATTTATTAGTTCCACTAAGCACAACTATAGAGGCGTTTCCTATAATAATATTGTAATTAGTAATTAATGAGAACGCGGATGTATCTATTCATTAAATGCTTCTATTTAAGACTTAATGAAATATAAATGACCAAAACACTAGGATCGTAATAACCCCAGCATGGTATCCATTTATAATTTTAGTTCGGGACTAGAAAACTTGCGCAAGTTCTATAGGTGGTCACCTAGGCCACGAATCCTTCCTAGTTCCTATGATCACAGTGATCAGGTATCTTATTGTTAGCTTAGAAATAAGAAACTCACACTTCCATACGAAGAGAAGGATTATTTGGTACCGACAAAAGTGCAGAAAAATACAAACGATGGCTATGTTATTTTCCAAGTTTATATTAAGCGTGGTGACAGATTTACCACAAATCTTATATTACATTACACCAATTTATTTAATTGGTTTGGTTTCTGAGTGTTGCCTGGATACAAGTAGATTCGTCGTAAAACTTTGGGTTAAAATACTCTACAGTATCCCGTGTGATAAATGACAGTATTAGAGCACAGAGTAAGTTATTCTTTTTACCCAAGTTAGTTCAACTATTTTGCTGTAACAAAAAGATCACGGTACCAAAACATCAAAAAAATTAAGTTTTAATACAGGCTGCAAAAATACCTCACCCCAAAAGAACCAATACCTACTGTAATTTCTTTAATGTTTCGATTTTTCATACAAAATAGTCAGTTAATCAGCCGATTTTGTATGGGAAATTGTCATAGTTTTTTGACAAGTGAATATCGGTTCCTTTGGAAAAGTTGCTCAGTATGATTAATAGACGCCGGTGTTTAAGTTTTCGGTCTTTTTGCGCCCTATACAAGTCGGGTTTAATCCGCCCTATAGGCAGGTTGATATTGGCAGATCGCACAATGTTAACTGTAAGGAGGGCTCGTGTCCCGCCGGAGAGGCCGCGCCGCTGTCGATGCTATCTCCGCCCGGGATGCCTCTCCTCTCGCGACCGACCGGATTGGCTTGCACTTTGTTATGTTGTACAATAATAAACAACATTGGAGTAGAAAATGACGCAGTTGATGTAGGAGGTATCGATGATCTTAGGGTCGCTGAATCATCAAAGTAAGAATGCTAAAAACATGTCTGGCGTTAATCTATAAAATTATTGATTTTATATTTAGTTAAAATTATATTGATACAAAATTAATTTAGGATTAATACAATCGGGATACTCAATTGCTGCATCTAGGAAGAAAGTAGGTTTCTTTTAAACGATAGGAATCCTGAAAATGGGCCAATACACAGTGCCCCTATTAAATTTCCTCCCGAGAAGAGGATTTATTTTGCAAAATTGTTTATGGCTGGCGAGCGTGGAGTCCATAGCGAAACCAACATTATTCAGCTCTACTATGCAACGAGGACTACGTTCAAAGAGCCGAAAGACTCCTCGTCGAACTCTGTTGTCTCGAATCTTGATGATATTCATCTTAATATTAAATATAGGTGATTAATAAAGGAACAAGGCTGTTAAATATAGGTGATTATTTTAACATATCAACAAATAAAATATTCACAGGTGGTTGGAGAACCTCCTCCATTTTTATACGACAGTTGTAATTTTAAGGAGGCTTTTAAAACTTCGGTGGGCAAAAATTTATTAAAATCGAAAGATCGTCATTCGACACATACTACAGGAAAAGGTTTAAATGACACAAGATGAAAAGAAGATTACATTAGTTACGATGAGTGAACGCGATGATGACTAGTTCGACACTTTGACATTCGCGGTCGCATACTCACCCAATGCAATGGTCCCTGCGCCCGCGCCGCTCCCAGGCCGCAGTCACGCTCCCGCTCTTCCTTGTTGAAATCTGCATAATGCAGGAGATGCATAATAGAGTGATTAAATTATAGCCAGACGACAAAATGCACACGGCCACCGTTTTGAAATGGTGACTAGTGAAGGTCTAAGGTCAACTGTGGAATTGTGTATTTATTTAATTTAGTTTAATTTGAAGGATAATGGTAAAATAATTGATGTTTTTGTTAAAAAATGATACTAGGTACTGCATGGATTTTTTAATAAAAGAACTTGAAAACTCAGTTTCAGCAGTCAAAAAAATAAATGAAATTGGCTACAGCCGGATCTATACTAAAATTGATAAACCAATGGAAAAGAGCAATTTTTTAAATTAGAATTTAAATAAATAGTAGATATTAATGCGCTTAGTAAAACAGCCGGCGTAGCTCGTATGATCAACGGTAACAATCTCGAATTTCAAAGATCTCTCTGTCTGGCAGTATTCGGTATCACCTTTCGACCGCCTCTCGAGATTTTCTTCAAAAACTTATGTTTACCAGTTTTTATTTAACTTAAAAATAGACTAAACACTAATATAAATTAATAGCTACGTGTGCCGACGTATTTGTACAGAATAACAGTCACTGTCAACTCTGGGGGAAAAAAGTCTGATTTTACACGCACCAAATATTTGTTTTTCAACTGTGAAAAATTGCGTTTACGATGGTTTGCGGTGGGTTTTTAAGTATTACGAATATGATGGCATTATGTTTGACTAATTCTCAGTTTTAGTTTTGTGCAGCTGTAGATAATGTGGCACACGTGATTTTATTTTGTAATCTTGTGTTATATTTAGATAGTAGATGTTTTGTTTAGAACGAAAGTTTCTTGAAACCTAACTTGATTAACCTTACAGCCCTGGTGAAAAGGATTTATGTTGCAACACAGATGCGTTCTTATATTCTGCACATAACACCTTATGGGTATACATTTCCGTTGTAGAAATAAGTCAACTGTTATTGGCTGTAAATGGCACTAAAGTAGTGCTAGGAACTAATTAGATTTAGTTTATGAGTATTTGGTACCAAATGTCACAACGAAGAGGAAGGGATCGAAAATTTTGGTTACTCGTGACACGGATTTGTTGTTTATTACTTTCATACGTTATTTTAACTGGATTAGGCAGAGTTGCAACTTTAATTTACGATTTCTTTGATTATTCTTGTATAAGTCGTTTTTTTACGATTTTCGATAAGTAGGTAGTTATTTCGTCAAAGTTGAAGCTAAAACGCCGTACAGCTTAAAAGTGGAAATCCCTTTAAAAAAATGTTTTGTAATTTTAATTTAACTATTTCAATTAGGTATACGCATTAAAAAGTAGCGCCCTTGTTGAAAGGTTCTCATTTACATATATACATACATATTTGCAAATCTGTTAATTAATGTATTTACATACTCGTATATGCGAGGAATAAACATGTCGAGCCAACATTTTTATCAAGCTATATATGTTCTTCAATGATTTCTTTTTTTCATTTATAGGAGTAGATTCTCAGTTCAAAATATTGCCTTTAATTTTCATATCCCCGAAATTTCCCCCTTAGAGTAGTGGGAACATTAAAACATGGCTTACTTGTTAAGCCAAAGATTACGAGAGTGAATGATTGGTGTTAAAAACCGAGAGAAATTTTACGTTCTTTTTGGTGTTCTCAATTTTTTTTTCTATGGTCATTTTAATTATGGATTTGTTTTGGCATATTCCGAGGCATTTTGAATCTAAGGGAAGTACTGGTACGCACATGCAAAGCAGACTCCCTCCGAACTGAAAAGATTTCGGTGTCATCGCGGTCTCCGGCCCATCGGCTAATAATAAAGTGTTGACAGCCGACACGTGTTTCGTACCTTACGATATGTGCCACGCCTAATTATCTACCGAACTCCCTACACCCTCCTAGAGTGCTCTGAATTCTAAATTATTTATATGTAACTTGCCGTTATTGTCCATGTTTATATTATAAAATTTTATTGGGGTAGTAGGTATAGGGATTTACAAGCTTTTTTTTAACTTAACTTGTGTGTATGTCTAGTACAAATCTTGCAAACTAATTTTGAACCACTTCCTCTTCATGGATTGACTTGAAATTTAGTAGACATGTTTAATTCTTATGACAATATATTTATTTAGTATCAATGACCTGATGCTGCAGCCAGGGTCGTCTCGTCAAAGTGGAACTCCTCGTGTGTATGTATTATACATATATAGTACGAATCTTGCAAACAAATTTTGAACCAATTCCTTTCATGGATGGTTAGACATGTTCAATTCCGATGACAATACATTTATTTATAAACTATACGGCAGACACGCTGGGTTTGGGCTAGTTTGCACAGTAAATGGACACAAAAATAATGAACTATGAGTTGACCTGATGCTGCAGCCAGAGTCGTCTCCTCAAAGTGGAACTCCTCAACGGCTTACGGCAGACATGCCGAATTAGGGCTAGATTGTACGGTACATAGAAGTAAATGAACTAAGAACTGACCTGATGCTGCAGCCGGAATTGTCTTCTCAAAGTGGAACTCACACACCGGGTTTGGGCTAGATTGCACAGTACATAGACACAAAAATAATGAATTACGAGCTGACCTGATGCTGTAGGCAGAGTCGTCTCCTCAAAATTGAACTCTTCAACGGCTTACGGCAGACATGGCCCTGTTTTCGGCGTACGCAGATGTATGACAAAGACATACCATCTGTTCGAATAGACATAATTAATATTATAATAATAATAACCGGGACAAATCACACACGGTCATCTGGCCCCAAACTAGGATTCCCTGTATCTTGGGAACCAGAGACTGATACATACATACAAATATACATTTAAATACATACATATATAGATATTATACACCCAGACTCAGAGCAAACAATTCTGCTTATCACAGAAAAGTTTTCCCTGTGTGGGGATCGAACCCACGACTCTCGGATCAGAGGTCAAGATCGCTAACCACTTAGCCACCGAGTCAGTCAGACTTCGGCAATAATTGTATACATGTTGTTAAGCCAAAATCTGAACGCAGAACGCAGAAGGTTGCCAATGGTCCTATGCTGGATTTCAACTGTTTATAAAATGCAGGGCAGCACTGACGCTGTTATTTATTTGGGGCTAAAACTTTTTGCAGCAGGGCATGTCTATGTTACTATGGTCTATGAGCTTGATTGTACTAACTTAAAGGGAAGCTACCTTGCAATAACGATACCTTGTTAGAAATGAACCCGTTAAGAATTTCCATCCAATAAAGATGACTAAAATAAAAATAATAATTAAAGAAAAAAAACTTTTTAAAAACAAGCTTTTATTTACACTTAAGTACTACAATTATTATTATTATTACTAAAAGTCAAATTGATTATAGGTTGTTGGACGTATGGACGGGAAAATGCTACAAAAGTACAGATCTTGACGAGCAGAATTAAAAGCTTGTGGCGAGATAATACACGATTTTGTCATGTTTGTAAATTAGAGTCATTACTGAACTTGACAAAATCGTCAAGATCTGTAAGAGGTCGTTTTTTTCTATTAGTAATTTTCATAATATTGTACTTTTGTAAGCATTTTCCCGTCCATACGTCCAACAACCTATAATCAATGTGACTTTTAGTAAATATAAGAATTATTGTATTTTACCCATTTTAGTACGTGTAAATAAAAGCTTGTTTTTAAAAAGTTTTTTACTTTATTTATATAATAAATTTATAGCAATCAGTCAGTATAGACAGTCGTGGTTATGAAAAGTACACCGAAAATTTGCGGTCATTAAATACGGTTAGCAAAAATCGAATCAATTACCAAAATAAATATAATTTTAATCTACTGAAACAGTCTTAACTCATGTTGTTGAATCGAAAACAACAAGATGGCAATTTCGAGATTTACTTTCGCTTCGCAGTTATGGAAAACCATTACAAGTAAGGTTCGGAAGCTACCGCTCATACTTTATGCATAAGTGCTTTCTCCCTTGGCCATACAAGGCCTGCAAATCTAGTAAGATCTAATGACAAGGCGGCTTCTCGTCGTAAAGACGCGTCTATTTAAATTTCAATTGGATGTTCAAAGTGTATGTACATGCCTTGTTTGAAGTTTAGCTTCTCTAGTCTAGTTGCGCCTATAACAGACGAATCACTAAAGTGACGTATAAAGGGACTGTGACATGACATGGGACCGGCACAGTCGAAATATTCGTTGGATAGACTCTGCATCGTCTGGGACACAATTAAGGCTACCCAGGACCAGCATCACCATCTCAGCCTGCTGGCACAGTCCCACCTACTGGCCCAGTTTCGGTCGTACCTTCAGTTGCTGAATCTTGCGATATATGTATACCTAGGTAGGTATGTGGACTGGCCTACTCTGCTCAATGAATTGCCTATATATATACTTAATGATTTTAGTTACTTCATTATTATTATTTATGGGATGCGATATTTGATTATTTTTTACACGATTGATTTTATTTGTTTAGATTCTTTCTCGACCTCTTGTATATTTCTAAAAGCATGTCTGACTTACTTTAAAAAATATGTGGTAGTGAGTTTTCACTGAAGTTCCAAATAATAGCATAAAACATTAATTATTGCTTCAATTTAATAGTTTTAACCTAAGTTCGTAAGCAATAGTTCCAATCTATCTATCTATCAGCCGAAATACGTCCACTGCTGGACAAAGGCCTCCCCCAAGGATTTCCACACCGACCGGTCCTGTGCGGCTCGCATCCAGCTGCTTCCTGCAACCTTTACCAGGTCGTCGGTCCACCGAGTCGGAGGCCTGCCCACACTGCGTCTTTCGGTGCGCGGTCGCCATTCGAGAACTTTACTGCCCCAACCGCCATCTGTTCTACGAGCTATGTGCCCTGCCCACTGCCACTTAAGTCTAGCGATTCTGAGAGCTATGTCGGTAACTTTATTTCTCCTACGTATCACCTCATTTCTGATTCGATCACGTAGCACGTAGATCTAAGCACTTTCATTTAAATAAAATAATATGTCTAATGTTTATAATATTGCTTTATTATGCGGCGATCAGCGCTCACGCACCAATCATCACGCAGTTAGGGCATGACCACACGGAGCGAGCCACGTGCATCGTGTGTCGCGTGCCTTATTGTTTACTGCCCGTCGTGACCCGGCTTCTCTTTACAAATAACACCGCATTTTTAATCAACATCTATCATCGTAATAGTTCTCTCTATATTGATTTTTCGGCAGGCCGCCATTGGGGAGGTCGGCTAATTTGTATGTTAATCTGGTTCCTGATAAAAATACACTAGACTTAGGTTGGTAATTTCAGTATTAGAGAATATAAAGCTACAAATTACTATTATAAATATAATTACCATAGTTTTGTTATCTGCCTACTGCATAATTCCTGCAGTGAAGTATTCTTGATTTAGGAATTTGTAACGAGATATGCAGGATGCTCGTTTAATAAAATTGCCTTCAACGGCTTCAAACTTTGCTCGTCAACAAATATCTGACATCAAACTTATACAAGATCTATTTAACCTAAACTATTCCCGATTTCTGTCTTGTTAAATTTTGATAGTCTAACTGAAAAGGCGAATGTTAAGTAAGCACAATTACAATTGCAAACACATTTACAGTGACAAAAATAAAATGTGCAACCGCAAAATTGCACAGATTGGTGCGTGCGCGCAGTGTGCGCTGAACACCCGACGGTCTGCGGCTGCACTGCGGCTGCGATGCGTCCAGCCAACGCAATTGACGAATGCACGGAAATGCACATTGCTCCTTTTGCCAGGCGCGGCGAATAACAATGACATGCACCGTTGCACAAACGACAGTTTGCGTGACATTTTTTTTCGACACATCAGTTTTAGTTTTGGGAATTCAAAATCGATTAAGTAGATGAGCAGTAGCGAGTGCACGTAGGGTGTGCACAAATGCACACAGAGAGTAGAGCTTTGACACAGTAAGAGACAAATACCTCGCGTCGCTACTTAACACTGTGTCAACATATTGGTAAATAACAAAACAAGCAAATTCAAAAAAAACTTATTAGAATTTCTACTGAAGAAAAAGTTGAGCTAAGTTATCTTTTAATTTTTTTATGACATTTTTTAAAAAATTTTTTGTTTATATAGTGCGTGCGTAATATACGACACTTTTGTTCATTTAGTCTCTACATAGCACTGTGCATTCTGTGCTCGCTCATACATCCAAAAGTGTCCTATAATATGTAGACTGTACGAACATAGGCGTTTTTGAGGGCGCAATAGAACGGAAACGGATCTCGGAAACAGTGTAAGAACGGCACCACTTGTAAAACAGCATATGCCGGCCAGCGACAGCTAAAGGGTTGAATCAGTCTTCGTGCTATTGTGTAAATGTCTCTAGCTAAATGAAAAAACGCCGACACCTTGATTATACACAGGGACGTACTCAGATTCTATTCTAAATTCTAATTATGATGGAGAAATCCTTACCCTATGATAAGATGAAAATGAGAATGAACGATAACAAAAGAGATGAAAAAAAAACACAAAATATATAAGTAGTTTGGAGAAAAAAAAAGAAATCACAACGCAATTTTTAACAAATCCTGTCGTTAAACCAGTCTGCAGATTTAAATATGTAGGTATAAGATAATACGATGTTGATGACGAATACTTTGCCATCAATTCATTATCATTTCGACCTGGCGACCACTGCTGAACATAAGCCTCCATATATATTATAAACCACATGCATCCTGCAACCCTGACTATATCGGGGGGGGGGGGGGGGGGGGGCGTCCAAGACTACGTTTTCCGGCCCATGTCCGTCTTCAGCTAATCTAAATTATTTCTGAATGCTTATGAACCAGGAATTAGAATATGACGTTTAAAACAAATTATAAATGACACTTCTAATAAAAACGACAAAAATATTCTAAGGCCGGCCCTGTGCAGGTAGGTGCGTAGGCGCATGCGTTATTTATTAGACACTTTGTTAGAAGAGACGCAACGTCCGTCACGGTGTATACTAATGCAATGCCGGATCGCCTGCTGTCCTGTTGTTACCACCACCCTCGTGCCCATGTGCCCACGACACTGATCCCGCACGATTGTTAGAAGACATCGTGTTACATAGTGTTACTTGTGATAGATATTTGTTATATAGTTACTTACTAAATCGAATTACTTCTGTATTGTAGCTAGAAATAACATTTTCTGTGAATCAGATTAGGATGTTTTTAATAAGGCAACAACATATTTCGCATGTCTTTTTGTGGAAATTTCTTCATGGCAGAGGGACGTAACAATCGAGGGCACCTCGATGATAAAAAAAGAAGGCATTCTCGATCAATAATAACACCAACTCGAAGCCGAAGCGACAAATAACAATATCATTACAAAATACTGATAATACCAGGCGTTTTGCAGTTGATAAATGTTTTTTGACTTCGCTACCTGTCTTAAACTATAGCGGTTATGAATTAAATTATGTCAAAATATACCATAATAATGACAGTTTCATATGAGAAATAAATTGAATGGGACTTTTTACTTGTTAGGTATCTTTTTTACTGATTTTGCATCTAGTCGGATTTTCATGAAGTTTAAAATGAAAGGCTTTCCACATCAGAATAACAATTGCGGCTGTGCTGCCGCAGGTATCTTTTCCAAGTCTTAAAAAATGCTACTAACATTTGACATGATGACCATTATACTATCCACTGCAGGGCAGCGTCTGGTAAATTGCTCTGGAATTATAGGGGCAGTAGGTAATTTGAAAGGGGTCACCTCACCCCTTCGTTGCCTTTACGATTTAACGACATGCTGTAAACAATTTGCTTCACGCTGTGAAAGTGAAAAAATTACAATGACCGTTGGCTGTAGTTTTTAAGTAGGGTACTTACATATGTGCAAGCAAAGCTAACAACTCAATGTTCCTTTTCTAAATGTAGGTTGTTAAGGTTTGCATTGAAACTTATGTAAAGGCATCGTCGCTTACAAATATGGACTTATTTATTAATTTTCCAATTAAAATTGTATTCAGAAAGATGTGAGATAAGTAATCAACTTATCTCAACTCAACTATATATATCATACGTAGTTCAGACACTTATTGCTAGATGGAGCTAGTTGTTAGTATGAAATGAAATGAAATGAAAGCAAGTTTGTTGGCGCAAAATAAAACTTAAACATAATATTACAAATGAACTTATCACTAACAATAAAAATTTAAGATACGTTATTTTAATAATTTGGCGACAAATGGACCAGGTTCAGCTGGTGCTGGCAATTTGAGAAAAAAAATTGCACAGCGCTGGTTTTCAACCAGGCCCAAAGAAGAGAAAAGAAATACATAAGCAACATTGATAGCCTAACAGAAAATAATACAAGTTAAACAATAAAAAAAAATTAAAGGTTATGTGTTCACAAGTGTATAACAATAATTAATATAATAATAATATAAAACAAAAGACAGTCAGGAAATTGCATACTCAAGTGTGTACACTACGGTACACACTGATACCACGCAAGGTTGCATTGGATTGTGTGCTGGGTCACAGTTGTGTATTATTATTGTGTTGTTTAAGATGGTTGGTTCTGTTCTGTTCTATTTTATACTGAAGGGTTTCAAGGATACGTTTACTATTTTTAAAATTATCATGGAACTCTTGAATTTGTGTTTCAATGAGTATTTTTTTGTATTTTTTTTAAAAGTGATATAGCTGTATATAGTATAATGATTATTATACTATAATGATAAAGTGCGGACACACGGACTATCCCGGACAATCCCGGATACGAGTTTTGGTGACAGTCTGGCAATTTTGCAACGAAAAAAGCGCGACTTGTTTATGAGACAGAAATCTGAAGTCATATACACACTTTTTCTTCATATAAGTAAGTAGAACATTTTTCTTCTTAGGGAAAATTTATCAGTTTCATGAGTACCAACTACCGTTTGCCGCTTGTCATCCTTTATAACTAAGTATAGATACCTATAACTATTTTGTTACTTGGTAAAATATTTTGACATTTCTAATCACAATATACTTTATAGATCCAAGATAATTAGAGTGACTAGATCAATAGTTCTTTATTCAATTTTACTATAAATAAGTAGGTACTTATATTCATTGACCCTCCCACCCACGTACATACATGTAGATACCTATTTGATGATTAAAAAATAAAGATTAAATGGTTCTTCCTACAATATACTAGAGGTATATGTTCGATGATAAGGATCGTAATCAGATCAGATTGTGACACCCTTTGAAACCCCTTACATTTATTTAATGAAGCAATTTTACATGAAGGATGCCTGCTTATTCTGTTTCCCTGGCGATTTAAACTTTAATTAACTTTCTGTCTAACTGCCGGTGAAATCGTTATCTTCAAGATTATCAAATAAATTACTGGTTATTCATAATTTGCAGTCGAATTCAGGTTTTAAAAACATTTATGAGTTATTGCGAGTTTTTAACGTGGAAGATTGTTTTTGTAACATGAAAAAGTTAGATAACTTGCTTAAGCTCCCGCGAGTTGACTGCATCAATAATAAATAATGAAATAATGATCACTAAAGCTAAAGCTTTATCATTGAAAAAAAAAACTATTATTATACAAACTCCTATATTCGTTTTTGACACTTTATCTAAAAAGTAACACAGATGACTAGCTAGTAAGTGCTACCTACTTTGAAATCAGTCGGCCGGTTAGCTTTAAAAATAACATCCTCAGTTTTTAGGAACTAGAGAATTTGCTTTAATAAAAGATGTAGGATCTTAATCACCTGGAATTGGGCATCTGTTCATGATTCTGAACAACTTTCCCTTAAAGATTAATTCGGAAAAACGAAAAACTTTGTATGAGAAGTCCAATTTTTTTTCGGATATACTTCTTTGACTTTACTCAGTTTTATGAACAGAGACATAAAACCTAATACTTAATAGTTTATTACCATCATATACAGTGTACCTACAAAAGGTCTTATGGTTAGGTTAGGTTGTAACTTGAAATTTCTCAAAGAGGACCTAGTTATTAACTGGTTTATTAATCATCATAGACAAATAAAACTAATGGAAGATAGGATGCCCAATGGTAAGACCTCATGGTTAATGCTAGCCACCACACAAAAAACAACGCTTAAAGTTCAAGGTCCCTACAACGGATAATACAACGCTTATTGCGGATATCCATGTGCGGGCGCGTAGCAAAAACGCCTTTTTTCAAAACAAACATAAGGTTCAAGTGTATTAGAAATAATGTTTAATACACCAATGTCTAGACATTATTATATTATGTAGTTGTTAGAATATATTATGTGTATCCTGTATTCTCATAATGGTTCACGAGTTATGTACGATTGTGGTGGATTCTATGAATAGCACGTAAGCGTCCTCTCTTTAGATCACTATACTGACACTGACTTATAATGATTATTGTATTAAAGTGTTACAATAATATATTTTTAACTGACTGAGTGAATAAGTTTCCACATTTATAAAAAAGCAAAGAAACTTTAATGCGGCGGCGGTTATGTAAATTGTAAAATTTTGGCAAATAGCATTGATGTTTCATCTTGGAACCAATAAAATAATTATAATATGTTACCTAAAAAAGCAAACGGTGGCATTGGTAGGCACCATTTGTCTGACACTGTTTGTACATAATATATACGATTTTAATATCAGATATAAATACTATAGTTATTAAGTTACTATGGCGAACATGATGATCTAATACTAGTACATAACATCATTTAAATAAGCGAATTAAAAAGCTAATCTAAACCCTAATAGAAACCTCGGTAAAAAAGAAACAATGCATATTTTATTAATATTTAATATCAAAAATGCCCAAGATAAGTTTTTTATTAAACAGTAGCGTACCACCGGAAGTGATAAGCGGCGGATGTGTGGAAGCCCGTGCGCCCGCGCCGCCGCCGCCGCGCCGCCGCCCCCCGGCTACGGAGTGATGCCACCAATCAATCCAAGGGCCTTATCTACACACATTAAGAGCCGTGACAGTAGAAGAATATGTTGTCTATGGACCAACCAATACCAGTTCTTTAAACACAATTTCAAAGATTTTAAAAAATTTTTTTTTTGCGATTTGTAGGAGAAAAGTTGTTCAGTTTGATGAGTAACTAAAGTACTAAACGAAACTGGGTATTCTACTCTAGAAATAGAATCAATGTATCTTCACTTGAGACTTGAATTCTTTTTTTTTTGGCAAAACGCTGTGGAGCGTAGTGCTTCTTTGCAAAAGGTCCAGTTAATGTCCCTACCGCAAATGATAATCGTAGTCCGATCTCCAAAAGCCTTAGCTGCTACATCCTTTCAAAGAAGATGTATTCCTAAGTATTCTGGACGGCTTTAATAGATTCCATGATGTCGTTTGCAACCACCTTGCCAACGGGCCCCGTTACGTGATAGCGGGGCCCTAATTAAAATAACCTTCTTTTTATGACGTTTAATTAAGTCTTTGAGACCAATTACTTTTACTTTAAAACGTGAACTGGTCAAAAATTAGCTTATTGTTCGTAAGGGATTCACGGTTCACAAATTTTTTTATAAGTATCTCCATTAGCTGAGTGCAATTGTGTTATTATATTTCTTTCACAGCGAAACGTTCTCATTTTTATGTGAAACAGACAGATTGCAGATAGCGTTCCTGAAATAACCCATCATATTTTTTTAATTGTCGTGTGTGACCTTTAGAAGTCAACTTGTATGAAGAATGAACACTTTAAGAGGCTGTTATTTGTCAATTAAAGTGGCGTCAGAATATTGCAGTCAAGACTGCAGCGTTGATTTAAAAAATATATATATACTAGAAGAACTTCCTCACTTTCCTTGTCTATATTTTGTATTTTTAGATATCCTAAGAACTGTTTTACTGTGAAGTTTAGTTCGAATAAATTAAATAATAATAATAAATAAATAAACCATTTTAATCAATCTAGAGACAAACCCGACCTGTAATATATAAAAAATATGTTCACATTGAAAAAGGCACAATTTCAAGTAAGATTTAGTGCTACGATGGTAATGTAGTTTAATAGTGCGCCATTTGTTAATCCGGTTGGAGTCGGCCATCTGACTGCAGTCGTTATTAACCATATTAAAATGATATATCACTCACTCACTCACTTATCACTTTTTGTGACAATTTCTCAAATCTTTCTTGGAGGAGGAGGAACATAGGGTAAGTGAATCAAATGGCAATTTCAATATTTCATTGCCAAATACCGAAATAGTCGGTCATAATATACATATACGATCTTGTAATAGGTTTTTTCAGGTGTGTTTGCTAATGGATATGATAAAAAATTATCGCCACTATCACCTGACCGATTGCTTTTATTTGAGTATACTAATTTAATGTTTATAAAATTAAGGTGTCCTTAAAATATAATAATAATAATATCCGGGACAAATCACACACGGTTATCTGGCCCCAAACTAGGATTCCCTGTACTATGGGAACCAGAGACTGATATACATACACATATATATTTAAATACATACCTACATATTATAGATATATTACACCCAGACAGAGCAAACAAATCTGCTCATCACAGAAATGTTTGCACTGGGTGGGGATCGAACCCACGACTCTCGAATCAGTAGTCAGGAGCACTAACCACTGAGCCACCGAGTCAGTCAATAGTTAATAAATACATATATAAATAAATCAATAGAAAATAAATACAAGAATAACGTTAGGTATGTTTATTTACTGAAATGATCTTGTTAAGTTTATTCTTTATGACGCTAGTTTATTACCGTTAGTTAACTGTAACCTCTGCACCACACTTTTTTTTACGTTTTATAACACCCTAATATGTAATACATAGTATGTTTACGGTATAATGTATGTATACGGGGTGACTCGTACATGCTTACAAACTTTTTAATTCTACCACAGTACCACAGATAATATAATACTAGTAAACTAGTACTCTTCTGATGACACTGATCAACGTTAGTTCTACAAAGCTGAAATCGCAAAACTTGTTCGCCTGCAGAATGCGCACTTTTCACACCCCGGCACTCGAACAAAATGTTTTTAATTACCTCTCTTAGTTTATTATATTCCTGCGGAATGAAAGGCATATTAGATAGAAATAAGACATTTCTTTAAAGCATCAGGACTTCTCGCCTACTTTCGGAACTGTGTCATTTGCATGCTTACCGGCAAAATAAGTTATGAATGAAAAACCACGAGAAACTTTTTAATACTCGAAGTCTCGAAGTGCATTTTCACTACGTGCGTGAATAATTGATATGTAGGTACTCACACGTTTTACCTGAGGTAAATCTTTATCATACACCTATGTAATTACCCTCTTCCTTTATATAGGTACACTAAATTATCTTTTATTGGCATCCTTTATATCATGATAATCATTTAAAAGAGACGGATGACGATATAATACGGGATGTGAAAATTGTCCCCCCTCTCTCTCATTCATTAATAAGAGGTTGATGTTTATTAAAAGTAAGTATGCTTATTATCGTAATAAAAAAGCTGAAGTAGCTATTTCTCGAAAGGCTTCCACTCATACTTACTTTAATATATATACAATAAAATGTAAATGTTATAATTACTGTTGCATTCGCTGACGTAGAGCGATCTTTGCTTTACGCTGGATCAACTGGTCAACAACAATAAATATAGCTAGTTTAGATAGATTAATTCACTTCCGATCAGAATTTTAAATTATTTGCAAACTAGCGACGTACCGCTGCACGCTGTTAGCACAACGGCGACCGCCTTATCAGTTCTATATTTGCTTGAACCGAAATCGACCACGATTCCTTTTATCGTCGCATACACCAACGACCATGTCGCTAGGTAGCTAGCCTATAGATGATTTCCTAGGGTTCACTTTTGGTTTGCTTGTAGATAGCTCTGTCTGTAATGAATTATATGTTGTTGTCCAATATTTTGATGGTTGTATTTACCACCGGGACGCACTGTCATTTATCAAGGCAGAGGCGGCCGCGACTGGCTTGTTTCGGAAGTGTGGCAGAAGACGCACGGACATGTCACAAAAAGCATTTGTTACAAATGTTTCTACAAGGTACAAAGCAAGGTATCTATTCATTGATAATTTATATTTAGAACAGCTATTCGCCCTAATGGATTTATTTTTATACACTTGTGTTGTCTTAGACAACCTACAAAATACATAGATTTTTGTGTATGTCTAGTAATATCAAAAATGTGTGTGTTATAGCAATATTGTCATAAAATAAGTAGATAGTTTATTCAAGGGCCAAGTTGTATCACAAAATAGATATGTCTCTTATATTTGGTCAGGTGCACCACATTTGCCTTCCGGCAGATCCGTGTTAAGTCTATAGGTACAGTTATGAAGAACATGTTCATTAACATTAATCTAGTTAGCAATCAGTTTGCTTAGTAAATGCACTACAAGTATCTCTACTTTAAATTTAATGAAGCATCGACATTGTCGCGTTACTCTTGTATTGAACTAAAAAAAATTGAAATTCGATTTTTTATTCAAATATGACAGTGGGGACACAATTTCAACAATAACATTTAAACACTAATATTAATTGATCCTGCTGGCCCCACTAGTAGAGCATAGCAGTAGGGACACGATCCCTAAACGTCTTGATGATTCTACTTCGACGCTCTACGGCATTACGATACGTAGTTGGTTCTTGTCAGTATAATATTGGCTATTTAATGAAAAGAAAAAATATATTAAGTAAAGTTATTATAGATATAATGCCACGGGCGTAGCCAGGTTTTAATATCGGGGGGGGTTCAAGAAAAAAAAAACGTTAAATTTGCATGAAATTAAATTAATATTATTATGAAAAATTATATGAAAAGTGTGAGACAAAACAGTAGGTTAGGTTGATTTTGATTCTCGAATGTAGACGCATTAGAGAATTAATCTTCTGTTTTTCTTTTTAAATATATCCACCACTTCATCCGCATCAATTTCTGTCCCATAGTGAATATTCATTAAAGCCAAACCGTTCAGTCTGTTTTCACTCGTTGTGTTGCGTAAGTAGTTTTTCAGTCTCCTTAGGCTTTCTTAAAAAAACCTTTAACATGTTTGACAAATTGAGAATTTAATTAAAACTTTAACGTCAATTTCTTTTCCTCTGTTTCCTCTACACTGTACCTTCTTTCAATTCTGACAATAAGGTAAATACATAACTCTTCTCGGGCAGATGTCAAACTTTAATGGTGGGTCGCGATGGTTTCATACAAATATGTTGACCGTCCAGTCTAATTTAACCTACGCTTGTCAGTTTAACAAATTATGAAAAATTTCATCGTCCAAGTACTTTTATTAAAATAACTACCATAAAGAAGTTATTTGGTGTCGAAATTACATATTGTAATAAGAACAATTGTTTCATTGAGATGTGAATATGATCAGGATTAATATTCAATTGTAAGTAACTAGGGAGTAACAATCGTTGGTTTGTTTACATTATTGCCGGATTATATTGAAGGATGGTAGGTAGGCATACTATGAATTTACTTACGCACGTTATTAAGGCAAGTAGGTAAGTTACTTGAAGTGAAATCACAGCGCAATGAATAATCAATCAAACAAATACAAAATAACTGTGTTCACTGCAGTTTATGTTCCACTGGTGACAACAGCCAAACTGACTGAGCGCAATAAGTGCGGTTCGGGGTACGGCACGAAAACATACGAAAGTAACCGAATGCTAAAATTCGAATGATAAAATCGGCGGCGACGGGTGGCAGCCCGAAGAGTTTTTATACTCGCCATCTTCGAATATTTTGAACTTTTCGGGGGGGGTTTGAACCCCCAAAACCCCCCCCTTGGCTACGCCCGTGTATAATGCCAAGTGTGATTAAACGAAAATGTAATACATTTTATCACCGTCCTAGAAAAGACACCAACGCGAGCATAATTCATAAACAGGTACGTTATTATACGGTATAACATAAAATCGCAGTAACAATACTTGTGGTAACGTTTTCGAGGTAAAGTAATACCGGTGAAACAAAACTCCGACGTAAGGCGATTATCACACGGGAGGCGGTTTCCAACCGCGGCGGTAGCTATCATATACTATGATACTGCGATACGCTGTTTCTTCGATGATTCTTTAGGCGAATCGCACACTGAGGCGGTTTCTGAAAATGTACTAGAAATACATAGTGCAAGGCTAGCGCGGTTGGCGGGCAACCGCGTACCAGGCGGTAGCCGCCGCCGCGCGCGGCTACATACATTTCTAGTACATTGCATTTTCAGTGTGCGATTCGCCTAAAGAATCATCGAAGAAACAGCGTATCGCAGTATCATAGTATCGGCAAATAGTCACCGAATGTAACAATTTTCGCAGAATCATGTTTCGAAGTCAAGTAAGTAGTCGGAAGACTAACATCACTTTACAAGAATTATTCCAATTACAGATACCCCGTTGCTTACCTACCTATATACATCAATAGATGTAGCTATGAATTTATATTTTGTTTACATTATTATTCAATTAATCAACCAAAAATATGTATTCAAAGTAGGTAGCACTTGTACACTTTTCGAAGGTTTTCTTTTTAGTCTGCTAAATATGGAATTTATCCTACCACTGGGAACTTCACACAAATTAGATCTAATTAATAATATAATACCTTACTTACTTCATATTAGGTAGACTAAAAAAATCCATTCGAAAAGTGTACAGTAAATCTAAATTTACTCAAAATGTACATAGTTTACATAGTTTACAGTGCACCATCGCCGATGGCCGTCCAGTGGCGTTCATTTGTCATGCGGCGCAAAGTACACTTTATCATTAACGCTAAGATGCGTAAAACGACGCGCCTAGTGACGGTACGTTGATCGATATCGATGGTAGTAAACACGTGACCTTAATTTGATAGGTAGTTAGTAGGCACCCCTACTCAATATGTATGAAATTCAGATAAGTACATGTTTTATTTATGAGTCGCAGTATTTTGAACTGTTAATTCGTAAATAAATTAATTACGTAATTGTTTCAATACTTTTTATTAAATAATTTTCTAAATCGATACTTATAATACAATGAATGACGTTTTTGTGTGTGGTGACGAAAATGCTCAAAAAATACGCCCCCGTATCTCTGAGCATAAAAATATTAAAAATCGTATGATTAAAGAAATGTAGGTATCGTCGCAGGATCATATTGTATAAAAAAATAGAAAACGTATAAGTTGACTTTATTATGCAGGCGGTGCACAAAAACTTTCAGAACTAAGATTCTCATCACACTTAATGTAGTACACCCAACATAAAGAGATCTCTTTATGGGGTAAATTCGTATATGTACATGTTTCTAATTATATATGATGTATTATTGTTATAATTATTACTACAATAGTTTACAAACAAAGAATAATAAATCAGATTTCTAAAACTAAATACATTTACCCATACAAAATTGGGCATTATGCTGACTGAAAAAGGTTAATTTTGGGCTTCACATAAAACTGGAGGCATGCGGCGTAAAAGTACCTATCGTAATATGTCGAACTAGCGAAACATGAGAGGCACAGCACTAGCCTGCATCTGTGTCAGATGCGCGGCAGGTGTCGCGCAGGCGCAGGTGACCGCCATACTGCCCGTGCAGCCTGCCTGTTCGCGCCAAAATCTTTAGCACTTATGCAGGTAGCCAGTTAGGTAGGTACATTATCTACTCAAAACTCTCGCCAAATTGTTTTAAACAAAGTAAGTTTGTGAATAATGTGCGAACTGTGGATGTATGAAAATAACAAAATCGGTTATAACGTAATTTTTTTCGACTAGGACAAAGCCGAAAGGAGGATCATGATTTTAGTAAGCTTTGAGAAATTAGTTTCAGATTAATAAAGTAAGACACAATATAAATCGAAAGTAACGAAAATACTCCATAGTTGTTGCAATTCGATTAAATGAGAATTTTAAAAAGTTCTGCGTAGAAAATTTGTAATATTGCATCATTTCAGTTCTTTCATAACGGTATGTACAGCAGCTACTGACATTTCAAGTGTCAATTGTACATAAAGGTCAAACCCTGGCCTTGGGCCGCAACGCAGGACTGTCTCCTATCGTCCACTGATGTTAACTGTATACCAACCAGCTATTACGAACCTCGCAGAAAGTCGTGCCTATACGATAGATAGGGGATCCGAACAATTACCTATATGTCAAATTGTCAATGAAATATTCCAGTTCTAAAACTATGTAAGAGCAAGTTGTTACTTTGAGAAAAGTTGTTTAGTATGATGACATTTAAATTTCCGGGTTGGTATTTTTAGGTTCTGTAGGTATAGGTATATATGTCGCAGTAAGATAGTTAAATCCGTGATATAGTTATATCCCTAGCTAGGGATATAATTATATGCCGGAACATAGTAATACGTAAGATGTTTATAACTATCTTACTAGGGGTAGGGATATAACTGTAACACGGCAATTCAGTAGTAAGATAATTATATCACTAGATTAGTCAGTGAAATAGTTGTTTAAGGATTGAAGGAAGATTAGTTACTTGATTAGTTACTTATTTACTAGATTTTAGTAATTTCATTACTTTTTACTGTCATAATTTGTTGATTCTATACTCAAATATAAAACAGATTATTTTATTAATGTTTATAATTTTAAGTACTACCTACTTATCGTCTTCTTCTTAACGTGTGGCACAATTTAACCGTCCTATCCACAAGGTATACACGGTGGTTGCCTGGTGTTACACTTAGCATCACCCGCCGTCATGTGTAGTAGGGCATTTAAAATTTACACCTACGGACGTGTGCAACGCGACCATCATACACAACTAGAAATCAGATGTGCAGGTTTCCTCACGATATTACCCTTCGCCGTTAAAGCAGTAGTCGGTATGAAAATGCACGTAAGTTTCGAAAAACTCATTAGTGCACTGGCCAGAATTTGAATCCGCGACCTCTGGTTAGGAGGATAAAGTCACTAACCAGAGTACTACTTGTTTGTTTGCTTTGTTTGTGAGATTTTCGTAATAAAAAAGTTATTTTATTGGAGCTATTTATTTAAAATTAGTACCAGTTGTGCAAATTAAAGAAAATATACTTATCTTACTAGATTAGTTTAGTGAGATAGTTATATAACTAGATCGTGCTCGTATTATAGTTATATCCCTAGTACGATAGTTATGAACCGCTGTCATATAAGTAAATCCCGGTATATAGTTATATCCCTAGGGATCCCTAGGGATATAACTATAGTACGGCTTTGACTATCTTACTGCGACATATAGGTAGATATTGTGCTTAGTCACATGACTCTGTAGTCTTTTGGTCTGACTAAATTAAATCATAACTCTATTTTTCTAGTCGGGTAAAACGGATTAAGATTTTACATAATATGTAATTTGATATATCAGATTTCTAGATATCTATATAAAAACTATAGCAGGGACTATTTATCCACTGTATTAATTATTTCTGGTTAGATAGCTAATACAATTCCGTTTGTAGTTCAGGTTAAGGTTCAATAAATTTACAAATATTGAAATACTATATACCTACATATGATTATAAAAGCAATTTCTTATCTGGCGCGAAAAGCCACTTAGAGCATTAAGTATGCCGTTATTCTGCATTTTACGAGTGCACATGTATACATACAATACACACACACGCACGTACGCACGTAAATGAACGACGAAGGCATGCATCTTGACTTGTAGGTTCCTTGTGATACAGTTTTTATTAAACACTTTTTGCATTTTTACCAATATATTTTTTTTATAATGCATATTTTTAAAATTTCTTCATGTAAAAATGCGAAAACATAACTTACCTCTTTTTAAATTTGAACATAATTTTACTCAAAACTGCCGGCGGCGCCCGCCCTGCGCTTGTAATATTTAGTATTCTTTGTTCCCAGTCCATTGCTGCGTCATTATTGCGGTAAACTAGTGCTTCACGCACATATTGCGACACTTTTTTAAAAGGATTAAACTTTGTTGGTGATCGGCGCGGCGGTATCTAAGGAATAATTACTACATATGAACTTCTTGGTATATCACTCGCAAATGCAAAAAAAATTGACGGTGCTCATGAAGGCGTTAATTATATCATTACTTGTAATGTATTATATGTAGGTAAAGATATAGAAAGGCTTACCCTGGCGTTTCTGACTCTCCAGCCAACCGGTTCGCACACAGGCTGAAGAACATAAAGAGTTCAAACCTCACCTCACTTAGGCAACTGAAAAACTCGTTATCTATCATTTATCTAAAACACTAACCATCAGTCAGTTGAAAGGATAAACCATTTTAAGTCTTAAATATTTAATGAATTTTTAATTTAAATATCCCTTACCTATGCGCTATGAATCTCAAAAAGATGCATCGAGGGCCGTGGGAAAAGGGCCTCCAGTTCTTTTTTCAAATCTCATTGTGCCTTAGATTACACCTGCTGGCTGCTAGCCGTTCGCAGCTTTCGACCCGGAGCTTTCGATAAAAAATCAGTACGTTGGTTCTTTTTTGAATGAACCCATCGTTTGCTTCGATATTCTTATGAGTATTTTATTTTTAAAGTAGTCGTGAGATACCGGGTATACTACGATTATTAAGTGGTAGAATCACGACGCGGTAATTTATTCTTTTTATGTGTATCACGACCGATGAAGGGTTATTGATCATTATAGACATCATAGCAGCGTCGAGCTCTGTTTTTATATACATACTTTTTTAATATGTTCATTGTATACATTAATTTACTGGTACGTATAGGAATTAAATTAGACCGATGTTTTGGAAAAAAGTTCGACAAAACTATTATCTTACCTACCAAATGCGCCCATAATTTGTGATAGATCTTTTATTAGAAAAAATTAGTAGCTTAAGTTTTTTTTAATACGGTCTACATGAGCCATGAGACAGTCACGTTCGCAGTTTGATTGACGAATCGAGCACGAACAAAAACTCAATATCAAGAGGAACCGACAAGTGCCGCAGTAACGGAGAAGCCTTTTAATCTAATTTATGTCAATTGGCTGCCAATAAATCTATTTACGTGGGACGCAAGTTTTTCAAACATAAAATTAGCCGCTCTTTCTCTCCATAATATATGCTTCTAATCTAGTAGGTTAACCCGTCAACGGTGGCGTGATTACATTTTTAATTTAGGGGGATATTTGTAATTTAAATAAAGATTCGACAATTTAAAATGTCGATGGATATCGAGATGGCACGGCAATGAGAATTAGGTGTCGAATATTTACGACATTTCATATCGCCGTATAAGGCTGCGACGACGGCGCACGCGCACCGGCCGTCATTACTGCAGACGCGATGATCACATTCCATTTTTAAAATTGGAATTTAATGTAAACGGCCGATCGACATAGCCTTGTTCTTACCAACACGGTATGTATGCCTATATTGTTTGTGTTGGAATACAAGGTACTTACATTCTGAATACTTGTTTGTCCTACGAGGGACTGTTCTAAAAAAGTGTAGGTCTAAAAACGGTTGTACATGTATTATACAATAACATAGATGTTAGTAAGCAGGAGCAAACCTGCAACATGCATCAGACCATTTGCAAAGTTTTTAGGCTCTTCCTGCATGAAAGGCGGGAAAGCAGGCGGTTCCGTTTCCGCCGGAAGCCGGCAGATGAGATTCGGTTGTTTTTGCGTGTGCGCAATCCTGCTGGTGGCGTTTCCGCTCCCGTCAGGTACGACTGAGACTGAAGGTGCATTTTGACCTTTCTTCTCATATTTCATTCAAAACCTTGCTATACTCGTATAAAAGTACGAATATTATGATATTTATGGAACCTAGATTGTTGAAACAGACAGACAGAAAACTTACTTTTACATACCATACTTTCTTACTTTTTTTCCATACATTTTTTCCTATATTATTTTGATTTCTCATGTTAATTTTTTAATGGAATTGAGAGTTTACTAACCAACTTTTTTGTAAAGTACTTTAAAATAGGTATTCCTTTTATAAAAATAAAATCAGTTTTTGAATTTAAAATAACTTTTCTGTATAATACATATACAGGATGTAACAGAAGTGTGTGACAATACTTCAAGGTTGGCTTTTACCCATCAAACTGAACAACTTTTGTTCTACAACTTTGTTGAAATAGCAAAATTTTTTTGGGTTTTTCATACAAATCGATCAGCTGGCGAACCAAGTTTGTATGAAAAGTCCAAAAAATTTTTTGCGATTTCAACAAAGTTGTAGAACAAAAGATGTTCAGTTTGATGGGTAAGAGCCAACCTTGAAGTATTGTCACACACTTATGTTACACCCTGTATAGTAATCTTAAAATAATTAGAGCTCGACATACTCTAGCAGAGTTAGCAAAGCTAAATCAGAACTTGATGCGCATGCACAGTCTCAGATGAAGGTGCTCAAACATGTGGAAGCAGATGGCAAATAACTCCGCCATACAGAACAAAGCACTTGTGCCAGACGTGTTATTTTTTCAAACACCATATGCACTTCTCGATCTTGAAATTAAATCTCTTTTTTTCTAAGCACGGCATATTTGCATCCGAGTGACACATGTCGTCTTGGAATATGGATTTACAAAAAATCCGGTGTTCGGGAAAAAATCGGGAAAAAAAGCTGACGAAGCGACAGATGTACGTAAAGAAACTAGATGAGCACGTGCCATCTGCCAAATCTCCTTAGAAACGCACACACAAGACCCGAATAGACTTGTATGTGCACAAAAAATCCTACCTATAAGGAAACGCACACCAGCACACAAGTGTGCGATCGATCAAAGAAGTGCGCACGCGTCGTCTGCGGCAGATGGTCCGATCTGATTGGTCGACGTTGTTTGATTCCCGGACTTCCGCACAATAGCGTGATAAGGAATATGACTTATTGGCAGTTGTGTTGGTCTCTCAAGACAATTTATTTATGTTTAGAGGTAGCCATTTGTGCTTCTCGACACTCTGCATGCATGCATGGCAACAATTGGACCGTTTAATCCATTTTTTTTGTTAATGATTGATGATGATGACTAGAAGCCACTCTCCTTCAGTTCCTGAGAAAGTCTGCTTTTTAGTCATCTTTCGTGTCGCCTAATAGACAATTCGTCACGATTTCTACTTTCTATCATTTGTTTTAATGTATCATTTGACTTTTATTATCTTCTATCAATGCAGGGTTAATTAGGTGGTTTTTAATTTAATAGTGGCTCAGTGGGGCTTGCGTGGCCGCCTCGATCACACAGGTTAACTGACTACCAAGACTGTTCTTCGTAATGCAAGTTAGGTCGTTGGTGCCAGCTGCTATCACTAGATGGCGGTCGTTAATCAATGACACTGAGGTTGTCCTCTAGCCCCATAACCTTCACCAATCCGGACTCTTCTTTTTCGTTGATGGTTTTTTTTTATTTTTACTTTATTTTTTGCGCTTGGACTCCAAGTGTGGAGTATTGTCCAGCTGCGAGGTTGTTAACGCTTACATATTTTGGTACCTAACTCTCAGTAGTATAATAGGTATCTACTCCGAGCTGTAAGTAAAAAGTCTACTACTTTTAATTAAAGTAGTTATCGCTAACTTGTCATTTTACAATATTGTGAGCAGCAAAGCCCTGAGAATCGCGCATGGTAATATGTATTTAAGAATTTAACGCTGCTAAAAAAAAATCCTTTTAAAAAAGATGAATAGACTTAGATTCATCTTTAAGAAAGCCTTCCTACCTGAACGAATACGGCAGCTGCAATACTTAAATCGATCCCGTTTTGTGTTTCTTTCCTGCGTTGGCCGTCACTATATTCTATCCGTCTTATTAATACTTAAGATGTAAAGACTTAAATTTTAAAATGTTCCATAAACAAAATATGTCCGAGAATCAAAATATGTTTACTTGAAATTATTAATTTTATATAAATTAGAACTCTTAAGCAAAACAGCAGAATTTTGAGAAACAACAGAGACAACCAGTAGTTAAATATCATTAATACAGAGACATTATAATAAAACAACAAAATTGTATCATCAGAAATATATTATAGGTTCTGCTACAATATATATGTACTTGGTTTTCAGTGAGCTGTGAAGTGTCAGTAGGTAGGTAGTGAAGTGATATAAAAATAAATCCATCTATTACTTTAGTTTCATCCTGGTGACTACCTATTGGAGTGAAATGATTATCACATGACATTTATGTAAAATCATATACACAAAGAAGCGATACACAATAATACCTACGAGAACTTTGCAGACGAAATCTAAGATTTAAAAAAAAAACAGTACAGAGAACAGCTGACATAGCACACGTGCACCCACAACTATTTGCATTTTTTTGGATTAACCAAGGAAAAACTATCCTTGAGGATTTGCGCAAGATATCGTGGGAACGCAGGCTCTTTAGATAGACACACGTGCTCCTTTACCTGGGTACAGGCAACAAAAGCTATTAATAATAATCTCAAGAGATGTTGCATTATGTGCATTCCTGCAATGCGCGACGACTGTAAAATAAGACCATGTAATTTTTAATAGCGCATACAAGATACAGACTAAAAATACTTACAGGGAAAAATGCAAAATATAAAAACACTAACATCAAAATTCAAAAGCGAATTTGAAGGAATTAGTGGCCTCAAAGCTTGGATGGCCTGGATACTGAGTTATGTTGTAGCATAGTACGTACATACACATTAGTACATACAGTTTGGACAATCTAGCCCTCTTTAAAGTTGACCTCAACCTCTGCGGGTAAGATTCGGGGACGGTTGCTTAGCGCAAGCCATTTTGTTATGTAATTGTTTCACAATTGTTCATTTCAGTTGTCATTGAATTGTTTTTTTTTTAGTTGTGGACATATTTATTAGCGTAGTTCAAGCGAAATGTCTCGTCCATACAAAAGACATCATCGACCGGTTAGATATAATGATGATTTTGAAGTCGATTAAAACATGCGATATGTTTGATAGATTTTAAAGTAGTTTCATGGAATTCCAATGTAATGCTTCATTCCATATTCCATGGCTAGATCTAAGCAATTGCACAAATATATAACTAGAATCACAATTTACTTTGTGTGAAATTGTAAATGTTTCGACATTCGTCTTCCTTTTAATATTTTTTTTATTAAAACTAAGGTTAATAGCCGAGATTAATTGGTACAAAAAAAAATCACGCTATTTGTCGCGTGCTGTAAATGGTTAACCTGGTCTCAAATTCGGTCACATCGTTATCCAGCGCCCGAATCAAACGCTAAAAAGAGTTAACTAGTTATAGTCACAAATAAGTGTGAAGAACTATTGCCCCGCACGCAACGTTTCGGTAACAGAATTAATTTTAATGGGTTTATTGTAGCGAGCCATAACAGTTATTGGTCGAAATGAGCAGTCTCCTCGACATTATAAATTGATCACACTCTGCCAGGTCTCTGTAATTGACGCCGCCTTAAAATATAATAAAACTGGGTATTTTCCTCACTAATTAATTGTTTCATATAATGTATCTTGCCTTGTTGATAGTGTATTGCTAAAGTTATATGGTATTGTTCTTTATAATTTAATTTATTCTCATGAAAAACGTATAATGTAACTAACTGTAACGGGGTCGTGTCTGCGCGTGGAATATTTTTTTAAGTGTACCGACAAATTAATAAATTTAAATAGGCATATCGTCGACGCGAACAAAGTTTTGTCATATAAATATATTAAAATAATCAAAAGTAAGACCGAAATTTAGATTTTGTGTAATGTAAGTTATGAAAGCGCATTATGACAGAGAACATACAGAACATACTATAAGATGAAATAGTAAGGAGGCTGAGAGGTATAACTTTTAGGTCCCTTTTTAATGTAAGATCTTACGTACTACAAACAAAACTAACTATTATGTAATCTATGCTATACAGATGCAATCAAAAAATATTTCTATCCGGGGAATCCAAACAAGTCATAGAATAAACTAAACGAAGTCCTTTAGTGGAACGATCTCACTCAATACAATGGGACAATGCAAGGACAATTTTCGTTCACTCTATTAACGCGCCATTACAATGGTAGTTACAAGACATTTTGCTAGTTATTCGTGTATCAAAGACTTTATATCCAACACCGTACAGATTAAACCGCTATAATAATAGTATGTGTAAAATCACAGTTAATTTTGGCAAGCTTAGTTGACTGTTTGGTACTACTTATATATTAGTCGCTGTCTTCTTTAGATAAAGCCAACTAATGGCAATAAATGGTTCTTAATATATGAAGCATTCCTACTGATTTGCATGATAATAATCACGAGATTTCAGGTCAATTAACTCTATGAAAAATTGGATGAGCATGCATTACACATGTACGGCGACGACGGCTACGGCTGCCGTGCCGTGGAGCCTGGCTGCCGACCGCCACCATTTTTTATCCTTTTTTGTTCCAAGGTGTTCTTTTTATTATTCTATTATAAAAATATGCATATGTATAATTTTTAAAGATACTGTTAAAAGAATATGAATATATATTTGATGAGAAGCGTCATTATCTTTGCCTTTACAGTAGTAAGGGAGTTAATTTATTATACTCACGTAAGAATTGATTTTAGGGGTTTCCAACCTAAATATCAAACTAAAGTACAAAAATTTGTGTTTCTTATGCTAGATATACAGGGTTTGAATTTTTGCGTTTGAATTTTTAAGAGGTTACTCAGAAACAAGAATAGAATACAGGAAAAATGTCACCACACAGGGCAAACTTCTCTGTGATGAGCAGAATTGTTTGCTCTGAGTCTGGGTGTATTATATCTATAAATATATGTCATCATCATCATCAGCCTGTATTAGTCCACTGTTGGACATAGGCCTCCCCCAAGGCACGCCACTTATACCTATCTTCGGCCACTCGCATCCAGGTGTTACCAGCAACCTTGCGCAGATCATCGCTCCACCTAGCCGGGGGGCGTCCCACGCTACGTTTGCCCAAACGCGGTCTCCACTGTAGCACTCTGTTTGTCCACCGGTTATCAGTTCTTCAACATACATGTCCGGCCCATTGCCACTTCAGTGTGCTAATTCTCTGAGCAATGTCGGTTACTTTGGTTCTTTGGCGAATAACCTCATTTCGGATTCGGTCGCGCAGAGAAACTCCGAGCATGGCTCTCTCCATGGCACGCTGTGTGACTTTGAGCTTGTGGACTAACTGTACTGTTAGTGTCCACGTTTCGGCGCCATATGTCATCACGGGTAGGACGCATTGGTTGAAGACTTTTGTCTTCAGGCATTGCGGTATTGGCGACGTGAATATGTGACGAAGCTTTCCGAATGCTGCCCAGCCTAGCTGTATTCTTCTAGTGGCCTCCCTCTCGAAGTTGTTTCTACCTAACTGCACGATTTGCCCGAGGTAGACATATTCTTGAACAGTTTCGAGAGGTTTACCCTCGACTATAACCGGACTCGGGACGATGTGTTTATTGAACATGACTTTAGTCTTGTCCAAGTTCATCCCAAGACCAACCAGTCGGGAAGCAGCATTAAGGCTATCCAGCATATCCTGTAGGTCTTGTAGTGATTCTGCCATTATGACGATATCATCAGCAAAGCGAAGGTGTGAGATGTGTTCGCCATTGACATTTATGCCACGTCCTTTCCAGTCTATAGTCTTGAAAACGTATTCCAACGCATTTGTGAACAGTTTTGGGGATATGACATCCCCCTGCCTCACTCCTCGATGCAGTTGGATGGGTTTTGATTGACTATTCTGTATTTGAACGGCCATAGTGGCGGCGTCGTAAAGGCATCTCAGCACTTCGATGTATCGCCAGTCAACTTGGCATCGCTGCAAGGACTCCATTACAGCCCAGGTCTCGATGGAGTCAAATGCCTTCTCATAGTCCACAAATGCAAGACACAAGGGCTGATTGTACTCCTCTGTCTTCTGTATAATCTGCCTCACTGTGTGTATGTGGTCTAGAGTGCCAAAACCTCCTCGAAACCCAGCTTGCTCTGGTGGTTGGAATTCATCAAGCCTACGTGCGAGTCGGTTTGTGATGACCCTCGAGAACAGCTTATAGACATGGCTTAAAAGCGATATCGGTCTATAGTTCTTTAGAAGAGTTTTATCACCTTTCTTAAAGAACAGGACCACGATGCTTCTATTCCACGCCTTTGGAGTTCTCCCGTTTTGTAAAGCGACATTGAATAGATTCTGAAGCCTACTGATTACAGGCTTACCACCTGCTTTCAGTAGCTCAAATGATTTTAAATATGTGTATGTATATCAGTCTCTGGTTCCCAAGATACAGGGAATCCTAGTTTGGGGCCAGATGACCGTGTGTGATTTGTCCCAGATATTATTATTATTATTATGTTGAAACATTCGCTATTAATTACTTTTTCATATTCCCATACTGAATCTTAATAGTGAATCAAGAATTTGTAGGGAAAACTGAAAAAAGTTGTAGATCGGATTTGTTCATATTTTTTCTGTATTCTATTATTGATTTTGAGTAACCCCTTAAAATCTCAAACGCACTTTTTTATCACCTTTTATAAAATAATTATGGTTCTACTTCTTAGTCTCTATCATTGACCTTGCAATTAATAAGTATTTTATAGATTTGATTTTGAAGAATAGTGCAGTTTGAGACATGCATCCGATTTTATTATGTGGTGTCTTTTAGAGTTTTTATATTTGTGGAAATTTTAAACTAAAATCGGTAATTTTGAAAAATGACATCTACAAATGTTAAAATAATTGTTAAAAATTGGTAAGAAGAGGCCGTGGCAAGGTACAGAGTGACAGTTATTTCATTGGAACTTTAAAAATTTAGTAATAATCAGTTTTTTGCGCAACTTTCCAGTACCCTGGCGTAGAATTGAACCAACAATGAGGTTTACCCCAGCGAGCGGTAGTGATCCGAGTTATTTTTTCTTAATTCATCGATCAATATCTCTCGGTGGCACACAATGAGACGACTGCGGCCCTCGACCACAACAACTGACTGTTGACCCAAGATCATATCGGTTTCACATCGCTTTATGAACCATTGTCGAGGTGATGGCAGGATGCATCTTCGAAATGAGAAAAAAGAACAATCCATAAACTCTAACGGTAATCCCATTCTCGTATTTGCTCCGGAGTTCTCCCTAAAATTCATAGGCATTCTTATTCTTTGTAATATGGTACAATTTACAATAAGGGTAAAGATAAAGGTACCTGAAAAAACTATTTTTTGACTGACATGGCAATACAAAGGAATAAGAATGAAGATAATATGTACATATAATCAATTCATATTTAAATGATTTCATAAGTAAATTCAAGGAAAGAAAAACACAATGCAGATTAAATAATAAAATTTTATACATAACATGGCATGTCCTGGTTTATTTTTAAATGTTGCATCCGAGCATGAGGAAAGCAAAACACCAGATGCAAGCGGCGCGCGGCGGAGGCGGCAGGTACACAAACAGCCAACTTCATATTGCTAATAAATGAACAAACTGGACAGGTGGGATAGTCCTTATTCGTCTCCGTCTCAAGAACGAGATGCGACTAACTACAGCCTTTTAAATTTAGTCGAAATATGTCCAAAACCACAGCTTGCCGCGACAGATGTAAGGCACCGGCACACAAGGAAGCCTTAAAAAAGGAGCACGTGCTCGTCGAAAAAAAAAATTGCATGCGGGCACAAGTTGTCTGTTATATTCACCTATAGGAAAAAATAGCGACGAACGTGATTTCATGAAACATTCCTGGGGATTGCAAACATCTGCCCTTAACAACTTGCAGAGGTTTTGGGGAACGTGTGTCCTGCTAGCGTATTTCTGAATTGCGTGTTTATCCACGTTTTAACAGTTTAATAAAATTTGAAGCACTAAACAACCAAAATATTGGACCGGATACAATGCGGATCTCTTTTGATATCCTCGCACGAAGCACGCACTCCTCACCGTCACCGAGGGACCACCCACCGCCCTCCGAGTCCCTCCGACGCCGCCGCCGCACCGCTATCAACACCACGTGTCGGTAAACAAAAGGCACGATTTTGATACGGGCACGCTGATGGACTGACTCCCTTCCCAGAGGAAACTCTGACTGATGAAAAGTAACTAAGTGTGTGAAGTGATATAAAATTTATAATTAATTCTGTTGCTGGCAATTGCAGGTGTACATATGTTGGTAATACATAAGATAACCAGTTAGCTATAATTATAATAGTTACTTTGGTAGCAAAGGCGGTTGACAAATTGCTAATAGTTAAAAGACATACATAAATGATATGTAAAAGATATCGGAATCGACCAACCGAGTAGCCTTTAGTATAGTTATCTAAGTCACGTGGCTTCCTAGTTTATAAACTAATTTGTAATTATTTAATTTAATTAGGTATAATAAGATCCTTTCAAAGCCGAGATACATTATGCAGATGTGTTTAAGAAAAATGATATAAAGAGAGCCAATAGCAAGGAGTTTTGTCGTTGGACCATGATATAATATCTTTATTGTTTTTAAGTTTTATGTAAATTGGTCACAAAATTTTGTCAACTTTGTATGGAGCATGGTATGTTTGTGGATCACTTTTTTGTCACCATGGCTTCCATACAAAATTTCGCGATATAAAAAAGTTTTGGAATGTATTTATACACTTTCATTAGGATGCCCGCATAAAGCCTCATTTTTTAATTTCGGCTCCAACCTTTTATATTATCTTTTTAGGGTTCCGTACCCAGAGGCCAACGGGACCCTATTATTGCGCCTCCGCTGTCCGTCCATCCGTCTGTCTGTCAGCGGGCTGTATCTCATGAACCGTAATAGTAAGACAGTTGAAATTTTCACAGAATGTGTATTTCTGTTGCTGCTATAACAAAAAAATCATAAAAATAAAAATAAATTAAAAATTAAAGGGTGTTTTTTGACGTTTTTTACTCAATCTTAATAATGGCAACAGGTAGTAGACACTTGAAATACTCACAGAGTTTGTACTGCAATAGTAAAAAAAAAATTAAAGGGGTCCCCATACGAAGGACGTGTTTTTTGAAATTTCTTGTACGATGGTACGTAGTTGGCCGGTTTTTTAAAGTAAATAACAGGCAATAGAATTAGTACTTTTACTGAGGTCATGATTAATATTTTTATGTTACAAATACTGATTAATTGCGGAGACCCAAATTATATTTTATTTATTAAACAAAAATAATGCTAAGAAATAAATACAAAAATAAGGTAAGAAGGTTGTATGGAAGATAGAAACAATTTATTGGGGAGACCACTAACTACGAACGACGGATGTGAAATTTGATATAATATGTATAATCCCGGAAAGTGGTGTCTTGTCCCCGTTGATGCGGCCTGTCTTCTCCTCCTACAGGTAGGTATGGTGCAAGGAAGGGACTTTAGGGATTTGCTACTAATTGATATAAATGCATCAATTGAATTACTTATCTTCCTATGTTAATAAATATTATATAATCTATCTATAGCTACGTGACCTAACTATGAAACTAAATTATAAATGAACAACAGTTACACGTCCAACACTTCCATACACTTTAAAGGTAAAAGGGATGAAATGTCGCGAAGAACGAAAGGACGAGAACTTTTTGTTTTTCCTCTTGGTTAATTACTGAGGACGCCATACGCAAAGAGCTGCGGGTCCCGTTACTTCATGTACAGGTGCGAGTCGCGCACGCGTCAAAAAGTACCTACATGCACTCTGCGCGCGCGCAGGCCCCAGGCCGCGACGTGTTTGCCACTCAGTTTTGACCACATTATTCTAAATATAGGTAGGGAGAGAAATAAGAAAGTACACTACGTAAGTTGTTATAACCTCATTATTAAAACAAGACAGGTGTTATTGATAAATAAGAGAAAGAAGAGAATATTAATATTGATTAAGAAGATACGATAAAGTTCAAAGGGTTAGATTAATCTTGAACAGAAAAAAAAGTTTTACATCGATAATAATTTTCAATTAAAGCGTAGGCATTGAAATATAATTATCGAATAAATTATGAAGTTTTATGCAACTGCAAATCCAACAAAATCGTATAAAGGCATAGGTACGTGCTTTTCGTACACGTGAAGCGTATTAAAACCTATCCCAAAATAACAATTGGCTCTAGGTAAAGAGAAGTAACAAATATTACCCATCAAAAGAACCAGTAGCTTGAGATCATTAATTTTGGAGGCGCATCTGCATCGTCTTGACATCTGCCTCTACGTTTTAAAAGGAGTTGCAACCCTTTTACGAAAAAATCGTTGTTAAAAAATAAGCCTTATCCCTTCCTTCATCCCTTTACAATTCTTCTGCTTGAGGGGCCGAAAACAGCCGAGTCAGGATCAGAACGAATGCAGCGAAATAAAGATTTCTTCTAGGATTTAAAAATAGAAATCGACTATACAAGGGTAACCGAATAGGTGTAGAACCTAATAGGACCTAACTTAGGGCTTGTACTGTATCCATAAAGTTATGTGCTAGCACTTTGCTGAAATCACAAAAAAAAACATTTGGACTCTTCATAAAAAATATGTACTCGCCACAGCACCAAAAGAAGGCTAACATTTTTCAGACCGTTTTGTTTGGCTGATTGTGACATAGATTTTGAAGTACGACACGATGTCGTTAGATTTGATGCGCTGTATACCACAGAAATAATATGTTAACCAGTATGGAATCTATTATTGGTGAAATCGGTGAGGTGATTACCAATTAGCCCAATATTTCCCCAGTGATCCTGAGCAGTTTGTAAATACCCCTGGTCTGGGCCAATCAGCCTCGGCAGGCCCGCCACAGCCTCGGAGCCGTGCCGGCAGTGGCAGTGGGAACGCCACCTGCCTTTCGCGTTATTTACGTTTTTTGTGGGCAAGGTGTTTGCTTTTCGAGTGTTCAATTTCGGTGCTTTAGATTTCTTACAAACTTCAAGATAAAGATTGAATATAACTTAGTTTGTACTTGCATCATTCTACAAAATGAACTTATTACCCTGACATAACAGGAGGATTGTCTATTATAAATGTTGCCGTGTGAAGGGGCAAACTCTTGTTAGGTAAATCTTATCGTAGCCTCACAACTGTCAATATTCGTAATAAAGTTTCCGTGTCGTTTTAAAAACTATTTAGTCAATACAATATAAAATTTTCTTTAAATTTAACATTATAATTGATGTGAATACATCTACACCTACTCCACTATAAAGTTATGTGTGACACTTTTATAATGTATCTAAGTAAGTATTAATAGATATGTTTTAATTGAATTCAGTTTTTAAATACCATTGCAATAAAAAATAAATACTATAGCAGCTATGTAATAAACATTCTAGTAATGCCTGATTTGCATGTTTGAAAAAAATATTAAAGGGCTGTTATTATAAAAATAATGTTATCTATTAGGTACATAGGTGAGCGGCAGGTAGGTAGGTATGCTAGAAAAACGTAAGTATAAGTATTCTTTTATGCAATATGCAGCACATTTATAGAAAACGCCAAGAATAGCTTACGAAAATGAATAATAATTCAATGATGTCTACGTGAATGCAACTTGTTCGGTGGGCGCACAAACATGGCCAAGTATTTTATTAAAATGAATGTGAGTTAACAAGTTATCATCAACGTAGAGGGTAACACATGCAGCAGAATTTCATGAACGAATCGTTATCGCTTCTAGTTACATTTTGTGATGAAGGAAAGACGTCCACTTCTATCAGAGTATTGCCAGTTCTGCTAACTTCACGGCATGTGTTAAGAATTGTTTTAATTCTCCAGATTAAGGTGTAAAGTATACATATAAAGAGTGTCAAAAGACCACTCGCACTTCAACAAGATGTTATATTCATGAAACTGAATATTTTCCTATGTATTTTTGCTATAGTTAAGAAATAATTAGTCGTTTTCATAATTTCTTAAATGCTATGTTTAAATAAGTATCAAAAGTTGACTGAAAGAGATAAGTACCTTTTAGGAATAATTACATATACAGGATGTAACAAAATTGGTGTAGGACCCGTTAACTGGGGATTCTACTTATCACACAACATTTCATACAAATTGAATATCTGTTTTGCCATTTTTGTATGGAGAGTCCAACATTTTTTTTGCGATTTGAGCAAAGTCGTAGAACAAAAGTTGTTCAGTGTGATGAGTAGAAGCCCCAGTTAACGGGTCCTACACCAATTTAGTTACACCCTGTATACATTGACATAAGATCTTGTTATAAATAAATAAATAATAAATATCTGGGACAAATCACACACGGTCATCTGGCACCAAACTAGGATTCCCTGTAGTATGGGAACCAGAGACTGATATACATACACATATACGTTTTAAATACATACATATATCGATTTAATACACCCAGACAACATATCTGCTCATCACAGAAATGCTTTCCCTGGGTGGGGATCGAACCCACGACTCCCGGATTAGTAGTCAAGAGCGCTAACCACTGAGCCACCGAGTCAGTGGATTGTTTGTTTGTTTGTAAACTCTTTATTGCAAATAGAAATGAATGTACAAAACTTAAAAGTAACTGTAAAAATACGCAATGGCGGACTTATCCCTTACGGGATCTCTTCCAGTCAACCTTATATGTTGAAAGGAATTATATTTAAAAGTAGGAGCAAAGTCACCAACACAACATAATAAAAATTAAGGAACTATTGTTAGTATCTTGTTTTGATATATTTTTTTACAGTGATGTCCAAGTGCCATCAATCCTTATTTTTGTCTTTTAATCGGACCTGTTAGGCAGCAACATAATATACTTACAATATTTTACTTATTTTTATAGGTTTTGGGCATGGTGAGCGGAGTAGATCGTGAAGGCAATATGGCGGCGCCGGCGCGGGCAGGTGATCAGCGGCGCAGCTGCCCCTGCGCGGGCGCATCCAAGGTTAGGAGCTCCCCCGCCGCGCCCCGCGCCCCCCTAGCTGAGCCAGGCTGGCCTGGGCTCCGGCCTGCTCGATAAGCGATAGTCATGTAATGTGTATAGCAGCCGGATTTCATACTGAAGCAGATAACAAGAAACATCTACAAAATATTACCCTCCTAAAGTATGCTAAAACTAGATAACAAAATACGCGTAATATGCTGGACTTATGATGAAACTGGATTTATGGTGTACTGAGGGGGATTTATTTCGCTTTTAATTTTTCCATTAAATAGCTCTCTTTATACGTCTCATCTCAGCGCTAAAAGTGAAGTGTTAGTGTTATTTTTCAGCTACAAAGTTTCTTCTAAAAAACGATTTATTTTCATTCCAACTGGTTCAGTAATTTTCGAAATGTCACAGGAATTCCATATTCATACATACAAATACTATACTCACTATTATAGAATACTACTCCTAGTACTAGACCAATTTAATGGAAGAACACAGAAGCTCCTTTTTGAAATCGCTTAAAAATGACGAGTGAGTGGGCATTAAATCCCCTTTAAGCTATGGAACCACTCAAAAGAAAATACGCAGCGTTTTGTCTTGTGAGGTTGGAAGTTATATCTAAAATCTAAATTATAGATTTCATTTGATTAGTAGTAAGTAGAGAAATGATGCATGATTATTTGACACCCAGTTGTCAGGACACCTTACAAAACTATGCATCTATAAGCTGTTATAAAGCCCTATCGGAGAAGAAAAAAAATTTCTCGAAAAATTTGAAGTTCTTTAAAAAAGGAATCATACGAATGTTTTGTTATTGCAATGTTTTGTTATTGCAACCTTCAACGCTGATACCATATCCTCGGTACCTATGAGTAATAAAATAAAATAAGATAGAACTTACGTATCATCATCGGATGCATGGACTAACAAATACTTGTTGGGGATTTTTGTATTTCTGGGTCCATACATTGAGTAGACTCAAGTTCGTGGCCTGGGGATGGGGGCATGGGGACTCTTGGACCGTTCATCAAACGGGCAGTGAATTATGCGTGACCGATTGACTTCGTAGTAGACCGGACGTGAACTAGGCCTGGTCAGTTTCAGTTACCTATTAAAAAGTAATTTTCTCATATTTTATGATAAACAAATGATTTTAAATGCTAATACAGTTATAATAGTTCAATGGAAATGATCCTATCATTTTAGTCTCAAATGAATTATTACAACTATCAAATGCTAAACTGCATGCCAAAATGAGCGATGCAGTATTATTTGCTTAAGCACTTTTATACAATATTTGGTAAGCGTCCTTTACACTCCAAATGACCGAATCGCTCGAAAGCACTGGCCCCGAGCAAAACGGCAACTTCCTACAACGCGTTCTGGCGGGTGCGCGCGCTAACGATGTGCCTTATGGAAGCCCCTGGAGAAACTGCTAAGAAAGAATATTGTACGTATGTATACTACTTTTCAGTACTTCTATGCGTACCTAACTTTTAAATGGAAACGAAGATTATGGATCTATTTCCATCTCGGAAGACTGCGCGTATATTTACGATGCCATGATGGGTACTACTGATAGTACTAGACCAACGTTCTATATTTAAAACGAAATATTAAGTAATTTTTCATCAATTTTCGCAACTTGAAAGCATTTTGTGATCGCGGACCATAATTTAGTATTTGCACGCTTTGGTTATTAATATTATGATAGTTTTCAATCTTATTACAGGCAATTCACACACAAAACCAGTAAGGTAGTAAATGTTGTGTTCGTTTTTCGTTGGTATATCAATTTTCTATCGCAAAACCTGAATAATGTATTACATATATATATATACAGAGATAGGCAAACAAAAACCATTAAATAAATATAATGGATGGGGCGATGCAGCGTGTAACATCGCGGCACATTATATTAATTCTATGCACACGAACATGCAAAAAGTTAAATCGCATTGAATTGTCATTAAAGGATTCAAAAAAGTTCAATCAATAAATTCAAACGATGATGATGGAGCTAAAAATAAAGCTATCAAATTCCTTTTGTTGTAGGTACAGTCATTTTCAAAATCACGTCCTACGTTTTCTAGTCAAATGCTAGATGACAGGTTCAGGAATAATGTAAAAGGCACTAAAATCCTCCCTACATATTACATTTGTACATTATTTTATTTGAATTTGATTCAGAATATTGATATCTCACTAATAATGTAATATAGCAGTGGACGTCTTTCGGCTGATAGATAGATAGATAGAATATAATATTATAAATGTGAAAGTATGGATGTTTGTTTGTTTGTTTGGTCCACTTTCACGCCGAAACTACTGAACGGATTTGGATGAAATTTGGTAGGTAGATAGATAAAACACTTGGCTAACACATAGGATACTTTTATCCCGGAAAACTTTAGGGTTCCCAGAGGAATGCTTAAAAACTTAAAATTTCCACTTTGTCACTAGATGTCACCTTCACATTTTCTTTCTCTCTGGACCCAATTGTGAAGTCCACGCAGACGAATCGCGGGCGGAAGCTAATCAAATATAAATAAGAATACACTACATTTTAAGGTAAATGAATATAGAACAATAACAATAATTCATACTATTAAAATGAGTTTACGTTGTGCCACGTTGTGCTTAGTCTTTTTTGATGTATGTAGTTCAGGCGACAATTCAGGAAAGGCGAGAGACGCTGACGTGCGTTCGTCTACTTATACCTACGTGGCTTCAAAGAACAAACAAGTAATTTATTTTTCCTAGCTTTTAGAATTCGCCTTCGACTGTCCATAATATTTCACGATCACGAGAATTGGGATTACTAAACGGATAAAAAGATGGAACAATTCGATAGTGTCAGAGGCGGCACCACTGTTGTCTAACAGACACCTTTATTTCGAACAAAAGTTGTTTTGACGGGCAGCTGTTGAAATTATTGATGTTTATATTTTGTGTGCAGTAATAATATTACAGAGATAAGATTCAACGTTATTTTGATAAGGACGTGTTGATGGTGTGATCCGACACGTTTTCTGTACAAAAATTTTAACATAATATTGAGTTGTTATTATATTGATTTCGCTTTTGTTATGAATTTAGAACCATTCACTTTTTTTATTTAGTTACAATAGAGTCCTATTAACAGAGCACCCCACAGACTCCGAAGACATGTTGATACATATCAATACATAAGTTTACGTCGAATTTAGAACATCACGTCACCTCGTATTGCAAGAAGAATTGTCATTGTCTCGTAAATCTTTCAAGATTGAAAGCGCACGCGTCGCATTCAAAACATCCAAATCGAAGTCATAGAGTGAGACATGACGTCACTTGTCTTCCAGAGCATCAGCTGGAATGCCTTGTTTTATAAACAAAGCAGTGTAACAATAGACATTCGGATGTGGACAAACAAACATGGAAAATATGCACTGACGTGCGTTTGTAGAGTAAAGCAGATACAGGAAGCGGATACATGAGACGATCATACGCTTGAATATGGACAATTAGATAGAAAATATTTTATTTACAGTTGCATACAAAAAAGAAAGAATATTGGGGATTTTATCCAGAATTTAATCTTTGCACAGAAGACAGACATACCTCTAGACCTGGCCTACTGTATTTTCCAAGTATTATTTCCTTGTATATAGTTCATCTGTTAAACTGCAACTTTCATATACAGACACTGAAGCCGATAATAACAGTAGATCACCGCAACAACAAAAACTCAGTCAGCAGTGAATAGTTCTAAAAACATACTCGTACTTATTAAAACACTTTTAAATTAAACCTCTTTCTTTCTCAGTAATAAATAATATACAGAAATTTGATAGAATAGAATAGAATAAAATAATTTTATTTGCAAAGAATACACGTATATACAGATGGTTTGCTTATTATAAAATTTCAGTATATTCCACCACAATATGGCATGCAAACATTTAGGTAGCCATTGCATCAATCACAATCATATTGCACTATGTTCAGAATCCATGAAAAATTCTCCAAGAGAGTAGCAGTAGCATAAAAATCAAAAGGTTCTGCAACAGTCACATTTAGGAATCTTCTAGATTACTCAAGATGAACGTTGATGTTTCTCTCTCTGCAGTCTCCATTGTCATGACGACGACGGTGGTAGGTGCGTTATCTTATTTGGTACTGAAGATCTCGCGGTATTTTGCCTCCAAGCATTATTGTTCTTGGCGTACTCAGAACAGCAAGTTTTGGTTTCAGTCATAGAGATCTTAATAATATACTTCAGCTCAGCGTGATGGCCATCAACCTCCTTTAATTTATCGGTTCTGTCAGACTAGTATTCATTTTTACATACATGGTAATAAACTGGTATATGTATATACTGCTCAAAAGAAATAAGGACCAGCAGGTTTTTTGTTATATCATTAGACCATCATTGTTAGACCTTACTTGTTTGTTTGTTTGTATGTTTGTAAACTCTTTATTGATAAAATAAAATATGTACAAAACTTTAACAGGAGTAATATACAATGGCGGACTTATCCCTTACGGGATTTCTTCCAGTCAACCTTATATGTTAACAGGAATTGTAGGTAAAAATGTCAAAGCAGGAGCAAAAGTCACAAACACGACTTGTTTAAACTTATATATAACTTAACTTAAATTTTGAAATATTATATTACTAAAGCATATAAAATATATATAGAATAAATAAATAAATATATATATATATATATATATATATATAACATACATACAGTAATATACATATACAATACATTTATGAGCTCAGGAGCCAGGGTTGGGACTCCACAACTAGCATTATTTACTTAGCATTATTTGAAACATTTATTAGCTAAAATTGTAATTGTAAACGATAGCATTAATTTATTAAAATGTAGATATTTTATTAAAACGTAAAAAATATATATTACTTACTTTTATTATTTTATTGATATAATAAAAATCCTGCTGGCCCTTATATTCTTTTGAGCATGATACACATATGTATCAGGGATACGACTGCTTCTTATTAACTTTAAACCTTTTTAACCGACTTCAAAAAAAGGAGGAGGTTCTCAATTCGTCGGAATCTTTTTTTTTATGTATGTTCACCGATTACTCGAAGACGCCTGAACCGATTTGGAAAATTCTTTTGTTGTTTAAAAGGGTATACTTCACAGGTGGTGCCATATAAATTTTATCGAAATCGATTCAGCGGTTTTTGAGAAAATCAACAAAAACATAGCAAATTGGAGTTGTTGCGATTGAAGTCGGTTGTTTTTAACGTATTCAGCGTGGTCAATTATAACTACTACAGTATAGGTAATATTAATTTTATCATATCACTAAATCAGCTTAGTGATTTGATCAAATCACTAGATTCGTTTAGGGATATGATAAAATGGTTTTATTATTTTTACATATCCCTTAGTGATTTGATCAAATCACTGATTTTAACATATCCCTGCGACATATACATACCTGCGAACCTCTTAAGTGATTCTATTCATGTAACTTAAACTTTTATGTTCTTTAACTTATTTAGCGATTTTTTTAAAAATATAGAATTCGATCAACTTGTGAGCGAAGCTTGTATGTACAAAAGGTCCAAAATCTTTTATGCGTTTTATATTATTTATATTAACTACTAATAATTCGCATGTATTTATAATTATGATAACCACTTCTTAATGTGGTAAACATATATCAGATCGTGTGTGTAACATCACGGTATTATATTAAGTTAGTGAACGGGCAAAATGCCACGGTATTAATTTAAATTATAAAGTACTATATTTGCAAACGGCTTTTAAAAACGTTTTTATATACAAGCCATTAGTTAGCGGCCACCCAATTAGAAAATAAATGAATAAACGTTCATTCGTTGCACATTTACCTATTTATTATAAACAAGTAATTGAAAGTAATTAAAATTAAAAATACAAAAAAAATTACAAGTTCTTGAAAAACAATTCGTAGAGTTCACGTGAATACCTTATTAGGTTTTCATTAATCATTTTTTTTAAATTAAAACAAACAGTTTAGTACAACAATAAAAACACTTAGTACATAGTTGAATTTATTATATAGAGAATGATGATATAATTTTAGTTTTACAGATTTGCTCAATTTGTTTGTCATTTTTGTGATATTAGCAAAATCCTAGAACAATAGCTGTTCAGTTTTACTTTAAAGTATTGCTCCACTGTATAACGCATGTTTTTATCAATTACTAAACTGGTCTGCTTTGGTAGACACACCTACAACTTCAGTTTTGTCCCTTCGTACCTCTATTTATCATTATAATACCCTAATTAAATATATCGCTAAAATTAATTTAATCAGAAACCACAACATTGGCAGCTCGTGCTCGGAACTGCCTAGGAACCTCTCAGATAAGTACCTACCGATATTATTAAAATCAGAAGATGAGATCAAGATTAATAAAGCTTAAGTTTTTTGTTGCATATATATTAATCTGTCACTGCAGTCTGTAATTATACGTTTCGGTGTCTGGGCTGCGAGATATTTTGGACCAATGGCATGTGTAGGTCATGGCGTGTGACGACATGATGGCAGCACAACGCTGGCCATTCATCTATGCTCTGCAAAATTCTGCAGATAATATCGTATTCGGTGTAACACAATTTCCATTGATGTTTCATATAGATAGTTAAAGGGTACACAAATCAGTCAAATAAGTTGGTCGTTAAACCATTTTTGGGTGAGCAGTGAATGTAGCCTGCCGTTCTTATCTGAAATTATTGGCAACGCAAGTTAGAATCGATCGCAACCCAGTTGGCAATAGTAGGTACCTAATAGAAAACTGTTACTCGTAACTGTTACCCATTTAAATGTTTCATAGTAAATATCCTGAAGTAAAAGCCAAATTTTGACTTTTTGGCGATATTGAGCGAAAATATGAAAATTGGTCACCTTCGTAAACAATATTTCAAATTTCAACAATAATTTCACAAATATTTGGCAGTTTTTCCCAAGGGCCCGCCGAGATTTATATTAAAAAATTATATTTGTCAGTTAAGTATTATAAAACAAATCCCTATAACTTTGTGCACTATATCTCTGTTGAAAGTTAATCAGATTAAACCAGTGCAGCGCGGTGCAAAAACGTGTGGAATCGTATTCGAGAATCGCAACCCTACACAACGGACCCTGCAACCACGAACCCCACCTGTCGTCGTCAGATTTTCATATTATTACAAGGCTTTGTTGCTACGTATCCGCTACGTACACTTTTAATATGCATGATATAAAAATCGCCTTATTTTTCTCTGCCGGATGGCATCCACTTTTGGATGTAGACCTTTCTATAAAGCACGGTTCGAGCCGTATGACCTTCGAAAACATTCTGCTACTTACTGCAATGCATTCAGCGCTTTTCTGTAATAGTCCATTGTTTGGTGTGGTGAATTATACAAATAAATTATTGTAGTTCCTAATATACGACTGAGGTTTAATCTATCCGATGATTTTCTAAAAATCAGAAGTCAGTTGACAATTTGCTATTCTTTGAAAAATCTACGTTTATTGTACATTCAACCACATTATACCATCCGCCTGCAGCATCACGTAAATAGTTTTACCTCAGTCAGATAGAATAACCGATGTAGTTCGTCGGCATAACATCGATATTTCGTACAAGTCGTGGTTGAAAACAAGCAACAATAGACCGCACGAGATTTATGGTCGGGGAGTCACAACAACTGAACGGTCGGAGTTCATCCAACGCCCGCCGCGGAAGATGCAGGGGATGCGAACACGAAGGATACGCCCGCCCGTTACTCTTATCGTCGAGATTTTTATTTGGTAATTATACCTACATGATGTAACAAAATTGGTGTAGGACCCGTTAACTGGGGATTCTACTCATCGTACTGAACAACTTTTGTTCTACAACTTTGCTCAAATCGCAGAAAAATGTTTTGGTCTCTCCATACAAAATTGGCAAAACAGATGCTCGTTTTGTATGAAATGTCCAAAATTTTTTTTGATTGAGGTAAAGTAGTAGAACAAAAGTTGTTCAGTGCGATGAGTAGAATCCCCAGTTAACGGGTCCTACACCAATTTTGTTACATCCTGTATATTTTTATTTAAGAGTTTCATGAAATACTTAAAATGAATTAAATATTTTCTCTTCATGTTTATTTGCAGTCAATCATCTTCATATGGACTTTTTTTTTCAATTGATCTTTCACACTAGCTTGATTTCTACTTGAAAATAAAGCACGTGAGAGGGAAAACAATATATCGAATTTTAACTGGAAGGTCCACTGTCACCTTTAGTTCCTGAAAAATGATTTGCGGGTTACCGCAAAAGCGTACAAACAGCGATCCATTGGCGAGGGGGTTGGTCCACTTTTGCCACAGGCACTATTGTACTGTATCTTGTTCACATATGTTTTTATCGTTTGTCTCAAAACTACATATTTAAATATAAAAAATAAAAGAAGAACAACAAAAAGTTTCATAAATAACTGAACTAAAAAGAATGTAGGTAACTTAGATCCTTCGCCTCTGTTCTACATTTTCATACGCTAGAAGAGAAAAAAGAGTGACAAAACAGAGCTGTGCCTAAAGCGTAACAATGGCGAAGTTCATTGCTCGCGTTGTTTACCGACTCTTTCGCTCGTTCGTTCACAATAACCATAACCAGACAACTTTTCTCTTTCCGAACGAATCAGAATCACATAACCACAATTTCGAGTGGTTTCTTTTTCTGCAGCGATACAATGCGGCTAAAATTGAATTGCCATTTATTTAAAGTAATGGTTACTTATATTGTTGGTACAGGTAGTTAGTATAAATAAATACTTCTAAATGTACAACTAGGTATATTCAGAGTTCAACTTTTATATTTTATGCTTCTTAACGACGATCTTATGTAAAGCGACGGATTTATACACACTTTCAAAGTTCTGCAGATTCCGTGCAATGAAACTAATAAGCTTTCGCTGTTTTCTCACATAAGTTATTCAGTGTTGCCTTTCACGGGATAATTAAACTAGCCAACGTTGAGATAAGCAATTACAGAAATGAAATTTTAAAATTCAACTCAAAATAAATACACAAATTAATAATGTTTGAATAGTGAATGTGATATATTATTGAAAACGTATTTCGCTAATATTTCCGATGATTGCTTTACCGACAATGGCATACCACCGACTTCGCATATCGCATAGGTAATCATGTAGAATGATAATATAATTCAGATATTAAATTATCATCGACATGGGAAACAATTCTCATATTATAAATACTTAAAACAGAAAATCACAGACTAATTCCAGAATAGAAGTGCGAATATGCATTTATCCTATAGATTTAAAGGAGATAATCGCGCGGAATATGTCGCATAGTGCTGTGCTTTCCACGCCTACTATCATTATCGATGTCACGCGCTAATTTGCTCGTCGAGTCGCGTTATCGACGGTTGTCGAGATTCCATCACTACATCGCGGTAGGCAGAACACAATCATCATACAACTATTTATAGTTGTATGATGATTGTGTATGATTGTGTATTGTGTATGAACTTTGACAAGGTCGGAGTTATTTTAATAACTCCGACCTTGTCAAAGCAATTTTATGAGGAATCGAGAAAAAAAATATAAGGTTTTAATCACTTGTACTGACATTGAATGGACAATGCTGGGTCTCTTTTAGGGTCTCGAACATTAAAAAGTATCTTAGAAAAATACGTAAACACCAAGAGTATTGAATAGCTCGTTGGTATATTTACATGGCCGAGACAATTCAATTGACCTATGCTAATAAATACAACCAAAACAAAAAATTAAAACAGTTACATGAAAATTTAAGGGCGCCGCCGCGCCGATAAAAGAAATCATAAGTAAATATAATACAATTTCATCTCATAACTTTGCGGCGAATTCCTTTGTAATCGATTTAAGATTTTTCATTTCATTGCTTCTAACACTTATAATGGCAGCAGGTAGAAACATCGTCCAAAATGTCATGTGTTTAATGTAAATTGTAAGGTCTATCGCGTCTATTTCCTGTCATTCACAAAGGTACCTTATTTATGGACCTTCAAGACATCTTGATTTATTACGCAATTTGTGTTGGGTAACTAACTGTAAATTGACCAATTACGTGCAAAAATTGCTCAATTTAAGGAGTTTGTTTTTTGTGTTTTTTTTTATACGATGAGATCCGAGAGACGTGGATATATTTTCATGGTTGATCTAGAATAATTTTTAGAGTTCCGTACATTAAAAGGAAAAAATCGTGTTTCTGTCTGTCTATCTGTCTGTCGATGTCGGTCAGTCACAGCCAAATTGCTCCGAATCTACTGGACCGATAAAGTTGAAACTTAGTACACATATAATAATAATCACAATCCGGACTTGGCCCTCGTGTGTGGAGTATGGCCTAAACCTTCCCGAGTTATGGGAAGAGACCCGTGCCCCTGCAGTGGGGACGTAATGGGTTGTTAACAAACACATATAGATTTCTGTGACCCCAAAACGGACGGGTAGCCTAAATAAACGAATTTTAAGTGTATGTGGGGGGGACAATCCCTTTTGGGGGCAAATTAGAAATAAAAAATATAAAAAAAGGTTTACAAACTGAAGTGTCAAATGAAAGGGCTTGTTGCAAGGATCTCAAATATATGTTTTTTTTTGTAATTTAAATACAGTACTTAGGTACATAGTTTATAAATTTAGGAATATTAAGTAAATATTTATATTTAGGAAATAGATGAAAATTTAAAATCTTCTCTCATCTCCGAAACTACTGAGCCTAAAATTTTTGAAAATATATTGAAAATAGTTCTTTATTTATACATTACAGAAAAACCATACCATTCGCTTACCATCAGGTGACCCGTCTGCTCGTTTGCCACCTATGACAAAAAAACCTATAAGAAATCAATGGTCTTAAAATAAGATGGTAAAATTTTTATTTCTTTGTACGGAATCCTCAGTGCACAAGTCAGACATAAACTTGGCCGGTTTCAGTCCAGCCGAATTCTTTTTTTAAGGAGTAAACAGTCTGATAAAAACGATTAATTAAATTTACCTATATCATAAAAATAAATATTACTTTCAATGATTTTGAAAAGACAGGGTTGAAAGTTATTGACATAGAGCGGAATCTGCCATTTTGTTTCTTTTTTTTTTAAAGCGCGTCGCACTATATAACCCGTATATTTGTATAGGAGACATATAGACGAACAAAAAATGGCATATAACATAATAGGGTTTTTCACCATTTTTTGAAAAGTATCTCAAATTGATCATTAGGTGAGAAAAAGTAAAAAATATTTTTTTAAATTTTTTTTGAAACCTATAAGTACCCCAAAAATACATTTTAAATTACCATTTCCAATTAGCGCGCAAAAACGATATAGCCGCCATGATGCTTAGGTCGTGACGTCATTTCAGGAGTAAACAAAACAGCTCTGTACTAAAATTTTGACACATATCGCAAACAAAATGTCATTGTTTACCACTATTGTGACGTCACCTGACAACCAGCATGGCGGCTGTCGTTTCAGAGATTTGAATAACAGATTAAAAAACTTGATTTTAGTAAATAAAATATTTTTTTTCATTTTATTGTATAGAAATCATATTAAATCGATTACGTTTTACAAATACCACAGTAAATAAGCAGTTTTAGATTTTTTCTTGTATAGAGTAAAATACCCTATTCCCAAAAATGTTACGTTTTCGATATAATTACAATATACCTAAATACTGGAATGGTTCTAAATATTTTTACCTCATTTTTATGTTCGAAGCTTCTGTAAGGTGATAAATAGACTTGTATTTTTATTAAAGCGTATCTATCGTTAACAAATTGTAAAAATAGCAGTTTTATAAACAAGCTAGCCGTTTTGTAAAAATTGGAGTAAAACCAATTTGATAAACATTTAACTGGCCTAACCTATCCTGCGCCTAACCCCTGTCCGTCTGTCCGGCTCATTCAGTTCCGTTCCGGTAGCAAACTGACAAGAAGTTAGTCTGCAAGAATATTTATATCAGCGGATAAAGAAGGTGATCAAGGATGATGCACCCCATGTTACAGGCATGTCCGTCGTGGCAAAGCGCCTAGTGCCTAGCATGGTATTTTTATTTATTTCGATAATATATAACGACAGAAGGCATTCAGTGACTTTCTGACTAAATACAAACGACAGTCAATTTTAAATTAAACTATACAGATGTACACTTGTTTCATGTTACCGTTCCAGGAACAAACAATAATTGCAGACTTAGAATATGCGTACGTTTTTCTACTGGCCGGCACGGTGTGAGAGCCCTTCTGGTGCCGTTGCATTCACGGCCCGTGGAAAAATCTCACTCTCACATGACTTTAGAACTAAAATTTAATTGTTTTTTTATATTTAATAAAAAATATATATGTTTTTTTTAATAATAATAATAATAAATCGAAAATATGAAGTATCTTTATGGATAATGTTCAAGGATAATTCAATCAGTAAAAACTCTAGATACTTAAAAAATACCAATTTCTCATAAAATAATTATAAAATATTACCCTCCGCTTAGGTACTCGGGTTTTTATCTATTTATACTAAGTACTTAATTTAGTTAATTTTACAAATAAAGAAATGCTTTACAAAGAGAATTAGAATATGCTAAACTAACGTATCTACTCGTATAATAGCCATAGATGGATAACACTATATTTGCAATGTTTATGTCTAATTATCTCAAAAATTTAACGCTTTAGGACATTATGCTACATAACATTTTCTGTTCGTCTGAAAGTTCCCTTTCTAAATATACATGTCTTATAGTACGACGTCTCATTCTGAAAAAAAAAAAAAAAACAAAATGCCACTCTCCATACAAAATTTTCAAACCCCTTTCATTATTCTATGGAATCAAACAAACAGAAATGTAACTACTCTGCATAATTATATATACGAGTATGAAACGAAAAACAAGCATCTACTCCACGTAATTATGGGGTGAGTTTCGAAATGAACCATTGAACGTATTGCCGCATGTCAAATACATTATACAGCAGTGAGAGATAGATATGTAGGGAATATACTTTTAAATGTTATTTTATTTACCAAAAAGATATTTCTTGGTAACGTAAATACTTTTTGGTTTAAATCACCCTTCCTACGGTCTACCGATCAGAGGAGACGTGAGCTTTTACTTGTAAATTTTCATATAAATAAGATTTAAATAATTTGAAATCCAAATCTGTGGACACTTTAATTGCTTCCTGTTACCGTCGGTTTCGTTCTATTACTTCTGTACTCTGTGTTTCCCTAAAATCTTTCAACTGTGTATTTCCTTGTGTTTCGTGTTGAAAATAAAACTTCTTCTGTGGAACCTGGGCTTTGCTGTTTATCTCTCCGAGTCTTCCAACTCCTCAAACATTCTACAGATTTATAAATTACGATATTTCTACTATCTTGAACCCAAAACAACTAGTGAACTGATGAAGAGTGCATTTCAATCCACCGGTGGATCCAGCCAGGGGAGCCAAGTGGATCGAGGGGATTTTTCGAATTGATACCTTGCTGAGGTATTAAAAAACAACGATGTTTCATTATTACTACGTTCTTGAAATGACTTTTTTTAAATGTTCTTATAAGCTCGATATGCGAAAGGTAGCTTCCTAATAAATCAAATAGAACCCGGCCATCTGTTAAGACGCTATTTCTGGAACAAATAATAGTTCTGGAGACACCTCTAATACCATGCTAATGAAGTCACCGGCTACTATAAACATACGCGAAAAACACAAGTTGGTATTTACCATAGGGTTATATTTTTCTCCGATGTTTGACAATTCAGTCATATATTATGGTACTGGAACAAGGTACTTCCGGCTCCTCGTTTTGGTACTCACACAAAAAGAAGTGCCTTTTCCGGTCGGTCTTATGAGACGCACTACACGTGCTAACGCTTGGCTACTGTGGTTAAAATACCGTGTTGGTACGAACTTCTATTAATTTTGGGGTTGTATTTTATTGTTCACTTTCAGTATACCTATTCTTCTAATCATTTTATTATTTTAACTAATAATGACAATCGCGACCGGTGCCTTTGCACTTGGTTTGGAAATATAAAAAACTAATGACTGCGTTTCCTCGCTTTTGTCAATGCAGCTGCGCTCGCGCAGGCACGTGCTATGCGGGCTTAGACCACACAAACACGCTTAGTTTGTGTGTTTATGAACTTTTTGATAGAGATATGTATGTTTGATTGAGAAGTTTATAAATTAGCCTTATACACACTGGTGGTTACTTAACCATGGAGGTTCTTTGGGTTAATGTAATGATGATCATAAGTCAATCATATCCTTTATAGTTTAAAATAGAACCAAATATTAAAATCTCATGTTTAAGCTTTAGAAAGTCGAATGCATTTTCTGTTGATACAATACTTCAAAAATTGCAACTTTATAAACATAATGATGCAATTACATAAAGGGGCATGTATTGAATGTAGAGCTTGATGTAACAAAATTCAAAATATGCGCGCTCTTGCACTTGACCGGTTTTTAATCCTTCACATGCGTCGTTAACCGTTGTGCATACCAGTAAATGTGTACTTAATAACATTGACAGATGGTGTATCTTCACACCATGTCGTAAGGCCAAGGGTCAACTCGACCAGCGAGCATTAATCTGCGAATAACTGTACCTCTCGCAGTCTTTGCTGTGTGGTCGGCTCGTCGGCTCGGAGTACTCGGATTTAACGCCTCGCCAATTTCCTATGCACAATATCGACTTATTCCACACCTCTCCAAAGATTCATTCCGTCGCTGATTTTAGGGGCACATAGTCTGATTACATATTTAATAAGTTTTACCAGCTTTACCTGTATAGACTTTTTGAGGCGATTTTTGAACATAACTACAGGAAGTCCCAAAACTTACTGCCAAACTTATGGTAGGGCTAAAATCATGTCATTGACAAAAAAAATAACAATTCAATATATAAAACATAAAAAAATATTATTTATTGTTGAAAACAGTGGTACTGACTATTGACTTACAGTGGAAGAAGTTAAATCTACGCGCCTTATGTGTACCTACTTACGATACCTATAATTTATCACTATCAATAGCTGCAGTCACGATGCAAAATAGGTAGGCAATGTTTTAATTTTATTTCTACGAATCAAATTGATTTAATTTTAGAGTTGATTCATAATTTGTTACTAATGTATAAGTATAGACAGATTTTTCCTATCTCCGATGTTTTTAGTCTAGTACAAAATTAATGTACTTTCATAGAAATTTTAATAGGAAATTAAATGGACGCATCTCAAATCGCCAACTGATATGTTTTGCGAACTTTATGCAATTTGACTATCTTTTGATATTTATGATAACCATTTTATTGCTTAATATCTTTATATTTTTATAGCGCTTCATTCAAAGTAACGACTGCGACAAACTGAATGTTTCTCTCTTTCTATCAAGTCGCCATCTATACTTTTGTATTTTTCCTAGTCTATCGTTGCCATGTACTTGATGAACTAAAGTGTAGTCACTTATATTATTAAGTATACAGTACTTTGTGTAGTATAGGATCAAACATATTTACCTAATCAGACAACCAATGTTCGGACAACAGGCTGGGTCTGGGTGTGAATTACATAAGCCTACCCTAAATCATTTTCTTATAGTAACATATTCAGAAATTTTACAACATGAACACTTAGACAAGATTTACTAATTATACTATGTATAGGTACATTTTATCTTTTGATAAAAATACTACTTGAGAGTCTAGATGGTTCACAAAAAATTGAACGACTGAATGTTAGTTTTAATCATAGGGGTAGTCACGGGCGTAGCCAAGGGGGGGGTTTTGGGGGTTCAAACCCCCCCCGAAAAGTTCAAAATATTCGAAGATGGCGAGTATAAAAACTGTTCGGGCTGCCACCCGTCGCCGCCGATTTTATCATTCGAATTTTAGAATTCGGTTACTTTCGTATGTTTTCGTGCCGTACCCCGAACCGCACTTATTGCGCTCAGTCAGTTTGGCTGTTGTCACCAGTGGAACATAAACTGCAGTGAACACAGTTATTTTGTATTTGTTTGATTGATTATTCATTGCGCTGTGATTTCACTTCAAGTAACTTACCTAGTTGCCTTAATAACGTGCGTAAGTAAATTCATGCCTACCTACCATCTTTCAATAGAATCCGGCAATAATGTAAACAAACCAACGATTGTTACTCCCTAGTTACTTACAATTGAATATTAATCCTGATCATATTCACATCTCAATAAACCAATTGTTCTTATTACAATATGTAATTTCGACACCAAATAACTTCTTTATGGTAGTTATTTTAATAAAAGTACTTGGACGATGAAATTTTTCATAATTTGTAAAACTGACAAGCGTAGGTTAAATTAGACTGGACGGTCAACATATTTGTATGAAACCATCGCGACCCACCATTAAAGTTTGACCTCTGCCCGAGAAGAGTTATTTACCTTATTGTCAGAATTGAAAGAAGGTACAGTGTAGAGGAAACAGAGGAAAAGAAATTGACGTTAAAGTTTTAATTAAATTCTCAATTTGTCAAACATGTTAAAGGTTTTTTTAAGAAATCGTTGTATATTTTCCAATTTTTTCATGTCTTAAATCTCTTTTGTGGATTAAAAAAACCGTCTACGACAGTAACTAATAAAATCTGCCCCAGCCAGTTGGACTGCACACAGTACCTACCGTTTTGTCTCACACTTTTCATATAATTTTTCATAATAATATTAATTTAATTTCATGCAAATTTAACGTTTTTTTTTCTTGAACCCCCCCCGATATTAAAACCTGGCTACGCCCGTGGGGGTAGTCAATCAATAATTTAATATCATGAAGCCATCACGCGACATGCGTGACGTCACACAACTCCAGAATAAGCACGCGCGGGTCAGGTCGCAGTGCGAAACACTGCTGGCTCGAATCACTTTCACCGGTCGGTCGCTTGCGCAGCGCAGGTCCATTAGCCCGACAGCGCATCTGTCTCAGTCAAATTAACGGCAAATGCGATTTTTTATGAAACCATCACGATCATGACAATACATTTATACCTACACCCATTCTATGAAGAAATATCTAACTTCGATTATTTATTTGAAGTGAATTTCTAATGACACACATTTGTTGGCAGGTGGTAATTTACAAGTTTCTGCATAGTAGGAACTTTGTACCAGGACGAAAAACATGAAGAACAAAATACTGTGTGCATTATGTGCATTATGCATTTACTTAAAAACATTTTGAGTTTAACTTTGAATTGCTTACATCATGATATTTTTTTACATAAATGTAAGTACTCCAACATGCTTTATTTACCCTTCTTTATAATGATCCTTAAACGTATTTTACACGAATAAAAAGGTGACCTCACCGTCTATAGCGCATGGCACACACAGCACATGCTAACCTAAAAATAACCAAATTGTGCCATATGCACACCAAAAAACACAAAACAGCAGGCAAAGCCCGATGACTATCAATCTAAACTTATGTAAAAATCTTTTCTAAACTTATGTAAAATGAAATCCGTATGTTCTTACTCTACTTCAGCGACTTACTTAAAAATTGCAATAAATTAGTTTTTATTCAGATGATTTTATCTTATACATTTCAGTTCGGTCGTTTTTATTAGCACAGAATAGGCACAGAACAAGTGAAATGTTTCGGCCATACAAAAGACATCAACGAACCAACCAATGCATCCTGGTGACATTTAAGAATTGTGTAAAGAAATCACTAAACCAACAAGTAATCTATTTACCCTTATAATAAAACTTCTTCGAGGGAAACAATTTAGTTGAAAAAATCGTTCAAAAATAGACAAGCAGGACGGAATATGCCCCTAAAAAGAAATGTGAAGGGGTAAAGGAGTTCTATCTCTTGAATTTGAATTTCGAAGGGGTAAATGTGGAACAAAAAGTGAATTCTTTTTATGTTGTTTTCGGCCAGGTGTTTTTGGATTCGTAACGTCTTGCCGGAAATCTGTGGCGCATGTGTCTGCAACCCGTCCGCGGCGGAAGCAGCGCTGCGCGAGCGCATCCCCACCTTAGACCTCATTATATCCTCCTTTCATTCGACTTTTTCTTAGGGATGGTATTTCATTTAGAGCTTAGAAAATAAACTTTACCATTAACTTTCACTACTTAACGTAGGGTACCCATAATCAATATGGACAACTACTTACCTGCAAAATGTTCGCTATAACAACGAATTCATAAGTATTTTTCAAACCTGGAAAGGTTTTTTTAAGTGATCTTATTTTCCTGCTGATTAATAATAACATTTAGCTAATCAATGATAAATTATTATTAAGTTACCCTCCTGAATTTACTTAGGAAAGAGACTTTAAAAGTGTGTTGTGACAAAGGTCGAATTTAAAAACTTGTTTATAGTTATCGAAGTTTTGATTTTTAAAAGAATGATAGCATCCATGACTTCCACTGCCTGACGAAACCACCTTGGCCCCGTAAAATCAGTTTGCAAAGGAACAGGTGGTGCATGTACTCTACAAAAAGAGGGTCGCGAATTCACGCGCTTTATATGCAAAATAAATTAAGCTGCGAACTCAACACAATTCATAAATTGCAATTTCAAACATAGCATTGATTGTATTGAAAAAGTGTGTTTTAAAAGGTTGCTTTCTATAGTGAAAGTTCATAATACCTATAATTGCGTAGTTGACCGCGTCAAAAATAAATTAAGATGTGCTGTTTAATAAATAGCTCTTTTACTTAAATGACAGAAAACTTACTCCCTTGGATTTTCATTACATTTATAAAGATATCGAAAATATATATATATATATATATATATATATATATATATATATATATATATATATATATATATATATATATATATACATATGTCGCGGCCAGATCATAGAATTGATCATTTCATGATGTGGCCGACCATTTCATGAAATGGTCGTATTTCATGAAATGGCCAGCTAAAACTGACCATATCGTTTAAACGTCAACGTTTAATGATATGTCCATCCACGTTTGGCCATATCATTAATGTAGGGGTTCCATTATATAAAAGGTTTAATAAAAATTTAAAATACGTTAAAAAGTTACTGGCATCTTCATGCCATGACATGACATCTGGGAACAAATCTTGGAAATTATACATTCTTAATACTTATCTACTAACCTATGAAACACTTTCGGAACTTCAAGGTTTTTACGGTGCGCTCGTTTTTTGATTGACTTTCGAAAAATTATTGTAGTTTAGTATCGTAATGACATTAAACTTCTATTTTATTTTCAATTAGTGCATTATTAATAGCCTTTTTTATTATTAACTGTACGCCGCCATGATACATCACAAAAACTAAAAGATATCAGCGCCTCTAACGGTGGATACTGTAACTATTTTACGATATGATCACTAATGCTTGACCATTTCATGAAATAGCCGTGCGTTTAGCTGTATATCGTGAAACGTTGATGTATTCATTGATCTGGCCCGACCATATCATGATGTGTTCAGCAGATATTTTTCATTTCATGAAATGCGACCATTTCATGAAATGGTCGGCCACATCATGAAGTGATCAATTTTATGATCCGGCCACGACATATATATATATATATATATCGATATATATTTAAGTGAAAGTGAATGGAAATGACTACATCATTAAATTATGACGTGGTAACTCAATATTTATTTATTTTATGACGGAATGTTGATCTTGATATTGACAAAAAGTAACCCAGGTGCTAATCTCAATTCATCTACTCCATTTTCTACGTTTTCTTTTTATTTGTTTTAAAAGAATTTTGCTTGAGAACGTGGATTTGTTTTTCAAACGTAGACTTTGATTAAGAATAAAATTACATAACTTTGTTTTTTTATAATCTAAATTATCAACGCGGTGCATCAACTTGCATCTTCACCAAATTTCACTCAAAACTTATGATGTTTCGATTTCGGAATCATGGGCACTTAAGAAATCTATGACGAAGTAAGTAGGTACTGAGTCTTCTTTTAGCACTCACAACATGGACAAGCAGATTTTGTTGTCATTTTAATCTCAGTCTGCTTGAATGAGCAATCTGTCAAAAGGCTGAGGTCGTTGACACTAAGGTGATCTGTCACGCAGATAGGCTGAGCCAACAGCCGGTGATCGCGCTGTTTGCCGCCGCCTCTCCCACGGATTCCCGAAACATGTCACCGGGAACGCCACGTGATGGAAGGACAACCCGGACTCATAGTTATCTTATCATAATTTCTGACACATCACACTGTTGATACTGTGTTGATGAGAGCATATTTTATGGGACATCCATCGAGAACCGATCACAAGTTATCTAACTTTGTGCAGCTAAATAAAACTTTAACCGTCTCTTTGTTAGCCCGGCTGTTGGTTCCCAAATGCCGACGTGATTCTCCTGCGGCCCGCACCATATGATCGTCAGTTGTCCAAAATATTTTTAACGTTGGAGCAGGTGGCTAAAGAAGCTCACAATCTGAGCATGAAAAACCTGCGAATATAATATAAACACTTCCATAAAAATCGGAAGGAGACGGGCGGTCGGAGCTACGCCCGTGGAGGGAGGGAGATGTCGGCATTCGCCCTCTTCTCTTGTCTTTCCGTTTCCTTCCTTTTCAATAAAAAACATACTTTGAGCATCTGGAGTATGACGATACAGATTTATTTAGATGGCTTTATATTTAATAGTTGGGTTTAATCTTACGTTTATTCAAAACATTTAAATACTTGTTTGATAAGGATGGATAAGTTATTAATTTTAAGCTATGCTTGTTTTTCATCAGATACATGTACGGTTTTGTTTATTGTAAGTGAATATTGCCATTTTACAGAATCTATTGTACATAAATTAATAGGTATTTAATTTTGAATCAATCGTTAAACATTGCAGACGAAAGGTGAAGCATTATTCCAAATATGTATTATAGATTTATACCTAGGATATAAATAGCACAAGATGCACCGAGCATGCTGTATCCATAAATCATATACCTATGGCATCAACTTAAGACGAACAAAAAACTGGTGGTTTATTCTGGTTAACGAATCGTACGTAAGAGTATAATAAAAACTAATTTAACACTAAAGTGGTTTCAGACGCTTTATCTAGCAGAAAATAATAATTTGATTTGAAATTGAATCAACATATCAGTTATAACTATATACGCTTGCTGGTCATATTAATGCATATATATGTATTTCTAAAGAATAATCTTCAAAGTGAATATCAAATAGATATCAAAGACACGCGAGGGACTCTTTTTTACGAATTTGGTACTAATCCTTGAAAACAAATCGTTAAAAAATCGAAGTGATAAATTAAAAGAAACCACTCCATCCAGAATAGTGCCCCGGCCATGTTTATTTTTAAGTAACCCTTTTATACGGGAATTATGTTCATTAAGAATGGTTTTTATATGTTTCTATTTTCATTGAGAGCCGGCATATGGCGCTACCCTCATTGTTAAGGAAGATTTGTAGCAACCCCTTTAGGAAGTGGAAACAAAATGCGGACAACAGCGTTCTTTTATTTTAGGACATTTTTGTTTCAAAACAAAATTAATTCAGGGCTAAAGTGAGTTGGTCTTTGCTAAGCACATGTTAATTAACTCTGTAAGCGTTTATTTATTTAAATATTATTTTAAACGTAAAGATGAAATTAATACACTCTGAGGAACATTGTAACAAAATTAAACTCGAAAGCGATCGATATGTTGCGTTTCTCATAGTTTTTGTAACACTGTATCAAGTGTCTTCCAGACTGGAAGAGGACGCTGTAACCAAACACTTTTAATATTTCTAAAGTAAATTGAACCTATAATTTCTCATCGAGAGATTCGCTTCCGGCCGCTCCACCCTCCAGATCCGCAGCGCGCGCGCAGGTACGTGAGATCGGTTTGTACAAATATTCGCACCGGACATCCTTCCTTACCTTACTGCCCTATCAGATTACATCCACTTGAATTTGACATTAAAATCAAAATGGAAATTCTGCCTATATTTTCTAATAGAGAAAGCCTTGGTTTTCCAAATGAAATTGGAATCAATTGTATTTTAATTTACACATTAATAATTTAATCACACTACAAGAGCTAAACTATTTTTCATCTACAGTTAGAGGGTCAACGAACGCATAAATATGTGTATTGCAGTTAATTTTATTTGGATTAGTCTTACGAAAGATTCTTCCAAATGAACTCGCACTTAAACAACAATTGTTAAAACCAACACAATACCTATAAGGGAACGCATACATTACCTACAGCCAGTATTAGTGGCAATGGCAGAGCAGTTTCAAATCTATCATCAATTAATCGGTTTTGAATTTTAAAAGATCAGATGATTATATAAATATTAGGGCACTTTAACTAACAATTCTAAATATAGTTATACTAATATAATCCGAAAGTAAATTAGTAATAAAGTGTCTAAAAACAGGTTACAATGCTATCGTTGGTTGTTTATAAAAAAAATTGGCATAGACTGAATATTTAGTTTCATTTTTCTTTTCTTTTGACGCAATGTTTCACACAAAAACGAATAACTACATATTAACTACATATTATTTTAATAGGTTATCTTAACTTGAGCCCATTGACTGGTTACACCTATTTCCTCTTATAGATTTTTTGTTAAGTGTCACTTCTTTATGTAAAATTTTAATCTTTGACCTCCTCCATGCGTTACTGCTAAACGATTGCTTATTAATGTGAGGCGAGTTACTTAACTACGTTTAAGCTCGGAATACCTATGTTAATCACGTGAAGAATCTTATCTTTTAGTCTGGACACATATCATGAAATTATGTATTTTACTGTGCTTAAACCATTATATCTCCTATCTCTTCTTGTTTGCTTGTTTGTTAACTTATCAAAACATTATTTTTTCATCACCGTAATAGAAGAGATCTACTTTTGAACGAAAGACCCCCCTCCCTCCCCCCATAGACTTCCAGTCTACACCACACCTTCTGCCCCCCTCCTGCAATTCGAGTATTTTTCTTCTCCGTCCATTTATCTATTAGTTCTTCAATACGGACTGCTCGTTCCCTTTTCTATTTGCTTATTTTATAGGCTGCCACATCGGAGACTTTTATTCTTCTACTTAAGATCTCTAAATGTTCATACATACTAAACCCTAACTAAAAGCTAAAACCAATACGAATCCCTCGATATTTTGTTTAGCGTTGTGCGCTATGTAAATGAATATACGTCTTCTGCGAATGCGATCACGTAAAAGAATCCTAAGACCGTTGAATATGTGTAGGCTTGTGGATGAGGTCAAATAACTACTTAGCGACTATGTTTCAGTATTATAGTATCAATGATTTTTATACAATCACTATGTACTTTAGGGGTCGTCCATTAATCACGTGAGACTCAAATGGGGGAGAGGGGGTTCAGAAAAAATCACGAAATATCACAAGGGGGGAGGGGGGGTGTACTGAGATATCACGTGTATTTATTTTTTCGTTGAACGTGCAATTTCTAGAGTAATTTCTAAACGTGGGACTGTTGTTGTTATGTTGTTTTTAACTCTTCCCAAGGTTCGAAACGACTTCAGGCAGTTAGAAACAAGCTGCAACCTTAATGTCTGGAAATTTTTATCACGGTGCTTAATTTTCCAGAATTAAATTACATTATGTGACCGTGTGTGATTTGTCCCAGATATTATTATTATTATTATTATATACCTGTATTTAAAGATAATATTTTGTACCAAAAAAATACACGTGATTTTGGGTAGCGGGTGGGGGGTAATCTAAAAACTCACCACGTATCACCAGGAGGAGGGGGGGGGGGGTCTAAAAAGTTGCTAAAAAACATCACGTGATTAATGGACGGCCCCTTATTGGCCCGAACCACATGGTCTATTTTTGAAAAAACTTTGCTCATGAGAATAAATAATAATGAATTGTTTTTATTAAACGAAATTGAGCAAAACATGCACATTTGAATATAGTTAATTAATAATTAGGATAACGGAGTCTAGCGCTACTGTATTGATAACGTTTTCTGTAATTGCAATTTTTATGATAAAAATGTTTAAATTGTTTAAAGTCGGATCACACTGGTCAAATAGTTAGTTTTCCTGTACAAAAACTAAAAGAAGTAATTAAATTGCAAACAAGGCCTTTCACAGCTAGTAGGATAGAGAGATTTAGAGATAAAATTGACGAAAACTTGCCAATATCAGACACATGTACATTAGAAGTATATAGATTTTATAACGATATTTTTACCGTTATAGATAGGGAATTCAAAAACATTTTTAAACAAAAATCTATAACGATTAACCAAAAATTTAAATTTTTTGACTGGGCAACTGTTGGAATTTGCAAAAGCAGTGAAAAACTATTTGAACTTTATGACAAAAAGACTTACGTGTTTGATGAGAATTTTATTAACTACGTTAAAAATTATTCAAAAAATTTTAAGAGGGTATGTTTAACTGCTAAATCTAATCATATAGCTAGAAAAATAAAATTATCTACAAATAAAGTAAAAACTGTATGGAATATTATTAATAGAGAAACAGAAACAAATAAAAAGTCGCGAACAAGATTATGTACTAGACACAGATCATGGTAAAATTACAGATCATTCTGTAATAGCTAAAGAATTTGAAAAAATTTTCACTAACATACCCGTAAAAACGACTGAAGCCCTTAATTCTTCGCCCGTACAAGCTCAAATTTTATTAGAGGAAAACGTTATGTCATGTTCTTCAGTATTTACTTTTAAAGAAATTGAGCCAAATGTTATTGTAAAAACCTTTAAATCTTTAAAATTAAAAAATACAGAAGACCTCTGGGGATTATCAGTTTGTTTAATCAGTAATGTAATACATATTTTAGCACCATATTTGGCTTGCCTGTATAATACCAGCGTTAACAGTGGTGTATTCCCCGATCTTATGAAATACAGTAAAGTACTACCTTTATATAAATCTGGCAAAAAAACTGAACCGGGAAACTACAGGCCTATCTCAGTGCTTCCTGCACTTAGTAAAGTTATTGAAAAAATTATGTTAAATCAAATGGTTCAGCATTTCAACATGAACAATCTCCTGCATAATCAACAATTTGGTTTTGTCAAAGGTCGTTCAACAACAGATGCAGGAGTTGCTTTAGTACGCAATATTTATGAGGCATTTGAGGAATCATAAAATGCAATAGGGGTATTTTGTGATCTATCTAAGGCTTTTGACTGCGTGGAACATCAAACCTTACTCATAAAATTGGAACATTACGGCGTGAGGGATAGGGCACTCGGTTTCTTTAAATCTTATCACGATAATAGAATGCAAATGGTACAAGTCAAGGACGTCAATTCTTCTGGGTCCACTGTGAAAATGGGCGTGCTACAAGGATCTATTTTAGGCCCTTTCCTTTTTCTGACGTACATCAGTGACTTGCCATTCATGGTGCAAAACCTTTCAAATATTGTGTTGTTTGCTAATGATACTTCCCTTCTTTTTAAGGTAAGTAGAAAGACAATCGAAATTGACGAAATGAACAACACTCTCTCTAAGTTACTAGACTGGTTTACTGCTAATAATCTGTTACTTAATGCGAAAAAAACAAAATGCATCAAGTTTTCTTTGCCAAATGTTAAACAGACTCATAATAAAGTAATATTAAATTGTAACGAATTAGATTTTGTTCCTAGTACAGTTTTTCTCGGCATAACTATAGATAGCACGTTACAGTGGGGCCCACATATTGCAACTCTAGCGGGGAGGCTTAGCTCTGCTGCCTACGCCGTTAAGAAAATAAGGCAATTGACGGATGTAACAAATGCCAGATTAGTATATTTCAAGTTTCAGTAACTTTCACAGTATAATGTCTTATGGCATTTTACTGCGGGGACACGCAGCAGACATTGAAACCATTTTCATTCTACAAAAAAGAGCAGTCCGAGCTATATACCAACTACGATCCCGAGACTTCGAGATAGATTTAAGGAAATAAATATTCTAACAGTTGCCGGTCAGTTTATTTACGAACATATCATGTAGGTTCGTAAAAATCTAAACTTGTTCTTCAAAAATAGTGACAGACATAACCGTAATTCGAGAAGTAAAAATAATCTTGACATAGCTTTCTAGAGGCTTAGTAAGGTGAAAAAATAATTTGTGGTGCAGTGTGTACGCTTTTATAACAAAATTCCGAATGACGTGTGTGAACAACCAGAATGTAAATTTAAGAAACACTTAAAACGCTGTATTTTTTCAAGAGGATACTATAAGACTGTAGATTATATCAATGATAATGACATTTGGAATATTCCTCCAGAAAAATGATATGACGTTTATAAGAGTGCTTAATGTACGAGTACCTACGTAAAGAAATAAATAATTTTGAATTTTGAATTTGAATTCTGAATAAAGATTAGATATTAATACACTTTATACATACTTGAAGCATTCGTGGATCATTGTGGCTTATGTGGTCGCGTCGATGACCCAGGGTAACTGACTACAGACACTATATTAGCCTGGATAGGTTTGTGTTTTTGTGCCGGCTGCTATTGCTATCAGAATCACTGCCGAAAATCGTTATACAAAATCTGAGCAAAGCGGAGCGGAGTGAGCTTTCTTAGGCAAGCACCGTGGAGCCATAGGCGAGTGAATGGAATAACACAAAAGTAACAAAACAGACACCTACATTTATTTCAAATTTATTCCTAAGTTTGCTAAATTAGAAGAATCGGCAAAGTTATTGTGTAAGACTATAGACATTAATTTATTACCTATATAACACCAATTAATTTTGGCTACACTAGTATTGCTTTAGTATCGTTTCTCGACTTACATCACTGGCTGGCCCATCCTAGGAGCAACCCAGGCCAGCAGAGAAAGTGGATATGATAATTGGACGGGCACTGATGTGCGACCGGTTAACCCGCCTGGTAACTGACAGTAAGCTTAGAATACAGGATGTGTCCATTTGTGACACACCTATGATTTCTTTTCAAGGACTTTCCGAGTGTGCATTGTGATTTAGGAATTAACTAAAATGAGACGGGTATGTAGAATATTAAATAGATGCAATATAGATAATAAAATAATAAATTATTAGATAGGATACATAGGTACCTACGATGACGCTAGATGAATGAAATAATGGTGTTTGCTTACTTAATTATTCTTTTTGACGTGATTTATAGGTAGTTGAGTTACCTCCCCTACTAAAATAAGAAACAACATACGTACCGGTAGCCGCAAGTGACACAATTTTAATATTACATGATTATCAAATAAAATGTAAGGCAAACAAACCATTTAGATTAATTATTTTATTGGTGAAGCTATGCGATGTATCTTGCACGTTTTTTTATCATAGCTATACTTTCACAGTTATTTTAGTGGGATTTCCATTTTCCATAAGTAACAATATAACCATCTTAGAAATTTTTGACTCCTGAACTATTTTCGCGTTACCAAAACAAATATCCACAGTAATCCAAAGAGATCATCCGCTCAAAGGCGCGACCTTTTCCTTAACATTTTATCAGTCATGTATTTATATCTTTACTATTTTATAAGGAGGCTCTTAATGAAACGTTTATTTCCAAATTGTGATATACAGGGTGTTAAAAAAGTGCGTTTGAGATTTTAAGGGATAACTCAGAATCAAGTATACAATACATTAAAAATATTGGAAAAATCCGCTCTTTTTTCAGATTCCCATACTAAATCTGAAAAGTTTATCAAGAATTTGTATGGAAAACTGAGAAAAAGTTTTAGATCGGATTTTATCTATATTTTTCCTGTATTCTATACTTGATTCTGAGTACGCACTTTTTTGAACATCATGTATATTTTTTATAAAAACACTTAATGATGACTATTGATGACCAAAGTAGCCTCCAGAAAATGCGATATGATTCTAATTTAGACCTAATATTTCAGCATGTTGAATGTATTAATATTATTCACCTATACCACACCTATTTACGCTTTCATGAAAAAAATACATTCTTAAAATAAATGTTTACTTACAGATATAGAGCTTATGTTTATTTCAGTAACTAAATTACCAGCTAAAACAAAGGCTATAATATAGACACTAAACATATATCCAATCAAGCCTTTAGTGGATCCTAAATAAATTTCATCGAAACATAACATTAGATTAACGGTTGTACCGGAAACATTTTTTTTAATAACCTATTTAATACCGCCCCGAAACGCGCGTAAAATATTGCTCTACGAAATGATCCCATTATTTACGCAACATCACACGGAATAAAAACTGGTCGCCAAGTAAGGACTGCACATAATGAGGTGCGACCGGTGGCCCAAGTAAAGGGCTTTATTTATGTTTGTGTAAAGGCGTTTAGGATCACCTAGAATATACATAACACTTACAGATGCACATTATTATATACAAACATCTAATTTTGATACCTATAAAACAAAATAGTACCGTGACTTCCTGACCTGTCTTGATCAGGAGAAATAGGGGAAATAATTAACACAATTCCTCTGGTCCAAACCTATAATATTGTCTTCCATATGACAGAACAACGTAGTAGTTACAGTATACTTGAACACAGCGCTAACTATTGAAAATAGGAGCTGTAGAGGAGCACTAAGAATGGCGTTTAAAATATTGTTCCCTAATTAATTGACAAGGGGTGTTATTAAATTAAGTAAAGAACAATAAATTTTCAAGAGGTCAAATCAATTCAGCTATTTACAGGTCTGAAATCAACGGGGACGAAGTCGCGGGCGCTCCACTAGTTTTATAAGTATTATAATATTCACTTAATCACAAAGTGCAGCAGAAAAGTGCGGAATGGTTTCACTGATAAAACTCTTTTTTGGTTTGAGTTGCTGATTAAGCTAAGAAGATTCCTTGGATAGTTTTGTTTAGACAAATAGATGTTTTTCAAAACTGCACGATCCGCTAGAGCCTATGACTGGTGACGTCCAGAATTCAGAAGTCAAGTCAGAAGAAAGAGGGTTGAGTTTACATTTAAATATTTCACGCATTTAGCTAGCGACGCGTGTCCGGCAGCGCAGGAAGTCATACAATTAGAATTACATAATGCACAATGGCGCACGCGCATCGTCTGGGTCAAGGCTTTTTGAGAGTTATATACATACCAAAGAGGTCATGAAAGTCTTGTTATTTTTGAAATATATTTTTTCAATATCATAAAAAACACAACTGTAGGTAATTAGCAATTATTGCCAGTCTCTAACGAACTTCCAAACGTGGCCCCTAAAACACATAAAATACCCGTCACTCGCGCAGCTACTGCCGATGCCGTATCCTGCACCTGCCACCAAATAATCCAATAACAGATATAAATAACTGTTGCCACTTTAGTATTTCTATTATTCCAATCCTCCACTTATGTCATTTTTATCAATCGCATTACTTTTTTACAATAGTATTCATGCACAAGTTGCTACTTATTTATATGCTCTTAATATTTTTTTTAAAGGTCCGTAATTCGTAATTAAAACTGTTTACAGTTATTATTCCAGTTTCATAAAATAGAGTTAAGTTCTATGTATTCTTGATTATATTAGTGTGTTGTGTGTTTATGTTCTTAAAGAAGAGCAAACGCGTAAAATATATTTTATGGATTCGAAGAGTTGTAGAAACCAGTCTAGAAAGATGTAACTGAGTGAGAATACCTACATGTCTTTTTTATTTGACTACAACATTATAAGAAATTAAATTACCTTTCAATCCAAATCCAAGCAGATAGGTCGGTTAAGAGTTACTGTTCGTCTGCCCATTACGACTGCGCCAGTGCAGCGTGACGGAAGGGTTGCGTCGCCCCTCGCCCTGTCTGCGCTAATCTCTTTCCACGATCGCATCCACGACCGTATTCCCCACACATTAGCATTACACCATAAAACTCATTAGAATGAACTTACGACGTTTTTCTTCAAGATTAATCTAACGTACGATATTTTTCACAATTGAAAAGCAGCTCTCCTGACTTGCTCGAAAGTCGAGTTTCTAACGCTTTGCAGAAGCAAGTTCTTAAGTCAAGTTCTGCTTGGCAGATCACCGCCTTTTCTAAGCTAAGGGATATCTTAACCACAGCTTTATTGTCGGAAATTTTTATTGTTCCTCAGAGGCGTAAACGCAGGAGGAAGTGTTACGTGTCGTTGGGTTTGGGGACGTTTATTTGTTAATATCTGGCTGTAACGGACGAAATATCTAGTCCCTTTTTTCAGTGAGTTAATTTGTAGTTGTTAAAACTTCTCGGTTTGGTCTCAGGCTTCCTGCGCTATCCTATCGCTAAATGAAATGAAAACAATAGAAATACAAAAAAATACATATTAATAATAAGGGTTAAAATATAAAATATAAACTGAATTTGTATGAAAATTTCTTTGTCTACTTTCAGTCCCAAATATGCAAAGTACGGAACATTTTAAATAGATTTCAGCCTAATAACTTATTAGGTTCAACTAATTAAACGCGTTTTATAGGTATAACCTATGTATTCACAAACAAAGTAATTATTAAATGTAACGATGTATTCTATAATATAAATTATATTTCTGGTCATTTAACACGTATGAGATAAAATTATATTGCATAAAATAGTTCTTCGCATTATCTTCGTCAAACCATCGCTAATGGTTGATCTTAACAAAGTAAGCTCAATTAAATTTATTTTTATAAATATTCATTTCGCAGCACCCCTACACACTCAGTGCTCATTATAAGCATCATAAATTCATTTACAAAGGGCCATCGATCAAGAATTTTGCTGCTAAGATAAGAGTGGGAAATATAACTTTGTTTTATGATAATCTAAAACAGTCTAATAGCTGACCTTTGACGGTTTAGTAATTAAAGAGACAGAATAACAAAATGATTCAAACAAAATAATAAAATGGCTATCCTAAAGAAGTTAGAGGATAGATTATAATTCAATTATTATTATTCGTAACTCTGTGCATATGGGGTCCAGGGCTGCCATGTACAATGAATTCTAATTTTAAATGTGTTTTGTATTTTGTATTGTATTTTTGTTTTCTTGAATTAAATTGTATACTAACATAGAATAAGTATTACTAACAATTTATGGGCTTGTGCCTGAAATAAAGGAGTTATTATTATTATTATTATTATAAAATAATAATTTTAACTTAAAGAATAAATACAAAATGTAATGTAATAAAATGTAATTGGTGACAGCTATTACCTATTAACTTTATGTAGATTGTACTTACATGGAACGTTTATTAATTTATTTTATGTGTTTGTAGACGTTACCAAGTCCGTTAGTACACGGACGGGACGATGTTATGCAAAAATTTGTAACGTATTATGGCACAAGCGCTAGCCAGCGTGAAATATCTTCAGAGTACTTGTGCAACAATAGCAGGTGGAATGTCTGTTTTTAGGTCGATACGGATGCGCAGACAAACAAACATTAATACCTGAATGTTAATTGGAAGCGCGCATGTGGTCGCTAAGCACAATTACATATTATGGATGGGAAACGTGACAAAAAGGGTGATTAGTTGATTACATAAAAATTCTTGCAAGTCAGAAAATAGGACGATAATGTAAAAAAAATTATGCAGGTAAGGTGTATAAGTACTAGATATAATTATCTATCTACATTGTAAGTAGATAGGCAGTGTCAAACTCTACCACGTCCTTTTAGAACGACAGGATACAAACCACATCTAATTTAAACGTATCAGTTTACGAAAAAAATGAATAAGAAAGAAATGGTGAAGAATTAGTCGAAAAGCGAGCGAGTGCGCGAGGCGAGGTTGGCTATGGGTGCGCGGGCGCACGCACGCTCCGGAACGGGGCACACGTCGCCTCGCCGCACCGGTACACCACGCCCGTCGCGTGCCGCCCCGGCGCCGCCGCCGCCGCCGCCGGCGGGTGGCGGTGTACCCGAGCCCCATACTACACCACACACCACAAACACACTCCAAAGACAACGTGGAAACTGTTATATTTCAACTGTCTTCAATTACCTTTGCAACTGTACCTTGAAGTTCAATTACTGCCAGTTATTAACATAAGGATAGAATTAGTAGAAAAGAAATACCTGGTATTTGATTCTACGTCGATGTGGTATCTACCAAAGTTATTAAACTTCACCTAAATGAACTATACCTACACAATCTATACGAGACTAATTATTAATTAAGCAGTAATTGTATATTGTTTTCAATAGGGTTTTTCGTTTTTCACCATTTTTTGAAATGTATCTCAAATTGATCATTAGGTGGGAAAAAGTCAAAAATATTTTTTTAATTTTTTTTTGAAACCTATAAGTACCCCAAAAATACATTTTAAATTATCATTGCCAATTAGCGCGCGAAAACGATAGCCGCCATGATGCTTAGGTCGTGACGTCATTTCAGGAGTAAACAAAACAGCTCTGTACTAAAATTTTTACACATATTGCGAACAAAATGTCATTGTTTACTACTATCGTGATGTCACCTGACAACCAGCATGGCGGCTGTCGTTTCAGATATTTGAATAACAAATAAAAAAACTTGATTTTTGTAAATCAAAAATAAAATGTTTTTTCTCATTTTATTGTATAGGAATCATATTAAATCGATTACGTATTACAAATACCACAGTAAATAAGCAGTTTTAGATTTTTTCTTGTATAGAGTAAAATACCCTATGTATTCTCGAACTAAAAAGTTAAAATATGTATTGTAGATTAATTTTATCTATCGCCCTTGTGATAGCAGGATTAAAATTGTGTCGTACGAAATGAGAGAGACAGAGATTTAATTTTTATGACACATGAGTTAAGCAAAGAAAATGCCATTACTCTCCACCCTCTTCAGATTGCAAAACGACACATATCACAGATCTGGAACACACTTATGATCAATTAAATAAGTAATAAACTTTATTTACGTTGACAGATGACCGACCGCAAATATGCTATGCGATTTTTAATTCAATGTCGAAGCCAATAAACCAATAGGTATTGGCTGAAATATTCCTTTGCGGCCTATGGTTATTTCAGGTGGCTATAAGCTTACTCGTATAATACGTTGTGGTAGTCTGGAATTTGTCTGAAATGGAAAATTGTTTTATGCTTTACAATTTCAATGAGACTGTCTGACATCTCGAAATAGCTAGTGGTTATTCTTCAAAAATATTTTCCTTTGTTTCTCAAAAATAATTTTCATGCTGACCACATTATTTGTACTTATATTTATTGTTTATTGTGTTAGTAACCTCTTCTTAGGTCAAGCGCACAGCGAGTTACGATAAAAAGGAGTCTCATATATCATGGTACCCCACCGGAACGGGCAAACCGCGGTCACCACACCTAGCTATACCTTCGCCGAGACACTCTGGCCTTCCTCTCCTCCCCCTCCAGTGAGCTACACTAGATGTACATAAGCCAGGTTCAGAACAAGTAGGGTTCTTCTTGTGCTGGTCTGATGTGCACGAGTCTAGTATGTAATAAGAATTGTATGAAAGAGGAAGTTATGGTCGTCACTCTGTCTTAGCTAGTATAAAGCGGGTGTTTACTGGAAACATAGTTGTAGCATTTTTATTTTAACCGGCAGGTTGGTTTTTTAAATTATAAAATGTTTTGAAAGTTAAAGAAACTATTACGAGTATAATACTAGGAAACAATTCTAATACTTACTTATCAACTACGAGGCAGGTGCCAGCTTACATTAAAATTACCTGAGTCTTGCAGGCGTTTTGGTACGATTCATTAGTATTCTCCTCTAAGTCTTAACTAAATATTAATGTGTTTTCTTGTTTTCTAGATCGTGTATCATCAATCATCATGGCAGCAATAAGATGTCCACCTTAACTTGCTTTTTCAATACGTTAGCTATATCGATGACTTCATAACTTGTACCGTAGATCTTTAGATACTCATAAATACTAACCCCTCACTAGAAGCTAAAACCAACGAATCCCTAAATATTTCTTGCGGCATTGCCTCACATCCGCCACTAAAATTCTCTACGCAGATAGTTATCTTATTGTTGGATCTGTGAATCATCGATTGTGCAATTTGAATGACGATATCTACTTGTTGAAGTGAAGACAATTCAAGTGAACTATTCGATTCGATTCTAACAATATAAACGTCTGGAGAGTTAATCTCGCTTTTATCTTGGTTTTATTCCGTGGTGTTCTGTCATTTATTATTGTCTCCCCGTACCTTAAATTGAACGAAATTCCATTTACAATTAACAGTAACTATACAAGCATTAATATAATCAAATATTTTTTTTTGATGATGTCAACAATAGTAACGGGCCACTCGATAGAATATGGCTACCGCCGCATTATGGTATCATTCCTTCTAAACCTTTTTAAATTCCTTCTTGAAGAGTCCTATACTGTATTGTATAGCTCTCGAGGCACCTCGTTCTTTGTATTGTTAGTAATAATTAAGATATTTTTCTGAACTTTTTGAACTATGACGTTCATACTTATAATAATTGGAATTACTTTCTTTTCATAAATAGTCATTTCAACCGTTCCTACTTGACATTCAAAGAAAGCGTTTTTACTGGTAACATTACAGCCATGTTATAGGCGTTCATAGTAACCTGCCCGATGAGGAATGCTAGTCACAGTTCGGCGAACAGTAATGTCAGGTGCAGTACTCTTGCGCGCTGGCTGCTGGCTTCCTTTAGCTCCAACGTGAGTTCTAGGTGGGTACGTGTGCTTTACAATTTTCTCCACAATTTGAGACGCTTCCATTATGATTGTAGGTAAAGATTGAAGATTGCACATACTGTGGTATGGTATAACTATACCACTTATTATTCTTATGTTCTCTGCTTGCTCTCAATATTTCAACGGATTCAAACAAAACTTGTCAATACAACAAGGGTGGATGCAATCAGTCGTCATTTGTTTTGTTACCGATACAGAGTCCTTCGTGCTTGGATTGCATTGGGTACTGCTGTTTGTTTATTTGTAAACTCTTTATTCCTTCAAAAATAAAATATAACAAATCAAAATAACACAGGAAAAATATATACAAAGGAAGACTTATCCCTTACGAGATCTCTTTCAGTCAACCTTAGAATTTTGACAGGAATTCTAACCAGAAAGGAGCTTACGTTCGTACCCAACGAAAGTTACAAACACGACATATATAACGATAGACATTAAATTTTAAATTAAGTAAGTACGTACTATACATATAACTATATTCTTACGGGAATGAAACAGATGCTTTGGATCTCAGACACGAAGTCGCCGACTGCCACTGGTATTAATACTCTGTTCAAAAATTAGCATAAGTAAAAGGTATTGTTACCTGGGAATCTCAAACCTACAACTTTTATAACAATGTAGCAGGTATTAGTTACAAACACGACTAAATCAATACATTCTTTTATTGTAATTTTTCAGAGAAATTAAAGAAGGCTGACGTAGCATTCTCGACTTTCGCGTATACATATTTCGCGATATCGCCAAAGGAAAGTGACCTGCACCATGCATGCATAGTGCTCGAATACAACAGCGCAGCAGCGAGGCCTAGGCCGGGGCAGCGCCGCCTGGCAGCACCGCACCGGTGAGCGGCGCGGGCGAGCGGCGGCGCGGCGGTGCTAACGGCGTCGTCGCGCTCTGCTTGCGCGCGCGCCGCGCTTTCGTAAGCCGATCCTGAAGATAGCGCGCACAACCACGAAACTGGGATGAACTGAACACCTTTTCATTTAAAAGTTTTGTTGTGCGACACAATGTGCACTCATTTTGAAATGTTTCTGTAACTGCTAAACTCTCCATTCGAATATCATTCTGGCGTTTTAATTAAGACAGTAAACCAGTTTAATAAGTTGATAGTTTTTATTTTCAGTTGTTACACAAAAGAAAAAAGAACGATACAAAGAGTTAGCTGATCAACGCATCGGATGTTCGATTTTAATGCAATTAATCGCTAAGCAGATGTTTCGTTACAGAAAACAAAAAGGAATGAGAAATCCAATTATCTACACAAACGGAACCAATTACCAAATGAAGCTTGGCCAAAATCATGCATCTGCCGCGCAACCCTTTGGCCCTGTGACGTGACGTGCGCCGGCGCCGGGGACCGCGGGGCGCGCACGCAGGTTTTCACTCCGCGCCACTACTAAACAGGGCAACACCTTATTAGAAATGTAGACGATTAAAATTTGAAATGGACACATCAACGTCAAGGTAACCAATAATCGTGCCAGAACTAAAAATAGTTACTTTAAAATTGTATGTAAGTTCTGCAAGTACATTTTTAATAATGCTCAGCTTCGATGCTGTCACTTAACTTACTACATTTGCTCATACTTACTTATCGTCTGTCTTCTGGCAATACTTATAAAATACTTTATCATTACTGTAACTGTAACTTTTTTTAGTCATATGGTAGGTATGTGAAAACATGCCAACAATATGACTTACAATGGATGACGAGTGAAAACTCGTCTAAGTTTACTCTAAATCCATTGTAGGTACCGGGTGTAAATGTAAATGCCATGCCGGTGTGACTCACCCTCCCTTAAACCCCAAAGAGTTACTTACTACAAAGCAGTTTACATAGCGTGTAACACTTCCGAAAACACTGCAGTTATAATGATCCATCTAAGTGTGGTATGGACGTGGGTAGGTTATGCATGCACATGGTGCAACAATGGAATAGATAACAGCCTTTTACTGAAGCGTAATATTTTATAGTTTACCCCTAGTAATAGTGGAACTTTAACTCAATAATCTACAAGGAAGATATACCTGGAAATCTGTAATAACTTCGTTATTAGACACAGAAGAGCCCTGGAAAAATAAACTTTTGCCTACGATACACTAGATACGATAGACTGACTCGGTGGCTTAGTGGTTAGCGATCCTGACCTCTGATCCCAGAGTCGTGGGTTCGATCCCCACACAGGGCAAACTTTTCTGTGATGAGCAGAATTGTTTGCTCTGAGTCTGGGTGTATTAAATCTATATAATACGTATGTATTTAAAATTATATGTGTATGTATATCAGACGCTGGTTCCCAAGATACAGGGAATCCTAGTTTGGGGCCTGATGACCGTGTCTGATTTGTCCCAGATATTATTATTATTATTATTTACAAGCACAGAGACAGTTCTTACAAGGTAAAACCTATGAAAAACAACGAAAAACAAACTAAAATTCACAAAAAAAGGGAATACATATTTCTTCAATAATATTCGAGCTTTCTAAGCAAATTTGAAAATGCAAATTCTTTTCACTACGTACGTATATGTATGTTGAATTAACCTTTGCAGATGTTCTTCCCGCTCCTGGGAGGATACCCGTTCTTATCCAACGCCTATCGATCGATCGATAAAATATAATATCACTCACCGATCGATCGAGGCACAATACATTGTATTGTATAACCTATTGGGGTAGGTACAGCGCGCTGATGTCAGGAAGTGAGAGCGGAACCTGGCTCGCTGGGGTGAGCCTGAGTCGGGGGTCGGACACGTGCGCGATTGTGCCGCTTACCCTTTTACACAATCTGGCTGGTGTGTTATTAACCGCCAATGCACACTTGTGTTGTGACAATGTATCAAGTGTGTCGAATTGTTATTTTAGGAACATCACAAAAAATATATTAATAAAGTAATTATAACAAAGAGAGAGAGAGAGAAGTACTTCCTTGAAAATAATAAACTGAGATATAAATTGATGTGTTGAAGAAATCGGTACACGTGACTAGGGGCGCCGACTTTAAAATTATTGGAGGGGCTCAGGTGCGGATTCAGGATTTCATTTAAGGGGGGGGGGGGTTATTTTGACTTTTGTCTAGGTTTCAAATGAAGTAACTTGGAATACTTGCATTATTTTTAAGTTTTCAGTCAATATCACGCCCTTTATTATTTAACCTACCTCTGCTTATTTGCATTTTCAAGAAGTTTTAGGTCTATTTGCGCGTTTTGCTTATATCGCCTTTGCTTATATCTTTCTTATTATGTAGTGATCGAACTATGCAATAGAAAGAGACACAAGCTAAGCAAGCGCGAAAATTTTAAATAAATGAAAATAAATATTGGGGGAGCTCAGCCCCGCTGATAATGTCATTGGGGAGGGGGGGGGGGGCTCGGGCACCCCCAGGCCCTATGGAGTCGGCGCCAGTGCACGATATAAACTAATCGAACCGAGAATACTCAAAAACTAATCGAACTTGTACCAAACATTGATGATTATTTTATCTTTAAATCTAAATCTCACATTATTATTATTCCACTTAATTGCTTAGTTAAATAAATAAAAATTAACTCATTAAGTTTAACACAACACTTGTTGTCTATATAAGCGAGTAGATAGAATCTAACCGTCAAAATGTTTTGCAGTAACAATTTTATCTATAATCTGTTGGATACGTACTTTAGTTAATAGAGGAAATCGCCAATCGTGGCAGACAATGCCCCGCGCCGCCCCGCCGCCGCTGCCGCCGCCGACGCACTGGAATGAACCCGAAAACCGTTTTATACTTAATATGAGCTAAATAAAAAATTACGATAGAAATACCAAAAATATTTCATCGGAATTCGATATTCAGTGCGGTTAATATTGTATTCGAATAACCAACTAATTAATTAGCCTGATCTTGTTTAAAAACTAGATCAAGACTTGATGTAGAGCTAGATATAGTATAAGTAGAATTAACATAAATCTACACGAACACGAAGGTATTTAGAAGGTAGCAAGGTAAAGATTACATTTTCAACAACAGAACGCTAGGAGAACCTCCAAACTCCAATAAGCGGTACTTAACCCCTGTATAATTGTAGTGTGCGCATCAGAATTTGAATAATGAGGTAACATCCGTCTTCTCTCGCGCATGCGGCGCCAATGAGTGTCTGACTAATAGAAATCTGTGTACTTGGGTGGGTCTGCGTTTCATCATCGAGCAGCGGAAGGACGCTACAACTGTTGTAAATCGTGAAAAACCTTATTACGTGAATTAGTTCACTTAACTGAAGATGCAAGTGCATTTTGACAGTTTTGGAGAGCGCTTCGCTTCAGATTCGGCAGGGAAATCAGATACTGAAAGAGGCTCTTGACTGCATGCAAGCTAGTCGGTTTTGCACTCGCAGCCCCCCGAAACTGCACTTGGCACGTGCGATCGAAATCAATAAAAGCGTTCAGGATGCGCAACTTCCGATCAAACTGAGGGGTTGTTCGTGTCGATTGGAGCTCAAATTTAAATTATGAAAATATTGTTGATCGGCATTTGCGATAAGATGAAGATTGAATCCTTAATGAGTAACATCCTACTCAATACTCAGAAGGTAACAACTTAAATAGATTATTTCTCGACGTTTGCACGATTACATCACTTCTAATAAACTGGATAGATATAAAACATTAAGTACCTATATCCTTGTCTCTGTAAGATCCTCCTACTAAGCACGTGATATCGAGGATGAGTAATAAAGGTTTAACAGCTAGGCCCTTTTGCTTGGTTTTATTCCTATTTAGTTAACGATCAAGCCAAGGTCGGATGAGAGCTTGTGAGATGATTACAAGTTGTCCAAGGTAAGTCACGTCGTAGCGGACGGTGCGGCGCGGCGGCGGCGGCGGCGGCGGCCCAGCGGCCGGGTGACGGCAGCGCTGCGGCGGCGGCGCGGCATGGGAGTACGGACGGCCGGCCACGCAACGGTCCCACGATCGGCTCAGTGACGCATCCTCCCGCATAGAGCAGACGACATTACAGAGAATAGCAGCGAAATGTGAATTTTATACAGGAACAAAATTATGTTGTCTTTGCGGATTTACGAATAACACGGATCTAGATACTTAGTTCCAACTTATTCCACTCTCTAAGAGCCTATGCCAGTATGCTCATTTATATGCTCTTATGCAGTGTTTCCGATTTTCGCACGCCTAGCTTATAGCCAAACAGCGTTGATATGTTATTAGTCGAGATAAGATAATCATTTCCACTGCGTTGGGGATTCTTGGGAATTCCGCTCTTATACCTATCTTTTCAATCATTATCACTTACCATCAGATGAGAAACGAAAACCTATAAACAGATAACAGTAATTCAAAGATACATTTAATACTCTGAATTCAGGCTCATCTGCGCAAGCTTAGCTCGTCTTGATCACAGTCATTCATGACATAGATGCTTATTTAAACAACAACAACAGGTAACAATAGCGCACAATAGTGTGCGCCGCCACCGCCCCGGCCACCGCCGCCGCAGCTAAGACAATAATTATTTATTTTATTAGCACTGCTCGACTTGTCAACAAAAAATAATCGATAAACATTCGTTTTTATTATTATTGTTCTTGTCGGTCAGTGGGTTATATTTATCAAATCAAATAATTTGTTTATTACTAATCATAGTATCGTACGTGTGTACTGTAGTATAGATGATGTTCTAAAGACGTTTATAAATCTCCTAAAATCGTCAAATCAGTATTGTTTTACAATTAAACCTTGATTATTGGTTAAATGCTTCCTAAACTTCAAGTAACTTATTGAAAAACAATAAACTCTGGCACCCCCTAAAGATACGGAGTACGATCATATAAATTTTAAATTAATCGATTGCCTTGACTCATCCATTTCGAATGCAAAACGTCCGTCGAACCCTTTGAGATAGTTCAATTACAATCCATACAAACTTTAACACCACGTTAAACCTACTCAAGAGATATCCTATTTAAAAAATAATAAAGCCCCTTGTTTTTTTTATTTATTTTAGTAAAAGTCAATTTCAATGTTTCTTCACACAATCTTTACCACCCCGTTTCACCCCTTTAGAGATAGAAATTTAAAAAATATCTCCTTTAGTGCAGCATGAAGGTGCCTTATCCTTCCCTTTCAAATCTTTCGGTATGTTTATTAGTTAGTCGTCAATCAAGCACTGTTTTAGACATACATACATATATCAAAACAAAATTCGGTGTGTTTACATGTAATTCACGATATACATAAACATAATTACATACATACATTAAGAAATACTGGGCTGACTGAAATAATCGTAATTGGGTATCATTAAGAGAATTATTACCTACAGAAGAAGCCACGATTAGATCGAATCACTTTATTTATAGCTCTAAGTGGTGGAAGCAGCGATCGTGTAGTGTTCAGTATACGGCAATTACTGTGTTGTCCGAATCATACTTACATACGTCAGTATAAACGACTACATGACTGCTACGTTTGCTTCGTACAGAATACCTAAATTAATACGGTCGTGATTGTGCCCGGCTGTGCGAAGATATCCATAGAATACGAATATTATGGCGCTAGATTAGTTTACTTTTGTAATGACCATCAATTTATATTTATAAACCATTCGTAGCATCCAGCAGCATCTATTTTTATAAGAATTGTTTGATCTTCGTCGTTAACAGTATGGCTATGTGTAGTAACTATTACTTAATCTATGACTGTACTTATAACGTAATGAACTGCTGTTTTATGTTGCATCCACATGTTCAGTGAGCGTGATTGCCAAATACCGGAGCAACATGGATAACGCTAAAGCAGAATCACACGGACGACGGCTGGTAGTGCGACTCAATATGCAAGGACTTTTATAGGAGCCTTTATATTGAGCTGACATGTCATAAAACTTTGTTTCAGAAACATGTCAACGAATACTATAGAAAAAATATGAATGAAGGCATGAAAAAATAGACAATGATGTTGAGATGATCTAAAGGTTCGATCATCATTACCGTGTAATAAGGACTTTATAATTATGGGCGACTGAACCTTTCAGTGTAGCCTAGGGCTAATAAACAAGGACGTGCACTTCAATAAATTTTCTTCTAAACAAAAGCGTTTTCACTATCACTCGGGCATTCCAAAACATTTAAAGGTTTCAGCAGTGACGATATTCAAGTCTCAGAATATCTAGATGGAGATTTCTCCGATGTCCAACAATAGCTCTTGCGATGCAGAGCTGTGACGTCATCGGCCTACGAGCGCTGTTCTCGTCACGACATGCACTGGAATTGCACATTACTGGTGTTCATTTTCCACTAATCTGTGCCTAGATATACGAGTACATGACGTCAAGTATCTTGGAATAATCTTTGGAACTGATCAATACGTAATCCATTACAAAGCTGGGGAGCGAGTCTTTTCGTATATTTCTGGAACGTAAGGGGCAAGTTCGGATAAGCTCAAGAACTACCAAAAATTAAGCATTTACGCTTACTGGGATTGTTTGTAATTACAGTTGCATGACTGCAAGCAGCAAACCCAAAGATTTGCCTAGGGGTTAGACAACAGTTAGGCTTAGGACTGCAGGCTTTAGGTGTCATAGGCTACTTCAGAGGGGTCCAATACCAGAATCATGTTAGATTCATTTATTACCCCCAGAAACAGATCATAATATGTACGGATTAAATCAAATAAATATAGGATAGTAAGAAGTAAGTAACCCATAAAAGATAAAAAGGTGAAGAACTATGGAAAGTGCGAGAAGAATAAATGCGAAAACTTGTATGAAAGCGTAGAGTAGAAATAGGCTCCGATCATGTTGGAGGTAGAATAGAAACAAAAAAAAATACCAGCATCATCCATGAGCAAAAAGAAAACTAAGCTGATTTTTAATTGAAGTATCAGATACTACTGCAATTGAGTGAAAAATTACCTTATATTTATACTATAGGTACTTATATTTAGACTGGCACTACATAGGTAATCTATAGCTATCTATTATTTTATCTCATATCGAAACAATAACGATAATCTACTGAAAAAACTGTTAATAATTAGCATGCCTAGGTACCCCACATTATCTAAATCACTGTGACAAGTTTAATTTTAACGCAGTCATTGTTTCAATGCGCTGGGACGTCTATCACGGAGGTAATCGCAGAATAAATCACTCGTATTAGAGCCAAGGATCCTCCGCCAGTAAGCCGCGTTAGCGACTCCATTGTGCTCAAATGGTCAATTTGCGAGACCCTGCAGTACGGCGGACAAGCACGATAACACTAATTATTGTCACGACACATGGACACGGGATTACCTAATGCCTGCTTGTATGAAGTTGAGGAACGAGACGTGGATGTGTTGGGAATTAATGGCGATGAAGATTACCTGCTCAATGACTTGCCACGTCCAATGTCAGCTGATGGATTCCCATACTGGTACATTTGTGTCTTCGGCACGGTCAGTGTTGTATAAATTTGATTAAGTCCAAAGGTGATTCATAGATAAACAATCGAAAGGAGGTGGTAATGGGAATAAACTAGTGGGCAAGTGCGCGCGTTGATGTCTTTGTTATGGCTGTTTTGTTCAAGGTATACAGGGTGGAACAAAAAGGTGTTGTAATAATTCTACTCATCAATCTGAACAACTTTGTTGAAATCGATAGTTGAAAAAATTTTGGACTTTTCATACATAGTGATCAGCTGGCGAGCCAAGCTAAGTTTGTATGAAAAGTTCACATTTTTTTGCGATTTGAACAAAGTTATAGTACAAAAGTTGTTCAATTTGATGAGTAGAAGCCCACGTCGAAGTATTACCACACGTTTTTGTTACACCCAGTATAATGCTCACGTTGATATCTTTGTTATGTTTTTTTTTGTTTTATGTACGTGATTCTCGAGTCCGATGTTTTTCTCAGGGCTGTTTCATTAACAACTTATATTGTCCTCACAGCTAAGGCACATTACCGGCCGGCATCTTCCCCTACTTCAGGAAGATTAGGCCAATTCCGTATATTTCCATTTAATTATACAAGTCTTAGGGTACTTTGGGTGTTTTTTTTTTATACTAAGAAGGAATAATAAAGAAAAATTTTGCATAATGCCTTCTTGTACACAATAATTCACACACGATAAGTATCGCACAATACTAAACAATAACTAAATAGAAGTATGTATACGATACTTTTTGTTATTCTCTGACAGTATGTAGGTAAAACATGGCCAGAAATTGACTCAAAATAGAGTTTTAACGCGATTTTCTGTTCAGATCACGTCGGAAAAAAGGTCGAGGAACGCAGAATTGCTCATAGAACAACATTTCTGATTCTGTGAATTACTACCAATAACAATTCTAGTCTTTGCCACTAATTGTTGTTTTCACATGCAATAAAGCCTTCAGATATTACGACTGTGAAATCATTAGTTATAGTTTTAAAATAAACATGAATAGGGCTAATTAAGAACTGAGAAATATCAGCATATTCTAGTGGCAAAGGCAGAGCCTCGAGCAAACGACCACGGTACTTGCGCGTCTTCGGTGCAGACCAGATCACCTCCACAGCGCACGGAGCCGCAATAATTAATATGTTTATTACTCGCTACGACTAAAAACTGCTTTTACTGCTACTTAACTCTTAAACAACTGAGAGAGGGCTGAAAATCCTTCACTGACGCTGACGAGTCCAAATACGAATTTCAAATTGTGATCTTCAACCAGCGCCAGTGCTTCCTTGCAGCGCTCTCGAATTTGAGTTTTGTTCTCGTTGCATTTGAGTCCGATTCGTTTGATTCCATCGCTGAACTGTCAATTGGGGAAGTTGTTACAAAAGGAACTTTACAGCTCGCGTTTAAGGCAAAACTTGCATTGGTTCAAGTAGTGGGTTTTAATAATAACCCGTTTGTGGCCGTCGACGCCGTGGGAACGACGTCGGATATGCGAGGCATAATCGGCCGTCGGAACCGAAAGGCTGCAATAGTCCAATTTTGCAGCCTTTTACTTAGATTATGTTTGCGGCTGGTTTGAAATGAGAACTTGTTTTAGCATCGACTGATTAATGCGGCGGGATGTCTCTGTTTTTTGGTAGTTTCAAGAAATTGTCCTCATAAAGAATTAATTAATAAAGCTTGTTCATTAAACAGTTAAAATATCATTTATCATTTGGTTTAGTAGGCACTTAATTGATTTTATACGTATAAACGTTGACTGCGGTACCATTACGTTCAGGTTTTCAAAGTTTTGAAAACCTGAATTTATTGATTGATTTGCGTTTACTGCCCATTACTATGTACTTCTTAGCTTGTTTACAATCTGATTGTAGTCATCATACTGCACCTCATTAGTTTTTGTACGCACAATTAAAAAAAAACACATTAGATGTTACAATACAATCTATAATCAGTCGCGGAAGTAATCATTTATATTCTAATAATAATGCAAGGTCGTGATTATAGTAAGAAGTACCTGCTCCAATGACTTTGTTTACTATTATTTAACCTTACTAAATAAATCTATAGCTATTTTTAAATAGCCCACAAAGCCCAGGCAAGAACCTAAGGGTTTCAAAGGAAAAGTCAATACTTTTCCGAGATAAAAAGTAATTTAAGCTATTACTCGGGTCAAAAGTTTTCAATGTCTCCTGTTCATAAAACTGAACAATTTTAGACCCAAGAGACCTATGATCATTTTACAAAAAAAAATTGGCCGTCCCATTCAAAATAGGCCATTCATTTTTAATTAATGTGAAACGCTGAAAAGTTTGTTTGCGAAATGACCATAGATTGATTGGATAAAGTATTGCAGTTTCAGAAATAGAAGCCACTGATAAGCATGACCCGGGGAGACCAAGCCACTATAAAATCTTCCGAATATTTTATTAGGTTAGGTATAATATAGATTTGATTCTCAATAAATTCATAACCGTGGAAAGATAACCGTTAATTTCACAGTGGAAGAATTTATCTAGTACGCACTTAGGGGGTCCAAAAATAACCCTGTATAACCTAGAATACCATCCAAGCCTTAGATGTTTTTCTTTAAAAGATTAGATTCAAAGATAAATACCAAAAACGAAGTAACTATATTAAAGAGCATTTTAACAACATCGCTTTGGAAAACATTGTTGCTGTACATTATTTTTATATGGGGCCACACTACTTACAAATGTGGAGTTCACAACGATATTGTAATTAAATTCTAGAGTTTTATCATATTCTGTATATAATTTTATAAAAAATACATTAAATTAAATAGCATTTTATTTCTTGCTACAAATAAGTCAAATTCTAAAATGCTGATATTTAAAATACAATTTAAGTAATAAAACGAAAGAATACATTATTAAATAATTTAGTTAGATTTCTTTTTCCCCAAGTTCTAACAAAATCATCAAAATTCAGGGATATAATGATTCCTACATTATATTATAATACATACATAACATATAGGTAGGTATAATAAAAACAAAAATTCTCAATTTATCACATTGTAATTTTTGGGACATCGTGCATAAATCCATTCATTAAAAAAAAAAAGATCATCACACATAAGCTTCATCGCATCGATGTACTTAAATGTGCAATCTTCGACGAGTAGTAGTCAGCCAGTACCCCCGACTCACAGATACCCAATATTACTCGTGGGGCAGATAAATACAATTTTGCTAGTTGGGTGATTAAGAAGCTTGACCTACCAATCTATAATATTGTGTATAAATAAGTTTAAAGTATTTAAGTTACCATTGGGAGTTGTAAGCTGTATAGCAGTAAGCTTTGTGCTGTGTGTGTGTGTGTGTGTGTGTGTGTGTCTGCTTGCGTAGCTTGCGCATGCACAAGCTCGAGTCGCGGGAGTCGCGGGACAAGCGAGCTGACTCACCGTGGCATCCATTTAGAATTTAGAACTATTTAGAGATTACTATACAGTTCAAGTGAATTGATTTATAAATAAACATTTTAATTAATTTATCTATTTATAAATACAATAGATAAAAAATAAATCGTTAATAATATTACACTTTAATAGTTTTTGTATATAGGAATGCATACGTTACGTGAAAACTATTAAACTAATAGGCTGAATTAGTATTTTTAATGAAAACCATGTAAATTAACTCATATTAATGCTTCGTTTTTTTTATTTTAATTTATATTTTCGCAAGCGATTTATTCGGTGTAGAGAAGTAGCCTTGTTTCGTAGCCGTGATCAGCAGACATAGGTACCGTCTCGTAAGTGTGAAGGAAGCAAGTAAAATATAGGTAACTATTTTAATGAAGTAAGTTTTAATAAGTAGGTAAATGAATTATACACATTATTATAAATGATACTCTTCGAGTGTTCACGAGCTTAATCTGGACTCGCGTCAACCACGATCCAGCGACGACCTCGAAACCTGACTGAGAAAAAACAAACATAACATTTGAACTTTATGTGTTTTTTGTTCGCGGCTGGTTTCGGAACCAAATTAGTTTAGTAGCAAACTCATAATCTTGAGAATGACTTTGTGGTAGGTAGGTACTTAATTTTATTTAATCAACACCATCAGTAAAGTCCATTGCCGGAGGGCCGCTCAGCTCCTTATAGGGCTCGTAATAATAATAACCGGCGCGCGGCGCGAGGAGGACAGGCAAGCGCGTGGAGTGGCTAAGGTGCTTACTAACTGCATTATGGACTGATGATCAGGCGAGACTTGAAAGAAACCGCTGGATGCTGGATGTTCGTGGCTCAGCATCGTAAGATGCAACAGAATATAACACAAATTATAGTTAATCCTGACTCTGTTTTGGCTACGTTTCGAGATGCCAAAAAGATCTGGTTTCCATTTTTTTTTTGAAAAGTGGTAAAATAATAATTTATGTATCATAACAAGAATCAATTACGTCTAAAATAAAGTACCTACGCTTTGATCAAATTGGTTTATCTTATCACGTGTAAATCGATCAGCTGACAAACCAAGTTTGTATGAAAAGTCCAAAAAATTTTTTGCGATTTCAACAAAGTTGTAGAACAAAAGTTGTTCAGTTTGATGGGTAAAAGCCAACCTTGAAGTATTGTCACACACTTCTGTTACACCCTGTATAAGAAAATAGCAGCTAAAATTCTTTTTGATTTACGTATAATTATTTAGTATAAAAAAAATGTAGTACTTTCCGTGAAGTTGCAGCTACGATCTATCATAGTTTGAAATCTTATACTGTTAACTTTTTATCGGAATCGAAACTGTTAAAAGCACTGAGGAATGTTATCGATTAAACATTCTAGTCGTAATATTTATTAGTTTAAAAGTCGACGCTATAAATCGTTGAAAATAAATAAGTAGGTTAGCATCAGCGGAGTTTCTTAGAATTTTTTATAAAAAATATTTAACCAACCAAGACTCAATGTAGGTAAGGCATGATCTTTCGCATTACTCGACCGCAATCCACACTTAGTCAAACAAAAGCTCGTCTAATGGTAAATACTTATGGTGCTAATATAAATATTAGCTATTTGAGTTACGGTTCATTACACACGCATGAGGGAACTAATAAAGGTTTAGAATTTCAGATTACTGCAGTCTAGAATTTTCCGCAAAAACGGTGTGAACTCTTTTTCTACCTCATGATATCAAAGGAATTTATCCCTGCACTAACAAAAAAGCATATAGCAAAGGTCATCTGGGTCAGATAGAACTAGGTAGATAGAACGTACTTATAACAAAAATTATTCACTCACCGTAGGAGCCCCAGCTAACAGGACGTACACCAATTTTGATAAAGCCTCTTGAGGTGATGGTTTAAATGCCTCTTTTATCGTTTTGAAAATCTTGTAGAAGCACGCAGTTTGATTTTAGATTTTCTAGAGATCATCAAATAAAAAAGGTTGGGTTTAATTTTTTCTACTGTTTTATTTTATTTTAAATCGTCGTACTGTCTATATGTAGAGTTCTATTTAACCTGACCCGAGTACAAAGTAATTTTAAAACATAAATTATACGTAATACACATTTTAAATCTTCTTTTACTGGCTGCTTGTGCTTCCTTCACTTACAGGCGTCAATTCGTCATACATTTACACTGTTTGCTGGTAGAGAAAATTCCCGGTTATTTTCACTTTTTAGTGCTTTCTATGTTCTCTGCATGACAACGATATTTTTTTCTTATACTTTCAACTTTAGCGAAGTCGCATGGTCTGTATATTTGTTCACGTGTAAACAAACACTTTACCTGTGTATTGTAGAGATGGTAAATCTCTACATCTATGCATTGCGACCTCATCGAAGATGTAACTTTTCTATAAAAACAATAACGATTGAAATTATTCTTTGTTTTAGAATTCAATTGACTTCTGTTGGTTTGGCATATTCGTTCGAGAAACGCTAAAGTGAAAAGATCATTGTTCATCAAGATCATCCTTTAACCTTCTGACGACCAGAGATCGTAAAATTGATTTTTTTAAATAAAAATTTAATAAATTCATATTCATGGTAGTACATCACAGGTAAATTATTTTACAAAATCCCGACTGGGAAAATCCAGATTTTCATTATGTTCTACATAGAGTACATCAAGGGCTAATCTACATATACTTCTCATAACTTTTATCAGTCGACTTTTTAAAAATTCTATGCACTACGCGTAGTACGGTAATCGTCAGGAGGTTAAAATAAGATTAATCAGAAAAATATTAATTGTCTATTTGACGCATTATAATGAGAAAAAAACACGTTTAATATTATATATACCTATGTTTTGAAGGTGTGCAATCAATGTTTCACAAACCGATATCTGAAATGTACAATCCAACCCTTCCATTGGCAGTAATGTAATGTAAAGCAATAAAGTAGCTTTTGAAGCGGAAAATTACTGTATTCAGTGTAACAATTTGTTGTTAAAATATTATTTTGGAAAAAGGACAGAACACTCCTTCGAGCGTTTAATTAACGTATTGTATTAAGTCAGGTGTATTTATCGACAACATACATAAACTAAAAAAGAATACACTACAATAGGGTAATTGACTGCTAGTCATCTGAGTTACTTGTTATCAAATGTCAAATACCACAATTCGTTCTGAAAATGTTTAAAGAGTAAAATGGTGTCATATTTTTGTGTAATCTTTGCCATCCCTAATGCAATTATTATTTTTAAATTAAAAATTGCACATGTAATGAATTTTCAAGCTATCTACTGTTTCAGTAAAAAGGATATGCCGTCAACTAACTCATTTGAATAAAATCTCCAAAATTAAAAATTAAATCGATGCAGGTATAGAAATGGAAACAAGAGCCAGTTTGTCTTATACATATGATGTTCTCGATACTGCTTTCGCGGTAAACAGTACCAGCCGCCAGTCGGTAAGACGCGTTTCTCAGCATCTGTCGCTCAAGAGGCAAGACACCGAAATTCGCGAAATGATCTCGTCCTCGCAGCTGCCGGCTTTGCAACATTTGGTACGTGCCACGGTGCTGATGGTGTGGTGCGCGGCAAAAAATATTGACGACATGTGTCTTCAAAATAAAAAAATAAATAAACCAAAAACGAGAAAAACACGAAACATAATCCTTTGTAATGGAGAATGATCTTTAAAATAAAAATATGGAGTATGTATCATTTCAACGTTGTTGTCATAATTTAACTTAGCTACTTAGAAAGAGGTGGTTTTATAGGGTGAGTTTAAATTAGTTCTTGATACGAAAGGCTATGCTTGTGCTCATGATAACAAACAACTTTCCCTAAGGAACTCATAGCCAAATCGTAAAAAAAATGTTGGTCTCTTCATACAAAACGACCAGCCGAGCGGCCAAATTAGTATGAAGAGTCAAAATTTTTTTTTGCGATTTGACTATGAGTTATTTAGGGAAAGTTGTTTGTTATCATGAGCACATTCATAGCCTTTGGTATCAAGAACTAATTTAAAGTCACCCTGTATATTCGGGGTTCGGGCTTGTATGTCGGTTGTTTCCATGATTTTCTCTAAAACTAGTAGGTAGAATGGAGTAAACTTAAATAATAAATTACAAGGCGACTGTTTCGTACAAACCTTTTAACTGAAGAATCTAATCATAAAACTCTTTTGTTCTACAACTTTGTAGAAATCGCTTAAAAAAATTTGGACTTTCAACTACCAACAGTTTGTGAGCCAAGTTAATACGGAAAGTCAAAATCCATATCTATGATCAATATTGGTATGAAAACTCCAAATATTCTCAAAGTTTAGACAATGGTTATCTATATTTTCGGTACTACATAGAAAAGACATCAACGCGAAATGCAGCACTCGTTATGTCTTTTGTATAGCCAAAACAGTTTACTTGATCTATTTTAATAAATACGACTTACATTTTTTATTATTATCCATGACTCATCACACTACAAATTCTAATAAAATACTTACATGATTGTTTGAAATACATATACGATAGTTCATTTGTATTGCACTGTACAACTGCACCGACAATTACATGTTTAGTAAATTCAATCTTTTAAAATATTCAACTTCTCAAGGAACAGACCCTGTGCTAAGAAACACAAAAGTTGGCACATCTGCTGTTCGCCTGAATGGTTTGAGGATACACCTTTCATAGATTGATTTGCTCCAATGGAAATTCTTGCCTGTCTCTGTACCCTTTTGTTGTCTTGGTGCCTTATCTTAAGACGAAGAAAAGCTTTGTTCTTTCATCGTAAACAGTTTATTCCTTTTGTTTGTTTATATGTATTTGAATTGATTCCTTTCTATAGTAAACATTTTCGCAACAGGCAAGAGCTCAGTGCATAAGAGAGTAGGTACGTCGCTATTACTTGAGATTAAGAACGTGTGGGTTCTTTATTATAAAATCATTTAAAACATCTGTAAAGAACGATGTTTTTACAATAATTTTTAAGTAGGAAAAGGCCCGATGTTCTTAATTTTTTAGAGGCGCAAGGCAGAAAGCTCACGTTTTTTGCTAAACATCTTCAAGGTCTCGGTCGTGCATCTGCCGCATCTCGGAAGCTCCATATTTTTAACAACGCATCTGCATAATAAATTGATAGCAAAAAGTTGACCTACAAAACTTTAAAAATATTTCATCTGGGTTTTTGTTGTTTTTCCACTATGTTTTAAATGCTCTGGTTCTTGCAGCTTGCAAGAACAGTACGAGATTTTAAACTTTATGTCTAGTCATTAAGTATCATACGACCATTGAGAGTAGTTAACGACGTATTGGTTATGCTTATAAAAAGGTGCCAATTTCCGTTTGTTCATACATCCGTTTTTTAAAATCGGGAACCTCTTATTAGTGAGTCGTCGCATGTGCTTTGTTTTTTGCAATTTTTTACAAACACTTCACATTGTTTTGGGACAATTTATCAAGTTGGACCGGCGGCGGCGGAGTCAGGCAGATGTCTGGCTATTTATGATTTTTATTAATTTGCATTTTGTCAGTCGTCAAAAATATTCGCGTTTAAAAAAAAAGATGTAGGTAAACAAAACACAGGTTTTGTTCAAGTGCAGCATTCAAGAAAGTACGCGTTACTGTTCTCAGGCACCTGAACGTCCTTTTCTCCATATGTCCGCCAACACCTACAATTTTCTCACGACGCCAACACAACAAAGAGGCTGTAGGCTGTACTGTGCACCTTTCTGTACGAATACAACTTGTCGCCAAAAAACCGCTTGTAGATACGCACCGAGCACAAGGTGCGTTAGCAACCCTTTTAGAACCGCATGACATGAGCTGGCTGTCCAAGTTTGGAACTCTTGGTTAAAGTGTACATCTTCATAAACAGTATGTAAGTTTGTGTGTCCATTTCATTATTACCACCTATAGCAAAAATAGCTTGATAGGTTTCGAATTGTGAGATTTCGTTACATGTTTCTCGATTCCCAAGTTCACATAGACTACATTTTATGCAATCAGGTTTGATTTTCTTTTTGTTAAATTGTTTACATTCATAACTTTCATTGGCGAAAAAAAAAAATTATTAAACTATAGAATAAATAGTAAAATCTGTTAAGTGGTTGTCAGTATAAAGTAAGTACTACCTGCGATCAAATTCAAGCTAAGTTTAACCCTCTTCCTCCTATGACATGCGGCAAAGTACTACGGATGGATCAACAGATGCCTAAAACCCGTTAGGAGCTTATGTGATAGTAAGATCGTCGTCGCTGTAATGCCCAAGATGAGTGTGGTGGGAGGCGGGGGCCATTCCACATCTGTTCCGTCTTCTTATATCTTCACATCCAAGGAAAACTATTATAGGTAAGACACAATGTAAATTATTTCTAGGTAAGCTAAGTTCCCAAAGTATGTAGAAAAAAAAGACGCTTCCTTCAAGTTTTGACTGACAACTGATACTAATAACCCCTTCTATAAGACATCGAACTAGTTTAGTTGGATACATTATTAAAGTGCATTATTTTATTTAGCATTTGCAACCTTCAATTTAATACTACGCAGAAAGAAATTACACATTTTAAAGTAATAATCGCCCCATTTGCTGTGGGAACACAATCCTGACTGAAGGGGCTAGGTGTAATTGAAAGCCTGTTTTAGCTGTTCGTAGATTAACAATGATTTAACATATAAAGCTATGTGTAGGATAGGAATCATTATTATTATATATATGTAAGTATCAAAAATATTTCAAATACATATTTGAATGATTAAAAGAAACTCAAAATGGAATCAAGAAACGCGAGTGGAAGGGGAGAAATTAGGGTTCGGTCAATCTACACCTTTTCATCGGCAGGTGACATCAAGACGGTCATCTTTTTTCGTTATTTAATTAAAAACATCAAGGCGTCGTGTGTCGTACGTGATGCAATCGGGTGACACTGCCTTTTGGACTTGGTTATAATATAACCATCAAGCGTTTTTTTTGGCATCACACTAGCCGTTTTAATGATACCAAACAATTGCATTGTAATGTACGTGTTCATTTCCCAACTTAGAATCTTTTTATCAAAGAATATCTTAATTTTCGTTTCTGCGGGCTGGCATTTTCTGTCACGAAGCCTGTGAAAAGCACAAGATAGATGTTTGTTGCCTCTAAAATGTTGCGCCCATCTGCCGGCCGCCGATGAGGCAGAAACCCTTGCTCTGCCGGGCCATGTGTCCAGTGATAGCTAAAAAACCCCAAATGGCCATAGACAATGGATCGAATGATTTATACTTTACAGTTTTAACATCTGTTCTGTTACCTGCGCCCGCGGCAAAGAGGTACAGATCATTTTTGTCTGCTCTGTTGTTGAATGAAATCATGAAGCTTAAGTTTAGCTCACTTAAATTGAATATACTTATGTATAAGACTATATAATTAAATGACTAAAATGGAATGTACTAGATACAAAATACCAGTTTTAGCTGGTACAAAACTGCATACTTATACTTCGAGCATACATACCTACGTATGTAGTTAATTTCCAAAATAAAGTTGGTTTTCAAAAGTGAAAACAGAATGCAGTAAACAATGAGTAAAATCATTGGCTTGTTTTACAAGTTTCTTACAAACATTAGATCGTACTACATAAAGATTATCAGTAAAAATATGTTAATTACCTTCGAGATTAAAAGAACGGACCAGCCCGTAGCGTGCACGTAAGGAGATTTCACTTTATTAATAGGTAGGTACCGCTTAATTACCGCTTTAAATTTGTACGGTTTATTCGTAATAAAGAAAAATAATAGGTATTTATATATTAATAATCAAAACGACGTATAATTTGGCTATAGAACATGAATTTGCCTTCGCAAATTAAGTAGTTGAGATAATAAAGGGAAATAATAGTTCCGATAAACAAATGAACCTCCAGCGATCTGTGACCGAATATAATACTAACGAAGCAGCGTTAAAATGAATTACCGAAAAATTAACATAAAATATACCTTTAATAAATTTCATATTTAACGAATAAACTCAAGCTTATTCAAATTACAATTCTACGAAATATAAAAAACTATACTTCCGAAAAAAATACTAAACTTCCGAAAAATATACTAACTTTCTGAAAAACATGTTATGCTAAAATGTACGTTTTTACGCTGTGTAGAAACCAACTTAATTTATATTATTAGTTTTTAATTATGGAAATAACCACGAGTACTTATCTCCCTTCACCATTCGTTCGATTGGTGTGCCCGCACGGCGCGGCGGCGCTCTTTAAGAAAATTCTTAAGGAAGCTGGAGCGAGCGAAGTGAGCTCGGTAATTCGGAGCACCCAGACTCGGATAACTTATTACGTCAGCAAATGATGCATTAATTTTTCGCAATTTTTAGTATTTCATTCGGTCGTTTCGTTATTTTTATTCGCAAACAATTTTCGGCAACTTGGTAAACAAAGCAGTAAAAATCATATTTTGTTAAACTCATTTTTTATTCACTTTTCGGAGCTTTTATTACTTCCCGATAAATACATAAGTACATAAATTAAAGAACCAAATTTGGTTAATGCACCATCCAGTGCAAAAACCTAATCAAATTGCCTATTAAGTGGTTAGTTTACCATGCATGCAAGATCCGTCGCAAACATTAATTACGGGAAGGCTCATTTGGCCAACGCACGGGGCCATAAACCGATCACTAAACGGCATATAAATAAGCCAAAAGCGATAAAGCTAGGTCAGGTGTAGATACACGTGAATATACATACACAAGTATAGTAGCAGGCACAGGTGAAGGTAGGCCGTGTGGAATTCGGAGCCTGCCCCTGCAGCCTGCGAGAGTTACGGCGGCACACGAACATGAGAGGTGGCTTATAAAGGGACAATTTATTTGAATAGCTTCAGAACTCTTGAACACTTTACGGACTGGGCTGCAAATGTCGGCAAGGAATCGCATTTTTTAGCATTCTAGATTTCTACCCCTTTGTATCCCTCAGAAACATCCTTAATCAAATAGAGGAAATATTTCTTGTTTAAGTAAAACACTTCAAATTGCAATCATATACGTATAGAAAAGAGGATGCCACAATATGAGAGCATTGAGTTTCCTTAAGAAAAAATCTAAAAAAAAATTGTTGACCGCTGCAAAGTCGTCCTCACATTAGCACGGTAAAACGATTTTAAGTCCCACTGCATTAGCATTACGAAAGCAAATAGCGATCCGGTAGTGGTGTCATCAGCACCACTATCACACAGGAGCCTGCGCCGTGACTGCCTGACCCGATCCGACCGATCGGCCTTAAAGGTCGCCCGCAGACAATGCGCCCGCGCAGCGCAGCGAGCGCAGTGTCGTGGAATGCGCGGGCTCACCTAGTATCACCAAGCAGTCCTTTGTACCTCTCATCAATACTCTTTGACTTGTCTTTTAAGTTTATTTCTGCAGCTAGTGACATAATTTCATAATTCTGTCTACAAAATACACATGAGATATTTAAAAAGTCAAAAGCAAGATTTCAATGTATTCAATAAAATCTGGTTAACACGTGCACTTCAAAGAGCCATTTGATTCTTATCAAATGGCAATAGGCCACTTTTGTAACAAAACTTAGTTAGACACATTTGTTTAGAGAAAGCAGGTAACGCACGTGCAAAGCTGTATTTTTATGAACTGTCAGGTAAACCTAAAGAAAAATGCATTTCTTGTGGAAATAAACACGATGTGTCTTGTCTATTTAAACAAAAGAGCAAACAAGTTGGCACATCTGGTGTTCAGTCAGATAAGAAATAAAGAATGGTCATCGCAAAACATTTACAAAACTGATATTAGTTAATTTCAGGTGTTAAACAGTTTTGGCATGGTGATATTTGTTTACCAATTACATATTCGCTAAATATTCGTAGAATTAAACCTACTTCTTGAAAGGTTAAAATACTTAAACAAATCTAATTTGATTACCCAGACTTAAAAACTGTTATAAACACAATCACAAGAATTACCTCTCCGTGCGGTGCTGAAAGCCGAGTGCTGAGTCATGTTAGTCTCACGGAACCATGGGAAGTCATCCGCTTGTGGCCATGAGCGTGAGGTATGCTCCGAGCCATGACTCATGCAGAGCAGACATGTTCCGACCAGAATGGTGTCCACGTGGTTTACAGAGGATCTTTTACCAGCTTTAAACAAATTCTTATTATAATTGGTGATTACTCAAGTAATCGTGCGGGTAAAAGCAACAATTCTTAATAAAAGAAGTGATTACTCCAATAATCGTGCAATAAGTAAAGCTGGTTAAATAAGTTTGACGAATCTTTCAAATCTCCATATGAAAATGGTAATCTAAAGATCAATTTGTATGAAGAATTTTGTCGTGCGTTTAAAACTGATAGAAGAAAAAATTCACATGTGACCCAAATAGCCAGTTGGCGTAGATCCTTGGGAGTAACCTCTGTCCAGCAGTGGACCGTCTTGTTTGTTTGTTTGTAAAGTCTTTATTATGGGTTTATAACACAGCATAAATTTTATAAAAATGACACAGATGCACAAAGGCGATGACGAATAGTCTGGATAGGTTCACTCCACCTTTAACAAAATCACCCTGTATTTTAGGTATATCCAATGCTGTTATTTTCTTAAGAACATAAATACACAGCCAGTTTAGAGGGCGATACAATTTCGTTTCAGTGTGGAAGATGTCGGAAACTTTTCGAGCTGCCGCCGCTGTCATGGCTTAACACGGACAGATCAAAATGCTTATTGTTAAAGACAGATTTACATCCAACGAATTAAATCTATATAAATGTAAGGTATTTCAGTAGCCTAAGTAAATTCATTAGTAATATTTAGTTATTTAGTTAGACAGGCCAATAAGGTTTCAAGGAGCTCAGGAGTTTATACCTGAGGACTGTCGGCTGGCTGCGAGCGCTCGCGCATCCGTTTTACTTATTACATAACTAATCGAACGCATCACTCATCATAAGCTCCTTCGTCACTGGAAATAGAGTTAAATTTTGCTCGAGTTTGTATCAGAACACGTTTGTAGTAGCTACATAGCGCGATATGTCGAATGCCGATTTCGATCCTGCAGCTAATATATTAGCGGTCACAAAATCACCTGTTGCCACACTCCGCACCTGTTCGATACAATCACATCTGACCGCCCGCCCGTCCGTCCGGTTGCCAAGAAAACGATCTCTATTTTTAAACATACAAAGTTCAATATGAAATTGACGAGTTAGGAGTTTTTTATTCGAAAACCTAAGGTACCCGAACGAAAGTCTTCAATTTTTAAAAATAATTTCTTAAGTAATGAAAGTTGGCCTACCGATTCAATATCAGGAAATCTGAAAAGGTTTCTGAGCTTTTTGATCGTTTAAACTTTAAAGTCTAGTCTATGTGTATTTATAATGGCCTGGACAGTGAGCAGTGCGCAAAGTGCCCCTGCGCAGCGCTTGCCCCCGCAGCTGCCGTCGTCGATGATATTTCAGTGTCCTCGTTCTTGTCTCGGGCAGCGTAATTATTGTTTTAAACCTCTCTCTAATTGAATTTACGCCGTGCATCCGTCAGTCACTACGAATTAATAGCGATAATTGAAAACTGCCGTTTTATGATCCTCCGAAGTAGCGGATAAGCATACTTTCCTTCATTTGTGGGAATTGATATGGCACGAAACAAACCAACTTGTATTTCAGGTACTTAGGGACGGCGTTTATAGTGACTATTTTAAAACAGACATGTAGTTATAAAGTACATAAATGCAGCGCTGTTTTCGTAACAAGCTTCACAAAATCTAGGGCCTAACTAGGTAGACTTGCGCGGTAGACTCTGACTCCGCCGGTTTTGAGATCCGGCGCGGTAATTATCGGCGGCGGCGGCGGCGTGCGAGGCCCTCCGCAGCCCTGCGTGCGCGGTTATACAGCCGAGCCGGTTCGCTCGGTTGCTCATCCTTTCCCGACGACGATGCGATGCACGGACGGAGACAGTGCAACCCATAGTGACTACTTTCACCTCACATGCTTAACTTAACCTATCGCTAGACATCATCTAGGTTCCGACGATTTCCAGCAGGATACGAGTTTCTAACAGCTGAAGATTCTTTGCATAAACTGATAGCGATGAAGGAGGACTGTTTTAATTTAGGTTGATACCTAAATTAAAAGAGTTAATTGATATCCAGCACGGCAATTTGATTCGGACACACATATTTGAATGACATATATGTCGAAGAACTGACCACCGGTGGACAAACAGAGTGCTACAGTGGAGACCGCGTTTGGGCAAACGTAGCGTGGGACGCCCCCGTGGGGAGCGATGATCTGCGCAAGGTTGCTGGTAACAGCTGAATGCGTGTGGCCGAAGATAGGTATAAGTGGCGTGCTTTAGGGGAGGCCTATGTCCAACAGTGGACTAATGCAGGCTGATGATGATGATTATGATGTAGATTTTTGAATAAAAAAGGAGAAATTCAATGATCTGTGATAATATATTTTGTAGTTTAGCAATCCTAGTCGGTATAGAAAATGAGACGCCTCTACAACACAACGTTCTCATATTAATTTTCAATATTTCATAACAAAATTAAGACAATCGTCTTCCATCTTAATATTTTAGTGAAGATTGCGTCTATGACACCCACACAATGCCACGACCCACCTTGCAATCCGATGAACGATTTGTCAACAATATTGGTCTTGATCCTAATCGAAAATGATCAATGGTGTTGAGTAATTAAAAACATTTATTTGGTCTCATCCACGATACAGACAGATAGCGTAACTCTTGTGCTGAGCCAGTTTGGAAGGCTGGCCATGGGCCATGCATTGGCCACATCCGTCGGCGGAACAAAGGCACCAATTAGCAGCACTCGCGCATCAATCAATCATGAAAGCTCGTTCCGCTGTGCCCCATAACCTACACGAAATAACTTCTATAGATAAGGTAAGAAACCCCAATAAAGCCTATGCCCCAATAAGGCCTAGGTTTCAAATTTCCCGCTTAGACATTTCAAATAACCGTGAAAGTTTACAGTGATGTGCGTAAGGATGTATCTGACACATACAAGAATAGCGAGCGCCGCTTCCGACGAGTATGTCGGAACATGTATGGTTCATTCCAATCAAAAAAAAAGCAAACGTAAACAAACTTACTATGGAACTGACACATGTCAATGTCATCTGCATACTATGTTTGCTTACCTTTTGCTTTTTTTTGATTGGAATGAAGTATAGTCGAAAACAGTGGGGACGCGGAGAGTACGCCTGTTTTATAAAATTTCTACTGGTAATGATGTAAGTATTTTGATATTTTTGCACGCATGCCAAGATTGTTTTTGTGTGTTATTTAGTTTAAAAGTTTAGTAACCTCTACATAAGCATTTATACGCCATTTTTTTAATGTATTTTCTGTAATATTTTTTTTTACACATACGACAGGTCCAAATAATGCCTCAAAATAATATAAGTGCAAATAATATCGAATGGATGACATGCGGCAATGCCCTGCTTGTAATATCTGGTAGGTATCATGAGCTGCGTGTTAGCTTAACCCCTGCAGATAAAACAAATACTGTTCAGGAGATTGCTTGAAGAAAATGAAGAAAGGAAGGATAATATGTTGAGACGAAAGACTGATTATAACGCCCAAATATGATTACTAAAGGATCTTACTAAATTTAAATAATATTACTTTGAAATGTTTTAGTAACTGAAATTTAATGATTGTATTTTCTTTCTTTTAGTATGAAAGGCCTTATTGCTGCATGGGTCTCCCAATAAGGCCTAAATGACTTTTTTAATATTTTTATTCACAGAAGTCTGATTTTTGTTTTTTTCACGTTACAACTACATTTATTATAAAGTTTAATCAATAAAGATGAGTGAGTTTTTCTTAAAAACCTACTAATTACGTCAAGATAAAAATAAGGTAGGCCTTATTTGGGTCACTTACCTTACATAATAATTGTTCCATGCAGTCAACAAAATAATCAGAATAGGTATCTAATCTAATCAGATTATTTGCAGAATTTTGGAACATTGGTTACTGATACAATATTGTATTTACCGCCGCTTTGCTATTATAATAAAAGAGGAGCTTACTTATAGGTTCAAAATTATGTTTGAGATAATCATGTTTTACTATTATTTTAGCTCCTTTATGTTATAAATACTTAAGTATTACACTTGGTTGCGTGCGAGTCAGAGTCAGAAATTCGTACAACCGACCGTGGAGATTGGTAAACGAGCCCGGCATTCGTTCCGAGATATAAATGTTCCATATTGAAACGCAATTATGTTGCCCATTCGATATTTTCAATTCATTATGTTGTTTCACACCATTTAGGTTTTTGATGATTTTAATTAATTCAATTTCACCAAAAATTCTTACTCCAACAGACCAGACAGACGTCGTTACGTCATAGAGGAAATAAAAAATCTGCCTGTGACCTGTGAAATTTCATCAACAAATTCATGTTCTATTTATAAAATATTAGAAGGACGTGATAATAATTTGAATAATAGTATTAAATAAATAAATCTTATCCGCGGAAACTTTATGGTTACAAATTTTAATGATGCGAACAAACAAGACTAGACCAACATATTATATAGAAGGACAAGCTAAGATTACCTATAAATTTAATCTGAGTCAAAACAAGACATACAATAAAAACGCAAACTTCATTCTATAAAACATAAATTATTACAACAAAAATCAGATTATAATCTTTATAAAAATGTTGAACATTGCACCATATATAAACTAGTTACGTGTGTTTTGCCTTATTCTTGTAACAAAATTCATTTAGTTGTTTTTTCTTATTTTTGTATTTCTTAACAATTTATTTATCAAATATAAACAGATACTTGCTTAGCTATTACAACAAAAACTTTAACAGGTTAGTATTCGAAGTAAGTAAGAAAACTTGTATTATACAGATGTAACAGAAAGGTGTGATAATACTTCAAGGTAAGCTTTTACCCATCAAACTGAACAACTTTTGTTCTACAACTTTGTTCAAATCGCAAAATTTTTTTTGGACTTTTCATACAAATCGATCAGCTGCCGAACCGAGTTTCTATGAAAAATTCGAAAATTTCTTTCCGATTTCAACAAAGTTGTAGAACAAAAGTTGTTCAGTTTGATTGGTAAAAGCCAACCTTAAAGTATTATCACACCTTTCTGTTACACCCTGTATAAGGTGCTATTTTATTAAGTGCCCGATATTTTACAGTCAGTGCTTCTACTCCTGATTGTGATCAACTATCCCCAAGTCAAATCACAAAAAAATGTTTGGACTCTTCATACCAATTTTCCCGCTGATCAATTTGTATGAAGAGTCCATTTTTGCGATTTGATAGTAGAAGCACTGACTAAAACATCGAGCACTAATAAAGTAGCACCTTGTATTGTATAATTCATTAATTTTTCCAAAATAAAATAAGTATAAGTTGGTGTAATAATGGTGTAACTGCACATTTACCCGAAGACCAGATTTATATTTATAAAAAATGTGCCATTACAACAAATTGGATTCCGAAACATTTATCTCGAAAATAATCTATGATAAATAATATTACCTATGCGTTGATTTAAATGAGATGCTGTTTCGTTACCTCTGAAATATGAGCACAGTGGCATTTGAATAACGAGCTACATATGTAGGTATACAAGTTAACAATGTTTGTTGGGCCATCATATCTTATCACTATCTTTACCAACATATGGAATTTAAGATTTTTTATACAGGATTGGTAAACCGTTGAGTAAAGGCACCATCTTACTTGATGGTATCGAAACTGGGAAAAGTATCAAGATGATTTTTATGCTGCCGATGAGCGCTCCATTGCAGACTGTGTCTGTGTGGGTCTGTCCGTGCTAACTGGTTAGCAGTGTGTGTGCCATTTACCTAAACTTGAAGAAAGAAGATTATGCGTAATCCTCTTAAGTACAAATAATCATACTCCAAAGCGTTCATGTGCCCTGACACATGAACGCTGAGGTGTCCCGAGGCATTATAAAGCCAATGAATTGGTTACTGCGTCAAGAGTGGCCTGGTGAAGCTGCTGAAGGGAAACTTTAAAAGCGAGAGAAAATTAGTTACATAGAAACCATAAAATGAAACATCTCATCGAATCCTATTTGCAAGTAAGTGAGTCGTTTTAAAGTAAGGTTTCATCCCGCCGACGACGGTGACCCGAGGAGGTCGCGCTTTCTACAGAACCCGCCCCGCGCCGCCCGCCGTCAAGCGTAAGCGACGCGTCAGCTTACAATTAATGACGGCGAAGACCGGGACCTTAAGAAAGTGGCCGTGGCCGGCCTGCCCAGTGCTCGGCCTGTATAGTCTCCTAAACCTCGCACCTTACCAATCCATGGTAATCCTAGGTGATTTTCATCTTCAACACACGTTTGCACAAAACCTATAAATAACAACAGTGTCTAACGGTGCCTGCTGCGTCTGTTGGTGCAAGTAAAAAGTTTAAATATCATTGTAATTATATTAAATAGGTACAGACCTCTTAATATCTGAGAAGGAATCTTGAAAGCGATTTTCGTTTCACCGTGTTTCTAACTTAAATCTAAATTCTCGTAATAGCACTTCATTTGCTAATCTTAACGAGGTCCCGCCGCTGACCTGTCTTAAAGAGCCGGCAATAAACTCATCTTTATTGTAATGAAAGCAATCACCCGGTCCCTGTGCTGCGCTTGCGCCACAGAAGACGGCCTAAGAGTTCTTGTGCACTCAAAATTTATAGCAGACTAACTAAGTGTGATGCAAATTCCACTTTGCCTCATTTAGATAACGACAAGACACGTTTTCGATATGCGAATGCGGCCGTCGTATAACATAACACATTGATGTTGCACATTTCAAGCTCATTTAATTGGTTGAAAAGAATTTGCATGTTTAAGTAACCGAACCAATACTCAGCCAGCTAAATATATCATCCTTCATCTGTTTGATGTGGGTAAGTGACTTATTTATTAATTACTCGCACTGACGCACTGTTATATTACATTCAATAATAACAACACAAACGAATTTATCGATTGCAATGAGTTTGTTCATTGGTGGTACGGCAGCGGCATTGGATGTGCGCGGCAGGTTGCGTAATACTGCATTCTTGGGTTCGGCGGTGCGTAAGCGCACTGAAACCTGGCAATAGTTGACTACAGCCATGTTTGCATCGAATGAAATCTTGTATCAATTTCGCAATTACATTTGTTTGTAACTTGTTATTTCTAAGTGTTTCCTCCAGTTTGGTTATATGTAAGCTTCTTGGTCATTGCTCTGCTTGCGCTCGTAGTTTACCTCTACGCAAAACCCTCGAAGTTTTTAAATTGTTTTTAGTTCCATATCTGTAGCCGCACATCGTTTAAAGATGGATTATTTATATCCGACATCTAAAAAAGATTAGGTTCTCAGTTCGCCTTTTTTTTGTGTGTGTAGGTTACGAAATGACTTTATCAATTGTGAACCGATTTTAATTATTCTAATTCTATTTTATTCGACAGATTATGATTTCGAGGTAGTCCCTTGTAAGTCGTTTAAAATTGGTTCAATATTTTTTTTGGCAAAACAAAAACAAATCATAGCAATCATTGTAGTTGTATTGTAACGATTGAACTTTGGTTGTTTTTAACATGTTTAGTGTTGTCAACTACAAAAGGCGTTTTCTAATTACATATTATGTTGATCGATAGTGTTACATACAACGACACTGAGTCTGTTTATGGATATGAAACCTGAAACATTTTTCTAACTCTAGGCAATTACCTATATTGAGTCGTACTTATCCTATGTAATTAGGAGACCTAAACATTTTTCTTACTCTAGGCAATTACCTATATTGAGTATCCTATGTAATGGGAGACCTAATGTTCAACTATTTATTGTCTTTCGGTTGGGCGGATTATGTTAACTTAGTAAGTAGTTCTAAATTAAACAAATCGCAAAACAGTCCAGGACAACGGCATTACTTCATAATCATTTTTAGTCTTCAGATCAACTAAGAAACAAAACTAAAACCTCTTCAAAAACAGCTAATAGCGAAAACAAAACACACAGCAGCACACATTAAAGTTGTAGAATACTCAGAATACTAAGTAGTAGGTATCCGTATCGACCTAAGGGTGGCAGTCCATTAAATAACATTATATCAAATAGATTAGATGACTTCATCAAATGTACAATACTAGCATGTTTTGCCATAGATGAAGGAATACTTTTGCACAGAATATAGGTATAGCAAAGCAATTTGATCAAATGTTGGACATCGAAATTAGACAAATATATTTACAGTGGAATACCACCTTAAGCTGAAGCTTATACATTTGAGTAACGTAATCCATAAGATGGACAGCAGGACACTCTTGTCCTCAACCTAATTTCATCGTTGACTACCCAGGAATGTCACTCCCACCCAACTAGACATAGAAAAGTTTTCAATATGCGAACCAACCGTGGGACACCTCTTTATCGGTCGCATCTAAACGCGTTACAATAATATCCACTTGTAGCCGCAGCCACCATGAATATTACTATTTCATGATCATATCGCGTAAGCAGTAATAGATTGGCTGTATAACTGTATTGAATTTGGCTAGTGCTAGTTATTTTACTATATTACGATTACTCCACGGGGCGAAGTTACCTACTGAAACTGTTATGAGTTTAGGAGGCTTAGGAAAAAGGCTCCCTCCACATACACAGCAGAAACAAAACATGAACAAAATGAAATATGCGCTAATATAAATTGAACAATAAACATTTAAAGCATTTTTACTTCTACTACTCAGCAATCACACGGATAAGATAAATAAGATAAGATAAATACTCTTTATTGCACACAAAATACAATCACATTAATAAAAAAAGATATATGGTGGTTCAACCTGGGCGGTCTTATCGCTGAAAGCGATTTCTTTCAGACAACCCGGGGACACGGAGACAAAGCATAAAGTACAGGTAGGTACGAGTATCTTAAAAATAAACAGTTATATGAAAACAAAAACTTTAAATATAGTTTCAAATTAAAAATACAAACTTGAAAAAATACAGATATTTTAAAATATATACATTACATATAAGTAAATGATAAATATAATATATACATATACAGGATGTAAGGGACAGGTTTCCGAAAACTTTAAGGGCTTGCTCAGTAGACGGAACTGAACAACTTTCCACAAGAATTTTTTCAGGGACCGAAAACAAAATCGGCTTCTCCATACAAACTGTCCAATCAAGTTTATAATTTTGTATGGAGAAGCCGATTTTTTTTCGTTTCCTGTAAAAATTTCTCGTAGAAAGTTGTTCAGTTTCGTCTACTGAGCAAGCCCTTAAAGTTTTCGGAAATCTGTCCCTTACACCCAGTATATAAACAATAATTATTACAAAAGTTATGTATGCAGAAGTAATGAGCACAGGCGGATAGCTTGTATAGTAAAGGAGTGAGCACAGAAATTGGTAGAATGAGGAGGCATATGGAGACGGAGGTTATCGGAGGAACGTAGAGGACGACTGTAAGTGGAAGATAGAAAGTTGAAACGTTCTTTAAGGTACGTTGGGGATTTTGTAATAAAAAATATAGAATAAAGATGTGAAGATCACGACGGTGATTTATTGGAAGCCATTCCAGATCTCTTCGATACGAGGACACGTGATCATATTTGCGGAGATTGAAGATAAATCTGATGGCAAGATTCTGAAGACACTCGAGTTTATTTAGAAGGATGACATTTATATCCGGGTAGCATACGTCAGCGTAGTCAAGAATCGGCAACATGAGAGATTGTGCCAGCAAGATCTTTGTTGCAGTGGGAAGGAACAGCCGCAGACGATTTAGGGCCAATGTCTTACGGGCCAGGGTGTAAGGGACAGATTTCCGAAAACTTTAAGGGCTTGCTCAGTAGACGAAACTGAACAACTTTCCACAAGATTTTTTTTCAGGAAACGAAAATAAAGATCGGCTTCTCCATACAAACTGTCCAATCAAGTTAATAATTTTGTATGGAGAAGCCGATCTTTATTTTCGTTTCCTGTAAAAATTTCTTGTGGAAAGTTGTTCAGTTTCGTCTACTGAGCAAGCCTTTAAAGTTTTCGGAAATCTGTCCCCTACACCCTGTATATAAATAATAATTATTACAAAAGTTATGTATACAGAAGTAATGAGCTCATCAGAGGTTAAGAAGATATGCTTTTAGAGCTTTTTTAAAAGAGTGCAGGAATTGGGCTTGCCGGATTGGTACAGGAAGGGAATTCCACAGGCGGATAGCTTGTATAGTAAAGGAGTAAGCACAGAAATTGGTAGAATGAGGAGGCATATGGAGACTGAGGTTATCGGAGGAACGTAGAGGATGACTGTGAGTGGAAGATAGAAAGTTGAAACGTTCTTTAATTAAGGTACGTTGGGGATTTTGGAATAATAATTGACCACGCTGAATACGTTAAAAACAACCGGCTTCAATCGCAACAACTCCAATTTTGCGATGTTTTTGTTAATTTTCTCAAAAACTGCTGAATCGATTTCGATAAAATTTATATGGGATCACCTGTGAAGAATTGTTGGTTGAAGAAATGTTTAAACAAAAAAAGAATTTTCCAAATCGGTTCAGGCGTCTTCGAGTAATCGGTGAACATACATAAAAAAAAAAAACAAAAAAAAAATGAATGAAAAAAAGATTCCGACGAATTGAGAACCTCCTCCTTTTTTTTGAAGTCGGTTAAAAAATATAGAATAAAGAAGTGACAAGATGTGAAGGTCACGACGGTGACTTATTGGAAGCCATTCCAGATCTCTTCGATACGGGGACACGTGATCATATTTGCGGAGATTGAAGATACATCTGATGGCAAGATTCTGAAGACGCTCGAGTTTATTTAGAAGGATGATATTTATTATCTGGGTAGCATACGTCAGCGTAGTCAAGAATCGGCAACATGAGAGATTGTGCCAGCAAGATCTTTGTTGCAGTGGGAAGGAAATGCCGCAGACGATTTAGGGGGAATATCTTCCTGCTGACCTCGCCTCGCCCACTTGCACGTGTCATGAAATGGTTTGGTCAAAAAATATGCCAAGTTTTTTGACTTTTTTGCTGTATGGAACACAGATGCCATCGAATATAATAGGTGGAAAACATGTATCATTAAGCTTAAAAATAAAAAATGGGCTGCCAATGACAATAGTCTGAGTCTTACCAGGATTAACTTTTAAACCGTAGGACTTGCTCCAATTTGTGATACTGGTAAGATCGGTATTGATTGTTTTGATAGCATCCGAAATATCAGTGAGTGCAGCCTGAGAGTAAGTCTGAAGATCATCGGCGTACAGGTGGTATGAAGATGACAGGTTTACAGAAATAGAATTTATAAATAATGCAAAGAGAAGTGGAGATAGAACGCCTCCCTGAGGCACGCCAGCAGATACTGAACACCATGAAGAGTAAGAGTTGCGTATGCGTTGCCGGCGGCCATGCAGGTAGCCGTGAAACCAATCGATTACAGCCTGAGAAAAGTTGAGAGAACGCAGCAACCCCAGTAGTATATCGAAATCGACAGTATTGAAAGCATTACTGATTTATTGCATAGAAGATTGGAGACTCAATCTTAAATGTATCACACCGGTTGGTGGATTGAATAGTAATGTTCGATTGAATAGTAATGTTCGATTGATTAGGTATATTTGTGACATTTTTATTGTATTACATTTGTTCTTAAATTATTTTTGATCGTAATTTTTATAGTAAGTATTTAATTTTATGTTTTTTTCCCTCTTTTTATTTTTATTTTATTTTAATAATAAAAACAAAGGTCGGCCTCCCACTCGGTGGACCGATGACCTGGTGAAGATTGGTGAAGATTGCACTTCAAAATTCAGATGTACATCCAGTTATAAAATGCCCCGCGGCACAGGGACTTACTGCTGACTTGATGCAAATAAAGATTTGAATATTTTTGAATTTTTTGATGAACTCTCAAAGAAGCAGTAGTATGAATAAGCAGTAGTATCATGCATGACAGAAATTAAATACCTAGGTTATAGCTTTGGTCAAGCTTAGCTAAAGACATATGAAGTCCCGGGTTTTGGGTGTGGGGTGCGGGCGATACTGAGGCGTGCGAGTTGGATGCGGGTGCGGTCGCCGGCGGCGGCGTCGGTACCCACTGGCAGATATCGCACTAATTTATTATTTCTAATTGCGCCGCATCATGCGAAATTAGACCGAAACGATATTATACACAACTTGGATACACAAGGGTAATTGATAACCTTTAACGCTATATAACAAATACATAATTTAAAATCTAATTATCATAATTGTAAGGCTGTCCTAAAATGGGTAGGTACCTAATATACGAAGCACGATTAGGGTTGCCAGGTGTGGTGCAAAAAAAACTGAACAAGTTTTTTATTTTTATTAATTTAACAAAATTACCAAATTACAATAAAACTTTATATCGTTTGTCCGGTTCACCAAGGTTTTCTTGACCGGACAGACATAAGGAAAACCGGACTGTCCGGTCGGAAACCAGATTTCTGGTAACCCTAAGCACGATCCATAATTAATTATACCTATTTTTATGTTTTTAATTAAATTACACAGTTAGTACTTACCCAAGAGCATCTATGCAATTTACATGGTAACTGTAGGTGCTCAATTTACCTTACTTTTGTTAAGTATATTAGCTATAGGTACCATTTATAATACCATCCTTATAAAAGTTATAAACTTTAATATATTTGAAGTTTCCTTGTACTAATATAGGTAGGTATCTATCTACCTACGAAGCAATCTTTCATTCATTTCATTACAATAGGCGTGGCTACAATCTTCTGCCTGCACCACTAAAGCACAAAATAGATACAGAAGGTCCGCTCAATACAAACCACTAAAATCGTAAGCATATACATACATGCTTATAGAAATATACTGTCGTTCGAGGCAAGGTCATGATCGCACAGTACAGGTCCCGTCAAACTTTAATATCGCTGAAGGGTACTGAGTGGGGGAAGTGTGCGTTCACTTAGAATCCTCATGCTCGAATTTTGAAGTAGTTCCTTGGTTCCAGAGATGAGGCTGCCAGCGAAACATTCCGCTAGCAGCCTCAGTGAAAAACTCGATTTTCTCTGAAACTACGATAGCACATTTTTTTCCTATGGGCACTATTAGACAATAAATATTGGCATAATCTCGAGTGAAAAACTCGATTTTCTCTGAAACTACGATAGCACATTTTTTTCCTATGGACACTATTAGACAATAAATATTGGCATAATCAGAATATCAAAATTCGAGCATGAGGATTCCAAGTGAACGCACACTTCCCCCAGTCAGTACCCTTCAGCGATCTTAAAGATTGGCGCGACCTGTACGTGATCTTGCCTACAACGACTACAACGTCTATAAGCATGTATATGCTTAGAATTTTAGTGAGCGTATTGAGCGGACCTTCTGTATAGTATTTTGTGACTAAAGCCTCCTATAAGTAGGTATACCTCTTAGTACTTACTTATTACGTACGATAAGGGTACACCTAGGTATTTTGGAGGCTAAACTAGTCTTTAAGTTAATCAAGCAGGATAGATACAATTCCTAACTACCTACTACTATAGGTGCTTAATACCTGCCGTTTCAGTTTTGAAAGTTCAACAGAATACCGCCTCCGTGACCTAGTGGCTTGTCCGCTCACTTCACATCAGGAGGTCGCGAGTTCGATTCTCGGCGAGATCCAACTTTGTAGGACTCTGTTTGGTTTCTGAGCCCGCCTGGCTAGCTACCACCATCTTATCTAAGTGTTGCCGCCAAACATCAATGTTAACAGCAGTGATGTGTTCCGGCATGAAGATAAGATAGCCAGTTCCCCATTGCGTCATCGTCACTTACCACCAGGTGAGATGATGCCAAGGGCTAACCAATCGATGGTAAAAAAAAATATTACCCTAAAAATTAATTTACTTCCATTAAATTATATGTACATCATTTTCTAGCTACATTCAAGGTCTTTCATAAATTAGTGATGTCATATCTCTCATGTAAAAACTGATTGAGTAGGGTTCCATTAAATACTGGATTGGCGTTTTCTTAGAGGTCTATTGGCCCAATATTTTCTACAAAAAAAAATGTTTATTATCTGAAAATCTTGAAATATGATGCGCCACATATTCAAAAATACATATGGTAACGAAGAACACGCTGCTGGGGTAAGTGTGGTCTTCAAAAATATTTATTTTTTTATGAAAAAATGGCGATTTTCAGTGACGCAAAAATCCATTTTCATAGCTTCTACACCATTGTGCTCTCAAAATACTCAGACAACGAGCATTTAGCAAGCATTATTTTATTTCTAAATGTCCAATGATACTTTGGAAATAGTTACTTAGTTAGTTGTTTTAAAAACTTAATTGTTTTTTATAAATTTTCTCTTTGAAGTCTTTTAAGGTAAGCACCTAATAAAATAGGAAAGTAAACAGTTCTATATAGGTATAGGTAATGGTAAGGCCAGAGAGGTGTAATCTACTAATGAAGAGTATCTCTATCTATCTATCTACTAATGGTAATTCGTTTATGTACCTATCTAGGTCTTGCCTATAAACCGCACTCATCGTCACAGTAATCATTAATTAACATTATTTAATGTAAGGCAGGTAGGTACCTACTATGTAATATCTTAATAGAACTTAAATTAAAGACCTACTTATAAATAAACATATCTTGATTAATACATACCAAGAAGGTACCTTTATGTTTAAGTAGGTAGGTACCACTTAGATACCTATTCATTTAAATAGGTACCTACCTACCTAGAAATATAAATAATTATAGGTAGGTAAGGTAGGTAGGTAGTTTATACAGAGTGTAACTAAATTGGTGTAGGACCCGTTAACTGGGGATTATTTTCGTACCGAACAACTTTTTTCTACGACATTGCTCAAATCGCAAAAAAATTGTTGGTGTTCTCCATACAAAAATGGCAAAACAGATGATCGATTTGTCAAATCGCAAAAAAAATTTTGGAGTCTCCATACAAAGAGAGACTCCAAAATTTTTTTGCGATTGGAGCAAAGTCTTAGAACAAAAGTTGTTCAGTACGATGAGTAGAATCCGCAGTTAACGGGTCCTACACCAATTTTGTTACACTCTGTATACTTTTAAGATATGTAACGTAGGTTCGTTCTAACTTCCTAAGTTCTAGTTCTAGGTACCCATTACCTATTACAAATCTGATTTATTAATTCGAGAAACAAAACTTAGGGGAGCATTGTTTAATATTGTTAATCAATTTAATAAAATATTGGATTTCATGTAATAAGTGGGAAATGTATACCTACAAAAATGATGGAATTTCCATTCTTCGAAAACTTTTTTACACTAGGCACGTGTTCGTTTGCAAACAGAGAAGACGGCTGTTTTCTTTCTGTGTATTTTCTGGTTGGCTGACGAAGGAAGCAGGGCGCGCGGGGCGCCGAGCGGCGCGCGGGTGTGTCGAGCCGGCAGATGAGCCGCGCAGCGCCATCTCTCGGCGGAGGGGGCAACGCGGCGCCAGGTGCGCGCTGCCCGCACCGCTCGGCCGCCGCCCTCAGTCCGCCGTCACGCGCCGAAGAGATCGCATGATTTTACAAACTCCTCTCGCCGTCATTCGCATGCGACGCGCGCGTTTCGAACGTAGTGAACGACCGGTTCGCCGCAGCCGATGATCCCAACCAGTGACATCTCAATACATGTGCTGTGGGACTTACAGTGAAACTTTCAGTACAGACATGTGTGTGTAATGGATTGCTGCAGGTGTTCATCTGCCGAGTGCTGACGACCGGCGGGCCTAGGCCGTCGCGGTCGCTGTGTATGCTCCGGCGCCGCTAACGCGCCAGCATGCGCGCCCCTGCGGTGCTCATCGCCCTCTTAGGGTTTCTGCCCCAGGTACGGATACTGACAACTTGACACCGACAGCAAAACCGCAAATCCGTGTTTACGTTTGGCGTTTGTAATCCAATCAAATGCCCGATGGGAATCCGCGTAGGTAGTTATAAACAACAGCTCGAAGCACGCAAGCGGCAGGCATGCCACCGCGAAGTTTTCCCACGAGTGTGTCGATCTGCTGCCAAGTCCAGATCGTCCTGGATAGTCGAGGGTTAAGTGATCTCGGTCTTGGCAGAGTCGTGACCGGGCCGCAGCCGGGGCCTGTTCGTCGGCGCGCCTGTGTGTGTTCGATACGTTTACCAACCGAGCAAACATAGTTAGGGTACATAGTTATAAAGAAAGTTCAGGTTTTAATACGGCTGGCACGCGGGGTCAGCTAGGTCGCGAGCCTCTTCGTTTTAAATTAAGTAGATACATTCCGGAGCTGGCGGTGGTGTTCTCCCAAAAGAGATTAATCCGCGACGATCCGCATGCACCAAGACGGGAATAACTCTTCCAGACGACTCAAGGCGGGATATTTCGGGCAGGGTTATGGTTCGCCGTTGTTGAAGAAAGAAACACTGCTTGGACTAAGTTATTGTATTGTACCTAGGGGCCTACCACTTGTTATTGAACTCACAAGGACTCCTTGTCAAGGAGACACCAACAAATGCTTTGTGCTGTGCACGTTTAATACCTTATGTTTAACGTCTTGAAAAAGTACCTAATGTTTTATTCAAATAGGTTCATGCCAGATAGGTTATACTATTTTTATGAACTATATTTATGAGCTTTTTACATTTATTCGGTATTATTAATTTAAAAATAATAATTTATCTCTTATACAGTGCTGCATTGTCGAAAATATCTATCGGGAGTAAAGATAATGTAAATAACCTACCTAGGTGAAACTTAGCGTAACTAGATTTTATACCTGTCTAGGTATATCTTACTAAGTATGAATATGTGCCTAAATCTTTGAACATAAAATTTATGTAGTTTAAATTTTGGCTAAAGTAATGAAAACTAAAAAAGACAACAATCGGTAGTAATTAGTTTAAATCGCGACAATTTATGGCAAAATACTAGCTACGTACGAACTTGCCATTGGAAGACGTACCTATAGGAGCACTATAATAGAAATATGAATTCCTAAATGGGTGAAACGGTGTAAAAATGTTAGTTGAAAATTGAATTCGAAAAGTCAGTCGCGGTCACTCCACACTAGTATAATACATACACATAACCAAATAGGTACGTACTAATTGGGTATAATAAATATGCCCTACCGAAATGTCAGCAAAAGGCGATAAAAAATCGATAGCTTGACTTGTTGTTGACTTTTCGTTCTCCCGCGTCGTTCACCGGTCTGATGCCAATTTGCAATGGGGGAACTATCCCCATGCGTGTGCGCAAACAGTAAGTGAATGCCTATTTATTAGTGTGTTCGCGTATGTCCCGTTATTACCACCAACACAAATGCACTTCGATACATGAGAATATTAATAAAACTCGTAGTGCGGCGGCCGGTGGGTCAGGCGAAGCGATCGATTCGCGAGATCTCAATATCCCTTGAGAGTAAATTTTGTCGACTTTTTATTGGCAATGACCATTGTTTGTTTTTATTGTTTTTAAAAGCCAGTTAAGTTAAATTAGCAGGTGATGCGAGTTCTTGGCTTCTTGCTGGCGCGGGTGCCTGTTTTGCACACTAGCACCGCCTTCTCGGTACTTCTATACCCTTATGCGACACGCATGTGTGTGTGGGGGTATTTTCAAGGCACTTTAATACATTATGAATGAAGTCTCGTTGTTTCATAAAAACTGTATTTTGCACACCACCTCGCAAGACAGGTTTGTCTGGTCTCGCTCCCGGTGCCGTCTACGCGAGGGCTGTCGTGTCGTACATTGATGTAATTGTTCAACGACAAAGGGTCACCCACCAACTATTATAGATCCATCTTACACCTACATCCGCAGGGAGAATTGACTCTTTCCATTATAATATCGATGTATGTAAATAATATTGTTCCAGTCTCGTTCGAGCAAATATCGCCCAACAAAAACAATATCGGCTGTCTTAACAAACTAACTGGCTATTAATGCAAGAGGATGCATCAGTAATCTTCTCAGGGAATCGCGTGCGCAGCGGAGCGCAGCGCTGATCGGAAGCGGCGGAAACACGTCTGGCCCGAAACCGCAACCGAACAATTTACAATTTTCATAAATAACTACCGGAGGCCACTATCCTACTCCAAAACTGTTTTTTCATCCATCAAAATTATATTGAGACCACGAATTTATTATAATATCCAATCCAATATCAGATTCTAATTTGTAATAATATAGAATTTTAATAACAAATTAACGATGTTTATAGATTAAGTTATTCATAAAGCGAAGCGAGGTTTTTACATGTGTACTTTCTCTTGCAAAGCGAATAAGTATTTATTGTTGGTTCTAACTGTTTACTTCATCTTTGTGTCAAACAAGCTACGAGCGTTGCCTATATCTATAGAAACCTATGTGTTTATAAATAGTTGAAAACGAATTATTTTACTTGGATAGTTCAATATTATGGGTCGATCGCTTCACTTTCGCGAAATTAGTTTCGTAATGTGAGCGGGCCCGAGCCGCGCTGCAAGTGCAGCCTGCAGCCCAGCAGCGCAGCGCTATGCAGTCGCTGCACTCTCAGGCTGCACTAGTCGGTACGCTCCATGTACCTATTCTCGATTCCGCTGAGCGCCCGGTACTTACCTATGTAGGACATAGCATGCCATATCTCGCATGAAACTTAGCTTTAGTACTGTGCTTCTCAATCTTTCACTCCAATATAGCCATTACGTGATCAGTATTCAATCAAATTAATAAATTACATTTTAATGCAGATCAAGCTGGTGATCTGAAGAATGATTTGCAGGACAATAAAATACAAAAGCAGATATTTTTTTAAGAGAGTCCATCTGATGCAGAAAGACACCTCCCATACAAACCAATAAAGTACTTGAAAATTGACAAATTTCATAAAACTAAACTATAGGAAATTAGCCATATACGCCATTGCAGTAAGTGTACAAGTTTCCTTAGGGAAAAGTAGTGTTTGTTATTTGTATGGTAGAAGAGATTTTGTGGGGTTAGTAACGCATTTACTGTAGTGAGTTTGAGAACCACTGTAGTGCATGTATCATAGCAATGTGATTTCTTGACAGGTAAAGTTTCAATTTTATTTGAGTGTTGTATGTAGCGCAGCCACTCGCGGCGGCATCGGCAGCTTAATTTTAATTATCAACATTTGTTAGGCAGTTTTCTGTAATGTTTATAAAATACTTGTCAACCTTTATAGCTTTACTTATACATTAACTACTTCTAGAATATAAATATTAATTCTCCTATTTCCCCGCAAAACAAGCAATAAAGTAGTCGGGGCAGGGTACACCTGTTGAGAAAAATGGTCATTTCGCCAGAAGTCCCACACGTTTTCACAACACATAATAATAATTAATCGTCATATGCAATGTGCATTGTTAGCGGCAATAAACATTTAAGTATGTGAAATTTCTAACGGTCACGTTAACCATGTTATAATTTGGCTATTGTCCAAAAAGTTTTTTGTTCTCTGAGAACAGAGTCAATTATAAGAGGAGACCTCTACGAAATCTGTATAATCGGTGGTTTTTAACAGTTTAACTATGAGAAAGTCATGTTTCGGGCTCATTGTGTTATGAGAGCTTGTAATGGGCGATTGTCAGCCAGCGCATGCGTCGCGTTGCGCGAGGATCACTGCTGTATCGCTCGCGCGCATCTGTGACAAGTTTGACAAATGATGAATTCATTGGTCGCAGTGGCGGCGGCGCGGCCGCGGCGGCGGCGGCGGTGATCGCCTATTGTTCGCCGCTGCCGAACATCAGCTCACTATTTCTAACACTGTAACGACTCCCAGACCTGGAATTCATGGATTCTCGATCGCGCTACTCGCAAAAACTAACATAGCAACCTGGATCATTGATCAGACAGATTACGCAATGCCGCCAAACTGGATATCCGAGGAAGTCAATAACATACATTATTTATAAACACGACAAGTTAACTGACGATGCGCTGAAGCGTCCAAGAAAAAGTTACGGAGTTGTTGTACCTTAAACCACCTAGGTAGGTACTTAATGTTTCACAAACCACAGTGATCGGTACATAAATAATGTTAACGTTTATTTAATGTTTCCTCACATTCTGATCGATTTCCAATTTCCATCATGATCCTGTAATAACCTGCGATAGGTAGATACTATTGTGGCATTTTTAGGCATTGGATGTAGGTTGTTCAAGCTCGGCGCTACGCATCGCTCAGAGATGACTCTAGCTACTGACTGAATGCTTCATGTGGGTTGAAAGTTAAGGTTTGCTGTTGACAGTTATTGAATGCTCAAAGGAGTAATTACTTAAGTAGGTGTACATAAATTTAAATTTTTGTAACATCATTCACCCACACGCTGCCTATTTGAACAATAATTGTGCGCGAAGATTCATCCGCAAATTAAGTAATTGCAACCTGAGTCTTTCCAGTTGTAGCGTTCGCCTAATGATAATCAATTTATACAATTATGTAAAGTCATTTCGTAACGTTGCTACGATTTACGCCACGCAGTGGATGATCACGACTGGTCTGGTGGTTTTTCCACGTAACTGCCGCGCCGCACGCGCACCGGGCACATACGCAACTTATCAACTGGCTGGGGCAGAAACACTTGCCGACCCAATATTGATCAACAGCGGTAAAATGATTAGTCAAAGAACATTCTGAAACCCATTACAGCCATCAAGGGCTTTGTCTGGATACTTCGTCTTGAACTCGTTTCGAACCCCGTGCAGTATATCTGTAGTTGGAGTGCTCTACATCATGACGCCATGTCGGACACGTATGATCACAATAACAATTCAATCAAGAAGATCAGATTTACGATGAAGAATACACGGATCACGCCGATCATAGCGCTCGAACGCCAACGCACCGAGTCTCTGTTCCCTTGTGCAACACACTTAAATAACCGCAAAATACCTTATTATGCGCTTTCCATATACGTTCTAGGCAATCTGATGGGCCTATTACCCTCCACGCTCACGATACTCCGTTGATTTCAAATTCCATAGTTGGATCGTATTTCTTTTAATACCATTGCAGCTGCTGAATTTAAACGAACAAAGAGATTGCGACTTTTGTCACGGGGACGCCGAATTTTAGAATGTTTTGTGCGCTCAAGATGAGTGTCCCTTTATTTCCCTCCTTGCAAAGACATTCTTTGAAAAGGAACGGAACCTTTTGTAACCGACGACGATGCCGGGCCGGCCTGCGGGAGCCCCTTCTCTGGAGACGTTTAAGTTTTATGAAAAGTCAAATAAAAAATTAATAATTATCAACTTCACTCATTCATCAGTCATCTCTTTCAGTCGAACTACAACGGAGTTTCGTCCCTTCAATTAAGTAGATAATTTATACGAAATATAAAAGGCAGCTAGTTATTTTTAAACCGAACATCTTCGAAACATATGTACAAAACATGTATCACAAAGTAATTGAAAAATAAATCATACGGTTCCGTTCTAAATATAACTGCGAGCTGCGAATTTTGGTTGCATTCTGGCCACATCGTCGCTCTATAAAAAGACTGTTCGGTGTTTATTTTATTGAACAAATTTCGCGTGTATAACGGCTGAGATGAAAAACATTCCCCTGTGTATAATTATTTGAGTTATTTTTAGACTATTCTCATCTCAACCTGCCGAGTGGAAGGAGTGCACTGCGCCTCAGCCGGATTCGTTGCTTGTATTGCATATAATTATGCTGTATTATAAATAATAATAAACTTATGTTCGTTTAATCCCGACGCAACAGAGTACAAATTTGAAGCCAAGTGAAGCCTAAGTGTAACTACTTTGCTTCATAGCCCCCAAACGGATGGACCTATTTGAATGAGGTATTTTTTTATTTGAAAGCATGTTTTATTGCGGTGGTGTTAGCTATTTCTGATGAATATCGACTCAGTTTCAAGCACTTGTATAAATAGTAACTATTTCTCTCAACTGATTTGATTTTTACGGTCGGAGGTGGTACATTTTTTACTTATTACCATCTCGTTTCATGCACTGGATCATTAATGTAGATAAAAATAAGGCTAAGTTGTAAAAAAATATTAATGGATCTCGATATATCAAGTGAAATAGTCTTGCAAGATGAACGATTTCTCAAATCAATTTAGAAGGTTTGTTGAGCCTTGCGCCGGCGCAACGCAATTAATGTAACGTTCCACAGTAAAAAAGAAACAGAATATTGATGATCACGACTCTTTAACATCGAATGCATTAAATATGAAGTCGTATATTTAATAAGTAACACTCACGAGAAATTGATTGCCGCTGCCGGTGCAGACTAATAGCCAAAATCGATACCCACACGTGCACTATCGAACTATACCTCGCTCGAACGTTCGAACGTTCGAACTGCAGTTTTTGTTCCGCTCCTACCTGGAGCCAAGTCCACGTGGACGTGTGAAGTGACTTCGTGATATCCTTCTCGTTTCGTCGCTGTCGGGTAGAGAGGGACGATGTTTTGCGCGACTGCATCCAATGTTTGTGACCAACCCCGCGACAGACGCAGGAAGTCTGTTCGAATCTGTTGCTGTCTTACAGTCTCGTAGGATGGTTAAATAAAACACCGTTTTTACATTCGTACTCGTAATAGATTAAATATTTTAAGGAGCCTTATCACATAATGTTTCAATTCAATTCCTTATTGCATTCCACGTTTTTAAAAATATAGTTTTCGTTTACTTCTTCGAAATAAATGTTGATGCATTCGTCCTTCATGTAAAATCAATATTTCATCTTCAGTTCTTTTAGGTCTCGAACTGAGACCTGATATGACCGTAAAAACATATAAACAGTACTGAATCAGCAGAGTGACAACAATAGGGCTCCGTTTTGGTATGGAAAAAGATATATGTAGTTCAACATGTAGAACTATTATAAGTCAGCAAAAAAGTCGGTCATTTAAAAAATATGTTAAATATCGAAAGGGTACAGGAAATGTTTTTTGTGCACTGCCTAAGGTCTGTAATGATTGCTTACCTTACACCTACCCTACTTCCTTCCGATGCCATATAAAATGACACCTTGCTCTTCCTATGAAGGCTTGGCATTATTGAGTTTATAACACCTTGTATGCGACCATTTTTTTTATTTTTAATGCGATGTAACAAACGACGGTTTAAAATAGGAAGGAATTCGTTATAATATGTCTATGTGCGTTCCCTGTGCATTCATTGCACTAGTTGACCCTCGCCTATGCAACTGCTTTACACATTTACATTCTTTTAATTACAATAAAAGGGTTGCTTCTCTTTTCTGCACCCTAGAGACTAGAATGCAAAATTACAAAAAATAAATATTTTAATTACTTGTATTTTTGTGCTTATTTTAGTGCTTAAGTGTCCCATTTTTATGAACTAAAAAAATAACCCATGGAAATACCTAAAATACGTGTATAATAGAATTAAAGTTTTAAGCGGTGATTGAAATTGGTTGAATAAAACTTTGTTACGTAGATTAATAAACCGTTGATACCCGGCTGGGGTGCAGAAGCGGGTTAGGGGTGTCACACTCGGCCACCCCTGAACGACAACCCCAATTTTTAACGACCTACATTAATTGTGTACGTATGCGTTACTATAGCGAGCCTGTTATATAGATCATGTGTATTTTTCTAAAAGATAAAGATAAAAAACTGTGCGAATAAAAATCTTAGTTCATAAAGAAATAAATACAGAACAATACATAATAATCGCGTTGAATTAGAAAATATCAGCTAAACCCGCTGTCGCTGGCAAGACAACCGTTTAGCTTCGGTGGGGTCATTTAGTTGGTTTTTAAATTAAAAAAAATACTAGTACTAAGTTCAACTGTCACACATGACTTATATTAGAGATATTCAAAACAGTACATAGATTTTAAAAAACTAATGCATTTTTTCTTTCCAGGTGCTGACGTCCGGTTCATTCGAACTTAGAATAAAGAGTTTTACAAACTCATTGGGTAGGTTACATAGTGGACAGTGCTGTGATGGATCTTCAAAAAGTGAAGCGCCGTGCTTGTCACCGTGCAGGACTAAGTTCCGCGTTTGCCTCAAAATCTACCAAGTGAACATCGACACCACCTCGCCTTGCACCTTCGGCGACGTCACCACGCCGGTGCTAGGCGGCAACTCCCTGGACGCGCCCGGCATCCACGTAGCCGGCTTCTCCAACCCCATCGTCTTCCCCTTCGACTTCACGTGGCCGGTGAGTGACCGCAATACCCTGCTTACTATCATCTTATTAACCACTAACACTGAGACTACGGAGACAATTAATTACACATTAAATAGTAAATATAATCAAGAAATATATATCCCAGCTCTCCTTATCTCGGCGAGAATAAAACTTTAGAGATCAAGATAAGATAGCTAATCCACTTAGCAATTAATATTTATTTATAGTTGGCATAAATACATATAGTTTTGAAGCATAACGGACATCTTCATTTGGTCAGAGTTAGCCGCGGCTATTTCGCCGGCGTCAATTGTGTATAGTTTACTCAGCCTTCGTATGAACACTCGACTCGTTATTTGTATTTTATTTAGCGGCGTGCTTCAAATGTCGTACCGTCTCGTAATGTTTGAACAAACAATGCTGCCAGCGGCCGCTTGCACAAGCCCATCTGGAGAAACGTGACATTTGGTATCTAAACGAACGAAGCGAAGCGCAGCAGGTAGAGCTCAGGGCGAACGGAACAGGCCGTAGTCGAAATTCAAGACTTTCGGTGCCATGCGTGTAACAGCACCGCTAACATTTCAAATGAATTAACGCTAAATTGAAACGTCCGGTTTAAGTTTTCTAAAATACTCTATTACGAAACGTACTGTAACATGTGATCAATTGAGCGAAAGTGATGCGGAATAGTCGCGTCTCTGGGTGTCGGAAGTGAGGAACCCGGGCTCCGCGGCCAGGTCCAGGAGCGCCATATGCCGCGCGTTTCGCTGCCGGCCGCATCTCCCATCTGCGCAGCCACATGCCGCCCCGCCGGCCAGGCGCTCCTTGGAAGCCCAGAGGATATGCGTCCGCGCACGCAAACCCACTCTTCCTCAGCGGCCAGCCCTCACATCACTTAATTAACACGCGCCCTAATCTACTTCTCCAGGTTTAGAATACGTTAAATTCTATGTTCTTGATGATTTTACACTGTTAACCATAAATAACATCTTGTAAATTAGTGTTTATATGTTTAGCTACGAAGTCTTCTATCCCAGCAGATCATTGTTTTTATCAGATTATTTTCAGAATAAATCAAATGCTAAGCAGATTTGACCTGTCCGATAAAAGTTCATGAGCATATTAATATTACTGACAACTTCAACAATAAACTTACCAGTAAAGCGGCGGCCGCGTTAACGACGCAAAAAAAAAGCCATTTATCATGCAGCGCTTAAAGAAAGAGATGGCTCACTTCGAAAGAAATCTTATTTGTATTCATCCACTAAATCCAGCCGAGCTTAGTTTCATTTATTCTTGTGTTAGACAATTTGTGTTTGTAAATCACAAGTTTTATATAGTAATGCTTAACTTTAAGAAACCCGTTAAGACAATGCGGATGTCAAATGTGTGGAGGCAGGCGGGTTCACACGAAAGCGCTCGTGACGGCTCCACGTATTCTTATGACTCTTTTAAACATAATTTCTTCATTTTTGAACTTTAACAGACCATATTCTGTTTACTGCATGCAGCTGCTGATGTATAGAACTTTTAATTATAGATAAAACAGCCAAGGTAATCAGAAACGATTCAGAACTCGTTAAACCGTCTACCTCAGGCCAAGAAATTAGGAATGAATATTTAAGCCAGTCATTGTCCCACCCAACCTTGCACCCGAAGGCCGATCGAACCGCGACTATTGAAGTTCACTCGTAGAGTTTACTTGACTTCAGTCACATCGTAGCAACGATACGACTGACCGACATATGAAATGTGTAATTGTCATGCGGTTTCATATTGTGAAACAGCTTTTTTCGTTACCGTGAGAGGCTGACGGGCGTGACTCGTAATGAAGTTTAATTAAGGTTAATGTAATCACACTGCCTCGTTATACAAAATGTACTATGTATATTATTCATATACATTTTTATCCTTTTATGAGAGTGCTCTACCGCCGTTGGAGCACGTGTCTAGAATAACTGGAACTACATACATACAAGTAAAGTCTCTAGGAGGTTAACTTCCAAATGGCATCCATGTTACCATCCAAGAGAGCACAGAACAATTAGTTAAAAATAACTGATTAATGTGCTTGCGTCGTTTAGTGAAGAAACACGCGTGTTTTTGTAAAATAAGTAGACTAAGCAACAGCGTAACTAATTCTAGAGATTGTTACTTACTTATTTTCCATGTTTCGTAAACAGTTTCACGCTCTAAATAAGAAATATTTAAATGAAAGTGTAACACAAAGGTATCCTAGTGCAAGCAGACAGCTTATCTTCGCGTAAACTTTTGAGAACATAGGTACGTGTACGAAGTTACGGTAAAACGTTCTTAGAAATTAACGTTGTCGTGACGTTAGCGGCGACACTCGAACAATGCAGTAAAGCACACGACAGATATCGGCTGCCGTTTTTCCATTGTTGCCGGTGAGAACCCACTACTACTTCTTGCGGCCGCCTTAACGGCTCTCCTTTAGAAAGTAATTGATTGCCATAAAAACAATATTAGCTATGTACGATATTTACCTATTTCTAAATAGGTCATGTTGTTTCTAACATTGTTATCGATAATTTATGCTGTAACTAAAGCACTATATAACGGAATAATTAAAAATAATCAATAGCAAAGCTATTTGTAAGAAGACACGTTCAGCGTTTTCCTTTATAGCACACCCCATAGTTCGAGGCAACTTCCGGACAAGTTTTATCGAAGAGCGAGAGAGAGCCCTTAATAATTTCCTTTATCTCAGTCCGCTCGCGCCGTATTCTCTTAAAATACTAACCCCCTCCCTCCCCACATCCGCTGCTTTTAATAAAGTCTGCCGAAGCTGTGGAATGCCTCGCTGGATGTATAGTTCTCTCTTCAACGAGTCTTTTATCTCTTTTCTACCCGGCAATTAAAGTTTAAGAAAAAATACATAGTGAAATAAGATTCCCCGTAAAAATAATTGAAGAACATTTTACACAGAACGGGCCAAGTATGGTGTGCCATTAAAAATCAAATTAAAATACGGTTTCATAAGTTTCAAATTTTAACAATCGGAGCGTTCCTAATTAGCGCGCGTTGCATTGTCCGAGCCACTGCACAGGTATTCACACAACCTATCAATTAACCAACCGGGGTTTCTCGTAACTCTGCCTAAATAAACTTTAGCTACAAAAATAAATCTTGCTGAATGTTTTCGAGTATTTTAAACACCTTGACCGCTAAAACAACAATGAATTATTATATTTCGAATCAAATAGTAGGAGATCGTAAATAGCGATTAGTCATAGACGTGGAGATAAAGAAAATAAGCTCATCAACGGAGTGAATAGACAATAAAACTTACCCGTCTTGTTGTTGGAGCGTCTCGAGCGCGGGCGCAAAGAAAACACTCCTTCAAGTGGACGGGCTCTCGTTTACGGTCAGATTCTGACATTTTAACTGCGGCTCCAACATTACGGTCACTAATAAAAACTGTTCAAAGATACCGATTTATTATGGTAGCCGAAAAGTACATAATTTGACGGAAATTATAATAAGTGAATTTGGGGAAAAATAAATAGGTAATACAGGGTGTTAAAAAGTGCGTTTGAAATTTTAAGGGGTTACTCAGAACCAAGTATAGTATCCAGGAAAAATATTGAAAAAATCCGCTCTTCAATTTTTTTTCAGTTTTTCGTACAAATTCTTGATTCAATATTCAGATTTAGTATGAGAATCTGTAAAAATAAAATTGAAGAGCGGATTTTTTCAATATTTTTCCTGGGTTTTGTACTTGATTCTGAGTAACCCCTTAAAATTTAAAATGCACTTTTTTTAACACCTATATGATCAATCGTTGTTAATCAAACCATAAATTAGAACTCCTTTGCTCTGAGAATTGAATCGATCGCAGTTTTTAGAGATGTCTGTCTAGTTCCAAGTTTAGTGCCCTCTCACGCAGCCGATGCTGCCGGAGCCGCCGCCGCCGCGGCGCGGCCAGCAAGGCCAGGCGGCAAGCGGCCGGCAACGCCGCGCACCGCGAGGAGCCCTCAAATCTGCGCTGATGAAATTCCTAGCGTTCTTAGCTTTATTCATCACTCGCACTCGAGTTCTAGGAATAGTGAGCGCCTCGACTCACTCGTATACGCAACACAGTGATTTAATGTCGCCTTTATTTAGTCAGTAAGAGATGAAATGTAGATTTGCTACTTTTGTTTTTTGCAGGAGAGCTTAGTTGAGCTAACCATAAGCCATCAGTCAGTCCCGAATATATTTGTTGTAAAATATGGTACGTTCCCAATACCGCGCCGATACTAGTTTTGTAGCTAGATTTCTCTAATCTAGATTTACCTCTTACGTAATAGCTGACTGGAAAACTTTGTTAGGTAATAATAATATCGAAGATTCATGTCTAAACTTGTACGGAGACCGGAGCGTCATCATCCAAACGAAATGACCGTCTAATTGTTTGTTTTTAACGCGGTTTCATTTTCAACGTTTTACCCTTCTCAGAGCTTATCAGATCTTCCGTAGTGATTCCAACACAAACATCTTTTTTTTAAGTCTGGTTTTTTTTTAATTCTTAAACTTCATCCAAATCGCTTCGTTGTTTATGGCCAACATTTTAATTTTTGGAATTCTCTGGCTGGTCAAAGAGGATAGCCAAGTGAATGCCGACGATGTTATGTGAAATTAAAGGACTCTTCGTTTTTTCACCTTGACTCCGATTTAAGTCCCAAATCTCGATAGTGTAATTTGATTGTAACTTTGATCGCAATGGCAATATAATTCTGTTTTATGTTTAACTTATTATATTTGCACAATTTTAAGAATGTTTGATACTCTCTGACAAATTATACGAATTTAATTTAGCACTTTATTGAATGTTACAAAATGGATCTCATTGGTAGACTTTCAACCGGACTTCTGGCAAGGAGGGCCGAGTCTCTACCGTGTTACTACCGGCTCCTTTTTGTTATTATATCCGCATTTTGCCGTGCACGATACGTCTTGCTTGTCTGTCGCACTTGTATGTAACACAACTAAACTCGCGTTATGCTAGGTAGAACCGCTTACTACGAAACTGCTTAACATTCCGACCGAACCAGCGAATGTAATAAATGTGTACTGTTGCCAATAAAGTGTCGACTTGACATTTTTGTGGGAAGATATTTTACTAACGGCAAACTGAAACAGTTCACACATTTGCTGCTTTAAATGCAGAACTTACCAAAATAGGCAAAACTAGTTTAAATACAGGCCATGTAACATTGGTAGCTACGCTTATTCAGGACACGACATTCTGGTTAGAACTGAAGCATTATTCACAGGTTAACGCACCGACTGAGCATCAGCGGTGTCAAAATAGAGAGAGATAATCTTAATTAAAAGCATTAATAACCCGAATTAAAAGCGCTCGAAACTTCTAAATAATGAAACACGTTACATGTTTTGTATTTATCGGTCAGACATTGAAATTTGCATATCTTTTTAATTTGACGCAAGTTTGTGAAGCAACTTTACGGGTCAGTGAAACCAATAAATATTATCGGTGCCGACTCAAAATTCAGAGATAACAAACCGTACTATTTACGAGACAGTTCTGGTCGATCGTGAAGGTGAAAAAAACCTGCGTAGAGCGCTAGAGCGAACGGAGCGTCGATACCACGCGGCAGGTGTGAAATATGAAATCACGACTCTTCCACTTGCCTCCACTCCACTGTTTGTGAAGGCACTAAATATTTTCTTCTCGTTGAAAGTTGAAAGCGGTTTCGGTTATGCTCTATTATGATATTTTAAACAGAACTCAATATAATCTTTCGTTATGTTCTAATGAGTATGAACCGAATAATTTGATGGTGCTGCCGGCACCGGTGCTGTAACGACCTTGTTCTATTTAAAGTATTTATTTCATCCTTCAACTGACTAAGCGATCCTTCCCTACTTTTTAAAGCTGGGCGCAAACCATGTTACCAGGTAACAGGACGTTAACAAAGGCATCTCATGCAAACGAACAACAACTGTGAACATCTGCTGCTAACACTAAACAATAGAATAGACAATATCCGAAACATATGTCTCAAAGATGCCGAAACCGTGGTCGCCCAAGTATTGTCTTATTTGAAGAAAAGCGCTAAATAATAAATATCCCAAACACATGGCGATATGAAACAAAACCTTCAAGGTAATTCAAGGATTTATACATCCCCAATAACGGCGCTTGGACTTATCTAGCAAATACAATGATAAAAGGTCGCAAATCCAAGGTTACCATTAGCATCTATGAAAATCAGTGCAGTGCATCTTAATTTAATGGTGAGTTCTCGCTAAAGTTTATAAAGGTACTGCACACGTATATTGAGTCGGTGGACGCTTTTTAGGCAGTAGCGGAGGTCACAGCGCTCGCGTACTAGGCCGACACGGCACGGCACGACAGAGCATGAGTTCGGAACGGTCGTCTGTCTCTCGTCCTATTAAAATACAAAATCGCTCACCAGCAGATTGGAACGCGTCGCGGTTCGCTTGATATATATTTTTAGCTCAAACTACAGTTTCTCAATCGAAAACTTATGAATAATTTGTTTGGAATATTAATTATCATCTCTTTAAAATGTCGATATCGGATGAGACGCAAGCGCTAGTGCAAAATGTACAGCTAATCAGTGTCGCGCGATTCGTGCGCTGCCGGGTCGAGCGGACCAGTGCGCGAGCGCAGTCATCGGTCGCGTCGTGGGAACCGGCAGCCGTCGCCGTCACTCCGCAGACACTTGCTACGATCGCGACCGGCCGGCCACAGCTAGAACTGTCCGAAATGCGCTCTCCGTATGCAGTTAACAAATCAATACGTAAAACACGCCGATTTGATTATTTTGGTAATGTCGACTGTTTAGCGTACGATTCACTTAGAACTTCGTAATAAAATACTATGTGTATAAGTATTACATGTAAAAAGCGCACCGTTTCTCACCAAACCACAGCTCACGTGTGACATTTAAAAACATGACACTTATTATGCTCTACAATTTAGGGCTCAATTTAGAATAGTTGAGTGAACATGACACATCAGAAGACTGTTTAGTATTCAGAAACAGACGACGACATGTCCGCTTATGCTGTCGGTGTGCTTGGAGTTAGAGCCGCCACCATTACTAAACATTTTTACTATTCTCGAAATACTTACCAGTAGAACCACGAGATACTGGCGAATATCATTGAAAAGAAAGAGACGAACTTTAGTCGAGCTCGTGCGACCAGCTGAGTGAAAGGATGATATCGTATTGATTTCCATTTGTTGACAATAATCATTGTTCATCGGTTTATGTCACATTGTTATAGAAATAATGTAAATTGAGTTCTTTCATTCATTAAGCTTTGCAATTAGCGACGGGGATATCTGTCAAGATGTCTGAATCATTCCTTAAGACAAGCTAGCGAGAGATCATAACGATGTCGGAATTAAACGGTGACCCTTCATATCCGCTGCCGGCAGCTGCGCCCGCACGACCGGCGACGCGACCCTGCGCCGGAGTCCATTAGCGCTGCCTGCTTGAGCTCTTAGCTGAAAGACTAAAATCTTCTTTATCTTAACTTGTGTATGACATTTAAAAAACTGTTTAAAAAAACATGTCAGCTATATTTGAGAGCAAGTAGACTGCGAAAGTCTGTTTTATTTTATTTATAAAAAATATTATGTTAAACTTCGAATACTTCTTTAATCATGTAATTAAAGTTCGATTACGGAAAAGGTCGGGAGGAGAACAACGAGCGGTTGTCGGCGGCAGCGGCGGCGGCGCGGGCGCTTCCCCCCGCGCTACAACCTCGATGTGTTTTATGAGGAACAACCGGTTCCTTCTGCACTGGGAGGGAGAAATTTTCATAATGCCTGATTCTTGCCAGGGTATTCAATATAAACCAAACCTACGAAGCGAATGATTCATAAAAAATATGTATACGTTTCGTCGCAGGCGCCTAAAAGATATTGACTTGACGCGTTATCGCTCTTAATCGATTTTGACTGCCGTTTCGCCTCCTTGAGTAAACATCGACAAATGTCAATAGCTCACTATCAGATACGCACCCGTTCTTTTTTGTAAAGAAATTACACGATCCCATATTGGGTGCGTCAGTGCTTGTCTTGCTGTATTTTCCGACTTATTTTTAGCTTATATTAAAACAATTTTGCTGCCACCTGCGCGCGTTCACCTGTCTATCATGTGCTAATTTACACTCATCTGCCATGCACAGCAACAATGTACTGCAGTAAAGGAAATATTCGAAATGTCCGACTGCTATTAAAAATTGTTTTACCAATATCAGCTTACTTTGTATGAATAAAACATTTTAATAGTTACTTGAGACTAATTTTAACTTACGATATTGATATGAATTAAATTTAGAGGTAAAAATTAAATATGATGTATGTATTCTATTCTATTGTATATAGGTATGTAAACATATACGTACTTAATATATTTTTTCTGATTCGGCTTTCTTTGGTTTCAGGGTACTTTTTCTCTTATCGTGGAAGCGTGGCACGACACGAACGAGACGTCGAGATCCGATGGTGAGTTCTAGCCGTTAATTACCTCTTTAGTTCTTGATTGTTTGCCATGTCCTGCTACATTAATGCTGCCGCTGGTGAATCTTGCTGAAGCGAAAGCTAAAGTTATATATTGCCATTGCGAATATGATTGTTTTTCAAAATAAATGTTTTATTCAAAAAAAGCGTCAGTCGTTGATGTTATTATATCTTCGATTCAAAGATTGCTTCACATCAACAGTGACAAGATTTTGCTCAAGTGCATAACGAAATTGGTTTAAGATTAAACATGTTCCTTCCTCTTAATTCAGGTGATGGAAATCGTTAAAAAATTATAAGATTCAGAACACGTTTGTCACGACTCGCTCACATTGAGGTTTCCCTGTAATTCTGGGTGTTTATCGTGCATTTAACGGACAGTATGTATATTTGAATGTTCATATTATCATATTGTGGAAGACAAAAATGTTCCCATGGCGTCGGCGCTTGGTGTGCCGAGCACGCCGCGGCGCGCGTGACGCGCCTCGCAATGCAACCTCTATTCTAATAAACTCAGCCTTCTGTAGGACGAAAATTTAGTAGAAATGTTTTAATGTATTCCTATGGACGTTGACCGGCATTTACACTCGGAGAAGTGGACATTAAAGTAGAACTGAAAATGTAGCCAGGGTTGTCTGGAATATCCAAAGTGTCGTAATTTGACCCCACCGTAATTTGTTTTGTAGATATTTATCTTTACTTACAATAATTTAACCGATCAATAGGTCGGACTCATTTTGTTTGACGGTATCACGAAGAGTCTAAACGCCCAATAAAGAATCGACATCGGTTCGAAGCTTACATGCGACATGGCGTGACCGAAAAAACGATTCCGAATGAATTGGAACCGGCCCGGTCGTAAATACATCATCATGATAATTCGCTGCGTGCATCAATACACAGAACTCCTCCGCACATGCACAGAGTACTCCACACGGCCTCTAAATCTGCCGGCTGCCTACATACTTCGATTCGGTTTCGGATATAACCAACATGATGGACGCGAAAACGGACTAGACCGCCCATTTCTTAATTAGATTTTCATCTGGCTGCACTCTGACCGACATAATTTCTACTCCTGACCGAAAAGCAAAAAACGGAACGGTGATTTACTTACAAAAGATCTACACATATCCACAGTGAGGTGTGTCTACGAGCCGGTTTACCGAAAATCATTAGCGTCCAAAGCCGATGGCTCCGGAGGAAGGGTATATTCGTATATTTTTTAATATAGCTCGGAAGCGATGGGCGGCGACGCCGCCGTCCCACTACCGAGAAATGTTACCAACAGAAATCTAATCAACCATAATAACAGGTTAGGTACTTGCACGCCGTTTAGGTTCACTCACTATCAAATCATCAGCTCGATGCTTAATTAAATCATATTCAGTGTTTTTTTTACGCATTTACTAGTCTGTAATTAGTAAATGCTGGACAGCTGCAGCTTCGAGATTGCGAATTTGTATATCTGCAAATGTTACATTATGACCGCGCTAGCAAAGCTAACCCACTATGAACAGCAACCATGAACTGCTAAAATTCAAAAACGAATATCTGCCATAGATAAACACGAATTGTACTGGTTCATAGACACAAAGGGATTCTAAACAAACAAGCTTATGGGACAATAGATCACAAGGAATTCTGATATTGTCGCTCGTTTCTTTACCAAAATCTTTTGTGTGAGCAGCGCCCGAGGCGGTGCGGCCCACCTGGCCCAGCGGCGCAGCGTCGCGGGCGCGGGCGGCGCGGGCCATTGTTTACCCGCTGCTAAAAAATAATTCTTCAGGGGGAAGTTAGTCGTTAGTTTACACTACGTCTTTCGTCGCCGTAGAACTTGAACTAGATACTTACATATAAAAAATCATTCAAAATACTCCGGAAGACTCAATTTATGATGTAGGTAGCTGTTGATATAGCGCTTTCAGGAAGCCCTGTCGACAGATGCTGAGCACATGCTCCCGGATAATAGGTGCGCGCGCACAGTGTCCTGTCTCGAGGTTTTGTTTACAGTGCTTGCGCTTGCCTCGTTCTTCTAATTGTGGCCTTTTATAGCTCTTTAATTTTTTTTCTTAGTTTGTGAGTACAAGAACATTTTAAAGTAGATTGAGCCGGTCGGTAGCCGTCGACTCGTTGCTGCGGGCGACGCTACTGCCACCGGCACCGCCCGCTTAGCAATACGTACACGATATGCTACTGTCGATACAGTTAAGTTGTGACGAGTGCTATCGTGCTATCCGGCTATTCATTAGCTGATTCCTCGCTAGTTTCTCAGAACTGCTTGCCATCAGATCATGCTTGTGTCTTTAACTACAGGATAGGTAGTTTAATAGTTTTTACTTGACATTTATTTATTGTTTCTCGAGTCCTAATAACAACCAAATAAAAATGTTTATTTGAATTGAAATCGTCAACTTAGGTATCTGGCTGGTGTACCGACAAGGGCCATCGGTCGGTGAGTGCGGCGCGGGCGTATCTGCCTCTTCCAATTGCCTCTCAAGAAATATAAGTGGACAGTTTTATAAACAAAAACCGCGTGCTAGTGAACACTCCATTGATGGGCCATTTTTCCCACAGCCAGTTTTTTACTAGGCTCTGCCCAGTCGCGCCGCAGATCAACAAACACTTGACAGCAGTCTTTATAGTGTTTTTAATTTGAAAGAAAATAAAAACGATTTATTATCATGATTAGCTGAATCAGCAGGATTTGTGAGTTTCTGTACATCGTTGAACGTGAACTGAACTCTGGCATAACCGGGGATTTCCGGCGTGCTGTCAATAATTGTCCAACCATCAGCGCAGGCGGCGGCGGCGGCGGCGGCGGAAGCCCGTTGCGTGATGCCCGAGGGCGGCCGCAGCCTAGAGCGCAGCCGCTCCCGCCGCCACCAGCCGCCACCAGCTCGCACTTTGCCACCGATAGCGTAGCCAACTTAAATTATCGGTTGTTTTGCTCTTCTTCGTTTTTGTTTATCGGCGTTTGCCGGTGGGATTTATTCTTATTTTGTTTGTAGTGACCTCTGGGGCCGTAATTATACGTTCGCCACAACGGCTGCGCCGCGGCACGTACCCAGAGTTATTGCCCCGTCCTTAAAAGTGTTATTTATTTGTGAATTGGAATTACATTAATAGACACGATAGTCTGGTACACCTTCATTTAATATCGTTACGGGTCTGATTTAGGATGATGAGTGTAATTTTGTTTGCCTTTCGTGGCGGGAACTCGCCGCGGCGGCGAGGTCGGCAGTGGATGCTCAGCGGTGTCAGGCAAACACTGAATACTCATATATGAAAACAGCGTGAAGGTGCTCGCAATTTTCCTACAAATTGCTTACCTTAACATCTCCCGGATTAGGGCTACCACATACAAAGGTGCATGATACGTGGCTTGGTGAATACCTTTCTTAAAAGTAAAATATGATTATGCTCACATCGCGTTGGTGCTAGCATTTTGACGATAAGTTAGTTTATATGATAATCAATACTTTAACTTGGCAAGGGTTAAAGGAATAGCATATTGTTGCTCGCACATACAAGTAGTGTTTTATAAAGTGCAGTGTTTCTAGAGTCGGACAACCCTCGTAGTGGGCACGTTGGCGCACGGCTTCCATAACTCTGCGCCTGCGCATTGGAGCTAAATTACACGCGGCCCTCGGTTCCCACACATCATTTTTCTAATTCCATCCGAACTCTGCACTCGGCTTTATTAACGTTTCTCTGAATCCGTTTACCTCATTAGTTATTTCATTACCCTTACCTGTTAAAACGGATTTAATGTGGAAAACTATAAACTTTTATTGTTACTGTTATTGTTCTTATTTCCTTTTCAGCTCGCAAACCCGAGCGTTAAGTAAGATCACTAATCAATCCTCTCTGTGACTATATTTTAAATTTCTTCAGAAATCATATATACTCATTGAAAATATTAGTATTTTCAACTCAAGTTAATTGTGTATCATGATGAAGTTTATAATGGGACAAGGTGCCTAATTATCCCTTCGATAATGATTCTAATTTTGTAGATAGTATTAAATATATCTCCTACATTTGATAAGAAAAGGCTCGTCTCATTAATTTCTGTAGACTCCGAGGCCTTTATCGCCGACACCCACAACAAAACAAAGAAAAATCGTTTCGTATTGAATACCATACGCCACGAAATTAGTCGGGTTCGATCGGTGAAACACCACCATTTAATTTTGTTTCGCGTCTGGTTTAATTTTATCTGCTGTCAGGATTACCAGCTTAGGAATGTACCATCGAGCGAGGCAATAAGAGTAAAAAGTGGCCATACACGACGAGAAATAAATAAAAGGTAGGAACTGGTCGAAGCCGAGGTTTCTCAGCATGCCTCCGTCTCGCCACGTCGCGGTGATGAATGGAGTGGCAGTTTTTTTAGGACAGCTCGGGTAGAGCGGGACTACTTTCTGCGCGCTGGGGTGGGTTATATCATCTCAATAGAACCAGCTTTGTATCTATACTGAGTACCTCTGAAAATCAGATGATTACTTTTTTTACACACGTTTCACAAATAACACAACACAAATATACTCAAAACTTTTAATCGATCACCCAATAGGCGCCAGGAATCTAAACAGTAAATCATGTCTGGGAACAATGAAATCTCACGCTTGAATGCGGTCGTCAAACGCTCGACTAACAGGTCAATTTACTTCTATAACCCTTTCCCACGATTTAAAGAAGCCCATAGTTATCCTGCTTTATTAAATTTTAATGAAGCCATTAATACAGCTTGTAATAGTGACTTATTTATTTGTAGAGAAACGCATTTCTTATGTTGTATTTTAGTAGTCCAATTGCGCTACCATCACGACCAGACTGCTGCAATGCGAAAACAATCACACAACGTAAAATCAAAGTACAGTTGCTGAATGTGAGTGTCCACGTGGGATTGCGACCCTCGGCCGAGCAGGATGCGCGGTGTCCCTCTGACACTCTTATCTTTTATTCTTCTCCTGTTGCAGACTCGTTGATCGCCCGCATGACGAAGCAGAGCATAGCCGACGTCGGCGGGCCGTGGGTGGAGGAGGAGCAGCGCTGGGGCGGGGCGGGCGCGGGCGGCGCTGGCGGCGCGCACCTGCAGCTGGCGTACCGCGTCACCTGCGCGGCGCACTACTACGGCGCGGGCTGCGAGGTGCTGTGCCGCCCGCGCGACGACGCCTTCGGCCACTACTCCTGCTCCCCGGCCGGCGAGATCGTCTGCAAGCCCGGCTGGACGGGCGACTACTGCTCCAAACGTAAGTTACCACCTACTTCTTATTTTGCGACTCTATCGAACTTCTAACTTTCATCCTCGTATTTATTTTTAGTTTTACATGATTTTTGTCTCAAGCCACCCGCGGCTCTGCGAACCCATAATTTTTATCTATTATATTTGGTTGCCCATCACACGTTTCTTTTTATGTTGCAAAATCTGCCCTGCGAAATTATATTAATATGAACTGTGATAACCAATGTAACACTTTTAAATATGACTCTTCCGAATGACACGTCGATGTGAGGCTCACGCAATGTCCCAATATGTTCGTTTTAAATATGGAACGTCCTCTAATTCCCTCTTCCTCATTAACTGGTTACCGTGTGACGTTTTTAAGCGAGCATCCTCTCACAAACGCTGTGTTTAATGTTAACTGAGATAACATTATTAAACAGAGCAACTGAAGTATATATTTTAAGTCTTCACTACCCTAGCAGGTTCTGCTTGTTATGTTTCATAGCGGTCATTGCTCATTTCATTAACATAAAACTTCGAACGAATTTAAAGAGTTGTCGCATCAGCGAGCTGGTGCCGGTGCCGGCTAGCGGCCGGCTTCCGGCGGCGCGGGCGTATACACCGCGGTCTGCGGTGTCGCGACGTTCCGCGACACCATGTGCAAATGATAATCGCGCCAATTACCCGGTGGGCCTCCGTCGTAAATCGTCCACTTAATTAATCCACGGCAAAACATATTCATAAAAAAGTTAGATGGTTATATCCTTTTTCCTGTGACCGTTGGTAATTCGTCGACCGCCTGAGCGACATCTCCAACACAAATTGCGCATTCTTGTAAGTTACTTGATTTATTTGTGCATTAAAAAACAGTTCTAAACGAATAACAAAAAACTTTCTTATTATGGTTGTCAAAACAATGAGAAGTTTCTTCGAACACAAGAATGAATATTTAAAGGCAGTAAAGCAATAAAGCCTTGGTTATTTTATTCAGTTATTGCTGTCAATTAGCTGTTAATTATATTTTTATGACAAGAATAAGATAAATTTTTAAAAGTCAGTAGTTTTCTTATTGTAAGTTCAGTAGCACCCCCACTGCTGGGTCTCTTCTCGTATACAAAATACTCCACATTCAAGGTCCGATACGATGCATCTATTAGGTAACTCGTCAAAATGCCTTCAATACGTTAAATATACATAGTTTTAACTATTTACAAAAAGCTATAAAATGACGTTTCTAAGTGAACTGCAAATACGAAACTCTCGCCGTAAATTAGATGTGATTGTGTATTACAGTGACTGCGTAGTGTGTATGCAGGTACAGGTACAATGTAGGTAACGTTAAACACATAGCGTCTTGTATTGTAAAACAAAGCAGTGCGTCCTGAGATGCATTGTGGCGGGCGGATGTCGCGGCGCAATCTCGGCGGCGCTGCCCCACCTGCCGCCGCGTTCCCACACTCCAGCGCCGCAAAAAACTAGCTAGACTGAGACAGGCGAGCCGGCCTGCGTAGCGCGCCGTCCCGCTCGCGAACCAGGGCTGTGAGCGACCCTGGCTACCCATGCATCCACTCACCGCGAAATTATAATTTTCTGGAAATTCAACCAGTCAGTCGAAGCTTTCGAATTTTCAGTGTACAAACATTTTGAAATGTCCTCAGCTTTCAATTAAACCTATTTTAGACTATGTACTTTAAATTGAATTAATATTCGAAAATAAAAACTCATGCAAAAGGATAAACGTTTCGCGTGTTTCGCCAACCCTAACATTCGAGTTTGTATCGGCGATTACGAAAATGTAAAAGCGAGAGAAGCGGCCATAATGAAATGAAAACAACGCTGTACGCTCGCACACTTACATCGCTCCGCCGGCGCAACAGATGCCGCAAACCGGGTCAAAAACACCTTTAAAAGAGAACTATACACCAATCGAAATAAACTCTGTACTTGACCGTGTCACGAAGCTGGCCTGGCATCTGCCGAACGGTATTCTTGCCTTCTGGGAAAGCTTAACAAACCCCAAAACTTATTTGCATGTCTCGATCGCATTATCTTTCCATCCAGGCTGTTCTTAATAACGGAGTAAACACTGCGAGAGGAACCCTTTACGGCCGCTCAATTTTGCCTAATTGTAAACGAGATGGATTTCTCACGGGTGCGAGTATTGCCTTCTGTATTGAATTGCGAATCCCACGCGTTCCTAATTTCCGTTTTGAATAGAAGCAGATGGTGGATGAAACAGTTAAATATTTACTCGGTCCCAAACACGTGTGGGAGAATAATATTATCCTCAGGGAAGCTCGCTTTTTGTCGCATCTTACCTGGCTTCGCAAAGGCCAATAGTGCTTGTAAGAACCTTGAAGGCATGATCGCACTGCGGCATGCTGTCTTTTATGAGAAATCGATACTGTTCGTACCATCGATAACGCTTATTAATAGCTCCACAGGAAAATACTTAAAGCACCCACCCCGCTACTTACTAAGTCCACTTACGGCTGGAGTGTAATTTTCATTACTCCCGTTCTGTCTACTATTCGAGAGCTAGATAAACTCAAGTGCAAGAGCAGGCTGAAGTGGAAGCGCCACAGTTGCCGCGGTACCGCTTTGATGTCCGCTGCAGGTTGCACCTCGGCAGCTTTGTGCCGAGCTATAAAAATAGACTCCTAAAGTATTATGGTATCCGAAGTTTCACTATATCGGACATTGTAAATCGGAGTCCTCATTAAAAAGCTTAAAAGTAAACATTAAATAAAATATATTTTTATTATTTTATCTTCTTAAAAATATCCTGAGGCAATATCAAAATTTAACTAATGAAGTTTAGTACCTATTTCTCGAAGCAAGTTAGGGGAATAACTAACAGTAACGGTCGAGTGACGGTTAGCGCCCCGCGCTATCTGCCCCTTTGTATTCGCTCCGATAACTTGCCGAGCGTAGTGCGCACCCGCCCGATACATTTCCACTTCGTATTTCTTTTGCCCGTTAAATAATACTTAATGTTAGTTTTACTAATAAAAAAATAAAAATAAATCTATTGGTGGATAGGTGACATTTTCTTCAAATTTATTGCTCGTAAGCTTTTTTTATCGACAAAATTATAAACCTAATATATAAATATGTATTATTAAAGCAAAGGTACATTGTACAAGGCTAACATTCAGCTATTGATAATCATTCGGAAGAGTAAAATTTTAACTCGATTATCTATATTTTGTGTGTTACTTTGTATCGGTTTGTTTGAGTAAAGTGCTAACGAGTTTTTCTCTTTGTTGCAGCGCGCTGCCTGCCCGGCTGCGACGCGGAGCACGGCCACTGTCTCAAGCCCGACGAGTGCATGTGAGTATCCACTTCACATCTTAGTGCTAAACGCTTAACGTTACCTCCCTCAGAGAATAAATCTCCCCACGACGTTCTCCCCATTGTTCGGCATCTAGGAGAAAATACATTTTAGGCGCTTGTTATCGCCCTACTAACGAATGTTTCTTTTTAATTTCAGTTGTCATTCTGGCTGGGTGGGCGAGCTTTGCGATCAGTGCGAGCGGCACCCAGGCTGCGTGCACGGGACCTGCTCCAAGCCGTGGGACTGCATATGTGAGGAGGGCTGGGGTGGCTTGTTCTGCAACCAGGACCTCAACTATTGCACTAATCATCGTCCCTGCAGAAATGGTGGCACATGTCACAACACTGGACAGGGAAGCTACACGTGCGTGTGCCCGCCAGAGTACACAGGCCCCGATTGCGAGAAATCTCTTCACTCGTGTGCCGTTCGGCCGTGCCGTAACGGCGGAGCGTGCGTGCGGGACGAAGGTGGCGAGCTGTCCTGCGCCTGCCTTCCAGGATACGAGGGGGCCCACTGCGAGACCCGCCGGCTGACCTGCGATGATCTACCTTGTCGAAATGGAGGAACGTGCGAGTCCAAGCCTTCGGGATTCGCCTGCGTGTGCCCGCCCGGGTACGCTGGCGCCGACTGCGGCCTAGAGGCCGACCCCTGCGCCGCCAACCCTTGTCGAAACGGTGCCACGTGCACCAGAGCAGGAGACGGGTTCAGATGTAATTGCAAGCCCGGTTACAGAGGAAATCGTTGTGAAATCGATATAGACGACTGCGCAGGAATTAGTTGCGAGCACGGAGGAACCTGTGTCGACTTAGTCAATGGTCAAAGATGTCAGTGTGCACCAGGATTTCTCGGCACACGATGCGAAACTCGTGTTGATTTATGTCTGGCTAAACCTTGTGCCAATGGCGGAGAGTGTCTCATATTGGATAACGACTATGAATGTCGATGTCGCCCCGGTTTCGCTGGAAAAGATTGCAGCATCGATGTAGACGAATGCGCCTCAACGCCGTGCCGCAACGGAGGAAGTTGCAGAGACCGGGTGGACGGCTATCATTGCCACTGCACTCCAGGTTGGGGTGGTAAATCCTGTACAGTTTCACTAATCGATATGGTGACCACGAGACCAGCCGGAGGACATTTAAGAAGGGTCGGCGATAAGACGTTAGAAGACGAGAGTTTATCAGGGAGACACGTAGCGTTGATCGCTGCTCTATCCGCAGCCGTCCCGGCCGCAGCTCTGGCGGCGGCTATAGCTGTGGCGTGCATCAGAAGAAAAAGAAAACGGGCACAAAACGCGGCGGACGCCGAGGCGCGCGCACAGAACGCAGCCAACGCCGGCAACGGCGGGCGCGTGATCAGGAACACGTGGGGCAAGTGCGAGGGCCCCGTGCCGGAGTGCCAGAACGCGCACAACGCGGCGGCCGAGGAATGCAAGCGTAAGACGCTCAACACAGAGAGCGCCGCGCGGCTGCTGGCGGCGCTCGACCCGCGGCTCTCGCGGCTCTCCGCGGACTCCGCTTACTGTGCTAATAGGTTGGTATACTATACACTCTATACTCATACTTCCTTCCTTACTTCTCACTGGATTATTAAACACAGTAATTAATATGATGTCTATGAAACATTGGTGTAATTAATAATGTTTCCTTTTTTTTACAGCGATACATCGCTGGTGAAGCGCGCGCTGGAAGGAGGAGGAGTGTACGTGTTAGACGAACATTGTCTACCGCCGACGTTCGCTACGCAAGTGTAGTGTTTAACATAAGCGGAATAGGACTAAAAATAATTAATTTATTCACAACGGACGCTCTCGCGAACCAGGCTGTGCGCCGCGTGTAAATATAACAAATGTAAAGTGACCCTTGTATAGACTACTAGATATAAGGATTTGATGTATTTATTTTGATTTGCGATTCGTTCGCCTTGTACATAGTGTCTGTCGGCTGAACGGATTGCCGTTTCGCCCCCGAGAGGCAAGCGTCGCCCGGAGTGACTACTCAGCCGAGACTTGGAGTGTTCCGTGGATCTCTTGCGATGAACTAGTTGTAAGCGAAGCAGTCGTGCGACGGCGCAAGGCGAGACCGCGCTTGCCGGGGCCGAGTGGACTGGTGTCCACTGTTTGCGATCTCTGTAGGTAAGGTGAGAAAGGGGCGCGCACGTGGCGTCGGTCCGCGCGCGATGCGCGCTACGCTTCATAGAAACGATATTGATATCTGTTGATAATATTGTTGCTCTACCGCCCTAACTTTAGTGGGATCCATTAGCAAAATATCAAAATACCTACTTTCAATTCTTTACATATTATTCCAAACGAACGAACTATGCCTTACTGAAACTTTAAGCAAGGGCCTAACTCAGTAGCGCTTCTATGAACCTTTCACACCATTAACGCTGTCCCTCTTTAGACTCGCACCATTTAAAAAGCCAAACCGTGCGTAAAGTTAGCTTTTTAGACTAATTTATAAAAACGCAAAATTAGCGTTTGATCAGTTTATCATTCTATCTTTTTGTGATTTTATTATATAATTTGTTCCTACAATTTAATTGATTTATAATAGAATTTTTATTTGAAATCTTGTCCAGTTTTTGATAAAAATCGACATAGATTTTCCCATTTGAAATAAAATAGAAACTCTTTATTTAATGTAAAAACACAACACCATTTGCTGCAGTACTTTTTGGAATATGCCTTGTAACGATATAGCACAAGATTTTTAAACGTTCCTTTATTTCTAGAGCTATTTAGCCTCTGTGTGCCGTTGCACAAAGAGATATACAAACGGCCTTGGAGCCCACAACGCAAACATCGCGCACGAAACTAGTTCATAGGTTAAAGTAAATTTGAGTATAAGAACAAAATGTCGAAACCTAAGTCATTGTGTATAAAACTTTTTAGTTTTAGTTAGATATATGTATAAGTATATTCTCCAATACTTTTGTAAGAGTACTGCGACAATATAAGGTGACATCAGGCAACATATGACACGTTTTAGACTAACGTTAGCGTATCGAACTTTGGTTCTCGAAAATGTTTTGATATTGCACATTTACTAGGCGATCCCGGTTACAGATTTGTACAATATCTATGTAACCTTGATTTAGTAAATAAATTTAACTTGTAGATACTATTTCATAAGTAATTATAACACAGTCTCCTATGTTGCCTTTTGTACTAGAGGTTTAATCGACAAAATTAAAAAATATATCAAACTATGAATAGACTGATGATCAATAATAATGTTCTTGTATTTAATTTTTTAAGATGACAAAATGTAACTTAAATTATGATAAAATAGAAGCAAAATCCCAGTAAAACGGGGTTTGACTTCGTATCCGATCTATTACGTAATTAAAATTAAATTAATCTTGTTAATTGATTTAATATGAAATAAGTTTACTTTCCGATTACTTTATGATAACAGTAGTCAATTTGAAACATGTAAATTAGGTATGGTGTGTTATGTACATACCTACTTGTGCTTTCTTGAAGAGACCGGACTATTCGAGACCTAGCCCTCGTTAGTGTGAAATAAGTGAGATTAATGTTGTTATATGCAATTATAATGCATGTCTTTTTATACAAACCAACTAATTTGGTATTTCAATTGATTTTTGTCCCTTAACACTCGAATAGTCTATTTCTTCTGGAAATATTACTCTGCTGATTTGTTATAAGTACCTATTGAAGGAGTTTTATTGGTTGTCTGCCGGATACAGTCGAACCCTGCGAATAATTGTTTGTACCACTATGCTGTACTTAAAATTGTTATCAGGTCAACTTTCATTTTTCTTTTTGAAATTTTTTGAAGTTTTGTGGTATGATCCTCACCATAACCAACCTTATAAAATGATAACGTCTTAATTTATTTATTGCATTATTATTTATGGTAATTATCTTTAATTAGGTATCCCAATTTTTATTGACTAATGATTCTTAATAATTTTATTTTAACTGTTTACAATTGACTGAAGCTAAATTGACTTCTGTATCAATATGGATTCATCTTTGAAAATCATCAATGTATTTATTTCTTAGATCTGTGAGTATACTGAAATGTAGAATTTGTAATCATTCCATTTCCTTAGGATAGGCCTTGTTATTTAAACTTTGTCTTTTATTTCTATGTTCTTACGCTAGCTATTTATTTTGCGCTTCAATTGTTTTAATACAATGTCAATACTTTTATATGCGACAATCTTTCTCTACTTGTCAATCATTTAAAACCAAGTACAACTTACAGTAAGGTACATTAGGTACTTTCTTTTATACCTTTTAGTATATTCACATTTTTCGTTTAATATCAAAAGAAAAATGAAAGCAATTCAAAATAATTTGAACTGTAACATAAAATTTTACAAATACTTTATATATCTAAATTAAAGTCATATCGTATTTGCTGTTGCGATAATAAAATAAAATTGCAGTGGAGTGTTTGTGCCGAATGTGTATAATTATGTGCAGTGATGCCCGAGAAATAAAATGTTAATAAACAATTGTTTACAAAAGATTAAACGAAGTATTTTATTTATTACCCACACTTTAATCAAAGGTACCCCTTTAATTTTAATCAAATCGGCATATAATTTAGTTACAAGTTTGGGGTTTCCAGAAAAGTTTGGGATTCCCAGAAAAACAAGTAAAAGTTTATCTTACTCAATGACATGAACATGAGGAATAAAAAATACATAAACTGTCGAACAGCACTAGGCAGCACTGCCGCGACGCGACACGGTCTTAGGCTAAATTTGACCAAAAACATAAAATGTTTCACGACTAGCTGAAATTTTGTATACTGACTCTGTAAGTGGTAGTAAATAATTACTTAAATCTCCTCATTCCTCCCCCGCTTGCGTCCTGAGATGTACAGGTGTTTGGGTTCTATATAAAAATAAAATTTTAATTTTTTTTTTTACACCGTAAACTTTATTAAAGGAACTTCAGACGGTAAAATAAGAGACTGAAAGAGCTCTGAAAATGTAAACATTAAATACTTCCTCTACTTGCGTCCTGAGATATAAAGGGTGTTGGGGTCATATAGAATCATCGACGTAGAATCAAAATATATATATTTTTTAATATTTTTTTGACCGATATCTTTATTAAAGAAACTTCAAACAATAAAAGAAGACTAAAACTGCACTGATTTGTAAGAAAAAATACAATGTCTTATTAATCATAGTCATGTATAACAATAACATGAAAATTTTCACATAATTAGCCAAGATAATGGCGACAAATTTAGCTCAGGATTATAAGTCTAAATTTGGTGAAAACAGGGTGTCCACTCAAAATTCCTAAAATACTTCCCTGACTTTTCCCTGACTTTCCCTGACCATTTTTTAAAACTTCCCTGACCCTTATTATCCATTTTAAAACCGTTTTAAAGGATTTTGTCTCATTGCTAGTTTGTTTTTGATTTTCACCTGGAGACGGCGCAAAAATGGTTTGAAATCTGCCATACATAACTGACGTGTCACAGCAACTAAACGTGCTTTAACAAAGGGATTTTCACTGAATTAAAAAAATATATACAGGGTGTATAAATTTTAGGACTCTCCATACAAATTGATCATCTGTTTCGCCATTTTCGTATGGATTCCAAAATTTTTTTTGCGATTTGAGCAAAGTTGTAGAACAGAAGTTGTTCAGTACGATGAGTAAAATCCCCAGTTAACGGGTCCTACACCAATTTTGTTACATCCCTGTATATTGTGTTTTCTAGGACCGTGTCATCTATTACAAATTGGTTCACCTTGTTAAACAAATTTTGAGCTCTTTCAAGACAAGGATAATTAATTTTCCAACCATCTTACTGAGGTGAATGGCTCAGCTTTAGAATATGCAACACCACAGATTGAGTTGATATTTTTTTTGTAGATAGGGGTTACTTAGGTGTATCGTTTCCCAAAATTTCACGGTGCGAAGCGCAGTAGTTTTTGAGATATGATTTTTTGAAAATTACATATTTTCAGGTGAAACTATGCAAAAAAAGACGCCATGACAGCAAAAGTTTCGTTTTATGCATTTGTAAACGTCAAAATTACGCATCAATGTGACATAACGTGCGGCATAATAATGATATTTCGGATGAAAAGTTAAGTGTCAAGGAACGTAATTTTTACGAAGGTCTGTTCCATCCAAAACATATACGAAACTGAGCACCCCTCTTGAGTTAATTTAGGTTCACTTTTGAGTCACAGATCCGAATCGGAGCACCCCGATTCCACGTAGTCTCGTCTGTCACACAACTACAGTGTTTTTTAAAAGCGCGTTTTCTCATCGTTTTTACCGACATAACCTCAAAAAAAAATTATTTTATTTCGCGTCTCCGCACTTTGGGGAGGTGTGGGGAGGGTTACCCCCCTCCCCCAACCTCCCCTCACCCCCCTCCCCCTCCTCTGCGGTGTTGCATATTCTAAAGTGCTTCCTTTAATCAGGGCTTTTACTCCTGATTCTGACCAACTTTCTCCAAAGAACCCATAGTCAAATCGCAAAAAATTTTTTGGACTTTTCATTGCTATGCGGATGACAGTACAGATAATGCGCAGTACACAGGCCGAGCAACATCCCACAGGCCGACGAGGTGGAGAGTTGAGCAAGGATTGTGGCTGAAGTCGAAGACACTCTGCAGCAAGTCTCCTAATGGGTGTAGACAAAAATTATTCCATTTTAACCCCATGAAGACGCAAGTCTGCGCGTTCACCACTAAACAGTTTGACGGTGGCGCCGCAGTTCCAAAGAACAACGCTTGATGTTGCTACGTACATCGGGATCCTAGCTGTTGACATTTCTAGCAACGTCCAACTTCGGAGTCACCTCGAGGGAAAAGTTACCCTTGCAACAAAAAAGCCTGGAGTGCTCAATAGAGCAAAACAGTACTTCAGACCCAGACAGCGCTTGTAGCTATACAAAGCTCAAGTGAAGCCGCATATGGAGAACTGCTCACAGCACTAGGCAGGAGCACTCAAGTATCAACTGAATCCCTTTGGCTCCAAACAGCGACGCGCGACCAGAATTGTCGACGACCCCTGAGTTCACAGGTGGTCTAGAACCCTTCAGCTTCCGGAGAGACATCAGCTCTCTCTGTGTGTCGGGAACCGTAAGGTTTCAGAGGTGGTTCTTACCTACAACCCTCAAGCTATGGAATGCGAAGTCATGATGTAATCACTGACAACTTGATAAAAAAATTGATCAAAAGTCTAGGTTAAATATCAGCGATATCAGATTAGAGCATAGATGTTTCCCTCACTAACGATTATTGGAGAAAACTCAAATATCCCTGACTTTTCCAGGTCACCAGGTCATTTCCCTGACTTTCCCTGACCCCCCAAAAGCTTCCCTGACTTTTCCCTGACTTCCCTGACTTTTCCAGAAAGTGGACACCCTGGAAAATCACCAAATGGATTATAACTAGCTGAAATCTGGTATTATGAATGAATGTAAGTGGAAAAAAAATATTATTCAAAACTATATGCCGCACTTAGGTATATACACCAGCTCCATTTTGATCAGAAGTACGGAATGAAAATCACAAGTTTTCAGCAGCTCTTCGTATGAAGCTTGGGATCTTTCATGTAGAAAAGGTGAGTCATATGGAAGCCTCTAAAACTAAAATTCCTTCCCAGGTGATTTCCAGATGGTTTTACCTATCCCAGGGATAGGCAAAACCAAAGTGGACTCAGATAATCGCCTCGGGTTTATCACGTCTTTATCCATGTCCAGTCTGCCGCATTCGATAACTGCTGATCATAGAGACTAAGGCTCAAACTCCTTTGCCTCATACGTGCTCGATACACGAAGTACGAATGTACGATGTACGAAGTGTCTAACTGTACTGTCAATGTTGTACAGTTCTTTAACTCTATTAAACCATTTTAACCATTAATGGGGAACCGAGCCGAAAGTCTTCTTGAACAATCCAGGCAGCTGAGAAATTGCGTCGCTTGCAGTTTACCAATTTGCCCTCGACAACCGTCGATACAAATTAATATAAATTACCGACACATCACTGTAACAACAATACTACTATAGTTCATTCCAATCAAAAAAAAGCAAAAGGTAAAAAATAAAATAAACGTAGTATGCAGATGACATTGACATGTGTCAGTTCCATAGTAAGTTTGTTTACGTTTTGCTTTTTTTTATTGGAATGAACCATAGAACTATATTACCTATAGTAGGTATACTGATACTGACATTGTAAAAAAATATTTTGTCGAGAAATAAGCGTTAAAAGTTAAACTATGCGTTTTATGTCTCGCATTTAATTGTATTTCTTTTTTCGCTCAGTATTTAGCACAGATTTCTTAAACTATTTTTTTCAGATCCCAGTAAGTGTAGCTTTCATATAATGTAATGCAATATATAATTTATATCTCTAGTGGTTTAAAAGTAACCGATCATTATGTGAATAAATCTTGTTCCTGTTGTACGAATTTTATTAAATTACAAATTTTGATTTTATAAATATATGGAAAGATTTTGTTCCAATAAGAATTATACATTCCCCCATATAAGGTAAGAGACCCAAATAAAGCCTATGCCCCAATAAGGCCTAGGTTTCAAATTTCCCACTTAGACATTTCAAATAACCGCGAAAGTTTACAGTGGTGTAAGGATGTATCTGACACATACAAGAATAGCGAGCGCCGCTTACCACGAGTATGTCGGAACAAGTAGTCGAAAACAGTCGGGACGCGGAGAATACGCTTGTTTTATAAAATTTCTACAGGTAATGATGTAAGTATTTTGATATTTTTGCACGCATGCCAATATTTTTTTGTGTGTTATTTAGTTTAAAAGTTTAGTAACCCCTACATAAGCATTTATACGCCATTTTTTTAGTGTATTTTCTGTAATATTTTTTTTTCTTACACATACGACATGTCCAAATAAGGCCTATCAAAATAATATAAGTGCAAATAATATCTAATGGATGACATGCGGCAATGTCTTGCTTGTAATATCTGGAAGGTATTACAAGCAAGACATTGCTGTATGTATAAGCTGTGTGTTGGCTTAACCCCTGCTGATAAAAAAATTTACTGTTCAGGAGATTGCTTGAAGAAAATGAAGAAAGGAAGGATAATATGTCGAGACGATTATCAAGACTGATTATTACGCTCAAATATGATTATTAAAGGATCTTACTAAATTTAGATAATATTACGTTGATATGTTTTAGTAACTGAAGTTTAATGATTGTTTTTTATTTCTTTTAGAATGAAAGGCCTTATTGCGGCATGGGTCTCCCAATAAGGCCTAAATGCCTTTTTTAATATTTTGATTCACAGAAGTCTGATTTTTGTTTTTTTAACGTTTCAATTATATTTATTTTAAAGTTTAATAAATAAAGATTAATATTTCGAAAGATGAGTGAGTTTTTCTTAAAAACCTACTAATTACGTCAAGATAAAAATAAGGTAGGCCTTATTTGGGTCACTTACCATGCCATTTTATGCTACGCTGCCGCGCATTGCAAATTTTTTTTTGTCAATATTTACTATGTTCCTGGTTTTCACATATATTTTTTCTTGCTTTGTAAAAGAAATATTGACGTTTGTATGAGAAAGAAAAATCACGTTTTTCGGATTTTATTAAATAGTGAAAGGAAAAAGGAAAGAAAAGGTCCAGGAAAAGTATTTTTTTAAATCTAGAAATGAATCCGTCATCTTTGAATTATCCGAAAATTATATCACACTTGTCCTAGTACCTATAATTCTGAAAATATAAGCGTCAAAGGGAGGCGCGACAGAATCAAACTTTCCCTGCCTCCACTCGCCACCCCCATGGTGCCTCCCGATGCCACCCGGTCTGAATGAACTCAAAACCACCTGAGGAACCACTGTGCTAAGTTTGAGAGCTTTATTCAAAATAAAACGCATCCTATACAACATTCCTTAGACAAAGAACGGGGTACGGGGTGAGGGGGCTATATCTCAAAACGCAAGCGGGGGAGAGGCGGGGGAGTTTTAGCACGTCATTCTGGTCAGTACATATTCTGAGTACGTATGCATAAAATCAGCTAGTCATAAAAGATTTTATGTTTAAAACCTAATAGTCCTGAGCTACAGTGGGTCGAAACTGCTATTTGAGGGACTTAGGATTTTTTCATCTAGATCGTTTTTTTTTATTTAAACCAATGGATAGACCTAATTTAATCCTAAGAACATTTTCTTCTCCCATTTTTTCGTTATCCTTATGCTTTGGTCAGAAAAAATATTTTATGTTTTCTTTGTATGGAGCGGATCAAAAAGAACTGAAAATCTGCTAAGTCTCGACTGATCCCGCTTTGAAACCTACTTTGTCGTAATCCTGGGCTTATCTATACTTCATTCCAATCAAAAAAAAGCAAAAGGTAAACAAACGAAGTATGCAGATGACATTGACATGTGTCAGTTCCATAGTAAGTTTGTTTACGTTTTGCTTTTTTTTGATTGGAATGAACCATACTATCATCCTACACTATAAGCTCGTGCATAAAGTTGCGATTCTGCCAGATACACGGATCGGAAAAAATGAAAAAAATCTCAATTTTAAAATGTTTTTCTTTGTTATTATTTATGTTATTTTAGTACAAATTGGCTAATAAAATTATGTAATGTCAAATAAATATTCTTATTAATAAATTTACATCAAGTATTCTTTATATGCACTGCGGCCATGTGCGGCCTCCAAACATGTGAAGTAAATTCGGTGTTACAATTTTCTCCAAAACTTCCATTTTGTAATATTCAGCGTTGATTTTAACACCATTTTCGATATCAAAGGATGTTTTCCACGTTTACAAATCGCCCCCCAAACCATAACAGACGGTGCACCTTGAAATCTCGGAACGTATTTTTGGTCCTCTGGAATGTCTTCTATCCTTGCTGCCCACAATCGATCGTTTTGAACATTGTCCGGATGCTCCTCGTCTGTCAAACTTTTGTCGACAAACTCTAACATGCGCGCCCTTATTTCTCGAAATTTGAAAACTTCTACTCGACATGTTTCTCTTCGATGAATTTGAGCGACGAGATAAAGGAGAAACGCGAAAACAATAAGGCGGTCCTATATTACGACTATGTATATAAATATACAATTATGAACAAATGGCTCGTTAGGAAAAATAAATAGATCGGCGGTCATTGTGGCATGCGTGGTCGCGTTACATGCAGATTAACTGACAACAAACACGGTCATAAACTGGATCGGTTTGACTGTTAGTGGCATTTATCTCGATCGTGTCCGTGCTTAGCAAGTCACGATAAGCCGTTAGTGCACGCTGCTATCCGTAGATAGCAGTTGTTAAGGCATGTCGGAGGCTTTATAGGCCGTCTAAAAATTTCTGACACGGGGGATGGCTACTAGCCCCACAACGTCCACCAACCCGGACTTGGAGTATGGCCTAACCTTCCCAAAGTATTGAGAAAAGACCCGTCACTTGCCAAAGACCCTGTGTGCAGTGGGGACGACATGGGTTGTAATAAAATGAGAAAATGGAGGCGCGGAAAGGATCTTATGTACCTACTTGTTAACAAGCCGTTACGTCCCCACTGCAGGGGCACGAGTCTCTTCCCATAACTCAGGAAGGTTAAGGCCATACTCCACACATGGGGGCCAAGTCCGGATTAGTGGAGGTTGTAGGGCTAGTAGTGGCCAACCTAGTGTCAGAAGTTTTCAAGCGGCCTAAATGAAATGAAATGAAAGCAAGTTTATTGTCGCAAACAATAAAAATTAAAGACACGTTATTTTAATAATTTGGCGACAAATGGACCAGGTTCAGCTGGTGCTGGCAATTTGAGAAAAAAAATTGCACAGCGCTGGTTTGGCCCAAAGAAGATTTCTCTTTGGGCCAAACCAGCGCTGTGCAATTAAGAAATACATTAACAACATTGATAGCCTAACAGAAAAATATACAAGTTAAACAATAAAAAAAAAAAGTTATGTGTTCACAGGTGTATAACAATAATTAATATAATAATAATATAAAACAAAAGACAGTCAGGAAATAGCAAGCTCAAGTGTGTACACTACGGTACACACTGATACCACGCAAGGTTGCATTGGATTGTGTGCTGGGTCACAGTTGTGTATTATTATTGTGCTGTTTAAGATGGTTGGTTCTGTTCTGTTCTGTTTTGTACTGAAGGGTTTCAAGGATACGTTTACTATTTTTAAAATTATCGTGGAACTCTTGAATTTGTGTTTCAATGAGTGTTTTTTTTTAAAGTGATATAGCTGTTATATAGTCTGAGAGGAGGATGTATGTTGTTCCATATTTTTGTAAATGTGTATTTAAAGCTTCCCTTGAAACTCTCATTTCTGTGTGTAGGGACACAAAGTTGGTCGCGTTGCGTCGATCGCGTATCTCGTGTATAGGTATCTTTGCACCACGATAGTTTATCATAGAGATAGTTAGGTAGCTTTAACTTAATTATCCTGAAAATTAACCCTGCATAGTGTGATTTTCATCGAGGTGCCATTTTCAAGATGTTTTCATGTAAGTACAAGGTAAGGACTAACGTGCCCTCTTTTGGGGACATTAAAAATAAATCTAGCGCAAGCATTTTGTACCCTTTGAATGACATTTTCTGTTTTCTTGTACAGACGCGGGCCATAAACAATGTCGCAATAGTCGAAGACAGAGAGGACTAGGGTATCGCAGTGTTATACGAATTTCTTTAGTGAGAAAGTTTTCAGAAACTTTTTGGTTATAACCAGCGGACAGCTTTGGCCAGAAACCAGAACGCACGAGTTCCCGAAGGAAGACGCTCTAGTCTCTCGCCAATTCTGCCTATGTGCGCCGACTTCGCCCTGGCAATGTTTCTTTTGAAGGACCTGGAGGCAAAGTTAAACTCCTTTTTTAATGCGCTCTGGTCTTTTCATCCCGTACCTTCGCTGCATTTGCCCAGGCTTAGTAACATTCCTGCTTCTGGCGAGAAGCCTTTTTGCAGGACCGACCAAACCAAGGCTGGGATTTGCCGCCAATGGGGACCACCGAGGATGGGATAAAAAGTAAACATGTACCGGGTAATGGATTTGCCGGGTACCCGGCAATGAAGCACGTCACAATCACGTCTTAGATCATTACCTACTTAAACTTTACCAGAGCTCCAAGAGATTATTATTATTTGGGGGTAAAGGGGTATAGAACCAAAGGAACAAAGGAGGGCCCTGTTGGATCACTGTGACCTGGGTAGATCTACTGTGATCACTGTCCCTGTTATATTATATTCTCAAGGCCAATAGTTCTAATGAACTGTAGAATGCACTTGGGATCGAGCTCCCTAATGACCTCTGGAGTTACCATCGCTTCACCTATAATTGGCTTCTGGCTTGGATCAGTGCCTCGCACTCACAGAGTATATGAAGAGGAATTTTCTCTTCCTCAGGCAGATACTTAATAGTCGGGGATTTAGTGCGATGAACCGTTTTATTTTGGATCCGGCGCTCAAACTTGGCACAGTTGTTCCCTAGGCCGTTCTGAGTGGATTAAGCCCGGGAGCCATCGGGAGCCATCTCCCGTTTGGCAGGGGGAGGGGGGGAAAGTTTGTTTCTGCCGCGCTCCATTTGTGGGCTTATATCTCCAAAACTATTGGTACTAGGGCAAGTAAGGTATCATTTTCGTATGACTCAAGGATAAGGAATTCATTTCTGTAACAAAAAAAATGACTTCCCATATATAAAAAAATATATATTTGATAAAACGTATAAAACACAACTACCTTTTTTCCGCATATGTGTCGATTAATTTTTAATGGTCTAAGATATTAGCATGAAAAAAATATATTCTGAAAGCCACACTTCCTAGCATTATAAAAATATTAATTTCATTAGAATATCATAACAAATACTAAGTGAAAAAAATTAAATTCAATGCGTGTCAGCGTGGCATAAAACGCGCGGTCCGCGCGGTTCTAAATTTCAGCAGTTATATTTCTTCTTTTTTTTCTATGAAACGTATTTTTTTTGGTGCAGAGATGAATTTGTCATCCTTGAAATATCCGAAAATGATATCGGACTTGCCCTAGTACCTATAGTTATGGAGATATAAGCCCCAAAAGAAGCGCGACCCAACAAGTAGATGATGAAGTGTGGATGGTTTTTTTCCACATATGTGTTGATTAATTTTTAATGGTCTAGGATATTAGCATGAAAAAAATATATTCTGAAAGTCACATTTCCTAGGATTATAAAAATATAAAATTCATTAGAATAGCACAATAAATACTTAGTGAAAAAAAAAAATATAATTTGATGCTCGGCAGAGTAGCATAAAACGAGCGGTTTTAGTATCTGTTGTTCGTAAGTAAATAAAATGAATAGCGCCCAAAAATTACTGTTAAGTAACATAATATAAATAGGTACATAATATTATTATTTAAATATTTCTCGCACGCACAAAATATTTGTCACGTAGAACAAAAAATATTTTTCAAATCCTTCGTCGTCCGTCCGAAATCGTCATTTCCTTAAAAAAAACATATATGAGAAAATACGAATTATGGTGGTTTACTATCTATCAGCCGAAAGACGTCCACTGCTGGACAAAGGCCTCCCCCAAGGATTTCCACACCGACCGGTCCTGTGCGGCTTGCATTCAGCGGCTTCCCGCAACCTTCACCAGCTCGTCGGTCCACGGAGTCGGAGGCCTGCCCACACTGCGTCTTCCGGTGCGCGGTCGCCACTCGAGAACTTTACTGCACCAACGGCCATCTGTTCTACGAGCTATGTGCCCTGCTCACTGCCACTTAAGTCTAGCGATTTTAAGAGCTATGTCGGTAACTTTAGTTCTCCTACGTATCTCCTCATTTCTAATTCGATCACGTAGGGAAACACCAAGCATAGCACGCTCCATCGCCCTTTGGGTGACCTTGAGCCTTCTTATGAGGCCTGTAGTAAGCGACCATATCTCGGATCCATATGTCGTCTCATCACTGGCAACACACACTGGTCAAAACCTTTAGTCTTGAGACACTGCGGTATTTTGGACGTGAAGATATTGCGGAGCTTCCCGAACGCTGCCCAGCCGAGTTGGATTCGACGATTGATCTCTTTCTCGAAGTTGGACCTACCTAACTGGACTGTTTGTCCCAGGTACACATATTCGTCAACAACTTCGAGTGTAGAGTCTCTAACCTTCAGAGGAGTGGGTGTAGCACGGACGTTTGACATGATTTTCATCTAATCCATGTTCATTTTAAGACCCATTTGTTGGGAGACTCTACTGAGTCCATCGAGCATTGCGCCTAGGTCCTCCAAGGTCTCATCCATGATCACGATATCGTCAGCTAATCGTAGGTGAGTGATGTACTCGCCATTGATGTTGATGCCGAATCCTCTCCAGTCCAGAACCTTGGAAACGTCTTCCAGTGCGGCGGTGAACAGTTTCGGAGATATAACGTCTCCCTTTCCCCCCACGCTACAGCCGGATAGGTTTCGAATTCTGATCCTGGAGGTGGACCGACATGGTGGCATTTTCCTACAAACACTTCAACACTTCCATGTGTATCGATAGTCAATTTGGCACCGTTGGAGAGACTGTAACACAGCCCAGGTCTCGATCGAACCAAAAGCTTTATCATAGTCCACAAACGCCACTCTTCGGTCTTCTGTATAATCTGCTGCAACATATGTATGTGGTCTATGGTACAGAAGTCTTTTCGAAAACCAGCTTGTTCGGGAGGCTGGAAGTCGTCAAACCTGCGTGCGAGACGATTCGTAATGACTCTCGACATGGCTTGTAGACATGGCTCAGGAGTGAGATGGGTCTGTAATTCTTCAGCATAGTCTTATCACCCTTCTTGAAGAAGAGCACCACCACATTTCTGTGCCACGCTGTAGGTGTTTGTCCCTCGAGAATAACGGAAATGAATAGCTTCTGAAGAGCTATAAGTATCGGTTTTCCACCTGCTTTCAGAAACTCAGCAGTAATTCCGTCATCACCCGGTGCCTTCTTGTTCTTAAGCTGTTTGAGAGCCATTCTAATCTCGCACAGGCTGACGTCTGGGATATCTTCGGTATAATGTCGGCTCAATCCGGCTCTCGGATCTTCAGTCAGATTACTAAGGCAAGGATGTAGTCGTGTATAATTGTCCGTAGAACTTTTCAACCTCTTCCAACAGCTCGGACTTGGACGACACGACTCTGCCATCCTCGATCTTCAGCTTTGACCAGCAGACAATACGTTTGACCTTTTATTGCGCTCGATAGCCTCTTTAATACGATTGGTTTTAAATTGGTGTATATCACGGGTCAAGGACTTGGAGATGTCTGTTTAGTCGCCATATTGACAAGCATCTTCAGAGGATTTCAGAATCAGGCTCCGATTTTTCTCCATGAGCTTGCTGGTGAATTCCAAGATCCGATATGTTTTTTTAACGTCTTGTTTTGAAGGCCTTATTCCCAGCCGTTTGGACAATTCCCACAAACCTGTCATTGTATTCGTCTACATTTTCACATTCTCCTAGGCATTCTAAGCGGTTGTGCAACTCGAGCTGAAAGCTTTCGGGGTTTTGGAGTTGTATAAGCGGTGGTCGCAGCTTTATCATGAAAATAATTTGACGTGGCTTGCGAAGCACGGAAACGGTTACGAGATTAATACGCCAATGAGAGCCAAACTCATTATGGTTATGTATGACCTATTCTGAAGTCAGTTAACCTAGGTGATCAACGTGACCACGCAAGTTACATAGTAGACCACCATAATACAATGCAAGTTAGATAGTAAACCACCATAATTCGTATGAGAAACAGTCACGTTTTGCGGATTTTCTCAAATACGTTTTTAAGGAAAATATTTTGTGCGTGCGTGTAATATTTAAATAATAATATTATGTACCTGTTTATACTTTGTTACTTAACAGTCATTTGGGCGCTAGATGATTCATTTTATTTACTTACGAATAACAGAAACTAAAACCGCACGTTTAATGCTACTCTGCCGAGAATCAAATTATATATTTTTTTCACTAAGTATTTATTATGCTATTCTAATGAAAGTTATATTTTTATAATTCTAAGAAGTGTGGCTTTCAGAATACATTTTTTTCATGCTAATATCAAAGACGATTAAAAACTAATCGACCCATATGTGGAAAAAAGGTAGCCATCTTTTATACGTTTTATCAAATATTTCATTTTTTGTTTATGGAAAGTCATTTTTTTTGTTACAGAAATGAATTCCTTATCCTTTAATCATACGAAAATGATATCTCGCTTACCCTAGTACCAATACTTTTGGAGATATAAACCCAAAAATGGAGCGCGGCAGAAACAAACTTTCCCCCCCTCCCCCTACCAAACGGGGGATGGCTCCCGATGGCTCCCGGGCTTAATCTACTCAGAACGGCCTAGGGAACAACTATGCCTAGTTTGAGCGCCGGATCCAAATTAAAACGGTTCCCATACTAGACGTTGCACTAAATTCCCCACTATAATTTGTAAAAAGATTTTTGGACTTCCCGTACAAAATTGTCGGTTCAGTTGATCAATATGAAGAATCCAAAAATGTTTTAGCTAATTTAGTATAGGTTCCTTAGGGTAAGTTGTTCAGTTTCATGAGTAGAACCGTGGTCAAAAATATTTCAGATATTTCATAACCCTATTTGAGTGGTGGGCAGAAAAGAGAGGTCACGATCCTATACTGCGTAACCTGGCGGTCCGCTACCTTTCCCCATCAAGTAGCTCAGTATACAGCAAGCGTCTTTTCGAAAGCAGGTAACGTCTACGAAAAAAAAAGAAGCCGACTAGATCCTGATCGAGCTAAAAACTCGTTTTTACAACTATAAACCTACAATACTAAATACAAATATGAACGACAGTTACATATAATTATATACCTATACTTTTTAACTTCAAAAGAACGTGTTTTTAATACTAGGTAAATTACCCGGCGGAGCAGGGTACCCGGCGCTGTTACCCGGTATCCGGCCGGATCCATACCGGGTACCCGATACATGTCTAATAAAAAGCTCCATACCCTGCAGCACCACATCAGCGACAGAGTCAGCAGCGAAGTTGGGATCATCCAAGGGTAGGACGCAAAGATTGTTGCTAAACATGAAAGGAACAATTTTTACTTACAATGTACTATAAATACTCTTACAGTTTTCTCAGAAAATCAAGAAATCTGTACAAGAAAATCGGTATTTTTTTTTGTCATACCTACAAGGATATCTCAAGAACTAAATCTAAAACTCCTAGGTATTTGTAAGAAAGTAATACCTTTTGGTAGGTAATTTAATAAGGATTGCCAAATATGTGAGGGATAATGTACTTTATGTCGACATGAAGGACATGTTCCCTACTTACTTAAATCAGTTGGCATAACTTCGGCCATATTTGCAAGTGGAGTTAGCTGATTTTGAATCCACCGACACAAGTCTCTGACAGTTTTCATCTATTCCTTTGTTCCCACTCATTTCCCTGTTCCCACTAGTTCAGTTGACTATTGGTATTTTTTACCATATGTTCAGTCAACTGAACAAATATCTTACTGGTTTTGAGTAAAATGAAAATACTGAAAATTGGAACCTTTCGATGGGGGCAGGGGTTGGACGCCGGCACTCTAGGAGTTGGGAATTCTCAGGGTAACTTCTATGGTCACAAGGAACGACTGTGCAAAAACAGCTTGAGTTTTTTTTACCCTAAACATTGCCCGTACTATTTAACAAACACCTGTTTACTCTATCTAGGTATCGCTGGCAGTCCGTTGTGCCGAGCGTGCATAGAGGGAGACCGAGGAGATTCTTCTTTCGAGTGCACAGAGGTAGCATTATACAGGGCCAGGCTAGATTTATATTCAGCGGCTCGGCCGAATCCCGTAGCCGTAGCCGGCTCGTAGACGAATTACATGGAACTGTATGGAACGATTAACACTCACAGCGGCGCGGCCGCTCTGGCAAGCGGCAATTTTCAACGTGTTCATATGTATCGATGCAGTTACAGCGGCTGCGCCGCTCTGTGTCGTAGAGTGACCATATTTTTGGAATGTTGTCAAAGGAATGATTTATAACGATTCTTGAAATAAATAATTTATTCAATAAAGTAGAAAAACCAATTATAATGATGACCAATAATAATAATATAATGATGTTAGATAAAAGTGTTTATAAAAAGTAAGAAAATGCAACGACTGCAATGGGAATGAAGACTTTTAAGCGCAATTCACACCGCGAGCACGATTCGCTGGAACGAGTTTCACATCTTTTCATACTTGGGTTCACTCACACCGCTAGCTAAACGGGCGAACTACGCCAGCGACGTGAACGATGCGAGCGAACCCCGAGCGAAGTGTCCGACAATGCGAGCGAAGCTAAGCGATGGTACGGTACGCGGGGGTGCGGCGGGTGTGGTGTGGCGGGCTAGAGGCCCGACCCGCGCTTGCGGCACAGTAAAATAAGGACACAGTGGGTGCACGTTTGACGTGGGTACGTCTATGTTTTCGTTTGCAGTAGGGGGTCATTTACAATTCGAGTACAAGTGGAGATACACTAGCGTAAGTAGGTGCCTTCAGAGAGCAGCAGGGAGTGTCCATACTGTATAATATTTACACTGTGGTCCGTACTACCGCTTCGACCACCGCTTAGCTTAGTTTTCGGTGTGAACTCACCCGCCCGCCAGCTCACTCGCCAGCCCACTAGCCAGAGCGCCCGCCCGCCAGCCAACCCGCCCGCTCGCGGTGTGAATTGCGCTTTATCCGTGAATAGTACACAACAAACAATGAGCATCATTATTGAATCAAGGGTAACTTTATTAATATAAAAATTGATACAAAAATATTTTTTCTTGCTATGGTAATGGACCTTAGAAAACAATAGGGAGTTTTCAGATGACGTATGTCAAGCTGTTCATAAGATTCTCAATAGATGGCGTTTCTAAGCTTTGGCAATGTGTTTTTAAAAGCAGCGTAGAATTTACGGTGTTTAAATAGATTTAATATTGTTGAAAATATACAAAAAGCCACCTGAACATAGCTTCTAATTAATTGAATTAACAGAAACGATAAATTTCCAACTTTCTTCTTGCAAACCTAAAATAAATTGATTTTAATACATTTTTATGATTCAAATGCAATTTATACCTCGGTATCATGTTAGAATTCTTTTAAGAAATACAAAAACAATACTGATAAGCTCTGTGCATCAAAAATTCAGAGAGCAGCAGGGAGTGTCCATACTGTATAATATTTACACTGTGGTCCGTACTACCGCTTCGACCACCGCTTAGCTTAGTTTTCGGTGTGAACTCACCCGCCCGCCAGCTCACTCGCCAGCCCACTAGCCAGAGCGCCCGCCCGCCAGCCAACCCGCCCGCTCGCGGTGTGAATTGCGCTTTATCCGTGAATAGTACACAACAAACAATGAGCATCATTATTGAATCAAGGGTAACTTTATTAATATAAAAATTGATACAAAAATATTTTTTCTTGCTATGGTAATGGACCTTAGAAAACAATAGGGAGTTTTCAGATGACGTATGTCAAGCTGTTCATAAGATTCTCAATAGATGGCGTTTCTAAGCTTTGGCAATGTGTTTTTAAAAGCAGCGTAGAATTTACGGTGTTTAAATAGATTTAATATTGTTGAAAATATACAAAAAGCCACCTGAACATAGCTTCTAATTAATTGAATTAACAGAAACGATAAATTTCCAACTTTCTTCTTGCAAACCTAAAATAAATTGATTTTAATACATTTTTATGATTCAAATGCAATTTATACCTCGGTATCATGTTAGAATTCTTTTAAGAAATACAAAAACCATACTGATAAGCTCTGTGCATCAAAAATTATGAAAAGTATTTTTGGATCAAAATACAAAAAAATATTCTATGAAAAGTAATCTTTGAAAGCTATTCATCATTATTATACAGTGTAATAATAGTCAGTAATATCAATCAGTTTTGACGATGTTTTGAGATTTTCTTATTTCCAATGTTGATCAGCGCCATCTAATTGAGTTTAGAGAAAGCCGTTCCCTATTAGCTAATCTCGCGATCTCGTTTATCACGTGCTCCCCGAATCATACCAAACTAATTATCTTCTTTTTATGTTAAATACGAATCATATCGATATTATCATTGCTGCCGTCCGCCTCAAGCAGTAATGATATGGTTACCCTAGGCGGCTCGGCCGCTCTGCCGTGTCACACCAACATGTACTATCTTAAGTTAGTACAGTTACGCGTAACAAGTGTAAAATGTATTTTTTCCCTTTATACTATACCTACAACCAAACACAATTGAAAAAAGTTAAGCCGTTTTCGAGATATTGAACTTGTCAAACTGATATAACTTCAATATTTTGAGGTGCTGTCACGCCTTTCTGTTTCAACTTCAGATGTAACAGATGTGCGCTCCACAAAAAACAATTACGTGTCGCGGCTATCTGTACCATCTGAAGTAATTATAACAGATAGGCGTGACAACAACTGTTTAAGTCTCGCCCCAGAATATAATATAGACCGTTAAAATTCCTGAAAATGTAAACTACATATTATACTAATGAAACTGAACATTTTTCCACAAGAAACCAATAATCAAAATAAAAAAAATACTTAAAATAACCATTTAACCAAACTCAAAATGCACAGCAATCAGTAGAACCTACAATAAGTAAAAATATACTATGTACTTCGAGAAATGTACGAGTCGCAAAACGTATAGTACGGAAAATTTACCAATCTTAGAACGTATAGATGTATAATAAGCAAAAAGAAGATTGCACAAATATAGTTACAACGTAGATAGGTACCTAGGTATTTTTAAGGGTTCAGTAATGCTATGGAGGAACACATACCTAAAACATACCATACATTGTAAAATACCTGAAAAAATGTCACAGGACTCAACTCACAAAACTCAATAACTTTCTCTGAGGGACCTATACTCAATTTGTTAAAAAATGTTTGGGCTTCAAATAGAATATTGGCGGATCAGTTGTTAATGTAGTATGAGCAATCCAAGGAAATCTCTTAATATTTTGATAAATATTGTACTTTTTCCTTGGATTTATAACATACCTAGACAGTTTAGTAATATAAGGTCGTTCCGTCTGTACGTTTCAGTCGGACATACACATTGACATAATATATGAAATATTATTTTATATGAGCTTTTAAGGATGGGTTACCTCTCCATACCCATTGTTGTAAATAATATTTCTTGAACTCGATATGTTTCTAAATATCGTAGGAGCTATTTCGGTGGAACTTCTCCAGATTTCAGACTTCAACATCAGATCTTGAAATCCAACAATTACAAGGTAATCAGCGATAAGGTCGTGTCTCGATTTATAATGAAGTTTTCAAGATCTGATGTTGAAGTCTACTAATGTTACTGTACTAATGTTTTGAAGTGTTTCGACGCTGTGACTATTCATACAGAAGGAAAAAACGAAGTAAAGATGTCGAATCTGAGTGTAACTTATCAGGTGATGATACACTGACTTTCAAAAGGGCTTGCCACTTTGATAAATCACCCAAGTAGAGATCAATATTTTCAGGACCCTTAAGTTTCATACATATGCGTGGTATGGAACCTGATCACTCAGTCCTTGCCGAGTCTGAGTAAATGATTCAACGGCTCTCAAAGTGTCTTGAAACTGTACCTATTCATCCAATTTGAGATGATCTGAGATCAACAGGAGTCTTTATGCTTCTAAGATGTGTTGGGTGTAAAACCCCTTCACCTAGTTTTTACTGAGCCTGAGCAGGCGATTCAGCGGCTTTCAAAGTGTTTTGACGTTGTGCCTATTCATCCACGTGTAGGTCACTATCAACAGGAATCTCTAAACTTCAAAGATGTGTTGCTAAATTTCAACTATCTTGAAATTTAGCAGCTTTTAAAGTGACTCGACCCTGTGGCTTTTCGATTTTGAGATTTTTCAGGCGTGAAATTTTTTTACTGCGTCCTTGTTGGGACTACATAGGGTTTCATAGATTATTAAAGCGGCTTGATGCTTTGCCTGTTTATCTAGGCAAAGATCAGTATCAGTAGTAACCTTTAAGTTAAATCATTACTCATTACTCAAATCTAATATGTGCTTCAGTACTTTTTTAAGCGGCTGGACACTGTACCTGTTTACCCAAGTGGAAATCAGTTTCGAAAGGAGCTTCTGAGTTTCTATGCCTGGCGTTAAACTTATGCACACAGGCTGTGCTGAGTATGAGTAAGTAGTTCAGCGGCTCTCAAAGAGGCTTCATACTATACCTGTTAATCCAACTGGAGATCAGTATCTATAGGAGCCTCTAAGTTTCTGAGACTTGGCAGGTATGAAACCTCTTGATTGACTCTTTGCTGAATCTATTATAAATAGGTTATTTAGTTGCAGTCAAGGCAAGCTCCTGCATTTTCAATTTGGCACTATGCAACTTTGCGTTTGAAAATATTGCCGCTCCCCTCGATCCACTTGGTTCCCCTTACTGGATCCACCGGTGGATTGAAATGCACTCTTTAAGTTTCGTGCTGCAGCGACCTAACCTTTATGATATTGAGAGAGAGGAGCAATTTAAAACTTTGTTAATTGCATTTGTTAATTCATCGTAAGATACATTTTCCGGTTCTATGAAAATATTTTAATCTAGCAAACTGGAATTTCGGGAATTAATCTGTTCATACATATTGTTGTAAAATTATACCTAGATATATTTTTTTATGTTAGTATTGAAAAAAAAAACTGTAACTAACCTCAGAAAAACAGAAATGACTAGCCTAATTATAAATAGTATACGATATTTTCATCTTGCAAACTGGTATTTTGGGAAGTGGTCATTTTGCGACTCCAGTTTTGCTGTTTTTATCGATATTTTTTGCAAAAATATAGGTACCTAAATATACATATGTATTAATATTTTAAAAATATTTTATTTAAGCAATTATGATATGAACCAGCCTGCCTAAAAGCAACTTTTAACTCAAAAAATATAATTTATATTAGAGATCGATGTCAAGCCTAACTGTTATAACTATAGTTAGAACTTATCGCGTGACAACGTTTGTATGAAACTGTTGTCACGCCTAACTGTTTTTTTGGAATAAAATGAAAAATAAGAACATTTTCAAAAAAATAATTGAGACCTCTTGTACTCGATTTTTGGAAACTTTTGTGATTTAAATCATTTCAATACACCATGTAGTTTTTTTTCTACATAATAAAATATGTTTAAAACTTTAAACCTCATTATCTCAGATTGCCCTTTTTTGAGATAGTACAGATTCGTATGACACGGCAGCGCTGAATATAAATCGAAACGAGCGGCGCGGCCGCGGTCGCTGGAAACAGCGGCCGCGCCACTGCGAATATAAATCGAGCCTCAAACACCTTGAGCTGAGGACCTTTGTTCCCCTAGTTCAGTTAACTGAATAGATGATTTTTTTACCCAGAAGTCGTCGGCAACCTGCGGGGGCTACTGGACTTCCTGAAGGAGCTGGACTGGCAATGATACCAGCCAAATCACGAAACATTCGTTGCCTGGTTGCGGAAACCAGCCCCTCCTTAATCATGTTAAGCTTCGAGGAAGCAATATTGGTGCTTGGGATGTAAATATAATAAAAACTACTATTTTTAAGATACCGTTTTATTTCCATGTAACAAATTACAATATCCAGTAATTCATATTTTACACAGGTAAATTAAAAATTTCGTAATTTACATAAAATAACTACCATTTCAATCGGTATTATCATAAAAGCCCAAAGTAATAGGTTGTTTTAAGTTTAAAATAAAAACAAGGATCAAAATCCTATAATTTGAAAATATAACTAAGCAGGTTGGGGTAAGGCTCCATTTCCCTATGTGCCTTTTACTCCAGTCAACGAAGCAAATGACTCCACTAATAAATAATTCGTCGGTCCGAAATAATTGATTATGAATTAAAAATTACGCAATGCTTTTATTTTATGGAAATTTGATAATACATGCATAAAACCCTTTGAGCGCCACAGTCGGCTAGGGCCGACAACCAGTTTCCGTGCCACAGACGCTAGGATTTGAGACATTTTTGGCGCTGGGGGCACAATTTGTCAAAGAATAGCGAAGCGCTCAATAGATTAAAAAATCTCCAGGTCCTAGTTTGACAGACTCATACGAAACCCTTAAAAATGACTACATAGAAATTGTTCTCCTTTTCAAACTGATGAAGAATTGCAAAAGGTTCTCCTTCTTAAACCAGGTGTTCTCTAATATTCTCTACATCGGTTTCTGGTTTTCTTTCGAACATGGCTGTCCACTACCAGAGCAAATTGAGCTTAACCTGTCGTTAAGCGTCATCAGCATACTGAAGTAAAATTGAACTTTACATAAAATACTTAAAAGCACTGCCATTGCCAATCGGCATCGGTAATCGTTACACATAATATACTAAATACAACTTGAGACCTTAAAAATCTAACACAGACTACAGTGCAGTAATATTCTATTACCGGTCAGGGAATACATTAATTTCCTAAAAGAAATATTTTTTTTATTTAAAACGTACACATCACAAGATAAATCATATGATGTGGGGTTGTAGTTGCAACCACATAAAATTGATCATATTTTTGAGGTGACAATCTGCAGACTAACCATACAATAAAACTTAATCCTAGGTGTAAATATCTAATCGCCACTGCGAGGTGATGCATCCTGTGTGTCGCCGTTCTGGCGAGGCGAGGCGGAGCGGGAGCGGGAGGCGGAGCGGTCGCGGGAGGCCGATCCGTCGCGCGAGGAGCGGGAGCCGGACGGCGAGCGGGACCGCGAGCGCGAGCGCGACTTGCTGGTGCGCCCTGCGCCGGCCTTCCTGCCGGTGCGGTCAGACCCCTTGCCTGTCGAAGTGACAGTGGGAGATGCCTCCTTGCTACGAGACCTGGATCTTTCCCTGAAAAGAAAATTTATATTTTGCTCTTTAGATCAAAATACACATGTTAGTTACACAGATAATGAATTTTGACAGGATCAAGCCACGGGAGCTGACATGGAATTTTGGATAGTGAATCCTTTAGTTCTAGAATAAGACCTCGTTACTATAGAAATAACTTATTTACAACAATAAATAACACAACAGTTCGAAAATATTAAACATCGAACAACCTATGAACTTATTTCTGTGTTATATGTAGTCTGTCTAATAAAATGAATGAATGTGAACATATGGCTGGTACAGGAGCAGCAGCAACAGAGTTTTATACTAGTTGCGTTACTCAGCTAATAGTAGCATTAACTGCTTATAGCTAAAACAACCATTAACAATAACGATTATAGCACTTTTATTGTTATAAGCGTGATGAATTGATGATATATACCATTATTATTCAGCTTTAATCGTAATACACAGCTTTAAAGTTTACGTGTGAACCATAAGTAAATTAAACTGTTTTAATTTAAAAATAAGTATTATACAGAAACGTGTGTAATTTCGACAATAACATTTTTCCTCAAGCATATGACATGGGCTTCGTTTTATGGAAATTCCATAAGTTCTCTATCAGCAGTTTAAGGATTATCCACTATACCGAGCACCATATACAGGTATTTTCAGAAATTACGATTAGTTCACAATTAAACGGGGAAGAACGACCCATTTTCTTGTAAAACATTATGGACTATCCGATTTTGTCAACTAGTCAACAATGACGATAATGATCGGCAAATTTATTGATTAAAGATTAAATAACGAATTAATCTACCTACTTTTTATTTAATTTTAATTAATGAATTTATGTATTTCTTTCGGTTTTTCTTTTAGTTTTTTCGCGTTTTTGTCAAAATGAGTTTTATTAGGTCATGACAGGTTTTGACATATTAATGAAACATTGAGTAACCATAAAACAATCAATAGTCTCAAAGCTTATTGATGATAACACTGCTCCAAACTTCCAGCAACTTAGCTACATCATTGAAAGTTCAATTTTAATTTAACCTTTGAATAATGTCTTTTAGTGTTGAATTGAGGTCAGCTTTATTTGTAAAACGTATTCTAGGTAGTTGTCTCTTAACATTGCCAAAGCAGTTATAATCGCAGGGTTTCGTGTCCGGCGAATAAGGTGGATGCGTTACTTCAGCCCAACCACTCTGCTCTATCAAATTCTGGATAATGTGACTTTTATGAGCTCTCGCGTTGTCATGGAGAATCAGAGGCGTAATGTGTCGTGAAGCAGCCCAGTCCGGTATGTGGGTCTCTAAAAATGCGTGGTAGCTCTCAGCAGTCATGCTTATGTTTTCATCAATGTTGTCCAAAATGCGACGCCAGTGACATCCATACCCACAGTTTAAAGTACCTTGCACTTGTGAAGCTCGGGACGACGGGGATAAATTGAAGTTGCTCACCAGGCTTCACCCAAGATCGAGCTTGATGTCGCTGAGGGGGGTGTAAAAATACACCCAACTCTCATGTATGCACATCAACTATTGCAACATCTTAGAAGATCGCTGATGCCAATGCAAGTTGTTACGCTCGGTGTCCAACCGAAATTCCTTCTGGTCTTCATTCAGTGTGTATGGCACCCATGTGGACAACTTACTGACCAACCCCAAATCTTCCGTCAAAACTCTATATACTTGTAGCAAAATATTTGCCTGACCCTTATATATCCATTTTAGAACCGTTTTTGGAGGATTTTGTTTGATTGCTGGTTTGTTTTTAATTTGCATCTGGAGACGACGCAAAAATGTTTCGCAATCTGCCATAACTGACTTCACAGCAGCTAAACATGCTTTTAACTAAGGGATTTTCATTGAATCTCTTTTTTTATTGTGGTTTTCTAGGACCGTTTCATCTATTACAGATTGGCTCACATTGTCAAAAAATGTTGGCGCTCTTTCAAGACGACGATAATTTTCCAACCATCTTTCTGAGATGAATTTCTGTGCTGTGGAAATGAAGAGCCTCCAGTGATAGCAGTGTAAAGAGCTCAACGCTGGACTGTCTTTGAATAGCTCGAACATCGAAATCGATGTTTTGAAACTTTCGATGTTAGCATAATGTATCGAAATCGATACATCATATATGCCCCACCCATTATGCTGATGACCTGTCTCACATCCCTATTTACTGTATGCAGACCACAGACTTCAGTTTCGAGTAGCGCTCTCCTGCTCCACCGGCCATGTGCCAACATCCTGGAAAGTTGCAAATGTGCAACCAGTTCTCAAAAAAGGGGATAGAACTGACCCGTCGAATTACAGGCCAATAGTTATTATCTCCCTCCTTTGAAAGGTGGTGGAGAGTATAATAAATACACAACTCCTAGCATATTATATATAGCATACGGGACGCTTTCGGGTGGCAGTCGCCGGTGGAGGATTGGACGAAAAGGCTCTGCTGGTTTCCCAGACCCCTGCCATATAGCGAAGCGGGAACGCCGTGAGGTTTTAGCCGGTAGGTGTCCGGCATAACCCAGTTGCTACCCCCACAGTGATTGGGTATTCATGATGGATTTCCCCACGAAAGAAAAGGAAAAAAGTGTCGACATCTAACTTCGGGGTTACCTTGCAGCGTAAAAACCTGGAGTGCTCAATAAAGCAAAGTTGTACTTCAGTAAGACCCAGCCAGCGCTTGCAGCTATACAAAGCTCAAGTGAGGCCGCATATGGAGAACTGCTCATATCTTTGGGCAGGAGCTGGGTGCAACTGAACCCCTTCAGCTCCACTCTGCGACGCGCGATCAGAATTGTCGACGACCCAGAGCTCACGAGCGGTCCTGAACCCCTCAGCTTTTGGAGACTTCAGCTCTCTCTGTGTGTTCTACCGCTTATACAACGGCTTGTGTTCTAAGGAACTGTTTGACATGATTCCTACGGCACAGTTTTATCACCGCACCACTCGCCATCGGAGTGGATTCAACTAGCAAAATGTAGTCCTATATTTACTCTTATTCCACTCCTAAATCTTCTTAAAAGCCTGGGTTTTGGCACTCCTTATAAGCGCGTTTAGTTTTAAATCCAGTCTATATCAGTCTTACTGAATGCCGTTCATACTGATAGTAATTATCCGAAAGTAACTTAAAAGCGTAAATAGGCTTTTATTGGTCATAATACTCATATTTAGTAAGGCGCATAAAAATTTTAGGTATATATGGAACCCCCAGTTTACAGTAAATAATAATTCCCCATAACAATGTTTATTATAAACACTATAAACAGACATTTAAGTCACTAATGTATACATAGAACTTATTTTCAATATTGTTTTCCACTTTATATGCACGACACACGCATTATTATTTTAGCTTTATGCGGGATACATTTTAGACCCATAAAAGCATTACTAAGCGCATAGTAAGCAAGTTTGATTTTAAGTAAAACCATAATAAGATCATTTAGGCTTAGAAGCTTCTTACGTATGATTAATATAAGCCTGTATTATATGTTACTTACATATGACCAATAAAAGTCTATTTACGCTTTAACAAATGAAAGCGTAACCTGAGAAAGCACGGCAAATTTAAAAAATCTTCATGTGGTATCACCAACCTATAGCAGGAAATCTCATTGAAACACAAATTCAAGAGTTCCACGATAATTTTAAAAATAGTGAACGTATCCTTGAAACCCTTCAGTACAGAACAGAACAGAACAGAACCAACCATCTTAAACAACACAATAATAATACACAACGGCGACCTAACACACAATCCAATGCAACCTTGCGTGGTATCAGTGTGTACCGTAGCGTACACACTTGAGTTTGCAATTTCCTGACTGTCTTTTGTTTTATATTATTATTATATTAATTATTGTTATACACTTGTGAACACATAACCTTTAAATATTATTTTTTATTGTTTAACTTGTATTATTTTCTGTTAGGCTATCAATGTTGCTTATGTATTTCTTTTCTCTTCTTTGGGCCTGGTTGAAAACCAGCGCTGTGCAATTTTTTTTTTCTCAAATTGCCAGCACCAGCTGAACCTGGTCCATTTGTCGCCAAATTATTAAAATAACGTATCTTTAATTTTTATTGTTAGTGATAAGTTCATTTGTAATATTATGTTTAAGTTATTTTTTGCGACAATAAACTTGCTTTCATTTCATTCATTTCATTTCAGGAAATATATATTTAATACTTGTGTGATAAATCGTTATTAAAATAATATAATATATAATAATATATATAATATAATATCCGGGACAAATCACACACCGTCATCTGGCCCCAAATTAGGATTCCCTGTATCTTGGGAACCAGAGACTTATATACATACACATATACATTTAAATACATACATATATATAGATATAATACACCCAGACTCAGAGCAAACAATTCTGCTCATCACAGAAAAGTTTGCCCTGTGTGGGGATCGAACCCACGACTCTCGGATCAGAGGTCAGGATCGCTAACCACTTAGCCACCGAGTCGATATTTATACCAGTTGAAATTACAATTTACAATTCGCTTTTTACAATTTTATTGACTCCTTGTACATCTTGTTTATAAATATAAACATAAAAACAGTCTACTTCATAAACTGATTTTGATAATCTGCAGTTTATTTCTGCACTGAAAAATCTGAAATTACCATAAAATCTATCATTTACGAATGGCCATTACAAATAATATCATTATATCATTTCTTACCCTCAACAATACAATAAATAACAAACATGAATATTCAGCCAACAAGTATCAATAATTGGCAGTCATACTAACATCCAACAGTGACAGCCTCTGACAGCTTCTTTTTATTGCCATGTAAAAACTTTAAATAAAAGGCCAGGTTACGCTTTCATTTGTTAAACTATATCAGTATGAACGGCATTCAGTAAAACTGATATATAATTGATTTAAAACTAAACGCGCTTATGAGGAGTGCCCATACCCAGGCTTTTAAGAGGATATAGGAGTGAACTCTTAGTAAAAGTACTCTTAGTAAAAGAAGGTAGTCTTGAGATAAATATAGGATACATTTTGCTAGTTGGGTCCCTACCAGCTAAAGCCAAATTGGTCTCGAACCGTAAGGTTTCAGAGGTGCTTAGAGGTTCCAGAACCTAGAAACCTCAAGCTATGGAATGCGAAGTCATGATGTAGATCACTGATAACTTGAAAAAAAAAAAGGTTTAAAAGTCTGGCTAAAATATCAGCAAAAACAATGAGATATCAGATTAGAGCATGGAGGTTGCCCTCACTAATGATTATTGGGAAAAATTCAAATATCCCTCCAGGCCGCCAGCTCATTTCCCTGACTTTCCCTGACCACCAAATGCTTCCCTGACTTTTCCAGAAAGTAGACATTCTTTGGTATTGGGGATATCAAGTTGCTGGCTGAGACGTTCCACGGACCAGTTAACTATCTATTTCACGCAATGCCTTCTTAATTTCCTCAAAAGCATCAGATCTAGAAGATGATATTGGTCGACCCTCCCTAGACAGGTCTTCAAGCCTCGACTCTTCTTTGTAAAGCTGGAGCCATCTGGCTACTGTCCTTTTACTGAGCGCATTATCACCCACACACTTCACTAACAACATGAGAAACTCCCGACAAATAATTGAGAATACAAAACTTCAAAAAAACCCATGCTCTTCAACGGAAATAGATTTTTTTAGGATTTCCATGTTTATATCCACATAGAGCAATGACTAAAAGAAACCTGCACGTGACGCCTGTCGCACGAACTAAACTATGCCGGCTTAGGTTTTTTACACTCACAACGGTAAAAATAACAAAACATGTCAGGACTTGTGGAATAATTCGATATTTGTAAATTACATACAGGGGACATAAAAATACCTTTCCCGGAAACATAAACGGGGCTTTCTATGATTAACACCCAGTTGCAGAAACGATCATTATCTTAAAGGAGACTTTAAATACTAATGTCTCATTAAACTGTTGCAGAAAACTACTTTAAATATGATTTTAAAGTTCCATTAAAATTTAACTAATGAAACGTCAATCTCAAAAACAGACCAAAACAATAGTCATCCTTAGGTGGGAGATTTGAGGGTTGTATTCCCCATGAAATTTTTGGGATCTAAACGTTTTCAATAAAAACAAATGTTCCATGTATGTAGTAGATTTTTTTGGATTTTAAAATTTTCACGATGCTAACGCTCTCGCGCCTTTTGTAGCAATCGTAAGTTCTTGTATTATAGCTTATGAATCTTATGTTTACGTTTTAATTTTTACTATATCAGCAGAGTAATTATCTATTATGCGTAGTAAATAATACACTACAAGAGGGACATTTATGTAAATAAATAAAAAAAACATTAAAACACACATTGACTTAAAACTTCTTAAAATGCAGGTACACTTCATTTATAAATATAATATTTTAGTAATTTATTGTATTAACACAGAAGCGCAAATTTACAGTCTCTTAAAAGAAACTTTTGAAAACGCTGAAAATGAAAGGTAGACTGAAGTACGAGGGTGGTTTGATAAAAAACTGACTGACTGACATATCAACGTACAGACCAAACCGCTGAGTCTAGAGATTCCAAATTTGGCAAGTAAGTTCCTTACGAGGTCTTGTGGAGCACTAAGAAAGGTTTTTTTTTAATTCACCCTCTAAGGGGGCGAAACGAGGGACCAAAGTAGAGAGATCAACGCACAAGCCAAACCCCTGGGTCTAGAGATTCCAAATTTGACAAATAGGATCCTTATGAGGTTTTTTTATGGCAGAGGTGGCAAACGAGCAGACGGATCACCTGATGGTAAGCGATTACCGCCGCCCATAGACACCCGCAACACCAGAGGAGTCACAAGTGCGTTGTCGGCCTTTAATAAAGGTGCACTAAGAAATACTCTTTCAAAATTCACCGTCTAAGGGGGTGAAACAGGGGTCCAAAATAGATAGATCAACGTACAGGCCAAACTCTTGGGTCTAGAGATTTCAAATTTGACAAGTAGGTTTCTTATGAGGTCGGGTGCGATAAGAAGGATTTTTCAAAATTCGCTCTCTAAGGGGTAAAACAGGGGTCCAAAGTAACACACATGCCAAACGCCTGGGTATAGAAACTTGAAATTTTGCATAGAGGTTCCTTATAAGAACGGAGGCATCCACTAAGGAAGGATTTTTCAAAATTCACCCTCTGAAGGGATTAAAATGGGGGTGGAAGTTTATATGGCAAAGTACAGGCCAAACACCTGGATCTAAATACTTGGAAGTTTTTTTATAACAGTTGTCATTCAAAAAGTTTGCATCCGATTAATTTGTAATCATGAAGACCACCTATTTATAAAACAGTATTTTCGGTGAAATATAAGTTGTTGGCCGCAATCTTTTGCAACTACTTTAACCAAGAGACTAGTCAAAATTCGATAGTTTAAAAAGCGCGCTTCGCTTCGCTAGCGTCTTTTATATAAATAGGACAATAACTTTCGCTGCCTCGTTAAATGCATATTTGTTTCCATACAAAAATACATTTGCTTCTAAGTACGCACTGAAAATACGCGTGAAACGCGTTGTATCGCTTTACCGTGCGGGGCCCAATGACTGATACTTCTTCTGTGCGGCCCTGTATATGGACCCCAAAAAATGGAGTTCCCATAAAGTTTTCCGATCAGCTGACTGATTTATATGAAACATCTAAAATCTATAAAAACACTGAGAATTCAGTATGTTTCTTGCGAAGTATTGTTTGTTATGATGAGTCGAAGGCTGCGTTACAGTTACATTTGTCTTTTTATACCCTGTATTGACAAATAAAAGATATCGACGGCGAAACAGCAATACCTCCTATCTAACAAAAACCAAACTTTATTATATTATAGTTTAAAATGTAAAGTTTGGTTTTTGTCAGATAGGAGGTATTGCTGTTTCGCCGTCGATATATATTTTATACAGGTGTTAAAAAGTGCGTTTGAAATTTTAAGGGGTTATTCAGAATCAAGTATAGATATAGGAAAAACATGAAGAAATCCGATATACAAGTTTTTTTTTTCAGTTTTCCATACAAATTTTTGATTTACTGTTCAGATTTAGTATGGAAATCGGAAAAAGTAATTTGAAGTGCGAATTTTTTTCAATATTTTTCCTGTATTGTATACTTAGCTCTGACCCTTAAAATTTCAAACGAACTTGTTTAACACCCTGTATTATAGATATCTGCAGCCCCTTGATTTTATTTAATCTTCTTCTTATCGTTTGGCACATTTAATCGTTCTATCCACAAGGTATAGACGGCGGGCGGTTGCCTAGTGTTGCATCGCTATTTATTATCTGCTGCCCTTTTATTTTATTTGTAAATAATTATCCTTACAATTTAATAATAAATAAAAGCTGGATTTTTTGTAAAATTTCTCAAAAATCACATTTTAAAACTACAACTGCATTTGTGAAGAAAATAAAGCACAGGATTGTTAAAACATTACTGCGTAATTAATCAATCCACGTAGAATATCTAAGAACACTTATTTTTAATGTATCAAGCGTATGTGTACCAATTACTATAAATGAAACCAACTTACGTTTATCTAGTAAAAGAGAAAACTATTTTAAATAAGTAGAGCAAACAATAATGACATTTAAACACTAAAAAAATATGAAGCTTCTCACCTTATCAAGGCAGGCTTTCTTCGTAGCAGGCAACAGGTGAGTAAAATGATATCAACATTTGGTGTGCAATCAATATTAGTCACATGACATTGTACTCATATATCATGTTGAATTTTAATTTCAAAAAAGGCCAATAGGATTCATCGCAAATGATCTGACTGAAATGTTAAAAACGCGAGGTTTCTTTTCATTCGCAAATAAAATAATAAAATAACGTAATAATTTGAAATTAAACACAAAATATAATATTAAATAAAAAGTAAGAAAAGTAACCTCACACGAATGGACATTATAGTCAGACAATTGTCATTGACAGCACATTGACTTACTTGGAGTCTTTGGGCGATCTGGACTTAGAGCGAGACGCAGAACGGTGTCCGTTGCGGTCCTCCGACTTGTGCGAGGCGGAGCGCGCGCGCGCAGAATGCCGGCTGGCGGAGCGCGAGCGCGACTTCGAGCGGCTGCGGTCCCTAGGCGACACATTCATCGCACACCGAAAAACGGTAGGACATACATGTAATACGTTTATTTACTGCAATATCTAATTTTTAATAACTGTCTATTAACGTAAATCTATCTACTTACGGTTATGATACCGGTATCCGGTGTATTTTATTAGTGGTGGTTTGGTTAAATACACTACTTGTACTCGACTATAGATAATATTTTAAGTAATATAATGCACTAAGTAACTACATACTCACATAATGATATTTTGTTCAGCGCATGACATTACACACCTAGCCAAATAAGTTTACTTACAATCATGCAAAAGAAAAAGTAAGAATGATAGATAATGTAAATAAGAAACAATATTGTTGTAGTAAGTAATAATACTATAAAGTAAAAGTAATAAGTTATCAATTCGTTTATCAAAGCCGTTAAAAAAATAGAGCAATTTAAGTTACATACAACATGCAAATATTTATAATTGCAAACGTTTTTGTGACAATTTTGTTACTGATAAAGGTAATAGAATCATAAATAACCAAGTAATCGATACGATCAAACTGTGCGCCCATAACATCTTTCGATGACCTTTCTGAATGAACTAAACATTACCGAAGTCGGTACCCTCAATGAGGAATCGGGGAAAGGGGCTTAAAAATGTGCATACTCATGCATATAAAAAACGATTTCTTGAGATTTGAATAGCTTCTGTGACTATACTATAAATAGTGGTACCATATCTGGCACTTATTCCCTTGCTGCTTGGAAGATATTACTTTTAGTGTAGATATTTAATGTCGATAAGATCTATAGTGACATCAATCAGTCAGCTCTGCTGATTTCGACACTGGGTTTGGAAATCCCAGGTGGATACTTTTTTCATATGTACTTTGTCAGATCCGATTTTCTATTGTAGGGGTTGCGTAGGGTTATTAAATAATTGGGAGGAATCTATCACCACACAATATGTACATATCGATTGCAGTGCTTTGGTCCATACATTTTGGACATTCTCTTTTGATGTCATTTTAGGCAACCTAACGCATTTCACAGAACATTTCAAGTAATTCTGAGGAATCTATCACCACACAATGCGGCAATATCGACTGACTTTGTTTTGGATCCTTACGTTTTGGACGTTCTCAAATAAATTCAAAGAACATGTGTTATGTCACAAAAACGTGTGCGTAACACGGCAGTGCCTCTACTCACTTGGAGCGCGAGCGAGAGCGCGACTTGGGCGGCTGGCTCTTGCTCTTCGGCCGCGACTTGGAGCGCGAGCGGCTACGCGACGAGCGGCGCGACCGGGACCTTTTTATAAAACCATTACAATCTGTCAGGTGGGTACATTACAAGATACAAGGGTGCAAAATAAGTTATTGCAAGAAAACTACATATTATATTTTCCATGTATCATATAACGTATTTCAATATAGTTGTGATAAAGGTACATAGAGTAAATAAAATAAATTGAATAAACACAGGAGCATCCCAGCTGAGTTGTATGTGTGACGTGTGGTGTGATTAAGGGAGCGGTCTCACCTGGAGCGCGAGCGGCGGCGGTCACGCGAGCGGCTGCGCGAGCGGCTGGACGAGCTGCGGCTGCGGCGGCGCGACGAGCGGCGGTCCTCCACCAGCTTGATGCGCCGCCCGTTCAGCTCCGTGCCGTCCAGCTTCTCGATCGCCGCGCGCATGTCCGAGTGCGTCGCAAACTCCACCACACTGCGCAGTACACCAATACCCTCTCAATAAAAATTAATAATAGGGTAGTTGACGGTTAGTCATCTGAGTTACTTTGATATGTCAACAACGACAATAACTGTCGTTATTATAACTAATTATAGAGAGACATTTTCTCTAGTTCTTTATTAACTTACAAGAAAATGGTAAGCGAAGTGTTGGAAAATAACTCTCTTAATTATAAATAATTTGTGTTTCCCTCATAATTTTTTTGTTTTTTTTTTGTTTATTTAAACATACTTTTTACATAATTATTTGCTACACATTGTTTAATGTTACCAGTTATCTCGCTCTAAGCTGTTGCTTGTAACTCTAAAATAATTATCTTTGTTAGTTTCATAGGGGCCTTTAGGTCTATTTGAAAATTTAAATTGTGTCTAAATTTTATAAGACTGTTTGTGTCCTAAATAAATAAATAAAAAAAATATATATATATAAGTTCTAAAAATGCTTACGTAAACGTAAACGATTACGTCATGGTGCAATATAGTAATTAGAATACTTATAACGATTGTTTTTAAATTAAAAATTGTAAATGTTATGATGTAATAAAGCGGTCATGACTCAATGCGGCTTGCGTCGTGGTCGCGTCGATGTCGATCACGCAGGTTAACTGACTACAGACACGGTCATAACCTGCATGGGTTTGACTGTTAGTGGCATTTATCACGACCGTTTCCGTGCTTCGCAAGGCACGCTAAGTCGTTGGTGCCGGCTGCTACCGCTAGATGGCAATCGTTAAGCCATGTCGGAGGCCTTATAGGTGACTTGAAAACTTTTGTCACTGGGGTTGGCCACTAGCCCCACAACGTCCACCAATCCGGACTCGGCCCCCGTGTGTGGAGTATGGCCTAACCTTCCCGAGGTATGGGAAGAGACCCTTCCCCTGCAGTGGGGACGATATGGGTTGTTAACAAATGTAATGAAATTCAAAGCGAGTAAGTTTTTTTAAATTTCAAAAAGAGAGCCATTTTCATAATACACTTTTGATGCCGTCAACTACCCTTCCCAAAACTAATAATTTGGTAGGTGACTTCTACATGATTTAATTTTGATCAAAGGTATATAAATAACGACATACTGAAGTGAACCATGACGTCATAATATTGTAGCGACGTTTCTCCACAAATATAATAGTGTAATTTTGATATATTGTTGAAATAATTACATAGAAATTCAAATGACTATTTTGTGAATTTTATTAGAGGTCAGTTAACGTTAACAACCCATTCTGCAGGGTCACGGGACTCTTTCCATAACTCGGGAAGGTTAAGCCATACTCCACACACGTGGGCCGAGCCCGGATTGGTGGAGGTTGTACGGCTAGTGGCCAACCCCACTGTCAGAAGTTTTCAAGCCGCCCATAAGGTCTCCGACATGGCTAAACGACTGCAGCGATAGCAGCCGGCACCAATCTAGCGATAGCAGCCGGCACCAACGGCTTAGCGTGCCTTGCGAAGCACGGAAACGGTCGAGATAAATGCCACTAACAGTCAAACCCATCCAGGTCATGGTCGTGTCTGTAGTCAGTTAACATGCGTGATCGACGCGACCATGCAAGCCGCACTGAGCCACGACCGCTTCAATGCCAATAAAAGCCTAACACTGGTATAAACCAGCCTCACAAAGCAATCAGCGTACCCTTCATTTCTGTGCTGTTTGTGCGCGTCAGCGTAGGTTACTTCACCAGCTTGACGCATGTAATCCTTGAGATCCTGCGAAACAATACACTTAATTGATTCACAATACAATTTATTTTAACTTTTCCTAAAATATTTTTTACTAAGATTAACTTTTTAAAATCGTTAAACCTTGTTAAACAAAACGTTAATAAATGCATTAATACTTTAGGAAAAGTATTTTATGGTAATTTAAAATTAACTTGATTTGTATCCACTTAATAGTTTTGTAGTTTAAATTTAAAATGTCATATACCGACGCCATCAAACCCTTCTAATAAAATACGACCCATATATAATTTAAGACAATGATAACATTTATCCCCAACAAACGTTTTTTTGTAACGATTACCCAATGATTATCATTGTTTACAAGGCTTAGTTCTTGCTGCAGTGTTCCATTCTTAGTTGCAGTGTTCCTTGGATTAGAGCTTCTAACGCTCCAGATCTTCTCACAAATATTGGCCCGCCTTATCTGTTGTGACATCAGGTCACAAATAGTACTCAAAAATATTCCAAGCTCTCCAATCCTTCGTGGTCTCCAGTCCTTTTTTCCTTCTTTTCCTTCCTTTTTTCATGTAATGTTATTCACACATAGATTGCAGTTTCAGCTCTCAAAAATCGTCATTACAGCCGGTCTTCGAAGATTCCCTGTTGTCCTCAAAGTCCAATGGTGCAGAGGCTTGAGCTTTTCAAAATGTAAACAATGATACCATAAGGGCAATATCGAATACAAAAAACCGTTAGTGAGAATACTATTGGGTTAAGAGTATTACTGAGTATAAATCCTTCACAACGCCTGATACTACATACTCTATGAAAGTGAAATCATAAAACAAATTTTGAACATTCCACAAGGAAACTATTTGTGTATAATAATAGACATCTATAAAAAAATCGGCTAATTAATTTGGACGAATAGCCCAATTTTTATTTTATTTTGAGTTATGATCATTGGGGAAAGTTGTTCAGTTTCATGAGTAGTTTTGGTTTAAATTCATCCATCCATCCAGTTCATTATTTTTATTTCCCACTGTACAATACACAACTTCAGATAGAGATATAAAATTTTATTTTGTAACTATCAGTACGATTTATTTTAAATAAAAATAACGACATTGAACACCAATTAAAATATATAATTATATATTTTTATTAGACGGCTTTTGTGAAGGGAAATATACTGGTGACTTAAACCAATGAAAAGGTAATGATTAATGCGGGAGTTTGCACATAACGAGATCATTTCCTGAGTGTGCCCCCCTTTTGGCGACTTTACCTTGGCGAAGGGCCACGGAGGGGGCGCTGCGAGGGCGGGGCGAGGGCCAGGGGGCGCACATCGTCGCCGCGCGGACCACAGCACACAGCAACGATACCACTCCTAACATCGGCTCAGACCACATCTCAGACAGCGCTACATCGAGGGCTCAGGGCAGTAACGGCATCTTCTGTCGTTTTTAAAAATATCTATAAGCTCGTAAGTATGTGTGTAATAGAATGTAAAATATAATTTACTGTTAAATGAACTCTACGCAATGCAAATTTTGAAATCTTCAGAGAAAGAAAAAAAATCTAAATAACAATAAGCTGTGATACTACTTGAAAGTTTACAATATTTTTTGATTCTAGTAATGATTTGTGTCTATTATTAGTTACTGCAGTACGAGAAAGTGCTCTGGAGTCCGTGTGGTTGGTGTTCTGTTGGTAATTTTCACCAGTAACTGCCAATTCATTCTGAAGTAGGATCTCGGATTCTTCTCCACTGTAACTCTGCTTCTGGATTACGGTACTATACCCGCTCTAGCGTTCTGAGTTGGTCCAATATAAAAGTTCAGAAGTTCTTACATCACAGTTTTCAATGTGTCTCTGCCGTTTTTTAAAACTTCCTTTTTCGTTTCAAGCGATTGTGTTTTCAAATCCATTCATTTCTATTCCGGGCAATAATTTCTGCTTCGCCAGATTGATTTTGTTCTGATCCATTCTGACCATTTTCAACATTATATTTTTAGTCCACATAGTCCAAATAGTTTATGCGCCGACTCGTGTAACACTGATATTTCTTTCTTGTTTGCCAGCACCCTCCAAGCAAACAATGCGATGTTTGTGAAAGTCCGCCCAGCCCTCAAAGGAATTGGAAGATACAGTTCACGGCCCTGGATGAGAGATGACGAAATGATGATGATGCAATGCCACTTCACAGAGGACTCTTACCTGCCAGCTTATGCGGCTAGACAGATTTTCGACGATTAGCCGATACTCGGTGCGCGTAGGTGGTCCATACCTATAATTGTTGTCACTGTAGAAAAGAAATTTACTAATTAATGTTTCCCGTGAAGAAACATTAGCAAGCAAATATTATTTAAAGTATTTGCCAAATAATGAATGTTGATATTAGAAGTTTTAATGACCAGAGAAGAAATACAATCGCTACTACGATGACAATTCTCCTAATAGCAATTAATAATGAGCTTGTCAAAGGCGGGGACTGAAATGAGTATGACGCACACAACCAACAAATCGATGAAACCAAAATAAATATAAATTATTATTTCTCCGATAATAAATTTATAACGGGAATTATATATTCTATTGAGAGTCAAACTACACAATTTAATAAAAAGATTGTTAATTTGTGGGAAGTGGCACTACAGATTATAATGTTAGTAGACATTGCAGACCCACCGTACTCCTGGCCGTACCCCGGTGGTACGTTGGGTATTTTATGGGTTACTTGAATTAACTATTATATTGGAAAGAATGATATTTTACTATAGGATATTGCACGCTCAAGCAAAACGACATCGAAACGCGGCATAAGAACACTATACGTCGAGCGATAGCACGATACTCAAACGTCGTCGTAGAAACAAACTAAACACAGCCTATGTCTTTCTTACAAATGGAGCTTGTGAATTGCTATTTTAAATTACGTCGCCTCGCGAGTCTTAACGCGTGACCTTGGGAATATATTCTCGACAAAAAATTATATTTCTGTGTTAATTATCCATGACAACATTTGATAATATTACCAAAAATGATGTAGTTACCAATGATACCCCTCTCCATCCTTTTTTAGCAGTGTTTGGTACTTTTTTAGCGCGCACTTCGGCATGTTGGCAGGTCGCGTATTCAAGTGTGACTGACTGACTGAGTTATGTGCTTACTCTGCGTTTTAAGCACACAATTTTTGTGCCACTTTTGTGCGCTCATGCAATATCATATAGTAAAATATCATTGATTGGAAAGAGCTAAATGATTAATCAAATCAAAATATACGTACCTGGAATAGCTGTAATTTACATTTAATGTAGATGGGTGCATACTTACTTTTTATAAAGGCTATAAAAGTAATAACTACTAACTAAAACTCATAAATTTGGGAAAAAAAGCTCATGAAAAAACTACATAACCGGCTGATTAAAGAACAAGGGGCCAAAATATGCAAAAAATTCACAAATGAAAAAACGTAACAATAACCAATAACGGGAAATCTAGATACTTCAACCAAATAAACCCTTATAACAAAATCATAAGCCTATGTAAGTTAACATGTTTCGTTTTGAATTAAGTGTTGAATAAGACTTTAGGTACCTCCAAAAAACTTTTCATACTCATTTAGGGCAGTATTTCTAATTTGTGTCTAGATGACTTTGTGGTGATAGTCCAATACATACCGTTTTAATTCAATACAGAGCACCTCTGAGCTAAGTCAAACCAACTTACATGGTTACCATTAGTTAGTTGGTAATAGCTTTACGTAACACAAAGTTAAGAAATAAAATAGAATGATAGATGCCGCTATGTAATTGTATACGTTTATGGGCAATTTTATCATCTGGGCATGATTAATATGGAGTGATCATCATGGATTATCACCAAGATTGTCGATTAATCGTGCATTTTGCACGAAATGTTATTTTCAACTAAAGTGCACTGTAACTATTGTGAATCTGTTAATATCGGGGTGCCTCCTAATCTTTAAATTAAATTTTTAAAATAATCATATTAGGATACCTTTCGTTATTGTTTAATTAATTTTGTTAAATGTTTTCGAATAAAATATAACTAAGTCAAACTGTATTAAATAAATAGTTTGATATTGACCTTCATTCAGTGTATCATCAACTGATAGTCAACTAAGCTCAAGTCATTTTATTGATATGTCTATTCGAAATAGAATACGAAGTATGTAAAACATGTTATTTACAGCGTTTCATAAAACTACACTCGAACTTAATTTTAATCCTGTCAAATTTTAATACAATCAGACTGACCTGATTTAAGTGCATTTTAATTTTATTTAATAAACCAAAACACTGCAAATTATCTGTTTTACTGCTTTAATCATGCAAGACAGGATGATCTTTATTCACACTGACCGGGGAAATAAAACACATTACATTACCTGCCACTGCCATTGCGGGCATTTTTTGTACAGACCAACCATTATTCACAGTTGCGGGACCTATCAAGTTGCCCGTAATATATAACAAAGCTAGAGAAAACAGGTATTAAAGGTCAAGGTGAGTGCATTGTTACGGGTGTATGATGATTAAAGAAGGGGTATTTTAGCATAGTTTGCATATAATGGCCATGTGTAGGGCTAGGGGTATGTGATACAGACGTATCGCGTCTCGGCGGTGGGCGACGCGGTGGCGGCGGCGGCAGGTCCCGGCAGCGCCAGCGGTCCGAACCCCGCGGCATGCCGCGCGCCCGCTCCACCGACACCCTACAACATAGCGACACTCACTCGTATCGCGACCTGCCGCGGTCACGCTCGTAGTAGCGGTCGCGACGGTAGCGGTCGGCGCTCCGGTCGATGCCTCTGGCCGGCTCCACCACGACCCTGCGACACCCGTTCGGTACTGTTAGCAGCGCCCACCCCTAACCAACCTCGCCTTTCCCAACCACTCATCGCTCCATTCATTGTCACTTGTCCGTTTAAATAGGGTATCAGATCTTTATATGTTTACAAAGAATAATACACATGTAATTTACCATTCAATTGTGACTTAAAACTTTTACACTAAAGTGGAAAAAGTAGGCAATAAGCTAACAAAATAGATTATGCATACCAATAAATAAAATGTTAATATTTTTTTATTTATTTATGATAGTACGTAGTTAAATGTGTTATACATTAAACTGCTAATTACTTTACTACTGGCTTGATAATAATACCTACAGATACATATAAGTATAAGTATGTATTTAATTACTGAACTTTTAAAATGATTGCTATTGCAATGTACAGAGTTTTCAGGAGTAAAACCAGAATACAATTGGGGCTTTTATAGAAACTCAGCTCATATGTGATGATCAGTCAGTAAAGAAACTAAATTTTGTATTTAATTTCCATAACGCAACTGTTTAGCACCAGATTCCAAAAATAATTTTCATAAATGTTTTATTACGGCCCTTCAAGCCCTTTTAAAACTGGTGCCTCCCCACTATACATGTATATAAAAAGAAAGATATGTATTTTTTAATTATTCAAAATTCAGATCTATATTCAAAACACTTCTGTGCCAAATTTCATGCAATTTCGTAAAAAAAATCCAAAAGCTATTGATAGTGTGACTGTAGTGTGTCCGTGTATAGAACCCTTAAATATAGTACAAGCAAGTGCCTGAGTAACTATTTATTTTGTAATTTCTTATAGATTACAAATTACTTTCATTTACTTGATCAAGAACTTTGGCATCAAGAAAGTCAAGGGATTAAGTGCACTGTCTCAGCTGCAGTAAAAAAACGGATTATTTCAAGTGTATATACAAATCAAGGGTCCCTGCAAGAAACTCTCTCCTATACAAACTTACAATGCAAATTTCTTGAAAATGAACAGACTACCAAAGACACTCTACACATGAGCAAACTATTTTAAATAAATGTATATTGTAACAAATGTTTCTAATCAATTTTGCTTACACATGTGTAAAGTTTAATTAGAAAATATTTTCAAGAAATTTGAAAAGGTGTAAGTTTGTATGGCAGATGACTTCTTGCACGGACCCTTAACAAAATCTGGTTAATTGGACAAGCAATAATCCAATAAAGCAACAACACTATCAAACACATACATGTCTGGCAACATTCACAACTCTGACCAGTTTTCAATTATAACCTTCAAAAACAGATTTGTTCACAATATTTTTTATCCATTTCTGCCTCTCAAATCATTTCCACAGCTCAGTCAAACTCCATACAAATCTGTCAAAATGTGGAGCCGGCTGACCAAAAAAAAATTATTAGTATTTGTTTCATATTGACAATCTCAAAACTTCTCCATCCTCTCTCTAAAAGAGAGAGAAGAGAGAGAATAACAGTACAAAATCTATTTATTTGAGATGGTAAAGATCCGTTTTGTACAGTGCGAACGAGGTTGGTCTGTTTTTTTGTTAAGAACTAGCAACAAAAACTAAATCCAATTAGTTTCTTGACTACTTTTAGATAATTGTTGCTCAACACTTTTTCTCAGCTTATTTTATGTGTAGACTTAAGCATTACAAAGAAAAAGGTAAAGTCATCTTTTTTATTTAATATAATGGATACAATATTTGAATTGGTTTTGACAGATCAGACCAGTCTGGTTCAAAAAAATATTAAGTATCTTCTTACCTTTCTCCTAATAGTTCTTTCCCGTTGAGTTCATACACAGCATCATCTGCATCTCTGTAGTCTTCAAACTCCTGTAAAAAAAGTTTTAAGTTGAGACAGAAGTGAAAAAAGTATTGTACATAGGTACAATGTAGATAGCTACAGCAAGAAAAATTTACATTATACAAAAGTGTGATAAGTGTTTTCTTGCAGCGTAATAAAGTTATTGCTGTTTTGTCTTGCTTAATTACATAAAACAAGTTTACAAGACAAAAATCAAAGCAAAAAAATTCACTTGGCAGCAATTGATGGCTATCTTTGTTGCTTATCAATAATGTTATCTGTCATGCTCCACATATCAATTTGGTTTTAAGTAGTGTAAATACTTCAGATGGTAAGTGGCCAAATAGATAAACTTAATAAATGATCAGCTGCACTATCCTTACGTCCTTACGTCATGCATAATACATTTACCGTCAGAAATTGAATGCACTTTATATCTAGGCAACAAATTTTAATTAGAGGTTATTACTTTTAGGAATTTCTAGAAAGCCATGGAAGCCAAGCTTAGGAATACTAAATATTCAAATATGAACAGTTGGGTTGTTCTTCTTTTCTATCGACAGTGAGTTGTCTCCAGTAATGTATGAACTTAAAATTGTAGAGCAAAAATATAAGTACTACAAAAATATTCATCATCTATTGTAAAATGACTAATATATTGTCATCTCATAGGTACTTCACTTCATTATTTAACTTGCGAAAAAAGTTACAAAGCGTGATGGAGGTGTCAATAGTACTATTTTTGGGGACCTTAACGGAGGTGTACATTTTGATCAGAAAGTAATATATTAAATAAACTAATAAACTAAATTTTACATGGTGAGTTAGTCCATCTGAAAAAGCATACCTCACACAAGATATAGGAAATATTACAAATCATCAGTAATACATTATGTAAATGTTAAATATTGATTTGTAAGTCTTGCCCATTGTCACAAAAAAAGAAGAATGACGCAGTTGTGTTATCAAAATATGTTTATGTAAATTTTAGGAAACCTTTAAATAAAATGAAATATCTAACTATCTATCTAACACTGTGAAATCTTGTTTAATACGTAATTATATGGATTTGAATTATCAGTATTTCTAATCTTATCATTTACTTGGATTTATGGAAGATTTGGCAACATGCATTTTTTCTAGGTAAATTCATTAAGCAATTAACAATTTTTTTCAAGTTTTTTACCCACACCCACTAATGTATTTTAACATCCATAGCTAATTGTCCAGAAGAAATTGCTTTCAGCGATTAGACCGCCCAGGTTGCACTGCCAAATATTTTTTTTATCTCTTTATTAATGAAACTGTATTTTGTGTGCAATAAAAAGTATTTATCTTTATCTTATCTAATTAGCCAAGTTTTATTCATCATCATCTGTTATTGTTATCATCATAAAATTCACTTGGGTATAGGTTTAAGTATATATAACATTATTATATTACTTAAATCACACTCCAGATACTTCATACAAATTACGCGCCATTGTTTACTACAAAGAAATTAATGTTTTTACTCATGTAAATATGTGCGTGATGTACTAGGGTTGAATCGAGGTTCAATTAGCCCTCATTGTTCTTTATTGTTAGCTAGACTTTTACAAATAAAGTGAAGGGTGTATACACCAGACAAGGCTGTATAACCTTAGAAGCCTTTAGCTCTTTCCTAAAATATCAAAATTGTCTTTGGTTATTAAACTATGCTTTGGTTTGCCAACCCCTTGGTCACACGGGGGGGGGGGGGGGGGTGAGGTAGCCTTCAGAGAGCGGCAGGGAGTGTCCATACTATATAATGTCCTTATACTGTGACTTAAATCTGTCTATTTTATAATATCATAATGTCAATCAATAATCTTTTCAACTCCAACAACAACTTAAGTTGTTGGGCTCTTTCATTCATGTCCATCTCCACAAAGACCACTATCATTGCTAAAGAATGTGTGTCAGATCAGATAAAATCATGTCTTAATGAAAATATTCAGTTTATCAAATATGTATCATTAAATGAACAAATGATAGTTGCACTCAGCAGTTAATAGAAAAAAAATAATTATTTGTTTGTTGACAGGGACCGCGGAAGTAGTTCAGCACGGGAGGGGGAGGGAGCAAACTTTTTTGAAACAAAGTGGCGCGAACATAGTACTCCATTTGGGAGAACTTCAGTCGAAGAAGAAAGTCTATCTTTCTTTCCTTCCTCCCTCATTCACACATGCAAGCATCTAGTCTCGAAGAAGAAGCACTTTTTTGGAGGGGGCGCAGCTCCCCTGGTTCATTTTAGGGGGCATTTCACCCCTCTGCCCCCCACTTCCGCGGTCGCTGGTTGTAGATTTTATATCAAATAATATAGCATGATGGTGAATGTTCCTCTAAATTTCGCTACAGCTAAAACAATTCACTCGCAAATCACTGGGTAGTCCGGTCGCATTGCTTTTCGCATATACAAGGATATAACAAAAAAATATAGGTGTAATCACTAACATTGGTTGTCATAATAAATGTAAAAAAATCTTACCACAAAACCGTAGCCATTTTTTATGAGAATATCTCTTATCCTTCCAAAACCCCTGAAGAACTTCTCAAGGTCTCGGTCCCTAACGCCGAATGGTAAGCCTCCTACGTAAACTCGTGATCCCACCATTTTTCTGCAAAGATGTCAATACGATTAACTTATATTGAGCAAACCAACCTGATTTAATCAGTAATTTAAACTAATCATGTCAAAGAGACTACGTAATCGACACTGATCAATATAAACGGATATTGCGTCGTATGGAAACGACGCCGGCGTTGTCAGGACATTTCATCCAGACAGCAGCTGGTTCGCGGCGGGTCGGTAGGTAGGTATTATTGTATAAATTTAAATACCTATACTTATACAACTATCACAAGGGGCTGAATTTTAACATTCAAAAAAGTTTAAACACGGTATACTCTCTTTCAAGATGTGGTTTTTGGAAGTAAGTCAAGAGCAGTGCCACAGGATTTTAGATCCCATAACCTTTTATGTATTGTCATACATATTTTTTTAGAACAGTTTAGAACCAAGCGTGACTTTATCCATTATCTATATCGATCCTCATGACATGTTTACGTGAACCGACCAAGCCATTTTCATGAAGCATTGCTCATGACAACATGGCGGCTGAGATAATCTTTAAATTTCTCGGTAGGATTCAAGTCTTACTCATAAAGCTGAAAAAAATATAGTTAAACTTACCTGATTATTTAACCAGAATTCACTTTCAAATATTGTAATTATTTCTTATATCAATATATTTCACCAATTATAAAATCACAACACGTGTGATGCGCTCCGTCCCTTGCAACTTTCGGAAACGGAAATGAATCAATCAATTGCACAGTGTTGCTATTTCAACAATTGAAATTCAGCTACATGCTACATCCACATATTCGGCGAAGGAATTTGCAAAGAAAGACTCCACACTCCACGCACGACCGACGCTTACTTAAGTTTTTCTACAAATTCGATAAACATCTATTTTTTGTATTATGTAACAATACAATACAAATTCGATAAACATCTATTATTTATATTATGTAATGTCCTCTCAAAATATAAAGAATCTTGTGTTTTTCAGTCTCGCTACAAGTGCAAGTAAAAGTACAAGTACAAGCATCCCCATATTGCGGCAGGCACAGCGGATCCCGTAGACAGCTACGGGAATATTCTCGAAAACAGCGCATCAGTACTTATTGGCAACCCTATTCCACCTTGAAAAAAAATTCAAGGACCGACGAAGGTCGTGTCAAACCGATGCAGTGAATCAACAGCAAATAACTTGTATATCTGGCTTAAAACAATAAAAGGCCAAAAAAAAACTTGTATATCTACTACATATAAATTCCTTGATCAACAGTGGATGGTTGGTAGGCATGCGCAGGCGTCGCATGCTACATGCAGTCTCTTTGTCCTTAGGTTTACCGGTCAGTGGAAAATCGGTTCAATATTTACATATTTCATTTTCACCAGTGCGTGACGGTGCTATGCCAGCTATAGATGGGCAATCTACCCAATCTACCGGGTAGATTGGGAATATTCCCAATATCTACCCATAAATACCTTCCCAGTGGGTTGAAGGGTATATAAACTTACGAGCATTAAAATTTTTTGTTTTAAATTTCACTTCAGAACTGTCAATTCAATAATTTGCTTAAGTGAATTTTATGTAATTCAGTAACTTGTTACAATAAATAACAGCCTAAAAAATATATGTACATTTTTTCAGTTCCCCATACTAAATCTGAATAGTGAATTTTTTTCACATCTGTATAACAAGTCTTGAGTATAATATTTTAGATTTCCAAGTTGTATGATGTTATTTTCTAGTTGAGAAAATGACATCTATTATCTAATATAAAATCCAACATGGCGGCCATGCATTTTTCGAAAAATATCAATACGGGTATTTTCTTAGTTTTGTGGTGTGATAATTACTAAAAAAAACGGGGAGGGGGGTAAAGGCGATGCGTTCGGGGGGTGAGGTCTATGTGCGGGGTGGTGTGGTGCGCGGTGCGCGGGGTGAGGAGCAGGGTACGGGGGGAGGCGAGGGATGCGGGGGGTGAGGAGCAATGTCCGTGGTAAGGCGCGGGGTCGGGCAGGTGAGGCACCCGATGCGGAGGTGAGGGGCGGTGTGCAGGGGGAGCGGGGTGCGAGGGGATGAGGCGCGGCGTGCGGGGGGGGGGGTGAAGTGCAGGGTGCGGGGGTGAGGCGTGGGGTGAGGGGGCGAGGCGCGGGATGCGGGGGGTGAGGCACAGGGTGCGGGGGTTTGGCGTGGGGTGCGGCGGGCTGAGGAGTGGGGTGCGGGGGTGAGGCGCGGGGGGAGTGCGGGGAGCCTCCTGCTTTTCTCACGGTCATGTATACAGGGTGGAATTTTGTTACCTCACCTGGAGGGAAAGTACTTTAAATATTGGAGATAGCAAATTTTACTCAAAGGCAACATTCCTTTATTTTTAAAAAGAAACAAAACTACATTCAAAGATTTTTGAAAATACGCTTGACACACGCAGAAATCGAACCGGCTAAAATCCGAAATCATAACATCCCGTACTTTTATGGCACGATATTTTTTTATGAGGTAAGTGACCCAAATAAGGCCTACCTTATTTTTATCTTGACGTAATTACAAGGTTTTTAAGAAAAACTCACTCATCTTTCGAAATATTAATCTTTATTTATTAAACTTTAAAATAAATGTAGTTGAAACGATAAAAAAACAAAAAACAGACTTCTGTGAATCAAAATATTTAAAAAGTCCTTTAGGCCTTATTGGGAAACCCATGTCGCAATAAGGCCTTTCACACTAAAAGAAATAAAAAACAATCATTAAACTTTAGTTGCTAAAACATATTAACGTAATATTATTTAAATTTAGTAAGATTCTTTAGTAATCATATTTGGACGTTATAATCAGTAATGATAATCACCTCAACATATTATCCTTCCTTTCTTCATTTTCTTCAAGCAATCTCCTGCACAGCAAAATTTTTTTATCAGCAGGGGTTAAGCCAACACACAGCTCATGATACCTACCAGATATTGCAAGCAAGGCATTGCTGCATGTCATCCATTCGATATTATTTGCACTTATATTATTCTGATAGGCCTTATTTGGATCTGTCGTATGTGTAAGAAAAAAAATATTACAGAAAATACATTGAAAAAATGGCGTATAAATGCTTATGTAGGGGTTACTAAACTTTTAAACTAAACAACACACAAAAAAAATGTGGCCATCCGTGCAAAAATATCAAAATACTTACATCATTACCTGTAGAAATTTTATAAAACAGGCGTACACTCCGCTTCCCGACTGTTTTCGACTACAGGTTCCGACATACTCGTGGTAAGCAGCGCTCGCTATTCTTGTATGTGTCAGATACATCCTTAGGCACACCACTGTAAACTTTCGCGGTTATTTGAAATGTCTAAGCGGGAAATTTTATACTGTGGGAGAGCCATGCTTCGGCACGTATGGGCCGGCTCGACCGGAGTGATACCACGGCCTCACAGGAAACCGGCGTGAAGCAACGCTTGCGTTGTGTTTCGCCGAGTTAGTGAGGATACCGGAGGCCCAACCCCTTCTCCCCCCCCCCCCCAATGATAGCGCAGTTCCCAAATTCGCTACCCCAGGAGGGTACCAGCTGCGCGAGCGCTGGAGAATCCCTCCCTGGACGTCCAGGCTCAGAACACAACGTCCCTGAGCCTGGATGTCCAGGCCGCCCCTCGTCGTACTCTGGGGGGGGGGCAAAACCGCGCTTTCAACTGCACGAGGCAAGGGCAAAGACACTGTGGCACCCCCTGCCACGCTGACTGTGGACTTCTGCAACATCAGGGGCTTACATTCCAACCTAAATGCTGTACACCACCACCTTGAGACAGCAAAGCCGGCCTTGCTTTTTTTGACCGAGACACAGATATCGTCTCCAGCGGACACATCGTACCTCTCCTACCCTGGGTACGGTCTGGAACACTCCTTTGTGCCTAGGGCTGGAGTGTGCGTGTACGTCAGAGACGATATCAGTTCTCGCCGCCTCAGCAACCTTGAAGGTAGGGACCTCTCCACCATATGGCTACGTGTAGACAGCGATGACCATCCCCGCGTCTATTCGTGCCTATATAGGTCCCATACCGGCGATGGCGAAACTGACCGACTCATTGAGCACGTCCAAATGGCTGCAGATACTGTGCAGCAGCAGATCCCATCCGCTGAGATCGTGGTACTCGGCGATTTTAACGCCCACCACGCCGAATGGCTCGGTTCTAGCAAAACCGATCATGCGGGGAGATCTGTTCACGACTTCGCCCTGGCATATGGTTTGACACAACTGGTTACTACGCCCACGCGAATCCCAGATGTGGAGAACCATGAACCTTCACTGTTGGACCTTCTGCTGACTTCTCATCCGGACGGCTACCAAGTATCCGTTGACGCTTCACTCGGCTCTTCGGATCACTGCCTGATCCGGAGTACGGTGCCACTCACGTGCCCGCCGCGACCGCGAGTTGCTTGTCGCCGTCGTGTGTGGCACTACAAGTCAGCAGATTGGGATGGGATGCGGTCTTTCTTTGCGTCCTATCCTTGGGGGCAGATTTGCTTCACGCCGGATGATCATAACTTCGCTGCTGATTCTGTCGCTGATGTGGTGCTGCAGGGTATGGAGCTTTTTATCCCATCCTCGGTGGTCCCCATTGGCGGCAAATCACAGCCTTGGTTTGGTCGGTCCTGCAAAAAGGCTTCTCGCCGGAAGCAGGAATGTTACCAAGCCTGGGCAAATGCAGCGAAGGTACGGGATGAAAAGACCAGCGCATTGAAAAAGGAGTTTAACTTTGCCTCCAGGTCCTTCAAAAGAGACATTGCCAGGGAGAAGTCGGCGCACATAGGCAGAATTGGCGAGAGACTAGAGCGTCTTCCTTCGGGAACTCGTGCGTTCTGGTCTCTGGCCAAAGCTGTCCAGGGGAATTTCTGCACGCCATCATTTCCACCACTGCACATGGGAAATGATTCATTGGCCCACGACGCAAAGGAGAAAGCCGATCTTCTAGGCAAACTCTTTGCGTCCAATTCGACATTGGATGACGGGGGAAACGAGCCGCCGACCATACCGCGGTGCAAGAGCTGTATGCCGGATATCCGGTTCCACCAACGCTCAGTGCGTAAAGCACTTTTTTCCCTCGACATTCATAAGTCGAGTGGGCCCGATGGAATCCCTCCCATCGTGTTGAAGGTGTGTGCTCCAGAGTTGGCTCCAGTTTTAACGCGCCTTTTTCGGCTTTCCTACTCTTCTGGCGTAGTCCCGAAGTCATGGAAAACAGCTTTGGTGCACCCGATCCCTAAAAAAGGTGACCGCTCGAATCCGTCCAACTACAGGCCGATAGCCATAACCCCCTTATTCTCAAAGATAATGGAGTCCATTATCAATAGCCAGCTCCTTCGGTATCTAGAGGACCGCCAGCTGCTTAGCGACCGACAGTACGGTTTCCGTAAGGGCCGGTCCGCTGGTGATCTTCTTGTCTACCTGACACATCGTTGGGCACAGGCGATCGAGACTAAGGGGGAAGCATTGGCGGTTAGTTTGGACATAGCGAAGGCCTTCGATCGGGTTTGGCACAAAGCACTTCTTGCGAAGCTTCCTTCTTATGGGCTTCCCGAGGAATTATGCAAATGGGTCACTAGTTTTCTTGCAGACAGAAGCATAAAGGTCGTAGTCGACGGTGCATGCTCAGATTCTATGTCTGTGAATGCTGGTGTCCCTCAAGGCTGTGTGCTTTCGCCTACACTGTTCCTTCTGCATATCAATGATATGCTGCAAATCAGCAGCACTCATTGTTATGCGGATGACAGCACAGGTGATGCCTTTTATACCGGCCGTGCTAACATTTCTCGGGAAAACGTCATCGAGAGCCGAAACAAACTTGTGTCAGAAATTGAGGACTCTTTAAAGAAAGTCTCAGAATGGGGTCGGATTAACTTGGTCTAATTTAACCCCACTAAGACACAGGTTTGCGCGTTCACTGCCAAGAAAATGCCATTTGTCGTATCACCTCGTTTTGAGGACACTCCCCTTAATGCCTCAGCTAGTATCGGAATCCTTGGTGTCGACATATCGAGTGAAGTCCAGTTCCGTGGTCATCTAGAGGGTAAGGCTAAATTAGCCTCGAAGAAGCTTGGTGTGCTCAATAGATCGAGACGGTATTTCACTGCGGCCCATCGCCTGCAACTTTATAAGGCGCAGGTTCGGCCTCACATGGAATACTGTTCTCATCTCTGGGCAGGGGCACCCCAGTACCAGCTTCTCCCTCTGGACCGTATTCAACGGAGAGCAACTCGAATCGTCGGCTGCCAGGATATCTCAGATCGGCTTGATTCCTTGGCGCTGCGTAGAGATGTAGCCTCGCTCTGCATTCTCTATCGCATGTACAATGGGGAGTGCTCCGAGGAATTGTTCGGATTGATCCCTGCCGCCTCTTTTCGCCATCGTTCTACGCGACAATATATTCATCCCCATCACATAGATGGTTGGCAGTCCACAACTGTGCGTTTCACTAGAAACTTTCTGCCTCGCACAACCAAACTATGGAATGAATTGTCGCCTGCGGTATTTCCGGACCGATACGACAAACCTTCAAGAAAAGAGCGTACTCCCATATCAAAGGCCGGCAACGCACTTGTGACTCCTCTGGTGTTGCGGGTGTCTATGGGCGGCGGTAATCGCTTACCATCAGGTGATCCGTCTGCTCGTTTGCCACCTATGCCATAAAAAAAAAAAAAAAAAATTTGAAACCTAGGCCTTATTGGGGCATAGGCCTTATTTGGGTCTCTTACCTTATAAATGTATGGCCGCTATCGTAGATTTAAAAATCGATGTCATTTTTCATAATCAGAACCTCGAAAAAGTATATGTCCACCATTTTAGGTTCTAAAGTAGATGACATTTTCGTAATTAGCATCTTAGAAATCCTCACTAACTACACCCATATCAATATTTTTTGAAAAAGCATGGCCGCAACCTTGGATTCAAAAACAGATGTTTTTTATAACGTAATCGTAAGGTACTGATAAAATAAATGCCATATCGATATGATAAGTCAGTTCCTGCCTTTCAACCATGATATCTTCGAAATATAATCAATTTTGCTTTATTCTCGATACTGAGGAAGTTGATACTTACTTCAGAATTTCAAAAATACTAAGAAAATGCATATAAAATTAATACTTTATTTTTAAACGACAATTTAGTTTTATATACCCAACGATTGGGTATATAACTGAGTATATTCCCATAAATACCCAATCTACCCTATAAATACCCTCCCGGTAGATAGGGTATGGGAAGATTGCCCATCTCTAATGCCAGCATATTCGCAAAAGCAACCTGTTGCGGCAAAGCTGGCAACCTGTTGCGGTATGACATGAGCGTTCGATTAGAATCCTCATGATTGAATTTTGATATTCTGATTATGCCAAAAAATAGTGCCTAAATAGTACCAAAAGGAAAAAAATAGTGCTATCTTAGTTTCAGAGAAAATCGAATTTTTCACTGAGGCTGCTAGCGGAACGTTCTACTAGCAGCCTTATTTCTGGAACCAAGGAACTATTGCACCAAGTGTTATGTGTTATATGTCAAAAATGAGTGCTGAAATAGTGCCTCCCACATCCAAAATTTCAGAAACAATACTTCAGTAAAACCTAAGATATAACTGTTGTGCACTCGGAACGCCCGCCAGCGCTCTTTTTACGTGACGCGAGCTGTACGTTTGTTTACCTTTTGCTTTTTTTTGATTGGAATGAGCTATAGGTAGATTCTTACAGCTCGCGTCACGTAAAAAGAGCGCTGGCGGGCGTTCCGAGGGCACAACGGGTCACTCTGACAACAGGACAGCATACTATAATTCGCGTAAGTGTGAAAGAGAGGGTACTAAACAGTTACTGTCAGAGTGCATCCTCGAAACGCCAGCCAGCGCTCTTTTTACGTGACGCGAACTATATTAATGGTGAAGAAAACTGACAAAGCTCGCCGATAGAGGCGCTGATATCGCTTGACTCATACTAACTGTCAAAACGTATAGAAAAAATTGTTTACGTGAACTAAACAGTAGATTATTAAAAAAAATCCGCGTTGTGAGGCGATTGGTTGCAATAATAATGGAAATCATTAATTTCCTAAAGTTTCTCGGATAAAGAAAACGTGGGAAAAGTTACGTTTTCAGTTATGTACTTTTCAACTTCGCCTTTAATTGAGGAACAGTCCAAGGCGCATGCATTTTCCATCAGAAAAAAAAACTAATTTACACCTCGATAATAAAAAACGCGGAACTAATGGGGAAGAAAACGCAAAGCTATTTGCAGATGACGCTACGGACGCTTGACTCATAACAACTTTCAATTTATTCCGCGTTTTTTATTATCGAGGTGTAATAAAATAGTTTTTTTTTCTGTAAAATTGTTAAATGGAAAATGTATGCGATTTGGACTGTTCCTTAATTAAAGGCGAAGTTCAAAAATACATGATTGAAAACGTAAGTTTTCCCACATCTTCTTCAACCGAGAATCTTTAGGAAATTAATGATTTCCATTATTATTGCAAGCAATCGCCACACAACGTGGCATTTTTTAAATAAATCTTGTGTTTAGTTCACGTAAACAGTTTTTCTATACGTTTTGACAGTTAGTGATGATTGTTATGAGTCAAGCGATATCAGCGCCTCTATCGGCGTGTTCTGTCAGTTTTCTTCCCCATTGAAAGTTGTTATGAGTCAAGCGTCCGTAGCGCCATCTACAAATAGCTTTGCGTTTTCTTCCCCATTGAATAAATTTCCAACTTCGTCAAGTATGGATAACCTGGGTGTAGAGATGGGTTTTTGCCCGGGCATTTATGGGCATTTTGAGTAAATGCCCAATATACGTCCTTTTACGCCCAATAAATGCCCAAACACAGGGCATTTATTTAAATTGTAAAATATCAAAAAAATATTGCATATCGCTTCGTTTAAATTACTTTTTAGTGTTTTTTTAAGTAAAACTATAACTTGAAAGCGCTTGAAGAATAAGAACCTTGTTTTATGAATACCCATTGAGTCATTCTACATAGTACATACCTATTTGGTTTCTACACGTAAAAACTATAACTAGCTGGCTGGAGTGCCCGGCTTCGCTGAGGTAGGTAGTTGATATGAGATCGTGTAGTAGTTTGAATAAAAGGATAACATTTTTAAATCTAAGAGGTGATGTTTTATAGAACCTTATTCTATTTACAAAACTAGTTTCAAAACAACATTTTTCGTTTTCAGTATATACCTACATTTTTTCGAATTTCCTACTCAAGAGCCAGCTATGTATGGCTGACCGTGTGAAAAGCAGGAGGTTCCTCGCGCCTCACCTCTCCCCCTCACCCCACATCCCGCACTTCATTCGCTCAGCCCCCCCGCACCCCGTTCCTCACTCCACGCTCGCCGTGCTCCCATGCACCCGGGTCCCCCCGCGCCTCACCCTTCCGCACCCCACTTTTCACCCCCGGTCCCCCCATCCCTTCGCCCTCCACTCCCTCGCCTCCATCCCCCACCCCCTCGCGCCTTATTCCCTACCCGCGCACCCCGCTCCTCCCACTCCGTGCCTCCCCCCCAGCACCTGCGCTGCGCACGCTACGCGCTCCCCGCGCCACTTACCCATGATCCCCCTGTTCTAGAAGAATGTTCCCTTACGTGTACCCCGCATCCCGCAACTCACCCCCTGCATATCTTACCTTACTCTCCGCATCTACCTCCCCCGCACCTCATTACTCCCTCCGCATCTCACTTCTATCCCCGCACGTTGAATCTCACCCCCCCCCCCTCCCCGCACCCCATACTGCACCCAGACTCTAACCCCTCGTTTCAGACAATGCCTGAGTATTTCAGAATGTTCCAGGACTGCTGTGGATGCTCTCGAATACTCTAGAATGCTCTGGACTGTTATATTCTAGAAATTTCATAAGGGCGAAATTTAAACCCTTATATCTTCAAAAGCACGCTCTTTATGTAAAAAAGGAAATCTTCATGGATGGGGGATAGAGGGCTACTATATAGCTATATAGCTCCCTTGATCGTACCGGAACTCGTTTCTGAGTTTTATTGACACACAAATTTGTACACTTTATTTTATAATATGTATTGATTTATTATTATATGTATATGCATGTATTTAAATGTATATCAGTCTCTGGTTCCCAAGATACAGGGAATCCTATTTTGAGGCCAGATGACCGTGTGTGATTTGTCCCGGATATATTATTATGGAGTACCTGGCTTCGCTCAAGAAGTTGATATGAAATCGTTCCTCGCTCCTAACCCCGCCGTGAAGCGGTCGTGACTTGCGTGCTCGCGTCGATCACGCGTGTTAACTGACTATAAGCATGGTCATAACCCGGAGGGTGTGGACTGCTAGTGACATTTGTCTCGACCGTTTCCGTGCTTTGTAAGGCACGTTATGCCGTTGATGGCGACTGCTATCGCTAGACGGCAGCAGCTAAGCCATGTCGGTGGCCTTATAGGCGGCTTAAAAACTTCTGACACTGGGGTTTGCCACTAGCGCCACAACCTCCACCAATACGGACTTGGCTCTTGTGTGTTGAGTATGGCCTAACCTTTCCGGGGTATGGGAAGAGACCCGTGCCCCTGCAGTGAACTAACTCCGCCGCACTCCATATTTCATCGCTCCCTTCGCCTCACCCCCGCCTCGCTCACCACCCCCGGCGCACCCCACACGTCGCCCACTACACGCTGTCTACTCTCCCCACGTAACTCGCACTTCACTCCCCCCATTCCACTGCTTGTGTACGAAACATACTCGTAGACTGACTAGGTAATCGTTTATATGCTAACCACTCGTTAACCATGTGATGATCACTGGTTGACAACGCGTCGTCCACACATGGACCACCAGCTGACAACGGGGCGTCCACGCGTTGACCACCCGTCTACAACGAGTGGACGCCGAGCGACGAAGTTGTGCTGGTCGTGTACCGGGTGGCTCTAATAAGCTATAACTCTAATTTTTTTTATGGCAGAGGTGGCAAACGAGCAGACGGATCACCTGATGGTAAGTGATTACCGCCGCCCATACACCCGCAACACCAGAGGAGTCACAAGTGCGTTGCCGGCCTTTAATATGGGAGTACGCTCTTTTCTTGAAGGTTTGAATGTCGTATTCCGGAACGTTCCACAATAATGCTCTCGAATGTTCTGGACTGTTCTAGTCTGGAAGGTGAAACTTCCATCCTTTAGGCTTTATTTACGCGAATATCACACTGAGGCGGAAATCGGACGGGAGCGCTCCACCGGACTGTTTCTGTCCGAATTTCGTCCGAAGCTGCAGTGCATGACGAAGGCGCGGATTCCGCCCGACCGGACGGTTTCCGTCCGAATTTCGTCTGAAAGTGCGGTGTTTGACAATTTTCGTCATGCGGTCATACCCTGCGATTCGCGCCTCCGGACGGAGACGCGGCGTCAGTGTGTGGTATCCTGCGAACATTTTACAGTACAAACTTTAAATCCGCTCTACCGCAATTCGTCGCGGTGAGCGGAGCAGTAAGTTTTCCGTCTTACGGAGACCGCGGTGCATTGCGCGGCGCGTCAGTCGTCACGTTTTTCTATGCAAACAAAGGCGCGTGATGTCGTTTCGACACGACCGTTCTCTTAAATAGGGAGTTTTCCACGGCTTTCTCTAGACTCAACTAGATGGCGTTGATCAACATTGGAAATAAGAAAATCTTTAAAAAATCGTCAAAACTGACTGATATTACTGACTTATATCATAATAATGATGAATACCTTTCGAATATTACTTTTTTTGCATTGAATATTTTTTTGTATTTGGATGCAAAAAATCATTTTCATAATTTTTGATGCAAAAAATTTCCTAAAGTAACATAAATCATAATATTATGATGCCAAGTTATAAATTGCATTTAAATCATAAAAATGCATTAAAATCAATTTATGTGTGGTTCGGAAGAAAAAATTACATATAAGTGGTGAGGTGAGATTCAACCAGAACGCACTCAGCTCATCCATACTTGACCAAGTGGGAAATTTATCGTTTCTGTTAATTCCAATAATAAAAATCTATTTCACGTGACTTTTTATATATTTTCAACAATATTAAATCTATTTTTCTACCTAATTTCTACGAAACACATTTCCAAAGCTTAGAAACGCCATCTATTGAGAATCTTATGAACGGTGTGATATACGTCATCTGAAAACTTCCTATTACCTACCTTATGTTTGATTTCAACCACGCGGTGGCGGCGGGATCCTTGACGCGCCGCGCAACGCCCCGCGTCTCCCTAAACGAGGCCTTATATCTTCAAAAGTAAGCAATCTTCAAGCAATCAAGAACCTCTTCATTTTATTTATTTTATTTGTTTGTATATTAAATAATTTGCTGTATAAAAATGTTTGATCTTATCTATTTTTATTTAATAGTAAACATGTATAACTAGATAAAACTTACCAATATTTAACAAAAAAGGGTTATTTATTTTGGACTTTAAGTAATTATTGTTTCTGCCCTGCCACTGGGCTTATTTGGACGTTTATTCGTTTTTGCCCTATTTGCCCTTTTTGCCCACGTGGGTTTAAACCCTCTGCCCATCTCTACCTGGGTGCGTTCAGGGTTTCTCTGTTTTATGTAATTTCTTCTTCCGAACTCGTATGTCACACTGTTCATAAGTGTCTCAAAAGATGGCGTTTCTAAGCTCAAAATAGATTAAGTATTGTTGAAAACATATAAAAAGCCACCTGAAGCGGGATCGCATATGGTAGATTGCGCGAATTGCCCTTTTTTGCAAAATGAAAATCGTTTCAATATCAGCCGCATGTCCCCAGAGTAAGATTCCGTAAGACATTATACTGTGAAAATAACTAAAATACACGAGTCTCGCAGTATCTACATCTGTCAACTGTCTTACAGCTAGCGTCACGTAAAAAGAGCGCTGGCGGGCGTTCCGAGGTCCCATCAGTTTATTCTGACAACAGGATAGCATAATACAAAACCCCGTAAGCGTGAAAGAGAGGGAACTAAACAGTTGCTGTCAGAGTGCATCCTCGGAACGCCAGCCAGCGCTCTTTTTACGTGACGCGAACATATTTTCTTAACAGCATATGCAGCTGAACTAAGCCGTCCCGCTAAGGTTTCTATGTGTGGGCCCCATTGCAGTGTAGCATCTAAAGTTATACCTAAACAACGGTCTTATTTACAAAGTTCAATACATTATTATCTACAATTACACTGTTTTCAATTTTCTTTACATTTGGTAATGAGAATTTTATGCATTTTGTTTTTTTTTGCATTTAAGAGTAGATTGTGAACAGTGAACCACTTTAGAATCTCTGAAAGAGTGTTGTTTAGTTCGTCAATTTTGCTATATTTCCTGTCAGTCTTAAAAATAAGAGAAGTATCATCAGCAAACAACACAATGTTTGACAAATTTTGCACCATATATGGCAAGTTATTTATTTATGTATGAAAAAGAAAAGGGCCTAATATAGATCCCTGGGGCACACCCATTTTAACTTTAGAGCCGGATGAATTAGTGCCATTAACTTGAACTTTTTGCGTTCTGTTGCTTAAGTACGAATTAAGAAGACTGAGGACCCCGTCCTCGATACCGTAATGCTTTAACTTTATAAGCAATGTATGATGTTCAACGCTTATATGCACTACAAGTTTTAAAAAGCATATTTCTTCTAAAACATAAAAGGGGCATTACTTCAAGGTATGTGCCCTGGTTTTAACCTGTTTTCCATTAAAAATAAAGAACGAATATACTAAACCTGCTCAGAAAACAGATATCGAAGAGAAAAATAAAGTACTCATTATGTAGGACGGAATCATGTTTTTTATTTACCTAGAACATTACCTAGAAAAGCAAGTTCCTTGACGATTTTAGGGTATACTGAACACACAGACATGCACCCCGCTCCAGCGGAGCGACGATATAAAACTTCTTTGACTGAACATATCAGGCTTATCGAGTTGCAAATCGCGGGATAGCTATTCTATTCTATTTTTCTATTTGGCATTCCAAATCTCAATAAGAAGTGGTGATTTTGCCAATGTCGAGTGAAAAATGGGAGAATCTTCAATAAAAAAAATGGCGGAAACGCCAATGTCAAGTGAAAGGCGCTCTAAGGGTGATGGGCATTTAACGACGGTCCACGTGGTGGTTTGTTGTTGGAACTCGAAAAACGGAGCTGTCTCCCGAGTTAATCCTCTTCTTATGACCGCTTATCTCTGAATCTTAATCAAAGCTATTTCCCCATCACAAAAATAACGTTGAAACTACTCTAAAACGGAAATAATTGAAAAATTAACTTAGCAGACGTGTGCTCGGGACAAGTCCCGGCATCCAACCGGATAGCTAGGTATTAAAAATATCTATCATACCACATTCAAGACTGTACGTCATAAGCGACCGGAGTTACGAGCCGCTGAAGTTCTTAATAACATAGCGATTCACCCACTGATTCAGCGGCTCATAACTTCTTTCGCCTATGACGTACAGTCTCAAATCTACCACAAAATGATAGATAATTTCAATAGCTATCCAACAATATACATCATTCATCATTCATTCGTGCCAACATCTTGGAAAGTTCTAAATGTGCAACCAGTTCCCAAAAAGGGGGATAGAACTGACCTGTCGAATTACAGGCCACTGCTATTATTTCTCCTTCCTTTCAAGGTGGTGGACTTGGAGCGTGTAATCAATGCACAGCTCCTAGCATATCTAGAACACTATGACCTTATCAATGACCGCTTATACGGGTTTCGTCATGGCCGGTTAGCTGGTGATTTTCTAGTATGCCTAACACACCGCTGGGTTCAAAATTTTGGGTTACTTGTCAGCAAAGACAAGGAGATATCAGATTAGATCATGTATGTTTCCCTTACTGACGATCATTGGGAAAAAGTCAAATATCCCTGACTTTTCCAGGTCGCCAGGTCATTTCCCTGGTCACCAAAAGTTTCCCTGACTTTTCCAGAAAGTGGACACCCTGTTTAAAATTATTCACCAAAACAAATAGTTTCAATTTATAAAAATATTCATTTTAGAAAAATATTCAAAAAATGAATATTCGCGAGCCGCTTGCGCACCATAAACGTCAATCATAATAAAAAAACGATACCCACACGGACGGAGCCGCGGTCAAAAGCTAGTGTTTTTATTTATTTATTGTTAACGTCGTGTTTTCAGGGAATCGTCGCAATTAAACAAGGTTTTCTGTTTACTTCCATTTTTATTTCCATTCCAAAAAGCAAACATGTCGTTATGCAATCTACTTAATATTAACGATTATCGCAAAATAAAATTAAATGCACTTTCAGCAAGTTTATAAAGGTTCAGTTATTTATTACGCTAGATATTGTTTAACCAAATTCAAATCACACTATTCGATGAAAAAAACAATTAGGCACTTAGATATACATAATGTCACGTTCAAACTTAAATCAATTATATTATAATGCAATAAAAAACCGATTACCCGATCGATACCAAAAATTAATAAAAAGAAGATCGGTACATTAGTGGCGCTGTTTCATAAAGAAAACATAAGCAAGTACAAGTTTACAATAACTCTTGCACTTGCCTAACGCAAACCCAGATTACTCGTTCGGTTTTATAACGCATTTATGTATTTCGGATATAAAAAATGAAAACTATAGTAGGATTATTCAACCTTCCTATTATTTATCTTGCAGATTATTCGTCTCATCTTAGGATCTGAGAAAGCGTTCCATTCGTGCCAACCCCAAGCTATCTCGTAACTTACATAATTATTTCCGTTACATTTTTACATAAGACAAATTGCATATTTAGAAAAATTATAATGAAAACATACCTAGGTAACCTTACCTTAAAATACCCTTATTAGTTTAAAGGTATCATTGTAACTCTATAAATAAGTTAATCTTGTAGAAAACCAACCATTATAAGGCATTCTGTGATGTGAATATTAAAATAGTGATTGGAAATACCGGGGCTTTTTTTTCCAAGAAAGAATATTATTGATATGCTTTTCTGAATAAATTTATAGATTTTCATTAAAAAAATCCAGGGATACCGGGATCGTAAAAAGTGTTATTGTTAAGTATGTGCAAAACATGCCACCCGTCATTTGTAATATCCTTTCAAGTTACCTGCTCAAAGGTTGACTGGAAGAGATCCCTTCCAGGGATAAGTCCGCCTTTGTACAAATTGTTATTTATTTTAATTACACAATATTGTTTTGTAAAATTTATGTTTTGTGCAATAACGAGATTACAAACAAACAAATGTTGGGATTCTTAATTGTAATGATCTGATTGTAGTGAATGTTGATCTTATTGAAAATTTTAAGTATGCTATTAAAAAACGTTCATTCAACGTTCTGTTAATTCAAAACGGCAAGTCCATATTATGCTAGCTCCCCAATTTTAGGTATAATTGCCCCCATATTTCCGATCACTGATTATAATAGTTTGGATTCTGATACCGTGTCTGATACCTAATAATTTATCAAAAGGAACATAAAATATTAGACTCTATTTAAGTAAATTGAACGTCAAAACATTTTAGGTAAGAAAGAAAGGAAAGAAGTTTATTCGGCACGCAAGTACCAATTACCTATTATTATTCCCATAAATAATTAGTGTTACCACAAGTCAATAGATAAACAATACAAGCTATTTAATACACTGTTTTTTTCTGATTCAAACCTAAACAGATGCAATAATATTATTATAGTAAAATGTTACAAAAATAAACAAAAAACATAACAAACATTTACAGAGAAAACCTCTTCTAATACACAGTATTCGATGGGTGGGACTTTTAAAATCTAATATGTGAAATGACTCAGATAAATAACATATACTCGTATTATATTTAGAGTGTTTTTTAAGCCGTAGAAGGAAATCCATATAGATATTAATTTGGTAGGTCTTAAGTTACGAAAAAAAAAAACAATTTTGGTATTGGATTATTTGGTAAAGTTCGAATTATTCTCAAAAAATAAAAAAATTAACGAATTTTATTACGTGTGGCGTAATAAACAGAGGTGATATCTGTTTCATGAACTATCGAACAAAAAACACTCCATTAATACATACATAAATATTTCTAAAATATTTTTATTATTTATTAATAATACAGATATATAACAAAATCTGCTACGAAACTTTATTCAAACTTAAAGGTTCCTTGAGACGGTTAACGGTTAATGTTAATGGTTTCATGAGAAGTAGCTTTATAGAACATGGTCTAAAATTAATCCACTATGAAAAACACGTTTATATACGTTCGGTGTGATAATCATTGGGGAGGCCTTTGTCCAGCAATGGACGTCTTTTGCCTGATGACGACGATGATGATCCTGTACACATAGAGCCATTTCTTAAATATCTGATAAAATACTAGACGCAACTTCCTTGTCTCATGAATTTCAATAACTTTCTCTTGAGAACATATTAGTACTCAAATCGCAAAACAGTTTGTACAGTACACATTCTGTAGTTAGTTACGAATTCACTGATCAATATATAGTATGAGAACACCAGATTTTTTTTTGCGAATTGAATATTGTTTCTTTATATAGTGAAAGTCGTTCAGATAATGTTATTGCACATAGCAAAAAGTGATTTTATTTATTCATAAGTTCATCTGTAATTATGTGTTTATAAATAAGATGTTAATAATAGATATAATAATTTTTTATATTTATAAATCAGTCTTCAATATATAAATTAATATATTCATTTATTTGCACATAAGGTCACTTATATTTAGTCATAAAATCGGTAGGTTTCATAATCATAACATTGTAATTTAGATATGAATAATAATAATTAGGTAAATAACCAAATGAGCAGATTTCTCCAGTTCCTCTTGACGTCCCAGTTACAATACTTTTACCCAGGTATCTATTGCCGCCTGAGAGTGAAAACCTTGTATATGCGGAAAGGCAAATTGTTAGGAGGAAGGAAAAACCTCGTCGTAAAAATTTTGTTACTACTACAATTTGTTCCCTTAAACTCTGTTCCAAACTTGATGATATGGGTGATAGCAGCTAGAAGTACGCAGCAGCAGGACGTCAGATGCATACTTCTAGTGCTGCATCTCAAAAGTTATTAGCAAAGATGAGTTTTCAGATGCTTCTACAATATATTTCGAATTCTTAGTCTTAGTCATAGTCTTAAATTCATTAAAAGCTACAAAATAATTATAAGAGATAAATTTGCATGTCCCCGAGGTTTTCACTCTCTGGCGACGCTATAGGTTAGATATGTAATTATTCCTATCCTGGATATGCAAATTTTGATAAACAGTTTTTTCATTAATCTTTTTAGAACTGCAGAAAAGTTCCAAATAACACCAAGCACACTTCTCCTTACCTCACGCAACGTAGTAACTCAAATTAATTAATTAATTGTACTAACAGAAGGCATGCTTCTACTCTACTTACCTACATTTCTCTTTAAGATAAGTTTTAGTAAAACCTCTGAGTAAATAATATACTACCTACGTAGAAGTACAGTAAGTATAATATAGTTTACTTATACATAAGTGTAACTTCAAGTCTAATTTGAACTGCATCTGATACAGACGCTTTTTCTGTTTGAACTTCTCATGAGCAACAAATAAAAAATATATTTCTATCTAGTAAAAACTGCCTTAAAAAATGTAACTGTTTTTGCAGTAATTTTTTTTTAACCCACTGTATAAAATGCTTTTGTAATGCACATTGCACTTATACCGGAGTAAAATTTAACATTCTCATTTCTTAATAATCTTCACTTACATACTTTTATGTACCGTATAGCACGTTAGTAAACACACATTAACAGAATTGTTAAATTCTATCTACAACCCTTCTTAGCGAAGAACCGATCCTATATGATTTCATTCATATAACTAAAACATCTTCTTGGTACGCAAGTAGATACTTGGGTAAATTTTCGTGGCAGTGGATTTAGCCAAGATAAATATGCACAAGTTCAATTTATATGACAATTTAATAGGTACACAACTGACCCACAGTCTCACATTACAGCGAAAAAAAATCTATCAATCTGGAAAATTTATCCAGGTACAGTAATACACATTTAATAAGGCTTGCCGATGTACCTGCGCAGTAGACAATATTTTAATTACGCGGGAAACTGATGGACCAATCAAGTAGCTTCATTGTCACCCGTCATTACACGTTCCAAAAATCTCTGCCGCTATTGGTTGATTGATTTCGCGCCTGATTCAATGAAATTGTCAGCTGTCAGAAAGCTGTCACCGTGCGTTGATTGTTTCGGGTGTTTCCGTCGATAGTTTGTTCTTGTCTGCGCGAACGAAGATTACCGACGCGCCTTATTTTTTGTGTACTACTGTAACCGTCATGCTCTTTGTGAATGTCCAATTTGTAGCGAAATTGCTTCAAGTCAACATTTTTTCTACACCACCTGGGACCAGCGCATGATTAGTAAACACTGGTGCAAATGCAATCTAAATTTGCTCGATCCCCATATCATATCAGAGTAAATAATATAATAGCTCGGCACCAACCTCACTATAAAATGTATCCAACTGTACTTTCTGTTCATGCGAAACATTTATTCCCGAAGTTGAAAGATCTTTCTAGTTATTATTTACTGCCATTCCAGTTTCTCAGAAAGTCCAGTAGCGATCTTTTCGAGCTTCTACCTTATTAGCATTACTTTTCTTTGCGCTAAAGCGCTCGACACACGCGCGCAGCTCAGACAGGCGGCGGTCCTCGCACGTAGCGCAACTGCGGCGTCAGCGTGTGTGCGAGGGAGTTGAGTGCATCGCAGCAGCGGGGACGCTCCACTAGCCAGGCGGCTAGTAATAGCGCCACCAGACAAAGCTGGATGGGCAGGGAGGAGCGAAACACGCGCCACACCCAGCCGCCGCGCGGGCTGTAGTCCGGATCGCCGGCGCCCGTCTGCACGCCCACCGTGCTGATCGCGGTGGGTCTATGGTCACAAAGATAAACCCTAATGTAGTAGGCATCATAGTTAATCAATCACGAAATCAAATTCTTTATAATCATATCAGATGAAAGAACGTCCACTGTTGAAAATAGGCCTCTCCTATATATAGAAAGGGATCCACACTTAGCACGACTGTGATGCGATAGCGATATCCTCCTGGCAGAGGTCAGCAGTCCGGATCGCCACTCGAGAACAAAATATTTTTAAATAAGTTACAAGAAAGTTAGTTTCCCTTTAGTATTACTTACGTGTCGTCATCCATCTTAAAATCGGGAATGCTCTGCTCCACTAGAGCTCGGCAAGATTCTTGAAGATTGCGCACTTCGTTTTCTGTTTGCTCCATGCGCTACAAAGAAAAAATACCTTGTTTATCTGAACCCGGAACGTCGTAGGCTGACAGGAAAGAAGATTTGTGTATGTGGTAGTAAAAGCTAGATGACTACATCATAAATACATTTAAAAAAAAGCTGAAGTTCACTAAATTGCTCTCCTACTGAAAGTTCAAGAAACCATATTCGTTTTGTTTTCTATAAAATTAAATAAATTAATTTAATTAATAAAAATCACAAAATGAGTTAATTAATGACGGCAAAAAATTATGACGTCACGTCTTTGTATTTCAAGCATTCTTAGAACAAAATGTCGTTTTTGACTGATTACAAAAAGTAGCTCAATTGGCTCATCATCTTGCCTTTTAACTGTGCTTTCAAAAGGGATAGACGGCGGCACAGACTTGCACCCCGCTGCCCCCTAGCGACGATATGACACTTCTTTGGACGGCCGTTTGTTCTATAGTCCGACTATGATCTTTGGTGGTGAAAAACCGGAACTAACGCCGCCATCTTGAAAAATGACACTATTTGTATGAAATAAAATTTATTTTGTCGCAAATCTGACATTTAATGTCAGATTTGCGACAAAAGCGCCCTCCTGTCAATGTCATCCACCTGCCAAAAGATCGTAGTCGGACTGTAGTTAGCTCAAGAAGCTTATAACCAAACTGAAGGAAACAGTTAGAACAAACAAATGAAGACGAAAAATATGACCTTGAACGACTCTGTCTCTTTCTCGACGGGTCTTGTTGTCTTATTTTAACTAGGGTACTTAGAATGAGACAGAAAGACACAGCATATCCGAGGTCATATTTTTTGTCTTCAGTCCGGTCTTAGAGGGTGTTTTCTCCAGTTTGGTTATTAGCTTCTTGAATTAGCTAGATAAAAAGTAGACGTGTTACCTTGGAGATGGCGCGGTGGGCCGGCGAGTTGGGCGCGAGCGCGGCCTGCAGGCGGCGCGCCAGCTCCCGCAGCGCGCCGAGCCGCCGCGCGCGGCCCGCGCCCTCGCTGTCGCCGTCCGAGATGCCCGAGTCCGACAGCGAGTCGCACGTCGATCCGCCCTGCGACACCACAGTATACACTCGTAATCGTGTTATTTCGCACTCTTAATAAAACAACGACCGAATTCAAAATTTTGGCAAAATAAGTTTTGATAAAAAAAAACCGACCTAAAAGAGCAAGCTACACATTCTCTGAAAAAAAAAAACACCTATTTCTTAAGCAATAAGGTGAAAAAATATTTGCGTCTTTATTCGTCCCCCCTCACACGCGAGTGTCTCTCTTTTAGGTCGATTTTTATCAAAACTCATTTTTATTAAGAGTGCGATTGTGTTGTGTGTTAAACATAAACTTCAAAATCCAATCGGAGTGAGCGCGGAAGTACAGCCTCCTCTTAATGTTTTAATAATTACAGTGGATTGACATATCTAAAATAAAACTGGAGCTTAAGGTTTAACCAGTTGCGATCGAATTATTTTTGTCGTTGTACGAAACCAGTTACGTTGCTTTATTATCATACTTGATATATATTAGTAAGAAACATAATACATTGAAAACAGCATTCAATAATGAATGACGTTTGATATCCCGATCCGAAATCTGACATAAAATGGCATTATTTGGAGTAACCCGAGAAAGTTTAGGACTACAAGCTGGAAATTTTGTAATTACGCGACTTTGTTCGTGTTGAAGTTAAAAATACTCGACTTTTCCGTGATAAAAAATATCTAAAACGAAAACAAATGTTATGAAACCTTACTGTTGAAATCTTTACAGTAATTACAGCGGTATGAAGAAACCAACTTTATAAACGGCCACTTCATACATGAGAATCTTATTTCACTTTTGTTCAACTTTTCAGGTAAAATACCTTTTTCTTGTCGACGAGAGTGGCGGCTAACTGACGGATCTGCGCGGCGACGTCCCCCTGGTCGCCGTCTGCGCCGCGCTCGCGCAGGGACTGTAGCGTGGCCAGGTCGCCGCGCAACGCACCCTGCAACTCCCGTAAAGCGTTCTCCCACTCGGCCCATGCGCTTACGGCTTTTTCCAGCGAGAGAAGTTCGTTCGAAGTTCTGGAAAATACCAGGTTAACTTAGCTACACAAGTATTACATTAGATAAGAAGTGGCTATAGAAAAAAGAGGAATGCTCAATACAACGAAAACATTATGATAACGACCACCTGACATGAATCGAGCGGACTAGCCACTAGACCATAGATGCAATTAATTACTAGGGCAAAAGGTAGGTTAGTTACCGCTGATGGGCATCGTCCCAGGCGGCTAGAAGCGCGGAGAGCTCCGACGCCAGCCCGCTGTCGTCGGTTTGCAGCTCGCCAAGCGTGCGCCGCACTGATACGGTCAGTTTCAGCATCGACACTTTGCATTCCAGCAGGCGGGACAGACGCTCCTGAAATATTAGTTTAGATTAGGTCCCATATGTTTTTTTTTATTAAATGAAAAGAGAAGAAAAATTGCTAAATGGGAGAGGGTTGAATAATGATTAATTCACCATATCAGGCTACACTTATTTAATAGTGAACCGACGAGGTTTTCAGCGTGTATGTACGTAGGTATCATTCAATTCAAGCACAGACAAGAGAATCACCACTCTCTGCACTCTCGCACCTCTAATCGAATACTTGAAATCATCTCATTTGATGTAATTATGACGATGCCGATGTTTGATGAAGCCACCAATAATTCCAAAAGTAATCGTATCGGAAACTATATCAATGACTGGCAAAAAGCCCCACTAACCTAAAACAGGATCCTACATTGGGGACTTAGACCTAGGACGGCCCGGTATGTCATTGTATACCTTCAGTTCGTCAATCCTCCTGTTGAGTTGGGCTCTGGTGTGGGGCTGTGGGGCGCAGTCGCCGGGCTCGCAGACGTCGTCTAGCGTCTCGCGCAACGCTGCTATCTCCCTGCGCAGACGCCGCGCGCCACCGCGACGCGTCGCCGCCGCTCGCAGAGCCGACCAGCGCGCAGACACCGCTGCGGAAACGAACATAATTAGTCAGGTTTCTATTTGTTCAGGTCACGGAAGTTAAAGCTAGTAAGTCTATTGATATGCTGTTAAGTTTATTGAAGAAATCTACATCTCGCGATCAAGGAAGCGCTGATTAGACGTCTTGTGAGAGTGGATACGCACAGGTCAGATACAAGAAGCGACTAGATAATGAACGAAACTTGATTTAAGATTTATCACTGTCAAGTATAATTATAAACCTATTACCTAATGTTTACAACCCTGTGATAATACGTAGGGTGTTCAAGAAGTCGTGACGTATATGTAAACGATGAGAGTTAAGCGTTTCAACTTTTTGTAATTCCGTCAAACCGTTCCGTTAGTTATTAATTTTCTAAGTTTCTGAGATGACGACATTGAGCAAACGAGACTATGTTGCCAATTTCAAGCCAGGTTCGACAATACAATGTTTTCACGAGATGTTTACTGTATTGTTTAATAAGCTCGTACTGTAAGGATTATGGAACAGTTGTTTTTACAGTTCAATTGTGATTTTGAGCTAGATGACAACCCGAGGCCAGAGAGGACTGTGGAAATTACAGTGTCAAAAAACAAAACTAGTGGAAAATCCTTTAACAGAAGATCAACAAATTACTTATCGCTAGTTAGAGAAACTCCTAAATATTCCTGTATTTTCTTTACACAAAAATATGACGGTGCGTTTAAATGTAAAAAAAAATAATACTCTATGGGTACCCCTCTTTTACAACGAGCATCAGAAGCAACGTCGTGTTGAATGGTCGCAATTTGTGCTAAACGATTCGAACATAGTCAGACAAATAATGTAATTTTAATTAACATAAGTGATGATATATGCATTTATTATAAGGATCTTCCAATCAACTTTATTCTAAAGCAACAAATAGTTCTTTGAGGATGAAAAGCCCCTGACACAACTTCGAAAATCAAAAACCACCAATAAACGTATGACGAATTTTTATTTTAATAATCAAGGGTTAATAAAATCTGTTATACGTAAAAGAAACAGGACCTTTATTAGTCAATAATATACAGAGATAGGTCTACCTAAATCAATCGCAGAACTACATAATCGAGGACAGAAATCAAGACTCAGCGTGGTCCCTATATTACGATAATGCACCGACACATTAAGCGAGTGCTACTTCACAATTTCTGCCAGATATCCGGCATTAAAGTACTGGAAGATCCTTCCTTAGGTCTGACCTCGCGTAGTGTGACTTCGTTTTTTTTTTTCGTTTTGTTAAAATCGTAAGAAGAGACGCAAGTTTCTGTCAGAAGAACAGTAAGTTAGTACGTTTGCGGAAAAATCTTGAATTAATTCTTAAAGAAAAGTGGAACAGTTGGATTAATGAGTGGATTGTGCGTTTGACCAAAGGCATTAATAGTAATGGAGGTTATTTAGCAAAAATATCTATCTATCTATCTATCAGCCGAAAGACGTCCACTGCTGGACAAAGGCCTCCCCCAAGGATTTCCACACCGACCGGTCCTGTGCGGCTCGCATCCAGCGGCTTCCTGCAACCTTTACCAGGTCGTCGGTCCACCGAGTCGGGGGCCTGCCCACACTGCGCCTTCCGGTGCGCGGTCGCCATTCGAGAACTTTACTGCCCCAGCGGCCATCTGTTCTACGAGCTATGTGCCCTGCCCACTGCCACTTAAGTCTAGCGATTCTGAGAGCTATGTCGGTAACTTTAGTTCTCCTACGTATCTCCTCATTTCTGATTCGATCACGTAGGGAAACACCAAGCATAGCACGCTCCATCGCCCTTTGGGTGACTTTGAGCCTTCTTATAAGGCCCATAGTAAGCGACCATGTCTCGGATCCATATGTCATCACTGGCAACACACACTGGTCAAAGACTTTAGTCTTGAGGGACTGCGGTATTTTGGACGTAAAGATATTGCGAAGCTTCCCGAACGCTGCCCAGCCGAGTTGGATTCGACGATTGATCTCTTTCTCGAAGTTGGACCTACCTAACTGGACTGTTTGTCCCAGGTATACATATTCGCCAACAACTTCGAGTGTAGAGTCTCCAACCTTCAGAGGAGTGGGTGTAACACGGACGTTTGACATGATTTTCGTCTTATCCATGTTCATTTTAAGACCCACTTGTTGGGAGACTCTACTAAGTCCTTCGAGCATTGCGCCTAGGTCTTCTAAGGTCTCAGCCATGATCACGATATCGTCAGCAAATCGAAGGTGAGTGATGTACTCGCCATTGATGTTAATGCCGAGTCCTCTCCAGTCCAGAAGCTTGAAAACGTCTTCCAGTGCAGCGGTGAACAGTTTCGGAGATATAACGTCTCCCTGTCTCACCCCACGCTGCAGCCGGATAGGTTTCGAATTCTGATCCTGGAGGTGGACCGACATGGTGGCGTTTTCATACAAGCATTTCAACACTTCGATGTATCGATAATCAATTTGGCACCGTTGGAGAGACTGCAACACAGCCCAGGTCTCGATCGAATCAAAGGCTTTCTCATAGTCCACAAACGCCAAGCATAGTGGCCGATTATACTCTTCGGTCTTCTGTATAATCTGCCGCAGCGTATGTATGTGGTCTATGGTACTGAAGCCTTTTCGGAAACCGGCAAAAATATAAATTTATTTAATCACACGATATGACTTCCTCAACACCCTACGTATTTCTGACAAATATACAAATAATCTAAAAAATCCATAAAATCGTATCGGGTAATATACCTTGATCTCGTAGTATCATAGAGTGTAAAAAAAGGCATATGACTTGTTAACTGTAACTTATACTCGTCATACTGAACCACAATTTATTCTAAAACTTAATTGAAATGTCAAAAAAAAATATGGGTTAGCTGATGGATTAGAAATAGAACAAAAGTTGTTGGGTAGGAGTAGTAGATACCTGATGCCCCCGTATTAAGAGGTCTTGGTCCTACAGCTATTTTATTACACCACGCGTTAACATAAGTGTAAGGGATCCTGCACTGCACCTTTCATGTACGAAGTTATATTAACCCAGTTGTAAGCGAGCATGCTGACACACGACGTGCAGTAGCGACCCAGAAACGCGTGCGCATCGATTGAGGTTAACGGTATCCCGAGCCGATGGCGGACAAGGAAATTTGCATGCGCCAAAACCATTGTATGAGTACAACAAAAAAGTTTTATATCTTTGCGAGCGAAATGCTAGTCGTGCTTGAAAATTTAAGTTTTCATACCAAAAACATATCCAGGACTGCCCTTTAAATAGGTACCTAACATCACGATGAAAACGACTTGCGATTCAAGATAAAACGCATCCACCAAACGACGAATTCTAGAAAAGCTGGTTAAATGTCATTCGGTCAATGAACTTGTATCCCTTCGATTCAAGACCTGCCGTCGTCATAACCCTCTCCTAATTTACGACCGCGCGTCGTCTGCGCGGGCGCGCCGGTTTCAAATCGGCGCAACCCGTCTATTGTTTGGTCTAGCTTTTAAGTAACAAGTGATTTTATATATTATAATAGCATAATCATTTTCTCTAATATATGACATGATTTATTATAACAATTAATATTTGAGCTTTGTTTCACAGAACGCTTATAGCCGCTAAATCGACCGTTTTCACTGGAGCTCTACTCACAGGCATTATCAACCGGGATAGTTAATAACGACAGTCATAAAGTAACATGCCTAACAAGAAGTCAGTAGCTAGCTAATGATTTTCTTCTTACGGGGATGGTAATAAGACAAATTTTTGCCTATTATCGAAACAAATTACATACTTATAGGCAAACATTTACTTTGCACTCAGTGTTTAAATAATACGATGCGGTGATACGATGCAGCGCTAGTTTTCAGCGAAGACAGTTTGATACCACTAGTGCATTCTGCATGCAACTTGACAAAGCAACGCTATTTATATTGCTATAACTACTCGACCGAGATAGACGGCCAGGAACAATAAATGACAGTTTTATCCCGAAAACTTCATTTCCGTGGTCGCCTCTTGCGGCTCGCGCACTGCACACCTTCAACGCCATCTACAAAAACGATAACCACGCGATCGCAGCCGCGGGCAAAATAAATAATGTCTCGTGTAGTTCTTCGGATGTGGAAAAACTGGTCATTGCGACTCGCGACCACTCTCAGTCATAACAGTGAAAGCCGGGGAATCGTTTAATCTGACTAGTTCGTTTAATAGAAGCTGTGGCACTTTGATTGGTTTCTGAGCTACGGATGGCAGTCGAAAGGTTGTGATTTGACTTACCAACGTAAATCATTTTCAAAGGTATTTTTATCTGAGGTGTTAACTTTTTCCACACATACAGCACGAGTCTGCACCGGGTGAATGCATGCAATCCATTACGAAGTGTCAACCTGATCGAGCGAGGAGCGAGGCAGTCTACGCACCGCGCCGTGACTCGTGACGCGACGAAGCGACAAGGTCGAAAATGCAATATGTATACGTTTATGGTATACCGACGTACTTAGTCAATGCCCGTATCGGCCTACCTTAGAACTGAAACTCAAAAATTGTTTTCCATCAAACCTATACGTGTGGGGTATCTATGGATAGGTCTTCAAAAATGATATTGAGGTTTCTAATATCATTTTTTTCTAAACCGAACAGTTTGCGCGAGAGACACTTCCAAAGTGGTAAAATGTGTGTCCCCCCCCCCTGTAACTTCTAAAATAAGAGAATGATAAAATTAGAAAAAATATATGATGTACATTACCATGCAAACTTCCACCGAAAATTGGTTTGAACGAGATCTAGTAAGTAGTTTTTTTTAATACGTCATAAATCGTAAACCGCAAATTACCTTTCATTCAATCAACTCAAATATAAGAAATATACAGTTCAAGACATGTGTGATTATGAATTTATACGGAACCTTCGGTGCGCGAGTCCGACTCGCACTTGGCCGGTTTTTTTTTCTTATTCAAATCGGTTTGTGTAATTTTGAATAACTATAAATTCAGCTTGGGAAGTGTGCCTCATTAATTTCAAGGACCAGTATATTGCAACACAAACCACGTTCGAAGTGAATCTATATAAATGAATCTTATCTTATAAAAGACAAATTAGAGCAGAGCAAGCTGCAGAGTCTTCAATAGAGTGCATGCCAGGTGACCTCGTTGCACAAGCGTGTCTGTTCAGTTGGTTATCAGACCCGGCTTGCTGGCCAACAACACTCAGTGGCAAATAGCTCTTTAAACAATTAATCTTGCCACCACTTGTAGCTTTATTTAGCTACTACCTACATGATATTAGTCAAAAACGACTGAACCGATTTGAATGAAACTTTTGTATGAAAATATTGTACATAATATACAAGATGAAAATAATAAAAAAATGTATATTATGTACAATATTACTGTACAAAAGTTTCATTCAAATCGGTTCAGTCGTTTTTGAGTGATATCATTCAATCTAGAACTAGAATGCCCAACTTTAGATTTTTATTCAAATGGGCGTGTTGGTACTATTCCAGTATCTGTATTTGGAATATACATATAGAATGTTCGTTCCTTTTAGCTTGGATAGTATTTGCTCTGCTCCGTTTAGCATCGACAGTATTGTTTCAAGTGTTTATGTATGCCTGATATACGCCTAGTTCCCGAGTGTTTTGCTATGGTAAGTATGGTTATCTTAGAATGTACCTAGAGGTCAAATTTCTGGAAACGCGGCTTCATAGTAATTCACAAAATTAAATTATTTTATAACTCTATCAGTTTTGCTCTTCAGTTAGTTTTAGTATTTTTCTTTTTTTTTGTCATGTACTTATGTTTCTTATTTTTTAAATAATCAGGGCTTTTGTACAGCAGTGGACGTCTTTTGACTGATGGCGATGATGGTGAAGTAGGCAAGAGAAAAAAAAAACAATTCTGAGGGTAACTTGCTTTTCACGCGGAACACGAGGCCGTCACAGACTGGAGCTAGTTTTCACATGTCAGCCAAGATGGCGATATCTTGCGTTCTCAAAGGTTATCATGAGCATTTGATTATTTTTAGCAGAATGTCATAAAGACATTCGAATGAATAAACCTTGTGTGATTAATTTATTATAATTGGATGGGACCGATAAAACGAAAATCTAACATATCTTCTAAGTAAACATATCATTAAATAAGTGGATAGATTACCGAATACCAGTGCGATGGTATAGGTTTGAGACTGTCCAAAACCTGAACCACTGCACCCATCATATTCATGAAAGGAACATGTTCAAAACTTGATATCGAATGAAAAATTGCAATAAGAACTTTAAATCCAATTAAAACATAATAAGCGGCTAGCAATTGCTTATATCGATCCTTAATTGTTATGTATGTAATACGTACTAGTTACACGTTCTGGAAACAACACGTTCTACGCAACATTTAGACCTTGACGATTATTTGACAGGTTTTACTATTGACAGACCTGGTTTTGTGGTAGATAGAGAATATAGTAATATTAATACAAGAGAAGATGCAAACAGATTTTCTAAAAGCAACTATCATTTTATCAACGTTGCCTATATTAAAGTGGCATCATACTTGTTGACATTAAGAACGCTGCTGTAAGCACTTCGACGAGATCATCGAGCTAATCATCAAAAAATAAAAATTGGTTTAGCTTGTGAGGTCAGAGTCTCGAAGGTCTTTCTTTGGCGTATTTATTAAGATGCAGAGCATTTTGGCAACCTTGCGCAAAACTGCAGTTGCAACATTTTAGTTACGGGTAGATAATGATCGGCGCAAGCGCAGGGGCTGACTGAATGTAAAAAAACTCTGCTTTTTGTGTCGCTGTGACCTACTAACGACTTATTATGACTGAGCACAGATAAATATAGAACTTAAACGCTTCCTTCGTTTGGATGTTGAAATATACGGACATTTCTATTCTTCGTCACTTTTGTTTCGGCATGTTTGTGATTTGGCTAGGACCGGAAGAGGTCTCAAAATTATTTTTGTAATACAAAGCACCTGAACATAATTAAACTTCAGTAAGTACTGAATAATTAAAACAAGCGGCCTTCAGTAGTAAGTACTGAAGGCCGCTTGTTTTAATTATGTTCAGGTAAGTATCTCGAGAGAAATCAGATTCGCTAGTTCGTGTAGCCGACATCGCGTAGGAATCGAGGCGCATGGATTCGTAGGCGGACTTGTTCAGGTACAGTCCTTGATTTTAACTTGAAAGTACAGAATTAACATAATAAGTATGTATGTACCTATGTACATGTTAATTCTGTACTTTCAGAAGAAACCATTCTTAAATATTCTGTAAGTGGTAAAGAATGTGGAATCACAATATGAATGCTTTTACCCGACACCTCCAGCCACAGGCAATGTTTTACAGATGTACTCATACTATAAGTATTGTAAATACATTTCATTGTTACCATCTTCAATGTGATTTTGGAGTGTGGATGTCATCAGGGCAGGGGGGTGACAGATAATATAATTTATCCATTGTATTTTCGTTTTACGGCAATGATCATTAACGCACAAGGCAACTACTACTACAATACATACATCATTTATCCATTCAATAATTTTAAACTACATTCATTAGATTGATTCTGTGATTTAATTTAATTTATACATACGTACGTACCAATTTCCTCATTGTTGTCTATTGTACTCGTTGCGACAGTCAAACTCATTTTCGCTTTCAATATCAAAAGTCCAAGTATTTCTTTCACAGTTGAAGGCACAACAGAAGTATTTTATATCATTTGTTTTTATTTTCAGTATCAATCAACAACTCCGCACTGTTAACACGATATCAAAAGTCGTCTTTTTTATCTTATCTAAATGAAAGTTATCATTGCAGACAATGATATAACAAAAAATATTGTGTTAAAAGATGTGCGCGCGCGACGAGGGCGATTGGTAACTTTTACTCAGCTTTGTGAGAAAGGTATTTAATTTTAAAATATAAGGTTGTTATCTAACTCAAATAGAAAATGCCCACGAGATTGTTTCAGTTGCGTCACAATAATCTCCGCTGTTGTATTTTTATATGTTAATTAGGTAGTGCAGTGCACTTATCTACTAACAAATACGGATAAAATATTTGATGATCACTTTGAAACCTCCTTTGAAGTCTCCTCTTATGTTGAAACACACTTAAAGGGGAATGTAATGTGTTAAGTTTAGGCATGGGAGATAGATAGCGGTAAACTAGATGAACTGGTACAACCGGGCTGGATTCACCGTTAAACTGTCTCACAGAGGCGCCATTAACAAAATTAGTATCTCCACAATGCAATTCCACAATTAAGCCATAAAATCGTGACAAGATCTGCAATAAACTCAATAAACAATAGCTACATTTATCAAGCCCTACATTCGTTTATCATACATAAAAATAAGACTTATTACTGACATACGTTAATGATTCTGCGAAATGTTTCAGAGTTTTTATCGGCTACGGCAAAGCCAATAGGAGGAGTACGAATATTCATCTAGTAATCAGTATCAGAATGCGTAGGGTAGTCTAACATTATTTGACGAAAAAATCGATATTTACTCAAGTAGTCATATTATTGTAAGCATTCATAAGTGTTTAATTTAAGCAAACGTGATTCTCAATATTTTATACTGGCTTTCGGCCCGCGGCTTCGCCCGCGTTGACATCGTTCATGGTGCTGGGCGCACGCATCATTACGTTTTTGTTACGCCCGGCCAAAGGTTAATCCACGGGAAACGTGAATAAACAGAAGACTGATTTCATTTGATTTTGATTTGACTGAACGCTAAATACAGTATTTCAGAAATATTTGCAAGTACATATATTGAATGAAGGAAAAGGGATGCTCCATACTATTTTAACTTTCATATAATTCTTATACATATTTCAATTCGTTAGGGGATGAATTTTCAATAATTATTTTTAAGTGATTGCCTACGTCAACAAAAGTATTTATAGTGTTTGTTAACGATCTATTCCCAATGCAGTGGCATGGGTCTCTTCCCATATCTCGGGAAGGTTAGGCCATACTCCACACACAGGGGCCAAGTCAGGTTTGATGGAGGTTGTGGGTCTAATTGCCAACATAATCTTAGAAGTTTTCAAAATGCTTATAAGGCCTTCCGAAATGCTTTAACGACTGCCATCTAGTAATAGCACCAACAGCTTAACGTACTCCACGAAGACGCAAACGGTAGAGATAAATGCCACTAATAGTCAAACATATCCTGGTCATGACCGAGTCTGTAGTCAGTTAACCTGCATGATCGACGCGACCACGCATGTCCTTTATGTCACTGACATAATCCAACACATTGTATTGTGACAAATTGTATTGATCGACGTGCCGTGCTTTTTCGCGGAATATTGACTACTATAGGTATATGATATGACGTTACATAAAATAAAATTGTCTTGTAGGATATCCAATGAAAAGTTTTAAATCGATAAATACAGGGTGTTAAACAAAGTGCGTTTGAGATATTAAGGGGTTACTCAGAATCAAGTACTGAATACAGGAAAAATAAAAAATAAATTCGATCTTCAACTAATTTTTCAGTTACCCATTCAATCCATACTAAATCTGAATAGTGAATCAAATTCCAATTCTTGATTCACTATTCAGATTTAGTATGGAAACTGAAAAAAAAAAGTTGAAGATCGGATTTTTTATATATTTTCCTATACAGTAATACCCCGCTTAACGCGACCCCTTTTTACGCGGATTCGTTATAGTGCGATTTTTAAAATTCGCGCTAATTTACCCCGCTTTACGCGAATGCGTTGATTGGTTCATTTGCATGCTAAGTGGTGTGATTGCATTGACCAATAGCAAACCGTAACTGCTCTTTAATTGAAAAACGATTGACGGTTGACTCGCCGGTAACTCCAAAGATAGGAAAATAGTTTTTAGAATTTTGCAAGAGCGCAAACAAAATGCGACACAAAAAACCTTAGACAGCTATTTTTCTAAAGTGCGAAAAAAAAGTGCAAGTGATTAATATTTTGTGACAATTTTCTCTAACAAAAGTACATTGATTTATATTTTAGCTCGTTATTTGTTTGTGCCCCGTTATGCGCGAATTTCGCTTAACGCGATTTTGTCTGGAACGCATCACTCGCGTTAAGCGGGGTATTACTGTATAAATTTCCTATATATTTTTTATAGGTATGTATACTTGATTCTGATTCTGAGTAACCCGTTAAAATCTCAAACGCACTTTTTTAACATCTGTATAATATGGATTTCTAAAAAAGTTTCTGTATACATAATACTTATATACCTGAACATAATACAGTATTCAATCCAAAAAAATATATTATTAAGCTTCTAACATTATTTGTATTCATAATAAAAAAATAAAAATTGTCGTTGGCTTGCTATACTTTTTTAAGTAGCCATTTTTTTGTCCTAAAAAAGTGACAGTTTTCAAATTCATTTTTTTAGTATACCAGCTAGCATGAAAGTAAATTACTAGAATGAAGTAAGCTGGATATAGAAAAGCTACATAATAAGATGGAAGCGATGATTTGACAAGGTCACTTTCGATATTTTCTGACTTGTCCCACCAGACGGTTCACCCTAAAAATATGATTTAATAAGGTATAATTCTACTCAGCGCAAGTGCCGCAAGTAAAAAAAAGTTTTACGTCAGGGATTATTTAAAATATATATTAGGTATAACAAAACTTTAATTCTGCTTTCAACTCGTTAAAACATTACAAGCGTTATCTGTATTCTGTATATACAGAAACAGTGGATAATGGCTTGTGGTTTGACTAGACTAGAGAAACTTTATTTACGTACTATCACGCGGTTAAACAAATTGCAACACAAAATAAGAAAACGTACGAATACCTATAGCCGCAACACTAAAAACAACTTTCACGTGGAAACGTAAGTATTATCGCAAAACGTACCTAAGTATTAATAAAACCATGGGTAGGTACGGCCTTGCAATATAATGTAACAGTAGAAATAGTAAAGCGTTATTTGCCCTATTAATAATACAATAAGAACGTGTTCAGGTTTCAGATAGGTCCTAGACGTGTACTTAGTGTCAATTAGGGCTGAGATCAATGTGCCTTCATTGCAGTGAACTACGCAGCAGCAGCACAAAGAGAAACTCGCCATCTCGTTATACAACAGCTTCTATATTACGACACAATGAATTCAAAATACTGTGAAACTAGCATTTTTTTACCTTTTTTAATGGAGCTTAATAATAATGTGGGTAGGTAACAACTAACAATACAATATTATACCTAATACTTGTTACGCAGACATCGAAGTCTAAAAGTCATACATTCACCACGCTATCATTAGCAATTTTACGAGAACTACTCTTTCACACAAACAAGATGTAATAAATATTTAAAAATATATATAGGTATATATCTAATAACAGTCGTATTTTTCCATGTATATTTTATCCTTAAAGAATTGATGCTAAGGTCATTTGAAGGTTTTGTGTTGTTTGAACAAACGTTTTAATTTCATCGCACGTAACATAATTTACATTTGTCTAGAATAAGGACACATATGCAACTACATCAATTATGAATGCAATCCACATCAATCATGAACCGAAAGTATCCAACCAGTCCCGTGCGCATTTTCTCTTTTTTCCAATAACAAGATTTTGGATCACAACTTTAGGCATACAGTACTGTAAGCCTTTGCTAGAATGAGTAACGATGCAAATATCAACTTTAGGAAATACTAATAAAATAAAATATGGGAGTGGAAACTATACGGCAGTAAACAATCACTCGCGCAGGTATTTATCGGAGCGAGCCCGGCTAGCGCGAGTGGCACGTCTGACGCCCGCGCAGCACAGCTGATCTACTGTTTACTGCACCACCTTGTCGACGACTCACTGCTCCCAAAGCGATTTAAGCGACCGTTCTGCAGCCTCTACAAACACTTTACCAGTTTAGTTCAGCAATGAAACCGCTATTTTGCCGTAGTGCGGCTCAAGCTAAACAGTAATCGACCAGGATGATATCACCTTCAGTATAATAGGTCCATCAATTTATTGCGTAGGTAGGTTAAAGTGAGGCCTGTTTTTAGTGTTTGCGTATGAACACATGAGCATAACACGGAACATTTCAACCGACTATCGTTAAATAATAAACTCGAATGTTGGCAAGAATCTAAGTTTCTATACATATGTACAGAATGTCTTGTTATTCGGTGAAAAGCGGCAAAATATTCATTTCGATGCATCTTATAAAGCTTCACAAATCCTCTCAAAATCTAATCGAATATTCAGTAAATATAATTTTATTATAATTCTTTTTATCACGGAAAAGTCAAGGGTTCTCGGAGGAAAAATAGTAAAACGGCTTATTTGAAACATACAACATAAGTATGTACTTAGAAATACGTTATGTTAAATGTTAAATGAGGGCTGAAGTGTGAGCAGAGGACCACGCACGACCTGATGTGAGAACATAAAGAAATGGGCCGCAATAAAGGACTTAGCCACTCTGCAGGATGGCTAAGGAGAGGGAGGGGTTCTACAAGTTGATCGTCGATATCTGATATGGGGCCCGAAAAGAAGAACTGAACATTCGAGTTTTTTCACCCGAGAATTCTGAACTGTCCCCACAGAAACGTGAGAGACCTGTGCCTCTGGTACGGCTCAATTTATTAAGGTGATGAAACTGGTAGTATTTGACAGATAAGGCAAATCCAGTACAATCAATACAATATCTTATGATATCATTCATCACCACGTGAAATCAAAAAACTAAGAAAGAATTATAATAAGATGAAAGAAAGAAAGAAAAAAAAACGAGATGAAACCTTCACTATTATATACAGGGTGTAAGGGACAGGTTTCCGAAAACTTTAAGGGCTTGCTCAGTAGACGAAACTGAACAACTTTCCACAATAATTTTTTTCAGGAAACGAAAAAAAAATTCGGCTTCTCCATACAAACTGTCCAATCAAGATTATAATTTTGTATGGAGAAGCCGATTTTTGTTTTCGTTTCCTGAAAAAAATTCTTGTGAAAAGTTGTTCAGTTTCGTCTACTGAGCAAGCCCTTAAAGTTTTCGGAAACCTGTCCCTTACACCCTGTATATCATATTAGAATTGTACCAGGCTATCATACGGCATCATCGTGCTCTTCACTCCACACAATCTAAGGGATCCCGTGTGAACTGAGACTCGGGTCTTTTAATTTATCTTCAATTCGATGTGTCAGTACCGCTCTTTAGTAAATCTAACAAAGTGTTTTTATTTATTCAATATACGTCTACTTATCGAAGTATATTTTCGATTTCATAAATAGGACATTATGGTACTAGTGTGTAACATTGGTGATTACCGTCGAGGCGCCATTGAGACCCGAGCCGTAGGCGAGGGTGTTAAGAGAGCCAAGGACGGTAATCATCAATACACACGAGTATCATACGACGTTTTTCAACACACTTGTGAATAAAATAACAATAAAAACTCATTTCAACAGTGAAAACGAGTTGTGAATAATGCATAGGATTTGCGCCTATTCTGCCACGTACAAAATGGGGAATTTAAAGTTTTCTTTTATTACAGAGAAAACAAAAGTTATATTTGAGTGAAAGTTTTATTTATTAAACACGTACGAGTTAAAATTATCTATTTAAATAAGAAGTTGCATGAAATGAGCAAGCAATAGGAACATTAATTTATTTGTTCTATTGAACACGATCTTTTTTTTTGAATAAAAACTTTTTTAAGAACAAAGCAACTCAACCAATAAAATTAAAAAAAAATCTATAACTCACTAGTGAGTTATAGCAATGAAAAAGTCACAGTTTGATTATGGGTGTCATTCTGTGCCTAATTGCGGTGACCATAGAGCCACTTTATGAGCAAGTGTGTTGAAAAAACTATTATTACAACCATGAGGTACAGGCAGCAGTTTTTATAGAAAAGACCGAACGGTATCTCCGATGCGTTGGTCATAATAATTATCCCTCCTTTTGTGACCATATATCGACGACAACTGTTCCATTGCATAGTTGGGTACTTAATAATAATATTGTAATATCCAAGTAAAATTATTTAGTTATTTTAACTCCTTGTCAGTGATCGGTATTAAGTATACTGCAAAACAAAACAATTAACACATTATAATTTAGGGATGGGCCAAAGTTCGCTTCTACATATTTCCGAATTTCGGCAGCTGAACCAAACTTCGGTATTCAGCCGATTATACAGGACAGGGTGAAATTGAAATCGTGGAACAAATACATTACAAACAATTTATAATTATTTCGTATATATTGAAACATTGTATCACATACTTCAAAAGATGCATAAATAACTTTGGATTTTTGACATTGGGACTTGAAGTTGGCAGCCAACCCGATAACTATAACTAACTAACTATAGCCAGCGCGTACGGCACAGTGACAATGGGCTTGGCTCCAATCTAAATGCATTCATGCAAATGTTACATAAAAACAACCGCGGGATGTGTTTTACAAGTCTTGAATTGAACATATGTTATGTTAGGAAACGAAACGTTTTTGTTAGGTACGATAATAAACTTAGCATACTTATTTATTTTCCCCGCCTTATACTTATATTGCTTTTGTAAAACCGTAAAAACATGTTTTATTATTTTTTTCATTCACCGGAAAATAAAAATAAAATATTTTACTCAATTACATCTTAAAGTACAGGCTTTTATATTTTCTCCCAAGACAAACACGCATAAAATGGGAAGAACTTCTCATAAAAATAGATCACGTTGATTAAACAACTTTTTATGGCGAGTTCATGAAGAACATTGAAGAAGCGACAGATAACAATAAGAAAACTAATAAAGTTTCAATCTGCATATCACAAATACACTATCAGATCAGATGTTTCTAATTCTCTTCTAGTTTAGTGCATGACGTTTTTTCTGTTGTTACATCTCTAAACTTCACACTAGATGATGTCATAGAGCGCAGTTATATGTATTTATCACCAATAATAGTGATAATCAATTTAATAATTTTCTATACACCTGTTCTGCAATACATACAAAGATCGCCATTTGTAGTGTTTGTATCTCCAATAGGCGAACGAATAAATACCTAATTCAATATTACAATGCATTCATGTATACGTTGCGTACCTACTCGCCATGTTTACTTGGTCTATTTAGCTACGAAATGACAAGGACTAACCCAAATATAATATGCAGTATTTGCAATGTGCGACAAACTGCGTGTTAAAAAAATATACAGAATGGGATTTTTTTTTAAGTACATTCAGAATTGATTCCAGAATACAGGAAAATACTAAAAACGTAATCACGATTTTTTTTACACTAAACTCGATGTGAAAATTAATTTCTGAGGTCTTAAAATTTCAAACGTACATTTTTTACAACCTGATGATTTTACATTCATTTCAATTATTCACAATAGAAGAAAACGACGGGATTTCGGCGGTACTGAGGAAACCCTTACGTATACACGAACCTACGCCATACATTGAGTATTCTGTGGCCATACTTCATCGACTTTACTTTGATTTAATCGACCATGTAAAAACAGTTTATCTAACTTCAAAATATTAGCAGTCTAAACCTACTAAAAATAAAACGTTTGTAATAAGAACAGTGAAACATAAAAAAAGTGACGAGTGGCGTCTACAAGCTACCGCTACCCACACTTTCGGGTTAGCGCAACCGTTCCGCTTTCGTTGGCAGAAATAGACAGAGAGGAACTGCGGCGGGTGTGGAGTGGCCAGCGGCGCGTGCGCATAATGCCACTTCCGGGACCAACTCCACACTGTCACACTTGTTTAATCATACAGCCATGCCAGGCGCTATTATTATGTGTAATCGTTCATTTAAACAGACATAAGTAGATATGAGTATATATTTATTTGGATGAAACATAAACTGTTTAAATCACACATTCTTTTTACGTTGCCGCAGTCGGATTTCTTCTTCACAGACGGGGTGTAAAATACTCTCTCAAAACCCTGTTTGAATGTTTGTAGTATTAATTGTCGGATTGTCTGGAGGGGTTTCAGCATTAAGAAATCTAAAGCAGAAAGAAACTGAAGAATTGGAAAAACTGATTTGTGATTTTCAAATACGTTGCACTGATTGAGTAAAAAAAGCTCACAATACATAGGCGACTCGACTGCGGCGGAGTTCAAATCAAATGACGATTCCATCTTCGAACAAGTGAAGACCACGCGGAAAGAACAAGGAATGTCAGTTAATATTTTCTATTTTAGTCTTAAAGTGTTTACGAGAAAGTCGATTTTCTCGTAAACACTTCTGACATTCCTTGTTCTTCCCGCGTGGTCTTTAAGTAAGCTCAATGTGAAGTCAACATTTACTTAAATAAAAACATTTTGACTTTGATTTTGTTGCCCACAACCTCACAGTAGCTGTACACAACATGTAATTTATAAATACGCTCCTGTGGTAAGCCAAATCCATTACCAGGCTGAAGGTCTGAAGTTAACCTTGATAGCCACCGCGACTACGGAGTGCAACATAAGTAATGGTGATTGGAAACCGGCCGTAATCGGAGTGCGGACGTCGCGGTCGCGAATGGCGACCACCGCACACGCATTCTCCGCATGTGTGACGGAAATCAAGTACAGGGTGATACTCGTAAGTAAAACATAATAGAGAATAAATTACTTAATGAAAAAACTGGATTCTCCAAACAAAGTAGGTCGTCCCAAACATAGGTTGTCTAGAAGAGATTAGTTACAGCCATCGACTTCACATAATATAATTAATGTGACATCAACAATAATTACAGCAATACAACCACCAACCTATACATCCCATAGTATGACTTGTAATGTTATTATTTACCTTTCTGGGCAGCTCTTAAAACTCTTTTCATTCAGATTTTTACATTAAAAGTAAATAAATGAAATAAATATAAGATGATCGATTTGTATAAGATGTTCATAATTTTTTACGAAGCCCTTTGAAAATATGATAACTAAAATGAGGCGTCGATCGATTGAAATTATACAGATAATTAATTTGCCACTTTTTCCAATGCTCGCTGTATGTAATATAAAATTCTGCGTGTCTTGGGTGGTGGCTGGTGGTGGTGGGGGTAGACTGGCCTTCTGGGGTGCTGACTGGAAGACTGGATTTCATAATGCTCGCAGCAGGGTTCCATGATATATGTATATCCTTGATATAAGTATATCATTATACCACGATAGATATCATGATATTTATTTTTGGATATATGTCATTGATATATAGGGTCCTTCTGAAATACCTGAAAAAAATTTAACAGTGGCTTCTACTCATGAAACTGAACAACTTTCCCCAAGACTGATTGATTATAGGTTCCTTGGGAAGTTGTTCAGTTTCATGAGTAGAATGCGTGGTTAATTTTTTTCAGGTATTTCATAAGGACCCTATATATCAATGACTCATTTTACAAATACACACATAAAACCTCGTTTTTACTCCAGGCGCGGACATAGCCAAAAACTTTGGGGGGAGGGGGGGGTCATATAAATAGTAGGGTCGAGAAAATTAGAGTAAATTGCACAAAATATTTTAATTTTGCTCAAAACACAGTAATGTAATTTAAAGTGTCTCAGATTATCTGCATTTTTATGAACTTTTATGCAAATTTTACGCTCTCTTCTGCGTGTCCCTCTACTAATGTAATTAACGAGGCAGGAGAGTCAACCAACCTACGCGTAGCGTAGCGAGCGCGAAAATTTGTAATTTATAAAATTAAACACTTCAATTTCCCTGCATTTTCAGGAAGTTTTAGTTTAATTTAATACCCTCTTTTGCACTCCAGTAATTTAAGAAGGAGCAGAGGTTATTGTCCTATTTATAAAAAAGACTTTTAAATTATTTAAACAAAAACCTCAGTTTACCTGCAATTTTAAAAAGTTTTATCAATTTTACGCCCTCCTTTGCATGTCGCTCCAGTAAAATAATTTTATAAGGCAGTACAATTAATCTTTAGTTGTATATACAGGGTGATTGGTAATTCAACGTGATCCTTCAAAGGGGTAATACTAGAGGTCATTTGCAACAAATTAAGTCCAGTTAACCAGGGGTCAAAAATGTATGGTTACTGAGATATTACTGTTTTTAGATTTATTTGTAATTTTCTACCTTGTTACCACAAACAATTAATTATGAAAAAACCATCACACCGTTTAGATTAAATTGATACTTTTTTAAAAGCTGAGAAATGAGCATTTGCTTTGAAAAAAAATCCTTGCCCAAAACTCACATAGTCTCAAAAATAAACGGTCTTAAGTTGCATAAAAATAATATTTTGTATAAATTTTCCATAAGTAATTGAGTATTACTAGAAAAAAATGTAGTGAACTTGGCGTACAAATTAATGACAAAAGTTCCTTGTTTCATAAGCTTTCTAAAAAGGTACAAATGTTACCAACTTTTGAAAAAAAAAATTCAATAAACCATACAAGTAACACATTTTTTCCATACATATCCTGCACGGTGCCGCCCTCTCTTTTATTCGTGTCCTGCGTGACTCGTGAGCTTAACATGATTCTATAATTTGTAGCAATCTTCGCGACAGTTCGTGGACACGAACTCGCACAGTTTCCAACCAGATGGTTAGTTCGTGCGGACAGTATTCGTTAAATAATAGTTAATATTCTTATTAATGCCTCCGACATGGCTTAACGACTGCCATCTAATGATAGCAGCCGGTGCCAATGGCTTAGCGAGCCTTGCGAAGCACGGAAACGGTCGAAATAAATGCCACTAACAATAAAAACCCATCCAGGGTTTGACCGTGTCTTTAGTCAGTTAACCTGCGTGATCGATGAGACCAAGCAAGCCACACTGAGCCACGATCGCTTCTATGTTCATGCTGAACAAGCGTCCCAAAACAACGCATATCAAAATTAAAAGTGTTTAAACGTAGTTTTAGTCAATTAACAAGGATATCAACTATTATTTAACAAATACTGTGACTTTTCTGTACGCACGAGCTAACCATCTGGTTGGAAACTGTGCGAGTTCATGTCCACGAACTGTCGCGAAGATTGCTACAAATTATCGAATCATGCTAAGCTCACGAATCACGCACGAGACGAGTAAAAGAAAGGGCGGCACCGTGCAAGGAAATGTATGGAATAAATGTGTTACTTGTTTGGTTTATTGGATTTTTTTCAATCCCGTGCAAAAGTTGGTAACATTTGTACCTTTTTAGAAAGCTTCTGAAACAAGGAACTTTTGTTATTAATTTGTACGCCAAGTTAACTACATTATTTTCTAGTAATACTTCATTACTTATGGAAAATTTATACAAAATAATATTTTTATGCAACTTAAGACCGTTTATTTTTGAGACTGGGTTAATTTTTGGGCAAGGATAATTTTTTTCAAAAAAAGCGCTCATTTCTCAGCTTTAAAAAAGGTATCAATTTAATGTAAACGGTGTATTGGTTTTTCATAATTAATTGTTTTTGGTAACAAGGTAGAAAATTTCAAAAAAAATCTAAAAACAGTAATATCTCAGTAACCATACATTTTTGACCCCTGGTTAACAGGACTTAATTTGTTGCAAATGAACTCTAGTATAACCCCTTCGAAGGATCACGTCGAATTACCAATCACCCTGTATATAAGAAAGCGTAAGCGATTTCTTTCATAAAATAGAAGAACCTCTTCTTCTTGTTGGTTCACTTTTGGCAGAATGGTCTTAGTCATCATGTCGTAGAAGAACCTATGGCCCTGTTAATCTAAAATTTTAAGCAGGTTAATTATTTATTAAATATTCGGAAATTTACGATGTATTTACAAGGATTAGTCAGATTTATTGATATATATCAAAAATGCATATATATCCGATATATATCATAAATATCAGATATTTTGATATTTATAATAAATATCGCATATTTTCGAACCCAGGCTCGCAGGTATGGTAACTTTTTACAGAAGAAAAAAAGAAGATGGAGATTAGGATAATACGTATATTATTTACTTCAAATTTCAAGACAACATGGAATTGTATATATAAGGTGCTACTTTATTAGTGCCCGATATTTTAGTCAGTGCTCCTACTCCTGATTCTGATCAACTTTCCCCAAGGAACCCATAGTCAAATCGCAAAAAAATTTTTGGGCTCTTCATACAAATTTGGCCGCTCGGGCTGATCGATATGTATGAAGAGTCCAAAATTTTTTTTTCGATTTCACTATGGGTTTTTTGGGGAAAGTTGATCAGAATCAGGAGTAGAAGCACTGACTAAAATATCGGGCACTAATAAAGTAGCACCTTATATATGTATGCGTATATAATAATAATAGTATGTTTTACGGAGTCCTAAATTCTGGGGGTTAATAAGTTTTATTTCGTCGCTAGAAGAGTGCGAGTCTATGTCTGGGGACAGGCGGCTGACATTGAAACCATTTTTATTTTCCAAATAAAAAGGCCAATCCGCTCAAGCTACCGGATGGATGCCGGGAATACATTTAAAGAAATCAATAGTTTTACTGTTCCTAGTCAATTTATAAACGAAACCTTGAAAAAACAGTGACAGACACAATTTCAGTCAAGAACTATTAATAACATTACATTTAATTCAATTCAAAATGTTTTTTATTTAAGAAGATGTTGTACATATACCTTACTTTTAAATCATCATTTGTTATAATGTTGACTATTCGAGACTGAATAATGAGTCCTTAACATGTGTAAGATTCTATAATAAAATAAAAATGTAAGTATGTACATACTTTGTCTGAAAACAATTCAAAAAGCAGGTTTAAAAAAATCTGTGTACTAATTGATTATGTCAGTGACAAAGATATATGGACATGTATAGGTCCATCTATAACTGTATGACTATCTATCTATCTATCAGCCGAAAGACTTCCACTGCTGGACAAAGGCCTCCCCCAAGGATTTCCACACCGACCGGTCCTGTGCGGCTCGCATCCAGCGGCTTCCTGCAACCTTTACCAGGTCGTCGGTCCACCGAGTCGGGGGCCTGCCCACACTGCGCCTTCCGGTGCGCGGTCGCCATTCGAGAACTTTACTGCCCCAACGGCCATCTGTTCTACGAGCTATGTGCCCTGCCCACTGCCACTTAAGTCTAGCGATTCTGAGAGCTATGTCGGTAACTTTAGTTCTCCTACGTATCTCCTCATTTCTGATTCGATCACGTAGGGAAACACCAAGCATAGCACGCTCCATCGCCCTTTGGGTGACTTTGAGCCTTCTTATAAGGCCCATAGTAAGCGACCATGTCTCGGATCCATATGTCATCACTGGCAACACACACTGGTCAAAGACTTTAGTCTTGAGGGACTGCGGTATTTTGGACGTAAAGATATTGCGAAGCTTCCCGAACGCTGCCCAGCCGAGTTGGATTCGACAATTGATCTCTTTCTCGAAGTTGGACCTACCTAACTGGACTGTTTGTCCCAGGTATACATATTCGTCAACAACTTCGAGTGTAGAGTCTCCAACCTTCAGAGGAGTGGGTGTAACACGGACGTTTGACATGATTTTCGTCTTATCCATGTTCATTTTAAGACCCACTTGTTGGGAGACTCTACTAAGTCCTTCGAGCATTGCGCCTAGGTCTTCCAAGGTCTCAGCCATGATCACGATATCGTCAGCAAATCGAAGGTGAGTGATGTACTCGCCATTGATGTTAATGCCGAGTCCTCTCCAGTCCAGAAGCTTGAAAACGTCTTCCAGTGCAGCGGTGAACAGTTTCGGAGATATAACGTCTCCCTGTCTCACCCCACGCTGCAGCCGGATAGGTTTCGAATTCTGATCCTGGAGGTGGACCGACACTACCAACTGTATGACTAAAATTATAAAAGAAAAGATTTTTTTAAGAACGTGTTGAAGCGACTTTCTTTTAGCCTCGAAATTCTTCTCGCTTCGCTTACACTTCACGAAACGTTGAGTGTACAAGTTCCGCGTGATACTTACTTTTTAATAAGTAGAAAAAAAAATTTTTGTTTATGGAATAACTGACTGTGAACCGATTTTAACGATATTTTTTTTATAAGATAGGTAATGACTCCCAGATTGCACCATTTGAATTGTATGAGTATTAAAATCGGTTCAGTATTTTTATAGCAAATGAAAAAAAAAAATATATGAGAGGTGGCAAACGAGCAGACGGATCACCTGATGGGAAGGGATTGATTGAGTGGTTCATAATTGTAGTTGCTAAGATTGAAGGCGGTTGTTTTTAACGCGTCTGGAACTCCAAAATACGTCACCTAAAGCAATATCCATATCCTTACGTACTTCCGTCTATTCTATGCCATGTATGTGTTCCATTTGGTTTATGACCTTATTTCGATTAATTGGATTAAGATTTAGATTAACGTTTATTCAACATCTTCGTTTGAAATCGATACTAGCTTACGTTAAGAAGATTAACTAAATACAAACTTACGTATATCTATGGACGCAAATATGATTGATATGTTAAATATATGTTTATAGTTATACACATAGAATTCTCATAATCATCAGTGATTATTCACCACCATCATCATCTAATTTTGTCCTACAACTTTGAAAAAAAATTAATAAACATTGTGTTTTTTTACAAAATTTGCCAAATAGCTGTTTAAATTGTAAGAAGAGTTGTTTTTTTTAAATTCTCTGAGAAAATTACATAAGGCGTATTAAGAAACGGCGAATTAATTTCGCACACTATTATTCGGATTATAGTATCTTTGAATTATGATAGGTTTGAAAGCTGGGAGGAAGCGGGACGCTGGTAATGACGAAAGCTTATTTGATTATTACAATTTAGGTAAACACTAAAAAGCAACACATACAGAGGCGGCCGCCGGGCGGTCCGAAAGCGGGCGCCGCGCGGTTTTGGTGTGAAGGGTTTCATAGTAATCCGAACATTACAAAAAATACCGTTCCCGGAACGCTTTCGCACCGCCCCGAAGCCGTCTCTGTGTGTTGCGCTTAAAGGTGCGGTGCGGTTAGACGACGCGCGGTACCGCATTCCGAGCCTCCACTCCATTCTCCATTTGTCAGTTCATCACTTCAGCAGGATCACGAAGCACGTCAAAATCAGTGCGTCTGATTCTGTATAATGACGTGTGACATTTTTCACCTCTGAGTCTGAATTTTTCACTGATTTTTGGAGTCATTTTCCGCATTATATTAAATTACCTATTAACAAATTGTCTAAAGGTACTGTACCTATTAATTCCTTGCCAAAATACAGTCGAGTGAATAACTAGATTTACGAAGATACTGACCTCTCACGTCCCGCTGCAGGGAGAGCGACAGAGAGCCGCCGGCCAGGGCCGCCTCCAGGAGGCTCATATGCTCGCGGCACCGCGCAGCCAGCTCCGTCTGCGCGGGAAAAGCCCACAATGCAAATATACATCGACTCGCTCAGCCCATAGTAGAAGAATGGATGGTACTCAACTTGACGTCATATTGTCAAAGTAATCAATTCCAATAATTGGTAATCAGGTACAACAGGATTTACTCAAGAACAGTGCCAATATTTTATTTATGAGTATTAGTATTTTTTAGAGAACTAAACTAACTTAAACATCTGCGAATGTTATTTTTCGTTGTCACCATTATTCCCTGAGATGTTTTCAGTGTGTAAAAGTACGTTGTTTATATAATACATAATTTTCTAAAAAAGCTGCATAGAAAAGTAATGTTGCAGTTGTGTTTTTAGCCGTCAAATGTATGTAGCGCGATATTTTATAAATGTTTTACTTATATGCTGTGCATGAAGAAAGTTTCACAAATATGGAGATTCTAAAAATGTTTCTTGCAAAATTTTTAAAATTTCATACATATTGAGAAAAAACATGACACATGCTGTTGTATTTATTAACTTTACTGAAACTGTGATCTATGCTCATTGTATCGAAATGTAAATTCATGCACGAGTTTGAAACGAGATCAGACCATAACTCACAGTTTGACAGCTCACAGTTGATTACCATCCTTCTTGTACCATATTATCTATATAGCTATCCTCGGTGCAGCCTAAGCGAATTTTGGTGCAGTTTTATAATATTTCATTCAAACAGAATTATATAGCTATCAAATGTTTACTGTTAAATAAGTATAATCTAACTCACTCTCTATTTCAAGTAAGAGTCACCAAACACTCGTCACTAAATGCAGTGCAATGCAAACTCATACATACAAGGAACACTTCATTTCCACTTTGTAATTAAGTAAGTACCTAATGTAGTTTTTTTACAAGATTTTTTATATAAAATGTTTCAAAAGTGTTATAAAATTAATATGCCAAGCACACACATGTTATTTAGGAAGAAGCCCAATCTTGAAAAAAATAACCTTTTCCCTATCTTCTATAAAGAAGCAAGTATATTAATTTTTAATTCAATTGAAGTTGATAGAGAAGGGTGTTAATTGACTGAAACTCCATATTTAATTTTCAAACTGATACATTTATTCCTTGTTAAATTACAGAAATCACAAATTTTTAACAAAACGTTAAAAAAACGATGTTCAATTAACAGCCTAACCCTAGTCAACATAAAGTGAGTACACAACGAGGACTGTGCGGAGTTCAGTCAAACGCATAGGGTCAGCAGACCTCCTTCCTACCTGTGGACACTAGGCACCGAATTAAACTTTAGGCCACGGGATTGATTTTACACATCCTTAATCAATCTTTACAGCTAAAAAAATACATAAAATAAACCTATATCACTCAATGACAAGATTTCTGTTTCTGTTTGAGGTATGCATCTATCCTGGCCGCATGTGAGCAGGTGTTAAGTTCACATAGATAGAGAACGTGTTTAAAAAAAGGTAATTATTAATTATGTTAAACTGAATATTGCGTAAAGCAATACATAAGCATATAGATTGCGAGTAACAAATAACCCCTCTATACGAATGATGTACGTATAGATAAAATAGATAAGCTCTTTTCACTTTTGTGTTGAAAGAGTTATTATATCCGTATTACACCTAATGTCCGCGATTATTTCTACTCGATTTAAAATCTGTTATCACTGGATATATATAGTATGGTATAATAAAAATAGCACTGCATCGTTTGCTTGTTAAATACTTAAGTTAATATATTTAGAATTTTATAGTTAGGAGACTTTAGCACCAAGTTATCACCACCAAAAAGATGGAAATAAAAAAAAACACTTCAAAATAAGCAGTTAGTAAAAAAGGTGACATTCACAAAACACGAAAATAACTGTTAGTGGGAAAACAAAATAACATGAACAAATAAAAGTAGGTTAGTTATTATGAAAATATAGGCTACGTTTGTCAGAGTTTTAGATTCAATGATAAATGCTAGTTTGTACGCACCACTAAATACTCACAAACTTGAAAGAGTTTCATTGAAAAAAGGTCTGTTAAATGATCAAGTTATTTTTTGATTTGTAACCCGACAATCGTAGCGAACTTACTGTGTATAGTATACTTACATAAAAATAAATGATAATCAATCACATAAGCCCAAGCGAAATGTCATTGTAGATGTATGTAAACTATGACTAAAATGGAAAAGGCGGCTACAGCCAGGCAAATTCGAGCACGCAAGCATGCAGGCCTCCGCGCCATCGCACACGCAGGGCCGTCGTCCTCGGCGTCCGTGTAGCTACTACTGAAATCAGTATCGTAAGTCCTTACGTAGTCGAGCGCACGCAGCACGTCGGGCGCGTGCGCGGGCGGGGCGCCGACGCCGGCGTTCGCGTCCGCGTCCGCGTCCGCGCCCGCGTCCGCGTCCGCGCCCGCGCCCGCCAGCAGCGCCTCGGCCGCCGCCAGCTGCGCGCCCGAGCGCCGCACCAGCGCGCGCGCCGCCTCCGACTCCGACTCCGAGTCGCGCCAGTTCCGCCGGCTGTGCTTTTTCGGACTCGACGATTCGTCCTCCGAATCGCCACTCTCCGTCGAACGACGACGCAACTCCGACAGAGCCACCTTTTGCAACTCAGATTCACCTTCCTTCTCCAAGTTACGACGACGCCTATTCAGAGAATCCAATATATCCGGACGATTATTGACTTCGGTGTACTCTAGGGAACTGTTCACTTCATCGCTAGTTAAGTTTGAGCTGTGGCGTCTGCGCGACAGAGCTTGAATATTGAGCAGATCGAATTCTGGCGATCGTTTGTTTTTGCGGTCGCACTCGAGCGGCTTGCGGCGGCGAACGCCGTCGTTGCTTTCGATGCTGGTGTTGTTTCTAGAGCGCTCGAGACTGTCGAGAAGAGACTTTTTGCGTTCAGCGCTCGACATGGATTTTTTGGGTTTCCTGGACGGCGTGTCGACGGGGGAGAGCCTGGCGGGGCGCTCGGGGCGGCGGGGGCGCTGGTCGGGCGGCGGGCGGCGGCGGCGCGCGGCCGGGCTGGCCGGGCTGCCGCGCGCCGGCTGCGCCGACAGGCTGGAGCAGCAGTCCGACTGCGAGTCCAGGAACGCGCGGTAGTCGTCGCCGAACTCTAGCAGCCGCCGCGCCGCGTCCGAGTCGGGCGCCTCGGAATACGGTTCCGAGTTGTATTTTTCCTGTAGACAATAAAATTTCATGTCAAGCAAATTCGAGAAAAAATACTGTACTGTCATCTTCAGGTACGCTAGCCAGTAGATATTACGCAACCGATAACAGAAGTTCGCAATATTCGCAGACGCATTGTTTCGCTTTAATTTGTACTTTATTCAAATGCTTTAATATCGCTAGTATCTTACCTGGTAGAAATCCCAAGCTTGTTCCGAAAAGGAACTGTGCTCCTCCGTGCCTGCGGTGATACTCTTGTCTATGTCCGAATCCTTGTCGATGCTGAGATCCCACAGCTGGCTGGGGTCGCCCAGGCTTAACGCCAGAAAAGTCCTCTCGCGCTCGGTGCTGCGCGCCAAGCGAGGCCGCACCGGCCCGCCGGCGGGGCCCAGCTTGAAGCTCGGAACAACCACTTCCGATTCGTTTTGATCTGGAATAGCATCGTCCTGTTCGACGCTCGATATGTGTGTCTTCTCAATACCTCTGCGTAAATTTGCAATAGTGATCAGTTGTTGTTTGATAAGCTCTTCATCGCTGTCGTTGCCTGAGGTAGACGTAGTATCAAACCTGGTAAAAAAAAGAATAAATACATTTTATTTTAACCAATCAAATGCGTTAAAGTATGCGGGAGGAGTAAATTCTGAGGCCAGTGTGTGTAAATGAAAGACCCGTTAACTGGGACTTCTACTCATCATACTGAACAACCCTGTTTTGTGACTGTGCTAAATTTTCAAGACAAACTTTGGACTCTTAGCTCTTTTTTTGGTTTTTTGTATTTCAGAAAAGTTTTAGAATAAACTTCGTTTCATTTACTTTCTTTCATGATGAGTAGAAGCCTAGTTTACATATATGTCTATAATTGAGTGACGGAGCAAGTCGCGATGTTAAACTGGGCCTTACCTATGCTTGCGGCTGGTGGCGGGATCACTGGCGGCGCTGCGCTCGTGCTTATCCTCGGTGTCGGGGCTGAGGCGGCCGCAGAAGGAGAGGCTCTTGACGAGGCGGGCGCGACGGACCGCCCCGGGGCCGCCGGGGCCAGGGCCGGGGCCGGCGGGGCCCGCGTGCCGCCGCGCCCGGAACCGCCGTCGCCGCACCCAGCACTGCTTGTCGCTCGCCTCCACGCACGACGCGCACGCCTCCGTCATCGTGTTAGTGCTCGATACGTGCCCCTGCATCGACAAACGTTAAGTTGACGCAATTTGAACGTTATATGGGTCATAAATTCTGAGGCACTAAATATTTTATTGCCTATTCTTTCCTATAGCGCATTTGATGGTCCGTTTGCCAATTTTGGGTTCAGTCGTAGGTTTGTTATTGATCATAAATGTTTTGTTGTCCGTTACATAATCAGACTAAAAAAGTTTGCAACACGTCGAAAGGAAAATTAAATATATGTACTCTCACTTTCATTAAACTACTGTAAACTCGTAACAATAATTCAACACCTGAACAAACACAGACGACGTTCGACAGTCACAATACCTGTACAGTAGTGGAGCTTCCTCGTAGCTTGGAGTTGGAATGCGGGGGCGTGGCGAGCGTGTTGAGCGCGGACTCGGAGATGGACATGTGCGCGAGGTCGGCGGCGGGCGCGGCGGGGGCGCCCGGCAGCTGCGACAGGCACGACACGGACCACGGCCGCGCGCCTCCGCCGCCGCCGCCGCCGCCGCCTCCGCCTCCGCACCGCTTCTTGCGCAGTTGCACCTGCGCGCCGATATGCTACCTCAACCGATGTGTTATACACAGTCACACATAACGATACTACAATTATTTGTGTTAGATTATATAGGCTTAATGTTTGAGGTTATTTTAATGTTAGGATAGAGCTAACATGGATTATGTAAGACTCGACTCCTGTGAAGAACTAGTGTTCATAAAGCGATGTTTGGTGTGGTGAGTTTTAGTAAAGAACAAAATCTATCCAAGGAGATTCGTCCTTTTACGACATATATATATATATACTCGTATATGTAGAAAACAGATATGTCCCCCTACCTTGGCATGGTGCGTGGGGGTGACCGTGCAGGTGGAAGTACTCATGTCCATCGAGGAGTGCAGGTTACGCTCCTCGGAAGTCAGCGACGTGTCGACTTCGCTCTCTGTCGTGTACTCGCCCGACGCGTCGTAGCTTTCCGTAGGATGCAGGTTCTAAATAAATTCATCTGTTTTAGTTTCCATAGGAAATACAAACACTAATTTCTACCTTCAAAAAGGTTGCTGTTGCGTTTTATAGACACCATGTAAACAAAATTATTGAAACCTTCTTGCACGATTGTTTTTACAAAATCTTTATGTCAAGTTGACACTTTAGAGCCTACTGTGCTTCACTATATACATTCATGCAGCCTGTGGAGAGATTACACGCAAAAGGCCTACGGGGCCCTTCGGATCCAATATAATAACGCGTTCCGGATGTTGGTGGGGCTGCCTCGCTTCTGCAGCGCATCAGGCATGTTTGCAGACGCGCACGTATACTGCTTTTACGCATCCTAAAAATGATAGGGGACAGGTTTGACTGCCCCTATATGCATCATTGTTGTGGGCTCCATGTCCCTAGCACAGTGTAGAATGTGAATGTTATTTAATTTATGATACTAACATAGTTTAAGTAATTAACTAACACTTTAGTCCTGGTTACTTTGAATAAAAACTTTTATTTATTATTATGGGCTTTACATGCATATTTGCATAAACACAGGTTAAGAGACGTGATAGGTATTCCCTATTGACAAGCACCTTGAAAATCTTTCTCAAGAAATTGACACTCTAGATTAGTCTAGATAACATAAGTATACTGAAAAATTATTCGGAATAATTCAGTCCAGCAGTCAAAAAATGTTTTACGTATCAGCTGCGTGTAAGTAGTATCTTTCTAAGAAACAGTTATAAGCATATCAGTTACCTGATGTGCATCATTTTTTTCATCGTTGCTCTGGTTCAACCATTCCTTTATTCTCGACATCTTGGCTCGGCTAACACTATTCCCTTCCTCTTCAAACATGTGCGGTTTCATGTTTCTGGACCCTTTCTTCTTAGACATGTGCTGCTGGGCCTGCTTCTGGACCAGCTGCTCAGCCTGGTTGACGAGTCGCTCAATATCCTTGCAACGAGTGTTTTGGTCCACACGTAAGAGGTCTGGTGTTGACGACTCCAATTTGGGGGACGGCTGTTTGTCCTGTCTTTCCTGTTTCTCGTCTAAAGGTAATTCACATTGTATTTCCACGGATGACGTCATTAAATCTGTTGAATCTTCATTCGCCACTTTGGCCCCAACGACGTAAGTCCATTCCTCTTCAGAGGATTCGTCTTGAGACTTCTCGTCAGTTTCTATCATCTGTCGGTCCGAGTCAGTGTCATGGTGTCTGAAGTAAAACGTGGCACAGTTCTTAGATTTGCGATCGGACTGGTTGAATTTTGAAGTGTCGATTGGTTTTTTTCTTTTCACTACATTGGGTGTAATTTTATGTTGATCTTCGCGAATCGATCGTTCATGTTTCGCGGAGATGTGAGCGTCCGAGCCTGTAACGATGAGTAGGTAACTAAGAATAAATAATTAAATGAATGACATTATGTTTATTTGTTTGTAAACGACTGGAATTTCATAGACAATAATTGTATACTTTTGCCGAGGGGATCAATGCGTTATTGTTTTCAATTGAAATCAGTCAATGACGAAAGTGTCAGTCAGTGATCGAACGCTTGGTGTGATCTTGTTGACATAGTGAAATAGATAAAACACTATCGTAAACCACTCCCGCCTACATTAGTAATATACTAAACCACATTAGTAAGCCGCAAAGCATAAACGAACACCTTTCATTTAACCTTCAATGATCTATTAATGTAAAATAATAATAATAATAAATTTTAAACTAATATATTTGTCGTAGGTATGGTACGTAAAACTTCTTTATTAAGAAAAAACCAAGTAGACCAGCTCGAATGGTGTAAATACCTATATCTGTGTACTCTTAACATAATGAACAATATAAATAATTAACAGATCTGTATTAGTAGAGTACATTACGTAGGTTTCCGTAGTTAAGTGACGCGAGTGAGATAAATGTAGAATCTCGTTCCATCTTATGATGGGAATCTTGCTTTTGGAAAGACGAACTTTAAACAGTTAAAATAAATATCTGCTGGTTCATAAAAAGTGTTAGTTTCATTTTAAAATCTGTGAACCAATAGGTCGTTAGGACCCAATACAAAGTCGGTACTCTGCTACAAAATACCATTTTAAAACATCTTTAAAAAGTTTTTGCATTGCTCCAAAACTTCAGAAGCAACAAACGACATTGGGGTTGCAAACAACCTGAAGGCTCTCTGCGAATTCTGTAATGTTTAGTTAGTAGTAGGAGAAAGCTTTGCCGAATCCTATTACAAAATTAACCTGATCAGAAATATGTGTATCATTTCAAAAATCTTTAGATTGATGGCAGAGATTATCCCAATTAATTATTACTTTATGGAAAAGATCGAAAGCAAATAGTATGAAAGTGAAACTTCTGTCAATGTGTTTGTTTTTTTTTTATTGGAAGCGAGCGTTGAGATTTGAATATGCAGTGAAAAGTGAGTGAATGTGTAACCTTGCGTGAGAAAACAATAAGAATACAACAAAGAAGTAATAAAGACAGTACAGTAAGAATTTATATATCACAAAAATATTTGTTGTGGCTTTCGCATAAATAATATATGATTACATAAAAATTGATTGAAAATCGCTAGCGCAAGTTTCGCAGTAGACAACAGACAAAATAAATATATTTCAGCTTAATTTAGCTCTTCGCTTTGCAGATATTATTACATGTTACAAAATAGAGGGTAAGTATTATACTAAGATGTCTGGACATACCGTCGATTTGGTCTGTGACAGGCACGGTCTGATCGGTGGGCTGCGAGGCGAGGTCGCCGCAGGCGCTGGGTACGCGTCTCTCGTCCGCCATGTTGTGTCGGGTGGCACCTCGCACCGATTCCGACTCACAGTCAGACCCGAATCCGCGCCAAGTGTAAGTTAACACATAACCTTGTTCCTCCTGCAATGTAAACAATGGTTTGGTTAATAAAAAGGGTACATAGTAGGGCATGCTATTAAATGTACATGCTCTATCCTCCTATGATATGTATGTACTCGTATTATATATGTATGCCGGTATCGTATCGGGGTGTACAGTTACCAAAAATATTGTATCCGCAAGACTGACTGAACCGTCTGCCTTAGACGCGATAGGCGAATGATGATGATGACGATATTATTAAAAATGATAGACGTAAATCAACGTAACGCATAGTTATAAATTGGATTGCGTGATTCATTCTCTACTCTTTTGTTGATTTGTGGGCTTTCTATCTGTCCATCAACAATGACAGTTAAATAATAAGCCAGCAAACAATATAAAACATTAGGTATGGTAGGTGTACCTCTGAGGCGGACTGGCGGCTGTCGGCGGAATGATCGCGGCGCGCATGGGGCGGGCTGCGCACGCGGCGCGGCGATCCCCGCCGGCTCAGGCGCGGCTGCTTCAGCGCCGGCTCGTCGTCACTGTCGCTCACTGCCTCCACCGACCCACCACCCTGCAAAACATTCACTGTTAGAAAACTTGCTCATGTTATCCTAGTCATTTTGAGCGGAAGCCAAATAAATAACTTAGGATCCGTGAAACCAATGATTTCTTAGCTGTTTCATAAAGCTGGAATAAGCTGGTGCAAGTAAAAGTAATACTAAGGGTTTACTGCTTATGGATAAAAATATCTAGCCAGAAATAAAATAACATAAAATTTACAAACAGTGATTTTCTTTTTGTAAAATGAATCTGTAGATTTCAAAATTTTAAAAATTTGAGTTAATTTGGGTGCATCTCACTTGTGAATATACATGAAACTACATATAACATGGCTCCTGCAAGCCTCACAAGACTAGATCATGTCCACCGTAGTTTAAACTGTTAAACGGGGAGTGTTTAGGCGAGCTTCTCAAGTAAAAGATAAGCAGCATTATAACCCGCAGTTAGAGTGGATTATTCATACATTTTCCACAGACCGTCGTCGTAGCAGACAAAGTGGGCGACCGATTAGTGTATACGCAAGCGCAATTTCTCAATAAGTGCCAAAATCAACTTATGGAATATCTGCGACTATGACTCAGGCTAGGTAGGTCGTACTCGTAGGAACAATAATAAGGAATAATAACTGTTTAAATGTTCCCCTTCATTTACAGACTCTATAACGTTTACAATATATTCTTTTATAAATTAATTTATAGCCACTTAAATAAAAACCATTTCTCAATACCAAAGACATTTATGGTTCGGTTGCTACACCAAATAGGCGTAGATGAAAACGAATATTCGAGTCCCAAAGTATCCACAGAAAGTGGGTCAAACGTTTCCTAGCAACCACAAATCATAACACAAAATCCCTTAAGAGTTCAATAATATAATTTATTGATACCATGGCACGTGGCTTGTCCCTTTTGGATTTTTACTCGACTGTGTAGAGAGATGAGACGACCATTATAATTTTATTAACTATGTGTAGTAAACGCAGAGGGGTGAAACTAAATTGGACATGAAAAGTAAAATATGTCCCAATGCGCGGCGCATCGTGTGAGCGGCCGGCCTCGGAATGGAGTGCAGTTCAGCGTCATTTGGGATTTTGTTTGTAAACATGCGGGTGGTAGACGTGCAATTGTTCACACTAAACTCTCTGGGATAACTTTATATCAAGTTTTTTTTTAAATGACAAAATGAAGTTTACGTAACATTATCGCATATAGATAGAAAAAGATTATGAAGCCCGACTAGTAAACGTTTTATTTATTTTAAGGAACGACATGTCAGGATGAAGGTAAAAATAATTGCGACGTTATGCCTTTCCAGTGGTATCTCGGTCGACCCACCATTTGTCTGAGATATGATCTTTTGTCAGCTGCAGATGAATTGGCCAAAAATCTAAGAGAGCTATAAGTGCCTGACTGGTCAAACTTAGCACAAAACAGGAAAGAGTGGCGCACTTTGATGTCGGAGGTCGGAGGCCAATTTCCACTTCGGTTCGCTGATTCAGCGAAGTAAGTACGCGATACGCAAATACTTCCCGGAACGTTAAGTGTACAAGTTCTACGTGGTAGAAACTTTGTACTAGATATAAAAAAATAAAATGACGATTTAAAAGAATGTGCAAAGCATCTGCTTACTTAAAAAATAATGATTTTGATTTTTGATACCTGGTTGTCGATCTTGGCGAGACAGGCCTCCAGGTGGCACTGCCACTCGATGGCACGCAGGTACAGCAGGTGCCACCGGCGCTCGAGCGCGCGCGCCGCGTCGCCGCCGCAGAGCCGCACCACCGAGCTCACGATCCGGCCGTGGCATTCCACGTCACGTTGCAATACCTGCAACAACGCGCAAGCGTTACATATTGTTCTTTATTGAAGGGGTCAAAATCAGAATGACAAGTACTCGTTTTATATTTTTGCGCAAAATTCGAAGGTATAGTTTATTCCAATCAAAAAAAGCAAAAGGTAAACAAATGTAGTATGCAGATGACATTGACATGTGTCAGTTCCATAGTAAGTTTGTTTACGTTTTGCTTTTTTTTGATTGAAATGAATCATATATATGTATGAATGTCAGGAATTCTTATATTATTTTGATAACGTTCATTATGTACTTCTAACATTTAGTACCAGATGCACTAAAAGAAAACACAATTTCGATTTCAACGAATAGATAATTTGTACCTTTACCTACTGTGACTGTTGCTTTCAATAAATGTATCTATAAACCTATCTATCTCTTTGTTTGAAGAGCCATTTGCTGGTGTCTGAACCAACAAATGGCTCTTCAGAAGAAAGACAACAATAAAGCTATAATAATCCGATGTATTATAGCAAAAAGTTACAATTTTAAGTTACAAATCATACATAGAATAACACATGAAAGCTTTATTAAGAGAGACGCAGGTGGTACACATATTAAAGCAAGGTTTAATGTGATAATGTGAAGGCAAAACTGTATATACAGTGTACAGTCTAGGTACATACTTTATGTTAATAGTAAAGGTGGAAAACAATGGATATCTTGTGTAATATTTCACCATCGGCATTCAGTTTCTCTTGTATGACTAGTACTTTTGAAGTCATTAATAATCATTATTATAACAATCTGTGCCACAGTTTTTGTATAATACGGACGGATAACCTAGTATGACGAATGATATTGAAAAAATTGTCGGATCTTCAAGGAGCATAATTTATTTAGCAACTACATAATAAAACTATGAAGTAGTTGTATAAATCCATTTTTTTCAGCAGACTCGGAGTCAAATGGCAGACCATAAATAATAATTAAAATATTCAAATGAACAGTGACACAGAAATGTGGATTACAACCATGGACTCCAAAAAACAGCGTTACTCCTTTATGCTGGATTTATCAGGAAAAATAATAATGAGAAACAAAGCTTTCTTCTAAAGAAATGAGAAAAAGAATTGATACATTATTCAGTACGAATAAAAGAATAATTGAAATTGTGAAAAATATAAAATAGTGTAGTTGACTGCTAGTCATCTGAGTTACTTTTTATCCAATGTCTAAAACTCAGACTAAAATATTTTTTGTTTGTTTGTTTGTTTGTTTGTAATCTCTTTATTGTACAAAAACATAAAACAGAACAATATTGCTTTTAAAAGTAACAGTTTGTACAAAGGCGGACTTATCACTGGAAGGGATCTCTTCCAGTCAACCTTTGAGCAAGTAACTTAAACTTTAACTTGTAACTTACGGGTGGCATGTTCTGCACATACTCAATTATTATAATTATATTATAATTATTATAAAAGTATTTATTTTAATGGTCAAAAGCTAAAACGACAATTTGTTCTAAAATATCTGAAATTGAGTAAAATGGCGTCATAATGTGTAGTGCAGTCGTCGCAATACTCATATCATAGGTAACGATATTTTTAAACAAAAAAAACACTCTATTTAATCTACTGATAAAATAAAAGATGAAAAATATTTCATTTCTATTCAAGAAGCCAGCTAAGGCTAAATTTAAAAAAATGTAGAGATAGGTAATTAAAATTTAGGTCTATACGCACGGCTGGATATCCTATAATCCGTCGAACGTTATTTGCGCACAGAGAAATATATACTTAGATAAATACATACATGTAAATTACCCCATGGATGTAACGATTGCCGACAAAATTACAATTTGTCGAGATCGTTGGCCGCCATTTTGATTTCCATTACGATTTACGCTCGAGAAAATCATCTTATTATAGGAATGGAAAGTTTGATTTCATAGCTATTTCGACTTAGAATGAGTTCCTACATCTAGTTAAATTGAAACGATAAACGTAGCATAATTCTGAAAATAATAAATTATAATCATAAAGCTCGACCTTATGTACGATCAACAAACGTTTAGCGAACTACGATCAGTATTATTGTTAAGTTATAATATTATTACAGTATTCCGATTAATTTTGAAGAAGGAACCATAAAGGAGGTCGAAACCTATAATCATAAATAATGAAAATGATCTATGACTCTTATAAGTTTATGCGAGTTCTAAGTAAGCTATCCAATGCCACCAAACTGTTGGCCGCAAAATAGCATAAACCATAATCCAACCGATCGCTGTTAAAAATCATATAGCTGATTGCTTGCAGTAGATAAATTTAACTGCCTGCAGCAGGCGTGTGATGATCTTTTCGTGAACAGTTTTTGCCAAAATGCCTTCTATAAATCAAAGTAGGCAAAATACCAGTGATCGCTGCAGGTTGTGCGGCTGATTAGCCAAATATCAAGAAGTCTCACCTGCAGCCAAGGCCCCAAGTTAAACGACGTCGCTACGGCATTTCAGTCGAAGATTGATTTCGTGATATGCCGACATGCAAACGTGATTTCTGTCTGCTTTATGCAGCGTAGAGCACATACAACGAATTAGCGGGTATATCAGGGTATGTCGAGTAGCATTTCAGTCCAACTGCTACTCAAAATTGCAACATTTTATTATTTGGTAGATAACACTCCAGAAATTTTATTGCAGAACGATTTCTAAACCAAGTTAAGGGGTGTTGAATTGTGTGTAAAAGTAATCTTCGACAGTAAAAAAGAATAAAAAGTACTTGTAGTAGCAATCTATCAAAACCAATGGGCATATCAAAAAGCAATCAGGAGTGACCTCCAATATGTGTTAGACAAAACGATGACCGACAGACACGACTGAAGCTTTTTACCATCATATTATCAAGACCAACATAGCGGATATAGCCAATGGAGAAGACGTCGAGACAGTGAATCTTAAGACACGTGCATAGAGCTGCAGGTTTGATAGAGTCAGTAGGTACATGCTTGTAAGTAAGTTAGAAATAAACAACGATCGACAATCGTGAAGTTCATCGAGCGAGTCAAAATGTGTGAAGCACTTTTCCACGTCGAAAAGATGTGGTTACGCAAGCTGGAAGCTCGTGACCCAACCTCAGCTGATACTTACGTGCGGCGATTGTATTCTAATATTAAGTTTTTTTAGCTTTACTCTTAGTGGCGATAACAGATAGCTAGCTATCTGAAGTTTAAATAAGTGATATAATCTGAATATAGATGATTGACTACTAGTTTTTGTGTCTACTGAAAATCTTCAACTTCTAATATTAAGTTTTTTTTTAGCTTTACTCTTAGTGGCGATAACAGATAGCTAGCTATCTGAAGTTTAAATATGTGATATAATCTGAGTATAGATGATTGACTACTAGTTTTAGTATCTACAAATTTTTTACCCGATTGTCCCAGAGACATGTAGATGGTTTCTGGCGTGCGAGGTGACGTTAAATTATTCTTGATCCCCATACATTTTACACAGTCGACTTAAATTATTTTGTCATTGCAATGATTTCTAAATTATAAAACATTATTTTGCACTACAAAATTCGAGGTAGGTATATGTAATATGTCATGTTTGACACAAACAGAGTCATTCTGATTGTGCTAAAAACAATTGTTGCACAGATTTCGTAACCGTAATTTCGCCTCAGTTTTATTGTTCAGTCAAGAGGACGTGTATTATCTTAGATGAGATGCTTGACGGAAGGTTATATTTGGTCAGCCTTTGCCTTTGTGCATTGTTATCATGATGGATGGTAAATCGCTTATTCTATCTAGATTATGTTATGACTCTCAGCAAGGCTTATTTAAAATTGTTTTTTTTTTCATGTAATAAACGAACTAGTCGGGACAGTGAAATAGTTTAGTGTATTTAGGGTCCTCGCAGTTGAGCGTAGGGAAACAAACGCTTGCTACTGCCAAGGAAATCAAGAAATAAATTCCAATTAGTTCAGTTATATAGATGTTCATTCATTTATCACTGAAAAAATGAGATAAAAAAACCCATCTGTTCAGTTAACTGAACTGTACAACTGAACTAGTGGGAACAAAGGTAGCCTTGTTTATATGGCTGACATTTTAAGTTTCTGTTCTGAATATTTTCTTCAATATTGTTATTTATTTATAGTCCGTGATATTATTTGCTTAGTTACGTTATTTGGACAGGCTCAATGGTAAAGCCACTAAAGGCGATTACTCGTAGTAATTCTTAATGTGTTACTATAAGGTTGAAAGTTGTAGTTAGCAGCTGAAGACGTCAAGTTAACGTCAAGGTCCGGCGCTGGCGCATGCCGACGGAGTCATCGGCCGTCGACGACGGATATAGCCGAACCATAGACGGAAATAGCCGAATGTCCAGAAAATATGCGCTGTCCGCGATTCGGCAAAATGTTTTCTTGTCGAACTATTGCGCGGTCAATGGCGATATGATTAGGTTCTTACTTAGCATTAGAAATTAGAAACAGAAAATGTAATCACGTAAAGATACTCGTACTTACTTACGTTAGTAAACCCGCGATAACGTAGGATATAACAATTTACATAGTTATACCATTTAACGCACTTAATATGGATTCATTATATCCTTATTTATTGGTCTTAAAATATACTCAGGAGAATACCGACATAATATAATAACGAACAATTTAACATTAGTACTCATTCCTCATAGTAACGATTCTTCTTAATGCGAACGCAAGTGAGTACAGAAACAAAAAAATCTGTTTTGGCAATAAAAACTATTCTATTGTGCAGCAAAGATATATCGTGACTAGACGTGAGAAATTAATTTCAAGGCCTATAAACACGACCATCTTTTGAATAGGCAGCATCGGGCGTAAATGGCGTTATAGAACAAAAACTAAATCTCATAAGGTCACTCTTTGTGTACATATCAAGGAAGTGTATCATTCATGCTCATTTCATTCCTAGATTTGCAATAAAACAGGCCAAGCGCGTGTCAGACCGCACATAGTGTAGGAATCCGTAGTTACATTTTTATTATACTCGAAAACTATTTTATCACAGGATATCTTAAAATCCTTGGGTGGATAAAATTACGGACTCCACCTATTCAAAGATATGAGATGAGACGGAGAAGTGCACAAAAAAATCTTCCAAATTATATCATCATCGTTCATTCAAACTATATTTGTGCAAAAGTTATCTTATAATGCTGGGACTGTCAGTGGCTGATGGGGAACTATTGATCCCTAAAAACTTGATTAAAAGCCTTCTAAAAACTTATTTGTACAGTTCTTGGATTTTCTGGAGAGCAATTACATTGTCAATGCCACAGACGATTAGTTTTTCTTTTAAGGGTTGACTGAGGAACCGCTGTATCATAAATCAACGTGGACATCTAAATCCATATAAGACACCGTTATAATATAGGTTATGTCACCGCAAAAGGAAGAACGGACGTGCGACCGGGCCGACTGCTTCGCTCTGCGCAATTTTCTAAGTACAGATACCGATACGAACGTAATTGCTTCGGAAATTCTCAATTTGCTGTTGACAACCAGTATTCCAGATTAGCATAAAGCACTTCCTAAGTAACAAACTAAATAGATATAGACGCTCTATATTTAGAAGACGATGGTGTTGCGTACATTGCTAATAAGTACATAAACATTGAGTTATTCTATTACGCACACGGACGGGGTACCGACGACGTAAGGGGTACACGAGACTCGTGGACGGATATACTCGTATGTCTATCGATAATCTAAATCAGCCGAGAAGCCTGCATTCCTACTTCCCACAGCCTGACCTCGGGCGCAGCGTGTATACTGTCTTTGTAACGACACTCTAGAAAGATTTAGGCTAACTAAACCATACAATGTGCCGTGCTAATCGCGAAAATTACCTATGGCTGCATAATAAACACAACACTTGAGCATGGTTAAAGTGGGGAAATAGGATTTCTCTCAAAATTTCAAAATATGAACATACTAATATGAATCTCTCAAAATATGAACATACTGACAGTAACCATATTTAATTTCGATTCTTACCAGTTATAAATAATTAAACTACAATAACTTATCTGTGAGTGAAGTTTATATGAAGGCTTCGTCCGAGAAGATTTATAACAGGAACGGCAATTTCATACTTACGCCCATTTCTTTGTGCATCATTGGACAAAACGCTCTAGAGAAGTATTTTTTATCCCAAGGGCGTAAAGGCTGTTATCAAGTTGATGTTTTGACTTTCCGCAACTAGCTAAATTGGGTTTAGTTTGTTATTATCGTTATTTATTAATGATGGAACCAGATAAAAAATACAACAAAATTAAAAAGTAGGGCTTTTGCTAAAAAAAATCGTATAAGAGTATGTAGTGGTATTTGCATAATTTTGATGCAATGAGTTGAAAAGACACGTATGCTACGGCTAATACAAGTGAATTCGCACAGAGAAGTTAGCCTAACTGGAAATATAAATGCCGTAGTAAAAGCTAATTGAAGAGATGCCATATACATTACAATACAATACGAGTGACAACTTTTCCTTCGTGAAATTTTACAGCTGATTACAAACTCATTTCGCCACGGATGCAAATTCTTACATGTGTACCTTCTTTTCTTTGCTCAAAAAAGGTATACAATGTAAGTGAAACGACGTCTATCTACACTACAGCGTCTTGCGTAAACGTCGCTATCGAGTCCACACGATCGGCGTGAGGAATCGCTGACAGGCCAGCGGAGGCGGCCGGGGCCCGGGGGTCTATCAAACGCTTGCAAAACACTCCAAGCCGAGGAAATACCATAGCGAATTTCCGAAATAGACCCGCCGCATGCGCAGGTCATCGCCCATTAAGCTCTGATGCAATAGGCTAATGTTATTTTCGTTAGGTATTAAGATGTAACGGTATTCAAGTAAGTTATAAATAAATAATATCTTTTATATAAAGGGTTACATGTAAGATGTTTTGTATTAGCTAGTAATGTTACTCGGGAAACCAAACAACTTAAACGGAGAGCGTCTTTCACTTTGACTTTTTAGTATTTGGTAATCTCATGATGTAGATTTTAGAGCTGTCTTGACTTTGCTACAATCCGTGTACTACCACGAGTAAATAATTGTTAAGTATGTACCATATTAACAAAGAAAAATGGCAGTATAAGCACTCTGGAAGTATTGTTATTCAGTAGTTTTGTTTTCGTTTGATATACGTTTGTAGATGTTTTCTCATTAAATAAATATTGTAGGAATTCTTGTTTTGAGTTGTAACTGTAACTATGCATGAATCACAGTCGGTCTTCGAATGACAGATGAAAAGTATTGCCCCAACATACGATATTTACATAATATATGTATCGAAATGAAAATTATTATCAGATTGGTTAAACTGTTGTACTAGAGACGATAAATATTTGTAAAGCGAGCGGAGATATACTTGGTATGTAGTAGCAATTTAGTTCAGGCACAGAGTATGTTCAGGTTTGTTTATGTTAAGCGACTTGTACATTTTATGTTTGACTACCAGCTACAAATACCAAATAGTAACTATTAACTCTTAAAGTGCAGTTATAAGCCTTAGCAGCTATGAATTTTCAACAAGACAGGTTTCATCCAATACTTTCTTATTACAAAAGAGAATAGGCAAGATCAGTGCATCAAAAATACAGTATGACTACGATCTTGAGCGTGTGGATGACATTGACAAGGGGGCGCTTTTTTCGCAAATCTGACATTAATTTCATACTAAAAGTGTCATTTTCAAAGATGGCGGCGTTAGTTCCGGCTTTCGACAACACGCCACAAGATCGTAGTCAGACTGTAAATTATGAGCTGAAATTCACTAAATGGCTTTCCTGCGGAGGTTCAAAAAACCATATTTGTTTTGTTTTCAATCTCATCTTTAGTTATTTTACGAAATGAGTTCAATAATGACCCTGATATACTATGAAGTCACGTCTTAGTATTTCAAAGATTTTTAATATAAAATATCGTTTTTGAGAAATGATAAAAAATAAGTCAAATGACTAGATGACTACTAGACTTACAACATTTAAGAATAACTTTGGCAATCCCTTATGCGGCGGCGGTTGTATACATATAACTAAATCAAAATGTAATATTTAGTACAAAGTGTAGTATTTTTTGAAACATGGTGTTTTCAAGTATCTCTTGGAGCATTAGTACAAACAAAATAGTGCTAATTTAACAAAATTGCTTTCAGACCGCAGCACAGTGCAGCCAAAAGCGGTTACGAAATGGAATGACTCATCAATCATTAAGAAAATTTGCAAGATGGTACCAAAACATTCATTAAAATATGCGGTTTACCGAAATCACCAGACCTTCTTATTCTAGTTTTCAATGTTTATCGAAAAGCTTAGTTATCATAATACGAATTTTCAAATTACTTTTTAATTTTCTGTAGCGCACAGTGCCCGACACTACAGCAGACAGCAAAACGAAAATGTAAGTTTGCCAAGTGTGCAATCAGACCACAATGCAATGAGTCCGGAGTGCAATCTAGCCGCAAATCATAGTAATGACTGCCGGCGCGCGCATATGCTGGATGCGATTGTACCTGTAATGGCCGGAATCGGCGCGGCCGGTGACGGAGAGAGAGCGTGCTGCGTGTCGCGCATGTCTTTACTAATTCGCTATGTGCTGGTAACAGAAATAACACGTTTGAAAGTACAACAAACGACTCATAAAATGGCGAGGCCACAGATTTACTTCAATTTTAAGGACAAAAGTCGAAGACTACATTACACCTCTTTAAAAACTCTTTAAATATATTATGACCGTGGTAGCAAACATTCAAATGTGTATATTTTGTTTATAAGTACCTTTAGAAATATTCGCAAAGCCTCGGTTTGAGTAACTACTTCAACAAAGCTTTAGTTCAGCTGCAATACAACATCATTTAAAAAATATATGTATATTATTATTTGTACATGAATATGAAGTACTTAATGTACAAAATGAATATGAACGCAATTCATGATAAGTACTTAGGAAATGCAGATTTTTGTTGCATTTTCATGTTTCGGAGTTACTATTAAACTTATAAAGTACTCAACTGTTTACTTTATAAGTTGAATAGTTAGTTACATGCATTGTAGAGTCTCAATTGACAAAACTCGTTGCGTCTCAAAGCAAAACATTAAGGAGTACTTTTTATTGTAAAGTTAAATAAAAGCCCCGGTGCACAAGATGCAGGAATTTCTAGTACAAACAATGCATCAATAATGTAGGACTACATACGCACTGGAAATGTTGCATTGTTTGTGTCGAGAGGGGCTGCCGAGAGTTGTGGCGCTCGAATGCGTTCACCTCAGTTGTTGCTGCGGCTGCGGTCCATTAAAAACTAAACATCAAAGTAACCACGAAAATTTCCCATTCTCCTGGAATCACCTTCAAATCGCTTCCTGTGTTTGAGAAAGAACAAAATATTGTAAACTACTGTCTCGAAATGATTACACAAAATGTACATTGTGGCATGATAACAATGATGTGCATTTTCAAATTAGATATACCTTTCACTTTCAAATATCTAAATGTGAAGACTTACGTGTATGAAATAACTAAAAATAATACGCAGGTAATAAGATCAAAGTAAGCAAATAACAGAAATGTAACTACGCGTAAGATGATCGATCACTTGTCAAAGATCAAATTATCACGTCATTTCTTTGATAAATCATTGGGAAGCGGGATGACAGACAGCAAAATGACGAACGCTCTCCGCTAAAATGACGATGATAATAACAGAAATGCAAAAATCTAACTGCCACCGTGAAGTTATTATACAACCATCGATTAAGCGAGCACGCCGCAACATCAATAATTGTAAAATATAAAATATTTTGTGACCAACCAAAAGCACATGAAAAATAAATGTGACAGATAATTTAACGCTATGCGAATGCTGCTACAGCGGTTAAAGTAACAAATAATGTGAATAAGAATAATGATGTAAATACCAGAACGGATAACCTTCGCACCTAATGGGTTATGAAACAACAATTTGCTCACTAGTTGTATCTGGCAACAGCTGCAGCTCCCGATCGACAACAAAGGAGTTACTCTGTAATTGTACTGCACGTAACACTAGGTAGTATGTACTTGTACGAACTAAATTTATAATTGGGCGTTCAAGATATTGGTGAGACGTGAGACCTTGGAAGTCTTACTCAACAACAATTGCCTTTGAGTATTTTACATCACGCAATTCATATTTAGCGCCATGGTCTTCATGGATGGCGCTGGGATTAACTCTCTGGAAAATTTTATTTTACCAGCAACAATCATTAGATACTTGATCTTAAAAATTTGTTTTTCTCTGAGCTGAGCAAAAATTATACCAAGAAAAGTATAAAAACTCGAGCATACTTCCTTATTAAAAGGATCGTTCCTTAATTTTGAGAATCATTAAGCTCGCCAGATCGGGTTATTCACCTCTTCTAAATATAATATAACGTTCAATCAACCTCCGCCTACATTAATTACAAATGCGTTTACGATCTACAGCAATGGAAACGCGTATAGTAAACGCGGCGTCCCACGACCCACGTGCAAAGCGAGATTCATTCATCCATTCATCACCGATGCTAAGCGACACCAGAAACTGATATCATCAAAACCATCGCTTATAGGAGTCATCGGGGCTACCCCTTCATCAGTACCGTAGTCTTAAGTTCTTTCTTCTATGTCATAGATACTCCACTTTAGTCGCAGTTATGTATTCAAGGTGAAGTACATACAAATAATAAATGTTACTTCATTTAGATGCCCAACTGTAATCTGAAAATGCATGTGCGTCACATATAGAAGTATTATCACCCGAATCTCTTATTGCAATTCTATATGACAGAAAATAGACGCTAATATACAAGATGGAGCGATTGGAGAGATTTAGTGCTTTCCTACTGTAACACGAGTGGGCGGTGCCGAGGTCCTAAATCACGGAGCCACTTACGATTCACAAGACAAATTGAGCCATTTTGTCAGCTGCAGCGCCTATCTTGATGGCTCGGCCAGCTTGAATGCCAAGCCGCGACGCGTAGCTGCGCTGCGCCAATGGGACGCTGGCGGTGCAATGGTTCCAGCATTGATTATTTTTCGTTAATTTTATATAAAAATTGTAATTTCCTGGTAACTGTAATTATCACAATATGGTAAAAAAAGATTGTATAAAAAACTGCAACACAAGTAACCAATTATAAGTATTATATATTCCTATTAAAGAGAGGTCAATTTTGAAAGGCTCGCACTAGATGTCACGCCGGCGACGCCGCTGCTGGCTTTAGCGCTGTAACCCCTTCGTACCTTCAATCTTCGCAGAAGTCAGCATCTCAGAACTTTGTAGCAGTCGATCCTAATATAATTAATTAAATAAGAAATATTTATTCAGTTCACGATTTGATAGTTATAATTTACCTATAGTCAGGTCATAAGTTCTGTAACATGTTTACTGTGAAATAATTGAGACATGTTTGTTTTTACAGTAACCATTTATACTAAATCTAGTCATGCGTCAAATTTTAATCAGTGCTTCTACTCCTGATTCTAATCAACTTTCCCCAAGGAACCCATGGTCAAATCGCAATCAAATTTTGATCAGCTGACCAGATCGATTTATATGAAGATACAAATATTTTTTTGCGTGCAGTGATACGTCTGCCTGTACACTTGTCTGAAGGCCAAGGTTCCTTTAGGTTCATTTGGGAAAGTTGATTAGAATCAGGAGTAGAAGCACTGAATAAAATTTAGCGCACGACTAGATTTACAGCCTGTATATCACAAGGAACTTACTAAAACATAGATTCTTATCCTAATTAAGCTTATTTAAAATGAATCCCGCGTTTGAATTATTTTCAAATTTTTCAGTAGTTTGAAAATCTGATTTGGCGCGTAACCGCACCGATGCAACGAGACAAAACCGCGACACGGTCTAATCTTCTTAACGTGTCCACTGCATTAAAAAAAAAACATTATTGTACATTTTTAAATTCATAAAAGATTCTAAATTCAAATTCAATAAAAACATTTGTGGCCAGCATTTTATATTCAAAAGTTTTGATTACGAGTCGAGTAACTTTGGCCTGACTAATAGGTAATGGGTATGATTTAAGCTGTCACCAATTTGATCGGTATTGCAAATTTTAAATAATAGGGTTTGTCCCCAAAATAGTAGATCTGTCACCAAAAAATATAAAAACGATCCCATAATAAGTCGCATATAATCATCGGGATATGTTATCAAGTGTCAAATAAATGGTTTTGTATTTATTATAATAGGTTTGTCATCATAACTGTATAATTAAATTAATTGAATACGATCATAAAACAAATGAAATATGTCACTTGAAAAACTAAAAAAAATATCTAAGTATCGTCGTCGTCATCATCGTTTCAGCCCAAAGACGTCCACTGCTGGACACTAGCCTCCCCCAAGGATCTGAATCTGAATATCCATATGTATAAATGTATTGAAATAAAAGTTTCTAGTAGAAATGGTAAATGAAACACAGAATTTACTTTAAGTCACAGTAATCAATTGAATACCAATAAAACACATTCCTATATTAAGTATCTGAATTAAAAACAAAGAAATTACACACAAATATTCAGAATCATTGAATAATCAACGCAGGTTTTGATTTCGAGGGGCGCCCCCTTTTCCTTTTTTGGTCGATTGGAACGTTTTTTGCTTCTGGTGGGGGGGTGGCCATCTTCAATCGAATTGCTAACCCCATAATATGTTTGCACATATATTCTTTGTAAAATGCAGGGCAGTTGCATTTTGCATGCATCCAGTCAATATTGAGGGGTAGATGATCCACTTTCCATTTGCTGAACCATTTGGCTCCGCCCCTTTGGAAATTTTTTCATTAAATTTGTAAACTGATCTATTAAATTGGTCACAAATAGTATTATTTTAATAACTGAATGAAATAAAATGAAAATACTGTACAGGTGACAAAATAAGAAATAAAAATATTTTGGAATGTGGGGACGATAATCGATTTATTTGGTGACAGATCTACTATTCTGGGAACGAAGCTATTATTTAAGGATCAAACCTATTATTTTGGGAACGAAGTTTATATCCGTGGAATGAACTACATTTTATTGATAATCCATATCTTATTTTAGATACATATTGACATTAATTTGGTAATTCATACGTAGCGACACTTTTAATTTATCTGGCAACAAAAATATTTCGTGGTGATAGATCTATTAATTAGGTGATACAAGTTGATGACAAATATAAACTTTGGTGACACAAAATAGGTAATAGGACTTTTATCTTTTGAGAAGAGACGTCAACGTCGAAACGCACTAAATAGGCAGCACCACTGCCGCGACGCGACGACGCTGCGCGGCCCAATAATCTATTTTTCTATGAAATCGTACGAGCTATACCGCACTGCGTGGTGCGGGGCGACACGCGGCACTGCAAAATATTTTGCTGTGCGTAGTGCGGTCTTATCTTACCTTAATAAAAATATGATATATGGAACACAGATGAAGGAGCAAAACGATTTTTCAAATGTATATATGTTTTCAGTGGGTGCAAAGCTATTAATATTCAAACTACATATTAGGTAGATGCTGACATGTTAGAAACAATAAGATAGTACGGTTCGCGTCGAGTGTAAGAATGAGATCATCAAGGAAGGGTGATTCATTTAACTATTAGTTTCGACTCCTCTCGAGATATTATTAACGCTAAACTGGCCTTCAGACAAGTGTACAGGCAGACGTATCACTGCTCGTAACTAATTATAAATAAAGACAACTCTCACTCAACAATAACGTTAATCAAAGTACCAAATAAATTTTCTATTACTATGTATTACAATTTATATTTAAAAATGCAAGGAATAATGAAAAGAATCAATGATTTTTAAAACCACACATGTAATACACAGAAAACTTCTTAGGAATCAGTTAAAACTGAATAGGTATTTTATGATTAAACTCTTAAAGTGTCCATTTTTGGCACATACTGATAAATAGCACATACTATGGTTTATTGTGTTACATGTGTGATTTTTACATTCATCGATTTTTGAAAGTGTAGTTACTGGAAAAAAGTGTAAATAACATGGGGGGGTTTTAAAAATCACCGATTTAAAAGCATTTGCCAGTTTGAAACGATTGAACTTTCAGGTGATTCTAGAATGCATGTTATAAAATGCGAACTTATGGGGTCAACAAAGTCACGGAAATTAATCATAGTCAACGAAATGAAACCGTGACTAATCGCAACAGCACTTGACGAATTTGCAGCAGGTCGTGACGTCAATAAAACAATTCGGAATCCACAAAGAACAGCAAACGTTCAAATATTTTAGTTTCACCCATAAGAGGTTAAAGAAGAATCATTTTGTTCGTAATCGTAAGCACAATACGAAATACCAATAACAAAAATAATAGTAGATATGACCATGTCAGTTAGTGCATAAAAAATAATTCTATAATACTAATATAATATAATGTTATTTGTATCGAAATGATTAGCATTTAGCATATCCATTAAAAGTTGCTGATGAAATAACGTGATAATACCATTCGATAAATTATTGATCGCAGTGGAACAGTCCGCCGCCATACAAACGGGGCCTGGGGTCGACGACGTTATCTAGTCCACGTCATGGCAGAACAAATTAGCTACGTTACGTACTAAACAACAGTTGGAGGATACAGTGAGTACTAATAAAGGGAGCCAACGCGGCTTGAGCGAGTTGAGCGCAAGTGACCAGCTAAGCTTTTGACAACGTTTGTAATGATGATCGCATTTGTGTCTGCCAAACGCTCACAGAATGATCGTTCCAATCTGCAACACGAAAGATCTCTTCCTGTATTTTAAGTAAGGCTGTATATCACTTAAATTTTTTACACATTTTTTAATTCATCGTTTTTGGACTGTATATATTAGTGCAAGACATTTGATCCCCTTCAAAATCTCAAGTTCGATCTTTTTTGCAAAGATAATACTACCTTTCTACTTTGTAGCTCTCTACCGCTCCTTCCATAAGTGCTCAAAGCTAAAAACTTAACATGTATATTTATGGAACCATGTATATGTTGGAAATTACCATGTTTATTTCGGATGTATATTATATGAGAAAAAATACCAAAAACATTTGTTATAACTATAAGTTACGAATATTTCCTGTTAAACTAACTTGTCAATTTTATTCATGTTTTTGTTTAAATCGTTATTATTAATTTAGTTCGATATATATTATAAGCTATTTCATAGACTACTATGTCTGCAAATTTTATTACTGTTTGTTAAACCAAGTTATTTTAAGATATTTGCTGTGTCCTTGCAGGGTCATGATGTGTACTGTAATAACTTTATGCATCAACGTAGAAACAAATGGACGACGGGTCTAGTACGAGTAAAGCGTCCGCAGTTAACATATACACACGTAGTTATATGCATAGAAACAACCATTTCAATTTAGATCGTGTGTCATTGCATTACGGTTGATTTTTGTTTGCAACAATTTATCACCATACGAAGCTTCGACTGGAACGTACTTCAACTTACGCAGCTTCGAGTGAGGACAGAGAAGTAATGGAGTAGCTTTCACTTATATTTTATTTTTGCAGAATATTGTTAATTTTTTTCATAACAAACACAGAAACACGCTTAAATATGAATTATACAGGATAAAAATGATTCGAGCAAACAAAGAGGAATTTTGTCGGAAGAAAGTATTCCTCTCGTCTCGATTCGACTATAATGTTTTTCCATAGTGCACAACGTATAGGATCTCGGGGAAAGCTAAAATAAATAAAATATTTCATGAAAAAAGTAACAAAATATTTTAATAAAAATCTTCATACTTAACGACTCTATAAAATGTTTGTTCCAAAGTTGTGATGTTCGATTGTTTGTTCATGGAAATCAAACTAAATGCGTAATTAAAATAAACTACTGTGTTTCTTAGCAAAACAATACTTTAAAATGATAAAGCAATTTACCGGAAATATGATACCCCGTCCTATTTTTTCACTATAATTGAATAGTTTTTACAACTTTTCACGAAGCAGTACACCATTTTGGACGCGCAGTTAGCCGGCCGACCAAATGAAGACTGGCGCGAAATTACAACTCTTTTTGCGTTTTGCTACTCTTTTGGTTCGGACACTTTTGAGCGCTGACCCGAAGTCCATTTGTTTCTACGTCGATGACTTTATGTAGGGTGCGTCTCATTTTATATAAAAACGGATAATTTAATTTCAATAACGCTCAAATGCCATAATTATCATGAGATATACCAACAAATGATATAATTTTGTTGAATATAACAATTAAAAGCTCTAATGATTACATTATATAAAAACGTTCGATATAACATTTATAAGACATATTATTTTTATTATATAACATTCTCGAGATATAATGCTCATAAGATATAATAAACTTTATCTAAAGATTCCGAGTGAGCAGAGAAATTACCAGGGTTTTTTTTTCTACTGGCTTTTTTGCTTAGGAAAATTCTACTATTCAGAATACGTACACAATTCTCACGGATTCTAAAAAGGATGCGGGAGCGAGCGAAGCGAGCTCAGGAATTCGAAGCACCCCGACTCGGATGATTTAGGTTAGGTTTGATTGATAAAATAACCACAGATCGACTGCTTGCTTGCATGTTTGCTTGCCTGCCTTCATGCTTGCTTGCATGCTTGCTTGCTTGCATGCTTGCTTGCTTGCTTGCTTGCATGCTTGCTTGCTTGCATGCTTGCTTGCTTGCTTGCATACTTGCTTGCATGCTTGCTTACGTGCTTGCTTGCATCTAGTGCTTTTATGCTTCACAAATAAAATTCAATTAATTTAGTACACAAAATATATTTTATAAAGAGTTCAAATTTTAACAGGCGTTTAGTTTCGTCATTTATATCTAATATACGTTATATGTTTTCAATAGTAGGTTAAATGAATTTTATATCATATGATTGTTATATTGTATGTTTATTATACAGGGTGTTAAAAAAAAGTGCGTTTGAAATTTTAAGGGTTTACTCAGAATCAAGTACAGAACCCAGGAAAAATATTGAAAAAATCCGCTCTTCAATTATTTTTTTCAGATTCTCATACTAAATCTAAATAGTGAATCGAGAATTTGTATGAAAAACTGCAAAAAAAAATTGAAGAGCGATTTTTCTCAATATTTTTCCTGGATTCTATACTTGATTCTGAGCAAACCCTTAAAATTTCAAACGCACTTTTTTTAACATGTATACAGCGTTTATTATACCTTATGAAATTATTCTTTTTAAAATTATATCTAGAGTTTATTGTATCTGACAATCGTTAAATTTAAGAAAATTATATGTTTGGTTTGTATATCTTCTAAATGATATAGCTTTTGTATTTATAGATTCTATTACTTACCCCTTTATGTAACACCTTTACTAATCACTCATGAAAGCAATAAATAATTTTTGAATTTTCAATTTTTGAAATGGTGTGAGTGTGAAGTTCCTGAACCATTAAAGCTGCACTTCATTCTTCAACATTAAAGCCCAAGACAAGACACGTCATCAGTCTGAACACTTTCACATAGATAGTCATTGTTCAGATTTTGTTCTGTTCCCTTTCCTACACATTTGAGCGTAATAACAACCACAGGTATTTATAAGAGAAGTCATTAGTCAAAGTTCCGGCAGTCCACAAACCCATTGATTGTATACGCGTAAATATTAGCATAAATATATATTATAACGATAAGTATCGTATTCAGAGGAACTACTGTATCAGAAATGATAAATGACTTAACATATTTGAAACGCCAATCCGTCCGATTTCTACTACAGAGTAGGTACCTGAGTTAAGCAGTATCTAAGCAGCCTATTACATATAACAGACAAGGGCAAGCACTTAGAAGTTGTACTTGCTTTAAGGCTAAAATGTAAGCCGTTTGAAGGGCCCAGTTATTAACAGCGACCTACAAATTCGGACCACACATGGTCTGGCATTACAATTATTTAATATTGCTGCATTATACTTTTATGTGTGTAGCGATAGAGCAACTTGTAATTATGTAGATAGTTTCGTATCAGAATAAATATATGATTTATGACTATCAAACTATTGGTTATAATGATATTTCCATAAGTTGCAAAAAAATAATTTAAGTACGATTTACGAACGATGAGTCCTGCAAAATTTAGCCAAACAAGAATCCTTCCTCTTGAAGTTGTTACACAGGTGTTGGTAACAATGAGTATTTATTGTTACCGCGTCGATAAATTTCGCGAGATAATAGATTTAAGATCCGTATTCACGCCCGAATTGATTTATGCATCACGTTGTCCGGAAACAATTATCTTTGGACCCGCAAGTTGCTTCACATTTGCGGCAGTAGAATTATATTCTGTACCTATTACTAAATACAGAACCGCGTTCCCTTATGACACCGTGACTAAGAACTTTCTTTGCGCTAAGAGTATTGCTATAAAGAGATTTGACGTGATCCTGATAAACAAAATTAAACTGACAAGTGAATGAAATATTTATGAAGTATAAATATAAAATCCTTCTAGAGCACAAAACCACTCTAGATATATTAACTATTCTGTTTACGAACCTTAACACTGTAATTATCATTCAACCGAGAGAATTATCATTGGGTACCAGTTCTTTAAAATTTGCTGAAATTTTCACTCCACAGCAGCGTAACGGTAAAATCGGTAACGTTATGTCATAAATTCCTTTTATTTTTGCTGCCAGATAGTATTTAGTACTTATTGTACATAAAAGAAGGTCATTATGGTTTGTCTTTTAGAACCAAAGATGTTACGTTTGAGTGGAAACAAATTAATAGCCTTCAATCATCTTTAACTATGTAATTTTTATAGTGAACGATTTAAAATATTATTCTTTGTTTGTAAATCATAAACAAACTAAAACTAAAGCATGAATATATGGATAAATCGAGGTTTACTTGAATTTCGGTGTATGTTACTTCTACTGTATGTATATCCCAATGAGTGACTTGCCACAAGAGGGGTGCGCGTGCACATCTTATAACTTGGTAATAAGCAGGTAGCGACGACAGCACTGAGCGCAAGCGGGACGGGGTCGCGACCGAAACACTGCGGATACTCGCTGTCGGAAGGATTTATACTTACAGTAAACTGGTGCTCGTACGTTTATAATGATAACGAAACTACATATTTGAGATATTTCAGGGAAAATAACTAGAGAAATTAATAAAATTTGATACTGATATATTAAGTCACGAAATGTTACGTCTTTTGTAGACATTTTGTGACTATTTTTATAATGTACCGAACATTATGCTTGTTGGCTGCTTTCAGATAACCTTTCTATGTAATAGGTTCATAGCCTAATGTTCCCGTTCTTCCTTAAAGGCGTTTTAAGCACCGTAACAAATCAACTAAGTTATTCTGAAACGCGTCCGAGTGCTCATTACTTATTGGAATTGCAGTTAGCAAAGCAGTTCGTGGTAGTATTCGACTCACTCCAAATGTATACTCAGATGAGATGCTCGTCTGCATTATTTCGTTTCGCAATATCGAGAGGGTACCACTTGTCAGCCGCCCGACTTGTGCTTGAGGTTGAGCTGTTACTCGCGGCTTTTATTTACCTAGCTCTTCGAAGTGCTCTCAAATTACTGCTTCGTAATTATTCGTTTGACTAGAACTCTTCTTCTTCGTGCTTCATGGTCTGCAGATATGGTCAAAATTCAAAAAACAGGTAACAGGATACGTAAAAACAGGTACGTAATAAAGAGCCAGTAACCGTCAGCATCTAGTAAAATTCAATAACATGCTAGGTGCAGATATAGGGTGTCCTCGACTCCTCGCTCGGTGGTTGTTTACTCAGTGTCGGCAACTCCCGCGCACCGGTCGCCCTAGCGGCGCCGGCTGCGGCCCAGCCCGCATGCAACGACGGAAATGCGATATCATTGCACAGATGCAGATGCCACAGAGACCAGATCCTTAAAGGGTTACGAACAAATATTTGGTATAAAACTCTAAAAATATAGCTTTATAGACTTTAACCGCAATTATACTTGCTTTTCCCATTGTTGATACATCTTTTACAAAAAATATGTTTAATAACGGTCAAATAAATTTTTATTTTGAATACCTGAAACAAACATACTTAATTATATCCATAAGTAGTTTACCTTTCTTGTACATCAAACTCTCATCTCTGTGCAGCTGGTTACTCTGTGTCCCAATAAACGATATCGCCCGATGAGAGAACATCCGCCCCTCGCCGCCCTTTGTCTAATCGACTCTAAGTTTACATTATCTCTACCCCACCAAAATATGGAGTTATATACAGTGATGTTTAACTATTAACAACCACGCATTTTATTCGAGCAGTGATGTAATTGAAACCCTACCAATTTTAAGTTTCTTATCCGTCAATATCAATAACCATAATATATATTCTTTAATTAAGCGTTAATTACAAAAACACAAACTATCTACGGTTAATGTTTTCTCACATTTATCGTAAGCATGAGATAAAACTAACGACCACCGTAAGTAATACTCGGCGATTAAAGATGTTGTTGAGAAATTAGGCATGTAAAAGTTGTGGTTTTAATGTCTGAACGACAAGTGTTTCCTATAACTATAAAAAATGCAATACAATATTCTAGTTTTTAACGGTAATAGAATTTGAAATGAAAACGGGGCGGTGCTCTGCTATCCTAATTCCACCAGCAACTAGTATAAAAGTAGTAACAAGCATGGAAATAAAATAACGTCTGTAAATATCAACAGAGTTCCGGCCATCCCCAAAGGGGCCGAGGCGAGGACAGATGTACCGGTAATGGCCACTGGATAGAGGGTTCGCTCCAAGGGTAATCGTCGGTACTGCGTGCGGCTGCAAAACCACGCGCTCACTTGCATACACGCATACAACAGCCAAAGGAAAGCACATGCTGTTGGGTATAATTTTATGTGTACAAATTGCACAACGAACAGACACAAAACAGCTCCAAAAATGTTATGTGCATAACAAAATCAGAATGACTTACAAAGTGGACGCCGATCGCCTAAACGACATGAAGTAAAAGGATTTGCAGCTGAACAAATTGTACGAGCACGGCAAGGCTGAGCCAACTAGGTATACATACAAAGACAAAATAATGCAATATACGAGTATAACACACTGGGTTCAAGACCACCGCCCCTATGGAAAACAACTTTGCGGTTTTCTTATTATTGATTTTGATCTGTTAATAAATATTCGTTATACCAAAAACATCATAAAAATGCTTCTGGTATACTCTTTTCAGAGCGACATGAAGAGAGTCCTAACAAATATTATGTGTAGTCACTGTAATGAATACTCTATTCATGACTTCGATGATTTGCAGCATTTTGACCTCAGTAGTTTAATGGGTTTCTTTACCTATAAATTAATCGCTTTCATTTTACTATCACGTGAATTTTAGGGTTTTGATCGTTCATATTTCATAGTTTACATGTACTCACAATTTCTTCGCGCTGTTATATTTCATATGTCAGTAGCAGGAGCAGAACAAAATTGAAAGCACTATTTAATAAAGCAAATTCGGTTTTTTTATAGTTCGCTAGTAACCTATAACAACATGACATATTATATAGTACACAGAGATTTTTGCAGATTATTAAACTATAAGAAGTGATACACCTGACAAATATTACAACTAGATCGAATGATACCTAAATATACGTGGGCATATAAAAACGATTTAATAATATAATACTGTATCTAATAACTAAGTACAAGATCAACGAGCCGGTTGGTTAGAAACTATTTACAATAATTATTATCCACGAGCTGTGCAAGCAAAAAATTAAATTGATTGCTTGCTGTCGGAATGATTGTAAGGTCGAAGAGCAGATATATCATCTGATTCATATTTCTAAAACATGGCATCTATTATGTACAAGAAAATATAAGATATACAAAAGATCCATACTGCACTCATTTAAAATTTTAGAAAAATGCATGCCGGCCCCTCTACCTTTTAGAATCTAAAAGTTAGAAAGGGCGGCATGCATTTTTCTGCAAAGAACATGATTGAAAATGTGTATACATATTATTAAATAAGTGTTGATTAAATCCAACAGTTAAATTCGGGCCTGTATCACTTCAAGATTCGTACGCACCTAGCGAAGGAACAAAAAATTGGACACCTGGAACGACTCACGAGGCTTCATTCTTTTTTTTTCTTAAGGACATGGTCAATTTACGGGTCGATGACACTGGTTATGTAGCCTGGCTGTAAGTATTACATCATTGCCTCATATAAGTTAAAATACATTACGTATGTAAGTATACAGATTAATAATAAAGATTTTCAATCTATAAATACGAGGTTAATTATCAGAAAAAAGGTATTATTTATATAAATGTGTAAGAAAAATTCAATAAAATCTGTTAACACTGAATGAAACGTGTTGTTTGTCATGAGACGCATGACTATCGTCCTGGTTTCAGGTTGCTTATAGTTAATAACAACAACATGGGATCCAGAAAAGGAATTAAAGCAGAAAAAGAAATAGTTAATATGGGCAATTATCGTTAATGAATCCATTTTTATAGTAATAATAATTGTTGATGTGACACAGTTTTTAGCAGCCATCGTTAACTTAATGCACAAGGCTTCGTAAAATAATTTTGTAACCTACAAAAAGGAAAATTATGATTACGAAGTACCTGAAGTTCAAACTTATTATGTTAAGAAACCTGTTCACTTTTTGTGACATTTCACAGTTACTTTCTCTGACAAGATCCTTGTTATGATTGCTACGTGCATAAAAGTGAAATTAAACATTTTACTTTATTGCTCATTTTTCCAAGGTTTGGAGCTAAACATCAATATTAACAGCAATGGTGTATTTCGGTAAACAGGCAAGATATCCATGAGAATCCATTTTATGCCACTTATCATCAGGTAAGATAATTGCAAAAGGTTATCCAATAGTTATCCCATTAATGGCGTATCGATAAATCGAGCAAAGTACTTAGCATCATCCTAACTCGCTGTCCGTCAACAAGCTCGTGGGACTGAATTACAAGTGATTTACTTCGGTAGCGCAAATGAAACTTACAAAATCAAGTGAAGAGCACCGGCGCAGCTCAGAAGCAGCGAGGCGCGAACAGAACTGCCTCCGCGCCATTTCGAGGATGTTGTTTATCAACTCTACATTGTGTGTTTAGTACTCAGTTATAATATAAATTAATAAAAAAATATTCGCTAGTAAAATCGAATGAAACGATAATAGCGGAAAATGGCCAAGTTTTGTCAACTCCAATTAAGAACTCATTAGGGTAAGGTATTTTCACGAACTCATAACATACATTTAAAATTAAACTGCACTTTTACTTATTTACCGACCGGTTTCGGACATCATCTTCAGGCAGAATCCGAAACCGGTCTCTAAATAAGTAAAATTTTAAATTTATGTGGAATTAGTGAAAAAGCCCTACCAAAATGAGTGGTATAATGTTCCGCAAATAACCTACAATCAAAAGTATAAACTATACAACTAAGAAATTTATCAGGAATATACTAGTATTCTTGACCAGAATTTCTGGTAGGCAAGATATCACGATTCATAGTCATTCTGAATTCATAAATCAAAAAACACAATAATTCAAAGTACAGGCCAAGTTCTACCAACTATTTTTGCTTTAGAAAACGATTTAGCTTGAGGAAAATATTTAAATGCATATGTATATTAAAGAAGGTTGTATTTATTTAGATACAGATCGTAAATAAATTTTGAAAGTTACTATCTGAACGAAGTTAAATGGTAAGGCCAAAGTTTTACCTTGTAATGCTACGCCTTTAAACAATCTAGGTAAGCAACGGTCAGCCAGAGCGTGCCGCTGGTGCCGACAAGCCTGTGGTCGCTGCTAAGCACGTCGTTACCACAAAAAAGGTGAGAACCAAGTACCTAACTAATGTTTTGCAATTACGACAAAACATCGCTAGTAAAATACTATCTATAGAGGTAACAGGATTGAAACCAACGAGAACGTAAACTTCGACCTGTTTTCAATTATTTAACGACACAGACTATAAAATTAAATATTTGTTAAACAATTACTTGTCAGTTGTCAACGTTTCCAGCAAACTAGAAAGCGCGTTCTAAAAGCAAACCTTTTGTAGATATAAATCTAAATGGAGGAACAATACGAGATCAAGATGTATTTTCTCTTAAACTTTCACAGCTGAGATTGTCACCCACCATCACCAATTTAATGTCAGCTCAATTATCCCACGCATTGTCAAAACTATTCATTATTTTTACCACCATCAATGAAATAAAGAATATTTCCTCCCTATCGGTGACTCATTTCTACAGTAAGTTAAAGTTTATACTCGTAAGATATGATTTCGCGATTAAAAGTAAGCCTTATACAAAAAATGGCAATGGAACTTCTCAAAGAAAGATTCGCAAACAACAACACCTGCATAAAGTGTTATATTCTGAATAAACTTCTCGCTGCCGTATACGAGGACTGGTCGGATCATTCTCGTGTACATAAGGCCCATTAACTTTACCGGTATCACAATGACACCGTAGCCCATGCCAAGGAGGCCCTCGCTGCCTAGGGAGCGCTCGCTGGGCGTGGTTATTTCAGATATGAGAGACCGATGTCATTTGTGGAGGATGCAGAAGATCGGGAAAAATGGAGGAGATTCAGAAAGCGAACCCTGCCACGGGTCGGTACATATAAAGTTTAGTGAGGTCAGAACTGCAAATAATTAAGTTGTTTTGAAATAATAATAAAAAGAAACCCTTTTAGAACTACTTTACCACATACAGATACACATGGGCTAAACACTTACCTCCCTTTCCTCCCTCTCTTTTGCTACGGCGTACACATGTGAAAATAAATCTAAAAAAATATTTCACATGTAATGCTTCAGATATTACGATCTAAAGATAGTGTTCAATCAAAGTGATTAGCAATCAATCAGTTACACCTTACAACTATTCGTATATATCGCAAGAGTGAGTGAGTTCTAGAGAAAGTTGATGTGTAATAGCTTATGTCGAGATTCAATTAATATGATGCGGTACAAGCCACAATTTTTCGTTTACTAATGAGACGTTTTTGACATTTAAATACGGCTAAGCTAAGATTGAAGTTCACGAATTTTTCATAAAGAGATAAGATTTTGTGTACCTGTAGACAAAACACCCTTTCCACCCATCGACTGATTATGTCTGATAAGTTCTCTTTGTTCAACTTTTGTCTGGTTAAACGATATTAATTTAGTTAAAAAAAAACTATTATGTGAAAGTGAAAGTACTCTTGGAAAATGTGCGAGTATGCTTTGTTGTTTCAATACTGATAATATGTGGTGTTGTAAAAAAGCGCTTTTTCAATACATTGAACAGCAACCGCCTGTGCACATGATGGATCACCGCCTTCACCGAATCTCCATGTGTTGTCACGCCCGCGCCGACGCGCCGTCCCTCCGCCCCCCGCCGACGCGACGCGCCGCGCATTTGCACAAAGTTCAGTACCTTCTTTTATATTTTTTTAAATAGTCTTTAATTGTCCCACTGCTGCGCAAAGACCTCCCCCATCCATCGCCATTGATCCCTCACCCCAGCCAGCCCTAGTTAAAGACATACTAGTACAATCTAAACCTCGGCCTCCAGAACCCAGCAGCTTAGTACACCTAAATCATAATTTAAATAGAATATGGCGCCTACAACCCGAGAAATAAAAAATAAAAAAAACGGAACAAAACAGTTTTACACTCATTATGTTACATAATATTAACTGCACATTGTACTCAGAAGTACGAGTAACTAAAGAGCCATCTCGCTTGACGATAATAACATATTATTATAAATGAACGCATACGTAAATTACTGAAGCACTTTCACATTAACCGATGTAAAAATGAGACTTGAGTAGGTACTTTCCGTCGGAACTAAAAGGATGTTTTGTGGAAATGACTCGAGCTTCCCCAGTCTACGGTTTCACCATCAGCATCGCCACTGGTCGCCGCGAAAGTGGCTTTCTAAAATTCGTGAAAATGTATTAATCTTAGGTTCTAATGGAAGCAGTTGGTTAACCAAAGGGAGTACTTAAAATGTAGTATTTGTAGAATGTTTATTGGTTTTATTTTATTTCGTAACCAAGTTCGGCTACAGAAAGAAAAACTGGCATACCTGAGGTATGCGGATCAGGAGATGATTTTTGAACAAAAACAATTTAAATAAAAAAATCTGGAACAGTTCCAACGACCTTGAGCCTCTTAATCTTAAAGAACACACGCAACGCAATAATTTATAGATTGCCCCCGTTTCGCTTATAAACGCGTTTATAGTGCACGGTCATAGTTTCTAAATATATAGGCCCACTTGAATTTGTCGTCTTCGGGTAATAAGTCGTTATTTTCAATATATTAATGGTTGTATCACCTGCATACATTTTCCAATAAATATGAAAAATAATTGTAGACGTCTATTTGGCGGGAACATCGGTAAGTACGAAATATCGCGAATGGTGCTGCAGAATCTCGCCTATTTTGACCTAAACAGGCAACAATAGAGAATCAGTCCAAATCATCAGAGTGTGGTACAAATGAGGTCGACCACCACCAGCGCTGCGGCGGCGGCTGCGTCCGCGTCGATCGGATCACAATGTTGCCGGTTGCCACAGATTGATAGCATCAGATAATGAACGCTATTCATCAAATACACGCCTGCCGGCATTGCGCCACCATCACATAGCCTCCATAGCTCTTAGCACATCGCCTCCGCGTGTGTTACATACCGGGACACGATCGCACAACTATTACCTATTACAAATAAGAAGCGATAACACGGTTAGATCTAGATAACCCTTTAGATTATATTTCAATTTTCAACCGACTTCAAAAAAAGGAGGAGGTTCTCAATTCGTCGGAATCTTTTTTTTTTTTTTTTATGTATGTTCACCGATTACTCGAAGACGCCTGAACCGATTTCGAAAATTCTTTTTTTGTTTTAAAGGGTATACTTCACAGGTGGTCCCATATATATTTTATCGAAATCGATTCAGCGGTTTTTGAGAAAATCAACAAAAACATAGCAAAATTGGAGTTGTTGCGATTGAAGTCGGTTGTTTTTAACGTATTAGCGTGGTCAATTATATCCGCCCTGTTTAAGTACAATTCAAATTAATTTGAAGGTATACAACAATATCATTAATACCCGAATACAGCACATGCGGTCACAAAAGTGTTACATACAAAGTATGCCGTAATATGTAAAGTATCTCACTAATCTCACTAATATTATAAATGCGAAAGTATGAATGTTTGTTTGTTTGTCAGATTGTTCCGCTTTCACGCCGTAACTACTGAACGAATTTGGATGAAATTTGGTAGGTAGATAGATAAAGCACTCGACTAACACATGTGTTACTTTTTATCCCGGAAAACTAAAGGGTTCCCGTAGGAATGCTTAAAAACTCAAAATCTCCACTTCGTCACTAGATGGTGCTATCTTAACATTTTCTTTCTTTCTGGACACAACTCTGAAGTCCACGCGGACGAAGTCGCGGGCGGAAGCTAGTACAGGGCTATTTAGTACTTACATTTTCTTCTAGGCAAGTGATTAAATGTTCACAGATTTCTGTAGGAATGATTTGGCGTATCCTTGTGATAAATGTGGATTTCAAACAATACTAGCCCTTAAAAATTAAAGCTGTTTAAATTATTAAAATTATTAAAGCTGTTTAAATTAAACATTATTTGGGCTATGTTATAATATCAAACACCATATGAAGACCACATGGGAAGAACAAGGAATGTCAGTTAATATTTTCTATTCTATTATATGCTTAAAGTGTTTACGACTAAGTCGATTTTCTCGTAAACACTTCTAACTGACATTCCTTGTTCTTCTCGCGTGGTCTTCATATGTTGTCCCTCCCACAGTGGTGACTCGCGACTCGCCACCATCACTGAGCGCAAATAGCGGTGAACGCATAATTTTATTATATGCAGAGCAGACCTAATAATGAACAGCAAAAATTGTATAGCAAAAAAATATATTTTGCGAACTTAGACTAGATGTCAATCACGACCTTAGGCCTAATAGCATTGCTAATAATATTGATAGGCGGACATAGTACTGTAAGTGGAGGATACATCAACCAGCAAAAATATTCGACTTTAAGTGCATATCTGCATAACACGATGTTATCTATCATGTTCTTATTAATAGATATGAGCGTGGTTCGAGTACTGATATTTCAGTCACCGATAGTAAACTGATAATGGGAAAATTCAGGCACGAAAACACAGAACCTTAAACCACCTGACGAACATCTGACCTATGAAGTTTACAGCCAAAATAAAACAGATGATAACTTTGATGATTGTGTCCATATTATAAATAAAATGTGTTCTAATATGTGGAGGGAGTTTTTTGATGAGAGGTCAAGATACAAAGGGATCTGATATAAAATTATACAGCAGGGACTAATGCATTATCCTTGGTTTGGTGATTGTCATTTGAATAAATCCGAAATTATTGCGATGAGATTTCGTTCTGGTCACATTCCATCAAATTAATTTGATTTGTTAATGAAAAAGTTATCTCACCTAACTGTCATGAATGTGGAATAGTGGAAGATGTATACCATGTTTTTTGGAGGGTGTCTGGAATGAATTTCTGAGGCAACAGATTATTAACACAGACTTCAGGAATACTGGTGGGTGCAACAGTTCTTTGGCTTACCCCACGTCTGATTTGCCAAAATGATTATATTTTCATTTAATTTTACTTTAATGGAAGGTTAATTAAGTTTGGATTCCTACGGAGCGACATTGTATTTTTTTTTTGTAATTAAGTTCCTTAAATAAAGAAACAAAATACAGATGATAAGTTTTCTTTCTCGATGCTGAACTCCTAGAGGTAGGCGCAAATCAGTCGTAAAACGAAAAAGTTCAGTACCGTGGATCCGACCTGCACAAGTCTGGGTCAATATAACAAGACTACTAGATGCGATCCCGCGAGTCGTTGAGCAATAAGTATAAAGAAATTATATTCTTACTGTTGCTAATCAATTCATATACTTACGAAAATATCATGTATGTACGTAAATATGTATTTGAAAAAGACATTTAAAAAAAAAGTGAAGCACATAATTTTAATCTAATAGGGTATTTTACTCTATACAAGAAAAAATCAAAAACTGCTTATTTACTGTGGTATTTGTAATACGTAATCGATTTAATATGATTTCTATACAATAAAATGAGAAAAAACATTTTATTTTTGATTTACAAAAATCAAGTTTTTTTATCTGTTATTAAAATGTCTGAAACCACAAGCGCCATGCTGGTTGTCAGGTGACGTCACAATAGTGGTAAACAATGACATTTTGTTCGCGATATGTGTCAAAATTTTAGTACAGAGCTGTTTTGTTTACTCCTGAAATGACGTCACGACCTAAGCATCATGGCGGCTATCGTTTTCGCGCGCTAATTGGCAATGGTAATTTAAAATGTATTTTTGGGGTACTTATAGGTTTCAAAAAAATTAAAAAAAAATTTTTTTTTCTTTTTCTCACCTAATGATCAATTTGAGATACTTTTAAAAAAATGGTGAAAAACCCTATTGTAAGAAATATTAATAACATTGATGTTGCCTATTCGAGACTGAGTAAAGTCATTTATGGGGCAGTGTGTAAGATTCTATAATAAGATACCAGAAAATTTAACTAATTTGCCAGAAAACAAATTCAAATTGCACGTTAAAAATTGTTTATGCTCTAGAGGTTATTACAAAATATTAGATTATGTAAATGACAATGATATATAGACATGTATAGATCCTCCAGCTCATAATTTTTAGTGTTGACATGATCCGTAATAGAATTTAATATTTTATTTTAAAAAATTGTTGAAGTGTGTTTCTTTTGTGCTCGACGTTTCTTCTCGCTTCGCAAAAACTTCCCGAAACGTTTAGTGTACAAGTCCCGCGTGGTAGGGACTTTGTACTAGGTAGAAAAAAATTTACGATTTAAAAGTAGTAAAGTAGATGCTTTACACATGGTAAAGCATCTACTTAAATAAAAAAAGCGGCCAAGTGCGAGTCGGACTCGCCCATGAAGGGTTTCGTAGCAGCAATTAACATAATATAAAAGTTCTTGTAGTTCGTTATAGGTAAATTGCGGTTTACGATTTATGACGTATTAAAAAAAAACTACTTACTAGATCTCGTTCAAACCAATTTTCGGTGGAAGTTTGCATGGTAATGTACATCATATATTTTTTAGTTTTATCATTCTTTTATTTTAGAAGTTACAGGGGGGGGACGGGACACATTTTACCACTTTGGAAGTGTCTTTCGCGCAAACTATTCAGTTTAGAAAAAAAATGATATGTCAGTTTAGAAAAAATAGAATACATCTACTTACCAAGTTTCAACAGTATAGTTCTTATAGTTTCGGAATAATTGACCACGCTGAATACGTTAAAAACAACCGACTTCAATCGCAACAACTCCAATTTTGATATGTTTTTGTTGATTTTCTCAAATACCGCTGAATCGATTTCGATAAAATTTATATGGGATCACCTGTGAAGTATACCCTTTTAAACAAAAAAAGAATTTTCCAAATCTGTTCAGGCGCCTTCGAGTAATCGGTGAACATACATAAAAAAAAAAAAAAAAAAAGATTCTGACGAATTGAGAACCTCCTCTTTTTTATTGAAGTCGGTTAAAAAAGTGGCTGTGACATACGGACGGACGGACGGACAGACAGACGGACGGACGGACGGACGGACGGACGGACCGACAGACAGACAGACAGACAAACAGACAGACAGACATGACGAATCCATAAGGGTTCCGTTTTTTGCCATTTGGCTACGGAACCCTAAAACATTTTGAGTTTGAGTCTTTCAAGATATTAAAGCATGAAAAATGTGATTAAGGATGGTTGCACTGCACTATACCACCAAAAATCTATGTTTATAGCATTCACGAGTTCTGGCATGGATATAAGATAGCCAGTTTCCCACTGCGTTGCGGAATCTTGGTAAGCCCACTTCCATCTTCGGCATTATCATCACTCACCACGAGGCGAGATGATGCCAAGCGCTTACCAATTGTGGATAAAAAGATAGTGTGTAATTGCGAAAATTGTATACCGTTGCATAAAACAAAATAAATCATTTTCCTATCCGGTACAAATAATAATACAACCATCAAGGGGTGATGTTGAAAGTCAATCATAATGGAGAACTCTGGTATCTAACAATTAAATGTTATTCATTCAAGGCCAAAGCTAAGCCGTACAATTGCCTTAACTACTTTGCCGGGAGGCATTGTAAAATTTGACTCGCGTTACAAATTACACATATCAAGAGCTTAAGCTGTGGGCAAAATTTTTTATTTAAGAATTAACCACCGATTTAGTAGTAAAAAATAATAAGGAATAAAATGTTTTGCTTGTTGGAAAACGTATTTCGCGCCCACTCTGTATTTTGTCTGTGAAATTAACGATTAAAATATCTAAAGATTGAAAATTAGTAAACTCATGCCCTACAACAGTTCAAGCAACATATACTGTACGTTACTTGCGTCAATACTTCGAAACGAAAGCAAACGAAGAAGTCGACTTTGCAGAATTGCAACATGAGATTTTACTATACTATACTGTTGTGTAACTTTATTTTGGTTTTGTCTGAAAAACTGCTTCGTTAGTTCTTATACTTTTCGACCCACAACATCCATGCCAAGTCTGGACTATTTGCGCTATCTTGACATCACTGATACTGTATTATTTTTATCAGTGTTACTCAGTTTTTGGTTTAACTAAAATATTTAGGTATTTACGTACAATTGTTCATATTCAAGCGAGGCGGAATAAGAATGTATTGTATCGTGTTTTCTAATTTTATCCGAAATATTTTATATACTCGTATCACTAGAATATGTTTACAACCCATTTCGTTGCCTCTGCTGCTGCGGTTGCAACTCTTCACCTACCTCGGGAAGGTAAGGCCATACTCCATATACGGGGGGCAAATCCGGATTGGTGGAGGTTCAGACACTAGTGGATAGCCCCGGTGTGGAATCCGAGGATCGTCTGCTTACCAGGGTGGAACACGAGGAAATTGCTCACTTTTAATCTTAACTAGCTTCCGCCCGCGACTTCGTCTGCGTGGACTTCAGAATCGGGTCCAGAGAGAAAATGTTAATGTGGCGCCATCTAGTGACGAAGTGGAAATTTTGAGTTTTTAAGCATTCCTTCCGGGAACCCTTAAGTTTTCCGGGATAAAAAGTATCCTATGTGTTAGCCGAGTGCTTTATCTGCCTACCTAACAAATTTCAATTTAATCCGTTCAGAAGTTTCGACGTGAAAGTGGAACAAATAAACAAACATCCATACTTTCGCATTTATAAGTGAGATTGGGCCCTGACAAGCAACAGACTGAAATATAAAAAAAAGTCTTATCAAAAGTATAAAATATACAAAAAGATTATGTTGCTGAAGCTGCAAGTTTTCAAGCCGTCTATAAGGCTTTCTACTCTTTCTCTTCCGTTTTCTACAATACGTGGTACTTTAAGGCGCTGCGCTCTAAAGACGGCCTCACCATCCCTGCGGATTCGTTACGGTTTCAGTTGCTAAGCGCAAGCTATGCAATTTACGCGTGTACAACGTTATATTTTTACCCGACTACGGCGAAGCAAAAAGGGAGGGTTATGATTTTAGCCTGAATGTATGTTCATCTGTTCCTTCATAATTTCCGAACTACTTATCATAGTTTGACAAATGAGGTATCGTTAGAAGCGTCTTGATCATCCGCTAGTTATAGGCTATGTGATGTCACGCTAAATTCAATGTGGCATTCTCTAGCTAGAGGACATAAAGTCATTACTAAAAAAAAAACCTAAATGTGCCGTGTTTTTATGTAGTTGTATACTTAATAATAACGTGGTATTTGTATATAGAGCGGTCCGGGGTGCTTGACGTGTCTCGCGAAGCACAGAAACAGTCGAGTTAATAAATGCCTCTAACAGTCAAACCCATCCAGGTAATGACCCCGACTTGTAGGTAGTATACATAAATAAAAACTTGTTCAAAACGTCTGCTCCGCACTCTTTGACAACTTATGCTTAAATTTTGAAGTTAAGGAGTTTTAGAGCACGTTTTGGATGGAATTCCATTTCAGGGTAGCTATCCTACACAAAAAAATTCTACGCCCACCAGGAAAGCAATCTACTGTCAGTTTAAAAAAACCGGCAAAGTGCGAGTCGGACTCGCGCACCGAGGGTTCCGTATAAATTCATAATCACACATGTCTTGAACTCTATATTTTTAACCCCCAAAATTTATTGTTTTTTTTTTTCTATTTTTGTGTGAAAATCTTAATACGGTTCACAGAATACATCTATGTACTTACCAAGTTTCAACAGTATAGTTCTTATAGTTTCGGAAAAAAGTGGCTGTGGCATACGGACGGACAGACAGACAGACAGACATGACGAATCCATAAGGGTTCCGATTTTTGCCATTTGGCTACGGAACCCTCGGTGCGCGAGTCCGACTCGCACTTGGCCGGTTTTTATATTTGAGTTGATTGAATAAAAGGTAATTTGCGGTTTACGATTTATGATGTATTAAAAAAAACTACTTACTAGATCTCGTTCGTCGTCGTCGTCGTTTGCATCATTTGCATGGTACAAACATGAAATAATGTACATTATATATTTTTTCTAGTTTTATCATTCTCTTATTTTAGAAGTTACAGGGGGGGGGGGGACACATTTTACCACTTTGGAAGTGTCTCTCGCGCAAACTATTCGGTTTAGAAAAAATATATATTAGAAACCTCAATATCATTTTTGAAGACCTATCCATGGATACCCCACACGTATAGGTTTGATGAAAAACAATTTTTGAGTTTCAGTTCTAAGTATGGGGAACCCCCCAAAATTTTTATTTTCTATTTTTGTGTGAAAATCTTAATGCGGTTCACAGAATACATCTACTTACCAAGTTTCAATAGTATAGTTCTTATAGTTTCGGAAAAAAGTGGCTGTGACATACGGACGGACAGACAGACAGACAGACATGACGAATCCATAAGAGTTCCGTTTTTTGCCATTTGGCTACGGAACCCTAAAAAAGTAGTGCAGCTGTATTTCCTTTAGTATTAGCATTCCTGATAGCTAGTTTTTATTTTCTTAACCGACTTCAAAAAAAGGAGAAGGTTCTTGATTCGTCGGAATCTTAGTTTTTTTTTAAATGTATGTTCACCGATTACTCGAAGACGCCAGAACCGATTTGGAAAATTCTTTTTTTGTTTAAAAGGGTATACTTCACAGGTGGTCCCATATAAATTTTATCGAAATCGATTCAGCGATTTTTGAGAAAATCAACAAAAACATAGCAAAATTGGAGTTGTTGCGATTGAAGTCGGTTGTTTTTAACGTATTCAGCGTGGTCAATTATTTTTCTACTCATGTAGCAAATAGATCTGTTTGCTCTGCATTTTAGTGGTAAAAATACAACAATAGGTTTGTATGTGTTGTAATTGTAAAGTTGTAATTGTATTTTAGTAAAGCAGTCTCTGGTTCCCACAGTTCAAGGAATCCGATGACCGTGAATGTGTGAATGTGTGAATGTATGAATTGTCTTGCAAGGCAAACATAAAATGAAACGTAATTTTGCCAATTCAGTCCTACGTAACACAATACATAAATGCACAAAGTATTTAATCTGTGACAAAGTACGTAATATTATTGATTAGGAACTTCAATGTACTTGTGTGTGTAACTGTATTATCTGAAATCGAATATGCCAGCCAGAACGAAAAAGCAAGCTGAATTAAGAATATGACTTAGGAAACAAACTCAAGTGACGCGCGAAGAACGTAAGTAAATAATAAAAAAAAAAGCTTTGTAAGATAAGCGAAACATACAGTATGATTTTTTTATTCAAATTCATAACGTCTCACAGATATTTATCATGAAACTGAACAACTTTCCCCAAGGAAACCAAGGCGGACAGAGCAAATAACGTACTTAATGAGTTTGAACAGAGCTATTATCGTCAATTAGTTACATTATTTACGTCTGCAGAAGGAAGGCTAATCAGGCGAGAGATATGTTTGATAACAATGAATTTTAGGGACAGTCATCAAAATGTCGAGTCTAAGGGAATCCGAAATATACTGTATATTAGGCTTATTTTATAGCAAACCATTCCGTTACAAAATAAAACAGGTCGCCTGTTTTTCTCAAGCGTCAACCCTTAAGCGTGGTTTTCACTATACGAGTACTCTCGGACCAAGTGCACTCGGATGACTACACATTAAACACGTGATCCGAGCGCACTCGGATATTGGCATTCGATCAGAGTCGACTTCGACGCAGCTCTATTTGTACGAGTTGACTCGGATAATTTTATAAAAACAAAATGGTGTCAACTAAAATATAAGCTGAAATCAAGAAAAAGTGGACTGAACATGAAACTTTAAGGTCTTCCTCTTCAACTTCATGAATAAAATTACTTGAACACCTAGTTGGTCACGCTTTAACAATTATTTACACGTCCAAATTTGTCTCTTTCTTCGATTATTTTTCCTATCATGAGTTTGTACTTCAGCCATTAAAATATCTGCATCAATTCCTATACCTCGTAGCAGCAGATCAGTTGTCATCATCTTACTTGTGCAAGGGGAAAAATGCTACTTGGACGACGAAATTGTAAACCTGTGAAAACCAAATTCCGAGTAAGCTCCTATACGATCTAGCTCGTATGAGTGCGTTGGGACCGAGAGGACTCGTATAGTGAAAACCCGACTTTACTGTTGAAAATGCAAAATGTTGTAGTTGAAAATGCAATCAATGATGTTTATTTTCCAAAAACAATTACTTATTTTCAAGTAAAAATAGCGATAACCTAAACTAAAAATGTTAGATTAGAAATTCATTCGTGTGATCTGCTTTGAGTAATGTCTGGCTGGCTCTGTGAAAGGAAACACTAATGGTGTATAGTTTCCTTTTTAGGAATTGGTCTATTTACGTACGGTTCAGAACTGAAATGGAGAGATCGGAAGACAAACAAAAATTTAAGATCACCTACATACTGTGGTACTATGAAAATATTTAAAAGATCACTGATTACCCTTTGAAATTAATCAGACTTGACATGTCGAAACATCTTTAAAGGAACGAAACATTTGACCTAGCGCTACTTGGAAAACTTTTTGCCAAATCTGTAATGGTGGCGATTATCTTTGTAGTGAATTTGTAAGAGGTACCTAAAATGTGAGATAGGAAGGAGCGTTATTCAAGCGAACTGAAAACCGACATCATTGTGAGATGTGAGTGTTTTCATTAGAATCTGTAACACGTATAAAATGAAGATCTTCTATGGAAAAGTTTTCAGTGTATTTTTGGTGCCAGTCACAGCAGTGTAAATACCGAATATTCTCAAATATACAGAATTTTAAATTACATACACAGAAAAATATTCGTGAATAAATGGCAAAAGTAAAAATATATATTGTATATTTAAACTTATGTATCTGAAAGCTATCAGAAAACGATATTATATTCACTTCAAATCAGCCCGAGTTACGAAAAGGGGTTTTAAATTACGCATTATTAAGATGTTTTTTGTATATAATATAGGATGTAAAACGACCACTCCCGGATACTTTAACTGGGTGTTCTACTTATGAAACTGATCAAATTTCCCTATGGTATTTGTATGGAGTTATTTAAAAAAAAAACAGTATGGGTTCCTTGGGAAAAGTTGTTTAGTTTCATTAGTGGAACCACCATTAAGTTCCCTGGCGTGGTTTTTTACATTCTGTATTAACGTTTATATAAAATACAGGGTGTTAAAAAAGTGCGTTTTTGAAATTTTAAGGGGTTACTCAGAATCAAGAATACAGGACACACTTTTTTAACATCCTGTAAGTATACAATAAAAATAGTCTGATCCTTGAAACTGAATGTTGAAAACTGTTACTCTTCATGTTTATTTTTTTCATCATATTTTGTACAGTTTAAATAAGAATTAAACCATCGCTAAGGATATATATGTCGTGGCCAGATCATACAATTGATCACTTCATGATGTGGCCGACCATTTCTTAAAATGGTTGTATTTCATGAAATGGAAAATATCAGCTGATCACATCATGATATGGTCTGGCCAAATCAATAAATAATCAGCGTTTGACGATATACAGCTAAACGCATGGCTACTTCATTAAATGGTCAAGCAGCATTAGTGATCACTGATCATATCGTAAAATAGTTACATTATCCACCGTTAGAGGCGCTGATTATGCACCATGGCAAAAAGTAAATAAAAATGCTCCAATTGAAAATAAAAGTGAATTGTAATGTCGTTACGACACAAAACAACAAGAATTTTACGAATGTCAATCAAAAATCAAGTGCAACGTAAAAAACTAAGTTCGGAAAGTATTTCACAAGTTAGTAAATAAATATCAATCACAAAAGCTAAGTATTAAAAATGTATAATTTATCTGTTAACCAAGATTACTCAGATTAAACAAACGCCAGTAACTTTTAAACGCATTTTTAATTTTTATTAAATCTTTGATATCGTAGAAACTACACTAATCATATGGCCAAACGTGGATTGACGTTGACGTTTAAACGATATGGTCAGTTTTAGTTTTAGCTGACCATTTCATGAAATACAACCATTTCATGAAATGGTCGGCTTCATCATGAATTGATCAATTCTATGATGTGGCCACGACGTATAAGAGGTGTTAACACATTTGTAGTCATTACTTAAACTGGAGCTTCTACTCATGAAACTGAACAACTTTCACAAAGGAACCCGTAGTGAATTCGCACAAAAATTTGGACTTCCCATACTATGTCGGCCGATCAGGTGACCGTGACCGACTTGTTAGAAAAGTACTTTTTTTTTGCGAATAGAGACTATGGGTTCCTTGGGAAAAGTTGTTCACTAATTTCTTAACACATATATAAATGTTTTGTAATGGCCGTAAATAATCAAATGCATTAATGTGATCAAAAATACAAACACTATATAACCATACTCAAAAACAAAAAAGTACCACCTCAAAACAGTGCGCTATACTTTAAGATGTAAAAGGCCCTGTCCATCTTTCTTTGTCCACTAAACGTCATAACGGCTAAAGCCAACAACAACGTTGTGAGCGCTGTCTTTATGGCATTACTTGGCTCCTTTACTGAATTGTTCCTTTCATAGTAATTTCAAGTCACAAGGTTAAATAGTCAAGTTGACTGACCTCAGGTTTTTAGCTTTCTCCTCGAAACCATTGGAACAAAACACGCAACTGTTAATTTAGGTCTTCAAGATAATTAATGAAATAATAGTTATAATATAAAAACAGACGTCTATAAGTATTTTTATATGAGGATTTAATTTACCCTAATATACATTTGGATTATAACTGTCGTGTTGCCACGATGTATTATGCATAATTGTAACTTTTATTTATAAAAAATATTGGTCATCCTGCTATGTGTCAAAGCTCAGAGCGCGAGAAACCATTATCTTACTTAGTCGTATTTTAACATTGGGATGGTGATGTAATCATAGTTATTAAACACTGTTGTTCATAATTCGCTCACTGCGCGCAATTCAATACTTATTATTATTCATTCATTACTAGTGTTGTACAAGGTGACTTATTCAATTACTATCTTATTTTAAGACCATAGACTTCTGATAGGTTATTTGTAGTTTTTTTTTTAATTTTGGTAAATAATTAAAAACTATTTATTTTACAATAATAAAAAAAAATATTTTAGATCCTTATCCTTATCCTTAAAAAAGTTTTGCACTGCACCGTGTGACATATCAAATGAAGGGGCTTGTTCCTTCATTTGATATGTCACACGGTGCAGTGCAAAACTTTTTTAATTTTCTGATTTATCCCCGACACTAAAAATGTATATATTTAGGTAACACGTCTAAGTTTCAACTTAATCGGCCCAGTCGGAGTAAATTGGCTTGAGTATTGAGTATTGTAAGCATTCCTTTTTCCTTTTCGAGGTACGGAACCCTAAAAATACTGTGTATTTACAAAATATTTATAAGGCCTTACAGATCTTAACACCAGATACGAAAGTGATATGTTGACATTTCCACAGTAGTTACGTTTGACTATAATAATTAAAAAACGATTTATAAAGATTACAGTGGGGATAACGCCGTAACTAGTTGTTAATTGAGGTTGTTTAATTTCAAATTTCCCTAATTTTCACCGCAAACTTACTTCGAGGTATGGAAATGGTGTTTGATTTAAATTAATTTTTCAAAAATGTTACTTGTGTATGTTGCGGAAAATAGTTCAACCTATGTCGATCATGCACGAACTATCTACCAAAACTAAAATTTATCAACCACATCGACTGAACTTTTTAAGACGTAATTTATTCAAAGGGGCTTTTCAAAAGTTGTTGTTATTGACAGACACAATAGGGTGTCACGCCGCTTCAGCTTGTGCCGGGCACCAGAGCTCACCGAGTGGCAACGGCCACCACGTGGCGGAAGCTTGCATTGCGTGCCAACCGTATGAGTGGGGTGCCTCGACCGCCTCGCCTACATCAATCAAACAACCCTGTTCTATTGTGCAACTATTCAGATAACATGCAACTTTTTCAGTAAGACAAATATTCGCCAAGCTCTGGGTTTTTATAAGCTATTAGTCTATACATACCCGTTCTGATCGGGGAAGTCATGAATAAAATTACAGACATCATGAAACGACTAATCTGAACAACTTAAAAAAGTTACATGACGTGAATGATGATGAATAACCACTCTTCAACACAAAGCTACCAATCTCCTTTTTTCTGGTTTGTTTGCGGACATCTTCACTCGAAAATAACAAATAGTGAGCGTTACCATTATTCCCAGAAAGTATTTCAGTGGGGACGGACCGTTAGTATTGTCCGATAAAAATGTAATTACAACGTCAAATGGACAAACCTTTCCGTTGAACAATCACTGTTTTTTGTTTTATGAAAATTGGAAAGCATTATTTACACAGGACAATTCGTGATTTCGGGGGGAAGTTCCACTTGCTGGGCCGTTATTTAGGCCTAGCGGGGCCAGGGGTGTGGTTCAACGACCCTTTTTCTTCTATTCACCTAATGAAACCGTTCATTACCATCTACTTCTACACCTATTATTACGACAGTCACTGTTATATATATTTTTCGCCCCTAAAATTAGTAGATAACATAAAACTAGTTTGTATTACATTGTCAAAAAACAACTCCCTAATCATTTATGAGTCGAGCCTTCTGTTATTGTATTTTTCACAAATGGATATTTCTAAGATAAATCATTTACATACCGAAATCCGTATTTTAAATAACGCAGTTATTCAATAGGGTATTTTACTCTATACAAGAAAAAATCTAAAACTGCTTATTTACTGTGGTATTTGTAATACATAATCGATTTAATATGATTTCTATACAATAAAATGAGAAAAAACATTTTATTTTTGATTTACAAAAATCAAGTTTTTTAATCTGTTATTCAAATATCTGAAACGACAGCCGCCATACTTGTTGTCAGGTGACGTCACAATAGTGGTAAACAATGACATTTTGTTCGCGATATGTGTCTAAATTTTAGTACAGAGCTGTTTTATTTACTCCTGAAATGACGTCACGACCTAAGCATCATGGCGGCTATCGTTTTCGCGTGCTAATTGGCAATGGTAATTTAAAATGTAGTTTTGGGGTACTTATAGGTTTCAAAAAAAAATTAAAAAAATATTTTTTACTTTTTCCCACCTAATGATCAATTTGAGATACTTTTCAAAAAATGGTGAAAAACACTATTCAGTTCAAATGCATAGGATTGACCGAGGCGACCCCATGCCAATGTAAACACAGCAGCCGTGCGTGCACGTGCATTTTGACAATGCGCATTTGGTTGCTCGAGGCGCACACTATGCTCGAAATAATTCAAGATGGTACAGTATAGTCTTTTGGTGGATCACAAATCGATGACGCATTTAAATAAGGGTATTTCTTATACGTAAGCATTTACGAAGCGGACGAAGATCATCTGATCATAGGATCACGATTTTGATGTCAAGATACTTTTACATGGGAACGCGAATGCATTCAAACACAACGAAGACATTAAGTCCCTTAGCCATTTGTCAAGTTGTCAAAGATATATTAACACTAATGGATTGGCACAAAGCTGATTCAGCGGCCTATTTGCCAAGCTAATAGTAATCCAGATAATCTTATTATTCTGAAAGCATAGCGGAATATTTATATTAGAAGAACGAGTATTACATGAAGTTTCGCTTTCCATAGTTAAATGTCAAACTTTAACGAACCATTTCCACGTTTTACAAGAAATTTAACAATTTTCGTCAACAAATCGTGTTCGTGAAGAGGATTTGGTATTCTTTATAAATCTAAAAATGTGTCTTTTAAATGCCTAATATTTAATCGACATTTGTGCGGTTATGCCCGCTCCCACAAGGCAGGTTGGGAATCGCTGGATCGTAGACTAATTTACGACTCGTAAATTTTGCTGTCCGTCCATCCAGCTACCGCCCGCCACCGCCATCGCACTGCCATGATAAACATAATCTGTAGGTCAATGCCCGGTGACGATATTGAATGAAAATGCCCGATGTAATATGTTTCTTTATACTTTTTAAAAAATCTTGAAGAGTTGTTGGGGAACTTTTCAAAGTAGTGGCCAAATTGCAAGGGATATTTTTAAACTCATAAAATTAATTAGATTTTGATATTTAGTGAGAGAAGTAAATATCGAAATAGAATTTATCTTTACAAGTTGATAGCAATGTTACTAACTTAAACAGTGTTTTAATATTTTTTTTAAAGGGTATCTAATCATCGCCGTAACAAACAGGCTATATAGGTAGTAAAGAAAACGAAAAAAAATTTCGCCGCCTATGTGGATATCACAACTGACAGCAACAGTTTGTTATTACTGCAAATAATAATATTATGTACTTATTCATGAGTGCATTTACTATGCTTTCATCGTGCTAAATTGCGCGAAAAAAAAGTTATTGCAAAGTAACGTTTATTTTTAAAAATGTGCTGTTATTTTTTACACGTATCGACATCGAAATTAAGGTTCCAGGAAATTCGACTTGGTAATAATCGGTTCAAAAGCATTAAATCAAAATTTAATTGCTAAAGAGAAAGATGATAGGTAAATCGTCGATAACCTGCGTACATCGATCGATTTGTCTGACCTTATAGCTTGCGAGTACTTTCTTTAATATGTAATTACTTCAAAAATATCGCTTTATACGACCACTAGCGAGAGCGAATGAACGACTTTAAGCTATTTTCTTTTTAATTTTTATAAGGAGTCGGAAATGTAATAGTAACGTAGCAATAGCTAATAGTACTTATTATTCTAAAGTAAATACAATCAATATACTAATTATTCGGATCACAAGTATGTCACTTTGTATCGTCTTTCTCAGTCGAGTCACAGCCCGCAGCTGCCATCCCAACGAACTGCAACTACAAAACAAAGTCGGTTTGTTCCACATTTAGTCCCAAGCTGTTAATGAGGGCCTGAAAGAAGGAAGGGAGGCGCCGAGTCGAACACGTGTCCCTCCTGCTTCCGCCAGTACCACTAACTTCTAACAACATAAATAATAGTATAAATACAATGCTTGTTTTGCTACTAGATTGCTTTGTGAATGTTTAAGTTTTTAAGAGAACTAGGCAAGGTATAACATTTTTATGAACACAAAAAATTCGTAATGGCCAGTGCAACGTTATACTAATGGGCAGCTTAACCAATGCGTTCGTGACATTCATCCACAAGTCATTGCACTGTAAACATATAAAGTACGTACATTTATTAATTCATGTATGTACGCAACATTAAGAGATGGCTTACGCGTGAACTCGTTCAGTAGTCGCTCCAAGATCGCATCTGTTGTTTTTTAATTGGAGCAATATTGTCAAACTAGTACGATGTTCCTGCACTTTGTCACACATATAAAATACTTGTATACATTAGAAGAAGCTTATTATTACATTTTAGATAAAATTCATTTTTACACTGATTTATGGTTTTTATGTGTATGGTTTGTTTTAAATACCAAAAACTAATACATAGTGATTCAGGAGCAATGGAGCCCATATATTATCTAAGAAGAAAACTGTAAAAAAAATGGCTATTTTACGAAAACATGCACTTTCACGGCAACATTTTAATGTGGTATCTGTTCTTAAGATGGAAATCTCATTTCTTGTGTGAGCTGATCGTTCTCACGTCCCCGCCAGTAGCGACGGATGGCGGCGCGCGGGGCGGCGGGTGTACCCGTTGCTCTCCGTGCTAGTTTACCGCATGTGTATGTGTATCAAAATCAAACCAAGAATACATTCTGATTACACTACTAGAATTAAAAAATGCATAATACTCAGCCAGCTCTATACACAATATGGACAAGTAAATTGTACGCCATGCCTTTATTGTCGACAAAGTACTAATTCCAAACCGCAATAAGTCAGGCTGAAATAAATTCTGCTTGGACCCTTCAAAGACAAGTCAAACCAGAGTTGGGTAGGCCGCCGATATATAACACATAGACCATTACATACTTGTAGACATATATGTACAACTAAGTACAGGAAAAAGGGTTATCATTATGCACAAATTTATCTTGACATACGCCAACATCTATGTAGGACGATAACACGTCTACATCACATGATATAATGTGTTGATAAAGTGTATTCATATCATCACACACTTAAGAATTTTTGAATGGGGAAATTTTGGAAAATTCTGACGCTGACAAAGATTAAGAACATTTCACTCAAACAACCATACCATACGAATAAATGATAAACATAAGACTTCAAAAAAGTACAGGCAACGCGCTAAAAACCTTCAAATAAATGCGAACTGTATAAGATGAAATCGTTGAATAATAATTTGACAGAGCTTTTTAATCGCCTCTCATTTCTGCACAATGGATCGATATTTTGATAACCTTATTGATATTAAATGAATAACCACTTGCAGCTATAATAAGCTCAAGGAGAGGGTTCGTTAGCTACACAAGCACGAACTCAGACTGAGAGTAAATAACCTGATATTATATGCCGCTTCTAATACACATTTCACTTGAACGGTGTGTGAAAATATGCAACAGCGTGAACTCCTATGGTAGCATTCACATAAAACAGTTGGACGTAAATTGTAAACAGTTTGACTATAATATTTCAAATATTTGTAAAAGTTAAAACAAAACCTCATCTCAATACTTCTTAACTAAAAGTTACCTAAGTCACTGTCAGCCTTACCTTTAAATATGGAGGTTTTGTATCGTATATATTGACATTTTCAAATTTAATTTATCATGGCGGATATACTAATAAACAGATAATAAAAATAAGGATGGTAGGTAACCACACGAAAAACTGTGGTTTTTAGTCTACCGTAAGATTGGTAAAAATACAAGTTTCAAACTTGATATTATAATTGTGCACTCTAACGTATGTGTAAAACAAAAAGTAATTAAAACCAGTCTAGTACGAGTCGGGTTCAAGTTATATTCTGTAAAAAAACGACAATTTGATCTAAAAAAAGTATCCATGGTGTTACTCCAGCTTTTATAGTATAGTCGTACAAAGTTTCGTCCAAATCAACCCAGCCATTTTTGTGTGATATGCGAACAAACAGTCAAAAAATCTAAATAAAATTATTTTGGTCTCTATATCGATTACCGTTATTATTTTCAAAACATTCAGTGTACAGATTCAACCCCGATATTCGAGATTCGACAGATATGATACAGTTTTATAATATTATATGTATAAATTAAATAATATAGATAAATTAATTGAAATAATAAATTGAATAATATAGATATAATACACAAATAAATCTGCTCAGCACAGAAATGTTTGTCCTGGGTGGGAATCGAAACCACGACCCTCGGATAAGTAGTCAGGAACGCTAACCGCTGAGCCACCGATATGTATAGATACTTTTCCTGTGAAAAAGTTTCACTCTGAAATCTGACCAGCATGTTTAATTTGAATTCGAATTAGCCTGTATATTAAAACAGCATTTTCATATTTAAGTCCCTATTGTTAACATGTTTAAGAAAATTTAAGTGGTGTATATCTACATTTGGCAACTCAGTTGTACAGACATTTACGAAGATAGGCCTGTGTAGATTTAAATGACAATGGTCTGTTCATATATTGTTGACGTATCAAATGTTCACTTTAATAAAAGTAATTTGCAGTGCAGGTATAATCTGTCGTCGAAGTGTGTACAATTAGTATAGTATAGTATAGTTCTTTATTTGCATTCATACACTTACAGTATTTATTACAAATGTTTGGTGTTAGTTACATTAATAAGTAGGTAAAGTATATGAACCCTGTCCTGAGGGTATTACAAAGATAATTAGTATAAATTGTTTAATATAAAATAAAATAATATAATACAATATCATAGACCGTATGGCGAGATTCAAATATATTCAAGAAATTACATTTTTATCATCGAAGAATTGATTAATGGTATAATAACATTTATCTAGAAGAATGTTTTTTAATTTCGTTTTAAAATGTATATCTTTTTCTGTTTTTATGCTGTCTGGGATTTTATTGTATATCGAAACTGCTCGGTAATACGGTCCGCTTTTGTATATCTCTAGTTTAGGTTCCGGCGGCACGAGTTTATACTGACGGCGTGCATTTGTATTGTATTGGAAGAGTGACCTATGTTTTCTTACAAACATTGCCATTTCGAGGATATATATGGATGGAAGTGACAATACATTTAGTTCTTTAAAGTGCGGCTTACAGCTGTCTCGTTGACGTATATTTGCAATTATTCGTATGCACTTTTTTTGTTTTATAAATAATTCGTGAGCATCAGTACTGTGACCCCACAGTATCACGCCGTATCGTAGCCACGCATATGCGTAGGCATAATAGGCGGTGAGTGCAGTGTTGATCGAGGTGTTTGTTTTTAATATTGTTAAGGCATAGATGAACTGAGATAATTTTGTTTTGATTTTTTCGATGTGGTATTTCCAGGAAAGGTGCGAGTCAGTCATTATTTGAGTACCTGAACTGATCCGATATATCTGATGCTGACTGTACGTCCAAACGCGACAACTTTCACACGTCACTGAAGACTAATTTGCCTTTTGTCTTTATTTCATTAGAAGAAACCATACTGAAGAAATAACTGAGACAACAGTTCATTTCCTACGTACATTGATCACAGTTCCGAGTATGTCTATTATTGATAAAATGGAGCCGATTTTCCCTGATTGATTGTACAATGCAATCAGTACTTAAAGCAGCTTAACCTCGTTACCTATGATCGGGAAATAACCCAGGGCCGACTATAACGATCCATTGAAATGAAGAGATCGCCAGCCTGCTAATTAGATATTAAGAACAGCCTGAATTGTGACTATGGGAGAGTGGCCTATTCAAGTGTAATCATCGGATCAAACTTAATTAGACTCAAATAATATTGCTCCAGCTTAGAGAAACTAAACTTTAGGTTCTAATCTATTGAATAATTATATATAGGGTGATTTTAAATTAGTTCTTGCGATTTGCCTATTGGTTCCTTAGGGAAAGTTGTTTGTTATCATGAGCACATGCATATCCTTTGGTATCAAGAACTAATTTAAAATCACCCTATATACAGGGTGTTAAAAAAGTGCGTTTAAAATTTTAAGGGGTTACTCAGAATCAAGTATAGAATCCAGGAAAAATATTGAAAAAATTCGCTCTTCAATTTTTTTTGCAGTTTTTCATACAAATTCTCGATTCACTATTTAGATTTAGTATGAGAATCTGAAAAAATAATTGAAGAGCGGATTTTTTCAATATTTTTCCTGGGTTCTGTACTTGATTCTGAGTAACCCCTTAAAATTACAAACGCACTTTTTTTTAACACCCTGTATAAAATATGAAGAAATTAAAATATAATATACAATATAAAGTGACTATTCGAGGGTCTTTTGTCCAATTATGAATGAACGACTATATTTAGACTTTTAAATAGTTTTGTTCTCATGTAAGTGACTTGTAAAATTGTCTTTATGAGAAAAAAAATCTTTAAACCTAATTGCCACCCAGGGCAAACACAGGCAAGCAAACTGGATTACTTTGTACATACTAACATATCTACAAACGGCAAAGCAGATGAATTAGAATCAGACAAAGCTATAAAAGTACAATAACATTAGCAAAATGCACCTTAGTGTAAGGGGATCTTTTTACTAGTTTTTACATGATGATAACGAGGATAGCAATCAAACATTAGGACGCTATCTGGTTCTGAAGAAATGACCTAATTTAATTTCGTTAAATATATTACAAACTTCTCTTTCAAGTGACAGGCCATCAGTTGAGCTATCTCATCTCATCTCACTAATATTATAAATGCGAAAGTATGGATGTTTGTTTGTTTGTTCCACTTTCACGCCAAAACTACTGAACAGATTTGGATGAAATTTGATAAGTAGATAGATAAAGTACTCGGCTAACACAGGATACTTTTTATCCCGGGAAACTCGAGGGTTCCCGGAGGAATGGCTAAAACTGAAATTTTTACTTGGTTTTTAGATGGCGCTGCACTGCCTTAAAATTTTATTTCTCTCTGGACCCAATTCTGAAGTCCTTGCAGACGAAGTCGCGGGCAGAAGCTAGTTATTTAAAAATATAACTGCGTTAACGACAGGACTAATATTATATTGACAATAGTCATACAAATTCATTTATTTTCAGTCAAAAATTAAGATTTCAACGCCATGCCGTCTGCTTTTTCCCAAAACCATCTGATATGTATAATATTCTGAATCCTGGATTTATAGCCAACATCCACAATCATAAATAGTAGCGCAAAGCGATCCATTTTTTTGTCTGAAATAGAAAGTTGGAGGCCTTATTTTTCAAAAGCGTTCAAAACTCTTGGTAAGACGGGCACTTTCACAGATTATGGAACTATTCCAACAACCTCTATTAGCGCAAGGTGATAAATATAGTTTGGGGTCTCGGTTGAGGGTCTAACATTTTTTGCTAAATTACAGTAGGTATACTCTTTCGCAAGCAACCCTACATTTTACTGGTGCAGCAAAAATGCAACAAATAGAGATTGTTATTGAGTATTTTATGTCCTTAATAAACTATTTGGAAAGATGTTTTCTATGGCTAAACGTACCTATAGCGGTCACTCAACCAATCGAACCATAAATCCGTAACTGGCAATTTCATCGTCAATTTCCAAGTGTTTTCACTCAGATCGCTAACAAAATAATGACTAAGCAACGCTGCCCCTAACACTTTATCGTGACTCTCTCCTGAGTCCGGGTTTTATTAAATCTTAAAGCGTATTATTCTGCTGCGCTCCCGGCAAAATGACCCGTAATCTTAAGATATGGAGCGATTGCTAGAAACGAATGATGAAACGTGATGGAAACAACTGCAGTTCATCTTATTTTAAGGCACATTTTAATACAAGTCATACCTGTGTCATTATTATAATTATGTTCGCACCAAAGATATATCTTTCGACTTTTGACCACAGAGACTACATGATATTTTTAGTGCCTGATGCTTTTTTGTTAAATATATATTTTATATAGGGTGTAACAGAAAGGTGTGATAATACTTCAAGGTTGGCTTTTACCCTTCAAACTGAACAACTTTTGTTCTACAACTTTATTCAAATCGCAAATTTTTTTTTGGACTTTTCATACAAATCGATCAGCTGGCCAACCAAGTTTGTATGAAAAGTCCGAAAATTTCTTTGCGATTTCAACAAAGTTGTAGAACAAAAGTTGTTCAGTTTGATGGGTAAAAGCGCTAACCTTGAAGTATTATCACACCTTTCTGTTACACTCTCTATAGCGATACAGCGCCCACTTCTAAACAAAAACTGCCAATATATTTACTATACCCAAATTAATATAAAACGCTAAACGTTCGTTACTACGTTTTTAACAGTTTAAGCCTCTAAAAAATTCTAAAATGTTCCAGGTCGATGCGACGGACTTCTTTGTATGACAAGAAAACATGCAAGTACTTACACATTACAATTAATTCCCACAGGAAGCACGAATAAAGCGCATTTACAACAAGAGGAAACTATTAAGTTGTCGCTGGCCATCCTATTAAGCGTGCCATCGACAAGATAGATTTAGTTGCCGTACGAGTAACGCGAGGCGACCGCACCGCAACATGGACTAAAATAGACATAGATAATCCTAGTCTTAACTGCTATTTTCTTTACGTAAAACTTTTTAACTCTGAATAATTAAACAAATCCCATAGAAGCACATACATACATATATTTTATCTGTGTCATGCCCTGAGATGATTTTGACCGAATTTGTTAAAGCACATCGAGTGGAAGGAGGTACGAGTATTTTTAAATAAATTTAAAACACTTAAATAAGGTTAGTTTTAATAGTTCAGCTGAAAGATCAATTAAACGCCCTGAGATTAATCCACTTTTTGAAAATCACCGAAGATCAAAATAGTAATCCAAAATGAACGTCATACAGTATGTAAAACGAAGTGCGTTTGAGATTTTAAGAAGTTACTCAGAATCAAGTATAGATTATAGGAAAAATATTGAAAACATCTGATCTACAACTTATTTTCAGTTTTCCATACTAAATCTAAATAGTGAATCAAGAATTTGTATGAGAAACTAAAAGTTGTAGATCGGATTTTTTCAATATTTTTGCTGTATTCTATACTTGATTCTTAGTAACACCTTAAAATCTCAAACGCACTTTTAAACATCCTGTATATTCGTATCTCCAATAATTAATACACGTAGTATCAATACGGGTTTTTGACTAAAATAGTCATGAGTGATAATTTCTGTCACTAACGATATTTTATTTCGAAATTGTTCGTGTTACTGGCCTAAAATATAACATCATAGACTTAGACGCACCAATTTGTTGATTTAAATTATTCTTTAAGTACGTATAAAATCGAATATACGTTTAAATATAAGTTTTCTATTATTCTAGAAGGAATGATTTTAATGTTTTTTTTTTTGTAATCGCGTATTTTATTTTTGATACAGTTACATTCAAATATCCAATTGATCCTTCCCATAACATTAGCCTATTTTCTAAGTAACCAAACACACAATCAAAACAGTAGTACTCCAAAAATAAAAGTATGTACTCGTATGTATGTTGATTCCAGTAGAATGGAAAAGGTTCAATTATCTACGTACAACTACAATCTCCGAGATACATCAACAGTGCGTTTGCGAATGAGACGTGCGTCCTCATTGGAGCACCAGAACAACAAGAGCATATACACCAATACTTCAAACAGAAGAATTAGAAAGCCCTTGCTGATCATATTTCTGTTTTGGCATTACTGATTTTCTATAGCGTATAATGCGATACTTGCATAAGAAAATGCTTTAAATAATTATTTATAAATAAAGTTTACTCAATTCCTAAGGCTAGAACTGATTTTTCTTTGAGCTTAAAACCATAATTAATATCACACTAAAGTCAAGGTGAAACAATGAGGCTACGAGATTAATTTAAAGCAGTTTTATTGTTGTGGATTAATTCAGAACTACAGTTTTATGTTAAAAAAATTAAATAACGATCCCTAAGTGGATGGGCTTTTCTTTTTTTACAAAAATCTATCATTTCTGCAAGAGTTCTAGCGAGGTGGAACAAAAAATGACCTAGTCCGAAGACCAACTGACTGCATCATCATCTAACGGTTAACTTAAATTAAAATTTTGAATGTTTGGCGACTTCTTTGATCTATTGTCGCTTTGTTACACGGGGGAAAGATACTCTTTAGCTACACATGACTGATCGTTTTAAACCCAAATGTATTTAAGTATGTGTTTTATACCAATGCGAAAATAATTATTTTTCTAATTACTCAAATTTCTTGGGATTCTAATGAATTAAAAATAAACTTATGCTTCTGGTGGAATTATCTTGTTAATTTAATATCATAATTTAGACTTTTAGATTAAGGTAGATGGACAAATAATTTATTTAAATAAAACAGAAAATCTCAGTCGCTTGAATTCTCATTACCTGTGCAATGTGTAAGCTTTATAAATCATGGGTATGGAACGACTAGGTAATGACTATTAAATGATGACGTCATAGCTTTGGTAAAATATTTGGTGAGATGACTACATTTGAAAAATTAATTGACAACGCTGAACACGTTAAAATTTTCAATCATTAGAACTACAACATTGCTGTTTTTTTTTTTTTGTTTTTGTTGATTTTTACAAAAAGAGCTGAATCATTTTCGATAAAAAATATATGGGACCACCTCTGAATTATGACCTACCAAACAATGAATCATCTAAAACAATTTTAAATTGTCGGAGTACTGGCGTAACAAACATACAAAAAAAACATATAATCGAATTGAGAACCTCCTCCTTTTTGAAGTCGATTACAAATTTATGATTTTTTTCACCAACCATTAGACTAGATATTATTTCTTCCAATCATCAGACGCCATATCTCACTATTTCAAAAGTTTGATCAAATTTTGTGTGACGTTTGATAATGTATGATGAAACTGATTAAAATTCATGAATTTCATCAATAACAATTAAACTATACAGATGATGTTCTTCTAATGGTCAAATTCAAACCATAGTTCAAAACAAAAGCAAAACGTTTGGGTTGTCTGGAGGCGCATGTAAAGCAAAACAAATTGCAATTACCCGAATGGCCAGATAACTGGGGCGTGAAGAGAGCGTTGCAACAGCCGGACGCGCCGAAACCTGCGCGCGCACAGCGTACACGCATTCGCATTAGGTATTTTCTTTATAGGAGATTAGTCAGCATTTCAAAAGTTGCACAGATCACAGTAACGTTATCATTACGATAAGAAAATACGTATAATGTCAAACTCGACATGTGTTTTTTTTAAATAGATGTGTACGAAATCTGAGCAGAGCGTAGCCCTAATAGAACGGGCAATTTAAAGTTTAGGGTCAAAAAAAACCTAAAGCTGATTTTTTGCACAGTCGTTCCTTGGGACCATAGAAGTATACCCTGAGAAGTCCCAACTCCTAGGGTGCCGGCGTCCCCCCTCCCCCCCTCGAAAGGTCCCGATTTTCAGTATTTTTCATTTTACTCAAAACCAGTAGGAGTTAGATGAAAACTTTTAAAGAAGCAATTAATCATTATTAAATTACCTATCAAATGGTACTACTTTCATATCAATAGGAGTTTTAGTTATTGAGCGAGTGAGAACTGAGTGACGAGTGTCGACTGGCGACTGTATGGACTGTCACCGGACCTATGGGGTGATGAGGTTGCCTTCAAATTAATTTTTACTAACAATGTTTTATAAATACTTTTACAGTTTTCTCAGAAAATCAAGAAATCGGTACAAAATTGGGTATTTTCAATTTTTTGTCATATATAGACAATCATATCTCAATAACTAAACCTCCTATTGATATGAAAGTAGTGTCGTTTGATAGGTAATTTAATAAGGATTAATTGTCTTTTTGACAGTTTTCATCTAACTCCTACTGGTTTTGAGAAAAATGAAAAATACTGAAAATCGGGACCTTTCGAGAGGGGGGAGGGGGGACGCTGGCACCCTATGAGTTGGGACTTCTCAGGGTATACTTCTATGGTCTGTGCAAAAAATCAGCTTTAGGTTTTTTTTCGACCTTACCATACTAGCTTCACCTAACTTGCCCGTACTATAAATAATAGCACTTACCTTTCAGTTTGTATCATCTTGCAAAACGTGGAAAAACAAGGCTCGAAATGTGTTTCACTGGATTAATTGGAACTGTTACTTCCGGTTATTTTACGTTGTTTGATATGTATACAAGTTATCTATTACGTCTGAAATATCGTAATATTATTAAATTCCATTATGTGTCCTTTTTGTATGAGTTACAAAATATTTTGTTAGTATGTACCAATTTAAAATACCTATGCATGCATAATTATTCTGAGGATGCCTGTTTTATTTACAATATCAATTCAACCATCCCAAAAACGTTATGTAGGTGTATGGAATAAAATTATTGAGACAAATACAATGTACAGTTACAGTGCAGAAACAAATCTAAAAAACAACGGCGAAGTGCGAGTTCTTTAATACAGTAAACAAAGACGCGATATCTCTGAATAGAAAACTCGCATATGTTATATTTAACAGTCGCCATCGGTAAGTTTCAATTCAAAGCAGACGCCAGGACTCCGACGAGACGGCTTGAATACGAAGCATGTCTCACTTCTTTCATGGAAGCACCTATATTTTTGAGCGACACTTTTGGATGACAGCCATTTTCAGTTACGCAAATGAAAGCATTATCTAGTTATTCACGCAGTGAACACCTCATCGCAAACCCACAACGTGAGTCAGAGGAAACGAAACGACAGAACAAATTTTCTTTAGAACGGCACGACACGAGCAAAAAACTGCTGTTGCTTTAGATGAATTGGGCAATTTAAAATTGAAGTTATAGTTAGATAAGAGAATTCGTGCTGACAGAAGCAAAAAACTCCGCAACGCAGTCACGTTTAAAAACTAAGCCAAGCGTGCAACAAGTGGCAAGAAACTGGTGATTTGTGAGCAGGAGGAGTCAATTTAAAGAGATCGTTGTGTGTCATGAATCATAAAGCACTAACAAAACTTAAAGAGCTCACTTAAGATAGCTGATTAGAAAAGACAACTAAGTAAATGTAAATGTTATACCTATTTATATACGTTCGCCGGGAAATGTTAATCACTAATAGGTGCTAATAGTCTTAGGAGTAAGTATATACATATAAGAACAAAAGTATACTAATGGTATTAACCCCTTCAGTAGCAGGTGTTTTAACCCAAACAAGGAAAGAAGTTAGGTCCTCTCATCAAGGTTCTCAAGTCTTCAAGTTACGAGTTCATAAGTAGAGTAGGTACCCAGCTTTTGGACTTCAGGGTCGTTTCTCAGTTTGCTAAGCTTTAATAAGCTTCCAGATTACGAGATTTGTTAAATGCATACCTACCTATATATATGCATTTATGTTGAAATTTATAACATGTTGATTAGGTAACTACAGTGAAAGTAAGTATTAAAAATAACACAAAATTGTAAGGACAACGAAGGTAAAATTAAAAAGTCATGGTTACACAAATATCGTATGACATTTGCTAAACACGTAATATAAATACATATAAATAAATTCTTTAAAATATTAAACATCATACAATGTTATACCTAATAACTGCAGTACAAAAATATTACGTGTTTTCATAAATCTACATTTAGATCAGCCCTGCAGAAATATTCTCAAATCCCCTTGACAAGGCGCCCGCATGTGGCCAGCCAGACAGGACCACAACCGAACCACACTCGCAAACTGGTTTTGGTGCACTATTATGAGTCGCGTGCCAATATACGGAACGAATGATGCACAGTTCCTATAAAGCAAAGCCTCACGAATCACGAAAATAAATACCATAAGCAAACTGCAACATCAATACAAAAAGGACGCAGAATGGTTGGTGTTTCAAACGTTATTGGTTTGCCGAAGAAACAAAGGTCTTCGGAGTGGTTAATCCCTGCATTCACTGGCACATTCATATATAATGGCACTGTCTGTCAAGGACTAAAACAATTTTATAAAGTTAAATGAAGAGCACGAGGCGATCGCAACAGACTATATCCGTACGTCGACCATGCGCGGAGCCGGCGACTCGCAAACTGTTCCGTTTCTAACTAAACAACGGCCACGCGGAGGGCGCCCTACCTCTCCGTCTCCTAGCAAAAAACTTGTCGAGAACGAGAGAGACAACAACAATTCACGCGTTGTTTAGTCTTATCGCAAGATAAACTTGAATAAGCCACAAATAGTTTTTAACCGTAGTAGTCGTCAGTACATGAAATAACCATAGGTATAAAAAACTTTTTATTTACAAAGTTTTTTTGAAAAAATCTGATGGTGCTGAAAGATTTGAACTTGAACTTGCTGACAACAAGGAAAATACTGCCTACGTACCTGTAGAAACATATCACGAAATCAGTATTTGATCAGACATGCTCTTTAAAACTTCTTTAGGCCTTAGGAAAGGTTAAATCACAATATTCAGCTCAAATTACACTAGACAACAAAAATAAATACTTTTTTTGTCTCCGAGATTTTATTGTGATTCGGGATTGCCATGCTACAGATAACTTAAAACAGTAAATAAAACATCTCAGTCACCTATAGATTTTAAGAGAAATTTATTTTTAATTTTATATTTTTTTCTGGCTATTTTAAAGAAAATACGTTATTTACTCATAAAAAATAAATATGTTTTTGTTCTTTTAGCCTGCCTGTTGTAAGAAGAGGTTGTTGTCTCTCTAACCAAAAACAAACAGTAGTCTGCAATCGTTGCAGGGAGTCCATTTTCCCTGATATCTCTTTTCTATAGAAGCAATATCTTAGGGAAAGCGCTTACCGTGCTCATCACACTACTGAACCTAAATTTTCTTTAAAAAGTCGAGATGCGGGTGCAGAAAGTGCATCTTTAACGAAATATTGCAACCAAATTCTTTTTAAGCATTTAACAATTGATTTATAAGGCTTTCATATTGGAGCGACCGTTAATTTTTTTTAAAAATTCGTGACTTGAACAAATGCTAACCAAGGGTTCTTTTCTCCAGTGTTTAAAGTTGAAATGAACAACGGATCTTTTATTAACTTTTAACTTGGGACAATAAAAATATCTTCCTTTAATTTAGCATGATTTATTGCTTATACATAATTTTAAATTAACCCTAGTTTAGTGTGAAGAGTCGACAAAAGTATTTTTTTGAATCTACAAACGGGTATTTTTTTCATTTTTCTGAGCTGGATTATAAGAAGTTCTCAGTAACCAAATTTTTCAACATAGTGCTCTTGCACGGCTATCCCACTCAAACAAAAAACAACAGTATTTCGTGTACCTGGTTTGCAATCCTACAAATAAAGCAATCACTTTCAAGTCAGCATCCCGTATTTGCCTCGGTTGCGAAAGTCTAAACCAAAATATGCAAAATAACACTTCTTAATCAGAGGCGTAATTAAGGGAATGCAATGTCGATCTCGGCCATATTTACCGAGATTAATCTCGACCAAAAATCGGACGAGATCTCGCGAGATTAACGAGATTAATCCGACTGTGTTAAAGAGCAGAAAAAGTGAGAAATCACGTTTTCTTTGTGAGAGTCATTGATTAAAAACGAAACGAATCTGTATGAAGCCAAGTCCATGGGAGAAATTTTACAGTTTGTAGACAAATTGCGCTCTCTCTGTGTAGTCCCTACCAACGAAGAAGCTTTTGTATTTTCGTGAATAATATTACACACAAAAATTACAAAAATCGGCAACACAAAACTCGGCAACTTCAATAACTTGTGTTTCGCTTGAACATTTTTTTAATTTAATAATATATATATAATATCTACATGTTTTTATTACTTTTCTTCGCTAAAGAATAAAAACATAAAAATATATAATTTTTATTATTACTTTTCTTCGCCTTCAAATAAGTTAAAAAACTGTTCAAGCGAATCACAAGTTATTGAAGTTGCCGATTTTTGTGTGTTGTTTGTCGAAGTTTGGCTTTAATAAGAGTTAACAACTTTATGAAAAAGAGCTTACCAGGAATTCCCGATTTATGAATTCACATGTGGCCTTTTTGAAAGATTTATTGAGTATGATAAGTAAAAACTCCCGTTCACAGATTTTATAAGTAGCATTTTAAAAATCTTTATCTGGAATACATTAATATCAGAAATCATTAATTTTTAATACATAATTAAGTACAATAAAAGCTTTGGGATAAAGATACGGTAAGACTGGGAAGAGACCCGTGCCTCAGAAGGAGGGGACGATATGGGTTAACAAGAACAACAAGATAAAGATATGGTTTAATTTCTAATTGTATGTATGTATTTATGGCCTCTGATTTAATAATTGTCAACTTATGTCAAACAATATCTATGTTCAGAGATACTTTGAGTAGCATATATCTTAGTGTGGAACTGTGGGACTCTTGCTGATAAACATAAAGAAATCAAGTAAGCGCGGACAAAGTTGCAGTACAGGGCATCTTCTCACTAAACAAACAGGCATTCATTTGCCACATTCTGCTATGACGGCTATGAGGCAGCAGGAATAATGATAATAATAATGTTACGTAAATTACTCGCGCTGTGAAGATAGTAAGATAATTGTACACCTATAGACAAAAAAGATACAAAATAGTACCTATTACTAATGCAACCATTGTCTTGAAAGCTTGCACTTGCGTAATATCAGTAGCAACAAAACGAATGTTTCTCGAACTCACTTGATATTGTTCATTGGCTAGGTATATTGGCACTGAGAGCCAGAGTGGTGTAAGCCACATTTTTTGAACATCTTCCTCTGGTCCACTTTTTAGCACTTTAGATGATATCTACCTAAATCATAATGAAACTGCCCTATTATAATGCATCTTGACATAGTGACTAACATGGATATATTAATTAATGAAATTTCAAAGTAAAATATATCCATTTAAGCGAAAATGGAGTTACACCACTCTTGCTCTCAGCGCGTCAATTCTTTTCTTGTTTAACTAACAGAGACTCAATAATATGAGATAACATTTCGCACGTACAGTTTACAGTGAGGAACATTGAAATAAAAAAGCGGCCAAGTGCGAGTCGGACTCGCCCATGAAGGGTTCCGTAGCAGCAAGTAACATAATATAAAAGTTCTTGTAGTTCGTTGTAACTTGAATGAAAGGTAAATTGCGGTTTACGATTTATGAAATATTAAAAAAAAAACTACTTACTAGATATCGTTTAAACCAATTTTCGGTGGAAGTTTGCATGGTAATGTACATCATATATTTTTTTTAGTTTTATCATTCTCTTATTTTAGAAGTTACGGGGGGGGGGGGGGACACACATTTTACCACTTTGGAAGTGTCTCTCGCGCAAACTATTCAGTTTAGAAGAAAATGATATTAGAAACCTCAATATCATTTTTGAAGACCTATCCATAGATACCCCACACGTATGGGTTTGATGAAAAAACATTTTTTGAGTTTCAATTCTAAGTATTGGGAGCCCCCAAAATTTATTGTTTTTTTTCTATTTTTGTGTGAAAATCTTAATGCGGTTCACAGAATACATCTACTTACCAAGTTTCAACAGTATAGTTCCTATAGTTTCGGAAAAAAAGTGGCTGTGACATACGGACAGACAGACAGACAGACAGACATGACGAATCCATAAGGGTTCCGTTTTTTGCCATTTGGCTACGGAACCCTAAAAAGTAGGTAAGGCGGTAGGTATTGTACACGAAACTAGCAATGACGGGAGTTGGAGAAAAATGTAATTGGTTACTTACGTGTCGCCGCGTTTGTTCGCTTTCACCAAGAATAGGTATGTTACAATATCTGAGCGGAGCGAGGAAATATTATTAATATCGAGGAATATGAGAATGCACAAGTTAACTAAATAGTGCTTGATGTCTTATAAAATAGCCAGCATCACTAAATTGGCAAGTTTGTTTATTGTCAAAGTTTTATCTAAACTGAATTGTTTTAAAAAGGATCACGAAATGGCTAAAAAATAATCACTGATACGAGTACTTTCTTACAAAGAAAGCAAACCATCTCAATACAAAAGATCGGCGCTCTAAGACGAATCTGGCTACAGCGAGATTAACAATAGCGTGAACTAATTTACGAAACATTTGAAACTTTCACCAGGCCCTTCGTAGCATAATAGTAGTACTTTATCATGTACTTTTCTCTTTTTAAATGCGGATGCAATAGATTTTTAAGAATTCTATTGTATACAAATGTTACATAAAACTGTTTCGTAGTTACTTATATTGAAATATTAAATACATTTATTCCATTTTTAAAAGATTTACAGACATACTAGTTCTTATGGTAAAACATACAGTCATCTGATTGGGCATACATTATCTGAGTCAGACAGATCCATCTCCCACACCCATACTAAGCAATTTATTTGCTTGTCACTTACGACTAACGAGTAAGCTTAATTTCGCAAGAAAAACGTATAAAAAGTAACTTTTTGTCAGAATAATTGTATAAACAGAAAACAATTACTATAATGGAAGTTGATGAAATTTGATACAATAATGATCACCATACAACTATGAATATGTTGTTATTGCCTGAGACAAGATATATTGAAGATATATTGCTAATCGATCCTGTCGATGTGTTTTGTGGGATTTTTATATTTGTCCCTCTTGCATATTTGATTTAATAATATAAAATACGCGAGTACGAATCAATCCCAGTTCAATAACAAATAATGAAATACTATACATACTACCTGTTTTTTTTTCAAAAAAAAATACGTTTACCTTCACAAAAAATTCTCGACAGAGTTAACGTCCAATGAAAATGTACTCTTACAGATTCGACTTTCTCATCTTGCATATAAAATTTAATGAAAAACACAACAAAAGAACAGCACTATTAAGGTAAGGTAAGGTAAGGTATAAAGGTAAGAAACTATCCTTCCTTGGAGTAATAGAGTTTATCTGTTCGTTTGTATCGAGTTACAATTACTCCGAGCTTCCCGGTTTGCACGCGTTGCGTAGGCACATTTCCGTAATGCGGATGATAGATATTGGATGTGCCAACTAAATTACACTTCAAATTACTTATTGTACCGCAAAAAATATGAGGAAGACAGAGGCGTCATAACGCGTGAAAGTTAACCGGACTGATACATGGTACCGAGGCACAAGATCCTGGGAACTTTACAGACTATTTAAAAGGGCGTAATGTTAACAAGACATCGGTTAGCTTTGATTTTCCATTCCAATAAACAAGTATTAATTTGCCTAGAAACGTCTGAGAAACATATCTCACTGGTAATTGGCCATTGATTTGGAAATCTGATCGGTGAGTAACGATACACTTAAGCGTAGACAGAGGCATGCAAAATACGTCAGTAAATACTGAAGTTTACGCACTGGTACTCAAGTATGTATTTGAAGAGAAATAATCGCAGTTTCTTAATGTTATGTGATAATCTATTAATTTACCAGAGCCATGTTGTTTGCGATTAGATGCATAAAACTATAATTTCAGATGGCGTATCCTTGCAAAATGTATATTTGTAGATTGAATACTTGTAGCAGCTAGTCATAGTACACAGATGTCGCAAGACTACCACTTCCGTTAGATCCTCGAGTAGCGAGCTCATATTGGAGTGTTGGATGAAACGCCCACGAAGAACCCACGGACACGTTGTTTCATAGTCATAGCTTATTATTATCAACTAGATTTACTAAACCAATATTTTCAACTGCTTTCATTTAACAAATTTAAGGTTATTGACCGTTTATAACCTTAGCTTTTTTTATTATAGTATTATATATCTACTAATTGTTATTTTGGGTCTGATATTTCCATCATTATTTTTTTCGCCTTCCATTTATTATCTTGTACCGCTCTGTACTGATACTTCCACTGGCTCTAAAATCCGATGTCCCCAATCCTCTCACAATGCATTTCACCAGCACAACACAACACAGCGCACCCACTGGAGAGCGTAACTTCGCCCGCCCCAGGCCCCAAGGCAGTGTCGCGTAATTCTTCGCTCTTGTGTGAAACGACCCGTGCAAAATGGTGGGTGTTCGATTCTGATGCAAGACGATTGCGACAGGTGGATCAGTAGTCATTAAGCCTGCCCGTTTCGGTTAGATGCCAATAATATTGACAGCGTTGATTGAATTCCTAAGATTATCGGCCTCTATCTCCATAAATAATTATTATAAAGGACTTCTAAAAAGTAAATATTTCATATTTCTAATCTTTTTACAACTATAACTTTATCATAAAATTGCAGTCTTAACCTCATTGCACTGTATTGTATTGTAATAATTCGAAGATCTATCGAACAACACGGAAGAGAGCGAGTGGCAGTTAGGCGCGCAATCGGTCGAACCGATACGGTGTCACGGGGGCGACACGGACCGACGCTTCTGCGATCAGTCGTGACGTACCGGAAGAGGTCGCAAGTCACAGGCAGTGATAGAAAAAAACTATCATAGATCCACAACCCCAATAAAAAGGAACCCCAAACAGCCTACAAACCTCCCAAGAAATCCCATAGTTCGGGGCCAGATGACCGTGTGTGATTTGCCCCAGATATTATTATTATTATAATCCTCCCAAAAAAGAGCCGGTCTGCAATCACAATGCACACAAGAGTACGAAAAGCCCAATGGTCTGTATGTAACGTCAAGCTCATTATGATTATTAGGCATGGATGGGTACTGTGAAGTAACTGTATTTCTGCACTGAGTAGTCGAGAACATCACTGAAAACCCAAAAGTATCAAACCAGGAAAATCATGAGAATTGAGAAGCCTTACAGGTTACTTAGGGATAAACTATGGCGTAAGACAAAGTTAATCCCGGATATTGAAGGGCCAGGTAGAAGAAGTGGAATAGTTTAACAACAATAATCCCACTGATAATCGCCGGGTTTCGGCGTAAAATCTACAGGGCATGTTTGTTCTTTAAAATATCTTTAAGCCCTAAAAGGTCATTCTTACTGAAAAAATAATTATTAAAAAATAATAATTCTACCAGTCACTTTCACTGAACTGAAGTGGTAAGAGAACGCTTTTACATGTACGAGTTACTACGCATTTTCTTATCTGGAACAAACAGAGGCTGATTAATTGAAGTACTAACTGAATTAATGTTCGGAAGAGCTGGCAAGATGTTAATCTAGCAGATAACAAAATTTTACTAGACGGGCCTCGCGTCTGTAGAAGTTACCTTCCGCGTGTCCTCTGGGCGGTGATAAACCAGTAACATAGCAGCAAAAAGGCTGAATTTTGGTCGGTTCTTATTGTGGGTGTGCACCCTTATATACTTAAGTACCCTATAGGTTTTGATTCCCATACAAGTATCCAAATATGCGGCATAAATGGCCGTATCTCTTGATTGCGTTGGCATAGAAGTTTGATTTTTTCACAGCTTCAAGGAATTGCAGGCCTGAGAATTTGATGTAAATTTCACACTGAGAAAAAAAAGCTCCTTACAGAACGCAATTTTGTAATGTGCTTGCAATTTGCTACTTACTACGTTAGTAACATACGTAATAATTGTGGCGCTTCCTTACCAATGGAACATCATACTGACGTGAAAGTATGAAACCCAATTTTCAATAATGGTATTACAGAAACGTATGTATCATACGTAGTAATTATGTTTCATCATGACAATAATGAATCAGCAGACAATTCGTACGAAATTAGGCAACATCAGTAAGTTATACCTAGTGAGCCTACTTAGTCAGCATGCCGGCATAATTACAGCTTGTGGCTACCTACGTACAATAAGTAGCCGATATCTTGCTGTAATTAAGTAAGCCGGCTGCTTATTTAAGGTGGACAGCTATATTACTTTAAGTAGGCAGCCTATAATATTTTTGTGTGAAAATAACACTTTCATTATTTTTATTTAACAAAATTAACTCAAAAATAAAATAACAACATCATAAGGATTTCACGCTTCCGCCGAGAATCGAACCCAGGTTTAATTAAATTGAAGGCTAATCTCGTAATCGATTGAGCTGCCTCACTACTTACGTAGCCGATGGCATTACGTTTGTAAACATCATACTTTCAACTACTTTAAAGCTACATATTTTACGTTACCCATGGCATTACGTTTGTAAGCATCATACTTTTAACAAGTTTAAAGCTACGTATTATACGTAGCCCACACCATTACGTCTGTAGGCAACATACATTTGGGAAGTAGTCCGGCCATTACAGTACGTATTCGGCTCCGGTGTTTAATTATACCGCATACGTACACACAAACGCTCTCAGAGTGTTATCAACTTAGGGTGATTTACCCTGAATTTACGGGAAAAAATTAAACAAGCGGTTAATTTTACGTTTAGTATTTTATACATTTATAAGAATACCTTTAGCGTAATGACTTACTTGAGGGATTTTTTATGGAAGGCTATCTAAGTATCTTTGGTCACATTATTTAAGGTTTATTTAGCTTAGAATAATGTCGAGGGTTCACGGGCGACTTGTATTAAGCGACATTTTTAGAAATGTTCAGGAGACTGATTTAAAAAAATATTTCTTAGAAAAATAATCATTAAAACTTTAATTTTTAGTATTATACTCGTATAGATTCTCGATATTCTTAATATTTTAAATATTATTCAGAAGTTATTTTTGTGAGGTAATTTGTAAGAAATAAAATTTTAAAGTAGAGGTTACCTGTGTTTCCAAAAATGTCGCTTAATACAAGTCGCCCGTGAACCCTCGATGTTTAAAGGTAGTTTTTGCAATGTTGTCTAAGGTTATCTTTGGCCGCTTGCGCCTCGTGTTCCGCATATCTTTGAGAAGTGTCCCTCACTGAAAGCGTAATTTTTCAAACAGGAGTATTCGTAAACCAAAAGTGATGGAGTGTTAAAAACTAAAACATGTTATTTATTGGTCTTCTATTATAAGTTAAAAATATACAGTGTTTAATAATATTTAAAATGAAATCAAAGTTTCGCTTCCTTTTGTACCTAAAATCGGTTATTAAAATTCAAGCAAAAATTTTAAGAGTATACTACCACTGTACTCAAAATACTGCACAATTTTTAATGGGGCAAAAGCCTTCATGTGAAAACGATTTTCTCCATTTTTTTATGCTAGAGTTAATGCGCAAGCGAAAATTTAACGTCGAAAAAATAAGTATTTAAAGTATTTTATTTTTTAAGTATTTAAAGTAGTAAGTAAACAGTGTTTTTTTTATTAAGTACAGTTAACCGTATTGGGACTTATAATTTTTTCTTTCTTCACAGATCAACGACTTTCAAACCGTTCACAATTAATAATAACCTATGCAAATCTTACCTTCTCTGTAAATAATGTGCTCTCTACTAAAAAAAAGAAAACTACTCTTAAAAATGTGATGGTGTGGTCCTATTGAAGTCAATAGTAGAGATGGGTAATGACCCGTGTTTTAACCCACTGATGTCTTATAACCCAGTAACAACCCAGTTATCACCCAGTTTTAACCCGTTAGGGTGGGTGAAAACAAACTGCTTGGTGGAGGGTAATTTTTTTTAAGTATATGTATATGGTATGTATATTATGTATAAAATATACATACGTTTATTATGTATGCGTGTATGTATGTCCTTAAACCGTCTGTAGCCCAAAAGCAATGACGTCAGTCAGTCACAAATTTTATTTTTTCCGCTTGCATCGACAACGTCAAGTGATAATGAGGGCAGTTAGATATAAAAACAAACTGATTACTGACATATATTTTAGTTGAAACAAATAAATAAAAAGTACTTGAATGATTTTGAATTCATCTTTTTTCTTTCTTTGTATGTAAGATTTAAGTAAACTAATTATCAACCAGTATTGGCAATTTAGCATTAATACATTAATTTCTGTAATCATTTAATCAATCGATTGAAAATGTAATCGAGATTTAAAAATGAATCGATTAATTTAAGTTCTCTACAATCTTAATCTGATTAAAGAAGGAAAGAAAGAAGAAAGAAAAATAGTAAAACGATTAACGATTAATATATTATATATTATATTATATTATTTAAAAGCCATACGTCATATTGATTGGATTTAGTCCGTATTTGTAAAAAGATGGGTATATAAATATATTCTGTATATTAGTAATCCTTGGTGAGGGTGACAGTGAATTTTTGCATTGTCTTAAAAGGCGAAACCTATGAATAGGTATGCGTTTCTCGAAAAGCATTGATATAGGAGAAATTTTTGAGTAGACCAGAACAACAATAGCATCTACTTTTGAAGCCAAGATGGCGGACATGCATTTTTATAAATCGATATGGGTATAATTTTAAAAATTTTTCGAGGTGCTGATTACGAAAATGACATCCATTTTTGAATCTAAGAAGGCGACCATGCATTTGTCAAAAAATATCGCCATGGGCGTCATTTTCGAGTTTTAGCAGGGTGCTGATTACGAAAATGATCTTTGTTTTTAAACTTAAGATGATGGAAATTTTTAAAACAAGTATTGAATGAGTGGCATATTCGATATTTTTCAGGGTGCTCACAAAAACGATACTTTTTTCCGAAATCCGAGATGTCGGATATGTATTTCTCAAAACATTTCAATATGGGTGTTGTTTTTAAGGCTTTTCAATGTCATCATCATCATCAGCCGAAAGACGTCCACTGCTGGACAAAGGCCTCGCACAAGGATTTCCACACCGACTGGTCCTGTGCTGCTCGCATCCAACGGCTTCCCGCAAATGTGCCCCGCCTACTGCCACTTAAGTTTAGCGATTCTGTGAGCTATGTCGGTTACATTAGTTCTCCTACGTATCTCCTCATTTCTGATTTAATCACGTAGGAAAACACCAAACATATTACGCTCCATCGTCCTTTGGGTAACCTTGAGCCTTCTTATTAGGCTCATAGTAGGTAAGCGACCATGTATTGGTTCCAAATGTCATCACTGGCAACACACACTGGTCAAAGACTTTAGTCTTGAGACCTTGCGATATTTTAAACGTGAAGATATTGTGGAGCTTCCCGAATCATTTTAAGTCATCTCATTCCTTTCTCACGTTTTCACCCACTAAAATAAGCGATAATGGGTTATAACTGGGTTAAAACCCAAAAAACCCGGTTTTAACCCAAATGGAATGAATGTGTTAAAACCCACGGCCCATAGCGGTAAGTCATGGTAAAAAAATAAATATCGCCATGTCTTGTTTTATGAAAACTCTTAAAAAACGCCTATTGAGTCAATAGGCGTTTTTTGTTGTTGTGTTTTATGAAAACTCTGAAAAAACGCCTATTGACTCAATAGAACACCAGTTATCAGTTTTCATAAAACACAAGACATGGCGATATTTATTTTTTACCATGACTTACCGCTATGCAATCACAAAAAAGTAAAACTTTACAATTTTTGTTTAAAAATATTCAAAGATACCACTATTTTCAAAGAACTATGAAATATGTAAAATCTAGGGTAAATTGAGACGAGGCCACGGGGTGAAATGAAAATCAGACCGGGCAACACTGTTTTAGTGGCCGGCATTGTGGTTCCGCGCGCCCGCGCCGCCGCCGCGTGCGTTCAGAGAACCTTACTACAAAAAGAAAGCCTGGAAAATGGAAGAATGGAAGAGTTTTTAACTAACTGTGAAAATGTAAGGCCCGGATTTAAAGAAGTTATTTGTTTGTGGTACGTAAAATAAATATTAGTAGCTAAATTCATGATGCGACGTCGCATTGCAAAACGCGCGAATTCACTTCCTGTTCTTACTTTGTTTTTAATTAAATACAAAGGAAATTGCCTTTTTCAGAAAACAACATTGAGCTCTTGCTTTTACTGGAGACTGAGGATTTACAAGAATTAGTACCCAAAATTGGGGACTGGGTGAAAATCCAATAATACATTAAAAACAACTCCAAGATAGTATAACAAATTCGGTAAGTTAGCTTCTTTATTTCATTTATTTATAATAGCTTCTTCCTTACATGATTTAAGTGTGTTAAGATCTATAATATGAGCCCATTCATTCATACTGAAACACTTACTAAACGATGATGTAAAGGCGGTCGATCTTTATTTCTTAGGTTTCCCTTATATAATGTATTTTGGATAAATTTCAGCTCCTAGATCCTGATTTCCTTGCTTCAAAAACAGAGAAGAACAATGTAGAAGCTTTGCCATCATTACCTATAGCGGGATCTGACATTATACAGGAAAGGAGACAGAATCTATGTCATCTTTACCCGTAGCTGGAACCGACAACAAAGATAGTGTGAGTACATAATAATATGTATGTTTTTAAGGTTTCAAAGTCAACAAGGAACCCTTTGTCATGCATGTGTAGTTGGATTTTTAAAAGTTCAAGGTTTTCATACAAAATGTTTATAACTGCAAAAATAATTTTGTTTTTTAAAATATACATTTAATTTTTTGAATTTTAATTTGAACTATGGAACCCAACTTTGAACACGCACGCACTTGGCCACTTTTAATTGACTTGTTATTTTCTGTTTCAGGTATACAGAATACTAAACGTAATCAGTTTATATTAAATGATGTGTTTCATAAAAATATACAGTTAACTCCGTTATCATCTGGGACGCAAAAAATGGTAGCAACGTCTGAGGTATTCAGTGTTAGGTTAAATTTCCAATCTGAAGATATTTGTGATGATTATTGTAACTCAGCATCATGGTATAAAATAATTATTGACAATTTTATAAGATATTTCGGAATCGACATATTTGTTATTTGCGGAAATAATAGATATCTATTATTAATGACATTGTAATATAATAAATAACATTAATTTGATTAAATATAATGTTACATATTTCAGTCTGTTACATGCATTTTTTTTAATAAATGTGATTCAATTTTCTATAATGTATGATTATTAATTTTTCATCCTTATCTGTTAATACAAAAAACACATGTTTATTATTTGCTGTTTATTTACAGGTGATGTAATTCCTACAATACTGGCACGGGACCGCTAAAGCATTGAGTTTACTACGTATGTATTGTTGCTTCACAGGTTCTATACTGGGCTAAGCGTCGCGCGCCGTAGGGCTTTGAGTCTCCTATTTATGTACTGATGATGGATGCGTAGAATACTAGCACGGGATCCGTAAAGCATTGTGTAGCTACGTATGAATTGATGCTGCAGGGTCTGTAAACACATTTTACCCTGTATGATTCTGCAACGATCTTATTAATTAATTGCGAGATAAGGTTAAATCCGTAATTAATAGATAAAATCATTGCGGAATCATACAGGGTTAAATGTGTTTACAGAGCCTGCAGCATCAATTCATACGTAGGCTACACAATGCTTTACAGATGCCGTGCCAGTGTTGTACGCATTCATCATCAGTACATAAGTAGGAGACTCCATGCCTTACGTAGCCTAGCCCAGTATAGAATCAGGGCAGCATCATTTCATACGTAGGCTACACAATGCTTTACGGATCCCGTGGCATTACTGTACGCATACATCACCAGTGCATAAGTAGGACACTCCATGCCTTACGGAGCTTAGTACAGTATAGAACCTGTGCAATAACATTTCATACGTAGACTGCACAATGCTTTACGGATCCCGTGCCAGTATTCTACGCATCCATCATCAGTACATAAGTAGGAGACTCCAAGCTTTAAGGAGCCTAGTCCAGTATAGAACCTGTGAACCAACATTTCATACGTAGGCTACACAATGTTCTACAGAGCTTAGCCCAGTGAAGAACTTGTGCAACAACCTTTCATACGTAGGCACCACAATGCTTTACGGATCCCTTACCAGTATTGTACGCATTCATCACCAGTACATGAGTAGGAAATTCCATGCCTTACGGAGCCTACGCCTGTATAGATCTTCCTATGTACGTAGTAAACACCATTCTACCAGCTACTTACATATGTAGCAAAACAACACAGCAGTAATTTACGTATGCCGGTTAATGAAAAACTTCATGGCACCGCCTACTTAATACTAGCTACGTATGCGACACGGTTCCGGCTACAACTGTCATGCTGTACTGTTTTGCTATGTAAATTACGTAGCCCGAATACGTATTTTTTTCTCAGTGCATGTTGATACGTTTACGCGTTCCTGAGAAAAAGGGTCTTGACAGACAGACAGGCAGGCGGACGAACAGACAACAAAGTGATCCTATAATATGGGTTCCTTTTTTCCTTTTGAGGTATGGAACCCTAAAAAACAGCTTATCGAATGAAAAAGCCGTGAGAAAAAATGAATAATATAATACATTTCAGACACTTCGTTTTCTACAGCAAAGAAATATTTACAAACACACTAAGTCAACTGGTCCTTCACATATTTTGTTACACCCTGCACTAAATATCATCCAAATCGGTAAATTACAAAATTGACAACCCGACTTACCGGTATTCACAATAACCACATCAACTTGAAGCTACAGATCTGTTATTACCAAGTTCCACTATTGGACTAGGGTGTAGTGTCGATTTTTAGTTTGTCGCACAAGCGTACATCGCATCCGTTAGACTATGATTTGCAGCACATTTCAGTTAAACAATCTATTTATCGAAATCAACTAGTGCACTCGAGAGGCCTGAAGTACAGCGTGACACATAGGAAACCTTCAATAGTCGATAGATTGCCGGAATATAAAGAATACTTTTTAAAGTTGTCTCAAAAACTCGTGATTATAAAAAAAACAACTCGCACAAAATGCGCAACAACCTGGGGAGCGTCAGCAGACTGCTTGCGCACATCTGGCATTGCACTGGTGTACTCAGCCGCTGCTCAGTACTCAGTACTGCTCGCCAGTATGGATCGACAGTGATCACATAAAATAGACAAATTTTATATCTAAGACGCCAGCGTTGTCCTGTTGCTAAATAGTGTCGGAATTGTCATCACTTCCTCGCAAGCATACGACCCATTTGTGGTTTTAGAGTTAGTGAACCACTAGAATAACATACACTTACACACAGTAATAAAATGCATAACACAATGTGAAGTTTACCTGATGAACATGTTTATGTTATGTGATCGTTGTCGCGAAAATCAATATATTTTTCATAATTAAGTGAAAATAAACGTATTTATTAATATTAATTAAACGTAAGTATTTCAAAATCTGTTTTCGATTAGATTGCCACAATAAACGAAGGTTGGCACACGAAACAAAAATACCGCAACAATCTTATCTGTTTATAACAATACGATCGACGCAAATAGCGATACAGTACCGAAACGACCTATGACAATACTGTAATTGTTCAACAATCGTACCTTTCATTACAATGGTAACGAAACAACTGCAATTATATTTAGAGTACAGTCAACAATTTTATTTCGTTAAAAATGTAAATGTACAAAATGTTTTAATTACAAATGCATTTTCGGAAATTAAGTACATGTGTACTCCGCTGTGTTAAGGTGTATTTTTTCTTGTAGTCCATCTAGGTATTCAGATGCAGTTTGCCGCCAACAGTTCACCAGGTAACGGAGCTATGACGTTACATATAAATTACCCGCAATTTCTCGTCTGCGCCACATAACGGCCACTTTTTGTTACGCTCCGGTGTATTAAACAATTTTCAGCCTATAATAACTTTTTGATTTCGCGAAATTGCTCGGATTGAACAGGTGCATCAACATTACAACTCTATTTCCATAGGCACTCTATATTTTCCGTTGTTCTACTAGTAAAAATGTTTTGCAGCTTTACAAAAATAACTTTTATTTAGTAATCTTCTACGTCAGTAACGTAACGGACAATTAACATTGAAATTAATTATTATGATTGGTATGATATTATCTTTATGCAAGATTAAATACAAAATGTAATATCGCGAAGCAGAGTTATAAATATTTAATGTATAAACAAAGGGATTTGAAGCTGCACCTGACTTCATGTCCTATACTTGTACGTGACATGGGCACGTCCTTACGATTGTATTTGTACCTAATGGTCTCCACACTTTTCGCAGGTCTTTTTTTAATCTACCTAACTCACTAGTGATTAATTTAAATCAACAAAACAAATAGTCTTGTTCCATATTCAATTCAAATCTTAGTTGTTATGTTATCAAACATTACTTGTGTGCTTATAATTTTAGTTTTCTCCCTTTAGAATGCACGTGTAGACAAAAAGCCCCTAAAAATTTTCAGTGGTGTGCTATGGCAAAAATATGGAGTGTGGTTAATTTGTCCGTTGTATTATATTATGCAGCACAATGATAATAATCTATAATTGAAAGGAAAGGAAGGCGCAAAACTCTCAAAAGGTGCAAGGCGACATTCTGCATATCGATAAAATTTATGGGCCGGTTCACAATAGATATTGACATTTCACATCTCAGCGCTTGGCGAAATCTATGGTTGGTGTCACCAACAAGTCATATCGTGCAGTTTGCGCAATCCATCATGTGAGACCTGCTCAGATCTGCATCAACTGTATACAGAGTGTTAAAAAAAGTGCTTTTGAAATTTTAAGGGGTTACTCAGAATCAAGTATAGAATACCGAAAAAATATTGAAAAAAAAGCGATCTACATTTTTTGTTTTCAATTTTCCATACGAATTCTTGATTCACTAATCACATTAAGTATGGGAAACTAAGGAAAACAATTTTGATCGGATTTTCCAATACTTTTCCTGTATTCTATACTTGATTCTGAGTAACCCCTTCAATTTCAAACGCACTTTTTTAACACTCTGTATAGATACCAATAACCACTATAAATAATGTGCAATGTCCTTCTAAAGTTCTCTCCTTGTTATTATATTATTAAGAATAATATTCATTCAAATTCAACTTTTTATCAAATTCAAAATGTTTTAATATGTAAAGACGCTGTACACATTCTTTTAAATAGTCGAGTTTTTCTCTACGTAGTACAAAGTGCCTACCGCTTGAACTTGTATGAGTACATCCCACGTTTCGGGAAGTGTTAGCGAAATGAGATGGAATAAAAAAATACTATAATTATAAATTCTGATATAATTTCTATCATTACTACCGTTCAGTGCACCGAACATAATCTGGACTATTTTGAAGAGGAAATCAACCAAAACTTTCGTTATTTTGATTTATTCATTTTTTTTAATGTAAAATGTTCCGCCATTTTAATCTTCTAAAGTTGGGAGAACAAAATAACAAAAAATTTGCAAAAGTAACTTTTACGTAAGGTGACAATATTTGGCAATGTAGCCAAATGCTGTCAAAAAATAAAACAAAAGCGTTTAAAAAACCGTTCTCCTAATCTTACTAATCGCATTCTAGAAAATACGGTTAAGCTAAAGTTTCATGAAAGGGACGAATAAGGAAATAACAGCTGGATTGAGTAACTAACCCCCTCATTTACATGACTATCTAAAGGTACAACCACATAGAAAACACGACTGAACTCGACTGAGAGACTCGTTAAAGCAAACCTTGCGCTTTAACGAACTTCGATTAAAACATTTCTAATACGGGTAACGAAACAACTAATGTTTATCGAACGATTTCTGGTAATAAATATAGCGTGTATCTTTTAAATGAAATATTTTTATTTGCAATAAACTATTTGTAACTTCCTAAGTATTTTCGGCACAGTTTTCACTGATTGTTGAAAGATTAAGTGTTATATTCGTAATGAAAGCTATCTCGCTCGCCTTTAAAAAAAATCATTGCTTTTGCAATATGAATTACAAGAAACTCTAAGGAACATATACAAAACATAATATACACTCGGCTTCAAAAAAATCGCACCTTTTAAGAAATCTATTTTAAACATCTTTCAATCGTATTTGTATTATGAAATATTGGTAATGTTCGGTATCATTTGAAAGGTAAGGAAACAGAGAATGCAAAAACAATAATTCATTCAATATTTTTTATTGGAACTGAGAAAAATTTACAAAACAATAAAAATCCTTAAAAAACCCAAATGAAATCTGATTAATTTTTCAAAACAAAGTTGCTTAAAACTAACCTAAAGTGTTACCCCCCCTAGCCCTAATGACGTCTTCCATGCGCTCCCTCATGGATCGCACCAACTTTAGGACCTCTTCTTGAGGGATTCTGTCCCATTCCTCAATAACGGCGTCTTGGAGCTCCTGAAGAGTCGCGGGAGCGGGATCACGGGATCTAACCTTGCGTTTCAGCTGGTCCCAGAGGTGCTCTATCGGGTTCAGATCTGGACTTCTCGCTGGCCACTGCATGACAGGGATCCCAACCTCTTGAAGGTAGCCCTGCACAATTCCAGCAGTGTGCGCGCGAGCGTTATCGTGCATTAATGTGAACCCGTCGCCAATAAATCCAGCATAGGGGACCACATGTTCTTCCAGGATCTCTGTGATGTACCGGTGAGCAGTCATCGACCCTTGCCCGCGAGCACCGCCGGTCCGAGAGACGCAAGAAAGTTCAGTTTTGCCGTCGGCAGATATGCCGCCCCAGAACATGCAGGAACCGCCCCCGTATTCTACCGTCTCTTGGATGCAGGCTTGGGCAAAACGTTCCCATTGTCTTCTGTATACTCTTTTGCGTCTATCGTTGCAGAAAATGCACACTCTCGTTTCGTCTGAGAAGAGAACAGCTCTCCATTGGTCCAGGGTCCAATTGACGTGGGCGCGAGCAAATTGCAGGCGTGCTCGCCGATGCGCTGCGGTTAATTTTGGACCCGTGGCAGGTCTTCTAGCCACAATATTTCTCTCCTTTAGTCTTCTTCTAACTGTAGAGACACTCACGGCCCTTCTACGAACTGCTTGAAGCTGCTGTTGCAACTCAACAGCATTAGAGAACCGATTTCTCAAAGACTTCGATACGACGAATCGGTCATCTCTCGCAGAAGTGCAGCGATTTCTACCAGACCCACGCCTTCGGACAAAGCCACCGGTCTGCAGGAACCGCTGGTACACTCTTCGAACAGAAAAGCGACTCAAGTGCAATTGCCGAGCAACATCACACTGACGTAGTCCTGATTGCAGTAGTGCGATAACTTGGGCGGCTTCAGCAGCAGTAGTGTCCATCTTCAAGGACGTTTTTCTGATGAAAGATATTCTTCTGTGTCTTCTTCGACTGTTGGTAGCAAATTTATCCCCCGATAAGCTGTATCGACCCTTTTATACCCAAAAAACAAAACAATACAAACAAAATTTGAAGAGGAGAATCAGTTCCATTGTCATTCACAGTGACTTAAAGTGTCAAGCTTTTTCTTTAATCAAATGAAATGGATATTTTTTTAAAGAGTTTTTATAGGGCTCTCAAATGATACCAATATTGCTACGAATAACTGCTTGTCTTAAGGTTAACAGTGCTTGAAGCCTATTTTTACGGACGTGCGATTTTTTTGAAGCCGAGTGTACTATACAGTGTTCCCAATGTGTTCTAGACATTGTAGTGGGAACTAGCAGAAATGTGAAGATTGCGCTACAGATACCACAGCGGACATTGCGGACGTGCACGACTGTGTTGTAGGTTTTCTTTCAACAGCAGTAACAAGGATAGCTTTCAAGTCAGCTGGGTTAGATTTGTATAGTTCTTGATAAAATATGAAAAGTACATATATCGAAGGTTACGTACGAGACATTTATTCATTTGCCCACCAACTTAAAGATTTTGTACGTTAATATAGTACCTCGTTATTCAAATTAACATAAACTGGTTAGATTCGCTAGATTATTCGGAAGCACTGCCACCATAGTAATATTTACATAAAGGGGCCATTGTTGAAATCCCAAGATCTTAGCAGCTTATGACAACAAGCTTGCGATAAGAGAGAAAGTCATGGAACTGAGGTCAACAGGTAATGTGCAGAAAGCAAAATAACTATTCGCATGGAGATTCGACGACAGCGCAAATGGCACATATCATAATCTGATGGCCAGGTCCCGGATGCTAGCCGGACAACATTTCAAATAGGTAAGTACAAACGTTATTGTTTTAATGAAAAATTACTAAATTGCTGAAGTTTACATCAACCGCTAAATCAAATTAGGTCAGTGATTAAACAGGCTATGAAAACAATATAACAAAGGAAAACAGTAACTTTAATAAAGAAAAGAATAATACTGTTTGCGACACAATAGGCGTGAAACCGGGCACGAAAATTTTGGGATTTAAAACAATTTTTGCACGACGTTAAAATATTCAATTCATTTATTTATTTTATGTCATAGGCGGCAAACGAGCAGGTGGATCACCTGATTTCATCAGATTTTTTCAATTTGACATCCCATCTAAATCACCTTTTGAACTATAGTTCATTCCAATCAAAAAAAAGCAAAAGGTAAACAAACGTAGTATGCAGATGACATTAAAATTTGTCAGTTCCATAGTAAGTTTGTTTACGTTTTGCTTTTTTTTTATTGGAATGAACTATAGTATAAGATGTTATGCTTATGGTGTTGGCTGCAATCTTTCAGATGTTAATATCTACTTTATATTTTAATCTCCTCCTTGCCACAGGTGCTCTTTAAACTGGGGATATTTCATAATAAAACTAGACGAATTAAGGAAGGTCCTTTCCCTACCTGCGTCGATTGTTTCCTTATAATTGACCACGCTGAATACGTTAAAAACAACCGACTTCAATCGCAACAACTCCAATTTTGCTATGTTTTTGTTGATTTTCTCAAAAACCGCTGAATCGATTTCGATAAAATTTATATGGGACCACCTGTGAAGTATACCCTTTCAAACAAAAAAAGAATTTTCGAAATCGGTTCAGGCATCTTCGAGAAATCGGTGAACATACATAAAAAAAAAAAAAAAAAAAAAAAAGATTCCGACGAATTGAGAACCTCCTCCTTTTTTTGAAGTCGGTTGAAAATACATTTATACGTATCTACGATACATTGTAAACGGTCTACTAGCTAGTAGGTCATGAAAGTAAATAAGAGCAGGCACGACAGGAAGTCCTATGACAATGTAGCACCGGATACATAACTGTAGTCCGAAAAGGCCGGCCTTCCACTACGTATCAATATAATGCCAATGAAACGCCATTTACTGTTAACTAACACCGATCATTGTGGGAACATATTTTCGCCATAAAAGCAATTTTCATCTCTAACCATCAGGTGAGATAATAATTGAGAATTTTGGCATGACAGTCGTGGATTTAAAAAAAGAGCATCGGGCATGCGTGACATACCCCGGTCTCAAATAAAATATCATCATAATGGTCTTTATTTTTATAAACCATTGGTTTCAGCAAATCACTTTTACAGATAAATAAAGATAACAGATGAAGATAAACTGATTTTCCATGTTACCGAGCAGCTGTCATGTTGGCGGAGCTAGGATGCAGAGAGGAAAAATAAGTGACATAAATTCAAATCTTTTGAAATTATGTGAAGTCACTACAAGTTCGATTACAATTTATGACCTAAAAGCAAAGTTGGTTCTCTGTAATTGGCGGTTTCGAAGAGGCTGCGGCAAATCATGCGCAGGCGCACCCTTATAATTTCACAAATTACCAGCTTAATTTCTCCTTACGTTTCACCTGTCGGGTATACTGCATACTCGTATTACAACAGCCCGTGTATATCCGGGTATGCTATGTTATAAAATTCTTGATTCGACGTCTTGCAGTATAAGATTTTAACTACACACCTTCATTACTTACCTAGTAATTAAATGAATTTTAAATTAACACTCAATCCAAACTTATCGCTTCCTATCCGACTGAACCACAAATTATAAATCAATTAAATACCGTACTTACTGTTATTAAAGGTATACGGAACCACGTGCCTGCAATTACATAATGCCCCTGAATGAGTTATGGACACGCTAATGCTGATCGAGATAGCTAGAAAGGACAGCGTTAGCTCGCAGATAATTTATACGAACACTATAATGGCGCTAAAACAAATAATTTAATAACAGTCTTTACTTGAGACTATAGGCCTGTTAACAACTCTGCTTCCAGGAAAGTAAAACACTATTACAACAAGAATTACGTAATAAACGCACGAGAAAACCTTGTTCATATTATTTACTTAATCTAGTACTTACTTAGTTGATATAAAATTTGTTGATATAAATTATACGTTTCTAACAATTGCGACAAACTGAAACGTATAACAGCTAAAACTGCCGTATCTGAGTGATGGAAACATTTCGTTTTATCAAAATAACTCTCATAATATTTTTCACTATCAGTAATATAATAATACAAAATTTATTTATTCCCAAAGACAAATATATGATCATCACCAAGTATATTTAAGACAAGTGATGATGGAGCCTGCTAGGTGATAGCTGGGAACTGCGCAGGTCTGACCCGCAACTTACGCATTTCACTGATGAAACTGAGATAAAGGTGTTGTGTTGCCACACCGCCGGTATGATGTGAGAGTTATTGAATTCAACACATTTTATGACTAACAAGAATACGGGGATTAAAGGATTTTAAGAGATTTTTCTTGTAATTTGAAAATGTAATTATTAGATGATGACTTTTAAATGACTTGCATAGATTATTTAGCTTCACATCCGCTACGTTTCAGAATGCAGATCTTGTTTCAGGTTTGGGAGAATTTAGTTTGTCAAGCAATACTATTTACAATCTATAATATGGCACAATTCTATAATATGGCATTATTTTGAATTAGCAAAGCAAGACTTTATTGTCTATCTACACGTCTAGACGAATATACTTATTTGCCGGCCTGGTTCGGCCGGTGGTCAATAATTCTCTTGCGCCGATGACAACCGATAGCATCGCGCCCCTTGGTGGCAGCTAGCCGCGCCTATGTGCGCCACTTGCTACGGAAGAGGGAAAAAGCGGAGGTGTCAAAATGCTATTCAGCCGCATGCTAAAATTTATTCACAATTAGTCCGTGACGAGACGATCGACTGGGGCGGCGGCGTCGCCACGCCATCTCACAGTGTCATCTGAAGATTTGGGAATCGTTCAGAAATAATTTCATCTCATTTCTTTAGCCTTTAAATTATTTGTTTTGAGAGGGAGTTGAGTTTTAGTAAGATTTTAGACCTGTGTGACACATAATATAAAGCCAAGATGTCAATAAAATCTTAACGTAATTACAGGCACTTCCGTATTAATTAAGCTAAACCGCTGCGCTGGTTAGTGAAACAGAGAGTAAGAAGTAAGGAAGGTACTATTGCCTTAGATTTCAGTAATATTTTTCTATGTACAGCTTTCACGTCAGCGCAGCAGCATCAAGAGCATGATAAGATCTTCGGAAATACAAATAATGTTAATGTAAAAACGAGGAAGTTAAAAATGGCCGATTTTGTCAAAACACGATAACAAATTAAAGAACTATGTAGGATTCTTTCACACTCGGCGCCGCGCCGCGCCGTCGAAATTCCACTATCAAATCTAAAAACACGACATTGTGTCAAGAAGCCAAGTTTGGAGAAGAAACATGTGTAATAAAATAAGTCAAAAAGTAAATGGTAGTGTCGCCATATTTTTTAAAATATACGTATTAATGTAAGTATACATACTTATGCAGGTATTTAAAATTTTAACTGTCTTATTGAAACTGACCATTAAAATTCTTAATGGGTATTTCTTATAACAGTTGTGTTTAAAAGTAACTCATTACCGACCTAAACTGATATTCCGAATCCGTCAAAGGGATAGGTGGGGTTTTAAAATATTCTAAGATTATTTTACATAATAAAAGAAAGAAGAAAAGAGCGTACTCCCAAATCAAAGGCCGGCAACGCACTTGTGACTCCTCTGGTGTTGCGGGTGTCTATGGGCGGCGGTAATCGCTTACCATCAGGTGATCCGTCTGCTCGTTTGCCACCTCTGCTAAAAAAAAAAAAAAAAAAAATACTGAATGCTCTTAAATTACAGTTAAGTATTAGAAATACCAACTTTCAGATAGCACAGTATGGTGAGGTCTAACTTACAAAAATACCTACATAATTTTAGATTAAATTTAACTTTTACTGTTCCCGACATGTTCACGTCACGACTATTTTTATTACTGACTCTGGACTTATCGATCATATATCAATAAATAAGATATACAAATAGTTACTATTAATAATCACGAACTTGGCACTATTGTTTTCTCATTGTTTTTGGTGGGCTTCTGATTACCGAAATGACGCGCAAATTAAATGAAGTCTTAGATTTGGCGTGAAATAAACAAATACTACATAAAATTATGTAGTTTAAACTAAATCAGACCATTTTAATATTACTTAAGAGCTGGCTGGTTTTGAAACATTATTTTGTCCGTAGCATTAGGTATTAACACTTAATTATTAGAAGTAATATAAAAGAAACCGGAAAGTATTATCTTTGAGAGTTATTTTCACCATAAATCAGCGGTTCATTGCTCATTGTAATACGTACGCGCTAACGTTAATTATTGTAAAATAAATCGCAGCCGCCGCGGGCGCGAAAGCTGCTACCGAACCGGCGTGCGATCTTGTGCTGCGATAAATTCGTTTTCATCACTTATTATAACTGTCTTCCATATCTGGGATGCTTGCAGTTTATCAACGCTATATTCTCTGATTATTGGATAATTTCTCTTGAATTTTATTTTCTTTTTTCATATGCCTTTTCAAATCCTGTTCGAGTTGTTTTAGCGTTTTTCGAGTTTCTGCCATGCCACAAAAAAGCTATGAAAAATACCCATGCAAGCCACAAATAAGTGCATAAACTCACCGAACTCTCTAATTAGGCGCTGAACCCAGCTCAACGCGCCGTGTCGGAGATCGAGTGTGGGGTCGCTTACCATTCGAGAATTATAGTGCACCCGGTACAGTAAATACTACATATACTATTTTGCCGGCTTTATAACCGCTTAAACGTCACTTATTTCGATAACTCACTATCAACGATCATAGCTCTAAATAACAGATGGTCATGTCGCACAAATTGACTGTCTGAGGTTAATTTCTATATCGTGTGACCCGGGATGGAAAGTTGGTGCAAAATTGACAAGAAACATTACTCAATGAAGTTATAAATAAGTATCCGATAGACAACAAAACTCTTTAGACAACAAAACGGTGTAATCTTCCGACCTTTTAGAAGAAGATATTATCTGGAAACACATAAGTAAATAGACCACGTTGATGTTGTTGCTGTTTTTTGTTCTCTCTTGTTATGACAAAATATTTACTTCCCTATTTCTAATCTAATAATGATGTCGTATGATGATGATGATGATGAAGATTTTCTAGTCTACCGGATAATGTGAGACTGAGGCTCCTAAAAATGTAATGTCCTAAAAATTTTATATACAAAATCTTATATAAATGCAACGCCATGTCATGACTTAGTGTTCAGTGCTTGTCGTTCGGTACACCGAACATAAGATACATCTTAAAAAAAAGACTGACACCAAATTAAAGTATCGTTTTACAATGCGCCGGCCGACTATTGAGACACGGGCCATTATAGGTATACTATTGAGTAACGCGTGCTTCGCAATATTATAATACGAGTAAAAGGAGAAAAGGACCAATTACAGTTAGGCAAATAATTAACAATGATATTATACATATAGCTGAATGAATATAACTGATAAGAAGGAAATTACAATTCATATAAGTAACTAACTACATATTACTCAAATTTTTTTTGTAAGAAAGTTAGCTTTTGGTGTTTTAGCAGTACTGTGTTTATAATAACATCGTGTTGAACGTATATCATAAAGGTGGTTAACAAAGGAGAGCCGAGCTCACGAGCTGTCGAAGTTAATTAAGGGCATCTCTCCATCGCGCGCTGATTTATAACGATCATTAGAGCGCGACTTTAATGTCACGACGCCAACGGGCAATGGACGCAAAACAATACAAACAATCATCTATTATTTTGATGTAGATTTAAGAGAAAATCTACCTATTGTAAATAAATACACGCGATCAGCATTATATATAATGCAGGCATTAAAATGTAATAGATTACTCATGGCTGGAATTGATTAGAGTGCATAGGGTAGGTAGGGTAATGATTGAATGCGATAAAATAATTTGCCAAATTATAATTTGGGCACTGCCTTGATTGGTATTTCCTACCGTGTCGCGTAAACACTAACCTCATAAACTATAAAAAGATTTAAATATGGTATATGTATAATGGGATTTATAACGAAACTGGACGGCACTTCTATGTTTTAGAGGAGCAAGACGAACCTTGACGCCTTTAAAAGCTTTTAACTGTGTTACATGATTGAGAAAATTATATGTATGCCCACAGACATGCACCCCGCTCCCCCATAAAACTTCTTTGTGTATGCCCATCGCATAATGAACCACAGGCTTCTCTAAAAAGTTATTATTCTCCTGCACAAATCCTACCTGCCCAGATTCTCCCGATCGCTTGTTCAAGCTTAAATATTATAGTTAGGGTTTGTCTCTTGGCACTTGGCACGCCAATGCCACGAGAAACATTTATTTAAAAAAAAAACAGATAGATGTATAAACGTTCGCCGTCTCTGACCTAGGGAATGCGTGTGTGTATCCTTAAAGTACAACCGAAAATATGCAAAATGAGGATTAGAGTACAATTACTTTGTCTGTTATTTGGTAATCGCCGTATTTTAATCCCCTGAAACAAGAATCCAGCTCTGTCTCCCCAAAACGCGTACACGCAGATGCAACATATTCTGAATGCTTGCTATATTCAAACCTTTCGGAACATATCCTTTTCGGCGACGTTATGACAGTGACGGAGCGCAATCCTATATGTTTTGCCCTGTTTATCCATATAGCCATACGTAGGCAACACAACGGCACCCTATAGAAAATAATGACGTACCTGATGCTCCCTAAGCTTCCGGAGCAATTCGTGGTATGAGGCGGAACGTGCGGCGGCCAGAGACGGCGGCGGCAGCCGGCCTTCCATCCCGTGCAGCCATCTCCGAAGGCAGCGGAGCTCGTGCGCGGTGTCTATGATAACAACACGCGATTACAAAAAATCACAATCAATCAATCATTTTTGAAGATTTCTATATCGAGGTCTCTAGAAATAACGGAATGAATATATGTATTTTGGTATGGTAGCTAAAGAGGAATACAAATTCACAGAATCATTCAATGTCCAGTGTCCATCTATGAATACAACTGACGCCGTCTATGAAGAGCAAATGGTACTAGTGCAGCACCTAGTCAAGTCACTCTACAGCCTACACCTTCACTTCATAGAAAAGTGAAAGCTGTTTTATTCAGGCTTAATATTAATTGGTACTCCGACTTTAACATAGATGGCGTCAGTACTTGTGACTAGACAGCATCGCTGGAGAGGAAGAAACTGTAGACGTAGTTCCAAAACACTGAATATGATAGATTAGTTCTCCAAATCAAAATTTCTTTATTTAGTGGCGCCACACAATTTACTTGAAGTCAGGTATAAAATTATAGTAGGTAATATAGTGAAAGAACTTGTAAGAAATGTAGGAAGTATATAGTTTTAATTTGATAGCAAAACACAGTCAAATATTCAGGGTAGAATAAAATCATGTGACATAAAATACATTAGGTAAATGTATGGATATGTATAGTAACATTGAAAAATTGTGATGAAGTTCCTTTTGGAATTGTTTCTTCACACTTCCCGAAACGTTCAGTGTACAATGTTTCGAGTGGTAGGACCTTTGTTCTATAAGAAAGAATATTGTGTACCGCATCTACATTAATTAATAACGTTTTGAATTATATTTGAAAATTTCTGTTAACAACGGTTATAATTAGCGTAACAAAATATTCGCACTCACCTACAACATCGGCATCATCGCCATTTTTGTGCTGCTCCTCAGGACTCAGCAGCAGCCGTAACCCTTCCCATTTCACGTTCAGATGTTCCACTCGCCACGTCACCTAGCAACATATTCTTCTGTCAATCTACGTTATCATTATGACTGGCCACATATTGACTGACTCGGTGGCTCAGTGGTAAGCGATCCTGACTACAGATCCGAGAGTCGTGGGTTCGATCCCCACCCAGGGCAAAAAAATCTGTGATGAGCAGATTTGTTTGGTGTGTGTCTGGGTGTATTATATCTATATATGTATGTATTTTTATGTATATGTGTATGTATATCAGTCTCTGGTTCACATAGTACAGGGAATTATAGTTTGGGGCCAGATGACCGTGTGATTTGTCCCAGATATTATTATTATATATTATTTTTAAGGTGGAAAAATATTTGAATAAGAAGATTGAATAACAACTGAAAACTCTGTGGCGTTTAAAACACAATGGAATTGAGTTTTTAAAGTGAGCGTATTTAGCGATTTAGTTGTATTGTTGTTGTATTGTTGGATTTTCTTACCACCACCTAAAAAAAGCTAGCGGAAGACTAAGTTGCCACCTTCGTCGTCGTATCGTGTTCTACAAACTTAAAACTTAGTAGGTAGATGATCAATTTTTTTATTGAATTCCACGTTTTGAATTCCTATACCATAAACGGCCCCACAGTATATAACAAACTGCTGGATAATATATGGGATACAGCATCCATAGCTGTATTTAAAAACAAATTAGAAAAAAGCTGTATTATTATCCTTTTTTAGCCAGAGTGAATTTATTTACTTCAGAAATTGTTTTTGAGTACTATTTGCAACTGACAATTTAATCTAATCTTTACAATTTCTATTATTTCTTGTAGGTAATGAAAAGTTTACAATTTTATTTTGATTATTATAAAATAGGTATTCTTTTAGAAAACTTGTTTTGTATTTGACCTGCATCAACAAAACAATACTTAAATATTACGTTATTGACATAACTGTACTGCGCTTTATGTATACCCACTCTCTCTTGCCATGTGGCACGATTTAACGTAATATCGTAGACGTAATACGAGCATTGATTGATTGATACGTCTATAACGACGATACAGTCAGTGTCTCGGACACATTATTTTGGAAATTGCAATCTTTGGTAGATAACAATATTATTTTACTGATGTGATGACACACAAATCTTGTCATCCATGATATGCCGAATAATCAATCCTATTAAAACACTTGGTATTAATCGAACTGATATTGACTGGCATCATTTACATTAATACCTGAAAAATAAGGAAAAGTGCTCATCCGTGCTTACGATATCTTAAATTATAATGGACAAGTATTCATTAATACTAGCCACAGCAGGTATCACACAAGTATCAGCCAAGATTTTTAATTCGAGACACTAGTTTGACATAAGGTTGACATGTCAAACGCAAAAATGATACAATATAAATTAGTGTATTATTCTCTATCGACATCTTTTTTATGCTATGGTTAGTATCAAAAATATTATTGTCTTTATGTTTTAGCCAGAAGTTCATATGTTTGATGTTTATATTTATATTATGCCTAAAATATCCATGCATAAAACCATAACTTATTCAGACTGATAAAAATAAATACTGTTATAACTACGTAGCTATGTGATGTTGTGTTTTAACGTATGTATGTACATATATGGTTCCCATTATACACTTTTGTTCTGTCTTTGCTGCAATCGCACAGAAATTAACTCTTGTTACAAACTGATCAGCATTTGGCCAACTTCGTATGAAGCTTTTTTACTTTATATATTTTTTAAGTAGTATAAAATTAGAAGCCTGCGGCCTTTTAATGGATCCTTCAATTATTTTTTTATTAAAATATAATTAAGAATCAGAAAAAAAAACTTTTGTTGCTTACTTAGTTATTTTTTTTGGCAATTTCGTTTTATGACAGCATTCTATCGACTTTTCGTCTATATAAAAATTCGACTAGAACCCCATGACTATTACTTCTTTTCTGAAATTGGCAACCCACTCAATGTCAAACTAGTTTCTCGAATTCTTGTTATCGTGTGGCACATTTTAACCGTTCTACTTAGTATCACCCGCAGTTACGTGTAGGGAATGTTTATTCGTTTCTCGAATTAAAGATCACATAAAAATCAAGGTTTTAGCAACACTGTTACATAACAGTATATATACCGTATATACCGTCTCGTCTCAGAGAAGAAAGGTACCTTCAGATACAGAAAGTTAAGGTACTACTTTATAAGTGCCCGATATTTTAGTCAGTGCTTGTACTCCTGATTCTGATCAACTTTCCCCAAGGAACCCAGTCAAATCGCAAATCGCAAAATCGCATCGATTTTGATCAACTTTCCCCAAGATTCCTTGGGGAAAGTTGATCAAAATCAGGAGTACAGGCACTGACTAAAATATCGGGCACTGATAAAGTAGCACTCTGTATATTCAATTAGCATTTTAGGTCGAGCTTCGCTGATACATTTTAAAAACGCGTCAGTCATCATCACGGTTTTCATACAAATGAAATTGCAAAACTACGCCTAGCTAATTAGTAACCCATGTACAGGATTTTATACTACAAAAAAGCCATACCTTGAACATTATTGTTACTATGAGCGTAGCCCACCACAATCGGTCCGGGTTACTTTTTGCAATTTCGTTTTTAAATACAAGAAATATTTAACAAAGCGATGGCGGCGCAAGTGAACGATTACCCAGTGCCCTATTAACGACTATCCATTAACATAACCAGAACCCTCCCCAGAAATAAGATTAATATGTCTCTTTTCCGCTTTCGGCATCGACCAAGCAAAAGTGACCGCAACAAAAAATTCTTCAAATGAATTGATTAAGGTGACGATGTTTTGGATTACTGGTTTTAATTATGAGCCAGCCGCATGTCACAAACAAGTCACCTTTACTTCTTCTAAGTAAGCAGTGAAAGTAGTGAGAGTTCGTAGGTGCGAAGATTTTTGAGAACACCATAATAAATTATCTTTATTATATAGCAACATTCGTAATTTAATTCTTAAAGTTGAACAATAGCAACCGTTCTCCAATTTTCACACGATTTTAACTTTAAAAACAACGGACTCCCTTGTCACCAGCTGATGTGAACCTGTTGAAACCAATATATCTATATTATGAAGGAGGGGTAGATGTGAAAATAGGTTTTAACAATCCTCGGGCACTAAACATTTCCGTAACTCAACAAAATACCAGCATGGGTTTTCTTTAAATACCCCAGACTTGTAGGCATGGTGAAGTTAAGGGTCTTGCATTCAAATAATTGAAAACGCTGAACAAGTTAAAAACAACCGACGTCAATCATAACAACCAATTTAAAAAAAAAACGCTAAATCTAATTTCTATAAAATTTATACGGGATCACCTCTGAAGTATGACCTACTAAACAAAAAAAGAATCATCAAAATCAATTCATAACATAGCATAAAGGCACGTTGCAATGGGGAAGAAAACGCAAAGTTATTTGCAGATGGCGCTACGGACGCTTGACTCATAACAACTTTCAATTAGTTCCGCGTTTTATATTATCGAGGTGTTATAAATTAGTTTTTTTTTTCTGTAAAATTGTTAAATGGAAAATATATGCGACTTGGACTGTTCCTCAATTAAAGGCTAAGTTGCAAAGTACATAATAGGGTATTTTACTCTATACAAGAAAAAATCTAAAACTGCTTATTTACTGTCGTATTTGTAATACGTAATCGATTTAATATGATTTCTATACAATAAAATGAGAAAAAACATTTTATTTTTGATTTACAAAAATCAAGTTTTTTAATCTGTTATTCAAATATCTGAAACGACAGCCGCCATGCTGGTTGTCAGGTGACGTCACGATAGTGGTAAACAATGACATTTTGTTCGCGATATGTGTCAAAATTTTAGTACATAGCTGTTTTGTTTACTCCTGAAATGACGTCACGACCTAAGCATCATGGCGGCTATCGTTTTCGCGCGCTAATTGGCAATGATAATTTAAAATGTATTTTTGGGGTACTTATAGGTTTCAAAAAAATTTAAAAAATATATTTTTGACTTTTTCCCACCTAATGATCAATTTGAGATACTTTTCAAAAAATGGTGAAAAATCCTATTGAAAACGGAACCTTTCCCACGTCTTCTTCATCCGAGAATCTTTAGGAAATTAATGATTTCCATTATTATTGCAACCAATCGCCACACAACGCGGCATTGTTTAATAATCTTGTGTTTAGTTAACGTAAACAATTTTTTCTATACGTTTTGACAGTTAGTATGAGTCAAGCGATGTCAGCGCCTCTAACGGCGAGCTTTGTCAGTTTTCTTCCCCATTAGCTTGCACTTTAATTTAAATTCTACAGGATCATAATTAATAATAATAATAATAAATCATTTATTTCAGATTCATAAAATCCATAATACAAAATTCAAAATCCATAATATAATTAATAATAATTTAAAATACAAATCAGGTTAAAATAATATAAGTTAATACATAAATAACACACATTGTGCTCTCTGGCAGCACATCCTTAATGCTTGTATCATTTCGAAGAGATTAAATGCAGTTGTTGTATTTTTCAGGAGATAACCTACCTCTTTTTCCTACTAGCAGTTTATTATTGATTTAACTGTAATAAGCATTAAGATATGACGGAAATAATTATCTTAGTAACAGGTAACATTTTCTTACATTTGTTTCTAGTAGAGTATTGATTTTCCACGGGTTGGCATCCCGCCGGCGTCTATTGTGCATCTCTCGTAAAGGATTTTTTAGCTTCTTTTTGATTTTCTTAACGTACTCTCTGTCATTTCTGAGCTGCCCTTGTTCTATTAAATTTTGACCAATTTATTTTCCCTTTTCTTTTTTCAATATTTTTTTGGCGTAACAGTTGTAGTAAGTTACTATAATAATCTGCGTTTACAACCGTGTTACGTTCCTTGAAATCGATGAGGAGAATTCCCTCAAAGTCACAGAAAATTGTAGCCATGAGCTTCTTAACGCTTTGGGTGACCTCAGCTTTTTTGGTACTGGTTCTCCCTTTATGCACTACATTGAATCCTTTTTGGATGTCGGTTCATAGTAAAGAATCATAGTTTCATCACCTGTCACAATCGATTGAATAACTGCTTCATAGTCCTCACGGCAGAGCTCTAAAAAATCTTCACAACATTCAACGCGTCACTGCTTTTGAACTGCACTATAAATCCGCGGTACCCATCTGCACTATTTTCTGTCATATTTAAATTCTCGTGAAAGATTCTAAGAACACTTGTTTTCGAAAGGCCAGTCTGTGCTGCAATTTCTTTCGTTTTTAGTCTACGATCACTTAGAACAATATTTTCCACAAATTAATATTCTCTGGAGTAACCACTGTTGCAGGGCCTCCTTAACGTGGGTAATCTTCACATCTTGCCCGCTCCACGAAATAGCTTAGACCAGTTTTTTACTGTGGCATATGAAGGCAAGAGTCACCGTAAATAACAGTCATTCTTTATTTTATTTGCATTAGCGTTAGACCGTCTTTATTTAAAAAACTTGATTACAGCACGATATTCAATTTGAAATATTTTTTGACTCGACTGCACGTATTTAAATCGCTCTCAAAGCTAAAGTAGCAAATGGAACAGGCTGAAACTCAACACAAAACACACATGCCAGTGTCAGTGTTTCCCGATTCCTACAATCTGGGGATCTTCAAGGCTAGAGTGAATAGGCATTATTTGAGATTATTAATTTATAAAAATCTCTGATGTCCTAGATTTTTTATTAAATTATATTGTTAAATTGGATATCCTCTTATACTAAAAAGAAGTAATAAATAATTGAAATATTTCGCAACTAAAGCATAATTTTTACTTCAGGTAACTAAAAAGTACCAGTGAAAACAAAATAGTTGCACATAATTATACTTTAGAAACTAAAGAGAGACAGAGAATCGCTTCATATTAGGTAAAATATAATTTTTGAAGAATGGTCGGAGGTACATTTTACACACTGAATAAAAAGAAAGATATTTCTGAATCAAACGGCTACACCTGACATAGCGCAATAAATGTATTTTCTCGATACGGTAATCCTTTAGGTTTTCATGAAAAATGGATTGTATCATGAAAAGCCGGATTATGAGTCTAAAGTGGACTAGACACTGAAAATAATATTGTTTTTTTTATCAGGATTACTATTACTGACAGTGTAGTGGTCGGGATGAAGGACAGTAGTAATGATACCAAGCGATGGATTGACAGTAATTATGATAGTAATCATGTGATTATTGATAGTAATTATGACATACTGATGAAAAATAGTGTCAATATTATTGACAGTGTCTGGTCCGCTTTATGTAACATACTCAGGGCCAAAAATATCACAGAAAGCTAAAAAATATGTTGCCTGTAATTTCATGTATTACCTCAGCGTCCGCCTCTGGTATGCGATCGAGAATCGCGTTGGCTTGTTCGGTGAATTTCGCACGTCGAGGCTCCACCGAAGCCAGCTCGGACATACGACTCTATACAACATAAGTGGAAATTATTTTTCGGCTTTTAACTATATAAGTTCAACATCACCTGAAATTATTTAATCTGGGGACTTTTATTCATAAAACTCAACTTTCTTCGACTTCGTTTCAGACTTTTTTAACAAGTCGATCAGCTAATCGTCAAATAAGTATGGTAGGTCCAAATTTTTTTTTGCCAATCGACTATGGGTTCCTTGGCGAAAATTGTTTAGATTCATTAGTAAAAGCTCCAGTTTATTTAGTAGTTTCAACTGATTTTGATTGACTTTGTAAACAAGCAATTATTATTGGCTATTGAAGTTTATATCGCTTTTTTCAAACATCGAGGCAGAATAACGCATCCACGGCTCACTTGATGTTAATACTCGTTCATCTCATCAGATAAAAATAGCAATAGCACCAACACGTAAAGCTGGTTGTTAATGCAGTTAGCCTTGACCCGAAGCGAAGCGAAGTTTTACTATGGTTAGTCGCGCAGTCTTACAAAATATTTAAGAGTGAGTCAGAAACTAAACCAACAGAACAGGTAGGTGCGCGACACCGCGTTCCTAGAAGTGCACCGATTCTACAATGTGTTTGCTTTCCTAGTTCACAGATGGTGATTACCGTTACAGTTGACTAAAAATACTAATAATATCGAAACGCATTAAGTTGACTACACCAAAATTTTTTTTTTTATTATTAATAAAAATTAAAAAGGCAAAAAAACACACTTACCACTCTTAACTTCCTATTGGACAGATTTTCTGGACTAGAATATATTTCTTCTTGCACTTGCGTGAGCCACTGGCAGAGTTCAGTGAACTCGGCGATCAGCTGGTTAAGCGACCATTGCCGGTTGAACCCTGAAGTGGGGTTGAGCTTGCGCGGACCATTTTGCAAAGCAGACAAATTGTTTGATAACAACTCGCCGTTTGCTTCCTGAAATAACAAAAAAGTGTAGAGAGACCATAAGTTACAAGTATATTTATAAGTTAACTGTGACGGTTTTGGATTTATTGCACAAGCCAAAGTGACCTAAACTATCAACCAACTGAAATCAATCAACTGAAATATTTAACCAACCTAACTCAAAGTTTTTGTGTTTTTTTTAGAAACGAAAAAGTCTGTTGTGAGCAAATTTACTAGTTGCCCCTAACATTTTCTGCACAGACAGGTGCAAATACAAATTTACATAGAAATCAGTCGGCCCAGCTGCGAAAGTGAAACAAACTTACTTTCGCATATTACAACGTTCGGTACGATATTAAATAGCAGTTGTGTTGGCTTCTTGTCGCTGAGCATAGTAACAAGTAACAACTTGTTTTGGTCGGTAATTTCTATCAGTCACGTCTGAATCAGGTTCGCCCACTAAACAATTAGGCCTCGATTTTCACGCCTTTCTTGCCCATTCCTGTCACTAGCACAAGATGTAGCTGCACCTACTCATCAATTTTATTTTCCTTCCAAAGTAATAGAGTAGATAAGACAGTGAATATGGTGTAGTAGATACTATATACTAGACACTGCTAACATGCAATCATCAATAAATGTATATTTTTTATCGTCGATGGTCTATCTAGGAAAATTAACCCTTCACAACGTGTGCGTTGCAGCGAGGTAATCCAATCAAGGGTAATTGAATTATATTTAAATCAGCGCGCCGTTTTTCATAGGTTCATGTGGAGTAGCTAAAATAAGGGGAAAGGTTGAGTTGAGTGTACAAGTCCCGCGTGGTAGGGACTATGTACTAGGTAGAAAAAAAATTGACGATTTAAAAGCATGTGTAAAGCATCTACTTAAATAAAAAACATTTTGAGTTTGAGTTTGAGAGTTATAGGTCGTACCAGAAGTCCTGACATATTTTATTTTTTATTTATTTTTGTGTAAATGAATTAAGTATATAGGGTCCTTCTAAAATATCTGAAAAAAAATTAACACTGGGTTCTACCCATGAAAATTATCAACTTTCCCCAAGGAGGTTCCTTGGGGAAAGTTGTTGAATACTCAATTCGCAAAAAAATTTTTGGAAGTCCCATACAAAATTGGCCGATAGGTTGATTGATTAGTATGACAAATCAAAAAATTTTTTTGCGAATTGAGTATAGGTTTCTTGGGGAAAGTTGTTCAGTTTCATAAGTAAAAGCCGTGGTTACATTTTTTTCAGGTATTTCATAAGGACCCTATATAAATAATACATGTAAAATTAATCAGTAGTCTCCTGCGCTATAAACGAGTTATCTCCAAACAACTAGTACTTTAGATAACCAGTAAAAATTAATTTTTTGTTGAACCTTCCGATTATTTCATTTAACTTGAATAGATCGATGTCTCTGAGGAGAGCGGTGTAAAACAGCACACAAGTCTCATCTGTACATCACAGATTCTTCCTTACGTTACATACACGGTGTAAATCTACAGCTGTGTCAAATTTTAATCAGGGCTTCTACTCCTGATTCTGATCATTTTCCCCCAAAGAACCCATAGTCAAATAGCAATTTGGAGTCTTCATACAAATCGATCATCAGACGAGCGGCCAAGTCAGTATGAAAAGTCTGGGGAAAGTTAATCAGAATCAGGAGTAAAATTTGACGCACCTGTAGATTTACACCCTGTACAAGACTATACACAAATTTTCACAGACTTAGCGTGATCTCTGTATACGGTAGTAAAATAACGCAATATATGAATGAGTTTTCTTTCTCGGAGGCACAGTAAAGTCCCTCAAAAATGAAGAAGAAGAATTATCGCAGTCTCCGTAAAATATTCGCAAAACATGATGCGAATGTCATTAAAAATGTTTGAAATGGTGCGAATGCGAATGCGAATATTCGTAATATCCCTAGTTTGGACAATGGATAAGCATGAAAAAAGGTCGCCTTGAAAATTTCACTGAGCAGTGGAATAGGGCTGCGTTCTCGTACTGTCCTTCGCAGTCGTAAACATTTCCTATCACAGTCCTACGAGTACATAGGATAGGGACTATTGTGTGAATTGAAATGATTAAAAATGCAAGTATCGACGTCGAACTAAAGAGCATTGTTGAGAGTTGGGGAGTTTTGTAACGTGACACTTTTGAATAGTGAAAAAAAAATTTATTTATTATATCAAACCCGTGTATGTTTGTGGATGCCCAAAATTATGTATAATATCAGGACTGTTTTTTTATTGTACTAAACACAAATGTACGCTCTCCTGGACACAAAATACTTTGTTCTAACTAAAATAATGATAAAAACATTAACCTCCGGTTGGGCAGTCAAAAATAAACTATAATATATTATATTATAAATATACTTATAACACCTGCGGTAAAAAAAGTAACTCAAATAACGTTGTCGCCATATGGTTTATGTTTGGTTTGCCTAAGATTAACCACGTTTCCTTTAAAGTTTTTAGCTTTGGAATTCTCTTCCTGTATCTCAACGACAATCTCCTTCCCTGAGCTCTTTTAAATAGCAAGTCAAGAAATACTACCGTAGAGAATTAAATCACCATAGTTTGTTGCCTTTGAGGACTATACTGTTTTTCTAAGTTTTATACATATTTACGAGCAAAGAAGTTTTATAGGGGGGAGCGGGGTGCATGTCTGTGTTTACGAGTATATTAAGTATTATATTTACGATTTAATACGTGAGAATGTTTTTATTATAATATTGTATGCATTGAGTATTATATTATGTATATTTGAATTTTAGAGTAGTTTTTACAAAGGGCCCGGGACATTAGTCACCATTTCACAAGATTTCATTACAGTAATGGCGGGGTGGGTGATGATCACATCAGTAATCAGCAGCGGCCACTGGGAGTGTCTGACAACTTACCTTACAAGTGTCGATGATCTGGTTGTCCATGATGTACTCGTAGTGGTGCTGCAGCAGCGGCCACAGGTCGTCGCCGACGCTGCAGCCGCTCGCGGCGGATCCCCAGCTGCGGCGCCACGCTTCTCGACAAGGCTCTTTCCTGTAAAAATAACAACATTACATTATCAATAAAACTTTGTAGGAGTCGGTTTGGTTGGTGGCAGGGCTTTCCGGAGCCAACCTGGCTAGCTAACACCATTAAATCTTGCCGCGAAACATCTACATTAATAGCATAGATTTCCTGTTACTTACCCTCTGGCTTTGTGTTAACTCAAACTCAAAATGTTTTTTTATTTAAGTAGATGCTTTACACATGCTTTTAAATCGTATTTTTTTTCTACTTAGTACAAAGTCCCTCCACGCGGGACTTGTACACTCAACGTTTCGGGACAAACACTTAAATAATTAATTTTGTAAGATGAGCTTATCAGCGAAAACTGTGTTGGTTAAGTATATAGTTATAATTTAAAGTCTATAAATTGATTTTGATCCTGTTTGTTTCCCGAATAAATAAAAAATAAATAAAAATTTGATCTGTTCCGGCATGGAGATAAGATAGCCAGTTCCCTATTGTGTTGGGAAATCTTTGGTAAGCCCGCTTCCATCTTCGGCATCATCATCATTTACCACTAGATTAAATGATGCCAAGGGCTTACCAATTGTGGGGAAAAAAATGTATGTTAAAATGCCATTTGGAAAACTACAACGTAATAAATAAAGATAGAGTATCTTTATTTGTTACGGTGTAGTTTTACCCTGTCGCTCTTTTAGTTTGTGGCGTCTCTTATAAGAATGCTGCCAATGTTATGCCAGTCATGGGAGTGACACTTCAGCTATGTTCAGTTTAACCTCATATCTATGGGTTTAAAGTGGTCAAAAATGACGTTTACGGCAGGACAACACCGCAAATTCGGTAGGATTCTTCTCTATCGGCGGCATTGCACTTTCAAATGATAATGAGAAAAGTTACGTTCGTCCCTATACAAATCAAAAAGCTGCTATCCGAAATCTGAGTGTTTTACCGTTAAAATATGCTATATGTATGTAATGTGGTAGGGTAATGGATCTTAAAAATAGGAACACTTATTTTCAGTCTCGCCAATGTAATTAACTCAACTAACTGACCTCTTTTTAGTGAGGCTATGGTAGGGCCGCTCGAGATGGTCGCCGCAGCCGGCCGCAGGGCTAGCTCCGCTCCGCAGAGAAGACAACGAGAAGCTGCTCTTCATCGCTGAGTGCTCGAAACCTGAATATTATTTCATTATTTATCACTCTGAATTGACATCATGCATTTATTACTTACTAAGGACCGTTTTTATGCGCGCGTTTCAAAGTGCGCTTTTATTTATTTAAAAGCTAGTTTCTATGCGGCGTTTGTTAGCTATGTTTGATAGAAATTGGTTCAGTGGTTACTATCAGTGTCATCCATCATACTCTCCATAGCAGATACTTAGACGTTTGATTTTCAAAAGCACAGTTTTAATTTGTGTCGAATTTTTTTTATTGGAAATAAACTCGTAGTATAATAAAATTCTCAAAGTGTCAATCAGTAAATAAACTATGGAAATAAACTCGTAGTATAATAAAATTCTCAAAGTGTCAATCAGTAAATAAACTATGGAAATAAACTCGTAGTATAATAAAATTCTCAAAGTGTCAATCAGTAAATAAACTATGGAAATAAACTCGTAGTTATAATAAATCTTTGAGAATTTATTATACTACGAGTTTATTTCCAATTAAGAAAAAATAAACTAGCTAAACATTGAAACTAGCTTTTAAATAAATAAAAGCGCACTTTGAAACGCGCGCAATAAAACGCACAGTGTTTTTTTGCCCAAAAAAAGTGACATCTTCTTTTTTTTCGTTCATTCAATTTGACTTTTCATAACAAATGCAAGAGTAAAACTCCCAGGAGTCCATTTTGTGTAGTTTATTTTTAAAAAAATCACAAAGTTTTGGTGACCTTGCTGTTAAAAATACGGAAATTAATTCATAGAAAAATAACTATTCACAATTTAGTATTATTTGTTTATCAGGTATATAAAGATAGTCTAGGCGCATATTATCCCCTTTTTATTAAATCAAACATGTTGGGAATTTCCTCAAAAAAAATGTTTTCTAAATTTTAAATTTTATTTTTTTATATTGTTTCTAGGTCGAAGTAGAGGTTCTGCCTAGGACAGATATATTCACCATATTTATATGTATCTCCTACAAAATTACCACATTCTACTTCGGCGGAAGTTTGGTAAAATATATTTTTAAATACTAAGGTCAAAATTTTGGATTTAGGGTTGACACAATAAGGTCATTTCCCTTTACCTTTTTTTTATATAAAATCAACTGTATTTAAAAAGTTTTAATTTGAAACATACTTGGATGCAGTAAACTAAGGAACTGAACAACTTTTGCGCATCAACATTGCCGAAATTGCAAAAAAAATGGTCTTACAGACTTGCCAATTAACTGATTAAATAGGTATGAAACGCCCAAATATTTTTGTCATTTCGGCAAAGTACTAAAACAAAAGTAGTGCAATTTCATGAGTAGAAATCCACCTTATTTATTTTGTTATATCTAAATAGTGAATCAAGAATTTGTATGGGAAACTGAAAAAAAAAAATATGGATCGGATTATTTCAGTATATTTGCTGTATTTTATCGCTATCTTTTCTTACTATGTGATTCTATACTTTATTCTAACTAACCTCTCAAAAATTCAAAAGCACAGTGTTCAAAATTTCAAATATGAAATTAATTTCTGACAAGCTTCTAATTACGATAAAGTCTTCAACAAACCTACTTGCTGATTAATAGGAAGTACAAAATATGTTATCCGACAAAATATGATGATGAACTTATACGTACGTTAACAGTCAGTCTGTTCAGTTATGCTTGATGACTTTTTATTTGCTGAAATAAAACGGAAAATTGCAGATGGTTCTTATGAAACTGAACAACTTGTCCCAACAAAACAAACAAGGGCAGAAATAAAACAGTTTTACTTCTCACACCAACTGTCAACAACTTAAAGAAAGTAAACGATTGACAAATATTTGTCAGTGATAAAAAAGTCACTTTGTATAATAGAAACAGATTTAACAGACACAAATAAAGGTGAAGCAAGCATTTGATTAATCTTTCAAAAAATAATCATCATCAGGCGAAAGACATCCACCGAGTCAAAAAATAATACTCACGATATAAATAGAAAGGTTTAATTAGTGACAACCCTAAGATATATTTTTGAAAATCATTTTTTCTAAACTTCCGCCGAAGTAGAGTGTAATAATTTTGTGGGTGATACATATTAGTATTAGGTATATATCTATCCTAGGCAGAACCTCTACTTCGGCCTAGAAAAATAAAAATAAATAAATTTAAAAAATCTGAAAATATTTTTTTTTTTTTAGGAAATTACCAACATTTTTCATAAACTAAAAAGAGGAAAGTATGCGTCTAAAATATCTTTATATATCCGTAAAATAATTAATACTTAGTTGTGAACAGTTTTTTTCCTATGAATTAATTTCCGTATTTTTACCATGAAGGTCACCAAAACTTTGTGATTTTTTTAAAAATAAACTAAACAAATTTGATTCCTGGGAGTTTTACTCTTGCGTTTGTTATAAAAAGCTTAACTGAATAAACAAATAAAAAAAAGATGTCACTTTTTTGGGGCAAAAAAAACACTGTGAAACGGTCCTTAGTTGAGGGTTACGATTCCACAGACAGATCAACAGATATATATGATATAATAATGCTTATATAATTAAAATTTAAGTTGTACTTACTTGTCGACATCTTGTATTCACTCCAAGGACCTCTAAGATAAATCAATTTAGCTCTAAATCGACTTTAGCGGTCCCAAATGTTTGTACTCTCTCGTCAATATATTTTTGTACTTATTCAAAAAGTTTGTTGACGACTTCGACTTCACTCTCATAGTTTAATTATATTATTTTAAAGTAGTGCTATGGCGACTAGAATCGTTAATCTTTTATATTAATAAGTATAATAAATAGGAGCTTATTTAATCATGTAATCTTAAGCCAAGATTCATGAATTTGTAGAGCGTTTTGGTGTTTCATGTTTGATGGTCGGTGGTCACATTTTGCTTAGCTTTTTTCTCTTATCTTCTGTCGCCTCTTGTCGCGTGCCTGAAACATAGAGAAATTATCTATTAATACAAACCTATCTGAAAAAATATATGAATATCACTAAAGTAATCCTATATTTCTGCAAAATGTGAGCAGCAGTACAGCTGACACCCACAAAATATAGTGGTGTTGTTTTCGGAACATAAATATAATTTTATGTGTTATTTCAACCAAAAGGCAATGGCAAACAAGCAACGCGATGGAATCGCAATATAAGATCCGCACGCAATTTCAATTTCACAGAAACGTAGTGGTTTAAACCGTTTTGCGAATTTAAATGACAAATGGAGTGAGTGCTTCACCGCGCCGCAGGCCACGCCGCGAAATACCTAAGTATTTTTGCGAAAATCACGCCGACAAAATGTGACGCCAATTAAAAATCAGGGTTTTCTCAAGCAATGCGTGGTTATGGTCTGCATGCGTTTTTCCAACATATCATAAATGCATTTCTTAGAAGCAGAAATTCTATATGCAGAGATAAATCCGCATATCAAGAAAACTACTGAATATACTACCTACCTACTGTTTACAGTCATACCGACTACGACTGCAAAACGTTTTGTTCGCTTTGTAGTAGGTACTTGCACAATAAAATCTGTTCCGTGTAAATTAATAATACACTTGTCTGTACGATGGGTTGGACGGTTTTAAACAAGATCTCTACTTCTAAACTTGCAATAGCATATATTCCGCGAAACATTCTCAACATTTACTTTCTAACAACCCATAAACCGCTTAGAATGGGTCGAATTGACCCTTGCTTGCAAGATACTGTACGACAATATAATCTGTCTGTTCTTAACGGTAACAGTAACTACATTGATTTATATAATTTAAATCTGCGAGAAACTTAATCAACGTAGACGAAGGAAGAACAAATAATGTAACATATGACCATTACAAAATCTCGGCTGTATCGTGGAAATTATAAACAGCTCCTATATACTCGTACAAGGTCTAACAAATAAGTTGAAACTGAACCACTTTCCTCTAGAAACGTATAGGCAATTAGCGTTTTTTTTTATATTATCTAACAAGTCAATTAGCTGACAAGCAAACATAGAATAAAGTCAAAGAAAATATAAATGCAAATATTATATATATGTCGCAGGGATATGATAAAATCAGGGATTCCGGGCGATGTTAAAATAATAACACGATTTTGTCATTTCCCTAAAAAATCTAGTGATTTGTGTAGGCAACATCAACAGTCAGTGTAAGAGTAAAAAGATCTTCTCTCTCTCTCTCTCTCTCTCTCTCTCTCTCTCTCTCTCTAATATAAAATTGCAAAGATGTGAGCGCTGTGTCCTAAATTATTGGAAATAAATAATTTTAATTTCATTCTATAAAACATAAGTGAATTAACAATGGTGTCGAAACTGGGATCAAATCCCTAAGCTGATTTAGTGAAATGATAAAAATAATTATTCTGTAGTATTTAAAAGGTTTATTTGGTACAAGATACATAAAATTACACTAAAATCTTAAGAATCAACACCAGAACTTTACTTATTTTGTACTTAATTAACAAAAACATTTTGAAAAATACACAAACACACACAGATACACAAATCCAATCTTCTTAAATATATAAAAGAAGAAACTGACTGGCTGACTGACTGACATATCTAAGCACAGTCCAAACCGCTGAGTCTAGAGATACCCAATTTGGAAAGTAGGTTCCTTATGAGGTCTAGGGGTGCACTAAGAAAGGGTTTTTCAAAATTCACCCTCTAAGGGGGTGAAACGGGGGTCCAAAGAAGATACGAAAAATCAACGCACAGGCCAATCCCCTGGGTATAGACACGTAAAATTTTGCATAGGCGTTCCTTATAGAAAGGAAGGAAAGTCAATTTTTTGCGTGTATCAACTTATAACTTGGCATAACTATTCTAAAAACAAATGATGAAACTCACGTTGAAGAATTATATTTTATAGTTCGCCCCATGAGGGAGTGAAAGTGAGGATTGAAAAGGGTAATATCAATGCGCAGGCCAAACCTATGGGTCTAGAATCTAGAACCAGTAGTTCTTCATAAATAACACTAACTAACTAAATAACTTCAAAAATAGCATAACATTGAAACGTCAGTATATGTAATAATGTCGAAATGACGAAACATCGAAATATTTAATATCGAAATGACAAAATATCGAAATATCCAAATTGCGAAATATCGAAAATCAAATGTCGAAATATCTGTCACTGTCAAAATGTCTAGAAGTCGAAATATCAAAATACATATCAAAAAGTCAAAATGTCAAAATGTCGAAATACTAAAATACCAAAATATCAAAATAGTCAAAATCAAAATGTCAAACTGCAAAATTTCAAAATTACAAAATGGGAAAAGGTCAATATGTCCAAAAGTCAACATGTCAAATCTTCTACATAACAGAAAACATTCTCTTTCTGATGCTCCCTTAGTTTCTCAAGTCACTCTTCTACCCTTCGAAAAAACCTTCCTGTTCTGAAACTCTTTTAATCTCGGCTCCGTAGATAGTCCCTTTTGTTCCCTTTTTGACGTCTTCTCCAACTCCCTAGATGGCCCCCTTCGATGCATACTCGCATCTCGGCTCAGTTATTTTTGAGAATAAACTCGGATGAATAAACCTGTACGATTTAAAGATGATTTAATGATGATTAAACTTGAAATAAAATTGAATAAACAGACTTTACTATTTCAATATTTTATAGATTATAATAGGTAAGTGTAACCGCTTTTTTAGTCAACGCGGGCGAAGCCGCGGGCACAAGCTAGTGTTGTCATAAAAACGTTGGGTGTACAGTGACTAATAACAAAAGGTTTTTGTGTATCTGTGTTTTTGTGTATTTTTCAAAATGTTTTTGTTCATTGAATACAAAAAAGTAAAGTTCTAGTGTTAATTTTTAAAATTTTTGTTAATTTTAATGTGTTAACAACCCATTACGTCCCCACTGCAGGGGCACGGGTCTCTTCCCATACATCGGGAAGGTTAGGTTACTCCACCATACTCTACACACGAGGGCCAAGTCCGGATTGGTAGAGGTTGTGGGGCTAGTGGCCAACCACAGTGTCAGAAGTTTTCAAGACGCCTATAAGGCTTTCGACATGCCTTAAGGACTACTACCTAGCGATAGTAGCCGGCATCAACGGCTTAACGTGCCTTGCGATTTGCGAAGTACGGAAACGGTCGAGAATGCCACTAACGGTCAGACCCATCCCGGTTATAACAGTGTCTGTAGTCAGTTAACCTGCGTGATCGACGCGACCACGCAAGCCGCATTGAGCCACGACCGCTTTAATTTATGTTGTACCAAATAAACCTTTTAAATACTTACAGAATAATTATTTTTATCATTTCACTAAATCAGTTTAGGGATTTGATCAAACCACTAGATTTGTTTAGGGAAATGACAAAATCGTGTTATTTTAACATCACCCGGGAAAATCCCTGATTTTATTATATCCCTGCGACATATACTTACATGAAGTTTAATTTAGCAAATTTCATACAAGGAATTAAATCGTGCATAAAGAGTTGAAACTAATAAATCGGGGGTCGTCCTCATAATAAGTGTACGGAAATTCGTGTACGACACATTGCTGACCATGTTTTTATAAGTATGCTGAAATCTCAAAGAATTGGGTCTCTCTAAGGATATCTATCTAATTGGATCTCTCTAAGGATATCTATCTATCTATCTTGGGTCTATCAGCTGATTAGCGTTTTTTGCAATTTAAGCAGTCTTTGAACAAAAGTTGAGTGGAAGACCCGCTGTGATGAAAAGACCTATACAGAACATCTCGAATGATGCCAATTGCTACATCATGCAACCGCTGTCTATTTCTTGAGATAGCACCGTTAATTATGCCACACAGAGAGATGGCATTTTAAATCGTAAACCTTACACAAAACTGCCTCTGAAGCTCAAATGCCTTTTTTTTTTACTTGTGCAATACTAAAAAACAAAAGCGCCCACATCAATTTGAAGGTTAAAACTATTAAAGAATTATATAGCTATATAACTTAACGAAGTAAAAGTAAGGAATTAACAGCAAGCACCACTGACACAGTAATGATAAATGACTAAAATTTAATTTGATGCGTGAAGAAAGTAAATTATTCTATAACATTTATCACGATTACACCGTGCGAAATCTTAATGCAAACAATGCAAAAAAGACAGTGTTTGATTTGAGAACTTTCCCTGTGAAACATCATAATGAAGCCAATGTTGTATATGCCTGGATCAATTTATAATTTTGGAGCAATTAGCTCCGTAAATTGTACTGTCAATGAGATGTACAAAACGAGGCACCTTAACGTTCATTAAAGATCGACAACAATAAATCGCGACAAAGAGTATTATTCGAAAGAAAGATGGGTTAGTAAAATACCAAGTTATCATTTCCAGAGAAGCCAGTAAAAGAAGGACGAAACTGAAAGCCTTTCAGAAAAGTTTGATAATACTCCACAAGATGAAAAAAAAACAGAAAATTTAAGTTTCAATTCTAGTCTATGGTTTGAATGTGATGTAGATAATTACACGCTGCCTCTTCTCACTTGAAATTATCCTCCATAGCTTGAAGGTATTGAGATATCAGATAAGCACATCACTCCTACATTGTTACTGCGTAGTAGTGTTACTTTCGTTATACGATACAACTTATCGATTAACATTTAATGTTAATAAAACAGGTAAGTGCAAATGAGTGAATAAAAAAGGTTCGGCAAAAACTCTCACGAAAATTACAAGGAAAGATGAATATTATAGAAAAATATTGTTTATTGTAATACATTTAGGAAAAACGAAGTCAACCAAATATCTAAGTACCATACGGTTTATAAATAGAACTCGCACTTATGCCTCTTATTATACTTTTCTCAGTTACGTGAATCGAAATTATGTTCAAATACCTGTTTACAGATGAATAAAACAAAGAAAAATTTTGTTCAAGAATCCAGTTCTCGTTGAATGCGTCCGTAGGGAACACACTTCGGGGTCTAGGCAAAAAGAGCAAACGAACTCCTGCCTATGCACAGCATTTTCTCTCGCTGCCGCCGCTACAGAGAATATGCAATAAATACATCAGAAAGGGTTTATGATAGGTGTAAAAGACGTTAGCTTGGGCTTCCATCTCCAAAAATTTACAAAATATTTTTGCTATTTCAAAAAATGCTTAGAAATAATGTTCTTCAGTGTGAGGAGTTCAAATATAATACAAGTTAGAGAGCCCTATACATTTTATAACTGAATACAGAATAACGTTTAATATTTTATATGTGTCACGGTTAGAATAATAAGTTAATAAGGTTTGGGAAAGGTTTTTCCGGTATGCGTAGTACCTACTAACCCATGAAATGAAATTACAAAATCGAGAGAAAATTAAACGAAAGTGTAAACAAGAACCAAAATAACTAAGCAAAGACCACCTGTCGCTGAAGTGTTACAGATTAATTTGAATAATCAAACTGACTTCTGCGCAGCTAATCGGCCGAGCGTAGATGACACTAACAAACAGGGCCAGGTTTTAATAAGAGTTTACGATATTTTCATAACGACTGCTGTTCTATGCGAATCATACATGAAATATACCTAGTACTTCACTTCGTAATTCGTATGTTAAACCATGTAGCTTACAGCTAGGGGAGAAGAACAATTTTATTAATTTGTATGGGTTATCCTATCCAAGGGACATAAAAGTGTTTCATTTATTATAAACAATAAGTTAATAACTGGCTGTTAATAAGTTCACTCAGCTGATCGTAATATAGCTACAGGAGAATGCTAGTTTCATTATTCAATTTCAATCTACTTTCATTCAAGCCAATGTCTAGGTCGTATGGATTTATAATTGAAAAAAAAAATAGCGCGTCATCTCTGCCAGCCTAGACAGAATTACTTTCATATCGCGCAAAACTTAATTGAATCTGTTCCGGCAATTAATAACGACGGTCTGTCTTAAATAATTGTTCGTATTGTAAACATATTGTAATCATCATCGGAATAAAATATTTAATTCAATAAACATTACATAAATGTCTGTAGAAGTTTTTAGGGTTCCAACTATTACTATTACTAAGTCTACGATACGCAGCCCTATTACAGCAGGATTCAGAAGGAAATTTTAACATATATTCACCAGCAATAATAAAAATATAATAATGGATGTTCTTTGAAATGTGTTTTTCTTTTTTTTTTACTCTCGTAAACGCACTCTATAACATATGTAAACAACCCATATGGTCACCACTGCAGGTACGCCAGTCACCGTAGACATAAAAATCGCGTTAGGTTGCATTGGTTGCAACAGTTCTGATTTTTTGGTATGTTGTTAGGGTTGATAACAGTAGTGTAAAACTAATTTTTTAGCTTTGAAAGACTTGTGCTAACTGCGTGGTGTTCCAAAAATATCGAAATTAGCACCACGCAGTTAGCACAAGTCTTTCGAAGCTGAAAAATTAGTTTTACACTACTGTTATCTACCCTAACAACATACCAAAAAATCAGAATTGTTGCAACCAATGCGACCTCCGATGTCTTGTACGACTGGCCGGGTCTCTTCCCACAATTCGGGAAGGTTAGGCCATACTCCACACACGGGGGCCAAGTCCGGATTGGTGGAGGATTTGGGGCTAGTGGCAAACCCCAGTGTCAGAAGTTTTCAAGCCGCCTATAAGGCCTCTGACATGGCTTAACGACTGCCATCTAGTGATAACAGCCGGCACCAACGGCTTAACGTGCCATGCGAAGCACGGAAACGGTCGAGATAAATGCCACTAACAGTCAAACCCATCCAGGTTATGGCCGTGTCTGTAGTCAGTTAACCTGCGTGATCGTCGCGACCACGCAAGCCGCACTGAGCCACGACCGCTTCATATATACAACGCTAACATATATACAACAAATAAATAAACCGAATATATCTGAGTCGAACTCGAGCTATGAAAACGCATCCTCAAGCTATTTTATCAGAGCGAAAGTTAAGAACTTGTGAAAATCATAGGCAGATTTAGATTATCGCACAGCCGGTCGCGAACACTGTATAAGAAATCGAAAGTTTACCTACGTAACGTTTATTAAGGGTATTGGCCGTTTATATTGCGCACATCAAGGTGTTAGGCGACGACGTTAACGTAATCGTAACCATTGTACTCAGCCCGTTGAATGTACTGTTATTAATGTGCATTTGCACTTTCCGATGACGACGTTATGTTGCCGATCCATTGATCGAACACAGTGTTTGCCTTCACATTTTATAATAATTTCAATTATTGTTCCAACTCTATACCTATGTATAAGCAACTATCGATGGTTTAATTTGATAAAGTTGCTTTAATTAGCGTACTTATTAGTTGTTGTGAACCCAAACAGAATATGAGACTTCGCCAGTATTACCTATCGAGACGACATATTATTAAACAGAACTGCAATAGGGTGGCTCCGGAACTTGCGAACTATGGAGGGGCAGCTACAAGGGAGAATAAAAGGGGAAAGAGCTGTCAAACAAAACCGTATAAATTATTGGTTTTATAGCAAAACGAATCATAAAGCGACTGCACGCACGCGACGGTGTTTAAAAACTCGGAGCTCATTATTGATAAACGTAGTATAAAAGACAATCTTAAAATGTAATTGCTTATGTTAGTGGACCAGCTTAAAAAATACCAGTATACATACACGACTTAGCCTGATAGTAGTTATTAACCTAATAGATTCAGGATTCGGAGATCCTATCACCTGTTGTAAGAATTCTAGTTGCTAGATTACGTTAGGCATATTTTTGGAACTGGTTTTAATATCTAAATTATATTTTAATTCAAAATTAAAGTAAACTGTAAATAAATATAGTAATAAATAATGCTTACGCGTGTCAGTCGCTAAGCTACAGCAAACGATTATACACAAATTATTTCTAATTTTATGCTATTCACCAAGTTCAGTTAAACAGTTGGTTAGCTTAGCTAGGACAAAGTTAATTAAGTATTAATATTGAGACTCAGGATTACAATTTCAAATTTTCCTATAAATGGTCGATTAAACCTGAAGGGTTTATAACTTATACATTAATTATTCACAATTTATAACATATTGTAGATAAAACAGTAATAAAAACTTAACAAATTATGAAAGCCAATGCAGTAAAAACGAAAAGTACGGAAGGTACGGTAATTTCTTTAGTATTTAATTTATTTCAATAGAATATAAAAGAGCAGCTTCATAATTCAAACAATGCAAAAAGTTATGAATTACTTTCTATGGCTAAACTTAAACAAACATAAGTGAGAGACTCTTCTTCACAATAGGAAACAACATAATCAATTTAGTTAAAAACCAGAAGTATGACGTACCTATGATACGAATGCTATAACGTATGAAAGTTGCGGGGATGAGATGAATCTAATGATCGCACGTCAAACAAAACCCATGATTCCGTTTGGGTTAGAAGTCTGAACTTATCTTGTTGTCATGTTGATTTATTACAAGATGTTTTGAGGAACAAAATTACTCTCAACCACCCAAACTGACAACCAGTGTTAACTAATTACACATTTAACAAGTTTGGCCTGAAAATAAATAAATCTAACTTATTATGAGTGACTATAAGTACACTTATATGTAGTTGCAACAAAAAGACCACACAGAACCTGATATGATGATAGAGCATAAACCGGGTGTTGGTTTTCGCTAAGTCCAGAACGATTGCGCATCTCCCACACAAAAGATACTGGATACCGCAGCGATGACGCAGCCGACCGAACTCTGACATGTTTACTCGCTTTTATGCTTAGCTATTTAGAGCGAGTAACGAAACTAGAGTTCTTCTCTCATGTAAGGTACTCGTTATTTAAAAGTTCTACTTGTTCATCAAAACATTTAAATACTTAAATTATATGCGCATCACAAAAGGCAAAGAGAAAACTTAAATGCTTAGGCCCAAATTAAAATACATTCACTCGATCAAATAAAACATTAACGTTTACATTTTAAATAAACGTTAGTTACACTTAAATGTTAATGAGAGCTTAGATTCCAAAAACCATTAAGTAGCTGAAATGCTTCCCGACGACAACCGTTTCGCATTGTTCGAAACAATGTCCTTACGCGTTTCAAGTTCTTTGCCTACTTATTGCACCGTTAGTAAGCAGCAGAGAATTTCAATGAGCTACTGTCCATTTAAATTTTACTGGTCCCACAGACCGTACGTACCCCCACCACATCACATTCGATGGTTGGTTACCTACTTCTCGATAACTTCTATACAATTCCCACGAACTGCCGAATTCGGCATGCAACGTTCATTTTAAATGTTCAATCAAATGAATTCGAGCACAATTAAATGGCATCACAAAGGAAATTCATATGTACAAGAAATACATACTAAACAGATTTTCTGTTTTCTACTTGAGTCAAAATTAAACGAAGTTACACAGTGATAACTTCTACGCGCCATATTGACATAAAAGATGATGTAAATATAATTGTTCCAGTGTAATGTCACATTACTTCTAATGTCCGATAGACCTCACGCACAGTTCCGTGAAAGTCTATAGACACTATTATATTCAGTTTACATGGAAATAGATAAGTACTTACTTGATAACAAGTGGAGTCCCGCGAGTTTGTCCATTTACTTACAATTACTTTATTCTTACTTTCTTCCCAAAATGTTTACTTTGTACGGGAGTCTCAAATTTTTTTTTATGATTTCTCCTAAGTCATAGAAGAAATGTTGTTCAGTTTCATTAGTAAACCCACTTAATGTAAAAAAAATATTCGCCAAAATATTATTCACGTTGAAGTTTTATCATCTATTTTTATTAGATTAAAGACGACCAAAAGCAACTCGCTACTCATGTCGTATCCATCCACACCCACAGTTGCAGATCCGAGTATTGGTATGTCATTTAATTTAATTAATCATTAATGTAACTAAACTAGGTATTATCTTTGACCAACCGTAGTAAGCTATCATAAGGTGCATACATACTGCACGGCCCAGTAATAAGCAATATCGCAGGATCCGATAAATGCTGTTCAAAGCGACCACGAGGATGCGGTTCCTGCTTTCTGTAAGTGCGCGGTTCAAACTATAATTACAACCCCTATGGTGCATCCAAACCGCAACACTAGGCCAGTATCTTGATACGCGATTAATATCGATTACCTAACCAGTCGTTGGAGGTTGCAACTCGAGTATCTCTACATTACCTCACCGAAGCTAGTTATTTATAATTGGCACCGATCTGATCTGAAGGTGTGTGTCATTTAACTATTTTGATTATTATGTTTAGGAAGAGGTTTTATTCCCATTAATAATAATAATATTATTTATTACCAATTATTGCCTTAAAAAAATTATTTATATCGGTTATGTACTATACAATGTTTGGCATTAGAGAATAGATAGAAATCAAATATTTCGCATAATAAATGTATACAATATATGATGTGCAACACGTTCAAACCATTATGTTAACAAAATAGTTATACTTATTGGCTTGTCAATTGATTTTCTCACTATCTAAATTATAATTATCTCACTATGCACCAGTAGAATGGAACTGCGTTAATGTATTATAAAGACCATAGCGGTAACATCCACCACTTAAGTTGAAGGTGCAAGCTTAAATGCTCGCTTTGTTTAATAAATCATGATAACTTGGCTTCGCTTGTTAAAAATGATGACTATTGTTTTAGCTATTTATTTATCAAAGTACATTTATTTATTTATGAAATTTAAAGGAGTCAACCCAGCCTCCTTATCAACACCTGAGAGTCAGCTCAAGACATTGGTGATGGTGACAGTCACTGCCAAACTTTTTAACGGAGGCGAATGCTGTTTACTGCATATAGGCACCGGCAACGGTTGGAAAGGCGCACAAGCGCAGCGATTACGAAATTATAATTTTATTTGAATTGATTGATTGAAAGGCTTCAGATTACATGTATTTTTTTAAGTTTTGCGCCCTGCTAATGTCGGACTGACTGACTGGTAATGAATGAGGCTCAGTGCATTTACTCTTACAACCAAACAGTGAGAAATAAAATCAGAATGCGAGTCAAAATCTGTGTAACTCATCTGCTGCCGGGCAGTAGGCATTCCAAACGTTTCATTTTATTTAATATCAAACAAACTTACTTTGACTACCGCAGCAACAAGCAAACTTGCACAATTGCACATGTACATAGGCGCATCAATAAATTATGAAAAATGATGACATGTTATGTTTTTTAAATGATATTGTTAAACAGTGGTATTTCTATGAAAACTATAATTTAATGTCAAAGACTACTCCGAATTCGAATTACGTACTACCGATTTAATAAACTATTTATTTAGTAGTGTTTTTTAAATAAAATTAACGTTTAGAGCATTTTTTCAGAATAAGCTTATGATTTCGTTTCTCGAGAGTAATCTTGACCCCTCTGAGCACCGGGCACACTAGTAGGTATATGTTTAAGGGGCTCCATTTGAAGATACATATTTGAATAGTTTCAAAGGCACCCGCTCTAAGGTACTGGCGATCCGAAACTATCCAATGCAACGTAAACGTGTATGTTTTTCAGAAACTATAAAGATAAATGGAAAAGTGATCAAGCCAATTACGTTTCCGTGCTTCGCAAGGCACATTAAACCGTAGGTGACGGCTGCTATCGCTAGATGGCAGTCGTTAAGCCATGTCGAAGGCCTTATAGGCGGCTTGAAAACTTCTGACATGGGGGTTGGCCACTAGCGCCACAACCGACACCAATCCGGACTTCGCCCCCGTGTGTGGAGTATGGCCTAAATTTCCCGAGTTATGGGAAGAGACCCATGCCCCTGCAGTGGGGACGTAATGGAGACAACCCCAACAATCACAACGTCATAAAACTAGGAAGCCTATAGGATTTTTAGTGCCGCACTAGACGTTCACAATACATTTTTTTTCTTGTAAGCCACATGTCTCAGCAAAATATATTTCCACATAAATACAGAAGAATAAGGCCCATGAATCTCATTTTTTTTATACCGTAGCATTACGTTTAAATACGTTTTATAACTACTAAAAAAGAGCATATTCTTCAAATAGAGTCCCTTGCAAATTCTTCAAATGGAGCCCCTTAATGATAAATCTATCAGAATCTGATCTGAGCCTGTATAATAACGCCGCGATAAGCCGAAGATGTTAGCTACCTATAGCCTCACTTCAATGCGGAACTCTTTAATCGCACTTATAATTAAGTACCTAGTTCGAAACGATACACTAACGCTATCTTACATGCTCTTCCTATTAATTAGCGTAATCAAAATCATGAAACAGACTTAAAGTAATAGTGATCAAACCAGAGGCTACCTAGGCTACTACCTTCTTCTTCTTGTTACATACAAGAGACGGGTTTTTTGAGCTTTTTGTACGATGGTAACCTTTATGCGCTAGTCTATCTCGCACTTTGGCCGGCTTTTAAACTTATTTTACTTACCTTACGAAAATTATACAGCTTTTAAATAGGAAAAGGGCTTAGGGTCCCGTTGGCCTTCCGGTACGTAACCCTAAAAAGAAGTTTCGAAGGTTATTACGAAATAAGACTGAATTAAACTAATAGTCTAAAAGTATCATCGGTTTTGTTTGTCCCCGAAGTAAGTGGTTCCTAACTATCTTAATAGTTATATGATTATGATACGAACAAGATCTAGTACGTAATATAACTATCCTACTAAACTAATATAGTTATGTACGTAGGGCGCTCGGAAAATTCTGTCCTCTGACGTTTCTAGAAATCATAGAAAACTGCGGTATGTACTATTAGAATGACCGTGAATAATTAGAGCGGGATATGTTTTGACCAGTTCGTGTGATCAGAATCTTTGGAGCGAGCGGCGAGTTAACATCGAAAATGGCTACGTGGACAAAAATCGAGTATCGCATTATTATTCGTAAAAAAAATTTGCGCAAGTTATCTGAAGATGAGTGTTTCACGGAAATGTCTTCGGTATTGGGCGAAGATTGATCATCCCTTAAGACAATAAAGCGGTGGTATACACGGTTTAAAAGTGGCGATTTTAGTGTAGAGGATGATCCTCGTCCCGGTCGGCCAACCGAAGCTGTGAGCTGTGACGCCTGAAAATATCGCTGAAGTGAAAAAAATTCTGCTAAACGAAGACCGACGTATTACGCACAAGCAGATTCAGGAACTCTTAAACATTAGTGCATCGTCCGTTCACAGTATCCTGCACAATAATTTGCGAGTTAGGAAAGTATGTTCCCTTTGGGTCCCCCACTTAATGACAGACGAGCTAAAGCATACCCGAGTAGATTGGTGTAAAAAAATGTTAAAACGCTTTGAAAACGGGGCATCCAAGGATGTTAACGGCATCATAATAGGCGATGAAACTTGGCTCTATTATTTTGATTTGCCGACGAAATCCCAATCCAAAGTATGGCTTTTCGAAGATGAGGATACACCGGTGGAGATCCGCAAGTCTCGTTCGACTAAAAAGCGAATGAGTGCCGTATTTTTTGGGAAACGTGGTCTCGTGGAAAGAGTCGTACCAGTTAAACAGCGGACGGTTACAAGTAATTGGTACACGCAAAAATATTTGCCAAAAGTTATTGAAAAACTTTGGAACTTGCGACCAAAGTCTCGGCTTGACACATAGTTTTTTCATTTTGATAATGCTCCGGCACATAAATTTTCTGGTAAAAGCTGGACTAAATATTTTGAACCACTCTTCGTACAGTCTAGATCTCTTGCCTTGCGACTTTGGATTATTTCCGGAAGTCAAAAAACGACTCAAAGGAAGACGTTTTACCTGTGATGAAGAACTTGTGGCGGCGTGGGACCAAGAGTGTGCCAATTTCTCTATAGAAATGTGGAAAAGTTGGTTTGATGATTGGTTTCGACGTATGTCCTTGTGCATCAACTGTGGTGGAGAGTATTTTGAACGATTGTGAAAAATAGCTGTAACGGACAGAATTTTTCGAGCGCCCTACGTCAGTATATTTTCTTTAATTTGCACAACTATTACTCATTTTAAATAAAACGCTCCAATAAAATAACTTTTTTAATTGGAAAACTGGAAAACTGCACCTCACGTCGACAACTATTTCACTAGTGATATAATTATATTACTACTGAATTACCGTGTCAAAGTTATATCCCTAGTAAGTAAGATAGTTATATCTTACGTATAACTATGTTACGGTATATAGGGATATAACTATATCACGGATTTAACCATCTTACTGCGACATATACTGGTGGAAAAAATTCGACTCAAGATTTGTTGCACGACTTAAAAAAAAACTCAATCTAGCAAAAAAAACTAAACCAAAAGTTCAAAAACGGTGTGTTTTTACTGTTTATGATTTGAGTTTGGTGGTTTTCCAGTTTTTTGTTTTTAGTGTTTAGCAGTAGTTTTTTTTTGTAGACTGAGTTATTTTTTCAAAAGTTGGGCAACAAACCTCGAGTAGATTTTTTAGTCCACCAGTGTAGATTATGTATTATATAAGGTGCTACTTTATTAGTGCCCGATATTTTAGTCAGTGCTTCTACTCCTGATTCTGATCAACTTTCCCCAAGGAACCCATAGTCAAATCGCAAAAAAAATGTTGGTCTCTTCATACTAATTTGGCTCGGCTGATCGATGTGTACGAAGAGCCCAAAAATTTTTTTGCGATTTGACTATGGGTTCCTTGGGGAAAGTTGATCAGAATCAGGAGTAGAAGCACTGACTAAAATATCGGGCACTAATAAAGTAGCACCTTATATATTTATGTATTCTATTTTTATTATGTATTTATGCAATCATAGATACAGTGCACAGTTTTGAAATCGGGGACATACTGAATTGATCAATTTAATTTTATGGTCATCTTATTACTCATATCCTAATGAAAATGAAAACATTTTATTCGGAATAGATAGCAGTATACACTTTTCGAAAGTCATATTTTGGTTCTTACTAATTGGGACTCGTACAACCGCCGTTTAGAGAAGTGTTTGCGGAGTGAGAAGAAACTCGAACGCAAAGAGTGCTCAAAACATTTGGTCATAAATAATTTTATATGCTACATCTATATAAGTAGGTAACATTACATATATATAGAGATTATTATAGAAATAAAAGTAATTGCAATATGAAGACAATTACAAACAAATAACGTAACGTCAATGACAAGAGCCGACTAGTACGTATACACAGGACTGCACCCGATCACGTGTAACGCGAGATTCAGCCATCGCTCCCCTCAATCATATTTGAGGGAAGGGAACGACCCGGCCTATGATACTCAACTATCCGCACGAACATTATAAGCAAGCACCACTACGGTCGATCGACAAAGAAAAAGGAGAAAAAAACGATTCATCGATTCCTTTTAGTTGGGTTGCGTCCCAGAACGATAGTAATCACCCGAAATGTTGAGAATTTTAAAGTATATAAAGTAAAAATATTAATTTCTTTAAACCTTAAAGTGAATCTCGAGAACGCATTCCGTAAATCACTCTAACAACCCTTTCTTCTGGCACAGAAATTGTATCATATTTATATTAGCATTATTATTAGCATGCATATACACGATGTAGCTTCAATCAAATGGTCCTCTTGTCAACTATTTTTAAATAACTTCCCATCACAGTTTCTACGACAGGAACAACTTGGTTTGTTTATTAGGTCCATAGATTACAGCTTTTCATATTACAGTAATTTTTAAGCCAAACAGATCGAAGTTTCAGTGAGTAATTAGATCTAATGATTAATACCAGTCCCGAGACGAGTGAAAGTGAACACATAGCATCATCTGGTTTATGTATGTGTATGACCCGCTGGTTGTAGGGATAATCGCCGCGCGCGCAACTGATGAGCTTTCATGTTCGAATTAATTTTATTGCCAGAAATTGTGTCTCTTTAAGTATTAGTTAGACAGCACATGGTAAAATTCTCAAAGGTGAAACTAATTTCATTCTTGGTTGTAATTCGAGTAAGATTTAATATCCAGTTGTATGTCTTACACATATCCAGTTGTAAGTTGTAAGCCAGTGAACGAGAACCCTACACATTAACAACTACTCTTACGAACAAAATCAATCTCATCTATTTTATAATATTTTCTATTACTGCAACTTTGAAACGACCGATAAAATTTTACAATTGTGACATGACAAGAGACTTGCTCGCTTGAACCGGTGTGAATGCAAATATCCGCTTAATCCGCAACGCCCGACCCCGTCAACCTGTCGCCCGTGTCTGGGCAACTCAACGATAATACGAGCCCACAAGGCTCAAACTAAAGTTCACTCTGTTCCCGTACTAGAACGATGTAAGGAGGTCAGTCTTTCGAGACTTTACTTGGCCTAACCAAGCTTGCAATTCCACCGATAAAATTAACGCTATAAATTAAACAAATAAATTGCACTTTAGATGTTTCACGGGATTTATGTATAGATAGGTAGGTATAAACAACCAATGGAAATAGCCCTAGCATTTACTGCGGACTTGCGGAGTTTCTAAAACAACAGAAAAAGAAAGTAACAAATAAAGTACAAGTAGGATAGTATGCGCAGAAACTACCTATGGACCCAAATATCAAGACTGGTTTTATTAAAAATGCACATAAGATGCAATGAAAACATCACTCACACATCCACCAAATTAATGTTAGCTGTACAGGTACAATAAATTAATCATCAATTCATCATTAATATTATGCTCATGGTATAAGAAAGCTTTGATTAACATAATGCTGAGATCGAAATCGAGCAGAACCACCTACCAATTAATTTAGAGTTATGTGAACAGAACGAATAAATCCAATTTGTCGGGGACATATTAGCCAGTTATTAACTTTCAGTGCAACGAATTGTGATGCTTTTTTGACGTGGAACGTCTTTCACTTCCGACTTTTCGGTACGAGGGGTAATCACGCCAAGGGGGCAGATACCATTTTAACGACTTTGGCGGGCAATACCAAATAAACCAACTAAATTCATTTTGATCAACCATTCAACGGAAAGCCACACGAACGTTAGATAAAAATAAAACATTGTAATGCTCATTACATCAAAATTCAGAAGTCTTTATCCAATTTTGTTTATTGTTTTTTTTTATTTACTTCGCGTAGTATTTATACAGAGACCAAAACATCTTCTTCATATTTGTATAGTTTGTGTACCAAAAAATAGAAAATATATCATAATTATAAAGGATTAATTTGTATCATCATAATATCAATCGGAGACATCCATCACTGAACGTAGGCCTCCCCCATAGACTTCCGTTCAGTACATTTCTGGACCAAAAACATCTAGCGGCTTCATGCAAGTATGATTAGATAGTTAGTTCATATGGTTCAAAACCATTGTGGAGCCGTCAAATACAATATCTTGTGACCGGTGCGGCGGTCGCTAAATAATCAAACTTGCTTATTCTAAGAACTGTATTGGTGAATTCATTTCTTCCACGGAATTCGCTACCCTTGACGTTGCTAGCAAGGACATATACATTGGACCGATCATCCAATTTCGACAAAAAGGTCAACTGAAACATCTAACTTGGGAGAGTTGGCAATGGGCAGGGTTCAGGAATTACAAAACCTCCCAAAATTCCTCAGTATCTAAAGACAAAAATCAAAATGTGTTGCCAGTGGATTGTGGAACTAAACGCCTCCCAACGAGCCGATTGGCATGATATGGTGTAGAACAGAAGAAATTTTGGTGTAAATCCTCTTAGGATCGCTAATCCAGCGAATAAATAAAATACCTTCATTTATCGCAGAAAAAATACAAACCAGGCAACATGGATAAATGAATAAAAAATAAATAAACAGTACATACACAATAAAATAATAGAACAAAACATAGAGCAATACAAACCAATTTAAATAACGAAGGAGCGATAAAGACATACATCGATTGTACTTAATCTTCAATTCAAAGTAGGCAGTACCATACATACCGAATTCACATAAAGAAGTCGTTAACTTGCGTCAACATGACGAATCACTGGATCTATAAAGCATACGGACGGAACTATAAAGTTTCATGTCTTTGTTCCTTTAACCTAAACTATTACAAGGAAGTGAAGGAAGTGCCCCAAACAACGAACAATAAGTCTAATTTGGAAATCACCTGTAATTCACACCATTAAAATCGAATAAAGAGCAAATGTTTTCGAACTTCCAAGTCATTCGTTAAGTCTTTCCCTTGATAAAATAAAAATATAAAGTGAATTGAAACATCACACCGACGACGCGATGTTAACAAGAGCCACCTGTAATTTTTGTGTTAGAGAGAAACGCATAAAAACGTAGCGTGACGGATTCAATACGGAGAGCAATGGTTCAATGGGATCAATTCCACGGTGTCGTGAGAGCATTTGAGTCGACAAACATTACGCCACGGTTGATACTCGGTAGTCGGCCGATAAGAAAATGTAGGTTGCGCCTATACTGTGGACTACCTTATTTTATATGAATAAACGTATTGTAAAACCAGATTAAAGCCGCTAGATTTTTTGTTGAAAATAAAAGACTTTAGTGACAAGCAGATTCTCTCATAAGAATTCCTGAAATCGTGTGAATTTTATTTTCATAAACTCGATGAGGATAACTTGTGCTATCGGGCTGAAGGCAGAAACGGCATTGATATTAGGTTAGACTATTGTTAATAAACGTGGAAAGTTGCTGGTGCATACAAACAGAGAGCTCCTTGTGTGTGCCTACTTTTACTGGTCCTAATAAACAAGTCAGTCGGATATAATATGTACATCTAGGGCATGCAAAGATCCAAACAAATGTTAAGGGTGACCTTAAAAAAACAACTGAAATACAATTTACATATTAGGCGCCGGAACACCCAAACCAAAATCATTAAATCACGCTAATTTCATTTAACATGGTCAATAAACTAACGAAAAATTGTTCAAACACAAGATCATACATTTTCAAGTAACAGTGCCGAAGAATGATTATTTATCAGCAATATGAATGCGTAAGATCTGCCCATTGTACACACTAGTCCTAAAATAGTATCAAGGTGCGTCATATATGTCCTAAACAAGAGAATATATACTCGATACGGTACGCGTCCGTAGTTGCAAGCGTACTTGCAAGCGTACGTAGTTATTACGTCCTCATCATCCATCTAGATACGTAATCTAGAGGTATACAGTGAGACAGGCAGTTGTTAAAACCAAAATGCCAAACATTCTCATAATTCATGGGATCCAAATAGTTATTTGAGTGCATGGAACTGCAAGTTTGAAAACGAAAGTCAATTATAAATTCAAAATCCCTTGATAAGCTCTTCAACGCCCGCCCCCTCAATACTGAACCATCTACGAAAGCAAAGTTCGAATTAAAATGTTCAGCAGATAACATCAGTCTCAGCGCATCGCGCGCGTCTTTTAGTGATTCACACGAAACAAACGGATGTCTTCGAGCACGATTTTTTAAAATATGTATTAATATACCCTATGAACGAATTCGAATACGAATTCTTAACTCAATTAAAAAGTAGGTACAAAAAATAGAAACCCTGGCAATCAAAGAGGATAAAACTAAAACAAATTTCGTAATTTAAAACATGTAAAATTGTTTGTTACTGGTACTGAAGTGAACAGTGACGTTCACCCGCGGCCTCATGCTGTGAACAATATCCTCGCAAAAATTATTTAGACGGATTCACTTTCGCTGCCATAAATAACAGAATGATGGCACCTACAGATTAGAGGATGGAATGTGGGAAATTGATGACCTAAGTGAACATTCATGAGCTTGACACTGGCTGTCATGTTTCACAAGAGTATTAGATGTATTTTCGCATGATGTTACCATTTCGTTTACCATGAATGCGTTACACAAAATAAGGAAAAAGGTAAAAGACAATGATAAAAAAATTAACTTGACTAAGATGAAATGTCCTACAATAGTCAAGAAGCATATTTTAAGGTCTAATCATATGACATCTTCAAGCTGTAAATATTAGTATCCCATCCCACCTATTATTTTCTTTTAATTAGGAATTAAAATAAATAGTATATAAATCAATCAATTATGTGGACATTAATTTAAAAAATCATTTCATGGAAACATTTTCCAGACCAGTGAAAGTAGGTGTAACATGCACTTTCCCCTGCTTAGCGGGCGCGACTGGACATCTTTGCAGCATTATATGTATGTCAAACGATACATTGTCTAGATAGGTACGTCTACCATTTACCCTTCACATCGTTCAACCCATTACTAAGAACTAGAGACTATTGTGAACAGATTCAATCCCACATAAGAACACTGTTTTGATGCGATTATTTATATTTAGGTACATGAACATTAATCCAGCCGATGCGATGTGATGTTATAAACCGAACGTTACTGACAGTAAATTCAATGTCAAATTCAAAACAGCACTCTGTATATTTTATAAATTAATAAAGTATCGTGAATTCCAATACGTCAAGAAAATTATGTGACATGAATAGCGTGACAACTATTTAGGCTTCATGGCTTCATAAAGCGATAAAAAATATCATCGATAGGTCTTATTACATCTTTAGGTTCGGGGATGATTACCTACTAGAAATGATAAATAAGCAGTAATAAACACGTTTGGAGCGGAACGCGGGCGCTTCGGCGGCTGCAAGATCACGCACGCGAGCCATTACGTTTACCTAGAAACATGTTTAAGTAAAGAGTCATTATCTATCAGTTTTCAGTTCTTGTATTATTGCTGTCCTTAGTTAGTCTATAACAATCTTAAGTCGATATTTTGCAGTATCACTGGCTCAATACAGTCTGCATGTATACAGGCTGGAATGTTGGAACGCCACCTGGAGGGAAAGTACTCTAAATACTGGAGATAGCAAATTTTACTCAAAGGAAACATTCCTTTATTTAAAAAAAAGCCAAACTACATTCAAAGATTTTTGAAAATACCCTTGTCCGAACCGGCTGATATCCGAAAAAGCAACACCCTGTACTTTTATGGCATTATTCGATAGGGCCAGTAATAAGGATCAAATCTTTGTAACAAACATTGTTAGTTAAATGAAAGGAAAACCATGAAAACTTAACTGATGAATTAAATGAGACGCTTTTACTCAAGCACAAACACTTTTTACTCAAGTCAAGGGTTCATCGAATTACTTTACTATGTTCATAACACAAGATTTCATGATTTTCCTTGCATTTTACTTACCATATTTGTTAGAGAGATTTGATCCTTATGATTGATCCTATCGATTAATGCCATAAAAGTACAGAGTGTTGTTTTTTCGGATATTAGCCGATTCGATTCCTGGGTGTGAAAAGGGTATTTTCAAAAATCTTTGAACGTAGTTTTGCTTCTTTTTAAAAATAGAGGAATGTTTCCTTTAAGTAAAAATTGCTATCTCCAGTATTTAGAGTAGTCTCTTTCCAGGTGGCGTTCCAACATTCTACCCTGTAGTGATTTAAATAGGAAAAAAAAGTTTTTTGCACAATGTTGGAAAAAAAATCACCGTCGCGTCGTTTTCATTTTTCAATTTTAATTTTCAGAGAACGGAAAACACAACTTAAATTGAATAAAACATCAATAGTTATTGTTTTATTCTAATTTTAATTGATAATTGAAAAGGTTTTTTAACGTTTTTTGCACCACAGAAAATAAACCGGTTTTTTTACATCTCTATGCATGCAACACGACATACTCCTCTTCAATTAGAAAATTACAGGGTTCGCATGATATATATCAATTGATATATATCGGATATATATCATGATATATATCAATTGATATTTATGCTTGATATATATCAATATTGATATTTATATTTTCCTAGCTTCTAAGAGCTGCTTCTTACGAATGAATGTGCAAAGAATAAAGATATGATTATCACAATAATAAATAAATGAGTTTAGTTTAATTAACTATCTTCAAATTTGCAAGAATAAAATATACATTTTAGATTCAGTTATTTCGAAAAAACATATCAGAGTATAAAATTTGAATGTTATTTTAATAAAAATCTTCAAATTATCAAACATATACCTACATTTTAAATAAAGCTATTTCGAAAATCATGTATTAAAGTAAGAAATTGATATTAGTATGTAATTTTGATAAATATCAAAAATATCAAAGATATCGAAAATATCGGATATATATCAAAAATATCTGATATTTTGATATTTATTATAAATATCGGATATTTTCGAACCCTGGAAAATTATGAAGATGGACTGAAATATAGGCTTCAAAGTGTTCGCAAAAAATCTGTCTATTGCGCAGACTCATATTACTCATAGTAAAACAACTACTTCGAGTGAAATCGATTTATATGGCCTAATGAACAATCGTACCAATTTTCGTGCTTGTAAACACCATTTGCAGCTTTTGACGTGTGTGTACCGCTAGCACTATTACCACAGATTAGATAATAGTACTACGCTATTACACTCATGGAAGTGTGCAAAGCCTCCTGCATAAAAATCTAATTATCAGATGTTCCGTTTTATTAGGATATTTATCCTTCACTGCTCTTCGTAATGTAAATAATATACGTAACTTTCAATTAGGAATTTTTCTTTTTGAAACTTTCAAACCGCTGAGAAGGAGGGACGCCACTACCGTGGAGCAACTGACACTTTGAGTAATCAATATTTATCATTCATTTTGATATAACACAAAAACCACTTATAAATGTTTCTATCCCAACAGCAGAAAGTTTTCATTGTAAGAAGAAACTGTACATCCATATAAAATACTTAATATACATGTATTAAACAGGCAATCAGCGCTATTTCTACGGTTAAATGTTCATAAAGCTTTCAAGACATTTCCTTTAGAAAACTCATTGGACTTTTCCTGCCTTGCTCGGCGATGAGTAAGTATAGGTAGATACCATGTGTAGTTTAGTGATCTATTTATTGATTTACAGCACATTCGCCACAACAAATACTTGAAAGTGTGTCGGTCAGTATGTTTGAATTTTATAAATTCTCCTCCTAAAAGAACAGTTGGAAATAGGTTCTCTTGTTCATTGATTTTAGGTGATATAAATATTTTACTCGATATTTCATGCTTTCTACGGTCAACTGACGCTGGCAGTGTACGTATGTAAGTACATATCGGTGGGTCCAGTTTCAAACGAGTCGTCACAGTGACATCACTGCTGACACATTTACCGCTTGATCGCCATAGTTGCTTGCTCACTACCACACCTACTTGTTCAGGGGTGACATGGAACAGCACCGATCAGTTTGCTGTATTAACTACTCGTAACAGGTTTCATTTATCCCATTAAACATTTAAAAACGACTTGTTCTTAATCGGACCTGTACAATGTACAAACGAAGTTTTCTATTTCTTTAAAAACAAATTTCATACCTATGATCATATAATATCATTATTTTAAAACCTATAGCAAGACTACGAATCCGTTTTTATGTACCGGGCGCTCTCATTAATAATCATGAAACTTTATACACAAATTCGGTCTGCAAAAAACTATGCATTTTTATTTTACGATATAGTGTATGTCTCCTTTGAATGATAGAATTATTTAATAATTGAATTTTTATTATTTAAAGGTACGATCGTTCAACTAATTGCACCAGGAAGCGCATGTTTATGAACTCACAGAAAATTACACCGCAATGCTTCCAGACGCGTCACAAGAGCAACAGAGTGCAGACATAAATCAAGAAAGAAAGTGAAGGCGACCTTTGATTTCCAACTGACCTGGGTTATTAGATTGATCGAGGAGTCATTATAAAATTAAATATAATTGTCAATTTGTTCCACAAGATATAATTGCAATTACGACAACAAAGATTTTTTATTTGTCTGCAAAGAAATAACGAATTCTGCAAAACAAATGATGCCGACTCGAATCAGTTACCTGCAGCGTAATCGTTGAGCTGAATGCAAAAAAGGTGACACGTAATGCACGTGCTTATTATGCACCGGAAAAGGGCGCGGCAGTGTTGAATTTTTAGCAAATGATAGCGTCAATTATACAGCACGCGGCGAACAGTCACCAACCCCTACTCGCCACAACATAGATGGGCGGACGTGCATGTTGCTGGGAGCCGACGATGCCGGAGTCGCCGGCGCGGCTCGGCGCACCGACAGCGGCAGGCGAAGCAACGAGTGACTCATACGTCCATTACCAGGACGTTAGTACTACCAGGATATCAGCACTGGCTAGCACATGTATTGTTCACAAAGCAGTAAATTATGTTAATTAACTTCATTAACCAGGTAACAATAATAATTGTAAAACCTAAAACTATACACAAAAATATTAAGACACTAATTGTACTAAACAACTTCCGTATGTACAGAATGCAACAAATATGTAGGAAATGTAAAGTGCAGTTTACGGGTCTTAAACCTATTTTGTTACAAGTTGCATAGCATAGTGTATATTTGTTAACGACAGTAAACTAAAGCCCTGTATTATTATGCATACCAAAATGTCGTCGAAATAATTTATTTTAATAATAAGCATTCAAGCGTCAAGTTTTGCAATCGTGATGTACAAAATTAAGAATATACATAATAAATTATAGACAGCGGAGGTTAGTTTATACTCCAGTGTGACTTAATAGGGTAGTTGATTGCAACAAAACAAAATTATGAAATATTGTTCACTATATAGCCTTTTATTGAAATTGCAAAAAAACTTACTCGCTTTGAATTTCATTACATGTATAATTTTTAACTTAAAAAAACGTTATATAAGTAAGCAAACTACTACATTGCACAATGACGTCATCGTTCACAATTTCAAACATTTTTAGAACTAATTGTCGTTTTTGACATTTGATAAAAAGTAACTCACATGACTAAGGTTGCGTTCCATAACCAAAGATTCCACTCGGGGTGATCCGAATTTACCCTAAATCGTTCCAAAACCGAGCCGAGTGAAACCAAGGGTAACCAAAAGATGCCTGACAGTTCTCCGTCGGGAATTTGGAACGGTTTCGTGAATATGATTTGCGACTTTTTGACAAGTGCGATTTTTTAACGGTGTTTGATTACCGTTAAAATTCTCCTGACAGTTTATTCGGCGGGAAGTTCGTAGTCAATGTCCAACAGACTAAGACAAATAAACATTTTAACTTCGGAATTGTTCTGAAATACTATTGCTTGTATATGCTAAAGTATTAAAATTACAATTAAGGCAGCACACTACGGAAAAAAGCTAGAAACCTTTCTGAATTCTTTTCGATGACTCGCAAGCGTTGCAAAGTCATATTTCTTTTCTCTTTCTTTAAAACAGCTTCGCCTCTTTAATTTTTCCGAGGATCCTACCTTGGTTTTGAAACGACTTCTAACAGTCAGTACCCTGTTATAGCAATTAAATCTTTGTTTTTGACGTAAGTATAACCGTAATCTGTATTTGGATTTCTGTTATTATGATTTCTAATATTCTTCTGCACATTTTATTAGCTGTGATATTCCAAGGGGAGCGGCGGAAGGTAGCTGCTTGATAATAGGTAGGTCGTTCATATTTCATGGAAAAAATATATAAGTTTTACCGCCGAATGACATAAAGTGACAGAAATGGAACAATGCATATCGAGGGTTCACGGGCGACTTGTATTAAGCGACATTTTTGGAAACACAGGTAACCTCTACTTTAAAAATTTATTTCTTACAAAATACCTCACAAAAAATAACTTCTGAATAATATTTAAAATATTAAGAATATCGAGAATCTATATAATACTAAGAAGTTAAGTGTTAATGATTATTTTTCTAGGATTTTTTTTTTTAAATCAGTCTCCTGAACATTTCTAAAAATGTCGCTTAATACAAGTCGCCCGTGAACCCTCGATATTATAAGTAGGTATTGCGTTTTTATCTGCCTACGTAACGTCGCAAAATGCATGATCAGTCAAATATTCCTTCCCTAGTTCGATATCCAGAGAATGTGCGTATGAAAAGCTGTTGAAAAAAAATATTTATAATGTAAACGTAACCTAAAGTGAGGCAATCAAATATGGAAGCGGCAAGAAAGCAACCAACAACAACGCCTCAAAATAAATTATCCAAATCACAAAGCTCAATATCAAGGGCAGCCGATAATTTACATCGATGAGTTGGACTCGAGTCAAAGGCGGTCGTGACCGCACCTCTAACTGAGGAAATACGCGCCATGTTTCGTTCATGGCTGCCCTGGAGCAATACGAGCCGTGTGCCCGGCGCAGCGCAGGCGCAGGGCACCTAACGCACCAGCACAGATTCTACTTAAGTTCAAATGCGCCTTATCGCTATTTGTCTATACAACTGTGACACAACGGCTACGATTAAATCCTTAAGATTACCGTTAAATCAAGGTTTGTCTGATAAATCCTTGTACAAAAGTAACAAATATTATTATTCCAGGTAAAAACAAGATTATTTTCAACTGTTAAAATTCCAGCTTAAGTATACGATTGCTTATAAGTCAATATTTCTAACAATTTCAGTGCAATTCAATAAGAGCAGAAATCATATTTCAAAATCTTTTAACTAAATCTATCGATCTACAAGCTAAGCTCACGATTCTCACTACGTTGTCGTGACAGACAGTTCAAGGAGCGCGCAGAAATAGCTGCCGATTTTACCCTTAGAGCCTAGAATTTCAATTTATGCCTAGGTCAAACTCTCTAGGGCATCGGCAGCGTTATTGAAATCTTCTAAGTGTGAATGTAACAAATAGACGTCAGTATAAAGCAAATGTGATCTGATCAGTCAGAACTCCACACAATTAATTATATCAAGCATTTTCTTACCAGTTAAATTACGTAGTGTTTAAACACCAGCTTTATAAATCAAACATTCTTGAGCTGTTCGTCACAATTGTAATTCTTTAGAAACGCAGTTTACCAGTTTCGCCACAAATGCAATTCTTCCCTAACGCAGTTCGTCAGATTTGCCACAATCGCAATTCTTCACCAACGCAGTTTGGCACAATCGCAAAAAACATATTCTGGGATTCCGCTGATAAGGGGTTTTAACTATATTACATAATCACGATTCACGCACGATCGCTTCCGTGCTTAGCAAGCCACGTTATGCCATTGGTCCTGGTTGCAATCACTAGATGTCAAGGCATGTAGAGCCCTTATAGGCGGCTTAAATTTTTTTTAACATCAATCCTATATGTATTGATGGAGTATTTACTAGTATAATATTGTAATTTGCAAAAATACTCACAATCAAAGTGCGTTTTGTTTAATTACAACGAAACGCATTTCTGACGAACAGTGAGCGTTTGTGACTAAACTATTTCATGATTAATAACAGCGTACGTGACGAAATATATGTATTGCAAAATCTCGACCGTTTCCGTGCTTCGCCAGCCACGTTAAGCCATTGGTGCGGTTGCTATCACTAGATGGCAATCGTTAAGCCATGCCAGAGGCCTACTAAGCGGTTTGAAAAACTTCTGACACCAATCCGGAGTTGACCCCTTTGTATGGATGGAATATGGTCTAACATTTTCGAGGTATTGAAAGAGGCAAGTGCCCTAGCAGTGGGGACAAGATGGGTATTTAACGATTATACAAAATTATTATATAAATCTTGTATGTATTAAATTTTAATTTAAAACGGCGAAGCAAAACCGAGGGTTATGATTTTGACCCGTATGTATGTATGTTTATCTGTTCCCGCATAACTTCTCTACTTATAATCCGACAAATGAGGTATCATTAGAAGTCTTGTTATTGTCCGCTGGTTATAGCATGGTGGCATACGACCACGGCTATTCTCTGAACATCACTATATAACATTTTCTTGTTTCGTACTTTTCATAGAGATTTTTAGTTTTTAAACTTACTAGCTGGGAGACCGAGCGTCGCTCGTTTAATCGGAGTGTTTATAAACTAAGATAACTTGTTTAGTAGTGCCTACCTATAAGATTTTTTTTCTATGAAACATTTTGCAGGGTGTTGTTTTAGTCGATAGTGGCCTTCTAAGGGACGAAAGGACAAACAATATTTGTTCTGAAAATATCTATAATATGTTTTTTTATAATTTAATTATATTGAAAACAATACATGCAACCCCTTTTAAAATAAGTACAAATATAAAAAAGCGGCCAAGTGCGAGTCAGACTCGCCCATGAAGGGTTCCGTAGCAGCAAGTAACATAATATAAAAGTTCTTGTGGTTCGTTGCAGGTAAATTGCGGTTTACGATTTATGACGTATTAAAAAAAAAACTACTTACTAGATCTCGTTCAAACCAATTTTCGGTGAAAGTTTGCATGGTTAATGTACATCATTTTTTTTTTAGTTTTATCATTCTCTTATTTTAGAAGTTACAGGAGGGGACGATACACATTTTCCACTTTGGAAGTGTCTCTCGCGCAAACTATTCGGTTTAGAAAAAAATCATATTAGGAACCTCAATATCATTTTTTTGAACCTATCCATAGATACCCCACACGTATGGGTTTGATGAAAAAAAAATTTTTGTGTTTCAATTCTAAGTATGGGGAACCCCCAAAATTTATTGTTTTTTTTTCTATTTTTGTGTGAAAATCTTAATGCGGTTCACAGAATACATCTATTTACCAAGTTTCTTATGGCTGTGACATACGGACGGACAGACAGACAGACAGACATGACGAATCCATAAGGGTTCCGTTTTTTGCCATTTGGCTACGGAACCCTAAAAAGAACATAATGAAATAAAATAAAAAATAAAATAAATCCTATAATAGGGAATTTCCAGATGACGTCGCGTCGTCACATGACCATGAAAAGCCACAAAAACATAGATTCTTATTAATTGAATTAACAGAAACAATTTTGCCTGGGAACGTTCTGGTTTCTTTTGTTATATGTAATTTCTTCTTCCAAACCAAAAATAAATTGACTTTAATACATTTTTATGATTAAAATGCAATTATTAACTTGGCCTCCGACTCGGTGGACCGACGACCTGGTGAAGGTTGCGGGATGCCACTGGATGCGAGCCGCACAGGACCGGTCAGTGTGGAAATCCTTGGGGGAGGCCTTTGTCCAGCAGTGGACGTCTTTCGGCTGATAGATAGATAGATTAACTGGGTATCATGTTATTTTAGGAAATACAAAAACAATACTGACAAGCCTTGTGCATCAAAAATTACGTAAATGCGGACACCAGTTGCGGTAATTGCAGAATGCGATTGAATGAAAGGTAAATAGCGGTTTACGATTTATGACGTATTAAAAAAAACTACTTACTAGATCTCGTTCAAACCAATTTCGGTACATCATATATTTTTTCTAGTTTTATCAATCTCTTATTTTAGAAGTTACAGGGGGGGCGGACACATTTTACCACTTTGGAAGTGTCTCTCGCGCAAACTATTCGGTTTAGAAACAAATCATATTAGGAACCTCAATATCATTTTTGAAGACCTATCCATAGATACCCCACACGTATAGGTTTGATGAAAAAAAATTTTTTGAGTTTCAGTTCTAAGTAGGGGGAACCCCTTAAATTTATTGTTTTTTTCTATTTTTGTGTGAAAATCTTAATGCCGTTCACAGAATACATCTACTTACCAAGTTTCAACAGTATAGTTCTTATAGTTTCGGAAAAAAGTGGCTGTGACATACAGACGGACAGACAGACAGACAGACATGACGAATCCATAAGGGTTCCGTTTTTTGCCATTTGGCTACGGAACCCTAAAAATAGGAATAAACACCTATTATAACAACACAAATTATGTGGTATCTATGTAATTTATTTGCCGTGAACAAACCGTAACTTTTTGACCTGACTGCATTTACAAACAAGAGTCTGAGTGGTATTTTTCATTATTTTTTTAAAGACATATTAGTGAAGTTTATAAAAACGCCATTAAACACTAAAGATATTCAAAATTCAAGAAATCCTATAAGTGTGTTTTTTAAAGAGAGTGTTTTTTAAAAGATTTTTTGAGTGATATTTTTTGTAGATGTTTTTAATAAACACAATTAAGTTTTTGTGCTAATTCCTAGTTTTATGTACTAAATCTACATATAAAAAAGGTATATTATGGGAAATATTACATTATTTCCTAACAAATATTTTGAAATATCTTATAACAAAATACTGGGTCAGAATGACCCACCCCAACGTCCATGTTACAGATTTATGCCCCCGTATCGCCGGGTTAAATATATTTTTTATCACTTTAAAGTCTTTTTATTTACATATATTTACATAAGTTCACACAAAATAAAAAATAAAAAGACAAAAAAGCAATAAAGTCTCATGGGATACGAATCCGGACCTAAAAGTAGCAAAACGTAAAGGGCTAGCACCAAAACCGCTGAGCTACTAAGGACTTTCATGCATCGTTAAAACTAGCATCATATGCGTTCATATTTTATATATATTTCGCTCAAATCTCCCTAAAATGAATGTTTTAAAAGATAATTGTCTTACAGGTCGATTTCTGGTAATTTTTAACCCCTAATCCTAGATATTCGTCGAAAGGTTTCAAGCCGTTTTCGAAATCGTTGGGACACCTAACTCATTTAATAGTATAGGATTTTGTATGTAACTATTCAGGGAACACCGTGTAAAGGGCGCTATTTAAATTAATCCGTAAGTTGAACAACCATATATTTATGTTAGGCTTGATAAGACTAAGCTGGATTTAAAAGTGAATGGAATTCTCAAGTTGTGGTATGTTTCACACACAATGGAGGGCCCACTTGTTCGCACTGATTCGCAATTAATAAATCGCCTGACCCACATGGTGCGCCGAATTTGTCCAATCATTCTGGCCATTCGCATTAATTAATATCAAATCTACTGTGAGCTTTAATTTTTTTCATTCATCTCCGGATGATGATTGCGCTTACTCTTATTATCTTGGCACATTATCGGTTATTTTTATTAACGTTACTTTCTTCGTGATTGCAATCAATGTCAATGTTGTTTTGTGAGTGTTCAGTAAGATCAGGTGTTCACTATCTTTTAAAACCATTTTCTGCTATTTTTTCGATCACTTACTCGCTTCACATTAGGAGGCCACACGGGTTTCACTCTAAGGGGTTCCTTTGTAACTTTAGGTTTGGTTGGTGGCTGGGTAGGGGAGGCTTTTTTGATCCTGTCTAGCTAGTTACAACCACATTATTATTGCGTGCCGCTACGCTATAGAGATACTGGCTATGTTAGCTGTAAGGAACTCGGGGAACGATAGGGGATATCGGTAAATCCGCTTCCATCTTTCAGGTGATGATGATGAGATGATGCCCATGCCTTAAAAATTCTAGAAAAAAATAATAGGTATGCATCGATACGCCTTTTTGCTGATACGATACCGATGCCGATACTCTTATAAAAATATCGGCGACACCGTTGCCGATACGCTTGGTGAATTTAAATTAAGGGTAAATGTTATAAATAAAGCACAAGTTGGGTGGGTTTTGAATTAATGTAAAAAAATACAGATTTAAAATAATTATTAGTTATTGAAATTAATAACAGTGTAAGTAATTAATATTAACATTAATAAGATTTTTGTTTAAAAAACAAAGTATTCTCAAGTATTCTGGAGACAAGCCGTTTCGCAGGTTTGTTTGAATAAGACCTGCGGTGAAAATAGTCTCTCAGCTTATGCGACAGAACTCATTTGAGAACTTAAGTACTTCTGCGCCATTTTTTCAAGTTTGGGTTATAACCCGTCATTGCGTCAGAAAACAAGCGGATCTGCATGTCCCAATATATTAGGAGGCCTTAGGTACCTCTATTTGAGAGAATTCCTCCTTCCTTTTTGAGAATTCCTTTTTGAGAGAATTACAGTTCAGAGTGGACAGGGGCTTATCTTCCTCGGACTCTTTAAAAGTATCGATGTATCGGCAGTAAAAATATCGCCGATGCCGATATATCGGTAACCCCGAAATATCTCTGATATATCGGTATCGGTATCGGATGCAGCCCTAAAAAGTAATACTTATTTTTTTTCTTTGATTCGGAGGTGGATATAAATAATCTAGTAAATAATCTATAAAACAAAAAAACATGTAGTTTTGCGTTATAATACATACGGAGGAAATCTAAACTTCTTTAAGGCCTTCATTCACAAACTCGTTTTTCGAGTTATGTGAGCCGGAGATTCGTGAAATATACTTAATAGTAATCATGAATTTAAAAGGATCTTGTGTTGCTGACCATTGAGACAAAGTGACATTGAATCGATGACATGCGGAGAATATTAACATGTATTTTGACCTTCACAATTTATAGTAGACGTAAAGAATGTCAAAAGAGACAATTAAATGTACATAATATTGTACTTTTTTCTTTATACGACCTAACATACGCGGCGTGTTAGCCTGAATTCTTATTTTCTAATAGACAGCCGATTGCGATACCGTCAAAAAGTCTTAAGATATCTGGTATTCATCCGGTTAGCAAAATGACTTACCATAAATCAAGATCTAGCCAGGTATCAGGGGAAAGCATGCGAAGTCGGTGTTCCGGAGCTATTCCGGAATAGTATCTATCACGAACTTCAATCACCACAGCACAATTTTAGTCACATTTAGTAAGTACCGAGAAAAAATGCACTGTCTATTGCCATAAACTCCCAGGTTTCACTCAACAGTTAGAACACTAATTTGAACACTGACAATGAGTATTTTTTTTTTTAATTTTGCGTCAATTTATATTTAACAAAACTATAAAATACTGTTATTTATAATATATAATGCTCTTTTCGCAGAGCGAAGTTTAAGCAGCTTGGACGTTATGGGCAGTTTAAAGGCGACAACGTGCCGTACCGGTCAAAAGCGTCCAAGTTAAATAGAGAATGCAGTTTGTTTTCATCGGGTCGAGCAAAACGAGTGAGCTGCGCGGTCAGCGGGACCGAACTGAGACGGGAGGTGCCGCCGAGCGCAACCACGCGGCGCATCTAACCGAACCGAATGGACTTCAAACTTTTACCCAACCGAGTCAAAATCGCTGTCATCAGCCACCAGAGTACTGGCTTCGAAACAATACTTAACTTGGTAGGCTAACCGAACCAAGTTCCAAGCAATTCTACACGTTACATACATGGACGAGGACAAGTAAGTCACTTTGAACAAGGTTTTCAAGAAAAAGCGCTCATTGCATTCATTTGAGTAATGCATGATTTCTGTTGTTACAGTTCATAACTGAAATAATATATATTTTTTTTATCCCCAATAATAAAAAGGATAATATTTATTAGTTTTTTAATGCATCAGACTATCTGTAATAAATATGCGTTACATTATAAGCACCTCTTTTTTATTTCGATAGATATTTTTGTTTTATAATTTTTATAAAAAAATATTACAGCCAAGTGCACAAGATATTATAACAATACAGATAGTAAATAGCTATTTGTTCTACAAGTGAGCAAAGTTATTTTTTGCTAAGAGTGCTGACTTTGAATCACGAAGTAGCGAAATAGTCTAAACCTGAATCACAAGCGTAGCGAGTGATTCTAATATAACTACTGAGCACAGTGAGTGATTTAAAGGCACGAGACAAAAAAATAGCTTGCTCTCGCGTGAAACATACAACTTTTCACCTCTACCAGCGAGAATAGTTTTGTAGGTTAAAGGTAAAAAAATGTAGGTGATTAAATTCTCCTTGGAGACAATATTTAAAAATGTTTTTATTTATATGTTGCGTTCAGAAACTGTGCTGCTTAACATTTTTATGAAAATCTGAGATGAAAACCAAAGATCATATTTTTAAGTGAGCGATACCTAGATTTCGAGGAGTTATTAAAGGATCATAAAGGCTATTCAGTCCGTAACATTTCCCAGTGGTTAAATTTACCAATCAGTTCAGTTTGGAATATTTTGACAGAAATTCTTCATTTGACAGAGAAACTCGGTAAGTGGGTGCCTTGACTGAAAATGAAAAAGAACACCGGCTACTAACTGTCAAGTGTAACTTATCAGAATATAACAAGCACTCTGCTATGCTCAAAAGAACTCTGGCCCTCGATGAAACTTGGGTGTCACTATATACACCTCTGGACCGAAATCAGCGAAGGTTCTGGCTGGGGAGACAAATGAGGAGGCACCGCATGTTGTGGCAAGTAATGTTCACGAGAGGAAGAGAATGCTATTCGTGGCATTAGATTACAACGGCATCGCATCTTATAAGCTTTTTGATGGAGGTGAAACAATCACTACATCAGTATATGTTTCTATACTAAATGAAGAAATCCATTCAGAATGGATGAAAAATCAAAACTCTTCTCATGCTGTACTCCTTCAGGATAACGCCCGCCCGCATAGGGCCGGGAATGTCACCGATTTTTTTAAAGAAAAAAATATAACGCTGTGGGCACATCCCCCTTACTCGCCAGATTTAATGCCGTTAGATTACGGCTGCTTTGGGAATTAAAGAGGATGTTGCGAGGAAACACGTATGACAATTGGGAACAAATAATAGCGTAAGTTCACTAGAAAACATAATCACACTAAGTAAGGAAAATCAAAAGTTCAAAAGTGTACAGAAACTTCCAGAGCGTTGGAAGGCGGATAATGGATAGAGAGGATTATATATCATTTATTGTTATTTATCCTTCCTTGTCTTCTAGATTTAATTGGTTAACATGTAGTAGTCCTCGTCTACGTTTGACCCACTCGCACGTAGTTTAGCGCCATAAGAGAAAAAGAGACAGCTAGGTAGTCTCCCACCTCGGCGCCATTGCACGGTCCAAGCCTCATTCGTTTTCGTGCGCGCACGGCTACCGCACGTAGTGAAAAATATTTCTTAAAAAGTTCGTTAATTATTTGAATTTAACAAGTGTGAAAAAATGTGCCTAGAAGAAAATAAATCCTTACGTTACTTTTAAATAAGGAGGTTATGTGGAAATGAAATATGAAAATCATTTAAAAAAAAACAAAAATAACAAGTGCAGTGAAAATTATCTTTATTTTAACATGATGGGAGAATTAGCTTCGAGTCAACGCGAGACGTTGACCAATAGCCATTTTTGCTTCGAGTCAATGCGGGACATTGACCAATAGCCATTTTTGCTTCGAGTCAATGCGGGACATTGACCAATAGCCATTTTTGCTTCGAGTCAATGCGAGACATTGACCAATAGCTACTATTAGAGTTAATGCGAGACATTAACCACACTATAATATTCCTGTTTCGTATGAACTGGAATCATCAGCTTTCTAATGCTTATGCGGCTGCTCCATCAACCCTCGCTCGCCGCCACAGGTGAAGCGTTAGCAGCATCGTGGCTCATATCACTGCACTGCCACCACAGCCACCGCTGCTTATGCAGCCGACAACGATGCAGAAAAAGCGGCAATGACGACGGATGGATTGCCTCCCGAAACCTCCTGAAACAGCGCTGCTATAACCGCCGCGCCGTCCGCCAAAACCGCCGCCGGCGCCGCCACCACCAACTGCCACCGCCTACAGGTGATATATTGTATCACAACAATTATAAGCATTTGACGACTGATTAATTTTCCGGCACATATCCACCGCCATCGTGCGTTTGGACTGATGCCTACTATCCGCGGTGAAGGTTCCTTCTAGTGTTTCCAAATGCGTGTGTTATTATTTCAAAACCATTCTCGAGAAGGACGGTCTATTTAAAAATAAAAACAATTTTCTTGAGTTTGTCATCTGACAATAACTCCAGAAGTTGTGGCGATGCTAACAATGAATCTAAGATGGAGACAAAAACACAGATTTTGTTGTGTATTAGCTATTTTGCTTACGTTACGGTTATGTCCAATACCGCTAACCGGATTTATTGAAACTACGCACATCCCGTCATTTCAGTTTAATTGATTTAATGAATGAAAGAACTATCCGACCGATTTCGGTCATGTCGACCACTTCGACTCCTAGTCGACTTGTTGGCTGCGGGGCGCCCGAAAATAGCTAATATACTCAATGCAAACCTGTGCACAGTGCAGTTTAATTAAGTAATATATCAGCCTTTTATTTATTTCTTCATCATAAAATAAAATACTTATACACTGGAATCAAAAGGGAGACACTCATTTATTACGTGTTGTGTTTGATTGTTTTATGAAGATGTCATAGGGCATGCAGAAAGCTAACGAGTCGAGTTGCATCGGATAGCGAGCAGGGACATATTTATGTATGTATGTGCAACTGCCGCTTAGCCAGCCCAAGCGCAACCCGTCGCATCGCCGCGCCGCGCCGCGCCGCGCCGGCCTATTACTGCGAAGCGCTCCCGCCGCCGCGCAGCCGCATTTTAAGGTAGCGGGTAGATGGAAAAAATTTATGGAAATATTTTATGGATGCATTAAAAAGGTTTTTTGGTATAACTAGACCATTATACACAAGATATAGAAATAAAGAATCTCAGTCTCCCAAATGACACATTAACCTTAAAAAATAACCTTAACCGTAAAATTGTAAAAGTTAATGCAGCATTCCTTTGAAAAACTCTTTGCTTCGAGTATTATTTTTATAATCCGTAAAAGTGAAGATAAGGTTAATTTATACTGGAACTAAAATGTTCATCAAATATTGTTGTACATTTTGAATATTGATAACTTTAAATCTATTTTATCGTAGTTGCCCAGGGCAGTTACATGGTAAAAGTAATAAAATCGGCCGATTTCCTCGTGCTCATGCATGATTGTATCATACTTAAAACACTTTTTCTATATACTTGTGTTTAACCTTTCAGCCTGTGCTCAACCTTTATAGGACTCTAGTGCTATGAACACTATAGTGCTCATTAGCTTAATAAACAGATACAGGAGTATTTTCAATCGGTTTTTACTATACTATTCTATGTTATTCTTCTTTTCGTGTCGATAACAAGCCTAGATGGCCTTAGTCCGGGATTCAGCCACACGAATCGCACTGCCCGATGCCCGTGGTGGCACTCGTTGGATCTTCCTGCGTGCAGTTGTTTGGGCACGCAGGGCACGACCTACACTCCAATTTGAAACCGTCTGAGAATGTTACCACCATTATGAAATAAGGTTTTTTGTACCTTATATTTTAAATTGTCTTTTTTTATGCCTAGCTTCTACTACTTACACGAAACTTGCAATGACAGCGTTTCGGGAAGTATTAATTATAACAAATACATATACCCACGTTACAGGTATACGTTTTCTTATGAAGCTATGCCTGTTTTTTAAGTTTAATGCAAGTTAAGTCTAGAAGCTACCACAATCACCAGATAAGAATAAACAATAATGATTTATGGGCGAAATCTGTGAATATTTATATGGTGCACAATCAAAATGTTGACCTTTGCATAAGCAAAATTTTCGTTAATGCCTGCCTCCACAGTACACTGGAGATGTCCTTGTGAGGGTAATAATGAGGATGGTTAAAATTATTTATTGATACTGTTTAAGATTGCCTATAATCAAAATACACATTAAAAATATTTATATGATGAATTAAAAATGAAACATGTGAACATCAGCGAATTTCGAGAAAACAAAATTATTATAAGCCATACCTTACGTGAAACTTCTGGTATATTTGGAACATACATTATTTACAATTAAGCGACATCATTTCGTGGGTATATAAAATTACAGCAACTTTTTGTCTGTATTAACCGAAACACACAACGAAAGAGCGAGAAAATAAAGTGTTTAAAAGTTGGGACAATAGAATACTATTGCTGATGTGCTGAATAATAAATATATTTATATTTGCATCACACATATACATATAAAACTTTCTAAAGTTACTGTTATCAATACAGTCTAGATAAATCTACTAAACATTTATAAAACAAGAATGTTTCCTACTGCATTCCAAAACTTATTAATAAGCTTATCCAGCCTAAAATAATAATTTTAACTAAAAGGATAAATACAAAATGTAATTAATACCAAAATGCATTTTACTGAACAGACCTCAAAACCCTTTTTCGGTTAATTATCTGTGTAACTCTATTCAACGGTTCCCACCTTTTCCAATTATTATGAACTTCAAATTATTATTTTGAAATTATGACTTATTATGTACTAAGCAATAACTAATAAGTTAAAAAAAAAAAAAAAAAAAAAAAAAAACACCTGCTGATCAAGATACCAAAGATCCGTTTTCATGTCTGACGTAGGGTCTGTTATGAAATCATAATTCATGTATTTCTTATAAGTGAATCTGAAACTTAATATTCAAATATTTTCTCAAATATTTACTTATTCAATTCGTATAGGGAACGAACAAATGCATATCGTCAGCACTGTGCTGGACATGAAATCCCTATCACTGGTCGATAACACCAAGTTTCAGTTCACGTCTGGCTTTAAACAGTGGGAATATTATCAATCGAGAGTATAGATTCGTTGGTTTGTTCACGGCTCATCCCCATTGCGGATATATTATATAGTTATTCGGGTTTATTTTGTGTTATTATTTTTTTGCCAAATTGCCTAAAAATGAATTTCTGATGTTCAAGGTGAATTATTCAAGCAGTACATGAAAGATGTACAGGTTAAAACCATATTTGTTAAAATACGATACATAGTGTAATTAAGGTACCCGAATATCGTATTAGTTTACCATTTTAGCAGTTCTTTGGACTTAGAACAGATTTTCCAAATAGCTAAAAGGATGGAAATGTCAAACAAGTTCCCGTATGAAATTTTCAAGTATATGTCAATAGATTATTCATTTATTACTAAAGTAATTCATATCCGGTTATGTAAGACGTCTAGAAAAAGCATACTTAAACGACGCTGCATATACCTTTCATAAAACACTATCGTCTATCGCTACACTTAAGCTAAGTGTAACCTCCTCACTCAGAACCTAACGTCAAGTTCAACTAACAATCAGACTAACAACCATATTCATAAAATTGAACAAGATTTAATTTTATTTTCATATTGTTTATTTGATAACCTTCTAGGAAGTGTTATTTTTAATAATTTATTGTGTACACAAAATGGGCATAATATAAAAGCTTACTATCAGATATACGCAAGGGGTGCAACTTGTTTCTAAAAGAAATTTCTTCCAGAAATTTTCTGTTAATTGAATTGCAGTTTTATAAATTCTCTCAGATTATATTTTATTGCAATAATTCTCATACCTATTACCTACAACATTGTTAGTCTCTCTAAACATCTACATGTTAACCAATTAAATCTAGAAGACAAGGAAGGATAATTAGATGATCAAACGAACTTACCTCAAGTGAAGTTCGATCTTAATTATCCTTCCTTGTCGGAGAGATTTAAGGTCCCTCCCTGCCCTAGAGTAGACAATACTAGGATGCTAGTATTAAAACCCCTAATACCAATGTTGTAGGATGTAGGTTGCCTTTTTTTATTCTCTAAAATGAATGAGGCTTGGACCGTGCAATGGCGCCGAGGTGGGGGACTACCTAGCTGTCTCTTTTTCTCTTATGGCGCTAAACTACGTGCGAGTGGGTCAAACGTAGACGAGGACTACTACATGTTAACCAATTAAATCTCTCCGACAAGGAAGGATAATTAAGATCGAACTTCACTTGAGGTAAGTTCGTTTGATCATCTAAATATTAAAATAAAGTCTCATGTATGTGAAATAAATGTGTATGATTTATTGTTATACAAGGTGTTAACAAATTAGCTGTCATTACTTAAACTGGGGCTTCTACTCATGAAACTGCACAACTTTCCCAAAGGAACCCAAAGTGAATTCGCACAGAAAATAATATTTTTCTGCGAAATATATTAAAACCTTTGCTTTTCCATCGTATGATTCTTTTGAGCAATACAATACACTGAGTCCAGAGGGTATGTAGAATATTATGATCTTTGATATTTTTCAATGAATTATCTTTTTTACGGTGCCCTTACTTTCCTTCGTTTAATAAAAGAAAACTTTATGATCACTTTTGTATGAAAATATACTGGAAATAATTTGGGGTTTTAGTGCCGCTTAGTTTAGTGTGTACTACTTGACTTTAAATTGTTCTATAGGTAACGCTATACAACGACGCTCAAGAAATAAGATAGGTACTGCTTTATCCCCTTGGAGAACAATCTGCAATTTATATTTGGCAGTTTTTAAGGAAGCCTGTTACGAATGCTTTTCTGTTTATAAAGCTCATAACATAATATTAAGACAGTTAATAAAAAGCTTTAAAAACTAAAGGAAATTGCGGTAAGCACAATAGTATAGCTTATTTTATAACCGCAAATTCCTTTAAAATTCCTTAAAATTTTATATTTAATTATATTTTTTACTTACAGACTACCTATGTTAGAAGATAAAAAAAGAAATTAAAATAATTAAATAATACACATAACAGGCGAACTGCGAATGCTGTATTGATAATCGGACTACGGAACAAATCAAACGCTGACCATTATTGTTTACCTTAGAAGCGAAGAGCAGCAAAATATTTGAAATAAGTTATATGTGGTGACACCATAAATGTTGCATGGCTGCATCAGACAATAGTGTCTCGAAGTGCGCCGGTGCAAAATAGCAGTATCGTGATGCGCTGCACCGTTAAACGACTCTCGAGAGATATAAACGCTTCCTGTTCACGGAATTAACCGAATTAACCCGAAAACAAAAGTTAATAAATACATTCGATGACAAATGCATTCGCTATCACCTGGATGCGTCAGGCTCTGTTTGGAAACTAAAACACCAATTTGTTTGAATGATACCAGACACGCATTGTAATGTTTAATAGGGTAGTTGAGTGCATCAACAATTATGAAATATTTTTCACGTAATAGCACTTCTATTGAAATAGTAGATAAACTTACTGATTACTGACTAACATTTCATTAAATGTGCATTTATTATTAGTAAAAATGTCGCAGTTACTATGGAAACAAATATATGAAGTTATGACGTTAGCTATTCCAAACATTTTCAGAACAAATTATAGTTTTTGATATTTGAAAAAAAGTTACTCGGATGACTAGCGGTCAATATCCCTATTGCTTGTTCTAGAATAGAATGAAGGTAATAAAACAACACAACTAACTACAGCTGCTACATGACGACGTGTCCTCCGCCAAATAAGGGAGTAAGGCAAAGTTACTTACATTATACACATGCAGTCATGCATGCATGTATATTTGACAACTGTCCAAGGAAGGCTCCAAAAGTTGCAGTACAGGTGTTCAATAGCGTAATTTTGTTCTGTAAAATAATAATTACTCAGTGTATCTACCTAATATAAAATCGACATCTTCTTGGGTGACACAGACACATATGTATCATGATTTGGAAACTGTCACTTTCATTTGCAATTTTGTGACCTATTTGAAATAAATCTGTACATCGATAAACCATATAAACATACAGTACCTGGTTGCACGGAAATGCATACAAGTAACAACTATTCTGCACTCAAGATGCTTCGTACCTAACTCGTCATAACTCGGTCTCAGGACTCTGTGCTTCTTTATAAAATGGACTAAGATAACAAAACATGCGTACTGCTCGCCGCAAGCTCCGTAGCTAGAATTTTCTATGGATGCTTAAATAAGAAATCAATTTGTACGAACACGCACAAAATGCATCGCATATCGTCCGTCGCCTGCCTATCCCTCATAAAAGTAAGAATTTTGATTAGATTCTTTATTGAGTGGGAGAGGAGTCATAAATTTTTAAAGCATTTAATTCTAAAGTGCAATCTTCACTATATAAAAGGAAAGGTTTACATCACAATTATCTCAAAATGGACACATTGTGCCAGATATTGAAAAGGAAATACAATTTCAGCAAGTTTAAGGCTTACTTACCTACCAATAACTGGCTAATGAAATTGATTGGTACTTTCCTACTTTTATGAATAATTTACGCGACAAGTTTTTAAAAATAAATAAATAAAAGCATGTTTAAAAAGGTGTTTAATTTTGTGCTATTTTAGAGTACTTACACTTATTCAGACGAATCAAATGAGGCCAAACTCTACGTTGGTGTTACGCAAAGCCGTTTTTAGTAGTATACGTAAACATCATGTAATTAATGTATGGCCATTGGTCACTTGAAGTCAAAACTCCAAGTTGAGGTCATCAAAGTAGAATAAAATATATTAATTAATTAAAATATTTAAAAAATCTACTACACCACCTTCAAGCTCCATGATCAGATCTGCAATCGTTCATCCGACAGTTCTCTGACAGATCCTCCAAGAATCTATTTTCAAGTTTGTATCTTCAATAGTTTAGGTTATGCATCAGATATAAGGAAATTAATTAAAAACTGGTTTGCAAAATTAGACACAAATTAGAATATTAACAGGTAAAGTTGAACAAAAGCTCGTAAAATAGTAAAGTTATCTGCATAATCTATAAAATCAGGGACGAAACTCATAGCTAGAATCAAAGCATTCACGCATCGCCCCATAGTGACGCAAAAAAGAAATGAGTATAGTTAGGTTAATACCATGTAGATTAGTTCAAGGTGTATTCTACGAAAGGCAAAGATCGCATTTACTGATTTGATGATTCAAGATTATTGAATGAAAAACGTAGGTAAAGACAAGGGTTAAAATTAATTTCGTTTTGATTTACAGTTAAGATTTAATACAAATTCATAGCATACATAGAGCGTTAAAAGTGTAACAGACAGACGGGGTGTAGGCTTGGTAATAGAATTTCTATGGTACGCGCTTATTATGAATTCTAAAAAAAAACCTTCAAATCAACTTTATCAGGCGTTACAGAAACAGCGCTACGTATCTTGTAGCTTAAGTTTCACAATACAAGACACAAGTTACTTCATGTCGCAAACCGCAACGAATCGCGCTCATTGTTTGACATATGTCAAAACCAAAGAACCTCATTAAGAATAAGCCGGATCACGGGTCAGTAGTATTTGCAGGTGCAGACAAGCTTTCTTAACTTCATAAACATATGAAGATTTTTTTAAATTAATCACACAAGACCCTAATCTGAGACCTTTCTTTCTATAATAAGAATGATTACACATTATTTGACTACTAGACTAGTTATGTTAATATCGTACTTCTGTCATAATCGTCGACGGAAGACGAGTTTCAGCACTATCTATGAATGGCGAATAAATCGAGCAACACCCCCATAAGGCGGCGAAGTTAAAATTGATGAGTGCATCAGAAAACTTACAACAAACGCGTACTGTTACTGTTTTATAACTTCCGTGGATGTACATATTATAGATAGACTCACTGGCGCAGACTCCATAGAGCCTGGGGGTGCCCGAGCCCCCCAGGCATGACATTACAAACAGTATGTTAGAAAATATTAGGAAAATATGTTTATTTTGCATCGACGTAGAATCAAATGGACGACGGGTCTAGTACATAATTCACGAAAAAAGCGTCCGAAGTTAACCTTTACACACGTAGTTATATGCATAGCAACAACACATTTGAATTTAGATCGTGTGTCATTGCATTACGGTTAGAGATGGGTTTTTGCCCGGGCAGTTTTGAGTAAATGCCCAATAAACGTCCATTTATGCCCAATAAATGCCCAATTCGTATGGCGCAAATGGACGTTTATTGGGCATTTATTCAAAATGCCCAAAAATGTCCGGGCAAAAACCCATCTATAATTACGGTTGTTTTTGTTTGCAACAATTTATCACCATACGAAGCATCGACTGGAACGTACTTCACCTTATGCAGCTTCGAGTGAAGACAGAGAAGTAATGGAGTAGCTTTCACTTATAATGTTTTTTTGTTGGCTATGTTTTATAAGTATTTTTTTTATTTTTGCAGAATCTTGTTTATTTTTTTTATAACAAACACAGAAGCACGCTTAAATATGAATTATACAGGGTGAAAATGATTCGAGCAAACAAAGTGGAATTTTTTCGGAACAAAGTATTCCTCTCGTCACGATTCCGCTATAATGCTTTTCCATAGTGCACAACGTAAGTATAGGATCTTGGGAAAAGCTAAAATAAATAAAATATTTCATGTAATAAAAACAATAGAAAAAATAAAAAAATATTTTAAAAAGAAACTTTATACTTGAAAGCGACTCTATAAAATTTTTCTTCCAAAGTTGTGATGTTCGATTGTTCGCTCATGGAAATCAAACTAAATGCGTAATTCAAATTAAAATAAACTACTGTGTTTCTTAGCAAAACAATACTTTAAAATGATAAAGCAAGAGTTTACTTACCGGAAATATGATACTCCATCCTGTTTTTTCACTTTACTTGAATAGTTTTTTCAAACTTTTTACGACGCAGTACGCCACTTTGGATGCGCAATCAGCCGGCCGACCAAATTAAGACTGGTGCGAAATTAGACCTCTTTTTGCGTTTTACTACTCTTTTGGTTCGGACACTTTTGAGCGCTGACCCGAAGTCCATTTGTTTCTACGTCGATGTTATTTTGCTAATATTTTCTAACTAGCTTTCGCCCAACGGCTTTGCCCGCGTGGATATGTTTAAACAATACTGGTTTGGCTTGTGGCTCGCGAACTGCGGTCCCTTGACGATAATCACAAAAAATGTATCCACGCAGGCAAAGCCGTTGGGCGAAAGCTAGTTAGAAAATATTAGCAAAATAAACATATTTTCCTACCCTAGCCACCCCAATATTTTTATGAAGTCGGCGCCCCTGGATAGATTTAATCCAAATATGTAACAAACTACCTATCACCATGATCATCCTATAATACTACAAAATTTAATACAACAATACACGTCCGTTTTAGCCTGGGGACAAGGGTTGCCTGCACGCCTACAAGCCTGCTTTTCTACCGAACCAATCGCAAATTATCTAAAATCGAAGAAGATTAATGGTTAACTCAACTAACTCGATCATATAGTTGTATTGGCTCATAACAAGATCTTGTCAGACCTTTGGCGGCCACTAAGTGCAGTGTTGCGAGCCTGTTTATATACATGGGCTGGCTTGAATCTAGAGCGAAGCAGGCAATTCTAGCTAAGCAAGTGCGAGTCTGAGCCTCGCTGTAATAGGGTTCCATAAAAACCAATACATATCGGTTGGGGAAAAAATAATGCAAGAAATTCTAAAAAGTTCTTTTACTTTCGATGTCGAAGTTTTATTGCGCAATCATTTCAGAATATTGTAGAACGTTTTAGACTGTGTAGCCCAGTGGGTATAAAAAGAGGATTGCGCGCGTACCGACTCAGTAATGTCTCGAATATCGAAAGAGATTTCGCGGTCAAAGTGCAAGCACTGCGGTTGATAAAATTAATAGTGCATTCAAGGAGAGTATTACTACTTATGCTACGGCCCATCGTTGGTATAGTCGCTTTCAATCTGGAGAAACGAATTTTGAAGATCATCCTCGTCCCGGTCGACCTCATGAAATTAATGACGACCTTCTACTCCAAATTATTAAGCAAGATCCGGAAGTCAGCACGTGGGATTTAGCGACCAGGTTCAGTTGCGATCATAAAACAGTGAGTAACCATCTCCACGATCTTGGATACAGAAAAGTTTTATCCCGATGGCTACCCAACAAACTAACAGACGACAACCGTCAGTGCCGAATTATGATCTGCCAATCGCCAAATCTGCTCCGCCCCCACCGTAAAGAGTTTCTGGAGGATATTGTCGCCGGAGACGAGTGTTGGCTGCTTTATGAATCTAACACGCGACGCGCATTCTGGTTTCTGCGTGAAGAAAAGCCGCCGGTTTAAATTAATCTCAAGGAAAACGTAAGGACAACTTCCCAACATGCGCGGGCGCAGCCTACTATCGAATAATACTGAAAACGTAGGGAGCAATCCCTCGAGCCCTGGACGCGTTCACACGCTCCGAGGTCCACCGAGATTCTGCTGAAGCGACCAGCCAGCCAGTGTCACCTGCGTTTTCAGGTATTCATTACGTGGGTCAGCTCCAAAAATTAGCAGATGTAATCAAGGAGAAACGGTGGAGAAAAGTAACTGTACCTACTGCACGATAATGCTCGACCTCACACAGAAAGGAAACACAATTAAAACTGGCAGAGCTTGGTTGGGATGTGGTACCACAGCCATCTTACTCTCCAGATTTGGCGCCAACAGATTTTCATCTTTTCCGTGATCTCAAACAATTTTTACGCAAAAAAACGTTTAACAATTTTGATTAAGTGAAATCAGAAGTGTCCATATATTTCAATTCAAAGCGTTTCTGGGAGAAGGGAATCATGGACTTGCCTAGTCGTCGGTCGTGTGTCCTAGATAAAGATGGTGATTATGTAACTGATTAATTCTAAAGTAGATAGAAATAAAAGATAAGTTGAATAATTATGGTTTTTTCTTGTATTATTTTTCCCTCATCTGATAAATATTAAAACCTATAAAATAATAATTTAAGAATCTTCTTTAAGTTGCTCGATTAATTCGTAACTAAAAAGATCTATAATACGTTTAAAACTGTCGCTTCAGTCTGTCCCGTCATCATCAGCCGAAAGACGTCCACTGCTGGACAAAGGCCTCCCCCACGGATTTCCAAACCGACCGATCCTGCGCTGGCCGCATCCAGTGGTTTCCCGCAACCATCACCAGGTCATCGGTCCACCGAGTAGGAGGCCTGCCTACACTGCGTTTCCAGTGCGCGTTCGCCACTCGAGAAATTTAATGCCCCAACGGCCATCAGTCCTATACGAGCTATGTGCCCCGCCCACTGCCACTTCAGATTAGCGATTCTCCTACGTATCTCCTCATTTCTGTTTCGATCACGTAAGGAAACTCCAAGCATAGCACACTCCATCGCCCTTTGGGTCACCTTGATCCTTCTTATGAGGCCCATAGTAAGCGACCATGTCTCGGTTCCATATGTCATTACTGGCAACACACACTGGTCAAAGACCTTAGTTTTGAGACACTGCGGTATTTTGGACACGAAGATATTGTGGAGCTTCCCAAACGCTGCTGCCCAGCCGAGTTGAATTCGACGACTGATCTCTTTCTCGAAGTTGGACCTACCTAGCTGGACTGTTTGTCTGTCGCCTATTATTGATTAATGTAGATAAAAAAGTATAATTGTACTCTACTCCGTGAGCCCTACACAATGAAACACCACGAGCCTTCTTCTTTTTTAAATTAAGAGCTGCGCTCTTGTCGTGTAGTTCACAACATTCACTTGGCTTTGGAGAGTTTTCCTTGACTTCTAATTTTCTTTTTCTTAAATAATTGTTCCATATACAAATAATTTATCCTCAGTCATGAATTCGTCATGTCGTAATAAGTGGCTAATTACTTATTATATTTACTTTCTGTTCTGATTAATAACATTATTTTATCGTACATTCTTTTCAGATCTGCCTGATAAGTTACGTTTTCTACTACCACGCCACACCACTTCTCAAGTAACTCCATAGGTATTTTCCCTTTGAGTTATTATCCATCCCATGCTAAACCATGCATGCATATTGCATATCATGCCATACCAGTGACGATACGAAAAAATCCCGCTCCTTTTTCGTGTATTGCCATCCCCTAAAATAATTTTATAGAATTACATTCTGTATTCAATTAGGCATGTATATATAAAATATATACACAAAATATATAAATTTCAGGTCTACAGCTCGTTTCTTTTACGAGCTAAAGACCCATGGAAAGGGGGGGGGGGGGGAGAGCTAACCACCCGTCAGAAACACCGTCCCTGATGAAAAAGACGCGTATTTTTAAATAAGAATAATCTTCACAATCAGTAAGAGTAGCTTATTTTTGTTCTACCACTTCGCAGTTAAAAATAAAATTATTTAAGATTGAGTATTGTATAACAGGAAACCATTAACTATAAGAAATAATCCTATCGGATGATAATCCAAATATAGAACTTATCGAGGAATGAGGAAGATTATAAAGTAGTGAATGTAAACACTAAACACATCACAGAGCGGAGCGGTAGCAGTAGCAGAGTAAAATATATACGTAATAAAAAATCAGAATAAATCTGTCCTAAATCTCTGATGAAGTGAGGATGTCGATGATAAATCTTTAGAAACACTTTGTGGGTGTCAGAACTACACAAAGTGACGTGAATAGATTTATATAGATATATATATATATACAACGGAACCTGTCTGGTGTATTGCAACATAACTTACGTATGCACTAAACCAACCTAAAATACATAATAAAGCGAGATCAAAACATGCAACGAACACAAGATTTCCGTAAAATTCATACATAATGCAACTAAACGGAAAAGATAAGGTTACGCATTCTTTGATGTACCTACAATCCCAATTTTCTTAGTAAGTATAGTTGATTGACGTTCGCATTTGCTTAAACAAAATCATCTTTGCCCTTCCTTCCAGCCGGTTCAAACAAAACTTCGATTACCCAAAGTCGATAGTGATGTGATGTAACTAATAGATATTCTTTTGCATCCAAATTCATCACACAAATTAAATTGCAAAGTTACATAAACCAAGTAAGTATTTGCTAGACCATCGTCAATCAATGTAATTTTATTTTTAAATTGCTGACTGGAGTTACCATTACGGTAATAAAATTATAAACTCGGTGAATATATGATTATTTTCTAATCATGTTGTAATTAGCAATAATTAATGTATGGGCGAATATGAATACTATCAGATTTTTGCGCCGAGGGTTCCGTACAAACAATCAATACTGAGAATTTTACTATCTTATTTTAGGAAATCTACCTATTTATCTTTTTGTAATCCATAAGAAAAGAACTATTTTCTGTAATATTTCCTCATTTTAGGCTCACTAGTTTCGGAGATAAGGGGGAGTTTTCGTCTATTTCTAAACGATTTGTATTAAAAATTATAAATATATATAGGGTGCTACTTTATTAGTGCCCGATATTTTAGTCAGTGCTTCTACTCCTGATTCTGATCAACTTTCCCCAAGGAACCCATAGTCAAAACGCAAAAAAAATTATGGACTCTTCATACAAATCGATCAGCCGAGCGGTCAAATTAGTATGAAGAGTCCAAAAATTTTTTTGCGATTTGACTATGGGTTCCTTGGGGAAAGTTGATCAGAATCAGGAGTAGAAGCACTGACTAAAATATCGGGTACTAATAAAGTAGCACCTTATATATAGGGTGACTTTAAATTAGTTCTTGATACGAAAGGGTATGCATGTGCTCATGATAACAAACAACTTTCCCTAAGAAACCCATAGTCAAATCGCAAAAAAAAAAATTGGACTCTTCATACTAATTTGACCGGTCAGTTGATCGATTTGTATGGAGAGTCCAAAAATTTTTTTGCGATTTGACTATGGGTTCCTTAGGGAAAGTTGTTTGTTATCATGAGCACATGCATACCCTTTCGTATCAAGAACTAATTTAAAGTCACCCTGTATATACAGGGTGTAAGGGACAGGTTTCCGAAAACTTTAGGCTTGCTCAGTAGACGAAACTGAACAACTTTCCACAAGAAATTTTTTCAGGAAACGAAAAAAAAAATCGGCTTCTCCATACAAAATTATAAATTTGATTGGACAGTTTGTATGGAGAAGCCGATTTTTTTTTTCGTTTCCTGAAAAAATTTCTTGTGGAAAGTTGTTCAGTTTCGTCTACTGAGCAAGCCTTTAAAGTTTTCGGAAACCTGTCCCTTACACCCTGTATATAGGGTGACTTTAAATTAGTTCTTGATACGGAAAGCTGTGAATGTACTCATGATAACAAACAACTTTCCCTAAGGAACCCATAGTCAAATCGCAAAAAAATTTTTGGACTCTCCATACAAATCGATCAACTGACCGGTCAAATTAGTATGAAAAGTCCAATTTTTTTTTTGCGATTTGACTATGGGTTCCTTAGGGAAAGTTGTTTGTTATCATGAGCATATGCATAGTCTTTCGTATCAAGAACTAATTTAAAGTCACCCTATATTTGAGATTGAGATTACAACAAGAGATTTCATTCAATATGTCACACGGTAGAACTTTTTTAAATTTTATGATTTGCCCCATAAAAGTGCCTCCACACTCAATGTTCACTTATTTAGTTTACACGTCCGTGTTGGGTCACAACAATCTTTACGTGTACAAAGTTTCAACTTAATTTGTTTTAAAAGCAAATTGGTTGTAACAGACATACAGACAGACACACGAGTGATCCTATAGGATTGCTTTTTTCCTCTTGAGGTACGAAACCGTAAAAACTGAGACTTATATGGAATTTCAATAAAATAGTGAAATTCCAGTACTTTGTTAAAAAAAGGTTTTCTCATTATCGACTCAACTTTATTCAAATATACGACTACTATTATAAATACAAAGGGGAATTATAAATCAAGCCGCTAATATTTTATTTGGCCTCGAAACCCAACCTCCAATTTCATAACTAAGCAACCGGAAAATGATAAAGCTTTTAATAGACTTATTCGTCTTCTTCACAACGCCAACTAAATATTCCAAAGATAGCGCCAAGCAAAGAACAACAATTATTTTAACTTGTTCACTTGATTCATAAATCACCACCTGATTTACTAACTCAACCACGGATTTTACAACTCACCAACATTTTACGTGTTGCAGCTTCAACATGTGTTCCACAAATATTTTTTAAGCTTTGACTAGAAAACTTCATATAAGTATTATAATTTTGCAGGTTTTTTATATGGTATAATGGTATGCTTTTACACAAAATATTTTTTAAATAAAATCGTATGTTTCGTCTCCCTTTAGTAGTTCCTAATATATAGGGTGTAACAGAAAGGCCATAATTTTCTAATTTTAGGTACATTTAACGATCAATTAATGTATTTGGTTAAATTTAAGGTACAATTTCATGATCAATCAATATATTTAGTTATAATTTTAGGTACATTTTGATGATCAATCAATATAGAACGAGTTATATATTATTTAAGTTTCACTACATTTTAATTTTTAATCGTACAGAGTTATAATTTTTTTTTGTCATATATAAATATTTTAGAAGCTGACTACTTGCATATGAGTTACAAATTTTGATGCTAAATAATAACTACCATGCTGAGTCGTATTAACAGACGCTTATATCGAAGATTTATAGTGGCTAAGATAGTATTTTTAGATTCCCATTGATGGTGTCTGGCTTAGTAATTTAGAGGACAGTGAAGATTTTTAGAGGCGAATAATGCTATTAAATAGAAGCCTGTTTAATTAGCACCCCTATTCAAATATTAATTACAAAAACATACATGGAAAATTATAAAAAATAGTACGGTTTGAGAGAAAGAAACATGAATTTGTCCACACTGAAAGCGTCTCTCACATATTACAATCACTCATCATCAATTAATAAATATAACTTCCGCGTCTAAAACCGGCGGTATTAGACATCTTGTGTCGTGCAAGAGCTTGATGAAAAAGTAATGACATAATTGACACCTTGAAGACAGCATCTCGCTTCCCTTCCAACTATTGAAAAACTGCTTTGTTGCTGATGTATAAAGAATACTAGTTCTTGTCAAAAACAGATGGATGATAAACTTTGTGTCCTTAGTAAAGAACTTAAAAACTATAGACGCTGATACTGTTCTGCATATATTATTTGATAAAAGTCAATGATTATGATATTTCACAAAATAAATCTTGTCAGAACATAAAGGAAGAATTCTAGGTACAGACTTAGTAGACGATTGAAGAATCCACTTAAAAAAATTTAGGTTAATTTTGAAACAGACATTTTCTGTTCGCCCGAGCTCAAAGCTCTATCATAAGCATTCCATTCTGGAAATAGAACGCCAAATAAGCAAAAACAAACGAGGAATACGAGCTGCGATGACAAGTCATGCGGTGGTAATGCGTTTTTCAAACTTCCAACTGAACGATATTTTTGTATTAAACATAGCTAAATAGCTGCTAAAATAACAGGATTTACCGAATAACATGCACCTAAAAAATATTACATACATATATTTTTTATATTATAACTAAAGTTCCCTTTTTTTTATCAAAAAAGATTATTTTACATCCAATGAAATGGTATACTTTTATCAATTACTATAAATTATTTCTAGCTTATAGGTTCTCGTAAATAAACAACCTTCAACCGTGCTTCGCAAGGCACGTTAAGCCGTTGGTGCCGGCTGCTATCGCTAGCAGTCGCTAAGCCATGTCAGAGGCCTTATACGCGGATTGAAAAACTTTTGACACTGGGGTTGGCCACTACCCCACAACCTCCACCAATCCGGTCTTGGCCCCCGCGTGTGGAGTATGGCCTAAACCTTCCCGCGTTTATGGGAAGAGACCTGTGCCCCTGAAGTGGGGACGTAATGGGTTGTTAACAACAAATAAACAACCATCGGTCATTATCAAAGATTAATTATGATAACATAATAAACATAAATCTATCATTTCTTGCAGGAATGTAATTGTAATGATCCGATCATTTAAAATTTTGACAGGCACATGATTATGAAAGTGACAGTATATACTATTAATTTTGACAGTCAAACATAACAAGCCCGACTAACGTTTGCTTTGGCAGTTAAACTCTTCCGTATCGTGTTTGCGGAGATGATTATTTGTTTAGAGGCGTATTCAATCTGTGTTTGAGTTGCGACACTGTTTCACCGCATACCACAATTTGATTCAGGCGCTGGCTACAAATTTTTATATGTAAAATTCGCATATCTTCTGAGTAATAAGTAAACTGTGATAATTTTGACATAATCCATTTATAACTTTTTATTTGGTAACAAATCGTTCTAAGTACGATTCATTATGTACATTTAAATGTACATCTAACATATTGGAAAATATCTGGTAAGTTTAAGCCATTCGTTCCGGATTCTGTCATCTTTTCATCTTTCATCAAAATACGTTCCTACGTGTTTTTTTTTTAAATATCGATCATTTATTGGCTGCAATAGTAGACATATAATATAACATGTTTCACGACCAAAATCCAGCTATGTTTACTCGCATGAAACTTGAAAAATATTCATTATATGGCGCATTGATTCTTGTATACAGCGCAGGTGACAAAGGCTTAAAATGTCAAGATCCCGAGCATGCGCAGCCTCACTTACGTAATGTATGTAATGTATATTCATACAGTTCAAACCCGGCCGGAGTATAATGGACCTCATTAATGGTAATAATATGTAACAATGGCATTCTACACTGAAACATTATGTTAAGTGACAATACTTTTGAGCATTTGGTAGACAAAATATTTTCGGATTTCTATCTAAATATGATCATTAATTAAACTTAGCCAATACTACCTGATTATGAATACCAACTAAGTGAACAAAGTTAATAATAACGCGAATTCACAAGTTCAAATGTTGCTAGAATATATCCATATAAACTAACCATTAGATGAATAGAAACACTGCGAGCTAGCATGAACAGAAATACCGGGTTTAACAAGAAATCGTTTATCCTTTTAAACGCTTAACGTATAGGCACTTCACAATATAGTCTACTGTTATAGAGTAATTTAAAGGAAAAGCATTTCTACATATCGCTGGAATCGTGATCCACCTCAGAAAATAGCTTTCTCAACTGTCTAGAGAGACTCAGCCGCCGCCGGCTCGTTTGTCACATCATATCACCCCCACTTTACACAAAGCAAGATTAAGATAAGCTTAGATTATACGCTACATATTTATGAAGTTACATGCTTATTAATTCCGACATACAAACTTATTTATTTACTGTTATAAAACTGGAAAAGCAGTGCGTCCTTGAATCAATAACGCAACCTTAGAAAATGGAACTGAAAGCAAAAGCAAAATTGTACTTGTTGGTATTCGCGACGCGAACTAGACTGCAGCGGGGACCTGACAGTCAGTGTCGTATCGTAAAGCAAGAACACCCACGCTTCCAGGAAATCTTAAGCCAACCCGATAGGGAATGTTGTTGCACACTATTCAAAATGGTTTCATAATAATAAACAACATTGATATTTATTTTATAATGGCGGGGAAAAGACTGAAAGCTTTCTGAACGTCATCTCAAGAAAGCTAAGACCAAATAACACGTAATAACGTATCTATCAAGATATCAAGATGCTGGCTGAGGACAGGACCAGTTATATATTACAGACAAAAGCATTGCCAAACATTATCTATTGTCCTTTCAAAGATCAAGAACACAGAATACTTTTAAGAGACAAAAGTCATAAAGTCAGTGTGTTTTCAGCCTATATCGTTACTTTATTAATGGCCTGTTTAGCATTAACGTTAAACTGATAAAGTACTTATTAGTATTACAAATAAACAAATGAAAGCTTTCGCATGTCTTTCAATTGGTCATTGGACATTTCATAGCATCTACGTGAAAGTGTTCCGGAGACAAATAGCGCACGCGCAGCCCGGCTCCGCTTTGTAAAGGACTAATAAGTCTCGCAGACAATGAGCGTGGGTGGTGCCAAAGTAAAATATACAGTTAATTTAGGGACAATATTACTTCCTATGGACAAACCTTATCACTTTGGTGATCGAAGTTGTATTTTATTGTTAACATTTCCTTTCATAGTTTTAATATTATTTTAACGGTAAGATAAGAGTAATTAAAAAATGAAAATGTATGTTATAGATATTTCACCGATGGATTTGCACCTAACTCTGAAAAGCATAAACACTAACAGGCTTATTCTGTGAAGTCCAGGTTTCTCACCTAACCAACAATCCCACAAAAATTGTGAGTTGTGACGAAGAGATTATGAAGGCTATTCAACGTGTTTTGATATAATAAACTTACTCGTTCAGACTACTTAACAATACATTATAACGAGTGAAAGTAAACTTAAACCTGACCAAGGAAAATGACGTTTAGTATCCGCCATACTGAATTTTATGTGATGTCATGTTGATCAAGATTAACCATTAGCACAAATCCATCCAATGTGAGTGAGTGTGTGTGTGTGTGTGTGTGTGTGTGTGTGTGTGTGTGTGTGCGTGTGTGTGCGTGCGTGCGTGCGTGCTTGCGTGTGTGCGTGTGTGTCTACGTGCGTGTGTGTGTGCGTGCGTGTGTGCGTGCGTGCGTGTGAGCATACGTGCGTGTGCGCTTGTGCGCGCGCGCGCGTGTCTGTGTGTGTGTGTGTGTGTGTGTGTGTTTTTGCTACCTTATACGAACCATTGCTTTGGGGAATCATGGTAAACCCGTTTCTATTTTCAGCATCATTATCACTTACCATCAAAAGGATGGAATTGTGTAACTGTATTTATTTCGCAACTACATCTAATAAAATCATCATCTCAGGGGTCGAAACAAGTTCAGTGTTCAAAAATACTGATTTTACTGATAAAGAAATCTAAAAATACTGACTTTTACTGACTATCTGAAATGAGTTCAAAATGTAGGAGATGTATTAAAATAAAAACACCTTTATAATTATTGGCCACCGTCATCCCAACCCTACCCCTTTTTTATTGTGTTCTAGTCAAAATTAACAAACATTATATTTTTTTGCTATTCAAAAAGCAAAAAATTCATAAATGTAAAAGTCACTGGCAGTTGTTATGGTCTTGATGCCATGTCAGAGGCATTTAGGCGGCTTGAAACTTCTGAAACTAAAGGAAATCCGTCGAATCCAAGAATCTGCCCAATCTACGTAGCGATTCTGCGAATCACAAATCTGTCCAACACCGAATAAAGATGAGGTTGGCCATCAGCCTAACTGGCCCTCGTGGCTGGAGTACGGTCTAACGTTTCCTAGGTCTGCGTGAAAACAAGTGCCAATCCCAATATAACTGATCAAACTGCGATTTTTTTCAATATTTTTCTTGGCGATAAAATTGCGCCTACTTTCATATATGCACTTTATAAAGGTTCACACGCCTTAAACGCTTACACATTAGAAAAATCGAGTCAGTGTTCATGCAAGCAAAGACAGAAAAAATAGGAGGATATAGATACGCTCGAGACTACTATCAAAAATATTTCAGTTAATATAAATAGGGGTCCAATGTGAAAACTCTTGAGTGCCAATCCCTAAAAAACTGACTTTAACAAACCAGCTTCCAAAAACTGACTTTTACTGATTTAACTGACCAGTTTCGTCCCCTATCATCTAATAAAACCGTTTCTAAATTGCAAAAAGGCACAAGACGACTATGCAAGTAATAAGACGCACGCAAAGACAGCATTTTAACTTGAAACAAATCAAGCCCGCGGCGGGTGCTGTTTACACTTAATGGAGCCGCAACGTGGGAGACTTGCCGCTCCGCCCCGGCACGGCAGCAGTGTTCGGGGAGGGACGGTGCCCTTTCATGTTCTCCTTCAACACTCAACTACTACTATGCACAATACAATAAATAGTTCACATAAAAAACTTCCACGGCATATCTTGCTAAAGAGAAAATTTTTAACAACAAAACTGAAAGGTGTAGTCGTAACATCTGGTCAATTATGGTAGCCACATGATATTATAAATACAATAATAACTAGACGAATGTAGGTAGGATACATCAATATTAAATTCACATTTAAGTAGGTATAAATCATTCAATTCAATTTTCATAGACCTGCAACGGAATAGTTACACAAAATATTAGGCGCAATTCCTGCCCAAAATCTTTTGCAGAAAGTCTCCGACTAGTATATATTTAATTAGCCGGGAGATACATATTCAAAATTTGTTCTCCTTTTCAATCTAAATTCAGTAAAGATAATTCAACTGCGATACTATAGATATACCCAGCAGCGACACTTGTGCTTAATCTCAGTCAAAATGGAATGCGACTCGAACTAAATTGGTTTCACATTTACATAATAATTCATCCATTTGTTTACCACGATATAGTGTACTTTCATTTATGATGTACCGCGGGCGAAATGCTTTGCCATCTAAAGTAAAAGAAACAACTGTGGACCAACACACTATTAGTGTAAATTATTGTAGCCATCAACAGAACATCAACGTTGCCGTTGCCTCGAAGTGTGCGTTTAGTTAGAGCTTGTCGCAAACGTGAAGTGGCGGTGTTGATAATCGCATAGTTTTTATATAAGGTGCTACTTTATTAGTGCCCGATATTTTAGTCAGTGCTTCTACTCCTGATTCTGATCAACTTTCCCCAAGGAACCCATAGTCAAATCGCAAAAAAATTTTTGGACTCTTCATACACATTGATCAGCCGAGCGGCCAAATTAGTATGAAGAGTCCAAAAATTTTTTTGCGATTTGACTATGGGTTCCTTGGGGAAAGTTGATCAGAATCAGGAGTAGAAGCACTGACTAAAATATCGGGCACTAATAAAGTAGCACCTTATATACATAGTTAGGATTCCGATTTTTCTTATAGAAGCAGGCATATTCTTGTATGACTGGAATAACTAGACGATGCCAGTAATAATATTGGAATGTCCATCGCGTCAGTTTTGTTTACTGTGGAGCCTTCAAGTTTGTAAGGCCTCGTTCATGGAAACGCGGCGCGTTGCGCGGCGCGTCGCACGGTCAAATCAAACATATTATTATGGTAATCTATAAGAGCGTTCATGAGCGCGCGTTGACGCTTCTACATGAACGCTCTCATAGATTACCATATCGAGGGTTCACGGGCGACTTGTATGAAGCGACATTTTTGAAAACACAGGTAACCTCTACTTTAAAAATTTATTTCTTACAAAATACCTCACAAAAAAAATAAGTAAACTAAACAATAAAAAAATAACTTCTGAATAATATTTAAAATATTAAGAATATCGAGAATCTATATAATACTAAGAAGTTAAGTTTTAATTATTATTTTTCTAAGAAATATTTTTTTAAATCAGTCTCCTGAACATTTCTAAAAATGTCGCTTAATACAAGTCGCCCGTGAACCCTCAATATATGATAATAATATAATATGAAATCTGCACTAAAACTATTACTATATAAAACTACTAAAAGGCGTATATATTACATACATATTACACTATATACAATATGTGCAGAAGTCAATAACACAACAAAAATAAAAATCTCAAAAAAAATATGTAGCCATAATAAAAGATCATTAAAGGTATAGAGTAAAAACGAGTTTTTTAAAAAACTTGTTGGGAAGACACTATACTCAAGAGCAAAAGTAATAACAATTTGTGGTAAGTGCAGTTTACAGCGCATACTATTCTAGTCGTAAGCTGTGATCAACGTACGCAAGAACTTGATGCATTTGGCGGGACGATACAGTGTTTAACGCATCGTCGGATTTCGCATTAGACCGTAAACAAATGTTAACAAACTGGTTATGTACACGTATTATGCAAATAGTGCAAATCGAAGTAGCAGGATCTATTAAACATGTAGATAGATAATTAGATACCATATATATTTTTGTAATTTGGTAATACCGTTCTAAAAGAATAAGACATTATACAAAAAAAGAGTAAATATGTTCTAAATATAACACAAAATAAAAATACTATTTTCCGAATTTGAAGTGAAAAATTTGTACACAAAGCTTTCTCTATTGTAAGTTTTCGCAACACATTGTTAATCGTATAACTTATGTTCTGAATATGACACAAAAAATAGTTATTTGTTCAACTAGTGAACAAAGTTATTTTTGGCTACGAGTGCTGACTTTAAATCACGAACTAGCGAAGTAGTCTAGAATTGAATCACGAGCGTAGCGAGTGATTCTAATATAGACTACTGAGCACAGTAAGTGATTTAAAGGCACGAGACATAAAAATATCTTGCTCTCGTGTTAAACATACAACTTTTCACCTCGACCAGCGAGAAAAGTTAAAACGTAGATGATTAAATTCTCTTTGAAGACAATATAGTTTTTTATTATAATGTTTTTAATTTAGAGGTTGCGTTCGGAAACTTTTTTATGAAAACCTAAGATGAAAACCAAACATTATATTTTTAAGTAAGCGATATTCATGTTTACTAGTACATATTTATTTTAAATATTACGTCTTTAAAAATGCAATAGCAAAATTTATAAACTTAAATTTCATTAAATAACAGACAACATTTTGTGCCTATGAGTTAAATCGCTAGGCCAAAATGAGTTTCTGAACGAACTATCGCCCATATTTTTTTCAGCACCGCGCAAAAGGTGGTGTTCGAAATTCGAATTACTTTTTCTCACGCTCGCAACAAAAACCGTTTTTGCTTTAAGTTTTTAGGGACCAAAGGCACTTTTTCGTGCTGGAGAGGTGAAAATATTATTTTCCGAATTTGAAGTGAAAAATTTGTACACAAAGCTTTCTCTATTGCAAGTTTTCGTAACACGTTCTTAGTCGTATAACTTATGTTCTGAATATGAAACAAAAAAATATATCCGAATTTGAAGTGAAAAATTTGTACACAAAGCTTTCTCTGTTGTAAGTTTTCGCAAGACATTTTTAGTCGGTTTCTCTCGGTCAGTGCGGCTGACTACGCGGAGACATCACGGCTCATTTCAGCTCCTATTTGTTCCTTCGAATGGAACTAACGCGTATTTAATGCTCGTGTTCGGGACGCATTCCACTACTGCATTACTTCAACAATCTAATTTAACTAATGCCGATGTGTTGAGGCGAAGGAATCCCAAACCTGTGTCTAAGAATACATAACTTCAAAAATAAGGCTTAATATAATATATCTTCACTGCATTCATTTATTTACTGAAATAAAAACAAACCATAGAAACTATATTAACAAATACAGAATACAGAGTGTTAAAAAAGTGCATTTGAAATTTTAAGGGGATACTCAGAATCAAGTATAGAACTCAGGAAAAATATTGAAAAAATCCGCTCTTCAAATTTTTTTTGTCAGATTCTCATACTAAATCTGAATAGTGAATCAAGAATTTGTATGAAAAGCTGAAAAAAAATTTGAAGAGCGGATTTTTTCAATATTTTTCCTGGATTCTATAACTTGGTTCTGAGTAACCCCTTAAAATTTCAAACGCTTTTTTTTAACACTCCATATAAGAATTGTGACCTACTTACTGACATGGCAGCTGTCAGATGCATTTGGTTGCACCGCTATGGGTCACCCACGTCACGCGTAACTCATAAATGTCTACTTAATCCGTATCAGTGAATACGAATAATACTGTGAGCGAGTGAGAACAAAATTATGCTATGGATATTGTCACTAACGACAAGACGACAGTCGTACTAGCTAGACGAACGTATAAGTTTACTATAACTTCTTTATTGAATTGTTTATTGACGTTATTGCTACGCAATTTTTCAACCTCCTCGATTTATGAAATTACATTTTCATTCACTAAGAAAATTTTAATAGGCTGTCGTTTAACTGACCTACAATTAATCACGGAAAATATATCCTAATAGATTCGCAATCGGAAACTCGCCATGAGCCACTTCGTTAATGATATACGGAAGTCCTTTTTTTGTTTTTTAGCACATTTGGACAGCTTGTTTTGAAACTTTTATGTACTACCATTTTTGGTTTAAAAAGTCAACAATAGTCTTATTCTGCACATAAATAAAGGCCACCAAGCTAAGAATTTTCGCGTCACCACAATTATACAAGGGATACGGGTATTATCTCAACATCGAACAACTAACGTTTACTGGCTACCTGGTAATACTCTTACTGACATGATCCGCAATGATGGGAAAACTTGAAAACTATCAATCGTGTGAAAAATCTACTTTTTGTTTCAACTATTCACCAACGTTACACTTTATGGCATTTATAATTCTTTCTTTGGCTGAGTTCTATCAAAAATACAATATTTATTCAAAGAAAGAAACAGAAATAAAGCTTATAGCTTTGTAATCAACAACTAATTTAGACATTGATCTGTCTACTAAAACAAGTATTCAAGTAATTTACACCACAAACAAATTATTTTACGGAACGATTGTCATAATAATACGAAAGTAGATTGTCTAAACTAATATCTGTGATGGGGTCGCGCTGCCAAGCGGAAAATGAGTTTATCTGAATGTTCGGCCACTGTCGCAACCACTGGACTGTGTGGAAGACGGATGTCTCTCGATGCTTCATCTTCTATTCATATACGTATAATGAAACTGTAACGGGGTCTTCGTGTAATATTTTGACGTACAGCGTCTTTCTGTCCAAAACATTTTTGTTTTAACATTGTTTGTCTATCTTTCTTTTCTCACATCATACCAAAACTGTTGGACATTTAAATGATACTTTCAAGATAATACTGTATAATCCAAAGTAATACTTGATACTTTGGACGCGGGGAAATATTTACTTTTTATCAAGAGATTCCTGAGGAATGCCGATAACTAGTTAATACCACGACTAAACATCCTTTATTATAAAGGTACACAAGTACCTTATAGAATAGTATCAGGAATTTTAGAACCGTATATCTAGAATCAAGCTTTAATTATAAATATGTAGATAGTGTAAATTATGATTCTAAGGTACCTGCGTACCTTTATAAAATAGGATGTTTAATTGTTTAGTCACATAACTGTTTTATACAGGGTGTTACAAAACTACCTCTAATGGTTGAAACGGCGTGAACTGTGAATCATTTTAAATTTCGGGTACTTTTTCTTTTTGCTGCATCAGTTCACGTTTCGGAGAAATCGTCTATCGATTTTCTTCAAAAATATCGATATGATATTTAAAAAAATTCCAGCTCTAGCGATCATCTGGTCGCGGTCTTGACCCCGAGCGCAAACGCGCCAATCATAGCGCAGCGGCATATGAACACAGCCTATCATAGCGCGGCTATCTGTACTGATATCATGAAATGACAGGCACAGAGTAACAGAGAGTCCGTTTATGTATGTACCGGCATATAGGTACCTACTACTGACCTCAGCGCAAGGGTTGTCACAACATTCTCATTTTTTTTAAATCAAAATCTCGTAGACTGAACTCGAAAAGATAACATAGGCATTGCGAGACTAGTGCACAGGAAGTCACTGAAGAGAGAAATCAACCAAGAAATAGGTACGAGGAGAAGTTCTTAGTCTAATTATAAGTATTATCATTAGCCAAATGACGTTCACCTTGCGTCCACCATCCTTCCATATTTTAGATACGAGTACACCTAATTGTGCTAAGTACGTAACCATTAAAATCTAAGCAAAATACTTAAGTGCGTGCGGTCAATGACATTGCCGAGTAATTATAAAAAAGTGAAAGAGAAATTAATATTAACTATTTCCAAATTTTACTGTATGTTTAGAAATTAAATACCTAATGCTTGCTTATTGCGCGTTGTCTGAATATTTTGAGATCACACACTGCTGTTGAAGCTTTGGAAATCATAGGTATATTTTAAATTTTCTGGGGCTATACATGCTTTAGCGCGTTCTTCAATGCATCTTGAACATATTTCACATAATACCTTAATACCTATTTCATGAATCATTATTAAAAAGTAATGTCGCGCAGTCATGTAGATATACTCAAAAAAATACACGGACATATGTTATTGTTTATTCCTTACCTGTCCACGTCAGCTGGCAACGAATAAAAAAGATAATTTACTATTTCTATTACAGTTTAGACAGCCGAATCCACAACAGTTTCAAAAATATATTTTTTCATCCGATGTCATAGTGATTCGTAACAAATCCCGTCCTGTCGCTTCCGCGCGCGTGACAACCCTGACTGTGCTATCGTGACCTTGCCTAGAACGACCGTATACGTCTATAAGTACTGCAATCTATAATAGTGCACTGTAATATTGTTAAAAAAAATATTACAGTGCACTGCTTACATGACACACTTTAACACCCTTAATTCATTAGGGGGAGTTTTGTAACAGCCTGTAGATATTAGACTATTATTATATCAATAAAATACGTTACCTGGATCCTCTATCAGGCTGTTTTTTATTTTCGAGTAATGCAACGATCATTGATCTGGAAAAAAAACAACTCGATTACTCTTTCCCTTCTTAAGTGGCAAAAAACGAATAAAAAATAAAAACGTGCTTAATTCATGTCTTAGTAGTGCAGACTTACTACAGGGTTCATTATTCCCGTATTCTAATCTCAGAGGTGACCATAGCAAGCTGGCACGCTGCCAGCGATTGATATATTTCAGGATACCCTTTTTAAGTGTTTTATTAATTGTTTTAAAGTTATTTCTTAGTGGTGAACGCACGAATAGAGTAACTGAATGCATAACTGAATTGAATATGTCTGAGAAAGAAGTGATAATATGCACATAGTATTTAACATTATTAGAAATTTCATTTAAATACCTAACAATCGCTTATTTGTATTTAACGTTTTTATGATAGATTAAAAACGAAAATGTATTTGATATTCGATTTTCTATTTTCTAGTTCGGACAGGCAGGCATATTGTATATCGTATTAGTCAAGCATAAAGGTAATAAAATAAATTAAATCCTTTAAACACATCCTATCCTATACTATTAAACGAAATATCTTGTAAACGTAGACGATTTCGAAAACGGCTTGAAACCTTTCGACGAAAATCTAGGGCCTAACCCTAACTTAAAAATCACCAGAAATCGGTCTATGAGGGAATTATCTTCAAAAACTTTCATTTTAGGAGAGATTTGAGCGTAATATACATAAAATGAAAACGCATTATGATGTTTATTTTTAACGACTCATTTAAGTTAGTAATAGCCTAGCGGTCTCGTTGCGGGCCACTCACGTTTTGCTGCTTAGGTCAGGATTCGAATCCCACGAGACTTTTTTTATTCAACAATTTTACTTATTGTGATTTATTCTACATTTTAGGTTCAGGTTGTATCACGCAGTTGCCATAGCTGGTACAACCTACTTACTTTTTGTCAAACGAGACAATTGTAATTTTGAACCAAAATCCACGGCTAAACAAAACTTTATCAGAGAAGTTGACATTGTATTAACTGCAATTTACGAAAGGTGGCGCTGTATGAGAAATGTATGGTATTTCACTGCTTTCTAATGATATTACAGACATTGATATAATTTCATACATTTGGAGAAAATAATAAGTTTTAACTTTTAAATGCTTATTGTGTGTATTTGTATAGTTTTGAAACAGATAATACAGTGAGTGAGCTTTAACCTTATTCAAAAACTCGGACCTATTGAAATTTGCAGTAATTAATATAAGACGCCAGCCGCCAGCTACTTAGTGACCGACAGTACGGTTTCCGTAAGGGCCGGTCCGCTGGTGATCTTCTTGTCTACCTGACACATCGTTGGGCACAGGCGATCGAGACTAAGGGGGAAGCATTGGCGGTTAGTTTGGACATAGCGAAGGCCTTCGATCGGGTCTGGCACAAACCACTTCTTGCGAAGCTTCCTTCTTATGGGCTTCCCGAGGAATTATGCAAATGGGTCACTAGTTTTCTTGCAGACAGAAGCATAAAGGTCGTAGTCGATGGTGCATGCTCAGATTCTATGTCTGTGAATGCTGGTGTCCCTCAAGGCTGTGTGCTTTCGCCTACACTGTTCCTTCTGCATATCAATGATATGCTGCAAATCAGCAGCACTCATTGTTATGCGGATGACAGCACAGGTGATGCCTTCTACACCGGCCGTGCTAACATTTCTCGGGAAAACGTCATCGAGAGCCGAAACAAACTTGTGTCGAAAGTTGAGGACTCTTTAAAGAAAGTCTCAGAATAGGGTCGGCTTAACGTAGTCCAATTTAACCCCACTAAGATACAGGTTTGCGCGTTCACTGCCAAAAAAATGCCATTTGTCGTATCACCTCGTTTTGAGGACACTCCCCTTAATGCCTCAGCTAGTATCAGAATCCTTGGTGTCGACATATCGAGTGAAGTCCAGTTCCGTGGTCATCTAGAGCAGTGTTTTTCAACCTTTTTTAATACACGACCCCTTTATAGGTAAAAAAATACTTGCGACCCCCTTAGGGCCATAAACATACAACAAAACAAATGTTGGTGATTTGAAAGACTACGTTTAAAATTTTCATCAGTTAGAAAATGATTTAGTTATTAATGTCTCCAAAATAGAACCACCCATACAACCATTTCAGTCGCAGTGTATTAGACAATGCTACTTGCGTCGTAATAGAAGCGAGTAGCATTATCTACACTGCGACCGAAATGGTTGTATGGGCACGTTTGACAAATTCTTAAAAAATAAACAGGTCCAGCCTTCTCACTGAAATCGTATTTTTTCATTGCAGTGTAGGACCTACAAATACTGACTTTTTCTTTTACTCGTGACCCCTTGAGAAAGGCTTCGCGACCCCCCGGGGGGTCGCGACCCACAGGTTGAAAACCACTGATCTAGAGGTTAAGGCTAAATTAGCCTCGAAGAAGCTTGGTGTGCTCAATAGATCGAGACGGTATTTCACTGCGGCCCATCGCAGGCAACTTTATAAGGCGCAGGTTCGGCCTCACATGGAATACTGTTCTCATCTCTGGGCAGTGGCACCCCAGTACCAGCTTCTCCCTCTGGACCGCATTCAACGGAGAGCAACTCGAATCGTCGGCTGCCAGAATATTTCAGATCGGCTAGACTCCTTGGCGCTGCGTTGAGATGTAGCCTCGCTCTGCATTCTCTATCGCATGTACAATGGGGAGTGCTCCGAGGAATTGTTCGGATCCCTGCCGCCTCTTTTCGCCATCGTTCTACGCGACAATATATTCATCCCCATCACATAGATGGTTGGCAGTCCACAACTGTGCGTTTCACTAGAAACTTTCTGCCTCGCACAACCAAACTGTGGAATGAATTGTCGCCTGCGGTATTTCCGGACCGATACGACATTCAAACCTTCAAGAAAAGAGCGTACTCCCATATCAAAGGCCGGCAACGCATTTGTGACTCCTCTGGTGTTGCGGGTGTCTATGGGCGGCAGTAATCGCTTACCATCAGGTGATCCGTCTGCTCGTTTGCCACCTCTGCCATAAAAAAAAAGAAAAGATATATTAACGTAAGTTACAATAAAATTATACGTGTCATATAAAAGATATCAACGCGAGTTGCATTTATAGGTATTTTTATAAAAGATTTCAACGCGCGCTGCATTAACAAGTTTTCATGTAAAAGACATCAACGAGTGCTACAATGTTTATCTTTCGAATTTACTGTGCATTACGTTTTTTTTTTATCTTTGTCGAAAACTATTTTAACAATTCTATCGATCTATGTTTAGGGGTTTTGGATCTACAATGGATCTGTGAGGGACTAAACTTATCCTATAAAAATAAAAAAGGAATTTATTTTGATAGTATTTTGTTTTGTAATCTTTTACTAATGGCGCCATCATTTGTCGAGTAGGTGAATTATTTGGAGCTCTTAGCAACATTAACTTTTAAAAAGCGGTTCAGAAAAATCTGAAATTAGACAGGATGCTACATAATAGCGTTACTCGACAACAGATGGCGTGTAGTTCTTGAAGTATTTTTTTTATTATGTAATTTTATATATTTTTTATAATAGGATAATTACTCGTAGCATGTATTTTTTGTTTCAATAGAATCAAATTTAATAAAATATATATAGATATTTTCAGAACAAATATTGTTTGTCCTTTCGTCCCTTAGAATTATCAACTTAAACAACACCCTGCAAAATGTTTCATAGAAAATAAATCTTATAAGTATCTACTACTAAATAAACAAGATCTTAGTTTATAAAACCTCCGATTGAACGAGCGAAGCTCGGTCTCCCAGCTAGTATATGTAAACTGCACTAGCGAATGACCTGAAAGGTTTGCACAGAAAAATGTAGAAGTAACACATCCTTTCGATAAATTTGAGTAGAGAATTTTGAGTTTCAGTGCTGCGTTTTTTTGGCCTTAACTACAATAATTTGTTCTCTTTTTCTGTAAAAGACATCACGTCCACCGCACTAGTACGATTTACAATTATGTTTTAGAGGAATTTACTTATTCATACCTCTGTTCATACTGACAACTTCGCGATGAATCAAGCTGCCGAACCCTGGGAATAACTCTAATTACAGTTGAATGTATAGCAGTTACTATACCAGTTGTGCAAACGGTAACATTTTAGCAGCACTCTATTTGGTCTTGCTAGTTGCTGTGTATATTTCACTATAGATTATTTATTACACAGGGTACTTTTGATTACTTAAGGACACACAAATACTCATAAAACTGAACGACGATGGACTAGAAGCTATCCGTACATAAAAAGCTGACCTTAGGTTGGCCTTAGTGTTTTCTTAGTAGATTCCTTTGCATTTAACTACGAGGTTCTATAGATAAACCACAACCATAGTCGTTTGGGTACCAGCATCTTTTAGTAACAATGCAAAGTTGTTAGTTGACAAAGGCAACTAATTACCAACCATGCTATTACCAGTCCAGGCCTTTATGCAGAGACCAAGTACCCCACAATACTATCGAAGTGTTCCATCGAAACAAAATGCGCTTATCGCTCCCAACTAAAGACCTTCACTCACCCGTGATCGAAGATAAATCTCCAGCTTTCTTAGCAAAGTTCAATATTTACAAAACCATCGGACATGCAATAAGCATTGACGAAAAATAATCTGTAAGTACCGTGAGAAACAATTTTTACAAATGAAAGTAAGATCTCTTCTCTCTGTTTGGACACGAAAGGCTAATGAAATAAAACGTGTAAAAATAAAACTACAATAGTGGATGATCGGGAATGTGGGCAAGAAGATAGCAACACGGCATTCACAGCTAAGGTCTGGATATGATGGTTAAAGAGGATTGTGTGACGAATCTCTGATCGAAACTAGTTTTATTGGCTGATCCTGCGACCCGATGTACCTTGCGGCAGCGCGGCGGCGGCGGCGATTGTTGAAAGTTAGGTAGGTACCCACGGCACGCTTCTATTCTAGACTTGATGGAACGATTTAATCGCAGAGATAGTTCTTAGAACACCGAAAATATTCTCTCCTCTTTACAATAATTCGTAGTTTTAAAAATTATTCCAAATATATATTTTTAACTGACATAGATTTACTGAAACCGACACAATTTGAAATTACATATATGTATAAATTATTTTTATATTATAATAAAATTAAAGACCACGTTTTAACGCTCTTAAAATCATTCCAGATAAGACGGGATAATCAGCTTTTTAACAAGTGTTTTCAACAGAACCATCTATTTTAGAAGTCTATTAAAAATCAATTCACTTATCGTTTACATAATAATATTACAAGTAGGTACAGATTCTGTCAAAAACCGGCTAATTGCGTGTCGGACTTGCGCATGAAGGGTTCCGTACCATCGTACAAGAAACTCCATTATTTTTAGCGACTATAGATAGCAATACAAACTCTGTAAGCATTTCAAGCGTCTACCTGTGGCCATGCTATATTAAGAATTATAAGATCGAGCGAAAAACGCCAAAAAACACTTATCTAGTAGGGGAGCCCACTTTATTTTTTTATTTATTTTTATAATTTGTTGTTATAGCGGCAACAGAAATACACACTATGTGAAAATTTCAGCTGTCTACCTATTACGGTTCATGACGGACGGACAGCGGAGGCTTAGTAATAGGGTATGGAACCCTAAAAATGAGCAGCATATGGCATGACTTTCCTCTATGTTATCGTTGGGCACAGTGTAGCGTATTAAAGTCAATGACCTTTCTTAAATCAACATAAAATCTTAAAATATATATTACAATACAAATATATTAGTACATATTATTTGTCTTCTTTTGGCACTTTTGTTCCATGTGTTATAATAATATACATACATATCATTAAACGAACATAGAATAATAAACCAAAAAATTCAAGAAGTATAGGCGTAAATTTTTACCAACATATTCTGTAGTTTGCATATTTGAACATCTGTACGATTTTCTAACGTTTATTGTATGTTTGGAAGTAATTGTCTTAAGCACCGAAAAGAGGGCAACTTCAAACATAACTAGTAGATTGTTTCAGTTTTCAAATTCAGTGATGTAAACATCTGAACAAACACGTTGAGTTCGATGATACACAAAAAAGAAACTTTGGAAGGTATTTATAAAATCAGTAAGCCATTTAAAACCATAAAGATCTAGTTATAATTTGAACCCATCAATTTAAAGGAAATACATAATTGGTTAAGGTATCATATTAAAACTAATACATTTACGTAGGATTTTTTGTATGACCACAAAATAAACCCAGCCATTGTCCAGGGCCAGCGGCATTAACCCCTCGAGATCTCGAAGTCGATTATACACCGCCCCTAACCTTGTTAGTTATAGCCCCCGATTTGGTGAAGGCCCCGAAATGCGGAGACCCTGCGTCCAAATATATTAAGGTTCGACCGAGATCTCGGTCTCGGTCTCGGCACCAGTCATTCTCGGCTAAAATCGGGCCGAGATTCTCGGTCTCGGTCTCGGCTAAGAAATGTCGAGATTCTCGGCCAGGCCGAGACAGTACGCGCGACGACGTTAGCGTTAGCCCGCGTTGTCGAACTTGATATGATGTGATTGGCTAATAAGTACCTACGGAAGCTAGCGGCGGCACGTGCTTTACGACGAAAGGCGGCACAACTTGAAAGGGGAAACGCTGAAAAACTTATTTTTCTGAATTATAATATAAGTTTATTAATTTTGATTACTAATAAACATTTCATTATTAAGTATACATTTTTATTTCTCATAGTTTTTATTCTTAATCAAGTCTTGGTCTCGGTCTCGGCCGAGATCTAAAATCCTGGTTCGGTCGGACCTTAATATACAGGGTGTAACAGAAGTGTGTGACAATACTTCAAGGTTGGCTTTTACCCATCAAACTGAACAACTTTTGTTCTACAACTTTGTTGAAATCGCAAATTTTTTTTGGACTTTTCATACAAATCGATCAGCTGGCGAACCAAGTTGTAGAACAAAAGTTGTTCAGTTTGATGGGTAAAAGCCAACCTTGAAGTATTGTCACACACTTCTGTTACACCCTGTATATTTACGTTCATTATCGCATAACTTATATTACTGTATTTTTGAATGAATCACAATTATCATCGTAAAATATCAATGTAGTTGATTTTGACGTGTGATCGATAAAGAATCCCAACAATCAACCCTAAGTAACCTTGCGATTGTCTTAATTGATGTAATTGACGTGACTAAAGCGCCTACGGCTGACTATAATGTGGCAGAACTAAGGAAGTAAAAAAAACGATCATATTGGACTATACTATACTATAGTTCTATACTATACTATAGTTCTATACTATCAATTCATTTGTCATTTGTATAGGTTGTAATTATTCACACTATTTACCGTCGTTTTTGTATGGGGATCCTTTGTATACCCAGAGGGGCCCAGGATACTCAAATACAGTCCCCCAAATTCAAAATATCCACGGATAACGAATGAGTACAAAGAAAGATACCGCAAGTTAATTTCTGAACAAAAATAAACGATTACTCCAAATTACTGTGGCCCGCATTAGATTCCTAATTATCTTCTCTTTTTTGTAGAGTCACGATCCCGTCTAGCTCAGTACTTTTTAGTTTTTTAGGGACCCAAAATATTAAAAATAAGCAATATTAGTATCAATCTTTGGAAATTTGTGTATCTGTATTTAATTTATCAGATATTATCGCGGTTTATTTAGCTTCATTTATATTGAGCTGAAATAAGTTTTATGACCTTATGTCTCAATGAATGAAGGCGTTATTACCATTATTTAGAAAGGATTTTTAACTTTTTAAATACATAATTATTGAAAAGTAACGCCAGCATCGTATTTTGTTCCCTAGATAATTTATTTAAGAAGAAAGTCAGTTACAGAGCGGGAGCGAGCAAAGCAGACTAAATATTAGGAGAACCCCGACTCGGATGATTTTGGTTCACAGGCGAGAGAATGATCTCGCATGGACCTTTAGCTGCAATGAACATCGCACTTGACTGTTTTTATTTATTATATCTATTTTCTTTGGGGAAGAATTTAAAATTAAGATGCATCTGTGAATGTACCTGTTCAGTAATAATAGTGGAAATCCAGCCCTTCTTGATTATTTTAAATAAACTCTTTATTTCGGACCAAAGGAATCCATAGAATATTAGTGTGTTAGTAACAATTTGTACTTAATATCTATGTTAGTATGTAAAGATTACAGGGGTTTAATTTATTTTAAGTGGCCAGTGACTAACCACACCCAGTGTTTTTGAATGGGGCAGTCAAATCTGGCAGCGATCATCTCCAGGATGCTGTTATGACTGCCATGTAAGCGACGAAGCAGAGACGTTGCTTTCTTGCGCATAATGGCGTAAAAGTCGGCGGTTGGCGCTTCCGTCCGCGAGCATGCCTGATGCGCTGCAGCGCCACGGCAGTCCCAACAGCATCCTGAAGGCATTATTATATTGAACGCGCGGGACGTTGTAGGCTCGGCGCGAATATCTCACTCACAGACCGCTCGAGTAAAATGACTGACAAAAGGCTTTGAAGAGTGTCGTTTTAACTTCTTTTGTGCATCGAGCAAATCTGCGAGCGAGCATATTGCCCCTCACCGCCAACGCCCTACGCTCCCGCTCAATATCCTCGTCGTCCCTGAGGTCACCCGTCACGATATGGCCTAGGTACTTAAATCTGTCAACCAGCTTCAGTGGAACGCCGCCGAGGAGGACTGGAGGTATATGATTCGGTTTTCGCTTTCCTGAATTGAATACTAGGATGTCACTTTCTTAGAATTGTACCTCAATCCATGCGACTCTGCGTACTCGCTGCAAATGGACAATAACCTCCTCAACGCGTTAATCGAGGGACTCAGCAGCACCATGTCATCTGCGTAACTGATATTGTTGACACATATTTCATCAATGTGGCATCCAACATTTGTGCTGCTAAGCCGCTCGACGAGCTGGTTGACGTACAGATTAACGAGCTGGTTGACATACAGATTTTAAAACTACCTCAGAATTGATAAAGAACGACCACAACCAAAAAAGAAAATTAAAAGCAATAAACTAATTGCTTCAATATATAAAACTGGTTTAGCTTTTTCCAACACAAGTAGTGTACGGAATGCTGACGTGATGATTATAAGTTAAAACCAACACAGGCCCATTTACTATTATTTGACTGCACTAATAGTCTATCGCTCGTTACAGCGTCTTAATAGCAAGTTGCCGTGTGGAGTCCGCGGCGGTTAACGTCGCTAATTAAAAATTTAGCCATTATGTTCATTAGGACGGACACGCCTACCTGTCCGGGTGCCGTTTACCTCCGACCCGGTGAAGCAACGCCCTTAAATTAGTTAGGTGAACTGTTTAAATCTTAATAGTGCTGGTGCTCTAGGCCGACAGAGAACAACACGACAACAAGCGTCGGGCCTGTAAAATATGTCATCTGTAGCTTAAGAACTGGCCCGATAAAAGCAAATCGGCATTTTGAGCGCGATACTGCAGTTGTACAATCGACAACCTTAGGAATGACTAATGGTGGATATCTTTCACAAATATGCATTAAAACTAAGTATTAATTACACAACTAGAAGACAGTCTCTAATAAGGAGATGAAAATTTATCATGAGGCCAAAGTCATAATATCGAGTCAACGGATACTGATATGTACTTTGAATTTCATTGCAATACATTAAACTAACCTTAAAGCCAAATTATTTTCACCGGGAGGTAAGCTTAGCTTTATCAGTTTTATCCACCAAGTTCTAAGTATATGTATTTTGTCGACGTATCGATATCGCAGCTTGTTGACAAATTATGTAAGTAAGTGTCTGCCTGTAAAATATAGGTGACGGGTGAGTGCCCCAGCGTGCATATTATGTCGCAGGGATATTGTGAAACTCCTGATATAATAATTTTAGTAATGAAACTATAATTACACTGGTTCTTGTCAAAAGCCTTCATTTTTTACAATTTTATTTTATTTTATTTTTTTATTCTATAGATTGACAAAAGGCTGATGGCGCACCTGATGGAAAGTGGTTACCGAATAATACCGAAGCCTATGGCCCAGGGGTGCTATCAATGCTTTGTCGAACCTTCGAAACTATAAAAACTAGGATAAATTGTCATTTTCACTGGATGTACAAGGCCTTAAGATTGTAAGACGTCTACTTATTTTCCGTTTTAGTTCTATTTTTGCCGAATTTGTTCATAAAGTTAATAAACATGACTAATTTAACGAGTACGAGGTCACCCACCACAAGTTTGTTTTAAAAGGTCATTAATTATTCCTCCTTTGTAGGTGGTTACGAAACTACGGTTACGTAGACGGCCGAAGGGGTGAGATTACAGAAAAACTGCAAAAAGTCAATGAAATCGTATGAACTTGTCGCGATTGACAAAAACTGACTAATTTTAAATTCAGTAATGAGATTGTTGATTTTTAACAGACTGCCCCAAGCGGATGGTAATGATTTTCGAGTTTTTATATGTATGTATGTCCGTTTTTTGCTAAAACAAAACGGCCTGAAGGATTTTTAGTACGAGGTGTGTCGTTAGAGATTCCTCTTGATTCCCGATTCCCGATTCCCGGTATTTTAAGTTTGAAGCCAATGTTCGCTGTATGTCTCGTAGCTCTTAAACAAGTGGGCCGATTTGAATGTTCAGCTCTTTCCGTGGTTGAAGAAATCTTAAAGCTAGAATTCTTTGGGTTTTGAAATAATTGTTCAGATAGGTAAGTGATAAAATCCTACACCCACAATTCTGAGAAATTTATGACCAGGGAGATGATACATGATCTCTGCTGTCAGAATAGCTAGAGACTCAAGATGTTTTTCCACCGGCGAGGCGAAGCGAGGAATGGAGTGAAGAGAATTGAAATCTCTAAGAAGAAGACTATTTCCACCGAAAATGTGCGAGAAGAGAATTTATTTTTTCCCATACAATTAAAATTCTCTTCCCTCCTCGCCTTGCCGGTGGAAAAGTAGCTTTAGGGTTTGAAATCAAATGTTCAGTTATGCGAATAGATTCTTCACCCATAATTTAAATGTTTAATGATATCCAGTGTCTTCATAGCTGGATCTCGAGTCTCGACTTTGAAAGGAAAGAGTTGTTTTATTTCAAAAATAGTTTTTTAATATTGAAGATACTATTTTTCTTTATCAAAAAGGGTATTTGCCTTATACTAAAACCTTTTTTTGTGTTTTTTTTTCGTTATAAAACAATATCCTTTTTTGGTGCAGACAAAAGTAATTGTCTTCCGTTCAGCGAAAGCAATGTATTATTGAAATTAAATAACCTTATTCCACGTAGAACATTAAATGCTATAAGTTACAATAATAATAATTGTTTCGAGGGCTTTTTATAACTTAGGTTATTGACAATAATGCTGATGGGATCCGGTGAAATATAAAGCGAAACGTACTTAAGATTAATTTGTGAACGATGTCATTACTAATACTTCAATATTCCTATAAATTGACACCCGGTCAAGCCTACGCAATGCAATGGTCATTATTTCTCCTATTTATACAAAACTAACGCCTGAACATTCCACTTTCGCTGTCATGGCTTGCTCCCCGTTGCTTTCTTCTGTCAATCTTCAATGTTGCCTTTAATTGGTACAATACTGAAATATCTACCGATACTTAACATGCCCGGCCGTGATTTTTATGATTATCGCGAACGTCAAACCTGAATGCGAAACCTATATATCAATAGGTAAATATTATAAACTTATACTATGTTTAAACATAGCCTATACAAAAACACTAAGAGTACACGGTAAGCCTTTGTATGTAATATTTTCAATGAATATAAATATTTTAACAAGTTATATAAAACTTAAACCCATCTACGGTAATCGGAAAAACCATATCATGAAGAATGTTTATAACAAACACCAAAGAACGAAAAAGTTTTAACACTGTTATACCGGTGTAGCAAAAAGGTGCAGCAATCCTGAGGCGGGTTTCTTGTCTCTTGGAAATGTTCTTTAGATGACAATATTAACAGAGAAAATGAAAAAAAAGATATTAACCATTATTGCGGGAATAATTTAATACTACGATACTTTGTATGACGAGTACTTATTTGGAAAATTGTACTTGAGGACTAAAGCTGATTAGTCAAGAGGGGTGAATATGGCAAATGCTGTTAAGACTCTTCTAATTGAAGATAGGGACAAATGTCATTTTTCAGCGTCATCATATTTAAATCCAAACCTGTGTTATTTATGTGATATAATTTGGATGTTCGTCTTTGAGTGAGTGCGGTGCGCAGGGCAGGAAATGAGTATTGTCCAGGCCGCAAAAATCACCAAAGAAAAAAATACAAAATGAAATCGGTTTAGTTTTATGCGTAAAAAAGTGATAAATAATATCTAAAATACGTTTGTGGTCCCCTTTGCGAACTATTCATTTCTCCGAAGTACGTCTATTCTATGTCGTTCACCCTTTTTAACACGCTTTTATTACCTTCATTTGTAACTAACTTTTGTATAAAGGTGCTTTGTACCTATGAAATTTCGATTTCAGTTTTAAAAGGTCAATCGAATATTTTTACCCCAAAAATTTATTTACCTCCATATACTCGTATCGTGTTCTGACTACATTCAAGGATGAATTAGTAGTGTCATGTCTCTTATGTAAAAATTGGTTCCATTAAATATTGTATTGGCGTTTTCTTAGAGGACAAATGTATAATTTTTTTGTACAAAATCCGATTTTCAGATTTTGTATCTGATACAGATACAAAATCTGAAAATCATGAAATATTCTGCGAAAAATAGGTTCAAAATGTGGTAATGAAAAACGCGCTAAGGCAAGTGTTTCCTTCAAAAATCAAAAATAAGTAGTGACCGATCGAAGGTTCGGTTTCGGTCAGTTTCGGCCAAAAACATCATGTTTCGGCCATAATTTCGGTTTCGGCCAAAAATCGGCCGATACTTCGGCCGCGCCGAAACCGAGTGTTCGTGAATTGTCGCGCTTCGTTAGAGTGAGTTCATGCCTCGTGGTCGCCAGTAAACCTTGTATCAATCCAAAATAAATAAAAGGTAATCCAACTTATTAGGCAACTGACGTTTTCATGTATCAATTCCCTATTAAGAATGTTTACCTTTTATTTATTTTAGACAGGAATAAGGTACAGAAGTGAGTCGTGAAGTACCTCTTACAACTGTTACTCTTTCTAAGAAAAGCTTTAATTGTTGTTTTTATTTTATTTCATTTAACACGAATGAAATATTGCGCAATAGAGATTTTGACTATTAAGTACTTACATGTCTGAATGAGTTTCGATTTCGGTTTCGGCCGAAACTGAGACAGAGGCCGAAGGTTCGGGTTCGGTTTCGGCTGAAAATCCTGTTTCGGAAATCTTGGAAGTCGAATTTGACCAACTTCTTAACGTCGTGTCGATTTGAAACATTGCATATGTATGTAATACCGATGACAATACAAGAATTTGGTTCCATTGAGCTGATCTGATAATGAATGGGGACGTAGATAGTGAAACTCTTCAATACTTTTTACAAATTTTGTAAGTCGAATTTATTTTAACTCGGTATCAAATTTTAGCAGACTCGGATCTATAACTTTCAGCATAAGAGAAAACTAGACTTTCAGCACGAAAAAGATTTGCTTTGATACGTTTGATTATCATTTATTATTCGGTTCCTGATGAAACATCCGAGGTAATTAAGTATTTTACGGGGTAAATGTTGGAATGTTTGCACTACGCTCTTATGGAATGGATGGATGGATGGATACGTGGCCGACATATCTCCATCTTTACGCGTGATCTCAACCGACGGTTTGCCAAGGAATAGTCGACCGACCCTTTAATGGAACAGTATAGAAAGCCGGAAACGTGAGAGATGTCAGATTGCGACTGCAACGTCAAAATGGAAGATCGTATATGAGCAAACAGCGGCGCGTCTGAACAGACTATGAACGACTACATATTGCAAGAAAAAACTCATTTTCGTTACACTTAAAGAATATACGCCAACAACGTAACGCAAATAAATAAACAAGATGACAACAAATGAGTAAACTCAAACCACGAAGAGTGTCTAGCATTCTAAAACAAAGTCACAAAAGCACTAATGGAATTACTTGGTCCCTACGACTAACCCGCATAACCCCAAACGTTACAAAATATTTACGACTAATAAACATGCAAAGGGCTGTACAATTCATACTTAGAGCCGTGACCACGCACATAGAAGCACATAAAGCACCAAAACTCCTACCAATATTATTTCACTTCCTTCTGGCCGGAACTACAATAAAATACTTGGACTAATGTTTTAAAATATCTGAATAACGTTAATTGATTATTAAAATACTCTTGGTGAACATGCAAGTAGGCATTCTTGTTGATTTATTACTATGTGTAGATATGTATCGTTAACAACCCATATCGTTCATTACTGCAGGGGCGGTTTAGACAGTACTCCCTCCACACACGGCTATACGAGTATGTATCAAATCTCAATTAATTTTAATCGCGAACTAGCTTCGAGTTAGGGCCTGCAATCGAATATTCGAATATTCGAATAATTCGAATATTCGCCTCATTTTTTAATATTCGAATAATGTTTACGAATATTCGAATATTCGATTATTTTTAAAGACATTTGAACTAACTAGTGAACGAATTTTATACAATATTTGATCCATAGTGGTAACGAGTTTATTTATTTCATCACATTAAATATTATTACAATTATTTTAAAAAAAATCTAAAAAAATGTTTTTAACATATTTCATCAAACGCATCTTACGTGAACGCACCCAAAAGAAGGATCGTGCGATTCCTGCGTGAGCGCTTGCCGTTATTCGGAAAGAAGAATGGCAAACTACCATATATTAATTTACCTGGATTAAATTTGTTAAAGTATTTTCATTTGTTATATTTTCCAATAAGGACTATTTTTATGCATGTGATCTCAGAGAGTGATTGCTTCTATTTAGGTTACTGCCAAGTTAACAGAAATTGTTTAATTTTGTTTTCATTACTTTATTTTAGATAATCAATGATAATTGATGATCTCATTTATGATAGGTTTATTATCTATCTATCAGCCGAAAGACGTCCACTGCTGGATAAAGGCCTTCCCCAAGGATTTCCACACTGACCGGTCCTGTGCGGCTCGCATCCAGCGGCTTCCCGCAACCTTCACCAGGTCGTCGGTCCACCGAGTCGGAGGCCTGCCCACACTGCGTCTTCCGGTGCGCGGTCGCCACTCGAGAACTTTACTGCCCCAACGGCCATTTGTTCTACGAGCTATGTGCCCTGCCCACTGCCACTTAAGTCTAGCGATTATGAGAGCTATGTCGGTAACTTTAGTTCTCCTACGTATCTCCTCATTTCTGATTCGATCACGTAGAGAAACACCAAGCATAGCGCGCTCCATCACCCTTTGGGTGACTTTGAGCCTTCTTATGAGGCCCATAGTAAGCGACCATGTCTCGGATTCATATGTCATCACTGGCAACACACACTGGTCAAAGACTTTAGTCTTGAGACACTGCGGTATTTTGGACGTGACGATATTGCGAAGCTTCCCGAACGCTGCCCAGCCGAGTTGGATTCGGCGATTGATCTCTTTCTCGAAGTTGGACCTACCTAACTGGACTGTTTGTCCCAGGTATACATACTCGTCAACAACTTCAAGTGTAGAGTCTCCAATCTTCAGAGGAGTGGGTGTAACACGGACGTTTAACATGATTTTCGTCTTATCCATGTTCATTTTAAGACCCACTTGTTGGGAGGCTTTACTGAGTCCTTCGAGCATCGCGCCTAGGTCCTCCAAGGTCTCAGCCATGATCACAATATCGTCAGCAAATCGAAGGTGAGTGATGTACTCGCCATTGGTGTTAATGCCGAGTCCTCTCCAGTCCAGAAGCTTGAAAACATCTTCCAGTGCAGCGGTGAACAGTTTCGGAGATATAACATCTCCCTGTCTCACCCCACGCTGCAGCCGGATAGGTTTTGAATTCTGATCCTGGAGGTGGACCGACATGGTGGCGTTTTCATACAAACACTTCAATACTTCGATGTATCGATAATCGATTTGGCACCGTTGGAGAGACTGCAACACAGCCCAGGTCTCGATCGAATCAAAGGCTTTCTGATAGTCCACAAACGCCAAGCATAGTGGCCGATTATACTCTTCGGTCTTCTGTATAATCTGCCGCAGCGTATGTATGTGGTCTATGGTACTGAAGCCTTTTCGGAAACCGGCTTGTTCGGGAGGCTGGAAGTCGTCAAACCTGCGTGCGAGACGATTCGTAATGACTCTCGAAAACAGCTTGTAGATATGGCTCAGGAGTGAGATGGGTCTGTAATTGTTCAGCAGAGTCTTATCACCCTTCTTGAAGAAGAGCACCACCACACTCCTGTGCCATGCTGCAGGCGTTCGTCCCTCGAGCATGACGGAATTGAATAGCTTCTGAAGAGCTATAAGTACCGGTTCTCCACCTGCTTTCAGAAGCTCAGCTGTAATTCCATCATCACCCGGTGCCTTGTTGTTCTTAAGTTGTTTGAGAGCCATTCTTATCTCGCACAGGCTGACATCTGGGATATCTTCGGTATAGTGTCGGGTCAATCTGGCTCTCGGGTCTTCAGCTTGATTACTGACAGGTAAGCGTGTAGTCGTGTATAATTGTCCGTAGGACTTCTCAACCGCTTCAAACAGCTCGGGCTTGGACGACACGACTCTTCCATCCTCGGTCTTCAGCTTTGTCAGTTGGCTTTGCAGACAGATCCCTTGCGAATACTTTTGACCCTTTATTACGCTCGATAGCCTCTTTAATACGATTTGTATTAAATTGACGTATATCGCGGGTCAAGGACTTGGGGATTTGTCTGTTTAGTTGCCGATACTGACAAGCATCTTCAGAGGATTTTAGAATCAGGCTTCGTCTTTCCTCCATGAGCTTGCTGGTGGGGTTTGAGATACGAGATGTTCTTTTTGAAAGCTTTATTCCCAGCCGTTTGGACAATTTCCACGAACTTGTCGTTGTAATTGTCCACATTTTCGCATTTTCCTAGGCATTCGAAGCGGTTGTGCAACTCGAGCTGAAAGCTTTCGGGGTTTTGGAGTTGGATAGGCGCTGGTCGGAGCGTGGACTTCATCAGTCGACATCTTTCCAGCTTTGTTTTTAAGTTCAATGTGCCTCTTACCATTCGGTGATCGCTTCCTGTCTTCAGCGAGTTGATCACAGAGACATCATTGAATATTTGCCTTTTTGTCGACAAGATGAAGTCAGTCTCATTTTTTACTACACCACTGGGATGCAGCCATGTCCACTTGGCCTGTTTTGGCTTTTCAAAGAAAGAGTTCATCATAAAGAATTTACCGGCTTTATGGAGAAGGAGGGCCTCCTTCTCCATAAAGCCGGCCAGCAGCTGACCCCGCGCATTCCTTTCTCCGTATCCAAATTTCCCCACTCTCAGCTCGTTGTCACTTCGTTTGCCTAGTTTCGCGTTGAAGTCCCCAATCACAACGGTGTAATGGGTCCTGGAGCTATGTATGGCTCTGGAGATATCTTCATACATAGCCTCCACCTCGTCGTCGGGGTGTTCCGCGGTCGGTGCATATATCTGTATGACCTTCAGCGAATACCGTTTGGTGATTCTGAGTATAAGGTACGCTACCCTCGTCGAAACACTCTCGACCTGGACCACGTTGTTAACGAGGGACTTGTGGACAATAAACCCGACACCACCCTGGGACAGATGGTCGCCCTCCCGGAAATAGAGCAGGTTTCCGGACTTAAGGATCATGGTGTCCGCTCCCTCTCTTCGGACTTCACATAATCCTACAATGTCCCACCGTAGCCTGCTCAATTCCTCCTCCAGTTCAGCGAGTTTCTCGTCTGTTCGCAGTGTGCGCGTGTTGTATGTTGCCAGGGCCAAAGGTCTTCGTTTTTGGTAGCCTGGCCTCTGCCGGAGATTCTTCGCGCCCCATGCCCATCCGTTACCGTGACCGCTACCGGAGTCAGGAATAGCGGGGCTGCCGGGGACTAAGGGCCGTTTTTTAGGGTTTATATCCATGGGGGGGAGTTGCCGTAATCGCCACGCTTGGCATGCGGGTTGGCGATCGCAGTGTGGCGTGAGCCGAGATGGTATGCGGAAAAGACGCTGCTGCCCATCTTCCGGTTTATGGATCCCTTAGTCGCCTTTTACGACACCCACGGGAAGAGATGGGGTTTATTAAGTTAAAACGAATTACCTTGTTTCTTTTATTTGAAGTAGGTAGTTGTTTGATTTTATAATTTTTTAACATGTTGTCGCAAATAAATATGATTGATTTTAGAAATTTTAATGAGTCTATTTTATCTAATTGCAAAATAGTGTCCTACCACGTAAAACCCTATTTTATTTGACTTTATAACTTTTCGAACAATATTCGAATATTCGAATATCTCAGGCAAAAATATTCGAATATTCGAATACCAAAATTTTCGAATATTTGCATGCCCTACTTCGAGTATTAAGTTGCTGTTTCAGTTTTGTAAGTTCATTTTTTCCGAAATAATTGTGATGTTTATGGCTTTTACACCACTGTGCTAAATATGCAAACAACAGACACTGAGAAAGCACTATTTACTGAATTTCTACATGACCAGTGCTACTTTGACAATAAGTAATTGTTTTATATAAATTATCCCTTAAAATATTTTTGAACTAATCGGCATTTTCATAAGTAAAACCTAATACAAAAGAAACAACAGTTGCAGAGACATGTGAAAATGTGAACATAATAGTAATAAAATGTTTTCAACTCTGATGTCAATATCTACGCTCTTTTCAAATTGACATTGTATCAAGCACTGGAGCTGCTAAACCAAGACACCTTCATGCATGAGACATCCATTTGTTTTCATCATTCAGTAAGCGAGTCAACAAACGCAGCTAGTGCCGTAGTATCCACGTGTGGAGGAAGCTGTCGCCCGCCAGCGTTGACACGCCGTTATGTTGTGCGCGTACGCGTATACAATCGGCAACATTTTAAGAGCCCCCGCATGACATTGCATGCAACGCCTCTCCAACGCTGCCCGTACGCATTGTGGGCAAGCAATGAGTCAACACATTGTATTGATTGCCCTCCGAAGATACTTCTTTTATGGCGCAACTGTTCTCGGTGCAATTAGCCTCATCTTTGTTTAACGCCTCTGAGCTTTCAATTATGTGCCATTGAACATCCTACTTTTTATGTTACTTAAATACACAGTTATTGGAAAAATCATTGTCTTTATAGCCAGATACTTATAAGTAAATATTACGATTCAATGTTTGGCCTTATTTTCTGTTTTCATTGTTTTCAGCATTAGCTTGCGTGATTTCCCTGATGTTTGTAACACGTAATCAATATTTAGGTATTTCCTAGTACTCTTACATTATTGTTACAATGTTACATGCTTGTAACAAGGTTGAACTATATAAATGTTCGAATAAATATTAAAATCTGACCATGCTACGTATTCATTGCCTTGATTAGGGCGAAGCTTTTGCAAAATAAGTAATATTTTTTAAACAGAGGGAAATTAATAGCGTTATCGTTCCTAAATCGCTATAATGACACGGAAATACGTTGACAATGTGAGCTACTCAATTAAGCGCTGGAAAGGAGTAGTAATTAAACTTAGAAAGTGGTGTAGAATCTGGTATGGCACGAGATTGGATAATTTCTAAGCTGACCAATGGGGACGCGGAAGGTTTCTGAAGAACAAGACTGATGTGGTTTATAATATTATATTCTTTCAAATCCGTAAATGTGTATGTTTATATGTAATCTTTCTTACTGAAACAGCTGTTTCTTTTTTATTTAACTGAATATGGGCGATACTTGCCCCGTGGACTGTTTAGGGAGTTTTCCCTCAAATAATCATAATAGATACGTTATCTACGAGGGTGAAGCCACGGGCAAAAGTCAGTGAAATTATAAGAATATTAATCATTCCAAAAAACACTGATAATTAGCGGTATCTTTATTCTCTGATAATGACAAATATTTTGAGAAAGATGTCGCCACCTGCACAGACGGATCTCTGCAAACTAACCCAATTTCCGCCACTCGGCATGCCAAACAATATAAAATTCTTACCTATATCAATCTGATAAGGCTCAAGACAAGCTCGACGTAACTATTTAGGTGTTCTATTTAATTAGCTTGCGCAACGTGATATGTATAACCAAAATGAAAAAGTTTACTAGATTTTTTTTACTGTCTACGATTTGTACTTGTTTGGTGAACTGCTTAGACAGGATGAGACGAAACCTGACTCTTTTTAGGTTACGTAACAGGATACTCTGAGATTATCGGTCAACGCACTTTACACGCGTTAGTTATTAATGTAGTTTAGAAAGTCCTTCAGTTTCTTGAGCAGTTTACTTGATAACTAAATATTTTATAAATACCATCTGACATGTACCTTATTTATTAGCAAATAAATAATCTGAATCTCAATAACAACACAGCGCAAAGAACCTTTTTTTTAGTAGTTATATTATAAATTTGAGCTACACTACACCATGTAATGCAATAAAAGAAGATTTTCTGAAATTATAATAAAATTTTCAACTCTATATATAATTTGTATGGAACGTAGTTTATTTAGATTTTCCCGGAATAATTAACTACATAGTAAAGTAGGCCATATAAAGAAATATGTAGTTAACATACAGTTTCATTAAAAAATTTAGGGTCATTTTTAAGAAAAAAAAATAACAAAGATAGTTGGTTTGTATATGGGAGGTATCTCAATAAGATTTGTTTTTGTATCCATAAAATATAGATATACTGCATCAAGTCATTTTTGAGATTTTTTTTTTACCATTATGGCAAACCTAAAAAATGCATAATATTTTTTTTATGTGATAGGTGGCAAACGAGCAAACGGAAAGAAATAAAGAAAATGGCTTAAGATATATACAGGATGATTGGTAATTCGACGTGATCCTTCAAAGGGATTATACTAGAGGTCATTTGCAACAAATTGAGTCCAGTTAACCAGGGGTCAAAAATGTATGGTTAAAGAGTTATTACGGTTTTTCGATTTTTTTTAAATTGTCTGCCTTGTTACCAAAAACAATGAATTATGAAAACTACACGGTAAAAAATAAATTGATACTTTTTTAAAAGCTAAGAAACTAGCGCTCGTTTAAAAAAATAAACCTTGCCCAAAACTCACATAGTTTTAAAAATAAAGGGTCTTAAGTTGTATAAAATTTTTATTTTTTATTAATGTTCCATTAATGCTTGAGTATTACTAGAAAAAAATGTAGTCAACTTGGCGTACAAATTAAAGACAAAAGTTCCTTGTTTTATAAGCTTTCTAAAAAGGTAGAAATGTTAGCAGCTTTTGTGCGGGATCGAAAAAAAAATCAATTAACCTAACAAGTAACAGTTTTCATATCATATCCTGCACGGTTTCGCCCGCTCTTTTACTCGTGTGACGTGTCGTGCGTGACTCGTGAGCTTAACATAAGCCTAAAATGGTACCAATTGCTTAACGTGTCTTGCGAAGCACGGAAACAGTCGAGATAAATGCCACTAACGGTCAAACCCATCCAGGTTATGACCGTGTTTGTAGTCAGTTAACCTACCTGATCGACAGACCACGCAAACCACACTGAGCCACGACCGCTTCTAACTTTAGTGCTGCAGAGGCGTCTAAAAACCCGCCATATAAAAATTAAAAGTGTTTAAACGTAGTTTAGTCAATTAACAAGGATATTAACTATTATTTATCGAATACTGTGAGTTTTATCTCCGCGCGAACTAACCATCTGGTTGGAAATTGTACGAGTTCGCGTCCACAAATTGTCGCGAAGATTGCCGGAAATTATTGAATCATGTTAAGCTCACGAGTCACGCACACGGCACGAGTAAAAGAGCGGGCGGCACCGTGCAGGGTATGTATAGAAAAAATCTCTTACTTGTTAGGTTAATTGTTTTTTTCGATCCCGTACAAAAGTTGATAACATTTGTACCTTTTTAGAAAGCTTAGGTAAAAGGAATTTTTGTCTTTAATTTGTACGCCAAGGTAACTACATTTTTTTCTAGTAGTACTCAAGTATTTATGGAACATTAATAAAAAATAATAATTTTATGCAACTTAAGACCCTTTATTTTTGAAACTATGTGAGTTTTGGGCAAGGTTTTTTTTGAACGAGCGCTAGTTTCTTAGCTTTTAAAAAAGTATTAATTTTATGTTTATAGTGTAGTGATTTTTTCATAATTAATTGTTTTTGGTAACAAGGCAGAAAATTTCAAAAAAATCGCTTAACCGTAATAACCATCCATTTGTGACCCTGGTTAACTCGACTTAATTTGTTGCAAATGACCTCTAGTATAACCTCTTTGAAGGATCACGTCGAATTACCAATCACCCTGTATATATACCAATCAGGGTGATTGGTATATATACAGGGTGATTGGTATATATACAGGGTGATTTCTTTGGTGTATTTTTTTAAAATATTGCTCATAGCCCAAATTTCATGCAAATCCTTTAGGGTCAATCAAATTTTTTTAGGGTCAATCAAACAGACCCCACAGAAACACGGAACTTCTTTTTGCCTTGTAATAAAAATACTAAATTGCAAATGTGGAACACTCACTGAAAAAACCCCTACCAAATCTTCAGTGGAGATGCTAAGTTGAATATCAACTAAGTCAGTGGAAAAGAAAATAGCGAATGCTAAGACATTAATACTATAGTATTATTATTAATAAAAAAAAAAATCATAGTTTTTATTAGTATTTAAATTAGAAATAAGAAAATAAGTATGTATAAACTATTCATTTATGAAAGCATGTTACTTTTTTAGATAGCGAATAAGTTTGGCAAATAAAAGGCTTATTATTATTATTATTATTATTATTATATATTATTATTATTACCTAAAACTTCCCAATTATCTTGTTAACATCCCATATTGTCCCCACTGCAGGGGCAAGGGTCTCTTCCCAAACTGCGGGAAGATTAGGCTATAGAGTATGCTCCACAAATGGCGGCCAAGTCTGGATTGGTGGAGGTTGTGGGGGTACTCAACCATCCTCATCCTCAAACATTATGCACACATTCATTACAGGCTACATTCATAGGTAGAAGCTTCCTTACTTCCATTATACAGTACGAGTCTTTATAAAGTGCACATATGAAAGGGGGTGAAATAAGAGCCAAATTTATTGCCCAGAAAATATAAAAAAAAAAAGTAAAAAAATATATTTTGTGGACGTTTATTGTTTTTAAATAATATCTGCTGTCCCAAAGTAAACAAAACATTGTAATTTTTAAATTAAGCAAGCTAGAATGTTAAACAAAAAAAGTGAGGACTGGCAGTAGATGGCCGTGCCACAGAAATAAAAAAATACACAAAACGAAGACTAAGAAAACCCAAAACTAGCATTTAGAGTAACAGTGTAAAAAATAGTGTATCTGGAATACTACTGTTTATTCATAGCAAACGTTGTGTGTAGGTTAGAAAACTGGGGTTTTTATTATTTGAAAGCTTAACTAATGTCAAATATCTTAAAGTAATAAAAAATAGGGTTAATAGATGTTATTTAGTTTTTTTTGCAATTAAACACAAAAAAGGAAAAGTTTTCTGTAAAAAAATGCTTATATTTAATTGATGGTGTTTATCTTCTGTGTAATTTATTTTTCAGTAGCACGGCCATCTACTACCAATCCTTACTTTTTTTGTATAACTTTCTAACCTACTTATTTTAAAAGTTACAATGTTTTGTTTACTTGGAAACAGCAGATGCTATTTAAAAAAATAAACATCCATAAATTATTATTTTTTGCTTCTACTGCGTAATTTGCCACCAAAATTGTTTAAAGTTTAGGAAACATCTTGGTACAATATTTACAAAAAAAAGACAAAAGGACAGAATTTGGAAAAAATCAAGCATAAAGGATATGTACGAGTATTTACAAAAATAAAATATGTATGTACATATTACTACGAGTATTCAGGGTGATAAAAAAAATGCATTTGAGATTTTAAGGGGTTACTCAGAATCAAGTATAGAATAAAGGAAAAATATAAAAAAAACCTGATCCACAACTTCTTTTCAGTTTCCTATACAAATTCTTGATTCACTAATAACCCCTTAAAATCTCAAATGCACTTTTTTTGACACCCTGAATACTCGTAGTACATATGTACATACATATTTTATTTTTGTAATTGTATATTTCTGTATATATTTTTAAAATATTTATTAAGATACTTGTAGCTACTTTGTCTAGCCGAAACTTTGTAAACCATGTCCACAGTTTCATAGGAATGGAGGGTTAAATAAAACGAAATATAAAGAAAAAATTAAATAAGTAGTATTTTCTAGTCTGAGAAGAAAAATAAGTAATGTGTCGATGAAAGTTATTGTTACTGTCGTGCTATATCTAATGGATTTGTCTGTTAATTGTAATAAATAAGTATTTTAAGTGTTTCTTCTTAATAAAACCATTGCCACCACCAGCACCTGCCCAAGCTCTTTTCTTGTCATCAAGCATTTTCCTATTTCTGAATGATGTCTACTAGACATATTAAACGTTGCACTTAGCCTTAACTACAACTAATTATTATTACTTAAAATACAGAAATATAATTTCCAACAGGGCTTCACTCCACATGAGGCATATAAATATTTTGTGTGTTCCTTTGAAGTAACTTAGTCATAATTTTTATGTAACTTACAAACCCTTACCACACACACAATATATACTTTTTTACTAACTTATTTTAGGTATAAGTAGGTAACTATTTGGAAGGGTTTACTCACCGGCGACGACAGGCAGGTGAATGAACGCTCTCTAACTTTTTCACAAAACTTCCTAATATCAAAACGCACAAAATAATAAAGAGTTGGTATCTTTACTTTGTTTTTATCAGCTGTGTCGCCACTTAAAATAGATAGCAACAAAACGAAATCAGTATATAAGAAATGCGTCAACTCGCTCCAGCTCCAGATTCCAAACCACAAACTTGCCCAGTGTTGCCAACTGTGTGAAGTACAATATTTTTCCACTGATGGACAGGGGACGGGCACGCACGACTATAGATAGGTTTCTACGCGGGTTTTTAGGGCAGATTGAATAAGTGTCCAGTAAATGCCCATTTCTGCCTGAGTTTAAACCCAAACGCTGGGCAGGGCTGGGCAGAAATCCCTTCTTTTAGTTTTATTTTTAACTCAATTAGACACTAATTAAGCAATCTGTTAATGTACATTCCTTCTTGTAGGAACAAAATATTACTCAGTGTGACATTAAAATATTTTAAATATAAGAAAGAATAAATAACTTTATTTCTGGGGCAACACATAGTTTTGGAGCGTTCCTGTGTTTGTATAGTAGATTTTGAATATAGCACACGAGTGTTTTGCTTTATTGTTTTTAAAGAAATTTGAATGAGGTGATTTTGTGGACTGAAGGGCACTGATTTCGCCTTTAAAATCAAAAAACCTTTGCTTAAAAGTACCTACCGTATTACCAAATCGGTAAATATCCGTCTAAATGTTTCTGCCCAGCCTTTGGGCATTTATTTGGCGTTAAACCCGTTTCTGCCCAAAGTGCCCGGGTTTAAACCTTTTCTGCCTTTTGGGTTTAAACCCTCGACCCATCTATAGATAGAGCCTGCGCGCACTGCGGCAGCAACCGGTGCGGTTGGCTCCCGCACAAATCTGTGTTGTATTAACCCAAAAAGGTTTATATATCGAAAATAGCAATCACATAGAACGCTTCCATGAAAAAGTGAAGTAAAGCAAAGAAATTGTATGTATATCACATCATACTTCACACTATAACACTAATATCACATTACATTACACTAATATTACGTACACTATACATACACTTACATACATACACTAATGTACATACATATAAATAATATTATAAATGCGAAAGTATGGATGTTTGTTTATTTGTTTGTTTGTTTGTTTGTTCCGCTTTCACGCTGAAACTACTGAACGGATTGGAATGAAATTTGGTAGGTAGATAGATAAAATACTCGGTTAACACATAGGATACATTTTATCCAGGAAAACTGGAAGTTTCCCGGAAGAATGGCTAAAATGTGAAATATTTACTTTACCACGTTTGTGCCACTTTCACGCTGAAACTACTGAACGAATAGGGATAAAAATCGGTTGGTAGATAGTCAAAGCACCCTGTTAACACATACGATACTTTTGTAGCCGACAAAATTGAAAGTTCCCGGAGGAATGGGTAAAAAGTGAAATATTAACTTTATCACGTTTGTGCCACTTTCACGCTGAAACCACTGAACGAATTAAGATTAAATTTGGTAGGTAGATAGACAAAGCACTCGGTTAACACATAGGAAACTTTTTATCCCGGGAAACTTGAACGTTTCCGGAGGAATAGGTAAAAAGTGAAATATTTATTTTATTACGTTTGTGCCACTTTCACGCCGAAACTACTAAATGATTGGGATGAAATTTGGTAGGTAGATAGATAAAGTATTTCTTTAACGAATAGAATATTTTTTATTCCGGAAAAATTGAAGGTTCTCGGAGGAATGGCTAAAAAGTGATATATTTACTTTATCACGTTTGTGCCATTTTCACACCGAAACTACTGAACATATTAGGATGAAATTTGGTTGATAGATACACAAAGCACTCGGTTAACATATCGAATACTTTTATCTTGGAAAACTTGAATGTTCCCTGAGGAATGGCTAAAAAGTGAAATATTTACTTTATCACGTTTGTACCACTTTCACGCCGAAATTTTTGAACGCATTGGGATGAAATTTGGTAGATAGATAGTTAAAGCACTCGGTTAACATATATAATACTTTTTATCTCAAAAAACTTGAAGGTTCCCGGAGGAATGGCTAAAAAGTGAAACTTACTCGTTCGTTTAGTGAAAAGTGAACTTTATAACGTTTGTGCCACTTTCACGCCGAAACTACTGAATGGATTTCGATGAAATTTGGTAAGTAGATAGATATAGGATACTTTTTATCCCAAAAAACTTGAGGGTTCCCGTAGGAGTGGCTAAAAAGTAAAATTTGTACTTTATCACGTTTATGCCACTTTCACGCCGAAACAAATTTGGATTAAATTTGGTAAGTAGATAGATAAAGCATTGGGCTAACACACTATAGGATACTTTTTATCCCAACAAGCTTGAAGGTTAAATAACAGACAATCATTGCTCAGTGCGGCTGATCGACGCGACCACGCAGGTTGCTCGGTTTTATGGTTGAAAATTCATACATGACACCTTTTGTTTGGGACTGGACGACCAGTAATATGATATTAACATATAACATTTCCATGCCATCCTCAAGAACCGTCACAAATACAATATACACGCGGGCGGAGCCGCGGGCAACAGCTAGTCTACTATAAAACTAGAATGTTTACTGTCGAAATCCTGACAACAAAAATATGACCTTTCAACATTTCAACGCTATACGCTAGGTTTTACATTAATTCATAAAAAATGCTATAAACTAAAAGAGTGAGACCCTAGTCGACTTGGAATAAAATAGTATATTTTTTGGGAATTCTTCTATTATTTATCAATAAGTAATACAATAATTATTACGGGGAACAAACTTGTTCACGGCCCTGGTCATAAGGTTAAGGTGTTACCGGCTCGTACAGTGGGAGCAAACTGTAGAGGCAGACATTTCTCCTGCTTGTTTATTTTCTCACGTGACCCATGCACATGCAGTGACAGCTTAATTTTAATAAATAATGTACGTTTTAATTATACATGTACCGGGTAATGGATTTGCCGGGTACCCGGCGGTCCAATCAGCCGGGTAGCCGGGTACCCGGCGTCGCGTACCCGGCAATGAAACACGTCACGATCACGTTTTAAATCATTACCTAAACTTTGCCAGAGCTCCAAGGGATTATTATTATTTCGAGGTAAAGGGGTATAAGACCAAAGGAGGGCGCTATTGGATCACTGTGACCTGGGTAGATCTATTGTGATCACTGCCCCTGTTATGTTATATCCTCAAGGCCAATAGTTCTAATGAACCCCATACAAAATTGTCGGTTCAGTTGATCAATCAGTATGCGGACTCCAAAACCGTGGTCAATTTTTTTTTCAGATATTTCAAAACCCTATATATTTAAGTGTTGGGCAGAAAATAGAGGTCACAATCCTATACTTCGTAACCTGGCGGCCCGCCCGCTACCTTTCCCCACCAAGTAGCTCAGTATACAGCGAGCGTCTTTTCGAAAGCAGCTAAAAAACTCGTATTTTTACACCATAACTTACCAACTACAAACCTACAATACTAAATGAGATTGAAATATGAACGATAGTTACATAAATGTACCTATACTTTTAACTTCAAAATAACGTGTTTTAGCGGAGCCGGGTACCCGGCGCTATTACCCGGTACCCGGCCGGATCCTTAAAAAAGTGCCGGATCCGCCGGGTACCGGATCCAAACCGGGTACCCGGTACATGTCTAGTTTTAATTTTGTATTTACTATTTTAGCTCAAAAGTAGTTGGTTTTTTTTTATATGATAGGTGGCAAACGAGCAGACGGATCACCTGATGGTAAGCGATTACCGCCGCCCATAGATACCTGCAACACCAGAGGAGTCACAAGTGCGTTGCCGACCTTTGAAATGGGATGGGGGATGGGGGAATTGGGAGGAGGGGGGGGGGGAAGTTGGGCTTCCGGTACCCTCACTCACTCGGCGAAACATGACGCAAGCGTTGCTTCACGCCGGTTTTCTGTGAGGCGGTGGTATCACTAAGGTCGAGCCGGCCCATTCGTGCCGAAGAATGGCTCTCCCACGGTGTAAAAAAGCGTGCGTGGCCTTGTGGCCTTATAGCATTTATCTTTTACGTTATTTATATTTTCTAAGATAGTATTAGTGATATCGATAGAGATGCGCCGAATGTGTATTCAACCGAATACGAATATTCGGCCGAATATTCGGTCCGAAATGTACCAAAGTCAAAGTCAAAATATTTATTTGCGAAATAAACCAATAAGGCATGTTAATACAATATAAAATGACATTCCTTAAATAACACAATTAAAACATAATAATAATAATTCATCTAAAATAAAAACTATTAAAAGTAATACATTTTCATTTCTAAATAAAATTAAAAATACTATATTAATAAATAAAATTAAAAATAATAACAAATTGTAGAAAATAAACACGGTTAAGGGTAACATATTATTAATTTTAAATATAACCCATCTAGATAACATCATTACAACAACAAAAACAATAACATTACAAATTGTCAAAATTAAATTGTTTTTTGCCAAAAATTCGTTAACACTATACTATACTATAATTAGGAAATCCAAAGGTTTCTTTTAAATTCTACGAGGCTATCAGTATCTTTCAGATCATCAGTTAGGTTATTAAATATTTTAATGGCTATAAAGTTTATGTTACTTTGGTAGTTAGCAAAATGACTAGAGGGTATTTGGAGCATATTCTTTTATCTTAAATTTCTAGGTATGTCACTTCGCGTTGAGTAATCACTTTTGTTATTAAATACATAAATGCAAATACAATATAAATACAGTGAGACAACAGTAAATATTTCATTCTTTACAAACAATATTCTATGTGTGTCATGAATGAAGCTACACTTTTCAATACGCCTTAAAGCCCATTTTTTTTAAAAGTAAAACAGAGTTTATTAAGCAACCATTGCCCCACACCTCTACACAATATCTTGTAATACTTTCAAAATAAGAGTAGTATACAGTTTTCAAAATAGCTTTATCAGTAAATTTGGAAAAAGTCTTAAGAGCATAACAAGCACTCGCCAGTCTGTCATTAATCTTTTTTGTCTGGTTATGCCATCTCAGATATGGATCAAGATCTACCCCTAAGAAACGTATACAATCTGATTTATCAATAGGTAGGTTACAGTGAAAATCAGGACTGTTCACATGACGCCTAAATATCATGTAAAAACTCTTGCTACAATTCATTTTTAATCCATTAGCGTTAAACCATTGTGCAAGTTCCTCCCAACATTGGTTCATTATTGCATTAATTAAAGTATAAGAAGCAGCCTGAAGAATTATGCTCGTGTCATCGGCGTATTAGTACCGAACCGAACATTCGACCGAATTATTCGGTTCATTTATGACGCAGTAAATAGTCTACGAGATTAAGCCCCCTTGTTCCACTAATATTTACACAAACCGGAAACTAAACAGGCGTGTCCATCCAATCAAATGTTAATGAAATGCAAATGAAAATTAGAAACAGAACTAAAGCACAGATTTGCAAACATTCAGGAGGACAAATACTATACACTGGCTACATTGTTGTATCCCAGATTCCTATTTAAGCCAGAATGTTCTTATTTATAATTAAAAGAAAAATAAATACTTTACAAAACTTCTTCATTTTAGCTACTGGTTAATTTTATTATTCAAAACCAGTACCAGTACCAGCGACTAAACATACAGATCTCCAAGTCCTTGACTCGCGAAACACGCCAATGTAATACTAATCCCATTAAAGAGGATATCGACCGCAATAAAGGGTCAAAAGTATTTGCAAGAGATCTGTTTGTTGGTCAAAGCCAACTGATAAAGCTGAAGACTGAGGATAGCTGAGTCGTGTCGTCCAATTCTAAGCTGTTGGAAGAGGATTATAAGTTCTTCGGACAATTATACACGACCACACACTTACCTGTCAGTAATTTGACTAAAGGCCCGAGAGCCAAATTGACCCGACACTATACTGAAGATATACCGGACGTCAGCCTTTACGAGATAAGATTGGCTCTGAAACAGCTTAAGAACGACAAGGCTCCGGGTGATGATGGAATTACCGTTGAGCTTCTGAAAGCAGGTAGAAAACCGGTACTTCAGGCTCTTCGGAAGCTGTTTAATTCCGTCATGATTGAGGGATAAACGCCTACAGCATGGCACAGGAGTGTGGTGGTGCTCTTTTTAAAAAAGAGCGATAAGACCCTGCTGAAGAAGTATAGACTTATCTCACTTCTGAGCCATGTCTACGAGCTGTTTTCTAGAGTTATTACGAATCGTCTCGCACGCAGATTTGACGACTTCCAGCCTCCTGAACAAGCCGGTTTCCGAAAAGGCTTCAGTACCATAGACCACATACATACGCTGCGGCAGATTATACAGAAAACCGAAGAGTATAAATGGTCACTATGCTTGGAGTTTGTGAACTATGAGAAAGCCTTTGATTCAATTGAGACCTGGGCTGTGTTATGTGTTACAGTCTCTCCAACGGTGCCAAATCGACTATGCATATATCGAAGTATTGAACTATGTGTATGAAAATACCACCATGTCGGTTTTACAATTGAGGGTAAAAAAACTCCGAAACTGTTGACAGTTGCCTCTGGAAGAAGTTTTCAAGCTTCTGGACTAGAGAGGACTCGGCATTAACATCATCAGCTAGTACATCACTCAACTTCGATTCGCTGACGATATCTTGGTCATGGCCGAGACCTTGGAAGACCTAGGTCAACCAACAAGTGGGTCTTAAAATTAACATGGACAAGACGAAAATTATGTCAAATGTATTACACCCACTCCTCTGAAGTTGGAGACTGTACACTAGAAGTTTTTGTCGAATATGTATACCTAGGACAAACACTCCAGTTAGGTAGGTTAGGTAGGTCCAACGTCCAACCATGGTACGATACATACTGAGACAGTAAGATGTCTTAAGACATATCTGCCGTGGGGGCACGTTTGCGACATAGAATAGTCTTCTGGAGATATAACATTTCACAACTGTGGAGGTGCGCGCATTGCAGTTGTTCAACCGCATGCGGCAAAAAAATCTGTGATTTGCCACAGATTTGTTGTGGTGTGGCGCCGCATGGTTTTTTTGCATCCTATGAACTTGTGTTAAACCCCTCGTACCGCGGCAGAAAAACCGGAGCGCGCCGCAGTCAGTAGTGCTCGAGCAGCCACGAGAGGATGTCGTTGCCGAGCGCTCCGTCCACCGACGCGGTGTCCCAAGCGGTCGCCGATGTAAATTTTGACGCACTGATCGTGGAAATACAAAGTCGAACCGTACTTTGGGATAAAAGTACTAAAGGATATGCAGATGAGGTTTAAATCAAAGTTGTCTCATTGCTGTTAATCGATGAAACCAGTACTGCTTGCGTTTCTGTTTTCTTGCCGTTATTATCAAATAAATGCAAATTCGGAGTCTGGTTTTGTAGTCCATGCTGTTCGATCTTCCGCTACCAAAGCTGAGATACGAATAGCAAAACTTGCGGCTGTTTAGCCGCAGTGCGCGCGCCAAATTTTGCCGTACTGGTTTTAAAACCGCAACCGCAGTGCGCGCTAGGCCTAACACTCCATCTATTGGTTTCTTTGTCTAAGACTAAGATCAAAAAAAGTAGACCGATGATAGCAAACGACGACGTTACCAGCTCTTTCTAACAAGAACGCCGGCGATAGTTTTGTCTCTTTCTCGCGAAACTTCATAAAGATAACACTCCATCTATCGTGATCAGGGCCCCGATCGCGCTAATTTCAATAGGTTTTACCTTACCAACGAAGCGTTTTTGGTTTTGGATTAGATTTTGTTCAGCTGATGTAAAAAATGGTATCGCGGTATTTTTTCTCAACGATTTAATCGTTGACGTTACCAAACCAAATCAAAACTTGTACCGAACTCAGATCGTTTAGAGCTTACCACTAGTATACAAAAATATTAGGTGTTATTTTCCCAATCGATGATCGATTATGCACTTCGCGAAGCGCGCAGCACTATTCATATGTCAAATTGTTGTCAAAATGTAGTGTCTGCTCATTGTTATTAAAGGAAAAACGCAAAACAATGTGAAGAAATGCATATATAAACTGCAAGTAGTAGTTTTCTGAAATAATTTATAAATATGGACAGTGCAGCTATTATTAGTGCAGTATATGTGTTATTTTCTATGCTTTTAAGGTGGATGGAGGCCCGACACGGCTACGTGCACCCTAGAACAGCTGCAGCTGTTGGTCGAGTTTTGCAAGGCCAATAAAAAGGCCAATAAGTAAGCGCCGCTGTAGTGTCTTTGGTGATCATGCTGAGGCTGGATGTGCACATCACATGATAACAGCTGTCTCCAACTGGCAGACAGTATGTTCAGTTTGCATAGAAGGACAAGACCATCAAAATTCGAAACATGTAAACAAACAGTACCAATACAATAATAAATAATAATATTGTGTAAGGAACTAGGTATTTTTTATTTTACCACCACTGCTTACAGTCTTTTTCACATCCAGACTGTATGTGGGGTTTCAACTCCTAACCCACTAAAGGCTTGTCCTGCAGACCATATAGTTTTTTAACCATACAGTCTCTCAAGACCAATGTCTTTGACTAGTGTGAAACTGAGGCATGGCCACTTACAATGGGTCTCATAAACAGATTCAAGGACAACCAAAGGGTGTTGGAGTATGCCGTGTTTGGAGTTTCCTATGTGATCGAATTAGAAATAATATAGGTAGGTAATAATAATATCCCGGATAAATCATGCACAATCCTCTGGCCCCAAACTAATGGAAACCAGAGACTAGATTGATATACATACACATTTAGATTTAAATACATTCCGGGGCCCTGCTCATCGAAGAAATGTTAGCCCTAGATGGGGATCAAACCCACTAGTCTCGGATCAGTAGTCAAGTGCGCTAACCACTGAGCCACCGAGTCACTTAAATGAAGTCATACACAGGAGAACTACTAGTAACTGCCGAAGCTCATAGAACTGCTAAACTGAAGCAGCAGTAGGCGGAGCACACAGCTTGCAGAACAACCTCTCAGTGGTGAACCGATGACCTGATGAAAGGTGAGGGCAGCGCAGGACCAGTCAGAGTGGAAATCCTTTTAGATATATACTCTTTATTTATTGCACACAAAATACAATTTTATTAATAAAAAATAATGGGTGGGCTTATCGCTGAGAGCGATTTTTTCCAGACAACTCGAGGACACAGAGACAAAACAAAGTACAGGTAGGCCTTTGTTTAGCAGTGGACGTACTTATGGACCTACTTTGTTTGGCAGTGATGATTATGAAGTAATCTTCTAAAATGAGCATTTATTTTGCCGGTTGTTACCCTGCTTTGTCCCATCTACCTTGTGGCATCTTTTCAAATATGAGATAAAAATTGAGCTTTATGATTATTAATCACTTCCATGGCATAGTATCTAAGCCACTTGCTCCTCTTCAAGAGGTCAGGGGTTCGAGTCCCAGCCTATTGGATGTTTTATTGGTAGAAAGTTTATGCGTATTGTATCCTTAGAGGCTGTTGGGTATACCCTTAGGGGCGCTATAATACGCCTTGAAACGCATAAAAACAAAGAATTTTTTAAATCTTTTTTAGGCTCGGAACAAAACGGCTATATTTTATATGCTTTAGTAATATAATATTTCAAAATTGTTTGTAAGTTATATATAAGTTTAAACAAGTCGTGTTTGTGACTTTTGCTCCTGCTTTGACATTTTTACCTACAATTCCTGTTAACATATAAGGTTGACTGGAAGAGATCCCGTAAGGGATAAGTCCGCCATTGTATATAACTCCTGTTAAAGTTTTGTACATATTTTATTTTATCAATAAAGAGTTTACAAACAAACAAACAAACGGCGACATTTTATTTTGTTCGCAACCCCCCCCCCCCTTTTTTATTATTTTATCTAATAGGGGTCACTTAGGGGACCATTTTCGGTCATGTGAAGTTTTTTCGTAGGATCAACCGTTTTCGAGAAAAACGGGTCCGAAGTTGTGCGTTTATAAAGGGGCCAGGAAATTTTCGACAAACGGTATTAAGGGGATAAAGGGGCGCCCCGGCGGCGGCACAAAGGGAAGGTTAAGGGAGTGCCCTAGAGGTCCCAAGGGGGCGCCATGGGGATGTAAAGGGGGCGCCCTAGGAGTGCCGAGGGGGCGCCCCGCGGGTGCCAAGTGGATGTTAAGAAGGCGCCCTAGGAGCGTTAAGGGGGAGTTAAAGGGGCACCAAGGGGATGTTAAGGGAGGGCCTTAGAAGCGCCAAGGGGATGTTAAGGGGGCGCCCCGGGGCGCAAAGGGTATGTTAAAGGGGCGCACTAGGAGAGTCAAGGAGGCGCCCCGGGGGCGCAGAAGTGGGTGCAGCGAAAACTGTCGTATAAAAACATTACTGCCCAAGCTCCCCTTCATCGCATCCCACCATCAGAGCAGGGGGTTATTCTGACACCGCAGCCGATACAGGGGCCCCGGAGTGTGCAGCGTAAATTATCTCAATATCCCGGCGCTCCTAGGGTGCCCCCTTAACATCCCTTTAGCGCCCCGGTGGCGCTCCTAGAGCGCCCCCTTAACATCCCCCCTTTTGCGCCCCCGGGGCGCCCCCTTGGCTCTCCTAGTGCACCCATTAACATAGCCTTTGCGCCCCCTTGGCTCTCCTAGGGTGCCCCCTTAACATCCCCTTGGCGCCCCTGGGGCGTCTCATTAACTCCCCCTTAACGCCCCCTTGGCGTTCTAGGGCGGCCCCTTAACATTATCTTGGCTGTCCTAGTGCATCCTCTTAACATACCCTTTGGGCCTCGGGGCGCCCCTTGGCTTTCCTAGGGCGCCCCCTTAACATCCTCTTGGCACCCCCTTAACTCCCCCTTGGTGCGCCTAGGGCGCCCCCTTAACATCCCCTTTGCGCCCCAGGGGCGCCCCCTTGGCGCTCCTTGGCGCTCCCGGGGCGCCCCCTTCATACATTAATACTGTTTGTAGAAATTTTCCCTGGCTCCTTTATAAACGTGCACCTTTGGACCCGTTTTTACGTAAACGGTTGATCCTACGAAGAAACTTCACATGACCAAAAATGTTCCCCTTAGTGACCCCTACTCGATAAAACAATAAAAAGGGGGGGTTGCGAACCAAAAAAAATCTCGCCGAAATTTTTCTAAGTCCCTGGCCTATAGAGCCCCTAAGGGTACACCCCAATCCCATTGCGTTGGCGCTTTTTTATAAGCTCGCTTCCATCCATCCTTGGCATCATCATCACTTATCATCAGTTGAGATGATGCCAAGGGCTAACCAAGTGTGGAAGTGTGTGAAGTGTGAATAAAAATACGAAAAAACAAAAGATTTTTCAATGCGTTAGCTCAGCTTCTATACGTAAAAGTTCCTTGGCACTAACTTTTTCAGAAACGTTCGTTTGATAGCGGAAAACACGTTCCCAACGAAACGTTTTTGTTTTTAAACGTTGTCAAAGAATAGCGCGATACCATAGAATACATACAGTTCGATCGATCGCTACACCAACACATTTTCCGATAAAAATCTAATTCGTTACCGTTAAATTTGTTAGCGCGATACAAAAAGTGCGTAACGTAACGTTTATGGTCGAGGTTTTGTTTTGGTATTTCCGTTTAAAATTAGCGCGATCGGGGCCCTGGCATTGCTGGAGTGCGTTCCACAAGAGTACGCTTGACAGCAACCGTTCACTCTGAGAACAGGATAGCATAATATAAATCGCCTAAGTGTGATAGAGAAGGTACGAAACGGTTGCTTGCTGCTACCAAGTGCACCGTTGCGTTGGATTTGGATGGAACCCAGCGTTGCCGGCGCGGACTTTTTGTTCCGATTTCGGAACTTTTGAGTTTTCAGCGGAACTTTTGCGGAACTTAATGATCATCGGAACTTTTAGTGATAAATAAAGCTCACACTGAAGGATTCAAAACTTCCAAATTCTCTTGACCGGTGTTAGACGTTGCTAAAAACGAGAAAACGGACGCTAATTTGAAAATTTTCTTCGGGCTCGCTTCGCTCGCCCACTTTTAGATTTCAGTGTTCCAACCCCTGTGTATCAGGACATTTTTCGCCACGCGCGAGACTCCCTCGCAGTCACCCTCGGCCCCCAGCCATCGGCTCTCTCCGGTGGGAAAGTTCTGCCTGCCAAAAGAGCATCTTCTCAGTCATTATAGCGTGACTTGCTCATGACGACCCAATTAAGAAACATTGATTTCTTGGCGGAGGGAATGCTCCGTTGGATGGCAGCGTACATGCGCATCCATGAGGAGTGACTCGGTGAGAGAGCCGACCTGTGCGGCCGGAGGACGTCGCGGCGATCAAGCTGGGGTGGCCTAGTCGCATTGATCCCTGTCACTCCTCCACACACGATGAAAGCGCGACGAGGAGGAAGACGAGACGTGATCACGGCCAAGCGCTTTTTCTTGGAGCTGCTCCATGAGCCCGTCCCCCTTCTCACTTTGAGTCCTCAGCTGCCGAGGAAACTATGCGAGAGTGTTCCACCACTCGTTGAGCGCCGGTGACCGCCACGCTGCGCCGCCCCGGAGAAGAGGCCCTTCCTGCTTCTCGCCCCCGTCGCGGGGCCGCTACAGCAGCGTGACCCGCGCCTGCGCCAGATCGCCCTACCGACGCCAACCACCCGGTTGCCTCCACCTGTGCCCCGACGCTCCGCCAAGGTCTCGAGCATCTGGTGAAGCCGGGGCCCAGTACGGCACCCATGACTCCTGGCTTCGCCACCCACCACCACCGCCACGCCGCCTCTCCGGGCCACTTATGCGGCCCGGTTAAAGGCGCCGGCCGCTGCCGGCAGCGCTGCCACCGTGCCGGGCCTCTCGGCCGCCACACCGCTCCACTGCCACCGCGATACTCGTCGCCGCGCCCGCAGCCACCGCCACCACCCCAAAAGTACCGCATTGTGCAGCGGTACCTCGGCAGCCTCAAGGAGACCAGCGGCATTGAGAGTCCTCTCAAGGTAGCCTTACGTGGCCTCCCCTCCACGACGGATATGTCCGACAGATATCAGTTTTAAATATCTCTGAGCCGATAATAGCGGGGTCTAGTACCTACCTATACCTAGTTGCGAATAACGTTGTGGCGTCGGCGACGCACACACGCTGTGGCAAAAAAGTTTTACTAAACGGAACTTTCAAAATCAAAACGGAACTTTTCACGAGTGGTTTTGGACTTTTTTCATTTTCTGTGCCGGCAACACTGATGGAACCACATAACACTTGGAACTCAGCTCAGCCCTGTATTGTATTGCTAGCAACGTTCTTAAACAAACAGTGAAAATCAATATTTTCAGAACCTATTTAGGTACTTCTGTCCTGATTCTGAATAATTGTAATTTAGATAATTTTCACGAAATCTTACACTATGTCGTCAATTATTCCGAAATGTAATGACGACAACATTCCATTGGCCGATGATGACCCTCAGGTGATCATATCTGACGACATAGAAAACAGTCATTTGGATCACGGGCGTTCCATGGATTCCCTGCCGAGTTCTTATACTGCTGGTTCTTCCAGTCCTGGCCTCCACGGACCTGCAAGCTTCGAACCTGACTCCGGAATCGATGAACAGGAAGAAAAGGCTCGACTTATATCACAAGTTTTAGAATTGCAGATTACATTAGATGGTAAGATTTGTGCCTTATAATCCAGAATGGTGACTGGAGTTTTGCACACCAGTTGCCTTTTTTCCAATTAGTCTTTAAGTGCCTACAATAATTAGGAAGAAGTCAACTCCATATAATTAGTGTTGGAGTTGTAGTGGGCTAGTCCCATTTTTTTTGTCTGTGGTCTCTAAGGCTTGTCACCTCAACGTAACTTAAGATATTACAAACACAAATAGCTCAAATTATTTTGTAAATGGTTCATCACGTTTATTACCCGAGGTTCAACTGCGAGGCTCAACTGGTTGAGACTAACAAAAAAAAAAAAACCCACGGCACAACTGGTTTTCTAGTCTAGCAAATGAATGGTAATATTTTTACCCAAAACTCAACTACTTGAGAATCCATACTATACATATACTATAATTACATACTATATATTATAAATGCGAAAGTAACTCTGTCTGTCTGTTACGTTTTCCCGCCTAAACCGCTGAACCGATTTTGATGAATTTTGGTAAATAAATAAATGGGACCTTGGAGAAGGATATAAGGTACATTCGTTGCAAAAATTAAACTTGAACGGGGTGAAATAGGGGATAAAGTTTGTATGGGGTACCAATAATTTCTCAAGTTAGGGATCTAAATATCATCATATGTTGACTGTGTATTTGCTGTAAATGTAAGAAAGGTCTCTACTTTCTGTGTGTTTGCTTGGTCGCCTCGATCATGCAGGTTAATTGACTATATGGTTCATTCCAATCAAAAAAAAGCAAAACGTAAACAAACTTACTATGGAACTGACACATGTCAATGTCATCTGCATACTACGTTTGTTTACCTTTTGCTTTTTTTTGATTGGAATGAAGTACAGACACATTTATGACCAGGATGGGTTTGACTGTTAGTAGCATTTATTGCAACCATTTCCGTGCTTTGCAAGGTAGTTAAACCGTTGGTCGTAAGTCAATGGTTATGCATGGTCGCGTCGATAATGCAGGTTACCTGACTATAGACACGGTCATAACTTGGATGAGTTTGACCGTTAGAAGAATTTATTTTTACCGTTTTCGTACTTCGGGAGGTACGTTGGCCGTGACTCAGTGGGCTTGCGTGGTCGCGTTGATCATGCAGGTTCACTGACCACAGACACTGACCACACACATAATAATAATATCTATAATATCTGCTGGTGCTGACTGCCATCTAGGGATAGATTTTTGAACAAAAAAAATTAAAGTGTTTTTACTATGATGGCAATTCTAAGAAAATAAAAAACAGCTGTAGATATTAACAAAATAGTGCCCTAACCCAAATTTCATCCAAATCCGTCCAGTGGTCTTGGCGCTAGAAATCGACACACACACACACACACAACCGATATTTTAATTTAATTAATTTCTACTATTTTTCTACCCAAGAAACACTCATGTCGCATTTGAAAACGGGATTTCCCCAAATCTATTGTTTTATTGTGTTGCGAAGTTGCGACTTGTGACGAACCAAAACAATAAGGATTTTCACCATTTTTTAGGGTTCCGTACCTGAAAAGGAAAAAAGGAATTCTTATAGGATCACTTTGTTGTCCGTCTGTCTGTTTGTCTTTTGTCTGTCAAGACCCTTTTTCTCAGGAACGCGTAGATGTATCAAGTTGAAATTTATGTCAAATAATCAGGCCAGAAATCCCTTGAAGCGAAAAATCAAACTTCTATGCCAACGCAATCAAGAAGAGTTTATGCCGCATATTTGGACACTCGCATGGGAATCAAAACCTATAGAGTACTTCCCGCATACCTAGAATCATGAAATTTGGCAGGAAGCAATGTCTTATAGCACAAGTAAAGGGAAAAGTCCAAAAATCAAAAACTTTTTGTTACATCACAATTTTTTTGTTATTTGTATTTAACGCCACCATGTCGGTCCACCTCCAGGATCAGAATTCGAAACCTATCCGGCTGCAGCGTGAGGTGAGACAGGGAGACGTTATATCTCCGAAACTGTTCGCCGCTGCACTGGAAGACGTTTTCAAGCTTCTGGACTGGAGAGGACTCGGCATTAACATCAATGGCGAGTACATCACTCACCTTCGATTTGCTGACGATATCGTGATCATGGCTGAGACCTTGGAAGACCTAGGCGCAATGCTCGAAGGACTTAGTAGAGTCTCCCAACAAGTGGGTCTTAAAATGAACATGGATAAGACGAAAATCATGTCAAACGTCCGTGTTACACCCACTCTTCTGAAGGTTGGAGACTCTACACTCGAAGTTGTTGACGAATATGTATACCTGGGACAAACAGTCCAGTTAGGTGGGTCCAACTTCGAGAAAGAGATCAATCGTCGAATCCAACTCGGCTGGGCAGCGTTCGGGAAGCTTCGCAATATCTTTACGTCCAAAATACCGCAGTCCCTCAAGACTAAAGTCTTTGACCAGTGTGTGTTGCCAGTGATGACATATGGATCCGAGACATGGTCGCTTACTATGGGCCTTATAAGAAGGCTCAAAGTCACCCAAAGGGCGATAGAGCGTGCTATGCTTGGTGTTTCCCTACGTGATCGAATCAGAAATGAGGAGATACGTAGAAGAACTAAAGTTACCGACATAGCTCTCAGAATCGCTAGACTTAAGTGGCAGTGGGCAGGGCACATAGCTCGTAGAACAGATGGCCGTTGGGGCAGTAAAGTTCTCGAATGGCGACCGCGCACCGGAAGGCGCAGTGTGGGCAGGCCCCCGACTCGGTGGACCGACGACCTGGTAAAGGTTGCAGGAAGCCGCTGGATGCGAGCCGCACAGGACCGGTCGGTGTGGAAATCCTTGGGGGAGGCCTTTGTCCAGCAGTGGACGTCTTTCGGCTGATAGATAGATAGATAGATTGTATTTAACGCTAGCCGCCATAATGTTTCGGTCGTGACGTCATTAGCTAGGGTAGTAAACAAGACAGCGCTACCTACGTACGATTTTTGTGAACAAAATGTTATTTTAAATCAAAATAAAAATATATTTTTCTCATTTTCTTTAGATTATATAAATATAATCGTATTTTTTTATTTGAAGCTGTAAAAATAAAAATTACACTTTATTATTCTCACAAGTATTTTCTTTCCTAATTTTTATAGGTCCATAATTTAGTTTATATGCATAATATTATTTTATAACTCTATAATTTTTTGGAAAAAAATACAACTTTGATTTAAATCATTGATTTAAATAAAAAATCACTTGATTTAAATCATGATTTAAATCATATATCTATATTTTTTAATATTTATAATTAACATTGACATACATTATTCAAACAAGGGCCACATAGTGATATAATGAAATAAGTGCGGCCCGCCTTCATTTCATTTCATTACTATGTGGCCTTAAGATCTCTATGATGTGGCCCTTGCCTGCTAAAATGTTGCCGACCACTGGCTTTCATCCGGCACTATCTACCTTCTGTTTGGTTATGCTCTCCTGGTACTTTTGAACACGAAGTATCACAGGCAACCAGACTGTTGCTACTGAAAACTTTCAGTGAGATGAGATAGGTCTGATACATCTTCATATCAGTTATCATTAATGTGTTACATACTACTAACCAGAATTGAGCCGTCAATATATTTTTTCTTACGTGCACAACTAGTTGAGCCTATGGGAAAAAAAATGTACGAACGGCTCAACCAGTTGTGCCGTGGGGATTTTTTTTTTGGAAAGGCTCAACCAGTTGAGCCTCGCAGTTGAGCCTAGGGGAACAAACGGGTTCATCCATCATCACCATCATCTCTTATAATATATTAGCCCATTCTTGCCCTGATCTTACTGTAGACTGCTCTTGCCCCCGACTAAAATATACAGACAACATCAAATACCTCGGTATAATGATTGACAAGAACATGAATTTCCAATCACATAAACCTGCTTACAGCTAGAACTCGTAAATTAATATATATTTTCAAAAACCTATGCCACGTTGCTGATAACAAAATTTTAAAAATGACCTATCTTGCTTTATGTCAATCCACTCTGCTTTATTGCATAACGTCATGGGGTGGGGCTCCTAAATCTTACCTCATTAACCCGGAACGCGCTCAAAGAGCCTTTCTTAAAGTCAGCTACTTCCTTTCCTTTTTCTATCCCACTGTTGAACTTTATAAAAAATGTGAAGTACTGACGGTCCGTCAACTATTTATTTTGCAAACCACTCTTAAAACCCACTCATTGACGCTTTATGACCCTCTCCTTAATGAAAACAAACGACGTAAAAACAACGTATGTTCTTTGTCTAAGTTTAATACCAATTTTTCCCAAAGTTTTTTCTGTTTTCTCGGCCCGTACTTGTACAACAAAATTAACGATTTTCTATCTATATACCCACTTCCTAGAAGCCAATGTAAACAGGTTGTATCGTCATGGCTTTTAACTTTATCATAGTCTTCTGCAACAGAAGACTTTCTTATTCCACTTTCATAAGTACCCTAACTCTCTGCCGGACACACTGCTCCACACCCACACTCAGACTCACACACACACACACACACACACACACACACACACACACACACACACACACACACACACACACACACACACACACACGCACGCACGCATGCACGCACGCACGCACGCACGCACGCACGCACGCACGCACGCACGCACGCACACACACACACACACACACACACACACACACACACACGCACATACACACACACAACCTACTAATGTAATTTAAAGTGTTACACCATACCTTACTTTTCTTCTTGTTCAAAATTTAATGATTATGTATATTTTTCTTTAGCGTTTACTTACTAAGCCACAGTGATAAGGTCCGTTAGGTGAGAGCCTGGTAATCTGTAAGACAGGATATCCTAGTACAGACACCAGTCTCTCACAAAGGAGAATTTTTATAAATTTATTTTATGGCTGTATTTACCTATAAGTTTTTGTTCCTTTTGTGAACGAGAAATAAATAATCTTTATTATTATTATCATAAAGCACAAATCGACATGGAAGTTTTTTAACCTACTACTTTGAGCAAAAGTATTTGTTAATTTATCAAAGTGTTTCTTTCTCGTGGCTTTCACATTGCTGGACTTTTCCATTCTTGAGAATGGTATTAATTTTCAATTTGAAATGAAATTTCATGAAATAATTCTCATTTGTTTGAGTGATTTACTTAAAGGAGGTTTTTAGGTCTTCTTAATTTTTATTATTAATAATTTGAGTGCATTTGGCAACACATCCCTGATGTTAAGTGGCGATATTGCCAAAGATGCATCACGCAAGCTCAGATAGTGCCTGTTCAGTCGCACCTTGAAGAATGTTATTGAATTATTTTGATGTATGGTTCATTCCAATCAAAAAAAAGCAAAAGGTAAACACAGATAGTACGCATTTGACGTTGACATGTGTCAGTTCCATAGTATAGTGTTTACAGGGTGTCCACTTTCTGGAAAAGTCAGGGAAAAGTCAGGGAAGCTTTTGGTGGTCAGGGAAAGTCAGGGAAATGACCTGGTGACCTGGAAAAGTCAGGGATATTTGAGCTTTTCCCAATGATCGTTAGTGAGGGAAACATCCATACTCTAATCTGATATCTCCTTATCTTTGCTGACATTTAACCCAGACTTTTGAACCACAATTTTTTTCAAGTTATTAGTGATCTATAACATGACTTTGCATTTCCTAGCTTGAGGGTTTTAGGTACGAAGCACCTCTGAAATCTTAAGTTCGAGACCAATTTGGCTTTAGCTGGTGGGAATGAATTCCAATCGATGGCGAGTGGTGCGCTGATAAAACTGTGCCGTAGACATCATGTGTTACACATGATGTCTACGGCAGAACACAAGCCGTTGTATAAGTGGTAGAACACACAGAGATAGCTGAAGTCTTTCCGAAAGCTGAGAGGTTCTAGACCACTCTGGGTCGTCAACAATTCTGATCGCACGTTGCTGGGTAGGGTCGAGGAATTCGGTCGATTTTTGGGTGACCTGCCCAGAAATATGAGCAGTTCTCCATTTGCGACCTCACTTAAGCTTTGTATAGCTGCAAGCGCTGTCTGGATCTGAAGTACCGCTTTGCTCTATTGAGAATTCTAGGTTTTTCATTGCAAGGGTAACCTTGCCCTCGAGGTGACCCCGAAGTTGGACGTTGCTAAAAATGTCGACATCTAGGAACCCGACGCTGTAGCAAGAGCGAGCGTTGTTCCTTGGAACTGATGCGCTACAGTAAGAGAGTTTTTTGGCAGTGAACTCGCAGACTTGCGTCTTCGTGGGGTTAAAACGGACTAAGTTTAGTCTACTCCATTCGGAGAGTTGCTGTGACAACTTCAGATACAAGCCTGTCACGACTCTCCTCCACCTCGGCCCGTGGGATGTTGCTCAGCCTGTATTTTGCGCATCATCCGTACTGTCATCTGCATAGCAATGAATACCACGTATTTGCAGGAGATTATTGATATGCAAAAAGAATAAAGTTGGCGACAGTACAGAACCTAGCGGGTTACCAACATCAATGTGTTTAGTGACAGAGGACCAGTTTCGCAAAGGACTTTAATGCTCCTGTCAAACAGAAAGTTGGCGATCCAATTGCACAATACCACGGGTAGGCTGTACGCTGCAAATTTCGATAGAAGTACCTTATTCCAGACCCTGTCGAACGCCTTAGCTATATCCAGGCTGACTACCCTTTGTTCCCACTAGTTCAGTTGTACAGTTCACCAAAGGCTGACTACCACCAATACCTGCCCTTGACTTTCAATGGTTTCGGCCCAGCGGTAAGTTAGGCATACCAGCACGGGTAGCATGAGGCGCAGACAAAGCTGTTTGTACAGCGCAGTTATCTGTTTCTTTAACTTAGCGTTAGAACGGAACAAATGTTTTTAAAACTCGCGTCGCGCGTGAGATATGTCGCCATGCTACTAGGGAAGAAGATCACCAACTGACCGGCCTGACGTAACCGTATTGGCGGTCACTAATAAGGTCATGATTGATCTTCTAGATATGCTAGAAGCTGTGTATTAATTACACGCTACACCACCTTTGAAAGGAGGGTTATAATAGCTATTGGCCTGTGATTCGACGGGTCAGTTCTGTCCCCCCTATTTGGAAACTGGGAACTGGCTACACATTTGCAACTTTCCAGGATGTTGGCACATAGCCTGTGGGGTAGGAGAGCGCAAAAACTCTACGAAACTGAAGTCTGTGGTCTGCATACAGCAAATAGGGCTGTGAAAAGTGTAACAGCTATTCAAAGACAGTCCAGCACGTTGAGCTCTTTACACCGCTATCACAGAATGCTCTTCATTTCTACAGCAAGTAAGATAGTTGGAAAATTATCCTTGTCTTGAAAGAGTCTTTTTTTAAAGCATTTTTAGCTGCTGTGAAGTCAGCTATGGCAGATTTCGAACTATTTTTGCGTCTCCAGATGAAAATCAAAAACAAACCAGCAATCAATCAATTTTTTTCTAAAACATCCAAAAACGGTTCTAAAATGGATTATAAAGGTCAGGGAAGTTTTACAAAATGGTCAGGGAAAGTCAGGGAAAAGTCAGGGAAGTATTTTGGGAATTTCGAGTGGTTTACCTTTTGCTTTTTTTTTATTGGAATGAACTATACAACTGTGTATGACTTTTTTCTGGTGCAAAAATGTTACAGCAGATCACAAACAAAACACCACCATAACTGATAGCTTCAGTTAATATTAAAAAAATATTTATAATATAATATCCGGGACAAATCACTCACGGTCATCTGGCCCCAAACTAGGATTCCCTGTATCTCGGGAACCAGAGACTGATATACATTTAAATACATACATATATAGATATTATACACCCAGACTCAAAGCAAACAATTCTGCTCATCACAGAAAAGTTTGCCCTGTGTGGGGATCGAACCCATGACTCTCGGATCAGAGGTCAGGATCGCTAACCACTTAGCCACCGAGTTAGTCAGTTGACACAGTGACATAGACTCGCTCCAATGTGACATCATGGCCTAATTATCAATAAAATTACCTTAAAAAGTGTTCAATGTCTAATAAATATTTTTGAAATGAAATGAAATGAAATGAAATTCTTTATTTGCGTATGATTTTGGGTACAAAATAGGGTGCATACAAAATCTGCTCTTATTCGAGCGTGCAAATATTTGTCCATGGGTATAAGGTACATACATGCGTTTTTATAAATGATAGTGAACTTGCCATAATAATCTACTTCTTATTAACATGCTTCTAAAATATTCCGTAATAATTTCAGTTAACCTCGTCAAAGTATTCTTTAATCGAATAGAAACATTTATTAATTAACCATACATGTAACCGGGACTGAAACTGGCTTCCCGACAGTGATCGTAAGTCTGGAAGGGAGTTATAAACATCCACTGCCATTGAGTGCACATTTTTTCGTGACATTGTTAGTTTATATATAGGTATGGCAATTTTATTTTTTGGTCTGTCTCGTAACTGTTTTTTAAAAACTTTCTGTTGAATAGGGAACTGTTCTGGGTGTTCTTTGACAAAGATACAGATTTGTTTGATATAGAGACCAGTAAGGGTGTGAAGCTTATATTTGATAAATAAAGATTTGCAAGATTGCAAGTACTCTGCACCAACTAACGCTCTAACACACTTTTTTTGCATTACAAATACTGATTCTATGTCTGTACAATTGCCCCATAATATAAGTCCATATTGTAGGATCTCCATATTTTGCATTTTGTTTATGTACTATTAGATACTACTGCGGGATACTTTATATATTTCACTTTTATTTCTCATTACAGATTTGTCTCAGAGAGTAGATTCTGTAAAGGAGGAGAATTTGAAACTGCGTTCTGAAAATCAAGTTCTTGGTCAATACATTGAAAACCTTATGTCGGCCTCATCTGTATTTCAGTCAACTTCAGCAAATGTTCGTAAGAAGTAAATGGTATGCCTTATATTTTTACCTAAAATGAATACATTATGTAGCATGTACTATAAGTTAAGTTACAATTGTATGTTTATCACTGCATCTCATGTACATTAGATTTAAGAGCCTTATGAGTACACACTAATGCCATCATCACTTTTTGAATTATTTCTTTGACATAGAAACAAATGCAAAAACTGTAAAATGTGTCAGTTAAGTTAAGAGTAATAGAGTTTGCAAGACTAAATGTTTATTAACTGACATGATGAACTAGATTGTTTCAGGTATGTGGTATGTCTATGTTTTTGTGTTACAAAATACTTAGCATATGGATCACAATAAGTTCGGTATTTAAATTATAAAATAAATAAATAATTTAAAATGTGATGACTGGTAGGGATAGTGGACGATTGGCACTATTTATAATCCTTGTCTTATTATTGTCTTTTTTGCTATTTTACATAAATGAGCATTATTATTAAGCTAAAGTATTTTTAAAGTTAAAAATATTGATAGTATAAATAACAACAAATTATTTTGTTAGCTTATTATTGTTGTTGTAAAACACATTTACATTATGTTTTGTAAATGTTTGCATTAGGTACATTCCAAATCTAATGATTAGTTTGTTAATTGACGAAAATAAATTGGCAATAGTCATTGGCACCGCAAAATTTACTAATCATTTATGTGAGAAAAACATCTAAGATGTGTAATACTCTTGTATAAAAAAGAAGTTAGTTATAGTTTATATTATAATGCCTATTATTATATTAATATATGTTAGGCTATTATTGCTTTCTTTCATTTTGTTATTTACTTACTTATGTAGGTACCTACTGATTCCAGAAATGTTAGGGCAGATTTAGTGTTTCAGCTGAAGAATAATACTTTCTAGACATGGATTTTGTAGTATGTATTGTGTTTTTAGCAGATTTATAAAGGATGATGTGGGTGTATTTTAGTCTATTTTAAAAATATTTTCATTATTTAATATTTATATTTTTTAACAAATTGTCATTAAACCTTCTTCAATAAATCATTAACGTTATTAACATATTTGGTAGATAGATGGGGACCCATCACCCTAACCCTGATACCCTCCCTCTAGGCAGTAGTAGTAGGGATCTCGTGCACTAGCCGGTCACAACCACGCCACAACAGAGAGTATACATTCCTTGACCACGACCAGTGGCCACAGCGACCAAGCTAAACTATAGAAACCATACATTTGGTTTCTAGAGTTAACTTGGTCGCTGCTGCGTACCACTATTCGGGGTTAGGGAATGCAAAACCGGCCGAAAATAAAACCCGTTTTTTTTCGGTTTTCATAATAAAAAACCCGGTTTTCGGGTAAACCGGTTTTTGAAGTAAGTTTTTATCACTTTACAAATTATATTTTTACGCCAGTCACCGTAGACATAAAAATCGCGTTAGGTCGCATTGGTTGCAACAGTTCTGATTTTTTGGTATGTTGTTAGGGTTGATAACAGTAGTGTAAAACTAATTTTTCTGCTTCGAAAGACTTGTGCTGTCTGTTGTTCGGTGCTCCAAAAACTACAAAATTTTCGGTCTTTTTTCAGATTTTGGCTTATAACTTCTAAAAGGTGCATCTTACGGAAAAAGTTATTATACATACTTATAAGAAGATAAAATTTCCTATAATTTAAGTGCAATTTCAGCTCTGTAGGTCTAATAGAACCTAAGATGCAGCACTTCAAACATTGGCAATTTTCCCTAAAAAGTTCGAAATTGTAGTTTTGCCGCCTTCCGAGCAGAATAACGGCTATAATACTCATTCTACGAGGAAAGTCATTAAAAAGAAAGTTATAAAGCAGTTATTTAGCTTTAATTTAAGCACAAAATGAAATTTGTAAGACCCATAGTTCCCTTGTAATCTGGACAAAGCGGATTTTTCAAAAAAGGGAACCTGACAAATTGTAGGACTTCTGTAAAGGATAAGAAATACATAAATCGGTGTAAAACAATTTATATTGATATTATAAAACTTAAATTATATCACTTAGTGACGGCAGGACCTCAGCTGACACCTGCGACAGAAATATACATGAAATATAGAACAAAATGTCAATTAATATTTATTATAATGAATTGCAACGAAGGGGTAGGTATGTAATATTAAGTTTACCTTTACGCACTTAGCGATGAAACAATCGTGTTCTTTTGGAAGGTCTAGGTTCATCTGACAGCTCTTCCTGGGGCTCTGGAGACTTCTCTGTTGCTTGTTGTAAAGGGGAGGTCGTCGAAGTCGTCCTCTACATTCAACTCAGTCAAGGCTATGGACGGAGTATTGAGGCAGGTCTTCCCCTGACAAACTTTGCAGAGAGTTTCAGCCCTGTTATGCAGGAGCATCTTCCTTTTTCGCACCCATTCTTGTACCTGCATGACAGGAATTTCATAAAATCATGTTACAAATAGTTTCATAAATACACGACCCAGGACAGACCTATGAATGGATTCCGTTACCTTCATGACAGGAATTCCGACGTTGGTTTCTTCGTTGAGACACTAGTGGCAGTCTCTACTGGCTCCTCGATGTGTTGTCACAACCACTAAATGCGTAAAAGAACAACTGTATTCCAGAGAGGAGCGGAATATCGGCTATAATAGCCGATATTCCGCTCGGAAGGCGGCAAAACTACAATTTAGAATTTTTTAGGGAAAATTGCCAATGTTTGAAGTGCTGTATCTTGGGTTCTATTAGACTTACAGAGCTTCAATTACACTTAAATTATAGGAAATTTTGTCTTTTTATGTGTGTGTATAATGACTTTTCCGTAAGATGCACCTTTTAGAAGTTATAAGCCAAAATCTGAAAAAAGACCGAAAATTTTGTAGTTTTTGGAGCACCACGCAGTTAGCACAAGTCTTTCGAAGTTGAAAAATTAGTTTTACACTACTGTTATCAACCCTAACAACATACCAAAAATTCAGAACTGTTGCAACCAATGCGACCTCCGATGTCTTGTACGACTGGCCTATTTTAAATAACGTACAATTCAGGCCTCCTACATGCAATTTTCCAAAAGAAAAAAAAGGAAACTCAAAATTTCAAAGAACATTCAGAGTTTTGTTTAAGACAAGGTTTACTTGCTTTTTGTGCTTAAGCTAATTGAGTAGTTGCAATATTAATCAATATCAACTGAACATGAACGAATTGGGTAAGTATAATGATAACTATCACACAATTCATGCATGATTTAATGAAGCCTTAGTCTTGTGACATTGCTGTATTTTGGACGTAAAGATATTGCAGAGCTTCCTGAACGCTGGATCCGATACCCCATAGTGCGACGACGGGCTGCCGCGCCGGCGGCGGTCCCTGCACCCACAACATGCATAGATACATAAGGTCCGCTCACTAAAATACTAAATCACTAAAATCCTAATCCTTTACATGCTTATAGGCGTATACGGTCGTTGTAGGCGAGGTCACGATACTGTGCGATCGTAACCTCCTCGAACGACCTTATATTTCTATAAGCATGTATATGCTTACGATTTTAGTGGTTTGTATTGAGCGGACCTTCTGTGTCTATTTTGTGCTGCACCCTTGAACCTCCCTCCCCTCACGCCATCTTCGCGTGAGTCACGCGAGCTTCTGCTACCATGCCTACTATAAAACTGTATTAAACTGTTAGTGGCGTTCGTTTATCTCGACCGTTTCCGGGCTTCGCAAGGCACGTTAAGCCGTTGGTGCCATCGCTATCGCTAGATGGCAGTTGTTAAGCCATGTCGGAGGTCTTATAGGCGGCTTGAAAACTTCTGACACTGGGGTTGGCCACTAGCCTCACAACCTCCACCAATCCGGACTTGGTCCCCATGTGTGGAGTATGGCCTAACCTTCCCGAGTAATGGGAAGAGACCCGTGCCCCTGCAGTGGGGACGTAATGGGTTGTTTACAACATCAGGAATTTATAATCAGATTACTAACTGGCCCATCCAAAAAAAAAACCGGCCAAGTGCGAGTCGGACTCGCTCACCGAGGGTTCCGTATAAATTCATATTTCATAATCACACATGTCTTGAACTCTATATATTTTATATTTGAGTCATCGACCTAGAAACAAATAGACTTCGGGTCAGCGCTCAAAAGTGTCCGAACCAAAAGAGTAGTAAAACGCAAAAAGAGTTGTAATTTCGCGCCAGTCTTCATTTGGTCGGCCGGCTGACTGCGCGTTCAAAATGGCGTATTGCGTCGTGAAAAGTTGTAAAAACTATTCAAGTAAAGTGAAAAAACAGGATGGAGTATCATATTTCCGGTAAGTAAACTCTTGCTTTATCATTTTAAAGTATTGTTTTGCTAAGAAACACAGTAGAATTTTTTAATTTGAATTACTCATTTAGTTTGATTTACATGAGCGAACAATCGAACATCACATCTTTGGAACAAAAATTTTACAAGAGTCGCTTTTAAGTATGTATAAAGTTTTTCATTAAAATATTTTGTTACCTTTTTCTATTGTTTTTATGACATGAAATATTTTATTTATTTTAGCTTTCCCCGAGATCCTATACGTTGTGCACTATGGAAAAACATTATAGCCGAATCGAGACGAGATGAATACTTTGTTCCGAAAAAAATCCACTTTGTTTGCTCATTTTCACCCTGTATAATTCATATTTAAGCGTGTTTCTGTGTTTGTTATAAAAAAAAAACAAGATTCTGCAAAAATAAAAAATACTTATAAAACATAGCCAACAAAAAACATTATAAGTGAAAGCTACTCCATTACTTCTCTGTCTTCACTCGAAGTTGCGTAAGGTAATAATAATAATAATAATATCTGGGACAAATCACACACGGTCATCTAGCCCCAAACTAGGATTCCCTGTGTCTTGGGAACCAGAGACTGATATACATACACATATACTTTTAAATACATACATATATAGATATAATACACCCAGACTCAGAGCAAACAATTCTGCTCATCACAGAAAAGTTTGCCCTGTGTGGGGATCGAACCCACGACTCTCGGATTAGAGGTCAGGATCGCTAACCCTGTCGTGAAAAGCCAAAACACTGTATTTCTTGAAAACCGGTTTTGAGTAATAGCGCAAAAACGTATTATTTTGTTTTTTACAAGTTTTAACCACTATTTCTTTTGATAAATTCTTGAATTTAACACTAAAATAAAGGTATTTCTTTATTCTACGTAGCCATTTAAAAATATTTGCAAAAATGTTTGAAATAACGTAGATAATCTTATAAACGTGTTTTACTTTGACAGCGCCTGACTAATGATTCAAATAAATCATGGCATTACACTGTATAACACAGTTCACAATGTTTCGGCATAGCAATTTCAGTAGGATTACTAAGTAAATAGATTGTGTAACATTATTGTAATAATAGATAACTATAACGTCACTGAAAAGAAAAAGTAATGGTATTACAGATTAAATTTAATTACTCTTGATATAAAATTAAAATATTAAAAATAATACAGAAATAAAAATATCATAATCAATTTATTCTCGCAGATCCAAAACTTCACTGCTTTCAACGAGATTAACTTAAAAAAATATTGTTCAGATCAAATTAAAAATAACACAAAAATTTAAATATCAGAATCAACATATTCCTTCAGATCCAAAAATTCACTGCTTTCAACATGATTATTGTAAAAATCGATGAAGGTATGGATTCGCCCAACTTCATTATCAGCTTTCTTCAGTTTGTTGATTCCTCTGTGTGTCTTCAGTTAGTAAGCTATCTATAAGATTCCTTTCTTGGTTTCCCTCGTTATCTATGTTTGCCAAAATAATTATGATGAAGATTTCAAGGAAATCTGTTTTCTGAAGAAAAAAGTAAAAAAAAGAATTACAAGAAATTATAAATCAAGGAAGGAAGATAGCTAACCAACTGAAGACGCACCAAGAGGAATCAACAAATTGAAGAAAGCTGATAATGAAGTTGTGCGAATCCATACCTTCAACGCGAAGAGATTATTACAATAATCATGTTAAAAGCAGTGGATTTTTGGATCTGAAGGAATATGTTAAATCTGATAATATCAGAATTGAATTGATTCTGATAATATTGAATTGAATCGCGTTGAAGGCAAAAATAAAAAAAATCAGATAAAATTAAAATATTAAAAATAACACGAAAGTTTAAATAATATTTAATTGAAGAGGCACCAAGAGGAATCAACAAATTGAAGAAAGCTGATAATGAAGTTGTGCGAATCCATACCTTCAACGCGAAGAGATTATTACAATAATCATGTTGAAAGCAGTGGATTTTTGGATCTGAAGGAATATGTTAATTCTGATAATATCAGAATTGAATTGATTCTGATAATATTGATTGAATCGCGTTGAAGGCATGGATTCAATTTAAAATAAATATTTTTCAGATAAGTAAGTAAGTAAGTAAATTTTTTATTTCCCGAATATAGAACATTACAGAGTTACAATATTGACAATAACCCCACACTAGGCAACTTGCCTGTATCGTGGTGGTTGGTTTATGATAAAATTACAATATTAAAAATAGCACGAAAATTTAAATACAATTTAATTGAAGATGCACCAAGAGGAATCAACAAATTGAAGAAAGCTGATAATGAAGTTGTGCGAATCCATACCTTCAACGCGAAGAGATTATTACAATAATCATGTTAAAAGCAGTGGATTTTTGGATCTGAAGGAATATGTTAATTCTGATAATATCAGAATTGAATTGATTCTGATAATATTGAATTGAATCGCGTTGAAGGCATGGATTCAATTTAAAATAAATATTTTTCAGATAAAATTACAATATTAAAAATAACACGAAAGTTTAAATAATATTTAATTGAAGATGCACCAAGAGGAATCAACAAATTGAAGAAAGCTGATAATGAAGTTGTGCGAATTCATACCTTCAACGCGAAGAGATTTTTACAATAATCTTGTTGAAAGCAGTGAAGTTTTGGGTCTGGGAGTTACGTGGATTCTGTTTTTTTTTGTGTTAAGTATTTTTAATATTTTAATTTAATCTGAAGAATATTTTTTTAAGTTAATTTTTACAATAATCTCGTTGAAAGCAGTTAAACCCTGTCGTCGAAACCCTGTGTTTATGAAAATCTGCATTTCTTCCGCGCAACTTATCTCTCCAACACGCTGAGTGCTCCATAAGTGAGAGAGAGATAGAAAAATTGTACCATCACGCGTGCCGATCGGCCGGTCAGCCGCCCGCACTCGCGTCCTGTGACCAAACACTGTACTAAGCAGGAGTGAACGTTAGTATCAAGCCAATAAACGGTAAAATGGATTGCAGTGTTATGCCTTGACAACAACCCTGAATTTATAAAGTACAGTGTTTAGCTCCTTCTTGTATATTGATAAAGAAACATTGTAGAATAAAAAGTGCAGTATTATGGTGTGACAGACCTCGAAACGAGACAAATAAATGGTATAAACCCAAAACACTGTATTCAAGTTTACAGTGTTTTGGCTTGACACGACAGAACCGCTTAGCCACCGAGTCAGTCAAAGTACGTTCCAGTCGAAGTTTCGTATGGTGATAAATTGTTGCAAACAAAAATCAACCGTTATGCAATGACACACGATCTAAATTCAAATGTGTTGTTTCTATGCATATAACTATACTTCATTCCAATCAAAAAAAAAGCAAAACGTAAACAAACTTACTATGGAAATGACACATGTCAATGTCATCTGCATACTATGTTTGTTTACCTTTTGCTTTTTTTTTGATTGGAATGAAATGAACCATACGTGTGTATAGGTTAACTGCGGATGCTTTTTTCGTGACTTATTTACTAGACCCGTCGTCCATTTGTTTCTACGTCGATGATTTGAGTTAATTGAATGAAAGGTATTTCGCGGTTTAAGATTTATGACGTATTAAAAAAAACTACTTACTAGATCTCTTTCAAACCAATTTTCGGTGGAAGTTTGCATGGTAATGTACATCATATATTTTTTCTAGTTTCATCATTCTCTTATTTTAGAAGTTACAGGGGGGGGGGGGGGACACACATTTTACCACTTTGGAAGTGTCTCTCGCGCAAGATCAGGAATTTATAATCAGATTACTAACTGGCCCATCAAAAATAAAAACCGGCGAAGTGTAAGTCGGACTCGCTCACCGAGGGTTCCGTACAAATTCATAATCACACATGTCTTGAACTCTATATTTTTTATATTTGAGTTGATTGAATGAAAGGTATTTCGCGGTTTACGATTTATGACGTATTTAAAACAAACTACTTACTAGATCTCTTTCAAACCAATTTTCGGTGGAAGTTTGCATGGTAATGTACATCATATATTTTTTCTAGTTTTATCATTCTCTTATTTTAGAAGTTACAGGGGGGGGGAGACACACATTTTACCACTTTGGAAGTGTCTCTCGCGCAAACTATTCGGTTTAGAAAAAAATGATATTAGAAACCTCAATATCATTTTTGAAGACCTATCCATAGATACCCAAACGTATAGGTTTGATGAAAAAAAAATGTTGAGTTTCAGTTCTAAGTATGGGGAACCTCCAAAATTTTTTTTTTTTTTCTATTTTTGTGTGAAAATCTTAATGCGGTTCACAGAATACATCTACTTACCAAGTTTCAACAGTATAGTTCTTATAGTTTCGGAAAAAAGTGGCTGTGACATACGGACATACGGACATACTTTCAGAGATTCTAAAGTGGTTCACTGTTAACAATCTACTCTTAAATGCAAAAAAAAAACAAAATGCATAAAATTCTCATTACCAAATGTAAAGAAAATTGAAAACAGTGTAATTGTAGATAATAATGTATTGGACTTTGTAAATAAGACCGTTTTTTTAGGTATAACTTTAGATGCTACACTGCAATGTGGCCCACACATAAAAAACTTAGCGGGACGGCTTAGTTCAGCTTCATATGCTGTTAAGAAAATAAGACAGTTGACAGATGTAGGTACTGCGAGACTAGTGTATTTTAGTTATTTCCACAGTATAATGTCTTACAGAATCTTACTCTGGGGACATGCGGCTGATATTGAAACGATTTTTATTTTGCAAAAAAGGGCAATTCGCGCAATCTACCAGATGCAATCCCGCGAGTCGTTGAGGAATATGTTTAAAGAAATTAATATTCTTACTGTTGCTAGTCAATTCATATATGAAACATCATGTATGTACGTAAAAATTTATACTTGTTTCATAAAAACAGTGACAGACACAATTTTAATCGAAGCAATATTATACATACATAGATGTTGCCTATTCGAGACTGAGTAAAGTTAAGAAGTCATTAATGGGGCAGTGTGTAAAATTCTATAACAAAATACCCGAAAATGTGACTAGTTTGCCAGAAAACAAATTCAAATTGCATGTGAAAAATTTTTTATGCTCTAAAGGGTACCTATTACAAAATACTAGATTATGTAAATGACAATGATATATGGACATGTATAGATCCTCCAGCTCACAGTTTTATTGTTGACATGAATTGTAATAGAATTTAAGATTTTATTTAAAAAATGTGTTGAAGCGAGTTTCTTTTGTGCTCGACGTTTCTTCTCGCTTCGCAAACACTTCCTGAAACGTTGAGTGTACAAGTCCCGCGTGGTAAGGACTTTGTACTAGATAGAAAAAAATATTGACGATTTAAAAGCATGTGTAAAGCATCTACTTAAATAAAAAAAACATTTTGAGTTTGAGTTTGAGGACGGACAGACACAGACTGACAGACAGACATGACGAATCCAAAAGGGTTCCGTTTTTTGCCATTTGGCTACGGAACCCTTAAAATGGAAACTATTGAAGAAGATGCTCCGTAACAAAAAAAAGCATATTGACAAAATATACAGTATGTCCAAAAAGTGAAGGATAATCCTTCACCTGCGGATTGGTCGAATCATTTCCTACTATATATCAAAAATGTTTTCTGCTAAAAGTCCCACCATTTTTGTGATATCGGTATTTTTAATTTTTTTTTCAAAAAAATTGACCTTCTTCAGTTTAATGCATGCCATTTCTACAAATTATGACATTTTTAAGTCCTGTTTTTTTTTGAATATAACTAAAAATACCGATATCACCAAAATGGTGGGACTTTTACTAGAAATTTTTTTTGATATGTAGTAGGAAATGATTCGACCAATCCGCAGGTGAAGGATTATCCTTCACTTTTTGGACACCCTGTAGGTTTTTATAACAATAATGTCCAGTGTTTTATAAAAATTATGTAGCTTCTTATTTAAATATTCTTGTAAAGGAGACGTTTCACGGGACTACGGAGCTTGGACCTGGTCTGTGTACTAAACATCATAAATAAGTCATTAGAAACATAGTCTTTTCTAATTGTACATTTCCTTCGATTTACCTTCGTTACGAGGTTCATCTAGTTTCTCAGATTTAACAATCGCAACACATAAATCACCCAAAATGGCGAAGCGAGCGCAATTTTGAGCATTCTACGTTCAGAAACTAGATTTTGTACATACCATTGAAATTAATAATTTAGTTGTCCGACAAGTAACTCGAAAACCATCAGCTGTTATGCCTGTAAAAGAGGCAAGGCATATCTGCAGATTTTAAAAATCGTACACCAATGTCAGAAGTCAGAACAGAAGGGTGTTCAGTCAATCAGAGTCAGAGAAAGCATGTGAGGAATATATGGACGAAGCCGTAATTTCTGAACGGGACCTACTATTGCAAGCTTCAGTGTTACCATTTATATTGTAAAAAGTGATGACAAAACATTATGCTTGAACCACGCAACCCTGCTTCTAATATTTTTTTCATTATTTTTCCTAGAAAGCCTATATTTTTCTATATTTTTCGCACTACGTACATGTCCAGGCACAAAATGAAACGTGTCCTTTTGGGAAGGGCACAAGCCCTGCACCTTATTTTGACATTTTCTGTCACTTCCAATCAGTGAAATGTCATATCTCCAGAACACTATTCTATGTGGCAAACATGCCCCAACGGCAAATATGGCTAAAAGTCTTATTAGTTACTCAGTCTGTATCGTGCTACGGTCACGACAACGTGTCCTCCGTATTTACTCCTTGTTACACAAAAACATGCCGAATTGCGTAGTAAAATCGTGTAAATCTCATTCCGCCAGAGATAACAAGAGCGCTGGTATCACTTTTCACAGGTCAATAAGTATTTTGTTAAGATTTGAATAAAAATAACTTTATAAAAATTCAACACACATTGTCGCCATTTTCCATCGTTCAGTGTTGCTTAAAAATGAAAATACGAAATACCCTAATTTGGGGGAATTTTAATGAATGAATGAATGATGAGGACGTATTACGTGTGTTTATCGATAACTGTTTAAATTGTAAAATTACTGTCACTGTATATTTTTTATATAAAACTTAGAGGGTGTAACAAAACTGGTGTAGGACCCATTAACTGGGAATTTTACTCATCGTACTGAACAACTTTTGTTCTACAACTTTGCTCAAACCCAAAAAAAATTTGGACTCTCCATACAAAAGTGGCAAAAAATGGCAAAACAGATGATCAATTTTATGCACAATCCAAAAACTTTTTTGCGATTTGAGCAAAGTCGTAGAACAAAAGTTTTTCAGTACGATGAGTAGAATCCCCAGTTAACGGGTCCTACACCAATGTTGTTACATCCTGTATACAGGATGTTAAAAAAACGCGCTTGATTTTGAAGTGTTATTCAAAATCAAGTATAGAATACAGGAAAAAATTAATTTAAAAATCCGATATACAACTTTTTTTAGTTTTTCATACAAATTCTTAATTCAATATTCAGATTCAGTACGAGAAACTGAAAAAATATATTGTGAATTTTTTCAATATTTTTTTCCTGTATTCTATACTTGATTCTGAGTAACCTCTTAAAATTTCAAACGCACTTTGTTAACACCTAGTATAAAGAAACGATAAGAGAGAGAGAGAGAGAGAGAGAGAGAGAGAGAAGAAACAATAAATAAAATGTTACCCTATATTTGTATTTTATATTAATTTAAAAGATAAACTATCATTTAAATAGGGTTCCTAAAGATCACGTGAGGAGAAAAATATAGTAATAAACATTAAAAGTCGCGGGCGAAAGCTAGTGACAGTAAATACAATATTTGATAAAACTAAATGCTTATATTTTATATTCTTACTTATTTATTAGGCATGAGTCCGATATATCAAAACGTAACTAAAAACGGATATGAGATTCATATCATAACATATCGATATGGCAGTTTTTAATATCGGATATTAGTAAAACTATACATCGGCTAAGTAACGCGCGAAACACAAACTCCCGCAACCCAAGCATATGATATCGAACGGTTTGACATATTCGCTTTCTCTCTTTCTAACAAAAAGACATTTCATTAGTGCGAAAGAAATGCAGCGAATATTGAACTAGGACGGATATCAGCGGATGATATAGGCGAATTGAACATTACGGTTATTGCAATACGGTTTAGATTGGACTTGATAACGCGTGAGTTTGTGTTTCCGTTCGTTTTCTAAACAAATAGATAAGTTACGTTTGAAAAGCGATTAATATCGTGCTACCCATATCGATATCTGAAAACGGTTTTCGATATCGATATGAAAACTTCATATCGGTTAGAAAACCGTTTTCCAAAAAAACTGATAACGCCCATGTCTATATTTATCTCTTTGCTTCCAATAAATAAAAACTCAAACAAGAACTCGGGCGCTATTGTGATATAACCATAAACTTTTTTTTATTTTTTTATTTTACCCCGCGATGGGGAAGGCAAAGGATCAGTGCCATACAGCCTAATCTGTTGAAAATCTTCTGTCGTATTTAAAGGCCAAAAGCCAGTGAAATGTCATATCTCCAGAACACTATTCTATGTGGCAAACATTTTGCCCCAACGGCATATATGGCTAAAACTCTTATGAGTTACTCAGTCGGTATCGTGCTACGGTCACGACAACGCGTCCTCCGTATTTACTCCTTGTTACACATAAACATGCCGAATTGCTTAGTAAAATCGTGTAAATCTCATTCCGCCAGAGATAACAAGAGCGCTGGTATCACGTTTCACAGGTCAATAAGTATTTTGTTAAGATTTGAATAAAAAACTTTATAAAAATTCAACACAAATTGTCGCCATTTTCTATCGTTCAGTGTTGCTTAAAAATAAAAATACGAAATACCTTAATTTGGGGGAATTTGAATGAATGAATGAATGATGAGGACGTATTACGTGTGTTTATCGATAACTGTTTAAATTGTAAAATGACTGTAACTGTATATTTTTTTGTATAAAATTTAGAGGGTGTAACAAAACTGGTGTAGGACACATCAACTGGGAATTTTACTCATCGTACTGAACAACTTTTGTTCTACAACTTTGCTCAAACCCAAAAAAAATTTGGACTCTCCATACAAAAGTGGCAAAAAATGGCAAAACAGATGATCAATTTTATGCACAATCCAAAAACTTTGCGATTTGAGCAAAGTCGTAGAACAAAAGTTTTTCAGTACGATGAGTAGAATCCCCAGTTAACGGGTCCTACACCAATGTTGTTACATCCTGTATACAGGATGTTAAAAAAACGCGCTTGATTTTGAAGTGTTATTCAAAATCAAGTATAGAATACAGGAAAAAATTAATTTTAAAATCCGATATAAAACTTTTTTTAGTTTTTCATACAAATTCTTAATTCAATATTCAGATTCAGTACGAGAAACTGAAAAAATATATTGTGAATTTTTTCAATATTTTTTTCCTGTATTCTATACTTGATTCTGAGTAACCTCTTAAAATTTCAAACGCACTTTGTTAACACCTAGTATAAAGAAACGATAAGAGAGAGAGAGAGAGAGAGAGAAGAAACAATAAATAAAATGTTTTTTTTTTATTGCAGAGGTGGCAAACGAGCAGACGGATCACCTGATGGTAAGCGATTACCGCCGCCCGTAGACACCCGCAACACCAGAGGAGTCACAAGTGCGTCGCCGGCCTTTGATGTGGGAGTACGCTCTTTTCTTGAAGGTTTGAATGTCGTATTGGTCCGGAAATACCGCAGGCGACAATTCATTCCACAGTTTGGTTGTGCGAGGCAGAAAGTTTCTAGTGAAACGCACAGTTTTGGACTGCCAACCATCTAAGTGATGGGGATGAAATTGTTGTCGCGTAGAACGATGGCGAAAGGAGGCGGTAGGGATCAATCCGAACAATGTTACCCTATATTTGTATTTTATATTAATTTAAAAGATAAAAGTTCATTTAAATAGGGTTCCTAAAGATCACGTGAGGAGAAAAAAATAGTAATAAACATTAAAAGTCGCGGGCGAAAGCTAGTGACAGTAAATACAATATTTGATAAAACTAAATGCTTGTATTTTATATTCTTACTTATTTGTATTTTTTGAATATTTTATACAAAATGGGCTCATCAGTATTTCGATCTGTATGAATAAAACAATTTTTTTTGGAAAGAACCTCCACCAACGTAGCTTTATCTTAATTTCAATAACCATTGTGTAAAACCATTACGGTAACTAGTACATGTTATAGTGACGAAACAATTACAACATTAATTACAATTATTGCTTCAAATAATTGCCGATTACGATAACAATTCGGCTGTTCCAAAATAAAACACTGAATACGACATTGCGATATTTTTACATTAGCTGAATAAATATTTTCGTAAGTTTCTGTTAATTTAAAAACTTTCGTAAGTTTCATTACGCCTTTTCACTTTTGCTTTTAAATTATTGCTAATAATTAGATAATATTATCCACTCGGTGTTACATTACAGTTACAAAAATATCGATCTATCATTTATTCATTCATTCGTTCAGTGGGGGAATATGATACTATTACTGGCAACATTATTCAAGTGTCATTGAAATATTTGAAAACATATCGCCATCTTTTTCTTATTTGACGCTTAGTTGTATAGATTTGCTTAGTAAGACTGAGACAAATATAGTGTCACTTTCACATAAAATTATGTTTCAAAGCTACGTCCTAGTTTTTGTTACTTTACTCCACGTTTTCATGGAAGCGTTGTAGGTGATTGCGGATATAAATCTCTTTGCCAAAAGCCATTTCGTTTGTATTTCATCGTCTTCATAGAATAATTGAATTAAGGGCCCATTCACATTTTTTTCGAGAAATCGCACTTTTTGAGCTCGTAATTTTCTACTTTTGGAAAGAGTAATACATTTAAAAAAATATGTGTTCAGTAGATTCGTGTTTCTTATTGTTAGTTAATGTTTCAGATTCTTAAACATTTGTTTCATTATTTTATATAAAAAATAACAGGCAGTCATGTTTTCGCAAAAAAGGTTCGCACGGTCATTTTCAAGCCCCTAATTCTCTAACTAGAAAACATTTATTGTACCAGAAAAAAATATTTTCAAATCACTTAAATAATTTTATTGTTAGTTAATGTTCTCGTTTTTCGATTAAACGTCACAATCTCTAGTAAAAAAAAAATATTTCTAACATCAATTTCAGCGAAATACGTCTATACTAAACAGCGATTTTTTATAATAAAACCAAAATATTTTTGATTGAAACTGACATCAAAATAAACAGTGTTATTTTCCCAATAAAAATCAATAAATATATCTGCATTAATTAAAAAGGTTTCAAAAATACAATAAATTATATTGTACCAGAAATCTACGATATATTTCATTGCCTCCGCGTGGACCGATCAGTACGGCGCGAGCGCCCGTCGAGGAAGGACCTGTGTCAGTTTTGCCGCGCTCCGATAGTACTAATTATACGCTGCCCCGCAACGTTTTGATCATTGTGAATATATATGTTTTTTAAATAAATATTCTGAATGACATCTACTTTAAGCATAAAAATGTTAAACATATAGGTACTTTGAATATTGAATTTACATAAAAATAACATTGTCATTTTTCCATATTTTCTAGGGTGGTCGCTCTTATTAGATAACATGGAAAAAATACATTATCGTTTTCATATGAATATACAAAGTACATACATGCTTGTAATTTCTTTATCCTTGAAGTACATGTCAGCCCGTATATTTAACACGTAAGAAAAAAGGAAGTAGGTGTATCTTTCGTGTTATAAATTAGCACTATAGTGCTTACTCGCGTTAATTATCAGTAGCTTGCTATACCTGACGTTCTCGACACAAGAAATAAAAAAAGTATGAAAATATGTAGTGTTCTAGGGCGAAAAAAGATGCATGTTTTTACCCTGCTTCGAATGTATGTATTTATGCACCAAAGGGTGCGCTGTACAACCTTAACCGTTTGATGGATTTCCACACATGAAATTTAATTAGATTCTTCTTAGATTGTGGGAGTGATATAGGATATATTAAAAAAAAAAAAACAAGTTTGCTTTATGGTACCTGTTTACAAAGCGGCTAGCCCGTTTCCTAATAGACTAATAGTGCAATAAGGCTACTTTATGTCCATGTCAAAAACCTTTTAATTTACGAAGCTCGCTCCAAGACAGGGTTATTTTTTTTTGTTAAATCTCCTCCTCCGTTTTTTTTTTGCCAAAAATGCAAATATCTCGGAAACGGTAAAAGATATCAGAAATCTGACAGAAATAAAAAATGCAAATATCTCTGAAACGGTAAGAGATATCGAAAATCTAACAAAAATTTTGAAAAGCTTACATAAAAGCAAATAATACATGAGACGCATGTTGACTATGAGAGAGATGGCGTAACTAATTTTTTTCGGATTTCCCATACTAAATGTGAAAACTGAAAAAAATTATTGAGTTTGGCTATTTTTTATAGTCAATATGCGTCTCATGTATCATATACTTTTACTTCAGTTTTTCAAAATTTCTGTCAGATTTCCGATATCTTTTACCGTTTCCGAGATATTTGCAATTTTTGCAAAAAAAAACGGTGGTCAAGATATCTGAATAGTGAGTAAAGAATTTGTATGAGAAACTAAAAAATTGTTCAGCTTTTTTTATAGTCAATACGCGTCTCATGTATTATTTGCTTTTGTCGAAAGTCTAAGCTTACAACAATAAGCTAATAACAATACACGCAAAACAATGCAACGGCTGTTTCATTTCACGGCTAGCTTAGAACGAGCGGATAAAAGGATCAAAATCTGGTAGTCCGTCGCGCGATACGTTTGTGTGCGTGGAGTAACGCGATTATACAAACAAGCGTATGACGCTCCGTGTCGATGCCTAAACTTGAGCGCTTGCGTTTCGATAAAGGCCTCTTAAAGCCAAAGCCATTTCTTTCGTCTTTATTCTTCAACAAAATGATAGGAATTTTTATGACGATTTCATGGACTTCTTGAGAGCTCTCGAAACACAGTTTACTCACTTTTATTTCATTATCCTACACATTAGACACTTAAATGGCACTTTATTGAACAATACACTATCAATATTATGCATTAAAAACCACGATATCTAATTTTTCGGATAATAAAAGAAAACTGAGAAACTGTTGTTACAAGTTCCCGCCAAAAAGTCCTTTCCATAAACATTTTTTTTTTGTTTGGTTCTTTCCTGCTTTTGCAAGGAAAAGGCAAAGGCTTCTCTGGCCATACAGCCTATTCTTACGTAGTTTGCTCTTCTCTAAATATTTTTCTATTTCATTTGAGTTCTCATTTATCAATTTCTGTCGTCTTTAACTTTTTCTCTATTCTTAAACAAAATGATAGCACTTTTGATGAAGATTTCATGGACTTCTTGAGAGCACTCGAGACACAGTCTACACACTTTTATTTCATTATCCTACATATTAGACAATAGACTATCAATATTATGCATTAAAAACCACGACATCTATTTTTTCGGATAATAAAACAAAAATGACAAACTCTTGCCGCAAGTTCCCGCCAAAAAGACCCCTTTCCTTAAACAATTTTTCCACCTTCAATAGACTTTTTTTTTTAACAGAAGGTTTTTGTTTTTTGTGTCTCCTGTCAAATTTAGTCTGATGGACATATGCCCTTCCCAAAATAATCGATTCACTTAGAACTTAGAAAACTTAAAAAAGTGTCATACAGATAAATATTAGATAAAAAACAATAGCTTATTAAGCTTTTGTTAGTAAAATATAAATACTCAGTAAAAAGTAAAAAAACAGTACTTAACTTATAATAGTTTCTACTGAGTATTTACTCTGGCATGAATACATCAGTGTTGCCGGCACAGAAAATGAAAAAAGTCCAAAACCACTCGTGAAAAGTTCCGTTTTGAAATCGTAAGTTCCGTTCATAGGCCACAGTAAAACTTTTTCGCTACAGCGTGCGTGCGTCGCCGTCGTCACAACGTTATTCGCAACTAGGTAGATACTAGACCCCACTATTACCGGCTCAGAGATATTTCAAATTGATATCTGTCGGACATGGTCCGATGTGGAGGGAAGGCCACGTAAGGCCATCTTTAGGGCCTTTCAACCCGCAGCGTGTAGAAGAACCAGTTAATGCCGCTGGTCTCCTCGAGGCTGCCGAGGTACCGCTGCACAATGCGGTACTTCTGGGGTGGGGGTGGTGGCTGCGGGCGCAGCGACCAGTGTCGCGGCGGCGGCAGCGAAGCGGCGCGGCGGCCGAGAGGTCCGGCACGGTGGCAGCGCCGCGCCGGCAGGGGCCGGCGCCGCATAAGTGGCCCGGAGAGGCGGCGTGGCGGTGGTGATGACGAAGCCAGGAGTTGTGGGTACCGTGCTGGGCCCCGGCTTCACCAGATGCTCGAGACCTTGGCGAAATGTCGGGGCACAGATGGAGGCGACTGGGTGGTTGGTGTCGGTAGATACGCTCATAACGGCTGAGGAGATGCTCCCTTGGCAGGCAGAATTTTCCTGCCGCTGAGAGCCGTTGGCTGGGGGCTGAGGGTGACGGCGCGGGAGTCTCGCGTGTGGGGAAAAAAAGTCTAGCTACACAGGGGCTGGGACACTGAGATCTAAAAAAGGGCGAGCGAAGCGAGCCCGAAGAAAAATTTCAAAGAAGCGTCCGTCGCCGTTTTTAACCAAGCCAAACACCGGTTAAGTTAATTTAAAAGTTTCGCTTCCTTCTGGGGTGGGGGTGGTGGCTGCGGGCGCAGCGACCAGTGTCGCGGCGGCGGCAGCGAAGCGGCGCGGCGGCCGAGAGGTCCGGCACGGTGGCAGCGCCGCGCCGGCAGGGGCCGGCGCCGCATAAGTGGCCCGGAGAGGCGGCGTGGCGGTGGTGATGACGAAGCCAGGAGTCGTGGGTACCGTGCTGGGCCCCGGCTTCACCAGATGCTCGAGACCTTGGCGAAATGTCGGGGCACAGATGGAGGCGACTGGGTGGTTGGTGTCGGTAGATACGCTCATAACGGCTGAGGAGATGCTCCCTTGGCAGGCAGAATTTTCCTGCCGCTGAGAGCCGTTGGCTGGGGGCTGAGGGTGACGGCGCGGGAGTCTCGCGTGTGGGGAAAAAAAGTCTAGCTATACAGGGGCTGGGACACTGAGATCTAAAAAAGGGCGAGCGAAGCGAGCCCGAAGAAAAATTTCAAAGAAGCGTCCGTCGCCGTTTTTAACCAAGCCAAACACCGGTTAAGTTAATTTAAAAGTTTCGCTTCCTTCAGCACGAGCTTTATTTATCACGAAAAGTTCCGAAAAGTTCCGATGATCATTAAGTTCCGCAAAAGTTCCGCTGAAGCCTCAAAAGTTCCGAAATCGGAACAAAAAGTCCGCGCCGGCAACGCTGGAATACATAACGATTGCTGTCAGAGGGCAACCTTAGAACGACGTAAAGGCTTCTATGTACATACAGCCTTGTCTTCATTTAAAATGTATATATTCTAAAAGTCTGTCATTTTATATTCACTTCTGTCAAAAAAACTGCGATATAATTATAGTCTTTTGGAAATATTCGAAGAACAGCACATCTGCAGTACCAGTGAAGGCGTAACTAGATAAATAAAATGGCATTTCAAAATAATCTGTAAACATCTTCATAATCGTCACATATTTTGATAAAAATAACAAACAATCCTTTATTTATAAACAATGACTTTCAGATTTTGCTAACATTTAATGTGTTAGCCATTTTTGTAATATATATTTTATCACACATTTGTTTTCAATAAATGACATACAATATCAATGGCTTATTGAAAATACAAAAAAAAATAGGTACAACGGTAACAATATGGAATATATTTACACGGTTTTCTTTTATTTTGACAAAATACGTGACGATTATGGAGATTTTAACAGATTATTTAGTACCTCCATTTCGAAATACCTAAATAGTGGTAAGTAGCAGGTGATACTGAGAATAATATTCTCATGGACATATTACATACTAGATGATAGGGAATTTTCCACGGCTTTCTCTAAACTCAACTAGATAGCACTGATCAACATTGGAAATAAGAATATCTCTAAAAAATCGTCAAAACTGATTGATATTACTGATTAATATTATAATAATGATGAATAGCTTTCGAAGATTACTTTTCATTTTTTTTTTGTATTTTGACCCAAAAAATACTTTTCATAATATTTGATGCACAAAGCTTGTCAGTATTGTTTTTGTATTTCTTAAAAGAAGTCTAACATAATACCGAGTTCTAAATAGGGAGTTTTCACATGACGTATGTCACACCGTTCATAAGTGTCTCAATAGATGGCGTTTCTAAGCATAGGCAATATATTTTTAAAAACAGCGTAGAATATACGGTAGCAAAATAGATTTAGTATTGTTAAAAACATATAAAAAGCCACCTGAACATAGATTCTTATTAATTGAATTAACAGAAATGACAAATTTCCAACTTGGTCAAGTATGGATAACCTGGCTGCGTTTTGGTTTCTCTGTTTCTTCATCCGAACTAAAAAAAAAATGATTTTAATATATTCTTATGATTAAAATGCAATTTATAACTCGGTATCATGTTAGAATTCTTTTAAGAAATACAAAAACAATACTGATAAGCTTTGCGCATCAAAAATTATGAAAAGTATTTTTTGGATCAAAATGCAAAAAAATATTCAATGAAAAGTAATCTTCGAAAGCTATTCATCATTATTAGGATATTAGTCGGTTATATCAGTCAATTTTGACGATTGTTAAGAGATTTTTTTATTTCCAATGTTGATCAGCGCCATCTAGTTGAGTTTAGAGAAAACCATGGAAAATTGCCTATTGCATTTTAATCATAAAAATGCATTCAAATCTATTTATTTTTGGTTCGGAAGAAGAAATTACATATATCAGAGAAACCGGAGTGCACCCAGGTCATCCATACTTGACAAAGTTGTAATTTATCGTTTCAGTTAATTCAATTAATAAGAATCTATGTTCATGTGGCTTTTTTATATATTTTCAACTATATTAAATCTATTTTGATACCGTTAATTCTACGCTGCTTTTCAAAATACATTGCTAAAGCTTAGAAACACCATCTATTGAGAATCTTATGAACGGTGTGACATACGTCATCTGAAAACTCCCTATTAGATTTCAACTAGATAAATAAAATGGCATTTCAAAACAATCTGTAAATATCTTCATAATCATCACATAACTTGATCAAAACAACAAATAATCCTTTATTTATAAACAATGGCTTTCATATTTTGCTAATATTTAATGTATTAGACATTTTCGTAATGTATATTTTATCACACATTTTTATTTTTCAATAAATTAATTACATCAATATACAAAATATACAAAAAAATATAGGGACAACGGTATCAATATGGAATATATTTACACGGTTTTTTTATTTTACATAAAATACGTGACGATTATGGAGATTTTAACAGATTATTTTGTACCTACATTTCGAAATACCTAAATAGTGGTAAGTAGCAGGTGAAACTGAGAATAATTTCTCAAGGACATATTCATTTGCAATATGATATGACTTTCCAAAATGTATCAGCTGATTAGTTCATGTTCATGGATAAGTTAAAAAAATCATATTAAAATGTTTATGAAATTCTTTCATTTCCATAAATCTTTGATTGATAAACCGCCCGCCCTCGGAATTTATTTATGTTACACATCCGTGTTTGGGTTAATCTATACATTGTGTACTAAGTTTCAATTTATTTAAACGTTTTCCGGCCGGATCCAAAAAGTAAAATCCTGCCAAAGACAAATCCCTCAAGACAAGGCTGTATGTCCAAGCAGCCTTAATGTAGGCAATAGGCAGCCCTAGACACTCACACATGCATAAACACGTGTACAGTAATGAAGAAGTTGTGAAGAAGTGTTAATTCTATTTTAAAAATGGCGCGAAATTTGTATGTTGTGTCCGGGCTGTGACTCCATCTACTATACTACCTACCTCAGAACTACCTACATAGTTTCCTGTCTTTCTATTGTGTGTTTGTGCTTGTCAGCAGTGTGACCATTTGTGGCAGATTTCTGCCATTTGGGCAGATTTAGCTACTAATTTTTAGCTTTGGCAGAATAAGCTGACGATTTCAAGAAGTGGCAGAATTTGGCACAAGGAAATCCTTATTATTTTTAAAATACAAATAGAAAATTTATGATTTTCTGGCTTATTATTTACTTTATTTTTTTATGACTAATTTGGTGGACTCACTGAGAGAATATTCTCCCAAGTAAACTTGAATAAAACAAAAATAAGGAACAAAAACATGTATGCGCATTAATCACAACAAAAGAAGACAATTAAAGATATTATTAAAAAGATGTCGTTAAAATCAATGTATAATGAAAATGAACAATATGAAGAATTTGAACCAAATGTTGACACATAGTAGTACCTACATATTAAGTGAAAAATATACCTATTATACCTAAGTAATAAAAATATTTTTGGTTAAATGACCGTAGTTATGCCATTCCAGGCGCGGATCCAGGGGGGGGGGCAATGGGTGCAATTGCCCCCCCCCCCCCTGACCGAAGTACTAAAACTTCTATAAAATGCAAATAAATAGAGGCATTTCTTAACTATTAAAAAAATTTTGGGTACACTGAAAATTTGCCCCCCCCCCCCCCTGAACTAAATCCTGGATCCGCGCCTGTGCCATTCCGATCCAAATGATTTAAAGTAAGCGAAAGTATCCCTTACTTACTTTAAAACTGTTGAATCGTTATGGCATAACTATGGCCAAATAAATAACGAAAGTATTTTAAATACTTTTTTTTTTTAAATGGCATATTTTTGGCAGTTTCTGGAGTCGAGTTTGGCAGATTTTTGCCATTGTCGGGCAGATTCTCCAGTTTTGAGATGGTCACCCTGCTTGTCAGGTGGGTGCTTGTTGTGTGATTTGATTATAATATTATATTTGAGTATTGATTGTAGTACATGAAAATTGAAATCAAATACCTGCCTAATTATTTCCAATATCCTTGTTATTTTATTAGTGGAAGAGTGATCAAGTGATTAAACCATGTCTCAAGCGCCCAACATGCCAACAATTGGTACTATGAACCAGGCAGGGATCCAGTACGTGAACAACCCGCTTCAGAGTCCTCAGTTACAGTCTTCATCCATTCAAGGGTCACCATCGCAACACAGCCCTATGGGCACGCAGTCCCAGGTCGGTCCCAAAATAAATACCGGTGGTGGCGACCAATCAACACAGGTTCGACAGATTAGCTTTTATGTCATGAGGGTGTGTTTTCCATGCATGAACACGATTTGTTCCCGCGTGTATGGTTCGCTTGTGGATTCATGCCGCCTTTTAGTACTTACTTATTGGTTGGTAATACTTACTTTGGTGCAAATTGCCTTAAGTGCACCTTAACCCTTGTACTTATCTAGTCCTGAAGCATCTCTGTTTCAATTCTAGTTACTTAGCAGACCGCGGTTGCAAGAATTGGTACGTGAAGTTGATCCTACTGTACAGCTGGACGAAGAAGTAGAGGAGATGATACTTTACATTGCAGACGACTTTGTGGATTCTACACTGAACTCAGGATGTGCATTCGCAAAGCATAGACATGGTTCTACTGTGGAACTCAAGGATATTCAACTTCATTTAGGTAAATTTATAGCATTAAGAGGCAAAATAATTATTTTAGTAACTGATATTGATTTCAAGTGTTGTGGTTAATAGAGGTTTTATTAGTCTAGTTAGGACTATTATAACAGACAATTATTACTGTTGTGTATATGGGAAGGAACACATGTGCACTGTGCAGCACAAGACATGTTTTATGTTGCATTGAATATATAACAATAAAATTAGCTTTTACTATTCACATATTTAGACATTTTTAATACCCTTTACAGAGAGAGCTTGGAATATGTGGATACCCGGCTTTGGCAATGATGAACTGCGTCCCTACAAAAGGGCAGCAGTTACCGAGGCACATAAGCAACGCATGGCTCTCATCAGGAAGACTATTAAGAAATACTAGTTATTTAAGTAAGATAATCAAATAATTACCAATATAAATTGTTTTTTTAAGCCATCCTGTAGTCTCCCATTGACCTCTGGAGTTAATGGCCACTTTCATGGCCTGCCATTTCACATTTGATGTAGTTTTTGATAAGTTACATTATAAATATAAACTAAATATTATTATGCAGAATGTAATCTTTAAGAACCCAATGGGCTAATGAATTAAAGTCTTTATAAAACAAATGTAACGGGAGTGTTATTTTTAACTATTTAATTTAACTTCCTTGACACAGCAGAACAAATTAACTGACACGGGCCTACATATGTTTGAAGTCTAAAACCATTTGCTAGAACTGTACTAGACAATATTTCTGTAGAAATCAATTTATTTATCGAAATTACAACAAAATGCTATTATTTGGAGCTGACTTTGTATTGTTTCTTGACTTTCTTGTTAGGTTATGACTGACTCGGTGGCTAAGTGGTTAGCGATCCTGACCTCTGATCCGAGAGTCGTGAGTTCGATCCCCACACAGGGCAAACTTTTCTGTGATGAGCAGAATTGTTTGCTCTGAGTCTAGGTGTATTATGTCTATACAGGGTGTTAAAAAAAGTGCGTTTGAAATTTTAAGGGGTTACTCAGAATCAAGTATAGAATCCAGGAAAAATATTGAAAAAATTCAATTTTTTTTTGCAGTTTTTCATACAAATTCTCGATTCACTATTTAGATTTAGTATGAGAATCTGAAAAAAATAATTGAAGAGCGGATTTTTTCAATATTTTTCCTGGGTTCTGTACTTGATTCTGAGTAACCCCTTAAAATTTCAAACGCACTTTTTTTAACACCCTGTATATGTATGTATTTAAAAGTATATGTGTATGTATATCAGTCTGGTTCCCAAGATACAGGGAATCCTAGTTTGGGGCCAGATGACCGTGTGTGATTTGTCCCAGATATTATTATTATATAAGAACAAAAAAGCTTTGAAACTTTGATGTCAACTCCACACTACAACTAAATGGTGTATCAAAATTCAAAATCATTTATTTCTTTACATAGGTACATTAAGCACTCTTATGAACGTCATATCATTTTTCTGGAGGAATATTCCAAATGTTTTTCCAAAATTATCATTAAAATAATCTACAGTCTTATAGTATCCTCTTGAACAAATACAGCGTTTTATATGTTTCATAAATTTACATTCTGGTAGTTCACACACGTCATTCGGAATTTTGTTATAAAAGCGTACACACTGCCCCACAAATGATTTTTTCACCTTACTAAGTCTCGAGAAAGCTATGTTAAGATTATTTTTACTTCTCAAATTACGGTTATGTCTGTCACTATTTTTGAAGAACGAGTTTAGATTTTTACGAACGTACATGATATTTTCGTAAATAAACTGACCGGCAACTGTTAGAATATTTATTTCCTTAAATCTATCTCGAAGTGATTCTCGGGATCGTAGTTGGTATATAGCTCGGACTGCTCTTTTTTGTAGAATGAAAATGGTTTCAATGTCTGCTGCGTGTCCCCACAGTAAAATGCCATAAGACATTATACTGTGAAAGTAACTGAAATATACTAATCTAGCAGTTGTTACATCCGTCAATTGCCTTATGACCCGAGCCGTAGGCGAGGGTCTTAAGAGAGCCAAGGACGGTAATCATCAATACACACGAGTATCATACGACGTTTTTCAACACACTTGTGAATAAAATAACAATAAAAACTCATTTCAACAGTGAAAACGAGTTGTGAAAAATGTTTCGCTATGGCGGGAAAAATTAATCAGTTTTCCTATGCGCGCGCATTGCGATCGGCCACAGACTAAAGGGTGAGGATTTTTTTTTATTTTCGGCGCATAGGATTTGCGCCTATTCTGCCACGTACAAAATGGGGAATTTAAAGTTTTCTTTTATTACAGAGAAAACAAAAGTTATATTTGAGTGAAAGTTTTATTTATTAAACACGTACGAGTTAAAATTATCTATTTAAATAAGAAGTTGCATGAAATGAGCAAGCAATAGGAACATTAATTTATTTGTTCTATTGAACACGATCTTTTTTTTTGAATAAAAACTTTTTTAAGAACAAAGCAACTCAACCAATAAAATTTTTAAAAAATCTATAACTCACTAGTGAGTTATAGCAATGAAAAAGTCACAGTTTGACTATGGGTGTCATTCTGTGCCTAATTGCGGTGACCATAGAGCCACTTTATGAGCAAGTGTGTTGAAAAAGAATTTATAAAGTATCTACTTAGGTTTAAAGAAAATTTATTCTCATAAATCTATATATCTCACTTACATGAGAACAAAACTATATAGTAAGTCTAAGTTTAGGTAATCGTTCATATCCTAGATTTTTATAATGCTTAATATTATATAGTAAGTATAAAATAAGTTACATTGATTACAAGTTACAATTTAAAAATAAAAGCTGTAAGTATGTAGACTCTAGTGCCTAATCAGTGACATCTCCATATAAAAAAAATAACACATTATTATTAAGTTTTTTATTATCTTTAATACATTGAGCAAGGTTTTTTTTAAAAAACGGAAAGATTCAGTATTTCTAATTTTTGAGGATAAGTTATTATAAAGTTGTGGTCCGTCTTTTGTTATCATTTTCTTGCCGCGAAACTTCGGAATAACAAGGAGACTGGCTCGTCTTGTGGAGAGTTTAGACGCTTGCGTATTTTGGGTAAATTTAATTGATGTTTGGATTGTTCAGTTTATTAATTTTCGTAAAAGGATGCAAGTATGATATGAATAAAGTTGTTTTATATTCATTTTTGTTTTTTCGTATAATTAATAATTAATGACCGCAAATCACACATGGTCATCTGGCCCCAAACTAGGATTCCCTGTATCTTGGGAACCAGAGACTGATATACATACACATATACATTTAAATACATACATATATAGATATTATACACCCACACTCAGAGCAAACAATTCTGCTCATCACAGAAAAGTTTGCCCTGTATGGGGATCGAACCCACGACTCTCGGATCAGAGGTCAGGATCGCTCACCATTTAGCCACCGAGTCAGTCAAATTTAGAAGTAGGTGTTAAGTAGTGATAATTTAAGAGCCTTTTTATTAGTTTATTTTGTAATATTTGTAGTTCGGCTAGTTTTGTTTTGCATGCACTGCCCCATATTTCAAGTAGGTGTATAAGACGTGATTTTATAAAGGAGTTATAAATAGTCATGCGTAATCTGTGTGGAATACATCACACCATCCCACGCAATGAACCCAACAAAGAGCTTAGTTTTTTTTAATGCCATCAATGTGCCTTCCCCATGACTTCAATTTAAAAAAATATTCGAGTCTGGAAAAAATATGGAGTAGCTGGTACATATCTTCAAACCTTAACAACTGTGATTCTACTCAGGGAACTGAATAACTTTGCTCCACTTGTTTAAATTTTTGCTCAAAAATTGCTCAAAAATTTAAACTTTCATAGTTATACAGGGTGACACCCTGTATAACTATGAAAGCAGTAGACTAAGCTTCTTTTTGTCGTTCTGAAATAACTAAATATACAGGTGTAACAAAATTGGTGTAGGACCCGTTAACTGGGGATTCTACTCATCGTTAGGGATTTGAAATAAACATCGATGTTTTTTCCGATGTAATACATCGCTGGGTTGCATCGATGTTAATACTATGTATTGAGAAATACATCGATGTTTTAACGATTGTTTTTCGCAATGGATATTTTTAGGCCTTAAGGTGGTTTAAAAACTCTAACACTAGGTTTGTAAGGTCACTGATCTGACAGCCCATACGAGAAGATGACATGTTAAGATATTCCAAGGCCGAAACTAAAAGAAAACTAGATACAAGGAAAAATGTTTATAAAAAATTCACATTCTCATAGCTTTATTTTGTTTACAAATACCATTTTTTAAATGCTATGTTAAAACAGGAGCTTTTTTAAATTATTAATTAATTAATTTTACCTAATCTTTCCCTTCAATCGGTTTCTTTGCTCAGTCAAAAGTCAAAACTAGCCCTGACGTCAAAACTAGCCCTGGCTGGTAAAAGAGTCTTTCTGATTGGTCAGATGTTAACTGAAATGATAATTACGATCCGATTCACGAAACGTGGCAGTCAGTGTCATAGTTTGCGTGTTCGATGCATCGAATAAAAAAACATCGATATACCTATATTCGATGTTGATTTATTAACAATACATCGATTCAATACGATCGATGCATCGTTACAATACATCGAGTGTTTACAATACATCGATGTATATCGTTCATCCCTACTCATCGTGCTGAACAACTTTTGTTCTACGACTTTGAAAATTGAACTTTTCATCCAAATTGATCATCTGTTTTGCTATTTTTGTAGGTATGAAGAGTCCAAAATTTTTTTTGCGATTTGACCAAAGTCGTAAAACTAAAGTTGTTCAGTATGATGAGTAGAATCCCCAGTTAACGGGTCCTACACCAATTTTGTTACACCTGTATGTATAAGAAAAGAAGTATTTTTCAATACGAATTCAAGGTACGAAGGTCTTAGGGGTTGACACAAAAGATCCCTTTGGGTCGAAGTGTCGCTGTTTAGACAGCACCCACCAAGATAAAAATACTTTTTTTTCTATTAATATTCAATAATATAATATTATTATTTTATATGCAGGGTGTAAGGGACAGAAACTGAACAACTTTCCACAACTTTCAACTTTTTCGTTTCTTGAAAAAAATTCTTGTGGAAAGTTGTTCAGTTTCGTCTACTGAGCAAGCCCTTAAGTTTTCGGAAACCTGTCCCTTACACCCTGTATATATATTTTTATGTGATAGGTGGCAAACGAGCAGACGGATCACGTGATGGTAAGCAGGGGCGCCGGGTTTCAGAAAACCTCGTGTGTGCTGGGTGCCCACAGTGCCGGCTCTACAAAATGTTTAGGTGTTACGAGATTTAATGGTGGCGCCTCCTCTATATACAAAATCGATGCATTTTAATTATTTGCTCGTAATTATGCTCTACTACAAAGGTTATATTTAGACAAAAACGAGCATAGGTGTTTTTTTTTTACTTTCAAGACACGAATTAAATATTGTCATGGCAAAAAATGGCACTTGAGATTGGGATAATGAAGTGTGTCTGTGGGCCCTTTATCCTCTAGTAAAGTCTACTATTGACTGGGCGCAGAAGAAGGAGAAATGGCGGGATAAGTTTGAAAACAGGTGGCTCGAGTGAGAAATATGTTACGATATGTTACCCAGATTTCAAAACTTCTAAGGTAACCTCTTTAAGGTGTTAGTTTTCGGCTAATTGTGTCAGTCAAGTTATATGCATAATTATGTATAAAAGTATTTTTTTTATCAATTTATCTTACAAAGCTCCTCAAATCGATTGACATTTTTAAACAATTTTCGGTGTATTCTGCAACTCTAGAGCGCGAGCGAAGCGAGCGTGAAAATTTAATATTTCAACAAGTTAAGGCATCTTTAATCATCAGAATATGAGATATTTTTTTGGGTACTATTTATGGTGCCCTGAGACGTGATGACCTAAGGGATTAGTTAATATGCTTATAGGCTCACCCAGCACTTGGATTATGATTGAGAAAAAATGTAAATAAATAGTCTGGGTTTTTATGGAAAGTACTTTGTTTCGTTTTTTCCCGAATAATTAATATCCTAGTATAGAAGGTACTATTTAGGTACTCCATATAATTTATAGCGGGTACCATAAAATTTTTCATTAAAATCGGTAAATCTATTTTTGTGGACAATAATTAAAAAGAACATCGGTTTGTATGGTTTTTGTTTTTACCTTAATTTAATTCGGATTAACCAACTTCATAGTAAAATAGATCGTAAAAAAATGTGTATTTTACAACGTTTCGTCCGAAACCATCAGAGACGTTTTTGAGAAAAAAATAATCAGACAATTACAAATTGTGTTAAGAAAAAAATATCAAAAATAACGCTCCTTTGCGTATTGTCCCTCCAATTATGTAACTCAGGAGGTGGCAGGATTGATTATCGTGTACATTCAAAATTGCGCGAGCGAAGGGAGCGCAAATATGTTTTATTATGAAAACGAAGACCTCAGAGTAATTACGTTTTTAAGAAGTTTTAAGTTAATTTTACGCCCTTCTTTGCGTAATTCCCGATAGTAATATTATTTACTAGATAGTAGAACCGATTGTTGTGTTAAACGCGAGCGAAGCGAGTGCAAAAGTTTTAAATTACCTCAGATTAGTAGTAGGACTTTAAGAGGTCAGTTTTCGACCTCGTTTTGTTCAAAAACCACTGATCAGTCTTATGTCTATTCTCGTGGGTGCTCAGCACCCACTGTTTAAGTATCGTGGGTGCCCGAGCCCCCGAGCACCCACGTACTCGGCGCCCCTGATGGTAAGCGATTACTGCCGCCTATAGACACCCGCAACACCGGAGTCATAAGCGCGTTGCCGACCTTTGAAATGGGATGGGCGGATGGGGAGAATTGTGGGGGTTGGGCCTCCGGTACCCTCACTCACTCGGCGAAACAAGACGCAAGCATTTAATAATATACATTAAATGTAATAATAACAGTGGGTCATGGGATTAGAAATTATAATTGTACAAACATACAAACTATGGGAACCAGATATTGAGGGCATATGAAACGTTTCGAGTTGCCCCCCGAGTCAAATATTAGGTGTTTTGTGTAGGTACATACTTATATATTTTAAAAGCCCAGAAGTGCGATAGTAGGCATCCCGCTATGAAATCAACAAAATGCTTACTCTTTATGTTTGCTTTGGGTGAAGACACAACCCACGGCCTTCGGCATAGACGCTATGAGCGCAAACCACTACGTCACCAATTCAGTCAATATTGTTTGATCTGTATGTCTCTATTTTCTAACGTTATAAAAAAGGTTTAGTTAAAAAAGTTTGCATTAAAACATGAACATGGACCAGTAGGCCAAAAATGTGCTAATTAAAACTAGGAGCGTAGGCCCCACTATTAAAATGGCACCATGAGTATTTTGAAATCCTAATGGACCCACCAGTGGAACCAACAGTCCGAAAGGCAAAAACATATTTGATTTTAATTTAAAACATCTTTTTCTGTTTATTAGTAAACATAATACATAATAGGGTATTTTACTCTATACAAGAAAAAATCTAAAACTGCTTATTTACTGTGGTATTTGTAATAAGTAATCGAATTAATATGATTTCTATATAATAAAATGAGAAAAAAACATTTTATTTTTGATTTACAAACATCTAGTTTTTTAATCTGTTATTCAAATATCTGAAACGACCGTCGCCATGCTGGTTGTCATGTGACGTCACAATAGTGGTAAATAATGACATTTTGTTCGCAATATGTGTCAAAATTTTAGTACAGAGCTGTTTTGTTTACTCCTGAAATGACATCACGACCTAAACATCATGGCGGCTAGCGTTTTCGCGCGCTTATTGGGAATGGTAATTTAAAATGTGTTTTTGGGGTACTTATAGGTTTAAAAAATAATAAAAAAAAAATTTACTTTTTCCCACCTAATGATCAATTTGAGATACTTTTCATAAAATGGTGAAATACCCTATTCTGATAGTAAAATGGTAATATTTATTTTAAGAGTGGGGGACAGTGGCATATAATTAGTTGCGATGTCCACCAGTGGGGGACAAAACTTTTTTCCCCGTTGTCCACCAGTGGTAGACAAACGGGAACAGACGGGTCTAACAAAATGTCACGTTTCACTTCAAAATTCATTTACTTTTTTGCGACAGTAAATATAAAAAAACGGACATACATTTACGGGAGGTTGGCACAAACCGAAATAAGTTTTTTTTATTTCAGTTATAATCTTTGTATCTCTACACTCTACATTTATCTCGTTTTGTAAGGTAGTACGAAAAGAAAAGACAACATTATAAGGATAGTCACATTATATTAAATAAAACAAGAGATACAGCTGTTATATGGTAATAGGATGGTCTACTAAAATAGTAATAAGAATAAACTTTAAATTATGTAGTGCTAACTTAATATCAGGGTTCGGAAACAGTTTTTTTTAAAAACCGGTTTCGGCATGGTTTTAGTCATTGACCCCGATATCGAAATAATTGTGGTTAAGGTTTCGGTTACCGGTATATTTAATCGGTTAAACCAGAACCGATATTTTTTCGTTCGAACGGAATTAACCGGTTAATTTGAAGAATATGCAACGTTGTAGGTATGTTTGCCGCGTGCGATCAATTGGTAGCGTGCGTGCGAGAAAGTGAGCAGAAAACTCGGGCAGTGGATACCGCGCGACGCGCCGGAACTTGACTACGTTTGGTTTTAACCGGTTAATTTTGTTCTTATTTTGGTTAGAAAACCGCTCCCTGATTAACATTTTATTAAATTTACCTGTTAAGCTGGAAGCCGGGTTTAACCTGAACGGAATCCTTACGTTAACCGAAATTCGAACGAAATTAACCGGTATTTGTTAACCGATTCCGAACATTGCTTAATATAAAAAAAGATAACAAACACAAAGGATAAAAATATCACAATTAAATAAAATACACCTTATAATAAACAATACTGTGATGAATACTTTGTGAAAATATAAATTTAATAAATTAGTATTACACGTTTTAGGCAGGCGCTTATTAACTATCGGTGGCATACCTTAGCTTAGGAGATTTAGTTTATTGGTCATACATGTTTCATTTCGGTCATGGTTCATGTTTTCAAGTCAAATATTTGGAATGTAAAAACACTCATCATATGATGATTTCAAATAAATTGTCATAATTATAGACTAACCAAAACAAAAATATAAATAAGTAAAAAGGTAACTAACATACAACAAATATTATAGTGTATAATATAATAAAAATCACATACCTATTACAACACTAACAAAAAAAAAATAGGTAGGTACCTTACATAATCAGTATAATAAATTATAAGTATACAGGTGTCCCAGGATAACTGCACAAACGAAAATGGGTGAAACTAGACCACAATTTATAGACAAAAACATTTTTTTAACAATTCGTTTGCATAATACTGATGGTTAATTTTTTTAACTACCCTTTTTACAAAAAAAAAAACATAACTTTTGAATCATTAACACGTTAACTGCCATTGGGCGCACCTGTGCGTTTACAACTCCTTAAGTGTATGCCTCCAACGAAAATATGCGTTTTCATACATTTGTATGGCTACTAGGTAGTATGCCACCCGACGCGTATGTGCGTGTATGTGATTTGTATTACAAACGCGCAGGTGCGTCGCGCGGCACGCTGCATAGACGCGGAAACGCGCAGGTGCGTCGAACGGCATACAGACAGGAGCATAACTTGCCCGCAAATATGCGTCGTACGGCATACTTCATAAGCAAGATGGTATGGCAATAAGTAATGTTTTAGATGGCACGTAACGTGTTAAGTGTATTTGGTTCAAATAAAAACGATAATAAAGGCGAATAAAATTGATGTTGCTTGGAAAATAAAGAAAGTCTGCCAAAAGAAAATTATTTATTAATTTCGATTTTGTCGGAAAAACCCCCAGAATACCTATTTTATTTAGTTTGTTAATCCTCATCTAATTTCCTATCTAATAAAAAAAACTGCAATGTTCTATCTTCGACACAAGCTTTTCTACGTTATGTTAAATTCATGCTTCCTCTTTAAGCGTTGCTTGCCAGCGCCCTCAGACGAAAAGGAAATTTAGCTTAATTTATGTATTTAAGATAAGGGTTTTTAGGAAAAGTAACAGTCTGAAACAACACATAATCAAAATTTAGTATTTATTTTTTAAAACGTTTCAAATTAATGCAATTAATGCTCAAAAAGGCTACTACGCTGTTGCAAACACATTGTTGCACGCAGTGTTATTTGCTGGGTGACGACCCTGCGAATCTTCTCCGTCAGTGGGTCACCTGATGGTAAGTGATCACCACTGCCCATAGACACCTGCAACCCCGGAGGAAATTGCAGATGCGTTGCCAACCTAGAGGGCTAAGATGAAATGCCTCTTGTGCCTGTAATTTCCTCGGCTGTCTTACTCTCCACACCGGAACACAACAGTGCAAGCACTGCTGCTTAGCGGCAGGATTAGCGAGTAAGATGGTTAGTCTTGGTTGGTTGGTCTTTTGGCGGGACTTTCTTCATTTGCCAAGCAACATCTATTATTCACCTTCATTATCGTTTTTATTTGAACGAAACACTCTTAATTGATCAAGTTATGATTTTTTTAGTAAAAAGGGTTTTTGGGAGTTAAAAAAAATTAAATCATCAGTATTAAGCAAAGTAATTGTTTTAAAATTTTCTAAATATTTTCTTTTTCGATAATTTGTGGTCTAGTTTCACCCATTTTAGTTTGTACAGTTTATCCTGGGACACCCTGTATAATACACATACCTACTTCAGATGTGAAATACAATAAGTTAAACAAAGTGCATTATAAACATTTTTAGCATCTTATGTTAATTCTGAGTAGGATTATAAACGTCTAAATGCCACGTCACTAGAAATATGCACCATTACCAGAACGTTCTTATTGATTACTACAAAAACTTCTTTAGCCCAACTAAATAATACAATCACCGCAATTATTAAATTTCAGTTTTTTTATAATTTTCCTTGTTACAGTGTGTTGAAGGTATAGTGCATAAGCATTAAATGTATCTCTATGAATAGCTTTAAGATGTCATTATGACCTATGTATGCAGAATAATACTTTGATTTAAGACTTAACAGTTTCCTTATTTTCGGGGTTGAAGAGCTGGTCAGATGGGTCCACCTTCTGCCACTGCAGGGCCTTGGATTTGATTGTCACTGGTTGCTGTAAATAAACACTAATTAAGAATAACGGAAGACGGAAGCACTTCGGACCTATGAAAAGAGAATGTGAACATCGTGATTGGACTTTGGATGACTGGGCTATTGTTTTGTGGACAGATGAGAGCAGGGGGCCTTACGAGCTCCAGACGGTCGGGAGAGAGTATACAGGAGACGAGGCGAAAGGTTCATTCCGATAACCACACGTCAGACTGAGAGCTTTCATGGCGGCTCTGTGATGGTTTGGGGCGGCATCAGTGGGGAAGAAAACTGACAGAACTCACCGATAGAGGCGCTGATATCGCTTGACTCATACTAACTGTCAAAACGTATAGAAAAAATTGTTTACGTGAACTAAACATAAGATTATTAAAAAAATGCCGCGTTGTGTGGCGATTGGTTGCAATAATAATGGAATTCATTAATTTCCTAAAGATTCTCGGATGAAAAAAACGTGGGAAAATTTACGTTTTCAATTATGTACTTTTCAACTTCGCCTTTAATTGAGGAGCAGTCTAAGTAGCATACATTTTCCATTTAACAATTTTACAGAAAAAATAACTAATTTATAACACCTCGACAATAAAAATCGGGAACTAATTGAAAGTTGTTATGAGTCAAGCGTTTCTTCCCCGTTCGGACGCTCGCACAGAGTTAGTTATTGTTGAAGGCCGCCTAAATGCAGCTCGTTACATCGAGGAAATTCTCGAAGAGCACGTATTGCCATATATGGGCTTCATTGGAGCCCAACATTTTTTGCTAATGCAAGATAATGCCCGTCCTCACAGTGCGCAAAGCGTAGATCACTACCTTGCGGTTGGTAAACAGAAAAAGCAATGGCCTGCACGAAGCCCAACATGAATCCGATTGAACATGTCTGGGACATGTTAAAACGAAAGGTCAAGTCAAGCGATAACCCACCACGTAACCTTCATGAACTAAAGTCTGCGTTTAGTGGCTACATGGAAGTGAACATAAAAAACATTATCCACAGCATGCCGGAACGTATGGCTGCAGTCATCAGAGCCAGAGGTGGCAATACGCGTTATTGATTTCGATTAATTTTCCTTTATTTTCAATTTTCACTTAAATTCCATTAAACGTATTTCAAAAATTACTTTTTTTTCTTTAATCCCTCATAAAACGACGTAAACACTAGTTAAGGCTACGAAAATAAAGGTCAGTAAATCTATGCGATGCCAAAAATTGAAAAAGATGAAAAAAATAACATATCAATATGTAGAAATTAATTACTGAAAAATCAAAATAATGTATTGGTTAATTTTTTTGCCGGTGAGTGTACATTAGTTTTGAAACATCCAATTCATGTAATTTTCGCACTAGCTGGGTGACCGAGCTTCGCACATTCAATCGGAGCGTTTATAAACTAATTCACTTAATAAAAAAAAACTGGAGATGACATATCCAAATGAACCACGCCAAAAATGGCAGTAAAGTACTCGAACATATCAGTGCATGTTGTCATTCCTGTGCTCATTCGTTTAAGAAATGCACGCCATCTGTTGTCGAGTAGCGCGGACCGTGCTTTAATCCATAATTGACCACGCTGAATACGTTAAAAACAACAGACTTCAATCGCAACAACTCCAATTTTGCTATGTTTTTATTGATTTTCTCAAAAACCGCTGAATCGATTTCGATAAAATTTATATGGGACCACCTGTGAAGTATACCCTTTTAAACAAAAAAAGAATTTTCCAAATCGGTTCAGGCGTCTTCGAGTAATCGGTGAACATACATTAAAAAAAAAACTAAGATTCCGACGAATCAAGAACCTTCTCCTTTTTTGAAGTCGGTTAAAACAACTGACCATAGATCGATAGAATTATTATTGTTAGAATCGTTTTCGACAAAGAAAAAAAAACAAATGTAATGCACAGTAAATTCGAAACATTAACATTGTAGCACTTGTTGATGTCTTTTATATGAAAACTTAATAATGCAGTGCGCGTCGTTTTTTTTTAAGAATACCTACTTCGATAAAATAGGTAAAAAAAGGTAATACCTACGTCATTCACACTGAACCAATGGATTTTGAACCTTTTATTGCGTCTCGAATAAGGTTCAAAATCATTCGCGTCAAATCTGCCACTTACTGTGTTCTTAATTTGTACGGCAGTACTATAATTGTCTCGTTTGACAAAAAGTAAGTTGTGAAAAATTGCTGAATAGAATTATAATAAAGCTACATGTGTATGAGAAATTTTTGTAGGCCAATCTAATCCAAAGCTAACAGAGAAGGCATTTATACCTCTAATGAATCATTTCATGGGGCATACCCGTGTATCTGATACATTTTATGAATATAATAATACAATCGGATAAAGAGATAACAGTCAAGTCTACGAGTAAGTCTCGTGAAGATTATTTCATCATTCATCACATTAGGGAGTCAGCAGCAGCAGAAAACATGTTTATAAACTTATTATTATTATACTTTTTCTGATTCCCTGATGAAATAGTTGAAAGGATATTATTACCAATACTGCAATACAGTCATCACCCAACCCAAAATACTATCTTTAATCATTATGCAGTACAATAATAATACACACCCACATGATTCATGTAACTATCTACCCTACTTATTCTAGACGACAGAAACTCTCGGCCCAATTTGTTTAGAATAATGTAGATTTTACAGCATTCTTGAAAAGCATGGCGGTGTAGGAACACATCTCTGAAAAATATTCTTTCTTCAATAATCTTTAAAAAAAAAGTTACCACCATCTCCATTCCATTAGCTCCATAGAGCGAAAACAAAAGTATTAAGCAGACGGTACATAGGGTGGAACCTGCTTTGCGCATTAAAGAATAACATTAGGCAAAAGAAGTCAAATTACTAAACTGCCCCATAAAAAAGAAGGAAGCTAAGTATAATCCTTATACTTAGCCGCCTTCTTTCTTATCAGGGCAGTAAAATAGTCTTACCTTGGCAACAAGTTTGCCATCTGGTCCAATGAGGTACTCCTCCAAGCCGAACACTAGAGGTGACCCGTTGCCCAGGTGAAAGATGCGGGATGATGTGCCACGTGTCACGCGAAACTCGATGGTTTTGGCCATGAGAGCATTGGTGATCATGTACACGGACTTCGCTCCTTTGAGTACTTAAAAAACATACACATAATAATAACAATTTTCAATATTCTTCAGTTACTCACTTAATTTATTTAGTATGGTAGTAGCCTTGAAAGACAGATATCTACAAAAAATTAAACTTTGCCCAAAGCTTAGGGGGCGGGGGGAGCAAAAGAGGGGTATTATAAGTTTGAAACCAATGTCTGAGATATCATATCATTTTGTACTTTGTAACCAGGTTAATTCTTAGCTATGTTTGATGGAAATTAGTTCAGTGGCAACAAGTTATTCTACTTAGACTGTCCGTAGGTCATACTCTAGCTAGAGTATAACTTAATAACTATGCATTAGCTATACAGGGTTTTAAAAAAAGTATGTTTGAAATTTTAAGGGGTACCCAGAATCAAGTATAGGGTGCTACTTTATTAGTGCCCGATAGTTTAGTCAGTGTTTCTTTCAGGAAAAATATTTAAAAAATCCCATTTACATTTTTTTCAATTTTCCATACTAAATCTGAATAGTGCATCAAGAATTCGTATGGGAAACTGAACAAAATAATTAAGATTGGATATTTTCAACATTTTTCTTGTATTCTATACTTGATTCTGAGTAACCCCTTAGAATTTTAAATGTACTTTTTTCACAGCTGTACACTGTAAGTTTATGCTATGTAGTTACTCATACCTAAAGTAGTTCATTGTGTATATGTCATGTTAAAAGGCAATTAGAGGAATTTACACACCTGTGTTACTCTCCACATCCAGGTAAATGTTATTGACAAGCTCTTTGTCTTTAGGAACAATTGCCCGCGAGAAGTTCACCATAATTACTCTCACCTTATTTTTTATGGCTTCATCTTGCAGTGTGATCTGCAGGTTTGAATGCAAAATGGGTAATTATGTGTAATAGCACTAGTTTAGGTTACTTCCTATAAACTTATGGTCACACAGACTGCTCGCCATTTAAGATGTACCTATTTCCAATTATCAGCACCAAGCTACAGAAATGGAATATTTTTTCAACAATTTACCAATATTCCACCTAGTTCTTTACATGTAAAACATTTGATAATTAGTCAAGTTTATCAAACAATTGGGTATGCTAAATTTTTTGTAAGGTATGAAAATAAAAAAACCATTTCGAGATATTTTGATTTAAAGCCATATTTTTTTATTTCCCACTCGAAAAAGTAAAAGATTGAGTATAAAAATCGAAAAAAGACAATAACCTTCATTTGTATCCCAGTGACGTCACATGCTCACACACTTTTTGGTGTTACCTTGAGTTGTTTATAAACAAACGAAATGACAATTGACCTGACAGTTAACGTTTAAGAAAGCGTTCCAGAACACTTTCATGAGAGTATTTTTTTACCCTGACAGCAGGATAAACTATTATAAATATTTCAAGTGTAAAAGGGACAGACTATTTTGCCTTGTTCTGGAACGGGCCTTATTATAAACAAACGAGAAGATAATTGACTTGACAGGTGACGTTTTAGAGAGCGTTCTGGAACACTTTCATGACAGTATATTTTTAACCTGACAGCCGGACAAACTATTATAAATCATTGAGTGTAAAAGGGACAGACTATCTCAGGTATATTTTGCCTTGTTCTGGAACGGGCGTTAGTCGAGATTAAGGCCTGTTCATTTCATCGTCAGATATTTGGGCTGTTCGTTTCATAGTTTGTGAACATGTGACGTCATCACGGCTTGAATATAAAAAAAAATATTTAAAAATATCCAGTCTTAAAAAATTAAATAATCAAATTAGTTTTTCAAAATGGTCTTTACTATCAGAAAAAAAAAATTAAAAAATACAATATTTTTTTAGCATACCCAATTTGTAGACAACACTTGACAGAGATTTAACAGACATATCTTCATACGAACACACCCAGGAAAAGTTAAATGTTTGATATAGCTTAGATTTCAAGATAATTATAATAATAATAATATCTGGGACAAATCACACATGGTCATCTGGCCCCAAACTAGGATTCCCTGTATCTTGGGAACCAGAGACTGATTTACATACACATATACTTTTAAATACATAAATATAGATATAATTGTTGTATAATAATAATTGATTTATTTTGCTACGAGATCTCAGGTAACACTTGACTATATTGCCATCAATAATGCTAAAAAGTGCAGTGATATTATTAGCTATCCTTTAGCCCATATTATGAACCTATCAATTAATAATGGAAAGTTACCGCAGGAATGGAAAGAGGGTCACGTCACCCCAATATATAAGAAAGGCGATAAGTACGACGCTGCTAATTATCGACCCATTAGTCTTACCAGCATAGCTTGCAAAACCATGGAGAAAATAATCACAACTGATCTCAGACAATTTGTTAACATGGAAAACATAATCATCGACGAACAACATGGTTTTGTACCAAAAAGATCAACAGTCACGAATCTTCTAATGTGCCTTGACAATTGGACATGTAACTGGGACAGGTGCCAACCGACAGATGTCATATACCTAGATTATGAGAAGGCATTTGACAGAGTCCCTATAAAAAGACTGATAGCGAAGCTAGATCATTTTGGAATCCGTGGACAGCTCCTCAAATGGATAGAAGACTTTCTGACTAATAGAAAATTTAAAGTAAGAGTCGGAAATACCCTTTCAGATTCATTCGACGTTCACAGTGGTGTGCCACAAGGATCTGTACTCGGACCAATTTTATTTGGGATCTTTATTACCGACCTAAAAAGTATCATTCACTCTGATTTGTCAATATTCGCAGATGACACTAAAATTATAGGAAATCCACTCATCACTCACAACATAATACAACAAGACCTGGACCGTATAGTTCAATGGACAAAGGATTGGCTTATCTCACTCAATGTTACTAAGTGCACAGTTTTGCACATAGGAAATACCAATCCTGAACTAAAATACAACATTGATAATGTGACCCTCCAAGCTGTCCGCACACAATAAGATCTCGGTGTTACAATAACACACAACCTTAAATGGGAAGCGCACATCATTAATATAACAAAAAGAGCTAATTCCATGCTGTACATGATCAGAAAAGCATTTCATAACATAACCAAGGAACTCTTTATCAAAATTTATAAAACATATATTCGTCCACCGCTGGAATACGCTTTTCAAATATGGTGTCCCTATTTTAAAAAAGATATAGAAATATTGGAGAAAGTTCAGAGAAGAGCTACAAAAATGGTAGCATCTCTCAAAAATGCACCGTACGAAAAACGCCTCCAAGAACTCAACCTGACCACACTGTAACAGAGACGGAAAAGGGGCGATCTCATAGAAACGTTCAAGATACTCAATGGCCACTACAACGTGAGAAACATAAAGGATCTGTACATGAACCAAAACAAGGGACTGAGAGGACACTCCTTGAAATTAACAAAACCTCCATGTGCTAGCAACCCCCGAACTCACTTCTTGCCATTTCGAGTAATGAAATTGTGGAACTCTCTCCCAGAAACAGTTATTAGTGCTCCAACAGTGAACAGTTTTAAAAATAGAAAAAATAATATTGTTACGAAATAATAATAATATCCGGGACAAATCACACATGGTCATCTGGCCCCAAACTAGGATTCCCTGTATTATGGGAATCAGAGACTGATATACATACACATATACGTTTAAATACATACATATATAGATATAATACACCCAGACACATTCTGCTCATCACAGATCAGATGAGTAGTCAGGACCTAACCTAACCTAACCACTGAGCCACCGAGTCTCTCAAAACAAACAAAAGAATAGGGTGGAAGTTAATTACCTAACATTCAGCAATGAATATAATAATTTGAATACAAGCGTTTTCAGAAAAAAGTGTACCATGTCTAAATTCATGGCCATATTTGAAATATCAGATTTTTGATGATTTTTTGGTTTAGTTATTATATAGATAAGTTAGAGTATATGAAATGATATTTGATAACCTGCAGATAATCTATTTAGCACGAGAAATCATCAATTAAAACTGACAATATAGAAAATACCGGCCAAGTGCGAGTCGGACTCGCGCACCGAGGGTTCCGCATAAATTCATAATCACCCATGTCTTGAACTCTATATTTTTTATATTTGAGTTGATTGAATGAAAGGTAATTTGAGGTTTACGATTTATGACGTAAAAAAAAACTACATACTTACTAGATTTCGTTCAAACCAATTTTCGGTGGAAGTTTGCATGGTAATGTACATCCTATATTTTTTCTAGTTTTATCATTCTCTTATTTTAGAAGTTACAGGGGGCACACATTTTACTACTTTGGAAGTGTCTCTCACGCAAACTATTCGGTTTAGAAAAAAATGATATTAGAAACCTCAATATAATTTTTCAAGACCTATCCATAGATACCCCACACGTATAGGTTTGATGAAAAAAAATTTTTTGAGTTTCAGTTCTTAGTATGGGGAACCCCTAAAATTTTTTGTTTTTTTTTCTATTTTTGTGCGAAAATCTTAATGCGGTTCACAGAATACATCTACGTACCAAGTTTCAACAGTATAGTTCTTATAGTTTCGGAAAAAAGTGGCTGTGACATACAGACGGACAGACAGACAGACAGACAGAGACATGACGAATCCATAAGGGTTCCGTTTTTTGCCATTTGGCTACGGAACCCTAAAAATTACAGTTTTGACACTATCTTAAAAGTACTCTACTTACTAACTTTCAAGAAAAACGCAAATGTTTATAATTATATACCAAAGATTATCATATATACTTTTAGAGAAATAGGCCAATACAGTCTCCAAAGACGCAAAATACGAATTATGCTAGTTTTTATTTCGGTTTTGTCACAAGTGATGCCAAAGTAACAATTTATTTTACGGTATATTTATAAATACATAGTAGTCGCCAAAAGTATTCATCTAATCTAGACATCAAAAGCATTTTGAACATCGAGTGAACTTATTTGTACCCCCTTTATATTAAAAATTTATAAAAACTAAGAATTATCTCGTCGCAAAACTGGGGACAGTCGCAAAACCGACAGACAAACTTATCATAGGCTGGGCTTACACCGAAACCAAAATTTTACGTGGTAAAAATAATACAAAAAATTTAATTGATATTCATTATTTATTAAACAAGCGATACAGGTTGCTTTTAAAATATCTTCTAGGGCTCAAGTTCGAATTTCTATACATGAATCAGAACAACAAGACATATAGGATCCTTATGAAATACCTGAAAAAAATTTACTACTGCTTCTACTCATGAATCTAAGCGTGTTGCGTCCTTCCACACTAGTAAGTGACAATAACTTCCGCAAAATGTGAAATCTAAAAACGTAAAAGCCCTACATGTAGACCCAGCTTTATGATATCGGTTTTGCGACTTTACTGGCCAGCCTGTAGCCAGGTCACGTGTCAAAATGTCGCAAAATGGACGTGACGTTCTCCTTCCATTTTGTTTTCAAAATTATATTCTGACAAAATTATTTATCAAATATTTTTATCAGATGTAAATAATGTTTTATTAGGATATTGTTCGTCTTCTGTAAATATATTAAATAATGTAAATAAACCTGAATCAGTAGAATAATGTCTCAAAACCGACATAAGAAATCTTGATGGTTGTTGGACTCACACAAAACACGTCTGTTACAGTTGAAATGGATTTGATCACCAGGTTTTATAAACTGCGATCGATTTCAAAAGTTAGGCCGCGGCCTGGACGCAAGCGACAGCGACGGCGACAGCGACAGCGACAACTGTTCACGACGCAAGCGACAAGGTCACTGGGTTTGCGGCGATGTAGTGACGTGACTCTGTCGATGTCTGTCCGTCGCGATGTCGATATTTCGATATTTTCATAATTATTCTTACTAATATAATAACACTTAACACTGACTCAGAGGTTTGCGCTCCTGACTATTGATCCGGGAGTCGTGGGTTCGATCCCCACCCAGGGCAAATATGTCTGTTTTTTTAATATTACTACTAACTTGCTAAAGAAGACGTAGATTTAGACAAAACAAAAAAGCGATTTCGGCAACTACTGAAGAATTATGAAGATCAAAGTCGATATCCGAAAGTTTATATTACAAAAGGATTACTGTGGAAATAGATTATATTTTACATAATCAATATTATAAGAGAAAGTGTACAAATATTTGTGCCGATAAAACTCTGAAACGAATTCAGATACGATCAAGGGAGTTATATGGTGCGGTAGCCCTTGTCCCCCATCCATGAAGGTTTCCGTTTTTGCTTAAAGGGCGTGCTTTTGAAGATATAAGGGTTTGAAAGCGGGGGGGGGGGGTTGAGACACGGGTTGCGGGTGAGAGGAGTGGGGTGCGGGGGGGGGGAGGAGCAGGGTGCGAGGGAGGGTGAGTCGCGGGGTGCTGAAGGGCGAGGTGCGGGGTGCGGGGGAGGGTGAGTCGGGGGGTGAGGGGGGTAAGGCGCAGGATGCGGGGGGATATCAACTCCCTGAGCGAAGCCGGGCACTCCAGCTAGTATCAAACTTTATCATTTTATTATCTGAAACTATTTTTTCTTCTCAAACTATCGATAGTTTATACTGATTTATCGATTAAAGAAGAACGTCCCTAAACGCGCGACGTCCTTGAAATGTCGCTCGTCGCTCGTGTGTCGCTGTCGTCCAAAACAGCTCCATACAAATGTATGGAAATGATCAAGTCGCTCGTGTCGCTGTCGCCGTCGCTGTCGCTGTCGCTGTCGCCGTCGCTTGCGTCCAGGCCGCAGCCTCAAAATACTCGCCGTAAATTTTCAAATAGCACTTTTAGCCGTGACAAAACTGACATGTCCGGTCAGCACCAGTTTTTACGATTTTTTTTTAAATTTATTTTGTATTTAAATGAGCGTAAGACTTAAATAATAAACTACTGGCAAGGATAGGCGATTCAGAGTACTTTCAAACGATACCAAAAACAGATGCTACTTTAGTACAAAAAATATTCAGAATCCCTTCTATTATCAAGGAATTTGAATGGGGGACATGCCAAAAACTGACATCTTGGTTTTAAAAATGCTTATTATTTAAATACTTCTCAAGTTATTTGCACTATTTCTGTTAGAATTTATATAGTTTAGAATGTGTTAATTGTTTTAAAAATTGTTAAAGTAATAAGTAAGTTGTATATTTTAGTTTATTGGACTTTAAACTCAAGGGACAGCCCAAAAGTGAGGGGTACACATTTTTTTTGAAACCGCTCATACATAAGTTCTTTGAGTTTGACATCTCTTGACAACTATAAAAAAATACAAATTGAGAGGTACCAAATTTTTTGTAAATTTAACCTTGGAACAGCAATCTGTGAGATCACACATTCATAGTAGAGTGGCAAAAAATTAACATCCACAGTTAAAAGTTAAGCTTATTCATTAATTCAAAAGATTTAAAAAGAACAAAAATACATACACATAAATTCAGCATATGGGTTGTTCCACAAAAATTGGTTGACTTGAGGTTGTAATGTTGTAAATCACTAAAATTCACGTAATGATAGTATAAGGCAATGTTAGATCAATGTTAATGATCTCTCATTTATTGGTCACTTAATTTGAATACATACTCTCATTTGAAAAAAGGGAAAAATATGTAAAAAATGTATTAAAACGTCAGTCCCGTGGTGTGAAGCCTCCCCAAAAATTTTCGCATACATTTATATTAAATTTCGAAAATCGTTATTTATTTTTATTTCTTGGTTTTATTTTAAAGACTGTAGTCGCATAATAAAATATAAAGTGAATTAATCCTGCTTAAATTAAACCTATTAATTTGTATTTTATTACTGAGTTTAGTATTTCCATCAGTCCCGTGTGCGAGATAAAATTTACAATTCCTGCCAAATATTTTGCTTGTGAAACAGCGAAAGAAAAAGATTTTGAATGGTCCATTCTGAAGTTTACGTAATTGATGCCATTTTCTGGGTAACTTTTAAAATTTTATGTCAGTGGCATATTTTTGGTGAGAATGTGGGTTAGACCAGTAAAAACAACATCCACAGTTAAAAGTTAAGCTTGTTCATTAATTCAAAAGATTTAAAAAGAACAAAAATACATACACATAAATTCCCCTGTGAAGTGATTAATTCATTTTGGATTATTGTTGCTATTATTTGATCTGCTTATTAGTAAACATATATAATTGAACCATATCTGTCTAACATAATATTATATCTGTTATAATAACACTGCTTGAAATTACCTCAAATTCATTCTGGAATTTTCAGTCCCCTGTCGTCAGTCCCTTGTGCAAAACTGTGACAGGGGATTGACTTCTAGAGCAACTTCTAGTACTGATGGACTATTAAATTTTACAATCATTAATTGACTATCTCTTTTACATACTGTTAGAGAATTATATTTTGGACCATTTGACCAAAAAAAAAAAAACAATTTTATTTATAAACTGAGGCTTCAAATAATCCATAAAAGTTACCCAATTTTTGTGGAACAACCCGTATAAGTAATTATTTTCTTAATTAGATATTAACTTAATTCTCTTTATAGCAACTAAAGATTCATCATATTTTTTTCAGTTACTGATATACCAACTTAAATTGTGACTGCATATGGTTTTATAAATGTTATCTGTAATCCGGTAGTTGACTGCTAGTCATTTGAGTTACTTTTTATCTAATGTCAAAAACGGCATTTTGTTCTAAAAAATTTTGAAATTTTGTACGATGACGTCATTGTACAAAATAGTAGTTTGCATACTTATTAGGAAATTCTTATAATTTAAAAATTGAAAATGCAATTAAAATTAAAGTGATTTAGTTTTTCAACAACTTCAATTAAAGAGCTATTTAGTCAATAATATTTCGTAATTTATTTTTCATGCAGTCAACTCCCGGATTTCATATTCCTAGGAGTATGTATAATATACATAAAATATAATGTTTATGTATAATTAAAACATTCGTACATCTAGATGTACTATGTTTTAATTATACATAAAACTTGCATAATTTAATGTAAGAAGAGCTTCACTATGCTTTATATTGAATATTTTCAGTAGATACCTAATTATATAAATATTGGATTGATAATTAATGAATATAAGACACTAAAAAATTAAAATTTGAAAGTAAAGTTGAAAAAAATAAGAAGGTTGGGGTGCAGGTGCAAGAGGGCTGAAGCAAAGGATTTACCAAGGGGCAGCTCAAGGTCAACATACATGCTACACTCACTGTACCTACTTAACATATAGGTATAATTGTATATGTAGGTATGAATTATAATAGTTCTGCTAAGCATCAGAATGAACTTACTATCAAAAACCTTACCTTCACACTTTCATGAGGAAACTTGAAGTCTGGATCAATGTAATTGTCTTCCTCCAACCATTTTACATATTCGGCGTTTGATTTAGCCTTATTTATATTTTTCTTCAGTTGTCCTAAGGGTGTGAATTTTTTTCCGTTGGTTTCCTTATCATTTTGAATAAACAATGAGGTTATTTTATACAAATCAGCTTCAGTAATATGAGGAATGCATACCAACTGGCTGCGGCCGATTTCGATTTCAATTTCATCTCTTATAAATGGCCATGCATCTTCAAGTTTTAAAGATTTCAGGCTCTCAAGGCTCACATCTTTACGGATCTCATGTGAATATAAAGATTTCACCACAACTTTCAGTTTCTTAGGCATTTTTATAAGGTTTTCTCTTTTATTTCCTTACGTCTCAAATGAAAGAAAATATTTTATCTGAGCCTTTAGTTTGGATCAGTGTTGCCAGTGCCCTATAGTAAAAAGTAACATACGACTGCTCGAAAAGTAACATTTTGATAACAAAAGTAACATTTTTACTGTTTATTCTCATAAATTTTAAAAATGATTAACTTTCTGCGATAATAAGTAGTGTGAGCGACCCCAGCAAGCACTTTTTTCCTGGGGCTCCTAGGATAATCCTACCTATCTCAAATTTTAGAGCATAATTAGAGCAATCATCATGCCAAGGGAAAAAATTTGAGCAATCATACTTTTCGAGATACGAGGGCCTAAAGGTGTGCTTGCTGGATGGCAGTCCACCCAGCAAGCACAACTGGTGCACAAAAACTACGAAGACTTGGGAAAAAATTTTGATGCACAGATTTAGAGCATCATAAAGTGAGTCGGACTGCAAAGTTTCATGAATGTCATGTCAATAGTTATCTCGCTAGAACGCAAAACCTGCTTCACGTGCTCTTATTTATTTCTAGTTCAAGCAATAACTGACTTTGTGCTGTGAGTATAAAGTACATTTGAGTTTCAAACTATCGATTGTCATTTACATTGATAGACAAGAAACAAGCGGGACAAATATAAATGGAAGTGTTGGTGATCTTACAATACGTAAGGGTTTAATATGACAGGAATTGGTATTATTGTACCGAGCCGGACGACGTACTGCCGTTTTAGTTGACAGCTGATATTATATCTTTATATTTTATATCTTAACACATTGAATGCCAATCCCGCTCCGGAGCGGGGAAGGGATACCGCGACGGGAGGCCGACCCCGCCCCAGAGCGGGCTTGGTGCTAGCCAAATTCTAAAATCGGCTCCCGCGTGACGTAACCGTAACGCGTGAGTACAGAGCGGCAGTCAATGTGTTAAAAGACATGTCACGAGGTCACTGAGTGTTAATAAAAAAATAACTCTTGAAAAGCCTAAAAGTAAGAGGAAGAGTCTCATTGATGTCGGCTATCGTTATTTAGACTTCAGGGATCAGTGTCACAAATTAAACTCATTTAGGGTTTTCACATTTTGTTTAATAATCAGTCTTACGCAGCAAAATATATGTAGAATCTTTTTATTTACCTAATAATTAAACTGTGTGTAAAAAGTACCATGCCAAATCAACTCTATAGGTAATCAGTAAATGTGTCATCAATTCTTTAACCTTTATACTAGTAAAACTATAGATATTAAAAAATATATATTTTAGAAACAGACATCCATAATCAGTTTTTTGTAACTTTTATACACACAAGGGTTTTAGTCAAGCCGAGCTTCTCTTGTTTTGTTTTGTTGCTTATATTTTTTTTTATATTTCATTCTGTGTGTTACCAACGCAATAAACTAATGACAAATAAATTTTACCCTACATCCACACATTCGGCCAACGCAACGATGAAGACCGATAGTAATAAAAATCGGTCACCACAACCGCAGTTCAGTGTGACTTGCACTCTTGCTTTTTCACGTCGATGACGTAGGTTAACTGAATAAAAGTTAGATAATTATCTGGATAAGTTTTTCTGTTAGTGACATTAAACTCGACGGTTTTCGCGTTTTTCAAGACACTCTGACACATTCGTGCCAATTAATATCTTTAGATGGTAGTCGTAAAGTTATTTCAGGTGTCTGACAGTGGAGTTCATTCACCACTAGCCCTATAATCACCATACAAATAAAAATATTTTTATTTGAAAAAAACTGACTTTTATGTAGGTACAGTGGTTTTGAACGCGGCACTAGGTATACCTTGTTTCAATCCAATTTAAAAAAAGGTAAACAATCTTACTAGGGAACTGACACATGAAAACGTCAAAAATTTCGTACCTGCTTCATATTTTCATTGATTACTTTGGTGAAGTTGTACCACGGAACCCTACACTGCGCGTGGCCCAACACGCACTTGACCGCTTTTTATTCAGTCGAATTTATAGGATTTAGTACGGAATATGAATACCTATCACTAATGTGTTGGTCGAATATGTGGATGTAGGGCGTTTTGCGTTTTGTTTTTGTACTGCTATATACAAATATTGGAGCATGGCTGAAATCTGAACGATGCCGCCGCCGCCACCACCAGCAAGACGCAACGATGAACCACAAGAGTTCCGTATTATAGGTATTCCGCTATCGTATGATTTACATGTATTTATTTATTAGTTAAGTGACAATCGATAGTTTGAAACTGAAATGTACCTTATACTCACAGCACAAAGTCAGTTACTGCTTGAACTAAACAAATTAAGAGCGGCAACGTCGCAATCTGCCGCGAGTCGCCGTAATTATTCAAAAAATTGGCGGGAAAAATCAGTTTTTAGCGTCTACCGCTGTAACTATAACGTTTGGGATTCAATTTTTTTTTGAGCAGAATGCTCAAATTTTGCTCTAAATCTGAGCATAAGAACCAGTCTTGTATTCATATTAGTTGCAAAGCTATACAGCTTTGTCACTTTTGCTATGTCCACCCAGCAAGGAAAAAACATTGGCTCGTAGCACAAAAAGTACTGATTTTTGGGATTCAAAAATAATTGAGCATAGGTTTTTCGTGTTGCTCTAAACCCTGGCATAAAAATTTTGAACCAAGATGCTGTAATTGCTGAGATCTGATGTGACTGCTAGAAAGATTCATGAAAAGAACGTGAAGCAGGTTTTGCGTTCTAGCGAGATAACTATTGACATGACATTCATGAAACTTTGCAGTCCGACTTTATGATGCTCTAAATCTGTGTATCAAAATTTTTTCCCAAGTCTTCGTAGTTTTTGTGCACCAGTTGTGCTTGCTGGGTGGACTGCCATCCAGCAAGCACACCTTTAGGCGCTTGTATCTCGAAAAGTATGATTGCTCTAATTTTTTCCCTTGGCATGATGATTGCTCTAATTATGCTCTAAAATTTGAGATAGGTAGGATTCTCGTAAGAGCCCCAGGAAAAAAGTGCTTGCTGGGGTCACTGACACTAATAAGTATCCTATGATTTAATCCAGCCTGTATCCGATCTACCTACCTACCAAATTTCATTGAAATCCATTGAGCACTTTCAACATTAAAATGGAACAAACAAACAAACATCTATATTTTGGCATTTATAGTGAGACTAGCTTTCGCCCGCGACTTCGTCTGCGTAGACTTCAGAATTGGGTCCAGATAGAAATGAAATGTTAAGGCAGCGCCACCTAGTGGCGATGTATAATTTTCAGTTTTAGCCATTCCTCCGGGAACCCTCGAGTTTTCCGGGATACCTAATAGGTACCTTATGTGTTAGCCGAGTGCTTCATCTATCTACCAAGTTTCATCAAAATCCGTTCAGTAGTTTTGGCGCGAAAGTGGAAAAGCAAACAAACATCCATACTTTCGAATTCATAATATTAGTGAGATATTATTTGATCCACCCAAAGTCTTTGGTCGAAGACAAAATTGTCAGTGGTAATCTAAACAAAGGCACTTTCAAAGTGGCGCTGCGTACACATGGCCCAAAACATATGTCAGATTTTATGGATGGATGTGAAATGTGTTTTTTTTTATTTTTTACATTAATATGATGAACCAATTTTTTAAAAGTGTTTGGATGCAAAAATACAAGAACTGTCCAAGAGGATGCCCACATCAGGGAGGTGTCCTCTCGCCTCTTTAATGAAACTTGAAAACATAATGGATCTGTCCCCTCTGCATCATTTGATGAATAAGAAGCAGCCACCGGTGCAGCACTCCTTAGGCTACTTTCTTTCTGGAGAACGGATAGCATCACCCACGTGGATTTTCTTAATTAAATTATCACGAAGGAACTTAAGTTCACGGCCACACAGGACAGGCTCTCTAAATAGTTATGTTTTTGATAAAAAATAAAATATCCAACTCTATGAGGAGCTGAACCAGAAAGAGCTTCGGATCTTTACCGACAGCATTGTCATTTGTTGAGTTGGCCCAAAGTTGCTAACATTACGGACGGAATAAAAATGTTACGTGTTCCATTACACGAAATTCTATTTTCCAACTGTAATATTTAGTTTATTTTTTTCTTGAAACATGAAAAGTAACGCAAAAGTAACATTTTGACTCGTGTAACATGAAAGTAACATGAGGAGGCCAAAAGTAACGTAAAATGTTACAAAAGTAACATTCTGGCAACGCTGGTTTGGATTGGATTTAGCACTTTTTTATAATTGTTTTTACGGCTCCGGATTCAGAGTCCTTTTGAGCCGATCGTCAACAAAAAATTAGGCAATCTTTAAAAACACAACCTGAAACCATAGACAAAAAACCATAGACAAGCAAAAAAATATAGAAGTGGGCTGGCCATAGACAAACCACGTTCCAAAAATTGACAGTAATCACATATAGCTTCGGATTGCTAATTGAATTCTTAACGATACAGTGTATTTCGAGATGCGAAAAACATAATATGAGTTATTTGACGGGTTTTGTAACAATACATCCAATCAGAATGACTAAATTCGTATGTAATAGTTTATTTTTATTTTTCAAATGTTGTGCAGATCGTGGTCTTTGAAATTCTTGAATGAAATCTTCACCCAAGTGAGTGGAAAAGACCGAAAGTGAACTGAAAAATCGTTATTTTCACGATACGCAACTTTATGTATGCAGTGAATGAAATCTTTACTGCGAACAAGATAAAGTTGAATATCGTTTGAATATGTACTTGATAACGTTGTAATCTATTCGTTCACGTCAAACTGGCACAACCATGAAAAAGTTCGTTCAATCATATGTCAATCAAACAAAAACTAGATGACGAGAATCAAGATATCAAAGTAATTTACTGATTATTATCACCCAACAACTCTATAATAACTCAAGCAAGATGTTAAGGCTTGAAACTGTTCGGAAAACATTAAACTTCAGAATATATTATACCTCAGAATGTGCCTCAAACTTTTGAGAAACCGGACTCCTCAAGTCACTGAACAATCAGCTAATAAACTCAGTATAGGTACTCTAATACACTCTAAAACGCCTAATGGGTCTGAAAAACAACAATCTGAAATTGTACCGGATATTGAAGAACCAGACATTGACTCTTCAAGCCTCTGAACTCAATAGTCTGATCGTCAAGAAGACTACAAAACTGAAGAACAACAATCTGTAGTTGAAGCAGTTGTTAAAGAAAAAGACGAGAGAAGAGAGTTAAGTCTCTTCATGACAGAAGTCTTCTCCGTAAACTCTCCCTTTGGAGGGCAGAGGCAGTTCATCTTAAGGAGTCCTCTCTGGTGCATGAACTTCCACAATACTTAGTAATAATTTGTTTTTTTGTGATATATTTTTAGTTATTTTATGCATTGGTTGAAAATATTATCTTGAAAAAATAATTACATATGATAACAAATGGTTTTTGTGTACTTTCCTCTGAAACAAAGCTATTGTTCGATATGTGTAACAGATTTTATGTGAAAATCCCGATTCTGTGCCGCTCCTGCAGTGCGTTCTAAGGGTATGCTCTGGCAGCAACTGTTCACTCTGATAACTTGATAGCCTTTTATACGTAGGTATTTAAATAGAATAGAATGCAGGGCTGATCTACGTTAACAGATGCCAGTATTATGTGTTTCCTGGACCTTTTCATGTAGGTAGTCAGTTTTAATCAGTTTTTGAATCCTTGTCTTTTATTAAAATAACAGTTTCGGTTGCATAGATCATTTCGTTAGTACAGTGTGGTTCAAATTGATCATGATCACCGCGCCCCTGTTATAAATTGACTCAAACGGTTATTAGGCTAATATTACTATTCAGAGAACTACCAGATTGGTGGCAGTGGTGATCTGTGTGTTTAAGGGTGGTCTATTAGGTGCCTAATAATAAATAAAAACAAATTTCAACCAATAATGATTTATTATTTTAAACAATTTGTAAAAATAGAAATAATATTATATTATGATATTACATGTTAAACAGTCTTTATTATTTTTATTAACATTTTCAATTATTTGGTTTAGGTAGAAAATGTAAAAATATATATTTTTTAATAGTAACATACATATTTCTTTTCGCATCGCATCATCATCAGCGATAAGACGTCCACTGCTGGACAAAAGCCTCCCTCATCCAAGAAGTTGGTAACTTTTATATGCATATAGCCTATAAAACAGTACCATAGAAAAATAATCTCTAGAAATACGTAAAAAAAATGAAAAATATGGGTACGTACAAGAGTTGGGCGTTAATCAATTATTTTTTCAATCAATCAATTAATTAATTGATTAAAAGGTTAATTGCAATTAAATTAATCTCAATTAAACTTTTAGTTGCACTCTGCAATTAAATTATTAATTTAAATAAAAACAATAATTGCAATTAAATTAATTGCAATTAAACTTTTAGTTGCACTCCCCAGATGCGCCAAGATGTTACAGGGGCGCCCTTGGAGCCCCAAGGGGGGTACGGGGGCGCCAAAGGGGCGTTAACGGCCCCTTGTCGCCCATCTTGTCCCTCCTGCCCCCTTTCCCCTTTTGTCCCCCTTGCCCCTCCTGACCCCTTTCCGCCTCCTGCCCCCTCCCCCCTGTTGCCCCCCTTCCCCCTCCCCCCTTGGTGCTCCCTTAACTCTTCCTTGGCACCACCTTAACCTCCCCCTTGGCGCCCCTTAACATTCCCTTGGCAAACCGGGGGGGGGGGCAAGGAGGGGGGCGCCAATGGGGGGAAGAAGGGGGATCACAGTGTGGAAGGGGGGCAGGACGGGCAATGGGCAGGAGGTGCAGGGGGCAGGAGGGGCAAGGACAGGCGGGACAACGGTGGCAGGAGGGCAAGGGGGCGTTAACGCCCCCCTGCCCCCTGCCCCTCCTGCCCCTTGCCACCTTTGCCTCTCCTGCCCCCATTCCACTTTGCGGCCTGCTCTCCTCCTCCCCTTGGTCTCTTGGCACCACCTTGGCGCCCCCTTAACATCCCCTTGGCACCCCCTCGGTGCCTCCGGGGCGTCCCCTTAATATCCCGCGCCCCCTTGGCACCCCTTTGGCACCTTTTAATTGTTAGTTTTGTTTAAAATTAAAATTAATTAATTGTTAATTGTAGCAAATCACGATTAACAATTAATTGTTAATTGCTGCTACTTACAATTACAATTGATCTATTGTTAGTTGTACATTTAGCAATTAATCAATTGTTAATTGCAATTTGCCCAGCACTGGTACGTACTAAAATAAGTATGGAAACCTGAAATGCTCCAGCCAACCTAGTGTCAGAAAGACTGACCACTTCATTTTTTAAGTTTTAAGTTTAACGAACTATGTGCAGGAGCCGTTAACTTTTCTCATTACACAGACTGCTGAAATTGTTACAAAATTTTAAAAATTGATGAGTTGTTTGTTTAGAACTGTTCTCTAATGATGCTGAAGATGGAAGAGGGCTTATCACCAAGATTCCTCAACATAATGTGGAACTGCCTATCTTCATATCGGAACACATCAATTCCGTTACAAACAGCTGTAAAATTTTAATTACTTTATTAACTTTGATCAATTACCTACACAATACCTACATGTTCATTTTATTAAAAAAAAGTTATGTTTATTGTTTTAATGGAAGAGAAAACAGAGAAATATAGATAGCTATATTTTTCTGTCAGCCAAAAAAATTAGACAGTGACAAGGCACTGTCATATATTTGCATGAAGCATCTATTTGTAGTGCCTTGGTATTGTTAGTGCATATTACAAGGATTTACTTTAGCGTCTATCAAATACAAGAGATTACAAGAAACACATTTCTATTTGTATAGTTTGTTATTACTTTATTGTCAGAAAAATGTATAAAAGTTCTTGGAACACAAAAGCAGCTGCTGTTATTTTTAGTGTGGCTGTTATTTCAGGCTCAGTCAGATCATACTGCCATGAAACCTTGAACGGTATCTGGAACAACACAATTCTATTAACTCTTATTACAACAAGAAGTCTGCTGCCACCATTTCTCATTTTATCCACACAGCAGCCGGAGTACAGTTACCTTTCCACAGACACTGTACTGAGACGTACTTAAGGAAATTGAGGCCTTGCAAACAAGCCAATAATGGAGCCAGCTCAGCTGCAGGAGACCGTCATTTGATTTGGTTTGATTACAGTTTTATATTTTCATAATGGAGATCACATAGCGAGTTTGATTTCAATTTCGTTAAGGTTTTCTATAATAGGTACCATATAATGTAGATTACACTCCGGATTTTTTGTGTAATTAGTTGAAATTAAGTATTTCATGTGAAAATTATAAAACGTATAGAGGTTATGAAAATGTTTTCATTCTCATTTTCATTATTTGACATTTGACTTTGAAATTTTAAGTGTTGCCATTTATTTAGGGTTGACATGTAAAAAGATAGAAAACTACCATATTTTAGTGTTGCCAATTTCTAGTTTGGTATGCTGTTGTATCCTGATTCCTGCCTGAGTATTCCTGAGTTTTATAAAATAAATTTTATGTCAGTCTGTTGTCTACTACTATAATATGCTCGAAATTTCGAATTTCAAATGAACACGTTCTTGTCAAGCGAGAAAACGTAACAAGTAACTTTCGTGAGATTACTTTTAAAGGCTCCTCTACACAATGGGCCTTGTGCCCGTGCTTGTGCTCATTGAATGTACAATTACACGCTCGCGTGTGAAAGCACCAGGCAAGCACAGGTACGAACACGGGCGCAAGCACAAACAGCCTGTTCACATGCTTGTGCCTGTGCTTGTGCTCGTTGAATGTGGCTTTGCACGCGAGCGTGTAAACGCACAATTAAAGGGTAGAAACACATTGTTAACACGCCACCCCACGTGACGACACCCCACGCGAAAACGCATATCTAAGGGTACAAACACATTGTTAACACGCCACCCCACGCCACAACACGCATATCTAATCCATACAAATTCTATGGCTAGAAACATACTGTCAACACCATGCCACGTGTCGTCGGGTGTTGTATGTTTCTAGGCAAGGAATTTGTATGAATTAGGTATGCGTGTTAAGGCGTGGGGTGTCGTCACGTGGGGTGGCGTGTTAACAATGTGTTTCTGCCCTAAACCATACAAATTCTATGGCTAGAAACATACTGTCAACACCCTATGACACGTGGCGTCAGGTGTTGACAGTATGTTTCTAGCCATAGAATTTGTATGGATTAGATATGCATGTTGTCACGTGGGGTGGCGTGTTGACAATGTGTTTCTACCCTAACTATTAGTTGCGTTGTAAGGCGCTGAGCAGACGACGGTTAACGGAAGCGCGGACAATTTGTTCGCGAGTAGAACGTATGAAGATCTATGCATGATATGATAGAAGCTCGGTAAATGAGTTGACTGACATTTTATAAAACTTGAAGAATCTATCAGGATACAGTTTTAAGTCAGCGTGTGACATTTACCTTTAAACAGTCTCTGCGAATTTAATTGATGTACCCAATATTCTCTATGACGTCTTATTTTTCTTTTTGGCGTCAAATATGCAACAACTCGAATTCTTTGTATTTCCATGATTTCGATACGATACATGCTCCTCACTAGAAATTCACACACAGATTACACGCCGCTGACCATCGTCTGCGTTGAGCTCGCCGACACTCGCGGTCAATTTGTCCGCGTCTGTCCATCGCGCCTGTCTGCGAGAACCGACGACGGACAGAGGCGGTCCCTTGTCCCTTGGACCCTTGTCTGCGCATCACCTTAGAATCCGTTCCAAAACTTGTAAGAGTAGTTATTTCCGTGACAGCAGGGTGGTTGCAACATTGAGCATATTCAACATTCAACGAATCAGGATTCAGAATTTTGGTTGATATTGCTATAAGAAATATTTGTAGCTCCATCAAAGTTTCGTTTCAAGCAAGACGCATATGGCACAAAATAGACACAGAAGGTCCGCTCAATGTTGTTAACAACCCATTACGTCCCCACTGCAGGGGCACGGGTCTCTTCCCGCTCAATACAAACCAATAAAATCGTAAGCATATACACGCTTATAGAAATATACGGTCGTTCGAGGCAAGGTCACGATCGCACAGTACGTAATCTGACACAACGGTCGTATACATCTATATTTTGTGCTTATGGGCAGAAACATATAACGCCACCCCACGTGACGACACGCCCAACGCGGTAACACGCATATCAAATCCATATGAATTCTATGGCTAAAAACATTACCAACATCCCACGCCACCTGATGCCACGTGTCGTCGGGTGTTGGTAGTATGTTTCTAGCCATAGAGATTGTATGGATTTGATATGCGTGTTGTTGCGTGGGGTGTCGTCACGTCGGGTGGCGTTTTAACAATATGTTTCTACCCTATAACCAAACTGGAGGAAACAGAAAAAACAAGCGAAGACGAAAAAAATGACCTTGAACGTATCTGTCTCTTTCTCGACCGGTCGAGAAAGACACGCATATTCAAGGTCATATTTTTGTCTTCAGTCCGGTCTTAGAGAGTGGAAAACACTCTCTAAGATCGGACTGAAGATAAAAAATATGACCTTGAATGCGCTTCTGTCTCATATGCTCAGACCAATAAAAGTTTCCTGAGTCATTGTTTGCTCATATGAGAGAGCTGCTGTCTCATTACCTTACTTAAAATGAGACAGCAGCTCTCAAAGAGAGAAGCGCATTCAAGGTTATATTTTTTTGTCTTCAGTCCAGTCTTAGAGAGTGTTTTCTCCAGTTTGGTTATAAGCTTCTTGACTTATTGGCATAATTAGAATATCTAAATTCAATTATGAGGCTGCCAACTGAACGCTCATGTGTCATAGGGTATTGGTAGTATGTTTCTAGCCATAGAATTTGTATGGATTTGATATGCGTATTAGCCCTGATTAGACTTTTACAAATAAAGTGAAGGCTGTATACACCAGACAAAGCTGTATAGCCTTAGAGCCTTCAGCTCTTGCCTTAAAAAAATAAAATTGTTATTATACTGTGCTTTGGTTCGCCAACCCTTTGACAAATGTTTACAGATCGGTCACAGGGGGGGTGGGATGAGGTAGTCTTCAGAGAGCGGCAGGGAGTGTCCATACTGTATAATGTCCTTATACTGTGGGATTTGACATACGTGTTGTCGCGTCGGGTGTCGTTACGTGTTAATAATATGATTCCGCCCTTAATAATATGTTTCCGCCCTTAGTCTACATTCTTAAGAGGCAACATTGAGCGTAATCAGCGAATGAATTTTGGTTGGTATTGCTATAAGAAATATAATGGCGGAAACATACTATTGAAACGACTCCACGTGACAACAACACGCATATCCACACCTATATAAATAGCTTGACGATCAGCTATTTTATAGAACGCTCATCCGACAGTAGCGCTATGCAACATAAAATTGCCCGCGTAAGAACCATGAAACAAGTCCGTATGTCTATGGTTAGTCCTCTTTCTTAAGTGGCAACATTGCGCATAATTAACGAATGAGGATTAAGAATTTTGGTTGGTATTGCTCTACGAAATATTTGTCGATACATCAAAATTTCCTTCCAAGCAAGAAGCTTCCAAACTGGAGGAAATACTTAGAAATAACAAGAGAAGACGAAAAATATGACCTTGAATGCGCTGTGTCTTTCTCAAGAGGTTTCTTGTCTCATTCTAAATACTTGCCCTACTAAGAATGAGACAGGAAGACTGTCGGGTGTCATCCCGTCAGGTGGCGTGTCACATATGTTTCCGCCCTTATTGTCAATATTATGTTACCGCCCTTAGTCCAAGAGAAGAAGAATAATATGACCTTGAATGCGCTGTCTTTCTCAAAAGATTTCCTGTCTCATTCTAAATACATGCCCTACTAAGAATGAGACAGGAAGACTGTCGGGTGTCGTCGCGTCAGGTAGCGTGCCACTTATATGCTTCCGCCCTTATTCGCAATAGTATGTTATCGCCCTTAGTCTTCATTCTTAAGTGGCAACATTAAGCATAATCAACGAATGAGGATTCAGAATTTTGGTTGGTGTTGCTATAAGAAATATATGTTCATCCATCAAAATACCATTTCAAGATTTCCGGACAGATTTCATTTACAACGCAACGTGCGGCCTTACCATCCAAAAAACTAAAGTGTGTATTACGCCAGCGGCATGTTATAGCTAAGAAGGATGTGAGTATAATAGAAAATTAGAGCATCATGAGGACTAATTGTGCGCCAGCAGCGGAATTTGTGCGTCTTACAATTTCGGAGATATTCATAAAAAACCGATTCCGCCACGGTAACGTTCCCTCAGCGGCATAATTTTGAAAAAGACGGTCTAGCTCATAACAAAGTACATGACTGAGTAGCTTTCGTCGTGTTATAAATGTGCGCAAATAGCGGAATTTGTGCATCTTACGGTTTTCGAATTATTCAAGATTCCGCTGCAGTAACGTTTTTGTGTTTTCTGTAGCTCGAAAACGGCTGATAGGAGAAATTTCAAAAAAAAACCACTAGTACATCTTAATTTGTGCGTAATTTGAGCAATGTTAGTTTTTTGAAAATTGTGATATTTTTTTAGTAATTAATTTGTTCAGAAAATCAGGAAATTCTAATTTACAAGGAAACGAGTGAAGTTGCAATCGAATAAAGAGCACTCAAATATTCCTCTAGTAGACCCTAATAATGTCTGCAATTGTGGATTGTATTATCCGATCAATTAGTGAGATATACCATTTAATTACGAAATTAAGTTAGCGAAATTTTAAAGATCGAATTCAGTGCTCCCATAAGACTATGTAACATGAAATTTTACATAAAATTAGAGTGTCCTGCTAGCAAGCTTTCCTGTAAGTTTCAGCTTTGAATAACGTTGATTTAAAAAGATTTACCCAAAAGAAGAAAGAACAAACATTTTCCCGATAACCCGCCCAAATTAGAATGTATACGAGAAAGCGGCCGCGCCATACAAAAAGGTAACCTTCCTAAATTGGTAGCATACAACCAGAACTAATTGGGCAATTAAGCAGAAAAATGTTTGTTATGATGTTTATAAATGTTTTGTTATTTGGCGTCTTATTTAAATTAACTAAAATCGGGTAACATCGACAAGTTGAACAACAAACTTTTTGACGTATCGGCATAAAACTCAAAATGTTTAAGTAGATGCTTTACACATGCTTTTAAATCGTCAATTTTTTTTTTCTGCCTAGTAGCATAGAACAAATACCATACCATAGAATAGCATAGAAGTAATTAGTACTTTATTACCTCTATGTTTTGAGGTATATTTCTAGCAAAGCAGATATAATCAAATCAATGCTTTGTTAGTTTCTGATCAGTGTTTATCTTATCGCTTTGAATTGAGCTGCGCTCCTCGCACAGGTAGCCCCCGGGGCACGGGCACAGGGAATGAGCTCTAGGCATGAGTCCGATATATCAAAACGTAACTAAAAACGGATATGAGGATCATATCATAACATATCGATATGGCAGTTTTTAATATCGGATATTAGTAAAACTGTATATAGGCTAAGTAAGCTAAGTAACTCCCGCAACCCAAGCATATGATATCAAATGTATGGATATATTCGCTTTCTCTCTTTCTCTCTTTCTAACAAAAATACATTTCATTAGTGCGAAAGAAATGCAGCGAATATTGAACTGGGACGGATATCAGCGGATGATAAGCGAATTGACCATTATGGTTATTGCAATACGGTTTAGTTTGGACTTGATAACGCGTGAGTTTGTGTTTCCGTTCGTTTTCTAAACAAATAGATAAGTTACGTTTGAAAAACGATTAATATCGTGCTACCCATATCGATATCTGAAAACGGTGATATCGATATGAAAACTTCACATCGGTTACAATCCCGTTTTCCAAAATAACTGATAACGCCCATGTCTAATGAGCTCCCCCCGTCGCGTCGCGCGAGTTCCCGTGTTTTCGAAACCCGTCCGCCCCGCAGTGTGACCATTTGTGGCAGATTTCTGCCATTTGGGCAGATTTGGCTACAACATTTTAACTCTGGCAGAATAAGCTGACGATTTAAAAAAGTGTCAGAATTTGGCAGTTTTCAAGGAAATACTTTTTTTTAAATAGCAATAGAAAAGTTATAATTTTTTTTATGATTTGCTTGCTAGAAAATATTTTTAATTTTATTATTTTTAATTAGGCAAAGTAGTATGGGAATTTCCCGTTTATTAATTTTTAAGTAGGTAAACCATATACATAATTATCCATAATATCGGGGTTCCACGTAGTGTGGCAGATTTTAGCAAATCTCTTCTTTCTTCTGTCAGAACTCATTGTTTCATTCTTCTTTTTAATTTTTATATTAACCTTCCCTTTTTTTATATGCTAGAAACTAAACACTACTTAATGTTGCATTTTTTTATCCTCTATTGGTATGCCCTTGGCATCATCTTACCTGATGGTAAGTAATGATGACGCCGAAGATGGAAGCGGGCTTATCAAAGAATCCCCAACGCAATGGGGAATTGGCTATCTTCATGGCGGAACACATCCGTGCTTTTAACATTTATGTTTGGCGGCAATAAGATACTTACTATTATATCTAAAAATCGTATTACAAGTATATTTTATAATAGCTTCGTCCCTGCCGCTATATGAGTACGTAGTAGGTACTAAGAAAACAATCGTCAATAAAACATTTGCACGCAACTGTACTTACAAAGGTTCCTTCAATACACCTTTCATTTAAGAAGGTTCTCCTTTTGTATGGCGCGGCCGCTTTCTCGTATACATTCTAATTTGGTCGGGTTATAGGGAAAATGTTCGTTCTTTCTTCTTTTGGGTAAATCTTTTTAAATCAACGTTATTCAAAGCTGAAACTTACAGGAAAGCTTGCTAACAGGACGCTCTAATTTTATATAAAATTTCATGTTACATAGTCTTATGGGAGCACTGAATTCAATCTTTAAAATTTCGCTAACTTAATTTCGTAATTAAATGGTATATCTCACTAATCGATTGGATAATACAATCCACAATTGCAGACATTATTAGGGTCTACTAGAGGAATATTTGAGTGCTCTTTATTCGATTGCAACTTCACTCGTTTCCTTGTAAATTAGAATTTCCTGATTTTCTGAACAAATTAATTACTAAAAAAATATCACAATTTTCAAAAAACTAACATTGCTCAAATTACGCACAAATTAAGATGTACTAGTGGTTTTTTTTTGAAATTTCTCCTATCAGCCGTTTTCGAGCTACAGAAAACACAAAAACGTTACTGCAGCGGAATCTTGAATAATTCGAAAACCGTAAGATGCACAAATTCCGCTATTTGCGCACATTTATAACACGACGAAAGCTACTCAGTCATGTACTTTGTTATGAGCTAGACCGTCTTTTTCAAAATTATGCCGCTGAGGGAACGTTACTGTGGCGGAATCGGTTTTTTATGAATATCTCCGAAATTGTAAGACGCACAAATTCCGCTGCTGGCGCACAATTAGTCCTTATGATGCTCTAATTTTCTATTATACTCACATCCTTCTTAGCTATAACATGCCGCTGGCGTAATACACACAAAACTAAAGCATCATTAAGCCAGGATTAACGAAAATGAAAAGGAAACGTTTTAAAAAAGAGAAAAAACGTTTCAAAACACTTGTAAGAGTGGTTTGTAGCTTGTCCCGTTCACACCTTAAAGATTAACATCAGACTATCCTGCTCTCAGGTGAGAAATAAATGAGTGAATGGAAAAGTTGTGTTTCCGCCCTTATTGTCAATAGTATGATTCCGCCCTTAGACTTCATTCTTAAATGGCAACATTAAGCATGGTCAACGAATGAGGATTCAGAATTTTGGTTGGTATTGCTATAAGAAATATTTGTTCGACCATCAAAATACCATTTCAAGATTTTCGGACAGATTTCATTTACAACGCAACGTGCTGCCTTACCATCCAAAAAAATAAAGGCATCACTATGCCAGCATTAGCGAAAAAGAAAAAGAAACCTTTCAAAAAAAAAAACAAAGAAACTTTTCAAAACACTTGTAAGAGTGGTTTGTAGCTTGTCCCTTTCACACCTGAAAGATTAACATTAGGCTATCCTGCTTTCAGGTGAGTGAATGAAGAAGTTGTGTTTCCGTCGTTATTGTCAATAGTATGTTTCCGCCCTTAGACTTCATTCTTAAGTGGCAACATTAAGCATGGTCAACGAATGAGCATTCAGAATTTTGGTTTGTATTGCTATAAGAAATATTTGTTCGACCATCAAAATACCATTTCAAGATTTTCGGACAGATTTCATTTACAACGCAACGTGCGGCCTTACCATCCAAAAAAATAAAGGCCTCACTATGCCAGCATTAGCGAAAAAGAAAAAAAGAAACGTTTCAAAAAAGAAAAAGAAACGTTTCAAAACACTTAAAAGAGTGGTTTATAGCTTGTCCCTTTCACACCTAAAAGATTAACATCAGGCTATCCTGCTCTCCGGTGAGCAATAAATGAGGGAATGATTTTGCTGGATGAGTGAATGAATGGAGAAGTTGTGAGAATAAGATTGTAGCTTGTCCCTTTCACACGTGAAAGATTAACATTAGGCTATCCTGCTCTCAGGTGAGCAAAGAATGAGTGAATGGTTTTGCTGGATGAGTGAATGGAAAAGTTGTGAAAATAAGCAAAACGGAAGTGTGAACGAATGGTTCTTTATGGTTTGTCTATGGTTGTTTCTGCACCGGAAATGTGAGTGAATGATTTTGCTGGAAGAGTGAATGGAAAAGTTGTGTTTTTAAGGGCGCCGAAAAAATTACATCTGTTTGGTTCACGTTCAAATCACACTTCACTGTCTGTCACACATAGCAGTACGTCTATTTGGGTTCTCTGAGTAAGTCCTCTAAGCACTGAGGAATCTCCTGCACTATATCCTGAAGTTCACTTATTAGCACAAGTCTCTGAACTCCAAATCGTTGGCAGTTCATAACTAAGTGGTTTAGATCTTCGTCTTGTTTACAGGTTGAACACTTAGGGTCTTCCACTAATTTTAATCTGTGTAGGTAAGTTCTTACTTGGCAATGTCCAAATCTTTCGGATTTTGCAGTTTTGCACTTTGCCTCAGTGTTGCCGGCACAGAAAATGAAAAAAGTCGTTCAGTTCAAAAGTTCAGTTTGACTTGAAAAGTTCCGTTCGTAGGCCACAGTAAAACTTTTTCGCCACAGCGTGCGTGCGTTGTCGCCGCCGTCGCCACAACGTTATTCACAACTAGGTAGGCACTAGACCCCACTATTACTTCTTTATAATCTTTATTATTATTATTACCGACTCAGAGATATTTCAAACTGATAGGTATCTTTCTAACATGGCCACGTAAGGCCACCTTGAGGGGCCTCTCAACCGGCAGCGTGTAGAAGAACCAGTTAATGCCGCTGGTCTCCTCGAGGCTGCCGAGATACCGCTGCACAATGCGATACTTTTGGAGTGGTAGCGGCGGCTGCGGGCGCGGCGACGAGTGTCACGGCGGGCGGCAGCGGAGTGGCGATATATTCATAGTACTCTATGGGAGTGGCGGCCGAGAGGCCCGGTATGGTGGCAGCGCCGGCAGGGGCCGGCGCCTTTAACCGGGCCGCATAAGTGACTTAGAGAGGTGGCGCAGCGTTGGGTGTTACTGAAGCATTCATTGTGAAATTTTGCCTGTGGGAGGCACTATTTCAGCACAAATTTTTGACATATAACATAACAATTGGTGCAGTAGTCCCTTGGTTCTAGAGATAGGGCTGCCAGCAGCCTCAGTGAAAAAACTCAATTTTCTCTGAAACTACGACAGCGCTGTTTTTTCCTTTTGGTACTATTTAGGCACTATTTATTGGCATAATCAGAATATTAAAATTCGATCATGAGGATTCTAACTGAACGCCCACGTTTTTTGACATGTTTAGTCTCGAAATTCGCTGTAGTTTTGCTGAAACCATGATGAGGATGCTAAATGGACGCATTCAAGTAGCCTCACCAACCTACCGTTATATCATAGTATAAATAGTAGGTTATCTTCATACAATGGTACATCGCGCGGCTTGTATGTGTGCGCGCAAGTAGGTACCGCCGTCTACGCACACAAAAGCACAAAATGCCGAGGTGACCGAGGTGAAACTTTTGGGGCTGCATCGCGGCCGAGTGACGTGACGTGTTAATCACTTGCCGTCTCTTGACACGACACGACATCGACGCCATCACGTGTAAAAAAAAATTACTGCATCTACAAAACGAAAATATTGTTGTGTTTCTGGAATTCAAATCCAGAATTGTCGTTATTCAAGATACCGACTGATCTCGAAAGGTAAGAATATGATATTGAACAAACAAAATATTAAAGCCACTTATTCCATTCTTTGGAATAAGTGACGGAGGAACATTTACATTATACCTACAAGTGATTAGTAATACCTGCAGATCTCTTAACTGGTGATTCCACTCTTGAAACTGAAAAACTTGTTCTATTTAACTTTGGACAAATCACATTTTTTTCTATGCTTTTCATACAAATCGATCAGCTTATTGAGCGTAGTTCATAATGAGAAGTCCAAAAGATTATGCAATTTAAGCAAAGTTCTAGAACAAAAGTTGTTCAGTTCATAAGTAAAATCACCAGTTAAGAGGTTAGCATTTGGGTATGTGACAGTCACCTGTATATTTTTGATCACTATTATCAATTCATCACTGTGTTTGGGCTTTATCGAGGTAGGTAATTTTACAATGATTATAGACCAGGAGCCAGAGGGCTTTAATTTTTCATTTAATATAAATACAGTCTGAACTTAAGATTTTTTTATTGCTATCAAATCGTCACTGCGCAATAAAAATAATATAATTTAAATACTAGCTCCTTTTAATTAAACCGCTCTTATTCTGATTATTTTCACAAACTTTTTCTAAGCCTGTCGTTCCTTTCCTTCGTGCGGTGGTACCGCTCATTATTCTCGAATTCGCTGTTTTTGGGTTACCTACCACGTTTCTTTTTTCTGATTTGACCTGCAAGTCAATTTTTGTGTCATTTATTTAAAAAGTGTTACAACAAAAGTTGTGACGTAAGACCCGACTAATAAATAGCCTGGATATACCTTGTTCCAATCAAGAAAAAGCAAAAGGTAAAAATCAAACTTACTATGGAACTGACACATGTCAACTTCAGTTGCCTACTAAGTTTATTTAGGTACCTTTTGATTGAAATGACCTATATCTTTATGTATTTGTATGTATCTGCTGTTTAACAATCAGTTAATTATTATAATGGTTAGTACCATACAAAATACAAATACGCAATGATGAGACTGATAAAATGCAGTAAGCTCCCGGTCTACATGACGCATCTAGAATCACGCAGACGGCCGCGGGCCGCGCCGCGCATGCGCCGTGCGCCGACCGAGAGCTGCTGCAACGCCGCGCCGCCGCCGCCGCTTAGCTCAGTCACATGAATATCTGCCGGCCGTACCGCACGCTGTCCGTCCGCACCCAGACACAGGGCAAACACATGTGTGCCAAGGTGGGAATCGAACCTACGACCCTAGGATCAACAGAGCGCTAACCATTGAGTCAGTCAGGTTTTTTTAAATGAAATTACGTAATTATTAATAGATATAAGGTACTAACTTTATTAGTGGCCGATATTTTAGTAAGCACTTTTACTTCTGATTTTGAGTCTCGCTAAAATATTGGGCATTAATAAAGTAGCACTTTATGCAGTTATTCTACTCCTAAAACTTTGCCCGATAATAAGCTCATAGTCAAATCCCAAAAAAAATTACCATCTCATAAAAATTGGTAAGCTGATTAACGAATTTTGTGTGGTAAGTGATTTTTTGCTATTTATAGGTGTTTTATAGGGAAATTTCTCTAAATTCATGATTAGAAGCCACAGTTAAAACTTTGTCGGTCATTTTTTATCACCCGGTATAGGTAAGTACATACACTTACACAGTGAGGCACAACCCTGCGTGTTTGGTCAACAACACCATATACATAAGTATTATAGTCTACTACCGGCGAGCAGATCACCTACTCTCTCTACTCTGGTTATATCTTGGGTTTTACTCATATTAACTTTATGGTTTTACTGAAGCATTCATTTTGAAATTTTGCATGTGAGAGGCACTATTTCTTTAACATAATAACCATTGGTGCAGGGCCGCGTTCAAAACCTGCACTGACAGCAACCGTTCACTCTGACAACAGGATAGCATAATATGAATCGCGTAAGTGTGAAAGAGAGGGTCCGAAACGGTTGCTGTCAGAATGCAGGTTGCTAGAGGAACGTTATACTAGCAACCTCAGTGAAAAACTCGATTTTCTCTTGAAACTACGACAGCACTATTTTTTCCTTTGACATTAGTTCTATTGGCATAATCAGAATATTTAAATTCTATGATGAGGCTGCCAAATGAACGCTCACGGCAGTAGTTGCCGCCATTATTCAAAAAAATTTAATTGAACTGACCATCATGAAGGTGTGTGTATCGCTACATAATCACTAATAGAGTCTTGCCCAGCCTGCCCTTTATCTCCGTCAGGCGCCAAGCGTCTACTCACACTACGAGGGCGGTATTACCTTGGACACTGGCGTAATTGCCATAAATTTGGCAGAGGCCAATAAATAAAAGTTGAAGTTGATATACAGGGTGTTGTTTTGGTCGACAACGGCCTTCTAAGGGATGAAAGTACAAAAAATACTTGTTCTGAATATACCTATAATATTTTTTTAATAAATTGATTCTACTGAAAAAATTACATACAAATTTTCCCAAAATTATCAAAACGCACGTTCGAGCAGTCAGTCAATGACGGCCGGCTCATTCACGTATTTTCCTACAAAAAGGTCAATGACACTTACATAAACGTGGCTGTCGGGAGAAGTATTCCAAGATAGCTTCTTCCTTGAACTCTTGTCTACTTTAGGCTCTACCTTCAGCATGGGATGTTTTTTGGAAGAACACGATTTGCGGAGTTTGTAAATAATAATGTTTTTATTGCGTAACACGATACGGCGGCGCGACGCGACGTCAATCCAAATCTCACACACTCCACTTGATTTACACCACACGAAATGTAAATCTACATCGCTCAGTTCACGACTATTGACTATTGAATAAAGACTTGTTCTTGATCATAGCCGTAGGCCGTATAATAGCGTAAGTTCACGCGCAGAGGCGCTTGCTCTCGCTGAGAAAATGAGACGCAGTTTCGGCGCGGAGGCACGCGGCAGACTGCTCGCGCCGCCGCGGCCACTGCCGCAGCCGGGGCCCCTCGCGCACCCCGCACACATCACCTCGTTGCAACGCAACCGTTCATTGTTAAGAGGCCTTTCTCGAAACGCAAGCGCTCAAGTTTAGGCATCGACACGGAGCGACGTACGCTTGTTTGTATGTATAATCGCTTTACTCCACGCACACAAACGTATCCCGCGACGGACTAACAGATTTTGATCCTTTTATCCGCTCGTTCTAAGCTAGCCGTGAAATGAAACAGCCGTTGCATTGTTTTGCGTGTATTGTTTACTGTAATTGCCAAGAACGTGTTTACTATGACGTTTATAAGATATCTTTATATTTTGTCTTTACTTTTTAGGTTATATATATATTTTAAATTTAGTTCCATGTTTAAGCTACATTGAACATTAAATCAGTTATTGAAGGATAAAAATAAGTAATTCAAAATGATGAAAATACAGTAATACCCCGCTTTACGCGAGGGATACGTTCCGCAAAAATTCGCGTTAAGTGAAATTCGCGTATAAGGGGGTCACGTTTAATCATAACCAAAAGTCATAACAAAATGCAAATCAATACTTTAATTCTAAAACCACATTGTGTAGCGTTACATTATACATTTTTTTTACGGAAAAATGTATCTATTGTCTTCTGGGTTGCGTTTCGTTTACGATCTTGTAAAATATTTTCATAACACGCGACACTGCTTTTTACTGATTGACACACTGTTAAAACACGGTCATCATCACTGTCTATGCTCTGCAATATGTCCAAACCTGAATAAATCTTTGAAAGAGCATTTTGTATTGCACTTGAAGATAAAACTCTCTCTTCTACTTGTTCCTCCTCACTATTGAAAGGATTATTCTGTAACTCGATTAAATCTTCGTTGCTGAGAGGTTCGTCATCCATCGCTATAAGATTTTCGAGATCTTCTACTGTGACACCTTCCAGTTCAGAGCCTTCAATCATTGTAGCAATGTCTTCAAGCACTTGTCTCTGCATCTGAACACTTCTCCTAGGTGCTTCCACTACATCAGGCCAAAGATTACGCCACACACCATTCATGCAACTTTTTTTAACTTCATTCCAGGCCTGGTCTATGTTTTGTATTGCCTTCATGATGTTGTATGATTTCCACCACTCTCGCATAGACTGTCTTCCTTCGCCGTCAGTTTCATGAATCAGCTGGCTAAATGTGCGGCGATGGTAATAAGCTTTGAAGTTTGCTATTGCTCCCTGGTCCATAGGTTGTAATATTGACGTAGTGTTTGGTGGAAGGAACTTTACGTACACTTTTAAGTCTCTGGGCGTATCTAAAACGGTTGGATGTCCTGGGGCATTGTCTAAGAGTAGTATAACTCTACGTTCAAGTCCGTTTCTGTCACAGTAGGATTTGACTGAGGGGCAAAAACTGTTAGAATACCAATCTTGAAAAACTTCTCGTGTAACCCACGCCTTTCGGTTGGATCGCCACACAACTGGTAGGCTTGCTTTATTAGTACCTCGCATTGCTCGGAGTGTTTCTGATTGATACACCAGTAAAGGTTTAAGCTTAAAATCACCAGTGGCATTACCACCCAGCAGTAAAGTTAATCTATCTTTCGCGACTTTGAAACCGCTAGCTTGACGTTCTTCTTTAGATATGAAAGTTTTAGAAGGCATTTTTTTCCAGTAAAGCCCGGTCTCATCAACGTTGAAAATGACACAGGCAGGAATTTTTTTTCGTGCTACAAACTCTTGAATCTCGTCTGGAAACTCTGTTGCAGCTTGAGTGTCTGCGCTGGCGGCTTCACCCGTTATGCGGATATTGTGAAGATTTGAACGCCGTTTAAACCGGTGAAACCAGCCCTTACTGGCATTAAAAGTCGGGGTGGAACTCCCTTCACCTTCTTGTGACTTTAGCATCTCAAACAAAGAGTTTGCTTTTGTACATATGAGAGCTTGACTCAGCGGCGTGTTCTTTTTATTTAAATCGTCGATCCAGACTGCTAGCAACTTTTCCATTTTTTCTAGGATAGCGGGCCTCGAACGAGTCAATATTGTTGCACTTATAGGTGTCGAACTTTCACTGGAAAGTTTAATTTTTTCCCGATTTTTAAAAATCGATCGTACAGTCGATTCTGAGAGTCCAAAATCTCTGCCAACTATTGTTGCTTTGCCTCCATTTTCCATTCTTCTTAAGACTTTTAATTTCAATTCCAAAGTTAAGCTTTTGCGCTCCTTTTTCTTCGGCGGCATTTTTAACGTAGCTTTGAATTATTTTCACCAAAGGTTAGAACACGACTGCCAGCTGAGATTAAAATATGTAATGTACTTACGTAAGACGAACGAAACAAAAAAGGGAATCCCCAAAAAGTCCTACTCTGAAGGGATTCCCCATTCTTTTATTTACGAGAATGGTCAGAGAAAGTGGGAATTCCCGCGACCAAAGACAAGTTAGGCAATTAATTACATTACTAAATATGTAGGTATATGTAACCAATCCGCGTAAAGAGAGGCATTATAGCGCGAAATTTGAAATTCGCGTAAAATCGAAACCGCGCATAACGAGGTCGCGTAAAGCGGGGTATTACTGTAGTATTACATATTATGATTAGTAGATTTAAAAGTATGTGTATAACATCTATTTATTGTAAATAAAAAACATTTTGATTTGACTTTTTGACTATAAAATTATTCTCACCTAGTAACTATCCCAGATAGCATTTTTTGGTAGCCGTTACGAAACCAGTCGACACGGAAAAGACGACACCAGTAACATTTTTGGTCGCTGCTACGACTTTGTTTCGGTCGCTGCTACTAAAGTGGGGCACTTCTCGACACGGTAACATTTGGTTTTAAAGTTACGACGCTGTGTGGTAACATTGCTCCTACTATTTCAGAAATCATTCGTTCATTCGTCAATTCTCTTCATTCTTTCCAACCTAAAGAAACAATAAGTAAAATGTCAAAGGAAACTCGTACAATTGAAAGGTTCGCCATTATTATTTTCACAGCGTAAGTTTATTTTTAAAATTAATTAGTTTTAAATGTGTTGTGATATGGTGATATTAGTGGGAAAAGAAATTTGTCGTATTACTTAACAAAATATATTGAAAATCATCGATGGGCCGTCATATGATTGCAATTTAACCAGTTTATTGAAATATTTACATGGTTTTCACTACAAGTTTTGTTTATTTTCTGTACTCCAGACCTTAAAGTTTAATCAAAATGTGCACTTTTCATGCTACTAATATGATATTTAATCAAAAATAATCCATAAACTTACAAAAACATTTGTTTTTATAGTAAAATTATTCTAGTTGTATTTGGTAAAAAAGTTACGACACTGCGTCGACTTGCAGACACAAAGTTACTGAATTTATAATATGGTGTCTCTCACTTTATTCTTTCTAGCGGTTCTCAAACTGTTGACAATGCCATTCTCAATTGTCCTTACTGAAGAGGGTTCGTCTCAAATGATATCCATGGTTCATTGTGTCGAGACAAACTGTTTTTACAAAATGGAGACTATGTATTTTTATGTTTTCAGTGGTTCGCAATATGCTGTTGGAATCGGAACCGTCATCATCGGCAGAAATATTTGATAATTCGGCACCACTTGATTCAGGATTATTTATTGGATTTACAGAAGCTGCAACAACAACGGCGTTAGAAGGAATCAAAATATTATCGTGTAATCCTGAATTATTTGTATTATTATTCTGATTGTCAGATGCTGAAGACCGTGGATTTGATATATTACCTGAAACAATACGTAAATTTAATTTCCTATAAATATCCTATACTGTAAATATCCTCAAATATAAAAAAAACAACTACAAGACAATTTTAATTTATTATGTTTTAAGAAGAAAAAGATGATCAACGTATATTATATTACATATTAAGCAATTACTTACTTGGAACTTCATTGTGTCTTACTAATAAATCGTTGATTTTCCTGTAGTAAGTTGATGTGGTCCGGAAATTACGTTTTTTAGGCTGCTTACTCATGTTTAGTTGGCATACAATTCAGAAATAATTGAGAACCAGGTGCAGCTGGTTGATATTTTTAAGCTTATTTTGGTAAAATTTTGTTTCGGAACTATGACGTAACATTACGAAACATTGTGTACATTGATGTTATTCCAGTAACAAAATTGCCACACCGTTACAACACAGTTAATCTTTGATCTTTCGTGTGTTGAAAACTTAACGCAATGTGTAGAAAATAAAGTCGACACAAATCCGTACATACCGTGTATGTTGACTCATCGACTACAAAGAGTTACTGAAACACGTTCCGGTCAAACTGTGTAAACACTGATACCACACATATAAACCGAAACAAACATAGTTGCATTGTTTCGAAACAATAACGGAACTTTGTCAATTTGTTACTGATTTAAATATTTTGCGACCAAAAAATGCTATCTGGGAACGCCCTATATTCATCCTATATTGATGTGTATTAGTTAAAAATACAGGTGTAACAAGGCGGTAGCAGAATTAAAAAAAACGTGCTCTTAAACAATATTGAATTTTTTTATTTTTTATCAACAACTTATACTTGCAGGATTATAAAAAAGTGCGTTTTTTTCTGAGGTGAAAAGAACGTTATAAAAACACGATTTTTTTTTTCTGGCGCGGATTTTTTTTCAGGTGTATGAAAATTAAATAAAATATCCTTAGGTGGTTATCGTTAAATAAGTGTATCATTGTTTTGTTTAATAATTTTTAACATTTGAAACGAACGTATTTGTTTTTTATAGTAATTAAATAGCTCGAAATAGTTGGCACTCACTAATGTTCAATTTTTACTGAGGGACAGAATTTCGGCAATCCTTGTTTGGTTTAGATCTTATATAAATGTAGAATTTAATTTATTTTATTAATTTAAATCAGAATAAACCCATCACTTTTTATGTTTATTACATTTCAGTTGTGTATTCCGTTCTCTAAAAGAAAAAAAGAACCTTTAGAAACCTGTGTTTTTTTCAAGATTATGAAATATGATTTTTTTTATTTTATTTACATCACTACTCAGAATGAAGTACAGAACACAGGAAAAATATTGAAAAAAAAAATCGATCTACATTTGATCTCGACCTCCGTTTCTTTTTGCAAAAACCTGGGAAAAGGTAAAATATATCGAAAATCTGACAAAAAAATTGAAAAAGTTAACGAAGAGCGTGTGTTACATAATACGCACATTGACTATGAAAAAAAAATGGCTAAACTCATATATATTTTTTTCAGTTTTCCATACAAATTCTTGATTCACTATTCAGATATCTCGACCACCATTGTTTTATGCAAAAAAAGCAAATATCTCTGAAACTGTAAGAGATATCGAAAATCTAACAGAAATTTTGAAAAGCTTACATAAAAGCAAATAATACATGAGACGCGTATTGACTATAAAAAAAATTGCTAAACTATTTTTTAGTTTCCCATTCATTTTTTACTCACTATTTAGATATCTTGACCACCGTTTTTTTTTGCAAATAATACATGAGACGCATGTTGACTATGAGAGAAATGGCCTAACTCATTTTTTTTCGGATTTCGCATACTAAATGTGAAAAGTGAGTAAAGAGCTTGTATGGGAAACTGAAAAAAAATTGAGTGTGGCTATTTTTTTATAGTTAATATGTGTCTCATGTATTGTATGCTTTTAATTAAGTTTTTCAAAATTTCTGTCGGATTTCCGATATCTTTTACCGTTTCCGAGATATCTGAATATCACTATTCAGATATCCTTACTCACGTAAGGAATTTGTATAAGAAACTGAAAAAACATTGAGTTTGGTTATTTTTTTCATAGTCAATATGCGTCTCATATATTATATGCTTTTAATTAAGTTTTTCAAAATTTCTGTCAGATTTCTGATATCTTTTACCGTTTCCGAGATATTTGCATTTTTGGCAAAAAAAAAAACGGAGGAGGAGATTTAACAAAAAAAAAATAACCCTGTCTTGGAGCGAGCTTCGTAAATTAAAAGGTTTTTGACATGGACATAAAGTAGCCTTATTGCACTATTAGTCTATTAGGAAACGGGCTAGCCGCTTTGTAAACAGGTACCATAAAGCAAACTTGTTTTTATTTTATTTTAATATATCCTATATCACTCCCACAATCTAAGAAGAATCTAATTAAATTTCATGTGTGGAAATCCATCAAACGGTTAAGGTTGTACAGCGCACCCTTTGGTGCATAAATACATACATTCGAAGCAGGGTAAAAACATGCATCTTTTTTCGCCCTAGAACACTACATATTTTCATACTTTTTTTATTTCTTGTGTCGAGAACGTCAGGTATAGAAGGCTACTGATAATCAACGCGAATAAGCCTTCTTCCTTTTTTCTTCCGTGTTAAATATACGGGCTGACATGTACTTCAAGGATAAAAAAATTACAAGCATGAATGTACTTTGTATATTCATATGAAAACGACAGTGAATTTTTTTCATATTATCTAATAAGAGCGACCACCCTAGAAAATATGGAAAAATGACAATGTTATTTTTATGTAAATATAATATTTAAAGTACCTATATGTTTAACATTTTTATGCTTAAAGTAGATGTCACTCAGAATATCAATTTAAAAAACATATATATTCACAATGATCAAAACGTTGCGGGGCAGCGTATAATTAGTACTATCGGAGCGCGGCAAAACTGACACAGGTCCTTCCTCGACGGGCGCTCACGCCGCACTGATCGGTCCACGCGGAGGCACTGAAATATATCGTAGATTTCTAGTACAATTTAATTTATTGTATTTTTGAAACCTTTTTAATTAATGCACATATATTTATTGATTTTTATTGGGAAAATAACACTGTTTATTTTGATGTCAGTTTCAATCAAAAATATTTTGGTTTTATTATAAAAAATCGCTGTTAAATATAGACGTATTTCGCTGAAATTGATGTTAGAAATATTTTTTTTACTAGAGATTGTGACGTTTAATCGAAAAACGAGAACATTAACTAACAATAAATTTATTTAAGTGATTTGTAGATATTTTTTTCTGGTACAATAAATGTTTTCTAGTTAGAGAATTAGGGGCTTGAAAATGACCGTGCGAACCTTTTTTGCGAAAACATGACTGCGTGTTATTTTTTATATAAAATAATGGAACAAATGTTTAAAAAGCTGAAACATTAACTTACAATAAGAAAAACGAATCTACTGAACACATGTTTTTTTTAATGTATTACTCTTTCCGAAAGTAGAAAATTACGAACTCAAAAAGTGCGATTTCTCGAAAAAAATGTGAATGGAACGCAAAATACGTTACGCAAGGAAATCAAGGATACCATAAATAATTATTTTTTAAGATTTTCTTAAGAAAATACACCATTTTTATATTTTTTTCGGCATCAGTATCATGTATACTATCACCCCTGAAAAGCTCGTTGTCGACCAAAACAAGATACTGTATAGGTAGGTGACTTAATGGAAATAAAAAAAAAAATTGAAGTTTGATTTTTTCCCTTAAACTATAACTCTTTACTAAGCTGCATACGTTCCTTTTTTGAAATTGGCCCGCAATTTTTTTTTTACATGCACAAAATTGGGTGATTTCGGAGTAGACGTTTAAGATGGAGAAAAATGAATTTCGAGTTTCAATTAAATACTACATTTTACGTGGAAAAACTATTAAAGAGACGGAAGACAAATTTAGAAAATATTATGGAGAATCGGCTCCTTCGCACGGGATGGTTCATAAATGGTTTATTGAATTTCGTTGTGGTCGTAGCACCACAAAAGATGCGGAGCTCCTGGGAAGGCCGATATAGGTAACTACTGAGGATGTCGGTGCCAAGATACACAATATTGTTTTGGCAGACCGACGAGTGAAGATTCGAGAGATAGTTGACACTGTTCGATTCGAGAGATAGATGAGTGTTTCATATTTTGCATAACATTTTGGGTATGAAAGACCTTTCCGCAAGATGTGTGCCGCGTTTGCTGAAAGTCGACCAAAAACGAAATTGCGTAATATCTTCTGAGTTGAGGATCCCTTGGCCATGTTTCACCGGAACTTAACTGAATTTTTGCGTCGATACGTAACAGTTGACGAAACGTGGGTCCACTAATGCACGCCAGAGATAAAATAAGTCAAAGCAATGAACTCCTACTGGTGAACGTGCTCCAAAGAAGGCAACACTGGTATTTAGAAATAGAAAACTCTTTATTCAATGTAAAAACACAACACCTTAAAGTAAGACATTCGTTCTTAAGCTAAAAATAAATGTAGGTGCTGCATAGTGACACTAAAAAGGTTCCCACTTAGCATTAGTTGTAACAGGAAGGTGCTGCTACAACGCTGGTTTTCTGTGGGGCCTTGTTTAATGTGTGTAAGACAGCAAAACTACGGGACACATTTAAAAATTGCAAGAACAGATAATAATTTGCGTAGGTATTGAAAGATACAAGCTGATAAAACTAGGCTGTATGTATGTATGTTATAACATAATAGGTACTTACTGTAGACAACATTAAGACAACGAGAAAGCGACTGAAATAGTTATTATTATTATTTGGGGGTAAAGGGGTATAAGACCAAAGGAGGGCCCTATTGGATCACTGCGACCTGGGTAGATCTATTGTGATCACTGCCCCTGTTATATTATATCCTCAAGGCCAATAGTTCTAATGAACTGTAGGATGCACTTGGGATCGAGTTCCCTAATGACCTCTGGAGTTACCATCTGTCCACCTAGAGATCGGCTTCTGGCTTGGAACAGTGCCTCGCACTCGCAGAGTATATGAAGAGGAGTTTCCTCTTCCTCGAGGCAGAATCGGCACTCGTCCGTATCTGCAAGCTTCATTTGATAGATGTGTTTGTTAAGCTTGCAGTGGCCAGTTAGAGTTCTGACTAGAATTCTAAGTCCAGGCCTAAGAAGTCGTAGTGCTCTAGACGTGTATTCCCGCGAAAAACCAGATATGAGCGCTTTCGAATGCTTTTGGCCTGGGGCACTAGCCCAGTGTTCTACTCTGTTCCTTAGCTGATTCCTGCAGCATTCTTCTTCCGGTGCAACGAGGCACTCCCACTATTGGTTCGGGTCCAATAGTTGGTGCCTCCGGTCTGTTCCTAGCTAGCTCATCTGCTATTTCGTTCCCCTTGATGCCACTGTGTCCAGGCACCTAACATAAGGTGACTTTGTTGTGCCTTCCTAGCTGATTAAGTGCATTGGCGCACTCAAGGGTAAGTTTTGAATCAATCTCATGTGATTTCAGTGCCATAAGGGCTGCCTGACTATCCGAGCATATGGTTATGTTTCTATTTTGATAAGACCTCAGAAGGTTTTCTTGCACGCATCTTATTATTGCGTACATCTCTGCCTGAAATACCGTCGCATGCGAGCCTATGACAGCTTCGTCTCCGAGTCTCCTCCGCATACTCCAGCACCGGCAAAACCCTCTTTTTTTACAATGAGTGCATCAAAGAGATCCCTCATTACCACTGAATGCCAGACTTTCCTGCCACCGTCCATAGCACGCAGCATGGTTATCCTGGCCTCCTTCTGTACATGGATGTGCAGCGGTTCGAGGTTGAAAATAGCCTCTAGTGCTGCAGTGGGAGTTGATGAGATAGAGTTTGTGGCCATTCGACAAGGAATTCTTTGCAGCGATGCATGTCGATTGTCGGGTCTTACTGTGCCACGCTGCACATCCGTATGCAACCATCGGCCGCACTATGGATGTGTAGGCCCACAGCACCGATTTGGGCTGCAGCCCCCACCGGGATCCCACCAGCCGACAGCATGCACCTAGCGCTATCTTAGCCTTCCTTACGACATGGTCAATATGTTTATTCCAGGTAAGTTTTAGTGGTGGTCTAGAAACTTGAAAGGAAGGGTATCTATAAGGCCTTATTTTGGCCCCAAAATAACGAAAAAAAAGATGTTACGATTTGACGTTTTCTTTATACATCCAGAAAGTAGACTGTATACCTAATAATAAAATATGTATATTAAAGAAAAAACCCTACAATTAATATTAGCTGTGGGAAGCTTAACTTCGGTCTAACCGTTATTTTCGTTCATCGATATAAGAGAACAATTAGATGTGGCTAATACTCCACGACAGCGTAGTCGCTGATAGTGATTTGCTCCCCTATGTTGAGTAGCGCCACCTTTTCACGCACTATTCGCAATTTGTCAAGCGACGAGTACACATCTCCGTTTTAAAATTTAAAAAATGTCATACTGTGCTATGAAATGGTGCAAAAACAATAAAAAACGAAAGAACAAAACTTACAGCATCGTTTCCTATCACAGGGTAGCCTTTATTTCTTGTTACTTTATGATAATTTTGTAATTTAAAAATTTCGCTTTGTTATTGTAAATAGAGATGTTTTTTTTTTATCGAAAAAGTGTTTGTCGATGATAAATTATTCAATCTAAAAAAGTAATTATCTTTACAATGATTTTAAATTGCACCTGCAAATTGAGTTATTTAACTTTATCTCGTGGAAGTCTTACCCGTGACATGAAACCTGTTGCCCTTAAACAAAGGATTTCCGAGTTTTAAAATTTGTATTCTAACAAATCGATCGATTTAGTCCACCTCTACATCACAAATTAATGTCATTAATGTCACTAATAAATTTATTAGGTTTTACTACTCAACAATAGATGTCGTTCTTTTAATTTTTTTTCCAATATGAACTCTATTCTAAAGAACGAAAAAAAATCATTCACGCCATCTATCATTTGCTGTAAGATCTAAAAAGAAAATGAAACCGTTAGCCCGTTGAATAGTTAGACTAAATGACATGCCAACTGACATTTAGTGACGATTTGTTTATCGATTATGATTATGATATATCGATAGTCATACTTTAAATATTCGAAATGCAAAAGTAACTCTCTCTGTGTCTGTTACGTTTTTACGCTTAAACCGCTGAACCAATTTGATGAATTTTGGTATAGAAAGAGATGGGACCTTAAACAGTCTACTTTTTGTCACGAAAAAACTTGATGGGGTGGTAGTATAATTTTAACAGATTATTTTATACCTACATTTCAAAACACCTAAATGGTGGTTAGTAATAGGTGAAACTGAATTTCTTCAAGGACATAATATTCAATAATAGATAATTAGATTTCATCTAGATAAATAAAATAGTATTTCAAAACAATCTGTAAACATCTTCAATATCATCACATATTTTGATAAAAACAACAAACAATCCTTTATTTATAAAACCACAATTATATGAATTTGCTGATATTTTATGTATTTGCCATTTTTGTAATGTAAATTTTTACCACACATTTGTTTTCAATAAATTACTCACAATATCAATGGCTTATTGAAAATTAAAACTATAGGGACTACGATCATCATTAAGATAAGATAAGATAAATATACTTTATTGCACACCAAAAGAGTACAAATAACAACGAGCACATAAAAAAATCATTCAAATCATTCATCATCATCAGCCGAAAGATGTCCGCTGCTGGATAAAGGCCTACCAAGGATTTCCACAACGACCGGTACTGTGCGGCTCACATCCAGCGGCTTCCCGCAACCTTCACGTCGTCGGGCCACCCAGTCGGAGGCCTGTGCCCACACTGCGTCTTCCGGTGCGGGGTCGCCACTCGATAGGGACAACGATATCAATATCGAAAATATATCTACACGGTTTTTTTTTGGACAAAATACGTGATGATTATTATGGAGATATAAACAGATTATGTTTATGGTGGTTAGTATCAGATGAAACTGAGAATAATTTCCTCAAAGACATATTCAATACTAGATTACTTAATTAGATTTTAACTGGATAGATAAAATGGCATTTCAAAACAATCTGTAAACATCTTCGAAGTCATCACATATTTTGATAAAAACAACAAATAATCCCTTATTTATAAACCATAACTTTATGTTTTTGCTAATATTTAATGTCCTGTCCCCACACGAGGCCTGTGCCCACACTGCGTCTTCCGGTGCGGGGTCGCCACTCGATAGGGACAACGATATCAATATCGAATATATCTACACGGTTTTTTTTTGGACAAAATACGTGATGATTATTATGGAGATATAAACAGATTATGTTTATGGTGGTTAGTATCAGATGAAACTGAGAATAATTTCCTCAAAGACATATTCAATACTAGATTACTTAATTAGATTTTAACTGGATAGATAAAATGGCATTTCAAAACAATCTGTAAACATCTTCGAAATCATCACATATTTTGATAAAAACAACAAATAATCCCTTATTTATAAACCATAACTTTATGTTTTTGCTAATATTTAATGTATTAGCCATTTTTGTAACGTAATTTTTTATCACACATTTGATTTTTACAATAAATTACTTACAATATCAATCGCCCCGCTGTAAGTCGTGGATCGCACGATTGAACTAAGTACCTTTGTTTCCACCGCGCGTGTCTCCGCTCAGAGTGATGTCTGGGCAGAGATAGGGGGATTGAATTGAGCAGAAAAGAAAATCTCGAGTATACAAAAAGTTTTGTGGAATATTCTCAATCATTCTGGAATTATTAAATTTTCGAACACATGCAGATAGCGTAAGTACATAAGCTCCTGTTAACAAAATGACCCCTATTACAAACTAAAACAAAGACATCTCCACGTCAAAATTCAAAGTAATTATTTTGCAAAATAAGCATTTTGCTACCTTATGGCGGATATCACACTGCACCGGAGTCCGCTCCGGTGTGCGGTGCTGCGGTTTTTTCCTTTGACAATGTTAAGTAAAGATTTGTAACACCGCACACCGGAGCGGAGTCCGATGCAGTGTGATATCTGCCTAATCCGTCCGTGTTCGATTTCCGAATTGAGTATAAGTTTTTTAAAATCTACTAATACAGTTTTTCTTGTCACTAAAATCGATGACATGATTCCTAAGGACAGGTCTTCGTATGTCTTATAGTTTCGGACTTTCCCATACTGACCGATCTAAATGGCTCACCCTGTATAATATAATGTGATCAGTAAACATTTTGTGATCTCCATTACATATAATGAGCCAAATATTGTATATCGATACACAAAACTTTTTAAATCTATAATCGAGCCCTATCCCACACTAATTTCTTGATGTTTTTGGGTGAAATTTTAGCGATGCTACTCATCGCTAGATGTCGCTAATAGATAACATTAAATACATCAACCTTATGCTTATCACACAAAGTTGATATTTGTTTAAATACACGCCTTCCCCTTCACCCCGCATCAGCCCCCGCAAGACAAAAACGCTGGTTCAGGAACAAAAAAGCGGCTAACCTTATTGTTTTCGTTCAAAATGATACATTTTCAATATCATTTCATTTTTTTATATAGAGCGCATATGAGAAGCACTTTCTTTTTTATATTATTTTATTGCTCTTATGTTACTGTACAATATATTTAAAAATTACATTGCTTCTACCCTGCGCTCATAGATAAATACAAATGAAACCATTTTACAATTTAAAAAGATTCAATAATATTCAATTTTTTTAATACAGAGTAGAGATGTGTAGGCCCGAGTTTTTAAAGGATTCGGGTCCGGATGTACATACAGCTCTGCGGATTTGCTTACGGGTACCAGTTCCGTCGGACCTGTATAGGTCCGAGTCCTTAGCGGAGTGGATGGATTGACGCGATCAACGGACCTGCTTTCTCGTATCAGTTCTCCGCCGGACCTATATGGGTTCGAGTCCTTAGAAGAAATAATTCAGTAGGGCGACTAAACTTGATTGCACCATTGTGTTGCGGAAGCAAAACTCATAAATGAACAAAAGGAGCATTTTTAAAGATCTTTGCAAAATTTATTTTATTAACAAGATAGTAGTAAAATCACAGCCATTTGATATATTCAACAAAGAAAGTTTTGACATTAGATTTCATCATTCGTTTAATAATAAAATCTTTCATTTTATTTAGAACCATACTTATAGTACTTACATCCTTTATAGTTTCATAATACTGCTTTTATTATCAGATCAGATAGCTTTGTTAAACTTATGCCTACCGAACGTGCAAAAATAAAATACTGAACTCCGGGCGCCATCTAGTATACCTATGCTAAAACTCGTAGCAAGGCAGGTCAGTACGGTATAATTCACCCCTCCCGTCCCCACATCACTCACCCGCCATTCCTGTACCAGTGCCAGCGCGGTATCAGTTCCGGGTTCCGGGTTCGTTTGCATCCAACTCCGAAACTGAATCAGTTCCAGAGGAACCGATTCCGACTTGCAGTCGGAGTTACATCCACCACATCCGGGAAGGATACGGGTCCGAGGATTCAGTTCCGGCCGGACCGCGTATATAGAAATGCTACTCCAGTACGTACGTCCCCTCAGGCGGTGACGAGCTGAGCTAGCATTTCTAGACGTTTAATTGCGTTAAATTCGCGTAAAAGCTACTCCAGTACGTCTCCGACGGTGACGTATTCGAGTAGGATTTCCAAGGAATTTTTAACAATTATTACGCGTAAAAGCTGCTTCAGTACGTCTCCGACGACGCGACGTATTCGCATAGAATTTCTAAGTTTAGGTACTAAGCGCACTAGGAACCCCTCATGACGGAATGTGCCGAGCACAATATTTTTGAAGTACCTACTAATAATATATTCCGAATTGAAATACATTTTTTTTATCAATTGCTAATAACTACCTATATTTTCTTTAAGTTTTTCATAAATCATATAAAAATAAAAATATATGTATATTTAGTATTGCATTTTAATGTGTCTAAGTTTATTATTTATCTATTAAAGCGTATGAAAACATAACCTACTTTTTATATATTGTAACTTTTTATTTATTTTATGTATTTATTCATCATATCATATAATATTTAATTGGTATAAGTCAAATACAAGTCAAGGTTTTGCTTAGAAAAACATTCTAAGATTAGGTAAAATATAAGATTAATTAACCACAATAAAAATAACAAAATGTTGTTATTAAAAATTTAGCTAATTTGTTTTTTCATTATTTACATTGATAGTCAAAAGGCCACGTACATATAGCTTTATGGAGATATTTTTTTCTTACGTAAATCAATTTTTTTTAATTCAGGAAAACGTAATCTAAAATGTAAGAATATTGTAAAAAAAAAACAAGTTTATCTGGCGTAGAATTTGAAGTAAACAATATAAAAAAATCAAGAATATACACGAATATAAATCACTAAAAGAGAAAATCATATTGTGTTTTCAATAACGTATTTTTTTTTATTCCAAGCAGTGACATTTACAGTAATTAGTCTTTGAAATTGAAATATCATCGATATGCAAATTTTTAATAGAATGTAATCGATGTTCATAACAGTAATAAAAGTTCAGAAATCCATTAAATTGCTATATAAAAGGATAAGAAATATAACGAAATGGACTACATTTCATTTAAACCCCCAGTTTTTATTAATTAATTTATATAACATTTATTAATTAACATCTGATACTTACTCTTTTTTCATAGTTATAGACATTTCACAGGTCACAACAATACATCTATTCAGTTTATAATGACCTTTCGAAGAAAAAGCTTTTCTCGAGAAATATGGAATTATTGAAGAAAAATATGGGGCTATATAAGTGCATTTTCTTTGCGACAGACATAAGAATTGGGGGTTAATTTGAAATGCTGTCAATTGTAAAAAATCTTGTGACATGTAAATAACTGATGATGTTAATTAAATAAAGAAATAAATTAAATTTAAATATTTATTTATGTGGGCCACCAACAATCAATAACATAATACATATTACACAATAGTATGGTTACATAATAGGTAAACCAATAAATAGGTGTCCGCTAATGGATACATTTATGAGCAGGTACTTACAGATTAAAAGGAAATAATAAGTAACAATTAATTACATATTATTTCCTATTAATAAAATCCCTACACTTGACTCTGATTAATTCCTATGCTGGGCCTGGGCTCATAGATAAATACAAATGAAACTATTGAAATGAATACAAATGAAATGAAAAAAGGTTATTGAAAATTTAAAAACTTTCAATAACCTTTTTTGAAATGAAAATGAAACGATTTTAAAGTGAAAAAAAATGATCATCTTATAAATACATAAAATAAAATTGAAGTGCCACCACGGCACAAGCTTAATGTCGTTTCGTTGTTTTGACGGTGACGTAAAGGAGTGACAGAGAAAATATTTTCACTTATAGAATCGAGTGATATTTTGAGAATATAAATTCAATCTAGGCATACAGCTTCTAAAATATACTCGTACAAATTTCAATTTATTTATTGCATACCATGTGTTTACAAAAATACAGAGGTGTTAAAATATAATGGTATCAACATGGACCCTGAGTAGGGCACAGCAAAATTAGGAGAAAGGAAGTCAATTCTTGTCTAAAATAAAATAATAATTATAGAATTTTATGTTAATTTAAGATATAATAAAGAAATAACAAAAAATAATAATAATAGAGCATGCAGTTTGTCGAATTTTTTCTATATATTAGGTCAAAATATTTTTTTTTCTTGTGTAAATGTAATGTAATGTCAATATTATAAAATTACTTTAAATTCGAATTTATATAAAAAAAAAAAAAAAAAAAAAAAAAATTTCAACATAATAGTCAGATAGGGACAGAGTTCACAAGTCATTATCATGAAAGTATTCGTCAACTGTATAATAGCATTTTCTCAGCAGTAAGTTTTTAAGTAATAATGTAAATTTTTGAAGTCTATTTTCCTGTTTTATTTCGTCAGGCAAATGATTATATAATTTTATGGACATAATAAGTGGGCTAGAAGAGTGTAAGTTTAGTTTTGAGGTAGGCAGAACTAAATTGTTTGCGTATTGTTTTCTTGATGGGCGCTTGGAAGGTATGTCGCTCCTTTTAATATAAAAATCGGGATATTTTTTTGTGAATTTACATGCTTCGAAAATGTACATTGAAGGTAAGGTTAAGATGTTATATTGTTTGAAATAGGGTTTACACGTTTCGTCTTGTTTAATGTTTGCAATAATTCTGATGAGTTTCTTTTGTGCTAAAAACAGGTTTGGTGCATCTGTACTGTTTCCCCACATAATAATCCCATAGTTAAGCCATGAATGAGCGTAGGCATAGTAGCTGGCCAGTGCGGTTTGCATGTCAGTTGTTTTTTTAATCTCTCGGAGCGCGTACGTGAAACTAGAAAGCTTTGTTTTTATTTTATTTATGTGTATTTTCCAGTTAATTTGTGAGTCAATGTCTAACCCCAGCAGTGTAAAAGTGTTTACTTGGTTGATTTCTGTGTTATTATAGGTCAGTTTAATATTGAGGGGGGTTTTTTGGTATGGATAAAAAGTCATTAATTTTGTTTTTGAAAAGTTCACTTCAAGGTTATGTTCCGACATCCAAGTGACTATAGTGTGCAACATACTTTGAAGGTGTTGCGTAATGTTCGTGTTATTGGTGCATGGTGTAAGTAGCGAATACTCTCTTTGAATAGAATACAGTTCCACCACTATAAAGTTTGATATTAGCTGGAGTGCCCGGCTTCGCTCAGGGAGTTGATATCCCCCCGCACCCTGCACCTCACCCCCCTCACGCCTAACCTCACCCCCCGACTCACCCTCCCCGCACCTCGCACCTCGCCCTTCCGCACCCCGCGACTCACCCTCCCTCGCACCCTGCTCCTCTCCCTCCCGCACCCCGCGCCTCCCCTCACCCCTCTCCTCTCCCCCCGCAACCTGCGCCTCACCTCCGCACCACACTCCTCCCCCCGCACCCCGCGTCATCCCCCGCAACCCGCGCCTCAACGCTGCACCCGTTCCTCGCCCCGCACCCCGCTCCTCACCGCACCCCGCTCCTCTCCCCTGCAACCCGCGCCTCAACCCCGCACCCCGCTCCTCCCGGGACCCCTTTCCTCCCCTCCCGCACCCGCCCCTCCTCCCCCGCACCCCTCCCCCGCCTCCCGGATGAATAAACAGACTTTACTATTTCAGTATTTTATACATTATAATAGGATAGTGTAACCGCTTTTTAGTCTACGCGACCGAAGCCGCGGGCACAAGCTAGTGTAATATAAATGTAGTTCGGAGTACCAGAGTAGTAGTAGGTCCTCTACGACGATAGATCCTAATAATCGCAGAATAAAATGAAAATCAAAACAATTTAATCGTTATATTCAGTCTTTTTATTATGTAATTATTCTTAAGATATGATTAATCTATATCATCATCGTCTCCTAAAGATGAAAGATCTGAAAAATCGTCTTCATCCTCTGCAATAAATCTGTCCGAAGATATCTTGTCCAAATTCATGTCATGAACAAACTCCGTTAAAGCCTTGCCTATATCCCATGAATGAATTTGAAGACGCCTGAAATATAAATAACGTCAAATGTTAGCAATCGCTCTGTTCCGAAGATACGGAGGAGGGTCAGCCCAGTTATAAGTAGTTGATTTAGTGAATTCTCCAGAAAAAACGTACAAGAGGGAGGAATATCTACTGGGTATAATAGATTATACAGGTGACTTTTATAATTGTTCGTATACATTTCAAGGATGAAAATAGAATTAAAAATCCACAGTAACAACATTCGTCATATTAGAAAAAAAATAGGTGCAGTAAAAAAAAATGAAAGAACAATGGCAAACTCCCATATATCAATTTACCAAGATTAAATTTGCTAAAGTATAAAAATAAAAAATACAAAAACTATTCAGGTGTTACTCCATAACGTATTCCTTTAAGAATTAAGAATTAGGACTCTCGGAACCAGACAAAAAAAGGTAAAGAGAATGATTTCCTTATACTAAAAGTGAAACAAGAAATAATCTTCTACAATTGGGAAGTGTGTAGCGAATGGCAACACTAAAAGCGCAACAAAGACGTTTTGCGCGGGGCCGCGTTCAATGGGTACACTCTGACAGCAACTATTATCCAGTGAAATGTTTTTGCTATTATTGTGTTGTACTTTCCCTTTCGCACTTACGGGATATAAATAAGGCTAGAAAAAGTCTTGAATTATCCCGTTGTCAGAGTGAACGGGTGCTGTCAGAACGTACCCTCGGAACGCGCTACAGGACCACATAGTGACTTTGGCGGAATGCATAAAGTGCGTAATCGCCACACTATAGAAGAAAAAAAAAGAACTAAACTTCCAAAAATAATGATGACGTATGTCACACACCATTCATAAGATTCTCAATAGATGGCGTTTCTAAGCTTTGGCAATGTATTTTTAAAAGCAGCGTAGAATCTACGGTATCAAAATATATTTAATATAGTTAAAAATAAATAAAAAGGCACATGAACATAGATTCTTATTAATTGAATTAACAGAAACGATAAATTTCAAACTTTGTCAAGAATGAATGACCTGGGTGCGTTCCGGTTTCTCTGTTATATATAATTTCTTCTTGCGAATCAAAAATAAATAGATTTTAATACATTTTTATGATTAAAATGTAATTTATAACTTGGTATCATGTTAGAATTCTTTTAAGAAATACAAAAACAATACTGATAAGCTTTGTGCATCAAAAAAGTATTTTTGGATCTAAATACAAAAAAAATTAAATGAAAAGTAATGTTCGAAAGCTATTCATCATTATTATCCTCCGGCCGCCGGTTGCAATAACCATACCGATTTATTTAAAAATCAAGAGTAAATATTTAACTTATTTTTGTTTTCGTCTTTATTTTATATGTTGTAAAAAGTCAGGTATGATCTTGCCTTTATTCTTTGGTGATGTGACTAAAACACGATAAGTTTAAACCACGATTCTGAAGTTCAGAATTATGGTTTAAACTTATCGTGTTTTGGTCTGAAGTTTTGTTTGACTGTTATTTTTAAGAACATTCTAAGATTACAATTTTTTTTTCACACAAACTTACGACCTGCTTTATCTACAAATATCTTAAAACTCTCAAGTCTTAAAAACAAAAACGATCTGAGGAGCATGAAATCAAAACGAACTTTTGTTTCATTGAACTTCTGTAATGGGTTGCGTCTTCCGATAGAGATGAGACTAATGTCATAATTAAGTTCATACTGTGAAAACTAATCGTTTGTATGATATTTGATCCATCACTTTTAAGTTTCACTCAAGGCTTTTTATTTAACTTCAATAAACTTCTCCATTTCAACGTAACTTCCAATTAACGCATTTTGGGTTCGACATAGAATTGGCATCAGTTTAAACACCTCCATGGTCTAGTGGCTAGTCTGCTTCTTTACATCAGGAGGTCGCGGGTTCGATTGCCAGCGGGGCCATCTTTGTAGGACTCGGTTTGGTTTGGTAGGAAGCATTTTCAGAGACCGCCTGGCTTGCTACCAGTACCCTCGTCTTTATCTAAGTATTGCCGCCATAAATATGATAACAAAATAAATATTATAAGTACGAATGCTACACCACACATACGTATGCAACAATGAAGCAAACAAATTAAATTGTTTCAGATTACTTACAATTCTGCTTCACATTTTTTTAACTGAGTAAGATGTGAAAATACATTGCACAGTGCATCACTGTCCTCTGCATCTGGACATCTTAAGGCCATAGGGTTAGTGCTGGTGGTCTGATTCTGCAACACAAGTATAATTTCAAGGATTAGTTAGATGGTTAGGTTTCTCATTGTACTCAAAATTTAAATAAAATACTAGTCCTCTATGTCCGTTACAAATTATCTAAAAAACTAGGGACATCTTACCTTGAAGCTTTTGTTGATTTGCTCATTACTTGCCAATACCAAACTAAATATTTCATTTGTTATAAAGTATTCTGCAGTATTGTTTGGACTTATAGTAACTTTAAATATAAACGTCCTTCGGAACTGAAAGAACCTTTCTACTAGGACATCTGATTTGTAATGATTTTCTTTAAAAACACCATCAACGACGAGCACTAATGTCCTTTTCTGAAAAAAAATTGATAGGTTTTCCTCAATAGGTAAAAGTATGAAGTACTAAAAACTGCACTTATTCCAAAATACCAACATCATGTTTCAATACATCCGTGTTGAACGTGCTTGGGTCGTGGACACTGTCTGGGAAGCGTGTTAGAACAGACATCACAGCATTTCGCCCATCAATAATTTTATGGAGAAACGCTTGTTCTCTCACTTTTGGTTTTCCTCTTATTGTAAGTATATTACGAGATGCATTTACATAGTGTTCTTCATCCATTCTGTTTAAATCTGTAATATTCATTACATTGTTTTTGAAATTATGGTAAATATCAATATAACTCAAAAGCACAGACAGTGACTATGGGAAAAACCTGTGTTTTTGTTCAATTTAAATAAAGGATCCAAAGTGGATCTTACAAGAGATCTGTAGAGATTTTTACAGATACAAATTTTGCTATAATAGGTATACCAAATTGATATAAATGCAATAGGTCGTACCACAAGTCCTGACATATTTTGGTTTTTATTTGTGTACCTAATTGATTAAATTATCTATTACATATAAAATTAATCAGTAGTCTTCTGCGCTCTCAATGATTCGTCTTCAAGCTACTGGTATTTAAGATAACCAGTAAAAATACCATTTTGGTTGAACCTCCTGACTATTTCATTTAACTTGAATGGATCGATATCTCTGAGGAGAGTAGTGTAAAACTGCACCTAAGTCTCATCTATACATTATAGGTACCTGGTTTACGGGCGATTGCTTATATAATTTTTTTACAGGCATCTTCAAGTCGAAATTCAGTTTAATTATCATTCAGTCTTCCCATGGGGCTAACTTACTCACAAACCCCAAATCTTCTTATATAACTATGTGCAGAAGTATGAGGAATTTTATAATTAACACTTCCTTAATTTTATCGACGGTTTCCAGTCTAGAGGCTAATATTTGTCGACCTTCCCACGGCAAGTCTTCTGCCTGCACTCTTTCATCTTTGTGAGACTAAAGCCATTTTATCATCGTAATTTTACTCATGGTATTATGCCCTACACATTTAACTAATAAGACATGCGAAAGTCCCGCCGTGTAATCCAAAGGAAAGTAAAATTAAAAAACATATATATTTGTTCCTACACCCATTACGCCTTTTTCGAACTTTCCGTTCTTAAAAATGATTTTATGAACACGTTAAATTTATCAAAAGACAGCTAATCGTATACTCTACACAATTTTTAAAAAGTGAACACATGTCAATTTTAAAAAAGGTGTCAGGACTTGTGGTACGACCGATATACGGTAGGACCTCTTTAATCCGAACGACCCCCGTTTATCCGCCATTTCTCAGTGAGCCGCTGAACCACGCGTGCATTACAGTACAGTTATAGATCTAAAGTGGTACCTACATTAATTGTATTTGACTGCTCCGCATTACGCGTTTGCATAAATTAAGGAATAAAACGTGTTCAATGTCGCTAAATACTAGTCGTCAAAGTATTGTACTGAAATTCTTTAAAAAAATATTTATTGTAGCATTATCATTTAGTTGTAATTCGTTGTCTTGCATGATTAAAACAGTTTCAATAATAAACTCCTTTGTTATAATGCCAGAAAAGCCCTTCAAAAAAAATCTACATACTATAATCCGAACGCTCCACGGATCCGAACGGGGGATAAATTTTGGCTGTTTGGATTAAAAAGGTCCTACTGTAATAGATTTTCTTTCTTGTCTTTGGACATATATTATTATAGTGCAATACATACCTAAAGTATTTGTTGAAATACTCAATTTAGCATTGACATCATAAAACATCCCAATTTTATCTCGTGAACAATCATAATGTGAAAAATACAAAGACAGAAATTTTTCTGTCAACATTTTTGTTTTTTTATCAGGACAATCCAAATAGTTCCTTAGGAATGGTATAGACATACCATGTTCATTCAATCTAATGCCATCCTGAATAAGATAATTATATTTAATTATTCAAAAGGGGCGGGCTGGTCCAGTAAGTCCCGTCAAAAAAGAATAATTATAGAATTCTACAAGACATATCAGTATTTACTATGATTTTTAGTACATGGTTTAAACAACTCGATAGACACCCACCCTCATGCTTCAAGGGCAGAAAGGATCCCAAATAAATACACAGATAAGATTTACATACCCAGATAGTTGTGAAAAAAATTACCATGTTGTGCAGTCGGGTAAACATGTTTAATGTGCAGGTACCATGTCTCCTTCTGACAATGAGACCGGTCGCTCGGGATATAGTGTAAGTACTATGATGTAGTCCCTCCCTAGTAAGTCTTAAGAGGTTTTCATCTTACAGAAACTCATCACCCATAAAAAACATTTCTTCATTATTTTCTAACCGACTTCAAAAAAAAATAGGTTCTTTTTCAAAAATGTTTTTAACAATAAAACTCAATAAAATAACGTGTTTGGCTTGATAACATCAGTCTCATTGTTCACTCTCATACATAGATACATTATATTGGATTGTTACATAAGTATTTGCAATATTGTGAAATATAATGTAATCGAATCTTTCGATGGTTTTAAGTTACAGGTGCGTGTATTAATCAGTTAGTTGCTTAGGAACCTTTTTATCGTGCAGTTCTGTTTTGTGTTTGCTGTAATATTGGCCGAGAATTTTAAGGTTGTTACGCGTGAACAGTGCCGTAAATAGAGATGGGCAGAGGGTTTAAACCCACCTGGGAAAATAGGGCAAATTGGGCAAAAACGAATAAACGTCCAAATAAATGCCCAGTGGCAGGGCAGAAACAATAATTAGTTAAAAGACCAAAATTATTAAAACTATTTCGTTAAATAGTTGTAAGCTTTACCTTCTTATAGAAGTTAATTAAATTATATGATCTTTTTAGGGTTCCGTACCTCAAAAAAAAAAGGAACCCGTATAGAATCAATTTGTGATACTACAATCTACTGCTGCTTGCCCCCCTACAAATAATCCATAGCTACGCCAATATTTGCCACTAAGAATAGACAACTCCCATTTGTTTTATAATTCTGTATTTTAATTTCCTTAAAATTTTTCGAAAATGTGGTCGTGGCTCAGTGCGGCTTGCATGGTCGCATCGATCACGCAGGTTAACTGACAACAGACACGGTCATAACCTGGATTGACTGTTAGTGGCATTTATCTCGACCGTTTCCGTGCTTCGCAAGGCATGTTAAGCCGTTGGTGCCGGCTGCTATCGCTAGCAGTCGTCAAGCCATGTCAGAGGTCTTATAGGCGGCTTGAAAACTTCTGACATTGGGGTTGGCCACTAGCCCCACAACCTCCACCAATCCGGACTTGGCCCCCGCGTGTGGAGTATGGTCTAAACCTTTCCGAGTTATGGTAAGAGACCCGTGCCCCTGCAGTGGGGACGCAATGGGTTGTTAATTTTCTCAACTCAAAATATTCAAAATATTTTTTATTTAAGTAGCATCTACTACGTAGTACGCATACTTTTAAATCGTCTTTTTTTCTACCTAGTACAAAGTTCCTACCACTCGGAACTCTTACAATTTTTCAAAAACATCATAGATGTTTCGTATAAATGCTACTGCTGCATCGGCAGTTGATCGACCTTTTGTGAAGGCAAATTGTGGGTTATGCAGAAGTTTGTTTAAAGTGAAGTGTTGTAGCATCTGGTTGAGCATAATTTTAAAAGGACGGGTAATACAGAAACAGGTCTGTAATTTCCCGCATCATTTTTGGAACCTGATTTATAAAGAGTTATAATTTTACTATACACTTCATGAGATCTGGATGAAAAGTATGCTAAGTGTGGTGCTAATTCGTCAATTACATTACTAATTAATTTAACTGATAAACCCCATAAGTCTACAGTTTGTTTCACTTTAAGCGACTTAAAAGTTTTAACAACAGTTTCAGGTCCAATTTATCTGAAATAGAATATTTAATCACAAGAAATGTAATTTTCTTATAATATTTTTTAGCTTAAGTGGGTGATGAGTCCAGGGCCTCAGTTATCTTAAGTGGAATGTTTGTGAAAACGTTTCGAATTCCGTAGCTATTTCTGCGTTAAATGTTATTTTGACTTTATTATATCTGTTTTTAAACAAAATCTTTATCGTGTTTCTTGACTTTACCGGTTTCTTTATTTATTATATTCAACCGTCTTAATTTTATTATCAGATCCTTTTATCTTTCCGGCTAAGTAATTAGATTTAGCTGCGCAGCATACCTTTCTGAATATTTTAGAATAACGTTTTACATAATTTTTGAAATTTTCATCAAATATATAACTTTGTTTCTCATAAAAATCAAACAAGGTTTGACGGCTCTTATGAACTCCTACTTATTTTACTATCAATGTGACCCTCCTATTATTGTTATGAGTTATGACCCCCTCCCCCCCCCAATTTTTGGTGAGAACCGCGCCTTACCTCCATGACAATGCTCGATAGTCCGAGCTCCCAATGCAGAAAACCTTACCTCATAAGGCTCAAGAATCAGACTATAATGTAACGATAATATGTTCTTAGTAACGTCGGATTTTTCTGCGCCCCCCACCCCACCCGGCGCCCTGGTACGAGCCGCAGTCAGCCACCCTGAAGTGAGAACCCCCTCAAAATCAGGGTTCTGTACTCCAAATTTGAAAGGGTTCTACCAGGCTAGGGAATGGCAACCTATTAAAATCCGACGTTACTAAGTGCATATTTTTGTCTAATCGATGGAGGAAGGTCGTGCATTCGGAAGGCGATTACTTAACTTAATCCTCTAATGCATTAATTATGAAGAATGCAAGAAAAAAAATATTAAATACGAGAAAACACATTAATATGAAGCACAAAAACAAGAATTATAAATAAATAAAATATACCACTTATAATGTTTTCTATGCATTTTGGAAGAGTTAGGTTGTTTCTTACAGCTAGTGTACATATTTGTCGACAGAATCAGAAGCAAAATCATAATTATCACATGATCTATCGCTAGGTTCAGGTCTGATCACTTATTATCGTCATAGAAACGACAAATATTCATGTCTTAAAGCAAAAACGAATTACTTAAAATCTGATATTCCTTCATTTATTTCAGACAAAAAGATGTCTGGGCGCATACGAAACCATATATGGCTTCATAATAAAATGAACTACTTATATATTTAAACCAACATATTTGAAATATCAGAAATTATCATTACGTAAAGTAGTGTCAAATCAATGTTGACTAATTTTAGTTTGAGATTTACTCCACTTTTACTATTTTTTTAAACGATCGTAAGACACAGTAACACCACGTCATTGCAAGCGCACGTCTGTGTGACACTTAAATGCTGGATAATTTCACTTCCGATGTAAATTGAGATATAAGAAAATACAAACTGTCTCTCATTAGGTGTTAGTAGTGTGTATAACTTAAAATTAAGATATAATTTCTCAAAGTGACAGCATAAAAAAAAAATATATTCAAGGCCATATTTGGCTTCGTATGCAATAGAGGGTTAATAATACTAATAAGTAATATTTCATTTTTGCAAAGACTTGTGCAACAATCCAATACATATTTTAATGAAATTTTAGTATTTGTTCTACTTAGAGGAGGAATGTTGTTCTTTAATTATAAGCAACCGGTAAACAATTTTGGTAAGTCTCCTTAAGAAGTTAGATTTTATATACATAGACAACTAGGTACCACAAACATACAGTAGAAAAAACAAAAAGCAAATTTACCAGTTCTGTAAGTCTTGGGAATTTCATTACCATGTATTTAATGTAAGTCACTGGATCTATTTCTTCACAAAGTGGATTTCCTTCAATCCATAACTTTTCGATTTTACTGCTTATTCTTTGAAGTTCTGACAGTGAGGGGATCTAAAAAAAAATAAGTAAATAGATTATTATAGATATGGATGATTATATTTAACTTCTGGAGTGAAAAAGTAACTAACGTTATTGTCCCGCAATTTGATAGCCACCAAATCACCTTTGATAAAAAAATTTAGAATTTCAACCGGAACTTGACTGAAACAAAAACATAATTCATTATTAAATTTCTAATATATATTTTTTTACCCTCAATTGGTAAGCCTTTGGCATCATCTCACCTGATGGTAAGTGATGATGACGCCGAAGATGGAAGCGGGCTTACCAAGATTCCCCAACATAATGGGGAACTGGCTAATTAATATATGTATAAATGCTGAAATACATAACTAGTAGGTACTTAATAAAAATTAACAACAAAGAGCAGTGGGCAAATATGTAACCTAAATAGCCTAAGAACTGTCACCACACATTGGTATTATATTATACAAACATTATTGCAACTGCTGGGTTTATAAGTATATCATTATAGGCCCTGGGTGTTAGAAAAGTGAGATTGAAATTTTAAGGAGTTATTCAGAATCAAGTTTAAAATACAAAAAAAAATTGAAAAAATCTATATTAAAATTGAAATAATCTATATATATAGTATATAATATATATATTTTTAGTTTATCATACCTACAGTTTATTTAGATTTAGTATGGAAAACTGAAAAAAATTGTAAATCAGTTTTTTCAATATTTTTCTAGTATTCTATACTTACTTGATTCTTAGTAACCCCTTAAAATTTCAAACTCACTTTTTTAACATCCTGTATTGTTTGCCATACTTCACCCACATGGACTAAAATTGTTTAATCTGCACAGAACAAATAGATCCAGAAAATGGTTTCTGGGCAATGTCTTCTAAAAGTAAGTTTATAAATGTAATGCCGTTTTAAAGGTAGGTTTAACTTGAAATATCTCAAGTCTTCCAGAAGAGACTGATAAGACCTATATCCACTAAGAAACCTTTACTTTCAGTTTACTATACATATGGAAGGCAGCTGTACCTATTACGAGTATATACAAATATTCTTACCTTAAATTATTGTTTGACAGATTTAGTACTTTTGTGTCTCTTCCCATTCTCAACATAAGTATTTTAAATTGTGCCAACAGACTAAGCTTATAAACATGAATCTTTTTGTTAATAAATTCTGAAAAAAAAAACAACATTTTGATATCTGTAAGGTGAACAGATAATATACAGGTGATATACAGATAATATACAGGTGTTAAAAAAGTGCGTTTGAAATTTTAAGGGGTTACTCAGAATCAAGTATAGAATCCAGCAAAAATATTGAAAAAATCCACTCTTAAATATTTTTTTTTCAGTTTTTCATACAAATTCTTAATTCACTATTCAGATTTAGTATGAGAATATGAAAAAAATTTTGAAGAGCGGATTTTTTCAATATTTTTCAGCGTTCCATACTTGATTCTGAGTATCCCCTTAAAATTTCAAATGCACTTTTATTAACACCCTGTATATTGTATATACATATAGTAGTAGATTTACCTGGATCATTACATATATCAGATAAGTCTAATTCAAACTTATCATTCATTCTGTTACTAACTGCACTGGCTATAATGTTTTCAACTGTGACTCTATTCTCAAAGCAATCAGCTGATGACTTATCATTGAATAATATATCAACATTGTACATATTTCTCTGATGAGCAAACATAAAGTCAAGTTTAACTATTTTCAAAATTAAACTGAGACTGCTTGTGTAGAATGTTGAGAGTGCACCATGTGAAGTGTAGTTCACCGGAATAAATGTCGGTGAGAAATATTCACTTAGAGTTTCAAAAAGGTCTATATCACTTTCATTCCAATTGTGTATCTGCAAAGGATGCATTTATATATATTTTTTCATCAATTTACAAGTAGTTTGTTTACAGGAGAAATCAGAATCAATGACAAGCAAGCTGGGTTGTGTGCCACACTACCAAAACCATTTTGACACTTAATTAATTAGGGAATCAGCAATATTTCAAGGAAGAACTTTTGAAGTTATACCTATAACTTAAACTTGTCTGTTAAAGGAGGTCCTTTAACAGACAAGTTTAAGTTTAAGTTATAGGTTAAGTTATAGAAAGGTTAGGATATAGGGCTGCTCTGTTTGCTTAAGCTAAGTCAACATTATTTAGTAGCATGTCATAACTATACAGGGTATCCCAGGATAAAGTGCACAAACGAAAATGGGTGAAACTAGACCACAATTTAATTTTTTTTTTAAACAATTCGTTTACATAATACTGATGGTTGAATTTTTTTTACTTTTGAACCATTAAGCGTATTTGGTACAAATAAAAACGAAAATAAAGGCAAATAATAGATGTTGCTTGGCAAATAGAGAAAGTCTGCAAAAGAAAATAATTTAAAAAAAAGATTTATTTTTTATTAATTTCGATTTTGCTGGAAAAAACCCCCATAACCATACCTCTGTTATTTCGTTTTATTAATCCTCATCTAATTTCCTATCTAATAAAAAAACTGCAATGTTCTATCTTCGACACAAGCTTTTCTACATTATGTTAAATTCATGCATCTCTTTCAGTGTTGCTTGCCAGCCTTCGGAAAAAGTATTTTTTTCAGGTAGATACCCTCAGACGAAAAGTAAATTTAGCATAATTTATGCATTTAACATAAGGGTTTTTAGGAAAAGTAACAGTTTGAAACAACAACACAATCCAAATGTAGTACTTATTATTAATTTTAAAAAGTTTCAAATTAATGCATTAAATGCCCAAAAACGCTACTACGCTGTTGCAAACATATTGTAGCACGTAGTGTTTTTTTCTGGGTGACATTGCGAATCATTTCAGTTTCATTTTTAGGGTTCCGTACCTCAAAAGGAAAAAAGGAACCCTTATAGGATCACTTTGTTGTCCGTCTGTCCGTCTGTCTGTCTGTCATAACCCTTTTTCTCAGGAACGCATAGACGTATCAAGTTGAAATTTATATCAAATACCCTCGGTGCGCGAGTTCGACTCGCACTTGGCTGGTTTTTATAGTATGAGGCAACAAGTATACAGTACAACTGTGAATACCTACTGAGGATGAACTCCATGATCGGGTTGTTCAGTGTGCAGAAAATTTTAAAAATTACACTGAGATGATTCGCAGGGCCACCCACGAAATTACACTGCGTACCTACAACAATGTGTGTACAACAGCGTGGTATCCACTTTGAGCATTTAAATGCATTAATTTGAAACATTTTAAAATTAATAATAAGTATTACATTTGGACAGTGATTGTTGTATCAAACTGTTACTTTTCCTAAAAACCCTTATCCTAAATACATAAATTATGCTAAATTTCCTTTTCATCAGAGAATCAATACCTGAAAAAACACTTTTTCCGAGCGCTGGTTAGCAACTCTCGTGAATTTAACATGATGTAGGAAAGCTTGTGTCAAAGATAGAACATTTTTTTTATTAAATAGAAAATTAGATGAGGATTAATAAAACGAAATAAAAAGAGTATGGTTACGGGGATTTTTCCGGCAAAATCGAAATAAATTATAATTAAAAAGACACGAATTTTTGAAAAATTTTTTTTTTTTTTTACTGAAATTATTTTCTTTGGGGGAATTTCTTTATTTGCCAAGCAACATCTATTATTCGCCTTTATTGGTGGCGATTCGGTGTTTATGATATTGAAAGAAAAAGGTAGGCTTGTCTTTTCGATATTGAAAGAAAAAGGCAGAACTTTCCCCACCCCTCGCCAAAGAGCGAGAAAAGAAAAAATTTTTTTTGAGGTTATCTCGGTAAAAATAATAATGAGAAAACAAATGGGTTCCGCCAGAAGACTCTCTACGTCACCCCTTTCCCTCCGCTAGCACTCTCGCCCATCGCTCCACTCTCCCACTCTCTAAGCTAGCTCTCGAGTGCTCGCTCCGCTCAGGACCTCCTGCGCAAGCTTCTGGCTCCGCGCTTTTAAAAAACACTCTAGTTGTGTGACAGACAAGACCACATGGAATCAGGGTGCTCCGATTCAGATCTGCTACCTAAATTAACTCAAGTGGGGGTTCTCAGTTTTGTATGTTTTGGAACGGCCCAAGTAAAAATTATGTTCCTTTACTACTGATTACTTTTTTGGTTATTTTAATCATCTAAGCCCAAGGGATTCATATGTTCTAAGCCTAAGATCTAAGAATTATTCCTAAGTTTTGAAACGAAAGTTACGTTTCTATCGCGCAAATAACGTCAAAATGTAAAAAATAAAATAAAAAAAACTATGTGTCTCCGACAAAAAAAATATTGTGGGGGAATCCAGAGGGCCCCCAGAACACCCCTAAACCTTCATCTTCCCCCTACCGACGCGTCACGTATCTATACCCAACCCAGCAAACTAATTGTTTGAAATTTTTTTTTAATACTTTTTTTGTCGATAATTTATGGTCTAGTTTCACCCATTTTCGTTTGTGCACTTTATCCATTTGTTTGCAAAAATATATGTAGGTATAATAATTTGAACAGGTAGATACCATAACTTTGTGAAATGAATGCTGTGCTGCTTCATCTTCGCTACCTAAACAGTTTTCAATGTACTCAACAATATGTGATGAAGAGGTTACTCTGTTTAGTAAATACTTTCTATAATTTTCCAGTTGATATTTTTTGGTAGACATGTCCGAGGCTGTGGCTGGACACAATTTTCTCACCCACAATTCACAACTTAGCCTTTGGCTGGATATTCCTTGCTCTGAGGATTGAGTGGGCACACAAATGACAAAACAATGAATGCATGCACTCGTTGTGTACTCCTACGTCCTGCCTGCCCATAAACTCCTGCAAGCAAAGAGATAATCTAATCACTACGAACTCCTGGGCCGCGTTCAGAACCTGCACTCTGACTCTGACAGCATCCGTTTCGGACCATCTCTTTCACCAGTGTTGCCGGCACAGAGAATGAAAAAAGTCCAAAACCACTCGTGAAAAGTTCCGTTTTGACTTGGAAAGTTCCGTTCACAGGCCACAGTAAAAAAATTTCGCTACAGCGTGCGTGTGTCGCCGTCGCCACAACGTTATTCGCAACTAGGTAGGTACTAGACCCCACTATCACTGGCTCAGAAATATTTCAAACTGATATCTGTCGGACGTGGTCCATCCTGGAGGCCACGTAAGGCCACCTTAAGCGGCCTCTCAACCGGCAGCGTGTAGAAGAACCAGTTAATACCACTGGTCTCCTCGAGGCTGCCGAGGTACCGCTGCACAATGTGGTACTTTTGGGGCTTGGGGTGGTGGCGGTGGCTGCAGGCGCAGCGACGAGTGTCCCGACAGCAGCGGAGCGGGGGCCGAGAGGCCCGACACGGTTACAGCGTCGGCAGGGACCGGTGACTTTAACCGGGCTGCATAAGTGGCCTGGAGACGCAGCGAGGCGGTGGTGGTGGCGAAGCCAGGAGTCAGGGGTGCCGTGCTGGGCCCCGGCTTCACCAGGTGCTGGAGACCTTGACGGAGCGTCGGGGCACAGGCGGAAGCGACTGACTGGTTGGCGACGGTGGGGCGACTGGAGGAACCGGTGCGGCTAGCTACGGCGGTTTCCGCTGGTGCAGGCGCGGGTCACACTGCTATAGCGGTCCCGCGGCCAGGGGCGAGAAGCAGGTAAGGCCTCTTCTCCGGGGAGTAGCAGGGCGGTCACCGGTGCTCAACGAGCGGCGGAACCCCCTCGCATAGTTTCCTCGGCAGCTGACTACTCAGAGCGGGGTGGGGGGTGGGCCTCATGAAGCAGCTCCAAGCAAAAGCTCTTGGCCGTGATCACGTCTCGTCCCCCTCCTCGTCGCGCTTTCATAGTGTGCGAGGAGTGGCAGGGAGCAATGTAACTGGGAAGCCCCAGCTCGATAGCTGCGACGTCCTCCAGCCGCGCAGGTCGGCTCTCACGCCGAGTTGCTCCTCATGGATACGCAAGTACGCCGCCATCCAACGGAGCATCCCTCCGACAAGAAATCAATATTTCTTAGTTTAAAAAGTCACACAACGGCTGAGGAGATGCTCCCTTGGCAGGCAGAACTTTCCTGCCGGAGAGAGCCGTTGGCTGGGTGCCGAGAGTGACGGCGAGGGAGTCTCGAGCGTGGCGAAAAATGTCCCGATACACAGGGGCTGGGACACTGATATCTTAAAAAGGGCGAGCGAAGCGAGCCCGAAGAAAAATTTCAAAGTAGAGTCCGTCGTCTCATTTTTAGCCACGCCAAACACCAATCAAGTGAATTTGGAGGTTTCGCTTCCTTCAGCGCGAGCTTTATTTATCACTAAAAGTTCCGAAAAGTTCCGATGATCATTAAGTTCCGCAAAAGTTCCGCTGAAGCCTCAAAAGTTCCGAAATCGGAACAAAAAGTCAGCGCCGGCAACGCTGCAGAGCTTATGCGATTTACGGCAGAAACACATTGTTAACACGCCACCCCACCCCACGTGACGACACCCCACGCGACAACATACAAATTCTATGCCTACACTATAGAGCGTTTCAACAAATAGTTCCTATGCCGTTATGTTGGCAGCAATGTTTTCCACACACTACATAGCACACAGACACACACTACGTAGAACGCAGATACACACTAATAAAATCGGTAGAAGCGTCTCGTCTTCGCGTGTTGATGTCGTTGATAGACAGGGGAGCCAACATGACGGCATAGGAACTATGTATTTGTTGAAACGCTCTATACGATAGAGTAGTAAATCTACGGTAGTCTACCAAATCGTGAGGTAGACTACCAGTAGGCTATATAAGCTAGGGTAGCAATTGTAGATTATTCAGTAGAAGAGAATTTGGCCAGTTCACAATATTTAAGGCGGCTGCCATTTATTCTTTGTGATAAATTAGCTAAGAGAGCTTCAGCAATAATTTAAGATAAAGTAAAAATCTACCTAGAACGCGAAAAAAGAACATCGACATACACTATCTATAAAATATTGTTCTTCTTCTAATCGTGTGGCACATTTAACCATTCTATTATAATGTGAAATTATGCACTAAGCCACGATATCCTAGTGTAACACACCGACTTAGTGCTCCTAGGGCATGGATGCACAAACCGCGGCCCGCCGCCGTATACTTCATTCCAATCAAAAAAAGCAAAAGGTAAACAAACATAATATGCAGATGACATTGACATGTGTCAGATCCATAGTATACTTCATTCCAATCAAAAAAAAGCAAAACGTAAACAAACTTACTATGGAACTGACACATGTCAATGTCATCTGCATACTATGTTTGTTTACATTTTGCTTTTTTTTGATTGGAATGAACCATAAGTTTGTTTACGTTTTGCTTTTTTTTGATTGGAATGAACCATAGATGTGCTGTGCGTAGGGATGGGTAAGTACTGCAGCAATTTACTCATGCCAGAGTAAATACTCAGTAAAAACTATTATAAGTACTATTTTTTTACTTTTTACTGAGTATATATGTTTTACTAACAAAAACTTAATAAGCTATTGTTTTTTATCTAATATTTATCTGTATGACACTTTTTAAAGTTTTTCTAAGTTCTTTAAGTTTTCTAAGTTCTAAGTAGTCTGACGATATAACATTATTAACATTTTATTTAGGGGATTCTCCTTAAAATCTTTATCAATAGAGTTGTTATTCGTAGTGTTACCAACTAAAAAAAAACACGTTAGGCTCCACGCACACGGGAAACTTTTATGTACCACTAATGCGTGTATTTTGTTTTGTTTTTAGGGTTCCGTAGCCAAAATGGCAAAAAAGGAACCCGTATAATTTCGCCCTGTCCGTCCGTCCATCACAGCCATTTTACTCGGTGAGTATTGGCACTATGTGGATATATTTTTTTATGGAATGGAAAGTGACGACTTAGTCGAGGATGGTACACGCAAACTCAAATAAGGATTTGAAGACTCCCAGATTGTAGAATTCGGGAAACACAGACGCAGGTAAGGAGTTCCAGTCCCGCGCAGTTCGCATAATAAATGCAGAAGCATATCGCTTCGTGCGAATAGGTGGTATCACAGTATATAGATATTATACAGTAGGGACACTCCCTGCCGCTCTCTGAAGGCGACCTCACCCCCCCTGTGTGACCGATGTGTGACCTAATAGTCAAGGGTTGACAAACTAAAGACATTAATTTATTTGTGGTGTGCGTTCCGTGGGTACGATCTGACAGCAACCGTTCACTTTGACAACAGGATAGCATAATATAAATCGCTTAAGTGTGAAAGAGAAGGTACAAAACGGTTGCTGTCAGAGTGCACCCTCGGAATGACGTAAAGGCTTCTATGTCCATACAGCCTTGTCTTCATTGAAAATGTATATTGTAAAAGTCTGTCATTTTATATTCACGTCTGTCTTTAAAAAGACTGCGACATAATTATAGTCTTTCGGAAATATTCCAAGAACAGCACATCTGCAGTACCAGTGAAGGCGTAATTAAATAAAGAAAATGGCATTTCAAAACAATCTGTAAACATCTTCATAATCAGCACATATTTTGATAAAAACAACAAACAATCCTTTATTTATAAACAATGACTTTAAGATTTTGCTAATATTTAATGTATTAGCCATTTTTGTAATGTATATTTTATTTATCACACATTTATTTTCAATAAATTACTTACAATATCAATATACTAACAAAAAAATATAGGGACAACGGTATCAATATGGAATATATTTACACGGTTTCTTTTTTATTTTGACAAAATACGTGACGATTATGGAGATTTTAACAGATTATTTTGTACTTACATTTCGAAATACCTAAATAGTGGTAAGTAGCAGGTGAAACTGATAATAATTTCCTCAAGGACATATTAAAAACTAGATAATTCGATTTCAACTAAATAAATAAAATGGCATTTCTAATCAATCTGTAAACATCTTCATAATCATCACATATTTTGATAAAAACAACAAATAATCCTTTATTTATAAACAATGACTTTAAGATTTTGCTAATATTTAATGTATGAGCCATTTTTGTTATGTATATTTTATCACACATTTATTTTCAATAAATTACTTACAATATCAATATACTAACAAAAAAATATAGGGACAACGGTATCACATATTTTGATAAAAACAACAAATAATCCTTTATTTATAAACAATGACTTTAAGATTTTGCTAATATTTAATGTATGAGCCATTTTTGTAATGTATATTTTATCACACATTTATTTTCAATAAATTACTTACAATATCAATATACTAACAAAAAAATATAGGAACAACGGTATCGATATGGAATGTATTTACACGGTATCTTTTTTATTTTGACAAAATACGTGACGATTATGGAGATTTTAACAGATTATTTTGTACCTACATTTCTAAATACCTACATAGTGGTACGTAGCAGGTAAAACTGAGAATAATTTCCTCAAGGACATACTCATTTGCAATATGACTTTCCAAAATGTATGAGCTGATTACTTCATGTTGTTGGATAAGTTAAAAAAATCATATTAAAAGGTTTATGAAGTTCTTTCACTTTCATAAATTTTTGATCGATAAACTGTCCGCCCTCGGAATTTATATAGGCATTGTAGTACCGCAAGGAGGTAAGTGGGGTGATGTACTATTCGTAGAATCCAAACGCGCATATTTTCAGCAAACAGAGAGGCAAACAAGTTTGCCTTATCAGTTGCTATGTGAGCCAGTGCTCCATCAGGTTTCAGCAGTGGAGGCAGAGACGGCACGACAGAAATTCGCCTCGACCGATTTAGCCAGCGACCAAAAAGCCTTACTCCCAGAGAGATAGGAGGCAAGTTTTGATCCGATGCGGCGTATGTGGTCGAGTCGTGCCCTGCGTAGCGTCTTTTTGTAGGACTTTGCGGCTCTATTAAAGGCTCTTTTCTTATCTCGCGTACCCGGAGCTTTGCGACTGCGAGCATCAGCCCAAGCTTGGTACGCCGAATGTTTTACTGTCTCGGCAGCTGAGTATTCGGCATTGAACCACGGGCGAGCTTGATTCTCAAGAGGAATGTCAGAGAACGGGATGTAATATTCCATTGCCTGACAGATACCTCGGAGATTGATGCCGCACAGCTTGACGGGTCTCAAGAAGAAAAAAAAATGCCCAGTTAGTGGTTGAAGAATTTAAACATATCCAACCATGAATGCGCACAAGATGCTTTGAAGCGATATTCAAATCAAGGTTTGGAACCGGTTAACAAATACCGGTTAATTTCGTTCGAGTTTCGGTTAACGATTCCGTTCAGGTTAAAACCGGTTTCCAGCTTAACCGGTAAATTTGAATAAAATATCGGTTAATCAGGAAGCGGTTTTCTAACCGAAATAAGAACTAAATTAACCGGTTAAAACCAAACTTAGTCAAGTACAGGCGCGTCGCGCGGGTGCCACTGCCCGAGTCTTCGGCTCACTTTCTCGCACGCTTTCAATTGATTGCACGCGGTAAACATGCCTACAAAGTCGCATATTCTTCAAATTAACCGGTTAATTCCGTTCGAACGAAAAAATATCGGTTTTGGTTAAACCGGTTAAATATACCGGTAACCGAAACCTGAACGAAACCTTAACCGAAATTATTTCGATATAGGGGTCAATGACCGAAACCGGTATTTTCAAAAAACCGGTTTCCGGACCCTGATTCAAATATTGATGACAAGCGAAAGGTTAACATAAACTCCAACACGAAGACCAAAAAAATGAATTTCGCATGTTTTTTTTAATAAATATGTTTCTTCACATTGCACTGGTCTTGATTTTATTAAATGTATACCATGATTACCATGTCATGCAAAAATATCCGATAAAAAGTTTTTACTGTCTCTAGAGAGTAAAAACTCAGTTAATATAGTAAATACTCAGTATTTACTCAAACTCAGTATTTACTCTGACTCAGTTTTTACTGCCTTACCCATCCCTAGCTGTGCGTGCGGCCCGCCAGCGACCCAGGCGCGATCCGAGAGGGAGGTCACAGGGCCTATGACCCAGGGTGACCATCTCAAAATTGGAGAATCTGCCCGACACTGGAAAAAATCTGCCAAACTCGACTCCAGAAACTGCCAAAAATATGCCACCATATTATTGCCTCCAAGGGGATGAAAATGAATAAATAAAATACGTATATGCACCTCAAAGTGAAAAGAAAACTTCAACTACTTATGTTCAAACATTACTTATGTTCAATAGAAAATATTTTATATTTTGTTCGAACTCACTGACTGCAAATAAGCCAATGATCTGGCTTCGCAGTCTTTATTAATTTAAGAATATGAAACTCTGCGACATGGAACTTTTAAAAATAAATAAAGTATTCAAAATAATTTCTTTATAGGTATTTTTTTCACTTAACATGTAGGTACTGTACTATTACAATACTGCAACATTTGCTTCAAATTCTTCATTTTGTTCATTTTCATTATACATTTATTTTAACGACATCTTTGTTTTTTTTTTATGGCAGAGGTGGCAAACGAGCAGACGGATCACCTGATGGTAAGCGATTACCGCCGCCCATAGACACCCGCAACACCAGAGGAGTCACAAGTGCGTTGCCGGCCTTATCTTTTAATCATTTCTTTAATGAAGAATGTTAATGGGTCCGTTAAATCACTTGAAACCTTATGACCGTGTAGTAAATGTCTAGAAATACACTTGTTTTTGTTTTATTTAAATCAAGCGAGTAGTTTTGAAGTTACGATAATTTTAGTTTCCGCCTTTTTCAAATACTTCGCGCGGGCGCGCTAAGCGCGCGTGACATCATGACACAACGCGCGGCTCTCATCGTACTGTGCCCCTCATACATTGCTATCGGATGGTCCCAATGTTCGCCCACAATAACATTTCTAGCTGAAGTTTTTTTTATGTGAATTGGTGTTACAGTAGTGTTTCAAGTATAATAGATGATAGTCTTAAAAAAATGATTGAAAAATCGGATAACTTGCCTTAGATAGACGAATTAAGCTAAGCCTACTATTTCTCAAATAACTCCGATTTCTTTATTCGCGGCCGCCGAGACGCGATGATTAAAAATGTAAAAGTAGAATAGAATAGAATAGAAAAACATTTATTTAACAAACAACACAAAACTTATTACAGGAAGAAAAAAAAAGAGGAACAAGTATTGTAAATAAAACAAGCACAGACAGAAAATAATCACAAACAAACAAGTTAACTTAATTCTTATCACTAAAAATAAAACATAGATGCCTGTTAAATTGGTTCCAGACTCAGCATGTGTCATAGGTATACAAAGTATACCTATGACACTGTTATTCTGCCCGGCACCGAGGTAGGAGTGTCGCGCGCGTCTCAATAGGGCAAACAAAAACAAGAAAAATAGTCAGTTAAGGCTAAGTTGGTAATAACTAAGTTTATGTGCCATATTGTGAAAAGTGTGTGTGTAGAATAAATGAGATAGATATAAAAGATAGATAAACATAAGTACTGTACATAATGTAAACATAAAATAAATAAAAAAGTGCTTGATATTGTAGGTACCTGTCCACAGGCCCTCTCACATTAATATTATGCCTGTGATAAGTCATACATTATAAAAAATAAAAATAATGACAGTGTACTACTTAAAATCGCGGAGCCCAGATACGAAGCCTATACCAGAGTAGAGAGAGTAGGTGATCTGCTCGCCGGTAGTAGACTATAATACTTATGTATATGGTGTTGTTGACCAAACACGCAGGGTTGTGCCTCACTGTAGAAGTGTATGTACTTACCTATTCCGGGTGATACAAAATGACCGACAAAGTTTTAACTGTGGCTTCTAATCATGAATTTAGAGAAATTTCCCTAAAAAACACCTATAAATACCAAAAAATCACTTCCCATACAAAATTCGATAATCAGCTTACCAATTTTTATGAGATGGCAATTTTTTTTTGGGATTTGACTATGAGCTTATTATTGGGCAAGGTTTTAGGAGTAGAATACCTGCATAAAGTGCTACTTTATTAGTGCCCAATATTTTAGCGAGATTCAAAATCAGAAGTAAAAGTGCTTACTAAAATATCCGCTACTAATAATGTTAGTACCTTATACCTATTAATAATTATGTAATTTCATTTAAAAAAAAACTGACGTCGTAGGTTCGATTCCCACCTTGGCACACATGTGTTTGCCCTGTGTCTGGGTGTATTTTAATGATATAATATTTACGTTGGTATTTAAAACGCATTAGTGTATATATGTATGTATGTTTATATAAAAAAATTGCCTGGAATAAAATAGTATTTTATTTTATTCATACAATAATTATCGACCAAAAGTGAAACCCTATATTATGTTTTTATAACTAATTAAAATTGAATCACATAGGTACATCATAGGTATCAAGGAGAACTACGAAGCCGTGTATTTATTAGTAACTTACTAAACGCTCGTAGATCAGTGATCTCTGAGAATAACTATCGTCACAGAATACCCAATAGTACAAGTACTATAGTAAACTACGACAGACCGAGTAATAGAATATTTTTACCGTGTAACGTATTTCATACGATTTCTTATAGATAACATATAAATAGGTACGGTAAAATATAACAAGCGAGAAATCGTGTCGTCGCGACGTCGTTGGTGCGGCCGACGGCGTCGCAGCGGACAGCGTGCGGTACGGCCGGCAGATACTCATGTGACTAAGCTGAGCGGCGGCGCGGCGTTGCAGCAGCTCTCGGTCGGCACACGGCGCATGCGCGGCGGCCGTCTGCGTGATTCTAGATGCGTCATGTAGACCGGGAGCTTACTGCATTTTATCAGTCACACACATCATTGCGTACTTGTATTGTATTTTGTATGGTACTAACCATTATAATAATTAACTGATTGTTAAACAGCAGATACATACAAATACATAAAGATATAGGTCATTTCAATCAAATGGTACCTAAATAAACTTAGTAGGCAACTGAAGTTGACATGTGTCAGTTCCATAGTAAGTTTGATTTTTACCTTTTGCTTTTTCTTGATTGGAACAAGGTAAATCAAGGCTATTTAGTAGTCGGGTCTAACGTGACAACTTTTGTTGTAACACTTTTTAAATAAATGATACAAAAATTGACTTGTAGGTCAAATCAGAAAAAAGAAACGTGGTAGGTAACCCAAAAATAGCAAATCCGAGAATAATGAGCGGTACCACCGCACGAAGGAAAGGAACGACAGGCTTAGAAAAAGTTTGTGAAAATAATCAGAATAAGAGCGGTTCAATTAAAAGGAGCTAGTATTTAAATTATATTATTATTATTGCGCAGTGGCGATTTGATAGCAATAAAAAAATCTTAAGTTCAGACTGTATTTATATTAAATGAAAAATTAAAGCCCCCTGGCTCCTGGTCTATAATCATTGTAAAATTACCTCGATAAAGCCCATCAATTAAAAGTTTAAACACAGTGATAAATTGATAATAGTGATCAAAAATATACAGGTGACTGCCACATACCCAAATGCTAACCTCTTAACTGGTGATTTTACTTATGAACTGAACAACTTTTGTTCTAGAACTTTGCTTAAATTGCATAATCTTTTTCGTTTCTTATTATGAACTACGCTCAATAAGCTGATCGATTTGTATGAAAAGCATAGAAAAAAATGTGATTTGTCCAAAGTTATATAGAACAAGTTTTTCAGTTTCAAGAGTGGAATCACCAGTTAAGAGATGTGCAGGTATTACTAATCACTTGTAGGTATAATGTAAATGTTCCTCCGTGAGTTACCAAAGAATGGAATAAGTGGCTTTAATATTTTGTTTTTTCAATATCATATCAGTCGGTATCTTGAATAACGACAATTCTGGATTTGAATTCCAGAAACACAACAATATTTTCGCTTTGTAGATGCAATCATTTTTTTTACACGCGATGGCGTCGATGTCGTGTCGTGTCAAGAGACGGCAAGTGACTAATACGTCACGTCACTCAGCCGCGGTGCAGCCCCAACAGTTTCACCTCGGTCACCTCGGCATTTTCTGCTTTTGTGTGCGTAGACGGCGGTGCCTACTGGCGCGCACACATACAAGCCGCGCGATGTACCATTGTATGAAGATAACCTACTATTTATACTATGCCTATACTTTCTGAAGTTCTAGAAGGTATTTACGTATCTCCTTTTTAAATGTGTATTTAGAATTTATATTCCTAATGGGCGGGGGGAGATCGTTCCAGCATTTAGTGGCTGCGTATCTGAAACTTCCACGAAATGCTGCAGTCCTGTGTGCAGTACCAACAAGCTGCCATGAACATAGCCGAGGGTTGCATCGTTGAGTGGAGTGGCGCCAGGTGAGTTTATTATAAAGGTAATCAGGTGATTGTTTGGAAATTACATCAAACAACATCAATGAATAATACATTTTAAGTCTACCTTCCATTTTTAGAATACTTGAGCTGTTGAGAAAAGGAGTTACGTGAGTTCTCGGTGGAATTGAAAAGCAAAACCGAGCACATGCATTTTGTACGCGCTGGATAAGACGAGAAGATCGTTTTAAGAGGCAAGGTCCGTAGACTGTCAAGCAGTAATTTAATTTGGAAAGCACCAGACTGTCCATCATTTTGACACGCAGCTCGGTACTAAGGAAAGATGAATTCTATAAAGAACTTTCAGGCGATAAAAACAATTTCGCACAAGTTCAGCAATATGACCCTCAAACTGAAACCGGCTGTCCATTAGAAGACCAAGGTTACGCGCCTCATCGACTTCAGGCACCTGTTCGCCTGCAATAATGATTTTAGGATGATGAAGTTTAATATCTAGTTTTTGTTTTTTTGAACCGAGAATCATAATTTTCGATTTAGCTGGGTTAAGAACAAGTGAATTACGTTTAGACCACTCATAAATACGACAGAGATCTTCGTTCATTAGTTTACTAGCCTCATCGCAGTTTTCTGGCTTAAAAGAAATATAAATTTGCAAGTCATCGGCATACAAATGGAATTTACAGTGGCGTATACTATTCACTATGTCAGCACTATATAAAATAAATAAAAGAGTACCAAGAATCGAACCTTGTGGCACGCCACGGGCAACTGACCGATGAGATGATGTAAGAGTGGATCCGTTTGTCTTATTTAATTCCACGTATTGCTCACGACCACTCAAGTAGCTATCAAACCATTTAACAGCAGCTTCGTCGAAACCGTAAAAAGACAATTTGGATAAAAGCATAGTTACATTTAAAGAATCAAATGCATGCGAAAAGTCTAGCAGAGCCAATATTGTATCTTGACCAGAGTCTTGTGCAGAAAGTATATTTTCGACGACATCAGAAAGAGCTGAAGCAGTACTGCGTCCTCTTCTGAAGCCTGATTGTAAATCCGGGAAGATATTATTTGCATCGCAAAAGTCAAGCACTTGTTGATAAACTACCTTTTCCAGGACCTTTGACAGAAAAGGTAGAATACTGATAGGGCGAAGGCCCTTCATGTCTGTGGGATCTGATGTTTTTGGCAATGGTCTGACTACAGCTGTTTTCCACAAAGATGGGTACTTTGAAGAAGAAATAGATTTATTAACAATACAAGTAACTAATTTTATAGTGTAATGAAGAGTTAAAATAACCAAATCATTGTTTATTCCATCAATTCCTTGTGCCTTTGATTTAATCGATTGCAGATACTTTATGACCAAATTTTCATGAACCGGCTTTAAAGAAAAACAGTTGTTACTGTGTCTATTAAACTCAAAATAGGTTAAATCTGAGATGCTAACATCATCTGTGCCCGGTATTGTTAGAAAATGGTCGTTAATTTTATTTGGGTCACTTAAATGATCAGGCACCTCAGACTTACTTTTAAAATTTGGTAGAATTGTATTCTTTAGATTACGCCACAAAACTTTGGAATCTTTTGCGTACTTGTTTATATATGTGTCAAAATACGCCTTTTTTCACAGAAAATACTAACGTTTACCATGTGTTTTAGATCTTTGTAATAAGTTTTATGACTTTCCATCTTACTGTTACGATACGTATTGTAGGCACTGTCACGAAGCTCCATCATATAGCGGACATTGCTTGTCAGCCATGGAGGTAGTTCTATTTTAACACATAAACATTTTAACGATGCATGAATGTCGTACAAATACAATAAATGCGTGTTAAACATATCTACCATTTGATCGACACAGTTCAGGTTAGACATCGCACTCCAATCTATACTCTGAAGGTCTGATTCGAAAAGGTGTGTGTACGGTATAGCCGCGCACGTTAGCGGATAGTGACGAACGGCACCGTACAATGGGGTGGTTCAATGTGGTTCCAACGAAAACAACGTCTTCAAGATGTACTATAGCCGGGAAAGCCGAGGAGCAGGGGTTCTGACCAGCCTTTTCTATTTTCCCACTATTTTTCCACTATTTTCTTCTGGGAGCTGGTTCGAACTGCACTGTAAAAACTGCACTGTCACCCTGGCCCTACGTACCATGCCTCTATTTATATCAAAAAACAGCTGGCCAGCGATCCCTTCCCTTCCCGATTTGCTTTATTTTTGAAAAAATACACTTATATTATAACAAATACACTTATATTATAACTTAAAAATATAAAATGCATTTTATTAAAGAGGAAATAATATGAAAGGTACACCTGACACATTCCCTCTCATCTTAGCTTAAGTATAATCGCCTACATCCTAATATTAACCTACTTTTGAAAACAATATTTATAGGTTCAGTGTTAAGGTTATTTTGCTACAATAGTTTCTTGTTACATAACGTAATAAAATACCAAATGTAAGATATAATAAAAACGATGTCGGCACAATAACTCAAACTCAATATTAGATTTAAATTTTAATATGACCCACCCTGTTACAAATACGCATTCTTCGAGTAAATATCATTATTACCTACATTTTTCAACATTAGTAATGAAAAATAGGTACCTAGTTCTTATAGGGATCAACAGATTTGTGATAAGAAAGAAAAAAAAAAGATATAAGCAGTGGTTACTTCGCATCGTGGTCCGGCTGGCGCGGCAGGCGCTGCGCGACGACCTGCTCCGCGCCGCGCAAGTTAGGCGTTACGTGGACTCGTCCGTCGTTACTGATATTTAAGCCCATCCAAGTTAAGACCGTGTCTATAGTCAGTTAACCTGCGTGATCGACGCAACCACGTAAGCACTGCTGAGCCACGACCGCTTCAGTGTCGTTATTGTGTCATTATATTACAGTTGATAACATAAGTGGTTTTGAAAATCTCATACAGTTAACAGGTTTTATGCATACTTCGTTACCCCATTGCTCCGATTTCCCATTGATTTGGGGGTTACGACTTACAGTAGGGGGATTAAGTTCATTCTAAGGGATCTCTTGGCATACAGTTTATTCGTATCGATTCTGGTTTTTTTTGACATCATCACCTTTACCATGCCCCACACTCCTTATTTCCGAGCACTGGGCATAAAACTTAAATATATATATGTCGTGGCCAGATCATAGAATTGATCATTTCATGATGTGGTCGACCATTTCATGAAATGGTCGTATTTCATGAAATGGCCAGCTAAAACTGACTATATCGTTTAAATGCCAACGTTTAATGATATGTCCATCCACGTTTGGCCATATCATTAATGTAGGGGTTCCATTATATAAAAGGTTTAATAAAAATTTAAAATACGTTGAAAAGTTACTGGCATCTTCATGCCATAACATCTGGCAACAAATCTTGGTTAACAGAGAAATTATACATTCTTAATACTTACCTTTTAAGATTGATATCTACTAACCTATGAAACACTTTCAGAACTTCAAGGTTTTTACGGTGCGCTCGTTTTTTGATTGACTTTCGAAAAATGTAGTTTAGTATCGTAATGACATTAAACTTCTATTTTATTTTCAATTAGTGCATTATTAATAGCCTTTTTATTATTAACTGTACTCCGCCATGATACATCACAAAAACAAAAAGATATCAGCGCCTCTAACGGTGGATACTGTAACTATTTTACGATATGATCACTAATGCTTGACCATTTCATGAAATAGCCGTGCGTTTAGCTGTATATCGTGAAACGTTGATGTATTCATTGATCTGGCCAGACCATATCATGATGTGATCAGCAGATATTTTCCATTTCATGAAATGCGACCATTTCATGAAATGGTTGGCCACATCATGAAGTGATCAATTCTATGACCTGGCCACGACATATACATATATATACAGAAAATAGATCTTCGCTTATAAATTACAGGAAAATATCTAAGAAGTTATCTATAAATCTTAAAATAAGTTGATAAAATTTAAAATATTGTTTGTTTGTATGGACAAAGCCCTCTGCGCGAGATTCAGACTCGCACTTGTCCAGTTTTTAATTTTTTATGTGTATAGGTTAACTCATATTTATTTTATTTTAGATCGACTAGAAATAGCTACGCGACGACTTTACTGTTTATGTAAAAGTTATTAGATAAGGAGAAGGTGATAGACACAACTTTTGGCTTTGGGTCTGGGTGGATCAGACTTTTCATCCATTTCTTTTGACTTTAACAAATAACAAATATAACAGTAAAAAGTAACTTTTCGGGTATATTGGTATTTGTATTTAAGCACTTTGACACAAGCACGATTTTCTAGTTTGTGGATTCGTTATTTTTAACATTTTCAACGCAAACTTCATACGTATACAGGTAGGGAGCGGGGCGCGCACTGAGCGACCGTTGTGTAGTGACGTCACAGCAGCGTGCGGCGACCCCGCGTCACTTGCCTACCTAAATAATTCAGTATCTCGGAAACTATCAAACGTATCAAAAAAAAATTTCACCATATTTTTCCATTTTTAATAGAGTATATTTAAAGATAAAAAACAAAAAATTGTGGTATTCTTCATTGGTTTAAAGGAAATAAAGTCTTCTTTTGTTGCGATTAATGCGCATTGCGCAAACATGGTTTTTTAGGAACCTGTTTCTTATCTATTTTTGTTTTATTCAAGTTTACTGGGGAGAATATTCCACCAAATAAGTAAAAAAAAAAAAGTAAATAATAAGACAGAAAATTATAAGTTTTCTATTTGTATTTCAAAAATAATAAGGATTTCCTTGAAATCTGCCAAATTCTGCCACTTTTATAATTCGTCAGCTTATTCTGCCACAGCTAAAAAATAGTAGCCAAATCTGCCCAAATGGCAGAAATCTGCCACAAATGGTCATACTGATGACCCCCTTTCCAAATCTTGCACGACAATTGCCAATTATTAACTTCCTGCTTAAAATTTTGGCTCTCGCTCAAAGAGTAAAGTAACTATACCAACTCTCGCTCCGCTCGCGCCTTTTTAGGTTAAACAGGGCTCTAGGTTCTTCTATTTTATGAAAGTTGGAATAAAATTGATTAAACTTCTTAAAATTGAAGGTAAACTGAGATTTGATACATTTAAATTCTCCGCGCTCGCTTCGCTCGCGTTTTTAGGGTTCCGTAGACAAATGGCAAAAAACGGAACCCTTATGGATTCGTCATGTCTGTCTGTCTGTCTGTCTGTCCGTCCGTATGTCACAGCCACTTTTTTCCGAAACTATAAGAACTATCTGTTGAAACTTGGTAAGTAGATGTATTCTGTGAACCGCATTAAGATTTTCACACAAAAATAGAAAAAAAAAACAATAAATTTTGGGGTTCCCCATACTGAAACTCAAAAAATTTTTTTTTTCATCAAACCTATACGTATCTATGGATAGGTCTTCAAAAATGATATTGAGGTTTCTAATATTTTTTTTCTAAACCGAATAGTTTGCGCGAGAGACACTTTCAAAGTGGTAAAATTTGTGCCCCCCCCCCTGTAACTTCTAAAATAAGAGAATGATAAAACTAGAAAAAATATATGATGTACAATACCATACCAACTTCCACCGAAAATTGGTTTGAACGAGATCTAGTAAGTAGTTTTTTTTAATACGTCATAAATCGTAAACCGCAAAGTACCTTTCATTCAATCAACTCAAATATAAAAAATATAGAGTTCAAGACATGTGTGATTATGAATTTATACGGAACCCTCGGTGCGCGAGTCCGACTCGCACTTGGCCGGTTTTTTTTTTATATAAATGGAACAAAAAAATCTGCTTCCTCTTAAATTACTGGAGTGCAAAAAGTGTGTCAAATTAAACTAAAACTTCCTAAAACTGCAGGGAAATCGAAGTTTTTAATTTGATAAATTAAAAATTTTCGCGCTGGCCGAACCGAATTGCGGCTTTCTATACAAGTAAAGTGCTTAATTTTTTTACCTTCTTAATTACAATAGTGGAAGGACATGCAGAAGATGGTGTATTTTTAAACTTTTTAAAAATGCAGTTAATCTGAGATTCTTGTTGTTTTTTTAGATTGCGGCCCCGCCTTTAGCTGATAATCTGTTCGAGTGGCCCCTGGTCCTAATAACTCTGTGCATCTCTGTCCTAGAGGTATCGATTTGATTCTCCAGGGCACTTATAGAGCGTTTCAACAAATAGTTCCTATGCCGTCATGTTGGCTCCCCTGTCTATCAACGACATCAACACGCGAAGACGCTTCTACCGATTTTATTAGTGTGTATCAGCGTTCTACGTAGTGTGTGTCTGCGTTCTACGTAGTGTGTGTCTGCGTTCTATGTAGTGTGTGTGGAAAACATTGCTACCAACATAACGGCAGAGGAACTATTTGTTGAAACGCTGTATACTTACCACTGAAATATGGTTTTTATAATTTGTATTTCATGACGGTGTGTGACGTATGTGACACCGTTCATAAGATTCTCAAAAGATGGCGTTTCTAAGCTTTGGCAATGTATTTTTAAAAGCAGCGTAGAATTTACGGTAGCAGAATAGATTTAATATTGTTGAAAATATATAAAAAGCCACCTGAACATAAATTATTATTATTAATTGAATTAACAGAAACAATAAATCTCCAACTTGGTCAAGTAATCTTGATTCTTGCCTAAACGGTTGCTGTCAGAGTGTACCTTCTGAACGCACTACAATCGTTTTGTACCCTCTCTTTACACTTACGCGATTTATATTATGCTATCCTGTTGTCAGAGTGATCGGTTGCTGTTAGGACGAAAACACAACAGAGCGGCGCGGCGCCGCAACGCTGAAATCGGCGGCACGCGTTGCGCCGCACCGCCGAACGCAGCTTTGCGCGGCACGCGCGCCGCGCCGCTCGTATCCGCGGCGCGCACCGCTCCTAGCCGCGGCGCGCAACGCTCGTACCCGCGGCGCGCAACGCTCGTAGCCGCGGCATGCATCGCTCATATCCGCGGCGCGCTCCGCTCGTATCTGCGGCGCGGCGGCTCATTTGATGTCCACAGTTTCTGTAGGTCGGAAGCTTGTTTTTAGGGTTCCGTAGCCAAATGGCAAAAACGGAACCCTTATGGATTTGTCATGTCTGTCTGTCTGTCTGTCTATCCGTCCGTATGTCACAGCCACTTTTTTCCGAAACTATAAGAACTATACTGTTGAAACTTGGTAAGTAGATGTATTTTGTGAACCGCATTAAGATTTTCACACAAAAATAGAAAAAAAAGACAATAAATTTTGGGGGTTCCCCATACTAAGAACATTAAGAACTTAGGACTCGCCCATGAAGGGTTCCGTAGTAGCAAGTAACATAATATAAAAGTTCTTGTAGTTCGTTGTAGGTAAATTGCGGTTTACGATTTATGACGTATTAAAAAAACTACTTACTAGATCTCGTTCAAACCAACTTTCGGTAGAAGTTTGCATGGTAATGTATATCATATATATTTTTTTGTTTTATCATTCTCTTATTTTAGAAGTTACAGGGGGGACACACATTTTATCACTTTGGAAGTGTCTCACGCGCAAACTATTCAGTTTAGAAATAATGATGTTAGGAAAAATTTTTGAGTTTCAGTTCTAAGTATGGGGAACCCCCAAAATTCATTGATTTTATTTTTATTTTTGTGTGAAAATCTTAATGCGGTTCACAGAATACATCTACTTACCAAGTTTCAACAGTATAGTTCTTATAGTTTCGGAAAAAAGTGGCTCGTCGAGAAAAATACGGACGGACAGACAGACATGACGAATCCATAAGGGTTCTGTTTTTGCCATTTGGCTACGGAACCCTAAAAACAAGCTTCCGACCTACAGAAACTGTGGACATCATATGAGCCGCCGCGCCGCAGATACGAGCGGTGCGCGCCGCGGATATGATCGGTGCTTGTCGCGGCTACGAGCGTCGCGCCGCGGGAACGAGCGGTGCGCGCCGCGGCTAGGAGTTGTGTGCGCCGCAGCTACGAGCGGTGCGGCACGGCACGCGCGCCGCGCAACGCTGCGTTCGGCGGTGCGGCGCAACGCGCGCCGCCGATTACAGCGTCGCGGCGCCGCGCCGCTCTGTTGTGTTTTCGCCCTTAGATTTGTGTTAAGATGCACCCTTGGAACGCGGCCCAGCCGAGTCGACCGAGTCGACTATCAAAGAGGATATAATACTGCGCGGTCGACTATCGATTGTGATTTTGGTATACGTTAATAAAGCTGTAGAAAAATAGAGTAGAAAGGTGTAAAATTTAGCGACGGTGAAACAGAAAGAGAAAATAATTTAATAGGGACATAACCTTTTTAATTGGTTTCATGATGAAGACAGTCTTCAAAGCTGTTATCTTTGTAATTACCTTGATGAGTATGATTACATATGTAGTGATAGCCAACAGTTCTCCTATTAAAAAACTTCAAATTGGTGTCAAGAAGAGGCCTGATGACTGCCCGATTAAGAGTAGAAAAGGAGATTTACTTCATATGCACTACACTGTAAGTATATAGATGGTACCAATAGATCTAGAGAGGGTTAATAATAATAATAATAATAATAAGGACGGGCTGGTTTCCGCAACCAGGCGACAGGTGCGCCCATTTTGCGTGATTCGGCTGGCCTCACTGCCAGCCCAGCTCCTCCAGGAAGCCCAGTAGCCCCCGCAGGTTGCCGACGACTTCCGGGAGTGTCCTCGGGTCCTTGAGGTGTTTGACCCTGTATGAAGCTACCTCTTTGCATTCCAGAAGAATGTGAGCAGCTGTCTCTTCGGTCTCCATGCATGCTCGGCACAGGGGACTGTCGGTGATACCTAAAGTGTACAGGTGTTTGTTAAAGTAACCGTGGCCAGTGATGACTGCTGTTACCTTCCGGAGCTGAAGTCTCCCTAAGCTCAGGAGTTTTCTGGACAGGCTAGGGTTGGTCACCGGTAGTGCTTGTCTAGCCTGTCTACAGGTCTCCAGTTCTGTCCAATACCGATTGTGTTCTGACCTTGTTCTAGAGAGGGTTTGAGATTAAATTTCAAATCATAGTGTACACACTCACCCCTAAGGATTCCCTCTGACCTGTTTTTCTATAATAATAATAATAATATCCGAGACAAATCACACACGGTCATCTGGCCCCAAACTAGGATTCCCTGTACTATGGGAACCAGAGACTGATATACATACACATATACATTTAAATACATATGGTTCATTCCAATCAAAAAAAGCAAAAGGTAAACAAACATAGTATGCAGATGACATTGACATGTGTCAGTTCCATAGTAAGTTTCTTTACGTTTTGCTTTTTTTTGATTGGAATGAAGTATACATATATAGATATAATACACCCAGACACAGAGCAAACAAATCTGCTCATCACAGAAATGTTTGCCCTGGGTGGGGATCGAACCCACGACTCTCGGATCAGTAGTCAGGATCGCTAACCACTGGGCCACCGAGTCAGACAAATACAGCTTGTTTAAAATTCATAAGGCAATGAACAACAAAATTAACCCTTTGACTGCCACAGTCGGCTGGGGCCGACAACTGTTTTCCATGCCACAGGCACCAGGATTTGAGATTTTCATACTTTTTTGTCGGCTGGAGCCAAAGTTAGCAGTGGGGGCACGATTTGTCAAAGAGTAGAGAAGCGACCAATGGGTTAATAATACATAACATACTATGTTACATATGGTTGTACATAATTTTCAATCCTACCTATAGTTTTTGGGATATTTATAGTGTATTTACTTACTGTACTTATTGGCTATGTCACAGGAAAGATGAGTGGATTTTGATTTGTCAGTAATTTTATCTCTCAAAACATCTAACATAAAAACCATAATACTTAATAGGTAGTAGAAGATATAGGTATATTATTAATGGGTGGTACACCTGCAGGGTAAAGATGGGTGTTCAAGTCACCAGGTGAACTCAGTACACCCTATTCCGGTTTAGGTAATACATAGGTATAATGAAAATTATTCATTGGTGCATATTTTACAGGGTACACTGGAGGATTCTACAGAGTTTGACAGCTCTATTCCACGTGGGAGTCCACTGACTTTTACTCTCGGTGCTGGCCAAGTCATCAAGGGTTGGGATCAAGGTCTGATGAATATGTGTGAAGGTGAAGAAAGAAAACTAGTCATTCCTCCAGAGCTAGCATATGGAGAGGCTGGAGCCCCACCGAAGATCCCAAAGTCTGCAACACTTACATTCCATGTACAGTTGGTTAAGATTGAAAGGAATAATGAAGATTTGTAATATAAACCAGTGTGTGTTTGTATGCATCAAATTATACTTTAATAAAAAACTTTTCTAAAAACTTTGTTATAAAAATTGGTTAACCTATTTAACCACAATCAGAGCAAAAAGTCTGTATAAAGAGTTCAAATGTTTTTTACTCTGATTGAGTTGGTTTTTTAGAGAACTTTTTTTATGTTTATGAGCTGAAACCACAGGTAAAGTTTGGTCTGCAAATTCCTTAATTTAAATTTCACCAAGTATTTGATTTCTGATTCTGAAAAGGTATTCATTGATTTAAAATCACAGAAAAGTAAAATTTAGCATTTCTTTTATTACTTTAAATTTCTTTGTTGATCACTGTTTTCTCAGATACTTTTTTTTAAGTTATTTTTAATGGAAGAGTGTTTGTTTAATTAAAGTATGGTTTAACAGCCACCGTGCACTATCAACTGAACAGTCGATCAACAGGTGAGTCACAATCGCGTACCAATCGTGATTAAACTATCGATTGATAGTTTAGTCACATGCTGATGCGCGCACTACACCGATTGTGACTAAACAATCGCACGTCTAGACTAGGAGCCAGAGTTCGAAAATATCCTATATTTATAATTAATATCAAAATATCCGATCTTGATTTGGAGTGCGGTGAGGTCTGGGGAGTGGGATGCGGGGGGAGGGCGCAGAGCTTGTGAATCGCGGGGGGTGAGGCCCGCCCGGGGAGTGGGATGCGGGGGGGGAACGGGGTGTGAGGTGCACGGAGGGAAGGAGAGAGGGAGGCGGGGGAAGGTAAAGTGCAGTAAGCGGGTGAAGTGCGTGGGGATGAGGCGCGGGGTGCAGGTGAGGCGCGGGGAACCTCCTGCTTTTGTCACGGTTAGCCATACGTAGCTTCCTCTCGAGTAGGGAATTCGACAAACTTATAAACCAGTTTTGTAAATAGAACAAGGTTTCAATTTAAAAAATACTCTTAGATTTTGTATCCTTTTACAGCCACCGCGCACTATCGACTTTTTGGTTTGTCGATAGTTTAGTCAATCTTGCATTCAGTATGCAAGTATATGGGAGTGCGCGCACTCTTGACTAAACAGTTGATCGACCAAACTATCAAAAATGACTAAACGATCGCTACTCAACTAAATGGTTGAGTTGATCGTTGACTTTGTATGGCGCAGTACGCGAGTGCGCGGCTCCAACTCCCATCTTTCCCCCTCCTGACTATGCCGCCCTACACTCCTGTCCTATCTACGCCCCCCTCTGGTGTCTTGGGCCTCCGCGTCCTTGCAGCAGTGATGCTGGCTGGAGGAAGGCTTGAACTGAACTGACACTCGAGTGTACGCGGCGATGTACTTGCGCGCGTATAAGTGAGACAGGCCTGGAATAAGGTACACTACCCTCGCCGAAACACTCTCGATCTGGATCACGTTGTTAACGAGGGACTTGTGGACAATAAACCCGACACCACCCTGGGACAGATCGTCGCTCTCCTGGAAATAGAGCAGGATTCCGGAATTAAGGATTATGGTGTCCTCACCCTCTCTTCGGACTTCACATAATCCTACAATGTCCCATCGTAACCTGCTCAATTCCTCCTCCAGTTGAGCGAGTCTTTCATCCGTCCGCAGTGTGCGCGTGGTCTTTGTTTTTGGTGGCCTGGCCTCTGCCGGAGATTTTTCGCACCCCATGCCCCGCCGTTACCGTGGCCGCTATCGGAGTCAGGAATAGGCTGCCGTGCCGGGGCCGGGGACTAGGGGCCGTTGTAAGGGAATATCGGAATCTTTATACTTGTGATTTATTATTTGTTCTTATCGCCATCCTTAAAATGATATAACAATACTCTAGCTAAGATTCCAACATGAAAGCTACCTTTTCGGGTGGATTATTATTATATTAAATCTTATTCCCAAGCTATTGTATAGTTTGGTCACCCTACTTAGAAAGAGACGCAGGGCTCTAGTTAAACCTCTCTGTCGTCACGTTTTCCTTGCAAACTGCTCAATCCAGTTTGAATAGTACGTCCATGGCCGGAACTAACGCCGCCACCTTGAAAAATGACACTATTTGTACTAAGTAAATATTGGAAATAAGGGTACAAATAAATACATTGTTAATGAGAAATTTGGTAAAAACGCAAAACTGAGCTTTTTCGCCTTTTATAAAGTTCAAAATTGTGATTTAGCCAAATTTCGTATAATAACGTTATGGCACAAAACACATAGATACAGAAGGTCCGCTCAATACGCTCACAAAAATCCTAAGCATATACATGCTTATATAGGTAGACGTAGTCGGTCGTTGTAGGCACGATCACGTACTGTGCGATCGTCACCTTGCCTCGAACGACCGTATATTTCTATAAGTATGTATATGCTTACAATTTTAGTGGTTTGTATTGAGCGGACCTTCTGTGTCTATTTGTGGTTATGGTTCTCAAGATGCGTTTATATGTTCTGACTTCTGCCTAATTGTTCTTTCGAAATAAAAAATAAATTAATACATACATATACTCACTGATTAAAAACTATCTAGTGTAGACGGCTGTTTAGAATGTTCGTTCAAACCCACCCATCCAGGTTATGACCGTGTCTGTAGTCAGTTAACCTGTGTGAGCCACGTAGCACTGAGCCACAACCGCTTAAAATGTACTGCCCTGAATGACTGTACCACAGATTAGATAATAGTACTACGTACAGATACTTCACTCCCATACAAACACGAAAATACCTATGCTATATCTACCTACAAAATATTAATATTAATACCAACCGCTCGCTGCGACACGCTACGCACAGGACACGAGCAGAAAAGTACCTTAAAAGCGCACATCGAGAGCTGCCGTTGCTTTGCCCGTCGCGTGACCTCCGAGTGAGCGCGTCATCATCTCACAGATACGCAAGGGTTGCCGAGGATTTAAAAACGAAGATACTATAATTTTACATGATGACTTCTTCCACCGAATACGATAAAATTATGATACAAATTATTAATCAACAAAAGATAGTTTTTAATTTTTATTAACTTGACTATTGCACCCACTCACTGCGCAATAATTGCGACCTCTTTTTGACATTTTAGAAAGATATAAAAAGTTTGCGCGGCAGGAATTCCATGCGCCGTGCGAGCGCTAAGGCGTGCGGATTCTTGTACAGTCGACTGTACACGGAGCCGCAGGTATATAGCTCGCGTCCTTGAGGAAGTGACGGAGGCCTGACGGTACTGCCTTTTTAATTGAAGCACCTACCTCAGAATTTTGCTTTCTTAAGTTTAACGCAAATTTTACGCCCTTCATTGCATATATTGTATCTCCACTAATATAATTTGCGATGTGGTAAAATGTATTGGACAATTGATAATAAATAAACCAAAAAACGCGAGCCAAGCGAGCACAAAAATTTTTATCATAAAAAGAGAATCCTTTTGTTCAATTTTACAACTTACATAGCGTATATCTATCCTATTATGTAATGAACAGGGCAGTAGAATAGATGGTATTATGCAATATAAAGAGACCCAACCCGTAAAAACATTTAATTTGTGAAAAGAAACACTTCTTTTTATTTATATTTTGAAAAAGTTTTTTAGGTAAATTTTATGGCCTTTCTTGCTGGTTAGAACGCGAGCGAAGCGTGCGCGAAAATTTTATATATTGTTCAAAAAAAGTACCTCAAATGACTGCCAACTTTACGCTCTCCTTGTGTAATTTATGTGGCAGTATAATGTATTGTAGGGTTCGTATAAAAATACGCGAGCATAGCAAGCGAGGTAAAATTTATGCTTTTTCTTGCTCAAGTACTGTAGCTAGTTATACAAAGAACGCGAGCGTGAATATTTTATATAGAGGATGTTGGCGACTCGACTGCAGCCTCTTCTGTATATATTTTACGTTTTATAATGATTTATGTCCTGTTGACTTTTCTCTTTGCTCTTACCAATAATAAACGCTCCCGTTCGGACCATTTTTTCTCATTAATTTATTAAATACCAACATACAGTCCACTTTATCGCCTTTTTCAAAAATAGTACCCCAAATGACTGCCAACTTAACGCTCGCTTTATGTAATTTATGAGGCGGTAAAATATATTGTAGGGTTCTTATAAAAAGACGCGAGCGTAGCGACCGCGAAGTTTTTTAAGTAATAAAAAGATACCTGTGTTTGGATAATTTTATGCCCTCCTTTGTAACTTTTTTTAATACCCCCAAAAGTGCCCCACTCAAAATGTATTTATTTAGGTTATACGTACACGTTTGGGTCACAGAAATCTGTTTGTTTGTTTGTTTGTAATCTAAAGAGATTGTTCTGTAAAATGTATGTTTTGTACAATAAAGATTGTACAAAACATAAATTTTACAGAACAATATTGTTTATAAAAATAATAGATTGTACAAAGGCGGACTTATCCCTGGAAGGGATTTGTACGTGTACTAAGCTTTAACTTAATCTATCCAGTAGATTCGGAGTAAATTTGCTGTAACAGACGGACAGACGGACACGCGAGTGATCCTATACTTACTTGCTTTTGAGGTACGGAACTTTAAAAGTATTTCAGTCGAGCTTCAGGGGGGGCAATTGCACTCATTAACCTCCCCCCCCCCCCTAGTATCCGTGCCAGCCCACTGTACCTTTATTAGCCGAATGAACAAATGATGGGTTGTAATACTTGTAAGTAATTATCAGAGGCTTTCCTAGTAAGTACTAATATTTTCAACAGAAATTTAAAACACACTTTGAACTAAAACCTTACTTGACAATAAGAAATACAATCGTAATTCTGTTGTTTTGCCTATTGTTTGCTTAAATGATTTGACAATACTGTTGTATTAAGAACCTCCTCCTTTTTTGAAGTTGGTTAATAAAGTAAATGAAGTCATCACGCCTCTTTGTGACTGTGTGACTTAAACACAGACTACTTAGAAGACACAAGTGACGTAAATGAGATAAATCCGGACCGGACCGGCCCACGGAGGACCGGCGGCGGCGGGCGGCCCACCCGGAAAAGTCCCGGTATTCCCTGAGGTCAGACCGACGACGCTGGTTTCTATTAAAAGGATTTTCAGAGTACTCAGTCCAGTTTGGCTAGTATGTCCATAGTTCCGGCATGGTTCCGGCTTTTCACTACCTGTCAAAAGATCGTAGTCGGACTATACAAGCGTTCGAGGGTGCACTCTGTCTGACCGATTGTAGGTATCTTTCACATTTTCGCGATTTATATTATGCAGGCCCCGGACATTCGGCGTATACAGTTGAGAAAGACATATAAGGTAGGTACTTACGACTGGGTTACCATCTGTTCACAAAAAACTCCCTTTTTACTTATTTTGATGTGGATCTGTTTACATTGTTTTTTTTAGGCACGACGTACACTCAATCTGAGGAGGTTGATGCATGATAATATAATATCGACCGTAAAGCCACTCATTTTAAGTTCAGATCAATGTGGGTACCACCGCGGCGGTTACGTCAAGGCCGAACGCAAAATTCTCGAGATTTCGATGTTTTTATTACTTTTCTTGGCTTTCAAACAAGTTAAAAAAAACCGTTCAAGGTAAATTGAAGGTATTAAAATGGCCGATTTTTGTGTATTGGTTTCAACATAAACAAATATTGTGTTTCCAAGAGAATTTGTAATTAAAGCAAAATACAGGGTTTACACGACATTTTTTTTTATCAAAGTTTTTGTGATTTTTATGATTCTGTTCAAGGCAATTTGTTTTTTATTGTTTCAAGTATGTTATATATTCTTCTAGGGTGATAGCTTTAACCATTATTTTAAGAATTTAAATTGAATATTGCTATTTGGCGATACTTAACGCCTTGAGGGAAATAATAAAGGTTCCGAAAAACAAATGAATTTGCAGCGATCGGTCGGTGGCTGATTATAATACATACTAACTAAGCTGCATTAAAATAAATTATCGAAAAATTAACACAAAATACAGCGAAAATAATTTTATATTTAACAAACAAGCACAAGTCTGTTCTAATTACAATTCAACGAAAGAAAAACTGCACTTCCAAATAAAATACTAAACTTCCGACTAAATTATTGCGAAAAACATGTTCCGATAATATAAACGTTTTCCTACGCTCTGTAAAAACGATCTTTATTTCTATTGTTGGTTATGGAATAACTTTTTTTACTCTCAATTGTAATGAAAACAACTACCCGCGGCGGCGCACTGGTGACTGAGATTCGTCTTTCATAGACATTCAGCATTTTTTCTTACATATATTATATTTATTTTGCTCGAAATGGGCACTATAGATCATGCTTATGCACACTTATATTGAAAAAGTTATATAGTCTTTCCAATTAATAAGATTTTTATTCGAAAAAAAATTATGAAGCTGACATGAAAAATAATGATATTTCCGCTATCGCACATTTCCCCATTATTCTTTTGCAAGTGATTAATCTTTGAATTATTTTGAATTTTTTGATATACTCTAATACACGGCCACAGGTACGACCTATTTTTGAAAAATAATCAAAATATAATAAATATTTGAAAAAATAGCGGAACGATCCGCTAGCAGCCTCATGTCTGGATCTGGAACCAAGGAACTACTACACCAATTGTAATGAGTTATATGTCAACAATTATTGCTGAAATAGAGCCTCCTACCCACATGCAAAATTTCAAAATGAATGCTTCAATAACACCCAAAATATAACGATAGATTGGTTCCAGCTAGAATTTTGAGACCAAAATGATGTCAAAAAACTCTGCCTAAATGGTACCTTCCGATATAAAACAATCCAGAACTTTAGAGCTTCTTATTTATTCAGGATCTCAAGTTTAAAATCTACATACATTTGCATTTTGTTATTGCTTAAAATGACGTTGCTGATGCAATAACAAAACGCAAACTTACTGTATATATCTACCGTTATATATGTTTATTATAACGATGTATGCGACTTACTGTAGAAAGAATCTCATCTAATTTATTCACTTCATTAAAAATGTCTATTATAAAAAATCTGTGGTTTATGTTCATATCTATCGTTAAAAGTTCCACTAATTTCTCAAATATCCATTTCTAAAAACGTTAACACAGTAAGAAGTAGTTATTTGTATTAAGTATCCGAGATGTTGAAATAACTACCCACTTTTTGGGGTAAAATATTTTTCCTGCGCTGGTATCCCGAATATCCAATATAACCCGACTTAATTCAAATGGTGCAACTGCTACGTCTCAATGTATGTATCAAGATGACCACCTAATTCGGTCGGATAATTTGCATGCCTACAATCAACTGTAGGCAAACAACCAAAATCGCATACGCGCGAAAGGGACAAGTGATGGAGATTGTATCCCGCTCACGCACATTAGCTGAGTAATGACATCATCTCTTTCTTTCGTTATTATTATTAATCCATCGCCAAATCTACTAATCCTAAAATCTATGATATTATGCTACAGTGGGCCCCTGGGCCGCGTTCAGAACCTGCACTCTGACAGCAACCGTTTTGTACCCTCTCTTTTACACTTACGCGATTTATATTATGCTATCCGGTTTTCAGAGTGAACGGTTGTTGTCAGGTGCAGGGCCGCGTTCAGAACCTGCACTCTGACATCAACCGTTTCGGACCCTCTCTTTCACACTTGCGATTTATGGGCGGATGTACATAGTAATTTCACGGTGTCCCCCAACTTTACATTTTTTTTCAGCACCGGTATGAGGTTTAAATCTGTTTTTTTTTTTATTCGAAATGAAAGATACGATGTTTGAAATTATTATTACTATTTTTAATTTTGTCCTTCAATTATGATTTATAGAAATTTCGTAAATTTAAGATAGCAATTGTCAGCTTTTTCCCATGTCCGTTCAATGTCAGTAAAATTCAAACCGAAATAACAATTTAGCCATTTGTGTCAGAAGAAGGAAATGTATTTTTTGAAAAGTCCTATAAAATACAATACATGATAAAATAAAGATTATTCACTTTTATCAATAGGGAATTATTATTTTTTTTTATTTATCAGATCTCATATTCAAAAAAGGTAGGCAGTGGAACAAATAGTTACACAGTGTAACGCTAAAGCCGCAATCACATCGACATATTTTTTGTAATAGCTTTTATTTCATTTGACATGAGATACGCAAAAAAATTATAGTGTTATTTTTAGTTTTAAATTTTAAGGGGTTACTCAGCATTAAGTATAGAATACATTCAAGAAAAAAATATTGAAAAAATCCGAACAGTAAATCAAGAAATTGTATGAGGAAATTTAAAAAAATGAGGTTGTATATTTTTCCTGTATTCTATACTTAATTCTGAGTAACCCCTTAAAAATTTCAAACTAAAAATAACACTGCAATTCTTTTTTCGTACCTCTATTGTGTATAGTAATTTTATAATACAAACTTGTCTTAGTTGTTTTTACTCAATTATATTGATGTCATTATACAGGGTGGCCGGGAGAGTGACGTCCAAAGAAAAAAATTTGGTGCCTCGTTTTGTGGGGTATCCAAGTCACCCCCATGTATGTTCCGCGATTTTTCGTAGTTTACGAGTTATGATTTTTTTAAGAAATTTTTGAAAATATTCAACTGTAACGGCTAAAATATTTTTTTAAATTTGTAGTAAGATTTTGTGGGTTTTTTTTATGTAACTCAATTCTTATGAATTGTACTTTTACTCGTGAAATAATCAGATTCTTACCATTAATGGAAGCTACAAAATATAGAGTCAAAGTGGAGAATTTACGTTCGAGCAAGTCAGGCTTGAATTTTCATCCTTAAGTGAAAAATCTAAAAAGGCAGTTTCATAGTTTCTGGGTAACTATGAAAATTTCGGGATCTTAGCTCTAGTAGATAGTTTGAATGTTAGTTTATACACTTTATTCTACAAATTAGCCTTAGGTATAATGAATTAAGCAATAATTTATCAATTTATGAGAGAAGTGGTTTTAGGAATTTTTCGCCTCAGTGTCTTTGGAGGCTGATTTCAGCGAAAAATAGCCCATGTTTTTAGTCATCTATTATTCAAAGCCTTGGTTTCGGTGCCTTATAATTCCATTGAGTAACTTTGACGTTCCAATTAGTAACTGTCGCCTCCAAAATAAAACATTTAATTTAGATTTTATATACCTAGTCCTGTTCTAATATGAAAAATTTTATGTAAAATGAACAGAGAATTTAATTGTTGTTAAAGCAATTTTTCTTTGAATACTAAAGGTTATCTGTTTCAAACATTTATAAAGAACAATTCATCCACGAATTTACCAAAATGTTAGTCATAGGAATGAAAGTGTTAAAAATATCGCGGTTCATAAAAATAACTTAAATTTTTAGTAAGGTTTATTACATTTCTAAGGTTTTGTAATGTAATAAATGGTTCCATTTTCATATAACTGTATTTTTACTTTCACTGTAAGTGATACAAAAATGTTAGTCAGTAGAACATTTTCCTGCTCATTCCTCTTTAAAACCTCATTTTACATGCTTTCCTTGAAAATAACGAGAAATATTTATTGGATTAATAAAGGTTAATTAACCAAAAATAAATATGCATCAAAAAAATACATAAAAATCATCATAAAGGTACTTATGTTACGACGATAGGCGAAAGGCTTTTTAAAAAAATATAAATTTATTAAAAGTATACAATGTTAACTCTATAATTGCCGTGACAAGACTGGCTTAATACAAATAACACATAACAGCGGAAAATGCATAGCAAACTGAAATTATGGTGAATGAGGAATTAGATCGCTGCGCCGTCAGCGGTATCATGTGCTTGCGACATGGTAACTCCTTCCGCCTTCAGATAGAAGCGCGTCCCGCAGCTTCCGAGCGGTCCCTCGCTCTTTGGAGTCTCACTGCAATGGAGCTTCCTCGTGCCGTGGCATTGGTACAGCTTCCAACTTAACAAAACAGCTCCAATGAAGTACAGAATGATTGTAGTCCAGCTTGGGGTTGCCATAACCAACGGCCAGGTTATTGAGTCATCTTCTTTTTGAATTTCTTCAGCTTTGTTTATGAGTTCGTGGATGCTGTCTAAGGAGATGTCTTCTAAATGAAATTGGTATTGAATATTGCCAGGTTTGATAATTTCTTGGTCTGGAACTGGGATGACGTCATTGATGGCAACCGTAGTACCGTGAGCTTGTAACGTACTGTTCATGAGGTCAGCTTGGCATTCCTGAGGTAGCGAGATGAGGTTAACGCCTTGCAGACTTCGATACTCGGTTTTCATATCACATTTTGTCTTCATAACTTCCTTCTTCATTGTGATTACAAGCCACTGGTTAGAGGTCAGTTTTTGTAGCTTTCCATTCTTGATATTCATCTTCGCATGGGTACACTTTGCTGATCGATGCTGGATAAGGGAGACCACACAGTCTTCAGTGTCTTCTACGGGTCTGGTGTCCAGTTGTTTACAGAGAAAAGAGTCTCCAGAGATTCGGCGGCATTCCTCGTTCAGGTAAGCGTACTCATTGTTTCCAAGTATAAGGTATTTGGATTTAGGGACTATAGTAAGGTTCAGTTGACTGGGGATTGAGTAAAGGTGGATTAAATCATAGGTATTAGGACTAACAGAGGGTATATCTAGGATGAAAGTTAGACTATGATCTGTACTGTATGCTTTAACGTCTATTGATCTCTCTATATGTTGAATATTAACTACACTTATCTTAGAAACGGGTTTTAAAGAAAATTTATGCTTTAAATGTATTATTTCAAACATTAAGTTTTGGGGGTTTATAATACTGGGATGCATTACACCTAACTGAGAAAATGTTATAGCGTCTTCTAATAGCATTAACTTGTCAAGTATTATCTGTAAACTAAAGTCTATTTAAACGTAAATATCTAAAAAGTGCGCTTGTCTTAAACCTAGGTTAGTACCACTGGTTATATTAGAGATGATGGCGGATAATTTTAACTGGTTTTCATTAATCTTAACTAACTGCTTACCAAATTCTTGAATAGTTTTTTCTGCCAAACTTATTGAACTTTTCTCGGTTTTATAAACGGAATTTACTTGATGCTGTAACTGTGAAATTAACTGTTCGTATTTTACGGCATCATCATTATCTAGATTACCAGTGATAGCTTTAACTACTGATCCTAGACCATTTATAAGGCCACGCTTAACTCTAACGCGGGGTGCAATAAAAGCCAACTTATTATTAATAGAATCTAAACTATGCTCGATCTGATCTCTATATGTTTTATGCAGATCATTGGAAGCTGTATGAGCTTCGAGAGACTTGGTACTTGCATACAAAGCCATAAGTTTAAGAGATGTTGAATGAATATAAGTAATGTTATAGACACATACAAGGCTAAAGGTGTCAACTTGTTTCATAACAGTTCCTTGTTTTAAGAGGAGGATACCATTAGAGTTGTCTATGTGATCAATGGTCACGGTGGCTGATGTGTAGAGCAAGAAGGCTCCTGAGATGATGGTCCTGCAACAAGATGAGGCCTCCTTAAGAGCTTGAAGTGGACTCTGATGGATTTTGAGTTCGGATGGTTGCCTATTACTTCAGCTATATTATTAGGATGGAGGTGAATGATTTTATACGGACCTTTAAATACTGGCTTAGTCTTATCGTTGCGTGCTGTCTTCGCCACTTGTTTATAAACGGTCTCACCTACCTTAAACTTTATCTCTTCAGCTTCTTGGTTCCGTTTAGCGATCACCTGCTCTTTGTTCTTGGACATGTGGGCTGCGACACACTCCTGCACTGCAGCAGCATTACCTCTGTGCTTGATGACATAGTCTTGGTAGAATTCTTTCGGATAGTATAGCTCCAACGGGTTCCTGGATGCTGTATGACCGTAAAGAAGTTCATGGGGAGTAAATCCAGTGGTAGAGTGTATAGTGTTGTTATAGGCTATGATTGCATAACGCATGATAGTCTGTATTGTGTCATCTTTATTGGTCATTCTTTGAATCCTAATTATCTCAGCGATAGTAGAATGGAACCGTTCTATAGGTGAATTAGAGTTCGGGTTATAGGGTGTTGTAAAATGGATGTTTATGTTGTGAGATGCACATATTTCTTTTATAACGTCATTGTCAAACTTACTATCAGAGTCTGTTGTTATTTTAAGTGGTAACCCTAGCGTTGAGAATACTAGTAAAAGTGCTTCGGCTACGTGTACACTACTGGTCGCTTGCAAGGGTACAGCCTGAGCGTATTTAGAAAAATTATCAATGATGGTCAAGAAGGTTGCGCCGCCTGTAGAGTATAAGTCCATAAACAGGTGTTGTAATGGTTTTGTCGGAGTCTCAGTTAGTGCTAGTGGGGGTCTTAGAGGATTTCTCTCATATTTAGTCTTCAGACAGATGTCACATTTGTTAACATAAGTTTGTACTGTTAACATCATGTTAGGCCAGTGATAGTTCCTACTTATTTGCTTATATGTCTCTTGAATTCCTCTGTGTACCGTTTTACCTTCGTGATACTTCTTAATGATCTCTTGTTGCTCTGTTTTGTTCTCAACTAGTGTTACGCGTGAGGTACACCTGTAGAGCTTAGGGCCTCTGTTATTAAAAACCGTGGTGTACACTCGTGAGAATGCATGGTATAAGTCCTCACTGTGAAAGAAACAGTGGAAGATACGGTCGGCAATGGTATGTTCTTTAAGGAACCTTATTATCTCCTGTTCAGTGTTGTTAATAGGGATAAACACGTCTTTAATAACTACTCTGGAGTTAGTGGACCTATTTTCTACTCTGTAAGTTGAACCAGGTGTTGATCTTATGTGGAACTGTTTCAACTGTCTATCAAAAGCATCTGGTATGATTGGGATACCGTTGTTGTCATTGTCAGGCTGGGTGTGGTTGGTCGAAACTAATTGATCTGGGTTCATTGTACTAGCAGTACTCATGCTGTCGGTTTCTGCTTGTGAGGGAACAGAGGGTATATTGTTAGACTGGTTGTCAAATGGGTCATTGTTAATGTCTTGGGTGGGATGAGTGGGAGGGTTGTCAATGTCTTCCGCTGGTTCATCTTCATTTGCTTCCCTACGAGCGTTGTCAAATATACGATTGATGATGTCATCGTCCTCATTGTCGTCGAAGTTGACAACCAAAGACTCGATGCTGTTGTGAAATATCTTAGCCCTAGACAGCGCGTCTGCATTGGTGTTCTGGCTACCTTTTTTATAAATGACCTGATAGTCATACTCCGCTAACTTAAGTCGCCATCTAGTCAGTTTCGAGTCTGGGTCTTTCATTGACATAAGCCAGGTCAGAGGTCGATGGTCGGTGTAGATAATGAACTTTCGTCCATACAGATACGGTCGAAAGTACTTGACCGCCCATATTATGGCCAAAAGTTCCTTTTCAATCGCGGAGTAGCGCATCTCAGTGTCTGACAGTGTCCGAGAGGCGTAAGCGACCGGTTTGTCTGAGCCTACAGTTCCTTGTGAGAGGACCGCACCTAAGGCTACGTCGGATGCGTCGGTTGTCAAGATGAACTGCTGGTCAAAATCAGGGTATTGTAGTATTGGTCCGTTAGTAAGGATCTGCTTACACTTTTCAAAGGCGTCTATGAACTCGGGGGAGTGTTCTACCTTATGATTTTTCTTAAGGCACACTGACATGGGTCTGGTTAGGCGTGCAAAGTCTTTGATAAACTTGCGATAGTAGCCGACTAAGCCAAGAAAGGCTTTTATGTCCTTCTGGGTCTTGGGGAGGGGAAAGTTTAAGACTGCCTTTATTTTGTCTTTGTTAGGCTTAAGTCCATGTTCAGTCAGTTCGTGTCCTAGGAAGTTAACTTGTTTTTGAAGAAACTCGGACTTATCGAGTTGTATCTTGAGATTATGGATCCTAAATCTGTCAAAGACCTCGCGGAGCTTCTCTGTGTGCTCTTGCAGTGACGTCGAGGCTATTATGACGTCATCAAGATATGTAAAAACATTATTCATGCCTCTCAAGATATGGTCCATCAGTCTTTGAAACGTACTGGGTGCGTTCTTCAGACCGAAGGGCATTCTGAGGAACTCATAATGTCCACGTTCAGTAGTGAAGGCCGTTTTCTCAACGTCCTTGGGGTGCATTTCTACCTGGTGATATCCGCTGGCCAGGTCAAGCGTCGTGAAATACTGGGCTCGTCCTAGTCTGTCTAGTATGTCATGAATGTTAGGGAGGGGGTATTTATCCTCAATAGTCCGCACGTTAAGGCGGCGATAGTCAATGACAAGTCGCCATTTAACCTTACCAGAAGCGTCTGGTTTCTTAGGGACGATATGAACTGGACAAGACCAGGGTGATATGCTCTCTCTGATGATACCTTGCTTCAACAGATTGTCTACCTGATTCTTTATTTCCTGACGCTGTTTGGGGGCCTGCCTATAGCTACGCACAAATATTGGGTTATCGTTAGTCAGTCGCAACTCATGTTTGACTGCATGGGTGAAAGTTAACGGGATGTTTTCTGAGTAAAACAGATCTCTATATTGATAACAGAGTCTAGTTATCTCACGCTTCTCTTCGTCATTCATATGGTTAGTCTTGATTTTGTCGAGGTTCCTAAGTAGTTCGTCATCTATGTCAGGGTTCACTCGCATTGAATTTAACTCGCACTGAGAATTATAATCTAAGTCATCGTCATAAGGTTCTAACTGAATATGTTCTTTATTAGACATCACACGCTTGCTATCGCTTTCGTTTATGACTGTAGTTAAAAACTGACCTTTCCTAACATCAACTATTGCAGCAGGGGATTTAAGACCATTAGGCCAAACATGATGGTCATGTATGTACTGTCCGTCCATGTAGTTAGTTTTAACTGTCACAACTTTCTCACATCTGGGGTTCACTCTAATATTTTTAACTGGGTAGTCAAAATGGATGGGTATGTCAGCTGTCAATGTGTGAAGCACTTTATTACGTAGATCAATGTTACTATGTAAGGTTTTTAGCAAATCTAAACCTATAAGGCCTTTGTATTTAGGATCAAAATCAAATAACAAGAACCTTTGAGTCACATCGGTATTGAATGCGGGTGGTAAAGGTAAGTATGCGACATGATCATGTCGTGTAGTCGCGTGTGCTGTTTTAACTTCAAATGGCTCACGCTCGACACAGTACATGAATATTGTACCGTCTATAGCATCTGGTGAAATCATTGAACGTGAGGCGCCTGTGTCTATGAGGAACTTACCTTTGAACTCTGGTAGTTCGATGTATGGAAGGTGGTCCCTGTCTTGGTGGTTCAGCTTCACTAGCTCTGGTCCTCTGAAGTCGGATCCTGGGTAAAATTTTGGTTGTCACTCACCTCCTCATGTTGAGAGTCGGGGAAGTCACAGGTCATCTCCGGTTGACAATGGTAAGCCGCTTGTTCACCTTCCTCGTAAGGCTGCTCGTTTGGTGCATAGTACAGCTCTTCAAACGCAAACTGTGGTGGCTTGGGCTTATTTACTGACCGCATAGTGACGTCAGATACCTTCTGAGGTGGGTTGATCTGCTGCTGTGGCATGTTGGGCTGCCTAAAATTAAACGTTGGGCGGGAATTCGGGCGGAAATTACCAGATGGCTGCTTTTTCCAGGGCAATACGCTATTTACGAACTGCTGGCGTTGATCGGGACTCCAGTTATTCGGTTGGGGGGCAAAACTGGTGCTCGGCAATGGCTGAAAAGGTTGGAAACCTACAGGCCTAGCGAAAGGTTGTGTAAACCTCGGAGTATCTACCTTTGCCTTCTGCGAATTTAAGGGTGTGTGCACATTAAGGTTTGAACTGCGATTGTATGCAAGTCGCGCCTCCTCCTGCCTGGCTGCTGATATAGCGGACTCTAGTGTTTCCGGTCTCGCAATGCGTACACTTATGGAGACTTGAAAGTCGAGCTGGTTAACGTACTGCTCAATAACCATCTGTTCGTAGTAGGATTTATCGGCATGTCTACCTACTGAGTATAAAGCGTCTAATATTTCACGTAATCGCTTTCCGAACGTTTCCGCGTCCTCTACCTTATTACGCCGAATGCGCGATAACTCTTGCATTATTTGTACTTCGTTTCGAGTTTCACCTAAGCGCCGAGTGAGTGCCGTCTTTATCGCTTGCCAGCTATTTAAATTATCTTCATACATAATAGCATCAATAGCCGCGCCGCTAAGTCTACTTTTAATCAAACAAACTAATGCGAGCGTTGCGGCTCCTTCAAGAGGTGTTATTATACCGAGTATAGTTTCTACCTCGCGAATGTAATGATTTAACATTTTTGGGTTTCCGTCGAACCTTGGCATAAGGTCGGAAACCATTTTGAAGTTTCCGTCGTATTCCATTGTGAAATATAACACTATTATCTACCTACTTACTAATTACACGTAAAACAAGTATCAATAGCGATTGTAGCGTACAGACACGTCTAGAAATATACAGAGAGGATATACAGAGAGGTTTATCTATATAAAAAAATACGACACAGGAAATAGAGCAGAAAAGGAACTTGGAAGTACAAAGAGCACTCACCAGAGCAGCATCTGCATCTCCGTGCCGGGTCTTGTCATGTACAGGTCTCCAATGCTTCGGATTCCTGCGGGTTCTTGGGCTTCGCCTGGACCGCCGAGGTTATTTTGGATTGCGGATGACAGCGATTGAAACCGCTCACTCAAGTATGGACTTTGATTTTGAAAAGCCTTGAGTGCCACAATCCTACCGACTGCGCCACTTATGTTACGACGATAGGCGAAAGGCTTTTTAAAAAAATATAAATTTATTAAAAGTATACAATGTTAACTCTATAATTGCCGTGACAAGACTGGCTTAATACAAATAACACATAACAGCGGAAAATGCATAGCAAACTGAAATTATGGTGAATGAGGAATTAGATCGCTGCGCCGTCAGCAGTATCATGTGCTTGCGACATGGTAACTAGGTGTATGAAGATTTTGGCCCACTGATCGAGCCGCCATCTTATTTTTTTCAAAATCGCGGCACACGATAGAACCTATATATATATATATAAAACTATAATAATAACCAAAAATATCAAACTATAATAATAACCCTGATAAAATATTCAAGAGATCCGTAATTCCGTATGAATTTAGCACGTTATTTATAGAAAAATATCAAACTAATAACTATAAAAAATATCTGTCTGTAGTCTGTATGCATTTTACAGTGCAGAAATAGCTAAATCTAGTTTGATTAATACTGCTTTTAAGTGTGTATATTGTAATAAGCATGTATTTATTTATAAACCTATGCCATCTTACTTCAAGACATAGGCCTGGCCTCTTACATTTATATTTATAATATATGTTATATACCTTCCTTCGAATGTGAAGATAATTGGGATAAATACATAATTTAAATATTCATAAATATTTTTACTATTGTTTTTAAGCTCAGGGCAATATTATATAAATTATAAATATCTTCAGCAGCAGATGAAAGACGTCCACTGCTGGACAAAGGCCTCCTCCAAGGAGTTCGACATCGACCGGTCCTGCGCTGCCCGCATGCAGTGGCTTCCCGTAACCTTTATCAGGTCATCGGTGGGAGTGGGAGGTCTGCCTACGCTGCGTTTTCCGGTGCGCGGTCGCCACTTGAGAACATTAATGCCCCAACGGCTATTTGTTCTACGAGCTATGAGCCCTGCCCATGGCCACTTCAGTTTAGCGATTCTGTGAGCTATGTCGGTAACTTTAGTTCTCCTACATCATCATCATCAGCCGAAAGTTCTGGACAAAGGCCTCCCCCAAGGATTTCCACACCGACATCATTAATTCAAGAAAAATCTTTAAAAATATCCGATAATGAAACTTTAAACATTGGCGACGTAAAAAAAAAATATACTGAATAATTTTGTCTAATATGTATTAAAAAATCCTTGTTTCATGCCCATTTTAGAAATGTATAATACTTGGAAATTTTCCTTGCAAACATTGAGTTAATTGCTATTTTTGACCTCAAGGTGCTGATTTAAAAAAAAATCTTATATTCGAGGGTTTTCAAATAAAAATAATTAGATTGATTAAAACAGAAAGGAGATCATGTGTGTGTTCTACAAAGTCACCGTAACTTTCTACCTGAGATAAAAAACCGGCCAAGTGCGAGTCGGACTCGCGCATGAAGGGTTCCATATAATCGTACAAGAAACTCCAAAAAACACGTCTCTTGTATGGGGACCCCTTTAATTTTAAAATATAATTTTATTTTACTATACTTTTAGCGACTATAGCAATACAAACTCTGTGAGCATTTCATTTAAATCGCAAGAGTGACAGAGCAGCGGCGACACTAAAGTACCCTAGTCGGAGACAACTGTACTATTAGATTTTGAATACACCCAAGCTACTGTTTGGCAGACTGCCTGGGCGAAGTAGACAAGACGAAGACGTTGTTTTGGAAGAAAGACGGAAAAGTGGCGGCAAAATGTTTCTTTTTTAGAATCGAACTCGCACTTGGCCGGTTTTTTCTTTTTTTATCTCAGATAGTAAGTTACGGTGAAGTGACCTTGTAGAACACACACATGATCTCCTTTCTATTTCAAATTAATCTAATAAATATTTGAAAAACCTCTAATTAAAGATTTTTTTTAAACCAGCACCTTGAGGTCAAAAATAGCATCTAACTCAATGTTTGCAAGGAAAATATCCAAGTATTATACATTTCTAAAATGGGCATGAAACAAGGATTTTTTATAGCATATGAGACAAAATCATTTAATATATTTTTTTTACGTCGCCGATGTTTAAAGTTTCATTATCGGATATGTTTAAAGATTTTTATTGAATTGATGATGCTGTTGAAGACTCTTTTAGATTTTGATCTTTTTGTATATATTTTTAAAAACAAATTTTCTTAGTTATTGTCAGACTGGAAATAAATGTCTAGGTAAAAACATCGTTTCAGCGTTTCGCTTTATTTTATTTCTTTCAAATGGCGACCGATTATGAAAGTTTTAAGCGCGAACGCGCAAATCTGCGCCGTATTTTTACGAGAAAACTAAAGGAGCTGGAGGAATTGTTAAAATCGGAGAGTCGCGACCCCGACTTAGTCGAGGCAGTCGCGGAAGTTCTTGTGCCCCGGATTGAGACAATGTTTACTCTGGACCAACAAATATATGACCATCTCGTAAACAGTGGAGCAGACACAGAAACGATCGACCGAGAGACGGATACGGCCGATGAATACCGTATAAAATGGGTCGCAATAAAAAGGAAAGTTGACAGATTGTCCTTACATACAGACTCAGGTACGGTATGTAGCTCTAAATATGGCCAAGGTTACAGTCAGGCGGACTACAAGTCGGTGAGTAGCTGCAACAATAATCATGACGACAGCACTCACCGACGTAATTTCAAACTGCCTAAATTGGAAATAAAAAAGTTCGACGGTGACGTCCGCAACTGGATTGGATTTTGGGGTCAGTTTCGAAAAATCGACGAAGACCAGACCATCGATGCCTACGATAAGTTTCAGTACTTACTGCAGTCAATGGAGGAGGGAACTTCAGCTCGAGGGTTGGTGGAGAGCTTCCCGCCAGCCGCAGAAAATTACGAAAAGGCTATAAACCAATTAAAAGAACGATTTGCAAGAGACAACCTACTTATAGACGTGTATGTTCGTGATTTGTTAAATTTAGTTTTATCGCAGGCAAAGAAGAGTCAACATCTTACTCTAATGATGCTGTACGACGAGCTGACAACACAACTGAGGGCGCTGGAGACACTGGGAGTAACTACGGACAAGTATGCTGCCATGCTGCTGCCACTAGTGGAATCTGCATTGCCCGAAGATATCTTGAGGGCATACGAAAGGTATCAAATGATAGACTCTACCGCAAATGACACAGGTAAAGTTCTTACTCATTTACTTAATTTTATTCGTAAAGAAGTTGAAAGTAATGAGCGCATTTCTATTGCCAAAACGTCATTCGTTAATAACTCCAGCCAAGAAAACGAACCAACAGCTTCTTGTTTATTAGCAGGGGAAGGGGATAATAAAGTTATGAACCGTTCTTGTATATGGTGTGATAGGTCGACCCATTCCAGTGCTGAATGTTCAAAACTGAACAAATTGTCTTACGAAGAAAAGAAAGCCATAATAAAGAAGAAAAGGGGCTGTGCTATTTGTCTTCGTTTAGGACACTATGCTAAGGTATGCAAGATTTTCGTTAAATGCCTTGTTTGCGCTAGACGGCATAGTACTGTCATGTGTCCTGACCTGAATCGCGCAGATAAAGGGAAAGATACGAAAAAGGAATCTGATTTACCTAATACTAGCACTGCAATGTCTTCTTCCCAGGGGAATAAAGTCACGATGCTACAAACGCTTATAGTTAACATTGTTTTCGGCAACAAAAAGGTTCAAGTAAGAGCTCTCATCGATACTGGAGCACAGCGTTCTTACATTAAAGAAGAAATTGCGAAGAAGCTCGGGTTAAAACCTGTAGGTGAGCAAACCCTGAGCCATCAGCTGTTCGGAGGATCAGAAAGTAAGCTGCGTGAGCATAACATTTATAAAATATGCATAGAAAACCTTGACGGCTCATACCGGTTGAACATGACCACTCTTGATGAGCCTAAAATTTGTGGTTGTATTCCATCTGCCAGTCATGATTTAGGTGTGCGTCTCGAACAATTCAATATTACTCTAACTGACACTGGTGAGATAAAGGATATTGGTCTATTAATTGGGGCAGATTTTGCGAGCTACATTAAAACGGGCACTTTCATACAACTGGACCAAGGTTTAGTCGCAATTAAAACAAAACTAGGATGGACCGTGCAAGGTAATGCAGCAGGCATCTACTGTTCAACAGTGGAGACTAATCTTAATGCAGTTGTACTGTTCTCGAAGACTGATGTAAATATAACCGATTTATGGGACTTAGAAACTATAGGTATACGTGACACACCAACGAAAATAACAGAAGAAGAAACACTTGAGTACTTTAGAGAGACTTTAAGAATAAACGAGGAAGACAGATACGAAGTGACTTTGCCATGGAAACACGATCAAAGTGTATTGTCTTCAAACAGAGATTTAGCAGAAAAGCGACTAATATCTACAACAAAACGACTCAATGCGATTGACAAGTACGCAGGTTACGACGATGTTTTCAAAGAATGGTTACAGTTGGGAATTATAGAAGAAGTTACTCTTGATGATGGACACGGTCACTATCTGGCGCATCATGCTGTCATAAAAGAATCTAGCCTGACAACTAAAATAAGGCCGGTTTTCGATGCGTCAGCTAAAGGTAGAAGTGAGTATTCTTTGAATGCATTTTTGGATAAGGGTGTAAATTTGATTGAGTTGATTCCGAAGATATTAACACGCTTTAGGATGCACGCTGTAGGTATCTCGTCAGATATTGCTAAGGCCTTTCTTCAGATAGCTTTGTTAGAGAGAGACAGAGATTACCTAAAATTCCTTTGGTGGAAAGATCACACCCAAAAAGAAGTTATTACTTATAGACATTGTCGAGTGGTATTTGGTCTTACTTGCAGTCCATTTCTTCTTTCTGGAACAATAAAATATCACTTGGAAAACTACCATGGTCCATTAGAAGATACAGCTAAACGATTGCTTGAATGCTTTTATACAGATAACTGCGTGACGAGCTTGGAACGCAAAGAAGTGTCAGTTTGTTTTGGAAGCACGAGAAGTTATGGCTATGGGGAAATTCGATTTGAGAAGTTGGGTGACTGCACCTTTGACAGATACGAAACCAGAACGAGACTTAGTTTCCATATTGGGAATGCAATGGGACACACTAAATGATCTATTATGCTGTAATATGGAAAGTGTAAAGTCAAAAGGCGATGAAAAGGTGACTAAACGATATTTGCTATCTATGGCACACCGGTTATTCGATCCCATAGGATTTACTGCTCCCACTTCGCTTGTACCGAAGATGATATTGCAGCGAGCGTGGCAAGGAAGTTATGGATGGGACGAAGAATTGCCCGAGAGTATTGGTGAAGAGTTTAGAGCCTGGTTATCTGAAATAGACGTGTTAAAGGAGTGCAAGATACCACGGAGACTAACTTCTGAATGTATCGATGATTGCCGTAGAAGTCTACACGTATTTTGCGATGCGAGTATCGTAGCATACGCGACGTGTATCTTTTTGAGAACAGAATTTAAAGACATAGTCGAAGTGAGTTTGGTGCTGGCTAAAGCGAGAGTCGCTCCATCTAAACAACAGATCACTATTCCGCGCTTAGAGTTGTTAGCGGCGCTGATTGGCACTCGTTTGTGTGACTTGGCCAAGAAATCTCTAAGACTAGATTGTGAGACTTTCTACTGGTCAGATTCAAGCGTAGTTCTCACCTGGATTCATAAGAACGCGCCGTGGGATAGATTTGTTAAAAATCGTGTTGACGAAATAAGGCGCTGTTCAAACGTGGGTGACTGGCGACATATCCCAGGTTCAATGAATCCAGCTGATTTTCTTAGTAAGGGCTGTAATCCCAAAAAGTTACTTCAATCTTCTTGGTGGAATGGGCCTTCATGGTTAAAGGATACCAAAGACAGTTGGCCTAACATGTCAATAGAGTTTGTCAATATAAGTGACAATCACAACAATAATAATATTACTGGAATTGTCGTTAATACGATAGAAGACAATTTCACTGATTTATTTAAAAAATTCAGCAAATATTCACGTATTGTAAGAATTATTGCATACGCAATACGATTTTTTGCAAACTGCCGAACTAAAACGAACAGAATTTTAAATAAATACATAAACTTTAGTGAGTATAATCGAGCGGAAATAGTATTATTCAAAATTATACAATTGGAAACTTATAATAAAAAACTGTTTTCAGACAAGAATCTTGAGTGCTTCACGGATGAAAATGGAGTTGTACGTGTAAATACGAAGCTGTTGTTGAGAGAAGACAATCAGGATTTTATGAAACCATTTTTACTACCAGCGAAGCATTTCATCGTGTTACTTTTGGTGCGAGAATATCATACATTATATTTGCACGCAGGGGTACATACCCTTATTACAAATCTACGTAGAAGACTCTGGATCTGTGGTGTTCGTCGTTTAGCCAGAAAGGTTATAACTGGATGTACTATTTGCAAGAGATATACGGCGAAGCCTGTCGACTCGCCTTCTGTTCCTTTACCACTGAGTAGGGTTAACGAAAATGCAGCTGTGTTTCAAACTACAGGTATTGATTTAGCAGGGCCGTTGTACCTAAAATCTGGCGAGAAAGTGTATTTAGTTTTATTTATTTGCGCGGTTTTTCATGCTGTACATCTAGAACTAGTGGAATCACTAAGTACTGAAGCCTTTTTACGGGCTTTAAGGCGATTTATAGCCCGACGGGGACGTATGCACACCATATACAGTGATAACGGTTCTAATTTTATTGGGGCTAATAATCTTTTCAAGAAGCTGGATTGGCAAAACATTGAAGCCGAGACGGCAACTAAACAAATAAAATGGATCTTCAACTGTCCTACAGCAGCATGGTGGGGAGGCTGGTGGGAACGCCTTATAAGATCAGTTAAAGATATTTTGAAAAGGGTATTGGGAAGAGCACGCTTAAACTACATAGAATTACAGAACATTTTATGCGATGTTGAAGCCCTAATCAATTCGCGCCCTCTCACTTATGTAGGCGAATCCGATTTATTGATGCCTTTGACCCCTGCCACTTACATGCAAGAATTGCCAACAAGTGAGATGCCCGACTTGGACAATATTGATAGCAGAAGTTTGGTAGCACGTAGCAAATATATGGACAATCTAAGAAAAGACATAAAAGAAAGATTTCGATAAGAATATTTAGCCATGTTAGCTTCTCGCAAGCGGAGGGTGCCTCAGCCATTACAAGTTGGTGACGTGGTATTGGTAGAATCAAAACAAAAAAGGACTTTTTGGCCGATGGGCAAGATTGTGGAGTTGATTCCCGGTGTGGATAATTGGCCGCGAGTGGCACGAGTCAAATGTGCGGGTGGAGTGTTGGTGCGGCCTGTTCAAAGGCTATATAATTTAGAAATTTCTTAGTTTTATTTAATTTTTATTTTATTTTTTCTCTTCATGCGGAGGATGTTGAAGACTCTTTTAGATTTTGATCTTTTTGTATATATTTTTAAAAACAATTTTTCTTAGTTATTGTCAGACTGGAAATAAATGTCTAGGTAAAAACATCGTTTCAGCGTTTCGCTTTATTTTATTTCTTTCAGATGCATTTCTGATGGCATCTTTAATTTTTTGCAGAATAAATAGTAGATTCGGGTAGAGACACTAAATAACAATATTTGAGTGCAAAAGAAAATACAAATTAAGTGGTTTTTTATAACAAAAACGTAAAAGACCCACCGCAAGGTAGTAATTTTTTTTTTAATCTGGTATAACTCGAAAACCATAAACTTTTGCTGAACATATGTTTCGTTATTTTGATAGGTCTTGATCAAAGCTATCACTGACCAAAATTTGTCGCATTAGTTTTGGGACACCTGTATATACAGGGTGTTAAAAAAAGTGCGTTTGAAATTTTAAGGGGTTACTCAGAATCAAGTATAGAATCCAGGAAAAATATTGAAAAAATTCGCTCTTAAATTTTTTTTGCAGTTTTTCATACAAATTCTCGATTCACTATTTAGATTTAGTATGAGAATCTGAAAAAAATAATTGAAGAGCGGATTTTTTCAATATTTTTCCTGGGTTCTGTACTTGATTCCGAGTAACCCCTTAAAAATTCAAACACACTTTTTTTAACACCCTGCTGTATATACACGGTTTTATCATGCGCCGCGATTTTGAAAAAAGATGGTGGCCGGTCAGTGGGCCAGGCTCCATACAAAAATTCGTAACCTTTTAGAAAGTCATTTTTATTTTATGGTACACTTTTTTAAAAATCCGCCCTTAAATTATGCTATCCTGTCATCGACGTAGAAACAAATGGACTTCGGGTCAGCGCTCAAAAATGTCCAAACCAAAAGAGTAGAAAAACGCAAAAAGAGGTCTAATTTCGCGCCAGTCTTAATTTGGTCGGCCGGCTGACTGCGCGTCAAAAATGACGTACTGCGTCGTGAAAAGTTGTAAAAACTATTCAAGTAAAGTGAAAAAATAGTATGGAGTATCATATTTCCGGTAAGTAAACTCTTGCTTTATCATTTTAAAGTATTGTTTTGCTAAGAAACACAGTAGTTTATTTTAATTTGAATTACGAATTTAGTTTGATTTCCATGAGCGAACAATGGAACATCACAACTTTGGAAGACAAATTTTATAGAGTCGCTTTCAAGTATAAAGTTTCTTATAAAAATATTTTGTTACTTTTTTCTATTGTTTTTATTACATGAAATATTTTATTTATTTTAGCTTTCCCCGAGATCCTATACGTTGTGCACTATGGAAAAACATTATAGCCGAATCGTGACGAGAGGAATACTTTGTTCCGAAAAAAATCCACTTTGTTTGCTCGAATCATTTTCACCCTGTATAATTCATATTTAAGCGTGTTTCTGTGTTTGTTATAAAAAAAAACAAGATTCTGCAAAAATAAAAAATACTTATAAAACATAGCTAACAAAAAATATTATAAGTGAAAGCTACTCCATTCCTTCTCTGTCTTCACTCGAAGCTACGTAAGGTGAAGTACGTTCCAGTCGATGCTTCGTATAGTGATAAATTGTTGCAAACAAAAACAACCGTCATGCAATAACACACGATCTAAATTCAAATGTGTTGTTTCTATGCATATAACTACGTGTGTATAGGTTAACTGCGGATGCTTTTTTTGTGAATTATGTACTAGATCCGTCGTCCATTTGATTCTACGTCGATGTATCCTGTTGTCAGAGTGAACGGTTAGTTGCTGTCAGGTACAGGTTCTGAACGCAGCCCTGTTGGTTGCTGTGAAGTGTACTCGGAACTTGGAACACACTTCTGGGCCGCGTTCCGAGGGTGCACAGCAACCGTTTTGTATCCTCTTTCACACTTACGCGATTTATATTATGCTATCCTGTTGTCAAGTGAACCTCAACGCGGCCCAGCCAGCGCCACAATCACTTTAATCACAATCACTACGGCCAGCGTGAGCTGTCGAATCCGGTCGATTAGTTTTGTTGAAAATATATATTCTGCATGAGTTAGACCAACAACTTGATCAATTATGGTGAAAGTGATATTTTTGCATCCTGATCTGGGTATAGGTGGAGCTGAGCGTCTTGTTTTGGATGCCGCGTTGGCTTTCAAACGAAAAGGACATGAAGTAGCATTTTATACCAATCACCATGATCCAAGTCACTGCTTTGCTGAAACTAGGGATGGAACATTTCCTGTAAGTGTTGTGGGAGATTGGATCCCACGCTCCATATTTGGGCGATTTAAGGCAGCCTGCGCCTATGCCCGTATGGTTTATGCTGCGGTTTACATGGCCTGGTATGTGATCCCAGTGGAGGAACCTACCCTCATATTTTGTGATTTGATATCATTGTGCATCCCATTCTTGAAAATGGCCAGAGGTAATTTCAGAGTTGTATTTTACTGTCACCATCCAGACAAATTATTATCATCTGAAGGAGGATTTTTGAAAAAGATATACAGGATACCTTTGAATTGGTTAGAAGAAATGACCACATCTCGCGCCGACAAAGTTTTGGTGAACAGCAAGTACACAGCTAGGGTATATCAGGAATCCTTTCAAAAAATCAAGGATATCCCTGACATTTGCTACCCATCCATCAACACAGAGTTCTTTAGAACAACCATTCCTAAACCTCTGAAAGAAATTGTTCCCGTAGGTCCAGACAAGATTATGTTCCTTTCAATAAATAGATATGAAAGGAAGAAAGATTTGCAACTGGCTCTTAGGGCTTTGGAAAACTTGAAACACATGTTGGATGAGTACAAGTGGAATAAAGTGCACCTGATTATGGCTGGTGGATTTGATCCAATCAATTTAGAAAACATGGAGCATTTCATGGAATTAACAGATTTAGCTGCAGAACTAGATGTAGAGGACAGGGTCACATTCATGAAATCTCCAAAAGATGTTGAAAAGGTCTCACTGTTATTCAATTGTAGAGCTTTGGTGTATACACCATCTAATGAGCATTTTGGAATAGTGCCCCTAGAAGCCATGTACTTTAGTAAGCCAGTGATTGCTGTTAACAGCGGGGGCCCCACTGAGACTGTGGTAAATGATGTTACAGGTTTCCTTTGTGAACCAAATAGTGAATCCTTTGCCAATGCCATGAAGAAAATAGTTATGAATCCTGATCTAGGAGAAAGATTGGGTGAAGCAGGTCGAAAAAGATTTGAAACAAAATTTTCCTTTGATGCATTTACTGAACAGCTTGATGGGATACTTACAAGAGAGAGACAAATAATATCTGAGGCCCGAGCTATAGAATATGAGCAGAAAAAGGAAAAATAACATAAGGCTACCACTCCAACAATATTTGACATTGTTTGAGTGCATATGCTAAAGAATTTGATTTCTAGAGGTATAAGATTAAATGTTATTTATGTAATCTATAAATGTATAAATAGTTTAATCTGCACTCTGCATTTATCTAAGTTTTGTGTATTTAATAAACAAGTGGTCAGGTCTTTGTATGCTATCTTCTGTTTTGTCTTATAGTCAAGTGCAGTCAAGACATGGAAGTGTTAGTCTCATAAGTGAGAATGGTGGTCAAATACATCTTGATCAAGTTAAAAAGCATTGCATTTTTAAGATTTGTGGTCTCATTAAAAATAAAACAATATTTTATGTTTATATGTGATTTTTGTTTTTAATTATTTCTCTTAAAAACAAAGGCTTTAATATTCAAATGTTAATAGGTAGTATCAGCTTTCCCTGGTTCATGTGAAATTTTCGGTAGGACCTTAAAATGGCATATATTTTAAATATTTTAATCAACTTGGGTAGTCGTGACACATAGGGAGTTCTTTTACAGGTTACCGATATGTGTGATATATTTGAATGAATAAAATTATGATTATATTATTATTTAAGCCCGCCTAGCTAGCCATCACCAGCCTATCTAAGTTTTGCCACCAAACATAAAATCCGGCATGAATATAGCCATTGCGTTGGTGAATCTTCAGCATTCCATCTTCAGCATCATCATCAGTGAGATGAAGTCAAGGGCTTACTCATTAAGGCTTAAATAAAAAAGAAAACACTTTATTGCACAAAATAAAAAAGGAAACTATAAAACACTAAAGGCAGTCTTATCACTAAAAACGATTTCATTCACATCTCTTAAAATAATATGCCTTTCTATTTTTAACACATCACCCCTGCATGTTACTGATTATTGTGAGGTATTAATGTGTATCTATACGTGGCGGGTGACCATATCCGCTACGAAAACTAACAGGCTAATTAATTAGACAAAAGTCTATCTATTTTATTTAAGTAGATGGTGTACACATACTTCCCTTTTAAATCGTCTTTTTTTCTACCTAGTACAAAGTTGGTTAGTTGTATATTAGTTCTATCAAAAAAAGTGCAATTTCTAATTATTTCCGCCTTATATTAAAAATTATTGGCTTTTAATCACAACCTTCAACCGGCGAAATATTTCCAAATAACTAAGTCTAGGAACCATAGGAACCAAAGTCCTACAACAGATTTTAGTTCTATGGATTTTTTTATTCGTTATCCTAATTTATTGCTTAATTTCATAAATTAATACACCTCTTTAAAGGAACCTTTACTCAGCGGGATTGACAGTAAAAAGTATTGAAAATCACATTGAAATTAACAATAATTGCAGTCTGTAACTAGTGACTGTTCGTTTTTGCGTCCAGGCATTTTTACTCAAAATGTGCCCACACAAACTCAATCGCAAACCCGAAACACCATAATATTAAACATGTATTATCGTTATGCCAATAGTTATTTGGAAATATTCCGCTGGCTGAAGGTTGTGATTAAAAACCAATAATTTTTATTATAAGGCGGAACTAATTACAATTTGCCCTTTTTTTGATAGAACTAATATAGAACTTTACTAATTAATAAGCATGTTAGTTTTCGTAGCGGATATGGTCATCCGCTGGGTATAGGTACACCACAATGTGGCGCTTTTTAAAAGCATTGCATAATTATGAATGCATGAAATACTATTTTGTTTTATAAAAAAAGGGCATATTTTGATCAGATCAAAACCTTTCATTAGTCCAGATTCATCAATTTGGAAAACCTCGACATGGATTTTCCAAAACATAATTTTTGAATACGATACAAAGATGTGATCTATACTGCTCAAAAGAAAATAGGGGCAGCGGGTTTTTTTTTTGTTTTATTATTAGACCATCATTATTAGACCCCTAGTGAACATTATTTGAAAATTTATTAGCTAAAATTGTAAACAATAGCATTATTTTATTAAAACGTAGATATTTAATTAAAACGTAAAAAAATATAAATTACTTTTATTATTTCAATGACATAACAAAAAACCTGATCGCCCTTATTTTCTTTTGAGCAGTATATATAGATCTTAACTATACTATAAATGTCCCATAAGTAAGACAGTTTCCGAATATTTTTTTACCCATCTACCTCATAATTTCTACGAAACCAGGAAAGAACATACGAATACAATACATTAGGTCCAATTTGTTCACCTATAAATACAGTAGTAAACATCGATATAGGGTACTAAATAAATAATCAACAACGCTGAACGTTAAAAAACCGACTTCAATCGGAACAACTGCAATTTTGCTGTTTTTAGTTTTTGTTGATTTTTCAAAAAGAGCTGAATCAATTTAGATAAAATTTCTATGGGACCACCTCTGAATATTACCTACCAAACAAAAAAGAACCATCAAAATCGATTCATAATTGGCGAAGTAATCGCGGAACATACATACAAAAAAAACAACACAGTCGAATTGAGAACCTCCTCCTTTTTTGAACTCGGTTAAAAATACAGTGTCGTTGCCTGAAGGTTAGAATCTTGATAGTTTAACATGCTTCGCGCCCTAATTTCCATCACTGGTTATTTATTATTGATTGTAGTCGGCAAGCAAAATATTTCTACTGGGCTCTAGATATTGGCTATATGTATAGATATGTCGCAGGTGGATACTGTCAAACTCGTGATATTATAATTATAATATCACCAGTGAAATTACAATTTCACAGATATTTGTCAACAGCGACCAGTTCATACATAATTTCACGGACTCTTTTCAGGGCCGTTATAGTGATATTATTAGGTACGACAGGTACGTAATGTGCCGATATTAATTTGTGGGATGGACCTCATCGGTTCTGATTGGCAATTCTTACTCAGGAACTCTGATTAAATTGTTGCAAAATTGGAATTACAATAAAAACAGACCAATCAGTGAGCGTCTCCCAATGTACTGGCCTTGCACATCCAGTGAGATGAAAAGGTGAAAAGGGTTCGCGAAATCTTAAGAAACAGAGTGACTATGAGGTGACTGACAAGTATGTGTAAATATAATTTCCTTTTTTTTATGAAAAATTTTTCATTTTTATTTCATTACTAATTGAGCCATACAATTTTTGTATCACATGGTTATTCAGAGAGACGAAAAATACCGATAAGTTACACTTGTGTTATTTATTATTTTTACTCACCGTGCTTAAAGTTTTAGAAGATTATTAAAAAAAACATGTTATATGTATATTTGAAAATTAAACAAGGTAATATTTTTTTGTAGTGTATTTATTCATTTTTATCATTTATGTTTTTGGAGCTTAACTTTTAAGTACTTAATATCTTTATAAATACATATTATGTTACTATGATATAGTAGGTACCTGTATTGAAAGCTCACTCTCCTTTTTTATAATTTTGTCTTAATATTACTAAGTAATTCTTGAAGATCTTATTCAATAATAGTTTTATCCATGGTGTCATACACCGTTTCTATTTTTTCTTGTGGTATTGGGTCAATCACTTCAAACTGCAGATCATACTGTTGATCAAGACCCAAATAACAATCACTCATTATGTACAACGTATAGATGATTCGACCTAAAACAATTATAAAAAATTAAAATGATGTATGTATAATGGAATAAACTATAAATAAGAGGCCTTACACAAACTTTTAATGTTATCACTAAATTACAGCAATTTTGTTTTCATAGTAATTACTGTTATATAATCTGTGGTAATGTTATTTTTCATTCAGAACTTAGTTCTGTCCATGCATATGCACTTCCCATCGCATCTTCGACTGAATTGACGATTTCGGTTTAAATTATTGTTTGTATGAACGACGAGTTTCTGTAAGGCTTCTTAATAAAGCATGATCCCTTACCATTCGTGGGAGGTGTGCAGAAGGTGATTTGGGCCGTACCCTTGGGCGAGACGCGCTTCAAGGCATGTAACTCCCCGTACTCAATGGTGCCAAGCGTTATAAACCAACCTTCGTTCTTGCCACGAGGAAATCTCGGACAGAGAACATTGTTCGGGTTTCCTCCGTGACGACGCATGTCAATAACTAAATTATATTCCTGTTGAATAAAAAGGCATTTCGATTAATCTCATGCCTGACAGAGAACACTATTGGCTGTTGTTGATTATGAATGCATATATTTCCCAAATGCTGTATTGTATTGTACCTGGTTGGCGTGTAAAGACATCCACGTATTTCTACTTGGAGGCTGCTGTATACTCTTGTCCTGCTCAAAATCACTGTCAAACCAGAGTCCACGCACCGACAATTTTACGTTCAATGTTGGTAAATCGCATATAGCCTGCAAAATCAAGGTTACAAGTGGTTTACAGAAAAAAAAAAAAATAATAAATAAAATAATATAATAAAATAATATTTAATTATTAAATTTAATAATCCTGCAGCATACTTGTTCCTGTAACTGTTACTAACATACCGTATGTATCTGTTCAATTTTGTTTTCCTCGAACTCTCTCCTCAAATACTTCGCTAGTATCTCGTAATTCCTAGCACAAGTGACCTTCAGTCCATTGAGCATGGTGCAGGGTTTGTTAGTGTCCTTAGTCATGTTGGAAAACATGTACAGATGCTGGGTCTCAATGTGTGGGAGTGTCGTCAATGGAGAATCCGAGGGCCACCGGGCTTGGACAATGCATTGCATTAGTATTTGGGATGACAGACAGACGGCTAGCCAGCCGTTTTCAGCCGAAGTGTCAATCATAGCCTGAAACGATAAAGAAATTGGAACTTATATGTGAAGAGAAAGTGTAGTGGCGGAGCAAATCCAATTGGACGAGATTCTTCAAATCATCAATTACCATTAGTAAGATAATCCGTTAATTTAACATAGTTTACTTATCTCTCGATATAAAGTTTCAGTTTCATTAGTAGAAAGAAGACTAGTTATAATTTTGCCCCTGCAAATGGTTACTGCATTTGTTTTACAAAAAGGGGTCACAGATTTGATTTCCGGCGGTATAGAAAACGAAATGTTTTTGTCTCTGTTGGCATGGTCCCAACTTGAAGGTCTCGATATCTTTGGTGGTCACCTGAGCGATCCTAATGGCCTGTTCGAGTATGGAGATAAACCACTTCCGCACAAAAACACTTACGAACTGTGGGTGTTTAGTTAATTTCTAAACATAAATTATAGAAACACTGTCATATTATTAAGTTATTATTTTTTATGGCAAACCAGTCATTTGAAATGTCACTCTCTCTCTCTCTCTCTGAGCTGTGCTCGTTGCAGCTAGACGTGTAATTTTTTGTTTTACTTTGAAATACAGTCCATTAATCAAAAGCTTGCTTTTTATTTAATCAAACATGCAAGCTTGTGGTCCTTCGAACCGGATATGAACCAGCGACCTATTGGAAAACGCACCTGAATGATCCTAATGGCCTGGTCAAGCACGGATTTGGTGTCGGTGAGGTAGTCGGTGTTGGGCAGCGGCAGCCGCGCCAGGTGCGCCTGCAGCAGCAGGAACGCCTTCACGTTCGACGAGTCTAGGCTCAGTGCGTCTACCGGCAGCCGGCACTCTTGCGACAGAGTTCTGTCGGGACGCAAGGGTTTGGTATAATGGGCCAATTTGGGCAATAATAAAATAAATGGTTTTTTAGACTGGAGGCCAAATAAGATGTTCAATGCGCGTCATTTTAGTATGGGAGTAACTAAACACTTTGATACGCTAAAATCTAAATAACCAGAAACTTTTAAGGAAGAAAATAGCAAAGGCCGGCAACGCACTTGTGACTCCTCTGGTGTTGCGGGTGTCTATGGGCGGCGGTAATCGCTTACCATCAGGTGATCCGTCTGCTCGTTTGCCACCTATGCCATAAAAAAAAAAAAAAAAAAAAAATCTACGAGTAGTATATTGACGTTTTACTGAGTTAATGATGATTACAATCTTTTAATATTTATTTTTGCTAGATATTAACAGAAGGATAAGCAAGATATATTTTTCTTATTACTATTTATATCAGTTAGGGAAAAAATAATGCAAGAAAATTCTAAAAAGTTATTTTACTTTAGATGTCTAAGTTTTATTGCGCAATCATTTCAGAATATTGTAGAACGTTTTAGACTGTGTAGCCCAGTGGGTATAAAAAGAGGATCGCGCACGTACCGACTCAGTAATGGCTCGTTCATGTATATGGTGATCTATGGGAGCGTTCATGTAGAAGCGTCATCACGCGCGTTTTGTTTGATATTGACCGCTCCTCGCGGCAGAACACGCGGCGGCCGTCGCCGCGTTCGCCGCTGCGTTCGCCGCCGCGTTGGCTGCCGCGTCGGCGTCGGCGTCGGTGTGACCGTTAGTGGCAGATTTCTGTCATTTGGGCAGATTTGGCTACTAAATTTTAACTCTGGCAGGCCGTATCTCTTGATTGCGTTGGCATAGAAGTTTGATTTTTTCATAGCTTCACGGGATTGCAGGCCTGAGTATTTGATGTAGATTTCAAGTTGATACGTCTACCCGTTCCTGAGAAAAAGGGTCTTGACAGACAGACAGACGGACGGACAACGAAGTGATACTATAAGGGTTCTTTTTTTCTTTTTGAGGCACGGAACCCTAAAAACGATTTTGCGTTAGTTCGGAGGAAATATAAATCAAGTGAATCTAAAAATAATATAGGTAATAAACGTTTTATAACAGACAATTAGCATGTCATATTAAGCCGATTTAAGTACCTAAATTGTACAGCCACGCTGTGCACACATTTTCGCAAATCCCTTTTTTCCATCATAATTACTAGCGAGTGATAGGGGTAGAGTTTGTAGGTAGAATTGTCGAATAGCGAATACATAATTGTGTATTTTATTCGTTATTCGACGAATAATTAACAGCTCATTAATTTGTATACAAAAACAACAGATTATTCTGAAAACTGGTTTTAAAAAATGTTACATTTATTGTCTTCTCAAAAACCATAGAATAGGTAATTGTTACATTGTCGTAAAATCGAAAAGAATTAATTATTTCAATGTTACGAGAATCAATGACGTTACGAGATAAATATGTTACGAGTAGGGAATGCAATCTCGATCTCGCGAGATCTCGGCCATATTTACCGAGATTAATCTCGATCAAAAATTGAACGAGATCTCGTGATATTCATGACATTAACGCGCCTGTGATAATTTGTTAAAAAATTGTCCAGTAAAGAGCTAAAAGAGCGAGAAATCACGTCTGCTTTGTTGAGATACTGATTAAAACAAAAGTTTGCAGATAATTGCTTGCAGTGGCGGCGTAGCATGGGTTGGCACCCGGGACGGTTATCTATTGTGCCCCCCCCCCCATTGAACTCTTAACTCAAAATAAGGAGACCTTTTATTGATGCAGTCACTCTTACTTAGTAACTCCCATCACGTAAACTCCGAAACCTCCCAACACTTTCAAGGGAGTGCATCTGCATATAATGTATCTTTTTCAAAAAGAATTGCTAATTAAGCAAGGACCGCATAAATATGAACTGTATTTTCGTATAGCAACTGAATACGATGATTTTTCACGCTGGGGGGGGGGGGGGTGTTGATGACGGTAATGATAAAGTAAAGATGGTAATGAGTTTTAGGCGGAAAACACTCTGCTCAGCACACCGCAACGAATTGCGGTGGTCCGGTCCGGATAAAGCGAAGGAGATAAATAAAGATAATAATAATATCCGGGACAGATCACACACGGTCAACTGGCCCCAAAATACACATTTAAATATATACATATATAGATATTATACGCCCATACATATATAGATAGATGGATACACATATTCATTTAAATATATATACATATATCTAATATACCCAGACACAGAGAAAACAAAACTACTCATCACAGAAATGTTTGTCCTTGGTGGGGATCGAACCCACGACTCTCAGATCAGTAGTCAGGATCACTAACAACTGAGCCACCGAATCAGTCGGGCCAATACATTCAATACATAATTTCAGATCATTACCATCTAATTAACATCATTACCCTCACTTTAATTGAGAAGGTAAGGAGTCTGAGGGTAATAATTTTTTGAAAGATTATTAGAGTTTACTCTGATACTTTAACATATACCTAAATTTTACTGATCAACGGTGTAAACATTCACCTAAAGCAAATATTTCAAGGCCAAAGTTTTATTAAAACAATAGAAACTTACCATATAAATCTGCTGAGGGGAATGGAAAAAAAAAATATCACAATCTCCAAAACTGCGAGAACTTTCGAAGCTAATTACGTAACTGCGTCACATATCCGTGCTTCCTAATTTTCATCGGACGACTGACAGATAACACATTCCGAGGGCGGGGAGCGTTTAGAAACAGATTAAAAATGAACGCTGACGGTAAGGAGCTATTTTTCGTGACAAATTTTCTATCAGTTATACAGGGTGTGATCTGTCCCGGATATTATTATTATCTTTATTTATCTCCTTCTTCGCTTTATCCGGACCGGAACGGACCACCGCAATTCGTTGCGGTGTGCTGAGCAGTGTGTTTTCCGCCTAAAACTCATTACCACCTTACTCTCCAGATTTGGCGCCAACTGATTTTCATCTTTTCCGTGATCTCAAACAATTTTTACGCAAAAAAACGTTCGACAATTTTGATCAAGTGAAATTAGAAGTGTCCACATATTTCAATTCAAAACCGGTGCTTTTCTTGGAGAAGGGAATTATGGACTTGCCTAGTCGTTGGTCGTGAGTAATACTCGTAGATAAAGATGGTGATTATATAACTGATTAATTCTAAAGTAGATGAAATAAAAGATAAGTTGAATAATTATGTTTTTTTTCTTGCATTATTTTTTTCCCATCTGATATTAACTAGCTTTTGCCATGTGGACGATATTTGTCACGCAAACAGATGTCACGACTTACACTCTCGGTGCGATTCATCCCGAGATAAATAGGTGTGCTCGTCCCGACTATCTTAGCAAGCTCAGTGCAAATATCACGCAGCTTGGAAATGTCACAGAATAGATGTGGACTGGGGTCGTTAAACCAGCACACTCTGCAGTGTGAGTGAATGTCACAGCTGTGTCTATGGCCGGAGCGAGCTCCGTACTGAGGTACGTACCCGTTGAGCACGTCTTCGTTGTGTCGCACGGGCAGCGTGGCGTACTCCTCGCAGTCAGCCAGAACCCGCAGCAGGGAGTCCACGCCCTGCCCGCTCTGTAGGTGCGCGCTCAAGTGCGCCATCGTCTTGTGAGACAGGTAGTAGTAGGAAGCGATGCGCCCCATCCAAGTGCTTCGGATTGTGCGTTGATCCTAATATTGTATATATATAGTTCCGGTCAAGAGTTTTAAAACAATAAACGCGCTCTAAAAAGTTTGCCTAGTAGTAAGAAGCGATGCGTCAAATTCACGTACTTTGAATTGTGAGTTGATCCTGATGTAAGGTATAGTTTAGTTCCGGTCAGAAGTTTTAAATCACAATGAATGCGATCCAAGTTTGCCTACGACAGGTGTGTATCCAACCATATAGTTTAATGAAAAGAATACCATCGGAAGTTGTGTTCTGATTTGAAATTTCCGTAGTTTCCGCTAATGTATAAGCAATATGTCCAGCTTTACCAAACTAAATGAAAGTCAATTGAACCGAAGGATATGTATACTCTTAAAATACTGACCTCCTCAATTTCTATACAATAGGCATTTGCTAGAGCATCCAAAGAAGTTTGCACCAAATTGGACAGATAATAATTGATATTCTCAGGTTCTAGGTCCTCGAGGTTGTAGTATGATGGGTTCTTGAGCAACCTTCTGAAGAAGTAAGTCCATGTCAGGTAGTCTAGAATGTCTTGTTTCGTGTGGACTGTGCCTTAAAGTAAAATGTTTACAATTAGTCATAAATATATACACACAAAACATCAAAGGCGATTAAAATTATATATATTCTTATACAACTCTTCAGAATAGTTCTTTATTTTTACCTGCAACAATCTCTGCATTCAAGTGATCTGGCAGTACGTTTAGCAGGCTGGATTCGACTGGGAATGGTTCATAGAAGAACTTCTTGTAGAAATTCTTCTTTTGGTCGTGTACTAATACCACTGCTACCCCGAAGTTATCGTACTGCAAAGGCAAGTAACCAAGTGAGTTTTCATGTTTAGAAATAAATACATATAAATCACGTGGTATCATCATAGTTTATATCCCAAGTCAATGTTTTTAGGGTTCCGTAGCCAAATGGCAAAAAACGGAACCCTTATGGATTCGTCATGTCTGTCTGTCTGTCTGTCCGTCCGTATGTCACAGCCACTTTTTTCCGAAACTATAAGAACTATACTGTTGAAACTTGGTAAGTAGATGTATTCTGTGAACCGCATTACAGATTTTCACACAAAAATAGAAAAAAAAACTATAAATTTTGGGGTTCCCCATACTTAGAACTGAAACTCAAAAATTTTTTTTCATCAAACCTATACGTGTGGGGTATCTATGGATAGGTCTTCAAAAATGATATTGAGGTTTCTAATATATTTTTTTTCTAAACCGAATAGTTTGTGCGAGAGACAGTTCCATAGTGGTAAAATGTGTGTCGTCCGGGGACGACGACTTGTAACATCTAAAATAAGAGAATGATAAAACTAAAAAAATATATATGATGTACATTACCATGCAAACTTCCACCGAAAATTGGTTTGAACGAGATCTAGTAAGTAGTTTTTTTTAATACGTCATAAATCGTAAACCGCAAATTCACTGTCAATCACTGTTTTGTGATCGCAGCTGAACCTGGTCGCTAAATCCCACTTGCTGACTTCCGGATCTTGCTTAATAATTTGGAGTAGAAGGTCGTCATCAATTACGTGAGATCGACCGGGACGAGGATCATCTTCAAAATTCATTTCTCCCGATTGAAAGCGACTATACCAACGATGGACCATAGCATAAATAGTAATACTCTCCTTGAATGCACTATTAATATTATCAACCGCTGTGCTGGCACTTTGGCCGCGAAACCACCCGTAGTATACTATAGCGCGTAATTGCTCTTTTGATATTCGAGACATTAGGACTCCTTCATGGACGCCGCGGGCAACTGCTGATGTTTAGGGGGACACACACACACACACATTTTACCAATTTGGAAGTGTTTATCGCGCAAACTATTCAGTTCAGTTAGAAACCTCTATATCATTTTTGAAGACCTATCCATAGATTCCCCCCCCCCCCACCCCACTTGTTTGATGAAAAAAAAATTTTTGAGTTTCAGTTCTAAGTATGGGGAACCCCCAAAATTTATTGTTTTTTTTCTATTTTTGTATGAAAATCTTAATGCGGTTCATAGAATACATCTACTTACCAAGTTTCAACAGTTATAGTTCTTATAGTTTCGGAAAAAAGTGGCTGTGACATACGGACGGACAGACAGACAGACAGAACGACAGACAGACAGACAGACATGACGAATCCATAAGGGTTCCGTTTTTTGCAATTTGGCTACGGAACCCTAAAAAGTGGCCAAGTGCGAGTTGGACTCGTCCATGAAGGGTTCCGTAGCAGCAAGTAACATAATATAAAAGTTCTTGTAGTTCGTTGTAGGTAAATTGCGGTTTACGATTTGTGACGTATTAAAAAAACTACTAACTAGATCTCGTTCAAACCAATTTTCGGTGGAAGTTTGCATGATAATGTACATCATATATTTTTTTTAGTTTTATCATTCTCTTATTTTAGAAGTTACAGGGGGGACACACACACACACATTTTACCACTTTGGAAGTGTCTGTCGCGCAAACTATTCAGTTTAGAGAAAAATGATATTAGAAACCTCAATATCATGTTTGAAGACCTATCCATAGATAGATACACGTATGGGTTTGACGAAAAAAAAAAAAATTTTGCGTTTCAGTTCTAAGTATGGGGAACCCCCAAAATTTATTGTTTTTTTCTATTTTTGTGTGAAAATCTTATTGCCGTTCACAGAATACATCTACTTACCATGTTACAACAGTATAATTCTTAAAGTTTCGGAATAAAGTGGCTGTGACATACGGACGGACAGACGGACAGACAGACAGACATGACGAATCCATAAGGGTTCCGTTTTTTGCCATTTGGCTACGGAACCCTAAAAATATAGAGTTCAAGACATGTGTGATTATGAATTTATACGGAACCCTCGGTGCGCGAGTCCGACTCGCACATGGCCGGTTTTTTATATAATAAAATAAAATACTTAATACAGGTGAGTTGAAAGCATACTCCATGCATATATCTGTTACCAGGGTGTCCACTCAAAATTCCCAAAATCTTCCCTGACTTTTCCCTGACTTTCTCTGACCATTTTGTAAAACTTCCCTGGCTCTTATAATCCATTTTAGAACCGTTTTTGCAAAGTTTTGTTTCATTGCTGGTATGTTTTTTCATCTCGAGATGGCGAAAAAATAGTTCGCAATCTACCATAACTGACTTCACAGCAGCTAAACGTGCTTTAACCAAAGGAATTTTCATTGAATCTCTTAAATTCTTTGATTGTGGTTTCTTGGGACCGTGTCGTCTTTTAAAAATAGTCACCTTGCCAATTTTTTTTTCCTCTTTCAAGACAAGGATCATTTTTCAACCATCTTAGGTAAGACTCCCAAACAATCCTGGTGGCGCTCAGTGGCAGCCGATATAAAGATGATCGGGTTATCATGGCCCGAAGTGAAGCGCGTAACCCAAGATAGAACGCAATGGCGAAGCACTGTACATTAAGTTACTGAGGTGAATTTCTGTGCATAGATTTCAATTGACGCTCTCCTACTCCACAGGCCGTGTGCCAACATCCTGGAAAGTTGCAAATGTGCAAACAGTTCCCAAAAAAGGGGATAGAACTGACCCGTTGTATTACATGCCAATAGCTATTATCTCCTTCTTTCAAAAGTGGTGGAGCGTGAAATTAATATAATACATACACAGCTACTAACATATCTAGAAGATCATGACTTTATCAATTTCTTTATGGCTGATCAACTGGTGATCTTCTACTATTCCTACCTAACACAAAGCTGGACCGAAGCTACTCGAGTCTACTCGAAGCTACGAAGTCGAGGGGAGGCATTAGTAGTCAGCCCAGATATAGCTAAAACGTTCGACAGGGTCTGGAATAACGCACTTATATTGAAATTACCAGCATACGGCCTAACCGTAGGATTGTGTAATTAGATCGCCAGCTTTCTTTGTAACAGAAGCATTAAAGTTCTTTGCGACAACTGGTCCTCTGGCACTAAACACGTTAATTCTGGTGACCCGCAAGGTTCTGTACTCTTGGCCAACTCTATTCCTCCTGCATATCAATGATCTCCTGAAAATACGCGATTTTCATTACTATGCGGATGACTGTACAGATTATGCGCAGTGTACAGGCCGAGAGTCGTGCCAGGATTGTGTCTAAAGTTGAAGACACGTTAGCAAGTCTCAGAATGGCTTAGTCTGTATTAACCCCTCGGAGACGCAAGTCTGCGCGTTCACCGCCAAAAAAGTCCCTTTTACTGTGGCGCCTCAGTTCCAAGGAACGTTTGCTGTTGCTACCAGCATCGGGATCCTAGGCGTCGATATTTCTAGCAACGTCCAATTTCGGGGTCACCTCGAGGGCAAGGTTAGCCTTGCAGCGAAAAAACCTGGAGTGCTCAATAAAGCAAATCGGTATTTCAGACCCCAACAGCGCTTGCAGCTATACAAAGCTTAAGTGAGGCCGCATATGGAGAACTGCTCATATCTCTGGACAGGAGCACCTAAGTATCAGCTGAACCCCACTCGACTCCACCCACCGACCGCAATCAGAATTATCGACGACCCTGAGCTCACAAGCGGTCTACAAACCCTCAGCTTTCGGAGAGACTTTCAGCTCTCTCCGTGTGGTCTACCGCTTATATAACAGCTTATGTTCTAAGGAACTCGCCATCTGAGTGGAATTCATTTCCACCAGCTTAAGCCAAATTGGTCTCGAACCGTAAGGTTGCAGAGGTGTTTCTTATCTAGAACCATGAAGCTATGGAATGCAAAGTCATGGTATAGAGCAATGATAACTTGAAAAAAGATATGGTTCAAAAGTCTTGGGTTAAATATCAGCAAAGACAAAACGATATCAGATTAGAGCATGGATGTTTCCCTTATTAACGATCACTGGGAAAACTCAAATATCCCTGACTTTTCCAGGTCGCCAGGTCATTTCCCTGACTTTCCCTGACCACTAAAAGCTTCCCTGACTTTTCCAGAAAGTGGACACCCTGGTTACGTAAATAGCACCGAATGCCGGTGCACCATCTATCTATATGTTTATATAAAAGAGAAAACTGACTGACTGACTGATACAGTGGCGTGCAGTCCATAGAGGCAGAAAAGCACTGCCTACCCTGATACATCTGCCAGTTTACAAACAAAAAAATTAAAACTTACGTATTATATTACACGATACTTTAACTTTCATTTACTGTTACGCCCTCCGTTTCCATTTAATTATAACAATATCTACTCAACTAGTAAACAGCGCCACCTACCGATTTTGAGAAAAGACGCAGTACTAAAGTTGGTTAACAGAATCGTCTCATCGCATTATGTGACAGTGCTGCCGACTGGTGTCATAAGCAGACAACATTCTGCCTGTCTTTCGCCATTTTTTCACAAACACAAGTACAGTACTTTATACGATTACAGTGTAGCCGCTATTTATGTATGTGAATAATTTTGTACTGAAATTGCGCGTGTGTGCGTTATTTGTAGGCACTGCTTGTTTGATTACACGGCCATTTGAAGAAGTCTAATATGAAAGTAGTGCTAACAAGAATTTAGTTGGTATTAACAATTTGCCGTGTATTTTTTAATAGCTGCAAGATGGTTGCAAGACAATGATGCTCTTTGAGTTTACAAATAAGAACCATTTCATTTTATTCTTGTTTTTTGTGAGTCCATTCTTGGAAATTATTTAAAATAATGCCATATTCTTTGTTTACTGGTTGCAAGTATAACGAAGTTTGAAAGAAAATTATTATAAATTAGCTTATTGCGCATTTGTTGATAACTGAAAATAGCTATTTCTTGTTGCTAAATGTTTGGGTAATTCAGGATAATGGATAACTTTAGCTACGAGAACTGTGCTGGAAATGTGTGTTTAGAGCTAAACTAAAAGACGGCGTGTTTTCGAAGTGAGAAATCTCAAATAATAGCTAAAGGAAGGTGTGTGCTAGAGTTTAGTTTATTTCAAATAAATTAATATTAATTAATAACTGGCTCCGCGAATTGTGTACACGGATATACTGTATTGTTTTCCGTGCATTTTATTGTCTAACAGTAAAATAGTTTGGAATGACACTGGCTTTAAATGCCTCGTTAAAATAGGTAGCACAATCTCTGTGAAAAGCACCTAGAGTCTTGTTTAAAGTTTCACATATTTAAAAAGTTGTAGGTAACGAGACCAGTTGAAAAGGCCAGTTAAAGTTAACTGATACACTAATGGTAAGTTTTCCATTTTTATATAAAATTTTATTTCTGCCTACCCTATGTGTAAACTCTGTGCACGCCACTGGACTGATATATCAACACACAGCCCAAATCGCTGGGTCTAGAGATTCCAAAGGCAAGTAGGTTCCTCATAAGGTCTAGGGGTGCACTGAGAAAGGATTTTTCAAAATTCACCCTCTAAGTGGGTGAAACGGGGGTCTAAAGGAGATAACTCAACGCACAGGATAAAGCCCTGGATCTAGAGATTCCGAATTTAGCAAGTAGGTTCCTTATAAGGTGTAGGGGTGCACTAAGAAAGGATTTTTCAAAATTCACCCTCTAAGGGGGTGAAACGGGGGTCCAAAGTAGTCTAGAGATTTCAAATTTGGCACGTAGATTCCATATGAAGTCTACGGGTGCACTAAGAAAGGATTTTTCAAAACTCACCCTCTAAGGGGGTGAAAATGGGGTCCAAAGTAGATATATCAACGAACAAGCCAAACCCCTGGGTCTAGAGATTTCAAATTTGGCACGTAGATTCCATATGAAGTCTACGGGTGTATTTTTCAAAAATTACCTTTTAAGGGGGTGAATCGGGGGTCCAAAGTAGATAGATCAACGCACCGGCCAAACCCCTGGGTCTAGAGATTCCAAATTTGGCAAGTAGGTTCCTTATGAGGTCTAGGGGTGCACTAAGAAAGGATTATTTAAAATTCACCCTCTAAGGGGGTGAAACGGGGGTCCAAAGTACCTATGTGTCTAAAAACTTAAAACTTCAACATAAGGTTCTTCATATAACGCAGGCATGCATTAAGAAAGGGTTCTTCGAAATGCACCCCCTGAGGAGGTGACACAGGGGGTTGAAATAAGTATTATCAACGCACAGGCCAATCCCTGGGTATAGACATTTGAAATTTTGCATAGGCATTCCTTATATAACGGAGACATCCACTAAGACAGGGTTTTGCAAAATTCATTCCTAAAGGGGTTAAAATGGGGGTGTAAATTTGTATGGGAATAATTTATAAATTTATAACTTGGCATAACTATTCTTGAAAACAAATGATGAAACTTAAGTTGAATATATTTTATAGTTCGCCTCCTGAGGGGGTGAAAGTGAGGGTTGAAAAGGGTAATATAAATGCGCAGGCCATACCTCTGGGTCTAGAATGGGTCAAAATATCAAAAAATCATAATATCAAAATGTCAAAGTATCAAAATATCAAAATGTCGAGTCGTCGAAACATCACAGCGACAAAATTTCGAAATGACAAAATGGGAAAAGGTCAATACATATGTCAAAAAGTCAACATGTCAAATCTTCTACATAACGTCTAAAATCTCCAGAAAACATCCCCTTCTTTCTCATGCCCCCTTAGTTTCTCAAGTCACGACCCTTCGATGAAACCTTTCTTCTCTAACCCTTCGATGAAACCTTTCTTCTCTAACCCTTCTAATCTCCGGTCCGCGGACAATCCCTTTCCTTCCCTTTTTGATGTCTTTTACAACTCCATAGATGGCCCCCTTCGATGCATACCTCTCGGCTCAGTTATTTTTGAGATTAATCCGCGATGAATGAACAGACTTTATTATTTAAATATTATATTTTTTATGTGTGACATTTTAAACTATCTTATTATTTATTAAATTATTGCCTGGACGATCATATTATTCTCTAAAATTTTTGTAATATTATTGTAAACTTGACATTGATAATATGAAATAAATAAATCTAATCGAATCTAATCAATTTTATGGATTATAATATGATAGTGTAACCGCTTTTTTAGTCTACGCGGGCGAAGCCGCGGGCACAAGCTTGTCTGGTTATATTAATCAATATTAATATAACCAGAGATTATATTAATATTGATTTATTCGAAATAAAGAGAAAGAAGGCACAAATATATCTTGTGAACTCTCTTGTGAACAAAAATGGATGTCCATAATACGTTACCTGTGGTCTGCCCGCTCTTCCCATCATCTGCAGGACATCTGTAATAGGCATGTCCACATATCGCTTCTGCTTGCCGTCGAAATATTCTGTTCCTTTAATGACGACCAGGTGGGCTGGGAAGTTGACGCCCCACGCCAGTGTTGCTGTGCATATGAGCACCTAAGGAAACAAGGCTTCCGTTAAAATTCTACTTACGATAACATTAAGAAACTGCAGGGACAATAATAATTTTGTTGCACGTTTTAGCATGGAGGATAAATACAATAAATACAAATAAATTTTATAGTTCAAAGTATCTGTTGAAGTAAACAAAGTTTAAAGTAAATCGTGCCAGAAAACGTCATTTAACTTCGTAAATATCTTTCCTTCAAAGAAGTTTTATATCGTCGCTTCGCGGGGTGCATGTCTGTGCTTTCCTTTATTACTAAAACCGGTTGAACTATTGGGTAATTATTTTGTACATCACACTCACATTCCAGGATGTAGAGAATATCACACACTATGTATAAGTATACATAGAGTCAGACAAATGAAAGCGTGACCTGAGAAAGCGCGGCAAATTCAAAAAATCTTCATGTGGTATCTCCACCTATAGCAGGAAAAATAGATTTAATACTTGTGTAATAAATCTTTAATAATTGACCACGCTGAATACGTCAAAAACAATTGCGACTTCAATCGCAACAACTCCAATTTTGCTATGTTTTTGTTGATTTTCACAAAAACCGCTGAATCGATTTCGATAAAATTTATATGGGACCACCTGTGAAGTATACCCTTTTAAACAAAAAAGAATTTTCCAAATCGGTTCAGGCGTCTTCGAGTAATCGGTGAACATACATAAAAAAAAGATTCCGACGAATTGAGAACCTCCTCCTTTTTTTGAAGTCGGTTAAAAACGATTGGTGTATGAATTGTGTTAAGTGGCAAAAAGCTGATATACATACACATGTACATATAAATACATACATATACAGGGTGTTAAAAAAAGTGCGTTTGAAATTTTAAGGGGTTACTCAGAATCAAGTACAGAACCCAGGAAAAATATTGAAAAAATCCGCTCTTCAATTATTTTTTCAGATTCTTATACTAAATCTAAATAGTGAATCGAGAATTTGTATGAAAAACTGCAAAAAAAATTGAAGAGCGAATTTTTTCAATATTTTTCCCGGATTCTATACTTGATTCTGAGTAACCCCTTAAAATTTCAAACGCACTTTTTTTAACACCCTGTATAGTATATAGATATAATTTATGGGCATATATAAAAAAACCGGCCAAGTGCGAGTCGGACTCGCGCACCGAGGGTTCCGTATAAATTCATAATCACATATGTCTTGAACTCTATATTTTTTTATATTTGAGTTATTGAATGAAAGGTAATTTGCGGTTTACGATTTATGACGTATTAAAAAACCGGCCAAGTGCGAGTCGGACTCGCACACTGAGGGTGCCGTATAAATTCATAATCACACATGTCTTGAACTCTATATTTTTATATTTGAGTTGATTGAATGAAAGGTAATTTGAGGTTTACGATTTATGACGTATTAAAAAAAACTACTTACTAGATCTCGTTCAAGTCAATTTACGGTGAACGTTTGCATGGTAATGTACATCATATATTTTTTCTAGTTTTATCATTCTCTTATTTTAGAAGTTACAGGGGGACACACACACACACACATTTTACAACTATGGAAGTGTCTCTCGCGCAAACTATTCGCTTTAGAAAAAAATGATATTAGAAACTTCAATATCATTTTTGAAGACCTATCCATAGATAGGTTTGATGAAAAAAAAAATTTTTGAGTTTCAGTTCTAAGTATGGGGAACCCCCAAAATTTATTGTTTTTTTTTCTATTTTTGTGTGAAAATCTTAATGCGGTTCACAGAATACATCTACTTACCAAGTTTCAACAGTATAGTTCTTATAGTTTCGGAAAAAAGTGGCTGTGACATACGGACGGACAGACAGACACAGACATGACGAATCCATAAAGGTTCCTTTTTTTGCCATTTGGCTACGGAACCCTAAAAACATACGTTTGTATTTATTCACATAACATGACCTTATTTATTTTTAGTAACATAGGAATCATAATATTACATAATATACACATTTATCACCACATATTATTCTAAGATCATGAAACATTTTATCATCGTTTTGTTATTTTTTTATGGCAGAGGTGGCAAACGAGCAGACGGATCACCTGATGGTAAGCGATTACCGCCGCCCATAGACACCCGCCCGCCCATAGAAAGTTTCTAATGAAACGCACAGTTTCGGACTGCCAACCATCTAAGTGATGGGGATGAAATTGTTGTCGCGTAGAACGATGGCGAAAAAAGGCGGTAGAGATCAATCCGAACAATTCCTCGGAGCACTCCCCATTGTACATGCGATAGAGAATGCAGAGCGAGGCTACATCTCTACGCAGTGCCAAAGAGTCAAGCCGATCTGAAATATCCTGGCAGCTGACGAGCCGCTCTCCGTTGAATGCGGTCCAAAGGGAGAAGCTGGTACTGAGGTGCCCCTGCCCAGATATGAGAACAGTATTCCATATGAGGCCGAACATGCGCCTTATAAAGTTGCAGGCGATGGGCCGCAGTGAAATACCGTCTCGATCTATTGAGCACACCAAGCTTCTTCGAGGCTAATTTAGCCTTACCCTTTAGATGGCCACGGAACTGGACTTCACTCGATATGTCGACACCAAGGATTCCGATACTAGCTGAGGCATTTAGGGGAGTGTCCTCAAAACGAGGTGATACGACAAATGGCATTTTCTTGGCAGTGAACGGGCAAACCTGTGTTAAAATGGACCAAATTAAGTCGAACCCATTCTGAGAGAAGCCTCAATTTCTGACAGAAGTTTGTTTCGGCTCTCGGTGACGTTTTCCCGAGAAATGTTGTCACGGCCGGTATAGAAGGCATCACGTGTGCTGTCATCTGCATAACAATGAATACTGCTGATTTGCAGCATATCATTGATATGCAGAAGAAACAGTGAAGGCGAAAGCGAGGGACACCAGCGTTCACAGACATAGAATCTGAGCATGCACCGTCGACTACGACCTTTATGGTTCTGTCTGCAAGAAAACTAGTGACCCATTTGCATAATTCCTCGGGAAGCCCATAAGATGGAAGTTTCGCAAGAAGTGCTTTGTGCCAGACCCGATCGAAGGCCTTCGCTATGTCCAAACTAATTGCCAATGCTTCCCCCCTTGTCTCGATTGCCTGTGCCCAACGCTGTGTCAGGTAGACAAGAAGATCACCAGCGGCCCGGCCCTTGCGGAAACCGTACTGTCGGTCACTAAGCAGCTGGCGGTCCTCTAGATACCGAAGGAGCTGGCTGTTGATAATGGACTCCATTATCTTTGAGAATAAGGAGGTTATAGCTATCGGCCTGTAGTTGAACGGATTTGAGCGGTCACCTTTTTTAGGGATCGGGTGGACTAAAGCTGTCTTCCATGAGTTTGGGACTATGCCAGAAGAGTAGGAATGCCGAAAAAGGCGCGTTAAAACTGGAGCCAACTCTGGAGCACACACCTTCAACACGACAGGAGGGATTCCATCGGGCCCACTCGACTTATGAATGTCGAGGGAAAAAAGTGCTTTACGCACTGAGCGTTGGTGGAACCGGATATCCGGCATACAGCTCTTGCACCGCGGTATGGTCGGCGGCTCGTTTCCCGCGTCATCCAATGTTGAGTTGGACGCAAAGAGTTTGCCTAGAAGATCGGCTTTCTCTTTTGCGTCGTGGGCCAACGAATCATTACCCGTGTGCAGTGGTGGAAACGATGGCGTGCCGAAGTTCCCCTGGACAGCTTAAGCCAGAGACCAGAACGCACGAGTTCCCGAAGGAAGACGCTCTAGTCTCTCGCCAATTCTGCCTATGTGCTCCGACTTCGCCCTGGCAATGTCTCTACTCAAAATGTGACTCTAAAAATTCGACCTGCAGGGATAAAAAAACACCTACATAATAAATATGAATATTAAGCCAACAACTATCAATATTAACAGTTGTACTAGTCTAGAAATGTAAACATTGTTGTTTTTCTTGGAAAACAACTTGTTACCCCTCTTGTTTTTGTCTGAATTTACTGATCATGGTATGTAGCATACTTCTCACATACTTTTAATCGTTTTGCCCATTATTAAACAAATATTTTACGTAGTTAATTTTTTTGCAAAAAACAATGACAGCCACTGACAACTTTTTACTGTTGTCATGTAAAAACTTTTCAGAAAATTCCAGGTCACGCTTTCATTTGCCAGACTCTATAAATAAAGATAAAAACCATGTCATAGAAACAAAAGAGTAACAAAAGAGAAAATAAGTCCAAACATCAGGTCTACACAACAGACATTCAAATATAAACTTAATGCAATATGTAAATACCTGTATTTTTTGATTGACGAACAGCTCCTCAACCGTGGTCCTGTCTCGCTCGTGCAGCCCGGCGTGATGGATACCGATGCCGAATGCGAGCGTCAGCTTCAAGTTGGACTCTCGTATGTTGGACAGGATCTGCTCCATTTCTGATTCTTGCATGTGCAGCCATTGCTTAGGATTTTCCTCGGCGGCTAAATACGCGATAAGGTCCAAAGCCGTTAACCTAAAATGAAATGAGGCCAAAGTTTTAAGGGAAGAACGTAAGGTTCAAAATTCTATTACAGTTCATATTGCCTATTAAAAGGTTCGAATACACGATTCAAATTTTATATTCTTTGTGAAATGAAAAGTAAGAACACAAGAGTTGGAGAGTTTGATTGATAACGGTAGGATATGTGAAAATAATTTTTCTTTTTAAACCTGATGGTAGTTGACTGCATCAACAATTATTTATGAAATATTTTTCACTAAATACAGTGTGTCCCTGGATAAAGTGAAATTCCGAAACAGGACTTACAATATCACCCAGACAGTCGCTCCGATATTCTCGTGCTACTACTGTTCTCGTTCTCGCATTGTGTTCTCGTTGATTTGTTATTAAGTTTTTGTTACATTGATGACTGTTACGTTTTCTACTGTTCGTTACGTTTGGACTGTTCCTGTTCTGCTGTTAAGTGTTGACGAAATGCCGCGATTGACAGAGTTCTCACCTCGAGAAATAGCCGACATGCATTATTATTATGGCATGTCACATGGTCGCACAACAGTCGCTCGGACTGCATACATAAATGCTTTCCCGGGCAGACATACCCTCAGCTCGAAATTTTCAAGAGATTCATAGGAGGCTCTCCAACATTGGACTTGGTTTGGCACGATGTCTTTTATTCTTTTATTGAATTCTTTTATTGTCTTTTATTCTTTTATTTATTTAGTCTTTTATTGAAACTATGTAGTTTGAAATTTCATTGCAACTGCAATACTTTATTTATGCACGCAATGAGTATGGAAACGACTATACGAAATTATGACTTGATAGTTTGCTATTGTTTTTGACATTAATAAAAAGTAACACAGATGACTAGCAGTCACGACTTGTTTCTTTTTTCTTTTGTTGTTTTTTGATTTGTTTCTTTGTTTTGTATACAGACTTGCACCCCGCTGTCCAGCGGAGCGACGATATAAAACTTATTTGGTTTTGTATGACCATAAAGAGTATTTGATTTAACCACCCTACTGCCAGGAATACCGTTCTCTCACCTCGTCTGCCGCCTGCTGGAGACGAAGACGAGCGCCGGCGAGTGCGGCGCGTGCGTCTTGATGGCCTGGAAGGTCGGCTTGTTCATGGTCATCATGCGCGGGCAGTAGTGCCGCCCCGGGTAGCCTGATATGTGCACCTGTCGCGTGATTAATAAGAGAAGTACGTGAATTTATTTAAAATGTATAGTTTGTATATTTGGCGTTTAGAAGAGAACCAGTGTACGGTAGTACGCTACTATTGTATACCTATTTTTTACTGGCAGCCGGAGAGCTTAAAACACATGAGTTGAACTCCGCTTGTATACATTTATCACAGAGTAGGTTAGGTTAAGTTTTAGTTGGACATAGCAGACTACACTGCCTCGAAGTGTCGACGGTATCTACCAAGATAAAACGCTTACTTGAGGCGCACCAGTTACAACGTAGTTTAACCAGTGTCGTTATGCCCCTAGCTCCTTGCCGTAAACACACAATATGTTAGTGATTTGAAAGACTACGTTTATAATTTTCTTCAGTTAGAAAATGATTTAGTTATTAACGTCTCCAACACAGAACCACGTTAAGAGATTAAAAAAAAAACTGGCCCAGCCTTCTCACCAAAATGGTATTTTTTATTGCAATGTAGGATCTACAAACACTTGTCGTTTTCTTTTCCCGCGACCCCTTGAGACTGGCTTCGCAACCTTGCTGGGGGTCGCGACCCACAGTTAAAAAACACTGTTTTAGATTGATAATTACGTAGTGTCATAAACTCGTCAATATGTGCGTCAACAAGATGGACTTACTTGCAGAGGCACAGGGCGCACCGAAGGGCGAAAATTGTAAAGGCCTATCTGCTTGATGTTGAGCCAGTCGGCAAGGTCGCGGGCGTTAGCCAGAGCCGTCGACAGGCCCACTATGCGTAGTTTGCGCGACGTGTGCGACTCGATGAAATTAGCTCTGCATAGGAAAAGTAGCATTAAGATATCGGGGAGTAACCATATATATATTTCATAGATGTTTGTCTGCAAATACGGACAGCCCGTAATATGGACACCACAGGCCTGTTATATACTTGCCAGAGGCAGAACACAAAGATCAGCTCATCATACGAATATTTATCACCGATTTAGAAGTTATTACACCATGTTAAGAAATGTTTATCTTGTATGAGTTACTGATTCCTATGGTATTATATTTAGTTTGCACATAAGTCTGGCTAGATTGACTGATGACGTCCAGCTTCATCAGATAAAGACATTATCCCTTGCGAGTTGTGTTGTACATTGTTTTCTTTCTTTGACGATGAGCACCACGTACAGCACATTGAACCGCAACTGCCACGATCGACTGATGCACTTCCACTTTATGGGATTCGCAAGATGAAGCAGTCGTGGAACAGTGCAGCTTGCCTCTCGATTATACAGATTAACCATAACTGGATTGACTTGGATTATTCTGTAAGCTGACATTTTTATGAATAAATAAATTGAAATAACCTGGGTTGGTCACTAGCCCCACAACCTCCACCAATTTGGACTTTGTCCCCGTGCGTGGAGTATGACCTTACCTTCCAGAGGTTTCGGAAGGGATCCGTGCCCGAGCAGTAGGGACGATATGGTTTGTTAACATTACTCGCAAGATGCAGATCGTTATGATACTTGCCTCGAGACTATCACTTCAAGCACTGGCCCACGGTCCTCGCCTAGAAGATGAATCTCGTCGATGACAATGAGGGCCACGTCACGCACGTAAGATCGCGTCTGCCACGACCTACTGATGCCGTCCCACTTTTCCGGGGTCGTCACAATGACATGCGAGCTTCGGATCGCTCGTGCGTCCGGTGTCACATCACCTTAAAATAAAATAAATTGACATCGTACTGATCTCTATCTCGCAAGGTGAAAGGAGATAAAAAAAATGGGTACTGGCAGTGAAAAAGGAGACTTTGTCTTCTCGCTATTAGCGCCAATACCGACAAAACAAAGTCTCCTTTTTCATCTGTGCTCATGATATGATTATAAGCCTCTCACTCTTACCTGTTAATTCCACAACCTTCTTCCCCAGCTTTCCTTCAAGGCGAATTTTCCAGTCTTTTATTCTCTCTTTAACGAGTGCTTTCAAGGGAGCGATATAAACCACCTGAAAGATTAAAAAGCATGCAGTACGTAGAAAAAAATAACTTATAAAATACAATAACCTCAATGTAAGAAAGCAGTTATTGTAGTTTAATTATTTTTCTAAATACTGTTGTATTGATGGTACCAAGAAGAAAGGACCTTAAAATCAGAGGGCATTTCGTTGGACCCAAGTTTTTTGTAAAGTCGACGGCATATGATATGATTATAAGCCTGGACAAATGGTGTAAAGACAATCCAATTTAGTGTATCCTCAAAGTGAACTTGAATGGACTATCATATAACATCAACACAGATATAGGCATATCAGCTATTATATATAATTATATACAGGGTTACAGGAAAAGTCGTACTGAATATTAAAAGACGTTATTATTCAGCTCATTTCCGATGGATTTGGTTCTATGATATGATGTCCGAAACTTAACCGTTATGGAGATATTGAACTTTAAAGATTTTTTGAAAAATCCTTAATTTTTTGGCTTTCTTATCGATTTTTTGGGATCAGTACTTCTAGGGTCCGTTTTTTTGTTGTAACTAGTTAGAAGGTATGTCAATTAATAAAAATGATTAACTAAAACTGAACCTACTACTAACAGCTTCAAAACACTGCTCGACAACGGTTAGAATTAATGTATTTTCAATAAGTGTATTTAAATTTGAAGCTGTCTTTTTTTTAAAAAAATGTATGGTAATAAATAAATAGTAGGTTCAGTTTTGGTTAATCATTTTTATTAATTGACATATCTTCAAACTGGTTACAACAAAAAAACGGACCCTAGAAACACTGATCCAAAAAAAATCGATAAAAAAGCCAAAAATTAAGGATTTTTTAAAAAATCTTTAGAGTTCAATATCTCCATAACGGTTAAGTTTCAGACACCATATCATAGAATCAAATCCATCAGAAATGAGCTGAATAATAATGAGCTGAATAATTTAATATTCCGTACGACTTTTCCTGTAACCCTGTATATATATATATAATTAATTATACGCTACATTCTAGAATAAGGTAAACACAATTCGTTTCTACAAATATTCGTTTTAACTTATAGGTTATAAGAACAATGTACAGCAATTATACAGCAGCAATTATACAGGATACAATTGAAATCGCGGAGCAAATTTTAACTGTGGTTTCTGTTCATGAAAATGGAAAACTTTCTCAATTAACCAATTCAATCGGAGCAAAAAAAAAACGGACTGAATTGGTTCCTTAGAGAAAGTTGTCCAGTTTCACGACTAGAAGCCACAGTTAAAATTTGTACCTGTACAATTAATTCAATATTTAATGAGAATTTACTATGCTTAATGCTTATATGTTTTATAGAAGAAAAGAAAACACATTAGCTTACTTCTCATTTATTTACTAGTAATAACCAGCTCGCGACTTTGCGAGAAGTTTGTATTGCTTCTTTCATTTTTGGGGTTAATAGGTACACGACATATATTTTAATCTATTATTCCAACTATGTGTTAAAATTATCATTTTTCGAAGGATTGGTAATGAAAAGCAAAGCGTGATTTAGGTTTTCCTAAAATACATATAACTGAACAAAATATTCTACCGACCATTTATTATCTAAAATTCTGTTAAAATACAACGGGCTCGCAAAGCTCTTTCATTTTAGCTGCAAAAGATTGAAGTTCCTGGCACACCTGAGGGTTAAGTAGTTTGTGCTTATCAATCAGTCAGTTTTATTTCTATAGATGGATACAATAGCAATGCCAGCGGGATCGGGAATTATGCGTTTGTAGATCTATGTCAAAGTTATCATCATTACTCAGTGGAATGGGAGATGGGGGAATTGGAAGGGGGGGGGGGGGTTGGGCCTCCGATACCCTCACTCACAACGCAAGCATTGCTTCACGGCGGTTTTCTGTGAGGCCGTGGTGTCACTCCGGTCGAGCCGGCCCATTCGTGCCGAAGCATGGCTCTCCCACGACTAAAGTAATATTACGTATTTGTCATTATTTTTGGCCATTAGTTAACAATTCGCTCTGATTATCCTTTATAGTTCGCATACTATCTCCTTTATGATTAGCTTAGCACTTTTTAGCTACTGAGGACATAGCTCACTGAAAATTTGGAGATTTGTAGCGTAGTGGCTAGGCCACTCGCCTCACATGAAGAGTTCGCGGGTTCGATTTCCGGTGGGGACTTACTTTGTAGGATTTGGTTTTGTTGGTGGTAGGGCATTTTATGAGCCCGCCTGGCTAGTTACCATTGTTTTATCTAAGTCTTCCTGCTAAACATTAATACAAACAACATGAATGTGTTCTGGCATGAAGATAAGATAGCTAGTTCCCCATGGGGTATTGGGGAATCTTGGTAGGCCCGCTTCCACCCTGGATATTATCATGACTCTCCATCAGGCGAGATGCTGCGAAGGGCTAACCAATTGACGATGAAAAAGTCTTAATATTTACTTAAAATTCATCATGAGCATACAAGGTGGTTCTACATTCTGATCCTTCTTTACTAGGATTCTCTGTAGTGTGAAATAGATTATATACGTATAGGTCAATACATACGTTTGCAAATTCGCTATAAGTAAACTATATTCATAATGTCAAATGCTATTTTAAGACTTCGTAATTATTTATTTGCAGTAAATTAAATTATGCAAAACAAAATAAAATTAACACACTCAGCTGCGCAGAAATCAGTAGCATAAGAACACCCTCAAAGTTTTAATAATAATTTCGCATAATGCATAGGGATTTACAAGTGTAATGTTGTGATAGTTCAGCAGTTTTTTTTATGCACAATGGAAGACAAACTTATAGTGGTACATATAAATGTTTCAAATATTGATTAATAACTATCAGTATTATTTTAGCATACCAAGAGTCACAACTTTAATTTAACTATTATTAATCTTTATAATTTTGTCGCTTATGCAAATAATCAATATTAATTATTTATGTATTAACGCATTGGCTTTTGACTAATGAATAACCTATAATGTACAGCATAATATTTTAATTATTTTTATTAATTAAAGTACATACCTTGCACCCAGGGTACTGGTTGAACGCTCTGAACATGGCCACCTCAGCCACGACCGTCTTCCCCGCGCCGGTGGGCGCTCCGAGCAACACGTTGTTGTCGGTGTGGTAAAGGCAGTGGAATATCTGCGTCTGGATCGGGTTGAAATTTGTGAACGAGTACAGTCGCTCATACTCAGGATTGTTCAGAACTTTTAGAGGCAGTGGCTTCAGGTACAAAAGATCTGAAATATAAGTGTAGCAATATAAGGCAATCCCTCCATTAGAAAAATTCATATTGAAATTCTTGCACGTAATGCAGACAAGTCCCTGCTTAATAACACGTCTAGAAGCAACTAACTTTAAATATTGAAAACATATGTATGATTTACTACTTACTGGTATGCGGAGGATGTGTTTCTGGGAGTATTAAATGTTGGAATGTCAAAGGCAGAACACTTTCAGAGCCTAGCCACCTGAAAATAATATAGTGTATTAATACCCAGAATATACAATAAAAGGTCTTAACAAATGTACTGACACTTTTAAGATTGGGATTTCTATCCATGCCTTTGAACCATATTCAATTCGCTAAGAAACCTTTGGACTCGGAGTTGACCAAAAAGCCGATTCGTTTCTTAAGTTCTTTTTTGAGTAGCAATAAAATGTTTCCTTAGGGAAAACTATTTGGAATTATAACGAACACTAAATACATTAGTATCAGAACCGTTGCATGTCCAATTATGTGCTCTTACCTTTCTGATGTAGCCCTGATGTAATATTGAGGTGGTAAGGGTTCCATGATAGGGATTGTCATTACCAGTTCTTGTGGCTCCTTTGCCATTACCTTAAAAATAATAAAAATACAATGCAAACTATTAACATGAAAGCATGTAATTTAATAATTTATAAAGAAATGAACAAGCGTAAAATTACCTGCTTTTTAGTAATCAGAAAATACTCATGGTAGTACATGATATCATTTTCAGGATCCTCTATCCAGACCCAGAATGCTTCTGGGGCTTTCCCGTGATATTTATCATTCCACCTGAAATTAAAATGGTGCAGTACTGAATATTCAAAAGATCATAGTTAACAGCCCAAGTAATTCGGATATCTCAAAATAAATAAAAAGATTATAAATACCTGAAGTTAGGAATTATAGTTAGTCGTATCCTAAGTACTGTCCTCGTTATAGGATAAAAGCTCGCTTCCATCTCCAAGAGGGGGAATTCATCGGCGCACTTCTTTAAATGTCTCGCAGCTTTGGGATTTCTTATAAGATCCCCTGCAAACATTAGTTAAATTATAATCGAATAGTTTAACTGAAGATCCATTTTATGGTAAGCTGTATTTGATGAAACACTGTGGTAGCTAGGTGTGTGTGGTGTGGTGGTGTATTTCTTTAAAGCTTAAATGAAAAACGTAAAGTTCTTAGGTATTTTACAAGGTGATGTCGATATTTTTGATACTGCAGTACACACCTAGCTCTCTGTAGTCCATTTCTCTTATTTGGTCAGGCTTCAGCATGGGATATTCGATGTGTTTCAGGACTTCGATGGGGAAACAGTTGAACTGCCGCATGTCACTGTAGAAGTCCCACAGTTGGAGTTCGAGCATTTTCGCCATTTTGAGGTACATTCCCGCCATGTAGGCGTTGTTTTTGCGCAGGGTGATTTCGAACAGAGCTCGCACTATACGGACGGCATTCTGAATAGAACAATTATATAATTGTAGGAAACTTTTTGTGTCTGTATTATATTAAATAAAAAATGAAAAATCTTTATATGGTTTATATTTTCCTATTTTATCTTGTGCAATAAAGTGTTTTCATTCAATAATTCATTCTTTTTAATTAAAGAATAAATACGAGTATTGTATGTGGACCAGGATCACTTAGGAATTAATGCCAGAATGTCGTCAAAGCCAAGGCAGGCAAAGGAAACGAATGGACGAATATTATCGTCATCATAATGAGTGGCAGTGTTAGGTCAAATCTGGCCAATGATAGTGTGAAAACTTAGAGAAAATCAACAAACAGTGCAATAAATGTAACACTTCTGTTTATTGATTAAAAATCGTATTACCTGACTAATATAGTTGAGATCGGACTGTAGCGAGGAGGCGTGGACTCGTCCCCGCGAGAGATACACCTGCAGTAGAACATTCACTTTCCAGTAAACGTCTTCATAGTCTTTCAATATTTTCAACTCACAGTACTCCTTTTTGAGATTGTGTAATTCTATCAGCTCTTCTTTTCTCACCTGAAAAGGATATTAAGGCTATAAAGATACGTAAAAAGCATTCATAAACACCCACTAGTCAAAGGCATCAAGATGCTATACCTATTTACATACCTATTTTATTATTGCACTATAGTGATGATAGTATTTTTTGGTAAAACATTTATTACTCGCCTTGCATTTTCTTGTATCCCACTATTATTTTTTATGGGGAAGATTTTTAACTGTACGATCAGCCAATATACTTACTTTGAGTTGTTGGAAATCTGAGCAGCGTGTAAGCATTTCCAATATGTCTCCCTGAGTCATGGACTTACGAACCATCTTGTTGAATACTTTCATTGTTTCGCACGTGATGTAGTAATGACTAGCAGAGCGGCCCAAATCTATTAACATGTAATAACGTTATTTTTTTTAAATTCTTAGCGAAATGTTTGATGCTACGAAACTAGGACAGGTGAATATAGGTGTCGACTGGATTTTGCTGGATACATTCAGAGGCTTATTGCAAGCATTCAGATCATTAGTCCATCTGGTAAGGAGCTATCTGAACTCCCTTCCTCACTGGATATGGGTTCTGCTAGCTACGTATATTATCACCGGTAGGGCACACATTTTTTTTTATTCAATCACTTTTAACCCTGTAACTTTTTTAACGTGAGACAAAATTTAAAAGGTAGAACTAAAAGTCAATGAAGTTATACCAGTGATGTCGAGATCGCCTGTTCGTTCGTTGTAACGAATCATCTGTGTGTTATCCAGCTCCATAGCGGCAGCTACGATGAGTTCCCTTCGTTTTGTTTCCAGCATTGGTTCATCTCTTACGTCATTGTAGGTTAAACCGTACACCTGTTATATTAAGACCAATATTATAGAAATAATCATTATAAAAGTAAGTATACAGAATATTTAATTTAGTATTTTACCATAGGATTTATCCGCATTCTCACGAAGAGATAGGTGTAACTTAACCATTCAACCGCCTCATCTATATTAGTTACAGTTCCCAGTGCGACCTGTTAAAAAAAAAAAGTTTGTGAAAATGGACGGAACTTGTATAATGAAGTAAACGGTAGCTAGCATTATATTTTACCTCGGCATTCAAATTGTCGGCGAGCAAGTTGATGAAGTTGCTCTCGATAGGGAACTGGTTGGTCATGGAGCGCAGATAGTGGGTTAGTTTGTCGTGAGTGGTGATGATGATGCCGGTACCCGAGGTGTCGAACTGCGGCCGCCCGGCACGGCCGAAGATTTGCAGCACATCTAGTATGCTCAGATCGACGTAAGAACCTTTTCTTTCGTCGTATATTTCTGTGCCCTGTATGGAAAATGTTGATCAAAATCGATACCATGATGCTCAGATTCAATTAATTCGATTCAAGAATTCAATTTACCTTTATAATGACTGCATGAGCTGGTAAGTTGACTCCCCACGCTAATGTAGCTGTGCATACCAAAACTCTGATGTAGCCTTCGGCGAAATATTTTTCCACCATATTTCTAAAATTACAACAACACATATATTATTTTACCTAGCGTTATGCGATTGATAACGTTAAAATAAACATTGTAATTTTTCGTACCTGTCGCTTCTAAGCATACCAGCATGATGGCAAGCGAACCCACACGCAAACAACTCCGACAAAATCTTGTTGGGGCTACTGCCGATTGACTTCTTAGCTTTCAAGAATCCTGCTGAATCTTCTGGTTCGAAATGTTTTAGGTGACCCTTCTTCTGTGCGAGCTCTTTTAGTATCATGGCGGTTTGGTGTGTCGCATTGCGGGCGTGCACAAATACCATCACCTGATGCCCTTTCTGTACCATTTCCACTGCTTTATCGTAGCATACCTCATTCATTAATTGCATCTAAAAATAATTCAGATAAAAAAATACATGAAAAATTCTGTCAGATCACCAAATTCAAGTATAAACTCAATTTGTACCTGACGTAGATGTACACCGCCACCGCTTCCGACTGCTTTCACGCCGATAAACTGTTGCTCAAGAGGCACTGGGCGGAATCGAGAATCGAAGAAAAACAGGCCTATGTTGGGGTTCACTCGTAAAAACCTAAAACGGTAACAAATAACTTAACTGACAACATCAAGATATTTCTATTTTTAGATAGTTATGTACATACAATGGTAGTTTACAAAGTTACAACCCATATCGTCCACTTGCTACCTACGAGGCCTACAAGGCCTCCGATATAACGACTGCCATCTATTGATACCAACCGGCATCAAGCGAAGCACGAAAACGGTCGAAATAAATGCCACTAACAATCACACCCATCCAGACTACGACCGTGTCCGTGGTCAATTAACCTGCATGATCGACGCGATCTCTCAAGCTGCATTAAACCAGTTACAGAAAATTGTTTTACCACTTCGGTAATTTACAGAAAATTATTTGGTTATGGGTTTGTTGGGTTTACCTAGCAACGTCGAGATAATTAGGCAGCGTAGCGGAGAGCCCCACGATGCGGATCATGTTCTGCGTGGACTCGACCTGGCGCAAAGTGCGCGCCACGATCGCCTCCACGATGGGCCCGCGGTCGCCGTGCAACAGGTGCACCTCGTCTATGATTAGCAGCTTCACGATCGCGGCCAGGTCTATGTCGGCTGTGGACCAATATTGCCGATAACGATTGTTGACTTTTGATACTCGTATGAAATAAACATTAAAAATACAAGAGGATTGCACAAAATAAAATATTTACTTTTTCCTCATTATCCAAAAAAAGAGGCTTCAAAGTATTTCGAGGTTCCAAAGTTTTCATGGCATGAACAGAGGCCGTGACTTTTTTTGAAGTTGTTACTTTCGTAGCCAACCGATTCAGATCCGTAAGCAATGGATGTCCGAGGTGAGCTTTGTCTTGTTACAAATCCTTAACATTGTTTGGTTTTAATTTTTTATTCATTAAATAACAATAACGTAACAAAACAATGCTTATACAATGCCGGTGCAGCAAAATCCATAAGAGTTTATCCGTGCACTGAAGAACAAGAACCGTTCAATGCACGGAAGCCAATTTTGAATTGATTCGAAAGTACATAAGCTCTATGCTGAAACTTACTGGCTCCTTTCCTGGTGACGACATCCCACTTCTCGGGTGTGGTGACTATCATCTGTGTCTGCTGAACCTCTGTTTTGCTGAGCTTCATGTCTCCTGTGAGCTCGCGCACCGTGATTCCGAGCCCTTGCAGCCGCTTGCCGAAGCTGGCTGTCATCTCTGAAGCCAGAGCCTTCATTGGTGCTATGTAGATAATCTGGTGAAAATGGGCTTTAAAATTATTACGTGTTTCAAAGAAATATAAATAGAACAATTAATTTGAAAGCGTCAACTTGATCTTCCTAACAAACCATGAGCTTCTAGAAATTAACGTTCAATATGGACTGTTTTAAGTGTTGAAAGAAGTGAGAGGTAACACCTGGAAATTTGTTTACTGAACAGTCAGTCTGTCATGTCTAGTGTACTTGTGCTACACGATAAGTAATACAATTGCGTCCGTCAAACAAAAAAGGAGGTGGAATGATATGAAACCTACTACCAAACCTATAGAAAGTAGCTATGTATGTGTAGTCCCGTGAACCTAAAAGTATATAAAAGTATATAGTAAGGTCCGACCGAACCTGGATTTTTGGTCTCGGCCGAGACCGAGAAAAAATATTGCTCGGCCGAGACAGAGACTTGATTAAGTATTAAAAATATAAGAAATAAAGATGTTTAGTAAAAATCAAAATTAAATAAAGTTATCATATGTATTTTCGGCGTTAAAATTTGCCACCTTTCATCGTACAACTGCCCAGCGTTACTGAAAAGTTCTCTGTCAATATTGGTAGGTGTCGCAGACTAAAACTTGTGCCGCGCAGAATAAAATTTCCAACTTCACCGAATCATCAACGTCGCGAACACTGTCTCGGCCAAGCCGAGAATCTCGACGTTTCTTTGCCGAGACCGAGCCGACCGTTTTTTAGCCAAGAAAGACTGGTGCCGAAAGCGAGTTCTCGTGAGTCAGTCAGAGTAGCCGTGCCATCTAGTACTAGTTGCAGTAATAGCGTCACGTTGTTTATATGGGGAGACCTATTATGGCTTCAAGTGGACATCTTACGGCTGCTAAATATACTAGAAAATTAATAGAATTCATACCTTAAATTTATTCTTTTGGATGACGTCATTTTCTATGTGCTGTTTGATTTGGTGTACGACGGTTAGGAGGGCTATGTTGGTTTTTCCGGCTCCAGTCGGCGCACAAATGAGCAGGTTTTCATTGGTGTTGTACGCCGTTTGAAACACCACCGACTGTATCCTGTTAAGCTCCTTTATGTTTTCGAAAGCCATTTGCCCAATCTAAAAATAAAATAAAAACGAACGTACATGTATAGGTACAAGTTTTTTCAAATAAAGTTTTGTGTTGACATATAATTATTTGGATAAATACCTCATCCAAATCAGATATCGGCACTCGTTTGTTACCAACAGGTAGAGGCGCTGGCTCATTTTTGGGTATGATAACTTCTTCATATTCTTTATTGTCTTTTCTGACAGCATTTTCAGGGAGTAGAAGGGTTCTCCCAGATATAAATCCTAAAAGTATATATATTTATTAACATTAAAGCTTCAGAAAAAGGTCTGTTACTGTTAATTGTAAAGAAATTTCAATTACAAATGTGTATAGGATACAACTTCTTGTAGAGAGAGCCTTAAACTGATATAGGTTACTTTCCTGTAGAAATAATTGCGCTTCAAGGTTAGTAGTTCAAAGTATCGATATATCCTTATTCGCGTTTCCTACATAATATGTTGTCATAATCTTACTATCTACCTACTAGCGCTTATTATTATTAAGCATGTAGCTATTTACGATATTAACGATTTATTGTGCAACTATTATCGAGCCCAATACGCTGTTGACTCATCTCTACTACACGAGAACAGCGACGCGATTCTGGCAAAATACGATCTGTTTTTGTTCCATATTATGTCGGGCCAGTGTACCAGCTGCAGCCGACACTTTTACTGTAAACAGTTAATGCTGTAACGAATGTTGTTTCCGTTTTATCTAAGATGTCACCATTCTATCAGCCGGAAGACGTCAATTGTTGAACGTAGGCCCCCCATAGACTTTTACTTGGCAGGGAAGCCACATATATCCTGACTAGACGCGGCCGCCACTTGGGAACCTTATTTCCCTATCGGTTACCGATTCTGCGATCTATGGAATTCAATGGGTTAGTTGTCTAAGTTATAAATAGTGACTTAATTAGGTGTAGTTTCTGACATACCAGAAGAATTTTTTGCATTGATAGAGGAGTCGAAAACATTTGGATATTGCACTTTGGTCTGTGCAAAGGATATTCTCTGCAGAATTGGGTCAACATTCTCTGACCTTGATGTCGAAAATGGAACAACTGGTCTTGACAGCTCTGCTAATCTATAAAAAATGCGTTAATCAACAGTGATATAGGTTTATGAGCTAGAGAAAAACTTACTGAGGCATGATCAAAAGTACACCGCATGGAATGTATGAAAAAAAAACATCTGTGAATTTTAATAAAAAAATACATAAGTGTAACTGTTTTTCAAAAATGTTAAATAATTAGTAAACCACAGTGCATTTAATTGGCCTCTTTAAAAAATCATGTAAGAAGGTATTTTTATCTTCCCATACAGTAAGGTAGGTCATGTTCCACTCACGAGCGTCAAGTCTCGATTGGTCGAACTTATGGGATTAGTGGCCCAGTGTTAGCAATTACCAGGCGCCTACAAGGCTTGGCTTAATGACTGACATGCAACCGGCACCACCGGCTAAATAACTCCATCTAGGGTATGACCGTATCTGTAGTGAGTTAACCTGCGTGATCGATGCGACCACGCAAGACGCCTAAGCCATGACCGCATAAAAACCTGTTGAACTTACCTCCTAGCTCTCATCTGAGCTATATTGATCTCCTGGTCCTCGTCATCTTCAGTGTCATTTTTCCTGTAACCCCGGTTCTTTTTCTCCTCTCGTCGAGCTAGTTTAGCTAGCATCTTCTCCTGCTCAGACTGCACTGACACTTGACACAGATATTGAGGCATTTTCTTTTCAGTTGCCTTTGCTAAAAATTATCAAGCTTAGTAACAATCACAATTTTAGGGTAACTTAAACCATTGGCCGCAACACTATTCTTTGACAAACCGTGCCCCCAGCGCCAATGTCGGCTCGAGCAGACAAAAATGTATGAAAATCTCAAATCCTGTGGCACGGAAACCGGTTGTCGATGTCGGCCCTAACCGACTGTGGCGCTCAAAGCGTTAATTACAGTTATTAAAATTAAAATGTACACTAATGTATTTTATTTTATTGTAATATGGATTTCTGCGAATGTGTTTCTACACAGTATAGCAGCTGCTGGGGAAGAGCTGTCCTAAATCCACTCCTCCTATTCTAAAATAATTCTTGACTCTTATTAGACTAATGTTCAAAGAAATTTAAATTCAGAAATTTTGTGTAGTTTGTAATCACAGATTACAGATTCCAATGCAGCTAACCTCTACTTATGCAAAGTGCATGAAGGTCGCATTTCACGTGTCTATATGTTTGTTTTATAATTAGTGTATCCCCGTAAGTGACTGTGACTAATGAGAAGCGTGACACAAGGCTACAACTGTATTATCCTTGGGATACTTTGTAAAATTAAGCAAATTAACATACAAATACAAACATACCTTGTGTGTTAAATACAAAAGATTTTTTTTCATATAGATAGGATTAGAAAAATGTTCTTCCATATCTATATCTAAACTAAACTCTTAAAATAATTTCCAATTTGTAGGATACTTACTTTCAGGTAATAATTGTGGTTGAGGCTGGTTTGTCAGAGATTCAATAATTTCTTTCCTATGAATCAATAAATTTTGGATAAATTCAATTTTATCAAACCCCAGTAAGTCAAATAGCTCATTTTGCATGTCATCATTACTTCTGGGTGAATGTAGAAAATTCAATATGGATTGTAATATTTCACAGCAGTTGCTTCCAAATAATTGTTTCGATGTAGTTTCTAGCCAGTCCTTACCAAACTAAAACAAAATACGCTTAGCACATCATTTAGTAACTATTGCACATATTTACATACAATATTTTTCAATACACACCTGTGATTTTGGTTCTTGTGAAGATAATTTTGGGGTTGGTTTTTTTTCTTTGATAAGGTAATCATCAGTACATTTCATTGAGATCTCTTTTACAAATGCGCCTTCACTTGCTGGTTTTTTGTTCAATTTTGCTAAAGGCATTTTATTTCGTTTGTATGGGGCATAGTTATACTGTATATGCTCTCCCCATAAAATATAATTTTCCACTTTAGCCTCATTTTTTTCTTGTTTAATGTATTCTATTGTATTCTCTGATACATTATTAGCTATTGTCTGAACTATCTGTAATTGAAAACATTATTTTCTTATTCTTATAAGATTCAAAATCAGAAATATAAATATCAATACTTTTTATTTACTATTCGCCCAAATAGTGTTGTTTACTATATTAATACACTACAATATGTCACCAGATGTCAAAGGCTGCTGTCTCAACACCAAAATCTGTTGACACAGCATGAATGTGAATACTGACAAGTACCAATATTAAATTTCTTGATTTTGTTTGAATGACTAACTCTATTTGGATGAATAGAACCTCAATAAAAGTTGAGCACCAAATACCTCACAAATTTTTCTAGCTGTGGCCGACAGCACAGAGCCAAACAACTGTCTCAGCTGGGACAAATGTGATTCCAACAACTGGCTCTGATCAATGAACATCCTGAGAGCCAGCACCGTGGCATCCTCCACAACATCTTCCGACTGCTCACCCGTCAACAGCTTGCACGCTTCCTTTAGTCTTTCCACTGACTTGATTACATCTTGATGATTATACTCGTTTTCTTTAATATATGTACAAATGCTGCTCAGTGATTTGTAACTGAAAATATAGTTGTGTTTAATAAATCCAGCATTTACTCTACTGTAAGATTTAGAGTTAGGTAGTATTATCCGCCACCAAGGGTACACAGTGAGCTTATTTCGGAACATTTTGTAGGTTACTGCTTTTATAAGGCTTATTTAAAATTAAATAGTACTTGTTACCTTTCTTTAAAATTTTCCCTCAAGATGGGACGGCCAGGCTGTGGTTTCAAAAGTCTCGGCTTGTCGAGCTGCGTGTGTGCCCTAAGGGCTCTCGTTATACGAGGCAGCTCCAGCATTGTCTTTACAGCCTATAGTATTTTTTTTTACTTATTTGACTTCACTTTTACTTTCCAGAGGTCAAAATAAATTGCAAACAAAGTCCCGTACGACAGACCATCTCTGTGTGTAAAAGTGAAACGTGAACCAGTGTTGCCGGCAGTCAAACATAAAAAAACTGAAATCTTATAATAGGGATTTTTTCACGGGTTTCTCTAAACTCAACTAGATGGCGCTGATCAACATTGGAAAAAAGAAAATCTCTTAAAAATCGTCAAAACTGGCTGATATAACCGACTGATATCCTAATAATGATGATTAGCTTTCGAGGATTACTTTTCATTGAATATTTTTTTGCATTTTGATCCAAAAACACTTTTCATAATTTTTGATGCACAAAGCTTATCAGTATTCTTTTTGTATGTCTAATAAAAATTCTAACATGATACCGGGTTATAAATTGCATTTTAATCATAAGAATGTATTAAAATCAATTTATTTTTAGTTCCGAACTAAGAAGAAATTACATATAACAGAGAAACCAGAACGCACCCAGGTTATCCATACTTGCCCAAGTTGGAAACTTATCGTTTCTGTTAATTCAATTAATAAGAATCTATGTTTAGGTGGCTTTTTATATGTTTTTAACAATACTAAATCTATTTTGCTACCGTAAATTCTACGCTGTTTTTAAAAATATATTGCCAAAGTTTAGAAACACCATCTATTGAGACACTTATGAACGATGTGACATACGTCATCTGAAAACTTCCTATTACCGGCACTTTTAGAGTTATTTTTGTTAAAGTACTTTTTTTACTCGTTCATACTCAACTTTTTGAATTAATGTCAAATTTGTGACAAAAGCGGCCCCCCTGTCAATGTCATCCACACGCTAAAAGATCATAGTCAGACTATAACAATGGTACCAGCTTATAATAAATTTAATAAAGTTGGGTAAAATACCTGCACTGGCAATCCTGACGTGACGGAAGTAGGGGGTGGCTCAAAAGGACTCTGACTCCAGAGCCGTAAAAACATAAAAAAAAAAAAAAGGAAGTAGGGGGGCCCAGTAATGTATAACCCGATTATACGCGGCCTTATATGTACATCCCGATAATGCACAGCCAACATCTAGACAATTTTCAAAATCACATTTGATTGTTTTTGCTTTTATTTATTATCGATACTGATACTGAACTCTTTAGACGCTTTAAGTACCTATGTTGCGTTTTTCTTTTATCTGAGGTTTATAGGGGAATCGTTCGTGTATCAGTGAGCGATGGACGGGACTTTCCCGACGACGCGACGTCGACTAGACTTTACTGGAGAGGTGTTGATGGAGATTAAAAACATTGTGTGACCAGTGTGTTTGTTTGTTTGTTCTACTTTTACGCCGAAACTACTTAACGGATTCGGATGAAATTTAGCAGGTGGATAGATGAAGTACTTGGCTAACACATAGGGTACTTTTTATCCCGGAAAACTCGAGGGTTGTCGGAGGAATGGCTAAAAACTGAAAATTATACTATGCCACTAGGTGGCGCTGCCTTAACATAATATTTCTATGTGAACCCAATTCTGAAGTCTACACAGACAAAGTCACGTCACGGGTGGACGCTAGTAGATAATAATTTAGACGCTATGAAGGAGCATTTAATAAGAACCGTTTTTTCCATCATTTTTACTTTTCCGGAGCGTTTAGCTGGAAAACGGTTGGGAATATGGAAAAAGTGTATTAAAAATACATAGTTTTTCCATACGGCGCATTGTTTTTGAGGTAAGTATTAGCGATAAACTCAAAAGTGGGACCTTTATGTCCTCCCCCCACTCCGGCTCACTCCCTAGAGAGGGGGACTTTTAGTATGTTCACTTCCTAAGCACCCTGATCACGTTTTTGAAGAAATCGCTTAGGTTCTTGCTCACGCACTCTACAACTTCTTTATTGACTGGATTAAGTTTTTATGATTTATAGATGCGTTAGAGATTTTGTTCTGAAAGTTTGCGATTTTTGATACCTTAGGCCTTAGAGTAGGTAGAAAACATTTGGCATCTGCTTGTGCAGTAATTTCGGCTCTGTTCAGACTTTTCTTTCATACATTACGGACAATTTTGCATGGAGTGTCCATCCAATCATTTTTATGCGATTATAACATAATTGAAAAACAAAAGTCGAGTAGATATGATAAGGAGAAGCTCAAGTTAAACGGGTCCTGCACCTATTGGTTAGACCTCACAGTACTTATAAGGATATTATACAGTATGGACACTCCCTGTCGCTCTCTGAAGGCTATGTGACTTACAAGTGACCGTTGTCAAGATATTGGCAAACCAAAAACAATTTTATTTTTACAAGGAGAGAGGTAATGGCTTCCAACGCTATAAAGCCTTGTCTCGTGTATACAGTAGTTACTTAATTAAAAATATCTATTGTAAAAGTCTGTCGTTTATGGGGTAAGTAATAGAATCTATAAATACAATAAACTTATAACACCCCTCTTTTTGCGTCGGGGGTTAAAAAAGATATCATTTAGAAGATATACAAACCAAACATATAATTTTATTAAATATATCGATTGTCAGATATAATAAACTCTAGATATAATTTTAAAAAGAATAATTTCATAAGGTATAATAAACGCTGTATATAATAAACATACAATATAACAATCATATGATATAAGACTCATTTAACCTACTTATAACATAACATATAACATATCTTAGATATAAAAGCAAAAAAAGATATAACAGTGGAGATGACAAAACTGAATTGACAAAATATTGAACCGTAAGTCGGAATATACAGAATGCGAGTTTTTAATAGCTTTGGCCTCTGACTTGAGTTTGAAAAATAATTATTTTTTTAATTAAATGTTAAAACTCAAACTCAATTTTTTATTTATTTATGTAGCTGCTTAACACATGCTTTTAAATCGTCATTTTTTTCTACCTAGTACACGTACACTCAGCGTTACGGGTAGTGTAAAATGTTGTTTTCTTGTTAATATTATATATCACTAATGTGAACTCTTTATAAAATATATTTTATATATTAAATTAATTGAATTTTATTTGTCAAGTATAAAACACCAGATGCAAGCAAGCACGTAAGCAAGCATGCAAGCAAACATGCAAGCATGAAAGCAAGTAAGCATGAAGGCAGGCAAGCAAACATGCAAGCAAGCAGTCGATCTGTGGTTATTTTATCAATCAAACCTAACACTTCGAACCTAAATTATCCGAGTCGGGGTGCTCCGAATTCCCGAGCTCGCTTCGCTCGCTCCCACATCCTATTTAGAATCCGTGAGAATTTTGTATGTATTCGAAATAGTAGAATTTTCATAAAAAAGCCAGTAGAAAATAAAACCCTAGTAATTTCTCTGCTCACTCGGAGCATTATATCTAAAGTTATTATATCTTATGAATATTATATCTCGAGAATGTTATATGATAATAATGATATGTATTATAAATGTTATATCAAACGATTTTATATAATGTAATCGTTAGAGCTTATAATTGTTATATTCAACAAAATTATATCATCTGTTGGTATATCTCGTGATAATTAAAGCATTTGAGCGTTATTGAAATGAAAATATATATCCCGTTTTTATATAAAATGAGACGCACCCATCAAAAAGAAGTGTAACTTACGACAAAGCGGTATGAAAATGAAAATATTTTATTCGAAGTAGGTAGCAGTGTACACTTTTCGAACGTCATTCTTTTATCTACCTAATACGAGGTTCCTATCACTCGGAACCCGCCGTTTCGGGAAGTGTTTGCGGAGTGAGAAGAAACGACCAAGAAGCCTTAGCTTAAGTAGCCCTAGTACTCTAGTACTCATATACACATTAACACGTGTACAGACACGAAGAATTGTCTTTCTATGTAATATTTTTATGAAGTGTCCAGGATTTGTTTAGAACTGTATATCTTAAAGCCCAGAACAGATATTTACATATCCACGCCAATGTTTTTCGATTGTGGGAAAGCGGAAGTAGTTCAGTTCGGCTTGCGTCGCTATTTTATTAACGATTGACCCCCGATCGATTGTACTTATACAGAAAGATTCAGGTATTGGAATTCTAATCCAGAATCGAATATTAAAGCTACCTTTTGAATATATCGTTTTTCGTTCAGTACGGTGAGTAATGAACTAATCACGTAGAAGGTTTTATTTGAGTTTGCTACACGTACATTGCCATTTAATATTATTTGGGTAAAAGGGGGATAGGACTAAAGGTGGATTTAGGATCACGACAACCTGTATTGTGCCTCTATTACAATATATTATTTCCTAATGAACTGTAGGATGCACTTAGGGTCGACATCCCTGACCTCTGGAGGTCCATTCTGGAGTCCAGGAAACCATTGGTCCACCAGATCGGCTTCTGGCTTGGAAAGTATGTGAAAAGGAGTTTCTTCTTTCTTGAGGCAGAATCGGCATCCATCCGTATCGGCAAGCTTCATTTGAATAAGGTTTTATTAAGCCTGCAGTGGTCAGTTATAGTTCTGATAAAAGCTTGTAAGAATCCTAAGTCCATTCCTATCCTATGGAGTCGTAGTCGATAAACCAGAAATAAGCGTTAAAGTTTAGTATACAGGCTGACTTTATAGCAGTGGCGTAGCGTGGGTTTTCGCCGCCCGGGGCCCATCGAAAATTTGCCGCCCCTTTCTATTTTCATCATTAGGTAGTAAAAAAAACAATAAAACAGCCAAATTCTGTAATCAATAAAAAAATTACTCTTCGTGTTTGTTAAAGCTATATCTTTTATACAGGGTGTAACAGAAGTGTGTGACAACACTTCAAGGTTGGCTTTTACCCATCAAACTGAACAACTTTTGTTCTACAACTTTGTTGAAATCGCAAATTTTTTTTTTGGACTTTTCATACAAATCGATCAGCTGGCGAACCAAGTTTGTATGAAAAGTCCAAAAAAATTTTTGCGATTTCAACAAAGTTGTAGAACAAAAGTTGTTCAGTTTGATGGGTAAAAGCCAACCTTGCAGTATTGTCACACACTTCTGTTACACCCTGTACAATCGATGTGTTTGTCATGTTCGATTGCTAATTGCTAATATAGCTAAATTGGAAATCCGTAATACTAACTATACCCCGCCGCACATCGAACCTGCAACCTCCTGATGTGAAGCGAGCGCATTATATACTTCCGTGGGCGAGCGGGCACGAACATATGCATTTTTTTTAGATATCTAAGAATATTATGTTAAACCAACAAAAACCCTTTTACTTGGAGCGCTCAGCGCCATTTCAACCTACCAGGGTGCTTGGCGCCCCCACAAGCTCGATGCCCTGTGTGTGCACGGGTGGCACGACCCAAATTCCGGCCCTGTGCAAAATAGTAACTGCGCTGTTGCTGACTTGCTGTATGTACGGGTTTCATTCTTCATACGATAACATTTGTTTTCATGATTGTAAATAGTATTGAAACAAGTACAAATTCACCCTAAACGTGACACTTAAGAGGCGAAATTTTTAAAAATATCAGACTTTTTCCCTATTTTCGGAAAAAACCAGTCGTTTTTTAAAATTAACTTTAGCCTATCCGGTGCGATGTTAGACTAGGTATCTACCATTGCAATTTGATTCACCCATTCTGTGACACCTGTATAACTTTGAATATTTTTTATCATATATTTCGATTGCTTAAGCTGTCCTCCGGACATGCCTCAACCTTAGGTTATTTTTAATTAACGTAGACAAGCTTCTTTCAAAACTGGCATTGCTAATGGCAGCAGCTGTTAAAAATATTCTTAACATTATGATAATATTTGGTAAACCCTCTTCAAGTATATCATATATTTTAGTAACCCCGTGAGCCAGATATAATTATGTAGCTCTTTTTTAAAGTCCGGATCTGTTGCAGCTACAAAAGTACGACGACGACGTAGGTACACGCTCAAGTTTGAAATCTTTTCTATTAATATCTTGAGGAGCGTGAATCTAAGGGCTCGTTCATGGAGCGGTCAAATCAAACATATGGTAATCTATGAGAACATTCATGAGCGCGCGTTGACGCTTCTATGTAGAAGCGTGAAGCGTTCATGTGAACGCTCTCATAGATTACCATATGTTCGATTTGACCGCGCGACGCGCCGCCTGACACGCCGCATAACGCGCCGTGTTTCCATAAACGAGGCCTAAGTGCAGTTCATCGACGCCTAATAACACTAGGTAAAAATGCGGCGCTCGCCGCCCCTATCCATGTGCCGCCCGCCGCCCCTGTCCATGTGCCGCCCGGGGCCATGGCCCCCCGGACCCCCCCCCCACACCTCGCCACTGCTTTATAGATTCATGAAACTGAACAACTTTCCTTATGTAACCTATACTATACTTAGTAGTACAATCGAAAGGATAGATAGATAGATAGATAACTCGTAAGGACTACCAGAGTTGCATATTATAGCGAAGGGCGGATTAGCGGAATGATGACTGATCATCCTTTGATTGACGAATGTATTTGTTATTGTATACAAAGCCATGAGCGTCACCGTCAGGACAATTTTCAACGAGATGCAGGAGTGCAGATGCAAAAGCTCGCACGGTTACTTGTTTAAGCGTGTCGGAACTCGGAACGCATCTTTGCTGGATGACCGGCGGCGACGTCTAGGCTCCGGGCTCCGGGCGGAGACTATGCCGTGAGCAACTTTTTTTGCTTAAGTACATTTCATTCACGGAGGGGCAGGAGAGTGCAAGTGAACCCTCACTTAACACATAAAACAGTATACTTGTGACTCCTCTGGTGTTGCGGGTGTCTATGGGCGGCGGTAATCGCTTACCATCAGGTGATCCGTCTGCTCCTTTGCCACCTATCACATAAAAAAACCAAACAAAAATATTTTTCTGAAGTATAATTTAAAAAATAAAACAACAATAGTTAACTTTTAATGGTAATTTTACTTTATTTTATTGAAGCAATTACATACAGTGTTTGCATGGGTTTACCATTACCTACCACTCTTGTAATTCTAACGGAAATCGCAGTTAAGTACATGTAACTTACGTAAGACGTAGCTATTATCGAAATACTTTAACATATTGCATTCAACAAACATTGATTAAACTGTAATTATATCGTATTTTATTATAAGTAGATACAGTAAATGTTTATTCATTATCATTATGTATAATATGTCTGAATAGTTCACTAAACTATATACTTATTCAATACATAAACACTAGATACATTGTGAACTGTCTGTTGTACTTTGTAGGTAGTTTATGAACATCTATGTTTGATTATTATGAACATTCATTGTAAGGGTATGATGGAGTTGAAATGCCTATTATGGGTAGAAATGGATTTTAAGGAATGTTACATTATACTTCGTCGCTGCATCCTCGAGATTTACATATTCACCAAGTAGTCAACTTCTCAATGTACTCGGCATCGAACACAATATTTAGAGCTAAAATCTTAAAGGAAACGAAATTATTGCTTTCACCGTCCGTCCGTCCGTGGAAAAGAGGCATCACTGTGCTGCGCCCTGTATAATGATGTCATTCAATTTTTTGTGCATCGTAATATCGCTCCGTTAATTTTAAACTAATTAACTTGTTTTACACTAGTTTTACTCAATGATTTTTATGTTTCATGGTTACACGATAATATTACTGACTTTGGGAAGTGATAAATTGCCATGGGTAAACGTAAACTGGCGTAAACATAGGAATAAAGACACTGATGAACTGTGAAAAGTATCAGCTATAACTTTGAGAGTCGCGATGCGACTGCGGTCAATAGTTTGTCAATTAATTCAGCCGTGATGTGATTATGACCGAATTCTATCTTGTGATAGCCAAATGACACAAAGTATATGTTCTTGCAGTTCATGAATCTGAACAATTAAGACACACGTTTATTAGTTATTGTCCCAGTGACAAGGCGTCTTCAGATCAAGAATATCATCCGGAATCGGATAATTGTATAAGAAGATCAACAGTGTCTTTACCTGTACCAGTTGCCACTACAGATGAATGATAGCCAAATGACACAAAGTATATGTTCTTGCAGATCATGAATCTGAACAATCAAGACACACGTTTATTAGTTATTGTCCCAGTGACAAGGGGTCTTAAGATCAAGAATATCATCCAGAATCGGATAATTCCATAAGAAGATCAACACTGTCTTTACCTGTACCAGTTGTCACTACAGATGAAGACATCCTGGTAACGGATCCGGTCACTTCGCCCGTCACATACACATCTAAGCAATCTGACATTAACGCACCCGAACCAATAATATCAGTGCACTTAATAGTGGAACAAGTGACGAAAATATAAATCTGCCACCTGATATTTAAGAAGTTATCTCATAGTACTCTCATTCCAGATAACTTTCAATTGCTAAAGGCACCAAAACTTAACCCTAAAATTTCAGTGGTTCTCATAAAACTCTCAATCCACTAGAAATAGAGACAAATAACGCCTCAAAAAAGCTCAGCAACATCTGGGTGTAGTGATGGGTGTAGCGTCCGTAGCGAAAGGCGGCTATAAAGAAACTGGTAACTAGCTGCTCGCATTGTGGACAGCACAACGAGTAAAGACGCTATCTCTAGTAAAGCTAATTAACATTAAAATGAATCTCTCAATTATAGTTGACGATTTATTAAAAACTTCAGCTCCTGGTAGGCAAGTGCTCTGCTTAATTATTATTATTTTTTCGATTAAACCACCTATATGTCCAGAAAAAACGTTAACTGCTTACATGGAAAATACCAAAAAATTCAGACATGCTTCTAACACTAACAGACTTATTCTGACTTAAAAAAAACCGTTCTATATGAGAGTGAAGTTCTATCAGTCGTCAGTGATTAGCTCTAAATATTGTGTTCGAGGCCCAGTATATTGAGAAGTGGACTACTTGGTGAATATGTAAATCTCTTCGGATGCAGCGCCTCGTATAGCTATGGTCAAACTTCACTTCAGGTATGTTTGTTTAACCTTTAATTATGCGTGAATTAAAAAAAAATAAGTTTAAGAATTATAATTTTGGAATCCACAGAACAACTCCTTAGTGTGATGCCACTATGAAATAACAGTTTGGCTCCCACATAAACATTAGTTGATTTTATTGTAAATTACACCCTGTAGTCTTTATGGGTAAGTATGTTTTTAAAACCCACGTACGCTATAATATCAACAAATTGTCTGCTGAGGTGCTTTTTGGTAATGTACCTACATAAGAAGATCACCTTTTTATATCTTAAAGTACACCATAAATAAGTATAGGTACATTTTAAAGTAAATTAAATGGGCTAGATACAGATACGTATCATGTTAGTTACTATTTTTTGTATCGTATTCAGCATGGCTCTATCTCAACATGGTCGGATTGTCCTCGTGACTTTATAATTGTTTACAATTGTTGACGAGTATCCTTGACCTGTCAGACGGTGACCACGTTTTAGACCCATGCTAAGTGTATCTACTTCTTGCTGCACTGTGCCTTATTAAGTACCAAGGTATTATTAAGTACCAAAATTAAACTGAATGATGATATTTAATGATAATGAAAATGAAAATATTTAACTTATCTGAAGGCGTGAGGGACTATATTATTATTTTTTCCTAGTTATGATACTTGTAAATAAAATATGTGTTTATCTACAATACACAGTAATTCCTTGAAATTATTTGACCCGATGGTAAGTGATGATGATTTTGAAGACGGAGGGCTTACTAAGGTTCCCCAGAACATTTGGGAACTAGCTGCCTTATCTCTTAGCTAGTTCTCAAATGAAACCTTTGATCTGCCCACTGACCAAGTATTAACTAATCAGATATTGCTCTCACTATCATTACATATAGCACATTCGGATGTGTAGTACACGTATTCTTAGTACCCAACAGTCCAGGACTGCTGATCAGACACGCCGATATGGAAAAACAGTAGAACAGGTAGAATAGGAGAATAGGACAGAAGAGTGAAACGATTGGACTACGTGAAGAGAGAAACTAAAAATAGCTACTTACTGCAAAAGTAATAATCCAATATTGCAGATATACCAGAGCATGACCACTGACCAGATAGAGTCTGTTATCGTCATTTTAATTGGCAATAAATACTAATTAATTAATACCCCTCCGTCTCTGTAATTATATCTAATATACCATAACTTTTATACATTTCTGGTGTGTTTTAATTTACCTTACAGTGAATTTGTAGCCTCAATTTTAGAAACATATCAGTTAGTAATGTTTATAAATACAATGGATTTTGAAAAATATATAAATTTCGATTTTCAGTTTCGAGAATTTGCTGTACTACGAAGCCTTTCGAAGAGATTTTACCCAATACCAGGTATCTATTATTACAAACTAGAATTAATTTCGTTTTATGAATTTGGAACGTCGCGTCTTCTACTTTCTACAACTCTATTAAACTAAAATAAAAAACTTCTATGAAAATAAAATTGCAGTCCAATGCTCCGATAAAGTTAAATAATATTTAGTGACAATACATGTAATAGTTATACATACTGATCAAAATCAAATCATTTAAAATCTTTTCACGCACTTTTTTCTAGTTCTATTATTATGATGTTAACATTACAGAAAGCTTCTGTGTTACTAAAATTGAGGCATTTTGACGTGGAGCGTTTTGTCTTTGGCTTTTCGGTATGGGATTAAAATCACTTTGGTTTCCATAACTTTTTCTAATTGCTACCATTTGTAAAATATACCGAGTAAAGAAATATTTTATATGACAGTCAAATGTAGTCTTTATTGCAAAACAATGCTACTTTGGGTGTAAAAATAAACGTTAAAATATTAAATTGAGGCTTAATCGCATCATGATTTAGGAACTTTTATTATGAAGTTTATACAGAATTCATAAGAAATATTGGCTACGAACAATTTATATAAATCTTACATATTGAAAAGTAACATAATATGTATAACAATCTTATTCCAACGAAAAGACGCTCCACGGAAATATAGATATGACAGTGCCTTGACACTGCCTCTATCTACGTTATCTTAAAATATTATAGAATCGACCTATACGCTAACAACGTCCAACAATATCCAGAATTTTTTTTTGCTTACCTTTAAAAAAACCATCTAGTGACGCATTTTTTGTAATAGATGAACTTGGATACGTACCAATAATAATATTAGTGTGTGATAACATATGATCATATACTGGCCTATTTTCCGTCCCCGATTACAATTACAATGTACATGTCGTGGCCAGATCATAGAATTGATCACTTCATGATGTGGCCGACCATTTTATGAAATGATCGTATTTCATGAAATGGAAAATATCCGCTGATCACATCATGATATGCTCTGGTCAGATCAATGAATACATCAACGTTTGACGATATACAGCTAAACGCACGGCTATTTCATGAAATGGTCAAGCATTAGTGATCATATCGTAAAATAGTTACAGTGTCCACCGTTAGGGGCGCTGATATCCTTTTGTTTTTGTGATGCATCATGGCGGTATACAATTAATAATGAAAAAAAGACTATATATAATTCGCAAATTGAAGATAAAATAGAAGTTAAAAGTCATTACGACACTAAACTACAATAATTTTTCGAAAGTCAATCAAAAAAAGGAGCCCAACGTTGCAGTTCCTTGCTTTCTTCCTTCCGAGCACAACCTTGAAGTTCGGTAAGTATTTCATAGGTTAGTAGATATCAGTCTTAAAATCTAACTATTAAAAATGTATAATTTATCTGTTAACCAAGATTACTCAGATTTAAAGAATGCCAGTAACTTTTCAACGTATTTTCAATTTTTATTAAACCTTTGATATCATGGAAACCCTACATTAATGATATGGCCAAACGTGGATGGACATATCATTAAACGTTGACGTTTAAACGATATGGTCAGTTTTAGCTGGCCACATCATGAAATGATCAATTCTATGATCTGGCCACGACATACATATAAAAGAGTTGTTCCGTTACTGACTGACTGACAGACAAGGCACAACTTTAACCAGCTTCAAGCTTGTTTGGATTATGTGCACATTAAGGGGTGTAAGAAAGGGAATTTCAAAAATGTTCCTTTAAGATGTCAAAGTTAGAATAGAAAATTGAATTTCTAATGTCTTCGTAAAATACAACGCTGACTAGGTCGCGGGTTCCCTAAAATTTAATTGCAATAATATAATGCATCTACTTACGACACAAACATTTTACATTACTGTATCTAGTTAGACAGTGGCTAATTTAGAAAAAACGTAATAGGGTAGTGAATCTTTACATTGCTGGCACTAAATATTAACAGAGTGACATACATGTTGAACGACGGCCGCCTATTTTAAGGAAATATAAAATTGTTCACCAACTTATCAATGCGAGTAATAAAAAGCATCATAAATTGTTGCAAAACGTTTTATGTTTAGCTAATTAGCCAACTTTGTATTAGGAAGCCAAACATGCATTTAATACAAAAGTTTCTTTAGGGAAAGTTGATCGGTTTTGTTTCCTAAATTAGATACCTCCTTAAATGCTTCTGTAGTTCAACCTGTCTCGATAAGTAGGGTGTAACATAAAGGTGTAGCACTTCGTGCGGGGTGGCTTCGCTACTTTATATGGAAAGTCCAAACTTTTTGCAAATAAAATGTTTTTTATCATCATAATAATAATAATTCTTTATTTGCCTTTAAACGTGGTTTTAAAAGATGTACAAAATAATAAGACAATACGAAGTAAATGCCTACCTATAAGTATTACTACACCTCTTTTTGTTACACTCTGTATAAATAGAAAGCTTCTTCATATGTAGACTGTAAAATACGTGTACACTTGCAAAGAGATACCTAGATAACATTAATACAGTAGGTAGGTACGCGGGGATAACTATAGAAAAAAACGATTACACAATATATTTTAAAATGTTGGCCAGTAACAATATCATAAAGATAATTATTTAAAACGTGAGATTATGTAAGTCTTTACTTGTTAAAGTCTAACGATATACTCCATACATGTCACAAACAACATCTGAATACAAATTCGTTTCAAATACGAGTAGAAATCATTTTTGTTAAAAATACCTACTAACAAACGGCTAATTAGATAATGTTCAATTTTATTTTTTTCTAAAACTTTTTGTCCTACAACTCGTAAAATACAGTACCATTCATAATATTGTGAAAATAAATAATTGTTTCGTCCTGCCACATCTCAATTAATTTTCGTTTTCAGTCTGCGCTAAGTACCTATAGGTGTAAGTACCTATCTATTTACCTAATTCATTGAATAACTCGTCGAAGATGGAGCGTGGTAGGTACTGCTGCTCTTTTCTAAATAACTATTTCAAATCACTGTATGTATTTTGTAAAAGGTTTAACAAAAGCAGCTGAAACTATTCAAGCTAATACTACGTAGCACAGTTATCTAATCTGTGCTGATACTCTGAACATCTTTCTCTAAACTTTAACCCACACAGTCTTTTGCGAAAAAAAAAGGCTTTTCGAAAAGTAGATAGATTGGCGTATAGATAAATTAGTATGAGAATGTCAAAATTCGCGAATTACTTATACGTATGTGCTCCTTGAAGAAAGTTGATAAGTTTCATGAGTGAAGCTGTAGTTTAAATAGTATCAGCTGATTTCATGAGACCTTATATACCTACTAAACAATAAATGGAACTATAAAATCACAAATAGTTCTTTCAAATTTTGCACCTAGTCACTAATTTTATACATACATTGAAGATTAGAAGCTTAGAAAACTTAATTTATTATGCGTGATACAAGATACAGTAATTATCACGGATGTGAAGCGAACAGGTCCTAACATATCAATGATTATCAAACATCAACGTTTATTAAAATTTAAGATTATTTCAGAAAAGGTGTATGAAGTATCGAAATTAACAATTTTTAAAATGCATTTCAAGATTTGGTCCTTTAAAAGAAAAATAAATGTTTTTCCTGAACAGTCCTGAATAAATGTTTAAAGTTTCAGATATGGTACGTCGATAAGCCTTTATAGTGTAAAGGTAGGTTAGCAAACGCGGCCGGTCGCCAGCGGACACACGGTACACGCTTTGGTAAAGTCTCATAACAAAAAAAGATCATCTAAAAATACTATATTTTGTTTACAATCGATTCTGTGATTGTGATTATACGAATGTCTAATACAGTGATAGAACAAATATAGATAGGCTATTTAGAGATAGTATTTCTTTATAAATCTAATCAAACCGACGACATTTTTGGAAAGTTTGCTAATATTGCTAGAAGGATGCGAAATTGTAGCGGACACCGACTAATGTTTATGTCGGAGCCAGAAGGCAGAAATCTGGAAGCATCACAGTAAACATTTAATAAGATTCATGAATTTAGATACTTATTAGGATAATAAAGCAACTGCAACATTGTGAAACTTACCCTGGCTTTCCATTCCATGGTGTTGATGTTTACAGGCCTAAAACATATAATATTATTTTTAGAACTCCCAAAATATACTCAGTGTCAAGCAAAAATACATACAAGTTTTATTGAAATGCATTGTGATTGGCCAAAAGTGTAGGTATGAAATGGCGGACACGATCAAGGACAACACTTATATTAAAATTGTATATAGACACGTAGTTGATATTATTTATGTAAAAGCAGTATAATAAATATTGTGTATTAATTAAATATAAGTATTATAGTTGTGTATCATAACTTTCTGTCAAAACTTAAATATCAGTTATATTAAGAAGTTTTTTACGAGTCCCCAAATATTTTTATTTTTTCGCACTTGTTTGTTTGGTTGGTTTATTATTATTGCAAGTCAATGTAATAGGAAGTTTCACTACACTCATTACAGGCAGAAGATAACTTATTCTTGAATTGTAGTATTTTATTTTCAGTAAGAATTTAATGATTTATTTATATTCTAGGTAAGGTTTAATATGATATTCAGACTGAGATACAGATTGCATCACGTGACTTGAATTAGCAGCATTTTGGAAAATAAGAAAAAGTTTTGTTTACTTCATATATGCACGTGACACAGAGATTGACACTCTCATATGTATTATTTTTGAGTGACAGAAAACAAAGTACTTAAGTTTTAAGATAGTTTAGAGAGAGGCAGACATACGAAATGACAGTAGAACAGATAAAGCCAACAACAATATCCTTGCCAACTCACAAAAATATAGGCTCAGGGAAAATCGAGGATAGTTTTTGAAGCTATTTACAATAAGGATATTATAACAAGTTTGATTTCGCTTTTCATTATGAGTTCCTTATTTGATACTATGACGAGACTACGTGTTCGTAGCACGACTGAAGCCCAAAGCTGCATTTTTCTTTCATCGCTTCACGACAAGGAAGAATGAACTTTTAAAAATATTACAGTGAAAAGTTTTTAGTTTCAAACTTCGCGTTGTAACTTTGCTAGTTAGCCATAATGAAGTGAGAATCTTTTTAGATGTTTAAAACAATTATGTGCATTCCATATTGTATCAGAAAATCATGCGTTTTGAAAAGTATCCTAAAGCTATCCTCGAATTACCCCAGTGAGTATAATAGCAGAATCAAAGAAACAACGAACGTCATACATATTAACTATAAGGCATCTTGTAGTATACCTATTACAGAAACGTTCAAATTAAACTTCGGTTACCGAAACTTGTTCACACAAAGTTGGCTGAAAACGTGGAAAAAATAATTAAACATAATGTAGGTAAGTTGTATGTAATGTATGTTTTTGTTTGGGTGTTACGTATTTACAATACGGTTAGTGATATTTTGCTTTTGCTTACCAATGATAAGAGCCAAAATGATGATGGCAATCACAGCAGCGATGATCATCATCTGAAAAAGAAGAAACGTGTTAATTCGCAGCTGGCCAAGCAGAGAAATTGTTATAATTATGTACTAATTTCAAGTTAGTTCATTCGTTTCTGGCTTGACTGTGTATGACGTATTTTTTTAAAATCCAGTGTTGGTAATCCCTGGGCATCATCTCACCTGATAGTAAGTGATGAATTGTGATGATAATGCCGAAGATGGAAGCGGGCTTACCAAGATTCTCCAAAGCAATCTGGAACTAGCTATCTCATTTCCACGCCGGAATACATCAGTGCTATTAACGTTAATGTTTGGCGGCAAGACTTAGATAAGATGGTGGGAGCTAGTTTGGCGGGCTCAGAAAATGCCCTAACACCAACCAAATCGAGTCCTACAAAGTTTGACCCCGTCGGGAATCGAACCCGCGACCTCACGCGAGCTAAAGCGAGCGGACTAATGATCAGATTGTGTGTATATAATCTGATCATTTTAATTTTGATGGGTTGGATAGAAATTGTGCACAAAGATAATAAAGAAAACACTAAACAACTAATATTTAATAAGGTCACAGGAGGTCCGACCCTGCCAGAAGAACTGAGAGTATGAGTAGATGAACGAAACGGTATCTACCTTGAGATTCTGCAACCAAAACTTGCTTTTCAGTTTTCCGGCTTGTTGCTCGAATTGTGATGCTCCTTGCTGGAGTGCATCTGAAATGCAACATGGTTTTTTAATGCTCGAACGTATGTTTAGAGGATAAATTAGATTTGTTTTTAAACAAAGATCACCTGTTTCGAATGTTTGAAAATGTTTAATGATGCCAATGCTTACCAGCTCTGTCATCAAGTTCTGAAAGTTTCTGATCTCGCTCCAAAACCTTCTCGACATTGGTCTTCATGATGTCAACTACCTGTTTTACAAATAACAAAAAAATCAGCTTCGAAATATGACTGATGGGAATAGAAAAATAAAATGTTCACTAGTGTTTTTACACGCTTTCGAATTTTTGTAGTTGGCTGTCCAAGGCGCGAACGCTACTTCCAATGGAAAGGGCAGTGAATTTTTGGCACATTTTACTGTAAATATATTTGAACAAAGTACTATTGACTATGAATTAAATTAATGTGATGAAAAATATACCTCGTCAACCTGCGCCTGCGTCTGTTGCAGGCGGCGCTGGGCGGCAATCTGCTGCGGCGTCTTGGGGCCGCCCACAGGCATGTCGCCATCGCCGCCAGTCGGCGCCAGTCCGCCCTCCGCCGCCCTGCATCATCACGTCTCGTTATGGCATGTTGTCACATTCACACGCGCTGAATCAAGGCCGCATAAAATACAGGGTGTGAAAAATTATAATTTTTACAACAGGATAAGCGTAGCTAGTTACAATAATTGGCAATGTTGAACACGTTAAAACAACTGCTTTCAATGATGTAACGTAACTACGTTTGCTATTTTTTTGTTAAATCTATCGACTATAAAAGAGTCAATAAACTTGGTTCACAATCGGCAAACATAACGTGAAACATGCACAAATAAAACAAAAAAAGCCGAATAGATAAGTTCACTCCTAGGCCTAGAAATAAACGACAATTTGTCCTAAAATGTTTAAAATAGCGAACTATGACGTCATTACTTCGTATAGTCGTTTCCATACACGTTTTAAAGTTTTTGAATCCGTTATCAATAAAATTTCAAGCCAGTTAGTTTTTCTACTGTTTCAATAAATAAAAGAGTTACGTATTTACTGAACTTTTTTTCATAAATCGTTATTGTTGATGCAGTCAACTAATGAAAATTATATCTTTTGTGGAAGTGATTGAAAATAATAGTAAAGTATGTCTTGTTTGCTCTGTTTGGTGGTTATCCTGTAGCTTATTTGCTTTTCCTCGGTTCTAACTTCCGATCGGATTAGTCTACATTTGATATATTTGTAAAAGTACTGTAAGGGAATCTGGTCATTAGTTCTAGTAAAGTGGTAACTAAAGCTACGGGGCTGTCAAGAGAACCTAGGCATCGGTAACCAAAGCTACCATGGACTGTCAAGTCGTTATGGTAATCTCGGCTATGTAAAATCCGTCGCGCAACACTTTATTTCCTGCGTACTTGACACACGCCGTATAGGTCACCCTGCTCAATATTTATGGAGTGTTTGTGTGGTTTCATTCATCGACATAATGGTGATATTGTAGCATCTTGCTCTAGTTATTTGGCATGTTTGTTCGTTAATACGTATAATATAATAATGATATTGATGTAGTTAAGTAGTTGAATTTTTGAAAGGTGATTCGCATTCGCTAGTAATATCGCATAAACTGAGCTGCTTAAAAATATTTTTCTCATTTAGTGCGGGCAATTTTTTCTCCGTTTATATAATTGATGGCCGTATTTATTAGCCGCATATGAAGCTACGTCTAAGAAAGTTGATAGCAAATTCCCTTTATTTATGGTATAAAAAGATGACCAAAGACTGTCGGACCACCTGACTGAAAGTGGTTACCGCCTATGGGCATCTGCAATCCCAGAGCGGCTATCCGCGCCTTGCTGCGACCTACAGGGCTAATGACAGGTTGGAATGATTCTTACGTTGGTGATTGCGCAGATTATCTCGCCCCAACAAGCCATCACATATGGTGAGGGAACATTAGTACGCCGCTTGGCCGGCAGGCATAAGCGAGTATTATCTGTACACCCACCCAGTAAAACTTTGCCAAAAGTTTCTATCCCACATATTTTTATCCGAGACGAAACAAAGATGCCACGGGATTGAGATGTGTGGAGAAATAGAGGGGAGACTTTGATCAGCAGTGGGATACTATTGACTAGAAATAATAATATCGTAATATACATTATGATGAGATGTCATACGGAGGAAGTCAAGGAAAAGGCTTTGAAAAGGAATACATAGTGTGAGCTACGCCTACAAGAAGTCCAGGTCCAACTCCTAAAGCAAAGAATATATATCCTTTTGTTTGGTTAAGCCTGTAAACTGGATTTTGGAGTGAGAGGTATCGTTACAGGGTATATTAAAGACGGAAGAGGGCTTTCAATAAAACTGTTTGGGTTTTTAAGTCACTAAGGTTTGCGTCTATGGAATAAGGAGTCGGACAAAATTGTTTCCTATTTACCAATTTCCAATGAACGTAAATCTCGAGAGTTTGTGTCAATTTAGGAATCGTCTCCAGCGTTTTCGGTCGCTATATAATTGTTTACTATTCTGGCCATCTAACTGCCAATACAGTCGGAGCCAAGAGCGCTCCCCGAAGGTGAAATTGAATTCTGTGAATTCAGTAAATTGAAAAGGGATCTTTAAAAGTTTAATGTGAGATTACCATCTTTGCAATTATCACTTTTACATATTATTCTCGATTTTGTTGACTAAAAACCGCCTCCCGTGTGATAATCGCCTATCAGTCCTTTTAATATAACAACATTTTTCTGCTCTAAGTTATAATTGTGGGGAAATGTGTACGATTCTATAATAAAATTACCAGAAAATGTAACCAATCTGCCTAAAATAAAATTCAAAACGATAAGATAATAGATTATGTAAATAACAAAGACATTTGGAAATGTATTGCTCTTCCTGATAACTGTATTGTTGATGACATACATTGTATTAGGAATTAAGTATTATTTTAAAAAATGTGTTGAAGAGAGTTTCTTTTGGGCTCGACGTTTCTTCTCGCTTTGGAAACACTTCCCGAAACGTTGAGTGTACAAGTTCCGCGTGGTAGGAACTTTGTACTAGGTAGAAAAAAATACGATTTAAAACTATGTGCAAAACATCTACTTAAATAAAAAACATTTTGATTTTCATTTTGATTGATTACGTATGCATACATTTTATCTCCTTTATCTGTACATTTAATTGGAATGGTCTTTAAAAAGAATGATTTATGTGTGCTTTGTCAGTATCTTAAAGGTCGTCTTTATTGAATATACTTTTTAATTATTTCCGAAGGCTCTGTTAAACTTTGAGTTTAAATTACCAAACCAATGTAGGATACTTAGGATTACTCCTCTTCTATAGCTATTCGTTTTTAAAAAATCATTCCATTCGGTAGTTGTCAACCCGTACTCAACAGAAGCTCTTGTTTTAAAATAACTAAGAAATGAAATGGAATAGAGGGAAATTAAAGACCATAAGTAGCCTTAGAGTCATAATTTTAGTCGTGAGATGTCCAATATAGAACTTAGCAGCTCCCTTCGAGCTTCACTACATCATCAGTCCACTTGGTGAGGCGCCACACTGCGTCTTCCACCTCAGGATCTAACTGTGCCTTTTCTCATTGTCGGTTTTGCGATGTCTATGACGTGCCCATTCTTACTGCGTATGTAAATAACGGTTTTAGTCACACACATAAAATATTTAAGTATATAATTCGCTTAGCATTTACTGGTAAACTAGTTAAGAACCTAGATTAACCACCTGAAGTTCAGTTGGCCTGCACGCGATCGATAACTAAACAATTAGTGGGACGTTGAAACATATGAATCATGAATTGTTTTTAAAGTAAGTATAAATAAATAAAGTATTTTTAGAGTGTAGGGTAAATTAGTATGAATAGAGTCGTTATTTCTTAATCGGCTTTTAATGGAAATAAAAAAGTTTACGCGAGCATGACTTCTAGGGCAATTACGTACATTTACATAGTACGGTAATTATTATTGTTAATCAAATATGTAAAAATATCATAGAATAACAAAATATGTGGTGTTAAAATCGCCAAGCGATACAAAAAGTAATGTGACCTATGTAGACTTACATTTTTCTTGTGGCTGTACTCGCGTATTCCGGACGTTACGTGTCCACGTAGGGTCGCTGTTATCGATTTGTGTTCACTCGGTGTCAAATATCCAGATCAAGAGTCTTTCACTTTGTACAACAAATTACAAAAATAGCGAGGTACTGGCGTTACTGTCTGCGTGTCTCCGTTGCCCCACTGTAAATGAATGTGCTTTATGAATGGGATGCTCTCACTAGATTTTCTTATGAGTGTGTCAGTCGATAGCTTTCTTGACCGCTTATAGATTAAATTTATTTATTCTCGTAGAATACAATAGGATCGAGTAAATCAAATCAGAGACGTTTATAGCAGAAAAAAGAAAAAGAGAAATATTGTATTGTGTGCTATTTCTCAGAAAATATAGTGAGAAGTGGAACCTTTTCGAGCTCGTTTCCCGATATCTGTGAAAGAGGGCGCGTTGACGCCGCGCTCGGTACGAATGGCCTGAAGATACCGGCTGCGGCGCACTGTTGAGTGTGGAACTTATGTTCTTCAGGAAAAGTCGAAATTTCCTGAATGGGGCCCAAGTGCGCCTGTGTGCGGCTCAGATGTTAAGCGGATGTGTGCGCACGATATTCGCGCATGCGCCCTGTACTGTTCCGAGTCTAACAAAAATCAATCCCGCCGTTCGTCGCTCGTCGTCGGTGTTACGTAATCAAAAACTTGTTATCGTCCGTGATTCCACTTGCATCTAATTGATATTTATCAGAACGGGAAATAGTGTTCTTAATAGAACCTAGGACTTATGAATGAAGCTTTTTCTATTCAAGTATATAAAATTTTGTACTTATAGAATTATGATATTAGCTGACTTTTGTCTAATTTGATATAATTACCATTTTACTATTTACTCAATGAAATATTATATATATGTGAGCAAAATCAATTTAATATTATTTTAGTTCGGTTGTCGCCATAGATACAGGTATAACATACTCCTAGATATGACCATATCTAACTTTAGAGGTACCTATTTATTAAAAAATAATTCAAATACCACAAAACGACAAAACGCTCGTTTTTATAATCTCGGTACATCCTGTACAGTGTACCTACACAGACAGGGCGAAGTATTTTTAATTTGTTTATATAATAGTCGAGACCTCGAAGCCTACCCACTCCTTAAGACTTTTTCTAAAAGTTTTAATAAACTCAACAATTTGTTCTGACTAAACTTAGATTCTCCTGTTATTAAGTAATATTGTACCTATATTATTAATAGGTCTTAGTAACAAAGCGGATTAGTAGTATTGATTCTGGCTTCCTATTGGAAGATTGCTAGGAATAATCTCACAGTTCGCAGTTTCCAAAAAGGTATCGTAATTCTAAGAATAGCTTCTTATAAAAGTTTCGACAACAAGTGTTTGACTTGTATAAAGATCGGTACCTAGTTACATACAGCTCTACTAACTACAGTGAACCGCAATTTAATATTATTATTAATATATTATTAATATATTAATAATATTATTAATATATAAGGTGCTACTTTATTAGTGCCCGATATTTTAGTCAGTGCTTCTACTCCTGATTCTGATCAACTTTCCCCAAGGAACCCATAGTCGAATCGCAAAAAAATTTTTGGACTCTTCATACTAATTTGGCCGCTCAGCTGATCGATTTGTATGACGAGTCCAAATTTTTTTTTGCCATTTGACTATGGGTTCCTTGGGGAAAGTTGATCAGAATCAGGAGTAGACGCACTAACTAAAATATCGGGCACTAATAAAGTAGCACCTTATATATTAATAATATTAATAGGTCTTAGTAACAAAGCGGATTAGTAGTATTGATTCTGGCTTCCTATTGGAAGATTGCTAGGAATAATCTCACAGTTCGCAGTTTCCAGAAAGGTATCGTAATTCTAAGAATAGCTTCTTATAAAAGTTTCGACAACAAGTGTCTGACTTGTATAAAGATCGGTACCTAGTTACATACAGCCCTACTAACTACAGTGAACCGCAATGAAAAAATGTGAAAAAAAAAATAATTTATTTGAGCAATCGTCTTAAAATAAAGCTTAATTTTTATTTGATTGCAAATATAGGAAGAAGTAATTTTTTTTGCTGATTGTATTAAAAACCATAAATAAAAAATAAAGAAAATTCATTAAACTTCAACAAGAAAGAAACCATTTACTTTTGTTTTTGTTCTGTTTATATAAATATGTAATTCATTATTCTGATCAACCTACCTCATAAAATTACACCTGTTACATTTTGCATATTTCATGCAGACTAGTGTTTGCGTTCAAGTTTTTATACGACATTCTGCTTAGGTGAAGGTACGCATGGAGCTCGCGTGTATAAGATAGGGGTGGCCATGATATATGTTAATCATTAAATAGCGTGATTTTTTAAACTCACAGCGTAACGTATGTAAAATTCTAGTAAGTTTAAGGGGCGTCACACACTAGGGCGATTCTGTGCTATAAAATCCGCCATACTAAAGGATGGAGTGGGGTGACGTTAAGTTATAAGCCTCATGCTAGAACATCCGTCCATGAGTGTGGCGGATTTTATAGCACAGTATCGCGCTAGTGTGTGACGCCCTTTATGATACTTGTCACAAATATACAAAACAATATCCCTATCCAACCTACTCTACAAATCCCCTATTAACACAGCCGCGTTATCAAAAGAGCTCATCTAAGCGGTACATCTCCTATCTTCTAATGCATCTTATAGTGGTATAGAACACATGCGGGTCGGTAGACTTATTAGGTTACTCACTGGATGTGATTTAAGTATTTATATTATATCTTTTTAGAATTACTACTGGTCATCTCACCAAATACTTAAATCGACCATGGCTGAGACAGTCAACCTACCTACATGTAAAAACTGAAATATAAGCACGACCGTAGCATCATTTTCTCGAAGCAACTCAAAGCACTTTCAACCCCTATATCCAAAGAGGATATAAGCCTGTATCTTTGTAACCAGAGAGAGTGAACATTAAAAAAATCTGTCATGCAGAGTTCCTAATGACTTTAGCTAAAAATATAATTTGCAAGTATTTTATGTGGTTAAAATTATAATCATAATCGTCAAAATCAATTTTATTGATGAGAATACCTATTTTATGCAGCCGCTTCGTGTTGTATAGTGCTTGCGTTAAAGTTTTTCTACGACATTCTCGCGTTGATGTCTTTTCTATGGCAGTTGAATAAGGCATCGTAGCAACCCCATATGATCTCTTTAGCATAGCTCGAAGATGGAAACTAATTTTTTTATTTAAAAATGACATAAAATCGATGAATTGAACGTGCTTACTTTAGTTTCTCACTAATATTATATAAATGCAAAATGCGAAAGTATGGATGTTTGTTTGTTTGTTTGTTCCACTTTCACGCCGAAAATAATGAACGGATTTGGATGAAATTTATTTATTTATTATTTATTAAATGACCAAAATACAAAAAAATTACATGTGTTAAACTAGTCACCTGACGTAAGCTGGAGGGGTTTTTGTGTCATGTGATGGTTTCTCTTTTACATATCACTTAATAGATTATTTTAGAAGGACTTATGCTAATTATATAGGGTATATAAATTCGTTACTTTCCATTTCCATTTGGTAGGTAGATAGATAAAGCACTAGGCTAACTAACACATAAGATACATTTCATCCCGAAAAATTCCCGGAAGAATGCTTAAAAACTCAAAATTACCACTTCGTCACTAGATGGCACCACCTTAACATTTTCTTTTTCTCTGGACCCAATTCTGAAGTCCACGCAGACGAAGTCGCGGGCGAAAGCTAGTATAATATAAATAAACTTTCTACAAAACAAACAATTGACTTGATTACATGACTGCGAAGGACACAAGCGCGAATTACCTTACTGCGAATGTACGTCACTGCGAAAATAAAAACTTTTGATTTTGATAATTCCAAACGTGTAGCATAATCTATATGTATTGTAATTTATATGTGAAACAGTTTAATTAGGTTGATGCTTTGTAAATTAGCCTTAAATCTAAAAAATAATAATTATTAATCTACCCACTTTAACTTATTTTTTTACGAATTCAGTGTTATTAGACTGACTCGGTGACTCAGTGGTTAGTGCTCCTCCCTAATGATCCAAGAGTCGTAGGTTCGATCTCCACCTAGGACAAACCTTTCTGTGATTTCAGTCTCTAGTTCCCATAATACTGGGAATCCCAGTTTTGCTATTTCATTATGGGTTTCTTGCTAAAATAAATAAAATATTTCATGTAATAAAAACAATACAAAAAGTAATAAAATATTTTAATTACAAAAATTATACTTAAAAGCGACTCTATAAAAATTTTGTTCCAAAGTTGTGATGTGCGATTGTTCGCTCATGGAAATCAAACTAAACGCATAATTCAAATTAAAATAAACTACTGTGTTTCTTAGCAAACCAATACTTTAAAATGATAAAGCAAGAGTTTACTTACCGGAAATATGATACTCCATCCTGTTTTTTCACTTTACTTGAATAGTTTTTACAACTTTTCACGTCACAGTACGCCATTTCGGATGCGCAGTCAGCCGATGGATGGCCGACCAAATGAAGACCGGCGCGAAATTACAACTCTTTTTGCGTTTTACTACTCTTTTGGTTCGGACACTTTTGAGCGCTGACCCGAAGTCCATTTGTTTCTACGTCGATGTTTCCTATACTAATTTTCGCCTTTTGTTTTAGTTTCTTAGGAAAAGTTTTATGAGCAGCACTAACTTTTTCAGCTTTTAGTGAATAAAATCCCTAAATTCTTAAACGTATTTCATAATACAAGTTTTAGAAACTCGCATTAATATGTGTCGCACTAGTGTACTTCGTAGTATCATTTTCGCAGTAACGTACTTCGCAGTAACATTTTTCGCAGTAACGTACATCGCAGTAACGTTTTCGCTGTAACATTTTTCGCTCTTGTGCTTTTCGCAGTTGTGTAATCGAGTCCAAACAATGATTAGTCAATATGAAGGTAAAATACCAAAAGGTAGTTCATTGCGATTGTCTTGTTTAAAAGTATATCAAGATGAAGACCAAGTTCTCCTTGAGGGTGACGCTGTTGGAATCGCGCTGCAGAGTAAACTTTAAATCGTTTGTGGTGCGAGTCGCGACTGAACATCTACAGTCCTTGACAAAGGAGGTCTTTTGGCCGAAGAGTGTTGTGTTCCGGAGATTCCGAGAGACTTTGCCGACCACTACCACCGAAATAGGACTCGTGCATTTTTTTTTAGTCTGTTAGTTTATATTATGTATGTATAGTTGTATATACTCTATGAACCTCTTCTATGGGTGTCTATGGGCGGCAGTAATTGCTTACCATCAGGTGATTCGTCTGCTCGTTTGCCACCTCTGCCATAAATAATTGACCACGCTGAATACGTTAAAAACAACCGACTTCAATCGCAACAACTCCAATTTTGCTATGTTTTGTTGATTTTCTCAAAAACCGCTGAATTGATTTCGATAAAATTTATATGGGACCACCTGTGAAGTATATCCTTTCAAACAAAAAAAGAATTTTTGAAATCGGTTCAGGCGTCTTCGATTAATCGGAGAACATACAGAAAAAAAAAAATAAAAAAAAAGATTCCGATGAATTGAGAACCTCCTCCTTTTTTTGAAGTCGGTTGAAAAAAAGAATAAATTAATAAAATAAGTAATGTGTGGCTAATGGTATGGGTTTCTCAATCACCATACTTAAATTTATGACTTATTAACATTTATCGTGTTACTGTTTATTACTAGACATGTACCGGGTAATGGATTTGCCAATCGACCAATTTGGTGGTCCAATCGGCCGGGTAGCCGGGTACCCGGCAATGAAACACGTCACGATCATGTCTTAGATCATTACTAAGAATTTGCCAGAGCTCCAAGGGATTATTATTATTTGGGGGTAAAAGGGAACAAAAGAGCCCCTATTGGATCACTGTAACCTGCGTAGATCTATTGTGATCACTGCCCCTGTTATATTATATCCTCAAGGCCAATAGTTCTAATGAACTGTAGGATGCACTTAGGATCGAGTTCCCTAATGACCTCTGGAGTTACCATCGGTCCACCTAGAGATCGGCTTCTGGCTTGGACGAGTGCCTTGCACTCGCAGAGTTTATGAAGCTAGGAGTTTCCTCTTTCTCGAGGCAGAATAGGCACTCGTCCGTATCTGCAAGCTTCATTTTACTAACGTGGTTATTAAGTTTGAAGTGGCCAGTTAGAGTTCTGACTAGAATCCTAAGTCCAGGCTTATGAAGTCGTTGTGCTCTAGACATGTATTCCCGTGAAAAGCCAGACATGAGTGCTTTCGAATGCTTTTGGCCTAGTGCACTAGCCCAGAGTGTTCTACTCTGTTCCTTAGCCCATTCCTGCAGCATTATTCTTCCGGAGCTCCAAGGGATGCAAATATAGGGTCCTTCTGAAATAGCTGAAAAAATGTTAACAGAGACTTCTACTCATGAATCAGTATAACTTTCCCAATCAATCCGTAAAAAGATTTTTGGACTTCCCATACAAAATTGTCGGTTCAGTTGAAGAATTAAGGACAATATTAGGACTCCAAAAATTGTTTGCCAATTTAGTATAGGTTCCTTGGGGTAAGTTGAAGAAGTCGAAAGCAGGTAACATCTACGAAAAAAAAGAAACCGACTAGATCCTGATTCAATTTTAAATCTCATATTTTTACACCATAACTTACCAACTTATGTTCGCCTCGGTCTTCCGCGTCCTCTCTTCCCTTCGATTTTACCTTCCAAAAGGGTCTTGAACAAAGTGTCGTGTCGTACCAAATGTCCAATCATCTTTCCTCTTCGAGTCTCTATAGTTCTAAGCAGACTTCGCTTTTCCCCAATCATATCCAACACCTCCTCGTTACTATTTTTCTCCGTCCAGCTAATCTTCTTCATCCTTCTCCAGCACCACATTTCAAATTCTTCAAGCTTCTGTCTTTCCTTTTGTGTAAGTGTCCAATTTCGCTGCCGTATAGTGCAATGCTCCATATGTAAGTCTTTATCAGTCTCTTACGAATATTCGTTGATATGTTTGCTTTAAACAGGTGTTTCTTGTTATTGAAAGCACATTTTGCTATGGCTATTCGTGTGACGATATCTGCATTATACCTGGAGTCGTTGGTTATTACACTACCGAGATACTTGAATGTGGTGACTTGTTCCAGGACTTTATTGTTCAGCTTAACTGGAGTTGCTGCTGACACGGAAGACCGAGGCGGACATACATAGACCAAATAAAAGAAAAAGTTGATGTCGTGTCGTACCAGGAGTTTAAGGAATTAGCACAAGACCGTGCTAAATGGCGATTGCTCCACAGACAATAGCCCTGCTCTTAAATTTGAAGAAGAACTTACCAACTATAAACCTACAATACTAAATAGGATTGAAATATGAACGACATAAATATACCTATAATTTTAACTTCAAAACAACGTGTTTTTAATAACTAGGTAATTACCCGGCGGAGACGGATACCCGGCGCTATTACCCGGTACCCGGCCGGATCCTTAAATAGTGCTGGATCCGGCGGGTACCGGATCCAAACCGGGTACCTGGTACATGTCTATTTATTACACCAAATAAAAAAAAAGAAATGCAAGGTGCCTCTTTTTAAAAACAAAAAATATTCATATTGGTCATTAAATAAATCGGTAAGTGCAAATACGAATTCAACTCACGCCCTTATATAGAGTCCTCTTGTGTAACATCAACGCTTTGCGGTTACTGGACAGCTCCTTTTTTTACTTTTTCTCATTTCATTATTCTATCGACTACATAGTACACGTATGTGCTGTTAAAAAATATTTGAGGTTTTCACACTATTAGCTCTATCTTGATCTAAATATTCATGTACTGTCAACTAATTGCTTAGTAGAAGAAGTTTATTAAAGGCAAAAAGAAGAACTCTCAACAAAGATTTCGTTGTTAAAGAAGTTTCTATGTTTACTAGCCTCCAGTATTATAATAAGGAGCTCTCATTATCTGGTGAGTTCTCAGTAGTGTACTAACCTACACTGGTTCACCTCGGCGCGACATTGAAAGCGAGCGCGCACGCCGCGCCGCATGCCCAGGCGCAGGTTGCGTGGTGCGCACCGCCTGAGCGACACACCCAGCACTTGAACTTCCGACATCCGGATCTTAATAACTTCCCACTGCCGTGTCGTACAGTCGACTGAGATAAATACATGCTAGCTAAATCATTCTCACACGCATACATTATGTCTTTGCACAGTGGTTTAGCTAACTTAGGCAGCCGTCTGTACAAGTGTAGGTAACTCGACAAAATAACATGTTATAAATAAACTAAGTTGCTCGAAAGTAAAATAAAATAGACTATCTATTAATAATGAACTAGGTAAGTATCGGATTAATTTCACTATAATATTTCGTTACTTGGTGAGTATCGGATAAATTCTACGATAATACTTCGATATTACAAATCTGTGAAAAAAGATTCACACAAAAGTCCTTGACTTTCCCAAGTTCAGCTACATTATTGGGTTATCGATGTTATGCAAGTAGGGAACGTCATGAAATATTAATTAAGATTGGTAAAAATAATTATCGTAAAGTCATTTTTTCCAATTCTTATCACTTTATATCCGTAGTTGAATAAGTGTACATTGCACATGAACAATAATATAAGTCGTGATTTATTTATTTTTGTGGTTCTTTGTAAGTTCTTGGTATTTTTTCGTAAACGGTGTATTCACTGATCATTCATGGATGATTCTGATATAAATGAAACATTGGATTTATATATAAATTAAACCTTCATGGATGATTCTAAGATAAATGGAACTTTGGATTTATATATAAATTAAACCTATCTCTCATCAATAATGTTTTAGGAATTTCATACAAACTTTTACATGGAATGCGATGCGACCATATCGAAATCAGGCAGATTGACTCAAATGTACCTAGTTAAAGGTCTTAATCTATTTTAAAAATAACATCTATTAAACACAATAACCATACCAACGAACTTAATGAAAACTTCATCAATTCCAGGTATATATTTACCGCCGGCAACTGCTCAGAATCAAGTCGCTCTTCTGAAGTCGTTAAAAGTTAGTAAGTTGTATCCTACCTGTAAGTCTTGTGACTAGTACATTTATTAGGATACTTGTGACTTGGAGCACAACAGTAATAGGACGAGATGAGCTCGACTCCTATGCAACTATTTCAACCTTATTTTTTATCCCTCAGCAAATTTATTAAAAAAAAACGTTATTATTTTTTAATATCTTTGTTCTCAATTCAAAATTATATTTTAGTCTGGTTTTTCTTATGTCTTTTTTGTTATGCGTTTTTGTATTGTCTTCTCGTAGGTATATCGGGACGGTAAGATAGTGTAAGGTAGTAGATACTCAACATACGGAGCCCAAGTGTAGTAAGATGGTTGTAGGCTGAGGTTGTAGGACTCGTGACAAAGCACACTGTCTTAACGCGATAATAGCTGTTGTTTTTTTACAACTAAAATTTGGTGTCCAGGGCTCCAAGGACTGCGCACTGGCGCTGGCTAAGAACTGCTCGGGCTCGGCACTGGCGGCAGAGGGCCCAGTATGTGCGGATGACCGGCGCAGTCCGCCGCGTGAATTCAAAAATCGCTGCCAGATGCACGCCTATAACTGTATGCACAATGGAGGTAGGTGTTTTTATCAAATAGTATCTTCAGGTAGCTCACTAGCAACTTACAACCACCTTAACCTTCAGAGAGATTTTACCACTGTGTGTGTTATATCTACCGTCTATATAACGCCTTATTTCTGAGGAATTGTTTTGAGATGATGTAAACAGCGCAATTCTATCACCGCAACACTCGCCATAAAATTGGAACTCATCTTTACCTGTTTCAAAGGTGTTTCGTTGTTGTGATCGACAAAGCACTGACGATGCCCCTAGTGTTGCACGTGCTTTTAGGCGGCGCGGCGGTCATTACTTTCCACCAGGAAGTTAGCCTTTTTGACACTTAAAAAAAACTGCAAGGATCCGTATAATTTACACACTCTATTTCAGATTACAAAATAACAAACAAATCATCATGCAATAAGAACAAGCAAACAACAACTCTGCGAACAGTGATAAAAACAGTACCGGGCAAGTCATTAAACACACCTCCAGTATCAACTGAATCAGTTCTCCAAGGTGTCGCCATCGAATCTGCATTCGAACGCCCTGAGGACTATTTAGACTGGCTGAATTCCAGAAATGCCAGAAGGGCCTGGTCTGCGGACCAGTTACGCTATTTTAAGACATTACGACCGAATCGGCATCCAGGATACAAGACGAAGCGTGACACAGCCACTCCGAAGCCAGGACCTATAGGCATGACAGTGCTTGGCACATTAAAGGATGGAAAAATTGTGGCTAAGTACTTTTACCGGTATTATGCTCCAGAAGGAAGGGCAAAGGCCACTAATACTTATAGACATTCGAGAACAACTCACAGGAGGACTAGAATTATAAGCAAGTATGTAAAACTCATCAACGAACTAACATTTTTGGACTTTTCATACAAGCCAAGTTTGTATAAAAAGTCCAAAAATATTTTTGCGATCTCAACATAGTTGTAGAACAAGTTGTACAGTTTGATGAGTGGAAGCCCACCTTGAAGTATTACCACACCTTTTTGTTACACCCTGTATAGGTAAGGTAGTAGATATCGTTTTAACCTATTTTTAACCGACTTCATTAAGGAGGATGTTTTCAAGTCGACTGTTTGTTTGTTACGCGATTATTCCACCGATTATGCATTGATTTTGATGATTATTTTTTGTTTGGTAGGTCCTATATACGCTTTATGAAAAGTTCAACAAAAACAAAAAAAAAACAGCAAAGTTGTAGTTGTTACGATTGAAGTCGGTCGTTTTTAACGTGTTCAGCGTTGTCAATTATCTGAGTACGTGAACACACATAGGTAATAATCCGTGTTTTATCAGTATTGAATTGATACAGACACGACTGAAGTGGGAGTGATGGCTTTCCTCAAGCAGTACTAGCAAACAGGTCGAACGTCACGCACGCAACGTATGTAAATAACTAATACCGTGTGTTGACTTTGAAACATTTTACTAGACTAGTAGGATCTAAAAAAGGAATGTTATTGAGAACCTCGACTCGCTCACTCTAAATTTACTGCCAAGTAACTTGCTATGCTCATAAAATTACTTATAATTTGGATATACAGGTGGACTGGTTGGCAAAGATACAGAACAGCGCCTACCTGGTGGAAGTTGACCAAGTGGAGGTCCACGCAGTACCCCTGGTGGCTCATCACCAGCTCCAGGACCCAGCAACGATGGGAATATGTTGATAGGAAGTAACTAAGAAGACAGAACACCAACTTTGTGTTGATTTTATCCACATTTTATCTCAGGATATGGTGTTTTAAATATTCTACAAATTAATCATTTATACTTATATTGCTTAGGCTGAGATCAAAGAAATAAGTAAAGGAGTGAACTTTAAAAATATATATTTCTTGCAAATATTTCAATATTGTTATTTTTATTTTTATGTAGGTATTATAAGTACAATCATTTACAGCCTTTTTATTAACACGTCGTACGTGTTGTAGTGAATTGAAGCGTGATTCAAACCTAAATCGCTAGAAATGTACAATATATCAAAATAGCGTTTTAAAATGGAAAATAAAAATAATGTCTGCAATATTTTTAAACAGTAAGTAATTAATGATTGTTATAACTATTTCTGATATTGATGTACTTAGCTTTTTATAAAGCCTGGATTCCAATATTGCAGTTATACTGATACTACCATCGCTCTCCATACAACATTACGATCCGGTAAGATATTTATATTATTTAAGTAATTAATTAAAGTTACCGACATAGCTCTCAGAATCGCTAGAGTTAAGTGGCAGTGGGCAGGGCACATAGCTCGTAGAACAGATGGCTGTTGGGGCAGTAAAGTTCTCGAATGGCGACCGCGCACCGGAAGGCGCAGTGTGGGCAGGCCCCCGACTCGGTGGACCGACGACCTGGTAAAGGTTGCAGGAAGCCGCTGGATGCGAGCCGCACAGGACCGGTCGGTGTGGAAATCCTTGGGGGAGGCCTTTGTCCAGCAGTGGACGTCTTTCGGCTGATAGATAGATAGATAGATAGAAGTAATTAATTCCAAAACACGACTGTTATTTGAAACGTCTCAATTTTTGGCTGTTACAGAATATTACGATAGACGATTGCACTATGGCTCTTTTCTGCAATCACTCATCTGTTTCTGAATGTGGAATAGATAGTACAACACAAGAAATTAGATTATTTTTGGATGAATGTGACAGATTAGAATATAACTGTGATAATGCAAAAGGTAACGTATTTGACAACCTTAAACTTTTTAATATACTTACATAAAATATCAGTTGCATTGATATTTTTCATATTTTCAGCTTTCAACAAAACTGATGATTCCGCATGTGTAGCGACCACTACGCCAACTACGACCACGACCCCTCCTACAACCACGACAACTACGCCAACTACAACCACAACTACGACGCCTACTACAACCACTACTGCGACCAGCACAACTACAACTACGACTACTGAAGCTACGACTACCTCAGCTACTCATGTGTCACCCACGGATACCCGTACTTCTACAAAAGCAACTACGACACCACTACCATCATCTCCAGTTTTTCGCGAGTGCACCTGCAACCAACAAACGCAAGCTACAACCCCTCTCCCTACGACCACCACCACAGCAACAAGTACGCCCACGACTTCGTCTAGCCCAACTCATTCTACGCTCCCATCAACTATATCTCCACTGGTATACTCAGGTGGAAGGATAAACTGCACTAGAAATACAACACAAAGAACCGCGACGGAAGCCCTAAGAACTGAAAGTATTTCTCTATAAGTTTTATGAGCAATGCTCATAAGTAGAACAAAGGTTATGATATCATTGTTTAGGATGCTATCAGCAAAATAATTTGTGCTTCGTTTCATCACAAATTTTTAGCATTCGATAAATAATAAATACACAGTTACATAAGTGCAGATTTTTATCGACTAACAATAACATTTCTATATGCAGCTGCCGTAATATCTACCGAAGAGAGTACTTCGATTCAAACGACTTCAGAAGAAGCGGTCACTCCCACCACCACTGATACCGTCATGATTACGACCACGTCGATCGCAACCACATCGACAACGACCATGACGACATCGACCACGACTGCTAGACCACCAGATGGTTGTGGCCCAGGGTATCCCAATGAGTGTGATAGACCAGTAACGTGGGAAACCACGTCAAAGGGGGAGACCAGAGATTATTTCCAAATCCTCAAAAGTCGCTACGGGCGGCGAGCTCGACTGATGAAGGCAACCACACATTTTCCGCCGGGATACATCATGCGACCCAACAGTGGCCATGCCTTTTTCTACGGTCGTCACAGAGAAATGAGTTCTAATGAAAACGAGATAAGGGATGGATGGATATAACCGGTACCTAGTTGATCTTGAACTCTCGCCGGAGTTCGCGCGCAATGTCATCGTGTTCTAGAACATGTCAAAACCAAGACGTTAGAAAACAACATTTAAAATCAATGAACTTGCACAAATGCGTCGCAAATTAACGAACATTTTTCTAAAATGAAAATTACGCTCAGTTAATTTGCATAAAGGTTAATAAATAAAGTGTTGTTCCAAGGCCTGTCCGCGAGGAACTTTAAATAGGCCTGCGCCGAAATATTTTCCAAGAAAGCGTAAATGTATATCTATATTTATTAATCTTAAGATGATAAATGAGATGTTCTGAGAGAAAATATTATCTAAAAATGGTAGTAGAAAATATTTGTTATAGGTACCTTCAATTAATCGATACGGGGTTAATGCACTGCGAATTTGATGAACTCTTAAAGCTTTCATTGCCTTCATGTCGTAAATAATCTTTATTTAAAAAATCGTTCTGTCTTATTATTTGTATTATATTTATCAAAAGGTACTTATGTTAAAAGCCGTAGTATTATTACATTTATACTGCATTTATGTTTATTTGTTAACTATTTTATGAAGGTCGCATTCCTTAGTAGCATCAACGAAGTCTGTGAATGGGTATTAATTGATTTACTTTACCGTATGTTTAATTTAAAGAAGCTGATTTAATAAATAAAAAAATACTGTGTTAGGTGGCAAAAGGCTGACGGACGGCCCAGCAGGTGGAAAGTAGCTACCGCCGCCTATGAGCATCAGTAACAGTGAGTTATGAGTGCTATGCCGATCCTTAAGGGCTAAGATGGAATGCTTATGCTGGTAATTGCGCTGGCTATCTCACCCCACCCACCGGAACACAACGCGCTGAGATAAAAATAAACAAAGTACCTACCTAGTGCCTAGTGCCTCTCTGTGAAAACTGCGTCCGTCGGAGGCGGCGACTGCGGTCATTTCAGGTCAATCCGGAATCTGCAAGTTGTGTAAAGCATAAAAATATCTCTAAAGTTGCTATGAACTAAAATTTTTAGGACGGATTGTTCAAGTGATTATACTTATGAGCGGTTTAATTGAAATTGTTGCTAGGTACTATGAAAAATTATTATTTATGTTGAGGTTATAGAAAACTTACAACATTGTCGATTTAATCATTTCACAAAAATACATCGTATTATGGTTTACCATATATGTGCGATGTGTGTTATTTTAAGTAGGCATACTTAAATTACATCAAACTGCGGAGGCTGTTGTTAGCTGGGCAAGGGTACGCAAAGGTAGCTGGACAGAAGCGAGGCGATGTCGCAACCAAATTGTTACATCATTCGGCCTGGATTCCGCCGTACGCGCACGCATCTTGACTGCCGATGGCAAACGCATAATGCGCCTTCGGATTAGAAAATGGAATTATCTATTTAGACTGCATATAGCATTCAAAGTCATTTTATTTAATAAGCCTTAAGTAACACCTTCGTGGCTTAAGACACCACACCAGAGGCAGGGTTCGATTTTCGGCGGGTTCTTACTTTGTATGACTTGGCTTGGATTGGTCATAGCTGTAGCTTGGGCAAGCTGTTTTAAATTAACATATTAAGTATATCTTACCGCCAAACATCAATGTGAAAAATATTGTTTTGTTCTGCATTTACGCATTAGGGAATTTTAAGCTAGGTTCCATCTTAAACAATCGAAATCCAGTTGTTGCCATAGCACACACAAATAAAGCTATTCGATGAAATAGTATTCACTTTATTTATTCTATTTTTGGTAGATAAGGTCGAGTACCTACACTAAGATTTATGGAGTCCTAATATAATCTGTTTAGAAACATATTGGTTGTTAAATTTTTTATATAGGTTTCAGGGAGGGACTCAGATTACTCTCCGCGAATGTACCTAAGAGTAGACTCAAGGTCTGAAATTAAATTACATTTCTTTTTTGCTACTTCCAATCTATTCTGATAGGCAAGTTGCAAAACAAAGTTCGTCGTTCGCATCGGTACGCTGATTGAGTCATTAGCCGCGTGATATTGACCATGATCCAGATTCCTCCTTAGAGATTCTATAGTTACCTATAACAAAGAACATGGTGCCTATATAACGACGTTATAAGTTCATTGAAGAATTCAATATATTATGTGTTTTGTTAGAATACTAATCAATTATACATATTTTGCAGATTTATACGAGAACATCTTTATTGCATTGAAATTTTATGTGTGTTTTTAACACGTTTTTTATGATAGTTAATAAGAATGACGAGATATCTTAAAGTTGCGTTAGTTTTGAGTTTCTTGGGGATGTTCCTTTTTATTAGTTTTGATTTTATAAAATCCCATACAGACGTTAAACAATATGTAAATCGCTGTCTATCGGGAAGTAAGTGAATATATTATTACCGGAAGTAGAGCAAGCATATCCTGTCTGACGAACCAGTCTATCGATTCGAGTAGATTAGAGAGAAAATAATAAGCGTCAATTAAATAAAATTACTTTAAGGGTATAGGTACCATTATCGTTTACATAGTACATACTTCATTGACCTCTTCCCATGCATACATATCTTGAAAACATTAGGGTATACTCCACACATGGGAACCCATTATTGTGTATGACTAGAGGATAAATTTAGTGCCTTAAGTTTTGAAGTCATTTAAAAGGGGTCTGCGTTTGTCATTTAATAACAATCAACACCAAATACTTTTAAAGTATGGAAAAGTTCCAGATAAAATGTCTAACCCATCCATAAGATTATTCAAAGTTAAATAGGTATAATTAATCGATTTTAATTTTTGTAACAAAATAGAACCCATACAGCTTTTAACCTGATTATTTGTTCCGTTTAAGAATATTTTTTGTTTAGTTTTTCTAGCCGACCATATCGAGCATATCAAAACAAGAATAGGGTATCGACGGGAATCGAAATATAATAGGATGTTGCATTGCAGTTGATCTGCTTAGTTAATTGGATTGGAACTCAGGCCATGTAAGTAAGTAGCCTATTATCGCTCATCATTTGTTAGGTCTGAAGAGTGTACTTGACGAATATCGAGAAAGCACCGAAGTGTTCGCTGCCGGGTTCCCCGGGCGTCATCTGCGCAGCGGCCGGCTGTCCCGGAAGCCGCAGAAGGTTGCCTGCTCGCCTCCAAAGCTATATAACGCAGCATCTCGACCGCTCGCTCAGTTCTTGTTTGACGTCTGCAAGGATTGTGACACGTGACCGTGATTTAGATGTAAGTGGTTGTTTTGTTTATACGATACGTTTTGAACAGTACTTTACATATTGGATTAGATGAAGTTTTTATTAAGAGAGAAAGTGTGTTTGTGTAATTTGTGTTCAATTTTTAATACTATTCGGCTCAAACGATAGCATCTGATCAAAGCTGATGTTCCATATTTTGAACAAATAATGCAAAAGCGAATACTTCCATCTCACATCGATCAGCTCTTGCGTATATTTGGGATTCCAGCAAAATTGTATGGCTAAGTCAAAGTGCCCTTCACTTCAATGTTTTATATGTGTCATATTTGTAAAATGTTGCCTAAAATAGTTTTTGCAATGTCACATTAAACGAAATTGAAATATCCACAGACAGAAGCAAACATGCGTTGTTTGATCATCGTAGCAGCGGCTCTGGCATTGAGCGAGGCGCGTCCCGGGCTTGTCTTCGCACCGGCGCTGGCGCCGATCGGCGTGGAGTATGCGCAGGAGTCGGCGCCAGCGGTGCGCTCGCACCCGGCTGTCGAGCTGAACGCGGCCAGCGAGGCTCTGCTGCCTCGTGAACTGCTAAAGTCACGTGACTTCTACGACAACCCAGCTGTGGCCGCTGGCCTCGCCAAGGAGTCTTGGTTCACTAACAAGGAGATGCAGGTTGTGGAGCGTGAAGCCGAGAAGATACCCAGGGAGAGAATCTACCACATCGTTAAAAACGCTGGGTTTCTAGATCAACATTAATGTATGTAGATATGAAACAATTTGAAACAGACATTTCAGTGTAAATATTGTAAATACAGTTGTACGAGTAAGTAGTGAAATATTTTGGTTTCTGGTTTCAACATACATATGTATACTCGTAAGTTATTTTATATTTAACTATAGTAATTTAGTGAACTGTTGTGAATCATAGTCAATATAGTTTTTTTATATTATGGTATACGGAAGTATTGTAGACATGTACTGATTAGTAACGTTACTGATAGTTAATTAAACGTTTTGGAGCTATTACAATAATATTGTTTTAAGCATTTAGTAAACCGGTTTACTTTCAAGTCCTAACTTATTTTTATGTATTTTTTATAATTTTAATTGCTATGTAATAAAGGTAGGTATTTTAAGGCAAACAATACTGTGATCTGGATCAATAAGTACGAAACTGTAAGTTATTGTTCCATAGAGCGTTAGGTAACCAAACGACTATTTTTATTAAAGATATTGGAATTCCTTTTATGTTTTTTTATTTAACTATCCTCTCGTCTTTATGGGGTCGTCACAGCCCACACCGTAGGTTGGCTTTTTGAAGCTTCTTCCTCTCCTGCAGGTCACCCAGCATTCGTGCACTGGTTTTTGAACAAAATCTGAAAAAAAGAAATAAAGATGTAAGGATGTACACGAATACTTTAGCCATTTTACTCGGGTCATACCTCCATAGTAAAAGTTACGTATCTAATAGTTAACTCGTCTTTTACGATCTCTGGCTTTTATTAAAATAGATGATAATTTCCCAAAACCAATCGAAATCTAATTTAAATTTTGTTATTTTTTCTTTATTTTACTGAAAAAAACTATAAAGGTAATCTTTAATGGCATATATAGGGTGTTAAAAAAAGTGCGTATGAAATTTAAAGGATCAAGTATAGAATACAGGAAAAATATTGAAGAAATCCGCTCTTAAATTTTTTTTATCTGATTCCCATACTAAATCTGAATAGTGAATCAAGAATTTGCATGGAAAACTGAAAAAAGTTGTAGATTGGATTTTTACAATATTTTTCCAGTATTCTATACTCGAATGAATGAATGAAGGAATGAAAACACTACACAAAACAGGAAAATATAAGCATAGACATGAAAAGAAAAAAGTTATACAGGTAGGCGGTCTTATCGCTAAAGAGACGATTCTGAGTAATCTCTTAAATCTCAAACGCATTTTTTTAACAGCCTGTATACAGGCAAGATAGAGAGTACACAGTGTTTTGTCGTTTATTTAAAAAATGATCAGCAAAAGTTGTCACATTTGACCCGAATAATAGTCTGGATATTTATACATATAAGGTGCTACTTTATTAGTGCCCGATATTTTAGTCAGTGCTTCTACTCCTGATTCTGATCAACTTTCCCCAAGGAACCCATAGTCAAATTACAAAAAATATTGAACTATTCATACAAAATCGATCACCCGAGCGGCCAAATTAGTTTGAAGAGTCCAAAAATGTTTTTGCGATTTGACTATGGGTTCCTTGGGGAAAGTTGATCATAATAAGGAGTAGAAGCACTGTCTAAAATATTGGGCACTAATAAAGTAGCACCTTATATATAAAAATCACTAGTCTAGTCAATCTACAATTTTTTTTATGAAGCATGTAGTACAATATTAAATGCACTTTGGGCAAAAATTTTAAATCAGTTGAAAAATTGAAAAATTTAAATTGAAAAGATCTGTTACGAATATTTCATAAATTACTGGGTAGTTTACCCTTAAAACATGGACAACTGGATGGCTTTTTAACACGTTTTATTTATTTTAATAGTAATCCCCTATTAAAATCTATATATTGAGTGGTTATTGAATAAATTATAAAGAAAAATTATTACTTGAAAGAAAATATTACAAAGATTTAATGCAACCTCAAATTTTCATTCCTGGAACTTGTATCTCTATACTATAACCGTTGTCGGTAGGCTCAATATTTTTGTTCCAGGAGCGAGATTTAATATATGGGCAAACTCGAGGAACTCGCTAACATAACAATGTTTTAGCCTAAAATGTTAAACATCTTTCTACTAGCTACTTATAGATTTAAGTTAAGTTTACCAAAAAGTAACATGGTACCGACGTAGATAGTAGGTTATCTACACATAACCTAATCCGATTACATGTATGAAATTACTTTGAGTAAAATAGCCGATAAGTTTTATAAAAATTCACGAACCCCAGAACCCCTTGAAGTATCAGTTACAGTGAGAATTCCAACTTTCTGTAAGAGATATTGTTTTTATTTTTAAAGTTTTTTAATTAGTCAAGTTTTAACGAGAGCTCCTACAACTCTATCTATAAGAATTATAGAATACTAGCTTTTGCCCGCGGCTCCGCCGCTAAATGTCGCTTTATGACTCTCTAAAGGTATCCATGGAAATCATGCATTTTATCGGAACAAAAAGTAGCCCGTGTTAATCCAGTATTTGATACCTACCAAATTTCATCCAAATTTATTTAATAGTTTGACGTGGAAGATGAACAAACAAACAAACATCCATACTTTCGCTTTTATAATATTAGTAAGATAAGATTTAAAGTGTCGAAGCCGGATTGAAAATCTGAGAACTAGGTTTTGACGGATTGTGGGCTGTGGGGCATATAGATTCCCGGAGGAGAACTGACTGTTTAGATCAAAGTAAATTAATCTAGCACCGATAATAAGTGACGACTGCAGCCCGATCCCTGGAGTCATCTTTGGGATAATGGAAATAACTTATAAATTATTGTTAAATATTAAAAAAGTTATCAAATTCTTCCAGTGGATTCAGTATTCTCATATACATATCTAACTTCCTTTAATTAAAGAATGTAAAAATAGAATGTCTGAGTTATTTTTTATCTATTTCAAAAAAATACGTTTTCTTTTAAGATTGTTTGGAATAGTAAACTCTTAAATCATATAATCTTTTCTGTAATAATTACGATTTTCCTATAAATGTAAAATCGAACAAGTAAAGAATATTTTTCAAAATTTTAATGTAAGAGTTATTTAGAATAGAACTTCATAATTTATCGTTAACGTCGCCTTAGCTATAAACTTCCTTTTTTATAGGACCTATATAGTATAGTAACCCTGAAATTGACATTATTCTTAGGTTGACGAGAAACGCGTACCTATCCTGACAAAACGGATCATTTGCTTCAGTGCAAATTGATACCTTCGCAAGTTCTTATTCTTCGACCAATATAACAAGACACTGAGAATTCTTCATAAAGGGCTGATATAAGCGCCGCAAAGAGTTCAGAGACAGCTGGACGTGTCGCCGCCCACGCTGGCGCCTCACATCTCCCAGCTGAACCACAGTTTCTTAGAAAAGGGAGCAACGAGTCTATACGTCAACATTCTTTAGTTTACTCGTAGTAGCGGCCTTTATTTCTACTTTGAATTCGGCATTTAATTATTACAATGGCAGTAGATTAAATAACTTTAGTCTATTGCGCTGTATTCCTTAATTGGATTCAGTATTTCTAGAAAAATGATTTCGTGATAGATTTAATAATTTTAATACACGGTTGAGTCAGGCAACTTTTTTACAGTGAAAGCATTGATGAATACCTAATTATATTTTTTTTACAATCAAAGCGTTGATGAATAATTTTATTTTCTTGCTTATGAATGTGTTTCAATAGAATAAATAGGTACAAGTATACATTCGCGTCTCTACCTGGGCCGCCAAGCTTTCATTGGGAAAAAGGAACACGATAGATAGATTTTAGATATATCCAATGATAATGTGTTTTTACTATTAAGACTTCTACAAGAAAGTGTTTTTACTATTAAAATTATGACTTAAACTATTTAAATTATGACTTCTACAAGAAACACATAGACATACTTACACAAACACATAGAAATACACATTGGAAATTCACTCTGGGGATTTCAAAAAACGAAGTCACTATTGGTTTTCTGGGGAAAGTGGTTTAGTTACCGTACTGTTTTTTTAATTTTATTCAGGTTGATGATATAAACACCTTTCTGGCTGTCGCAGTTGAACTCGTGCATGTCGCAATTGTCGATGAAGGTGCGCATCTCGCCGCAGGAGTCGATGCCGCAGATCGGCACCTGGTCGTGCCGGCAAATGTCCGCTATCTTGCATTCCTCTTCTAGCTATAACGAATTCAGTATAATAAAGTTAAACTTTAACAAGAGCAAGAAGATTATTAATGATCTAAAGCTAGTTATCATCAGGCAAAAGACGTACACTGCTGGACAAAGGCCTCTTCCAAGGATTTCCATACCGACCGGTCCTGCGCTGTCCGCATCCAGTGGCATATAGTCTCTACTTTAAAAAGAGGGGCTAAAGTGCACTATGAGACACAATTTTGCCCTAGTTTGGCAAGTTCACCAAATAGTTAACTATAAACAATATTGTTAAAAATAATAAGAAATTTAAATTAATACCAAAATCAGACATTTGTTTTTCGATTACATCGTAGGTGTTTTGACGGGAGCAAAGAGATATTCAAATTAAATGGCAATGAAAGTTAACATACCTTAGCGCTATCTACGTGTGCATAGCAATACATAATCAAGGAAGACAATATAAAAATATGTAATAATATACAATGCATTAATAAACACCGAGTTAGGAAACTATGGTACATTGTTCTTCATTGTTTTAGTCATATAAAATGTTCGCGCTACATTCTGCTTTGGCTGCTATTATTGTTGAAGTGTGAAAAATATTGCAATATTCGATAACAAAACGAGGGCCATAAAAACATTTTCAGGCCAAAGTAAATTCAATTCCATTTAAAAGTATTAGTCCTGAAAATAAAAACAAATAGTTTCTGAAATACGTTATACATGGAGTGACATTTGATTGGCAGCTAAACGATGGCCGACCGGTCCAATATTATAGGGCTGACTGTAATGAGTTAACAAAATCAATGCATTTTAATTGAACCCATTATATTATACTTATGCATTAAATGTGGCATAAGAAAACATAAATGGTCTGATATACAATACATGATGATTTTATTATTATCGCTTGTCGGAGAATAAAATATCACCTGTATTTTTTATGTCCATGTTGAGCGCATTTTACTTTACGGGACGTAATAATGCTCAAAATTTTAGTTTTTTTTAATCGTTATCTATTATTCTTTATAATGTGTTAAATTACTTCTGTTTGAATTCGTGGTATATGTCAAAAACTTGCAAATTTTTGTGATTGTTCATTTTTATCGTAGCTACTCAACCACTTACCGGATTGGTGTCTATTCGAAGCTCTAAGTTCTTTTAATGTATGTAGAATCAATGTAACTAAATCAATAGGTAATTTTAATAATGTGATATGATCAAACCTTAAATTTGAATAAATAAAATTTGTTTAAATTAACTTAAACATAAAATTGATAAATAAAAATTAGACTAAAATATAACAACACTATATATTTTTGTATTGTCAAAATTGTTGTTATGTATAGTGTTAATTTAATATAAATTAATTTAAACATAAAATTGATAAATAAAAATAAAAATTTGACTAAAATATAACAACACTATATATTTTTGTATTGTCAAAATTGTAGTTATGTATAGTGTCAACTTTAAGTTCTTCTTCTTCTGAACTTGACCATGAAAGCGGCTCTCAGAGCAGTTTATCTCCTGTTTTTCATTAAAAAAAAACAAAAAGCATTACATTTTTTCTAGTTACTGAATCAATTTCGGAAGAAGTGAGGATGTAGCAGTGTTTTGGTAGTTCTTTTTTAATTAGTTGACATATTAGGTACTTTTTCTGTATAAATCCAATGAATAGAAGCAAGCCCCTAATATCAAATTCTTGTATTTGTATCAACCCTAAGTGGATGGCCGCAATCACATTAAAGTCAGAACACTACAAAAATTTCGAATCGGATTTGTCAAATAAATGTATTGAATGTCAGTAATATTGTATAAAACATATTTATTTTACTTTTTTTTATAATCTATTTGCTTTCGAATTAATGTTACAGTCGGTTCTATATTCTGGCTTCTTGAATGATCTTCCACGTTTGCACGTCACCCAGCATTCGTGGATAGGACGGTTTTTGAAATCTGCAAGATAAAATAGATAGGTGAAGGTTTTATATTGCGTCGTATATGGAAGAAGAAAGAAAATAAATATAAGAAACAGGGAAGTACGTTATTTCCATAGATAGTACTAACTGGCTGCTGGCGGCTAAAAATGATAGAATGGAAATAATGCACTTTGTTCGTTCCGTTGCGTCATAAAATAATTTTATTGAATGACAGTGACAAAAATGAAAGTAATTCATAGAAACAAGTTAAGAATTCTGTGCTGTCATCCTTGAACTCTGGAAACATGCTAAAAGTAAATATTTGTTTTTATGCTAAAGCTGAATTATGCAAGACATTGCTAGTAATGTAGTTACAAAAAAAAAAGAACACGTAACTGATTATTTTTATAATTAAAGACAATTATGGATATGAGGATATAAAAATTACACATGTAATAAAAGCTAGTAAAGTTTTTCTACTAATTCATCACCAACTTTACTTGTTTGGAATTTCATTACATGTCATTTTTTAAAATCTCATCCAGAATTTGTCGGTCATAAAAGAGCTATTTCGTGAAAAATAAACTTCATAATAAATTGCTAATGCAGTTAACTACCCTACTGGTAACGTTATTAGGAATTACAGTTATAAGAAACCTTTTTTGCTGTCGCAGTTGAACTCGTGCATGTCGCAAGTGTCGATGAAGGTGCGCATCTCGCCGCAGGAGTCGATGCCACACATCGGCACCTTGTCGTGGACGCACAGGTCCGCGATCTTGCACTCTTCCTCGTTCTACCACAAACGTATTAAAGGTACTTACTAAAGACATGTTTAAGAATGCTCCGTGTTCTAGTAGGTAGTCCGCTCACTTTACATCACGAGGACGCGGGTTCGATTCCCGACGGGGCCAACTTTGTAGGACTCGGTTTGGTTGGTGGTAGGGCATTTTCTCGGCCCGCCAGGCTAGCTGCCACCATCTTATCTAAGTCTTGCCGCCAAACAACAATATTAACCAGCCATTAATATAGCCAGTTCTCGAATGCGTTGGCGAATCATGAGAAGCCTGCTTCCATCTTCGGATTACCAATTAAGAAAAAAGCGTATAATAACTCCAGACCAGGTTCTTCTCGTTCCTAACATTTAGGAAATTTCTTAACATTTATGAGCGAGCAGGATAAACCAGTAATCATTTGTATGAAACCATGAAAGGTCCAATTAACGTGCCACTGATTCGCAGGTGTCAACTATATACCTAATATTGACGGTCCCCCGTACTTACCTTCCGGGAAATGCCGCTTCTTTACAGTAATACAATATTTTGTATTCTTTGATATTGCCATTACCACAGAAGACTACATCGTTGTTTTTTATTAAGGTAAGAGGAGAAACTAAGTGAAACTAGAGTTGCACTTAATTTAGTACTAAACTAAGCACTAAACAATATTTCGCTACTTCCTGCTTCGCATAGACGGATGGGCACGATGACTTATCGTAAGGTTTTCGGACCAAAATCAGAGTTAAACTAACTTAAAAACTTTTCGAGGTTCTTCGTTTTCAAACTCATTACATATTAAGGGTTCACTAATTTACATGAAAACATATTTCAGTGAAATTTACCTTTATCGCTTCACTGTGAGCGTCGACAAGTGATATGAGACCAAAAATTAAAGCTGAAATTAATAAGGAATATCAATGATCAGATAATAGTGTAAAAATAAAAATAAAAGAATAAAAGATGATGCATATTTACCCCATAATATTATCATAATGAAGATTCATAATACTATAAAATGAATCATTTTCGGTAACTATTTTTCACGATAATCTAATATTACAAATGGTAAATAAAATGTATTTGTATACAAGTAAAATTTTTGCGTTAAACATGCGTTAACATTTAATGAAAATATATAAATAGATGACGTTTTTCGTTTCCAGAGAGGAAATAAAAGTAACTTTAAATTTGTATAAAAATAAAGTGCCGTGTGCTGGCCACGTGAGTCGTTTTATTGATCTAATATTTTATGCTACATTACTGAAAAATAATATCTTCCCCAATACTTGTGGAACTTTATGTGTATAGCATTTTGTAGATGGTAAATTTATTATAACATTGCGACTTTGTGTTGGTTCCAGATTTTCTTAGAAACTATTGGTATAACATCAAACCATTGAAGATAGAAATTGAAAGCAGAATATACATATATTATGTAGAAGGTATTTCTAAGAGCATTCAGTTTTTAAAATATAGATCCATCAGTGGGTCAGAGACATTTTCTATTGAAACGAAATTTCAAGAGGTTCCGACGGGTTCTTTACATTCGAAGTTCACTTCCCAGGGGCCTGTTTCATAAAAAATATTAGTCTGATAATATTACATGCTTACTCATAATATGAGTAAAAATATTAGAATAACTCAATAATATCCCTAATAATATCGGCTCTTCCATAATTATCAGTTATTTTATTACTAATTATATGAGCTAAATGCCAATATTATCAGTAGTTTGACGTTGTCTGTCATTATGTCATAATAATTTTATCTCATAGTATTAGTCGATTGTTATTAGTTTTGCGAGTACAATAAAATTAAGTGTTTCAACTGCAAATAATAATTTAATTAATGTTTAATCAAGAATGAATTCCGATTGAAGTGTCGAAGACTTATACATTTCACAGAGGCATCGAATTTTCAGAGTGAGGACAAGTTATGCGTTTTTTAGAGACATTCGAATTCAGTGAAAGATTTCGGTTGTCTTATGAAAAGTTTCATTTCATATTGACAAAAATTGAAAATATTTTGAAAGTTCCGACATGAAAAAAGGAAGCCCTATCCCGAAAGCAGCAGTCAATGGTCGCTTCAAGTGCTTAGTAGGTAAAGAAGACTAGAAGCTTTGTGACTAATATACCTACATTCATACGAACGAAATATCTCATTTGGCCGTAGATATGCCTTAACGATCCAACTGATTTAAAGTAAGCGAGGGATAGTGTACATTATCCCTTGCTTTTTTAAAATCAGTTGGATCGTTATGGCATAACTATGGCTATTTCATCTCACTAATCTCATCTCACCTCATCTCACTTATATTGTAAATGTGAAAGTATGCATGTTTTTTTGTTTGTTTGTTTATTCAACTTTCACGCCGAAACTACTGAACGGATTTTGATTTTTGATAGGAAGATAGATAAAGCACTAGGCTATCATATAGGATACTTTTTATCCCGGAAAACTTAAGGCTTCCCGGAGGAATCCTTAAAAACTCAAAATTTCCACTTCGTTACTAGATTGTTAAATAATCCCTTGTAAAATCTTTTTTACCTTACCACAGTTATATCCATCTCTTTTATTATTTCAATAGATCAACTCGATCCTACTATGTCACTGGTGAAATCATAGAAACCGCCAATAGACGTAGTAAACACTCAAACGTCAACACATGCATGAAAATGAGATCTAATGTTCTCCTAATAAAATTAGAGCTAGTAATATTAGTAATTTAAGTATGTATATAGAGATTTATGAAACAGAATACGACGATCATAATAATATTAGTATTGGAGACAAATATTATTAAGTAATATTATTAGCACTTTTATGAAACAGGCCCCTGGTTAAAAAAAATTATATTGGAAGTGAAATGGTAGGTAAAATAAATACATCGTAGATGTTCTTAGAGCTCTGTTTAAGCTAATTTATAAAATTATTGTAAAATAATTACACTTACTTTTTAAATGAATGATGAAAATGAAATGAAATGAATGAAAATATTTTATTCGAAGTAGGTAGCAGTGTACACTTTTCGAACGTTATTCTTTTATCTACCTAACACGAGGAACACGTATACCCACCGTTTCGGGAAGTGTTTGCGGAGTGAGAAGAAACGGCGGGCCCTAAAGAAACTCCCTCCAACACATTTTTTTTTAAAAAGTCTTATATTCTATTACATCTTAATGCTTCGTCAGTTGTGCGAAAAATACAGAAGTGTACACAAAAACTTGCACATGGTGTTTGTCGACCTCGAAAAAGCATATGACCGAGTGCCTCGGGAAGTGTTGTGGTGGGCCTTGAAAGAGAAAGGAGTGCCTGGGAAGTATGTGGAGTTGATTCGCGCCATGTACAAGAACATCCGTACACGAGTCAGATCCGTCGCTGGCACCTCGGAAGGGTTCGGAGTGGCGGTGGGCTTGCACCAAGGGTCAGCGTTGAGCCCGTACCTCTTCCTGTTGATTATGGACGCTTTGACGTCGGACATACAGGAAGAGGCACCCTGGTGCATGCTATTTGCCGACGACATTGTCCTTGTGGGTGAGGATGGACCTGAGGTGCAGAGCAGACTGGTTGCATGGCAGCAAAGACTGGAGAAAGTTGGCCTGAAAATCAGCAGAACCAAAACCGAATATCTGTTCTGTGATTTCGGCGGTCTCTCCAGTTGTACACCGATAGCACTGGATGGTGTAGCGCTACCGGTCTGCTCCGATTTCAAGTACCTAGGTTCACTTATTCAGAGCGACGGAGACATTAACAGAGACATTGAGCGCCGAATCAACTTGGGGTGGATGAAGTGGCGACAGGTCACAGGGACTACCTGCGACCCCCGACTTCCCCTTAAGTTTAAGGGGAAGATATATAAAACTATCATAAGACCTGTCGTCCTGTATGGATCGGAATGTTGGGCCACTAAGGGAAAGGATGAAAGACGATTGCATGCTGCGGAAATGCGAATGTTGAGATGGATGTGTGGAGTAACAAGAATGGACAAGATTAGGAATGAGTATATAAGAGGAAGTTTGAAAGTTGCGCCAGTGATAGAAAAATTGAGAGGAAATCGTTTGTCGTGGTATGGGCATGTAATGCGGAGGAATGAAAGACATGTTACAAGGAGAGTGTTACAGATGAGTGTCGATGGATATAAGGGGAGAGGGAGACCAAAAAAGAGATGGATGGATTGTGTGAAGGATGATATGTGTCGAAAGGGTGTGAGTACGGAGATGACAGCTGAAAGGGATGTATGGAAGAAGAAAACATTTTGCGCCGACCCCAAATGATTGGGATAAGGGCAGGAGAATGATGATCTTAATGCTAGATCAATAAATGAATTATACAATGTCATGTCTGTAAATAAAATATGCAAAAATAAGAATAAAGTAAGAGAATAAAGAAAGAAAGGATTCAAAAGAGATAAAAGTAAAAACTTTGCTACCGACTCGGTATAAGGTTATTGCTGATCTATGACGATCAATGAAAAAGCTGAGAAAGTATGCACGACGTGGCTGAAAAATTTATTAATAATAGATTTGCTCTACATAAATTCATTATTAAAATAATCAAAAATATGTTCAAATTATGAACAAAGCAATTGATGAGAAAGACATAACAAGGAATAAGATGTACCCTAGTAAAACAAAAGACAGTAAAAAACAAAGAAATTCTAATATTAACTTATTAATGTCACAGTAGGAGCTTAAATGGCGTAGTTAATCCGACGTCTGATTCAGATTCCACAAATAGTGCTATTAACACAGAGAGCCGTATCAGTGCCGTAATTCAATCACTCTAAAATAACTATAAATCACATTGAGAAAAAGTACAGCACTATATTAATCTTGATCATTTTAGTATTTCTTATAATGACTAAAACTAATAAGGCAAACAAAAACTATTCAGTCTCTTTTGAATAATATCAAATCTTATAATTTTAAGTTATACAGTTCTTATAAATTGGACGATACGATGTAGCTGTCATAATGTCACCTCTTCCTATCTTGGCTTATTTAAATAAATGATTACTTAATTATCTTATATGAATAGTCTGCTAATCCAGCTGAAATTTTAAGCGTTTGGCATAATCATCTTCATTTGTTCTGATTTGTCTAAAAGCTGCTAAAGTCAACCAGCGTCCCGAGGTAAATTTCCAACGAGTAAAAGACTTACCTTATTTTCTATGGTCGAGTAGAAGTGATTCAGACTGCTTATACAGTACAATCTGCCTGGTTTAATAATAAATTCAAGTTATGTAAATATTGTAAAAGCCAAGTACACCAATAGTTCCAGATCGACAAACCAAATTCCAAATTTAATTGTGCTCAGTTTCAAAGTGCTCTTAAAATAAAATATCATGAATCATACTTTATCAGTTTCGTTTTTGACTTTCAGGAAAATACTTACTAAAACTGTTAGTTAATCAGTGCAGTTGCGGCCTATAATTCTAAAATGTCAATGATCAAGAGCGGCGAGGCGGGCCGCTCGATCTTGCCGGTTATAAGTGTCGCGCACTTCTCACCGCATCCCTACTGCAGAACTCTCGCGCTCTCACTATGAAGCCTCTGCCTTTAGGTGAGAGATCAGACTTTAATTAGTTTTCCTTAGAACGAAAACGGAAAAGTATCAGCTAGAAATACAGTTTTATTTAGTAAAAACATCAAAACAACCAATTAAATATATATTTGGGACAAATCACTTCCTACGATTGTTAACTGAATATTTTTTATTACAGTTGTTCTATCACTTTTATCGGTGTTTACCGCCACGTACCAATTTCCGATGGAAAAATTGGATGACATTCTCGTGTACCCGGTAGAGCCACCAACGGTAAGGATAAAAAGTTTAATCAATACATCGATTCTAGCAAAAACAATTAAGAATTTATAGTTTCGGTTATTTTGCCAGAATGTTCGCGAAAAACGCGATACATCGGCATCCAGTAAACAGAAAGAAAAAAATAAAAAGCCGGCAAAGAATCTAAATGCTTTTATAGAAGAAAAATTGATACAGCACACGCAAGCGCTGGAACACCTTGTCAAGATGGTGCACACCAACGAGCAGCTTACGAAGACTTTGCTTGACAATTTGAGCAAAATCATAGCAAAGCCCGAACTGCCGGAAAAAATACAGGTACAGCACCCCACACCCTCGGATTCAGAAGACGAGGACGACTCCAATTATATTGTGAGGCTCAGTAAGAAGTTGCCGCTGTACGGAAATCTAGTGAAGAATGTAGTATTAAAGCAGGCTCAAAGTGACTTGGATCCCGTGCCCATCGTGGAAATGGACAGCGGCAGCGGCAGTGGCAGCGGCAGCGGCGCGCGCGACGGACCCGGCGGAAGCTCCGGCGGCGCCGACGCCGAGGTGAGTGCGGTGTGAGTCTTCTGCAGCGATCACTCAAGTTCCTTAGTCACATGTACATATATTTTAGCATGTTTTCTCAATAAGAAGATACTGAGAGTTATTTGATTTGTAGTTTTGATGCTTTAGCTAGCGGCTGCTTCAGAAGATAAACATTCACTTACCTCGGCATCTTGATTTGAATTGTTGCATTATAATAAGTGTGTCTATCCCTTTTCTTGGTTTTTTAATTAATAAATAAAAGTCAGCATTTTTCTTTCTTATATCGCAAGGCATAAAAGGCCGTGATTATCGTCAGTAAAATATTTGCTAGCCACACAGATGAGACAAGAGCTGTTAAATGTTTTACAATGGGTACACATAAAGTATACATACAATAATACATATTTTTTTGAAAAGAGAAATTATTTCATTATTACTACCTATAAATTTTACACAACCGCGAATATGTACTTTGTAAACCAAGGAATAAATAAACATTTCGTATGCACAATCCTGTGTACCCCCATGGTTAATGTTCTCTTTAACATTAGTAGTATAATAATTTTAGTAAGTATTTTGATGTAACTCCATTCATAACATAAAGCTTTCGTTTGGTTCGCAGCTCTTGTCTCGTCGGTCGAACGGGCCGGTGGCGGTGCCGAGCCTCCCCGTGGCGGACCGGGTCAGTCCCTGGTGCCGCGCCGCCATGGGCTGCAAGCGCTCCCTCAACCCCGTCTGCGGGTTTGACGACAACTTCGGCTATGGAAAGTTTGACGACGTTTGCCATATGCTGCAAGTGAACTGCTATTGGAAGTATAGTAAGTAGTTTTTTTAAGTAGAATGTGGTATTATTCGCTATCATTAAAAGAGGACTTTTTAATGCTTAGCGAGGGTTATTGCACACCATTGATACTGAGTCATTTATTATTAGAAGTTTCATTAGAGATTTGTCATTGTCATTGCTTTCTCACTCCAAAGCTCACTCATTCACACAATTTTCTGTTTCAGATTTCGATCTAGCACCAAACTGTAGGCCCAGGCCAGTTGTTTGATATCATACCTGACGAAGGAGTATGGTGACAAGCGACAGTACATAGATATCGTTAGTGACAAGTAATTATAAGATTTAACCCTAAACAAATAGAATAAAAAGAGTGATATATACTTAATATTTATATTAACTACGTAAATATTTTTATAGATAAGATTTTTTGTATGGTGAATTTATGGTAAGGTTTATTTATTGTTAGTATATATTACATTATTAAGGAATTTACTTTTGAATTTTTATTGAGCAATTCTAAAATAATGTTGACAGGAATTATCCAGTTATCCAACTCCAGGGTTTAACTCTTTTGGGTTTGGACATACATCTTTGTCTTCTTTTACGTGCCTGAAAACTGAAAAAAGAAACTATTTAAGTTACTGAGGTTGACACATACAAATAGCCATCTGCTTAATCTAGATTAAGCCTAGGCACTTTAATATTATCTTAATAACCCATTCATCCACCCTTTTTACCTGAAGCAGTGGTGGTCGTCAATCTCTCATTACTACTCTAAAAAGATAAGGGCGGTTTACACTTTTTTACCAATGACGAAATAGAGAAGAGTTCATGTTAAAGAAAAGGGCACATAGTTATACTTACTAAATCTAAAAAAAGCGGGGAAGAACTAAATTAAACCTTCATATTATTAGTTATAATAAATTCAGTAATAAATTTGAATGAAAATGGAATATACTTCGAGTAGCGATGTGTATGAAGAAAGAACACAGTAACAAGGTGGTACGGGGAAGAATATCATCAGAGCGAGAAGATTGTAAATTACGGCAACTGAAAAAAATATATATATGATAGGTAGTCGTCTCATCGAAGTTTCCTATTCCCCTTTTTTGGCCAAATGGACGGGCAGCGGTGGCAGATTATGAAGTGACTGATTATGAAACGACATTTTGTCCTATAAATTAATATTGAATTAGTCGTAAATAAATATAATCCTTTCCGTACTAATTACGTGATTTTTATAAAAAAAATACATGTTATTTAAAAAGTAAGTAAGTTTCTCTGCAATTTCACTTCAAGATCTATTTACTGAACGTGAACACTATTACATAATAAAAACCAATACAAACAAATTTTTCATAATATACCTTTGATGCAGTCAAATGTCGGATTAGAGCTGGGTGATCCATAATGTAAACGTTCAACGTTCCTTTCGATGAATTTTTAATGAATTGCCGCCTTTTATGTTATAACTAGTTCTTTGTACATACTGTTATTTGAAGTTTCACACAAATGTGTGAAAATACATACCCATGCTATACTCGCAGGAGTACTCATACATGTCACAGATGTCGATGAAGGTCCTCGCCTCGTTGACGGACTTCCCACATATGATGACCGTGTCGTGAAAGCAGTTATAGGCATGTTCGCATGTCTTCTTCAGTTCGCTCTGAAATTTTTTAAATGTACGAGCTCGTTTTAGATTTGCTTCGGCAATACGCTCTAATCTGGTTCTACCTACAGTTTAAAGAGAATCATCACAGAAATGTTCAAAGAAAATTAAACTAATTGAACAATTTAATAAACCAAGGTAAGATTTGAATTGTTGATGCACAGTAGTACTATCTTCATAAAAAAACATTGTTTTTAATAGCGATATTATTATATTGCGTTCTCGTAGTTTTTACAAAACGGAATAAGACTGGGACATCAGCATTAATATTACATTTAGGTTCTGATAGGTACTTACTAGTTTAGCTTTATCACCGACTATATGACAACTACACCTTATCACTATCGACATGAACGTAACTAAAAATAAGAAATTTTTTTCGCTAGGTAACATTGTTTATAGACCAGGAAGCGAACGGCGCCTAGCTATACGTAGTCACCGCTGCTAAGTGTCGCTTTCCTTCACTGGATGTTATTTGCCTGTGCTTTAGCTAGAGCAGCGGATGTTACTCCTGTTCATACTAACTAACTATAGAATTCCGCTTTTTGTTTACGGTTTGTTTATCATGGAAGTTTATATTGGCATTTCTGTTTAGTGACAATATTCTGCGAGGTTCGTCCATTATTAAATTTTCAGAAAGTTGAAACGGAGTATGTTTTTCTTTGAGGTAGATCCCGAGAAATGTTTGCAATGACGATATTAGTTATGAAATATAGGGCAATTTAAATGTTTCCTTGGTCTCTTAAAAATAGACCGTAAATAGTTTTTTATTTAAATTAAGCTGTAGTAGTTTACGAAAAAATCTGTGTGAATATAAATTTCGTTTTCCCTGATAACTAAAAAAATCTTATTATAACCTTTAAATAATACGATTTCGATTAAAATTTGTTTGTTACAATTAGTAAACCCTTGGCACCATTTGTGTTGATAATTAAACAATTTTAATTTACTTAACTTTAAAAACGTAGCTTCGGTATTCAGCCGTTACATATGTGCTAATGCCCGGAATAACGCAAACTAGTTGGTGTTTTCTTTTGGTCTATGATGGTTCTCTATGTTTCACTTGATTCATGGCAATTAATATATGCAACCAAAACTACCATAAGGAATATAGTAAAGTAAGTTTGAATTAGATATTTATGTAGATTTTAGATAGATAGATAATAGGTACTTACACATAATGAAATACCTTTTGATATATTTTCAAACCCGTAAATCTTTGATAGACAACATAGCTTTGCTTTACACCAGCTACATTTCTGAATTTCAGTGACATGTCTACTTATTGCATAATTTGATAATTGATTTACTTATGATATAAATAAAAATCACATTCGATTTTTAATTTTTATTTCAATAAATTTATAATTTTAAGACTAATAGTTCCAAAACAAGTTTATATTGATTCATTTGATCAACACAGAGTAAGTACATTATTTTGTACCGTAGGACCGAACCACCTAAATACTGAATATTCCTTCTTCTATGATACTGATTTACATTAGTCAAGTATTCAAGTCACCAGATACGTTGCATGATTATCATATTCTGTGGCTTAGTACATACTCGAGTGAAATCAAGCAATTTACTTCATCTCTTATTAATATTTGCCTAATGCAATCCGTTTTAATGCTAAGTTACATTACAGTATATATTTAGTTAGGTTACATTAACGTAGTTATTTGGAGTTTACTAGAAAAATTTGCCAGTTAATCGTCGTAGTAAGTGTTGGTTGGTCGCCGGGAGACCGACAGCACAGACCGGTCCTCGGGGCAAGAGGTCTGCTTGTAGTCTGTAACAATAATAACAATTACTTATGTAAAGTAAAAAAAAAACACGTCACTTACGAAATTCGAAAAGTATTGGGATTGATTAAGTTCGTTTTTATAAACATACCTCAGGTGATATTTCTAAAATGGCTGAATAGGATTCGATTGGTGGATTTTGAATTTATTTGATGTTGGACGCCCCCAGCTAGATGGAGCAATGATTTGTGCAGGGTTGCTGGTAACAGCTGGATACGCATGGCTGAAGATAGGTATAAGAGGCGTGCCTTGGGGGAGGCCCATGTCCAATAGTAGACTAATACAGGCTGATGATGATGATGGATTTGTGGTTTCATTAGTCTCGTCGTGATCTCCAAATTAACATAGGATATTTTTTTTATGCAGTCAGGTTTTTTTTTATTTTGGAAAAATTATTACTTAGGTTATTTAGATATAGATTAATTTTCAGAATAAAGTGGGGAGTTTGGAATAAAAATATATAAAAATGTATCTCTACTCCGTCTCCGGAGGCAGTTGAAGTCGAACATGTCGCAGAGGTCGCGAAAGCCCATGACGTCACCCGCGTGGCTGACGCCGCACACCGGCACGCGGTCGTGGTTGCACACTTTCGCCATGCTGCACCATTTTGCCCCCATCTGAGGAGAAGAGAGAGCTATCAGCTATTGTGGCACCAGAAAAAAGTAGGTGTGTGCTTATGACCACACAATAGAAGAGAAAACTTTTAAGCGGGTTAAATATATAGATAGATTCAGCGTCGAGTAAGCGCAATTAAGCGTCACGGATAAACTAGAGCTAGAAATAATAAATAAATATATAAATAAATGTTTAAAATATATTGTCAACTATGTTGCTGTGCCACTCACGTCACCGATTCTACTATCACCAACATTGAAACTCTCATAACAGGGAGATGTAGGTACCAGTAAGAGAGCGTACTTTTTGTACCTTCCGCCCCATGGCTATGTCCTCGTTGTCTCTCTCCAGCGGCGGCCCGTGCGCAGCCACCAGCCACGCCACCGACGCCACTACCACCAATACTGTAAAACGAAACGAATACTGGAAAATCTCGAAATTTTGACATAAAACTAAAAAAATTTAGGAACTGATAAAGGATAAAATGTGTTCTTAATAATGAATAATCGGTCTGGCTGGTCTGTAACTGTGACCACATTTGATTGAAGTATTGCAAACGCAACGTAATGAATCATAATTCACAACTATCATATAACAAGGACTAATCAACTTGTGTTATCGAATTCCTGTATAGTCTACATTAAAAAATACAGTGAAAGCTTTAAGTATATAAACAATCTGTAAATCTACCTGGAGATGTTAAAAGAGATCCCAGGCGAGAACAGAAACCGACAAGCTTGCTACGAGTACCTATTAATTTATGATAATCGTCGACAACATGTCGCTTGTGTTCACCTCACGGTCTAATGAAATATCAAACGATTTTAACCAAAAATAATTATCTTACTTACGTTATTTAAAATTAAATGTCTCTTACCTGTAGTCTTTGACATTATTTTCAGCTAAATTGGGATTTGACTAAATCTGATGCGGTGCGGCCGGCGAGTGAACCTGAGGCTAAGCACTTAGCGCACTATGAATTGTTTATAGACTGTCTCCTATTGTCTAGTTAAGTACGAAAACATCCTGTATACGTAATTAACTAATATTAGTTCTTGGAACGTTTAACTCTAAGAATATACGGATGGCATATGTGTGTGGGCGTTCATTGTCTTGTAATTAAATAGGCGGAACATGGTTGCATTTGTCCTTTGGGGCTGCGATGAAGTCTGAAAGTAAATTGTCAATTATCTGGCTAGTTGATAGATAATGTGAAGATATTGTATAAGGATATAAACAAAGTAAAATGTATAGGGATTACATTTTATGTTCTTTTAGAAAACAAAAAAATATGCACCAGATTCGATCGAAAAATATTTTTTGATGTTAAAATAGACTCGATTTCGATTTGGTGTACGGCAAATTTAAGTCCAAGTCTTATCTAAGTTCTGCTGCCATACATCAATATTAATATAATTGATTTGTTCCGATATGAAGATAATATTCTTATTGTGTTATTGTAAGCCCACTTCCATCTTCGGCTGCTCATTATTTACCATCAGGGAGATAATACTAAGTGCAAAACAAATTGAAATCTAGTATTACAATAGCAATTTGTATAAAAACCTGAAGTGGAAAATAATTTGACCTAACTAAAACCCCATAAAGATGCTCACGACCATTAAAGATACGAACGTGTCTTATACTCGCAGTTGAACTCTGTGACGTCACACTTGTTGAGGAACCAGCGCACCTCCCCAGTGTAGCGGTTGAAGCCGCACACGCGGCCGCCCGTGTGGACGCACACGAGCGCGCTCACGCATGGCGACTGGTGTTCAGAGATCAACAATTCATTAGTCTAGTTATATATTTTCCATGCTGGAGTTAATGTTAATGTGAATAGAGTCTTTTTATTTTTAAATGTATTTATATATTTGATTTGAAGATCAAACACAAGCTCGATCGTGAGTAAGTGGCACTTGCGTGGTCGCATCGATCACACTGGTTAACACTAGAGGCATGGTCAGAACGTAGGGTTTGACTGTTAGTGGAATTTATTTCGACCATTTTCGTGTTTCGCTAGGTACACTGGCACATACATTAAGCCATTGATGCCGGTTGCTATCAGATGCCTTATTATAATTGCATGAAAACTTCAGACTGGGGTTGGCCACTAATTCTACAACCTTTACCAATACGGACTTGGCTTAACCTTCCTGAGGTATACGGGAAGAGATTCGTGCCCCAGTAGTATAAGTATAAGTTGTTAACATATCTGAATTAATCTTGTTTATTTATTTACAAACATAAGTTATTGTGTATAAAACAGGTATGAAATCTTCGTGGTTTTGCTTGTAAATTGAATTATTACTTAAATGCGACAAGTTGCTGGTGACACATTTTTCCTGTAAGTTAGTCCAATAATAGTCTTGTCTCTGGATCCAACGGCGCGTGTAATTGTACAGCGTTTATAGGTTTCTTTTGTTTCCAGTTATTAAGGATATTGCGCTTCAGTATTTGTCTACTCAGTCTCTTTATGAAGTGTGAGACAGGCGTCCTGTCATCTGTTTTATTTAATATTAATATTATGGATACTTTGTTCATATTAAAAATTTTTAGGGTTCCGTACCCAAAGTTCAACTAAGGCTAAGCTGTCCGTCCGTCCGTCTGTCTGTCAGTGGGCTGTATCTCATGAACCGTAATAAGTAGAGAGTTGAAATTTTCGGAATGTGTATTTCTGTTGCCGCTTTAATAACAAATAATAAAAATGAATTAAACGTGTTTTATTGACGTTTTTTGCGTGACCTTAATAATGGCAACAGGTAGACGCTTGAAATGCTCACAGAGTTTGGATTGCTATAGTCGCTAAAAATATTTAAAAATTAAAGGGGTCCCCATATTAGGAGACATGTTTTTTGGAGTTTCTCGTACGGTGGAATACGAAACCCTTCATGCTCGAGTCCGACTTGCATTTGGCCGGTTTTTTAGTATTACTGGCAGCCATGCAATTATTTTATTTAATATATACTGTGCAAATTTAATACGATCTGGTTTTCTTCAGTTTTGCCTAATTCAGAGTTAACAAATAAATATGCGTAAAAATTAATACTCACTAATAAAAATTGCATATTTTATAGACAATAAGCTAATAAAATTAATAGACGTGGAAATAATTCTTCATTTACCTTTATCTTTTGACAATCCACACGTAAATATGTAAGAAATGATAAAATTAGCAAACACCTAAATGTCATTATGCATTGATAGAATTGTTAGTTCCACTAGTTTCCTATCCAAAGGTAATTTGTGCAGCGGTTGCGATAAACTTTTATTGACTTGACGTTATCAAACTATGAAACTTCGTTACTTCCTTCAGCCAGAGGATTGCGAAATATTTTAGGATTTCAATTTTAACGTATAAATAAAAATATAGTTATAATATCAAACTTCCAATGTTTAATATATTTACTTCTATACAAGTATAACATGCACTTTATATCGGTGTTGTGTAAGTATATTTTGTTCATAAAGAATCCTTAGAATTGACTGGTATGCTAGCGGATAGTTCTTTGTTTCATTTTGATAAAACTTTTTCAATTTTGTTTTCAGATATTTTTGCAATAGTGTGCAGTTTTAAGGTTAGCTCAAATGAAGATGAAGCCGCAAGAGATAGAAACAAAGTAAGTTATTTATCATTTTCATTTTATTTAACATTCCTAAAACCTTTACTAAAACGTGAAATTACGTGTCATTTTACTTATCGCATACCTAAAACAATTATAGAAGTGTTTATAGATTTACCAAATCTATCAAATTTTATAGGTGTGTTATCATGCCCAAATTTGTGTGCACTCGGCGGTGGAAAAGTGCGGTGTCAATTCTAATGGAAAATATCGCAGGTTCTACGATAGCTGTGACATTACCGAATACAACTGTCTGAAGGATACAGGTAACATTCAGCTATTTTAAAAGTGTAGTTTTTGTTCAGATTTAATATGGGCAGTTAATTGTTCGTTAAATGTTTCGCAGACTACGAAAAGACTGACATGAAGCATTGCGAAAATTTGCCGCAGCTAACTAGGAGGAAGAAATGATATAAACATTGGTGTATTCCACAATAAACTGTTCGATCTAATATTTTTATGTTTTAATTTCATACATCTTATAACAAATCGTGAAACTGATAACTCAGCTGATCAGAGCCGCTGTTCTATAAGCCTCACAATTTCGCTTTCGCTAATATATACGATAAATAAATAGATTATAGCTTGAAGGAGCACGGTCATTTTTTCTACTATCATCTGTTATGGTATTCCCCGGTTTTTAGTTATATACTGAATTACAGCTCACCAGGTAAGTAGTTTTAAAATATAACAGGGTCAAAACGTTTTTAACTATCCTTCGGAAACTATGAAATTTTCTGAGATAAAAAGTGTCATATGTCATTTGTTACCTTGTCTAGTTGACACCAACTGTCAACTGACCTGTGTATTCCATACCGGGTCTAACACATGTGTGAAAAATCGGTCCTCAAATAATTACAATGCAATAAATACGTGTAGCTGTCCTACAAACAGAAAGTGGCAAAAACAAACAATCAAATAACCAAACAAACATTCACACTTTATAATATTACTCAGATTGACACGGACCTTCATAGAATTTTCTACATGAAATGCTTTTTCATAGCCCCGGTATTGTTTTTATTTTTTTAAACCTTAACGCGGTCACTTTGACATTTCAGTTAATTATTTGACAGATGCCTCAGCTCGTGTCAAAGAACTAAGAACATAAACACTATACAGGATGTTTAAAAAAGTGAAAAGTTGAAATTTTAGCGGGTTACTCAGAATCAAGTACAGAACCCAGGAAAAATATTGCAAAAATTCCACTCTTTAATTTTTTTTCCAGATTCTCATACTCAATCTGAATAGTGAATCAAGAATTTGTATAAAAAACTGAAAAAATTTGAAGGGCGGATTTTTTCAATATTTTTCCTGGGTTCTGTACTTGATTCTGAGTAACTCCTTAAAATTTCAAACGCACTTTTTTAACAGCCGGTATAATACGTATTATGCGGCTCGTAGGTGAAATGATTAAAACCTTAAATATCAACTTGTAAATGGACGTTGCTACTTAACAATAAAAATTAATTAAACACTTTAACTGCTTTACATTCTCATGTAACAAAAGATTAAACAACGTGAGAATATAATTGGAAACTAACAACAATAAAAATACTAAAACTACCACCCTACTATTAATAATTTTCTATTTTATTAATCTCTTATTGAACCAATAATGGTTGAAAACACACGTTCTCTGTTCTCGTTCAAGTTGGGTATGTTGTTACAATGGGAATAACAAGTATTTCGCGGTATTTTGCATTTTGCAAAATAATTAATTATATCATCGTTATAACAATATTAGTGTTTTTAACTGATGTGAAAAGTTTTGAACCAAATGTAAGTCTTAAATGCATTTTGAGTATTTGTTATGTAAAAATAATAAAATAAGTTTCACAAAGTCTTCATTCTCTTCGAATTCTTCAGCCTCAGCGTGTGTTTCTCTTCACTTTCAAAAATGTTAATAAAGCGTCACTTCTGTAAAATCTGATTTTCTACTTAAGGGGCAGTAGGCAAAGTATATAAAAGGATTACTACGGAGTCTGATACGTAACATCTTCAATCGATAACAACACATCGACTGCACTGCTGGGGCACAGGTCTCTCTCTTCCCATACCTCGGGAAAGTTAGGCTATACTAACACACGGGGGCAACTCCAGGTTAGTTGGAAAATGATCAAAGTGTAATGTTCTAGCCTAACCGATACGATCGCTTCGTCTTCGCGAGCTACTACTGCCAGTATGCGAAGAGCTGCATCCACGGTGGAAAGAAGGTTTGCGGATATGACGAACACGACGCGTACCTAGCACAGTTCGAGGACCTTTGTACCTTCTATAAAACGAACTGCCATGGTGTTGGAAGTACGATGACTATTTTCTTTTGTTTCTTATATTCAAGAGCAAAGCTTTTGTCGGTGGAACAATCTCTAACTGTTCCTGTCCTCAGCCAGCATCTTGACCATCCGATACGGCACGACAGCGACCTTCTCCTTCATATGTTCAATATAATTTCTTAGTGGTCTTCCTCTTCCTCTTCTTCCCTCTATAAGTAGACTATAAGTAGTTTAATTTCCTTAGTAAAAAGAATTACAGTTGTCGAATAAAAATATGTACTAAAGATAATGCTGACCCATTAACGATATCAATGTTACTCCAAGGGCTACGGAAGGAAATTTTCATGAGTTTTTTTTATTTGACCTTGGAAGGACATGCCAGGGGTACTGATGATCTAGTCAGGTTTGGAGGTGGAGCAGTTACTTTCAAGTAAGGATGTTGCTGACATGACGAATATAATGTGGTGCTTGTTAACTGCTACGATCTAGCGTAATTACTTTTGTATATTTAGGTAGTTACGTACTTAACATGTCAGGGAGTTAGTAGTAGGATTTCTTGGAATTTGGTAGTAAAAAGGCGATTTAAAACAAAGGAATCGGTTATTTAAGAAAGGGAACATGTCAAAATGACCTTACTTTTTAGGAGATGAAAAAAACGGATTTCTGTTTTCTAAAATGTTCTGTTTCTTGTGAAGGTAAGCTTGACGCTTCATATAAGATTCAGACGAATGTTTTTACGTGTCCAGGAGAAAACAGAAATCCGTTTTTTTTATCTCCTAAAAAGTAAGGTCATTTTGACATGTTCCCTTTCTTAAATAACCGATTCATTAAGTAGGAAGCATCTAATTTTTTTAACTATCAACTTAATTTCTTCTAACAAAGCTTAGTAACCAAACATAATTTCAGTGTTCGTAGCAATAAAACAAGAAGTATGCGATGTGAAAAAGAAATACCTAGCTCAGCATGATGAAGAATTTGAATGGATTCACGTCAATAATTCTACATCATCGTCCGCTCCCATAGTTATCAGGCGAAAAAATAGGAAACACATACAGAAGTTTATCAACTTCAGGCCTTTTTTCAATTCTCAAAGCGCGAGCAAGGGGCGCAAATGGAATAAAATTAGCTTCAAGAAAAAATAAATTAAAAATATTAGTTAACTATATGAAATAAAATGTATTAAAGTGCTTCAAACCTGTTAACCTGTCTTTAACTTGATTTCCTTTAGGAATTATAATGCAATAAAAAGTTAATAATGCATTATGAAGATCGTGCTCCCATTAGGTCGATTTTTACATTGTTCTAACTCTAACTTACTCAGAGTTCCAACAGTCGCGCTATACAGGGTGTTAAAAAAGTGCGTTTGAAATTTTAAGGGTTTACTCATAATAAAGTATAAAATACAGAAAAAATATTGAAAAAATCCGATCTACAATTATTTTTCTCAGTTTGTCATGCTAAATCTGAATTGTGAATCAAGAATTTGTATGGGAAACAGAAAAAAAGCGGCCAAGTGCGAGTCGGACTCGCCCATGAAGGGTTCCGTAGCAGCAAGTAACATAATATAAAAGTTTTTGTAGTTCGTTGTAACTTGAATCAAAGGTAAATTGCGGTTTACGATTTATGACGTATTAAAAAAAAACTACTTACTAGATATCGTTCAAACCAATTTTCGGTGGAAGTTTGCATGGTAATGTACATCATATATATTTTTTAGTTTTATCATTCTCTTATTTTAGAAGTTACGGGGGGGGGGACACACATTTTACAACTTTGGAAGTGTCTCTCGCGCAAACTATTCAGTTTAGAAGAAAATTATAGTAGAAACCTCAATATCATTTTTGAAGACCTATCTATAGATACCCCATACGTATGGGGTTGATGAAAAAATTTTTTTTGAGTTTCAGTTCTAAGTATGGGGAGCCCCCAAAATTTATTGTTTTTTTTTCTATTTTTGTGTGAAAATCTTAATGCGGTTCACAAAATACATCTACTTACCAAGTTTCAACAGTATAGTTCTTATAGTTCCGGAAAAAAAAGTGGCTGTGACATACGGACAGACAGACAGACAGACAGACATGACGAATCCATAAGGGTTCCGTTTTTTGCCATTTGGCTACGGAACCCTAAAAATGATTGTTGATCGGATTAAAACCGGATAAAACGGACTAATCAGAGAGCGTCCCACATTCAAAAGACCTTGCACATACAGTGAAATGGTCAATATATGTCTCCTTACCATATCACTTAATGGAACTATAATTTCACTGAAATGAGATCGTCAAATTGTAAGAAATGGAGACGATTGACAAAAATCCGTGTAATTACAATTTCACTAGTGTTGAAAACACTATAAGCTTTATTTTAAAACTAGCTAGTGCCACGAATTCTTCCGCATGGAACATGCACCCCAACTTCATTTGTTTTCTTAGGAATTAGAAATACTTGATTATGACCATGATAATATCCATAGGAAAGAAGTATATCAGGCTTACTAAAACACTTTTGGAAAAATTCTGTTGCAACGTAGCGAAGCTGAATGGAGCGAAGCGAAAGAAAAGTGTTTTAGTTTGCTTAATAGGCACGTACTTCTCGATATACTTTACCATTCACTTTAACAAAAATTTTAGAGTCCCGTAAATTTCCTCACGATATCTTTGATTATACGAGATTAAGTGACTGATGCTGAATGATGGGCACGTGCGTATGATACGCGTAATTTCATCATAGTACATTCAGTAACGCACTTCAAAAGTATATAAATTTATTTTTTCGTCATTGATCGAACCCTCGACTTTTCCGGCACAAAAAGTATCAGACGACTCTGGGCTATAATAAAAAGTACCTTTCGTTTTAATTGGTCAAGCGGTTTTTATGTATTTCAAAATGACAGTTACACAGACAGAACATATTCTTTATATAAAAATCCTTGTCAAGATATGACCCCACAGTCAACGTTTTTATATGGAGGAAAGATTATTTAGTCATTTTTGATGGTTCAATAAAGACAAAAAAATTTTTGAAGAAATTTATCATTTTTACAATAATTGAAGAGGTATTTTATTTTCGAATATATTTGAAATATTGTGTATTATGAAAGTAATACATATACTTAACATTCCAAAAACAATAAAACGTTTTTAATTAGAGTAGGGCATAATAATATCCGACCGATAACGTTTAAATGCAACGATTTATTGTTTTGTCAGAGTGCAACAATTCCACTATTGTTCTTTTTCCGTTCATAAAAATCGTCTCAATGCATAATGTGATTTAAAATGCCATTCCAACTTATGTTTATGGTAAGGAAAAGTCATTTACTGCGCAAAATTATGAGGTTGTGGAATTAGACTCGGCTTCGAATTAGTCTCAATTCAATATCGCTGGCGAGTAATATATTCCTTAAGGTCATCTGTCGAAAAAGGCTTGAGATTATGGTATTCAGGAGAAGGTATACATTTGTATGATTGATGAAGATGTTTATATATTAATATATGTAGATAGTTGAAAATATGAAAGGAAAAACTATCTATGGAGTAAGCGAAGCGCATGCTCGTGAACTTAATCATAACAATCGATGCAAATCACAGGGACCATAGTTACTGAAACAACTCAAATTCTGGAAATTCGTGTAAGTCTCAGAACTTACTTCGGTATCCTTGTTGTAAACGTTATTAATTACTCACACATACCTAAAGCATATAAATAAATCAGAAGACATAATTTTTAAATAGTTTTCAGGTGTTGTTTTCCTTAGGTGTTCCGTGCATGGAGCTAGTTCTGCAGTGAGTTATTTTGCAATTTTATGTATGTACGTACACGATATACGAGTACAGACTCGTAAACTAAGAAATTATATTGTTCCTTGGGGCGCGAATCCCTTCCCATTGCCATACAAGTATTAACATAAAGTTCTTCGACTTTGCTCAAATACCAACAAAACTATTTTGAACTCTATACAAAAACTGCCCAATCATGAAGAGTACAAAATTGTATTTATTTTGCCATTTGAGCATAGTTTTTGAGAAAATTTGTTTAGTATGATGAATAGAAGCACCAATTATAGGTCCTTCACCTAATTTAATACACCCTGTATACCTTATGATAGTAGTAGTAATATAAGCACAGTCTGTTGAGATAATTTTATGTTTATTTAGTTTTAGAATAGTTTCAACGTTATTTTTGAAATGGAGAAATAGCTGTGATCCAGATTCTGAGATAAGCGATAATAAAAAGAGGATTAACTAGGAAGACAGCACTGTTTACCGAGTTCCAGCAGCAAACCACCACGTGGAGCGTCTCTAAGTGCCCATCAACCCTTAAAGCCGTGACATTCACTTGACATTAGCGTTCCCCCCAAATATTCGCTTATATCTTTTCACATGATATTGGCAAAAACACTTTTTATTGGTGTGGAATACCAAACTACTAAAGAAGAAGAAGAAAAAATCAATAAATAATTTATTATTATTATAATGATAATATGATCGATCTTACAGTATTATTCTGATATTCCATTTTCAGTTGGAATTTTTAAATGATACTGATGACATTGAAATGAAGAGACCAGCAGCAAAACATGATAATGCAACTTCTGATAACGCAACAACTGTCGAAAAGGTTTGTTGCTAATTTTACAATATTTTGTACTTCACTGTGGATATGAAATTTTGAATAATTATAAAAAGTAGCCCACAACTTCCACCAATCCGGATTTGGCCCCTGTGCAGTGTGTGGAGTATGGCCTAACTTCCCGATGTATGAGAAGAGACCCGTGCTCCTGCAGTGGGGACGCAATGGGTTCTTAACAACATTAAAAGTCTGTAATTATTGTATAAACAGTAATATTTACTTACGTAAAGTCGTAGAACATAATTTATTCGATACGACGATGAGTAGAAAGTACATTTAATATATTCACACCTGTTTTGTTAACGTTAACAACCCATATCGTCCCCGCTGCAGGGTGCCCCTGCAGGGTCTGTTCCCATACTCCACACACGGGGGCCAAGTCCGGATTGGTGGAGGCTCTGGGGCTAGTGACCGACCCCAGTGTCAGAAGTTTTCAAGCTGCCTATGAGGCCTCCGACATGGCTTAACGACTGTCATCTAGTGATATCAGCCGGCACCAACGGCTTAACATTCCTTGCCAAGCACGGAAACGGTCGAGATAAATGCCACTAACAGTCAAAACCATCCAGGTTATGACCGTGTTTGTAGTCAGTTGACCTGCGTGATTGATGCAACCACGTAAGCCGCACTGAGCCACGCGGTCGTGCTTCAATATGGTTTACCCTGTCCAGATCATGGCATGACTGGCCATATCGTCGAGGAGATCTGACTAATCCTCGAAGACGAGCTTCGCGGGCTTCCTTAAATTTACACCTATCAGCAACTTGTAAGCTAGATTTAGTAAACGTTTAATATTGATACTAACTAGCTGGTTTTTTTTATTATATGAATAACGCGAACATTATGGTTTGATATTTTCCAAACTTATTTACTTGGTGTATATTTAAAATATAATAATACCTATGAATTAACAAAAAAATCACGAGGACGCGATTTGTAGTCAGGATGGACGACATTGTAAGCTAGATTTAGTAAACGTTTAAATATTGATACGAATTTTATAATAATACTTAAAATAGTGGTAGTTTTTGTAATTTTAGTATAAGAATATTGAATTATTGATAACCTGGCAACTCTGATGTCCACCAATCAGAGAACAGTATTCGTACTCCACCAATCAGAGAACAGTTTCACTTCCATGTTCAATTTAGTCACAGTTGGCAGGTTTTAAATACGGTAACATTGACAATTTCATTCATTCTTGTTCGTGTGCGCAGTTGAGTTCATACCTCTAAAAGGGGCCCATTTGTGTCGAGTAATTTCAAAATAAATTAATATAAAAGTCAATAAAAGTTTTACTAAAACTAAGGATTGCAGTTCCCGAGAGTGTGGTGCTTTCAAACCTAACCTAGAGTTTTTCTAAGCTTCTCATTTCATGATCTGGCTATTTCTACGATCTGATCACGAAATATTTGCTAGTATCATTCTGAAATTTCAAATGGTGGATAAATGATGGACAAACAAAAGCCTGTAGATTTTCTGATTGCCTTATTTGGCTGACTTCCACGAAGAATTATTTACAACATTTCAAACCTTTAACCCCCAATTTTATGTGTGTCACGGAGAAAAGGCAACACGTTACATTTTTTCATTTGTTTAATAATTGCATATTATTTCCTTAGAAAATATTATTGGGTATAAAGTCTGTAAATACTCGTATATAGTGCCTGTGTATGCCAACTAAGTGACAACTAATTAAAAATAAGTTTAGAACTTGAATTTACGGAAACGCTTAATGGAAAGGAAAAGAAAGGAAAAGAAAAAAGAAATTTTTCGTATCTATAAGACTAAGCGTGTTCCGATATGTATGTATGTAACGTTTTATGTTTTTTGGCATCATGTTCTTGGTCTCGGAATATCAAAGATATCTCTGAAAAAATGGGGAAGGAAACTATGGAATAGCTCATGCGCTTCGTTCAGCTATAGCTCTGCTGCGCTAGGTTTATAAACGGTTTTTTTAAAGTGTTTTAGAATTTCCGATGTATTTAAGTTAACGCTCTATTAAATTGAAGCGATAGTGGCTCAGTGCCGCTTGCGTGGTCATTTCGATCACGCAGATTAACTGAGTACAGTCACGGTCATAACCTGAATGGGTTTTCGTTTTCGTGCTTCGCTTCGTTAACCCATTGGTGTTGGCTTAGCAGCCACTAACCACTAGATGGCAGTCGTTGAGCCATGTCGGAGGCCTTATGAGCGGCGTGAAACTTTTGAGAGTGGGGTTGGCCACTAGCCCCACAACCTCCACCAATCCGAATTTTACCCCCGTATATGGAGCATGGCCTAACGTTCCCGAGATTGGGAAGAGATCCGGGCGCCTACAGTGGGGACGAATATGGGTTGTTAATATAAACACCTGGGTTCATGTTTTAGTTAATCACCGGGTCGTATTCTGTAAGGGACCAAATCGCAATCGTTAACTCACGGTTTACGATAGCGAGTGGTCAAAAATTCGTATTCCGTAAGAACAAAACCTATACAAAAGTTTGCGATTGAATGAATGCATGAATGGATACATCTCATTTTTTGGCAGTCCAATGACAGTCCAAAGCGATAGCGAGTGTCAGACAAAGCGGCTACTCCGGGAGGTTCCGCTAACTCATCGCTAACTGGCAAACAGCTACTAATGTTTATTGAATTAGAATTTTAACTTATAATACGTTCATATACACGTTATTTAATGTTAACTGTAAACAACAGACTCATAAATTGCCTTTATTTTTAGAAGTCTCTGTAAGTACCAAATATTACCAAAATGGAAGTTAAAAACAGCGGCCACACTTTTTAGATTAAATGGCAATATCCACGTTTGTTATGCCATCATTGATGCGTTTTTTTTGTACAACATTTGCTGACGTGGAGTAGACAAAAAATATGTTTTCATATATGTAAGCTCACTCTTTTTCTCGCTCATTCTCTATCATAAGATTAAATTATTAAACATAAAAACGCAGTGCGACCGAATGACGCCAAAATTTAAAAATCTTGAAAATGTAAACAAAGTATAAGTTTTGTTAGTTTGTTTGAATCGAATTTTACAAAAGGACGCACTTTAACATTGTTCAATATCATTTACTAAAAGATTTTTTAGGAGCATGATAGACGATAACTCCTCAGAAGAGAAGTCTTGACAGACCTCTCAAGTATATCCTAATCGAATTGTAGCGGATTTTACTTGTGAGAGTTTTGAGCTTACCTAAAGGACAAACATTACTGAAGTGAAAATAGGAGGGTGGTGATGATGGGCAAAGATCTTGAGGATGAAAAACGGAATATGGACCAAGACGCTATTGATCCGATCTTCTCTAGAAGTTCATAACTACCTACTTACAAAAAAGCGAGATTATTCCACAGATTTTTGCATATTAGTAGAACATTATCACCACTGTATGTCGCTTTGGCTATACACTGACCTACAATAACACACTAGTCTGAGTAAGTACCCATTGATAGTAAGTTTTTAAACTTTAAAGAATTGCTAGTAGTTACCAACATTTTAGAGATTTATTGTTGTTTCAGGAATTCCAAGTATGAGCTAAGTAATAACAGTTTGGTAACTTTACTTGAGTTTCTACCATGTCCCAGATACGAAGAAAGGACAGCAGCTGCTGAGTGTGCCAAGCATGGTATCAATTAAAAGTGAATAAGCCTGTAAGCCATATGCACATTTTTGTAAGTAAAGTGCTGTGTGAACCATAAAATCATAACGTTGGCTGAGGAATGTACATAATATTTAAATTGAGTCAACATGATGGGTAATCGACGTGATGGGCTTGGCAGTAAATCCGCATTGACACCATGCGAATCGACATACTGAGAACAACTCTGACTGAACACAACAGTTTTTTCTGTAATAGAAGCGTGATACAGTTTGTATTTATGTTAATAAAGGCAAATCCATCATAAGGTGGAATGTAAAACCATATGATTGTCATGTCAAATTTTTGTAATATAACTAATAGTAATAATAGTTTTTTATTTTTTAATTACAATACCTTCATACAAACATAGTACATCTTTTTAAAATAACCTTTTTTTAAACTAAAAAGATTTTTCTAGCATAATATTCATACAATTCAAATGCAGAACAAACAAGAATTCAAAAATTTAAATTATTTTGTTTCAAATCGTAAATTTTTAGGGTTCTGTACCCAAATGTTTTTGGAAAATATTTTTTTATTATTAAATGTCAATGTGACCCTATTAGTAATCTGTCTGTCCGGGCTGTATCTCATGACCCGTAATAGGTAGACAGAAATTTCACAATGTGTATTTCTGTTGCCGCTATAAGGCTCCCCTACTTGAAACGTGTTTTTTGACGTTTTTTGCTCAATCTTAGGAATGGCAAGGTGTACGCTTCAAATGCTCACAGATTTTGCATTGCTACAGTTGCTATAAATAGGTAAAAATAATAAATTATAATCATATTAAAAAAAAATAGGTTTTATTCAAGAGACATATAAATTGTGTACGATGTTTTTTTTAGAGTTTAATAGTCAACAAGGAACCCTTATAGTTTCGCCATTTCCGTCTGTCTGTCTGTGTCCGCGGCTTAGCTCAGACACTATTAGTACTAGAAAGCTGTAATAAATGCATACGTTTGCATATGCATATGTTTTGTATACTTTGTACCGTAAAATGTATAGTTGTATACAAAAAACACACTGACGCCGCATCTCCATCCGGATGTGCGATTCGCACGACGGATCCGCGCTCCCGGACGGAGATGCGGTGCGATTCGCAGGGTATGCCACACTGCTCCGCAGTACCATCCGGATTTTTGTATAGAAAAGTGTGAGTCTGACAATATTCTCAATTAAACATGAAACTAAGGATTTATTGAAACGTAGGGGAAGGCGTAGGGGTAAGGTGCGGTGGGAGTGGGTGCGACTGGGGGAAGGGGTGAGGGGGTGCAGCGCGGGGGGAGGAAGTTGCGTGGCGCGAGTGTTGCGAGGCCGAGCGGAGGGAGTTGCGGGGTGCGGCAGGGAGGGGATATGCGGCGCGCGGGGTGGCGTTGCGGGGCACAGGGTGGATGTTGCTGGGTACGAGAGGGTGTTTTGGGGGGAAGGGGGGTGCGACGCGCGGGGTGTGTTGCAATGCGCGGGGGAGAGGGGGTTGCGTGGCGCGGGGGCTGGGAGTGCGGGGCGCGGGGCGGGGGAGGGGTGTTTGTATCGTGGGGGGGAGGTCGGGGCGCGCGAGGGGGGTTGTTCACGAAATAAAACAAGTACCCGAGTCAAAAATGTATACATACATAAACCTTCGAATATTAAATGAACGCATAACGAAAATCGTCGTGCACCGCAGCTTCGGACGAAATTCGGACGGAAACCGTCCGGTAGTCCGGAACGCTGCCGCATGCGAATTTCGTTGCTCAAGACTCGCGCCCGAGTTCCGCACCAGTGTGTGATATCCGTCTCAGAAAGAAGACCGCAAAATGTACGGAAACTCCATATACTTTACGACCTTCTTTCTTATGAGGGCAGAATGTTATAGTAGTTACAGTTGTACCAAAGAGATATGTAGGAAAGAGTACCTATGTTGAAATTTACCAAGAATTATATTTAACTTTTTATTAATTTCAAAGTGGACTCCTTGCAACTTTCCTTTTTGGTGATATGAACCAAAAAAGTTGCAATATGTTCAAATTTACCAAGAAGTGTTTTAAACTTGCAACTTTTCTTTTTGGTGTTTTTATAAACTATGAACTACTCAATCAAATTATTCATTCTATCGCAAACCCCTCTCATAAGCGATTTTAGCATTCGAAATTTTAAATTTGACAACTCCAATCGCTTCCAAATTTAAAATCGAGTTAGCGAGAGGTTAGCGAGAGCTTACGGAATAGCACCCGTTTTAGGTAAATAAACGAGAACAACTGAAATACTGAGTTCAACGTAACTTCCGCGCGAACAGAGCCGTGGTCCCAACGAGTTTTCTAAGAAACCCGTATAACTAAAAACTTGTCATCTATCAATGGTTTTTTTTATCATCGTGGCAAAGATCATGAAAAAGTTGTTGACACAAAATTCAAAGTTGACGATAATTGTCCAAGTTTCGGTAGATGTGGGATATCGTTTTTTGAAAACGATCTGCCTATTATAAAGGCACTGAAAAGCGCCTCTAACTCTTATTATGCAGCTTTCGTTATAATACTTCTCATCTCTTCTTATCTCATCTCAATTATATTATAATGCGAAATATTATAAATGCGAAAGTACGTATGGAAGTTTGTTTGTTTGTGACTTAATTTGTTTGTTTGTTCTGCTTTCATGGTAAAAGTACTGAACGGATTTGGATGAAATTTGGTAGGTATATAGATAAAGTACTCGCCTAACATATAGGATACTTTTTATCTCGGAAAATCAAAATAAAAAATCAAAATCAAAAGCTTTTTTATTTAAGTAGATACTTTACACATACTTTTAACTTAAGAGTAAAACATATGGGTTCCCGGAGGAATACTTAAAAACTCAAAATTTACCTTAACATTTTCTTTCTGTCTGAATTCAATTCTAAAGTCCACGCAGACGAAGTCGCGGGCGGAAGCTAGTATAATATAAAGGCAAAGATTTTGTGAAAATTAAAAAGCCACTGCTCAGAATCCTGGAATCATCCGATGCATAACACTATCACGCCTTTATCACTATTAACATTACTTTTAAAGGTAACGTGGCCGTACAAAAATCCATGGTACTTGAAACAGTTTGTCAGCTACCATTGCTGGCGGCTAAAGCATTTCTGCAAGCCCGGCGGTCCCGAGATTTGCGCGTTTGAGCCCAACGTCAGGCATTACATTCGGGCCGCCGACTTGTGCACCTTTCACAAGATCAACTGCGGCGATAGGATGGGCTGTAAGTACATACATATACAGCTAGCTTTCTAATGTATTACTGCAGATGACAGAAACGATTCAGCATACCTGATAGGCATGACCCTTTGCATTTGCGTCCAATTAATGACCACTAGATCAACTGTACCGAGAGGATGGGCTGTACGTATAAACATTTGTAGCTAGCATATCCTTAAGTATCACTGCTGATGGCAGAAAAGATTCAGCATACCTGGTAAGCATGAACTTTTGCATTTGTGCCCAACTAATGACCACTGATAAACTGTGACAAGAGCATGGGCTGTAAGTATATAATATATGTAGATTTACAGGACTTATGATATAAGCTGCGTACTATGTGAGATTCCACACGATCACTACGGATATAAAACCTTATTTGGACCGCTTTGTAATTATTAATTTCTCAGATGTTAGCAAAATAAAATGCATATACCGCTAAGTTAAGCTGCCCATTGAACTTCGATTAAAATATCCGTATTATTTACAGATTACAAGCCCATAAACTTAAGCGAGTGTCCAGAGGATACGCAGTTTGTAGACACAAGCTACGACCCTTACAAGTTCAAGACATCATCTACCAGTAGGATCATATTCCCGAACGAGACCCACACATGGGAACCCCCTACCCGCACCAACGTTAACAAAAACCTTGAAATATTCAAAACAGCTATTCATCATTTTTTAGTAATTGTCAACAATTTCACACTTTTCAAACCCATTTACTAGGTACTGTTATCTAGTTTTTACAAATTGTTGTATTTCTAAATAACGGTGTGTGAAAACCACGTTTATGATTTGTAAATTGAAATTGTAATGCAATAAATAAGCTAGGTTCCGTTTTATTACAAAATAAGAAATAAAAATTTGAATCTTCTACCTACATGAAATCTAAACGAACTATTTATTTACATTACAACGATCCATATTTCTTTGTATTGCCGCACTTTTTATAATTTTTGCGTGCCTTTTAACCATTTCGCTAATTAGTATTTTCATTACTAAATGAAATCGTAACAAAACAGCCATGTTTGTTAGGTTTAGGTTTTGGTATGTTAATGTACTGCAAACACCTTCATGTAGTAGATGGGTGTCACTGTTAGAGAAACAGTTTCCGTGCATAGCAAGCTAACGTTAAGCCGATTGCGCTAGAGGCCTATAGTCATGGGTAGCCACTGGCCTTACAAGCTCCATCCATCTGCAGTTGGCTCTAGTGTGTACAGCATTGCGTAACCTTACCAAGATTAGGGAAAAGACGCTACTTTAGGACACTTTTTGTTGTTAAATAAATGCAGTCAAAAATAAATACTATATTAAATAAATAAGTTTAATACTGCTCTAATTTTGCAGGTTAATGCAGACAGTATTAACAACTTAACTATTTTTTATTAAATAATTGACTGATAGTGGTAGCCATCATGCAGAATCATCATAAGTCATCATAAAACACCCGACAACAGTCAGTAAATCACGTAGAACCAAATTGTATCGATACCGTCTGTTCCTATATAGGTATAGGTATAATATAGTTAATTCAGCTTTTAAGCTGTGACTATAATATGTACTGCTATATTAAGAAACAGAGAGCAAACACAACTGTTCTCTTTCATTCGAGAAATCTGAAATAATCAGAAACTAATCGGGTTTAAAGCGTATCTTGCTATTAACATTTTTTACAGTTAGAAATGTGCAATTGATCCATTCATCTGAATTGATGAGATTTACACTGTTTGATAAAACAAAAAAATATAAACTAAAACTACTTACTAAAATTTATGTTGTCTTTTGTCGAGTTTTCGTCTTAACTATGGTAATTTGGTGTTTGAATAAGGTATGAGACGTAATGTTTAAATTCATGGGGCCCTATATCGGTAATTGTGGCCCTAAAAACAGTAGGAATGGATATCATCTAGTTTTTATTTACATTTGGAATGGTAAGATATTAGAAGTTAAGATTTTGTGTTGTCATTTAAGTTTAGAACAAAATTAAATATTATTTTTAATTTTAGTCACATTATTGCTACTCATAAAACGTGTCACGGGATATAATAATTCAACGGTAAGTTTAATTTATTGTTAATACATGTTTACCTATATTACATAAGTTTAATCGTGAAAACCGAATCGACACCAATGTTTACTTTACATGGCTTCCATAATACAGCCCACTGCATAGCCAATATTGGCAGTACAGCAGAACATTCTTCAGAACCATCATTCTATAAAAATATACTTAGGTACCGTAAATAGTAATAGACAATAAGTAATATACGATATGATTTGTGAAAGCTTTTGGTTTTATCATTCATAAAAAATATACGAAGTTTGTCTGTTCTGAGTCACTATGTTAGAGCTAGGGCTAGGTAGTCTAGTAATTAGCTAAATAAAGGAAAATGGGCAAAGGGGAAAGTGATAGAATATAATTTAGGGTAGCTAAAATTAAGGCGATCCCATCTGATGCAAAAAAACCTATAACTATACTTCAAAGGTGAACTTCTTCTGCTCTATTAACAAACAAAGTATTTATATCAAATAATAATCTGTTTAATATAATAGTCGTATATTGTCTTTCATTTTTACTAGTTCGCTCACGAAGAATGGGAAAAGTTCAAATGGCACCATTGCTATTTGGCTAAAACATGCAATGCCCTCGAAACCTCAAAGATACCAGTATGCGCAATTGATAAACGCGAACATTACGTCGCAAAGTTTGAGAATAGGTGCATAATGCACACCTACAACTGCAACGGGGCTGGTTGTAAGTAGCATACATACACATTTGACGGAATAGCGGGTTGACATACTTATATTTAACCCCTCAACCAACACAAAACAATTGTGGCCTTTATGGTTATCTAAATTAACCTGGATTAGTTTGATTGTCAGTGGTTATAAACTGTCATTTGTATTCTTTAATCTATGATTAATTTTTTGCATCTAAATGTCAACTTGAGCATAATTAAACCCACCAATAAGCTAAAGACTTTTAGGACAGAAAAAGTTTTACGCTTTCTATGAATCTCTTATTGTTTGTATTTTTGGATCTCAAATCTTATTGAACTGACACTATTTTACATGTGTTAACATTTTGAAGAGAGATATTGTCATTCAAAAGGCAATAGTTGAAAGGCCGACAATACTTTTAAAATAATAAAAAACATTTGAAAACATTTTAAATATAAAATTTAGGATTATTATGTTAATATTGTGTTTAAGGGTTTTTATTAGATGAAATGATAAACTGCTCCAACTCCCAGCCCTTGATGTATTACTCAGAGACGAAGGTGGAGATTTTAAAAGATCGTTTCAAGGAATTTAAGGAGTTTCTTAGCCCCCCCAAGACCGAAGACTTCGATTACGGATTTATGAGGCAAGAAAAAGAGGCGGATTTACCTGCAAGTACTAAAAAGGTGGTGAATAGCTTAATAATAAAGCGTATTTTGTAATTGTAAAGAGAAATAATAAAATATAAAGTATTCTACAATAAAACAAATATAAAAATGTGTAGGGGTGTGTTTTTTGAAGCTCATGTTTTATACATTTAAGGAAAATTGGATAAAATCATACTTATTCCTAAATTAAAAGAAAATATTTGAACACAAAAACAATTGCCTATTTAAAAAATTAGAAGCAACTTCAAAGTACGAATTATAAGAAGTAGTAAGTATCTATACTTAACTTTCACTTGGATCCGATTCCTTAAGAGTATATTCGACACAATCGTGGGGAGAAAACATCAGCAGCTGGAAAAAAAGTTAAGTCGCTTAAAAATCTTAAAATGTTCAGCCGCGAAGGACCAAAATACTGCAACAGTTACAACTAGCGCCCTCTTCTATACCGACTCAGAAAGTTGATAAGGCCACGGTTACACTCACCGCAAACTGGTACGTTGTGTTGTGTCGGTACTAGGTGGCTTTGGCCACGACTATTCAAGTTCGTTTTCACAAATACCAGTCAGGTGGCGTTAGGATGTAGATAAGCATGTCTTGTTTCCATAAATTTTACAAATCCACCTATGCTTACGAAATATTTGAATATTTGAGAAATTTTACTTTTGGACATCAGAGAAAGAATTATAAATATTTTCAAGCTTAATTAAATGAAATTGTAACTATCAAGGGTTTCCACACGACTATTTCCACAGAAGACTGAATAAACAGAGAAAACGGTTAATATTGTAATTTCACATCGACTTACAAAGGTTAGGAATAGAAAATTATAAAATTACAATTTTGCATGACATTTTTAACTTCGCATTCAAGAAAGTTGCTTCACACCCATATCATCCCAGCTATCTCATAATATATAAAACTCTTAAACACTTGTGAGACAAAGCCAAACGTGAACTTAATTTTTCGCACGTGCCGCGTGTCTAGAGTGGCAGGAATTTGCGACACAGCCTCTCGTCGAAAATGCCAGCTTATTGTGCGCAAGATTAGATAAACGCGCCCACGCCGACTCCACCTGCTTTTCTCACGATCCCCTTTAGTGACAGCAAGCACCGTGCACTGTTACGTATTCATACCATTTATTTCCATCAAAACAAAGCAATATAAGTACTTATTTTATTTACATTATACTTTCCTTTTCATTTTTATGGTAAGTAATTAAATAAATGTATAGGGTATAACAAATGGGTGTAGGATCCGGTAACTGGGGCTTCTACTGATCATAGTGAACAACTTTGCGCTACGACTTTGCTGAAAGCAAAACAATATAATATAATCGTGAAAGCAAAAGCAAAGCCCCAGTTCAAGCCCCAGTTACCAGGTCCTACGCCTATTTTCTTACCCTGTATTATGAATTCATAGAGAATAGTAAACATAAGGTCCAACAAAATCATCTGATATCTAAGATTAATACCGTCTAATCCGATGTGCTTCGACGGGCGAATGTCTACGGCATAGAGTCGTACCTGGTGAGGCGGCAGATCCGATGGTGCGGCCATGTCTTGCAGATGTCGGATGGAAACGGGAGCAAGGTGGCCAGTTCCTTCGCTTTAAGGACGTTCAGAAAAGACACATAAAGCGATGCGATGTTGATCCTCTAAAATGGGAGGAGAGAGCGAGGTGTCGACCGGAGTGGAAGCACTTGGTGCAGAAAAAAGTGAGCGTCTTCGAAGAGTGGAGGAGATTGGATCTCGAAGCAAAACGTGATGCTCTTAAGGTCAGACCACCGGCGGCCATCTTTTATAATTATATTTACGGTGTCCTCAAGTGTCGCTAATGTTTGCGCACGTAAAATGTGGCTTCTACTCACGAAACTGATCAATTTTCCCCGAGGACCCCGTAGCCCTTACGAATAAGGATTCAGATAAGCTTATCAAGAGGTTAGAAAATAGTTTCAAACCTCGTTCAAATAGTTTCGGATGATTTGGTTTGAATTAACATATATATGCATATACAGAATGTAACAAAAAGGTGTGGTGATACTTCAAGGTGGGATTCTACTCATCAAACTGAACAACTTTTGTTCCACAAGTTTGCAGAAATCGAAAAAAAATTTTGGGCATTTCATACAAATCGATCAGCTATGTTTGTATGAAAAGTCCAAAAAAATTTTTGGGTTTTCAACAGTCGTGGAACAAAAGTTATTCCTTTTTGTTACATCCTGTATATAAGTTTCTTTTATAAGAATATACTCTAAAACAGAAAATTAGGTACTTTTCAATTAAATGATACAACCATTCACAAAATCACTTCCTTTTCTTTTCTACTACAAACAAAGCGTCCAATTGAAAAACCAAGATTTTAATCTTCTTAAGAACACCGAAATACCCGTTAATGATTACATTTTTAACGGTCCCGAAAGGAAGAACGAATTTATTGATATAAATCAGTTGCCGTTACTCGATTATCACCCCTGTGTATTTTAATCGGTATCAAAAAATTTAAGAGCATTTAAATTCAGTTGGGTTCCCGGGCACGTGTATACATCGTGCGTACGTCGCAACAATTATAATTACAATACTTCGTAAAAACAAAGAATAACATAGATGTGACTAATCTCAAATTCAGGGTGTAGGTTAAAGTCGTGTAGATGAGGTGACACGTGGCAAAAGACATGGAAATCGTGCTTCTGTGTGAAAGAATAGGGTTGCGTTAGGCAGTTATCGATAAATTGGGGGCTTTGTGTGCCATCTAAAAGTACGTTTCGTAAAAAAACGTTTCTTTCCCAAAAGTTATCAGTTCTGCGAGCTATATGACCAGTCTATTGTCACTTTGATTAGCTTATCAGTGACTTTAGTTTTTTACGGATTTCCTCTTTTCAGATTCAAATCACGTAAAGAAACCACGCAAGCATATAACTTTTTTGTAATTAACAGGAAATATAGACGAAAAGAAGTTCCGTAGTTTCCCGAACGCTGCTCACCCTTTTTTCGAATACAACACACCTCTGTCCAAATCATCGAAATTTTGGGTCGCATATTCCTTTGATTTGATTAAATATCGCTTTAGAATATTTATTAATAATAATTCAATGTTTTAATCAAGTAACTTAGACTTATAATGTTAGTATTAACAATTTAACTTAACCTATGTTAGTACAGTACTTAATATCTTAATGCTTACATTTTTTATCGATACCCTATCGGCACCAGTTTCACTTCCCTATAGAAAAACTGTCGAGTCGTGCGCTAAACAGTCAATTGTTTTCAATATCGGATTATTTCGATTAACTCGATAGAGGAGTCGCTGGTGCTTTGACGATCACTGATTTGTATTCAATAAGCGCTTTTATGAGGGTATCTCCTGCATCAGTGAGTTGCAATTATAATGATTAGGAGTTATTAGAATATAAAGATAAGCTTTCTCTATATTTGTGCGCTACTCTACACTACAACTGTGTTAAGATTTCAGTTAGGTTAATCTTTAATATCAGTCATTTACCTTAAATAGAACTTGCAATGCAATTCTGATTTTATTTTGATATAATTAAGCCACAGGAGAAAAGATGAAGACATTGACAGTGTACTGACGTATATTTCCGCGGAGCATCTTTTTGTTGGATCATGTTCATTATAGGTATAATGTTACTTCTCATTACAAATCGGCCAGGAAAATTTGCAATCTTTGTTCAAGTATTAATAAATTTTATGTTTACCCTTCCTAACAATTAAATTAGCATTCACTCATCCGCCTCAATATACTTTGAACTGCAACTTATAGACATAATCATTATACAAATGCTATATTTGTTTTACGAGAACACAATAGGTACATAAATAACACTATGCATTCAGGAAATAACAATTTATTTCCAAGGAAACCACATAATTTTTTAATCGAAGTCTGAGTAGCGTATTGTTCGCAGTAATAAATCCAGAAAGTGACGTTCGATATAATAATGTGATGTAATCCATCCGCGTTGTGATTTTCCTTTTTAAAGCGAATCCAGGATGCGTGGATATTTGCATGAATATTTATCATTTATGTTGTCGGTTCTGTCGTAAACTGCATTTTAATGTATTTTTATCTAACACTTTAGGTTGCGCCGGCGTGTTACCTGCTATGAGCACTTAGGCAATAGTCATAGGATTGAGCAAGGTTTTGATTTTTAGAGGGGGATTCAAGCCAAGATAATTCAAAAGTATAGTTTTAATTTTTCTTCATATAAAAATATTAGACTGCTATTCTAACACTATCTATAAAAAAACTTTTTATTTTAATATGTGGTATGCGACATTTTATATTTTATGTACAATATGTCTTAAATGGATTATAAGAAAGTTTACTAATTTTGTATTTATTTGTTAAAATTACTATGATTTTACGGGTTACTAACTGAAAACAATAAAAATGTTTGATCCTTAATTTTTACGTGTATTTTACAAAAAACGCAACAATAAAACAACATTTTTTTATATAATTACATATTTCTCAAGAAAATATTTTTTTTCTCCATTAAGCAAACGGCTGTATAAACGTAAGGTGCCTTATGCTATAAATGGGTGGTAGTTATTAAGAAAAAGTTTTGAACTCGACCCGATGGAAAGGCTTTCGTACTCTGAAGGAGAAATAAGTATAAAAGGCTGGATGACTGCGTCAAAAATATATTATGAGCTGAATTTCACTAAATTACTCTCCTACTGGAATATCAAAAATACATATTTGTTCTGTTTTCTATCTCATCTTTATTTTTAATTAATAAAAATCACAAAATGAGTCTAATAATGACGCTGAATAACTATGACGTCACCTCTAGGTATTTGAAACATTATTAGAACAAAATGTAGTTTTTGAAACTTGATAAAAAGTAACTCAAATGACTCGTAGTTAATAACTCTACCGAAAATATCTAACTATAAAAATGCATGTGTTTTATTTATGCATATATTACACAAAAACACTCATACAATTGGGAGTCAAACAATTTAAATGTTTTAAATTCTTGGTAGTGTTCTACCACCATACTAGCCTTGAAAATGAACACGTGAACGCTGATTCTTATAGAATTACACATAAATAAAACGCTGAATTAAGTATTGTAGGAGTACGATATAAATTACAATATTAAATTTATTTAAATAAATTTTGAATTAAAATTTTGTATTGGAGATGACTTATTTTAGATATACTCCCAGGCTCTCAAGTTGTCCAGTAATAGGGTAGATGATCACTAGTCATTTGGGTTACTTTTTATCGTCAATCAAAAACCACTTTTTGTTCTAAATATGTTTGTAATACCGAGATGAGACGTCATTGTCTTTCTTATAATGATTAATTAATAGTTGAGCATGGGATAGAATACAAAACTAATATGTTTTTTTTTAGTTAGAGAGCATTTTAGTCAACTCTAGCTCATAATTTAGGATATTTTGACGCAGACATCTAGCTAGCCTATTATCTTTCTGCCCAAGTTAAATACATATGTAACGAGTGCCTTGAAGAGTAGTTGTATCGATATGACCTATTCAGGCAAAGATGGTCATTTTCCCATGCGCTATGTGATTGGAAGCTTGATTAGTGCATTAACGCACAAGCTGGTGCTTAAAATGAGGTCTGAGCTCGCTATACTCATGCGTAAGTTTCATCACTCAACAAAGTGCCACAGTGTGTGTAACAGAATGTAAAATGTAAGGAAAATATTATATTAGAATATAATAGAAATATTATATCCCACTCCTAAGTGACCCAATTTGAAGGAGATTGAAAGACAATACATATTATAAATGATTTAGTTTACATGTTATTAGTAATAACATAAATTACATGAATTATAGTGTTTTCAGGAAAATACTAATTTTACTAATTTTAATCCACATATCAATAATTACAGACTTGCACCCCCCCCCCCTATTTTATAATTTAATTTATCTTATAGACCATAACTGCATGTATATAAGTTCTAAAAAGGTATTACACTATCAACACAATTTACCACAAATGGTGTGATTATCAAGATGACATCTAGGTAAATACCCTAGATACATGATACATAGTGTTGCGAAATAGATGTTCCCTTGTTGTAATCCGAGGAAGCGAAGGCTCACGTATGTACCGCGTGTATCAATAATTCATCATAGCAGCAGTCAACTGTACAAGTTTGCAATAACAATGCCTCAAAGCTCCCAGAGAGCTTTCCTGGTCTGTACAGCACAAGCGTTAGCGGGCCGATTGTAATTTTTACAGTACGAATTCTTCATTTTCTTCTTTTATGTAAGAGTTGTGCTCTCGTTCACGTCAACATTCTTCTTAATATGCTCTATCTACATATATGTATAACTTATCGTCGGTCTTCAGTTTCCACGCTTCCTTTCAACGTTTTCATCTATGATGTTTTTAATGAAATGTATTACTAGAACCTATAGTGAGTGCAAAGTCGTACTTCTTTTAAATCAAAGATACTTTCTCGAAGCACGTCATACAAAATTTGTATAAATTTTACTATCTTGCATTTATGTACCTACTGTATAATACAAATATAAAATCTCTTTTACTAGGGAGTTTAGTCTCCGCAAGAACGAGATATTAAGATGTTTGGTATACCAACCTACTTTTACTACTATCTTAAATATTGGCATTTTAAAAGGAATATTATCATTACCATTTATCAGATGTAAAATATGTTTCAGTTACAATCATTTACATTTATTACCTTTATTATCAATCTCATAGTGATAAAAAATATACGCCATTAAAGTAAGAAAATTATAAGATTAGTTAACACCTCATAACGATTAATGAAAGTTTTAATAAATATGGCGTAAGTTTTAAACTTGTGCCAGATTTGTTAGGTCGGCTTTGGACTGATTGACGGTATTAGCGCCACCAATAACACCTGGACTGCCTTTTCCATGAATCAGTCTCAGTAAAGTACTCATGTAGTGACTCCAAGAGGGTCTACTTACACTGGACTCCAGCTAATAGCATTAAATCTATCAACAGCTCTGATGCCTCTCGTGTTTGTACGCATTAGACATTTAAAACGTTTCTTGAAACTAATACCTAGGTAATTAAGGAGATTCCCACTGCATTAGAACTTAGTACCTAGTTGCTATTAGATTCTACGAATTATGTGTTGTAGTCGTATCACTTATTAGGTTCGACTTGCATTATTTAGCGTGAGAAGTCTACAGTATAATTTATGTTTTGTCTTTAAGGGTTGCGTGGAGGAATTAAGTTAAAATAAGTACAATAGTTTTATTTCCAATATTTATTGTCTCCTTTCTTTAAAAGTAAATTAATTAACACTACTTACATTTATAACTAGTTATTTACAGAACACCAGTACCATATTGAACTTGTTTATAATAGTGAATAAAATATTATACCTACATATTAATTTATTATAAATATAATATTACGAAATTTTTTGGAATGCAATGCACAATATTGGACGGATAACCCTGACCTTTATGTTACATTTAAAAATTTCACCTATATTCAGTATAAAAACGACCTAAATTCAACTACTATAAAACATGAAGTTGTATTGAGCTTTATCAGTTTTCAATAAATGCCCTAATAGTTTAATATTAATTGAATCTTTAACAATATTTAAATGCATATTTTAGGAAAAATAATTGTTATCGTATATTTTGAAAGTTAATCACATAAAATTCCGTCTAGATCATTGGTAATTATGCTTTTACAATAATACAAAATGGTTTCTTGCTTTGTGACGCAGTTGATGCATGGTTGTAGTGGAAAAACATCGACGAAAGCAGCATCGCCACCTAGACAATAGAAAATCACATTATGTGACAGATTAAGTAAGAAAATTTTAAACAAAACATTATTAATTTATGAGAAAATAGTTTGTAACGGTTAAAATACTAAGTAAAATAAAAAACATAAAATTCGCACTCGCAGAGAATTCGCTTCGATTTTGATATATCTTTCACAATAGCTTTTAAATGTTAGTCTCACTGCTTACCGTTTAAGTTCTGCATCAGTACGTCATCTGCTGTGTGCAGCGGCACCGGTGTTAGGTGACCATGGCTCTTTCAGGGGGCATTGGCGCCATGTGGGTGTAGGTGAACCGGGGCGCGTAGTCCGGGAGCTTGAGTGTGGTGTCAGACCAGGGTGGGCTGGGGTTCCACCGGTCCATGCCGTCTGTACCGTCCAGCGTCAACGGTGGAGGAGCCAGCCGCATCCGCTTAGGACTTGGGTAATCTATTTCTGTTGACAGAAAATACATTAAGACTGTAATTTCAACTTTTCTTTATATTAAAATCTTATTATAGGCGTTACAGAACTGACATTTTTTTTGTTATGAGGCATATTCATTATGAGCTTCATTATTCTCCTGATTATCTTTGGATCTGAATTGAAGGTTTATGCCAAATGGCTAGTAATCACATGAAATCAGTATTTAAAAAGTGTGCAGTTTAGCACCTTCAACAGTAGCGGTGGTGCACGGTTGCTGCACCGCATAGCTGACTCGTGGGTACTGCTCGTAGCACTCCCTCTTGGCGTGCGGGTACATGTACATGCTGCTGTTTACGACCACTTCCGGTGGCGCGTCGTAGTGGTGCGGTGACCTGCAAAAACATAATATATAGTTAAATTAAAACCAGTTACTTTATCTTTCAGAATGGGATTTACAGGGTGTAACAGATGTGTGTGACAATACTTCAAGGTTGGCTTTTACCCATCAAACTGAACAACTTTTGTTCTACAACTTTGTTGAAATCGCAAAAAAATTTGTGGACTTTTCATACAAACTTGGTTCGCCAGCTGATCGATTTGTATGAAAAGTCCAAAAAAATTTTTGCGATTTCAACAAAGTTGTAGAACAAAAGTTGTTCAGCTTGATGGGTAAAAGCCAACCTTGAAGTATTGTCACACACTTCTGTTACACCCTGTATAATTCTAATCATTTAGTTATAATACTTTGCTGTGAAGGGTGTAGCCTGTAGTGTAGTTTGACCTACAAACTGTGGATCAAGATGGATTAAATGGCTACCTCGTAAATTGGTCCAGTGCTTTGGCGCAAATTCACACACATCCTACACAGAATAACCTTCTTGGCTTTGCCGTAGTTGGGTGAAAATACATCTATAAAAGTATTCGTATTAACAACTAAAGGTTGAAGGTCAAGCACACAAGTCCAAACTAATAAGAACTACATCAAACAACTATCATACAAAACGACATTACTTAAACCCTTTACGAGTTAGCTTTTCATATTTGGTTTACATATCAACTAATGTCCAGGTCACCGTCGCAACAGATTTATATTCTATTTTCAACCGTAAACCAGTATTGTTAAGTAATAAAAGTGATTTATGGGGAGTGCATCGCAAAGTTTGTTTGAGCGACTTCACAATAAATATGGTAATGAAAGGTGTCAAATTACGCGGATGGACGGACAGGCGGACGGGGTGATGATTTTCTTATTTATATTCTCTCGGCTAGCGCTGCCGCTGTGACATGACGTGTACAAATCATAAGAACGACCTTACTGTCTGTATATTCTTTAGATTGTCAGGCAATTTAGTTACTCTCAATTTTAATTTTATACAATAATTTGTTTGTCCTTGTCCTTTCAAGAAATTAAGTTTGGCTAATAAACGGATAAATAAATAAGCCGTTTATGCTATAGCAACATTTACCTCTCGTCACTTATAGTAGATTGTGGTGAGTGTGTAGAGTAGTCCACTGGACCTCGATCCGTATAAATTCTCTCGCATCCACTGTAATCGTCTATTGGTTTGGGAGCCACGTATGCCGACACGTGGTATCCCACATATTCCACTTCAGGATTCTCTAAGTATGAGTACGGTTCTTGGTAAGGGTCCTGGTAACATTGGTCCCGTCGTAAGAATTTCTGGCAGCGAGGGTCCAGCATGCCGCAGGGTTGGTTTTGGTATCCATAGTACTGGTACAGCCAAGAGTTTGCAAGCATTATTGACGCTTCCTCTTCACTGTAGAAGGTAAAACGAAATTAGTTTTATTTTCAATTAAGTACAAGTGTATCGCACAGCATTTCGCGCAGCTGATATAATGAGAAATTTCGCTAGCGAAAAAACTACAAGTGTACCTCTGTTAGGACGGGTACTTCACCTTAGTATTTGGTTGGTAGCTACAATAAACTGGCGCGGAGTGTCGGCGGCATCTTTCACTTGCAGAACCACATGGACCCACAAGAAGTCACCGCTTCTCTGCTGCAGTTTCACCAGCAAAATGCAGCATTTGTCCTGCTCCGACTGCGTGACTTTAAATAAAAACCCATTGTTAAAAATAAAGCGGTTTTCTATTAATGTTAGCGAGGGGAAATGCATCTTTCAGAGGTGCCTTTGTGTTCTACCTATTCATTCTTATGATCGCCCGCTCACTTTTAAATTTTACGAAGATTTAAGACTTTTATTAGATCTAAGGTATATATATGATGCTAAAAGCTTAACAATTGTGAATTAAAAAAACTACTGAATTTACATCAGAGTAAAACTGTAATTTGAAAACCATGGAAATACTTACTTAGCCTGTGTTTGCTTTGTGCTTCCCGTAAACTATCCCAGTGTAATATTTGGTACCACGATACATCGGTTAGCTCAGATTTTTTCCACCCTAAGTGCCATTCACCGCTGAAAGAAAGACATAATTGTTACAATGTTACTTCGGGCATGCAGCAGTCTACAGCTCAGTTACTTGCATACTCGGAAGCAATGATACCACCAGGGTGCGTTATTCGTAAGCCGGATAGTTAGTAGGAACATGTCTTGGATAAAGTTAAGAGAAACACCTCTATGGTGCATATAAGTCTGTCAGTAGTTTGGGGCGCTTACTTGGCGTCGATGTGCAGTATCTTCATGTCCATGGCGTGCAGCGTGGTGAACACGTTGGTGGCGCCGTGCACGACGCACTCGCGCGTCTCGGGCATGGCGAGCGGCGTGCACGCGGCCAGGAACACCGGCTCGTTGCGGCTGCACAGCGGCAGGTACGACACGTAGTGACCCTTCACCAGCACCACCTGCAAACATTACACTTGATTTAGGATTTTGTTTTAAAATATATAACAAAAATAGAAAACTAATTAAACTGGGGAAAGTTTCCTTAAGAAATCCTTAGCAGTGATTGAAATATAGTCAATCCGTGAAAAAATGGATTTCCACTACTAAGTGGGTTATACGAGTACAGCTGAACGACTCGTTACATGCAGTTTCGTTCCATTAGTAGAAGCCCTAGTTTCAGCTGCTTTTATTAGATCTTATATACCTATAAGTTTGTCATGTAATGATTTTACTTGCCTTTTGGTCACCAAATCGCATTTGTCTTCTTGCGTTTCTTGATACATTCATTCTACAAAAGAAATGCCTAGTCTTTGGTTCGTTTTCAGTCTCACCGTTGGCGTTTCTATTTAGTTCCATTTGTACAGTTTGGTGGTCTTGTCTGTCTATAATATCATACACACTATCGCCATGTATCAATAGATCCTCCTGAAGAAAAAAAATGCTCAATTGGTAGGTAAACTTTCTAATGTCGAAGATCTTCTTATTTGTATTTTCATTTAAAATCTTTATTTAGAGTCGGATCTAACTGAAATACAGTGTCTTTCTGAAATACCTGACAAAAATTAAACACAACTTCTACTCATGAAACTGAATAACTTTCTCCAAGGAATCTAAGTTATACAGCAAATAAAAAAACTGTTTCTCATATTAATTGATCAGGTGATGCGCCTGGTATGGGAAGTCCAAAAATATTTATGTGAATTGTGTATTAGTTCCTTGGGGAAAGTTGTTCAGTTTCGTGAGTAGAAGACGTGGTTAAATTTTTTAAGTTATTTTAAGACAGGACATTTGGCTAATCTAAGTAAAAATCCGACTGCATAAAATGTAATATTAGGTGCTTACCTATGAAACTGCCGATTAGTTAAAAAAGTTCAAACCAAAATTAATATGAAACAATTAACTATTTCCAAAGTACCATTGGACATGTAGAAAATAAATAATGGTTGCTAAATGCGCGTTGTCTGAATATTTTGAGAGTACAGTGGTGTAGATGTTATGAAAGTGGATTTTTTCGTCACAGAAAATCTTAATTTTTTCAGAAAAAAATACATATTTTTGATTTTTGAAAGCCACACTTGCCCCACAAATTTTGCATAATATTTAATGGTTTTCATATGATTTCAGAAATCTTTTTTGGAAGAAAAAATGTAACTCTTTGACCACTAAGAAAACACCAATACAGTATTTAATGGAATCTTAATTAGTCAATTTTTACATGAGAGTCATGACATTACTAATTCATGAAAAACCTTGAATGTAGTCAGAATATGATATATACTTTAATGGAGCTAAATTAATTATTGGGGTAAAATTATTCTGTTGAACTTTCGAAACTGAAACGGCCATTTCATAGGTAAGCACCTAATATTATGCTAATATATTAAGACTGATCTAACAGCACCTAGTACCCGAAAATCCATCGTTTTACCTGTAGGCGTAAAAGTCAAACAAACATACTGTAGCAGTTGGTCAAAACACTCACCATTGAATGCCCTAAATACTCCGCCGCGTTTTCTGATATGTACAAGAGTTTTCCATTCTGTGTCATCATCATCATAAAGCCGTTCATTGCCTGAAACGACATTGTAAATGTAAGTAATATGTAGTAGTTTTATGGTTTACGGTAACCGCTCGTTAAGTTCGAAGAAAAACATGTACCTACCTTTGAAAATCCGATATTAGGTGTGGGAGTTGCTTGCTCTTGATACTGATAGCCGAAGTCGTGACTCTTAAACACTAAAACAAAAAGAAAGACGGAATTATGGGTGAAGTTATAGCAACGCGAGATAAGATAGCGAACTAAATGTATTTTAAACGTCTTAATATGCCTTTTCGTGACTGAAGGTGAGCTGACAAAAAGTTTGGGAGACGTTTTCAAAATATGAGAGGACGAGATGTAGGATAACGGCGACGTGATGCGCTCCCAAACATTGGGAGCATGGGAAACTGTACGGGGTAATTGTACATATACACTACTGCCCAAAAGTTTGGAAGCACACCTGATTTCAAACAAAACAAAAGGACTTTTTGGCGGGAACTCCTAGAATGAGTTTGTCAGTTTTCTTTTATTATCCGAAAAAATAGATATCGTGGTTTTTAATGCATAATATTGACAGTGTATTATTCAATAAAGTGCCATTTAAGTGTCGTAATATGTAGGATAATGAAACAAAAGTGTGCAGACTATGTTACGAGTGCTCTCAAGAAGTCCATGAAATCTTCATCGAAAGTGCTATCATTTTGCTGAAGAATAGGAAATTTCAATTCCAAAGAAATGGCTTTGGCCTTAATTGAATTTTCCTATGAAGACGAAGAAATACAGAAGAAATGGCTTTTGGCCTTTAAATACGACAGAAGATTTTCAACAGACTAGGCTGTATGGCTCTGATCCTTTGCCTTCCCCAGCTCGGGGTAAAATACATAGTATGTACGTCTAAACTGTGCCAGAACTTTTTATGAAAGAAAAAAGATGAAAGGATTGTAAAAATCATGCAGTGGCCGTCTCAATCACCTGACCTTTCTCGCATTGAACTTGTTTGGGATGAATTAGATACTCGTAGAAGGGTGAAAATCAATCTCCCACGAGCTCAGAACATTTGTGGCAACTATTAGAGAGCGAATAGAAGAAGTTAGATCAACAGTATTTTATGAAATTAATACTGTTGATACGAGAAGATAATAAAAGAGAGGGGTGGACACTTCAATGAAGCTAAAATTTAATTTAATTTTTATATTACTTACTAAATTTCACTATTATAGAAGTGTATTTTTGTCTATTTTTTAATTATGTATCAATAAAAAAAATTAAGATGGCTTACTTTTATTTTATTTGATTTTATCTTCTTGCTTCCAAACTTTTGGACGGTAGTGTACATAGAAGATGAAAATTTCTACTACACACAGTATACTATTACAAGTAACTACTTTACAATCGTAAAATTACAACAATCTGGGACTTTACGAGTAAATGAAGCAAATAACTCTATTATAATATTTTCGATCCTCCAGCCCATAGTTTTATTATAGCAATGACATCAATTATTATTGTAATAGACACATATTAAGTTTTTATTTGAAAAAATGTGTTGGGGCGATTTTCTTTCGGACTCGACGTTTCTTCTCGCTTCGCTAAAGCTACATTCCGTTGAGTGTACAATTTCCGAGTGTTAGGAGCTTTTTAATATGTAAAAAAAAATACGATTCAAAATAAAGTGTACAGCATCTACTTATAAAAGATTTATATTTTTCTTTTCTTTTTCTTTTTGTGATATCGTAAGGACGTTATGTGCCTAGATAGATTTATTTGGATTAGGGTGCACGGTTTTTTTTTGAAGAAGCAGAACTCACGGACCTTGTTGGAAGTAGTTCATCTTCCGCACGTAGACGCAGACCAGCGCCATGAGCTGCAGCTGCGAAAGGCGCTGCCGGGTGGACGGCGGCAGCGGCAGCAGGTCGCGGAGGTTGGATATCTCGGCGTTGATGAGGTCTCGCCGCATCTTGCTGGCGCCTTTCGTCGACTTGGTCGGCTCGAACCTGCACCAAAGACCATAAAAATTGATAAATACTATCCATGGACAAATTATACGGTCATCTGGACTCAAACTAGGACCCCTATATTGTGGGAACCTGGGACTGATATATACATAATTATGTAAAGAAAAAACAAATATGTTCATCACAGTTTGGATAAGATTGGAACCCACGACCCTCGAATCAGTAGTCAGAAGCGCTAATTATTGAGACACCGAATCAGTACATTAAATAACCAATAATAATTGACAGAAACAAAACAAACTTCAAAAAAGGTATTCTATGTCATTATGGTGATCAAGAAATATTTTAGAGATATCTCGTTCTCAAAAGTACATCAATATGTTTAGCTATAGAAGGTGACGATGATATGGACGTATACAGGGTGTAACAAAAATATGTGGTGATACTTCAAGGTGGGCTCGCCAGCTGATCGATTTGTATGAAAAGTGCAAAAAGTTTTTTGCGATTTCAAAAAAGTTGTAGAACAAAAGTTGTTCAGTTTGATGAGTAGAAGCCCACCTTGAACTATTACCACACCTTTATTTTACACCCTGTATACATAGACTCGAAAAACAATATCCTCCGCTTGGGCATTCGGGTAAAAAGGAGATTGATTCCTATATTTAGGTATGTTGCAAGTCTAAACGTACAAGTAATGTTTTTATTACAAAATTCGATATCCACCGGATTCAAAGGGGTAAAGAGGTCACAGGCTGTCACTAGAGAATTTCTTTTTTGATTGTTGTATTTTTTAATTAAGATTTTATCGGATTTATATACAGTATAGGGATGCCCGGACAGGTGTCCGTTATACCGCCGATGCAGATGGAGCACTAGAATGAACATAAGGCTTAATCGATGTTACATACTTTGAATGCATGCCATTTTATGGTTGGTGAACGCAAAACAATACATATTTTCCGAATTTTGATCAAAAAATTAAGATCTGTAAATATGAAAGCATTTTATCACTCGCTATAAATAAGATTAGATAAAACATCGAAAGCCAAAATCAGGTGTTATTTTGTTATATCATTTTAATGTTAAATTAGAAGTTGATTGAGTCTAAAGAATTATAGCGATCTTGAGATTTAATTATGCTCTTCGGTGTCCGTGTTTGTGATATTAAATCATTACATTTATTATTGCCTTTGTCTTTGTTGGATAGAATATGTACAAATTTATATATTTCGTTTGAGCAAACAGATTTGAAGAATGAAACTCGTACTGGAGACGATCATATGATTTTTCTGGTTCATAGCTTCCAAATTACATAATATTTTTTCAAGTGCCAATGGGAGTGATGTACTTGCCTACCAAATCAAAAGTCGTCAGTCTCCAATGAAAATATAAAATTATGTTTCTGATTCCGGTAGTGGGGAATAAAATCAGAGCACGATACCTCATGCTTACCGACTTGAGACTAAATATAAAATATCTCACAGAATTCTATGAAAACAAAAAAAATCTACAATTGTATGTACATGCTTCAAAAGTAACACAAATACATAAATGTTTTTTTTTCAAGAGACGTAATTATGTATCATTTCTAACCGGCTACACAAACACAGAGCAAAAGTTGTTCAGTTTCATGAGTAAAACCCACCCCATCCAGTTTTCCAGACACCTATAATGTCACATTCTGTATACAGTAATTTTTAAGGAACTTAAACTATTTAAATTATCATAAAATGGAATGTGGGTTTATTCGGAAACTTTTAGTCTCATAAGTAAAACCCTAACTTAATCAGTTTCAATCGTAATTTAAAACACCCTATGTTTGAGTGTTTTTGTTTAGATATTGTTCTAAAAAATAACCGTTTGAAATTTGAATAAGAAATTCATGAGTAACGGAACCAAACCGGTGAAGGAAGTAGCTTTCCGTCGGATCCGTGCGTCGTTGTTAACATGCGTCCGCGCACCCGCTCCTTCGCCGCGGCCCTTTCATCTCCTCGGAGTCCCTTATCCCGCCTCTATTTTTATTTGTTTGACCGATTCAGTATTTTTCTTGTATACCTTTTTTATAACGAAATAATTGTGGGAAAAAATGAAGGATTGGTGCCCCTGTCGTTTGTTATTAATTTGATTGTAATTCCCAATTGAGGGACGGTAAACTGATTTTGTTTTTGTTGAGTAGCAATTTTAAGTATTTTAATAATATCTTCTCATTTTAACCTTACACAACTTTTTAGGTACAAGTTTTTTCTTATAGACAGCGGTTGCCTGGTTTTAATTTTAATACTGATAACAAAAGTTAGGTCAGCGTTACTGTGTTGTTTCAGTGACTTTCCGTGAATTATTTTTATTATATAATTATCACAGCAGTTAGTAAGGAGTACGGAATAATGCGGTTGTTCCACTGCACTGACAAGAGTCTCGTTCAAAGAAGAATATGTCACACTTTAAAGTTTGAACATCTTCCAAGATTATGCTCATATATGTTATTCACCTAGCCATTGGATTCAGTAAGAACATTATACATATATCGTATCAGATACCGACATAAATTAAAGTTACATTTTATCGTCTTCTAAATAATATGTGATAAGTAAAACACTCCGGATTCCTTTGTTTGCGCTTTTTGAATGGAACTACAAAACGTTGAGTTTTTTCATAAATATAACAAATCGAGAATGTATCGGTGTAATGAGCGATCGTTTACGCGGTGAGCCGGTACAAAAACGCGCATTCCTGACATACTGCGCGATGACTCGATGACGGAGGAAGACGAAGTCTGAGGCGGCGTGAAATGACGCCTTCACGCTGCATCGCTTGATGGACCGTTTAAATTCTTCTCCTATGCATTAGATGACATCTGGGTCCGGGTAATGCCGTTGCAATATTGAAAAGGCGAGTTAGAATGAACGAATTGCTTCTGAAGGTAACTGGTGCAACGTTTTACTATTAAAAAGTACTTAAGGGATGAAAATTAGGCTTGAAGAATGAGGGAATTATTAGGTTGCACGGAAGTTAACACAATAAATAATTATATATCATAAAATATTAGAAATTTATAAATATATGTGCATTTCATCTCGGGTAGATACTCGTAAGATATTACAAAGCAAATAATATATATATTTTTATAATATATTTTATTTTAACTTATTCAAGACGATCTATGGATCGATCTATTAATTACTCATTTTGGTAGAGTTTTTGAACTTATTCTACATAAAAAAATAAAATTGCACTTTTACTTATTTAGCGACCGTTTTCAGACATCATTTTCAACTGATCACATTTTAATAGCGTATTTAAAAACTTTGTGGAATAAATGAAAAAACTATACCAAAATGAGTGTACATACATACTATGTTCCACCAAAAACCTACAATCAAAAGTATCAACGATCTTTTAATTTTTGATATTTAATTTAGTTCTTGATTATGTGTGAAATATTTATTTTGAAATTTCCAATGTGTATTTAGGCTTACGTTTGTAATTCCACGCTATATTTTTTGTTATCCCCATACAAAAGACATCAACGGGTCTTACATGTATTTTTTTATTTCATATTTGTAATCTATACGCTCCGTTAACCACTTAACCGTCGTTGTAAATATTATAATATCTGGTTATTCCAGACATTATGAGAGCATTATTAAATTATGTAAGGGATAAAGAAAGGGATAAGGCTCGAAGAAAGGAATGAATAAAACATTAGTTATCAATATATTTTTCTCAAAACTGTTCACATCGAAGTAAATACATTTATATCATAAAGTATTAGAAATTTAGAAATACCCATACATATTTTATCTCGCAAATATATTTTAACGTATTCAAGAGTGGCGCAGTAATGTCTTATATATGTCAATTTTTTTTTATTTTTTTTTTATGTGATAGGTGGCAAACGAGCAGACGGATCACCTGATGGTAAGCGATTACCGCCGCCCATGGACACCCGCAACACCGGAGGAGTCACAAGTGCGTTGCCGACCTTTGAAATGGGATGGGGGATGGGGGAATGGGGAGGGGGAGGGGGGGTTGGGCGTCCGGTACCCTCACTCACTCGGCGAAACACAACAAACGTTGCTTCACGCCGGTTTTCTGTGAGATCGTGGTATCACTCCGGTCGAGCCGTTTATGTTACTTAGTTAATATTGTAGTTCTTGCACATCTGTAAGATGTTTCTTTTTACATTTCTAATGTTTATTTAGGCTTTCGTTTCTAATTCCTAGATTCCGCGCAATCTTTTTGATATTCCCATACAGAAGACATCAACGGGTCTTACTTATCTTTTTTATTTTCACATTTGTAAAGATTTGTAATTTGTATTCTCCGTTAACCCCTCACCCTTTTTTAGAGTATGATTATAATGACACTTTATTTCATAGATATTATCTGAACAAAGTTAATGTGAAGAGCTTGAAATATTATTCAGATTTATGAATATCGATATTTAAATTTAAATAATGATGACATATTTTATTAAAACAAATAAAATATCGCGTAAACATAAAAACAAAAATATGTGATTTAATATATTTTTTGATTTAATAAGTCATATTAGTAACATAAACTTATTTCATAAGCAACATACTATTAAACCGTAGTATATTAGGTGCTTACCTATGAAATTGACGTTTAGTTAAAAAAGTTCAAAGACAAAATCAATATAAAATAATTAAGGTTTTAAAACAACTAATTATTTTCAAAGTACCATTGGACATTTATAAATATAATGAAATAATGCTTGCTAAATGCACGTTGTCTGAATATTTTGAGAGCACAGTGGTGTAGAAACTGTGAAAATGGATTTTTTCGTCACTGAAAATCGCAATTTTTTCGAAAAAAATACTTTTTATTTATTTTTGAAGGCTACACTTATCCCAGCGTGTTATTCGTTACTATGTGTTTTGAACATATTGCGCATAATATTTCACGATTTTCAGATAACCTACTTTTTTTTTTTTGTAGAAAAAATTTACCCAATTGACCTCTAAGAAAACTCCAATATAGTATTTAATGGAAACCTACTCAGTCAGTTTTTACATAAGAGACATGACATCACGAATTCATGAAAGACCTTGAATGTAGCTAGAAAATGATATGTAATTTAACGGAAGTAAATTCATTTTTGGGGTTAATATTATTCTGTTGAACTTTCAAAACTGAAACGCATTTTTGTTGCTTTATCTGATATCTGTATGATGACATGGCCGCTTTAATGAACTTTTCACAGGATTTACAGAGTATATTGGTAAAAGTGCCATTCTTTAAATCAAACAATTAAAACTCACTTTGGCACTTTTACCAATATACTCTGTAAATCCTAAGATGATACGACTGATTTGTAAAAAAAGCATTGCTGTTAATTGTTGTAGTAATGTTAAATGGATGTTCAAGGGACCTAATAATTATTATTTTCGTTTAAAAAAACAAAAGACCTGAGTTTTATCATACAGACTGTTCAGCAAAATTTTTGAGGAACTTCGTTGACTGAGGCTAAGAAAACCCGCGTAAAAACATATATATTTTTTAATTCTTGACCGTCTCTTTGAGTATCATGTAAAACGGCTTCAACGATTTAAATTAATAATACTTTGCACGATTATACATTATTAATTATTTATACACTATTACAACATCAGTAACATCTTAGATACTTTTTATGGATTATAAGTCAAGGGTTCCTGGAAGTAAGAAAAATCCAGATTTCTTAAATCCCCCATTACCACTTAGCTGCTGCTTGAGCGTATTTTATTTAAAAACTTTGGGTGTTTGTAGCCTAATAAAATAAATATCAATATAAAGTAATAAAAATAAATGTTATTTACCAAACGATCCCTTATTGAAATTGTATGTGCTTCGTGAACCTATTATGCCTGAGCTTTGGGGACGTTGTGGGTTGTTAACAACATTCAGTAGATGCTGCACACATTATTTTAAATCATCATTTTTTACCTAGTACAAAGTTCCTACAACTTGGAACTACACTACTTAATATGGAGTTGATGCATTTTATTTTAAATGGAATTTTTAAGCCAACAATTCAATAATAAATTGCATTTATGCAGTAAAGAAAACATGCAAAAAGCTAGATTTCAAAGTAATTTCTTGAAGTATTGTTTTTATGATAGTGTAAATATCTTATCCTTTTAGTTGATCTTCTTCAGCTAAAAGTATTGAAATTTCTACATCTGCTAACTAGATCATCAGTTCTATCTCAAATGATTTATCCGTGAGCAAGAAACAAGCTGATTTGGACATTGTTGCGATGAGCTGCTCAATTTAGTGCTATCCGTCTTATAGATCTGGTGAATTTACCGATAAATCAATTTTTGTTTGCTTCAACCAGTATTGTGTTTTAGTGTAACGGTTTTATTTTAGGATAAAGAAACAGGATTCTAAAATATATAAATTGTAGATACAGAATGTATTCTCTTAGTGATCGATGTTTAAAACAAACAAGAAAATATTTTTAAAGCTTCACATCAGTTTTTTATTTTTTTTATAAAATATTATAAAATAGATGCATGTAATCTAAATCATACATAATTTATACAGGTTTTACCCTCAATATTTTCGTGACATTCCAAAGCAAAGTTTTCGGTTGTTTTCAGCGATCACTAGCTAGGGCCTAACAGTGTAAATTCTGTAAGCAAACACAAACGGTGGCAGGTAGTGGTGAGTTGTGTATTTTTGTACAAGGTTAGACAGACACGAGCGTGTTATCTAACAATTATGTTTGTCTACGTAGACGAGCGTATATTTTATTTTTATTAGCACTTCAGTTACAAACACCGGGCCGTTGCGCCGATTCGCAGGGTTTCACATTTTAAATAATGCCATACTGCCAGTACTTAGTTGCTTGAAATCGTATCTTAGGCTTTAAAATGAATTATGTTGTAGAAAACAATATTCAGATATTTTAGTTAATGTGTATATGTAATACGTAAGTAAAAGATATGAGATTGTTGCTATAATTTCTATACAAAAAAAATATAATCTTTGGTCCAACTTTTATCTGGTTGATACAAGACGCTCAGGCAATAAACAGAATAACAAAATTGTGAAAAGATGATATCTAGAAGGGATAAGGTTATGTGTAAAAGAATGGTTAGTTTTAACTTTTCATGTAAAATCCGATTTAAGTTAGGGACACAAAACAATATTGTTATAAGAAATTTCAAAAAAGTTCAATCAATAAGTTCCAGTAATAAATTCTTAAGTGCTATGAGTTGTACATCTAAAATCGATGGTAATAGTGGAAGATACACAACTTAAAAATATTAAAGAAATTATAAAACTAGGGAAGCTGAGTTAATAGAAGGTAAACTGTGATTAATAAGAAGTAGCCTTACCTTAAAAACATTTTGATAGTTGAATTTTTCCAAAGGTTGAAGAAAACTTTCAGTTGAGATCACAAAAACTTTTATAAAATTCAGTCCATTGTACGTTTAACACGTGTTATTAAACTAAAATGATCTAATTCTATAATACGACCACACAGCTCGAAGGATAAAGTTTGAATGATAACTCAATAAAAGAACCTCCGTTAGCATCACGAAATAATGTCATATTCTAACCATAAAATTAACTATATAAACAGCACGTGCCTGCCATAATTTAACACCCATAACATCGCTCACAGCTTTACAAAAAGAAACTATTTTAAAATTCGAAACTAATGACAGCGCGTCAATTTATGCGTAAGCTTTTTATTAGAATGAGATTACTCGATCCTAAAGCTGCGATACTTCCGCGCGCGCGCGCATCGGGACAGCGACTATAAAAAGCCTCCACTAAGCCTCTCTTTCCCGCGAGCCTTATTTTCTTTTTTGTTGGAAACATGCGCTCCACTATAACGAGTCCCTGCGTGTGGTGGGGACATTTCCGATTCCTGTGATTTACACTTTCGATTCGTCATTTAAAGTTTAAAAATACTTTACTTATCTTTAGCGGAAATTAAGCGACTCTCGTTTTACACGAGCGAATTTTCAGGCTCTTTCTGCTATGAGATAGAAAGAGACAGATAGATGATGCCAAGTTGCGCTTTTCCCTAGAGCTATGTTCGTTGTTTTGCGTGAAAGAAATGGAAAGAGTCGTTCGTTACTAACGTTGCTTGAGATTAATGAGTTCGAAAGAGACGTAGATAATGACGCTGTAATTACGGCAGTTTTGCGTAAACGAGATGAAACTATAATGATTGGCCAAAATGACAGATATTGATATTGTCGTAATAAGAGTCGATTTGTATCAAGTGCTGCGATTTGCCGTGCGCCCGCGCCGGCCCGCGACTGGCCATGTGCGTCTGCGCATCTATATGGGAATGGTAATGTTAATTAGAATTTAATGATAGGTTGTGGCTGTGGGAGATGCCTTGTTTCACTGCAGAGAGTGGCATTTAAATTCGAGCAATTGTAGGTGTTGTTAGCTGCAGTCATTACTGATAGAGAGACTATTGATATTATGAATCGATAATAAAAATATTTGTGTCGTTAATCAGATACATTAACGACACAAATATTTTGTGTCATATATGTGTCATTATGTAAAATGTGTCTACTCGGAAAATTTTATAGTGTTATGATATTATAATTCGAGAAAACCTTTTTCATCACCCTAATTTATTTATCATTACTATAGGCAATCATTAATATTAATTTGATAACGTTTTATTGTTAATAAAATTAAACGATTTTAATCAACCCGATGTGGACTAGTCAGGTAACATAGATGACATTACGTTTTATTTTTAATCGTAATTAAATAGTGCATAAGTCTTTAGTTATCACATGTTATTGTACGTGGCTCTTTAATTTAAAAATTTTACAAATACATAAATGTAAATGAGTGCCGTAATAAGCGCACCAAACTGAGAGAGTATTTCTATTGGAAATAATGTGAAGTTTATATTTGATAGAAGTTCTAATTTGGGGCCAGACGACTGTGTATCTTGTTTCAGAATTTTATTTAAAAAAAAGAAGACATATTCATGAGTAAAAAACCCAGTTGAAGGTATTTATACTGGGATTTTACCCATGAATGTGTCTTCCTTTTTTTCCAAGGAATTCATACTTAGTGAATTTGTAAAAATAATGTTGATTTCTCATACTACGTGAAACGAAAAGATCAGATCGAATTGTTAGAAAAGTTATTATGCGAATGGTTATTATCACTTTCCAAATTTAAAATATCACATGGACCCCTTTTTTCAAGAGAACTGTAGAAATGAACTACTAACTAACTATACTCTGGATAATTAATGACTTATTCATTTGCAGCAGCAGGCTTGAGTTTAATAAGTTATGTGTTTACTCTGCGTTTTAAGCACACAATTTTTGTGCCACTTTTGTGCGCTCATGCAATATCCTATAGTAAAATATCATTGATTGGAAAGAGCTAAATGATTAATCAAATCAAAATATACGTACCTGGAATAGCTGTAATTTACATTTAATGTAGATGGGTGTATACTTACTCGTACTTTTTATAAAGGCTATAAAAGTAATAACTACTAACTACAACTCATTTTAGAAATCGTTTTCGACAAGAAATCATGATCAATTTTTTCAATTTTTTTTATGAATATGTTGTTTTACTTGAAGATGTCTGAAACATTGTTTAACTGAGAGTATTAGTGGGGGGGGGGGTGTTAGAAAGTGGTTCAGTTTCATGAATTAATTTAAATAATTTCAGCAAACAAAATCACTAGGAATCGTTGTTAAAGTATTAAAAAAAACGTATTTTTCGCAAGTTCAACAGCAATTTGGGCAATTTATGCCGAAATGTTATTTAGGTAGTTGGTAAAGATAAAGAGATCGGATCAAAATTTGAGTTTGAGTCGGGTGCGTCGCCCCCGGCCGGCGGCTCCCGCGCTACGCAGATAACCACTGTAATCTCTGCATCAGAATCTACCCGCTTATGGAAATAATTCGATATCAGTTCTCTCTCCAAAATATAAATTTTTTTATGCTCATTTTCAGGACTTACTTATAAAACACTACTTTGTTTTGAGGCTCCGTTATCAGGTAAGATTATTGAAAATTATATTTGTGTTCTCGTCTTTAGTTTAAAAATAGACGATGTTTTAATGTGCAAGTCGTCTAGACTAGAAACACAGAAAAGCATATTTTGCTAAGTAGAAAGCACTTGACCAGGTGCTAAAGAGCAGTACCTCAACAGGGCTAGATTGACAAATCTCTAGGCTGCGTCCGGCGGCGGCGGCGGCGGCGGCAGCGCGGCGTGGCACAGCGAGCGGCGTGCGTGCCGTCGACGTCATTAGCTCGCTGCTCACGCGCACCTAAACTGAGCCACGTGCTGTGGCTGCGACGACGTGAGCACCCTGTCACCCATCTACAGGGTGCTACACTGCTTAATAAGAGGGACGCTGTAATAACAGTATACATAGTTTTTATTTGTTGAAACTGTTTATTTTAGACTATTAGGAAGTTTGTGCTATTTGGTGTATCGCCCCCACAAATACAGCCGTATTACTAACTAAAAGTTTAAGAAATCGTAGTTAGCTACGTGTGACATTAGATTTACCTAAGTTATTATTTGATTTTTTTGATTGTAATTTGTAGGATTGAGCATAAAGGTCGTAGTCGACGGTGCATGCTCAGATTCTGTCTGTGAACGCTGGTGTCCCTCAAGGCTGTGTGCTTTCGCCTACACTGTTCCTTCTGCATATTAGTGATATGCTGCAAATCAGCAGGACTCATTGTTGTGCAGATGACAGCACAGGTGATGCCTTCTATACCGGCCGTGCCAACATTTCTCGGGAAAACGTCATCGAGAGCTGAAACAAACTTGTGTCGGAAATTGAGGCTTCTTTAAAGAAAGTCTCATAATGGGGTCGACTTCATTCGGCCCTGTTTAACCCTACTAAGACACAGGTTTGCGCGTTCACTGCCAAGAAAATGCGATTTATCGTATCACCTCGTTTTGAGGACACTCCCCTAAATGTCTCAGCTAGTATCGGAATCCTTGGTGTTGACATATCGAGTGAAGTCCAGTTCCGTGGTCATCTAGAGGGTAAGGCTAAATTAGCCTCGAAGAAGCTTGGTGTGCTCAATAGATCGAGACGGTATTTTACTGCGGCCCATCGCCTGCAACTTTATAAGGCGCAGGTTCGGCCTCATATGGAATACTGTTCTCATCTCTGGGCAGGGATACCCCAGTACCAGCTTCTCCCTCTGGACCGCATTCAACGGAGAGCAACTCGAATCGTCGGCTACCAGGATATTTCAGATCGGCTTGACTCTTTGGCGCTGCGTAGAGATGTAGCCTCGCTCTGCATTCCGTATCGCTTGTACAATGGGGAATCCTTGTGCTCCGAGGAATTGTTCGGATTGATCTACGTTCTACGCGACAACTCCATCCCCATCACTTAGATGGTTAGCAGTCCACAACTGTGCGATTCACTAGAAACTTTCTGCCTCGCACAACGAAACTGTGGAATGAATTGTCGCCTGCGGTATTTACAAACCAATACGTCATTCAAACCTTCAAGAAAAGAGCGTACTCCCATATTAAAGGCCGGCAACGCACTTGTGACTCCTCTGGTGTTGCGGGTGTCTATGGGCGGCGGTAATCGCTTACCATCAGGTTATCCGTCTGCTCGTATGCCACCTCTGACATAAAAATAATAATAATTAGGTAGTAGTTTTAGTAGGATAGTTTTGTTTTCAAACTCAGTTATTTTTTAAAGAGAAGGAATAACGCAGACGACCCACCTGATGGAAAGTGGTTACCGCCGCCAATGGGTATCAATCGTAGAAAGAATTCGATTTTTTAAAAAGATTCGATCTTCATTTCGGCAAAGTTACCTCTTCTATCCGACTTATTAAATTGGATTAAGAAAGTACCTATTTACAAACATACTGTTTTCACCAAACTGTTAATGAATAAAACTGAATCAACCTGTTGCCAGCCGGCCGTCACAATGACGACGTATTTACCCGTAACAGCAGGGAGGTCCCGTCAAAGGCACCGGCATGACTCCCAAAATCACGTACAGCCACCCCAATGTAAACAATAGACAAAGGCACCGCGGGTTATTAGGCCAGCCGATCATTATCGTGGCTAAGGAGACTGGCTTACTAGGAATCGGCTGTGTCGCACGGGGTGCACTCGATATAACAGTTTTGGGACTAAACAGCCGTTGAGATGGTATCGTGAGATGTGCTTTTTGACAAGGTCTACGTTTTGTTCTTAAACTGTTAGAAAAATGCTCTTTAGTCTTAAGGAGTTGAGATAAAGTAAGAAGCTAAGTTTGTGTGCTAGCAGATACACAGAAAAGATTTGTTGTCATAAATATTGAATTTGTAAGTACTCGTATCTACGTATTATTCTACCTGAAAGGCGTGGAAATGTTAAGATTTCAGTCTGGGAATTCTTTCTCACATGTTTTTTTATTTATTTTTGATATATCAGGTGTGATGATGCTAAGGGCTAATAAAAAACGATATTATTTTTTAAATTTAGTTGCCTAAAGTATGTATCTAAAATAATAAGACTATTGATATTTTGTATTATTCGTCTCACAAACTGTAGATATTCCTGGAAAAGTGCGAGCTCAATTGGATAGCTACAGATTTGCTGCAATAGCTTTATTATTAATGTCAACTTATATTTGCTGAAGCAATTATATTTGACTAATTCATAAACATAATACTGATATCACGTAATGCTGTTAATACAGTGATTTTGACATTCTCAAAATACACAGCTTGAGAAGTAAGTTTGTTCTTGAGAAAAAATATCAGAAATTTCTCGTCCAAAGCATTTTTATGCAGGTATTATTCTTTGGATTTATTATTATATGGTTTTCGTTATCGCCTTTTACCTTGTACCATGTAAAGTTAAAGTTGCTTACTTAAGTTTTTTCTTAACTTGTTAGATTAAAGAGATTTGTACAAACAAACCCAAAAAAATTTTGTAAAATTATAATATTTCTGTTTTTCTTCTAAATCTACAATAAATCTGTCTCTATGAAACAAGAGTAATTTATTTAGCGAGTACAGGAGCGAAGATGATTCAAATTATGATAATAAGATAATCTAGGAATAATGAAACCAGATTAATTGATTACTTTCGCTCATACTTTCCATATTCCAACCACGGCTCCATCTCCACTGATTAACAAACCTATAATTTAGTTATTAAAACTTAAAGGCAATTTTTTTAGTAATGTGTTAAGATCATTTTCGAGGTATACCGGTCCGCTTTTAATATTTATTTATTTTTAGTTACTCCCCATCCCTTTCCTTTCCGTTTCTTTATTTTGAACGATATTTTTATAACGCTTAATCTTAAAGTCAGGCCGTTAGTTACAGGGCAAGTGAAGCAGACCTCACTTAGGATGCATTTTTAACAACAGGGCTGTTACTGGGAACATTTGGACCGTATAATCTTATTTGTTGTAGCAAAATTGAAAGATTACAAGGGGCCTGGATTGTGATTACAAACTATTATGGTTTTGATTGTGCGCGATTGGAGGTTTCCGCTGATTCGAGGAATCTAAGCTCGGAAGGTGCGATGAGTCATCCCGACTCCAGTCTCTCTCGTGAATCCTTACGATTCGTTTGTGCTATCGTGAAAGCACTATTACAGCTAATGAAAGAAATATTCAATTCAGGTTTGTGTCTAAGGCCAAACATAAGAATTTTACTCTACAAATTACTAAATGTTGTAGCAATTTTGTTATGATTTTAAAGTTGTAGGACACTACTCGTTCAGTTTTATGAGTAGAAGCTTATCTATAAGTATTGCCTAACCTTTATTGCTTTACAAATAAATAAATTATGAAATACTGCTCATAAACAGCTCTTTTAATGACATTGCAGAAAAACGCACTTACATAGATTTTTATTATATGTGGAAATTGTAATTTATGAAACGATGATGATTTATCAATGCACGGTTTGAAAAGGGGGGATACATTTGATTGTTTAAATGTTGTCAATCGATAAAATGATGATAAAGTGATCAAATATCGTGTTCTACTTCATACAGGGATATTTGTTTATAAAAGGTCATTAATTATTAAGACTCATCTATGAAACTACAATACACTTATGTTTTAAATATGATTACATTTACCTAAATTAAATTAAATATAACACAGTCAGATTAGTTTAGAAGGATCAAGGATTCACTTTGGGCAGCCCTGAGTGGTCGCGAGGTCGTCGGGCGTGGAGTGCAGATGGTCCGATTGCGGCTGCTGCGCCCGCGCCTTCGTCCGGCCGGCCCTGCTTACCTGCGCCGGCCCTGGAGACCTGCGGCCCTGGTCGCGGTGCAAACAAACACCGGGTGATTGGCTATTTGGACACCCAACAAGCTGCATGTCTAAGGCATTGGCACTAAGCTTATTATTACAGTAACCAGAAGAAATTGTCCAAGAATCTTCAAATTATCATAATCATTATTACTTCACCCAGGTGCCTGCGATCCTGAGTGTACTCTGAAGGATTACTGAAGTTTCTGTTATAGTATAGTTAATTTTATTTTAAGCGCGTCGCTTATTAAAAAGACTGATTTAGTTAAATTCCAAATCTCCTTGTTTTTAACCATTGTCGCATAAAATAATTTTAAGAAGTTGATTTATTTGTCTGTGTATTTATGTCTTTGTCTATGGCATCGTGAAGTTTAGTGGTTCTAAACTTATTTTCACGAAACGTAGCTAAAAACCACCACGATGAAACCTGCTTACAAGTAGAAAAAACACTTTTAAATTAAATTGGTCCACCCGTTTGAGAGCTTTAAACTCTTTAATATTTTATGAAACTTTTTAATATTTTACGGTCAATGGTGGTATTTTATATATATAGAATGGAATACTACGAATCAGCTTTGTATTTTATGTTAATTAGCGATCTTTTTAGGGCTAATGATGTAGTAAATTTAAAACGCAGGTAATTTAGATTTACGTAATCCATGCGAATGAGAAGTTCCTTGAAAAAATAGGTACTCTATATGTCTTAAACCAGTCCCTGACCTTTGATCCCACCTGTTCGGAACTTGACCCGAAATGGTTCTAATCTGTGGCGGCGGCGCGGCGGCGGGTGGGCACTGGGCATCGCGGGCAGGCGCGGGCCGATGCCCGTGATTTAATGCCCCCCTCGCTAATTACGGCTTGTTCAAATTGTAGCTTTCTCACGGGCAATCGGGCCAGGTTGCACTACTGCCGCTTAGCTAACCCTTCCAAACTCCGTTTTTGTTTGGTTTAATTAACTTTGTTTTTTTTTTAAATATCTATTGAAAGTGAGTAGAGAGTTAGAAATAACAATGATATCTGTTAAGTATAATAATGTTACTAATATTTTAAATGCGAAAGTGTACTTGTTTGTTTGTCCTCCTTTCACGGCGAAACGGAGTAATAGTACTACATGCTTTTTTTGCACAGAAATACACAGTTGAAGGGGTGGGAATTGGGAAACGACATAGGTAGTCTACATTTAATCTGATTAGAATCATAGAAATAAGGAAAATATACAATGACTTTTTTTTAAGTAGCTGCGACGTTTACTTTCAATCTAAGAATCCGAAGGCAAAAAGGCGAATCCACCTCTGAATTTAGGTTCAGTCTCGCCTCTTCATTTTTTTTTGTTTTGGTATGAGAACCACAGACAGGAACCAGGAAAAGGCTCTGTCAACTGCTTCTTTGTTACTTTTAATTGATTATAGTGCGAGTAATACTTTTTTGTGGAGAACATAATTTTTATAGCGCAAACTATTAATCTTGTTGCGAAGAGAATTATTTATGAAAGATATTTGTTAAGTGTTTAAGTAATTTCTATAGGTGTATTTTTGTAGTGCCTTAGTTGGCATTTTCTTTTAAATATGACGTCTAAAGTTAATATAATATATCAGAAGGGCAAATGTGTCAGCTACGTGATGACTACCTATATGTGTTCATTAAGCTAATACCTAGAAGTAAGGACGCCAGTAAAATAATCATTAGAGCTCAGCTGCGTATACAATTCTTATACAAATATCAGGTCAGGTTAAACCGAGATCAGGCTCTCGTTTTTTCGTTACCACCGTATCAAGATGCACCAGCGCGGTGTATACGTTACTGCATTCGCCATACTTATTCTGTCTGCCTGAACCTGTTACCCGGTCAACCTTCGAGATACCGCCCTCCTACTCTCTCATAAGTAACCTTCGAAATAGCTATCTTGCTCGCAAGATCTTAGGTCAGGTTGAAGCACATTACTGTAATGATACTTAAACACATATTTAAGTAAAGATTCCTTTTGCGCAAAAAGTTTTGCGTCTGAGTTTTATAGGCATCGTAGATATTGCTGCTACATCTGTAGACTTTTAGGGTAAGTAAGCAAATAAATGAAAGGCATTGGTAGTAATTGCATTAGTTTATAGGTTTCTAAATACAGGGCAATCAGGGGTGTCCTCGACGTGGGTATAGACTGTAAGCAAACAAAAAAAAATATATAAATAATGCCTTTTTATGTAAGCTTTGCGCTCTATGCTAAACATTCAACACTTTCTTGAATGATACAATTTTACATACGTAGAAAGCAATGTTGCTGCCGCTCAGTAGTAAGGAAAAAAACCGATACCACTAGTTATTAATTAAAGAATATATTTGCTGGTCCAAAACATGACACACCGGTACGGTGATACACTGTAAGCACTTGACGCGGCAGAGGGTACATACTTTTTCAGTTTGCCATGTAATATCTATTGACTTTCGGGTAGATATTTAAACGTATTTAATTGGTATGAAACTTTTTAAAGAAAATCTTCAAAGTGTTGCTGATCGTAAAGTTTTTTTGGTTATCTGCATGATCGACCGCAGACACAGTCGTACGTTTGCAGTTGCAGTTGCTATTTAATCCTACTTTACTTTTACATCGTTAGCAACTTGTAGCATCTTCATTTTCTATAATATTTGGGAATGTGAAAATCACATGCGAGGTCCAATTCCGAATTAGTGAAGGTTGCGGAGCTACTAGGAAGCGCAAAATTAGTTACATTCAAGCCGCCAATGGTTTACAGTGAAATAAATAGTGCGTGAGTGACGTCACCACGCTTCGCCAGCTGAAACAAGTCACACTCTCATTATTTTACAATATACATATTACATGAACGACGAAAGATAGTTAAATTACTCATGTTAGTATCGCAGGCGAACTCGAGCAGGTCACAGGTGTCCAGGAATGTCCTCTTTTGATTCTCCATTTTGCCACAGACAGGGATGGTGTCGTGCACACAGTCCTCTGCCAGCAGGCAGTATTGTTCGATCTTGTTCTGTGAGAATACAAGAAAATAATTGAACTTTGAACATTGAGAACAGTTGAATGGCCAAAGGTGAACACCCAAAAAAGCCCGAGGCCCGGCGCAAAAAAAAATATCTCAGTTTTGTGTATTTTATTAGTAAAATAAATTTGTTAGGGCGGTAACTTGCGGGTGATAGTGTTCAGTAAGAAGAGAAATGGTTTTGTTAAAATGTTTGTTTATTGGTTTACACTAAATGTTCACTTATTATACTAAATGTCTAAAATTAAATGTTTGATGTTAATGTTGATGTTAAATGTTAGGAATGTTTTTATAAATGCACCCAACCGCGATGGTACTCTAAAATGCACTGACATAGATTTGGACAAACGCGGCAAACTGCTGCGTGTGCGCCAAATCTAAGTCATGTGTTCGGTCAATAACCGAACAAAATTTATATATCATGCCGCAAGAAGTGGCTAACGTAAAAAATAAAGTAAAAGAAAGAAAAAAAATGAAAAAAAAATTAACGTTTTATTAATAAAAAAAAAGAAAAAATTAACCTTATAATCATAAAGTGTTAAAAAAGTGCGTTTGAAATTATATAGGAAAAATTATAAATAAAAACCGATCTACAACTTTTTTCAAAACTAAAAAAGTTGTCAATCGGATTTTTATATTTGTTTTTTATATTTTTCCTGTAGGTACTTGACTCTGAATCACTGAAATTTGTTTATAAAATTATGTTGGAATTTAATTGTTTCTTCTATGGACCAGCTTTCCAAATTTTGAATAAATGCCATTTAGTTAAACACTAGTACCCAATTAAAGATTTTTTACTGCCAAATAAATGTATTTTCTAACTTACTGACGGTGTTGACATGTATTCAGGAACATGTCCGTAAGTTAGTAACGGCAGCAAGTAGATGAAAAAACAGCCTGAAAATAAGGATTTATAGTATTAGCAATTCATAATATGCTCGTCGCTAACGTCAAAATCCACCAAACAATCGAAGCTACGCTACGGTAGAACAATCATATTAATGTATTAACTACTAATTAATTATTTATTATCCTTCTTTCACATCGAAATGGCGAAACGAAGCGACATGATTTTTTGCACAGAGATAGTTGAGGATGGGAAGTGATAATAGGCTACATTTTATCCTATAAAAATATCGAGATCCCTTGGGAATTACTCGGGAACCCAAAAATTATGCAACTTGACAAAGCACAGGTGTTTATTGCTAAAACTATTTGGAAAAACCTTAAATAGGTAGTGGGAAGAAATAAAAGATTTTATCGCGAAAATTTCGTTTCCGTGCTCGCGCACTGCACACTCTAACAGCCCAAACGTGAAGGAACCCCAGGAAAGGCTAGTAAAATCAATTAAAGTGAAATAAATATCCAGAAATAAATTATCCGTTTCCAAACTAGGATGCCCTGTAATATGAGAACCAGAACCTGATATAAATACACATATACGTTTAAATAGACATCCACACACAATTTTTTTTCGCCGTTGGATTAATAGACAGGACTACTAACCACTGAACCACGGATTCAGTCAATATACCAATATCTATTAAAAATGTAAGTATGTACACATTACACTATATTTGCAATAATTTTATAAGTATATTAAGTTTAAAACTTACAAAGACCAAAACATGTCCGGCACATCCCGGGCGGCCAACGCCGGCGCATGTGAGGGGCGTCCGCGCTGTTACAAGTAGGCGAGTGGTTCTGTACATATACCCTAACTCTCATAATAAGAGCCCTAATATGTTTATATTTACTACCATTAAGGAAGTAGTTTACATATAAGCATCCGAGTATCGGTATCGGTATAGTTCGTTGGTGCCGATTGCTTTTACTAGATGGCAGTCGTTATTAGACACCTTACCAGCGGCTTTTAAATTTCTGACACTGGGGTTGGTTGTGGGTTTGCTATCTGTCAGACCCATACCCGCCACCGAGGACTTGGCTTTCATGTATGGATTATGGCTTAATCCTCCTAGCAGTGGGGACGATATGGGTCCTTAATTAAGTTTCTGAAGCCAGACATGCAGAGTATAGCAGAGCTTCCCTGACATTTTTATGTGCCTTTCGAAAAATCGATGCTTGAACTGCATCATATTTATTCTGTGTAAGTACATCAATAATCTGACAGACGTTATAGCTAATAATATTGATTTTTGAGTTTGCTGTTTTGACTAGAATAACCAAATATTGCTTCTACAAGTTGCATGTACACAAAAGACATTTAACACATTTTAACCGACTTCAAAAAAGGAGAAGGTTCTCAATTCGTCGTAATCTTTTTTTTTATGTATGTTCACCGATTACTCAAAGACGCCTGAACCGATTTGAAAAATTCTTTTTTTGTTTAAAAGGTTTATATGGGACCACCTTCACAGGTGGTCCCATATAAATTTTATCGAAATCGATTCAGCGGTTTTTGAGAAAATCAACAAAAACATAGCAAAATTGGAGTTGTTGCGATTAAAGTCGGTTGTTTTTAACGTATTCAGCTATGAGGAAAACGTTAATTCTGTAAGTCGGAATGGTTTAAGTTCGATCAAGCTGGGGCTTGTTTAGCGTCATCAACCTAGCCTTTGAGTTTCATAAACAATTCGTATTAAATTATATCATAAATTATCAGAAGGAAACGAAAGATGATAACCTGAACCAACAGACAACACAACAGTTCTTTAGAAATGTGACATATGAAAGTAACTTTAACTTTTTCCTTATAGAAATGTTGCTATTCTGTCTATACTGTTCTAGTTATATTTCAACATAAGTCATGTGCAGAATCAAAATATCCCGTTCCGTGTATAGATTCTAAAACAATAGTGTTTTAGTGGATTTAAGTAAACACTTGCCGTCTAGATAACCGAGTTTCGCGGCCAGGACTGCTTGTGTCGACATCATGATATTTAGAATAATATACACAGGTAAGTGTTTTGGAGTTAGATTTTTGTTCTTTTTAGCAAAATTTTAATGTATTGTCCATCTTTTTGCGATTGGTGGTAGGGCATTAAGATTTTCACCTACGTACGTGTGCAACGCGACCATCATAACTAACTTTACTAGAAATCAGATGTGCAGGTTTCCTCACGATATTTTCCTTCACCATTAAAGCAGTTTGTATGAAATGGACGTAAGTTTCGAAAAAGCCACTACCTGTGGAGCCAGTAACGCTTTTTTAGTAATGAGAGCAGTTTTGAAGACAGTACTTTTTCTAGGTATTAAAAGTTTAAAACAACTAACTTGTCCGCAGCTGGTTAGAGCTTTTATTCTCCACTGTAGATATCGTCCAATTTTGTTTATCATTCCTTTGTGGTAGTACGGTTAAATTGTGCCACAAGAAAAGAAGAAGAATTAATATTGAAACTTTAGGATCTTGACCGTTTTGAAATGGTTCTAGGTATACTCGTAGTGGGTTTTGCATCTGTAGTACGGGCCCACGTCGAATTAGAAGCTGAGGATTACTTCTTCCCTTTGGAACCGGTCAGTATTCATTTCTTCAATCTGTTAATTGTGCATGAAGAATAAAAAATTAAATATACTGGTTAAGGATTGTTAAAAAAGAGTACTTATAATAATACCTGGATAAAAAAGAATCTGTCGTAGGTCTAGGGATAGATACGAGTAGAGTGTTTTTTTTGCTTTGACTGCATTATGCATACATAATAAATTACGAGTGCCTAGTGTGAATCTAGTAAGAGGCATTATAATTTTATCATTCCACTACCTATCTATCATTAGCTGATAATTGTGATATTGAGTGAAAGATAGTAATACGGTGTGTGCCTCAGGGAAGCGTACTAGGGCCTACCTTATTTTTAATATACGTTAATGACCTCTGTTGTCTCGCATTGGCAAATTGCAAAATACTGACGTATGCCGATGACACCGCTCTTGTGGTTCAGAGAAGATCCTGTATTGAAGCTCGTACTTACGCGGAAGACGCTATGGAAACTGTTATGAGTTGGCTTAAAAGAAAACTCTTACTGAACCTGAAGAAAACTAAATTCATCACATTTTCTCCTAACGTTGCTTCTCGGCCACCTGCATCCTTTTGTATTTTTGCACATACCTGTCAGAACAATTGTACCGATTGTAACTGTGATCAAATTAAACAGACACAGAATGTTAAATATCTAGGAGTGTTCTTCGATAGTTTCATGTCTTGGAAGGAGCAGGTTGATACTACTGTTGTGCGTGTGAGGAAACTCATTTTTAGGGTTCCGTAGCCAAATGGCAAAAAACGGAACCCTTATGGATTCGTCATGTCTGTCTGTCTGTCTGTCTGTCTGTCTGTCTGTCTGTCCGTATGTCACAGTCACTTTTTTTCCGAAACTATAAGAACTATACTGTTGAAACTTGGTAAGTAGATGTATTTTGTGAACCGCATTAAGATTTTCACACAAAAATAGAAAAAAAAACAATACATTTTGGGGGCTCCCCATACTTAGAACTGAAACTCAAAAAAATTTTTTCATCAAACCCATACGTGTGGGGTATCTATAGATAGGTCTTCAAAAATGATATTGAGGTTTATAATATCATTTTCTTCTAAACTGAATAGTTTGCGCGAGAGACACTTCCAAAGTTGTAAAATGTGTGTCCCCCCCCCCCCCGTAACTTCTAAAATAAGAGAATGATAAAACTAAAAAAAATATATGATGTACATTACCATGCAAACTTCCACCGAAAATTGGTTTGAACGACATCTAGTAAGAAGATTTTTTTAATACGTCATAAATCGTAAACCGCAATTTACCTTTCATTCAAGTTACAACGAACTACAAAAACTTTTATATTATGTTACTTGCTGCTACGGAACCCTTCATGGGCGAGTCCGACTCGCACTTGGCCGCTTTTTATTTTCAAATCTTTGCGATCAGTGGTAGATCATGATACTGCAAAGACGATCTATTATAGTTTAGCTCAATCCATACTATCCTATTGTATAATTTCATGGGGTGCAGCACGCAAAACTTTCCTACTACGCTTAGAAAAAGCCCAGCGAATTGTGCTTAAAGTTATGCTCTAAAAGCCTCGCAGATTCCCGACTGTTGATTTATATCTTATCTCCAAAGTCCATACGGTCAGACAGCTATTCTTTCTTCAAGTAATATTGAGGAAACACTCCTATCTCCCTTATAACCAAAATCTTTTTTCTAAATAAACGAAGAAAAGATTTTGTAATTTAATTCCCTACAGATTAGAACTTTCTAAAAATCACTTTTTTTGTCCTAAACTTTATATTTATCCACTATCGTTACGTGAACGCAAAATTAAAGTATCAACCTGGTTACAAACACTCAGTTACACCGAAACCGAAACCTTAATTATTGACACAGTATGAAATATTTATATACAAACACACAGATACACACTCATCTTCACACACAAATACGCACACACACACACACAAACACACACACACACACACACACACACACACACACACACACACACACAAACACACACACACACACACACACACACACACACACACACACACACACACACACACGCTCACACATTTTTCACACTCTATGATTATGTAAGTTTTGTTAGTATGTTTTATATATTTTTTCTGTTTTTTATCTTTTGTTGTTTAAACATAAGATAATTTAGTTATTTATTAACATAATTTAGTTATGCTGCCCTAAATGTCAACCTGAACCTACCTCTAATCTAGAGATGAGCGTAATCAGCTGCGACACAGTTTTTACTAATGTACCGTAGCTGTTTACGAACAAAAATTTTGTGTGATAATCTTTGTTGGTTCAATAAATAATCTTTAATCTATAATCTTTAATACACCGGTTGTTACAATCCATATCTTCCCACTGCAGGGGCGCAAGTCTCTTCCCATACATCGGGAAGGTTAGGCCATACTCCACACACTGGTGCCAGGTCCACATTGGTGGAGGCTATGTGGCCAACCCTAGTGTCAGAAATTTTCAAGCCACCCATTAGGCCAACATGGTTTAACGACTGCCACCTCCGGTACCAATATATGGCTTAACGTGCCTTACAAACCTCAAAACGGTCGAGACAAATGCCCCTTACAATCAAACCCATCAAGTGTATGACCGCGTGTCTGTAGTCACTAAATCTTACTTGTACTGAAGTCATGATACGTGAACAGGTAATCAACTTCTGTAAGATGTCTGAGCAGTGCCAGCACGACTTTGTCCCCATCTGCGGGCAGGACTCCCTCGGTATCACTCGGATGTTCAACGACAACTGCGATCTCTATGAATATAATTGCGATGACAAAAAACGTAAGATTTTGGCTATTTTTTATATAACTACCTATTATATGTAATTTAACCACCTCGGTGGTCTAGTAGCTAGTCTGTTGTACAAAAATATATGATAATATTGGTCGACCATATAAGGCTGTACGACCATATAAGACCAATTGTGAGAGATAATCACTCAAAAGGCGACAGAGCGTGCTATGCTTAGAGTTTCCCTACGTGATCGAATCAGAAATGAGGAGATACGTAGGAGAACCAAAGTAACCGACATAGTTCACAGAATCGCTAAACTGAAGTGGTAGTGGGCGGGGCACATAGCTCGTAGACCAGATGGCCGTTGGGGCATTGAAGTTCTTGAGTGGCGACCGCGCACCAGAAGACGCAGTGTAGGTGGGCCTCCCACTCAGAGGACCGATGACCTGTTAAAAGTTGCGGGAAGCCGCTGGATGCGGGCAGCGGAGGACCGCGGTCGGTGTGGAAAGCCTTGGGGAAGGCCTTTGTCCAGCAATGGACGTCTTTCGGCTATTGATGAATTAAGAGATAATGTAAACTATCTATCTATAAAATCTATCGAGTCCCAATGAAAAGTCACTCAATAAAAAAGGCAATATACGGCAGTAAGTTTTTTAAGTTTGAAAGTGGGAAAGTAGGTTCAAAAAATAAGTAATTGTATTTATTCCTCAATAATTTGGTAGCTCATTGAAGATGGAAATATATAAAATTTTGCGACAACCACTGGTGAGGTACTGCTCTATCTTTCCGTCGAGCATCAACTAATGTTTTTTGTTTTTTCTCCTGCCTTATAATCTTTTTTTAATTTCATTTTCTTAGTAGTTCTTTTATAATGTAAGAAAAACATTTATATTATATTTAATTCCATTTTACCTTAGCTTAACTCACTATAGTAAACGAATGGAAGCTATTAAAAATCTCCAAAAGTTTTGAATAATCTAAAGCTAAGGGGCCGTCCATTAATCACGTGAGGTTTTTTAGGCGACTTTTATACCCCCCTCCACCTTGGTGATACGTCATGAGGTTACCCCTCCCTCCCCTCTACCAGTATTACGTATATTTTTTACTAGCTTCCGCCCGCGACTTTGTCCGCGTGGACTTAAGAATTGTGTCCAGAAAGAAAGAAAATGTCAAGATAGCGCCATCTAGTGGAAATTTTGAGTTTTTAAGCAACCCTTAAGTTTTCCGGGATAAAAGTATTCTATGTGTTAGCCGAGTGCTTTATCTACTTACCAAATTTCATCCAAATCCGTTCAGTAGTTTCGGCGTGAAAGCGGAATAAACAAACAAACTGACAAACAAACATCCATACTTTCGCATTGATAATATTAGTGAGATTGAAAAAAATCTGACATTTTTAGAATCTGTTTTAATAAAAAGTTAAAAACATAAAATTATATTATAAAAACCATAATTTAAATATTTAGTAAGTATGACTGCATTTGAAGCTTTACAGTGCCACCAACTTAACGTAGAATGGCTAAAAGTGGAACTACTGACGCCAGTTTGAAAACGTCATTTTGTTGTATAAAATTTTCGATCATAGCGCCATCACTGACTCTACAGACACTCTAAGCACTGTGATCAGAGATTTTTTTTCTACGACTTTCTGTGATCAGAGGTTGCAAGATTGCAAACTGAAAGTTACCGAGCTAGAAATTATATTTAAAAAAAAAATTTACCCATCACACATTAAATAATTTTATTTTTTTACCAGCGAAAAAATAGATGTGATATCTCTCTATACTAACCCCCCCCCACCCCTCTTGTGATATTTTGTAATATTTTCCAAATCCCCTCCCCCTCTTTCAAGCCTCACGTGATTAATGGACGACCCCTTAAACGCTAACGCTCCACGACATAAAATATAACACTCTCATCTGTACTCATTTTTTAAAATTTTCAGAATATCGTCATGTTAAAATGGACGTGTGTGAATACCAAGCGAGTGCTGCCGAAAGATTAGGAACAGAATAAAAAATAAATAAACTTCAAATTTCTGTTTTTTTATTTGGGTCACCAATAGTCACACGCACGCACTCAGAAGTAGCTCAATGTCCTACGTGTCCGATATAATAACGGTTTCAGGATACTGTTGGGGCTGCCTCGATTCTGTAGAGCGTTGAACATGTTTGCGCAAGATAGTGTCGATGGCTTTCACGCCATCCTGCGCAAACGGACGGCCTCCTTGCTTAGCAGGCTGCGAGCCAGCCTGAATAGCATTCTGAAGGTGGTAGCGGAGTGTTACGACTCTCCGTTGCTTTCCCACTTCTGCGTGTACTGGTCAGGCAGGGGCCTCATGCCTTCTGCAGCTAGTGTACGCATGGAGTGTGAAAGCCTTTTATGTTTTCCTTGTATAACTTTTAAATACTAACATTAGTTTCTAAGTAACTTTACTAACAAAAATGGACCAAAAATTGTTTGAATAAATAAATAAATTAAATAGTTATATCCGTAGTTATAAAAACACATCAATATTATAGAAGTAGGCTTACTATTGTACTGTGAATATTGAGTAATGATTATAAATAATAATCTACTCATTTCTGTTTCGATTTCAATAAATAATAATAATAATATCTGGGACAAATGAATTTGAATTTGAATAATCTGTCTTTGACTGGTGTGTTTTGTCAGTGTTAATATATGGAACCGAGACATGGTCGCTTACTAAGGGGGTCGATGGCACGTGCCATGTTCGGAGTTGATCGAAACAGAAATGAGAAGATACGCAGCACAAGGTGTCACTTTAACACATTTTTGAATGAATTATTTTTCTTTATAAATAATACAAGCATGACTTGGAGGATCCCGTTCTATATATGTATATTCAAGCCAATTGTTCATTCTTATAAGCTAGTTTTTTTAATATACTAAAGTGTCGGTGCGCAAGCTGCCCGCAGCTGGCAGTATCTAAACTTTTTATAAGATTCGAATAGTTGTTTCAGATATCTACTCTCATAACAACCATCTTGAAAAATGACAGAACCGAAAACACGTAGTCGTCCTTGGCGACATTAAAAAAATCCCTGGTATACCTTTCAGACAAATCGGTGCAACTTTTTTTGCAACTGCCATTTTAAAGACACCATCTTGGATTTTAGTTTCGACAAGCATTTCCCCTTTTCGTTGTCTATGTTATTCTTTTTAACATCCCCTCACCAAATTTTAATGGTTTTCGACATGCTGTACATTGAGTTTTGTTGTATGCAAATGTTGTATGGCGGCCATCTTATGTTCTGTCACACACCCCGGACACTTCATACAAATATTGCGTTATTACTACATAGGAATTGACACTTCTTCGTGTTTGTACATAATTTGTGTGTGAGTATCTAGGGCTGTTACGGCTAAGCTTCTTGGTCATACCGCCTTGTCTTAAGTAACTTCTTTTTGTTATGTTGACATCTATAATAATTGATAATTTCGAAAACAGTAGAACTTTTAACGAAAGATATGAACATATTGTAAACGACAGAGTTTTACAATAGACATTTTTAATTAAGTGAATACTGTATGCAGCTATATATAGAAGCCAATTACCTCTCTCCTTATGAGAATAAAATTGTTTTTGGTTTGCTAAGCTCTTGACAACTGGGCCGCGATTCAAGGGTGCACTCTGACAGCAACCATTTTATGTCTTCTCTTTCACATTTATGCGATTTATATTATGCTATCCTGTTGTCAGAGTGAACAGTTGCTGTCAGAGCGTACCCTCGGAACGCACTACTGGTCACTAGGCGTCACACAGGGGGCGTGAGGCAGCCTTCAGAGAGAGGGAGGGAGTGTCCATACTGTATTGAATATTTATACTGTGGTTCCATCATTTGGTAGCTGGGTGGCTTAGTGGTTAGTACTCCTGACTACTAATCCGAGAGTCGTGGGTTCAATCCCCACCCAGGGCAAACATTTCAGTGATGAGCAAATTTGTTTGCTCTGTGTCTAGGTGTATATTATTTCTATATAATGTATGTATTTAAACGTATATGTGTATTTATATGAGTCTCTGGTTCCCATAATACAGGGAATCCTACTTTGGGGCCAGATGACCGTGTGAGATTTGTCCCGGATATTTATTATTACGTATTTTCTTTTGTCACTGGTCAATTCTATCCAAGGTGTAGAGCACATGCTTTCTTTAAAGATTGGGTTTGAATTTATTTTCTACCTCTACCACCGGCTTAATAAGATCCTTTAACTACAAGTTAATTATTACTTTCAGATAGTCTCAGTTGTCGGGTCATCAGATTAGGCAAACTAAAATCTCTGTTTTCCAACAGAAGCTTGGATCATAAATCACAGTGCGAACGAGTTCACCTGGATAGTTTGTCTTCAAAGTGCGAAGAGTAAACAGCTAGCGATCAGTAGGCAAACTTCACACGCTGCACCGCACTCTTTAAGCAAACTGGCCATACTAAGACCACTTTCATGGAACTGATCTTTATAGAACTAAGGCCATTTTCTGTTCCGTAAGTTTACGAGACATGCACTTGCAGTTAAAATTATTATTTTAATAAAAATGTTATTTATTTGCTTTTTTTCTCAAAAATGTCTCTTACGATTTTGATGAAACTTTGTGCAGTACTATATTTTTTACGCGGGTTACAATATTAGATAGGTAGGTTACTCCGGGAAAAATCTGACTAACTTACGTATACCTCCCATGCTAACCGAAGATTCTTTGTTTTTTCTCGAATATTGTTTTTTCGTTTTATAGCTATAATATTAAGAGTAAATTGCCCACTTAGGAAAGCGTAAAAATAAGTCACTCGGTCTATCTGTCCGCTTAGTCACGGACACAAGCTAGTTTATTATCCGAGTTTAAAAAATCTAAGAGAAACATAGTCGAGCTTTCCCATTAGTCCTTTATTTTCTGTTGAACTTTATTCAAAAAAAGCCTCACCAGACGGACGTAGTTACCGAACTTTATTACAGTATTGTATTTGCAGGTGCTAAGTTCTGAACATATCTGTGTACCTAATCCATTTAAATAATCCGTCGGATCGGATAATCCCTACTTTCGCTAACCCTTCTCATACATTAGCGATAATAGCCTTCAAAACTTTAAATTTGACAATTCACATCTCTCCCTTTAAAATCGAGTTTGCGAGAAGTTAACGAGAGCTTACGGAATACGACCCCTCATTCTGATGCAGTTTTGAGTCGAGACGGCGATGATGGAGTAAGTGCGCGCGCGCTGTTTGCGCAGTTGCCTGCGCACCCGCTGTTCCTATTACCAACCAAGTGATAATACTACCAGATAAAACGCCGAAATTTTTACTTAAGCCGACTTAAGGTGACACCAGTTCTTAACAATAATACGCTAAATGAACTAGTTAGTAGTCGGGAGAAAAAACGTCGCTTTCTATAGAATATGTTGGAACGACATGAAAGTTTATTTAAATTTCGTAAAGTTTGGTAAATTTTCGGTTTTTACGATTTCGTTATAACTAAGAGCTTTTATCGAGAATTGGGATGTAGGATTTTAAATCACTTCTGGACTCTCACTCGATCAGATTTTCGCACAAGACGATTGTTCAGAGACTGACAAACCGCTGGACAAGAAGAGTTCTACAGTGGAGACCGCGTTTGGGCAAGCGAAACGAAGGCTAGGTGGAGCGATGATTTGCGCAAGTTGTTGGTGACAGTGGATGCGCATGGCTGAAGATAGGTATGAGTGATGTGCCTTATGGGAGGCCTATGAAATAATACAGGTTAACGATAATGAATTTTTAATGCCGGATTTCATTTATTCCACATTTTCTTCTTCTGCCTAAAGTTATCGCGGCCTTCATTTAGCTTGCACCTCCACATAATGTTCTCATTTTTAAGATGATTACTCCAAACTAGTGCTCCTTGAGCTAACCGCTTCATCCAGGGCTTCCAAATAATCAAATTCAAGATATATATTACCGACATACTCTGGCAGTCTGTAGCTTATGTAATGAGCCCAAATATCCTAGGAGACTTTTCTGCAGCTTACGCACTACAATTCAAAACTACCATCATTCATCCAAGACCATATCCATAAGCAACATTTTTATCATAGCAACTAGTAGATGCTGGAAGTGTCCAGAGTATGACATGAAATATTTGATTTACTTAGTACGTTATGAACTGGAAAGAAGATTAGGTCCCCGTATCTCGAGTATGGCCTAATCTTCCCGAGTTGTAGAAAAAGACCCATGGCCAAGCAGTGTGGATGCTTTAGGTTGTTAACGATCTGAAAAAAGCGGGTAAAAGAGAATAGAAAAGAAAAGCGGCAATAATATAAAATGCAAACAAAATAACTAAAATTTTATAAAAAATATGGTATAAAGGTACCATCGCATATCGATGAAAGGTACGCTAGACGTGCCCTCCGTTTCTACCAATTCCAGCAGCCAATAGCTAGTAAGGTTCCACCTAATCTGTCGAACAAACACTACACTACACTACGGTCGCCTTGTTAACCCAAAAAGTTAACAAGAATCGTCAGCACTTAGTCGGCGCGTGCTAACGCGGGGGACAAAGCCGGCCGTGTTTACTGCGCCTAGTTGCGGGTTAAGTGGGCTAATTGCTGATAGAATGTCGGCAGCACCTGCCCAGTTGCCCAGCGGCCCAGCGGCCCAGCGGTAACCACTGTTCATAACCCTCTATATTAACAAGAAACCTCCGCTATTTTTTATATTCCCCTTAAAAATAACAAACCATGAAAATCCTCAATGTTGTAGTTGTTTTCACATCATACACGAGCGTTTTAAGACTTTCCTCCATTGTTACTAAATACTCAATTAGCCTGAACATTAAATGTAATACTTTTATATTTGTTTATTTGTTTACTTTTCAACTATTTATACTAAGTATAAAGTAAAAAAATGTATTCTTGGATTGAAGCTCATATATAAGATTATTTTTTAATGACGGATGTGACAACTGGATCTTCTAAGTAACTATTCTTGTATGAGGTTCATTAAAAAAAAATAGTAAAACAATAGTGATCTTATTATTAACCTGGAGATATTTACATCCACCATTAAAAAGTCAGCTTGTATGTAAAAGTCAAGTAATTAAATACAGCTGAAATAAATAAAGGTATTAGAAGAGTAAGTTACGATGCCTCGCAAGGTCCTGCTTATAAAATAAATAAATGAAGAGTCGGCGTTTGGATTCGTACAGAGAGAGCCTTGTATCCAAAGCAAAATCACGTAACTAGAGTTATGCGCAGTTTGCACATCTGGATTTATCAATGACGGACAAGTCAAAATACAGCTCCGTCAATCCAAAGCTGATGTATAAAAAGAAACATAATAAAAACAATATAATTAAAGTTCCCTCTTTTGGAAATTAGCTCATAAAATTTTTGTTAGGGAAGTGCACGTTTTTGAGATATACCTTTGATGCAGTGGCAGTGGTATTGCGTAGCCTTCGCGCGCGCGGGCCTCTACAGGCAATTGATTAGCCGCTCTTTGAACGCCGCCGCCGCGCCCGCCGCTGCGCCCGCGCCGCCGCCGCGCCGACCGACGCTCACAACAATTTGCTTGCGGCCCGACCGCCCTAATTTTAATGGCCTTATAAAATTTATATTTAATGTATTTATCATATGGGAGATTCCTGTAGATGAGACCTTTTATCAAATAGAAGATGGTGGTAAGATAGATTATTACTTATTTACATTTATGAAATTGGTAAGGGAGAGAGTAAGATTGGATTGCATAAATACTCATATTACTATGAATAATAATAGAGCACAACTTAAGAAAACCTTACACGCAATGAAAAACTTGGTATGGGAAATTCTTAGAGTATAAGACAAAAAAAGTTACACATAAGTTTAAAAAATGAGTTAAGGATGTTAAGAATATCCATAATTATCTTTCCTCGTGATATGAAGTATTGTTTTATGGTACGCTCACACACGGCGGAGCATTAAGCGCCAGGTACTGAGGACCACAAATGATTTCAACTGCATAAACTAATTTTATAATAATTTTACAAAAGCGTTACTTGGATTACTAAGTGAGTTTGTTAAATTAAAGGGACTTTGTACAAATTGGTACCTAAATTTTGTAGAATACACTTCCTCCATAGATGTAACCTATAACCTTTTGCTAAAGAGCTAAAATACAATAATATTCAGGTGAGTGGTTGATTGGTCAGGTCGTGGCTTAGTGAGGCTTGCGTAGTCAAGTCGATAAAACCTTCCCTCGTATGGGAAGAGACCCGTGGAGATAATATGGGTTGTTAACGCATTGAAAAGCCGTAATGTCAGCTCTTAGTAACACACTTAATAGGATATGTGTCAATTTATATCGTAATAAAAGATTAGGACAAGAGCTCGAAAGTAATTGAAAAGCTGATTTTCGAGACTTCTCCAGCTTATTTAACTTTGCCCATTCAAAGGCCGGTTAACTACCTATTGATTAAAGCCCATTTAGAAGAGTCAATTGAATGAAAAACATTTGTGCGGCACAGCTTGTAACAGTTCATCATTAATTAGTGCTTATCTTCTCTTACATTTGTTCATGTAGGTCAGTTTTAGGATGAAGATCATACTTTTGTTTTCATTCACGATTGATAAGTCTTTGGCATCATCTCGTTCGAAAAAAATAACAACATGACCGCAAAGATATACCCCGTTATCTCAGATTAAAAAAGTATTTATTTCATAAAGATTCATGTAATGCGTAATATGATTTAACTCATATAAATAACCTATTAAAAAGATCCCGACTGCATTAAAATGAATCCTATGTCAATATGGGAATCAAGACGAATCTAACGATACCTCTCAAGTCGTTTGCTACAGAATGTGCCAAAGAAATATACATACATACACTCGAAAAACATAACCTTCCTTCCGGCGCAGTCGGGTAAAAGGTTTCAATTTGTAAGATCACTAAGTAGTATGAAACGTATATACTCGTATCTTAACGTAGCCGATGTTTCCCGAGCGCCCAAAATGTACGCGAAATCATTGCTTAATAGAAGACGAAATTATAATAATAATAATCTATAATTATCGATGGAACCGAAAACAAACATGTACTTAACTATTTTATACTTGTATATTGGTGACAAAAAAGTGTTGTCTATGTATCTACGGGTTTGGGTAATGGGGAAGAAAACGCAAAGCTATTTGCAGATGGCGCTACGGACGCTTGACTCATAACAACTTTAAATTAGTTCCGCGTTTTTTATTATCGAGGTGTTATAAATGGAAAATGTATGCGACTTGGACTGGTCCTCAATTAAAGGCGAAGTTGAAAAGTACATAACTGAAAAAGTAACTTTTCCCACTTCTTCTTCATCCGAGAATCTTTAGGAAATTAATGATTTCCATTAATTAATTGTTACACAACGCGGCATTTTTGTAATAATCTTATGTTTAGTTCACGTAAACAATATTTTCTATACGTTTTGACAGTGAGTGATGATTATTATGAGTCAAGCGATATCAGCGCCTCTATCGGCGAGCTTTGTTAGTTTTCTTCCCCATTAACTTTGAAAACTGAATTTTTTTTACTCAATATTCTATTACTCAGTGTAGAGTTTGTCGACGAGAAAAGTCTATACTGTTGATCTATGTGTAAAGTACAGTCATTCAAAACATGCATTCATTGATGCTACGTATACAATACAACGTCGCACACATGCAGTACAGCCAGGACCTACCCCACAAGTGAGCTTCAATCGATGTGAGAAGCTTACACGCAGTGATTCGCGCAAGCGTACTTGAAGAAGTACAGGTGCAACGAAAATATTTAGCAAGTAGTATTAGATATAATGAATACATGAATGGAAACGGTCAGATGCGCAGGATATTTTAATTATTTATATATATATATATATATATTTTTTTTTTCCCTTACTTAATAGAATATTAAGCTACCTAATTTAAAAAACATAATACAATATATGCCTAAATCATGAACGGAACACCGTTATGTAGTGATTCTGATATATATATATATATATATATATATATTAATTATTTATATATATATATATATATATATATATATCAGAATCATTATGTTTTTTAAATTAGGTAGCTTAATATTCTATTAAGTAAGGGACACAAATAAATTTCAATTTAACAGCCAATAATTTTTATTTATACAGTATTATTTCACCTTCATTGTTAAAAGAAATATGGTAAGAAACCTAAATTAAACGAAACCTTTTTGGAGACATACGAAGGCGGAAGGCGTTGTGTGTCCGACTGTATTGCAGCCGTCCTCATTCTCGCGCTGCGGCAGTCGGACGCAGCTCGGGCCCATGAGACTAGCGGCTGGAACTCCGCGTCAGCGCCCCACTGTGTACGAACACAACTTTCGGCTCGCGCGTTTATCAACCAAAATAAGGACTGTATAAAAAATGTGAGTATAAAACTTTTCTTAGTTATTTTAAGGTACGGCTTAATTACTTAAATTATTTTTAGATTTTAGTAAATATGCTTGTTTATTTAATAAGTAGCTAATTAAGTTACAAAAAAGTTTGACTTATTCAGTCAAGCTTACATAAATGACGCAGCGCGTCACCGCAACCGCAAAGCGAGTAATTTATGCACTTACTGTTTTAACAAAATCATGTATGAGACAAAAAGGCGACCGCCTCCCGAAATTCACTACCGTTGCGTTGTAGGGAAAAAGCTAACATGGATAGATGAATATCTTCTTAAAAAGTTACTTTATAAGCCTAACTTCGTATTCTTTCCCAGCTACTTTCGTTTGTACTCTTAGATCTCGAGATAAGTTTCAGTCTGCTGCTATAAAAACTACTAAAAGTAAATATTTTTAGACAGATATTTACCTTCTCTATTGGAATTGAAGGTATCAGAAATTGGTGAAATCTTTACGTCAGTTGGCTTCCAGCCAGGTATCCTATTGATTACGTTGAAGCTATGTGCGCCTGAATTGAAATAAGTCATCAGCGTTAAAGCTTCTTATTGTCCTCGTTATTAATTTTGAAAATGATTTCAAGTTCGCGAATCAATAAGTCCTATGTATTTTTATGTTGAAAAAATATTAAGTACATAAACTTTACCATGTGATCCTGGAGGTCAAGGCGAGCATTTGTTACGGATTCTCACGGTGACTGTACTATCTTTATATATACAGGCTGAGCTTCTGCGTGAGTCATGCTATACTATAGCAAAATACTGAAACTAGGTTATCACTAGCAACAAAAAGCGATTATTTGCATTAAGCGAAATAATTCAATAATAATAATAATTAATTAAATAATAATAAATATATCCGAAACTATTGAACCTAAAATTTTGAAAGAAAAAAACAGAAAATAGTTCATTTCTTATAGATTTCAGGGAAACCTTAAGAAGTCTATGGTCTTAATATAAGATGGTAAAATTCTCAATATTGTTTGTTTGTACGGAATCCTCAGTGCGCAAGTCAAACTCGCACTTTTCCAATTTTTCATTTTCTCACCACTCAACAATCAAAATCCGCAGTTCAGTACCGGTAGCACGACGTCGTTTCTTGCGATAACGCGACCGTAACGCCGAAACAGTGAGAAAAACGAGTTAACTCTCGCTGAGCGCGACAAACGGTTTTGTTCCTGTCCTCGTGCTACACATACTGGAAAATTATTACATTTAGTAAATTTTACCTACGAAGGGCCGAGGAAGCAGCAGGTCCCCCGAATGCAGGCGCGGAGCCGGAGACAGGCCCTGATGGGGAAATCGTCGGCGGTCCTCGCAATATGCAGCAGATTGCAGCCCAGCGGCGGCTCATGCAGACTCAGGCGCAGGTCGACGAGGTAGGACTTTCTATTCTACAATCTCTTCCGCCACCTTCTGAGAGACGACTTTAATCTACTATTGTAGAAAAAAACGTAAGGCGTTAAGTATCGCCAAATCGCAATATTCAATTTAAATTCTTGAAATAATTGTTAAAGCTATCACCATGGAAAAAATATACAGGGTTACAGGAAAAGTCGTACTGAATATTAAAACACGTTATTATTCAGGTGATTTCTAATGGATTTGATTCTATGATATGGTGTCCGAAACTTAACCGTTATGGAGATATTGAACTTTAAAGATTTTTTAAAAAATCCTCAATTTTTTGGCTTTTTTGTCGATTTTTTTGGGATTAGTGCTTCTGGAGTACGTTTTTTTGATGTAACTAGTTAGAAAGCATGTCAATTAATAAAAATGATTAACCTAAACTGAACCTACTACTAACAGCTTAAAAAGACTGCTTGACAACGGTTTTAAATAGTTTTCATTAAGTGTTTTTAAATTTGAAGCTACTATTACTATTAAATAGGCAAAATATTGACCAAATAACAGTTAAGTTAGCAGAGGATACATTTTTTTGACAACTCTTTAGTCAAATTCAGCTCCAAACGAAGAGCAGTTTTCTTCTCAAAACTTTGTTTAAGGCCTTAATTCTTGTTAATCGATTCTTTAATTTACAGATTCTCATCGATTAATAAGACTAAATGCCTTAGGGTGCATTTCCACTGATGCAGAGCGGGGCTGAGCAGGGCGGAGAAGATCAGAGAATAGTAGCAAGTGTTTCCACTGAAGCGGGGCGGAGCAGAGTAGAGCAGAGTGAAGCGAAATAGAGCGGATCAGAGAAGAGCAGAGTGGAGCGAATTACGGCGGAATGGAGTGGAGCGGAGCAGAGCAGACTTAGAAAATGGTCACATGCAGCTCCAGACCACTCAGCTTAGCTTCGCTTCGCTCCGTCCCGCTTAGCTCTGCCCCGATCCGCTCCGCCCTACTTCGCTTCACTCTACTCTACTCAGCTCCGTCCCGCTTCAGTGGAAACACTTACTACTATTCTCTGATCTTCTCCGCCCTGCTCAGCCCCGCTCCGCATCAGTGCACCCTAAGGCCTTTAGTCTTATTAATCGATGAGAATCTGTAAATTAAAGAATCGATTAACAAGAATTAAGGCCTTAAACAAAGTTTTGAGAAGAAAACTGCTCTTCGTTTGGAGCTGAAAAAGGACTAAAGAGTTGTCAAAAAAATGTACCCTCTGCTAACTTAACTGTTATTTGGTCAATATTTTGCCTATTTAATAGTAAGTGTTATACCTTTTTGAATAGCTAAAGAGACATAGAAGTTTTTGAAACTACTTGCAGAATAAGTTCCATACATTTTTTTAAAAAAAGAGAGCTTCAAATTTAAAAACACTTAATGAAAATTATTTAATTCCAACCGTTGTCAAGCAGTCTTTTTAAGCTGTTAGTAGTAAGTTCAGTTTTGGTTAATCATTTTTATTAATTGACATGCTTTCTAACTAGTTACATCAAAAAAACGTACCCCAGAAGCACTAATCCCAAAAAAATCTACAAAAAAGCCAGAAAATTGAGGATTTTTAAAAAAATCTTTAAAGTTCAATACCTCCATAACGGTTAAGTTTCGGACACCAAATCATATAATCAAATCCATCAGAAATCACCTGAATAATAACGTGTTTTAATATTCAGTACTACTTTTCCTGTAACCCTGTATAACATACTTGAAATAATAAAAAACAAATTACCTTGAACAGAATTATAAAAATCACAAAAACTTTGATGAAAAAAAACCCTGTAAACTCTGTATTTTGTATTTATTAAAAAAGACTTTATTTCATAAAGACTTTTTCTATGGTTATAACTGACGATAATGCAGAAGGCTCTTTCAGTCACATACAACAACTTTAACAACTTTAACTATTTTCATTCTCATTTAAAATGTTTTTGTAATGGAAAAAAAGCATTGGGACAAAAAATCTCAAGCTAAGCAAGTAAAGTTTTTTTTAATAAGATTTTATTTACGTTGTATTGTCATCGAATCTTCATGAGAGTGCAAAATTCAAACAGCAGTTATTTGGCACTGTACTGGCAAAATTTTAGATTTTTCGTATTTTTAAATCAGCCGGCAATACTTCGCGCACACACAACGTCGACTCACAGATATATCTACGCTAAACCTCGTAAAAAGGTTTCTATATAATAAAACTCAGGAATAAGTACTTTCACCTACTTAAAATTGTTACGGCTGACTGTCAAATATTGTAAACAAACATAACCTTTACGACTAGAAAAAATCAAAATGAATATTAGTTTTAATATTGGAGTAGCCGTTTAGAATTTAGAAGTCTGCACACAGATGGCATTACAAATTATATCAAGTCTTAACATACCTAGTTTACGTGATGTGGATCGTCATTGTGTCCATTTACAGGTTGTGGACATCATGAAGACGAATGTGGAGAAAGTGCTGGACAGAGACGCGAAACTTTCGGAGCTTGATGACAGAGCTAGTATGATCACTTCTTCTTTTATATAGCATTATTCCCACTTGAGCCAAACTTTTGCTGGTCTTTAGTGTAATAATTTGCTATATCATTTTCATAGTTAACCTCAAACCTTGCAACTATAATAATATAGTAGAGTGAGCGAATGGTTTGTACAATACTTTGATAAATATCGTTGTAATTTAAGTCTAATTGGATAATTACTTATACTGCTTACGTAAAAATAATAAGATAAATCCTTAATTTCCCATGGAAAAGTTCAAATTTTCGACCAACCTGATGATGCTCTTATTAGGTATCATCTTATAACAATTGGTCCAGAAATATAGATATCAACATTTATATTCATATGATCGTTACATATTGAAAGGCAATAGTTATAAAATACAATAATAGTTACATAATGTATTTCTGATGTTTTCTTGAAGATGCACTGCAGATGGGTGCTTCACAATTTGAGCAGCAAGCAAAGAGTTTGAAGAATAAGTTCTGGCTACAGAACTTGAAGGTAAGTCTGCAAGTCAAGAGTCAGTTTTGGACTTAATTTTTTTCTGTAACCTTATGAATTCCTTGTATTATTGCAGATGATGATAATAATGGGCGTGATTGGAATCGTAATAATAGGCTTGCTGTTTGGTAAGTTCTACCTGGATACTTGATACTTCTATAGTTTGCCGTGGTCTCGTGTTTGGATTAGATCTATGTGTATGTGAACTTATTAGAAATCGAAACTTGAAGAAAGTTTTAATAAAACTCCATCATAAAGTTTAACAAATAAATTGACATGCTCCAGTTTCATATTGTTGGGGTCATGATGTGCTAAACAATAATTTTTGGGGAATAAATTCATGAATTTTAAATCACATCAGTAACTTAAAAACTTTATGTACGCATGTTTGTGAAATAATTATATTATAATCAAAGAAGGGAGGGATTTATGGGGGAGCGGGGTATCAGTCTGTGATTATAATATTGTTTTACATACAAAATTTTCTAATATTAAAATGAAAAGTTTTGGTTTTATATTACAATATACTTCCTTAATCGACTATGAGTCTACCTCTTGATGTTATTGCATCGGATGTGATGTGATTTTAGTTACGTTTTATTATACGAATGAGTGGAGTGTTAAAACATAGAAAACAAAGCTTAAAAATTTGTTTTCATCAACTTTTCTCTGAAACTAGGTACTAATCCGATTCCAAAGGTAGTTTACTATGAAATTGAAAATAATATATTTATGAATGAATGAAGGTTAAGGGTAAAGATTACTGATTCTCGTTTTACCCGTGATTGAGTGACGCTGTCCGTGTGAGCAAGCCTGATTTTCTCATTGATGTTTTGTATTTGGGAACTTATTTGGTCAAATTAATTTTTTTTTTTTAATTTAAAATACTGTTTTACATTTCTATTTCTCTTGCGGTTTTCTGCAGCTCCACTCATTCGTGTTTAGGTTTTTGGAGTCTGTATGTCGCGATGTGTAGGTGCTCGTATGGCTAGAGCTTCGGCATTTGTTCCGCTTACGCTGTTTGCAGGTGATAACATAAAACAAATGTTTGGTTAGTTCGTTACCGCGGCACGCCAACCATGAGTGGCGTTGTTGCATCTGCGCCAAATGCCACCTTACCGTCTCTTACTTAATCATCGTGAGTATCTTCTTCTAAATCTTATTCTTCATCTTCTGTTACTGGGCATGATACTGATACATATTATAAAGCATCACTATTATTTCATACATTCTATGACATCCATACGCAACATTTTCATCTCATAATGTACTGAATTTTTGAAATAGGTGTTGTCGTCACGCAAGTATTTTTCTCGTTCACGTGGATATGTAATATACCTTAGCTGCCTGCTAGTGTATTCAGGTAAGCAATTAAAGTGCTTATATGGCTCTGCTCATGCGGAGGGTAATGCTTTTCACTAAAGGGAATGTCTAAATATGTTTGAGAACTTCACGAGAGTTATTCAGTCCCATTAATTTACAATAGTTGTTTGGTCGTATACCAACTATACTTTCTTAAATAGTTGGATTATTTGGATGATTCAACCACTTTAATGCACATAACTTGCATTTTACATATTCTAACGCTTTTAAATTTAACACGTTCAGTATATACTTTTGTATAGTTAATAATTATTAAATATACAGTATAGCTACAAACATAACACATCCATTCTACCATTCACTTCATTGTTTTTTACAAGCACTGTAACAAACATTTTTGTTTTTATAATTGTAATATTATTATTATTAAAATGTCAAGCGACTTGGCGATTTCTAAACGACGAAGGTTAAAAAATGTAGGTAAACATACCTACAATTAAAATACAATTAAAAAATGTAGGTAAACAGACCTACATTTTTAACCATAAGTAAAATCTCCAGTAATGGATCCTACATCAATTTTTCTCATCTAATATTACTAGTATTATAAACGCGAAAGTTGACATCGCAACGTAAGATTTTATTAAATATTTGAACCTATTGACGCAATATTATTTTTTTCTGCGGTTACACCAGTGTGGATGTAATAAGCTAAAAATGACGTCGTTGCGAATTGCGATGTCAATTTTCGCGTTTATAATATAGCGTCCTTCTAAAATACCTGAAAAAAAATCAACAGCGAGTCCTACTCATGAAACTGAACAACTTTCCCCAAGGTATCTGTACTCAATTCGCAAAAAAATGTTGGCCTTCCCATACAAAATTGCCGGATCAGTTTGGGGATTGATTAGTATGGGAAGTCCAAAATTTTTTTTGCGAACTGAGTATAGGTTTCTTGGGGAAAGTTGTTCAGAGAATCCATAACTAGAGACTCTATCCAAAAATAGATTTTACTCATCATATTTGCTAAATTTTAAGGCAAAAATAATTTAGAATTCTTACACAAAGTTGGTATATAAGCTGATCGTTTTATGAGAAATTTCATCTCATTAATTCATAATAAATGGCGGAACACTTCACTTAACATTTAAGTATCAAGACCTGAGGAGATCAAGCCGAGAGGCTTTTCTAAAATTCCTAATCAGTGTTACCTACATCCTGATCATTTCATCACTCATCATTTCGATCACTCATAAAGTACCCATGTCGCTTGACTTATTAGACAAGACTATAACAACTTATATTTCGCATTATACTGTCATTACATTATGTAGTGCAATAGATTTTTGGTATTTTTTTTATAATAATGTAATATTTATTTCAAGCCATAGCATATAAGTATTTATAATGAAGCATAGTGACTAAAAAAAAACAAAAACAACAACAACAACAACAAATACAGAAAAATACATAGGACACACTACCTGACATGACTCCAATGTTATCCAGTGGCCGAGTATAGATTATATTAAAACAAGTAATGTTTATTGGCTATGGTGCTCTGGATTCCGTTGGTGCAGCCCCTCACCCTATGCATTAAAGACGCCCATCTCTTGCGTACAATGGGCTACATGACTTCTTTAAAAAATAAAGATTTAAATATTATTATACACTGGATGCGGGCAGTGCAAGACCTTTTTCCAGCAGTGGACGTCTTTTGGCAGTGGACGTCTTTGGGTTGATGAATCATCATCAGAAATTCTTTAATTCTGTCCTTTAGAATTTTCAAAATCTTCAATTTTTAATTAATAAAAAAGTTAGATTTAAAAAAAATGTTGGACAAAATTTCGTTTTAGACAGATGATAAAAGTAACTCAAGGTAATCATCTACCCTACAGGACCGCGTTTCATGGGTAAACTCTGACAGCAACCGTTCACCCTGACAAGAAAGTAGCCTAATGTAAATCGTGAAAGAGAAGGTATAAAAAGGTTGCTTTCAGAGCGAGTTTTTGGAACGCAGGCCTGCGTAGACGCTGTATGTCTGTCAGTGCATTCTACTAATGTCTATGACGCTCTATCCTAAACCTCTCAAACTTTTTTTTCATAAAATGCTAAATTTTGTTATGTTTTACAGGAAAATATATGTAAACCTCTCCGACTCAACGTTGAGTTCCTCTTTTACCGTCAATACTCTTCTAAAGAACATACTAGGTATGTACGACTTCCCGTATGCAGAGATATTTATAAAGGATATAGAAAACAATAAATATTAGGTAATATTTAATAAATTCACCTAAAAACTATGTATTAACTATTACTATACCCAATTAACCAGACATGTAAAGTCTTTGTAACTATACTCAAATTCAAAGATAATTAAAACGAAAGCTGGCATAAAACAGTAACTATGGATATTAACATGGAAACAAAAAAGATACAATATTTCAATTATCATCGATCCAAACATCTAACAAAAATAAAATTATTTGTTAAATTATACATATATTGTGATTTCAATGAAAACATACCATATTAGGAAAGATTACGAACTTGATTTAAAACTTGCCAAAATATATGAAACTTTGCAGATGTGTAGAGTAGAATAATTTGTATTAATATTTTTCATGAACATCAACAAATAAGCATTAGTTTAACATATTTTAACTTTTTATGTAATATATTTTTTTGTTTAATTTAATTTTAATAAACCTTTGTTAATGACTAACATCTTACGGAAGAATGTCGTATTTAGTCACAGATATCATCATTAGGTATACGTATTATACAAAGGAGGATGTGTAGCCTGGATATGTTTATATCTAAAAATGTCCTTTCTAGCTTAAAATGTTATAGATAGAACATCTTTTCCTGAAGGATCCATGAGAATCTGAGTAAAAGAAAAACTACATACACAGTTGGTTTTACATGATGTTTTATGAGTAGTCTTAAATTTTTTTTGTCTCCGATTTCAATGGCTCCTTGGGGAAAGTTGTTCAGTTTCATCAGTAGCACAGAGTAAAGAAATGAATGAGATTTTTGCCTGTAAATATGAAATCAAGTTTATATTATACTACGCCAATCACCGTAGACACAAATATCGTGTTAGGTCGCAATAATCTGATCAGTTCTGGTTTTTTGGGATGTTGTTAGGATAGATACCAATAATATGAAACTAAGTTTGCAGCTACGAAGTACCTGTGCTAACTGCGTGGTGCTCGAAAAACATCGAAATTTTGCAGACTTATTTCAGATTTTGGCTTATAAATTCTAAAAGGTGCCACGGAAAAAGTCATCGTATGCTCTTATAAATTTTCTATAATTTGATTGCAACTACAGCTCTGTAGGTCTAGAAGAACCCAAGATACAGCACTTCAAATATTGGCCATTTGCCATTTTTTTTGTAAGGCTTCATTTTTTGAAAAATCCGATTTCCTTAATTTTTCACTTTGTCCAGATTACAAGGGAACTATTGGTCCTACAAAGTTTCGCATGTGCTTAAATTAAAACTAAATAACTGCTCTATAACTTCCTTTCCCATAACTTTCCTCATAGAATGAGTAATATATAGCCGATATTTTGCTCGGAAGGCGGCTAAAACTACAATTTCGAACTTTTCGGGGAAAGTTGCCAGTGTTTGAAGTGCTGTATCTTGAGTTTTACTGAACCTACAGGGCTGCAATTGCGCTGGAATTATAGAAAATGACGAGAACTTTTTCCGTGGGATGGATCTTTTAGAAATTATAAGTCAAAATCTGAAAAAAAAAACGAAAATTTCGATGTTTTTCGAGCACCACGCACAGGTCTTTCGAAGCTGCAAACTTAGTTTTACACTATTGGTATCTATCTTAACAACATCCCAAAAATCAGAACTGTTCAGATTATTACGACCTACGATGTTTTGTATGACTGGCCTATTGGCCAGTATACCTCTAAATACCTAGATACATGCATTATATTGAGCACGAAATTAGCAAATGGTTGCAACTATATCGAGTATAGCCTTATACTTTACACAGCACATTCATAAAGTTTCGTTTATTTTGGCAAGTTCGGGTGCTATGCGCCGTGTTTCCCTGTTAGTTGTACTCGTAAAGATTGGCCTCCTGTTATTCTAACAAAGCGGAGGTAACTGATCATGGAGCAATAATATTGATGGTGATGTAGTAATGACCATAGTTTACTTCTACCAAATGTTGTACGTAAAGGTATTGTCATGGACTTAACGTCTAACGGTGGAGCTGTAAATGTTTTTAAATATAGTTGTGTTCAAGGGTTGGCAAAAACTCATCATATGAAAAATTATAACGTATTTTAGTATACTATGATTTATGTATGTATGTATATCATAAGTTTGTTTTAAGTAGACGTCGCAATCGAACAATTTATGTTTTGCAAAATTTGATTATAATTATCTTCTGTTTAAAATTCATCAATATTAATTATTTAATTAATATTAATATTTTGAATTCTATGATAACTTTTGCTCAGTTGAATGATCGCGTTACTAAATATCACTAACACGTTTTTTCATCTCTTTGTCATTTTAATAGGTAAATCAAACTTAAGTTTCCAATTAATCTATTACCATTACTATGGCTTATTGAAAAAGGAAAGACATAAAAGTTATGAAATTTAGGTATCGAATTATAGGAGAATGTTCAAAGCTAAAGCAATCAGATTTAAAAGAATTACTCTGTCATTTATTCGCTCTAATTGTCTTTTTATTTTTATGTCGATATAATTTTTAGTTCGCGATTACTTTGCCGTGTGAACTGAAGTGACAGAGCGATTTAAACCTGACGTGCTAAAAAAAAATTAACTTAGTGCTCAAGTGCATTGTACATTGTCTTATTTTATTATTATAGGGTCAATTATTTTGTATAATTTAATTTTAGGTGTTTAAGGCTAATTAAGGTTTCACTATAGTGCCGTATTTCTTGAAAAATTGTCAATTAAATTTTATTTTTGTGTTAGTTCTACGTTATATATCTGGCAGTGATCCACGAGCACTGATATGTACTTATGCTCGATACTCAAGGCGACTAAAGTTTTGGTCTTATGGCCAGTATGCATTTAATTATATGAATAAATGTAGGCATGCGAAAGGAATTGTGAGCCCTTACATTTTTAAATAGATAATGTATTGTATTAACTTATGCCAAAATAATGTTAATTTATTTAAAAAATGTAAGAACTCCTTAGATAACGAAATTGTGGTGCCATTGACAATATTAGTTATTTTTATTATTAATCATATAAATTGGTGTGATATATTTGAAGTGAGATATAAATTAATAGTAATCTACGAAATTTTGCTGCTCGTTTACAATTCCCGGATTTTTTTTATTACGGATCTATATGTTGCCCATCATTTAGTTAGAGAATTGACAACATCTCAAACTTTTTTGCTCCAATTTTCATGTGGTTTGCGGAGATAAGGTTAATATTTTGCATGTTCTAGCAAATTCTTCAGTTTTTTACAATTACTTATTTGCCGAGAAGACATTATATTTCTCCATTAGGGTTTTATTGGCTGCAATGCATGCATACAGGTCAGATCTGGTTCACTTTTTTCGATATCCAGTTGACATAGGTAACATATACATGCATGCTATACTATATATATATAGTACCTGACGGAAAGATTTCATGGCCTGTATAACCTAACAATAAAAAAGTAGTTATGTCTAGAAATATCTAACTACTAAAAAAACTTGGTGTTTTGTTTTTGTATACACGGCATAAAACACCAATAAAAATGAGGAGTGGGATCACAAATTTGAAATGTTGTCAAGTATTCAAATATATTATGCTTCTTGAAGTTACTTAATAATAATATACAGGCTGTTAAAAAAGCGTATTTGAAATTTCAAGGGGTTACTCAGAATCAGGTATATAAGGTGCTACTTTATTAGTGCCCGATATTTTAGTCAGTGCTCCTACTCCTGATTCTGATCAACTTTCCTCAAGGAACCCATAGTCAAATCGCAAAAAAATTTTTGGGCTCTTCATACTAATTTGGCCGCTCGGCTGATCGATTTGTATGAAGAGTCCAAAAATTTTTTTTCGATTTGACTATGGGTTTCTTGGGGAAAGTTGATCAGAATCAGGAGTAGAAGCACTGAATAAAATATCGGGCACTAATAAAGTAGCACCTTATATAATACAGAAAAAGTATTGAAAATTTCCGCGCAATTTTTTTTTTAGTTTCCCATACTAAATCTGAATAGTGAATCAAGATTTTTTATAAAAAACTGAAAAAAAATGTAGATTGGATTTTGTTAATATTTTTCCTGTATAAGTATAGAAATACTTGACTCTGAGTAGCCCCTTAAAATTTCAAACGCATTTTTTTAACATCCTGTATTATAGTGAATAGAAAAGAAGTGTATTCACGCAAATTATACTCCTGGAAATTATTTAAATTTGGTTTTAAACGGGAGTATAAATAAGATACCTAATTATATATTTAGTAATGTTATTACTCTAAATAGTCTGACATTATTGGTGGCTATAAATAATTTAGTTAGACACTATTATTGGAAACAAATAATAAATCTATAATATATGAGTAGCTAAATAAACGATAAAGAATATAGACCTATACATGATTATAGCTTATGAAACTTTTTATATTTGTAGAAATAAACTTAATTTCTTTGTACCTTGATAAATTTATTTCGCACCGTCTTATTACGTTCCTTAGTATTATTATTTATATTAAATGGGAATCTGGAATGTTACGAAAAATAATGTAACCTAGTAAAATACAAAGAGTGTAAAAAAGTGTAATTATTGTTTTTTTTTCTTTTTTCAAAAGTGGTATCCCTACTACAGTATCACAATCTTATGAATCTTATCACACACGGTTATTTGGCCCGTAACTTGGATTCTCAGTGCTATGGGAGTTATGAACTCATAAATATATAGACACAGTGTAGACTTTGCCCGTAATCATACAACTATTTATCGCAAATGGAATCGAACCCATGATTCTTGGCGTAGCACTACGCCACCGAGTCAGTTAAAATCCTGCATCCATCAGCCCAAATAGGTACCTAAATTAAACCAGACAGTGACAAACATGGCTTCAATATCTGTGAATAGATTTGTAGATTAAACATACAATATATAGGGTGACCCTAAATTAGTTCTTGATACGAAAGGCTATGCATGTGCTCATGATAACGAACAACTTTCCCTAAAGAACCCATAGTCAAATCGCAAAAAAAATTTGGACTCTTCATACTAATTTGGCCGGTCAGTTCATCGATTTGTATGGAGACTCAACATTTTTTTTTGCGATTTGACTATGGGTTTCTTAGGGAAAGTTGTTTGTTATCATGAGCACATTCATAGACTTTCGTATCAAGAACTAATTTAGGGTCACCCTATATAAAAAAAATCTAAAATTTCTTCTTATCGTTTGACACAATGAACCGTCTATCCCTAAGGTATATTGTATTTTAAATATAAATCGAGGAGTGCATAATGCAATTAAGCGAGATGATCTAAATCATTCACTACTCGAATGATATAGTGAACTTTAAAATTTTACTAGTTCTAGTCTACAACGCGGCCGAGAGCGGGCAATGATGTGAGAGCTTTCGCCATTTTGAGTTGCAGTAATGGGCGCAGAGACGTGAAATATACGTCCGCGTCATGCCGCTAACTAATGTCGGTAGTATTGGCACTGTTAATGTCGGGATAAATTAAAAGGTTAAAAGTAAAACTCGCATAAGGTCAAGATAGTGATATTATTGAGCGCAAGATGAAAGCGTTAAGCCCTGAATAGAACTATTGTTTTACAGGCAGGTGTAGATAAGAAATGATGAGTACATATATTGTTTTTAGGTGTTGGTCAAGTTACCAAATGGAACCCTATTCTTCTGTTACTGTGTGTGACAGAAGTATCACTCGTTTCTAGCATTTTTTAATTTAATTTTTTCTTTTTCTTTAATACCATAGATAGTACCTAATAATTGGCAGTAGGCAGGCCTCCGACTCGGTGGACGACCAGGTGAAGGTTGCGGGAAGCCGCTGGATGCGGGCAGCAAAGGACCGGTTGGTGTGGAAATCCTTGAGGGAGGCCTTTCCAACAGTGAACGTCTTTCAACTGATGATGATGAGGACCTAATAATTGAGAATTTTGATTTCAGTTGATCCCATTTGTAGGCAAAGTAAAAACGAAAATTGGACTTTAATATTGTTTTCAATAAAAGAATCTATTAAAAAGTGATGTAAAATGGGTACGCAGACAGCAAGGCAGACACTCGATTAGCTTCGCGGTGGGAACTGTCTAGGAAAACAAAGCGTGTTATGTTACAACTGCTCTTGATTTGCGCAGGCGCTATACTGTACTACTTGTTCTCGCCCGAACGTCTGTTAAGTTTGAAGATGACTTGTTACCGAGCTGTCTGGTAGAAGTTGTACGACGTGCAATATACTCTCAGTTTTGTCTCTATGGTTATTTCATATAAACACAAACATTTTTATTTTTTTATAAAAATACCAGACAATACCAAATACTGTCAAACTAGACATTTTGGTAACATAATAAATATGGTAAAAAATATTAGTACTACTGCACCCCCAAATTCTATGACGGTTTTCGGGACCAACTCTACCCATGATGAATTAATAAGTAGAAGAAACTAGTCTTCAAACATCAGGTATATAATAAGACATCATTTAAAGGTAAACTGATTCATTATATTGTAATTTCAGTCATCAAAACATATTTAACTCTAACAAATGTACTACAAATAGATTATACAATTAACCCCATACAACCATTTCGGTCGCAGTGTAGACAATGCTACTTGCGTCGTAATAGAAGCAATAGTAGCATTGTCTACACTGCGACCGAAATGGTTGTATGGGACAGTATGATGTCAGTATTATTATTCTGTTACGATTAGATACTAGTTCTATATCTATATATATTCCAGCAATAAATTGACATTTTACATATTTTTTATTAAAAAATGAATTCTTAAACCTTCACATATTTATGAATCGCTTGAACTACTGAGGTTAACACATGAATAGTGTTTTTTTGATAGAATTTAATATATTTTTTGTTTCTATTAAACATGTACAATATTATATCAAGTACCTAAATTACGAGTACTTCGACTCACCATAGTAGGGGCCATGGAATGAATAGCTCGTAGATCTGAAAGAGTTCGCTGGGAGATATTGAATTTAGTATGAACACTTTGTGCATTATTTAATTGCGTGTCAGGCGCTGTCGGCCGCGGCCGCGGAGGTGTTACATCTCGCGCGATTATGTTGGCCGAAGGTTTTATTGCTTTTTCGAAATTTGAGCGCGTTTGCTTTGCTGGTTTAGCTAGAACTAAGTGATTTTAGGATTTTTAGGAATCTGGGTCTCTAACCTTAGATATAGGATTGCGAGGAAGTTTTTAGTTTACTAACTCTAATTATACATTAATAATTTTGAAATAATTTTGAAATGGAATAATTTTATGGTTGAAATTATTTCCAGAATCATTCTGTGGCATAACATGTTTATAATTTTGGAGGCATAGCTAAAAAAGGTTTATCCATCAGAGATATGCTATATGTATGTCGTGGCCAGATCATAGAATTGATCATTTCATGATGTGGCCGACCATTTCATGAAATAGTCGTATTTCATGAAATGGCCAGCGAAAACTGACCATATCGTTTAAACGTCAACGTTTAATGATATGTCCATCCACGTTCCTACCCCTACATTAACGTTCCTGTAACGTTAATGTAAGGGTTCCATTATATAAAAGGTTTCATAAAAATTTAAAATACGTTAAAAAGTTACTGGCATCTTCATGCCATGACATTTGGCAACAAATCTTGGTTAACAGAGAAATTATACATTCTTAATACTTATCTACTAACCTATGAAACACTTTCGGAACTTCAAGGTTTTTACGGTGCGCTCGTTTTTTGATAGACTTTCGAAAAATTATTGTAGTTTAGTATCGTAATGACATTAAACTTCTATTTTATTTTCAATTAGTGCATTATTAATAGCCTTTTTTATTATTAACTGTACGCCGCCATGATACATCACAAAAACAAAATGATATCAGCGCCTCTAACGGTGGATACTGTAACTATTTTACGATATGATCACTAATGCTTGACCATTTCGCCGTTTTCTCGTGGACCCACTATTTTGTCCCACTGGTGGTTCCACGAGGGAGACTTGTTTCTCGTGGTCCCACTACATTGTATATTGTGAACTAAGTATATCTTAATTGGACAAAGCATGGTGAATAAATTTCCCTCATCATAATCTCTTTGTACTGATAGTATGAGTTTTCTAACTATTCTGTGTCGTCGTGACACATAATAGATAAATTAATAAATGACAGTAGCATTTTTTTTTTTTTTTATGAGATAACTGAACTTATACAACTGACCTATTGGGAACAAAGGAAAGATACCGGCTTTCAAAAGCGTACAAACCTCTTAGTACGCGCATCGTAACCGCACTAACTTCAAAGAGAAGGAAAAAGTGGAACAGTTCATTCTATCACTTGCTAATAATTATGAATGTTTATGGCTGATTTCTGATTCAAAGTGTATTCGTGAAAGTGTGCACAGCGTTGCTGTAATTTTTTTTTGTGTATTTGTATATTTTATTCTGATAAGCAGTTTAGAAGTTATGCGGGAACAGCTGAACATACATGCATACGTCATAAGGGTTAAAGTCATAACCCTTCTTTTTGCTCCGCCGTAGTCGGGAAAAAATCCCTCACTTTTACTTTACAAGCAGTTCATTAATTGATATTACAGGTAAACTTGAAAGTTTCGGTGCAGCAGCCTGGTTATATTTGATACTTCGTGTTCTAAAGTACCAGGAGAGCACGACCGAACAGAAAGTAGTGCCACATTACTATTTGACCCCCTAAGCAATGCGCGCCTATGGACCCCTTCTACTAGGCCACGAAGGAGGTCGGGTTTGGAGGGATTTCAGCAATGTCACAGAATATCAGTCCCCTACTATAAGTTTCATCCTATAAAAATATAATGCCACCTAGGTACTAGGTTTTCTAATAGAGGGCATGTAATTGATTAGGGCATCAACTAGTAATCCGGCAAATGTCTACCTTCTGTTCGGTCATGCTCTCCTGGTACTTTAGAACACGATAGGACATGCATGTCCTTGTGCTCCTACCAGTAGGAGAATGTAGTGCGTTAAACGATCATTAGTTAAGTTTTAGTTGTAATTCAATATTGTTTTAATATTCAAAATACAGTTATATTAAAAATAAAATCCGTTATGATTTGTCCTTTAATGTCACATAACAAATTGTTATTTTTTGCACCGAACGGAGTATTGGGACCACGAGAAACAAGTATCCCTCGTGGAACCACCAGTGGGACAAAATAGTGGGTCCACGAGAAAACAGCGGACCATTTCATGAAATAGCCGTGCGTTTAGCTGTATATCGTGAAACGTTGATGTATTCATTGATCTGGCCAGACCATATCATGATGTGATCAGCAGATATTTTCCATTTCATGAAATGCGACCATTTCATGAAATGGTCGGCCACATCATGAAGTGATCATTTTTATGATCTGGCCACGACATGTACATAGGGTCCGACTGAAATATAAAAAAAAAAACTATGATTTCCACTCATGAAACTGAACTTTCTCGAAGAAACCTGTACTCAACATGCAAATAATTTTTCAGCTTCTCATACCAGAGCAGCTATTTCATAAACATTACAACAATACATGGAAATAAAAAAAATACGAATTGAAAGTTAGTTCCTAGGGAAAAGCTGTTGTTTGAACTGATAGCGCCCTGTCGAGTTACTTAAGGGAAATCTAGCTTTTAATATAAAGTAAAACTGTTGAAATAACCGTAAGTACTAGTTTAAATTTTATAGGACTTAGATAATGCGTTACAATGATAGGTCTGAATAGGTAGTCGATCAAGGCGAGAAGAAAAGAGAGCTTAGAATGAAATACATGGCCTTATATATCAATTTGGAAGAATGAACATAACAAAAATGAGTGAACGAAATATTTTTGTACGTTATATATTAAGAAGAATAAGCTTAAAAATAAGATAGAGCGCGCCACTATAGCCACACGCTTATGTCACGAACAGCTGTTTAGTTTCGTGTATGTACACTTAAAACCTGTTCACAGATAGTCAGGTCCCTATTGCTTTGGGGAATCTTGGTAAGCCCGTTTCCATCTTTGGCATCATCATCACTCACCATTATTAGGTGATATGATGCCAAGGGCTTACCAATTAAGAGTAAAAAACCTGCCTAAAACATAAAATGATTAGGTATAGTATAACTACAGTGATCCCCATGCACCTGTGAACTGATCCGGGGATGGCTCGCACACATTATCTCCACGGTCACTCATCTCAAGTTCCTGTCAGCGTCAAAATATTCCCGCAAACACCACAAGTACTGGCACGTCTTTTCCATCACAACCACTATCCTGTTGTCCTTGTCCCGCCAATATCCCACAGTTAGGCAAGTAAGACAGAGATAGCTAAGGCTTAGCAACAGGCTCATACGCGATGAAAAGCATAGTGACCTCCTTGATTACGTGTGGCCTGTAGGTAATAGCAAATTGCGATTATTATGTTAGGTCGTAACGAGGTGTTCGCGACTTTCCCTGTAATCGTCGGCGTAACCGACGCTTTGTTGTGGGGCCAACCGAGGCCTGGCCAGTGTATGTATAGATAACGTAGATAAGTGCACACCGAGGGCCAAGAGCAGTTGTTGATGGCAGGCTTTGGTTACTCTAGCATCGAGTCAAAATTCAAACCTCCGATGGATCAAATGTTTCCAGAACTTCTAGGAAAGAGTACCAAGAACGATTTTAGGTTTTATCTCTTCAGATAGTTAGTTTTGTATGACTGCGGGATTTGAGATACAAACCTACTTTACCAAATATTTTGTTTTTACAATAAATACGAATTTATCAGCAATACGGGCAGGTTATCTATAGATAGTTTTGGTAGTTGATATTGCCTGTATGTTTTTGCTAGAAAGTATGAGAAGTTATATTGTACAATTATTTTAGTTATAATAATGTTCAAAAAAGTGAGACTTATAAAAATAGTCATAATAATTTGAGTGGGAAATGGGTATTTATTTAGTAAAAGGTACAAAGGATTTAGACTTTGGTAGCAGAGCAATGGATGACGGAATATTACGATTCACGCCAAAAAAATTCATGGTGCACCCAAGAATTTCTCCGTAATTCCATGAGGGCGCTTTTGTTTCCTAGGGTGACGATGACAACGACTATCTGCCATAATACTGGCCAGCCACATCTTTTTACCAGTTTTACCTTTATAAGTGACCGATTGTGCGTTGTGAGTTGCGATGTATGTTTGTCCGCGATTATCTCGCGTTTTATATAAAATGTTTCCATATCATATGACCATCCAACTTTATTATATATGTACTAGTTCTTTCAATATTCAGTTAGTAATGATCTAATCTAATATATGCAAAACATTTACAAACTACTGGTCAGTTACCACAAAAGGTAAGTCATATTCCTTCATCTATCATACTAGTCGTAAGTGTAATATGGGAAACGCAGCTATCATTGCTCACTCTAAATCGAATCATCGGCGGCTGCGTATTGTATTACAGTAGGAATGGCTCGAATGCTATTGTAATATCAGTTTATTATTCTATTATAAATTTTCTCGTGAATCTAAGTTTACTACTCTAGTGGAGGTGGTAAATATAGGGTTTTTGATGTGATCAACATATCTCTATTTTGTTGAAAGTACTTAATAATTTGAATGCGGATTTGGTTATGAATCATGTAAAACAAGGTTTTTGTTCTAAATACAATTTGAAAGAGATTACGTAATACTCACATACTATACTCAATTTTTTATACCAATAGATATAAGAAGGACGAAGAAGCAGAGGTAGTAAACATTTGGTCGCAGATTTCAAATAGACCAGAGTATAGACCATATAGGTACTTTTTATAGTGTCATGAAAGATCTTTAGAATGTCACTTATTCATGTATATTTAGAATAAAAATAGCATATTAAATCATGCGAATTTTTATATTACAATCTTTCTCAAATACGTGGAAATATTTCCAATTGGTGTCTTGTCGTTATTGCCCCTACATATTGCAATTCTATTTGAAGATAGACACGTACACCAATTTCTAAACAATGCCGCACCGCTCATGAAACCGGTGGATAAGTAGGGATGCATACAGACATATAAGACGTAATAAACGTACTAAGGCTTAGTATATATTTTAAGAATAAGTATATATGTATGTAAATTCGAACATCATATCTACTGTTATCATGGGCCTCCCTCCAAAATTTCCACTCAGTACAATTCTGAAACAAATTCATCCATTCAGTGGCTTTCTGCATGCCTCACCTGATGAGGGGAAAACATTGAACCCTCCTTCTCCATTGGTCAGAGATGTTTGGTCCTCATCGGTTTCATTCAACAATATCAGGAAAAAAAACTTGCTCGCTACTTGTGTTAAAAATACCAGTCGTAAAAGTTTTACTAGCTATGTGAGGATTGTTTCGCATTTCCGTTCCGCAAGATAAGGGTTACTAATGCCAATTATCACCTAAATATCTTCACATAGACGCAGTTATATACGTGTCTGAGCCTAGTTTAATCAAATTAAATTAAACACAAAACATAGCGAACAAAATCCCAGGCGCCCAGTGGTTCTATGTGAAGTGTAAAGAGCTGCTTAATTTCGCCATACCTTGTTACCGCGCGTACAATATTGAATTTTAATGCCACCATTGTTTGATAATTAAAATGATCGTAATCTGTTAATTGGTAGGGCACATGCATATCGCATTGTGGACGCGATGCGATGGCGGGGCGATAGCTCGGCGTGGCAGGCGCGGCTGTAACGCGTGTAGGCAATTAAACGCGACACGCGGGAGGTGTGAGCCTTACTCCAGTACGGCTCTGTTATAACATAACGCTGTTAGGAAAGTCTAGACTATGAACTTGTGAAGCAATAGTTTTGCTTGTTTGGATAAGTTTTTGAAGTGCTTTTATTTTTAAGCACTTTTTATCCGCAGTTGGTAAGCCCATGGCTTTATATAATCTGCTATAGTAGCATGGTGACATACCTCGCGCGCGACGCGTCTTTTAAAAGCTAAGCTAATGAACGAGACATCTGAGCTGTTTTCTCGCGTTTGGCGCCACAATCAGCTTTGTCTACGCCTCATGCTATCCGTGCTGGTGGTAAGTGATGATGATGCCGAAATATGGAAGCGGGCGTACGAAGTTTCCTTAGCACAATGGGGAACTGGCTATCTTATCGCCATGCCGGATGCTGGAACACATCAATACTATTAACACATAAGATAAGACTTAATCTTCTTTTTGCTTCGTTTGATTGGCTGCATCCTCTTTAGTAACATCGTTATCGATTCATATAATTTTAATTTCCGTCAGTGCTCTTCATGAGAAACAAAAAATATTGGAAATTTAACTTAATTTTACTCTATATAGTTCTGGCGGTAAATTATCGTACAGTATTCGAATATCGTACAATACTTCCTTGAATGTGAAAATTTTGACTTGTTCGAAAAAGTTAAAATTTTCACAAACTATTAGGAAGTATCATAAAAGCAGATTCAAGATGCGCACCAGATATTAAATTCAGTATAGCATATATATTTGCTGCATTTATTGGCATATATCAAGTACAATATCTCAGCCATACAAAAGACATCAACGAGAGATGCAGTAGTTAATACTTTACACAAAAAATATTGAGAGTTATGGACCAATCCTACCTTAAATGGTACCCCTGACTACAAGATTTCCTTTAAAAAAACACTTCAATGTGTTCACTATAAATTCAAAACTACAAATGCTCATCAAATACATCTAGTTAGTTAAAAAAAATTATGTGGTAGGAATTGCCCTAAGATTTTTTTATAATTGAAAAAGAGAAAAGAACCTACCTAATTTAACATATCTGCGTAAGACTAAAAGATGATTTTAAAATGTTTTCCAGGTAGTTTGAGAATAAAGTCACTTCGGTATTTACAGTAACGATGGCACTATTAGGGCTAAGAGCCGCTGTTCTCTGCTGTACACGTCACAGGTTAAGTGGGCTGTGCCATAAAATTTTAGTGCCGTCTGACACTGGACCTCGTACGGCGGTACCAGCCATTGTATGACAAAATATGAATGCAGTCCGCTGACTACCACTTGCACTGCAGCCGATATCATGTAGTATAGCAATTTCAGAAGAAGTTAAGAAGCTAAATCACACTAGTAGGTTGCTTAACCGTTTGCTTTGCATATATGACTCTTCTTTTTAGAAATCTCTAGATAATAAATACAAATCTTTAAATAAAGCAGTAGAAATTACTGAACTAAAAGGCTTAGGTAGTTTATACATTGCGTAAGAATGAGTATTTGATATCTCTTACCGACTTACTTGAATGTTTTATGCTGCCTCTAAGCAAGTATTTTATGTCTAAGTAGTTTTCAAATATAGGCGTTTTAAATAATGTCCAGTGAATGTAGACTGTCCGCACTCGTATGTGACTGGTTGGCGCATTTATACTCGATAGCATCGGCGCAGTGACATAGAGCCGTATTGATTTCGAGCCAAGCCTTCTGGACTATAAATGTAAATGATCTAGTAACTTACTTACTAGAACTGTCTGTGCTTAAGAGTTTTGTAAATCAACTGACGGATAGATAAAATACTAGTTTTTGAGAAAAATATTTTAGTCATCTTAGTAAGCCTTTGCTAAGTGAAAAGGAGGTTAGTTGTGGAGTCCTTTAGCAGTGGGTTTTTTCCAGCGGATACGATGAATTAGTCTAAACATTGACGAGAGGTAGACTAATCACGCATTTTACCAAACAAACAAAAGATCGCATTGAAATATACCAAGTTAGTCAGTGCTATAGGCAAGATTGTTCTTTTTTCTTCAAGTTTGCAGCAAATTAGTTTTAAAAAAATCCCAGTTTCGTGAATGCGACATCTAGCAGCTAGCAGCTGTAGGTCCAGCCGGCAGCCTCGGCCCGCCGCGGAGGCTGCACGGAAGCCAGTTAGGGGCCCCAGGTCACGTTGCGGTGACAAAGCCTATCTCATTTTATGTCTTAATAAAGGACCACACTCTACACCACTTAAACAACCGGCGAACCTCTCAATTAAAGTAGAGAGAACTGAATGGAACTAATATATATGTATTGTGTAAAGGTATGACGTGCTGTTAAATTTCTGAAATTTTATATAAAGGATTGGGACTATCTATCATATAATTGGATAGGATGATTTCAGTTTATTGATTAGAAATTATACTAATACTTATTTCTCAACACAAATGCAAGTTGTAACTATAAAGTTTGTTACCTATATACTTCTATCAATACCTGCTGTGTTAAAATACGAGCAATTAATATTAATGTAGGAAAATAAAGGTGTTGAAACAGTTAATTAGTATCGTAGTTATTTAAGCGCAGACGCCTAATCTATTTATACAACCGTTTGCCAACCGTAGCCTGCTAACAACTTTTCTTATTTAGTAGCAGAGGTTATGCACAACTTTGATTTGTGTACGTTAATGTACTGCAGAAGACCATTCGCTGTTTTTTTAAGATCAACTGGATGATCAGTTTGATAAAAATTTTCTTATTTATTAAGGATTCACTACATAACTAAATGTGGCCATACTAAATGACAGTCTTAGAAAAATGGTTACTAAAGGTGTTACTACTTATTCTTTGCTGATATAAAAATATTTTTAAAACTCCACTTTGTAAAGATGTAAAGTACAAATAAAAAAGGACAATTTGAATAGAAAATTGAAATATTATGTTCTCTTACCTTCGCTAAGTTACGGAACCAGTTTAGCTGTTGATATAAACACAAATTTATGATTTTGAAACCCATAAAATTTGTGCTCCCGACTCTTGCAACGTCAACTGTAACGAAACAATAATATCTATTTATTATTAATTCAACTAGGTGTAGGACTTAATTAACAAACTATTCCACTAGTACCGATCTTGGTGATATAAATTATTATTATATTGTAGTTATATTTGGACTTAAACGTTAATATATAGATACCTGCTACATCTAATTATAACATAGACACGAATAAATTTAAAAGTGAAAATCACAGTATAAAGACATTATACACTCCCTGCCACTCTCTGAAGTCTACCTAATCCTCCGTATGACTTCTGTCAAGAGATTGGCAAACCATTGAAAATTTTATTTTCATAAGGAGAGAGGCAATGGCTTCTAAGGCTATACAGCCTTGTCTCGTGCATACTGTATTCACTTCATTAAAAAATTAAAATATATATTGTAGGTAAAAGTCTGTTTATGTTTTCGAAAATATCAATTACTAAAAACGTCAACATAACAAAAAGAAAAGTAACCAACGACAATCGGTATGACCAAGAAGCCTTAGCCTAAGCAGCCCTAGACACTCACACACCCACACGTATACAGACATGAAGAAGTGTCATATTTCTATGTAGTATATGATAACGCGATATTTGTATGGAGTATCCGGTGTGTGGTGAAAATTTTGATAGATAGTAGACCAAAATCTAAGCACTTAATTAGCTTTTTTTAGACTTACTTTTACGAAATACAGGACGCTTATTATGTCAAGTGACTGAGTATTTATTTACGTAACTGTAATTTGTTTGTTCCATTTTTTTCATTAAAAAGATGGATTTCCGAGGAAAAAATCTCCAGTGTGCAAATATTGCTAAAACTCCCCAAAACTACCCATTGATAAAATAATATTAGAGTTTCCCGAGTCACCCACGGTTATTTGAGTGAGCAAAATTATATTTATTTCATACAAATTATGACATTGTGGCCGCACAAAGGGATAAGAAATTAACCGGCCGTTTACAGTCCATCCTTTTATGTTCCTCGCATTAATTATAACACCTCTTTAAGTTTGAATTTATGGTGTAGTTTTGTTAGTCATTACTTGTTTTAAGTGTTCAGGGAGTTTTTGTTTTTGCGAACTCACTCTCGCCGGCACTGGGTGTTTATGTAGTTATAATTTATAACCGCGGGCGGCAAAGTTTTGTAAGCCTTAAGAGGCACGTGGTTGATTTATGGAAGAATGTTTCAATCTGTGCAATCTTTGTTGTTTCAAGCTCGTTTTAAAATGTACACTTTTCTGTTCATGTACATTATTGTTGTACCCACGATATCTCTGTACCGATTCTAAAATAAATAACATTTTCAAATCCTTAGTCGGTATCACACCCTGGACACTCGCCATTGTTTACTACATAGACATTCGTGGTTGTACGTACACATGTAATAATGATCATCACGGCCGTGTAGTTTCCACTCTAACCAGCTCTGTCGCTCGCTGCGACCACTGCACCTGCAGTTTAGTGGTGCTGGTTACTTGGACAATTTTATGTGTAATCTTTCCGAAGGCGCAGATTTTCTATCTTGATAGTTTTATCAGAATAGTTCACCTGTTTATTTTGTCACTTATTGCCATTTATTTTGTATTAGCAATAAAATAAATGTAAATGCAATATAGTCTAGTTTCTTTTAAAACTTAAATATAACCATTAAAATATTTAAAAAAAAATCATCATAATTTCGCCTATACATTTACATTAAGTTAAACTAGAAGTTAATACTTCGCCGCTATACGAAAACTAAATGTGCTAAAGTTTTATCAAAAACGGTTAACTCAAAATAGACAAAATTAGAAATACTAGATCACAGATTTATAGATCTCTCAAAATAGATCTATTTATAATTAAAATCAGTTTACAATTCGCGAAGATATCGCATAATATACACACACAATAAAAGACAGCCTCCTTTTTTGTAGACGGTAAATAAAAGAAAAAGTAAAGTCTAGACAGTTTTGCTATCCAATGGAATAATCCACTTCTAAGATCGTCTTGGACGTTACTGAAACCATGTGGTTATTATTACAAAAATAATAACGCGGTGCCTGTCTACTAATTACCACCGTAGTCGTATAAGTTAATGTTATGACGTCAATGGGATTTTTCCTATTCTTTACATTAGAACCTGGTTAGTACTAATGTAAAAACTAGATCGCAATCAATATTGTTGGTATCATCTAGGGTTGCCAACTTTTTAAAATCAAAAAATATAGCAGGTGGCGAAATACTTATGACAGATATAGTTTATAAATGTGTATTTTTACTATTCTGTGCCTTAATAATTGTATTTTGAGGAATATTCATATCCTTTACAGCAATCCAAATTTAGGTTAAAAATCACCATTATTTTGGTGTTATTCAATTTAAATTGGCCCTATTCCGCCCATCTCTCCATTTCGTTCTCATGACAAACAATATGCGCTCTGTAAACGCTTAGTTTGAAAGAAGTAATGATATCATTGTTCAAATGCTAGCTAAATCTGAATCATTTTAGAGAAAAAACTTTTAGCAGTAGTTTGAGGAGGAAAATTTTGGTCAGAAAGTACAATGCCTAAAATTTTGTTCACTAGATTTATTTCTGAGTACAGATTATTAAAATTGTTTTTTAGTTTCTGAGCAGTTAAATTTTTTTCTATTATAACTTCAAATTCAAATTCTATTTTTGTAATATTCTAAAGTCTTTTTAAGATAATGCCTTTTTCAATCAAACTAATTGGTTAAATAACTGAGTATTAATCAAATATAGCAACATAGGTTCTAGCCCAAGGAACCTATACTCAATTTGCAAAAAAATAATTAGACTCATACTAATTCATCAACTGATCCGGCAATTTTGAATGAGAAGTCCAATTGCGTTGCGAATTGAGTATGGGTTTCTTTGAGGAAAATTGATCAGTTTCATGAGTAGAAGCCACTGTAAACGTTTTTAGGTATTTTAGAATGACCTAAAAAATATAAAAATTAAATCTCTATATGTTTATGAAACAAAGGTTCAAACCGGGTAACTATATGAAAAGTACCCCAACGTCGGTTCCATGTTTTTACCTCGTCAAATTACTATTCTTTGACAGAATTTATTTTACACCAAATTTCAAAACTCTCCTCTCTGTAAATTATGTCATTTTACTGTATCGAATAACCGCTTTTTCTTTCTCAATGCATACTGTCTGTTTTCTAAGCGATACTGAATATTTTGCTAGGTGTAATCAAATAGAATTTTATGTATTTTTGTAGTGACTAGTCCTAGACATGCATTAAAATCTGTACATAAAATACAAGCTTCAAAGACTTATATAGGAATGTTCGTTCCAAATATAGTGCTGAATTCAATCTCAATAAAGTACTTTTAGCTTTGACGAATTATCCAGTTTAAATTAATCCAAAAAAATTTTTGATTTCTTAACGCTTTTAACTGAGTCGCTGTACTAGTGAACACGACAAGACGCAAATCTGTAATCAATTATAAAATTTACGATTTAGTCGGTAATAACAAGTAAATGCAAATGTGCCGAACAATAGATGTTAGCGGAGATACAGCGGCGATCGCCGGCCGCGGCTGAATAATTACTGACTCCAGTCCAACAGGCCGATCCGTTATTGGAATAGAACTAATCAAGGATATATAGTTCGTGACCTAATGGGCTTTGCTTACATAGGATGTTGTTATCTTAAATAATTTTATCCGAACGTGAGAATCCAGGAATCAAATATTAATATCAACATTTCAGCGCTTTCAACAGATACTTTTTGTTTTTGCAATTATGCTCTCGAAACTAGAACACAAACAATACAATATATTTTAAAATATATAAACCACTGAGCAACAGAGTCAATTAAAATAAACTAGACATACACACACACACACAAATTTATAATATACACCATTTTAATAGCTATAATCTACGAGTCCGTAAGTATCTTAAAAAAATCCAAGTTATAAAATAACTTGGGTAATATTTATTACTTTTGAGCAAGCCTAGATAGATTAGATTAAGCAGGCTGCCAGTCGCATCCCTGCAGGCTGCAGGCTGCAGGCTGCGGGCCGGAATTGCACCACGCTGTACCTACGATGCGTACTTATTGTAACTTCCCGATATGTACCTTATTGTGACTTATGAGACTGGCCCGCTCGACTATTTATTGTGTTACCCTGTAATTAGAATCCGTTTATAAGTCATTAATGTCTTAGGTATTGTTCTTAGTTTATTTAATTGTAATTGCTGTTAGGCCTGTGCGTACAGACGCGGGCATAAACATTAAGATAGGTTTTGATTTTTAAAAAAGTGATTTACGTTCCTTAATGAGTAGTTCCTATCAGTAATTCAGTAACCATGCGTCTTTAATAAGACATGTAAGCTATGAAGTTTTTTATTGTTATGAGTTTGCATTATTCACCACAATGGAGGTACCACAAATCGGAATAACCCTTCCTTCTCTTTTCTTATCGAATATAGTGGAAAGATATCTCGTTTTTTGTACTAACTTTCGTCGATAGTTACGGACCACCGAGGCGGCACGGTAGCCCGAGGTCGCGGGTTCGATCCCGACCGCAGCCGCATAAATTTTGTCCCACCCGCCTGTAATAATAGCGATCACTTTTGTCCACAACCATGTTCCCGGGGAGTATTTTATTGAATGCATTGTTTTGTTATTGGTTACCAAGTTCATGCATCGTGCTAGAGCACGTACAGTGCTCTGTAGACAATAAAATGCAGTCGATCTGCACTTTTTTTAAAGTTCATGAACATACCTTCTTTTGGTTATTTATTGAAAACACTTGAACAATCTAAGTATTCCCAAAGTTAAGAGTATGGAGAAAAGTGAATCTTTGAACAGTCAGCCAAGGGAGTACTTGTTTACATCTTTGACAATCACTAACGCTATTTCTTGTTTCCAGGGTGGCGATTATAAGTCGTTCGTCGTCAGGCGGGATGACAGCGCAACGACGCGACGGTGCGCGGGCGGCGGCTCTGTGACGCACCGAGCGCCAATCAATTTGTTCTCGCACAATACGCAATACATCGTCGCTCAACTAACTGGCTCACACCATGCTGGGGATATTCTGCTTGTTTACGATTTGTTTCTGTGTCTATTAAATTTTCTTCGATGTTTTAAGGCTGGTTGTATGCTTGGTTATGTTCGTTATTGACAAAGTTACACCTATCACAAGTACATCCGTAAGGTTAACAAATTCAGAATTAGATGGCCCTTAATTTTTTACTACCTCTCCTTTTCATAAAATTAACAAAAATGCACTTTATTTTACAGCTACTATGCTAAAATTGCATAATCACATTAGCTGATGGTTTTTTTATGGAACACCCGATTTCAACGACGTTTTAGATAAAACGGTAAATACCGTTGAGGTCATTCTAAAATATGTGTCCTATATTGAACTAACTGTGAGATCTTAAATGGATTATCAAAATTAACTAATATTATAACGAATGATTCTGTAATAATATAAAATAGAAAAGTCAAAGGATGTCTTTAAAAAGACCGGCCAAAACAGCAAGTCCTATAAGATTTTTTATTTTAGATTTAAGTGTTGATATTTTATCATTATAAGTGATGCCGAGAACGGCCCTCCCGCGCTGTGTCTCATACAAGATGCATAGAGGCGATGCGCAGGAGTCCTCGTTGTTTTTGTAGCGCTAATGAAGTGGCACGGTCACTCATTAGGCGCCCGTAACGAGGACGCCGGGTTCGACTCCCGGTTTGGTTATTTCTTACCGGCTGTGGCTGGTAGGCTTGACCACATGGAGCGCAACCACCGTATTACCTCAAAATAAAAATTCACTTCCCCGTAAAATGCGTATGCGCATTACTTAAAGGTACAGTAAAGAAATAAAAATACTTCAGTCCATTCTGAACATCGATTTATTGTAAATTCTAAAGAAGTTAACGCAGTGTAGCGGTAGTATCAAGGTCAAACTGTGAATGTTTTTTTTCTCAAAATGTATGTTCAAACTTTAAAGCTTTTATTCATGTGTTTAGACAACACCACAGCCGGAATACATTTCATTTTTTATGCACTCGTTTTCTTTACCATAGATAATAAGAATTATTATTGAACCATCTATGAATCAGATATTTATGGTTGTATCAAAAATTGTAATAAAGTTTCTATCGTTACTAATATATAAAGAAAAAACTGTTATTTTTTGTTGCGCTTTTCCAGAACATCATCATAATATCTCGTTATTGTTCTCTGTACTCTATAGGCACGAGATTAACCATCACTTTATGCACGGGCCGCATCGTCCACACCTAACTACACTCATCCTTAGACGGTACCACCTTCAATAATATCAGTAATTTCATCTTATCAAGTCGTTGCGAAGGAAAATGGGGGCGGGCGGTTGTTCGCGATAAATAAAATAACGATGTCCGAGATAACATGTTGTCTTTAACGATCCACATTCACTTAGCCACACTTAGTGGCGCGCGCTTGCCGCGGTGCTTATGTTGTAATAGATTGTTTTATATAGATTAAGTTTAAAAGTATAAAGCTTTGATTTATATAGGATTCTCCTAAAAAATCTGGAGAAAACGCTGTGGTTTTTTATTATGACACTTAACAACTTTTTCGAGAATGAATAAAAAGAAATGGCCATCTCGCACTGTAATAAGTGATTTACTATACCCGAACTTAGTTTGGGAAATCTATTTTTTTATGGGTGTATATTATTGGTTCTTTGGGGAAAGATGTTCAATTTCATGAAGAAACAAGTTTCAAGTTTCTTTTGGCAGATTTTGGAGGAAACATTTTGTAACGCTCCTGGTGATGTAAATACCTCAATTATCATATTTCAATATTTCCTTTTTACAATAAAACTAAAAACATTGTGATTGTATCTTTTTCACATCGTCACAATGATAAACTGATTCACCTATTTATGAGGAAAAAGATCGCTTTTCAAAACTTACTTACAAATATAGGAGCTGCTGTACATATATTGGGAAGTTTACGAAACAAAAGGAAATCGTATTTATTATGTCTTTAGTTCATTTTATTTGCCTACTGCGTATTTCACGGTCGCGCAAACGCACGATCAATAAACAATCGGGACAATACCTTTGTTCTCATAATATGGACACAGGCATTTCGCGGACGTCCACCGCACTGCGCCCGCGCACCGGCAGCGGCGGGCACCGCGATCGCACATGCCTACTAGCGAGTACTTATATTTATAGTATTATTATGTGTGAGATGATGAATTGATGACATAATAAAGAAGATTAACACAGGATAATAATTTACCCTAAAAAAACTTACCACTTTATGTAGTACCACTTTTATGAAGAAAATTAAATGACTTGTTTCTTTTTAAACAAATTAATATACAACAACAATTTGAATGTATATTATTATGGTAACAACTTTCTTTACTTATGTCATTTAATTTTAAAACATTGTGAACGATAAGTTTCATAAGTACATTGTTTCCTACGGATAAGATTTCAAAATAAAATTGTTAACTTCGTACAAAACTGGAAAGTGGAATTACGAAGATAGTTGTAGAGCAGGGATGTTGCGAATATCCGCATCCGCATCCGCAAATGCGGAGCTTCCGCATCGATTTTGACATCCGCATCTGCATCCGCATCGTTCAATACGGATTTTTATGCGGATGCGGATCTACGGCGGTATAGCTAATAATTGTAATATTGAGGTTCAGAAATTTAATTTTGCATATTAATTACAAAAAGTATATGAATAAGATTTTTTCATTCAATCTATTATTTTCAAGTAAGTACCAAAGTACATAATTAGACCAAAAGGCACCATTGTTACTTTTTTTCAAATATAATGTTCCAGTTTTTAACTTTGATTACTAAGTAATTAATAATTTAAAAAAAAATTTAGGGGTAAGTATATTTTTTTTAATTTATGCGCTCCCATACAAATTTTCCTAAAGAAATCTTAAGATCCGCATCCGCTTTCGCATCCGCGGATATGAGCCTTTCAATATCCGCATCCGCATCTGCGGATGTAACAAAAAACTGCATCCGCAACAACCCTGTTGTAGAGCACGGAAAACGCTAAGACCATATATTTTTTATGTATGTTTTTAGCCAAATTGAAGAATAATGTCATGAATGATCTTGTCAAACTAAGATCTACTTTATAGTTGCGAATATTTCATACTACCAATATGGCAAAGGAATTACTGAAAAAACAAGAAAACTTGTTTTACAAATACCTTCGGTCGAATACCTACAAATACCTGCCAGAAATGGCCGACCAGTTTCATTCTCAGAATTCTTTCGTTATAGAGATTCAAACAACACATCACTACAGCCTCCTCGTTTTATTTAGCTGATATTGTGAAGCGTGTGGTGTGCGTGGAGAATGGCTTAGCGCGGAATAATATAATCTTGCACGTGCCGCGGCGTTGGCGCAGCCACCGATGGCCAGGCTGGCTGCGCCGGCCGCCTCAGCGTGGTTAGCGGAATTACCAATCACTTATGATACGATATTGTTCTTATTAGATTGCAATATATCCCGATGTTATAATGAAGGAAACCTCTGGCCTAATGGCCAGATACATGCATATTCCACTTTTAAAACAGTTATTTCCCTAATGACAATTTCATATATTTGATAGAGTTTTTGCTCTTACTTTTTACCCATAAAGACACTATTTTATAGTGAGCCGATTTCTGAAACTGATAGTCGTATAATGCAGTCCTAACTAAATTGGTTTACGTTAGGGACTGGTATTGCGTCAATTTTGTGGTAAGACGACGCTAAAGTATGCTAGGAATTTTGGGAAGTCGCCTTTTCTTGGATTTTCGTTAGGAGAGGCGCGCGCGCCGCGACCCGTGACGCTCCGACCATTCACCACGAATTAGAGCCGCACACCTGGGACCTACTGGATCCAGGAAGACCGAGAATGATCGAGTTCTTGAATTTTTTTGTTTTATTTGCATTTCATCGCACATTTTTGTAACGTTTAATAATAAAATAAAAAAGATAAGGTTGATGCGTTGTATGTATATAATCTTTATATATCGAACTCGCACTTTATAATTTTGTGTAGAAATTACAATATGTATACGTACGTACAATAATAAAACTGTAATAGGTTTAAATGTGTGGATGGAATATTTTATGAAAATAAATAATAATTATAGCTAGTTTGAGGACATGTATATAACCCCTAACATATGGTCATAGAGAACGATTTTTTTTTTAATTTTAATTGGTCTGCTTGTTTGCGCATCTCGCAGAAATGGCTGAACCAATTTGGATGAAATTTTGCACGAACATTGTGTAGTTTACCACTTTTCAAAGATGATATCTACGACTTTTTCTGTATGGAAGACGGGGGTGACCTTAAAACAAATAAACTGAACGACGTTACTGTCTGTAGTTGGTTATGATATAATTAGAAAATTGAGATGAAAACTATCTTAGTAAACTAGTTTCCGTACATAGAAAATATCTATATTCCTAATAAAATACCAATAAATATAAAGGCCAACAATATTTTACAGGGTTTCATATGCTTTTAATAATAATAATAATAATATCTGGGACAAATCACACACGGCCATCTGGCCCCAAACTAGGATTCCCTGTATCTTGGGAACCAGAGACTGATATACATACACATATACTTTTAAATACATACATATATAGATATAATACACCCAGACTCAGAGCAAACAATTCTGCTCATCACAGAAAAGTTTCCCTGTGTGGGGATCGAACCCACGACTCTCGGATCAGAGGTCAGGATCGCTAACCACTTAGCCACCGAGTCAGTCATTCTTGTTTTTCGCAACCATTCTTGTTTTTTGATCTTAGTATTATAGTTTATTTACGAGTAATATCGTTTTATTTTCTGAGATATGCAGATGGTATGTCAAAGAATTTTAACTACTCTCTAAATCGAACACCTCAATTTTAATCGATTTGAAATTAGATACAATCAGCATACCTCAGCGTGTCTGCAGCGGGCACGTCGCGTCCTCTTGTCGTCGCCTTGTCGTAGACCGCGGTCACACTCCGGTAGCGAGCACTCATCGCTCTTGCCTCTATTTTTATTTAAGTTTTTTCTCGCTTTACTCCTTTATATACAGCCTTATACAACCTCAATTAATTTCACGCTGCCGCATTGTCCATGGAGTTTTTACTGTACTCTTTTCTTATAGAGTTTGGTCACGTTAATAGCTTAATTAACACAGTGATAATAAGTTGTTTGAGGATGGTTAAGATTTTTATCAAAGTTTAGTTTAAGTAATCTTATTTGTGATTACCTTTAATGCTCTTGATATAGTGACTAGTTGGGGTCTTAAATAAAATATAAATCATTGAAAACCAATTTGTAAGTAAAAGTTTGTCCATCGCTATTTGCATCTGAAACGTCTAAGATTGGAATCTTCGACTGACGAAGCCTTATGGTGGATTTTTGTAAATAATTGTAAATATGTATATGAATCGATGTATTTGTTTTGTGAATTTGTAAGTATTTTTTGGAAATTATTACAATAGAACTTCGAAATAATTAGATACAAAATAGCTTTAAACGTCTTAATATAGGTAAACTAAAACTTACGTATGTTTATCCACAAGAATGTAACAATCTTTTCAGTATTCTTTATCTGGAACAACATCGGTCTCTGATAAATGTTCAGTAGGTTTAAAATTTAAGCTCGTTGGACCTTCGTTTCCCGGGGCGCGCCCGCGCACCGCGCTCGGTAAGAATATCTTCCGTGCACCGTGCAGTAAATCGCGGTGCCCCACGAGGCTACAAATTACGCGCAATATCAGCAGTGATATGGGCCAAGCATCGGTTACCATGGCAACGGACCGTGAGAATCAGCTTAGCAGCATTAGGAAGTAATGCGAAGGAGGTATTCTCGGCCAGGAAGGGCAATAATAGTTAAATTCAGTCATGTTAGGATTGTAAACTGCCCGAATGTGATTGTTATTGTAAATTACTTGCTATAAATTGAAGTAGATTGTTATATAATAATAGAAATCGAGTGGGGCGTAAACAACTGCAACACAACCAAATGTTATTAGAAACTTTTATGTAAGTTCAATAAAATCTTTGATAAATCTTTAATAATAATCTTAATTCTTTTGAAAATCATACGGAACACCTATTTTCAATATACTTTATTGCATCATAAGAAAATGTAATATTACAAAAACAAACACAAAAGGAAATTGGTGACCACAATAGGCGACCTTATTGCTAGGTAGCAAATTCTTCCAGGCAACCTTAAGGTAGGAAATAAACTATGAGATGTACTGGGGTAGTGCAATAAAAGAAAAGATTACTAAAACAACGAAATAGGTAATAAGAAACACAAATACATACTAATATACATATATACAAATATACATTAAATATAAACATATATATATATATATATATATATATATATATATATCATAGCATCTATGGGTGTGGAAGGACAGAGTAAAAAAGTGTATATCAGAAATGCAGTTAATAATATATTTTATGACTTTATAAGTAGTGAGCCTTAACTTGTCTTTTAAAAGAGTGCACTGAAGGAGCACGTCTGATAGTTTCAGGTAATGAGTTCCACAGTCGGATTGCTTGAACAGTGAAATGTTCCACAACTTGGTGGAAATCACAAAAAATCCATAAATATGGCCTTTCAGTTGATACATTTTCTTGGAGAGTTTTAAATATTTTTTGCGATATCAAAGTTTGATCAAAGTCGTAAAATAAAAGTTGTCCAGTATGGTATGTAAACCTTCGTTAACAATTCTTACATTCATTTTATTACACCTCTGTATACCTTCCAATTTATTATCAGATCGACTTAATATTCGCGATACGCTTTAGACTGTTTTTGCTAAAACGGAACTGTCACTTCTACACATGAATCTGAATTTCTGTTCCTACTTACTTTTTCAATGAAAGACTATTGTAAAATTAAGTTTCATACAAAGCTGACTAGTTATAACTTATCAGATAGTGTTAGACAAGACAAAAAGTAAAGTACTTTTTTTTTATTCCCTATATTAACTAAGTAGTATTTAGAAACAAGTTTTAAAAAAATTCAAGGAGTTAAAAAAGTGCGTTTGAGATTTTAAGGGTTTACTCAGAATTGAAAAAATGCGATCAACACCTTTTTTCAGTTTTCATACAAATTCTTGATTTACTATTCAGATTTAGTATGGGAAACTAAAAAATAAATTTTAGATCGGATTTTTAAATATTTTTTCTGTATTCTACAACTGATTCTGAGTAACCCCTTAAAAGTTCAGACACCTTTTTTTAATATCCTGTATAAAGATGTTACAAACATGTTTTAATAACTGTTGTCTTTTTCCATTGACCAGAGCAGTGCATGCTCGCTTAAATGTTCGTGCGGATGGTGGCGTGTCAGGAGCTGGGTCGTTCCGTTCCCTGAAATATGGTGACTGACTCTCGCGTTATACTCGTGATCGGGTGCTGACGGTGTGGACTGGCTTGCTCGTGTTACTGGTGTTTGGTCATTAATTATTAATTTCCTATTGGCACATTTATGTCTTTATTGATACTTCTTTTTTTATAATAGTATGTAACTAGATATAACTATAATCAGGGTCGTATACCCTAATTATGTAATAGTATGTAAGACATTTTTTATGTGTTTTAGGACCCGACGTTTCTTCTCCCTCCGCAACACTTCCCGCAACGTTGGGTATATGAGTTCAAAGTGGTAGGAACTTCGTATTAGGTAGACTAAAAAATGTTACCTACCTATAATAAACATATTTGTAAATACATACGTATTGTAAATTGTCCATTACCCAGAAAGTTGGTAAATTTTATCATTCGAATTTTAAATACAATTTTTGCTAGAGTTTCAATAAACTGTCCTGGAAACAGTTAACATTGTTAGGAGCTTGGAATTTTTTACAGTCTTTACATTTCAGTGCTTAGTATGAGCTACTTTTTATAAATTGTTATTTCACTCTTGAAATGATTTCAGTAGGCTTTTTCAGAAAATCTGAGACCATTTAATTAAAATAAGTAAGGAGAATAAGCTCCTGAGAGATATATATTTTTCATTAAATCCAAATACATTTTTCTATAAATGACTATATACTATTTACAAGAAGTGCAGGTCAATGACATATTGTTTTTAAGTTGATCTATTAAAAAAATAACAATTGATCTAAAACATTGTTATCTGTATCTCGTTCTTCAACCGCTGTTTATGACGTTCGCCGAGGAGTAAAAGAGACGGCTATAGCGAATCAGTCAAGCCAAGCAGGGGGCAGGCGCACGCGCCTGTCCGTGACGACCGTTCGGCTTGAAGACGGAGTAGCGAAGACAACACGAACTGCAGACGTCGCGTCGTCTCGCTTACACACGGTTTTTTTATTGATGGGATGTTGACAGTTGATGATGCAACCCTCGTTGCACAATTATCAAGGCTATCATTGTTTAGCGATTTCGTCGTGATAAAGAATTTGAATATTGATTGCGAACATTTTTCTTTTGCAGTTCCCATAGATTTCCAAACTAAGCGGTCAAAAATAATAAAAAAAGAAACTGAAGAAATCAAAATAAACAAAAGTTATCGTTTAATCAAAACGAGTAAGTTTCAAAATAAAACAAGTGAAACTAAGACCAAGGCTTAACTTATCAATCGCATGTTTATTTCAAAACAAAAAATCTATCGCGCTGCGTGTCGCGTTGATGTCTTTAGTTCGGTCGTGACGTGACGCGCGTCCACGGCGCGGCGCGGGCGCCGGCGGCGGTCGCTAGCCGCTACACGGTGCTACGTAGCAGTCAGCTTGACAAGACGTCCCTCAATTTTTTGAATTCTCTATATATTATATTATATTATGAAGAATTCTTCTTAACGTATGTTATTTTTTGTTGACACACTCTAATAAGAATGCACGGTTTCTGGTCGGTTTATACGGACGAAACTGTATCCGTTCTAGTTAACAAATTATCCCGTTCCCAATCCTGGGGTACGGACCTTTTCCCGTATGTCGGGAAAGTAAGGCCTCATGTATGGAGAGCAACTCTGGGTTGCAAAGTACCCATCCAATTATCTAGTATCGTCGTAGGTATTTGTTCAAATAAGTATTGCATGACGTTTGAAACTATAAGACTCAACTGGCGTGTTTTAAAGCAAATAGTAATTGTCACGACCAAACAAGTATCACTATAGCGGTTTGATGACGTTCGACATCTTCAGTTTGCGTCATTTCATCGAAAGCATTATCAATATGGAATTTCCAAATTCACGTAAAAATATGTGAAACTAACAGTATCAGGCATTTTATAACCTTAATCGTCAGTAGTGAAAGAAATTTTGGGTATGGCTTGGATAAAAGTATAGTTTACCAATTTTTTCAATTCATATTTTAAGAAATTATATCGATAAAAATAATGTTTTAGCTCCTAAAACAAATTTGAAATTATAAATATATATTCTTAGTGCATATATACAGCATTACAAAGTCTAACTAATACACATCCAAATCAGTTAATACTTCCATTCCTTATTGACAGAACTACTTAGGAGTACACAAAAAATCTTTTACGATTCACTACGGTCCATAAAACTCAAGCATTCATAATCCAATAGTTAATCCCATTTCAAAAATAAAGGTAACCACTTCGAATGTTCGTAACACCCGTCAAAATCAAAACAAAACTTGTAAGCCGAGTCATCAACATCAGTCAAATAAGATGGCTTTTAACCGTTAGCCGTCGACAGAATGGACTCATCTATATATCGTCCACGTTAGTCCTTTCCGTGAGAAAATCTTTTGGAATCACCGAGTGTTCCATCTAATACGTCCTATAGTCGAGAGTTGGAGGCTGCGAGAAGGTTTCTCGGGTGGAAAAGTGCGCGAAGGCAGTGTAGCGCCGATGCTCGCGCGCACACCACGCCAGTCGTGCGCGGTCCCGCGCCGCAACTCCCGCGCAGCCGCCGCCACCGCCGCCGCCGCCGCTTCGACTGCGCCACCCGCGCCGAGCCCTCTCCAGGATCTCAATCTCACTGAAAATGGAACGAATGACTTTCGCGATCACCATTATTGACCTAACTTAATTTTTGTCGACGAACACCATACGAACTCTTACAACTGTAAAGCGAGGGATGATAGTGACACTATTAATTAACAGAGACACGATAGAGGCACGTGTGCCGCAGTGTTCCAAATTCAGTGCTAAATATTCTCTAGGTCTGCTTAATTTTGTTTAGTGGCTGCAAGGGCGAGAATTTGACTTGTTAGAAGGTGTGAACGGAAAAGGTGTGAACTATCGGGTTTACCTAAATTAGTAGTGTATTGTATTGTCTTCGAGTTATTTGGTATACTTCCTGCTGTGGACCGCTGTTTGAAAAGGGGGTGAGTTGTTACTTTCTTGGTTTTAATTAATTTATTCACTGAAAAATTGATTGGACTAATAATTAGAAAAAATATTTAGAAATGACTTAAAAGGAATTTGCGTCCCCAAAGCTTCAATGGTTTCGATAGTTTCGCTCTATTGTCGGAATTCCCTTTGAAGTTGTATTTATTATTATTTTAAATGATTATTATACCTTTGAAGTCGTATTTAATGTATTATTATTTGAAATGTTTATTATATCTATGAACATCAACGAGTAACTATTTGGCCAACACAAAAAAAAATCCTCTGCTTACGATTTTTCTTCTAAAGAAAGTTTCGTTTCAAAACGTCTTGTGGTTATTCGTAAAAATAGCGACATATAAACTAAAACCATTGGAGTTTGCTAAAACTAAACTACCAAAAACAGAAGCACATTTTTGAAGTCGCTTAATAATTTAAGCTAGTGAAAAAAGAATATGCTGGTAATAGGTAGCTTTTACCAAACATCTAATTTTGTTTTGATTAGTTTGGTTTACCACTTTTTTTATAACGATTTGTATAAACAACTTCTTAATAAGGACTTATCATTTATTATTTTCCAGATTTTAGATATTTTGCATTTCAGTTTGTAATTGCGAAGTCTATGCGAATGTTTGACAATGCTATTGCGAATTTCCTGCTATGCTATTAGGTAAGTACTAAGATGTCTGTTATCTCCTCGAGCTTTTGTGATAGCTTCGTAACACACACGATGACGGTACTGTAACGGATATAGATGGGTTTCTACCCGGGTTTTTTTGGGCAGATTAAATAAGTGCCCAGTAAATACCCATTTCTGCCTGGGTTTAAACCCAAACGCTTAATTTTATTTTTAACTGAATTACACACTACTTAAGCAATCTATAAGTAAACTTTAATGTAGATTTCTTTTTGTAGGAACAAAATATTACACAGTTTGACATTAAAATGTTTTAAATATAAGAATAAATAACTTTGTTTTTGGCAGCACAAAGTTTTGGAACGTTCCTTTGTTTGTATAGATTTTGAACATAGCGCACGAGTGTTTTGCTTCATTGAATTTTAAAGAAAATTTTAAATATTTTGAATGAGGTGATTTTGTGGACTGAATGGCACTGATTTCGGCTTTAACATCAAAAAGCCTTTGCTTAAAAGTACCTACTGTAATACCCAAATCGGTAAATAGCTGTTAAATGTTTCTACCCAGCCTTTGGGCATTTATTTGGGCTTAAACCCGTTCTGCCCAAAATGCCCAAGTTTATTCCTTTTCTGCCTTTTGGCTTTAAACCCTCGACCCATCTATAGTAACGGATAGTTTTGATTATTTCAGTGTCCTGACAGAAAGTAAAAGTGTTGTTTATCAGCCAACTTTTTAAGAGTAAGTGCCGATTCATAACGCGTGTTCAAGATGTTCTTTGTATTAAATCAGGATAAGTTTCATAAAATGAAGAAAAATATATAGGGTGACATTAAATTCGCTGATAACCAACAGATGGTATATGCTACTCATGAAGCTGAACATTCGCCACATACCTATATCACGGACTGAAATAAATTTTGGTGTCTCCATACGGAGTCAATAATTAATTAGACGGTCAAATTGCAAGTACAGAAAATCAAAACGTTTTTTCGTGTCAATGTACAGGTAGCTTAGAGAAAATAATTTCAGTTTCATGAGTAGTACAGCTAATGGTAATCCACTAAAATAACATCCTGTATACATAGAACTTTTGAACTTGTAAATGTAGTCGCAATAAAGAGTATTTCTAAAAAAAAATGTAATCTTTCCATATCGTCAAAGTAACTGTTGCAAAATAAATTGTTGTACTTACTGTTAAAAAAATCTTAACCACAATCTTAAATAAAAGTGTTTACAACATTAGTGCCCGACCCCTAAACTCACTGCGAGCCTTTTATTTAATAGGTCAAATAAATGACGCATCTAGTCGTTCGTTGTTGTTTTTTACCATCATTGTTGTATACGTCAGCAGCCGTCATTCAACTCCCATCACCAGAAAAAAAGAGATCTAGGTAGATATGTGGTTGTATACGGTACAGTGCACACTGGAGTAAATTTTTGGGTTACGTTCCCAAAAAATAAAACGGAGGCTCCGCTTTTGCAATAATTCTGCTGTCTGTCTTTCCGTCCGGTAGTGACGTGTCTTTAAATGAGGTATCAACTGATACACACCGATGATTTAATTACAATTAAAATATTTTTCCATACATTAAAATAGTAACCGAAGCAAAGTTGTAAAGCTGAAATACGAGTATGTCAAATAACCAAGGTATTTTTGTAAGATTGACAGATAGAGGCGCCGACTACATCTCTTCTATCACTTTTAAGGACACCTTATACAGGTTTTATTATTTAAATCAGGTTATTATTTAATTAGCATCACCCGCGGTCACGTGAAGGGCATTTGGATTCATACCTACGCTACGGACGTGTGCAACGCGCCCAGCATACACATCTAGAAATCAGATGTGCAGGTTTCCTCACGATGTTTTCCTTCACCGTTAAAGCAGTAGTGTGAGATCCGGTGAGCCGGCACGGGGCACTGCCCGCTGCGCCACCGACACTTTTTTCCGTTTCACGCTTCCTACTCATGAAACTGAACTAGCTTTGCGTTGGTTTCACGAATTAGCTTTAATTTTCCATGGGACTTAAGATGCGTCGTGAAACAGTGAGTAGGAATCCACGTGACGTCATTTGCAAGCTATGAGTCCGGGGCTCATCCCCCTTCATTGCAGTGCCTGTTAACACACACATGTGGCAACACAATCTGCATTGGTTGGCTCTAGAGTATCACATTTAGGTATCACCGTGGCCTGTGGATACACTGAACTTAAATTCTATAACGCGTATAAGGAAAGAATTGGTAGAGGGAATGTACACGAGAACAATATCCGACAGCAGTGGATTGACAGTGACACGGGATAGCCTAACAGAAAACAGGACGCATTTGACTGACAGCATGCCAGGTTTTAGAAGTGCATAGCAAAGCTAGGAGGGCTTAATCTTTTACTTTAAAAAAATTACAAGGGCATTTTATTTTATTTTACAGTTACTCTATTTTAAGTTTTTCATTATAATTGTCAAAATAGTTCTTTATATTATTTTGTCAATTTGTCAACAAAAAAACTAAATCCTTAATCAATTAATTTATTAATTTTATAATTTTTTTATTACAGTAATAGTGTAGGCTCTTAGGAACTATTTAGTGTACTCACTTTCTATGTACATTTTTTTATCATAAAACTATATGGCAAGATCGTTTGTGATTTTGAACGTTGATGGGTATTGAAAAGAAATACATTTCTCACAAGCGAGTCCGAATCAAAGTCCACAGATAAGTGATTAATCTTAGTGGAAGTGTCAATGGGTAGAGCTATTAAAAATATAACTTATTTTAATCTTCAAACATATACATATATTACAATAAAACACGTTCATTTTAAGCAGAAGTAACTATTAGTGATAGTACTATAATAAGCATTAGAGTTTTTATACGCACTGAATAAAACCAGTCAACATTAATTACCAAAGCCACTATTCGTGGCCATTGAAAAATACACTCTCTACAGTTTGTTAATTTAAAATGTTGTATCATGTCTATTTCAGTTCTACTCTTACAACTTAAAGCATTTTCGGTACCCGCTGTTTTCGTTTTGGTTCAATTAAAGAACCAGTCGTGGCCACTCATCAGAACGCCACAAGTACCTGATAGCCACCCCTGACCCCGACTCCGTGAAACGCAATTAAATTTCTAAGGTTTAAATACTCGCACTAGCCTTTTTGGTTCGACCGTTCGTTCTCAATTTATTACAGTTTTTTACCAACATTTCATCATTCGAACGAAACCGATTATAATTTGAATCAGATGCTGCAAAACAAAAAAAAACGCAACTCTGAAAATTCCGAAATGTTACCTACCGTATCAGTGAACCAACAAAATGTACTGAGATGGAAACATGGCATTTTTAAAAACAAAATACTCAAAATGAAGTTCGTCGAGTACCTATCCGCACAAGCAAATATTTAAATTTCAATTCGAACGTCGCATATCAATGGGGAGCCATAAGCCACCGGGGTTTTTTTTTTTTAGGTCGTTGTGGCCGCACTGAGACAATAAAGAAAAAGCCATTGGGTAAAAAGAAGAAAAAACAATTTGAAAACAGCATCTAGATTCGAAACACTGGCTGATTCGAAGCTGGAAACAAAAGAAGTCGGCTCCCGCCTGACCGAGATCTTGGCGTACGCGGGCGCGCATCTTACTTGTATTTTTTTTTGCTTTTTCGTTACGTATACATCCATGTGTTCCTTTTCTCAGATGCATCACAATAAGACGGTCTATCGAATGTCAGTAGCTATTCTTGAAATGAAAAAATGTAAAGAAAAGTTAGCTGATAGTTGATGCAGAGGCAGACTTATAATTAAAGGTCGCATGGTACAGTTTATCAATATTTATCTATCTATCTATCTATCAGCCGAAATACGTCCACTGCTGGACAAAGGCCTCCCCCAAGGATTTCCACACCGACCGGTCCTGTGCGGCTCGCATCCAGCGGCTTCCTGCAACCTAAAAAAATATATTATCAACATTTACACTAAATTAATTATTATTTTTTTACTTCACTGGTAATGATTCCTTGAAATCACAACATATGTCGAACTCCAAAAACGTTAACGGTTGATGGTCTACCAATATTTGCCCCGCATTTTTAACACTCACATTAGCACTTGGAGGCTCGAAGGACCAGACGGCTAGGTGGGGTGCGCCCGCGCACATCAGCAGTACCGAGCCCCGAAATTAGCACCACCACTTAGCACTTACTTACCGACGGGGGTAGACGCAGGTGGTCTTTTGTTTAACAAGCCTTTGGTTTTTTGGGTGCATTTTTTCTGTGACTCTTTAAAGTGCTAAAGTGCTTCCTACAATTTTGAATGCCCTCGACAAGTTGAGAAAACAACTTCACTGTTAATCAATAAAACACATTGTAAATGAATCATGATCACTGGCTAGAATCATTGAGTTTAAAATTAGTTTTATATCGGATAAGTGATTAAATAAAAGTGCATCACTTTGAGCAACTCGTCGTAGGGATGCGTTGTCGTGAAAGTTTCCAAAATACTTAGGATGCGTAGTTACTATAGGTACGCATTGAATATTTCCTCAATCAGTAGGTATCTCTTAAAATATAATTTCTTTCACGCCTCCTTTACTTTCACTTAAGTACTTACTATTTAGTTAGTTTATTATTTATTGGATATAAATAAGGATAAATACGTATCATGATATCTTATATTCGCTGAACGTTCGAAAACCAACACTTAATTTTGTTATACACCAAAAGAATGAAATTAAAAATTGAGTTCTAAAGAATTGTGAAAACTTTTGATTACTATTGATGTCAATCGCAATATTGACGGACATGTTATATCCGCGATTTTGTGTGAGTTTCGAAAACTACTCGATGAAAACTAATTTTATATCAATGACGAAAAAGTATCGTATTTTCATGTTCGACCATTCACGTTCACTCTCGGCCCAGTATCAGAACTCGCGTCTACGTTGGACCATAGTATTAAGCTAAGCAGTATAACACAGCGCCGAAAATGCCACATCCAAGCCTTCGGCGCGTCACGTCGTCGGCGCTGGCGATGGCGTCGCGATCCACATAACCTAATCGTTAGCCATTACGTCCTACCAGAACTAATGCACTACACCTTATCATAATTTGAATCGGCATTCTGGATGACTTTTGTATGACAAACCCGTGTTTTCTTATACGGTTATTAATTTCTGTACCGCGTAGCTGTACACGAATTTAGTTGTGCTCATTAACTGGTCGGTCAACTCAACACCGTCTACCTAGCTGGAATCATATTTTTGAAAATGATGTATTATAGTAATCACTTATTGTTTTAGTAAATAATAATTTAAACTGAAAAGCATGATCTTAACTTCTCGCTATTCGTACTTCTTCATACTTGCATCAAAGCGACAGTCAGTTTTATTAGTGTTAATATTTTTTCTAAAGTTTTATGCCTTAAAGAAAAGCTCAACCATGTTTTAGAATGTAAACACAATTTTTTTTTCATTTTATTCAAATAGTAGTTAAGTACCCAGTATAACCAAATTACATCCTTTAGAAATCAATGCTAGTACCATATTATGCGTCTTCGTACGGATTAATTTCTTTTCTTGTAGGTGCCCTATCGGAGTCATCTGAGTCACCACCCGTCTACGCATTTAGCTTAAATCTTATGCCCAATAACCTATTGTTCCAACAGTACCCTGCTACTTATTTAAAAGTCACGGTTGCTTCCATACTGGCATATTGCAAGCCCTACATGGCTAGGACCTAATGACCTACGACATTTCAACTGGTAACCCCGTCCTTTTCTATTATAGGAGGCAGAAAAAGGATAGGAGATTACCATAATAGAATATCGGTTTGTTTGTTTTATTCGATTTATAAGTGGATAGAGCTCTGTGCCCACTGTATTTTCTCATATTGTTCCTTCGCTCGCAACAATGTAATTTTTGGTTTTATGCTTGTTTTCGATGAATAATAAACATTCCCATGGATTTATCTTTGGAATTTCTATAATATTGAATATCTCAAATTAGGCGTTATATTATACTTATTTTATTCGCAGAAAAGCTTATTAAAATGTTGACGGTTTTTATCTAAGTTTTTTTGGTTATACTAAGCTGTTAAAGCTTACAAAATATAGATAATATATTGTTCTGTACGGATTAAAAGTAGACATATTAATGATTATAGTAATATAGGATAGTCTTAAAGTACAGAGGGCCAAAACCATCCACCAGTTGTAAACAACAATTAGTCTTCCAATGCCAATGAGTAATACATAAAAATAGCTTCTTTACTTATAATATTATTTCAAAGAAAAACATTCGGGTAGCAGCTTAGCTCTAAAGTGTAAGTCTCATGGGTGTTATTTAGATTCCTTGCTGCAAAAACAGCTCAGATTCCCCTGTGATATAGATGTATATATGTATGGACGTAAACATAGGTGGTCGTAAAAGGCAGCGCACTTAGCATGACGTATCATATCAATTTTGGGACCAACTGCGTTTGAGTTGTATTTAACATATTGCGATACAGACAGCATCGGTGGCAAGATCATGCTCCACCCATGTCCATATTCGGCGATTCGTGAAATGCCCCGCGATTGGTCTGCACGTAATTGAGCAATGTTAATGAAGAATATTTAGCATACTATTTTCGACACTTGCATCTACGCGACGTGAATAATAAAGGAGGTTTTATGACAGTTGAATGTCACGCCCAAAGTGTAACTTAAATTTTATTGGTCACTCAAAGCGCCTAATGGCATTTCGTACGCAAATTTAAATTATGTAGGTATGTTTACGTAATTTTATGATTTTAGAACCACTAAGTCATTGCATGAATCTTCTAGAGTAATCGATAAAACTATCATTTGTGAAAGGAAATTACTTACATACGAATTTTCAAGTTTCTAAAGATAATTTTCAATATTTTCTTTGTAAGTGTACGTTGTTGTAAGTCCTTTGTAAGTTGTAGATACTACGATAATGGTTTATCACACTACTCGCATGTTAAAATATCGACTGTGTTCCCAGGCCGGTGCTAACGGATGCACGGTGGTGGGCCGGCTGCGACCCTCGAGCCCCGCTAATGATGAGGGAGGCGAGCCACAGCGCGCCAGCCACCTTGCCCTCACATCGACAACATGTTCACAAGGTATGCTCACTCCCTTAGTTCTAGAACTTGTCGACTTATCCCCATGGAATCTAGTTGCTTAGTATGCAACCGATAGGGCAGTCCGAGTGTTTGAATGCTGGTCTGGTATTAATTAAAACAAAAGGAATGGATCGTCTTGCTGAGAAGCAGAAGCAGTATTGAACATTTTTTGCGGACACAGTAAAAGTTATATAGAAAACCGCATCTGAGGACGACCTTTATGCATAAATATGAACCATAATCTGAAGTGAGGCACTTAACAAGCTTTTTCTTGTTTAATTCCTGGTAAAGTTTAGACTTTGAACATTCCACTAAAAACACGACTGAATTAGATAGGAGTTGCTAATAAATCTTTTGTCACGGGTAAATAGCACAGTGGTTATTATATCGACCACGTCACGTGAAACTATTTAGTACAGATGACTGTCAAAAAGGTTTACAAAGTAATGCAAAATAAACAATTACATTAGTTCCATCACATTTTGTAAACTAATGGTTCTAAGAGACCACTGAGGAAGAATGTGTAGTTAAAAATTTAACATAGTTAGTACTCTTATACGTCACACACAAAGAATTTGAGTCACGTTTCCAAATTATATCTCACTTAGCCATTCCAACTTCGCATTCACAATGTTTCGTCATCTGAGTACATTTTCAATAAATGTAAGAAATAGTAGGACACGTGCAATGATGTCAAATATTCTGTCCAAAAGTAATGATGTCGCAACCGACGCAATTCAAAAATATAAAAGATTCAACTCAAACCTATCCTGTATACGTACTTGTCATGGAGTTAAAATTACCTGGCATCGTTATCTATTTATTATGAAACAGGAGGCACGCCAAGAAAATCTTCATAAATAAAACCAAGAAAACTAAGATTTAAAATACATTTAAGGCTACACTTTAAAAGGCAACAGAGAACGTCAACCGGCTTTTTCGTTAAATAGGAGCTATTTATATTAGGCTAGAGATGACTTGCTTTTATTGCCGAGCCGTTTCAAAAGCAAGCAGGCATTTTACTGAGCATTCCGAAATTATATTGGACGACATCCATTATAGTTGAAAGTAGTGAAAAAAATTGATGGCAATAAAACTATTTGAGTGATTTGTGTAATGTTGTCTATTACAAAATAGTATCGTAACTCAATGTAAAAATGTAATATGCTGTGCATTAGAAAAGCTTTACTGTGCTTATGCCTAAAGACTATTTAGTGGTTGGTAACTATAGTGCCCATTTTAATAAAGCTTTCATTTTGGACGCCTTCCAGTCCTATCATACGCTACGTCCGTTGTCCGTTGCGTCACCGCAGCGAGACTATTAATCATGCGACTGATACAAATAAGTATACAATCAGATGTCATGGCGCATTTAATTCGGGCACGTGGATGCGATGGCCGATAGGGCTAAGCCGATCAGTGCCCGCAGGTTTGTTTGCCCACGTGGCGAGCGACGAAAAAAGGTTTAACCGTATATTATACCAAGGAGATTCTATAAGCGCAGTGCATGTTTTGCTTTCAAACTTACCGAAAAATGTTTAGCAAGTATTGTTTGTTTAATAAAGTAAGTTTTTTGAGAATCGTCAAATGCTGAATCCTTATAATTTTAGTAGTTTTTAATACAAAGAAAGAATATTAGAAGTATTTCGTTTCTATGCATTTCATTCGTTATATATAACCAACAACTCATGACTATTTTGTTTACTTGCTTTATCGTTAATACTATTTCTTATCGATTTTTTTATGACATAATATGATTTATTTGTGGCTAGCAACAAGAGGCGCAGAGGTGCGAAAACCTTTTTTCCCGCACCGCATGAATGTTTTTTGTCCATGACTGTACACAATCAGAGACGGCTACATACCATGTCATCTTTAACATTCGGTTGACAGACTGACACAGAGTAGAGGAATGTTTTGACATTAGGATATGTTAATGAAGCAATGTTCTAATTAAACTATTGTATTGGTATAAACTCATTACTCGCTATAATGGAATGCTACATTAGATTTAATTTAGACACATACTCACTCATTCAATATAAGATACTTGTGAAACACAATATGTAAAGTTTTTTCCGTAGACAGATATCATACGCCGGATAGATAAAGTTTAGGTATTTGTTTCCAAAACCTTTAAGATAATTCCTGATTAAAATAAGTGATTTAGTAAGTAATTATAATGATATTATAATAATATAATAGCCTCTCAGGGATTTGTTAGAGCTTTAGTTCACTTAGTTTAATTTCAATTTCAATTTCAATTTATTTATTGCATTCATATGGTTTTACAAGATGGATAATAATAATAAAATAACAGAGCTCATATGACCCCGGTAGGGCACAGCAATAATGGAAGAGGGACCGATATTTCCGTTTTTTATTCATTTAAATATTCTTTTACGCTATAAAAACATTTTTCTAACAGAAACGATTTTAAAGTTTTTATAAACAAAGAAAGTTTTGTTTCATTTTTTATAATTGAAGGGAGTTTATTAAATATTTTTATTGACATGCAGTATGGACTGTCGCTGTCGACTGTTTTAATTTTGACTGGGGAAGTATTAGTCTGTTTTTTCCAGATCTTATTGGATTTCTTCGAGGAAGTTCGTTTATTAAAAGAACAATAATTTATTTCTTGTAAGATGTGTTACCCTTATTACTTATACATTTTTAAATATTTTTCTGCAAACCTGTGTACACCTTTGTCGAATATTTAGGTACATAATATGCTTTGACCATTTTCCTTATTTGAGCTAAGCGCAAATATTTGGTATACTTTTTAAGTTTAAAAACGTAAATTATTTTAAATTTATTATTTGCCGTAGATTTTGCTTATTACAAACAAACAGATTTAAGTAGCAGTTTTACGAGGATTAGATACAGAGATCATAGTTACATGAAATGATACCCAACCGGATACGCTGAAGCCTTGACTCACAAAGGCGCCAACAATTCATGGGTATCGGTACGCCATGCGCACTGCACCGAGCGAGAATGTATTTTACACACAGGCCATGCTTTAAAATTTTATGGTAACTTGGAATTTATTTAAATCAATACAGATAAACAATAAACCTTTGTTAATTAATGAGAAAACAAACCTAATCCTGTTTTACCCGTTTATGAGACAGCAAAGCAATACTAGATTTAGGGTAGAGACACCTGTGCCTATGTACAAGGGGGGGGGGGGGCTTCATGGACCTCATGGGGTGCCAAGTGCCAGGTTCATGGGGGGGCGCAATGGGTAAGCGTCAAGGTTATGGGATCCTGAAGGCTATGGAGCGCCCTATGTTTTTTTATTTCTACTCAAGCTTATTTAAACTCAGGAAACAATAACCTTTTAGTTAATATACGTTTTGTAATTTCAACAACAGTCCTCATGGAGGATAACATAACATAAGAGTTACATGTCACAGCGATTTTTTACTACTATACTTATTTATCTTACATCTCTAGTTATAATAACATGGCGGGCGCTGAATAAATTCTTGCCTGGGCGCTAAGATAGCCAAATCCGACGCTGCACCAAAGATAAGGAAATTTTATCAGGTATACAGATCACAGCACTTGATAGAAACCAAACAAGAATACCTTTTACAGAAATTAGAATCAACCAAAGATAGTAAAACCAATTAACGTTTATTAAATACTAGTTTCATTCCCAAAGTCGCATCACGGCTATTACTGATTCCAGACAGATCCTGGCAGATTCATCTGACAGCCGTAGAAAATACAAAATTAACAGACTCATGCGTATTGCCTTAATGGATTTACGTGCTTATTGAAGCATCAATCAAAAGTCCACTCACGGCTTAATTGATAGATCCATTTCCAGTCGCCGGCCTGCGCCTGGGCGACCGCGCTGCAGATTAGCGCTGAAAGCCTTTTTGTTCGCCGATCATTGTCTTGAGATTTGGATGGTACTATCGTACAACCTACTTGATTGTTTGAGGATGTTCGCTATCAAATGTAAAACGCCTCTTAATCACTGTTGACCGTCCACAAAGCATTTATAGAATTTACGCGAGCTTTTTGCGTCCGTTGCCAATTATTATTTTATCATGTATAAATACCTACTCAGGTAGTAAGTTGTTAGAATCTTTAAAAATCAAGGAAACGATTATATTGAGTTTTGATTTACTTATTCATATTAGCCGTGTATGAATTGACGGTGTCTTACTTAAGGAGATGTGATTTATAATAATTGTTATTCGCTTAAAGTTAATTTACATCCCAAAATTCTGAAAGCACCTGATTTGTTTGAGTAGAATTTTATATAGATTTTGACTCATTTTGTTAATGTTTTGTTAATTTACTCATAACTCACGCCAGTTAATACTTATAGATATTTTCTTGTAGTTTATCTGCATATTTATTTGTACATTTCATGGAATCGGCCTTGTGCAGGTACACGGCCAGTGTTTATAAACTGCTAATGACTAGTTCAAAAAGTTGTGGTTACGCTAGTTGGACACTTCTCACACCGATCTGTAACGAACCATAATATTTGAACACAAAAATGACAATACTAATTTCACTATTAAGAGCAGGTAAGTACAATAGATAGACTTACTAGTTTTTGCAGAAATTCAACATGAAACAACTCAACTGTCAAATAATTAGTACAATTGTTTGTTAAAAAAATCGTTGCATAATCGTTAATAAAATTGGAAAATGGTCATTTTTTCAGCAATTACTAATTCAAACATAATTCTAAAGACTAAAAAATAAAAATAAAACTAATTTGTCCCGAAAGACTGACCTTTGTGTAATTAAGTCTTTATAAGTAACAGGGATTGTAAAGTTGTTTTAATGAGTCTGAATTAAATATTTTTATTATTGAAATCGGAAGTTTATTAGTATAAAACATTACTTTATGTCAATTGAAAGATACACGTATGGAGACATGTTAGTATTTTTTTTTTATTAATTTCATCATCTATAATACAATATCTTTACACATTGAATACTTTTGACTAATGATTACTTTAATTCTTGATCGTTGCTATCTATCTATCTATCTATCAGCCGAAATACGTCCACTGCTGGACAAAGGCCTCCCCCAAGGATTTCCACACTGACCGGTACGGCTCGCATCCAGCGGCTTCCTGCAACCTTTACCAAGTCGTCAGTCCACCGAGTCGGAGGCCTGCCCACACTGCGTCTTCCGGTGCGCGGTTGCCATTCGAGAACTTTACTGCCCCAACGGCCATCTGATCTACGAGCTATGTGCCCTGCCCACTGCCACTTAAGTCTAGCGATTCTGAGAGCTATGTCGGTAACTTTTGTTCTCCTACGTATCTCCTCATTACTGATTCGATCACGTAGGGAAACACCAAGCATAGCACGCTCCATCGCCCTCTGGGTGACTTTGAGCCTTCTTATGAGGCCCATAGTAAGCGACCATGTCTCGGATCCATATGTCATCACTGGCAACACACACTGGTCAAAGACTTTAGTCTTGAAACACTGCGGTATTTTGGACGTGAAGATATTGCGAAGCTTCCCGAACGCTGCCCAGCCGAGTTGGATTCGACGATTGATCTCTTTCTCGAAGTTGGACCTACCTAATTGGACTGTTTGTCCCAGGTATACATACTCGTCAACAACTTCGAGTGTAGAGTCTCCAACCTTCAGAAGAGTAGGTGTAACACGGACGTTTGACATGATTTTCGTCTTATCCATGTTCATTTTAAGACCTACTTGTTGGGAGACTCTATTGAGTCCTTCGAGCATTGCGCCTAGGTCTTCCAAGGTCTCAGCCATGATCACGATATCGTCAGCAAATCGAAGGTGAGTGATGTACTCGCCATTGATGTTAATGCCGAGTCCTCTCCAGTCTTCCAGTGCAGCGGTGAACAGTTTCGGAGATATAACGTCTCCCTGTCTCACCCCTGCTGTTGCTAATCTAAGCTAATTTAAAGAAAAGGTTTAATAGTAGTGTTTTCAACGCGCACCGGTACTAATGCAACGTCGAAATTTGATATGATCTTCGTGTTGTACGGAAAGTTGTTTTTTTAAGAAATTAGTATGTTTTAAAAAAAGACTGTTAATGAGTCACACTTACCGTTTTCGTTCTCGGGAGTGGTCTTTTTAGACCTTTTATATTCATATCAAGACCTACGGCAAAGCACCATCAAGGTCATTGAGCATTGCGTTATGGTCATCGTTAGTCTGTGCACTGTAGTAGTAGACGGTATATAAAAGTTGAGTAAGTAATTATTCAACATTAATTCCCAGTCTTTTCTAGCTCAGTATTCATTTATCCAATATTTTATTCGTCACGGTGTAACAGCCAACCGCCTAGCTTGTGCTTTGCTATTCGTTCTCACGAGTGTAGATCGTCATAAATTATCAGGATCCAATAACAGTGACTACATTAAATCAGGTTCCGGTACGCGGAACACTGAGTCATATTGTTTAATATATTATTGAAGGCCCATTTAAACTGGTGCGTCCGTATATAGTAGATGCAGTTTCAATGTAGCTTACATTAAATGCAAAAGAAACATACTCGTCTAGGAAAATATGTGGTATTGTTACTGTGAAAATTTTTGATTTTCATTTTTCTACTACATATTATTGAAAACTACCAATCATTATCTCAACAGTTATTTAATTTAGTTATAATAAACACATAAAAGTAGCAAAACACCCAGGTAAATATTTTTTGTTTTTACATTAGTCAACGATTTAAGCTTATTTGGCTAAAAGTTAACTAATAAAAACAGATGCATGTTATTTCAAGCTTTTTATTCTTTAATCTAGTTCCTGGTTAAATTAAAACCTCAGTTGCGCAAGAGTTTACAAATGGCCAATCTCCTAGCACAATAGCTGTCTCGCACAATGTGTAGCAAGGAAAATCATTTACTAGAATGATTTCGTTGGTTGCTTCCTTGTAGCATCACAGCTTTTCAAGGCTGTACAGTAATGTGTGTGCCTAAAGTTATTTGAATTAGACGCACTTTGCTGTGTTGACTACATTTTTTCTGTTTTACAGTGTAAATCGTACACTGAGCCAATAATTAGCAAATACATAGGTATGACGTATTAAATTAGAATAAATTATACAACTATTAAACAATAAAAACGATTGTTTAAGGCCTGTCTGCCTGCAGAATACAGCAGTGTTAAAAGATGTACGTAATACATGCAAAACATGCAGTACACAGCTTGGAAATCAATAAAATATAAAATAAATATTAAAACAAAAGATTTATTTCAATTACAGCAAATGAGCGTGAAAAACAATTATAATCCAATTGGCGGTACATCGGCGCCGGTGGTAAATCCAGCGCGGGCGCACACAATGTTCATTAACTGACAGCTAATTTTAATCTTCAATTACATTTAGGCTTCTGACAGAGTTAACTGAAAATAATGAGTGGAACATTCTTTATTGTTTTAATGGCCCAACAAAGGATCAAGAATTTTATGAATTCGGTGGCTTAAAAGAAAATCCAAACATTCCTAAAAAAATGTATATCATACATGGATGTGGTTGGAGGATGTAAAATAGCTGTAGGATACAATAACTGAGTTCTACTCATAAAGTTCTACTAATGAAACTGAACCACTTTGGCACCTAGTATTTACTGAAATCGCACAAAATCTTTTTATACAAATTAATTAGGACTTAATGTTTTTCGTTCCTTCCTTCTTGGCGGGCGTCATCAATCCTACGATCACCTTATAGGGCAGCAACTTTAGTATAAAACATCGTTGCCACACTGAAAATAAATATTTTACGTATAACTGTAAAATTAATTTTCATTCATATTAAAAAAATAGAAGGAAGTCCCAAAACAATAACATCGTTTCATAGTAAAAGCCGACCAGGTACCGTGTGAACAACGAACCTGATCAGGAAACCATTACATTAGATGACTAATGATCGCGTTCGACAATTTGAGAACCGCCGGCTGTCTGCAATGGCTGGCTATTAGCGGGCAATTAGCCTTGACCTGTCATACATTGATTTGTGTTTGTTTTTGTGTTCGCCCACAAAAGGTCCGCCTCACACCCAGAAACATTACTACCGTACACAGCGTTCTTTAACACAACTCCGCACATGAACATTGTATGTAGGCTTAAAAGTTGTAAAAGCATATACTGCCAGTAAAAGTACGGTTCCTTTTAGGATGCGTCGGATAGAAAAATATACAGAATTAAGAAATGCCATCGAACATCATCTGAAATCATAAAAAAATCTATATACATAATAATATTTTTAGAGACAAATATAAATAAATAGTCCGGGAAAACTCATACACGGTCATTTGGCCTCAACGGCCACGAACTGGGAATCCCTTTATTATGGAAACCAAATTCTGATGCACGTACATATGTTAAATTCATACAAAATACAGATAATACACCTAGACAAATGATAAAATAAATCTGCTCATCACGGAAATGTTTGCCTTGGGTGAGAATCGAGCCTACGCTCCTCGGATCCGTAGTCAGGAGCGCTAACCACTGAGCCATCAAATCAGTGAACTAAAAAACAAACACAACTTGCATTTTATTACTTCTTATAAATTGCATGTTTACAACCACTCACATTTATTAGTACATGCTAAATGCTCGTAGGTAAGTTTAGAAATAGCCCAATTTTATTGTTTTACTAGCCACCTACTACTATAGTACGCAACTAAGAAATAGGTATTTCTCAGTGTGGTAAGAGGACAAAGTGTTAGTAAATTCAGTACCTTAAGCAGCTGAGGCTGTTCTTTTAACTAACGTGGAACCGATAGTGTATTGCATTTAAAAAAAATCTCATCTCACTAATATTATAAATGTGAAAGTATGGATGTTTGTTTGTTTGTTTGTTCAGCTTTCACGCCGAAAATACTGAAAGGATTTTGATGAAATTTGGTAAAGCACTCGGCTAACACATAGGATACTTTTAATCCCGGAAAACTTAAGGGTTCCCGGAGGAATGCTTAAAATCCCAAAATTTCCACTTCTTTTCTAGATGGCGCCACCAAAACGTTTTCTTTCTCTCTGGACAAAATTCTGAAGTCCACGCAGACGAAGTCGCTTCCTATTAAAATTTGTGTTCCTATTAAAAATCAAACATTCGGCCAAAACTCGGTCAATATTGAAAAATTATTTACAGTACATACAAAATAAAATTGAATAAGGTCATTGTGATCGATCGGAAAATGCGAGTACGGTCAAATCGGCACGGATATAGGCTCATTGATCAGTTTGGGAAAATATCTACGTGTACTTCTTACATTTACTAAGTAATTTTCTGTAAGAAACGATGAACTGAACTGAACTGAGTAAGGTTCTACCTGTACCTAGTTAGAGGTCGACGTCGGTCGGTGGAAGCGATGCACCCGGGACACAATAGTGGCCTCATTAGCACACCATTCGCATGCACTAATTATTGTGACACGAGCGGACTCACAATAACGCGGGAGCGCGAGCGACTTGGCTGCCGATATGTCACAAACATGCGCATAGGCATATGACATATACGGAGCACTTAAATGCCTAAGTAAAGCGTTTAGAGGTTCCTGTACATGCTGAAAACCTTGTCTGTAAATTTTTAAGGAACTAACCGGATATTTGAATTTTTTTATACCTGTAATCGGATAAACTTTATTGGTACCGTGATGTTTTTGTAAAACTGAACTGAAATCGATGATTAATAGCTAGTAGAAATAAGTTTTCAGTATTTTACGCAAAAACGAGTGATGTTAATCGAATTCATTCCATATGACAAATCTTGTTTCGAAGAAAATCCTTGCGGTAACGTCTTAAGTTCTATAGTCTATTTCAAATATAAGTAAGAAAACTTGAAATTGCTCTTATATTTAAAAAAATATCGCAAAACTACGAATCAGTTTTTGATTTTCTGATGATTCATATTTTTGCTGCGATCTCTTAATTGGATTAAATTTCTTTGCTTTTACCTTAATAAGTTATCAGAGATTATGAGGTTTTGTGTTTGTAATATTCATGAATGAAATACTTTACTGTTTTATTGTATAGAATTTAGTTTTAGGGGTTTGCCTCAATGTTCATTATTGTCTCTTTTGTTTCTGTGCAAATATTATTAAAGTGTGCAGTATTTGTGCAGTGTTTATGAATGTAAAGAATATATGTTGTGGCTGTTTGTGGTATCCAAGCTCCCAAGCGGTTGGACCGATTTGAATGCGGTTGCGATATTTTAAAGTCACATTGTCACAAGTTTCAGTACGGCGATTCGTAGCAATGTTTGATGAATATAGTTTTTTAGGATATTTCTGCTTTTACCGTCGGTTGGTAATATTAAGATAAGGTAAGACAAATAATTTATTACGTTGTAAAAGGTAAATAATTAGCATAGGTTTCTAAAAATTATACAAAGTATACGTACAAATTAATGGGTGCCAGAACTAGGATAAACCTGTATCTCAGGCAATCAAATTCTTATTACTTATGAGCATAATGCAAAAATATCTTAATAATTATTATTAGTTCTGAATAGTCTAAATATTATATGTTATAACAATTTGCTGTGGTAAACTGTTTGTATTAACAATACTACTGTGTTTACTGTTTATGTATATTGTTTTTAACAATCATTTTTGCTCTCTTTTTTCGTATGTCAAAGTTCAACTACACTTGAAGCCCTAACGAGGAGGCTGGTCGTTACCCACCCGCATTGTTAGAAATTTGTGTCTACATACCGGCGTGTGATATGACTATGAGCGAAATTGCCGCCTTGGGCCGCGTTTAGCGCACTTTCCGCGAGCGCAGAGCCGGCCGAAAGGCTATCATAATCAACTCGTTACTTGCTGCGTTGTACGTATGTGAAAGAAAATATACCTCAGTTTCGACCTGATAGGTATTTGATTACATTTAGACACGATATTGAGCCAAATGAAAAGATTAATTTCCGTCAAGAAAAGCATTTATATGATTTTCAGTGAGTCAACTTTATGTCGCAACTTTAGTTACGCATTCTTTGTTTTCTAAAGTCAGGAAGTACAGAGTGCAAAGATAAATCTATTGAGATTTAGCAGCGGACGTAGCAGGATAACCTAAACATGCAGTAGTAATAAAGCTTTCGGTCTAGTAACATGGTATTACAGTTTATAGAGCGCGCCGGGAGAAAGATAGAGGAATGCCCCATACGTAGTAATGCGAGGCGCATGTATTGCATACAGCCAATACGTTGTTGCGGTTTCTATGCATAGTCCTCGGGCGGCGGCGTATGTCAAAAGAGATTGGCTTACAGCGGGTATTGTCTGTGGTCCCTAGTTTTTCTGAAATTTGTTTGCACCATAGTCAAACGTGCGTAACTCATTTTGTAAACTTAAATAAGAAACCCTTCTTTCGTATATTATTATTAAAATGCTATACTTTAAATAAAACATTCACATATTTCTATTTTACATGGACCACACTGGCCCTGTATATTGGAAAATTGTCTAAATTATTGACTGCTTTTATAACGGCTTGCACCGTGGGAAAACAGAAGAATTTTCACGTGCTTAGACTATTATAATTTCACAGTCTAACGAAGTTGCTTAGTTTGAATTCTGAATGAATATCAGTATGTAGGCACACTATATTTTTCTTAGTAATTTTCCATTCCAATCGATGTCCTATTTCATCTTTGCATCCACAAGTTACGTACCCAAAGTAATAATATTGTGCTAGTTGGTATCTCGATGTGTGGTTTGTTTATATGCCATTGTTCGTGTGATAATCTGTTAATGCTGTACACCCCACTCGTTCCTCGTGGTACATACAACCTCTTATGAAGCAATGAAGTCATTGATTTTTTTATAGACGAATAAATATTCAATGATGAAGCTGTAAAATATAACTATTCGACTATTAAACTTTGTTTTATAGATTTGAAATAAAAATAGACTGATAGAAAAAAATAATTTATAACTTAGATAATATTTTAGTGTAAATCGCGCCAAATGACCTCGGCTACAATAACCAGCATTTGAAAGATATTTAACATTAAATATTTTACAAACAACATTAGAATCTGCAACTGCAATCAAAGTTGCCTATAAATGATAAACTCAGGCATAAAAAAAGATATGTATGTTATTTAAAAAATATATGTAGAATATGCTTTGTTATGTCAGTCATACCTACTTATCATAACAATTAGTTTCTGGGGAACACTAAAAAGTGTGAACACCCCTTTACAAAAAAGCTATGCATGGGTTTCCCACGTTGGAAAGTGACGGCGACGTTTTGCAGTTCAATTCTACCGTGTGATTTTCAAACGGCAATTCTTACAATATTCAAAATCTGGCAAGTTAAAGTAAATTAATCTTTGTTTTAATATTATCCTTTATTTTTTCACGATTAAATGTTTTAAATTGAATTTAGAAAATTCCATATTACTTTGAGCTCGAAATAGAATAAAAACAGGAAAAAAATTACGTAAGTAAATTTTGTATACAGAAAATAGACTTGCAAACTAATTGACAAATTGGCCCATGTGGAGAATGTTATTGCCCATATTGTACACGTTCCTTGAAGAAAGTTATTTTCATGAAAAAAATTCGATGAATAACATGACATGACAATGAAAAACACCCTTGCGTCGCATGCTTATCGCAATAACCACACGCGAACAACACTTATCAACACAAGGAGTTTTGATCTTTTTCCCACATAAAATCTCCGTGGATCCTCGACTTAAAACCTTTATTCATATAGTACTTTGTATGGTATAGCACTTTATTGGCTGTATGAGTAGCATGAAATTACAGTAGTCAGCCACTTATTGGCAGACCTTTTATAAACGCACTTTTTATAAAAGATAATTGTTTGATCCTGGTAAAAAAGATATTACAATTTTTTTATGGCAGAATTTCTTAATGACACAACACAATCCTCATCATCAGCCAAAAGACGTCCACTGCTGGACATATGCCCAAGGATTTCCACACCGACCGGTCCTGTGCGGCTCGCATCCAGCGGCTTCCCGTAACCTTCACCAGGTCGTCGGTCCACCGAGTCGGAGGCCTGCCCACGCTGCATCTTCCGGTGCGCAGTCGCCAATCGAGAACTTTACTGCCCCAACGGCCATCTGTTCTACGAGCTATGTGCCCTGCCCACTGCCACTTAAGTTTAGCGATTCTGAGAGCTATGTCAGTAACTTTAGTTCTCCTACGTATCTCCTCATTTCTGATTCGATCATGTAGGGTAACACCAAGCATAGCACGTTCCATCGCCGATTGGGTGACTTTGAGCCTTCTTACTCATAAGAAGGCTCAAAGTCAAGTCAAGCCAAGTCTATGGCCTCAGCCCATAGTAAGCGACCATGTCTCGTATCCGTATGTCATCACTGGCAACACACACTGGTCATAGACTTTAGTCTTGAGACACTGCGGTATTTTGGACGTGAAGATATTGCGAAGTTTCCCGAACGCTGCCCAGCGGAGTTGGATTCGACGATTGATCTCTTTCTCGAAGTTGGACCTACCTAACTGAACTGTTTGTCCCAGGTATATACATATATTCATCAACAACTTCGAGTGTTTAGTCTCCAACCTTCAGAAGAGTGGATGTAACACGGACGTTTGACATGATTTTTGTCTTATCCATGTTCATTTATCATGTACAAAACTGACTTGTAACAAAATGTTATCAATAAAAGATTATTATTATTATTTTAAGACCCACTTGTTGGGAGGCTCTACTGAGTCCTTCGAGCATTGTGCCTAGGTTCTCGAAGGTCTCAGCCATGATCACGATATCGTCAGCAAATCGAAGGTGAGTGATGTACTCGCTATTGATGTTAATGCCGAGTCCTCTTCAGTCCAGAAGCTTGAAAACATCTTTCACTGCAGCGGTGAACAGTTTCGGAGATACGATATAACGTTTCCCTGTCTCACCCCACGCTGCAGCCGGATAGGTTTCGAATTCTCATCCTGGAGGTGGACCGACATAGTGGCGTTTTCATACAAACACTTCAACACTTCGATGTATCGATAATCGATTTGGCACCGTTGGAGAGATTGCAACACAGCCCAGGTCTCGATCGAATCAAAGGCTTTTTCATAGTCCACAAACGCCAAACATAGTGGTCGATTATACTCTTCGGTCTTTTGTATAATCTGCCACAGCGTATGTATGGAGTCTATAGTACTGAAACCTTTTCGGAAACCGGCTTGTTCGGGAGGCTGGAATTCGTCAAACCTGCATGCGAGACGATTCGTAATGACTCTCGAAAACAGCTTATAGACATGGCTCAGGAGTGAGATGGGTCTGTTATTCTTCAGCAGAGTCTTTTTACCCTTTTTGAAGAAAAGCACCACCACACTTCTGTGCCATGCTGTAGGCGTTTGTCCCTCGATCATGACGGAATTAAATAGCTTCTGAAGAGCTAAAAGTACCGGTTCTACACCTGCTTTCAGAAGCTCAGCCGTAATTCCGTCATCACCCGGTGCCTTGTTGTTCTTAAGCTGTTGGAGAGCCATTCTAATCTCGCACAGGCTGACATCTGGGATATCTTCGGTATAGTGTCGGGTCAATCCGGCTCTCGGGTCTTCAGCCGTATTACTGAAAGGTAAGCGTGTTGAATTGTTCCAGAATTGTGTAGAAAAATTAAAAAGTAAGCCGTCAAATTTAAAATTTTAAGTACTAAATCCCGTAGTTAAGTACCTCAAGCCAGCGAGAACAAGGAAGTAATTCTACTTCAAAATCTAGTTATATAGACATTTCTTGTAAATATCGTTGATCATCAGCACCATAGCAAAAGGGCATGTTGTATTGCACAATAGTACAACATATCATATCAGCGAAAATAACAAGGACCGTGTAATATTTAGATGGACAGCTTATGGCTGGCGGGTCATAGGTTCATGTACAGTTAGCACTAGAAACATCTATCCAGTACAGTGACAGTGACTATTTGACAACATATATACAAACAATTAACACAATAAAAATATAGTTTTGACTCCTGGTTTTAGATTTTTTGACAATATTAGAAAACAACACCAATCAATCAATAATAAAATACATGATACTTTTACCATTAGTTGTTATTAGTCCATTAGCTACACATCAAGAGGTTGCGGTTTCGATTCCCGGTAGGGTTGACTTTGTCAGACTGTTTGGTTAGCGGCAGGGCATTTTCAGAGCCCGCGTTGCTAGCTACCACCATCTTATCTATCTTGCTTGTTTATAGCATTGGTGCGTTCCGGCGTGAATATAAGATAGCTAGTTCTACATTTGTGATTATTTGAAAAAAAAACGTGATTGTTTTTATTTTATTATTCTCCTATTCTACATAAAACAGTCATAAAAATAGGAGTAAAAATATAAGATGTTGTAAATTATAGTAAATATAAACACAACTGTATATAAATAACTGTCAGCATCTTCATTCATACGTACCTAGAAACTTATTTAATATTCAACTACGTACCATTAAAGCCTGTTTTAAATCGCACAGTTATCGCTATGCTGACTATACGCTTTGTACTGAGCTATTAAGTGGATAACGATAATTTGTTGAAGCTTTATAATTGTGTTTAGACTTAATGAGTAAACAACAAATGCTTAAATATATGTTTACCTGCTTTATGAGTAGTGTCTTGGTGTGTTCTGTGGTGGCTTGAGGATAATTGAAGGTAGAGTTACAAGTTCGCCATAAATTCCTTAAGAATGCATGTACAATATATGTAGTGTCAAGACTGTAGTGTATTTATATAAAAAAATATATAAAAAAATATTTAGTTTTTATTTATAATCAACTTCTATTAAACATAAACTAAAATTTACTGAAGTACTCGTAAACCTGCCATCAAATAAAAAAACCGCATTAAAATCGGTCCACCAGTTGGAAACCTATCCTACACACAGATACTTGTGGCTTCAGACTTATAACACTCTTATTTCGCTTTAGGGGTAAAAAATTGTTGCAGTTGTGATGATTATAAATAAGTCATACATAACTATAAAAGGCTCCACAAAACCTCTGGCACAGGGCGTTCAAAAGCAAAGGCCAGCTGCTGTTCACAAAGATAATGACTACGTTATGCTAAGAATGCCAAGTATCATTAAATAAATTTTATTACAATAAAATGTTACACATACTCTCAAAATGTTGTACAAACTTGACATAGTAAATTAACGGCAGATTCTGTAAATATCCAATAATTAAGCTTTTTGAGTAATTAATTACATCTAAACAGAAGAGACAAATTACTTGTGAACCACAGTTCACGGCTAGCCGAATTTATTTGACATGAGTAATAGATGTTTATTTTGTGAAATTAAATTATTTATTGCTGTTTTTAATCTTTGTATATTTAAATTTTACCCACTCATGTCAAACAACCGCCTAGCGACGCAATTTCATTGTAAGTGGGCCTATTTTGGTACCTATAATCCAACGTGGCGGTTAGGCCCCTTTCGCTCTAGGTCGAAAATGTGGACTTTTATATGTACCTCATTCTTATGGCTCTCAATTTTCTCCTACAGACTGGGGTATTACCAGAACACGTAACTTACGTTTAATTATTTTTAATTATTAATTATGTTGAATTATTATCTGTTATTGTCTTATTGTCATTAATGTTTACTTTTAATAAGTGGATGTTGTTATCCTTAATAAAATAAAACTCAATCATAAAAATATAAAAAAAAATCTATCCAACATATTTTTTTTAATTAAATTATTTATGCATAGTCTGTACCTTGTGGATAGGACGGGTAAATAAATGTACACGATAAGAGAAAGATTAAATTATTCTTAAAAAATATAACAAAGTTGCAGTACAGTGCCCTAACAGGATTCAACATTATGAAAGATCCTATGTAAACAGTTTTATGGGTTACCTATAACCTAATAAAAATAAAGATAAATGATATAAAATTAAGGTTGACCCAAGGAAAAAAGATGGTCCATGAAACATACAACAGTAGGTACCTACCTCATCACTGCCTCTCTCTGCGTTTCGTTAAAGGTCAAATTGAAAATCAAAATTATTTTATGAATACGAATTTCAAATACCACTTACATTGAAATATTTATTGGCCAATTTGATATAATGGCCTCAATGACGTCACCCTGCTGAATATAAACGACAAGGAAACAAAAGCGAGACCAATTTTATTGGTATAATAATTCAATTAAACTTACGGGCAATATAATGCTCTAAAATTACTGCAAATTTCATGGTCACCACGAGTGTTAAATTCTCAGAAGACTTCAGTGGTACGAACCTCTGCTTTTTGCTTTTGTTAATAGAGCATTTTTTCAACATCTCCTATTTTCTACTTCCTTTCAGAGATAACGTTTTATTTAGCTTTTCTCCGCATATAAGTATCCTTCCTTTATTTTCTTCTCTTAGGGTTTCCTTCTAATAGGGTAGTGGATTCGTAGTCGTATGACTCACTTTTTACTTTTTCATAACTTAGTACAGTCATTTCAACACTCACTACGAAATATTTATGAATAAAAAAAGCACATACTATGAATTTCAAAGCTAGTTCGTTTTTCTACTATTTCACAAAATAGCTACCGATTTAATGCAAAATTTTTCATATTTAGAACTATGGTTGGTGCAGTGGAACTATCATTTTTGCAGTCAAAATGAATTATATTTTTTGCCATTACTTGCATGATGTAACAACAAAATGGTTTTCCCTGTAGGTTCGACCAAGGCAAGTCGACGAAAGGCGCCAGCAAGCTGAGGCGAGACCTGATCAACGCAGAGATCGCCAACCTCCGCGACCTGTTGCCGCTGCCGCCGTCCACCCGGCAGCGCCTCTCGCAGCTGCAGCTCATGGCGCTGGTCTGCGTCTACGTGCGCAAGTCCAACTACTTCCAACAAGGTCAGTGGCAGCTGTTTACAGACACTTATATCTTGTATTTCTTGACCAACGTATACCTTAACTTCCTGCACAAATTGCTGCAGCTCTCATTAATTCGGCTATACTCGTAAATACTGTAATAGTGAAAGTCCGTTTCCAGTAGGGCCAGCGACATTTATGAGTACCTATATCTGATCAGGAAAGTATCGAATGTAATCAAACGTCATGTTTAGCCTTACAGAACCGTAGCAGGATTTTTTTAATTGTTCTCTTCAACAATAACGTTTACTAACACAACCTACTGCTTATTTATTAATTCTATTTATATTATAACTTATAGCCACCTTATTGCGAGGTTCCATTAAGCAGTCTCTCTAAAACCTCCTGCCACTCGGCACTCGCTAACTATCTGTGCGGATTATTCTCTAACATGCGTGCAGAATCGCGGGACTGCCTTGTCAGTCGCCTGGCGAGTGTACCTGCCGAGAGGAAGCCACCAGGTTAAATAGGACGGGCATGAGATTATTAGATGGGCCACTACGGAAAACGCAATGCGAAAATTCATATTTCAAATCATTCGCTCGTGGTATTAAATACTTAGGTGAAATATCTTTTCTGTATTATAAAAATTAAAAAATGGTCAAGTCCAATCCGAACTTGGCCTCCGTGTGTGGAGTACAGTGCTTTGCCCCTGCATTTAGTATGATATGGGTTTTTACTACAAAATGTTAGTATATTTAACCAAGTAACTATAAATTCTAATTAAAAAGGTTTCAAAAATGTTAAATATTTTTTTTTATAAGGGACAAATCACACACGGTCATCTGACCCCAAACTAGGATTCCCTGTATCTTGGGAACCAGAGACTAATATACATACACATATACTTTTTAAATACATACATATATGGATATAATACACCCAGACTCAGCCACGAACCCACGACTCTTGGATCAGAGGTCAGGATCGCTAACCACTTAGCCACCGAGTTAGTCGGTGTTTTCAACTGAAACACTAAGTGATAAAATACAACTAGCATAATAATTATTTTAAGTATCTCGTCGATACCAACAAACCATATGAAACCTTTTTGGGTAAAAACAGTCATCATCATCATCAGCCTACATTAGTTCACTGTTGGACATAGGCTTCCCCAAGGCACGCACTTATACCTATCCACTTATCCAGCTGATACCAGCAACCTTGCGCAGATCATCGCTCCACCTAGCCGGGGGGCGTCTCACGCTACGTTTGCCCAAACACGGTCTCCACTGTAGCACTCTGTTTTTCCACCGGTTGTCAGTTCTTCGACATACATGTCCGACCCATTGCCACTTCAGTGTGCTAATTCTCTGAGCAATGTTGGTTACTTTGGTTCTAAAACCAATAGAATAATATAAACGCTTACAGACGTTTAATAAGATTTGACAGGCCTACTAAACGCAGAAGTATTTCTTGTTTCATAAAGACATCGACATAATATTAAAAAGCCTAAGACGTCAAATTGTTTTAGAGCAATATATTGCTAAAAGTACGGTTTATAAAAATAATAATAATAATAATAATAATAATAATATAATATCTGGGACAAATCACACACGGTCATCTGGCCCCAAACTAGGATTCCCTGTATCTTGGGAACCAGAGACTGATATACATACACATATATATTTTTTAAATACATACATATATAGATATAATACACCCAGACTCAGAGCAAACAATTCTGCTCATCACAGAAAAGTTTGCCCTGTGTGGGGATCGAACCCACGACTCTCGGATAAGAGGTCAGGATCGCTAACCACTTAGCCACCGAGTCAGTCACTACTATAATGTAAGATAACTAAACTTCAGATGAATTAACCTTCCGAATTTCTAGTAGTTCTGTTAGTATTTATGTTATGTTGGTATATGAAGATGGTTAGTATATGAAGATTGTTATTTCTTCGTAAAAGTGCCGGACAATCTAAAGTACTTAGGATACCAAGCGCTTATTTCTTTCTAATAAGTATCATTGATTGATATCACGTAGTATACTGATAGAGGTCAATGTTTAGCATATGTTATTACATGCCCAATAATTTACCTTAGGTGTTACTTGAAGGCCGGATTCGAACATGAACCGTCGATGCACTCACGCAAACACCAAAATCCAGCCTTGAGAAGAATTCGCCACACAAAAATCAATAATTACGTAACAAAATCGATGTTCTCACGGTTTGAACAACAGTTACTTCGACGACGACGCTACTGTGAAAGGAATAAAAAACAATAGTTTCGGTTTTGATAGGAAAATTAGGGAAAATTAGCGAGCGTTCGGTTGGGCTACCGACTGATGGTTATTGGCCTTAATGGTGCCTGCAGGGAGTACGGCGGCGCAATGTCACGCCCGCGCCGCCGCGCACGCCACCGTCCCAGGCCCAGGGTTCACATGGATCAACAAACTGGTATTGACGTTTTGGAGGAATCCTCCCGAATAATAAACGAATGTTTGTGAAAACATCTATATTATGATAATGTCATGTTTGTTTGTATTCGTATAAAAATCAAATTGTATTCTAGCAACAAAATGTATTAATAGTAAAAAGTTCCAGAGTAGGAAGTTTAATGATTTCGTAATTTCGATTATTATTTTACGCAATAAGATCATATAAAAAACTAAAATGCTGAAAGGCATACAATCTTGTTTATATTGGTATTTTTGTGTTTATTTTTTTTTATTAAAAAAGCATGATAGAGTGCGATCTATATGCTTAAATATGTTAACAATATCGATTTTTATCTATTTCTTTTATCGATATTTTTGGTTTCCTTCTGTAGTTTATTTTTATTTTCATCAACATCCAAAATATTTCGTTGGCAAAGGCTTGATGGCATCTTTAGTTGTTACATTTGATGTTAGCGCTTTAAGTTTTTCTATTTTATATTTGAAACTTTCTGCAGCGATAAAGCTGCAAGCAAGGGTGCAAAGACGTCGACTTTCGTCATTGGTGCTCATTGTGTTGGTTAATCACAGGTTGATGTGAGGTCTAATTTTTGGGCTTCTTTCTACCTTAGTTTATAGTGACATGATTCTAAAGTGATTTTGGTTAGTCTTTTATTTTTTTCCTATCTCAATTTGTACTGTGGTGATTTACATTTGTACTTACATCATTCATCATCATCAATTCATTAAATAAAATTAATTTTATCCAACTCTGCCGTGCAGTCAGTTCTAACCATGCCAATACTAATTTTAGGCTGAGCGGTGACCGGTGTGGGCTACTAGATAAGTTATGAGGGTTGGCTGCAAAAAGTAGAATTTTATAACTTTAAACCTTGTTAAACGAAGCTGTCAAGTGCACTCATTTTTCGTGGAACATGTTCTCATGCATTTCCTACTAAACCTAACGTTCATCGAATTCACAACATAAGTAAGACACAAGCGCCATGATGCATGTCCAATATTCTAACGTCATCAATACAACAAAGAAAATATTTTCCTTTGACTATAGCCTTTTTTGTATATCCATTGGATAAGACAACTACTATTCCCTCTTCCAATCTTATTACTCATAATCATCCTTATGGCTTCAAACTTAAAATGACCTAGAGGTCTGAAACGAGACCTTTGAAAGAGGTAAAAGCAAGAAGTAGCCTGCAAAGTAGTGGTCTGTCGATAAACGTCCGATTATGTGCCGACCGTGGGAACCGCTCCTTGCATATGATCAGCCACTCGCTCAAAGATAGCTTTAGAGCCTCCAATTGTTCCTCGGGTTGCTTTATTGGAGAAGTTAAGAGAACTTGTCACGTTTCAGCTACTGACAGATTAAGTGAACTGTTGATCGGAAAATGTAGTTGTTTGAATTCGAAAAAAGTTTGAACAGGATGGCATGTTTACTTTTTTATGTAGTTACTTATTTATCGTAAAAAAATATGAAAAAGGGATGCTTATTGGTCTTAACTTTATCATTAATAATGAATAGCCTCACTACGTTTAATTAAATTTTCGTTTTAGTTCCGCCCCTGGATCTCATTGCACCCGTCCGACAAGGCTCACAATCCCCAATGTTATCGGTCTAAATGCTGAAATTACAGCATTGAGGAGGCGGAATTAGCGGGCACGCACAGCCTTATGGCTCGGAATTTTCTCAACAATTTTTGCATACCTCCATGGGAACTACATGGGAACTTAGGGACGTATGCTCCAAGCCTCTTTCTCCAGCCTAATTAACTCGTAAGTGGCGCATTGGTAATGTGTACGTTGCATCGATACTTTTGAGGGCTGCATTTCTCGTACGATGAACGCGAGAGTTGTATTGTATAATTGGTGAATGATTTAAGAAGCTTATTTTTCAACATAAGCTTGAATGTTGAGGTTTTATTGAATCCAATGAAACACGCTAAGAATAGGGTATCTGAAAAATATTATTCACTAAATAGCATTTGTCCTAGAATAGCGAAAAATATTATTCGACTTATATTTTAGTACATTTTTAATTTTATATTCATTGCAATCAGAAAATAAGTTCGTCAAAGACTGTGACGTCACAAGCCAGTAACACGAACAATTTCAGAACAAAATGTAGTTTTTGGCATTTGATAAAAAGTCACTCAAATGACTAGTAGTCAAATACCATATTTGTGGTTATAGCACGGGAAACACTTAAGTAACCGGAATTCAATATAGTCTTATGTCCTTCTCCGTATCACAAGTTACAAATTGTAGATTACATACCAATTTCGTTAAGATTGGTTGAGACATTGCGGTGTCCAGAGGGAACTGACAAACAAAGGAATAAACACATATTCACATTTTTAATATTATCGTAGTTAGAATTAACTTTTAACATTCCGGAAATAGACTGTCACTGAAACGAGGAGGTAATCAACTTGACATGGGATCTCTAAAAAGTATAGTAAGTTGCGGTAATAACCATTCATTCTGTATATTATTTATTGTTGCTACCATAGTTTCTTAATAACGAAACTAGAAAACACTTAGGAATATTGCGATACAAGTTTCAGGTTTAAATAAATTTATGTTTATTTAAATGTATGATCTAATCGCTCTAAACTCGACTACATATGGATGTTAGTATAATAGAGTTAGTAATACATCAGCCGGTGTACCAACCAACCAACGTTAATCCAATTAGCTCCTCGGTGCTATTGCTATGTCACATTACCATGCATTTGAATTTTAAAGCAGGCAGAAAATAACTTCAGCAAGTGGCGACAGCGTGTCAGGTGCAGATAGGCGCCTATATTACACTTACAATAATAATATACGTATATATTATGCAAAATATTTTCAATAATCACCCGGTGTGTCAGCGATAAATCTCAATACCTTGAATATAAATTGAGAATTTCAGTTAACGATACAGATTTAAGGTTCGGTAAGCTTTCAGCTACCATTATTTAGATTAACCTTTTTAGGGGTTCATACACAAAGGTCAAAACGGAAATCTATTATTGCTATCATACTGCTGTCCATCACGGGTCCCTAGCTTATAAATGGAATACTTTACACACATGAAGTGTGGTACAAACGTAGCAAGAAAATTGGTACAGTCTAGTTTGAGTCTTTTCCAAAAACTAACTTAGTCGATGTAGTAACATGGAACTTGTTTATATTATGTACGATATGCAGTTTTTACACAAGAAAAAATTAAATAATCCTTAATAAGCACCAAAACTAACAAGTGGTATTTTTTTTTAATTTATTATGTACACATTCCTAAAAGAGCCTGGCCAAATCACACCTGGCCGGTTTTATTTTCATTTCGTTAGAACAATCGAATAACCTAACAAAATTGCACCAGATGGCGCTAGCATTTGCAATATACGTAGCAGATAAATCGAACAGGCTGCAATGAGCTTTCCGAGCTTACAGATGGTGCGCAAATCTGCGCGAGCGCATAGCACAGGGCCGGCGCGGTGGGTCAAGGCCCAGCTGATAGCCAAGCCTATTTATTTATACCGGCCTGTAGTTACTATACTATGCACACTTCTAATCGAGATTTATTGCTCGCCTCGCGAATCATACTCAACGTGTGTAATTCACAATTGAATATCCCGAGATAAAGGCTAAAGGTATAAGTATCTGTTATTGTGTTTCTTGTTACTACATCCACAACAATGTTTTAGTAAGATACAATTTATTAGTAAGTTTGGTAATCCAAAGAAGATTAAAAGTGACTTGTAAATAACGATATAAGTACGAGTACTTGCTTTTATTTTATAATCTCACAGTACTTGTTAAGATATAATTTTCTATGCGAAGTTCTAAGTCTAAGTAATATCTAAATAAATGACTAAACCTGACCAAAATATCCACTTGATCGATCAAGTGACCTCTCTCAAGTCGGTAGTCCAACCATTTCATATAACAAGCAAGCAATTTTACAACATATTGTTAATTAAATTAATAGCTGGAAGGTCCAATCTAACAACAATTAACTTCTTGAGTAAGGTCGGAAATAATTATTTTTTACATATCAATAGATGCAAGCGATTACAAAACCCGATTACGATTCGACACAATGACCGATTCGAATCTGTGGGAGATGGTAATCGAAGGCTTGTGACCGCGTGCGCCTTGTGCAGGTCTCACAGCTTGTTAGCCTAGCTCCAACTGTTAAGAGTTAATATTTGGACAGCCTCAGTATTATGATGTCTCTTTTTATGTTTTATGGCTAAGATGGTGACGCTGGTCCTAGCCAGCCCTGCGCTTCCTTAATTGTTTCCTAGGCGACACATTGTCTATGGAGAGTGTAACTGCGACACTGACTGAATAATAGGTCTTTGATATGCATTTTATTTGGTTTGGCACTGCTCATGAACTAAGCTGTGAAATACTAAGATAGACACATTGGTGAATTTTTGTTACTTTCCATAGAGCCATGCATTACTGTTAACGTTTTTGTCAGCCTACTTCCTCGCTCGGCTGTGTTAAAGCCTCCTCTCTTATGTTCCAAATATCTCCAAGCCAACTGACGCCCCTTACCCAAACTTTTCTTGTTGGGCTATGTCGCGTGCCAGGCATTTTTCTAAGATGTTGTTATCCTAAATGCAAAACGAATATAATCCGATTCGAGAGTCGTGGGTTCGATCCCCACACAGGGCAAACTTTTCTGTGATTTGTTTGCTCTGAGTCTGGGTGTATTCATATCTATATATGTATGTATTTAAAAGTATATGTGTATGTATATCAGTCTCTGGTTCCCAAGGTACAGGGAATCCTAGTTTGGGGCCAGATGACCGTGTGTGATTTGTCCCAGATATTATTATTATTATTTATTATTAATAATAGAAGCCAGTATTCTATTCTTGACGATCGATGACATGAAGTAAATGCAAAACAAAATATACACGGCTGTTTTTTTGTTATTTACTACCTCCAACGACTCATCGTCATAACATGTGGCCAATCCCTATTAATATACATATATTATAGGTAAAACTTATAATCATTATTGAGTAAATACCTATAAAGGCTTTAACAAAACAGGCGTAGGACCGTTAAATTGAGCTTTTACCCATCCTGCTCAACATCTTTTGTTTTACAACTTAGCTGAATAATAGATTCAATTTTTCTTCAAACGAGTCATGCCTGTTTCCATAAACATCAATACTAATTATTGTAAAAAATAAGTGCTTTTTTCCAAGTCATTTTAAAGTCAAAGTCACTTTATGCATCAATCCATCAAATCATTAAAATATTGTAGTAAAGAAATACAATTTAATACCTACTATACTTTACAAATGCAGACATACATCAATCGTAATCATTCACAGATACTAGGCTTATGACATGACCTTAGTATCAAGTACCTACTTGGTTCTCGCTTTCAATTGTTTTAATAAAAAATAAATGTATTTTATCTGTTACGAAATGAAAGGTCATTCCAACCGGTAATCCGATGATGATTTCATCAATAGAACGAGCTGCTAACAAAGAAAACTAAGAGCAGTGAGCAATTTAACTGCGTTTCAGAGATTTTAACTTCGCATTTAATGCTAACAAAAGCTATACATACTTATTAATTAATCACCAAAAACAAAGACAGATAGAATAATCAACAACGCTGAACACGTTAAAAAACCGACTTCAATCGTAACAACTACTTTATATATTTATATTTTTTTTTGTTTTTGTTAATTTTTTCAAAAACCGCTAAATCAATTTCGATAAAATTTATATAGGACCACCTCTGAAATATTACCTACCAAACAAAAAAAGAATCATTAAAATCGATCCATAATTGGCGGAGTAATCGCGTAACAAACTAACAAAAAAAAACATAGTCGAATTGAAAACCTCCTCCTTTTTTGAAGTCGGTTAAAAAAAGAAAAGCTGATAGAAATCCTAATACAGATTAAAATACTTCTTTTTGAAGTCAGAGAGAGATTATTTGATGTTTGTGTTAAAACTGCTTCCAAATTATTCTATAATATACCTACTCACATTTCTAAATCAACATTTGGGATAAATAAAAAATATTGATTGTGAATAAATTATTAAATATACCCATTAAGAGTATTCCAAAATTTATCGATTCTTAAGCTACATTGTTATTTTTTCATATTTACTGATTGAATAATATACGCACTGATAAACTTAAAACCTGTTTGTTTAAGTCATGGAATTATTTTAGATTATTCTGATGCACCTGACTACAGGTGTTTATCGTGCTAAACTTTTTATTGTATTGTGCGAGGAGTACCTTTGTATACCCCAACATTAATTCCTCAGTCCATTTATTTATACTATGACAGAGTTACATATGTACGTAAAGGGTTTGATTTAGTCCACGTTCACCAGAATCAATTTTGGTTAGAAATTATTTATTTTTGTTTTTAATCATATATTCCTAACGGTACCAATGTAACTCTGTCATGCTTCGTATGTCAACTTCGTATGGGCCGGCTCGACCGGAGTGATACCACGGCCTCACAGGAAACCGGCGTGAAGCAACGCTTGCGTTGTGTTTCGCCGAGTTAGTGAGGATACCGGAGGCCCAACCCCTTCCCCCCCCCCCCCAATGATAGCGCAGTTCCCAAATTCGCTACCCCAGGAGGGTACCAGCTGCGCGAGCGCTGGAGAATCCCTCCCTGGACGTCCAGGCTCAGAACACAACGTCCCTGAGCCTGGATGTCCAGGCCGCCCCTCGTCGTACTCTGGGGGGGGCAAAACCGCGCTTTCAACTGCACGAGGCAAGGGCAAAGACACTGTGGCACCCCCTGCCACGCTGACTGTGGACTTCTGCAACATCAGGGGCTTACATTCCAACCTAAATGCTGTACACCACCACCTTGAGACAGCAAAGCCGGCCTTGCTTTTTTTGACCGAGACACAGATATCGTCTCCAGCGGACACATCGTACCTCTCCTACCCTGGGTACGGTCTGGAACACTCCTTTGTGCCTAGGGCTGGAGTGTGCGTGTACGTCAGAGACGATATCAGTTCTCGCCGCCTCAGCAACCTTGAAGGTAGGGACCTCTCCACCATATGGCTACGTGTAGACGGCGATGACCATCCCCGCGTCTATTCGTGCCTATATAGGTCCCATACCGGCGATGGCGAAACTGACCGACTCATTGAGCACGTCCAAATGGCTGCAGATACTGTGCAGCAGCAGATCCCATCCGCTGAGATCGTGGTACTCGGCGATTTTAACGCCCACCACGCCGAATGGCTCGGTTCTAGCAAAACCGATCATGCGGGGAGATCTGTTCACGACTTCGCCCTGGCATATGGTTTGACACAACTGGTTACTACGCCCACGCGAATCCCAGATGTGGAGAACCATGAACCTTCACTGTTGGACCTTCTGCTGACTTCTCATCCGGACGGCTACCAAGTATCCGTTGACGCTTCACTCGGCTCTTCGGATCACTGCCTGATCCGGAGTACGGTGCCACTCACGTGCCCGCCGCGACCGCGAGTTGCTTGTCGCCGTCGTGTGTGGCACTACAAGTCAGCAGATTGGGATGGGATGCGGTCTTTCTTTGCGTCCTACCCTTGGGGGCAGATTTGCTTCACGCCGGATGATCCTAACTTCGCTGCTGATTCTGTCGCTGATGTGGTGCTGCAGGGTATGGAGCTTTTTATCCCATCCTCGGTGGTCCCCATTGGCGGCAAATCACAGCCTTGGTTTGGTCGGTCCTGCAAAAAGGCTTCTCGCCGGAAGCAGGAATGTTACCAAGCCTGGGCAAATGCAGCGAAGGTACGGGATGAAAAGACCAGCGCATTGAAAAAGGAGTTTAACTTTGCCTCCAGGTCCTTCAAAAGAGACATTGCCAGGGAGAAGTCGGCGCACATAGGCAGAATTGGCGAGAGACTAGAGCGTCTTCCTTCGGGAACTCGTGCGTTCTGGTCTCTGGCCAAAGCTGTCCAGGGGAATTTCTGCACGCCATCATTTCCACCACTGCACATGGGAAATGATTCATTGGCCCACGACGCAAAGGAGAAAGCCGATCTTCTAGGCAAACTCTTTGCGTCCAATTCGACATTGGATGACGGGGGAAACGAGCCGCCGACCATACCGCGGTGCAAGAGCTGTATGCCGGATATCCGGTTCCACCAACGCTCAGTGCGTAAAGCACTTTTTTCCCTCGACATTCATAAGTCGAGTGGGCCCGATGGAATCCCTCCCATCGTGTTGAAGGTGTGTGCTCCAGAGTTGGCTCCAGTTTTAACGCGCCTTTTTCGGCTTTCCTACTCTTCTGGCGTAGTCCCGAAGTCATGGAAAACAGCTTTGGTGCACCCAATCCCTAAAAAAGGTGACCGCTCGAATCCGTCCAACTACAGGCCGATAGCCATAACCCCCTTATTCTCAAAGATAATGGAGTCCATTATCAATAGCCAGCTCCTTCGGTATCTAGAGGACCGCCAGCTGCTTCGCGACCGACAGTACGGTTTCCGTAAGGGCCGGTCCGCTGATGATCTTCTTGTCTACCTGACACATCGTTGGGCACAGGCGATCGAGACTAAGGGGGAAGCATTGGCGGTTAGTTTGGACATAGCGAAGGCCTTCGATCGGGTTTGGCACAAAGCACTTCTTGCGAAGCTTCCTTCTTATGGGCTTCCCGAGGAATTATGCAAATGGGTCACTAGTTTTCTTGCAGACAGAAGCATAAAGGTCGTAGTCGACGGTGCATGCTCAGATTCTATGTCTGTGAATGCTGGTGTCCCTCAAGGCTGTGTGCTTTCGCCTACACTGTTCCTTCTGCATATCAATGATATGCTGCAAATCAGCAGCACTCATTGTTATGCGGATGACAGCACAGGTGATGCCTTTTATACCGGCCGTGCTAACATTTCTCGGGAAAACGTCATCGAGAGCCGAAACAAACTTGTGTCAGAAATTGAGGACTCTTTAAAGAAAGTCTCAGAATGGGGTCGGATTAACTTGGTCCAATTTAACCCCACTAAGACACAGGTTTGCGCGTTCACTGCCAAGAAAATGCCATTTGTCGTATCACCTCGTTTTGAGGACACTCCCCTTAATGCCTCAGCTAGTATCGGAATCCTTGGTGTCGACATATCGAGTGAAGTCCAGTTCCGTGGTCATCTAGAGGGTAAGGCTAAATTAGCCTCGAAGAAGCTTGGTGTGCTCAATAGATCGAGATGGTATTTCACTGCGGCCCATCGCCTGCAACTTTATAAGGCGCAGGTTCGGCCTCACATGGAATACTGTTCTCATCTCTGGGCAGGGGCACCCCAGTACCAGCTTCTCCCTCTGGACCGTATTCAACGGAGAGCAACTCGAATCGTCGGCTGCCAGGATATCTCAGATCGGCTTGATTCCTTGGCGCTGCGTAGAGATGTAGCCTCGCTCTGCATTCTCTATCGCATGTACAATGGGGAGTGCTCCGAGGAATTGTTCGGATTGATCCCTGCCGCCTCTTTTCGCCATCGTTCTACGCGACAATATATTCATCCCCATCACATAGATGGTTGGCAGTCCACAACTGTGCGTTTCACTAGAAACTTTCTGCCTCGCACAACCAAACTATGGAATGAATTGTCGCCTGCGGTATTTCCGGACCGATACGACATTCAAACCTTCAAGAAAAGAGCGTACTCCCATATCAAAGGCCGGCAACGCACTTGTGACTCCTCTGGTGTTGCGGGTGTCTATGGGCGGCGGTAATCGCTTACCATCAGGTGATCCGTCTGCTCGTTTGCCACCTATGCCATAAAAAAAAAAAAAAAAAAAAAAAAAAAAAAAAAAATGCTTAAAATTTTCGGACAGAGGAATTAATGTGGGGGTTTTGTTTTTAATTTTGGTGCTTCGTCTACTGGGCTATAACTGAAACCTAACATGCGCATGATGGACTGTGCTTGTACTCCGAAAGCCAGTAATATCAAAATTGTACTGTAATGTTTGAAATTATGAGCTCGATACTTATAATTTCACTTTTAACACATTAACACCTTTACTTTTATGCAATCGTAAAATGCGATAAGTTTAAATTTAACGTGTTCTGACTCAGTTCCCATATATCAGACGGTTACACCGCCCAACAGTTACTCTATCTAATTTCTAATCTAACTACAACTTAATTAATAGCCACTTGTTGAAATCGATTTCAAACTTGATTTATAAATCGAATGACCCGTATTTATCGATTCTAATATATTGCATCGATTAAAGAACACGTACCAAAATATTTCCGGCCCCTTTGATTTGTTTTGACAAAGCAATCGTTAGAAGATTCTGTATACAAGCTGCTATCTTCGATGTTCCCGCGTATGTTCGAAAGCGAAATGTCAAGGAAAAGCAGTAATTATTTTGAATTAATTTACGTCTAACATCTTATAAATATAGCTTCTTAACGCAGTAATTACATGGTTATGTTTTTTAACAATTATTGCAAGCTCCACAGGTGTATCTCATGAATTTTTATTTAAAGAAATCATGTAACATGTATCTTAGCATCAAAAAGACTATTAATTTTCTTCAAATTATTAAAGTATTAGTTACATTTAATGAAATGAATGAATCATAACACGCATAGGTATAAAGTTATTGAATATCAAAATCTGCTATTTAAGTAGCAATCATTCTTCAATACATAAAACTTTAATTTAGGGGCTCTTTGATCGTAAGGTAATAAATCTTAATAGACTTCTTTACAAACGTGGCAATAAATTCAAATACACAATGGGAGATATTAGCAGTTTTTATTCAATGACTATATAAACAAAAGTATTAAACGATGCTTTTAATAACCACGGATGTAGGTACACAATAAATAATTGCCCGTGGTAATTCTTTGTTTCATTAGATACTTAATCATCATAACAACTAAATAATACAAGTAAGGTTTTGATTATTTGTTAGATTCCTCAACAAATAGGTTCTGTTTTTACCTCAAGAAGCTTCATATAGGTGGAAAACACCACCCCTGGAAATTATTATAAATTGGTGGGTTTATAAATCTAAGCAAATTTTCGCAAGCAAACCATACACCATTCTCCAAAAAAAATTACCTTCCATACAGGTAGAACACTCTGATAAAGTATCCGGGAGTGGTATAGTATAGTAAAGTAAGTAAGTAAGGGATAATGTACTTTATTTCACTGACATAAAGTACATTATCTCTTACTTAGTTTAAAGTCAGTTGGATCGTTATGACATAACTACGGCCAATTGGGGTAAGCAGGAACCAGTAGGTCTTGGTTTGTGTGTATTACATCCATAATTTGGTTCACCTTTGTGAGTCTAAATTATAAACAATTTTATTATTATTATATAATTTACCCAGTTCTAGACCAAATAAATCTGATCACAACAGAGATGATGCCGTGGGTGGGAATCGAACCCACGACACTCAGATCTGTATTAAGCAGCGCTAACCACTTAACTTCCTACCCAGTCTTATTAGTACAGGAGTAAAATCCACGGCTGTGGTGTGTTAACGGTGGCCAGATTGTGCTCAGGAGTTCGTTAGATCACTAGGCAATAGGCATATTATGACACCAGCTAATCGCGCTTTAAGTGGTCGATGCGCCTAAATACTTGCAACTCACGCGCTTGCGTCGTCAGTCTGACAAGCTAATCTTGTTAATGGCTGAAACGTTAATTGCACTCAACACACAATACCAGAGATGGTTCTTGTTATTTTAACCTATCTAACAAGGTTCAAAGAGTAAGGTCAGTGCTCACATAAAAAAAATTAAAACCTTTAAACGTAACTCCATTGTCAGAGCCACCTTCTCTATACTGGAACTAAATCACTTGCAAAACCTAGGAAAGTGGACGGCAACTATCTACTTATGCAAATCCTATTGGCAATTACTATAAAAGAAATTGTTGTAGGTTCCCCTCACGAACGAACGTACGAACTCTAAATCTCGTTGGTCGTGCGATGCCTTTTCGGGTTTAGGAGTCTTAAATAAGTCTATTGTCTGTCAGTCTGTAGGTCTCTATAATTGCGAGACAAGAACAGAGCATATGTGAACGATACGGTTCTTAGATTTGATTTAACAAAACCAACTTTCTACCGTATTTGGCGAAATACATTTTTCGTGTAATAAAGTACACAAATATCTATCATTTCAGACACCAATATCGTGCTAATAATTAGTAGGTAACGATATGAAATATAAAAAAGTGTTTGTTACAAAAGTCCTAATGATGACTGAAAATAATAATACTATTAAGTGGTTTAATGGCTGACTGATCAATCGACTTTCAGTCATTGTATTGATAACATCGGAACTTATGACTTGATGGACTGTTATCGGCACTAGTTGGTTATGCATCAGCACCTACGTTATGAGCCACACTTTTTCCTTGCCGATGTCTTGCCTGCAAAACACTAGCGAGGAAACAGCATCTCTACTTCCAATAAATTTAGTATGTTAAAGATCAAGCCTACAACTATCAAGAAAGTTTATATTATAAAGTTCAGTCGTTTTGTTGTACTGATTCTATAATATTGAAAAAGTCTTTACCTCCGTCATCCCAAACGCTTCTTGAATAGAGTTATTATAACGATGGTCATTCTAGACTAACATCAAATAGTCGTTCACCGAGTCCAATAATACAATCTACACCCCAAGCTGGCTAAGTTCTATCAGCTTTTCTACTACTATCTATGAAGGCATATTTAACCTGAGACCCAGACTGTACCTCCAGCGAGTAGACAGTAGACGCTTTTCGCGGGCGGCAGAAATAACTGGCTGAAGATTGACGCGATACATACCATTAGGGGCTAACGAACATCTCAATTTAGCTAACCACCTGCCTTGAGACAACGGAGGTGCTTTAAAATAAACCAACTTTAGCATTTCAATTGAGTATGAGTTCAGGTAGGGCATTTGTTTTTTTTTACACAACACCACGTAATGGTCAAGATGATTAAATTGCTTGTTTAAAATATGTATATTTAGTTACCTCAAACTCAAAATTGTTTTGAGTTAAAGCGAAACTTGATTATCCTCTTAACAATATTTAATCCTAATCAGTTTCAGAATCAATTTAACCTAGACTGAAAGAGATTGAAAATATAATAGATTGCCATCTCTCCCAAGATAAATAAAAAAAGTTCTTCGTTTTTGACTGTACTTGTTTCCTATTCCTGTATTTTTCTCGATGTAGAAACTATACTGGCGTTTTCAGGCAAAGATCTAAAAGAAAAATATCAGCATTTAGTTATAATAGCTTGAAAGCATTAAGAAGACTTGATGTGGTCCTACTCGAACCTATCTAAAGTAAACAGACCATCAGGTTTCAGCGCGCTGCTAACTGATAAATGGTTGCCACGTTAGAATTGATTAGGCGGGGTGCGCGAGCGCACTCCAGCTATCGTTACTACGGCACCGCTAATTAATTTACTTGGCAATTGTGCTCAGGCATTCTGGTTTGGGCTCCTCAGGTTTATGACAGGCTGACTGGGCGACCGCCCAACACTGTCTGCATTATTATTTACTTACTAATTATAATACTTAACGTTTTCTCATCAAATTGCTCGTTAACTATCAGATACTTAACGCGTCTTAGCGCGTCTATAAGAATCCAATCCAATCCAGGATTTCTAGATTTTTAAGAAATATTAACGTAATGGATGCACCATCACAAATATTTTTAAACATATAATAATTGTTTAAGACTTGTAAAATAGTTAAAGTGTCATAAAATACAAGCCCTGAATAGAAACTGGCACCTTTTGCCTGCCGCGGGCATCTCGCACGGGAAGTTTAATTACATCAACCAATAGTTCCCGTGTTAACATTAAACTTAATGTAACAAAATAATTTGTGAAACGGCGAGCCGGCGCGAGACAAATAGTCGCCACATTAGAATCAGTTAGCCGCTCGCGTGAGCTATTTATTCCGACTCAGACTAATGCCTCGAGCGGGCCGCTATTATTATATTATTTGTATTACTACGATGGGTAGAAGCAACTTTTTTCTTGTAGCGTAAGTGCCTTAAAAGCTTTTAAAAATCTGATTTTGTGTAATTTCATCTTATTTTCTTCAAATTGCGCACTTTGCCACGTGCCCGTCGTCAGAACCGACACAGACATAACTAAATATATATATGGTCAGTTTTACGCTAAGTTAGTGCAGATAATTCATGAAATCGACTTCTGAATTACTATCAAAATAACAGTTTTATTTCCCATATCTTAGAAATGTTGTAGGTACTACACAGACAGGGGTCAAGTCCGCATTAGTTATATTAGAGAAGTAAGTACAGCAGAAACGTTTTTCACAATATTCTAAGCTAGGATAACCCATCGTCCATCAGCATAAACTTCGTAGCTGCAGCAGTGATATATGCTATACAGTCAGCAGATGTCGCTGCATTTGCTAACACAGCAGAATCCACCCATGGAATCGCTCTCGCTAACTAGAAAACATTAATATTTCTGTTCCGCTTTACTAAAAATTATACAGAAAGCAGTAGTCCCTTATTAAACCTTCAGCTTTGCAGCAAATATAATATTTGGCACATCAGCTTAAAGTGTCATCTCTGATACTGAGTTATATGTATATCAGTTTCTTTAACAAACAATAGTAGTTATCTATACGTACAACTGGAACATACTCGTAAACCTTCATTAACTATTCAATAACAATTAAAATGGAACGGAATGTGCAAGTTTGTTAGTCACAGCTTATCAATATTCCAATCCATCCTCCAAATAAACCCTTTTGAGATAGTTTAGAAAGTGTAAATCCCCTTATACACCGTAGCGGGCCCATTAGAGAGGGGAATTATTCCGCCGATATCTTATCGATATAATCTGGCGGCTGGTCGGGTTATTGTTTATCGTTGTTTCCTAGAGGCCGCCGGTCGAGAAAGTATCGATCGATAGAATTGATTAATTACGCCAATGTTTGCCCCATAAGTGGATGTAATGACATACTTTTTTTTTAAATAACAGAGATAGATGTATTCATGTACTTATCGAATGACAAAAAAGTATTTGTATCTACCGCATAAGAACCAGAAGCTGTGTGTATCAAGTTTTAAAAAGCATAATAATGGCAGGTTTGTGATATCACCGCCAGAGTAGTTTTTCTTGACTGTTAACTGGTGGAACGATAGAAAAACAGAATACCATATGAAATGAAATGATGGAGCAATCCACATTTTACTTCAATCGTCCCTAAGAGACTTGATCGCGACAGCGTCGATCTCTCCTATCGAAATGATATATGTTGATGATGATCAACTGATCAGCAATACAGGGAACTCCGGATCAGCTCAACTTGACACATGCTTTGGCCCAAATCTGTCCTTTCTGTCACAAAAGCAGCATCCATAAAATTCGAAATTAATTTTATACCTACCTTCTATCTAACATGAATCGCTATCTAACATGTCACTTTATGAGTCTGGGTATGGCAAGTATGCACTTCAACGCGGCGCAACGTACTATAATCGAGGCAACAATAGCTCCACTTATAACAGATATATTTCTTAAAAGTAGTTAAGAGTAATATCTTGTCGAACTCGGGGAACACAATAGTACATAGAGCCGTGCAATATAAAGATTTCTATCGTACGAGAGAGTAGGCTGGTCCAAATTATCGATTGTTCGTATTTTGCCTATCGCCTGATGTTAAGGTGGTTTCACACTACGTAAGCACTTTGTCACGTCTAATGGTATCATTTGCTATTGCTACCCTTAACATCAAGACAATGCTGTATTGAGCATAAATATCAAATGCATAAGTTTCCATTTATCATTTAAAGTAGAATGTTTATTGATTTGCAATTCTTGAATCAAATAATGTGAATCCGGAGATCAAGGCGAATCTAACGACATTTCACACTCCAAAATCTTTAGGACTGCTTGATCAGTCTAGTAGAAAAATGTTGATACCTATATTTTCATACGAAGCTGTTGAGCATTTACTTTCTGACCATCAATTTTGTTTCATGTATTTTTGGGTTTCCCAAGAACATTTTTACTGCATTTCAATTTATCACAGTGTTACGATTTCTTGTCATCACATCAGATCAGAGCTCAGAACACATTTTGTTCGTATTGACTGTTTTATCGTGTTACACATGTACTAATGTGTAGGTGTAAGTATTCACCATGGGATATCCAAATTTGTCTAATAGTTATATTTTTCTTTGTTGCAGTTTTCAAGCGCTTTGACATCAATTATCAACAGTCGACTACTTCACCAAATTTCGGATTTTCTAAAGTAAGTTCGTTTTCTCCTAGGAGCGAAATTGTAATATCTTTTTATTTTTATTTTGAAATAACTGATAAAAAAAATCTTGCTTCTACTGATGTTTGTCATGTTTCTCCAAGGAACCAATTATCAATTCGCAAAATAATTTTGGGTATTCAATATTGATCATAGTTCATAGTTTTAGATCTATTGACTAGTAAACTTGGTATGGAAAAAGTGGAATTTCAGCATTAGTTCCTTGGGGTGAGTTGCTCAGTTTCATGAGTAGAAGCCACTACTCATGAAACTGAGCAACTCACCAGCCACACTCACTCAGAAGCTACAGTTAATTTTGTTTTGGTATTTCTGAAGGACCTTATATATTTATAGTTTGATGTAGTGAGGATGTTGAAATCTAAGCACCCTGAAACGGAGCTGCAAGCACAGTCCAGCATATAAATAATAACTCATAAAGGGGAAACCCGGTACAACTGAAGTTAATTCCCCTTTAGAATATAACAACAGAAAGCTATATCGTAGTTTATGTGACAAAACAGCCGATTGTGTCGGAGTGGTGTGATTGTAGGGCCGATACTGTGGCGATTTAATTTATTCACTTCATAACTCAGATGTATCGCGGCCGCGGCAAATAATAGAATTGAGAGCAGAACATGCTATGGAAGCATAATCATATATGCGTCTGCATCTATTCAAGACTAGATGACCGTATGGTTGGTTATTGAGACTTAAGTATTTCTTCTTGGGTTCCACGCCTATAGATCTTACTCTTCAGACAATGGACACGCAAATATTATGCACTCACATCACTGTTAACACTAGAAAGAGATATTTTCAATATTTATAGTTTGCGTTCATGGTGAAGGAAAACATCGTGAGGAAACCTGCACATCTGATTACTGGATGTGTACGAGGGTCGCGTTGCTTAGGTTTTGAATCTTATAAATACGCGAGATGCTAAGTGCTACAATAGGCAACCACCGTCTATATACCTTGGGCTTGGGTCTATCCCCACACGATAAGAAGAAGGAAAATATTTATGTATAGTACCATCCAGTCAACTATAGTAACGCTCTATCATATGTACTGGTCTTTTGAAGGTGTACCGCCAAACATTTAATTTGTGATGATAAAGATCTGTTTTATCTCGTGATGGATCACACGTTGATACAACAATGAAAAAATAATGATGAATGTGAGCAATACATCACATTGTTGCTACGTTCATAGAATCAAATTTGGATATAACTTTCAAAGAAAGAAGTAGACTAGACTAGTAAAGATATTTTAGTGAAATTATAATGTCTGTATGTCTGATAATTATCTGAATTTCACTAGTATAGGGCAATAAATAAATAAGATTATTTACGACGATCTCAGTCCCTTGAGAAAAGACTATTGTATTTTTTTCCTTAATTATTGGAATATTTCATGATTTTTTTTTCGTTTGGCAGGCTCTAAACGGATTCCTGATGATGATGACGCAGAATGGTAAACTACTTTACATATCGGACAACGCTGCTGAATATCTTGGACATTCTATGGTAAGTCATTTTAAGCCATTTTAAAAATCTTTGGAAAACATTATCGTTTACACTATTCGATTTAAAGTTTATGACAGTGATAATTTGAAAGGTATATATTTTTATTAGAGACCCTGTTCATAAGCAACCCATATCGTCCCCAACGCCGGGGCATGGCTCTTTTATAAAATACCTCAGGAAGGTAAAGCCACACTTCACAAACGAGAATTGAGTCTAGATTCATACAGGCTGCGGGGCTAGAGGCTAATCCAAGATCGTGACCGTGTCTATAGTCAGTTAACCTACATAGTCTGTACGAGCTCGCAAAAAGAACTAACCCACAATTCTTCTACCACTCTTCTCTCAGCTTGCTTTCTCCCTCATCTAATCTTAAAATCGAACCACAATATATTATATACTTAGTCGATATTGGTTCAAAAATAACCTTATTCTTGAGCCAAGTTTCATACAGACTACCCAAAAGCTAGAATCAATAACATGCCCCTCACAGATGGTAGTAGAGTCGGTCTGTCTGTTTGTCTGTCTGTCCGACCCCAAATAGTCGCTCGTTAGCTGCGCCGGAGTCGATAAATTAATCACCATGTTTTATTGTTCGCCGCTCGTCGCCATAGTATCACTGATGGGTACAGGCTGATGTTTAGTTCGTAATCGAGCGGTTTATTTTTTTTGATCTTAGTTATACGAGTAATTTGCTTTCCAATCAAATGTTTTTACTTTTAGTCTCTTGATTCTCATATCATTCCAACTAATTAAATCCCAAATATTAATAACGTACGTTTATCGTCATATATGTATTTACGCCTTATTTCACAGACAGATTCATCAGCCTGTGTACAAAATATTTTGGCGGTCAGTGCATGAGAAACGGCGCTTCCACAGATGTATGTGTAATGATAGCCAGTCAATATATTCAAATTGTGATTAATAGATGTATACAAGTGTTGGCACGACGCTGCGATCAAACTACACTAGTTAATCTAATATCGTTCTATAATTTTTTTGTTATTTGGAGCAAAGTGTAAAATAAATAAGAGAAATGTTCTCAAGAGATTAGGTATTTGATGTTTTCTTCAGTTTACTGTCATTGATAGTCCTTTTTCCCCTAAAACACTTTAATAAGAAGTCTAGATATTTTGTGTAATGTATACAAGTAAACATAACTACTAAACTCTACTATGTATGAGATCATGTGCAATTGTGCATGTCGGGTTCTTTTTTATTATAAATCTTCCGCTTAAACCCACAAGTGGAACTGTTTTCGTTCGACATGTCATAAACCTGGGGAAGTCATGAGGAAGACACCCCACTTTATATCCGTAGAATTTTGATTTAGAAGTACAAAACGTATAACGGCTTTTTTTTATTCGGTAAGTTTACACCTTAAATCTATACTTACCTACAAAATAGAAGCGTAACTAACTTTTTCAGTTACTGACTGATTGATAAACAGTACAGTACCTAAAGTATTGAAGATACAATTTTTTAAAATGCAACAAAAGTTATAAGAAATGAAAAAGGATAGGATGGGATGAAATAGGATGTTAATATTTGTATAAAGATTTAAATTTCCTATGGGTTTGACTGGCTTCTTAAAACCGAAGCCTTCGCCAAGTTGTGAGCGCTCTTCATTAGTACCTTTATTATAATAAAACATAAATTACTGACACCCAATAAAAATCTTCAAGATTTAGCTAAAAGCTTCATACTTTGATATATGAGGCGCGGCAGATTGTGTTTGGTTTCGTAATAATCACGAAGCAATCATATTTCAAAATTATTGAAAAATGAATACACATTTACAGGGTGTTAAAAAAAGTGCGTTTGAGATTTTAAGGGGTTACTCATAATCAAGTATAGAATACTCAACACTATTCTATAAATATTGAATCTCTGAAATATTGAACACCAAATCCTATTGTAATAATAGTATGAAGTGTCCTAGAAAAATACTAGAAACTATTATTAGGATTTGGTATTCAATAGAAATTAAGACACTATAAATTAACACAATGAACTTATAAAATCTAGAAATAATTTCTAACAGTTGTAACTCATGGAAACCGTACCTTCATTAGACATAAATTAAAGAATGCGTATCTTGATTTATTATTGGGGGATTTGCTTTAAGAATTTTGATCGGCGCTGGTGCTTAGACGTGGCACTGCGGCGACAAACTTAGCGACCGCAACTAACGGCAGAGGAAGGTCACAAGTTCAATTTCCATTATAGACAAATTGTGGTTACGACATCCAGAGACGTCCGAACATACATCACTCACTGCGCGAGTGTTGGTATCTCGTAAATATGTATACACATAACCTTACCTACTAGTATGATGAATCACTTCATTGATTTAATTTTTCATCTGAAATTACCAATGCTTATTATGTACTTCTTGGAAATATCGTACTAAACCATGGCACAACAACTTATTTTGAACTTGAACCAACCGACAAGCCTCACATCGTATGACTGCAAAATTACCGCAAGCGCGACCCAAAATTGCAGTCATTACAATAATCATGTTAGATTTGAACTATTTTTGTACCGACAACGACGGGCTGAGTCGGACCGATGACCACCATAACTCATCCGTCGCCAGAATTCCCACGATCCCGTTCTTATGAGCGTAATGTATAACGATCGATGGTAACCATTATTATCTCAAACTCCTTGTTGCAATACATATAAAGTTCATCTTAGAACTAGTTGACCCCAACCTCTAGGCAATATTTTATTGTTATTCTGCAATTAAGATTAATGATAAGATTTTAGAGGCAGTAAATACTTAATTCAAATATCTAGTTATGAAGCTGAACTCGTTAATATGACTTTTATACGAGCAAATTACAGTGTGGGTGTGTCTATTAGAAATAACTGTATCATCATTACATAAGTCGATTAAAAATATGAACACTAGTATACTGATACACTAGGAGATACTGCCGCCGCAGAATATTCAACATAACAATTTAATTTATCTGAAATCAACTGCAAAATGGTATACTTAGAAAGTCAAGTATAGCAGTGCTCTCATGGTAGGACTAAAGTTACATCTTCAAAGGCGCATTTCTATCTGTTCCCAAATTGACATTTATTCTTCATCTCTTCATTGTAAGTAACTGACCTTTTGCCAGATAACAATTGACATTCTAACAATAATGACACATCAGCACTCGTGTGAAAAGTTACTTCAGACGTTCCTTCAGTAAAGGGCGCACCACACAATGGCAATGATAAATACTGCACAGCCGCAGGCAAAGGCGCGGACGAAGCGTTCCCTGCATACGTGAACCAAATTACTTCGACCTCTCGTATCTTTACCGTCACCAACTTTTAGTGGCTTAATCGAAGCCTACGTATGAATTTCAGAGCTCACGTTACAACAGGCGGTTTTATTACAAAGGTATTAATAGCGAGCATCAATAAATCGGCACAGTGGTTAGAGCGACGAAAGAGCATTGTCTATTGCATTATCATTACATTGTTCGGTTTGCATATTGAATTGTGCGTTCTGTATTGTTTATGGTTTAACTCTTTGCGGCTACGTGTGTGTTCTGTACAACTGAGATCATATAGATTTACCTAATTTTACTGGATAAAATTTGTTTCTGCTTCCATCATTAATACTACGTATAAAATACTTAAAACATGATAGTCATCTAAAAGCAAAAGTAACAAATCTGCAGTAGATAGACGACAACGATTAGATTGTTTTTTATTTTTATTTAACCTCTAATTTTCAATTAAATAGAACTAGTAATGTAATCTTCTCTACGTTTCTTTCATACTATCGACACTTTATCCGTTTCCGCATCTAGATGATCCAAGGGGAATGGGGGAACTTAATCATCAAGCACTCGTAACCGCTTTGATATGAAATTAACACGTTTGAAGTACAACCTCTGATATTAATACCTGCAATCAATCAACGCAAACACATATCCATTTGTCTCGCTATTACAGCCAACACTTCGTTTGTGCATCATTAATCTACATATCCGGAGGCTTTGTGGCTCTGTTTGCTCAGCTAACACTTGTTAACAGACTGTTAATGCGTGTACGCACTCACTGTAGTCACTAAGTACCTTTCATATTAGATACTATAAATAACAAATGTTCTGCAATGACGCTATTTAAACAATGGAGTCTATCCTACCCAAGAAACCCAGACTTATAATTATAACTGAAGTCCCGAAAATCATTGGCCAAACAGTTTATTTTTTATGATAAGATCGTGTTTTTTCGCAAATCGACTTTTCGTTGGAGAATTATATAGAAAAACTTATAAATCTTATAATTTATATTTTAGAAGTTCTGATTTTTACCTCTCCTCTCTTTATCATGAAAATATAACATTTAATGAAAAAATAAACTTTATTTTTATCACAATAATAATGGTACAACTCTATTACTGGCCCACAAACTCAAGCTAATACAAGATAGTTACAATAATGTAATCTGAGTTGAACGATACAATTCAATAGAATAGCATTGGATGTATTAACTTATTGGCAAAATCAATCCAAAAATTTCACAATCAGACATAACTGGACCAATCATTTGCCGTATCACCGGACAATCTAAATGTTAAGGTAACGGTGGTTCTATTGGTGCATCTCAATAGTGTGCGGTGGGATAGTGGGAGCGATCTGAAATAACGAAATATTGAAACCCAGTGAAAGCGACGCGGAAAATAATTCAAAAGATATAGAGATAAATTCAATGGGCCCACCGCGTAGAGCGTATTAGTTTTGTAAAATAAACAGATTCAGTAAGTAATGTAATGTAATGAACGCTTGGCACACCGGTTATTTGTAGCGAGCGCATTGAAAAGGATTAATTATTATTATTGCATTTGTAGCGATGGTAGTTGAGTTGGCTTAATATAAAATTCAAGTAACTGAATGATAATACAAACAGAACCAGTTTATGAGTTTTAATCACAAAAGCGGATTAACTAAAAAAACAAATCATTAGCTTAACAATATAACATAGTTTGTCCCAAACTGATATATGCAATATGGTGCAATATTTATTTATTATAATAACGCTTACTTTATTATAGCGCCCTGTATCGGTCTAGACTAGAAAACCTAGTAGATTACATTTAAAGCAGTAAGGATAGTGCATTTTTCCGCATCGGTGGTGGCGCCCCCCAGGGCACGTGGTGGGCGGCGGCGCGCGCGCATTGAGTCTTAACGCAGGCTCGCGACAGGTGGGAGGGGCAGCGTGACGCGTTGTGACGGCTGCCAGGGTTGGCGCAGCGGTCTGCCTCGCGAAACTATCAAGACAAATCCCCTAATCATCCAAGATCCTGTGTAACAGGATATTATCGCTGTGAGCACCCCGAGTGTAAAAAACGATCGCTAATACATTTTATAAAAGTTTTAAAAATTCAAATTCACATAAATCGTTGTGTTTTTATATTTATCATAAAAATCCCCAAAGAATTATCATACATTTATTAAAAAAATATAATGTAGGATTATAAATTTCTACTTTTTGAATAGGTATTATTAAAGTAAGGTTTTTGTAATTAGTTTAAAAGCGTCATACAAACTATATACAAATCCAATAATACAAAAATAATTATCTTGACAACCCTATATAATACTGAACTTGAAACTTAGAGAAAATCCCGCGCGCTTTGCCCGAGAAATATGAATTAATTAAAGTTATTATAACCGACCTAGGTTAATTGAAATTTGTTTATAGTAGAAAGACGAAAGAAAATATAAATGTGTATAATTTTGCTAAACCCGTGTGACCTAAGATTAACTTAGCCTGGGTCTAAGGCATCTCATGAAACAACGTATAGGACCAGAACGATGCAACGGATAGATCGTGTGACTGAGTACTGATAAAAAAATCGGCAAAGGATCGAAGAAGGAGGAAGTTACTATAGGTAATTGACTGTCTTTTCAGAATATGAAGAAAAATAATATCTCGATTTCAAACTATAATACCCGCGTCTGATACACACCACAAAGTTCACGTCTCACCCAACCATTTCGTTAGCAACCACTCACAAAACTATTTCTAACAAAGGAAAGGCATACGGAATGCTAATTGCGGAACCCAACATCAAAACCGTCGCCGCAAAGTTAAAGCGAACGTTTTTATTTTTAAAGAGGCGTATACTTAGGGAGATTACTTCGACATTTTCATCAGAGTACCGACCGCAGGGTGTATTATTTTAATCGCGACCGCGGCACCTCGCCGGTGTCTACCATTTCCTAGAAAGGGTTAACAGCTAAATGCCGTTAATAGCCGCAGTGCCCGACGCCCGTGCGCATAAGTGCGGCGCTTTGTCGCTAATATTTGTTGACAATTATTGTCTGGGCTTGATTATCATAATATTTGATAAGTACATTTATTATATTAATGGTTTCCATTGTTTGAGTTACAGTATACAGACAGAAAAAACTACGAAATGCACAGCTTATATTTGGGTTAGCAAATATGTATATTGTATGTCTATTAACAAAATTTCAAATTATAAAATCATATAATAATTTCTGCTCAGTATCAACTTTCTACTACTCAGAAATTGTACACAACTAAGTATTTAAATGATTCGTATTTTAACTAAGTAATTACTACAAGACCTTACCTGTCACTTACCAATTCTCCTCTGCCAGGAGGATCTGCTGATCCACGGGGACAGCGTGTATGACGTCATCGACAAGCAGGACCAACAGGCCGTGCGGGCGGAGCTGACGCGTGCGCCCGCCGACGGCGAGGACCGCGTGTTCCTGTGCCGCATGAACGTCGCCCGCAACGCGAGGAGGCAGATGCGCTTCGGCGACCAGAAGGTACGTACTTGTTGTCTTGACATGTAATAAGCATAGGACTTGTAGCGATGCACTAATGATTTGGTGAGGATTGCAGGAATCCGCTGAAGCTGAAGGTATATTGTATCTCATATGAAAAAAGAGCTCTAAAAAATCTGAAATAGTATCTTGAAACTAGAACTGCAAATTTTATTATATGTTTAACAGTTTCATAATGAAATTGTAACGTCAGTCAAATACTTGACCGGTAACGCAAGAGTTCAAACTAGAAATATTATAAACAAAATTGATGGGAGCATAATTAACAAGTTTACTTTCAAAACGTTTAAGTGAATATAAAATGTACACACAAAAAGGTCGAGCGGACTGACTGACAAATTGATAGGCTTCGATATAGCCGGGTTATTACACATAATTGAATACTCACGGCTTGGAAAGTGTGGTGTGAAGTCCGGCGAGATCTCTCTGGTCGTTTCCAACCTACCTAATCGTTTCCATACGGCAATAAAGTCGTCTAATCAGGTGTAATCATAATCAGTCTCATTTGGGTTCTTAAGATCTGTTTTAGTTTGTTGTATACGTATTTAGATCTTTTAGTTAATACGTTTATATGTAGTAGTAGATAACAGTATTGCATATCTTTTAAAACGAATACTATGTAGCATATAAGAAGAAAAAAGATACGTAAATAGCGTTGTCGTCATCCGTTCCACAGGTCATATGATACAAAAGATCACCATAATTCTACTCATTCTTGGCCGATTATTGCATTGTTCCCAAAAATATTTTCATAAAACATACTTATTCATAAAAAAATATTTTACGTCTAACGTAATGACCAACGCTACAAGCAATAAATGTTTAATCCGTGTTATCGTTAAAGTAAATTAATATAATAAGTCACATTACGCGCACGTACCAATATCCTATTAAATATTGACGAAGCCTCATCATCTAGGGCACAGGATAAGAAGCACCGAAACGTGACTTGAAGGCAGCGTGAAACCTACGATAGTTAACGAATAACGATTGTAGTTTGATAACTAACCTTTATTGTATTGTTTCGGGAAGTTTTTCCTCTCGCTGAGTCCTATAAATTCCGTTCCGTCCAATCAGTCAGTCCGATAATCATTTATTTTCATCAACGACACACTATATCTCTTGCATTTCCTAACAAAGTTTAATAGTTATCTATTATGATTCTCAGGTCAGGTATCCAGTACCACATTTAATATCTATTGAATAATATGTGTACTTTTATAAATGGTACTAATGTTTATTCAGTGAGGCGGCCAGCCCGAGGCTGCGCTCATCCAGCGTACGTTTACGTCGGAAATTATTGTGAAAATACTATTGAAGGCACGCCTACATTCTGAATGCTCTCTCTCGGCCAAGTTTGTGTGGTCGTATGGTAATGAAGAAATAATAATAACCGTATACTATGTATCGATATCTTTTTCATCATCCTGTCAACAAACTGCGCTGCTTTGCATTGTGTAGGCCAGTTATTCAGAGTATCGGGGAGGATAAAGCTTTATGGACAACAATATTTTATTTTTATATAAATAAAGGCATAGGACGTTAGACATCTCATTGTTTTTTTACAACTCTTATATGCACTTGCACAAATCGCGTGCTTACATAGCTGCACTCAGTTGCAACTCGTTGGCAATGCTAAACTGCAATCACAGTTACATTTAATTGAATTTTGTCGATTCCGCCGTCTCACTAATAGGTGGTGTCTGCAATCGAGGTGGGTTTAGAAGGGAGATACGTCGGGTTCAGTGCGGTATCGGTTGATGAAGTTAAGAAGGGAGGAGACCACTAATGAGGCTTATCGAGAAGCTGCGGCGATGACACGCGCGATGGCTGCGACTGCGCGTCCCACTGCGCGGGCAACTGCCTACGCCCGACTTGTTAGCGCGCGACGTACGACGCCGGATACAATAATACACTTACGACGACAAACAATAATTGGACAAACTAAACCATTCTTCTATTTGTATTAGATTTAGCTTTACATATGAAATGAATATTTCTCAACAGGTTCAACACCAACATGCCGAGTAGTCCAACGAAAATCATTGAAAAGGTTGAATGGAAAATGGCCCATTCGTCGTCTTTTTCATACATCTCTGCTTTGAAGTTTTTTACGAAAGGTTGCTTGAAGAAGTTTTCAACGGTCTCCAGTCTTTGGAGGCTGTCGTTCACATCTTTTGCCAACTGATGGAACACATTGAATCCGAGCCAGTCGGCTACATCACTATAACCTAGCTGGCGCAGTCTAAGGGCTACATCTTGATGTGTTCTTCCAGCTCCTTGCCACTTTTCTTTGCCACTATTCCAATCTAATAACAAACTCATGCATGTATTTTCCTCTGGTATAAGTTTCTGTGCGTCTTCTAGAGATTCTAGAAATTCAGGAAGTTCGTAAGATAGGAAATGTAGCGATGCAACAAGCCGCCGGCAATCGTCAATCGTTAAATGGTTGGCTATGTACTGAAAATGGTCGACCTTCATATCTATTGTGCAGCGCCGAACCGCTACGATATTGAGCAGGAAATACAATTTTAAATATTTCATGTTTATACAAATTGTTGAAAACTGTAATAAATATTATTTTTGTTTTATTTTACCCCGAGATGGGGAAGGCAAAGGATCAGAGCCATACAGCCTTTTCTGTTGAAAATCTTCTTCAAAGGCCAAAAGTTATTTGTTCCCTCAGAATATTAAATGCGTCTGACATATTTTTATTTATTTTTGACACCGACAAGTAGTGACGATCCATTGATAACTGGGTTATCCAAATTAATTTGTCTCTGTCCGCGTATCTATTCAGTATCTGACGCAGTCCCATAGATATGAACATGCCCCGAAATGAAATAATTTTGTACATAAATATTTAATTTTCACACTTTCATGCCCCACTGTAAGTACCTGGTACAACCTTTTCGGCGGATAATGTCCCATTTGCAAAATGTCCCTTACTCTAAATGTCCCTTACTCAAAACTTATAACAAAACAGGTGCGCTTCTACTTATCATAATATGGAACAACTTTTACAATACGACTGCTGAAACAGCAAAAAAAAAAATGTTGGGCTCTTCCAAACAGCAGATCATTTGTATGAAGAGCCAATTTTTTTTAGAAGTCATATAAGTCAAGGACCATAAGTTGTGCAATATGATGAATAGAAACTCGAGTTACCAGGGCCCCGATCGCGCTAATTTTAAACGGAAATACCAAAACAAAACCTCGACCATAAACGTTACGTTACGCACTTTTTGTATCGCGCTAACGAATTTAACGGTAACGAATTAGATTTTTATCGGAAAATGTGTTGGTGTAGCGATCGATCGAACTGTATGTATTCTATGGTATCGCGCTATTCTTTGATAACGTTTAAAAACAAAAACGTTTCGTTGGGAACGTGTTTTCCGCTATCAAACGAACGTTTCTGAAAAAGTTAGTACCAAGGAACTTTTACGTATAGAAGTTGAGCTAACGCATTGAAAAATCTTTTGTTTTTTGGTATTTTTATCCACACTTCACACACTTCCACACTGTTAGCCCTTGGCATCATCTCAACTGATGATAAGTGCCAAGGATGCCCTTGCCAATGCGATTGGGGTGTACCCTTAGGGGCTCTATAGGCCAGGGACTTAGAAAAATTTCGGCGAGATTTTTTTTGGTTCGCAACTCCCCCTTTTTATTATTTTATCGAGTAGGGGTCACTAAGGGGAAAATTTTTGGTCATGTGAAGTTTCTTCGTAAGGTGCAGGTTTTCGAGAAAAACGGCAACCAAAATTCAAAACTCCACTAAGAGTACCTAGGCTTAGGGGCACTAAGGGCCAGGGACTTGTTTGTTTGTGTCCCCCCCTTTTTATTGTCTTATCGAGTAGGGGAACACTTTTGGTCATGTGAATTTTTTCGTAGGATCAACCGTTTACGAAAAAACGGGTCCAAAGGTGCACGTTTATAAAGGAGCCGGGAAAATATCTACAAACGGTATAAAAAGGGGGGGCCCTTTTTATTGTCTTATCAAGTAGGGGTCACTTAGGGGAACACTTGGTCATGTGAAGTTTTTTCGTAGGATCAACCGTCTACGAAAAAACGGGTCCAAAGTTGCACGTTTATAAAGGAGCCGGGAAAATATCTACAAACGGTATTAATATATGAAGGGGATGTTAAGGGGGTGCCCCGGGAGCGCCAAGGAGCGCCAAGGGGGCGCCCTGGGGGCGCAAAGAGGATGTTAAAGGAGCGCCAAGGTAATGTTAAGGGGGCGCCCTAGGTGCACCAAGGGGGAGTTAAGGGGGTGCCAAGAGGATGTTAAGGGGGCGCCCTAGAAGAGCCAAGGGGCGCCCCGGGGCCCAAAGGGTATGTCAAGGGGGCGCACTAGGACAGCCAAGATGATGTTAAGGGGCCGCCCTAGAACGCCAAGGGGAGTTAATGAGGCGCCCCGGGGGCGCCAAGGGGATGTTAAGGGGGCACCCTAGGAGAGCCAAGGGGGCGCAAAGGCTATGTTAATGGGCGCACTAGGAGAGCCAAGGGGGCGCCCCGGGGGCGCAAAAGGGGATGTTAAGGGGGCGCTCTAGGAGCGCCACGGGGGCGCTAAAGGGGTGTTAAGGGGGCACCCTAGGAGCGCCGGGATATTGAGATAATTAACGCTGCACACTCCGGGGCCCCTGTATCGGCTGTGGTGTCATGATAACCCCCTGCTCTGATGGTGGGATGCAATGAAGGGGAGCTTGGGCAGTAATGTTTCTATAGGACAGTTTTCGCTGCACCCACTTATGCGCCCCAGGGCGCCTCCTTGGCTCTCCTAGTGCGCCCCTTTAACATACCCTTGGCACTTCTAAGGCCCCCCCTTAACATCCCCTTGGTGCCCCTTTAACTCCCCTTAACGCTCCTAGGGCGCCTCCTTAACATCCACTTGGCAACCGCGGGGCGCCCCCTCGGCGCTCCTAGGGCGCTCCCTTAACATCCCCATGGTGCCCCCTTGGGACTTCTAGGACACTCCCTTAACCTTCCCTTTGCGCCACCGGGGCGCCCCTTTGGCTCTCCTAGGGCGCTCCCTTAACATCCCCTTGGCGCCCCTTTAACTCCCCCTTATCGCTCCTAGGGCGCCCCCTTAACATAAACTTGGCGCTCCTAGGGCGCCCCCTTAAAATCCCAATGGCGCCCCCTTGGAGCTCCTAGTGCGCCTCCTTAACATATCCTTTGCACTCCCGGGGCGCACCCTTAGCTCTCCTAGTGCACCCCCATAACATACCCTTTACGCCCCCGGGGCGCACCCTTGGCTCTCCTAGGGCACCCCCTTAATATCCCCTTAATACATTAATACCGTTTGTCGAAAATTTCCTGGCCCCTTTATAAACGCACAACTTCGGACCCGTTTTTCTCGAAAACGGTTGATCCTACGAAAAAATTTCACATGACCAAAAACGTTCCCCTAAGTGACCCCTATTCGATAAAATAATAAAAGGGGGGGGGGGGATTGCGAACAAAATAAAATGTCTAGGTATACTCCAACAGCCTCTAAGGATACAATCTGACCTGCGAAGCTAGCTATCTTACTTACAATGCTGTTAAGATTTGTTTTTTGTGACAAGATTGATAAAATGGTGGTACCTAGCCAGGCGGGCGCATAAACTTTCTACCAATAAAAAATCGAATAGACTGGGACTCGAACCCCTGACCTCATGAAGAGGAGCAAGTGGCTTAGATACTATGCCAAGGAAGTGGTTAATAACCATCAAGCTCAATTTTTATCTCATATTTGAAAAGATGCCACAAGGTACATGGGACAAAGCAGGGTAACAACCGGCAAAATAAATGCTCATTTTAGAAGGTCGCTTCATAATCATCACTGCCAAACAAAGTACGTCCATAAATACGTCCACTGCTAAACAAAGGCCTACCTGTACTTTGTTTTGTCTCCGTGTCCTCGAGTTGTCTGGAAGAAATCGCTTTCAGCGATAAGCCCGCCCAGGTGGCACCACCACATATCTTTTTTATTTATTTTTTATTAATAAAATTGTATTTTGTGTGCAATAAAGAGTATATACAGGGTGTAACAGAAGTGTGTGACAATACTTCAAGGTTGGCTTTTACCCATCAAACTGAACAACTTTTGTTCTACAACTTTGTTGAAATCGCAAAATTTTTTTTGGACTTTTCATACAAATCGATCAGCTGGCGAACCAAGTTTGTATGAAAAGTCCAAAAAATTGTATATCAATCAGTCTCTGGTTTCCATTAGTTTGGGGCCAGATGATTGTGCATGATTTATCCGGGATATTATTATTACCTATATTAGTTCAGTTCGATCACATAGGAAACTTCAAACTTGGCATACTCCAACACCCTTTGGTTGTCCTTGAATCTGTTTATGAGACCCATTGTAAGTGGCCATGCCTCAGTTTCACACTAGTCAAAGACATTGGTCTTGAGAGACTGTATGGTTAAAAAACTATATGGTCTGCAGGCCAAACCGTTTATGGGTTAGGAGTTAAATCCCCACATACCGTCTGGATGTGAAAAAGACTGTAAGCAGTGGTGGTAAAATAAAAAATACCTAGTTCCTTACACAATATTATTATTTATTATTGTATTGGTACTGTTTGTTTACATGTTTCGAATTTTGATGGTCTTGTCCTTCTATGCAAACTGAACATACTATCTGCCAGTTGGAGACAGCTGTTATCATGTGATGTGCACATCCAGCCTCAGCATGATCACCAAAGACGCTACAGCGGCGCTTACTTATTTAATGACCTTTTTATTGGCCTTGCAAAAATCGACCAACAGCTGCAGCTGTTCTAGGGTGCACGTAGCCGTGCCGGGCCTCCATCCACCTTAAAAGCATAGAAAATAACACATAAATAGCTGCACTGTCCACATTTATAAATTATTTCAGAAAACTACTACTTACTTGCAGTTTACATATGAATTTTTTCACATTGTTTTGCGTTTTTCCTTTAATAACAATAGTAGACAATGAGCAGACACTACATTTGACATATGAATAGTGCTGCGCGCTTGCATAATCGATCATCGATTAAGAAAATAACACCTAATATTTTTGTATACTAGTGGTAAGCTCTAAACGTTCTGAGTTCGGTACAAGTTTTGATTTGGTTTGGTAACGTCAACGATTAAATCGTTGAGAAAAAATACCGCAATACCATTTTTTACATCAGCTGAACAAAATCTGATCCAAAACCAAAAACGCTTCGTTGGTAAGGTAAAACCTATTGAAATTAGCGCGATCGGGGCCCAGGTCCTACAACCATTTTATTACACCTTGTATATGGTTCAATCCATAGTAGTGTAGGCTTATATGATCCAAACTATTCAAACCACACTGTTTCCGTTAATATAGTTACAAATAGATGTGTCGTCTATACAGGAATACATCGGTAACTATGCCACAGCAAGCCTGTAATCCATTTTTGTAAGCCACATAGTCTAATCGCATCGCATTCCAGTGCACAAAACACCAAACATTGAACATCATTATACAATGACAAAAGATGCTTGTGCAACTACTTACTTAAAATGTAGCTCTAGATACTGTCAGAAAAACAGATAAAACAATAAAAGTTAATATCCAGAGATAAATCACACACGTCTATCTGGCCCCAAAACTAGTATACCATGTACTGAAGCAACTAGAAACTGATGAATATACTGAAATATTCATTTTATATATATTAAATGCAAAAAAAACATAATATCAAACAAATATGCTTGTCACAGAAAAATAAATCTTATATTATCTATTATATTTTGTTTATGATGACAGACTGGAAATCCTACTACATAACTCCCACTATTTTTACTTTTAATTGTTATGACACAAAAAACCTTTTTGGACGTGACAAGAAATGGAATAACGTGAGAGAAGGAACTTTATGTCACATCGTAGGCTTGGCACATATGTATACACTGCTCCAAATGTTTTTGCGAACTGTACCGATCAGTTCCACTGTATAACCTCATTCCACATTACAATAATGGCTTTGATCATTTCTCAGCGCAAAACATTCCGGACATCAGTCGTACAAACCAACATTAGGAGCCTAGAGTGTAATACTTGTAGATCTGAAATCATGTACGTACAAAGCAATTTATTCGTTTAGTGACACAATAGGATTATGATTTTCGTAGAGACTTTATAGCTCACTCTTCATCGTTCCTTGGAATAATTTAATAAGATATATTTACCTCCGTTTTGCCCTACCAACTCATAGGTAAAATTATAGAGGTATTTTATTGAAAAAAAGGACAGGCAAAAAATCAAGTACCTACACTAATTTATACTCATACCTGCGAAATAATCGACTTGTACGATATTAAATTCACTTTATAAATATTTTTGTTAAAATTACAATGCTGAACTTGGCCTTTAAGCAAATACAAAAATATGAAAGATCGAGTATGAGCAGAGCATTAACCAAGCATTGATCGGTTCGTCATCGATCTTTTATATCACATATAATAATGGTTCCATTCAGTATTTGTTAAATTGACAATATTGTTATGGGATTTAAGAAATTGTTAGTATAACAGAGTACGTGACTCTTTGATTTCATTCGACGGAGCGCATCACTTTTCATTTCATCACCGCGGCATGTAAACAAAGCGCACGCGCATTTCGACCTATCTTTGCATATCAAAACTTCGAATAACTAAATTTATCTATTTCTGTTTTTTAGTCAATCTTGAAAGCTAACCTCGAGAACCGGGAATTCAGAATATCGATGCGTTTCTCGTGACCAACTTGTCAGAGAAAAATATCATCAGTGAGTCAACCTTCACCTTGACAGATTGACATCATGACACCGGACTATTACCCCCCTTGCAATAGGACCTATCGAAACTAATATAAATGTCCGCTGATTGATCACATCACCTTCGAATAAAATAAATATGTTTCTCAACATGCTATTCTAGCATCGCAGCACAACCTTCGATTCCGGCCTTCGTAATTAAAGAAGACGATTCACAATTACCGTAGTTTATAGACGCCTCTAATTATATGTATTTGATGTTTTCTATACGCTCTGTGACGAAAGAAGCCTCATTCGGATGGTCATTATTTGAATTAATATACCTACGTGTCAGTTCGAGAGGTTCTGTGTAATGATTGGTACTCGATTTTTATAGCGTCCGCAAGAGCACGTTCAAATGATATGTCTTTGTGTGTAACTTTTTGCTCAATAGGTTATTCATTTTATGTATCATTCAAATTTCTCTTCGTAATTGATATTGCCGCTAATTCATGAATTCAATGTAGCTCTGTGCGTGTCCCGACTCAGCTTCAGCCCAAGCTGGGCTCGAAGCTAAAGCCGTGGTCAAACTCATTCAAATGTTACTCTTACTTACGTAAGGTTGAACTCTGAACTGTTTCTAACTAAATCAAAGTAAATGAAGTGTAAGTAAATTAAAACTCATATTGTGTAAGTGGAATAATTGTAACGTCAATCAATATAGAGCCAAAGTTAATTAAATTCCCCGATTTACAATTGACGCAAGAATTATAAAACAATACTAATGAATGAGATTACTTAATGTCACATTATTCGAGAACGACTGTTTAAATATTTTTACAAGGATTTCAAATGGAGAATTTGATTTGGAAATTCTCTTCATTCGACTTCGACTCAACATTTGATTCCAAACAACCAATTCCCACGAAGGGTTGAGGGTTCCGTATAAATTCATAATCACACATATCTTAAATTCACACTCTATATTAAATTCTCAGGCCTGCAATCCCTTGAAGCTGTGAAAAAATCAAACTTCTATGCGTTGGCATAAAAGTGATTTTTTCACACCTTCAAGGGATTGCAGGCCTGAGTATTTCATATAAATTTCATTTTGATTGAGAAAAAGGGTCTTGACAGAGGGACAGACGGACAGACGGACAGACGGACAGACGGACAGACGGACAGACGTACGACGCACAGACGGACTGACGGACGGACAACGAAGTGATCCTATAAGGGTTCCTTTTTTCCTTTTGAGTTACGGAACCCTAAAAATAGTATAAACATCTGAAATTCACACTCTGGCTGCGCGCGAGTGGCGAGCGTGCAGGGTTATTTAAATTAAGCCACTCATACAGTGTGTGCGCGGCAAAAACGCGCTCTGTGGCGTCGTTAGCCACCGCGGAGATGCATTTATTTATGAAATGTAAATGCATCTGATTGTAATAACAAAACTGCGAGTCACTACTCTCTATATTAAGATGTATTATTTGCATACTGTATATTATTGTGAGAACGTGTGACCGTGTGTGTTACGGGTGGCAAATTAAAGAATTTGCTTTCTTATTTTCAGACAAGACTGAGTTATCGTTTTGTTTATTATTTGAAAAGGTCAATCTATGTATCTTAATGTAGGTGCTTTTATATTTTTTGGAAGAAAAACGCTTTAAAATAATGTTTTTTTATTTATTTTGTCTGACACCTTATTTGCAAAAAGTATATAAGTGTGAGATTATGGCACATCTACAATCGTCTCTGAAAGTTAAGCATTAAGTCTCAAACTCTAAAATCCTATACAAATTATAGAAAGGGCATAAAGTTACTTTATTTCTAAAGGACATAAATACCAGAAACGACCTAAAATTCGTCTCACATGATCGCCATCAGACAGAAGATGGTTCACGTGGCTCTTGTGCTTTCCTCTTATATCCTTCAAGACATTTCAAACTGGAAGGCTGTTGATCAAGGATGTTACTTGTAGTGACTACGGTACCCAAAAAGCCTACTTGTTGAAATGAATATTTTAATATAAAGCGTATGAAACTTATTAACCATACGGGGCTACTTGGCAGTTTTGTTGGAAATGAAAACTCGTGATATCCAGCTGACTCGGCCAGCGCGTGCGGCGAGCCCGGCCACTAAACCCAGACCGTTACAAAGGATACTCACACTCTTCAGAAAAAAACTCTTAAGCACACTCGAGAGGTGTGTCCTGACGTAACATTTCGTGACTGATACTCGGCTGAGCGTGACTCTTCTGACCAGACTTTAGTTATAAAGATCGCATATAAAAGTAAATCGCGGTTTGTGGGTGCTCAGTGCGGCTTTTTGCTTGAATGATGGATTAATTAAACAATTACTACGCGTGCTACAACGATCGGTACATTTAATAAAGTGGGCTTCCGAAAATATTTCAAAGGTTTCTTTAGATACAGTGCGTTATCGATATTTAAGTAAAATAAAATTATAAAGCTTCTTTTATAACAAAAACAAAGCTGACTTTTGTGTGCTTGATCTTGCTCTGTTTTGTGTAAAATACTCGTATTCCGTAAGACGTACGTAATCAGATTACAAGTATATACAAATATTTTAAAATCAGCCAATTTCTTAAAATAAAAAAACAATAACAACTTTTTTCATAAACTTTAGTTCAGTTGTTTTAGATTTTTGTGGAGCTCACACTATCTTTATTTGTGGAGATAAGGAGCATACACTAAACGTCACTTTGAGAGCTTGCTTTTCTTATCTTTGATATTGTTTCTCTTTTCAATATTGTTAAATTGTTGCGACACTTGTTTGGCAAACCAGTAGCAACGTAGCTCTATATATACATCACAATCGGAGATACGGTAAATTTGTTACAAGTAGTCACGACAATTTGAGCGTTTTATCTTTGTGTTAGAAAGTGGTTCATTGTACACCTCACTCATGACAAGGTTCTGTAGCTGATGGATTCGGGTTCAACCATACGTAATAGATAATAAGTCACGATTGATCGCCCTGTACTGTCATAGTCGGCTGTAAGTCAGATTAGAGGGATGGCGCAAGGCACAAGAGGCCTTGGTACGCATCAAGTAAAACAAAGAGGCAATTACTGCGACATGACATGACAAAATTATCAATACTGAAATTGCAAGTTGATATGAGAATACCAGCGGATTATATATTTGATTTTGTAATTGCCTTGCCTACATATGTTAAAGCTGTTGCCCTCTTTTTTGGAAATTAGTAAAATAATAAACAGGTGAGTTTCTTTGCTAAAAAGAGACAAATGTTACATGCTGCTCATGAATCTGAACAATATTATTTTTGTAATTTCGATATGGGTTCCTTATGAATATTGCTAAGTATGACGACATGAAGACTCACTTTAAATTTTAAACTTTCTTTGTCTACTCAGTATAATCATTTCTACTTATACTTTTCTTTTCTTTTTTTTTTCTTTTTTTCGTATGGCAGTTAACTTTATTTTTCTTTACAACGTTCGATACCCTTATGATTTCTGTAATTAAAATGTTTGAAAGTAAGCTTCTAGAAGAATTACGAAAAACCCGGCCAAAGCAAACGTACCAATACACATACAATGACAGCGGGCAATTGCACTGCGGGCCCTGTAATAAAATATTCAAGACCAGGTTTGGTTTCGCCAGCCACCCTCGTGCGCACTCCAGGAGGTAGAGCCGTGATGTCGCCGTCGACGGATACGTCGTGGAGGACATCATATATGTCGAATATGGATATAACTAAGAAATATGTGACTAACAAACCGCTACTCTTATGCACTTGCGCCACACACGACACTGTTCGTCGCGGGCAGTGGTCTAACATGAGTCGGCGCTCGGTGCCGTGCCGTATGTTCGGGCGTAGTTACGTTCTATCAGTTATTCGCTCGATACTCGATACAGTAATCTACCGTTCCATATCCGGTTAATCTATCGTCATTACATTTTGTTCTTGGGGTGGGCGGAGACATGTTGACGCAACCTCTCGGATCTTGTTCTTTAATCACCGCGGGAAACGAATACGAAATCATCATACGGTTCACAATTTATGATCGCTAAATTATAGTATTTACCACCGGTATTTACTCGTTTTTCGATTCTTTAAATAGGTAATATCTTCGGAGCTAATATACACTGATACGAAACAAACACATTCCAAGTCTGTCGGTAAGTAGGTATCACAATTGAGGTATTCATGCCTTCAGTTTGCAAGCCAAGGTTCTTGTGCAATGTAGCCATTTTATCCTTCAGTGCTCTATTTATTATCTATGACACGATCTATAACGAGTCACTACAGGCATTTAAAAAATTAAATATCTTGACAAGTAGAACAAGCTTTTTCTTGTTCCGAGTTTATAGTGTAGATTCGCAAATATCATCTATAATTTGAATATTTTACTGGACTTCCGATGCTCTGCAATACGAAGTAATTGTTTTCGCATAAAAATATTGTTTATAGATAAATGATCCTGAATTGTAGTAAGAACATACCTATAACTCTATGCAAAAGCTATTCTGTGCTATGAGTATAAGTGTACTCAATACAATAAAATATATCGACCAAGGCCACATGGATCCGGATCGAAGATTGCTCTGCGCCGACGCAGTGAACGGCTGAACTGTGAACTATTGTGTCGAATTCTCTTATCTATCTATTGTTGTTAAAACTTTAAAGAATGTCGAAGCGCCACGCCTATATAAACTTTTATAAAAGTACTTCAGTATTGGGTCAAAGTTAAACGAAATCACAGAAGAGCGAGTTAACTCCAAAGTGACAAAATTAGAAAATAAAAAACGTATAATTATTGATCCAAATCATCGATTGCTGACAAATATCGTAAGCCTGGATTTTGTTTAAAATGTTTTTAGAGTTTTTAAGAGAGACGAAAGAATGAATAGTACCGCTACCTATATTTCCTCTACTGTCTATACATCTACTCTACTTAGCCTAAGTTACCGTCGTCGAGCATTGAAGATCTCTTCTTTTTACATGAGCAGTGTTCTTTAGAGAAAGAGTTGCGGTGAAAAAGCTTTCCGATTTGCTGGATTTAAAAATCATACATTGACTAATGCTATAAAGTATAGTAATATTGATAGTAAGAACAAATATGACTAAGTGTAATATTTGCAGGTGGTGCTGGTGAAGGGTCACTACGTGTCGTACCTGCCGCTGTGCAGCCGCAACGAGCCGGTGTTCCTGGCCGCGTGCACGCCGCTCGCCATGCCCGAGACGCGCGAGTGCGTCGTGCACGGCGCCACCAACGTGTTCACCACGCTGCACGCCATGGACATGAAGATACTGCACATCGACGCCAAGTAAGCGCCCCAAACTACTGACAGACTTGTTGTACTGAATATTATCCAAGACATGTTCCTGCTAACTATCCGGCTTACGAATAACGTACCCTTGTATAGTATTATTGCTTCCGAGTATGCAAATCCTGGCATATATTACAGGCATTACATTGGTTCAAGGTTCCAGTAAACAAAAGTTATTGATGCGTAACTGTCACAGCGAGCTACTGTCTGTCAGAGGTAGATGTATGACAACATCTCTATTGAAAACGTTTCATATTCATGTACGGCAGCTCAGCGCACGTCAGCGGCCGCGCTCAATGGTACGAAATAATAACGCGACTTGAAATAATAACGAGAAATGGTAAACAGGGTGGCCAGATGAGAAAGTCTTATGACTGCGCTGTCAATTCTTATTAGTAACAGAGAAGGCGAGTTTCATTGTTCTCACACTTTGTTCCACCTGTAGATATGAGTTGTGGCGTACCTGTGATTATTTTACTTTCGTAAGTTACGCTGAATGTTGAGTAGATAGGCAAAGCACACGTGTCACCTGTTCAGAAGCGGCCAGCTTTGCATACAATGACAGGTCGTGAGCTTCCATCGAAATTTAAATCAATAGGACAAGTAGATAATCATGTACCGAACAACGAATAAAATGAAAGTAGGAACCATTCTAACAAATAGAATCCTTCAAAACAAAAGTGACAAAGTCCTTGCGATACTGCAATTCAGAAATGTTTTATTAAATTAATTATATGATATCTTCTGTATTCCTGAGATGACGATAACCATACCTACCTATTCGATTCAATGTAAAATAGCCGGTAACAAGATAATAATTAAATATCGACGTTATAAAGTCGAGTTAACTGCCCCTCGCTGATTTATTGCTTAACCGCATCAAGAAGGATTTCACACGCAGTCATATGTCTCTATACCGTAATATTTACTTGCATAAAAAATGGACGGCCATCGTAAACATCATTGTATTGCCCCTAATAGACATTATATGTTTTTCAATAAGCCGTAGTTTGTTCCATGCAGATATGATCATGACAAGAACTATCTAATATACTTGATAAGCTTCTGTTTCCTATTTTGACACAGCCTAGGTTTATTTGGTGTCTTCTTCACAGAATAAAGAGCTGTTTTCTTATCGTTAGAGAAGGCTTCAGTTTCACTCTATACATATAAGACACGATAGTAACTTTCTTCTTTCCTTTTCGTGTATATTCATTTCTACATATGTAACTTCTATGGTAATCTTAAGAAAGCTGTTAAGACGCATTCGATGTACTCAGGCGCGGATCCGGGGGGGGGGGGAGGGGCAATGGGTGCAATTGCCCCCCCTGAAGCCTGACCGAAGTACCTACTAAAACTTCTATAAAATGCAAATAAATAGATGTATTTCTTAACTATTCAAAAAATTTCGCGCTCGCTATGCTCGCGACTTTTTATATTAATGGTTCACACCACCGTCCGCTTCATAAATAAGGGTACACAAAAAAAATGCCCCACTGAACGAAATCCTGGATCCGCGCCTGGATGTAATAACCTATTTTCTCAAGAACACAAAACTCAAAATGGTTTTATTTAAGTAAGTACACATTAGATAAAGGGATACAGGGATAGATACTGTACACATTATTTTAGATCGTATTTTTTTTCTACCTACCTACTACGAAATTCCTACTACCTGTACATTCAACTTTTCGGGAAGTATTATCTCTACTTTTGTCTTATAACTCCAGTAGGCTTTCTTTTCTTCAAATACATATATCAAGAATCAATACCTACTCAAACTACATTAGGTGAACTTATGAAATAAATTAAAGTGTCATACTTTTGGCACATTAATAAAGTATTAATTCTTAAAGAACTAAAAGAATCGAAAAATTTTAACTTCCTAGTTTTCTTTTTTTTACCTTCGTCACATAAGATAGTAATAATAGATTACACAATAACAGGCAAAATAAGATTTCTTGATAGTTAATCAAATAAAAAATAAGCATTTAACCTCTGAAGTATTAGCCGTTTTGAAGTACCAACATTGATTGCCATTATCTATTATAGTAGCTTTAAATTCAACTGTACTCGACTAGAAAAACATTTCATATCGATGACGATACATTTGTTTTATGTTTGTTTGCGTTGCGGTGTCTCAACTGGCTGGAGAAGCATCGAATGGGGGTTTTCGTATGTGGGTCATGGCTCACGGATCATTATGCAGAGTTTTTAAATACCTACCAAGTAGGTATGTATATTTTACTCCGGGGTAATAATCGCTCTAATTAATTTTCCGATATGTCCAAATTTTACCCAACCTCTGGTCGGGTATCTAACTACTCTGTTGAAGTTCTAATTAAAGTGAAATCTCAACTAAATCGAACGTTGTGATACAACAAATATTGTGATATAAGACATCTACAAAATTAAAAATTGGGCAAAAATGGTCGGAAAACATAAGCTTAAATTGGAAGTCAGTGGTTACTCCGCAAAGCTTTTGTATATGTTATGTTATAAAATATACCATGCCTTTTTCCTAGGTTAGATTACAAATACTACTAAGTCAAATTCTATAAAACTGATGTTCGTTTTCCTTTAGTTGCAGTTATTTACTAATTAGGTTTATTAATTTGATCGTGCTTTTTCTCCGTACCGAAACAAAGTGAATACACACCTAGTTAAAAGGGTATATCTATATAAAAGTTGGCCAATTTCCTAATCGATATTAGGAGGTAACACGATGCATAACATTATCCAACGAAAAGATGCTTCGAATAACTTTTTGGCCATCTTTATCCTTCTTTTTCTCTAATTTAAGCTGGGCTCTTACCGGTGCAGCTCACACCATTGGCTTCTATTCAGAGCCTTCTCCTTGATATGGTCTAAAGTAGATATACAGGGTGAAACTGAAATTGCGGAACAAATTTTAACTGCGATTTCTGCTCATAGAACTGAACAATTATCTAAGAAATCTCTAAGAAACCAATCGGATTAATACTGTGCATCAAAAAGAATTCAATCGGAGCAAACAAAATTTCACTCTGTAATGCAAATCGAAAATTACGTAGAAGTTACTTCGTTGTTGTAACTAGGAACAACAAAAACATCATTACGGGGAAAAATATTAATCTCGAAATGTTTTATACGATCATTATCTATCCAGCGAAGTCAAAAGGTAACCTAATGTTTAGATGGTTTTTAACTGAGTCATTATTGAGAGAATTTGATTGTACAACAAAAATTTTTATATTCATTTATCATTCCAAAATGTAATTAAAGTGAACTTGACATAGGCAAAACAAATATCAGATGGGGTCAAATCATCCATCAATCATTGATAGACCTTGTCTGATCCGGACAATAGATACCTAAGTTTTAAAGCCCAAAATGCTTGCACAATGCCTTTCCGATTTAGTTTACATTTCGAATCAACGGCCACCTTCCTGCTCACACTGCGAACCAGTCGTGCGAAAGTGTTATGAATTGGAACTTCAATGTTAATGTGGTGTACGAAACTTCCGGTGGTTCGTGTCCATGTTTTGGTGTGCTTTGGGAACAATTTTTATGTATTTTTGTCCAGTAGCGAGTGGCACCTGGGTTGGGAGCGCGGCGAGTTGCACGGCGTCAGCTGGTACCACCTGCTGCACCCTGACTGCTGCAAGGAGGCGCAGACTAAGCACCGGCTGAGTAAGTGTCTCATAATTTCACTTTAGTTTCTTAAAGCTAAAATTAAATTGTTATCAAATTAACCAAAAACATGTAAATATATTATTTAGTGAGCTGAACACGGATAAATTTAGTCATGGGGCTCAGCTCATCCACATGTCAACCTCGCTTCGGAGAGAAAGCCTCCGCAAGTTGACGCGTAGGCCGCGCGTGCTGATCGTGTGTGAACACTAGCCTTCCCCTACGTGAGCGATTATATCGATGCAACCCGACTATGTACCTATGTTTCACACCCCGCAAACAACTTTAGACTTTAAACCTTCTCACGGCAAATCCAATTCGACATTACAAAGGACCCGTGACTTTACGCTCGACGGAAACTTAGTAGCTTATGTAAATTCAAAATTGGAGCACTTTCGAATTGTGTGCTTGAAGTGTTGCGACGATGTGTCTCGTCTCTGTGACGAAGACAAATGACTAAACTCGTACGATAGTGCTATAAAACCATTATTAGAATTTGCCCCAGCGCCTAAACCATCCATTGGCGTTAAACTTTAAATAATATTGTTAGGGTAAAATGTGTTGCAATTGCATTGGTGCCCACTGTTAAAACGGTAAAAGGAACTGCATTAACTATTATGACATTTTTTTATTATGTTTTAGCGTACAAGTACGTACCCCTGATGATACTACTCGTAAAAAAAGATGTTACATATATTTTTACTATACCGTATTTTAACATGGATCCTGGCAGGGTCGCCATTTGAAAGAAATAAAATAACGCGAAACGCTGAAACGATGTTTTTACCGAGACATTTATTTTCAGTCTGACAATAGGAAAAAATGTTTTAAAAATATATATAAAAAAGACTAAAACAAAAAACTAAAAGAGTTTTCGAAAGATGCAACTTAAAAATATAATGTATCTAATTTCAAGAAAATATCTTCCGGTCATCGATACGAGTTTTTCTTTAAAGTTAAAAAAAGTTTATCTTTCTAGCACCTGTTTTGTTTGTGTTTATTAGTGCAGTAGACAAAAAATTATCAACCGACTTCAAAAAAAGGAGGAGGTTCTCAATTCGTCGGAATCTTTTTTTTATTTTTTATTTTTTATTTATGTATGTTCACCGATTACTCGAAGACGCCTAAACCGATTTCGAAAATTCTTTTTTTGTTTGAAAGGGTATACTTCACAGGTGGTCCCATATAAATTTTATCGAAATCTATTCAGCCATTTGTGAGAAAATCAACAAAAACATAGCAAAATTGGAGTTGTTGCGATTGAAGTCGGTTTTTTTTAACGTATTCAGCGTGGTCAATTATTTATCTTTTAGTATGGATAGGGCAATTACTGAATAAGCAGGAATTTATTAATTGTTTTGATTTCGATACATATCATTTACATTAAGTTTATGTCGAGCGTAGGCAGAGCACACAAAATGTAACTCACAAATCAAACCTACTTTAGTAAAACACACGTACCTTAGTAAAATAAGTAATGTGAGATAAACACGCCGCGCCGGCAGTTACCCGCCATCGCTACAATCATGCCAGTCGTCAATCCGAGCTCGGCTCTTAAACCAACAACGGCCGAGATTGCACAAATGGCCGCATAGCATTAACCCTCATTACTCTTCTGCAACCGTTCATTTAAAGTTCAAAATATCGAAGTATTGACTTCACGCATCGGCATAGAGCACAAATGGAGTTCTACCACGTCAAAACCTGGCGCAGAATATTCATGCTCAAACCAAATTATAAGTATATTGCCCATTCACTGCATAAGAATGGCTATTTGAATCATCATGCCAATGATTTGATACTGTTGAATAACAATGCACATCTCGAACGAATGATTTCTATTATTTTAATTTACAATACAAACATAACTCAGACCCACTTGAAACAGTTGCAGCCATGAACCAAAGGTTACGTAGCCACTAGCTAATGAATATACAAATACTAGAGATAAATCACAACAGCTGCATAATTAAGGGTTCCGTACCTACCTGGCCCACACGGATGTCTTACTGGTCGATCGAAGGCGTGTTTAATTGCAACCATAGAAGTAAATTGTCCATATTTATTGCGACCAGTACCATGATACAATTGCCAGATCTTAGCCGCGCGTAAAATAAAACAGCTCAAAGCTCTTCTGCCCTTGTAGCATGGCAAGCGACGTACTCGTATGTCGCACGCGACGCGAGTTGTAAAAGTATTCATTACTTTCTAACACAGATCTAATAAAATAGATATCGCGCGACAAACATATTCATCTACGCCTCATGTTGCCCTTGCTGATCTCTTCAGAACCCATCTCGGATTTGACTACAAAGCTTAAACTGTAATTGTCGAGTCAAATCTAACTATAAAATGTATCTCTGAAGTAAATCAACAGGGCTGTTTATGGTATGTTTCTGCAGATGGAATCGATCATCTTATATGGTTGCCTTTGCATCTTCGTGCGCATACAGTGATGTAAGGGCCAAATGCTAGGGATTATTATGGTCAGCATATCTATTCAACATCCGTATTGTATCTAGTATGCTCATAACATTTATGGAGATTCTAAATCTATCACATCTGCTTAGAGTCGATAGTATACATCTTTTTGTACAATATATGTATGTATACAGGGTGTTAAAAAAGTGCGTTTGAGATTTTAAAAGTTTATATACTCACAATCAAGTATAGAATACAGGAAAAATATAAAAAAATCCGATCGACAACTTTTATTTTCAGGCTCCAATACAAATTCTTGATTCGCTAATATGGGAAACTGAAAAAAAAGTTGTCGATCGGATGTTTTTATATTTTTCCTGTATTCTATACTTGATTCTGATTAACCCCTTAAAATCTCAAACGCACTTTTTTTTAACTTTTTTTAACAAAATATAAAAAAATCCAAAAATCCAAATTATTTTTACAAAATATAAAAAAATCTGTTTCCCATACTAGCGAATCAAGAATTTGTATTGGAGCATGAAAAAAAAAGTTGTCGATCGGATTTTTTAATATTTTTCTGTATTCTATTGATTGTGAGTATATAAACTCTTAAAATCTCAAACGCACTTCCTACATACACATATACATATGTCCCAAAAAGCGGAAGTCCAGAGATAGAACAACTCTAGGGCTACCAAAATCACCCCCATGTATGTTCAGCGATTTTTGGTAGTTTCCGACTTATTATTTTTTTAGGATTTTTTAAAATTTTTGGCCGGATCGGAATTAATATATTTTTCAAAAGAATTTATTACAAATTTCCGGTATTTTTTTAATGTCACATAATCATTATGAATTATACTTTCAGGCATAAAATAATAAGCTTCGTAACATTAGTGTAAGTAACAAAAGTTATGATAGAAAGTCAAGAATTATAAATTGAGCGTCTCAGATTTAAACTTTCACCATCAAATACAAAATACAAAAAGGTGTTTCCAATGCTCTTCGGTAATTTTAAAAACTGCACGAGATTCTAAGCTTTCAGAATAATATTCAAAAGACCGAAATAAGCCGTCAAAGTTGTTAAGGTAGAAATTTCCTAAGGAAGTTATTTAATTTTTGTCGTCTCTAGTAATCAAAAATAATTACTAATTTAATGAGTTTTATAGAAAAAAATACTTTAATTTAATAAAGAACGTTTTGAGCAGAATGGTAGCGGAAATTATCACATTTTTTTTTTAAATCTGCGCATTTTTCTTTTAACTTGACTCATCAGTTATTATTAGATTGCCTCTGATTATTCGATGTGCCTCTGATTTTGGAATTCCCATATGGTGTTCTATGGTTCTCACGCTAGTCGATGGGTCTCTCGCCACTTCTTCAAGCACTGATTCGACTACATCTGGATCTTGAATTTCTAATGGACGCGCAGACCTTGTATTAGGTTGGCGACCTTCAATGTAAGCATCATGGACTCGTAAAGTGATACAGTAGAGAACTCGTGCAGACTTCTTGCATCCTGCGGAATTATTAGCTGATGAGTCATAAAAAGAAATGTGTGATAATTTCCGCTACCATTCTGCTCAAAACGTTCTTTATTAAATTAAAGTATTTTTTTCTCTAAAACTCATTAAATTAGTAATTATTTTTGATAACTAGAAACGTCAAAAATTAAATAACTTCCTTAGGAAATTTCTACCTTAACAACTTTGACGGCTTATTTCAGGAAAAAAAAAGCCCATCAAGTACTGTCTTTTGAGTATTATTCTGAAAGCTTAGAATTCCACACAGTTTTTAAAATTACCGAAGAGCATTGGAAACATCTTTTTGTATTTTTATTTTATGCTAAAAGTTTGAATCTAAGTCGCTCAATCTAAAATTCTTGACTTTCTATCATAACTTTTGTTACTTACACTAATGTTACGAAGCTTATTATTTTATACCTGAAAATACAATTCATAGTGATTATGAGACATAAAAAATACCGGAAATTTGTAATAAATTCTTTAAAAAATAATATGAAATCCGATCCGGCCAAAAAATTTAAAAAATCCTAAAAAAAAAAACATAACTCGGAAACTACCAAAAATCGCTGAACATACTTGGGGGTGATTTGGGTAGCCCTAGAGTTGTTCTATCTCTGGACTTTCGCTTGACTATACTTTTTGGGACACCCTGTATTGTACAAAAAGATGTATACTATCGACCCTAAGCAGATGTGACAGATTTAGAATCTACATAAATGTTATGTATATGCATTAAAGAGTTTACAAACAAACAAGCTCAGTAAAATGGGTTCGAAGAAATTTCGTTACAGTAAGCCGGCATTTTCTAAGAAAGCATCGGAGATGGAATAGCAGGGCGGTTCGATACATTATGTGTGGTAAAATCACAATCCAGCTCCCGCTGTCGTGACATCTACGATAAATCCATGTAGCTAATATTACGTCAGCGCTACTGGCTTCTTACCATTGGACAAACTAGCCAGCAAAAACTTTGCTAAGCTCTCATTGATTTTTCCAGTGCAGATGCAAGACTCAAACAGTCACTAAAGTCCATACCTCTCTGCAGTAACCCAATCGGAGCAGGAGCGGTCGTGCATCGCGCTGCTGCGACTGCAGCGGCGCTCGGGCCAGTTCCTGTGGGTGCACGCCGTCCTGCAGCTCAAAGACAACCTGGAGAACTCCCAACGACCTGTCATCGTCTGTACTAACCAGGTCTTGAGGTATGGACAAGAATTTTATACTACTACTTTTACAGTTTATTACGAAATAAACAACAATCTTGTGACTGCTTTAGCGTATATTTTATTCATGCCATAGTTCAAAAGCAAGTAAGAAATTTATAGACGAAATGATAAAGTGGGATGAAACAAAGCATATGTTCCGACAGTTGACTGTATCAAAAACAGATTATGAATTATTATTTTATTAAAATACTACATTATATTGAAAAGATGTCATCATTGCAGTTTTTCAAAATTTTTGTGAAAACGGTAAAACGTACAACAAAACTGACAATGAACAAAATATTTTACATTAAATATTCTGCAATAATTGTCTTGAAAGTATTTTGATAGGTCCTTATAGTTTTCAGATTATACTTACGTTTCATCCATTAGTCTTTAACTTTTTACGAAAATACAGTTCTAGCTGGGTATTTAGTTTTATTTTCGATCAAGGGCTCAAACTTGGCATAGTTATTCCTTAGGTAGTCTTGAGTGGATTAAGCCCAGGAGGAGTCGGAGGAGTCGTGGGAGTGGGTGGCGAGGGGAAGCGGGGAAAGTTTGATTTTGCCGCGCTCCTCTTTGGGGCTTATATCTCCATAACTATAGGTACTAGGGCAAGTGTGATATCATTTTCGGATATTTCAAGGATGACAAATGCATTTCTGCATTAAAAAAGTATTATTCCATTAGAAAAATGAAATATAACTGATAAATTGAGGCGCTCCCGCTGGGAGCAAAAGTGGTGTAGCAAATTTACTCAAATTAACTCTAACAAATTATTTGTCCAAATGGGCTTACATCACTTTTGCTCCCAACGCCTCATTTGTTCATTGCCAGTTTTGTTGTACGTGTAACCGTTTTCACAAAACATTAAAAAACTGCCATTTTGGGCACAAAAGGGGGGGGGGGTGTAAAACGTGTACTGTACGACTTGTTCTCGCCTCCATTTTTTATAATACCTATAAAAGCTACATGCATGCCAAGTTTCATGCTTTCTGCCGGACTGGACCGGATTTGAAGCTAATAAGGCGGACTAGATGACTAGCATTCAACTACCGGGACAAAGCTTTACGAATGTCCTCTCAATATTCAGACAATTAATCATATTTTTCCACGATACTGGCACGCCAAATATAATACACCTATGAAAGTTAAACTCTGAAAAACTATTATGTATAAGTATTAGGTACGCGCGCTTTTTGTCATCTCTTTCCATTCTAAAACCATTGGTGAACAAAGTTAATGAGACCTATATCATAACAATATTATTGGAATTTGCTGGCCGGTTAATGTCCCAATTTTCTTAGTTACATTGCAGGCAGCTTCTTGCGCGTCACAAATGTGTACAACACGTTTTATTTTCGCGAAAAAGGTTTAAACATATTATATGAATATCCAAGCATGTTTGAGACAAACAAATTTTTTGTATCTTAGATTACATAATTCGATTTATTTTTAATGTGTTGCTTTATTCATGCACCAATGATAAATGCCCGTTAGGTAACATGTACTTTTGGTTTGGTTTTCCTCTTATATTCTTTGCAAGAAGACAATATCATCAAATGCGCAGTACCAGTTATGATGGCTATTATCATCATGTGTAGACAGATTTGTGTTCTCAGCGTAAGCTGGCCCGACAGTGAAGGCTCGCTAATACCTGCCTATCTTTTGTTACGGCCACTAAATTATCCCTCTCACAAACATTCGAGTTAATCGTCCTTGCCCAGAGACTCTCTTATTGCCCATTAATATATCGAAAGAGCTGCAATCCCGCGCCGATCGAGGGTGAAATCACTTCATCTTGGGCCGCAATTACTTCTACGTATGTGAACAAACGTTGTGGTTGCACGATGGGTTGTAAAATAAACGATGGGGACAATAGCTTTGGGTGGGATGGACTGGAGCCGCATAGCCGTTAATGTGACCGAGTATGATTTCATATTTTAAATTAAAACCCAATAAAAGATTCGTTAAATAGATGCTGGTACTGCATTTTTTTTCGAAACGATGTTTATTATTTATGATACTTTACGAAATCGGTGAACTTAAAAAAAATATTAGGCGAAAAAAGGCTCAGTGTGTAGAACTGCTTAAAAAAGGTACTTAATTAACTAAAGTAAAATAAACTGCTTAGGGTTTAAAACAAATCGTCAAATGAGTTTCCCAAAATGAAAGATGTAAATGATAACCATATAGTCAATCATAGATAGATAAATTCACGTTTCTACCTACTACACAACGATTTATTGTTTAACGAATTCAGAGGGTTCGGATGTAGTGTACGTAAGTATATCTTAATATCTATTGACGTATAATCTTAACAGGTAGGTTCATATAAGTAAGTAATTTACTTTAGTAAAGATTAATAAAGTTCATAAAAGCATGTGAGCCTAAACCTTATATTTACCGTCAACTATGCGAGATTCTCGCAGAACCAATTACGATTACGGCTCTAATAATACTTGTACGCCACGGCAAATGGTGATTATGAATTAACTTATAAATTTAACTGAAGATGATGTTCTACGGAATTTTATTTACTCTTGCATTTTTATGCTGCAATTTTATAAACTTGCCGGAGTATAAATTAAATCCCTAATCGTGTTCCAAAAATGGTTCTAACTATATATATAACCTTATTATATGTTGGTTGTAAATTCATTTTTTGGCTCGAGTGGGCAGATATATATAAAAGGAAAAGTTTTATGGTATGGTCCAGCATTTCTCTATAACGAGGGAACACTACACTCGAATGTTATCGAATGTTCTGGAACAAAGACTCCTGCTTTTCTCTCGAGCAGCATACGTATACGTAGCTTGCTTTCGAGTAGGGAATTCGAAAAAAAAACATATATACTCCGGATAACAAAATGAAAAATGTTTATAAACAAGTATTGTAAATAGTGAGAATACGTTATCAATAAAAAAATACCTCTTAGATTTTAAGCTTTTTCCTTATTCCAACTACCACACGATATGAGATCAAGTCCCTGAGCCAAGCCGGGGTACATCAGGTAGTATGAGCTAAAACTTACTTAAGGCGCTCTTGTACCAAAATGACGATTTTTTTTAACACTAGTGACGTAAAACTAGAAATTTCACGTATGAAAAAAACTTATTTTTGAATATATTTCCTACGATCGTACGCCATCCGAAACATGATTCAACAATTTCGGCTCGATAGAAAAAAAAATGGGTCTATCGTTAATTAAAACAGTTCCCAGTGTCTAGTATATCAAAAGAAAAAAAATATAACAATATTGGTTTTGACGATATGAAAGAAACTACGCCATGCGCAACGCATGTGGGTGGGTTTAGTATGGTACTGCGCAAATCAATGCGCAGTAGCTTAGTACAACCTCGCCTTAATACGAGGCACTTCTTTTGATCGGTCACGCTTTTTTTAATTACATAGGGTGTTTTATTTAAACTAAGGCTTTAACTCATGAAATTAAACAATTTCCCTAAAAAACTCATCGTTCATTAACGAAATAAAGCCAGTAGGAAGACCACTAGAGGGAATTGAATGAAATTTTATCTTTTAGAGTTGCCACCAGCAACATAGTCAAGAACATTTACTGTTTCTTAAAAATATATTTTGATGAGACTTTGTACAGTAAGTACTATAATCCATACATTAGGTATTTGGTTCTCTTCTTCTTTATCTTAAGAGCTAGGCTCTCGTAAGTAACCGCCATTCTTTCAGTTGGTTACCCCGGCAAGAATCTGACTATACACCAAGTTTCTTTCTTATTTTTTATCGAAGATCAGTACTGCACAGGGTCGCCTTCTATCCCTTAAAATATCTTCACTATTTTACCTAACACCCAGTATATTTACTTAATATGACCGTCTAGTTTTGCTCAGATTAAATAATTTACATTCCTACAAAATTTAAGAGGAGCGTGTCGCTCTTGTCGATGTCTTCACTTTAGTAAAGCGTAGAGTATTGCTCAGACTGATAAATTTCCCAGTCCCATGAAACTTTTGTGTAGCGAATTACTTAGTTTAATAACTATTTTAATCTTGTGTAATTTTTGGGTCACGTGTTGCTCTCGTTGATGTCTTTTGTATGACCGTTTCCACAAGCGAAGCATTTATGGTTATGTTTACATAACCCAGGTCCTGAACATCACGAAACCCTAGTCTGTGAATTTTTAATAAACTAACTAGCGTATTTTAAAGTCATTTTATATCTGTAATAGGATTACGTTTATCTACAACATGTACCGTGTTACAGTTTTGAAAAACTTAACTGAAATATATTTATAGCTAGTTGAACTTCCCATACATAATGGCCGATAAGATCAATTAGCATGAGGAGTCAACTTTTTTGCGAATTGATTATAGGTTCCTTGGGGAAAGTTGTTCAGTTTCATAAGTAGAAGCCCTGGTAAATAAAATCAGGTATTTCATAAGGACCCTATATTTCAAACAAATATCGCAAGACTTCGAATCAGTTTTTAATGTCCAATAGGTACGCTAGTAGAAACAAGACAAAAATACTAAATAAGTACTAAAATTTACAATGTTCTAGGTTTCTTTTCATGATTTTGCTGTCAAGGCGATATACATGTAGCTGATAGTTAATGTGATCGATAATTCATGCTTTACCTACCTACATCGTATAAAATAGGGTTAAGGGTTACATGTTAAGGGTTAATAGTGGAAAAGCTGAGCCGAAAAAAACAGATGTTTTGATGTAAACGCGTTTGGAACACAAGTAGGTACTGGATGTAGCAATAAGTTTGACCTGAGTACCTATTTTTTCCCCATATGTCGGGTCGGGTAATGCCTAGTGCTTACCAATTGTGGATAAAAAAGATCTGCTCAAGAAGCCCTCGCATTTGATATCTCAAACGATAGGATTCAAACATTTGATTTTTAAACATACAGCACATTTGCTCACGTCAGCGCAGTGTAAAGGAAAAGTAACCTACTTCTTGAAGCCGGTTCATTAAAGAAAAAAACGCCAAGCCTCTACATAACTTAGGAACCATTTATTCATAAATAGCTTTATCAAACCGCCCACCAAATGTGTAACACATATCATTTTTTTATCACCTCCTGCTAATTAAAAAATACATAATGTTAACAAAGTCAAAATCTCAGGTTCTACATCGGTTAGTATTCAGTAAGCGTTGTACAAGTTCGTAGGTGTGAAACTGAATGCTCTACACGTGACAACGCGTAATCAAAATTAAGTAAGCAACACCAGGCAATCACCGCCTATCCCTTGTAACAGCACGGTTATATGTGCCAATCGAATAGAAGCATTAACCAAATGTTTATACAACCTCTATGCTGAATTAGAAATCAATTGCCCTGTTTTCTCGTAGACCCACTATTTTGTCCTACTGGTGGTTCCACGAGGGATACTTGTTTCTCGTGGTCCCACTACTCCAATTGTGTAGACAAGTTTATGCGAATTATCTTTTTCAAAAAAAAAGTGGCCGGTGAGCCAGAAACTAATTGGCTTTAAAGCTCTGCTATTAAACCAACCGATAATTCAAGAACGGCTCTCACTGAGCCATGGACTTTGAAAAATTGCTGCCATAACTTAACGCGGTCACTTACAGACTTCCCTATTGAGATATCAATACTAGATGACGTCGTACGTCGTACGCCTCTCGCGTAAACACAGCCCTTACCATTGTATCCAGAACTCGACTCACTGCTGCCACTTCTCAGATACGGTTCGCGGCTTACGGATCAACTACATGCATAATTCTGTTTCCTCGCCACGTTCGCTCGAGAAAACAGTTTCGCAAACTTATAGTGAAGGTTTGCCACGAATAAATACTGTATAGGGGTGATTTATTGAGTTAGAGCGCGGCTCGCGAGCCGATCGGCCGACCGATGTTGCTATCGGGATGGTTTGAAATATGCCTGCAGAGGGCTATTGTTGTGATGTGAGAAACGGTGTTTAACAAGCGCGCAGCTTGATCGATGGCGCCGCTCGTCGGACTTTACTCCCAACAATATTTTATAGCATGAAAATGCACAAAATCTGGCTAATTTTGTAATATTACACGAACAAGTTGAGCTAGGCACTATCTACCGGTATAAGTATGCAAAATTTACATGTATAATACTGAAACATAATGAGTAAATAATAATATTAGGTGTACATAAAAGTTCTACCCGTTTCCAAAAGATGTCAACTTCTAAAAGACATTTATGTTTTAGTTAACGATTATTATACTAGAGTATACTGTTACTTGTAATCTACGCACACAATATATTTATTGGAAAATCAGAGCATCCTTAAGTAAAATAAAAATGGAAGTAAAATATTGAGCATATTCGACATTATGAGTACCTACCTACTTTATGAGTTTTACCAAGGACACAGTGATGGTGAAGCTCATAGAACTATATGTTTGACTTACGGTGAAAGTATTATTGATGACAGCATGTGCCAGAAATAGTTTCGAGAATTAAAAAAACGGAGATTTCGATTTATAAAATAAATCACGCTCTGACCGACTTCAGAAAGTCTTAAACTTAAACTGCAAGAGCTACTGGACCAAGACACTGCACAAACACAACATCAACTTACAAAGACATTAGATGTAAACCAACAAGCTGTTTCTGAAAGACTATGTGTGTTGGGGAAAATTAAAATAAAGGGATGATGGGTCCCGTTAAAGACGAGTTACTATGTGTCTTTAATTGCTTTCAAGACTGAAAACAAAGAGTTTTTTGTGGAAACTATTTACATGGGATGAAAGACAGAGTTACTATGGAAATCCCAAAAGTAAAAAAAAATTGGTAGATCCAGGACAGGCGACAACATCCACACCAAAGCGCAACATTTACAGTGAAAAAGAGTGCTCTGTATTTGATAGGTTGAATGAGGTGTGTTGTTTTACAAACATCTTAAATCATATGTAAGTATAACAAGTGAACGTTACGCTGTACAATTACAACCTTTGCTTGAAAAAAAATCATGAAAACCGACCATATTCTAGTCATGGCCGTCGACCAGTGATACTGCAGCATGACAATGCTCGGCCACATAGAAGTTCTGTGGTCACGAAAATTATAAATGAACCGCAATAGGATATTTTACCGCAGCCATCGTACTCGCCTGACATTGCACCATGCGACTGCCACCTTTTTAAATCGTTACAAAACTAGTTAGCGGAGCAGCAATTGCTAAATGAAGATGAAGGTAGAAAAGAAGTCGATGAATTCATAGCGTCGAAAGAACAAGACTTTTTTCTCGAAGGAATCAGTGAGCTGCCTACACGTTGGCAGAACGTAGTAGAAGCTAATGGTCATTGAATTTAATAAGATTTGTACTTTGTTTCATTTTTATATAAATTTTATTTTGTTCAAAAACGGGTAGAACTTTTTTGTACACCTAATAATATAAAAATATTGGTTGACTGAGTCTTTTCCGAGTTTGACTCGTTTGCCGATTTCATAATTTTATATGCCACGAGATAAGCAAATTTTCGTTGCACTCTCCACCTCTATAAGCCACATCGCCCTAACGGCATTAAATATCCCACTTAGTATTAAATTTGTACAGGTATAACCTTTACTGCAAAAGCGCGAGCTTGCTTGCTTTGAGTAAGCAACCTTTAGATAGTGGATGCGAGGAAATGTCACATAGTTGGACTCAGGTCTGGACCCCGCAGTATAATCGGGAAGAAAAGTCAATCTTAGTCTCGGGATTTAAATATTTATCTCACGAAGTTTACTGTTACGTCGGTTAACTTTCTTGGTAAATAAAGAAAATATAAAGGTTTCTCAATAGCAGTCAATAACACACAGATGACAAGTAGCTACTACAATGTCTTGCGCATTGATTGCATATAGAACAGATACCGTCATGTACTGGTCTGTTCTAATACTATGTCCAGTCTAGAACTTAAGCACCTATTGACTAAATAAACACAAAAGTTATGTAGGGTTACCTAGGTACCTACGTATCTGTAAAACATGATATTTCCTGTCGTTATGAGGACAAAAAGGAATTTTATTATTCACTAATAATAACTTACCGTAACTTCCTCGCGGTACTCCAAAAAGTTGAGTGATAAATTATCGAAATCCCTTCTATAATTCATACATAAAATCACAAATAATAATTATTTCGCATGGCTTACACAAAAATATGGAACAAATATCTGTACAATTGTACATCAACGTTTAGATATGGAGTGGACGACGACAAATCGTTTTAGCATTCGCATTAGCAAAGAGCAGATAGGAATAGGTGAAATCAGAGGGCAAGCAGATCATGTCGCGCCATCAGCGTTCATGCACTTGAACTTAGCTCTTTACAACGCCAGGATTTATCAGAATTCGCATTAAGCAGTGAAAATGGGTTTAAAATAATTTCGCAATATCTTAAAATAAGAAACTAGACGCTGGCTAAGATTGCATTTCACATTCATAAATGTATAACTATAATGAATATATTTTTTTAATTGTTCGAAAATTAGCTGGAACAGATCCATGAGTATATTAGTGACAAATACTTTTTCCTCTCCTAAGTCCATAGACTTTCATAGTGCATGTGTATACCATTTAATTATTACAATAAAAAACTGGCATATTAAAAACAGAGCTGTTCGTTATGCATAGCTTATAAGTGGAATACTGCAGACCAAGATATCCGTCCATGCTGTTGATTTCCCGCCAATTTGTGCGTCCGCACAGTCGAACGGACGAATTCATAAATCTCGCCGACACGAGACGTGGGCGAACGACATGTTGACAATTTCGTTCTCTATACACTGTACCCTACGCCCTGACCACTAACAGCAGTTAATTTGATTTTAGAACGTAACAAAAACAGGATGAAATATTTAATATAACATCTTATATTTAATATTACACCTTATATTTAATATTAGCGTGAATTAAGTTTTAAAGGTGGATAATCGGTAGTGCGCCAATCGTCTCACTAAACAGTAGGTGTAGGTAAAACACTTAAATTAAGTTTAGAACTAAACTTAGTTTAAAGTTTAGAACTAAACTTAATTTAAACTTAATTTGTCAAATAAGTTTAATCGTGAAAACCGAATCGACAGCATTGTCAGACTAAAAAAGTTTCGTAAAGATGTACCAAATCGCGACACTGTGTTGAAAAAAAAGATGTACCAAAAGAATAAAGCAAATCGATCAACTAACATAATTTCGTCATTCAGGTATATTCTATACCAATAATACATGTTATACTAGTATATCCCTAAAGTTCGTATGAGTTGCAATACAATGACATGCTTGCCGTCTTAAAACCTCTATCTTTCACCATAATTTCTAACAATTTACGAAAATAGTTCACAGCATTACGAGTTTATTCGGCAGGTTACCAAATAAACTCTATGATTTATTTTATTTAATCAATCCTTAATATTATACAGGGTGTTAAAAAAGTGCGTTTGAGATTTTAAGGGGTGACTCAGAATCAAGTATAGAATACAACAAAAATATAAAAAATCCGATCGACAACTTTTTTTTCAGTTTCCCATACTAGCGAATCAAGAATTTGTATGGGAGACTGCAAAAAAAGTTGTAGATCGGAGTTTTTATATATTTTTCCTGTATACTGAGTAACTTTTCCAGTACTTGATTCTGAGTAACCCCTAAAAATCTCAAACGCACTTTTTTTAACACCCTGTATAGTTCAACTAATCCCTCGTGCCTAATCGTGATATATATTTATAACTTGCTGTACATACATTTATTTATAAGAATTATTGTCTAGAACTTTTACTTTATGCTAAGCTTTTACATGAGAGTGATTTGCTTATTGTACCTATGTATCGTACGTAATTGACAAATAAATCAAATAAAACCTAATTAGATTAAAAGATCTAAGCCCTAACAACTATCTGTTATCAACATGAAACCAATATTCAAAAGGTTACCTAATTCAACTCAGTTAAGATATATTTTTGTACAAAACTTAACACCTACTTACAGGCTCTCGGCGCGCCGAGGCAGGTATGGTCGGGTCAACTGTTGTCACCCACTCGCAAATTCGAATTAATTTAGATTCACTATCTAGCGCCCAGTGGCGGATTAAAATGAATTGCCCCTGAGTCTGACTCATAGTAGTCTGCATTGCTGTGATTATGAATCAATTAATAGTACACCTATATTTGGTGATCCAATTGGCTGTAGCTACAGGCTATATTCACAGGCTACACACACACACACACACACACAATACACTCAAGCCATTTTTTCCCACTTTTGAGATTTCAATTTTTATTGCTGTTAATATTTGTTTACTGTTCTAGCCTCTGTTTACTAAGTTTTATATTTAACGTCTGCTTGTAATAAATACTTAAGTACCTCATGCTATGGAAGAGCGAGCCCTCCTGACACAGGTTTTATAAAACCTAAAAGGAGGTCTCAATCATCATTAAGAGATGTTATATTCAAGTGTCCCAATAAACATTTTTATTTTTTATTTATTTATTATTATTTATATTGCCCTGCCTTTATTGAAAACAATTCAGATTGAAAATTGTTATTTTGCGACGCCAGCTGCTGGTCTTTTTAATATAAAACAACTAAATTCAAATCAACACTTTTATGAAGGATATCCCAAATAGCTACCATCCTTACATCAATATATTTCTTCAACAGCGAACAGGAAGCAGCAGTGATGAAAGCCAACCCGTGGCTGTACCACTACTATGCAGTGCAGTCCAAGCTTCACTACGGGCTGGCGTACGAGGCGGCCACGCGTATGTATGGACCGCCACCGCCTGACGTTCCGACGTACCCAGCGCCCATGCAGTACGCGCCGGCCCCACCCGTTTGCATCAACGGGAACCAAGTCGCCATGATGCCCAACCCTGGACTACAAGCCCATTTGACTCACGTCTCCCCACACATCGCTCCTATGCACTACGCCTACGAGAGACCTGAAAATGGACCTGTGGACTATTCTGTTTCATTACAAGAAAACAGGTAAAAAAAATATCGCAATCCTCGATACACTTTAGATTACACCACATAGACTAATATGTACTAAATTGATTCCAGTTCGATAAATATCGCTTCCACATATGTAACTTCAGATTAAATTTTCAGATATCACAGTATACGAATAGAAGATACGAGGATTCAACCTAACGCGAAACGAAAAGGCAAAGCGTCTGATGATAAACCGAACATACCAGTTACTAATGTGTCACCCCGAGACACACCTGCGATCAGCACTGGCGGCGATACATTAGTTGTTGTGTCGGCGAGTTCAATCGCAAGTCGACGACCAGGGTCCAAGAGTTTTAATATTACGGAGACTGAGATGGTCGACCAGTGGAATCCTAGTCCGACATGGTCAGAATCTGCGCTGCAAAAAGTACCCGATGTGTGTCATCAAGACTTAAGTCCCTACGTGACGACGACACCACCAACCCCGTCGGGTACTCCATCAGCTTACACGCATAATTATAGTCATACTTTTGTGTTCGACTGGTCTCCAGAACAATATGTTCCTCACACTAACAATAGATGTAACACAGTAACGACAGAAAGTTCCTATCAGCAGACGTGGAACAGGAGCCAAAGGACATCTTTCGCACAAAGTGCGGAGACTCCGGTGGCGACGAGCGAGCCCCCTGCAAATTGCAATCCTAATAGATTAAGTTTACAAATGAGGGTCAGTAACAGTAATCCATCATCCGCGTACAACTCCAACAGAGACGGAGACATACTTAGAAGGCAAATTGGTAAGTCAACAATACTCCAGCAGTATTTTTTTCAGTGATTCGGTTGAGCGAATTGAGCAAAAGCGAATAATATCTTCCTTTACGCAAGCGAAATGTAATGAAGAAACTACAAGCATTTGCGAATTTTTATAAACATAATCTTATGCATAAGATAACCTTATTTTTCTTGTTGTTTTAGATCATCCACATCCAGAATCACCGGATGCCAAAAAGCCTGCATTGTAACTAAACATCTGTGTAAAATAAGTTCAAATTAATTTATAAATAGTTCAATGTTAATTGTTACCTTGTAATAATATGTAGTAAAATAAGATAAACAGCTCTGGAACTCTTCTGTGATCTTTGTGTAGATAAGAAAGTTAGACAAATTCTAAGGAATAGTAGGTATTACGATTTTGTACAAAATACAGATAAGCCTAAGTGTATTAAAACATTCACATACAATGTGAAAAATTGTTTACCTAAATATAGAATAAAGTACCTATATGATGTCTCTAATTTATAATTTTTCATTAGTATCTGAGAGATTATATAATTTTATAATGATAACAATTGAAAAAAAATGCAAAATCAGGAAATGGTTTCCTTTGTTCTTTTATTTCTTTCAGCTCAGTTTTCTACAAAATGTAAATTTAAATGAATAAATGTAAATTTTGTACAAAATATTTACTTATATATTTTTTGCTTATATAATTGTTTATTGTAAAAGATGTTTCACAGCTTATAAAAAGATTTTAGATATAATTTTTATCCAGTATGATGAAATTGAATACAAAATCTATGAATTTTCTTATTTTAAGGTCTATAGAGGTTCAAGAACACAAAATCATAAAATTGTATTTCGTTGATTGAACTTAAAAAATAAATATATTAAACAAAACGTTTACATTTTTTTGTAATTAGACAAATTTAAGATATTAAAAGAGCTTGCCTTATTATCGAAAAGGAATGAAAGTCAACAAATAATCTTAAACATTTAATTACACTTACACTGTCAATCACAAAATTGATTATAGTCTTAAAGTAGGTACACATAATCAGTTTTCTTAGTCTGGCCGCAATCTCATATTCCTTAACAGGCAAAGGTCTCTTGCTGTATCTTTTCTACCTTGAGGACAAGACAAGTCATAGAGTCTCAGTATCAAACTAATACTGAAACAGTCAGGAAGGGCTTTTATGAGTATAGGCACAAGTTCATTAGGCATTTTCTGTAGTATCAGTTGAGCTCTTTCATGACCACATTGCACAATGTACATGAGAAATTGTAGTATGAAGTGAGTTTGTGGTGTTACATCTCCATTTTTCCCTGCGAGTTGTGAGAAAATTTGAAAAAGCGTTTCTAATGACGATTGCAATGGTTCTTTTAAAGTGATACCTGATGTCGACCCTGGCGTAAAGTAAACTCCATTACCATCTGACGTATTATCATTCAGTCTTCTCACTTTGGCACTAGTGCCCATTGCCTCCACATCATCGGGATCCTCGTGACGGCGTTTCTTTGAGTTCTGGCTTTTAGATAAATTGTAGTCCTGTGATTTATTTACATTACTAGATTCTAAAGCGGCATAAATGCAATACACTGTCAACTTAGCAAGGACTGCAGACTGGGGCTCTACTAGTTCTTCAGACAATTTTGCATTGTACAAATATTGTGGTAATACATGTAGCAGCAAGGCTTTGGTACACTTTTCTATGTTTAAATGAAACATAGCTAGGACAACATCAGCGGATCTATCCAAGTCTTCCTGGTACCGAAACTTGAGGGTCAGTTTTACTAAGTTTGTTACAAACCAAGTTGCTCCAGCAGTGTTCAGCAAATTTTCCACAACCCTGGTAGAGTCTATATGTAAGTAACCTCTTGTTTTGATATCATCCCACACACCTTCAAGTTGTTCCATGATTGGTGCTGATGCAGTTATATTTTGTGGAAAACCAGTTTTAGCTTTTGGTATTGATTGTGGATGTATTTCATATTGCATTTTTCTAATAATTTGACACATCAATATTGCGCGTTCTTTAAAATTATCATTTTGCGTCAATTCTACTTCACTGGGAGGGGTCAGAAACTGTTGAACCATATTCAATGGTTTCAGAATTGCATCTTGATGTGCAAAATTTATGTATGAACACAGCCAAACAGATGCACAAACCGCCAAACAGGCCATTTTTTGTCTCAATGAATCAAGCATGTGTTTAACATCTGTAGGTGAAAGTGATCCTTGCTCCCAAGCAAATAAGACTTCTTTTATTGCAGCAGTAACATTTATACAGAGGTCATGTGGTTTCATATTAGTACTTTTGAAATCAAAGTCAGCAGCACTCAAATGATGAATAAGGACATCCACTAGCTGTGCATCACATTTCTGAGTAATCTGATCAGGTGCTTTGTGGACACCATCTTGCACCATACAGTCTCTAACCCACTGTTCAAAAAAGGTCTCCCCATTTTCTTCCAGAACAGCGTCAACACCATAATCTTGTACAATGGAGCATAATATTAAAAATGAGATGTCAAAAATGTGAGCTTTAGATGGAGGAGCTCCTTTTTCACTAGCTGCAACTAAAGCAAACTCATTGAATTTTAGGAGCCGTGACACAAACAACTTTAGTTTACATTCCACTGTTGCCACTGCCAAGATAGTGTCCAAAGTAGTCCCTCCTACGATTTGACAAAGCATAGCGTACAGAGACTCCTGTGTCTTGTGAAAATCTCCTCCCATAGTTTTAAGGATTCCTGCAAGCGTTGGTTCTGCTCGGGTGATGAAGGATGGCACTGACCCTTGTAGGCCAGTAAGCTCCAACTTCTGAAGCTTGAAGTCTTTGTTTTCACGCTTTTGGCTAAAATACTGCAAATTATTTTCTGAGAGTACATTCAATTTCACCAAGGGCTCTATCAATGATATAATACTGTTGCAAGAGTTTTTGGTGTCAACAATATCTAACAAAGGACCAGACTGCAAGAGCTTTTCAAAAGCTTCTACCACATCATCTGAATATTCTCCTTCTTTGATTGTCCCGTGGCAGAGATTATGCAAATACTGAATAAACTGAGGCACTTTGAGAAATGTAAATGCAGCCCACAGAGCTTGCAAAGTAGCGTCCTTGCTAGAGTCATTTAGGGAAATAAAACAAGCACGAATTAGCTCACAATAGAGTTGAGGAAGGGAGTACCCTTTAATCCTTTGTGCCATGAGTAACTGGCTGGAAAGTACTTGCATCTCCACACTTGGGTTTGCAAAAACATTTATAGCTATTAGAGCTTGTATACAATGAGTTACCAGTTGTGGTTTGTTATTCAATGGAGCAATTTTGTCTATATCTATGTTACAAATTTTCTGCAGCGTCTCATGAATAGCTACTGGTGCCTTAAATTGAGTATTCATCATCATAAAACCTGTTATTTCTTGACACTTTTTAGTAACTTCATTGTACTCCTCAGGGTCATTTTGTTTAGCCAAATAAAACATTGCCAGTAAAAAATCTGTATTTACAATGGAGTTCAGGAGCGAGGTTGACTTCTCTAGCAACTCTTGACTCTGGATAGGATTTGATGATGGATATTTACTGAGTGAGTAGTGATACACTTGTAAGAGCCACAGTATTATGGAGGACACGGCAGATGCCAGTACCTCTTCTTCCAGTTTACCACGACAGGTAATGCTATCTAAAAAGCTTTCCAAAAACTCTAGTAGGCTTATAATACAGTGTGGCTTGTGCAACGCATCAAATTTGGCAATTCTCTGCAATACTGCGGCGTAGGAGACCAAATGGGAGGCCAAAGAATGTTTGAGATAGGATATTACCAGCTGGTTAGCGCCGCATCCCACCATGGCCTGCTGCAGGATACAGTCGGCGAGGTTGTATAGGTCGCCGCTCACGCCCCGTGGGAGGATGGTCTTGATGTTGATGCCCCACTGAATATCCGTCCATCGTTCTCGCCACGCTTTTAGAATCAACGCTTTCAATGAACTAGTTTTACTTGTACTCTTAGACGCGTCCATCGTCACCATGATTTTTGGTATTGGTACACTAATGTTCAGATAACTTACGTAAAAGTCATTTTTATATCACCAAAATATATCAAATTGTTATTTTGCTTTCACTAACATCAGGAATCACACAGAAATAATAATTTATGATTTACAAAAAATATGCAGGCAGGCACGCAACGTCAATACACTAACCCTAGTATGCGTTCCAAAACATATCCATGAGTGAGAGTAATCTGTCTGAGAATCTGAGTCAAGGAACTAGAAAGTGTGAAAGGGACAAAAGTATACCAAATTACCAATCCAGTTTTTTAGCTATCAAAAAAATCTTAATCATAATGATTAATGATACTAGATTACTTTTAACTAATCATAAAATAAAAATCAATGCAAAATCGAAGATTTAAACATATTTATATATATTTTTAGTTGTGAGTTTTGTGAGTGTGATTTAAGAAACACTCTTTTCTTCACACGTCATGTTCAACCGGTATTTGGCTAAGTGTAAGATATTAGACAGAGATAAATCCCATAACAAAATAATATCTACTTTCTCTCTTTTGACTTATAACGCTCACATTAGCTATGCAAAGAGAGGTGAAACTGTAACTGCGTTTTATTTTAGCAAATATCTGCAAAATATTTAGATCACTAACAGAATGGAAATAAATGTGCTTTAAACAGGTTTATTTTTTTTGGATTTGTCTCAAATAAGTTTTATCTATTTACACAAATTGTGAAATAAAAGAAGCACCTCAGTTTTAAAACAAAAAACACAATGTTTTCTAAGATTTGACAGCGGACTTATTGGCGGGAACTCGTAGCAATAGTTTGTCAGTTTTCTTTTATTATCCAAAAAAATAGATATCGTGGTTTTTAATGCATAATATTGATAGTGTATTATTCAATAAAGTGCCATTTAAGTGTCTAATATGTAGGATAATGAAATAAAAGTGTGTAGACTGTGTTTCGAGTTCTCTCAAGAAGTCCATGTAATCTTCATCAAAAATGCTATCATTTTGTTGAAGAATAGAAAAAGACGACAGACAATTTTTATACACTTTTTTGACCCAGAATACTTTATTTTTAGAAGAAAAATATTTAGAGAAGAGCAAACTACGTAAGAATAGGCTGTATGGCCAGAGAAGCCTTTGCCTTTTCCTTGCAAAAGCAGGAAAGAACCAAACAAAAAAAAAAAAAAAAAAAGATTTGACAGCAGTACATATTGTATGATGACATGATGATGAGCTTAAACTTATTAACACATGTTTTGTTTACTTTTGTCAAAGAGAAATAATAAATTGTAAAATCTTTGAAAATGAGTTTTAATAGTTATAAAGAGAAAATTGATGAAGGGGATACCGCTATATTATACCTCAGTAACAATCTATACCCTATAGATGTGAGGCCGCAAATAAAAAACAAGAAAGGCGATATGGTTGAGAATGTGTATCAAACACCTTTCGGCGCTTTGAAGGTTAGGAATCTGATCGGCACAGAATTCGGAAGCCGGGTAAGCATTGTAAGAACACCCATCTCATAAGTAATAATCTAATAAAAAGAGATCAACAGTTTAACTTTTGCATAGGTGGAATTGTCTAAAGGATGGGGGCATATACTGCAGCCCACACCGGAGCTCTGGTCGTTGACTCTCCCACATCGCACTCAGATCATTTACACTCCAGATATCAGCATGATAATGCTGCAATTAGATTTGACACCTGGATGCATTGTTATTGAAGCTGGTAAGTTCATAAAAGAGTCATCAAATTATGTACTAACATGTTAAGTGTAAACCTAGATTTCTTGTGCTACTCAAATCTTCAGACCTGTTTTTGACTAACTTCTCAAAACGAGAAGCTGTATATTATAGTGGCCTTCCGCTGACCATTTAGTGGCAATCTTTGTCCAATTTTCTGGGTGCATACGAAAGATGTACCCGTGCATATAATATTATATACATTTTTAATACATACATATACATATGTACATATGTGCATATACATACATATACATATGTCCATGCACAATAGGCTAGAAGAAGAAGATAGGCTTAAATATTTTAAAATGTATAAAATGTTGCTGTGTTCTACAATTCTTTTTAAAATTACTTTGTATACAAAAAATCTTGTGTCAGGCACAGGCAGTGGCTCCCTGACGCATGCTCTCATAAGGCGAGTGAGACCCAACGGTCACATCTACACATTTGACTTCCATGAACACAGAGCAAACGTTGCATGCGAAGAGTTTGAAGCTCATGGGATTGCTGAATTTGTTACAGTGAGTTAAGAATATCAAAAAAGTATTATTTTTGAACTACGTTTTATAATCCAGACAAATGACAGCTTTAAGTGAAATAATTAATTTGTGCAAGGCAGACCCTGGCACTTGCAAAAAGATAATGGTTACAAGAATAGTTGCAATAAAAAGTTTTTCTATTCTATTCAATAGTCGGCAACGCACTTGTGACTCCTCTGCTGCTACGGGGTATGGGCGGCAGTAATCGCTTACCATCTGGTGATGCGCCTGCTCGTTTGCCACCTATGCCTTAAAAAAAGTTGCAATGGCCTTTTAAGAAAAGAGTTTTTAGTTTTGAAATTAGTAGTTTTGTTCATCAGATGTTTTTCCTTAGATGTGAGATTAATTAATTAATTAATAAAGAATATTTTTACCTCATGTTATTAATTAGATATCGAGGGTTCACGGGCGACTTGTATTAAGCGACATTTTTGGAAACACAGGTAACCTCTACTTTAAAAATTTATTTCTTACAAAATACCTCACAAAAAGTAACTTCTGAATAATATTTAAAATATTAAGAATATCGAGAATCTATATAATAAGAAGTTAAGTTTTAATGATTATTTTTGTAAGAAATAGTTTTTTAAATCAGTCTCCTGAACATTTCTAAAAATGTCGCTTAATACAAGTCGCCCGTGAACCCTCGATATGTAATTTCTGAATAGTCATTATGACAGATTAAACGAACTGTTATCAGTGACCTAAAAGAAATATATGTGAGATAACTCATCTGTGCTATAACAGGAATATTATATTATATATATTATATATTAATAATAATAATAGTAGTAGTAGTAGTAGTGTAGTCCTGTAGTCCTGTCCGTAAATGGTTTGATTCCAGCTGACCTGGATCGTAACCTTAGGCAGCTTGGACTTAGAGGCAGACCGATAATAGCGGCTAAGCAAAAGGCAGTCCTCCTCGACAATGCCCGGATTGTCCGACGCTTTCTCTCCTCGTCGCACTGACCTCCAGCCGACTGTGCTTCTGCTGGAGTAGCTCCTGCCACTCCGCCTAGTGCGAAGTGGTCAGAGTAGCCCAAATTCATGTTTCAAAATAATAATAATATATAATAATATCGGGGACAAATCACACACGGTCATCTGGCCCCAAACTAGGATTCCCTGTATCTTGGGAACCAGAGACTGATATACATACACATATACTTTTTAAATACATACATATATAGATATAATACACTCAGACTCAGAGCAAACAATTCTGCTCATCACAGAAAAGTTTGCCCTGTGTGGGGATCGAACCCACGACTCTCGGATCACAGGTCCGAATCGCTAACCACTTAGCCACCGAGTCAGTCAGTAATATTATAAATGCGAAAGTATGGATGTTTGTTTATTTGTTTGTTTGTTTGTTCCGCTTTCACGCTGAAACTACTGAACGGATTAGGATTAAATTTGGTAGGTAGAGAGACAAAGCATTCGGTTAACACAGAATACTTTTTTATCCTAGAAAACTTGAAGGTTCCCAAAAGAATGGCTAAAAGTGAAATATTTTTTTTATCACGTTTGTGCCACTTTCACGCCGAAACTACTGAACGGATTGGGATGAAATTTTGTAAGTAGATAGATAGATATAGGATACTTTTTATACCAGAAAACTTGAGGGTAGGAATAAAAAAGTGAAATTTTTACTTTATCACGTTTGTGCCTTTCACACCGAAACAAATTTAGATTAACCACGTAAGGGCCCAACGACCTAAAAAAATTACCCTAACGCTTGAACTCAATTGTGATTCATTCAGAAATGGAGCCAATATTCAAATTGTAATACGAGTTCGAAAATCAGTTCAAATTTTATGTAGTTTTTTCTCATTGGGCCTTACGAGGTTAAATTTCGTAAGTAGATAGATAAAGCACTGGGCTAACACATTATAGGATACTTTTTATCCCAACAAACTTGAAGGTTACATAACAGACAATCATGGCTCAGTGCAGCTTGCGTGGTCGCGTCGATCACGCAGGTTGCTGGGTTTTATGGTTGAAAAGCATAAAAATCCATATATGACACCTTTTGTTTAGGACTGTACGACCAGTAACATGACATTTACATACATATAACATTTCCATGCCATCCTCAAGAACCGTCACAAATACAATATCCACGCGGGCGGAGCCGCGGGCAACAGCTAGTATTATATATTTCATTAATGGGGGAAGATATACAAATAAGTGTAAGTGTAGTAGTGAATAGTAGAAAATTTGTATTAGCCGGATAGTAAAAAAAATACCTTATTTGAGGACATATTAAGCATCTCTTTTAATTTCATAAAAACATTTTGATTTATTTTTTCTTTTGTAAGCAGCAATATATAAAAGAAAGCCCATCTCGGTTTTTAATCATATTTCATAAAAAATAATCCAATGGTATCTTGCCTTGTTCAATAATTTTAGTTTTGGACATTATATTCAGCAATAAATTATAATTATTAAATTTAGTTAAATTGTTCTTAGGTGTGTAATTAAGGGGATTTATCGCGAATATTTTGTTCTAAAACAAATTATTTTTCCTTTACTGTACTTGTCTCTAAAAACTACAATAGATCAAAATTGAATGAAAAAGAATCCTATAAATCGAATTCACTTATCATCTGGTGTTAGACACTAATAGATTCGTTACTTTTACAAAAGAATTGTAAACTGATTGAAAAGTGAATCATTTATAATGGAGGTACTCTCTTTTACTAGGCACAACACAGGGATGTTCTTCAGGACGGATTTGGAGAAGACCTCAATGGAAAAGCCGATGCCGTGTTTTTGGACCTCCCTAACCCTTGGATTGGGGTCAGCCATGCTATTGCTGCCATGAAAGAGCAAGGTATGTTACGTACAAAAATGTATATATTTTTAGTTTAACTCTAATCACAAACAAGTTATTTGTATAGTGTATCTATGGCATCTCTGCCAATAATTCTAAGTAAGTACCTAGGTATTTAACATGTATTGAATTAGCTCATTCAGCAAATAAACGTTACGCCGTACGCGTAACATATTTATATCTTGCAGTAGTCTCACATTACTATCGAATAACATTTATTATACTCTTAGTTCAGATCGAGATAAGCTATCGTTCAGTTAGCAGGAAACCAGGAGATCCTTATAAATCGACTGAGCTGATAGCGATCTGAATACTCGGCGTCGATTATTCAGATCCCCTTGTAAGTTATTCGTTTCTATTCATTAAATAAACTGGTGCCGAAACTAGATAACGCAGAATCGATTTGTGTCGATTTGAAAGTAAGTACCTAGTTAAACTCTGGCATTGGATAGGGTTGAGAGGACTCGTATATACAGGTCATAACACAAAGGGGGACTTTAAGATGCCGAATACTCTTGCAACTGAATAACTTAAATACTTCGCAAAATTGTTTGTGCTTTTTTATACACATCGATCAGCTAATTGTTCATATAGGAAGTCCATTTCTTTTCTATTTAAAGAAAGTCGTCGAATAAATCAATAAAAACAAAAAATACTAATTATGTAGACTAGCCAAAGCGCTAAAAATTATTACATACTTTTAAAACAAAGTTATATTACACGTTATAATTTTTAGCGCTTTGACTAGTATGTACCTTCCATATTCACAAATTTAAATTAGGACAAGAATAATAAAAGTGTTTCTAAGATTTCTAAAAGATTACAATTCATACTTATTCAAAACCTTATGTTAATCTATTAAAGTAAAAGAAAATACTAAATTTCTTTCTCGCTTTTTTATAAGCGCCATCCCTAAATTCATTTGCCTAATTGGTACTAGAAGATATAAACCAGATACGCATCGCGTGATTGTGACCGGTCGCCACTGGGTCCACTCGACTGCTGCGGTACCAACAGCTGTTAGCTATCCTTGAGAGCGTGTCTATGCCACGCCATTGTCGTATGGTATTACACTGTGCCTAAAAATTAGGTGTTAGTTATTATAATACATACAATTCGCTATTCCCAAATATATTAAACATTTTCTTGACTTTATGGATATTTAATATATGATTACTGACGACTGAATGAACTCTGTGTATTATGATGGTTGTGATTACGTATTTCCCGTACATCTAGGATCTAGATTGATAATTGAAGGAATAAAAAACCTTCAAAATTAGATCGCAGCTTTTTTTATTTTTTTTATTTATAAAGTTTCGTTTTTACTTTGAATACTTTAAAAGTGTCACATAAAGAGAGATGTCCCGTTATATTTATTTTTAGGCATATACAAGTATGCATAGTTAGGCATAACAAATCGGCTTCTCCACACAAACTGACCAATCAAGTTTATAATTTTGTATGGAGAAGCCGATGTTTCTTTTCGTTTCCTGAAAAAAAATCTTGTGGAAAGTTGTTCGGTTTCGTCTACTGAGCAAGCCCTTAAAGTTTTCGGAAACTTGTCCCTTACACCCTGTTTATTGTGAACCTAATAAAACGCTTTAACTTGTTTGAAAAAAAAGTTATCGAGTTAAAAAACGTTACTTGATTCGATTCTCAAAAATATGGAGCTACCATGCGGACAAAGTAACGAACAACAGCTAGTTTTAAATAATCATAGAGCCTTTATGAGCACACTTTCGTTTCAAAGTCTTCACTCACATTTATCACCCGTCGACCGTTGTCCAAATATGTCCTATTAATAAATGGTCAACCTCTCTTTGTGATCTCCGAGGTTACAATGGATAGCAAACGTACGAGAAATGCTTCAACGATTCTCTTTTTATACGAATCCTGAACAAATTTCACCACAACACAGCCAAGACTCAACCTGATGAACAACATTGTTTGAGGACTTTGACCTTACGTAGTAATAAAAAGATTAGACCACGCAAATATTGAAAAAAGAATGAAATGCTTTTTGAATAAATCACGAAAAAACCTGTGTATTTCCACACCGTTTTTCATTAAAAGTAATACGTCAGAAGACGCGAAAATTTTTAACCATCGAAAATGTCTTAGGTAAATAAAACTAATTACCATCACTGCTGACTATGTCGGAAAACTAAATAGACGGCCATCACAATATTTAGTCGCGACATCAATACTAGGTATGATTTTATCAAACATTGATAATATCAGTGGTTGGTTCTGTTAGCGAAAGCCATGTTCAAAAAATATTCCATTTACAGGTAGTAGACACTTTCCCGTAACAGGGATCAGCCCTGTATTCGTAATGAACATTTTTTAAGAGTATAAGCTGAGCCCTGCCGGAATTTCAAAGATATCTGGCACTGGAAACCCCATTCGGATAATTTCTTTAATATTTAGTAATTTTAGGAGAAGACAGTCAACACAAAATACGTAAGGTATTAAAAGTAGTAGATATTAGCGCACAAACCCGACTTTAATTTCTATCGTTATCTTGCCTTTTAGAATAATAACTAATACACTACATACAGCAAAACATGACCTATCAAACACAACTGCACCAAGGTGGTCTAGCTTGGAAACGAACGAAAGTCTAATAAGACAGCCACTTAGCTCAACTGTCTAGGCCAGACGTTATCTTCACGTGAAAAATAATGCCCTTTGTGCCTTTGCCAGAAAGCCCCGCACGAACACCATGAACTTCCAGCTAGAAAGCGCGATATAACAAAAATGTGTAATAGTTAGCAATGGTAATATTTTGCCGTCCACCACAACTGTAAAGTGGGAGCGTAAGAGTATGATCTGTCAGGCAATCCGTAAAACAATATCTCAACTAGAGCCGAGCTTACATAAAACCAGTTCCAATTCATGATTGAAGGCAGTAGGTAGCGATATCATACAAATGTTCAGGCAGTAACATTCTTTCGACAGCTGACAATATTATCGCAGGTCGCGGGCTCGCGTGTCACTCGCTCACAATCACAACACGCGCCCGCGGCCACTGCTCAGGCGCACGGGCCACAAAACACTCGATTACTCTCTATCTACCATCTTAACGAAGCATTTAATTTGATTAGCATTAACGCTGCCCACTTGATTAATGGTACTTAGAAGTGAACGTGTATATTTTTACTATAAATTCGTAAAGGTTTAGGTTAAACCGTGACCTTATAGTTGATTATTGAATTATCGATTGTCATTAAGTGTGAGGCGTATGACACCACATTGGTGTACCAAAAAATACCTGATTCTATATTTTTACACTGAAGTGTTCAAAATAAACAAATGCGATTAATAACTTGTAATCTATGATGTTGTGAAGACTCCGGTTACCCAGGTCTTTGATATTTTTTTGCAGAGCCTACCTATTAATTAACACTACCTATCTACTACTATCTAATATCCTTGGCAGCACCTTTCAGTCCATATCACACAAGCGAGATGGATTGTGTGTATAAAGTGTCCCCCGAGGCAATCGGCTCGCCACAACAAGCAGGCTTTTATTTTCTCTTATTCAACGATATATGTATCGGAATAGGTACTATCTTGAGCAACAAATTCACTTTATCCAGCGAAATCCATTGTAGTAACACTTACTCTGTTAATTACTGTTTTTATACTTTAATATAATAAGTTGCTTTGTTACTATGATTTCATAGATCATGTCGCTTTACTTACAGCCTGTTCAATTTAATTTGGTAAATCGTCGCACCGCTAAATCAAATCGTAGTCAATTAAGGTAAAGACAGACCGACAGCCAGACAATAGGCACTGCGACTAATACTGCGTTTTGTTCAGATAACTGAATTACAAATAATATCTAGCTAAACACCTAAGTATATGAAGACTAGGTTGCTATTATTTATGGATAGGACGCCAAACACCTACGCAAACCGCATGGTATTGAAATAATATTAAATTAAAAGCAAAGTTGACCAAATAAGGCTGACCACCACATGATGAGGATTTAACCTCTTACAAAACTATCCTTGGTCACGATACGAATATATGGGACAGCAATGGGTATATATTTTTAACATTAACGTTACGTCGGAAAAATACTTATTGTAATTAAAATGTTAGTTATCTTTTTTATTCACTGCTTTAACAAAATAAGTTTACCTCGCCGATTCTCGGCCAACTTTCCTACAGCTCACGACGATTTTTTCGAATAGATTAGGCACTAAAAATCTCCTGTCGATAATTACGCCTTAGAATGTAAATCCAAAAGATTGTGATATGCACATATTTATAATCAGGTTTTAACCTGACTTAATTAGTCGACTGTATTAAGATAAATGGAGACTAAACCTGGATTGTTGTAAATACATAATCTGATTTTGTGTTTGAGAAATAGATCCCATTAATTTTATTAATAAACGCTCTGGTCAAATCGTGTTTAAACTATGTATTTCTTATTCGAAATTATCTCAATTTTGCGCTAAGTAGAATATATTACTGGATTTGAACTACGTATTTTTAAGGAAATAAAATATTAATACTTATACCGAAGTGATAATTTTGTTTCCGTTATTATTTTATTTTCTGTTTCTCGTATACTAACTTGCAGTTCGTAGGCCGTTTACCAGACAACACACGGAATCTGGCTGCATTGCCTACTGTTCATTGTAATTGAATTGCATTCCAAGATTATGATAGACCGTTCATTAAATTTTACTGTGTTTCGTTACTACATTCGTATTTGTATATTCTTGGATAACTAACTGTCTCTGTACGGAATTTAATAAGTCGCAATTTAAATGCCGTTGAATACAATACAACACAGATTACAAGTCCCTTAGCGCATAGGTATATTATTTATGACTGTGATGTGGTAACCTGTCAATATTAATGCGTTTTAATTTATAGTTTGTCTTTTATCTGTGTAGAAGAAGGTTTGATTCTTGACAAAACCACACAGCTACAGACTTACCTAACCTAATGTATTATAGCTGTATTAATCTGGAGCTCAAGCCTAATCTAAAGACACTTCGCGTTCAAAGCCCATCAAGTCGTTTTGACTACACACAGCACCATAATAAAAAGATTATCCTCTACTTGGGCAGTAGGCTAAAAATGTCCTTCCTGATAATACATGATACCACCAAAGAAAAGCACATTATTTATTCATACCTGTAGAATCATTCGATACCTATCTGCTTCAGTGTAAGTTATAAGGAAAATAGTTTATTTACCATTATAATTACTTAAGCAATATTTTATAGGTGCTTAGTATAACATGAGCTGTAGGTGCATTAACATACTCTCAAAAGCACATTCCTGATGGGATGTAGGTAGAATGCAACTGGTCGAATGTAGATAAATGCACAATGTCATTGGCTGTCCGAGCAAGCTAGCGTGCAATGGAAGCTAGCTGCCTGTGAACTTTGAGTGTAAAGCTTAAGTCTACCTACAAGGTTTTCAGTGGTTACTGCCTTCGTGCCTTCTCAATACTTTTTATTTCGTCATTTATTAAATAACAATGAGATCTTAAGAATTTAAACAAAGCCGACAGATATGAAGATTATGAGCTTTTTGTCAGGGACATGGTCAAGGTGCTAATATAGCTGCGACACAGTCTTACATGACTAATATTTAGTTATCATGCATTCCTGATGCACATACTACATTGATATAAATATTTTGTTGGCTTTTCAAAATAAAAAATAAACTCCTTTTGTATTATTGACTTCAATACTACATTGCTTTTGGAAAAAGAAATATTATGGTTTATTACCACGTAATAATTTTTTGTCTTTAAGGGTGCCCTTAAAACCAATATATTATGTTGTACACGATATTGTTACAACCGATTTCGATTGTATTCATAACATTTCATGTATGTAACTTAAAAAGTCGTTTGTGGTAAAAAAAAAACTGTGCTCAAAAGGTTATTATAAGATAATAGATTATGTGAATGATAAAGACATTTGGAAATGTATTGCTCTTCCTGATAACTGTATAGTTGATAATATACATTGTATTAGTAATTAAGTATTATTTTAAAAAATGTGTTGAAGCGAGTTTCTTTTGGGCTCGATGTTTCTTCTCGCTTCGGAAACACTTCCCGAAACGTTGAGTGTACAAGTTCCGCGTGGTAGGAACTTTGTACTAGGTAGAAAAAAAGACGATTTAAAAGTATGTGCAAAACATCTACTTGAATAAAAAACATTTCGATTTTGATTTATGGAAACGAAATAAGTTTAAAATCTTTTTAAACTTTAAATAAATTTATATTAATACGTTAGTTGCTTGAGTATAAAATTAATACAGACATTAGGCCTACCGCCTTTCTATGACCCCTTGCCTTGACTCGCCGCGCCCTCGTCAGCGGCTGCGCATACCACAGCACACGTCACTGGCCAACAGTGGGGCAATATGTATATAATATTATTATTATACTATGAATTTGTGCAGATAGACCACTATATCAAATATGAGTCATTGTTTTTGGTAAATGAAACGTTCTGAAGTAATAATGCCGACTGGATTTTCTAACAACCAGTTGAGTTACCAGTTTTAAAAGTCTTTCTTCAAACCGTATTTTCAGCATAAAATTTCGACCGTTCTTGTTTTTGTTTTAATATAAAAGCCAAGGTCTTTCCTATGGAGTAATGTCTGTTTTTTTTGTCTTCCGGCAACAACCTACCTCTATATACGAGTTACGAGACAACATCGATCTTTACTAGTTTCATAAAGTTTCGTATTTTCCTGCCCAGATGAGCAAAGATAGAAAAGAAAACTTTTTGTCCATCAATTTCTGCTCTTTCGTTCCGAGAGAGTCTTCCAGGAAGCTGTCCGTTGATTTTCCCCCTACCATTTTCTTTTTAATTTATTATATTTCTCCATTCTGAAACCAAGTCTAGGACTTGTTTTCAGTAAATGAAACTTTATTTTTCTTTCCATCCGCCTCCATTACCATATCTCAAAGCTTTTATTTTTTCATAGAAACAATCGTCCTCGTTTTACGGCCCTTTAGTGCAGTGCTCCAGGTAAAATTTATTTTTTTAGTTTTAGATGTTTCGAATTGTATCTAGCTATTCATGAAGCTAGGTAAAGGCTATATTCATGAATATTGTGTAAAATATGATAAATTACGTTTACATGAAAGATTTTGAAATCGGTGTTCCCCAATACGGTATATTTTAGGCAGTAGTGTGTTTAATTCTTTGTTAAATTAGTTAGGCTATTACTTAAATTTATTTAAAAAAATATATCACCTAGGTATTGACTAGTGTTCCAACAAAAGTGGTTTTGTTTGAGCTATTATCCTCAGCATTTCGAATAAAAAATATATTTCCTTGTAGAAAGCGTACATGGGACAACCCCGCAACGCAGTCATCTTCTGCCCGCTTTAGGTGGCCAAGCCAGCGATGACGAGCGGATTTTGCTTCGCCCATTATGATTAACGAGGAAGGATATTTTTATTCTATTTGTAGACGATAATAACGGTGCCGCTGGAATAATGAATTTCAAAACGACCTGAACTCTCTCCAGGATGCTGATTAACATGAAGTAGTTAAGAGTAGAAGAGATTGGCGTCGGATACAAAGTTCTTTCGATTGTTGATTCTGTTTAGGAAGTAAGAATTAATTTTCACATCCACATCTTCCAATTCTATTATTATAACTTAATTTAATAAATCACATTAAATCAAACTTCATTAGTGCAGTTATTTGTATTTAATGCAGTAACGCGCGGGTCACGTTGATATGATTTAGTTTCAGCGCGCACCGAGCGCCGATGTCGTCGTTGCGCGGTAAATGCGCCTGTCGCCCGCTTTTATTTATATCTATTGCTCCTTGTTTATTATTACCTGCTTGTGTTATAAACTTCGAGTTTGCATGGAAATTTATTTTACTGCTAAACAGTTCATGAAATATAGTTTTTTTATTGATAAAATATTGCCAAACCTTACCGCTTGCTATCGATACACAACACTTAAAATAATTAAGTGAACCATTAAAAATCTTAATCCAGTCGTAATAAACACTAAATGAATAAACCTAATATACTATTACTGCTCTCGGCTATAACTCTACGCGAAGTAGAACTATAAAATTTATTAAACAAATGAATTAATACCAAAGTCATGCCGACTACAAATTGATGTCCGGTTTGACTTATTATTGTCCTATACTATACGAGATGAGTAATTAATTTAGCAAATATTTTTACGACCTACGTGGTTAAAATTGATCACATATTTTATAATAAATATAAAAAACAACTAAATAATAGATGTTAAATATTAAAACCATTTATGCCAGCAATTAATACGTGTTATGAACAGTTGGGGTAGCCCCCGGGGCCGGCAGGCGCGCTGTGGCAAATGGGCCCAGGCACGCTATGTAAGTACTCTATACAAATTATTATGAATTTGTATGGGAACTTGAAAAGCTTTACCGGAACATCGGCTAAACGTTGTTTTGTAAGGTACATTAACATTCGAAACTTTCAACTAAAGCTCTGTTTGTTATGGCAAGCCATAAACACTTCTGATAACCTATTTTAGCCATCCAGGCATTATGTAACAGTACAATTAATAATTACACAGTTGTTCTTAATACTAGTTCCAAGATTCGCAGAGTCCCGCTACGGACGATTGATGCACTCCGCGTCGCAGGCACGGATGCGTGCGGCCGTCGATTAGAGCAAATAATTTAAGCAATAAGTCCCTATTCAACTGTTAGTCGTACATCGCTAAACGAGATTAGTTTAGGCATATCCGCTAGCAATTATTTCTGTGTGTTCGACATCACCTCTATCTTGATACTCTTAAGTCTTGTAGACAAAGTATTACCGCATCTTCAGTTGGAAAATAAAATAAAATATTTGTTTAACAAATGTAATGAATACTTGTAACTTCTAAGTCTATCTGGAATACTGCTTATTTTCAGGGTTAAAAGTGAGAGATATTTCCAAAATGTGATCGTCAAGGCCAAAATGTGAACGATTAAGTTTGCGTATGTGGCGTGACCAAGTGACTGAAATGCGCCCAAATTCATGATCATCGATGCTTAAGTAAACCGCAATATGTCACTTCGATTATAAAGGCATATGTTTACAAAACAGTGCATTACCATTCACCCGTACATGCTCATGCTGTAGCGAGCGCGTGTCTAACGTCGCATAATAACACGTCCGCACACATCGGCGGTCGTCACGCGACTAATCAATTGGCGAGACGCGTGATGTCTTCATCAGCCGCCTGGGGGCGGAACGCCCTGCGCCTGCGCCCCTAACCTCGCTAGGTCTGTGATCCTACCAATATGGGGTTAGAGTATTGTAATTTCTTGGAAGCAGAAAATAATGATGCCTCTAAAGGATTTATGTAAACTTAAATGTTATTTTGTTTATATTTTAAACCTTTTTTTTTTAATAACTATTGTTTTTATATTGGTAACAAACCTATATTGAAATCCAACTTTCACAAAAAAAATATCCTGGAGTTAAATAAAGGCTGAGTTACCATTCGAGACTTCCTCATCCCTTACAAAGAGCACGAAGGGAAACCACCAGGAATGCCTTACAACGTAAGCACGCATGCGATTTATTTAGCAATTGAAAGTGGCCACTTAAAGGAATCACAGTGCGGAGAGGCAACAAATCCAACAAATTGAACAGGATCGGCAATTACCGAAGACAATGCGTGCGTGAGAGTCGGCGCCGGCGCACGCAGCCCGCGAATTAGACTCGTTATCTGGGGCCGGGTAATTAGGAACCGTTCCCACGGACCGCCCGACAGGTGGACTAGACCGTTTGACTTTTGCCACTCTTTGCATATTACTATTAGGACCTCGGCTGTGCCTTATGGTGAAGTTTCTACCTATCTGTGTAGTCGAAATAACAAGTTGTAGTGTTTTTGTTGAATTGATTTAAATGTATTTATATCTGAAAACCATAGTCTGGTCGGAGTCCGGCAGTTAATTACCAAGATCATTATATTACTACTATAGTATAATATCCACATACCTAGTCATATTTTATCTTACCATTATATAAAGAGTGTTGACTAATATCAGTAGTGGCGCCGACTAAAATATCGAATTGATTCGAATAAGATAAAATATAAAGGTTCTTAGTTTTAAAAATAAGGGTTCTGTATTATAAGACTACAATAATGACCACTCATGTATTTATGATTTTTACGCTATCGGTAAAAAAAAATATTAGATCTGAATTAAATCATTCGAATTAATTAATTAACACTTTAAAAATCAGAAATACACAATTACATTAGAAAAGTAATAAATTTAAATATTATATGGAGAATCAAGCGCTACCGCGGAATAGGCCAATATTAATTTAAATTCAGAACATATTTCGTATCATATATTAATAGTCATCTGAAATATAGTATAACTTGGTTTAATTTGCAATAACACAAGCATATCACTATTACAGTCATTTCTGGAAAATTAATTCATTTTGCCACGCCTAACCTGAACCACAGCAGCAGGTGGCCATACCGGAGCGGACTATACACGATGTTTAAAAAGTGCGTTTGAAATTTTAAGGGGTTACTCAGAATTAATTACAGAATACAAGAAAAATATTGAAAAAATCCGATATATATTTTTTTCATTTGCCATACAAATTCTTGATACACTATTCAGATTTAGTATGGAAAACTGAAATTGAAGATCGGATTTTTAAAATATTTTTCCTGTATTCTATACTTGATTCTGAGTATCCTCTTAAAACTTTAAACGCATTTTTTTAACAGCCTGTATAAAATCAGAACCCACACCTTACAAAAGTCTCCGTACCGAACGGCCGGCACGTTTTTAATAAGACATCTATTAGTTTGACGAACGTGTGAATGAGTTTTATTGCCTTAAGCGTGTACCGGGGGGCATTGGGACGTCCCTAAATGATTTAATGTATCTTTTAGCTAGCAAGGGAGAGATGTTTGTTGTCTATGGACGTTTCGTTGCTACGACCGGAGTTACTCGTGCAAATCAAAAAGACAGGCCCGCGTGGGTTTGAAATTGTGAAGAGTTGAAAGTTACTAGTGAAGATTGCGGGAAACTGCTGGATGCGGGCGGCGCAGGACCGGTCGGTGTGGAAGTCCTTGGGGGAGTCCTTTGTCCAGCAGTGGACGTCTTACGGTTGATGATGATGATGATGATGATGAAAGTTAAAAATATATTATTATTATGACTGACTCGGTGGCTAAATGGTTAGCGATCCTGACCTCTGATCAGAGAGTCGTGGGTTCGATCCCCACACAGGGCTAACTTTTCTGTGACATGCAGAAATGTTTGCTCTGAGTCTGGGTGTATAATATCTATATATGTATGTATTCAAATGTATATGTGTATGTATATCAGTCTCTGGTTCCCAAGATACAGGGAATCCTAGTTTGGGGCCAGATGACCGTGTGTGATTTTTCCCGGATATTATATTATTATTATAAATCGAGTAATTTGAAACTGTGGTAATTGTGAAATTGCAAAAAAACCCAGGAAAAAATATGGCTTTAAAATTTGAGTTTATATGTCTTGTTTTTATGTGAATCGCGCGTTGATGTTTTTTTTTATGGTCACTAACACAGCACTTTGTAGCGCCCGCGACGTGACGCTCACAATACGTATCAGAGATTTATTTATAATAAAGCGTCAGTGGCTCCGCGGGTAGTGAATCCGTCCTCCTAACCAGAGGTCTCGGGTTCAAATTCTGGCCAGTGCACCAATAAGTTTTTCGAAACTTACGTGCACTTTCATACAGACTGCTTTAACGGTGAAGGAAAACATCGTGAGGAAACCTGCACATCTGATTTCTAGACGTGTATGATGGTCGCGTTGCACACGTCCGTAGGTGTAAATCTAAAAATGCCTTACACGTGATCGCGGGTGATGCTAAGTGCAACACCAGGGAACCGCTGCCTACCTTGTGGATAGGACGGTTAAATTGTGCCACACGATAAGAGGATCTAAATTCTGACATCAATACCCATCATTTCAGCAAGAAGAGGTTGACTATTAAAAATATGCCTCATGAGTTATGAGTAAAAAAGTAATAATAAATAGTAAAACGAAATAGTACTTAAAATTAAAACCTAAAACTATGATAAAACAGGATACAAAAACCTTCTATGATATTTTTTTAAATCCGCTAGTTCTGCTTGCTTCCATCAGGAGGTCACGGGTTGGTTGTTGGTAGGGCATTTTCTGAGCCCGCCTGGCTAGCTCCTACCTACTATCACCATCTTATTTATGTCTTCTCTTCAAAACACCAAAGTTAATAGCATTGATGTGTTTCGGATATAAAAAAGCCAGTTCCGTATTGCGTTTAGGAATCTTGGTAAGCCCGTTTCCATCTTTCACCATCATCAATAATGCCAAGGGAATTACGCGAGCTACAGCCGGAGGACCCAAAAAAAACCAAAATGATTTATAAACTAAATTTATTTAAAAGTACAGAGTTACAATTTACAGTGAGACTGATTCAGTTCGATGCTAGATACAGAATGGAATATAAATTTATTACAATACAGAAATCCGGTAAACAGGTATATTAAGTTACAACTTGCGAAATACGTAAAATGCTGACGGGGTGCCTCGTGACTTCAGTGCCGTGTGCAATGTTGTTCGTGAATTGCAGTATCAGCCCTTTACTAAGTAGTCAATACTCTTGCCAGTTGTGGATTTAAAAAATGCTTTATTTCAACCAAATTCACCCTGAAACAGACGTGGAAAATGGTGCGTTTCGCGGTATCTAATTACAGTTGGGTTGCATACGCGCTGCGTCGCGTCGCCGCCGCCGCTGCGCCGATGCCGTCGCGTTCATTGATCGTTCGTATATGGCGGTGGCGACGCAGCGCGACCTGACTCGACAAACTACAACCCAGTGCCGTGTCGTCTCCGTGTTACGCTGTTGTCAGTACCCACCAATAAACTAAAACCGTAATTACACTGGATTAGTCGTAGTAGCCTGTAGAATCTGGACACCGCTTGGAATATGGCGTAACCTTCCCGATATATTGGAAGAGAATTGAGCCCCTAAAGTAGGGGGACGCTAATGGTTGTTTACTATATTGCAGAAATATGTAAAACTATTGAACCCTAAATATACTTAATCCTTATTCAAACACATTTACTATTCAGCGATAAAATACTAAAGTATTTTGTATGTTTGTTCGTCCAAATAATTCAACTTTGTTTCACTTATCAAAGAGTAGAGATTTAACACAATAACTTCCGAAACGATTAAATGGTATATGCACTATGAAATATTTAATTATATTATTAAAATGTAAGTTTAAAATGTTAAATAGTCGCTCATCCACAGTTTTACTTGCATGGCTGGTTGGTCCGCCTTACCACCTCGGGTCGCCTTGATATAGGACTGCATTCAGTATTTACTTTTATTTGATCCCTAAGAAGGTATGCTCACTTATTTTGCTCCTATTTTGCAGATTCGCTTAGCGCTTTTTATTTCTGAATGGTAAATAATGAAAAATAAATAAAGGTTTCTTTTATTTTTACCAAATAAAGTTTATTTTTGCCCAAAATATTTCTTGCACCATATGCATTGTATTTTAGGAGGAAATAAGAGAGTTAATGTTTTTTACAATAATATAAAAACGTTTTTGCCTTAGCGTTATATTTCTCAAAATTGCCGATCCACTTAATTTAAGCGCAACTATATTCTGCATACGAGTTTTAATTAGACACAAAGTAAAATAAAAACTAGCAAAATTTCCAAAGCTTCTTTTTGTTTTCTATTTGGCATTCCACATCTTTTGAAGAGTGAATTAGCCAATTTCAAGTAAAAAATATACGGAAGTTTTTGGACTTTTCAATAAAAAAAACAATGTCAAGTGAAGGTCACGGCTTGTTATGTTATAAACAAAACTGTTATGTTATAAAAGGAATGCATGAATAAAACTAACAAAGGTAAATATTTACAAGAGAGATAAAAAACCCTATAGGCTTTAAGGGTGATGGCCAGTTAACTTTGCTGCTGGAACTTGCAAAACGGAGCTGTTTTCCAAATTTATCCTCTTCTTGTGAATCTAAATCACAGCTATTTATCTATTAAAAAATAATGTTCTATCGTAAAACGATAATACAGGGTGTTAAAAAAGTGCGTTTGAAATTTTATAGGGTTACTCAGAATCAAGTATAGAATCCAGGAAAAATATTGAAAAAATTCGCTCTTCAATTTTTTTTGCAGTTTTTCATACAAATTCTCGATTCACTATTTAGATTTAGTATGAGAATCTGAAAAAAAATAATTGAAGAGCGGATTTTTTCAATATTTTTCCTGGGTTCTGTACTTGATTCTGAGTAACCCCTTAAAATTTCAAACGCACTTTTTTTAACACCCTGTATATCGGGTTTGTGCATAAATTCTTGGACATTCAAACATTTATATTCAACATAATATTTTTCATAAATGAAAATCATTTAATCAACAGTGTAATCCATCGTTATCAACAACGTGTAACCATCTGTTTGGCAAAGACATTATGCCGTTTTCCCAAAAAGAAGGAGGCTGACATTCAAAAATCCGGCGACCTCATTTTGGAGCTAGTCGTAGTTTTCCAACTTCTTTTTTCTTAGCTGAAACTATAAGGCACGAAACAAATGCTTGTCCGACGGAGCAATGTCAGGACTATGCGGTGGATGCAGAACTGTTGTCCAGCCGAGCTCTTTTAGGATGTTGCGGACGGACTTCGCAATATGTGACCGAGCGTTGTCGTGAAGAAGAGCAACAGAAGTTTTCCTCCGACGCTTCGTTACTATTTCTGCGGCTAACTTTCGGACTTGATCGTCATAAATACTGGCATTAACTGTCTTTTTCTCATCCAGCAGTTCCCAATAGATTATGCTCTGCCAGTCCCAGAAAACCGTCAGCATATTTTTTTGTTCATGGTGGTTTGGTCTTGGCTGTCATGGCGCGCTTTGTCCGTTATTATATAAAACCCAGGTTTCGTCAGCTGTGACAATCGACCTTAGGTTGTAGCAGAAGACTTTCACAGATGGCTACACGGGCTGCACGCTCACTGTCGGTCAGAGCGTGGGGCGCCCATCGGCTCATTACTTTACGGTAGCCCATTGCATGCAGGTGCCGACTAATGGCAGTATGTTCGAACCCAAGGGCCTGCTCTAATTGCGTGGTGGTCGCATCTGGATATTTTTCCAAATATAAGCGTAAAGCGTCTTCGTCGAAGATGACTGGCCGGCCGGATCGTGGTTTATCTTCACAGCTTGTGTCGCCTTTCTCGAAATTTTTAAACCAATAGCTCACAGTGGAATGAGCAGTAGTGCCCGGTCCGAATGCACTGTTATTTTTTTCTGCTGTTTTCCTTGCACTAGTCCCTAGTTTGTGCTCGTAGAGCATGATCGTGCGCAGTTGACGCGGCTCCATTTTGATCTAAACTAAATATTGCACACGCAACACGTGTGCCTTTTTATACTTCTCAGTATAAAGCTCCTAGAACATTCTGTAGAATGCTTGATTAACTTACTTTGAATCTGGTTAAATTATATTACGAAATAAAAATGTCGAAGTACTTATGCACAAACCCAATAATAATAATTGTAAATTAACCTCAACAGACGTGTGCTCGGTACAGAATCCCGGCATCCAAGCAGGTTGCAAAACTATGCATGTTAGGTACGGCACATCCTCTTAACACCCGAACCAAAATATAATCTTTTATAATAGTAATTCAAGTTTTACTATAATTTTGGCCACACTGAACATCAAAAGATTCATTTAAATATAACTGCTTCGTCAACAAAAACACTGCTAAAAAAAGTAAAAAATCTAAGGCCGTCTACCAAGTCGATACAAAGTCGAACACAAATTCAGTGAGCCCTAAAAATCGTTAAATAATTTTTTTGTGTCAAAAATCTAAACTGAAAGACATTCCATGTCAAAAGATACACCAATATTAAACATTTTTCTTTTTTACTTTTCATCGTGAAATAGTTTACGTTGCCAGGATCGAGATCAAATGGCAACAGGCTGGACCCATATTGATGCAGCTCGGCTGATTTCCACAAATAAATAGCAGCAGTATTTATAAAGTTAAAGGCAACCAGAGATTGGCGCGATTGGCTTACATTCTTGTATCACTTGTAAAATACTTTATTGCTTTCGTAGTGAGACCTGTGTGGACTGGCCGTTCCAGTGCTGTTCTGTAACTTTACTCCAATTTATTTTGATAATATTGCTGGTTTTCAAAAATGAACCGCATTTGCTTAATATCGTTTTCTATTTAAATTAAAATAAAATATTTACTTAAAGTCCTACCATAATATGTCATTTCAATAATGTCGCTATTTTAAAACGTATAATACATTGAATTTCATCCACTGCGCTGGACATAGGCCTCCCCCAAGGATTTCCACACCGACTGGTCGTGTGCGGCTCGCATCCAGCGGCTTCCCGCAACCTTCACCAGCACGGGTAGCATGAGGGCGTACACAAAGTTGTTTGTTGCGCCAAACGCGAGAAACAGCTCAGATGCCTCTTTCATTAGCTTAGTGTTGAATCGGAACAAATTCTTTTCAAACAAAAAAAACTCGCGTCACGCGCGAGATACGTCGTCATGCTACCGGTGCAGGTCGTCAATCCACCGAGTCGGAGGCCTGCCCACGCTGCGTCTTCCGGTGCGCGGTCGCCACTCGAGAACTTTACTGCCCCAACGGCCATCTGTTCTACGAGCTATATGCCCTGCCCACTGCCACTTAAGTCTAGCGATTCTGAGAGCTACGTAGTCGTCAACAACTTCGTGTGTAGAGTCTCCAACCTTCAGAGGAGTGGGTGTAACACGGACGTTTGACATGATTTTCGTCTTATCCATGTTCATTTTAAGACCCACTTGTTGGGAGACTCTACTGAGTCCTTCGAGCATTGCGCCTAGGTCCTCCAAGGTCTCAGCCATGATCACGATATCGTCAGCAAATCGAAGGTGAGTGATGTACCCGCCATTGATGTTAATGCCAGTCCTCCCCAGTCCAGAAGCTTGAAACGTCTTCCAGTGAAGCGGTGAACAGTTTCGGAGATATAGTTTCGTGGGGTGAGACGTCTCCCTGTCTCACCCCACGCTGCATCCGGATAGATTTCGAATTCTGATCCTGGAGGTGGACGGACATGGTGGCGTTTTCATACAAACACTTCAACACTTCGATGTATCATTGAAATTAGATAAAGTTAATCCCGGCTACTGTAAAATCAAAAATATAATACATTTATCGTAGAATTTTTATGGATATGTAGGAGTTTTATTAGGGAAACACTGGTCATTGCAAAAATCCCGATGGTATCTGTCATGCGTGAAGCAATATGTATAAATAAAGTACATATACATATTTTAACCAATACTCATCAGACCTCAGTACAAATGAAAGAGACAAGTTCAAGTATAGTAACTCTTATAGATTTTCTCTTGCTTATGTAGTATCTGTAAGGATAAAATTATCTCCTGGTTTGGAATCAGGGTTCAATTTCAAAATTATTTTATAATGAATATGAGTGTGTGGTCTAGTAATAAGTATTGAATTATGACCATTCCGTTCCATACGAGTATTACACCCATAAAGGCAAGTTATTTGTCATTGGGTATACTACAGTGAAGTGAGGAATTTGTGAGCAACGCACAATGCACAAACGAAATTTTGTTCTGAAATTGTTAATCTTTGACGAACTTATTTCTTGTTGCTAATGAATATAAAACTTTAATTGCATAAAAACATGAATCGAGTAAAGGTTTTTGCTATTCTAAGATAAATTCTGTTTAGTGATTAATATTTTACTTTTTTTTGATACTGTCAAAGCTACTCTATCCTAAATAGTTCTAACTTGTTCCATCTCATCATGAACTTGTTCCTCTTATTGAGTCTTCCACTACATTCCCGTGGTCCACCCTATCAACTATGGTCCGTTTCTTGTACATCTTGTACAGAACCCTCAAATCTTCAAATACGACTCGGTCCTTTCCGTTTTTTTGGATTTATTGCAGCGCCTCCCCGTTAGCTTTATCTATATCGGGCTGTGCGCTATGGAGCTTGAGTAGTGCGAGCTATCGCGCGCGCCACCATCGCGTTATAACGTCCATCCAGCCTGCCTGCGCGCAACCACACTGGATGATTTTAGGGACTGTCTCTTTAGAAACAATTAATAACTCATTAGTTTAAATAACTCCGTAACTATTCTACAAATAGTTACGGAGTTATTTAAACTAATGCAATTATACAGGGAGATTATAAAATGCCTGGCAATATTTTACCTGTAGCTTTTTAACTCATCAAACTGAACAACTTTCCCCAAGAAACTCATATTCAAAAAGCAAAAAAAATTTTGGACTCTTCATACTAATCCGTCAGCTGGTTGATGAACTTTGTATGGGAAGTCCAATTTTTTTTTTCTTTTCTTCGTATGAGAACTAATAAAACAGTGTAGACATGAAACAATGATTCATTTATCCTCGTAAGGCCCAAATGCCTACTCGTAGGACCAAATGTCAGTAGTCATTCAGACCCAAACTCGTCTTTTTAATTTATTTTTTTATGACAGGTACGGCCCAGGGTCCTTCCCTGCCCTCATAATAAACTATATGGGAACTCCATATACTTTGCGGCCTTCTTTCTTATGAGGGCAGATCTAGTAGGGCATAATCCGCTATTAACTAAAAGTCCTATTGGTAGGACCTTGGGCGGTAATTATTCCAAACCCAAAAAAGTCTTAGGCCTTAGGAGGATATAATATCATTTGGTGACTGTAAATAATACATGTAGATATATACAGGTTTATTAGATCAGATATATTTGGTATTAAAAACGATGGGAAATGACTATTCAGATAGTGTGCACCGAGCGAGAGCTAATGATACACTGATTAACAATATTCGGGGCAGATAGCAGTGAGTTACTCGCGGGGCGGGGCGCGATGTTAGATTGCGCCTGCGCCGATTTATGCCAACCTCTCCGTATTAACTGATATCGCCCACTAAATATGCCATTATTATATGCGAAACAAATAATATTCTCTCACATTTACGAGGGTGGTTCTATGTTGTTTTTATTTATTGCTGAGAATGGAATTCGAACTGGTATTTATTGTATGAGAATTATTGGTACAGATTTACTCTCTTAAAAGGTAGACAACTCTTCGAAACCGCACATCGATCGCTTGCTCTACGTTAATGAAAAGGTCAAAGTTATTCCCAATTGCGGTTTAACATTACATCTATGCCGTTTGTAGCGGGCTAGCGGGATCAGTCTGCTACAAGAAACTTTCACAATGCCGACAAAGTTTATATGCCTAATAAATAATCATAATCATAATTCGCCAGAGAACCAAAGTAATCGACATTGCTCAGAAAATTAGCACACTGAAGTGGCAATGGGCCGGACATATATGTCGAAGAACTGACAACCGGTGGACAATCAGAGTTCTACAGTGGGGACCGCGGTTTGGGCAAACGTAGCATGGGACGCCCCTCGTCTAGGTGGAGCGATGATTTGCGCAACTGCGCAATTTGCGTTTCTGGTAACAAGTAACAGCTGGATGCGCGTAGCCGAAAATAGGTATAAGTGGCGTGCGTGCGTGCCTTTGTCCAACAGTGGACTAATACAGGCATGATGATAAAATAATCAAATAATGGGTTTATTTTTATATAGCGACGTGCCGCGAACATATCGTCTATAGCTTTGAATATTGTTCCAATATTAATTACATTCTCCATATGGGCACTTTCTCTTCTTTTTTTAAAGAAACCCATTTTGGAGTATTACCTACGATTCTTGACTTATCAGTTTTATCACTAAATACACGCTGGTTAAATGAAACAAAATCAAATCTTAATATGTCTGCAACACGAGAATCATTAATTATGTTGCTGGTGCTGGCTGGGTGGCTGAGAAAAACTTACTTCACTCATTTCGCTATCGTTTCCATCATCTTTTGTCGCGCTCGCTCCTACAGCTGCAGTAGAGAAACTTTCATTAGCCATTTAGCTTACAGTTATTATTTTTATATATCGTAATGAACTGTGTGTCATTGTAAATAAGGTCACCTTTCCAGTAGTAGGCATTTTGATCTGAAGCTTTTGCAAAAAGTGCTAGAATGTTTTGTCCTGCTTGTTCGTTTAGTGCGCAGTCTCCCCGGCGTTAATGGTGTTATCTCTCGACTCAAGCGCACCACCTCCCCGTATATTTCTTTATCTTGTCCGCTCTGTTGGCGGTTACCAATAGTTTGTTTTTTACTCATTTGCTAATTTCGAAAATGAGAAGGCGCTCGCGATCACATCTACGCTGTGATCGCTGATTTAGGCTCGCCTGCATTAATAAAATTTCCGAATGTTTTTTTTAAATTAATTGAACGCAACTTACTTGGAACTCTGTTATCATGCATCAGATTGGTTCTCGGTATTGTAAGTCTGTGAGGTTTTCTGATTATATTGTGTTTGTTGGTCGTGCATGGCATTCTACAATGCAGTGGATACGTTTTAGATAGTACTACTCCAGATCATATAATGTTGCAAAAACAAATACTAAAGACACGAGCTTTATAAGCGAGGAATCCCTGGCATTTCCCAGGATTGTTTACATTAAATTACCACATTGGTTTATAGGTGGTATTTCATAATAGTCGGTGCGCGGCTGAGGGCGCCAGCGGCGGGGGCGGCACCGACGCATGCAGGGCCACCCCGGCGATGACGACGCCCCGGACACCCATAACCCACCTATGTTTAGACGGCTTTATTGTTCACTAAAGGCTAGAAAAATTGTTGATATTTTCTTCCAAGGTGAATATACTATGAACTTTGGAATGAGAAATTTGCGAGGAGTTTAAACTCGTAATGAATTCTCACAACAAGAGGAACCTCCAAAGGGAACGGAACTTCCATCTGTAACTTCATCTCATAGTTTGATTTTTTTAAGTATTGTGCGTTTATTTGGTAACATTATGTAAAAGTTATGGGTATAGGTAAATAATTAAGTCTCTGTCGTTTCGTGTCCCTAACAATGTGGTGTTTGCGGAGCGCAAGTCAACCGGCTGTATTGCGCACACGCGCACACATGTGAGTTCACTGCGTTATCGCCGCTAATGCATCAATGGCTTGTCCAGTATTGTTAGTAACGTGACGAAGAGGCGTTTATTCTGTAATGTTACCTACTTACGATCTTACCAGCTGTAGTGATGTCAATGTCGTTTGGACATCGACAAATTGATGTCTTTTGGTGGTTTAATGTTTCCAAAATCAAATATGTCCCGTGTAACCCAACAAAGACTTTCAAGTCCTCACTCAAATGGTTGTGGTGTCCCAACCCTGGCTCTTGAGCTTATTTTTATAATTATATTATATGTATTACTGTACTTACAGAACATACTTATGTATTATATGTATATAAAGTATTTAAAATTTATTGTTTAGGTTTTTATAAGTCCTGTTTGTAACTTTAGCTCCACCTATTTAACTATAGGTAATGTCTTTCAAGGTTCTAAGGTTGACTGGAAGAGATCCCGTAAGGGATAAGTCCGCCCTTGTGTATTTTTTCCTGTTATTTGTTGTATTTTGTTTTTGATTACAATAAAGAGTTTAATAACAAATATGATATGTCTTAGTTTAAGCTCACATAATCGCTTAAATTCATAAGCTATCATAAAGGCATTTTACAGAGATATAGATAAGAGAATTTACATATTTTTCCGGATGATATATTTCTTGTGTTTAGCTTCTCATCATTTCAGTTCAATTTTTAATTATCCTTAATAAAAACTTTTATTCTTAATAACTTTTTTTATTGTCCTTAATAACTTAGTACCTGGTTTTGAGTTGCCCTACGTGTTTCCATTTGACAAAGCTGCTGGCTGAAAGCTACTTTGTTCCTTAAAATATTATTGCCCAAAATATCAAATTAACTCTTACCTATATTCGACTTCTTCTATCGAGTAAAGGGTAATATTCGTATTGAGCTATATTAAAACGGAATATGCGTACCATGTGGCCTTATATTTTTTAATCAGTTTACTCAGTAGATCGATAGTCCACTGTCATGGGCCAACATTAGCGATAGCGCGGTGTAGGTACTTACGCTTATGGCTCTTGTTACATAACCCTTTTATAAATCGTTACAAATCCACCAGCAGCGGTGGGATTAGACCCGTGTTGATAGCTCTCAAGCTTGGCCACTTAGCGTGAACGGCATCACATATTTCATAACAGCCAGTATATAGAGAGATCGGATATGCAAAGCCATGAGATTCAAACTGTTTAAACTTGGCTTGCCTTCCCCGAAAATGTGGACGTAATATGTTTTGATTTTTAGAGGTAGATGGATGAGTTGTTTTCGTAAAATGGAGACTTTTGTTATGCCATTTTGGTTTCGTCACAGTTTTCCCTATATCTTAGAGACCTGCGCAAGCCCGTTGCATGCCAGGTGCCGCCACGACGGGCATGACTGTAACATAGGGTGCATCCTTGATCACCTTCTTTATCTGCTGATATCAATGCCCTTGCAGAAGAACTTCTGGTCAGTGTGCTACTGGAACGGAATGGAACGGACTCTAACGATAAAAAATGGTTTAAATGTCACAAGCTCGATAATGAATGAAATCCCCCTTTACATGCAAAGGTATGTCCAAAATACGAAACCTATTTATGTTATTAAAGATTTTAATTCACAGGAATACTTTAGTTTTTAGACAAAAATAGTATTCGAAAAAATCCTATAAATGTAATCCAAGATAACCATCCCCATATAATTATTGGTTAAATTTTTGGTATTTTTTTCATTGATATAATATGAGTTTGACTTAAACTGACTGTTTATTATATTAAATGTTTCTCTTACTGACATTATACATAGTTTCGTTGATGAATTTTGGCAGCAGGTCCGTAAATGGGCGTATGTTTCTTCTATTATAAAAAGTTGGAATCGCTGAGCTTCAAAATTCAAAATATTTTTTATTTAAGTAGATGCTGTACGCATACTTTTAAATCGTCTTTTTTTTCTACCTAGTACAAAGTTCCTACCACTTGGAACTTGTACACTCAACGTTTCGGGAAGTGTTAGCGGAGCGAAAAGAAACATCGAGCCCAAAAGAAACTCGCCCCAACACATTTTTTGAAATAAATACATAATATCTATCTACAGTTGATGTCATTACTAAAGCTATGAGCTGGAGGATCTATACATGTCCATACATCATTGTCATTAACATAGTCTTGGGTTTTATAATATCCTCTTGAACACAGGCATTTCTTTACATAAGTCTTAAACTTATTTTCGGATAAACTAATTACATTTTCAGGTATTTTATTGTAGAATTTTAAACACTGCCCCATGAACGACTTCTTTACCTTACTCAGTCTCGAATAAGCAACTTCGATATTATTTATATTTCTAAGATTAAAATTATGCCTGTCACTGTTTTTTGGAAATAAATCTAAATTCTTACGAACATACATGATGTTTTCATATATGAATTGACTGGCAACAGTTAAAATATTTATTTCTTTAAACTTGTTCCTCAATGACTCTCGAGATCGCATCTGATAGATAGCGCGAATGGCTCTTTTTTGCAGTATGAAAATAGTTTCTATGTCAGCCGCATGTCCCCAAATTAAGATGCCGTAAGACATTATACTATGAAAATAGCTAAAATACACTAGTCGTACAGTATCTACATCTGTTAGTTGCCTTATTTTCTTGACGGCGTAGGCAGCTGAACTAAGCTTTTCTGCTAAGGTTTCTATACAGTAATACCCCGCTTAACGCGACCCCTTTTTACGCGGATTCGTTATAGTGGGATTTTTAAAATTCGCGCTAATTTACCCCGCTTTACGCGAATGCGTTGATTGGTTCATTTGCATGCTAAGTGGTGTGATTGCATTGACCAATAGCAAACCGTAACTGCTCATTAATTGAAAAACGATTGACGGTTGACTCGCCGGTAACTCCAAAGATAGGAAAATAGTTTTTAGAATTTTGCAAGAGCGCAAACAAAATCTATCTATCTATCTATCAGCCGAAAGACGTCCACTGCTGGACAAAGGCCTCCCCCAAGGATTTCCACACCGACCGGTCCTGTGCGGCTCGCATCCAGCGGCTTCCTGCAACCTTTACCAGGTCGTCGGTCCACCGAGTCGGGGGCCTGCCCACACTGCGCCTTCCGGTGCGCGGTCGCCATTCGAGAACTTTACTGCCCCAACGGCCATCTGTTCTACGAGCTATGTGCCCTGCCCACTGCCACTTAAGTCTAGCGATTCTGAGAGCTATGTCGGTAACTTTACAAACAAAATGCGACACAAAAAACCTTAGACAGCTATTTTTCTAAAGTGCGAAAAAAAAGTGCAAGTGATTAATATTTTGTGACAATTTTCTCTAACAAAAGTACATTGATTTATATTTTAGCTCGTTATTTGTTTGTGTCCCGTTATGCGCGAATTTCGCTTAACGCAATTTTGTCTGGAACGCATCACTCGCGTTAAGCGGGGTATTACTGTATGTGGTCCCCTTTGTAAGGAAGCATCTAAAGTAATACCAAGAAAAACAGTGCTATTCACGAACTCTAAAATATTACTATCTAATATTACACTATCGTGAGTTTACTTGACATTTGGTAATCTGAATTTTATTACTTTTGTTTTTGTGCCATTTAATAGCAAGTTATTAACAGTAAACCATTTATGTATCTCTGAAAGTGTGTTGTTTACTTCGTCAATGTTGCTGTCTTCCCTGTCTACCTTAAAAATAAGAGATGTGTCATCTGCAAACAACACATTATTTGAGAGACGTTGCACCATAAATGGTAAGTCATTTATATAAACAAGGAAGAGAAAGGAGCCTAAAATAGATCCCTGGGGAACGCCTATTTTTACTGTAGAGCCGAGATAATTTGTGCCATTTACTTGGATTGTTTGTAACCTATTGTTAATGTAAGAATTGAGAAGACTGAGAGCCCTATCCTCCACACCGTAATGCTTTAGTTTAAGAAGTAAAGTTTTTTTAAAAAAAATTTTATAGGTTTTACACTGCAATGAAAAAATACGATTTCAGTGAAAAAGCTGGGCCTGTTTCTTTTTCAACAATTTGTCAAAATGTGGTTCTATTTTGGAGACTTTAATAAATAATTAATTTTCTAATTAAATAAAAAAAAATACTTATACACAAAAATGTTGTATGTTTATAGCCCTAGGGGGGTCGCAAGAATTTTTGTACCTGTAAAGGGGTCGGGTATTAAAAAAAGTTGAAAAACACTGCTTTAGATAAATCACAAAACACTGTATTGCAACTTGTGATTTTTCAAAAGCATCATATATGTTTTGTATAAGTGCTGCTCCTGCATCGGTAGTTGATCGACCTTTTGTGAAGCCAAATTGTTGGTTATGCAGAAGTTTGTTTAAAGTGAAGTGTTGTAGCATTTGGTTGAGCATAATTTTTTCAAAGACTTTACTAAGGACGGGTAATTAAACAGGTCTGTAATTTCCAGCATCAGTTTTGGAACCAGATTTATAAAGAGGTATAATTTTACTACACTTCCACACACATCTGGAAAGTCACTACTTTCTATACTAATATTGAAAAGGTATGCTAAATGTGGTGCTAATTCGTCAATTACATTACTAATTAATTTAACTGATAAACCCCACAAGTCTTAAGTTTGTTTCAGCGAGTTAAGCGACTTAAAAGTTTTAACAACAGTTCCTACTAATCGTTCGTTACCTACTAATCAGTTTCTGTTAATGGTAATGTTAACTTTCCAACCTCATACGAATAAATGTTACTGTCACAGTAAAATAGTCCGTAGTAAGACGACCGCGGTTAGATATTTGCGAAATTGCTATGACTATTAAATATTGGATCAGTAAAGTGTGAAAGTCAGAGTTTACTGGTTGCATGGGGCGCAGTGATACCATGACGAGCTGAAGCCAAACTGCTCGAGGATGACTAACGGCCATCGTTCACCCTTCTCTTATATGACCATTACGCTATAGCTGTAACCATGTCTGGAGCGATTGACAACTTTATTACTAATTTCATTATAGAAGTGAAATAATGCCACCTGACGCACAAGCTTTTCTCTAATCTGGTGGTCGTTTTCGTTAACGTGACCCTAGGTCTCAGCTTTCTTAACATGAAGAGGCTACAGGGTTACTTATTTGTAATTAACCAGCCTGCTATGACCTGGCTACTTATGAAAAAATATTCTACTTCTTTTAAAAATCTATCAGTATACAAGGTGGAATTTTGTAACCTTACCTTGAGGGAATGTACTCTAAACTAAATACTTACTGGAGTTAGCAAATTTTACTCAAAGGAAACATACCTTTATTTTTAAAAAGAAGCAAAACTATATTTAAAGATTTTTGAAAATACGCTTGTCACACCCAGGAATTTAACCGACTAAAATCCGAAAAAATAACATTCTGTACTTTTATGGCATTAATCGTTAGGGTCAATCATAAGGATCAAATCTCTCTAACAAACATGGTAAGTTAGATGAAGTGAAAACCATGAAATGTTGTGTTATGATATGAATTATAAACCATGAATTGTTAATTACGAGTACTAACATATGTAATCCGATGGACCCTTGAGTAAAAGTGCTTCAGTGTATGAGTAACAGTGCGTCAGTGCTTGAGTAAAAGTGTCTCATTGAATTTATAAGTTTACATTGTTAGAGAGATTTGATCCTTATGATTGACCCTATCGATTAATGCCGGATAATTTTTTCGGATTTTAGTCGGTTCGATTTCAGCGTTCTTGTAAAACAAACGTTCGTTAACTTGAGTAGAATCACCAAGTATAAGTTTCTGTTTTATTACTTATAACCACATATAAATAATATCTTGAGATAGCATATTATACCTATATTGACATTCATTGCCATACAATACTCACGTATTTATAGATTGTTAATCTTTTAAATGCGTAAAACACGTAATTCCGATAACTAGACAATAAATCAAGACTTAATAGCCTTCAATAGTTTGTAAATGACTTCTAAAATCTTCATTGGTGATTAATTAACTTTAATTAAACAGTAAAGCTTAGATAACTGTTGGTGCGATCCCACAGCTCTCGATCGCCTCCTGCGCCGATCCCACGACGTGACTCGCGATACATTAAGATTCCATATTACATATTTCGCCACCTATACAACGGCATACTCAGTTGCATTATGGTAATACTCTATCTATTATATATATCCATATTATATCCATATTATATATATCCATAGTTATTTATTATATCATCCAGGCGATACACATTTAAAAATGGAACAGTTCCAAGTTGCCCCCCGGGGAGTTGCGCCCGCGCCGGGCTGCTCAGATTGGCAGAGTGAGTGACGTTCGCTGTCCTTATTGGTCGATTAGATTTGACGGATAAGACTCGCCGGCGGTCCACATTAAAGACGATGTGTCGTTTCTAGGGCATTTTTGACTTGTAAAAATTCAAAACGGTATCTCGGTAACAAAAAGGTACGCTATCTTCCTGCGCTGGCTGGGCAACTTGTATCTATCACATGGGAAAGAATCATCTGTCGACATTTTGTTACGTCTAGTTAGATCTTGTTTTTTACGTGCGCTCGCGCTTTATGAAGTGGTTGACGTCGAGATTTTATTTGAATTGTGGCACAGCGAGGTATCGCCCTTGGCGTTCCTCGGACATCTCCGCTGAGCTCGACCGAGTCCCTACAGATGTTACCGGCCGCTGCCATTGTGATAGGACTTTGACAAGACTTTGACATTGCACTTGATGCTAGATAACCGTAACTGTATGCTGATTTTAAAATGGGTTAGTCATAATAATAATGTAGGATGTAGAAATAATTGACGTAATCGTTATCTATTCCTAATAATATTACCTTGCATTTTGGCTCCATCAGGTGGTAGATTCTGCTCGTTCTCGCCGTGCATCGAGCAGGTCCAGCGCACATGCACTGCGCTGAGGGTACAAGGATTCCAGGAGACTGTCACAATGGAGGTCCTGCAGACCGAGCTGAAGGTCAGCAGGAGAACGGTACCGGTCAGGGACCTGTCCTTCCTCAAACACAAGGTGAGTATTACTATGCCTATTAATAATCAGTCAAAATATCGAATCAGCTTACTCCATAAAAGCCTTTAATTAATTATTTCCCTAATGATCGGAAATTATATATGTGGTAATATATTATTAACCTAACTCTGTTTGTTATTAATTCAGTTTTTAAAACGGATTTTTCACAATCACGCAATTTTATCTATGATCATTTTTAACCGACACCTATCGATATATTTTACATTTGACCTCAATAAAAAGCAAAGAGCGAAATCGGGGTCAAATTGCTGACCTGACACATCAACTTAGCCAAGTTACTGCAGTCGGCACTCGGCGGGATCTATCAGAGACTAACAAGCTGATAATTGACAGAATACCTTGGGCCAACATGAGATAAGTGGTGGTTATAATTACCTATGCTTCACTGATTTCCGATAGGCATCGTAAGCTTTACATGTGCATATTATAAGCAAGTTTCCTTATTTTTGAAGCAAAGTAAAATAGCTACCGTATAAACAGAAACGAAGCGTTACTCACTCAAGCACACTTGTCAAGTATTAACTATGAATGGGCTCGGATACGGATGTGAAACGTACAAGAAATACAGAGTTGGTTACTTGGTAATTGGGCTGCGCATGGGCATAGGAGCTGTGGATTTGTGAAGCGCCGCGCTGCTGAATGCGCTCGTACATCTTCCACCACCGAGTGACGTAAATTGAAGTAACTTGAGGTAATGTTGTACCAGATGGGGCTGATGAGATACTAAACCTCTGGCGGTGATCTGTGCGCGTGCAAAGAATTAAATGAGGATGCCATTGAACTGAAGATTTATGGTTAATAAAGTTGAGCAGGCTTAAATCAGCGGAACGTATCAAAAAAAGTAATCAAAACGGTGACATTTACGTACTAGTTTAAAGTCGAAAGTTCATCGATATTTTTTACACTTACCTAAAGTAAGACTTTTTTGGAAATCTGAAGAACATAGCGGCATCAAAAGTACAACAACTCGTGCCAAGAGATTACCAATTGTAAATATTAAAAAAAAAAACAGTTTATTCAGCCCGATTCTTAGATAAATATATTTTCACTGCTAATACCGATAGCAATGCTAATAAGTATACATTTTAGAATCATTCGAAGTAGCGAGAAAATTATGTCTCTCTCTTCAATATTTCAAACTTGTAAAACACTCGCGAATACGGTTTTATCTTTAAATATTCAATTTACATCAAGTCTCAACTCCTAACTAATATTTACTGTCTGCAAAAATACATAGACTTGAAATACGGTTGATCGATAAAATTCTTCTATAAATGGAGCAAGCCCAACAATAAAGGCTCACGGCATCCGTGGGAAAATCAGAAGCGCTTTTTAAAACCCAGTTAGGGCATCTAAGAGCAAAATGTGGTCAGACCTATTATGTGCGATATTCCAAATTATAGTATAGTAGTAGCTCTGTAGAGCTGCCTAAAATAAATAGGATGTAATAGGTGTAATGTTTAGAATCAACGAAAAGTTTTTAAACCTTTCATGGACATAATTATTATACAAACAAGTTTTATGAGTATGTAGTATTCATATTGTAAATTGCAATTCGTAACAGTAACAACTGACAACATTTAATAAGTAGTAAACTTTCTACAATTTATATTTTGTTACCGACTATCTAAATGAGCGTCTATCCTAATTTAGATCTGCCTTTATAGTTATGAAAATGATTTATAAGTGCGCCGACACAGCTGCGCCGGAACAAAGGCCCGGCGCGCATTCCCACATTACTTACCGAAATGACTGATCGACTTACACAGATACAGCACTGCCACGCACAGAACACTGTACCAATACACGCATTAAGCATTTCACTAACTCGCTAGTTTGTCATAATATATCCGAAAATTCTACGGTAAACAAACACGACATAATTAGGTTAAAACAGAGATATATTACTCTTGATTCTAGTTATTAATGTTGCAGCAAAGTCAAAAACGAATTCAAAAGAACAGCTTATTAGATTTGTGATTCGATAACGAAACTTAACAACGTCATTTCCTCGGGCAGACCAGCGAGTAAGTACAATAAAACTAAAGTCATTTTGTCATTACAATGTTTCGAAGCCAAGACCTGGCAATACAATAAATAGCGTACAAGAATGTTCCTTAGTATAGATTATAATTCCTAATTGTGCAAGTAATAAAATCGAACGTAAGTGAGAGTAAGCTTTTTGTGATTGCAAAAAAATTTGAATAGGATCAAAGCTATGTCTACTACTACGTTTTAATTCAATTTGTGACACATACTTAATGTTGCTAAAGCAGTTCTTTTTACCATTAATCCAGAAAGCTATAAAATATTGCTATAAATCGGTTTTCATTTCACGGTCCAATCCAAACCAGAGCCGGACCGGCTGGCGCGTGCGCAGGGCGATAGCATCTAATCGGACAATCGCGACGCGACCGGACGCATTGTCGCTGTCGCGGCGCTGGTCGCTGGTCGCGTGTCCAAACACTGTCCGCCAGTCCCTGCCGCCCGCCGATTGGTACTGGGCCAACCAACCACACCAGACCTGTGATTGTCAAAAGATTAATTCAGGTGTCATCTCTAAGAATGTTAATCCTTTTTTATTTGCAGAATACTGAATAATATGATTGTTTAAACTTTTGAGGCAGCAGGCTTTAGGCGTTATTGTATTGAATTTTAAAAATATCAGCTCCTATTTAGGAACATCTCCTTAGATGAACGTGAAGCGAAACTTGTTACTACGAGGACTCGTTTTCCTATAAATAATATTTTCCTAACATAATCTCCCACCCACTCAAAGATCATCAAACACATTCGAAACCAAGTTTTTTTTGTCTAACCACATCTATTCCTAAATTGGTTAAGCTTGCTTGAAGGAATTTCAGAGCGAGATGGTTTGCCGAGATATTAGTACGCAATCAAATAAAAAATGTGTCCAGTAATGAATAGCCCGACTTTATCCACATTCCATCTAACGTCTACATTGAGATCGGTATGATTTTAATTTAAAAAGTTATCACATAGTTGATTGAAGTAGGCACAGGCGCATTACAGAGTTTCTTATGGATTCGATTTAGTACAGTATAAAGGGTGTTGGTAACATGCCTGTTATGTACACGTTTCTATTTGTTGTGCCGTAGCGTTCGACCGAGACATCGCATCGATCTAAATCCAATAATATTTGCCAACACCATTCACTATGCAAGCAGTATATGCGAATCAAAGAACAAAGAGATTTAGGGCAGTGTAACACGATCCTCCGTATTGTTGCGGGTGTGGTGTGACGCAACAAATCTGTCGCATGCGCATACGCGAGCAAGATGGCGGCGGCGGCGTGATCGAGGGCCGACAGCCGCGGCGAAAGGATGAGCCCGCGCCGTGAAATCGCTCGTTACGGCTCTTGTCGATGTGTGGAAAACTTATGGCTCTCTCGACTGCCTCGTCTCTAATGTTTGATCTGCTTTTATGGAGCGCGCGTTTACGTATCAACTGAATCAGGACAATCAGTAACGTCTTGATTATAATACAGATCTTCATCATTTATTGGAACTGCGGTTATAATATAAGAGCGATTTACAATAACCTTTGGAGTCCTCTTATCGGACCCATATTCTGAAACGATAGCATCTTGCGGGTGTAGTGAGTGTGAACAGCGCTGTCGCCCTTTGCAACAACATCGACTAGCTAGAGAATGTTCTAGGGCACAACATAGTTTTACCGTTACCATCAGATCTATAAATCCGCGACTTGACAAAATAATAGGAGAGTCGATAGTCCGATGCTATTAACGCCCGGAATGATATATTGAATCTGCTCTTCTCAATCAGATACCTTAATACTGCATTCAACATTGTAATAGAGAATTCCAACTTGAACTACGTATCCAATCAGGTTCCTGTAGCTTTCCTCTAAATCACATTTTCGAAATATTTATTTTTATCCAATGATATTAGTTAAACATAATATTGCAAAACAAGTAAAATCTAATAAAAACAAAGACTTTTAGAAATCTTTGCCATTATCTTTCAAATGGACGTTTGTACGCAGTTTCTGGATTTTTAGTCAGCTATAGCAGGTTCACTGTCACTGTCCAATTAAAGGTCACCAATGATGATTTAAACAATAAAATTGATCACCAAGAGTTCAGGCTTCTACTTTGCATTCATTGGTTGGTACACGACATGGCGTGAGTTCCACTTGTGAGATTGTCAAATCATTTTTATGGGGACTGTAACCATGTTAAAGGAGTAGGCATAATACAGACTTAGTTTCCAACTATTATAAATGTTGTTTTGAACACATGTATAAAAGTTGCCGATTATTATACCAGTTAATATAGGAGGTAGACATAATCTTGAAGACGACCATTACTCGGACATTTACACTTGACATTTGAGATATTTATATCGAGATCGTTATTTCTAATATATAGATTTCGCTTTAACCGCGCAATCTATAATACTTTATGTTGTGTTGATTGAAGGTGCTGTAAATAATTATTTTCATTGCCGTCATTCGGTTCAACCTTCTATTTTGAAAATTCAACTCTCGGTCAATGGTTTCTGGCTTAATAGCTTTTTCATTTGTCATGCAAGCTGGGCCGAGCGACATTATTTCAAACGTCTCTATTTATCTTGCACACACGTAAAGACACCCGTGTACAGGAGAGGTACGAAACGAGTGTCCGGTGAGATGTGGACGCTACATGAATGGGACGAATGCGACACGCGCCGAGGTGCAGTCTAACGACGGGGCTGTGGTTACTCATGCAGAAGTCGGCGGCCATTATTACTGGAACGCGTCTCTCTTTACCAACTTAGAAATCGATGCCAGTGTGATAACATTTTTTTTGTGATGTAACAAAAAATTTTTGGTTTTCGGACTTTTCTTGTGGTATAAGCATTACTTGTTGCTAAATTTCATGATCCTAGGTCAACGGGAAAGTACCCTATAGGTTTTGATTCCCATGCGATGTCCAAATATGCGGCATAAACGGCCGTATCTCTTGATTGCGTTGGTATAGAAGTTATGATGTTTATAGATGTTTTCACAGCTTCAAGGGATATGGAATTTGATATAGAGTTCAAGACATGTGTGATTATGAATTTTTACGGAACCCTCGATACGCGAGTCCGACTCGCACTTGGCCGTTTTTTTAATTTTAAGATGTATACTGTCTCCGACTCTCTTCACAAAATTCTGAACCTTTTAATGCACGGGGTGTAAATGTTACAATAAGATGTAGCAGTACATTAAACTTGAAACTGAATGACTTTAGTTTGTTGAAATCACTAAACTATTTTTGGAGCTCTTATACAAAGTTGGCCAATCAATTCGATTTGTATGAAAAGTCAATTTTTTTTATTATTTCAATTGTATAACAAAAGTTGTTGAACTGCATAAGTAGAAACCCACCTTAAGTTGTTAAAGCTTTCTGTTACATCCTATATACACACTTTGCACGAAATACATTACAATATTTTCAAACAACATTTATCAATCAGAGTGCACGTAGACATCCTGAAAGTAGTATAAACGTGTAATGCAGTTCGTGCATCATTTAGCACGTTTGTATTTATTTATGCCCCCGGTTAGTGAACGGTTAGACTCAATTTAGTAATCTGATTTACAGCACCGTGTGAAGGAAATATAACGTGATGGAACTGTTTATATTGCAAAATCACACGCACTATTGATGGGAACACGTCTAGTAGTTAACATGCGTACTGCGCGAATACCTTACTGTCTAATTTAGGGATGTTACGAATATTCGCATTCGCAAAATATTCGCATCATTTCAAACATTCGTAGTGACATTCGCATTCGCATCATCTGATGCGAATATTTTGCGAATGCGAATATTTTACGGAGACTGCGATGTATTCTTCTGTTTTTGATTTATTTGAGGGCTTTTTAATAAAAATAAATCCAAAAAAAATATCCTATATGGCGTTATTTTACAACAGTCTCAGATCAACAATAACAACAGTAGATAGAGATCACGCTAAGTCTGTGAATATGTTTATTCCCGTATCGGGCGAAGAACTACGGGGTTGCGACTTCATTTAAAATCTGGTTATTCGAATGAATATAACCTGCTAATGCAAGCTTATATGTATGTATGTCTTATACAGGTGTGTCAAATTCTAATAAATGAAAATGCGAATATTTAGGTAAGGCATTAAAACGAAAGGTTTTATTAACAGTTTTATTAAAATCTATCATAAACTTCACGTTGCATACAGGGTGTAAATGTAAAGGTGCGTCAAATTTTACTCCTGATTCTGATCAACTTTCCCCAAGGAACCCATAGTCAAATCGCAGAAAAAAAGTTGGACTCTTCATACTGACTTGACCGCTCGGCTGATCGATTTTTATGAAGAGTCCAAATTTTTTTGCGATTTGACTATAGGTTCCTTGGGTAAAGTTGATCAGAATCAGGAGTACAAGCCCTGACTAAAATTTGACGCACTTGTTGATTTACACCGTGCATGTAACGTAAAGTTTTTAATAGTTGATACTTTTGATTGTAGGTACTTGGTGGAATATTATATCACTCATTTTTCTAGGGGGTTTCCACGAATTTCACATAAACTTTGAAATAAAACTGCACTTTTACTTATTTAGCGACCGGTTTCGGACATCATCTTCAGACACAATGTCGCTTAATAAGTAAAAGTGCAGTTTGATTTCAAAGTTTTTGTGGAATTAGTGAAAAACCTCTAGAAAAATTTGTAAAGTTTATGGTAGCTTTAATAAAACTGCTAATAAAAACCTTTCGTTTTAATACCTTACCTAAATATTCGCATTCGCACCCTAAACATTCGCTTTCGCATTCGCGAATGTCGAAAATATGACATTCGTAACAACCCTGGTCTAATTATGCACGCCAGTGCTTTGAATGAGAAGTTTTCTCTCTAAAATAGCTTGAAAGTTCCCTGTTGCAATACCATCATTGCATCGACTTTGTTATAGCTCCGAGGTTGACATGACACACTCGTGTTCTAGATTTTGGCGCGCTCTCATTTGCTACGTGAATTTACGAGGCAGTACCGTGGCAAGCGGGATAGAGTCGTCAGTCGCATGTAGCCGAGCACTAGGCAATAAATTAGGGCTGGCAAAGAGGAGTGTTCCCACGAACGCGAAACCATATCAAGATGGTACCTGAGCCGAACGCCGAACGCCGACCACGCGCCCGCCAAGAAATGGGACACGGCGAAATGCTTTATTTTCTCGCTCGATTTATTTCGCGTCTGTGACATTCTGTTACGTTTTGTTAGGTGTCACTCGCTCACACTTGCACATTTGTTTGTTCTAACAAGGGATTTATGTGTTGCTTTCAACCACGTACGTCTAGTAAGTCTAGTAGATAGAGACAGAGTTTGATAGAAATACGTCGTTTTGCTCGTGACGTATTTTTTTTATCATTATTAAGCAATCAACGTTGTTCAGGTACCGGGTAGTTAGAACTGGGCAAATTTAAAATTTTGATACCAATCTGAAAAAAAATTGTCTAAACTGTTCTACTTATCATTTTTTTAAATATAAACTCAAACTCAAAATATTTTTTTATTTAAATAGATGCTTTACACATACTTTTAAATCTTCAATTTATAATATACTATATTATCTTCTTGTTGTGTAGCACTTTTTATTTACGATTTTAAATAAAAGTTAGTAATCTTCAGGAATATATTAAGTCTACAGTACTTATTAATTATTATTTAATCTACATAAAAATCGTTTCGTATATTTATTTTTATTTGACAATACTACTATAAATATCTTCGTCAGAGAAAATAACGTTTGAAAGCGTTGTTGTATTTTACTCAAACAACGCACGGACGGACGTCTCTATTAAAACCGTGCTGTAGATGAAATATTCCAATTATCCAAGTCGTTATTAAAATTTATTATTTCAGTTAGCACGGTAATGCCCGCGGAGATTTGCTGTGAGAACACGACGGAAAGGTACATAGGTCTAGGCTATGTCTATCTTTTAGTAGGTATTATATTAGTTTTTCACTTCAGGATATAGGTAATAAAACAATCAAAATCTAAGCGTGCAAATCAATATTTTTTCACACAGTTCCAGATTCAGTGACACAAATTTCAATAAGATATTTCACTGCATCGAATCCATCTACTATATTGTTTGTTACCAGATAGTTGAACAAATTTTTTTCGCATGAAATAATCAATTCACCTTGATTGTAAACTAAATTAATTAATTGAATAAATATGATTAAGCACTACATCCGTAATTGTGATTGATAGTGTGTCCGGCACCCAAACAATGGTCTACCGGCGAGGGCCTGCTGACCAGATAGAAATAAGGCTGTAGAGCAGCTATTAATATCCTTGGATCACGACATGAAAGCAGCCGAGTGGCGGTGTTGGCTGCGTCCACGCAGGAACCTTTGTTCGGCCACTCCGCAGGGGCTAATGTCAGTGGGTGGCTTGGTTACGTGGCGTTCGTTCTACTAAACGGCGGCGATTTTATGACTTGTAACTTTTGAAAGTAGATGCTAATAAGTATTAATACTGTAATAAGTTATTGTTCGTTTGGTTTCGTTTTTCCAATACCAGACAGCCTGTGTAAAGGATTATTCGTTCCTAGCTATTTAACTATCATACTCTAATAAAATGTTGTGTGCGGATATTGTGCTTTCTTTTTATTGGTTAAGTTAGAACATAACGTATCACTGCTCCAAATTCTTACTAAATGATTATTTACACCATATTATTTCTAAAAATCTAAACATTTTGACCCTATAATATGTAATATTATAGTATAATAATATTGAAACCTCCATTACTCGTACTCGGTGGCCCTCGAGTGAAGCGAAGCCACCTATCAAGCTCATGGGCTGTGACCCCAAAACTAGACTACATCGGTTCGTGACCCGCCCTGACCCCGATACAGAAACTCGGCAGCCATTGTCTCATAAGCTTAACTTTGGAAACTATTATAAGCTAGCTTTAACAGCTTACAATGTCACTGCGCAAATACATGTGCAATTTGAGAAAATACACTTCTAAACATGTTTTTAATTTGAATATTTCAAAATATAGGTTTGTGTTGAAAAAATCTGCATGTAACTTTTTCCAGCAATATCGAGAAATTTTCTCGAATACCCCCAGAAAAGTTTTGACCTCACTGAGGAGGATGTTGAAGATCGGGCAAAGTGGAGAAGATTAAGTCGGAAAGCGGACCCTGGCTCCAGTCAGGATAACGCTAAGTAGAAGACCCCCGAAAGAAGTTTCGGACCTGTGTGTATGTCTGTTTATTTGTATCAACGGCTGAATGGATATGCGTTTCGAAAGTGCTAAAGGGTATATTTTATTAGACAAATTTCATATCATACAAAATCAGCAACACATCACAACTGACACGGCGGCGGCGGTGTAGTTATGAAAGCATTACCATACCTTTGAGGTCGACCTAATGGATCAGTTGAGACAAAAGTTTGATTAGAGGTCGGTGGCGCAATAGGTAATGAGCTCATTTGGTAGCCATTGTCTAAGAGCCTAGCGCCAGATTAATGATACTACAGCTCTTGGGACATCGGTTGCATCGATACGGTATACGGGTTGCTGTCAAACGTGATATGGAATGTAAAAATTTACTTTTGTGTTCGGTGCAATTCGGGGCGGTATTTTGACTTAAAACTTGTAAAGGATTTAACTAAAGGGAGTATGGTAATACTTGATACCCATCAAGCTGACTAAACTTTGTTTAACGACTTCTCTAAAATTAAAAAAAAAAATAGTCTATCATAATACAAGCATTTCTTAACGTTAAGCTAACTAACGTGTCTGAGATACGTAATGTACATATATATAAGAATATAGTCAATCATTTAGATTAGGAAAAATCACTAACTTGTACTATGATTTCATTTCCGCTACCAATAAACGAGCTTAGGAATTACAAAATGCATATCAATATAGAGTGTGTTTGCCTGTTGCAAATTTTTTCGATGATACTAAAAAGGAGAATCATCTCCTACTTCAAAAATAACCGAATTTACATTGAAAACAAGTCGTGATTTTACGGTTAAAAATATAATATGTTCAAACAAAGTCGTAGCGAGCTTAACATTTCTGTGAAATGTACTTTTTGTCGGTTACCGAAAGCGGGAAAATGTCTCGATTCATTCAATAGTTTAGAGACGAGCTGACATCGTGACAGATGGACCGCACTGGTCACGACACCGCTCCCGACAGCGACCCGCCGGTTTACCACTGTCCCTCAACTAACTGTCGATATATACTTCGAAATAAAAACACTACACGTTATCCGTCCTACTAGCTAGATGGCTAACTAATGTTCATTCTTATCACTTGGGTCCCGTCCCAGAACTAAGGAAATTTTTTCCTGATAGAAGTGTCCCTTTCATACTTAAAATATTTACATTAAATTGATTGACCTGCTGTCAACATAGAAATTATTTTCATTAAAGACTTCTGGAATATTTTTTTGTGTAATAAATAACCATGGCTATAGAGTCCAAAAGTATGTATGTATCTACAATAAACAACAATAACGAATACATTACTCAGACTATTGCGCATGACATCAATTACAGGATAAAAGTTCCCGTCGTTTCAAACTATTTAAAGATAGTGGACAAACGCCCGACCAGCCGACCCTCGACACGGAAGGTGAAGCGTCATGACCTGACAAAAACAGCACAATGATAGCTCGTGACTCGATATCGGCTCATTCATAAATAAAATACCCTGAGAAAATGGTACGTGCAAGCATTTTCGCGGGGTAGCATTCGACTCGCTGCCCCAACAAAAACAAGCTTTAACCACCGACAATTAAAATTAAAACGTTACGTTTTTTTTTCATTTTCATGCCACAATAGGATCGTGAAGTAAGATCTAAAACATTCGACGAGCCAAATAGTGTTTATTTGTTGAGATTTAAACCGAGTGACCGAAACAAAACGGATTCAAAAGATGATCAGATCAATGACATTAAGTAGGTTCTTGATCTTAGAAACAAAATTTTATGCGATGACGTTTTTATTCAGTTATAATGTCACAAGGATTTGACATTCACATCGGGTGAAAGTACTGGCTTATTGAGTCGATTTGAATGATAATCGATCGATTGCTCCATATAATCGCATTATCGATTCACGGGGGGTCCATTCGTTCACACGTGCATTTGATTGGAGTCTCGTTTAGTGTTAATATTAAGCCCATGGATGAAAGTTATCCAGTCAATGTCAAGTTTATTGTTCAAATAATTTGAATTATATGTAAGTTTTAGATCAAGGTCTCGTTTGATTAGCTTATCGCATAATACATCGGTGTAATTACACTAGGCCTCGGTTATCCAAACGGCCATTTTCTGATGATTCCAAACATTTTTCATTATTCAAATACGTCTAAGCAATTTACGGAACCTCCTCAGGTTCCTGATGATTTTCTATAGTGTCCTCGTATTCAGCCCTGTATGATGCTATCTCTCTGCACTCTTAAAGAATATGAGCAGTGGGCACATTGGACTGTAAGTAATCCCTAGGGTGAAAAAGTGTTTATGTTTATTTAGTAAATAACCGTAGCAAGTAAGGATTGCGGCTACTTTACGGAACTAGCATTTTCTGATCTGACCAGGGTTGTTTACGGTATTACGTACGAATACGGTGCGGTATACCTACAGTCCTGTCCGTCACACACTGTTATACGTTGATGCAGTGTGGTTTTAAACTAACCTCAGAGGAGTATAACGGTTTAGGGCCCATGGTAAAAAGTTTGTCAGTCTTGAGTGACATAATGAGTATGTTATCTCTGCAGTAATAACATTATTTTGAAAAGCCTGTGTGATATGGTTTAAATTACTCCCGAATCTACCTTTCTGGCGGTGACTGAACATACAGCCAAGATGATGCACATATACTCCACTTGAAAGACCATCCGCACCAAATGGCTTTGCTACTTTTATGTTTAGATCCTCAGAGAAAACACTATAATCGGTGCTAGCGCTTGTTTGAAATCAGTGAAGATCGAGATGTCCACTTGGTACTGGCCATCTCACTCACTCAAAGAGCTGCATTTTACAGGGTGACAAATGGGAAGTTGCCTAAAGTAATCGTTAATAACTTTGAGATGAATGCTGGGAAAAAAATAATAATAATACATATTAAATCAGTAAAGTCGTCATTTTTATTTGAAATTTATTCCACTTGATTCGAAAATATCCAACACATAAAAATTGAGTTTTTTAAAAATTGACAAAACCTGGCTAGGGAATAACTAATAAATAGAAAATATTTTCAAAGTAGTCCGAGTCTGAATTTGCACCATAGTCGAGCCGTTTTGGAAACTATAAAACACTAGTCTATTTTAGATGAATAAATACTAGAAATTCCTTTTGTAATAGCTTCTCTCAAATTATGTTTGGTCTTGGGTTTTTCAGCATAACAATAATCTTTTAAGTAGCCCCATAAGAAGAAATCACACGGGTTTAAGTCTGATAAGGGTACCAATGTATACCTGCGAGTGCAAAATTGGGATATCCTAAACCGGCGACGCTTTCGCCATATACCTACTTCGTAAATAACTTCAAATACGTTCTAAGTTCTAGAGTTCTATGCGGTGCGTAGCACCATCTTACATAAAATAAAAAAGTTTCTGCTAAACCGCGTTTCTATTTGATAAGTTGTGATTTTGTAAGTGTGTAAGTTAATGATTTATTTTACTATTCATAGTGTCTCTCGATTCATTATAAAAACTACTGCAGCTTTTCTTATTAAATATGTTGGCTTATTTTTAAAATATAGTTTGACTTTGGCAACCTTATCTTTTGTTGCGACTGTGTGCGATGGATTGGGTAGATCATGACGATAATCGTCAAGGGTATAATATTTTATGAAGTTATCAATTACTCTCAGAAATAAGTAAAAATTAAAATAAAACTTTATTATAAAGTGCGGTGTCACGATAAAGTAATGTATATATTTTTTTATTTTTACTTTCTAAGCGCATTGTGACTGGCTTCTCTTTTACTTCCATACTTAGTACGAAAACCTATATACGCTTCAATACAGTTTTTACCCCTAGAATAAAAGCACTCGCTTAGATACAACTTTTCTTCTTTCATAAGGTTACTCGTTTTTAAGTACACGCTTTGCTGTTAACGACGTCTCAATAAAAACTGACAACATTCTAGAATATAACTACGTGGACACAGCCTTATATAATTCAGAACAGGGGAAAAGAGATACATATACTTAAGGCAACTTCCCATTTGTCACTCTGTATATCTTCTCTCAATGATATCGTGATCCTGTAGCTGCAAACAGCAGTTTTTCTGTGACAATATTTTATTGGAAGCTCAACATGAAAACCCCTATGTCCTTTTTCTGGATGAACATCTATAGAGCCAGCAATGTCTCTAAGGCTGCCGTCGCGTCGAAGTGGTTGACGACCTTCATGTTGTTCTTTAGAATCGTTGGAGTTTGATTTTGACTATTTTAAGTTCGCTGTGAGGCCACACATACTGCTGCGCCATAGCTTACCATTGAACTTATAGAGCTTAGCACAGCATAGGCCATATAATTATATTCGGGGAAAGTACCCATTCCTTAACTACCAATTTACGGCACCGCAGTAATTCTGCCGTAAAATAGTGGTGAATGTAATTAACATTGGCGACAGTAACTATAAATGTACATGTTTCGTCTCTATCTAGCTTGACGACCCGTTGACTGTGCATATTTGTAATCTGTTTGCATATAAGAAGGGATTATAATATGTAGTAGGTTTTACACACATACTATCTTTATGGACCGCTACCTCTGTGCTGCAAAAGTTTTATTTTATTTTATCGAAGGTTTATCGACGCCTTCAAAGTTGCCAAGTACATAGACACAACTTTGTATCGCCGCCTCTACTCTGCGTACAATGTTCCGAATACCCATGTCCTTAATTTATTTCAGATAATTAAGTAATAAGTAAATTCTGTATTATTGTGAACTACTTCGACAACTTAGTAAAAACAGAAATACTACTGATTTCGTTAGTCATGATTGTTGGTTTTCGTTTTAATTGTATGCTCGCGCCACAACTATATAATACATATTATATTTATTACTTAATATCCTTTTCTGTTCACCGTTGGAATACCTAAATCTGATTATAATATACCGATTAAAATAAGTGTAAATGCTTTCGAAAATATCTTTAACTGTGCCCTTTATCGGAACATTAAACAATCGCATACGTTTAAGTGCAATAACACCCTAAATTATTGCACGGATAAATAAGCAATTTTAGCAGTTCGGACTTAAGTGGCGAGCCGTAAGATGAATGTCACTTAACGTTAAGAAGGTTGTGTAGACATGATACAGATGAGGTTCCGCAGGAGATTATACCATTGATCATACTGAGACTTCTCGGTTGTTAAAAAAATGATATTTTAGATTTGGTACTTCCATATGATTTGTTTATTTTATAATTTATTGTGTACACAAAATAGGCATAATACACAATCTTAACATAAAATATACACAAATGGTGCAACTTATTATTATTAACTTTGTATTTCCTTCATAATTTGTTACCTGTACTGTTGTTACTGTACTGTGGAGATAGGAAAAATATATTGAAATTTTATAATTTATTGTGTACATAAAATAGGCATAATACACAATCTTGACATAAAATATACACAAATGGTGCAACTTATTATTATTAACTTTGTATTTCCCTCATAATTTGTTACCTGTACTGTTGTTACTGTACTGTGGAGATAGGAAAAATATATTGAAATTTTATAATTTATTGTGTACATAAAATAGGCATAATACACAATCTTGACATAAAATATACACAAATGGTGCAACTTATTATTATTAACTTTGTATTTCCTTCATAATTTGTTACCTGTACTGTTGTTACTGTACTGTGGAGATAGGAAAAATATATTAAAATTTTATAATTTATTGTATACACAAAATAGGCATAATACACAATCTTAACATAAAATATACACAAATGGTGCAACTTATTATTATTAACTTTGTATTTCCTTCTTAATTTGTTTACCTGTACTGTTGTTACTGTACTGTGGAGATTGAAATATGAGTAAACCACAGACATGCACCCCGTTCCCCCCCCCCCCCCCCGCCCCCTCCGCGACGATATAAAACTTCTTTGGAGTAAACTTTGCATGCCCCCCATTGAAAACTGTGACTACTGCCATTAGAAAAAAAACTATCTGCTAGTGCTCAGTTGGGAAGTTCAAAACAGAATCCACAGTAATTTTTCGGGTATTTAAGATGGACCTGTAATGTTGTATGAAGGAAAGGAACCCTGATCCTGTGGTCGCTGTCGGCGGGCCTGTACCCCTGGTAGCCGGTTCTGGGTGCCACGCGCGGAATGTCACCGCAGACACGTGCTGCCTCGCGGGACAATCACAGTGGATGCCACGGACATCTCAAATATTTTCCTTCAGCAACTGTTAAAGAAAATTCGGACATTAAACGAGACAGTGGTCTACAAACCCAATGTTGTATTGAGTGTATGTATTTGCTTCGTATGGTATAACACGCTCCATAAATAGTTAAATACGGCACCTAGTCATTGGAACAGTTTAGGTGCTAACGGATACAGAAGTGTCGAGTGTCGAATGCCGACATCCCAACATGCAAGAGAGCGGTGTGGCGCGGGCGCGTGATTCATGCGCTCTCATTATTGACGGATGGCGGCGTAATGGCACGATTGATTTACGATACCGCTCGCTTTAATCGGGAATAATCCTTTCCCCCCTCCGTCCTGCGCTCCCTGCACTTAGGCAAATGCACGAGAACTGACACACCAAATATTTCACAACTATGTAAGCAGCTATTCGAGAAGTTGATCTCAGCCTCAGCTTAAATCGTTGAACACAATTTGGCACACTCCGCACTCCAATAGGTGCCGAAAATTCGTGTGCACTCGTGAGTAATATGTGCAGTATCATATCGTGATGGGTTTCGGCCGCTACCGAAGCTTTTTACGGTATCTCCTTAACCGTTTTTTTATTTATTTCTTATTTATACCGGTTTGGAAAGAACGTCTAAATCCACGGCCGGTACGTTTATCACCCGCCGACGTTTATGGCGACAGGATACATGCATCGCTGATAAAAGTTATATTTTGTTGTGACCATTTTGGCAATCCCACCACTTTATCGCCATTTTTGTATGTGTACGCATGTACGATCATTTGCATGGCATCGTCATTTCTGAGAACAGTTCAAACGGAAAATGATGCTGCGAGCTACATCGACCGACACATGGGATCGATGGGATTTACAAATAATGCGGTTGTCATTTCGATATCAATATTTTAATCACATTCTAATAATACCTGTTACCTGTTTAAGACAAGTACAAAAAAATTGTGTATATACGAGCCAGTAATACACTAGTTCAAACAGGCCATTTTTAGTCTCAATTAACACGGCATCACTCAGTATAAATAAATGGATTAACTATACTTATTAGTAGGTGGGTCCAGTCTATATTTTCGCGATAGCGCGACTCATCAGCAGTGATTGATAGCGCCGAGATCCCAGACTTCGGCGACCGGCGCAGGCGGCGGCGGGGACAGCGGGGTTGACCGGCTGTCGCCCAGTTCGCCACGGCACGGGCCAACAAGTAATTATTTTAAGTGTCAATAAATAATAAACTTGCGCGCGCGCCGCTGAGTGCTCGTCCATCTCTCTTATCTCAATTCTTAATGCGCCTCTTTGCTCGTCAATCCTTTTTCATTTTTTATTACTATTTCTTTTTTGTCGATTTGAGCCAGTGGAGAGGTTAAATTTTGTGTTGACAAGATGAAGGTTTTATGTTTTAATCTCGATTTTATGTTCGTTTAATCGCTTGTATTGGAGATTTTATTTCCTCCATTATTTTTAGACACCAATTTGTGTAGCACATAACTCGTTTATTTGTAACCAAACACACATATTAAATATTACATGTTTTTGATCAATTTTAAGTATTGGATTTTTATTAAGTACGTCCGTGAAGTTTCTTGAGCTAAAAGCATGCTAAAAGTACGATATGTATTTAATTGTTAAAAGTCTATAGCTTGACTGTTCAGAAAGTTAGTTTAACTAGAGTCATACATCATAATATTAGTAACTTGGATATAGCTTTAAGCTTAGAGAACTCATCGATCATGAGTCCCGTCCAGTGGAAGATATCATACCTACTGGTACTTATGTAATAGCAGCATGTCTAAATAGTGATGATCAAATTATCGGTAATGTTCCTTTGCATATATTTTGACATTATTATCACCATACATTTATCTTATAAATAATATGTACGAGTAACTAATATATTGTATTGTTGTTAAAATTAAGTACTTATCTAGGTTTAATAAAATTTAACTTTTGGAAAATTGATTGTTTAAAAGGTATCTATATTACATAATTTTATATAGATTTTAGAAGATTTTTAGATATACTAAAGATGAAAAAAATCCTTTTTGTTGCTTTTATAAGATTGTTTTTATATGAATATTTTTTTAAATACGTTATCAACTTAACATATAATTTCTTATGACATTACGACTAAACTGAGGAAGAAAATAAACTGCTTGAAATCCTTGTAGTACCTCTTTCGCTTAGCTTTGAAGCTTCTTTTTAAAGATTTTCGCCTGTGTACATTTATTGAAGAAGGGCCTCAACATCCAACAACTGTCTACAATCATGTTAACTTTACGCCTTCTTTGGTAATGCCTTTCCAATACTTTTATATCTTGTTGGAATCTTTCCCCATGTTCGTCACTGAAACCCCCAAGATTTTTTGGATAATAATCTATGTGAGAGTTAAGATGTACTTTTAAGCTCATGTTGCATTCCAATTTACAAACTTGTTTCCCACTAATTGGAACTTTTATTATTGCTTAGACATTATTTACCAGTTTATTTAAAAGAAACTCATGTTTTTTTTTATTAAGAGTTCATTTTAATTTCGAAGTCTTCGTCAGTATGCGTGAGTTTTCGAAAATTTTGGCCTACGAAAATTCTATTTGGCTTAAAAAAAAATTATGTCATAGGTGCAAACGAGCAATTTATTTTATTTATTTATACTCTATTACATAGATATTTAAAACACTCTCCTTGCTTTGATACTGCTTTTACGAATTTCTTTATGAGTCCAAGTTTAACTTTTGTAAGATTTTTTTGCAGGCTAGCAGTCCTTTCTTATCCAGTGCAAATTATTTTTATCGGCCATCCCACTCACACAAAAAGCGTGGAAATTTTGTATAGCCCTCCTGTTGTCCAAGTAACATAAATATAACTTTTTAATCACAACATACAACCCATCTGTATATTTTGTAGTCAAGCTTTTCAAGAATTAGGGCAATTTTTTATAACGTTTACTTTATTTTGTCACATTCAAGTGCTTAATGATATTTCTAATCGCACTGAATCACATTTTACTACGTTTATTTGATAACTATCCTCAAGTAAAATATTTTGATAATATCACCTGTGTATTTGGATACTATTATATTTATTAAGATTTCAAAAAAATCTTACGTGATGGATTTTTTCAATTGTTTTTCCGTTAATGAGCATTTCGAAATCTATCACAAATCATTGTTCAATTACAGACAATTTTACCCATGTTGACCTGTGTAAGTTTTAACATTTGTAGCTTGCTGTATCTTTCTATCATTGTTATTTTTCATATTCATACCGCGAACAAGTACTTATGATTTTTTTTATATATTAGATTTATTTTACACCTGCTGTTCTTGTTTGTGAAAGTTGGTGTGCCCGGTTTTCCTCCGAGAACCCTTGACTTGAGTTTTCAGAGATGAAAAGTATCTATAATACGATGTTATGTACTCCGGGAGAATGGTCTGGGAGTCGTTAACTGGAGGTTCTCCTAAGGAAATTAACTATTTTACTGAAATTGCCAAAATATCCGTAGACTTTTGATAGCATAAATCAGTCAGTCAATCAGTATGGAGTCCACAATCTTTAACTGGAGTCCATAATCTTTAAATGGATATTGTATGACGACTAGAACCTTCAGTAAATAGGGTAACATTTACTGAGGGTTTTACTCATATTTTGTTGTACACGATACTCACCCTGACTGAAAACCTACCTCATCTTTTTCATTAACCATTCAGAAAAGATTTAGAATTTAGTAACATTTATACCATTTTTCTGAAGTCGACCAGGCCAAGGTCGCCCCGGCAAGTTCAAGTTGCGGTTACTAGATGCCATCCGCAGGTACTCGGACAAAATTAGTGTAATCTTCACCACAAATCTGTCAAGGTTCAGAGTTATTTAAACACTATTTACTATGCTTGATAATCACAGCTACATGTTGATGTGTATTTTAGCGTTGTGGGTATAAAATAACTACGTGTTTACGCTGTTGCGTTGGTGCGTGTGGCAGTCCTAAAGTCGTAGGTGACTTGAAATTTTTATTATACTGAAATTGGCCACTGTCCCTACTTTCCTGTGTAATGTATAGCCTAAAATTCCCTGGATATGAAAAGACTAGGACTCGTGCCCCAGCTGTGGGAATATTTATAAGTGTTAGCGAGACTACCATTACGAGTACAAAGAGGTTATTCATAGTAAGTTGAGCGAAAGTACCTAGAAAAGTGTTATTTCAGTAGTCTGGACTTCTTATTGATAATTTTTTCTTTCTACTAATTTCACTGTTTATTCAAAAAGAAGTTGTTCAGTAAACATTTCCAAGGAAGTACAATGCTCTAGCCTTTGTTTGATTGTAGACGGCTGCATTTAGTGTTTCTGCTAAATAAAAGAGGACCTCGGCGACGCAGCCGCTTTGCCCTGTCATTATACAACCGCGTGGCGCCACCGCTGCTGCTCGCATTATTATTAAAACAGTATACGCAAATGAGACACTAGTCCTCTACCTGGATTGTATCACAATAGAAATATCATACAGCATCCTACGCCGAAACACTAATCATAGTTATTCATGTGAAGTAGCGGAATCGCATATGAAATTATTCAGTCGCTTTCACACTTCTTCACTCTCCTATCTCAGGAGCTCGCGGGATTAATTTCTGACGGGATCTAATTTAGGAGAACTCAGGTTAGTTGGTGGTAGCCTTGTTTAAGCTATCGTACCATCACCTGCTCAAGCCCAGCATCAGTTATTCGAAGCCGGTTTGGGTTGTCGCACCTGCTTCCACCAAGCGTTTTCAGGTCTTCTGGCTGGTTGTCCAGATCGCACCATAGCTTTTATTCGAATTGAAATAACTGTTGTGACTTTCCTTTCTTCTTTTGTTTTGTATTTTTCATGTAAATTACTTTGTTTAATTTTTAAATAGGCACGGGACGTATTTAACTTTAAAATTAATGGAATAACTATAAACAACAATAAAACTGTGCAAGGCCACTATAAAAATGCATATACCTTACCTATAAAAATTTTCGAAACATATGTGCATTTTCATACCGACTATAACGGTGAAGGAAATCATCGTGAGGAAACCTGCACAACTGATTTCTAAATATGTGTGTTGGTGGCGTTGCACACATCCGTAGGTGTAAATCTATATGCCCTAAACGTGACCGCGAGTGACGCTTACCGATGCAACTGCCGCCTATACCTTTGGACTGTTATATTGTGCTTAACAATAAGAGAGAAAAGATCCAAATACATATAATAAATGAAATGCATTGTTGCACAAAATTTACACTTGCGATTACTAACATTTACAAACATGGAATTCTCACAGTTAAAATGGAGTGGTATTGAGTATTTACGAGTTGTCTGAAGGACGAGATGTTAGCGCGCGCCGTGACATCGATAATTACGCCCCTCCCTGACCTCCTTGCGGTATAGTCGACGATACAACTCTTACAATAAATCAGATGCCGAGATATTTGTACATCAACTCGCGTATACTGGTCACACCTTATTACTATTATCCAATCTGATTTGATAGTAAGTATCCTTTGTTCATGGTAGTACTGTTGATCGAACACTTCATTATTATGTAAACTTCCAATCGTCATAGGCTATATGTTCTGATTGGTGGGAAACCAACTTGCATAGAACCTAAATCCTGTTAACATCATATGGCATATTGCCTTATGTTGCTTTAAGAGTACGCAGTTTCCTTAGGCGTAGGCAAGTGTGAGCGTGAGTATACCGTCCCATCAAGCACGTATTTCGTCAGGTGCGTAATAGCGTATCGCATAATTCACGTCTGTTGATCTAACACGTTCACGGTGACGGGACTACATCATCGCAGCGTTTAGCGTAATAAATAAACGCAAGGTACCATACCAAAACCAATCTACTAACGACACAGAAACTGTTGTCTATAGGTTGTAATAAAAGTTTTAATATGTTCAAGGGTATTTCTTTGTGAAATTAATGTTCTACAGATTTACTGATTTTACAAAGAAAACAGTTTATGTAATAACGCTGGATTGATGAATTGGATATGTTTTTTGCGTATTCTGCTAAGTTATAATAATACTTACTAGTATCCATTATCGCCAGGGTTCTGATCGACCCGTGGAGGAGAAACCCAGCAGTGACACCAGCTACGTGGTAGGCGCGTGGCCCGCCAGTACTCCTGGCCACACGGGCTATCTCACCGTGGCCACACTACCGCCGGCGTTTCGCAGAAGTAAGTAGTTTTTGAAGAGAACAACATGCTTCCCTTGAGTCCATCCAAACTCATTCATCAAGTGGCATCATGCTTTATCATCATGATGTGGCGCTCAAAAAGCTGGCTTAAATGCTACTAAAACTAATTAGAAGCTAACCTATCACCTAAAGTTTTGTATTGTTTTTTCAAGAAGGCCATATGTTTAAAAAGATACATCGTTTATTCGAATTAATAAATCTCACGCCGTTTGTTATCAGGTAAAGGGAAAGAGAAAATTGTGAGCACTGCAAATGAATCAAGAAACGACGGAGAGCTTTGCAAAAACGAATGAAACTAATAAATAAAAAATATTGTAATATTTTAATCTGAATGTTTGATTTGAATATTTTTCCTTACATCACAGAAAAGTCGCATTTGAGGTTATCACATCAAAAGCTTAATTTGCTTTAAGACTAGTTGAAATAAAAAGCAAATTTACGATATACATACAAATATATTTTCATTAAATAGTATACACGATTTTATTAGTATTCAGTTAATTAATATACTTGTAAGCAATAAATATTATTAAGTTTTTTTTTTTATAAAGGGTTAATAGTAACTACATAATTTTTTGTGCTTATGAATTAGGCCCGAGATTTCAACGGTCATAGCCTCAAATGATGCGAGATCCGACAAAAGTTTTGCCAATAACTATAAAATTTTGATAATGATAATATTTGCTAGATTCTTATGACAATGACGATAGATGACACCCTTATATGCAATATAAGGCAGTGTTTCCTCCTACATCTTCCTAATATAACAAAAATATACGGTAATAAATAATTAACAGGGGCCTTTACAAGTCAATCAGCAAAAAAATACTTCCTATAAAATACTACCATAAATTTTTGCGACACCTTATCTAATTTTGGCAGAGTAATTCAGAGATTGGAGATAAAACTGTTGCGTAAATATCTATCACAGTTATGCTATAAAAGTTATATTTTTCTATAAGGTACATATTTTCTTATAAAAAGGCATCTCAATGTTATCGTAGCTTAGTATTTTTTTAAAGAAATGCCATGGTCTGTGCTGGCAAACTTTTTTGAATAAATATAATACTCATAGGAAGACAATACATCTCAAATCATACTATCAATAATTACTAAGATACTTACAGACACACAACTCTAATAATTAATTAGTTTTAAATAGTCATAAATGTATTCCTTTATGGGAGTTCTTGAAAACTGTTTTTACAAAATATTTCAGACACTGATTGCGGTTATTCGATTTTACGTAACCTCTAATTATTTTAGTTTTACATAATATTGCTTTATCGTTATATGTAAGGCATATGAAACTCCAAAATATTGTAGCCCATCAGTGATATGACAAATCATTATTTCTCTCTTGGGTCAGTATATCATACATACTCTTACAATATCAAACGTACATAACGTCCATCTATGTTGTTTTCAATAATATAAGTACGCAAGTTTCATTTGTAGCTCATTGTTAGAGTAAATAAAGTGTGTATAGATAGTATATTATTTACTCTGAGTTTAAAGAAATTTGAGTTATGAAAAATCAATGAAAAGTCCTAACTATAAATTAATAAATAACTGTAATAATAAGGTAAGTCTATTTATTAATTTTATTTTTAATACGATAATTATTTAAGGAAAAACGTACATACTTCTGGTATATCGTCCATCATAAAATACTATACGAGGATTGTTCCGAAAATTATTAGCCACAGAGGAAATAGAACCTCTTTTTTCCTGAAACTTTTTTGAACTGACGATGACGGTAAATTTCAATAAAATTCTCCTTGGTGAAAATCATTACAGCTCGCGTCACGTAAAATGAGCGCTGGCGGGCGTTCCGAGGGCACAACAGTTCACTCTGACAACAGGATAGCATAATATAAATCGCGTAAGTGTGAAAGAGAGGGTACTAAACAGTCGCTGTCAGAGTGCATCTTCGGAACGCCAGCCAGCGCTCTTTTTACGTGGCGCGAACTATAGCCACCGATGTGTAGTTATTTTTTAAAATATTTTAAAGATTATCTGTCACTCTTATTTTGTTTGCAAAAATACTTTCGTGTTATCATTCCAATTTACTACATGGTGTCAAAAGTTAAATCTGGACTATGTCAAAACAAACAACAAAGAGGAATACACCAAAAAAAACAGCCGCCGCTACAACAGCAACGGAGATTCAACATGGCGGGCACATGTGTACCAATGGGGAAGAAAACGCAAAGCTATTTGCAGATGGCGCTACGAACGCTTGACTCATAACAACTTTCAAATAGTTTCGCGTTTTTTATTATTGAGGTGTTATAAATTAGTTTTTGTTCTGTAAAATTGTTAAATGAAAAATGTATGCGACGTGGACTGTTCCTTAATGAAAGGCGAAGTTGAAAAGTACATAATTGAAAACGTAACTTTTCCCACGTCTTCTTCATCCGAGAATCTTTTATTAATTAATGATTTCCATTATTATTACAACCAATCGCCACACAACGCGGCATTTTTAAAATAATCTTATGTTTAGTTCACGTAAACAGTTTTTTCTATACGTTTTGACAGTTAGTATGAGTCAAGCGATATCAGCGCCTCTATCGGCGAACTTTGTCAGTTTTCTTCCCCATAGATTTCAATGGTAACCTTTCCAACAATTAGAAAAAATTCTTAAAAGATGTAAGATATCGAGTCAGCTCAATGGAAGATGAAACACATTCGCGCAATGTGGCCCTGCTATTGCATTTCATGGGTGACAAAGGCATCCAATGGACATTTTTAAATCATTTGGTGCAAACGAAGATACCATACAGTATCAATTTCATTCCTCAGACAAATGTAACCTATGAGTCACATTATGTTCCTCCAAACAGTCAGATGGAGAAACAATCGAGGAGTTTGTAACTAAACTAAAATATCTGAGCCAACCGTGTAAATTTGGTGAACTACAAAACAGACTCCTCTGAGATATTTTCATATGTAATATGAATGAAAAATACAAATATGTCAACGAGAAACTCTTGCTGGAACCAACATTCTCACTGTGTTCAAACTGCGCAAATCATCAAGTCTCAATCACAAGCTGTTACTCTGTCATCATCAGCTGAGTAAATGCCTGTCATGCATCTGTCAGGCCAGTTAGTCAGTCGTCACACTCAACATCCAGGTCGCGTTCATAACCACAATAGAAAAAAATCAAGATCGAGGTCGAGAGGTCCAGTTTGTGGAAGATGTGATCAAATTCACCGCTATCGATGTCCAGCTAATGGTGTGAAATGTCGTGCTTGTGCATGCATTCCATTTCAAATCAATGTGCAAAAACAAAAGTGTAAGGAACATTCAATTAAAAGACAGGAAGAAGAAGATTATTTGTTCATTGGTCAAGTAAATGTAAAGGACAGTAACAACTCTATGTGGAAAATGCCTATTTCTATTGACGGTATAAAAAAAATATTGTTTGTTAGATACAGGGAGTGATGCAAATGTCAAGATGGATGTCATTGTCAAGGTCACCGAGCCAACTGCTTGGGTAAGTTCATTGCTTTTAGTCAAAATAAAGAATGGAATGCTACGAGTCTGCCTAGATCCAAGAAATCTCAACCAAGCTCTGCAGAGAACACATTATCCAATACCAACAGTAGATATGGTTCATGCTAAAATGAAAGGCTGTAAGTATTTTTCTACGCTAGATGCCAGCAGTGGTGTTTGGATGTGCCGTCTGACAGAAGAGAGCTCGTACCTGACCACCTTCAATACACCTTTTGGACGATATCGTTTTAAAAGGATGCCTTATGGTATAAGTTGTTTTTCGGAGTACTTTCACAGGGTAATGACTGAAACATTTTCAGACATCCCAGGAGTTGCAGTCTACAGCGATAATATTTTGGCAGGTGGAGCTACAGAGCATAATAAGCGTCTAAAGATGGTGTTACGACGAGCCAAGGAGGTAAATCTTAAAAATAGGATTAAATGTAACTTTGCCACACAGAAAATTAAATACTTGGGTATTTTTTTACCGATCCGGAGAAGGTCAGGCTGATTCAAGAGATGCCTTTCCCTACGTGTGCAAAGGATCTGTAAAGATTTTTAGGCCTTCTCTTCTCTTCTGGCCACAGAGGTAAGTCCTCTTCGAGAACTTCTAGAAAAGGGCGTTTTATTTCAGTGGAACGAAACATATGAACAGCTGATTTGTCGCCTAAAAAGTTCTGCGCCAGTTATTGCTCATTTTGATGTCAAGAAACAGGTATGTTTGTCAGTCGATGCTTAGCTGTACAGATGTTGGGGCCGTCTTGTTACAAAATGTGCAACCAATATATTATGCGTCACAACAAAACATGGCTCAAATCGAGAAACAGCTCAAAAAAATATTTCTTAGAAGCTTCATTCAATCAAGCTGAGGGTCGTCTGTGTCAGTCAGTTGCTATACTGTTTATAGGGTCTGTTTAACATAAATGTCTGCTTGTTATATTGTCCCTCGTAAAAGTGGCCGCAGTGGTCGTATTGGACCTGTATCCCCTTTACAAATACAAGAAAGTACATACCCATATATAGATCATATAAAAGCATTATCTCTTAAAACATATCTGGAGTAAAGGTGCAAGTCCGAGACCGGCTGCAAGTCGCCGACCGCAGGCGACAGGCGACAGGCTTCATTTATCGATCGCAAGTTACACTACTGGTTTCTATGAATCTCTATGAAAGTGATTCCGAGCGCGGCGACGTGTCGCCTGCGGTCGCGGCCGGCGACATGCGGCGGCTGCACGCAGCGACCGCAAGTCTCAGGACCAGTAGTGCGGCCGACCGCAGAGCGGTTACACGCATTTCTTTTCTTTTTTTGCATATAATAACAACAATTCGTCGTCATCTTCCTCCTCTAACAAATGACACAGTAAATTATTGTTAAACACGTCCGATATTCTGACTCGCGCGAAGGTACGGAAACGACAGGGTACAAAAGCTGACTGAAGTGCAGTCGCGCTTGGAATGGCGGCGGCAGCGACATGCGGTCGACCGCAGCGGCCGGCCGCAGTGTCGCCTGCGGTTGTCGCCTGCAGTCCGTCTCGGAATTGTACCTTAAAAATACACTTATCTGTTGCAAGCTCACATTATCATCAATCAGGAACTAGAAGATTAAAGACCATTTTCACAAAGCTATAAACGGCTTCTAACGGAATCGGCAGTAACGAGGATCCTTATCTGAAGTCGCTGAAGTCAGTCTTGAGCTGTATGGTGGGTCGTGCGGGGCGTGCCTCGAACACGGGCCGTGTGGGCGCAGCTCTCTGCGGGCGCGCATTGGCCTGGCTAGCTTTCACCGCGCTCTCCAGCTTAGTGCGCAGCTCGGTAGACTGCTGCATCATTGTTTTGAACTCCTGTAAAGTTATTTACATTTATTACATTATTATAGTACTTTCCTTATAGGGCTTTCCAGCATTCCCTAAAGATATACTATGCTAAGAAACAAGATTATGTTAGTTATAGATTTAGTTGACTTACACTTAGTTGTAGATTTGAGAAAAGAAGTAGACTAATACGAAATTGCATGGAAAAAAGCGAAGGTCGCTGTCGGATATCTTATAAGGAGGTCTATTGACTAAAGTATCTCTAACTTCTGTCAGTTAAGCCTAAGGAGCCTAGGGTAATAAACGAAGCTGGCTGAGAACATAGATTGCCCCGACTGACAAGATTTTTTTATCTAAAAACAGTTTGGAACTATAATGCCCAATGGTCCCCTACTGTATACTGTCTTATTGCGAGATACAAATCTGGAATATCGCTACACGTATCCTAAGGGACAGACAATGGTTGTTTGGTTTTACATTTACGTGGTCACTTAAAAGGCATCACAACATGACCCATAAATGTGTAACACATGGTTCCTCCCGAGATTAGATCTGGGGACATCTGGGCTATTCCGTTAACTTCATCCCAATCCAAAAACCCTCAGAATAGGCTTCGAATTCAGGAGCGGAAAAACTGCCATTGTAGCCCGTCTCTTTTTAAGTTGAAGTCAGTATTTTTTTAAGCCCGTCTCTTTTGACCGGCACTGGATAGTTGGATCCACACTCACCGCGGGATACTTGGGCCCGACGCGCGCGAGCCACTGCAGCGCGAATTCGTGCAGCGTGCGGGCGGCCGGGGTCGCGCGGGCCAGTTCGCTGCTCTCGCGCAGGTAAGACATCACCACCGGCACCAACAGTCGCAGCAGCTGGGTTCCTGCCGGGAGAGACGGACAATGTTACAGTAGAGTAATGAGAGGTTCGTTCAAAGCGTGTTGTTAACGATAGAAATGGAGTGTATGGTAAAATTTACATACGAACTATTTATTAGCAAGTCGAACAGTTAAACAAAGTTAGTTAAAAAGACAAAACAGTATCTATAATACAAGGGAGACTGCAGTCGCCAACACTTGTGGTTTCCATATACGATCAGATTGAATGAATTTTGTATGAAATCTACAGCCGCTGTCATATAGAGTTTTTCCTTACCTGTATAGCCATTATCTGTAAAGCAGCATGAAAAATACAAGATCGTTTGTGGCACAAGGGTTGCAAATAGGATGAAACATGAAAGTTTCAGCAATTGTATTGAAAAATAAGTTGCCTTTTTAGATAGTAGTGTTAACAACTCAGGGAGAGCGGTGAAGGCGACCAACGCAGACATGGCAACGCCGCGGCACCATCGTACTATCAAAAATAAATTATAAGCTATTATGTATCCCTGACCCCAGCAAGCACTTTTTTCCTAGGGCTCCTAGGAGAATCCTACCTATCTCAAATTTTAGAGCATAATTAGAGAGATCATCATGCCAAGCATATTTATATTAGGCTATCCTGTTGTGAAAGTGAACGGGTGCTGTTAAAACGTACCCTCGGAACGCGCTACGGGACCAGTTAGTCAACTAAACTTCCAAAAAGAATTAATTAATTTCCTCCGGTTGCAATAACCATACAGATTTATTTAAAAATCAAGAGTAAATATTTAACTTATTTTTGTTTTCGTCTTTATTTTATACGTTTTAAAAAGTCAGGTATGATCTTGCCATTATTCTTTGAGATAGGTAGGATTCTCCTAAAGAATAGGTCTTTCAAAAATATTTGGGTTTCCGAAAACCATCTATCGATTCAGGGATCAGTTTTTGAAATATTAAGCTTTAAAGTGCATTTTTTTATTAAATTCATGCGTCGCCTCTCCCCCGCCAGCTAAACGGTTGTTAAAATTCATGGCAGTAGTATATATGTTAACGGAAAAGTATGTAATCCATCATTGTGTACAATTCCTAGGAAATATGTACAATTCCTAAAATTAATAGAAAATGTATGATATATTTTGTTTTATGCACTTTTCCTAGGAAATCTATACAGGGTGTAACAGAAAGGTGTGATAATACTTCAAGGTTGGCTTTTACCCATCAAACTGAACAACTTTTGTTCTACAACTTTGTTCAAATCGCAAATATTTTTTTTTTACTTTTCATACAAATCGATCAGCTGGCGAACCAAGTTTGTATGAAAAGTCCGAAAATTTCTTTGCGATTTCAACAAAGTTGTAGAAGAAGAAGTTGTTCAGTTTGATGGGTAAAAGCCAACTTTGAAGTATTATCACACCTTTCTGTTACAACCTGTATATTTCCTAAATGGCAATCGGAAATATATTACATTCGGGATTTCAGTGGGTGGTTTAGCTTTAGAATAAGACAACGAATACTTTCGTATTTCGTGGGGGTTCCACTTGAATTAATTTAGGTTCTCTTTGGGTAACAGATCCGAATCCGGGCACCCCGATTCTACGTGGTCTTGTCTGTCACACAACTAGTGTTTTTTTAAAGCGCGGAGCCAGAAGTTAGCGCAGTAGGTCCTGAGTGGAGCAAGCACTCGAGAGCGAGTGGAGCAATGGGCTAGAGTGCTAGCGGAGCGAAAGGGGCGACGTAGCTCTTCATCATTTGTATATATTTCCTAGGAATTGTATACAATTCCGAGATAAGACTAGGAAATATATAAATGATGATGAGAAAACGCATGGGCTCCACCAGAAGATTCGCTACGTCGCCGCTTTCGCGCCGTCGCCCCTTTCGCTCCGTCGCTTAATTAATTCCTAAATGTATAGGAATTGTATACAGTTCCGAGATAATACTAGGAAATATATGCATTAAAGGTTTCCTAAATAGCCTCGGAATTGCATATATTTCCTAGGAACTATGTACAATTCCTAGGTTTCATACATTTCCGGTAACATATACAACTAAGTTAAAAGGTAAACTATCACAGCTAAGTAGGCTTGACAAGTTAACGAGTAATATAACTCCATTTCAAATAGGAATAGACAGAACGAAAAAAAGGTTTTTAAGGTGCTCACTTTTACAAATAATTTACGTTTGTGGATATGTCACTGAGTTAATTATGTTACCTAAACAAAAACATATTAAAAATATTAAAGCAATTCAAAAACAACTATTTATTATGCAAGACATCTTCCATTACAGTAAGACATAAATAAAACAATTTTAAAAGTGTAATTTAATTCGATGTCAAAAAAGTATCACCTATAAAAGACCTAAAGAAGCAGAGGTATGCGTGTATACACAAGATATATATATTATTGTTAAGTTGTTAAATTAGTAAGTAAATTACCTATAATTATCTAATGAGCGCAAACATTCGCCAACAAACTGTCTTGACAGTTTGGCGAGCTTGAATGTTTATATGAATTGAATGTTTATATTGTATTTCTTTTATGGACAATAAATAAATAAATAAAACACGGCACGTAATTTGAGTAATATATCCAAATAAAGGTATTAATTCAGTTTTTTATTTTTTCTTGGAATATTTTCCTTTATTTATCTAAGTCTTTAATTTCTAACTCTTTTATTATCCCACCCAATAAATAACTCAGCAGACGTGTGCTCGATACAAGTCCCGGCAACCAACCGGGAGAATCTTCAATAAAAAAAAAATGGCGAAATGCCAATGTCAAGTTAAAGACGCGGCTCTAAGGGTGATGGACACTTAAAGACGCTCCACGTAGTAGTTTGCTGCTGGAACTCGGAAAACGGAGCTGTCTCCCGAGTTAATCCTCTTCTTATGACCGCTTATCAGTGAATCGGAATCACAGCTATTTCCCCATCACAAAAATAACGTTGAGACTACTCTAAAACGGAAATAATTAAAATATTAACTCAGCAGACGTGTGCTCGGTACAAGTACCGGCAACCAACCTATAAATATATCAATTGGCACGAATGTCTCAGGTGTCTTGCAGAACACGAAAACGGTAGAGTTAAATGTCACTAACAGAAAAACCCATCAAGGTAATTATCGAACTTTTATTCAGTTAACCTACGTCATCGATGCGAATAAACAAATGCGCACGTCATACTGAACTGCGGCTGCGACCGATTTTTAATATGGCCCATGCCGTCGCCACCGCCGCACGAAGATTGTTGCTCTGCAGAACTCGCATACAATGTTCCTCTCTGTAGTACCATTGCTTGTAGAATATGTGTGGCACAAAGAAATACATTTTCATCAGTATAGCGACATTTGAAATCTGTGGCCGAATGTTTACTACCTCTGCTTCTTCGTCCTTCTTATGTCTATTGCTATCTGAAACGTGTAAGACGGGATGTTTTTACCCTTGAACCCGTGGCGCGACATGCACTTGACCACTTTTTGATAGATGATAAAAAGTAATCAAATAAATGACTATATAGTAGTCATCTAGTTTATATCTGTATGCGAAGACTCATGAGCGGCGTGAGGCGCGACCGCAGGCAGGTCGCGGGGGCGCCCCACTAGCGCGCGCGTCGACCACGACACGAAGGAAATTGATTGCCCAATCAAGTAGCTTTATTGTCACCCGCCATTACGGTCCTAAATATCCGCCGCTATTGGTTGATTGATTTCCTGTACCATGAAATCGTCAACTGTGGGTAAGCTGTCACCGTGCGTTAATCGTTTCAGGTGTTTCCGTCGATAGTTTGTTCTTGTCTGCTCGAACGATGATTACCGACAAACACGGTACGAATACAAAATATGGGAGGACTCACGAGCGGCGTGCGGCGCGACGGCGAGCAGGTCGTCGAGGGCGGCGAGGGCGGCTATGGCGGCGCGCGCGTGCGCCGGGTCGCGCGGCCGCCGCGCCGCCGCCGCCGCCGCCGCCGCGCGCGCCAGCAGCCGCGCCGCCAGCGCGCGCGCCCACCACGACACGCACTCCGCCGGCGCGCCCGGCGCCCACACCGAGCGCAGCACGCCGCAGCACGACGCGAACACCTGCACCACCACACCACACGTGCATTGTATTTACTAAACCTTAAGATAAGATAAATACTCTTTATTGCACACCAAATACAATTTCATTATAAAAACAAATAAAAAGATATGTGGTGGTGCAACCTGGGCGGTCTTATCGCTGAAAGCGATTTCTTCCAGACAACCCGGTTTAAACCTTGTTTCAATCCAATTTAAATAAAAGGTACGCAAACTTATTATGCAATTGACGTTTTCATGAGTAGTTTGTTTACCTTTTATTTAAATTGAATTTTTAAATGTAATAACATACTTAAAACTCGATATTGTGGTCATGGCTGAAACCTTGGAAGACTTGGGCATAATGCTCAATGGACTCGAATAGAGCCTCTCAACAAGTAAGTCTTAAAATGAACATGGAAAAGACGAAAATTATGTCAAAAGTCCGTGTCACACCCACTCCTCTGAAGGTTGGAAACTCTACACTCGAAGTTATTGCCGTTATTATAGTTGAACCACAGACATGCAACCCGCTCCCCCCCGACGATATAAAACTTCTTTGAGTTGAACTTTGTTATCGTCAAACTAAAAAACTTGTGTAATTTTAAATAAGATTACAAGACAAAGTTTTTGATGTCCAGCGTGTTCTATCTAGCTACTCTATCAATGTAAACAGCATTGATGTGTTCCGATGCTGAGGTTAAGATCAGTGCTCTCTGCCAATGGATTTGGTAAGCCCGATTTCAAGATTGGTATCATCATCATCAATGTCAGGAACATGTCTTCGCCCAGAAGGTATTGATAATAAATGAATAACGACAAATCAACATATGACCGTTGGTCTCACCTCGTCATCGGGAGTCTCCAGGCACTGGCGGAAGTGGTTGATGCAGGGGTAGTGCAGGGGCGCGGCGGGTGCGGCGCGGTTCAGTACCACTGCCATGCCTTGTGCGCCAACCACCGGGTCGATACGCTGCTCTGGTTCCTCTGTGGGAAACAATCAATTTATCAGAAATAGTAGGACTAAGATAGATCAGAGTCATTGGTTCGTATTATTTTCATGAATTTAATAGTAATTACATGTAGTAGTAGAGATAATTGTGAATATGTTTTGCATCTTGTTAACAACCCACAGCGTCCCCACTGCACGGGTCTCTTCTCATACCTCGGGAGGTTAGGCAATACTCCACATACGGGGGCTACACGGGGGCCCAAATCCTGATTAGTGGAGGTTGTGGGGCTAGTGGCCAACTTCAGTGTCTCTTCCCAAACTTAAGGTTAAGCCATACTCCAAACACGGGGGTCAAGTCCATATAGGAGGAGGTTGTGGGGCTAGTGGCCAAGCCCAGTGTCAGAAGTTTTCAAGCCGCCTATAAGGCTTTCCGACATGGCTTGACGATTGCACAATTACAAATTAAAATACAATTACAAAAATCCTGGTTACAGTATTATTTTCTCAATGTACACTAGTAGTGTAGCATAAGCCGTTTTGATGACATTTTATTTATTCAATATAAACGCTTACATCCAGTAACAGTTATTGATATTTTACCATAATATTACGTGTAAGTCTTTTAATGAGATAAAAAATACAATATAAGTGTGACTGACCGCTCTTAACGCGCTCGACGAGCGTGGCGAGCGCGCTCTGCAGCAGCTGCGCGTGTTGCACGCGCGTGTGCTCGTGCACGCGCGCCGGCGGGCACTCGGCCGCGCGCCGCAGCACCGCCACGCCGGCCTCGGCCAGTGCGGACGCGCCCTTACTCTCCGCTAGCACCGCAGTGCCGAGGTACAGGATGGTCGGCAGGAGGGATATCGCGCCTGCAACCAGGTTCACTTTGAGAGTTGGTACTCCCTAAAGTTAAGTTTGATGTCGCCATAAAGAAAACGAAAACGTTTTTTAAAAAATTTGTACCAATCATAAGTAAAAATACCTATTGTAAATTCGAAACATTAACTTTCGACCAAATCCATGGTATAACAAAACGACAAACAAACGAAAATGGGAACTTCTAGAAGTACGTAAGTCGTATTACTTTTAATCAAGCAGAACTTGTAACTGTAACTAACTCGACCCTGCTGTTTTCTTCCGCGCTTTTTCCCCTATAAAGTTTTCTTTTTTACGATTAATTTTACAAGCTTAGATAATTACTTTCTTTCGGACACACATAGGAAAGTCATCGCTCAACACAAACAAATAATAAACGTTGCCATTACTCTTCATCCATATTATACAGTCGCGACGTAAAAACAAATAAATTTGCTGCTAAAACAAGTTACAACTCACCCTGTGGACTAGTCAGCGAAGGCAAATCGGACATGGCAGCCAAGGTCTTCACTAACAAAGTATCGCCATGCACTCCAAGGCCCTTTGGCACTCCAATGACGCCCACAGTGCCTTCCTGCTTCAGCGGGCTGAGGGCCGGCAGACGGCGCACAAGGAGGCAGATGCAGACCTCCAGGCAGGCAAACACGAGAGACTTGCCGGGCGGAAGGTCACCGGTGGGGCCGCCCTCACCCAGAGTGTGGACCACCTCGAGAACTGATTGAGGTATAGCGCTGTCTGATGCTTCGTTTGGCGCCAGTTCTGTATGCGGGTAAAGCAAGGAGATGAATAAAATGTTGTTTTTTTGACTCCATATATAAGAAAGGATATAAATAAAGATGTATAGTTATTGTGCCCCGCAAAATCTGCCAGTGTGTATACACGTACAAACATATAATACATAGTTGCACATCCAACTAGTTGGACAGAGCAGTTGGACCGCTGCCCCGGTATGAATTCTTATTCGACATTCGAATATCATAATTACATGTAAATAAAATGTTCAAATAAGTAACTTACCCTTGATCTTAGCCTGCATGCTGTTCTGTAACTGCTCTTTAGCACCTAAGATGATTAGTTTGACAGCATCCGTGGCAAGGAGAAGTGCTTCAATGCTCTCCTGCGTCAGCCCCGTGCGGTGAATGATCTGGCACAACTCTATGGCTAGCGACCTAGAGGAATAATCATGCCCTGTTTAGTCGTAGTATCAATAAACTTTAGTTTGGAAATTGTTTTGTAATGCCTGATAATTACGAAAAATTATCATATGGCAGCGCGAAATAAAAATACAAAAGATAGTGACGACAAAATGGTTTGGTCTTCCACTCCGCTTACGAACCTCTATAAAAGTACTCAGATAAGAGATTATTATTTTATTTATTTTTATTTTTAAAGAAACATTATGGAGTCACTTGTTCACATTGGTTGAACAAAACACGTTTTCAAAAAGTTAATAAACATATAAAACGCATCTGAAATTACTTTCTCCAAGAAACAAACAAGTCAAGTCAATTCAAAAAAAACTTCTAGGACTTCTCATACAAATCCGTTCATGTCTGTTAGCTTATATCAACTCCACAAACAGCTTGTATCAACTACACATACCTGTCCTTGAGCAGGCGCGCGCGGTTCTCTGGCGCATCCAGAAGTGTCACTAGTGACAACAGTACGAACACCGTATTCTCCGCGCTCATGTCTCGCTGCGAGCATAACGCTTCCGTGCAAATACCTGATGGAGACCACAAAACATTGTAAAAAAAAACAAGTCCGTTTTCTTCTTGTCCACCATTGACAAGCTCTTGTATTATGATGGTAAATATTATCGTGTTGTCACTATGAGGTCGTCCATTACTCACGTGAGACTCAAAAGGGGGCGGGAAGGGGTTCAGAAAAAATCCCGAAAAGGGGAGAGGGGGGTGTACTGAGATATCACGTGTATTTATTTTTTTGTTAAACGCGCGATTTCTAGAGTAATTTCCAAACGTCGGACTGTTGTTATTATGTTGTTTTAAACTTTTTCCAAGTTTCGAAACCTCTTCAGGCAATCGGAAACTACCTGCAACCTTAATGTCTGGAATTTTTATCACGGTGCTTACTTTTCCAGAATTAAATTACATTATACCTGTATATAAAGATAATATTTTGTACCAAAAAAATACACGTGATTTTGGGTAGGGGGTGGGGGGTTAGTCTAAAACCTCACCACGTATCACCAGGGCGGAGGGGGGTCTAAAAAGTTGCTAAAAAACATCACTTGATTAATGGAAGGCCCCTATTCTTGATCTTAGCCAAAATTTTGGCATAATAGCTACCTCTCCATTCCTTCATATTCATGACTCGCTTCTACGCTTCTACATCTTACACATCGATCAAGTTCGAGGACAACACTTATATTTATTTTTAACATGGAATTGACAAATTCTATTAGCAACATATTTTATTTTAAAATTACTTTGTGTATATGCATCATCATCAGCCGAAAGACGTCCACTGCTGGACAAAGGCCTCCTCCAAGGATTGCCACACCGACACCGGTCCTGTGCTGCTCGCATCCAGCGGCTTCCCGCAGCCTTATGCCGCAACCTTCACCAGGTCGTCGGTCCACCGAGTCGGAGGCCTGCCCACCTCATATATGTGTATATGCGCGTAACTCAAAGTGTATTCTACAAAATCAGTGCTTGTGTTAATAAGATTTAGTGGCAATGCTCACTTTCAAAATGTCATAGTGATGTCATTTGTCACCCTTTTGAAAAGTACTCACCAAACAACAAAAAGAACCTTTCGTCGACAGGCTCAAAGAATTCACAGTTGCCATTTTCAGTCTTCGTAGTTCTATTGTCGTTTTCCGCTTTTTCTATAAAAATGAAACTTATTTACTTTGATCGTGTATATACGATTGACTAAAAATAGGAGTTCTGTCGTTTCCACCTTGATTATAATAACTACTATTCACTTGTAGTAGGTGGTACGCACCAGGTAGCGCCGATTTGACGCAGTAAACATGACAATACAACGAATCATCTTACTGAGGATGTTGAAGATAGAGCAAAGTGGAGTAGTCGGAAAGGGGAATCTAGCTCAAATCGGGATAACGCTAGGTAGTACGCTAAGTCCGACTGGGTGGATACCACTGCAGCCAAGCAGCGCGCTGTGTTCCGGCGAGTGGGGCGAGATAGCTAGCGCTAGTACCGACATAAGAGGCATTCCATCTTAGCCCTCAAGGATATCATGGCACTGATAACTCTTATTGTATGATGTACAAATTCTCATAGGCGCCGGTAGCTACTTTCTATCTGGTGGGCCGTCGGTCTTTTGTCACCTAATGCAATAAATAAGAAAAAGGTAGAAGAAGAAGAAGGAGAAGAAGAAAAAGAAGAAAACTATACGCACCAGTGGCCGGCGCGTGTATATTAGCGTTGAAGCGCAGACATGCGGCGTAAAGCAACGAGGGCCAGGCCTCCGCGTAATGCGCACGCGAAGCCTCCGCCGTCTCCGCCGAGTAAAACGCCCCGCCTCCGTGCGGTAGCTGCGACGCGAATTCTGAACAAAACGTATGAACATATGATACTTTATTGATTGAAATAGCATTGTTACTATGTTCTGGCTAAACGCTTTTTTTAATTTGAACAGAACTTTCACTATGGATAATATTTAGAACACACCCCGGACACTCACTATAAATAGTCAGTTATTTACCTACTTACCTTTCGACTTATCTTTGTAAAACGTGGTAGGAGCAAGCGATATAACTGAGTGGCGACTGTATGGACTGTTACTATGGATCTTACCCGCAGAACATGTCGCCTTCAGAGAGCGACAGAGAGAATCCGTACTATAACCTTATGGATATATATAAGCATAGTATCAAAGTAGTGCTTAAATACCGCTCCGCTATTACCTTACCGTTTTTGTAAGAAATTGTATCATATTATGTTTACATAACTCACCAGGAGGCAAGCTCAGAAGCGCATGGTCCTTCAACGCCGCTATCCAATTCTCTCCCAAGCTTTCCAATTCCGGCTCGACCAACTTCAAGAGACTCTCGCCCTTGGACTCGAATTCCCCGTAATCGTCCTCAACGTCCTGATTCGCGTTGTCGGCCGGATTGTTGTTCTGCAACTCGGTCGCAAGTTCCACTCGGTTGTTGAAAGGTTTGCTGTCAAGTTGCTTCACGTACGAGCCGGGGGCGCTATCGTTGGTTACCATTGCTACTATGTAAACCTAAATCGAAAGAGCATAGATTATCTGTTATGTCTTATCAAAGTTATTGTATTTTAGCGAAAAGTGAAATTTCATCGAGATACCTCGGCCCACGCCTTCAGAATAGACAGCTTCTCGAGGGTCGCCATACTCTCATTGTAAATAAGCGTAGTGTTGCCTTTCGTGTTCAATTTGTCCAAACTCGAAACGAGCAACATGTGGACTCTGTAAACATCAATATAGTTTATTTTCAACATCATCATAGTTTTAAAATGAAATAACAAATCGAAATCTTTACAAGATAAATGATGACTCAGTGAAGACAATTTCAGCCTTTATGGAACTGTTTTCAGACTATCTTGTAGAACAGCAAGTTCCTACCGAATTTATTTTAATACGATAGTTCTCGTTACCTCCTGAGGTCAGTGATGTCACGGGCCACGCCACGCGCTATCCACGCGGAGCACACGTCGCAAGCGGCGGCCGTCACGTGAGACGCCGTGTCTCCGGCGAACGCTGGCCGCACCGCCGCGCCCACCTAACGCAGACAACTTATCATCAGCAATTAGTCCGTATTAAGTTTCTATGATTTATCCGGCAGCATTGTCCTGCAAAACTAAGCAGCTGCCAAGCTATTTCTTTGGATGACGGTCAATACGGTAAGAAGCATAAATATGCTATGAAACAGATGTTTCCTTGTGTCTGTTAATCGTACTATTGGAAATTCTGTAATGTTAACTCGTTGATATAAGTTTATATGGACTTATCATAGTTCTATATATATTATTGTCATTTACAAATCCTAGAACAGAAACTGATATTAAGCAGAACAATATAGTTGGGTCCGGTATTTTCAATTTTAATAAGTTTCCTTTTTACCGCCTGTCAAAATACGCGCTTCTGTTCTAAATTTGTTCGAGTTACGCAGATTTTAGGTCAGACGCGTAACACATTCCGTATTTTTTACAACATTTCCATACACTATTCCAAACATAAAACTATCTCCCTACCTGTGCCTGGTACTGTTCCAGCAACAGATGTCCAGGGAAGTCTGGCTCCGGCGCTCTGGCGAACTGCTGGATGATGATCTGGAGCGTCTTCAGGCCGCAGAGCCGCAGCGCGTCCGACTCGCCGGTCGCCCCCACGAATGCCATTCGTACCAGGTCCGACAGATGCAACGATAAGTAGTCGCCTAGATAGGGACTTTGATTACTATCACATGGAATCATAACAGTCACGCAGATGAACAGTGTGTTTGCAAAATATTACATTTAAATAGAAGTAAGTAATTTGGGCTACCAAACGCTCCTATCATGAAAGTGACAAAAACCGATGTATTTAAGGCATTGTCTGTATCAGTCGTAAATGACAATGATTGATCATTGATGCAACTCCACCTACACTAAGGGATATATGCATATGCCTATACAGGTCTGTGGTGTCACCTTTGTTACGATACTATATTTTTATCAAATATAAAGATGAAACCTACCGTTAGGATCGTTCTGTAGCTTCTCCTTAGCTTTGACTAGATCAAAATGCGCGCCATCGCTGCTTGCCTCACATGCGCTTATAATCTTTTGGATGCACTCCATTGCGAATACCTGGAAAAATCTTACTTGAGAAATAAGGCTCCTACTTTTACTGTAAATGATAAGAGAATTAACAACGTCTTTTCATAATCTCGATAGTCAAATCACAACAAAAGTAAATGAGACAAAGTATTGTTATTCGATAACTTTCGGTCGGGATTTGCAGCTGTTGTAGCTTAGTGGCTGAAATTAGGATTACAGTCTGAAAAGGTACACTGTTGAGCATAAACTTCCCCCATTCACATCTGCTTAAAACAATTCTGATCCACATGCAGCTGAATCCAAGGTTTACTTCCAAATTTACAGATCATCAGTCGACGTTTTGTAATGTGTATATTATAAATATAACCTCTTTTAAAAACTACAGAGTTTTTTGCATTATTGTAGCCCTTTCAGTAATCTTTTGATACCATTTTCATCTCTCTATCTTAATAATCGAGGACGCTAGGCCCCGGTCGCACTTTTCTTGAAAACAGAACCCTACTGAAGCGACAAGCATAAGTGGAATAGGCATCCAACATACCCTGGTGGGCCATCGCGACTGGACCGCGGGGTGCGTGCACTGGTCTGTGTCTGCGTGGAACTCCGCCTGGTCGTCGTCACCTTCCACGTCAAAGTCCGTCTCTGGGTTGTTGCTGTCCTCTATATGGTAGAAAGTATATGTTACCTTTCAGAAATCACATTACCGTACATTCCTTGGAATGACATAGTATATAGTGTCACAGTCTTCTATAATGTACAAAATATAAGTTACTCTGCAGGTTTTATATTATTTTCTATATTTTGGGTTGGAATGACACAGTTGTCACAAGTTAATCCTATAACATATAACAGATCTATTAGAATTCTTATAACAAATACAGAATATCTAATGCTCTAAGGTCTTCTTCTTATACTCTTAGTTAAGAGCAAACCTCTTATCGGTGGAGCAATCTCCAATTTTTTCCTATCCTCAGCCAGCATCTTGACCTCCTGATACGACAGCGACCATACAGCGACCTAAGGTAGGCGACGTAAATGAACTCACCAGAGCGCACGGTTAGCACTCGCTTCGCGAGCGCCAACCAATCCCGTATGGAGCGCGCGGACGCCGCCGACAACAGGCAGCAAGTCAGCGTGTCGCGCGCGTATGATAGCGCCGTCGGGTCCTGTTCGATGTCCAAGTACGAAAACATCGCACCGGGTAAACCCGTCTCAGTTATCACCACGCCTGGGTTGGAAAAATGTATGATTAGGAAAACTTACAAGCCAGTTAACAATGTAATGGGTACATTAATTAACAAACAAAATATAATAATAATAGATATTAACCCGAAACTTCAATGAGTAGAAGTCTAATAGTACTAATTCAATGAGCCTTTCGAACAAAACTTTATTTTGCTTAATTTTGTCCTTGTATATTTCTGGAAGTCATTATAATAATAATAATAAATAGAATAGGATAGAATAAGTGGTATAACTTACCACAATACGGTCTGGCTGGCACATGATCTTTAGCCAGTAAGGCGTGTTTGCAGACCTCTGCAGCCTCCTTTTGAGAAAGCTGTCGTAAACAGCAGAGCGCCGCGCGACGTACAGCCAGCTCGGGGCTCGATAGGTCACGCTATAAAAACTTGAAATTTTAGACATTTCTAATACGCTAATTACATTACAGAGATGAGATGCTGCTGCGAAACCTTTTATTTATCAAATTAGGAACGCCTGTTAGTGAAATAATCATATCACAATACAACATTTCACATTAGAATCAATTCGAAATAAACGATAATAGTTAAAATTACACAGGAGTTTCCATCAAGAACCTTATATTGTAGTGATGGAATCTCTACAGCCGCGCATTGTGATCTTTTCGGCGTTGGAACGTTTGTACTTGTATTAAAAATAATAAGGATTTAAATCGTTCGCTGTCTGATTTTGATGGTTTGGAACCGAAGATTCTCTAAGGGTTCATCATGATGTAAACATCTATGTAAATATTTTAATAATTTTAATTGGAAATGAACCAAAATAATCAAAAGTATCAGTGTTTTCCTCAAGAACCTTATAGTACTATCTAGCGAAGAACAGTAAAGCGGACCAGACAATATCAATAATACTGACAATATTTTTACATCAATATATTGTCAATCCATCGTTTACTAGCCGCCAGCCGTCGTTCCAATCACTACACTGACAAAAAAAAATACTGCAAATACTGTCAATATTATTGATAGTGTCTGGTCCGCTTAAAAGTGCTGGAAAACTTACGCATAGCTGCGGCACCAGCGTGTGCAGGTTCATGTGCCGCGGCGCGAACATCTGCAGCTGCTGCAGGCAGCCGACGGCCTCTGCGCGCGCGCCGCCGCCGCACTCCAGCAGCGCCGCGCATGCGCACAGGAACCGCGTCACTGCGCCGCCGCCCATCACTGCCGGCAAGTTTAATGCTATTTATTTTTATTTTCAATGATTGTTTATTTGATTATGAATCTACGTAGAAAAAATGTTATTTTTTTACATTATATTTTATATTATTATTATTTTTATTATATCTTTTATATTTTATATTTATTCGGAAAACTTACAGCTAAATAACAACTATAAGTTAAATTAACAATATATCAACCTATGCTATTGACAAGTTTCCACCAATATATAACAAATTAAGAGCTTGTACAATGTAGGTACAATGAAAGCAGATGTACATCCTTACGGAAAAAACCTGTTTTTTTTAATATAGCAATAAACACTAAAGTGTAAGTAAAAGAGAATAATAGAAATCAAAATAAATCAGGCTGAAGGATCTCCAAAGAACTCCGCGGCAAGAACCCTTCGAACCGCGGTAGTGCGGGTACAAAAGAGGTCAAAATCATGTAAACTCGAGAGTTCATTATAAATTATTGAGATTCGATTTATGAAAGAATTTTGTCTGAAATTAGTTCTACTTTAAGGTACGTACAAAGGAGGTCGTTTGCCGGAAATTTAATAAGTCAGATAAAGTCGATTTTACCATTCGCGATTTTCATTAAGAACGTTATGTCATTAATGTTGCGTCTTATCTCCAAAGGCAAGAAGTGATAGCGTTTGCATCTGTGTTCTTAATCTACAGATCTTTGTCGTGCGTTGAAATCATACTCATATTATACAGGATGTTTAATAGTACTGACACTATTTAGAGCTTCTTAGTAGAACCTAGTAACTTAGTAATTTAATTAGTATGAAACTGAACAACTTTCCCCGATAATAATTAAATTATCAAAAAAAAATGACATGATTTACATTTCGTTTTTTTTAATTATACAAAAGGTAAACAAACGAGCCGTGGATGCCAGTTTTTGTCACAAAGCAGCAAACCTTGCAACTCGGGCCCGACGACGGTGATGAGCGCCGAGAGCAGCCGTCCAATGCCGCGGTGCAAGTCCTCCATGTACGGCGGTGCGCTGAACAGCAGCTTGAGCGCGAGGCTTAGAGTTGACTCCACGTGGCTACGGAACATCGGCCCCGATGCGTCCACTAAGACTGATAGAGCATGAAGGGCCCATACCTGCGGAAATAACATTATGACCACTCATATTTACACCAAAAAAAAACGCACAAAAACTGCTCAGGCAGTGTGGATTCACACTGAGGTCATTTTCCAACAAAGCAAAACACTCCATTCTGGGCACCACTGTAGCGATACTGGCTGACAGAAACAGCGCCTTATAAGAGTAAAGGATATGGCCTTGATATAGAATATGTGTCCTTTAGATTTTATTGCAATGCTGGTTTACCAACGGAGTTTACAAACAAGGTCCCTGCACTAATAACAGCTGCTGCGACCGCCTTCACTGGACCTGTTGTAGAAATTCCCAATACAACAAACTTACCTGCACTTCATTTGCTCCTCTGTCCTGAGACAGTGCTCTCAGTATCACCAGCGCCGAGGCGCTAGAGGCGGCGCCCCTGGCTCTCTGCACGGAGCCGACGGCGGCTGCGGCGGCCGCCCGCACCGGACGGTTGGTGGAGGTCTTCGCCAAGGCAATCATCCTCTCGCTGAGAGCTTGGCTCTCGGTCTCAGTGATACAGCCGCAAAGACGGCCAGCGCACGAAGCGGCGGCCGCCCGTACAGCCACATTGTTTGATGAAAGCCCAGCCTATGCCATGAACAGAAGTATTCATGTCAAGGAAATATAATTTTAGCAGTGAATAAGTCAAGAACCACAGGGGTCAATGATACGGCGCCCGGGAACCACAGACGCTGAATCATTAACCCCATATAGTTCTTGACGTATTCACTGCCTAACCTCTTAACCAGAGGTCTCGGATTGAAATTCGTAAAAATGTACCAAGATTTTCCGATTGCCTTAACGATGAATGAGAACATCGCGAGGAAACCTGTACATTTAATTACTGAAGTCGTGTCACACACGTAGTTTTGAATCTAAATGTCCACGAGATCGCGGGTGATGCTAAGTGTAACTCCGGGTTACCTAGCACTATTAAATCATTTAAAACACTATAAGAACCAGATAAGTATTATTTAGTAGTTTCATTTATAAATATTCACCAAGCTTTCAGACTGAACTGAAACTTACAATAACAAGTTCAATGGCAGCCGTCTTGACTGCGTCTTGACCCAGCGAACTCTTCAGTTCCGACAGCGTTCTTAGCGCCAACAACAGTGCCGTCAACACGTTAATCTGCACCGCCTCCTGCCGCTGCCCCTTCGTCATCTTGATGCATTCCGCGAAGTGTTCCAGCATCTGCTGTCTGTGGAGTTATTTTTATGTTTTATTATGATTATCCACAATTGGTAAGCCCTCGATGGTAAATGATATCAGTTATTCGGGTAATGATATCAATGATTCGCACTGGAAACTACCTATGCCATGTCACGATAGGGAATGCTCCAGCATACTCGTATATTGCCTGTGAGGTTATTTGGACGTAGTTTAGCAGAAAAGACTCAATCCACAAACCTTTTTTAGTGGATTAAGTACTTTAAGGTTTGTGGAATTGAGTCCTTTCTGCTAAACTACGTCCATTTGTATGAATGAATGCCAAGTCGTATCCTTTATTCGCAGTGGAAACTATGTACCTATGTCATGTCACGATAGGGACTGAGTCGTTTTTGGCAATGGACTAATCATGTCCACCTCGAGGGAAGTGGCATCACCGCAGCAGGGCTAAAAACTCATAAATGTTTTGCTTAATTATTGAAGGTTAGAATAAAACGCCTCGTCTGTATTACGGGATTCATCCAATGAAATGCAAGATAGAATAAAATGAGCAAATGGTAGTCTTTTTTTGTGATAGGCGGCAAACGAGCAGACGGATCACCTGATGGTAAGCGATTACCGCCGCCCATAGACACGTGCAACACCAGAGGAGTCCATGTGGGTTGCCGGCTTTTGATTGACTCATTTATTCGCATCTTGCATAATGGATTGCTAGAGAATGGGTATAACAAATATATTATCCAATGTGCGGCCAAATGACGGTCGTTTAGTGGTCCAATCACGAGTTCTATGTACCAACACATCTAGGAATGGTAGATAACTGTACCTGTGTTTGTTGGCTGCTCTGGCGAATATCTGGGGAAACAGGGTGACAGCGGCATCGATAACTGCCACTCCAAGCGGCTGAGCACCAGATAATCCGCGGTATAAGCAGCAAGGGTCGTGTTCCAAAGCCCCGGAACCACGAGCGCTCAGAGAACACATCAGCTAATAAAGACAAAGAATAAAGATTATACGATATATAACGTAACGTTGTTCTCAGTATTTAACCAATGGTCTTGATTAAGATGTTATTTTAATTAGTTTTGTGCTATACCTGTTCCTCAATATCTGCATGATCGGTATCATAGATCCAACTCTCTTCGCCTAGCAGTATGGTGTCGCGGGGGTGCATGGCATGTCTCAGCATTCCTGACAAACAATGTCACTAGAGTTAATCTTTGCCAGAGGTAAGAATAGCATATCAATCACCGAGTGAGTGAGAGTACCGGAGGCCCAACCCCCCCTCCCCCTCCCCATTCCCCCATCCCCATCCCATTTCAAAGGTCGGCAACGCACTTGTGACTCCTCCGAACATACAACATACAACCTAGACGTAGCATTTTTTTTTTATCAATTCGCGTTCATATTGAACATATCCTGTTTAGAAACCTGTGGCTACTGGCGCGCTGGGGCGAGACAACTCGGCGCAAAGCAAGCGCAGCAGGGGTGCGGCGGCGGCCGGCGGTGACAGCGCCGAGCTCGCCTGGTACACCCGCAGACGGAGCAAAGCAGACGGCGCGTTCAGAGCCCCGCTGTAGTTTCGGTCTATCGACGATAAGCTGCGGAAACACTCGAGCCATTAAAAAGAACATACAGTGTATTGGTGCATACTTTCTCGCAAATTCTTTTACCGTCTGATATACACAGGAGACACTCGAGTCACTGAAATAAATACTACTTGTGTGTATACTTTCTCGCAAATACTTTTACCGTCTGACGCACAAAATTGTTCACTAATAACTACTGATCGGAAATTCGGGGACAATTTCATTTTTTCCCAGGAAAGAATAGTGTAGATATGCCTTTCTGAATAAATTTATAGATTTTCATACAAAAAATTCCCGGGATACCGGGATCGTAAAAAAGCGTTAGGATTCTTAATTGTAATGATCTGATTGTAGTGAATGTTGATCTTATTGAAAATTTTATGTATGCTATTAAAAAACTTTAATTCAACGTTCTGTTAATTCAAAATGGCATGTCCATGTTATGCTAGCTCCCCAACTTTAGGTATAAATGCCCCCGAATTAATAACGTAATAAACATTCATAAGCAGTAACAAAGTAGTAATCAAGCTTGAGAAAAAAAATTAATCTGGGTTTGTATGGGAGTTGCCATATTTTTTATTTTGTTGGAAGAATGAAATATTTCAATCTGATTATTTATATCTTGGTCATACAGTAACTTGAACAATATGCGATTTGAGTAATGAATTCTATTCTATTCTATTTTTCTTTTTGGCATTCCACATCTCATTCCGAGCGTGATTTTGCCAATGTCTAGTGAAAAATGGGAGAATCTTCAATAAAAAAATGGCGAAACGCCAATGTCAAGTGAAAGTGACGGCTCTAAGGGTGATGGGCACTTAAAGACGCTCCACGTGGTGGTTTGCTGCTGGAACTCGGAAAACGGAGCTGTCTCCTGAGTTAATCCTCTTCTTATTGTCGCTTATCTCAAATCGGGATCACAGCTATTTCTCCATCACAAAAATAACGTTGAAACTATTCTAAAACGGTAATAATTGTAAAATTAACTTAACAGACGTGTGCTCTGTACAAGTCCCGGCAACCAACCGAGTAATGAATTAAAGAGGAGTCTGTGAGTACAGAATTTTGTTGACACTCACATTTGTTAACAACGTTCATCATATAGACTTTCAGTTCATCATAATTATAAACTTAAGAATGATGACGTCAAATTGAGCATGTGCAGAATTGCACCTTTGTTTGAAGTGAAATACCTACACCTTTTATAATACTTTGTTTGTCTTTTCATGTACTTTTATTTCTTCATAATTTGCCTTTGTATTTCTTCTTGCTCTTTGAATACATCGATCGCTAAATGCGAATCTAATATCGTCGTACCAAACAGATCATCAGACACAGTTTGCAAACCTTTTTTAACCGACTTCAAAACAGAAGGAGGTTCTCAATTCGACTGTATTTTTTTTTTAATGTTTGTACGTTACGCAATTACTCCACCAATAATGAATCTTTTTTTGTTTAGTAGGTAATACTTCAGACGTGGTCCCATATACATTTTATCTAAATTTACTTGGCGTTTTTTGAAAAAATCAACAGAAACTAAAAACATAGCAAAATTGTAGTTGTTATGATTGAAGTCGGTTTTTTAACGTGTTCAGCGTTATCAATTATTGCTAATGATATTTATTTAAAATGTACAACATCAGCAAAAAAATAACATTTAATTTAATCATAGTATCGTACATTTGGGTTCAATGTACTCCAGCAAGCTACAGTGCACATACTTGGTGAGCACGGCGATAGCGCCATCGATGGGTTGCACGAGCCGCTTGGCCGTGTCCTCGTTGTTGACCAGCGACGGGCAGTGGAGCAGCAGGCTGTGCAGCGCGGCCAGGGCTCCGGCGCGCCCCTCCAACGTCACCTGCCATTGTGACACGTGATGGAGTATTTCATACGATTATTTACTAGAAATATTTTTTCCTTTAATAACAAAACAATAGCTTTCTCGTTTTAACCAAAGGAGATTTTTATGATTAAAACTAGAGACAGAATAGAGCGGAAAAAACATTTCAGAAACAAACTGTTACCAGATGTTAGATGGCCAACAAATTGATGGATTCAAGTAAGTCTGCTTTGTTAATGCTATTTTATTAACGCTATTTAGAATGCTCAACAGAAACACATCTTGAGAGCTGCTACAGTAACCGACACTTACCATCACCTTAACTAAGATATTTTTCGCATGAGTTCACAACTTTACCTGTTTAATTTCCCATTAACATCACAAAAAGAGCATGATAAATTGAAAATATCCACCATTCATATTTTTTTTAAACAGTACTAAAACTAAGCAGAATTTTTGCCACCAATTTAGTCTGTGCCACGTACCTGCCAAGTAAATGCATCACCCCTCGCCTTTTCCGACTCGAGTTCTTTAGCTGAGCGCGGGAAGCTATTTCTCCAAAGGAGTAACATCCGCGGCAACAGACCCCGAACCACCGGTACACCTGTATGAGGTGATTATGAACTTTTAATTATATAATTCAACATTTTGCTGTCGTATCATTTGCTATAATCAGATACTTTCTCTGGTATAATAAAACTTTCTTCATCCACTATCTACTTCAAAGCAGACCGAAGTGATGTCGCAATATTAATTAAAACACATGTTTCTAACATCAAACTATCTGAATTTTTTTGTTGTTATGTTAATATGTTATGAGCTCATTTGCTTGGTGTATGAGTAGTTTATGTCTACAGGTGTAACAAAAATCTATCCAAAATTGAGTCCAGATACCCAAAAATAAAGTAAGACATGTAAAAAAACATAACTGCCTTCGTCTAACTGACTCGGTGGCTATGTGGTTAGCGATCTTGACCTCTGATCCGAGAGTCGTGTATTCGATCCCCACACAGGGCAAACTTTTCTGTGATGAGCAGAATTGTTTGCTCTGAGTCTGGGTGTATTATATCTATATATGTATGTATTTAAAAGTATATGATATGTGTTATGTATATCAGTCTCTGGTTCCCAAGATATAAGGAATCCTAGTTTGGGGCAGATGACCGTGTGTGATTTGTCCAAGATATTATTATTAATATTATATCTAAAAGATTTAGAGATTTACATATATGTATAATAAGTATCAGTGAAACTCTCATTAACCCTTAACTTACCGAGTGTGCAAATGGCGCCCACGATCAGCCAACCAGCGTTAGTGCGAGCAGCGGTGAGCCTGCTGCTCTGTCCGGCTGACCGCAACAGCTGTTCGGCAGCGTTGAAGGCCACCTTGCCGCGCCCGTGCGGAATGCCGAGCGGGGACAGCCGCACTGCGCCCAATATAGCTGCAAGGGCTGCTGAATATCCTAGGGGTAGAAAAAACTTTTAGCACTTGGTATTATAAGCCATAGTTCCCAATGCTGGGACAGAGATCATTCCTCTTCTCGGGAAGGGTAGGCCATACTACACAGACGTAGGCTTATTTCGGACTGGATTAGCAACTTCTAATATTTATTTATATTATATTAAACTAACCCGATATGTGGTGTGGCGTGGGGCGGCTGTCGTCGAGAGCGTCACAGCACTTGTCGACAAGCGGCGTGATCTGCGAGGCGAGCGCCACGCACACGCAGCGAATGCACCAAGCGGCCGCCAGGCGTGCAGCTACGCACGGATGCTCTAATACCTGGATGGTTAAATAGCCATTGTTTGTAATAATACCAACTTAGCAGAAATTGTTTAGGTGCCTTAATTTCTCTTAGCTGGAAAAGATTTGCTCATTGTGCAACTGGGCATGGCATAACGTGGCGCAACCGAGGATGGCGAAAACCGTTCACTGTTGAACTTTGCTAACACTATGTCTGTCTATCTATCTATCAGCCCAAATACGTCCACTGCTGGACAAAGGCCTCCCCCAAGGATTTCCACACCGACCGGTCCTTAGCGGCTCGCATCCAGCGGCTTCCTGCAACCTTTACCAGGTCGTTGGTCCACCGGTGTCCATTATTCCAGCGGAATGTTGTAGCTAAGAAGAATGTGAGTATAATAGGGAATTAGAGCATCATTAGGACTAATTGTGCGCCAGCAGCGGAATTTGTGCGTCTTATAATTTCGGAGATATTCATTAAAAACCGATTCCGCCAGGGTCACGTTCCCCCAGCGGCATGATTTGGAAAAAGACGGTCTAGCTCATAACAAAGTACATGACTGAGTAGCTTTCGTCGTGTTATAAATGTGCGCAAATAGCGGAATTTGTGCATCTTACGGTTTTCGAATTATTCAAGATTCCGCTGCAGTAACGTTTTTGGGTTTTCTGTATCTCGAAAACGGCTGATAGAAGAAATTTCGAAAAAAAACCACTAGTAGACCTTAATTTGTGCGTAATTTGAGCAATGTTAGTTTTTTGAAAATTATGATATTTTTTTAGTAATTAATTTGTTTAGAAAATCAGGAAATTCTGATTTACAAGGAAACGAGTGAAGTTGCAATCGAATAAAGAGCACTCAAATATTCCTCTAGTAGACCCTAACAATATCTGCAACTGTGAATTGTATTATCCAGTCAATTAGTGAGATATACCATTTAATTACGAAATAAAGTTAGCGAAATTTTAAAGATTGAATTTAGTGCTCCCATAAGACTATAAAACATGAAATTCTACATAAAATTAGAGCGTCCTGCTAGCAAGCTTTCCTGTAAGTTTCAGCTTTGAATAACGTTGATTTAAAAAGATTTACCCAAAAGAAGAAAGAACGAACATTTTCCCTATAACCCGACCAAATTAGAATGTATACGAGAAAGCGGCCGCGCCATACAAAAGGATAACCTTCCTAAATTGGTAGCATACAACCAGAACTAATTGGACAATTAAGCAGAAAAATATTTGATATGATGTTAATATATGTTTTATTATTTGGCGTCGTATTTAAATGAACTAAAATCGGGTAACATCGACAATTTGAACAACAAACTTTTTGATGTATCGGCATAAAACTCAAAATGTTTAAGTAGATGCTTTGCACATGCTTTTAAATCGTCAATATTTTTTTCTACCTAGTACCATAGAACAAATACCATACCATAGAATAGCATAGAAGTAATTAGTACTTTATTACCTCTATGTGTTGAGGTATATTTCTCGCAAAGCAGATATAATCAAATCAATGCTTTGTTAATTTCTGATCAAAGTGTTTATCTTATCGCTTTGAACTGAGCTGCGCTTCTCACACAGGTAGCCCCCGGGGCACGGGTACAGGTAATGAGCTCCCCCCGTCGCGCGAGTTCCCGTGTTTTTGAAACCCGTCCAGATGTGCACCCGTCCATGTGGCAGATTTCTGCCATTTGGGCAGATTTGGCTACTAAATTTTAACTCAGGCAGAATAAGCTGACGATTTAAAAAAGTTTTTGGCAGTTTTCAAGGAAATACTTTTTTTAAATAGCAATAGAAAAGTTATATATTTTTTTATGACTTGCTAACTAGAAAATAATTTTAATTAGGTTCTGAGCTAGCAACTTTTGTTTCATGCAAAGTAGTACGGGAATTTCCCGTTTATTAATTTAATGTAGGTGAACCATATACATAATTATCCATAATATCAGGGTTCCGCAGATTTTAGCAGATCTCTTCTTTCTTCTCTCAGAACTCTTCATTGTTTCATTCTTCTTTTTAATTTTATTTTAACCTTCTCGAACTATTAATCAGTATGCTACAAATTAAACACTACTTAATGTTGATTTTTTCTTAATCCTCTGTTTTTAGCCCTTGGCATCATCTCACCTGAGTAATGATGACGCCGATGATGGAAGCGGGCTTACCAAAGAATCCCCAACGCAATGGGGAACTGGCTATCTTCATGCCGGAACACATCCGTGCTGTTAACATTTATGTTTGGCGGCAAGACTTAGATAAGATACTTACTATCTAGAAATCTTATTACAAGTATCTTTTATAATAACTTCGTCCCGGCCGCTATACGAGCACGTAGGTACTAAGAAAACAATCGTCAATAAAACATTTGCACGCAACTGTACTTACAAAGCTTCCTTCAATATACCTTTCATTTAAGAAGTTATCCTTTTGTATGGCGCGGCCGCTTTCTCGTATACATTCTAATTTGGTCGGGTTATAGGGAAAATGTTCGTTCATTCTTCTTTTGGGTAAATCTTTTTAAATCAACGTTATTCAAAGCTGAAACTTACAGGAAAGCTTGCTAGCAGGACGCTCTAATTTTATGTAAAATTTCATGTTTTATAGTCTTATGGGAGCACTAAATTCAATCTTTAAAATTTCGCTAACTTTATTTCGTAATTAAATGGTATATCTCACTAATTGACCGGATAATACAAACCACAATTGCAGATATTGTTAGGGTCTACTAGAGGAATATTTGAGTGCTCTTTATTCGATTGCAACTTCACTCGTTTCCTTGTAAATCAGAATTTCCTGATTTTCTAAACAAATTAATAACTATAAATTTATCATAATTTTCAAAAAACTAACATTGCTCAAATTACGCACAAATTAAGGTGTACTAGTGGTTTTTTTTTTAAATTTCTTCTATCAGCCGTTTTCGAGATACAGAAAACCCACAAACGTTACTGCAGCGGAATCTTGAATAATTTGAAAACCGTAAGATGCACAAATTCCGCTATTTGCGCACATTTATAACACGACGAAAGCTACTCAGTCATGTACTTTGTTATGAGCTAGACCGTCTTTTTCCAAATCATGCCGCTGGGGGAACGTGACCCTGGCGGAATCGGTTTTTAATGAATATCTCCGAAATTATAAGACGCACAAATTCCGCTGCTGGCGCACAATTAGTCCTAATGATGCTCTAATTCCCTATTATACTCACATTCTTCTTAGCTACAACATTCCGCTGGCGTAATGGACACGGTCCACCGAGTCGGAGGCCTGCCCACACTGCGTCTTCCGGTGCGCGGTCGCCATTCGAGAACTTAGGTTATGAGAAAGCCTTTGATTCAATCGAGACCTGGGCTGTGTTGCAGTCTCTCCAACGATGCCAAATTGATTATCGATACATCGAAGTGTTGAAGGGTCGCCATTCGAGAACTTGGATTATGAGAAAGCCTTTGATTCGATCGAGACCTGGGCTGTGTTGCAGTCTCTCCAACGATGCCAAATTGATTATCGATACATCGAAGTGTTGAAGTGTTTGTATGAAAACGCCACTATGTCGGTCCACCTCCAGGATCAGAATTCGAAACCTATCCGACTGCAGCGTGGGGTGAGACAGGGAGATGTTATATCTCCAAAACTGTTCACCGCTGCACTGGAAGACGTTTTCAAGCTTCTGGACTGGAAAATGATTGACTTCACAACACCAAAACTTACCATACAAACAGAATCAATCATGTTCAACGACGTATCCGATATCAAATTCTGCACTGAGGTCCCAAGCTGCAGAGTTAGTTCCCCGGCCTCTGTCAGTGCACACACCAACAAGTGTTGGCTGAACAAGGTCTCTTGATTGCAATCCTTTGCATTCTCGGGATTGAAGTCGATGCTGTTCATCTGTTTCACTACAATCTGGATTATCTCGCGGCAAGCAGACGCCTGAGCTTTCTCACCCAGCATTTTGCCGAGCGTGTTTCGGAGAATGTAGTTTATACATTTCCTATAAATAATGAGTAATTATCACGATAACACACAGTAAAGTATATCATTATCATAGGTGGCATGCTTCATTCGTGGTCAGTTTATGATTACCTGGAATATACGGCATCGACGTGCGAGCTAGCGGCTTTAGGATTAGCAACTAAATCGAGAATGTGATTCAGGAACGTAGTCATATTACGTTCGAGCCAAACACCTCCCATGTTTTGGACAAATATTACATATGCCTGAAAGAAAAGGTATACTTTAAGAAACTTATGATCAGTGATCGGAGTAGGTAGATTGAATTAGGGTTAATGACCGCAAACGTATATGTTAATTTGGACATGCCGCGCGGGTTCCGAGAGTTAAACATTTTATTTAAAACAAAAACGAATATTTATGCTGTTATTCTACATATAAATACATTGCTTCCTTCAGAATTAATTGATTGAACCAGATTTACTTTAAAAATACTCAACTCAATCCGGAAATACCGAAACTTTCCGGAAAAAAGGATTGTCCACGTTATAAAATCACAATGCAAGTACCAAAAATCAATCTACCTACTCTGATCACTGCTTATGATATCATTAAATCTGCATAATATCCATGAAAAAAGAAAAATTCATACAAGCAATGTTTCTTTAACAACTTACATGAGTAACGCAAACGCGAACTTCTCGGTTTACTCCTGATCCAGATTTGATAATTTCGCCTTTGAGAAAAGAAGTGCCCCCTCTGAGAAAAGCTCCCATAAGCAGGTTTAATGCTTCCTCCAGCGAAACTACATTCTTTGGAGGATCCTTCTTATTTTGTTGTACTGAAAAGAAACAAGTACAATAATTTGGATTTACACAAAATGTATCTTGGTGTTCCAGGTGACACATTAGTTACATTACCAGCTTGGATTCCCAGTTTGTTTTTGTTGTTCAAATTAGTCATTTCGCCAGCTTGAGAGGCTGCTATGAGTGTGCCCAGCAGTTCTGCAACTGCACACCTAACAAACAAAATTTTAGGATTATACCGATGAGTTAAAGGCTACTTGCATTAAGAGACATTTCTTGAAGTGTTTAGAACAGTGTTTTCAACTTTTTTGAATACCTGACCCCTTTACAAGTTAAAATTGAGCCATAAACAAACGGAATGTCAGTGATTTGAATATGTGATCACTCTGAAGACACTCTGTAATATTTAATTTTATTTTAATATTAGACTTACAAACACTTGCCTTTTTATTTTACCCGCAACCCCTTGAGAAACGCTTCGTGAAGCCCCTGGGGGTCGCGATCCATAGGTTGAAAAACACTGGTTTAGAAGATCATTTCCTGACGATCGATCGGAAACGAACTCCTGAACATTCTAACCTATAGGAACGACCGCATGCCAGTGCCAGCAGTACGTATAAATTCATTGCAGGTGACGATATGCTAGCAGGGAAGGTTAGCATCCCTTCTGTACGTAACGTCCTTTGATTAAACAAAAGACAAAATTACAGTTTTAGTTGTAGATCTCAATTATATCGAACCTTAGCGAATAGTCGCTTGGATGTGCGGCCCGCAGACAGGCCGCCGCGATGGTGTCCAGATCTGCGGGCGTGAGTCGCATTAGGGGCAGCATATGGCGCAGAGCGTGCGCGGCGGCGGCGCGGACGGGCGCGGCGCGGTCCGACAACAGGGCCGTGCGCGCCGCGCGGGACACCTCGCGCAGGGCCGCCGGCGCCGCGGTTCCCATGCCCACGCATATCTAACGACACCACAAACCATACATCTGTGGTTAGCCATAGCAACTCAGCCTAAAATGTGGCTACATCAATCGCCCTTTGGTTGGCTTCAGAAAGTCCTCCCGATTAAATAAATAAATATCCGAGACAAATCACACACTGTCGTCATCATTATCAGCCGAAAGACGTCCATTGCTGAACAAAAGCCTCCCCCAAGGATTTCCACACCGACCGGTCCCGCGCTGCCCGCATCCAACGGCTTCTCGCAAGCTTCACCAGCTCATCTGGCCCAAAACTAGGATTCGTATTAAGGGAACCAGAGACTGATATTCTTACACATATATATTTAAATACATACATATATAGATATAATACACCCAGACACAGAACCAAATAATTCGCTCATAACAGAAATGTTTGCCTATGGTGGGGATCGAACCCACGACTCTCAGAGAGCACTAACCACTGAGCCACCGAGTCGTCAAGAGTCAGAATTGGGGAGGTAGGGCACCACAACAAGTGTGTCATGGATTGCAAAGCGCCGCACTCGCACACTTGTCTTTATCGGAAACTGATTCTAACCGAGTTAAAATATTAAATCCAGTAATGATAACGTGAACTAAAGAAACAATGTAACAAACAAAAAATAAGTGAAACATAGTAAAAGTAAAGTCTAGCCAAATCTACCTTTTCCAAAGTGTTCATAATCTCCAGCCTGGTCTGAGATTCGGCGCTCTTCAGCGACTTGACGAGGGTGCTTACAGTGTCCTCGTAAGATCTGCCCATCATTCTACCTAATTTCTCATACATACTGCCCAGACAACATATAGCAGCCCTAGAAACAAAAATATATGTTAGGTATTTGATTTTCTTTTAAATAAATTTGAACAAGGCGTCAATTCAAAACTAGGATAAACTGGCTTCACTATTAAAAGATCCGAATAGGTTAGTTGGCTGCATCAAAAGTAAATTAGGAAATATTGTTCACCAAATGGCTCTTGATATTACAGAAAAACTTACTCGCTTTGAATTTGATTACGTGAACAATTTTTAATTAAAAAACAATCGTAACATAGCATACTTTACTATATGCACCATGACGTCATCATTAACAATTTCAATTTTTTTAAAAACAAATTGTAATTTTTGACAATTAGTAAAAAGTAACAGATGACTAACAGGATTGAGCCACAGACTTGCACCCCGCTAGAGGAGCGGAGCGACGACATAAAACTTCTTTGGGTAGAGCAAAGAACTTGTATTACTACATATAAATTCCTTGGGGTAGAGTCATCTGAGTTACTTCAATGTTGTTTTATTGTATCAATTTTAACTAGGTATACTTGTAAAAACATACATTCGTATCGAAATGGAGCGGACAGGCAATTTTTGGTCATATAACCTAACACCCAAGACTAAGTTGAACTAAGAAATAACCCACTAATTTTAAATGATACAGAAAACTGAGAAAAAAATAATAATAATTTAATAGGCATGTTTATACATTCATAGGCGCTACACAATTTCGCAAAGGCAAACATACGCTAGAAACGTATTAGATTATGAAAAAAAAAGAAATACAATTTAATAGTTTAAATCTAACACGATTGCTTGGTTTCCGTTGGTTAATTTAAGAAGTTTTCCATCCATGAGTTATCGAATTTCGAATAAATGTTAATTAAAATAACAGTAGTTTTTCTAAGAATTTATGAGCATTCGACTTATTAACTTACGGTATTAACAATAACCGTTTTTTTTACCCGAATTATGTAAGAGAAGTCATTAAAAGGGTTGCCGTTATTTAATTTGGTTGGCAACAAAAATCTGCTATTTAATCATTTGGACAGCAAACTAATATTTTGTATGCAATAAATAAAAATCTGGCTGCAACCCTTAGTGTATAAAACTTGTCGGCAATTTAACCAGTATGTAGTCAGCTCGTAATCTATTGTGTCTGCTCAATAAACACTCGCGCTGCAAAGTAATTAATTGGTCGGCAAGATTTAATAATTGGTCGGCAGAGAAAACATGTCTGTAGGCAGTGTATCTAATATGTACGCTAGCTATATAAATAATTGAGTTACGTTTGTACTGAGAAATCGGCAGTTTTTGTTAAAGTGTGCGGAGCGAAAGGCAGTCGCGTGACACGATTAGCTACAGAGCGTGCCAAAGAAATATACATACATACAGACACTCGAAAAACATAACCCTCCTTCTGGCGCAGTCGGGTAAAAAACATAACCCCGTTCTGGCTCAATTCGATAAAAATATAACCCTCCTTCTGGCACAGTCGGGTAAAAAACATAATCCTGCTTCTGGAGCAGTCGGGTAAAAACATAACCCTCCTTCTGGCGCAGTCGGGTTAAAACATAACCCTCCTTCTGACGCAGTCGGATAAAAAACATAACCCTCCTTCTGGCTCAGTCGGGTCAAAAACATAAACCTTCCTTCTGCCGCAGTCGGGTAATGAAATAAATGCACCCATTTTGTGCTTAACAAATATTTGCCGAACAAAATTAAATTTCTGCTAACAATGATGTTGTCTGCTAACCTTCTGAGTGCTTACCAAAATTGGATTAATTGTGGCTCACTCAATGCAGCCAATATATTTAATTAGCTAACCAAAAAATTTTTGAGTACTCCAGTATGACATTAACTGCCGATTGAATCTTAAATGTTTGCTGGCCATAAGTTGCCGACCAACTAGTCATTTTTGCCGACCAAATATATTTTTTTGCTCACCAAAATACGAATATTTTGTCAACCCCTTAAATGATACCCATTATGTAATAGCATGTAACATTTATGTTTTTAAAAAATGTGTTGGAGGGAGTTTCTTTAGGACTCAACGTTTCTTCTCTCTCCGTGAACACTTCCCGAAACGTTGGGTATTCGAGTTCCAAGTGGTAGGAACTTCATATTAGGTAGATTAAAAACTGACCTGCGAAAAGTGTACAATGCTACTTACTTCGAATAAACATATTTTGAATTGAAAAAAAAATATTAAAAACGAGCGCCAAGCGCATATTGTACACAAACACAAAAATTGTTGTTTCAGATTTTTTTTTTCATGTAATAATTGCATTGCACATATAAGATATAATGTGGATAAAGACGAATTCGGAGGCACTTCATTATTTAAATCGATTCAGTATTTTAGGCATTTTTGTATTTTAGATGCAGCTTTTTAGTACTACATATATCAAATAAATGTTTGAATCATGAAGCAAATCCACATATATACATACGTAGCGTGTGAGATTAATCACGCTTCCTGTAGATTTTGCGAATAGAGATCTAACTAATTTAATTCAAACTACTCTGGAAACATGTATCTAATTTCCCATCGCATTGCAAATATCTTCAAGCTGTTAAGGCTAAAGACTCCATCAGTTTTAGCCAAACAACCAGACATACATACACCTGAGCCAGTGGGGTTAATAAATATATGTATATAGGGTAAAATATAGCAAGTATAATGCAGCAATCTAAAGTTTACATTTGAGTAAAGTTTTAATAGTTAGGCAGCCTGCATATATGTCTCATAATGGCGTTCTGCCTTTTTAACCGACTTCAAAAGAGGAGGAGGTTCTCAATTCATCGGAATCTTTGTTTTTTTTATGTATGTTCACCGATTACTCGAAGATGCCTGAACCGATTTGGAAAATTCTTTTTTTGTTCAAAAGGGTATACTTCACAGGCAGTCCCATATAAATTTTATCGAAATCGATTCAGCGGTTTTTGAGAAAATCAACAAAAACATAGCAAAATTGGAGTTGTTGCGATTCAAGTCGGTTGTTTTTAACGTATTCAGCGTGGTCAATTATTCCTTAACCAGCCATTTCGCCAAAATATCTAGAGGTACTCGCTACTAATCGTTCGCTAAAGCCAGTTATTAATTGCGCTATTGCAATACACATCATTATACAGGGTGTTAAAAAAGTGTGTTTGAAATTTTAAGGGGTTACTCAGAATCAAGTATAGAACCCTGGAAAAATATTGAAAAAATCCGCTCTACAATTTTTTTTTCAGATTCTTATACTAAATCTGAATAGTGAAACAAAAATTTGCATGAAAAACTTTAACACGCTGTATATTAAAATTCTAACAACAGATTATTTGTCACTTTATAGTAATTAAACCATCATTATTTCCATATACATGAGTCAATGTTATAATGAGATCCAGGGTCAAATTAAACACTCATCTGCTGAATTTTATTTACAGAACCAGAGACAGAACATAGTTATTTGCATTCCTCATTCTATTTGACCTAGTTTCCTATAATCAATTAAACACTGTGTGTTATACATACAGTTGGTACGATACACATTTGATATTATGAGAAAAATATACACAGGTGTTATAAAATGCATTTGAAATTTTTACTCAGAACTATAAACTATTTTTACTCAGGCGTTACTCAGAACCAAGTATAAGAATACAAGAAAAATTTTGAGACAATTCGATCTACCTACAATTATTTTTTTCAGATTCCCTTGACTTCCCTTGAATCAGATTTAGTATTGGAAACTGAAAAAAAATTTTTTTGGATTTTTTCGATATTTTTCCTGTAATTCTATGCTTGATTCTGAGTAACCTCTTTAAACAAACGCACTTTTTTAACACAACACACACAACACCTATAAATTGCAAGCAATAGAGTTGTACAGAATGACGAAACATGCTACGTATTTTAAAGCCACGCAACTATGGATGGATGGCCCATAGGAAATTTCATTTAATCTATCCAGATTTTTACATGAAGTGTTTTAAAAAAAACTATCTATATGTATACCAAAAGAAACATATATTTGTATACATGTATAAAGAAATGTTACTTACAATTTTGTTGGCAAATATGAGGGTGAGTCATCCTTTACTTTGATGATATCATTGCATTTATTGACAGTGTCAAACAGGAGGAAAGTGTCACCAACAGAAAATAAGGTGGCAAGACAACGTGCCAACAGCCGCCGTGAAGGTGCTCCCAGAGATTCCCGAAGCAAATTGACCAGCTGAGCGACCAACTTTTGCTGGCAATTCTTTATGTCAGACTGAAAATTGACAAAATAAATAGTTAAGATTGCAATATGAGAATGTTAGTACCTTGCATGTTCTTCATTTTCACTTTTCTTACTTTCTGTGCTGCAACTAAAACTTTGTCCAGAAAACGGAGCCACTCGAATATGAAATGTGGTTTCTTGTCATCCGGCAACTGTTGCAATGCAGTCTCATTCAATGTAAGTGTGTGAGATACCTCCATGTTTCTGAAACAAGTTATATTTTATGTAATCACTCGAAAAAAAAAATAAGAAGGTGAAGAAATAGACATTAATCGGCGTAATTGTGAACCACTGTTGCTTGGTTCACGTTGCCAATAACAGTCTCACGATAAATAATAAATTTACCTTAATGTAAATTTACTCTGTACATTACTAACACTAGTCGTAAGTCCTAGAATAAGTTACTAACACGAATTGATCCCTCTGTTGGTCAAATAAATAAATTTTATTATTATTATTTTGAAACAAGAATTTGGGCTACTCTGACCACTTCGCGCTAGGCGAAGTGGCAGGAGCTACTCCAGCAGAAGCACAGTCGGCTGGAGGTAATTATTATTATAAACCCAGGCGCAAAGGGGACTCAATATCTCCAAAAGTTTTCACTACCTATGCTTGAAGAAACTTTGTATCCACTGAAATGGGATCACCAAGGACTAAATATAAATAGAAATACCTAAAAAATATAAGATTCGCAAAAAACATCATAATCTATGCCAGAAGTGCCAAAAAACTGTAAAGAATGCTTTAATTTATCTACAAACAAAATCAAAACATTGGAGCTAATAATGAACAGACTTAAATTAAGGAAAATCCCAAAAACAATAAAGAACCCATAAAATTGGAAGACATAGAAATTGATATCCACACTTAACACATATCAAACATAAAACAGACATGAAAGTCTGGAAAAAAAATTCTTCCTTTACATATGGCTCTGAAACATGGGCTTTAACTAAAACAGTCTCAACAAAACTACAAACATGTCAGCATAGTATGGAAAACAGCATGTCAGGTGCAAGTAAATAAAAGTAAATTTGACAAAATAGAGATATCACAAAGCTAAGGCTAAAAAAGGTTTTAGTGTCACAACAAGAATTTAAAAAAAGATGAGCCAATGGGCCAATCATGTGATAAGTGGACCAAAAGAATGGAGTAAAACTGTCACAACATAGTACAGTAACGAAGAAAAAACGTAAAGAAGACTTTACAAAAGATGGAATGAAGTTATAATAAAGATAGAGCATCCAAGTTTTAGACAAGACAAGCTCAAAACCCAAAATGAATGGAAAAAGTGGAGGTTTCTGAATGGCAAACTATTTCTTATTCTCAGAATATAAAGAACCAAACACTTTGTATTTTCTAAATAAGGGAAGAGACCCACAACACAGGGAATCCTAGTGTGGGGACCAGGGCAGGCGCGGTCCGGGGGTCATGACCCCCCCCCCCCCCCCCAAATCATGGATGTCAAATTGCCAAACCTTCTTAAAATAGAAAATTCACGAATATTTAATTAATAATGAATGCGCCTTTTTGTACAAACAGGGCCGTAGGTTCTTCTGTTTTGTGAACGATATTACTGGATACATATGCGCAAGAGAAGTTGCTCGCGCTTTCATACATCATCATCATCATCAGCCGAAAGACGTCCACTGCTGGACAAAGGCCTCCTCCAAGGATTTCTACATGGACCAGTCCTGCGTTGCCCGCATCCAGCCATCCATCTTCAGTCCATCGCCCTTTGGGTGACCTTCAGCCTTCTTATGAGGCCCATAGTAAGCAACCATGTCTCGGGTTCTTATACAAGGAAGATTAATTGTACTGCCTCATAAATTACTTTACCAGAGGGACATTTAACAGAGAGTGTAAAATTGAAAAACTTATGAAAAATGCAGGTAAACTGATATTTTATTTTGATAAATTACAATTCGCTCGCATCTTTTCATAAATGGGACAGTGGCATCTGATCCCTTGTAAATTACTGAAATACAAAGGAGGGTGTCAAATTAAACTAAAAATGCAGGGAAACTGAAGTGTTTAATTTACTAAAGTAACAATTTTCGCACTCGCCACGCTCGCGCTTTTTTTACAAATAGGCCTGTGGATTCTGCTAGTACCTCGTTAATTATAATAATGGAAGAACATGCAGAGGGCGTGAAATTTACATGAAATTTCTAAAAAATTTAGGTAATCTGAAATTCTTTAATTGATAAATTTTAAATGGTGCAAAGGTGCAGCGAGGGTGCACTTCTTATAATAATATGAGGGCTATTTATGCGGTGTGAAAAGCTCATTTGTTTCCATACAAACAAAATAAATTTTCTATGTTACGTAGCACTAAAAATGCCTAGAAAAAATCCATAGCTACACCAATAGTTACCACAAAGAATAGACAATTCCCATTTGTTTTATAATTTTGTATATTAATTTTCTTAAAAATTTTGTGTAAGAAACCCTAATTTTCTCAACTTATTTTAGTATTAATGTGACCCTACTATTATTATTAATATGAGTTATGTGTTTTCTTCTTTCTTGATATTCATGAGTATTTGGTATTACACATTAGAAGTCGTTCCAAAACCAAGGTAGAGTGAGGTAGAATTTAACTTGGAAAAATAAAAGAGACGTAGCTATTTTGAGAAAGAGAAAAATATAGTTTTGGAATGTATGCTAATGACGCCAGAGTGAAAGGGTAACAAACGTCATCGAAAATAATTCAGGAAGGTTTCTAGCTTTTTTCAGTTGTGTTCTGTCTTAATTATGGTTTAATACCTTAGCAGATACAAGCAATAGTATTTCAGAACAATTCCGAAGATAAAATGTTGTGAGAGTGAAAATCACATTCGCGAAACCGTTCCAAAATCCCAACGGAGAACTGTCAGCCGATCTTTCGGTTACCCACGGTTTCACTTGGCTCATTTTTGGAATGATTTAGGGTAAAATTCACATCACCCCAAGTGAAATCTTTGGTATTGGAATGCAACCTTAAGATTAATAAGACATTTACAGCTGTCCTGGTATCAAAGTTCGATAATACTTCTCTCAGATGTGTTCTGAAACAAAACCTAAATATTCAGTGAATAAATATTCCAATGAGGTTTACGTATAAGCTTTTCTAGCTATAATTACTCTTTCAGATGTGTATGTATATGAATGAAATCTAAACAACCAGTGACTGAATCCTCCAGATGCTCAATTATCAAGGTTAAACTTAGGTTAAACAGTAGGAAACAATGCATCATGCAGATGAGCTACATCCATTTGTGTGTAATTAGTACAGTCCCGTACACTTAAAAGCTACTTGCACTACTTGGCTGTGTACTTTTAGTAGCACGAGACTGTACAATTACAGTCAAAATAAAAATAGAACTTCATCAAATGACTATGGGAAAACCTTTAACTGTTCTGACAGATTATGTTGCTAAATGCTCTGGTCTTCGTAAACAAATTACTGTGGTCGTCTCTCTACTCACCAATATTTCTCCGTAAGGAAGGAAAAGCCGAAACCGAAATCCTTTATACAGACTGATGCTGAATTGGTTCGGATTTCTCGTGTTCTCTACATGAGAACAATCATCATCACAAGCACAACAATACGATACGTACGACAATACAACAGCAAAAAACAGCGCAGTCTGTGCTGTGACATGGCTGTGACTAACTAAAGCCGAAAAAAAAAGAGACAGTTATGTTCCTTGATGTACAGGGACTTGAATTATCGGGTCGTGCAAAAAGCGGTTGTGCATTATCGGCTCGGACTTATAAAGGCGGAAATATACTAATGGGTAGTTTACACGAATTAAGTAGCGAAGTAATTAATTAATTTTAACTACATTTTAAGTAAACTGTGTGTAAAGTGTAAACAGTCACTTATCAGCTATTAAATCATAAGTAGTAAGTTAACGTAGAGAGTAGTATATTCCTTGAAGTTAACGATTTAGTAGGCAAGTGGACAAGTTACTGAGTGGGGGAAGTGTGCTTTCACTTAGAATCCTCATGCTCGAATTTCGAAGTAGTTCCTTGGTTCCAGAGATGAGGCTGCCAGCGAAACATTCCGCTAGCAGCCTCAGTGAAAAACTCGATTTTCTCTGAAACTACGATAGCACATTTTTTTCCTTTGGGCACTATTAGACAATAAATATTGGCATAATCAGAATATCAAAATTCGAGCATGAGGATTCCAAGTGAACGCACACTTCCCCCACTCAGTACCTATAGAATAGAATCGAATCTATTTTTCGAATAAGTTGCCGCGTCCCCCGCACCGTGCGCATTCCCCGGTGGACGTGGCCTGCTACTAAATGGCAAGCAAGTGTAGACTTACTACGTGAAAACGCTACACACAAGTTAATATTTAGTTACTACTTATCTATTTACTACTTATTACGTGTAAACGCTCGACCACTTAAAATGAAGTTACTTTTAAGTTAAAATTTACTTAATTACTTCGCTACTTAATACGTGTCAACTACCCATAATGAAACGCCACCCGACGACGACGTGACGACACCCGACCTGACAACACGGTCGCACGCATCAAATTCTATATTATGTAGAAAGAAATGTGTCGTTGATAGACAGGGGAGCCACAGGAACTATTTAACGACTATGTAACGGCATAGGAACTATTTGTTGAAACGCTCTATAATCGTCTACATTTAAGAAGTAGCTCCAGGTGAATGTTTTCTGCGTCACTAAAACCTAGTTTAACAATAAAAGCATTAAATGCGTTAAATACAGAGATATCAAAACCTCAGTTTATATGGAGATATTGAGTAGGGTGTGTTATGTTTCTCTTTTTGTTGGACAACTCACTTTTTAGCAGATCATAAAAAAAGAAGTAGATTTGATTGAAAGTGTTTAATATAACTAACTAATACCTATGTAACAATTAATTTATGCATTTAACAGGTTTTGGCAGCATGACCACGATATTAGTTACGACTATAGAATGCCGCCGGTCGCTTATGCCACAAACACAGCAGCATAATAGTCTTAAGAAAAAAGTATTGCTTGTATACCTTTCTCACCTTATACCTCGCCCCATGTAATAATTATGAAATTCTGAAAAACATTTCATTAAAATGTAAAAATTCCGGAGTCTGAGAGGCATGTCCATATTAATATCTACGTTTGTGGTCATTGACCCTGAATCAGTCTACCTACTCTGATCAATATATGGCAAAAATTAGTACTGAAATAGTGCCTCCCACGTGCAAAATTTCAGAATGAATGCTTCAGTAACACCCAAGATATAACGGAAGGTTTTGAGGATGCTAAATGAATGCGTTATTTTGGCAGCCTCATCACATCATGGTTCCAGCAAAACTACGGCGAATTTCGAGATACAAAACAATCCAGAACTCCAGAGCTTCTTATATAGTCAGGATCTCAAGTTTAAAATCTACATAGATTTGCGTTTTGTTATTGCATCAGCAACATCATTTTTAGCTTCTCTACAAGAACAATATAGCCCAGTCATCGAGGAGTTTCTTTGTATGGAGACCCCAACATTAATTTCTCTATCAATGAAACTTTGCACGATTGTGAAGGATAGTGTATAGATGGAAGATGACAAAGAAGCCAAAAGATTTTGTGGCTGGAAGTATGTGTTTTATACCTAAACATGAAAATTGCATTTAAAATTCGGTGGATAATTGCTCGATCGAATATTTCTGTACTATTCGTTAGTAGCAACTTAATGGCACGCGTATATAGCTGTATCCAATATTTTTTCGAATTTTGTGACGCTTAAGTTAAGCAAAACAGGATTTTTCGATTTTACTTCCGATGAATAATTTCTCGATTAAGTTTTATTTTTCAGTATAGTTTTATATCTTGCTGGACATCTTTTTGTATAAGTATCCAAAAGATTTTCCTTTAAGATCATAGCATAATAGTTTTTATGCTATAACTAATTATGTAAAATTTCTCAGTCCATTTTTATTTATTTATATGGTACATAATAATAAATATAAACAGTATTTCAGATTATCCAATAAAATTTCGATACATTAAACTTATATGTATGAAGCGTCACACACGTACGTAAGGTCACGCGACCCGTTTGCCGGCCACTACCAATTTCCGGCCTTTTCGCACTTTATTTTGAATAATAGTAATAGTTCTAAAAAAATATGTTCGGATTCGTTTGATCTGCATAAAATTACGCGTAAGTAGGTATTCCACAGATAGTAAAAAAAAACTCACTAAAAGACTGTTAAATATAGATAACAAAAACATCAACATCAAATAACTTGTTAGGTACCTATAAATAATGTAAAAAAATATTATACGTATGGCGGCGTTCAGCGCCACAGTGCGAAAGCTAAAATACAATAAAATAATATAAAAAACAAAAATAAATCATTTTAATCAGAGATGTTGCTAATATCCGCATCCGCATCCGTAAATATGGAGCTTTCGCATAAATTTTGACATCCGTATCTACCTATATCATCCGCAATATTCAATGCGGATTTTCATGCGGATGCGAATCTAGGACAGCATAGCTAATTATTGTAATATTTTATTTCAGGAATATAATTTTGTAAATTATTAATTGTAATTATTAATATAAATAATTAGGTAATAATAATTGTATAATTAATAACAAAAGCTCTATAAAAAGTTTTTTTTATTCATACAATTTTATAAACCAGTAATATTTTCAAGTAAGTAGCAAAGTACATTATTATACTAAAAGGCAGCAAAGTTACTTTTAATCAAATAAAATGGTTTTTAACTTTCAATACTTTAATAATTTGATAAAAAAACAAGGAGTAGTATTTTATTATTTAGGGTTCCATATCCAAAGATCAACGGGACCCTATTAATAAGCCTTCGCTGTCTGTCCGTCTGTCCGTCTTTCTCTCAGCGGGCTGTATCTCATGAACCGTAAGAGGTAGATAGCTGTAATTTTCACAGTGTGTATTTCTGTTGCCACTATAACAACAAAGGCTGGCAACGCACTTGTAACTCCTCTGAGGTTGCGGGTGTCTATGGGCGGCGGTAATCACTTACCATCAGGTGATCCATCTGCTCGTTTGTCAACTATGCCATAAAAAAAATTAAAAAACTTAAAAATTAAAGGGGCTGGTGGGGTGACACCAGAAACGTATTTTTGGTGGAATTCCAAATATTGTACGATGGTACGGAACCCATCATGCGCGAGTCCGACTCGCACTTAGCTGGTTTTCATTTATTTATGCCCATACAAACCCATAAAAAGGACTATGCAAAAATTATATTATACAGGGTGACTGGTAAATCAACGGACGCATTTAAGCAGGTGAATAAGAAGCTGATACACATTCCAAATTTGTAAAAAAAATATTACCTTAATTTTCATCATTAAAAAAATAATTTTAAAGTTCACCTCTACATTTTACTAAATACTAAGTCACATGTACGCGGCCTCGGGCAACGACCCCGAGTGGCGGCGCGGACTCGCCACTGCGCGACTCGCCACTACGCAATACTGCGCATGCGCGTGAGCGACTGCTCCCGCGTCTCTGTCCTGCGCCGCGCCGCGCCGACCCTAGTCAGTCGCCCGCGGGCCGTCGCAGGGGTGGCGTGCGTTACGCGGGCCTCCCGCTCGTTGCCAACATTCTGGTTTTACTTATGTCGCTGTCACGTGGATTGCAGTGCCTTGATAGTGTTAATGGCTTATCAGTACTTTAACGTAGATACTGGAATATGATGTGGTGTTATGTGATGTCAGCTAGTGTTGTTAGACGCGAATTATGTCATATTGCGATGTATTACGAATTACACAAGTTGCCGTCATAGGGATTTTTTAGGAGACTAAGAGCGTTTGGCCTTCCTCCAGTTCATAACCCTGATCAGGGACGATGAAGGAATCCTTCGCTATGCAGTGAAGCAATGATACAAAGCAATTTACTTCGATTACCACCCACGTACGCGGAATGAAGGAAGGCATTTCCAGGTATCCCAGTGGTTGGGGTAACGTAACCTACATGAAGACGGACTCCATCCTTTCATTATCAGTGTGTTATCAGCCTGTCCAAGAGATAGGCCTTAGCAACCACGAGCAGCACGGTGCACGCTGTGGGAAAGTGGTAAGTACCTAGGCATAGAGTTATAAAACACAAGAATAGTTGCGTTTTTAAAAAAAATATGTAACTTGTGTTTTTTGAATGTATGATTTTTTTGTTTTATACGGTTGAAAAGTATGTAAATTATCCTATCATCTCCTTAAATACGTCCGTCGTTCAACCAGTCACCCTGTATAAAATTACCCTATCCGCACCCACCAACAGAAGTGGCATTAGTTTCAAAATTATTGTGGTGTAATAATAATAACCATTTTCAATCCAAAAACGATAGGGATTTATTAAAATATACGAGAATAGTTATTTGTTCAACAAATGAGCAAAGTTATTTTTTGCTTCGAGTGCTAGCTTTAAATCACGAGCTAGCGAGGTAATCTAGAATTGAATCACGAGCGTAGCAAGTGATTCTTATATAGATACGCGTGGAAGTGTGTGGTACCCCGCGGTTTTTGTATACAAATCAACATTTTACAGTACAAAGTTTAAATCTGCTCCACCGCAATTCGTCGCGGTGAGCGGAGCAGTGTGTTTTCCGCCTTAGATTTGTGGCGACATCTATCGCACCGCCACAAACTTAACCTAGATCGCGCTATTGAAAGTTTCTTCAGATTAACTGTACAACTTCCAACCATCATTGGTTGGACCACGGCCGGTCCCCAGGCATACCACCTCGCCTGGCGGAGGTACCTCCCTTTTCCTCCGAAGAGTAGTAACACACAGTTGCTACAGTGGTGACCCCAGACGCTGAACATCCTGGCGCAACCTTAGACATCACACTCCTCAACAACCCTCCAGTTGGTAATGCAAGCCGCAGCAGCACAGCAGTCCAGTACATCGAAGTTTACCAGGACCAACGAAAGCCGTCAATTGAGCTTCCTGGCCCTGATACTTCACTCTGAAGCCCATCAGGTTCGCAAACCCGTTGACGCCGCATCGTACACCATGGAACCAGCGAGCTTCACTTTTCAGGCAGCAAGCTGTCGGCAGCCCACGCTGTATAGAGCACGCGCTCCACGACGCCTGCTTCCCCTGCACCGCACACCTGAACCTCCTCGTCCTGACTCAGCTTTGGACTTGAGTTGAGCACTTCGGCCTGGCGTTCTCTACTTACCGCAGACGCCGCATCGCGACGCGCGTCGTTGCCCCGCCGTATGCACCGGCAACACTGGACCGTCAACTCAAAACGGATTGACCTCCGGTGTCGGTGGGGGAGACGCCGGGATATACGACTGGGGACGGCCGGTCCCCAGGCATACCACCTCGCCTGGCGAAGGTACCTCACTTCCCGCTGAAGAGCTGTCGCCACAGTTCCTATAGATTATTTTAATTTTTATGCACCTCTGCACTAAAAACGTCACTTCTAGGACACTCAATTTCTAGGGTTGCCTAGTCGACAAGGATAGTTTCGCCATGTTCGTCTTTCTGTCTGTCTATCTGTTTGTCCACGGCTTAGCTCAGAGACTATTAGTACTAGAGAGCAGTAATTTGGCACGGATATGTATATTATATATCACGCCAACAAAGTCGTAAAATAAAATCTTTCAGGGTACCTCCCCTACACGTGAAGTGGGGATGAATTTTTTTTTCTCGACTATCTCATGGTATGGGGAGTTTGTTTGTTTGTAATCTCTTTATTGTACAGTCAACCGCAAAACTATGGTCAGTTAAAAGAAAACTAGTTGCTTGCACATCGCTCGCTGCAGATATACCCACACACTGACATAAAATGACGCAGCTTATTGATATGATAGATAACTATACAAACCGAGTAATATCTACAATTTCACAACAACCGGCGTAAGCTACATAGCTCCAACGGTTAAAACAGCAGAGATTAGAAAGTCGATGGTTCGAATCTACGAGGTTCAGAACTAAATAGGAATTAGTTTTTTTGTTTTTGATTTTATAGAAACCATTTCTATTTTATACCAGCAACAATTTGCAAGTGATCTTGACTGCAGTGAAGTTAGTTTCGGAATGATTTTGCAATTTGTTGTTGTTAGTTCGCTATTTTCGAGGGTGCTGGCTGCTGCCGGTGTGTTTTTAATAGTCAGCTGTTCCTGTCTTTTACATTTTGATTTAATATTACTGCGTTTTATTTTTTAAATGAGTAATAATATAAGTTTGGAGTAGAAGCATCGTATTGTTACATTGCGCAAAATAGGATATAATATATCAAAAATTATTAATGCCACTAATCTAAGCGTGAGTGTGAGTATTTTAATTACTATTTTGTATAGCTACCTACTTATTTTAATGTTTTGTGTACTCATTTAACATATTTTTATTTATACCAATACCAGTTTTAATCAGGTATTTATTGTTTTAGTGGAGGACTGTGAAACGTTGGATAACACGTTACAAACAGGAGGGTAACGTTATAACTCGACGGTCTAATGTCTAATTAATGAGATCCAAGAGAGAGAGATGATTGAAACTTGTGAAGAAAATGGTTTCTTACGAATTAACGACCTTGCCGTAAGACTCGATACCTCGGAGGATACCGATGGGGAGCCCTACATAAGCAAGTAATACAGAGAAACACAGCTTAATCGATGAGCACAAACGGAATAGGCTAAAATGTCCAGAGAATATTTATCGCACTGTCAACAAGTGAGGGAAAAATTAAGATATTTGTTCCAGTATCGTCAGTTCTATTATAAACGCCGCGGCGTTTATTATCTGTTATAGAAAATAATGGTGGTTATACAAAATATTAGTTTTCTATATAATATATTTTTGGTAAATTTTAAACTATTTTCTGTCATCTTTCAATAGAATTATTGTTCAGCTCATACCTACATGTTATCGGAAAATTTACTTTAATAGTAGTTTTTTGTTTTAAAATTTAAAAGTGTTGTCAATACTAAGCATGTTAAATTTTGGTGTTCTTAAGGTCTAGCTTCAATACTCTTTTCATCACGAAAACGAATAATTAAGCTTAACCTTAAGACATTAATTGTAGTATTTAGTAAGTAATTGTATGATTATGATTCTAAAATACTTAATGTTATCTTAAAAAACTTTAAATCAGGATAATAAATTAATATTTGTTCAGTTTTGTTTTAATTTCGTTTGTTATATTATACCGGGTGTATATGCAAAGGCGAGAAACATTTAAGGGTATGATTGTATAACTGATGTATAAATATTTTACAATAATAAAAAAAATCTGTAAGATACCAGTAACACACAATCACACGATTTTCTTTTCCTTAAACGTACAAAACTCATACACAATTTACTGGTCAGTGAACTTTGATAGCGTTAGTACCTACTTATGTAGTCTAGTGAGCAGAGGTTTGGCAACAGCGCAGCGGCGGGCGGCACGAAACAGGCAACAGCGCGATCGGCTCGCTACTCTGATGTTTACGTGAAATGAAAACGCATTTTTAGCGTATTTAAAAATCCGAAATTTACACTTATTGTAAATTACAAAATGATTTTACAAAGTAATCGTAGTAGGTACACAAGAAGTGTTCAAAGTGGCCGCCGTTTTGGTACAAGACACGCTGACATACCTACCTACTTCTCCAAGCCGTGATAGGATTCAAATCTTCTTGTTTTTAACTCGCGGAAAGCACTTTTAATAACTAAGTATTTTTAACTCGCACACAGTTCACACTTCCTCTTGGATAGAGTACACAAACTTCCACAAATACAACGGCTAACGCGCTCCAGCCTCCCCGACCTTGAGCATGTAAAGGGGTTTTAAACTGCGGGGTTAGAAAAATAACTGCTTGACACGTTTCAGTCAGGAAATCATTTCATCCACCAGCATCCACGTTGTACGCGTCCGTGAAACATTTTGGTTACTTGTTAAGTACAAATGATACCATATCAAAGTGTTTGATATTTGCAAAAAAAACAGCCACGTCGACGTTGTGGCGTATTTTCAGCCATGATTTAGGTATCTAATCGAGCGATCGATCGCGGCGACGTACATCCGCTCGATAAACAAATTAGCAACTGTCTTCGACCTGCGCACCGACTCGAGCGCGAGGGGGTGTACGTCGACTGCTTGCGAGGGGGTGGGGTAGGAGACGCGCGCATGCGCGGCAGTGACGTGGCACAGCTAAAGAACCAATAGCGCGACGGTGCGACGGCGCGACCACGCGATGACGGCCTTGACCTTGCGATTGAATTTTGGCCTTGAATTTTTCCATTCCTGCGTAAGTACTATCCAGCGACCTACGCGAGCCGGGGGCGCACGGGGTGAATGAACTAGCTGATAAGAATGCGTGGCTAGAACTTAGAAAAATAATGGATATTTTGGTAAAAAAATAAGGTATGTTTTTTTTTGGTGGAATGCTACCAGAATCGTTTATACTTTCACCTCCTTAAAGGTTTCTTGGTTATGCATATACACCCTGTATATAACTTAATTTATATATAATATAAATTATTATATCAGTGTTAAAATGATAAATGATATTTGCTAGTTAGTTTAGTTAGTTTTGTAGTTTGATATTTGTTGTTTTACAAAAAAAAAAACGTTAAAAATTCCGACACTAAGAGAATTCGAACCTAGCATCGCTGACGCGAAAGCAGAAACCGTAACCACAAGGCTACAATCGCAGCTAACCTCTAAGATGAAATACTGCTACGGTTGGCTACGTTAGTGCCACATAAAGTTATATGTTTCGAAGACAGTGGCGCTAGTGGTCAAGGAAATTTTATGTTGTCGGAGGGATTTTATGTTGTATCGCCAATCCAACCAGACAGTATTTGTTCACTTCAAAACAGTTCTCTTTGTATTACATAGAGGTCGCAAAGCAAGTGTTATATTCGACTTTGAGTTTAAACTCATTGATTGAAGGTAGAATTTTCCTAAACTGATAAGCATCCTTGTATGTGTGAGTAAATAAGACTAAATATGTGTAAGCGATTATAAGCCTTCTTGGCTGACCTCATTAATACAGGCGAGTGTACATAACATTAATTAGTTAGGGAGTCGTTGGGTAGGTTTTTTAAAATATAGTAGGTTTGCGAAAAGCATTTTTCAATTTAGGGATCCGTTTTCGAAATATTAAGCTTTAATATGCATTTTTTTTGTTAAAGTCATGTCCCTCATCTTTCTTCCAGCTAAACGGTTGTTACTAGAAATGAAAAAAAAAACACGCAGTTGTTTCTAGAAATGTTAAAAAATTCACGGCATAACGAAGTTAAAAGGAAAACTATCACAGCTAAGAGCGCTTTTATTGTCATGCGGATTTCTGCCCGCATGCGTGCGGCGTTTCCAAAGCGACCCGCGTGCGTGTTCCACGGATGACAATAAAAAGACCCTAAAAACATGTAATGAAACGATAGGTTGCGGGCGGCACGCATGCGGGCACGACACACATGCGGCCAGAAATCCACATGACAATAAAAGCGCCTATTGGCGACGGACTCCACATAGATTTAACAGTAATATACTTACCTATAAGTAGAACATAAGTAGCTATAACCATTATGTAAACGCAAAGCTGCGACGAAAGCGTCTCGGCCCGCTGCACTCAGTCTGAGCTAAACCAACAACGGCTACGCACCAGATATTACTTATGGGTCCTGTCTTGTATAATGTTCTTCAGTTACTACAAAGGAAAATTTGTTATGTTCTTTGCTACTCAAAAGTGCGACTTTGTGAGTTTTTCTTCCTATAATTGAACTTGAACTGAAGAACGTTACACATGACAGGAGCTTTGATTTAAGGAAAGAAAGAATATATGAATTTTTTGCAGGGCTGCATAAACAATATGAACATTAGAATATTAGTCAGTCCATGTTGTATGAATGGTGCAAATTGTTTATAGAAGGTCGCGAAGTGTTGATAATGATACGCTCGCTCGTCGGCCAAGAACTTCAGTCAATGAAGACAAGTTGAAGCCAAATTGAAGAATAAAACTGTTAAAGAAATACCAGAAAGAAAAGCAGAAAAGCCGTTGGTAGCGGCTTCAGTCGTTAAGCATATGGCTTAAAAGCAGCTGCAGTAACTTCTGATACTGGGGTCGGCTACTAGTCCTACAACTCCACCAATCTGGACTTGCCTACCTCCATTTGGAGTATGACTTAATCTTCCCGAGATATGGGAAGAGATCCATGCCCCTGCAGTGGGGATGATATGAGTTGTACACACGTACACACAAGCAAATCAGAACCAAGCACATGCTCACAGACACATACATTGAGCCATCGTATACACTTCTTGTGAAATGTTACTTCTGTGCTTCAATGTGTAACTGGCGCATACCCATGCACCCACAGAAAGCCAATCAATCAATCGCAGATAACTGACTGACCTAAGATGCTGTTTTACGTCAAAGATCGAGCAAAGACGAACTATAGACGTATTTCACTTCAGATCTTTATATACAAGCTGTTTTCGAGAGTCATTACGAATCGTCACGCACGCAGGTTTGACGACTTCTAGCTTTCTGAACACGCTTGATTTCGAAAAGTTATCCGTACCATAGAACACATACATATGCTGCGGTGCGGAAGACAAAACAGGAAATCGTAGAATATAATCAGCCATTATATTCAGCGTTTGTGGACTATGAGAAAACTTTTGATTGGATCGAGTCCTGGCTAAAGCGCTTGAACGGGAACGCCGCAATGTTAGTCCGTCTTCAAAACAAAAATTTTAAATCTGTCCCGCTGCAGAAAAGGGTGAAGCAGGGAGACGTTATATCTAACAGCCTGTTCACTGTTGTTATGGAAGAAGTCCTCTTACTCTCCAAGCTATCCGTCTTTGGAATTCCCTTCCCGTCTCCATCAGACAAGCTCCATCCATTCAGTCGTCGTGCAAATTAAAGAACATCTCCTTGCGCTGTCATAATATCCCTTACATTACTAGTTCATTGTTTCTTAGATTCATTGTTACTTTGATTTTTATATATAATGTATATGTATGTATTTATAAAAGGTGCTACTTTATTAGTGCCCGATATTTTAGTCAGTGCTCCTACTCTTGATTCTGATCAACTTTCCCCAAGGAACCCATAGTCAAGTCGCAAAAAAATTTTTGCGCTCTTCATACTAATTTGGCCGCTCGGGTGATCAATTTGTATGAAGGGTCCAAAATTTTTTTTTCGATTTGACTATGGGTTTCTTGGGGAAAGTTGATCAGAATCAGGAGTAGAAGCACTGAATAAAATATCGGGCACTAATAAAGTAGCACCTTATATAAATATTTATGTGTATATTTATTTATTAATTATGTGTATATTTATTTATTTATTATTGTATTACTACTTAGTTTTGTATATTATTATTAAATTGCTAATATTGTTTAAATATAAGTTTTAATTAAATTAGGTTTATATTGTCTTGAACATAAATTATAAATATTTCATTTTTCAATGTTACTCGCGTTGTGCCTCGGCTTCTTGCCTTTTTCCCGGACTACGGGTTGTCTGGAAGAAATCGCTTTTAGCGATAAGACCGCCCAGATTGTCGATTTCTTTCTTTTTATTGTGTTATTATATGTTTGTATGTTTCTTGTATGACAATAAAGAGTATTTGATTTGATTTGATTTGAAGTCCTGCCTGTGATTGAAAGAGCTCGGTACCAACATTAACAGTGAGTACATCGCCCACATTTGATCGTTGAAGATAATTACTATGATTTTGCCTGAGACTTTGGAAGTCTTAGGACGAAAACACAACAGAGCGGCGCGGCGCCGCAACGCTGAAATCGGCGGCACGCGTTGCGCCGCACCGCCGAACGCAGCGTTGCGCGGCACGCGCGCCGCGCCGCTCGTATCCGCGGCGCGCACCGCTCCTAGCCGCGGCGCGCAACGCTCGTACCCGCGGCGCGCAACGCTCGTAGCCGCGGCATGCGCCGCTCATATCCGCGGCGCGCACCGCTTGTATCTGCGGCGCGGCGGCTCATTTGATGTCCACAGTTTCTGTAGGTCGGAAGCTTGTTTTTAGGGTTCCGTAGCCAAATGGCAAAAACGGAACCCTTATGGATTTGTCATGTCTGTCTGTCTGTCTATCCGTACGTATATCACAGCCACTTTTTTCCGAAACTATAAGAACTATACTGTTGAAACTTGGTAAGTAGATGTATTTTGTGAACCGCATTAAGATTTTCACACAAAAATAGAAAAAAAAACAATAATTTTTGGGGGTTCCCCATACTTAGAACATTAAGAACTTAGGACTCGCCCATGAAGGGTTCCGTAGCAGCAAGTAACATAATATAAAAGATCTTGTAGTTCGTTGTAGGTAAATTGCGGTTTACGATTTATGACGTATTAAAAAAAACTACTTACTAGATCTCGTTCAAACCAATTTTCGGTAGAAGTTTGCATGGTAATGTATATCATATGTATTTTTTTGTTTTATCATTCTCTTATTTTAGAAGTTACAGGGGGGACACACATTTTATCACTTTGGAAGTGTCTCACGCGCAAACTATTCGGTTTAGAAAAAAATGATGTTAGAAAAATTTTTTGAGTTTCAGTTCTAAGTATGGGGAACCCCCAAAATTCATTGATTTTTTTTCTATTTTTTATCTATTTCAATCGTTATAGTTTCGGAAAAAAGTGGCTGTGACATAGGGACGGACAGACAGACAGACAGACATGACGAATCCATAAGGGTTCCGTTTTTGCCATTTGGCTACGAAACCCTAAAAACAAGCGTGCGACCTACAGAAACTGTGGACATCATATCGAGGGTTCACGGGCGACTTGTATTAAGCGACATTTTTGGAAACACAGGTAACCTCTACTTTAAAAATTTATTTCTTACAAAATACCTCACAAAAAATAACTTCTGAATAATATTTAAAATATTAAAAATATCGAGAATCTATATAATACTAAGAAGTTAAGTTTTAATGATTATTTTTCTAAGAAATATTTTTTTAAATCAGTCTCCTGAACATTTCTAAAAATGTCGCTTAATACAAGTCGCCCGTGAACCCTCGATATGAGCCGCCGCGCCGCAGATACGAGCGGTGCGCGCCGCGGATATGAGCGGTGCGTGCCGCAGCTACGAGCATCACGCCGTGGAAACGAGCGGTGCGCGCCGCGGCTAGGAGCGGTGTGCGCCGCAGCTACGAGCGGCGCGGCACGCGCGCCGCGCAACGCTGCGTTCGGCGGTGCGGCGCAACGCGCGCCGCCGATTTCAGCGTCGCGGCGCCGCGCCGCTCTGTTGTGTTTTCGCCCTTAGGTACAGATATCAATGGACTCAATAGACCATCTCAACAACTCGGTCTTAAAATGAACATAAGACAAAAATGATGTCAAAATTCCATGTCCTGAAAACCCATGGCTCTGAAGTTTGGAGACTATACTCGAAGTTATTGACTAATATAGGGTGACTTTAAATTAGTTCTTGATACCAAAGGGTGTGCATGTGCTCATGATAACAAACAAATTTCTCTTAGGAACCCATAGTCAAATCGCAAAAAAATTTGACTCTTCATACTAATTTGGCCGGTAAGTTGGTCAATTTGTATGGAGTCCATATTTTTTTTACGATTGGACTATGGGTTCCTTAGGGAAAGTTCTTTGTTATCATTAGCACATGCACAGTCTTTTATATCAAGAACTAATTAAAGTCACCCTATATATGTACCTTGCACAAAAAGTCCAGCTAGGTACGTCTAACTTCAAGAAAGATACCTCTCAAGTGTCTCAAGACTAAAGTCTAATCAGTTTGTGTTGCTAGTAATAACCATATGGAACTAACAATAAGACATGTTCGCTTCGTATGAGCCTCATAAGAAGACTCAAGGTCACCCAAAGCGCTATGAAGTATGCTTGGAGTTTCCTTACGTGATCAAATCAGAACTGAGGAGGTGCGTAGTGAGAATATAAAGTAACGCACATATCTCACAGAATCGCTTAACGAAAGTGGCAATGGGCGGAGCACATAGCTCATAGAATTGGTGACGGTCGTGGGAAGCCATTAGAGACGGGCAACGCAAGACCAGTTTTGAAAACCCTACAGGGAAGCCTATCAATAACCTTGCAAAATTATTATTATTACGAAGCTTCATAATGCCTAATACCTAATAGTTTTAATTTCAAAGTTAAAAAATAGAATAAGGGACCTACATGCCTCAGTAAGCAAATCAGTAACGTTTTTTGATAATAATCAATGTCGTCCCCAGTGTTAGCGCAGATACTTTTTCTGTATGGGGATGGTTAGGCTATCCTCATGGACCTCCAATGTGTTATAACAAGTTAACAACTGCCTTTCAAAGCACAGAAACAGTCGAGATAAATGCCACTTACAGTCAAACCCATCTAGGTAATGATCGTACGTGTAATCAGTTAACCTACATGACCATGACCACTGCACAGTTAACAGCGTGTTTTGGCTGTAACGATGAGCATAATTATGATTTTACCTCGATAAGTGGGTATATTTTATGCTATATTTTCATAAGTTACAATAATACTTACAATTAATTGATGTAATTTTATTGCTCTTTTCTCTTTTTTTTTACTATGTTATGTTATTTTAATCAACTGTATTTGTTGCTTCCATATATGTTTGTATTTGCTGAATAAATATATTTCTTTTCTATTCTATATAAAGTACAAACTTTTTCGTTAGGTTATGCCTAATAACTTTTCTTCTGCACGAGATCCAGGTGAGCTATCATACAAAAAAAGTTTGTACTTTGTGTGACCTATCTTACGATATAGGCCACAATGCGTTACAAGTGTTACAACATATGGGCCAAAATCGCCCATTCTCCTTTCAAACATTTTCAGAACAAAATACAGTTTTCGACATTTTATAAAAAAGTTACTGAAAATGACAGTCTTCGGTCACGAGCATACCTACATAGCCTAATATCCGTACACTCAGACGGGGTAACAATAGTAAAATTTGATTTTTTACTTTATGGTACATAATACGCAAAAAATTCAATAGTACTAGTCAAGGAAAATTCTAAACTCTGTATCCTTTACAGTAAAAAGAATATCGGCACCCTTCCTTAGACTCCCCAAGCAGAGTATATAGATTTTTTTTCAAATGAATGTAGATGTATGTATCGCTTCATTGTTTGACCTTGAGCGGATGCGGTACGCGCCACGCGCATCGCGTCTACGTCCGCCGCCGCCCCGTAAGCCGTAAATGTGTAATAAACGTATTATCTAAAGAAATTCTAAAACTACTATTTGCCGAAATTTCATTGGATAGTTTTAAAAAACTGTTTACTTCTGTAAATTGTGATTTCTAAAGGAATAAAATTGGACTGAGAAATTATGAGCCGTGAGCATTTATACGGAAACTATAACATTATGTTCCTATAGGAAAATGTTTTGGATACTTACACATGGAAAAGTCTAATAAGGTATAAAACCATAGTAAAAAATAAAATTTAATCGAGAAATTATACCTTGGTAATTTTAGCAAAATAACGTATTTTGTTAAATATCGAAGTTAAAAAGTTCGAAAAAGTTTTGGACAGTTTTACATACATATAATAACAACCTAACACTAACATATCGCGTTGGAATAATGGATTGAGAAATTGTGCGGTACGAGTTATTAGCAATATTCATGTTTAGGTATAAAATACCTACTTCCAAAACTTAAATCTCCGGGATACCTTGTCACACCTCATCTATGGAACCTACTTAATCATACTGCAAAGTTTTACGGACAGAGGAGTTAATGCATACCTCAACCTCCTCGATGACTGGACTAATATTAGAAACTGTGGTAAGTAGAATGAATATGTTTTAATCTAGTGAAAACATAATTTTATACTGTTGTCCTACAAAAATATAAATTAAATACACCCTACTTTTAATATCTTCATACAAATTTAGGTATTGATATCTCTGTATCTAATGCATAGAATGCTTTGATTGTTTACGATAATTTAGTGACGGAGAAAACATTCACCTGGAGCTACTTCACTACGTTTGTGACGCCAAACTTGCGGAGATATTGAGGTGTATTGGTGGGCCAGACGGGGAAATGCCTCTAAAGATTCGATCGCTTAAAAAAACCGGCCAAGTGCGAGTCAGACTCACGCACAGAGGGTTCCGTATAAATTCATAATCACACATGTCTTGAACTCTATATTTTTTATATTTTAGTTGATTGAATGAAAGGTAATTTGCGGTTTACGATTTAAGACGTATTAAAAAAAAAATACTTACTAGATCTCGTTCAAACCAATTTTCGGTGAAAGTTTGCATGCTAATGTACATCATATATTTTTTCTAGTTTTATCATTCTCTTATTTTACGTCTTTAAAATTTTTAAAATTGTTTTGAACGAGATCTAGTAAGTACTTTTTTTTTTAATACGTCTTAAATCGTAAACCGCAAATTACCTTTCATTCAATCAACTAAAATATAAAAAATATAGAGTTCAAGACATGTGTGATTATGAATTTATACGGAACCCTCTGTGCGCGAGTCTGACTCGCACTTGGCCGGTTTTTTTAATACATAATATTTATAGTGTATTGTTCAATAAAGTGCCATTTAAGTGTCTAATAATGTATGTAGGATAATGAAATAAAAGTGTGTAGATGTAGACTGTGTTTCGAGTGCTCTCAAGACGTCCATGAAATCTTCATTAAAAGTGCTACATTTTGTTGAAGAATAGAAAAAATTAAATTAAAGAAATGGCTTTGGCCAATGATATTTTACTAAGGATATTGCACGCTAAAACAACGCGGCATCGTAGCGCGACACAAGACGCTATACGTAGCTATACATTAATAGTAAACATCGTAGAAACAAACGAAACACAGCCCATCTCTTTCTTACAAATGGAGCGCGTGAATTGCTATTTCATATTACGTCATCTCGCAAGCCGAACGCGTGACTCTTGAGAACATAAAAAGCATGGAGTAGCATTTGAATTACATTTTTTTTGTATTGGGCATCCTAAAGTAGTGTTTCAAACACTGCCATTCGTAATGTTTTATGAAATATTATACAATTGACTTAATTAGAATTCCAGATACATATAATGGGATTCTTAAATGACGGATATGAATATTTCAGGCTAAATTATTAATCGGGATAAATATGTCAAGTTGTCGACTTTTGTTGTACCGCTTAAAAAAAAAGGAAAAGTTTTTTACTCTGGCGACCATTGGGTATGAAAAAATTGTCAATTCAACGATCGACTTGTATGGAGCGTCATTTTTTACATTTATTATGTATGTTTAAGATGTTGTTACATTTGAACCGAACAATGGTGATTTTCAAATTTGCCATTAAAAATTCCCTTGTATACAGGTTGTTTAAAAAAGTGCGATTGAAATTTTAAGGTGTTACTCAGAATTAAGTATACAGAGTGTTAAAAAAGTGCGTTTGATTCTACAGGTTGTTAATGAAATGCGTTTGAAATTTTAAGGGGTTACTCAGAATCAGAATCAAGTATAAATAACAGTAAAATATTGTAACAATCCTATCCACAATTTCTTTTTCATTATTTTCATACAAAAGCTGAATAGAGACTCAAGGATTTGTATGAGAAACTGAGAAAATATTAATTGTAGATCGGATTTTTTTATACTTTTTCTGTATTCTACACTTTCTGAGTAATCCCTTAGAAATTTATGTTAAGGCTGATTTCGAAAAAAATACAATAACCTAACTATATATTAAAAAAGACTGCATTGGAAGCTGAAATTAATCAAACCGCTTAGGCTACAGAATCTGCCAAAGAAATATACATAAATACATCCACTTAAAAACATAACCTTCCTTCTGGCGCAGTCAGGTAAATAGACGATATCGACATAAAACATAGAACTAAATAATATCCAAACGACAGGATTACACGCCGAAACGATTTAGAAATGAGAAAGGGTTGAAATGTATACGTTAATTGTAAAATAAAACAACTGTCTTGAAATCTTCATTAGAAATTATTCTTATTATTATTTGTATTGATATGAATTACTTGAGCTGCAAAATTATCAAGAGTATTATTGGACAATTCTGATACAAGTAAAATTATGTATGATTACAACCTATTGACTGACTCGGTGGCTAAGTGGTTAGCGATCCTGACCTCTGATCCGAGAGTCGTCGGTTCAATCCCCACACTGACATTTTGAGTCACTGACAACAAAACATAGTTGTGAATGTGGCCGATTTGTTTCTCCGGAATGTCAACCATCAATGCCCAGTAGCGCGGGTGGCGCGGCCGGCCGAGGTGACGTCGCCGACGGTGCCGATGCCGCGAGCACTGCGAGTGCGGGCGGCTCGCCGGGTCCGGCTGCGACGTTCCCCCCTGCTCCTCATAAATATTGTAAAACATTTCTTTTTTCTGACGCTCTTGGCACTTGGCTTTATTGTAAGAGACACACTAATGTTATGTACTTGCGCCTTTATAAGATGATCATCTTCATTTTCTTCTCCGACCTGAATTAAAAATCAGCATCTATTTAAAAACATAATAACATTTATACGTACACCCGAAAAATATTATCTTCCGTTTCGGCAGTATGGCTTTTACACTTAAAACATTTAAACAAAAGCGACTCCACTCTTTTGTTTTATGACTATGTTCTTGTCGCGTACTGACGCATATCTCTTTCTGGCGCACGTGAATGAAAAGAATAGGAATACTCCCTAATAATTTACGATATTTATTGAAATTTCAGTGCTTTTCTACATTTTTTTACACATCTTCGCGTGTTATCTTTTATAAATAAAATCAACTTACCGGAAGTAGGTCCCACCATCTTTTTTTAGGGTCGTTCGAGTGTTATTTCGACACTTTTTCACGACACACTTCGGCATCCTTACTGCTTTGCGCTCAAAACACGACTAAGGTAAAAAGTGTGCGCACATCGTATTTGAGCACACTTCTGCTGTGCCATTTACAGCGCGCTGATGCAAAGTCCATGTATAGAATGTCGTTGGCTTTGGCCTTAATTCAATTTTTCTATGAAGGAAGACGAAGAAATACGGAAGATATGGCTTTTGGCCTTTAATTAAATACGACAGAAGATTTTCAACAGACTAGGCTGTATGGCTCTGATCTTTTGCCTTGCCCATCTCGGGGTAAAATAAAATAATAAAAATTGTCTATTGTCTATTGACTGGGACTTTTTAGCGGGAACTCGCGGCAAGAGTTTGTTATTTTTGTTTTATTATCCGAAAAAATAGATATCGTGGTTTTTAATGCATAATATTGATAGTGTTTTGTTCAATAAAGTGCTATTTAAGTGTCTAATATGTAGAATAATTAAATAAAAGTGTGTAGACTGTGTTTCGAGTGCTCTCAAGAAGTCCATGAAATCTTCATCAAAAATGCTATAATTTTGCTGAAGAATAGGAAATTCAAATACGAAAGAAATGGCTTTGGCCTTAATTGAATTTTTCTATAAAGACGAAGAAATACGGAAGAAATGGCTTTTGGCCATTAAATATGACAGAAGATTTACAACAGACTAGGCTTTATGGCTCTGATCCTTTGCCTTTCCCGTTTCGGGGTAAAGTAAAATAAAAAAATGTCTATAGACTGCAAGTAAAGAAAAAGAAAAGTAAAAAGAACGCTTGCTTGCTTTTGTGAATTTACCCATTTATCTATTTTTTTTGGGAAACGGAAATATTGAAAAGTTATGTTATGCTTTTTATCGGCTGGAAATGATAATAATAAGGGTATAGTGGACACAACTGTACCTTCAATCTTTGTGGATCCGATGAAGTAAGTTGTACGTGCATCTTGAATGAAAGTGCAAAGATTTTTCTACTCGACTTCTGCGACAAGCACCAACAATCAAATACAATGAATGCCAACATGAGCGCACCCCAGCAGAGTCCGGCGAGCTTACAAGCCGTTGTGGACAGGGAAAAAATATACACGTGGATTCTCGAGCTTTGTAACCCAGAGACGAGAGAAAATGCATTATTGGAACTCAGCAAAAAACGCGAGGTTGTACCTGACTTGGCACCTATGCTTTGGCACAGCTTCGGGACCATAGCAGCTCTCCTACAGGAGATTACCAACATCTATGTGGCCATGATACCTCCAACTCTCACAGCCCACCAAAGTAACCGAGTGTGTAATGCTCTGGCTCTGATGCAGTGTGTTGCATCTCATCCTGAAACAAGGTCTGCATTTCTTCAAGCACACGTTCCTTTATTTTTATACCCATTTCTACATACAGTCTCCAAAACTCGCCCTTTTGAGTACTTAAGACTAACCAGTCTAGGAGTGATTGGAGCTCTAGTTAAAACTGACGAACAAGAAGTAATAACATTTCTTTTGACTACTGAAATAATACCACTGTGCCTACGTATAATGGAGAATGGATCTGAGCTATCCAAGACTGTAGCTACATTTATTTTACAAAAAATTTTACTAGATGACAGTGGTTTGTGTTATATATGCCAAACATATGATAGATTCTCACATGTAGCTATGATTTTGGGAAAAATGGTATTGTCCCTGGCAAAGGACCCCTCAGCTAGACTTTTGAAACATGTGGTTAGGTGTTATCTGCGCTTATCAGATAACCCGAGGGCACGTGAGGCTCTGAGACAGTGTCTTCCAGACCAGTTACGAGATGCCACTTTCACAGCTTGCCTCCAAGAAGACAACTCAACTACACACTGGTTGGCACAGCTCATAAAGAATCTAGAAGCACAGCCACCACCAGCTAGTCCGGCTCAACAGAATATGTGAGGAAAAAATAGGAGGGAAGTGCCACAAAACAATTATTATATTGTGATCATTGTTACATGCATGCATTAATTCTACTAAAAGAAAATACACATGATATGTACAACATTTTATAACCTTCCGAAAGAAACCTTGAGCATTACTACAATAATTTTGTTTACGCTATAAAAGTATGTTTAAATTTTTCTATCTTTTGCTTCAGTTTAGTACTTCAAACATGACTCCCACTAAGAATGAAATTGAAAGTAACAATTTCCATATACCTATAAACATTTCTTAATTTTGTAGTACGCCAATTTCTACTTCTCTCATTAGTTAACCATGTTAAAATGCTATAACAAATCCATAATTAATAAATGCTCAAGCTGCAAAAGATAATGCAAAATGTATTTTGTTATATTAATGTTTTTTGTAATGCTACAATAGTTTTGTAATTTTTAATAATGGAACTTCAATTTATTTGTAACATTTATTAATTCATTATCTTGATGTTTTGTGAATTGTGTCCTGATTTTAATGTTATTTTGTTGAAAAAATTGAGCAGAAATAAAACTTATTACCTCTAATGATGATTATTAAAATTTTATTCTCCACATCATGAGACACCCAAATAATAACTACGAACTCGAGTATATGTATAACTGAGTGAAAGTAATGTTTGTGATCCAACCTCAATCCAGTCGACACAACAGATTCCTTCCATCCATTAGGAAAAGCTTTCTTAATATGTATAGTTTTCTTTTACTTCTTATCATATTATTATAAATTAGAAGTCGGGCCCTCTTATTGGATATTTTGATAAAGCCCATCGTCTTGCACATGGATATAAAGAACTTGATTGCAACGGCATTTCCTTTGGTTGATTGTGGTTGTTTCTATACAGTTCTCTCACACATGGCTTTTCCCTTGGTCTACCTGGATAAAAACTCGTGTTCATCTGAAATCCGCCGATTGCTGGTTGTGATTGCATATTGATATCATTTTTTATTTCTGACATGAACTGAGTTCCACAACTAACAGTTTCGACAATATGTGAACACGCTTTATCAGATGAGGCAAATGATTTAACATCAAGGGCTTTATCAGAGAAGGCATAGGGTTTATAATAGTTTAGGGTCTGTATTTCTTTGGCAATCAGCTTAGATGTGCTGTGTTTGTGCGCACTACATTTGCAAGACGTGCTATAGATGTGATCTCTCTTGCGTACGATAGTGACACAATCCGTGTCGCATCGTAGGGGCCCCGAAACCAGCGTGTTAATAGCTGTATCGTAAAAATTTTTTTTTACTACCTCTTTAGACCTGAATTGATTTATTACTTTTCCTGTTTTACTGGAATTTTTAGGAAGGACCTTGTTAATAACTTTCTTTTTTTCTATTGAAACAGATCTTGATACTTTTCTGAATGGTTTGCTGTTTGAGGAAATACATTTTTCTGGATACTTCTTCAAGTTTTCTTCACACGAAGGAGCTTTCAGAGTTGGCTCCACTATTTCATCACAGAGCTTCTGGGCTAATGACATTGATAATGGCTATTTTAATGCTGGTGATGGATGAATAATGCTGGTATAAGTATGAATTATGTAGGTATAAAACTGTTTAATTCGACTCTACGTCATGTTTTTAGAATACATTTTTGCCGTTTTAGTTTGAGGCTAATTTGCATATTTTATGAAAAGTTTAGGTAACATTAGTGACTTTTACATGTCCAAACTAAATAATTAATTTCTCTTTGGATTTTGAGTTGACATCTATCCTTAGATAATAGTAGGTAGGTATCTCACTAATATTATAAAGGCGTAAGTACAGATGTTTGTCTATTTTTTATGGGTGGAGGGTTTTCTAAAATATATAATATATAAAATAAGGTTGATAATGAAATACAACATTTTATTATTTTAAAATATTTAAGTAGCAGGGCTTTTAGTGGTAGGTCCCTTAATCTCTTAAGGTCTCTTTATTTTCAATAGGTCCCTGAAAGTCTCTTTTTTTAAGAATTTAGTCTCTTAATCCCTTTTTTAGGGTTCCGTAGCCAAATGGCAAAAAACGGAACCCTTATGATTCGTCATGTCTGTCTGTCTGTCCGTCCGTATGTCACATCCACTTTTTTCCGAAACTGTAAGAACTATACTGTTGAAACTTGGTAAGTAGATGTATTCTGTAACCGCATTAAGATTTTCTTTCACACAAAAATAGAAAAAAAAAACAATAAATTTTGGGGGTTCCCCATACTTAGAACTTAAACTCACTTTTTCATCAAACCTATACGTGTGGGGTATCTATGGATAGGTCTTCAAAAATTATATTGAGGTTTCCAATATCATTTTTTTCTAAACCGAATAGTTTGCGCGAGAGACACTTCCAATGTGGTAAAATGTGTGTCCCCCCTCCCCCTCCGTAAATTATAAAATAAGAAAATGATAAAACTAGAAAAAATATATGATGTACATTACCATGCAAACTTCCACCGAAAATTGGTTTGAACGAGATCTAGTAAGTAGTTTTTTTTAATACGTCATAAATCGTAAACCGTAAATTACCTTTCATTCAATCAACTTGAGTTGATTGAGTTGAGAAAAAATATATGATGTACATTACCATGCAAACTTCCACCGAAAATTGGTTTGAACGAGATCTAGTAAGTAGTTTTTTTTTAATACGTCATAAATCGTAAACCGTAAATTACCTTTCATTCAATCAACTCAAATATAAAAAATATAGAGTTCAAGATATGTATGATTACGAATTTATACGGAACCCTCGGTGCGCGAGTCCGACTCGCACTTGGCCGGTTTTTTTTTGAGATATGCTACCGCCCGCCCAAGCGATCAGCGTGGCCCCAGTGATGAGACCGTTTATGCCAAGTTTATGCCGGATATTTGGACATTATGCGGCATAAACGGTCGTATCTCTTGATTGCTTTGGCATAGAAGTTTGATTTTTTACAGTTTCAAGGGACTGTAGGCCTGAGTATTTGATATTTTCAACTTGATATGTCTTCGCATTCCTGAGAAAAAGGATTTTTACAGACAGACAGACGGACAACGTTCCTTTCCTCCTTTTGACGTATGGAACCCTAAAAACATTTTTTTCGGGTATATTTTTATCTGGCAACAATCTGACGGTTAGGGATTTTATCAAATAAAAATTATTTCTTTTTGGATTTCAAGTCCCTTTTTGGTCCCTTTTCCTAAAATTTTCAGTCCCTTTTTCCCTTTTTTGTACGAGCTACTCCGCTAAAAGACCTGAAGTAGGCATTTGAAGTTTTCATTAAAATTATTTTTATCATTTTATTCTAGTACCTACCTAACTGTTTACTTTCCAGGGGCCAAACTACAAAATTGGGATTCTTTAAAATACATTTTAAAAAAAAACATTAGGTACCTACCTATGTTCTAAAATAATAAAATGCTAGGTATTTGCTATGCTATTTTTTTCCTATTTTGCAGGGCCATAAAACCCCCTTATGGACCTCCATCCTTTGGCTCTTGAGTCTGGACCATTAGGCTCTGGATTATGGAAACGACGAATTTTTGTCCCGAAATTCTTTCACTGTGCAAAGAATCGACGTGATGTTTTTGCATAAAAAGAGAAAGAAATGCAAGAATCTTTTTATCTCGGATAAATTCATGGTTCCTGAGGGACATATTTCCACTGAGGCGGAACTAGGAGATTACCGGAAAACACTTGCTACTACTCGTATTCTCTGCTCTTCTCCACCCAGCTCCGGGATAATTTATGACCTAGTATAGTAGGCCGCTTAATGTTGTTGTTGTTTCTTGTTTGTTTCATTAACATCATTATAGCAATTTTTGAGAAATTTGATTTTTCTCAAAAATGGCTCCAACGATTTTGCTGAAACTTTGTGCAATACTATTTCTTTACAATCTAGTACATAAGATAGTTGGTTACTCTGGGAAAAATCTAGTTTTGATACTTTCCATACAAAAATAAGATTTTTGTTATTTTTTCTAATGATTTTCTATGATACCTTCCATAAAAAATAAGTTTTTTTTATATTTTTCCTCAAAAATGGCTCTAAGGATTTTGATGAAACTTTGTACAATACCATATTTCTATACTATCTAGGACATAAGATAGTTGGTTACTCTGGGAAAATCTGGTTTTAATACCTTCCATAAAAAAATTAGTTTTTTGTTATTTTTTCTCAAAAATGGCTCCAACGATTTTGCTGAAACTTTGTGCAATACTATTTCTTTACAACCTAGTATATAAGATAGTTGGTTACTCTGGGAAAAATCTGGTTTTGATACCTTCCATACAAAAATAAGATTTTTGTTATTTTTTCTAATGATTTTCCATGATACCTTCCATAAAAAATTTGTTTTTTTAGATTTTTTCTCAAAAATGGCTCTAACGATTTTGATGAAACTTTGTACAATACCATATTTTTATACTATCTAGGACATAAGATAGTTGGTTACTCTGGGAAAACCTGGTTTTGATACCTTCCATAAAAAAATAAGTTTTTTGTTATTTTTTCTCAAAAATGGCTCCAACGATTTTGCTGAAACTTTGTGTAATACTATTTCTTTACAACCTAGTACATAAGATAGTTGGTTACTCTGGGGAAAATCTGGTTTTGATACCTTCCATACAAAAATAAGATATTTGTTATTTTTTCTAAAAACTAGGTATAGTGAAACTTTGTACCTTTTAATAACTTTATACGGCCTAATATACTAGGTCATGAATTATTCCAGCCCATACCAGGATACTGTATCTCCCATACAAAAAACATTGTTAATTTGTGGAATCTATCATTTGCTACTAATAATGAGTGTTTATTGCTGATTTATGTTGAACGATGTCAATCTAGTATATTTATGGGATTCGCGAAAAAGTATGCTCAGCGTGTTCTATACAATTTATTTTCCAGGTTAAGTTTTCATTTGCAATAATTAGTTTATTAGTTTTTATTTACTCTAATAATTATTTGCAGTGAGTAGTTGACAACATCAAAGAAAGTGTGAAATATTCAATGATCAAGAATTATTATTCATTTACTTAGGTATTTTATTTAATATTACAGAAATACTTTGTAGAGAAAAACTTATTTAAAAAAGTTTTGAATTTTGTTCCTAACTACCAGGAGAGCATGACCGAGTAGAAGGTTGATGTTAAGGTAGCACAGTATTCGCACACCGACGCCGATATCGGACCGGATAGTGTGAAAAGAAGGTGCATTTTCATACATTTTGCTCCTCGTGAGTTGCTCCGATATCGGTGTCGGCGTCGACTCCGAAATCGAGCCTGTCCGGCCCAATATCTGACAAAGGCTGACGAGCGAGGTCCTGGCGAGATCTGTGTGTGCAAGTTTCTGGAACGGGACCTGGGTCGTTCTCTCATTTCGTGCAAATCGCATGTCCCCCAAATTTTTAAGAAAGCTTTAAGACCTATGAACTTCAAATATTTTTTGAATTATTCTTAGAATACTTCTACACATCCGGCATATAAAATAAGTTATTAAACTTGTAAAAAGCTTAAAAGTTACTAAACTTGTAAAAGAACAGGTGAATTTTAATTTTAGTGCTCAAAAACTCCGTACCTTCAGCGGTATTTTTTCACGTCATGGTGAATATGGCTGGATAGTGCAAACCATGTAGTTTTATTAGCTTAATTTTGTATAAGCAACGACTGAGAACATATTCAGGAATACGATTATGTATTCAAACGTTATCAGTATAGGTTTATCTTGATTATATAACTGATAGAAAATTTGTCACGAAAAATAACTCCTTACCGTCAGCGTTAATTTTTAATCTGTTTCTGAACGCTCCCCGTCCTCACAATGTGTCATCTGTCAGTCGTCCGATGAACATTAGAAAGCACGGATGTGTGACGCAGTTACGTAATTAGCTTAGAAAGTTCTCGCAGTTTAGGAGATTGTAACATTTTTTTTACTTTCCCCTCAGCAGGTTTATATGGTAAGTTTCTATTGTTTTGATAAAACTTTGGCCTTGACATATTTGCTTTAGGTGAGTGTTTACACGGTTGATCAGTAAAATTTTGGTATATGTTAAAGTATCAGAGTAAACTCTAATAATCTTTTGAAAAATCATTACCCTCAGACTCTTTACCTTCAGCAATTAAAGTGAGGGTAATGATGTTGATTACATGGTAATGATCTGAAATTATGTATTGAATGTATTGGCCCGACTGACCCGGTGGCTCAGTGGTTAGCAATCCTGACTACTGATCCGAGAGTCGTGGGTTTGATACCCACCAAGGTCAAACATTTCTGTAATGAGCAGATTTGTTTCACTTTGTTTGCTCTGCGTCTGGGTGTATTATAACTATATATGTATATATTTAAATGTATATGTGTATCCGCAACCCCCCCGTGGCGCACGCCCTCCCCCAGAACCCTGCAATTCCCGCGCCGCACCCCCTTTCCCCGCGCCACATCCCCTTCCCATGCCCCGTAATCCCCACGCCAAACCCCCTTCTTCTCCCGTGCCCCGCAACCCCCCGCACCGCACTCCCTTTCCCCCGCGTCCCGTACCCCCTCCCCCGTGCCCCGAAATCCCTCCCGCCGCACCCCTTTCCACCCCGTGCCCCGTAACCCCCCTTTCCCCGCAAATCCGTGTGTGTTTTCCGCCTAAAACTCATTACCATCTTTACTTTATCATTACCGTCATCAAAGTGGAAAATAATATTTAATATCTTTTGATTTTCTGCGTATAATTTCGTAAAAAATATACACATAGCTAAGATTTGTGACCTAGTTTCATCAGAGCTTATAAAAATGAACATTTAAAAATTTCTCTTACTTTCGACCGATTTGCACCAAATCAGAGAATCACCCACCTATAAATAAAGTTTCGTTCCAAATACAATAATATTCGGCTATAGATTTTAGGATTATATAGATTTGGCGATTGAATAATAATAATAACGAAAGAAAGAGATGATGTCATTACTCAACTAATGTGCGTGAGCGGGATACAATCTCCATCACTTGTCCCTTTCGCGCGTATAAGATTTTGGTCGTTTGCCTACAGTTGATTGTAGGCAAGCAAATCAGTAGTCTAGAGCAATTACGTGAAAAATACGCGAAAGTTTTCATTTTTACAGCATCTAATTTCTTGTGAAGTATTCGGTGAAGTTGAGGAGAAGGTTTGCAATAGTAAATCGCAGTGTTATTGGTTGTAAAAGCCGGGATTTGCGAAAAGAGCCCGATATAACATTTCATCGGTAAGTGCTCACATTTCGCAATTTTACAATTTTTAGTATAATGAAATCAAATGACATGACATGGAAAATACATATTGACAAATTAGCTAAAAGATTAAGCTCAGCATGTTACGCTATTTACAAAGTAAAACAATTGTGTGGACAAGAAACTGCAAAATCTGTGTACTTTGCCTATTTTCACAGTCTTATGGTGTATGGTATCCTTATGTGGGGCTCAGCGGGAGATTGTAATAGAATTTTTGTCCTTCAAAAAAGAGCTGTCAGGTCATGGGGCTAAAGGCAAGAGATTCATGTAGACAAGTTTTTAGTAATCTTAACATAATGACCATGACATCTGCATACGTGCTGCAATGTTTATTGTATATTAAGAAAAACTTGAGTAGGTTTGCTCTAAACTCAGATATTCATAACTTTAATACCAGAAATCGTCATATGATCTATTTTCCAACTGTAAGACTAGCAAAAAAGTCTAAAAGTTTTGTATGCAATGGCATAAGGTTGTTTAATAAACTACCAAATGAGCTGAAACAGATGTCTGTAACTACAAGAATTTAAAATGAAACTTAAAACTATTTTGATAAACAAGAGTTATTATTCCATCAGAGAAGCGCTTTCAGACAAAATAACATTAAATAATGAAGTCTGAATTTTAATTTCAATTGTGTCGTAATTATCTATTTTATTTTTGACTTACTTTATATGTTTTATTTTTACTGACAATGCCCTTTTACAGCAGATAATCTACTTTATAATTTTAATTGCGACTGACTTTAATATGTAATTTATTTGTGTTTTATTTTGTATGTTTTATTTTTTATTGACAATGCCCCTTTACAGCAGCTTTAATTTAATTTAATCTTATTTTGATTTTGACATTGCCTCTGTACAGCATGTATATTTTAAGTTTTTCTAGTAACTATAATATATTATTAGCTGTAATGACATTAAGTTTGTACCTATAATGTTTTTTAACACAATACTTATGATTTATAGATATTATTTTAAGACTGATTTAATATTAAGACCTAACCTAGTGTACTTTATATTCCTAAAGGTTGAAATAAAACAAAACAATACAATACAATACAATACAATACAAATGGTTAGCGTCATATACTTCTTCTGCTAACCTCTTAACTCAAAATCAGCTTATAGTTTTATGAAAAATCATACCTAAAGTATTCCCTTGTTTTTTTCGCTTCGGAAACACTTCCCGAAACGTTGAGTGTACAAGTTCCGCGTGGTAGGAATTTTTTACTAGGTAGAAAAAAAAGACGATTTAAAAGTATGTGCAAAACATCTACTTAAATAAAAAACATTTTGAATTTTGAATTTTTTGAATTTGTATTATTCGACCGAATTAGGTGGCCATCTTGATATTGTATACTTCATTCCAATCAAAAAAAAGCAAAAGGTAAACAAACATAGTATGCAGATGACATTGACATGTGTCAGTTCCATAGTAAGTTTGTTTAAGTTTTGCTTTTTTTTTATTGGTATGAACCATACATACATGCATTGAGACGTAGCAGTTGCACCATTTGAATTAAGTCGGGTTATATTGGATATTTGGGATACCAGTGCAGGAAAAATATTTTACCCTAAAATGTAATGTAATTATTTCCACACCCCGGATACTTCATACAAATAACTACTTCTTGTTGTGTTAACGTTTTTAGAAATGGATATTTGAGAAATTAGTGGAACTTTTAACGACAGATATGAACATGAACGACATATTTTTATAATAGACATTTTCAATGAAGTGATTAGATTAGATTCTTTATTTAGTAATTGGCACACATCGTTATAATTAAACATATATAACAGTAGATATATACAGTATGTTTGCGTATTGTTAGTGCATCAGCAACGTCATTTTAAGCAATAACAAAATGCAAATGTCTGTAGATTTTAAACTTGAGATCCTGACTACATAAGAAGCTCTAAAGTTCTGGATTGTTTTGTATCATTTTGGTCTCAAAATTCTAGCTGGAACCAATCTACCGTTATATTTTGGGTGTTATTGAAGCATTCATTTTGAAATTTTGCATGTGGGTAGGAGGCTCTATATCAGCACTAATTGTTGACATGTAACTCATAACAATTGGTGCAGTAGTTCCTTGGTTCCAGATCCAGACATGAGGCTGCTAGTGGAACGTTCCGCTAAGTAAATAAAAAATTAGCTTATATAAAATATTATTTTTACTGCTTTATTTACCAAGTTTCCGAAAACTTTTGTACGAATAAAAATACTGAAACGTGCGAATGAAATACTTAAAGTTGCGAAAATTTAAGTCATCAATTGCTGACGTAATACTTTTCTACCAGAGTAAATTACGTTTAACCGAAAACTAGGGTTACCTAGTCATTTTTATCGTTATTCACCTATTATTACATTTCATAAAATGTGGTGCTTTTTAAACTATAGCGAAATAATGGAAATACTATTCTGTATTATTCCATAATAATTTCTAATAAATATGAAAATCTGCTTTCAATATATATCTTTTATTACCTACACAGATGCCTGTTAGTCTATTATATGATGACCTAAATTTGATTTTAATGTAAGGAGTAAGTGAGTAAATAAAAGTAACGCAGTTTATTATGAATTATTGCAATCATGAAAAGTAATACAAAATTGTACTTATGTACTGCTTAATCTAATAGATTATAATTATGTCATTCATTATTGTATTATAAGAGCCGGTCTAGACTTAGTCGGGCGTCCTGGTTTCCTTTGTACTAATGTGATTAAATTCTACCAATATTGCAATATTTCTTATTTTACTAACTTGTCACGATTATTGAGGTATTATTGAGAGTAAGTAGTAGGGTTAATTTTTAAAACAGTGGTTATAAACATTGGTTCCAAATAAAATAACACATTTGTACAAAAATAATTTTCAAATATTTATAATATTTGATCATTTTTCAAAAATAGGTCGTACCTGTGGCCGTGTACTAAAGTATGTCAAAAAATTCAAAGATTAACCACCTGTAAAAGAATAATGGAAAAATGTGCGATAGCGGAGATATCATTATTTTTCATGTCAGCTTCATACATTTTTGTCGAATAAAAATCTTATTAAAAACAAGACTATATAACTTTTTCAATATAAGTGTGCATAAGCATGATCTATAGTACCATTTCGAGCAAAATAAATATAATATATGTAAGAAAAAAATGCTGAATATCTATGAAAGACGAATGTCAGCCAACAGTGCGCCGCTGCGGGTAGTTGTTTTCATTACAATTGAGAGTAAAAAAAGTTATTCTATAACCAACAATAGAAATTAAAATCGTTCTTACAGAGCGTAGGAAAACGTTTATATTATCGGAACATGTTTTTCGCAAGTTTAATAATTTAGTCGGAAGTTTAGTATTTTATTTGGAAGTGCAGTTTTTCTTTCGTTGAATTGTAATTAGACCAAGTTAGTGCTTGTTTGTTAAATATGAAATTATTTTTCGCTGTATTTTGTGTTAATTTTTCGGTAATTCATTTTAATGCAGCTTAGTTAGTATTATAATCAGCCACCGACCGATCGCTGCAGGTTCATTTGTTTTTCGGAACCTTTATTATTTCCCTTGAGGCGTTAAGTATCGCCAAATCACAATATTCAATTCGAATTCTTGAAATAATGGTTAAAGCTATCACCATGGAAAAAACTTATACTTGAAACAGTAAAAAACAAATTGCCTTGAACAGAATCATAAAAATCACAAAACTTTGATGATAAAAATATCCTGTAAACCCTGTATTTTGCATTAATTAAAATCGGAAACACAATATTTGTTTATGTTGAAACCAACACACAAAAATCGGCCATTTTAATACCTTCAATTTACCTTGAACGCTTTTTTTTAACTTATATGAAAGCCAAGAAAAGTAATAAAACATTGAAATCTCGAGAATTTTGCGTTCGGCCTTGACGTAACCGCTACGGTGCACCGTACCACCGCGGTGGTACCCACATTGATCTGAACTTAAAGTGAGTAGCGTTACGGTCGATACTATATTATCATGCATCAACCTGATCAGATTGAGTGTACGTCGCGCCTTAAAAAAGCGATGTAAACAGATCCACATCAAAATAAGTAAAAAGGGAGTTTTTGTGTACAGATGGTGACCCAGTCGTAAGTACCTATCTTATATCTCTTTCTCAACTGTATACGCCAATGCCGGGGGCCTGTAGAATTCGGCCGAATACGAAGAAGCGGGTGCGGGTAGTGCGTTTACACGCGTGGCAGGCAGCCCGGCGGGCAACCCGAGAGGCAGCCCGGCAGGCAGCCCTGCAGGCAGCCCGGCAGGCAGCCCGGCAGGCAGCCCGGCAGGTAGCCCGGCAGCCCGGCATGCAGCCCGCGCGCCAAGCACATTCATCAGGGTTGCCATTGCTACGGCAATTACCCTGTTTTACGGAAATTGGATGACATTCAAAGGAAATCTACGGCCTACGGCAGCTAATCCATTGGCGTAGCAAAATCTACGGCATTTTGCAAAGGGCTTATTTTACAACCTGCCAAGGCTGCCAAAGCCAAATATAAAAATAAAAATGCGGAATCTTTGCTTGGGAACGGGGAAACCCCATGGTTGGTATAAAAGAGAATACCCAAACTCCATAGAAAATTACCCAAGGCCCGATGCAGAAGAGAAGTATCTCAGTAATTTGCGTATTTTAAGTAAAATATTTTTTGATAGGTATGTTTGCCGCAAGAAGTGGCAAAGATTAAAAAAATGCTTTTAGAATATTTTCAGGCATAAATTGAAAATTACATTGCGTTAATTTGCGTTGCACACATCGACTCCAAAATGTTTCGAAATGGTAGTAAATCACATTTTTGTAAGAATTATACTGATCCTATATATATTTTAGTGAAAATATACAGGTTGTTGAAAATGTGCGTTTGGGATTTTGGAAAAAAAGTGTGTTTTGCAAAACTAGCTTTCTGTTTTAAGTGCACACAATTCAGGAATAAAACAATATTATTATAGCATTAATCATTATTTGTAAAAAAATGTATTTTTTTTTAGTTTTTTTCATCATCATCAATAGCCTGTACTAGTCCACTGTTGGACATAGGCCTCCCCAAGGCACGCCACTTATACCTATCTTCGGCCACGCGCATCCTGCTGTTGCCAGCAATCTTGCGCGAATCATCGCTCCACCTAGCCAGGGGGGCTATGTTTTTTTTATTAAAAAATATATATTTTTTTCTTCATTTTTTTTCCAAAAAAGATAAACGAAGTATATTACAATATTTTGTATGTTTTACAATAGTTTATAACATTTTATGTTATTAAAGTTCAAAATATTACATCTTTAAAACTATGCTTGATTTTTTACGTTAGCCACTTCTTGCGGCAAAGAGACATAAATTTCTTTTACTAATAAAATACACAAAACTCTTGAGATATCTTTCTTTTGCGCCTGGCCTTGGGCTTTTTTGGGTGTTCATCTTTAGCTTACAGTTGCAAGTGGTGCTAGTTTTATTAAATTTATTAAACTAATAATAAAAACTAAAGACAAACATGTTGCATTTTTAATTTCTTTGCTACGTACGGCGGCGCAGGCGAAAATCGCTTTTCCTTAAGAACACGGCAATTTCTCCTACTAAACACGGCAGTCAAAAATTTGTCGCTGGCAACGCTCCTTGCTTGTGCTCGTTGAATGTGGTTTTGCACGTGGTGCGTTTACACGCGTGGCGGGCAGCCCAGCACGTAGCCCGGCATGCAGCCCGCGCTCTTCTGCAGGCCAAGCAAGCTGTTTACACGCTCGCGGGCATCAGCGTTGCCGGTGCGTACTTTTTGTTCCGATTTCGGAACTTTTGACGCTTCAGCGGAACTTTTGCGGAACGTAATGACCATCGGAACTTTTAGTGATAAATAAAGGTCGCGCTGAAGGAAGCCAAACTTCCACATTCACTTGACCGGTGTTTGGCGTGGCTAAAAACGAGATGACGGACGCTACTTTGAAATTTTTCTTCGGGCTCGCTTCGCTCGCCCTTTTTAAGATCTTAGGCCTTGGCTAACTGATTGTCGCCTCGGCTTACATGCCTGAGGGTGACGACCTACCGCCTCAAGAACTGGCGAGGTTCGTAACATACTGCGAGGACAATGGACTGGAGCTGATAGTTGCCACAGACTGCAACGCGCACCACTCCTTGTGGGGCATGATATACTGCAATGAAAGAGGTAAGACACTTGTAGATTACCTGTTCACAATAAATCTGAGCATCTTAAACGTTGGTTCAACTCCTACGTTTGTCACTAGACGAAGTAGGACTATCATCGACATTACACTGGTATCTGAGAGGATTTCGAACTGCATATCCAACTGGCATGTGTCTGAGGAAGCCTCATGCTCGGACCACAGATGGGTAAGGTTTGATCTGCAAGTAAGAACTAAGGAGGCGCCACCACGCAGGAATCCACGCAGGACCAACAGAACTATCTACTGCAACCGGTTGCAGGAGAGGGTTCTCGGACTCGAGGTCCCTGCAAGGATAAAGGGTGCTAACCAAATGGAAACACAGGTAGAGCTTCTGACAGGCTGCATCACAGAGTCCTACCAAGAAGCGTGTCCACTGACGATACCACCGACGACCAGCGGCCTAAAGGTAAACTGGTGGGGACCCGAACTGGAGAGGCTCAGGAAAAAGGTTAGGAGGCTATTTAATAGAGCTATGAATACTAACGGTGATTTGGACTGGGACAACTACAGAGATGCGAAGTCCAAATTAAAGAAACGAATACGATATCGTAGCACAGCGTCATGGAGACGCTTTTGCGACGGTATTGAAACGTGTCCGCAGGCAAACAGGGTAAGGAAAGTCCTCTCCAATGGACCCAATCAAGAATTGGGATCACTCCGAAAACGCTTACCAGCAACCAGGATGAAATCCAAGACCTCCTGTTACGAAGACACTTTCCTGGCTGTAACATAGTCCCGGGGATCAGCTGGACGGACAATGCGACAGAAGCGAATGACGAAGACTGGCTTGTAGCAAACAAGGTAGTCTCCGTACAAAGGGTAAACTGGGCTCTAAACAGCTTTCAACCATACAAGTCGGCGGGCTGCGATGGCGTCTTTCCAGCACTCTTGCAGTGGGGGAGGGGCGACATCATTGAAGCGCTGACCAAGATCCTCAAGGCGTGCCTAGCCTACAGGTATGTCCCGCATGCCTGGAGAGAGGTGAAAGTGATATTCATACCTAAACCAGGTAAGAGTGACTACACGAACGCTAAATCCTTCAGACCCATCAGCCTCACCTCACCGCGAGTGGGAGAGGAGTGGGGCACGGGGGGAGGAGCTGAGTGCAGGGGGTGAGGCGCAGGTTGTGGGGGGAGAGGAGCGGAGGGGAGGGTGAGTCGCGGGATGCGGGGGAGGTTGAGGAGCGGGGTGCGGGAGAGGGTGAGGAGTGGGGTGCGGGGTAGGGTGACGAGTGGGTTGCGGGGTGCGGGGGGAGACGCGGGGTGCGGGATTAGGTGCGGGGTGCGGGTGGGAGAGGAGCGGGGTGCGGGGGGAAGATATGGGTGCAGGGGGTGAGGCGCAGGGTGCGGGGGGATATTAACTCCCTGAGCGAAGCCGGGCACTCCAGCTAGTATCAAACTTTATAATTTTATTATCTGAAACTATTTCTTCTACTCAAACTATCGATACTTTGGAGTGGTTTATCGATTAAAGAAGAACATCCCTAAACGCACGGCCGTCCATGAAATATCGCTCGTCGCTCGTGTGTCGTCGTGCGTGTCGCTGTCGTCCAAAACAGCTCCATACAAATCTATGGAAATGATCAAGTCGCTCGTGTCGCTGTCGCTGTCGCTGTCGCCGTTGCTTGCGTCCAGGCCGCAGCCTTAGTGTCACAGCCCCTGTGTATTGGGACTTTTTTTCGCCACGCGCGAGACTCCCTCGCCGTCACCCTCGGAAGCCAACGGCTCTCTCCGGCAGGAAAGTTCTGCCTGCCAAGGGAGCATCTCCTCAGCCGTTATAAGCGTGACTTGCTCACTAACCCGACTAAGAAAAAATGAGGATGGGGACGAGACGTGATCGCGGCCAAGCGCTTTTGCTTGGAGCTGCTTCATGAGGCCCGCCTTCCTCCCCACTCTGAGTTTTCAGCTGGCGAGGAGACTATACGAGGGGGTCCCGCCGCTCATTGAGCGCCGGTGACTGCCCCGCTACGCCCCGGAGAAGAGGCCCTATTTGCTTCTCGCCCCCGGCCGCTCTACCGACGCTAACCACCCGGTCGCCTCCGCCTGTACCCCAACGCTTCGCGAAGGTTTCGAGCACCTGGCGAAGCCGCGGCCCAGCATGGCACCCCGGACTCCTGACTTCGCTACCACCACTTCCACGCCACCTCTCCGGGCCACTTATGCGGCCCTGCCACCGTGCCGGGTCTCTCGGCCGCCGCTCCGCTGCCGCCGCGACACACATCACCGCCGCCGCCACCACCCCAAAAGTACCACATTGTGCAGCGGTACCTCGACAGCCTCGAGGAGACCAGCGGCATTAACTGGTTCTTTTACTCGCTGCCGGTTGAGAAGCCCCTCAATGTGGCCTTATGTGGCCACGTCCACGACGGACCGTGTCCGACAGATATCAATCAATCAATTATTTTTTTATTGTTTGCTCCACAAAATACAATACAGGGTAAATAGTATGCTAAATAAAAGTAGGTATACATATTTATACCGTGTTAAAAATAAGGCTTTAAACTATAAACAAATGAAAAAATAATTTTGTGTATAGTATTGTGAAGCCTGATGTCTGAACTAGGTGATCCTGTGTTTCAGAGCACCAGATGTCCACCACCCGGACAAAATGTTCAAAATGAGTTTATTTTATCAACCAATCAAAATATTTATATATTATAACTAGTGATCGGAAATTCGGATGCAATTTCGTTTTTAGAAAGAATAGTATGTATATGCCTTTCCCAATAAATTTATAGATTTTCAGTTTCAATGTAATCTAAATTTTGAATCCAATTTGTTATTTTCTTTTTACATTCATAGTTGGAAAGTGAGGTAAGATTTACTATTTTGTTTGTTTTCAACCGACTTCAAAAAAAGGAGGAGGTTCTCAATTCGTCGGAATCTTTTTTTTTCATTTTTTTTATGGTTGTTCACCGATTACTCGAAGACGCCTGAACCGATTTCGAAAATTCTTTTTTGTTTAAAAGGATATACTTCACAGGTAGTCCCGTATAAATTTTATGGAAATCGATTCAGCGGATTTTGAGAAAATCAACAAAAACATAGCAAAATTGGAGTTGTTGCGATTGAAGTCGGTTGTTTTAACGTATTCAGCGTGGTCAATTATATTGTATAAATAGGGTCCGAGAAAACAATAGAATTTGTGAGAAAAAGCAGTTCTTAATTTTGGTATACTGCACACAGCATGTCTTCTAGTCTTATTATTTGGATCGAAAACGACTGAAGTGTATTGCTTTATTAAGGTATGTAAGATAAACAATTGTCTTACATGAAGAACCTTGCAGTTACGGTACAATTCATTCGTAGGGTACAGAATTGGTTTAAAGGTAGCTACTTAAAGGATCGCTCTTTGAGCTACTTCTAAGGATTTAAAGTGTGTTTTGGCAGCACCGCCGTAGCTAGTAATACAGTATGTTAGAATCGATTGATACATGGCATAGTACACCATTTAAACTATATCAAAATCTGCAATATGCCTTAAGGATTTAAAAATATATATAAGTTTCCTTAAACGGGTAGTAAGAGATTTTATATGCGCTTGAAAATTTAAGTTGTTGTCTAGTATTATACCCAAATATTTAATTTCTGTTGACGACCCCAGCTTAGGGCATTGGCATAGATTATGAGAGTTACAAGAATGGGCAGTGATATTATAGGCGTCTGGGCTAGGAAGGGACATGTTACGTATTCCAAAAGTTATATATTTGGTTTTATCTGCATTCAATGTTAAGATGTTGATATTTTACCATTTCAGTATCTTATTAAACCCGGTCTGAGCGTAGTTAAACTTGGATTCCCAATTTCAGCACTAAAAACGAGAACTGTATCATCTGCAAAAGTTATTATTTTACCATATCAGTTTGAAATATCTCTGAGCCGGTAATAGTGGGGTCTGGGGTCTAGTACCTTCCTAGTTGCAAATAACGTTGTGGCGACGGCGACGCACGCACGCTGTAGTAAAAAGGTTTTACTGTGGCCTGTGAATGGAATTTTCCAAGTCAAAACGGAACTTTTCACGAGTGGTTTTGGACTTTTTTAATTTTCTTTGCCGGCAACACTGTACTAACGGCGACCGAGCGTGTAAACCAGGGTGATCATCTCAAAACTGGAACTCTGCCCGACACTGGCAAAAAAATTGCCAAAATCTGCCAAACTCGACCCCAGAAAATGCCAAAAATATGCCATCATATTATTGCCTCCAAGTAGGGTTTGCATTATCCGTTCAAATTTACTATCCGGATAAAATGGATATTAAATTTTAAAATATCCGGATATCCGGATAAAACGGATAATTCGGATAATTTTGAAAATGCTCTAGTTTTTTCCGTTAAATGTATTTTTATATAAGGTGTTTATGTAAAAATGTGTTTAAAATGAACAAACACACTGCTACCCAGCTTATATATTACTAACACCGCCAAAAAACAAAAAAAAAATATTTCAATTTATTTATTTATATCGCAATTCGTGACTTGGAGCGTACGCATACATGAGGTTCTGTTCTAGAAGTCTTCATCAAGAGACACCTGAGTGTATTCGGGGATTTAGTGCGATGAACCGTTTTATTTTGGATCCGGCGCTCAAACTTGGCATAGTTATTTTCTAGGTCATTCTGAGTGGATTAAGCCCGGGAGCCACCGGGAGCCATCCACCGTTTGGTAGGGGGAGGGGGGGAAAGTTTGTTTCTGCCGCGCTCCATTTGAGGGCTTATATCTCCAAAACTATTGGTACTAGGGCAAGTGAGATATCATTTTCGTATGATTCAAGAATAAGAAATTCATTTCTGTAACAAAAAAAATAACTTTCCATATATAAAAAAAGAAATATTTGATAAAACGTATAAAACATGACTACCTTTTTTCCGCATATGTGTCGATTAATTTTTAATGGTCTAAGATATTAGCATGAAAAAAATATATTCTGAAAGCCACATTACCAAGAATTATAAAAATATAAATTTTATTAGAATAGCATGATAAATACTTCGCGAAAAAAATAAAATTCAATGCGTGGCAGCGTGGCATAAAACGCGCGGTCCGCGCGGTTCTAAATTACAGGAGTTATATTTCTTTTTTTGTTCTATGAAAAGTATTTTTTTTTGTTGCAGAAATGAATTTGTCATCCTTGAGATATCCGAAAATGATATCGGACTTGCCCTAGAATATAAAATTTTGGAGATATAAGCCCCAAAAGAAGCGCGATCCAACAAGTAGATAATGAAGTGTGGGTGGTTTTTTTCCACATACGTGTCGATTAATTTTTATGGTCTAGGATATTAGCATGAAAAAAATATATTCTGAAAGCCACATTTCCTAGAATTACAAAAATATAAATTTCATTAGAATAGCATAATGAATACTTAGTGAAAAAAAAAAAATTGATGCTTGGCAGAGTAGCATAAAACGCGCGGTTTTAGTATATGTTGTTCGTTTGTAAGTAAGTAAATAAAATGAATCATCTAGCGCTCAAAAATGACTGTTAAGTAACATAATAAAAATAGGTACATACTATTATTATTTAAATATTTCTCGCACGCACAAAATATTTATCACGTAGAACAAAAAATATTTTCCTTAAAAAATCAAATATGAGAAAATTCGAAAAATGTGACTATTGTATTTTCATACGAATTATGGTGGTTTACTATCTATCAGCCGAAAGACGTCCACTGCTGGAAAAAGGCCTCCCCCAAGGATTTCCACACCGACCGGTCCTGTGCGGTTCGCATCCGGCAGCTTCCCGCAACCGCACCAGGTCGTCGGTCCACGGAGTAGGAGGTCTGCCCACACTGCGTCTTTCGGTGCGCGGTCGCCACTCGAAAACTTTTTCTGCCGCAACGGCCATCTGTTCTACGAGCTATTTGCCCTGCCCACTGCCACTTAAGTCTAGCGATTCTGAGAGCTATGTCGGTAACTTTAGTTCTCCTACGTATCTCCTCATTTCTGATTCGATCACGTAGGGAAATACCAAGCATAGCACGCTCCATCGCCCTTTGGGTAACCTTGAGCCTTCTTATGAGGTCTATAGTAAGTGACCATGTATTGGATCCATATGTCGTCTCATCACTGGCGACACACACTGGTCAAAGACTTTAGTCTTGAGACACTACGGTATTTTGGACGTGAAGATATTGCGGAGCTTTCCGAACGCTCGCTGCCCAGCCAAGTTGGATTCGACGATTGATCTCTTTCTCGAAGTTGGACCTAACTAACCGGATTGCTTGTCCCAGGTACACATATTCTTCAACAACTTCGAGAGTAGAGTCTCCAACCTTCAGAGGAGTGGGTGTAACACGGACGTTTGACATGATTTTCGTCTTATCCATGTTCATTTTAAGACCCACTTGTTGGGAAACTCTACTGAGTCCATCGAGCATTGCGCCTAGGTCCACCAAGGTCTCAGACATGATCATGATTTCGTCAGCAAATCGAAGGTGAGTGATGTATTCGCCATTGATGTTGATGCTGAGTCCTCTCCAGTCCCGAAGCTTGAAAACGTCTTCCAGTGCAGCGGTGAACAGTTTCGGAGATATAACGTCTCCCTGTCTCACCCCATGCTACAGCCGGATAGGTTTCAAATTCTGTTCCTGGAGGTGGACCGACATGGTGGCGTTTTAATACAAACACTTCAACACTTCGATGTGTATCGAAGTAAGTATGTAATTTGTCGAAGTAAGCTGTAACACAGCCCAGGTCTCGATCGAAACTAAAGCTTTCTCATAGTCCACAAACGCCATTATACTTTTCGGTCTTCTGTATAATCTGCCGCAGCGTATGTATGTGGTCTATGGTACAGAAGCCTTTTCGGAAACCAGCCTGTTCGGGAGGTTGGAAGTCGTTAAACCTGCGTGCAAGACGATTCGTAATGATTCTCGACATGGCTTGTAGACATGGCTTAGGAGTGAGGTGGGTCTGTAATTCTTCAGAAGAGTTTTATCACCCTTCTTGAAGAAGAGCACCACCACTCTTCTGTGCCCTGTGTACCTGTTTTCAGAAGCTCAGCCGCAATGCCGTCATCACCGGGTGCCTTGTTGTTCTTAAGTTGCTTGAGAGCCATTCTAATCTCGCATAGGCTGACGTCTGGGATATCTTCAGAATAGTGTTAGGTCAATCCGGCTCTCGGATCTTCAGCCAGATTACTGACAGGTAAGCATGTAGTCGTGTATAATTGTCCGTAGACCTCTCAACCTCTTCCAACAGCTTGGGCTTGGACGACATGACTCTGCCATCCTCGGTCTTCAGCTTTGTCAGTTGACTTTGACCAGTAGATAGATCCCTTGCTAATACTTTTGACCTTTTATTGCGCTCGATAGCCTCTTTAATACGATTGGTATTAAATTAGCGTCAAGGACTTGGAGATCTGTCTGTTTAGTCACCGATATTGACAAGCATCTTCAGAGGATTTCAGAATCAGGCTCCGTTTTCCTCCATGAGCTTGCTGGTGAGGTCCGAGATCCGATATGTTTTTTTAACGTCTTGTTTTGAAGGCCTTATTCCCAGCCGCTTGGACAATTTCCACAAACCTGTCGTTGTATTCGTCCACATTTTCACATTCTCCTAGGCATTCGAAGCGATTGTGCAACTCGATCTGAATGCTTTCGGGGTTTTGGAGTTGTATAGGCGCTGGTCGAAGCTTCATCAGTTGTCATGAAAATAATTTGACGTGGCTTGCGAAGCACGGAAACGGTTACGAGACTAATGCGCCAATAAGAGTCAAACTCATTATGGTTATGTATGACCATTTCTGAAGTCAGTTAACCTGAGTGATCAACGTGACCACGCAAGTTACATAGTAAACCACCATAATACAATGGAAGTTAGATAGTAAACCACCATAATTCGTATGAGAAATAGTTAGTCACGTATTGCGGATTTTCTCAAATACGTTTTTATAAGGAAAAATTTTTTTTTTGTTTTACGTGACAAATATTTTGTGCGTGCGAGAAATATTAAAATAATAATATAATGTACCTGTTTATACTATGTTAATTAACCAGTGAAATGTCATATCTCCAGAACACTATTCTATATCGCAAACATGCCCCAACGGCATATATGGCTAAAAGTCTTATGAGTTACTCAGTCTGTATCAAGCTACGGTCACGACAACGTGTCCTCCGTACTCACTCCTTGTTACACAAAAACATGCCGAATTGCGTAGTAAAATCGTGTAAATCTCATTCCCCCAGAGATAACAAGAACCCCGGTTTCACATTTCACAGGTCAATAAATATTTTGTTAAGATTTTGAATAAAAATAACTTCGTAAAAATTCATCACAAATTGTCGCCATTTTCCATCGTTCAGTGTTGCTTAAAAATAAAAAATACTAAATACCCTAATTTGGGGGAATTTAAATGAATGGATGATGAGGACGTATTACGTGTGTCTATCGATAACTGTTTAAATTGTAAAATTACTGTAACTGTATATTTTTTGTATAAAATATATACAGGGTGTTAAAAAAGCGCGCATGAAATTTTAAAGGGTTATTCAGAATCAAGTATAGAATACAGGAAAAAATATTTAAAAAATCCAATATACAACTTTTTTGTAGTTTTCCACACAAATTCTTAATTAATTATTCAGATTCAGTATTAGAAACTGAAAAAAAAATATTGTGGACTTATTCAATATTTTTTCCTGTATTCTGTACTTGATTCTGAGTAACCCCAAAACACACTTTTTTAACACCTACTATAAATAAACGATAAGAGCGAGAGAGCGAGAAGAAACAATAAATAAAAATGTTACCCTATATTTGTATTTTATATGTATTAATTTAAAACGTAAACTAGGATTCGCAAAGATCCCGTGAGGAGAAAATAATAGTAATAAATAATAAAAGTCGCGGGCGAAAGCTCGTGACAATAAATACAATAGTTGATAAAACTAAATTCTCGTATTTTATATTAATTACAGTTATTGCTTGAAGTAAATGCCGATTACAATTACAATTCAGCTGTTCCAAAATAAAATACTGAATACGCCATTTCGATAATTTTATATTAGCAAAATTTGAAAAAAAATCCTTAGCCTTAAAACTTTCAAAATACTTTATTGCCTTTTTTCGGTAGCTCAGAAGCCTGATTCTTTCACAAGCTATCGAAAAATAAATCTCCGCTAAGGTGACATCTTATGCAGTAAATTCAAATGTAAGAGAGTCCTTTTTTGTGAAATAGCCATATTCAGTGTTTTATTTTGGAACAACCTAATAATTGAATTTAAAATTGGTTCTGATAATATTTACGAGTGAGTTCTGATAATTTTAATAAAAGTTCCTGGATTTTTAAAAGACCATCAATTAAAAATTAAAATACGAGTTCTCAAACACGACACAAAATGACCCGTCAAACCTAAAAGTTATATGATTTATGTCGTTTAACATTAAAAATTAAAAAAACAGCTGTTTAGGTTTTCTTTCATTTTTTTGTTTTTATTAATCCTGCTATTGAGAAAAGTCTTTCGGAAGTCACATCTGAATGTTTTACTAACAAGTATTTGACTAAAAAGTTGAAATAGTAATTGTTAAATCATTTCAGTAAACGTAACAATAAGGGGATTTCATTTTCAAGCAATTTAGTGATTTTCAACAGTGACAAAAGATGGTGCTGCACCGAAGTCGAGCGTTAATGTCATAAATAATTATGAGATTTCATGTTTGTACGTAATTCTTTTTATAGGTAATTAAAATTCTTTATTGGACAGAAGATTATTAAATACAACACGCACATATTCATACCATTAAAATGGTCGGCAGCCTTATACAGAGTATTAAGAAAATTAGAACTAGGTACTTTTTGAGGGGCGATTTAGAGATTCTATAATATTTATCAAACTGAAAAACTTTTGTCCCACATCTTTGTAAAAAAATTGTGTACTCCATACAAAGTTCCCATGGAAATATAGGCCGAATACGGGTTGCCAGCTGTTTAATTTAATACCTAACTTTCCATCAACGCCACCTATTGAAGAGATTCGGCAACTTTTTTTTCTTAAAAACCTCTCATTACAATTAATTGTTAAAATGCCAATCATTGCCAATTACAATTAATTGTTATTGTTTCATCACTAACATTTTATTACACTCTGACTGAATAAATATTTTCATAAGTTTCTATTAATTTAAAAACCTTTGTAAGCTTCATTACGCCTATTCACTTTTGCTTTTAAATTATTACTAGTAATTAGATAATACGATATTATCCACTCGGTGTTACATTACAGTTACAAAAATACCGATCTATCATTCATTCATTGGGGGAATATGATACTACTACTGGCAACATTGTTCAAGTGTCATTGAAAACATATCGCACTCTTTTTCTTACTTGACGTTTAGTTGTATAGATTCGCTTAGTAAGAGTGAGACAAATATAGTGTCACTTTCACGTAAGTTCATGTTTCAAAGCTACGTCCTAGTTTTTGTTACTTTACTCCACGTTGTCATGGAAGCGTTATAGGTGATTGCGGCTCTTGTATATAAACCTCTTTGTAATTAACAGTCATTTGGGCGTTAGATGATTCATTTTATTTACTTACGTACACCAGATACTAAAACCGCGCGTTTTATGCTACTCTGCCGAGCATCAAATTATATTTTTTTTCACTAAGTATTTATTATGCTATTCTAATGAAATTTATATTTTATAATCCTAAGAAGTGTGGCTTTCAGAATGTATTTTTTCCATGCTAATATCAAAGACGAATAAAAATTAATCGACACATATGCGGAAAAAAGGTAGTCATGTTTTATACGTTTTATCAAATATTTCTTTTTTTATATATGGAAAGTTATTTTTTTTGTTACAGAAATGAATTACTTATCCTTAAATCATACGAAAATGATATCTCACTTGCCCTAGTACCAATAGTTTTGGAGATATAAGCCCTCAAATGGAGCGCGGCAGAAACAAACTTTCCCCCCCTCCCCCAACCAAACGGGGGATGGCTCTCGGTGGCTCCCGGGCTTAATCTACTCAGAACGGCCTAGGAAACAACTATGCCAAGTTTGAGCGCCGGATCCAAAATAAAACGGTTCCCATACTAGGCGTTGCACTAAATTCCCCACTAGTGAGTATGAGCACTACATAATTCAACAGATTTTCTCATGTGACTAGTATTTTAAATCGATAAATTTTGACCTTGAGCTTTGAACCCTCTGATGATCCCCATATCATGTCTTAGTTTCGTCCGTATTACTGACAACACACACTGGTCCAAGATCATAAATTTGAGAAACTGCGGTATTTTGAACGTGACGATATCGCTGGATTTTGATTCTAATCCTGGAGGCTAACAGACATGGTGGCGTTTTGACGCCGTCGAAAATACTGCAAAACGGCACAGGTCTCAATCAAATTTTTTTTTAATTCTAAATTCAAATCAAAGTTCAAAATCATTTATTTCTTTACGTAGGTACATTAAGCACTCTTATAAACGTCATATCATTTTGCTGGAGGAATATTCCAAATGTCATTATCATTAAAATAATCTACAGTCTTATAGTATCCTCTTGAACAAATACAGCGTTTTATATGTTTCTTAAATTTACATTCTGGTAGTTCACACACGTCATTCGGAATTACAATATATATAGCTGCAAACCCACTGACTGACTGACATAATTGTTCTCCCAGAAGGAGCCACGGCGGGTAAAAATGATATATGGGGGCTATAGAGGGTGAGTTCTGGTGAGTATGGGAAAACTTCGAGATCTTGGAAATCTGCTCCTCATCAGGGAGTGACCCTACTGCCTGCCGAAACTATGACACTTGGGGGGTACCTCTCAAACAAAAAAATCTCTAAACCTCGGTCAAAATTGAACGGTGGCAAGAAAAAACTAAAATGGCGGAAAACAAGATGGCCGCCATACAAAATTCAAAGAGCAACATCTCCAAAAGTATTTGAGATTGATATGGGGTGCTTGAACAAAAGTCATTGAGAATGAAGGGGGACAACTGCCTGACGTAATAAAAATCCAAGATGGCGGATTCAAAATGGCGGCTGAAAATTTAGTTGCGCTGATCCAGCTGAAATTAGGCAACCGGGGGTTTTCAGAATCGCTGATGCCGAATATTGGGTCAATTTTTAAATTCCGCCATTTTTTAAGATGGCCGCCATAATAAAGCTTTCTGCACGGAAAAGTTTTGTTGGCTCGGGCCTAGAATCTGTTAATGTTGTGTATAGGGAATTTTGATGATGGGTGGCAGTGAATATGGGAAAACTTCGAGATCTTGGAAATCTGCTCCTCATCAGGGAGTGACCCTACTGCCCGCCGAAACTATGATACTTAGAGGGGTACCTCTCAAACAAAAAATTCTCTACAACATGATCAAAATTGGATGGTGATAAAAAAATGGCGGACAACAAGATGGCCGCCATACAAAATTCAAAGTGGAACATCTTCAAAAGTATTTGAGATTGACAGGGAATGCTTGAACAAAAGTCATTGAGAATACAGGGGGACAACTGCCTGACGTAATAAAAATCCAAGATGGCGGATTCAAAATGGTAGCTGAAAATTTAGTTGCGCTGAACCGGCTGAAATTTATTATCCGGAGGTTTACACAATCGCTGATGACGAATATTGGGTTGATTTTTAATTCTGCCATTTTTCAAGATGGCCGCCATCCTTAAGCTTTCTGTACGGAAAAGTTTTGTTATCTCGGGCCCAGAATTTGTGAATGTTGTGTATAGGGAATTTGAACGATGGTTGGCAGTGAATATGCTTCTCATCAGGGTGTGACCCTACTGCCCGCCGAAACTATAACATTCAGAGGGATACCTCTCAAACTGGATGGTTTTCTTCACGTGTTAACGCGGACGAAGTCGCGTGCGGAAAACTAGTTTTGTTATAAAAGCGTACACGCTGCTCCACAAATGATTTTTTCACCTTACTAAGCCTCGAGAAAGCTATTTCAAGATTATTTTTACTTCTCAAATTACGGTTATGTCTGTCACACTATTTTTGAAGAACAAGTTTAGATTTTTACGAACGTACATGATATTTTCGTAAATAAACTGACCTAAACTAATAGTTCAAAATGCCAGGCATAGTGACTGACAGTCTTCAGTTATCTTTTATGTTTTCTGCCACAGCATATACAGGCTGTGAAAAAAAGTGCATTTGTTTGTGCAAGTGTTACTCGGATCAAGTATTGAACTTTTTTCCCTGTATATGTGATCTACGATACTGAAACCTTTTTGGAAACCGTTATTTTTGGGTGGTTGGAAGTCGTCATACGTACTTGCGAAAGGATTCGTAATGACTCTCCAAGACAGCTTATAAAAACAGATCTTCTATCTTGATCAGTTCACTCTTGACAGAGTGTTCATCGTCAACATTGCGTAGCTTTAGTGGCCCGTCGAAAAACACGTCGCCATTCCTCTTGCACCGCAGCAGCTGTCCTGGGACATTTACTAAGGAGAATTTCCAGCGCAGTCTTCAACTGATCTGTCCATTGCATGGGAGATCAGCTGTGTGCTCTGGTGGCTTCGACTTTGCCCTAACGATACCAAATGCTCGATCACTTGCATCTCTTGCATGCATAACAAATTGATAGAGATAACGAATTGATAGAGTAACGTTTACTCATGTTGACATGACTCTAGAAATATGATGGTGTAATAGTTTGCCAGCAGGTTCTTTTTGCATTTTATTAAAGAAGTTCATCGCCATTTTTTGCCGTACGGTAAGCGTTCGTCCCTCAAGCATAATAGAATTCCACAATTTCTGAAGAGCTTTTAGTACCGGTTTTCTACCTCCTTTAAAAAGCTCTGCCATGATCCATCATCAGCTGGCGCATTGTTGTTCTTCAGCTGTTTAAGAGCCGCTTTAATCCTAGTACAATTTGACACCCGTGAAAGGCGGCTTCGGTACAGTGCAGTGTCGGGTCAATCTGGCTCTTTACGAGATTATAAGTATAACTTTTAGAAGTAGCCACATTGCTGACGGAGAGACTTATGGTAGCCTATGACTGTCCTAAGTACTATCATTACTAGTAAGTACATCTTAAATTATTTCAATCGCTCAGAAGAAATAAATAAAAAAAATGATGAAATTGAGAGTTAATCTATGTTGTTTTCTTTGTCCTGAAGAAAATCACAGATACGTTTTTCTTTATGCGTTTTTTTACGTTGGTGTATTTTGTACTTGCTATACACAGAACTGTTTAGTGGTTTATTCATAGGTTAACAATATTATGTTTCTCTATACATATAATTAAATATATTTTTTACTAAAACTCTTATTCTTCTTATCGAGTCGATAACAATCCTAACGAAATCGTGCTGGCCTAGAATTTAGCTAAGAGTATAACATTTTCACTAAAATTCTAAAGTATCTTCTATCAAGACCCCCAAACGAGCGTTAGTAGACGTAGTTCGATTAAAAATATGCTTCTGTAATCGCATTCTAAACAAGTGTTATATTATCCGGATATTCGGATAATTTGCTACAAATAATCTGGATAGTAAAATTGACGGATATCCGGATAAAACGGATATCCGGATATCCGGATTGCAAACCCTACCTCCAAGGGTATGGTAATGAATAAATAAAAAACGTTTATGCATCTTAAATTAAAAAGAAAACTTAAAAAACATTACTTATGTTCAATAGAAATAATATTCTATTTTGTTTGAACTCACTGACTGCGAATAAGCCAATCACCTAGCTTCGCATTCTTTAGTAATTTAAGAATATGAAACTCTGAGATATGGAACTTTAAAAAATAAATAAAGTACCTACTGTTAAAATAATTTCTTCATTTAACCTAAAATATTTTTATTATTTAATATGTATAACAGGTATTTTTTTCACGTAATATGTAGGTACTGTACTATTACTATGTGTCAACATTTGCTTTAAATTCTTCATTTTGTTCATTATACTATAATCAATTTTTACGACATCTTTTTAATCATTTCTTTAATTGATTTCAAGGAAATACAGTCTTTTTTTATTGTGATTAATGCGCATACATGTTTTTTTAGGAACCTGTTCCTTATTTTTGTTTTATTCAAGTTTACTTGGGAGGATATTCTATCAATGAGTCCACCAAATAAGTCATAAAAAAATAAAGTAAATAATAAAACAGAAAATTACAAGTTTTCTATTTGTATTTCAAAAATAATAAGGATTTCCTTGAAATTTGCCAAATTCTGCCACTTTATTAAATCGTCAGTATTCGTCAGCTTATTCTGCCAGAGCTAAAAAATAGTAGCCAAATCTGCCCAAATGGCAGAAATCTGCCACAAATGGTCACACTGGTGTAAACAGGCACACAGGCTCAAGCGTGTCCATTACGCCAGCGGAATGTTGTAGCTAAGAAGAATGTGAGTATAATAGGGAATTAGAGCATAATTAGGACTAATTGTGCGCTAGCAGCCGAATTTGTGCGTCTTATAATTTCGGAGATATTCATTAAAAACCGATTCCGCCAGGGTCACGTTCCCCCAGCGGCATGATTTGGAAAAAGACGGTCTAGCTCATAACAAAGTACATGACTGAGTAGCTTTCGTCGTGTTATAAATGTGCGCAAATAGCGGAATTTGTGCATCTTACGGTTTTCGAATTATTCTAGATTCCGCTGCAGTAACGTTTTTGGGTTTTCTGTATCTCGGAAACGGCTGATAGAAGAAATTTAAAAAAAAACCACTAGTACACCTTAATTTGTGCGTAATTTGAGCAATGTTAGTTTTTTGAAAATTATGATATTTTTTTAGTAATTAATTTGTTTAGAAAATCAGGAAATTCTGATTTACAAGGAAACGAGTGAAGTTGCAATCGAATAAAGAGCACTCAAATATTCTTCTAGTAGACCCTAACAATATCTGCAATTGTGGATTGTATTATCCAGTCAATTAGTGAGATATACCATTTAATTACGAAATAAAGTTAGCGAAATTTTAAAGATTGTATTTAGTGCTCCCATAAGACTATAAAACATGAAATTTTACATAAAATTAGAGCGTCCTGCTAGCAAGCTTTCCTGTAAGTTTCAGCTTTGAATAACGTTGATTTAAAAAGATTTACCCAAAAGAAGAAAGAACGAACATTTTCCCTATAACCCGACCAAATTAGAATGTATACGAGAAAGCGGCCGCGCCATACAAAAGGATAACCTTCCTAAATTGGTAGCATACAACCAGAACTAATTGGACAATTAAGCAGAAAAATTTTTGATATGATGTTAATATATGTTTTATTATTTGGCGTCGTATTTAAATTAACTAAAATCGGGTAACATCGACAATTTGAACAACAAACTTTTTGATGTATCGGCATAAAACTCAAAATGTTTAAGTAGATGCTTTGCACATGCTTTTAAATCGTCAATATTTTTTTTCTACCTAGTACCATAGAACAAATACCATACCATAGAATAGCATAGAAGTAATTAGTACTTTATTACCTCTATGTGTTGAGGTATATTTCTCGCAAAGCAGATATAATCAAATCAATGCTTTGTTAATTTCTGATCAAAGTGTTTATCTTATCGCTTTGAACTGAGCTGCGCTTCTCACACAGGTAGCCCCCGGGGCACGGGTACAGGTGATGAGCTCCCCCCGTCGCGCTAGTTCCCGTGTTTTTGAAACCCGTCCAGATGTGCACCCGTCCATGTGGCAGATTTCTGCCATTTGGGCAGATTTGGCTACTAAATTTTAACTCAGGCAGAATAAGCTGACGATTTAAAAAAGTTTTTGGCAGTTTTCAAGGAAATACTTTTTTTAAATAGCAATAGAAAAGTTATATATTTTTTTATGACTTGCTAACTAGAAAATAATTTTAATTAGGTTCTGAGCTAGTAACTTTTGTTTCATGCAAGGTAGTACGGGAATTTCCCGTTTATTAATTTTATGTAGGTGAACCATATACATAATTATCCATAATATCAGGGTTCCACGTAGTGTGGCAGATTTTAGCAGATCTCTTCTTTCTTCTCTCAGAACTCTTCATTGTTTCATTCTTATTTTTAATTTTTATTTTAACCTTCTCGAACTATTAATCAGTATGCTACAAATTAAACACTACTTAATGTTGATTTTTTTAAATCCTCTGTTTTTAGCCCTTGGCATCATCTCACCTGAGTAATGATGACGCCGATGATGGAAGCGGGCTTACCAAAGAATCTCCAACGCAATGGGGAACTGGCTATCTTCATGCCGGAACACATCCGTGCTGTTAACATTTATGTTTGGCGGCAAGACTTAGATAAGATACTTACTATCTAGAAATCTTATTACAAGTATCTTCTATAATAACTTCGTCCCGGCCGCTATACGAGCACGTAGGTACTAAGAAAACAATCGTCAATAAAACATTTGCACGCAACTGTACTTACAAAGCTTCCTTCAATATACCTTTCATTTAAGAAGGTTATCCTTTTGTATGGCGCGGCCGCTTTCGCGTATACATTCTAATTTGGTCGGGTTATAGGGAAAATGTTCGTTCTTTCTTCTTTTGGGTAAATCTTTTTAAATCAACGTTATTCAAAGCTGAAACTTACAGGAAAGCTTGCTAGCAGGACGCTCTAATTTTATGTAAAATTTCATGTTTCATAGTCTTATAGAAGCACTGAATTCAATCTTTAAAATTTCGCTAAAATAATTTCGTAATTAAATGGTATATCTCACTAATTGACTGGATAATACAATCCACAATTGCAGATATTATTAGGGTCTACTAGAGGAATATTTGAGTGCTCTTTATTCGATTGCAACTTCACTCGTTTCCTTGTAAATTAGAATTTCCTGATTTTTCTAAACAAATGAATTACTAAAAAAATATCATAATTTTCAAAAAACTAACATTGCTCAAATTACGCACAAATTAAGGTGTACTAGTGGTTTTTTTTCGAAATTTCTTCTATCAGCCGTTTTCGAGATACAGAAAACCCAAAAACGTTACTGCAGCGGAATCTTGAATAATTCGAAAACCGTAAGATGCACAAATTCCGCTATTTGCGCACATTTATAACACGACGAAAGCTACTCAGTCATGTACTTTGTTATGAGCTAGACCGTCTTTTTCCAAATCATGCCGCTGGGGGAACGTGACCCTGGCGGAATCGGTTTTTAATAAATATCTCCGAAATTATAAGACGCACAAATTCCGCTGCTGGCGCACAATTAGTCTTAATGATGCTCTAATTCCCTATTATACTCACATTCTTATTAGCTACAACATTCCGCTGGAGTAATGGACACGGCTCAAGCACATCAGCCTTTGATGTGTGTGTCAAAACTCAGATTATCATTATATTCTCTTTGGTATAGGGCTTTTTGGCGGGAACTCGTAGCAACAGTTTGTCAGTTTTCTTTTTTTATCCGAAAAATTAGATATCGTGGTTTTTAATGCATAATATTGATAGATTATTCAATAAAGTGCCATTAAGTGTCTAATATGTAGGATAGTGAAATAAAAGTGTGTAGACTGGGTTAGAGTGCTCTCAAGAAGTCCATGAACTCTTCATCAAAAGTGCTATCATTTTGTTGAAGAATAAAAAAAAAATAAAGACGAAAGTAATGGCTTTGACCCTTATTCAATTTTTCTATGAAGATGAAGAAATACGGATGAAATGGCTTTTGGCCTTTAAATAAGACAGAAGATTTTCAACAGACTAGGCTGTATGGCTCTGATCCTTTGCCTTCCCTATCTCGGGGTAAAATAAAACAAAGAAGAATCTCTTTGGTATATATGCCGTATATAAACAAATTCGGACTTTTTGGCGGGAACTCGCGGCAAGAGTTTGTCATTTTTGTTTTATTATCCGAAAAAATAGATATCGTGGTTTTTAATGCATAATATTGATAGTGTATTGTTCAATAAAGTGCCATCTAAGTGTCTAATATGTAGGATAATGAAATAAAAGTGTGTAGACTGTGTTTCGAGTGCTCTCAAGAAGTCCATGAAATCTTCATCAAAAGTGCTATCATTTTGTTGAAGAATAGAGAAAAAGTTAAAGACGACAGAAATTGATAAATGAGAACTCAAATGAAATAGAAAAATATTTAGAGAAGAGCAAACTACGTAAGAATAGGCTGTATGGCCAGAGAAGCCTTTGCCTTTTCCTTGCAAAAGCAGGAAAGAACCAAACAAAAAAAAAAATAAACAAATTCGTTGGGACTTTTTGGCGGGAACTCGCGGCAAGAGTTTGTCATTTTTGTTTTATTATCCGAAAAAATAGATATCGTGGTTTTTAATGCATAATATTGATAGTGTATTGTTCAATAAAGTGCCATTTAAGTGTCTAATATGTAGGATAATGAAATAAAAGTGTGTAGACTGTGTTTCGAGTGCTCTCAAGAAGTCCATGAAATCTTCATCAAAAGTGCTATCATTTTGTTGAAGAATAGAGAAAAAGTTAAAGACGACAGAAATTGATAAATGAGAACTCAAATGAAATAGAAAAATATTTAGAGAAGAGCAAACTACGTAAGAATAGGCTGTATGGCCAGAGAAGCCTTTGCCTTTTCCTTGCAAAAGCAGGAAAGAACCAAACAAAAAAAAAAAAAAAAAAACAAATTCGTTGTCCGGAAAATCTATCGTCTCAAAATTACTGAAATGTTTTATGGTACCATTTTACTTAATTATTAAAATGTGGATATTTGGTTACGGCTCCTTAGTATGGAAAGTGGATTTCAAGTACGAGCTGAAACTTGAAGGTTATATCAGAGGTTATCATCGTAGATTCTATCAATACAGCACTGACCACAGAGGAGTGCCAGAAAAAGTAAGATTCTATTACTTACACATGTCGCCAATGAGAACTATTTACAAGGTTAATTTAACCCTCATTGCACCCTTCCTATGTGTCCCATACATATGGGGCAACTTTTTCTGTGATCTTTTTCACTTTAAAAGATACATAATAGGTTTGGATTGCTCAAATGAAGCCGGACTAATTAAAAATAATAATTGTTGTAAATTTGCCCATGACCCCTTCTATCCAATCACTAAATAAAAAACAGGGTATCATTATGCAGTTGATTGATGATTGGAGCACTTTTAGTTACCTAAAAAACAGAGCACCTTCTAAATTTCTTCTAACAACTTATTTTCATAAACTTTAAAAAATATATGTGACTTTTATTAGTTTCATTGGAAATTGATTACAGTAAATTTATAATGGGCTTTTGGGGGGATAGCTAACCAGTGGCTTGGCTTTAGGTACATAAACACCATAGAGGCAGAGCACAGAAAAAGAAAGACTCTTAACAACTTTATGAAGAACGAGAATCTCACTTCGCAGTATTATTATAATTTAAGAGAATTTGCTTGGATCCAATTTTGCAGATATTTGTTTAATTGCTTATTAGCTACTTATACCTATTACATTATCATTACAGGCTATAACCCCAAATCGATAACATAATAATATTATGTACATTTGTAATTTAAACTTAACAATTTCAAATATACATAATTACTTACATGACTAGTATTCACAACACAATTTTAGCTAGAATTACATAGACTTTTCATTATTACCCTTTCGAGTTCCGTCAACGAACAATGAAACACGTCAACTTCAACAGCCACTTGGTTCAAATTTTGTACTGCTGTCATCAGGGAGCGCGCATTAGTAAATACTCTCAAACAAACCAACACTTTTTACCTCAAAAAATTCCCAGTTGATTTCATAATATCCCAATGCTTTGTTATTTAACCTCTTTTTTGGAATAATAAGCTTTTATCATAATAAATAAAGTTGGTGAAAGTAACTTATTATTTATTTTCATTCAAAAACTTTTGTGATCTTAGTCCCTTCCATATCTACAATAAAAAAGAATGAATATTCCTGTTATACTACTAAATAATCTTTTGATAATTATACAATACTTTCCATATATTATAACCGTTTTTTTCAGCCTGGACGTGTTGTTACCTTAATAAAAAGTAAAGATCCTGATGCAATGGTTTGGGGCATTGCTTACAAAATAAGACGAGCGGATATTGAAGAAGTGACAAACCATCTTGACTTCAGAGAAAAGAATGGCTATTCAAAAAAAACTATATTGTTTCATCCCAAGAATACAAGTATTGAACCATTTTCGCTCACTCTGTATATTGCAACTGAAGAGAATGATTCTTATGCTGGTGAGTGAGCCTTTTTGTATAATAAACCAACAAATAATAACAATTAAAAAATATGTATACAATATGTTTTATTGAAATTACTATTTTAAAACTTATGTCAGTTGGGTTGGCCACTAGCCTCACAACCTCCAAAAATCTGGACTTGGCCTCCTATGGAGTACGGCCTCACCACTCCAAGGTATGGAAAGAGACCTAAGCTGCTACATTGAGGATGTTATAGGTTGCTACCGAAATGCATCTACATTTATTAACATCACATGATAAGATTTAAAAGGAAAGAATCTCTTTATTATTATATTGTTATTTTTAGTTAGTAAGTACCTAATGTTTAGTTAATATTTAAAATCAGTTTAATATTGATATGATATATTCAGGCGCAGAACAATTATGAAACAAGCTATCGTGTTTAAGGTGTCGAAGATTGTCCACAACGCTGCCGGTGACTGTTGACTGTGCCAAATGGCTGCACGGCATTTCGAAGCCTTTTCTGCTTAAGATTCTCTAGTAGCTAGACTTCGTCATGTTTTGACATTCCGACACGCCGATTGCGACTCCATTCAGGTCTCATTTCGGCGCGTTACTCCCAGTCTTCTGATTTAATGTCGAAGCTATTCATGTCGCGTTTGCATGAGTCTTTGAACCTCAGTACAGGCCGTCCAACCGTCTCAACATAACCTGGCGAGGTTACCTCTCTGGGTTTAACATTTTCCTTATCAATCGACAAGGAAATAGATACTTGTATCGGTAGGGCATCTATCAACACGAAGATCCTCGTATATACTATACCAAACGTGCCTCCTCAGCACCTTATTGTACGCATCGGAGACGTGGACTTGATATATAGCAAGCGAGAGCGCAAAATTAACGCCTTCCACGTGCGCTTCCTGAGATCTATATTAGGAGTCACATGGAAGGAAAAAATGAGTGATGAGGTAGTTCTTTCCAAGACGCGTAGCTCCAGCGTCACTAAGAAGACTCCACTGGCTGGGTTATGTCCGCGAATGAAACAGAAGAACTCGTATTTTAAAATAAAATCAAATTTAATATCTTCATTAATCTGCTATCTACTTATATGTTTTCTGCGTAAGTCAGGAAAATGTCGATAGAACAATCCTTCGTCAGAATTGCGTGTTCTTCTGTTCATTCCCTAAAATGTCTGTTTATATGACTCAGACCTTACAATACGATAGCGCGTTTCAAAATTGTTTATTTATTTATTTATTTTTATTTTACAGTTTATTGTGTACACATAATTGACATAATACACAGTCTTAACATAAAATATACACAAAGGGTGCAGCTTATTTCTAGTAGAAATTTCATCCAGCAGACCCGGGTTAAGAAGAAATTGTAGCTGAGATGGCAGAACAGCATGTACACAAACATTATTATATAGTTCATTGATAAATATATATCAATATATAACACATATAAATATATAACATACATAAATAATAATATACATATATAAAATATATACTATCTACATGGCTTATCAACCTCACGAAGACAGAGAGAGGTAGTGCTTCCTAAGTTTGTTTTTAAAGGAGAAGATGCTTTCGCTGTCACGGATTTCATGAGGAAGAGAACTCCACAACCTGACGGCATGAACGTAAAAGGAGTTGGAGTAGAAATCGGTGCAATGGGAGGGAAAGTTCAGGAGAGATTTAAGGATCGGGATTGTTGATCTGGCTGGCGCATCCAAGAAAAACGTTCGCGCAGATAACTAGGAATAGAGGGTTTGTGAAGGATATTGAAAAGAAGACACAGGATGTGGGAGTTACGGCGCAAGCGAATGGGAAGCCAATTGAGCTGGGCACGGAACTGGGAGATGTGGTCAAACTTACGTAAACCAAAGACAAAACGAATGCACAAGTTCTGTAAGCGCTCTAGCTTGTTTAGGAGTTCCTCGGTGATATCTAAATAACACGAGTCAGCATAATCGAAAAGGGGAAGAAGTAACGTTTGAGCAAGAGATATTTTAGTATTTAAGGGCAGAAACCATTGAAGACGTTTAAGAACGTGACAGGAGTAGTGAAGTTTCCTGCTGATCTCGTTGATGTGGGCGGTCCAAGAAAGTTTGGAGTCAAAGATGACCCCTAGATTTTTTGCGGTGCCAGTGTAGGGAATTACAGTACCATCGTATACAACGGCTGGAAGCGTAGCAAATTCAATTTGATTCAATTGTTCTGCGCCATCTATCTGAATATTTCGATATTAAATTGACTCGCCAAACATAATAAACAAAGAAGTTTTATATCGTCGTCGCCATGTCGTCGCTCCGGGAGCGGGGTGCATGTCTGTGATCATAAAAGTTACTTCCTACCTATTAAAGGTTAGGTTATTTCCTTTCCAGCTAAAAGGGATCTTAAAATAAATTAAAATTCTCAGCAAATCAAACAATACTCTCCAAATAAAATAAAGATGGTCTCTTTTTAAATGCCAGTTTTAAAATTACTTTCAAAAAAGTATAAAATATATGGAAATTTTTATTACATGTTTATCATACGGGAGAAGAGTTTCCATCTTAGAAAGGATTCTCAAACCGATTTACTTACTTTTATTTACTTTTTCAGGTCAAGCACCTATAGAAACTATTGCTAAACAAATAGTTGATTGTGCAGGGCCAAGTGGGCCCAACAAAGAGTATGTCTACAACCTGGCGGCTGCGATGCGGCAGTTAGCTCCCGAAGCGTTGGATGACCACCTAAGTGCTTTAGAAAAAGCTGTAAAAATACTAGACAAAGATATAAAAAAATAGTTGTAGCCCAGTTAGGGGCCATCCATAAATTACGTCACACGTTAAGGGGGAGGGAGGGGTCAACGAAGTGTGACATGTGACAATGGGTGGGGGGGGGGGTCATAAACGTTGTGACGTCACACAATCAATATCATCGTAAGGCCCAAGCTTTTAGGCAGGTAGTCATTGCGGCCCAACAACCTAAAAAATTTAAAAACACTAATGTTGCAAACAAAGATAGTATGCATCTGACATTGACATGTGTCATTTCCATAGTAAGTTTGTTTACCTTTTGCTTTTTTGTTTGGAATGAACTATACATAGCTTGCTCTCGAGTAGGGAATTCGAAAAATATATATACCCCGGATAACAAAATGCGGCTTGCGTGGTTGCGTCGATCACGCAGGTTAACTGACTACAGACACGGTCATAACTTGGATGGGTTTGACTATTAGTGGCATTTATCTCGACCGTTTACGTGCTTCGTGTGTGGAGTATGGCCTAACATTTGCGAGGTATGGGAATAGACCCGTGCCCCTGCAGTGGGGTCCATATGGGTTGATAGCACATTGTAAATAGTTTGAATATATTTTCAATAAAAAAATCCTCTTAGATTTTAAGATTTCTCCTTTTATAGAAGCTTGAAATTCGTGTGACCTAATTTATGGATGGCCCCTTATTGCAATTTGAATTTATATCTATTTTTACTAATTGTAGGTATTCTGTTTGCATGTTTTCTTTACATATATGTAGTATGTATATTTTTGCAATACTTATATACGTAGTAAAAAAATAAAATACAATATTTAGAGAAAACTTTATTTATTAATAAATTATATTAATATAAAAAGTATAACTACACATTTTAAAACTGTGATAAAATGTAAAATGTTACATTTCATTTAATGTATTGTATAGTGTAAATAATAAATGTGTTATAATTGTAGTTTGTTCTGTGCCTACTTTAGCCAATGCATTACCTACTTACAATTCGGTAGATAGAGAGTGTCACATGGCACTTATTATTATCTACAGTTACAGCGATGATAACCCAACCATTATAATATTACGATAAAAAACAGGAAGTCTGACTTTAATAGAATACATTTTCATTTTCCGTATCACAAATAATCATATTATTAATTAAAATTAGATATGTGTCATCTATGATTTACTTTGTAAACTCTTTGGCCAAGTATACTACATTTTGTACGAAATGAAGTGTATGTAGTGTTTCGTAAAATGAATAAAATTTTAATTCTGTTTATTTTTTGCGTCCAAAAAGTTTATCCAAGAAACTTCTCTTCTTTTTAACTTTCTTAAGTTGATTTTTATGTTTTTCCAAGTCTTCACCCTCTTCTGTTATCTTGTCTATCAGGGCTGGAATAGTTAAATCATTGAATTTCTCACCTGGTGCCCTTCTTGTGTCTTTGCTGTGTCTCTGCGCCAGCGGCGGCGACAGTTCGGGCACTTGATCATTCTTCTCTTCTAATTCTGTTAAAGAAATTTTCGAATCGCTGCCCTTATTAGTATTGTTTAATTCACGCTCCTTTTCTTTGATATTTCCTGGTCCATTTTGTTGAAGTTTCAGATTGTTCCGTGCTTCTGATATTGAAGGTTCATTCTTAGCAAATACATCATCATCCTCGGGTTTGTTAACATTTTCTCCTGTTAATATCTTGTCGACGCTGTCAACGCCGTCTGCAGCACTTGAAGTTGACTTAGGAACAGAACCCACTACTTTTGGTCTTGTAGGCGGCAATGTCAAGTCAACTGGTTTTCGCTGTGGCGAGTAACGTTTTACTAAATCTTCATACATTTTTTTATGATCAAATTTAGGTGAAGGTTCGCTTATGTGCCTGCTAGGTTTGATTTTGATTTCAGGGTCCTGGTTTTCTTTTTCGCCGTTTACTTCGGAATCTTCAAAATCAACGACTACTCTCCGAACTGGGGGTGGCGTAGCGTAAGGTTCGGCAAATGGAAATTTATACAAATTGGGGCTCTCGATTTTGTACCTGACTGGTGATTTTGAACTGCTCACTGGTAACGAGGCTCGCAAACCGGTGCGTACAAATGGATTTTCAGTGTTTGGATCGTGTAAATTGGAATTTAAAAAATCTCTCCTCAGTTTGGACAAACGCCTAGTTCTCTCGGACAAGCTACGTCGGTAGTCTACATCGTCGTCATTCTGAGTAATATCTGAGGTAAAGTTGTCTGAATACTTTCGGGAACGAAATTCAACATTCCGATCTTCAGTCCTAGTTTCTCGCATACTGGAATACGCTGGAGCGTTACGTTTAAAATTTGTTGTAGTTTTACCGTGGTTGGATGTGATTATTGGATCCACTTCCTTGCAGGCCGGCGCGAGGGTCGTGGGCGATGGCAGCGGCAGGAACACGGTGTCGTGCTTGTCGAACACTTCTCTGCGCTGACTGAACTGGTCCACGCCGATCGCTTCTCGCTGCTTTACACTTGTTGTGGGCGATTTAGCGGCCATTTTTGTGCGATTACAAAACCGCAAAAGTCGTATTTGATACTATTTTCCTGTGATATATTCAGTAATACTTCTATTTTGGTATACCGCACATTATGACTTCACCGGTAAACATCACGAACACAAAAGAGTACACGTATACACTCTAAATTGGGGAATAATGGTGGCCCGGTCGTCTGTATAAGGCGAGACGAATGCAATGTATGGTGACTTGGTGAGCGATCAATAGAGTGGTTCAGATAAGATACGGACGTCGTGTAACGTTAAGGTTTGCGTTTCTTTATCTTTCAGCAGTCGAAACAGTTGAGTAAATAGGACCGAGTGAACACAATCGTGTTCGTAATTAATCGCAAGCCGAGTGAAAGCGGACGGCGCGCGGCGGTGGCGGCGGCGGCGCGGCGGCTGCGGTGTGGCGCGGCGCGAGCGCCAGTGTTACTTATATAATGATGAATACTAAAACAAATGCCCCAAATTCATTACACCTACTAATTACTAAGTTAGCGACTTGCGGATTCGTTATTATTCTTCCAAAACATTTGTCTACTATTTGAAATGGTTCAAATACTTACTATATTATAATTAAGTCTTTATGCATAATTACTTTGTTTACATTTTAATTGTTTCAAAATTAACTATTTCAAACAAGGTATTCAAACGGTTATCAACAGTCTTTACCTAATTAGTTTATGTTTTGTATACTTAACTAATCATGGCGAAGCGATTGAGGATAAAACTGAACAATTCGTCCCTAACATTGTCGTATTACTATTTGTGGTTTATTTAATTTCATATAATCATACCAACAGCTCTAAAAAATGTATATTATAAGGTAAGAGACCCAAATAAAGCCTATGCCCCAATAAGGCCTAGGTTTCAAATTTCTCGCTTAGACATTTCAAATAACCGCGAAAGTTTACAGTGGTGTGCGTAAGGATGTATCTGACACATACAAGAATAGCGAACGCCGCTTACCACGAGTATGTCGGAACATGTAGTCGAAAACAGTCGGGACGCGGAGAGTACGCCTGTTTTATAAAATTTCTACAGGTAATGATGTAAGTATTGTGATATTTTTGCACGCATGCCGAGATTTTTTTGTGTGTATTTAGTTTAAAAGTTTAGTAACCCCTACATAAGCATTTATACGCCATTTTTTCAATGTACTTTCGGTAATATTCTTTTTTCTTACACATACGACAGGTCCAAATAAGGCCTATCAAAATAATATAAGTGCAAATAATATCGAATGGATGACATGCGGCAATGCCTTGCTTGTAATATTTGGTAGGTATCTTCAGCTGTGTGTTGGCTTAATCCCTGCTGATAAAAAAAATACTGTTCAGGAGATTGCTTGAAGAAAATGAAGAAGGAAGGATAATACGTTGAGACGATTATCAAAACTGATTATAACGCCCAAATATGATTACTAAAGGATCTTACTAAATTTAAGTAATATTACGTTGATATGTTTTAGTAACTGAAGTTTAATGATTGTTTTTTCTTTCTTTTAGTATGAAAGTCCAAATAAGGCCTAAAGGACTTTTTTAATATTTTGATTCACAGAAGTCTGATTTTTGTTTTTTTAACGTTTCAACTATATTTATTTTAAAGTTTAATCAATAAAGATTAATATTTCAAAAGATGAGTGAGTTTTTCTTAAAACCTACTAATTACGTCAAGATTAAAATAAGGTAGGCCTTATTTGGGTCACTTACCTTACTTTAAAATTGTAGGTCTCATAGCCAGCATACCTTTAATTTCATATAATTTAAGATAACTTATCTGATTCTCATATATCGATAATTTCCCATAACAATTGTTGGGCGTTTTACTTTTGACGTATTATATTCAATACCCACCAAAACAATTTCGTTAGAGCACTACTCAATTGCCATAGCGAAACGGAGTATTTTGGCGTTGTTACGTTTAGGAATGAATGTCTTCGGCCGATTTTGGCTTGGCCTTTGATGACGTCACCAGATTTGCATAAAAGTTTGGTTATCCTGGATTAACCTAGATTGTAAGTTATTATTTGTCTGAGAAAGCCTCTAGGAAAAGTTTTCCGTTGAGATTGTAAAAACAGTTTGCCTCCAAATAGGTTTTCTGTACGTAGGTATTTTTTACGTACGCACGTAGTTATCCAATGTAATGTAGGTAGAGCGTTTAATCACTTATTTATCAGAGGACCTTTGATAATATTATCATTGTGATACAACTGGACGACATAAATGTTACAGTAAGTAGGAAGATAATATGATCCATCACTACCTATTCTACAAATAAAAATAAAAAGCATAGTTTGTTTAACAGGGGCGCAAAGTATAATACCTAAACATTGCATTAATAGCTCAAGAAGCTCGAACAAATAAAAAACCGGACAACAGCGAGTCTGCCTCGCGACCCGAAGGTTCCGTATGAACAAAACAAATAATATTGAGAAACCATCTTAAGACTATAGGCTTCTTCTAGGTTTTCCTGTAATCTATAAGTAAAGAACTATCTGTAATTTTTCCCAATTTTTAGTCTCAGTTTCAGAGATAAAGGGGGGAATGGTAAATTTTCGTCTATTTTTTTAAAGTATTTTTTAAACGATTTAAATATATAATAAATGAATAAATAATTTTAATTTACTGGTTTGCCCTCCAAAAGTGGGGCAGTTAAAATTATTTTTTTTAGACACCGTGTTTGGGTCACAGAAATCTGTACGTGTACTTAATACATCATACAACCTTATCGGCCCAGTAGATTCGAAGCAAATTGACTGACAGACGGACAGATAGACACGAGGAATCCGTAAAAGGAACCCATATGGTTCCAAAATTCCGGTACTTGACTACTAGGCATTTGTCCAGAACTTAGGTATAATATTTTTACTTCAGCAAGCAGTATAATAATAGTATAATATTGTATACAAGTATAATATTGTTCAGTTTCTTTTGCAGAATCTGTCCTAGGTTTGGTACAATTTCACTAACAAATACAAAAAACAATATCGAAAATCTCATTTTGTATTTAAGAGGTGTGGGCAGTATAGGCATGTTTATCCTGACTGAAAAAAACGACATTTTAAGATCTGTAAGTAATATTTATTTTTTGCATAAGACTATAATATGTATAATATTTATAAACACCTATTCTTTAATAATTATTATATATTAGTACTTTATTATCCCTATTAAGGACACTTTCCTACATAAGTGTGGATTCACTTTGAAAATTGTTGGGTAATGTTACTGAGTATCTGTTTTACCTGTTTTCTAAAAATGAAACCACACGTAGGAAAGTTCTTTGCAAATTTATTATCATTTATTATTGCGATTAGTCATAAATAAGCAGCAACAATGTGGTACATAAGACGCTCGACACGAAATTAATAAATGTCGTCACTAACTCTTAACACTTAAAAGACTTCGGATGTAAACAGCCCGTCGTCCTCGAATCAAACTGATTAGAAATTAATTTTTCCTTCAAATTTTAACACCAATTTCGCCCACATAGAAAATAGATAATTGAAAAATCTATTCTCAGTGATATGATGGACAAAAAGCATAAAACAGCAACTTAGTTTATTTCATCAAGTGAATTAATTGGCCTTTCATCAATATTGAGAATGACATCAAAGAGAAAAACTACTTTTAAAAATGATTATTGCCGACAATAGTTCAGGGGAGCCCTTTATTAAAATTTATTAGTCCTTATGATTTTATATAAGTACTTATATAATACAAGGTATAAACGTAGGTATTCTACTTGCATTTCATCGATCACTACAGTATTGACTACGCTTCACAATGCGTATCGTCTATTCTTACTGATGTAGCCTGACTACGATCTTTTGGCGTGTGGATGGCATTGTCGCAAATCTGACATGTATTTCATACAAATAGTGTCGTCTATGCGGCCGCAAAGTATATGGAGCTTCCATCAGACTAAAGAAACTATATATCTATGGAGTTTCCGTATACTTTGCGGCCTTCTTTCTTATGAGGGCAGTTTTGACAAGATGGCGGCGTTAGTTCCGGCTAATAACCACAGGTTAAAAGATCGCAGTAAGCTTGTATGGAATTTATGGTGCCTTATTGTAGGATGAAGTTCACAAAATAAAAGAGGTGAAACAAGAATTATCTTGAAATATTAATTTGCTCATCAAAAAAAAAAATTAAACCCATGCAAAGTTTTGCCCATGTTCATGGGCGGTTGGAATTTTATTTGTTTTCTTTCCTGTTTATTTTCTTCAATTCGGCTTCTACTCATTAAACAACTTTCTCTGAGGAACACGTTCATTCAGGGCAAACATTTTTTGGGTTCTCCTTAAAAAGTAGTTTAATCAAGTAATCAGTTATTACGAAAAGTCAAAAATGTGTTTGTTCTTATTGTATGGGTTCCCTGTATTGTTGTTTCTTGAGATAAATCCGCAGTTAATGGGAGCGACAACAACAATTCATGCTGTTTGTTTTATCAGTCAAATAACTGTTTAAAAACATGTAAGTACGAAAAACAATTAAAAATATATCACAAACTAAACCATAAATTACATTAATGTACATAAAACTTTATTGAACGGTCATAACATAAAACATATAGTTTTTAACCGACTTTGAAAAACTTTTTTGTGAACATGTTACGCCATACCTTCTCCAATTTTAAACCGATTTTAATAAATAAATAAAAATATTTGATAGATAATAACACAGACTTGCACCCAGCGGAGCGATGATATAAAACTTTTTTTGAAGATGGTCCCAATAAATAGGATTAAAATCGGTCCACTACTATTTTTGTAATTTAACAAAAACAAAATAAAACAGCAAAATTGCAGTTTTTAACATCGAAGTCGGTTGTTTTTAACGTGTTTAGCATTGTCAATTATCGTAGCAAGAATCCAACAAAAAAAAATTGAAATACTAATTGGCAGGGTTCGAAATTATCAAGATAATTTTCTTTAATAATTATCTTAATAATTAACAGACAACTATCACTGCTGATTCATAACTTGTTATTTCTTATTTTTTACTAAAAATTGATAATTTTATTACATTATAATAGTGATAAAACTGAACAAATATACAAATCATACTAAGTATTCTGTGTCTCGAACACAGAACATAGCAGTGGGGACACGAATCCTAAATGGTATTTGTGACGGTTTTATTAAGTTTCGTTTAAATGCCCTTTGACGCGTTTGTATATGCGCGGAAGCGGCAATTTGCAATTGGATACACAAAAAACAATATGATTGCGTTAGAATTTAATTAATTGCATTGTTTTATGATTTTCATTATATATCAAGATAATTGTCACTTCGAACCCTGATAAAGTTTACAGATCCTTCACCAATAAAATCAAACAATGTTTCTTTGTATAGACTTAATAGAGAACCAAGACCACAACACATGTGGCTCAAAACGGCAGAAGTCTATAAGGGAGGCATATCTATGTTACACGATGCAGAAGAGAAAGCGCTCGCGCACTAGCCCGACCTGTCACGATAGCGTGTCTACCCGAGTCCTATAAAATACCGGACGGAAACAGTCATTCGTCAGCGACGCCGATGGATTATTATAACAGACAACTATCACTGCTGATTCATAACTTGTTATTTCTTATTTTTTACTAAAAATTGATAATTTTATTACATTATAATAGTGATAAAACTGAACAAATATACAAATCATACTAAGTATTCTGTGTCTCGAACACAGAACATAGCAGTGGGGACACGAATCCTAAATGGTATTTGTGACGGTTTTATTAAGTTTCGTTTAAATGCCCTTTGACGCGTTTGTATATGCGCGGAAGCGGCAATTTGCAATTGGATACACAAAAAACAATATGATTGCGTTAGAATTTAATTAATTGCATTGTTTTATGATTTTCATTATATATCAAGATAATTGTCACTTCGAACCCTGATAAAGTTTACAGATCCTTCACCAATAAAATCAAACAATGTTTCTTTGTATAGACTTAATAGAGAACCAAGACCACAACACATGTGGCTCAAAACGGCAGAAGTCTATAAGGGAGGCATATCTATGTTACACGATGCAGAAGAGAAAGCGCTCGCGCACTAGCCCGACCTGTCACGATAGCGTGTCTACCCGAGTCCTATAAAATACCGGACGGAAACAGTCATTCGTCAGCGACGCCGATGGATTATTATAATATCGATAACAAACTGCATGTATCGAACGATAAATAATGCAACAATGCCACCATAGCAAATCGGCACTTAAAATGTCGGTGTCAGTACGGTAATAGGTACAAAAACAGATACAGACAATTTTTAAAGTTATTTTAATTTGTCCCTACTCCCTATAAAATGTCTGTGTCATATGTAAAATGTATAGCGACGGTATCGAGCAGTGACGTTATCATCTGATAACATTATACGATACGATTATCGTACCGTGTTTGTTCAGTGCCGGAGCGCTCTTAGAGAATTATAGTTTCCGATTAACAAAATTGGTCTTAAAATGACGTCACATGTTGTATATTTATTTGTACTCTATTCACTTCTAGCAGCTCTAAAATTTAAAATATTCTAAATTTTCACACTATTTCGGCACTATTTATCAGTTTAAAATGAAATTATTTAAAATAATGTTTATACCACGTAAGCTTGTTTTATGAAAGCAATATCTATGATACCTTTATAACATTTTTATGTAGAAATAGATGACGTATAAAGTAGACTGAAAATTCACGTATGCGTGCCTACCTCTAAACAAAATTTTATTTTTATATGAATTTTAACTTCGTCGTTCAGCAAAAAATAGTTTGCTCATAAGACTATACTCAAGCAACAATTAAATCGCACAAGATATGTTTAGCTTATCAGACAACGCAATTGAAAGCGAAAAATGCTAATTACACAAGATTTTCTCGGCACATTTTTAACCGAAAGGCTCTTATTATATTAAAATGATATGGTCAATAAGGGTCACAACACAAATAACAATTTGCTATTTAAACAGCGCAAACTAGTGATACTCTTAAAACTTGTAAAATAAATTATGAAAGGGTCTAAAACGACCATTCGCATTCCCGAAAACTCTTCAACGCAATTGCTTCACTCTGATCTATTCCTAATTTTTGAAAGTACCAACATTTTGTATTTTTAACAACTCGTTTTTATGACTGCTGTATGTAGAATAGGCAATAAAACACACCCACCTTTTTCATTTTTTTGTAAACAAATTAGTTTTTAAGACTGGATGAAGGCAACATGCCTTTGATAACTAAGTTGTAGGATAAACTTTATTCTATATGATGAGTATAAAGCTGTCCCTGATCTATCACAGGTTGGGCTCGTTAACCCAGGTTACATCCTATATATAGGGAATAGAGGCCAACCGTGAGATCGAACTGAAAATGTATTTAATAATTTGTCGATTTGTTGCATAATATGCAAAACACTAATAATGGAGTAAAATCATATTTTTCTCAAGCAATACAAAATTATTTTAAAAAGAGGGGGGCGTTTTATTTTATTACCTAATGTATTGTAAAACTGGGGGTGGAAAAATATGTGTTATTTAATTTCATATTAGAACTGTCACCCTTGGTTTTTTTATATATATGATAAGTGATAGATTTAATTATTTTGAAAACGATGCTCAACGACCTAAATAGTTTTTTGGGAGTGGCCTAATATCAGCTCCAAGAGAATACTTTAAATCTTAAAAAAATATATGAACGTTATACATTTTTTGAAACTATATCAAGTTGATTAAGCTTTTTAACAAATAACAAAAACAATATAAACAATAGACGCGCTTAACATTACGACTTAGACAGTATTTCTTTCAAAGCGAGTTCAATTTTAAGCTGCACACATGCAACTCTCTCTTGGAATATTTGATTGATTAATGTCAGTCTTTTTTGTTCTAGAGCAGCATTCTCCTTCATCAGTCTATGTCTTAGCTCTTGTTCTTCCGGCGTGTACTCTTTACAATCTTTCTGGTTTTGTGAATTATTATCTTGTTTATTTTTTAAGGCCATATGACTTCTAAGTTTCACTATTTCAAATTGTTCGGAATTAATTTTTGCTTGTAACAAAGACTTCAGCTGCAAATATTCTGCATTTTCTAATTCTAATCTTAAAACTTTAAGTTCTTTTTCTGTTAGTTTTGGTTTCTCCGTCGAGTCGTCGTCGACGGGAGGTTCAGGTTCCTCTGGTGTTTCCTTACTTTCAGATTTTAGCTCGAAGTTATCTTCAAATTCCGCTTCGAAAACGGGCTCTTGTAAGTTTGGTGACTCAGTGGGTTCTGGTACCTGCTCTGTGGTCGACAATGGTGTTTTAGTTTCGGTTTCAGGGTGCGTAGGTTGCGTGGGCGTAGTGTCGTTCGGCTGAGAATCGCGTCTTTTCGTGTCGTCACTAGATTCTTCACCGCCATTCGGAATCTTTTCGTCATGAGACTGTTGTTGATTAGGCTGAGCGTTAGGTTCCACAGACTTTTGAACAGATCGTAGTTTTCTCTGAAAGTAAATTAATATAAAATTATTTCATTATCAGCACTAAACAAGCTAAAGTTAAAGACATTGCGATAATGTGTAGGGATGTATTTTCTACATTAATGACATTAGTCTTATGATAGTCTGTGTTTCGTTTGTTTCCACGACATTCGAGTATCATGCCATTGATGTATAGCTATGTATAGTGTTCTTGTGCCGCGTTTTGTTGCCGTTTTGCTTTAGCGTGCAATATCTATTAGTAAAATATCTTGGTCACCTTGAGTTGCGTGACGATGCGCTGTGCCTCCCACAACTGCTGGTCGCGCGCCTGCGTTATGAACCCGGCGTGCATCTCCGCATGGATCTGCGACAGCAGCGACTCCTGCTTGCGGAGCTCGGTCGCGATATCATTCGCAGAGTCCGGGAAGTCCGCGGGGATGGAAAGTAACGGAGGGACGTACCTGGCAAGAGGTTTACGAAATAACAATTGAAGCAAAGCCTTTTTTTAATTTAAAAATAATAGTTTCCACTTCTCACTGCTTAAAATTAATAGTTTGCTCTATAATTTTGTTATTTTCAACAGCAGCTGCATCGTTTGCTTCCAAAGTAGGTATACAGACTTCACAATCTAATGCGGGAGCGAGTTTAGCGTACTCAGAATGCTATGATTGAAGAGGCGAGCCTATTCATTATCCAGACGTCATAGTATAATGCAGGAGCTGGTTATCGTGCTGGTAATTTAGGAGAACCCCGATAAAGATAATTTAGGTTCAGAATAGTATGACTGAAGAGGAAAGCCTATTCATTATAGTATTCGTTGGTTTTGCGTGAGAAATCCTCTTTCTAATGAACCCTTTTTCTATAAAACAACCAAAAAAATTCGCACAATAATGTATGTAGTGAAACATGACGGGCTTCGAGGTTCGGGTGCACATTAAGTAGCGGAGATACTTTCATTGATAAATAATTATTATAATATTACTTAGCCCTAAGATAGCTTACTTTGTAAGTTGCACTTCTGGAAATAGCTTCTCAGCTTTAGTGATTAAGTAGGTAAGTAAGTTGCTGGACATATTAAGTGCCGGCCCCATTGCAGTTGCTATTGTTTGGATATTAGCTTGATTTGTCTGAAAAAAAAACATAGAAATTTTAAATTCACGATCGTGTTATTACGGTATTAAAGAGATTAAACGAAATAAATTAAAAAAATATCAAAGAAAAATATCTGTGAAGCTCATTCACAGGTCTACTGTTTAATGGTCACGCGTGAAAAATGAAACCATATTTTGCGCTATCGACTTAGTCATCGACACCAGTTCCCATCACAAAAACGTTATTGATAGCTTTTGCCCGCTGCTCCGCCCGCGTGGATGTCGCTTCTCTAAGGTATCCTACGGAAACCATGCATTTTCCCGAAACAAAAAGTACCTTATGTTTTAATCTGCTATTTGATCTATCTAACTACCAAATCCGTTTAGTATTTTCGTGAAAGCGGAACAAACAAACAAACATCCATACTTTCGCATTTATAATATTAGTATGATAGTAAGATTGATATTACATTTTTGAACTCAAATTACGATACCGGCCTACCGGATGCGGATGAAAAAGTTTGGACCACTATTATAATTATAATATTTTGAACAATCACTTCATTGTTTAATATAGTAATTTGTATACTAAAAATAATTTCAATTTTTTTATGAGTTGAAAATCATGCCCGTAATGAAAAACCAAACTAGTGAGTTCTTTTGTAATTTTAATAAAATATCTACTTAGTGAACAATATTTCATAATTTATTTTTGAAGCACCTGGATTGTCTAATTTACCTGTTCGTTAGCGACGACGCTTTCAAAGTGCCTCATGAGCCAGGCGAGTAGGCTGTAGTTGCAAGGCGGCAGCTTGCTAACTAGCGACTGCATGGTGGCTTCGCGCTGCGGCTCTGCGATGGCGGTGGCTTGTTCGAACTGGCTGTACAACTCTTGAGTTAGTATCGAGTCTGGTAGTTCACTAAAAAAAAGAAAAAAAAACATTTTAATGAAAATACAAAACTGATGTTTACAGTGGTAAGAAAGTTGTGCTAAACTGGAGTAAGTACGTAGGTCACTACATAATTTTTGTCGTACTTATAGAGTATATATTTTTTTTCGAAGCAATCACCTTTAGCGGCTTTACAAGCCTTTATACACTCAAACCAAGTGGCAAAAGTCTCCGTCCAAAGGGACTGTGGAATGTTACCACAAAAAGCCCTCCGGTACTTCCATAGGCGAAGTCCCCCTAACTCCGTGAAGAGATTTCGATGGTACCATATAATAGTACACCTCAAGCAGAATCAATGTCTCAACAGGACCATCCCTCTATTTCTTATAGATTTCGAGCTATAGGGTCAAGTAGAGCTAAAAAATCACAGCATCTTCCTTAACTTTGGAAAGAGGTCCAATTATGGGGACTGCGAAACTTAACTAAGAGTCAAATGCTGCACAAAAAAATATTTGTTTCAAGACACGACAATAGTAGCATCAACATATTTTTTAGATCACATGTTATGCGACACCGTAAACATATGTTGTGAGGCATTTAATATGTTTTCAAATGATATATTTTCATCACTATTTGTATGGTGCTATATGCTAAAAAACCTGACCTGTGGGAGAGCCATGCTTCGGCACGAATGGGCCGGCTCGACCGGAGTGATACCACGGCCTCACAGAAAACCGGCGTGAAGCAACGCTTGCGTTGTGTTTCGCCGAGTGAGTGAGGGTACCGGAGGCCCAACCCCCCCCCCTCCAATGATAGCGCAGTTACCAAATACGTTACCCCAGGAGGGTACCAGCTGCGCTAGCGCTGGAAAATACGTCGTATCCGGCCTGGCTCTTCCTGACCGAGACACAGATATCGTTTCCAGCGGACACATCCTACCTCTCCTACCCTGGGTATGGACTGGAACACTCCTTCGTGCCTAGGGCTGGAGTGTGCGTGTACGTTAGAGACGATATCAGTTCTCGCCACCTCCGCAACCTTGAAGGTAGGGACCTCTCCACCATATGGCTCCGTGTAGACAGCGATGACCATCCCCGCGTCTACTTGTGCCTATATAGGTCCCATACCGGCGATTCTGAAACTGACCGACTCATCGAGCAGATCCAAATGGCTCCAGATACTGTGCAGCAGCAGATCCCATCCGCCGAGATCGTGATACTTGGCGATTTCAACGCCCACCACACCGAATGGCTCATGATCATGCGGGGAGATCTGTTTACGACTTCGCCCTGGCATATGGTTTGACACAACTGGTTACTACGCCCACGCGAATCCCAGATGTGGAGGACCATGAATCTTAAAATTTCAAACGCACTTTTTTAACACCCTGTATATGATTGATTGTTTATCATCATTGACATAATTAAAAATATGTCAATTATCCATCATGGGTGACACTTGACTTTTGATTCGTTTTTCTACCATGTTCCCCCATACGAATAATGATGAAAAATATATCATTATTATTATTATTATTATAATATTTTTTGTGCAGCTTTTGACTCTTAGTTAAGTTTCGCAGTCCCCATAATTGGACCTCTTTCCAAAGTCTAGAAAAATGCTATGGTTTTTTAGACATACTTAGATAGATATATAGATAGAAAATCGATGCCACAACACAAATACATATCATAGAAAGAAACACAATGCATAAAGTAAAGAAACATTGGACAAAGAATTAAAAAACTAACATGCAAGCAAAACATATATAATAAAAATAACAATAGCAACTAGCGTTGTAGTGCGTGGCAAGGAAAGGTCTCCGACTCAGCATATGCTGTGGCAAACCACAGCGCTGATATTCTGTCGGCACCTTAATGAAATGCCGGTCAAGTTAGCACGTAGTGAGAACACAGTGACTCATTTCAAAGTAATTAAAATAGTTGCAAAATGTTACACAAGAATATAAGCAAAATGTTACACAAGAACTGTATTTTAACTTCGTAAAAAGTAAATAAAATTGGAAAATATTACAAAACTAAAAATATATCTATGAACGTGTAAAACGAATCACATTTGGGTAAAAACAGCATTTAATAAAACGTGTTGATACTACTGTAACAGTAAACGTAAAGTACTGTACCAATATTAAAGTAACAATAAATAAATAAACGTTTAAAAAATTTAAGTGCCTGTATTAAGAAAGTAACATGTATGTAAAGATTTTTCAGGAAAAAAATTAAAACACAATATTCAGACTATTGTAACAAAATATTAATAACAGAACTTAATAAAACTATAAACTATGTGAAATATTTGACCCTATAGTTCGAAATCTATAAGAAATAGAAAGATGGTCCTGTTGAGACATTGGTTCTGCTTGAGGTGTACTATCATATGGCGACATCAGAATCTTCACGGAGGTGGGGGGACTTCGCCTATGGAAGTACAGTAATACACATTTAATAAGGCTTGCCGATGTACCTGCGCAGTAGACAATATTTTAATTACGCGGGAAACTGATGGACCAATCAAGTAGCTTCATTGTTACCCGTCATTACACGTTCCGAAAATCTCTGCCGCTATTGGTTGATTGATTTCGCGCCTGATTCAATGAAATTGTCAGCTGTCAGAAAGCTGTCACCGTGCGTTGATTGTTTCGGGTGTTTCCGTCGACAGTTTGTTCTTGTCTGCGCGAACGAAGATAACCGACGCGCCTTATTGTTTGTGTACTACTGTACCGGAGGGCTCTTTCTTCAAACGCTCCTAGTACAAGTGGGTCTGGTTGGCTGGAAAACTTTCGCCTTTGCAACTGCTTTTTTACGAAGAGGAACAAAGAAAAATGGCATAGCGCTAAGTCCGGACTATACAAATAATAACTGAGCAATTTTACTTAGATTCCTCAAGAAAGGTGGTAGTAAGACCAGCTCGATGCTTGGAGCATTTTCATGGTGCAAGAACCAAGTATCAAGTCTTGGCTGAGGTCGCTATTTTTTTAAAGCTTCAGAAACTTTTGGGAGACAGTCATCGGTACAAGGATGCTGTGATACTTCTCTGTGTCTCTAAGGGATTGATAGCTAAAATACCCCTTCTTCCAAAAAATTTTTGATTATTAGTTTTTTACAGATGGAGCTTGTTTCACTAATGTTGGTGGTTCCTCGACTTCAAACACCCACATTTTGCGCTGTGATTTAGTAGGGACGTCCTAATACTAAATATAAGTTTTATCGACTATAGTGATTGAATTGATAGCACTAGAGTGACCGTCATCGAATTTTTGCAGCATTTCTTTGCACCATTTTACTCTCTTTTCCCTCAAAGTATCGGCCATCGAATGTGGTACCCAGAGTGAACAATTTTGTGTAACATTTAATTCGTTACACAGAATATGGGGAAAAGTTGGTGCATTTATCTTCATTAAATTTCCTATCTGGCGGTATGTAAGTCGTCGGTCTTGCGCAATTAGATTTTTGATAGTAAGAATATTTTTATCAGTAGTTACTTCAGTCGGCCTACCGGATCTTTGCCCGTCCTCTTAGTTAAAGTTTCCGTGTTGGAATTGTAAATGCCACCTTTCTATCATCATTAAAGATGGACAAGTATCTTGCAATACATCACTCATTTCAATAAAGCATTGTTGCTTTGTAAGACCATGACGAAAATTATATAACATAATAACCCAATCATCACCTCGCGTTAACTCAGCCATCACAGTGGTTTATTTATATTTTTATAATTTAGGAAAGAACAGTACTGGTATCAAATGTCAACTGATAGTAATCTAATGAACTGAAGTTTATTATATTACCCTCAAACAAGTCTTATCTGATTTCAATCAGGCGTACGACAAAACTTATGTAGTGGACTACGTAAGATTTAAATAACTTTTAAGGCCTCTACTCAAAGAGAAAAAGAATTAATATTTTTTCGTTGAGTGGATTTGCTCCATTCCACATTCAATCGATTTTTTTATTTCAAAAATAGATCTATTATATTTATTATAAAATGTTTATTGTACGTAAAATTAGCACTTATTGTATTCTTAAAATTTTGTTGACAGCAAATTCATACGAAGTATTTCTCCAAAAAACCTTTTTTTCGTTTTAAGATATAATTGATAATCGTTACTCACCTGATAAAGCTTTTCAGGATTGCGCACGCGACGGGCACGTCCCAGTGGTAGGGGAATGTCGTACCTCGGTCCGTGTACAATTTCCTCAGCTGCTGTAACTTGATCTTGTCCGCCTCGGTACGGTAGATCTGCGTGGAGTTCAGTCCGTGGGCCTAATGCAAGGTAAAACATTAAAGAACATTTGCTTTAGCATATGGGCTGCTTCAATTTCCGATGATACACATAAATAAACGTTCAATGTAATAACTTATATCGTCCCCACTCTCTTCCCATGTATCGGAAAGTCGAGGGCAAGCCCGGATTGGTGGAGGGTTTTTGGAGTTAGTAGCCCACTGCAGTGTCAGAAGTATTCAAGCCGCCTATAAGGCCTCCGACATAGCTTATCGACTGCCATCTAGTGATAGCAGCCGGCACCAAAGCCTTAACGTGCCTAACGTAACGTTCAAGGATTGTAAACTATTACTATTATAAATACTTTTTCACCACAAACAGACAAAAAATTAAATATGTAAAGCGTAAAATATTGCACTGTTGTCGCCAAGGCTTGGCTCGGTAGAAAGACGGCATGATTAGTCAAATCACCATAACAATGCTGTCGAGCGGTATAGATAAATTATTTAATTCAGTGGATAGGCAAGGTTTACTAAATAACAACTTTGACTAATATATTGAATATATATTTATACGCAACTGGCATATTTCAGGCGGTATACAGCCGAATGGAGAATAGTTACAAAACGTTTAGATGCTAGTACATCAGTAAAAAAGGGTATAGATGTTTGCATACTTATATTTTCATTCTTAAGTACATACTTGCGTCGGTTTTAAATTTGTATAATTACGTGTAAGAAATTCGCACAGCTAAAGAACTTTTATATCAGTACCTATTTTGTTGCGCAATCTATAGATTATAATAGATATAAAAATCAAGATACCTATATAACTTTATTTTAATTGTGAATACCTAAAAAATGTTTGGACCGCAAGGAATGTAAGTAAACTTTTTGCCCCAACAGTGGAGTGTTTTCTGTGAGAAATCCATGCGTCTAACTAATATTGCCAGTTCTCCTTTGCGTTGGGGAATCTCAGTAAACCCATTCGACATCATAATCACCTACAAGGTCAGACGATGCTAAATATTTTAATGGGTTTAAATCAATTTAATGATATAATTTTTCAATTACAAAAATATCTAAAAAAAGGTTGCAGGTTAATTCGCAATGCGGCGGTCGCCTGTTTCACTTGTTTGAATGGGTATCATTCGCTAATACAAAACAATAAAAATCGCAATGTGGCGATTTAATACATAACAGTTTCATCGTTCGCCAGTTAACATCCTCCGTGGTCTAGTGGCCAGTCTGCTTGCTTCATATCAGGAGGTCGCGGGTTCAATTCTCATTATAATTTACTATTAAGTGAAATGATACTCAGTGTTTAAACCAGAAAAAAACAGAATTTTTTTTTAGTCTCAATTGGTAAGCCCTTGGCATCATCTCACCTGATGGTAAGTGATGATGATGCCTAAGATGGAAGCGGGCTTACCAAGAATCCCCAACGCAATGGGGAAGTAGAAGGACATATACAGAGTGTTAAAAAAGTACGTTTGAAATTTTAAGGGGATACTCAGAATCAAGTATGTATATTATAGGAAATTATTGAAAAAATCTGACCTATAACTTTTTTTCCAGTTTCCCATAAAAATTCTTGATTCACTATTCAGATTTATTATGGGAATCTGAAAAAATAATTCTAGATCGGATTTTTTCATTATTTTTTCTGTATTCTATACTTGATTATGAGTATCCCCTTAAAATTTCTAACGCACTTTTTAATACCCTGCTTATTTCAATCCAGCGTTTCTTTTAGTCCAGCGTTTCTGTATATAACCTCAAGTTCTTGATAGTAGGATTAATCAAAGTATTATTTTTATTAATTAGCATTTTTAAGTGCGTATTCATAAGATTTTATAAACTAGAAATATTATGTACGACCAACGTACAACTAATTGCTCGATATTATTTTTAACCAAGCTGAGCTGTACGCAGCAGTTTGTACCGATTTCGGACAAATAGTTAACTTGAAAATTCTACAACTATACACAATGCTTCCTTGTTAATTTACTATGTTATTACGGGAATTTTCAATACTAGAACACTGTTTATGTAGAAAACAGTGTACAAACAGATGAGGTCGTAGACAAAAAAAAGAACGTTTTAACTTCTCCCACACGAAAAGGTTGTCTTTGGTCCCTAAAAACTCAAAGCAAAAAAGTTTTTGCTGCGAGCGTGAGAAAAAGTGATTCGAATTTCGAACACAATCTATTGCGCAGTGCTCAGTAGCACAGAGTAAGTCAGAGGGACCGCTCGGTGCAAATCGCTGGAGCCTAAACATATACATGCTTATAGACGTGTGCGGTCTTTCTACGCAAGGTCACGATCGCACAGCATCGTGACCTTGCCTCGAGTGACCGTGTGATTCTATAAGCATGTATATGCTTGGAATTTTGGTGGTTTGTATTGAGCCGCCTCTCTGTGTACTTTGTGTCAGTAGTCTATATTAGAATTACTCGCTATCAATTCTAGACTACTTCGCTAGTTCTTGATTTAAAGTCAGCTCTCGTAGCAAAAAATAACTTTGCTCACTAGTTAAACAAATAACTATTAGTATGAAACGGAGAAGTCCTGAAGTATGATAAAGTAGCAAATTCGCAATGCGGCGGAGGCCTGTTTTAGTTATTTGAATGGTTCAATATATGGAAATACAATATTAACATTCGCTAATTGAATTATCATAAAGTGGTAGTAGAAAACAAAAAAAAAAGCAATGCAGCCGCATTATGAGAGTTTTAACGTTCGCTAGTTAAATTATAACAAAGTATACCGCTTCCGTGGTCTAGTGGCTAGACTAGTCTGCTTGCTTACTTGCTTCATATCAGGAAATCACGGGTTCGATTCCCGGCGGGGACCAACTTTGTAGGACTCGAATTGGTTTGTGGTAAGGCATTTTCGGAGCCCACCTGGCTTGCTATCACCATCTTATCTAAGTCTTGTCGCCAAATATCAATTAACAGTATTGATAAGTTGCGGTATGAAGACAAGATAGCCAGTTATCCATTGCGGAATCTTGGCAAGCCTGCTTCCATCTTCGGCATTATCATCACTTACCACCAGGTAAGATAATGCCAAGGGCTTACTAATAGTGGATAAACAAAAGTGACAGAATTAAAATTAAAATCGCAATGCAGCGGTAGTCTTTGTCCTTATTCGAGTGATTTATAAAGTTCTAACAGTCACCTTGCATGATCGATAACAATAATTATACATTCACGATAAAACATAACTTAAGCCCATAGTTGGAGGTTACTTTGCAATACAAAGTGTTGCAAAAAGTTAGGTGAAAGCCGAAATTATAAAGAGATACTCATACAGGGAAACTCAGGCAACAGTAGGTTCTTAAAAACAGCTTAAAAATTTTTCTTAAAAATTGCAATATGATTTTTACAAAAAAAGATTTTGCAACATTTTAAAGTGTGAATTTTACAGGAAAATTGATTTCATAAAGTAACATTTAATGTTATATGATAGTTTATCATCATCATCTTCCTGCCCTGTTCCCAATTATTTGGGGTCGGCGCAACATGTCTTCTTCTTCCATTCATCTCTTCTTGCTGTCATCTCAGTTATATGATAATTTATATGTACCTTTAATGGTTTCGGATTTCCGCATATTTAAATAAATGGTATAGCCGCGCTGTGCATACTTTCTCGCATCACTTTTCATATTCTGATGCACAAAGGAGTAATAAAAATTCGCAACTATCATTATTCATTATGCCTAGTCAGTTGCAAAAAGACAGTTGCTTAGCGCAAGCTATGCAAGAAACACATTTACGCGTGTACAAACGCCATTTTTTTATGTGGTAGTAGTAGTAGTAGCGTAGGTAATGAATACGTGTTTTTATAGATTGTCTGGGGTGCACAGGACAAAATCAAATCAATGATATAAAGATATAATTTAAAAATATCTCATTTGCATCGAAAATAAAACAGAACACGTGAAGCTTTAACTACCCTAAACTAACGTTTCTTGTAAAGCATTACAAATTCTTTTACAAGCTTTACTGATATAGTCATCTATATATGAAGATGAATTGGTTCAAAGAGTTAGCTTACCTGCAAGTAGTCTATGCTGTCCCTGACTACGAGCGGCAAGCCTGTGTCGTCGTGGCATCGTGACCGCCCCACGGACTGCTGGAGGGGCACGCCGAAGATAGGCAGCGCGACTGAAAGCAACCGATACTTATGTATAATAAATGGAATTACAGCTGTAAAAAGTCATAATGGTTTTATGAAACTTGGCGGCAACCGCGCTTCCTTAGGCGTTTTCAGACTTCGGAAATTAATCTGCGATTTATTATTAACACAAGTGAAAGCTTCCAGTTAGATTCACGAATTTATTGAAATTTACACTTGTTTATGTCGAGACTGATATTTACTCGATAATGTACATTCTGTCGAAAAGCTCCCCATAGCGTTTTTCTCTGATTCAAAATAAATCAAATTGTACGATGACCACGAACCAATATGTCCTCTGAAAGCGAGCACAAAATACACTGCCATTTATCCTGGGACCCTGGGATAGATTATCTTGTCACTTGTCAAATAACGACGACAAGTAGTTAAGTTGTTGCAAATAACATAACAACTGATCCATTGTTGAAGTGCACAAGACATCAGTTAGATTATTTTCCTACAGCTACACTAAAGTGCACATATGCGGGTTTCTGGAATTCAAAGATGCATTGGAAAATCAGTGACTGCCTGAAGATGTATCGATTAAATTAAATTTATACAGTGACTGACTGTCAGACAAAGCACAGCCTAAACCATTGTAGATGGAAACATATATTTCCTATAGTGTATAGAGCAGTGGCACAGGGTGTATTTTTCGACAGGGTAAGCCAGACTTAAAATGTACACCCAGAAAAATTACCGAATATGATTTAGTAAAAACCTTTTTATTACGAAAATTATAAGCATGATCAACAAGTACATTTTACCGAAATTGTAATTATCGGGTTCTACTTTTAAACAATTTACTACGAGATTTTCATTTTAGAAACTATAACCTTATAAGTTACTTTGGTATAAGCAAAGAAGTTATAATAAGTTAACACAATAATAAACAAAATAAAACCACGGCACGACAGAAAACAAAACTAGGCCGGATCCCACGTGTCACTGATCAAGTGAACAAAACGAACTAAACAAATCCAAAACCAAAAACTCTGCATAAAAATCACAGCAAGTATTAATATTGACATTAATACTATCCATTAACACTAGTAAGACTGAAAAAACGGTCAATTTTAAAGGGCGGCTCTGGGTCATTTGTCCTGTGATTATTTTTGTTAGTTTTGTTGATAAAATACTGTAAAAAAAGATTTGAAAAAAAGCTCTAAACATATTAGTACAGAATATTATTTATTTATTCAGTAAAACCGTAAGGTACTACCATTTAAAGGTCTACAAAAAAGCTTTTTTGATAACGATACAGCACCAATACAGGGAATTTCACATGAGGCACATAATATCTCTTCGATCTCTCGAATACAAGATATGTCTGAGTAAAATATCACCAAATAAAATGAATAGCCTTCACAAAAGCAAGTTCACAAAACCACAAAATTACTATTCTTCATTTTAAAAATTAAAAAAAATAGAAATAATAAATAAATACTTGCTCACTTCACGCATTGTGGGTCATACGACCCAAGCCGCCCTTCAAGGTAGATGGTATATTTATTTCTGTTCAGATACTATTTATACTAAAAGTGTAATTTAAAAATGGGTCATTTGACCCTTAGCCGTCCTTCTATAGTGTTAACCTATATATTTTTTTATTATAATGAGCAAAGTTACACCTTTCATTTCTTTCGCATCACGGCAGCGCGGTAAATGTTTTATTTTTCTGCCATAACCCGATGGATTCCTGCTTGCTAGCTTCCTAATGTATGGCATTGTAAGACGGAGAGCGCGCTATTAATTAGTTTGCAATGCAGTACAATGAGAAGAAAGAGACGGTAAGCCATTTGAAATAATCTGCCTTCTGCTTCATTTTGTTGCGCAGGCGTTTTTAATGTTTGTAATATTTGTTATGAAATTAAATTCAAACTAGTTTTTTTTACAGATTTATATTATTATTGTGATTTTACTGGAATTTTTTTGTATAAGATAAATAACTTCAGCATAATATTATTACCGGATTTCAAAAGGGAAACCGATAGGAATCGTGTTTTATGGACCCTTCGCCACTGGTATAGCAGAGCGGAGCAATAAGAAAATATTTTTCAAATATTGATAGCAAAGAGGTTGATATTCTCAGCATTTTGAATTGAAAATTTAATTTTCAATGTTCTAACGGAGACAGCGCGCTATTAATTAGCTTGCAATGCAGTTCAATGAGAAGAAAGAGACGGTAAGTCATCTGAAATAATCTGCCTTCTGCTTCACTTTGTAGCGCAGGCGTTTTTAATGTTTATCATGAAATTAAATACAAACTAGATTTTTTACAGATTTATATTTTATATTATTATTGTGATTTTACTGGTATTGTTTAGTATGAGATAAATAACTTCAGCATAATATTATTACCGGATTTCAAAAGGGAAACCGATAGGAATCGTGTTGTATGGACCCTTCGCCACTGGTATAGTAGAGCGGAGCAATAAGAAAATAAATTTCAAATATTGGTGGACACAGAGGTTGATATTCTCAGCATTTTGAATTGAAAATTTAATTTTCAATATTCTTACTAACGGGTGTGACGGGCTGTTTATATCTTAAGACGAGGGGGAGTGCCGTGCAGGTTACAGGAACGTGACTCGACCGTCACTCTATCAATTGCTACTAAAATTGTAACGGACAAAATACATTTATCATTTTGAGTCAAGCAAAGCTATAAACTTACCGTCTATTGAGAAACCGTTTTTAAAAGGATTCATTGGAGTAAACAGCGCAGTAAATGATAGTGAAAACAATACCACCAGGTACGTATACTCTTATCTTGTGTTAGGCGAGCCGCGAGCGAGTCACCTTCAGTATAAACAGGCTCAGATAAATCTGACGTTCGGTTTCGCATTATCAGCAGTCTTCTTATATAAATTAAACATAAGACACGCACAACATCAAATGTCTTATCCAAATATGATTTATTTTCTTACGTAGGACTGGAAGTATTCAGTGAATGGGATAAGTTAAAACGTAGAATCAAAACAAAAGCTAGATGCGCGTGGCCGAAGATAAGTGGCGTGCCTTGGGGAAGCCTATGTCCAACAGTGAACTAATACAGACTGATGATGATGATGTTAATATTTAAATAAATACGAAGGAGATCCGAAGAAGAAGCGAAGTTATCGATATAACTCATAGAATAAACAAGTGAAGCAATATGTAATGGCTCGCAGAACTGAAAACGACGGGGAGGAGAAATCGTCGAGTGCGACCAGAGGAGGGCGGAAACCGATGCGTTTGTTGAAATATTTTCTACAGCCAAGTAATCGTTTTTTTTATTGAATACGTACTATCTATCACACGACAGGCACTCTTATACCAAAATGAAGAGAATAAAAATATATAAATTTCAAGTCTTATTTTTTACTAAGTATATTTCCTACGATCCCTATACGAGCCCGCCATCCGAAACACGATTCAACAATTTCAGCTCGATAGAAAAAAAATCCAAAAATGGGTCTACCGTTACTTAAAACTGAAAACAGTTCTCAGTATATGAAAAAAAAAATTAAATTGTAAAACAATATTGGTTTCGACGATATGAAGGAAATTACGCCATATTAAGTTTTAACAATTCATTTAAAAAACCTAAAATGTGAATAATTCGCGTGCCGCGTGTGGGTGAGACTTGCGTTTAGTACTGCGCAAATCAATGCGCAGTAGCTCTGCATCAAAAAATAAATTATGAAGGTTCCTCACTAAATAGCTTTTTTTTGATTGAATTTTTATTACGCGTACTATTTTTACATTTAAAAAGTCATAATGAATGTGGAAATGACTTTATTGAATTATGTGTTAACAACCCTTTACGTCCCCACTGCAGGGGCACGGGGTCACTTGCCATACATAGGGAAGGTTAGGCCATACTCCACATCCACATGAATTATGATATCATAGAAAAAAAATCCAAACAATTTTCAAACATTTTCTAAAAACAATTTCCTTTTTGATATTTGATTTGATAAAAAGTAACTCATATGACTTAGCAGCAATCTACCGGATTACGTGGGTGACGTCGAGTTTCTAACAGGTCAAACAAACTGTTCAGTTATTTATTTGGCTTTTGTCAGACTGGGACACGACAGGGAAACAATAACCATTGAAAAATAACTGTTCATAGTTATTTATTATACACGTAGGACGCACACGCTTCATAAGTATTCAAAACACTGTGTCAGAAAGGCGTAAAGACCCGATCACAAATAACCTATTAAAAATACGTTTTATAAGTTTTTTTTTTAAATTACGTAATTTGTCAATTCAATAAATGGCAGTTTAGATATATTCCATTTAGATGTGGTGGACCTAATATTTCTTTGCATTTTCTTGACATTGACATGATAATTAATTTATTGAAAAGAAGTTGGATCCTATTAATATTATAGATGTGAATTTTGGATGTTTGTTACTCAATCACGTAAAAACGGCTTAACGGATCTGGATGTTTGGAACACAGATAAATAGTTCATAATCTGGATTAACACATCATAGGCTGCTTTTTACCTGGAAAAATAGAGGGTTCCCGAAAAACTGAAACTCTTAAACGCTTTAATACCCCAAAAACGACTTCGTCAATTTTATTGTTATTTGGTAACTTGGAGGATTTAGATCCTCCACGTTTGGTAAGCCCTATAAGGACAGCAACATTTAACCTTGTATAAGTCTTTTCTGTTTTCATGGTATGTTGATGGCTGTATATCAAAAACTATACATAAATATCCGAGACAAATCACACACGGTTATCTGGCCCTAAACTAATATTCCCGATGGGACCAGAGACTGATATACATACACATATACGTTTAAATACATACATATATAGATATAATACACCCAGACACAGAGCAAACAAATCTGCTCATCACATAAATGTTTGCCCTGGGTGAGAATCGAACCCACGACCCTCGGATCAGTAGTCAGGAGCACTAACCACTGAGCCACCGAGTCAGTCTATACATCCTAGCGATATAAAGATTACATTAGTAGTTAGGTAATTTAATGTAGGTTAACTCGGTTTTGTTAGTTTGTTCTGTATTTTTTTTCCTATAAAATGGAAAAAACACGCCTGGAGTGGGAAGGATAACTGGCCTTTTCGGATTCAGCGGATACAGTTATACACTGGTTATCAATTTCTTGACCTGAATAAAACAATTTTTCGTATTTTTATTAATTTCTACTTCTATTTATGTTCTTTCAATGGGGAATTTGATACCACTAATAACTGGTAACATTATTAATGTCACTGGTTAACTAACATTGCTACATCATAGGTTTTGGTTCTTGACTCCATTTTTTAAACTTTGCAGGGGATTGCAGAGCTAGAAACATTGTCTTTGGCTGCATGTAAGTACTTAGGTACTACAAGGAGGTCAAAGGTCAAATGCATATAAATATTAATAATAATAATATATAATTTATTTCAGGCCGTAGCCCATATTGAATGACTGAAATCCAATATGTGCAGGTCGTTTTGTGGTTGTCATCGAAACAGTGATGCCACTTAATAGGGTATTTTACTCTATACAAAAAAAAATCTAAAACTGCTTATTTACTGATTTATTTGTAATAAGTAATCGAATTAATATGATTTCTATATAATAAAATGAGAAAAAACATTTTATTTTTGATTTACAAAGATCTAGTTTTTTAATCTGTTATTCAAATATCTGAAACGACAGCCGCCATGCTGGTTGTCATGTGACATCACAATAGTGGTAAACAATGACATTTTGTTCGCAATATGTGTCAAAATTTTAGTACAGAACTGTTTTGTTTACTCCTGAAATGACGTCACGACCTAAACATCATGGCGGCTAGCGTTTTTCCGCGCTAATTGGGAATGGTAATTTAAAATGTATTTTTGGGGTACTTATAAGTTTCAAAAAAAATTAAAACAATATTTTTGACTTTTTCCGACCTAACGATCAATTTGAGATAGTTTTCAAAAATTGTGAAAAACCCTATTATTGAACGCCATGCTAGGCAAATTATAATAATAATTATTTATTTTCTCACCACAAATCAAATTTTACAAAGAAATTCACAAAAATAATGGAAACATTTTAGATGTTTAGAACAAAGTTGATTAATAATACCAATTTTGTTACCATAATTTCAACAAATATATTTTGATTTTGACTTTTGACTAACTTGCGGAAAGTAAAACCACGAGCATACTCCACATTTTGTGTTATGTATGATTATATCGTATTATTTGATTATTAATTAATTTGAATTGGCTGAAAAAAGTATCATTCTTCCTTAAAAATAATCCGAAATCCATAAAATGACTATATTTATAAAGATTTAAGGTTGCTGTATAAAAAAACCAAGAATACAAAAGGCTGGTCTTAAGGAGAAAAAAAAACATCGTTCATGGCAGAAACCAACACTGTAAGCGGCTTGCATTATGCACAATAGCACATTGCACGCCGTCAAAGATATTCATAATAATAAAAACGAAAACGAACGCGGGCGACGCGACGCTCGCTTCTAAAAGTTGCAATTATAGTAATTTATTTTATATTTCAATGAATTTTATACAAATATGTTTATATTTCTAAATAGCTTACCTCCAAGTGTAAAAATCTCTTCAAATGGAATCCCTGAAGTAACAGTAGATGGCACTTTAGTCAATTTCTTGTCTTTCTTATCCTTGTCCTTTTCTTTTACTTTATCTTTCTCTTTTTCTTTTACTTTGTCCTTTTCTTTATCTTTTACTTTATCTTTTTTATCATCTTTTAACTTTTCTTTTGATTCAAGTTTAAACTTGGCTTTTTCCTCTTTTTCCTGTAAAATTAAAAGATTAAAATTAATTTTAGGTCCAGTATACACAAAATTCACTTGAACACTGAGAAAACATGTTCACAAACAAACAAACAATTTTATCACACAGTGCATGTGAACTCTACCTACCTTCGTGAATACACTGCGTAGGTGATGCATGGCGTAATTTCCAAACGCAACTGAACAAACTAAGACCGCTTACGCTTTGTAAACGTTTATACCATCAAGGTCGTATTACTATTAAACAATGAATGGAGTATAGCACAGGAATCACTAGACCATAAAGTTTGTTTTCCCGCACTATTAAATTCGTAAGGTTACAGATCAAAAGAGTATAATGTGACTGCTAGAAACCAAAATACTGTCGATTTTTTAATTTTATAAACCCCACTTATTATAGAAATGTTCCACGTAAAACTACTGCGTTTATTGTTCCCATGCTATGCAGTTTAACTAATATTATTTAATATAATGAGGTCATGACGCGTTCGTCCGTCGCTAAGTGAAAGTGTCACGATATTTCCTTATAGCTGACACCAAAAAATACGGAAAAAGGGAAGAATAGGCGAAAAAGGCTTCTTTTCATATTATGAGGCTTGTGAAACTTGACCAAATCCTGGTGTAGACTGCATCAATAACAAATTATGGAATATTACTATTAAATAGCTCCTCTAGAGAACCGCCTCCATGGCTAGTCTGCTTGCACACATTAGGAGGTCGCGGGTTGGATTCCCGGTGTGGTCACTTTGTAGGATTCACTTTGGTTGGTGACAGGGCATTTTTGAAGCCCCCCTGGCCTAGCTACAACCATCGTATCTAAGTCTTGTTGCCAAACATCAATGTTAATAGCATTGATGTGTTTCAGAGTGGAGATAAGATAGCCCGTTCCCCATTGCATTGGGGAATCTTGGTAAGCCCGCTTCCAACTTCGGCATAATCATCACTTACCACCAGGTGAGATAATGCCAAGGGCTTACTAATTGTGAAAACATTTTTAGAACCAAGTAAAATGCTATGAGTTTTAGTAATATTTAAAACTTACCTTATCTTTTTCTTTTAACTTCTCACGTTTCTCTTTTTCCTTTTTTTCTTTTTCTTTCTCTTTTTCCTTTCTTTCTTTTTCTCTTTCTTTTTCTTTTTCCTTTTCTTTTTTCTTGTCTTTATCGTTTAATTCCTTTTGTTTAGTAACATCTTCTAAAACCTTTTCTTTATCACGTGACTTTTCTCTTTTTTCTTTGCTTTTAGAAGGAAATTTAAAAGATTTCGTCTTTTTTGACTTTGACGGACTTCTGTTGAAAAGTTAAATGGCAAGCTTAGAAACTGGTCTTATAACGTACAGTATAAAGTATTTTTCTCTTGACAATTATCTAAATCTCTGTAACTTGGAATATATACAAATTATATTTTATAATTCGAGAGAGAAGAAACTGATATGATATTTTTAATTATTGGTGGTTGTAAATAAAGGGCCGTCCATTAATCACGTGAGGATATTAGGCGACTTTTATACCCCCTCCCCCTTGGTGATACGTCATGAGGTTGTATACTACCCCTCCCTCCCCCTACCAACATCACGTGTATTTTTTATTAGAAATATCGGACATTTTTAGAATCTATTTAATAAAAAGTTATAAACAAAAAATAAAGCTTTAAGCACTGTGATTCGAGTTTTTTTTTTCTACGGCTGTGATATTTTCAGTCTGACATGAAACCATGAAAGTTACCGAGTTAGAAATTATATATTATGTCGCAGGGATATGATAAAATCAGGGATTTGATCAAATCCCGGGCGATTTTAAAATAATAACAGGATTTTGTCATTTCCCTAAACAAATCTAGTGATTTGATCAAATCCCTAAACTGATTTAGTGAAATGATAAAAATAATTATTCTGTAGTATTTATAAAAGGTTTATTTGGTACAAAATACATTAAATTAAAGCGGTCGTGGCTCAGTGCAGCTTGCATGGTCGCGTCGATAACGCAGGTTAACTGACTACAGACACGGTCATAACCTGGATGAGTTTGACCGGTAGTGGCAATTATCTCAACCGTTTCCGTGCTTCGCAAGGCACTTTAAGCCGTTGGTGCCGGCTGCTATCGCCAGATAACAGTCGTTAAGCCATGTCGGAGGCCTTTTAGGCGGCTTGAAAACTTCAGACACTGGGGTTGGCCATCCGGACTTGGCTCCCTTGTGTGGAGTATGACCCAACCTTTCCGATGTATGGAAAGAGACCCGCGCCCTTGCAGTGGGGACGTAATGGGTTGTTAACACATTAAATTACACTAACATCTTAAAAATCAACACTAGAACTTTACTTATTTTGTAATGAATGAACAAAAACATTTTGAAAAATACACTTGTGTATCTGTGTGTGTTTGTGTATTTTTCAAAATGTTATTGTTCATTTAGTACAAAATAAGTAAAGTTCTAGTGTTGACATTTAAGATTTTAGTGTAATTTAATGTATGTTGTTCCAAATAAACGTTTTAAATACTACAGAATAATATTTTTATCATTTCACTAAATCAGTTTAGGGATTTGATTAAATCACTAGATTTGTTTAGGGAAATAACAAAATCGTTTATTATTTTAACATTACCCGGGATTCGATCAAATCCCTGATTTTATTATAATCCCTGCGACATATAGATAATTTGACTGATTTTGTTACATTAGTTATTATGAAACAGACCTACTTATAACATCCTTAGGTCATAAGTTTTTTCCAATAAACTACTACATTAAATATTTTTTAAATACATATTTTACACGTAACACATAAAATATAAATTTTTGACCCAAGAAAAAATACACGTGATATCTCACTACATCCTTGTCATATTTCGGGTTTTTTTTCCGAACCCCCTCACCCCCTTTCAAACCTCACGTGATGAATGGACGACCCCTAAGGTCCACGGTGCGATTCACGACTTACGTAGAGAGTCGAGTAACGAATTTTCAAACGGAACTTACAGGGTTACAAAATAAAGTTCTATGACTCGAAAGTGTGGGTGTTACAACTGTGACAGGCGGAGCCGCCGGCATAATATAAGCACCCATGTAGAGCGTGCATTACCGATTACCGGAATCCTGGACGTTTTTTTACCGTTTTCAATACCGGTGTTGAAAAGGGCATTACCGTACCGTTCAATACTGGTACTGGAAAGGCCAATACAGGTTACCGGTAATCCGGTATTGTAGAGATTGTTTCATGTTCTTATTCCCATTTTTAATTGCATTATTTGTTACTGAAACCCATCGGGTATAATTTACTTTGTATTGTTTTAAACACAAATTAACTTCCTTCTACTAAATTGAAATATGCTTACACTGAATTATATTATGTTCCTTAAAGAAATTGAAAGAGACAAACCGGTGTTATTTGTGACGTCAGAATCTACGATGTCATGCATGCCTACAGTCATGTCTGCAATGATATTTGTTTTCACAAACAAATTTAATTTAGTAAGCAAGTTAAAAGGTCCTTGCTTTGTCGTAATGATTACATAGGTTTTGGCTATAATTTTTGAAACAACCCCTTAAATTCGTCATGGCTGTGCATTTTTTTCATTGTTAGAAACTAAATGAAAGGCTTAGTGATATTTTGGTTATACAGGAAGTTTTGTCAAACTGATAGACCAGTTTCTTGGCCAATTGTACCATTAATATCCATGATCTAACTCTACTTCACTTTTAAACTATTATACACATTATACAACTGTAGATTTGCATATTATAAATAGACCATGAGTAATTATTTTTATTTTAATCATATTATTACATATTGTAAAATTTTTGTAAAATCATTTTGTGAATTTGACAGACTCGGTGGCTTAGTGGTTAGCACTCCTGACTACTAATCTGAGTCATGGGTTCAATCCCCACCCAGGGCAAACATTTCTGTGACGAGCAATTTGTTTGCTCTGTGTCTGGGTGTATTATATCTCTACAGCAGGGTGTTAAAAAGTGTGTTTGAAATTTTAAGGGGTTTCTCAGAATAAAGTAAAGAAAACAGAAAAAATATTTTAAAAATTTGATCTAAATTTTTTTTCCGTTTCCCATACTAAATCTGAATAGTGAATTAAGAATTTGTATGGGAAACTGAAAAAGAACTTGTAGATCTGATTTTTTCTGTATTCTACACTTGATTCTGAGTAACCCCTTAAAATCTCAAATCTCAAACACCCTGTATATGTATGAATTTTAACGTATATACGTGTATTTACGTGTGTGTATTTTACGTGTATGTTTATCAGGCTCCGCTTCCCACAATACAGGGAATTCTAGTTTGGGGCCAGATGACCGGGTGTGATTTGTCTGGGGATATTTAATTACATAATGAAAATAGTGCAAAATTTGCCAGTGCATCATTATAAACCACGTAGTTGGAACGTGTTAGAAATTTCAGTAGGTAGGTATGTAATCAATTAGGAGATACTCTGGAAGTGAGACTAACACGAGGTTGCCCGCAGGGCGGAGTTTTGTCTCCTCTTGAATGGTCCCTTATGGTTGACTGTCTGATTGAAGAGCTCAACGGAGCAAACCTGGACACACAGGGCTATGCAGATGATCTGGTTGTGTCAATAGTGGGGGGGTGTCCCTCTGCTATTTCAGAACAACTGCAACAGGCCCTTTTCAGGATAGAATGGTGGTGTAACGAATTCCAGCTCTCAGTAAATGCAGGGTAAACAATAATAGTCCCCTTCACCAGAAAAAGGAAAATGGAAGGCTTAACGCCTCCCACTCTTTTTGGCAGGACTATACCGTTTTCACGGGAAGTTAAGTACTTAGGAGTAATTCTTAATGACATACTTACCTGGAATAAACAAATTGACCATGTCATAAGGAAGGCTAAGATAGCGCTAGGTGCATGCTGTCGTCTGGTGGGATCCCGGTGGGGGCTGCAGCCCAATTCGGTGCTGTGGGCCTACACATCCATAGTGGTTATCCTACATAACCATCGGCGATGGTTGCCTACAGATGTGCAGCGTGGCACAGTAAGACCCGACAATCGACATGCATTGCTGCACTTAACAGCCTACAAAAATTCCTTGTCAAATGGCTACAAACTCTATCTCATCAACTCCCACTGCAGCACTAGAGGCTATTTTAAACCTCGAACCGCTGCACATCCATGTACAGAAGGAGGCCATGCTGCGTGCTATGGACGGTGGCAGGACAGTCTGTCAATCAGTGGTAATGAGGGATTTCTTTGATGCACTCATTGTAAACCCAGCACTAGCCCGATTCACGTACGGCATAGGGACGAATGGAACTGTGCGGTTCCCGAAACTCTCAAATCTGGTGACCTCATCTGGTTCACAGATGGTTCCAAAAAACAGGGTTTTGCTGGTGCTGGAGTATGCGGAGGAGACTCGGAGACGAAGCAGTCATACAGTCTAGGCTCGCATGTGACGGTATTTCAGGCAGAGATGTACGCAATAATAAGATGCGTGCAAGAAAACCTTCTGAGGTCCTATCAAAATAGGAACATAATCATATGCTCCGATAGTCAGGCAGCCCTTATGGCACTGAAATCACATGAGATTGATTCAAAACTTACCCTTGAGTGCGCCAATGCACTTAATCAGCTAGGAAGGCATGGACCTGTCAGTCACCTTATGTTGGGTGCCCAGCCACAGTGGCATCAAGGGGAACGAAATAGCAGATGAGCTAGCTAGGAACGGAGCGGAGGCACCAGCTATTGGACCCGAACCAATAGTGGGAGTGCCTCGTTGCACCAGAATGCCGGAATGCTGCAGGAATGGGCTAAGGAACAGAGTAGAACACTCTGGGCTAGTGCCCCAGGCCAAAAGCATTCGAAAGCGCTCATATCTGGTTTTTCGCGGGAATACACGTCTAGAGCACTACAACTTCTTAGGCCTGGACTTAGGATTCTAGTCAGAACTCTAACTGGCCACTGCAAGCTTAACAAACATCTCTATCAAATGAAGCTTGCAGATACGGACGAGTGCCGATTCTGCCTCGAGGAAGAGGAAACTCCTCGTCAAATACTCTGCGAGTGCAAGGTCCAAGCCAGAAGCCGATCTCTAGGTGGACCGATGGTAACTCCAGAGGTCATTAGGGAACTCGATCTCAAGTGCATCCTACAGTTCATTAGAACTATTGGCCTTGAGGATATAACAGTGCCGTGAACACAATAGATCTACCCAGGTCGCAGTGATCCAATAGGGCCCTCCTTTGGTTCTATACCCCTTTACCCCCAAATAATAATAATAATAATGTAATTAAATACTCACTTGGTATCAGTGTCTTCTTCTGGAGAACTCTCGCCCTCAAGAGCAGCATAACCTCTGTCTTTCTTTGATTCTTTCTTGTCCTTCCGTCGGCCAAGTAAATCCTTTTTACTAGGTTTATCATGTTCACCTCCATCGCTGACTAGACCATGTAAATTCAAGATAAAAGACAAATATTTTATAATTACTCATGTAAACATGGTGGGTTTGACAGCTGCAGTAACAAAATACTCACAGTCACTCTCGTTACTTTTGCGCCCTGATTCAGATGCATATAATCCAGGAAAGTCTTTTTCAACATCTGGACTGTCGAAATCCATTTTCAGCTTTTATTCAGTGCTTTTAAAAACAGGGTTTATTCTCAATCTGAACATATCACTACATACATTGCCGTCGCCGAGGTTGATTTTCGAGGCCATAGACTTTTTGTTTGTTTTATTTTACCCCGAAATGGGGATGGCAAAGTATCAGAGCGATACAGCCTAGTCTGTTGAGAATCTTCTGTCGTAGGCTGGGCTGTCTGATCGTATCGGATCAAATGAGTGCACCCACCCATGGTCTTATTGATATCTCGTTTCCGAACGTACCCCGTAGTCAGCGCCTCTTTCAAACAAATGTCAAAACGTAAGCAAAAGAAGAAGCAAAACAAAATGCAATATTTGTAAAACCATATCAATTTAATTAAAAATTTGTGTCTAAAGTTCTCAACAATATAGGTATTCATGTTCGGTAAGATATCAATAAATCGTATACCAAATACGTTACGCCTATATCACCAGCCAAATTACCAAGTAAGGCTAAGTATATTTTTCATTTTAGGAACTAAACAAAATTTTACAGTATGTCATGGTTTGCCGACCTAGCCGGTAAAGCCGAAAACCTTCTTACCAATATTGATGAACAGACTGGAGCTGCTTTACGGAACCAGAACGTCTTGAGATCGAGAAAATATGAACGACCAAGTAATGTTGGTCATCCCGAACCCCTCTGGACCCCAAAAAAGCGACTTTCCCCTCCGCCGCGACAGCTCAGGAGAAACAGCATGGAATCAAAGCCCAGTCACATACAGGCCAACAAAAAGGGCTCCCCCCCTACACCTCATTTCAGCACAATTAACACCATGGAACATGTCAAATCACTACCAAAAGGAAGGAGGCCTTCAATTAAAAATATAAATTTGGAAAATGCAAGGTCTACAATTGGAGATTTTTCAGATACATATGGATTAAAGGGCAAAAGTATGTATTTATTTTGACTATAATTTAATTTTAATGTTGTACAGTTTAGAAAGTGGTTGACAGTAGAAAAAGATGAGATCTGGCTGCCCAGAAATTTTAAAAAGATTGTCAAATTGGTTATTACCTAGTTGTAATCAGAAATACTTATTTACTTTCAGGGTGCTCACCTGATCACCTAGATATAATGGATAGTGAAGAGTTCACATACAGATATGAGAATTTGGAAGTTGAAAATGCCATGATGAAAAATGAAATGAATGTTTTGAATAAGGAAATGGCAGCTTTACTGGATAAGTTGCGTATTACAGAGTCTGGTAATATTATATTTGTTTGTAAAATACTGCACCTATGCACCCTAGTTAGTACTTACATTGAGGTTGTTTATAAAATAACATTTTTCTGGTCTTCGTAATAACAAGTATAATCTAAATGACCACCCAACCATTATTTGAATTATACTTTTTATATAGTGTGGGCAGTTAATCTAAATCAAAGTCAAAATATTTTTTATTTAAGTAGATGCTGTACGCATACTTTTAAATCGTCTTTTTTTCTACCTAGTACAAAGTTCCTACCACGCGGAACTTGTACACTCAACGTTTCGGGAATGACTGCCCATACTACCATATGATAAGTATGAAAAAATGAGATTATCAAGATAGACCTCAATTATATGCAGTATGGAATTCCAATAGGTTTGTGCCATTTGCAGTGCTGCCTAACTGACCCTGTTTTACTCCTCTAAAACTGATTGTGAGTTCTGTGTCCCCATAAAAAAGTTTATGTTTTTCAATAAAATAAGTATCTACATAGTAAAGTCATGAAGTCATGTAATTAAAAAATACAGTTAAAATTTATGAGTACAGAAAATGCTAGAGAAAAGTTGACTTATTTGCAAACTGAAAACTACAGGGTGTTAAAAAAGTGAGTTTGAGATTTTAAGGGGTTACTCAGAATCAAGTATAGAATACAGAAAAAAGATTGATCTATAATTTTTTTTTTCAGTTTTCAATACTAAATCTGAATAGTTAATCAAGAATTTGTATGGGAAACTGAAAAATTCTATATTTTTTCACATGTATATCATATAATATAGAAGTAGAAAGCATTTTCTTTTTCTATCTAATATATATATATTTTTTATTAAAAATTTGAGTGCGTTTGACTACATCTCACCTGATGGAAAGTGATGATGTAGTCGAGGATGGTACACGCAAACTCAAATAATGCCTATTCACTCTCGCCTTGAAGATCCCCAAATTGTAGGAGTCCGGAAACACTGACGCATATTTCATCTCCTTGACTAGCTATAAGTAGCAATTTTATTAAGATTCATAATAATTTATCATTTTTATGGGAATGCCGAAACTACTAAGGTAACAAAAGTTAAAGTTAGTGTATGAACTAAAACACGTAAAATCTTATGCATTTATAAAAAAAGAAGTATTTTTCTTTATTAATAATTTAACCAATTTTTATGAAGCCTTGATAGATTAGCAGTTAGCTATGTTCTTGTTAAACTTTACGTGCATTATAAGCAGTGTTTGATTATTAATCAATTTGTTGCATATTAAACTCTATTTAAACGATTTTTATACTTATAAGTGTATTTATTTATACACTTTGCTCTAGAACTTGACCAAACAAATACAAAATTAAAAAATACGGAAGACCAGTATGCTAAGTTAAGCTCTGAAAAAGAAGAACTGAAATCGAAATTACAAGAAGTACAGTCTAAAGTCAAAAGTATAACACAGTTGGAAGGGAATATAAAGGAGCTTTGTGATAAAAATTCAGAGCTAGAGGAGATGTATGTATGAAATTTTTATAATGATCTTCTTTTATTTTTAGTAATATAAATATAGGGTGACTTTTAATTAGTTCTTGATACGAAAGGCTATGCATGTGCTCATGATAACGAACAACTTTCCTTAAGGCACCCATAGTCAAATCGCAAAAAAAATTTTGGAGTCTTCATACTAACTTGGCCGGTCAGTTCATCGATTTGTATGGGGAGTCAAAAATTTTTTTGCGATTTGACTATGGGTTTCTTAGGGAAAGTTGTTTGTAGTCATGAGCATATTCATAGTCTTTCGTATCAAGAACTAATTTAAAGTCACCCTATATATTACAAGTATTTAATATAAAATTCTAAAAACGGCACATATTATGTAGAGGGCTGATGATCGCTTTCGTTTTGTTTGTTTGATGGGACAATAGTTATTGTGTGTAGGTACTTTTTTCAATTGTATTGTACGTACTTGGCGCTGCGGTGGTCACGTGACGGCCATTACGACAACATAACGCGATTACTCATACATTTCGTTCAAGATTATTCATAGTGAGAAGCTAATGCTCGCGCACTCGGACAGAACTAAACGGAAGATAATTAATTGGCATATAGGTCGAAATTTAAACTTGTTATTTCTGGATTAATTATTCGTACTGTATGTAAAAATGGGTGTCTTGTAAAAAAAAATGTTCCTCATTGTGCTTCTTGAAATATTCACATTCAGATATTTTCAATGCTCAAGTAAGCATATCTTTTGGATTATGAAACAGATATATGGAGTGCTCACTAAGAAAGAAGTCCCAAGGAATTTTAGGGGGAATAGTATCACGAGGGCTACATCTAGGGGATTATTTTAATAACGAGCTCTTTAGATTTTATTATTATTATATTATTATTTTTAAATATAAATTTGGGCTACTCTGACCACTTCGCGCTAGGCGATGTGGCAGGAGCTACTCCAGCAGAAGCACAGTCGGCTGGAGGTCAGTGCGACAAGGAGAGAAAGCGTTATTATTATTATTTTGCTATTTATCTGATAAACTTGACAATACGGGTATTTCAAATTAATGAAAAAAACTGTTGTCTGTAGTTTTGTGGGAGCAGTTTGGTCATAGTTTGAAAAAGGATTTATACGATTTAAATTTTCAGCTTTAGCTTTATTTCAGTTTGATTCTATCAAAACGAGTTATAATAATATTGTTTTGTTTGGATATGAACTGTGTTGCGTTCTAGGATTGTACGACTAAACGAGCAGATCAACGAGACTATTGCCGCACGAAAAAAAGTGGAAACTGAGTTAAAACACGCAAATAACAGAATAAATGAACTGGAAGACAATCTTACCAAATCCAAGGATGAGTGCAAACGTTTAGAGCACGAATGGGCGTCGTACAAGCATCGCGTGAAGAATATGCTCTCAGTGAAAGACAGAGAAATAGTTGCTCTGCAAGAATGTAGTTTCACAGAAGACAAAAAGTGTTTGTTGGAGCAGATTGCAAAGTTAAAGTATGTTTATTATACAGTTATAGATATAGATAAGTTATAGAACAACTAACACTTATTGAATTTCATCGCAAATGATCATGCTAGCTACAATTTATTAATTTAAGTTTCTATTGGAGTTTATATCATAAAGCTCTTCACAAAGTTTATTTGTTAAAATATAGTAAATACCAATTCAGTTCTTCGTCGACATTGATATACTCACCCCTTCATATCTGCAGTTTGGTACATGGTATCCGAAACAGTCAGTTTTTTTTTCTCTTATTGTTTTTAGGGATGAGCGTGAGGTCCTGTCCAACGCGGTGAACCGTGTGCGCGACGAATATGCAAACATGAAGAGGTATATGGACACGCTAGAGATGAAGAACTCCTCCGCCGAACGAGTGATGGTCGCGCTGCGAGACGCTTTGCGGGATGAGCGCGCTGCCAGGAATCGCGCCGAAGCTCAGTGCGGAGCTCTTAGCAAGGTTTGTTTTTCTTTCCTTAGGGCGTTTTTAACTAAAGGTGTAGATACTTCTTCTCTTCTTCTTCTACTTAGCGTTATCCCGGCTGGATCCAGGGTCCGCTTTCCGAGTCAGTCTACTCCACTTTGCCCGATCTTCAACATTCTCTTCAGTGAGGTCATATTCTCTCATGTCCACTCTCACAACGTCAAGCCAGCGCTTCCTGGGCCTCCCACGGGAATTAGGGCCATAAACGATAAGTTCAAGGCATCTTTTACCGACGTACTCTGGCGGTCTGCGGCTTACGTGACCAAACCATCGGAGGCGACTTTCCTGCAATTTGTCCGCTACGTCTTGGACACTGAGGCTACCACGGATGTGCTCGTTACGGATGCGATCGAGTCGCGCAACGCCACACCTCCACCGCAGCATTTTTATCTCAGCGACGTGAAAACCTAAAAATAATTATCAAGAATAAATTGTAACGTACTATTTATTTTTCACCAGAAAAGGCATACATCTAGCAGATGGGTAATGTGAGATGATTCATTAGATAGATTTAAAACAATACTCCGCAAAGCGTAAAGTAAAACATATTCGTTTGCTTTATGTAATGGAGATGGAAAGAGTCATCCTCAGTATTGTTAGAGTTTTTAAGTAGATTACTTAGAAATTAAAAAAAACCGGAGTTGTGAGAGTCTGACTCGCGCACCGAGATTTCCGTACAAACAAACAATATTGAGAGTTTTACCATCTTTTATACTATTGACTTCTTATATATTTTTCTATAATCTATATAAAAAGACTAAAGAACTATTTTCTATATTTTTTTCAATTTATTTTATTTTATTTTCTATTTTATTTTATAAGGGGGGAGAGAATGGTCAATTTCCGTCCATTGTTAAACTTTTTATTTTAAAATTTTTTTTTTTTTTTTTTTTTTTTTTGGCCTTTTGTTGTAGCTTTAGGCCCAACAATTCTGCCAATGTCAACGTTGAGGAAAAATCAATTTAATAATTTAAGATTAACCAGTAAAAATGCTTAATCGGTAAAAGTGACTATACACTGATTTCTTTGAATTTAAAAACCTCCACCATATTTTATTTAAAGAACGCGCCACCTAAAACAAAATAACATTAAATGTTACATACTTATTTGTACAACACAACACAACACAACAATTATATGTATAAAGGAAGTATTTATGGGTAGAATTCGTAAATTGTTTTAGAATTTAATATTATTATGCTGAATATATTTACATAGTAAGTTAATAACGGGAGTATCAATTTGGGATAATAAAAACGATACATTGGTAGGACGAGGGAAATCAGGGGGCAGAACATCATAGAGGGAAAATGGGTACTTTGGGCAGGAGAATAGAATATGATCAACAGAGCCTTCATCGAGTCCACATTCACAGAGCGAGTGATCCCTTATCCGTATCTTGGCCAGGAATACTGGTGTAACTACGTGTCCTAGGCGGAGTCGACAAATTGAAGAAGTGGTTTGCTTGTTGAACTTCTTATATTTGTAGAACCAAGGCTTTTTGCGAATGGACGGTTGGATAGAACCATAGTGTCTACCTTTTATTTGTCTAGATTCATCCCAGACAGTGGCCCATGAATCATACAAATAGGAACGAGCCATGTTTACCATATCTGAGGAGAAGATATTATAATGAGTTAAAAGACCATCTTGGGTAGCTTCTTTAGCCCATGAATCAGCCCATTCATTACCTTCAATACCAGAGTGACCTGGAATCCATGCCAGAACGATATCTAAATTTACAACTTTACATTTATAGAGTAACTCTTTGATTTTAAAAATTAAAGGACATTGAATTTGTTTTCTAAACAGGTTACATGTGAGAGAATGTAAGCAGCTCAATGAGTCAGTAAAAATAATTGTCTTTTGAATATTATGGGAGAAAGCGTAGGAAATGGCTTCAAAAATAGCGACTGCCTCTCCAGTAAAAACTGAAGCATTATAAGGACATTTAAATTTTAAAACAATTTTATACTTTGGAATCCAAATCGCCGCCCCAGTACCGCCCTGATCAGATATTTTAGAGGCATCCGAAAACATCGTCAAATAGTCACTCCACTGTTCAGAAACAATGGAGTTAAAGCGACCATTAGCAAACGGGTCCTCTTTGCATATGCCAAAATTCATTATGATATTTGGTTTGAAAATCAAAGCATCATAGCTACATGTGAATAAAGGGAAGGTTGGGAATTGAACAATGGGAAACGGCAGATCTCTAATTTTGTTGTAGCTTATTATAATTTTTGGAGCACTTTTATTAGTCCAGTATCTACTAGAGGTGATTTTATTGGAGAGTAGGTTGAAACGGGTGAGAAGGGGATGGTTTGAATATTGAAAAGTTTTAAATACAAATCTATTGGAGAGATATTGCCTGCGGAGATCTAAGGGTGGGTCAACACATTCAACCTGTAAGGCGTTTTTGGGAGAGGATTTCATTGCACCTAGAATGATGCGATGACATTTGGCCTGGAGTAGATCTAATTTTTGAAGTGAAATTTTACTACATGGTTCAAGTAGAAAAGAACCGTAATCAAAGTGACTACGGACTAGGGCATTATAAATTAATTTTTGACAATATGGGTGGGCTCCCCACCACACTCCCGAAAGGGCACGCATAAGGTTTATACTTTTTTCGCATTTGCTGAGAATATAATTTAAATGGGGAATCCCACACATTTTGGAGTCTAAGATGACTCCCAAAAATTTTGCTTTAGAATCAACAGGGATCAGCTGGTCTTGGAAAGTAAGATTAACAATTGGAGTAGATCTCTTACGACTAAATACAACTGTACTGCTCTTAGAAGGGGATAGGTCGAGTCCATTGTCTTGTAACCAGATATTTAGATAGTATATTGCAGAATTTAGTCGATTGGATATCTCTTCAATAGATTTGGAAGAGAAGTAAAGTGTTAAGTCGTCCGCGTATTGCAAAACATTACAGAAGGAGTTTACAGATTGATCTAAATCATATGTGTAAATGCTATATAAAATGGGTGATAAAACGGAGCCCTGAGGAAGGCCCTTCCAAACCGATCTAGGGGAGGAAAGGTTACCTCGATGTCGGATCTTCACAGATCTACCCATGAATAAATTGCTAATAAAATGAACGATCTTTACCGGTATACTCAGCTGGTACATTTTTTGTCTGAGTAAGGGAAGAAGGACATTATCATAAGCTGAGGCAACATCGAGAAATACTCCCACAAGAGTTTCGTCATTAGAAAAAGCTAAGCGGATGTCAGAAGTAAATATGGCTAAACTGTCCATAGTGCTTTTGCCCTTCCGAAAACCGAACTGACTGGGAGAGAGAATGCCTTTAGTTTCTACAAACCATTCCAATCTGTTTTTAACGAGATGCTCCATTATTTTGCACAGAGTGGACGAAAGAGCAATGGGCCGATAGGAAGACGGGTTATTTGCATCCTTGCCTGGTTTTTTTATGGGCATGACTACTTGCGTTTTCCAGCGATCCGGAATTTGACCAGAGGTAAAAATGACATTTAATAAATATAAAAAATAGGTTTTGGTAAAATTATTTAAATTTAAAATAAAAGAATATGGTATTCCATCCTCTCCTGGGGCAGAATCTTTTAGACCATTTAAGGCACATTCTAGTTCGGAGAAAGAGAATGGTTCATCAAACCTATCTAAAGGGTAGGGGAGCTCAAAATGAGGGGGAGGGAAATCATAGCGATTGGGAACAAATGGAGGGGCCAGTTTATCTATAAAGGATTCTAGCCAAAGGTCAGAGTCATTAGATGATATCGACTCTGGAGAGAGGGATCCGCGATAGCGCCTAACATTGTGCCATACTATTGAAAGAGGGCATCTTGGAGAGATGCTCTCACAGAAATTTTTCCAGCTTTTCTTCTTTTTACAAGAGAAAAGTCTCCTGGCTTTTGCCGAGATATTTTGATACCGAATGAAATTTTCTAGAGTCATGGAAAGATTATAAGTAGCTTCACATTCATTACGTTGTTTTATAATTGAGGAACATTCAGAATCCCACCAAGGAGGGGAGGAAGGCTTATGTGAAATAGTTTTCTTTTTGGGAATATATAAATCAGCGCATTCAAGTAAAAATTGCTCAAACAAACTATATTTTGCCTGGAGTCTATTATCAGGTTCAGAACTTGAACTCGAGACTCTCATATCTACAGCAGATGCGAAGCTAGTCCAATCTGCCTCTTTGGTTTTATGTTTTAATAAGGGAACAGGGGGGGCAAAGGGTCGGACAGATTTACATAAAGAAATAATAATGGGAAAATGATCACTGCTATGCGAGGAAGTTAGTGTTTTCCATGACATAGAGGGAGTGAGATTTGGAGAACACAAAGAAAGATCAACTACAGATTGTGGATTTTGGTTTGGATAAGCTCTATGGGTTGGGGACCCATCGTTGAGGACACAAACATTAATGTTATCAAAAAGATCAATTAACGCATGAGAAACAGAATCACAATGATATGAACCCCATGAGATGTGATGGGAATTGAAATCTCCAAGGATTATAAGAGGATGGGGGATAGATGAGAGCAACGATTGAAGAATAGGAATAAGATTAATTGAAGGGTGGGGAATATATACTGAAACAAAATTAATGTTCATCACTCTGGCAGCAATGATATTAATATCAGGGGTTGAAAGAGCAAGTGGAATTTGAGAAAATGTGAAACGGTTATTTATGAGCAGGGCACACCCTGCATAGCCGTCGTCCCTGTCGTCACGGAGGCAAGTATAACCACGTACTCTAAAGTTAGAGCCCGGGGTCAGCCAAGTCTCCGAGACAGCAGCAACGACGGCAGAATATTTTTTGAGGAGAAAAGTCAATTCAAATTTATTTCGTCGTAGACTTCTACAGTTCCATTGCAGAAACTGCAGATCCATTATGTTGGTTAATAGAAATTAAGTTAGCTAGGTTTAGAATTTTGTCTGCCACGTTGTTCGGTAATGAATCGTTAAATTTAAGAATAATATTATTAAGAAGAGAGATTATTAAATCAATTAAGTTCTCATTTTGGGATTGAGGGGTTGGGCCATCTGAGCATACGAGTCTTGAAGGACCCTGGAGAGCACATCCATTTGGTAACGAGGAAGGTACACCGGCTGTGATAGAATCATGGGCTCTCTTGTCATACCCTGGGGGAGGGGGACGCCTCACACGGGGAGAAGAGATCACAGTTTTTTTGTAGGAACGTGACATGGTGGGTAGGGAGGGTTGAGAGGAAGAGGATGGATCCATAGGCTCATAGGTGTGGACAGGAGAGAATAGGGCGTTGGCCACTTCTGCGTATGATCTGCGAACAATTGGGATGCAGCTTCTGCATAAGAGACATTTTTCTCAGCCATTGCAATTTTGATGGATTTTTGCCTAGATTGCTCGGGGCACTTTTTGTTAGTTGCAAAATGCCGGCCTGAGCAGAAAATGCATGTAGACAGCTCTTCAGACACTTCGCAGCTCTCTCCTGTGTGATTTTGTGCACATTTGTAGCAGCGTGGGCGGCTTCTGCATTGGGATTTAATGTGACCAAATCTGCAGCAACTATGGCACTGGATTGTTGGCAGCTGGTAAGTTTCTACTGGCATGGATGTGTAGAATGCGTACACATATTTTGGGAGAACTTGTCCATCAAATGTCAGGACTACTGACATGGTAGGAACCCAAGTTGCCTTGTTGTCGACAAACTTATTGCGATTGAGGCGCCTGGCTTTTAAAATTTTCCCGCAGTTTTCTGGAAGTTCCACTGAGTCAACTAGCTCATCCATGCTCCAATCAACCGGCACACCGCGAATGACACCCATGCGAGTGACATTATAAACCGGGATTGTAGCGGAAAAGTTATTTGCTGTCAAACAGGGATGAGCCAGAAATTCATTGGCAGCATCAGAGGAGGTGAACTCTATGGAGACTCTGTTGCGTCCTACGCTTTTAATGCCATCTTTTACTATGTTTTTGATATTGTTTTTGCAAAGTAGCAAACCGACTTTGATGGGTCGTAGGGTTAAACCTGCAGATGGATCTGCCTCCATCCGAGAGAGATGTATGATGAACGGACCATGATCTTCGCGCGTGTAGCTGCGGGAATTTTCTGTCAGACACGGGTGTGTGTATACGGTTTGAATAGAAGCAGCTGCTTCATCCAGTGAGGCAACATTATTTTTGCCAGAAGTAGCGATGGCTTCAGCCGGTCTTTTGTGTCCGCGGGACTGAGTCTCGGACGGAGACGTATCCATCTGGGTTTGTCTTAGCTCTTGGCTAAAAAGAGGGGGAGACTCATTATCAGTAGTGGGATCTGGAGGATCAGGGGGATCAGGGGGATCCATTTGAGTGGGTACGCTTACCTAAAAACAAATAATAACAATCACAAAAAGCACAACGAACACAAAAGCAGCTAAAATTCTTAGAAATCTTCCAAAAAAAACACTAATTCTAGAAATTTTCTACAAGCACATGAGTTAACCTCGAACGCTAAGGGCAGAATCCGACTATTCTAAAATTTTAAAATATATGTAATTTGAAATCCTTTCAAAGAGCCCTTTCATTTGAAATGTCACACGGTAGTTTGTACTTTTTTTTTTAATTTTCTGATTTACCCTCCAAAAATTGCCCTTTGCCGCTCAAAATTCATTTATTTAGAAGCGGCCGTAGCTCAGAAGTGGTCGTAGCTCAGTGCGGCTTACGTGGTCGCGTCGATCACGCAGGGTAACTGACTACATACTCGGTCATAACCAGAATGGGTTTGACTGTTAGTGGTATTTATCTCGACCGTTTCCATGCTTTGCAAGGCACGTTAAGCCCTTGGTGCCGGCTGTTATCGCTAGATGGCAGTCGTTAAGCCATGTCGGAGGCCTTATAGGCGGCTTGAAAATTTCTGACACTGGGGTTGGCCACTAGCCCCACCACCTCCACCAATCCGGACTGGGCCCTGTGGAGTATGGCCTAACCTTCACAATGTATGGAAAGAGACCCGTGCCCCTGTAGTGGGGACGTAATGGGTTGTTAACATGTAGGTGTTTGGGTCACAGAAATCTATTTTTGTACTAAGTTACAGCTTTATCACTCTAGCAGATTCGGAGCAAATTCCGCTGTGACAGACGGACAGACAGACACGGGTAATCCTATAAAGGTTCCTTTTTTCGTTTTGAGGTACGGAACCCTAAATATTGTAATAGCTGTATTTTTTTATGTGATAGGTGGCAAACGAGCAGACGGATCACCTGATGGTAAGCGATTACCGCCGCCCATAGACACCCGCAACACCAGAGGAGTCACAAGTGCGTTGCCAACCTTTGAAATGGGATGGGGGGATGGGGGTAATTTAAGGTGGGGCCTCCGAAAATTATATTTGTGACTGTGTCATTTTCATCATATTCTTTTCAGGAACTAAAATCAATACAAATCGAAACTGGTCAAACGATTTCCAGTCTTCGAAATGCTTTGCGCGAGAAACTCCAAGAGCTGAGTCAAGTCAAGGACACCGTATCTTCAGTGCAGACCACGGACACTAGCGCGCTCAACGTGGCCGACTATGACATAAGCGACATTAATTTTGACAACGAGAAAGTGTATCAACTTACACAGAAACTTGTCTCGAAACAAGGCAAAATGGAGGCGTTGTTAGCTGAAAATAACACATTGAAAATTCAGTTGGATAAATTACAGGTACTTTTTGTTTTCAAAAAATGCAGTGTTTTGTAAATGTGTGAAGAGAAAAAATGAAATCATTGTTTATACATACTTTACAGAATAAAAATAAATCACATCATCGAACCAACGCAGAAAGTGTAGTACACTTTAAAGAAAGGATGCACGTAGTAAATAAAAGCAGTACGACTTTGCAACTGTCACGAAGAATAGGGCACATTACTAGAACATATCCTACGTTGTGCATGTTTATTCTCGTGTATATGGTGAGACTTAGAGCTTTATTTTTTTTAATTCTTACAAAATTGGACCCCGCCGGGAATCAAACCAACAAACTCCTGATCTGGCATCAAAGACGGAGCGTAGGCAGGCTTCTCAGTCGTTGGACCGAAGACCTGGTGAAGGTAGCGGTAAGCCACTGGACGAGGGCAGCGCAAGACCGGTTGTCGTGGAAATCTTTGAGGGAGGTATTTATTTCGCAGTGGACATCTTTCGGCTGATGATGAAAGATTTTAAATCGAAATAAAGACTTTTGAAAAACGTTGCTCAGGGCCGCCTTTCATGGGTGCATTCTGACAGCAAACGTTCAGTCTGACAATAGCGATATAATGAAAATCCTGTAAGTGCGAAACGATGTTCTCTTTCACACTCACAAAACGGTTGCTGTCAGAGTGTACCCATGGAAACCGTCCCAGTTTCATTAATGTGTATTAGTTTATTTTCGGACACGTACTGTTTTCGGACATTCTATCTTTTTTTTAACTTTTTGTTTTTTTCAGGTGGGTCTTCACTTGTGGGTTTTTACCGTAATATTATCAAGCACCTCCGATTTGTTGGAAGCGACAAGAAAATATTGATAGTCGAATATACCTATAATATTATGTATATTAAAGTCACAAAAAAAATATTATTATAACATTGAATTGTAAAAAAAACAGTACTAGAGTATGTAATTTTTTTTGAGATTCCAAAATACAGTATTATATGCTTTTAAGTCGATGAGTTGTATAATATTAGTTAAGAAAAAGTTTTCGATAGACCCGATTCTTTGTCGTACAATTTTATTGCTAAACCAGAGGATCGGACGTATTATGCCTATAATTTATAGGTGTAGGACAGGACAATAGTTTGATGACCATCTGTTTAGTTTATTGTATTGTGATAATGGTAGTGTACTATATTTTGTTCAGTGGTGTTTTGAATCTCAAATTATTATTTTTTTGTAAAGATATTTCTGTTTGATGTTATGTGAGGTAATTGTTCTATTAAATGAAGTAATTTGAAATTATCTGTAAAATTACGTAAATAAATGTTAAAAAATCCTAATAATTTACAACTAAGTATGTATTTTATTACAGTTTGACTTAAATTAATAACAATATTAAAAAAACCCGTAAAAATATATCATGATATCAATCAAATAACCAAAGAAGTTTTATATCGTGCGGGGTGAAAGTCTGTGCAAATAACGTTGGCGACTAAAACAATAACTTTTTTACTCAAATGGCATGACTTTCAGAAGCGAGTTGAAATGGAAATAAAAACGACAGTTTTGTAAGTTAACATGTTCGCAGTCTAGGGTACCCTACCCTATACGCCCTACGTGTACCCCACACGTAGGGCGGCTCCGCAGAGTCTATGTACGTGTACCCTACGCGGTATACGAAACCAGTTCAACTCTATGAGCTCTAGTGCCACAGACTTGTCAAATTAGCATGGGCGTAGCTGTAGATTTCATATGGGGGGGGGGGACCAGAGGGCCAGTTTTCGGACTTCCCTTTACTTGTGCTACGGAACCCTAAAAATGATGATGATGCCGAAGTCCAGGCTCCCTAAACAAGAAAGTATGAATGTTTGTTTGTTCCATTTTCACGCCGAAACTACTGAACGGATTTGGATGAAATTTGGTAGTAAGATAGACGAAGCACTCGGCTAACACGTCGGGTACTTTTTATCTCGGAAAACTGGAGGGTTCCCGGAGGAATGGCTAAAAACTGAAAATTATACTTGGTCACTAGGTGGCGCGGCCTTAACATTTTATTTATATCTGGACTCAATTCTGAAGTCTACGCAGACGAAGTCACGGACGGAAGCTAGTTGATGATAATTTAGACGCCATGAAGGAGCATTTAATAAGAATCGTTTTTTCGATCATTTTTACTTTTCCGGAGCGTTTAGCTGGAAAACGGTTGGGAATACGGAAGAAGTGTATATAATAAAAGTTGTAGAAAATGTAGCTTTCATTTCGTAGTACATATTTCCATACGACGCACCGTTTTTGAGATATTAGCGAAAAACTCAAAAGTGGGACCTTTATGTCCTCCCCCCACTCCGGCTCACCCCCTAGAGGCGCATTAGTATGTTAACTTCCTAAGCACCCTGAATACGTTTCTGAAGAAATCGTTTAGATCCTTGCTCACGTACTCTACAACTCCTTTATTGATAAGCTTTTTACAGGTTTCACATTGTGTTGAGACGCTCTATTTTTAAGTTTTACATGTGCATACGAAGTAATAATCCGTCGTTAAGAAACTTAACAAGAGCTGAACTTTGAAAATCTTTTCGTACTTTTTGTTAAACGACTGACATATAATAAGGATGTGTTACTCTAAAACATGAAATAAAGACTTTAGTCTGAGTCTAAAACGCACGGAGCGAGCGGCAGGCAGCGAGGGACGAAGTAGTAAGAAAGTATTGTCATTGAAAAAAATCGAACTTGAGATTTTGATGGGGATCGATTGTCTTGCACTAATAGAGCCCAAAAAACCAAAATTTTTTTGCGTGTGTGTGTGTGTGTGCGTGTGCGTGTGCGTGTGCGTGTGCGTGTGCGTGTGCGTGCGCGTGCGTGTGTGCGTGCGCGTGCGTGTGTGTGTGCGTGTGCGTGTGTGTGTGTGCATGTGTGTCGGTCCCATGCTCCAGACCACTGTATACGGATTTGGACAAAATTTGGGTTAGGCCAATATTTTGTTAATATCTCCAGCCGTTTTTTTAATTTTTTTAATAACGCCATTTTTTGGGTTGCCACCATAGTAAGAACACTTTTTGCTCAAAAATGGCTTTAACGATTTTGATGAAACTTTGTGTACAATATCATATTTATATACAATCTAGTACAAAATATAGTTGGTTACTCTCCATAAAAAAATATTTTTTTTTGTTATTGTTTTTTAAAAATAGAAAGTGTGCACAGCGTGGCTGTATTTTTTTTATGGTCAATAAACAATACTATTTACGCTCTGGGTACACGGGTGCTATTACTTCACAAGTTCACGAACTTCACGGGTAAATCCGGGTGCCCGAACTGTATTTAGGCTTGCTAAAGAATGGGTTGTGACGTTTGCATTGACTAATGATCAATATTTATAAAAACGATAAGTGTTGTCGAAAACTCTTGGATGGGGACTTTGTTTCGAATTTTGTCTTAATTACCCGTTGCACAACCCAGAGACACGAGGTCAATTTCTTCACAGACACCGCTAAAAGTGGGTGGATTCAATTCAAGTAATGACCCTGTAATATAAAAACCAGATGCATCACAATTATCTACCGTATAAAAATCTCGCTACATGAATCTTTGAATACATGGGAATCGAAACCAGATATTATAGGTATTTTACAGAGATTTAATGCCACCGGAGTGCTGTCTTTCCACTCTGACCAACTTATATATTTAATAAAAACATGTGCTATTAAATAGAACGCAACCACTGCCGCCGTATTGCTCAAGATAACAAAGTAATAGTATTTTTTTTATTTTTTTCTGTGAATTCGTTTCATCTCAAAACGACCATTATCTAGAGAGTCGATCACTATTATATTTCCTTATAGAGCAAAATTACATATTATTAGAACATTAGAATCATCGGACAGACAAACCGGTCGTACGCAATGTACACACGTTAAAAAAGCCATTTTATGCGGCAGAGGACCATTACATTAGTTGCGTTTTGTTCCTCGACATGATAACTCGCATTTACTGCACAGAGTGATATGACTTTATAATTTATATCGAGTTGCCATAGGTATAATTAATCAATAGTTATAGTATAAGTAATATAGCTAATTAGGCAAATGGTTAAATCTTAGTGTTGCATCGATTCGACTTTGTGCGCTATTCTGTACATCTCGGCGTCTCATTCACCTTGAACCGCAGTTTTATTTTGTGGTTTTTCCTCGTTTTTATACATTTACAAGTCAAGATGTTTCTGAAGCTGTTAATATTTTGCACGGGTAAGTACCTATTTTAACTGTGTTACTACTAATTGGTTTATCCACTGTAAATAGCGTTACAATAAATTATTTCAGTTTTGCCTAATGGTTAATCGGGGATTTTCAAGGGAGATAAAAGTTAAAGTTTGAATGTGGTATATGCACACGAACGATATTATAAGTACTATATGTATTAAAAAACATAGGTATATTATAGTAGCTAAAACTGTTTGCATTGAATAATATTTTCTCACATATACCTACCTAACGATGATTTGTTATTATAAATCATCAGTTATCTTTAAGGTCACATAAGGTTAATATGCCTGGAGGACTTGTGTCATTTGTGGTTCCGTTAAAATTATATGTTCGCATTTAAACTGGAACTAGCCGCAAAGTATTGATAAACTAACACGTTACATGGTTATATATTACGTAGCCATAGGTTTTCCCAGTACCATACATAACTAATAACTAGTTACCCACCTGTTAATTAATTTATATCTACAGAACTTATTGGTTCAATCGTTACCCACATTTTTAAAGCAATTAGAGTACAGTAGGTAATTATTGTTCCCTAATGAACTATATGTAGGTACATGTCGTTGTTATTGACTCGCTAAGAGGAAGATTTTTTATTGATTGATTAAGTATATGTTTTCCTTTTACTTTGTTCCTTAGTATAAAGTATTGGATTGCATATTATCTATTTCACTACAAGTTACGCACCTACGAGTGTAGGTGGGGCATTAAATCTAAGTCAAATCAAATACTCTATTGGTGTCGATTCGGCGTTTACGATTCAATTTATTTGACAGGACTAAACTTAATTTAAGCATTCTATCCTTGTATTTTCGATACAGAAAGAAAAAGACAAAACACTTTAATTAAGTTTAGTTCTGTCAAATAAGTTTAATCGTGAAAACCCAATCGACACCATTGTAATACTTACCATATATAAAATAAATATACGCGCAATAACAAAAAATAAAAATACAAAGTAGTACTATCTGGGTGGTCTTATCGCTAATTTCATCATACCTTACTTTCAGTACCAGTAATTCTTATTGAGGCTGTGAACATCGACCAGGAGACTCTTTTGAATGTATTCGGGCGCCCCCAAGCCGCAGGGTCAGCCGGGGCCCCTCTGGCACAAGCGGCGCCTATCACCCCCAATAATGGTACCCTTGTAGACCTCGATTACTGGGACTCTGGTGATGACTACACACCGGCGTCTGCTGACTACGATAAGTTCGATTGGTCGCTCACCAAGGTAAGGAGGCACTAAGGCGGTATTATATTCTTCATAGGTTTTCATAAAAAAACTCAAGTAAGATACGGCAGTTATCACAGTCTTCAACAAAGTTACTATAATCTGTTCAATCTCGTACTCAGGAAGCAAAATATCGATACACTGACAATGTTAATGACATAATTATCAACAAACTTTTTATAACATAAACGTTTGTTTTGGGTGTTGAAAAAACCTCAATCGACTAGCTAGAGCAATCTTTGCCTAGCAAATTGATATAATTACTAACCATTGCAAGCACGCGAACATGTCAAACCGATTCGAACAAACTTACTAATTAATTATAATATAAAAGTTTGCGGTCATTAAGCTATTAAAGAAGCATAGACGGCTTGAAAACTTCTTACACTTGGGTTGGCCACCAATCCCAAAAGCTTCACCATCCAGACTTGACCCCGTGTAGGCCGTGTATGGCCTAATTTCCTGAGTTATGAGAAGAGACCCGTGCCCCTTCGGTGGGGTCGATACGGGTTGTTAAAGTAGCTTAACATTGGTCTATATTCTAGTATAGTTCTCTAGAGATTTTGAAGTCTGGCCTTGAAGGTATTTAACACTAACCGTTGCACGGGCAGAGGCGCACTTGCAGTCTTGGCCGCTCTAGGCCGTTAAGTACTGGCCGACCCTTTAATTTCTGCAAATTTTGCGGCGCAGAAATGTGAAATTAAATTACCATTGCATTCGGTTCATATATTTCTTTGTATAGAGGTTATCGTACCTTACCGTGACGAGTAAAATCACTAAGTTAGTCATCAGTACTTCGAGTTCCGTTATCGACAGTATTTTTTTGTGATTGGTGAAGATGTTGTTGAGGTTTTCCTTCTTTCTGAGTCGATAAGCTTAGCGAAATATTACTCACAGTATTTCAGTTTATGTCAGTGTTATTGGATTAGTGAATTTTATTAAGATGAGATAAATATACATAATTGCACCCAAAAAATAAAAAAAGCTATAATTTGGATATCATAAAAAACTGGCCAAGTGCGAGTGCAAGGACTTACGCAGAGAGCGTTTTATATCACTCCGTTCCATTTGTGTTTTTAAGTGTTATGTACCAAAAAACTTGGTGTACCAGATTACACTTGGTAAATTTTTATTATTAATTTCATTACTTTCTGTTAGGGTTTGCAATATTATTCATGCTTAGTTTGAAGCTTCTATGTATTGTTTTTATAAGATAACGAGGAAAAGAGAAAACGAAGGAAATTACATTTTTGAATGTGGTTGGTTCATTTACTTTTGCCTTTCATTTTTGTTTGGTAAATTGGCCATTATGTTATTACATATATCCCGTGAATATTTCAAACAACTACATATTACGGTTTATAAGAACCTTTGAAATGTAGAACAAACAGGCTGCTTACTTCTTCCTCTATTTCTAAGACACCTTTGGGTACGGAACCCTAAAAATTAATCAAATCAAATCAAATACTCTTTATTGTCATACAATACAAAAAGCACATACAAAAATAACAAAAATAAGTAGACAATCTGGGCGGTTACATTACAATTACATCTTTGTTTGTCATAAATGTACAGTACATTCATTCACTCTTTATTTGTTCTCTTCCAGAGGGTAGCTTCATCGTCTGATGAGAATTTCCTCCTGTCGCCTTTGGGACTCAAACTAGCCTTGGCCATACTTACGGAAGCTGCTACGGGCACCACTCAGACGGAGCTTTCCTCGGTACTTGGTTTCGATCTCGACAGAGCTCTAGTGAGAAGGAAATTCTCAGCTATTCTGGAATCCCTACAGGTAATGCATTGATTTCTTTCTAAGCATTTATGTATTGAATTACTCAATACATAAAGGGTTGTTTGTTCGTCAGCTTAAAATGGAGTCAGACTAAATCATGTTATATTCATTTAATAAAAGTTGCAATTTTCAGACAAAGTCTTCGCGATACATTTTAAACTTAGGCAACCGAATCTACGTGGATGACATTGCCGAGCTTCGACAGCGATTTGCTGCCATCGCACAAGAGTTCTACAAAACCGAAATGACAAAAATAGATTTTAATAAGCCTACAGATGCAGCTCAGCAAATAAATAATTGGGTTGCTAACAAAACAGAGGGAAAGATAAACAATTTGGTCAACGAAGGTGAGCCGATTAAGTCCTTGAATTCATCAGTATATATAATATACATACATATAGGGTCTAATTAAGTACTAGATGATGCTTTCACTGACTAGGAAACTCCACATCCAATTGTATGTTGGTTATTGAACAAGCTTCGATTTTCATCTGCTCCTTTAAGTTCCATGATGATTTCCCAGTCCCAGTTTACGTGTCAGTACCTTTGTTACCTTGCGTAGGTTATAATGTTTTATGAGAAATACGTCATTCTGTATACATTTTTTCAGATGACGTTACCGGGGCACTGGTACTAGTCCTTAACACGCTTTACTTCAAGGGAACTTGGCGGCACCAGTTCGCTCCAAACGCCACTAAGCCAGCCACTTTCTACGTGTCCCCGAAAGCTCAGAAACAAGTACTTTTCATGAACGTCCGCGACAAGTTTTACTTCACAGATTCTTCCAAATACGACGCGAAGATCTTGCGGCTACCGTATTTGGTGAGGAAACAGAGTTTATCACAGTAGTTTAACAATTACAATTAATTTCTTAAGGAATCTATATAGCAATTTCTTAAGGAATCTATATAGCATACTCCTTTTGAAACCTGTTTGGAGGGAGAAATATAGACTACTAACGCAAATTAGATCATGATATTTAGAATTCAGTAACTACTTATCTATTGAGGACAGCACAGCACAAAGACCCTATAAAGGGAGGATGTATTAAAAAGATAAGCAATTATTTATTCTGGACTTCTACTTATTCAACAAAACAAAACTATGTTCAACGATTTTGTTGAAATTCTGAAAATAAATCTTCTTGTTTTTTTTTGTTCCAGGGCTTCAAGTTTTCAATGTATATAATAGTGCCCAATTCGTTGATGGGGCTGCCACGAATTCTGAATTCCCTCGACGACTTGCGTAGCGAGTTGTATTATCTCAAGGAGTCCTTAGTGGATGTTACGCTCCCCAAATTCAAGTTCGACTATACCTCACTGTTAGATGGAGTGCTCAAAGAGGTAAAGTCCCCTTTCATATTAAATGGTTCTGTCGATTATTTAGATTGTCTGCAATAGGTGTAAGAATTGCTGTAAGGGACAAACTAATTATTAGTCAAGTGACGTAATTGTCATTTAGTGTTCAAACTGAGGGTGCAATAACCGAAAGATAGACGGTGGAGGTGGAATAAGTGGAGCTGACTTACGTAAGTTTTCAGTTCGACTATCAGACGTTTGATATGAGAAATTACGTACTTTTCGTCGTTAAATAGTATTTTTTGATTAGCAATAAATACTCTTTATGTAAATTAAGATAGGGGATCACACAAGTGATGATATTATTGTTAATTACGGAGTTCCTCAAGGTAGCGTCCTTGGACCTACTTTATTTTTAATTTGTAAATGATCTTTGCAACTTAAATATAAAGAGTGCTAAAATCTTTTCATATGCCGAAGATACGGCTATTGTTTTCTCAGGCAACTTGTGGCAGTCTGTACATACTATACATACTCATGATAGTTACAAAAATGCATAAAACCCTAGAATATAATCCTGCTCATCTAAAAAAAAGGAGCAAAAACTTGATTATTCAGAAAGTAAAAAATAATACCAGTTTTACCTCCAACCAATTTAAAACCAGATCATCATTTCTTTATAATAAATTAAACAAAATTCTTGATATTTACCCCCTAAAAATTACTCAGTTACGATGAAACTGAATCTCTGCTTGAAGTTATCAGGTAAAAACATATATCCCTTTACGCTCGCATAAAACTCTTCTTCACACACATGCACACACATGCACACACATGCACACACACACACACACACACACACACACACATATACACACACATACATAGACAATGCATTTTTGGACGCAGTACGCGCAAACTTCAATCTTTTTTTCATTTTTAAGTTTACAATGTTTATTGTTGTTAATTTTTGTTTTACTGTTGTTCTAGCCTCTGCTTACCAAGTTTATATTTAACGTCTACTTGTACAAATACCTAAGTACTTCATGCTATGGAAGAGCGAGCCCTCCTGTCACAGGTTTTATATAAAACCTAAAAGGAGGTCTCAATCATCATTAGGAGTTGTGTTATAAGTGACCCAATAATATTTTTTTAAGTGCTAAGCTTCATTAAATCCATAATTGCCATTAACTAAATGCTTTTATTGAATTGAATATTTAATATATCGATTAGCGTTTGGCGAATTACTTGCATTGCGAATTGCCATTCTGTTGTTAACGTGTTGCACTAAAAGTACACATACCTAATTAGCATTGTATACCATAATGTTACATGTAAAGAAATATTGCTTTTCTATATTCTTATCAAAAATGTACCCATTTTTTTATCATAAATGCTATATCACAAGCCGTTCAAGCTACAAAGCCTATAAAATTTACAAATCTTTACCTAGTTCAGAAACAAAACAGACATATTCAAAGTAGGTACAGGGCCAAATCTGGTTTGGTGGAGGTTATCAGGCTATTGGCAAACGCTAGTGTCGGAAGTTTTCAAGCCGCTTATAAGGCTTCTGACTGGCTTAAATACTGCCATGTAGTGATATCAGCTGGCACCATTGGCTTAATGTACCTTGCGAAGCACAAAAACCTAAATGCCACTAACAGTTAAACTCTCGATTTGTTTGTTGGTAGGGCATTTTCGGTCTGGCTAGCTACCCCATCTTATCTAATAGCATTGTTGTGTTCCGGCATGGAGATAATATAGCCAGTTGCCCATTTCATTGGGGAATCTCAGTGAGCCCGCTTCTATCTTTGGCATCATCATCACTTACCACCAGGTGAGATGATACCAAGGGATATCTATGGGATATCAAGGGATATGTGGATAAAAAAAAGGTTGTTAACATGCGTGACCGACGCGACCACCCACGCCGTAATTGTCAATCTTGCTGTTTCCTTTAAAAATATTCCTCTATTTTCATGACCTCAAATAATCTCATATGCATTTTCATATTCCTAGATGGGCATAAGACAGGCGTTTGAGGACACCGCATCGTTCCCAGGCATCGCAAGGGGGCAAAGCTTGTCACAGCGACTGCGCGTCTCGAAGGTCTTGCAGCGGTCGGGTATTGAAGTCAACGAGCTAGGAAGTGTCGCATATTCTGCTACCGGTGCGTATTATATCTTATAATAGAATATTTGCTGATTACTTTTGATTAGAGCTTGTACACTACCCATATTCAAGTTTCTACATCGATGGCTGGGGCTCTCCTACAGTACAGTAACAGTCGCGTTATTATCATTACTACTATGTACAAATAAAATATGAGGTTTGCGCTAAGCAACCGCCACCGGGTCTTATCCGCATTCATATTTATTGATAATATGTCAAAATATTAGGGGGATCGCTATTTTGTCCTGTCCTATTTTGTTGTTCCCGGGACTGATTTCTTCTAAATCTTAAGCGCAACACACACAGAGGCGGCCGCGCGGCGGTGCGAGAGCGGGAGCGGTATTTTTATAAAAATATCGCTCCCGGAACGCTTTCGCACCGTCCCGCGGCCGCCGTCGTGTGTGTTGCGCTTTAAAGTAGAAGGTCCAAAATGTACGGACCAAAAACTCAGAATCGATACGAACAAACTGTGTGCCAATAGATTCCTTAGCATTAACTAAATAATCCTACATAAGTCTCAACCCCCAAATCAATGGGAATCGGAGATATTGGGCTGACAAAATGCATAAAACCCCTCGGTTTGGTTTAAGTTTTCATTCAATCTTAGAAAGTCTTGTCGTCAAACATCCATGTCCTGGCATGGAGGTAAGGTAACCAATTCCCCACTGCGTTGGGGAATCTTAGTAAGGCATCATCATCACTTAATTGTAGGACTCTGTTGGAGGTAGGGAATTTTCTGAGCTCGTCTGACCTGGTGCCACCATCTTATCTAAGTCTTGCCGCCAATGTAATTGTTATCAAGCCGCAAAAGTTATGAAAATCTCAAGCAGGTAACAGGTGTTTCTGTACATTTTCTCAGCCCCATAACTTCGATTCCCCATTGATTTGGGGGTTGCGACTTCGGGTTATTAAGTTAATTCTAAGGAATCTATTAACATACAGTTTGGTCGTATCGATTACTGGGTTTTTGGATACCATCACCTTTGAAAGGAAGAAATCTAGTAGTACAGTAAAGTCATCGTCATCATCAGCCGAAAGACGTCTACTGCTAGACAAAGGCCTCCCCCAAGCATTTCCACACCGACCGGTCCTGTGCTGCTCGCATAAAGCGGCTTTCCGCAACCTTCACCAGGTCGTCGGTCCACCGAGTCGGAGGCCTGCCTACACTGCGTTTTGTACAGTAAAGTATTTTGTATAAATCTGAATACTTACATAATATTTTTTTATATACTTACAGAGATCTCGCTGGTGAACAAGTTCGGTGAGGACTCTGACAACTTGCAAGAAGTGATTGCGAACAAACCGTTCCTGTTCTTCATACAGGACGAAGCAACGAGGCAGCTCCTGTTTACTGGGCGCGTCTCCGACCCCGCTGTCTTCGATGGAGCCTTCAAACTAAACTGATGACTCTAGAATTAGGGCTCTAGTTATAATGGTTCTATTATAATTGGAAAATATTCGATTAAAAGACCATGACTACCACCAAATAATTTTGTTGTAAACCACTCTTTTATACAAATGTGACGGTAACAGTTTCTACTGTGTAACCTAAATATTTAAATATGAATATCTCGTCTATTGCTATTTTTTGTATATAAGTATATGTATAGTTTTAGTCACCAAAAGATAGAATTTATAATATTATAAGACAATCCTAAACTTCTCGCTTGAAACTACAGTGTGCCATTCAAGAGATCTGTTAGTTATAAGAACATGTGCTATTTTCATTAAACAATATTTATAAACTGTTTCATTTTTTATTGGATTTTTCGGTTACTTAACTTTATAAAAACGTACTGGCTTTTCTCTACATAATTAATAATATTTGGGACAAATACTATACGTATATGCGTATAGCTCCAAACAGCAAGGCTCACTGGGCTATGGGAATCATCAGACTGATTTGTATACTTACATACGAGTAAGTATATATTTATAATATATATAACACCCAAACGTATTTTCACACAAAAATACCCTGGCTATCGAACCCACAACTCAGCCAAGAAGTGAAGAGCGCTTCACACTGTGCCGCGCGCCCTCACCGATGAGTCAGTCATCATCATTGAATAACTTTCATAGTGTCGCGGCAAAATTGCATTCTTAACTATATCGTTGATGTGTCTTCGTTATCCTCGAGACAAAATCGCCTTTTTGGATTACGTCGTTGAAGAAACTTCCTATTTTCGGGCAAAAACGTCTTATAAAATGCACTTTTTTAAAATAAATTAAAATGTGAAAGTAATTTTTCGTTATAAATATTTTTCACTAAGATGCACTTTGTAAGACACTTGCGGAGAACGCTCGAAATGTCCATACATAAAACTGGACACGTGCGTGTATGAGTCGCGCACCGTGGGTTCCGTACAGTTTCAATTTTCATCTATTTTCTTAAATAATGTTTAAACTATTTATTTTAAAATTAAAAAAGACATTATATTTGAGAGCCTTATAACTGGCTTTTTCATTTATTATGTCACAAGTTACAGTTTACAAAACTTTCTTTTCTGATTTACCCCCCAAAAGTATCCACACTTCAAAATTCATTTATTTAGGTTACACACACTTCCATGTTTGGGTCACAGAAATCTATATCGATCGATCCATTAGATTCGGAGCAAATCGGCTGCGACTGACGGACAGACAGATAAACGAGTGATCCTATAAGGCTTCCTTTTTTTCATTTTGAGGTATGGAACCCTAAAAATTGATTGAGGACAAAACGTACACAGTGTTACAGTGTCATTAGGTATCCGACAGCCCCAGAATTCATTTGTGTGTTTGTTGGAGAATGTACATTGAATGTTTTTGCATTTCGGAGTGTGAGGTATGCTAGATCAACTTCTCGAGTGTCATATTACTCATAGTATACAAGTATTTAAGTTTATTTTTTATCATTGATATATCTACCTTTTTTTTAAGGTTAAACGTCAGTATTGGGTTAACCTAAATCACATTCAAATCAGAATGTCTTCTATACCATCATTCACGGAGCATGGTAATCAACTGTTTTTTGCGTTATTAATTATTGCTTTTTTTTTCCTAAGTGCCCTGTCCTGTCAGTCAACTGTGTATCTCGAGCCTGTAAAGACGTATTACACGTAATTAACAGCTAACGTGACATTATATTTATTTGGAAATGCATTACATATTTTATAATGGTAAGTTTGTTTTGTTCATTGTAACTTTTAAAACAATAGGTTATGTTATTAAATATGCCTACCTGCAAGATAAAACAAATAATAAACGCAAATACAGAGGTCATACTGGTCTTCATTGAATTGTAGATATTTTAATCTGTAGTTCACACTTTCAAGTTAACAACATCTCATTTGTCTACCTTCCAGGTCCATGGTTGTTTTCTTTCTTTCTTAACTTGGCTTGTCATGGTCAGAAGTTGGATAGCAACTCGCGTCTAAACTTCTTCGATACGGATCTCCTTCGTTACACAGCTGAGAATCAAGGAGGCAATGTGATGGTTTCTCCAGCCAGCATCAAGTCTATACTGGCGATGATATTGGAAGGAGCCAGAGAGGAGACTGCGGCGGAGATACGCAGCGCCTTGAGACTGCCACCTGACAGCAACGAGTCTAGAGAACAATTGAATTTCTATTTGTCGGCACTGCAGGTGTTTATTTTGTATTTCCCTGGGAACGTTTACTGAAAGTACTTTGCAAAGTTTTCATGAACTAAACTTTACTCGATCCGTTAACTGCGATTTCTACTCAAATTCATCGGTTATATCACCAGTTTAGCAATTTTTAGGCGTTTCGCGAAAGACATAGGATAAAAGTTTCTCTGTCTGTTTTGTTTCACTCTGTATATTTGTTTACCTATTCTGTTTGTTCTGAGATTTTTTCCTTGGTTTATTTATATTTTATGTTTATTTTTACAGATAAATTCTACAGGGACGTACTTAGAAAATGCTAACGGATTCTTTATATCCTCGAAAATAAAGTTGAAGAAGGAATACCAAGTGATGTTACAGTCCATTTACAAGTCAGATATTTCCAAAGTGGACTTTGCGGATACACAGAATGCCGCAAAAAAAGTTGACGAATGGTTCATGCGAAAGACAAGATCATTAATAAGCGTGTTGCAGCCTGGTGAGCCAAATAACGACAACACGCATACTAATCTCAATAATAAATATTTGGCGTAAATATCCAACTTTCTAAGTCGTAAATACCTTTTCATCCACAATTTTATTTGCATAGCTTTTTATTATTCTTAATTCTGTTCTAAATCGATGGATTAATTATGAAGCGATCCGCGAGCGCTTCCTTACGTACAAGTACTAAGTTAGGATATTGTTGTTTTGAACAGACTTTTATATTTTATAAACTTTTCGTAAAAGTTAAGGGAAGATATTTTTGTGCTCCGATTTTGTAGTTTGCTTGGGAAAAGTTGTTAAATTTCATGAGTAATTAGCATCTATCAGGTGCAGCTTGTCAGCGAATGACAAGTCACCGTGTCGCGTTGTTTTATCTATGACTTATCTGCGCCAGAGTTAAAAAAGAAAGGAGACGTTTCACGGGACTATGGAGCTTGTACCTGGTCTGTGTACTAAACATCATAAATTAGTCATTAGAAACATAGTCTTTTCAAATTGTACATTTCCTTCGATTTACCTTCGTTGCAAGGTTCATCTAGTTTCTCAGATTTAACAATCGCAACACATAAATCACCCAACATGGCGAAGCGAGCGCAATTTTGAGCGTTTTACGTTCAGAAACTAGATTTTGTACATACCATTGAAATTAATAATTTAGTTGTCCGACAAGTAACTCGAAAACCAGCTGTTATGCCTGTAAAAGAGGCAAGGCATATCCGCAGATTTTAAAAATCGTACACCAATGTCAGAAGTCAGAACAGAAGGGTGTTCAGTTAATCAGAGTCAGAGAAAGCATCTGAGGAATATGTGGATGAAGCCGTAATTTCTGAACGTGACCTACTATTGCAAGCTTCAGTGTTACCATTTATATTGTAAAAAGTGCTGACAAAACATTATGCTTGAACCACGCAACCCTGCTTCTTATATTTTTTTCATTATTTTTCCTAGAAAGCCTATATTTTTCTATATTTTTCGTACTACGTACATGTCCAGGCACAAAATGAAACGTGTCCTTTCACGATGTTTATTCCACAAGAGGAGGTTTCGTCTGACCATCTGCTAAGTGTTGCGTTATTTTAATAAGCCTAAGTGTTCATTTTTTATTCTAGTTAATATTGTCCCACTGCTGAACAAAGGCCTCTGGCTTCCTCTCTATTTTTCCATACATCTCGATCCCAGGCCATCACCTTCCATTGACCCTCGAACGTCGTAATTTATTGCGTGACATGTAAAACATACTGGTTTACTTTTGAATCTTTCGCAAAAATTTTAACTTAAGAATATAATAGGAACTCTAAAAAAGAGATCCGTGCCCCAACAGTGGGGACGCCATGAGTTGTTAACGAACTATAGGAACTTTGTAAAGTCAAACACAAAAAAGGCTTTGTAGTGATTACTTATCGGCGAAATTTCGAGTTCAGTTTCCGTATGCAAAGTCCTAAATTTTCTTGTACGAATCTAATTCGTTTCTATTAGCACACCAATACATCTCTCACCTCAGCACACATCGACGCCTCCACCAAGCTCCTCTTCACCAACGCGATGTTCTTCAAGGGAGTCTGGCTGCACTCCTTCGACCCGCGGCTGACTCGCGGCGGCTGCTTCCACCGCCGGGGTCGCTGTCATACGGTAGCCATGATGGAGGTGAAAGCTGAACTCAACTACGCTTACGTTGACAACTTGAGGGCGCATGCTGTTGATTTGCCCTATAAGGTAAGGTGAAAAACCGGCTTTAACGGTATTCGCGCCCCCGAAGCTTTGATGACTTCAGTAGAGTGCGGTGATCTTCCTGTTGTAGTGGTTGCGACTTCCTTTAAAGGCGCTTTACACTTTCTTATTTTATTTTAAATTTGTTGTTTTGGTCGTATTTATGTTGAGTTTGAGTAGAAGCTTCAGCTGACGTCTTTATAACGTTTACTAGAACCTCGCCGCTGCCGTTTTAAAATCAGTTGATATTAAATGGTCAAGAATCTTTCCTTTTCACACTAAATAGATTACAATAGGTATCCTTGTGTTAGCATTACAATTCAATGTCTCGGATGTATAATGAACGCCACTTTTTCAGGGTGATAGATACTCCATGATTCTGCTGGTGCCTCAAGATAAGAATGGTAGCGCAGCTTTGATAAGGGACCTGCCTTATATGAGCTTGCCGCAGATATCTCGCCTCCTTGAACCCACCGACGTGATGCTGACCATGCCCAAATTCACGGTGGATTACGATGCGGACATGAACGCTCCCTTGAAACTAGTAAGTAGGATTTATACAGAGTGTAAAAGATCACAATCGGAAACTTTAACGAGGTGTTTTCCTCACGAAATTAAACATCTTTTCCCTATTCCTTTTTACGCAGTAGATGAGTAATCATGTCTCAATCATGTGACGAGTGTCATGTATTATTTGAAAAATATTTGATTTTAATGGTCGTCGCACTCTTTACTGATTTCAGTATAACGTGAAAAAAAGAATAGCAAATGTTTTACCTGTAACGGTGAAGGTTGCGCAGCTCGCTGTTTTATGTCGATGTAAATTCGTCATACCTATACCTACCATTTTGTCTTTCAATTATAAAATATATCACTTATAACTTGGGAGGCAACATTGGATCAAACTGAAGTTTTATAAACCATAATAAAATTTTCATAAATAATATAAAAATATTTTGTGTATGTCGTTGAAGTCTTTTGTTTCTAGTTCCTTCGTCCATAAAAAAGACATCAACGCGAACAACATTTGATTTATTATTCACATTTCATAACAATAATTCGGTTTGGGTCTTTTATCGTGTCGCAGCTTCCTGGTTCAGTGTAGCTGGCATGGTCGCGACGATCACGCAGGTTAACTGACCTCAGACACGGTCATAACTTGGATGGGGTTAAGTTTTGGTGACCTTTATCCTGGCCGTTTCCGTGCTTTGCATGGCACGTCAAGCTGCTTGTGTCGGTTGCTGTCAATAGATGGCAGCTGTTAAGCCATATCAGAAGCCTTGAAGGCGTCTTTAAAACTTTTGACACTGGGGTTGGCTACCTCCACCAATCCGGATTTGGCCCCCGTGTGTGGAGTAAGGTCTAACCTTCCCCAGGTTTTAAGGGAAGAGACCCGTGCCCCAGCAGTAAGGACAATATTGGTTATGTCTTTTGTTTTGTTTTACTCCTACTCTACTACGATCATAATATAAAAAAGCACGTATGTTATACTAAAATTGTGAACTCGTTTATAAGTATGATTGCTCCTATTTAAAAAAAAATAACAATTTTCAGATGCGAATAACAACTCTGTTTTCAAAGAACGCAAACCTCTCAGGTATGATAGAGAACGATTCCTCCACTCATCTGAGCAGTATATACCACAGAGTGTACATGAAGGTGGACGAGAGCGGCACGGTCGCGGCAGCAGCCTCTGTGGCCAGGGTTGTGCCTCTCATAGAAGATGGAGTCCAGATCAGAGTGGACAGACCGTTCCTATATTTTATCAGGGACAATAGGCTGCAACTGGTGTTGTTTGAAGGAAGAATAGAGGATCCCACAGCTTATGATAAAGATATTAATGGTATGTAATAGAAAAGTATCAAGTGCCACCTTAAACGTTCAGGTTAATATGTTATTAAGTCACTGGAATGCTTGATGGGTGAGGTCTGGGTTCAAGAGAAAATATTTTCTAGCTTTTGTTTTCCTATCAGTGGTTAACATCTTTATCAATTCTGAAATTAACTTCTTTATTGCAGGTCTATCAGTAAAAAAGGCCAAGAAATCAAATTAGACCGAAGCAAATTGTAAAAACATAGGTTGTACTTATGTTATGTTCAGTTTTATTGGATTTATGAATAACTAAAACCTTGAAAAAGATTTGAGGATGCATTGTCACATGATATTTTTATTACACCTATTCTGAAAGTGTTGGTTACAAGTATGAATGAATTACACTGTTAATACTCCAAAAAGAGGGAAGAACAACTCGTTTCCGGCCCAAGGAGACAAAAATCGTATGAAAACCCACTTCTGACCCATTTTTAGGGTTCCGTATCTCAAAAGGAAAAAAAGGAACCCTTATAGGATTACTTCGTTGTCTTCTGTCTGTCTGTCACAACCCTTTTTCTCAGGAACGCGTAGACGTATCAAGTTGTAATTTATATCAAATAATCAAGTCTGCAATTCCTTGAAGCTGTGAAAAAGGTACACTATAGGTTTTGGGAATCAAAACCTATAGTGTACTTCCCATGCAAGTGTCCAAATATGCGGCATAGACGGCCGTATCTCTTGATTGCGTTGGCATAGAAGTTTTTCACAGCTTCAAAGGATTGCAGGCCTGAGTATTTGATATATAATTCAAGACATGTGTGAATATGAACTTATACGGAACCCTCGGTGCGCGACTCCGACTCGCACTTGGCCGGTTTTTTAATTTTGAAACTTTTATTTAGGAAATGGGTTTATTAAAATAAATAAACATTGTTTATGTATGTATGTATGTTTTTTTTATTTTCCTCGTAAGTGAAATTAGAAGCATTTAAAATTAGGGCTAAGTACAGATGCTACTAGATACAAGCTAATGGCTTAAGGTTAAACGTTTAACCTTAAATATAATTCGTTAGTAATTTGTCGTTTTTTATTTAAAAAATAGAAAAAAATAATTTGCTTACACATTACAAGTCAGATACTAAAACACTACGAAAATGAAATTAACCACATTCGGTTTTCACAATTAAACTTATTTGACAGGATTAAACTTAATTTAAGTGCTCTGTCTTTTTCTTTCTATATCGAAAAGACAAGGACATCGAAAAGTCGAATAAGTTTAATCGTAAACACCGAATCAACACCAATATTATAAACATTAGTCGGGCTTTCAATTAAAAATTAAAGATAATGATCATGTGATTATAAGCATATGATATGATAAAGTTCTTTATCAACATATTCCAAAGCATTCCTTTTATTTATTCGCATTTTTTGAATGGAGACAAAAATTATATCGAAATCCTCTATGCTATCGTTGTTAAAAAATAAGCTTTATAGCATTGGAATATGAAGTAGCGTAGCCATGAATTTAGAGATACGTAGAATATAGAATATTTTCGTCAACTGCGATCTTCGCGAACGTGTCCTAGTTTCATCAAATATTTGTATCCGTTACAGTAAATAAAAAATAAAGAACGAGTTTGAAGAAAGTTAGGATTGTCATTAATTTTAATAAAACCTATAAATATTTGTACACTAACATACAAGCACTATAAGAAACATATTCGTACAATATTTACAGGTTAATTAAATAAATTATCAGTTTAAAAACAGCTTATTTTGCAAATGTTACAAAATAATAAAAATCCGTATTATTTACAGTTATTACTGCCATTTATTTTGCTCTTTTTTATCAAGTAGATTTATTATTTCTATCATAAAATCAATAAAGAAGATATAATTATTTCTATCGGTTACTAGAAAGAAGACAGAAAACAACTGCTTTAATAATAATGAAACAATAATAAAAAAAACAGTTTTAATAAATGAAGGTGTTTTATGACTTGTGCTGACTTGTATAGAATGAAAATACTTTGATAACGAATATTCTTCCGCATAATACGCGAAAACCCCACGATAAAAGTAACCAAGTAATAGCTGGAGTCATTATAGTGTCATATTAGTGTTTAGGCCTTTGTCGAGCAGTGGACGTCTTTTGGCTGATGATGACTGGTGTAAGTAAATAATGATATATTTGTATAAAATGTACACAATCCTTTATTAGTGTGATAATTTCTAAGATTTTTCGGCGTGTATGGATTTTTTTATTGTTTTGGTACCATAGTTTGCTATTTTATATCAATTTTTTATCCTAAATTTGTAGATTTCATATTTCTGAATATACAGTAACCGATTCATTTAGTTCTTGTTCAACAAGAATTCTGCACACACCATAGAAATTAAGGTACATAATAGACACACAAAAGATGAAATCGTCGTCGACTCGAAAATATCATCAGATACGAGTTATGCTACTACTTTGGAGGCACAAAAACAAGGATCAAGTTTTATGGTTCCATGAATAACGTCCTGATCGACTGTTTTTGAAATTATTTTGAATTTCAATCAATTTTGCACGTGTTTGCGCACGAGTCTAAATATTTTTATCGAATGGAATAATAAAGACTCAAAAATTCAATCTCAAAATGTTTTTTATTTAAGTGGATGTTTAACACATTTGTTTAAATTGCCTTTTTTAAGGTTCCGTAGTCAATAAGGAACTTTTATAATTTCGCGATGTCCGTCCGTCTGTCTATCTGTCCGTGGCTTAGCTCAGAGACTATTAGTACCAGAGAGCTTTAATTTGGCACGGATATACATGGGTATTAATTACGCCGACAAAGTGGTAAAATAATCTTGAAAAAAAAATTTTTTTTCAGGGTAAGAAGTCTCGGGCACTCTACACTTCGAGTGGGGATGATTTTTTTTCTCGATTAAACGAACGACGAACCAACGAACGAACGACGAATAATGTGGGGAGTCGTTAGCTAGGTCTTTCAAAAAATATTGTGGGTTTGTGAAAACTACTTTCGATTCAGAGATGCGTTTTCGAAATATTAAGCTTTAAAGTGAATTTTTTTGTTGAAGTCAGGTCTCCCTGCAGCTAAACGGTTGTTTCTAGAAATGTGAAAAAATTCACGGCATTAGATATATAGAGTTAAGTAGGCTTTACAAGTTAACGAGAAGTACTACGGAACCCTACATTGCGCGTGGCCCGACACACACTTGACCGCTTTTCTATGTTACATATACTGTAAAATTTCAACCACACGTATCTTGAACTCTCAACTTTTAGAACCAATTTTCTGAAACTTGACTATCAACTGTATCTGAGAGACTGTTTAAAGTTGTGTATATTTCATTGCGATGAAAATTAATTTATAAGATGGAGCTTTACCTACTGACTATGGAACCTATTAAAAAATATAGTGATCACTATCTCGATCAAAACAAAAAAGAAAACGGACCTTCAAAACGGGGTTTTCATCGCTGAAAATTAAAGTGATGGGAAAATGAACTGACATACTGGCTGACATACAACGCACAGACATTGCAAAACCTACTGTAAACATTGCAAATACAAACTTGAAATTTATTTTATTTATTTATTTATTTCATTTATTTATATCAGACTGAGAAATGAGAACACACGTTCCATAAAGGATGTAGTTTCAAATATCGCTCCCTAAATTGGTGAAATTGACATATTGAATTTCCAGCGGGTTCCACGGCTATTTTCTACGGCCTAAGTGACAGATGTTGTGGCCGGTGCTTGTTGGTGCAGGTACTTAGCTATATCCACGGTCACGTTACGGCATTTTAAAGAATTACACTGAGTTATTTATCTCAGAGAGTTGCGCGGAAGAAGTCTCGGGCACTCTACTAGTCGACGACAATGATTACCATAATATATTTATTTTTTCAAAAAAATCATGTTTAATATCGTCCTTTAAAGTTTTAGTAATATGTGACATAGCACCTGACGATCAATCGGTCGATAAGATCGATGGTGGTGTCATACATAAAAATATTAATGTATTCGCGGCCTGGTGGTGAGATCATGCATGATGTACGGGCTTGCTTGTCCACAGATATTAAATAAAACATGTTTTCCAATATTTATTCCTTGCAAAATAACGAATATTTGACTGAGGCTATAAGGTACCCTATGCAACCATATATCTGAGTCTCGTGTAGTTTACAGAACATATTTTCAAACATAACTGTTACGTGTTGTAGATATAAAACGGTGCGGGCCAGCTTCCGCTCACGTCACTCTGGACCGCGCGCGGCGCCGACACGGCCGCATTTCCCGCGCTTTTTCAAACGTAACCCATTAAAAATTAATAAAAACCTTGATAATAAAGGGCGGCTAGTATTCTGTGCAGTTTTCGTAAAGTAGCCAGTGTCATAATGTAAGTATTGCTCGCTGGTCGTCAACCTCTCGGGGAAGTGGGTCAGCTGGCTTGGCTTTGTTGTGAGCATTAACGGGTTATGCTTGGTTTATGGTCACTGTTAACTGTTTAAAGTTGTAGAAATACGGAGCTTGTGACAAACACAAAAAAATGCTCTTTGTATATTTTTTTAGTTAAGTCGCCAGCGAGATATATTTTATATTCAACTGTTGCGCTCAAATTTGTACGTTAATTTTGTTTATGTTTAATGACATGCAGCTACAATTATGTTAATTTAAGTTGTCAAGAGAAATAATCAAGAGAAAATATTATTAGATTTTTGTAAAGATACAAATAAAAATAGTAGGAATCCAATGACATTTTGTCATCCTAACTCTTTATTAATTAAAAAAATCGTGCTCTTACTGTAGTAATTTAGTTGTGGATGGGTTTACATATAATATGTAGTATTGATGACCATTTTAATTTCTGTAAATATTTGTCCTTCTCGACCGGTTTTTCAACTTATTATAGTTTGTGGAATTTCAAGTATCGGCGACATCGCCAGAAGCGACCACGTAGTGTCACATCCTTGGCTTCTTTTTATTGTATGGCAATTTTTATTACTTTTTTATTAAACTTGGTAATGCCTGTATTTAACATGAAGACTTTTTTTCACTTACAAGTCTTTAGCCCTTGAAATAATCCATTGACCTATGCCAATAAACAAAAGCAGCTAAGCTTTAGTACAGCAAAATATTCCCGTTTCCCAGTTTTACAGCTTGCTTAATAATTATAAGATCATTGTCCACATTGTTGGATAACAGTATGTGATACGAAACCTGCGCCATAAAATCAATGTTTGCTCACCTACTTTCCTTGTATCGTCGCACGGCAGATATAAATAGCTTTTCCATATGGATGACTAGATATTGATGCAGCCTTAACAGAATCAAAATAGATTTGTTTCCTTTACGCTTTTTTAAAAGGAGTAATAATTCTAGTTCTGTTGAGGTAATTACAGGACGAAATTGAAATCGTAGAACACATTTTAACTGTGGTTTCTGCTCATGGGACTGAACAACTTTCTCTAAGAAACCAATTCAATCGGAACAAAAAAAATAGACTCTTCATACAAATCGATGACCTCGGTAGCTAACTTTCTATGGAAAGTCCAAATTTTTTTTGCACCGATTGAATTGGTTTCTTAGAGAAATTTGTTCAGTTTCATGAGCAGAAACCACAGTTAAAAGTTCTACGATTTCAATTTCATCCTATATAAGGTATATTTGATCTAAAGGAAAGGATCAGAATACACTAATTCCTTAAGAAGTTCATTTTTACTTATTAGATTACCTTTTATATGTATAAGGTAACAAGAAAAGTATTGTTATTTATTATTTACTATTTCACTAATTCGCAATTTTGCAAAAAAATAAAAACAATAATTTGCCAATTGGCGAATGAACGTCCCATTCTTTTAATCTATCACTGTGTTCCCAATTTCCCATACTATTCGATCGAGTTGCTTTAGATGTGTAAATATTTTCGTGAACTGAATATGGGTTTTTAGAAGAAAAAACAGTTTCATTAAGGGACATCCTCGTTTAAAAAGTTTCAGTGCCTTTTTTAATACTCTAGGCGTCACAAAACGTACGTAAGGGTACGTACTGTAATTGAAATAAAATTTGAATTTGCCATACAAAATTTGCTTATAAATTCTTTTGGAAAATTCAGACTTCGTTAATCATCAATCGTTTTCAGAAAACTTTTAGAACAAGTTTTATTTATTTTGGTGAGAGAATACTCACGTAAAAGTATTGCTGCATCTTCTTCATCACGCCCTGTATGAATAGGTTCTTTATTATTTAAGATTTTGAATTAACCTCAAGTTAACATTTAGTAAGTGCATAAATAGCAATCTTTAATCATGCAGTCTTGCGTTGATAATTGTTGATATTTAAGTCACCGGGTGAACTCATGACTATTTCTACTTAGTTAAACGTTCCATATATTTTTTAAATTTCAGCACACAAGCAGTAGAAGAAATTGAAGATGCGCCTATTTTTGGGTAAGTTTCAATCATTAGCATTGAGGAACAAGTCATCGTCATTCGTCACTGGGGCATAGATCACCTCATATATCTAATTAGTACGGGGACCAGTTAACCCTCACTGGAACACTACCCAATTTCACGTCGTACTTAGGCCTATCTTTACTAATACAAGTACCTACTAATATTATAAATGCGAAAAAGCCGCGGTTTTGCTAGTAAATTTATAAGACATTTCTTTATTCTTTCTTTCTTCATTCTTTAGACATTCTTTACTGGATTTATAAGTTAGTAGAAGGTCTTAAAAGTCAAGCAATGACTCTTTAGAATATATTTCTGTACTTTGAACCTAGGAAGAGAAATGTGCCCTCAGATAGCTTGTAATTTAATAGACAGGTTATTATTAGTCACAGGATAAATACAGAACTAAAAATAAGATGAGGTATCAATTCGCCCCTCGCACGACTAACTCTCCTATCTCAAATTTTTGGTGAATTGAGTTTGGACTTTATGTAATTGAAATAGGGTTGTTTTTAAAAACTTAAGAAAAATTAGATAGGAGAGTTAGTCGTGCGAGGGACGAATTGAGCATGATTGACGATACTGCTACTATTGATTATAACTACACAGACAAATGTTATATGTAATACTAGCTTTTTCCCGCGGATCCTGCCGCTCTTGCTTCCATGGCGTTTTAGATGGCAGTCGTTTAGCCAACAAAGATATTTTGCGTTGAAGCCCATGATCCGAAATGCCTAATGATGGTTTGATTTAAAACGTCATAATTATTTCATATTTCGTGACTGATAGCGTTAGTGATTTTAGACTAAAATGTTCCGTATGAAATCCATATTTTGTTCGTGTAATTGTTTAGAAAATGGAAATTCCACCACAGAAAGTTGTTGCGAAACGTTTCAAATAATATAATGGATTGTGTAACATTTTATGGCGAGGTTTAGGTACAGTTGTTATAACTACTAAAGTTTCAGATAAAAGTAGGTTACATATAACTAAAGGCCGAAAACAAACAATGTTTTTTTTCTTTACTCAGCTTTAGATCACTACAAAAAGTTTAATGTCATTCAAGTTTATAAACACTTTTAATTGAAATATGAAATCCTGTTTAATTAATCTTACGTCCATTATAATCGATAACATAATATGCCTAGAAATATACTCAGAATATACAGTGTCTGTTATCTTTTTGACCATAACCAACACCGTGATCTCATCTTTCTAGACTTAAGAAGGATTTATTTCCATAGTTTATGATACAGAAACCTTCACAAAACTATGAAATAAACGAGACCTGCAAAAAACACTCATACATAAATATGTTAGGTCGTACCTGTTTTGTGAAAGGCGCATGTATTGGCATATAAATGAACGTTCGAAGAGAAAAGTTAACACCGAACGGCGGGATCGAAGTCGGTACAGATTTCACTTTCGCGGATTTTGCATATTGGATTCTAATGACAAAGAAGCATGAGATATTTGCAGTTCTGGTAATAATAACGTTAGTTTACCATGTCTATTTTTAGTGCCTATGGCATAATTCTTACATGTAAATATGTTTCTTGTATATTTTTTATATAAGTCAGCCAGTCATAAACTGTAAATCCTATCACATTTTCTATTAAGGTTTATTGTGGTATTAATATCCGTCGTGCAATAAACATACGAGTGATTTGCTCGGGGAAGTATACACGATGTGATGCAGTGCTTTCCCAGGCGGCTGCGGCATGCGCTAGTTCGCCTAGAGAGTTGCAGTACGGCTAACAAAAAAAAAAACAATATAAAGAGGGGTACTAATAGTGTTGATTTTAAAATGTTCTTCATCTTATTATGTAAAATATCTCACTAATATTATAAATGCAAAAGTATGGATGTTTGTTTATTTGTTCCACTTTTACGCTGAAACTACTGAACGAATTTGGATGAAATTTGGTAGGTAGGTAGATACTTTATCCCGGAAGAATGCTTAAAAAGTCAAAATTTGTACTCCGGCACTAAATAGCGCCACCTTAACATTTTATTTCTCTCTGAACCCAATTCTGAAGTCCACGCAGACGAAGTCGTAATTATGCAGATTGGAATCTGGTTATCACAACTGATCAATGTATTTAAATGTACTTAAGGTTTGAAGAAGTGGGCGGGGCACATAGCTCGTAGAACAGATGGCCGTTGGGGCATTAAAGTTCTCGAGCGGCGACCGCGCACCGGAAAACGCAGTGTAGGCAGGCCTCCCACTCGGTGGACCGATGACCTGGTGAAGGTTACGGGAAACCGCTGAATGCGGACAGCGCAGGACCGGTTGGTTTGGAAATCCTTGGGGGAGTCCTTTTTCCAGTAGTGGACGTCTTTCGGCTGATAGTGACGTCATTGTATCAATTTTTGTACGGAGCTCTCGGTATCAGCTTGTGCTCGCATTCAACGTATAAAACACTTCAACTCTTTTTAACACATGAAAACTTATTTCAATATGGCGAGGAAAGAAGACGTCCGGGATACCAACACCTTAAAAAGGATATTTATTATTCATAAATTATGAAATAAATCTTCTATTATATCTTCCTTAATCGGTTGCTCCAATATAAATATTTATGTATAGCTTTGTTTGACCTGAATAATAAAATAAGAAGGCAAAACGTATTATAAAGCGACTTACCTCCCTGAAATCTACTATTTAGAAGTATAAATTCTGACGCTTCCCTTTCTCCCTTTTCTGCATGCAGTACTCATACTCTCGAGAGCACAATAGAGTAGGGTCAGCGCAGTGCATTCACCGGCGTTTCCCCGTGGTTTATCGCAGCAAACCGATACCACTTCTAGCGATTATGTTACGCGATGAATCGCTAAGAAATAAGTTGTACAAAAAATATACGATGCTGCAAGTCAAGAATGCATATGTCTTTTAAGAAAATATATCTAAGATCTTCTAAAATCACGTCAAAAGTACAAATCTAAAAGTTTATGCATTTTGACCAAGGATGTTAGTTTAAATAAATAATATTTTCGGAGTGCGGTCAGTTGAGCAAGAGTACAACTAAAACCAGGATGCTATGAAATAAAATGCAAAGGCTATTTCCTGATAACGGGAATAATCTAGTCGCTGTTGTAGTAAACAGTTTGGTTTGATAATGCTGCTGCCTCCGCCGCCCGCGTCGTCGTTGCGGCGTGCACAGTTACCTGCGCTCGCGCACTGCGCTTCGAATGCAGCCGTACCGCTATGTGCACTCGACCTAAATCCCGAGATTATCCATATCAAGTCACGGTTAAGCTGTATTACATTTACATGTAAAAATACGGTGAGGTAGGTCCTTAAAATTATTTTAAAATATATTTTATAAATCGTACGGGTAAATTCAACAGAAAGAAGGTTGATTTTAGAGGGGGTATTATAAAATGCATTGTCTGTAACACATTTATTGTACTTTCATATTTTTATATTTTCCTTAATTCTATTTATATGAGATATGAAACGAAAGCTATATCACGTCTTTGAGCATTTTACATCAAAATTAAAATATTATTTTACTGGATTATAAGTAACGTTCAACAGTGTAGAAATTAACAACTATATTAGACCTATATTTTTATGTAGATTTTTAATTATACTGATGGATTTTTTGTCTATTCCAGTGCTCTTGTTCGTGGGCCTCACCAGCGCCCGCTGGATGCGCCGTGGAAGGTCTGACCACCCGAAGGAGTCCAGCTTCGTAGGATTAGCTACCAACGAACTATCTACGGCTATATTTCAGGTTTTTACTATTTAAGATCGTACAATACCACAATAAGTCGCTTTGTATGTGGATAAGTTTAAAAAATATTTCGTCATAATATGTATCACTGGTGCCTTCCCATAATTCCATAGAGATATGAGTATGTATACCAGTGCGACAATTAAATAGTGAGGATGTGATATAATTATTTAAAGCTGCTATACTTAAAGATAAAGTAAAACTAAAGTATGATATTCTTTTTATGCAGACTGGGTCATAAATCATCTATACGAAACAGCGATATTGCGCTCTCTTTCGCAGTTAGGAGAACGGTACGGGCCTATTGTGTCAGCGCAGGGATGTGCATTTTTGCAGTCGATAAACAAGTTAACACGTTACTTACTAATAACAATACGAACCTGAGTCGAAATATTAGTTTCAACAGGTGAAATAAGTTTTATATTAAAACGCTCCATTGTGTCACGGTCAAGGTTCAAACAATGAATGATAAGAAAATAAGAAAAGGCAGCTAACGACTTTACGCCCGCGCTGCATTCATCCAACACTAACGCTCCGATGATTGATGACCCAGTCTGCATCGAAAGAATAATCCTACTATAGTCAAATCCCAGCTATCACTAAAATAAAACCAAATTTTACATTCTCAATTAACTAAAACACTTTTGATTTCCAGGGTTATATAGACGATGGCAAAAACATAGCTTTCTCACCTCTCGGCTATTCTGCGATCCTCGCAATATTGGCGGAAGGAGCACGCGGTGAGACCAGGGAACAGTTGGTCTCCGCTCTGCACTTACCACAAGATGCAAACCTCACCAGGAGAACATATCGGTATATCATGGAGAGGTTGAAAAATACCCACGAGTACAAGTACAATCATCCAGAACTCAAAAACTACTTTTATATCTACAAAAATTACACTATAAACGAAGACTACAAAAAGATTCTTGAAGATTTTTATCTGACTGATGTGCGGTTTGTTGAACGATACAACAAACCTGAAGACTCTAACGTTGAGGAAGCTGAAAAAGCTGAGTTCACCGTAGACCTACCGGAAAGAAAGCCTGAAGAGGATGTTGATAATATTCCTGAACTGATGCCCCCTAAAGAAACTAACGAAAAACTTATTTCTTTTGCCGTCGAAGATAAGCCGGAGAAAGTAGACATTACTGAAGCTGACTTCAGGCCAGCGAAAAACATTAAAGAGAAAATAAAGCTAGCTAATACTTTTCAAAAGAAAGATGAGACCGGAGAAGAAGAAGAAACTATGGTAGCAGTAGAAGCTAGAAATCACGCAAAAAGACTGAAAGTGTTGGAGGACAAAAATGATATTACATCCGGAATCTCTGTAAACAGTGTCGGAAAGAAGACAGTTAAATGTAAGTATTAGGTTTGGCTACTAAAATTTTTAAGTACTTAAGTATATACTGGAACTAATTTTAACAAAAATCTTCCAATCTTTCAGCTACTGCAGTTGCTAACTCTCTTATGATTATATTCAATGGAATGTACTTCCGTGGTTCTTGGAAGCACCCCTTCGAATATGTAGAATACGGCACCTTTTACACTTCAAACACGGAAAAGAAACAGGTGATGATGATGAAGACGAAGGGAATTTTCAAAACCGGCTCCGTTCCTGGATTGGATAGCACCGCTATTGAACTACCGTATGACGTGAGTACTGGCATCAAATATCAAAATAAATGTAGAACCCGGTAACAGGGACTTGTACTCATCATACTGAACAAGTATTGCTATACGACTTTGCTGAAATCGCAAAAAAAATATTATACAAATTAATTAGCTAATGGAGTTGATTCGATGTTTACGATTAAACTTATTCGACAGGACTAAAATTAATTTGAGCGTCCTGTCCTTGTCTTTTCGATATAGAAAGTAAAAGACAGAGCACTTAAATTAAGTTTAATCCTGTCAAATAAGATTAATCGTGAAAACCGAATCGACACCATTATCGTTTCTTTTTTAGGTAATTTCGTATGAAGCAGTCATAGAACAACCCTTTAACCCTTAATTTTATATGTGTTTCACGGAGAAAAGGGCAATATTAAAATAACCACATTTATACATTTAAAAAAATAATATATTTTTCGAGAAAATAAGTTTTTTCTTCATTAGAGATTTAATGGCTGTATGCATATGTATTATGTATGGTGCCTGCACCATCCGGGTGTCACCAAATTTCAAAAAAAGTTGTAAAATAGACCTAACGAAAAGACTTCATAGGATATACAGAACAACAAAGCAAAAGTAATTAACTCGAGAAATATCTAACTAAAAAATACTTGTAGTTGTTTTTATTCTGCATATTCTTCAAAAACACTCTTAAAATGGAGGGTCAATTTAAAATGTTGTCATTTATTTGGTGTGATGCGTACAAGCTCTAATTAACGGGTCCTACAATTATAATATTTTGTTAAGTTGCTTTATATTGTGGTTTGGTAGCGTTAATTTTAGGATGAATCGTGTTGTTATCTGAATTTGACCAAACATGGCCGTCACTAGAATAATAATTGCCACACCGAAACCGCTAGAGTGCTTAGGAAGGAATATCACGCGTCTGTAATACATTAATATTTTGTAGTATAACTTATCAAGCATGGAAACTGGCACGGTAATATTTACGATAACAATATCCATATTTGTTAACAGGGAGATCGTTACGCGCTGCTGCTAGTGGTCCCCAGGTCTCGGGATGGCCTGACTCGCCTGACTGCTGACTTGCCGTCCGCTCCCCTCGCCGAGATCCAAGAGAATCTTCAAGAGGAGGAGCTCTCAGTATCGTTACCATCGTTCTACGTTGAGACGACTACTAAACCAGTTGCTGCATTAGCTAAGGTATCTTTTTCATTGTATTAGCAGAAATACGTCGAGTTGAACAATTTTCTCCATCAAGGATTTCCGTAACGACCGATCTTGCGTTGCCCGCGTTCAGCGACTTCCCGTGACCTGCCCCACGAATGGTAGCTCTGGTACCTGTGAGAGGTATTCATTGATAAAACAATGAAAAAGGCTACATAGACCATTTGTTAGATGTAGACATTTCGTTATGCAAATATTTTCTTGTAACTTTTACACAAATTTTACCGTTAGTTTGGGGTGAGCAGCATCTTCAGCCGTGACGCTGAGCTATCAGGGATCTCCTCCGACGAGGGTCTCTTCGTACAGGAACTGGTTCAACACGTCGCAGTCAGGGTTGACAACGCTGATGCCTCAGCTTCTCAGTTGTCGGGTAAGGGTTCCTAAAACAATAACTTCATTCAGGAATTGTTACTTGTTATGTCTGAATTTCCATATCGTTAAAGTAATCTTCTCATAACGCAAGCATGGCAATGCTCTAGCAGTGGGAAAGCAAAGAGTAATTAGTGGTATTTTAGATGCTGCATGTATGCGTTATATGTACGCATTTGACATATTACTTACATATTTATTATTCTTCTTCTGACTGAGTTATAGTTAGAATTTTCTTTGATGTATCCCTTAGGATCGATTCTCGAAGAAGATATTTGTTCAAATACTACAAAAGATATACAAAATTAAGTCCAGCAACAACATTATACATATATAAGACAAGGATCTATTTTTGTTATTAAAAATAATGTTTTTTAATAGCGGGCAACCCATCCGTCGAGGAGTTGAAGAACATTCCGCTGTCAAGCTCGAAGTTACCTCGTCGCTTCTCCGTGGAGCATCCGTTCTTGTACTTCATCGTGGACTGCCTCGACAGGCTCGTGGTGGTGGCCGGTAAGATCACCGACCCCGAGAGCCCCAACCAGTATCAGGTCCAGTCTATAGGACAGCCTGAGAAGTGGATAACGTTTTAGAAAATTACATGTAATTTCTAGTATAGTCAGTAAAACAAAAGCTCAGTTTAACAATAGATTAGTGTGATGGTCATGTGAAATTTTATAGAGTGATTGTTATATCGAATGTTACAGAATTATTAATTCTTAATTATTATTATTATATTTAATAAGTCATGTGTAAATGTTCTGATAACATTGAACCAGAAGCATTTGATAACGAAAAAGTACACAATTTTAGACTTAAAATTAGACTAAGTATTCCTATTTATTTACTTTTTATTAATTTTTTGCATTGTGATATAATAAGATATATTTATTTATTTTATAAAAAACAGGTTTTTTTGTGTCCTAAATCCTTACACTTACCATCCTGCTGATCTGATCTGATGTCGAATTCCTAAGGGAGCGTAAATAACAACTAAAGTCTTATGTAAGACTGGAGTCCTAAGCAAATCTTGGTCGAATTAGGCCGTTTCCCACGATCTCAAAAATATATTAAGAACATATGTGGAAAAATAAAACAATGAAGGCTTCTGTAATTCGTGTTATGGCTGTTAGTATACATAATGGCGAGAGGAAGATTAATCTAGCTGACCGCTTCGGAAAAACCGATGCGTAAAACCTGACCAAGCCGTACAACAAAACGTATCCAACCTAAACGAAGTGTCGTCGAAGCATATAGCACTTTATTCACGTTGTCATTAAGATATTAATGCTTTTACACATACAAAGTTCTCATCGTCGTTTAGACCTCTTGGTCTTGTTTGGTTTAGATCTTGTTTACGGGCTCGTTCCGTATCGTATACTTACTAAACTACTACCGCAGTAATATCTGTACAGTGTGGTATAGTGTGCACAGCGGACTGCCAGTCCCGTTGAATATGTATAGCTTTTGTTATTAATGATGATGAATCGTTCAGTTAAATAAATAAACCACAGTCGCACGGAGGACCTGGTGCTCATCAGGAGACTTGTCGGTCACGATGTTCCTATATTGTAAGTGCAATATATATTTAATGATATTCTAATATAAAGTATCCGTTTTTAACATTAGCAAGGTTTAACTGAAAAATATTGTTTGATGTTGCTCTTTGAACTTAAGAATTTGGAACTTGGATAAGAGAAATATGTATGTATAAGTACAAAGTCGTAGTTTTCGCCATCAAAGACTTATTTTACTCAAACGTGATTATCTTAAGGTGCATTTACTGATTTTATCTATTTTATGCTGCAATGCAAGTGATATTTCTTTAATAAAATCCATCTTTCCACTCTTATAAGTATGAAGCAAGGTTATTTGATTTCTCTGCTAATTTATCTATCACATTATTAAAAACCTGTTTCGAAGTTGAAAACATTGTGTGTACCAAAAGACAAACGTGTGTTCTTGAAAGTTAGCTACAATAAAACATTACTTTTGTAGAAATACTAAATTAACTTTATTATGTTTCAGTTATGATAACATTATGTTCCTGCACTATAATAGTTGCCCCTCAGCAAGTGTTAGGAAAGAACTATTTTCGAGGAAACGATAGCTCTATACATTTTCTAGAAAACGGACAACTTGAAAACAACAACAGAAATGAACAATTAGAGCCTAATGTTGAGAATAATGAAAGAACTGAAACTACCACACGGGATAGCTACTTACCGGTGCAAAGCTTCAACTTTGAAGACCAATCCTTCACCCCTAGTGAAACAAACAAGATAAAACAACCGAGTCTCGAATTGCAACCGCCATCTTTTGGTGAAAATGGGGATGATAATGATTATAGCTCTAGCAGAAGCCGTCATCCTTCAGATCTGAATAGAAATACCGAAGAATCTATTATTCTGTCACATCAGCCGGTGCGAATTACAAATTCGTCACGAGCTGTGATTAACTTTGGTCTCAATTTGTTGAAGGTAAGATAATAAGCGGTATCTATTGTACATATATACAACCAATTCAGACTTCACCGCCATGGGAAGAGTATGCCCTTTTCATCCAGAAATGAGATATAGACTTTCACAGATAAGGTGTTTGGTTTAGATGAAAACTGAGATCCTATATAGGCAATTTTTTTGGCTCAACACCTACCCTACCCATTGACATATAGATAGATAGAAGCTTTATTTAGAGGCGACACGACTTTATTTCTTTCTTTGTTTTGATGTGTATTTATATTTTCCAGAATATCGATGGTAACGGCAAGAACGTGGTTGTTTCCCCCTATTCGGTGGCGACGATATTGGCGCTGCTGCAGCAGGGCGCTCTCGGCTCCACACAGCAACAGATCACACAGACTCTTCAGATGACGCCTGAAGTATCACAGGCAAACTTCAAAAAGTTTTCAGAGGAATTTCAGGTGAGACTCTGAACAATATATGAACCAAAAAATCGTGTATTTATTACTAAATGCATTCAGTTTTCTCAGTATTATCTATATAAGCAGTATACGAATGTCAATGTATATATTTTTTTACTTATTCTGATGTAGTTTTTATGATATACAACTAGTATGTTGCTTGTGGCTTCTTCTGCATGTATTATTTAGTTAGTATAAAAAGCAATGTTCTGTACAAACTTTGATTTTTCATTACATTTGTCGGTGGATTTCAAAATCAGCAAACTCCAGCAAATATGGCCGAAGTTATGCCAACTGACATAAAGTAAGTCAGGGATAATGTACTTTATGTCACTGACATGCCTTTAGCATAGGTAATTATTTTTAAATCCTTTCTTAGAACTCCTTTACTACCCATAACAACCAAATTCATGTTTGTCTTCAGTGGTTTAGCTTTGGGATTTGAGCGATGGCCGCCAGTCAGTCACGCGATTATTTTGTGTATCGGTTATAGTATAAGTTATATGGTATAAATGTAATTTCAGTAAAAATATCATCATGGTTAATATAGGCATGTCTTCTTCCAGAAACGCAGCTCCCGCAACATATTGAGAGTGGCCAACAACATGTTTATAGCAGATGCGTTTAACTTGAACCCCATGTTCAAAAGGGTAGCGATGTCAAGTTTCGCCAGTGAAGTGACCCCGATCCGGTTCTCTCAGTCCGAGCAAGCAGTGCGCAAGATCAACAACTGGGTAGCTGATAAAACAAATAAGAAAATTCAAGAAATTGTTACTTCAGGTAAGTTCAGTGAAGGGTTCTTTGGGAATTTTGGGAGCTCCGACCTCTCAATTAATTTTGAATGTTGGTTTTGGGAAAGTTAAGTAGAGGCCATTGATTTTTCCAGGTTTCAAAGGATAAAATATCGGTAGAATTGATTATTTTATTCATTATTATATATCCAACTCGACATCATCTAAACATAACCATAGTATTTACCGAATATGAAAGAGAATCTTAAATAAACTGAAAGTTTGAAGGCAATTTCTGAGCTCTTGCGGTTTTCAGAATGTATTTGCCTTTTGCCTATTCCAGTGAAATAGTTATAGTTAATAACTTTTTTTAAGAAAAAACTCGATTTAATGGTGTCCATTGGTGTAAATCTTCAATTTACCTAATTCAATTTAATATACATACTTTATTGCATAATAAAAAATATTACAAGAACAAAGACAAAAAAAATGGTGTCAACAATAGGCGACCTTATTGCTAGGTAGCAATTTCTTCCAGGCAACCTTAGGGCACGAAATAAACTATGAGATGTACTGGGGTAGTGCAATAAAAAGATTACTAAACCAACGAAATAGGTAATAAGAAAAACAAATACATACTATGTACTTACATAAAATATTATATATAGTTTAATTTATACCGGGTGTAAGGGACAGGTTTCCGAAAATTTTAAGCGCATGCTCAGTAGACGAAACTGAACAACTTTCCACAACAAATATTTTCAAAAAACGAAAAAAAAACGGCTTCTCCATACAAAATTATAAACTTGATTGGACAGTTTGTATGGAGAAGTCGAATTTTTTTTTGTTTTCTGAAAAAAAATCTTGTGGAAAGTTGTTCAGTTTTGTCTACTGAGCAAGCCCTTAAAGTTTTCGGAAACCTGTCCCTTACACCCTGTATAATATATGTATATGTATACAGGGTGTAACAAAAAGGTGTGGTAATACTTCAAGGTGGGTTTCTACTCATCAAACCGAACAAGTTTTGTTCTACAACTTTTTTGAAATTCTTTGACTGATCGATTCTTTGATCAACATAATAATGAGAATTCGAGTATGTAGCGAATAGAAGTACTTCTGTAAAGTTGTTGCTAACCTATTACAGTCTTTGTAAGCTCGTATAAAGATAATTGGTTTTTGATCTTGTGTTGTAGCTACGCAATTTTATTATGTATCTTTTTAAGGAAGCTGTAGTGATCTATATGTATAAAATATCCGACTATTGACTGACCGCATCTTTGTATGCGTAGAATTAGAGAATAAGTTACTACTGATGTTTTTAAACCTATATAATATGGATAAAAGTACAATTTGGTAAGAAACAAAATTCTGTTTTATAATAATATACCTACAGACTTGCACTCCGCGGCGAAATTAAATTCTTTGACCATACCTATGTATGTGAATGTTTCAGATTATGTTGGTGAGGATACTCAGATGGTGTTAGTGAATGCCGTATACTTCAAGGGTCTCTGGCAGGTGCGCTTCAAGCCAGAGTCCACAATGCCACGACCGTTCCACCTAGATGCCGGCGCCGGCGCCGGCGCCGGTGACGTCACCAAGACCGTGCCCTTCATGCGCATGCGAAGAATGTTCAGGACCGGCGTTGACAGCGTCAGTAAAGCGCAAGTTATCATACTACCTTTTGAGGTAAGTTGTAGTAATTTCTCCTTTTAGAAATTCATAGTACCAAAGATTGCCTACTGTAATGTAAGATCATCGAGACAAGTGCCACTGCTCTTCCTATTAAAAAAGTGTCTAATAATATCTGTTGCTATTATCTTCTCTTTCAATGTTTTATTTAGGTAAATATAATAAACTAACCATAAAATAAATAGAAATTTACTTTTTTTTGTTTCAGAACGAGCAATATTCTGTCATGCTTGTTTTACCCTCGGTGACGACCAGTTTGAACACAATAGTTTCGACGCTAACAGATTCACAGTTGGCCAATTATCACAAGTTTTCGCCAAAGGAGGTCGATTTGGAAATACCCAAGTTTACTGTTCGTAGCGATATTATGCTCAATCAGGCTTTGGGAAAGGTACCTGTTTTAACATTAATATTACGTCTATTATAAGAAAGATAACTTTTGCCTTAGAGCCGTAGCGCAGTACAGAATTTCAATCGGCCTACCGTATGAAGCAATATAGGAGTGCATATAATTATAGATTAAAAAAAATCGACTATTTAAAAGTGGCTGAAAATATGAAAAGTGCGGCCAGAGCCTAAATGATTTTTTTCCTAGTGCATCATCCTAACACGCCAACAGCTTCTTGATATTGAGAAACTTTCGTTTTTCAGATGGGCATTACAAATATCTTCGGTGACAAAGCAGAGTTGCTGGGTGTGGGCAACTTCAGGACATTTTCCCCCCAGGTGTCTTCTGCCCTCCACAGCGCCATGCTGTCCATAGACGAGGACGGGGGCACGGCGGCCGCAGCCACTGCCTTCGCGGTAGTTGCCCTGTCCTACATTGACCCCTCAGTGGTATTCAGAGCCAACAGGCCTTTTCTAGCAGTACTGTGGGATAATCATGAAGGATTACCTCTCTTTTTGGCGAGGGTACAAGATCCTACAGTTTAATACTCGGGCTGTAATGTAATTTGGACATAATTATACTCATTGTAAAGTTTATGTGATAACTTTTATAAGAACTCTTACAATTAAATAATAAAGGCTTCTATTAAGTACATCATTTGTAAGTTTAATTGCAATAAAAGGAAACTGAGGTAAAAATAATAATAATTTAAACTTAATCTACTAATGACAATGTATAGTACACTCGAACTTAACCTACTTATGTTAACGACGTCATAAATAATGAATTTGATTAAAGTACATGCTTAAATGTATTGTTTCTTTTTCTTGAATCTCTTAAATGAATTAATAAAAGGATCATCAGCGAATGTTTTGAATTCGCCATTGTAATAAGACTCAATTTCGATAAGGCTTTTCCCTTCCGTCTCAGGAAGGAAGAAGTAGAGGTACACAGTTCCAATGAAACCGAAAGCTGCGTAAACTGCGAACGAGCCCCACAACTGAGCGGTGTTCTCCAAGTCAATATAGGTTTTGGAACCAATAAACATTATGATGTAGTTTCCTGCCGCTGCCAATCCTTGAGCTGATGCGCGGCTCCTAAGAAATGTAAAGAAAGTAAGTAAGTAAAGGGCATGGAATATATTTGTATGGAGTCTGGCATACCTAAATTTACCCAGAGGAGCCCCACTATGGGAAAGTCAAATCATGGCGGCCAGCGATGAAACATATGGCAATCGATAGAGAACCAAAATACAAACTAAAAATGTTATTTGGTAAAATCTCGAAAACGGTATACTTTCGGAGATATTGAGCATGTTCGTTTAAAAAAATAAAGTTAAAAATGACATTTTCGATACGCATATCCACCTCAGCCTTTAATCAGTATGATTTATTTCAACAAATACTTTTATTTTAACTAAATAAGTTGAAAATCATTACAAGGACGTAACAAACACTCATTTTAATGCATCAATAGTGCATAGGCATAGGTTAAGGAGTATTATTATTTATTCTTAAGTCACAGAATAGGTTAAGATCAACGTTAAAACTAGAGGCCAGTTGGACGCGTGGACGACAGCGGGGTGTTACGAGCTGAGGGGGGAAAAGGCGGCATTTCGGGCACGCATAAAGGAGATGCGTTTCTATACGATAGTATTGTTATTTATTTTTATTCATATTGTTTAAAATTCATTCTCGTCATGCGGGGCGTCGTCACAATTATTTTGTTTATATTTTACTAAATAACATGCAAGGAAGGGAAAAAATTGAAGCACACTACTGTTCCTGCATAGTGGGTAAAAGGACACTTGGAAGTTGTTCCCACACCATGAGTGTGATATGGTTCATGGGATGGGCTCGAAACCAAAACCCGTTGCCTTTGCCACCAGCAGCATTTTTAGAAACAATTATTGTTAGACATGACGTCGAAAATGAAGAAAATGGCGAACTTTGAATGGGTATCAGAAATGTATGACATTCCTATTTTATGAGCGTAGTTGTTTTATCATCAAAAAGAATAAAACCTCTTCACTTATATTGCTACATTTCACCTTTCTGTACATTGTCCTCATACAAGTTAATTCAATTGTACAGCTATCTCTGCAAGTTTAGTTTGTATACACACCTAACAATATTAATATACCGTGATAAATTAACAGGTTAGTTCAATTGTTAATTACTACATTTTGTTCGCATTAATGGTAGTAAAGGAATTATGCTGTACTGTTGTAGTGACATATTTAGTAAGTACCTCTTTGTTATTAGTGTGTACAGTCACTCAAATAAAGCAGTTGGTTTATATGTTAAATATCTTTTTAATTTCAGAAATCATCCTTTTTGACTTAGTAGGTAGCAACCTTATTACCTATTTCAGATTTACAAGAGTTGGTTACTAATGAATTGTGACGAATCACAACTTTTTAAGTTAAAAGTAACAAAAATATAATGTTCAAATAAATAATTCTGATGGATGTAGTTGAGATTTATATACTAAGAAAGAAGAAAACGTATCGAAAATCGCATTTTTATCTTTTTTTTCTTTAACCAAAAATCTTCAATATCTCCGAAAGTATACCGTTTTCGAGAATTTAACAAAGAACATTTTTAGAATGTATTTTAATTCTCTATCGATTGCCATATGTTTCATCACTGGCCGCCATCATTGGACTTTCCCATAGTGGGGCTCCTCTGGGGTAACTTTAGGTATGCCAACTAGACTCCATGCTCTTTCATTACTATTTGTGTTCTGAAGATATTTAATTTGAATTAACATATCTGACCTGAATGGGAAGACTTCACCTAGTAGAACCCAGGGTATGCCACAACCCGTAAAGAACACCATACTATAGAACATGATCAAGGGGATATTGCTTTTCTGTTCGGGGAAGGTATCTATGTTGTACGAGAACACGGTCTCTGGCAAGTTGTTCTTTGCATACAAGCTGAGGGCCGTACAAGACATCGCGGTACCCAATAGAGCTGATATGGCTAACTTCCGCTTCCCCAGAAGCTTGATTAGTATTACTACAAGGAAACTGGTCACTAATGTTATAACTCCAACCATGAGCTGAAAGAGAAGAAAAGTGGTTTAGCAGATATGTATAATTCAGTGGTGTATATTTCACAAGGTATCAAAGCAGGGAGTTTGAAATTCGTAGAATGTTTATTAGAGTTTTACGACGTAATATTTATGTCAGTTGGTTGGTCCCGTATAAATTATTAATTGTACAGTAGTACTGCACATACTCTCTCGCGAAATCGTAACGTCGAAAGTATAGTAGGTATTACTGTCCCGCTGAAGAAAAGTCGCTTGTCGTGAGAACAACGTACGTATGTTTTAGCAATTTTGTCCCAAAATGCCGCCTAATTTCCAAGTATCAAGTTTACTCACCACAATATTCTTGCCGTCATCGTTCATACCATAAGCTCCACAAACATTAACCGTGTAGGGCCTGATGGGCGAGTAGCCACTCATCACGTAGAATGCAAAGTACATCATCACCAATGTCCACGGTCGCAGCGTCTCCTTGCACAGCATCACGTAGCGGTACGTGAGAAGTTTCCTGTAAGTGGTTTTAACTAGTTTCTATAAGTGGTACGGGTAAAATGTAAAAAAAAAACTCATCCCCTTAAGAAAACTAGTTTTTTTGAATTGTAAGTTGAAATGTCAATGGGCAAAAAGATAATCGAGTAGAAGTATATGGGGAAGGCCCTATGGTTAACAGTTACATTACGAAAGTTTCATAGGCTGGCTGATATGATGATGAGGTTGCAGATTGGGTCGTCCATTCCTAATTCGTCCACTTCCCAACTCGTCGACTCTTAAATCGTCCAATTCTTAGCTTGTCCACTTCTTAATTTGGCCACTTCTTAACTCGTCCACTTTTTTTTCACTTTGCAATTCGCTTTAGAACACATACATTAAAAACAAATAAAACAAATAGCAATTATTTATTAAAATCGTTCGAGCCATATTTGAGAAAAAATAAATAAGTACTAATGAAAATGAAAATGAAAATGAAAATATTTTATTCGAAGTAGGTAGCAGTGTACACTTTTCGAACGTCATTCTTTTATCTACCTAATACGAGGTTCCTACCACTCGGAACTCGTATACCCACCGTTTCGGGAAGTGTTTGCGGAGTGAGAAGAAACGGCGGGCCCTAAAGAAACTCCCTCCAACACATTTTTTTTTAAGTCTTATATTCTATTACATCTTAATGCTAGATCAATAAATGAATTATACAATGTCATGTCTGTAAATAAAATATACAAAAATAAGAATAAAGAAAGGATTCAAAAGAGATAAAAGTAAAAATTGTTTGTAGCTAATGACTAACAAATTCCAAAAAACCAATGACAAGAGCAGGCCAGTTCACACGGACAGCACCCGATCACGAGTATAACGCGAGAGTCAGCCATCGCTCCCCTCAACCATATTTGAGGGAAGGGAACGACCCGGCTCCCGACTATGGGTTTGTATGACAGTAACTTTTAGCAGATTTTTCTGAGAATAATAAAACCATCTAGTAGTTTATACAGGGTGTAACATAAAGGTGTGGTAATACTTTAAGGTAGGCTCAGGGGCGCCGGGTTTCAGAAAACCTCGTGGGTGCTAGGTGCCCACATTGGCTGCCCTACAAAATGTTTAGGTGGTGCGAGATCTCATAGTGGCGCCCCGTCCATAGACAAAAGTCATGTTCCTTCGTTATATTTATTTATTTGCTCGTAATTATGCCCTTGTACAAAGGTTACATTTAGACAAAACCGAGCATAGGCTTTTTTTTACTTTCAAGACACGAATTAAGTATTGTCATGGAAAACAATGGAACTTCAGATTTTGATTGAGGTAATCCAGTGCAGGGTTAAGTAAGAGTATTTGATGCCCTAAGAAATCCAGTCCTTTATCTACTAGTAAAGTCTACTATAGACTGGGCGCAGAAGAAGGAGAAATGGCAGGACAAGTTTGGAAACAGGTGGTTTGAGTGAGACATATGTCATATACTCGTACTAAGTTCAGTTGCGTACCCAGATTTCAAAACAAAGGGGCGGGGTCCTTAAAAATTTTTTTGGAATTTTTTAATGTGTTTTCGTTTACAGATAGGTTATATGTATACTTATAATATTTATAAAAGGTTTTTCAATGTTTCTTACAAAGCTCCTCAAACTGATTGATTGTTTTAAACAGTTTTAGGTGTATTTAGCAACTCCAGTAGGACCTATACAAAATTTTTGATTTAAGAAGTTAAGGCATCTTTGATCATCAGAATATAAGAGAATTTTGGGTGCTGTTTATGGTGCCCTGAGACGTGATACTCTAAACTCTAATTGATTACTTAATATGCTTATAGGCTCATCCATCACTTGGATTATGATTGAGAAAAAATCTAAATAAATAGTCTGGGTTTTTTACGGAGGGTACCTTGTTTCTTTTTTTTTTCAATAATATTCCTAGTATAGTAGGTACTAGGTACTTCATATAATTTATAGTAACATAAAAAGTTTCATTCAAATCGTTAAAACTGTTTTTGAGGACAATTCACAAATAACATCGGTTTGTATGGGAGGTAGGTACCTTAATTAAATTATTTTCGGATTAACCAACTTAATAGTAAAATAGATTGTAAAAAAATGTAATATGTATTTTACAACGTTTCATCCAAAACCATCAGAGCCATTTTTAAGAAAAAAATGATCAGACCATTACAAATGTACAAATTGTGTTAAGAAATTCACAAAGTAATTCACGAGGTGGCAGGATTTAAACTCAAACTCAAAACTTTTATTTGTAAACATAGGTTTCACATAGATGTTTTCTTTGGTGTTGTATCACTATGTTTAGCCTGAAGAGGCATACAAATAGAAAATAGACATTATCTATCTATCTATCAGCCGAAAGACGTCCACTGCTGGACAAAGGCCTCCCCCAAGGATTTCCACACCGACCGGTCCTGTGCGGCTCGCATCCAGCGGCTTCCTGCAACCTTTACCAGGTCGTCGGTCCACCGAGTCGGGGGCCTGCCCACACTGCGCCTTCCGGTGCGCGGTCGCCATTCGAGAACTTTACTGCCCCAACGGCCATCTGTTCTACGAGCTATGTGCCCTGCCCACTGCCACTTAAGTCTAGCGATTCTGAGAGCTATGTCGGTAACTTTAGTTCTCCTACGTATCTCCTCATTTCTGATTCGATCACGTAGGGAAACACCAAGCATAGCACGCTCCATCGCCCTTTGGGTGACTTTGAGCCTTCTTATAAGGCCCATAGTAAGCGACCATGTCTCGGATCCATATGTCATCACTGGCAACACACACTGGTCAAAGACTTTAGTCTTGAGGGACTGCGGTATTTTGGACGTAAAGATATTGCGAAGCTTCCCGAACGCTGCCCAGCCGAGTTGGATTCGACGATTGATCTCTTTCTCGAAGTTGGACCTACCTAACTGGACTGTTTGTCCCAGGTATACATATTCGTCAACAACTTCGAGTGTAGAGTCTCCAACCTTCAGAGGAGTGGGTGTAACACGGACGTTTGACATGATTTTCGTCTTATCCATGTTCATTTTAAGACCCACTTGTTGGGAGACTCTACTAAGTCCTTCGAGCATTGCGCCTAGGTCTTCCAAGGTCTCAGCCATGATCACGATATCGTCAGCAAATCGAAGGTGAGTGATGTACTCGCCATTGATGTTAATGCCGAGTCCTCTCCAGTCCAGAAGCTTGAAAACGTCTTCCAGTGCAGCGGTGAACAGTTTCGGAGATATAACGTCTCCCTGTCTCACCCCACGCTGCAGCCGGATAGGTTTCGAATTCTGATCCTGGAGGTGGACCGACATGGTGGCGTTTTCATACAAGCACGTCAACACTTCGATGTATCGATAATCAATTTGGCACCGTTGGAGAGACTGCAACACAGCCCAGGTCTCGATCGAATCAAAGGCTTTCTCATAGTCCACAAACGCCAAGCATAGTGGCCGATTATACTCTTCGGTCTTCTGTATAATCTGCCGCAGCGTATGTATGTGGTCTATGGTACTGAAGCCTTTTCGGAAACCGGCTTGTTCGGGAGGCTGGAAGTCGTCAAACCTGCGTGCGAGACGATTCGTAATGACTCTCGAAAACAGCTTGTAGACATGGCTCAGGAGTGAGATGGGTCTGTAATTCTTCAGCAGAGACTTATCACCCTTCTTGAAGAAGAGCACCACCACACTCCTGTGCCATGCTGTAGGCGTTCGTCCCTCGAGCATGACGGAATTAAATAGCTTCTGAAGAGCTATAAGTACCGGTTCTCCACCTGCTTTCAGAAGCTCAGCCGTAATTCCATCATCACCCGGAGCCTTGTTGTTGAAAATTATAAATTCAATTAAAATAACATGATCCAAGTTAAAATTAAAATCAATTTGAGCCTTAATTAAAATACATTGTAAACATTGAAATATAAATCAATTCATTAACTTAAATCAAATAAATGTCAACCTTAAAAAGAAATACATATATAATATCCATTTCATTCAAAGATGAAATACAATAAAAACAATTGAATTATTACATTATATTAAATAAACTAAAATCTGTCATTAAAAAAATCATTTAAATTATAATAGCACTTCCCAACCAAGAAATCATAAAGCATTTTTTTGAATTCTTTAATACTATTAATATTTCTTATTCTAAGTGGCAATTTATTATATATTTTTGGGCCCATTGCGTAAATGCTTTTGTGTAAAAGTGCAGTTTTGCAGGGCAGCAAGTTCAATTTGTCACATCTGCGTGAACTGGTAACTTTGGTAAATTTTGTAGAATTGCCCTTCACAAATATAGCAGTTTAATAAACATAGATACAGGGGAAAGTCAATAGCTTCATTTTCTTAAAATATGGTGAACAACTATCCATGCGGTGTAAATTAAACATAGATCGGATGCATCGTTTCTGAGCTTTAAATACTCTATCTCTTTGTACCATTTCCCCAGAATAGGATCCAATATCTTACATTGGAATTTACATAGCCGTGATAAGCAGAAAGTATAGCTTTTTCATTCACCACTTTGCTAAGCATGTGCAGTGCATAGGAAAATTTACACAATTTATTACATACAGTGTCTATATGTAAATCCCATTTCATTGTGTCTTTTATATGTAATCCCAGAAATTTTGTACTACTGGTTTCTGTTATTTGTTTGCCATGGTAATTAATATTTAAGGATCTATTATTTTCTTTTTGTGAGTTTGTTTAAACCTCATCAGTACTGTCTTGTCAAGATTTATCTTAAGGTTGTTTGACTCTAGCCATTCTATGGCAGATTTTAAATTATAGTTTATGTTATTTTCACTTGTGTTAAAATCATCACTGTTGAAGACAACTGTGCTGTCATCGGCAAACATTATCATGGGGAAGCTTACTGATGTTTGAAAATCGTTGATATAAATAATGAACAGTAATGGTCCTAGTACACTACTTTGAGGCACACCGTACGTCAGTGTCCTCGGATTCGACTCGTATACTAATTCCGTTTTAGTCTTTGCGCAGAGTCTAGAGATACTAGTTATTTGTAACCAATTTTTAAGATATGACTCTATAATACTCAAGACGTTGCCTCTTATTCCATAGAGTTGTAGTTTCGCTAGTAGTACTGCGTGGTCTATATAGTCGAAAGTTCCAAGAAAGAAATTTTCCAAGTACTCATTAAGTTGTTTGTGAATAATCTTTTGAAAGACCTTCGATAAGACTGGAATTAATGCTATAGGTCTATAACATGATATATCTTCTTTATCGCCTTTTTTGAAAAGAGGTTTGATAATAGAGATTTTGAGTTTGTCAGGGTAAGTTCCTTGCTCTACGCAATTGTTAAACATATGACTAAGGACAGGAGCAATAATATTCGATACATTCTTTAAAACTTTTGTAGTAATCTCATCATAGCCTGTGCTGTTTGTATTTTTTAGTGACATTATTGTTTGGTATATTTCACAAGAATCTGTTGGTTTCATGAACATTGAGTTTAGTCTGCTACAGATTTTAGAATTTATGCAGGTTTTCTGTATAGAGGGCTTCACTGCGTCAATATAAAAATCATTAAACGCGTGGGCAATGTTCGCTTCTTGCAGTGTGGATTGATTATCGTGTACAAAAATTGCGCGAGCGAAGGGAGCGCGAAAATGTTTTATTAAGAAAACGAAAACCTCAGAGAAGTTTTTCAGTCAACGTTTTTAAGAAGTTTAAGTTAATTTTACGCCCTTCTTTGCGTATTTTCCTATGGTAGCGTTATGTATCAGACAGTATAACCGATTATTGTGGCAAACGAGAGCGAAGCGAGCGCGAAAATTTTAAATGACCTCAGATTAGTAGCAGAACTTAAATAAATTTTAAGTCAATTTTCGATCTCGTTTTGTTCAGAAAATCACTGACTGATATCACTGATCAGTCTTATGTCTATTCTCGCCCCCACTGTTAAAGTCTCGTGGGTGCTCAAGCCCCCGAGCACCCACGTACTCGGCGCCCCTGGGTAGGCTTTTACTCGTGAAATTGAACAATTTGGAGAAAGTCCAAGAAGATAAAATTTAACAAAGGTCGTGAAGGAAGAAAACTGACTAGGGTGTGTGCACTTGTGCCGCGCTTGCCCGCCGACCGTATATCAGAAGCGTGCACCAAATTTTAGGAAAATGTTTCTGCTACAGATAAACTGCTAAAAAACCTTTAAAAGTATTTTTACGACCAGTGGATGACGAAAGATTCGGACTATTAAGCTGTGCTAATCAGAGGCATCGCACAACTAATGCACTCGAAGAGTGGCATTCCAGATTAAATAAAAATATACATCGTATATCAAACCTCAATTTATTTCTATATAAACTGAAGAAGTAAGCCCGATATTACGAAAAAAAAATCTGAAAAGTTTTTTGTAACTTTACTGAAAAAACGACGTAACAGTGATATTTACTTCGACAACAAATATTTCAAATTATTGGACAAATTAGAGCGGAATGAAATTACTACCATGAGGTTTCATCGGCCACAACGCGAAATTCCGCAATTGCTACACTAGGTATAATTTATTTTTTAGGTAAACAAATACAGATTAAAGTAAAATTTCCGTTTCTGATCGTTTTGAGCTTGTCAAAATGCGTTGCGAGCGTTTTTTGCAAGGCACAGTGTTTTATGAGGGCCAATTTTGTGACATGCCTGTTTTATTTCAGAAATATATAGATTAAGTCAATACAAACACGAGAGTAAAGCTCCCGTACGCCTAACATAAATAATTTCGTTAAAATAAATATTTTAAAATCGATATTTTTTTTCGGATAATTTTAAAAAAATAATCATAACTTACAAAATAGTAAATTAATTATCAATCCAGCGTAGTCGTTAGATGAAACCATCAACGTCACACATTTTAATAATATTTGTAAACTTCTAAGTTCATTAGTTAAGGAATTATTTAATTTTTCTTCGATATCGGTTTTAATTTTTTTACATGAATAATCCGGCGTATTAGGATGAGATTTTTTACCAAGTAATTGTTCATGATGTCCTTGATGCGCTCTAAAAAAACCACGTCCTAATTCCATGGATTATTGGAATTATTACAACTTTATGTTTTTTATCAGGGTTGTCACTTCCAGTATCCGAACAAATACGGATATTAAATTGGTTATTTAATAAACAAAATTTGAATTACAAACACCTACAGTTTTTGTATGAAGCTGAAATTATATTATGTTACAAAATTCTTAAGAATCTAAAATTATAATATTTATATTTATGTTACAAATTACGATAACTCATGTATCTTCGATAGTGAGATACTCAGAATGATTGTGCGATTCATATTACAATATGTTACAAAATTTTTAAGAATCTAAAATTATAATATAAAGATAAAGTAATTATACGATAAAGTCTTTTCCAATTATGCCAATTACTTTGTCTACTCGCTCAGACAGGGGCAGTGATTTTCCAGAAAATAACTTATAAAATATCCAACCTAGTCAACTCAACTCAAAATGTTTTTTATTTAAGTAGATGCTTTACACATGCTTTTAAATCGTCAATATTTTTTTTTACCTAGTACAAAGTCCCTGCCACGCGGGACTTGTACACTCAACGTTTCGGGAAGTGTTTGCGAAGCGAGAAAAAACGTCAAGCTCAAAAGAAACTCGCTTCAACACATTTTTAAATAAAATCTTAAATTCTATTACAATTCATGTCAACAATAAAATTGTGAGCTGGAGGATCTATAAATGTCCATATATTATTGTCATTTATATAATCTAATATTTTGTTTTACCCTTTAGAGCATAAACAATTTTTCACATGCAATTTAAATTTCTTTTCTGGCAAACTAGTTACATTTTCGGGTATTTTGTTATAGAATCTTATACACTGCCCCATAAATGACTTCTTGACTTTATTCAGTCTCGAATAGGCAACATCAATCTTATTAATATTTTTTAGATTAAAATTGTGTCTGTCACTGTTTTTACGAAACAAGTGCAAATTTTTACGTATATACATGATATTTTCGTATATGAATTGACTAGCAACAGTAAGAATATTAATTTCTTTAAACTTATTCCTCAACTACTCGCGGGATCGCATCTGGTAGATGGCGCGAATTGCCCTTTTTTGCAAAATGTAAATCGTTTCAATATCAGCCGCATGTCCCCAGAGTAAGATTCCGTAAGACATTATACTGTGAAAAAAACTAAAATAAACTAGTCTCGCAGTACCTACATCTGTCAACTGTCTTATTTTCTTAACAGCATATGAAGTTGAACTAAGCCGTCCCGCTAAGGTTTCTATGTGTGGGCCCCATTGCAGTGTAGCATCTAAAGTTATACCTAAGAAAACGGTCTTATTTACAAAGTCCAATACATTATTATCTACAATTACATTGTTTACAATTTTTTTACATTTGGTAATGAGAATTTTATGCATTTTGTTTTTTTTTGCATTTAAGAGTAGATTGTTTACAGTGAACCACTTTAGAATCTCTGAAAGAGTGTTGTTTACTTCGTCAGTTTTGCTTTCTTTCCTGTCAACCTTAAAAATAAGGGAAGTATCATCGGCAAATAACACAACATTTGACAAATTTTGCACTATAAATGGCAATGGCATCGGTTGTAGATCGACCTTTTGTGAAACCAAACTGTTGTTTATGCAGAAGATTATTTTTATTAAAATGTTATAGTAATTGGTTAAGCATATTTTTTTCAAAAAATTTACTGAGAACTGGTAGTACAGAAACTGGCCTATAATTTCCCCGATCAGTTTTGTTACCAGACTTATATAGGGGTATCACTTTACTACATTTCATTAGGTCCGGAAAGACGCCACTACCAATACTGATATTAAAAAGACAAGCTAAATATGGCGCTTAAGTCATAATTACATTACTAATTAAACTTACTAATAGTCCCCAAAGGTCTTCAGTTCTTTTCATTTTAAGAGATTTAAAAGTTTTGACAATAGTGTCTAGTTCAATTTCTCTGAAGGAGAATTTTTCATTACAAATACTGACATTATCTTCTAACAATAATTGTTTAGCATATACAGGTGACGAATTCAAGGCCTCGGTGGTCTTAAGTGGAATATTTGTAAAAAAAAAATTTGGAATTCTTTTGCTACATCGGCATTTGTTGTAATTTTACCCTGATCTGTTTGCAAAACATAATCATTATCGCGGTGTTTGATTTTGCCGGTTTCTTTGTTTATAATATTCCAAACGGTTTTAATTTTATCATCTGATGGTTTTAATTTTATCATCTGATGGTTTTATTTTTCTGGCTAAGTAATTAGATTTTGCTGCACGGCATACCTGTTTAAAGATTTTCGAATACTTTTTTACTTACTCTTTAAAGTTATTATTAAAAATATAGGTTTTTCTGTCATAGAGATCAAATAAAGTTTGTCGGCTTTTATAAATGATTTTGAATTGATGATTAATATTTCTGGTATTTGTTTTAAATATATCTTGAAATTCTCTGTCAAACACTGTGAAAAAAACATTGTAAAAACTATCTGTGTCATGATCTTTGAATTGGATGTACCAGCCTCATCAGGCGCATCTTCTAACATATTTGTAGCTGCTCTCAGAGGTTGAAGAGCGCCGGTTGTGGCGCTATCCACAACTTCATTTGCCTTTTGCTGACCAACACGAGGGTTGGCGCCGTCATGCCCCCCTTGCATTAAGTCCCCCGGTCGGAGCCCGGAAGGACATCCCCTCGCAGGCTGGGTCAGATCCTGCTGAGGCAATGTGGCATCACAGGTTTGGAACAGCTCCATGACGCCTCACATCCGTTCCTCCAGAATATATGTATTAGCATGGGGTTTTAGCACAAGACATTGACCTATCGAGGGTGGACCTCTTCCCATGCCACACGTATACTTTCATCGGAATTAAAAAGAGTTTAAAATTTTAAGGGGTTGAATTTACATTTACAATTTACGTTTTATTTTTTACAGTCTGTATCACAATAGTTGATTCTGAGTTATCCTTTTTTTTAACGCACTTTTTTAACACCCTGTATAACACGTTAAAACCACCTAAATTTACATTAGAAAAACAAATTATGATAACTTTTCACAATTTATATACAAAAAAATATATTTACAATTAAGTGACAACCCTAACGTCGGAAAAATTCGGATATCCGTACTTATGTGATCATTTCTATAATCCACGGAATTAGGGCGTCGTTTTTTTAGAGCGCATAAAGAACATCATGAACAATCACTTGGTAAAAAATCTTATCCTAATACGCCGGATTATTCTTGTAAAAAAATTAAAACCGATATAGAAGAAAAATTAAATAATTCCTTAACTAATGAACTTAGAAGTTTACAAATATCATTAAAATGTGTGACGTTGATGGTTTCATCTAACGACTACGCTGGATTAATAATTAATTTACTATTTTGTAAGTTATGATTATTTTTTTAAAATTATCCGAAAAAAAATATCGATTTTAAATTATTTATTTTAACGAAACTATTTATGTTAGGCGTACGGGAGCTTTACTCTCGTGTTTGTATTGACTTAATCTATATATTTCTGAAATAAAACAGGCATGTCACAAAATTGGCTCTCATAAAATACTGTGAAGGGCCACATCATGAACTTCGCATTGTGGTCGATTTTTAGTGATAGACCGCGGAGCGAGCAAGTAATTCGTTCATTGTGCTAATTAGCGTTCTACGCTTAACATAACTCGCTAGAAGAACTACCTACTTATTTTGTTTAAAAAAATGTTGTTAAGTTAAATTTAACATTTGACAAGGTAGGAAGTGGACGAGTTAAATTTCAATTTCAATTTATTTAATGTATATCATTTCAATACATAGCTCTTACAGGTTTCAACCCAAATAACTATGTTTAATAATTTAACAAAAACGTCATATGAATATACAAATTAAAATAATAATTAATTAATAGTTGGGAAGTGGTTGAATTAGGAAGTGGACGAGTTAGGAAGTGGACGGCCCAATCCGCGACCGATGGTGACAGTATTGACAGATGCTTTGTCCTTCCTTTACTTGAATTATCAACATATGACGTAATAACGTAGGTATACCACCAATCTGTCGTACACCGGGACTACTTACCTGTCTTTTAATCCGAAAGACGCGAATACGGCTGTGGGAAAACTTAATCAAGATTCAGCTAATATAGCTGCTTGGTCGGCATCAAATACACTCGTTCTAAATCCTAAAAATACCAAGCTTATGTTGTTTGGATCTCCAAATCAATTAAACATTATATCTCCTATATGCCCTGCTGTGTTCTTGATGGGCGAACAGGTCTGCCGTGTGCCTGAAGCACGTAACCGGGGGGTGCTCTTGAAGCGAAGACAAGAGAGTCTTCGCTTCGAGAGTCACGTCATCGAAGTCGCGAACACTTGCTTTTATAGGCTCAAGATTTTATATCGCATTCGTATCTTTTTAAGTGTCGACATGAGTGTCAAGCTCATCAAGCTGTGTGAGGCGTTAATACTATCCAAGCTTTCATATGCTGATTTTCTGACCTTATGTACGGTCCGCGTCTAGAAAGCCCGGTTTACATTGGTCAAGTACAGTGGTAAGTCTAGAAGAAAGTAGAAGTCAATTGCATAAGCATATGCTTATCTTATCGTACTCTTCGAAAATACAGTTGCGACAAAACAATGGACTTCTACTTACTAATTGACTCACCAATGTATTTACCGAAGTGTAAATCGGCCTTCAGCTCGAACAGACCGCATAGTGCAGCGCGTCCAAAACGCCTGCGCACGTTTCTGCTTCAAAATCCCCGCACACATGACACACCACACCTTAACCTGTCTGAGTCCTGAAAATGGCATTTAGGAGAGAACTACATCTAGCCACCTTGCTTTTTGGTGTTATAAAAATCGGCCGTCCCAGATATTTTTGAGAAACTGGAGTGGAGTGGCGCACCGGGACTGGTTCTCGGGCGCCCCGCGCGGAATGTTGGCAGCTGCATGCCATTTCTCACCACACTCACACAAATTTTAAATACACGGCCACCAAGCCAACCAACTTTAAAGAGTCACTTTTAAAGTACCAAAAAATATTGTTCTTCCCACATACATTAGAGTTTGATATGAATGTACATCATCATTCTATTCTATTCTGTTTTACATACATACATAATTATAATTCTCAATTTTAATGACACATCATTTATTTTATGCGTATTAATGTTTTTACTTATTAGTCAATTACACATAATTTATCAATATCATCCTTCACACATATTACAGCTATGTTGTTATGTTTTACATTTAGTTCCTTACAAAGCAAGACGAGAACGCAAGCTCACGAGGGCACATTTGAAAACCAGCGGTGTGGCCCTGGCTGCAGCACACGCTGAAATGAGTCCTACGAGTATTCGACACCGCACTACAGCGTGCAGCGCAGCAAAGTATGATTTTTCTTTTTGTTATAATTCATATTTTAATATGTTTTTTTGTGTTATTCAGTTTAATTTTTGTATTTCTGTCATTGTTCCATATATTTTGTACTGTTTCATGTTCAGTGTGTGTGTGTGTGTGTCGAATAAATGTTTGAATCTAAATCTAAAACCAAAGAAAGTCTCCGTCCTTTTGCTTCTTATACCAGTGTTAGTGTTGGTTTCAGAACTGCTGATGATTTGAATAACGAACCTTTTAAGCCAGTTCATCTGCTCATGAGAACAGGTGGCATCCGCAGTCTTGGAGCAGATTGCGCAGCTCTGCAGGTTGCGGCTGTAGACCACCAGCTCGTCGAATTCCGGGCGTACATTTTCCGGCGACGTCCACCCTCGGAGGAAGCATAGTGACCTGAGTGCCTCTTTCTCTTTGCCGCGTGATAGCAGCCAAACTGGAGATTCGGGAACCTGGGATAAATATTTAACGAAATTAATATTGTAAACGGCTACGCGGTTGGTAGTTAGTTATCACTGGTAGGTTAATTTGTACGTTAACCGGTAAAAGGTGTCATCAATCGAATTTCCTATATAGACCAAGTCCGGATTGGTGGAGGTTTTAGGGCTAGTGGTCAAACCCAGCGTCAGTAGTTTTTAAGCAGCCTGTATAGCCTCTGACATAACATAATAGTAGCAACCGGCACTAAGACACGCTTATCAGATCAGTTAAGTGTGCGCGAGTAGAATACTTAATGAGAGAACAAAGAAAAACAGACCGATATACAATATTTTCTCATAAAAGGCCGTTTCTTTTGAATAAAGTGATGCACAACTTTATGTTACAATATTTTGTCAATAAAGTAGTTATACTGCCTAGCTATTTATATCGTCTAGAATGGTATTAATGTATTGTTACTAATGCGCTGTCCCACTAAATTGCTTGTTACTCTCCCACTCCCGCTTTCTGTGGGACTCTCGGCACTCTCACCTATAGATGTAAAAAAAATATTGAACGTGTTGGCTACTGTTTCCGGTTCAGAGATAAGGGTTAATTTATTAGTTTGGGTTATATTAAACTTTTCCTTTTTTGTTTGTGCGTTCGTTTACAATACTCTCCATTGTTTTTACTTTATTACTTGAATTTTTAAATTTATATATATATATTGCAGTTTTTTTTAAATAGTTACCGACTTTTTCAATATTTTTTCATATTTTTTATAATATTTTTTGATTATCTCATTATTAGATTTTGTTGTAAATATTCTTAGTAATCTTTTATTTTGACATGACTGTTTGATGCCTGTTGTTAACCAATACTTTATAGGATTAGATTTTAATGTAAATTTTCGCTTTGGTATACATTCATTTAAAATTGATATTAATTTATTGTGAAACGCTGTGTAATTGTCGTTTGTGTTTTTATTTTTATTTATAATATTATTCCAGTTTATATTACTTAATTTTGATTTAAAATTTTCTATATTTTCAGAACTAAACAATCTTTTTTCTACATACCACATTTTTGATTTTATTTGTTGAGGTAGTGTTATATTTAGAGTTGTTCCCATGTGGTCAGATAGTCCGAATTCTCGAACTGTAGTGTAGAGAGTTTTGTTATCAAAGTTAGTAAATATTAGATCTAGACAGGTAGATGTGGTGTGTGTTACACATGTAGGTTCTTTGATGTGTTAAGTGAATTTATATTCCGAAATGAGATCCAAGAATTGATTTGTTTTCAAGTTATTTTGTAAGACATTTATATTAAAGTCCCCCCCCCCCCCTATTATAACATTATACTTAGAGTAGATATTTTCTATTTACATATTTCAAAATTTGGTTCAGTTTACTGAAGAATACGTCTTCCTCTTTTTTATTCCACTACATTGTAACTAATAAAATATTTTCCTTAGGTAATTCGGTCGCACAGACTTCCAAAATATATTCAATTGATAAATTAGTAATATCGGTGTTTTCTATGCTTTCAATATTATCTTGCAGCAGGATACAAACTCCGCCATCATGTGACTTACCAGGAGCACAAACATCATTGAGCTGAGTGGTATGAGGAGACAAATTAGCGAGGCATATCTCCAGTGAACGACGGTGCCTAAGAAGTACATCACGAACACACCGATCGACGTGAAGAACTGAGTCATAGTGCAGAGAGCGCCACGGACAGAGGCCTCACTGAAATTTAAGAAAAAAAAAAAATTTAAAAGCAAGAAATATTTTGGTAATAAAGAAGGCACTATAGGTAATGAAGCTAGACCTCTTGGTTAGGGACTTTTAAGATTAAGAATATCTGGAATTTTGTCATATGTTAACGTAATAGGTTCTGATGATTTTTTTTAGAATTATTTTTAAGTAGGGTCTTTAAATAGACGCTCGAGATGAACCACGCGTTTGCTGTACGACCGTAGTAGTTGGGTTACATTCACAAATTCCCGATTTACTAGGGGATTTTTGCCTACAACAATTTGTGCTACCCCTAACTAATGTACTGATTTCGAAATTCTTGACGCCTTACGCCTTAAACAATCTGACATTCACGTAGCCTGTGACATAAAGAGGCTATCTTTGATCCTGATTCCTTAGATTGTGTGAAAACAAAAACAAACTTGCAAGCAAAGTCGCGGAAGATAACTTTGATAATTTCTAAAAATATGATTAGTAAATAACATGTGCTTTTAACAAAATATCTAGTAATTCTCATTGCGAGATGGATGACGATGAAAAAGTAGGAAATTTACATTGACCTAAAAGCAACAAACTACCACAGATAAAGTAATACTAGAAACTAAGTAAAACTACTATCTATAAATGTCATTGCTATGTCTATTGTCATGACCCAAAATTGAAACATTTATCACTGATAAGGATAAAAAAGCACTTTATAAGTTAGGCAATTATTTTGAGTCGCCAGTGTACTCAGTTCAAAAACGTTTTTGTTGTTTAATCGTAACATTACGCAATACTTTTTTTAAAGAACCGGCTAAATGCTTCTTGACCTTGCGCCCCGAAGGTTCTGTATTAACACATAATATACTTGTGTTATGTGTAGTTACAAAAAAAGTTTCATTCAATTCGGGATTTGTGGTCGCCCCCCGTAGCGAAAATCTGAAGAGGTACACAAGACAAGCTAGAGAGTAGTCTCTAATGGAAAAGTCCGATAAATATTGAACGAAGAAAAGAGAATCCAGTACTCATTATTAGTTTGTATATTTGTAAAGGCGTAAAGGCTTTATTGCAATCAAGAATAAAATGTTACAAATAAAAATAATATAGAAAATATGATACAAAGGTGAACGGGATATCTTCCAGACAACCTTATAATGTTGACTTGTTGTTTGTTGTTGTTCTTCACTGTGGTTCAAACAGAGTATCGCATATTGAAAGAAAATAAGATATAGATAATAGGGCAAACAAGAGGCAGTTTCTTTGGGCCCGACTTTCTTCTCTCTCCGCTTGGGCATACGAGTTCCAAGTGGTAGGAGCTTGGTATTAGGTAGAAAAATATATGACCTACGAAAAGTGTATAGTAATACCTACTTGAATTACTTCGAATAAATAATATTTTGATTTGATTTAGATTTGATTCGATTTGAAGATCTCGAGTATAATCATCAAATAATAAAAAAAAATAACTTACTTATTAATCAATTCTTTTTTGTGAAATATCAAATGCAACATAAATATTGATTTGGCTTAATAACTTATCAATCGCATTAAATGACAGGTATATTCGTTTCATTTAAGGGAGTATTAGAATAGACATTAGTTGAAGTACTTACCTAATAAAAAAACAATAAACGTCTTATATATTTTAAACTACCTTACGTTCGCAACGGTCGAAAACCAAACTAAGGGAAATTCCTTAATTGAAAGTAACATATAACATTCTGTGATACAATTTTGCGTGATTAAAGAATGTGAGAACAATCCACGCGTACCAATCGTGCTGGGGCGCGGGTCTCTCGCGGGTCTCTTCCTATGGGTCGGGAATGTTGTGCGATACTCCACAAACGAGACTGAAGGGTCTAGTAATATTTTTAAATAGAGATCTTACTCATTAAATTAAAAACGAATTTCGATTTTGTGAGAATTACTAAATATTATTCCAGCTTTTTAAACAAATTGATTTGCTGATATAATTATATGCGAAGTTTGTTTCTGCAAAATTATCGTAGGTTTAAATTAAATGCAGAAAGTTTATAAGTTTTACGAGTAGGCCTACCATAAAGTATTGCCACACGTTTTTTACTCTATTTTCCTATGCTACTAAGTTTACCTAAAGGTGTCTCACCTGACTTCCCCCACGTACGAGTTGACCGGCGCCTCCATAACCCCATTCCCCAGACCCAGTAGTCCACTAGCCAGGAAAAGCGTGGACAGATTCCATGAAAAGTACATCAGGATCCACGCCACAAGGTGAGGGATGTTCACGATGAAATTAGCCTTCTTCCTGCCGAAGTAGTCTACGATGGGGCCTGACAGCACGGCACCAAAAGGCTGCGTCAAGAACGCTATGCTTCCTAATTTAAAAAAAAAACTCTAATTTTGGTAGCATTTTATGTCCGCAATAAAACAACATGTTGGATTGCCACAGAGTCGCTTAAGAGTACGACAGTTCCAATGATGCATCACTTGTCTAGATGTATAGTTACAAGTTTTTCGGAGATATGTGGTACCTGCATATCATAATAGATAGCTTGCAAAAATATAATCTTAATTTTGGCTTTTCCGTAGTTGGTTTATAAAGAGGATGAAATAAGGATTACTTGAAAAACAAGCCAGAACATTCTGATACTTGTAATATCTATTTCTTACTTTGTAACTAAATGAGAAATACAAAATATAAATTTTATGTAATCTTGTTTTCCTTAAAATATAACAAAAATAACAATACAGATATTTTCTTCATAGTCATCAGTCGATACTTAGCTCCTCTGTCATGGTAATTTCCCAGACAGTGATACCTGTCTGGTAAATTACCATGAAGTTCGTTAGAAACTCTATCCCACGCGACAGATGAATTAAATAAAAACACTTTATTGCACAAGAGAAAGCAAGAAAACACATAAAATAACAAATAATTGACCAATAATTTAAATTGCGGTACCAATAATTTAAGTACTACTTTTATAAGAAAATGAGAAGATTTATACAATGGGTATAGTGGACTGTTATATCTTCAATCTCCACTCACTGGTGAATAGAGAATCATTGTGTATTTCGATATCTAAGACACAACAAGACAAAAAATATTGATGTATGTATACAATAAATCTTATCAAATTGTAGCTAGGATCTTTGCCATGAAGATGTAAAACTAAAGCGGTTCATTTTTTACGTAGACACTTACCGAACCATGAAGCTTGCTCTTGATCCAGAGACAGGCCTTCCTTGGCATTTAGGAGGTCTGGCAAAGCGATGGTGGAGAAACTGATGGCCATTCCAAGGTCCAAGAGAAGCAGGTTTGGTGACATGCATGCTATAATCTGAAGAAGTAATAAAATCAAACTTCAGTCAACAATTACTGATATAGACTTCTGTTCCCAAACTAGGATCCCTATTAGTTCTAAGTGAGAAACTATGACTGATTTACATACTTGAAGAAACAGTTAACTAATATTTATATACTAATCGATCAGTTTGAGAGACAAGTTTGTATGAATAGTGCGGTTTTTTGTTAAGTCCTAAAGTTGTTGAACCAAAGTTGTTAAGTTTTATCAGTAAAAATAATAGGTTTGCAGATATGTAGCAGCTCTTATTGGAAGATCCAACACTTATCATTTCTGTAACTGTTATTGAGAAAAAAACTTATCGTTTCTGTAACTGTTATTAAGAGAGCACGGAAATGTTCTTCCAGATTTCCATTAAACTGTGTAGTAGGAATTTGTGTATTAATGCTTTATTGCACAGTAATTTACACACCATATAATGTATTCGATTACAAAGGCGGTCTTATCGCTAAAAGCGATCTCTTCCAGACAGCCGTTGTACTTTTTTGTTTGTTAGCTATATGCGTATCACAGTTAATATCGGTTAATTAATTTCAGCATAAAATAGTATCAAATCGTTTTTCATATCCCTAGGGAACCATGCATTTTCCGGACTGGACTGTGAATCATTTTAAATTTTAGTTACTTTTTCTTGTTGCTGCATCAGTTCACGTTTCGGAGAAATCGTCTATCGAATTTCTTCAAAAATATCGATATGATATTTAAAATTTTCCAACTCTAGCGGTCGCGGACATGACATGCGCGTAAACGCGCCAATCATAGCGCAGCGGCATATGAACACAGCCTGTCATAGGGTTCGTCCATTAATCACGTGATGTTTTTTTGCAACTTTTTAGACCCCCTTCATCCCTGGTGATACGTGTTGAGGTTTTAGGCTACCCCCCACCCACTACCCAAAATCACGTGTATTTTTTTGATACAAAATATTATCTTTAAATACAGGTATAATGTAATGTAATTCTGGAAAATTAAGCACCGTGATAAAAATGTCCAGACAGACATTAAGGTTGCAGGTTGTTTTTGAAGCCGTTTCGAACCTTGGGATGAGTTAAAAACACCTTAATAACAACAGATCGACGTTTGGAACTTATGCTAGAAATCGCGCGTTCAAAGAAAAAATAAATACACGTGATATTTAGACCCCCCTTGGGGGCCTTGTGATATTTCGTGTTTTTTTCCGAACCCCCTCCCCCCCCTTTGAGCCTCACGTGATTAATGGACGACCCCATAGCGCGGCTATCTGTACTCCTATCATGAACTGACAGTAGTGCTGTCAGTTCATGATCTGTGTCAATTCATAGTGCTTTGGTTCTACATAGTCGATAATCTTATTTATGATTAAAAATAAATAGTTTTCGCAATTTTTTTATTTAACGTTTTGTTAAAAAAAGTATTACAGTGGACTTCTTACATGATACACTTTAACACCCTTAATTCATTAGGGGTAGTTTTGTAACGCCCTGTCAAGTACCCAAGAAATTCCAATCCTTTCAACTATCTCTGTGTAAAATGTAACTTCGCGTTGATCCGTTGCTCCGTTGCAACGTGAAAGAAATATAAACAAACATTTTCACTTCGCCGGGCCTTAAATTTAGCTTTTGTGTTAATCCACTACCAAACATCTAATTCTGTTCAGTCGTTTCAATTTGGTGACGTAATAAAGAAGGCGATATAACCGAAATTACCCATATTAGAACGCAAACTTCAGAGATGACTAAAGACAGAATCGTTTTTAAGTATCTTTTGATCTATTAATATCCCTTTCATCGATAGGGGAATTCGAAAAAACCTTTTTCGTAAGGTGTTTTTAATTTATCGGTCAAGGGTCAAAACTGAGGTTTCCACACATGCATCTGAACAACATTCCTAAAAATAATTTTTGCTCCTCATACAAATCGGCTAATTTTGTATGAAGAGTTCAAATATTTTTTTTGCGAACTGGCTAATGGATCCTTGGGAAAGTTGTTTAAATTCATGTTGTTGTGGATGCGGTAGTCATGAATCTGAACAACTTTCCTTGGCAGATATTTTATGAACACCTTATTATATGTATAAGCTACCTATCTATACTTATATCTGTTATAAGTATATTGGGGAATTCCTGTAGAAACACTGTGCAAGAAAAAACAATTGGGTATTCTTCCATAGGTATCGCAATGCATATTATATATTTGTTTAGCTGAACAGTGAAAATATTGGTCCATTTCGTGCAATGAAAAATCTTTCAATTAATTCGTCTAATTAAAATTCAAACTGTATCGACAAAGTGATCAGAATAACAACTATAATATTATTTAACAATAATTTATTTCACTAAAATTTGGCTTTATTTTGTATGCGATTCTGTATTATATTTAAATAAGTATGGAGAATACAATTTGATAAAATACAAACATCATTAATTAACAGTTAGGTATTAAAATACATATATGTATATGTCATATCAAAATAAATGAGTTTAATCAACAGTTTATTCAGTCCACGAAGCAGCAAATTATTTTGTTTTTCCATTGGAACTAGAATATTCATTTCATGTCTATTGGAGGAGAATGTAACTAAGTAACAAAAACAAACAAACAATGAACGTACCTGTGATGCCACGGACCTCAGCAGGCTGACCTTAGGGGTTATCTCTTCTATCCTCAAATTATTCACCATTTTCAGTAATATTTTAAACTCACTAAAGTACGTTACTTTTAATAATAATATGTAAATTCCTTTTAAATTCGATGTAAACTAAAAACGATCAATTTTAAAAAAATGATTTTATTACGTAGCTTCTTTTTAAAATATTATCAGGTCATAGATTGATTATTAGAACTAAAAAAAGGTTGAAGGTAGTTTTTTATTTTATGATTAGCAGGCGGTTGCAGCCGGCCCGTGCTGCCGGCCGGAGCTGAATGGTTGCCCATGCGCATCTGAGGTTATGCACCTACTTTGTCATATCACTTGACGAAGGCGTTGTGTACGTTGTCATTAATACTCTTTTTCCATTGTTTATTAGTGATCATAAATTCGGGGGCAATTATACCTAAAATTGGGGAGCTAACATAATATGGACATGTCGTTTTGAATTAACATGCGTATCCATACCTTTCTTGGAAAAAAATGCAATTGCCGCCAAATTTCCGATCACTATTTATTATTTTATAGCCGTTACAAAATTAATATACATACTTACATAAATTTTTCTGAATTAAACTGATTTCATTTTTATGTCCCAATAAAAAGTAAATTACAAACACAGAACTGGCCAAAAGTGGATAGTCGCTAGGCTCACCAGTTCAAACTCAAAATTCAAAATTTATTTTATAATGCGGATGTTTTACACAATTTTTTTAAATCGTATTTTATTTACCTAGTAGGTACAAAGTTCCTAGCTAAATAATTTTTAATTTATCAAAATAACATAATTATGGAAACGACGATATAATGGCTCATATTTCACTATTACAAATAATTTGTAGGCAAAATGACGATTAACAGATAATTATGATGACACTGATATCTACTTCGAATATTTTTCTTTTCATTTTGATAACGAATCACAAAATGCTAAATAGATTTCAGAAACAGACCTGAAGCGCGATCGATTTTAACTCAATAAAGTTATTTCCTTAATTTCGAATAGGTTGAAATAAAATGTCGTTTTTTTTCATATGTGTTTTATTGCAAAACACTGATATCGTTTCAACCACTTTTTATTTATATGTTTTGAGTTAAGTCGCGCAACTAAAACCATTAAAATGTAGTTGAAAAACTACTTTTTACATATAATGCTGCTGGTTTTATTAGGTGAGATATTCTATTATGTTCGTGACTAATTGCCATAGTTAAACTATACGTGTTGTCACGACTGTAACTAACTTCTTTGTGCTGTTTTAGTTTTGACAACTGTATCATATTCGGTGCAACATTATTATTATGTGAGTTCTATTTTTTTATTTTTAACGAAACAAATCAATGTTTATACTTGGAAGAGTTACTTTCAATGATTGAAATATTTTTTACATAAAAGTCATATCTTTTGAGGCACTTTCTTGTAGTAGATTGAATGTTTCCATTTTAGTTACTATAACTGTGTAGTTTTTGTTTTGTAAGTATATATTTAGAGTAAACGATAATACTAAGAGCAAACAAAACGTACGAGATCGCGAAATCCCCAGATTCATCTACGTAATTACATGACTGTATAAAAGTAATGTCAGCTCAACTCGTCTATGTATATGTATTTTCAACACTCATGAGCTCACTTGATCATAATAATGATTAAAGCCAGTTTGCAACTTGTATTTTATTTGGATAGAGTTCAGTCATGCGCCATAATGTTAAGTTTGTGGCCGTATACATTGTTTAAATGTGACAAAGAAAATAAAATTATACTCACCTGAATATACCAACTTAATGACTCAAAAGAATACAGTTGTACTCGTCATTCGCAATGTTACGAAATTGCATTAATTTACTGTAAAATAAAAAGATAATCAAATTAACTACAATACATATTAACGGGAGATACGTGCGTGACTTGGCATTTTTTTTGGGAAATTTAAAACATTTGATTGGGACTCGTCCGCCACTTCTAACCGGTTCCAAGTTATTTTTATGACTATTATAATTTTTATGACCTTAGGTATCTTCCTCCTGTTTCGATGTATCTAGTCATACTTCTGAAATAAGCAAGTATTATGTTATAAGCGACTCTTAGATATTCCGTCCGTTTTCTAATTCGTATGGGATTTAGAAATTAGATACAATTCATTGCCTCCGTTCTCCCTCTCAATATTAGCACCATCGTGTAACAGATACACGCCCTAAAGAGATCCGTAGGAACAACTCTACGGTTGCCTAAAAAGCGGAAGCTGTATGCTCAGACTTACAACCAAAATTTCTTTGACTGACTCATCAACAACATCAGCCAAAAGACGTCCACTGCTGAACAAAGGCCTCCCCTCAAGGGTTTCCACGCCGATCGGTCTTGCGATGCTGGCATCCAGCAGCTTCCCGCGACCTTCACACCTTCACTAGATCATCGCTGCATGTGAGAAGCCTGCCTACGCTGCGTCTTTGACTCCATTGATACAATTTAATGTTGTACTGTTTATAGCCCGGAATAGACTACTGTGCTCTCTCGGTGGCTTGCATCCACGATGGCAGGCCGATCTGCGCCGCCACGCCAGATGGCTGCGGGCGGCGCACCTTCCTCGACCAGTGCGACATGTTTGAATTTAACTGCGATTTCGGGACCCGTATGTACCATTAATATCGTAGTAATACAAAAGATTACCACTTGTAAGATGTAGTTGTAAAACGGTGTGTAGGCAGATGTCCATAGAATTTTCAGTAGATTTGTACAAAGCATAGTTACAGTGCGATGTTTACGTTTATTCTTACGACAAACGTGAATCAAAGTCTACTTTAAATGCCTGAAAGTTGACGCTTACTCACTAGATACCTATTATAATGACATCTAGGGGCAGCACACCACTCATCGTAGTGAATATCCATCATAAACTATATTTGCTGTACAGATTTCTGATTTATGTTAAATTGAGTTATTATTACCAATTATAGAAAGAAAATATAAATAAATACATAAATAAAAAAACTCTTCCTGTGATTTAGAAATGTCATAATAGTCTAGAAAGAGTAACATTCTACAGCAGCTTCCATTTTACGGAAAAAAATATCCAAGTTAACCATATGGTCATGCAGCCATTTTGTACATAAATATCGTTTTTTAATACTAGCTTTTTAATTTAATAAAAGTTCGATTTTCAACTAAGTTCGTTTAGTGAATGTCAATATTATGCTCATATTTTAGTTGAACTACTAGAAAGACATTAAAAATAAATAATTATGCGGAAGACTAGGTATAATTAAAATATACGTAAGGTATTATGCCTACCTTTTATATAAAAATAAACTTAAAAAATAAATAGCGTTATATAGGTCCAGCTACTACGCGATTAAAATCTTGAAGGATAACTATGATTACTATCATATGTGAATAATAACACTATACGTGATCATATCAATATTTATGATCCAATATTTTGGTGTTTACAATTTAAATTGACAAATCTTACATAAAAAAATTGACAAAAAATTTTAAATTGTTGTTCATATTATTCTTTTAATTATTGTTCAAATTATCAGATATCTTTCAAGATTTTTACAGATTATTAACATAACCCATCCCTTTACCCATAAGCAGATAGGATTGTAAAGATTGGAGTAAAACTTGATAAACTTAGTAATAAAACCAGAGAGTATGGAAGTCTTTCAAATATTTTAACTGGTTTTATTTCTTATCTTTCAGAGTATGTGATGAAAGCACCGATACCATGCTTGCCCGGGCCTTGCATGCCGTTATTATGATAACCAAGATTAAGTATATTTGATCAATAAACTGTAATTTTACAAAAAAAATGTTTTGGTTTTACTCCAATACTATCAGGATAAATCCTAGTAGAAAATAGCTGTATAAGGGTAAATAGGTACATACAATACTAAAATTTTCACATGTCAATGTAAGTAGCTGTATAAGTAGTATTTTTTTTTCAATAATAAGATTAAGTAAATAAGCTTTATATCTAGGAAGAATATATAATTCATACAAAATTCGAGAATACTTTAAGAGTATTTAAATAGTTGTTAGGTGATTTAAAAAATGTATGCAGGCGTAGCAAGAACACCTGCATTTCTTTTATTCAAGAGTTGTAACTTTGTAAGTGGAAGTTACAAGATAACAACGTGCTTTCAGGTTACCACGAGACATATTTCTTCTATTGCCAAACCGCAAATTACGTTGTGCCTACAACACCACCGTGTGGCCCAGGTATCTATGTTATACCACCTTTTGTAGAGGTAGTCAATGAAAAGGAGAACGAAATAGAACCAATAAAAACCACTACTACTAGTCCTATTACTTCCTCTCTTACTACAAACCCATCTACTTCAACAACAACGGAAATGAAAACAACAACCACCACCACAACTACGGTAAAAACTACAGTTTCCTCCACAACTTCAACTACAGAGACTACAACAAAGCCACCAACGACGACAACGACGACTGTGGCGCCAACCACTACTACTACTACTACTACTACAGTGGCGCCAACAACAACCACTACTACAACAGTAGCGCCAACAACAACCACTACTACAACAATGGCGCCTACAACAACCACTACTACAACGGTTGTACCTACAGTGACTACTTCTACAACTAAGGCACCAACAACCACAGTGGCACTGACAACAACAACGACAACTACCACGACGAAGGCCCCAACTACTACGACTACAACAACGACATCAACAACAGAAATGACAACAACACCTTGTTGTGATAGGCCTAAAACATGGGAAACTACCAAAGGTGAAGTTCCTCCAATTATCACTGACCTTTTTGATCCTCCAAAAACTGTCATTACTACTTTTAAAACGTTAATTACTACCACTACAGAATCACCCACAACGAATACTGAGAGAGCTTCCACCAAATCTTCAGCAGAAACAACTAAAAGTGCAACAACTTCAAAAGGTACAACTACAACTACTACTACAAAAAGTACAACGACTACTGCTAAAGATACAATAAGGACGACTAATACTGAGGTACCAGGTACTAGTCCCAGTACTACTTCTTGTTGTGATCGGCCAAATACGTGGGATACTACAAAAACAGAGACAGAAATAATAGATTACACCGAATCAAAAACTCACCCAACTACGACAACTGTTTTGATGATTTCAGAGGTTGAATCTCTTGAGAAACTATCAGAAAATGTAATACTTGAATCCAGCGATGAAGGTACAAAAATCTCTTCAACTATTTCAACAAAATTAGTAACTATGCCTTCTGTTACCAGTAAAACTGTTATAACTACCGAATATCCCCCTCTTAGTACTGTCACTACATCAACTATCGAAACTACGAAAAAGACTACCTCTGAACCATTTAGTAGTTCTACGCCTTGTTGCGATAGACCACATACGTGGGAAACTACACCGATGCCTCTTATTGAAGACAATGAAATAGTTCCTCTTGATCCTGAAACCCTTTCTTCCATAATTATTACCACTATAAAAGCAAGTGTAGCTAGTACACCTAGCAAAGTCACTTATAATTCATCTCCTTCTACAAAAACGATTTATACTAGTCCTTCTTCTGTAACGATTACCACTAAATCTTTTATAACTACCGAATCTGCCCGTCCTAGTACTGTTATTAATAAATCAACTACAAAAGAAACTACGCTTTTAGATACAACCTCTACACCTATAAGTAGTTCTACTCCTTGTTGCGATAGGCCACATACGTGGGACACAACACCCTTGCCTATTATTAAAGACAATGTAATAGTTCATAATGATCCTGAAACTCAATCTCCTTCTACTTTGATAACAACTAAAAAAACAAGTGAAGCTAGTACTTATAATTCATCTCCTATTACTAAAACAATTTATACAAGTCCTTCTTCTGTAAAAATAGTCAACACAACCCCATCTTCTACTAAAACCACATTCACTATGCCTTCTACAACAACCACATCTAGTTCAGTAACGTCATCTTCTATAAAAATTACCAAACCTTCCACTCCAAAAATATACACATATTCATCTACACCTTGTTGTGACAGACCAATCACGTGGGAAACAATTAAGACTAGCTGGAAGGTGATTACAGAGTTCATATCTACCTCTACACCTAAACCTACCTTCAGTGTGGAACCCGAACCTACATCAGAGTCCAAATCCACTTTTAAGTCCAGATCTACTCCCGCTTCGATAGATGATGAGAGTACAGAACCAGTGTCAATTTTCCACTCTACTGCAACTTTTACAAAGGGTCATCACTCAGAATTTAAAACTATACTTACAAAGATAGTAAAATCATCCCCTGTTAAAAAAACTGCTACAAATACTCCTACTTATCCCTTTACAGAAACTACCACATTACCACCATCTTCATCTCCACCTGACTATGAATATGATTATACATCTAAAGATCCCAAAATAAAAAAAACTGTAACGCCTTCCACAAATACACAGAGGGTTCTCAAATTAACTGAATTCCATTGGTGGTATCCGACACTTTGCGAGTCGGATGAGTGCAAGGGACAGAGGCCTGTCACTTGGCGTACCACAGTTGGAAAGAAAAATAATCAACATTACAAATTACGCAATCATGTATAAACTAAATCAGTATTGGCTAATTAATTTAAAATAAAGCAATTTATTAAGCATAGTTGTTTTAATTATTCCCTTTTGTACTGTGATTCTATAAGTTGGGATTTCCCGTTATAGTATTTAATGGTCTAAGAAATCAGTATACCTCTCTTTTCCTTTGAAAAGGAGGAATACATATTTTGTACATACTAATAAATGCAATATAAAATCATTTGATTATAGCTTTTAATCGCAGTATCGACTATACGTAAATGAATTATTTTCCTCGATCTTGTCAATTATTAATAAACAAATGAGGCCAAAATAATAATAATATCTCGGGTCTCGCGACAAATCTCACACGGTCATCTGGCCCCAAATTAGGATTCCCTGTATTATGGGAACTTGAACTAATATACATATACAATACATATACTTTTAAATACATACATAGATATAACACACTCAGACAGAGCAATCACAACTGCTCATCACAGAAATGTTTGCCCTGGGTGAGGATCGACGATGGAAAATAAGTTATACGCGTTTTTGTATTTTCTCAATATTTAACAATTCACGAGAAAATTATTTTGTTGCTTTAATAATTTACTTAGTTTGTGCTAATTTACAAGATTGATGTCGTAATGAGTTTTGTTTACAGCTACTTCAGTAAAGATAATGGAAAACGTTGATTAATTGCATATTTGGTGCTGTGGATAAAAAAATACCTTAAAAATAATAATTTTCAATAGTACTGCTATTATATTATAAAAAAACTAGTTACAGAATTGTTTACATGGACTGAAAGATAATAAAATAAAAAGTTTCGGAAAAATAATTGGCGGTTCTGTTAAATATTATGTATTTTTTTAATAAAACAGACAATCACCTCTAGTCAGCCATTTTTGCCACTATGTCACTGAGTATCTGTATTGATCCATAAATTTGAAATGATCAGACGTTAGTAAGTAGGTAAATCATTTCTTTTCAGACTATTACATAATATGCATCTGTCCGTGTGAAGATGAAAATGAAGGTGGTACTGAATCTTCAACAGCATCAGCAACAACGGAGACACCAACCAAAAGCAAAGTAAAAGTGCCTTTAGATATTACTTTGAGTAATGAAATATGGCCAAAAAATGAATGTAAAAGTAGTATAAAAATGCTTTGGATAACTACAGTACGCGGTGAAACTCGAGACTTCTACAGAGTGCTTAAAGAGCAAGGCTTACGTGGATAGTGCGGACTGGATCCCATTTCTTGTGTTCTATTAATAAATAAAACTTAAGTTACAAAATACATTCCAAAACTTTATCAAATAAATTACCATCTTTTCGGCGGGAAACTTTTACAAACTTCATTGTGACTGTTATATCAGCTCCAAGATATTTTTATAGGTATTTTACAGTGCAATAGGTCAACGGGAAGGATGGGTTCGAATCTAAGATACCTGAATTAATGAATGAATGAACCATCCTACGGATTTCGGTCATGGCGACTACTTTGACTGCTTATAGTCGACTTGGTGGCGCTGCGCTGGTGCGCCCGAAGATGTCTAATATAGACAATATTCAAGGCAAAGTCCCGGGCGGGGCATGTGAGTTATGTTAGGCCACCTTTTCTAGGCTATGTTAGGCCACCTTTTCTAGGCCCGTCAGTTACCGCCTGAACGGGGAAGCAAATTAATAAACACACGGCAGCTCCTGAATATCATCCTACCGTTCATCTTTCTACTTGCCTTTCTCACACACGCTGCGGACAACTGTCCTACCTAAAAATACTAACGCAATACAGCAAATAAATACGTTGTAACTTATTATAGAAATTCATAAAATATTTATACATTTCAATGTTTTCGTATAATTTACTTGGTCTACCTTGGTTTTACCAAATCAAAGAGGAGTTTTGTTATAAATTAAAAACCACGCATGACCTTTAAGAGAAAATAAGAATAGGAGGTAATATCTACAATTCTCATAAAACAGTATATTTAAATTTAAATTAAAACATTTAATAAAATTATATTGATTTACAAGGTGGCAGTATTTGTACTCTATGTGACTAGCATAGGTTTGTTCGCTTCGTTGCTTATGCTCCGGTTCTTTCTGAAGGCGTTAATGAGGAAATCGTTGGCGAACACTTTTTGGTCTCCTTTGTAGTAAGCTTCTATTTCGACTAGCGACTTGCTCTCCGTCTCGGGCAGGAAGAAGTACAAGTACACAGTGCCGACGAAGCCGAAAGCGGCGTATATGGCGAAGGCACCACTGAGGTGAAAGGCTGCCTCGAGGTTGTAGTTGGTTTTGGTGGCAATAAAGAATATCGTGTAGCTCAGCGCAGCGGCCACTCCAGTGGCTATGCCGCGGCTCCTGTAATGACATAAAAATACCGTCAATAAAAAATAAATAAAAAACCTTGCAATATTATTCTTCAAGTTATTAGTAAAGTGGCTTAACCTTAAATGAAATCAGATGAAATTCAGAGTAACTCTAAAAAGTGGAAGATATTTATATCTCTACTCATATTACTCACCTGAAGGGAAAAACTTCGGATAGCAAAACCCAAGGGATACCAAGGCCATTGAAACAAACCAGCATCATGAACAGGACAACTGGGAAAATATCCTTTTTATTTGGAAACGTGTGGGCTTCGTATGAGAACACATCTGGGGACAGAGTAGTCCCTGCATAGATACTAATTCCTAAGCTACACAAAGCCGTTGCGAATAGTGAGCCCAGCACGAGCTTTCGTTTGCCAATCAGCTTGACTATTGAGGCCGAGAGTAAAGCCATCACTATGAATACGGCACCAACAAAGACCTGGAAGAAAAAATACAAATCTGCTGATGCATTTGCGTTTGGAGAAACGCCACCTTATAATAATTCAGCACTTATCTACATATAATAGGAACGAGCTTAAAGGTCCCAATTGGAAATGCTCTTAGACCATCTCGAATTAACAAATAATTCAACAGATATTGAGTCAGTTTATCAAAACAAATATATCATACTTATTATGAAATATTAATACAAATACTCGTACGTATGATTATCTAATTAGTCTTTTCTTTTAAAATATTATAAACAGAACGTTATTAAAATATAGGTTTTAAAGGCACATATAATGTTACTTACACCGAACTAGAAATTAATTGACGTGCAGTAAAAAAAATAGTCGCTAAAGCGTTGTTCTTAGAAAGTACACACACATTTACAGTATTTTTCGCATTGCACATTTACAGAACACTTTGACGTCGCAAAGCTTAAATATTTAGCGACTGGATTGCTCGAGTTGAACAAGTCTATCGAGTGAAATTAATCCCCTCAACAATACTCACCACTATAGTTTTAGGATCATATTTCATTCCTAGCGCTTTGCAGACGTTCACCATGTTGGGTCTCACTGGAATGAGACCGCCCATTGTGTGGAATAAGAAGTAAGCCATCACCAGCGTGAATGGTCTCATTGTCTCCTTGACGAGCAGAACGTGCTTGAAATTGAGGATGATTCTCCGGAATATGTTAAGTTGAGTGTGGATACAGGAGTCAACACAAGGGTCGCGGACTTTGGCACAAACGACGCACTGCTGGAGTGCGTCGTTGTATTGCAATAGTTGATCGAATTCCTCTTGTACGTCCTCTGGTTTAGCCCACCCGCGCAGCCTGCAGAGCGACCTAAGCGCCTCTTTCTGTCGACCCTTGGATAGCAGCCAAATTGGGGTTTCAGGTACCTGAAGTAACAGACAAGGAATTTAACGTGAATGCACTAAGTCAGTGTTTATCAACCTTTTTTAATGCCCGACCACTTTACAAGTAAAAAAATTCTTGCGATCCCCCTAGGGCCATAAACATACAAAATGTTAGTTATTTGAAAGACTATGTTTATAATTTTCTTCAATTAATTTACTTATAAACGTCTTCAAAACAGAACCACGTTTTGGCAAATTGTTAAAAAATAAACAGGACCAGCCTTGTCACTGAAATCGTATTCTTCATTGCAGTGTAGGACCTATAACCACTTACATTTTTTCTTTTCCCGCGACCCCCCAGGGGTCGCGATCCACAGGTTGAAAAACACTGCACTAAGTCAAAGTTATAACGAAACGTCTTTGACTGTGTGCCTCTGTTCTTTTTTCTATCAATAGTGATATTAATTTTATTTATTTGATATTTAATTTGTTTCTAATTTAAGATTTGTAAAAAAAATACGTGTTATGATTAATTTTATCTTTGCTAAGCTAGGCATTGGTATTGTTTAACGTTTTAGTATCTATAAGGCACGTTTACTCTCTAAATTATCTTATATGTGATGTGATCATAGAACCAAGCCATGGGATAAAGCCCTAGAAATGTGGGTTTATACTAATTTAGTAAATAAGTTGATTTCAGACAAGAGAACAAATAAAAATCAGAGGGCACTTTAATCGTCGAAGACGCGGGCACTAGCTAGTATTATAATAAGAGTAAGCAAAGACATTATTCTTCACAAAACATCTTTGTTTGTAAGCAAAGTATTTAATTTATATTACCAATCCATGATTTTCTTTTTAACGTTGTTAACAACCCATTACGTCCCCACTGCAGGAGCACGGGTCTCTTCCCATAACTCGGGAAGGTTAGGCCATACTCCACACACAGGGGCCAAGTCCGGATTTGTGGAGGTTGTGGGGCTAGTGGCCAACTCCAGTGTCAGAAGTTTTCAAGCCGCCTATAAGGCCTCCGACATAGTTAACGACTGCCATCTAGCGATAGCAGCCGACTCCAACGGCTTGCGAAGCACGGAAGCGGTCGAAATAATGCCACTAACAGTCAAAACCATCCAGGTTATGACGGTATCTGTGGTCAGTTAACCTGCATGATCAACGTGACCACGCAAGCCGCACTGAGCTACGACCGGTTCGCTTTTTTTTAACGTATGAACATGAATATAAAAAGTTCACAACAGTATTGGGTATGATAGTGGTATACAAGTAGATTTCTTAATAGTGGATTCACATCCAGCGTGGACATATTGTCCACGCTATTTTACGTATTTCCACTTTTTAAATAAACATTTAACAATTTTGGTATCTTCTTACAATTCGATCGTCGGATTGACTGGAGAGTCCAAAAATATTTATTAATTATTTAAAAAGTGTTAAGTAGTAATAAGTTGTCTCATTTGACCGAAATAATAAAGTGGATGTGACCATATGGTCACATCCACTTTAAAGAACCTCGTATGTGAATAACTACCCACAGTTTTACAATACCTAATATAGTTCAGAGTATCGAAAAAACTTATCAGAAGCTGTATTTTGCACTTAAATTTTCGTATCCCTTGAAATACTGGCAGGTATACTCTACTCATAGTAATTAGAGGTAAGAGTATACTTACAATAAGAACTAGAAACATGGTGGTGATGGGCACAGCCAGGGCGACCAGGGCCGCCTGTCGCCACGGCAGCACAGTGCCCAGCAGGTAAGCGAAGAACATGCCCGCAGACGTGAACCCGTTGGTCAGGGTCGTAAGGATCCCGCGGACTGAGGGGTCGCTGGGGAACAACCACACCATCCTTGTTAATGTATTTTTATTTTTTTATTGTGTAACATGACAAAAGGCTGACGGCCCACCTGATGGAAAGTGGCATGTGCCGCCTATGAGCATCTATAACCCCAGAAGGGTTATCAGTGCCTTGCCGATACTTGAGGGCTAAAGATGGAATGCCTCTTATGCCGGTAATTACGATGGCGATCTCATGTCACCCGCCGGAACACAGCACGCTACTTGACGGCAGAGGTATAGAGCGAGCAGTGGTACCGATGAGTGGTACCCACACAGTAAGACTTTGCATAATAAGGTCCTTTCAATGTGTCTTAGTTTACATACCTAATTATGTAGGAAGATTGATAATTTGAATAACCAAGCAGATTGGTATGGCAATGAAAGAGATACATTTACCACAGAACAGATAAATTCTTAAACTAAAATGTTAAGGCAACCGTTTTGGAACACGTGAGCCTTCATTTGGCAACTGATTTTATTTCGTTCCTTCCTTTCTACTCATGCAACTTAACAAATTTCCCCGATGTACAGAAAGAAAATACGTGAAAAAAAATTTGATTCCCATACAAAGGTGGCCGATCAGCTGACCCACTTTGAAGAAAGTAACAATAAATCCGTATGGATAATAGATTCCTTATTCAGGAAAAGTAATGACTTTCCAACACACAACTCACATACACACACACACATGTGTGTATGTGAGTTGTGTGTTGGAAAGTCATTACTTTCCCTGAATAATGAACACACACACATGTGTGTGTGAGTAGACGCCCCATTTTAAAAGAGTTTCCGCTGATATTGTGGGCCTTATAAAAGCATTACAAATATGTATAAGTAGTAAACACAATCTTATTACCTATTTAAAAACCAAAAGAAGTCCGACTACTCCAATATAGATCTAATAAATAATTTTTTGTAGGTACTGGATATCTATCCAGTTTTCTAACTACGTAATTGATCAAGATAACTTATGGTTCCTATGAACTTATTGAATTGCAAATTACAGTTAATAATTTTAATAGAATCACGGTAGGTCATTCATTACATTACTTATTGCAGATTAGCTTCGTGATGCTAATACTACTACTTGCGCACTTCTTACCTTACGTACGTAAAGCTAAATGCTGACTCCATAGATATTAAAAAATATTAATATCATATACAATAATTTACGGGAATATAATGTACGAACAACACAAACGTCTGGTTTAGATATCTGATTTACTGCCCTTTTTAGACCCAAACTCGTTGTTGACCGTGAATTGCATAACCGGTTATAAATAACCTTCATTAAGAAGATTGAATACTGGATAGTTTTGTTTCTAACGTATTGAGTTCCGTTTCATAGATAAGTTCATCTGGTTTTTTACTAAACCGTTGGCTTTTAATCGGCATCTATTAGGTTATTAAGGGTTCTTGTTATAAGAAAAGGACCAAACTCTGGGAAGCAAAACAATTACATAATCCTTTACTAATGGTATTATGTTTCTGAAGCTGCAAATGGTACATGCAACTCAAACTGATAATTTTCCCTGAGGAAGACATACAATCGAAGTAAAAGTAATTACCTCCCATACTAAATGCCATTAATAGGTTAACTTGCAAACTTTCTATGGAAAGTTTTTGCTTTGATGTTAGTTTTAGTCGGAATTAAGTTGTACAGTTTCATGAGTAACATGGACCATTTGTTTTTTTTTAGCTAATAAATAGTCACCCTGTTTTTTGAAGCAAAGCCATATAAGTTATATCAGTACAAATATTATATTAACCCTTCAGTGGGCCAACGTATCTTTCATTACGAAGCTGAGTTATTTGAGAGATAACACTATCTGCAACGTCGTCGTTATTTAGTTAAGATGATTCCAGAATATAGGAACATATAAATAGTATCAATCAGGGCTTTGAATCATCTGAGCACAAGGACCTGTGAAATCGCTAGATTTAACTGTATCTCATTTTTCTCAAAGATAATCTAGCAGATAATAAGTAAATTAAATAGATAGATAATAATAATAATAATAAGATAGTGTGTCTCCCATTTTATTCAGACAAGTCATATCGTTAGCTTATCATTCATTCATGCTATAACTAATATAAATTCTTTTAATCTTCATGATATCAATTTTTTAACCTCAATTTTTATAAGTGTTTTTATCTATAGGCAATAATAAAACAGCCATTGTTTTTTCGTTTAATATCATTCATTACCTGTTGGTCGAGATAATTAATTTTAATTCCATTTATGTTTTGGGGCTGTGGGGACGTTATTTTTTTTTTGTAAATTAGCTTTCATCCAGCAAGCAAAATTTAATGCTCCGGAATCCGCTCCGGTGTGCGGTGCAGCGGTTTTTTTACAATGGAAATTGTGACGTAAAACCGCACACCGGAGCGGATTCCGGAGCAGTGTGTGTGTTATCCGCGTAAAAGAAAAATTAGAGCGAAAAATTATAACATCGAGCAAAATGTTATTAATAACATGGTAGTTGTTTTCTTGCGTTTTATCATAATAAAACAACACATAATCAAATTACCTTATTTCTCCAATATAAGTGACTGAAGGAGCCTCCATAATGCCTGTGCCTATACCCAACAGAGCATTTGCCAAGAACAGCGACGGTACGTTCCAGGCATAGAACATCATCAGCCACGCTATGAGATGAGGGATGTTCACGATGAATAAGGCCTTCTTCCGACCGAAGAAATCCAGCAGTGGCCCCGAGAATACGCTTCCTAAGGGCTGACAAAGAAACGCCATGCTGCCTGAAATTATAAAACATGGTTGTTAAATATTACCTTACATATAGCAATGGTCCCCTTATTAATAGTTAAAAAGTTTGAAAAATGTAAAAATTAAATGACCGTGGTATTAATTTCTCATTGTAATTTTTTATGATTCAAAGTTAATATGTATATCAAAAATAAGAGACTCTGGAGACCCTTCCCCCCGCTAAATATCTATAAATACTTTTATATAAATAGGATAGGTATGTATGGTAAGGTTGTATAATGTGGCTGGAACAGCGGCAGCGGCAGGTCAAGCGTGGCCCTCACAGCTCATCCGCGCTGACCGCGGCGCTAAGGTTTCAGCTGCCGGAAGGTAAGCGATACCCCTCGCTGAATTAGATTACAAAACACTGCCAACTTTGAGTTCCTTGACTTAGTATAGCCTATTAAATTTAACGTTATGTAGGTCGGTAAACCAGACAATTGACAAGATATTAGTTTTTCCAATTTTAATTTTATCATAGTCTATTAAAATTATTAAGTAAAAACTCCTTGAGATAATTATTTTCTCCGTTAGTGTTCTAAAAGATGTATTGAGAACCTTAGCTTTAGGTCGAGTCCATCAAGGTGATAAAACATTTCCATAAGTTGTTATGTAACAACCGTTAATTAAATAATATACATATAGATCTCGAGAAATATTTAAATATTTAAAAAAACGGTGTTTTATTATTGCCTATTTTACATAAAATATACATTAACAAATGTTCTGAATTCAGACATAGTGTTCGGCTTTGACTTTTCGGCTCTACCTGGCTAATATTAAAACAAAGTAGGTCTAACTAGGCAACACGCAATTTCTTGTCAGATTTTGTATTTTTTTTGTGTCAATTTAAAACTCTTAGCAGTCGGTAAGTCATCAGTAATTGAAAAAAATATAATTTACATAATGTATTTATTATAATAAACCTAAAATTATTGACATTAAACTTTCTATAGGAATCAAATTATTTCGTCTGAATAACCATTCAGCTATTGTATATCACGAATTCTATTCCGAAAACAACATTGTAAAGTAAGTACTATTATAGATAAAGCCATGCATCTAAATGTAAAAATGACTGACCAAACCAGGACGCCTGCTCCTGTGTGATGGAGAGTCCCTCCTTGGCATCCAGCACCTCTGGTAGAACCATAGTGACGAAGCTGATAGACATCCCCAGCCCCACTAGCAAGAAGTCCAGCGAAAGACATGCCAGCACCTGGAAAAGAGACCATCGAAATTTCGATCTGTAAAGTGCTATAACATGGTGTTAATCTCGAGAGTTGACAGCCCGTAGGAATTTTAATATAATACAGGGTGCAAATTACATCGCGAACCAAATTTTTACTTTGATATCTGCTCATGAAACTGAACAACTTTTTCTAAGGAGCCAATTCAATCGGAGAAAAAAAATGGACTATTCATACAAATCCATAAGCTGACAAGCCTATGGAAAGTCCAAAACTTTTTTTTCACAGATTGAATTGATTCCTTTAAAAAAGTTGTTCAGTGTCATGACTAGAAGCCGCAGTTAAAATTTGGTCCGCGATTTCAATTTCACCTCGTATAAATTAACTTTCTTATTTACTTAGACTATGACTAGACTATCACGATATAGATGAGTTAAAAATGTGGGGCCAATATCTTACAAAACATGTATTTTTTTAAACAGATCATAGACATAGAGGAAGCCATTTTGTTTTTTGTATGGAGCGATATTTTTCACAACCTACTATGTGATGGGGTACAGTAGTACATCACAACATCTGATACCTAACTGAAATGAGAGAGCGTGTTAAGAAATTTAATTTTTAATAAGTACCACATCATGAAAGTTTTATTATTACATTGCGAGTATAATTACTAGATAAAAACACTTGGTTCTTAGTCTTAGAACAATTTACATCCGTCAGGCATACTATTTAAAATATTGTAATCCGATTCAGAAACGGCAGAACACAATTATAATACACATACGATAATTATTAAATGCAAGTTTTATCTATACATTTTAATAAGTTAGAACTACGATATTTAATAACTTAGACTAAATTCAAATAAAATTTATTTACATTTCCTGAGACTAGTTCAGAAAAAAATATGTGCGGCGACTAAAGTTGGTTCTTATGGGAATATTCCATGAACAACAAACATACAAAAATGCGGAAACACAACCTTCTAACTAATGGGATAACATCACACCACATCAAAAGCATTTAAAACAAAAAAAATTACTGCTCTACCAACTTTAACTATAAAAATAAACAGAAACAAAGGTACTTATTCAACCGGTTTTTTGTCGCTTTTGAGTTTTAGAGAAAGCGTAGGCGATCGATTGATATAAAACTTCCTTGACAGTATCCTGGGCATCCAGAACTGATTCGTAGTCTCACATAATATCACAGAGAAACCTCTGTGATTATATTCAAATGTAATTTTTTTTTTATAAATATACCTATAAGATATGAACTGGATGCAACGATTTGTGCAGTAGCCATTGATCGATGTTCCTAAAAATCTAACACAACTACTTACCGACACCAAAAACGCTTTAAATGTTAGGACTAGTCCAGCCTTGATAAAATTTGATTCTGATAGAGGTTGTTCGCATTCTGTTTTAACCGTAATAAGTAATGTATGAGACATTCATCAGTTCATCGCATCGCATACCGATCAATCGGAAACATCAGTGGCCGCAGCCGCCGAAACCTGATATAATCGAAGCTAAGGTCGTTTTCATAGAATAGTCCACGACAAACGACGACGCCTGTCTTGTCAATCGCTTGCTTCATATCATAACTCTAATACCAAGGGCTCAGTGACCTTAATTAAGTACCTATTAAGGTGACACGGAATGTCTTTATTTAGTACAAAATGATGTGAGCGCGTTGTTTATGTTAATTTCTTTGGATTCTCAAATAGGCAACTCTTTAACAAGCTTTTAATTCATGATAAGCGAGAACTTTAAACTGAGAAGCAGCAGTTTTATCGTCCTTAATTCCACTTTTGTAAGTTTCCCGTGAAATATTCTTAAAAAACTTAAATCTTTAGTAGAGGTCAAGGTCATGTAAAGCTAAAGGATACATATTCTACTTGGTGTAGTACATTTTTCCTAATATAGGTATTTCTTTCCTAATTTAGGTTTTAATAAATTAAGAGTCGGCAGCCATAAGTCTCTATGAAAATGAATTGGAACAAATTGTAAGATCATTGACATCAGATTCTAGGTAGGTTAATAATAGTCATTCCTAAGAAATAATACTATAGCTATACATCTATAAACCGGTAGATAGTTTACCTGTAGAGTTATTTTATATTATCATTGATAACTGATAATTTATCAACATTAAAAAATATAAGTAAGTAAGCAGGATAAAATTTGTTCATAACGTTACTGAACTTCTATTTCTGTCTACGCCGAAATTACTGTTTTTTTTTTCGGTTTATTTCATAAGCTCATAAAGAATACATTGCGTTTTCATGTATAAAATTTAATTGAATAAAGTAGGTAAAAAGACTGGAAGTGTTTGAGACGTGGCCGAGGAGGGTAAAGACGATCAGTTAAGCGAGGCGGAAGATGCTTGTTAACGTGCAAGCGAAACAATACTCGCTGTACGGTTCACAGCAATGAGAATAAAAGAGGTACTCGTACTTTGTTGGGGCACTGTGAGAGAGGATACAATAGCTTTCTGAAACCCTCGTAGAACAAGTGATAGTGAAAGGAGAAAAACTGTCTGGTGAAACAATTGAGCATTCAAAAGTAAAACCTTACCTGAGAAAGGATGACTCTTCCTCGACCGACTGAACTCTTCTTTTCTTTACTTGTCATTTTTACTTTAGTTTTTTAAAATTCCAAAAACCGTTTGTTTCCGCTTCACTCGAGATTGCAAACTAGCGCATCTAGTGCAGTGCAATGTATTAAAATGCTCGTAATCTACACTGGCAGGACAATATTTGTTTTGCTTGCGATTTCGTTACTGGACTTATTGTTTACCCGAGCATCGTAACAAATGATAAAACAAGTAAAGCTTCCATTAAAACATTTCTTTAAACGATAATGATAAAGGATAATTAACTAATTGATTAATGAGAGCTCGTTGGATGCTAGTGAAATTATAAGGAATCTTTGTGGTCCAAAGCAATATTTTTTAAATGGCTTGAAAGAAAACACTCTTATTTCATGTTGACAAAATATTTTAACCATAAAATTAATGTGCCTTATACAATTTACATAAAATAGCACCGGAACAGTTAAGTTTAAAAACAATATTACGACACTATGAAAATTTAATTTGAAGTTACCTACTTTGAATGTTTATTAAAACACTTTTCAAAAGCAAAACATAAATCTTCCAAAGCTATGAACCAATTTTATTGGTATTAAGAAATTTGAATAAATGTATGAATGACATTATAACTGAACTGATGTTTTTGACGTCAGTTAAAAAATTAACGTGTAGTTTAGACCGAGTATGATATGCTGAAACATAATTTTTAGTTAATAAAACCTACACGGTCTTGCAGGTTTTTAGCTACCTATTTTGTATTGTATTGTTAAGCATTAATATGCTTTATTGCACACAAGGAATTTACATAACATATAAAATATTGGATTACGTGTACAAAGGCAGTCTTATCGCTAGAAGCGATCTCTTCCAGACAACTATTTTATTCCTTTAGTACCTTTTAGACAAATAAATTATTGTAATGACTTAATGTTCTATAAACATTAACAAACATTTTGAAATATAATAAAGATACCTTACGTACAAATTGTCAACATTACCTACTTCTATAAGTATAATTAGTTAATTTTTATTGAAATGGTGCTTGTTTTTCTTGATATATGTGAGCATATTTACTTTCCCCTTTTACTTTTACCCCTATTACTTGTAGAAGCCCCGTTAATGGGCGCTGGGCCTGTTCTATTAAACATCATAATATGTAGGTACTGTTTATTTCAAAACCGAGATTTAAATTCAAAATATTTTTAAGCAGTTCAGATAAAAAAAAAGTGGTGACGCTAGGATGGATGAAGTCCTCTTTTTCCATAGATATATGAAATGAATACTTTTTTTAGTCTGAGTCTATTTTAGACTTTCTAAATTGTCAAATGTCAAAGTAGTATTATACAGGATGTTCTAAAACTAATGCGACAAATTTTGGCTGGTGATAGCTTTGATCAAGACCTATCAAAATAACGAAACATATGTTTAGCAAAAGTTTATGGTTTTCGGGTTATACCAGATTTAAAAAAAAAATTAAAATCACCACCTTACGGTGGTCTTTTGAGCTTTTGTTATTAGAAAAACCACTTAATTTGTAATTTTTTTGCACTCAAATATTTTCGATTAGTGTCTGTACGCGAATCTATTATTTATTCTATAAAAAATTAAAGATGCCATCAGAAATACATCATCAATTCAAGAAAAATCTTTGAAAATATCCGATAATAAAACTTTAAACATCGGCGACGTAAAAAAATGTACTGAATAATTTTGTCTAATATGTTATAAAAAATTCTTGTTTCATGCCCATTTTAAATGTATAATACTTGGACATTTTCCTTGCAAACATTGAGTTAAATGCTATTTTTAACTTCAAGGTGCTGATTTTTAAAAATCTTATAATCTTATATTAATTATCGGATATGTATAAAGAATTTTCTTTAATGTATGATGTATTTCTGATGGCGTCTTTAATTTTTTTGCAGAATAAATAGTAGATTCGGGTAGAGACACTAATTAACAATATTTTAGTTCAAAAGAAAATACAAATTAAGTGGTTTATTATAACAAAAACTCAAAAGACCGCCGCAAGGTAGTAATTTTCCATTTTTTTTAAAACTGGTATAACTCGAAAACCATAAACTTTTGCTGAACATATGTTTAGTTATTTTGATAGGTCTTGATCAAAGCTATAACCGGCCAAAATTTGTCGCATTAGTTTTGGGACACCTGTATACAGGCATAAATACTCTTTTCACCTCTACAGCATGAAAAGGGTGCCTGTGGTCCCTAAAAACTCAAAGCAAAAACGCTTTTTGCTGCGAGCGAGCGTGAGAAAAACTGATTCGAATTTCGAACACCACCTTTTGCGCGGCGCTGAAAAAATATGGGCGATAGTTCGTTCAGAAACTTATTTTGGCCTAGCGATTTAACTCATAGGTACAACATGTTGTATGTTATTAAATGAAATTTAAGTTTATAAATTGTGCTATTGCATTTTTAAAGACGTAATATTTAAAATAAATTATTTACTAGTAAACATGAATATCGCTTACTTAAAAATCACGTTTGGTTTTCATCTTAGGTTTTCATAAAAATGTCAAGCTGAACAGTTTTCAATCACGAGCATAGCGAGTAATTCTAATATAGACTACTGCGCACAGTGAGTGATTTAAAGGCACGAGACATAAAAATAACTTGCTCTCGTGTGAAACATACAACTTTTCACCTCGACCAGCGAGAAAAATAAAAACGTAGTTGATTAAATTATCTTTGGAGAAAATATATTGCAGTTTTTTATTATAATGTTTTTAATTGAGAGGTTGCGTTCGGAAACTGCGCTGCTTGACATTTTTATGAAACTTAAGATGAAAACCAAACATGTCAAAAATATCATGTTTGTTTTTCATCTTAGTAAACATAGTAGTAGAGTAGTTCTTTTACTTAAAAAAAGTAAGCGATATTCATGTTTACTAGTACATATTTATTTTAAATATTACGTCTTTAAAAATTTAAAAGTTCATAAAGCACAATTTATGAACTTAATTTTCATTAAATAACATAAAACATTTTGTGCCTATGAGTTAAATCGCTAGGCCAAAATGAGTTTCTGAACGACCCATCGCCCATATTTTTTCAGCACCGCGCAAAAGGTGGTGTTCGAAATTCGAATCACTTTTTCTCACGCTCCCAGCAAAAAGCGTTTTTCCTGCGAGATTTTAGGGACCAAAGGCACCTTTTTCTTGCTGGAGAGGTGAAAATAACTATTAGTCTGAGTATACAGATGAAAAAAAGTATGTAGGTTAAATGTTACAGATTTTTCCTTAAGTCGGTTAAGTAGATCGGCAATACATGTCAGTAATAAAAATATTACCCTTCGATAGGGTCAGTCAGATAAAAAGAAAAGAATCATAGTGCAAAGTATAAGAAACTTTAAAACTAGAGGACAAGTGTTGTGTAGACATCCAAACTGAACTGTCTGTGTCTAGTCTTTGAACTTAAGTAAAAAAACGTAGTAGATTATCAAGTTTCTGCTGTGTATTATGTTATGGTCAATTGAAAGCGAGTAATTAGGACCTAACTCTTCAAACCTATCTACTCTGGTAAGAAAGTAGTTAACTAAAAGAGACTTTTACTAATAAATGTAAGAAGAGAACCGCAGAAACAAGATAGGTTTATGCTTTACTTTTGAGTAAAATCCAATTATATAGGTATCTGGTTGTATATAGCCATGCACGACTGTCGACTGTGTAGGTATAGATACATACGAACTTCGAATTCAGCTAAATTTGAATCTAATTTGAAGTCGTGCCGCGGTCTTAAACGATCTTATGGATACTCAAAGCAAGCAGCCACGCAAGTATTCATCTTTACTAAACTAGTAAGATACAAGTATGTATATAAATAAACATTGCACTTATCCTCCAAAAGATGCGAACGCTCTTTTTTACATATTTCCATGGAGATTAGATTAAGAGTTTAACGCGTTGTAGAAACAGTTTAACAAACATAATAGACCATAATCCTAGTGTCGTTTGCAAAAGTGTTGTAAAGTTATTTAGAGTTTATGTAGCTCATTACATAAATGATTCGTGAAATACAAATATTTTTCCTACCTAGATTAGATTTCATAATGGCATCTTTCAATTTACTCAAGTAAGTATGTACATCCTGTTATTATTTTACAAAAGTACGTATGGACTATCTGAGAATGTCAAACGTAAAATTTAGTTATAAATTTTAAAAGGACAAACACTTAAATATATTTATGGGTTAGCCACTGACACTTTTTTGTTTAGTTTTATTGTTTGATCGCGAAGTTATTTGGATGTGTGGTTGCGGCTGCGGTCGCGATCGCATGCGCCGCCGGCTAGATGGGACTAACCCCTGAGTAGCGCCACGCCAGCGCCTACCATACTTACTGCCTAGTTGAACTCGTAGAGCTTCGGGTCAGTGCTGACGTCACGCACGGCCATCGAGATCGGAAAATATAAATATAACGTCACAGTCAACAGCCTGTGAGCCCAACGCGACAGCTAGCAACTTGCGGACTGGGCACCTGAGGATCAATAGGTCAGTTGCCACGGTCATCAAAGCATATAGTTATTATGGTACTCCATACATTGGAGCAATTCGTCTACTAATGTAACCAATGTCTGTATATTAGGTCAACCGAAAGATTTTAAGTCGGTAAGGATACATACGATCATACCTATAAGCTAAAAGCAGTAAAATGTATGAACAAGATGCAAAGAGTTTGATCATCGTGAGCATCACCTGACTACATTATGAAGAATTAGAGAAAAAGTAACTAAAACTTTAATTAAAATAATTTAATATTATAATATAATACTGTCATACAAAACTCAATGCTATTATTATGTTATTCTGAATTATTCTTCTTTGCAAGCAAACTGCGAGTGTGGACTCAGCACAAAGATTTGGGTCACCGTCAACATATCAGTTTTACTTTGACTTTGCTGAATCGGATTGAAATTGGATTAATTAGGCATAACCACGTACCTACACGTTATCTAATAAGAAACGAGCTACTGGTAAGAGATTATTAAATATTAACTTACTTTTTTTATATTTACTTATTTTACTTTATAAGTAAGTTTAGTAAGGTGCATTTCATGTCACAGTCACAGGTAAACACCATTTTAGATGATTATTATTATTATTATATTGATTATTATTATTTATAGAATAATCATCTAAAATGGTGAGGTTAAAGGAAAAAAAATCAAATCTGATTTAACCTAAATCAGTGAGGAAGTGAACAGGTACATAGAAGGCCGGTAGGTAGTCGTCGTGCAATGTCGTCACTCGTCATGCCATTTGCTTAGAATATGTGCTGCGTTGTAGATCTACCATAGATTGCTGTCGACAAAAAGCTCATCGATGTCAATTAGGGTTTCTGATTTCTCGACCTTTTTTATTTCTCGAGGCCAATTTCTCGAGTTTTCTCGGGTCTCGAGTCTTTTAAACCGTTGAATTTTTTTGAAATTAATTTAAAAAAGCAAAAGTTCAATCTTATAAACTTTCATTGCACCTTAATTATTATTTTGTAGTACATATTTGGTACCTCTTAATAAGGGAAGGAAAGGAACAAAAAAAATACTCTTAATAAAATACCTAAAATCAAAACTTAGCAATGAGCACGCGACTTAACAATTTTTGGGGGTTAGTTGTAAATGACAACCTACCTACGACTTATTTAAGGGTGGGCGTGAATATTAAAACAATTTAATTTTAAGAAATATTTAACTTCCATAAATCAATCCCCAAACGCCATTAACACGCGTGCACTTAGGTATCTGCAACTACAAACACCAGAAATAAAAAAAGAAATATTTTTTAATTAAAATTATGTGAAAAAGTAATTAAATTAAACCTCTACTGAATTGTAGTAACTATCTGATTTTCCAGTCTTTTAATCAGTCAGTCATACATAGCATAGGTAGAGGCGCTACTATGTTATATGTACGAGCTAAACAAAAAACGTATTCTCTTGTCTGTGTATAAAAACTATACCTACTTTGATTATTGTGAAAATGATAAATATGCATCAGTAAAACAAAGATATATACTTAGTGAATTTCTAGGACGCAAATTAAGTACCTAAATTGACAGTTAAAGTTAGCACAAATAATTTTATTTGAAGTGACAAAAAGGAATAACTATTTGAAGCATGCTTTATTTTGTTATAATATAATTTACTTTACATGTTTTTGTTCCTAAAATTGAAAAACAACCTATTAATGGGGATAAGCTTAGCTAAAGGAACCCTATAACAAAGTGTGCACGAAGCGCGTGCACACTTTGTTATAGGATTATGTGAAAATAGTCACACAACGCCTTGGCGCAATTCAGATTCAGAACTCCGTTCCGGTCATTTTTTTTTCTCGTCTCGAATGAAGTCAAATCTCGAGAAAGCTCGAGCAGAAACCCTAATAATGTCAATGGATTCTGTGTGAAATGGAGAGTTTTTTTACTATACTCTAAAAACAGTCCTATAACCACAACAAGATTGTTTTATGTAAAACAGTCAGTAAAATCATAAGAAGTAAAAGTAATTTAAAAGAAGTTATTATCAACTCTGGAAAAATATGCGTAGTTTATTTCAAAAAAAATATATTTATAGGTATCAATTTTTTATGGCTCGTCATAGAATAGAAGCCATATTTAGCCTCTAGGAAATCAAAAAGTTCATTGTGAATTTTTAAAACTATATTTTTCTTCTGTAGAAGTGTATAATAATAAAATAAAGTGAGCAAGAAAACAAATATATATATATATATATATATATATATATATATATATATATATATATATATATATATATATATATATATATCATTTATTGTTATTTCAGATCTGAGGTTCTATCGCAGTGTAAAATGTTATTTGGGAGTCATGAGACAACTATTATTTCAGACATAGTTTCAGCTAAAATAAAGAAAATGAACCTTGAACTATTATGTTAGCCATCTATAAAATAGAGGTGGAACTTTTACGTTATTTGTGTCTTTATATCTACGGTAGTCGATCACAGTTGAAGCTGTTGCGCTGCTAGGCTGAGTGAGACTTGCTCGGTGTCCGTGTAGAAAACTGGCAGTGTTTCAGCTACTCACCGATAGATGGCAACAACGTTAAATAAACTGAAACTACATAAAACATAGGTACAGACATGAAGTCACCGGTTTTTTGTGTTGCGTATCTTGGGCTATGCAACCGCGACCGGATCATAACTGCAGGGTGGTTAGATTATAGGGGCGATGTTGTACTAATGTATGCATTATACTGTGATGCAGTTTAACAGTGTGTGACGTCATTAAATGTCAAATACTGGGACATCTAAAACGACGATATATCTGTATGTGCTTATTATTAATCATAGATTCCTGCGGGAAGACTAGATGATCATAATAAGAAGCCAATTTCATATATCAAGGACTTTTTACCTACATTAAAATATATTAATACCCTACGAAATTATTGTTCAAACAAAAGACATCAACGGGTCCTACATTTTTATTGGAATGTTAATTCTTTACGACAAAACAAAAGAAAGCTACAAATCTCACCTGTAATGTACATATAAAATAAGTAAGAATTGTTTTTTACGTTTCTATACGTATATTTCAGTTAATTTTTATGAAATTACGATGCAAACTCATTGCTAGTTTCCGCTAGAAAGAATCTGAGTATAGAGAAAATCTGTCTCTTTGCTGCTATACAAAATGCGCTTATACTTTATGGAAAGCTCCATAAAAACTTATAAACAATCAACGAAAAGTGTTCACCCAGAAATATGGAATTTCACAAAGAAACGATACACAGGAAAAAAAAAGAGCTTTGCCAACTTTTCCCAAGGAACACATACTAATCTATAAAAGTTTATATTATTACTAACATACAAAGTAGACCTGTGCGCCGGGTATATTTTTGATGGCGGCGTCTGAGGTCAAAACCTGCGGCGGCGGCGGCGGCGCTTGCAATAAAACTGTGTTTGAACTACACAGCCATAGAAGAAAGAAGGGAGGGGAAGTGGAAAGTAGGTGGATCTCGCATGTCATAATCTTTCTCCCCCCCTCTGCCAGCGTCTTCCCCCCGCACCCTGCGCCTCATCCCCCCGGCACCCTGTGCCTCACCGCCCCGGCACCCTGCGCCTCACCCCCCTCATCCCGTTCCCCGAGCATCACCCTCCCCCACGCTTCACACGCTCCGCGCTCCACGCGCCTCAACCCCGCACCCCGCACCTCACTCCCCCGCACTTCACTCCCCCCGCACCCTTTCACTGCATGTCGAATCTCACCCTCCCACACTCCACACTTCACCCGCTCCCGAGCCCCACGTCCCAGACTATTTCCGAGCATTCGAGAGAGCGGCAATCAAACAAGGTAATTTGCTGCGCAGCTGCGATGCAGTTCTGTTGCAGTCGGTTCAACTGTTCGGTTCGATATTTCAATTTCTAAACTGACTCAAAATTTATCGTTATTTTCTTTTTTCTTTTTAATTATAAATAATTATTATTGTAATTTAATGAATTTGCATGCTTGCCTCGAGCAGAATACTGTACTGGACGTAAATTTAAGACCTATGTATTGACATGTATTCTTGCAAATAAATGATTTCTATTCTATTCTATTCTATCAGGACTGCTTCAGAACCGCGCTGCTAGCGTATAGTCAGTTTGCAGTTGTTACGACAGTACGCCAGCTGCACACAATCTGTGCAGTCGGATGGCAGTTTCGATGCGGTTGGCCCAGCTGCAATTTAACTGCACGCAAACTGCACCCTAACTGCCACTTTGCAGCTGGCGTGCAGTCGGGATGCAATCCGTCTGTCTAGAGCCTTAACTTAATCGCGGCCCGCTGTTTGTGATTGGCTGAACGTACGGCGCGGCGCGGGGAAAAATAGCGCGGCGGCGCGCCGTTTGAATTTAGGCAGCGGGCGGCGCGCTCAAACTCGCGGCGGCGCACGGCGGCGGCGCCGCCGGCGCGGCGAAGCACAGGTCTAATACAAAGTTTTTCTTTTTCTTTTTGTAAGGCTTTCTTGAGGATTTAAAGAGATGAAGGCCCCGTTAAGTTTATGGGACTGGTACAATAATTTACATCATATCTTTGTTTATATTAGAAACACTAAATAAATAAAATACACCCTGGGCGAGATCCCGGATGGCTCGAGTGTTCGGATATTTTTTGCATTGGGACAAGTAAGACGTAAAAAATGCTAAATTGCACACCAACATCAAACTTTTCAAACTTATACAGAGTGTAACAGAAATGTGTGATAATACTTCAAGGTCGGCTTTTACGCATCAAACTGAACAACTTTTGTTCTACAACTTTGTTCAAATCGCAAAATTTTTTTTGGACTTTTCATACAAATCGATCAGCTGGCGAACCAAGTTTGTATGAAAAGTCCGAAAATTTCTTTGCGAATTCAACAAAGTTGTAGAACAAAAGTTGTTCAGTTTGATGGGTAAAAGCCAACCTTGAAGTATTATCACACCTTTCTGTTACACCTGTATATAGGCTAGTCAAAATACAAACGGTGCAAAGTCGGCCTAATCGTAAACCTTTAGTAAGTGATATAATGTGAAAGTAAAAATAATTGTCTGATTTTTGAGTGACAAGTTATATGGTTCAAGTAAAATAAAATTGTAAGCCTTATTTTGAGTTTTGCGTGGGCTTCTTCCTTTACTTATAATATTGTTTTTTCAGTTTGTTTTCTGTTAAACTGTTTAATTATAGAATTGCTCGCTGCAAGTCAAACAAATAAAATGTGTCGAGAGTTGTAAATGTGACTGTATCAATGACCTCATGTGTTACTCGCGTTAGCGGTCTTAATAAAATACAGATTCTAGGCAGTAGGCATGACCATAATCTAGGTCAAGACAGTTAATAGATTTCCTCTGTGAACAAAGGACTGTAATGTTGGCTGCAAGTCGAGGTAAGTTTTCATAGCGACACAACAATAATATGCAAATACAGGGGTGTAAAGCTGATGGCTGGAGTACCCTACCCACAAGGTCATTCACGTACACGGGCCTCCTTAGGACATGAATGAAACAACATGACTGTTTTCCTCTAAGTATTCAGAGACCTTTTGCGATTCCAATATTTTGGGAAAACAATTTTGCAACATCGGTCGATACGATCACAACTTTCTAAATGTTTCTATCGTAAATCAAACGCCACAACTGTTCTCTTTCATTGCTCTTGCTTATCGTTGCCGTGTAAACATATTATTGCATTCTTATATGGTGAAACAAGGGTGAAACCAAGATGATCTGTAACTGACTTTTTGTTTAGAAATGCGAGGATATTGTTCCTAGGTATTGCTTGTAAATATAAAAGCGGCTGTGGGTGGCGGCCGTGGGTACTACAGTCGGCGTAACGCGGTCACAGTCACACACACGGCGGCCGTTGGCGGCGGCGGCGCGCGCGCATTCACGTGCGGTGGGCACGTGCCTGCCCAATTCTCGCGTGTAACCCCCGCAGCAGCACTAGTGATGCGCCGAGCCGGATATTTTTGGTAAACTCGAGACAGAGGATTCGGGTATACAGGGTCCGATATACTCAGAATCAAGTATAGAATATAGGAAAAATGAAAAAAAAAACGATCTACAATTGGTTTTTCTGTTTTCCATAATGAATCAGAAACTGAAAAAAATTGTAGGTCGGAGTTTTTCTATATTTTTCCTATATTCTATACTTAATTCTGAGTAACCCCTTAAAATTTCAAACGCACTTTTTTAACACCATGTATACTCTAGCTAGTATAAGTACGTTTACGTGAGTAATAAAATGAGTAACTACTTCATTGGTTACATTTTTTACCCAAGGCAATCATTTAATACTGGAATGCAGCACACTTTGACTTGTCAAAATGAGAAAGAATAAAAAATATTACTTTATTTATTTATTCTTCCTTTTCAACCAAAGCAATCATATTGATTACTGGGATGCAGCACACTTCGACTTGACAAAATGAGAAAAACTCATTGCTTTCAACGACAGTAGTAAGTGAACAGAAGAATAACAGGATAATAATTTCACAACGATCTTCATGGCCATTTTGCGATTATTTATTCGACTTTGTATTAGAATTTTAGAAGAATTTGTAATCTATATTCGAGTACTCAGTATCTTTATCCAAAATTCTGTTTTCTGAATACTCGAATGCGTGAGTACCTATGAGGTATTTGAAGAAGATAAAATAGAAACACCAACTAATTTAAAATGAGTATATATTGAATATTAAAACAAATTACATATTGAAACATGTCCACACGGTACGTATAAGAATATTCAAACTGAGTCAGGGTTCATAGGGTCAGGCCACTTGTATCCTGGACTCGATCGTTTCCTTCTTAACAGTTCGGCCCAGGGAATGCAATCTCGCGAGATTTTGGCGAAGCCGAGACTGGAAGTATCAATCTCGCGAGATCTCGCCGTTTACGAGATCTCGCGAGATTGGTGAATTTTTAGGATTCCGTATCTCAAAAGGCAAGAAAGGAAAACTTATAGGATTACTTGTGTGTCTGTCTGTCTGTCACAGTTAATTTGCTCAGAATCTACTGACCTGATTAAGATTCCAAGTAAATATTGGAACTCAGATTTCTACACTGTGACCCAAACAAGGACATATAACTTAAATAAATGAATTTTAAGTGTGGGTGGCACATTTGGGGGCAAAACATTTTTTTAAAAAGTTTTGCAAACTGTACCGTGTGCCATTTCAGATGAAAGGAGTTATTGTAAGGATCTGAAGTATATATTTTTCAATTTTAAAATAATTTGTTTAAAAATTATTCACGAAAATATTATTTCAGCTTCTACATTGCTAGGGACTACAGACAGGGCGCAATTTGTCTACAAACTGTAAAATTTCTCCCTTGGAATTGGCGTCGTAGAGATTCGTTTTATTTTTAATCAATGACTCTCACAAAGAAAACGTGATTTCTCGTTTTTGCGGCTCTTTAACACAGTCGGATTAATCTACTTTATCTCGCGAGATCTCGTCCGATTTTTGGTCGAGATTAATCTCGGTAAATATGGCCGAGATCTGGCGAAATCGAGATTGCATTCCCTAGTTCGGCCATCCTGCGCACTCCTTATACTCGAGTCAGCTTTAACTCGGTTCGGTACATCGCTAATGCCTAAGGCGACGATACACATACTACATATACCAAAGAGACATGTACTTAGAACAATATTGAGATGACACTATTTAAAATATATCACAACAGACACTTGTTAATGATTTTCATTAATAGTATAATTTCATGAAAATTAACAAGTTCGCAACAATGCTACAAGTTTGTTGTTACTAAGCTAATGTATACTCGTATCTAACACGTGATCGTATTTATAACTTATCATAATTTCTGGAACAAAAGATGCGTCACTGTGCGTCTGGTAAACAAGTGTCGGTCGATTTGTTCAGTGGGATGATAACAGGGCGTTTTATTTTATTATACATATACAGGGTTACAGGAAAAGTCGTAGTGAATATTAAAGGACGTTATTATTCAGGTCATTTCTGATGGATTTGATTCTATGATATGGTGTCCGAAACTTAACCGTTATAGAGATATTGAACTTGAAAGATTTTTTAAAAATCTTTAATTTTTTTCCTTTTTTATCGATTTTTTTGGGATTAATGCTTCTAGGGTCCATTTTTTTGATGTAACTAGTAAGAAGGCATGTCAATTAATAAAAATGATTAACCAAAACTGTACCTACTACGGACAGCTTAAAAAGACTGTTTGACAACGGTTAGAATTAAATAATTTTCATTAAGTATTTTTAAATTTGAAGACTGACAGACTGTTATGACTATTTTATTGTTGGGTATTATTATAATTCTATAGGTATAAATTTAAAGGTTTTATCCTTAACAACTATCTTTTTCCTTTAAAAAGGTTTTCATATTCATCGCTCCATCATCGCTCATACCTAGATCGTTGATGTGAAAGTAGAGGATCACTTTTTGAATTGGCACTGGTCTATACGGATCCCCTAAACCCCCCTAATCCCCTAATCCCCCCTAATCCCTAAATCAAATAAATAAAACTAAAACATGATAGCTGGCGCTTTTTTTATTTAATAGTCGACATTAAGTAGGTATGTACAAGTACATGCTGTAATTAAGTTTACACTTACTTCTACTTACGTTATACATACTTAATAATAGTATGCCTGTTTCGATAGGTACCTATTCCAAAGGCATCACGTGCCTATCGGTCTGATAATCCTTATCTTTAATATTTATGGGTATTGATAAAACATTTTGGTTACTGAATTTTTTTAATGATTTATTGTTAATAATGAATAAGTAAAAATGTAGAAAGAAATAGTGACGAGGTATTGCCGTTATATGTGTATCCAATAAACGTCTTTTTCTACACCTTATAAATTAAGATCTAGGGGAAAACTGGGCAATACAATAACAGAGGTGAGACAGGGCACCCGGCCAAGTATGGTGGTTTAATTAAATGTCACGTTTTTAGGCAATATTAAATGCAGCGTCATCACACCCAATAATAAATAACCTAAGGGTCGGGGTTACAAAATACACACGAGTTGAACAAAATACAGAATCCTGATTTTCACAAGTTTATTTGTTTATTTACCAGCATGTACTACATGTATACTGAACATAGATATTTCATTGTTCATAAGTTAAGTAACTATATGGCCCTGTTGCCGCATTGCTATTAATCGGTCTACAAGGCTAATATTTTATTCAAAAAATAAAATAAAAAAAAAAGAACTTAATATAGTGACAAACAAAACTCGTGTATATTGCGTAACAATAAATAAGTACGCCGTTGTTTTAAAGTTTTACTCGACTTAGTAAACTAATGTTAAATTCAAATATATCGAATGGAAAATCAGATAACGCATTTATTAAAACACTAGTAATGCAACATTTGAATTATTTGGTTTTAGAACTCCCGATCGAAGAAGATACTCTGTCTTTATTTATACTGCAGAAAGTATGACAAAAATACACACAAGCTTGAATAGATTGTGCCTGTTCGACAGAAAATGGTCAAACTGTGACGCCCCCGCCGCCGTCCTAGTTGGTGCACTTTATTAAAACAAGAAAACTCACACTACTGACCGCATTTTGATTAGAAAAAAAGTCGTCATTGTAGGGGTGCCTCATCTTAATAGCAGTATGGAGCGAGATGGATAAACGTTCTTACTTTGCGCAAAATGATTAAAACTAGCAAGTGAAAGTAATTTTAAATGTACTTACTTATTTAAAGGAGTAATGCAGTACCAAAATACATATATCTATCTAAAGTTAGAAAATACGATTATAATATTTTTTGGGCTTATAAGTTATACAGAGTCCATTTTTGACAAAATCTACAATACACGTGAATTTTCAGATGATGCGAACATCTGAAAATTCAAGTGTATTGTAGATCCATCTTTGCTCCAAGGTAGCAATAGGTTTTGTTTTACAAAATAATTTATTTACTTTTTGAGGTAGCACTGGCAACCCTAGAACGTCATACCATGGTCATACCGCACGTGATACTGCACGCGCTTTGGCCGCCGCGCCACCCACGTGATTAGACCAAAGGTTGACACTCAAAATTCAACAAAATTCAAAATCATTTATTTCTTTACGTAGGTACATTAAGCACTCTTATAAACGTCATATTATTTTGCTGGAGGAATATTCCAAAACTCCACTTCTCGGTTCGTCCCTAGATCGGCATTTCACTGATGTGGTCTTCCTCCCCTTGCAATATCAAAGTGAAGAAGAATTAAAGATGCACAAATAACAATAGTTTGGAGACCTGGTCATCATTATTTCTGCCAAAACACGTCCACTAAACAAAGCATCCCTCAAGGATTTCCACAAAGACGGGTCCTACTCTGCAGGCATCTAGCTAAAGACCTTTTTTAAGTCGTCGATCCAGCGAGTGCTGCTTACGCTACGTCTTCCGGTGCGATTTACGGGTTTTACGAGTTGCGGGTTTTAGCGATTTTTGCGGCTAGAAGCGGTCGTGGCTCAGTGCGGCTTGCGTGGTCGCGCTGATCACGCAGGTTAACTGACTACCGAGATGGTCATAACCTGGATGGTTTTGAATGTTAGTGGCATTTATCTCGACTGTTTCCGCGCTTCGCAAGACACGTTATGCCGTTGGTGCCGGTTGCCATCACTAGATGGCAGTCGTTAAGCTATGTCCTTATAGGTGACTTGAAAACTTGGGGTTGGTCACTAGCTAGTGACCAACCCCAGTGTCAGTGTGGAGCTCCACAACCTCCACTAATCCGGATTTTGCCCCTGTGTGTGAAGTATGGCATTACCTTTCCGAGGTATGGAAAGAGACCTGTACCGCTCCAGTGGGGACGATATGGGTTGTTAACATATATTGCGGCTAGAACCACTTTTTTGTTACACTCTCTATACATATAAGTGATTAGCGAAACGGTCAATTGTCTATTGACAAAATGGTCATTCATTATTGAAAAGTTTGGAACAAAATAGTGAAATTTTCTTTTCTCGCACACCGATAGTTTTTACCCGCAATGCAAGAGCAAGGCGTTATACGATGGTTTCCGCTACAAAGGTCGTAACTCCAAAATGCTTACTTTTGGTAATAGCAAAAAACATTGTTAAAAATATTGTTTTACGTAACTTTTTTGTTTTTAATAATAATAGGATCATTCGAATATTTAGAATCATATTTTTATAACTCAAAAACAAAAAAGTTTTGTGAAAAAATATTTCGGTTTTGGTATTTTGCTCTTGCTAAAAGCATGCATTTTCGAGTTACGACCTTTGAAGCGGAAACAGTCGATATAACTTTGAAGCCTGTATGTGGTTTGTATTGTGTGTCTGTCTGTGGCATCGTAGCTCGCTAACGGGGGCAATGATTTGAATGCAGTTGTTTTCACTTGAACAATTGTGTATACCTATCGGTTCTGTGGTTTTACAGTTATTTAACTTTTATTATCGGGGTTGCTCAGACAAAATAAAATCGAACTAATTTATATTGCAAAAAAATCAAGTGGAAATAATTAAAATAACTGAAGTTTTACTTATAATGAAGCCAAGGGCTAAATAATTGTGGATTTAAAAAAAAACAGCGCAATAATTAAACACCTACATTTAAAATATTCTATCTATCTATCTATCAGCCGAAAGACGTCCACTGCTGGACAAAGGCCTCCCCCAAGGATTTCCACACCGACCGGTCCTATGCAGCTCGCATCCAGCGGCTTCCTGCAACCTTTACCAGGTCGTCGGTCCACCGAGTCGGAGGCCTGCCCACACTGCGCCTTCCGGTGCGCGGTCGCCATTCGAGAAATTTACTGCCCCAACGGCCATCTGTTCTACGAGCTATGTGCCCTGCCCACTGCCACTTAAGTCTAGTGATTCTGAGAGCTATGTCGGTAACTTTAGTTCTCCTACTTATCTCCTCATTTCTGATTCGATCACGTAGGGAAACACCAAGCATAGCACGCTCCATCGCCCTTTGGGTGACTTTGAGCCTTCTTATGAGGCCCATAGTAAGCGACCATGTCTCGGATCCATATGTCATCACTGGCAACACACACTGGCCAAAGACTTTAGTCTTGAGAGACTGCGGTATTTTGGACGTAAAGATATTGCGAAGCTTCCCGAACGCTGCCCAGCCAAGTTGGATTCGACGATTGATCTCTTTCTCGAAGTTGGACCTACCTAACTGGACTGTTTGTCCCAGGTATATATATTCGTCAATAACTTCGAGTGTCTCCAGTCCAGAAGCTTGAAAACGTCTTCCAGTGCAGCGGTGAACAGTTTCGGAGATATAACGTCTCCCTGTCTCACCCCACGCTGCAGCCGGATAGGTTTCGAATTCTGATCCTGGAGGTGGACCGATATGGTGGCGTTTTCATACAAACACTTCAACACTTCGGTATCGATAATTAATTTGGCACCGTTGGAGAGACTGCAACACAGCCCAGGTCTCGATCGAATCAAAGGCTTTCTCATAGTCCACAAACGCCAAGCATAGTGCCCGATTATACTCTTCGGTCTTCTGTATAATCTGCCGCAGCGTATGTATGTGGTCTATGGTACTGAAGCCTTTTCGGAAACCGGCTTGTTCGGGAGGCTGGAAGTCGTCAAACCTGCGTGCGAGACGATTCGTAATGACTCTCGAAAACAGCTTGTTTAAAGATATATTTACTTTAATTTCATACGATAAATAATCACAATTGTAAGGTTTTGAAATCTTGCATAGGCTGCTTAAATGTTATTTCCAAATAAAATTACCCTTCATCTGCATATAAATAATATTAACTGTTATAGCTACCTGTAATAATTAACCATATTAATGGATAAAAAGCGAATCATATCTCACTTCGTCGCGATTAAGAGGTCAGGCCAATGCCAAAACGATAACACGTGACTGCCGAAATACACGTGTGTGTCAAAGCATCACATGAGCACACAGGAAATCCTCCAATGTACACACTTGATTACTCGCTCCAATTGGGTAGTTGACTGCATCAAAAATATAATACATTATAGAATATTGTTCACTAAATAGCTCTTTTATTGAAATCTAAGAAAGTCTTGTACGCTTGAAGTTACATTATGTGTAATTTTGAAATTTAAAATTTGGTGATGTGTATGAAAACGACTACCCATACAAAATCATGACGATATGATTGTTTCAAACGAATATACTTATTCAAATATCAGAACCAAATAGTAATAATTTTTGACAACTGTCAAAAAGTTTTTCAGATGCTAGTCAACTGTCCTATTACAAACAGATTAAGTTACATACTCATTCAGGTTCAACTCCCTACTACCTACCTACTCTATACTCATAACCTTTTGAAATTATCACACCTGATAGTGAGTGATGGCTGAAGAGTGTATTTCAGTGCAGTGCACAGTTCCTTATAAAAAAATGCGCAAGTTACTCGCATTTTATATTCTTCTCGTGCAACTTCTTATCCTGACGTAAAACATATTGGTCTTTGGCTTTGTGAGAGAAATAACGCTTAAACTGATTTTCCAATTTTAGGGTTTTTTATCTGTTTTTTTACTCCTTGGGTCCTTATGAAATACCAATTTTTTTTAACCACGGCTTGTACTTATAAAACTGAACAACTTTCTTCAAGGAACGTCCTATACTCAATCCGCAATTTGTACATACCACTGGCCATTTGTCTTCGAATAAAAGAGTGACTCCCAATTTGTCACTGTCTCTCTCTACGTTTTTAATGAAACTACTGTAAATATATAAATTTTCAGCAACTTTGCTAAAATTACAACACAGTTTACAAATCGATTTATAGCGTCCATTTTTTTTACAATTTCTTCAGTAATTTTTTCAAGTAGAAGGGTTTTCCCTATTATGTACTTCCCTAATAGTATATTTTGTTTTAGCATGTAGGACTGCGTAAAACTAAGGGTAAACTGGCGATATAGGCTTTTGGGATCCTTAATTGTTTTTCGTAACAGCCTGAAATAAATCGTTTATCCATGTTGTCAACGGAATATGATAGACTACAAATTTCAATGATCACAACATTGTATCATCGATTGCTGCGCCATAGCCACGGATACGCTCTGTTTATCTAAAGCACTGCCTATGCGCCGCCCGCGCATGTGCGAGCTCACGTGTCGCTGTCGCTGCTAGTTTCAATTTGCAAAAAATATATTTATATTCAGGCGAGTTACGTGAAAGACGAGCAGAATTTATCGAAACAATAGGTGTCTATAATAGACCAATGTAATTTTAATGTAAGACTAATGTCACGACACGATAATTTGCATTTCAAAATTCATCATGCCACTATAGGGTCAACCTTACAATGAGATATACATACATACACAAAATCGTAAACCATTACCTATCTCCTGGGGCAGTGGGATAAAAAATCATAAACTTGCCAAGAGTGCTTTAGTGTGACTGTTCAAAGAAAGTGTGTTATATTAAGTTACGCTATTTAATTATTATAGAACGTCACATTTCTAGAGATGACGTGATTATTCGACGTCACGTCACCTCCCGCCCGGCGCAGGTGCATACTTAGTGACTTAGTTTAAGAAGGCCTCTCCTATTATAATAGCACGCTAGGTTAGTCCGACTATAGGTAGTGCAGCAGCGCGCCAGTACACGTGTCGATCAACTGATTTAGTTATGTATGATAATTTTATTATTTCATTCAATTAAAAAAACAATATCCGGGGACAATTCAGTCACAGCTTTCCAGCTCCAAACTAGAATTCATACATAACATAATGCTTAAATAAGTCCATAAGCAAAACGCCTAGACACAGAGAAAACTAATCTGCTTCAGCAAAGACAATGTTTGCATTGGGTAGGAATCGAATCCGCGACCCTCTGATCAGTAGTCAGGAACGCTAACCACTGAGCCTATCAATCATGATTATGAAGACGTAATTTTCGGAAAAGGCTAAATATAATACAAGATATTTGCGGTGGAATTTACGTCTATGTAGACCGAGTCAGCTGTTAGCGCACGTGGCATCTATTAAAAGCCGAATCAATGACTTTTATTTGAGACAAATGAAAATCTTGAGATTGAGATTGCAAATTGTAGGCATTCAATTTTATAGACATGAATGCATCAAGGACTAAACTAACTCTTTATGAACTTTTGAAGCAATCATAATATCAGGATGATCATCATCATCATTGGTCTATTGTGTCTACGGCAGACGATTCAAATAATATAACGTTCTAAAGTAAGTAACGTCTCGTCTCAATAAAATACATATTATTACGGTTACGTAAACATCGAACTACAGATATACCTGTGTCATCCATTACATGATCACATCACTTCAATAGGCTCTCGTCAAGAGTATATACAACGGGGTCAGGGCTGGGTGCTGGGCGGCAGCGCAGCACGATGCCTTTGTTTGTCACTGCGCCCACCACGTGACTCGTGTCGCGGTGTGACCTACTTGCCGCCTCAGTGCAACTGCACTTGTCGGTCAGCAAAGCAGTCGAAAGTCGAAGCGTCTGAAACGCCATGAGTTAGTTTTTTGATAAGGGAAATATTTAATTCGATGTAGGTATACTTTACAAAGGTCATTCTTTTGTCTGCTTAATACGAGATTACTACCACTTGGAAGACGTATATTCGCCGTTCTTCTTCTTATCGTGTGGCACATTTAACCGTTTAATCCACAAGGTATAGCCGTTTCGAGAAGTGTTTGCAGTGTGATAAACGACGAGTCCAATGAAACTCCCTCCAACACATTTTTTTTGGAAAGGTCTTAAATATAAAAACATCTTATTTTTAAGAATCTTACTTCAGCAGTGTATATGTATAAAAAAGAAAGGATTTAATAATTATTAATTTAAAAAAGTAAATTGCAAATAGAAGCTGAATCTATTATGATGAACTGAACTTTTAGAGGTCCGATTGTGAGATAAAAAATAGCCAGGAGTTAACCAAGGGTGCTGCCGGGAAACCACGGAGCGGCTAAAACTGTTAAATTACAGTTGCCGCTAACCATTTAGATCGCCAGCTTTGATAAACACCAGTAACTTTGTAGCTTAGGGATCGTCCATTAATCACGTGATGTTTTTTAGAATTTTTTCAACGCCCCCCCCCCCCCCCCAACCCATAATCACGTGTTTTTTTGGTACAAAGTATCTTTAAATTTTTCAGAATATTATCTTTAAATACAGGTATTATCTAATTTACACGTAATATCTCACAACCAGCCTAATTGGTCAGAAATGATCCGGCATGCAGAAACCGCACTCAAAAAGACAATGAAATGGCTTAACTCCAACCTTCTTACACTGAATACAGGCAAAACTAAATTTATAACTTTTACCACCAGACGGTCCGCACAGCCACCACAAGACTGTCTCGAACTTAAAGCTCATTCGTGTACTGATGAGACCCAAATATGTGACTGTCCAATTATAACAAGGACCCAAAATATTAAATACTTAGGTGTTTTACTAGATGACTGCCTCAACTGGTATGATCAACTTTAACTTGTAGCAAGTCGGATAAGGAAATTAATATTTGTTTTCAAAAAACTTAGAGCTTCGGCGGACCTCGAAATTCTCCATACCGTACCGTATTCTCCATACACTTCCCTCTGCGAGTCACTGTTAACGGACTGCATCCCAATTTGGTGGAGTGCATGCAAGACAACCTTCATTACTATCGAGCGAGCGCAGAGGGCAGTGCTCAAGGTAATGTATAGGAAACCTTATCGATATCCAACAAACCTATTGTACGAGGAGGCTAGGGTGCTCACAGTGAGGCAGCTGTTTATCTCTAGATCGGTGTTGCGTCAGCACGCCACTCTTCCGTCGAAATCCGACTCTCCACCGAGGAGAAGACGTAAACCGGCATTTGAAAATATTCACTGTAATACTAATTTTGCTAGGAGACAAATTGCATCCACTGGGTGTCGAATTTACAATAAGCTAAATAATGTTTTGGTAATTGACAAGCTTAATAAAGGACACTGACCATCTACGTATGGAAGTTGGACCAAGTGCTGCCCAAAATGAACACATAGTGTATTTTGTACCTCAGGTCAACACTATTCTGTAAACTGAAGCGCTTCAAAATCTGTCCGAGGAGGTAAGAGAAAAAAGGTTTTTTTGTGAAATCTTTTTTTGCAAAAAATGAACCTAATAATTATTTTCAGTCTAACTAGTAGTGTATTAATGGTACTTATGTAATAATAATATCATTTTTCTATCAGTAAGATTACATAGTTATACATTATTAGTAATACCCTTACGGCGGCGGCGGCGCCTTTTGTGGCTCGATTGTGATTATCGCGAGCATGTGTCTAAAGCATGCCTAATACCATTCCTCAAGAGCCTCAAAGCCTGGGTTACTGTGTGTCCGTCCGCCGATTGGCCAGAGGACCCTTTGATCCAGCGTCAATGGGATGATCAACTCTGTGGATCCCAACCTGCTGAGCTATTGGAGGCGGCATCAGGAGCGGATGCCACTTGACTCAAAGCTGCATCTTTCCCAGAGTCGGTAGCTTGGCTGCGTGCTCTTCCGTCCCCCAATTGGGAATTGCCCTCGATGACGGATCCTTGAGGTTGGCCGCTGCTCTTAGTCTAGGGTGTAACCACTGCAAGCCCTATTACTGCAGGTGCAGGGTGCGCGTGGATGCTGATAATTATCACGGGTTGAGCTGCAAGAAGTCAGCGGAGCTTCGACCACAACACCATATTATGTTCAATGAGCTCATCCGCCGTGCTCTTGTTCCGAGTATCCTGGAGCCACTCGGCTTGAGTCACTTGGTTGGCAAGCGGTCTGATGGGCTGACTTTGATCCCTTGGGGGTAAGGGCGTTATTTGGTGTGGGATGCGGTGTGTGTAAGCACATTTGCACCCTCCCATTTTGCCTGTACCACCCACACAAAGGATTCAGCTGCCGATTGGCCGTTAAACATGCCAAGTCTTCGCCCCTCAAGGATACATATACTTACGTCCCCTTCGCGGTTGAGGCGAGTGACGCATGGTGTGCGGAAGCTAGGAAGTTTGTGGGGGAACTGAGTCGGTGCCTGATCAATAATAGTGGAGACCCCCACGCCAGATCGTAGCTGAAGCAGCGAATCTCGCTAGCGATACAGTGAGGCAACGCTGCCAGGGTTATGGGCACATTTGCATCAGGGGCGATTTTTGAATAAGGATTAGGCTTTTATGGTGCCTAAGTTGTAGTTTAAGATTTATAAACTTACAGTTTAACGAATCTTGATTTTTAATTATATTATTTTATGAATAAAAAACTAGGTAATTCTCATCAATATAATTATTGATTGATAATTAATGATATTATTATTACATAAGTATAAATAATACACTACTAGTTACACTGAAAACAATAATTAAGTTCGCAAACAAATAATTCACAACAAAAAACTTTTTTTCTCTCGACTCCTCGGACAGATTTTGAAGCGCTTTAGTTTACAGATTAGTATTGGCCTGAGGAACAAAATGCACTATGTGTTCATTCTGGGCAGCACTTGGTCCAGAGATCAATGTAATTACTGATTGATAGTTAATGATATTATTATTACATAAGTATAAATAATACACTACTAGTTACGCTGAAAACAATAATTAAGTTCATTTTTCGCAAACAAATAATTCACAACAAAAAACTTTTTTTCTCTCGACTCCTCGGACAGATTTTGAAGCGCTTTAGTTTACAGATTAGTATTGGCCTGAGGAACAAAATGCACTATGTGTTCATTCTGGGCAGCACTTGGTCCAGAGATCAATGTAATTACTGATTGATAGTTAATGATATTATTATTACATATGTATACATAATACACTACTAGTTACACTGAAAAAAAATATTAAGTTCCTTTTTCGCAAACAAATAATTCACAACAAAAAAACGTTTTTTTTCTTGACTCACAGACGGACAGATTTTGATGCGCTTCGGTTTACAGATTAGTGTTGGCCTGAGGAACAAAATTCACTATGTGTTCATTCTGGGCAGCACTTGGTCCAGACCTGGTCAATGTCCTTTGAAAGTAAAGCCAAAATTAAGTCCTGGTTGCATTCTCTTGATTACACATTAGTACCGAGGAAATCCTATTGTAAAATCTCACACTCACACTCACACAAATACACACACACACACACACACACACACACACACACACACACACACACACAACAAGTGTAATTTTATTTTGTAAGATAAATACTTGTAATTTCTAACTTTGTAGTAGAACAATGGGGCACTTGCTAAAACAGTAAATGTCTAGCACGGAACCACTGACCTTGGCCCGTTTAGCAAGCCACCACTATAAAGTTGTTAATCTTAAATAAGAACTGTCATGTTTTGTAAGAGGCTTAAAAATAAAATTATTATATTATTATTATAAGCATTAAAAAAAAATTTAAATAATGTAAAAGCACATCTTATTCTAAAATCACTTTTAATATTACCGAAAATAGTAAGTTGATGCTTTAAAGCTATTCATAAAATTTAAGAACTCATACCTATGTAACTGTAGCGTAGCCTGCCACGTGACAAAGGGTATCGATACAAAGCAATAACAATGTCGCTTTCATTATCATGGTCATACATTTATGTAGCTCAACGCGATCGTCGAAGGTCAAAATGCAACAAAACACTGCAAACTGCAAGGACTGCTTATATTGAAATAAATATAAAGCACCTGAGTGTAAAAAAAATCACGACATACACTATGTTTTTTTAATATATTTTTTTTAAATTATATTGGACTATCAAGTTTGAATTTGATAATATTATTGTCTATAATATAATATACGGTCAAGTGCGAGTCGGACTCGCGCTCCGAGGGTTCCGTAAAATTCATAATCTCACATGTCTTGAACTCTGTATCAAATTCACGAGCCTTTCAATCCCTTGAAGCTAGGAAATATCAAATTTCTATGCCAACGCAATCAAGAGCCTCGGCCCTTTAAGAAGCAATGTCTTATAGTACAAGTAAAGGAAAAGTAGTCCGAAATCCATATTTTTTTTGGTACATCACAAGAAAATTGTGATGTATCTAGAAATTTATGGTCTATGGTCAGCGATTAACGATTATGATAACTTTGTACGGAACTGATACTTAATATCAATAGTCATTTGACCAGCAGTCATAATACCAACAACACGTTATGACCAATAGCTTATTTGAACTATTGGTCAAATAAGCCGTCGGTCATACGGTGTTAGTATGGTATACTGCTGGTCAAATGACTGTTGATACTATCAATTCCCAAACAAACCGAGGTATCTTGATTTTTTTTCTCAATAACAATTAACATTAAACTGTGTATGTTACTTTACTACGTATTACTTACTATACTAGATAGTTAACTCGCTGTAAAACAAAGAACATCCGAAGTTTTTAGCATATTTTCTTTGACATTCATTGAGCTCTCAAAAATATCACTTGTATTTTACAGTTTTTATATGACTATTTATTTGTTAACCGCGAACTTTAAGTTCCATTAAAAACTCATCACTTCATTTTGCAGTTTTACCATATCGATAATCTTTTTATTTACTAATATAGGTATAGGTATACGAGTCACTTCTGCGTGACAATCGCATTTTTGTACGTCAATCAACACCTTCGCTTATCGCACTATCTCATGGCGAACCAGCCTGTCCTATAACGTGACTCTGGCGGGCAGACATGCTAGCGCGCTTTGCTTACATCTATTTGTCGTGACCGTTCCCTCTAAGAAGACCTTTGGTAATACCCCCGTAAGCCCCCTCACGCCTCCATTTTCCACCTAGTGGGCGAGGTGCGGAAGGTCTTTCTAATATTGACAGCAACAATATTGCAGAGCGTTCACCTTATTCAAGGCACGTTATTATCGTAACGTGGTATCAAACGTGATCCACCACGTGTGGTAATTGCTGCATTATTTAGATAGAGAATGACAGTGAAGTGAATCGACACTCCATATGTCGCGATCTGCGATCAACAACTTTGTCGATAGTCGATAATAAAATGACATCAGGTGATCTATATTTTCACTTTCGTGAATTTCGTGGTTCAGCATCCGCTTTAAGCAATAACTAGTTACTTACTTTTCATTTGTAGTGAAGTAAGGGTTGTTACCGTTAACCGTAGCTATTTTTTCATAATTATTGACGAAAGTCCGTCGTTGATTGTTATCGAGGTTTGAACTGTTGTTGTTGAGATAAAGATAATAATAATACTAATATTTCTACGCTTTAAACACACCTTTTGCAATATCTACCAGAAAAACAAATAGACAACGTGAATAATACACTGTTAGCTGGTTTTCTATAAACCTCTACTAGTATAGTAAATGCCAACAATAAAACATGAAAAACAGACAGTAATGTAATATGTATTGGACTTTGTAAACACACAATACCATTTTCTTCAGTGCATGTTTAGATGCCGCATTGCAAAGGAGCTCTCTCTCACATAGCATATAAACATTCACAGGAAAGGGTTAGTTCACCTGCACTATTAAGAATATAGGTAAGGCATATTGGTAAAATATTAGGTAAGAGAATAAGGTTATAGGTATTGCGACACTTGTGTATTTTAGGTATTCCCCTAATTAATGTCTTTTGGAATAATACTCTAAAGAATTCCGGCTGCTTAAACTGTTTTCATTTTAAAAAATAAATTGTAAATGCTTTCTCGCGAAACATTTTACCATTTTCCATACACAGGATTTTCACATAATATAATATAAATTAAAAAATATGTATTTAATATCAATTAAACATAATCGGCAATAAACATTCATAATCATTAGTAAAGTAATAAAGTTTCAGAAAATTCCCAAAGAGGGGTAGCTCGATCAGATTTTCCCGGAGTGCCCTATCGTAAAAACACACAAACACACACAGAACAAGAATTTACATAAGAACAGTGACGGACACAATTTCAATCTAAGAAATTTTTCAATTTCAGCCAAGTCGTTGACCAAAAGTTGCCTAATTTATGAGTAGAAGCCCGCCTTACAATTACGTACGTAAATATTCATTACGTGCAACAAAAATATGAAAACTTTTGGCTTTTTTAACAAGGTGACGCATTTTCTCTGATGTTAATGTAAGTAAACCATCGCTTGGGCAATTTATTGTTAAAAAGAAAATAATTTCGTTTTTGGTTTTGTTGAAGTTGAAATGAAATGGCGTGTATATCGTTCTAATATACGAATTACATGCACAGTATCATATTTTTATTTTACCTGCATCTTTGCGGCATTTAAAATTTATCAGAGAAAGTATCTCAGATTACTTACATGTTTAAGAAGTTTTATGTAAATATGACGACTTCCTCTGCATGTTCCTCGAGTATTGTAATTAACGAAGTAGCAGAATCTACAGTCCTACTTGCATAAAAAGGCGCGAGCAGAGCGAGCACGAAAATTTTTACTTTATTAAATTAATCACTTCAGATTTCCTGTAAAGGTATTTATGAGGTAGTACAATTAATCTTTCTTGTTTATACATACATTTGAGCAAGCGCGAGCAACTTCTTTTACGCATATGCATCCAGTAATATCGTTCACAAAACAGAAGAACCTACGATCCTGTTTACACAAAAAGGCGCGAGCGGAGCGAGCGCAAAAATTTAAGGTGGAGGTTCATTATTTATTAAATATTCGATTTTTTTTTATTTCGGAAGGTTTCACGTCTACGATTTTGGGGGGGGGGGGGTCATGACCCCTATGACCCCCCCTGGGACCGCGCCTGCAATAAAAAAGGCCATACTAAATTATTATTTTTGACATGATATCTGTTTGCCTATATCGGTGAGGTAAAAAGCAGCAACTTACTTTTCGGTAATTTTCAAATAATCATAAAGATTTCTATAAAATGATAATATAACACTGAGTGTTAATTGAGTTTTAAAAAATGGGCAATATGTTTTTAAATTCCTATGGCTGCGGGGCGGATAAATCAGATACGCGTGAAAAATATAGCCCTCGCAGTCACGCAGTCGTGTAACAAATATGTATATTGAAAACATTTTAAAAGGGGAAATTATAGTTTATTATATTTCTTCCATAAAATTCCCTTCACTAATCGATGAGCTGAATAGCCAATTTTGTATGGAAAGTGCATTTTTTTTTGGTCCCATTGAATTGGTTTCCTGTGAAAGTAGTTTAGAGTCATGACTAGAACCCGCAGCTAAAATTTGGTCCGTGATTTTAATTTGGGATCTAATTAAACAGGTTTCTATTTAATAGCATTATTCGCCTCTAAAAATCTATATTGTCCTCTAAATTACTAAATCAGCCACTTTCAATGGGCATCTAAAAATACTATAACAGCCACTATAAATCTTCGATATTAGCTTCTGTTAATATAACTCAGCAACCAAGTTATTATTTAGCATCAAACTTTGTAACTCATATTCAAGTTATACCATATAAAAAAACCTGCAAAATTATAATGCTTATATGCAGTTTTCTAGTAGAAGTTTGAACAATATTTTTTGAGGAACACATGCTGTATCACGTAAAATATGGCTGAGTTGTAAAATCCGTGGATGAGTTAGTAAATTAGGTGGGGATGTATGAATCAGGTGGACAAGTAATAATAATTGTTGTTCTTTGCTTGACGCTATCTTTGGAATATTTAGTAAGCGTTGTGAAGAAGACGAATAAGTTTATTAGAAGCTTTCTCATTTTCCCGTGGCTTAGTTATGAAATTAGAGGTTGGGTTCCGTGGCCAAATAAAATATTTGTGGCTCGATTTATAATTCCCCTTTTAATTTTACCCTGTAATATGTATACAGGGTGTTAAAAAAAGTGCATTTGAAATTTAAAGGGATTACTCAGAATCAAGTATAAGTAGAATACAGGAAAAATACTTTTTTTTCAGTTTCCCATACTAAATCTGAATATTGAATCAAGAATTTGTTTGGGAAATGGAAAAACAATTGAAGAGTGGATTTTTTAAATATTTTTCCTGTGGGTATTCTACTCGTATATATACTTGATTCTGAGTAACCCCTTAAAATTTCAAATGCACTTTTTTAACATCCTGTCACTGTGAAATTCTGAGAGGCCTGTATAAACAGATGACACGTGGGTCAAACAAATTATAATTGAGGTTTTCTCCTACCCGTCTGTAGCCTACTAGTCTGTACTTAGCCTCATTGTGTATAAAATATGTGAGAGAACATGTGTCGAGATAATTTTAATACGTTTGTGACGTGTTTGGAGATTGAATGTTTTATTGCTACGATAAAACAATATTTACGTACTGACTCAGTCAACGCACGTCACACAGGCTTGCATCATAATTTATTAATGAAGACTGACTCGTTGGCTAAGTGGTTAGCAATCCGGACATCTGATTCGAGAGTCGTGGATTCGATCCCCACACAGGGCAAACTTTTCTGTGATGAGCAGAATTGTTTGCTCTGAGTCTGGGTAAAAGTATATGTGTATGTATATCAGTCTCTGGTTCCCAAGATACAGGGAATCCTAGTTTGGGGCAAGATGACCGTGTGTGATTGTCCCAGATTTTATTATTATTATTAACTAGATTTGAACATATAATAATATCATAATATGTGCCTTAGAGGGGTTAGAAGAGCAATAAGAATGATTTTTCAAATGTCGACCCTTAACCAGGTAACATGTATTGTAAACGTTTGTATGGAAAATGGAATTTGCAAGCATATTACTATACTATAATAATATAATATTATGTACACATCTCAAGTTTATGGTAAAAGGAGTGATACTATTTACTGAGTACATATGCATCGTGATAAGCCTATACTTACTTTACGGTTGTTACTATTAGATTCTTTTTACTTCGGTTTGTTAAACTTGTACCTACAGATTTTTATAAACATTGTTCTAAACCATTATATACGTATAATATTCAAAAAAATACAAACTTGTGTTTGAGAAAACAGTGAATCATGAAAATTGGCCTTTAATCTTATGATTCTGAACGGTCCAATGAAAGTTTAAAGCTTCCACAGCCGATGAAAATTAGCTTCAGTCATGTTCACGCGAGTGGCGCTATTAGGATACACGTGCATCAGTTTCCAGAAGCTTAGCAAGTTTCGGGTTCCATGGACAACCAGCAAGTAGCCAGTCTCGTTGTGGTCTCACTCACACCGCCCCACGGCCCCGACACACGAGTCGAGATGACCCAGCTTACTACGTAGGTACGTACGTACGTAAGCTATCCGATCCGACTCGCGCATTCGATTTTCAAACAACCGCCTGCTAGACACCACACCCAGCCACGTAGCCAGCAAGCAAGCACTCATTCCGCCTCTCCATCCCTACCGATACGCACGCGTCGAGAACTGAGAGCAGCAGCGGAGAAACGTACATCAATCGACTACGCCCGTTCAACTTAACATAATTTTTTAAATAGTGCCTGTTTAAATCGGAGTTGTGACAATGTACCAAAAGAAGTCTAAGAAGTTGATCAAGAGAGGTTAGTATTTGTTTATTTCGTATTTTTATACTAATTAACTTTTGCGTATACGTACTTTATTGCTTAGACGATAGTATACGATGCACTTGTATATTCATGCATTTGCATTACTGCCCTACCTCACTTTAATGTGCGAATTGATGTCTAGTACCTATTTTAGCGTCCAGTGTGTTTCATGCAATAATATAATATTATTTATTTATTATAGCCGAATGTCGTAGTATGTTGTGCTTAACTTACTTACTAATATTTAGAATTTTAACTAAGAGTATGAACATAGGCGAATAAGCGACTAAACATTAACCGAAGTTAGATAATTTGATATTTACTATCCGCAAATGGGCATTTTACAGCAATTTTATTACTTATATATGAGCAATTAAGTGAAACACAAGGAAAAAAAATGTATAGTCTTCTTCTCGGGGTGCCATCTTGCAAAGAGAGGCTGCGTCCTTGTTTCAAGTCTTCTTTTATATTGTCACACCAAGTTGTACGTGGTCTTCCTCTTCCTTTTCTGCCTTTATAATCTTTCTATTGCTTTTCTTTATAAATGTCCTAAGTGCCCTGTTTTCCTTATGTTGATAGTACATGTACATACTTAATCTAGTAATGTCATTTGTAATTTTGTCCTACCACAAAATATTTTCACATTTCAAAAGCGGTTTAATTTCTTTTTTGTTAGTTTATTTTAGATCCATGCCTCCACCCCATACATCAGTAATATAGACAACGCATAGCATATAACCAGACGCTATCTCAGTTTTAAAATTATATCGGGCTATCTTTATTCTGGTTTGAATTCCCATTTTTGAATCCCGTTACTCGTAGATATTTACCTAGATTTTGTCCGCGGCTCCGCCCTATCGTTACTGATAAAACTATTCTGTCGTTCAAGCATTTCGAAAAATTTAAAATTCAAAAGATAGTATAAACAAATTGGTTGAGTAGCTATTATAGTAAACTATTGGTTTTATAATACCAATACTATTGTATTGGTCCGTCAAATTGCATTATTTTTAGGTCTCCCTGGTGTAATTCCAGAGGGAACTCGATATTTTTACAGGATAAAACATAATATTTACCAATTACATACATTTATACATATATGTACATATTTCTAAATATGTATATAGGTATGTACTTATATTTAGTTGCGAGGACACAGCGGGCTGCCGCAGCTCGCCCTCCGATCATCGGCGCGTGCGTCCGTGTACGCACAACGTGATCGCTGCGTCGCCGTCGTCGTTGTGTAAAAGTTGTACGTGCACTACGTATGAGCTTCGTTTCATTGTTTGTTTCTATCCGCCACGCGTGACGCGACTGTCGAGAAATTCATGAGAATATTGAGAATTTTTGTATTAACTGTAACTGTTACATCTTGGGTTACCTACCATCCGTTGGGACTTTTTAATTCAGCTTTTTAACTTGTTCGGCTTTTTAATTTAGCAAGATTTTAGACTTGAATGTAAAAAATACACAATTTGAATATAAAATTTTTCATTATGTAATAATAAAACACAAGTTATAAACGTAACGTATCCTCCACTGATTGGCCCTGTAAATAAGCAGATACGCTGTGCGTTTTATACCTAGGTACTTCATTTTCGGTCTGAAATGTCTGGACTTTCTTGGAAAAATCCAATTTTCATCCGATTTTCAAATTTAGAATGGTAGAGGGAAAATGCGTGTGAAGAATTGCCAATGTAATAACCGGTAGATATCAAAAATTTTAACAAGAAAATAAATATTATTTTTATTTACTTTCAAATCATACTAATACATAAGTTAACTGTTATAATGTTGCACAGAAAACACTCAGTAATGTTTTACACTAAAGAGTATTTATTTTACGGTAACCGAAAATCTTACTTGTTCATAGAAAAATAGAATTTAATTGACGGATTTGAAAATGATTAAAATGTTTTTGTAAAATTTTTGAAAAAATGCAATCGATGTAATTAATTGTAACCATTAAGGAGTTAATCACTATATCAATCACACTTACAACGAGTCAAATGCGAAAAACTCCCGTGCGATATCGACCGACATTCCTTTGATAATAATGGCCTACCTATTTATAAAAAGAAATCCCGATAAAAATTTAAAACTTACAAAGTTTTGAAATGAAAACACTATAGTTTTTGTTGTACAGAGAACTTCTTTATTTGTTCTTCTTCTTCTTTATTTTCAACTTTGTATATAAATTTGTATCACCAAGTAAGTCACACCTAATTCTTCAATAGCGAATAACTTCTGATTTTAAAAAGAATACCTATTTTGACTAAGTGGTAAATGCGGCATTACTCAATTTGTTTTACATTTATAAATAGGTACTTTTTTAGATTCGGTACGTTTGTTTTATAACTAAGTGAACCTTATTTAATCTACGTTTATTTTTTACAGCAATAACCATTCCTTATCCAATTTCCACGTTACATATTAACTTTATTTGTCTCTGGTATTGTGACTTTAGCAAGAGAAAACAATGTAGAGTGTAACGACCCGAATGTACACACTGTTTATATTATAATATATATATTTTTACCTCACATTCTTGGTATTGAAAGAGTTTTTTTTTTAACTTGTAAAGGGGTCGGGTATTGAAAAAGTTTGAAAAACACTGATTTATACCGTAGGTAGGTATGTAGGTACCTACGTTACATATTTCTAGTTTAGTACCTACGTAGCCTCAGTCAGTGTTTCACATCTCCAGGTTTTATTTGCTTCAGTTATGTGAACTTCAGCGGGTAGGTCGGTACTTCGGTGTATGTTGTTTGTGTTGCAACGTGTAACAGCTGTGCACATGCACACACAGCTGACCGGGCGCGGTGCGGAGCTGCGCCGGTGCCGGTGGGCGGTGCACTCGCGCGGTCGTTGCCCCGGCGCGGCGGCATTGTCACTAAATGACTCTTACACGTATTGTGGTTTACTTCGCTTCACTATATCCGCAAAAAGGATGCAATCAAAATCTAAATTAAGGGCACGGTGGGCCACATTTTCCAATTCATATTTTAGATATGACTTGTTAGGTACTTGAAAACAGTCATTTGTGACTGTTTCTGTTGAACCGAATCACTTTTACTCGTCAGTATTTTTAAGTGAAGTAAAAAGTATATATTTACTAATACTTAGTTAACTCTCTTTCACATAACATTAAAGTTTTCTTATACTGGTAGGTATATTTTTTGTACTGCTAGGATAAAAAAGGATTATGTAATTTATGTGCAAACTATTATTTAAACTTTGTGAAACTTATACATACAGTGCAGTCCATTTAGTACGACTTCGCATATAATAACCAACCGTTTTTAGCGACGTAAGTATAGGCATATGTTTGGTTTTAATATGAGCCACTATGTAAGTGCATCCGTTTATTACGACTCCGCTTACAACGACCGACCGCTTTTAACGACGGAATTTTATACAAAATTGACCGGTTACAACGACGATGAGCGTTTTTGTTTAGAAATAAATCGTAGGTAAGAAGGTAGGTCATTCGACAATATCCACAATTAAGAAAAATCAACACAAGATAGAACCTTTGTTCAATGCGAACGTTTTAAAACCGAAACGTGTGAGTGGTGTCGTCTCAAAAACAAGTTGACTTGGCACTTTTACAATTGTTGCCGGAAAAATTGCTGGAGAGTAGGTATTTGTCGGTTGAACAGAGCGATGTGACCGAGTGGCAAACCAAAGTTTGGCCTAATTTGCGCGCAAAATTTAGTGACGACGAAATATTAAACTGGATATAAACTAACGCCAGATGAAACATTAAAATTTAGAGGCGAAAAATTGTTAATTCGTTTAGTACGACTTCCGGTTAGTACGACGTAATATCACCGGTCCCTTGGCCGTCATTATAACCGGATTCTACTGTATTCACACTAGCTAGTTTACGTTAATTTGCACGTTCCCTCATACGACAGATGGATATGTACATGCACAATTGCACATACTCGTACGTAGAGCCTAAAAACTATTTTTAATTTTATCGAAGCAGTCAGCAGTAAACAAACACATATAGTTCTATTATTTATCGAGTCACGTGTTGATAACACAATACTTACAGCAAAATGTATATTTATGTGATAACTAGACAAATTTTGTGCTAAGCACATAGGTATAACATTTTGTATTTTCGTGTTGCCCTTGTACAAATTCGGTAGGATAGAAGATTTTTTTCAGTTATACATATTTACTTCCTTTCTAATATTGTAAATGCGAAATTAAGATTTATTTTGTTTGTTTATCCTTATTTCACGACATGATATTTTGCACAGAGTTAGAGATAGCTGACGGTGTAGTCAGTGATACAGGCTACATTTTTCCTATAAAAATATAGAGTTCCCTCAGAAATTACGTCGGGAGCTCAAAAGTAAGGCAAATTAATAAGACAAATCTATTTATTTATATAACTACTCAACAGATTTCATTGAAAGTTTGAAAGACATGTACCGAATTCATAAACTGTGCATAAAGTTCACACAACTAACACAATATTTTTTAAAATTTCTTAAATTAGGGTTCTTGTTATCTCCTCTGTTCTCAAATATGTATATCCACAATAGCATTGCGTAATTCTTGACTTAATCTTCAAGGTCTTTAGTTAAATTTCCCGTGCTTACGTATTAACAGGCGTAGGGTCCGGTAAAGAGGGCTGTTGCTCTTTATACCAAAACATTTGTTCTACGATTTTGCTGAATGTTGGACTCTTGTTACAAACTTATTGAATAAATTCGTATTGAACTTTTTTGCGATTTCTAAAATATCGTTAAACAAAAGTTGTCCACTATTGATGAGTAGAAGCCACAATTAACAAATGCTTCACCTACTGTGTTTTGTTACCTGTACTTACGAGACGGTTACAACAGTTATACAGGCTGTCAAAAAAAGTGCGTTTGAAATTTAAGGGGATTTACTCAGAATCAAAATCAATCAACAGGAAAAATATTGAAAAAATCCTATCTACAACTTTTTTTTAGTTTTCCTATCAAGTTATTCATTCACTATTCAAATTTAGTATGGAAATCTGAAAAAAAAATGTAAGTAATAGCGGATTTTTTAAATATTTATCTTGTATTGTATGCTTGATTCTGAGTAACCCCTTAAAATTTTAAACGCACTTTTTTAAACATCAGTTTGGAAAATTGGAAATGTTATATTCGTTCGCTTTAAGAATTGTTATCAAACTATATCCTTGTAGATATATATCTAGGTAATGTATAACCAGGTAAGATGCCAAGTGCTTCAATTACGAATAGAAAGTGAGGATAGCAATCATGCGCACGCTCAACCACGCTCAACCGAGTAGCGCAAATCCAAGCTTTCGCGTGTTGTACCTATTACTTTCTTTAAAATGTTGCGATATAGGTAGTAAATCCTCACAAACAAATTACACGTTTTCTTATAAAGCTATGTTGTCATTATTATCTATTCTGTGGTTATGGGTACCTACTATACAAAATAGGCCATATATGTATGTAACCATAAAAGTACCTAATAAACGTATACAGACTGTGACAAAGCCATCTCTTTTGTTCGGTAATGTGTAGGTAAAACAGCAAAAATATTTATAATATACAACATAGAATCAGAAGAACCTGGATTGCTAAAGTTCATAGTATAGATCGCAGCCCGATGATAAAAGAGATGACAATAGCAAGTTCGAGATCTTTATCTCTATAGAAAGCTAACAAAAACATATTCTAATTCTAAAAAAATATATTCACTTTTGTCTTATCTATCTTGTTGTTTATCAGTTTATCACTGATCAGTGGGTACAATATGTATTGTCATTGAGTTTTACGTCACATGCGTGTGCAGGCGAGGCGTAGGCGCAGCGCAGACTACGAGTTAACATAATATCTGCCTGCACGTGGAGCCAACGCGCATCGTTGTTTTTGTTGGCCTCCGCTTTTTGAGCGCACGCTCCGGGGCAACGTGACGGGACGGTGTACCTACTATGTGCACTGTACAGCACGCGCGTTTACATAGTAGTCGTGCATCACTCACTATACCTATAGTTACATTGTTCGCAAGCATTAAAAACACAAAAGAAGCTGGAGTTTGTAAAGTACCTACAACACGAAAGCGACCTCATTATTGTAAACGTGACAAACGGTAAAGGTGAAAATAGCTCACACATAATAGCTAACGTATATTTTTGCATGGTATTCATGCAAATCAAACATGCAGGGATCTATTGTATCATAATATATCTACAGAGGCCACCCTTAGCGCTAATATGCTACCTAAAATAACAAAACATTTGACACGATTTTTATTTTTTATACTGCCTGATGAGTACCTATTTTAAATGAGCACATTATTATTTAGTTTTCAGTTAAAATTAAATTAAAATCCCCTTAATGATTGTTATACTAAATCCATAAAGAGAAGCTAAATTCATTACGTATATTTTGATATTTTTGAACAAAACTTCGAGCTAATCTGATTAGTTCGCCGCCTCGGCGTTGTTCCACGCCGCGCTCCACGTGACTGACTCAACGTGCCGACATAGTTACATCACACGATAATACCTGCAGATAGACTTCGAAACTGAAATACAATACCTAAATATTATAGAAGCTAATACATACATATGATACATATTATGAGGACTTCAAATATATGTTTGCTTCTTTTCTTTTTAGGATCGAGCATAACTCGCTTGCGTGAAGCGAGACGCCAACAACGGCGGCAGAAGACGAAGCCAGAGACGAAGGACGAGCCGTCGCCGTACGTGTCGCCCCAGGCCGGCGCCCGCGCAGACAAGACCTCGCAGAGCCGGCTGCTGCTGGAGCTCGCCTGGAAGACCATCGCGCTCATGCACAACAACCGCGTTATCCAACAGAAAATAGTCGCCCTCCAGAAAGAAACGTCGGACTTTCTAGCATCTATCGTCAACTACCCAGAGAGCAAACAGTATCAAGAAAAATTCTGGCTCTACGGATTAGCACTTAGAAGTCAATGTCAAAGCCTACAAACAAAAACAAAATCCCTTACAAATGATGTGACATTAACACGACTATAACTATAGATAGGTGAATCACATTCACAAGTTCAGTGCGTGAATGATTGACGTTCCATGCAGCGTGATTGGAGATCATTTAGTCTGTGCCAGTGCCTGGATTTAGGTGTCAAGATTCTCTATATCACTTTTTTGGGCCACTTGAATCAGCCTTCGTGGACGACCGGGTGTTTCGATAAGATGAATAAAAGGATATTTGTTTTTTTTTTAATTTCGTGTTTATTGTCAAGTCATTTATTATAGAGTATGTTGCTTTATTCCCTATAATACAATATTTGGTTACTGAGATCATTTCAAAATTGTTACCTCTGTTTGATTACATAGTTAGGTTTTAACTAAAAAGGATCTACTTTGAGTATGTTACTTTAAACTTAGTTTTAATTATATACTGTAATAATATTGTTTTTATATACTTACTAGTACGTAATCATATTTATTTAGCATGCATTTAATAGAAAAATACCTATGAATGATGCACAGATCTACCAATACTGTGTTCTTTAGATTTTACGTACTAATAAGTGATGTGATATCTAAGTAGTCACCCATTATAATATAATGTAGGTAATAAATAAGTAACAGTAGGTGTTTTTAGTGATTTGCAACAACAAAATAAATGAAAATGTAAATTTCATAAACACACCTCCAGGATTTTTCGGTGGTCCTAAATTGTATTTTATAAAAGAGGTTATGACAAGGTTGAAACTAAATGTTATTATAGTTGAGTCAAGGTTTTTTTGCACTTACAGTGTTCTCGTTTTCTCCCATCGATATGTACATGGTATTACAGGGTTCAGATATCTTTGTGGCTGTCTGTATGTGCAGTTACGTTGTCAGACGAGACGAAAGTTGTTTAGTTTTTTTGTTACACCATCTTATTACATTGTCGTGTGCAAACAATACTTTCATACTTGTATTCAAACTTTTAAATAGACTTGAATGAAAAATTAGATCCCTTGCTCAGGCGCGAATCCTTGAAATGGGTGCAATTACCCCCCCCCCCCCCCTGAAGTTTGACCAAAGTACTAAACCTTCTATAAATAAATAGAGGCATTTCTTACTATTCAAAAAATTTCGCGCTCGCTGTGCTCGCGGTTTTTTATATTAATAGTTAATACCATCGTCCGCTTCATAAATAAGGGTACACAACAAATTTCGCCCCCCCCCCCCCCCCCCTGAACGAAATTCTGGATCCGCGCCTGCCCTTGCTCCATAGCGAAGGTTTTTAAGCCCATCCCGATAAGACACAATTCGATTATGAATATTATGATCATAGTGGTGGTACTTTAGAGTTTAGCAATATTGCCATATTTTGATGAGAGACCTCGCAAATTGTCTACCAGAATCTCATGAAAATTATTTAAAAAGTCACTGTTGGTTTTCATTTGATAAATCTCTCCAGACTAACCATAACGGTGATTTTGAAATCATTTTTTACTTGAATTTTCGAAAGCGTTGTATGTATCGCATTCTTGCTTATTGCATATGCGCTTCGGCTGCAGTGTGGGCTTGTGCATATGAAAACTTCAGGTGCTTCGCTGGTCACACCGTTGACTTCTGTGCGTAAAACGAACAAAACAAATGAAGCCAAGATCAAATAACATCTGAACTTAAGTGCACAGACTACAAATTTAAATTACGTTCATCGAATAATTAATAAAATATCACCAAAATATGGAAATGGGTTTCGCGAATTAAATAGGTACTTTTTATTGAACTTTTTTGCTGTATGCAATTCAGGAATAGTTTCTAATCTTTAACGTAGTTCAAAATTAGGCACACTTTAGATTTGTTTTATTATGATTTTATATAGAAACTTTTTTTAATGTTACGTGAATGTTTGTGAACTGTCTTACTTATTATTAAAGTTTAATTAAGTAGTTCTAAAATTTTTCACATTGAACTGTTTTAGTTTTAAGGTAAAGATACTTTTGGTATAAGAAAAATAAACTGCTAGTCCCATTAAGAAAACTCTGTTTCATTAAAGCATAATTTTAGGTTTTTGTTACGTACGACTTATGCGAAAAGATTAACAAAAAAAAAAACATAAACTATGCAAGAACGACGTTGCGTACAGCAAAATTATAGCAAAAATTAAGTTTGGTTAAAAACAAAATGGTTGACAAATAGGAAAATCTTTTGAACATAGTAGTAATAACTAATAATATAAGGTCGTTCACAGTGCTTTAAAAAAATATTTCACTTAAAGTATCACAAACATATACAGGTGTATCAAAATTTGTGTAGGTAGGACCCGTTAACTAAAGGTTCTACTCATCGCACTGAACAACTTTTGTTCTACGACGTTGCTTTTTTTGTGATTTCAACAAAGTCGTAGAACAAAAGTTATTCAGTACGATGAGTAGAATCCCCAGTTAACGGGTCCTACACCAATTTTGTTACACCCTGTATAACACATCGTCATAAATACTCGTGTTCGAAAATTCTATTAATGTTAATGTTTTTAAAGTGCATGAAAGTTGGAGAATTTAATAAGCATGCAAAACTGCCACTCTGTAGGTTGTGCTGTGCTGTAGTGTAGGTCCAATAGATGCATAGGTAAATCACAAAATAAATAATACAATTTAGTGTAATGATTACAGTGTATTATAAATAATACAATTTAGAGTAATGATTACAGTGAGGATTTTGTGATTTACCTATGCATCTATTGGACCTACACTAGAGCACAACAACAGTTAGTTACTACTAGTATCTGTGCAAGCGTCGGACTTATACGGCAACTAAAATTACGATTTCTACTGGTATCATCCAATCACAGGTCTACCTACAAGGTGATTTTCAATGAAGAATTTTAATATCCAGGCTATGGATCTGATCGGATCGGTCACTTTTGTTCTATCACAATTTTTTACATAGATCTATCGTCGTCGAATGGACCACATTTGCAAAAATTTTGTCGTTTATTTATTAAGTGGTAGAACAAATAAATATTGTGAAAATTGACCTGAACTATGTTTAAGTACAACCTGGATAGGTATGTTTACATCCGCCAATAAAAAATAATTTTGTATCGTTTTCATTAGTGCTGCTTTTTGCACTAATTTATATTAGTAGGTACCATTGCCTCGTGCATCGCAAGATACGTCATTCATGGTCTTAAATTAAGTTGAAAATTCTTAAAAAACTAAATGTTTCTCAAAAATTGCAATATTTTCTAGAACATTGTCATTTTAGTACATCATTGGCACCCACTGGAGCTCTTCTCCATCTCAGTTACCAAGTCAATTGTAAAGTATTCGGAAACCTGTCTTTCCACCCGGACCAATTAAACCGATCAACTAAAACGGATCAACTATTTTTCTTTCCTAACGGTACAACTATTTGGTTGGTCAGAATTCCAGATTCTCATAAGTTACCAATGTGTTAACAACGATTGTTTCACCCCCCACAGGTATACATACTGCTAGTAAAATTCTTATTATTAATAAAAGACCTAAGGATAATTGTGAAGAAATAAAGATTCTTATCGTGTGGCACATTAACCTTATCACAAGGGATAGACGGCAGTTGCTTATACAGGATGTTACAAAACTACCCCTTCAGGTTGAAATGGCGTGGACTGTGAATAATTTAAAACTTTGGGTACTTTTTCTTTTTGCTGCATCAGTTCACGTTTCGGAGAAATCGTCTATCGAATTTCTTCAAAAATATCGATATGGTATTTCAAATTTCCAACTCTAGCGATCATCTGGTGGCAGTCATGGCGGCCAATCATAGCGCAGCGGCATATATCATAGTGCGGCTAAATAATATAGGTATGTTTAATCTACGCCACACCTAACAGCATCGACAAGATTACAGCAATAAGAGGATTAGATTAGATTATTTTTTAGGTTCAGTTCACCCCCCCATCCCCGTGACACAACGACACCACAATAGGTAGGTACAGCGTTATTGACTGCACAATAATTGATAACACTGAACACGTAAAAACAACCACAACAATTTTACTGGTACGTTTATTTTGTTGTTTTTTTTTCAAAAAGCTCTGAATCAGTTTCAATAAAATGTATAAGGGACCACCCCTTTTGGTATAGTTACTTTACTCTTTGGGACCACCTCTGATCTGAAGTATGATCTACCAATCAAACCAAAAAAGAATCATCAAAATCAATTCATAGGTAATTGGCGGAATAATTAAGTAGGTACGTAAGAAACATTTAAAAAAAACATTCAGTCGAATTGAGAACATTGTCCATTTTGAAGTCGGTTAAAAAAGGTATAGTACAAGCAAGTGTTGTACCTTCAGTGAAAGCGAAAGCGAGATGACTCTTCAATGCGTATCGCACGCAACTCGCAAATCAGTGAGAACTGACTCGGTTAGCACTAGCAGCCAAATGTAATGTAATTTTTCTGCATGCTGCGTGCTGCATGTAATTTTTCAAACTGCAGCTTCGTTAATAATTAGACATGCATCTCAAATAAAAAGAGTACCTATTTTCTTTTTTATCTGAGGACAGCTGAGGACAAACATAATTATACTTCATTCCAATCAAAAAAAAGCAAAACGTAAACAAACTTACTATGGAACTGACACATGTCAATGTCATCTGCATACTATGTTTGTTTACCTTTTGCTTTTTTTTTATTGGAATGAACCATACATACCTACATATTACATATTATGACATACTTTTTAAGTTCGTCATGTGGTTCGCCATCTATTAATGAGTAGCGGAATCAAAAGTTGTGAGCCATCTGTTAATAAGAAGCAGAATCACAGGTTTGGGGAAGAAAACTGACAAAGCTCGCCGGTAGAGGCGCTGATATCGCTTGACTCATACTAACTGTCAAAACGTATAGAAAAACATGTTTACGTGAACTAAACATAAGATTATTTAAAAAATGTCGCGTTGTGTGGCCATTGGTTGCGATAATAATGGAAATCATTAATTTCCTAAATATTCTCGGATGAAGAAGACGTGGGAAAAGCTACGTTTTCAATTATGTACTTTTCAAATTCCCCCTTAATTGAGGAACAGTCCAAGTCGCATACATTTTCCATTTAACAATTTTACAGTAAAAAAAACTAATTTATAACACCTCGATAATAAAGAACGCGGAACTAATTGAAAGTTGTTATGAGTCAAGCGTCCGTAGCGCCATCTGCAAATAGCTTTGCGTTTTCTTCCCCATTCAAACCTCAGGTCATCGATATAAGAGAACAATTCTCAGATCAGAATCACGTTCAAAATGATTTGTTTAACACAATTATTAGTAAATAGAAGGGGTTTCTTAAATTTTATAAGAAACAAGAGACTTTGCTTTACTGCGTTTGAAGATGTTTCTGTGGTGATGTTTTCAACCCTGTCTGAGATTTATGTAAATATCACCCATTTTCGAACGAATATTTTCAACCTGTCAGCTGTCAGATAACACCGTTATTTTTTTTTATTTTCTGCCCTCTTCAGGTGCCACGAAAAGGGCATTCAGATCGCTCTGATCTGGATACCTAGTCATAGTGGCATAGTGGGGAATGACTTGGCAGACTACTATGCAAAAGAAGCAGTTACTACAGGTTCTCTCTCACATTATAAGTGCTACTTCCATGATCTCGTTTCTTTAGCCTCACAAGGATTGCACATTTATTGGAAAGAAGCTTGGAGGATATCTAGTGCCGCGAAAGGCAAGCATTATGCTACAATACAGGAACTCATTCCTTCTAAGCCTTGGTTTTTTATTTTCCGTGATGCCCCTAAACTCTCTACATCTATAATATGCCGGTTGAGAATCGGTCACTGCTGTTCGCCTGTTCATTTGACCAAAATAAGGGTTAGAGACAACTCCCTCTGTGAATGTGGCTTAGACGAAGGATCTCCTGATCATATTTTCTTTAACTGTCGCAATTTACGGTCTTCTCTTTATGATGTTTTGCCACCTTCCATCCCTCGTCCCATTAATCTTTCATCTCTCTTGTCACTTGCGTTCTCTCCCTTCATCTACATTATCAGTGATTTTATCTTGTCAAATAACATTAAGCTTTAATTCCTCTTCTTATTTTTCTTGTAATACTTCCATTTATTTATTCGAAGTCTTTAATTTCTAACTCTTTTATTATCTCATATATAAATATTCGATCTTCTTGATCCCTTGCCTCTATCAGTATTGTCATTGGCGAAATCATAGAAACCGCCATTTTTTTTTTTAATAGTAGTAGTAGTACTATTTTAATAATATAACCTCAAAGCTGTAGCAAATGCAAGCTCAAAATAGGTATATTAAAAATATTAAACTTTATATAGCTTATTTAATTACAATCAGTATAATTAATAAACAACCATGAAGGCATTAATACAACGTGTTATGAACGCTAAAGTCACTGGTAAGGAAAGTACAAGGGACTTTTAATAATTATACTAAACTGTTTAATTCTTTGGTCGAGATAATGATATGTTTCATAGTAGGTATGTATTTTGAAAGTTAACTCCTATGGGTAGAGAGATATGTGCAGTGTGAGCAACTGGATTAAGAGCATAGTAAAGTATGCTTAATATTTTATAGTTTCCCTGTTGGACATAGGCCTCCACCAAGGCACGCCGCTTATACCTGTATTCGGCCATGCGCATCCAGCTGTCACCAGCAACCCTGCGCTAATCACCGCTCCACCTAGCCTGGGGAAGTCTCATGCTAAGGTTGCTCAAACGTGGTCTCCACTGCAGAACTTGATTTGTCCAGAGGATGTCAATTCTGTTCAATTCACCAATAAGTAAATTATAGCAATTTTATTGTTTCAGTAAATGATGAACTTGTAAGCAGTATTGAGCAAGGATTGTGTGTTCTCATAGGGATTTCAAATAAAGACACTATTAAAGATATTGAATATATGTAAGTAGGTACCTAACTACCTAATAAATTGAAGATATTCCCCATTACTATTTTTTGTAAGTTATTACCTAGCTCAGAGAATATTGAAATTACTATACCTATTTAATATATTTTCAGTGTTCGTAAAATCTTAAGTATAAAGTTGTTTGATGACGACAACCAGAGAAGATGGAAGAAGAGTGTAGTTGACAAAGACCTTGAGATACTATGTGTCAGTCAATTCACTCTTTACAACACATGGAAGGTATATTTTTGTATACATAGTTACCATATTTTTTCCATTTGCGGCATCTCATCAATGAAGTCCAAATACTGCTAGCAAGCAGTAACAATGATGTTTTTAGAACATATGAATATTTGGATTTATCATATTGTATCTAATCTCCTTCTCCTATCTTACAAGTACCAATTTTTTTGTAGGGCACCAAACCAGACTTTCATAACGCAATGCCTGGAGATAAATCAAAGGAGTTCTATGAAAGTTTTCTGCAATTATTGGGTAAAGAATATAAACCAGAAAAAATCAAAGGTAATATGTAGTTATTTTTGTCTTTATTCCACTTTATTCCAGAATCATATATGCATAAAAACATTTTTGGAAAACATTTTGTCATACATTTATTTACAAGTTATTTGTTTCATTCATTCATTTCAACAAATAAATAATTTTAAGTCTTCCATACCCAAAGGGTGGCAATGCGACCTTGTTAATAATCCTATGTCTGTCTGTTCTAATTTTAAATAGCTGTATCTTAGTACCATAATTATATGCTATTTAGGTGGACACCTATTAGTTAACAACCCATTACGTCCCCACTGCAGGGGCACGGGTCTCTTCCCATAACTCGGGAAGGTTTAGGCCCTACTCCACACACGGGGTCCAAGTCCGGATTGGTGGATACCTATATAAAATTTTAAACTTGGATGTTAAAAATTTTGTGATTTTAGTGCAAAGTAAAAACAGAGTTCCTTCCTCCGTTGGAAGTTGTACCACTGTTATTTTAATATCGTGTCTTTTATTGTTGTGTATATTATAATTTTTTTGTGTGTACAATAAAGAGTATATCAATCAATCAATCAATCAAAGTCTAACCTAGAACCAGGGTTCACATGATATATTTATATCGGATATACCTATATCATTTGATATTTTGCTTAATATATATCAAAATTGATATTTATATTTTATATGTAAAAATCGCCTTTGTCCAGCAGTGGACGTCTTTCGGCTGATAGATAGATAGATAGATAGATGTAAAAATCGTACATCAAATTAACTGAGACAAAAGGTAAGTACTATTTTTATTATTATTTATTCCTGCATTCTTTTGCGTTTCGTTAAATTTTACTGCATTACTGTTGTGTTATGTGCTGGGTTGGGTAGCTGACTACAATCAGTCCACCACATAGCCTGGGACGAGCCTTGCCTAAGCAAGCCACTAGCAGGCATGTTAAACTGCAAACCACGTTTAAAATTTGAGTTTAAAATAAACAAGTAATTTTGAAAAAAAAAACTTGTTTATTTTAAACTTTGAGAAAGAATTTTAGTTACATTAATTTAAATTATGAAACATATATGCTTACATTATTTAAATTTTGTATATTTTAATATAGGTATATCAAAGTAGGAAATTAGTAAGTAATTTTTTTTTTTTTTTTTTATGTGATAAGGAAGGCAAACGAGCAATTTTGATAAATATTAAAAATATTGAATATGTATCAAAAATATCTGATATGGATATTTACAAACCCTACCAAAATACCCTGCTAAATAAAAAATAATTGGTCAAGTGTAAGTAGAACTCGCAATTTTTAACCACTCACCATAGCTTCCTCAGAGTTCAAGACCGACTTACATTTGGCTCGATTTATTATAACCTGTAGTTTTTGTACTAAATCAAAATAAAATTGTATACATTTGGAAATAAAGCCTAGCCCTTTTACTCATACAAAAAAAATATTTCTTTCTTTGTAAGTTATCTACTATGCATTTAATATTCTGTTTAAATTGATATTGGAGCTTTAATTTCATATTTTATTGGTTTAATTGTTGTTCTTTATTATTGCTATATTATGTATAAGTATTCGTTTTTTACGATTTTTATTATTATACTTTTGACATTTATGAAATATTATGAATTATAAATCTTTAATAATGTTATGCTTAAGAATATTGTAGATTTTTTTTGTCTAAACTGTAATGTTCGTATGCTGCTGTAGCACATCACAGTGTTACATTCCGATCATGTCACCTATTTTCTTACCTGTGATGACGAATAAAATGATTATTATTATTATTATTAAAAAAAGAGGGCTAAGGTAAATGTATGGTTGTTGCAGATGGTCTGTTTGGTGCATACATGCAAGTGAGCATCCAAAACGACGGTCCAGTTACCTTTGAGATAGAATCACCACCAAGTTTGCAAGCCAAGGAATTCAAAGAAAGAGCTTCCAATCAGGGAAATATAAAAAGCGCTCAACAATTACCAGTTTCTGATGTGTTAGTCGAAACTGAATGAGGATTAGTTAATTAAAGTTAGTTAAAGTAATATAAATATTAAAATTAATTTTATGCATTTTTTAATTGAGATTGTTTTATATTTTATTTTTATCTTGTCATGATTACCATATTTTAATGCAAATTTTGCTTAGCGAATTTAACTTTTCAATGGTGAGATCACATTTTACTTTTTCTTTATATCTGTATTATTAATATTAATATCTAAAACTACAGTTTATCTGTGTTATTACTATCTAAACTTACAGGTTCTTTTAGTGTATGTATCTTAGTACTTAGTACTACGGAGTGGTTTGAGAATAGGATGACAAAAAAACAGAATATTAATAAAAAATCTTTATTAAGAAATAGTGGTTATTACCTTTTAACAATATGTAATAAGTTAGGCCAATAATTAAGTGGTCATCTGTTAGATAATAAAATAATAATAACTTCACATGTTATGAGTACAACGAACGCAATAATATCAAAAACTGAGCGATATCTAGGAATTCAAAATGTATGAATGGCTAGGACTTTAGCAAACGCTCTTTAGCAACTTTGCGCCTTCATCATCAAGTTCAAAAGTGGCGAGGAAGGATATTTGCTAATACTTTAAAACAAAATCGCTCTAACATTGGACAATTACGACTGGTACACAATTACACGATATACATTTAACCTAGTTATTGTTAACAGATAATTCACCAAAATTCCTTTTTTTTAAGTTACAATTCTAAAACGAGAAGAAAATAAACTAAAAAAAATAAACATTTATAAAAGTGTCAAAATAAATGCAATCTTTAAACCCTCAAAACGTTAAATGAAGTCAAGGCTTAAATGATATTAAATATAAAAATTATATAAAATTACGATAATTTAAAATAAAAAGTTGCAAATTAGCTCGAGTGCCGCATGATTACTATTTCTATACCGTGAAATATAGATATATAATCATTTGCTTTTGTTGACCAATCAATACATACGCAAACTATTCAATATTAAATTCAGATTTTCAAAGATTTTATCTCATCACCAATGAAGGCACTAATAGTTTTGGTATATTGCTGATAGGTATTCTCAAATTCTCATTCTTACAATATCAATGCATAATTAGTAAATACTGCGTAGGTACTTTCCAACTTCCGAGGTGTTTGTGAAGAGGATGTAAAATCTTTGAAACCTAAAGGTTTCTTGATATTTTACATTTTTATTTCAAAAGTTTACACCTCTATACTCTCTTAAATTATTATTTGACAATTAATATTCTTCTTGAGTAACTATTACAAAAATATCTATAAATCTATTCTAAATAGTTATTTCAAATATTTTTTGCCAGGATAAGTTAAAATTAACTTAATGGTAATTTTAATCAGTAGATCAGACAATGTGCACACTATAATATGAGAAATTCTGCTCAAGTTTAATTAATTACAATTTATCCAGTTAATTTTTATTTATTTCTAATTAAATGCATTTTTTTTTATTCGTGAATTTACATGAAATGAGAAGGGAATGAATATCGGGGAAATTTATCGATATGCACAACAGAGAGCTAGACCGCGGCAGGGATAGCTGGCAGAGTCCGAGAGTGGTCCGGGGAGGGAGCAGGTGTCCGGGGGAGCTCCGGGGACCTACCAGAGGCCCGAGGAGTACCCCCCGGGGGGCACACGACTGTAGCTGGAATTGTTGCTGCCGCTTACAGAAGTCACCATGTTGATGTGCCCGTTCATTGACTTGTAGTCGCCGGTTATGGGGTTTCCTTCTGTAAAATTATAAAATTAATGTTTACTACAACTGTCAAAATCACTGACATCAATTAGTAACTAAATAATTAAATAGAAGTGGGTCCATCTAAATGAAAGTTTTGATAAAATGTAGGTAAACAGATAATTTACTAAAATACCAATTCAACCACTACTTTGTTCTAATACTATCTATGTCTTAAAGTAAAAGTAGTGGTAAAATATATTATTGATTTTGATTCTAAATACTTGACTATAGAGATCTGAACCTAAAACTAGTATGACAATTCAACATAAAACTAGTATCGAAAACAAATTATATAGATCAGCAAGGAAGTGCAAAATAATCCAGTCATCTAAAACAAAGTACAAATATACAAGCAAGGAACAATAGCTACATCCAAAGATCCTACAAAAAGTACTCGTACACTAACCACTTGCAAGAATAAATCGTACAGAAACCAGTTACACAAACAACCAAAATTTTCGAAATTTTCACAAGAAGCAAAACAAAATTCGTGAGTGCTTAATTTATAGACTGGAAGGAATCGTCTTAAAATGATTTAAAACAGCCATGACGTTAGTATCGCCATAAATTACTATAAAAGCAAGTGCATTATGTTTCCAGTTTCACTCTCGTAGTTAAATAAAACCAGATCATTCAGTTTTGCAGTGCATGTTGGGTGGCATTCCTTCAGTCTACATTTAAACACCCACCCATCTCTCTTCTGCGAAGGTAGTCTACATAGTACGTCTTAGGTTCCAAGTCCTCTGCATGCCGATCAATATTAAAGAGGTAACCGGGGACATGTTTGTGGAATATAGGAGGGAAACCGGTCAACGTGTGGGGTCCCGGGGCCACCGAGGTCTGTATCGGAGTCACGTCCGGTATCGGAGCGTCGCGTTCGTACTTGAACAGTGTTGGAGGCGGGTCGCAGTTCGCTATCAAATAGGGATCGACAGGGCCATCTAGGGTCGGCACAGGATCGTACTTATAATCGGGCTGAGGTCTTTCGCCTAGAGCTGATGTCATCCCCACGAACGCGTAAGGTGGTAGAGGATGGGTCACAATTTTATTTTGTTTTGGTTCCAAGTAGTGTTGTGCGGGAAATGGCGGCCAGTGCCTGTTAAGAATGAGCTGAGGCGACAAAGAGTCGGGATCGATAGGAGGATGCGTCTTTTCGGGATCTTCGGTCTCCAAACCGAGTAGACCGTACGGGGTGTTTGGTATGTTAAGTGCGGGTTTGGTGGTAGAGTGGACGTAGTATTGCGCTGGTTTCGGTGGCCAGTCACGGGTGTAGTAGCGGTGAGTGGGCTGGGGCAGGAGGGGGTCGGGGCGGGGGGAGTCCGGGGCGGCACCTCGCAGGCTGGCGGCCGGGTGGCGTCGGCGCTGCGGCGGCACCGTCACGCCGTCGCCGGTCACCGGGTTCCTCCGCGGCGGGCCATACGACGCTGATTGTTACAGAATAAACTATTTTTGCATCTGTATAGATACTTTCAAGGCTAGTTGCAAGGGCTAAAGATTAAAATGGGACTGCTTTAGAGTTCCACTGCACAATAAGATCAAACCCCAGTATAGCATGACATGAACTAACCTATCATTTTCTTTGACAAATAAACTTGCTAAAAATACTATCTAACAAAAGTTCTACACGTTTGGTTCGCCTTTCCAAAAAACATATTATCATATCTATTCACTTTTAGGTGGAAAGCGGTTTCAGTTTACTAAGTGTATTAAACAAATGTACATTAGTATGATAGCAGTAAGTATTTATTTAATATTTTCAAGCAAAGCCATTTAAATTCAAACCAATGTTAGTAAGTAACCCAACACACTCGAGTTAAATTCTATTGCAATGTTACTTGATAATTAATTCTTAAGTGGATATTAATTTCTTAGCTTGTAACCGCTTATTTTATGAATAGCAACTGTACGTTTGACAGGTAAAAGAGAGTATCAGAGCGTAAACCAGAAAGCATGGAAATACTCGTAGCGTGCACGAGTGCCAAATAAGGTGCATTGCACAGGCGAACACCGTGACCGCTCACGCCGTTAGCCGCGCGTCATGTCTGAAGACGATCCTTAATATTACTCCGGCTCAAAGATTCCGATCATAAGTTACACCGGCTCAAAGACTTCGAACATGAGATGTTTTCTTAGTACTACATGAACTCTTCTCTTGATTTATGTGCATAAATAGAAACGTAAAGCAATGTTTTCACCCCGAAGCTACGCCGAGCGCACTGATTACTTCCTGTCACAAGTCCAATACGTTGTCTGTGGAAGTCGCGCGTTCCATTCCCCCAATACAAGATATGCATTTTCCGTTCCACACTTAAGCCGTGTCCGTGTCATTTCCATTGCCTTATCGTGCGTTTGCATGCCTATATCATGTTTGACTCACAGTGGGCGGCGAGGTCCGGCTCACCTCGGCTAGGCGTGGTGGACACGTGTCCGTTGGAGATCACCTTGGAGTTGCTGGTGGAGTCCATATCGCCGAACTGGATGTGGCTGCGGATAGTATCGGTCACCATCGGTGCCACTGGGCTGGTTACTGCCTGGAAATCACAGTTACACTATCAGAAACCATGCCTTGGAACTTTTGAACTACAGAATGTTATAGCCTTGTATAGAAGGTTGGCGAGACATAACAAAAGGATTGTTATATCTCGCCAACCTTCCATACAAACGAATAGTGTATTTACAACGTACCTGTCCAAAAAGCCTGGTGTGCGTGTCGCGCGGGCGAGTCGGGGTGTCTCGCACGACGCGCGGCCGCGGCGAGGGCCCGTTGCCATTGCCGTTCTTCACAGGGCTGCTGTCGGGCGAATCCGAGCTGAAGATCTCGGCGATGCAGCTCTTCGGCGCATTTGGCACCCTGTAACAGGAGAACCTTAAGTTATTTTGGTTTTTGTAGTCTAAACAGTCTAACAGTATAAACAGAAATTATATTAACTCGTTGCAAGCCTTACTGTGCGGACTGAAATAGAAATATTTATATCAGATCCAGCAGTATAATAATCTCGACACCAATTAGATCGAATTGCAGGACTAATACCTCCGTCCGTACATATATGTATTAATAAAACATCGCTCACGTGAGTCCAATCTTCATCAGGCGATAACTGCACCAAAAACCATTATGTAGATAGAAAGCTGACCAGCCAATCCAATAAACTACCCATTGAGTATCGAAATACTATACACGGGAACATTAAGCTTTTAATACATGTAACATTAGCCCCCCAGAAATGGACACGCATGGACATTACCTGGATAGGAGGGGCAACACTTCCGTAGGGGAAGCCTCTGGTCAATACACGCCACAAATCAATAGTTTATTCGAGTTTAAAAAAACATTAAACGTGGAATGGATGGAGCTGTGTCAAATTACATCCCATATTAGTAACTCTAGACAGAGCTCCCGACTTGAACCTTGTTGAATGTTGATACAGTAAAAATATAAGGAAAGCAGAGCTACACTAGTAGATTGCTTATAAAAGTTGTCTTTGATTTAACTATCACTAGACGGAAATTATGTATGACAGATATCTAAATTTCGTCTATATATAATAGATCTCTTTAAACTTGACGCTAATATCTGTAGTCGCAGTTGTGACTTAATTAAAGTCATACAATTTGTTATATTATGGTAAGCTTGCAACAGCGAAGCTCGGCGGTGGCAGCGCGGCTCCGATCGCGGGCCTTGATAGCAGCTTCCACTTATAAAACCGCATATTTGCGCTTTGAAAACTTCACGTTATCCAGCAATCTTGCGGCTTGTTGGATTGCCTACTTTCATTTGATAATGATGTAAGTACGTATTTAGAGAGAAACGGTATCTGACAATACGTAAAACTATTACAGCGGTAGGCGCCGATAGCGCTGTTGTTACTCGCCTAGCCGAAGCAATTAAGTACCGACAAGCAATTAAGACAAGGGATTTTACTAACTGTTAAAATTGCTAAAGTCATGAAAGTTTAATTAATTCTAAATACATGTTTAATAGATAGTTTAAACCGATTACAGTAGCTCAAAATACATATTTACACAAGTACGAATAAGTTGATGCAGTTAAGGAAATCAGCTATGGAAAATGATTTTTTATTTATTGAAATAAGTCAATAAGTTATTGATAGTTTAAGTAGGTAAGTAAATTGAAAAGTATTCTAAGTTTAATTTTGTTATACCTATTAGAATTCGGGTAGGAGTGAGAAACGTTAGGCCGAGAAACTTTTTTTTTCATAAAATGTCTTACATACAGGGCCGTCTTAAGCATATTGGGCGCCGGGGTGCGAAAATCAGACTGCGCCCTTTTGCTAAAAGAAAAATAAATAATTTTTGTATTCCATTTTTTATTTAATACTTACTCTACAATAACATTAGGTATTAAATTTTCAAATATCAATTTTTTTTTCTGGCTTTTAAGTTGGCAAACTATTTAATGATATCTTCTGTTTTGAAATACATTTCATTATTGTCTTATATTCGATTCGATACTATTAAATAATTACTCTACAATACTCGTAACATTAGGTACTTACATTTTCAAATATCAAAAAAAAAATTCTGTCTTTTAAGTTGGCAAACTATTTAATGATATCTTCTGTTTTGAAATACATTACATTATTATCTTATATTCGATTCGATACTTATTAGTGCAAAAATTTTCAATGTCTTTTGGGTCATGGTTGATCGTAAGTGGTTTTTTTTATTCATTTCAATTTTGAAAAGGACCTTTTACCTTCTGCTTCTGTCACAGTATGTTAAATATATAAAAATAGATATTGCTATATGGTCAGCAAAAGTTTATAGTTTCGAGTTATACCATATTTTTGTATATTTCACACTTACTGTGACAGAAGCAGAAGGTGAAAAGTCCTTTTCAAAATTGAAATGAATAAAAAACTACTTACGATCAACCATGACCCAAGAGAGACTGACAAATTTTACACTAATAAGTATCGAATTGAATGTAAGATATTTCAAAACAGAAGTTTTGGTATTTTGACACCTAATTGACAAAATTTGTTGCATTAGTTTTAGGACATCCTGTATACGCACCTGTATACGTAAAGTAGTTAAAACATTAGGAAAAATGAACATTAAATTACTGGAATGCATATAATTTAGAACACCGAATTTAGAACATCGAGTGGAGTTGTGTCTTAATTTATAAGTTATATACAGGGTGTAAGGGACAGGTTTCTGAAAACTTTAAGGGTTACTTTTCAGGAAACGAAAAAAAAATCGGCTTCTCCATACAAACTGTCCAAACAAGTTTATAATTTTGTATGGAGAAGCCGTTTTTTTTTCGTTTCCTGAAAAAATTTCTTGTGAAAAATTGTTCAGTTTCGTCTACTGAGCAAGCCCTTGAAGTTTTCGGAAACCTGTCTTTTACATTCTGTATAACAAATAGTCATACAAGTCATATATAAGTCATATCCGAGCACATTCCCGAAAAACTGATCCAAACTGACAGTCGACGGATACGTCTGGGAGGACATCATGTTCATCGTCAACAAATAAAGCAGCAATTCTAACAAAAAATAATTAATAAGATACTAATTGCAAACAAAATTACGTAATCCATACTAATATAATAAATGCGAAAGTCTGTCTGTCTGTCTGTTACGCTTTCACGCCTAAACCGCTGAACCGATTTTAAAGAATTTTGGTACAGAAATAGAGGGGACCTTGGGGAAGGACAAAGGCTACTTTTTGTTGTGAAAATGAAACTTAAAGGGAGTGAAATAGGGGGTGAAAGTTAGTATGGGTAATCAATCATTTCTCAAGTTAGGGATATAAATTTCATCATATATCTACACTGTAAATGTAAAAACGGTCTCTGCTGAGTAGGCTTGCGTGGTCAAGTCAATCATACAGGTTAACATTTTTATTGTGAGTGGCCATCGATGTTTTTTCTAAGTTCCAAATATTTTTTAATGCACATATTTTCTAGGAAATGTATATATTTCCTAGGAATTGTATACAATTCCGAGATTACCGCGTAAAAAACGCGTGGGGTCCGCCAGAAGACTCGCTACGTCACCCCTTTCGCTCCGCACTCTATTTTAAGTCACAAGAAGTCTGATTTTAAGTTCCTAATATGTTTGAATTTTTTTTGTATTAGTTTCATAATAAAGCCTTGCTTAACTTGACATTAATATTTTTTTATTTATGAAATATTTCCTTTAAAATCCCTTAGATTAAAAGTGTTCTACATAAGTAGAGCGCGCGAGCACTTACGTCCCAAGAGAGGGCGCGCCTACTGGAGTGTTAAATATACTTGCAAATATTTCTGAAATACGATAATTAGCGTTCAGTCAAATCAAAATCAAATGAAATAAGTCTTCTGTTTATGCACGTTTCCCGTGGATTAATCTTTGGCCAGGCGTAACAAAAATATAAACCACCTTAAACGATGTCAACGCGGGCGAATCTGCGGGCGGAAAGCTAGTAAAATAATAAGAGCAAGCCAGTCCACATGTATTGTACGATGACTAAGTATACTCGTTACATATTGTATTCTGTGCTATACGTTGGCATGACACTACTCGCAGCAGCTGGGGTACGGAGGGTGCGCGGCGCCGGCGCCGGCGCGCGTGCCGCGTGCCGTGGCCGCGAGCGCACAGCGCGGGCCACCCGGGCTCCGAGCTCCGGCGCGCCGGTGCATCGTGTAAATTACGACTCGGTCGGCGCAATCAACTGCCCGCATCACCTACCGCGGAAGTGATAACAGTTTCTGATTGAAAACTAACTGTCCCGTAGTCGTGCATCTTACTCGAGGCTCTCTCGGAAATTCTATTACGATTACACGACAACTTAGACACGCATTATACGCATACGACTGCTTTATAACTGCATTCCAGCCACAAACTAATGTTGGTCTGTAATTAAATAAATTTCAAAAACAAACTGCTCTTACGGCTAGATGTATAATTAAGGGAAGAAAGTGCGTGAGAGTAAATTGTTTAATTGTAATGATATACATAGCAGACGTACGCGTACGCATTTCGTTGCGTGTGGTGAGCGCGGCAACGAAAACAGCCTGGCGCCTGCAGCGTACGCCCGTTACGAAAATAAACAGGGAACGATGCACCACGATCGAGGAAGCAGTGCCGATTGATAACCGAAATATTTATGTCAACAAAAAAAAATAATATCTCCTGATTTGAAGGGGTGAATGAAAGACCACGCTATGGCATCTGTTCTGTTTTTTAGATAGTATCTATGAGTTATACAGGCTACTCGGCAGATTCCGTAGGTCGGGCACGAGAGCCGAGGCAGATAGGAGACGGGTTGACAGGGCAGCTCGACGTAATGGATAATGTCCGGGTAATGGTTTTACGCCTCTGCAGCATCGCAGCGTGCGGTTTGCCTCACAACTAATGAGACCACGTTAAATGATATCGAAGCGGTAATGAGAGACCGCGTAACTCTATCATACTCGGAACGACAGGAGAAACTGCTCTTCGCTTGCAAATGAAAGGCAATACATTATTACGACTATACTTTCTCGCCAATTTGAATTTAGTGCCATCGCAGAAATGGATTTATTATTTATGGGTGTCATTTATAACTTTAGTAGAAATGTTATTTGTGTAAGTTTTTCATAGGTATCAACAGTTACTTTACTAATTTAGTTTATGATTATCACGATTGAAACAAACATTACTGCAGCAATGAAACGCAAACAATAACTACAAAAATATGAGCCAAATTCTAGGTCGCGGAAGCTGAACCGGAAGAGATAGATTCAACAAAAAAATTAGACTATATAATAATGTCATAATTAGCCGTCTCTTCACATTCAGCACCTCTCGATGGCGCGGGAGAGCGGGACCCTCGCCACCGCGCGCTCGTTCTCTCTAGCGTCTGATAAAAAACAAATTGGATCAAATTATACATTCCCTGGTCGGCTCAAATTACAGACGGCTTAATCTTCTTTCACCGACGTTTTCATTTCAAACTTCTTACGAAGATAGATTTCCTCGGAAACATAATGGTTTTACTCGTAACATCGAGGTGCATATACCGTGCTATTATTTTTTTATTTAGAGTCATACATTTTGTCATGCTTAAAATAATGTTTGATGTTTCGTGACGATAAAATTATATCATTTGTTTTGTATCTTAAATGTAATTATTTTTGTTCCATTTTTACCTGGTTCCAAACTTTCTAAAGTTAGACAGTCACATTACTTCTACGTGCCTATTTTATAGTGCAGTTTAGCTGGCGAGATATCAGAATGTGAATTGCAATGGCACGTCTGTCTGCGGTCTGTGCAATACGAGTACACGCTTTCCGTTCGGTTCGCTATCGCCAGCCGCCAACCATGCTTACAGGCGGCGGGCTTACTTTAGTCACAGTTATGTTTTGTCATATTCGTAAATTAAACAAAATATTATTAATTAAAATAAAAAATCTCTTACTGCCCTATACGTAACTGCGAGTGACGCTCAGTGCAACACTATATAGGCACCCGGCGTCTATACCCTGAAGCAAGGTTCGGAACCGGTTAACAAATACCGGTTAATTTCGTTCGAATTTCGGTTAACGTTAAACCCGGTTTCCACCTTGACCGGTAAATTTGAATAAAATATCAGTTCGTCAGGGAGTGGTTTTCTAACCGAAATAAGAACGAAATTAACCGGTTAAAACCAAACTTAGTTAAGTTCAGGCGCGTCGCGCGGGTGCCACTTCGAGTGCCCGAGTCTTCTGCACACTTTTTTGTACGCTTTCAATTGATCGTACGCGGCAAACATGCCTACAACGTCGCATATTCTTCAAATTAACTGGTTAATTCCGTTCGAACGAAAAAATATCGGTTCTGGCTAAACCGGTTAAATATACCGGTAAATATACCGAAACCTGAACGAAACCTTAACCACAATTATTCCGATATCGAGGTTAATGACCAAAATTGGTTTTATCAAAAAAACGGATTTCCGAATCCTGCCCTGGAGACAGATAATTAATTGTGCCATACGATAGAAGTAAATGTCAGTCATGAGGAAGGACGTTGTAAGGCGGAAAATGAAATAGAAAAAGTCTGTATGCTCGATTGCACCTCGAATGCATGTTAAAAAAATATAGGATGTTTTAATAACTAACCAACTTCGCCCCAAAAACCCAACAGTTACTTCCGGACTTCCCATACTTAATTGATTAGGCTGATCAAATTGTTCGAATTTTTTGTAACGAATTGACCAAAGGTTTCTCGGGGAAAGTTGTTCAGTTTCATGAGTAGAAGTCTGTGTTAAAATACTGTCAGTACTCAGTACCTTAAAATATCCTATCCGAGGTGTTAAAAAAGTGCGTTTGAAATTTTAACCCCTTCAAATTTCAAACGCACTTTAGTAGGATTAGCTGTGCTCGCTTCCGGTTTGATATCTGACTACAGTAATTAAAACAAGAAGAAAAACAAAAAACATATACATCACAATGGCTAAAACGTATGATTGTGACCAAACAGAACTGCAACGAAACCGGATCAGCCCAATGCTCGGGACATGGAAGGCAGGTGCGAACGGAAGCGTCCACATTCAGCTCTTTTGTTCCGACGTGTTCGCGCATATTTTCTCACTTTGCACCTGTCACGGGTCAGCGCCGCGGCGGCACATCTTGGCATTGCTTATTCAGTCTGAACAGCATTAATTTAAGAGAAAATTGTATCTTCATTTCTTCGTGAATTTGTTACTATATTATCATGTTTATTATATTGCGCTTTTCTTTTGCAGCAAATCGAACTTGTACAAAGCTCCTTGGTCCTTAGAGTCGTTTGTCGAACTTAAATATACATAGGGTATATTTTTTCTTATTAAACATCGTTGTCATGGGCCATAACTAAGTACAAAGATAACTATGTTCAGTCGGGTTAAAAGCACTTTAGAATAAAATGGAAATATTTTTTAAGATTTAGGTACCAAAACTTTCAATAAAAAAATGTTAATACTGTTATGGTAAACAATCATTAACAAGTTCGTTTGCTGTGAACACATTGTCTGCCACTTTTACTAACATTTAGCAAAAAATACCTTTGAATCCTAGCTTTTGCCTTTACTATTATGAGCAAACTCGCAACGGTACGAGAATTTGGTGAAAATGTTTTTCAAGTAAGAGAGTCCATACTTGAAGCATTACTGAGAGTGCGTCGTCGTCGCGCGCGTACTATTTTCCTAATGAGGACGACCGCAGTGCTTCCCGTCCCAGCATAACGTTATGGCACAAATTATCTTACATAAAATTCTAAGATATTACCACATGCCAACTTCTGTTTTCCTATTATATAAAATACGTACTTACATCTAATGAAAAGTTTATTACTTTTACCGTAATCTCGATAGATATATTTATACAGGGGATGTCAAAAAAGTGCGTTTGAAATTTTAAGGGGTTACTCAGAATCAATTACAAATCGGATTTTTTAAATATTTTTCGTGTATTCTATACTTGATTTTGAGTAACCCCTTCAAATTTCAATCGCACCTTTTAAAAAAAAAAACATACAGGGTACACTGACAAGCCAAAAATAATAGAGGCTACTCATACTCATGAAACTAAACAAGTTTTCCTGAGAAACCTATATGTTCAGAGCAAAATCCTTACAAATCAAACCCTCATTAAAAATGTTGCAAATCGACTGATGAGTTATTGACAGTTATAGTGGAAAGTCTAAACAATTTTTGCCCTGTTTCCTTGGGGTTCCCCGGTCTTACCGAGTTCCTTGGAGAGTTTTTCAATTTGACGAGTAACATCTACTATTTGACGGTTGACAGCGAAGTGAGCCTGTATAATGCAACATACCTATAAATTTAAATTTGCTTATTGTAAAATAAAGGGGTTTCATGAGTTATAATATGTAAGTATTTTATTACCTTCATTAATTTTGTAATTTATATTCCATACGCCATTAATATTTTACAAGGTTTTCGATATGTTTTTTAACCGACTTCAAAAAAAAGGAGGAAGTTCTCAATTCGCCGGAATCTTTTTTTTTATGTATGTTCACAGATTACTCGAAGACGCTTGAACTGATTTGGAAAATTCTTTTTTTGTTTAAAAGGGTATATTTCACAGGTGGTCCCATATAAATTTTATCGAAATCGATTCAGCGGTTTTTGAGAAAATCAACAAAAACATCAAAATTGGAGTTGTTGCGATTGAAGTCGGTTGTTTTTAACGTATTCAGCGTGGTCAATTATATTTTATATTTTATGTGCAGATCTGAATTCTTTCCTAGTCGACCAAGGAGCCGAAATAGCGCCTAGGCACAGATGGTTCAATAACACCTAGTCACAAAAGCGGTCATTGACTTCTGCAGTCTAGTAATTTTCTGAACTTTCGAACTGACAACCTAATAGGATTATCGATCATTGTAGATTGTAGAGGTATAACTTGCGCCTCTTTTACTACTGAATCAGGAATAGATAATCTAGATCGAGTGGGCATGTGGGTGTTTAATACAGTTGTAAAGAGTCTCACTAATTGATCAGTTTAAGTGGGGTTCATCAACCATCTTCATTTAATATTATTTGTTTTAGTCCTATACATTAAACTCTAACAATTTTACCTTATACTCGTGCTAATGTTTTCTTGAAAAAATCTTGCCTGACATGCGATCTTTCTTTTTATTAACATAATCCATAATGAGGTCCGAAAATCTTAATACTAGCCGACGTCGACTTACGTCACTGATCAATCAACGTCAGAACGAATAGAACGGACAGCCTTTGTTGCTATAATGCTGTACATCCGATACATTATTCAGCTTCTTTCTCTCCCCGAATTAGATACGGTATCGATATCGTTTTCTGTAACAGCAATGTCCTGTCCAGTGTCTTATAAACCAGTGTCCATTGTCCACCCTGTACCTAAGCTAATCATTATTTTAGTTCAAATTAAATTGAAAAAAATCGGACTCTCCGTACAAATTGATCATCTGTTTTGCCATTTTTGTATGGAGAGTCCAACATTTTTTTGCGATTTGAACAAAGTCGTAGAACAAAAGTTGTTCAGTACGATGAGTAGAATCCCCAGTTAACGGTTCCTACACCAGTTTTGTTACATCCTGTATAAGAGACACGTTTCTGTAGAAACTATTAAAAATTCCTAAGATTCCTAGAAACTTTTTACACATATAAATTACGTATACGTAATAGATATAATCATAAAACATTAATATCATCATTGACTTTACGACTATAATGCTGCAATCAACACCTCCATTCAATGTATACTGTTACTTAACGGAAAAACTCAATTGCTTTTGCAAAAAGTTGTCTTATCTGACATTTTAAGTAGTGAAATGAATAACTCTTATAACTTCTTGGATCTGACCCGTCATGAAACCTCGTCTTGAAAAACAAATCTCTCAAACAATAAATTAAGGTTGTTGAAGAAATTTAATTTGTAAACTTCAGAGAACGAGCTCCTCTGTATTCAGCCGTTAAGAATTTCTGTTTGTATTTTCGCTATTTATAAAGTAATGGATGAATCGAGTAGATATTTTGTTCCTAGGAAATTTCTTACAAGAAGAATAATCCTAGGTAGGTATATACTAGGAAATAGCGGCCGCTACGACAAAATTGTCTAAGCCATCAAAAATTTTGTCGCATTTTAACTTAACATTGTTGTGCGTATTACATTGCTTTGGTGATTTTTCTATACTTAGCTATCGTTGTTTATGTGTGTAATGTACATAAATCAATAGTCGCATCGCATAGATAGGCTTTGCACGCTGGCGAATTGCCAATGCACTTTGGAGAAACTGTTTGATACCTCTGCGCTTGTATAAGCGTATTAGAAAACAATTTCCTCGTGCTAATTTTACTGTGACTGGACCACATTTTTGACTCATCATCATCATCGTTACCTGAAATACTTCCGCTGCTAGACAAAGGCCTCCTCCAAGGATTTCCACACCGAACGGTCCTGCGCTGCCCGCATCCAGCGGCTTCCCGCAACCTTCACCAGGTCATCGGTCCACGTATTCTGGTGCGCGGTCGCCACTCGAGAACTTTAGTGCCCCAGCAGCCATCTGTTCTGCAAGCTAAGGCCCACTGCCACTTTAGTTTAGCAATTCTATATCGGTTACTTTGGTTCTCCTACGTATATCCTCATTTCTGATTCGATCACGTAGGGAAACTCTAAGCATAGCACGTTCCATCGCCCTTTGGGTGACCTTGAGCCTTCTTATGAGGCCCATAGTAAGCGACCATTTCTCGGTTACATATGTCATCACTGGCAACACAGACTGGTCAAAGACCTTAGTCTTGAGACACTACTGTATTTTACACGCGAAGATATTGCGGAGCTTCCCGAAAGTGTTCGGGAAGCTCCGCAATATCTTCGAGTCTAAAACGACAGTGGCTCAGCCGAGGTGGATTCGACAATTGATCTCTTTCTCGTTTTGACTCAGTACCAGAAAATCCTAAAACTTCCATCATTATGTGACACTATAGTCATTTCGAAGCACACGCGTAGGAAGATAAACCGGCTCCATCGAGAATTGACTTAACTCGATAAACTCTTAATTGCTACATTTCATTAATTGATACTGTGCTTGTTTCTTTAAATGCTCTTAATTAATATAAATGCTTATTCTTGTCGGACGTCCGTACGTATTAAAAAAAAGTGACGAGCTCTTGTAGAGTGTCAAAACGATAGTTTAATAGAAAGGCGATAAATTCTCTCGTGTCTATTCTAATTAGGCTATATTTTAAAATGGCTTCCGCGACGTGAACGCGTATGCCTTGTGGTATGGAGTTATGATCGCGATAACACCGCCGCCGCCCGCGCCGCCACCGGCGGATGATTTATTGCGAGCGAGGAAAAGCTCAAGTACGTTCAAGACGCGAGTCGAAAGTAGGTAACAAAAGAGGATTGATTGTATATATTAATTTTAAGTAATTAACCCAACGTTGTTGGTGAATCTGATTACCCTTCAATGCAAAGAAGTATCAGCGAGTAAATATATATAATAATGCACATAGTAATGCTTCATTCAGTTTGGATACTATAGAAGCACTTGAGCAAAATTAACATAAATTGTTTACTTTCGGTAATTTTACTTATGTACGAAACTGCTCGAAATTTTCTTACCATACAAGATTCAACATTCAATTCGACGTACCAGTTAATACGTAATTAAGTTTCCACTATATGCCCCTAAAGCTTGACGTCTTGTCGTAAAGCGTTTTCCAATTGATTGCACCCCACGACATTTTGAATATCAATTGCCGTCGATACTTGTAACTTGCTTTATAAACCTCCTTGTTTTCTAATAACTTTCGGATTTTTTAACATTGTGCAAAAGAATGAGTTTCATTCTTACCTTCATCTGCATCCCCTTCATACGTACTATAACGTCTACGTCCGTCTGCTAGTCACCTCTGGCCCGGATCATGATTAACACGTCTTGTGCTGTGGCCAGCCGTGGGAACGCAACGTGTTCACTCGAAATTACTTGTAAATTGCACGCTGCGATGACTGCTAGCAGCCGATGGAGACCTACACTATTCTACAAATGCGGCATGCCGTATTGTGTGACCTATGACTGCGATGGACGCGATCAGAAAGTTTCATGATTTAAGACTAACCATCGACATGTGCCATTCACCTTATTTCCCAAAAATCAAAGGTCCGCGATTACTTAATTCTCTTCGAAATTCAATATTTTTAATAACGAAACCATATTAGGAATTTTACTTGATCTTAAAAGATTTGTTGTATAGTTATGAAACTAAACAAAAATACATTACTTGAAAATCCCAGCGCAGCGCTGTGGAATACAAGTCCACTATAAAAAAATATATTTTAATACAATAAATAATCTAATTATGTTAGAAATAATTATGTTTGTCGAACTGAAACTACATTTATATAAGAACTAAAAACTTACATATAAGTATAAGCAGCTAATTACCTACATGATAGACCTACATATGCCTAGAGGATTAATTCAATTTTGCCTTCTATAATATTTTTTTAGTTCCTGCTGTGCTATATCACATTGTATAACATTAAAAGTGTAATGTTTCATAGAAAGAGTGATTGATGTTGAAAAATATGAGCAGCGGTGAACGGGTTAAAGTTGTCCGACATATTATCAATTATGTTCGTTGGTTGTTGTGTTAAATGCCTTTACTGGTGTTTTATTGCTTTCATACAAATTGAGTATTAGCACCTACTTATATGATGTATATAAATAAATACATATATTTATGTTTGTTTGGTATGTTTTTTCAATGAATATAAAAAATATTTATACAGTCTGCCAAAAAAACTCTAAAATAAATAAGCGCCGCCGTTGTTACAACGTTTGAACATTTTAAACAAAAGAGGATTCCGAAAGTAACATTTTTTGGTGTTGCTTTAAGATATACATATTTGCAGTTCCGTTGATATTCGGTTTTTTTATATGTTTGTGAGCAAAACCAATATTGTCAACAGAATTATTTTGTAGGACATACTTATTGAGGAAAACATTAATTTCATGGTACTTACGTTGAAGAGCCTCTCCTTTACGGACGAACATAGTACATACCATATATACTAGAACTATTAGAAGCATACCTGAAAAAAGGAAATTACAAATTATAAATAAATTGAACAGATAACAATTTCAAAAATATAAGTCTTAAAATTAGGAAAATAACCATTAAACCAAATGTAGAGTTCACAACAATGCAAACCATAAACGTCGTTCAAATTTCCATCAGTCTGCACATGTGATTTTGGGTTACAATTACAAGAAGGCATTTTCTAAGATATAATCAAGCAATTGATCGTTCCGGTCGCTCGGAGCCGACTAATCACTGGATGAGCAATATGCGCGCATTCAAGCAGCAGGCGAGGAAACGGTACAGCACCGTCGTCGTCGCGCTCTGAATCGCGCCGCGGAAAAAAACCCCGACTCGGAAGCCGAAGATGAAGCAGAAACCTCTATCACAAGCGCAACTCAATGCATCAGGAAAATAGCTAAAAACACCTTCAATATACATTATCGTGAGGCTGATAGATGTCTGAAAGAAAATGAATGAATGAACGAAAGGGAAAGTTAAAACCTTTAAATTAACGATCAGTAGGCACGGCTGCCGCTGTAAATAAATTAATGCATATGCTAAGTTCATTGACAACATCTATTCATTCAATGAAGACATAGAATATCAACACCAAGTTTATGGCTAACTTGTAATCATGAACAATGCTTACGCAAATTCATTTGAACGCAAGATGTAAAGTATTTACTTGAATGCCGTGCAGATGAATAAGTAGGAATATATCGTAAGACAATGAAAATACCATCACGCCTCTTTATCTCACCTGACCCAGTCATTGATCTCATGCACAACACCCATTTCTAAAATATTTACCGAAAATGCAACACCGAGATAGGAATTGCGATATAAATACAGTTGTACAAAGATCTCTTTATCGGGTAGTGTAAAATGCAAACTAAATCGTCGATTGTATGATACAAAGCCCATTGTTTGTAAACGAGATGGTGCATTGAATTGCTTAACATTTTAGAGTCGAATCGCAAAAACTGGGTGCATCTGATTGGAGTGCGAGCGGTCGGGTCGCGGTCCACTGGCTGCGCTAGCGATGTGCCGAGTCAGGCTGCCCAACTCGAATACCTCACATATTTGAGCGTTCAGAAAAGAGACTTCGGATACATACTCACTAGAACTAATAAAGGTTTTAAGCACTTACAGTATTTGAAGAAAATTCGAGTGGAAATCGCAACCTACGATTAAGTTAGTCACAAAATTACCAAAGCAGTTCACATTTTAGGTTTTAAAAAGTACTCGAGACCAAAAAGTTGTCGAGCAATTGTACTAATACTCGAGTATACCTATGTTCGAATTCTCTAACTAGAATTTTAATTATTTGTTTTTAACGGGTACTCTAATACTCGAATAGGAAAAGTAGTAGTCTCGGCACATCACTAACTGCGACTGCGCCCGCGGCGACTGCTCGGCAGCGCGGCAGCCGGCTTCAGAACGAATCGTCACGAAACAGAAGCGAAATAGACAATCATCGATTAAAACGCTTCTGTTCTAATGGGAAAGTGTGAAATAATTAAAACCGAATCAATTTCTCTGTTACGCTTTGATGGTTATATTTCGACCGTATTTAATTACATACATATCAAAGAAACATTCGAAGTGCTGTTATTTTTTGCGTTTGTTCTTAACAAAGTTCATACTTTGAAAGGGAAAATTTGCATGCTCATTTAAAGAAACTGGTGCTTTTTTTTGTTTACCTACGACTGTTTATATTAAAACATCTAAATAGTGTAATTTCCACCCTGCAAAGTGGGGGCAAAACTTGAGAATGTGTAAACGCCCCGATATGTGTTCAACGATGATATTGGCTGTTTGAATGAATGAAGACAAGACGAAATGTGTATTTACAGTGCCGATACGTCGAAGCAAGTGTGAGATTTTCCAGCTGAACTAATGTAACTATGTATAGGGAGAATTATAGATTTAGCTGCTTCGCCATCTGCTCCCACTTGAGGCCTGGAGCAGCCTCGAAGTCTACCTATTTGCGGCTATCAAAGGATTTCGTGTCACATAAAATGCGTCTCCAAGACGCGTAGCGATGGCGCGGATGTGAGTAATTAATATAAACCAACAAACCAAATCGACGCTGTGCGGGTGTGTACAACTAGACATCTAATGACATCCGCTTCAGTCACTCTAAACACAAAAATAGATTATATATTTTTATATTTTCCATAGGGCTTATATACCATTTTTAAAAACATTTTAGCATGATCATAATTTAACTATCAAGAAACTAATGCTTGACTCTGCCATGGAAATGGCGGCGAGATAACTTTGGTAGCATATAGTCAACATTAGACATGTGCCGACCAAAGCATTCTCTAAACTCATTCTTGAAATTCAACTTAACCTATTCCAACACCATCACATTCTTCGTCTAATGATAAAAACAGTGACAATTACTTCGAAGAGAGCCAGCAAACTATAAACCGAATTGAGATTTAACTTCTTAATTGCATAAGATATAAAACATTCAGAAAGAAATGAACCACACCATGTAGGAGTAAGTTAAACTATTAAAGCAACTTGTTTATAGGTGTAATAAAATATTTATCGAGGCAATAAGTATAAAAAACTTAATTTATCTTGAACGCGAGATAATACAGATATCTTTATTGAAGAACAATATATGTTCTGTGCATTATTTTCCTGATTTCTGGCAATGACAAACTGCTCCAGTTTATTGGGTACCATTTCACGTGCAAGGACGTGAAGGGTTCGTGATTTTTACAGTATTTTCAGTAACAGCGAGCACCGGGCCAGGCACGAGCCGCCCGACGACGCTACGTTTTGTCAATATGTACGTATGTAGCGCCGAATACTTATTGTCAAATTTTATAACTAGTTGCATGCGATTCTACGACGGCCTGGCCCTGCCGTCACATGCCTATAGTTCAGTAGCAGATATCAACGAAAATAAATGAGACACATTTATAATTACTACATTTTTAATTATGTGAAATAAAGATTATTACTATTATTATATGAGAAAGCAGAAGGAAAATCGCTGATGAATGGCACTAGCTGTCATAAAAATACATTTATTTAAGTTACTATAAAGAAATAAAAAGGCGCTGAAATTAAGTACAGGTTAGAGCAGCCGCCGCGCCGCCCGCGAATTACTTTTGCTTTAATTCCTGTGTCGGCTTTGGCCATTTCGTTATACAAGCGATTCTTGTAGAAAGCACTGGGTGAACCCAAGATAAAACGAAAAAGAATTGGCAGTTATGTCACAGCGGCGCGATGACGGCTCCGGTACAGGCGATCTCGATTTGATTAATTTTTCGATTCTATCTCAACTCTGATGCAAAACATTGCTGGACGCTGAGAAATGTTGCAAGTCACTCCCTTAATAATTAAATAACTTTGAAGTACCTATCGTACTCTTGAATCGATGCACTGGTCGAAGAAATATGAATATGAAATGATAGATAACGAAACACGTTCACTAAATTGGTACAGACAAATCGACGCCAACTATGCAACGTTTGATCTAGTGTGTTTTGTTTGATGGGTGTGTTATGAGATCTACTATGACTATACTTGTCCATACCACCATACATGTATCGGAGAAAATGCTCATTTAGCTTAGATTGAAAGTAGGCCTATGCTCTTATTTTGATGTAATTCGTATAACCACGCCTCATGAATTGAGATTTATTGACAAACGGATGTTTATGGAAAGACGCATCATCAAACATCTAATGGGATGGTCTCACATGTGTACACAGCCGTTACGTATACTTTAGATGTTTTCCAGCAATTTCAGGCAGTAAGCCTCCCTTCGGCAACTCGACGCCGACCTATTATTAGATCCGATGGCTTTGGTGCCTCTAGTCCAGAATCTATTCTATTTCTGTCCGTGTTGTTGACCCCGACAGCTGTGCATGTAGTATGTGCTGAGGTGAACTTATCCTTTTCTTAGATAACATCCTTTTAAGAAAAATTAAGTTTATAATCGCACAAAAATACACTTACCGAAAAAGAGTAAACTATTAAGACTTCGGTATTTCAACACCAACAGTAGAATGTCTAACCTACTTCATACTTTCAAAGGAAATTGTGAATGCCGTCGATTCAGCAACCAAAAAAAATAAGACGGAAATGAGCTGTAGAGAAAAAACCTATAATCGTCTGACAGCAACCCGGCGACCCCACTTGTTGGAAACTTGAAAAACTTTCACATCATCTGACGGGTCCACAATAGTGCACAGAATTAGGACTTTTACTTGTTAGAAATTGGCACTTATTCACGCATGTCGTGGGGCCTCATGAATATTAATTCCACCGTTGGAGCAAACTCACGTCTCAATCACACCACATTGTGCAATTCATCCATTAGAGACTTGTCATAGTATCTCAAATAGTTTAATATTCAGAACCGTTGGTTCTGTGGTTGGAAACACGACAGTGTCGTTTAGTAGGAACAGCCACGAAACTAACATTCAACTATTTACGTATGTCGTGATGTGTAACCGCTGAGGAATATCACAATATGCTGCTCGCTCACGCTTTTGCCAAATCGGCCTGCATCATCAACACTTCTACACAGAAAATCTTAAATACGTAACATTCAGCTGGCGCGGCGCGGCGTCTAAAAACGGTAACCAATACGAATTGTGGTCTTGTTTCCTACGTGTAATTCCATATCATCTTAAGTAATAAAAGGCTATAAAATCTATATAATGGCCGGAATGTAGGTGCACTCTATTAGAAACTACAATTACAACATTGGCTTGATTGGAGATAATAGTCGGATAGTCTTTACTAATCAGCGGTTCACAGTTAGAGAGGGATTTTCACACTCGATTCATACTTTATGATTAAGCAATGCACTAAGGAATGCTAATTGCACATCGGATATCGTTCGGTGAATGAATAAGCAAATTGCATGTCTTTAGGTTATTCTTTGCTAATCACACACATATCTATGTTAATCTGTATCTCATGAATTCGCCGCGACTGCTTTTAGACATCGCGTAGATATTATTGATTAATTTAGCCTAAACATGATAATGATAGAAACTTCAAACCACAGTTGTTTCCGATCAAGAAATGTGTCATCTGCTCTCTGTTGTTATCCCATCAAAGTCTTTTTCTATGTGTAAACAGCGCTCTCGCTTCTTTCCCGCTAAGAGGCTAAACCTACTGACATCATAAAACATAACACTACTGTAATCAGTCTTATCATTTTATATGCCTTCTATACTTTGGTTTGCTCACATTAAATTGTACTTTACAAAGCCATCAAGATATCTGAAATTGTATGTACTGTTAGTTTAGTACATCATTATTTGGCATGGATGTAGCGTTTCTCCGCTGACGTGACACCACGACTCGGGCGTCGCGCGGCCCCGTGAGAATCGGATCCATTTGCAGCCGGCTACCGCTTGCGCCTGCGCATCTGCATTCAAACCAATTGCACTAACATGGCTTGGAATAACACGCCATTTGATTCCTTCATCGACAATTCGAACTCTCTATCTCTAGCCTGTCTCCCTCAATCCTACCAACCCCTCATAAATCGTTCAATTTCCCAGAGTAAACTTCCACCAAGTGGCCCGGATCTCAGGCGTGTAGCTACGGATAGATAAGCGTTTTAATTAACTTTTCGTAATTTATATCTTTATTACAACCACGGCTAATGGTAGAACGTGATTGGCAATAATCGGAGCGAGCTGCCCGTCGCCGACCGATCACGATATCGTTCGCTAACTAAAGTTTCGTTAGGATATCTCAATGGAAACATCTTACTTGTCAGCGGATCACATCGCTTTCAAACCCTCAGAAATAGTATAATCTATCTTTATGTAAATAAATATATCATTCCATGTACGTACGAACAACAATAATAATAAAGAGTAAGATAGAAACATCTGTAAGTAAACTTAAAACTGAATATAAAAACATTAGCTTAAAACTTTTAAAGTGATGATCCTCCATATCTTGTCCATGAAATCGACTCTAAGAACGTATCATTATTAATTATCATGAATCCAGAAGTAAGAGCGGCGACATTGGGCTGGCGCTTACGCCTGTTCTATCTAAGCTCCTTATTAGGCTCCGGGTGCTATATACCGATTGACATAAAGCTTAAAGTGAAAACCTCGTATGTATATGCGGAAAAGGTAACTTTTCAGGAGAAAGGAAAAATCTAGTCGAAAAAAAAAATACTACTACAATTTGTCCCCTATTTTAATGGGGTTTCAGATGATTCGATAGTTCATTTTGAATTCTTCCTGCAATGGCTACAAATAGAGTAAAAAAATTAGCAAATAAACGTTTCCGAGGTTTTCACTCTAAGGCGACGATAGGAGATTCCGTCCCCTCTTCACCGCTTCAGATTCTTTCACTTTCTATATTTATAGGTAACTACTTAATACTTCCTCCTCTTCACGTGTTCTGCTTTAGGAAGCAGACTAAGGGCAGGTATGTATAATTTCGGTCAAACTATTAAGAGCGAATGCGGCTACTCAGTAACTCCCACAGTAACAAACCTGTCTGCGAATAATAGTCGGAAGTTGACGAATAAAGTACAAGACGACGTAACGTTCGTAATTACAGTGATCGATCTGAGTCGTGAAACTGAATTTATGCATCGATGTCAAACGACGCTTAGACGCCACTTAACTCGCTTGGAATATTGAAAAGACGTGAAGCAACTATTTACCATCCTATTAATATTTAGAAGCATCTACATAATGTGTTTAGTTCATACATACAGAACACTTCATTAGAAATTGTAACTTTGTTTAAATCATTACTTAATTGAAAACTACAATATTGATTCACGATAAATAATTTTAATTACATATACGTGCCTTATACATCGTTTTCCAGAAACGATTACACTAATGCGCAGATTAACACGTATCTACTTCCTACATGACTGCCGCCCTAGATAATACTTGAAAAGTTAACAGAATAGCTCTGTGATAACTCGTTCGAGCCAGGAAATGCAGCAAACAATACATTACAAGCAGTAAATTCTACTAGGAAACGACACACGTCTCTGCTCATAATCTGACAGCAGCCGCTACGGCAGCCCTAGCGCAGTAAAGTCATCTAAATTTAAACACTCGAGCAATACTAAACACATGGATATATTGGGGATGCGATCGAGCAATAAACAGATGTTCTCTGGTCGATGACACGTACCATAAATAAAATAGAGATAAGCGACTAAGTACATACCTACATGTATATTGTAACTGAATATGAGTTTTACGAACTAAATATAATATTATTTATTAAATTAAAAATACTATCAATTTTGGAAACATCAATGGTAAACAAGGAATGGATTGGAGTCGAATCAATAACAATCATAGGTTAACGTACTGTTGCGCCACGCACGGCACGCGGCGACCATTGTTATCCATCATTCATTCATCAAAGCTAATGTCATTGTCAATAGCCTCGTAGTTAACAGTTAACACTACAACTCCATAAAAGTTTACCTAATTTCCATGCCACTTTATTACTTAATGAAATTTTCATAATTGTTACTGTATTCGTAAAAATAACAATTTTCACGTGCTAGCTTAGTTTATATTTTAATAAAAGTTTAGGTAACCTCCTAAAATATACTGAACGTATAAAAAATATAGTAAACCTTAATTCAATACTTGGAGTACTAACAACAAGTTTGCTTGACAAGAGTACTTTGCAACATTGAAGTACCAAGCTAATACCTTTCATCGAACGATTTATCCAGAACCATCGAAAGTAAATTAGTAGGACACGGTCTCGTTTTTCTAATAGTGCCAACTCGTACCAAGTCAACATTGGCAGAGCCAGAAGATGAGCTTTGTGGAAACACAATTGAATGAGGAGTAGGGGAGGGGTTTCCACACGCCAAACAATGTGAAAGGCCGTCCAAATATCGACCTACATTGATGGACTCACTGAGCCAATATTATAAGAGCCTATAAATGATCCCGTTAGTTCGTGTAAAGGATGCAATTATTACGTGACCGAATTGACGAACAGCGATACATAGAGCTATTAAATATTGAAAACAGCGCACTATTGTAATGCATTACGCTTTTATTCCCCAACGGGCCCTGTTATTTAACCGTTCGAAAGTGCGACCAGACAATGCTAATAATATGAAGTAGGGTCGGAAGGCTTTCTGAATACCTCCTTATAACACGTACCTACAACGTCCTTATAACACGTAACTGCATAGTCATTCGTCACTCACTTCATACATTCACAAAGATAATCGGTTTGAAGCTTCTCACAGCAAGCAAACACGTAAGTAAATTAAGGTAAAAATCTCATCATCTTGAGGTAACATTGAGCAGTCATAATAGTGAATTGCTAGGCCCGCAACTTCGTACTCGTGGAAGTTTAGAAAATTCAGTTTCACTTTTAGACCATAAAAACTATCTGAGATAATCTCCAGATTTTACAGTATTACCGTATATAACCATTGTGATGATTTATTAAAGTTCACAAAAACCTAGTATAGATTGTACCTACATCAAGGATAATTATTTATTGTATTTACACCGTAGCATCGCCGACGTGGGCTACGTGGTATTTTTACTCGTAAAGCTTTAGAATATTATATAGCATGCATGTATATTTTACTATTAAATGAAAATCGATTTCATGGGCTATTAGAATTAGAAACCCGTAAACATTAATTAGTGAAAATATTTAATTGAAATTTATTTATTATTGTTAATTTCGGTTTACATATAAATTGTAAGCTGTTACGTGTTTTCAATCATTTTCATTACAAACTGGTTTTGTCTTTTTTAATCAACCTACGCCTAGAAAGGGAGATTTCGAAACAATCTCACATCAGTACACATCCGTACTCTACGTTGTTTGCGATGGCTATGCAGATCGTAATAACTACGATTCAACTATCGTCTGTATCATGGTGCGCTATCAGATCACACGTCAGTCACTATAATAATATCCGTGTGCTGCAAACAGTATCTGAATCTGAATTCCGACAGATTCCAAAAAGTACAATTTTTGTAAATTTATTTTCATTTTAGAACGTATTTTGTTAGATATACGCACAAATTTTAAATAGGGTTGGCCACTATCCATAACCTCCATAACCAATACTGACTTCACCTGCGTATATGGAGTATGGCCTAACCTACCGTAACTATGGGAAGAAACCCGTGTCCCAACAGTGGGAGCAATATGGGTCGTTCGTTACGTAAATCTAAGAACCATATTACCACTTTCAATGTTCTCTACGAGTATTGTTCTGTGTTATAATATATTCTTGATTTCCAAGTTTGTTCATGTTATACAGTTACTGCGTGAAAAAACTAAGCCCGCGCTCTGATTACAATCATTATTAAAATTACCATTCCATAGGTATCAAACTCAAATTTAGAATGCGCGATATAAAACAATGGGTGCGCGGTCGCAATACCTCCGAATTGCCCCGAACAATGAACGGAAGAGCTATGTACTTTGATTGATTAATACCAAATCTGACTTTGATTTACAACAATATTTGCGATAGGTAATTGCAGCAGATGTTTATCTTCCATCGTTTGACGGGCATCAATCTCTCTACACCTTATACAATGCGTTATGGTACCTTGTTCATAATTGTAACTGAACCAACAGACCGGAAATTTTCTAAATTATACTGCAACGAAATTGCCTCATGAAGATACTTAGGTGAAGAAGGTTCATTTTTTAATACTTACAATTGACTGTATAATGTTCGGAACGGCCAGTTACAAAGTACGACAAGAAAAAATCCTAAATACTTTCTCACTCGAGTAGCTAGGTCAAAGGGTTAAAGTTACAATTGACAATAGCTACTAACTTTAAAATTTAAATAAAGGAAAAGCCAATACAACATTATTTGAGTTGTATAATGTGTTTTGTATCGAATAAATGTTTTAATCTGAAATAAAGAACGATAATTATGATGGTTCCGCCTGTTGCCATACATGGAGGCATTGAGAATTTCTAAAACAGTAGACCCCGACCATTTATTTGTTATTAATTCATTTCATGTGGCTCTATTTTGGCCACGATACACATTTTAAAATGAAAGAACGTCTTCAAATTCAGGTCGAAACTTTGTATATAGAATGCCAAAGCCTACCAAGCGTATTCAAAGGCGAGAATCACGCTCGTTAAACGATCATTAAGTAAATGAAGAAACTACTCGAATAGCTTTTAATTATATACCTATTTGTTCCCTTTGTCGGAGATTTGAGTGCCTTGTGATGACTCTGCATCATCTTTGCATACGTCGATCTAGTAGCTTTCAATTTAATTTAATGAAAATGTGTGTAAATATTCAAAGAATTTGTATTGACTGTACAAAACATGCAGTAACCAAAGTAAAGTTTCAAAGTATGGATTGCTTTACGTTAAAGTGATATCAAAATTATATTCACAGACTCCTTAAATACACGGGTTTTTTATTCGCTGACAAACGGTAAACGATATAATATACTCCTTATGAAACTGAACAACTTTCCCAAAGGAACCTATACAATCAGAGCAAAAAGATGGACTCCTCATACCATTTGTCATTAAATGATAACTCGATTTGCAAACTTTGTATGAAAAGCTCAATTAAATCTTTTTTCCCATTGTATATGTATAATAGGTTCCTAATATTTGCCGCTTTTTAGGGTTCCGTGGTCAACATGGAACCCTTATAGTTTCGCCATATCCGTCTGTCTATCCGCGGCTTAGCTCAGAGACTATTAGTACTAGAGAACTGTAATTTGACAAGGATATCCATATTAATCACGCCGGCAAAGTGGTAAAATAAAATCTTGAAAACATTTTTTTCAGGTACACGTGAATTGAGGATGAATTTTTTTCTTGAAGATGGTGTGAAGTGTCATTGGATAGGTCTTTCAAAAATATTGTGGGTTTGCGAAAACCATTTTTCGATTCAGGGATCTGTTTCTGAATTATTAAGCTTTAAACTACAAATTTTTGTTAAAGTCGTGTGTCTCCCCCTCCCCCGACAGCTAAACGGTTGTTTCTAAAAATGTGAAAAAATTCACGGCACTAGTAGTAATAACGAAGTTAAAAGGAAAACTATCACAGCTAAGTATGCTTTACAAGTTAACAAGTAGTAGTCAATTTTATAAGACGGGAGGTTTTTCCCCTTGAAGTAGTGTCTGTCGTAGTACTACGGAGCCCTACATCGCGTGGCCGACACGCACTTGACCGTTTTTTAACGAATAAAATGGCAGCTGGTACCATTTTGCATAAAAACGGCGTGCGTGTTATGGATATTAAGGATATAGTTATGCACCTATAAGGCGTCACTATTCATCAGAGCAAGCAAGCCAGCCCCGATGTGCCCACGCAAGTATTGCAAGGAAGGAACACTTCAAAAGATGCATCCTACATTGTTTCGCTGCTCCGTGCGTAGAATTTACGCACGTAAATTTTAAAACAGAGCAGACTCTTACTTAACATCTTTGTTATTTTTTTGCAGTACGTGGGAAATAAGTGGAACTTAAACATTAAAGTTTGACATTTCTTTTATTTCCAATTCACTTGATAGCAGTTTTCTCAAAATAAATCATATGGTACTTGAAAAAGAGCTGTTATTGAAGCACAGCAAGCAACTAAGAACTATTAAGTTTTCATCACCAAGAAAGAGAAATTGCATTCAATTGCATACTGTTAACGCAGAGTCTAGTATCATCGCGGACGTGAGGCCGTATTACGCGCTATAAACCCAGCCTTCGCAATCTTGCCTATTACTATTATATATTCATCGTCATACCTTTACATGATAACTATTTCTTCATCTCTGTTATGACAAGCCCTGCATACTCTTTACTCTTCCCAAGTAAAAATTAAATAATCAAAGTAAACGTAATATTCCAATTCAACTGTCGTCAACTGAAGCTGGGGTACAATAGCATCACCGCGTTACTTTTGTGGCTGTAGCAGGTAAAACATAGAACGCGAGCACCGTTCGCATTATCGGCTGATCTTTCCCATGCGTCTTTCTGTATGATGTATTGCATGAGGAAAAAGGGCATTTTCCCTTTTACTCCATACCCGTGGGCAGGGCAATTATATTAAAACTTCATTGGGCTTAACAGCTGCGTAGGCGCAGAGCGTTTACCCGTCGATCAGCGTGGCGGCGGCGGCGGCGGCCACTATCTAGTAAGCAGGGATGTTGCGAATATCCGCATCCGCAAATGCGGAGCTTCCGCATCGATTTTGACATCCACATCTGCATCCGCATCCACATCGTTCAATGCGGATTTTTTTGCGGATGCAGATCTAGGGCGGTATAGCTAACAATTGTAATATTTAGGTCCAGAAATGTAATTATGCACATTAATTAATTACAAAAAGTATATGAATAAAATTTTTTTTTATTTGACTGACTCGGTGGCTAAGTGGTTAGCGATCCTGATCTCTGATCCGAGAGTCGTGGGTTCGATCCCCACAGGGGGCAAACTTTTCTGTAATGAGCAGAATTGTTTGCTCTGAGTCTGGGTGTATTATATCTATATATGTATGTATTTACAATATATGTGTATATATATCAGTTTCTGGTTCCCAAGATACAGGGAATCCTAGTTTGGGGCCAGATGACCGTGTGTGGTTTGTCACATATATTTATATTTGTTCTACAACTTTGTTCAAATCGCAAAATTTTTTTGGCCTTTTCATACAAATCGATCAGCTGGCGAACCAAGTTTGTATGAAAAGTCCGAAAATTTCTTTGCGATTTCAACAAACTTGTAGAACAAAAGTTGTTCAGTTTGATGGGTAAAAGCTAACCTTGAAGTATTATCACACCTTTCTGTTACACCCTGTATATATATTATTATTATTATTAAATCTATTATTTTCAAGTAAGTACACCATTACATTACAAGTACATCATTAGACCAAAAGGCACCAAAGTCACTTTTTGTCAAATATAATGCTCCAGTTTTTTTACTTTGATTACTAAGTATTGAATTATTTAATAAAAAATTTAGGGATTAGTATCATTTTTTAATTTATACGCTCCCATACAAATTTTCCTAAAGAAATCTTAAGATCCTCATCCGCATTCGCATCTGCGGATATGCACTTTTAAAATCTGCATCCGCATCCGCGGATGTAAAAAAACTGCATCCGCAACAACCTTGCCTAGTAAGTACCTTCATCCAGCCGCAACCACAACTCTCTTTCTATCTAACGTTTTTGGGCGTATTATTATTTGCAGTTTATTATGATAGATTTTATGCCATAAAAAGAACAATTGAACCCCTTTTGTTTTAATCAAACCTTCTCACGATGAAAGTTATTTTCAAATCTACCGAGCTGGCTAGTAAAAAAAATATATTTTAAAGACACGATTGTGTAGTAACTAATGAAAATATAACTTTCCATTTTCACTTTGTCTTTTTGACATTACCGCGAAAGATTTTTGATGATATTTGATGTACGACTTGTATCGATAAATGTATTTTGTGTGGATGTATTAGATACCAAGCAGGTACAAAAATTAAAGAGCAATCGTTTATGTGTTATTGATACGGGTGTTAACAAGATGGATATCCGATCGCCGTTTCCGATCAATGCCTAAGGTAGGTACATATTACATAATATTTACAAGTGAAGAAACGATAGGTAATGAATGATGTATGATGTAAAGTATTAAAATATTTAAATTCATAAATTTTGTGACTATACCTTGTTCCATCAAGAAAAAGCAAAAGGTAAACAAACTTACTATGGAACTTGTCACATATCAACTTCAGTTGCCTACTAAGTTTGTTTACCTTTTCCTTTTTTTATTGGAATGAACTATATTTGACATCTGTTTTGATGTCTTTACACTGAATATTTTTTATAACAAGATTACCTAACTGATATAAAAAGAAGCTTGGCACAGATGACACTAATATAATATTTAAAAAATATTACTATCTAATTTAGCAGCCGGATAAAAATAAATTCAAGCAACGGCTGAATAACATTACAAGGCGCTTAATTTTAACATACACTATTACAAAAAGCTATTTGAGAAAGTGAGATATGGAAAATACTTCTCAATTGCCAATCAATGACAATGCAAAAACGGATACGATCTACTTCTATACAATTTTTACTTATGAAAATGGCAATTACATCTTTTTTATAAGTGAAAGTGCGTTCTCGATAACATTTGTAATGTATATTTGTAATATTCGCCGAGCGAGACAATTATTGGCTCACGTCGGCGGTAAATTAGCTCAGCATCTGACCAGCGCTACACGCTCGCAGTTGGATCAATTCGTTGCCTATTTCGCGTAACCCACTAGCGGTTGAAATTTCTTTTTCTCAGATTCAGTTACAAAAACGATGCTGAGCTCTCTCAATTGTCAAAATTTTAGTATACGAGTTTCATTCTGACAGAAATTCTTATTATCCATAATTTTTTAACAAACTGATAATTTAAATCATTGTTCTTTTTCGAGTCTATATGGACCCTTATTTATTTACGCTGTCATAAAATTTTATTTATTTTTATGAAAACCCAAACCACCGATGTCACGCAAGAGAAGACCCTTACGAGCCATGGGTGCGAGCTCCTCATAAACCAATGAATCTTAAACATCAAGTCGAAGGTTAATAGATCTGTGTCCTACGAATGAATGGGTTAATGGAATTTTGTGAACAGTATTCCGCATTCTGTGTCAACCAGCAGTCAGTATCAATCTCGAGTCAAGGAGGAGCGTACTTAGATGAGCAGTGTACGTACGAGTACACGCTGCCATGATCACAATGATTATAGACTGAGCTAGATTAATTCGCATACATGCTGTCATATCCGTTACAGGAGCAGTCAAGCGTAGCAAAACGACAATCTATACTTATACTTATCATTGTGTACTTGATATAATGAATGAATCATGTAGTAGGTAGTTTCTACTTAAGGAAGTACTCATCAGAGGAACGAAAATTTAGTATGAGTTAAAAATTTGCTAATGTATAGGTAGGAACTTAACAATCTGCTACCAAGTCATTATGTGAACTGTACAGTTAACTGTCACACATAGCGCTTCTTTACAAACCTCTCAGTCATCAAAGCCATTATTATATTTTACTCAGAACCTTATTCATGAGAATTCTAAGAAAACACAAAAAACACACACAATACGTTGACTAATGACTAATTTTCTCTGGCGGAGTTGAGCAATTGTCCAATTGTGAGCGATTAAACAATTAAAGAATTTTGTTGTAAACAAAAATAGGTGTACATTATTTACTCGAGACACGTTTACGTAGGTCCGTACTAAATTGGAAAGAAAATGGTTTTACGATGGATAGAACGTTTCAAAGTTCTCTAATGGTGTAATTGTTCGTCTCCGAGTCTCCTACCTATCTTATGTCAACGTGAATTATTTATAGAACAGCTCAGTCAGTTCCTCAGACCCTTTCCTCTCCCAATAAACTTTAAAGGCTAAAATAAAAAATAAAACACACTCGAAGGTGGCTTGAAACAAACAAAACATGTTTGTTTTGTTGTGTTGCCCAATGAGTTTCTGATAATGGCGACTATGCGAATGATATGGTTGTGGCGACATGTCCGTTCCTTTATTTGAAGAAGATGGTAACTAGGTAGCATCACAGGCCAGCAGTAACTCACTGTTTGCAATAAAAGCACTATCTCTCGACGGATCATCGTTTTCGTGCGCGGGCACACCTGTAAATTTAGACGTAGCAAGCGCACGCGTCGGTCAAATCACGACCCCTCAGCCCCGTTATATCCCATTTACACCAACACGATCACTTTCCCTGCTATCAAATGGCTTCGTGATGATATTCGATTATTTATCGGGTTGTTTTTTGACATCTTAAGCTGCAACTTAGAAATGGATTTGTTTCATTTTCTTAAAATTTTCCTCGGTTCTTTGTAGCAACCTAATCTTACACATATGTTTAAAGGGAAGCTCCACGCACGACAAGAGCCCTTAACAGCGGATTATTTTCTTCATATGATAATCGATGACCGTGACCTTTATGCGTATATTCAGTTAAGTCAATCTATCCAGAGTTGATTGTTTTGAGATGTTTCCATCATTTATTATATAATCTTTATTATTCAGGGATAACGATAATTTCAGAGATCACCCTTTACATACTCGGCTTCAAAAAAATCGCACGTCCGTAAAAATAGGCTTCAAGCACTGTTAATCCTTAAGACAAGCAGTTATTCGTAGCAATATTGGTATCATTTGAGAGCCCTATAAAAACTCTTTAAAAAAATATCCATTTCATTTGATTAAAGAAAAAGCTTGACACTTTAAGTCACTGTGAATGACAATGGAACTGATTCTCCTCTTCAAATTTTGTTTGTATTGTTTTGTTTTTTGGGTATAAAAGGGTCGATACAGCTTATCGGGGGATAAATTTGCTACCAACAGTCGAAGAAGACACAGAAGAATATCTTTCATCAGAAAAACGTCCTTGAAGATGGACACTACTGCTGCTGAAGCCGCCCAAGTTATCGCACTACTGCAATCAGGACTACGTCAGTGTGATGTTGCTCGGCAATTGCACTTGAGTCGCTTTTCTGTTCGAAGAGTGTACCAGCGGTTCCTGCAGACCGGTGGCTTTGTCCGAAGGCGTGGGTCTGGTAGAAATCGCTGCACTTCTGCGAGAGATGACCGATTCGTCGTATCGAAGTCTTTGAGAAATCGGTTCTCTAATGCTGTTGAGTTGCAACAGCAGCTTCAAGCAGTTCGTAGAAGGGCCGTGAGTGTCTCTACAGTTAGAAGAAGACTAAAGGAGAGAAATATTGTGGCTAGAAGACCTGACACGGGTCCAAAATTAACCGCAGCGCATCGGCGAGCACGCCTGCAATTTGCTCGCGCCCACGTCAATTGGACCCTGGACCAATGGAGAGCTGTTCTCTTCTCAGACGAAACGAGAGTGTGCCTTTTCTGCAACGATAGACGCAAAAGAGTATACAGAAGACAATGGGAACGTTTTGCCCAAGCCTGCATCCAAGAGACGGTAGAATACGGGGGCGGTTCCTGCATGTTCTGGGGCGGCATATCTGCCGACGGCAAAACTGAACTTTCTTGCGTCTCTCGGACCGGCGGTGCTCGCGGGCAAGGGTCGATGACTGCTCACCGGTACATCACAGAGATCCTGGAAGAACATGTGGTCCCCTATGCTGGATTTATTGGCGACGGGTTCACATTAATGCACAATAACGCTCGCGCGCACACGGCTGGAATTATGCAGGGCTACCTTCAAGAGGTTGGGATCCCTGTCATGCAGTGGCCAGCGAGAAGTCCAGATCTGAACCCGATAGAGCACCTCTGGGACCAGCTGAAACGCAAGGTTAGATCCCGTGATCCCGCTCCCGCGACTCTTCAGGAGCTCCAAGACGCCGTTATTGAGGAATGGGACAGAATCCCTCAAGAAGAGGTCCTAAAGTTGGTGCGATCCATGAGGGAGCGCATGGAAGACGTCATTAGGGCTAGGGGGGGTAACACTAGGTTTTAGGTTAGTTTTAAGCAACTTTGTTTTGAAAAATTAATCAGATTTCATTTGGGTTTTTTAAGGATTTTTATTGTTTTGTAAATTTTTCTCAGTTCCAATAAAAAACATTGAATGAATTATTGTTTTTGCATTCTCTGTTTCCTTACCTTTCAAATGATACCGAACATTACCAATATTTCATAATACAAATACGATTGAAAGATGTTTAAAATAGATTTCTTAAAAGGTGCGATTTTTTTGAAGTCGAGTGTATAAGTAAATTCTTTGTAAGTAACTATAAAGTATCTTTAACAGTGCAACAGCAGCCGTGTCCCATAAATCACCATTGCCTGAAGTCACGGCAACTAACTACGCTCCAGAGCCCTTTGATATTTAATACCTCGATATCTTCATTTCACGAAATAAATCAATGAGAAAGCTCTGTGATTACGTGATAAAAAATATATTAGTGCCCATTTATCTTTGCCGTTAGACGAATGTTTGTTTCGGTAGAGTTACTGACAGCTGTGTTAATTATGATATTACATTTATAATTTTCGTTTGGTTCATTATAAATTTCAGAAAGAAATAAATATTGCCTTGATTCGGACACTTCAGGCGTAATTAAACCCAAAATAAAAGTTTAAATTTTCTAAAGCGCATTCAGTTGCTTTCCAGCAATAACCTATTCCACCCATCAAATTGTCTTAAAATCAAAACGCCGTATGTTATATTTTAGGTAGAGGTAGAGCGAAGACGATTAAATTAATTACAAAGGAGAAGCTGGCGATGCACCGGTGCAGGCGGCGATAGACTCCGCCGAGTGCACAGATTGCACGCCAGCCCGTGCGCACTGCGCATGCGGTCTAACGGATCGCGATAATCGCGCGCGATAAAAAAATCCATCGCGAATAACGGAGCGATGCGCTTGGCCCGTCATCACGATTACGCCTCCGACCGACGACGCCTGCGCCGTCACGTCACGTCACACTGACAGTCGATATGCCACACAGCTGTTTTTCACTAAATAGCCCTTAGATTGCTTCCGCAATCCATTCATGATCGATGCTCATTGCTGAGATAAAGTGCGATCACTACAGGAACTTAAATCAATGATCTGATCTTTCAGATCTAAAGTCTCAAATAAAATGTCCTAATCTAAATACTAAAGATACCTATGCTCGACTAGCCGTAAATTGTCGCAGTGAGAGGTTAATTCTCGCAACCGGTACAAGACAACGGTACAAAGCAAACTAAACTTTAATTACAAATGATCACATTCAATAATCGTAAAACTATACTTCTGCACCATTTTAAAACATCAACTTTAATGGAAAATGGAAAAATAATTTCAATTTTATTGCAATGTTTAATAGATGCGAGCTTCATTTCACGATTTTACCTGTATTCCACTTTATGTGCAGCTTTTACTGGCATTTGCGGAACCGCTGGGCTTTTAAAAAATAAATATTATTTGCTGCATATTATACATAAAGATAAATTATTATTCGATTAATTGCTATTTTCACCATTTTTAAAAATGTTTCGTATATCGTTCATGATAATCTATTATTATATAATGGTTTCCACGTACCATAATCTTACTGTAATGAATAACATTGAAACCTTGTTAATAAACCATTAGCGCCATAAAGAGAAACCTTACCGAGAGTTTAGGTAGTTACAATTATAACATTATTTTTCGTAATCTTAACTGCGATTTAGGCATTTGTCATAAGACGGTGCTTTACCGAGAGCTCACCGCGAGTCGAGCAGCGCGCGACTGGTGTGCAGTCAAACAAAGAGTTACACTATCTGTGTATGGTTTTTTTTTTCTATTTAACGAAATCAATCAGTCGTTATCATTTGATAACGATCAAAAATTATTTCAGCTGGTGATCTTATTTCAGCACCTGAACAACCTACAACTTGGATGAAAACTCAAACTAATTTGGAGTCGTTGGCTAGCTGATCGAAATCAAAAATTAATGTAATCGTCGGGAAACAAATTTAATAAGCGAAAACAAAAAAGAACAGTAATAATTTCCGCCAAATCAGAACGAAATTACCTTCTCATTAATTAGTAACAAATAATTATTATACACTTATGTCTAACCTAACCTAACATGTTTAAAAAAAAACTATCGCATGCGACACGATCATCATGCCGTTTATATTATCTTTACTTGAGTAACACACCTGACTCCATGTCTATCTGTACCTGCGTCCTGCTGTAATGCGGCAACAACATCTGCTTATTTCGGTATAAATTTCGCGGACACACGCAATATTCGACCTTGTTTTTCGATATACATACATAATATGTTACGTTTCATTTAGGTCCTTCTAAAGCGGACCTACGCCCTACCAATGTAATCATTTAAATCTGAAATATCTGACGTATGTGCCTTTAAAGTACATATATGTCATTTGTAGTGTACGTACCTACTCATAGATAGATAGCGTCTTCTTACATACGTAATCAAAGGTCTCCATACGAAATTGTAGTTAAATTTCTCGAAAATTAAACCCCAACGAAGAAAAGTAGAATTTTCTCGAGAAGTTACTATTTAAAAAAATAAACAAATGTATGTTTTATTAATGCCTATTTTCCGTGTACATGTAAAATTGAGGGTCAAAAATTTGAAGTGGTTTCAAATGTATGTTTGTATGGGTAAACCAAGTGGTCCTCCTCAACAGAAACACACCGGGACAATCGAGTGCCTATATGCTCCTTCCCATACTATTTCAACAACTGGCAGAATCATATCAAGAGTGTCTGCTTGATGATAAAACTATAAACACAATGCATGACGGGAATTTACTCAGATAACTTTTCTCTTTGTGTAAACGCATAATAAATGGCATAGATTACGTGTTTATATTTTCTCGGAAACAATATCTATTGAAGTTCTCTAATACTGATATCCGTAAAAGACTTCCATCCTGCGCCTGGGCATTGTGCTCCACGGTAATCTGCAATAATTAACTTTAAAATTAATAGTTTGTACTTGAATTTAAGTAGTTCCAACTTCAAATTATTTAAATTAACTTATACTTACTTTTCAATATATGTAATTATCTTTCCAATCTAGGAATTCAAAAGTCAAAAATAATGCGGGAGCAGCCGAAGACAGCACTCCGATATGGAAATTTAGGTTCAGAAGGCTATGATGGAAGACGTGAGCCATGAGACTCGTCTCTTCATCATAGTTTTCGTTAGTTTGATATGAGAACCACAGGTAGGCGTCCCTAGGGGCCTTCGTCGGCCGCTTCTTTGTTACTATACTTTTGATTGATTATAGTGCAAACATTAATTTATTTTGTTGTGGTGAATAGGAGACCATTATTTTTTATAGTGCCTTATTCGTTAATGCTGCTGTTATTTCCATTATTATAGTGTTTTTAAATACGTTCCTAAAATAAATGCACCATAGGTAGGTAATTTTTTATTAAATAACTAATGAATCGTCTAATTTAGTCTAGAGTTATACGTAAATTGTGAACAATTCTCTCATCAACATATATCCATTTAGATTCAAAACAAAAGAGGATACCCATTAAATATGTAACATGCCATCTCATTGGCAGCTATTGTAGCAACATTGTACAGAGAGCTACCATAAACTGGAGGCGATTTATGGGCCCAGCTCCAGTTCCTGGCTCGACCGCCTTGTTTATGATGTTTTAACGTCTTCTGTCAAAGTTATAGGAGCCCTAGGAAGTCAAAAGATTGGTGCCACTTTCAGTTAAAATTAGGAGTGCTATTTTGATATGTTATAGTTGCTCTTTTCATTCTTTACTTAGTCATAAGTATAATTAGCAGGATATTTAAACTGGGGCTTCTACGCATGAAACGTATTTTATCTTATTTTGTTAGACCTCGTATGTTTTAATTTCTACTGAACGTGTTGCCTGAACTCACCCCTCGTCCCAGAAATAAGCATCAGCATAAATATTTATACGTTCTAATTTTCGTTTCACCATAGGTCAACCAAGGTCACTTCGGTAGTTTATAGTTCAGCCCAAAAAAGTTCAAGGGACGTTACCTATGTAAGGCGTCCGAGTGCGAAGTCTGACCGTCCGAGTAATCGCGCACTTCCTATAGACATGCTAATGCGGCGGCCGCGCACGCGACCCCTCCTAACGCCCCTGAATTTCGAGACATCGATTCTTTATGTTTAAGTAATAATTTTAAATTTAGAACAAATTCTAAACTTAGAAAAATTTGATAACTGGATTGAAAATGATGTATATGAAAGCTGTATTAAAAAGGTATGTTTTATAAATTCAACAAATCACAGAAAAGTAATGTACGAGTATTAAACAGGGTAGGCAAATAAATGGTAGATGAAAAGGTGATACGTAATTCCGAAATTTTTCACCTCGATATTTCTATGATCCGACACCTAGTGATAGTGAAAATTAGAAACATGTAAATTAATTGTTATAGGCATCTTATTTTTATGCAGCTATAAACTTTACGATGGAAAATATCATTATATCGAGAAATATGTAATTATTAAAAAAAGTGTAGATGTTTTCAACAAAATCCACACATAAAAATTGAGATTAAAAAAATGTGAAACGTTGTCAATTTAATATCGTATGGCAAATATTAAGGTTGGCACCTCTTGCATTGCGTTCGATGCGTTCGAGCCGGTGAAACTTTTCACCTGCTATTTTCATTAATGAAATAAATTAAATTAATTAATAAATTTGAAATTTTATGGTTCCAAAACTGACTGCGACCACTACCTTTTTGTCAACAGTTTAGAAGTTCGAATTTGTACTGTTTAGTTAACAAAAGAAAAGGATAACTGAAAATCACTTTTATGAGTCATACATGACATTCCAAATTTCGCTTTGCAATCGCATTAGCCGACACTTTCGTTCGCTTAGTTGCTTTCCTAATAAACTAACTACACAATTATTTCTATGAAATTGAATAGAGTGTGCATGAAAAGTGTATAAGTAACTGCTAAATAAAAAAGTGAAACACTTTTGCCTACTTAGTTTTGTGTGATCAGTAGAATTAAATGAATTTGGAAAATTATAAATACCTTATCCAAGGGATTATGTTGTTGGTAGTAGTTTATCTTGCAAATTTACATGTAAGGGTTTTCAGACTCTACTGTTTCCTGTTTCAAAAAATAATTACCTAAAACATCTCGAATGCTACAAACCCTAGGGCAAAACTGTCCAACTCCTTTAACTTTATTATCATACGTAAGTAGATTAAACATAGACTCAAAAATACATTCCTGAAAAAAAAATATAGAATACCCTTTTACTTCAAATCAAACCCCAAAAAGGTTAATTTTAAATTTGATTACCTACTATTCAAATTCGCATATAACTATTTTAAATTTATTAAATTTGTTTTTTGTAATTTTGGCTTTTATAATATAAAAACGATACGTTAGTGTGTTTAGTGTGGTTAAAAACGATACGACTTTCTTTACACAAAAAAGGTATTACCTACATCTTCTTTATTTCACGAATATAATGTTCCTTATTAAACAAAATAAATATACTAATACTTAAAAATTTTATTTCTACCAAAATAAATAACGTATTCAAATGTATTAATAAGATTTTCATGAAACAAAGGGCCTACACAACACCCATTAAAATTAGGTCAAAGCACTAAAGGAATTATAAAAATGGCAATAAATTATAACTAAGGAGGCACAAAAACGTTTGAAAACTATCCACATATATGAAACTAGGAAAACAACATCGAAACAGAAAAACGAAACCAAACCAAACGATTCAAAAATGAAGATAAAAAATAGTTTTTTCATTGAACAAAAACGTTAATAAGTAGCTGAAAAGTTCTTGAAACTATTGCGATCGTAACCTCCGCGCGAGCTCCGCAGTAAAGTTCAACGCACCCTTTCAGAGCAACGATATTTCATTCAACACACTAAGTAGACGGCTGAAATCTGTAAACCCTTCAGCATCCCGTTCCCCTATGCTACGCAAAGCCGCTGAGATAAAATCTCGTGAGTCTTACCTGTTCTTTCCGTGACCGATTTTGTAGAGCTCGACGTGCTTGAACTGAGCGTAGGTGGCCATTGTGGGTGTATTTTACCACGGGGATGTTAACACTCGAGAGGTCGGGAGGTGCGCGGGACTGCAGTCGTGTCGACGGAGCGGAGTACGTCAGCTGACTGAGCCGCGCTGCGCGGTACCCTCGCTTATGTCGATGCTGCCACCCTCCGCCCGCGCGAGGGAACCCAGCGGCGCGTGCGCGATGCTTCCGCAACTAAACTTTAGTTTTATTTTCTACCGTGGAGCAGGTTGACAGTGGACTGACTGGATACCCGCGACATGTGGCTTCAAGCCATACGACTGGCCGGACTCAACAGATGTGGACTCGATGTCTATAAATAAGCAAATGCAAATATACGAGTGTCATAGCTTATAGACATTAAACATTCCTTTTTACGCTACTAGAATAATTAAATAAGGCATGTTTAACAATATATACTTAAGGATTCAAAGAATTTTCGTGGGAAATTAACATGTTCATACACAGTCTCGTCTCTGGGTTAATTACTAGTTGCATGAATTCCTCTCATAGCTCATACACAAAGGCTCTACAGTGGCGATAAATGAACAGTTACTGGAGTTGCGACGTCACAAGTTCAATGACGCACTACCGTGAGTGCTGTCCAAGCCGATGAATGGACGGTGGTAACACGATACTTCGGATTTTGCAAAGTTAATAGTTTCAGATTCCAGAACTCGCAATTGGACGAATTGATAGCATTTAGACTCTAAACTAGCTCCTTGTCTTCCCTCTCGCTATCTTCAAAAATTAAATCTGATTAAAAACTCCGTAAACTTGAAAAAATATATATAATGTAACTTATTTAAAGTTGACTGACAGTAGAAAATAGAAATTAAACCATAAGTAGCTAAACACAGAAAGTTCTAAACACTCGGACAAGGTACCATTCATAGTGGGTAGTTATTTACTTTGTACTTTATCAAAGAACGTCCACTTAACCAGCAGACTGTAAATTAACGTACTAATGCAGGGCAGGAAAGTGGCTGCTACGCGACGAAGCCGACGCAGCCGCAGAGGCGCGCAGACGCAGCGTTCGTCACGGACTCATATATAATAAAACCAACTAAACACTACCTTTAAAAATGTCAAGTTTTTATTTTAGAAAATAAAAGGGTGAGTGGACAAAACAAGACGCAGAAATAGAGTTTCTCACACGTTCCCGGATTTCACATTTAAGTTATTTGCAAATAGTTTTAGTTTTTAAGTAAAGTTTGGATTTTCAACCTTTTCTTTTATTTATTTTTATTTTATTTTATTAGGCACAGTAACAAAACACAAATTTATTCACTTAACTATAACAGAAAAAATAACAATACTAAATTTGTACTTCGATGACAACTGCACACAACATGCAACTATAATGAGATAAAAAAAAACAAAGGAAGTACGAGGCTATATAAAGTTAATCAATTATTAAAAGACATTATTAAAATCTATTTGATATTATTAAAATCATCCAAGAGAAAACCATTTGCAAAAAAATATTTCTAATACTAATTGCTCTGATACTCATCAGCTGATTCGTGAATTTATATGAGAAGACAACAATTTTCTTCATAATTAGTGAGTGGTATAGGGATTAGGTTTTTTGGGAAAATTGTTCAGATTCACAAGTAGAAGAGACAGTTAAATTATATTATTTTCAGGCATTTTAATCCTACATCCGTCTTACTCATACGACCTTTCAATAATAATAATAATACCTACGTATATATGTGCCACAATCCCCAGCGTACTTCTATTTTCAAACAATCGTATTGTATGGAAGTTTTTTCTTAAGTGTTTTCTTTTAAAGTGCATTTCTGAAGCTTCCATTTGATCCATTGTTTACTTCTTACTTCCTACACTTGCATAGACAGACGGCGGCGGCGGCGGCGCGGCGGCTCGTGTACCGCACCTATTTTTATTACAACATCAAGAAACTCAAACATGTTATTATCACCTCCTGCTGCTTTACGAATGCCGCAAAACATAACAAACCAGTAGATGCGTAAGTACAATTTGTTTACTTCGACTTATCTCGTTCATCTCGTAGGTAATTCTAATTTTAAAAATATCTTATAATAAGCTTATACCAAATTAAGATTTCTACGTAAAAATAATTACAAACTCACTGACTGTAAATAAGCCAGATTCGTAGTCTTTAGTAAGTACCTCCATTAAACTCTGCGATTTCTAACTAAGTAAATAATCCTACCGCGAATTTATAATTCTATAACATGTGTTCGAATATTCACGATCTAGACTTGATTATATATAAGTATTACAAGTAATACATTTTTAAAACATACCCACGACAGTAACAAACCTATTAAATTATGGGCAGAGTCTAAGTAGTAAGAATCTTTTAAGTTAGTAAGTAGTGTACAGGGAGGGACGTTTCCCACGCATGCGGCGGTGGGGCGAGCGCAGACGGCGAGCTTATCGCGACGCGTGCGCACGAACGCTAATCACGCTAGCCAGGGCGACTGACACACTGCCCAATCCAACGACGATTCTAGAGCTTATTCGAACACGGCCGACCCTACACAATCCGGCATTTTTCTACTAATCATGTGAGCTACTTTTTATCAACTGTCAAAAACAACATTTTGTTTGGAAAATTATTGCTTATATAATTTTAATTAAAATTTAAATTATTTTAGTAAGTTTTTCATTGTTTTATGATGTATGCTATTTAATGAATAATATTTTTTATTAATATTTTGATGCAGTCAACTACCCTTGGCACAATGGTACTGAATAAGGTTACTGAATAATTCTTCTCGAACATTCAACACATATTACATATATCATAATCAAGCTTATTCTAGAATAGCTTTCACTGTTACCGCATCAGATACAAGCTCTGTATTAAATAATTATATTGTTAATCATACCATTACAAATTCGTTGTAAATTAAACAGATTTTAATATAAATTACCTATTACGTCTGCAATCCGCTTCTGATTGCGTTATTTTGGTAATTAAAATTATCTTACAAATTGTAACATTTATACAATATTTTTAAAGTTTATTCTGAAGTGTACTAATAAACAAAAATATTATTATGTAGTACTCTTCTTGATAATATGACCATTTAATCCGATCTCGTCGCGGTAGGTCTAATTCGCATTTGATCCAGTTAGTCCAATTTGCGATTTGGTCCTATAGGACTATAGCGGATGATCGCATCCCTAACCGACCGATCCATCCACCCGTGTGTAGTCTTTAATGTCCCGATGACAAGTGTGCATTACATGAGCCATTAGGTTACGCATTCACGGCCGTCACGACGTCTTGTCGTTGTGGATCTTAGATGCGTACTATCCATTAAAGAGAAATTTCCACCTTTCTTCTTTCTTTTATGTTTTAGTGGGCGAGATAAGACGTAAATACATTAAATTAACAGGGCATGTGTTAGAGGACTTGTAAGATCAGTGATTAAGATCTCACACGATCTTTGGTGCCAGATATAATACAGCACGACAGCTTTTTTTGGGGAAAAATCACATGTTTTCCTAAACAATATTTGTAGCGTGTTTGTGTGTGATTGATTAGTCCTCGTAAAAATACGTAATAATTATAATGCAGCTATGAAAAACCAGTCGCACTTACATCCGGCCAACTGGGCATCTGCTGGAGTAGCTGCTGCAAAGTAGCAGGAGCCACACTTAGCAGCGCTTTGTGTGCAATGATACATGATTTTATATACGAAAATAATAATAACTATTGACATTTTTAATTGTTTTAGCTAAAATTGCGCAATCAAGACCTGTTTGCATATTTTTTGTCGTACTTTCTACTTTAACAGGTGCGCCGAGTTGAAGATTACGATACTAATGAATCTAGTTAATATGACGAATATATAATAAGACTACAATATGACGAAGAATGTTACTTCGCAGACTTCATCTTTACAGTGATAACGGAGATTGGCACAAAACGAACTGTACTCGTCCGTTCCACCTCACCGCGGCATCTCAGTCCACAACCAACGGCTCCACTCCATCAAACTGACAGTCTGCTTGACAACCAGTTCCCATGACAATGCGCCTTCTTCCAGCCAACGCGACGGCTTGAAAGGGGCACTATTTTTAAACACGCGAGAAACAATAGCGATATTTGAATAGGATGCTGTCCGATTCAATCAACAATGCATTAGGTCTTTTCATGTTAAACTTAAGACTTGTCATGGGAAGCTGACAGACAGTCGTAGTCATGAAATATACCCTACCCATTATGTTAAAAGACGTAGGAATAAAAAACATCACGTAAAATTGTAATCAACACTAAATAATATATCTGTAGGTACAGTAATGTAACGACTTCATCACAGATTTCCTGGTGAAGTGGTGGCGCTCTAAGGTTTCCGTATCCCCCAGACGTGATACGGAATGGCTCGCGTTGTCTCGACAGACAGTTGAAGCCGTCGATCATATATGTTGAACCCTTATAATAATGTCCGGAGTTAACTGTTTGTTTCAATACGGAACAGATTATAAGTTTTATATTGATGTCATTTTCAAACAACACATTAATTTAGATTTTAAACTTATTCAAATCAGCAGCAATCTTTTTTCTTTTAAAGCAAATTCAAACTGTGAAATGGTGAAAGGTAGCAATAATTAAAATGACAATTGAATCACGGTCTGATAGTGAAACTTGAAACTAATTCAGGTTAATAAAGGCATGATGAATCCTTTCTAATTTCAAAATTGCTCAGTACAAAAGTAAATATGCAGCTTGCAGTTAAAAATAGCTCAATTCTCAAGTGATCACTGATTACCAAAGTCTCATCTGAAAAACTATACTGTTACGATTTTCTGCCGATAGGAGAGGCGAGCCTTTGTGGGCTTTCGATAGTTCAGGTCATATCATGCCTTTCTCGCTGAAAGACCGAGTAATGTTCTTTAAACCAAGTTGCTAACGCTCGCTTTCGCAAGCAGATTGCTTCCACAAATTTCACCGTAATCGAAAGTTCATATTCAATTTGCTCTCTAGAGAAATTTTCATCTTTGGTTGCAATTCGCGCGCTGGGTCTCGAGGGGGGTGTGCGGCCGTGTTAACCGCAGCCATTGTCGGTACCCAGCAAAAACAGTGGTAATGACCTAACTACAAGCTTTTGTGGTTTTCTATAAATAACTACTTGTTGTAGCTATACATCAAATAATTTATGACAGAGATAGATAAAACATTAATGGTTTGGAAAATAATTTTTCTTGCTTTGCTGCCTCATGGTTATCTCCTAAAATAATGTTCGAGAATGCGATTCTGACACCTAGATATAATTCCCAAGCTTAAGCTAACTACTACCTACTTACAATCTAGTCTGTGAGTAGAGAAGCTGAAAATAATAAAAGGTATAAATCATGAGGTTGATAATTATCTGGGCAATTACAAGCGGGCTGTTGTAGGCGCGGCGCGTGCGCGGGAACTACGCGCAACGTGCGTGCAGAGATTACAGCAATTGGATAAGTTGGAGCTTGTATAGGTAGTTTATGTAAAGAGGCACAAAACTAAATAACTACAGTTTTCAGATACTTAATCTTTATCGCCAAAAAAAAATTGAAATTGTGTGTTATACATAGTTGGATAATAACTTATACGTTCACAAGTGGTATCAAAATTCAGTTCCTCCTTAGTAACCTCTTTAGTCGATAATTTAGGGTGATTAAACACAAAAAATACTGATTGGCTGTTCGAAGAAATTAAAAGAGCTGTGAAAGATATGAAATTTAAAAGAAGATTTTATACGATATTTTGGATCTCCGTAAATCTTCAAGTATTTTTAATATGAAAACCTGAATTATGAAGAATTAATGCAGCATGAACGTTATGGAATAAACACATTTTGTTTATTCCATAACGTTCAACTGTGACGGAATATAAACCAAATCATTATAAGTTATCGTTGACATTACAGCTACCGACAACTGCGACCTGTGGCTGTGTGCTGCGTATCCTAAATAAAAACATTCACCGACGAGGAACAGATGCGATACAAATTAACAACAATAATAATCGAGCTCAACAAGGGACCGCAATCAGTGCAGCAAAGTGTACGCACTGGACACTCGCCGACACAACTCTATGGCAAAATAAAAAGAAGGATACTAAAGAAGGAAATTAAGGACGAAATGTTTTTCCCATATAAAATCTGAAAAATTAATAAATCTAAATCATCATCATCATCACCAGCCGAAAGACGTCCACTGCTGGACAAAGGCCTCCTCCAAGGATTTCCACACCGACCGGTCCTGTGCTGTTCGCATCCAGCAGCGGTTTCCCGCAACCTTCACCAGGTCGTCGGTCCACCGAGCTGGAAGCCTGCCCACACTGCGTCTTTGGGTGCGCGGTCGCCACCGAAAGACGCAGTGTCTGAAGAATAATATAATAAAATTATAAACGCACTTTTTTAACACCCTGTATGCATGTGTGTGTGTGTGTGTGTGTGTGTGTGTGTGTGTGTGTGTGTGCATGTGTGTATAGCTCTAAACAGGTGGATCGATTTAAACGCGATTTTTTTCACTTGAAAGCAGTTTTCATCGCGGTGGTTATTTTTCTGATCAGACGAGACGAGAAATCGATTCACTGGATTTCAAATTATTCGTTTTTTCTGTCGAGTAATGTAATTTAAATTTTTTATTTGCTATCCATTTCTGCAACTAATTATAAATCAAAATAGTTTATGCATAATTACAAAATATAAAAATCGCATTGATCTTTTACATCTCGCCGGTACTGGCAACGAACGAGCAACGATCGTAACCACTCAGTCCTATAAGCGGTGACTTGACTAGGTACTAAGTACAATGAATGGACCCGAAACACGCGAGAAGTATAATTATTCTACTAATAATTATACCATGTAATTTTTAATATATACGAGTATATACATCTAAAACTTTGTTTCAGTTTTCCATAAAATATTCACTATTCAGATTTAATATGGGAATCTAAAAAAAAAATTAAGAGCGGATTTTTCCAATAGTTTTCCTGTATTCTATACATGATTCTGAATCATCCCTTAAAATTTCAAACGCACTTTCTTAACACTCTGTATATAAAAATCTGATTCGGGTATCAGCGATACAAACAAGGTTCTTTGTTATTCATTATCCTACTGCCCAGAAGAAGGTAACGTTTTTCACATGTGTGTCTTATTGTTACCGCTTATGGCTAAACTGATTTATTGGATTTTGGAATGTGAAGTGTCGCTATTATTTCGTTAGATTCGAGGGTTATATTTCATAGTTGCGTTTTTTTTTTTGGAAATTAGTTATATTAGGAAATTACTCTCTTTTAATGAAACTATCAACTACTTTATGTGGCTAAGGTAGTTAATTACATACATATACTCACACATTCACGTAGTTCATTGTTTCAGGTTTTTTTTTATGGTAGAGGTGGCAAACGAGCAGACGGATCACCTGATGGTAAGCGATTACCGCCGCCCATAGACACCCGCAACACTATAGGAGTCACAAAGTACGTTGCCGGCCTTTGATATGGGAGTACGCTTTTTTCTTGAAGGTTTGAGTGACGTCCGGAAATACCGCAGGCGACAATTCATTCCACAGTTTGGTATTGCGAGGCAGAAAGTTTCTAGTGAAACGCACAGTTGTGGACTGCCAAACATCTATGTGATGGGGATGAATATCTTGTCGTGTAGAACGATGGCGAAAAGAGGCGGCAGGGATCAATCCGAACCATTCCTCGGAGCACTCCCCATTGTACATGCGATAGAGCATGCAGAGCGAGGCTACATCTCTACGCAGCGCCAAGAAGTCAAGCCGATCTGAAATATCTTGGCAGCCAACGATTCGAGTTGCTCTCCGTTGAATACGGTCCAGAGGGAGAAGCTGGTACTGGGGTGCCCCTGCCCAGAGATGAGAACAGTATTCCATGTGAGGCCGAACCTGCGCCTTATAAAATTGCAGGCGATGGGCCGCAGTGAAATACCGTCTCAATCTATTGAGCACACCAAGCTTCTTCGAGGCTAATTTAGCCTTACCCTCTAGATGACCACGGAACTAGACTTCACTCGATATGTCGACACCAAGGATTCCGATACTAGCTGAGGCATTAAGGGGAGTGTCCTCAAAACGATTGATACGACAAATGGCATTTTCTTGTCAGTGAATGCGCAAACCTGTGTCTTAGTGGGGTTAAATTGGACCAAGTTAAGCCGACCCCATTTTGAGACTTTCTTTAAAGTGTCCTAAATTTCCGACACAAGTTTGTTTCGGCTCTCGATGACGTTTTCCCGAGTAATGTTAGCACAGCCGGTATAGAAGGCATCACCTGTGCTGTCATCTGCATAACAATGAGTACTGCTGATTTGCAGCATATCATTAATATGCAGAAGGAACAGTGTAGGCGAAAGCATACAGCCTTGAGGGACACCAGCATTCACAGACATAGAATCTGAGCATGCACCGTCGACTACGACCTTTATGCTTCTGTCTGCAATAAAACTAGTGACCCATTTGCATAATTCCTGGGGAAGCCCATATTTCATATTTTTTTATTGCATAAGAAGGAAGCTTCGCAAGAAGTGCTTTGTGCCAAACCCGATCGAAGGCATATTCTTTATTGCATAAGAAGGAAGCTTCGCAAGAAGTGCTTTGTGCCAAACCCGATCGAAGGCCTTCGCTATGTCCAAACTAACCGCCAATGCTTCCCCCTTAGTCTCGATCGCCTGTGTCCAACGATGTGCCAGGTAAACAAGAAGATCACCAGCGGACCGGCCAGAACGCCTTTTCTTAGTTAGCGATACACATAAACCCTCATATAAAGAGGTACCTACTGTACCCAAAATTATACTCAATTAGCAGAAGCAAATAAACCAACGTAAATGTTCTCGTGAACACAGCTTATCCGTTGTGAACTGACTTTTATACTCTTAATTCTATAAGTAGACAACAAATACGTTTGATCTGTCATATCTTTTTCTTCAAATTGAGAATATTATTTTTATTCTAAGTTCTAGTTAAACCTTTATTAACTAGTTTTCTGTCTGTGACTCCACTCGCAATCAGTTTTCAACCGACTTCAAAAAAACGAGGAGGTTCTCAATTCGACTGTATGTTTTCGTATATTTGTTACACGATTACGCCGCCAATTATGAATTGATTTTGATGATTCTCTTTTTGTTTGGCAGGTCATACTTCAGAGTTGATCCTACATAAATTTTATCGTAATTGATTCAGCGCTTTATGAAAAAATCAACAAAAACAAAAAAAAACGGTTGAAATCGGTGTATTTAACGTGTTTAGTGTTGTCAATTATTGGTTTAGTTATTTATTACACAGCAACCACTTGACAAATCGGGTTAAAAGATAAATAAATAAAAGCAAAAACTCTTCTCCATATCGCAGGTTGCGTGGTTGCCAAACGTCAAGATTGGTTGCCGCAACAGGCATCGAGAGGGGAGCAAAGAAACAAGAAACACATCGAAACAAATAAATAAAAAAACAATATTAGATAGTTAGGATTCTTGGCGGAAATAATTGTCAATAGGTACAGACAGAGAGTCCGAGGGGTACCGAGTTCACAGTCTATTTAACCCTTAGCTAGTGCTCGCCAAAAAGAAAGTTACATGCCGCGTTAAACAGGGAAATTTGCCCAAATTACGGTTTAATGCCGTTTTACTCTAATTACACGGATTCATCAGAAGCATCGCATTGTGGCTCGGCGAGCATGACTCGGGCGGCTGGCGGCCATGCCTACACAGGCAGGCCATTTGGGCGGGAAAAAGTGAAATTCTTTTGTCTACCTAAAGCACGACGAATCGATGATGGTGCACTGGCAAATCATATGACGAAGACAACCATTAGTCATTACTGTTGTTGATGTTTTATACTTTGGTACACTTAAAAGTAATCACCAATGAGCAAAATAATATAAAAAGCATTGTTACGGCAACACAAAGATTTGAATGTAAATTTGTATAACAAGAAATATTTTAAATAGAAATATTAAATATTCAGTAGTTTCAGGGAAAATCGCGTAGGTACCTCAAACTTAATTCTAAAACATACATCTCATACTCTTTGGTCAAAACAAAAGTATTTTTTCTTAATGTTGTTCAATAAAAATGCAACAATTTCAAGTCCAGTGAGATGACACAGTTAAATAAAATGGCGACCCAAACAATGCATCCGCGGATGCTGAACCTCCAACGAGTAGCTGTCTAACGGTTCGTGAAAGTCTCCAAAATGACAGTTAATCACAAACGGCGGGATTAAAAAATAATGACAAAATTGGCGGTCGCCATTGCAAATGATAGCAGCGCAAACGCACGCTATTGTTGCGGAGGCTAACGCCGAAAAAAGTACACTTAATGGCGCGACGCTTTTCATAAACTGTTCGTATGTCGCAGGAATGCTTTAAAAAGGTAAAAGTGTATTGTTTGTCGTGGTACGAGTAATAACAGCCAATGTGACAATCAATATAAAGAAGAAAAGAAAACAAACATTTTATAAATAAAAGCTAAAATTTCACCATAAATCTGTCTGAATTCAGGGATTGAAGAAATATTAAAATTTTAAGAGTATCTTAGTAATGTTTTAATGTAGCATAAAATGACAGATACTAAAACTCCTTTTTTTGAATTAACTATGTGATATATGTATATCTATTAATAACATTGTAAAAATGGAAGAATTCACTAACAAAGGTATAGAAGTATATTTAAAAGGTACTTTAAAAATTATAGAAATACCAATAAGTATATAAATAACACACGTATAAAAAGATTACCACTTGAATAAACTAACCTTCACAAATGAAAAGTTTGCACTGTAAAAATAATAATCTCCACGACAAAATAAATACATAGTTCGCAATAAATTATCAAAAGATATACAAAAAAGACGGCCTGGAGTATTCTTAAGACTTAAGCGAACCGAGCATCAGATAATCTGACCTAACTAAATTTCTCGAACAAGTGCCGCAGCCCTCTTATATGCACCCCAACCCATGCAAGTTAATTATTGGTCTCCTCGTATAGTCCTCTGTATAGTCTTCGTTGGTTTTTGATATAAGAAATAAGGGCCCCGTTTATTTAGTCAAACGGGGCAATGATTTCTTATATCAAAAACCAACGAAGACTATACAGAGGAGACGAATAATTAATTATGAATAAAATACTATTGTCCAACCTTCTTATCCTAACCTACCGTCCCGCCGCACTGATGCACCCTGAATTACCATGTTCACTTCCCTCGTTTCCCCCATTAATTTTAAAAAAAAAAAAAAAAATTAAAGCGCAAATTATTTATTTTAAAGGTAAACTTTGTGGGAGCAATTGTTTTTATTTCATTGATACCTACACGTAAATATATAAATGTTCCAAAGCAAAATACTGGATTTTCCTATGTCACTGCCACACAGTCATATCTATTAATCTAAATAGTGCTAAAGTATAACGACAAAGGAAAATTGGCTCCACTTTCTAATGTGTCTTCGTAAAAAAAAAACAATCATTCAAATCTAATTATATTTATGTTGATTCACTAAAGAATATTTATTTATTTCAAGAGTTGAAAGTAAAATTAACAAAGTATAATAATACTGAATTATGCAAAGTTACTCGTATTAAATAAAATGAAATCGCCCTATGTGCAGTAGATAGTAGGTAGATACCTCAGCCAAAACTTTTGATGTAATCTTTAACGTCAAACAAATCGAAAGTTCGCAAAACCAATTCAAATCAGCAAGGCGAAACAATGGCTTGCCGCGATCGCGGTAGCCGTCGCTACTTTCACTGCTCTTTCATTAATCAAAGTTAATCCAAATGGGAATAACTGACCACTTAGCTGTTTGAAGCTATGGTCCACATAATTCATCTCACAAATCAGATTATCATCTACACCGTGAAAAGGTCAACTTTATTGTACAAATACTAAAATGAAAGGCTGTAAAAGATGCATTTGTTAGCAAAAATGCTTTGCAAAAGTAATACTATGTTTGCGGAAACAAATGGGTCACTAAATAAGTTTTAATTATCACCAAATTGTCGCCTACTCGTATTTCTTGAAAGTCGCGAAGGCCAACTTTATAAGATCAGTAGCCCCGAGGATTGAGGGCTGACTCAATGGCGGCGATAATCCTTACGTGATTACGTGACTATCAAGCGACAACAACTTAAATGAAGCTGATAGGAACGGTGTTAACAGCAGCAATAAAGCAAATTAGTGTACAAGTGAAGAAGAGAAATGAAACTGAAAATATAAAACACAACACTTTTGGAAACGTCCACTGTCAATCTGTCAGTAAAAAAAATTATATAAAGTTTCTGTTTTGTAATAACACTGGTTCTTCCTTGCAACTTGAATATCCCGAAAAAGGATTCACTTAGTTTCCTGTTTGATGTCCTTGGTTCCCCAAATGTTCAAAATAATGCTTTGCGATGTTAGATTACATACTCGTATATACGTAGCAATAATTGACCATTGACCACGCTGAATATGTTAAAAACAACCGACTTCAATCGCAACAACTCCAATTTTGCTATGTTTTTCTCAAAAACTGCTGCATCGATTTCGATAAAATTTATATGGGATCATTTGTAAAGTATACCCTTTTAAACAAAACAAGAATTTTCCAAATCGGTTCAGGCGTCTTCGAGTAATCGGTGAACATACATTTAAAAAAAAAACCGACGAATTGAAAACCTCCTCCTTTTTTTTGAAGTCGATTACAAATTAATACGTAGTACAGGAAGGTCTTAACTACTATGCTTAGTACACTATGTATAAAGGTATTTTATCCATGTCTAGATTATTATTTTCTTTTATTATTATTATTATTTTCTGAATTAAGGCTTGTATTATTGTACCTACTTTTTAGGGTTCCGTAGCCAAATGGCAAAAAACGGAACCCTTATGGATTCGTCATGTCTGTCTGTCTGTCCGTCCGTATGTCACAGCCACTTTATTCTGAAACTATAAGAACTATACTGTTGAAACTTGGTATACTTCATTCCAATCAAAAAAAAGCAAAACGTAAACAAACTTACTATGGAACTGACACATGTCATTGTCATCTGCATACTATGTTTGTTTACCTTTTGCTTTTTTTTGATTGGAATGAATCATAAGTAGATGTATTCTGTGAACCGCATTAAGATTTTCACACAAAAATAGAAAAAAAAGCAATAAATTTTGGGGGTTCCCTATACTTAGAACTGAAACTCAAAAAAATTTTTTTCATCAAACCTATACGTGTGAGGTATCTATGGATAGGTCTTCAAAAATGATATTGAGGTTTCTAATATCATTTTTTTCTAAACCGAATAGTTTGCGCGAGAGACACTTCCAAAGTGGTAAAATGTGTCCCCCCCCCCCCTGTAACTTCTAAAATAAGAGAATGATAAAACTAGAAAAAATATATGATGTACATTACCATGCAAACTTCCACCGAAAATTGGTTTGAACGAGATCTAGTAAGTAGTTTTTTTTAATACGTCATAAATCATAAACCGCAAATTACCTTTCATTCAATCAACTCAAATATATAAAATATACATGTGTGATTATTTATACGGAACCCTCGGTGCGCGAGTCCGACTCGCACTTGGCCGGTTTTTTTCTCGGGAGCAGCTGTCACACGGTAAAAGTCTAATGGTAAAAAAGTCTCAAAAATTGAAAGGATATTATGACTTTTATGGTCGTGACTCAGATATCATTATTTAACGTAGTACCTTCTTGATTATACGAGAAATAAGTCCAGAGTGAACTGAAGGACACGCAACTAGGGTAGATGACTGCATGAAAAATAAAATATGATTTTTTTAAGAAGCTAGATCTTTTATTGAAAACTATGAAAAAATAACTCACTTGGATTTTATCTATTATATGTAAAACAATAAAACGACTACATTAAACTATGACACGATTGGTGACACCTCACTTTTTCAGAAACAAAATACCGTTTTTGGCATTTGTTAAAAACCCATAAATGGCTAGCTGTCGGGTACCCCCTTTTTAACCGACTTCAAAAAAAAGGAGGTTCTCAATTCGTCGGAATCTTTTTTTATGTACCTATGTTCACCGATTACTCGAAGACGCCTGAACAGATTTGGAAAATTCTTCTTATGTTTAAAAGGGTATACTTCCCAGGTAGTCCCTTATAAATTTTATCGAAATCGGTTCAGCACTTTTTTTAAATCCAATAAAAACAAACAAAAACATAGCAAAATTGGAGTTGTTAAGATTGAAGATGGTTGTTTTTTTACGTATTCAGTGTGGTCAATTATAAATTTGTAATTTCAGCAGCATTATTATAAAAACAATGAGCAGGTTTTTTCACGATGTTTTACTTCGTTAAAACTATCGTTATAAAAATTTACGAAGTATCGAAAAATACTAGTACAAAGGACAGAATTTAAGCCCGTCTCTACCGTGTTCTGTAGCCACTGGTTGCTACCGACGCTAGGAAATAATATCAAGTCGCGTTCCTCATGTTTTACACTCGTTAGTAGCAATTTTCACCATTAAGCAAAATCAGATTACATCATCAGGCGAGCGGGCTATGCCTCGTCCCGGCGACGGCAGATGGACTTTATTCCACAAAGCTCACACTAACACCATCGATTAGTGTGAGTTTCCTTATTGGCTGCTATAATTGTTCACGACGAACCCATAACGGAGAAATGGGCGCCGACGCGTATTTCAAGAAGCAATTTATATAATTTTCTATTCGTTCGATCGACAATCAGATACAATTCAAAGTGAACGGCTACATGGAAGCGCGGCTAATACCTATGCATTACTTTTTTACGTTCTCTGACAAAGGAAAAAATAACCTCCCGGCCTGCTGCCATAACTAGTTGCATAACGAATTTAGAGAGAGATTCAGTGCAGGCAGATAAAGGTACTAGCGACTCACGGGGGGAGCGGTCCCAGATGAATCGTGCGAACTTAAAAATGTCGGACAATCTCAATATTTATCTGATAAATGAATTAATAAATAGCAACATTTGCCGCCCCATTTCATCTAAAGGTCTACATACCGCTTCGTGAAACTGATAAGACACAAAAAAATACAATTGCTTGTTCTTAATCTTACATAACTCTTTGTATAGGTGAAAATACCGGTCTATCGTTTTTATTACCGCTTAAGGTGTTTCACCTTATTTTTGTTTGGTTTGTTTTAAAATTGCCGCGAATTTTAAATTTTTCGATGATTTACGGGATTTACGACTTGAGATCTTTTTTTAAATATAATATTTATTACCAACGTCATATCTATTTTACAGAAAATTAAATTGTTTCCGGTAAATATAACAAAATGTACATGATTAAATATTAGTTATTAATTAAGGAACTTTTATCAACAAATTATTACGATTTTCATCATGATATCTTTGACATTCAGATATTATACAAAATATGATGAGATTTGCTCAAAAGAGATACATATATGTTTATAATAAATAGTAACACGTGGAGCCGTAAATCACGAAAAACCTCAAAATAATTATTTTAAATTTGTGCCTGTATCAAATTTAAAACGTGCCACCTTAACACTTAGTGTCACAATAAACCTTTTTTCTTTTATACTACCCGCGGCATAGGCACTATTTAAAGCTTATAATCTTCACGTAAAGTGCCACGGATCTTTTCTCGCTACCTTTACCCCATTAAGGTGCATTACAAAACAGTGCCGACCCGACTGCAACCTGATACAAACAAATAATTAGGTAAGGGATTTCTCGGGGGCCTTAACTGATGCAACGCAAGGTGTGACGCAACTAAAGCAATATGCTTGGTATTTAGCTCTAACTCAGGCCAGGGTGGAAGCAAGGCAACTCGGCAGAATAAGATTAAATCTGTTCTGTATTAAAGTATTAAATTAAACACCTAGTATTTATAAAGGTAACATAAACACTAATTGGATTAATTTCATTTTTCATCGTTTTACCATAAGAATACGAACTTTGCAAGATTCATTTTATAAAACAATAACATATATTTAATTTGGTTTTCTCTTTCGATTTTATTACTGTTTATCTGTTTTACTTTTAAAGTCGTTATGATATGTCAAAGGACTTATAAGCAGATTACAAACTTCTGAAAATAGGGTTGGCTACTGGCCCAACAACCTCCACTAATTCTGACTTGACCGCTGTGTGTGGAAGAATTATTATGGCCGATATATTAACAAATAATAAAATAAATTAAGAGGGCCCCCATACAAGAAACGCGTCTCATCTTCTCGATGAGGGAAAGCATCGTGGGAAACCTAAACATCTGCTTATATGTATGTCATTGTATGTGTATGAAGCCCATGTTGCACACGTCCCGTAGGTGTAAATTCAAAAATAGCCTACACGAGACGTGAACGCTGGTAGTCCTGAGTGCATATTAGCAGTGTAAACTCTGTCAAATAATAAGAGAGAAAACAAACATCCTTATAACGATACGCGTATTTGCGTTACCTTACGTCAAGTTAAAAAATAAGTATAGAAAAAAAAAGTCGTTTTCGCTTTACTTTACGTCAAGTTAAATAAAATCGTTACAAAAGTTAGTAAAATAATTTAAAAAAGGTTAAATAAAACACTTTATGATTTAACTCATCGGAAGCGGTAAAGGAAATCTCGGGCAAGCATAAATAAAACACTGATGCGGCCGCGCAAGCCAATTTCCCCTACTTCCCGTAATTACCGCCCGCGTTTGTATGAGATTCAAATGTTACATTAAAAGCTTGAATTTTGTGTCAGTAAAAATACTACGTAAACCAGTTTATTCTCTTCTAAACATATCTGCAAATTAATAGTAATATTTTTTCGAGGTTTAAATAGCTCTTTATTAATGTTAACTTTTTTAAAACTTATTATAAGAACGTACTAAAGGAATGGAACTAAAGGTGCTAAATTTTGAAAATATTATAGGTATTTCCATTATCAAACACTACTTAAAAAAAAATTCAAAATAACATTCCTTATAATCTAAAGGAAACCGGTATCTTACCCATTTTATATTGGAAGTTGGAATCAATTTCCAATTTTGAATTTAAAAAAAGCGGCCAAGTGCGAGTCGGACTCGCCCATGAAGGTTCCGTAGCAGCAAGTAACATAATATAAAAGTTTTTGTAGTTCGTTGTAACTTGAATGAAAGGTAAATTGCGGTTTACGATTTATGACGTATTAAAAAAAACTACTTACTAGATATCGTTCAAACCAATTTTCGGTGGAAGTTTGCATGGTAATGTACATCATATATTTTTTTTAGTTTTATCATTCTCTTATTTTAGAAGTTACGGGGGGGGGGGACACACATTTTACAACTTTGGAAGTGTCTCTCGCGCAAACTATTCAGTTTAGCAGAAAATGATATTAGAAACCTCAATATCATTTTTGAAGACCTATTCATAGATACCCCACACGTATGGGTTTGATGAAAAAAATTTTTTTGAGTTTCAGTTCTAAGTATGGGGAGCCCCCAAAATTTATTGTTTTTTTTTCTATTTTTGTGTGAAAATCTTAATGCGGTTCACAAAATACATCTACTTACCAAGTTTCAATAGTATAGTTCTTATAGTTTCGGAAAAAAAGTGGCTGTGACATACGGACAGACAGACAGACAGACATGACGAATCCATAAGGGTTCCGTTTTTTGCCATTTGGCTACGGAACCCTAAAAACGAAACATTTGTCCCTCAATACGTTAAAAACAACCGACTTGAAAGGGGCCGTCCACTAATCACGTGATGTTTTTTAGCAACTTTTTAGACCCCCCCCCTCTCCCCTGGTGATACGTGGTGGTGAGGTTTTAGACTAACCCCCCACCCCTTACCTTACACGTGTATTTTTTTGGTACAAAATATTATCTTTAAAAACAGGTGTAATGTAATTTAATTCTGGAAAATTATGCACCGTGATAAAAAATTCCAGACAAACATTAAGGTTGCAGGTTGTTTCAGACTGCCTGAAGCCGTTTCGAACCTTGGGAAGAGTTAAAAACAACAACAAAACCGACGTTTGGAAATTACTCTAGAAATCGCGCGTTCAACGAAAAAATAAATACACGTGATATCTCAGTGCCGGTTGCTCTAGTTAGAGGCAGTCGGTAAACCATTTTAAAGGCCGTATATGTTGCTTGAAAACTTCTGACACTGAGGCTGGCCACAGGCCCCAAAACCTCCACCAGCCCCGGACTTAGCCTCCGTGTATGGAGTGTGACTTAACTTTCCTGAGGTAAGAATTCCGTGACCCATCAGCGCTAGCGACGAAATGGGTAGTTTACGATTGTCTAAATACAAACAAAATAAATATTATAGCTAGAATTGCTCTTGGTTTACCGAAGGTTTTTTCTGTATAAGAATAACTTGAATGTTGGTACCTTGATACCCTTCTTACTTGTGTGTGGTACATATTTGGTTAGTGATAAAATTCGCCGTGATTCAACCTTTTACAGCGACACAAACTTTATGGCTACTTACAGGTCGCGGTACGTTAATCACATCCTTTAGCTCTTTATGTTCTTATTTTGCAGACTTTTTCCATCTACGTCTCGATCTCTAGTATACACGCACATTTTTTGTCTCTTGTTTTCAACAGGAGCTGAAGTGATGTCAAACACACTCAACCCTTCAATAGACAAATAACTGTTTCTTAGCAATAGCTCACATTTTTGTGATTACGTTTTAGTTTTATTAATTTTACATAACAACATATTTCAACGCTTCCTAGATTTATTCGTAAACCGTATTCTGAACTCGCCAACTTTGTAAGGGGAAGTAAATTTTTTACACAAAGCTCCTGCATTTTGAATTTTCAATACGAGGATAATGTTCGGATTTTCCAGTTTTAATGGTTTTTTTTTTATTCGCTGCCATTTGTAAACTACACCTGTAAACGTAGCAATATAAAATATGATAATTAAAAAAAATATAGTAACTCAGTAATATATGGTAATAGTATTTCGAAGTCGGTTTATTAAAAAAAAGAATCAGTTTTCTTGAAAATTCGAAATTTAGTATATTAAATGCATTCAAATTGTACAGGTATACAAAAAAAAATATTTAAGTAGATGCTGTACAAATTCTTCTTAAATCGTCTGGTTTCCCTAATACATAGGAAGGTGACAAACGACCCAGTTTGAGAAACTGGTTGTGGGTTTCCTGGATAATATTGTTCAATTCAAAATTAAAAATCATTTATTTCTTTACGTAGGTACATTAAGCACTCTTATAAACGTCATATCATTTTGGGGGAGGAATATTCCAGATGTTATTATCATTAAAAAATCTACAGTCTTATAGTATCCTCTTGAACAAATACAGCGTTTTATAGGTATGTTTCTTAAATTTACATTCTGGTAGTTCACACACGTCATTCGGAATTTTGTTATAAAAGCGTACACACTGCCCACAAATTATTTTTTCACCTTATTATGCCTCAAGAAAGCTATGTCAAGATTATTTTTACTTCTCAAATTACGGTTATGTCTGTCACTATTTTTGAGGAACATGTTTAGATTTTTACGAACGTACATGATATTTTCGTAAATATTTCATTCATGTTTAAAAGTACCGATCCCGGTTTAAAAAGCGTATACTTTTTGGATCACATCTATTCTACCCAAGTGATTTGGACGGTATTTTTTATAGTCAATAATCAAAGGTTTACATACGCATACAAAAACAGAAAATATGACCAGAGAGTAGTCTTGAAAGATGAGTCTACATATGATTGTTATCAGATCTTCGTATTGAGAGCGTGTGAGCCTTTCTATTACGCGCAGTAGAACCACTTGTCAGCAACATGTCCGACAATAATACATTAATCAATGACTTACGACATCCAAATAATACAATAATACATTCATTACCGTTAACAAACACATGTCTTTAGTGAAAGAAAGTAAGTGTATATCTGTAAGAGTTGGAAATGATATAGCGGGTTTCACATTTAGCTCTACTAATGATTAAGAATTTCGATTAGAAAGCTAAGTTTAAACAAAAATTGGTACTAGTCAAGAAAAACTAGTCTTTAAATGAATATGATAAATTTGCACCGGCCGCTACATTTTCATTGGAGACCGCTACAGCTCCAACCCAACGCTTTCTACTTCGTACTTAGGTAACAAATAGACAAGTGCAAGCAATGCTCGAACGAAATGATTCTGTAAAAATTCCAAATGCTTTTTTAATCGCATTCTTGCAAGGGTCACTTTCGAAAGGCGCCGCGAGCCGCCATGGCTACGGCGCGGCGCGGCACGGCACGGCATGCGCTCGCGCCGCGCCGCGCCGCCGCCGCCGCCGCCCGCGCCTGCTGCTGGCGTGAAATGCAACACAAAGCCGCGCGTGAGCTCCGAGCACGCCGAACGTCCAAATGTTTATGCGATTAGATAACAGATTCCACAAGATTGCCGACCATAGATTGATTCTAATCGATGCTGTTACTAAACCAATTGCTTTAGCCGTCCATGTCAAACAATAAAAAAATCTGTCATTTCCGTTATCATTGTATCGTAACATATTTAATTAGACGAAATACTTAGGTTATTAATGCAAGAAGTGTTCAGAATCGGAACTCTGTTGGCACTAAGGAAGCAGTGTCACTTCGAGCTGGTGGATCAACTGCAGCGCTAAGCATAGCATATCGGTTAACATACTTAATGAGGAGTCTACATACATAACTTTTTAGCAGACTGACTCTTGAACTTTCTATTAAATTTTTATTCGATTGCGACTTCTCGTATACATTAAGTTCAACAGTGTTCTTTTTACATGAACATCGGGTCTCTTTTTTGAAGGGGATCGAGGTCAGAAGCCATTATGAATGTTCAGAGAGAACCCGATATGATAAGATAACTGAATATATACATAGGTACATAGCATAACTTATGTACCTATACCTAATCAACTTATTTCACATTATTCTGATATTGCCCAGTGATAGAGATATGGTCAGTAAATAATAATGTATGTATATTTCAGAGCAATAACAGAAGAACTGTAAACTGAAATATTCCTTGTGTACAGATGATACCTTTAAATATAGTAAGGTGATATATTGAATTCACGGTACCGTTAATTTACACTCCCTCATACACTCATATTCATCCTTCTTCGGACAACCAGGCGCAAGAAATTTTTCACCCCTTTCTCGTTGGTATTTCCGCCCATTGTCACAAGCACAAGCACTTTGCTTCGTCGTTTTTCATGCAATTCATGAAAACCAAAGTCTGGAAGTCTTTGCCCGTGCCTGTGTATTCTCTAATTCATTTTCCCCAAACTTGGAATCCTTTCAAATGAGGCAAGCATGAATGAGCACCATTTAAGTTTGCTTGATACATTCTCGGCAGCGTAGTTACTTACATACCATGCTGTAAGGTGCTGTCAAATGAAATATATTTTTTAATGAAATGAAATGAAAATATTTTATTCGAAGTAGGTAGCAGTGTACACTTTTCGAACGTTATTCTTTTATCTACCTAACACGAGGTTCCTACCACTCGGAACTCGTATACCCACCGTTTCGGGAAGTGTTTGCGGAGTGAGAAAAAACGGCGGGCCCTAAAGAAACTCCCTCCAACACATTTTTTTTTAAGTCTTATATTCTATTACATCTTAATGCTAGATCAATAAATGAATTATACAATGTCATGTCTGTAAATAAAATATGCAAAATTAAGAATAAAGTAAGAAGAATGAAAGAAAGGATTCAAAAGAGATAAAAGTAAAAATTATTTGTAGCTAATGACTAACAATTCAAAAACCAATGACAAGAGCAGGCCAGTTCACATGGACAGCACCCGATCACGAGTATAACGCGAGAGTCAGCCATCGCTCCCCTCAACCATATAAACCAATTAAATACCCACTGATTCGAACTATTTGTTTCAGGAAATTCAAATTCAGATTTAGTAAAAGCTCTAACTATTGAATGGTAATGGTAAACAACAGGTCACGCTCGGCTCAGGCGCACGACGTCGACGGCCGTCCATCGTCGCGCGTGCGCCCCGTAAAAAACCACCCACAAATTAATTGCTTTGCTATTCTTCTGAGACACATGGCCAATTAAATTGTTTTACAAGCAAAGACGCTAAAACATACTTTAATGTAATCAGTGAAACTTTGAGAACGTGTAGTTGTATCTGTCCACTAAACAGAGAAGATGAAATAAATTACAATACATCTCCACTACCGACCAATTATGTCTGGGTGACCTAAGAGTTTTCACAGCACCCTCCATTTATAAAACTGAATTTTTGCCAAAAGCCCCATCAACCATATTTGGAAAAGTAAATTGTCTCTTCCTCCTCCTCTTTGTGTATAGCCACTTAAAAAAGACAACAACGAGACATGCAAGTTGTAGCAGCTACTTTGGTCAACGAGAAATTAATGTTTAAGAAAAGACTCTCGCTCCGCTAACACTTGAAGAAACGTTGAGTGTACAAGTTCCGAGTGGTAGGAACTTTGTACTAGGTAGAAAAAAAGACGATTTAAAAGTATGCGTACAGCATCTACTTAAATAAAAAATATTTGGATTTTTTTTTTGAGACAAAAACACGGACTATTGTTTGCTGTTCCAATGGGGCACGGGTTTCTCAGGAAGCTCGGCAAATGCTCAACACGCGGGGACCAAATTTGGATTTTAAGACTACTGTCAGAATGACCAAGCCGAATGTCACAAATGTGAAAAGTACTGAATATGTACTGTAAATGAAAATTTCCACTTCCATTCACCTCCAATGCCGGTAATGGCATGCTCTATGCCAGTTAACTAAATCAACGAGATGAGAGCTAGTTTGTAACGCTCGCTGTACGCTCGAGGGCTTTGATAAAAACTATAGTTAGCATGTAATAAAAGCAATATTTACCAATAAATAACCATCATAATAAATATTTTTTTAGAGTGTTGTCTGTTCGCAGGTACCGGTTTGCGAGTGCGGTAGGTAACGGCATTAGGTGAGGATTACAGGCGAGCGCTAGATATAATGGTCGTATCGTAGATCAAATCAGATAAATATGACCGTCAGCTCTGCACCACATAGCTGTATCAAGACCAATCCCGAAACAATCTAAAGCATTATCTGTCGACACCGAACACAAAAATATCGGTCGCGTTTTTTTTATATCAATTAAAATGCGAAGATAAGAAGAAAATCTATCTTAAAGTGTACGTTGCTTTTAAGAGTACATAAACGTTGGAAAAAGTTTTTCCAAGTTTTAAGAAATATTTTTACATGATGTTTATCACTAACGTAAAAAGAAAGCCAACGAATCCAACGATACAAGAAAAAAGTTATCGATTTTCCAAGTTATTGAACTCTGCAGTCGCAAAACGTCCTATTATTATTAATCAACCAATATAACAAACAGAAATTCGCAAAATTCCCCTTGACAAAAACTTGTTACTGCGTTTGCTTGGCGCTAAAGAAAGAGACTGACTTTTAGAAACTTTAGATTTGTAGATAAAGTCAACAAGTCGTCATTTGTTTTCTACTTCAAACTGTTGTTGACAAGTATTCCATATCTGATTACAGTTTATTATACCCACAAAAACCCTGTAAAAGCAACAGAAACTTCAAACTGTATTAATTATAACCACTTGCAAGCGTTGCCCTCAGGAGACACTGGATGCTGAGTCGATTAATCAATGTTAAGACGTTATCGATAAAAATCACGGCACCTCATTTAAATGCGCCACTAAGCGAAGCGCGTGCGCTATAAAGAACTTTCTAACGCCTCTCGACTAGCGCGAATCAAATGTGGGAAAAGGGCACGGGTCGCGATCAGATCACTCCCGAATCAAGGTTCTATCATACTTTTTCTGACTTCTGACAGACTTCTGGATTAATAGATTAATTCAATCCAGGCCAGATCGATGATTTCGCCAAGGCAGCTAGCGACAGATGTGCCAATACAAGTATTAGGTGTTTACCCATCTATCTACCCATCTCGCCTGTTTCAGTTTGAATGTTCAACTGGATGTTTTTATTCCAAAAACAAATAATGTTCGCGACAAAACTGTAAATAGTGTTCGTTTCGTGTCTGTGCAATAGTGAATCGTTATTTCGTGTTATAGTACTTATAGATATAACGCGTTATGTTGTGTCGTTATTATGTGTAGCTCAATTAGTTGTTTCGATCGTGTTATTTAAGTTAGCTGTAAGTCGTTTTATAAGTCGTTTGTACGTGTCTTTTATAGTTTTTCGTATATCGTTGTATCTCTATTTGTGTGTAAATAAAGATTTAATGTGTTTGTCTTTCATTTGGGCGGTCTAGAGGCAAAATAGGTCGCATCGTTGATAGGGAATTAGTTAGGCTAGAGTAGAGATCGGTGTAAGCGGTCGTCCCCGCGGTATTGCTCCGAGGTAGTTAAGCTTACCGCGGGGGCTATCGCTATCTCGCTCGCACGCCGATCTCTCACTCACACGGCGGGGGTGGCTGTCGTGTTGGTATTGCTCAGATAGGGTCACCTCCGCCGTAGGGATCGTGCCGTCTCTTTCTAATGTCCTTGAAAAATAGTATAAAAAGAGCAAGGTTTTGTATGTAGCGTGCTCAGTTCGAATCAGTTCGTCTTACTAAACGGATCAACTCGTCAGATCATAGTTTCTTGGTGTGCCTCTGTCACCGTCCATCTGGAAGCCAACCACCCGCTACTTTGTACCTCCGAAAGCAAAGTGTTTCTCTCCCTCCAAGCCTGCTCCTAAAAGAAATCGGCCAGTCACAACCATAGTTGCCGTTCGTCATCGAAAGAGGAAATACAGTCCACATCGTTCGACGCTTATGTGGGTTGATCGAAGGCGGCCCACATAATTTTGGTCCTTGCGGAGCCGGATATCGTATACTAGTTTCGCTATGGTTGTGACAAGGAGCATGGCTTCCGAGCCGTCGAGGGAGAGACCACCGGTCGTCGCTGCCGGAGGTCAAGCCGCCGTTCAAGTGGCGGGTGAAGAACAAGCTATCGACCAGGCTATCCAGAACCCCGACGTCGTAGCCATAGACTCCAGCCCGGGGTCTAAGAAGACAGCCACAGCTGGGTCCGGGACGACGAAGGAAACCGCCACGGGGACGGAGACCACCACTACGGGTGCCACGGGATCGTCGGGTACCACTGTTACGGGTACCACTGGCACCACCGAGACGACGGATGCTACCACCGCCACGGGAGAGACGCGAGCTACGACGGCGACGAAAGATACCGTCCGGCCGTCACGTCAGCCTACTGAAGAGAGGGACGCGGTTATTGCCGTTCTCACCGCCCCCTCCACCGCCGCCGTCGAGGCTAGACGTGACGTCCCACCGCCGTCGGAGCATCACCGTACCCGCTCCTCCCGTACCCACACCGCACGTACGAAGAGCAGCCGTCGACAACGAGAGCTACTAGCGGCGCGTGCAGCGCTCCTTGAGAAGGAAGTGCTGCTGCAGTCGACGCGCATCGCTTTACTAGAAGCCGAAACCGATGATGAAGAGCTCGAGTCAGTGAGCTCCGTTGTGCGTAACGAACGCACGAAGAAATGGGTTGAGGAGCACCAGCCCATACCAACCGCTAAGAGGGAGCCGAAGAGAGCCGAGAGGCGGCCGTCACCGGTCCGTCACTTCGACCCCCCACCGAAACCGAAAGATGAGAAGCCGAAGCTTCCAGAAGGGAACCATAGCGTCGACCTTCACGAGCTCGCCGCAGCCATCACCACCGCCGCTCGCTCCGCTGCGCCTCGCATCGTACCGGAGCTGCCGTCGTTCGGCGGGTCGTCGAGTGACTGGCTACCATTCCTCGTCGCCTATGAGGAGACCGCCGGGCAGCTCACTGAAGGCGAAAATCTGTCGCGACTGCGCCGGTGCCTGCGAGGCGCCGCCAAGGAAGCGACGCACTGCCTGTTCGTCGGGAGGACTACGCCGGCCGAAGTAATCGACTTACTACGAGGAAGATTTGGCCGTCCCGACGCCCTCGCCATGGCAGAAATGGAGAAACTGCGGGGGCTGCCGAAGATCACCGAGAACCCCAGAGACGTCTGCGTGTTCGCATCTCGGGTAGCGAACATCACCGCGACGGTAAAGGCGCTAGACCGAAGACACTACCTGTACAACCCGGAGGTAGTACGCGCCGTCATCGAGAAGCTACCGTCGACACTTCGCTATCGCTACTACGACTTCGCTGCCGAGAACGCACACGACGAGCCAGACCTGGTGAAGCTTACCAGGTTCCTGCAGCGAACAGCAGACCGAGTGGGAAGCTTCGCGCCAGCCGAACTCACGCCGACTGAAGACCGGCGGGAGAAAGAGATAGCAAGACCGAACCGACGTCCCGCTCCCGCAGCCGCGCGTACCTATCACGTCGAGGTGCAGCGACCGACGCTAACGAAAACCGAGGGATGCCGAGTGTGCCAGAAGAAGCACACAGAAACCGCTTGTCCTACATTCAAGCAAGCTGCAGTCGACGGGCGCTGGAGTTTGGCGAAGGAGCATCGGCTGTGCTTCCGCTGCTTGCAATATCGCTCGTTCACACACAAGTGCAAGCTGCAGAGGTGCAACGTCAACGGGTGCCAGGGAACGCACCACCCGCTGCTCCACAGCACACCACCGCCTGCCGCGCCACCCACACCTGCGAAGGAAGAGCCTGCATCAGGAATCGTCACCTCTGCAAGAGAGAAGAGGCCCACTGCACTACTGAAGGTGCTGCCGGTGCGGGTCGCCGGCCCGTCGGGTGCGTGCGACACTTACGCACTGCTCGACGACGGGTCGACCTGCACGATGATCGACGCGGCCGTTGCAGAGAAGATCGGAGCGGAGGGACCCACACAGCCCTTCTACATCGAGGGGGTCGCCGGTGCGCGGGTGGACGCGCACACATCACGCCGGGTCAAGTTCGAGATCAGCGGGCGCGACTCGCGCGCTTTCATCGTGTCAGCGCGCACCATCGAGCGCCTGGACCTGGCGTCGCAGTCCGTCTCACCCGAGACTGTGCGCGCCTACTCACACCTGCGCGACCTGGAGGACCACATCACCGTCGACGGGAAGCCTACCGTCTTGGTGGGCCAGGACAACTGGCACTTGCTGCTGGCGCACGAGATACGCCGAGGAGAGCGCGACCAGCCGGTCGCCGCTCGCACCGAACTTGGCTGGGTGCTTCACGGCACCGGCCATACGCCGCAGCACGCACACCGAGTCCACCACATCCGGGTCCTCGATGAAGACGAGAACGAGATGGAGAGGCTGATGAGGGAGCACTTCGCACTGGAGGCTCTGGGGGTGGCACCGAAGCGCTCGTACACAGACGACGAACAGAGAGCGCTCGACATCCTCGCAGCGAAGACGAAGCGGTTACCGGCGGGAGGATTCGAGACGGGCCTACTATGGAGAGACGACGACCCGTCCCCGCCGTGCAACTACGACGCGGCCTTCAGGAGACTCCAGCTAATCGAACGGAAGCTGGACAAGGACCACGAGTTGAAGAGCCGCTACAACCGACAGATGGAGGTACTCTTAGAGAACGAGTACGCAGAGCCGGCACCGGAATCGAAAAATAAGAAGACGTGGTACCTACCACATTTCGCTGTCATCAACCCGCAGAAGCCAGAGAAGCTGAGGATCGTGCACGACGCCGCAGCCCGCACGAAGGGAACGAGCCTCAACGACATGCTGCTGCCTGGGCCCGATCTACTCCAGTCGCTACCGGGAGTAGTCATGCGCTTCCGTCAGCGGCCCGTGGCAGTAACGGCGGACATCAAAGACATGTTCATGCGGGTCGCGGTCGTCGAAGAAGATCGAGATGCACAGCGCTTCCTGTGGAGAGGAGACAGGCGCACTGGCGCGCCTACCGAGTATCGCATGCGCTCCGTTATCTTCGGGGCCACATCGTCTCCGTGTACTGCGATCTACGTGAAAAACAAGAACGCCGAGCAACTGCAAACAGAGTACCCCGAAGCCGCCGCTGCGATAGTCAACAATCACTACGTCGATGACTACCTCGCAAGTTTCGATACCGAAGAGGAAGCGATACGAGTGTCCGGCCAAGTTATGTTCGTGCATAGCCGGGCGAACTACTTCCTACAACGATGGGCGTCTAACTCGAAAACCGTCGTATTCGCCTTGTCGCCGGGGAAAAAAGAAGACGTCGTAGCCCTGGACTCCGAGAAGATCCTGGGCCTAGTGTGGCATCCTGGGACCGACACGTTGACGTTCAACGTCAACCGCCACAAGATCACCCCCGAGCTGATGAGCGGAGAGAAGACGCCAACGAAGCGCGAAGCCCTGCGGACGGTCATGTCTATCTTTGACCCCCTGGGGCTCGCGACTCCAGTCACCATCCAAGCGAAGAGGATCCTGCAAGAAGTCTGGCGCAGCGGGATCGAGTGGGACGAGCCACTACAACAAGAAGATGACGACCGGTGGAAGGCCTGGGTCCATCACATCCAACGTCTGCCCCAGCTGATCGTGCCGCGTTGCTATCCGCATCTCACCAGCGCGGATTCGGCAGACCTGCACGTCTTCGTGGACGCCAGCACCTCCACATACGCCGCCGCCGTCTACTGGAGAGTGGTAGACCAGGCCGGCCGCGTGCACGTCACACTCATCGCCGCCAAAGGACGAGTAGCGCCGCTCAACAAGGTGACATCAGTACCGAGACTGGAGCTGCAAGCGGCTGTCCTGGGCTGCCGCCTAGCCCAGACGGCCATCGACGAGCACGACGTGAAGCCAGCACGACGAGTCTTCTGGTCCGACTCGCGCACAGTGCTCGCGTGGCTACGCACTGGCCCGCGAGCGTACAAGCCGTTCGTCGCGCACCGAGTCGCCGAGATCGCCGAAGAAACTAAGACCAGGGAGTGGCGCTGGGTCCCGACTAAGGACAACGTCGCGGACGACGCCACCCGCGAGACACCCAGGGACTTCACGTCGGAGCACAGGTGGTTCCGCGGGCCCGCCTTCCTATACCTACCGGAAGAGGCGTGGCCGCGGGAGGAACCGAACCCACCTGACGAAGAGGCAACCGCCGAAGAGCGAACGCACGTCGCGGTCGCAGCGACGCGCCTGGCCGAGGCGCTACCCGACATCACGCGCTTCTCGAGCTACCAGCGCGTCATCAGGGCCACCGGAAGGGTGGTCCAGTTCATCGAGCTGCTACGAGAGCGCCAGCGGTGCGCAGTCGCCTATAAGCGTACCGCGGCGGGCGCCGCCGCCGACGCGACGTGGAAGCCTCAAGCCGAACGAAAAAAGAAGAAACGCATCGCAGTAGCTGCGGCGCCCCCGCCCGCGCACTCCTATGTGCGGCTGGAGGTGCGCCACCTACATCGAGCTACGGAGTTGTGGGTTCGCTCGCAACAAGAAGACGCCTTCACATCGGACATCGCGGCCCTGAGACGGGGGGCCCCGCTGCCCGCCGCCAGCCGCCTGTCATCGCTGGCCGTTGCCCTGGGGGGCGACGGCATCCTCCGCCTGAAATCGAGGGTCGCTAAGGCGGCCGACATCACGGCCTGCCAGAGCGAGCCAGCCATCGTCGACGGGGAGCACCCGTGGACCCGCCTCTACATCGCCTGGGTCCACGCCCAGCTCCACCACGCCGGCTTCGAGACGACGACGACCGAGGTGCGGCAGCAGTACTGGGTACTGCGGCTGCGCTACGCCGTGCGCAGCGTCATCAAGCGCTGCCTAGCCTGTCGCGTCCGGCGCGCCGCGCCGACGCACCCGAGCACAGGCAACCATCCCGTGGGGCGCCTAGCGCACCACCAGCGCCCGTTCACCTACACGGGCATCGACTACTTCGGTCCCCTCTATGTCACCGTGGGGAGGGGCAAACAGAAGAGGTACGGCGCGCTGTTCACCTGCCTGACCACGCGCGCCGTCCACATCGAGATCGCCGGGAGCCTGAGTACCGACTCGGCTATCATGGCACTCCGCCGCTTCATAGCGCGCCGGGGGTGCCCTACCGAGATGTGGTCCGACCAAGGCACCAACCTGAAGGGTGCCGACATCGAGCTCCAGCGGGCCGCAGCCGAAGCCGTCCAAGACGAGGCCACCATCCGGGGGATCCAGTGGCGCTACATCCCACCCAGCGCGCCGTTCATGGGAGGCGCGTGGGAGCGCCTCGTCAGAAGCGTGAAGACGGCACTCGAAGTCACCCTGCGAGAGAGAGCACCCAAGGAGGAGGTGCTCACCACCCTGATGGCTGAAGCGGAGCACACCATCAACAGTCGGCCACTCACCCACGTGTCGACATCACCCGACGACGACGAGCCGCTCACCCCCAACCACTTCCTGCTTGGGGGCCCCTCCAGAGTGCCGCTGCCAGGCACCTTCACCGAAGGAGACGTCGCCGGGAGGAAGGAGTGGAGGACCAGCCAACGCCTAGCCGACATGTTCTGGTCGCGCTGGGTCAAGGAGTACCTGCCGGAGCTGCAACACCGGCGGGAGCCGCGGGCGAAAGGTCGCCCCCTGGGAGTCGAGGACCTGGTGCTGATCGCAGACGGCACCCTTCCTCGCAACCAGTGGCCGCGAGGAGTCGTCGTGCGCGTGTTCCCGGGGCCCGACGGCGAGGTACGCGCAGTGGACGTGCGCACCAACAAGGGCCTGCTCCGAAGACCGACGAAGAAGCTGGTACTCCTGCCTGGACCTGAGGAGAAGACCGATGTCGCGAACGCGGAATCGTACTCCAGCTAGAAGCTGCGGCGGGAGATATGTTCGCGACAAAACTGTAAATAGTGTTCGTTTCGTGTCTGTGCAATAGTGAATCGTTATTTCGTGTTATAGTACTTATAGATATAACGCGTTATGTTGTGTCGTTATTATGTGTAGCTCAATTAGTTGTTTCGATCGTGTTATTTAAGTTAGCTGTAAGTCGTTTTATAAGTCGTTTGTACGTGTCTTTTATAGTTTTTCGTATATCGTTGTATCTCTATTTGTGTGTAAATAAAGATTTAATGTGTTTGTCTTTCATTTGGGCGGTCTAGAGGCAAAATAGGTCGCATCGTTGATAGGGAATTAGTTAGGCTAGAGTAGAGATCGGTGTAAGCGGTCGTCCCCGCGGTATTGCTCCGAGGTAGTTAAGCTTACCGCGGGGGCTATCGCTATCTCGCTCGCACGCCGATCTCTCACTCACACGGCGGGGGTGGCTGTCGTGTTGGTATTGCTCAGATAGGGTCACCTCCGCCGTAGGGATCGTGCCGTCTCTTTCTAATGTCCTTGAAAAATAATATAAAAAGAGCAAGGTTTTGTATGTAGCGTGCTCAGTTCGAATCAGTTCGTCTTACTAAACGGATCAACTCGTCAGATCATAGTTTCTTGGTGTGCCTCTGTCACCGTCCATCTGGAAGCCAACCACCCGCTACTTTGTACCTCCGAAAGCAAAGTGTTTCTCTCCCTCCAAGCCTGCTCCTAAAAGAAATCGGCCAGTCACAACCATAGTTGCCGTTCGTCATCGAAAGAGGAAATACAGTCCACATCGTTCGACGCTTATGTGGGTTGATCGAAGGCGGCCCACAAATAATTTTGCCTTATCTAATTATTTTACATCTTCTGTCTATAATATATCGAAGGTCTTTCATGCGTTAGTAGCGTGATGTCTCTCATGTAAAAACATATTCCATTAAATAGTGTATTGGCATTTTCATACAGATCAAATGCATTTTTTCCGTCAATAAATACGGAAATTTTCTGTAAACTATCAAATATAATAGAAAACATTTAAAATAATTGACCACGCTGAATACGTTAAAAACAACCGACTTCAATCGCAACAACTCCAATTTTGCTATGTTTTTGTTGATTTTCTCAAAAACCGCTGAATCGATTTCGATAAAATTTATATGGGACCACCTGTGAAGTATACCCTTTTAAACAAAAAAAGAATTTTCCAAATCGGTTCAGTCGTCTTCAAGTAATCGGTGAACATATATAAAAAAAAAAAAAAAAAAGATTCCGACGAATTGAGAACCTCGTCCTTTTTTTGAAGTCGGTTAAAAATGAAAGTGGGAGCGAAGAACGCTTGGCAACTTCAGCACTTATTTTTTTTATTTTTTTGTGATTTTCAGTAATGAAAAAAGCAATTTTCATGTCTGCTATACCACCGTACCTATTATTTCTCATTTACGGCAACACGAAACTGTTCTAATCCATCTACATATAAAAACACTAATCTGCATTGGGGTACTAGATACATAACTATCAATTTTATTTCCACTTTATTAATAGGTATACGAACAAGTAAAGTGTTAGACAGTCATACATACTGGCAAACTTATTGAGGTTCCATAGACTTGCACCAACTTATATTTCTAATAATAACAGAACTAGAAGTACTTGTCTCTGGTCGGTCCCAAACATTAGAACTTCATTTGCAAGACGCTTCACAACATACCGTGGTCCTTTTCTGTACTCAAGAGCTGAGAAAGCTCTTTCGATATTTGAGTGTAATAGGTACAACTGTAAAAACAAAATTTAAAAATGGCTGGCCGGGATGTACTCTTTGTGCTTCATAAAGGCAGCACACACATACATACACGCAAGCGCACACACACACACACAAAAACACACAGACACACACACACGCGCACACACGCGCACACACGCGCACACACGCGCACACACACACACACACACGCACACGCACACGCACACACACACACACACACACACACACACGCGCGCGCACGCACGCACACACACACGCACGCACGCACACACACACACACACACACACACGCACACACACACGCACGCACACACACACACACACACACACACACACACACACACACACACACACACACACACAGTTATGTTTAGGATTTTTTAAATTTTTTGGCCAGATCGATTTTAATATATTTTTTTAAAGAATTCATTACAAATTTCCGGTATAGTGTAAGTAACAAAAGATATGATAGAAGAATTTTAGATTGAGGGACTCAGATTTAAACTTTCAGCATAAAATAAAAATACAAAAAGGTAATTCCAATGCTTTTCGGTAATTTTAAAAACTGTGTGAAATTCTAAGCTTTCAGAATAATACTCAAAAGACAGCACTTGATGATCTTTTTTTCCTGAAATAAGCCGTCAAAGTTGTTAAGGTAGAAATTTCCTATTTTCTATTTAATTTTTGTCGTCTCTAGTTATCGAAAATAATTACTAATTTAATGAGTTTTATAGAAAAAAATACTTTAATTTAATGAAGAACGTTTTGAGCAGAATGGTAGCGGAAATTATCACACATTTCTTTTTATGACTCATCAGCTAATAATTCCGCAGGACGCAAGAAATCTGCACGAGTTTTCTACTGTATCACTTTTAGAGTCCATGATGCTTACATTGAAGGTCGCCAACCTAATACAAGGTCTGGGCGTCCATTAGGAATTCAAGACCCAGATGTAGTCGAATCAGTGCTTGAAGAAGTGGCGAGAGACACATCAACTAGCGTGAGAACCATAGAACACCGTATGGGAATCCCAAAATTAGAGGCACATCGAATAATCAGAGGCAATCTAATAATAACTGATGAGTCAAGTTAAAAGAAAAATGCGCAGTTTTTAAAAAGAAATGTGTGATAATTTCCGCTACCATTCTGCTCAAAACGTTCTTTATTAAATTAAAGTATTTTTTCTATAATACTCATTAAATTAGTAATTATTTTTGATAACTAGAGACGACAAAAATTAAATAACTTCCTTAGGAAATTTCTACCTTAACAAATTTAACGGCTTATTTCAGGAAAAAAAAGCCCATCAAGTGCTGTCTTTTGAGTATTATTCTGAAAGCATAGACTCTTGTGCAGTTTTTAAAATTACCGAAGAGCACTGGAAACACCTTATTGTATTTTTTATTTTATGCTGAAAGTTTAAATCTGAGTCGCTCAATCTAAAATTCTTGACGTTCTATAATACTTTTGTTACTTACACTAATGTTACGAACATCATTATTTTATCCCTGAAAGTACAATTCATGACATTAAAAAATACTGGAAAATTGTAACAAATTCTTTAAAAAAAATTATTAAATCCGATCCGGCCAAAAAATTTAAAAAATCCTAAGAAAATCATAACTCGGAACCTACCAAAAATCGCTGAACATATATGGGGGTGATTTGGGTAGCCCTAGAGTTGTTCTATCTCTGGACTTTCACTTGACCATACTGTTTGGGACACCCTGTATATATTGTGTTTCTGTACACTTTATAGAATAGTTTCTTTTCTTTTTTTTTCTGTATTCGATGGAAGAGACCTCTTCCGACACAGGGAATCCTAGTGGGAGAACTAGAGCAGCACAAAATATGTATCTAATTCTAAGGAATCAATGAAGAATTATTATTATTAAGTAACGATCAATTAAACATAAGATTTATTGTATGTTAGAAGAAAACACCTGACTATACTTAAGGCCCGAAAATAACACGATGACGGGAAAATCATTAGATAATTATTGTAGCAAAACTGTTAATCTCATTGGCATCGTTGCTGGCTGCCATTAATAACTTGACGGTTGCATCAGCGGCGTGCGCGAGCGCATACAAGACAGAGTTCATCGTAAAGTTACGAAACGAGAGGGACCTATTTTGAAATCACTTCATTATTTTCAATGTTGATATATTTTAGGATACGATACCTGTATGTATAAACTAACTTAAGCGTTTTCTATCCAAATTCACAATCTCATTTTTATAATAGATGCCTAACACAATTTTTTTACTTAGTATAAAGTTCCTACCACACGGAAGATGTATACTCTGCGTTTCGTACATAATATTGTATGCATGCACGGGCGGAATGCTCCAAACTTTAAAGCTTGTAATCGTGATCATGAACAAGACGAAAGGCAATGAGAATTTTCTGCTTTACCTTCAAAATCCATCATCTCACAGGTCCCGTCAAACTTTAAGATCGCTGAAGGGTACTGAGTGGGGGAAGTGTGCGTTCACTCAGAATCCTCATGCTCGAATTTCGAAGTAGTTCCTTAGTTCCAGAGATGAGGCTGCCAGCGAAACATTCCGCTAGCAGCCTCAGTGAAAAACTCGATTTTCTCTGAAACTACGATAGCACATTTTTTCCTTTGGGCACTATTAGACAATAAATATTGGCATAATCAGAATATCAAAATTCGAGCATGAGGATTCCAAGTGAACGCACACTTCCCCCAGTCAGTACCCTTCAGCGATATTAAAGATTGGCGCGACCTGTACCTTACTTACTTACTGAATTTTATTGGGGCCACATAGAAGTAATTAATATTCACTCTTTCATCCGAAAACAGAAATTTCTTAATTTCCTTTTCAACTGTAATATGAATGTAAAATTGTACCATGGTAAATTATCGTTCGTTAAGTTTCTATGGATTCAAAAATGAAGCTCGATACGTAAACCGAAATAAACGCAAACGACAACAAAGGGTCGCGTCCGAAATAGGTCAAAGCGCTTCCTAGTGTATCCAAATGCACGACGCGACGCCCTAAAATTAACCGAATTGTACGAGGAACTCATAACTAAGTAGGTATACGAACTTTGCGTAAGGCTTGAAAGAGGGCAAACGGGTTACTTCCGCGAAGCGACGATAGCACTTTCGCAATAGGCCCTACGCGGATTACATTTCCCAATGATCGCAATACACAATGCAACATTCAAAGTCTGCTAAGTAATATACAAGTCTTACACGATTAATGTTTTGTAATACGATAACGCAAGGCAAACTGCGAGCAATACAAAACAAAAAATTTTTTGGATCTTCGTTATTTCGCAAGTTTTCTGAAATACTAAAAACACTGGTTTGATCTTGAATCCGCTGCATCCTAAGCGACACGTATCTATCAACTCTATTCAACCATAAAAATAACAATAAAACCGATTTCAAAGGAAGAATCTACTGATATTGTCATTAGACATACATACATAGGTACCTAGATATTAAAATAGGCATGCATCTCAGAGCATCTCGTGAGTGAAACTAAAATGCTTATGAATTTTAATGCTGCATGCAGATGCATTACAGTACGATTGATAAATGTGCCTATAATGCAATAGTACATTTTTTTTTTAATATGCGAATGTAACACTTCAGCAATTCTTTCAATGTTCTTTATTACTTCTCTATGAAACATTGACCAAAGTATGTACGGGTATACCGTGTGGAAAAAAATAAAACACGATGATTTTGAAGTTTATATACCTATAGCGTGTAATAAAATAAGTGTAGGAGTCATTAACATGACTTCTACTCATCAAACAACTTATTATATGACTTTGCTGTAGTTGCAACAAACATTTTAGACTCTTCATACAACTTGATCAGGTGTCTGGCCAATTTTGTATGAAGAGCCCATGTTTTTGCAATTTATGTAAAGTTGTGGAGCTAAAGTTGTTCAGTATGATAAGACCCAGTTAACGGTTCTTACACCTATTTTGTTAAAACCTGTATAGTATATTTCGTGTTGTGATGCGTATACGTTATTATAATCACAGAGTGGTGATAGCGAAAAATAGCTAAGCGAACCCTTACTCATCCGTCACTCATCATAGTTTCTCGTACGATGATAAGTTTTATCCATCCTCTACTCTCTTTTAATCTGTATCCGAACGACAGGCTCTGCGGTACTGATATGTTAGGTTACCACCTAATGCAAATAAGATTTTTCGTATTGACTGTCTCGCACCTCCGAGGAAGATCACTGTAATATCTCTCCTACATTAGCATCTAAATCCGAAATGCAAGATTGTCCAATAAATCGATCGAGCTCGTTACGCGACCACATTAGTGGTTCTCCCGGCCCATTAGCGCCCTGCGTGCACCCCGCGGCAACACGCTTGAAAACACGATTTGTGGATAGTTCTGCTCAGACATATTACTATAGTAAAATGAAGCTACAAAACACGATTTACTCGAATATTATCAAAATTGATATTTGAAAATGGTATTCTTAATAGGAAGCTGTAAAGGAATAAATAAATACTTATTTTGTTCTTTTGTCATTTTCACTTAGTTTTTAACTCAAATTGGCTAAAACCTGACGAACCATAAATTTGCGCAACCAGTTGTTTGTTTCAAGAACCAGGTGTGAAAAGTAAAGGGAGGTACAGGGGAGAAAACAGTGGGAGGAGACGATCCCGGGGTCGGTGACCTGACCGCAGCCGCGCAATGTTCTCCGCGAGTGCGCACACGGAAGCTTCTGCAGGCCGAGCGGGCAGCGCCAGAGCCGCCAGATGGTCGCGCGGCGGCGGCGGCGCGGGCGGCGCATCGGCGTGTCGCTACACACACACCGACCGACCACAGTGTAACTGCACTGTGCTACCAGATACTTTATAATTTCATTTTTTTTTCCGACTCATATATTTTACGAGTAACAGTCATTAAAATTCAATGGAAAAAGATATAGCACAATTGCAAGAAGTCCATAACGCTCTCCCTGTCGCACATCTTTAAGCGTAATCTAAATAAACACTTCGTTCGATTTATTATCTGACTTAAGATTTTGATTGTATAGATTCTTCTAAGCCAATAAAATTCACACTATACTTATGGTTTTTTTATTCCATTCAGCTTGGGGTCGTTAGCGCGTGTCCCATTGACATTTGACCAGTATTTATTATTTGTTGTTTTACTTTAGATTTTGCAGTATTCTAACACTTAGTACCTATAAAGCTTGCATTAACGTTTTTATGATAGAGGCAAAACAAAAAAACGTTTCTTTTAGGGGACCTCCTTAATTTTTTACAAATAATAAAACATTCTGTGAATACATATTTCAAACTGCTGCCCAAAAAGGATAAACAAATACAACCATTTAAAATTTGGACCAGACGGACCGACAAGTCGGACTTAAAAGTATTGTGGCAAGATCGCATATATCCTTGGTTGTATTCATATTATTTTTTTATTGGTTTTTTTTTATTGGTTTAACTGAAAAACTTTTGTCAGTTTCGCCAGCCAGTTAGTCAGACAAGCGACTATACAGGGTTAGTGGTAATTCGACGCGAATATGTTAAGTGCTTATAGAGGAGGTCATTAGCAATCAATTTAACCCTATAATGTATTATGTAAAAGTGAACCATTTCCGAGATATATAATGGATAACGTAGAAGACATGTTGTTACTTTATAATCAGTAGTAAAATAAAAAATATGTATAAATATTGTGACAACATAAAACAGCATAAAATAACAAAAACTTCAAAATATTTGTTACAATTTATTGAACAAAATAGAGGATTTTCTAAAAATATTACCTATACATTAAGCATGCAGATTCTTTAAAAAATATCTACGTCTTATTAGCTTTCTTAAAAGATATAACAAACTTGCCTAAAATAAATAAAAACAAACAAAAACTTATTAAAACCATAAAAATCAGCTAATACACTTAGCTGTATAATAATAAGTTTAATTTATATTTAATAACTTTGAACTGAACAGTCCCTTTTGAAGGTAAAACACAATACAATATGTTCTTTTCTCTCTCTCTAGATGACATTGACATGTGTCAGTTCCATAGTAAGTTTGTTTACGTTTTTTTTTATTTTATTGGAATGAACTATAAAAGTTCTGTTTGTCCCTATTCGGGGACAGGCTTGTGGGGACAAACAGAAACAACCCATAAAATCTTACCATCTAAGGGATGTCTTAGCTTATCCATGCTGCCAGTCAAGCTTTGAAGATTGGCTTCCTTTATCTCTTGGATCAGTCGCTCCACCTGGCTCTTTTTCTCCATTATGGCGCTCTCTAACACCCCGACCTAAATTAGGCTTATTGTAGTGAAACTGTGTTAGAGAATATCTTTTATTGTGTTTAACCTTAAATAGAGACTGTTTAGTTCAAAGTTACACTTAGCTGATTTTCATGGTTTTTACATGTTTTAATAAGTTTTTGTTTGTTTTTAATTATTTTAGGCAAGGTTGTTTATACCTTTTTAGAAAGCTAAGTAATAAGACGTAGATATTTTTTAAAGAATCTGCACGCTTAATGTGAAGGTATTTTTTTTTAGAAAATCCTCTATTTTGTTCAATATATTGTAAAAAATATTTTAAAGTTTTTGTTATTTTATGCTGTAACTTCAGAATATTTATACATATTTTTTATTTTACTACTGATTATAAAGTAACAACATGTATTCTACGTTACCCATTTTTTAATTAAATAAAATTAATAAATATGTTTTATGATTTTTTAAGGCGACAATCCGGAGATATTTAAAAAAAAAATGAAATTTCAATTATCTCGGAAATGGTTCACTTTTGCATAATACATTATAGGATTAAATTGATTGCTAATGACCTCCTCTATAAGCCCTTAAAACATTTGCGTCGAATTACCAGTAACCCTGTATATGCAACTATTTCAAAACGGGCAACTATGTGGTATCGGTACAACCATCGCTCCTATAGTAAAGAATGTGAAGGAACTTATTACATTAACATTCACTGGTGATTGCCAGCAAGCAGCGAAAGTGTTTTATTTGCACTGGCCGATGGCCGGCGATGACTGGAGTGGCTGGATTGGTCAGACGTGACGGTTCAATTGTTGGGCCCGCTGACGGACAGCGGGTCAAGAGGTCGTGTGGCCCATTAGATCAACACCCAACCATCATTAAGACTTACACTGGCAAGAAAAGCTTCATAATCAACAACATCATATACAGTTCTCATTAAAATGTTAACCCCTGAAAACTCCTCAGTGACTTCTTAAAAAGCTGAAGTACTTCTCCCGAGAAATCGATGGTCGAATCGCAAGAATATATTAAGTTCCTTTAGGAAAAGTTGAACAGTTTCATTAAGTAGAAGTCGCTGTAATTTTTTCAGAGTGATGAATCTTTTTCCCTGTACATTATAATTTAAAAAAGAAAAAAGAAGATCTCTTTATTCCGTTTTCACAAACGGGATATCGTTTGTTTCCCTTCTTGTATAATAATTATAAGATGAATCAATTTGAGTCATAGGCACATTACCTACGACGCACTAAACCAACTAAAGTATCTATGTATAATGCTTATAACGTATTAATAACTCTTCATAACTTATTTATTATTATAAGTACATACTTGCATGCATATAGGTACGTAATCTTAAATCTTATTGTGAAGGCGGCAGTAACTCACAGTAAGCAGCAAGTCATTGTGCCCATCTGCAGTTAGTATGAATGCAATTTATTGTTTAATCTGAGTTCAATAAGTATCTTTCATGCGGCGTCCAGCAGTTAAAAGCCCTTTCATGCTGACAGTTGGTCTTTGGCTTCAGAATTCAAGGCACATTAATGACAGATTGGTGTATCCTGTTAATCTACGTGAGAGAATGAGTTTCTATAATTTTAGCGACTCCAAACTACAATAGAGGTAAATATTGTGATAATAAAGACCCACACTTACGAACGGGATGAGAGCAGTCGCTGATAAATACACCCGCTCTTTGATCCGAGTTTTATATAATTTTAATTTAAAGTTTTAAAAAGTGTAAATTAAAACGTGTGAAACACATATCCTGTTACAATGATATCTCTCGTGTTTCCCTATGAAAGTTACCTAAATCCAAGGCGGGCCGAAGGCTGAGCTGAAACGGACCATGTGTTTCTCTTGTTATACAAATAGATCTCTTCTGGAAGTGTATTTTTAAACTAAGGCATTACGAAAGAGGCGAGTTTCAAATACCTGACATTTAATTCTGCTGTTGCTCGATATTAATAGTTTATAGAAGAATGAAGCCCTTTAGATAAGAGTGCTTTTTCCTTATAAACTAGGCAAATTACTTCGTGCGTCACCAGGGCCTGCCTTAGTATATACTTTTAAGGCGTACAATTAGATATTACAGATATATAAAAGTTTGTTTAACATAATACTCATAAAAGACTCAAGATTTCCAGAAGGACTTAAGTAAATATTTAAATATTAAAGAGATTGAAAATGTTTTGAAAGTTAAGCATTACCTCTAATAACTTTTCGAATCAACAAGCAGAATTGCTAGAGGAGGTAGACATGAGTGAAGACATAGAGTGAAAGACCACACAAAAAACCTCGAAAGATTCACTTTGACTCCGAACTCCGAAGGAATTTCACTTCTATTCCAAACAAAGTTTATAAGTATATAAGTTCCCTTGTATATTCAAAAATATACAAGGGAACTGGACTGAAAATAAGCAAACGTTTAAAATATTATTTTAGAAAATTGTAGAAATGTCAGATCTAAATATCATAGTTTTGAAGGTAAACACGACAATACGACGCTGCCTATCAAATATAATGTCATATAAAAACCATTTGAAGTTCGCTGCTGAAAGAGATGTCTAGCTGTCGAGCCAGGGTGGTTGAGAGCGTCAACCACCCAGAACCACTTTCTCAGTAATACCTCAAAGCCGACCGGATCATTTATTTCTAGCTAATTGTACTAACAGTGGCTTCGATATCAATGTCAATAAAAATAGCAGCATACAGTGTGACACAGATATGCTATGATCAGTGGCTGAGTAATGATTTACGGAACAGAAAGTACTTACTGATATTATAAATATGAAAATATGTTTATTTGTTTGTTTCCTCATGACGCCTCAATGTCTAACCCAATCTTGACGAAATTTGGCATACACGTAGCCTATTTCATGGAAAAGGATATAGGCTATATTTTATCCCAACTCCTTCAGTGGTTTCCGTAGGATAGATCAATTTCAGCGATAATAACATTGCTTGCGAGCGAAGCCGCAGACAGAAAGCTAGTCAGATATAATGAACAATATTGAGATCACTTGAAACTGTGAACGATTTACAGCGAGATTGTTTAATGTGTCTGCAACAAATCAAGTCATGTACGATCACATAGAGCCTCATAAATTGTATACGTTAACAACCCATATCGTCCCCACTGCAGAGGCACGGCACGGGTCTCTTCCCATACCTTGGAAAAATTAGGCCATACTCCACGCACGGGGGCTAAGTCCGGAGTGGTGGAGGTTGTGGGGCCAGTATGGCCAACCGCAGTGTCGGAAGTTTTCAAGCCGACTATAAGCCCTCCGACATGGCTTGACGACTGCCATCCAGTGATAGCAGCCGTTACCAACGGCTTAACGTGCCTTGCGAAGCACGGAAACGGTCGAAATAAATGCCAATAACAATCAAACCCATCCGGGTTATGACCGTGTCTGTAGTCAGTTAACTTGCGTGATCGACGCGACTACGCAACCACACTGAGCCAAGATCGCTTTATCTCGTAATAAATTGTATCGCACGGCTATACTCAGCTCCAACCGAAGACACCACTCCAAATTTTTGGTATACCACTACATACTACTACTCAGCACTATCTGTCGGGCACTCTATACTGGTTTCCTTTTAGTAAGTGCCAAATTCATTAAAAAAATCATAAATATTTTAAATTTTAATATTTTGGGGTTCGCTTCGCTTGCCATTCATCGTATAATATATTTAAGAAATTCAAAAATCTTAAAGGTCGTTTCGCACGCTCTATTCACTTCTGCACTTGTGTTTTGCAAATGAACCAAAATGCTAAATTAACATTCTGAGAACCTTGAGAATAGAATCTTAACTGCAACCGCGCCTGATTAATGCAAAAAGGGGAAGGAAAGTGTAATAAATGCTTAAATTAGACCCTTGATGCCACAATTCTGATACCTAATTGACTCTTACTGTCAGCAAATTAAGTGGCTAATTAAGGCAGGAAGCAATCAGCTATTAACTGGAGAAATTACGGATTCAAAAGTAAAATAATAGTGGTAGGGAAACTTTAATGAACATCTATATTTATTTTATTAATTGCTGTCACATAAATACTCAAGAAAATAACTAAAAACTATAAGACAAAATATATAATAATAGGTTTTTAAACCATTAAGCTTCCCCCAAACAGGCGCGATTTTTGTAGCGCGAATAACGCGCGAATAATTACTTTCAGTACATTTTGTACTGGGACGCTGTCGCTTTTACACACTGCCGCGATAAATCCGCGATTTCGCAGCTACAGCCCCCCCTGGCCCCGATGTGGCGGCTTCACCCCCCCTGTGTAGCGGCGATTTTCCTGCGACGCCGCGCTTGCCCCCCGGGCCCCGCTGTTGCCGCTTCACCCCCTCTGTGTGGCTGCGAATATTCTGCGACGCCGCGCTTGCCCCCCGGGCCCCAGGCCCCGCTGTCGCCGCTTCACGTCGCGTCGCTGTCGCGGAATTCTGCGAATTTCCTGCGACGCTACAACGGGGGTGAGGCCCGGGGGGGCCAAGGTAGAGTAGCGCCGCGATTCGCGTTCCGCGTTCCGTTTTTGTAACTAGTACGTAATAGCTTTTGTTCAAATAACGATTATTGCGTGCAAGTATTTATTTCATTACCCGACTGCGCCAGAAGGAGAGTTATGTTTTTTACCCGACTGGGCCAGGAGGGTTATGGTTTTTACCCGACTGGGCCAAAAGAAGGATTAAGTATTTTATCCAACTGCGCCAGAAGGAAGGTTATGTTTTTACCCAACTGCGCCAGAAGGAGGGTTATGTATTTAACCTGACTGGGCCAGAGGGAGGGTTATGTTTTATCCGACTGAGCCAGAACGAGGTTTATGTTTTTAATTTACCCGACTGCGCCAGAAAGAGGGTTATGCTTTTACCCGACTGCGCCAGAAAGTGGCTTATGTTTTTAACTCGACTGGGCCAGAAGGAGGCTTAAGTATTTTATCCGACTGCTCCAGACGGAGGGTTATGGTTATATTTTTATCCCATTGCACCAGGAGGGTTATATTTTTACCCGACTGGGCCAGAAGGAGGGTTATGTTTTCTACCCGACTGGGCCAGAAGGAGGGTTAAGTATTTTATCCGACTGCGCCAGAAGGGGGGTTATGTTTTTTACCTGACTGCGCCAGAAGGAGGTTTATGTTTTACCCGACTGCGCCAGAAAGAGGGTTATGTTTTTACCCAACTGCGCCAGAAGGAGGGTTATGTATTTAACCCGACTGGGCCAGAACGAGGGTTATGTTTTTTCCGACTGAGCCAGAACGAGGTTTATGTTTTTAATTTACCCGACTGCGCCAGAAAGAGGGTTATGCTTTTACCCGACTGCGCCAGAAAGTGGCTTATGTTTTTAACCCGACTGGGCCAGAAGAAGGCTAAAGTATTTTATCCGACTGCTCCAGACGGAGGGTTATGTTTTTACCCGACTGAGCCAGGAGGGTTATGTTTTTTATCCAATTGCACCAGGAGGGTTATATTTTTACCCGACTGGGCCAGAAGGAGGGTTATGTTTTCTACCCGACTGGGCCAGAAGGAGGGTTAAGTATTTTATCCGACTGCGCCAGAAGGTGGGTTATGTTTTTTACCTGACTGCGCCAGAAGGAGGTTTATGTTTTACCCGACTGCGCCAGAAAGAGGGTTATGTTTTACCCGACTCCACCAGAAGGTGGGTTATGTTTTTACCCGACTGGGCCAAAAGGAGTGTTAAGTATTTTATCCGACTGCGCCAGAAAGAGGGTAATGATTTTACCCAACTTCGCCAGAAGGAAGGTTATGTTTTTTTACCCGACTGGGCCAGAAGGAGGCTTAAGTATTTTATCTGACTGCGCCAGAAGGAGGGTAATGTTTTTACCCAACTGCACCAGAAGGAAGGTTATGTTTTTTACCCGACTGAGCCAGAAGGAGGGTTATGTTTTTACCCAACTGCGCCAGGAGGGTTATGTTTTTATCCGACTGCGCCAGAAGGAGGGTAATGTTTTTTACCCGACTGGGCCAGAAGGAGGGTTAAGTATTTTATCCGACTGCGCCAGAAAATGGGTTATGCTTTTTACTCAACTGGACCAGAAAGAGGGTTATGTTTTTTAACCGACTGCGTCAGAAGGAGGGTTATGTTTCTACCCGATTGGGCCAGAAGGAAGCTTATGTTTTTACCCGACTGCGCCAAAAGGTGGGTTATGCTTTTACCCGACTGGTCAAGAGGCAGGGTTTTGTTTTTAACCCGACTGGGCCCGAGGGAGGGTTATGTTTTTACCCGACTGCACCAGAAAGTGGGTTATGTTTTTCACCCGACTGGACCAGAAGGAGAGTTAGGTTTTTATCCGACTGCGCCAGAACGAGGGTTATATTTTTACCCGACCACGACAGAAGGAGAGTTATGTTTTTACCCGACTGCGCCAGAAGGTGGGTTATGTTTTTACCCGACTGCGCCAGAAGGTGGGTTATGTTTTTACCCGACTGGTCCAGAAGGAGGGTTAAGTATTTTATCCGACTGCGCCAGAAAGTGGGTTATGTTTTTTACTCAACTGGATCAGAAGGAGGGTTGTTTTTTAACCGACTGCGCCAGAAGGAGGGTTATGTTTTTACCCGACTACGACAGAAGGAGGGTTATATTTTACCCGGCTTTGCCAAAAGGTGGGTTATGTTTTTACCCGACTGCACCAGTGTACACACTTAATAGACAATTTACATTTTCATGTGCCAGTTTCCTAGCTAGTAAGATTGTTTATCTGATAGTAGCTTTTGCCCGCGTCTCCACCCGTTCTAGGCAGAACAGAATCGGTAGGTCTGGGGCCACCCAAAGACCCTTTTTTGAATGCAAGAAAGAAGTTTTTTTTTTTCATTACTTAAAAGCATTTATTATTATTCTTGTTTATCCTTGTATATTTATTTTATCTTTGTTATAATATAACCTGTTCCAAGTTCAGGACGACAATTAAAACTTACAGAACCTTTTGAATCGTATATGCATTTATTATTCTACACTCTGTAATGCAATATTTAGAGATATTGATATTGAGGAAACAGAAACACATAAACGTCTCTTATTACCTTTGTGAGGAGTAAAAATAAATAGTTTACAAGTCCATTATCGATACTGACTGTTAATCAGTTACGTTACGTTATTGGAATATCTGTTACCGACCCACCTCTACGTGTCGCAGAAATATCGCACAATTTTCGCGCGACACCTTGTCGCGTCGCCGAATATTGCAACACGTGTAGCGCGATATTGGCGCGACACATGTAGCGTCGCCGCTTGTCGCGCGAAATTCGCGCTAATTTCGCGCGACGTGTCGCGACGCAGTGTAGCAGAAGTATCGCCACTTGTAGCGCGAGATTCGCGCGATATTCCCGCGACGTGTAGCGGCTTTTTGCGACGCGACGTCGCAGCTTCACCTGCGAGTTTCGCGCGAATTTCGCGCCACAAAAAACGCGCCTGTTTGGGGGAGGCTTTATGCATTCTACAAAACGAGCAGGCAAGAAAAGTATGTAGGCGAGGCGAGAATGTTCGCAAACAAAAATGCATTCATGTAAGAAAGCAAACACATACAACTAAGCAGGCACAGTCGACACAGAACACTCTTTGGGATTCCTTTATATGGCTCTCATATCACACCAAGGTTAAACGTCATAGCTTTCTCAGCCTTCATGATAGTCGGGGTGCTCCGAATCTGAGCTCGCCTCACTTGCTCCCGTTTTGGTTTGATTTCTATCGAATCCATCTCCTCGTACAGCAGACAGGTCGACGTAGTTTATCAATCGTATTAAATTCGTCTCGTATTATATTTATCGTACTAAATTTTGCGAGTAAGCGAGATACGACAATTCCGTTTGATGATACGACTTGCATGATACGATATGTGCAACCCATCAAATAATATAATAACGATTTTAATCGTTACCAGAATTAAATAAGTATATATTTAAATATTGTGTAAGCGACACTGCCATACAATGAAATAAATTAATAAAGTCAGTCAGACAAAGAAACAATATTATTTAAAAAAAATTAAATATACTACGACGAAAGTAAAATAAAATATATCGAAAATCTGTTTAAATATATGAATGGTTTGAAATGATAGAACTGCGTTTGCAAATCATTGCATCGTCTTATTTTTATTGTTAATGCAAAATAATGTCGTACAAATTATGAGCACATATTTATGAGACAGATCTCAGTCTTTGTCCTTCCACAGACTAAATTATTTTAAAAATATGCATACTACATATATATAGTATATACCACCAATATTTTCCAGTAAATTTTAAACATAATGAGTACTTTCTCCCTGTCACCTGTCAAGACATATGTTTCAGACACTGAATTGTTCATCCAGCTGAAGCCAGCGTTCCGTCTGTAACCACGCGCCAATACAAGTACTAGCGAACAAGGCCTCAGCCATAAATCACGGCAACATTATTTATTTTATAGACCGTCGTAGAATCGATTCCGCAGTGAACAGGACTCGTGCCAAGCAGCGACAGGACGATCCTCTATCTAAAGTTGTACTGAGTCTCTTCGAGCTCAAGCAGCGGACCGCATGTGGGTCTAACTATATTAGGGTAAGGCGTTGTAGCTATGTATATATATATGACTGTTACGTAACGATGGAGTTATTGATTTACTGTAATATTATGATAATCATGATCTTGTTTTTGACAGCTTTTTCATACAATTTCATAAATGGAATACAAGTCAAATAATTCTGAAACCACTGACGCAAAAAGGTGTGTTAAATCTATCCATAGCTTAAATCATTTTTTTTATTGAACCCGATCTATAAGATGTATTATCTAACAAAACTCAGGTTGTTATTATATGTTCCAGATCTGCAGCAAAACGCAAACTAAAAACATAATCATATGTAGGAGGCAGCTGCATAGGAAACTACAGACTAACCTGTTGTCGTCCTGGGTTTCGGAATAGGCGTCTTCACTACCAGCAGCGGTCGCAGGCGTTGCAGATCCCTCAAACTTTAGCTCCTGTACGCATCGCCATTCTAACTCCGACCTACAGCAAGAAACTTAAGGTTAAGGATAGGATAAGGGAACAGGAATAGAATGGAGAAGTAGTGGAGCGATACTCAAGAGATCACAGGCTGTTAGACGCAGTATACAGCCTCCTTGCAAGCGGAATCAAGTGATTCAAAATCACATCATGTGACATCTTTTAAGGAAGTAGTCACTTAACGTCGTCAAAGGGCACAAGGGCATACTCTAAACAAGGGAGACAAGTTCGGACGGACTAGTGGACATTTACCACGGTGTCGGAATTTCACAAGCAACTGCTATCTAGTGAAAGCAACCATCACCATCGTCATGATGTCACTTGCGAATCACAGAAATGGTCGACAAACGCCGTAATAGTTACTGCGCTAGTTATGGACGTAACAACTCATCCAGGTAATGACAATGTCGGTAGTCGTCGATAAACTACGTGATCGATGCGACTACGCAAGCCGAACTGAATCAAGGCCGCTAAATAACATATCAGAAATCAATTTTAACCGATATCGTAACTAATCAATTTAAAAAATTAAGATCATTTTGCAGCGATATTTAAAAAAGTTCATATTAATAGAAAATCTACACAAAAATATACGCAATGTGTTTAGACAACATGTCAGGATAGCGATAGCGTAAAAAAAATTCACCATAAAACTCAAAACTCAAAATGTTTTTTATTTAAGTAGATGCTCTAAACATACTTTTAAATCGTAATTTTTTTCTACCTAGTACAAACTTGTACACTCAACGTAATACATACATAAACGGTCCAAGTTCTGTTTTTGTGAACAAACCGTACGTACGTACCCAACAAAAGATACACAGATAAGTACATATGTCAGTTCTGATTCTTAATAATGTTAAAAGGCCCAACTACCTAACATTAATTCCATATAAGTTGTATACTTTTAAACATACAATAGATTTCAACAATTAAGATACATTTCGTGGACTTTCCGTTTAGCTAAGTTTAAAGATGTAAGAATTATCCGTTGGTAAATTTTCCTACTTTATCAGCGCTGAATATTTTAGTCAGTGTTTCAACTCCTGATTCTGATAAACTTTTCCCAATAAACCCATAATCGATTCGCGGAATCTTTTTTGGACTCTTCATACAAATTTGGTTCTTCAGCTGATCGATTGCATGCAATTTACGACTGCGACCGTGGACTCATCGACGCTAACGATACCCAAGCAGTACTGCACACACCCCATTTCATACAGTACCAGGTCCGGATTAGTGGAGGTTGTGGGGCAAGTGACCAATCCCAGTATCAGAAGCTTCCTAGGCACCTATACGGCCCTTCTTCCTTTCATGTCACTGGTAACACGGCCTAAGGCCTTTGACATAGCTAAACGACTGCCATCGTGGGATAAGAACTAAAAGGAAACAGCTTAACGTCCTTTACGAAGCACAGAAACTATCAAGGTAACTTCTATTAGCATTTAAATTCATCCAAGTTATGATCGTGTCTGTAGTCAGTTGAATTGCGCGATAACGTAAGTCGAGTTGAACCACGGCCGGTTTAAGTATTATAGAATATTAGATATGATACATTATACGTAACAGAATTCAAAAATTAAATAAAATTGAAATGCGACTTCAAAGTTGGTACGGCTTGGATATACGAGTAATTTATATTGCAGTATCCGTGCAAACATTTTTGAAGTGGCTTTTTAGGGTCCCGTACCCTAAGGCCAACGGGATCCTATTATTAAACCTCCGCTGTCCGTCCGTCCGTCTGTCTGTCTGTCAGCGGGCTGTATCTGATGAACCGTAATAGGTAGACAGTTGAAATTTTCACAGAGTGTGTATTTCTGTTGCCGAATAATAAGAAATAATAATAAATTACAAAATTAAGAGGGCTCCCCTACAATAAACGTGTTTTTTGAATTTTTTTGCTCTAGCCTGAAATGCACACATAATTTGTATTGCAATAGTCGCTAAAAAAAATTTAAATTATATTTAAAAATTAAAGGAGGTCCCCATACAAGAGACGTGTTTTTTGGAGTTTCTTGTACGATGGTACGGAACCCTTTATGCGTGAGTCTGACTCGCACTTGGGCGGTTTTAAATTATTATTTAATTGATATTTAATTTAAAGTAAGTTTTGTACTTATTTCTGCAATACAAAAGACATCAAAATTCAAAATATTTTTTTATCTAAGTAGATGCTGTACGCATACTTTTAAATCGTCTTTTTTCTACCTAGTACAAAGTTCCTACCACTCGAAACTTGTACACTCAACGTTTCGGAAAGTGTTAGCGGAGCGAGAAGAAACGTCGAGCCCAAAGAAAGTCGCCCCAACACATTTTTTAAAATAAATACTTAATATCTATTACAATTGATGTCATTACTATAGCTATGAGCTGGAGGATCTATACATGTCCATACATCATTGTCATTAACATAGTCTTGGGTTTTATAATAGCCTCTTGAACACAGGCATTTCTTTACATAAGTCTTAAACTTATTTTCGGATAAACTAATTACATTTTCAGGTATTTTATTGTAGAATTTTATACACTGCCCCATGAACGACTTCTTTACCTTACTCAGTCTCGATATTATTTCTATTTCTAAGATAAAAAATTGTCAGCAATCTGAATTTTATTACTTTTGTTTTTGTGGCATTTAATAGCAAGTCATTAACAGTAAACCATTTATGTATCTCTGAAAGTGTGTTGTTTACTTCGTCAATTTTGCTGTCTTTCCTATCTACCTTAAAAATAAGAGATGTGTCATCTGCAAACAACACAATATTTGAGAGACGTTGCACCATAAATGGTAAGTCATTTATATAAACAAGGAAGAGAAAGGGGGCTAAAATAGATCCCTGGGGAACGCCTATTTTTACTGTAGAGCCGAGAGAATTTGTGCCATTTACTTGGACTGTTTGTAACCTATTGTTAAGGTAAGAACTGAGAAGACCGAGACTGAATCAACGAGCGATACAGTACTTCTAGTAATTTTTAAGTTAAATAATACCGAAAATATTTATCGATACCAATTTTATTGCCTATCTATACAAAATATTTTAGTGCCTATCTATATTAACAGTAAACCATTTATGTATCTCTGAAAGTGTGTTGTTTACTTCGTCAATTTTGCTGTCTTTCCTATCTACCTTAAAAATAAGAGATGTGTCATCTGCAAACAACACAATATTTGAGAGACGTTACACCATAAATGGTAAGTCATTTATATAAACAAGGAAGAGAAAGGGGGCTAAAATAGATCCCTGGGAAACGCCTATTTTTACTGTAGAGCCGAGAGAATTTGTGCCATTTACTTGGCCTGTTTGTAACCTATTGTTAAGGTAAGAACTGAGAAGACCGAGACTGAATCAACGAGCGATACAGTACTTCTAGTAATTTTTAAGTTAAATAATACCGAAAATATTTATCGATACCAATTTTAGTGCCTATCTATACAAAGTATTAAACTTCAAAATTTTAATTAACGATCATTGCCTGTCAAAATTACGAAAGGGACACTGTTGGTGCTGGCTGTGCAGTGTAATCATAGCAAAAATAAAAAGCGGCCAAGTGCGAGTCGGACTCGCCCATGAAGGGTTCCGTAGCAGCAAGTAACATAATATAAGTTTTTGTAGTTCGTTGTAGGTAAATTGCGGTTTACGATTTATGACGTATTAAAAAAAATTACTTACTAGATATCGTTAAAATCAATTTTCGGTGGAAGTTTGCATGATAATGTACATCATATATTTTTTTTAGTTTTATCATTCTCTTATTTTAGAAGTTACGGGGGGGGGGGACACACATTTTACAACTTTGGAAGTGTCTCTCGCGCAAACTATTCAGTTTAGAAGAAAATGATATTAGAAACCTCAAATATCATTTTTGAAGACCTATCCATAGATACCCCCACACGTATGGGTTTGATGAAAAAAATTTTTTTGAGTTTCAGTTCTAAGTATGGGGAGCCCCCAAAATTTATTGTTTTTTTTCTATTTTTGTGTGAAAATCTTAATGCGGTTCACAAAATACATCTACTTACCAAGTTTCAACAGTATAATTCTTATAGTTTCGGAAAAAAGTGGCTGTGACATACGGACAGACAGACAGACAGACAGACATGACGAATCCATAAGGGTTCCGTTTTTTGCCATTTGGCTACGGAACCCTAAAAACCGGTCAAGTACGAGTCGGACTCGCGCACCGAGGGTTCCGTATAAATTCATAATCACACATGTCTTGAACTGTATATTTTTGAGTTGATTGAATGAAAGGCGATTTGCGGTTTACGATTTATGAAGTGTTAAAAAAAACTACTTACTAGATCTCGTTCAAACCAATTTTCTGTGGAAGTTTGCATGGTAATGTGCATCATATATTTTTCTAGTTTTATCATTCTCTTATTTTAGAAGTTACAGAGGGGGGACACATATTTTACCATTTTGGAAGTATCTCTCGCGCAAACTATTCGGTTTAGAAAAAAATGATATTAGAAACCTCAATATCATTTTTGAAGACCTATCCATAGACATATAGGTTTGATGAAAAAAAAATTTTTGGGTTTTAGTTCTAAGTATGGGGAACCCCCAAAATTTATTGTTCTTTTTTTTTCTATTTTTGTGTGAAAATCTTAATGCGGTTCACAGAATACATCTACTTACCAAGTTTCAACAGTATAGTTCTTATAGTTTCGGAAAAAAGTGGATGTGACATACGGACGGACGGACAGACAGACAGACAGACATGACGAATCCATAAGGGTTCCGTTTTTTGTCATTTGGCTACGGAACCCTAAAAATGGGTTTCATTAATCACCATCAATTAGTTACCAAAAAAATGGGTTTAATTAGTCATACCTTTGAGCAGGACCTTTTAAATTAAAAGACATAGGCCATTGAACCCTTATAGGTAGGTAATCGTATACAGGGTGTTAAAAAATATGTGTTTGAAATTTTAAGCGGTTACTCGAGAATCAAGTATGGACCCAGGAAAAATATTGAAAAAATACGCTCTTTAATTTTTTTTCAGATTCTCATACTTAATCTGAATAGTGAAACAATAATTTGTATGTAAAACTGAAAAAAAATGAAGAGCGGATTTTTTCAATATTTTTCCTGGATTCTATACTTGATTCTGGGTAACCCCTTAAAATTTCAAACGCATTTTTTTCACCTGTATAATCCTGTGTTTAACATATCCCGCGAACCTTGATACATGATCCCTTCCTCAATTACCTACTTAAATTTCAATATTATTCATAATCTTGATGACTCCTGTCCATAAAATTTAAAATGATATAGCACCGGTCACCACGGTCGTTGGATACAGTCACGGATGCATAACATACTTATTAAGCTAGGACACTTATCGCCAAACTGGTGCCCAAGATAGCATCGCGACATCATCAGGAGTTTATAGATCGTACGGAGGACCTGAATGTATTCTCAAGGGTACTTTGTATTGGTTTTTCGCCAGCACTGATGGGGAGCAATCGTTAATTGACACTGTCTGGTGGTTATGTCCATTCAATTGTATCGGTTCATTGATACAGATATCGTTAGCCAAGACGCGCACTATCAAATTAACGTACTTTCTATTCTATTGCTAATTTCTAAACGTTGCATGTACTTAACAATCTGATCTCTTAGGAGAATTTTAACAAGGTATCTGGTAACTCAATCAGGAATTTGTTTTGACATAATACTTGGAAATAAACTAAGGTGCTTACAACAATACTTGTAAACTTGGCAGCATCAGCAGTCAGAATTGAACTCATGTAAAATGTTTTTATTTAGGTGTGCCAAAAAATTTGGTTTTGACAAAAATGTTTCGTTGGCATTCCCGCAGACCAGGTACCAGGATGGCAGAGACGGTGAGGAGTAGCGGAGCATGTAATGGCACCCAGCTTCCGTAAGGGAGTGCCGCCATTGTGCGGCGGCGACGGGAGTATTTCGTGCGTGACTGTCGCTGGCTATCTCATACCGACACGACCCCTGTCTCCTTATTAAAGTATGAAATAGAACCAATATACATATCTGTACGATGGGACCTCAGACCAATAACCTACAATACGTGGTAAAAGATTGAGCTCGGATTCTCCTTTTTACCCATAAACTAGGTACCTACTCTGTACTTTGTTCGTAGGGTGCCGGTACGTTGAACCTTAGTACTTTGATTCCCGAAGTCTCTTGCAGGACTTCCCGAGAGCTCGCGCCGGGAATACTTACTAACGTAACCCTAATCGCATTACTATCCCCTGTAGTATTATTATGTTTACCAGCAAGGGAAAGTTAGATATACTTTTTTGAATACCTATTCGATTTGCTGTATATGTCGCAGTTCTGTTACCAATAATTAGAAAAAACGTACCGTTGCAAAAATCTGGATCATTGGAAAATACTGTATGCAAAAAAACTACGAATAAAACAGAGTACCCCACTCGGTGTTTTTTACTAAAGTACGACAAACGGATGTGCGATGAATGATCGTGCGACAGAACGATTCTGCGAATCACTCTCGTACGAATGCACGCTAGTGCGACATACTGTAAATCTACACAACTCTAGTGCGACAAACGATTGTGCAACACTAGTTCGACACTAGTGCGACATAACGCTAGTGCGACACAACGTTAGGGCGACACAACGCTGGTGCGACACAACGATTGCAACGAAAGCAAAAATTACCTTTCTATACAAAATTCATAAAAAAATTGCGAGATCAATATAGGTAATGAAAAGCTGCGCACTTTCACGAGTAGAAGCCACAGTTTAGTTATTAAGTTTTTATTTGTATGTGTATAAGGATGTTTGAAATTTTAAAAGGTTATTCAGTATCAAGAAAAAATAATAAAAAAATATTGAAAAAATCTAACTTTGAAATAATTTAAAGTAGTGAATCAAATAAATGGAATAAAACATCTAAAGTAATTGTTTTATTGTAATTTTAATTGATAGAATGTAACTGTAATTTAATTAAATGTATAGTAATAATAATATCCGCGAACCCACGACTCTCGGATCAGTAGTCAGGAGCGCTAACCACTTAGCCACCGAGTCAGTCGTATTTATAGATGGGTTTTTGCCCGGGCATTTTTGGGCATTTATTGGGCATAAATGGACCTTTATTGGGCATTTACTCAAAACTGCCCGGGCAAAAACCCATCTCTAGTCGTATTATTATATGTATACTAATATTATATAGGGACCTTCTAAAATACCTGAAAAAAAATTAACAGTGGGTTCCACTCATGAAACTGAACCAATAAGTTGATTGATTAGTATGAGAAGAGAAGTCCAAAAATTTTTTTGCGAATTGAGTATAGGTTTCTGGGGGAAAGTTGTTCAGTTTCATGAGTAGAAGCCGTGGTTACATTTTTTTTCAGGTATTTCATAAGGACCCTATATATTGATATTTATTAATTTTATTTAAATCATCATCTAAACTATAACTACTGTGTGTGTGTGTGTGTGTGTGTGTGCGCACGCGCGTGTTTGTTGTGTGTGTGTATGTGTGCGTGCGTGCGTATGTGTGCGTGTGTGCGTGTAAAATAGATATGTGGTACTATAAGTTTTTTTACTGTTGAAATACTAAACACAAACACAAATTAATTTGAACGATATTTGTACTTTTAATACAAATCTGTTACTTTACGACTTCTTAAATTAAATTGGGATTCCGATACAAAGACAATACACCAATACATCGATTTGTAACATAACAAAGTAAGTATGTAGAAGTTCCAGTTACCATTACCAGTATGCAATATACCTATTTTGTTGTATCCTGTATAGTTGTATACCCACATACAAAAAAATCATCAAAATCGGTTCAGCAGTTAAACATGACAAGCAGAAATATAGGTAGAATAGAATAGAATAGAAGAATAGAATATTCTTTATTGCAATAAATGTGGTAGATTATGATGTTTACATTTTCCTTATATATTTGTTAGTAACACACATTTAGTCGTTACAGACATGCAATATTCAAAATATACATTGAGCAGCATCATTACTAAACAATAATATTAAAATTAACACCAATACTACAACATGCAAGTCTAAATAATTTGTTATTTTCTAGAATTATATAATTATCAATATCATTTTATGTCAATTTATATCCTACAATTATAAAATAGTTATATTCATAATGCATTCTCCAATGTCCTCTTATATCTTATTTAAATTGTCTGTTATTTAATTACATTAATATAAATTATATCAGAATTGAAAATATGGACTTTTATTGAGGTACTCCTGAACAGTATAAAAACATTTATCTACAAGCCATTTATATAATTGTTTTTTAAATTTTTGTAATGGCAATGTTTTGAAATCATTATGTAAGTTATTGAATAACTTAACAGCCATTGGGTAGCAACTTGAACTTAACAATGTCGTTTTCATTGTTGACGGGAACTGCAAATCATTAGGCCGTCTCCTGTTGTAATTTGAATACGCATCCATATTGGTATTGAATAATTTTGGGTGAGATTTTACAAAAACACACATTTCATAAATGTATAAGCTAGGAAGGCTCAGTATGTTGAGCTTTTGAAAGAGTGGTTTGCAAGTTGTCATGGGCGAAACATCAAAAATAGCACGGATACACTTTTTTTGGGAGACAAACGCTCTATTACTCTCGACTGAATTGCCCCAAATAATTAAGCCGTATCCTAAGTTGGAAGCTACATATCCATGATATGCCTGGATTGCAGTTTTTCTTTCTGCTACTTTGGCTAATCTCCAAAGTGCATAAGAAAAACGGTCTAATTTGTCACTTTTATAAACGTGTTGCTTCCATGTACAATTGTTACCCAAAACGATCCCTAAGAATTGTACAACCTTTGCCTCCACTATGTTTTCATCCTTATAAGTTATTTTAAGAATCCAAATTTTTTTTTGTGATTTGACTATGGGTTCCTTGGGGAAAGTTGATCGGAATCAGGAGCAGGAGCACTGACCAAAATATCGGGCACTAATAAAGTAGCACCTTATATAATATGATTTCGTGTTTCGCACTAGATTTATGTCAATTTACAGTTGGTCGCACTAGCGTGCATTCGCACGAGAGATTCGCAGAATCGTTCTGTCGCACGATCATTCATCGGACATCCGTTTGTCGCACTTAAGTAGGGCTTAAGTATTTGACCGTGGGAGAGCCATGCTTCGGCACGAATGGGCCGGCTCGACCGGAGTGATACCACGGCCTCACAGAAAACCGGCCTGAAGCAACGCTTGCGTTGTGTTTCGCCGAGTGAATAAAGCGGACCAGACACTACGAGTATCAGTAATAATGACAGTATTTTCAAGTAATGACAATATACTGACATTTTTCTGACAGTGTAGTAGTTGGAATGATGGTCTGACGCATACTAAACGATGGAATGTCATTATACTGATGTAAAAATACTCTCATTATTACTGATAGTGTCTGGTCCGCTTGAGGGTACCGGAGGCCCAACCTCCCCCACCCCAATTCCCCCATCCCCCCCATCCCATTTCAAAGGTCGGCAACGCACTTGTGACTCCTCTGATGTTGCAGGTGTCTATGGGCGGCGGCTATCGCACAGTGTGAGATTTGACCTTGGTTGCGGACACCCTCGTTTTATGTACGATTTGAGTAGGTTTAGTTATCCTAAACCATAAAAACTAACAAATATTTAAACATTTCAATTAATTTTGGAGATATATATTTTTTTACTTAAGTCATTGATTTTCATGAAAAACATTTTTATTATTTTTTCCCGAGAAAAAGTGAATTTTACCTTTGTATTTTATTTTTAACTATTTACCAGTTTAAATTGCTTTAAGTTTGCAAAATTACAAGAGCCTAAGTGCAGAAGAACGAGAAAAAAAAAAATTTGAATATTTTGAAAAAAAATTTATATAAAATTAACCATTTTATTGTCGCATTTTTTTTAACAAAAATACATTAAAGTAATGTTCCTACTACTTCGTAACAAAAATCTATATACCTAGCTTGCGCGATCTTGGAGATATAGAGTTTCTATGTTTTTTTAGATTTCTATGGAAATAGGGTTGACACACAAATAAAACTATTTTGTTGGATCTTATCTTATGTTGTTGATGGGGGCTGCCTAAACAGCGACACTTCAACCTAAAGGGATCTTTTGTATCAACCCCTTATAACCCTTGTACCTATCCACAGTGTATAAAATGACAGTCAATAGGACTTGGTATTCTAAGCATGAAATAAAACTCTCACTGTCTATTACATCTAGTTCCATAGTTGTTTCTCTTCAAAGTTGCCCTTTTTATGTTATTCCAGAAACAAAAAAATTAATATTTCTTGGAAATTACGAATACCAATTTTATTTTGAACTGACTGTAAGATGAGTCTGTAAAATGTTATTGGAGCGAGCTGCGTAAATTGAAAGATTTTTTATATGCACATAACGTAGCCAAATTGCAGAATTCGTATTTTTATAGACGGGTTAGCCGCTTTGTAAACATCATCATGTACCATAACGCTATTTTTTAAATTAAAATTGTAGTTTCCCGTACTAAATCCGTAAAGTAAATCAAGAATTTGTATGGGAAACTGAAAAAAAATTAAGATTCGCCATTTTTTTCATAGTCAATATGCGCCTCATGTATTACATGCTTTTAGTTAAGCTTTTCAAAATTTTTGTCAGATTTTCGATATCTTTTACCGTTTCCGAGATATTTGCAATTTTTGCTAAAAAAAATAATCGGAGGTCAAGATTTAACGAAAACTAACCCTTGTCAAAAGCCACTGCAAAGTTTTGGTAAGGGTTCCAAAAATAACCCTGTATAACGTACCCAAATTGCAAAATTAGTCTTTTTACAGACGGGTTAGCCTTTTTGTATACATGTATCACAATGCTATATTTTTAAAATTTTAATTTTAGTTTCCCGTATTAAATCCGTAAAGTGAATCAAGAATTTGTATGGGAAATCGAAAAAAAATTGAGATTCGCCATTTTTTTCATAGTCAATATGCGCCTCATGTATAACATGCTTTTGGTTAAGCTTTTCAAAATTTCTGTCAGATTTTCGATATCTTTTACCGTTTCCGAGATATTTGCATTTTTTGCAAAAAAAAGCGGAGGTCGAGACTTAACATAAATCTCAATAGTAATAATGAATTTGTATGGGAAACTGAAAAAATAATGTGTTTCCGCATTTTTTTCATAGTCAATATGCGTCTCATGTATTATATGCTTTTACTTAAGTTTTTCAAAATTTCTGTCAGATTTTAGATATCTTTTACCATTTCCGAGATATTTGCAATGTTTGCTAAAAAAATATTCGGAGGTCGAGATTTATCAAAAAATAATGAGCAAAAACGTGTAAGACTTGCAATTTCAGATGTTACTTCGCCATTTTTAAGAGTTCCGTAGTCAACAAGGAACCCTGATATGTAGTTTCGCCATGTCCGTCTGTCTGTTTATCTGGCTGTAATTTGGCATGGATATGTATATTGATCACTCCGACAAAGTGGTCAAATAAAATCTTGAAAAACATTTTTTTTTCAGGGTACCTCCGCTACACGTGAAGTGGGGATTAATTTTTTTTTCTCGACTATCCCATGGTGTGGGGTGTCATTGGATAGGTTTGCGACAGCCATTTTTCGATTCAAGGATCCGTTTTCGAAATATTTTAAGTTTTAACGTGGAATTTTTTGTTTAAAGTCATGTCTCCCCCACCTCGCTGCCAGCTAAACGGTTGTTTCTAGAAATGTGAAAAAAATCAGGGTAGTAGTATACAGGGTGACTTTAAATTAGTTCTTGATACCAAAGGCTATGAATGTGCTCATGATAACAAACAAATTTCCCTAAATAACCCATAGTCAAATCGCAAAAAAAAAATTTGACTCTTCATACTAATTTGGCCACTCGGCTGATCGATTTGTATGGAGACCAACATTTTTTTTACTATTTGGCTATGGGTTCCTTAGGGAAAGTTGTTTGTTATCATGAGCACAAGCATAGCCTTTCGTATCAAGAACTAATTTAAACTCACCCTATATATAACGAAGTTAAAAGGAAAACTATCATAGTATTAGTTAATTTTGTAAGACGGGAAGTTTTACCCCTTGAACTCAAAATAGACGTACTTTGTGCCTTGAAGCAGTGTTTGGCGAAGTACTACGGAACCCTACACTGCACGTGGCCCGAAACGCACTTGACCGCTTTTTATTTTATTATAATTGATCATTTTTATTTCTGTTACTCAAAAATATTTGCAGTGTCAAATTATTTTATTAAGACACCAATTATTTTCAGCCTATATTTGCCTAACTGCTAATAGCCACTACTATCATTTACCACTTACTTAGTCCTCACCTCACCCGCGAGGGAAAGGTATGCCTTTAGGATCCATACAATATGTGCATATAGCTGAGGAATTAAAAATATGAATTCCTAAAATAGTTCCTAATAAAAAAACACTTTAATTAAATAAATAAATTTAATTCTTTGCGGGATTCTGAGGATCACGCATTATTACTGCCTTCTTCTACAATAGCTTTATAGTAGGTAGTAATGCTTTAGAAATAGTACTAGTGGATTATGCGGCCAACTGAAACTTGTTTTCCACAAGATTCAAATGCCTACAGGTCATATGATAAAGTTTGTTTAAAAATATTGCATGTCGCAAACTGGTAGGCGCTTGCGAGTGGCAACCCTAAGTTAAAATTTTGAAATTCAGTATTTCCGTTATCGCGTGTCTGTCGCATCTGTTTTTTTTTATGGTAGTAGTTATTAATGTAATTAACATATACGTTCTGAAAAAAAATGCGACCATGTAGAAAATTACGAGAAAAAAATTTATAACGAAATCATAGAAAAACTAACTTTTTGCCTAGAATAGCGAAATATTTTAAGTTTTTATGGATTTGAAGATTTATATGGTATACTCACTATCACACCATGAAACATTTAATGAAAAACCAATAAAAAGAAAGGAGATAATGTGTTTCTTTGGTTTCTATGGATTTTTCTCGATTTTCTGAATTTCTCTAAAACTATGACAGATACAACAATGGGAGTTTTAACAGGAGTTTTGTTTAAATATCAGTTTTCAAAAAAACACATAAAACTAGGGTGTCCGCAACTAAGGTCAAATCTCACACTGTGTATCGCTTACCATCAGGTGATCCGTATGCTCGTTTGCCACCTATCACATAAAAAAGGGCACTCGTTTTTTACGGCGCACAGTGTGAGATTTGACCTTAGTTGCGGACACCCTAGTTTTATGTGTTTTTTTGAAAACTGATATTTAAACAAAACTCCTGTTAAAACTCCCATTGTTGTATCTGTCATAGTTTTAGAGAAATTCAGAAAATCGAGAAAAATCCATAGAAACCAAAGAAACACATTATCTCCTTTCTTTTTATTGGTTTTTCATTAAATGTTTCATGGTGTGATAGTGAGTATACCATATAAATCTTCAAATCCATAAAAACTTAAAATATTTCGCTATTCTAGGCAAAAAGTTAGTTTTTCTATGATTTCGTTATAAATTTTTTTCTCGTAATTTTCTACATGGTCGCATTTTTTTTCAGAACGTATATGTTAATTACATAATAACTACTACCATAAAAAAAAACAGATGCGACAGACACGCGATAACGGAAATACTGAATTTCAAAATTTTAACTTAGGGTTGCCACTCGCAAGCGCCTACCAGTTTGCGACATGCAATATTTTTAAACAAACTTTATCATATGACCTGTAGGCATTTGAATCTTGTGGAAAACAAGTTTCAGTTGGCCGCATAATCCACTAGTACTATTTCTAAAGCATTACTACCTACTATAAAGCTATTGTAGAAGAAGGCAGTAATAATGCGTGATCCTCAGAATCCCGCAAAGAATTAAATTTATTTATTTAATTAAAGTGTTTTTTTATTAGGAACTATTTTAGGAATTCATATTTTTAATTCCTCAGCTATATGCACATATTGTATGGATCCTAAAGGCATACCTTTCCCTCGCGGGTGAGGTGAGGACTAAGTAAGTGGTAAATGATAGTAGTGGCTATTAGCAGTTAGGCAAATATAGGCTGAAAATAATTGGTGTCTTAATAAAATAATTTGACACTGCAAATATTTTTGAGTAACAGAAATAAAAATGATCAATTATAATAAAATAAAAAGCGGTCAAGTGCGTTTCGGGCCACGTGCAGTGTAGGGTTCCGTAGTACTTCGCCAAACACTGCTTCAAGGCACAAAGTACGTCTATTTTGAGTTCAAGGGGTAAAACTTCCCGTCTTACAAAATTAACTAATACTATGATAGTTTTCCTTTTAACTTCGTTATATATAGGGTGAGTTTAAATTAGTTCTTGATACGAAAGGCTATGCTTGTGCTCATGATAACAAACAACTTTCCCTAAGGAACCCATAGCCAAATAGTAAAAAAAATGTTGGTCTCCATACAAATCGATCAGCCGAGTGGCCAAATTAGTATGAAGAGTCAAATTTTTTTTTTGCGATTTGACTATGGGTTATTTAGGGAAATTTGTTTGTTATCATGAGCACATTCATAGCCTTTGGTATCAAGAACTAATTTAAAGTCACCCTGTATACTACTACCCTGATTTTTTTCACATTTCTAGAAACAACCGTTTAGCTGGCAGCGAGGTGGGGGAGACATGACTTTAAACAAAAAATTCCACGTTAAAACTTAAAATATTTCGAAAACGGATCCTTGAATCGAAAAATGGCTGTCGCAAACCTATCCAATGACACCCCACACCATGGGATAGTCGAGAAAAAAAAATTAATCCCCACTTCACGTGTAGCGGAGGTACCCTGAAAAAAAAATGTTTTTCAAGATTTTATTTGACCACTTTGTCGGAGTGATCAATATACATATCCATGCCAAATTACAGCCAGATAAACAGACAGACGGACATGGCGAAACTACATATCAGGGTTCCTTGTTGACTACGGAACTCTTAAAAATGGCGAAGTAACATCTGAAATTGCAAGTCTTACACGTTTTTGCTCATTATTTTTTGATAAATCTCGACCTCCGAATATTTTTTTAGCAAACATTGCAAATATCTCGGAAATGGTAAAAGATATCTAAAATCTGACAGAAATTTTGAAAAACTTAAGTAAAAGCATATAATACATGAGACGCATATTGACTATGAAAAAAATGCGGAAACACATTATTTTTTCAGTTTCCCATACAAATTCATTATTACTATTGAGATTTATGTTAAGTCTCGACCTCCGCTTTTTTTTGCAAAAAATGCAAATATCTCGGAAACGGTAAAAGATATCGAAAATCTGACAGAAATTTTGAAAAGCTTAACCAAAAGCATGTTATACATGAGGCGCATATTGACTATGAAAAAAATGGCGAATCTCAATTTTTTTTCGATTTCCCATACAAATTCTTGATTCACTTTACGGATTTAATACGGGAAACTAAAATTAAAATTTTAAAAATATAGCATTGTGATACATGTATACAAAAAGGCTAACCCGTCTGTAAAAAGACTAATTTTGCAATTTGGGTACGTTATACAGGGTTATTTTTGGAACCCTTACCAAAACTTTGCAGTGGCTTTTGACAAGGGTTAGTTTTCGTTAAATCTTGACCTCCGATTATTTTTTTTAGCAAAAATTGCAAATATCTCGGAAACGGTAAAAGATATCGAAAATCTGACAAAAATTTTGAAAAGCTTAACTAAAAGCATGTAATACATGAGGCGCATATTGACTATGAAAAAAATGGCGAATCTTAATTTTTTTTCAGTTTCCCATACAAATTCTTGATTTACTTTACGGATTTAGTACGGGAAACTACAATTTTAATTTAAAAAATAGCGTTATGGTACATGATGATGTTTACAAAGCGGCTAACCCGTCTATAAAAATACGAATTCTGCAATTTGGCTACGTTATGTGCATATAAAAAATCTTTCAATTTACGCAGCTCGCTCCAATAACATTTTACAGACTCATCTTACAGTCAGTTCAAAATAAAATTGGTATTCGTAATTTCCAAGAAATATTAATTTTTTTGTTTCTGGAATAACATAAAAAGGGCAACTTTGAAGAGAAACAACTATGGAACTAGATGTAATAGACAGTGAGAGTTTTATTTCATGCTTAGAATACCAAGTCCTATTGACTGTCATTTTATACACTGTGGATAGGTACAAGGGTTATAAGGGGTTGATACAAAAGATCCCTTTAGGTTGAAGTGTCGCTGTTTAGGCAGCCCCCATCAACAACATAAGATAAGATCCAACAAAATAGTTTTATTTGTGTGTCAACCCTATTTCCATAGAAATCTAAAAAAACATAGAAACTCTATATCTCCAAGATCGCGCAAGCTAGGTATATAGATTTTTGTTACGAAGTAGTAGGAACATTACTTTAATGTATTTTTGTTAAAAAAAATGCGACAATAAAATGGTTAATTTTATATAAATTTTTTTTCAAAATATTCAAATTTTTTTTTTTTTCTCGTTCTTCTGCACTTAGGCTCTTGTAATTTTGCAAACTTAAAGCAATTTAAACTGGTAAATAGTTAAAAATAAAATACAAAGGTAAAATTCACTTTTTCTCGGGAAAAAATAATAAAAATGTTTTTCATGAAAATCAATGACTTAAGTAAAAAAATATATATCTCCAAAATTAATTGAAATGTTTAAATATTTGTTAGTTTTTATGGTTTAGGATAACTAAACCTACTCAAATCGTACATAAAACGAGGGTGTCCGCAACCAAGGTCAAATCTCACACTGTGCGGCGGCACCAGACAACCTAACATAATCATCATCCGTCCAACTCAGTTCTCTTCATAATTTGTTACCTATTATTTTTCAATGATCCGAATTTTTGAAATTGCGTGTTTTAAAATGAAATTATGTCCAAAATCACTTAAATCGTAGTTTTATTACTTCTCTGACGTTATATTCGTATACCTATATGGAGAAGGAATGTTACACGTTCGAAAGTGCTATAGGAAAATCGTAGAAAGGTTTCACCAAGAGCCGCTCGCCTTAATATTGGAATGATCACTGTTGTACGACCCAAGGGATACCCGCCAATTCTATTGTTTTACAGCGTTGTTCCTTCAGCGATTAAGCATTTATTGGCGCAGCGAATTGTCAAAGAAAACAACGCCAGTGTTTCGAGAGAATGCCGGCGTGTTGTAATCCTCTTGACACACCAAACACCTGGAACCACGTCTCTTTTAGGATCACAGTTACAGAACAATAGACAACAGTTAGGCAAGTCATAAACACCAATTTTGTAAATAAACGCAAGGTCGAGCCAGGAAGAACTCTGCTGAATCACATTTCGCATGGGACAGGCGGCATCATGATTGCACAACAATTCCAAATTTGAACAAATACTTAAACAGTTAAATGTAAACAAAAACAAGGCTCGTTTACGTTAATTGGAGACCAAGGCAAATGCGTGGCGCGAGCGCCTACTTACATATACTGAAATAAATCTGGATCAACCTACGCTTACAATTAGTGGACTTTCGTACCTAGCCTACCTACGTTATGTAAATTAAATACAATTGCATGTGCACTTTACAATCACAAAAGTTGTCTGCAAGAGATTGCTTATAACAATAACAGCGTCTACTTGTACATCATATTGTTTTTGTTATTTGTATAAGTTTATGATTTGTATAAGTACTAAAAAAAGGTTTTGTGCTGAAATTAATAAAGTACACTATTTCTAAATATCAGCATAGGTATCAGCAGCATGTAAACATTATTTTTCATTAAGTCATGTGCCTATCTATTAAGTACAATAAATAGGTACCACAATTGTATCACCTAAAATAATTCTTCCCAAAACTAATATAACGATGAAGAAAGGCTGTGCAAGGCTATGTAGCCTTACACGGCCTTTCTTCGCCGTATTCTTGTATGAACGTTTGTACATACACATGCACAAAAACGTTTTAATGTAGATACCTAAGTACTTACAGGGATAACGTACCTTGCAATGGAACTCTTTGAATCCGCCCGTAAGCCAACAAAGAACGGCGTCGATGACATTGGAAAGCACAGCACTTGAATTTATCACAAAAAAATACTTGTTCACACTAATATTAATTTAGGACATATCTTGAAATATATATCTACAACTTACAACTATTACTTAAACTCTAGTAAAACGTCTGTTGGTTATGTCTACTGAATGTGTCAAAATGTGAATTAAAACAACGTGCCAGTATCTTTGAGATTGCATGTATGACTGAATAGCAATGGTCGGATATAGCAATGGAGTTTTATGATTGTGGGTAGTACGTATTCAGCGTGGGTGATCGCCGTAGGTGTTAAATCCAAAGGCACACGACCTTGTTTATGCTTATACAATTTTCCCTGATAATAGCAACAATATTACTTTATGGCGACATCGCTATATACAGGCTGTAAGGGACAGATTTCCGAAAACTTTAAGGGCTTGCTCAGTAGAAGAAACTGAACAACTTTCCACAAGATTTTTTTTCAGGAAACGAAAAAAACATCGGCTTCTCCATACAAACTGTCCAATCAAGTTTATAATTTTGTATGGAGAATCCGTTTTTTTTTTCGTTTCCTGAAAAAAATTCTTGTGGAAAGTTGTTCAGTTTCGTCTACTGAGCAAGCCCTTAAAGTTTTCGGAAACCTGTCCCTTACGTCCTGTATAGTGATGATCTTTAACAACGACAGCAGGTCATGTTACTAATATTATTCGGTATCGGAACAAGCAGTATTTGATATCAAATCTCTCAAAGTTGTCCAAGTTTCCAGGAAGTGTCTTCCTGGGAAAGGAAAGATTTTTGAACCTTTATGGATGGGCATTTTCGTAAAAACATTTCCACGCTCGTTTTGATCTGTCCTATCAGTTATCATTTATATTTTGTAGAAAGGAAAGACGTTATGAAACGTGACTTTATTAATTTGTCTCATAAATTATTTATTTAAAACACCTATAAATAGCTAGATTAATAGAATCTAAATTGAAATATAAGATAAAACTTAGCTAAAGACCCCCTAATTTTCATGTGTCCTACAGTGATCTGTCTAATTTTGTATCCAGATTAATGCTAATATTATTCAGTGTGAGGCTTAAAAGGGTTTATGGGTATCAAAATGAGCAAGTGATTTCATAATAAAACATAAAATTTGGGTATTTCTATAATATTTTTCATATTTTATATCATTTTAATTGTGTCCTACGATTTTAACTTAATGCGGAATTCCGTTTTGTAACCGTTATATTGTAAAGTTTAGAAAAAATACTATCAAATTAACCACTGATTTGTCTTACAGCGACGTTTTAGTTTATTCCGCAATTTTCGATTATGTTGTCAAAATGTTACTTTTTAGGGTTCAGTAGCCAAATGGCAAAAAACGGAACCCTTATGGATTCGTCATGTCTGTCTGTCCGTATGTCACAGCCACTTTTTTCCGAAACTATAAGAACTATACTGTTGAAACTTGGTAAGTAGATGTAAGTATTCTGTGAACCGCATTAAGATTTTCACACAAAAATAGAAAAAAAACAATAAATTTTGGGGGCTCCCCATACTTAGAACTGAAACTCAAATTTTTTTTTTCATCAAACCCATACATGTGGGGTATCAATAACTTGGTAAGTAGATGTATTCTGTGAACTGCATTAAGATTTTGACACAAAAATAGAAAAAAAAACAATAAATTTTAGGGGTTCCCCATACTTAGAACTTAAACTCAAAAATTTTTGTTTTTTCATTAAACCCATACGTGTGGTACCTATCAATAATTCTGTGAACCGCATTAAGATTTTCACACAAAAAGGTCTGCAAAAATGATATTGAGGTTTCTAATATCATTTTTTTTCTAAACTCAATAGTTTGCGCGAGAGACACTTCCAAAGTGGTAAAATGTGTGGGGACACACACTATATAATAAAACAAAAAAAAATATATGATGTATGAGTTACCATGCAAACTTCCACCGAAAATTGGTTTAAACGAGATCTAGTAAGAAGTTTTTTTTAATAACTACATCATAAATCGTAAATCGTAATTAGAGTTCAAACTTGCAAAGCGTAACCGTGCCAAATTTTTGTTCGATTTTGTAACTGTAATTTTTGTTACTAAGTATTTTTTTATAAATATAAAAAAATAAGAAATGATAACTAAAATAATAGTCAAAGCGATTCAATTTATTTTAGTATTTTAACGTTATTATAATGAAATACAGGCAAGAGGACCACTGAAACGTTACTTCCAGTTCCAGTTTGTTTAGTTACATATATGTGGAAAGTCGCGGTTACAAAATGGAAATATAAGGGCGAGTTCTTATAGGTACGTAGTCGTTCTTGATGATATACTTGTCATGTGGCACATATATTTTAATGTTTTTTTTTTCAATCACTCTTAATGAATTTGTAGAATATCTTTAAAAATTTTTGAATATTTCTGTAAACCTAGCAACTTTTGGTGGAATTGTCATATCTCAAATTTTGAAGAGCTTACCTCCCCTATTTCTTGCCTAGCAAGTACAGACCTAAAACTGGGGGAAATAAGTCTAAATTCTAGTCAAAGTTAGAAGCCGTCCCTATTCACCCCGTTTTACGGTACTTGGGGAAAGTTGCTCAGTTTCATGAATAGAAGCCACTGTGAAGTTTTGGTGGGAGGTCCAAAAATAACCCTGTATTTTTACGAAAATGCCCATTTAGGAAATGTATAGATTTCCTAGGAAAAGTGCATATTTCAAAATATATCATAATTTCTTACATTTCCTACGAATTTTACACAATGACGGATTACATCTCATTGTGTAGTTTCACTCACTCTAACAATAAGAGATCCACAGAACGAAAGACAAATCATTTAGCTCAAAAATTATTGGCACCCAGAGCCGCAGAAAACTATAAAAAAAGGGACAGCATAGAGTTTATAGACTTTGACGGCTGCGCTTGTTGACTTGTTTTTGTAGTCTATGGACAAGGACTTTTTGGCGGGAACTCGCGGCAAGAGTTTGTCATTTTTGTTTTATTATCCGAAAAAATAGATATCGTGGTTTTTAATGCATAATATTGATAGTGTATTGTTCAATAAAGTGCCATTTAAGTGTCTAATATGTAGGATAATGAAATAAAAGTGTGTAGACTGTGTTTCGAGTGCTCTCAAGAAGTCCATGAAATCTTCATCAAAAGTGCTATCATTTTGCTGAAGAATAGGAAAATTTAAATACAAAAGAAATGGCTTTGGCCTCAATTGATTTTTCCTATAAAGACGAAGAGATACGGAAGAAATGGCTTTTGGCCTTTAAATACAACAGCAGATTTACAACAGACCAGGCTGTATGGCTCTGATCCTTTGCCTTCCCCATCTCGGGGTAAAAAAAATCAATCAAAGTCTATGGACAAGCCTTTTTAGCGGGAACTCGCGGCAAGAGTTTGTCATTTTTCTTTTATTATCCGAAAAAATAGATATCGTGGTTTTTAATGCATAATATTGCTAGTGTATTGTTCAATAAAGTGCCATTTAAGTGTCTAATATGTAGGATAATCAAATAAAAGTGTGTAGACTGTGTTTCGAGTGCTCTCAAGAAGTCCATGAAATCTTCATCAAAAGTGCTATCATTTTGTTGAAGAATAGAGAAAAAGTTAAAGACGACAGAAATTGATAAATGAGAACTCAAATGAAATAGAAAAATATTTAGAGAAGAGCAAACTACGTAAGAATAGGCTGTATGGCCAGAGAAGCCTTTGCCTTTTCCTTGCAAAAGCAGGAAAGAACCAAACAAAAAAAAAGTCTATGGACAAGCCTTTTTAGCGGGAACTCGCGGCAAGAGGTTGTCATTTTTGTTTTATTATTCGAAAAAATAGATATCGTAGTTTTTAATGCATAATATTGATAGTTTGATAGTGTATTGTTTAATAAAGTGCCATTTAAGTGTCAAATACCTATGTAGGATAATGAAATAAAAGTGTGTAGATTGTGTTTCGAGTCCTCTCAAGAAGTCCATGAAATCTTCATCGAAAGTGCTATCATTTTGCTGAAGAATAGGTTTAAATACGAAAGCCATGGCTTCGGCCTTAATTGACTTTTCCTATAAAGATGAAGAAATACGGAAGAAATGGCTTTTGGCCTTTAAATACGACAGAAGATTTACAACAGACTAGGCTGTATGGCTGTGATCCTTTGCCTTCCCCATATCGGGGTAAATTAAACAAACAAAAAAATGTCTATGGACAAGAGCATAGCGCGTTCGTTTGGTTTTGTTCGCGTTTGTATTGAGTGGGTTTATATTTTAGGTTCCTTGGTTTGTATTGTGATGGATGTGAACTAACTTGTTCGATTCCTCAACCTCTGATTAGCGTCGTGGTTATTATTTTGATTTGCTTTGAGAAGCGCAATGTATACTGTGATACTTTCTCAAAAATGTTGAATCAAACGTCTACTGAAGCTTTGCTCTCCGCAACATACGTGGAGAACTACTTGGATTGTGTGGAAAACCTCCCAAATGACTTGCAACGGCATTTATCTCGTCTCCGCGAGCTTGACGTTACATACAGAGGTAATTTCTTATATACATATCAATTTATTCACTATAACACATTCACCCCCCCCCTATTGCATAGTGACCAAGATGCATTTCAAACTTCTAGCATTCAACTTGAAATCTGAGGAAACAAGGATCCCTAAAAGGTTTCTAGTTTGAGAAGGGGAAATACACTAAATGTTGTAAATTACTGACACAGTTATCATTGCAAAATAGCAATGGTTCACAGTTGTTAGAAGGCATTTTTTTAAGAACCCCATCTTAATCCTCAGTGATGTAGAATTATATCATCATATTCATCATAATATATTTACGACATTTCTCTCATAAAATGTTCATAATGTTTCAGTTGTAGTAAATAATTGTAATCTGTAAATTATTTTTTTCCTTAGTCTTTGTTTCTCACATTATATCAAGCTCTTATCTTTTTAGAATGCATCCGTGATGCAGAATCACACCTAGCAGTGTGTACTGGAACAAACACAGAGGAGCGCCGGCGCGGACGAGCTGCGGTTCGTCTGCAGGCTGCACTAGTTGCTGCACAAGAAATTGGAGATGAGAAACTACAAGTGGTACAGATACTGCAGGACCTTATAGATAACAAACAGCGCTCCCTTGATGCAGATCACAAAAAACTTAGTAAGTAATGTTATTGAAAAACTGATAAATGTACTATATGTTAGTTTTCTTAGTATGTTTTACTAGAAACTTTCTGCCTCGCACAACCAAACTGTGGAATTAATTGTCGCCTGCGGTATTTCCCGACCAATACAACATTCAAACCTTCAAGAAAAGAGTGTACTCCTATATTAAAGGCCGGCAATGCACTTGTGACTCCTCTGGTGTTGCAGGTGTCCATGGGCGGCGGTAATCGCTTACCATCAGGTGATCCGTCTGCTCGTTTGCCACCTCTGCCATAAAAAAAAATGTTCCACTGGAAAGTCTTGCTTTAAGAATTTACTTCGTTTATGTTAATGTGAAAAATTTCCCTTCAGTCTCCTGTCTCGAAGTCAACACCAACGGGAACTCAAAGAAAGAGCCCACACCACCTGCAGAGTCAGTTCGAGTCATTGAAAAGGAGACCCCCACAGCACATATACAACAGCAGCAAACACAGACACCTCCTCCGGTACCACCTGACCGTACTATTGAAAAGGAGAAAGAAAAAGTTGACCGTGACAAATCAGGAGGTAATGTATATAAATTGTTTGAGGTATCTTGTTAATTTATGATAAATTGTATATGATTACTTTACCTTACCTCATTTCAGATTTCAAAAACTAGCAGTCTATATAAATAAATATTTATGGTGTAATTAATAAAAATGATGTTAGCATTTTCTTATTTTTCCTTAGGTGAACGTTGGTCGAAGCGCGCGCGGCGCTCCCGCGCCAACGCTGGGGGAGCCAACACTGACGGCGCCGACTCCAGTGAAAAGGACAGTGAGCGTAATACACACAACACTACCCATAAAAAGGGTAAGTTATTCTTATTGTTGTATTCTCGGAAAACGGTCAGGTGTTGTATGGTTGCACAGAGAATCCTCCCATAACCTTAACTGTATTGTTTTTACAATCTGATTGTCATGGTTGGGATGGGCTATTTTCTGCCAGTCTACCATTACACCTCTCGAGTTTTAAGGTGTGTATTTAAAAATATTAGATGAGTTTTAGATTTTGGATTGCTGAATCAGTAAGTTCATATTTTGAATGAGAAAAACATTGTTGATAATGTGGTACGATAAGCTAACCTATAAAAGAATCAGCCCCATTAAAATCAGGAATAAGGTGAAGGTTCATAGATAAGAAAAATGAAGTTATGGCAATTTGAGTTTAGAAGGTATGGGAATTTTATAGACTCTTAGGTAGGGTAAAGATGTTTAATATACAGGCTGTCCCAAAAACCACAGATAATCCTTGGAGTGCTGATGGGCCAGGTCCTCACTAGCCAGAAAATGTATATTTCACTTTAGTAAAAGTGACCTAGTTTTATGAAATGCTAATGGCCCGGCCGGAGCGACCGCTGTGGGCCAGGTGCCCACCCCAAGGACCCACTCATGGTGATGGGCGGCTGAAGCTTCCACGCCAGGGAATCCGTCTCCCCTCGAAAATGTCTCCCCTAAGCAATTTGACCATTTGATGTTAATGAAATACTGTTGTTTACTTAAAAAACACCATATTTCAATCTTTTGAAAGTATTTTCATTAAAACTCCTAATTATTGGTACAGTTTGAAATGAGCTCATTTTGCACTTAAAATGTTATATCTTTTTTTGTAAAGCGAATTTTGGAAAAACTTTTATCATTTTAAAAACTGCACTTGATGCGCATATTTTTTAGAAAACTTGCCACTATAGCCTAGTATTTTTTTGTAGCATAAAAGTTCAAAGTTGAGGGTTAAAAATTTAAAATTCGTACATTATATTTTTAATATGATTTTATGAGCGAACCGTAGCGATTTAAAAAAATTATTTTATTGTTGTCGATAGCCTTATTCTTCTGTAACACTCAGAAAAAAACAATAAAATTTTACCTAAATTTGTTGGCATGGCATTGGTAATTTTGTTCTAAGGTAGACATAAAAGTGCCAATATCTCGAAAACTAGGACACTTTTACTAAAGTGAAATATACATTTTCTGTCTAGTCAGGACCTGGCTCATCAGCGCTCCAAGGATTATCGTTGATTTTTGGGACATACAATTATGATCGAGTGCCAATTATATACAGATATCAAAAACGTAGAAGACAGTTTTCTCTTCAATATCATCCTAGTAATAACCTAATGTAATACATTGAATTGCTTTGTTATCTGATCAGGTATTGGCAAAAAGAAAAAGCGCAAAGCGCGTCAAGCGGCGCAGCGGTCGGAGACGCCGCCCGAAGAGACGGATGCCATCGACCCCGACGAACCGCGTTACTGCCTCTGCGACCAGATCTCCTTCGGCGAGATGATCCTCTGCGACAACGACCTCTGCCCTATAGAGTGGTTCCATTTCTCCTGCGTCTCCCTCACTACCAAGCCTAAAGGAAAATGGTTCTGCCCCAAATGTAGAGGTGACCGGCCCAATGTAATGAAACCTAAAAGTCAATTTCTCAAGGAACTAGAACGATATAATAGGGAGAAAGAGGAAAAGGCATAGTTAAGTCATGAGTGTTTAGTATAAGTATTCATAAAGACGAGACATGAAGATAAGATGGTACAGTAAAAAATGTTAATGTGTTAATGCAATCATCAAAGTGCCCTCAGCAATAATTCCTCCCTCTGAAATTTTATATGTGTATTAGACAGTGTTGTGTAGCCACCAAAGGATATAAAATGAATCATTTTAGAAACCATCTAGTATCACACATACCAAACCTTACTGTCTATGACAAGTATTCAGAGGAGAGAAAACTTTGTCATAGACAAGTGGGTTACGAAATATGTGTCGACCTTTATAATTTTTCGATGAAGAAATATAGTTTTATGATTGTGTATTTCTTATGCATACATGTAACTTTATTACACTCCTAATAAGGTCTGGTGGAAAAAATATTGTTGGCGTCTTCATACAAACACACTCTCCTCATTGACAGAACTATAACGTTTTTATGACCATATTTGACTTCAGCTAGCCTGATGGAGGAGGATTCAATAGTATACCGCACAGACTCTTGTATTTTATTCTAAAGTGACCATAACATCAAGGTTCTGAATTCACAATGCACAAACAACTCATTTTCTTAGCAGGATTATTGCAATTTTTTTTCATAAACCAACCACTTGATAAAAATGATTGAAAGAGTGTCTTCCCAATAGAATATCCAGCATAAACTTTTTTTTATCACAATTGAAAATGCTAAACATGGCTATTAAGTATAATTTTCTTCCCGCGTCATACCTTCTACACCAATTAAATGTACTTATGTGTCTGAATATGTATTTAACAAATTAAGGTGTAATTTATTATAAATCTTTTATTTCTCTGACTTCAATTCCAAGACACTTTACTGGCAAGTAATGTAGAATTATTTTTATAACTTAAAATATATAATGATTATGATGTAATAATGATGCAATGAATGACCCAAATGTTTCATGACGTTATTTGTATGAATCTCTCAATGGATTGACACTTTATACATGCATGAGATCATATGATACATATTGATTGTTTACATTTATGAAATATAAATTTAAGTGAGGACAGTATTTAAGTGATAAAATTGAATGAATTGTTATATTTTTGTTATATTCACAAAAGCAGTCAGGGAAGAAACAATGTGTTAAGGTATATAATGTAAAAAACAAAGTTGCTAGTTTCTTTGAATACTTTATTTCATGCATACATTGATTTAAACACATATATAATAAGAATCCATGCGAAATAACGAAATACTACAATATGTCTCTAATAAAACTTTCATTTCTAATCTAAATGTTGTCTGATTTTATAGTAATATTATAGTCCATATGAGAAACTATATTGCTTGATAACAATGGCTCATACTTTCGACTAGATCATTATTAAAATAATTTACTGCTATAGAGTAATTAATATTCGTAAAGCTGTATTAAGTACAAACATAAAGCAGTTTGAGATAAACATTTCCTATAGTTATTAAAAATACTAATTATTCTTAATAGTAGATACCTGCTAGATGTATCAGTCTAATCTAAAGCCTTACTACGACGTAAATACAGAACTATAATAATTCTAGTTTTGCACACTGAGTCCCTAACTTTATCTTATTAAAACTACTGATGGAAAAGCTGTAAGATTATGGTTTCCTAGTATTTAATTTCAATAATTTGTGACATGCATACCTGAGACATTTAATGTTCTAAAATATACTACTAGAATACTTTCTTTCAATAATTTTAAATGCATTCCAATAACCAAGCTTTTACTATTTTAAATAAGGCAAGATAAAATGCAATATCTAATATTCCTATAATATCTTTCAATATCAGTCTACATACATTATAAAGTTAAGAACTAACACGATATAGAGCCTAATCGATGTGATTCATCGATAAAAATGACACTAGTTTGAACACAAACCAACTATAATAGAGCTGTATAAATTCAGCAAACTATTGAAAATACAAACATCCTCAAAAATAATTAATTATACCGGTGCTGACCTATATTCACATATTTTTATATTGGATCCTAAAAAATGTAATCATTACAGAACGCTTCATCACACCCATACTCCATGGGGGTTTTTGTTAGTAGGTGCAGCATTTTCCAGCTGCCGTGGTGATCCTATAATTCTCCGAGCACTTCCAGCTTTACATTGTCCTGTAAGAAAATTAAAATTTACATGTTAAAAACCGTGCAACTGTTGTAATTCTCAAAGCACGACTGGTGAAATGATCACCGATAATATTTAGTTTAATTTAAGGGTCGAGCCCTTGGTTTGGGGTTCCGAAAAAATAATGAATTTCGACTTTTTAACAAGACACGACCATCAATATTATACCGCAAATCTGATTTATTTAGAATCATTTACTCAGTTTTTAATGGAATACCGAAACCAGTAGGTAAGGCCTACCCTTAAACCTACTCTTTGGCATTATCGTCACAGAACGTATAAAATCGGCTTGTTCCTGATTGTTCCCGCGAGCCTGTCCCTGAATGGGGACAAACAGGAACAACCCATAAAATCTTACCATCTAAGGGATGTCTTAGCTCATCCATGCTGCCAGTCAAGCTTTGAAGATTGGCTTCCTTCATCTCTTGGACCAGTCGCTCCACCTGGCGCTTTTTCTCCATTATGGCGCTCTCTAACACCCCGACCTGAAAGCAGAGACAAGATGCTGAAGGTAAAAACAACGCGATCAAAAACAGTCTTGTGCACATTAAATGCATAGTGTGCTGTTTTAACACAATATGGTATGATACAAAAAATACCTCTCTCTTTAAATTTTCTGCTGTAAGGTGGTTTATTTCTGTGGCATGTTTTGCTTGTTGTATTTGATTTTGCAAGCTCTCCATCTCAGCGAGCATAGATCTTTCTAGCGCTTGTCTGGAAAATATAATATGTTACTAAAGTGCAAAACTAATTCATATTTTTATGAGTGAACTGTTTAATGTTTCCAAGGACCTGTTTTCTTGCTGAAGGCTGTTGATAAGTCTCTGCTCGTTGTGTATTTCCTCCATTAATTTTCGAATTTTGTTCTTGCACTGCAGCAGCTCAGTTTCACAGTTAGCTAGTTTTGAGCGAACTAACACTATCTCAGATTTAATGGTCTTTTCATTTTGTTTTACTATTTCACTTTCTTCTTCAATGTAAGTTAATGCTTGTACCTAAAACAAAAATATTTAAGCAAGTCTCACAAACAAAATATTATTTGTGATTAAACATTAAATAGCTTGTAAATACCTGCTCAGTGCTGATGCGCAGTTGGTTGTCCGCGGAGCTGATCTGCTGCTGAATCAGCTCCACTTGCCTCTCTTGCTCGCGGCCTTTATTCTCCCAGTAACCTATTTCAGCATCGTACTGCACAGACAAAAATGTATTTTAATGGTAGTAAAATCTAATAAAATCAATAATTTCCGCGGGGTCCAAATTTATAGGACTCGGTTTGGTTGGTGGTTAGCCAGGTTTCTATTGCATTGGGGAATCTTAGTAAAAGCCCGCTTCCGTCTCACCATCACTTACTATCAGGTGAGATGATGCCAAGGGCTTACTAATTGTGGACCAAAAAAAACATCCAGGAAAAGAGAATTTTCGTGTTAAAAAAAAGAGAAAGAAAAAGAGCAGTGTTGCGGGGGCGGCGATGGCGTGGCTACTGAGCAATATCAGTATTGTCAGTGCGGCATCCTTCACAACAATACTCATGGTTTTAACACATGGTGTACTGAAGCGCCAATTCGCCAAAATTATTGCACTGCACCCAAATGAATTTGTGTAGCCTTAACAAAAATATGCTTTAATAAATAAGCTATCCAACTGTGACTCTTATTAACTTTACTCATATGTATCTGAAAAGCATTATCTATTGTCAAAACAATATGACAAAACAAAACATATGATTCCAATTCATCATTGTTTTAAAAGTAGGATTTCTACAAATTAGATAAGATCAACAATCCATTATATTAATTTGTTTACTTTTATGAGATCAACTTGTTGACTGGACAGCTTTTCCCTCTGGTAGTTGACCAACGAGACTAGCTCCCGGTATTGATTGTTGTAGCTAACGGCTTCAGGGCTACATGGAGTTTCTTCTGATAGGTTGACAGGTGACATGTGAGCCGACTGAGGACCCCGGCCGCGGCTGGGAGACTTGCGCAGCGCTTGTGAAGGTGGTGGAGGTGAACGATATGGTGGTGGTGGTTCTCTGACATCAATCAGAAATAATAGATTAATTATGATCCTTTTCAGAATTATTAAGACTGTTTTTTACTTATGGATGCCATAGAAGTAAGGAAGTAGAGATGCGCCGAGTACAAGTTTTACCGAGTAACCGAGTACCGAGTATTACTCGGTTTAAAGTTTGCCAAACCGACTCGGCCTAGTTACTCGGTTCAGTTAATACATATAATTGATAATTTGTTTTTACATAAAATCTCATTTAATTAGCAAATTAAATTACAATATTACATATAGTTAATTATTAATTTAAAAATCCACCTTAGACGTTCCAGACGCAAAGGTGCCAATCACGCTTGCAGCGTTTCCACGCTCAACAGCGATGGACAACCTTTGCATCAGGAAGGCCCCAGATAAAACATTTAACACAAATGACCCATAATATCAGAGATAAAATATCAGCCTATATAGGGTTTTTGTCTATAGCAGTCGTACTGTCGTTCTGTCGTACGAAGTTTTCTCGTTTGGAGTAGCTACTACAGCAGTTTGGTGTCCTATCCTAATGTTACTGTAAAAACATAATTAATTTTTTACAAAAAAATGAAATGTAGGTCTCCTTGATGTCTTTATCTAGTGACCTTAGCGATTTTTTCGCTGCTCATAAAAAAGAGTTCAACGTATGACACACGATATACAGGGTGTTTCCGAAAACTTTAAGGGCTTGATCAGTAGATGAAACTGAGCAACTTTCCACAAGAATTTTTTTCAGGAAACAAAAAAAAAACGGCTTCTCCATACAACTGTCCAATCAAGTTTATAATTTTGTATGGAGAAGCCGATTTTTTTTCGTTTCCTACTGAGCAAGCCCTTAAAGTTTTCGGAAACCTGTCCCTTACAACCTGTATAATATTTTTACTAAATGCGAGCGATTGTCTTCTGAAGCGAGTAATGTCTATGAAGAAATAAAAAACGGTTGGAGATATTAACAAAATATTGCCCTAACCCAAAAATCCAACTTTGTCCAGTGGTTTTGGCGCTACAGTATTGGACAGAAATGCACAAACAGACACACACACACATACATAGTATTTTTTTTTTGTTTTCTAGTTTTTTGGGCTCTATTTGTGCAAGACAATCGATCGCCATCTAAATCTCTAGTTAGATTTTTTACCATGATAGTACTTCCTTACTCCTTCATAACTCGCTAATACTCGCTCCTCAGTCGCTCTTTTTTACTTTCAAAAAGAACAAGTTGTTAGAGAATCCTTGTATTCCTACATTTTAACTTGCCTTGGCTAATTTCAAATATCAGTGTATTAATTGTTGAATCCTTTATAATGTTGTTGTATTCTGAAATTTCTGAACAAATCTTCCACTGCGTATATGAATATGATAGTCGTAGATTTCTTTGTTATTCATTATAAATAATAATTGTTCAATTTTAAAATACTGTTCTCTACATAAATTATAGTTCCCTTTGTTTTCTTTAATAAAAGCTCATTACTTTATTTAATAAACAGGCTTGTTTTCGTTATATTAGCTCTCAAATTATATTACTTTATTTGAACCGAGTACTCGTCATTTCAACAGATTAATTCAGCCGAGTACGAGTATTAATATAAGTGTCGAGTGCGCCGAGTACCGACTAGTAAACGAGTACTCGGCGCATCTCTACAAGGAAGTATTGTTATTCCAAAAAAATCGAACTTTGTGTGTGTATCCATCTGGTACTCTAGTACCAAGACCACTGAATGGATTTGAATAAATTTTGGGCCAGGAAAATCTTTTTTTATACAAGCTGTTTTTAAATTTTAACACAATTTATTCAGGGTTACCACCATAGTAAAACAACTTATCATTTATTTCTCAAAAATAGCTCTATCAATTTTAATACCTGTGACTTTGTACAGTACCAGATCTTTTTATGGCCTACTAACTCTGGGAAAAATCTGATTGAGGTACCTCCCATACAAATCAAGGTTCTTTTGTTATTTTTCTCAAAAATGGCTATACTAGGAAGATCATTATTCTGGGATAAATCAAAGTAAGGTACTTCTCATACAATCACAGATTGTTAATTATTTTCAAGCCTGATTAAGACCCTTATTCCCTGCTAATAGAGGTAAATATTTTTCTAAACCAGCCCTAAGTCAGTGATTAAAAGCATTTTTGTTAGATGGGCGGGCATGCCTGGTTATAGCAAAAAATTCAATAAAAATTTCTACAAAACAATTAAAAAAAACTAGACAACTAAGTGGAAGTAAATAACATAGAACAGAATCATATTAACTGTATACTTATTCTCACCTGTAAGGCGGTACATTTTTCATGACTGGGCTATCAGACTCAGGTGTCTTGGCCTGCTGGACCCCTTTCACCACACCCACAGGGTTACCAGGTGAAGAACTGTTATTGTTTGTACTATTGCTGGAATTGTGTGTTGGGGTAACATTCATTCTATTTGGCGAGTTTTGGTTCTCCAGCATATTGGGATTTGAACTGTTGTGGGCCCTTAAATGATAAACATTAAAAACTCTTGATTAATAATTATAACAATGACTCAACTCAAGAAACAACTAATAGAAAACAAAAATAGCAAAATGTAATTTCAAATACAGCTTTATAATTATAAGTAAGTTTTATTTGATATACATATGTATGCATAGATTATACTGACCCATTTCCAATAGGAGATTTAGAATTGTTGGATGACTGTAATGGTTTTTGGGTATTTCCAGAATCTGACCTCCTTAAAATGAATTGTATATCATTTGAATATTCACCCCATTTCATGAGAATCTGCAATAAGAATATAACAAAGACATTTGCCATCTAAAACCTGCAGGGATATAATTAGAAACAAGGCTAATAAGGAGATGAGTGCAAAGTGATTAAATAAACAGAGAGAATAATATTTGAAAAAAAAAAGAACAATCAGTACCTTGAGCGGATACTCCTGTGGCGCGAGGAGCCGTTCGTTGTTTCGCCATCGTTCAATCAGCGTGAATCTGCCCACCTTACCTGTCGCATGGGCTAACGCAAACACTACATCCTGGATACAAAGAAATCGATATTTAACAACTTTCAGCACAACGCAAGTGATACAGACAAATAATTAAGTAATAGTGTAACTTACTACACAAGCCAATATTACAATTCAATTAAAAGGCTGTTCACATACTGACCTGGCAAGTGGTAGTCTGTGTGACCCCGCAAACAACCCTTTGTATCCCCTCGACCCAGACCTTCAGCTCCATGAAATTCCAAGCACTGCAATTCAAAGTTCAGACAGTTTGCAGTCTATGACATAATTCTATTCTTGTTGCAACCAGCGAAACCAATTTTACCACTACACATCAATGGGACTATATAACAATAAAAAAGCACCGAGTAAAAAATCTTTTCCTGTCTGGCAAACGCCTGTTGAAATGAAATCTACTTTCGTTCAGAAACAATGAAACGATACAAAAATCGTTCAGAAATGAGGGTTGGTTCAAAACCGGATGGTTCGCCATCGCCATGCCTTTTGCAGTCGGATTAGTCGTCCGACACGCTGGTCGGACGACTGAGGTTGCATTCAGACGAACTCGGATCTATGGGGAAAGCTCGGAGGAAACATTTTGAACTTTGAAAATAAATATATTTGATAAATATTTTGTTTTACTGACAAAGGAAGTGAAAATAGCGATGGCAGATCGGTGGATGGTCAACGAAATAGGTACGTGCAGTCTAGTCTGTACATTTTTAAAGAAAATAAACGGTTAATTTTAAAGTTATACAGGGTGTCCCAAAACTAATGCGACAAATGGCTGGTTGTAGACCTAATCAAGACCTATCAAAATAATGAAACATGTGTTCAGCAGAAGTTTATAGTTTAAGAGTTATACCAGATTTAAAAAAGAAAACACTACCTTGCGGTGGTCTTTTGAGCTTTTTTATAAAAAAAACACTTATTTGTAATTTTTTGCACTAAAATATTGTTGATTAGTGTCTCTACCCGAATCTACTATTTATTCTACAAAAAAATTAAAGATGCCATCAGAAATACATCATCAATTCAAGAAAAATCTTTAAAAATATCCGATAATGAAACTTTAAACATCGGTGACATAAAAAATATACTGTATGATTTTGTCTCATATGCTATAAAAAAATCTTGTTTCATGCCCATTTTAGAAATGTATAATACTTGGACATTGATTTAATTGCTAATAAAAAAAACTTATACTCGGGTTTTTCAAATAAAATTAATCAGATTGATTAAAAATAGAAAGGAGATCATTTGTGTGTGTTCTACAAGGTCACCGTGACCTGTGATAAAAAAGGAAAAGAAAACCGGCCAAGTGCGAGTCGGACTCGCGCCATTAGGGGTTCTGTACCATCATACAAGAAACTCCAAAAAACACGTCTCTTGTATGTGGACCCCTTTAATTTTTAAGTATAATTTTATTATATAATATCTTTTTAGTGACTATAGTAATACAAACTCTGTGAGCATGTGAACTCGAAAACTATAAACTTTTGCTGAACATATGTTTCGTTACTTTGATAGGTCTTGATCATAGGTATCACCAGCCAACATTTGTCGCATTAGTTTTGGGACACCCTGTATAACTTTAAAATTAACCGTTTATTTTATTTATCTTTATCTGCAGCAAAGAGCCTTAAACCGCGCCATTCTGCGGGACCTGATGGGGTACCCAGTTTTCTGCTTAAGGACTGTCTGTCTATAATGAAGGTACCACTATTGCACTTGATTAATCTCTCTCTGAAAAACTCTGTTTTCCCCAGTGTTTGGACGACGTCTAGAGTCACCCCTATACCCAAGAGTGGTACTAGTAAAAATGTCTCAAATTATAGACCTATAGCAGTGTTGTCGGTCTTCGGCCAGATATTTGAGTCGATATTGAATTGTCGAATTCGTCACCAAATCAGCATGTGGTTGGATGATAGCCAGCATGATTTTCGTCAGCGCCGGTCTACTGATACTAACCTCATTATCTTTGTCGACTATGTGGCTGCTGAAATTGACGCACGACGCCAGGTGGACGCGACATACTTTGACTTTAAAAAGGCGTTTGACCTGGTTGACAACGATATATTGCTTGGGAAACTAGCGCTCTTTGGTTTCACTCCAAGTCTCTTGGAATTCTTCTCGAGTTACCTTAGCCATCTTTCGCAGTTCGTCAGGGTGTCTGGTTGTGAATCTAATCGTTATTACACCTTATCAGGAGTGAGTGAGGGGAGTACTTTGGGCCCCACTTTGTTCTTGTTGATCAACGACCTGCCGAAGGTCGTCCGCACTGCTAGGTGTTTCATGTTTGCGGACGATTTTAAGCTCTGCATGTCCATTGATAGTCCCGTTGACGTTCTCGCCTTACAGAGTTATATCGACGTGAATGGAGTGATGAAAATCACTTACCGTGTAATGGCTCCAAGTGTAAAGTGATAACTTTTACACGTCGTCGTCAGCCTTTTTGAGCTACTTATTCTTTGCGTGACGTGTTTTGAGAGAGAGTGGGCAGTATTCGCGACTTGGGACTAGAGTTAAATGTCAAACTGGATTTTCATTCCCATATAACGAAAATGTGTAGCGCTGCCAACAAAACCCTTGGATTTATAATGAGAACAGCATCCCAGTGATCCCAGTTCAGTGACGTGAGAGTCGCCAGACTTTTGTACAACGCCTACGTTCGTAGTAAACTCGAGTTTGGTGCAGTCGTCTGGGACCCCTACGAGAGCTGTTACTCACTCATGATTGAGAAGATCCAGCGAAAGTTTGCACGATGACTGAACAAAAGGATTTATGGTTATTACCCGTATTTGTACCCATCATTATTTGTATCGGGGATGGTCGGCTTGGACACGTTGATACTGAGACGAAAACTTCTCCTTTGGCTTGGTACACTATTATTCCATTCTCCACAACAAAGTTGATAACCAGTCGGTCATGGAGCAGCTTGGATTAACTGTGCCATCGGGAGGAACGCGCAGCGTCAACAGCGCCGCCGTCGCGCCGCGCCGCCGCAGCGCCGCCACCGCCTATTCGCGCTCCGCAGCGCGCGCACGCACCGAGCAGTAAATGCGCCTACAACCCGCGCGCAATCTATTCTTTGCGCCATTATACTGTGATTTAGATATATTCGCTGACTCAGTGGGAACTTTTTTGACCAAAGTTTTTATTTTTTTTAATTGTAATGTTAATTATATAATATTATCTATAGTTTTATGTTTGTGTAATAGTTAAGTTTTAATATGGCTTGCTGACCTTTGGACAACAGTCTATTAACAGCATGCGTTTTGTAATAAATAAAATAAAAATAAATGTTTTTATTATTTTTTGCTATGATTATGAAAAGATTATGATTGTTTATTGCTGATTTGTATTGAGCTAGTAACAAACCTGTGTATATTCAGACGTTAAAGGAGTCTTGAGAAAGTATGCACAGCGTGGCTGTACATTTTTTTGATTGGTTTTAACGTGAAGTCGATGAACGTTCAACCACCTCTGTGGTCTAGTGGCTAGTCCGCTAGCGTCACATCAGGTAGCAGGTTCGAGTCCTGGCGGGGTCCAACTTTGTAGGAATCGGTTTGGTTGGTGGTAGGGCATTTTCTGAGCCCGCCTGGCTAGCTACCACCATAACTAGCTGTAGTAGATACGACTTCTTCACCCCAATTTTTTGGGAATGTAATCGTGAACTTTTACGCTTGAACAGTTTTTAGGTTTTCAATGTTTTTTTGTGCATTCTATACTTGTTTCTGGAAACCCCATAAAGTTTAAACGCACTTTTTTAACACCTGTATAGGTAGCATTATTATCGGTGTCGATATCGAGCTGGACAAATTTAAACCATTCGCACTCTTACTGTTTTCATCATCAGCCAAATTACGTCCACTGCTGGACAAAGGCCTCCCCTGAGGATTTCAGTACCTATCGACCGGTGCTTTCCCGCAACCTTCATCAGGTCATCGGTCGGTCCACCGAGAGGGAAGCCTTTTTTATTTATTTTCCTAAGAACTTTTTTATATGCATATAGGTTTACCTAAGTAGGTTTTAAGTAAAGTACGAAATCTTTATTAGAGACTACAGACTAAAAAAGTCTTTATTGCATCTTTCCTGTCAAGTCATTAATAACAACAATTTCTCATGCGAGGTAATACGTCTCAGAAGCGATTTCAGAGCTAAGTACTTAAATATTTTGCACACAAATAAGTAATTAATATTCATCATGGCCGCACCCGCTAATGACGATGATGAAGAGGTGATTGATATCTACCTATCTGTACATATTTTTTAACGGACTGCTGGGGACGTAGACTGGTGACGTAGCTGAACATTCGTGTGTCTCAGAAGAGACCGACTGGGAAGTCTTTATAGAATACTATTGCTGAAGTCTAATATTCTTCAGTAGACGACTATCAGCTAAAACGATAAGAGCATTTGTTTATAGCTTCTAGCTTCTTACTTAGGGGTCGGCTAACTGCGACGGGTACAGAAGAGGGGGAATGGGGGACAAGTGAACGATAAGTACCACCCAGGACTAGGATGGATGACATGAAACTACTTAGCACAAACCTTAGCCTTCAATAGAAATATCTATAACTATAATTTTTTATTTTTACAGGAACTGATATTTAACGTAGAAGAAGTACAAAAGATCGTGAGGGATAACATTGAACTATGTCTCGGAGGGAACATATATAGCCACTCGCGGACCCCGCAATGGATTTCGATCATTACCGAGAAGACGCTGTCGAGGCTCAACAAGCTCAATAAGCCTTTCAAATATATTTGTAAGTGCTTACAATCTACCACCTGCATTGGTACCATGAGGTCGTAGTGTAGACAAAACAGATTGTCGCGCTAAGCGATAGAAAAAAAGTTTAGTCTTTCCCAGTGGCTCGGCGTCAGGATAGCTTTATCGCGACGTGCTAGAATATCATTTTCTTCAAGTCTGGAAGTGACAGAAGATCCACAATAACAAAAAACAACTAATAATCAGCTGAAGTGGGGCTTCTAATATGGGATCCAATTTTTTGACTTATCTAACAAGTCGATGTTAAAAATCGGACTGAGAGTAGCTTTTGCGCGAATTGATTATGGTTTATTGAGAAAAGTATAGTTTCATTAGTAGAAGCCCCAATAGTTTCAGCTAGTTTTGTTAGACAATAATAGACTTATACTTTTTGCAAATAGTTCTTCTTGCAAACCCCTTTTGCATCTATGTAAGATTTAATTACACGGTGACTATTAAAAATCCAAAACAAACTAGGATATACATTTCTTCTACAAAGTTGTATAACAAAAGTTGTTCAGTTTTATTAGTAAGTCTAGGTTATGCCCGCGACTTCGTCCGCGTGGAGTACGGTTATATCGTAGCGTAACGTAGCGTAGGCGAGCGCTAAGAAAGGAAGTAGAATTGCACGGACGAAGTCGCGGCCAAAAGCTAGTAAACTACAAAACTTCTTTATACACAACATTTTTGCTAATCTATTACTGTGTGCCAAAATTATCAGACTACTGGGCGAGCTTACGCGGGAGCAAGCCACATAGAATTAATTGCCCGTGTGAAAAACAGTTTTCCCTCAAGTCTATACCCGCAAATTTTAATGTCTGCCCTTGTGATTTGTTTATGGTCATTGCAAAGCAGACCGAGGGGAAACTGTATTCGTTTGAATTCAAAGGGAAGATCATTCGGGATCAAGGGAATTCTTGGTACAAATACAGTTTCCCCTTGCGCATATCCAGTTATAATAGTGGCTTCCACTACATTATCATTTACCACAAATCTAACAATTTGTGAACGCACCGCCATCACATTTTCTTGGGTTCCGTACATTAAAAATTCAACCCGAATTTTCAAAAACCCTAGGACACGTAATTGTTTATTTCTGATCGTTAACCTAAAAACAAAGTTACAAGCTTCTAGCTCTAAAATTGATGGACTTCCATACAAAATTTTAACCCCTTTTTCACCCCCTTTAAGGGGCGAATTTTCAAAAATCCTTTCTTAACGGATGCCTACGTCATTACAACTATCTGTATGCCAAATTTCAGCCAAATCCGTTCAGTAGTTTCGGCTGTGCGTTGATAGATGAGTCAGTCAGGTTTGCCTTTTATATATTTAGATTATCAGTTTATAGCTATTATCTATATTAAGAGATTTGATAACAAGAATTAATAGGCAATCTATTGGAGTTAGGGGGGTGTTTGCACTGTCGATTTGGGAGTTCCTCCTCTACATAAAAGACGCTTATGAACTTTTGTTTGTACTGTTGTTAGTGCGCGTAACTGTCACGCAGAAGAACGGATCGGGGCTGCACACTGCAGCGGCATACTTCTGGGACATCGCCACGGACGGCACTTGCACCGTCCGCTGGGAAAACAAGTACATGTACTGCATAGTCAATGTGTGGGGGCTTGCCTTACAAATTTAGTTAACTACTATTACATTGTTGAATTAGTTATATGGTATTTAATTCTCCAAATCCGGAAACCTTTTACCCCTTATTTGATTTGGCTTTTCAGAATTAACTTAGATAGATACGTACGTATTATACAAGTGTATACACTGGATGATGGATGACTGGATGACATGGTTCGAAAATATCCGATATTTAGGCTCGATTTATATTCGGCCGCGCGGCCGCTCTGGCGCCAATTTACAAGCAAACGTATGCAACGATTTATATTCGTACTATTGTCCGCACAGCGGCCCAGCCGCGCGGCCGCGGGCCGAATATATTTCGAGCCTTAATTAAACGAAAATCATTTAAGCTGTTGGTGCCGGCTGCTATCACTAGATGGCAGTCGTTAAGCCATGTCGGAGGCCTTATAGTATTGGAGCCAGCAAGGTGTATGGGCCTGAACATATAAGAACGCTGGAAGCAGTCTAGCTCGAAAGAACTTTTTGTTTTCAATGGTTTGGCTCGAGTCTTACAGCCCAGATCGGTCACTGAAGTTTTTTATGACGTTCAGAAAAACTTAAAAATGTCGTATTTAGGCCTAAACATATAAGACTCAAAATGAGATTTGGATATGAAAGTAAGTACATTGGACAACCCCATAACATTTTTTTTTCGCTGAAATCGGTCACCGTCCCAAATCAGACAGGGGTCAGAAATCGTAAAAAATCGGTTTTGGAACTAAACACATAAGATGTCTACAACCAATGTATGTAAATCTATAAAATACACTTTACCTTATACAAAAATTTCAGTCTTACAACGCGAATCGGTCACAGTTCCAAAATCTGACTACTTTTATAGCTTAGTTATTTTCGCTGACGATGGGCGATAACTCGATACCCATTAAGGTTAGAGGTATAGTTACTTCAGCAAAAATAAAGTGCATAAAATTTCCAACAAAAAAGGTCATATTCATTTTTATTGTGGGATTAATAGATAATGAGCAAATTGCAAAAGTGTTTCTCATAAACATAGTTTTTGTCTATTTCTCCATAACCTTTAAGATATCATGTAGTTACTACGGTAAAAATAAAGTACATAAAATTTTCAACATAAAAGGTCATATTCATTTTCACTGTATAATTAATAGAAAAAGAGTAAATTGAAAAGATAATTTTTATATTTGAATTTTTCATCTATTTGTTAATAAATTAAAGATTAGAGATATTGCGGCTTTAAAAGAAATAAAGTTTAATATTACTTTTTTAATATTACTTTTTTTGTTGAAAATTACCCGTGTCTGATTTGGAACGGTGACCGATTTCAGCGAAAAAAAAAATGTTATGGGGTTGTCCAATGTACTTACTTCATTATCCAAATTTCATTTTGAGTCTTATATGTTTAGGCTCAAATATGACGTCATAAAAAACTTCAGTGACCGATCTGGGCTGTAAGACTCGAGCCAAACGATTGAAAACAAAAAGTTTTTTCGAGCTAGACTGCTTCCAGCGTTCTTATATGTTCAGCCATACACCTTGCTGGCTCCCGATCTATTATAGGCGGCTTGAAAACTTCTGACACTGGGATTGGCCACTAGCCCCACAACTTGGCCCGGTGTGGAGTATGGGCCATACTGTATGGCCTAACCTCTTCAAGATATGGGAGAGACCCGTGCCCCTGCAGTGGGGACGATAATATGGGTCGTTATTAACGATTTCACAATTATATGGCACATGCAGGATAAACACTTTCTTAACCCTTTAAGCGACACAGTCGGCTAGGGCCGACAACCGGTTTCCGTACCACAGGCGCTAGAATTTGAGATTTTCATACATTTTTGTCGACTGTAGCCGACGGAGGGGGCATGACTTTTCAAAGAGTAGCGTGGCGATCAATGGGTTAAACAAGATACGAAATTTAGTATTTTTTTATTCTCAACAGACAGGGGAAAATTTTCTGAAAAAAACACACTAACTATGTTAAATATAGGGCGACTTTAAATTAGTTCTTGAAACGAAAGGCTATGAATGTACTCATATTAACAAACAACTACCCCTAAGGAGCCCGTAGTCAAATCATAAAAAAAATTTTTGACTCCATACAAATCGATCAACGGACCGGCCATATTAGTATGAAGAGTCCAAAATTTTTTTTGTGATTTGATTATGGGTTCCTTAAGGAAAGTTATTTGTTATCATGAGTAGATACATAGCCTTCGTATCAAGAACTAATTTAAAGTCACCCTATATATAAGACAGATTATTTTTTAAATTAATAAAGATTTACATTATAAATGAAGAAAATTTCTTCATTGGAGTCATCATCACTCACCATAACACTGTCACTGACAGCTGACTCATCAGGTTCAGTCAACATCGTCAGCGTTTCGCAAAATACAAGTAAAAAACGAGTTTTTATGCGCTGTTTTCTCGTGGACCCACTATTTTGTCCCACTGGTGGTTCCACGAGGGATACTTGTTTCTCGTGGTCCCACTACTCCGTTCGATGCAAAAAATAACAATGTGTTATGTGACATTAAAGGTCAAATCATAACGGATTTTATTTTTAATATAACTGTATTTTGAATATTAAAACAATATTGAATTACAACTAATACTTAACAATTAAAAACATACAAATGAAATTCATAATGATCGTTTAACGCACTACATTCTCCTACTTGTAGGAGCACAAGGACATGCACGTCCTGTAGTGTTCTAAAGTACCAGCAGAGCATGACCGAACAGAAGGTAGACAGTGCAGGATTACTATGTAGTTGATGCCCTAATCAGTTACATGCCTATGGGTTCCCTCTATTAGAAAACCTAGTAGATGGCATTATATTTTTATAGGATGAAAATAGTTGATCTGACTTGACTGATCTTCTGCGACATTGCTGAAATCCCTCCAACCTCCACCTCTTCCGTGGCCTAGTAGAAGGGGTCCACAGGCGCGCATTGCTTAGGGGGTCAAATGGTAATGTGACACTACCTTATGTTCGGTCATTCTCTCCTGGTACTTTAGAACACGCAGTATCAAATATAACCAGGCTGCTGCACTGAAAACTTTCAAGTTTACCTGTAATATCAATTAAGGCCAGGTAGCACAGAGCTACTGCGCATCCATCTGCGCAGTACTAAATGCAAGTCCCACCCGCACGCGCCACACGATTAAAATTTTTTTTTTATTATTTTGTTTTTTTTTTCTGAATGACAGTGTTCAAACTAATGGCGTAGTTTCCTTCATATCGTCGAAAGCAATATTGTCATATAATTTTCAATTTTATTCTTTTAATATACAGGCAACTGTTTTAAGTTTTAAATAACGGTAGACCCATTTTTGGATTTTTTTTCTATCGAGCCAAAGAGGTTTGTACTCTTTTGAAAGCCGGTATCTTTCCTTTGTTCCCAATAGGACAGTTGTACAGTTCAGTTAACTGAACAGATGGGTATTTTTATCTCATGGAAAAAAAAACAATGCTACTGTCATTTATTAATTTATCTATTATGTGTCACGACGACACAGAATAGTTAGAAAACTCATACTATCAGTACAAAGAGATTGTACGTATATGATGAGGAAAATTTATTCACCATGCTTTGTCCAATTAAGATATACTTAGTTCACAATATACAATGTAGTGGGACCATGAGAAACAAGTCTCCCTCGTGGAACCACCAGTGGGACAAAATAGTGGGTCCACGAGAAAACAGGGTTTTTATGTGGTGTATTTGTAAAATTAACTATATCATTGATATACAGGATGTAACAAAAAGAAGTTGTAATACTCCAAAGAGGGCTTCTGCTCATGAAACTGAACAACTTTTGTTCTACAACTTTGTTAAAATCGAAAAAAATATTTTGGACTTTTCAGACACGTCGATCAGCTGGCGAGCCAAGTTTGTATGAAAAGTCCATTTTTTTGCGATTTCAACAAAGTTGTAGAACAAAAGTTGTTCAGTTTGATGAGTAGAAGCCCACCTTGAAGTATAATATTACCACCACACCCTTTTTTGTTACACCTGTATCATCATCATCAGCCGAAGGACGTCCACGTCCACCTGTATGTATATCCAAGGATAAATATTGGATATACAGGTGTTTAAAAAGTGCGTTTGAGATTTTAAGGGGTTACTCAGAATCAAGTACAGAATACAGGAAAAATATGGAAAAAGTCCTATCTACAACCTTTTTTCAGTTTTCCTAACAAATTCTTGATTCACCATTCAGATTTAGTATCGGAATCCGAAAAATCCGAAAAAAATTCAAGAGCGGATTTTTTCAATATTTTTCCTGTATTCTATACTTGAATCTGAGTAACCTCTTAAAACGTACTTTTTTAACACCTGTATATCATGCTGGCTAAATGCATGGTTTAAATTTAGAAACGACGGGAAGAAAACTTAGTTTTTGTTAAATAATTTAAACAAGATATGAAGCACATTTTAGTATTTTTATTTTTGGTAAAATTTACCACAATACAAAATAATTGATAGAAATAAATAAAGTAATTAAAATGTATAGACAGTTTATAGTAAAATTGGTGCTTTTAAAGCAATTATAATAATTTATAATAACATTAGGCAAAATGGCATTGTGTACAATACATTACAAATAAAAGCATTAACATAGAAAATAATATCAAGAGCAGATTTTTATACTTAATTACAACGCAATCAATCACTTGGTGATTTGGTCTTTTAATTGAATACAGGACTAATAAAATGCACACGCACTTAAGATTAAAAGCGTAATGCTATGCCACAATGATAATTTTTTCCCATCACGTAATCAATCATCTTGCCATGGAATAGAGGAACACGTATAGAGGATCCATTCCATGGCGGCACTTTAACGTTAGGAATATTGGATATTATTTGCTACAACACAAATAGAATATTGACGTGACATATTGACAAGATAGATGAAAGAAAACCACTTTAAGTTATTCAGTAGGAACTTGAAAATATTTAATGTAAGTTTATTAGTAACCCGTTAAAACTTTTTCTTTGCGAAACTTATATTAAAATATTTTCAAGGTTCCTTCTGAATCACCTTAAGAAACAGTAAAGTGGTAGAACAAAGGGCACAATCATTTAAGGAGATGAGTTACAAGATGAAACTGAACAAGTTAAAACAAAATATTATAATTATTTATCCAGTTAATTTTGTGATTAAAATGTGTTACATCATGAAATGAGAAGGCAGAATCTATTCGTTAACAGAAACCACTTTATACGATATGTGAAAATGAATTTTTAATACGTCGAAAAACGTTCTCCCATACCCACCCCCCAAAGTCACCGACCAGTGAAGACTTGTGGAGTAGGTGGGGGTTTTATCGATAAACTCAACAGAGAGTTGGTTTTGATCTCAATCTTTGGTTATTCTCTTAAAAATTACTTCTCATACAAACAGGTCAGCCGATAAGTCAATTTTGTATGAGAAATCAATTTCTCAAATTTTTTTTTTTGTTTGGCAGAGTTGTTCAGATTCATCCACTTATTGACCTCCGTTATATAAGACATTATGACTAATACAACATTTCTTTTTAAAATCAGTGGTTCTCTTTAAAATCGCGAACAAAAATACATATCAAACTGACACCGTAACTTTCTTGAAAGCAGTTAATAAATACATATTCCTGCAGTGTCAAATCTTAATATTTCAAATGCGTATAAGTTCTGAATGCGTAACAGATATTAGTGGTTACGTATTACCGTGCCTCTAAATATTTAGACTCTGAAAACACAAGAAAAGATGAACTATAGAAATTCATCTTTACAACTTTTTTAAATGATACTTATATTGATGTTAGTTACAGAATTCTGACCTCGAATCTAACAGCTGTGCTTTAAACTAATATAACACGTATAAAACCATAGTTATCTATTATAATCATGCTAAAAGAGAATATAATTTTAGTGCACCGCGAATCCACATACTTAAGAATTAAGATGTTGAATGTAATTAATGCTATTATAACTTTTCTACTATATTAGAATTTGCTCTATTGACTGACTTATCTATAAAATACTTGGGGAGACAATACTGCTATTAGAAGATGCAGCAAACAATTACTGAGCGATGTCTGGCTATGGCGTAGGTACATCATCAATTCATCATGATTTCTTATATTTTAACATTTATTTACACTTATACAGTTCATCTTATAAAACATCTATAAAAATTAAATTTAAATGTCAAAATATGTGATGCATTTGATTTAAATTCTACAATTCTGTTAAAAGGTGAACGACTGTGATATATTTCAATTTTGTCGTTTAATAAAAAATATCTATTTGATACAGTAATTAGAAACTCATACAAGTGCAAGGCGTATTTTTGGCCAGTGTGCATTTCCTTGGGCGAGCGCGGCCGCCACCGGCAGCCGGCACCGGCGCCGCCCGCGCCGCGCACCTCACCCGCTTCCTAACCTTGCGTATCCCCGGGACACTACCTTCGCCACCGCGAGACAACCTTCCTTCCACGTAGCTCAAAATATACACCGTTTAAATTCTCTATCATCTATATAAAATACAATGATACAATTTATATCTATAATTAAGTTAAAACGATTTGTCAATTAACCTCATTATTATGACATAATTTCTCTTATTTACATCTAACTATACATTACCCTTAAAACTGTTATAATACGTTGTAACATTGTACTTATAACTCTGCTACCCTTTTTCTTCGAATGTACTAATTTCATTTCAGTAATTACTACACAATTTAATCTAAATCTCAATTTATATGTATGTACAACTGCTTAAGTCGAGACTTAAAAAATCACAAAAGGAATAAGGACAAAATGAGGAACAACAAATATACACGTAGCATTTCCGCTACTGCGACGAGCGACGGCGCTCTATATCACATCGACTGCCGATACAAGCTTCGGCACATACGTAAACCGCTCACGATACATATAATATCTATTCAAAACCTAACAAGAAAATCAGTATAACTACAAAATTATTTACAACAACTAATAAAGTAATCATCACAAAATAATGTTTATGTAAAAATATGTTACAAATACAACCGAACACTATCAACACTGGGTAGATTCAAGAAAGAGATCATAGCAAGATTCATACAAATTCTCCAGTGGCATTAAACGTGTCAAAATATGAGGTGGGAAGAACTCGATATGTGAATTTGACTTTTTGTCCTACATACAAATTTATGTACATATAAATTGTGCTCAACCCAGTATTTCTTCATCGCGTTCTAATCCCCTCGCGTTTTGAATTACAAGGAGATCCATCTAATTACTTTGCCGAATATCCTGGTCATAATACATAGTAATATTTTTATTATGCATTTATTAACCTTTAGCCTGTGCTTTAGCTCATTCATAGTTCAGGAAAATGTACTTCTAGTATTATTATGCTTAATATTAATTGTTTTGTGGATCATGACGTGATGTGTGTAAGTTTATCTAGTAGACATCAATACAACATGTTATCATTAAATTACTTAAATTTACGTGACCCAAACTTTAACGATGTACTTATTCCTATCTGTACTTGTTGCGAATCACTTGACACTGTTCAGTTTCACTCTGACTCCAAGTCTAGCACTGGAGACACACACTGATTTAGTTTAGGTACTTCCGGCACTTCTTCGCTCCGCAAGTGCACGGTATCTTGACATCTTCGAATGGGAATTTGTAGTCATAGGTAAGTTCCTCGCCGACCGTTATACGGCGGAGGGCGAATATCAGGATGTGCTTGTGGCCGTGGATGTCCACCACGCGCGAGTAACAATTGGGCTGCCAAAAACAGATAGTGTAAATATCGAAGACAAATCTACATACACCCATTATGCATATTATGCCTATGGGGAAGAAAACTGACAAAACTCGCCGATAGAGGCGCTGCTATCGCTTGACTCATAACAATCATCACTAACTGTCAAAACGTATAGAAAAACTGTTTACGTGAACTAAACATAAGATTTATAAAAAAAATGCCGCGTTGTGTGGCGATCGGTTACAATAAATCATTAATTTCCTAAAGATTATCGGATGAAGAAGACGTGGGAAAAGTTACGTTTTCAATTATGTATTTTTGAACTTCGCCTTTAATTGAGGAACAGTCCAAGTCGCATACATTTTTCATTTAACAATTTTACAGAAAAAAAACTATTTTATAACACCTCGATAATAAAAAACGCGGAACAAATTGAAAGTTGTTATGAGTCAAGCGTCCGTAGCGCCATCTGCAAATAGCTATGCGTTTTCTTCCCCATTACGCATTGCTTAATGTAACGACACTTGCACTCACTCATTTGACAAACGTACTGCGTGTCAGATCATTTGAAAAATAATGTTACTGACACTTTTCCAAGTTAAGACACTGCAAGCTGTCATCATCTAGGATGAACGTGTAGTTAGACTGGATAGGATGATAAATCGGTTTTTGAGTCAGATAAGTTTTCTTGAAAGCAAAGAGTCCACAAATCATGGCACAATTAGTGATTTCTGCAAGCGCCTGAACATCAGCATCTTGGAGACTATACGACCATACGTATATCTAGGATGCCATACGTACGTATACGTAATGCCATATTCCTGGCTACCTACGGGGCCGGTAAAATGTGAAATAATATAGCATATATCCTCTCATCATCTCAGTCGGAACATAGGCCGCCTGCCACTATAATATGCGCTCACAGTGAACACCAGTGCAACCACCGCTTATACCTTGTGGATAGGACGGTTAAATTCTGCCACACGATAAGAGAGAGAGAGAGAGAGAACGATTTATACTTTTGCCGATATGTGGTAACCAATTTGGCGGTCAAGTTGAGTTGCCAGAGTTGTAGAGTAAACGGAGGAGGTTGCAGCTATGTAATCATCTCGACGCCGGATGGCGGAGCGGAGAACAGGATATGTAGTGATCACTCCATGTCAGATACTGCACGGATACTTCACATTTTATTGGTAGAAAGTAAGGGTATTTATAGAGATTATAATTGACGTTACATATATTAGTATTCTCTTTGCAAGCACGTTTCGAGATGTGATAATATGCAGATTTGCGGAATCTGCAAGGTCGCTGCAATACTCGTACTCGTATCAATACTAGATTCAATACTTACGTCACAGGAGTGGTTGATGAACCTGGCGGCGTTGCCCTTTAGCGTGGCGTCGACGACGAGGTTGTCGTCGATGCGGAACATGTAGCACCCGCCGACGCCGCGGCGGCCGCTCATCGCTTCGTATCGCTTCTCGCGCTGGTCGGCAAGCACGGCGCGGATCACCTCGCCCGCGTACTCGATCACCATGTCGCCTGAGACACGACGTAATTTGTTTTAACGTTTCACATGTACTCGATTGCGGCGGTCATTTATAGTGTAATATGCAGTAAATAGTAAATATGTAGTATAAAATTGGACCCATCATCCTGATATCAGAATGGCGGGTGCACAAGTATTTTGGTGTCAGTGCGAATTTATAAAGCTATATTTAAAATGTGTATAGGTACTAAAAGTGTCAAGTACAATAAAAGAGTACTATCACAATAGCGATGTGCAGTCAGGTTGGCATCAGGTGTGCCACTTTTATCCTACTCCTAAAGAACAGGATCTGGGTGGATTGCCTGAGGACCTATTCCACCATAGTACACTGTAGTTAATAGTTGGTATTGCACAGTGAAATCAAAAACATATTTTAATTAATTATTATTCTTTCTACCTTATGTATAAGCTGTGGATTTAAATATATTTTAAAAAAGGGATACAATATACAGGTGTTATTTAGTCGACAACCCTCTTTTCAGGTGTTATTTTTCTATTCCATTTTTCCAACTTTTCCGGCCTTCGATCTGGCACAACGTGTTTTATGCGAGCAATAAACTGGAATCAATTCGATGCGGGATGATCAAGACTATTTTTCCTTATTTTTATGCAAGGAACTGTACATTGTGGTATATCATTGGAAAGGTAATCTTATAAGCTTTCAACCTCTTCCAATATCATAGAGAAAAAAATATTTATTTTATGTCGTAAAATGTAAAAACAAAAGACATCAATTTTCAAAACAAATAAACATATTGTTCAAGTGTTCTGAAACCCTATTAAAAAGCGAATTTTTACGAAATTGGTCTTCAGTCCTAAGTTTCTCGTCACTGGAAATACTGAAGCTCTAAGAAAATGGAAACCACGCCTGCAGAAGCCGCTCAAATCGTGGTGCTTATTCGGCAAGGCTTTTCTCAGCGTGCCATCGGTCGACAGCTTCATATGAAACAGTCTAATGTCTCCAAGGTTTACAAGAGGTTCAGGGAGACTGGTAACTTTGTTCGAAGATCAGGATCAGGACGACAAAGATGCACTTCGGTGCGAGATGACCGATTTATTGTCACCACTTCTCTGCAAAATCGACACCTGACCGGCGTGGACGTCCAGAAACAGCTCAGAGAAGTTCGAGGGAGAGCTGTTAGCGAGTGGACAGTAAGACGACGACTTAAAGAAGCAAACTTGACCCCAAAAAGGCCAGCCACTGGGCCCAGATTGTCCCCAGTTCACCGACAAGCTCAGTTCCAGTTTGCTCGCGACCACTTAAATTGTAATATGGAGCAATGGAGCCGAATCCTGTTCTCGGACGAAACCAGAATGTGCCTGCATGGTAGCGACCGTCGACGAAGAGTCTACAGGAGACCGGGGGAGCGATTTGCACAATGCTGTATTACAGAAACAGTGGCATATGGGGGTGGATCCTGTATGATGTGGGCGGGCATTTCTGTTGCAGCAAAAACGGAGCTGGTATTCATATCTGGTGGAGGCCGGAGAGGGGGGCTAACCGCAGAAAGATACATCAACGACATTCTGCTAAGCCATGTGCTCCCCTACGCAGGGTTTATTGGTGAAAATTTCATGTTAAAGCATGATAATGCTCGCTGCCACACCGCTGCCGTGACTAGACAGTACATGGAACAAGTTGGGATAGCCGCAATAGACTGGCCAGCCCACAGTCCCGACTTGAATCCCATAGAACATTTGTGGGACGAGCTGAAAAGGCGGGTACAAGGAAGGTGTCCAGCCCCGGCAGCGATAGAAGAACTGAAAAGTACTGAAGAGTGGCAAGAAATCCCACAAGATTCCATCAGGAAACTCATTCGGTCAATCAAAAGCCGTTTAAACTTATGATTTTCGTTTTATTTAGACGTCAACATTTCGACCATTTGCAGTAAATTCAAGAATTTAGATAGAAAACTGGCATTAATTTTAAATCGTTTGATACCACTGAAAAGTTCGCAAAATTACCTTTCAAATTATATACCATAATGTACAGTTCCATGCATAAAAATAAGGAAAAATAGTCTTGAGCACCCGCAACGAAGTGATTCCAGTTTATTGCTCACAAGTGTAGTTGTGTTTCCGTAAAACAGTAAAAGCATTACATAAAGTTCGCACTGTTTTTCCTTTTTCTCCTCGTAAATTTACCCAACAGCCGCAGCACTAGTATCCTGTTCCACGCACTCCTACCCGCTACTCTTTGTGTTTGTCCCTGGTCCCGACCTTGGGAGTACCAGGGCAGATCCGAAGCGCGACAAGTGTACACAATACACATCCAAAAATAAACCGGCCATGTTAAGCCGTTGGTGCCGACTGCTATCGCTAGATGGCAGTCGTTAAGCTATGTCGTAGGCCTTATAGGCGGCTTGAAAACTTCTGACACGGGGTTGGCCACTAGCCCCACAACGTCCACCAATCCAGACTTAGCCCCCGTGTGTGGAGAATGGCCTAACCTTCCCTAATTATGGGAAGAGACCCGTGCCCCTGCAGTGGGGACGTGATGGGTTGTTAACAATAACAAACACATCCATGTATGGGTCACAGAAATCTATATGTGTACTAAGTGTCACATATATTCGGTCTAGTAGATTCGGAGCAAATTGGCTGTGACAGACTTACACACAGTAAGACACACGAAATACGGAAACCTAAAAGTGCCTCAGTCGGGCTTCAGGCGAGTGGGGGAAGGGGGCAATTGCAACCATTGTCCCCTCCTGTATCCGCGCCTGGATTGAGGAACAAACTGCACTTTGCCGTTGGAAAATTGTTGTCCCCATATAACGACATAGGTTGCGTTGTTTCTGAACTGCAAAAAAATGTTTCTTTTTGTGATGTAACTAGGACTTTTCTCTTTACTTGTGCTATAAGACATTGTTTCTTGCCAAATTTAATGATTCTAGGTCAACAACGGGAAGTATCCTATAGGTTTTAATTCGCCTGCGAGTATCAAAATATGCAGCATAAAAGGCCGTACTTTTTGATTACGTTGAACTTGATTTTTTTCACATCTCCAAGGGATTGCAAATCTGAGTATTAAAATTTAATAATAATAATAAATATCCAGGATAAATCACACACGGTCATCTAGCCCCAAACTAGGATTCCATGTATTATGGGAACCAGAGACTGATATACATACACAAATACGTTTAAATACATACATATATAAATATAATACACCCAGACACAAAGCAAACCAATCTGCTCATCACAGAAATGTTTGCCCTGAGTGGGGATCGAACCCATGACTCTTGGATCAGTAGTCAGGAGCACTAACCACTGAGCCACCGAGTCAGTAGGATATTAGATATTAATTTCAACTATGAGAAAAAGGGTCTTGACAGACAGACAAACAGACGCACGGACAACGAAGTGATCTTATAAGAGTTCCTTTTTTCCTTTTGAGATACGGAACCCTAATTCTTAAGGAAATTCTTAGAAAATAATTATTTATGGAAACCTCCACCTGCGTAACATATTTTACAATGAATTGTTGCGTGCGTTGCGATTGCGGGGTTGCCCTGCGCGCGGCGCCAGTAGTCTACCTTAGGGCTCCGCGACATTCCTACGCTTGTTTTTCTTCGCTGCAGAGACACCTGTGCACGTGAACTTATGGCCACGGTCAGGAACAAACCTTTATTTAATAGTAGCGAATCGATGTTGTAAACATTTACTTTTCGTGTGGTGTAAATAAAGCTGTGTGTAAGACTTTACAGTGAAAAACCAAATCGAAACGTCGCCGTAACGTATTACGCAATAAAACCAATTATTCACAACCTCCGCGATTTGTTTTTTAAACACCATACCGTGCTCAAGGTAGAGCCCAAAGTAGACAAGAGTTCAAGAGGCTATCTTGGAATACTTCTCCCTGAGCCACATTCATGTAAGTACCATTGGACGTTGTAGGAAAAGTCGTGAATGAAGCCGTCCGTCTTGGCAATTTTAGGATAATATGTATGCAATGTAAAAATATATAGGTATTTTCAGTTTAAAAAAATCGGTCTTTTATTTTAGTAGAATGCAATTGTAGGCCAAAATAATTATTAGAAATATAAGAAGTAGAGTATTAGAAACTAAGTTTCGGGTTTTCATCTCCCTTTGTCTGGAAGAGAATGCTAATGGCAACGAGAACGCCTACTTTCACATTTTTTATACCTTTTATATACCTAACAATTACTATATATTCTACTGCTTATAAAGATGTGGTTTACTAAAAAGTGTAAATAAATAATTTAATGAACATTATAAGTAATAGTTCCCACTTTAAAATTAACAAATACGTTGCACTTTTATTTTACGCCTACCAACTTTAAAATTGTGTCTTTCTAAAAGCAAGTAAATAACATATTTTACAGGAACTCCGTCATTTGCTGGCATACTAGGAATGCAGAAGTCACAATAGGAACAATGCGGGAGCGGGCGAAGGGCGCTCCAAATTTCGGATAATTTAGGTTCAGAAGTCTTCATAATTGTCACCGTTGACTGCATATTTCATTATACATATGTTTTTATTGTTTTTAGCATGAACATTAAATTGGTTAAGTTTTTATGGTGCAAACCGTTAATCATATTTGGAGACCAATATTTTACAACTGAGTGCCCTCTTACCGCCACGTAAAATGTCGTCAGACACGACCTTTAAACATTAAGGATGTCTGTAATGTATCGATATTGGGTCATAAATGTGTGTTTATTTGTCAAGAAATCAACATTTATTAACCCATTGACCGCCGCCACGCTTTTTCTTTCATGTCGCAACCCTAGGGATTGGGGATCGTGACCATCATGAGGTCAAATCAGTGAGAACCGTAGATTGGAGCCGAGTTAGATACTTATATTTTCATTTCCGCCACGCTGCGCTATGAGAAATCGTACGATGAAAATCTATGAAAATCTCAAATCCTGGCATGTCAGTCAAAGGGTTAATAATCTGTATACTTAAATTTTACAACACATCTGTACAAACAACACAGTAAATTATTAAAACTATATAAAATACTGTTTTAATAATTTACTGTGCTGCTGCGAATGCGCGTCGCCCACGCTCACAGGGAGGCTCGATACTGGATTTAGTTTGTTTGTATTTACTGGATTTACTTAAGTACCTTTTGTCAATGAAAGCAATCCAGTAGTTTTCAACACCTTCCAAAACATTCAGTTACCAAAATAACATAACATTCAATTCCATTTTTTCGATTTGGATGAAATACCTTGTTCTTATTTGTATTCTAAGTTTGGCGACAGTTCGTCATAACTAATTCTTTCTTTAATTTTATTAAGATTTCACGACTTTCAGTGCGGATTTATCGAGCTCAATTGTAAATAATCGACAACGCTGAAAGTGTCAAAAAACCGACTTCAATCGCGTAACATACGGGTCAAACTGAGAACCTCCTATTTTTGAAGTCGGTTAAAATACTAAAACCTTCTCCTAAATGTAACAAATACTTTTCTGACAACCGCATTAAAATCGGTTCAGCTAAATGCGAGATAATCGCGGACAAACATACATACATACAGGTCAAACTGAGAACCTCCTTTTTTTAAGTCGGTTAAAGAGCGCATCTCTAGTTGACGCCCAAGCCGACTATAGCTTGTGCAGAGGCACTATTTTGTTGAGTTTGAACGAGCTATATTTATTTGTTTTTAAATTAAATAACGATTTATGTATAAATTCAAGCTAAGGATGTATCAATTATAAAAATAACTATAATTTTAATAATAAATAAAATTATTTTATGAGTAATTCCTTGTCGGCTACAGCCATCCCTGGCGGTCAGGGGATAAACACGTGTTGTCGGCCCTAACGGACTGTGGCGGTCAAAAGGTTAAAGCATATTAAATTGGTAAAATTATTGGCTTCAATTTTTTTGTAATTTTGAAGTGTGTTCGTAAGTTCGTTTAACTGTGCTTTACATAAATAAAAAGCTAAGAAATACCTTCTTCAATATCTCGTTTGCAGAATAAACCGCGGCCGTGGATATGAGATCTGTATACTCCTACTGATGCTTTTGAGGTCTCCTTCAGTTGTCTGAACCTCATAGCCGGTGGCAGTGTCGCTAGTCTCCTATAAATATAACGTTTCATTAAGAATAAAGTTGGAGTTGGTAAACACGTGGTCTTCATATAATAGCTCGTAAATGTGAACCTCGTTACCTTGAAATAGAGCTTTCTCCTTCCTGGCCCCCAAATGGAGGTGGCTCCTCTCTGAAGGGTGATGCCATCCAACTGAACATGTCGTGGTTTGGCTTCCGTGCAATTGGCCCCGTCCTAGCACTTCCCCATGGACTCTCTTTGAAGCCTTCACTCAAGTCCAGATCGTTATCCCAACTACTCAGTGTGCGCCCTTGTCGTATCTTGTATTTGGTGCAGCGACTCGCCTGTAAATGAACGTAATTAATTTGTTAGTAATATCAAAATGTTATAATTTTAAGGATTCACAAATTCGTTAGTTAATACTCACTCCAGGCAATTGCTCCACTAGATATCTGAGCGCATTGTTGTTCAGACCCAGCAAATGCGCCCCGGACAGAGTAGAAGGCAAGTTGTATTGAATAAGAGGCAGGCCAGACTGTTTTCGAGCACACTGGACAGCATCTAGCACCTTCGCCCAGAGATCGGTCAGCGAAGAAGACGTGTAACTGAAGCCATCCTCTGACGTTACTTCGTATATCAATTTTGGTCCATCATCTTTATGGGGTTCAGGTACTTGTTTTGGTGGAGGCAAGGGCTTGTTTTCTTGACCTTTAATTACTTTGCTCTGCTTCTTTGTCACATCAGGTTCACCATCAGCCTTCTTGCCTCCTAGAGGTCTTTTTAATAATTTTGGTGCAATGCTGGAGCTTTTGACTTCTATAGGTAGTCTATTAGGTTCCTTTTCTACCAGCACTTTTGGTGGTTCTACTTCGATCATATCTGCATCCAAGTCTGGCAGAGCCGTCATTTTGGGCGTTATGTCGATAGCTTCAGATTCACTACATTCAGCACTGGTCGGTGTGCTGCTTGAATTTGTTGAATGTAGTTCTTCGCTTAATTGTATGGACCTGACAGCTTCTCTTTCTTCTTTTTCTCGCTTTACTCTATCCAATTCCATCATTCGTTTTGATTCTTCAATTGCTTTTTCCAAGTCGCTGTCAATTGTTTCATCTTTGATGTTCAAATCCGGCATATCATGGCCCACTGATCTCTGCCTTGGAGCTGCAGCTGCTTTGTTAGCTGTATTTGAAGTTTTCAAGGACAACTTACTTTGTCCATCTCTATGAAGAGGTAATACTCGATTCATTGGTCTCATAGACATTGGATTCACAACATTTGTAGGAATACCAGACTGCTGAGTCGGTGGAGCCTTGGGCAACGTAATACTGGAACTGTTTTGTGTCGGCAAACTGATAGTGTTATTTTGCACTGGTATACAAATCATATTATTCGTATTGTTCTGATTCTGTATCATACTAGTGTTTGATTGAAGTGGAAAACTAATGTCGCTTGCTGCTTTTGAAGCAATTTTTGGATCAACCAGATTATTTTGAACAGTAATATTTACGGTGTTGTTGCTCGAATTAACATTTATATTCATCGGAGCGCTATTGGGTATGGCTTGGAAGGGAACATTGATCAAAGTGCCGCTATTCTCAGTCTTTTGCTGGAATGTCAGGGGATCAGATACGCTATTACTGTTGCCATTTGTTACCACACGTATGTTATGCTGCTGTTGAACATGTTGGTTTACATTATTGTCCAAGTTAGAAGACTGCATTCTGTTTCTTTCTGGAAGATTAATCACACGATTGTTTTGTGAATTCATTTGCATGTAACCAATTTGATTATTCACTGATATTGTATGATTTTGTTTATCATTTCCCAAAATGTTTACTTTAGCACAATCATTAGTTGAAAGTGTTGGCATTGACAAATTGCTGTTGCTTGATGAACCCATCAGATTTTTGCCTCTTAAGTTTTCTGTTGCAAACTTATGTGAATCATTTACCGAAATATTATTTCTGTTTATTTGGTTTTCGATATTCGGAATTTGGTTTTGGTTTGTATTGGTAGAACTAATGCTGCAACTATTTATATTGATTTGAGCTGTGTTTGCTACCGTTCCCATAATTTGATTTTGGTTGGTGTTAACATGTGCTGGAGAATTATTCATCATCATGAGGTTGTTTACGCCGTGGTCCACTGGTGTACTATTGCAGGACATCAGTAAATCATGGGCTCCAATATTGCTTTGGCCACTGCCTCCATACATACTGTTGGTGTTTACGGAGCCCATCATCATGTTATTAGACATGTTGGTATTATTAATATTGTGCAAAATATTCCCTGTATTTATGTTCATGTTGTTCCCAGAGTTCAAACCAGAACAAATGTCAAAAGAACTGGGATTGTTGTTAAATTGAGAACTATTACCAGAGCAACTACCACTGCAGGCGTTTTGAATTTCATTCTTGATATCAGATATATTAGGTACATGCAGCAAAGAATTATTCATAGTTTGATGATTAGCATTTGACATTTGCATTGAGTTGTTGATATTGCCATGTATATTCATATTATTCAAATTGTTCATATTACCCATGTTGTTTAGTTGATGCTGCATGAGAGACGAATGAGTATCTAGTGACGCTCTACCAGACTGCATTTGGTTGAGAGCATTTTGCATCGACATGGATGTGTTATCGTGTCTGTTACTGTGCATATTACCCATCGAAGAGTTGTTGTCTAGTTGATTTCCAATATTAATATTTGACGAAGCCACAGGGACATGATGTAAATGCATTGAATCCATCTGCTGGCGATTATGCATTTGATTGACGTGCTGGTGCATGGACATCAGGTTGTTATCGATGTGCGACCGATTGTTCTGTATCTGCATCACATTGGACATCTGGTGTTGGTGATGGTGATGTCCCACATTTTCCATCTGTCTGTTCGGTTGCATAGACATCTGCTGGTTGACGTGCATATTGTTTTCCATTTGCGTCCTGCTGCTACTGTTCACGTGATGACTCATCTGCTGCAAAGAATGCAATTGGGAGCTGTGCATGTTATCCATTGTCCTGTTTGTATGAATTTGATGATTCATACTGTTGACAGCATGTGATTGGATGCTGTCCATCATCATTCTATTGTTTTGCATGTTGTTTATCCCAGAGCCTTGTTGCTGCATGTGCATATGATTGAGATCATTTAATTCTGACCGATTCATATTGTGATTATTAGACATATTATGCATGATAGATTGATTAAGACTGACAGATTGATTTAGAAGGTTATTGGTGTCAGATGTGTTTCGGTTAGGCAGTAGATTGCTGGCATTGTGCGGTTGTCCTGAAAGTAGATTATCAGAAAATTGTCTGTTGGAATTCCCTTGGCCTAGTTGTGGCATCTGATTGTTATTATCAATTTGACGATTGTGTTGAATCTGGCCATTCATAATATGAATTTGATTGGGCATAGATATTTGTGAATTTTCATGAGATATCATTGGCATACTGTTATGAGCTAGATTTGAAGATGTCATTGCACTACTTGTTATCTCATGTTGTTGGTTCTGGTGACTATTGTTATCTGTTGAAACCGATATATTTAGCCGATTGCTCAAAGCATCAGGCCCGTTCATATTTTGTACTGAGTTATTTTCCGAGTTTAGTATTTGGATCTGCCCATGGGCGTTGTTTGAAAGCGTGCCTATTTGATTTTGACTGTTAGAACCAGATGTGGTAATCTGATTGCTTTGCATTGGCGGTCGCATTGCATTGTGAGGTACAATATTCATAGTAGGGGTGTTTATATTATTGCCAACCTGACAACTGCTTAGCTTGTGTAGATTCATTTGATGGCTGACGTTGTCTGTGTGCTTGTTGTCACTTGGGTTCTGGAAATTCTTTTCATTTTGATTGTGTTGATTGTGGGAAGTCATAATATCCTGTGAGAAATTTAAATGACCGCCTTCTGCTTTCGCAAGGGCGTTCATTTTGCTCAGTTTCATTACGGTATCCGAATCAAAGTTGTTGTTCACCACAGACGAAGGGGGGTAAATGTTGCCAGCTGTGATTTGAATGACATTATTAGACGAAGAAAGCCCTGTAGAGTGATGACTCACGTTGACACTTGAATCGAACTGATGGGAATGAAGGTTTATAGTCGGCATGCTATTATTACTAGGCACGGAGACGAGGAAGTTGTGATTACTTTTATCTGTATCATTGTATGAATGAGATCTTCCTGTTGAGATGCTGTTCTGTATATTGATTGAAGGCATACTCAAAGTTGGACTGGGTTTGGATGTTACATTCGTAAAGTCCATCTTGGCTTCTGTATTGCTATTACTTGAAGGTGTATTAACTTGTCTCCATGGCGTAGGTGACTTCATACTTTGGGTTACACTAATGGTGGGCAAAACTGTCGAATTTAGATTTTCCTGAAGGTTTCCACTGATTTCAATAACGTGCGCATTTTCCATTTTCATACTTTTACTATTAGAAGGTGCGATAGAACTTGATACAATGGGCTGTGACAAAGGTATTGATTGCATTGTAAATGATCCAATAGAATTTGGTATTGACTGTGAGATAGCCATCACTGGCTGTCCCATTGATGATACGAGATTGACATTAGGAGGCATTGATACATTGTTTTGTTTAGATATACCCACTCTTGGTAAATTTTGAGATGTGCTCGAAATTGTCATACCATGTATTTGAGACGTAATAGGATTAATACTAGGTCTTCCTGTTATAATATTCGTGGCACTCGACTGTGATCCAACAGGGGTTGGTGTGGGACTCATGTGTACAACTTTTGGCGTCTGGCGATTACTATTGGAGTTCGAAGACTTCTCCGGAAGAGGTTGCAGTGTTATGTTGGGTACTGAGGTTTTCACAGTTTTCATTGACTGAGGTGATGACTGCACAGTGTGTGGGGTGACGATTGTTGATGTAGCGGAAGCCGAAGGTGTTGTCCCATTTTCCCCAACATTATTAACAACGACATATCCAGTCGGAACTTCCACTATTGGTTCTATTTTACTTGCCTGGAACACTTGAGTCGTTGTAGCCGAAAAACTACTGTTCTGTGCTAGCACTCCTTGCATTGCTGTGGATACAAACTGCTGCGAGGACATCACTGTATTTTGCACTATCGTTTCCAGTCCGTAATATACTGGTTGAGTAGTCGTCAAGTACATGCAACCTGATGGATCAGTAACCATTTCCAATGTCGGTGTAGAACCTAGTAAAACTTGATCATTACAAAATTGTGGTAATATGGTTCCTTGCGGTAGAATTGTGGTGCCGGCACCAGAAGAAATCAATGTATTCCCTTGAGATTGTAAAGCATTGGGTATTATGGTGGTCTGTCCGTTACCTATGCCGCTTTGAGGCACAACCGTCGCGCCTCCAGTTTGTAATGTATTGTTAGAAAGCAATGTGGCAGTCTGAGAGGTCAGGTTGCCCTGCGTCAAACCTTGGATCGTTCCTTGCGGTATTATAGTCGTACCATTTTGTGTATGAATAGCTTGCGGTAGGATGGTGGGTCCATTTGGTCCTTGAGATATTATGCCTTGTGTCTGAATAGCACCTTGGGGCAAAAGTGTTGCACCTTGTTGCAACGTTTGTGGAAGAATGCCCACATTGTTTTGTGGCAAAAGTACGGGTATTCCTCCACTAGGAACTGCCACTAGTCCTCCTGATTCCGTTTGCTGTATTTGGAAAGTCTGAGGCATCAGGCCGCCTTGCGATATAAATTGTGTTGGTCCCTTGAAATCTCCTTGTGGTGCTATTGTTGCTATGTACTGCATATTCTGATTCTGTTGTTGCGATAATGCTTCTACATAAGCCGACATTATATTCTGATTTGTAACTGGTTGCACTATAATTGACGGCTGTCCAGTTTGATTGTTAGTTTGCAACTGAATCACAGTGTTTCCGGACCCGAGTGGAGACTGATTGATTGCAGTAAACGTTTTCTCTAATTTGGTATGCCGTTTGATAGTAGTGGGTTTGGGTACAGGTCTCCCTCGACCGCGATTAGCGGCCTGAATTAAAGGCTTAGGCTGAACAGGAGCTGGGTGCTTTTTGGGAGATTTTTGAGATGTTCCTGGCAGTAGTATCTGTTGTTTATTCGGTGAAGATAATCTCTGTGCCGTCATGGCAGGAACTACTATAGTAGGGTTCCCCTGAAGCTGAGGCCGTATCATCGGTTGAATATTCTGAATTATAGAAGTGTTCGGCATTCCCTGAATCGAGTTTACAGGCAAAGCAATGGAAGAGGCACTAGCCAGATTAGGGAAATTCGTAACTTGGTTCTTTCCGTGTAGCATCGATGTTATGTTACCAGTCTGGTGTGACGGTATTGTGATAACTTGATTAGAATTTGATGATATCACTTGAATACCTCCTGACCCTGAAAATAATTGGGCCATATCACTACCTTGTATTTGCTGCACATTTCCATTGCCATTGCCCGGCTTCACACAGATGTTATATGGTAAAATCCCAGGTTGAGTTATGATTTGTGGGGCAACAAGTTTTTGTCCGCCAGCAGAACTCGTTTTAGGCGGCAACAACATCTGCGGTGTAACTACGATTTGTGGCGATGATAACATCTGCTGATTTGCGCAAGCTTGAACATTTGTTTTATTTTGATCGAATATAACCGTACCAGACTTCATTTGTTGTTCAGTAATAGTCATGGTCATTTCGTTAGATGAACCTGGAGATGGCGTTTCAACTATCGTCCCGTTAATTGTAATTTGACGGGTATTAATCGAAGTTCTTCTCGCTGAAATCCTCTCGGCTTTTACGGTATTATCACTGCCACTTACAACTCCAGCTTGTATAATCATGGGTTGTGCAAATGCGCCTTGAAAAGCATTTTGCAGAGTGGTTAGTGTTCTATTTTCCGGTGATTTGGGATTCTCACTTTCACTTTCACTGGTAGACATCATATCACAGGTGGGCACGTGTCTATCGTATGACTCCTTGTTCCTGTAGGTGCATTGACATCGGTCGCATCTCACAGGCTGCTCTATTTGACCTACAGAACCAGACCCATCATCCAAAGGTCTCATCACTAATTCAGCTTGCCCATTGAGAGTATTACCAGCAATGGTAACAGTGTAGGTACTTTCTGATCCATTACTTCTGTATACATACTGGTTAGGTCCTTGACTTCGGGGGATATTGTCTGAGCCCATGTGATTGTCATCTGCGCCATCTAGCTGCTGTATAGGGGTGAAGTGATCTATGTCGCGGGGGCTAGTTGGCCTAGAGCTACAATTGCTCTCGGATCCAGACCAATCCGCAGTTCCATCTAGCTGAGATATTGGACTACAGTGAATCTTTGTGTAGAAGTCTATAACATCAGTGTAGTATCCGTCATTCTTATCGGTCTTCTCAGCACTAGTGTCATCTTTTGGTTTTGGAGATGTAGTGCGATAGTTTATTCCTGAAGAGTGGGCTGTATCATCACATATAGAAGTACCTGGGTCAGGCTCTTCCTTCAATTTCTTTTCAGTAGTAGTCTCTGTGTCTTTGATAGACTCAAGAGGGTTTTCACTCAGTGCCACTCTTTGTAGTGGATTTTGTTTTCCAGTAACTGTTGATGTTTTCCCTATTTTGCATCTCTTGATTGTGGAGGAAAGCAGACTATTATCAAACTTGTTATTCCACGTTAAGCTGCTAGATCTTTGCTGTCCACGGTTAGTATTTAACGACTTTAAGTTGGTTCTTTTCAACTCTTTGTTGCCAGAATCTAATCGTGAATTTAGCAGCTCATCAATAAAATCTGATTTGTCATTGCTTTTGTCGTCACTTTGACTGATAGTACTGTAGAATTCACTTTTCAAATCCATGGTCACCAGATCTTCATATGGATTAGGGAATATGTCTTGCATGGATATACCGTCAAGAAGGTCATGGTTAAGGTCTTCAAATATTGCGTCTTTGAGTTCAGGTGGAAGAAGGTCTGCTGTATTTTGAGGCTCTTCTTCGTCTTGTTGCTCTTGTTTACAGACATTGTCTAGTAAATAGTCCATCAATTGCTTTACAGCCAAATCTTCAAGAGTCACTGTGTTTCCCAATTTGATTGGCGATTTGTCACTTTTCAGCATTAATGCATTTTTAACCGTCCCTGTTTCTAATGTTTCATGCCACGCCCCTATTTCCGCCATGACTCTTTCTACTACTTGAACATCCATAGTATGATCCACAGTAATATTTACGCCAAAGTCAAATCCAGGTAAGGGTTCGGCCAAAATCAATTTTGTTTTTATCGTGTACCTGACAATTTTAGCTGGTTTTTTACAGGACCAGAAAAGCCGAGAACAGCAGAAGTCCACAGGCATCAGAAATTCTTCAAAATCGGAAACTGATGGGACTATCTTTCCTAGGCTATTGACAGTCAAGGAACCTAGTAAGAATCGCACTTTGTTTATTTCACTATATCGTTTCTTCTTTTTGTCAAGTTCCACATACACAGGTCTCGTCAATTCAAAATCGGCATCTTTTTGCAAACTCCTCTTTGGAATGTCTTTGCCATGAGCTGGACAGAAGACTCGCTTGTCGTCCAAAAATGCACACGACTCCTTTCTTGCACATGCATAATGGTAGGTTTCACTACAGTTCTTCGCGCAGCAACCGACACTTGCACCCTTTGATTCACAAGCGGCGCATTTGATCATTTTGCCTCTAGATATTGCAGAGTGAACATTTTGAAGAGAACCATCAATTTCTTCGAAAACTTCGGCGGACCATAGCGCGCAATTGGCATGAATCCAATCATTTTGGCCACAGTAGAGTAGTCGTCCCTCCAACGCCGGTACACCATCACCTACAATTTTGCATAGCACGCATACCCGAGAATCTACTATTGGGTAGAGATCAATCAAGTCTTCATCAAACTTTTCGTCAGATTCTAGTTTTGGCACAATCTGATCGAAAGGGCGTTCAATAGACTGCATTGTTGTCTTTGTGCCTTTGTTGACTAACAAATCGTCATCCTTGAGTGATTCCACATCATCTAGCTCTCCTTCCACTTCTAAATTAGGCTGAAGACAGTTATTTTCACAATCAAACCATGGAAAAGTCTCTGTGAACACATCTTTGTATATGGTCTTTAGATCTTCATTACATGTTCTTTCAATAACATCCTTCATATCGTGATTGAAATCCTTTAGTGATACATATTCATCACAGTTCACTCGTTTCTTTATGTCCAAAAGCGACGGCGAGACTATTCGGCTTAACTCAGATATTGTATTAATTGTTCTATCAAGAGAAAGCCCCTCTTGCCTTATGATAGCAGGACTTAAATCTTGCTCGCTCCGGGACTCTGGGAAATGTTTCATAGGTTCGTCGTCATCTGATATAGCCTCATATTTGTCATCATGTAAGGTTGTTGGTAGCATGGTAGTAGCCTTTTCTGATTTATTCTGTACAGGTGTGTAGTTCTCATGTACCTCTACACAAGGTGCATCAAACTCTGTTTTCGTGCCATATAAACCGGTAGAGAAGCATATCTCTTTATTCTGCATCAAAGGTTCCTGCAGATTTACAACCTTGTGTGATGTGTGAGGTATTTCTTCTTTTTCCATATCTTCGTCGGACAGTAACGAAGAACAGTGCCAAATGTGAGAAGCGTCTGGTGCTTCCAGCTTATTCTGCGCAAAGTTGTTTCCTTTTCTTCCTCTTGCAGTGTTTCTGTATACTTTTGTCTCTGTTGTATTCTTCATGCTTTCCTCAACACTATCGAAGTGGAGCTTGCGTATGGCTTGCGGCGACATCAGCCTGTAGGATTTGTTAGGTATTGGAGTATTCTTGTGTGGCGTGAGCTTCAATAAAGCACACGCTTTCTTGTTCTTAGCAAGAAGCTTTAATAAATGAAGAAGTCTTGCTTTTAGGTGTTCTGTCAGCATCTTCCTCCATGGAGGATCTTGAGGCATGCACTTGCAGCATATGTACTCAATCGACGGTGGTAATGCTGAAAGTAGTTGGTAGCCCTCACCAGTAAGACCTTCACAACTAGCGTGGACCCATCTTGCGCACCATCCACATTCCATCATCTGTAACAATGTGAAAATACTTATTTGTTAAAGGTTTCATATCGCTGTAACAAACGACACAAATTTACATTATCCATTACATGCAATCCGTCAAAACTCTTTACGGTATATATTCTCATAAGGCGTATTAGCTGCAGGACAGATACCTTGCTATCGAAGTCGTTGTCCCTGTAACACGCCTGGCAGAGCGGACAGTAGTTGCCCTTCTGGCGCAGCTTAAAGCATGGGCCGCAGAACGGCAGGCTGCCCACGAACTTGTTAACACGGCTGCTGTCGCAACTCTTACACTTCAGGCATGTGCTGCAGATCTGTAATAGATTTGTCGTTAAAATAAGTATAAAATATATGGTAATTTTAATTAGTAATTTGATTACTTGAACTACAGAAATTACAAAATACTTCAATAAAAGGAATGCACGACCTCTTTCCTGCCCAAGGGGAGAAAAAATACAGAAATACCACTGCTGCCAACGTTTGCTTCCACGTCGTATGTTTATTTTGACTTTACATAAAGTTAGTAAAGAAGTATTTTTGTTGTAAACAAAACAGCAAATAACTCATTAACTTTATTTATTTAACAATTTCTAAAATAAACACAAACTGGTGATAATAACAAACCTGGGAACATGAAAATTATTTTAGTTGGTGCATTTTTTCTAGGCCCTTTTGTTAACCACGAGGTAAAATGCGACTAAAATGAAGACTGACTACAGAAAAAGTACAGATATTACTCCCAAATTGGTCATTTAAGCTATATAATATATCCTTAGTTGTTTGTGTTACTATTAATATTTATTCAGCCAATACTCATCACATCACCATCAGCTCTATGGTCCACCGTTTAACATAAGGTCATCCCAAGATATACTCTTGGATCTGCACTTTCAGTGTTATCCACAATAAGCTTCCGTTTATTTTTCAGTCATAATCATTTAATCGTCATTTTTAAAAGACAGATCTGCTTCGCCCAAGAAATTTGTTATAATTTTTATTTTAGCTATTTGATATGCTACTGCCTGTTATTCAGAAGTTAAACATATGCCTTCCCATAGGACTTCACTGACTGCGATTCTAACGGGTGGTACTATATGTTCGTATCTTCCTCGTTCATCCTCTATTGGAACTAAAACCTCGCCTCTTCTTGCAAATTCTACAGACAGGTCCGTAATTTACCTATTCTAACTTTAACTATACTTGTATGACTTTTATCTAATGGCATAAGTAAATAAACACAAAATAAATAGGCAACTTGTTTTAATATTCATCAAATGATAGCCACCAAACCAAAATTGGCCAGGAAAGCTAAACAGGCTTAATAGTCGGAAAAATACAAGAGTTAACAATTTCAACTTCCAAGGTATGAATTCGCTCTGCCACATAATTACTTCATAAATGTCAACTACTTGAATTATGCCTTTAGCTAATATAACTAAGAATATCACTAGCGCAACAAAAAGTTTAAATAATCAACATAACAAAAGAAAGTTGAATGCTAAAATTAACACAAAGACCTATAGTTCATTCCAACCAAAAAAAAGCAAAAGGTAAACAAACTTACTATGGAACTGACACATGTCAATGTCATCTGCATACAACCTTTGTTTACCTTTTGCTTTTTTTGATTGGAATGAAGTATAAGCAGTTTCATATCGTCAGTAGAGGAGGGACGGGAGGAGGGGGGGACGTGGTGCATTTCTGTGGACCTAAGTACATATAATATGGTATAATAAATTGTCGTCTAATACATATTTCCATACATTTATAATTTGACATATGCCTCTCCCTGCCCACGCCACACACCCATCCATCATTCTTATATAATTAATAATCATATTATCCTCTGACATTTTTGTAATATTGTATTATTGTAAACTTGACATTGATAATATGAAATAAATAAATCTAATCTAATCTAATACGACTGTTTATATGTTTGCCCTGAACACGGAAATGAAGCGGCAGAATTTAAGTTAGTACAGATGTGATTGATGGAGGGGAGAGGAATAACTTTTATCCTGTAAAATAAAAATTTTTATATTTTCCACAAAAATATGTAGTTCCGTTGCTCCGTTGCGACGTGAAAGGGAAAAAATCTCAACAAAACAAACTCATTTTCGCTTCTATGTAACACCAATCACTCACTTGCATAATTTCATTACTTATTTATAACGCTAAGCCTCAGATTAAAAAAGTATTTATTCTATGCGTTAAGCGATAGTAAAAATGACTCCCTTTGCAATCGTATTTTTTTAGGAGCTGTGTATCTACGAGCTAATATGTAAGAGGTTACATTCAAAATTCTATGGAAGAAATTGTTTAAAAATATATAACGCACATCCGTCAGCCATTATAAGTCCCCTGTGTTACATATTCCTTCAAAAAATTGATAAGTTAAATAAAACCATTAAAAAATACAAAGCTACAACCACATCCATCAGCTTTTATAAAATCCTCTGTGGTAAAAATCGCAATGCACGAAAAAAATAAACAAAACAGAAAACAAAAAAAGAAAAAAAAGTTTGTGCACAATTCGCCGAGTCAAATCCAGGAGAGAATACTAACAAAGCCTTTTCAAAAAAACTTCGCCAAGCTTAAAAATAGCGTTACATTGTTTCTCTCATTTGACTTATAAAATTATATTTATTGTTACAATAACTCATTTTAATTTGAAGTACATGTACTTGTAAAACTCGAGTTCATTTTATAGAAAAGTTTGTGTTTATGCTTCGCAGGTATATTCTTTGAAGGTAAAACTCAAATTGTAAAAAACTTCATGTCTAAACTTTGAAAGTTTTTTTCACGCAAGCCTTAAGCGAGGTGCGAAGGTGTTACGACAGCCGAGGTGAAGCCTTCGACACTGGACTTCGAATCCGCGCTTCGTCTTTAAATTTTGAGCTTTTATTACAGTGAACCGTTTCCATAATAAAAACATTATGTAAAATGTCCTTGTCCGCCAATACATGAAAAGAGATAAAGCTAATTGCGGCATGGGAACACATAATCTGTACTCTATGGGCAGGATTGTTATTAAACGTATTATGAAGTCACTGCACGTACCTGCGGCCAATCGGTGCGGTGGTCGCTCGGTGGCGACGGCAGACACGCGGCGTGGTAGTAGCGCAAACAGCTGCGGCAGCGGAGGCGGGCGGCGGCGCGCGAGCACGAGGCGCACGACACGCAGCGCGCGCAAGTCCACCCGCCGCCGCCGGCCGCGTCCTCGGCGCACCAGCTGTGGTACCACTCGCAGCAGCTCGAGCACACCAGCATCTGCAATGTCAATAGAGTTTTAACTGGCGATCTAAAGATCCAAAGTAAACTTTAGATTGTAAATGTTCGAACAGGCGATCGGCATTATCATCATCATCATCAGCCTGTATTAGTCCACTGTTGGACATAGGCCTCCCCCAAGGCACGCAACTTATACATATCTTCGGCCACGCTCATCCAACTGTTACCAGCAACTTTGCGCAAACCATCGCTCCACCTATCCGGGGGGCGTCCCACGCTACGTTTGCCCAAACGCGGTCTGCACTGTAGAACTCTCTTTGTCCACCGGTTGTCAGTTCTACGACATATATGTCCGGCCCATTGCCACTTCAGTGTGGTAATTATCTGAGCAATGTCTGTTACTTTAATTCTCTGGCGAATAACTTCATTCCGGATTCGAACGCGCAGAGAAACTCCGAGCATAGCTCTCTCCATAGCATGCTGTGGGACTTTGAGCTTGTGGACTAATTCAGGTATGTTGTGAATATCCGCAACCGCATCCGCAAATGCGGAGCTTCCGCATAGATTTTGACATCCGCATCCGCAATGCTCAATGCGAATTTTCATGTGGATGCGGATCTACGGCAACATAGCTATTAATTGTAATATTAGTTTCAGGAATTAAATTCTGTACATTGTATAAGAACTAATAACTAAAAGTATATGAATAAGATTATTTTTTATTGAATTTTACTAACCACTATTGTTTTCAAGTAAGTACCAAAGTACATCATTATTCATTACACCAAAAGGCAGCAAAGTAATGGTCTAGTATTTAACTTTGATTACTAATTATTATTTAATAAATAAATAAATACGGGATTAGTATCTCTTATTTATACAAATTTTCCACATAAAGATCCACATAAGCATCCGCGGATAATGAGCCTTTAAATAACTGCATCCGCATCCGCGGAGTAAAAAAAGGCTGCATCCGCAACATCCCTGGACTAATTGCACTGCTAGTGTCCACTTTTCGGCGCCATATGTCATCACGGATAGGGCGCACTGGTTGAAGACTTTTGTCTTCAAGCATTGCGGTATTGGCGACGTAAATATTTGACGAAGCTTACCGAATGCTGCCCAGCCTAGCTGTATTCTCCTACTGGCCTCCCTCTCGAAGTTGTTTCTATCTAACTGCATAATTTGCCTGAGGTAGACATATTCTTGAACAGCTTCGAGAGGTTTATTCTCGACTATAACCGGACTCGGGACGATGTGTTTATTGAACATGACTTTGGTCTTGTCAAAGTTCATCCCGAGACCAACCAGTCGGGAAGCAGCATTGAGGCTATCCAGCATATCCTGTAAGTCTTGCAGCGATTCTGCCATAATGAGGATATCATCGGCAAAGCGAAGGTAAGAGATGTGCTCGCCATTGACATTTATGCCACGTCCTTTCCAGTCGATAGTGTTGAAAACATCTTCCAACGCATTTGTGAACAGTTTCGGGGATAGGACATCTCCCTGCCTCACTTCTCGATGCAGTTGGACGGGTTTTCATTTACAATTCTGTATTTGGACGGTCATAGTGACGGCGTCGTAAAGCCAACTCAGCACTTCGATGTATCGCCAGTCAACTTGGCATCGCTGCAAGAACTCTATTACAGCCCAAGTCTCGATGGAGTCAAAGGCCTTCTCATAGTCCACAAATGCGAGACACAAGGGCTGATTGTACTCCTTTGTCTTCTGTATAATGTAAATAGATTTTCGCCAATACGAAAAGGATTAAAAAACATATGAGGACTTTTATAGTATTGTTGTATTTCATCTCAGTGGCGTTTCCTGCAGGTATATACGACTTAATCGCACAGCTTCATCGTTTCAGGGCCCCTTAGGGTCTCGGCACTGAATCATCATCAAAATACATAAGTCAATGTTAATAGAACTGACCTTTTCCCTTCCAGCACTTCCGCAAAGGAAACACATCCTTGCAACCGTAAACTGCGCAGTACCAATGAGACCAAAACCAGAGTTGCATACTTCATCCGGATCATAGCTTTCCCAGAAGTCCACGCAAATTAACTCTGGTCGGTTTTGCCCGCATTTCTGTGAGCGACCTCGAACCTGATAAATATAAGAAAATTATTGTTAAGTATTGTAAAAAAATGTAGATCAAAGGGAACCTGTAACATTATTGCAAGCAAAAAATAAATGAAGGCTCTCACATTTGTAATATTTGTCAGTGGTCTCATAACTGTCTTCTTTGGAACAAGCTCCATAGCGATTTCATCTTCACTAGATTCAGATTTGTTCTGGACTTTAACTGGAACAATTGGGTCCATCTTCCTTTTCTTAGCTTCGACTTGCGCCTCAGAATCCGATTCTTTAGCAGTAGCATCTTTCGCTGCTTCTTGTATACCTATAAACTCAGGGGCCTTATTTTCAGCATCTGCCTCAGAATCAGCCTCTGATAGGTCTGGAGTAGCAATATTTTGCTCAATGGACATTGGATTTGTATCATCATCCGATGAAACATCTCTTTCTTGTTTTTCTTTCTCCTCTTGTGTAGGGAATGTTGCAATAGGCTGGCCCAGAACAATTGAAGCACTCCTACAAACATGTTTTACTCTTGGGCCTTTCAACTCCATTTTCTGTCGTTTAGGATCTTCGACTTGTGTTGCTTCACTCTTTTCTTTCTTTCTCACCTTTATTCTTGTCAAACGACGCTTCCTGTTGGTACTAAGCTCTTCTTTGTTTCCAACCACTATCTGCTCTTTCTTATCCTGTAAATAATATTTATAACAATTAACTACCTAATAATTAATTTTAAAAACACGGTTAAGTCCGTTTTCCTAGCGCCCAGACCGCTGGACAGGGTGGGATATATCTTTGTTTTTAATATCTCCAGCTGCTTTTTAATACAGTCTACTATACTAAATATGTAGAAAATTATTATTGAGGAAACCCTCATAAACAACCAAGGATCTGTGTCTTACAATTTTTATGAAACTTTGTACGTTAATATAACTTTATATGGCCTACTTTAAGATAGTTCATTATTCCAAGAAATATCGAAATAAGGTCCCATACAAACCATGGATATGAATACAAACCCAGATTTGTTTACTATACCTTGTTCCAATCAAGAAAAAGCAAAAGGTAAACAAACTTACTATGGAACTGACACATGTCAACGTCAGTTGCCTACTAAGTTTGTTTACCTTTTGCTTTTTTTGATTGGAATAAACTATACCACTATTATTTGTAACTGATTATGAATGTTTACTTCTGATTTGTATTGAGTAATGAAAATAATCTGATTCGCGGGAAAGTAAGTTTCAACAAAATAGAGGAATTAAAAAAAACCGGCCAAGTGCGAGTCGGACTCGCGCACCGAGGGTTCCGTATAAATTCATAATCACACATGTCTTGAACTCTATATTTTTTTTATTTGAGTTGATTGAATGAAAGGTAATTTGCGGTTTACGATTTATGACGTTTTAAAAAAACTACTTATTAGATCTCGTTAAAACCAATTTTCGGTGGAAGTTTTCATGGTAATGTACATCATATATTTTTTCTAGTTTTATCATTCTCTTATTTTAGAAGTTACAGGGGGGGGGACACACACATTTTATCACTTTGGAAGTGTCTCTCGCGCAAACTGTTCCGTTTAGAAAAAAATGATATGAGAAACCTCAATATCATTTTTGAAGACATATCCATAGATACCCCACACGTATAGGTTTGATGAAAAAAAAATTTTTGAGTTTCAGTTCTAAGTATGATATGGAATCCCCAAAATCTATTGTTTTTTTTTCTATTTTTGTATGAAAATCTTAATGCGGTTCACAGAATACATTTACTTAACAAATTTCAACAGTATAGTTCTTATAGTTTCGGAAAAAGTGGCTGTGACATACGGACGGACAGACAGACAAACATGACGAATCCATAAGGGTTCCATTTTTTGCCATTCGGCTACGGAACCCTAAAAAGATTTGTTTTTTTTTTTATGGCAGAGGTGGCAAACGAGCAGACGGATCACCATGACATGATGGTACGCGATTACCGCCGCCCATGTACACCCGCAACACCAGAGGCGTCACAAGTGCGTTGCCGGCCTTTAATATGGGAATACGCTCTTTTCTTGAAGGTTTGAATGTCGTATTTATGGGAGGTACCTCAATCAGACTTTGTCTGGACTAATCAACCATCGACAATAATGATCATATCAAAATATAGTACTTTACTCATCAAAATCGTTCGCCATTTTTGAGAAAATTAATTACGTGTTTTTACTATGGTTACCCTAAAAAATGTGTTGAAAAAAAAAACGCCTGGACATATTTAAAAATATTCCTCTAGTCAAATTTCATCCGAATCCATCCAGTAGTTCTTCCGCTAGAGCAGTGGAGCGACACACAAAAACACACTCAGATTTTAAAATGTTTAGTTTACACTCTATTAGTAGAAAACATTCCATCCCCATGAAATCGAAACTTCTGTTTTTTAGTGCAGTGGAGCGACACACTAACACACACACTCAGATTTTAAAATTTTTAGTTTACAGTCTATTACTAGAAAACATTCGATCCCAATCAAATCGAAAGTCCTGTTTTTTGCCTTCCTTACTCCTTCGTCGCTCGAAAGTAAAAAGTATACCATACCTCAGTTTTGTCCGTATCTTCATTCAACTTCTTAATAGATTTCAATGGACTGAAGATCTTGGTCTCGCTTTCATTGCTTCCCATAACAAAAATAGGCTGAGCTGCAGGTGCTGTATTGCTGGCCACTCTCAGTGGATTCACTTGCGTCAAAGGCCCTGTGAGCGTAGCCTTGGATCTCATGTAGGGAGGCAGCATAGCTGTCAGACCAGCTCTAATGCTTGGCGGTACTTGGAATGCCTTCAAACACATTTTGAGCCAACATGCAGGACAGCGAGCTTTGTTGGTACACCTTAACAATTTCCATTGTTGAGAACGCACTATTGGTGGTACATGACAGTTGCCTGGAAAATAACGATCAATATTATCGTTCATTTTTTGGAAAAATTATCTAATCCAATTATAAAACATATTGAACATAAGACGAACTCTAAAGTACCTTCTCCTTTCAAACATTGCATTACTACTGGGCCTGTTCTCTGAGAAAGTTTCTCTTTCTTCAGCATCTTGGAAATAAACTTGCGACACGATTCGCAAGAATATATTCCAAATTTTCTGGCTTGTTTTACAAATTTGTAAAACCTTACAGCTCCACATACTCCACAAGTAACAGTAGTGGGCGGATTGTTAGCTGAAAGATAATTTGAGAAGTAATTTTAAAATACATAAATCAGAAAAAATATATTCATCTATGTATATATTTTATGGTATAACTTACAGGTAGCAGCTGTGAGTGTTGAGAAGGGACCATCCAGCCCTGAAGTAGACTGTGATGGCGGATTCAGCTGAAGTCTTGCCTCACGAATGATTATTTTGCCTCTAAGAAGCTGTGATGCTGACGCTTTCTCTTTTTCAGGGCTAGGCGATGCAGGCTTTTCTTCATCTTCATCACTGCCCTCAGGACTATCACTGTCCCAACTGTCTTCTGATTCAGATCCACTACTGGTACTAGACGAAGTACTAGCATCTGATATGTCCATGAGTTTCCTCATGGCATGACCACCTCTGTCCTCTTTACTTGCTTCTGAAGCTTTTAGTTTATCTGGTCCTTCCAAATTTGAATTTTCATCTTGTGAGTATTCAGACTCTTTTTCGCAAGAGAACAAGTCATGGACTGATTTTCTTGATCCAGGACTGGCTCCAGAAAATGGGTGAATTGTTTTGTCTTTGAAAAGATTTGAAGAGGACATGGAATGTTTGTCCTTTGTCTTTGCACTGTCAATAGTTTCTTCTGTTCCATGTTGTGGTGTTTCCTCGTCATCAGGTAAATTATTAAAGACAAGTCTCTTAAGCTTTGGTCGCTTTAGAACTTTACCTGATGCGACACTACTCACTGAAGACGACTGATCTTCGCCCTCAATGAACTTTTTATTGGGCTTGATAACTCGTGACGAATGTGCACTTCTCAATGGTAGCACAAACTTTGCTGAGCCGGCGCTTTCTTTGTCTATTGGTGATGTATTTCTTGGTGGTGGTGGAGACATACAACGCCCATCATTTATCTGCGAAAACTTATTTATAGGTTTTGATAAGGGATTTAAGTTTTTCCTCAGGTAACCTTCTTGATGGTCTGTTGACTTAGAACTCAAATCTGTAAGCTTAGCAGGTTTCAGAATACTGTTGAATGTCGAGTACTCTGTTTGTTTGAGAGATGACTTTTTCTTTATTATAGGAACGAGAGGAGCGTGGTGTTTTATTGGAACTTTCTTCAAGGGGAAGAAGATATCTTCACAGCTTTCTACTGTGCCGAAAGTTACAGTCTTTTTCACAGGTTTGGGCTTGTCGCTCTTTAGCGGTGGGTCCATTTTGTCCTGTGACCGTGTTCGCACTGGGGATTTAGTTGAATCACTCTCTTCCTGCTCTGGGCTTAACTGATTAGAGACTTCTACACTTTCTGCCAGGTGATTTTCACTGAGAGCAGTGTTTTCGATCTCATTATTGTTTTCTTTCTTTTCTTCTTCCTGCAACAAATAGAAAGAACATTATTTTTAAACATGATTCAGTCCTGTTCAAAGTGTAAGTTGTTTTCTATATTTATCGGCTCAGCTATAAACACAAGATTTGACCACATTGTAAATAAAAACGATCCAAGTGTGAGTCGTATTGGCGCAGAGCGCCCACCTTGTGTTCCGTACCCCCACACAATATATTTATGTATGTATGAAGGATCGTTGTACCATACTTTTACGTATAAGTTATACCATTTATTATCACAAACTGCCACCAAAGTTAGCTAAGTTGCAAGACGTTGAGGAAAATGCAATTCAGACAGATATGCGCCATTAGTGAACGGTGAAAAAAGTTACAGTTGCAGAAATTGAAGCCACCCCCCCCCGTTCGAATTTTCTGTGATCTAGGCTAGTTACCGAGGGCTCCATTACCGTTACACAAATATGGTCGCTGCGGCCGTGACGGAAATAAGAAAGCCATGATCATGACTATATCATCATTCATCATCATCATCAATTTATTTTCTGTGTCTTTTAGTTTGTAGGGTCTGTCAGACATAGGCCACCCTAACGCACGCCACTTATATGTGTCTGCCTTTGTTCATATATACATAGATACATACATATATAGATATAACACCCAGATGCAGAGCAAACCAATCTGCTCATCACAAAAATGTTTGCCCTGGGTGGAGATCGATCAGGAGCACTAACTACTGAGCCACCGAGCCAGTCAATTATGCCTATGTTTAATAAAGTAAAATGAGACGTTAAGAACGCCGCTCTTGTCTTTGACATCACATATTTGCGGTTCTTCTTTTCATCTTAAGCTCCTGATACGACATGACAAATCTTTCCGTTACTTGTATCGATAAAATGACATTGAAGAAAAAATAATTCTAAATAATTAAAGCATTTACAGTACACCACAAATATGCTCTCATTTTTCTGTAACTATCTGTGATTATGATATTCCGCAAGATCAGATAGTTTACGATTTTGTAACTCTTCTGTGCTAAGATATAGTATAATAACACCTGACTTTGCTCTTTAGCATCTTGTGATTCAAACACTTAAAAGCATATTTTGTTATTTGTGCCGGTTTCTTCACAATCGGTAAATATTTTCATAAGTAAGCAATTTAATAAATTTAGCCAAAACATTGCCCAAGATCTTAACTTTTTAACATTGAACTAAGTTTAGCTACAAAAAATACGAAATAAAAGTTGTTTTTCCTGTTTTGCAAACTTACGAAATGTTTCAACGGGGGTTTTAACTTTTGGAATGTTTGGATCTACAGCCAGGATTTTAACATTTATTTTATAAAATATGAATCTTATTTTTATTTCAACCCAAGTACAGCAAAACCAACATGTGTTGCATGTACAGATGTGACTTTGCACAGCCTCTAATAGTGAGGTGTTCTTGAATTAGTCTTGATCCTTAATGAGTTCTACTATAATAACTACAATATTCACAAGAAATTTAAAAACATATTATTATATTTTTTGTTTGCTTACATTATCTAAACCTCTACCTAAGAAAACACGCAGTTCCATGTATCTTTTTGATAAAACTAAAGTCAATTTATATGTATATTTTTAGGATTCCATACCTCAAAAGGGAGAAAGGAATCCCTTATAGGATCACTCAAGTGTCTATCTGTCTATCACAGCTAATTTGCTCTGAATCTACTGCACCAATTAAGATTTGACACTTGGAACACATATATAGTTCATTCCAATCGAAAAAAGCAAAAGGTAAACAAACTTACTATGGTACTGACACATGTCAACGTCAGATGCATACTATCTTTGTTTACCTTTTGCTTTTTTTGATTGGAATGAACTATAGATTTATGTATCCCAAACATGGATGTGTAACTTAAATAAATGAATTTTGAGTATGAGGAGCACTTTTGGGGAGCAAATCAGAAATATTAAAAACTGTACAATGTGAGATATCAAATAAAAGGACTTGTTTTAAGGATCCAATTTATCAAATCAATGTTTTTTTTTAATAAACAAAAGTAGACCAACCCCTCTCTCCTTATCTTCGAAACTGTTGAGTCAACAATTTTGAAAAATGTACAAAAATAGTTCTTTACTTGTATATTACAGGAAAACCTATAGGAAGTCTATGATCTTAAAAAAGATGGTAAAATTCCTCAATATTGTTCGTTCGTTTGGTTCATTTCGGTTCGTACGGAACCCTCGGCGGGCGAGTCAGACTCGCCCTCGTCCAGTTTTTTTGCCATGACAGTACTTCTTTATTACGTCGTTGCTCGCTTATGCTCACTCCTCAGTCGCTTGAACGTAAAAATGGTGAAACGCCAAAGTCCACTGAAGCTGACTGTCCAAGGACCATAATGGTAACGCTCTATATGGTGGATTGCTAATAGGACTTGAAATAAGGAGCTGCTCTCCAAGTTAATATTCTTCTTAAGACCACTTATCACTGAATCTTAATCAGCTATTTTAAAAATATATTTAAAATGTCATCCCAAAATTAATAAATCACCTTGACATTTTAAATCTTCCCATATGTTTAGTGTTTCAGTATTTACGGTCTTCTCTTTATGATGTTTTGCCACCTTCCATCCCTCGTCCCATTAATCTTTCATCTCTCTTGTCACTTGCGTTCTCTCCCTTTATCTACATTATCAGTGATTTTATCTTGTCAAATAACATTAAGCTTTAATTCCTCTTCTTATTTTTCTTGTAATACTTCCATTTATTTATTCGAAGTCTTTAATTTCTAACTCTTTTATTATCTCATATATAAATATTCGATCTTCTTGATCCCTTGCCTCTATCAGTATTGGCATTGGCGAAATCATAGAAACCGCCATTTTTTTTTTTTAATAGTAGTAGTAGAATCAAAAGTTTCACTGTAGTCAATAAAGACCAGGTACATTTTCTTTTGTTACTATATAGGTTAGTACCTATATAGTAACAAAAGAAAGTAGAAGTTTCTAGAAAAAAGAGGCAGTGGCCATGATTTAGCCAATGACAGAATATCGAAGAGTAAGATTAAGAGAGATCAGTTTAAATAAAAGGGCAGGTTGGGGTGCCTTAAAAAATAAATTAAGATTATAAGTAGGTACCTAATAGGGCAGAAACCCGCATGACAATAAAAACGCATAAAGAAGAAGAAAGGGAACGAAGTAAAAATTTAAAGAGGCGTACGTACGGCAAGGTGACCCCGTGTCTTCCAAACTTTTCAGAGCAGTTTTGGTGGAGCTCTTTTGTCAACTAGATTGGGACATACCAACAAAACGGTGAAATCTGCGGTTTGCGGATCATCAGATTATCTTCTCACCAACAAAAGAGAACCTTCAGATTGCTTAACAAATTAGACAGAGAAAGTCGGAAAGTAGGATTAGTTGTGAATGTACAGAAAACTAAAGCCATAAAAAACTGAGAAAATAAACCTATTTACACAGACAACAATTTAATTGAGTATTTGAATGAATATGTCTACCTAGGCCAAATAATCTCACCAACAGATTTAACTACTAAAGAAATTGAACAACAATTAGAAATGGTACTGGAGTTTAAATGAAATAATTAATAACAAAGAAACAAACATGGCTATAAAATGCATGTATTTTACCAGTCCTTACAAATGGCTGCCAAACCTGGGCAATTACCAAATCTCAAACCAAAAAATTTGAAACCTGTCAGAATGTTGGAAAGGATTCCGACAGGATATGAAATAATTAATGTCGGAATCCTTTCCGATATTCCGACATTAATTATTTCATTTACTCCAGTACCAGCATGACAGGGAAAAGACTGTCAGATAGAATAAGAATATCAACCATTACCAATATTAGAATATGAACCACTATCAGGAAACTTATAATTGGAATTGGGCAGGTCACACAATTACAGGAAAAGAAAAATGTAGCATAGCAATAATGTACTGGTACACCAGATATAAGAAAAGAAAACTAGGTAGGCCATGCAGGAGATGGATGGATGACATCAAAGCGGAAGTGGGTGGTATCTGGAATTGAGTGATTTCACTGGAAACAATCTGGTAGTTGACTGCTAGTTATTTGAGTTACTTTTTGTCAAAAACGATATTTTGTTCTAAAAATGATTGAAATTTTGAATGATGATGCCATCATTCAATATAGTAGTTTGTTTACTAATTACAAAAATATTATAGGTAAATTGAAAATGTATTGAAACTGAAAGTGAGTACCTACATTTGTCAACAATTTCAATAAAAGAGCTATTTAGTGAATAATATTTCCTAATTTATTTTTAATTCAGTCATCTTCCGGATTGGAGGAGGCCTTTGCTAAGAAAAGCAAACAGATAAAGTGATTTGAAGACCACGCAGGAAGAACAAGGAATGTCAGTTAATATTTTCTATTCTATTCTATTCTTAAAGTGTTTACGAGAAAGTCGATATTCTCGTAAACACTTCTAACTGACATTCCTTGTTCCTCCCCCGTGGACTTCATTTAAGACATACGGAAACTTGAACTTGTTATAAAAAAAAAAAAAACTCTCTAAATAATGTACCAATGTTTATAGTCTTGATAATTAATATCTTTAACTGCATAAATGCTTATACACCATATACAGGGTGGAATGTTGGAACACCAGCTGGAGGGAAAGTACTCTAAATACTGGAGATAGCAAATTTTACTCAAAGGAAATACCTATTCCTTTATTTTTAAAAAGAAGCAAAACTACATTCTAAGATTTTTGATTATACCCTTGTCACACCCAGGAATTGAACTGGCTAAATCCGAAAAAATAACATTCTGTACTTTAATGGCATTTCATGGTTTTCCTTTCATTTAACCTACCATGTTTGTTAGAGAGATTTGATCCTTATGATTGTCCTATCAATTAATGTCATTAATGTATATGGTGTTAACAAATTAGTTGGTAAGTATTACTTAAACTGGGGCTTCTTAGTAGAAGTAGTGTGAAACTGAACATTTTTTACCATGGAACCCATAGTCAATTCGTAAAAAAAAAATTTCTTTCCATACTAAATGGGCCGATCAAGTGACCAACTTGTTAGAAAATAACATTTTTTTTTCACGAATTAATTATGGGTTCCTTGGTAAGGTTGTTCAGTTTCACTAGTAGATACCCCAGTTTAAGTAATACCAACAAATTTGTTAACACCTTGTATATTATTATTTTATTACCTATTTAAAAACATTAAAAACAAAAAGGGGAAACTTTAAAAAGAACTCAAGTAAAGCTTCTAAAGTAAAGCTTGAAGTTATGAGTTATGTAATAAAGTTGCTGATAATATAAATTACAGAGGAAAACGCTAGCGACAAGAGTGAAGAAAGATTAGATGGACGAGGGCTTGAATTGGGCAGGACATCATAGAGTGCAATTGTGAATTTATTTTGTGAAGTTTAACAAGTTATAATATAATAATTATAAATTTCTTCAGTGTCTCCTTTTTTATGAAGATGGATAGAGTAGATGTTGTCCACAATTAAGTTATCTGTAGTATGTACCAAGAATATTGAAAAGTTCTTTGCTTGTCCAATGTTTTAATATCTCTTCTCTTTCTAATTTATCATCAAACAGATTTGTTACTAGTTACTACATTTTGTTGTAGCAGCAATTAAGGCAAAACAAAACGGATGTTGGTATTGTTAGGTTAGGTTATGTATTTGTACGTTTTTGGTTCAGCTGAACCAAAAACGTACAAATACATAACCTGGCTGCTGGCAGCTGCCAAGTAAAAGCCTAAAATGAACTTTTTCATACCAATAAACTAAAAAAAAATATTGTTATTGACGCATTTATTTATATAGCAATGGCATAAAATTTTCTTTGTAAGGTACAATTATTATTGTGTGGCACTGCAAAGTGTCATGATGAACAACAAACGCGTCCGACTATTCAGATCAACGTATGATTGTTACGTAAACACCGTAAACACAACATTTGCCGTGTGTACATTTCTAATTTTATGTAATGATGCACTGTGATCTCAAGTTCGCAACAAATAAAATATGGTACCTCTTTATCCCCAACAAAATCGGTGGTGTCCCCGCCGAGGGCTGATGGGGGACTTTCTGAAGCAGTTTCATGGTAAACAGCGCCCGATATTACACTAACACGCTTTCTATTCTGGAATTTGAGCGGCTTCCCCGGGAATCTCGACCTTCCCATTTTGATTTGCACGTAAACGAAGAGTACTCAGTGCGCTCCCAGCAACTGCGAGGAAACTGGCGCGCATGCCCCGGCCCCGGCCCGCGCGCTCCGCATCGCCATTCCACTCATTTCATGCAATGTGTTTATGTGCACAGCAAAATACGACGCAGTTTTCTTCATATGTAAAAGTTAACGGATGCACTACACAAACTTCACATTATTGACTAAAATGTTCACTTTGCATTCTTTTTGCAAAATACGATATCATCCATCATTAACATTATAAATTATAATGAACGACTGCGCGAACAGTGTATGTACGACGTCGTACGTAACGCTTCCATTCAACACAGCGTCAGCTACGACAACGTTAAAACAAAAAAGAGAATGTTGTAATAATGTACACGAATCCACTACACTTAAATCGACGAGAATGCGTCGCTAGTAGCACTGCACTTGTGTCTTGCTTTTTCCATTTCAGATAATCAGTCTCACAATGATTGAATTGCTGTTAATTTGACAAAGATGGGCTGCCTGAACGCCGCGCTCAACAATAGCGAACGAGTACGGGTGATTAACGAGACGAAGCGCGAGCGCGAGGCCGCGGTGTGAACGACACCTGGCTCCCGGAGGCCAGTTATGGATTTTGAACCAATCGCGACGTTAATTCGGACCGGTATGAAAACAAACATGTCGCCCGCTTGCTCCCTCGATGTACTTCGAGCGGTCTTGCTTGCTTGCCCGCTCTCTACATAATCACATAATGAATGAGTTATTCGTTTGATTTTATATCTATAATAAAAGAAAACTAAGTATATCTGAGTAGTTTATAATAAGAATTAGAATTTAGTTAACTCAGTCTTAATTAATTACTCTTATCGATATTTTTAACCATCGGAATATTGATGGACGATATTTTATTATCGACACGATTATACGGCAAAGCACACACATTCATGCCCAGACAGACGATACGGATACACCGAAAATGCACCGACGGATCAAATTCATCTTGCTATCACGTTCTATCTCTGTGGAAAGATGCAAGACGAAATATATCTACTTCAAATTTAATCGTTTGTCTAGGTAGCTGTATATTGCCATCTCAATTGCACATAAGGAGAATGAGGAAGAGAGGTGGTTTCGAAAAAACGTTTCCATTCAATCGATACAAGCTCTTTGTTTTCGTTGCCGCGCCGCTGCCGCCGCCGCCGCGCCGCCGCCGCCGGCCGCCACCGCACCGCCCGCCGCTGCCTGCCGCTGCCTGCCGGTGCCGCCGTTCTTTCGTTTGTGCCGTAGCCGTAGACGGATAAACCTTTGCGGCTAGGAAGCTTGCGTTCAGCCAGCGCGTTTACGCGTTGGCGCGTTGTTTTTCGTGCAGCGCAGAAGCACTATCATGCATAAATGAGATACCTATTTCCGGAATAATAACTGTGGTAAACTTACGAAACTTTCCTAATCGATACATATTTTGTGTTTCGGAATACTGAAGGATGATTTTCGGAAACCTTACCTCAGTGTTTTTCAACCTTTTTCATTACCCGACCCCCTTACAAGTTAAAAAAATCTTGCGACCCCCCCCTATAAACATACAAAATGTCAGTGATTTGAAAGACTACGTTTATAATTTTTTTCAACTAGAAAATTATTTCGTTATTATCCATATGCAGTTTATCTGATAGGTACGCTATTGCACGCATATTTATTAAATGGTTAGCTATATAAATAATTGAGTTGCGTTTGTATTGAAAAATGGGCAGTTTTCGTTAAAGTGGGCTGAGAAATGGCCAGAGTTATGCACTAACGATCCAACTAATTTAAAAGTAAGCGAGGGATAACGTACTTTATGTCACTGGCATAAAGTACATGATCCCTCGCTTACTTAAAATCGGTTGGATCATTATGGCATAACTATGGCCCAATAATCTCTGCGTTGGTACAAATACAACTCTGACTGAAAATTAAATGAATAGTTGCACCCATTTTGTGCTTGACTAGTAAAGTTTATTTGCTGAACAAAATGAATTTTCTGGTAACCGTAAAAAAAAATTAAGTAGTTTAGTGTGGCAAACTGCTGATCGAATTTAAAATGTTTGCTGGCCATAAGTTGTTGACCAACTAGTTGTTTTGACTGACCAAATAAATTATTCTGCTCTCAAAAATATTTTGCTAACCGTTCAAATAATACCCATTTTTATATTCTCCCCTTTTCCCCCTTTTTTTCTTCCGTTTACCACAATGTTTAATTTTATTTTCTACACTTTATCGAGCATTTTCCATTAATTCCAGTCATTATGTGGAATTTTCTAGCAATTTACATTATTTCACATCATCACTCAATATTTACCTATAATATTTACCTGTACATATCCTTCTTATACTACTAAATGAGTTAGGTGTCCCGACGATTTCGAAAACGGCTTGAAACCTTTCGACGAAAATCTAGGATTAGGGGTTCAAAATCACCAGAAATCGATCTATGAGGGAATTATAAATTCATTTAAGGGAGATATGAGCGAAATTACATAAAACGAGAACGCATATGACGCTTATTTTAAGCATATTTTACAAGTACTTTGGTGAACTGACGGTTTTGGTGCGAGCCGCTTACCTTTTGCTACTTTTAGGTCTGGATTCGAATCCCACCCATGAGACTTTATAGTTTTTTTTTTCTTTTTTTTTTTTTTGCGTGAACTTATGTAAATATTATGTAAATAAATAAAAAGACTTAAGAGTAATAAAAAAATATATTTTAACCTCTTTGTATTTTAGAGACAAATAGCGCAATCTTTCGCCATATAAGTGAATTACAAATGACAATACCTGATGATTCTGCCGCCCTACTCCGTGTTTCACAATAGGGAATTTTCCACGGCTTTCTCTCAACTCTACTAGATGGCGCTGATAACATTTGCAATAAGAAAATCTCTAAAAAGTCGCCATAACTGATTGATATTACTGACTAAAATCATAATATTTGATGAACAACTTTCTAATATTACGTATCATTAAAAAAAAACTGTTTTTATCAAAAAAGAAAGGATAATTCGCATGTATTTTTTTCAATAGAATCAAATTATAAAAAATATTATAGATATTTTAGAACAAATATTGCTTGTCCTTTCGTCCCTTAGAAGGCCACTATCGACTAAAACAACACCCTGCAAAATGTTTCATAGAAAATATATCTTATATGTACTACTAAACCAGTTATCTTAGTTTATAAAAACTCCAATTGAACGAGGGACGCTCGGTCTCCCATCTAGTGTATCTTTAATTAGCATTTTGTCAAGTGTTTAAATAAATAATAAATAAATTTTCTACCATTTTCTACTTATTTTTGTTTCGTTATTTTAAAATTTATCCACATGTGTATCATACAAATTAAATTTTTTACCAACAGAAACTTAGTAAGAACCTTTCCGATACAGTGCCCAAACGGGTCCATGATGTTTATTTTTTTCTTAAACACTTATGTAAAAATCTCATGGAATGCAAGAAATAGGGAGTTTTCAGATGACGTATGTCACACCGTTCAAAAAATTGTCAATAGATGACGTATCTAAGCTTTGGCAATGTATTTTTAAAAGCAGCGTAGAATTTACGGTAGCAAAATAGATTTAATATTGTTGAAAATATATAAAAAGCCACATGAACAAATATTCTTATTAATTGAATTAACATAAACGATAAATGTCCAACTTGGTTTCTCTGTTATATGTAATTTCTTCTTCCAAACCAAAAATAAATTGATTTTAATACATTTTTTTGATTAAAATGCAATTTAAGAAATATAATTCTTTTAAGAAATACAAAAACAATACTGACATCTTTGTGCATCAAAAATTATGAAAAGTATTTTTTGGATCAAAATACAAATTTCTTCGAAAGCTATTCATCACTATTACGATATTAGTCAGTAACAAGTTTTGACGATTTTTAGACATTTTCTTATTTTCAATGTTGATCAGCACCATCTTGTTGAGTTTAGAGAAAGCGTTAGAAAATTCCCAGGATACGAACCATGGCAATGGCACTGGTGCATTAATACTTCAGATTAATTCCGAATAGAGATGCACAAATGAAAGCTTCGCGGTATGTTTCTTTACGATTTATACCGATACTTTCGTAAAGGGGCTCGGACACGATCAAGCCGCTTGACTCACTTAGATTGTGCGGTTTGATCAAACTGCTTGAAACGCACTTTTCTGTTTGATCAAGCAGAATGCGCACTTCGCAATCGCTCGCTCGTCATCACCAGTCGTTCTTATGTGTGTCTCCTACGATGAACTCAGTTCATTGCTTACGTTAAGTAAAAAGAAGAAAAAGAAACGAATTTGGCGTCAGGAATAGTATACATTAAGACACAGATGTATTCATGACACATTACAAAGGGTGTTGCAGGCTATGTTTGTCAAACGGTCACGGAATTTCGTCAAACCATCGATCGCGTCAAGCTAAAAATATACAGTCGCATCAAACGCGCGCCAAACACTTATATGCTTGACTTAAACATCAAACAACCTCTGTAAACGATCAAACACGCTTGACTCAAGCAAAAATCTACGTTTAATGAATTTTTATTAATATTATTTTAATTATTTAATACTAATATTAATTTATAATAAATTGAACGTAGATTTTCGCTTGAGTCAAGCGTAATAATATACAGTGTGTAAGGGACAGGTTTCCGAAAACTTTAAGAGCTTGCTCAGTAGAGGAAACTAAACAACTTTCCACAATAATTTTTTTAAAAAACGAAAAAACATCGGCTTCTCCATACAAAACTACTGAGCAAGCCCTTAAAGTTTAAGTATAAGAATAAAATAAAAAAATAAATTTTGGCCGGTGATAGCTTTGATCAAGACCTATCAAAATAACGAAACATATGTTCAGCAAAAGATTATGGTTTTCGAGTTATACCAGATTTAAATTAAAAATTGAAAATTACTATCTTGCGATGGGTCTTTTTGAGTTTTTTGTTATAAAAAACCACTTAATTTGTATTTTTTTTTGCACTCAAATATTGTTGATTAGTGTAGAGACACTAATCAACAATATTTGAGTGCAATAGAGACCCGAATCTACTATTTATTCTGCAAAAAAATTAAAGATGCCATCAGAAATGCATCATCAATTCAAGAAAAATCTTTAAACATATCCGATAATGAAACTTGAAACATCGGCGACGTAAAAAAAATATATTGAATGATTTTGTCTCATATGCTATAAAAAATCCTTGTTTCATGCCCATTTTAGAAATGTATAATACTTGGATATTTTCCTTGCAAACATTGAGTTAAATGCTATTTTTGACCTCAAGGTGCTGATTTTTAAAAAATCTTTTATTAGAGGTTTTTCAAATATTTATTAGATTAATTTAAAATAGAAAGGAGATCATGTGTGTGTTCTACAATGTCACCTCACCGTGACTTACTACCTGAGATAAAAAAAAACCGGCCAAGTGCGAGTTCGATTCACGCATGAAGGGTTCCGTCCGTACCATCGTACAAGAAACTCCAAAAAATACGTCTTTTGTATGGTGACCCCCTTTAATTTTTAAATATTATTTTATTTTATATTTTTTTCGCGACTATAGTAATACAAACTTTGTGAGCGTTTCAATCAAGCGTCTACCTCTTGCTATTATTAAAATCGAGCCACAACCACCCAAAAACACGTTTCTAGTAGAAAATAAATTAAAGGGAGCTCCCTTTAATTTATTTTTATCATTTTTTGTTATAGCGGCAACAGAAATACACACTCTGTAAAATTTCAATCGTCTACCTATTACGGTTCATTAGATACAGCCCGCTGACAGACAGACAGGCGGGCGGGCGGACGGACGGACCGACAGCGGAGCCTTAGTACAATAATAGGGTCCCGTTGGCCTTTACACTTTGAACCCTAAAAAAGAAACATTTTGCCGCCACTTTTACGTCTTTCTTCCAAAACAACGTCTTCGTCTTATCTACTTCGGCCAGGCAGTCTGCCAAACAGTAGTTTGGATGTATTCAAAATCTAATATTACAGATGTATCCGATTAGGGTACTTTTGTGGCAGTGTCGCCGCTGCTCTGTCACTCTTGCGATTTAAATGAAATGTTCACAGAGTTTGTATTGCTATAGTTGCGAAAAATATAGTAAAATAAAATTATATTTTAAAATTAAAGGGGTCCTCATACAAGAGACGTGTTTTTGGAGTTTCTTTTACGATGGTATGGAACCCTTCATGCGCGAGTCCGACTCGCACTTGGCCGATTTATTTTTATCTCAGGTAGAAAGTTACGGTGACTTTGTAGAACACACACATGATCTCTTTTTTATTTTAATCAATCTAATTATTTTTATTTGAAAAACCTCGAATATAAGATTTTTTTTAAATCAGCACCTTGAGGTCAAAAATAGCAATTAACTTAATGTTTGCAAGGAAAATTTCCAAGTATTATACATTTCTAAAATGGGCATGAAACAAGGATTTTTTATAACATATTAGACAAAATTATTCATTACATTTTTTTTACGTCGCCAATGTTTAAAGTTTCATTATCGGATATTTTTAAAGATTTTTCTTGAATTAATGATGTATTTCTGATGGCATCTTTAACTTTTTTGCAGAATAAATAGTAGATTCGGGTAGAGACGCTAATCAACAATATTTGAGTGCAAAAGAAAATACAAATTAAGTGGTTTTTAAAACAAAAACTCAAAAGACCCATCGCAAGATAGTAATTATCAATTTTTTTTAAATCTGGTATAACTCGAAAACCATAATCTTTTGCTGAACATATGTTTCGTTATTTTGATAGGTCTTGATCAAAGCTATCACCGGCCAAAATTTGTCGCATTCGTTTTGGGACACCCTGTATATTGTTATACGTGTTTGAGTCAAGCCGCTTGATCGTGTCCGAGTCCTTTAATACTTCGTAATGAGGGATTTTCTGACAGTTGAATTAAAAAAACGTAGTATACATTGGACTCGATAGATGGCGCTGTTAAGAGATGGTTCTCAACAAATAGACATTAGACAACAGATCACGGGCCGCGTTCCGGGAGTAAAAATTAAAACGCAAATAAAACCATGGCTATTGTCCAATGGGGACGGAAACTAAAAAAGCGCGCCGCTTGACTCATACTAACTGTCAAAACGTATAGAAAAAATTGTTTACGTGAACTAAACATAAGATTATTAACAAATGCCACGTTGTGTGGCGATTGGTTGCAATAATAATGGAAATCACTAATTTCCTAAAGATTCTCGGATGAAGAAGACGTTACGTTTTCAATTATGTACTTTTCAACTTCGTCTTTATTTGAGGAACAGTCCAAGTCGCATACATTTTCCATTTAACAATTTTACAGAAAAAAAACTAATTTATAACACCTCGATAATAAAAAACGCGGAACTAATTGAAAGTTGTTATGAGTCAAGCGTCCGTAGCGCTATCTGCAAATAGCTATGCGTTTTCTTCCCCATTGATAAACCCGCTGACAACGCTATGTGCTTTTTTTGGTCGTCTTGAACGCGAGAAGTGAGCGTTCAGTTAGAATCGTCATGATCAAATTTTGTAATTCTGATTATTCCAATAGTGCCAATTAGTGCCAAAAGGAAAAAAATAACGCTATCGTAGTTTCAGAGAAAATAGAGTTGTTCACTTCTAACTGAACGCTCACCTCGAGAACCATGTCATGTGAACACCATCTATCGAATCATTTTGAGAATACTGTTTTTTAGGGTTCCGTAGCCAAATGACAAAAACGGAACCCTAATGGATTCGTCATGTCTGTCTGTCTGTCTGTCCGTCCGTATGTCACAGCCACTTTTTTCCGAAACTATAAGAACTATACTGTTGAATTTTGGTAAGTGAATGTATTCTGTAAACCGCATTAAGATTTTCACATAAAAATAGAAAAAACAATTTGGGGGTTCCCCATACTTAGAACTGAAACTGAATTTTCTTTTTTCATCAAACCATGCAAACTTCCACCGAAAATTGGTTTGAACGAGATCTAGTCAGTCGTTTTTTTTAATACGTCATAAATCGTAAACCGCAAATTACCTTTCATTCAATCAACTCAAATATAAAAAATATAGAGTTCAAGACATGTGTGATTATGAATTTATACGGAACCCTCGGTGCGCGAGTCCGACTCGCACTTGGCCGGTTTTTCTTAATTAGCTGTCAGAAAATCCCTCATTATTTCGGATATATTATATAGGGTGTAACAGAAAGGTGTGATAATACTTCAAGGTTGGCTTTTGCCTATCAAACTGAACAACTTTTGTTCTACAAATTTGTTCAAATCGCAAAATTTTTTTTGGACTTTTCATACAAATCGATCAGCTGGCGAATCAAGTTTGTATGAAAAGTCCGAAAATTTCTTTGCGATTTCAACAAAGTTATAGAACAAAAGTTGTTCAGTTTGATGGGTAAAAGCCAACCTTGAAGTATTATCACACCTCTTTGTTACATCCTGTACAGGGTTACTGGTAATTCGATACATTCCTTTGAGGACGTGATAGTAGAGGTGGAAACTAATCGATTTAACCCTACATTGTATAATGCAAATGCTAACCGTTTCGAGATATTTTGAATTTTCAATATTTGTATAAAATTCCAAATTCAAATTAAGACTTCAATTTAAAAAAAACTACACCATATATATATTTTTTATTATACTTAAGGCCACATTATTGCTCATAATTATGAACCATAGAAATATCAGAATTCGTTGTTAAATTAAAAGCTGTACATAAAAAACTCCAAACTCCACCAAAACAAAACGAGAATCTTTTAAAAATAGTGCAATTGTTAAAAAAATCATTATACAAATGATTTAAAAAAATATCTAAAAACTTCGTCATTTCATTAGCTATCTAACGACATAAAATGTTAATATTAATTATTAAAAAAATCCTTTTATATTATTTTAAGGTTGGAAATTTTATAAAATTCCTGAAGTATAATTATTAAATGTGTTGGTTTTGAGGTTGAATTAATAAGTAGGTATTTAAAATTATTATTTATTAATTTTAGAGGTCTTGTTCGAACTGAGCACCCTATTTCTAATATACGCACGCAATCTCTCCTCAGTTCAGTCAACTTGATGACCCAATATCGTCCCAGTGACTGAATTTAAATGTGTATTATAATTTTAAAATAATTCATTCTAATATAAATAATGATACTGATAATTTTCTTATTATAATTAATAAAGCATCTAGTTTTTTGTTGTACTGATGATAAAAATTGTGTTTCAAATCTGCCATTTGTAACTTCTGTTTTGAAATACATTTAATTTTATTTAAATTCTGGATACACTAGGTATTTTTTTGATGGCGGATATTAATATTCCATAATTCATAGTTAATTTATTTTCTCTGTACAGGATAAAATACAAATATACAAGGTACCAACCTGACATATTGAAGAATGTTAATGGGTCCGTTAAATCACTTGAAACCTTATGACCGTGTAGCCTAAATGTCTAGAAATACACTTGTTTTTGTTTCATTTAAATCAAGCGAGTAGTTTTGAAGTTAAGATAATTTTAGTTTTCGCCTTTTTCAAATACTTCGCGCGGGCGCGCCAAGCGCGCGTGACGTCATGACACAACGCGCCGCTCTCATCGTACTATGTCCCTCATACATTGCTATCGGATGGTCCCAATGTTCGCCCACAATAACATTTCTAACTGAAGCTTTTTTATGTGAATTGGTGTTACAGTAGTGTTTCATGTATAATAGATGACAGTTTTAAAAAAATGATTGAAAAATCTGATAACTTGCCTTAAATAGACGAATTAAGCTAAGCCTACTATTTCTCAAATAACTCCGATTTCATTACCGCGGCCGCCGAGACGCGATGATTAAAAATGTGAAAGTACTTATAACCACTGCTTATAACTTATTTTTTTTCTTTCTTATCACAAATCTGTTGATCCATATAAGAACTAGGTACCTATTTTTCATTACTAATATTGGAAAATGTAGGTAATAATGATATTTACTCGAAGAATGCGTATTTGTAACAGGGTGGGTCATATTAAAATTTAAATCTAATATTGAGTTTGAATTATTGTGCCGACATCGTTTTTATTATACCTATCTTACATTTGGTATTTTATTACGTAATGTAACAAGAAACTATTGTAGCAAAATAACCTTAACACTGAACCTATAAATATTGTTTTCAAAAGTAGGTTAATATTAGGATGTAGGCGATTATACTTAAGCTAAGATGAGAGGGAATGTGTCTGGTGTACCTTACATATTATTTCCTCCTTAATATAATGCATTTTATATTTTTAAGTTATAATATAAGTGTATTTTTTAATTTAAAGGTTCCGTACCAAAAAGGAAAAATGACACCCTTTTATGATCACCCGTGTGTCAGTCTGACTGTCTGAATCTACCGGACCGATTAACTGATTATTTGTGGCAATTTCCCACCTTCACTAAGCCGGACGTGAGAGATTTTGAATGGGCACTAATGTCTGATCCCATACGTGGACACCCTAGTATACGGACACCAGAAGATGTTGATGAAAACTTTCGTCCGTTGATGGAATATTCTCTATTTGTCGGTCTCTTTTAGGGAATAATTCTCGCCTGCAATCGGTTAAGCTTGTGCATTAGCTGGATCTTAAACATATTAAAAAAGAAATCAATTTAAAATAATTTTATACCACAAACAGAGAAATGTATGTACAATACAAAAATATCGTTTTATTCAAACTGTCTTGTCATAGGTACATGCAAAGAAGTTTTATATCGTCGCTCCGCTCCTCTATAGAACGCTAATACGTCACTGGTTTCAATATGAAACCGCGTGGACCAAGTTGAGGGGAAAATCTGAGGTGCGGGAGGGGGTAGCTTCATAACTGTTCGAATTTTTGAATCTAAGAATGTCATATGTTTGAATTACAACCAATCACCGCAAGATGTCAACTGTCTAAGGATTTAAATCGTCGAATAGCAATAGAGTATTTGAAAATGACAAAACTCAAAATACGACTGAAAATCTAGTGATGAAGGTAATAGAAAGGATCACAAATATCGAAAATTCTTACGATAATTTTTAAAATGAGAACAACAAAATAAATTAAGCATATTGTTCCTTGTTAAATCTTAATACATAAACAATACTAATACAAATTCACAAATATAATACAGTAAAAATACATATTAAAACAAAAAATATATATTTTAAAAATAAAAATCAAACCGAATCATAGTTTCCAAAACATATCTATAGCCAAGCTGGGCGGAAATGTTAGGAGACAATTTTCCAGCTGTCGTGTCTGCTCATAGTCTTAATTCTCGTTTAATTTTTATTTGGGTTCCTTTGGAAACTGAAAATAATTAGAAGAAAAAATAAGTCAAATACATTTCACGTCTACTTTGGATAAAACTATGTAAATATGCAGTCGGATATTTTTTGTTGCTAAACTTTTTGCTATATCTATCGAAAAGTCGATGAAGTGTTACATCACTACCATATGTTTTGCAACGAAGTTATTTAAATAAAAAATAGTCAATATATGGCTTACTTCTGGTATGAAACCCCGCACATTTGATTTATTGAGATGCCCGGTGCGGTTTCCGCATCAGACAACGATGCAACTTGGCATTTTTACGATAAATTTACACACATTTTGTCCGATGTTACCTCGACCATTGACAGAAATAGACTGAAAGACGAAAATTGAACAAAAATGACATTTCAATTTAACTTGGCCATCAGCCCACCTTGCGGCGAGCGGCCGATGATGCCCTGTATTGCTAGTCTATAGGGGGGGAGCGGGGTGCATGTCTGTGGGTACATGGTTATGATAAATTTTTCGAAAGTTTTTTTGGCGCTTGCAATGTCTCCACAAGCCAGCATTTTGAAACCGAGAGTTGCTGGAGGAGAAACATTCCAGGTTTCGAAGGCGGTTTTCTTTCCTCCTCCATTAGAGGCTGAAACGTTATCACACCCTGTTAGAGCATAGAATAAGGACATTATTCCTTTTTTGGTCTTGTAATAGAATTAAATCATAAGTTTCGTATTTACAAAATGTATCTTAAGATAAAATTTTCATATATGTAAGTAATTTAAAATAAAACCTAAAGATGCTGCGATTTGTCACAAGTTCAAGAACATAAAAAGCAACAGTGCTGCAGAATACGTCATGCTGTGACAGGGAGTGATACTGTTTTTAGCCTTTAATTGAAGAGAAAAGAAAACTGCATTCGAAGCCTGGAATGCCTGTCTTGTGGAGACATTGAAAGCGCCAAAATACTTTGGAAAAATTTAACATAACCATGTTTGACAAGTAAGTTTGAATAAAACGAGGTTTTATAGACGACTATGTTTAGGAATCTATTTTGGTGACAAAAAATATTGTGTAAGTAAATAACTGTTTATCCTTTTTTGAGAAATAAATTATTCTATAACCTGATTGTACAACTAGCGATTTAGTGTTTAAAAAAACTTGGCGCTACATGGTGGGCATTCATAACTTTTTACAGTCGAGTCTATAAAGATTGACGTGTAAGACTTTTTACTTGATACGTGAATGTTTTTGTCAGGATTTTACTTACCGCGTATGAAAATCTACATATCTAAGGTTCGGGTTGTATCACGTGGTTGCTGGTAACTACTTACTTTTAGTCAAACGAGTCAATAACAATACTCCCGGAAAATCGTCTATCGTTTATCGTTGTCTAGTCGCTCGCTTCACATCAGGAGGTTGCGGGTTCTTTTTTTTTTTTTTTTTTTTTATGGCAGAGGTGGCAAACGAGCAGACGGATCACCTGATGGTAAGCGATTACCGCCGCCCATAGACACCCGCAACCCGTGCGTTGCCGGCCTTTGATTTGGGAGTACGCTCTTTTCTTGAAGGTTTGAATGTCGTATCGGTCTGGGAATACCGCAGGCGACAATTCATTCCACAGTTTGGTTGTGCGAGGCAGAAAGTTTCTAGTGAAACGCACAGTTGTGGACTGCCAACCATCTATGTGATGGGGATGAATATGTTGTCGCGTAGAACGATGGCGGAAAGAGGCGGCAGGGATCAATCCGAACAATTCCTCGGAGCACTCCCCATTGTACATGCGATAGAGAATGCAGAGCGAGGCTACATCTCTACGCAGCGCCAGGGAGTCAAGCCGATCTGAAATATCCTGGCAGTCGACGATTCGAGTTGCCCTTCGTTGAATGCGGTCCAGAGGGAGAAGCTGGTACTGGGGTGCCCCTGCCCAGAGATGAGAACAGTATTCCATATGAGGCCGAATCTGCGCCTTATAAAGTTGCAGGCGATGCGCCGCAGTGAAATACCGTCTCGATCTATTGAGCACACCAAGCTTCTTCGAGGCTAATTTAGCCTTACCCTCTAGATGGCCACGGAACTGGACTTCACTCGATATGTCGACACCAAGAATTCCGATACTAGCTGAGGGCATTTAGGGGAGTGTCCTCAAAACGAGGTGATACGACAAATGGCATTTTCTTGGCAGTGAACGCGCAAACTTGTGTCTTAGTGGGGTTAAATTAGACCAAATTAAGTCGACCCCATTCTGAGACTTTCTTTAAAGAGGCCTCAATTTCCGACACAAGTTTGTTTCGGCTCTCGATGACGTTTTCCCGAGAAATGTTGGCACGGCCGGTATAGAAGGCATCACCTGTGCTGTCATCCGCATAACAATGAGTGCTGCTGATTTGCAGCATATCATTGATATGTAGAAGGAACAGTGTAGGCGAAAGCACACAGCCTTGAGGGACACCAGCATTCACAGACATAGAATCTGAGCATGCACCGTCGACTACGACCTTTATGCTTCTGTCTGCAAGAAAACTAGTGACCCATTTGCATAATTCCTCGGGAAGCCCATAAGAAGGAAGCTTCGCAAGAAGTGCTTTGTGCCAGACCCGATCGAAGGCCTTCGCTATGTCCAAACTAACGGCCAAAGCTTCCCCATTAGTCTCGATCGCCTGTGCCCAACGATGTGTCAGGTAGACAAGAAGATCACCAGCGGACCGGCCCTTACGGAAACCGTACTGTCGGTCACTAAGCAGCTGGCGGTCCTCTAAGTACCGAAGGAGCTGGCTGTTGATAATGGACTCCATTATCTTTGAGAATAAGGAGGTTATGGCTATCGGCCGGTAGTTGGACGGATTCGAGCGGTCACCTTTTTTAGGGATCGGGTGCACCAAAGCTGTCTTCCATGACTTCGGGACTACGCCAGTGGAGTATGAGAGCCGAAAAAGGCGCGTTAAAACTGGAGCCAACTCTGGAGCACACACCTTCAGCACGATAGGAGGGATTCCGTCGGGCCCACTCGACTTATGAATGTCGAGGGAAAAAAGTGCTTTACGCACTGAGCGTTGGTGGAACCGGATATCCGGCATACAGCTCGTGCACCGCGGTATGGTCGGCGGCTCGTTTCCCCCGTCATTCAACGTTGAGTTGGACGCAAAGAGTTTGCCTAGAAGATCGGCTTTCTCCTTTGCGTCGTAGGCCAATGAATCATTTCCCATGTGCAGTGGTGGAAATGATGGCGTGCAGAAATTTCCCTGGACAGCTTTGGCCAGAGACCAGAACGCACGAGTTCCCGAAGGAAGACGCTCTAGTCTCTCGCCAATTCTGCCTATGTGCGCTGACTTTGCCCTGGCAATGTCTCTTTTGAAGGACCTGGAGGCAAAGTTAAACTCCTTTTTTAATACGCTGGTCTTTTCATCCCGTACCTTCGCCGCATTTGCCCAGGCTTGGTAACATTCCTGCTTTCGGCGAGAATCCTTTTTGCAGGACCGACCAAACCAAGGCTGGGATTTGCCGCCAATGGGGACCACTGAGGATGGGATAAAAAGCTCCATACCCTGCAGCACCACATCAGCGACAGAATCGGCAGCGAAGTTGGGATCATCCGGCGTGAAGCAAACCTGCCCCCAAGGGTAGGACGCAAAGAAAGACCGCATCCCATCCCAATCTGCTGACTTGTAATGCCACACACGACGGCGACAGGCGACTCGCGGTCGCGGCGGGCACGTGAGTGGCACCGTACTCCGGATAAGGCAGTGATCCGAAGAGCCGAGTGAGGCGTCAACGGATACTTGGTAGCCGTCCGGATGAGAAGTGAGCAGAAGGTCCAACAGTGAAGGTTCATGGTTCTCCACATCTGGGATTCGCGTGGGCGTAGTAACCAGTTGTGTCAAACCATATGCCAGGGCGAAGTCGTGAACAGATCTCCCCGCATGATCGGTCTTGCTAGAACTGAGCCATTCGGCGTGGTGGGCGTTAAAATCGCCGAGTACCACGATCTCAACGGATGGGATCTGCTGCTGCACAGTATCTGCAGCCATTTGGATGTGCTCAATGAGTCGGTCAGTTTCGCCATCGCCGGTATGGGACCTATATAGGCACGAATAGACGCGGGGATGGTCATCGCCGTCTACACGTAGCCATATGGTGGAGAGGTCCCTACCTTCAAGGTTGCTGAGACGGCGAGAACTGATATCGTCTCTAACGTACACGCACACTCCAGCCCTAGGCACGAAGGAGTGTTCCAGTCCATACCCAGGGTAGGAGAGGTATGATGTGTCTGCTGGGGACGATATCTGTGTCTCGGTCAGGAAGAGCAAGGCCGGCTTTGCTGTCTAATACGATTCCCGGCGGAGTCTAACTATATAATGTAAGACTCCGTTTGGGCGGTGGTAGAGCATTCTCGGAGCCTGCCTGGTTAGCTATCATGTTTTTTTTTACCCTCAATTGGTAAGCCCTTGGCATCATCTCACCTGATGGTAAGTGACGATGATGCCGAATACGAAAGCGGACTTACCAAGATTCCCCAACGCAGTGGGGAACTGGCTATTTCATCTTCATGCCGGAACACATCAATGCTGTTAACGTTGATGTTTGGCGGCAAAACTTGGATAAGATGGTGGCATACGCCAGGCGGGCTCAGAAAATGCCCTACCACCAACCAAACCGAATTCACAAAGTTACACCCCGCCGGGAATCGAACCCGCGACCTCCTGATGTGAAGCGAGCGGACAAGCCACTACGCTACGGAGGCGGTTAAAATTTTAAATGGGGCATGGCATGAGTCTAAGAATTTTCGAATGCACCTTATACAGGTGTAACTTCCGGAAACTTTAACAAGCTGTTCTATTTATGAAACTGTAAAGCTTATCTTAAGTAACCCATACAAAATTCGCATAAAAATGAAGTTTTCATATAATATGGTCAGCCAACCAGCCAATTTTGTATGGTGTGTCCAAAAATTGTCTTAAGTATTCAGCATTCTTAAGGTTCATTCGGAAAAGTTGTTCAGTTTCATGAGTGGATCCCATAATTTAAATTTCCAGGAGTGATCTTTTTACATCCTGTATAAGTAAAAATATCAGCCTTCTCTATAAGTAAAAATATCAGCCTGTGTATCACAAATATCGAGCTGAAACTCACAACTAACCGTATAAGTCTATAATCATATAACTTTCTAATATTACGTATCATTGAACATTTTTCTGTATTTTTATCAAAAAAAAGGATAATTTTCATGTATTTTTTTTAATAGAATCAAATTATAAAAAAAATATTATAGATATATTCAGAACAAATATTGTGTGTCCTTTCGTCCCTTAGAAGGGCACTATCGACTAAAACAACACCCTGCAAAATGTTTCATAGAAAATATATCTTATAGATAGGTACTACTAAACAAGTTATCTTAGGGCTCGTTCATGGAGATGCGGCGCGTTGCGCGGCGCGTCAGGCGTCGCGTCGCGCGGTCAAATCAAACATGTGGTGATTAGGGCAGGGCGGTATTGCCTTTTTTGCAAAACCGGTATTTTTTCGGTATTAGCAGCTAAAGTTTGAGAAAAATAAACAATATTTTGATTTAGTTAAGTAGTAGGTTAGAGGCAATCTAAAAACTAAGTTGGAAAGATGCCGACTGTTGAAGTCCACGTTTCGACCAGCGCCTATCCAGCTCTAAAACCCCGAAAGCTTACATTTGCAGTTGCACTACTACTTCTTAGGAGACTGCGAAAATGTGGAAGATTTCAACGACAGGTACGTGGTAATTGTCCAAACGGCTGAGAATAAGGCTTTCAAAACCAGCCGTTCAAAAAGAACATCTCGGATCTCGGACTTCACCAGCGAGCTCATGGAGGAAATACGGGACCTGATTCTGAAATCCTCTGAAGATGGTGGTGGAACTACACAGCGTGGTGGTTCCGCAATATTAGTTGAAAATTCCATAAAAATTAAAGAACGGAAGGATGTCGTCAGTCTTTCGACTGAAAAAACTATTGAACTATCTTGCGTGGAGCTGGAGAACCACATAATTATTTGCGTGTATAGACCCCCATATGACGATAACTTTGTTCGTTTCGAATCGGCAATGGAGGATGCATTAGATTTAGTTAGTAAAAGTAGTAAATCGGTAATCGTTTGTGGAGACTTTAATGTAGATTTGTTAGAAAAGAAGTCTCTAACAACTAGAATCACTTGTCTTTTTAAGTCGTTTGATTTAGGTTACATTTTTTGGAACCAACAAGAAAAACAGAGACTTCTGCAACTTGCATAGATACCATATTTTGTAACTGTAAATTTGTAGAAAAAAAAGTTATAAATTGCTTAAGATCTGATCACAGCGGATTGCTAGCTAGCTTCCCTGTGAGATTTATTAAAGAACAAATAAAAGTTCAAACAAGACCTGTCACTGTTAACCGAATAGAAAATTTTAAAACAACACTAATTGAAAAGCTGCCCATACCAAATTTTGATAAACACGTAGACGCGAATAGTTTTTATAATGATTTTTTCACAGTGCTTGACAGAGAATTTCAAGATATATTTAAAACAAAATCCAGAAATATTAAGCATCAATTCAAATTTTGTGAGTGGGCTACTGTTGGTATTTATAAAAGCCGACAAACTTTGTTTGATCTCTATGACAGAAAAACCTATATTTTTGATAATTTTAAAGAGTACGTAAAAAAGTATTCGAAAATCTTTAGACAGGTATGCCGTGCAGCAAAATCGAATTACTTAGCCAGAAAAATAAAATCATCAGATGATAACATTAAAACCGTTTGGAATATTATAAACAAAGAAACCGGCAAGGTCAAACCCCGCGATAATGAATATGTTTTGCAAACAGATCAAGGTAAAATTACAACAAATGATGTAGCCAAAGAATTCGAAACTTTTTTCACAAATATTCCACTTAAGACCACTGAGGCCTTGAATTCGTCACCTGTGCATGCTAAACAATTGTTAGAAGATAATGTCAGTATTTGTAATGAAAAATTCTCCTTCAGAGAAATTGAACCAGACACTATTTTCAAAACTTTTAAATCTCTTAAATGAAAAGAACTGAAGACCTTTGGGGATTATCAGTAAGTTTAATTAGTAATGTAATTATGACTTTAGCGCCATATTTAGCTTGTCTTTTTAATATCAGTATTGATAGTGGCGTATTTCCGGACCTAATCAAATCTAGTAAAGTGATACCCCTATATAAGTCTGGTAACAAAAGCGATCCGGGAAATTACAGACCAGTTTCTGTACTACCAGTTAAATTTTTGAAAAAATTATGCTCAACCAATTACTACAACATTTTAATGAAAATAATCTTCGGCATAAAAAACAGTTTGGTTTCACAAAAGGTCGATCTACAACCGATGCAGGAGTATCTCTTATTCGTAACATCTATGATGCTTTTGAAGAATCACAGAATGCAATAGGAGTGTTCTGTGATTTATCTAAAGCATTTGATTGCGTTGAACATCATACATTGCTTATAAAGTTAAAGCATTACGGTGTCGAGAACGGGGCCCTCAGTCTTCTTAATTCGTACTTAAGCAAAAGAACGCAAAAAGTCCAAGTAAATGGCACAAATTCATCCGGCTCTAAGGTTAAAATGGGTGTGCCCCATTAGGCCCTTTTCTTTTTCTTACATATATAAATGACTTGCCATATATGGTGCAAAATTTGTCAAACATTGTGTTGTTTGCTGATGATACTTCTCTTATTTTTAAGATTGACAGGAAAGATAGCAAAATTGACGAAATAAACAACACTCTTTCAGAGATTCTAAAGTGGTTCACTGTTAACAATCTACTCTTAAATGCAAAAAAAAAAACAAAATGCATAAAATTCTCATTACCAAATGTAAAGAAAATTGAAAACAGTGTAATTGTAGATAATAATGTATTGGACTTTGTAAATAAGACCGTTTTTTAGGTATAACTTTAGATGCTACACTGCAATGGGGCCCACACATAGAAACCTTAGCGGGACGGCTTAGTTCAGCTGCACATGCTGTTAAGAAAATAAGACAGTTGACAGATGTAGGTACTGCGAGAGTAGTGTATTTTAGTTATTTTCACAGTATAAGTCTTACGGAATCTTACTCTGGGGACATGCCGCTGACATTGAAACGATTTTCATTTTGCAAAAAAGGGCAATTCGCGCAATCTACCAGATGCGATCCCGCGAGTCGTTGAGGAATATGTTTAAAGAAATTAATATTCTTACTGTTGCTAGTCAATTCATATACGAAAATATCATGTATGTACGTAAAAATTTGCACTTGTTTCATAAAAACAGTGACAGACACAATTTTAATCTAAGAAATATTAATAACATAGATGTTGCCTATTCGAGACTGAGTAAAGTTAAGAAGTCATTTATGGGGCAGTGTGTAAAATTCTATAACAAAATACCCGAAAATGTGACTAGTTTGCCAGAAAACAAATTCAAATTGCATGTAAAAAATTGTTTATGCTCTAGAGGGTATTACAAAATACTAGATTATGTAAATGACAATGATATACGAGGGTTGTTCCGAAAATTGTTAGCCACAGAGTAAATATAGACTCTTTTTTCTTGAAACTATTTTGAACTGACGGTAAATTTCATTACAATTCTCTTTGGTGAAAATCATTGGCCACCTATGTGTAGTTTTTTTTTTCTATATTTAAATGTTATCTGTCACTCTTCTTTTGTTTGCAACGATGGAGGTCTCGCGGGAAGCTTTTCGTGCTATGATTTTCTATGACTATAAACGAGGGTTAACCTTCAAGGAATCTCACGATAATTTACAAGCTGCTTTTGGGGAGTCCGCCCCTGCGTTAGCAACAGTTACATATTGGTTTCGTGAATTTAAACGTGGCCGAGAGAACCTAAACGATGACCCCCGACCAGGCCGACCGCCAACTGCAGTAACTAAAGAGAACGTCATCAGGGTAGAGTAGCTATTGCGGGAGAATAGACACATTACACATCGGGAGATTCAGGCTGAACTGAAGATTGGATCACAGGCTGTTTCCACCATTCTGAATGAACACCTTAAAGTTAGGAAGGTTGCGTCGCGATGGATACCTCATTCTTTCACCGAAGAGCAAAAATCCCGTCGAGTTGATTGGTGCCGATTTATGCTGGAAAAGTTTGAAGGAGGATCTTCGCAAAACGTATCCTACATCCTTACATCTGACGAATCTTGGGTTTATAGCTACGATCCTCTCACGAAACAGCAATCCATGCAATGGGTGTTTGAAGAGGACGAGTTGCCCACAAAAGTTGTTCGCGGTCGGAGCGTGAATAAAAAAATGATAGCGGTTTTTTTTCGACGCACTGGACCAGTAGCAGTAATTCCGCTAGAAGACCATAGAACAGTTACTAGTGAATGGTACTGCGAAGTTTGTCTACCTCAAGCTTTCGGGGAGTTGAATAGCGAGCGCCCAAGGAGCGGCGTCCGTGGCATTCTTTTTCACCAAGATAACGCGCCCGCTCACACAGCTGCTAGAACCATCGACTATTTGACAATTTCGGGAGTACAAATGTTACCCCATCCTCCGTACAGCCCAGATTTAGCTCCATGCGATTTCTTTCTATTTCCAACAGTTAAAAAAATGCTTCGTGGACGAAAATTTAACACCGCAGACGAAGCCGTCGAAGAATTTCGCCGAATATTTTTCGACCTACCGCAAGATACGTTTTTCAAATGTTTTGAAAGCTGGTTCACCCGAATGCATAAGTGCATAGGGGTTGGAGGAGAATATTTTGAAAAACTATAAATAAACTTTTTTCATATTCTAAATATTTTTCATTTCACTAACTATTTTTGGAACAGCCCTCGTATGGACATGTATAGATCCTCCAGCTCACAATTTTATTGTTGACATGAATTGTAATAGAATTTAAGATTTTATTTAAAAAATGTGTTGAAGCGAGTTTCTTTTGGGCTCGACGTTTCTTCTCGCTTCGCAAACACTTCCCGAAACGTTGAGTGTACAAGTCCCGCGTGGTAGGGACTTTGTACTAGGTAGAAAACAATATTGACGATTTAAAATCATGTGTAAAGCATCTACTTAAATAAAAAACATTTTGAGTTTGAGTTGAGTTTGAGTTTGAGTTTGATGCTTGTCAGAAACAGACAAATCTCCAACTTTAACTCGCGATATATGCCAACTGAATACTTATCATATTAAAAAGGCTATCGAGCGCAATAAGAGGTCAAAAGTATTCGCAAGAGATGTGTCTGTTGGTCAAAGCCAACTGACAAATGTGAAACAGAGGATGGCAGAATCATTTCGTTCAAACTCGAGCTATTGGATACCCGACCACGCGCTACCTGTCAGTAACCTGGCTGAGGACCCGAAAAGGGTGACAATACCCTGTTAGAGAACTTACGAATCGTTTCTCTGGCAGGTTTGACGACTTCCAGCCTCCCGAACAAGCCGGATAAAGAGAAGAATAAAGAGTATAATCGGCCAGTGTGCTTCGCTTTTGTGGACTATGAGAAAGCCTTTGATTCGATCTAGACATGAGCTGTGCTCAAGTCTTTTTAACGGTGCTAAATCGACTATCGATATATCGAAGTGCTTGTATGAAAACACCAACATGTCGGTCCGCCCCCAGGATCAGAATTCGAAACCGGCAACGCACTTGTGACTCCTCTGGTGTTGCGGGTGTCTATGGGCGGCGGTAATCGCTTACCATCTGGTGATCCGTCTGCTCGTTTGCCACCTCTGCCATAAAAAAAAACTACCTGGCTGCAGCGTGGGGAGAGACCGGGAGACGTCATATCTCCAAAACTGTTCAACGCTGCCCTGGAAGAAGTTTTCAAGCTTCTGGACTGCAGAGAAATCGGTATTAATATCAACGGTGAGTACATCACTCACCTTCCATTCGCTGACGATATCATTATCATGCTAAGACCTTAGAGGACCAAGGCGCAATGCTCGATGGACTCAGTAGAGCCTTCCAACAAGTGGATCTTAAAATGAACATGGACAAGACGAAAATTATGTCAAATGTCCATGTTACACCCACTCCTCTGAAGTTTGGAGAATCTACACTCGAAGTTGTTGACGAATATGTATACCTGAGATGAACAGTCCAGCTAGGAAGATCCAACTTCGAGAAAGAGATCAATCATTGAATCCATCTCGACTGGGTAGCGTTCGGGAAGCTCCGCAATATCTTCACGTATAAAAGACAGGGCACCGGAAGATGCAGTGAAGGCAGTCTTCCCACTCGGTGGACCGATAACCTGGTGAAGGTCGTGGGAAGCCGCTGGATGCGGACAACACAGAACCGGTCGGTGTGGAAATCCTTGGGGGAGACCTATGTCCAGCAGAGGACGTCGTTCGGCTAGTGATGATAATGATGATGAGTTTTATTTATCCGTTCGGAAGTTCTTCTGCAGGGGTATAATTGATAATGAGCGGAGTTATAACACTTGAAGTAAATGGCGGGGGCACCGTGATAATATCCGACCGGATCCTGAGCTACGTGGGTGTCACAGCCTCAAGTTTCGAGGTCGTTAACTGAGCCCTGTCAGCAGAACTGGATAAGGAGTGTAGGTGGCTTTGAGCCTTCTTTTGCTTTCTTTCTTCGAACGTTAGCTTCGATCTTCTGAGGTTTTTGGATCCGCGTTTCCCGTGTTTTTTGGTTCTTTCGATGCCCGTTTATGATAGTTTGTAGTTTTTCTAGTCTGGTTATTCAATACATGTTTGTCCCTTGCTATATGGTCCTAATATTGGAAGGGTCTCTTTGTGTTACCGAATGTATCTTGTTCGAGGGAGTTTTCTCACCATGTGAGGATTGGCCTGCCTACTTTACTCTTTTCTTTGTATGCTTTGGCTGCACGTAATATGTGTGGTGGGAAACATCTCAGTATGTGCCCCAGGGACGTGGTCCTTCTCACTTTTATTATTTTGTTTTCCCTTCAAGGACATCTTTGCTTTTTTCCTTTACTAATTTCTTAGGAAATAGCTTGGAGGTCTCTAAGGATGTGTAGTTTATAGAGGTGTAGGCGTCATCTATTGGCTTTGCTAAGGGAGATTAAATTGAGGCCATAGTTCGTAGTTGGTCTTATTACCATTTTGTATAGAAAGCTCGTGAGTTTCCATTCCAGTTGGTGGTTTTCCTTTATGAATGGGGATATTATTTTTGCGTTTCTGGTAGCTTTTTCGCGTCTCTTTTTTACTGAAGCTCGCCCATCATGTTTTGCTGTTATGTATGTACCTATGGGATGGGCACTCCACCCAGTGAAATGGAGGATTGAATGTTATTCTTTCAAAGACCGAATGCGATGAAATGACGATGAACATTACTGCAACGTTGTCGCTGTCTGTGCGCGGCACGTGGTATACGGAAGGATAAAATGCAACTTATTATTAAAATAACTCTCTGCTTACTGTAATTATTATTTATTATTATATTTTTATGTATTCTGTGGTCCTGCATACAAAACTAAGTAAAATACCGAAAAACCGGTATAATAAGTTTAAAAACCGGTTTTATAAAATGACAAAATATCCTCGGTATTACCGAATACCGGTATCCATACCCTAATGGTGATCTATGAGAGCGTTAAAATCCTTATAATTTTGAAATAAGTACCAATAGACAACCTCAGATGAAATAAAATACCCAGATAGAGTCTCACGATGCAACTTTTGAAGCATGTGTGCGGTATTAGTGTTGTCACAAAAAAAAATATTTTGCGTTAGTTCGGAGGAAATATAAGCCAAGTGAATCTACATAAAAGTTTAATACCAAACAATTAGCGTGACGTAGCATATTAAGCCGATTTAAATACCTAAATTATACAGCCACGCTATGCACTCATTTTAGCAAATCCCTTTTTTCCATCAATTACTAGCGAGTGATAGGGGTAGGGGTGGTAGGTAGAATTGCTGTGAATATTTGCTATTCGTCATTATTCGTTGTATAGCGAATAATTGTCTGTTATTCGATATTCGACAATTAATTAACAGCTCATTAATTTGTATACAAAAACGACAGATTTTTCTACCTAGGGTGCTTTGGGGCAATTCCGTTATAAACTTCAATAAGTTAATAGGAAATATTTAATTTTGTTTTGATTTGAATATTTTTGGAACTTTATTTCGAATCGTAGAGCCAAACAGGGAGTTCCAACTACTATGTTTTATAATAATGAAACAGCAAATGATCCAAAATTAATCTGCAATATGTTGTCCAAATTCTTCCAGTCTGTTTATGAGCCGTCAACACTTGATATCAACACATGGTCCTCACCTGCTGATAATTCTAATCATGATATTCATATTCACACTATTAACTTCTCGGTAACGGATGTCCATCGTGAACTCAGAATGCTTGATACTACTAAGGGGTGTGGCCCTGATGGTATTCCGCCATCGTTTCTAAAGCAAACAGCAGATGGAATATGTAATCCTCTTTGTATATTATACAACAAATGTATTTCTGAGGGAGTGTTTCCCAGTGTATGGAAACTTGCAAACATAACACCGGTGCACAAAAGTGGTTCTAAATGTAATGTGGAAAATTATCGTCCAATTTCTATCTTATCAACCTTGTCAAAACTCTTTGAGAGATTGGTTCACAACGCCATATATCCTTTGCTCCACAACATTGTTATTCCTGCTCAACATGGTTTTGTGAAGAACAGATCCACTATTACAAATCTTTTGATTTTTACTACACATCTCTTTGAAAACATGGACGGGCGTGTACAAGTGGACGCGATATACACCGACTTCAAGAAGGCTTTTGATAAGGTTGATCATGAACTTCTCTTAAATAAAATTGCCTTCAACGGCATTAAAGGCAACTTACTTCGATGGTTTTCATCCTACGTGACGTCAAGAACTCAACGTGTGGTGGTTAATAATTATGAATCCGAATCTTTCCTTGTTTCCTCTGGGGTACCCCAGGGATCCATTTTGGGACCACTGTTATTTATTCTCTTCATCAACGACATTAATACTTGTTTCAGTCATTGTAATTTTCTACTTTACGCGGATGATTTGAAGGTTTATTCAAGTATTCAGTCCATCTTGGACTGTTACAAGTTTCAAGAAGACTTAGACAGGCTATACACTTACTGCAAAAACAATAAACTACACTTAAGCTTGTCCAAGTGCTATAAAATAACTTTTACTAAGAAAATTAATAATTTTTCATATTATTATAATTTAGGTGGTTCCCCTCTACCCAGTTCCCAAATTGTTCGTGACCTCGGTGTTCTCCTCGATCAACAACTTCATTTTGACACTCATATAGACAAAATTATTAGTAATGCCTTTCAGATGTACGGTTTCGTAATGCGATCCTCTCAAGATTTTAAGCGACCCTCGACTTACCTTCATCTCTTTAATACTTTAGTTCGACCACATCTTGAATATGCTGCCCAAATATGGAACCCATTTTATGATAAATATATTGATCGTATTGAGAATGTTCAAAGAAAATTTATTCGCAGAATGCATTATAAGTGTGTCAGAAAAAAACTTTCTTATTCTAATTTACTCAAACATTATTCGGTATTATCACTTGACGCTAGAAGAAAATTGACCAATACAGTTACTTTATATAAGATCTGTAACAATAAATTTGATTGCCCAATGCTCACAAGATATATATCCTATGTAGTTCCTTCTGGTAAGCCTCGTACCGTCAAACATGACAAACTTTTCTTCACATCTCGCTGTAGGACTAATGCTGGCGTTCGATCTCCGCTCAGGCGTATTGTCAGTGTGTACAATGATCACTTTTCACATATTGATCCATTTGTATTATCTCCAGTTAGGTTTAGAAGGTTAGTTTTAGAACATCTCACAAGCAAAGTTTAATGTTTTCAAGTGTTATTACTTACCTACTTTTATCCTTTATAAAATATGCCATAGCATCATCATAATTCATCATGTGATTCACGTATTTGTGTACTAGTTATAAGTCACACTTTGTCTCTGTATATTTACACTTTTTGTTTTCAACTCGTGGATTTCGCTGTGGACCATGTATGTATACACATTTTATATTGTTACGATTTTTGTTATAAGTCTTGTACATGGTTGTTTGAATTCCCAAATAAATAAAATAAAAATAAAAAATCTGCAAAATTCCTCGGTATTGTCCTGGACACCCATCTAAACTGGAAACAACACGTTGAGGCGGTATGCCAAAAAATAAACAGATTCGCATATGCCTTGTACTGTCTCACGAAACACTGCGACCAAAAGACCGCTTTAGCTGCATCACGGTTACGTATGCTCAACTTTAAGATGTGGACTTATTATGTAGGGAAATTCAGTTGAGATAAATCGTGTTTTTATTATGCAAAAGAAATGTATTAGAGCTATATGTAGAGTTGGCCCTTTGGAATCCTGCAGACCTCTTTTCAAAAGATTAAATCTTCTAACGTTGCCGGCACTATACATTTTCGAAATTTGCTTGTTTGCCCACAAAAATCTTAATCTGTTTAAAAAGAAATATGAAACATGTAATTTCTCGACCAGATATCCAAATCACTTAGCAAGCATACCATGTAACACGACTTGTTTTCAGATGAATAGTTACAGTATGTGCATAAGGCTCTATAACATATTACCTGTTACACTAAGAGAATTGCCCACTACATTGTTCAAGAAAAAACTATATAAAATTCTTTCAGAAAATTGCTTTTATGACGTAGAGGAGTTTGTTAAATTTAAATTTCCTAAATAAACTAATAGATTGAATATATAAATTTATTTTCATTTTTAATTGTTATTGTTTCAATGTTCTTATTTTTAATTATTTTCCTGTTTTACTCTTTATGTGATATTTCTATTTTTCTTGAAACATTTAATAATTTTAATATACTGTGACATAACTAAATATTTTTCTTATATTCTGAATGACTTGACATACTTATAATATTTCTGACAATATGTTTTATTATATTTAGTGATTATTATTATTTCTCCTATTTTTTGTTTTAAATTATTTTACTTGTAATTAAATTAAGAGTGACATATTATTTAAATTGTAATTATATTGTTAATATTTTGCATGCCTTAATATGGTTGACTGTACTGATTCTGTATTATGTTTTATTAAGACCTGTAAAACGTACTTTCATGCAAATAAAAGAATTGAATTGAATTGAATTGAATACCTATCTTAATTTATAAAAACTCCTATTGAACGAGGGACGCTCGGTCTCCCAGCTAGTAGATTAGTGATATATCAATTAATTTATTAAATATAATTATTTGAAAAATTGGCATATATTTTCTTTTACTAGGGGAAATTTCGATATATATTGGGGTTATTTCAAACTCATCTTAAAATGTGTTCTATAAATCTAGGACTCAAAGGTCACATTTCTTTTTCTACCTAAATAACCTCGGTGGTAAAAATATGTCTGATTATCAGTGATCGGAATAGGTAGACTGTATTTACCTAAACTTCGTCAGAGAACAGAGACGTCTTTTGGAGACTTCCTTACAAAAAAAACCGGGACGATTGACCCGGGTTTCGTGAGATCTAAATGATTCTAAATTAAGAATTAATGTTTTTTGGATTAGATAGAATATTATCTATCTTAACTTAGTGACGACATTTTTATTTTTATAAATAATATTTTTTAATTTATGAAAATGCAATATAATACAATTCCACGCAGACGAAGTCGCAGGCGGAAAGCTAGTTTCGAATAACATTAATTCATAATGTACTTATGTGATGTTCCAAAACCCCTGGACAATTGTCGCGAAAAAAAATGTTGTCGTAAGGAAGTCTCCGCTCTGTTCCTTGAAGTTTAGGTAAATACAGTCTACCTATTCCGATCACTGCTGATTATACTAAGGATATAGCTCAACAAATGTTTTTACAAATTAGTTATTTCGGAATAACCCCATACAGTAAAAGTGGTTCTCAACCTTTTGGCTATAAATTTTAGGTGTTGTAGAGATAAAACTTTATTTTAATTATTAAGTAATGACATTTTAATGAATATTAAAAGGTATTAAAAGGTAAAAGCCACTTTTAATTACTATGAAAAGTAAAACGGCATTATTTCGAATACTAAACATGTCGGAATATCCCCAATGGGGTTATTTCAAATTATATTAAAAAAAATAGCACGTCAGAACTCAGTCAGACATGCTTAAAAATCGATAATTTATCATAAAAACAAACAGTCAATACATTTACTTATTTACGCGAAAAACTCCATTTCACAAAAACCGACACTACACTTGCCCGAACGTCACCAATCACTGAACGATAACTGAAGCCGCAGGAGTTATCAAGATGGGACCTAAGTAAATGTGTCCATTATAAAAATGTTTTTTTTTTTTGTTTAGTAGAATTTTCGGTTATTCGGAATAAACCCAAATTCAGAATTACCCCAATGCACCCTAATTAAAGTGGTTTAATTTTTTTTACATTTATTGTCTTTTCAAAAACGATAGAATAGGCAATTGTTAAATTCTCGTAAAATCTAAAATAATTAATTATTTAAATATTAAGAAAATCAATTACATTACGAGATAAACATGTTACGTACGAGAAAAAGCATACAATTATAATCAGTGATCGGAATAGGTAGACTGTATTTTGTATTGTGGTTCTCCTCTAGGAGTAAACAATACACTTTATAAGTACCTAACAATTATCTTCAAATAATGTCGATAAAATCGTATTCCATTGTCGACATGTCCGTGTTGTGAAATATTCAAAGAAGACTGCCAAAAGCAGTTGCCCGCGGCGGAAACCGCACCGCACCATGCGCCGCACAACGCGCGGCACAACGACGCCCCGCGTCTACATGAACGGAACTACACATTGCCATACGTTTGTCTTGGCGCGTGCAACGCCGCGCCGCGCCGCGGCTGACGCCGCGGGCCGCTTCACGCACCGCTTTTCCACGAACGGAAAAAAACGCGCAACGCGCGGCCCAACGCGCCGCGTCTCCATAAACGAGCCCTTAGTTTATAAACGCTCCGATTGAACGAGCGACGCTCGGTCGCCCAGCTAGTTACAATAAAGTATATTGAATTAAATTGAGAATGCCAGAGTATCGTTTGCAGATGAGTTTGGCTTGGGTCTACAATGTCGTGGTTATATACCCCTTACACCCCATACGGGGTGTATGTATCTATCAATAACCTGACCTAGAGATTTTGTCGGAACTCGTAAACGAAATGTCCAGCCGTTCTTTGATCTGGCCAATTCTACGACCTGGCCGCGACACATAGGTATAGGGCTTTCCACCATAGATGTGCGATATAAATAAGCTAGGTGCGAGGAAAAGCCAACCAGATCACTCCACTTCAAGATTTGTTGAAAAATAGAGTATAAATGGTGTGATCTGGTGGATTATACTTTCCTCGAAAACAGCTACATGCACACGGTACATGATGTAGTATACAAACAAGTAGTAATATTTCGTCTAAATAAATACGTAGGTATTCTACTTCATCTATTTTACCATTATAATATTCGTAACTGATAATTATTTGGCCTTAATATTAGCAATAGTTATCAACCTATATGTACATTGGAGTACTACGAGTACTACGTACCTATAGGTATTGGAGGTGCCTACAACATACACACACACACCCGGCAGTACACCGCACCCTACATCTAGTGAACCCCAAAACTCCACCGGTCGATCATGCGTAAAGGGCGAGAAGGGATGCTAAAAAGGGAAGAGCATGTCGGTGATTGAACTCTGTGCCTTACGGTTGTATGAAAATCTATGTGTAGCTAGTAATAGGAAGGAACCTTAAAATCAGAGTCGTGTAAATTTAACTTAACATTTGAAATTGCTTTATACTTACTTACTGACCTCTAGTGAGAGTTACGAGAATAAAAAGTTGTCACTAAAATACAGATAAACACTTAGAATTTCCTCATAGATCGAAGCGAAACAACTCGCACTGAAAATTCTTGGTGATCTTCACATAAACTGCATACAATTTGACGTAAAAACATAATAATTCCACTAATTCCTTACAATAAAATTGTAAAACCAACAATCCACACACTGATATTTCGATAAAGTAATATTTACACTAGTTTTAACGCACGGTGTTAGTGCGGGAAACAGTAGTAAGTAGACTGGCGGCAGAGAAGCGCCGCGCATGCCGCGAGGGACTCGCTCTGTGTACGTAAATATAAAAATGGACAAACTCCCCTTCTGGGGGCTAACCCGAATGAATCACAAACAACACAAGAAATGAACACATTTCTTCTCTGCACTTGCTTGTCTAACGCGTTCACTTGTTTTTTTAAACATTATCAGATTGTTTGAATGCTTTGAATTTTCGCATTTTCAGAATTCAAATTAAGGCGGTATTAGAACACGAAGTTTAATTTCCTTAAAGCCCTACAAAATATCGATCGACGCGACTCGCGTCCGTTGTCGCTCAGCCCATGAATACTTTTCAATGGGAATCTAGGAACTGCTGTTGAGCGATACGTATTTTGATGAGATTAGTCGTTTTTGTCTGCTATACGATTCCGCATTACACCCAGTCGGCGCGGCGATCCCTACCCTATTATACAGCAGGTAGTTACTTATTTTTTGGATGAGTGTCTGGAGTTTGTAAGTTTGCAACTGACGTTTGGAGAATGATTTCAGATTTGTTTGATGTCGAAGAGCTGAAAGTACTGAATTTATCGTGTTTTTATAATAAACTCATCGTGTCGTAGTATGTATTTCAATAAAAGTATTAAGAAACTTTTTAATTAAAACCTCATTGAATATTAACATGTCACAAATGCTTGAGTCTTTTATGTAGAAAGATGGTACCTACAACTCTTGCACTTTATTAAACTACTACCTTTTTATTTTATTCGTTAGGAAAATGTTCGGGTGTTGCATAATTTAGAAACTTTAGGAGTATGTAATGTTAATTATGTATTTTAGTGAAAATAGCTTGTTTTAATTTGATTCTCGGTAAATATGGGTAATTATTTTTTGGGGAATTATAAATCGAACCGCAAATATTTTATTTGGCCACGGAACCCAACCTCTAATTTCATAACTAAGCCACGGGAAAATGAGAAAGCTTCTAATAAACTTATTCGTCTTCTTCACAACGCCAACTAAATATTCCAAAGATAGCGTCAAGCAAAGAACAACAATTATTATTACTTGTCCACCTGATTCATACATCACCACCTAATTTACTAACTCAGGATTTTACAACTCAGCCACGTTTTACGTGATACAGCTACAACATGTGTTCCTCAAAAAATATAGAAGTATTATAATTTTGCAGGTTTTTTTTATATGGTATAATGGTATGCTTTTACACAAAGTATTTTTTAAATATAATCGTATGTTTCGTCTCCCTTTAGTAAGTAATATATTTTGTGGCCATAATTTACAAATTTTACGTACATTTGGTGATCAATCAATATATTTGGTTATAATTTTGGCTACATTTTTATGATCAATCAATATATTTGGTTATAATTTTAGGTGCATTTTGATGATCAATCAATATGTATTTATTATTATGTATTTATTTAAGTTTCACTACATTTTAATTTTTAATCGTACTAAGTTAAGTTAAATATTTTAGAAGCTGACTACTTGAATATGAGTTACTAATTTTGATGCTAAATAATAACTTGGTTGCTGAATTGTATTAACAGAAGCTTATATTGATCGAAGATTTATAGTGGCTGTTATAGTATTTTAGATGCTCTTTGATGGTGGCTGACTTAGTTATTTAGAGAATAATGTAGACTTTTAGAGGCGAATAATGCTATTAAATAGAAGCCTGTTTAATTAGCATCCTTATTTTTTTGTCTTGATTTCAGTCATGTTTGTGCTATCTACATACAAGTTTGTACGCACGTGTTCTGCAGTGGTCTATCGCTCTAACTAAGGCGGTCAAAAATAGGTAGAGCTTAAGATAAGGATTATTTATTATCTTATTGTATGTAATTATATTACTTATGCATATTTCATTTACAATAAATAAAAAAGAACCAGTTTATTAAAAAATGTTTTAAAGAAAAAACAGATCTTTTTGTATACATATACATATGTTATATATCTAAGAGTAAACATTATTTATTCATGAAAATATGACAAGATAACGGTTGAAATTATATTTTTTCTACTACTAATAATTTTGACTACTACTTAACATTCAAATATAATTATTAAAAACATGTGATTTACTCTGTGTCTGGGTGTATCTATATATTTTTGTATTTAAAAGTATATAGTATGTAATGTACAGAATGTTACAAAACAACCCCGAATGAATTAAGTGTGTTAAAGTGTGTCATGTAAGGAGTACATTTTGTAATATATATTTTTTAACAAAACGTTAAATCAAAAATTTGCGAAAACTAATTATTTTTAATCATAAATAAGATTATCGACTATGTAAAACCACATTACCATTGTATTCACCTGTCAGTTTATGATAGGAGTACAGATAGTCGCACTATTATGATAGGCTGCGCTCATATGCCGCTGCGTTATGGTTTTGTTTGTTTTTTTTAATTGGCGCGTTTGCGCGCGGGGTCATGGCCGCGACCAGATGATCGCTAGAGTTGGACAATTGTAATTATCATATCGATATTTTTGAAGAAATTCGATAGACGATTTTTCTAAACGTGAACTGATGCAGCAAAAAGGAAAAGTACCGAAATTTTAAAATGATTCACAGTCCACGCCGTTTCAACCATTAGGGGTAGTTTTGTAACACCGTGTATATCAGTCTCTGGTTCCCGTAACGCAGAGAATCCTAATTAGAGGCCAGGCCAACAAACCATTTTTCGTCGAGAAAATGTTTTGGTTACGACTTTTGGTCGTTTAAGAAAGTCGTATAAACGTTATAATAGCGTTTATATGACGCGAAAAGGGCCTACCTTGTACAACTTTTAGTTACATAAAAGTTATATAACAGTTCAAATTTTAACTTTGAACCTTTATGGTACAAAAAAATACTAGGGTATAGTGACAAGTTTTCTTCAAAATATGCGCGTCAAGTGCAGTTTCTAAAATAATAAAAGTTTTGCTAAAATTCGCTTTAGAAAAAATACATTACATTTAAGTGCAAAATGAGCTCATTTCAAACTGTACCAATAATTAGGAGTTTTAATGAAAATACTTTCAAAAGTTTGAAATATGGTGTTTTTTAGTATTTAATTTAAATCAAATGGTCAAATCAAATCAAATGGGGTACATGTTTTCGGGACGGGTACCCTGGTGTGGAAGCTTCAGCCGTCCATCATCATGAGCGGGTCCTTGGGGTGGGCAACTGGCCCACAGCGGTGGCTTCAGCCGGGCCGACAATAGTAGCAGTAGACTTTCTGGGACGGTGCGGCGGGCGGCAGCGGTGTCATTCGGCCTCGGCAGGACGGAGACGGGTAGGGTGGCGGAAAGTCTTCCTCTAGGCCGCTAGAGGTGCCCCGCGCCTGCTGGTAGGCAAGTTAGCGGGGGCCATGGACTCTCAGCGGCCGACCCATATGCGGCCGTTGGCCGGGCGGAGGCTGGGAGGGATGCAGCGGTGGTGGCGGTGCGGGTGACGGGACCGACTTTCTTGTTCCAGAACTCCTTTCAGAACACCAGGCATGAGGTATGGTTGTGCAAGGTGGCAAGCAATTTGACCATTTGAATTAAATTAAATACTAAAAAACGCTATATTTCAATTTTTTGAAAGTATTTTCATTAAAACTCCTAATTATTGGTAAAGTTTGAAATGAGCTCATTTTGCACTTAAAATGTAATAACTTATTTTCTAAAGCGAATTTTGGTAAAACTTAAATTATTTTAAAAACTGCACTTGATGCGCATATTTTTAAGAAAACTTGCCACTATACCCAAGTATTTTTTTTGTACCATAAAGGTTTAAAGTTAAGGCATTCAAATATGAAAAGCGTAAATTATTTTTTTAATTTTATTTTATGAGCAAAGGATAGGATTGATATTTAGGATTTTAAAAATAAATTTTATTGCTGCCGGTAGCATTATTCCTCTGTAATTAGGGTTTCTGATTTCTCGACCTTTTTTATTTCTCTAGTTTCGAGAATTCTCGAGGCCAATTTCTCGAGTTTTCTTGGGTCTCGAGTCTTTTTATATAAACCGTTGAAATTCGTTGAAATTAATTTAAAAAAGCTAAATTTTTTATCTGATAAATTTTTATTGTACCGTAATTATTATTTTGTTAGTATTTGGTACTTCTTATTTAGGGAAGGAAAGGAACAAAAATGAAAATCTTCTTACTTAATAAAATAGATAGATATACTCTAAACAAAACAACTAAAATCAAAACTTACCACTAAACTAATAAGTTAGGAACAGATAACTATGTGCACGCGAATTAACAATTTTTGGGGGCATAGATATACTTGAATGACTACGGCTTATTTTAGCGTGGGCGTAGCGTGAATATTAAAATGATATATTATTTAAAAATATTTTACCTCCATTAATCAATCCCCAAAAGCCATGAACACGCGTGCAATGCGATTGACTCCGCCCCCCCCGGAAGAGGAGATAGAGCCGCTTATCACGCGCAGTTCACTCAAGGCGGGGTGGCTGCTTCTCACGTGCTACAATAAGGATACCCGCGACTGGCTTGCTAGTCGCGTATCGGACCTAAAGCCGTGGGAAGGTGCCCAGCTAAGACTTGTGGACGAGGCCGATCTCCCCAAACCTTACACGGGCGTCGCCTGGATCCCGGACGAGATCTCCTATACCGCGGCTACACAGGAAGAATTGCAGCCTCGGTTGTTTATACTGGAGGGTGCTCAATGTCAAGAAGAAAGAAAGGGGGCAAACGGTCACTTTCTCCTTTGACCAGACCGCGTTGGACATCCTCCAGGAAAACAACTTTGAGGTACGCCTGACGTCGGGAACTATAGGGACTGGGCTCGTTCACATTCGGGTGAAGGGCACAAGACCAGCCACTGAGGTCCAGGACAACAGGACTCCTCCCGCCACTACGCAAGCACGGGATCCCATCGGAACCGCGGCTTCCACTAGTGTGCAGGCTGAGCCGAGTAGGCAGCCCGTACCCACCAACCCCGTTGCCAGACCATCCAGCCAAGTGATGATTCCGAGCGGTGCCCCCAGGGCTGGCTCAGCGAGTCATCACAACAGGGGATGGACTGGGAGCATGGCTGCACCTAGGGTCCAAGCTGGACAGGCCACCGGGCCGAGTACGCGAGGGGGTAAAAAGATAGCGCGGGGGGCCACCAGGGGGAGGCCCGGGAATAATGGTGCGAGACGGCCAGTGCAGCTCCCCTCCATAGCTAGCGAGCACTCGAGCAAGAAGGCGGCGCGCAACCCCCTGAACAACCAACCTCCTCCCCCGCACACTTAACAGTAACACACCGCAACAGACACAACACACACAACACTTACACTAAACAGTCCCTTTTGTCCAACCCATCCCATCCTTTTCCAATTCCCAATTTTCCTTCCATACTTACTCCTAAAATGTTTAAAGCCATACAAGTTAACCTACACCACGCGAAAGCGGCGAGCACCATCCTGTGCCAAACCTTTGCAGAAGAGAAACTTGACATGGCTCTCATACAAGAACCGTGGATCCACAAAGGGAACACGGTTTCGGGTCTCAACTCAGCAGGTAGGCTGCTGTTCAATTCCGACGGAGTAAGACCCAGAGCTTGTATAATTTTTAAGAAAAACATTTCTTAGCAATTCCTTGTATGTGCACAGATGACTTGGTAGCAGCGTATGTAGCATTGCCAGGCAGCGACGAGAAGATAGTTGTCTGCTCAGCTTACCTACATAATTACTGTCTACAGTAAGAAGGATGGTTTAAGTAAAAGTTCCTTGTTTTATTTTGATGCAAGTAGGTATAGTCGCAATATTAGAAGTTTTTAAGATGGTTGCGCACTACTCGCTCTGGGTGTAAATCGTATCCGAGAGTCAAGTGTGGCTTTGTCGGGGTGCGATTGTCTTCCAGTGGTGTAGCAGCGGACCGGGGTCTTAGAGAAGACGTTATGTATAGAATTATCGTGCAATATTTCAGATAGTAATTGTGTAATATATTAGATAGTGATCGGTACACTTAACAGGCTCTTATTATTAAAAGCTTACAACGTTGTTTGAAAGTAAAGGAAACATTGACGCATACAGTGCTTAGCAAGTTCAAGTGGAGAGGGATAATGGAAGTCCCAAGAATTCGAATAGCTTGTATTCCTTGAGATGTGCACCAGAGGTATATCGTAGCCATAGCTTAAGAGAAATCGGTGTCTTAGTACTTAGTACCTAGTCCGTGTCCGTTGCCTTGGTGTGGTGTTGGTGTGGTTTCGTGGAAACCGCTGAGTTGTGTTGTAAAAAAATGAGAAAGCCCTCCTGTATGGAGAAAGTCCTGTGTGGACAATGTGGAAACTGTGGATTTAAGAAATACAGAGCTATTGCGTTTTGGTTTTGTGATTTGAGATTGAGACTTATCGTACAATCAGTACAGATTAATGGTGTGTCAATGATTCTTTGGAAAGATATTGTTTTGTTGTGTTGATAAAATAAAATAAGTTGATGAGCTGTATTAAGTATGCCGTGATGATAATAATTCAAAGACAGTAAAGAAAGATAAATCATCTGAATTAGAAATAACGAATTCCTTTGATGGTACGATATAGGTCAGAAGTGGCCGAGGGATGGATTATTAAATAATTTTGTAACATTTTCTGAAAGATGAACACACGAGGACGTGTGTCTCGCAGGATGGCCGTGTCGGCATGTTTAGCAATCAGTTTAAGTACCTATATGAATACCTGAAAACGCAAGTGACACAGGCTGGCTGTTCGCTTTAGCAGAATCTCTGTGGACCTCGGAACGTGTGGACGCATCCAGGGCTAAGGGACTGCTCCTACGTTTTTCAGTTTATTCATGAGTAGTTGCGCCCGCGCATGTGCCTAGGAAGCTGTCCTTACGTTTTCGTTGAGATTAATTTAATTACTAAACTTAGTTTTCTTGCCCACATTATATTTCCGAATAATGATGTTGAATCCTCAAATAATAGTTATTTCGTTTTATCGGCCTTCCTGATCCGACACATATGAGTGTTTATACAAAAGGGTTTATTGCAGGGTTCGCATGATATATATCAAATGATACATATCGGATATATATCATGATATATATCAATTGATATTTATGCTTGATATATATCAATATTGATATTTATATTTTCCTAGCTTCCAAGAGCTGATTCTTAAGAATGAATGTGCCAAATCCAAAGAATAACGATATGATTATAACAATAATAAATAAATTAGTTTAATTTAATTAACTATCTTCAAATTAGCAAAAATAAAATATAAATTTTAGATTCAGTTATTTCGAAAAAGCATATCAGAGTATAAAATTTGAATGTTATTTTGACAAACATCTTCAAATTATCAAACATAAACTATATTTTAAATTCAGCTGTTTCGAAAAAAAAAACGTATTACAGTAAGAAATTGAAATTAGTGTGTAATTTTGATAAATATCAAAAATATCGAAAATATCGGATATATATCAAAAATATCTGATATTTTGATATTTATTATAAATATCGGATATTTACGAACCCTGATTTATTGTAGTCAGCTTATTAGCTGATAGACCGTTGCAATTGCATCCAGACTGTATGACTGATTCATCTCCGTTTCCTCATTTACCTACCACAGTACCGGCAAAATAAATAAAAACCCTTCTGTGTAGAACCGTCTGTGAATCATATGATGTCAACTGATTTCAGAGCTTTGCTTTGGTAGTCCCAGAGTTCAACTTGTAGTTCCAATGCGCTATATGAATCTACATAGTTTGTTGAAACTGTATGGCTCGCACAATCATGCGATGCGAGCGTTACCCCGCCTGCATCAATGTCTTTTGAGACATACTGATAACTATAAAATGTCCTAATCAGTGATCACTCAAGCCTCAATTGGACCATTTTATAGTAATAGAAAGAAAGAAAATACATTTATTCAGTGATTAAATTCAAAAAAGTAGACAAAATAAACGGCACAGCATAAGTCACTTCCTGGAGGGCATTCTTACAATGAGTACATCAAAGAGATACCTCATAACCATTGATAGGTATGTATGTATGGATGGTTGCACGATTATGCAAGTGGTGTCATCCGATGATCGCGTGAGTCAAAATGGGATGACGCCTTATCCTTTAAGAGGTCACTGGAAGGCATGGCCAGTCTTCTTCTTTTCGAGTAGATTTTATTAAATAGTTAACCGGCCCAGTAGGTAGCCAGCGCACAGCATTATCTGTGGACCTCCAAGGGTCTTCAATAGTGCAGGTGTCCGGGCACTCGGAGCAAGCAGTAATAATAATAATAATAATAAAATGCGTAGGGATGTGACGACCCCTTCGCCACTGATGTAGAGGCTGCAGTGACAGCGCAGCCTCTTCATCAGTGTAATTAGTCAGTACCCCCTGGACTCGGTGTTGACCGTGCCGAATTCCAATTTGACCCCGGGTACAAAAATAAAATGGTCCATAACGGTCAAGCGTAAAAAGATGATGGAAAGCAACAATAATGAAGGTCGCATAGGGTCGCTGCCCGGGGGCCGCCGGGGCGCGTCTGGTCGCGCTAATGCCAGGTGCGGCAGCATGCGAGTTGGCGCATCACGACCGGCCCGAACACCTGGCCGGTCACTTCCATCATCGCCACCAGTGGGCTTGGCGTCGGCAGGGTCTCCACAGGCCCAGCAAGCGGCGCCCGCCGCTGGTGGAGTACGCCGCATGAGATGGTCTAGGTCGCAAAATGAGAACCTCATGCGAGCGTACTACAGTGCGACGGGGGGAGAAACTCGTCGGACGGGGTATCGAGTGAGGATGCATCAAGAGTTTTTGCGCTTGGAGCCCGCATTGTCTGTCTCGGAGCAAAACCTCTCGGACCGAGTTCGGTATATTTTGCGCTCAAACATCTTTAGCGCGGCCGATCTCGAAGGACTACGACGCGAAGTCGTTCCGGTCTCAAGATCCTCATTAAATGGGTCGCGGCGTTTATCGGCGCATGTGCCGCAAGTGGTTGAACCACCTAATAACCCTTCACAATTACCAGGTGAGTATGTTGAGACTGAAACGATTTCCCAGGAATTAGAGCAAATCAGGAGCACACTTGAGGAGGCGATTCAGGAATTCCGCACTTTGCTTCTTGAGGAGAGGCCGTGGCTTCCGCGATTGCCCCTTAGCATCCGGAATTGGGATGTCATTGAGGCCGTTAATCGCATGCTGCCAGAATATTTGGCGTGTAGCAGCGACCTTGGTGATACAAATTCAATCCTTTTTGGCGCTGCAGTGGCGGTCTGCTGATTTGTTGGTGCTAAAATGCCAGAACTGGCTCGCACCTCCGCTCCGCGGGGAAAACCGGCTTGGCAAAAAAGGATTGAGCGTCGTATCACCAAGGCAAGGGTCCTCATTGGCAAACTGATTGCTTTCAGGTCGGGCAATACCAGGCCCCGAGTGATGCGCTTTGTTAGGCTCGCATTTGCTGGATCAGACTTTGATCCTGCAGGACGCCACGCAATGCGATTAGTTACAGTGCGCATCGATGACCTGAAGCAACGGATAGCTGCGTGGGCAAATCGAATTCGGCGATACTCGGAGCGAGTAGGCCGGTTTCGCCAGAATCGCCTCTTCATGAGTGATCAGAAGAAGTTCTATAGATCGTTGGACCAACCTGCTGTGTTGAACAATGGCGAAAGCCCAAATTATGAGGGAATGGTGGCCTTTTGGCGTAACCTGTGGTCTGGGCCCGTTCAACACAACGAGGAGCGGTGGATGGCTGAGCTGGAGGAGGCGTGTGATAGCATCGAACCTATGAACCCCGCCCAAGTAGCACAAGTAGCATTATAAGAGACCACATTTGGTGTACACGGAAACTAAGAGCTGTATAAGACAGTGTTATAATGGTGTTTACAGCGCTGTAAACACCGATATAACTCTTATTTGGGCACAAATTATTCAGCCTATGGTTCTAATTTGGTTCACATTTCTACTTAAAAGCATTATAGTAGCACTATATTGGAATTATTATGGTTCACAAGGCTGTTTATCAGCTGCTTAACGGAATACGATTGTCCTGTTATACAGACTAAGCGCTAGGATTGGGTGACTGCTAGTCTTAAATAACGCTTTAGGTTCTATAATATTCTTCGATCACTAGAAAACTTTATTTTATTTGCCAGAGCTGCTTTAAATAGCATTAGAGTGTGATTAATAGTGAAGTGAATGTTATAATTGAGAATTTTTGGTAACTTAGGTATAAATACACTTTTATTATGTTATTAGCATGTGAAAACACTTGGGATTGCAAGTTCACTGTGAATGTTTATATGGTTTTAAAGCAAAAAATTTACGCGCCTCGAAAATATCTCGTTTTTAATTAGAAATATTGTGAAAAAACTAATACGTTAAAATATTTTTGTCTGATTTACATAAAATTATGCAAAGTTTTATATTATATTATAATAAGTGTATGTTTAAGGTGTAATTAAAAGCAGAAATTATTAGTAAAACATAAATAACAGCATAATCTTGTTATATGATATACTATATATATAAATTACCATGGCTATACAAGAGTACATTCCAGTTCCTCTATTATGCTTATTGCAGTAAATAAGAGTTCAAGTGAACCATTTCACAGCCAAATGCTGTATTTCTGAGTTAGACGAGGATCTCCAAATACGTTTGGTGTTCACGTGTGCTAATTAAACACCTTTATGCAACTTTGCGAAAGAGGCTAATAACAGAGTCGAGGTGAACCAATGTGGAACTTTTTGCGTGAAATCACTCTAAATGTACACCACTCTAAGACTATTGGCTGTACGGTAGTTCACAGTGACTCTTTTAAAATGCTAGCATTATAGTGGTATAATTCTACGTCTTTATACAGCAATTATCATATTCTACTACCACTAAAATTCTCCTATGCAACCAATGCGATTAAGGCTGTAAGAAAGCATTTTTGACATCTGCTTTAACTCTGATCCCGTAACAGTAGTGTCCGTTGCTACTTTTATGATGCTATTATACAGATTAAAGCGTAATGCGCAGCTCTAAGTTCTCGGTTGAACCGTATTAAGTGTTTATTAATTCCTTAAGTTCCGAGTTATACCAAACGTGATCTTTTGTAATGCTACCTGTGCTACTTGGACGTGACCATTAGTGCCGATGATGTGTCGCAAGCGGTCCGTAAAGCTCCGAACTGGAAAACCCCAGGAAGCGACGGACTGCACCACTATTGGCTCAAGGGGTTCAATGCTAGTCACGAGACCTTAGCCAGCCAATTCCAGCAAGCACTCGAGCAGTGTCAGGTTCCAAACTTCTTGACAACTGGGATCACTCATTTAGCTCCTAAGTCGAGCAATACAGCTGACCCTAGTCAGTACCGCCCCATTACGTGTCTTTCTACAACATATAAGACACTAAAATCCATTCTGAAGGCCAAGATAGACGCCTTCATAGAGGCAAATAACATCATGGCGGTAATTCAGAATGGATGTAGGGCGGGAGTCGCGGTACGAAGGAGCTGCTCCTGATTGACACGGTCGTGGGCAAATTGGTGAACCGCAATCGACGCAATTTCTCCGCTGCCTGGATTGATTACAAGAAGGCTTTTGACTCGGTTCCCCATTCATGGTTAATGAGAGTTCTCGGGCTGTACAAGATTGATAGTACAGTTAGAGACTTCCTCGGTACATGTATGGGGCAATGGAGTACGATCCTTAGTCTCCATGGTCAGCGGTTGTCGAATGCGGAAGACCGGATTTGGATAAAGAGGGGTATATTCCAGGGCGACTGTCTGAGTCCACTTTGGTTTTGCCTGTCTCTGAATCCACTCAGCTTTTTGCTCGAGAAATCAGGGACGGGATTTCAGTTTCAGAGAGGGGGCTTACGCATGACCCACCTTTTGTACATGGATGATCTCAAGTTGTTCGCCCCAAATGCAACACGGTTGGAGGAGCTGTTGAGAATTGCTTGCAATTTCAGCAGCTCCATCAACATGGAGCTAGGGGTGGATAAGTGTGCGATCCTTCATGTAGAGAGAGGTAGGGTGGTGCATTCGAATGGAGTCAATAGTGACTCCATGAACATTCGTACCCTCTCTGAGACTGAGACATACCGGTATCTGGGTATGTTGCAGAGCCCAATGCTCTGCAACATACCCAGTGATGTGAACGAAACGGAGGTGAAACAGGCAGTATGTGACGTGTTTTGGGAGCGCCTGACAAAAGTTTTTAATAGCTATTTGTCGGGCGTTAACAAGATACGTGCAATCAATGCTTGGGTCATCCCCGTTCTTCTGTACACCTTCGGCATACTCAGATGGACACATACTGAATTGGATGCCCTGGATCGGAAGGTCCGCACTACTATGACACTCCACAGGATGCATCATCCGAGGTCGTCAGTGATGAGGCTGTATATTCCGCGGAAGAATGGCGGTCGTGGCCTTCTATGTGCAAAACAAATGCACAACCGTGAAATATGCAGCCTCCGAAGCTATTTCCTGGCGAAAGTCGACAGTGATTTGCATAGAGTTGTCATAGTATGTGATAAAGGACTAAAACCCCTTTATCCATGGCCCAAGAGAACTGGCAAGCGCCGGCTGTACTTAGCACTGTTGAGCGAGAAGCCATTTGGAAAGAAAAAGAGCTGCACGGAAGGTTCTTTAAGGCTTTCTACAAGTCCTTCGTAGATCAGAAGGCTTCCGTGCACTGGTTGCGCTTCGGAGACCTCTTTGCGGAGACCGAGGGTTTTGTCTGTGCAATACAGGATCAGGTTATAAAGACGAACTACCACAGGAGGTTCATAATGAAAGACGGTACCTTGGACGTATGTCGGTTGTGCCGTGAGCCAGGTGAAACCCTGCGCCATAAAACCTCCGGTTGTTCGATTCTTTGTAACACTGAGTATCTGCACAGACATAACCAAGCAGCTAGGATCCTGCATCAAGAGATCGCTCTAAAGTATGGCTTCATAGCTCGGCGGTTGCCATATTACAAGTATACGCCGGAGTCGGTTCTCGAAAACGACCGCGCCAAGCTCTACTGGGACCGAGACATCATCACGGATAGGTCTGTTGATCATAACAGACCTGATATCGTGTTGTTGGATCGGGCGCAGTCAAGGGTGTTTTTGGTGGATATCACTATTCCACACGACGAAAACCTCGTGCAAGCCGATGCCGACAAGAAGTTACGGTACCTTAACCTGGCGCACGAGGTTACGGATGTGTGGCAAGTGCAATCCACTGAAATCATTCCTGTAATCCTGTCCGTTAATGATTTGATCCCCGCTGACCTGGATCGTAACCTTAGGAGGTTGGGACTTCGAGGCAGACCGATAATAGCGGCTATGCAAAAGGCAGTCCTCCTCGACAATGCCCGGATTGTCCGACGCTTTCTCTCCTCGTCGCACTGACCTCCAGCCGACTGTGCTTCTGCTGGAGTAGCTCCTGCCACTTCGCCGAGCGCGAGGTGGTCAGAGTAGCCCGAATTCATATTTCAAAATAATAATAAAGGCAGTCCTCCTCGACAATGCCCGGATTGTCCCACGCTTTCTCTCCTCGTCGCACTCACCTCCAGCCGACTGTGCTTCTGCTGGAGTAGCTCCTGCCACTTCGCCGAGCGCGAAGTGGTCAGAGTAGCCCAAATTCATATTTCAAAATAATAATAATAATAATATCTGGGACAAATCACACACGGTCATCTGGCCCCAAACTAGGATTCCCTGTATCTTGGAAACCAGAGACTGATATACAGTAAATGACTATTGTTTGTGGGTTGCCTCCACAAGAGCATTCTCCTTCTTCACAAAAACCCCACCAACACAAGTTCTTTCTATATCGGCCAACCTGTGTCTGCAGGCGATTATGAGACTTCCTGGAGAGAGGGCATGGTCAGTACTGTGCTTACAATGAGTACATCAAAGAGATACCTCATAACCATTGATTTCCAGACTGTCCAACCACCGTCCGTTACACTTAAGAAACTTAAATCTACATAAGATGTTTTTCACGAAAGCAAACGCTTTAGTGAGAAAAAGACAAAACTTGACATACAAGAGTTTTCACTAATTTCTTTTGTGCAAAAACACCTTACTCTTTAGTGAGAAAAAGGCAAAACTTGACATACAAGGGTTTTCACTAATTTATTTTGTGCAAAAGCACCTTACTCGATATAATTTGCCTGTTATTTTCCTGTTACTAAGTCAAGTTGAGATAGTTCACACGTTTACGTTTTTTAACTTAAGATAGGTACTTCACACAATTTTATCTCTGGAACTAAGACACTTAGCGCTGTTTCTTAGATCAAAAGAAAGATAATTTTTACAACAAATCAATAATAAAATCAAGTGATTATATTATTATCTTTGAATAAAATGAAAATCGATCTACTTAACTGGAGTTACGCGTCTTCTCACAGGAGGCACAGAATTATGTTTTCTTTTGTTGTGTTATTGAAAAACTATGTAAATAAATCGAATTAATTTGTCAGAAATAAAAACAAATAGTAAGGAAATTTAGGAAGTGTTAGTGTAACATTGAGTTTAAAAATGTTCAATGTATTTTTAAATTTTCTATGGAAAAAATACGGCTGTTACTGGAAAATTTGTTGTTAAACAAAAGTTATTACTTTTGACCTCACCAATCCGTAGGCAATAAAAAGGTCAAAAAGAATGACCTTGTTTGGTTCATGTGTTCATTATTATTATTATTATATTATTATTTATATTATTAATTTTGACCTTTTTATTGTTATACATGACAGTCAATTGGTTTGGTCTGCATGGTAATCTAAAAAGCATGGTAATCTGCATGGTAATCATGCGGCAAAAGCAGGGGCGGATCGTGAATTTGTGGGGCCCTGGGCTAATACTACTTAGGGGCCTACCTAATAAGTAATTACACATTCAACTAATTGTCATTTTGTAAAAAAATCAGTTTTCTATAGTGATATAGAGAAAAAAAGACAATTAAATATTAAATTTTTATACAGACTGATAAAATTATTATAGATCGTATTTTTTCAATATTTTCCCTTCACTTCTCTGTTACTGATGTAGTAAAAAAAAGCCGCGAGCGAAGCGAGCGCGGCAATTTTTAATATGTATAAAATCTCAGTTTACCAGAATTTGCGCATGTGCACCCAGTATATCGTTCAATCAATAAAAGAACCTCTTCCCTGTTCATATAAAAAGTCGCGAGCGGAGCGAGCGCAAAAAAATAAGCTGGTAGGCTATTATTTATTATTCGTAAAAACATTCGCGAATTATCTATAGGTATTTATATAGAAGGTTTGGTGATATGACGTGCATGACAACGACGTGACTTTCGGACCGCGCCTGAGGCTGGGGGCCTTTGTATCCCCGGGGCCCTGGGCTGCAGCCCAAAAAGCCTATAGAAAGATCCGCCCCTGGGCAAAAGTCATAGTATAAAACAGTTTCTTGTTCATATCAGAGCTTTGATTTAGATAGGTATTTAAGCTTATAGTGAAATCCTTTTTATGATTATGGGTCTTACTAAAGGATAAAAAAAATGTGAAGTATAGGTATTATGCTATAGTGTTACTGATTTACCATTTGGAAATTTAATACGCTTTTGAAAATATTTAAAAACCAGTGAGTTCTAAGTATATTAAATTGTTTCTTTCTCACACTTTCACCCTAGGAATTGTCAATTCTGAGGGTGTATTTTTTGATGTCATCCCTATAAGCTAGCAGAAACAATATTTCACGTATTTTTTTAACTGTGCAAAAAGCTAAAATGACTCTTTCAAGTAGGACTCTCTTTTTGTACCAATGCAGTCAGGAAGATTGTTTCTTGGTTTTTGCTTGCATCATCCAGACATGAAAACTTCAAGAAAAACGAACTTTCCTAAACATCCATTATTAGCAGTTTATTCTTATTTAATAATAGGTTCTTAACTATAAAATGACAATATGAAATTTTAAGAAAATGTGAATAAAAGTACAAAATATATTTTATATAAATGTGTTATACATATTTAAGAGTGTTCATACTAATATTACATAAAATACTTATTTATGTATAGTATGGAAAATAAACTTTAAAATTAAAACACTTATTGTAGAAAAACAACCAACTCAATGTTGAAGAGCTAAATTTCCAAAGGACTTTTTCACATAAATGTGATAAGATATTTGTGTCGGTACTTTTCAAACTGACCCAAGTCCACTTTCAAATATGGCCGAAGTTATGCCAACTGACATAAAGTAATTTAGGGTGTCAGTTCTTGTAACTTCGGCCATATTTGTAAGTGGACTTGGGTCAGTTTGAAATGTACCAACACATTTAAGCAATAAGTTTCTTCAAAATTCATATTTCATGATATGTTTTTAGGTATCTGCAATAATTTGTTTTCACATTTTTTTTATTAATGCGACAAAATTCTTTTTAAATACTATTTCTCTTTTCAAAACTGCCTAGAACACTCTCCATTTGGACTTTATTAATATAAGCTGTGACTTTGTTTTCAGTTGGATTATCTTTGTTAATTTTCAACAATGGTCTCAGGAAACTCTTAATTTTATTGTTATTATTAATGCCAAAATCAGTTTCGGCTTTTTCAACTTGCTTTTCTAGTATATCCATATTGCTGTACAACTTTGAAACAATTCCACTGATAGTAGAGACTTTCCTTGAGAGTGTAGTGATTTCACAGCGGTATTTACTGATGTCTTCAGAAACAGCCAATCCACAGTCGCCATTCTTTAACTTTATCATTTGCAGTACACTTGTTAATTCCTCAAGCCTGGTAAGCATGTTGTCTATTACATCTTGAACTGTTTGAAAACCACTCGACATATCCAAATCAATGTACGCAGCATAGTCCTTCACCAACTCTTCCAGCATTTTTTATTGTAATTTTAGTATTGACTTTCGAAGTCTGGATATAGGTATTCAAAGAGGGAGATAAACCTTTCAAATGTCTCTGAGATAATTTTTGATAACTCCCTCAGAGAAGACGGAAATATGTTCAAAATTTTTATAGTAATTTCCATGTTGTGTCAACCATAGTGACTACTGCAACGACGGAATCAGTAAAAACTTTTACAAACAAGCACACATAAGTTGTGAAGATCACTAACAACAGGTTACATTACAGTCTCAAATTAAAGCACTATTTCATTGGCTCTACAATATGTAATGAAATATTTTAGGTTGATCCTCTGAGAATGATTATATTCTCTTTGTCTCTGAAGTCTGATGTACAATACCATATGATACAACAATGAGTTCCAAAGGTGTAGGAGTCGTTCCATAACTAAATTACGATTTACCTGACATGAGTTTGTCCCTTTCACACTTCAAAAAATATAATAGCAGTGAAATGTTTGGTATGTTTATACGCGCGCGGGCAAAGCCACATTCAACGAGCACAAGCACGGGCACGAGCGTGTGAACAGGCAGGCTGCTTGTGCATGTGCACGCGCCCGTGCTCGTGCCTGTGCTTGCCGGTGTGTTTACACGCTTGTGGTGCATACACACGCCCCACATTCAACGAGCACGAGCATGGGCACAAGCGTGTAAACAGGCTGCTTGTGCATGCGCATGTGCTCGTGCCTGTGCTCGCCGCTGATCGGGACGATTGTCGGTTTTTTGACACAGATCAAAGGATGATGTGCTTGAGCCTGTGTGCCTGTTTACACCAGTGTGACATTTGGGCAGATTTGGCTACTGTTTTTTAGCTCTGGCAGAATAAGCTGACGATTTAATAAAGTGGCAGAATTTGGCAGATTTCAAGGAAATCCTTATTATTTTTGAAATACAAATAGAACACTTGTAATTTTCTGTTTTATTATTTACTTTTTTTTTGACTTATTTGGTGGACTGAGTCCACTGGACTCACTGAGAGAATATCCTACCAAGTGAACTTGAATAAAACAAAAATAAGGAACAGGTTCCTAAAAAATACATGTATGCGCATTAATCACAATAAAAGAAGACTGTATTTCCTTGAAACCAATTAAAGAAATGATTAAAAAGATGTCGTTACAATTGATTATAGTATAATGAACAAAATAAAGAATTTAAAGCAAATATTGACATATAGTAATAGTACAGTACCTACATGTTACGTGAAAAAAATACCTGTTATATTAAGTAATAAAAATATTTTAGGTTAAATGAAGAAATTATTTTAACAGTACTTTATTTATTTTTTAAAGTTCCATATCTCAGAGTTTCATATTCTTAAATTACTAAGAATGCGAAACTAGATGATTGGCTTATTCGCAGTCAGTGATTTCAAACAAAATAGAATATTTTTTCTATTGAACATAAGTAATGTTTTTTAAATTTTCTTTTTACTTTAAGATGCATATACGTTTTTTATTTATTCATTACCATCCCCTTGGAGGCAATAATATGATGGCATATTTTTGGCATTTTCTGGAGTCGAGTTTGGCAAATTTTGGCAGATTTTTTGCCAGTGTCGGGCAGATTTCTAGTTTTGAGATGATCACCCTGGTTTACACGCTCAGTCGCCGTTAGTACAGTTTTGCCGGCAAAGAAAATGAAAAAAGTCCAAAACCACTCGTGAAAAGTTCCGTTTTGACTTGGAAAATTCCATTCACAGGCCACAGTAAAACTTTTCCGCCACAGCGTGCGTGTGTCGCCGTGGCCACAACGTTATTTGCAACTAGGAAGGTACTAGACCCCACTATTACCGGCTCAGAGATATTTCAAACTGATATCTGTCCGAAACGGTCCGTCGTGGAGGGGTGCCACATAAGGCCACCTTGAGGGGCCTCTCAACTGGCAGCGTGTAGAAGAACCAGTTAATGCCACTGGTCTCCTTGAGGCTGTCGAGGTACCGCTCACAATGTGGTACTTTTGGGGTGGTGGCGGCGGTGGCGGTGATATGTGTCGCGGCGGCAGCGGAAAGGCGGCCGAGAGACCCGGCACGGCGGTGGCAGCGCCGGCAGAAGCCGGCGCCTTTAGCCGGGCCGCATAAGTGGCCCGGAGAGGTGGCGTAGAGGTGGTGGTAGCGAAGCCAGGAGTCTGGGGTGCCATGCTGGGCCCCGGCTTCGCCAGGTGCTCGAGACTTTCGCGAAGCGTCGGGGTACAGGCGGAGGCGACTGGCTGGTTAGCGTTGGTAGAGCGGCCGGAGGAGCCGGCGTGGCTCGCGGTGGTCGGGGGCGAGAAGCAAATAGGGTCTCTTCTCCAGGGCGTAGCGGCGCAGTCACCGGCGTTCAACGAGCGGCGGGACCCCCTCGCATAGTTTCCTCGCTAGCTGAAAACTCAGAGTGGGGAGGAAGGCGGACCTCATGAAGCAGCTCCAAGCAAAAGAGCACTCACGCACTTACCCTCCCCCCCACTCCTCTCCCCCCGCAACCTGCGCCTCACCCCCTGGACTCAGCTACTCCCCCCGCACCGCGCTCCTCTCCCACCCGCCCCCGCGCCGCCCCCCGCACTCCGCGTCTCCCCCCACACCCTGCTCCTCACCTTCCCCCGCACCCCGCTCCTCTCCCCCGCAACCCGCACCTCACCCCCCCGCACACCACTTAACATTCCCGCCAAACCCCGCACCTTCCCCCCCACAGACCGGTCCTCACCCCCGCACCCCACTGTTCCGAGACTGCTGTGGAGTGCTCTCAAATACTCTCGAATGTTCTAGAAAATTCTTAAGGGTGAAATTTCAAGGCAAAAACGGAAACCTTCATGGATGGGGGACAGAGGGTTACCGCACCATATAACTCCCTTGATCGTAGAATATAATCGAAACTTTTGTAATATAAACTTTCGGATTTCGACTTTGATCCTCATAATTCTTCAGTAGTTGCCGAAATCGCCTTTATGTTTTGTTTGCATTTCAAGTCTTTAGCAAGTTAGTGGTAATATTAACAAAACAGAAATATTTACCCTGGGTGGGGATCGAACCCACGACTCTCGGATCAATAGTCAGGAGCGCAAACCGCTGAGTCAGTGTTAAGTGTTATTATATTAGTAAGAATAATTATGAAAATATCGAAATATCGACATTGCGACAGACAGACATCGACAGAGTCACGTCACTACGTCGCCGCAAACCCAGTGACCTTGTCGCTTGCGTCGTGAACAGTCATCGCTGTCGCCGTCGCTGTCGCTGTCGCCGTCACCGTCGCTTGCGTCCAGGCCACGCCCTAAGATCTAAAAAAGGGCGAGCGAAGTGAGCCCGACGAAAAATTTCAAAGTAGCGTCCGTCATCTGGTTTTTAGCCACGCCACCGGTCAAGTGAATGTGGAAGTTTGTCTTCCTTCAGCGCGAGCTTTATTTATCACTAAAAGTTCCGAAAAGTTCCGCTGAAGCGTCAAAAGTTCCGAAATCGGAACAAAAAGTACGCACTGGCAACGCTGATGCCCGCGAGCGTGTAAACAGCTTGCTTGGCCCGCAGAAGAGCGCGGGCTGCATGCCGGGCTACGTGCCGGGCTGCTCGCCACGCGTGTAAGCGCACTACGTGCAAAGCCACAAGTTCCGATGGTCATTAAGTTCCGCAAAAGTTCCGCTGAAGCGTCAAAAGTTCCGAAATCTGAACAAAAAGTACGCACCGGCAACGCTGATGGTAATGTACATCATATATTTTTTTTAGTTTTATCATTCTCTTATTTTAGAAGTTACACACATTTTACCACTTTGGAAGTGTCTCTCGCGCAAACTATTCAGTTTAGAAAAAAATGATATTAGAACCCTCAATATCATTTTTGAAGACCTATCCGTAGATACCCCACACGTCCCATACGTGTGAAATTGATGAAAAAAAAATTTTGAGTTTCAGTTCTAAGTATGGGGAACCCCCAAAATTTATTGTTTTTTTTTTCTATTTTTGTGTGAAAATCTTAATGCTGTTCACAGAATACATCTACTTACCAAGTTTCAACAGTATAGTTCAGTATAGTTTCAGAAAAAAGTGGCTGTGACATACGGACGGACAGACAGACAGACAGACAGACATGACGAATACATAAGGGTTCTGTTTTTCGATTTGGCTACGGAACCCTAAAAAGGGCGAGCGAAGCGACCCCGAAGAAAAATTTCAAAGTAGCGTCCGTCATCTCGTTTTTAGCCACGCCAAACACCGGTCAAGTGAATGTGGAAGTTTGGCTTCCTTCAGCGCTTGCTTTATTTATCACTAAAAGTTCCGAAAAGTTCCGCTGAAGCGTCAAAAGTTCCGAAATCGGAACAAAAAGTACGCACTGGCAACGCTGATGCCCGCGAGCGTGTAAACAGCTTGCTTGGCCCGCAGAAGAGCGCGGGCTGCATGCCGGGCTACGTGCCGGGCTGCCCGCCACGCGTGTAAGCGCACCACGTGTAAAGCCACATTCAATGAGCACAAGCAAGGAGCGTTGCCAGCGACAAATTTTTGACTGCCGTGTTTAGTAGGAGAAATTGCCGTGTTCTTAAGGATAATAGATTTTCGGCTGCGCCGTACGTAGCAAAGAAATCAAAAATGCAACATGTTTGTCTTTAATTTTTATTATTAGTTTAATAAATTTAAAAAAACTAGCGCCACTTGCAACTGCAAGCTACAGTCAGGTGAACACCCAAAAAAGCCCAAGACCAGGCGCAAAAGTAAGATATCTCAGAGTTTTGTGTATTTATTAGTATAGAGCGTTTCATCGAATAGTTCCTATGCCGTTATGTTGCCAGCAATGTTTTCCACACACACTACATAGAACTCAGACACACACTACATAGAACGCAGACACACACTAACAAAATCTGTACAAGCGTTTTTTGCGTGTGATGTCGTTGATAGACAGGGGAGCCAACATAACGGCATAGGAACCATTCGTTGAAACTCATAATAAAAGAAATGTATATGTTATTTATGTTTTTTTATTATTTATATTTATATGTGTCTTTGCCGCAAGAAGTGGCTAACGTAAAAAATCAGGCATAATTTTAAAGATGTAATATTTTGAACTTTAATAACTTTTGCACGTTAATAACATAAAATGTTATAAACTATTGTAAAACATACAAAATATCGTAATATACTTCGTTAATCTTTTTTGGGAAAATATATTTTTTTTTAATTAAAAATACATGGCCCCCCTGGCTAGGTGGAGCGATGATTCGCGCAAGATTGCTGGCAACAGCAGGATGCGCGTGGCCGAAGATAGGTATAAGTGGCGTGCCTTGCGGAGGCCTATGTCCAACAGTGGACTAGATGATGATGAAAAAAACGTAATCGATCATCTGGCGAACCAAGTTTGTATGAAAAGTCCAAAAAAATTTTTGCGATTTCAACAAAGTTGTAGAACAAAAGTTGTTCAGTTTGATGGGTAAAAGCCAACCTTGAAGTATTGTCACACACTTCTGTTACACCCTGTATATTTATTTTTGTTTTTTTTTTTACGTTTTTTTTTCATCAATTTGACACGTATGGGACGTGTGGGGTATCTACGGATAGGTCTTCAAAAATGATATTGAGGGTTCTAATATCATTTTTTTCTAAACTGAATAGTTTGCGCGAGAGACACTTCCAAAGTGGTAAAATGTGTGTAACTTCTAAAATATGAGAATGATAAAACTAAAAAAAATATATGATATACATTACCAAAAAGTCGGTAGAAGCGTTTTCGCGTGTTGATGTCGTTGATAGGCAGGGGAGCCAACATAACGGCATAGGAACTATTTGTTGAAACGCTCTATTATTCTCTGGTGTTGCGGGTGTCTATGGGCGGCGGTAATCGCTTACCATGGTGATCCGTCTTCTGTTCGTTTGCCATCTCAGCCATAAAAAAAAGTTCATTATATCTTCATCAAAAGTGCTATCATTTTGCTGAAGAATCGGAAATTCACAAAGACGAAAGAAATGGCTTTGGCCTTAATTGATTTTTTCTATGAAGACGAAGAAATACGGAAAAAAATGCTTTTGGCCTTTAAATACAACATTAGATGTTCAACAGATTAGGCTGTATGGCTCTGATTCTTTGCCTTCCCCATCTCGGTGTAAAATAAAACCAAAAAAATATCTATTGTCTATCTATTGCTTTGTGAATTTTTATCCCTATTTGCGAGAATGTTTCTTGTCGTAAAATAGAGTGATTTATGATTAGAAGCTGAAGATGCTTCCATCAACTGGGTATTTCAAAAGTATCAATTGTCCATTTTATGACAGTGGGTTGTGCGAGAGGCCGTACTGTCATTTCCGACATGTAAAGAAGGAAACCCAAAACACATCAAGTGATTGCATAGAAAGTGGGGCAATCCTGCAGAAATTAGTATCGGCGGCAGTTCAGAAAGTGCTTCAACAAAAAGAACAGACCTCTGCCAGTGCCAGTCAGATTGCGTCTGGCGGAAACAATTTAGAAGTGAGTGTTGTAAATCAAACTCAGCCAGTCGGTAAAGCTACCTACAACCCCACACCTATATCTGAATTAAATAAAATAAATAACTCAGATTTAGAAAACCTCGAAGATGTTGCTGAGCAGAAAAGAAAACACATCCCCGTCCCATACACACCCAGAAAACCAGCCAATTTGCCTCTTAAGAGGATCGCTGAGAGTAATAAGCCCACTAAACCCTTTATTTACAATCCTCCACCTGCTAAGTACACCCCAGGATGTGTTGAATCAGCTCAGTTAGACCCATATACACCAAAAGGATCTAGTGAATCAAAGGAAAAATATGAACCAGGTAATGAAATAGAGCTTCAAGAATATACACCGAAAAATGAGTCACAAACATCTGCTACAAAATGTAACTATGTGCCTTCTGACAAAAATGGAAATAAAAAGAAAAATATCTTGGAATACAAACCTGCAAAGCTTAGTTCTAAAAAAGAAACACCTGCTTTTACATATCAGCCTACTCTACGGTCACTTGTACCTTGCTTTTCAAGTGATGAAGATGAGCCAAGTCCTAAAAAGAGCAAAATTTCAAATGATCTGAATGGACTAGATGATTTGGGGCCTGAGTTTGATATACTGGACCAGATATTAGATGAAGAAAAACTGGTACATGCTAATAATAAAATAACAAAAAACAGTGATATTACAAAGAGTAATAAAAAATGCATTAATGCTGTAATAAAAGAGGAGGATGCTTCTAATATAAGTGAAAATAAAAAATCTCAAGAGAAAACAGGAACTGATAAAAGAGAAAAAGGTTCTTGTAGTAAAAATGAGTCTAACAGAAAATCAAGTTCCTCCACTCATAAAAGTCACAAAAGTTCTAAAAGCAAATATAAAGATGACAAAAGTAAAGATAAAGATGACAAAAGTAAAGAAAAAGATGAGAAACACAAAGAAAGAAAAAAACATGACTCTAAAAGTTCAGAAAAAAGCACAAAACATTCTAAAAATAGTTTGTCTAAAAATTCTGTGAAAGATCTAAAACACTGTAGTCATTCTTCAAATGATTCTAGAAAAAGTAAAGACAGAGAGTTTAAAAAAAGCCATAAAAAATCAAAGGAGGGTAAATCTGAACATAAAAAAGTAAAAGAGAAATCTGTAGAGAGGAATGGAATGGATGATTATTTTAATGATGACATTGCAGATTCAAGGGATGAAGATCTTCATGTGTCTGAATCAGATGAGGAAACAATAGCTTTAGAATGTAAAAGAATATTTGAAGAATATGTTCCAACTGAAAAGGTAGAAAAAATTGAAGCAGATACTGCCAGCAGCATCAATGCCATTAATGAAACTCGAGAAAATGAATATATTCCTGTTAAAAAGAGAATCTCCAGGACAGTAGGAAAAGATATTAAGGTTGTTCCTAAACCACTAGCAAAACCTAATCACAAAGCAAATTCAGCTCTTATTATGGCTGAAAGACTTGCTAAAATAAAAGAATATCATACATCTAAAAATATACATGATACATCTCAAATCAGCAGCACAATTTCAAAATCAGATGACTTTAAAAAAATTGGTACACCAAGTGTAGGGAACTCCAAAGTGCGAATAGCTCACGTACCTTATGCATCCACTTTATTAAGTGTTAAGAAATCCATTTCAACAAATAAAGAAACATCTAAAAAAAGTGAACCATCTACAAGTAGTACTGTGATTCAAACCGTGAAGAAGGGAGCGCAGCGTGTTGCCCATATTCCAAATGAAAAATTTATAGATAGACCAGGTGTGTTGGAACCACTGGCGTCCAAAATCCCAGCTAATATACGGTCAACGTATTTAAACATGATGATTGATGAATGTCTGAAAATTTATATAAATCATAATGATGCATATGCCAGAGCTCAACATGAAGAACTAGCTACTAGTAAGAAATGTTCCACAGTTTCAATATACAAAAATTCTGCTGTAATGACTATAAGTAGATTGCGAAAAGAACTTCAGGAATGTAACGGAATTAAAAAATCTGGTGAAAATTGCTCTGCTTTACAAAAACTACCCCAGGCAACAGTGAGTAACTCAGATAATGTAGGTTCATGGAGTATAGAAAATAAATATAAAAGGGTGGGTGACAATTCAAAAGAATTTAGTGGTGCGAAATTTTATAGTAATATTAAGAAATGGGTCCTGTCTGAACAGGAACTTCAGGATAATGGTTTTCCGAGGCCACATCCTGCTGGAGAAAAAGGTAGAGCAATAATCTACGCTCAAAATAAGAAGAAACCACAGGTTGGTAATATCAGAAATTGTTGTAGATGCAAAAAAGATTATATAGTAGATAAGAAAGGCTTTGCTGCTGTAAAAGAGGAGTGTATTTATCACCCTAACAACAAATACAGAGTTCGGGGTGAGGTCAAATATCAGTGTTGCAGTCAAGATGGATTTTCTGATGGCTGCTGTGTTGCACCTTCTCATGTTTATGAATATGTTGATTATGACAACCTAAGAGGTTTTATTAGAACATTACCTCCAGAAACAGAAATGGATGATTATGGAGTTTTTTCACTGGACTGTGAAATGTGTTACACTACACATGGCTTAGACCTGACTCGGATAACAGTGATAAATTCTGAATGTAAAGTGGTTTATGAAACATTGATAAAGCCTTTACATCCAATTATAGATTATAATACCAGGTATTCTGGTATAACAGAAGAGCAAATGAAGAATGTAAATACAACATTATTAGATGTTCAAGCAACTCTTCTTTCCATATTCAACAGTAATACAATTTTAATTGGGCACAGTTTAGAGTCTGACTTCAAAGTTTTAAAATTAATACATGATACCGTCATTGACACAAGTGTTCTATTTCCACACAAAATGGGACCTCCTTATAAAAGAGCTCTTAAAAATTTGTGCTCAGAGCATTTAAAAAAAATAATTCAAAATTCTGTGGAAGGGCATGACAGTGCAGAAGATGCAACTGTTTGTATGGAACTTATAATTTATAAATTGAAAGAATATTTGAAAACTAGATGATTAGTATATTTTTTTGTGTACTCTTTATTGCAAATCATTCAATATACTATTGCATACTTCATGTTAATTTAGTTGGAGAATACTTAATAGAGTAGCTGTGAGCTATATAATTTTTACAATTAAGTGTACCAATGAAATTACATTCTGTTTTTCAAATTATACTTACTGAAGATGTAGTAATTTGCATAGTATTATGTAAATTATCAACACACTTTGTCCATATACCTGTATGTTATGAAAGTTATGTAAAAATGGCCTAATATTCCTAAAGAAAAAATGTATGAGTGATGGGTCCAGAATTTCACGATACTTTTTCAACATTATGATAGTTTCATATCATAATTTTATAAATAAAAATATGCTAATAAGTTTCAAATAAATACTCTCATCTCGACCCATCACTATATGCATGTCTAATTTATCTTAATAATTTATGTTCATTTATTTCATGGTAATTAATAATAATTAAGTGCTACTTCTATTATTAAGTATGTGTTATTTTTGATTAGATATTATAAACATACATTGTTTCTACTTTTAACTGCTTCTATTTCATTGACTCCCACTTACTACATAATAAATTGTACAGGCATCTTATGCATACTTTTTCAAGGGGTATCATTTAAACGGTTAGCAAAATATTCGTGATTTTGTGAGCAGAAAAATTTATTCAGTCAGCCAAAATAACTAGATGTTCGGCAACTTATGGCCAGCAAACATTTCATTTTTGATCAGCAGTTAATTTCATACTAAACTTTTTTGGTCAGCCAATTAAACACAGGGTGTTAAATAAAGTGCGTTTGAAATTTTAAGAGGTTACTCAGAATCAAGTATAGAATACAGGAAAAATATAAAAAAAATCCGATGTACAACTTTTTCCAGTTTCTCATACAAATTCTTGATTCACTATTCAGATTTACTATGGGAAACTGAAAAAAAAAGTTGTAGATCGTTTTTTTTATATTTTTCATGTATTTTACACTTGATTCTTGAGTAGGTCGGGAACAGACGTCAATCGTCACACATGCGGTCACCGCGAAGCCCTGTGGCCTGAGCCACACCTTTGGTTTGCGTTTTTTGTATTTGTTTATTGAAGACTTCTCATGCCCGAGCGCTTGCGCATCCTTAGAATAGGAACTCTGTAGCAATAGCATTATTTGTGGGCCTGTTCATTTTTTAAATTAAATTATGGTGTAAATTATAATCTAAATATATAAAAGGCAAACCTGACTGACTCATCTATCATATAGATACAGATAGTTGTAATGACGTAAGCATCCGCTAAGAAAAGGTTTTTGAAAATTAGCCCCCTAAGGGGGTGAAAAAGGGGTTAAAATTTTGTATGGAAGTCTGTCATTTTTAGAGCTAGAAGCCTGAAACTTTGTTTTTCGGTTAACGATTAGAAATAAACAATTACGTGTCCTGTGGTTTTTGAAAATTCAACCCCTAAGGGGGTGAAAGTTTGTATGGGGAAACAAGATTAGTTAAACTATTTTATTCGGAACTTCACAGGGAGTACTCCTATTAATAAATGAGTAAACAAGTGTTTCAGGCTCTTTTAGAATTCAACCCCTAAAAGGTGGAAAAGGGGTGACAAATTCTGAAAATCAACATGGGTATCGTTTTTAGGGTTTATCAGCTCGCTGATTACGAAAACAACAACTATTTCACAAAAATTGCACAAAGTTACACCTGAACAAAAAAATTATAATTTAAAAATTAAAAAACAATGAAAATAAACAACCAATCCAAATATACATATATATATATTTTTTCAAATTAATAAAATGGCAAAATCAAAACAAATACTTAGGTACCTACCTACCTATTTTGTATTGAAATAACCATGGCTCATAAGGGTGGCGTGGCACCAACTGTGGAGTGCATCACATCTGAACCTAATACTATATACCAGGAGGCTATAAACAGTAGGATACCGAAAAATACTCGAACCTTTGATTATACTCGAACGTTTTTGGATCGTTACCGAAACACAGTACCTATGGACCGTCTCCCCAAGTTTTTTTCAAGAATGCAGTCTCCAACAAGTGTCTCCCACAAGTGCCTCCCACATCTGGTCGCCATTGAATGGCGCCATAAATCTAGTGTACCCGGGACATTCTGAATGTGTTTAGTTAATTGTGCAATGGTTTTTTTTCGTATCTAGGATTGATTTGTGTGTAGATGTGCGAATTAGTGATCGAAATAATTTTAAAGAGTGTTTGATTTTGAGTGCATATTACAAATGTGATGTTATAGGACTCCGATATTCTGTGGAAAGAATACAGTAATATTAGGACTTATACTGAGTATGTATAGCTTATACCGTTAAAAGATAAACCCGGTTCCACCTGTTAGACTTAGTATTTGCTAACGTAAAAATTGTGGGACTAATAAAGTACCAAAAAGTGTTTCTAACGAAACCCTTACAACGAAGCGCTACTCGTACAGATCACATCTACGTGGCCACTGGTGTTTCGGGTAGATTTCAGTTGCATAACGACAGTGGGTCGACAGATGAAGCACCTCCGACTTTATTGGCTTGCCAGACCGCATATACCTCAGAGACCCGTCGCATGCATGCCTGTAACGTAGGGTGCATCATCCTTGATCACCTTCTTTATCCGCTGATATCAATGCCCTTGCAGAAGAAGAACTTGTGGTCAGTGTGCTACTGGAACGGAACGGTATTTTACACTTGATTCTGAGTAACCCCTTAAAATCTCAAACGCACTTTTTTAACATTCTGTATATTGGCTGCATTGAGTGAGCCACATTTAATCAAGGTAAGCACTCAGACGGTTGGCAGAAACATTTTATTCATATTTTTACTTGTCAAGCACAACATGGACACACCTGTTAATTTAATTTTCAGTAAGAGTTGTACCCAGCGAAGAGATTATTAGGTCTGTCTCTGTTTGAGTGCGTGTAATAAGGTGATACAGAAAGCGGTCGTAGTTTAGTGAGGCTTGCGTGGTCGCGTCGATCACGTAAGTTAACAGACTATAACACGGTTCTAACCTGGATGGGTCTGACTGTTAGTGGCATCCGTTTCCGTGTTTCGCAAGGCACATACCGCTCGTTTCACGCGACAGCCTTTCGCTCAGCCCCCTTTAGAGAAAACTGACGATTTTCAATACAAACACAACTAATTTATACAGGGTGTTAATAAAGTGCGTTGAAAATTTTAAGGTGTTACTCAGAATCAAGTATAGAATACAGAAAAAATATTGAAAAAATCCGATCTACAGTTTTTTTTCAGTCTCACATACTTAAGAACTAAATCTAAACAGTAACTCAAGAATTTGTATGGAAAATTGAAAAAATAATTGTAGATCGGATTTTTTAACAGCCTGTGTAGCTAACCATTTATTAAATACTAGCTGTTGCCCGCGGCTCCGCCCGCGTGGATATTGTATTTGTGACGGTTCTTGAGGATGGCATGGAAATGTTATATGCTAATGTCATATGTTACTGGTCGTCCACTCCCAAATAAAAGGTGTCATGTATGGATTTTTATGCTTTTCAACCATAAAACCGAGCAACCTGCGTGATCGACGCGACCATGCAAGCCGCACTGAGCCATGATTGTCTGTTATTTAACCTTCAAGTTTGATGGGATAAAAAGTATCCTATAATGTGTTATCCCAGTGCTTTATCTATCTACTTGCCAAATTTAATACAAATTTGTTTCGGCGTGAAAGTAGCAAAAACGAGATAAAGTAAAAAAATCACTTTTTAGCGATATCTACGGGAACCCTCAAGTTTTCTGGGATAAAAAGTATCCTACGTAGTCGGTCCCATAATGAATTGGCCTGATATAGTTCTACGCGACATATCGATACATGTTATGTTGCATTGAATAGTACGGTTCTCAGACACTTTATAAACGAACATGCATGGATTTGACGAGCGTAGTTCAGTTTAGCAGTTTGTTTGAACAACAAGTGTCGTATTTTTTCAAAATGTCGAAAACCGAGTATCGAAGTGTCATAAAGTTTCTATTTAAAGAAGGCTTATCCCCCGCCCAAATTAAAGAACGATTAGATGGTGTGTATAAGGAGTGTTCTCCCTCTTATAGCACAGTAAAAAATTGGGTGAAAGAGTTTCGCCTCGGGCGAGAAACCGTCGAAGATATCGGCCATGACGGTCGACCGGTAGAAGTGCTCACTCCCGATACTATTGCTCAAATCGAAGAAGAGGATTTGAGTGACCGCCGTTTGAAGATTAGAGAAATTGCAGCTAGACTTGGGCTCTCTAAAAGTACCGTCCATCGTGCAATTGATGAACATCTTCATATGAAAAAAGTCAGTGCAAGATGGGTCCCGAAACTTCTGTCAGCTGTGCAGAGACGGGAGCGAGTTCGCTGTGCTGCCGAGTTTTTAGATCTTTGTGGAGAAAACCCAAAGAACGTGATCGAGAGACTAGTGACTGGTGATGAAACTATGGTGTTATATTATGATCCAGAAAGCAAGCGCGAGTCAATGGAATGGCGTTATAAGGGTGAAAAGCCGCCTAGAAAGGCAAAGGTGCAACAATCTACCAAAAAAATCATGTGCACAATCTTTTGGGATTTTCAAGGTATTTTGATGGTTGATTTTAAAGAGCGCAATACAGTCGTAAACGGCGAATATTGGGGAAGAAAATTTTCAAGCGATGAAGAGTTGCAGGTGGCCGTCTTCAGTCATTTTGAAGACAAAGATTGCGATTATTTTTATGAAGGATTAGAAATGTTATTTCACCGATGTCAGAAGTGTGTCAGTATTGATGGAGACTATATTGAAAAATAAAAATGATTGCATTTAATTTTCTTTTTTATTTCATAGTTAGGCCAATTCATTATGGGACCGACTACGTATATCTATCTACTTACTAATTTTCATCGAAATCCGTTCAGTAGTTTCGGTGCGAAAGTGGCACAAACGTGGTAAAGTAAATATTTCACTTTTTAGCTATTCCTCCGGGAACCTTCAAGTTTTCCGGGATAAAAAAGTATTCTGTGTTAACCGAGTCCTTTATCTATCTATCTACCAAATTTCATCCCAATCCGTTCAGTAGTTTCGGCGTGAAAGTGGCACAACCGTGATAAAGTAAATATTTCAATTTTAGCCATTCCTCCTTCAAGTTTTCCGGAATAAAAAGTATTCTATATGTTAACAGAATACTTTAACTATCTACCTACCAAATTTCGTCCCAATCCGTTCAGTAGTTTCAGCGTGAAAGCGGAACAAATAAACAAACAAACAAACATCCATACTTTCGCATTTATAATATTAGTGTGATGTGATGTGATAGTGTGAGTGTGATGTGAAGTGTGATGCGTACCTATCAGATAAACCGCCTATAGACATGTCTCTCTGCTGACCAAATAGGTATAAAATCTTGCTAACCAACTAATTATTTTGCAAGCACGAGTGTTTATTGAGCAGTGTATGTACGTCATCCTAGCAAAAAATTGTGGAATTATGGGATTCCACAACTTTTTGCTAAAGGCTGTTCAAAGGCGGGATCGGCAGTGGCGGTGTCGTGGGTGAGACAGTCAGGTTGGCAGGCGAAAAATAAGGCGCACAAATTATTTAATATCACTGCGGTTTTATCCATAATAAAGTTCAGGATCCGAAACGACGGAATGACCCGTATATTAGATAATAACAGTGTCATGTGTTACTTAACAGTGTTTTGTGGGCAAAATTTGTGCACCTAATTATACCTACTTAGGTTAAGCTTGTGAAATGTGTGTGACTATTGTTGTTTATTGAATTGTATTTATACAAGATATTAGACACCATTGAAGATTCTCACACAAAAACGAAGTAATTTTTTTTCACTTTTTTTGTTCTATTGTCTCCGACTTTTGTAAAAATTGCGCTGCGCGCTATCAGCTTTCAAGATTCTTCACGTCTGGCTTGGATGATAATAAAGAATGAACGCTGTAGAAAGGATAAAAACAACAGCAAACAAAGGAAGTGGTGCGACAAACGACAAACCGTAGTCACGCTCGTTGCAAGATGAGCAACTTTAAACTTTCGAGTTGCGTGAAAAACACTACGATTTGCTTTCTTAAGTAATTAAAAACAAAACATCATCAACCAACCCCGAGACTATCAAATCTGGCAACCACAAACTCAAGAAATTCCACTGTCAAAGAAAATGCATCAATGGCGCCAGCGTGTCTGTTGACAAGGACGACAATGAAGACGACGACGTAGAGCCCCTTCAGCAAGACTCACCCACCAATGAGGATGAGGATGGCATGGAGAACTTGAAGGATCCTGACGGCCAACATCGTGAGGAAACCTGCACATCTGACCACCTAGGCAGCGCCTCGTAACTTCAATGAGTAGAAGTCTAATTGTACTTGGGTTAATACGCTCCATAAATGATATACTATGTATGCCGAGGGGGAAGACCAATTGTGCCTAATAGTTCATCCAACCGGAACTCTCCGATCATTAGATGTGTATGATGGTCGCGTTGCACACGTCTCCGTAGGTGTAAATCTAAATCCTTACAGCACAGTTAAATGTGCCACTATGGAGTAAGAAGAAGATAATAAGCACACACACGATAATCTATACCCCCTGAAAAGGAAACTGAGACCAGAAAAACCGCGCAACCGTACCTTGCCTATATACAGAATGTTAAAAAGTGCGTTTGATATTTTAAGGGGTTACTCAGAATCAAGTATAGAATATAGGAAAAATATTGAAAAAATCCGATCTAAATTTTTTTCAGTTTTCCATACAAATTCTATTCAGATTTAATATAGGAATGTAAAAACCAAAGAAGTGGAGCGGGGTGCAAGTCTCTGAAATTGAAGAGCGGATTCTGTACTTGATTCTGAGTAACCCCTTAAAATTTCAAACGCACTTTTTAACATGCTGTATAAATCAACTTTAAATATAAAACTTTATGCACTTTATTTTAATACGCTTTTATTCACCTCTAATTTATGTAAAAAAATCTTGGAATTTCCCACTTCCCGGTTTCCGATTGAGCTGATATTTTGCATACACGTTTAGTTTGGATGACATGAATGCATGGTTAGATACGTTTTATATTTTTTGACTTCCACTTTCCATTTGTGTAAGAACGAGTATTTATGGGTCAGACAAAAGGCAATAAATGAGATATGTGTGTAACGTATGTCACAAAGAGAAACCATTTTGTTTCCGAAAGGATTAATAATTTAGTAAACTTAGGCATATAAAGTTTTGGGTGACTCGGTGGCTGTGGTTAGTACTCCTGACTACGGATCCGGGTCGTGGGTTCGATTCCCACCAACGGCAAACATTTCTGTGATGAGCAATTTGTTTGCTCTTTGTCTGGGTGTATTATACAGGATGTAACAGAAAGGTGTGATAATACTTCGAGGTGGGCTTTTACCCATCAAACTGAACAACTTTTGTTCTACAACTTTGTTCAAATCGCAAATTTTTTTTTGGACTTTTCATACAAATCAATCAGCTGGCGAACAATACAATACAATACATTTATTCAGAAAACAACACATTACAAAGTTGAGTACACACAAAGAAACATGACAAAGGAAAAAAAAAGATAAACAAGAAATAAAATAAAATAGGAGAATAACAAGAAAAAGAAAACTCACTTAAATATCCTAATTACAACTGTGCTGCTTTCCGAACCGGTCCTGACTCAGCATAATGCTGAAGGTAGATAACTACCTACAGCGCTGTTATTCTGCCGAACCAAGTTTGTATGAAAAGTCCTAAAATTTCTTTGCGATTTCAACAAAGTTGTAGAACAAAACTTGTTCAGTTTGATGGGTAAAAGCTAACCTTGAAGTATTATCACACCTTTCTGTTACATCCTGTATATACAGGGTGACTTTAAATTAGTTCTTGATACGAAAGACTATGCATGTGCCCGTGATAACAAACAACTTTCACTAAGGAACCCATAGTCAAATCTCAAAAAAAGTTTTGGACCCTCCATACAAATCAGTCAACGGACCGGCCAAATTAGTATGAAGAGTCCAAATTTTTTTTTGTGATTTGACTATGGGTTCCTTAGGGAAGGTTGTTTGTTATCATGAGCACATGCATATCCTTTGGTATCAAGAACTAATTTAAAGTCACCCTATATTTAAACTTATCTATGTACTAGCTTTCGGCCGCAACTTCGTCCATGTTAAGGTGGCCCCATCTAGTGACGAAGTGGAAGTTTTGAGTTTTAAAGCATTCCTCCGGGAACCCTTAAGTTTTCCGGGATAAAAAGTATCCTATGTCCATTGAGTAGTTTCTGCGTGAAAGTGGAACAAAGAAACAAACATCCATACTTTTGCATTAATAATATGAGATGTATATCAGTTTCTGGTTGCCTTAATACAGTGACCGCGGAAGTGGTGTGCAGAGGGGGCCAAATGCCCCCCTAAAATTAACCAGGGGGGGCTGCGCCCCCTCCAAAAAAGCGCTTCTTCTTCGAGACTAGATGCTTGCATGTGTGAATGATGGAAGAAGGAAAGAAAGAAAGATAGACTTTCTTCTTCGACTGAAGTTCTCTCGTTCCCCGTCAAGTCGGCGTGTCGACCGCTCCGCCACCGCTTTGCGTGTAGCATTGTTTCAAAAAAAGGTTGACCCCCCTCCCCCCCCCGTGAGGAATACTATTTTTTGCGCCACTTTGATTAAAAAAAAAGTTTGCCCCCCGTGATGGAGTACTATGTTCGCACCACTTTGTTGTTTGCCCCCCCCCCCCCCGTGCTGGACTACTTCCGCGGTTTCGGCGCTAAGTATAGCCAAATCGCAATATTCAATTCAAATTCTTGAAATAATGGTTAAAGCTATCACCATGGAAACTTCAAACAATGAAAAACAAATTGTCTTGAACAGAATTATAAAAATCACAAAAACTTTGATGAAAAAATATATCCTGTAGACCCTGTATTTTGCATTAATTGCAAATTCTCTCGGAAACACAATATTTGTTTATGTTGAAACCAACACACAAAAATCGGCCATTTTAATACCTTCAATTTATCTTGAACGGATTTTTTTAACTTATTTGAAAGCCAAGAAAAGTAATAAAAACATCGAAATCGAATTTTGCGTTCGGCCTTGACGTCACCGCCGCGCGCGATGGTACCCACACTGATCTGAACTTACAATGAGTAGGGCGTTACGGTCTATACATAATATATTATATTATATATTATATTGTCATGCATCAACCTGCTCAGATTGAGTGTACTTCGCGCCTTAATACAGGGAATCCTAGTTTGGGGCCAGATAACCGTGTGTGATTTGTCCCGGACATTTATTTATTTAATATTATTTATTGCCTTTCACATTAGAGTGGTCCAAAATTATTATTTTTTGAAATCTGATCTGGCCACTGTTGGGAACCAGGCATCTATGGGAAATGGTCACTGTGACTGATTATATTTTGGGAAGTGGTAGTAGTAGCAAGTGGCCGTTCCTTAGAAGTAGACGTCGAACCCCTAAAGGCCAATGATACCTCTACCTAAAACATTACTGGTGCAAAATTTTAACTTTCTAGGTATAGTGTAAGGGGGATGCTCAAGCATTGTAAATTTTTGATTTAATTAAGAAAAATGCTAATATTGACATTTTTTTATGGGTAAACTTAACAGCTTAAAGCACTTCTAATCTTACAAAATAAAGATAAAAGTACTATTATTGTGACATTTGTACGTTATAGTGTAAAAAAATGTGCATTACTGATAAAAAAAGGCTTCTACTTAGCCTCAAAATAGTTCTTTTTGGTCGGTGTTTGTGAACTATGAGTATAATCTCCGACGTGTTAGTAAAAAAAGAAAGGCCCACCTGATGGAAAGTGGCTCACACCACTTTTAGGCATCTTTAGCCTCAGAAATATTATCAATGCCTTGCCGATCTTAGGTAAGATGGAATGCCTCTTCTGCCGGTACATGCACGATCTCGTCCCAAAATCCACCGCAGCTCTATAGCTGCTTGGGGGCAGATATAGAACGAACAGTATACCCACCCAGTCAGACTTTGTTAACTACTTAGGTAATACTAGGTCCCTAAGCCTGTATCACAAAATAATTGCGAAAAATTGCTTAAAATCTATACTTACAGCTTGCTGGCAGAGATTAAAACATTGCTTATGCTATCTTAAGCCTTTTTAATGTTAAATGACGAGTTCAGGTTATGCGATATATGTATAGGAGCCTGGAAAGGAGTATATAGTGGGACAAAATAGTGGGTCCACGAGAAAACAGCGGTTCTGGCGGGGGTGAGGATTAGCACGAAATGTTACTGCTAGCTTGTCGCTATCAGTAGTAGAATTTGTGCAAAATTATATTCAAACTATATTCTAGACCATCAAGCTCTACTAAATATTAATGAGTGAATAAGATACACTTATTTCTAAGGATTAAAGTCTTTTTTATTCAGAAATCAGAATGGAGAAGAAAGTTTCTCAGTTTGACAGTTTCTGTGCGCCAACTTATACTGAATCATAGATTCAAGGTCCTGTGGCAGGGAGCGCACCAGGTAACAATCTAGAACTATGGAAAATGCTGTAATTATAAGAAGACATTGATTCAGAAATAGGGCAACTGCTAGAAGTAAACTATCGGAACTACACACTCGCTTCTCGCCGCTCGCCAACTTGTATCTAGTGCAAATCTCTACTCGCTTCTCGTTTATCGTAGGGGTGGGACAAGTGCCTATACAAACTGCACGGCGTGAACTATCTCGTCGTATGGAAAATGTTGCGTATGGAGCTTATCGTAAATAACCCATATCGTCGCTACTGGTGGGGCATGGGCACGGGTCTCCTCCCATATACGCTTATAAGGCCTCTGGAGCACATGCATTAAGGAAATGCTTATATTCGTATAAAGAAGCCCTTTCTATTTTATAACTATCACAAGGACAGGAACTCTCATTATATTCCCCTAAAAAAACACATGCTTAAAATCCAAAATAATATTTTACTAGAAGATACAATTACACAATATAAGTAGGTAGTTATACGACAAATTATCATTGGAACACGTAAGACGCTTTTCAACCAAGAAACTACATATCACTTAGATATTCATTGGGACCAATTAATACTATGATTGAATCGAGAGAAGGAATACTTGATATTATTAAGTATATTAATTTCGTGACGTAAGAACGAGACAAAAAAGTGAGAATCTATAAAAGCACTCATATCTTTACAATAATCATATTTATAAGACCTATTAGCCACAAGTTCTATTAACGTAAAGACTGACATAAAAGGAGAAACAAAAAATGTTAAGATGTAGATGATTTTATACAGGTTAGTAAATAATCATGGGCATACAGTAATACACATTTAATAAGGCTTGCCGATGTACCTGCGCAGTAGACAATATTTTAATTACGCGGGAAACTGATGGACCAATCAAGTAGCTTCATTTCCGAAAATCTCTGCCGCTATTGGTTGATTGATTTCGCGCCTGATTCAATGAAATTGTCAGCTGTCAGAAAGCTGTCACCGTTTTCCGATAATTCAATCTCTCAGCACCAGAACCAAGTGTCTTACTAAAGAGCATTATAAGCTCGATAATAACAATGTGTTTAATTTCACACCAAAATGAAAATACAGTTCAAACATATGGGCGTACCGGCACGAAAAATTACGCTAGTAAAAGTTTTGGCCGACAAAATGAGATTAGAAAAGGGCAAGCAAGAAAATAATAACTTGTAGTTGTTTTTTATGAATTGCGATAGTTTGGCTTTATTTCTAATATTGGTGAATGACTAATATATGCTTGCCAATCCTTATTAATGGTTAAACAAAGCTTGTTTACATATATAAAAATATGCCCTGTATAGGACTGCATGCAACTTTATTGGCATATAATTATAACTAATGTTTGTGGTGTGTGTTAACCTTCTTACTTTAGTTTTTTAATACCTTCCCCTAATAATGATGAATGTATTATTTATGCAATATAAATAAACAAGATGTGTCAGTGCAATACAATGATTCTATGATGCCTGTTTTATTATTATTCATTCATAAATATAAACTATTAAAAATAGCCATTAATTGATATCAATCCAATAATATTATATTCATATACACAATATATGCTTTATTTTATTACAATTCAATGTCACACAATTAAATTGTAATAATTTTGATTTCTAGTAGTACATTATGATAAAATAAAGAAATTATATGTACAGTAATTATATTCTTTAATTATACAGGTGTATGTGCCCAAATTTGCTTTCTGCATACTGCATTTAGTTAAAAAATATAAAAATTAAAATTGTCCCAATGAATTTACACAGAGATATTAGGTGACTGACACCTGCGCATGCTGTACATATATACCATTGACATATTGAGATCATTTGTCCCCTGCTAGTCAATGAATGACTGTTCTACACACGCTTTTACCCGTTTTTCATACTCTCGTCGATTCTCCTTATAAAGTTGTGCAGCCATTGAGTTTGCTGGAGAGTTGGGGTTGGGATCACTCAGTAATGACTGAAAAAAGGTTTCAAAAAATGAATGGAAACTCTATTGCACAGAATGAAACAGGAATAACACTATGCATGCACAGATCTATCTTAAAATATAAATTATTTTAAATAAAATTGCAAATATATACCTGTATCGAGGTTAAGATAGCAGAAACATCATATGTAGGACTCCATCGGTTCTGAAGGATGTCTAAGCAAATTCCACCATCAGCATACACATTGGGGTGGAACATTTTAGAGACAAACCGAACAGTTGGCGGTTTGTTAGGGTATTCCTCTGTGAATTCTATGGTCAGCTTGAATGTGCCATCTTCAAAAGGTGTATCATGAGGTCCAAATATCACAGCATTCCAGATCATGATATTGTTGTCAGTGGGGGCTCCCGAAACTCCAGTTGGTGGGTCTTCTTGCAAACTGCAATGAAATAATAATAAATGCAACAAACAGTACTTACTATTCCTCAATGTTATTTTATAAATTCATTAAAAATATAACAATTTAAATTGTATTTATGCATTATTTTTAGTGGTAACAAATGAAGGTTGAGAAAAAAACAGCAGATATGCTGCAAAGTGCTGCCATATGCTGTAAATTGTCTTTTTATTTGGTGTTATTCCTTCTCAATATGTATGTATATTTCATATAAATTTGCTACCTTTAAAGTATGACCAACTATAAAGACTATTCATTCAAAATAGGGTCAGTGGCGTGGCGCAGCTGGCAGTGACTCTGTCCTCCTAACCAGAGGTTGTGGGTTCAAATCCTAGCCAGTGCACCAATGACTTTTTCGAAACTAACTTTCATACCAACTGCTTTAATGTTGAAGGAAAACATTGTGTATGATGGTCGCATAGCACACATCCTTAGGTGTAAGTTTAAATGCCCTACATGTGACCACGGGTGATTCTAAGTGGACAACACCGTCTATACCTTGTGGATAGAACGGCTCAATGTGCCACAAAATAAGAAGAAGATGCAAAATGGGAACACCGGTTTAAGAAATAAGATGTACTAATGCTTACAGTGCAATTAAAAAAGAACAATGAGTAAAGAAACAATTACACAAATCAACTATGGTAATGATTTTCATAACCTAATAACAAGATAACTAATATGTATAGAATATTAAGCTAGTGGCCCATCTTGTGCACCCAGCAGGTGAAGGTTTGCTTTGTAACTGTCTCTATAGTAATAAGTAATCTATACCTTGTGGAGTACAGTTCAATTGTGCTACATGAAAAGAAAGAGAGAGAGAGAGTAAAAAAAATAAAGCATTATGATTATGTATTCTGCAATTAAGAGTCCTGCTATATTTCATTCCATACAAACAATACAGTCATATATGAATAAGGTGTGAACAAAAGCAAGAATATTCTATAGCCTAGTAACATCAAGGTCATTTTACAAGTAACTTTTGTCATTCAATTGGAGCATCATACTTAACTTACTGCAAACATCAATGTAAAAAGTGTAAAACTACTACCAAAGACAAAGCTGTTTGAAAAACACTAATTCATTTCCTATATTTGGATAGCCTACATAACATATATCGAATCTGGCGACGTTTTGTGCTAGCTAGGTACTGTTTTTAATGATAAGTGTGACGCACTTATGACCATTTAAGTACAGCTGAAACGAATCTTCTGCATTACAATGTCAAATTTATCTGATAAGATTCGCAAAGCTTGTAAAATATTGACACAAAAGTGTAATGCAACGCGTAGAAAAGAATAGAAATCGATGAAAATGACAGTGATGTAATTTGATGAATCAGCACTGCAGAGTTGGAAAGCTCGCGTCCATTGGATGATGACAACGATAAACAGTCTTCAGGATTGCAAATCACAAATAATTTCACATTATCTAAATACGAACCGTTTGAAATCCCTCATCAAGCGTCTTCTTGCAGGAGTTGACATTTTGATTACACGCACTCACAATAATATCTTCTTAAATTATAGTATACTATTGGTACTTGATTATGATTATTTTATTTAGGATACTATGATAGCAGATATTACTGAGCTCACAAAATTAAACCTTTGATACCAGTGAATATACTGATGATACTGAGCAGAAAAAAATTGTCGTCACGGCCTATGAAGGATGGTTGCCAGGGGTGCCGTTAATGTGCAACAGAAAATGTGCAGACGAAAACGTGCGACAGAAAATGTGCACCAAGTAATTCAAGTTTTTGTCGTGAATTACGCGAGTGAACATTATTTTACACATATTTTGTGATGCACAATATCCGAGCGCTCGTATAATTTGCAACAAATAATACGCAGCCAGTAATTCGCGACATATTTTTGTTTTGACATGATTTATACCTGTACACAAAACCTGTTGCGCATTATTGGGTGCACATAATCTGTCGCAAATTATACGAGCGCTCGCATAATGTGCAGCATGATAAATCACGACAAGGTCATGTCATTTCTTTTTTTTCCGATAGAGGTGAGCTATTTCAAAAGTAAAATCGATTCTATGGACTTTTCTTTGCTCAAAAATCGATTTAGCTTTTCGCTTCAGTTGTTGAAATATTAATGAAATATGAAACACACATATACACATAGTATTACATACACTATATTACATTATTATTAGTTTTCGGCATAAATCATAGAAGCTAAGTACCAAATTTGTTTTTACTTCATATTTACTTTGTAATTCCATTATTTTTTAGGCTATAAAACATGATCTGTGGGAGGGCTCTGTATCCAGAAATACAGGTTTTTCAAAAACTTACTGCAGTTGCAGACGATTCGTAAACTTTTTTTGTGGTATATTAATTAGAGTCTGACAAATGAAAACATAACCTGGAATTTTATTTAAAGTTTTTACATGGCAACATAAATAAGCTGTCAGAGGCTGTCACTGTTAAATGTTAGTATGACTGTCAATTATTAATAGTTGTTGGCTAAATATTCATGTTTATTATTTATTATATTGTTGAGCGTAAGAAATGTTATAATGATATTATTTGTAATAGCCATTCGTAAGTGATAGATTTCATGGTAATTTCAGATTTTTAAGTGCAGAAATAAACTGCAAATTATCAAAATCAGTTTATGAATTAGACTGTTTATATTTATAAACAAGATGTACAAAGTCAATAAAATTGTAAAAAGCTAATTGTAAATTGTAATTTCAACCTGTATAAATATATTTTAATAAAGATTTATCATACAAGTATTAAATATATTTTTTCCTGCTATAGGTTGGTGATACCACATGAAGATTTTTTGAATTTGCCGCCTTTCTCAGGTTACGCTTATATTTGTCAGACTCTAGCCATTACAATATGTAAGCCAGTCTGCAAAACACTTTTCTGTCAAATACACTATAAAACTTATTATTATTTTTTGTTTGTAGGAGTCGTATACATTAGAATTCATTATTTTAGATAGATAGGGGGTGAGTGATATTTTGTTGTTATTATTATTGGAAAGCATTCCAAAATCCTTTCATGAATGTATTGTAATTTTTACCCTGACAACATAATATTGTGTAGGTGTGACAAAGTCTGGTCAGGTAAACCTTCACTTGACCATGGAATAAGTCATCTCGTAGAACCGATGACGTTTGGTCATAAAAGTTATGTAAAATGGCAAACACGCATCACCGGAAGACGAAGCGTAGGCAGGCCTCCCTCTAGCTAGGTGGACCGATAAGTTGGTTACTTAGTAAAGGTCGCGGGAAGCTGTGGGATACGGCAGCGCAAGCGTCGTCGTGGAAATCCTCAGCATGGAAAGCCTTTGTCCAGAAGTGAAGTCTTTCTGCTTATGATGATATCTCATTATCTTCCTGCCCTGTTCCCGATTATTTGGGGTCAGCGTAACATGTCTTTTTCTTCTATTCATCTCTTCTTGCTGCCATCTTAGTGCTACTCCTTTCATACTCATATCATCTTTCACACAATCTAGCCATCTCGTCCTTGGCCTTCCTCTTCTCACTAATCCATCCACATTCATATTCAACACTCTCCTAGTCACATGACTTTCGGTCCTCCTCATAACATGCCCATACCATGACAAACGATTACTTTTCTGTCACTGGCGCTACTTTAAGACTTCCTCTTACTTATACAGGGTGGAATGCTGTAAGTAACCTCATCTGGAAAGTACTTTAAATACTGGAGATAGCAAATTTTACTCAAAGGAAACATTCCAGCAGCAAAGGGACCTTATGGTGGGTATTAAGTTATGCATATTCGTGTAATCTGCGACTGATAAGCTATTCAAATAAAAAAAGATTGTCCTCTTAGCATGTGTAGTTATGGAGATACTAATTTTTACAAATATTAATCGAAATTGTGCACTTTTAGGAAATGGCTATTTTAAGTTATAGGTCACGAAAAACGATTTCGTTGTTGTAAGGTACAAATTGAGCAACGAATTATTCTTAAGGCTTAATTATTCTGTGTTTCATAAAATAAAGCTAAAAAAAATATTTAACAAATGAGAAACTTGGTAATAGATCATTAATTATGCCTTCCGAACATTTTCTGGAAATTGTTTTTTATTTTTTATTTTAATGAAATTTTGACTGTAGCCTCCATTTTGAATTTAATTAGATCCGTTAGAAGACTATACTTATTTAGTGAAATTTGTGTCAGAAAATAGAACAAAAATAATAAGTAAATATCAGATTTTATTTTTTTATACAAAAAAATCGTGTTACATTCCCATTTGAGTTTTTAGTACCTTATGCTAGTTACGTAAAAAAAACGAAACTATGAAAACAAACAGGACACGAATCGATTAAATACTATAATTATAATCAATTAACGTATTAATTCTAATAATGCAAAGTGCAAAGTAAAAAGTAAAATAAAACACTTTTTTGCGGAATACAACTTAAAATAATACTAAGAAAAGGGTCCTAATGGAGCATTTAGATAGATTAAAAATGTGACTGCTCTAAACGCCTTTTTAGGGTTCCGTTCCCAGAGGCCAACGGGGCCCTACCCTATTACTAAGCCTCCGCTGTTCGTCCGCCCATCCGTCCGTTTGTCTGTCCGCAGGCTGCATCTTATGAATAGGTAGACAGTTGAAATCACAAAATGTGTATTGTTGGGTATAAGGGACAGGTTTCCGAAAACTTTAAGTAGACGAAACTGAACAACTTTTCACACGAATTTTTTTCAGGAAACGATAAAAATCGGCTTCTGCACACAAAATGTAAACTTAATTGGACAGATTGTACGGAGAAGCCAATTTTTTTTCGTTTAGTTTCCCTACTATAGACGTGTTTTTTTGTTTTTTGTTCGTTCTTAATAATGGCAACAGGAAGACGCTTGAAATGATTACAGAGTTTGTATTGCTATACTTAATCGCTAACAAAAATAAAAAGATGATGTCTAGAAGAAATCGCTTTAAGCGATAAGACCGCTCACAATGTACCACTGTATCTTAATATTATACCTTTTGTTGTTATTTTTTGTGTGTGTAGAATAAAAAGTATATCTATCTAGCTATCTAAGATGCGTGTCTTTTGGAATTTCTTGTACGATGGTACAGAAGTTACAGAACCCTTCATGCGCAAGTCCGGCTCGTACCTGGCCGGTTTGTTCTATAAAAATATATCCCGCCGCGGTCTTGGCTGCTGTGACCAATTTCATCACAGTAAGTACTCGTAGATTTTCTACGTGTTTTGACCTGGAGACCATTGCAACTAGGCTGAGGCTGCGTATTAAGTGTTGGCAGGACTTACGTAACTAGACAACTGACCAACAATTGACACGGTGGCTATGACTGTGCGAAAAGGGCGGAAGATGTTAAAAACGAAAGCAAAACGTGTTAAATTATTTTTATAAGTACTTAAATTATTTCTAAATTTCCTAAGACATGGCCATAAGGTACATTTTCTGCTAAACTTTGAGATCACATTTTGAGCTAGTGGCTTACATAAAATAAAAATATGAAAATAAAGGAAAAATTTGTAGTTTAATGATGATAAGTAATAAAAAAAACTTATTTTTGCCTCATATTCACGAAAAATGTTTCGTGAATATGAGGCAAAAATACCTATAATGATAGGTATGTCTCCGAAATCAAAAACCTCCATAAGGTACCTTTTCCAGTGTAACGTCACAATTATCATATTATGTTAATGTTTCTGTTTTCGAAAATATAAAAGATAGGTATAGAAACACCGGTTAAAGATTCGGAACTTATAACAAAGCTCAATACGATCCATTCACACACATGTGAGTCAAGGACTTGATAAGGAAGTTCCTGGAATGCGTGCGCGTCAAGTTGCGCCGTCGTCGTCGTCGCGCCGCCCGAAGTGTTTGACTTGTTCTATTACCTATAGGTAGCTGTAGCTATAGAAAACGAATCACTAGGAACTTTGTCTAATAGAAATCTCAACATGGATTTTTAAGACATACTGTTACGGATGACGACCTCCATTTGGCTTAGTTAGGTATAAGTTAGATATAAGATTTGATTGTGGACATTATATCATATCTAGCTTGTAAGCGTGTTAGTTTTATCGTGTAACATTTTACTGTAATTAGTTTTAAACGTGTAAATATTCGTGGAGTTTCTGTATTCACAGAAACCGACAGGCGTCCGTGCCAATTTGTTCATGGCCTGCATTGTCTGGAGGCAGTCCAGGTACCTCTGAGGCTCGCCCCATCTCTTTGTTTCTACATATTTGTTGTAAAATAATTTTAGTTTCGTAGTTAGTCTGTAAGCAGCCATCACTTGGCAAACTCGTGTGCTAAAATAAATAAGTTCTTCAAAATAAAAAGTCTGGTTTCCGTTGCCGCACTTAGACATTTCCCGATACATAGAGTGTAGAATAATTATTAATACAAATAATCATCATAGGTATAAGCTCAAATAAATTATACCTTTCTTATATCTGCATTAAAAAACCACATTACGAGCATTTAGCTTTTATAATTTAGAAAGATTTTGACAAGCACTTCCCGTTGACCTACAATCTTGTTTGGCAAAAAGCAATGTCTTATAGCACAAGTAAAGGGAAAAGTCCGAAAACCAAAAATTCACAATTACATCACACGTTAGTTTTAAATATTTTACTAACTTAAATATTTTGACAAGCACTTCCCGTTGACCTACAATCTTGTTTGGCAAAAAGCAATGTCTTATAGTACAAGTAAAGGGAAAAGTCCGAAAACCAAAAATTCACAATTACATCACACGTTAGTTTTAAATATTTTACTAACGACAGTATAACAAACATACATTACTACGATATGTGTACCAAACAGTACTAATATAATAAGATATGAATGAATGAATGAACACACTTTATTGCACAACAAAACAGGAAAATAAAAACATAAATATAACAAAAGTTATACAGGTAGGTGGTCTTATCGCTAAAGAGTGATCTCTTCCAGACAAACTTTAGGTGAAGGAAATCGCGTAAGAACATTATATTATAGGGTAGTGCGCAATAACAATAATGAAAAAAATAAAATACGTAAATACTTAACCTAAGAAACTACTAATATATATATGTATACCATACTATAAATATATACTTATTAATACATACAATACATTTATAAAAATACATACATATTATACATATACAGGGTGTAACAGAAGTGTGTGACAATACTTCAAGGTTGGCTTTTACCCATCAAACTGAACAACTTTTGTTCTACAACTTTGTTGAAATCGCAAATTTTTTTTTGGACTTTTCATACAAATCGATCAGCTGGCGAACCAAGTTTGTATGAAAAGTCCAAAATATTTTTTGCGATTTCAACAAAAATGTAGAACAAAAGTTGTTCAGTTTGATGGGTAAAAGCCAACCTTGAAGTATTGTCACACACTTCTGTTACACCCTGTATATTACATATAATACTACAGTGTAATAGCAAATAACAAAAGAATAATAATACAACCAAAGACAACCAACTTCAAAGGACACAGTAAATAACTAAGAAGTTAGGAAGTGCGCTTTCACCTGCGACTTGAAAATATTAAGAGAAGGAGAACGTCGAATAGATTCAGGAAGAGAGTTCCACAGTCGGATAGAACGGATAGTGAAGAAATTGGAATAGAAAGATATTTACATATCGTAAAAATTAACTAAGTATTCTACTATACAAACAAACATAGTAACAAAAAATACAAACTGAAATGCTTCTTAGATTCAAGCACCAAGTGTGCTAACAATCCAAAAACTTGCTATGTTCTACAACACTGACATCGCTGCGCTGATCCTGCCAGCTTATCCAGTACACACAAAGCTATCTAGTCCATCAGGTGTGCAGGCTACCAGATATTTTATATTGTCTGTTTTTTATAATCTGTCTGATGGCTTCTAGAGGGTTTTGAGTTTCGGCTGCTGTTCCAAACCAAAATAAAACACAGAATCAGGCGCGGATCCAGGGCGGTCCCCCCCCCCCCACCCCTGAAGCCTGACCGAAGTACTAAAATTTCTATAAAATGCAAATAAATAGAGGCATTTCTTAACTATTCAAAAAAATTTCCGCTCTCTACACTCGCGACATTTTAATACCTACCACCAATCGCTTCATAAATACGGGTACACTGAAAATTTGCTCCCCCCCCTGAACGAAATCCTGGATCCGCCCCTGCACAGAATATGCAATTTTTTAAAAAAGTACTTTCTCACATTTTAATTTCCCACTTACAATCCTACCTTAACAGCTTTTTATGGATAGCTTCTTATAACTGAGATAATGAGTTATGGAAACACGTCAGATAATTAAGGATTTTGATAGTTGTAAGGCAACAAACTTAATTTATGTTTTGTAGAATAAAGAGATTGCAAACAAACAAACAAACTTTAAAACCTTGCTCATGTAAAATTATCGAAATAGCATATTGAGTGTTTCGTTTTAGAACAGTCGGTTTATATATTATATCTCAGTTATATCTACACAATCAATAACCATACAACACAAAATTCACTTGGCGTTAACTTCCATTTTTTAACTACCTAGCAATTAGGGTTTGCAATCCGGATATCCGGATATCCGTTTTATCCGGATATCCGTCAATTTTACTATCCGGATTATTTGTAGCAAATTATCCGAATATCCGGATAATATAAAACTTGTTTAGAATGCGAATACAGAAGCATATTTTTAATCGAATTACGTCTACTAACGCTCGTTGGGGGTCTTGATAGAAGATACTTTAGAATTATAGTGAAAATGTTACACTCTTAGCTAAATTCTAGGCCAGCACGATTAAGTTAGGATTGTTAGAGACTCGATAAGAAGAAGACTTTTAGTAAAAAAGATATTTAATTACGTGAATAGATAAACATAATATTGTTTACCTATGAATAAACCACTAATCAGTTCTGAGTATAGCAAGTACAAAATACAACAATGAAAAAAACGCATAAAGAAAAAAGTAACAGTGATTTTCTTCAGGACATAGAAAACAACATAGTAACTCCCAATGTCATCATTCTTTTTATTTATTCTGAGCGATTGAAATAATTTAAGAAGTTCTTAGGACAGTCATAGGCGACCTATAAGTCTCACCGTCAGCACTGTGGCTTCTTGTAAAAGTTGTAATCTCGTAAAAACGTAAGAGCCACATTGATTCGACACTGCACTGTACCGAAGCCGTCTTTCCCGGGCGTCAAATTGTACGAGGATTAAAGTGGCTCTTAAACAGCTGAAGAACAACAACGATGAATATTCCTCCAGCAAAATGATATGACGTTTAAAAGAGTGCTTAATGTACCTACGTAAAGAAATAAATGATTTTGAATTTTTAATTTGAATTTTATGCTTGACAACGATGGACTAACGCTCACGGTACATTATTACATAAACACCTTATAAAAAAATACATTTAACGAAGAAAACTAGAGCATTTTCAAAATTATCCGAATTATCCGTTTTATCCGGATATCCGGATATTTTAAAATTTAAAATCCGTTTTATCCGGATAGTAAATTTGAACGGATAATGCAAACCCTACTAGCAATCTAATCTGGACAGTTTGCAGCCTGAGATTTCATTTGTATTTTTTGGACTGAACACGTTATCTTGTATTCTGATGAATTTTCCATGTCGTTTTCCAACTGAAATATGAAACAAACTTTATATGATCGAAGGAAACAAAGAAGTTGTACTGTACGTATATTAAAAACAATTTTACAATTAGTTATCAAATCATTGGCAAAATCACGGAAACCACCACCTTTTTAAGAGTACTGTAAAGAATCATCAAAGAATAATATTGAAAAAATCCAGTTAAATAAGGGGTGGTCGTGGCTCAGTGCCGCTTGCGGCTTGCGTGGTCGCGTCGATCACGCATGATAACTAATTACAGATACGGTCTTAACCTGGGGATGAGTTCAACTGTTAGTGGCATTTATTTCGACCGTTTTCGTGCTTCGCAAGGCAAACCGTTGGTGCCGGCTGTTATCGCTAGATGGCAGTCATTGAGCCATGTCGGAGGCCTTATAGGTAGCTTGAAACTTCTGACACTGGGGTTGGCCACTAGCCCTACAACCGCCAACAATCCGGACTAGGCCCCAGTGTCTGGAGTATGACCTAATGTTCCCGATGTATGGGAACAGACCTGTGCCCCTGCAGTGGGGACGTAATGGGTTGTTAACAAATAAGCCATTTTTGAGAATATCAAAATAAACCGTCGGTGCCAGCTGCTATCGCTAGATGGCAATCGTTAAGCCATGTCGAAGGATTTATAGGCAGCTTGAAAACTTCTGACACTGAGGTTGGCCACTAGCCCCACAACCTCCACCAATCCGGACTCGGCCCCCCTGTGTAGAGTATGGCCTTATCTTCCCGATGTATGGTAACAGACCCGTGCTCCTGCAGTGGGGACGGAATGTGTGTAAATGCAAAAACCTTAAGAGAGGAAAAATCGAGAGGTGAAGAAGTAAATTAAAACTTGATGTTTGAAATAAAACTGATGATGTAATAGAAGAGGGGAAAACGCTAGCGACAAAAGTACGAGAGACGAGGGTGGTAAGGGGTTAGAAGGCCATAAACAGAATATCGTAGATTACGGAAATAAAAGAAATTATGGTCAGTGGTGAAACATAACAAATCACATTTTGTAGAGAGAACTAGTGTCTCTTACCTCTATACAAATCAACGGGGGAACTGCAGTGGCCAATTCTCAAGCGATAAATTATTGTGTTTAAGGGCATCATGAAATACAAAAAAAAAACCAGTCTGGGAGGGATAAGGTTTTGAATGGCTACTTATTGATTACCCTTCATGGCACTAGATTCACCAAGAGTCCCTGCAAACAGCCCTTCTATCGCGAAATAGGTAACAATATGACTAACATAACCTACAAACAAGCTATTCTATTTTGTGTGCCTAAGTACTTCTAGGTAAAAGATACATCGAAAATAATCGAAATGAACTTTACAGAACTGGTTTAGGTATTTTACTTTTCAAATAACTTTAGATCACCTCTAAAATGTTTTACTCAACTAGCGCTTCTCATCATCTATCTGTTGACACTTGACGTCAACTTAAAATCGATATCATACAATTCACCAACTCCTCAAACTGATAACAATGTCGCCCCTCTAGTAAAGTCAATAAGCTTGTCGCGAATTATCCTGGTGCACAAAATTTGTTGCATATTATAGCAGCGCTCGAAAATTGGTGTCAACTATTGTTGCGCATTTCTTGCTGCATGTTATTTATCGCACGTTTTCGAGTGCACGAAATTTGACTTAAATTATACAAGCGCTTCAGTAAAGCATGTCAAATAACGTGCAACAGGAAATACGCATCAAGGAACTAACAACAACTTTGTTGTAGATTACTTGGCGCATGTTTTTTGTTGCACGTTTTCAGGTGCACATTTTTTGACGCACGTTAAGGCCTCCCGTTGCCAGTTGTCTGACAATGTGAAGTTAGCAATCGTTTTGTAAAACAGTAGTGCCAATCGTTTTCGAGGATCAGTTTAAAATGTAATATGTGACCAACTTCAGCCAGGTATTTTCGTGACGTTGAGATTGCAAAAAATTTGGACCATAGAAACTAAACCTTAACCCACAGTAATAAAACACATTATACTTGTCATGTGCCCAAGTAGAGAAAACGTGCCAAGTGAAAGGATCAAACTGCTGTGTGTCAGGCTGCGGCCTGGCCTGGACACAAGCGACGGCGACAGCGACACGAGCGACTTGATCATTTCCATACATATTTTGTATGGAGCTGTTTTGGACGACAGCGACACGCGCGGCGACACACGAGCGACGAGCGACGATCGACATTTTAAGGACGTCGCGCGTTTAGGGACGTTCTTCTTTAATCGATAAACCAGTTTAAACTATCGATAGTTTGAGAAGAAAAAATAGTCTCAGATAATAAAATGATAAAGTTTGATACTAGCTGGGGTGCCCGGCTTCGCTCAGGGAGTTGATATACACCCGCACCCTGCGCCTCACCCCCCTCACCCCTCACCTCACCCCCGACTCACCCTCCCCTGCACCCCGCACCTCGCCCTTCCGCACCCCCTGACTCATCCTCCCTCGCACCCTGCTCCTACCCCCGCACCCCGAGCCTCCCCTCACCCTTCTCCTCTCCCCCCGCAACCCGCGCCTCACCTCCGCACCACACTCCACCCCCCGCACTCCGCGCCTCCCCCCACACCCCACGCCTCCCCCCGCACCCCGCACCCCGCTCCTCTCCCCCGCAATTAGATTAGATAGATTTACATTTCGTGTGGTGTAAATTAAGTGGAGTGTGTGAGATTTGGATTGACGTCGCGCCGCCGTAACGTGTTACGCAATAAAAACATTACTATTTACAATCTCCGCAAATCGTGTTCTTCCAAAAAACATCCCATGCTGAAGGTAGAGCCTAAAGTAGACAAGAGTTCAAGGAAGAAGCTATCTTGGAATACTTCTCCCGACAGCCACGTTTATGTAAGTGTCATTGACCTTTTTGTAGGAAAATACGTGAATGAGCCGGCCGTCATTGACTGACTGCTGGAACATGCGTTTTGATAATTTTGGGAAAATTTGTATGTCATTTTTTCAGTAGAATCAATTTATTAAAAAAATATTATAGGTATATTCAGAACAAGTATTTTTTGTACTTTCACCCTTAGAAGGCCGTTGTCGACCAAAACAACACCCTGTATTATTTGGTTCTTATTTAAACATTGACACAGTGTTTGAAAATAATTTAGTAATATTTCATATTTTTTTACTGGCATCCCTGGTGATTGCATAATATTGCGTTGCTATATTTTCGCAAAATGTGAAAAAAAAAGTGGAAAAATAGCGAGTTTGTTGTTTAAAAGTCTGCAAAAGTGAGAGCTATGATAACTGTGGAATTATTTTTATAGATTTGACGTATTTCTAATAAGAAGAGTGACTTCTTCATAAGAAGTTCTTCTTTCTAAGAAGAGTGTCTTCTTCATAAGAAGTAGAGTGACCATGTTTACATAGAACCTAAGACTAAAAGTGGATACTAATAGAGTGTGAAAGTAGAAAACTATTTTGTTCAGTAATTTAATAATACTAAATACAAAAAAAAAATATTTATCTGCTAAAAAAACGAATGATCAAGTAAAATAACTACTTGAATACTTAGAAAGCAGTCTGGCCCTTGACTAGAATAAGATTTATAAAGCTGTATGATTGTTGTTCGTGGGGTTGGCCTAGAGATGTAAAAACGTTTTTTTCTGAGGTGAAAAGAACGATAAAAAAACATGAAAGAAAACAGTTTTTTTCTGGCGCAGGTTTTTAATCTATATGATATCTTGAATTATTTAATTTATTTAACATAGGATCTACATTACTCTGCCGATGCCGGTTAGACATAACTGCCTAAAGGCTCAGGTGCTAGGCCTTTGACGCACGGCAAAAAATTTGTTGAATTCAATTCATTTATTGATTAAAAAAATACAGGGTGACTGGTAAATCAACGGACGTATTTAAGGAGGTGAATAAGAAGCTGATATACATTCCAAATATGTAAAAAAACATGACCTTAATTTTCATCAATAAAAAAAATATTTTTATGTTCACATCTACAATTTACTAAATACTAAGTCACGTGTACGCGTCCTCGGGCAACGACCCCGAGTTGCGGCGCTAAATCGCACTGCGCATGCGTGAGCCGAGCGATGAGTCTCGGCTCCCGCGTCTCTACCCCGCGCTGCCGGCCCTAGTCAATCGCCCGCGGGCCGTCGGTCGTACGGGTGAGTGCGTCACTCGGGCCTCCCGTTCGTTGCGAACATTCTGTGTTTAATTACGTCGCTGCCGCGCGGATTGCAGTGCCTGATAGTGATAATGGCTTATCAGTACTCTAATGAGGATACTGGGATATAGTGTGGTGCTATGTGATGTCAGCTAGTATTGTTAGACGTGAATTAACGTCATATTGCGATGTATCACGAATTAAGTAAGTTGCCGTCAAAATACTTTGTTAGAAGACTTAGAGCGTTTGGCCTTCCTCCAGTTCCTAGCCCTGATCAAGGACGAGGAAGGAATCCTTATCCAGTGAACCTGCACAAAGTAATTTACTTCGATTACTACCCATGTGAAAGTACGCGGAATGCAGGAAGGCTTTTGCAGGTATCCCAGTGGTTGGGGTAACGCATCCTACATGAAGACGGACTCCATCCTTTCATTATCAGTGTGTTATCAGCCTGTCCAAGAGATTGGCCTTAGCGACCACGAGCAGCACTATGCACGCTGTGGGAAAGTGGTAAGTACTGAGGCATAGAGTTAGAAAATACAAGAATAGTTGCGTTTTATAAAAAAATATGTAACTTGTGTTTTTTTGAGTGTATGAATTTTTGTTTTATATGGATGAAAAGTATGTAAATTATCCTATCATCTCGTTAAATACGTCCGTCGTTCAACCAGTCACCCTGTATATAAGTTAGTCTTATCACCTAAACATAAAAAATATTAATAGTAGGTACCTTGTGATACATGTAATATACATACTTATTCTTCTTATTATTAGTAAGTATTGTATTTTATTAGGGGATTGTTGTTACACAGAGTGTAACAAAATGGATGTAAGACCAGTTACATTGGGATTTTGCTCATCATATAGAACACCTTCCCCCAAAGTGCCTATATTCAGGGGCGCCGACTTCATGAAAATATTGGGGTTAGGGGGGAAAAGAAATTGTTATAATCCTTATATTTTCTAATTAGTTTTCGCCCACGGTTTCGCTGGCGTGGGTACAGTTTTTGAGATTATAATTGAGCGTGCATGGAAATGAGTTTTTTTTTAAATAAAAGTATCTCGAGAAAAAAAGAAATACCAGTTATAAAGTATTGGGGGGAATTGGGCACCTCCTGGCCCTATGGAGTCGGCACTAGTGCCTATATTATCATAACTTTTAAATCTATAACAGCCGTCTGTGCATGCGTGCTTAGTTTCATTAAGTACTTTTTCATAAATCTGTATTAATTCATATCGGAATCTTTATACTAGTGATGAACTATTTATTCTTATCGCCATCCTTAAATCGATATAACAATACTCTAGCTATGATTCCAACACTAAGAAAACTACCTTTTCGGATGGTTTATTATTATATTAAATATTATTCCCAAACTATTGTATAGTATGGTCACCCTACTTAGAAAGAGATGCATTTAAATCTCTCTGTCGTTACGTTTTCCTTGCAAAGTGCTTAGTCCAGTTTGAATAGTACGTTCATGGTTCTAATGTAACTGTTTCCTCCAGTTTGGTTACAACTGAGGGTTACAAGCTTCTTGATTGGAACGCAACCCTTGTGAATACTTTCCACAAACTAGGCTGTATAGCTTTTGAGCGTTGGCTTTTTCCATATCGGGGTAAAAAAATGCTTTGTTTTCCCCAACGTCGTCAAAATATGCGTAGGAGTCTTTTTGGCGGGAACTCGCGGCAACAGTTTGTCATTTTTGTTTTATTATCCGAAAAAATAGATATCGTGGTTTTTAATGCATAATATTGATAGTGTATTGTTCAATAAAGTGCCATTTAAGTGTCTAATATGTAGGATAATGAAATAAAAGTGTGTAGACTGTGTTTCGAGTGCTCTCAAGAAGTCCATGAAATATTCATCAAAAGTGCTATCATTTTGTTGAAGAATAGAGAAAAAGTTAAAAACGACAGAAATTGATATATGAGAACTCAAATGAAATAGAAAAATATTTAGAGAAGAGCAAACTACGTAAGAATAGGCTGTATGGCCAGAGAAGCCTTTGCCTTTTCCTTGCAAAAGCAGGAAAGAACCAAACAAAAAAAAAAAAAAAAAAATATGCGTAGTGTGTAGACCTAAAAAAAATCTGGAATTTTATTTTTATATCGCTGCGCTGTGTACCTTTTGTAAACATGAATGAACAAACGAGTAAAAAAATATTTTTTAATAAATCTACGGTGAGATTCATATCAGGTTCATTCACTAATTATTGTATTTACACAAGTACTCCTGATTTCACAATTATTATTTATTTTCAGTTGTTCAATCTAAAGGCTGAGCTACTAAAAAAGCAAGAAGAGGTGCAAGAAAAGAAACAACAGCCTCAGCATAGAATTGAGTTCCATAGGCCTCCGCCAGCGAAACCTGCGAGCAGCGATGATGACATAAAGACTAAAAAGAAAAGCTTCAAAGACAATCTAAAAGCAGTAGATGTTGAGGAATTGGAGGCGTGCCGAAAAGCAAAGTATGTCCAAAACTGTCAATAAGTACGGTCTGTGTAGTGTGTTGGTTTGATAAATAATGACATAAGATACTAACATATTTTTTTTTCCAGGCTGGTGCTTGAGAAGAAAGCTGAACTATATGATCATCTTTCTGACGATGTAGGCAACTCGCAGCTTGCAGAGAGATTCTTGGTGGATTTTAACATCAAAAAACAACAAAATGTTGAAGTTCACAAGCCTCCTTCACCAGAGGTCGAAGATACAATTGAACCGGAGGATGATGACAACGAATGGTAATTTACTTAGTACCTACTAAGTTTTTTTTTTATGTCATAGCTTTGTGTGAAGTAATCTTTATGATGAAGCTAATTATACTTCATTCCAATCAAAAAAAGCAAAACGTAAACAAACTTACTATGGAACTGACACATGTCAATGTCATCTGCATACTATGTTTGTTTACCTTTTGCTTTTTTTTGATTGGAATGAACCATACAAAGAAACACAATAACTGAGAAAAAAACACAAAATTTATTTGTGTAAAAAAAATAGACTTTACTGTTCAGGTTACATTTATAGGTATATGTATGTGTCGTGGCCAGATCATAGAATTGATCACTTCCTGATGTGGCGGACCATATCGTGAAATGGTTTTATGTAATGAAATGGAAAATACCCCCCCTGGCCACATCATGATATATTGTTGTCCTATGGTAGGTACCCCAGTGTTACAAAGGGCCTTTGTGAGTTGACGCCATTCCCCTCTGTTCTGCATCTCGCGCTCCACATCATGAAATGGTCTGGTCAAATCAATGTATAAATCAGCATTTAACAATATGAATAGTAAACGCATGGCTACTTGATGATATGTTCAAACATTCGTGGATCATATTATAAATAGTTACATGATCAGAGGTGCTGATATCGTTTTGTTTTGATGGTGCATCATGGCGGCGGACATTTTTTTTATAAAAGGCACCCATTGAAGATAAATGTGAATTGAAATAACAGGAAGACACAAAACTATGGCCAAATTCCTAAAACTTGTTTGATAATTTGTGGCATTTTTAGACTTACACTATATTGAAGTGTTTATTTATAATAAAAATTTTCTGAGATCTGCCATTTTTGTTATAAAAGTACACAGCATGACCTGTTGTAATTGTTGATTTTTATTAAATTATGTTAAGTTTTATACTGACAATTCTTGTGGATAGAATGGTCAAAAATGTGTCACAAGATAAGAAGAAGAACCTGCAAGCCAACTGCAATAATCAACTATTTTTTAATTACAAGTTTCGGTTCCGAAACACTTCCCCAAACGTTGACTGTACAAGTTCCGCGTGGTAGGAACTTTGTACTAGGTAGTAAAAAGGTGATTTAAAAGTATGTGCAAAACATCTACATCTATAAAAAACATTTTGATTTGGATTTTGACAAGAAAAATATAAAAATATATAAGCCCCTTCTTTATTTGGAATTTCTATTCAGTCTTTGATACCCTAAAATTGATGGGGAAGAAAACTGACAAAGTTCGCTGATAGAGGCGCTGATATCGCTTGACTCACACTAACTGTCAAAACGTATAGAAAAAATTGTTTACGTGAACTAAACATAAGATTATTAAAAAAATGCCGCGTTGTGTGGCGTTTGGTTGCAATAATAATGGAAATCATTAATTTCCTAAAGATTCTCTGATGAAGAAGACGTGGGAAAAGTTACGTTTTCAATTATGTACTTTTCAACTTCGCCTTTAATTGAGGACCAGTCCAAGTCGCATACATTTTCCATTTAACAATTTTACAGAAAAAAACTAATTTATAACACCTCGATAATAAAAAACGCGGAACTAATTGAAAGTTGTTATGAGTCAAGCGTCCGTAGCGCCATCTGCAAATAGCTTTGCGTTTTCTTCCCCATTATGACCAAACGTGGATTAACATTGTCAAATGTTGACGTTTAAACTATGTGGTCAGTTTTAGTTGTCCATTTCATGAAATACAACCATTTTATGAAATGATTGGCCACATCTTGAAGTGATCAATTCTATGATCTGGTAACAACATCTACATATATTATTAAAAGAAATTCCACTGTATTGTCTTAACTCTGTTGGTTGTCCAGGCAAGAGCAGTTCTTGAACAGAAAATATTCAACCTTTATGACATTAATTATGACCCCAATCCACATTATCATTAGCAAGAAGGTGATCTCCATTATTAAATTCAAGACTTTTTCAAAATGTTTGTTGTCTGGACATGTAATTGTGCCATCTTCCTGGATTCTGTTCTGCAGATAAATGTGCAGACCTATAATCATGTTATTCCTCCTTACAAATTCCTCGTTTTCATTCTTTGCACCACTCTGTTCATTTTATTTATGCCATTTACAGAAGATAGTTCTTGAAGATCTCGAAAAGTACCTACCCTTTTATTTGCCAGCATATAAACGGACAGATATCTATTGATTGTAGTAGTCATATCGAGAACTGTCAACATGTATTTAGAACCTGTTGTTGAATATATCTCTAGTGTGTTTACCTTAAATGCTGTCTTCATAGATAGATCATAACACGGATTCAATTGCATTGGCCTATATTGTCCAAGTGACCCAAGTGTAATAGGTATCCTTACGAAGGGGATTTATGTGACATGTCTTCAGCATCTGAATACAGCAGAAAGTGAAACAGCAGATAATATTTTCATTTTCTCCAGAGGAAGAAGACATAGGACTTTCTTATTAAAAAAAAAATAGGTTTTGTTATTCTTAAAAATAAAATAAGGGATTGCAAATAAAGTTAGTAGAATAAAACAGTATATGGTTGGTACATAAATATACTCACACCTTTTCATTCTTCTTAAATAACATTAATATTAGAAAATCTGTTATATTACATCAACAGTCGAAAGAGCTAGAACAAAGATGTTGGAAGAAAATAATGACTTCATTTAAAAAAAAACCTGATATCTCATAATTAATGGTTTTATCAACAAGTATTTCCTTTTTTCTTACAGGACAGAGTTTACAGATTGCTTAGGGAGAACTCGTAAATGTCTTAAGACAGATTTGGAGAGTTACAAGGCAAAAGACAGAGAACTAATGAAAGCAATCAACAAAGACAAGACCACTAATGAAGCAGAGGGTTCACCAGATGTTGTCGAGGTAAATATAACCTATTTATTAATTCCACTGTAAACTTTCAGCTTTTTTACATGGATGATGCTAAGTGCCACACCAGGAAACTACCGTCTATCCTTTGTGACAATATGGTTAAGAAGAAGCTTTTCTTTTTAATATCGGGATACTTGGTTGCACACAATCCATTATACATAATTATTTCAATTAAGTTTCTCAAAACTTTGTGTATTTTCATACTGATTGTTTTAATGATGAAGGAAAACATGAGGAAACCTGCACATCTGATTACTAGATGTCCGTGCAATCTAAATGCCCTACACGTGACCACTTGTGATGTTAAGTGCAACAACAGGCAACTGTGTCTATTTTTTGTGATAGTGCAGTTAAATTGTGCTACACCATACATAAGAAGAAGAAGAAGGAGATTTCAGTTATTTACCACATATCCAGTGCTCACTTACTGTCCGAGTGTGCAGTAGTTACTATAATATAACTTTTAATAAACATAATAAACATTTATTGTTAATTAATATTCATTTGCAAGATATAATTCAAAATAGGAAATGTAACTTGCTTAGGCGAGGCTCAATGCCTATTAGTGCTTTGCTTCATCCTTAATTGTGCGAACTGCAAGGTCATCGTCTGCAAAAGCGTCGATGTTCCCGCGTCTTTTAACCTAGAGATCTTCAAGGCTGAACAGGTTATATCGCTGAGAGCAAGAGTGGTGTAAGCCACATTTTTTGAAATAGTAGAGGCCAATTGCAAAAATTTTAGTAGGACCGAACAGTAGTATAGCGACAACTGGTACCGTTGGAATCAGCGTGGTCTACTGATTGTCAAACCACTTGTTGTCGCTTTCTAAAATGGTGGAGTTGACGTAATCAAGATGGCGGCCGAACGGTTTGGTTTTTCAATATTTTCTCGAGAACCACTAAGTCTTATCCTAGGTGTGTGGTATCGTTTCAAAGCTATTAAAAAGACCTACAAAAAAGGTGTTTGTACGTTTTGTCGTAAATATTTAATTTACGGAGCTACATTGAAGAAACTGACTTTTTTCGATAAAACTGTTCAAGTCTTTGTGTTAATTCTTAATATAACTCGGAAAGTAATTGGTTTATCTAAAATTAGGTTATTATCTTTTTTGTAGAGCGGTTCTTAAGGAATTCAAAAATGTACATGTCAGAGTTATAGAATAAGTATTTTTGGCCCAAGAGCCAATAACAGGACGCAAGGCGTAAAATCAAAATACGAAATCGGCAAGCTTTGTTTACCTATAACTAAACTATGACTAGGGTATCATTTAAAAGCTACTGAAAACCTTCTGGTTGAGTGTGGACTGCATGGTCGCGTCGATCAAGCAGGTTAACTGACCTTATTCACGGTCATAACCTGGATGGGTTTGTATCATAGTAGTAGCATTTATCTCGAGTATTTCCGTGAATTGCAAAGCACGTTTGGGCGTCATTGATGCCGGATTTATCACTAAATTCTATCTATATATTCTATCACTATCGGATTTTATCAATTATCGAAAAAAAAAACCTGCCAACAAGCCATCAAATACTGTGTTATACGGGTATGTATACTTTTACGGCAGTCACCGTAGACATAAAAATCGCGTTAGGTCGCAATAATCGCAATCGCAACAGTTCTGGTTTTCGGTATGTTATTAGGATAGATACTAGAAGTGTAAAACTAATTTTGCGGCTTCGAAAGACCTGTGCTAACTGCGAGGTGCTCCAAAAACATCGACATTTTCGGACGTTTTCAGATTTTGGCTTATAATTTCTTAAAGGTGCATCCCACGGAAAAACTTATTACGTACACTTATAAAGAAGACAAAATTTGCTATAATTTGAGCGTAATTGCAATAGAACTCAAGATGGAGCACTTCAAACATTGGCTATTTTCCCTTAAAAAGTTCGAAACTGTAGTTTTAGCCGCCTTCCGAGCAGAATATCGGCTATGAGGCTGCGGCCTGGACGCAAGCGACGGCGACAGCGACAGCGACAGCGACGGCGACGGCGACAACGACAGCGACAGCGACAACTGTTCACGACGCAAGCGACAAGGTCACTGGGTTTGCGGCGATGTAGTGACGTGACTCTGTCGATGTCTGTCGCGATGTCGATATTTCGATATTTTCATAATTATTCTTACTAATATAATAACACTTAACACTGACTCAGAGGTTTGCGCTCCTGACTATTGATCCGAGAGTCGTGGGTTCGATCCCCACCCAGGGCAAATATTTCTGTTTTTTTTTAATATTACTACTAACTTGCCAAAGAAGACGTAGATTCAGACAAAACAAAAAGGCGATTTCGGCAACTACTGAAGAATTATGAAGATCAAAGTCGAAATCCGAAAGTTTATATTACAAAAGGATGACTGTGGAAATAGATTATATTCTACATAATCAATATTATAAAAGAAAGTGTACAAATGTTTGTGCCGATAAAACTCTGAAACGAATTCAGATACGTGCGGTAGCCCTTGTCCCCCATCCATGAAGGTTTCCGTTTTTGCCTAAAGGGCGTGCTTTTGAAGATATAAGGGTTGAAATTTCACCCTTAAGAATTTTCTAGAATAGAACAGTCCAGAACATTCGAGAGTATTTGAGAGCACTCTACAGCAGTCCCGAACAGCAGGGTGCGGGGGGTGAGGACCGGTCTGCGGGGGGGAAGGTGCGGGGTGTGGCGGGGATGATAAGCGGCGGCGTGAGTCGCGGGTTGCAGGGGAGAGGAGCGGGGTGCGGGGCAGGGTGAGGAGCGGGGTGCGAGAGGAGACGTGGGGTGCGGGGGGGAGGCGTGGGGTGCAGGGGGAGAGGAGCTGGGTGCGGGGGGAGTGGGGTGAGGGGTTGAGGCACGGGTTGCGGGGGAGTGGAGCGGGGTGCGGGGGAGGGGTGCGGGGGAGGGGTGCGGGGGGGGGGGGGTGAAACGCGGGTTGTGGGTGAGAGGAGCGGTGTGTGGGGGGAGCGGGGTGTGGGGGGGAGGAGCGGTGGTGGGTGCGGGGTTGAGGCGCGTGTTGCGGGGGAGAGGAGCGGGGCGCGGGGGACGGTGAGGAGAGGGGTGCGGCGGAAGGCGCGGGGTGCGGGGAGAGGCGCGGGGTGCGGGAGGAGGCGTGGGGTGCGGGGGGAGGCGCGGAGTGCAGGGGGAGGAGTGGGTGCGGAGGTGAGGCGCGGAATACTCATTCTACGAGGAAAGTCATGGGGATGAAAGTTGTGGAGCAGTTATGTAGCTTTTATTAAAGCACAAGAGGAACTTTTAAGGACCAATAATTCCCTTGTAATCTGGACAAAGCGAAAAATTTATGAAATATAATTTTCCAGAAAAGGGAGCCTGATAAATTGCAGGACTTCTGTAAAGGATAAGAAAGACGTTAAATTATTGATATTATAACACTTATTTTATATCACTTAGTCATGGCGGAACCTCAGCTGACAACTGCGACAGAAATACAACAAAATGTCAATTAATATTTATTATAGGACTTTTTTTATCATAGATTTTGGCAACACCTCACCTGATGATAAGTGACCTTCCCAAAGAACACGACTGTTTCGTTTCTAAGTGCAATACAAACCTGGAAGTGCGTAAAGGTAATAGAATTACCTTTACGCACTTCCAGGTTTGTATGACAGCTCTTCCTGTGGCTCTGGAGACTGCTCTGTTGCTTGTGGTAAAACATTTTAAAACGGTTACCTGCATGAAGGAATTTCAGCAGGGTTTCCGCCACTAGTTTCTTCATTGAAGTCACTGGTGTCGATCCCTGGTGGCTCCTTGAGGTGTTGTCGCAACCACTAAATTCGTAAAAGAACAACTGTATTCCAGAGGGGGATGAGAGCTCTCTTCTTGAATGAATGATGTTGATGAGAACTGCTCGCAACTGGCACTTTTCCGGAAAATATTTTGGAAAATATGTTGGAGCCCAATCCATTAAGTAGAGGATGTTGACCTCTGGTAGGTACTTTTTTATGGATTGGGCTCAACATGAAAAAAATGTATTCCTGTCAATTCCTGTCATGCAGGTGTAAGAAATTGTGCGGAATAGCTAAATAACTGCTCTACAACTTCCTTCTTCATCACTTTTCTAGTAGAGAGAGTATTATAGCCGATATTCTGCTCGGAAGGCGGTTATAACTACAATTTCGAACATTTTAGGGAAAATTTCCAAAGTTTAAGCGCTGTAGCTTGGGTTATATTGTATCTACAGAGCTGCAATTACACTCAAATTATAGAAAAAAATGTCTTCTTTATTACCTACATTAGTAGGTACACAATAACTTTTTCCGTGGGATGCAACTTTTAGAAATTATAAGCTATAATCTGAAAAAGGTCCGAAAATTTCGATGCTGCAAAATTAGTTTTACACTACTGGCACTAGTATCTATCCTAATAACATGCCAAAAAGCAAAACTGTTGCAATTATTGCCACCTAACACGGTTTTTATGTCTACTGGCGTAAAAGTATACCCGTATAATACAGTATTTGACGGCTTGTTTGTAGAAACTGGATTTTTTTAATAATCCATAAAATCCGACAGTAATAGAAGTCCGAAGAAATAAACAGAATGTTATGATAAATCTGGCATCAACGCCCAAAAGTGCTTTGCGATTCACGGAAACGCTCGAGATAAATGCTACTACTATGCTACAAACCCATCCAGGTTATGACCATGAATAAGGTCAGTTAACCTGCTTGATCGACGCGACCATGCAATCCACACTAAACCGGAAGGTTTTCTTCTTCTTCTTCTTGGTTTCTTTAACTCCTCGAGGAGCATAGGGCCTCAATAACAGCTTTCCACTGCTTCCGATCGGCGGCGACAGCGACAATCTCCGGCCAGCTTTTGTCTAGAGAAGCGGCTTCCAGTGCCACAGTCCTCCGCCAAGTAGACTTTGGTCGGCCTCTCTTTCGTTTTCAGAAGGTTTTCAGTAGCTTTTAAATGATACCACAGACATAGTATAGTTATAGGTAAACAAAGCTTGCCGATTTCGTATTTTGATTTTACGCCTTGCGTCTTGTTATTGGATCTTGGTCCAAAAATACTTATTGTATAACTCTGACATGTACATTTTTGAATTCTTTAAGAACCGAAAATTTTCACTTTAAAGCTTAATATTTCGAAACGGATCACTGAGTCGAAAAATGGTTTTCGCAAACACACAATATTTTTAAAATACCTATTCAACGAAACCGCACACCATGGGATAGTCGAGAAAAAAAATATTCATCCCCACTTCACGTGTAGGGGAGATACCCTGAAAATACTTTTTATCAAGATTTTATTTTACCACTTTGTCGGCGTAATTAATATGTATATCTTTGCCAAATTACAGCTCTCTAGTACTAAGTCTCTGAGCTAAGCCGCGGACAGACACAGACAGACGGACAGACATGGCGAAACTATAAGGGTTCCTTGATGACTACGGAACCCTAGAAAATGAGTCTATTTTTAAAATATTATCTTCTTATTAGCTAAGAAGACTAAAAGCTAATAGATTATTATTACCAACGATAGCTCGCTAAGAAATTAGACAGAGCTTTAGCCGTGATTAAACTTTTGGGCAAAACTTAATAAGTATAGGTGTTCCCACGTAAGCGCGCGATCTAACCGAAAACCTATATATAAGGTGCTACTTTATTAGTGCCCGATATTTTACTCAGTGCTTCTACTCCTGATTCTGATCAACTTTCCCCAAGGAACTCATAGTCAAATCGTAAAAAAAATTTTTGGACTCTTCATACAAATCGATCAGCCGAGCGGCCAAATTAGTATGAAGAGTCCAAAAATTTTTTTACGATTTGACTATGAGTTCCTTGGGGAAAGTTGATCAGAATCAGGAGTAGAAGCACTGAGTAAAATATCGGGCACTAATAAAGTAGCACCTTATATATTTAATGCTGGCAACCATGACGATTAGGCGCTTATTATATTGCCTTGCCTACAGACGTTCAAATGCATATAGATACATAGTCGATCTTACATAGGTTCGAGATGATCCCTTTCCTCTCAAAACACGAATCGATAGAAGCAGTGGCTAGTATGGCTTACGTGGTCACATTGGTCACGCAGGTTAACTGATTACAGAGTTTAGGCGTTTATAATTGCCTTGCCTACCTGAGAGGTTCAAATGTATACACAAAGCCGGTATTCCCTAGGTTCGAGATGAACCCATTCTTCTCAAATCACGAATCGATAGAAGCTGTAGCTCAGTATGCCTTGCGTGGTCGTATCGGTCACGCAGGTTAACTGATTACAGACTCGGTCATGATCTTGATGGATAACAGTTTCTGTGATTTGTAAGGCAAATTGAGCCGTTGGTGCTAGATGCTATCTCTAGGTGGCAATCGCCATGTCATGTCAGAGGCCGTATAGGCTGCTTAAAAAATCTGAAACGGTGGGTTAGCCACTAACGCCAGTCGCCAACAATCTCCAGAAGGGTGTGGTCTCATCTAGAAGGGTGTGGTCGGCCACATCAAAGGCTTTTGTAAGATGGCAAAACAAAATAGCTTGCTCATTCATCTCTCGCGCTGCCTTATTCGACTAAGAACTTTGCGAGCCATTATATCGATGTTGCGAGCCAGTTAAGTAGTCATATGCTGCTTGTATGATAAGCATTTTGCCTCTCTGTTAAAAATTGAGTGTTATATCACTTTTGTATGTGCCAGACGTCGATGCTGAATATCAGGAGGAAAAATGAGTAAACAATGTGATTTAAGCGATAACGCGAAGAATGACGCGGCGGCTAGCTTTCCGGTCTAACGATTGGAAACACTTCTCTTGTCATATTAGTACACGTTCTCGATAGAACTTTAATTCATGTAAAATACTAGTTTTGCCACGCCGTTTGATTCAGGATAACATGAAGTGATCAAAACAATTAACGCCTCAACTTCCACTAACCTCCACACTTCCTAGTGCTTTTTGCGTAGCTCTTTGTCGAAAACATTAAATGAAGATTTTGACTCGGCAACGAACCCACTCTCTATAACTTTTGTTTATTTACAGGCGCCCAAAACAGAGAAACCACTACTAGTTCAGAAAACAAATGACTATTTACAATCATTGAGAGAAAAATGGGAAAAAAAGGAAAGTGAACTTCTGGCTAAAGATAAAGATATTCATTACCAGGATTTACTGTTTGATGGTGAGTGTGTTAACATAAGTTTCTAATGCTTGTTACTAGCCACTTTGTAAACTACTGAGCAAAAACCAATAATATAAAGGAAAAAACACGAATCTGACAGACGGATGGACGGGCGGTTTGGATAGGTTAGTTTATCTGGTGCCATTTCAAAAAGTCAGACTCGAAGTTTTCTTCCCAGTAGTTAATAAAGCTTTCCTTTTTTAAACACATAAGTAGAAGTGTGCTTCGCAAGGGTGGTAAAATATGTTGATGGCTGTTTTTCAAATTTCCTTAAGAGAAACCATCTTATATACATATAATATGTATTTATATAAAATAAACAATATTCATATTTTAGAGGCAAGAATGCATGGTGTCGCATACTACTCGTTCAGCACTGATGACGCTGAGCGGCAGAAGCAGATGGAGGAGCTGAAGAGGCGACGCGAGGAGACCATGAAGGCGCAGCAGGAGGTAGAGGAGCTAAGACGCAAGCGGGAGGAGCTGATGGCGGCGCGGGTGGCGGCGGCGAGGGCCCGGCAGCGCGCCCGCGCCGGCTTGCCGCCAGAGGAGCCTGCCACCGGTAAAACTCGCGACTTCTTGTCGCTAAACATATCATATAATTGGCATGAATTATTATAAATAAGTTTGTATAGTCAAATTCACGCTGTTTTTTTCGACTATTCGTTTCGTTTCTTTTTAATTTTCGTTATTTGTTTCAGAACCCAAAAAAGACTTTACAACATGTCTTCTGGAATTCCTTACAAAGCAAAAGGAAGAAGCAGATGCCAAAGCAAAGGAAAACGAAAAGAAAATCCGAGAGGAAAAGGAGAAAGAAAGGCAGAAATTACGAGAGTCATATATTCGAGAGTGGGATGTTGGAAAAGAAGGAGTTGGCGGTAAGGAGGTGAAACCGTTTAGAGAGATGTCGCAGGAAGAGTATGTGGAGCAACAAAGAGCCAAGAGAATAGACGAATTCGCTCCACCTCAGACCTCAACCAGTAGTAAGTCTAATTACGTATTCGATAATCACGGCAAAATTTTAGGGGAAGGTACTGCTGTTCAATTGTCTACAAAGAAAACGTGGGCACAAGTGCGACCCAAACCAAAAACCCCTCCGCCTCCAGAAATATCTTCCGATATTAATGAGCCAAAGGGCCTTTATTTCACTAGCAGCTCCAAACCTGCATCCACCATGAAATATAAGAACTTTGTTAAATCCCAGGAGCCTATTCCTATTATAAATGAAATAAATGAAGATAAACCTGAAAAAGGAAAGTCTGAAAAACGAAAGTTAGAAGAGACTAGCGTCGAAGTACCACCGCCACCAACTTATGCCTACTACGGTCCTGTCCCTAAACATTCAAGATCAGAGAAGCCATTTGATTCTGACATCAACGAAGCTTATGCGCAGGGAGCAAAAAGCCTAGAAGCGAAAGAAAGTAATAGAAAATTAAGACCACAATATGACTTTACATTTGATTGATAATTATGTTAGTTATATTGTAAAAAGTAGAGGGTAAGTAATAAAAGCGTATTGTTTTTATTCATTTTCATTTTTATTTTGCTCTTATCTGCCCAAATACTAAATACCTACTATATAAAACTGTTGTAACTGTATATAACTCAAACGTGCCGAAAGGCTTATATACAAAGTACCTTTTTTTCATGTCATACTTGTTCCCCACTGTTCACCAATTTTATATGGTCTACATTGTTCTTAAATCTTAAACATTGAGAGAGATCGAGCCATCACTTATATCAGATCTATGCCTAAATAGTGTTTTTCTTTTCCTAATAATTAAACAAAAGCTACAATCAGTAATCTAAAACCTCATTACTTTAGCTACAATAAATTGCACAGACTTTATTTCGCGTACATATAGGTTAGTTCTGTAGATACCTCTCAAGCTCATTAGTTTCTGCTTACGAATATACTGATGGACTTAAACAATTAAAACGTTGAGAAATCTAACATAACATAATAATCTGTGTGAACGTCTAATCTACAATAATTAAAGTGTGATCCGTAATAGACAAATCGATATTACAGGGAAAATAGGACTTGTTAACAAAGTACCGCTATTTTTGCCTTCTTTAGGCAAAGCATTTGTTGGATGGCTAATTGTATTTGTTAATAAAGTAGTAAGTAGACTGCTTGCAGTTGTGTATGGTACTGTGGTGTCTGTAGACGTCATTGTTTTGACATCCACCTCTTTGACGTGAGAATCACTGACGGTACTCTGGCTAGCTTGATTCTCATTATGTTGTAATGCTTCCGCTGTTGGCAATTTTTCTTTGGTTTCATTCTCAAGATGTTTATTTTCTATGACGACGTTGGTAGCCTTTGTTGATTTGACTGAAGGCACGTAAATCGCAGATGTGATTTGCATTTTAGGCGTCGTAGTTTGTTTCTCGATAGCTATTGCTGGAGTTCTTACGTCCGGATTATCTTGAGGGGTATCTGTGTTAGTAACTATATTTTCTGCTTTTACATCTAAAGACACTTTCATGGGCTCGTCTCCTTGCATAAAATTGGGGTTAAATTCGTTTTCTTCTGAAATCTCGATGTTAGGAGTTGTGTTAGCGGATGTTTGTTTGGTGTTTTTAATTGTATCTTCTTCTAAAATATTTGTGTCTTTGTTAAGATCAACGCCTGGTACGTAAACTAGAACATCACTATTATTTAAGATTTCATTGTTTGCTATTGAACGTTCCAAAACTGTTTCCTCTTCCACATTGTTATTAAGTACAGTTGTACTTTCAACTGCAAGTAAACCATCGGTCGGTTGGCTCTCTGTTTCCGTTGATCTTTTTTTGATGCGAGAGTTATGTGTTTTAGCCACTAGCTTCGAGAGTACAGCAAAGGAGTCTATTTCTCGCTCTGCGTTAGCGCCGTTGCAGAGGTCTCCTTGACAGGTGCACGTCATCCTCCAGGTTTTCGTGGAATTGCAGAAGAGTGGGTAGCATTCATCTTGATAGATTTTCACACAATATCTTGATTCCACATAGGCTGAAAGCATAGATATATTTTTAGTATTACAATACGCAAATATTTTGTTAGAGTTGGAATTAACGTAGGGTCATAAAAATAAACTTAAATTGATGTTATACAACATTATAATTGCTGTATTATTGTAGTTTGGGGCATGATTATTAAAAAATATATATTTTTCATAATTTATGACAGGTTTGTAGTTCAAAAAATACTTAGTTACTAAATACGTTAAATAGCCTTTAAAAAATCTATGTATACTCGTAATTATTATTTAGCCGAGAATTATAGCAGGGAATGGTCGCTTCTGAACTTTTATTATTGTCTTCTTTTTTCAGTTATGACGCTTTTACTAGTAGATCTTCACGTAATCTGTTAGAATTGTCGATAGGTATAATCTTTTAGCAGTTGAGGTTTAAAGTTTTCAAAAATCATATCTCAATTTCTGTGAGGAGTATCTTAATGAAATGATGTACATAGAATTAAAATAGGTACTCCTCGTGGAAAACGACTTGAAAATGGAATATGAAAAAAACTTTAAACTTCATTCCTGTAGTTTCGAGAATGGCGCTTAACCGTTTTTTTTACTTTTCCACTGTCGATATACAGGATGTTTAAAAAAGTACGTTTGAAATTTTAAGGGGTTACTCATAATGCCGTGGACGCTCCTGTACCGACCACACGAACACCTTGCGGATACTCATCGAGCAGTGTGTGGAGTGGCGAACCGAACTTTTCCTCGCGTTCGTTGACTTTGAAAAAGCCTTCGACTCGTTTTAATGGAACGCACTATGGGCGAGCCTCAGACAAAGAGGTGTACCAAACAAGTACATAAGCATCATCAAGTCCCCGTACGAAGGCAGCACCTGCAGGGTGGTACACAACCAAGTCTTGGGAGAGCCGATCCAAATGACCACAGGAGTGAAACAGGGTTGTCTACTCTCTCCGCTGCTCTTTATTATACTGCTCGACGACGTCATGAGGAAGGTGACAGAGACACCGGGAGGAATCGCATGGAGTGATGACTCGCTCCTGGAGGACCTCGACTACGCAGACGACTTAGTGTTGATTTCGTCTGCTTTACCCAATCTGCAAGCTCAGCTAGACTCCTTGCAAGAGCATGCTCAAGACAAGGGCCTACGAATCAACACTAACAAAACTGTAGAAATGAGAGTTCAGACAAGTAACAAGCGGCCAATTACGCTCCGTGGAACTACCCTGGAATCCGTCTCGAAATTTCTGTACTTGGGTAGCACTGTGACCAGCAGCGGTGGATTTGACGACGACGTTGAGGCCAGGATCAAGAAGGCAAAAGGTGCATTTGCCCAGTTAAAGCCAGTCTGGGGCTCCAACGTGCTTACCCGACAGATCAAGATATCCCTCTTCAATTCGATCGTAAAGTCTGTCCTACTGTTCGGCTGTAAGACCTGGAAAGAGACGAAGGCACTGACGAACAAACTTCAAGTGTTTGTCAACAAAAGCCTGAGGTCCATCTGCGCATCTTCTGGCCGAACACAATCCGTAACAAAGATCTATGGAAGCGATGCCACTAAATTCCCATCAAGCAAAAAATTGCTCAACGCAAGTGGAAGTGGCACACATTGCGAAGAGGAGAAGAAAACTCCACCAGGGTTGCGTTTACGTGGAAGCCGACCGGAAGTAGGCGGCCGGGCCGACCGTCTTACACGTGGTAGCGCATCGTCGAGGCTGAGCTGGAGCAAAGCGGAGCGCGAGGCGCAAAACAGAGGGGGATGGCGTCGACTCACAAAGGCCCTTTGTACCACTGGGGTAACATAGGACAACTACAACTCATAATTAAGTATAGAATACAGGAAAATATACAAAAAAATCAAAACTAATTTTTTTTAGTTTCCCACACAAATTCTTGATTCACCAATCAGATTTAGTATGAGAAACTGAAAAAAATGTATTGCGGATTTTTTCAATATTTTTCCTATATTCTAAACCTTAGTAACCCCTTAAAATTTCAAACGCACTTTTTTAACACCCTGTGTAGTTGTGCGATTGTTGATTTGAACGGCTGTCTTTGAAGATTAATACTTAAATAAAGGAGAGGCACTGACGTGGCGAGGTGGCGACGATGGCGCAGTAGGGGTATCCGGGGTCGCAGGTGGCGAGGTGGTCGCCGGGCTCGTGGCAGGGCGGCGCGCGCCGGCTGCGATGCACCTGCTCGGCCAGCGGGCCGCACCAGTGGCACTGGTGGGCATACGCTCCTGCTATCATCACCACAAATAAAATTATACACAATTTATGGTTGCGTAATCTCGTAATTACAGACTTTTTACTTGTTAAAATTATTGTCTTGCACTAAACTTAAAAGATACAAAAACAACTAAAATAAAAAAAGGTATCTCTCTTTGTGATTGCGTAATTTCTCTCTCTCTCGCTATCTCTATCTGTGTCCGTGTTTTCAGCTGTATTTTTCATTATTGTCTAATTAGTAGAGAGATAGATAGATAGATAAATCATTTATTCACAAAATTACGATACAAAATCATAAACAAAACAAGAATAAAACACAAGAGGTAGGTAATTATACAATAATTAATAATAAAGGATATTTAGTACAAATATTCTTTACTACTAATTATTAAAGTTTATCGCTGATTTGTAAATAAGACAATCCTGTGTTTACCAGGCGGTAAAAGGATTCGCGAGAAAGTATGGCTGTACCATTTATATTTTCTAAAATTATAAATTAATGTAATTACTACGATAACTGAAAAAATTTAGTGTTTGTACAACCACTTTGAATACACTCGTATTTTAATAAACCCTTAAGAATTAGGTATTCAAAAACAACAGCAGATTTACTATTCAAAAACTATTTTAAAAATATCATGCTGTTTTTCTATTGTTATTAAATATGAGGTAAGGTAAGAGAGGAAAATCTTAAAACGTCGAGTGTCGACCATTCGTCTTCAGTGCTCCTGGAACCATTCAGAAATAAGTCTCTTAGCTCTTATGAACGCGAAATGTGTCTGTACGGCTCGTCTCGCAGGATGTAGAGCCACACTTTTTTCACTGAGTACTTGGTTCTGAGCTTCTTGGTTTAGAATAAATGCTGACCTTAGAGCTTAGACAGCTCTTAGAGTTCCCTACGACGACGACGCGCATTATATATATAATATATATATAAAAATAAGTTCTGATACAGGCTTTCATAGGTATATCTTTTGCATCCTTGATGATACCACGGAGATAATAATTGAAATCTCACCGGCCTTTAAGCCTAAGATTGTCAGTTTGTTGTTTTTTCTTCGTTAGTGTTTTTAAGGCACAATCTTAAATCCGTTAATAAGGACAAATATAAAAAAAACCGGCCAAGTGCGAGTCGGACTCGCGCACCGAGGATTCCACACAAACTTGGGATTGGGGGCAAACTTAACTTTGCCGTTGGAAAACTGTCCCCCCCCTGCCAGTTTTTAAACGGTTGTTTCTATAAATGTGAAAAAAATCACGGCAGTAGTATATACATACAAGGCGGAATTGTTGGAACGCCATATGCCATTTCTGTGATCTTACGTAAAGGCGTTCAGTTTCCGCAGTAAGAGCCTATTATTAAAACTAATTTTGAAAATCTCTATGTCTATGTCTGGGTGATCTATCAGAGTCTACATTTAAAATCAATCTTTCGGGGTCAATTGGCCTGAAATACAAGTTCATATTTCAGTGTGGTAATCTGACTTTGATGGCTGGTGTTTTCTGAGTTTCATGCAGTTGTGAAAGTATAATAGTCGATTTCGCAGTAAGCAGTTCCTGAAATTACAGATTTTTGTAATTTTGGCATAAGTAAACATGAGCTCTAAAGATTAAAAAAATTATAATTTTAAATATCTCCTTACGTTCATGTAGAGATCATTCATTGATTGCATTAAAGTAGTTCAATATATCTAATGTAAAATAATTTTGTCATTGGAACGATCGAATCTTTGCCTTTGATGTTTAGATCAGCGATAGAGACCCGGTATCACCGATCTAGGCTGGAGGCTGGATCATGAACTATCGCGGCTAGTATTTGGTCGAGACATATTATGTACTTATGTGCTTGATTTACTTCATAGTATCTATTTTTGATTTTGATAAAGAAACTCCTACCATTAGGTGTAATGATCAGCAATGTGAGAAGAATAGATTTTTTCGTTGCCTTTTGTGTTACAAATTCGGAGAGGCCATCTAGGCTCGAGGACTACCTATTTCATGTAGGTACGGGAATGAGCCCAAGATTTCTGCAAATCGATTTGATTTTAAATCTTGGTTAGAATTTTGCGAAGTTGTATTGGACAAGCAATATTTCCAAACGCAATGTTTCAAATGACGTGGAAAATTGGAAATCCTTGGCGGAGGCCTTTGTTCAGCAATGCACGTCTTTTAGCTGATGATGATGATGATGTGCCAGTCAGCCAAGCAATGCGAAAGTATGAATAGGGTATTTGACACTATCAAAATTAAATTGAAAAATATTATTCAGTAAATAGCATTTGTCCTAGAATAGCGAAAAATATTACTCGACTGATGTTTTTGTTCATTTTAAATTTTATATTAATTTCAATCAGAAAATAAGTTCGTCAAAGACTGTGACGTCACATGCCAGTAACACGAACAATTTCAGAACAAAATGTCGATTTTGGTAGTTGATAAAAAGTCACTCAAATGACTAGTAGTCAAATACCGTATTATTTACATACAGTTTACCATTGGGGCAGCAAGACAAATACGAATTAAACGAACGAACTTTTTTTTATGGCATAGGTGGCAAACGAGCAGACGGATCACCAGTAAGCGATTACCGCTGCCCATAGACACCCGCAACACCAGAGGAGTCACAAGTGCGTTGCCGGATGCCGGCTTTTACCTGAACGTTGAACTACCTAATAGACTAAAATATTCAAACAGGTTTCTGCCCAACTCAACTATATCAACGTAATCCCGTGACATATGTATGTTGTTGTACTTAAACTTGAAACTTTGAGTTGCAGGAATTATGAACGACTCGTGTCATGATAGGTCCGCTACCTGCTAAATAATTCCCACGCTTATGAGCGCTGCGGCTGCGTGGGATCATTTATTCACCGGGCCACTGCAGTCGGGTCAAGTGTTCATATCATAACACAGCCAAGCGCTGAGTACAAATGCAGCTCATGACCCGAAAATATAAAAATATAACCAACTCTTAAACTGAATACCACAAAATCGATTTTAATAAATATTTCAAGAACAATAAGATCTGCTTTCAAATAAATTAAAAATAAACATATTCAAAAAAGTTTTGTCCCAGTTGCCGACATAGTTATTTGAAAAGTGGCGATTGGGACTAGTCCAAGATTTTTTGCGCCCGATTCGCCACCCAAGCCATTCAATTCAAATCTGTTTACATTTTGCAATCTACATTCTCTCTCTCTTATCGTGTGGCACAATTTAACCGTCATATCCACTAGGTATAGGCGGCGGTTGCCTGGTATTGCACTTGCCTTGGTCACGTGTAGGGCATTTAAGATTGACACCACGGACGTGTGCAACACGACCATCATACACAACTAGTAATCAGATGTGCAGATTTCCTCACGATGTTTTTCTTCACCGTTAAAGCAGTCCGTATGATCTATATTGTTACCGACACACATAGACTTCTTATACCTATCTTATATAAGCTTTTTTTAACCTCTTTTGCGTTGGAGACATAAAAATACTACACAAACTATGTATTACTATAAATAAAACTCAAATAATTTGAAAACCTCTAAATTGATTTTAATCAACATTAATAGGTAAGAAAATCTCGTTGCACAAGCCAGCCATGCGATAAGACTTAAAGCAAACGTGTCGTCAGCGCATGTAAATATTTGTAAGAGACAGTCGTTCGATAGAAATAGGCTAGACTGCATCGAAAATAAATTATGAAATATTATTCGCTTAGTAGTTCTTTTATAACAACAGTAAGTAATGATGATGCGTTGGAACTGGCTATAAACTGTATTAACATTGGTGTTTGTCTACTAGACGCAGATAAGATGGTGGTAGGTAGCCGGGTGGGCACAGAAAATGCCCTACCACGAACCAAACCGTCCTACAAAATTGGACCCTGCCGAGAATCGAACCTGCGACCTCCTGATGTGAAGCAGGTAGTGTAGCCATTAGGCCACGGAGGCGGTTAACTCAATTGAGACGTCCCTGTGATATGTGGCTCTATGTCAATATGGCATTACGATAGATACGGAACAGTCGTGATGCTTCTCTGATTCTTTTTTTTTTTCAAAGACTGTATTTATTATACTTACTAATTAATTATTCAAATGGATCGATAAGTAGACAGAGGCTTTTTCAATAACTCTATAAGAAGGACATAATATTACCGTGAGAACGATACACATGGCCCTGTCAAGGGCAGACTCAGTGTCGATATTAGTGAAACTGTTCGAACTAATAACACAGCATATAGTACAGCCAAGTTGTGCATATTTTATTCAAGCAACCTTTCCCCGTCTGCATATAGGCACACATCTGTGCACACAGGAATATCAGTGCACATGTCAAATAAGCAATACACATGACTTCTAATAAGTAGTGAAGAATAAGGGTAGTAACAAACATTTTAGTTAACAGTTTTTGTGTCTCGAACCAAAAAGTAAAACAAGTAGGAATTATGATTTACTATTTTAATTATCTACCTAGTCTATTAGGCTATAAAAATAAAGTTACCTATAGTATCGTATAAAGTTTCAGTAAAATTGTTAGAGCCATTTTTGAGAAAAAAAAATCAATACAAAATAGTAGGTCGTGATGGATAAATATTCTATAACAGTATTCTATGTTTCATGAAAATAGTGGGAACTCTAAAAAGGAATCCCAAAAAATGGGTTAGGAAATTAATTTATAATATTTTCAAAAACTTGTAAGTTTATACCTAATAAAATAACAGATACTTATGTTCCAAGTTGCATAAAAACAAAAAGATCTTATTTAATAAAATATTTAATTTATTAATTAAATAACTAAATTAATTAATGGTTACTAAACTATTTGTTACGAAATTTCATTTTTACTGTTGAGATTTTCGAGTTCAAGGTTATCATCCGCTGTGCATTAAAAAACTTAATAAATTACAAAAGAATACCTAAAGCTAAACCTTATATCTTCGCACAGCATGGTTAAACAAAAATAAATATCACGACACTTCCCTTGTAGAAAACTGATCTAAAATATTAGAGAAGCTTAGAACTGATGCCAGCTACACTCACCACTCAAAATAATGAAAAACGTCAAGCTGAGCAGAAGCATTGTTGATGGTGGAGCAGCGAGCTTTGCTCCCGCCGGCATTGAAGCCCGTGTTTCAGTTAACAGACAAGCAGGTCCAGGTATTTTATTTTTCTCTCCTTTTCTATCTACAACTTTACAAGTCTGTTACCACAATACTGTAATAAAACTCTCAGAAAATTTAAAATATCAGAAGGTACTTTTTTAACATCTAATTGGACATATTATTTTTCTTCTGCCTTTACGACTTTTTATGAAGAGCTTGCGTTAAGCCGCACGTTTACGCGGCGACTGCAACGTTTGAGTTTGTAGCGGCGTCGTCGTAGTCGTAAGGAATCGAACACACGCGAAACGTGGTCACTCGATACTCAATCAGAGCAGTTTGTTTGTTTCCAAGGGGACTGTCTCGGCTCCAGACCCGATGTACTCCACTAATAAGGATATGACAAAGCTAAGCCTAATAAAACGACACCTACCTCAGACGCGATCCAGTGACCGGATAATAAGGCGTAATCAGTGAAGTTGTATGATGTAAAAGTAAATGAGCCCATATACCTAAAGGTGTAACAAAATTCATGTAGGAGCCGTTAATTGAAGATTCTACCATCATTCTGAACAACTTTTGTTCTACGACTTTGCTTAAATCGCAAGAAAAATTTGGACTTTACATAAAAAGATCACGTGTTTAGTCATTTTGGAATGGAAAAAAAAATGTTTTGCGATTTGAGCAACGACGTAGAACAAAAGGTGTTCAGAATGATAAGTAAACGAGATCTACTCCAATTTTGTTACACTCTGTATAATTAATACCCATAAAAGTGATTAGGCATGTCCTGTCCATCGACTAGCAAATCATTTATTCATCACAACGATACCTACACAAAATAAAATATTTAGGGATAAGACTTGAGACGGCTAATGGCTATGTGTATAATATAATAAATAGACTATAAAATTTATTTATTTTCTTTTATTGTCTATTCGTATTACGTCGTAGACCTACTTAATAACAGTTGATAATTAATAGCTACACTAACAATATACTTACAATTTGTATTTTATTGAATTTTTTTATTTAGAATTTTTAAAATATTCCTGGTTTACAGTAAATACTGAATGCCTCCCTGAAATTTCAATTTACAATACAGGGTGATACGAAGAAGATGGACTGTTTAATGGGGCTCGTCGATGTGGGAACATTGAGGCTTCTCCTCGCTATACTGACTGGTCTTTGACCATGGTGGTCTTTTTTAAAGTCTTCAACCAAAGTGAACACCAAAGTTGAAAAATAGAAATGTTCAGTTTCAAGACTAGAAGCTCCAGTCCAGCATGTATTTTGTAGCGCCCTGTATAGGTACTACTTTATTCTCTCCAGAATCACAGAGAAATGGAAATGTTTATATTATGTTTGAAAATCTAAAATAAGTATTTAGATAGGTATCGCGTTGTGTGCACAAACCTACACGAGTAAATAACATAGGTATCTATAAACATATCGTTAGTCCCGGTTCCAACCGGGGCTGGGTCAGCTTTACCTTACGACTAGCTCAGCAATAAAGGTTCTCATTTTTCGGTATATCGGTTCCCACGTGTAGGTGGTGATCAGCCATCCGTTGTAGAAATGTACTTACTCTTAAATAACAAGCTGTATTCTTTTAATAATAAAGAATGTATACGTTTGTCTTGTTCAAAATTGTCATATCTTTGTTCTCTACACGCCTTTTCTGTCATTTATTTACAACGTTCACTGTCTAAGGTCTGCTGGAAGAATTTTTTAAATAGAAATAAGCTGTATCTTTTGTATATTCTTTCTTTATTATTGCCTGTCTGTTTCTTTTCTATATAAACTGTTTTTTTTTAGTTTAGGTAAGCCCTTGGCATCATCTCACCTAGTAGTAATAGATGATGATGCCGAAGATAGAAGCGGGCTTACCAAGATTCCCCAACGCAATGGGGAACTGGCTATCTTATCTCCATGGCCATGCAGGAACATATAAATGTAATTAACATAAATGTAATTGATGTTTGGCGACAAGACTTAAAAAGATGGCGGTAGCTAACCAGGCGGGCTCCGACTAACCAAACCGAGTCTTACAAAGTTCGAATCGAACCCGCGACCTTTTGATGTGAAGCAAGCAGACTAGACACTAGACCATGGAGGTGGTCAAAACTATATTATTTTAGTTAGTTTTTTTGGAAACTCTTACCTAAGATATACCTCGTACTGGGCAAGTTAAGTAGCCTTAGTTAGGCATGAAGATATCTATTTTAATAAAAAATACATTTAAGTCAGTTTATAGTACGTCTCAGAAACAAGGCGTTATGCAAATTATTCACAAGCATGATTCTTACTTCAACAAAAATAACATCATTTTACTTTGTATTAAATGCGTCAATTTATTTTAAAAAATACGATCGTGAGCGGATAATCTATTGAAGCGTGAATTAATATTTGCGTAAATCGATTGTTCTCCCTTATTATAATATCAACTCACTTACCTCCTGAACTTAATACATAATTTAAAAATATAACATAATGTTAAAAAAATTTGGAAGTCCCTATCAATAAGCAAATCAATAACCTTTTCGGTTGACAGTTGACGTAAACAAGGAGAGTGTTGTCGTAGGTTTCGTGAATGCTTTGTTGGCTGATGTAGGTCATCGGAGCACCGCAGGGACAAGCAAGCAGCCTGCACTGCGCCACCCGGAGGCGGTGGCGGCGGCGCGCCGGGGCAGGGTGCGCTGCCCGGTCAACGGTGCCAAACGTGAGACAATTGAAAATCGCGGCGTGCCATTTTCAGCTTTTGAGACGCCCAGCCGCTTTCGTAAAGTAAAGAGTATAATTATTATACATGCTATACGACTCTACACCGATACGCGGACCGAAGGGACATTTCGAGAACGGGACGTTTTGCGAAAGGGTAACGTTTTCAGGTGCGGGACATTTTGTAAGTTACATTACATTACCGTCCGAATCGTTTCAATATGTAAACTCCAATTTTTTAGGGCAGATTTAAGTCTAGAGCAGACCAAACGCGTGGCGTGGCGCGTGCGTGGCGTCGGGTTGGCGTCGACGTGGCAGCAACGGTTGTAATGTATGAAACTCTACGAGAGGTGTCACACCGACTGCGCGCTGCGTGCACGCGCGTGTACGCTGCGTCGTCATCGTCGTGCGTTGCCACGCCGACGCCACGCACGCGCTACGCCATGCGTTTGGTCTGCTCCGCCCTTTACACCCTGTATTGTGCTCTACAGCTACAAACAATATGACAAGAACATCATTCGTTTATTACTAGTACATATATTATTTTCCGCGAGGCCAAATAAAGAGACAGACTGAATCGTAACATTGTTGGTGTGACATTTGTACGACATGATTTATTTAAAGGGTCGGTAGGGAATTGTACTCTATCTTCATTTGCGCTAAAGCGATAACCCATTACCTTTCGGGCGCGGGATATACTTTGGAGCAAACAACTTATTTATACTTTAAGCACAAACTTGTTTCCCACTCTCCGGGCGACAAAATAAAACTGAGCTTTGATTTTTACATATGACAGAATGTCAAAAATAAATTGAAACAGGGTTTGAGGCTTTTTTCGAGGAACGAATGCTCGCTTCGCAAGAAAATAAATTATACCGCAGCCAGCACTATCGACTGCCTGTTTGATAGCTCTTGTGCAGTAAACCTAATAGTTAGTGCTGACTGCGGTATACGATATTTTCTTGCGAAGCGAGCATTCGTTCCTCAAAAAAAGGCTTAAACCCTGTTCCAATTTATTGTATTTATACACTCTTTTTTTGTGAAAACAGTCTGTTTACTGCACAGCAGCTATAAAAACAGTCGATTTCTTTGAATAGTGTAGGTTTGCAAGCAATAAGAAACGCACTGATGAAAAAATGTAAATAAAAATTGTCTTTGTACCTATGTAATGTATGTCCGGGACATGCTTTACCGAATTTTGCTAAAATAACTAAGTTGTAAATCATCATCAATATTGTTAAAGTCATATGTGAGATAAGTATATTTTTTTTTTACCCATGAATGGCTATGCAACCAGAAGCTGCTAGAATCATTGAAGTTTACAAAACACTATTATCGTTTTTACTACAACTTTGTTACATCCTGGCAGAGCGGTCGGTAGCTCTAAAGTTAAAATCTGAATATCTCCTACAAGAACCCATGATTCGTACAACATATAATTTTATTGGTATGGGGACGTTTCACATATTGCGAAGATCATCATAAACATGTTCTCTTAAATAACATGTAAGATGTATAAAGAAGAAATTGCGAAACGATGGCTAGCAGATTTGATTAGTTTTCCATTTCCATTTCGAAGCAAGCAGCGACGTCATTAAATATGGATATTATCCGTTACCATGTTAATTAATGTACCTATACAGGTAGACAGGTGTAACCTCATTTTGACCGAAGATACACAGTTGTAGTAAAAAGTTTTATCATATTAGTGAATCTAGGCCGTTAGCTTAGCTATTTGTTCAACGCTGCACTACGCGTAGCGACACCCCGACCTGGATACCGAAGTAAATTTGCGCCATTCACGCCTTTACGCTGCAAACTATACAATCATATTACGACATAATACATACGACTGACTCGGGGGCTAAGTGGTTAGCGAGCCTGACCTCTGATCCGAGAGTCGTGGGTTCGATCCCCACACAGAGCAAACTTTTCTGTGATGAGAAGAATTGTTTGCTCTGAGTCTGGGTGTATAATATCTATATATGCATGTATTTAAATGTATATGTGTATGTATATCAGTCTCTGGTTCCCAAGATAAAGGGAATCCTAGTTTGGGGCCAGATGACCGTGTGTGATTTGTCCCGGTTATTAATATTATATTATTATTATATTGTATGTTTCATTTCGTCACCGCAGCATCCCTTCATTATGTCCATATTTTATGTTGAGCGACGGTGTTAGGTAAACACCCACATAAGTTTCAGCGGAGCAGGTGATGAGGTGATGTTGATTAACCCGACCGAGTATATGTAGAGAGAGGCTACTTGAGTTCGTCCCCGCAGACTGAGCTGAGACTAACTGAGTTAGTATGTCTAAATGGTTACCACGAGTAAATGCTGCTTCAATACGTCTCAGACTATACTGCTCTGGTTATTTGAACTTAATGCAGAAACTATATGTTTGATTGCTTTCTTACAAGTCGCAATGGAGCAACCATAGAGATCTCAATAAGGAGCAACGCATGCAACGTGTTGACGTGATTTGAAGGCTGGAAGGCGGGAAGGTGAGACAGGCTACATTAATATCTGTAAATTCTTCAATTATTTCGAGAATAACACAATAAGCTCTAAAAATAATGCAACTTGATAAAGCACCTCAATTTATTACTATAACTACTCAACCGAGATAGAGGGCGGCGGACAACATAGGATGTATTTAATTTAAAAGTTTTGATCTGATCTAGGTATAAGCTATTTGTAAAGCAGGCAGACAATATAGAGCATCGGGTTGTTAAATAGTTCTTTGGTGGTCAAGATATTATCGCGAGAGGAGTTTAAAAACAAAGTATAAAATTGGTTAACTCTTTTTTATTGAATAATACTGTTGTTGTAAAAAGATTAAATTTAAAATGTATGCTTTGTTAGTTAAAACAGTAGCATTAGGTAGTAGTATCAGGTAAAAAACTAATTTTCCCAAAAATGTATACAAAAATCTTTCAGAAGTAACATGAATATTGTACAAAAATAATCACTACATACTTATTTAATGTAAGTAATATAAGGGTTTAATTACGTATGAATCAGTCTCCATCTTCTTTGTGATGGCAGTCAGTTGAACCATAATATTATAGATGTTATTTATTACTTGGTTATTACATCGTTGTCATTATATGAATTAGGACACGGAACTTTGCTTTCATTTACGATATTCCGGTCAGATATTTTGACGACCGCGCGCCCGCGCCGCGCCGGCGGAGGACGTAGCGACAAGGCCAGTCGGCCTGGAAATCTTCGGAGGAGGCCCTTGTTCAGCAGTTTTAAAATAAGCTACTTTAAAAACAACAGCTTTCACTTAAAAAGCCTTACCTTTGCAGAGCATATAATGTTTATTTATTTAGTGCGAACCATTGTTTTGTGAATAACTAAAACGTGTTTTTAAATAAATTCCATTTTAAAGAACCACTAAATAATGAAATTTAAAAAGGTCCTCTAAAACGCGACTTTTAAGAGTTGGGATGCGCGGTTGTACTATAGAGGTACATAGTTGTAGTAAAAATACCTTACTTGTATTAGGTAAAGACCTTTGAGAGGAGTTAGTGCCATCAGTTTGCACTACGGCTCAATGTACGCACAAGGTCGCGCCTACCCTGCTATGCGTGCGCCGCACGTCATTAAATGACCACAGACAACATTTATAAATAAAACGGCCGTGGGCTGCATCCGCGCAATGCGTGCATATTTCCGTTCCATCTATTTTGTCGGGCGATTAATATCCCGACGATTGATTCGACCGAGCGGATGCAGGCAGAGTGTAGGCCTTTTGTGCTGTGGTCGTTATGAAGTTATTTTTAAACTAATTTCTATATTATAAATGTTCATGATACAGCAGGGCCTCTTTAATCCGAACAACCCCCTGTCTCCACGCATCCGTCGTTTCTCAGTAAGTCAGTACTGAGTTATACATCTGAAGTGGTACACAAATTGTATTTGACCGCCCCGCGTTATGCGTTTGCATAAATTAAGGTATAGAGCATTTTCATTTCAGCGACGCTAAATACTAGTCGTCAAAGTACTATACTGTAATTCTTTAAAAGAATATAAATAATAGCATTCTCATTTAGATATACCTATAAAAGTTTTGCATGATTAAAACATAGTTTCAATAATAACCACTTTTGTTTTATTGACAAAAATGCTATTCAAAATGTCTACATACTATAAACCGAACGCTCCACGTATCCGAACGGGGGTAAATTTTGGTAGTTCGGATTAAAGAGGTCCTGCTGTACCTACAGAAAATTTAAATTTTTGTTTATAAGTATAGTAGTTATGCAATGCAATAAATGCAATTTTTAGAGCGCTAATCGTTTAATGTTCAGGGCTTACTTATTAAACTGAACATTAGCAAAAAACTACAGAGTACGTTCATCGGTCTGACAGATTTGACAGTTTTTATGAAAAATCCAAAAATATTTTTGCCGTGTTTAAGTATCACTACTTTCATATCGGTAGTTTTTAATAAGGGCTTGCAAACTATAAAAAGTAATCTACACTTTTTCTGAAGCTATTTAGTAAGCAAGTAACATCCTTTCAGTATAACTATATACAGAGTTGTATACCGACGCTTTAGGGAGGCGAAACTGAAGAAAACTATCCCTACTTAGTTGTCATATTAATTTTATTTTGTAATGTATTTATAGTGCTTGTATATTTTAAATGTATTGTATTTTATATATTTCCATGGGCCTTGTGCCTGAAATAAACGAATAAATAAAAACAAAAAAAAGTGTGTAACAGATATCTTGGTGAGCATCAACAAACGTAGCCGCAACTTTTCAGTGTAACGTAATTCAAAGTCCCGTTTTTAAATTTTCCGCATATAATGCGATAGAATGAAACAAAATGTCACCCGTGTGCAAATTTTTACAGCGACCGACACGCGAATGTCCTTACATTGCCCTTGCTTGAAATAATAACCAGGTATTACGCGTACAATGTTGGACTATGTTATTATAATATAACCAAACTTTGCACCGACGACGGGACGTATTCTAGTTCCGTTTATGTGTATTGTGTAGTCTAATGCATCTTCTGTATTGCGTACTATTTATGTATGTTTTTTCTATAAAACTTATATATACATGTAATAATAAATAAATATATTTGTTGTTGCGTCATTAGTCTCATTAGCAATGGTTTTGTTGGGTACTTTAAAAAAAGTACTTTGGATATATGTTATTACCTAAATATTTTTTTATGGAACCTGGAATCTTCAACATCTTTACGCGGACGGCTGTACGCCTTTAATGTCTCGTATTTTTAAATCTTCTCTTGTCTTCTCTACAACCATAACTTTTTCTAAATGGGACATAGAAATACTTGTATGCGAATACGTAGTAAGATTGAGTTTTCTATCTAACGGGAGAAAATATAAATTAATAAGTGGGAGAGCGGGATTACCTTTTAAGCTTGAAGCTTTGTGTGACGAATGTTGAACAGACCGCCGGGTCAGTGGTGTGGTGTCACAGTCTACGGGTAGAACTCGAACCAAGTAATTGTAGCGGAGTCTGACATAAAGGTCTCCCGAACTCCCCGGTTCGGATGCAATAAGTGCAGGATATCCGAGACGCGCCGCTCTTGGCCTTGACGTAAGAGATATAAATTGCAAGTGGATGATGTTAACTTCCTTTTTTGTAAGAACAGTGTGGCTCTTCCCTCCGTAGAATTAATAGAACGAAATTATTCATTTTAGCTATCATTCAATAGCATTGTTAAGTATTAAACAATACTATGAAATTCCGAAAATTTCCAAAAGTATTGGCAATATCGGTGGCATCTAGTTGCTGGAATGTATAAGTTGTGGTTTAATTAAGACGAAACCTCTAAAGTTTTAGTGAAATTTGAACTAGAACAATTCTCAATACAGTAAGTTATTTAATTAATTAGTTCTTTGTGTCTGTCGTATTTTATACACGTGACTATAGAAACAAAAGTGAATAATGAATGCCACTGAAACATTCAAACGTCTAACACAAAGAGAGCTACGGCGAATGGAAATTAATTATGAGGACATCTGGAGCACCAGCTGTGTGCCTAAATTGTAGTAGGTAGGTGCCTACAGAGTTGCAGAGGCCAGCAATCAGGCTTTCGCAGGTCGAGTATCAGTTTAAAGCCTTAGTAATTCGGAAATACGTTTTAATGGATGAGTCAAGAAATGATAACTTTTTTGAGGTATTTGAGTTGTCAAGAGTGATGAGAAGAAGCTTCAGTTTAACTAGACTATAATATAAATTACTGGCATGTTTCTTTCTTCGTTTTTACTGTCTTTGTCGCCACCATAATATTATAAATATACATATTTTGTAATATATTATTAGATTGCTTCAAAAGTCTTTTCAGTGAAAAAAAATATTGTATCTTTTGTTTCAGGTAAGTATCAAAGACAAATAGTAGTGTAATAATACATTTTACGTTTAAACGGTGATAATTTCTATTAAACATGTCTAAGGAAAAATCAATAAAGCAGATAAGTGACAGTGAGCAGAGAATATTTGTTAAGTTTCGTTGGCTTCTAAACTGGGATGGAGGAACGATCTATCTGTACCTACGACAAGCTGTGCCATCTAGAGTTCCATCAGAGCGTACCATGTATAACTGGCTAAGACGCCTGAATGAAGGGAAATTAGACCCAGAATCAGATTCACGACCTTGAAGTCTGCAAACTTCTCGCTCCGAATAGAATATAGAGAAGGTTAGGGAAGTTGTACAAGGAGGTGAAGTGAGGTCTGTTCGAAAATAATGCGCCACAACTGGCCCTGATCCTTCAACTATACAGGTGGAATGTTGGAACGCCACCTGGAGGGAAAGTACTCTAAATAGTGGAGATAGCAAATTTTACTCAAAGGAAACATTCCTTTATTTTTACAAAGAAGCAAAAGTACATTCGAATATTTTTGAAAATACCCTTGTCACACCCAGGAATCGATCCGGCTAAAATCCGAAAAAATAACACCTGTACTTTAATGGCATTAATCGATAGAGTCAATCATAAGAATCAAATCTCTCTAACAAACATGGTAAGTTAAATGAAAGTAAAACCATGAAATCTTGTGTTATGAACATGAATTTTTAATTTAATATAAGTAAGTCGATAAACCCTTCAAACCCTGAATAAAAAGTGCTTTAGTGCTTAAGTAAAAGTGTCTCATTGATTTTATAAGTTAAGTTTTCATGGTTTTTGTAGCATACTGGAAATTATATGAACGTTACTGCGGTTGACACTTGCCATCGAGCTGTCACCGGGTGCGGTTGTCCAAGCAAACTTGTGTTTCATTTATTATAGTTTGTGCATCTGTGAACTGTACAAGTGGCGACCCTGCCAGGATTAACCAATTCTGACGCAAGTACAAACTAAATAAACACAACAGAGGTAATATCGAGATATATATCTGAAAAAATCAAGACAAGAAAATGTTTGAAAAATACAGCTAAAATATCTCCATACTGTTACTAAATGGTTGAATAATGTGAACTCATGTTATTTGGTACATAAACGTAGGAAAATAACGTAAATAAGAACACTGTTACAGTGATTTTTAATGATTTGTTGTAAAATTCACAGAACAGAAAATTTCTTGTCACGGACTTTTAAAGTATGGACGAGTCCATTCAAATGTTAAATGAAAAAGGATAGCGTGCACCGCATTCATAAGTCCGACAGAATATTTGTCTTATTTACAGAAAAAGTTTATAGCATGCTCGTATTTATTAGTTTTATATAATAAACTGTAAATAATAAAATAAAAGTTTAATGGCATCACCTAAATTTAAAATACTCATTTGCCTCGTCTTTAGAAAATAATGTCATGCCATGCGATGTTTGTAATTACTTTTTTTTCTCTGACGACTAATGTAAAGTCAGTAAATAAAAAGATTTTATGCGTTATGCGGTGCATCGCCGAGATTTCATTATGAACAAAAAAGTTTTCAATAAACAACAAAGTTTAAAGAAAGGAGTTTCTATACTATGATATGTATAAAGTATGAACGTATATAGTCTTCATGCACAACCGAAGTTGGTTTGAAACTGAATGAAATATTTCTTGTTTGTTAGAAAATTAGATTTACAATATTTATAAAAATAGTTGAATCTTTAAAAAATATTACTTAAATGAAAGAAATAAGATTGCTGAACAGGAAATCCAGTTCAGACGGGTCTCAGTGCCTAAACATAAAAATCATAAATGTCGAATAAATATATAATATTATAATTGTGCGATGATGATTATTGGTAGTGGTTTAGGCAGATAGCTCTTCTTAGGGGCTTCTTTACGTAACCGAATACAACACAAAAAGATGCGTGAAATAGCTTAATCATAATCACTGACATAGTTCAAAGGAATAAGAAAGTTGTCCTGGGGGGTAATAGCGTATATAGAGATGGTGAATATATTTCTAAAAAAAATAAAGTTTTGAGGATGCGTAAGCTGGAACTGACTGCGCAAAATGTCGAAATTAAACAATGTAGAAAGGATTAATTGGAAAATTCGATTCTGTCTTTGGCTGGATTTTGGCTAAATGAGGGAGGAAACAAAGGACGATGTGGTAGTTTAGCAATCGCTGAACGGTATCAAATACAAGTGGTAGTTTAGCAAATGTTGAACGGTACCAAGTACGAGTGGTAAGGTAAGTGACCCAAATAAGGCCTACCTTATTTTTATCTTGACGTAATTAGTAGGTTTTTAAGAAAAACTCACTCATCTTTCGAAATATTAATCTTTATTTATTAAATTTTAAAATAAATGTAGTTGAAACGATAAAAAATAAAAAAACAGACTTCTGTGAATCAAAATATTCAAAAAGTCATTTGGGTCTTATTGGGAAACCCATGTCGCATTAAGGCCTTTCATACTAAAAGAAAGAAAAACAATCATTAAACTTTAGTTGCTAAAAATATATCAACGTAATATTATTTAAATATAGTAAGATCCTTTAGTAATCATATTTGGACGTTATAATCAGTCTTGATAATCACCTCAACATATTATCCTTCCTTTCATCATTTTCTTCAAGCAATCTCCTGCACAGCAAAATTTTTTATCAGCAGGGGTTAAGCCAACACACAGCTCATGATACCTACCAGATATTACAAGCAAGGCATTGCCGCATGTCATCCATTCGATATTATTTGCACTTATATTATTTTGATAGGCCTTATTTGGACCTGTCGTATGTGTAAGAAAAAAAAAATATTACAGAAAATACATCGAAAAAATGGCGTATAAATGCTTATGTAGGGGTTACTAAACTTTTAAACTAAACAACACACAAAAAAAATGTGGCCATGCGTGCAAAAATATCAAAATACTTACATCATTACCTGTAGAAATTTTATAAAACAGGCGTACTTTCCGCGTCCCGACAGTTTTCGACTTCGTGTTCCGACACACTCGTGGTAAGCGGCGCTCACTATTCTTGTATGTGTCAGATACATCATCACGCACACCACTGTAAACTTTCGCGGTTATTTGAAATGTCTAAGCGGGAAATTTGAAACTTAGGCCTTATTGGGGCATAGGCTTTATTTGGGTCTCTTACCTTAGTTTAGCAAATGCTGAACGGTACCAAACCAAGTACAATACAATATGGTACTTTAGCAAATGCTGAACTTTACCAATAAATTCATGTTTTGGCAATGGTTGCACGGTGTACATACAAACGGCAAAGTAAAATACAAAGTGTTGGTTTAGCGAATGCTGGGCGGTGTTCCTAAAACTGGTACATATACGTAGTTTGAAAAATAATTAACTTTGCGTAAAAAGTGGTAGCTTTGTAAAATCAAGTTATACGTGATGTAATAAATATAACATAATAAATTGACTTTTTAGCTGTGTTAAATCCAATGAGATTTAAACTGCAATTGAGTCTTAGTCGGCTTGTACTTGACAGTCTATGGTAGTGAGAGATGGTATATAAACAAAAGTAAATGTTACATTGTATCTGTCGACGATAGTTGTACCTGTTAGACAATATGCGGGCCGGGCAGAAGGAAGTTTTAAGTCAGAGGTTTAGAACAAGTTTGGCTTTTGAGGGAAACAAGGACCGGTATTGCAAGTCCTGCAATGTTTCACATGATTCCGTTCGATTTCATATAATATGTACCATGAAAAATATATAAATTGAGTGAGCACAGTTTTGAAACTACGCATACTATTGGTAAGATTAGATGCATTTCGTTCACATTATCAATTTCAAATTACAATAATAGCTTATCAAAAATGTGCAAAATATAATGTGATCGTCAAAATAATTAAAATTTGAATACAAATAGTCATTTATGTAAAATATTTGTACTGTTTCACAAGTAAAATATTTTTACGAAATAAATTGAATTGAATTCAGAATGTCAATGTAAAAAGTATATCAATCATAATTACTCAATGAGACATTAAAATAATAAATAAATTTAAAAATAATAAAGGCTAAAAGCCGAATATCTCCTACCTAAAAGCTGAATATCACCTACCTACAGGTTGTTGTCAAATATATGGGTATAGCGCCTTAGTGCAAATAACAAAGTTGCTAATAGCGATGCTTGATTTGGCTGAAACTTAAAATAGGTACTGAATAGCCCCTAGATAGTTGCTGCCAGCGCGACGATGGTTGATTTGGTCAAAAGACTAAATAACACCTACAATTATTTGGTCAGAAGACTGAATAGCATCTACAATTATTTGGTCAGAAGACTGAATAGCATCTACAATTATTTGGTCAGAAGACTGAATAGTATCTACAATTATTTGGTCAGAAGACTGAATAGTATCTACAATTATTTGGTCAGAAGACTGAATAGTATCTACAATTATTTGGTCAGAAGACTGAATAGCACCTACAATTATGCTTGTTCCTTCAAAGGAAAGCAAATATGACACACTGATCCCATTTAGCCAAATAGCCTATAAGAGGTAGATGTCTTAAATGATATCTAAATTTTTGGGTAAAATCTAAATTATCTGATATAAGAATTTACTTAATATTCTATTGCTAACTATTTGGAAATGGTCATCTCGTTTTCGACGTAGATAGCACGTATTCGTTACCATTGATATGGCTCGTGGCCTTTTATGTCCTGGGGGACATAAAAGTATGAAAAGTTTGAATTCTAGTTTAGCGTACCTAGTACCTAGAAGGAATTGAGATAATTGTAGATTGCAATGTTATTGTGATTTCGAACTGTAATTGAAGAACTATGATAAACAATGGCAAAGGCATAATATTTATATTTAAAATAATGTATAATAGAATAATGCCAGAGTAATACGCCAAAATAATAAAGAGTTTTTATAAGCCTCGGGAGTAGGTTGAATTAAGTCATTTTAAAAGAGGATTTGTGACTCGATTAAAAGTGTAAGCTATATTCGTTAGAGCAAGCTAATTGCATGGAGCATATTCTATCAAATATGTACATAAGTAAAATGCTGTATTACATATTTAATTTTAAATAAGTACAAACCACCAACAGTAAGTTATCGGAAAAAGGTAACAAAATAAAGTATAAATGTATTTATGGTATTCACAATAAATAACAGGATTGCTACTGATTGTGAGTAAATACATAAATGGACTAAAATGTATCGTCTAGCGAAATGTACATAATTTAATAGTAATATGCATATAAGTAATCAAGTAATGAGTAAAACAGTTTCTCTTCTAATTTAGAAGACTTATAACTGAGAATCTGAAGAGTTTGAAAGATAAAGTAACTTGACCAATAAATATTTCCTGTTAGATATTTCACTGAAGCGTGTGTTCACAAAATGATCCAGAAACGCAGAATGGAGAAGCTAAATAGAAAGAAAAGGAATAATGGCTGTGGTGCAGTATGAGGTTGCGGACAAACTGTTACATTTGAGAAGAATCAATCGAAGAAAAGGGAAGTTTCACTAGGAACATGAGATGTTTGTATAAGTGAAAGAAAGTAAAACACGCCTACTCAAATTAACGTAATCCAAATTCTGGTAATTTGAATTTCAAGAAGCGTTATTGCTCAAAATCGAGATGAATCATAACGAGTGTGACTTAACTTTGAACGAATATTATATTAAGTGTGTACATGCAAATAATTAATTCTGTACTAGATACGTATATATAATCTGATTTAGTTTTATTAAACTTGTATAGATACCAGCAATAAGTTTGCAGTTTATGTCTGTATATAAAAACTGGTATATATTTTCTAAAAATAATGGAAAATATTACTGTAAATAATTTCAATAAGAGAAAACTTATAGTGGATTGATGAAATTCATTTGAATATTACTTACATTATTTGTTTCTAAAAACTGGTATATAATAATTACCAAGTATAATTTGACTGTAAGGAATGTCAATAAAACTTTACTATATATGTGTATAAAAGTGGACTGACTAAATTCATTTAGATATTTTATGGCACTACTTATGAAATTGTTTAACATATAATATATTATGTGTTACTTATTTTTGACCAAATTATAAAAATAAAATTTGAAAATGTATTGTATTTGTGCTAAAATATTGGTATTGTAACAAATATAGCAAAAGTTAATACCAAATGGTTATTGCCAGAACTATGATAACCACAAATAACTTGTAACCTGTGCAACCATAAAAAGAGATACTTAGTTATCTTACGAGAAACAATAATAATTTAAATGCATAGATGTATTTTAAAAACGTGTGTTGAGGTGAGTTTCTTTCAGGCCCGATGTTTCTTCTCACCTCGCTAACACTTTCCGAAACATCTGGGTATACAAGTTCCAAGTGGTAGGAACTTTGTATTAGGTAGCATAAAAGAATCATGGAATTAAAAAAAAAAATGAGTAACGGAGTAAATGTTAAAATGAAATATATAGTTTTAAAAATATTTATAACAATTAATTGAATAACTCAATGTTATAAGTAAATATTGAAATGAAATATATTTTTAAATATAACAAACAATTAATTTTATAATATTTATATTTCTAGAATATAAAATTAATTAACAATTAATTGAATAACTCTATAATACAAGTAAATGTTGAAATGAAATATATTTTTGAATGTATCAATTAATTCAATAACTCGCTGTTACAAGATCTTAAATAATCTAATTTTTAAATGAAGTAAACAAGTAGGTACTTAACTTTTAAGGATAAAAATATTTAAATAAACCTTTTAAATAAACACAATATTTAAATAAACCAATTTAAAATAAAATGTTTTTTGTAAAAGGTAGATGTAGCATACTGGAAATTATATGAACGTTACTGCGGTTGACACTTGCCATCGAGCTGTCACCGGGTGCGGTTGTCCAAGCAAACTTGTGTTTCATTTATTATAGTTTGTGCATCTGTGAACTGTACAGTTTTCCTTTCATTTAACTTACAATGTTTGTTAGAGAGATTTGATCCTTATTACTGGCCCTATTGATTAATGTCATAAAAGTATAGAACGTTATTTTTTCGGATTTTAGCCGGTTCGATTCCTGGATGTGACAAGGGTATTTTATAAAATCATTGAATGTAGTTTTGCTTCTTTTTAAAAATAAAGGAATGTTTCCTTTGAGTAAAATTTGCTATTTTCATTATTTATAGTACTTTCCCTCCAGGTGGCGTTCCAACATTCCACCCCGTGTACCAAATTTTGAATCAAGATTTAGGTTATGTCAAATATTGGGGGACTGGTTGCTATATGTTTTTACACAAGAACAAAAAGAAACAAGTGAAAACATAGCGTATACCAATCTATGTCTTTATAGGACACGAAAAACATTTCATCAAAGATCCTCGCTATAGGTGAAACTTGGGTTGGGTTGTACCGAGCGGTTTCCGGAGGTTAATGCGGAGCTTGGGTTTTAGATGAGCCTGCAGCTCCAAAAGTACTCAAGGAAGAGCTTCATGAAAACAAGTTAATGTTTTTGGCAGTACTGGATCATTCAGGGATAGCTTTTTAGAAGCTTTTACATGAAGAAGTTACTGTCAACCAATATGTCTACGCTGATTTCTTGGAAGAGTTTCAACGTGAGTGGACTTAGCGAAACAACGTATCAGCTCCTTACATACTCCATGACAATGCAAAACCCCACAGAAGTGCTAAAGTTCGGGAATTATTCGGTCTTAACGGTTGATAGCACACCCTCCTTATTCTCTAGATATGAACCTTCTAGAATACAACTGCTTTCGCCATATGAAAGAAAACTAAGCAGTGTACGTTACCATGACTTTGACTCCCACGAATCTGCAGCCAAAAAGGTCTTTGATGATTTTACAGAAAAAGTTTCACTAACTGGTGCCCCACTAACTGATGCTTCCAGAAGTTTAAAACTCTGCTGTGTTAAAGGGAGGAGACTATTATTTATTAACAGATATTAGTTAACATTTTTACGTATATGGCTTAACTTTATAAAGTTTTTTTCCACTGAAAAAATTTTTGAAATGATCCAATACTTACACATAGATTTACTACCACATTATGAGTCACTCAAGAGTTATGATTATGAGTCAACATTGATATTTGGCGATAACACTTAGATAAGATGGTAGGAGCTACCCAGGCGGGATCAGCAAATGCCTTACCACCAACCAAACGACTTCCCGATGCGAACTGAGCGGACTCGCCACTAGGCCACGGAGGCGGTTAAAATATTAAATCATACGGGCTTTGTCAACAACTTCTGGTATTAATTACCCGTGCTAAGCGATTTTTATAAAATGACCAAAAAAAATTGCGAATCCTGTTATGTTGTAGAACAAAAGTTGTCAAGTAGATAGTCTATACAGGGTTGTTAAAAAAGTGCGTAAACCTGGAGCAATCTCGTTGTTTACTGACACCTTTAAAATACTACAAGTTTAGATGCTAACCTACTTACTAGTACTTACGAGTACCTACCTATACGATGTTAATATGTATGTTGTTTGGATAAAATTAAAGTTAGCGGAACGGGCCAGCCAGCTGTCTGCCAAGTTACTTGCCGCGTTTAACTTCTGCATGCATAAAGCAGGAGACATTAGAACTACTGCGGTTATAAGTTGAGTTGTGAGCAGTTTGTTTTGGTCCGACGAGGTTGTTCCAATAAACGACAAAAATGAGTACAAGAAAATAAATAACGTTTTAGTAACGTAATGCAGTACAGGCAAATAAATATTAATTATTATGAATTGCACAATTATTTGGGTTTATTTATTCAAAAATGAAAACGTGGAATAAAAATATGTAGTATTAATTAATTGATCCACTACGTAAATGGAGACACGAGCACTTGAATTAAAGTAATGCTTGCCCCACTAGTGGGGCATTGCAGTGGGGACACATATCATATAGGGAAATCGATAAGGCCCTGATTATGCGTGGCGTCACAACTCATTTGTCTGTGGTCTAGTAATACAGGCAGTATATGCATTCTTACGAGAATATGTTTCAATGTTTGTGTTGCCTGGCCATTAGGATTGTTTTATGAAATGTAGAAGCTTAAAAGTAACAGCTTAGTTTTGTTCGTACAGAAGCATAACGTATGACACCTCTTTTTTGTATATTAACGACGACTCACAGCGGCCACTTAGCACTGCCAATAGTACTAAAGAATTTTATATTCAGGTATTTATAGACTCAACGGATTTAATTGATACAGCAATTTTTAACTTTATTATAATTTATGAATAATTTGAAACGGCAGTTGATATTAAATAAATTAAAAGTAAATAATCTTTTTTAAAATCAAGCTTTTATTTGAATGCGCTAAAAAGAAGAAAATAAACTTTTCCTCTAAAACTTTTACTATCAACTTATAACATCACACACAATTTATATGATTTAAAAGCTTGTCGCGAGATTTACCTGTGTAGATAAACAAGTAAATTAAATAACTTGATCTGATTGATTTTAATTTTTTAAATTTTCAAAGTAAGTAAATACGAGTAAGTACTGAAATCTCGCGACAACCTTTATATCTTATAAATTGTGTAGGTATGAAAAGTTTTTTTTTTCTTTTTAGCGCATTCAAATAAAAGTTGGTTTAAAAAAAGTTTTTTACTTTTAATTTATTTTTTACTTTGTCGTTATCGCTGGGCAGGTTTCTCAGTCTGTTCATCTCATTCAACGCATCATTGTTGCAAGGTCATTTGCCAGTTAATTTCGAATAGTCTAGCTCTTCAATAAATAAGGAGACCTTCTAATGATTTTACCCTGTTAAAGGCCACGTATGCTTGATCAGCAACGAAGAGCTTCGAGCCTAAGTATACAACTGCATGGTCGACAGCCAGTTGGTACTTTGTTTAGCCGATTCATTAAAATAACAAAATGTTCTGGTTGAAGTTCACAAATTCGTAATGCGTTCAGGAGGTCTTTAAAAGTTGTGCTACCTTGTTGTCTCATATTTTCGGTCAATTCAATACCGAGAAAGAACGCCATAGATGTGTTTCTGGGACAAATCTAGAGGGTTGATCAAACACTTGATTTCCTCGTACAGAAGGTAACTGCATTAGGTCACCAAATACACAAATATTTATACCACCAAAGAGTAATTCATTGTTTTTGAGTTGTTCAAGTCGGGAATCCACCATATACTCAGGCCCGCAATCCCTTGAAGCTGTAAAAAAATCACACTTCTATGCCAACGTAATCAACAGATACGGCAGAAAAAAAAATTGATGTAACAAAAATTTTTGGTTTTCGGACTTTTCCCTTTACTTGTGCTATAAGACATTCCTTCCTGCCAAATTTCGTGATCCTAGGTATACGGGAAGTACCCTATATGTTTTGATTCCCATGCGAGTGTCCAAATATGCGGCATAAACGGCCGTATCTTTTGATTGCGTTGTCATAGAAGTTTGATTTTTTCAAAGCTTCAAAGGATTGCAGGTCTGAGAATTTGATATAGAGTTCAAGACATGTGTGATTATGAATTTGTACGGAACCCTCGGTGCGTGAGTCCGACTCGTACTTGACCGGTTATTAAGTTAAAGAGGATGCTATTTCCAGTCCCAGCGTTACCCGTTATGAACAATCTTAGACGCTCATTGTTTTGATTATTTAGCTGTTCTGAAATACATACTCCTACCAGTACACCCAAATTTCAGACGGATTGGAGCGAACGAGTTAAACTCGCATTCTTATTCTCAGCAAGTACTTTCATTTGATACCCATAGGGTAAAAGCATAAAAAACTTAGTCCACCATCTTTAGAAGTCCGCCATATTGGATATAGAGTGACGTCACTTTATTTTTTGAATTACTCTCAGCAAGCCTTTTCATTTGATACCCATATTGTAGAAGTTCATTAAAAATAACCAGTCCGCACTCTTGGGTGTTAAATTGGATTTAGAATGACGTCACACAGCTAACCATGCATTGTCATCCAAACTAAGCGTGTACATATACAAAATTTCAGCGCAATTGGTTGAACATATCTGCTTCAAAATTGAGTTGGAAGATTCCATCCGAACAAACATAGTTACATAGTTACATTACATTGCAAGTTAAATAAAAGCTTGTAATAAAAGCTCGAAAAGAATGAGACAACCCTTAAAAAAAAAACTGGAAAAATATTTTTGGTAGAGCACTGGACGGACGAACACACACTGATTTGTTTTATGAGCTCTGTTAACTAAGTAACACAATCAATCCACATCAAAATATCAAATTAAATATTTGGCATGACAATACTATACTCTTACACCTTCGTCACACGAAACAGAAGCCGGTTAACAAAGTAGGACGAAACAGTTAGTGGCTTTTTTGTCAATAGAGTTGAAAATAGCTTCACACTCGAATATTGTAAAGTGAAGGAAAAAGGATCGGATTTTTTTTCGCACTATTGGCAATGTGTCACATCTAGTACAGATGAATGGTCACAGGAAATACAATTATACTTGTCGCACTATCGGTAGTATTATGGGCGGGGAAAGATCCCGTAGTACCATTGAAAGAAAGAAAGAAAGAAAACACTTTTATTGGTAACGCTAAGCAGTAGTGCCATGGGAAACAAACGCAAAAAAAGGAATCATTAATCGAACAAAAAAAATAGTAATCAACAATCCCTTTACAGGATCGATTCATATTGGTAAGGCAACACAATTTATTGTAGTTGCCCTTATCGTCAGGTAAAATTAATTCGCAGTCCCTTTTTACAAACTCACTGGAGCCTCCTCGGCCGCCCGCCCTGAGCTAGGGAATTTATACGCCACATTGCCTATTCAAAAAGGTATCTTGGCAAAAATAAATGAGGAGCCTGTAGTGGGATAAAACATACATAAATGATGCAATGTTGCCACGTGTCGCACGGCGCGCTCGGGCCTCGCTAAATTTGTTAACATGCCAAACAAGAGACAGCTTTTCAATATTTTCTGTACGTGAAACGCTCGAAAATCTACACAGCTTCGATGAGGTACGGTTACCTAGAGGATTGGTGGTGCTTGGAGCATACTTGCAAAACTCCCTTAATCGTATTATAATTATAAAACTGAACAAATTTTATATTAAGCTGTGCCCTACAGGGTCCACACTGATGACGTTACCTACAGATTATCCTTGATAAACCTAAAGTTACCGTTTAACATTACGGAACTAAGGGAAACTCTTATGTATGAAGTAGACATTTTACTGAATCGCAAATTAATTTGGGACTTTTTTCAGATGACAAAAGAGTATCCGCGTATTTCATAACTAAACTTATTAACACTGGCGCTGACTCCATAGGACCTGGGTGTGCCCGAGCCCCCCAATGACATTACCATGGGGGCTGAGCCCCCCAGTATTTTATATTAAAATACTGGTATCGCTTTTTCTTGGATGGAATACTTTTATTCCGACCATGAGCGTTTAGGGGGTTTAGTGGGTCCGGACTTAGCATGACACGTAAACGTAAAATGCGCTAGGTTGAATGGCTAAATGAGCAGTTTGCATGTTTTTCTGTTCCGTGTAGATGCCGAAATTTTAAAATTTTCGCGCTCGCTGCGCTCGCGTCGTTTTCACTGAGCCATATTGTTGTTGTTGACATGAAATTTCTTAAAAATGCCGCTAATCTAAATGTACTACTAAATGTACTATTTATTTTCTTTCATTAATTCGTTTCGAATGATATTTACGGTATTTTTTAGCAGAAAACTTAGGATGTCTTGTTTTAACGTGATTTCGATACAAAAATGACTCAAATATTTTAACTTGACTATGGGATCATAGTACGAAATTATAACTCGATTACATGACTGCGAAAAACACTAGACCGTAAAATGTTACAGCGAAAACGTTACTGTGATGTACGTTACTGCGAAAAATGTTACTGCGATGTACGTTATTGCGAAAAGTTTTACTGCGAAGTACGTTACTGCGATAATGATACTACGAAGTACAGTAAGTATAATATAAATAGTGTGAAACATATTAATGCGAATTTCTAAAATAAGTATTATGAGATACCTTCAATAACTTCGGGATTTTGTTCACTAAAAGCTAAAAACGATAGTTGCTGCTCATTAAACTTATCTGCTTTTTCTAAGGAACGAAACAAAAAGCAAAAATTTGTATATAGGAAATAAACAAATATATAATAAATTTGAGGATCACAATTGAAAATGACTGTCATAGATAATAATAAATAATAATATTAGGCAAAAGCAGCTGCAATGAAGCTATAGGTATCCTCTTTAATTAAAGTGAGACGGTACTTCACACCGACAGCTTCTTACACTATATCAAGCACTATATGGGATGGTTCAGCCTGCTATCAGCTGGAAACCTTAGATGTTATCGACCGACGTGCCCGAGAATAATAGGTGATGATGAGTTTATTTTAAATAAACTTCAAAGCCTTGAGCATCGCCGCAAAGTTGACTCGTTATCGGTTTTTTATCAGATTCACTTCGGCGAGTGTGCTCAAGAACTACATGACCTCATTCCCCCAGCCCCATTCCACCTTCAATCAAATAGGCAAAGGGAGGCTTTTCATCCCTTCGTGGTTGACGTTCCACCTATTTGCACAAAGCGCTATGCTTCCTTATTTATTATGCGGACTGCGAAGGAGTGGAACTGAAAAAGAAGTTGTAGATCGGTTTTTTTTCTGCATTCTATACTTGATTCTGAGTAACCCCTTAAAATCTTAAACGTACTTTAACACCCTGTATAGATATAATACACCCAGACACAGAGCAAACAAATCTGCTCATCACAGAAATGTTTGTCCTGGGTGGGGATCGAACCCACGACTATTGGATCAGTAGTCAGGAGCACTAACCACTGAGCCACCGAGTCAGTCTAATAGAAAGTGAATTCGTAAACAAAATTTAAAAATATAAGTTAAAGTGGGTAGATTACAATTTTTATTTTTTTAGATTTACAGAGCATGGCATCAACCTAATTAAACTATTTCACATATAAATTACAATTACAATACATATACAATACATATACACGTTTGGAATTATCAAAATCAAAAGTTTTTATTTTCGCAGTGACGTACATTCGCAGTAAGGTAATTCGCGCTTGTGTTCTTCGCAGTCATGTAATCAAGTCCGAAATTATAGTACTGTAGGGTTATTTTACAGATTTAATACGGCCTACTACACTGTAGTTCGTTTTAGGGGTAAGATCAAATTAATGTACCTCCAGTACAAAACAAGGTTCATTGTTATTTTGCTAACAGCCAGCCATTCAAACATGGTTCTAAAGATTTTAATAAAACTTTGTACTTTACTATAACTCTTTGTAGTCATTCTGGGAAATATCTGAAAAGGCTGCTTTCCATACAAATCTAGGTTAATTTTCTAAATTCTGATTAACCCCTATTCTTGAGTGTTAATTGCTGATTTGCATTGATAAATGTCAATCTTGTGTATGGCAAGTCTTCCACGTGTCGTGAAAGGTTATGTGAAAACACGTAAACGTATGCACAGCTTGGTGTTACATTCAATCATAGTCATTACATTAATTTTCTGCGGGTGGTATTTTAATTTAATTTATAACTAACCAACTAACTTTCCTAGAAATCTGACACAGCTAAGATATTCTCGAGTATGCAACAGATTCGCCATTCAAAAAAGGTAGCAGGTGCCAAACAATTTATTTTTACGAGCTATGGATGTTTAGGAGGGCTGGGACTGTTTATAAATCGCCGAAATGTTTCATGCGCTGTGTTGGATTACAGTAGCAGCCCGGATGTTGAGGTTGCGCGACGCCACGGTGAAAATAAAGAAACTAAATAAGATATATTTATGAAAGCAAAATATCGTACCGTGGTTAATAGTCATGGCCTAAGCAAATGCTAAAAAAAGAATATAAAGATAACCAGTACCTGCCATGAACATACCCAGTTGACAGTTTTCTCACTAATATTATAAATGCGAAAGTATGGATGTTTGTTTGTTTATTTGTTTGGCTGTTCCGCTTTCACGCTAAAACTACTGAACGGATTTGGATGACATTTGGTAGGTAGATAGATAAAGCACTCGGCGTGTTAGCCTACTTGTGTTGTTAGGCGTGTTAGTTAGGCTACTTTTTATCCCGGAAAACTCGACGGTTCCTGGAGGAATGGCTAAAAACTGAAATTTTTACTTCGCCACTAGATGGCGCTATCTTAACATTTTATCTCTCTGGATCCAATTCTAAAGTTTACGCAGACGAAGTCGCGGGCGGAAGTTAGTTAGATATATGAAGTTGCCTAATGGACTCGCTAATAGCTACTTCAATTAACAAATATTATATCTCTTCATAAAATATACCGTGTCAACAAACCAATATCGTTCCCACAGCAGGGGCACGGGTATCTTCTCATACATTGGGAAGGTTAGGCCATAAACCACACACAGATTGGTGGAGGTTGTGGGGCTAGTGGCCAAACCCAGTGACAGAAGTTTTCAAGCCGCCTATAAGATCTTTGACATGGCTTAACGACTGCCATCTTGAGATAGCAGCCGGCACCAACAGCTTAACGTGACTTGCGAAGCACGGTAACGGTCGAGATAAATGGCACTAACAGTAAAACCTATCCAGGTCTGTAGTTAGTTAACTTACGTGATCGACGCGACCATGCCAGCCGCACTGTCTCACGACAGCTTACCTATCTACCTACCTTTGTGTCTATGGGCGGCGGTAATTGCTTACCATCAGGTGATCCGTCTGCTCGTTTGCCACCTATACTATAAAAAAATCATAAAATATACGACCATAAAATATAAAATTTTTTGACTTCCTTTGTATGAAGAGTTAAAAATATTTTTTGGTATTTGACCATGAATTTCTTGGGGAAAGTTGTTCAGTTTGGGTTCAGATGGGTAGAAGCTACAGTCTTCTTCTTATCGAATCGATAACAATCTAATTAAATCGAGCTGGCCGAGAATTTAGCTACGTGTACTGCAATTTCAGTAGCTTCCGTAAGTTCTTCCTGCGTGCAGGTTACAGGGCACGCGGGGCAAGAAATTAAGTATTCCATAGTTTGCGGAACGACACCGCACCTGCATTCCAGATTGTACCATTACATTGTCCCAGAACATGTTCTCCTTGCTTCGGCCAACACGAGTCCAAATTCTGTTTAAAGACTTCCGGGTTGACAAGACCATCATTTATTACAGGGCACTTTAGAAATAAATTGCACCTTCACGCTGCGCTGTGCATTCTTTCTCATAACATACTTTTTCAATATGAAAAAGTTTAAATCAGCAATAAACACCCCTATTGAGTAGAAAACCAACAAAAAAATACCCCCCAGTTTTTATATTTAAGTTATAATGAAACTCATTTTTTATTTGTAAGTATATTTAATATCGAGATTATTATTTTTCACTCTGTCACTGCTTAAAGGGCTCTTTATTATGTAAAAGGCTTTATTATACAGAATTTGTCTTAGATCGAGTTGACAACTTCTTTTTTTATTAAATTACCTTGAACCCAATTGTCAAAGGCATCTTACCTACTTACTTCCATTAAAACCGTTACCTACTGAGAAAATGATATTATCTTAAGAAAAATGAAGTTGTTTTAGATTGACAGTTCAATTAAATATACATATAATTTGGGGTTAAATGTTTGAAATTGCAGCTTAATTAATAATATAAATTGCATAGTTTTTACAGACAACGTCTTCGAAGAGCTTATACCAAACGGCATCTTTTAGCATAAGTTTACATTGTACCTATAAATAGGCGTTAATGAAAATATTTAAATCTTGGCCCAGGGACGCTCTTGCGCCCACAGATAATCCGGTTCTTTAATTTATCAAATGTCAAAAACGAAACTTTTTCCTAGAAATGTTTGAAATTATTTAATACAGTATTATGCATACAAATTACTTTTTAATTTAACATTGTATATGTAATGAAAATCCAAGCGATCTCGTCTTTCTGCAATTTCGTTAAGAGAGCTAAGTATTATACAGGATGTCTGGGGAAGTGACGTTAAAAAGAAAAATTTAGACTCCTCATGTCGAGGGCGGGGTACCCGAATTACCCCCATGTATGTTCAGCGATTTTTAGTAGTATAGGAGATCGATTTTTTTGTGATTTTTTTCATAATCTTCACCCAACATCGGTTTTGGATTCGGTCGCGCAGAGAAACTCCGAGCATGGCTCTCTCCATGGCACGCTGTGTGACTTTGAGCTTGTGGACTAACTGCACTGTTAGTGTCCACGTTTCGGCGCCATATGTCATCACGGGTAGGACGCACTGGTTGAAGACTTTTGTCTTCAGGCATTGCGGTATTGGCGACGTGAATATGTGACGAAGCTTTCCGAATGCTGCCCAGCTTAGCTGTATTCTTCTACTGGCCTCCCTCTCGAAGTTGTTTCTACCTAACTGCACGATTTGCCCGAGGTAGACATATTCGCCAGAGAACCAAAGTAACCGACATTGCTCAGAGAATTAGCACACTGAAGTGGCAATGGGCCGGACATGTATGTCGAAGAACTGACAACCGGTGGACAAACAGAGTGCTACAGTGGAGACCGCGTTTGGGCAAACCCCCCGGCTAGGTGGAGCGATGATCTGCGCAAGGTTGCTGGTAACAGCTGGATGCGCGTGGCCGAAGATAGGTATAAGTGGTATAAGTGGACTAATACAAGATACTCACGCGAGGCCATATTTCAAAGAACTCAAAGTTCTGACTTTGGTTTCTGTTGTGATCCTTCAGGTGGGGATATACGTTTTCAGCCACCTTCAGGAGTATAAACGTTCTGGAGACGTCCATGGGCGAAACCTACGTAACGCGAAGAGACTTCTGCCAGTTCCGCACCGCCTGGCGAAGTCGGATAAGCTCGTCCACGTGATGGGCCCGACCGTCTTCAACAAGCTGCCCGAGTGCGTTACGGCGGCCCCTTCCCTGAGCTGCTTTAAGTATAGGCTGAAAAACTGGCTTCTCGAGCATGCTTTCTACAGTTATACTGAATTTATAAATTTTAAGCAGACGTGATATATGGCGTTGCAATATTATTATTATTTTTTAATGGATTAATTTCCGGTCTTTATGTTTACATGTGACATTCTGCTTATGTGTTTTGTTTTATGTTGACATAAATTATATAATTTATCCAATTTTATTTCAATTTTCTATTATTATAATTTAATTATAATTAGGTTTACTTATTTTATTTAATGACATGTAATAATAACAATATTATGAATAAATTGAATATGAATATGAATGCAGGCTGATGATGATGATGATAATCGGTTTTGATTTTTTTCTCTTTCTTTTGGATGCTTGGGGAGGGTTATTTTGTGATAAGGTATTATCATCACAAGTTATCATTATTCATCATAATTTGTAATAATGTGAATGAAAAAATAATAATTTAAACAAAAACTAAATTACTCAGTTTTATTAAAAAACGACCTTTTACTTTGAAGGCAAACTACGGGAAAAAAAAGCCCACAACGGTCTAGTTTTTTTTCACGTTTCTTCAAGTTGAAGGTCCATAGAAGTTTTTGAAAATACTTTAAAGCTACTGACTTGGTTTCAAATATTTTTTTTAGTTCTTAAACTTTTGGGACTACTAAACTTAAGTAGTAATTTTGTATTTCAGACAGAATAATATTTATTCAGGTGATAGGTGATATTATGATAATACCTAATCACAAAAAAACCCTCCCCAAACCTCCAAAAGAAAGAGAAAAAAAATCAAAACCGATGTTGGGTGAAAATTATGAAAAAATCACAAAAATCATTCTATCTCCTAAAGTACTAAAAATCGCTGACATGAGGAGTCTAATTTTTTCTTTTTAACGTCACTTCCCCGGACACCCTGTATATTAACATATTCATAATTTATAACTGACGTAGTCAACTGACGGTTTACTACCTAATTCAAGTAATTATTTTAGGTTGTTTACGCTTAGCTGATCCCGTTTAGGAGTGGGCAACTAAGGCGCCATCTCCAAAGTAGGAGTTGAATCGTTTTTTAAAAAATTACACATTATCAAGAAGGCATGGCATAGTGATACTTTATGATGTGGCCTCGGCTCCTACTGGTGAATTTTCTTTCTCTAAGGGAAAGAAAAATTCTTTTTTGCCTCAATTTTTATGTAGTTTAGGCGATAATAAAACAACCACATTTGTTATTTTTCATAATCTACAGTCAATCCTAATGAGGGAAAGTACATTACGGTTTGTGTTGATGCTGTTCTGCCGTCTCAGTCATAATTCTCCTTCTCCCGTGGCTGCTGGAAGAAAATTATATTAGGAAACTGTACCAAATATCTATACTTTTTCTAAATAGTTTTTGTGCACAATAAATTATAAAAAAACTTCCTTATATTTAAAAATATAATCTACTTATAAATATTTATAATGTTTTTTTTTTCATAGCAATCTATAGAATGTTGACAAATATTCTCATAGTAATATTCAGAGCTTCTTCAATAAGTCACCTGATGTGACAGTAGCCACGTTTTCCTCAGCGACCGCAGTTGATGGACGACATCAATCTCGGGGCAATGAGAAATTCACCTACGATTAAGTTTACTTACGCGTCACAGTGAATGACACGTGCCTAGCCCTGCATACAAACCTGACCCATAAGCTATTTATGTATGACGACTATATTTATTACATTTTAGCAAAGTTGTAGAACCAAGCTGTGTAGTTTCATGAGTAGAATTACCAGTTACATATTAATCACCCTGTATTTTATACTCTTAGCTCGAAAATGCAGTTTTAGTACAATCAGAAAAAGTACTTAGTTCAGTTCGGTACAGTGCGATTTAGTTCCATGAGCATTTTTAAAGAGAGAACTGTAACAGAACTTTTGAAATGGATGTTATTTAAAATTAATGGAAATAACTGCAAAAAAATGCAAGATATCATACAAAATAATACACCTATTATTATACAGCGTGTTAAAAAAGTGCGTTTGATATTTTAAGGGGTTACTCAGAATCAAGAATAGAATACAGGAAAAATATTGAAAAAATGCGATCTACAACTTTTTAACAGTATAACATTCGGACGTCTAAACGTAAAGGTCAAGTGTAGGTTGAAATAGGTAATAGAACGAAAGAAAGTATTAGGTTATTAGCCTGCCGATTTGGGTCTCGTGAATCGCAAACGGATCATCGCGCAGGGCTGATATGTCTGTATATTGAAAACGTTCCCGGGCGGACCCTTTCTGTGGCCCTTGTTCTCTGACGTGACAGACGAGCGACGCGAAACAATTTGGGACAGCCCGCGTGTTACCAATACGACCATCTACTAAACTTATGTGTATATGACAAAAGTCTAAAATTAAATTTTGCCGCTCGATGAGATTTATTTCTGTTGAGTGCAAAAGGATAGGAAAACTGATTCACTTATTTAACTGGTTTTGGGAGCAATTTTGGTTGCGTTCGACAAATGAGTTTTTTGTATTCAGAACTTGTGCAAATATAACGTAGCTTTTAATCAGAGGTTCAGTGGAGATCAAATAACGCCACTATATTTAGATGCATAAAAATATTTTTCGACTGCTAACAAGATAGTAAAATATCGGGTGTAACAAAATTGGTGTAGGATCTGTTAACTGAGGATTCTTCTCATCGCACTGAACAACTTTTGTTCTACGACTTTGCTCAAATCACAAAAAAAATTTGGACTCTCCACTCTCCATACAAATTGATCATCTATTTTGCTATTTTTTTATGGAGAGTCCAACAATTTTTTTGCGATTTGAGCAAAGTCGTAGAACAAAAGTTGTTCAGTACAATGAGAAGAATCCCCAGTTAACGGGTCCTACACCAATTTTGTTACACCCTGTATATATATATATATATATATAATACATTTTATTCATTCAATAGTATTTTTTACCAATTATACGTACTTAAATGATTGAATGTAAATTAAAGAAATCCATGATTAACTCCTGCAATTTACTTTTATATCTTATAGTTTAACCTACTGATTGACAGATAATAGCTTAAACCAATATTTTTAGGTCTACAAATAAATATCCTATGAGTATCTAAAGCAATAAATAAAGCAATAATAATATAATAGTAAGCAATAACCAAAATTGGTTCCCTGGTGCTTAAATACGGACGCTCACTAAAGTTATCTCATCATTATCATCTGCCAAAAGTCCACTGGTGAACTAACCCTAGGATTTCCGAATGCTAGTCTTTTGGGATAAAATTATTTTATATGTTTTTCCCCGCCCTCTACCTCGGTTGAGTAGTAATAGCAATAAAAAGCCTTGCTTTGTGACCATTCGTGACGTTACATTTTGTGGTGTCCGGTGTAATACCTAAGGGAATTCAATATTTTTAAAGGATAAAAAGTAGCTTATGTCAATGTCAGTATGTCTTTGTCTTACCTAGTCAACTACAGGGTGAAATTGAAATCGCAGAACAAATAACTGTGGCTTCTAGTCATGAAACTGAACAACTTTGTCTAAGGAAGCAATTCAATCGGAACAAAAAAAATGGACTTTTCATACAAATCGATGAGCTGAGCTGCCAACTTTGTATGGAAAGTCCAATTTTTTTTGCTTTCGATTTCAATTTCACCCTGTATATGTGTCCACAAAACCATGTCCATCCGTTTTACGGTGTACCGTCGCGACGTGAATAAAGGACACACAAATAAAGTAAAAATCACGTTCGCATTTACAATATTTGTATAATATATATAAGTACATACATACATACACTCACGCCCTATTCCCAAGCTTCGTCGCTTCTATTCTGACATACTTCTCTCGCTTCTTCCACATTCATGACTCCTTTCATGAATGCTCGTTGGTTCCGGGCACTCTTTACTTGGCCGTTTTTTCAAATATCATCAATTTGGTTAATATAAGTTTGCCTTGGGCGTCCTCGGCCGACTTGCCCTTTTACTGCCGCTTTGTATATGTCTTTCGTTAATCTCCTGTCATCCAACCGTTCCATATGTCCAAACCAACGCAACATTCCCTTTTAGATTCTTGTCACTACATCTTTCAAACCACATCGTTCTCTAATTGTTCCTTATCTTGTTGCTCAATTTCACACCATACATACTCCGCAACGAACGCATTTTCACAGTACCTATTTATTCTACTTTGAAGCTTCTTTTGCCATACCCAAGTCTCACTGCCATACATAAGAACTGAGACCAACACGCCAGGTTTTGGCTGGACACGAGGGAGTGTAAAGCTCCGTTCACAGAATTTCATTCTCTCCACATTTGCTTTACACGTACCGTCTCTCGTAAACATGCTTCCCTAGTAGACAAAGTCTGATATCTGGTTGCACTTTTTCATTTCCGGTCATTATTTCTCAAGCAGTCATCTCTTCATCTCCCTCCAAAAACCATTACCTTTGTTTTGCTAACATTTATTTTCATTGCCTTCTTACAAAAAGCTTCATGAACTAAAGTAACCATCTTGCAGCTCATCTGCCGTCAATGCAAGTACATAGTAGCGTACAAAGGGCACTTTGTATATTCCAAACTAATATTATAAATGTAAAAGTATGTAACTCTGTCTGTTTGGCTGTTACGTTTTCACACCTAAACCGCTGAAACAATTTTCATGAACTTTGGTATACAGGTAGCCCGTCACTCTGTATCTTGGAGAAGGACATAGGCTACTTTTTGTTGTGAAAATAAAACGTGAAAGGGGGTGAAATAGAGGATGAAAGTTTGTATGGGGAGCCAATTATAATATTTGTCAAGTTATGGATATAAAAAATCATCATATTCTATTGCTATGGAGCATATAGTTAAGGAAGTGGGATAATAACACGGATATGTTTTGTGTCCTTTATAATTATTTAGACTTTCCATTAAAAAAAAATAACTTCAGGTTACGGGAAAGTATCGTTGGACGTCAAGACGGCGTGGGCGCCTCCGCCGCTGGCTGTGAGGCGTGTTCCAGTCGAGTGGCGTATCGCGACTCGCAAGCTTTCGGCGTGATTGATGCTCCGGCGATCTAGCGCTTTCTTATTATTTCGCGCCCTGAACGCAGCCGAGATTGATGACTATTTAAGCCCTCGTATTGCCTTTTCCCTTATTTCCACTCAGGTGAGGCATGCAGAACACCTGAGTTTCTCTCCTTTGGGTTGTCACTAGTTCCCGATAGTTCGAAAAATATCTGGGTCGTTCTTCTTTTCTATCGATAATGAGTTGTCTCCAGTAATGTATGAACATAAAATTATATAGCAAAAATATAAGTACTACAAAAATCTTCCTAATCTACCATAAAAAGACAAATGAATTGTATTGTCATCTCGTAGGTACTCCACTTCATTATTTGGATCAGGATGGATATCTTGGATACGCATATGGAATCAAAGAATTTCAGTAAATTCTGACAAGCCACAAAGAAGCTTGATGCTAGGCCTGAGCGTGAGCGATGAAAGTGACCCAAGAGTGATTGCAAACTTGTTTAAGGAACACTTCAAAGTGCAATCTCCTCTCGGATCATCTAAGTCGGTGATCGATGCTGAGTCCAATCACAGGGAAGATAAGCTACTTATCATTTATGCTGGCCAAATTAGCAATATCATAACGAAAATGAGTAGCGGTAAATCACCGGGACATGATGGGCTCAGCATCGAGCATCTAAAATACGCTGGTGTTCACTTAACAAGAGTGCTATCGATGTTTTATTCCATGTGTCTAAGTCACGCATACTTACCCGATGACTTGATGAAAACCGTCGTAGTGCCTATTATCAAAAACAAAACAGAAGATATTGCCGATAAGAAGAACTATCGTCCAATTTCGCTGGCCACGTTAATAGCTAAAGTATTGGACAGTGTGCTTGATTCTAATTTGGATGAATACATGCACCTCAATGACTCGCAGTTTGGGTTTAGGCACGGACTGTCCACTGAGAGTGCAATTTAAACACATTGTTCAATATCATACTGAACGAAAAACGCCGATATATGCATGTTTCCTTGACCTCTCCAAAGTTTTCGATCTAGTATCTTATGACGTGCTTTGGAGTAAGTTGGAACACCTGAATATTCTACCAATTGTTACGTTACTAAAGAAAAGAAGGGGTTATCCGGGATTACAATATTTACCTACAAAACCTATTCTAAAATCACACACACAATCAACATATCTACAACTACAGAGTCCACAAAAAGAAAGAAACAACAAACGATCACATAGGGTGGCGGCCAATGCGTCGGGCGGCTGGAGCGACGCGCCTCGACGGCGACGGGTAGAGCGGCTGAGTTTCCGGTGGGACGGCAGCCCAAGGGCCCGGGACTATAGGGAGAATCACTTTAAGGAGAAAGGTCCCGGGCTTTAGTTCCAGAGAAGTTCTTGCGGAGTCCAGCGTTGAAAAGCAATCTCCACCCACCCTTGTTCAAGAAAATCGGAAGAGTGATCGTGTTCATTTTGAATTTTCCATTTTGACATTCTTCGTCATCAGTCCTGGCTATTCTTACTCTCCAGGAAATATATGCGTTAAACCAAAAAGACCGTATTTCTTAATTAATCTCTTAATAATATACAACTGATGCAAACTTCTTAAGAATAAAATGAGTTTCCTATAGAAACTATAAGATGTCAAACATAAAAACATTGAATTGAAGTTGTACCGAAAATAAACAATATTTGAGTAAATACAAGAATTTCGAGATAAAGATAATAAGAAACGCTAACTTAAGAACCTACGCACATAAAGTGTGGGCCGCCTTCGATCAACCCACATAAGCGTCGAACGATGTGGACTGTATTTCCTCTCGATGACGAACGGCAACTATGGTTGTGACTGGTCGATTTCTTTTAGGAGCAGGCTTGGAGGGAGAGAAACACTTTGCTTTCGGAGGTACAAAGTAGCGGGTGGTTGGCTTCCAGATGGACGGTGACAGAGGCACACCAAGAAACTATGATCTGACGAGTTGATCCGTTTAGTAAGACGAACTGATTCGAACTGAGCACACTACATACAAAACCTTGCTCTTTTTATACTATTTTTCAAGGACATTAGAAAGAGACGGCACGATCCCTACGGCGGAGGTGACCCTATCTGAGCAATACCAACACGACAGCCACCCCCGCCGTGTGAGTGAGAGATCGGTGTGCGAGCGAGATAGCGATAGCCCCTGCGGTAAGCTTAACTACCTCGGAGCAATACCGCGGGGACGACCGCTTACACCGATCTCTACTCTAGCCTAACTAATTCCCTATCAACGATGCGACCTATTTTGCCTCTAGACCGCCCAAATGAAAGACAAACACATTAAATCTTTATTTACACACAAATAGAGATACAACGATATACGAAAAACTATAAAAGACACGTACAAACGACTTATAAAACGACTTACAGCTAACTTAAGTAACACGATCGAAACAACTAATTGAGCTACACATAATAACGACACAACATAACGCGATATATCTATAAGTACTATAACACGAAATAACGATTCACTATTGCACAGACACGAAACGAACACTATTTACAGTTTTGTCGCGAACATATCTCCCGCCGCAGCTTCTAGCTGGAGTACGATTCCGCGTTCGCGACATCGGTCTTCTCCTCAGGTCCAGGCAGGAGTACCAGCTTCTTCGTCGGTCTTCGGAGCAGGCCCTTGTTGGTGCGCACGTCCACTGCTCGCACCTCGCCATCGGGCCCCGGGAACACGCGCACGACGACTCCTCGCGGCCACTGGTTGCGAGGAAGGGTGCCGTCTGCGATCAGCACCAGGTCCTCGACTGCCAGGGGGCGACCTTTCGCCCGCGGCTCCCGCCGGTGTTGCAGCTCCGGCAGGTACTCCTTGACCCAGCGCGACCAGAACATGTCGGCTAGGCGTTGGCTGGTCCTCCACTCCTTCCTCCCGGCGACGTCTCCTTCGGTGAAGGTGCCTGGCAGCGGCACTCTGGAGGGGCCCCCAAGCAGGAAGTGGTTGGGGGTGAGCGGCTCGTCGTCGTCGGGTGATGTCGACACGTGGGTGAGTGGCCGACTGTTGATGGTGTGCTCCGCTTCAGCCATCAGGGTGGTGAGCACCTCCTCCTTGGGTGCTCTCTCTCGCAGGGTGACTTCGAGCGCCGTCTTCACGCTTCTGACGAGGCGCTCCCACGCGCCTCCCATGAACGGCGCGCTGGGTGGGATGTAGCGCCACTGGATCCCCCGGATGGTGGCCTCGTCTTGGACGGCTTCGGCTGCGGCCCGCTGGAGCTCGATGTCGGCACCCTTCAGGTTGGTGCCTTGGTCGGACCACATCTCGGTAGGGCACCCCCGGCGCGCTATGAAGCGGCGGAGTGCCATGATAGCCGAGTCGGTACTCAGGCTCCCGGCGATCTCGATGTGGACGGCGCGCGTGGTCAGGCAGGTGAACAGCGCGCCGTACCTCTTCTGTTTGCCCCTCCCCACGGTGACATAGAGGGGACCGAAGTAGTCGATGCCCGTGTAGGTGAACGGGCGCTGGTGGTGCGCTAGGCGCCCCACGGGATGGTTGCCTGTGCTCGGGTGCGTCGGCGCGGCGCGCCGGACGCGACAGGCGAGGCAGCGTTTGATAACACTGCGCACGGCGTAGCGCAGCCGCAGTACCCAGTACTGCTGCCGCACCTCGGTTGTCGTCGTCTCGAAGCCGGCGTGGTGGAGCTGGGCGTGGACCCAGGCGATGTAGAGGCGGGTCCACGGGTGCTCCCCGTCGACGATGGCCGGCTCGCTCTGGCAGGCCGTGATGTCGGCCGCCTTAGCGACCCTCGATTTCAGGCGGAGGATGCCGTCGCCCCCCAGGGCAACGGCCAGCGATGACAGGCGGCTGGCGGCGGGCAGCGGGGCCCCCCGTCTCAGGGCCGCGATGTCCGATGTGAAGGCGTCTTCTTGTTGCGAGCGAACCCACAACTCCGTAGCTCGATGTAGGTGGCGCACCTCCAGCCGCACATAGGAGTGCGCGGGCGGGGGCGCCGCAGCTACTGCGATGCGTTTCTTCTTTTTTCGTTCGGCTTGAGGCTTCCACGTCGCGTCGGCGGCGGCGCCCGCCGCGGTACGCTTATAGGCGACTGCGCACCGCTGGCGCTCTCGTAGCAGCTCGATGAACTGGACCACCCTTCCGGTGGCCCTGATGACGCGCTGGTAGCTCGAGAAGCGCGTGATGTCGGGTAGCGCCTCGGCCAGGCGCGTCGCTGCGACCGCGACGTGCGTTCGCTCTTCGGCGGTTGCCTCTTTGTCAGGTGGGTTCGGTTCCTCCCGCGGCCACGCCTCTTCCGGTAGGTATAGGAAGGCGGGCCCGCGGAACCACCTGTGCTCCGACGTGAAGTCTCTGGGTGTCTCGCGGGTGGCGTCGTCCGCGACGTTGTCCTTAGTCGGGACCCAGCGCCACTCCCTGGTCTTCGTTTCTTCGGCGATCTCGGCGACTCGGTGCGCGACGAACGGCTTGTACGCTCGCGGGCCAGTGCGTAGCCACGCGAGCACTGTGCGCGAGTCGGACCAGAAGACTCGTCGTGCTGGCTTCACGTCGTGCTCGTCGATGGCCGTCCGGGCTAGGCGGCAGCCCAGGACAGCCGCTTGCAGCTCCAGTCTCGGTACTGATGTCACCTTGTTGAGCGGCGCTACTCGTCCTTTGGCGGCGATGAGTGTGACGTGTACGCGGCCGGCCTGGTCTACCACTCTCCAGTAGACGGCGGCGGCGTATGTGGAGGTGCTGGCGTCCACGAAGACGTGCAGGTCTGCCGATTCCGCGCTGGTGAGATGCGGATAGCAGCGCGGCACGATCAGCTGGGGCAGACGTTGGATGTGATGGACCCAGGCCTTCCACCGGTCGTCATCTTCCTGTTGTAGTGGCTCGTCCCACTCGATCCCGCTGCGCCAGACTTCTTGCAGGATCCTCTTCGCTTGGATGGTGACTGGAGTCGCGAGCCCCAGGGGGTCAAAGATAGACATGACCGTCCGCAGGGCTTCTCGCTTCGTCGGCGTCTTCTCTCCGCTCATCAGCTCGGGGGTGATCTTGTGGCGGTTGACGTTGAACGTCAACGTGTCGGTCCCAGGATGCCACACTAGGCCCAGGATCTTCTCGGAGTCCAGAGCTACGACGTCTTCTTTTTTCCCCGGCGACAAGGCGAATACGACGGTTTTCGAGTTAGACGCCCATCGTTGTAGGAAGTAGTTCGCCCGGCTATGTACGAACATAACTTGGCCGGACACTCGTATCGCTTCCTCTTCGGTATCGAAACTTGCGAGGTAGTCATCGACGTAGTGATTGTTGACTATCGCAGCGGCGGCTTCGGGGTACTCTGTTTGCAGTTGCTCGGCATTCTTGTTTTTCACGTAGATCGCAGTACACGGAGACGATGTGGCCCCGAAGATGACGGAGCGCATGCGATACTCGGTAGGCGCGCCAGTGCGCCTGTCTCCTCTCCACAGGAAGCGCTGTGCATCTCGATCTTCTTCGACGACCGCGACCCGCATGAACATATCCTTGATGTCCGCCGTTACTGCCACGGGCCGCTGACGGAAGCGCATGACTACTCCCGGTAGCGACTGGAGTAGATCGGGCCCAGGCAGCAGCATATCGTTGAGGCTCGTTCCCTTCGTGCGGGCTGCGGCGTCGTGCACGATCCTCAGCTTCTCTGGCTTCTGCGGGTTGATGACAGCGAAATGTGGTAGGTACCACGTCTTCTTATTCTTCGATTCCGGTGCCGGCTCTGCGTACTCGTTCTCTAAGAGTACCTCCATCTGTCGGTTGTAGCGGCTCTTCAACTCGTGGTCCTTGTCCAGCTTCCGTTCGATTAGCTGGAGTCTCCTGAAGGCCGCGTCGTAGTTGCACGGCGGGGACGGGTCGTCGTCTCTCCAAAGTAGGCCCGTCTCGAATCCTCCCGCCGGTAACCGCTTCGTCTTCGCTGCGAGGATGTTGAGCGCTCTCTGTTCGTCGTCTGTGTACGAGCGCTTCGGTGCCACCCCCAGAGCCTCCAGTGCGAAGTGCTCCCTCATCAGCCTCTCCATCTCGTTCTCGTCTTCATCGAGGACCCGGATGTGGTGGACTCGGTGTGCGTGCTGCGGCGTATGGCCGGTGCCGTGAAGCACCCAGCCAAGTTCGGTGCGAGCGGCGACCGGCTGGTCGCGCTCTCCTCGGCGTATCTCGTGCGCCAGCAGCAAGTGCCAGTTGTCCTGGCCCACCAAGACGGTAGGCTTCCCGTCGACGGTGATGTGGTCCTCCAGGTCGCGCAGGTGTGAGTAGGCGCGCACAGTCTCGGGTGAGACCGACTGCGACGCCAGGTCCAGGCGCTCGATGGTGCGCGCTGACACGATGAAAGCGCGCGAGTCGCGCCCGCTGATCTCAAACTTGACCCGGCGTGATGTGTGCGCGTCCACCCGCGCACCGGCGACCCCCTCGATGTAGAAGGGCTGTGTGGGTCCCTCCGCTCCGATCTTCTCTGCCACGGCCGCGTCGATCATCGTGCAGGTCGACCCGTCGTCGAGCAGTGCGTAAGTGTCGCACGCACCCGACGGGCCGGCGACCCGCACCGGTAGCACCTTCAGTAGTGCAGTGGGCCTCTTCTCTCTTGCAGAGGTGACGATTCCAGAAGCAGGCTCTTCCTTCGCAGGTGTGGGTGGCGCGGCAGGCGGTGGTGTGCTGTGGAGCAGCGGGTGGTGCGTTCCCTGGCACCCGTTGACGTTGCACCTCTGCAGCTTGCACTTGTGTGTGAACGAGCGATATTGCAAGCAGCGGAAGCACAGCCGATGCTCCTTCGCCAAACTCCAGCGCCCGTCGACTGCAGCTTGCTTGAACGTAGGACAAGCGGTTTCTGTGTGCTTCTTCTGGCACACTCGGCATCCCTCGGTTTTCGTTAGCGTCGGTCGCTGCACCTCGACGTGATAGGTGCGCGCGGCTGCGGGAGCGGGACGTCGGTTCGGTCTTGCTATCTCTTTCTCCCGCCGGTCTTCAGTCGGTGTGAGTTCGGCTGGCGCGAAGCTTCCCACTCGGTCTGCTGTTCGCTGCAGGAACCTGGTAAGCTTCACCAGGTCTGGCTCGTCGTGTGCGTTCTCGGCAGCGAAGTCGTAGTAACGATAGCGAAGTGTCGACGGTAGCTTCTCAATGACGGCGCGTACCACCTCCGGGTTGTACAGGTAGTGTCTTCGGTCTAGCGCCTTTACCGTCGCGGTGATGTTCGCTATCCGAGATGCGAACACGCAGACGTCTCTGGGGTTCTCGGTGATCTTCGGCAGCCCCCGCAGTTTCTCCATTTCTGCCATGGCGAGGGCGTCGGGACGGCCAAATCTTCCTCGTAGTAAGTCGATTACTTCGGCTGGCGTAGTCCTCCCGACGAACAGGCAGTGCGTCGCTTCCTTGGCGGCGCCTCGCAGGCACCGGCGCAGTCGCGACAGATTTTCGCCTTCAGTGAGCTGCCCGGCGGTCTCCTCATAGGCGACGAGGAATGGCAGCCAGTCACTCGACGACCCGCCGAACGACGGCAGCTCCGGTACGATGCGAGGCGCAGCGGAGCGAGCGGCGGTGGTGATGGCTGCGGCGAGCTCGTGAAGGTCGACGCTATGGTTCCCTTCTAGAACCTTCGGCTTCTCATCTTTCGGTTTCGGTGGTGGGGGGTCGAAGTGGCGGACCGGTGACGGCCGCCTCTCGGCTCTCTTCGGCTCCCTCTTAGCGATTGGTATGGGCTGGTGCTCCTCAACCCATTTCTTCGTGCGTTCGTTACGCACAACGGAGCTCACTGACTCGAGCTCTTCATCATCGGTTTCGGCTTCTAGTAAAGCGATGCGCGTCGACTGCAGCAGCACTTCCTTCTCAAGGAGCGCTGCACGCGCCGCTAGTAGCTCTCGTTGTCGACGGCTGCTCTTCGTACGTGCGGTGTGTGTACGGGAGGAGCGGGTACGGTGATGCTCCGACGGCGGTGGGACGTCACGTCTAGCCTCGACGGCGGCCGTGGAGGGGGCGGTGAGAACGGCAATAACCGCGTCCCTCTCTTCAGTAGGCTGACGTGACGGCCGGACGGTATCTTTCGTCGCCGTCGTAGCTCGCGTCTCTCCCGTGGCGGTGGTAGCATCCGTCGTCTCGGTGGTGCCAGTGGTACCCGTAACAGTGGTACCCGACGATCCCGTGGCACCCGTAGTGGTGGTCTCCGTCCCCGTGGCGGTTTCCTTTGTCGTCCCGGACCCAGCTGTGGCTGTCTTCTTAGACCCCGGGCTGGAATCTATGGCTACGACGTCGGGGTTCTGGATAGCCTGGTCGATAGCTTGTTCTTCACCCGCCACTTGAACGGCGGCTTGACCTCCGGCAGCGACGGCCGGTGGTCTCTCCCTCGACGGCTCGGAAGCCATGCTCCTTGTCACAACCATAGCGAAACTAGTATACGATATAAATGATCCGGCTCCGCAAGGACCAAAATTATGTGGGCCGCCTTCGATCAACCCACATAAGCGTCGAACGATGTGGACTGTATTTCCTCTCGATGACGAACGGCAACTATGGTTGTGACTGGTCGATTTCTTTTAGGAGCAGGCTTGGAGGGAGAGAAACACTTTGCTTTCGGAGGTACAAAGTAGCGGGTGGTTGGCTTCCAGATGGACGGTGACAGAGGCACACCAAGAAACTATGATCTGACGAGTTGATCCGTTTAGTAAGACGAACTGATTCGAACTGAGCACACTACATACAAAACCTTGCTCTTTTTATACTATTTTTCAAGGACATTAGAAAGAGACGGCACGATCCCTACGGCGGAGGTGACCCTATCTGAGCAATACCAACACGACAGCCACCCCCGCCGTGTGAGTGAGAGATCGGTGTGCGAGCGAGATAGCGATAGCCCCTGCGGTAAGCTTAACTACCTCGGAGCAATACCGCGGGGACGACCGCTTACACCGATCTCTACTCTAGCCTAACTAATTCCCTATCAACGATGCGACCTATTTTGCCTCTAGACCGCCCAAATGAAAGACAAACACATTAAATCTTTATTTACACACAAATAGAGATACAACGATATACGAAAAACTATAAAAGACACGTACAAACGACTTATAAAACGACTTACAGCTAACTTAAGTAACACGATCGAAACAACTAATTGAGCTACACATAATAACGACACAACATAACGCGATATATCTATAAGTACTATAACACGAAATAACGATTCACTATTGCACAGACACGAAACGAACACTATTTACAGTTTTGTCGCGAACATAAAGGAATAAAAGGAATACATGAATAAAACTAACAAAGGTAAATATTTGCAAGAGAGATAAAAAACCCTATATTTTCCCCGACAACCCGAGAAAAATTTATTGCTAAAAAAAATTTTGAAAATTTTAAATTTTGAAGGTTCAGATTCTTAAATGCATCATCCTATGCACCTACCAAATGCTGAAACCTCTCATTCACCAACTTGCAAGCATACATACCTACATAAATAGCATAGAAAAGATCTGCATTCACCAGCACTCAAACGTCAACACGTGTCCAATCATCTAACAAACCAGAGAGTAGAGCTCACATTCAATGGCTTCTACTCGGCGAACCACATCGTTATCATTAGACCTAGGCTTATTTATGGAGTAGTCAAACCGCTCCTGATTAAAATCCATAAAATACGCAAATATTTTGCAGAAACAAGAACCCTCAAGACTCAATAAGAATTCCCTAGTCTCGCCCAGAAGAGTAGGCTTACGTGAAGAGAGCTAAGAAGCTAAAAATTACTACAATATATGTAGTGTATAGAGTGTTGAGTGTAAAAGAGTGAAACGAGGAGGAAGTGAACGAATGATTTAATAAAATTTCATCGCCTCCTGTCTTACAATTGAAAAATAAATAAATGGATAAATAAAAAAGGGTAAATAAATAGCATGTCATCGAGCTTAATGGCTTAAGATTTAATGTCTTTAATATGCCATTTTCCTCTCCCACCGTATACGTCTTCCAAAATGTATACAAGGGGTGAGAGTTTACTAATTACTTTACATTTAATAAACCTAGGAGCAAGCCTAGATGTAAAGTAACGTTCGCCTTAGCTTTGGGGATAATTCTTTCGCCAAACCGTATCCCCAACATTAAATTCCCTAACGGAACGGCGAGTATTGTAATGAGAAGTGTTTTTAATATGAGCTCGATGAAGTGCAAAATGTATCTTGTCAAATATAGAAGATAGATGACCAAGGTTCGTTGCAAAAATATCACGAGGTAGAAATGTATAGTGCTCTATATCTCGAACAGGGGTATACAGAGAACCACAAGGTATAGTTTCTCTACCGAAAACTAAAAAATTAGGACTGTAGTTAGTAACTGCGTTGACTGCACTATTCATTTCAGCCTGAACTTTAGGAAGATGAAGATCTCAAGACCTATGATCCTCACCCACCAGCGATGATAACGCTGTAAGTATAGTTCGATTATACCTCTCAGTTGGATTAACCTGAGGGCAATATAATGTGGAATAAGACACAAACGGAATTTTGTACTTCTCTAAGAAACTACGAAATTCGCGAGATTGAAATTGTAAACCATTATCCATGCCATGATAATAGTTTGAGGAACACCATAGACTAAAAAGATATTGTTCTCAAGATTGCTACGTTTTAGAGGAAACATAAGGCAGTATTTAGAGAAACAACAAGTCAAAACTAGAATATATTGGTTCCGTCGTCTAGTTGATGGAAGAGGTCCAATGAGATTAAATGAAATGCACTGAAAAGGCCTAGAACATATTTTGGCTTTTCCCATAGGACCGCATGGCGAATGATTGGAATGCTTATAGGAGAGGCAATTTTCACACTTGGAAATGTAATTAGAGATGCCCTTAAACATTCGAGACCAATGATATTTAAGAGAAATTTTCCTGAAAGTTTTGAAAATGCTGAGGTGAGGTTCTTGAGGTCGTGCATGATAATCTCGGATGATAGTCGTTCATGATATCAAATTAAACAAACGTAAAGTGTCAAATAAAAATATACAGTATTTACAAGTGTATGAAAATAGTGAAAAAAGTGTAGAATTTATAAAGTTTGTCCGCTCAGAAACAGGAGACTATTAAAAGGTAAGCATAAGACGTAGGCAATGCTACATGTTTCCCCCCAACCCCGTGAAAATTTTCGATTCGGAGAAAATTTTGAAGGTTAAAAAGTTAGTCTTCCCTCCATAGATACATCTTACACAAAATCACGCATTCATTCGTCTTTCAGAGGTAGGGGTGTGGTTCACATTCAATGACGCACACTCCAAGGGAAACACCTGGACATAACGAAGGCTTATTTAAAGAGTCGTAATCCGCTCGTTCTTAAGACCCTTAGGACAATAGCGATAGAAGCTGCAAATGCCTATCTTATTTACACTTGTAAGCTACAAAAAAGCTTACCCTAAGCTGAGAGAGCAAAGGAAGATATCGTCACCTGTGCTGGTAGAGTACAAGTAATCCTTAAGCTGAGAGAGCTGAAGATATCAAGAGAGAAATATTCACCTGTGCTGGTAGAGCACAAGTAATCCCTAAGCTGAGAAAGCATAATAAGGGATCAAGAGAGAAAAAAAGATAAGTTTAAAGAAGATAAAGGAAAAGAAAAGTTAAACGTAAATAAATATAAATATAAGAGGCTCAAGAGCCTGTGATTCTTCGAATGAGAACCAAGAGATCGAAGTTACATAGTAGAGCTTGAGTTTCTTAAGCGGACTTTAACTTGCATTCTAGATTTTAACTTTGTATACTAATGTAAATAAATATGAACAGCCGATACATTTTTCTTAAAGTATGTAAGGGAGAAATTAATATCTAAGGAAGATATATTATAGATTTTATCGAACGAGTGTATATAAGAAGGTTATTCTTTTTTAGTGGGGTTTTATACGTACTCCAATGTATAGGGAGGTCAAATTTTGGTATTAAAGGAAACCACTTGGCAAACGTATATAATAGGTGAATAGAAGCTGATTTAGCCCGGTAGCCACCCCCCACCCCATGGCAGGTGGAGAGAGGGGACGTTCAAAGACTTACTTTGCCGCGCTTCGGGAAAAAAAAATATCAGCTCTTTTTAAATTATTATCTTAAATATGGTGTCGTTTTCGAATTCATTTTTGGTATAAAAATTGTACAATATACATATAACAATTATTGTGAAAAAATCTAAGAAAATAAAAAAATAATCCACAAAAAATCGTCTAAATTTTGCTTTATTATGCTAGTGTTTAAAAAATATGCACTAGAGGCATAAACAAAAATTATTAGTAGAAAGCCAAACTAATCTAAAATATAAAAACACAAACATTAACGGAATTTACCTCATAATTCCACCAACGCTCAGTGCGTAAAGCACTTTTTTCCCTCGACATTCATAAGCCCGATGCTGATGATGGGCCCGATGGAATCTCTTCTGTCGTGTTGAAGGTGTGTGCTCCAGAGTTGGCTCCAGTTTTAACGCGCCTTTTTCGGCTTTCCTACTCTTCTGGCATAGTCCCAAACTCATGGAAGACAGCTTTAGTCCACCCGATCCCTAAAAAAGATGACCGCTCAAATCCGTCCAACTACAGGCCGATAGCTATAACCTCCTTATTCTCAAAGATAATGGAGTTCATTATCAACAGCTAGCTCCTTCGGTATCTAGAGGACCGCCAGCTGCTTAGTGACCGACAGTACGGTTTCCGTAAGGGCCGGTCCGCTGGTGACCTTCTTGTCTACCTGAGACAGCGTTGGGCACAGGCAATCGAGACAAGGGGCGAAGCATTGGCAGTTAGTTTGGACATAGCGAAGGCCTTCGATCGGGTCTGGCACAAAGCACTTCTTGCGAAGCTTCCATCTTATGGGCTTCCCGAGGAATTATGCAAATGGGTCACTAGTTTTCTTGCAGACAGAAGCATAAAGGTCGTAGTCGACGGTGCCTGCTCAGATTCTATGTCTGTGAACGCTGGTGTCCCTCAAGGCTGTGTGCTTTCGCCTACACTGTTCCTTCTGCATATCAATGATATGCTGCAAATCAGCAGTACTCATTGTTATGCAGATGACAGCACAGGTGATGCCTTCTATACCGGCCGTGCCAACATTTCTCGGGAAAACGTCACCGAGAGCTGAAACAAATTTGTGTCAGAAATTAAGGCTTCTTTAAAGAAGGTCTCAGAATGGGGTCGACTTAATTTGGTTCAGTTTAACCCTAGTAAAACACAGGTTTGCGCGTTCACTGCCAAGAAAATGCCATTTGACGTATCACCTCGTTTTGAGAACACTCCCCTAAATGCCTCAGCTAGTATCGGAATCCTTGGTGTAGACATATCGAGTGAAGTCCAGTTCCGTGGCCATCTAGAGGGTAAGGCTAAATTAGCCTCGAAGAAGCTTGGTGTGCTCAATAGATCGAGACAGTATTTCACTGCGACTGCGACTGCAACTTTATAAGGCGCAGGTTCGGCCTCACATGGAATACTGTTCTCATCTCTGGGCAGGGGCACCTCAGTACCAGCTTCTCCCTCTGGACCGCATTCAACGGAGAGCGGCTCGAATCGTCGGCTGCCAGGATATTTCAGATCGGCTTGACTCCTTGGACTGCGTAGAGATGTAGCCTCGCTCTGCATTCTCTATCGCATGTACAATGGGGAGTGCTCCGAGGAATTGTTCGGATACAGCCTCTTTTCGCCATCGTTCTACGCGACAACAATTTCATCCCCATCACTTAGATGGTTGGCAGTCCAAAACTGTGCGTTTCACTAGAAACTTTCTGCCCCGCAAAACCAAACTGTGGAATGAATTGTCGCCTGCGGTATTTCCGGACCAATACGACATTCAAACCTTCAAGAAAAGAGCGTACTCCCATATCAAAGGCCGGCAACGCACTTGTGACTCCTCTGGTGTTGCTATGGGCGGCGGTAATCGCTTACCATCAGGTGATCCGTTTGCTCGTTTGCCTTCCTGCCATAAAAAATAAAATAAAAAACTTCAGAAAAAAATCTTGAATGTCGCACGGCGTTTTACTCTGCCGCGCTTCAGTTAAACAATTATATTGGCTTTGTTTTGAGCAATTATCTTGAATTGGTGTCGTTTTCGGATAAACCGTGGACACAGCTTTCATTTTTGGAATGATATTTGTACCATGTCATACAAAAAAAATCATACCTGCTATTTTTGTTTCAATTCAACGGACTGTTTCTTAGGAAACATACATGAACAGTGAACACTTTAAGTAAAAACTGGGTAAAAAACATAAAGTACCATTTATAATAAAAAATATGTTAGAAAAAAATTAAGCAGCGCGGCGGGTTTACTAATAAAGCCTAACTTTCCATTTTCCGTTACCTTATTAAATATTTTGCTCCTTATCCAAAAGTGGGGGCGATTCTTTTGTCCAGAATCCAGATGTGTTGTCTTATACGACAACTAGGTGAGAATTGGGAATCTTTTGTTCTGTTAGTCCGGAAGCCCCATGACTAATGAATGCGAGTATACCTTTGTTCTAGCTGAATGGACATTCCTTAAAACGACATTTTCCTCTCATCATTGGCCTAATACGTCTATGACAGACGATTCAGTCAGTGTCGCGGGTACAATATTTTTGGTGACTGTATATACGAGACTGGCGCAGTCGACGGCGCAGGTCTAACAGGAAAAGTTGCCAACAGATGGATTAGAAGCAGCTAGAATAGATATCTACGGTTCCTCCGCTCTGACAGCAGCTTAATCCAGGCCTCATCATACGCCCTGCGACCATCTCCCACACACTTGCACCATTCGTCCCTGTCTACGGCGAGCTTTTCCCAGCCTCGGAAATCGATGGTAAAAGCCGCCATGATGCGCTTAACGCAGTCTTTGAAACGCAAAAGTGGTCTCCCAATATCTCTCTTCGCGTGCGCAACTGCACCTAGCATAACATGTAGCGGTAGTCGAGTGGGCTCCATTCGGTACACATGTCCCAGCAATCATAAGCGTCGCTGTTTCAGCAGGGCCGTGAAACTGGAAAGCTCTGCCATCTTCAGTACCCTCTCATTGGTTACTCTGTTGGCCCATGATACCTATGCCTAGAATGATCCGTAGGCAGTGCATGTGTTGAACCTGCGTTCATGTTTTGCGTACGGTACGCCATTCAGCTAAATAGTTGGTGGATTCTCCATAATGCACTGAAGCTCGCTGGAAGTGCTCGCAGTAAAAGCCGCGTCATCAGCAAACAGAAGGCTGGGAGTTCGAAATTAAACGTTGGGTGCTAAAACTGTTACGTTAGGTACTAAAGAAAAGAGGGGGTTATCCGGGATTACAATATATACAAAACCTCACAGTATAAGGATATTATACAGTATGGACGGATACTCCCTGCCGCTCTCTGAATGCGACCTCACCCCCCCCTGTGTGACCGATGTGTGACCTATAATAGTCATATTTGTGGTATGCGTTCCGAGGGTACGATCTAACAGCAACCGTTCACTTTGACAATAGGATAGCATAATATAAATCGCTTAAGTGTGAAAGAGAAGGTAAAAACGGTTGCTGTCAGAGTGCACCCTTGGAACGACGTAAAGTCTTCTATGTCCATACAGCCTTGTCTTCATTTAAAATATATATTGTAAAAGTCTGTCATTTTATATTCACGTCTGTCGTTAAAAAGACTGCGATATAATTATAGTCTTTCGGAAATATTCCAAGAACAGCACATCTGCAGTACCAGTGAAGGCGTAACTAGATAAATAAAATGGCATTTCAAAACAATCTGTAAACATCTTCATAATCATCACATATTTTGATAAAAACAACAAACAATCCTTTATTTATAAATAATGACTTTAAGTTTCCCATCAATTATCGTACCTAGAAACTTAACCTTAGTATCCCCCCTAAGAGTTTGTCCGCTACAAGAAATATTTAATAAATAAGAATTATAATTATTAAAATGAATAAATGTCGATTTATCTACATTATTACGCAAATTATTATTACTTATCCATTTATAATATTAGATTGATAGTCTTGTTGATGTCATCTTCATGGTAATTTAATGTCAATTTATTATTAGTTGTCACTATTACTGAGATATCGTCTGCAAAAAGTATAGTTTAATTATGTCAGGTAAATCATTTATTATACACCATAGATATAGTAGGTGCTATGAGGGAGATGTTAAAAGTCTGCGAAAACTATGCTGCTAGCATGGTTTGCTATATAATGTTAAAAAAAGTTAATACATGGTCTTTGAGGCCGCTGCTGGTAAATGTCCAAAAACAGTGCCAAGCATATCTATTAACGGCACAGAGCTGAATAGAGTTTACCAATATAAATATCTAGCATTATGTTACTAGCGACCTCAAGGACCAAGTAGATATAGAGAGGGAGCGTAGGGCCTTAGCAGTAAGGTGCAATATGTTGGCCCGTAGGTTTGCTCACAGTACTGACCAAGTTAAAATAATGCTATTCAAAGCCTATTGTCAGAGTTTTTATACGAGCAGCCTATAGACCAACTACACCAAAAGAATAGTAGGGACCCTAAGAATCCAATACAATAACGCCTTCAGGGTGCTGTTGGGTCTGCCTCGCTTTTACATTGCTTCAGAGATGTTTTCCATGCTATCATGAGTAAAAAAGCGGCATCTCTGTTGAACAGAGTGCGGGGCGGCTCCAACAGTATCCTGTTGACTGTAGCAGAGAGACACCTCTCCTATAATGCAGCACATTATTAAGATTAAGTGAACAATACGTATTGTATTGTTCACTTAGCCAGCCATTGATATGTTTATTAATTTGCTAATTTGTGAAATGAAATAATTTTAATTTAATGTCAGTAGAGGCGTCACAAGTGCGTTGCCGACCTTTGAAATGGGATGGGGGGATGGGGGAATTTGGGGGGGGGGGAGGATGGGCCTCCGGTACCTTCACTCACTCGGCGAAACACAACGCAAGCGTTGCTTCACGCCGGTTTTCTGTGAGGCCGTGGTATCACTCCAGTCGAGCCGGCCCATTCGTGCCGAAGCATGGCTTCTCCCACGGTAAAAACACTTGCGAAAAAAGTTACAAAACGTGACGGAGGTGTCAGTAATACTATTTTTGGAGACCGTGACGGAGATGTAAGCTAAGTGACCCAAATAAGGCCTACCTTATTTTTATCTCGACGCAATTAGTAGGTTTTTAAGAAAAACTCACTCATCTTTCGAAATATTAATCTTTATTTATGAAACTTAAAAATAAATATAGTTGAAACGTTACAAAAACAAAAACCAGACTTCTGTGAATTAAAATATTAAAAAAGTCTTTTGGGCCTTATTGGGAGACCCATGCCGCAATAAGGCCTTTCATACTAAAAGAAAGAATAAACAATCATTAAACTTTCATTTAATAAAACATATCAACGTAATATTATTTAAATTTAGTAAGATCCTTTAGTAATCATATGTGGGCGTTAAATCAGTCTTGATAATCGTCTCAACGATCAATCGTCTCGATTATCCTTCCTTTCGTCATTTTCTTCAAGCAATCTCCTGAACAGTAATTTTTTTATCAGCAGGGGTTAAGCCAACACACAGCTCATGATACCTACCAGATATTACAAGCAAGGCATTACCGCATGTCATCCATACGATATTATTTCTATCTATCAGCCGAAAGACGTCCACTGCTGGACAAAGGCCTCCCCCAAGGATTTCCACACTGACCGGTCCTGTGCGGCTCGCATCCAGCGGCTTCCCGCAACCTTCACCAGTTTGTCGGTCCACCAAGTCGGAGGCCTGCCCACACTGCGTCTTCCGGTGCGCGGTCGCCACTCGAGAACTTTACTGCCCTAACGGCCATCTGTTCTACGAGCTATGTGCCCTGCCCACTGCCACTTTAGTCTAGCGATTCTGAGAGCTATGTCGGTAACTTTAGTTCTCCTACGTATCTCCTCATTTCTGATTCGATCACGTAGAGAAACACCGAGCATAGCACGCTCCATCGCCCTTTGGGTGATTTTGAGCCTTCTTATGAGGCCCATAGTAAGCGACCATGTCTCGGATCCATATGTCATCACTGGCAACACACACTGGTCAAAGACTTTAGTCTTGAGACATTGCGGTATTTTGGACGTGAAGATATTGCGAAGCTTCCCGAACGCTGCCCAGCCGAGTTGGATTCGACGATTGTTTGTCCCAGGTATACGTACTCGTCAACAACTTCAAGTGTAGAGTCTCCAACCTTCAGAGGAGTGGATGTAACACGTTATTATCGATATTATTTGCACTTATATTATTTAGATAGGCCTTATTTGGACCTGTCGTGTGTGTAAGAAAAACAATATTATAAAAAATACATTGAAAAAATGGCGTATAAAAGCTTATGTAGGGGTTACTAAACTTTTAAACTAAATAACGCACAAAAAAAATCTCGGCATGCGTGCAAAAATATCAAAATACTTACATCATTACCTGTAGAAATTTTATAAAACAGGCGTACTCTCCGCGTCCCGACTGTTTTCGACTAAGTACATGTTCCGACATACTCGTCGTAAGCGGCGCTCGCTATTCTTGTATGTGTCAAATACATCCTTACGCACACCACTGTAAACTTTCGCGGTTATTTGAAATGTCTAAGCGGGAAATTTGAAACGTAGGCCTTATTGGGGCATAGGCTTTATTTGGGTCTCTTACCTTACATTTTGATCAAAAAGTTTTGCTACAAAATAAAATTTTACGTCCATCTGAAAAAGGGTACCTCACATAACCTATTTTGTCTAATATCGAAACTATTTTAGTTTTACAAAAAAGGGCAATCCGCGCAATTTATCACATGCGATTCTGCGAGTCGTTGAGGGATAAGTTTAAGAAAATTAATATTTTAACGGTTGCTAGTCAATTCATATATGAAAACATTATGTACGTCCGCAAAAATCTGCATTTGTTTCGTAAAAACAGTGACAGGCATGATTTAAACCTAAGAAATATAAATAACATTGATATTGCCTATTCGAGACTGAGCAAAGTTAAAAAGTCGTTTGTGGGGCAATGTGTACGATTCTATAATAAAATACCAGAAAATGTAATAAATCTGCCTATAAACAAATTCAAAACGCATGTAAAAAAAAAACTGTGCTCAAAAGGTTATTATAAGATAATAGATTATGTGAATGACAAAGACATTTGGAAATGTATTGCTCTTCCTGATAACTGTATTGTTGAGAACATACATTGTACTAGTAATTAAGTCTTATTTTAAAAAATGTGTTGAAGCGAGTTTCTTTTGGGCTCGACGTTTCTTCTCGCTTCGGAAACACTTCCCGAAACGTTGAGTGTACAAGTTCCGCGTGGTAGGAACTTTGTACTAGGTAGAAAAAAAGACGTTTTAAAAATATGTGCAAAACATCTACATTTACAGTACTTAAATAAAACAACCTTTTGATTTTGATTGACAACCATGCATATAGGACATATTACAAATTATCAGTAATACGTTATGTAAATGTTAAATATTGATTTGTAATTGTAAGTCTTGCCCTTTGTTACAAAAAATGACCCACCTACCAGTTTCTTATTTCGCTAACTGCTAAGATACCAGCTTTTCTGTAGCCTAGTTTAGTAGTCTTAAGTAACAACTAATATTGAAAAATTTTTGAAAATAGGTTTTTGTAAAACGTTTCTAGTTGTACAATCCATAACAATGTTTACAATTTGTGCAACCAATTAAAAACTTACTTAGCGGAGGTTTGTGAAAATTTAATTTTCCACTCAAATAGATAGGAAAGGCTTTTCTAAAAGTCCAAAGTTACTGGATTACACGGCCGACTATCATTCGATTTGTGAAAGTGAAATTCGAAAGAAATTAAACCTTAATGAGATTGAAAATCCATCCGACCATCGTTAGCTGCGTTAATTTTTAATAGTTGCGGCTATATTATTTGGTTAAGAACATGTAATAAAAAAATTGTTGACGCCAGTGGTATACTTATCTTCTTTGTTGACGCCCCAGTTTTTATGCGTGTTTTATGTAGAAAATGCAAAAATAACTTACCCGTTATTTTTAAAAACCTTGATATTTTTCGAAATAATTACTTTTTCTGCGTGAGGCTGTATAGGGCATAGGATGTATTGAAGCATCAGGTCGAGTTCACAACTTTTTTAAAATTAGTTCCAACCCAGTTGGCATAGGTACCATATTTATGCATAGAGCTATAAAACTCTATAAACGAGAAAAATCTGGACCTGTGCTAGGCTGACTCGCGCACTGAGGTTTCCGTACAAACAAACAATAGTTATTGATAATTTTACAATCTTAAGATCATGCCAGTTGAGCCAATGGGAAAAAAAGTCAGAAAGGCTCAACCAGTTGAGCCTCGCAGTTGAGCCTAGGGGAACAAACGCTTCTTATAGTTTTCCTGTAATCTTCAACAACGATTTTATCTCAGTTTCGGAGATAAGGGGAATGGTCAATTTTCGTTTATTTTTTGAAAAAAAAATATGTGTATAATATATGTCAGTGACAAAAAGTACATTATCTCTTACTTACTTTAAATCAGTTGGATCGTTACGCCATAATTATGGCCAATTTAGGTTGTAAACTTTTTTAAATGCAATATGTGCAGGTAGTGTTACGAGTATAACATGGCAAGGGAGGGAGGCAATAAAAACGCAATAAGGGGGCTCGGGCTCCGGCGGCGGTGGCGGCGGCACCCGCAGGCAACCGACGCCGCGCGTGCGACACGTCTTTTTACCTAAGTATTTACTAAGACGTTTGATTAGATCACGCTGTCAGACGTTTTACTAGCAACTAGAGTCCGACCGAAACAGGATTTGTAGCCGAAACCGTAACCGAACCTTCGGCCTCGGTCTCAGTTTCTTCCGGAACCGAAACTGAAACCGAAAATTATTCAGACTTGTACAATTAGTTTTTTAACTAATTGTACAAGTCTGAATAGTTTTCTATTGCATGATAGTTATTTCGAGTTAAATAAAAAAATATATAAAGTGTGAAATAGAACCCAAATAATATAGTTTTTTTTTTAATGTAAATAAATGTTATTTATTTATTGATGTCCGTGTGCGAAACACGCCGCCGCCCCGTCGCCATCTTTTAGGAAAGGCTGACTATTTTCTTAAGGGGAATTATAAATCGAGCCGCAAATATTTTATTTGGCCACGGAATCCAACCTCTAATTTCATAACTAAGCAACAGGAAAATGAGGAAGCTTCTAATATACTTATTCGCCTTCTTCACAACGCCAACTAAATATTCCAAAGATGAGTCAAGCAAAGAACAACAATTATTTTGACTTGTCCACCTGATTTATACATCACTACCTAATTTACTAAGTCAAAACTTTAATTTTTGTTCCTTTCTTTCCCTAAACAAAAGGTATCTAATACCACAAAATATTAAGTATGATGTAATATTTATCAGATTAAAAAATTTGCTTTTTTAAATTAATTTCAACAAATTTCAACGTTTTATATAAAAAGACTCGAGACCCGAGAAAACTCGAGAAATTGGCCCCGAGAATTCTCGAAACTCGAGAAACAAAAAAAGATTGAGAAATCAGAAACCCTAATGGGAAGCACCTTATTCCGATTTTGGAATAATGAATTACCTATTTATAGAATAGAAGGCCGGATAAAGTTATAGTAACATACGATGTTTTAATAAAATCGTTAACAAAAACTCGGATTGTAAGGCCTCAACCAATTTTTACCCATAGTAACCAATTATTTAGTGTAGTAGGCCGTATAAAAATATAGTACCTACAGTACAAAGTTACATCGAAATTGTTAGTCATTTTTGAGGTGTTTTGCGTAAAGAAAAAATAGCTGGAGATATAGCTAATAAAAAAAATATAGCCCTAAGCCAAATTTCATCATCGGACACCAAATTTCGAAATTTTTAAGATAATTATTTTCTTTAATAATTATTATGATATGTCGGTAATTAATAATTATTTATTTTTTTACTTACGAGTACAAATATTTTGGTCATTACATAATAATAGTGATAAAACTGAACACAAATACAAATTGTACTAAGTATTATTGTGTGTCGAACGCAATATTTGTGACCGGTTTTCAATGGTTTTTTAAGTTGCTATTTAACGCGTGTGTATATGCGCCAGAGGTGTAAAGTGAATTACACGTAAAGCTATATAAGCGTTCGAAATTACTCAATTGCATTGTTTTATGATTTTTATTATTATAAAGATAATTATCACTTCAAAATCAAATACTACCGGACACACAATACGCTTGCATGTACGCTTACACACACACACACACACACACGTACACACACACACACACACACACACACACACACACACACACACACACACACATACACACACGCGCGCGCTCGCGCACTCACGCATATAAAACCTTTTTATTTTATTGTAACAATATTTCCTTACATCGCTCGAAAGTACAACAATAAAGTACGACACGACAGAAATAATTTATTTGTGAAATATTTTAGATGAAATCCATTCCAGATAAGGGACTAAATAAAATATTCTTCTGGTGGAATCCTCAAAGCGACTACATACGGGTGTCGGTCATCAATGTCGTCAACGCCTTTATACACTCTCAATGGTGACTTAGCCCTTGTGTAGTTAACAACTTTCTGGCCTGCAACACACTTTTACTGGCAACCACGAGACACGAACTCACCCGAACGAATAGATGGGGAGCCAGCAGGGTGTATGGGCCTGAACATATATGAACGCTGGAAGCAGTCTATCTCGAAAGAACTTTTTGTTTTCAATCGTTTGGCTTCTTAGTCTTCTTCTAAGTCTTACTTAGTTTTTTATGACGTTCAGAAAAACTTAAAAAAGGCGTATTTGGGCCTAAACATATAAGACTCAAAATGAAAGGATATGAAAGTAAGTACATTTGACAACCCGATAACATTTTTTTTTTTTGCTGAAATCGGTCACCGTCCCAAATCACACAGGGGTCAGAAATCGTAAAAAATCGGTTTTGGGACTAAACACATAAGATGTCTGCAACCAGTGTAAATCGATAAAACACACTTTACCTTATACCAAAAGTTCAGTCTTACAACGCAAATCGGTCACAGTTCCAAAATCTGACTACATTTATAGCTTAGGTTTTTCGCTGACGATGGGTGATAACTCGATAACCATTAAGGTTAGAGGTATAGTTACTTCAGCAAAAATAAAGTGCATAAAAGTTCATAAAACCTCTGAACTTTAATTTATCAACAAATAGATGAAAAATTCAAATATAAAAAATATTTTTAAAATTTAGTCTTTTTCTTTTAATTATACAGTGAAAATGAACATGACCTTTTATGTGGAAAATTTTATGAACTTTATTTTTACCGTAGTAATAATACCTGTAATCTTAAAGGTTATGAATAAATAAATGAAAACGATGTTTATGAGAAACAGTTTTAAAATTTTCTCATTATCTATTAATCCCACAATAAAAATGAATATGACCTTTTTTGTTGGAAATTTTATGGACTTTATTTTAACCGTGGTAATTAAACCTATTATCTTAAAGGTTATGGAGAAATAGACGAAAACGATGTTTATGAGAAACTCTTTTGCAATTTGCTCATTATCTATTAATCCCACAATAAAAATGTATAAAACCTTTTTTATTGGAAACTTTATGCACTTTATTTTTTCTGAAGTAACTATACCTCTAACCTTAATGGTTATCTAGACACGCGGAGCGTGTCCAGCCAAGTTCACGTCAAAAAAGAACTGGCGAGTAGCTCCGTGTGTAATATTACACGAACCATTTGGAGCCACTTTTGTCACCTTCATAACTCAAAATCTATTTAACATAAACACACCAAATTTGGTTTATGTATTAAAACTTCCTAGATAAACGAGCACTCAAAATTTTATAAACACAGCTCAAACGGTTGGTATAGATTTTAACATCCGAAAATCGACATTTTTATGACTCACTCACTGACATATAGATCAAAAAGCTTACCCACTTCCAGATGACCTAGAAAGTTCAAATTTTGCATCAAGCTAGATAATTGTGTGTATGCAAAGGAAAAAATCAGAAAACACAGAATTTCTAAGAAAAAATTTTTTTTCAATACAATATTTTTATGATTTAAAGACACACTCACCGTCATCAAAAAGCTAAGGTACTTCTAGCAAGGCTACGAGCTTTAAATTTGGTGTGCGGCTAGTATTTCATGTACTGATAACGGAAAAATTAAAAAAACCATGTGTTAAAAAAAATAAAAAAAGGCTCAAAAAGTAACTTATCGCGCGGCTCGAACTCGCACCTGCGCGTTACATGTGCGACTCCTATATTAAGTGAGCTATCGTGGTTGTTATGGCAATGGTGAAATAAAGATAATTTTATACAATTTAGTAAATGGATAACAGGAAACGAAACAAAAATAAAAGATTCTTGGAACGAAACAAAAATAAATTCTTGGAATTGTATAAAAAACCTGTGTAATAAAAGCACTAGCTACTAAATATTTAAATAAAAACTATTACATATAAACTTATTTCATTTAATATAAACAGAATAAAAATATATGTTAGCATTTAATTATTACTAACAATAACCTGAAAATATAATAAATATAAAGTTGCCCATGTTGGATTTGAACCAAGAGTTTTCTCACTGAAGCCGCCCTCTATACCGGCCTACCGGTTGGTCGATTCCTTACGGGATGAAACACATAGGCTCCTACAGCTGCCGGTAGAATATGGAAATTGTCCTACTAAGTACACTTATCAGATCAAGCACTAAAAGTTTTACACATTTACATGTGTACAAACATGAATGTCTATGTAGTAAACAATGGCGCGAAATTGGTATGAAGTGTCCGGGGTGTGACAGCGTAAGCGCAGGTTTTTTTTATTATTAATAAATCACTTTTAAATAATATTAATAAATGTACTCACAAAAAGTAATGATATCGCATCAAAAACATAAATGTGAAAATGGGAGCCAAGTTCAATATTATGATATGGTGTGATTGTCAACTTTACTGAGAAAAGAATTGAGATCTAAATGGATGCCAAGTTCTGTAGATAATCCTGAAATTTATTTATAAGAACGTATAACATTCTTAAGTAAATTTAAAACACAATTTCTTGTTTTTTACTGCTACAACAATGTTTGCTATTTAAAAATATGACTTTCTAAATTTAAATCGTAGAATTATTTACACAAAGCAAATAACTTATGATCTGTTTAACCTCATCATTGACTTGGCTAGTTTTTACCAGCACATGAAATATTCAAAAGAATAGAACCTTATAGTATAAAAACAAGAACTTGCGTATAACATAAAGATGATACGTTGATAAACCAAATTTAAGATGACTAGTATGTGAAAACTAGCCAAGTCAAAGTTGAGGTTAGACAGATCATAAGTTATTTGCTTTGTGTAAATAATTCTACGATTTAAATTTGGAAAGTCATATTTTTAAATAGCAAACATTGTTGTAGCAGTAAAAAACAAGAAATTGTGTTTTAAATTTACTTAAGAATGTTATACGTTCTTATAAATAAATTTCAGGATTATCTACAGAACTTGGCATCCATTTAGATCTCAATTCTTTTCTCAGTAAAGTTGACAATCACACCATATCATAATATTGAACTTGGCTCCCATTTTCACATTTATGTTTTTGATGCGATCAAGTTATCGCCCATCGTCAGCGAAAATAACTAAGCTATAAAAGTAGTCAGATTTTGGAACTGTGACCGATTTGCGTTGTAAGACTTAACTTTTTGTATAAGGTGAAGTGTGTTTTATCGATTTACATTGGTTGCAGACATCTTATGCGTTTAGTTCCAAAACTTTTTTTTACGATTTCTGAGCCCTGTCTGATTTGGGACGGTGACCGATTTCAGCGTAAAAAAAATGTTATGGGGTTGTTCAATGTACTTACTTTCATATCCAAATTTCATTTTGAGTCTTATATGTTTAGGCCCATATACGACTTTTTTAAGTTTTTCTGAACGTCATAAAAAACTTCAGGGACCGATCTGGACTGTAGACTCGAGCCAAACGATTGTTCGAGATAGATTGCTTCCAGCGTTCTTATATGTTCAGGCCCATATACCTTGCTGGCTCCAATACTAGAAGCACGACAATTCACGAACACTGAGTTTCAGCTAGGGCCTGCAATCGAATATTCGAATATTCGAATAATTCGAATATTCGCCTCATTTTAATATTCGAATAATGTTTACGAATATTCGAATATTCGATTATTTTTAAAGACATTTGAACTGACTAGTAAACGGATTTTATACAATATTTGATCCATAGTGGTAACGAGTTTATTTATTTCATCACATTAAATATTAAAAGACAGTATTACAAATATTTTTAAAAAAATCTAAAAAAATGTTTTTAACATATTTCATCAAACGCATCTTGCGTGAACACACCCAAAAGAAGGATCGTGCGATTCCTGCGTGAGCGCTCGCCGTTATTCGGGAAGAAGAATGGCAAACTGCCATATATTAATTTACCTGGATTAAATTTGTTAAAGTATTTTCATTTGTTATATTTTCCAATAAGGACTATTTTTATGCATGTGATCTCAGAGAGTGATTGTTTCTATTTAGGTTACTGCCAAGTTAACAGAAATTGTTTAATTTTGTTTTCATTACTTTATTTTAGATAATCAATGATAATTGATGATCTCATTTATGATAGGTTTATTATCTATCTATCAGCCGAAAGACGTCCACTGCTGGACAAAGGCCTTCCCCAAGGATTTCTACACTGACCGGTCCTGTGCGGCTCGCATCCAGCGGCTTTCCACAACCTTCACCAGGTCGTCGGTCCATCAAGTCGGAGGCCTGCCCACACTGCGTCTTCCGGTGCGCGGTTGCCACTCGAGAACTTTACTGCCCCGACGGCCATCTGTTCTACGAGCTATGTGCCCTGCCCACTGCCACTTAAGTCTAGCGATTCTGAGAGCTATGTCGGTAACTTTATTTCTCCTACGTATCTCCTCATTTCTGATTCGATCACGTAGAGAAACACCAAGCATAGCGCGCTCCATCACCCTTTGGGTGACTTTGAGCCTTCTTATGAGGCCCATAGTAAGCGACCATGTCTCGGATTCATATGTAATCACTGGCAACACACACTGGTCAAAGACTTTAGTCTTGAGACACTGCGGTATTTTGGACGTGACGATATTGCGAAGCTTCCCGAACGCTGCCCAGCCGAGTTGGATTCGGCGATTGATCTCTTTCTCGAAGTTGGACCTACCTAACTGGACTGTTTGTCCCAGGTATACATACTCGTCAACAACTTCAAGTGTAGAGTCTCCAACCTTCAGAGGAGTGGGAGTAACACGGACGTTTAACATGATTTTCGTCTTATCCATTTTCATTTTAAGACCCACTTGTTGGGAGGCTTTACTGAGTCCTTCGAGCGTCGCGCCTAGGTCCTCCAAGGTCTCAGCCATGATCACGATATTGTCAGCAAATCGCCATTGATGTTAATGCCGAGTCCTCTCCAGTCCAGAAGCTTGAAAACATCTTCCAGTGCAGCGGTGAACAGTTTCGGAGATATAACATCTCCCTGTCTCACCCCACGCTGCAGCCGGATAGGTTTTGAATTCTGATCCTGGAGGTGGACCGACATGGTGGCGTTTTCATACAAACACTTCAATACTTCGATGTATCGATAATCGACTTGGCATCGTTGGAGAGACTGCAACACAGCCCAGGTCTCGATCGAATCAAAGGCTTTCTCATAGTCCACAAACGCCAAGCATAGTGGCCGATTATACTCTTCGGTCTTCTGTATAATTATATCTGTATAATAAGTACCGGTTCTCCACCTGCTTTCAGAAGCTCAGCTGTAACTCCATCATCACCCGGTGCCTTGTTGTTCTTAAGTTGTTTGAGAGCCATTCTTATCTCGCACAGGCTGACATCTGGGATATCTTCGGTATAGTGTCGGGTCAATCTGGCTCTCGGGTCTACAGCTTGATTACTGACAGGTAAGCGTGTAGTCGTGTATAATTGTCCGTAGGACTTCTCAACCTCTTCAAACAGCTCGGGCTTGGACGACACGACTCTTCCATCCTCGGTCTTCAGCTTTGTCAGTTGGCTTTGACCAGCAGACAGATCCCTTGCGAATACTTTTGACCCTTTATTACGCTCGATAGCCTCTTTCATACGATTTGTATTAAATTGACGTATATCGCGGGTCAAGAACTTGGGGATCTTTCTGTTTAGTCGCCGATACTGACAAGCATCTTCAGAGGATTTTAGAATCAGGCTTCGTCTTTCCTCCATGAGCTTGCTGGTGGGGTTTGAGATACGAGATGTTCTTTTTGAACGTCTAGTTTTAAAAGCTTTATTCCCAGCCGTTTGGACAATTTCCACGAACTTGTCGTTGTAATTGTCCACATTTTCGCATTCTCCTAGGCATTCGAAGCGGTTGTGCAACTCGAGCTGAAAGCTTTCGGGGTTTTGGAGTTGGATAGGCGCTGGTCGGAGCGTGGACTTCATCAGTCGACATCTTTACAGCTTTGTTTTTAGGTTTAATGTGCCTCTTACCATTCGGTGATCGCTTCCTGTCTTCAGCGAGTTGATCACAGAGACATCATTGAATATTTGCCTTTTTGTCTACAAGATGAAGTCAATCTCATTTTTTACTACACCATTGGGATGCAGCCATGTCCACTTGGCCTGTTTTGGCTTTTCAAAGAAAGAGTTCATCATAAAGAGGCCCTCCTTCTCCATAAAGCTGGCCAGCAGCTGACCCCGCGCATTCCTTTCTCCGTATCCAAATTTCCCCACTCTCAGCTCGTTGTCACTTCGTTTGCCTAGTTTCGCGTTGAAGTCCCCCGTCACAACGGTGTAATGGGTCCTGGAGCTATGTATGACTCTGGAGATTTCCTCATACATAGCCTCCACCTCGTCGTCGGGGTGTTCCGCGGTCGGTGCATATACCTGTATGACCTTCAGCGAATACCGTTTGGTGATTCTGAGTATAAGGTACGCTACCCTCGTCGAAACACTCTCGACCTGGACCACGTTGTTAACGAGGCACTTGTGGACAATAAACCCGACACCACCCTGGGACAGATGGTCGCCCTCCCGGAAATAGAGCAGGTTTCCGGACTTAAGGATCATGGTGTCCTCTCTCTCTCTTCGGACTTCACATAATCCTACAATGTCCCACCGTAGCCTGCTCAATTCCTCCTCCAGTTCAGCGAGTTTCTCGTCTGTTCGCAGTGTGTGCGTGTTGTATGTTGCCAGGGCCAAAGGTCTTCGTTTTTGGTAGCCTGGCCTCTGCCGGAGATTCTTTGCACCCCATGCCCCGCCGTTACCGTGACCGCTACCGGAGTCAGGAATAGCGGGGCTGCCGGGGACTAGGGGCCGTTTTTTAGGGTTTATATCCATGGGGGGGGCAGTTGCCGTAATCGCCACGCTTGGCATGCGGGTTGGCGATCGCAGTGTGGCGTGAGCCGAGATGGTATGCGGAAAAGACGCTGCTGCCCATCTTTCGGTTTATGGATCCCTTAGTCGCATTTTACAACACCCACGGGAAGAGATGGGGTTTATTAAGTTAAAACTAATTACCTTGTTTCTTTTATTTGAAGTAGGTAGATGTTTGATTTTATAATTTTTCAACATGTTGTCGCAAATAAATATGATTGATTTTAGAAATTTTAATGAGTATATTTTATTTAATTGCAAAATAGTGTCCTACTACGTAAAACCCTATTTTATTTGACTTTATAACTTTTCGAATAATATTCGAATATTCGAATATCTCAGGCAAAAATATTCGAATATTCGAATACCAAAATTTTCGAATATTTGCATGCCCTAGTTTCAGCGCGGCCGAAGTTTCAGCAGATTTTTGACCAAAATCGAAACTGTTGCCGAAACTTTATTTTTTGGCCGAAACTTGCCGAAACCGAAACCGAACTTTACGTCCGTCACTACTAGCAACTAGAAACCTCCTATATTAGCTTATCCATACTGGAGAGGAAATAGCGTTTTACTAAGTGATATTTAATAATGAAATCTTATACCTAATCATACGTAGTAGGCTTAATGAAAAGAGAGTCTGGGAAAATCTCTACAATAAAAATGCACCAATAGAGGAAAATAGCCATTTTCTGAATAATTTTTTCTAATCTTAGTTACACACAGTAGGCTTAATTAGAGAGCCTCGGAAACTTTAAACTTTTATTGTAGCAGAGAATAGACAACATGTAAATTTTTATGAGTGTTTTATATAGAATATGCAAAAATAACCTGCGGTATAGGTAATATATAACATACAAATTTGGGGATCAATTGTTTGAAATGACTATTCTCTGCTATCAAGTTTGTACCCTGTCATACGGTACGTGCGATAACATCCTTCCTTAGAGATAGTTATCGGGATGGGAACTAACATTGGCTACATTTTATTCTATACTAGCTTCCGCCCGCGACTTCGTCTGCGTGGACTTTAGAATTGGATCCAGAGAGAAAGAAAATGTTAAGGTGGCGCCATCTAGTGGCGAAGTGGAAATTTTGAGTTTTTCAGCATTCCTCCGGGAACCCTTAAGTTTTCCGGGATAAAAATTATCCTTTGTATTAGCCGAGTGTTTTATCCATCTATCTACCAAATTTCATTCAAATAAGTTCAGTAGTTTCGGCGTAAAAGCGGAACAAACAAATAAATAAAAAAACATCCATACTTTCGCATTTATAATATTAAGTGAGAAAAATAACGACGTTCCGCATGAAGCACACCGAATGACTTCATAAATATTGTAATAATATCTCATAATAACGAATATTGCTAAACAGTTCTTAAAAATCAAGGATTGGATAGAGGTTGGAATTGGAATCGATATAAATGAAAATACTTATGTATAAGTATAAGTTCATTCCAATCAAAAAAGCGAAAGGTAAACAAACTGACTATGCATACTATTTTTGTCAGACGCATACTATTTTTGTTTACCTTTTGCTTTTTTTAATTGGAATGAACTATACAGATTTTCCATTCGTTCCCATTGACTGTAAATTTTATGTATGAAACTAAACCACTTTATCCAAAAAACATATAAAATTGCAGCAAAAAATAAAGGCACTTTAGAGGTTATTGACTGTTGGTAGGTTTTATCAAGTCGTATCCCGGAAGACAAGATACATATTTCGAGTCAAATAATTTAGATATAACTCCGATCTGTAGCCACTGAAGACGGCTGAGCGGGCTCAGTTGCTTTGTTTTGTCGGAGCTAATCGACAATTTCGCCAGTCCCCATGCAATATGTATTTTTTTGACTGACTCGGTGGCTAAGTGGTTAGCGATCCTGACCTCTGATCCGAGAGTCGTGGGTTCGATCCCCACACAGGGCAAACTTTTCTGTGATGAGCAGAATTGTTTGCTCTGAGTCTGGGTGTATTATATCTATATATATATGTATGTATTTAAAAAAGTATATGTGTATGTATATCAGTCTCTGGTTCCTAGGGAATCCTAGTTTGGGGCCAATGACCGTGTGTTATTTAAAAAAATATATATAATATGTCAGTATACCTAGACAGTGTTTCTCAATTATTTAGCATTTTTTCTCTTGACTTTCTCTACGCTCTCTGTTCTAGTTATTTAAATATGTATGATTTAGTCCTCCTTACAATTTTGTAAGGTTTTCATTCGGTAATACATATCTATAGAAAATACCATTATTCATACCAAACCAGAGGATGTAGTTACTTGAAGTGGCTACTATTTAATACTATGAACATTTTAGGATTTTAAGTGCTGTCACGATAGAGTAATCTTTACATTCACGTCGATATAGCAATTATTTTATTATCCGTCAGTAACCACTGCTCTGGCAGACGTGGACGGGGAGAAAATACGCTAGAAGGCACGAGGGGCACTTTTCCGAATAAGGAAAAGAAAGGTGTATTTGTGTGCTTGTTTTATAAACGTTATGGCCGTATTGGTATACTGTAAATGTTTTGCGGTTTGTTAGCTCAAACATTGCTATATAAAGATGGGAACTTACATCTGAAAAATAAATTTAGTGCAACTATAAAAAACCCCAAAATACCTTAAAATTGTTGACTTTTGTTTTACGTTATGTAATTTTTCTGCATAATTTTTGGTTTATTATTACATATATCTAGTAAAATATGTATATTTTTATTTTAAACTAATAATGGTTTCTAACCAGTAAATAGCAAGAAAAAGTGTTTCTTTTGAGGGAGTCCGATATTTTATTGGATATTGAAGCCTACGAGTATTTCACACCCGGACAACTACTTATATCTAATTTAAAAAATGATAGCACTTTTGATGAAGATTTCATGGACTTCTTGAGAGCACTCGTAACACAGTCTACACACTTTTATTTCATTATCCTATATATTAGACACTAAAATAGCACTTTAATGTATTGTTAGTGTATTAACAACAATAGTGTATTAACAATACACTATCAATATTATGCATTAAAAACCACAATATCATTTTTTTCGAATAATAAAACAAATATAATATAATTTGTGTTTGACTTCGTAATCTCCGCAATGTTAGAAAAACACGCAGTTTTAGCACCAATTTTGGAGATGATATCCACTTTTTTTCACACAAACATTTAGCGTACCTATTTCATCTTATGTAAAAAAGTGTCTGGCTGAAGCTCTTAATTGTGCATTGAATTAATGCGTAACTAAAACAATTAATAACGTTAATACTATTTCAAACCAGAAATTCAGTAAAATTTCCGAAGACATATTTGCTCTTGGGTTATAATGAAAAAGCTAAGAGCACTAACTTGAATTTTCATTCCTCTGTATAAGAAGTTCATATATGTTGTTACCGCTTCAGCCAAATATGTTCAGTTTTATAAGAAGCAATCCATGTGAAAGTATTGCTACTTTATTTTATTATACCCTACTAGGTACATATATTTATTTGGAGTGTTCCTTGTATTTTAATTATTTTTTTAATCCACTATTGGTAAGCCCTTTAAAGTGAGTATATGTAAAGTCAAGAGCCATCAACCATTTTAATTTAGCAGCCCAGCCGTGTCGATAAGTGCAGCTGCCGATCTACACAGAAAGTTAATAACCTAGATGTTCATATAAAACAACATAATATTCATATAATATAAGAGTTTGAAATAAACGTAGTTATTCTTGACCTAGCTAGACGACGTTAGTAGTGAGTAGTGCTTATGATTTCTACACCGAGAGTCGTAGGTTCGATCCTCACCCAGGGCGAATGCTTGCGTCACGACTCATGAGCAGATCTGCTTGCTCTATGTCTATTGTAACCACTTCCTTGCCGAAAGTATCGTGCTGAGGGTGTTGGGCTCGTTCTCACACCAGAAGTGCGAGTCGGTATCATCCGTTCTTGCCTATGGCTCTCTTGTGGCTTACTCATCCCACTACACTACCCGATGTCTTATATTTTATGAAGCTGTTTGTTTCCACAGTTTTGTTTAGATAGGTAGTATTTTTTGTAATTTCAGTAAGGTCGTAACACAATAGTTGTTCAGTTGGATAAGTAAAAGCTCCAATTACATTACCAACCCATATGGATCTTACGCCCTGTATGTATAGGTAGTTATGTATGTATTTGTCCCGGATTATTACTTATAATATTATTCTTGAATGTAACCTCACGGAAAACTCTATCTAACAATAGCTATAAATGCACAAGAGGAAGAGAACAACATTAGAAAAGCCTTTGTGGCTAAATGACCGTGTCGGGACTGCCGGCAACGATCTCGGTAATTATTTAGATAGAACCACTTTCCAAACTAGTCTGTGAAAATAAAGAAATCGGGTACGACTTACTGTACCTATACTTACTCTTTTTATTTATAAGTTTCGTCTCTCCACAGTAACACTTAAGTCTAATGGGTATTTTAAAACAACGATAGGTACTTACCTAATATTTTAATTGTAGATTTAATCAACAGAGTTTACATCAAATTCTTATCAAATAAATCGAGTCCATTTTTCATTAATTGCGATTTAATTAATTATAATTAATTGCAAGATTTTTTGCGACAAACAATTATGTAGAGGCAGTACAGTACAAAAAAGTGTTTCTATGAGGACGTGCAAAATTATTTTTCGTAGTGTTTATAGTTTTTTTCGTCTTAGGTAGCAAATCATAGCACTAAAAGGTGCCGAAACCAGTGGTCTATAGGCTGAAAGAAACAAATATTTGTAATAAGCGGGTTTGCAGTCTAAAGAACAATTTGATGGTATATAAACAGTATTTCAAAATTTTGTTTTGTATTTTGATACTTTATAAGTATTTTTTCTTATTTATAATATACTTACAAGAAATATATATGTAGTTACCCTTTGGCACATGATACGTAAATATAAATTTATTATTAAATTGCACCATTTCAGTACTTTACATTGGTTTTTTATTTTTTGTCGTGGAACGTCTTTTTCTTTGGGATTTTCGGTCTTCCATCACACAAAATGATTAAAGAAAATAAAAAAAAACGTCCGTATATCATGTCCTACCGGCTTATGAAGTTTACTACCCTAGAAATCTGAAAAAAAAACATATTAATAAAGGGTTGATTAAATGAATATATCAAGTGGCTCATATAAAGTGGCCAATTAACTTGCCGTGTAGAAAACGTACGTACACTGAAAGATAACTTACCTAAAACAACGATCAGGCCCAAACGAAAAAACGCTCCACGGAAATATAGGTACGGTTGCTCCTCGACACGCCTCTCTTATTAATTAATACTGATTAAAAACCCACTTACAAGAAGTATAAGATTGATAAAGTAATAATTTTAAGAACACAGTTTTAGATGGTTCAGTTTCATGTTTAAGTACATTTTATTTGTTACCACAAAGGTTCCATTCCATTCTCTAAAATTTAACTTAAATTTCGATTTATCAGAATTTACCTAAGTATAATGAGGACTGGGGTTTTTTTACCATAATAATTCGATAAGTGTATAACGGTTACTTACACTATCGTGTAAAGAAGTAGAGATGAGATCAAAAATAATTTAAAGAACAGAGGTGGCGCGTCGTTTTTGTCGATGGGCAGGTTGGAGTTGGGGGCAGCGGCGGCGGGCCCCGTGGGGGTCGCGCGGCGCCCCGGCGACTCTTCGTCCGCACCGCTGCCCTCACCCTCGTCCTCCTCATCGTCGGAGGGAGCCGCCGTCGGAGGGAGTTGGCGCACTGCTTGTGCTCGAGGCTCCTCAGCTTGCTGCTCATCCAGGACTATCTGAGTATCCTCTTGCCGCGAGGGTTGCGACGGTGACTGCTTTACTTTCTGCACGATGTGATGCGGAGTTTCCAACTGACGATCGGCCTTTACGCTCCGCGTCCCTTCCGCTTGCCTTTGTAGAATTCCTCCTGGAGTCGCTGTGCTTGCGGCGACAGTTCCTGTGGTCATCGATTCCGAGCCATCCCGCCTAGGAGGAGCCTCGGTGATACCTTTTATTTTCTCAGTTATCTTGTCATAAATGTTGGCATCGCTACCAGTGGCCAAATGAGATAGTTTCCAAAAAATCTCGTTACGCTGAGTGCTGTTAATAGCCGAGTTGGAAATCGTGTAATTGATAAGTTCAATTTGCATTTGGTGCGAGAACGGCGCGTTGCAGAGCGGGGCGGCGCACACGCAGGCCATCTCGTACGTTCCCTCAGAATAAGTTAACGCGCACACCCCTGCAACAGCCTTGGAGCAGGACAAAACTGACTTGAAGCCTGTAAACAATGATAAATTATGGATACTACCGATTTTAGTAATAAGTATACTTATTTACTCACGAAGGAGGACTTAACTGGAAGCTAAATAAAGGATATTTTGGTACTTATTACAGATATCACATTTTGTTTATTTGAGGGCTGTGAATGTAACTAAATTTTACAAAACAAAAATACAATACAAGCTCCCAACAGTTTCAATTTAGTTTTCTAGTGCAAACCTAAAAATATATCTGCAATGCAGAGGCAGGACCGCCGACCGCTGCACAGGCACATTGATGTATCAATCTGCAATCTCGCCTCGCACAGCCTGGTTGAAGCAGCTATATTTATTACTATGCTCTCAATTTTTAAAAGATACAATTACAAAGAGTTGTAATAAGTAAACAAGTTATAAATATATCATTCTGTTATTACGATACAAATTTCACATAGACAGGAAACAATGTGGTAAACAGATAGGTAGTAGGTAGGATTTTGGTGTCGAATGCAAGCGCTTATAATTATCTTTTCATATATGACCGTTATATGGATGTATAATCATACAATTTGCAGTAAATCTGATTGTGAAATATGCAGGCTCTTAAAAAAAGTGCGTTTGAAATTTTAAGGGGTTACTCAGAATCAAGTACAGGAAAAATATAAAAAAAATCCGCCCTTCAAAGATTTTTTAACACCATGTATAATTATTTTGGAATTCACACATCTATTGACAACATGCAACAATTAAATAATGTATTATTTTTATGGCTACTGTAGTACGTAACTCAACACCTACCCATGATGTACGTGAACCTTTTTGGCAAAGTTTTTAAAAGTAATGCTATACAATTCAATAAATGGCTTCTCCTTGTGAAACTGAATATCTTGCCTATAGAAATTCAAGTAAAAAAATTGGACTCTGCTACATACAATGATGGAAAATTCGGTAAGTTAGTTAATATGAGAAGAAAAAAATGCTTTACCCTCAGCAAAAGTTGTTCAGTTTCTTCAGTCGAAGCCCGTTAAAGGTGATTATTCAGTTAAAGATGAACTTTTAATTTTACATATCGTATTTATATAACTTTATATCTAAAGTCAATGCATCATCCAAAGCGCATAACTCCGCTTTCTGCAGTTTTTTTTTTATGGTAGAGGTGGCAAACGAGCAGACGGAAAAAAATGCGATAAATTGCGATGATTAATAAAAAAAATGGAACGGGGTAATCAGGGGCGTAGCTATCGGAGGGCTAGGCGGTGCCGTGCACCGAGGCCCTCAAGCTCAAGGTGCCCTCGGACCCTGACCAACAAACCTAGAACTGAACTTGCAAAAAATCTCTCCTTACCTTCAGAATATAAATATAGCAGGTTGTAACACGACCTTAATCATGGCAACTCAGTTTTTTTTTAATTCAAGATTTGGGAGCGATTGTCTCCAATCTCACCTGATGGTAAGTGACGATGGAATCGATGGTGGAACACGCAATCCCAAATAAAACCTGTTCACTCTCGCCTTGAAGATCCCCATCAGAATTTTAAGATCAGTTGAAAGAAATTCGAAATTTAGTTTCTGTTGTTTGTGCAGTGTTTCCAACTTGACGGGTTCGCTCTCAGATATAGCGAGTTAAACAGTATAAATAAGTTCTTGATACGAAAGGCTATGCATGTGTTCATGATAACAAACAACTTACCTTCCCTAAAGAACCCATAGTAAAATCGCAAAAAAAATTTGGACTCCATACAAATCCATCAACTTACCGGCCAAATTAATATGGAGTCTAAAACATTTTTTGGGATTTGACTGTGGGTTCCTTTGGGAAAGTTTTTTATTATTATGAGCATATGCATAGCCTTTCGTATCAAGAACTTATTTAAAGTCACCTAATATTTTTACTTGATAAAATCTAACCTGTCTGGATAGGGCCCCAATTTTTTTGCGCCAGGGCCCTAGGGTACCTAGCTACGCCTCTGGGGGGGGGGGGGGGGGGTAATAGAATAAAATCGATGACATATGTATCATCAGCACCTTGTCTACAACTCCGCTAACTGTTGAGGAGGATCATGTAACCAGCACCCGATTATATAATATTGAATATTTAAATTTTTTTGTATTATAATAATGTTATGAAAGCGTTTTTTTAATAAAGACAATCTTTAACATTTAATCTTTTTTTTTTACTTATTTTAGCCTTTTCTTTTTTTTCTCTGCTATCATTTTCTGATGCCTCTGGCCACGAAAATTGGAACTCAAATAACTTTATAATGGCTTTATAAAAATGTGTGCCTAAGTGAATTCCGTGAATTCTATGTTTGTTGAGAGATCTATTTTCATATATTTTTTTCAGTCTGTTAATTTTATTCGAGCCAGAGGAATCGCACTGAGAACACGATTTCTAAGAATCACCCTTAATTGGAATGAAATTAATAAAACTTTAACCGTCTATAAGGAGTTGAGAAAAGGCGTAGTATCGCGAAACTTTCTCCAAATAAGCAACTTTTTTCTTTTTTTCTGTACAAAGTTCAAACAAAAGATAATCCGTTACACGAGTAGAAGAACTATTTCTTTATCTTTTTGATACGGCCTGAAAAGTTGTCGCAAGAACGTTGTAAGTGCCATTTTGCATTTTTACAGGAAAGGTTTTTTGAAATAACTTTTGAAGTACCTACCTATATGTGGTATATTTTTAGGGCATGATTATAATACGACTATAAATATATTAAAATTATTAAAACATTTAAGTACTTAGGAGTCGGTATTATGTCTAAAATAATGTGATCTAGCTAGTTACTATTCGTGATTTGTAACGCTTACGATGTTATTTCTGAAAAGGCTCGATCACAAACTATTTAGTATTTACTCGTATATACTCATAGTTAGTATGTATCTAATTAGCGAACTGAGAACTGTAGTTCTACGGGTGAGACAAAATCCTTCAGCACTAGTGGCAGTGCCAAACAATGTATTTGTGTTCTGATAAAATAATGTATGAAAAAGCTAAGCACATTATAACTAATAAAATAAGGAGAGCAACCAACCGGGCGAGCTCGCTCGTGTAGCGCAGAAGGGCTGGTCTCGGTCGCAGAGCACCGCGCGCCCTGCGCCGGGGCACGCGCCGCCCGCACCGCCCGCGCCGTCCGCGCCGTCCGCGCCGCACGCGAAGCAACGCAGCGGTTGCACGGCTGAGGGCAAACAAAACACCCTGTGATGTGAACACATTACTTTAATATACGATTATATTTATTTAAATAATTACCACAGTCAAGAAATGCTGATAGTAAATCTTGTAGTCATAAAATGAACATTCTTAAAAGTAAACAATCGCACACTGTAAACGAACCATAGCAGCGGTGGCTAGGGTTGCCAACTTTTTTTGGAGAAATACAGCATACCTGATTTCAGAGGCGGTAAATAAAGAGTACAGATTAATAAAAAAGAGTACAGTTTATTTTAAATTTTAAAAATGAATGTCTTTGTACTTTTTGCAGTAATAAACTCATGGACGCCGGCTTTTAGTGGACTGCATGTGCATGTAATCTATGTTTTTCATAATTATGACAAGTAATTGCTAATTAAATAAGAATCGTATAAATCTGTACTCTATAATGTGAGCAAAGAAGCGCGAGCGAAGCGAGCGAGAATTTTTTTATGGTTTTTCCCTATATTTTACTGATCTTTTTTTTACTCCAGAGGGGTGCAAGTGCACCTCCTTGCATCCCCTTCCAAATATGGACAAATATAACAACGCAGTTTTTTCATATTCACAGATTGTTTGCTATTCAAAATCATTTCACCTAATGTTAGATGATGATCCCCACCGCAATAGGGAACTCTTTCTTCATGTCCGAACACATCAATATTGTTAGTTAACATTGAAGTTTGGCGGCAAGACAGATAAGATGGTGGTAGCTAGCAAGATGGACTCCGAAAATGCCCTAATAACAATCAAACTGAGCCTTACCATACCATACACGAGAAAAACGCCGAAGGATGCGTGGATGGATGTGAATTTTTAACTAAAATTTGTCCGGGACACTTTTTGTGAACCTCGCCCGGAAGCGGCGGGAATAGAGTATTTTAGCTTACTCTATTAAAGTTATAGATTTTAGAGTACACCTACATGAAATAGAGTACAATACTCTATTTTAGAGTACGGTTACCAACCCTAGCGATGGCCTACAATAAACCTACTAATAATATCAGTAAATCAGTGTTTTTCAACCTGTGGGTCAACCTTCCTAAAGGGGTCGCGGGAAAAGAAAAAGTAAGTGGTTATAGGTCCTACACTGCAATGAAAAAATACCATTTCAGTGAGAAGGCTGGTCCTGTTTATTTTTTTACGATTTCTCAAAACGTGGTTCTATTTTGGAGACGTTTATAAGTAAATCATTTTCTAATTGAAGAAAATTATAAACGTAGTCTTTCAAATCACTAACATTTTGTATTTTTATGGCCCTAGGGGGTCGCAAGAATTTTTTTACTTGTAAAGGGGTCGGGTATTAAAAAAGGTTGAAAAACACTGGAGTAAATAATAACCAAAATTAAGACCAATCTGTACAGGGATCTGTAAAAGTAAAATTATTCGTGAATTTTAAGCCTTCTAACTACAACCATAATATTTTTTTACTAAGTGTACATTAATTCAATTAATATTTAAAAAAATACCAAAAGTCCAGATTCAAGGTTTGCTAAAGGGCCATGGAGCGCATTATATTTTATGTTAAGAGAATAAATCGCATCCGAAACACGACACTGCGCGTCAGGACCCGATGTCAGGAAAAAGGCTCCCAGTTTGAAGTGGATTGGGCAGGACATTTCTGCAGCATGCACCCAAAAAGGTGAGCAGAAATCACCACGGACTGGGTTCTGAAAGGCCGTAGAGGTCGCGGCAGACCGAGACGGAGATTTCAGGACGAGCTTAAGAGATTCGAGGATAAATAGAAGGTGGTGGCCTGGAATCGAAATGGATGTAGAAATAGAGGGCAGGCCTTTGCTCAGCAGTGGGACAATATTGACAAGGTTTTTTTTTTAATATTGAGTATTAAAAAAAAACCTGAATACCCACAATCGATATTTACATAAATGTCAGGAAAATGTACATAAAGGCTATCTGGCCACAGACCTAAGGAATAAGATTATCACACAACAGAATTTTAACAAATATAAGGATAAAAAGATTCTCATACGTTGTCTTCAGTCTCAAGCTTATCTCGATATTTCAGCTGGCTATAAGCTTCCACCACTACTGTTCTGAAAAGGGGACGGTTATTAAATCTATAACGACCACGGAATTTGGTAGCCACATTACAAATATGACATATACGTAAGCATATTTAATGCTTACATAGTAGTATAATCAGGGTCTGGTATCACGGGTTTAGTACCACACCACACTATACAGTGCTAATCCCTTACCCCTGTTTTCATTTCATATATAAATATTCCTTTTCATATTTAATTCAAAATTAATTACACTATAAGTACTCAAAGCTTGATTATTTTTTAAAACTTTATATGTCTAAATTATGATTTACATTCAAATAAATACACCTAACATCGATAGAAGACATAGATAAATTACATAGAATGCGTATTGAAATGTGATTCTTCTTTCTTTTAGCATTTACAGAGTGGAGAAAAGGGGAATAATCAGCATACTAAACAACATGCGCCAAGAAAGCCACAGTCAATTATTTGAAAAAATATAGCCTCTCAATTCAAAATTGAACAAGACAATTTTTTATGGAAAGTCCAACTTTTTTAGAAATATCAGGAAAGCAGTAGAAAAGAAAGTTATACTTTACATCTTTTTTTTTTATGTGATAGGTGGCAAAAGATCACCTGATGGTAAGCGATTACCGCCGCCCATAGACAACTGCAACACCAGAGGAGTCACAAGTGCGTTGCCGACCTTTGAAATGGGATGGGGGGATGGAGGAATTGGGGAGGGGAGCAGGTTGAGCCTCCGGTCCCCACACTCACTCGGCGAAACACAACGCAAGCGTTGCTTCACGCCGGTTTTCTGTGAGGCCGTGGTATCACTCCGGTCGAGCCGGCCCATTCGTGCCGAAGCATGGCTCTCCTACAGTAATTATAATCTCCATGATTATAAGCCCTAGTTTTAAGAGCTACCTAAGTATTTTATTACATCCCCGTATAGAAATTCAACGGTGTGACTAGCGACTTAGTATGCATGACTAGACAGTACAAATAATGGTAGCTAAAAGGTAGGTACTATAACTACTAAAATTTTAGAGATTTTATTATTGTTGCAGTATCTGTAAACAATCCTGACTGAGGAAATAATATAATAAGAGCAGTGATCGCAATAGATCTTTAGTCCTATCCCCCTTTTACCCAATCAGTAATAATAAATAGTCCTGTTAGCAAATAAAACCGTAACACACAATCCCTAGTCACCAGTTTTAAAATCTGGAACCCCTAAATATATTTATATGGTCGAATAAATCAAAGCCAATCATATCATAACTCAGCTAGTTCGCTAAAGTTTGAGTCGGAACTCGGAACACAGTCGCAGGACAACCCCAAACCGATCTTAGATTGCCCTCTTAACACAACTGGGAAGTATCAATATATATACAGTATACAGGGTGTAACAGAAGTGTGTGACAATACTTCAAGGTTGGCTTTTACCCATCAAACTGAACAACTTTTGTTCTACAACTTTGTTGAAATCGCAAAATATTTTTTGGACTTTTCATACAAATCGATCAGCTGGCGAACCAAGTTTGTATAAAAAGTCCAAAAATTTTTTTGCGATTTCAACAAAGTTGTAGAACAAAAGTTGTTCAGTTTGATGGGTAAAAGCCAACCTTGAAGTATTGTCACACACTTCTGTTACACCTGTATATGTAACTATACGATTGTCAAAATCCTATACATATATGTGGGTGAAGTGGTGTGCAAATCAATGAGCAGCTAGCTGTACTTATAGATATTGGCCTAGAACAGTATTCATTGTCAGTGTTATAGTGAGGCCTATGTTCAACATTTCAAACCTAGCTGCTCTCATTATGATCAGCCTCCGGTCTTTACGGCGTGGGGGCCCGGAAGTTCGTGAAAATCTAATCTATAAATAACCACCTGATTTTAAAATATTTTTATACCTATAATTGGATTATGTAAACCTCCGTTACCTTTTTGAAAAAAATCTCTTCTCTTCTTCTCTTCTTCTTTATCTTAAGAGCTAGGCTCTTGTCGGTGGATTAACCGCCATTCTTTTCTATTCCTTGCCAACTCCTTGACTTCCTGGTACAACAGGACATTGATTTTGGCCTTCATTTGATCGATGTAACTTATTCTTGGCCTCCCTCTACCTCTCTTTCCTTCTATCTTTCCTCCCATGATGTTCGTTATGAAGTCGTCGTGTCGTAACAAATGTCCAATCATATTTCCTCTTCTGTTCTCAATAGTGTCTATGATGTTTCTTTTATCTTTCACTCTATCCAACACTTCTTCGTTTGTGACTTTTTCTGTCCAGCTTATACCTTCCATTCGCCTCCAGCACCACATTTCCAATGCTTGCAATCTTTCCTTATCTCTTTTTGTCATTGTCCAGCTTTCACTGCCATATAATGCTACGCTCCAAATTGAAAAATTTAACTGAAGCAAAACGCCCGCTAGTAGAAATACTAACACGGTCATTTTCACTAACACGGACATGTTCAAATGATAGGTAAATCTTGCTTCAAGAAAATTCTAGATACCGAAACCGGTTATACATCAATTCTATATTCAATAAAACCAAGAAAATTTTTATTTGCATATAAGTAGGTATATTTCAAAAAATATCCCTAATAAAATATTAAATGGTTGTTAGTAGGCTTTGTGGCGGCTGGACTCTGCGAACTCTAATTGATAATATTTTCATATAGTTAGTAAGCATCCAACAATATTTTAAATTAGGAAACCTTGGGGTGTGAAGAAAGAAAAACTTTCAGGAAAGAGAAAGAAAGAGAAATGTGGCAGAGGAACCAAGCAGAACACATGAGCATAAGTACCGTGGCATAACATATTGTCTCATAAAACTGAAAGGCGAAAACATGTCTTCCGTCCCGAAGAACTGGCGGCGACGATGGTAGTCGACTGGATCTGGTTGTCATTGTCCAAAGCTATGCGGGTAGCCTGACAATGAGAGAAAACACTAAGGCGAACACTGGACTGAATTAACTGAATACCATCTGCCCCGTCTAGAGGACTTAGGGTAACAATAAAGTCAAATACTTCGCAAATTAGTTCGCGCCGCAGACATATTTGTTACTTAATGGTAAACGATAAACCTACCTTTCGATTTAATTTACTTCGGGAAAAACAATTTCAGTTTAACTGCGACAGAAATAATTTATTGCAAGTGAGCCACAACTGTATTCTAGATCCCAGTTTTCGGTTAGGCAAATACGATATCTTGATTACAATCCCAAAGCCGCAAATCTCGGCGAGGTTCAATCGCCAGGCGTAATCTACATTCACGAATAGGTAAAATACAATTATTATGTAACTCACTGGAAACTACTGAGTTAATGGTTCTTTGCATACATTAATTATGAGTTTTGTAAACCCCATTTCTTTAGGTACTTTTCAAAACGTATACAAACCTGTCATGTCTTTTTATTGGAATGTGCATGTTAAATTCTAATATTTATTGCAAACTTATAGTTTGTTTTGCATTTATATTAAACAGGCAATACGGTGTACCCGTTTAAGAATTTTAAATATGCATATTTTTATTGTTAGATCAATAGTGTTAACATTTAAATTAATATCTAGAGAAATAGAGTATATAAGGTGCTACTTTATTAGTGCCCGATATTTTAGTCAGTGCTCCTACTCCTGATTCTGATCATCTTTCCCCAAGGAACCCATAGTCAAATCCCAAAAAAATTTTTGGGCTCTTCATACTAATTTGGCCGCTCGGCTGATCGGTTTGTATGAAGAGGCACCTTATATAATAGTTTTATTTCTACAAGGTGTTAAAAAAGTGCGTTCGAGATTTTAAGGTCTTACAATCAGTTAAAGAATACAGGAAAAATATTGAAAAAATCCAAATTACAACTTTTTTAAGTTTTCCATACGAATTCTTGATTCACTATGCAGATTTCGTATGTGGATCTTAAAAATTTTTATTGAAGAGCGGATTTTTTCAATATTTTTCCTATATTTTATACTTGATTCTGATTAACCCCTTAAAACCCCTTAAATTGACCCTCTCGTCACGATCCTCAAGGCATGCCTAGCACATAGGTACGTGGCTCACCTATGGAGGGAAGTAAAGGTCATATTCCTACCTAAACCAGGTAAAGGTGATTATACAGACACCAAATCCATCAGACCAATAAGCCTCACATCGTTCCTTCTTAAGACGCTGGAGAGGCTTTGTGACAGGGAGCTGGAGAGAGAACGCGTTGAAAAACATACCACTGCACCGCAACACATGCGTACAGTCAAGGTAAATCAACAGAATCAGCCCTTCACGCTAAGCAATCACGTAAGCAATTACCGCCGCCCGTAGACATCCGCAACACCAGAGGAGTCACAAGTGCGTTGCCGACCTTTGAAATGGGATGGGGGATGGAGGGAATTAGGAAGGGGGTGAGGTGAACACAACGCAAGCGTTGCTTCACGCCGGTTTTCTGTAAGGCCGTGGTATCACTCCGGTCGAGCCAGCCCATTCGTGCCGAAGCATGGCTCTCCCACGGATAGAAGAAGCTTAGGGAGACTCCAGCAGAAGCTGGGAAGAGAGAAGCTCCGGAAGGTAACAGCAGTCATCACTTGCCATGGTTACTTCAACAAACACCTGTTCACTCTAGGTATCACCGACAGTCCCCTATGCCGAGCGTGCATGGAGACTCACATTCTTTTGGAATGCAAAGAGGTAGCTCCATACAGGGTCAAACACCTCAAGGACCCGAGGACTATCCCCGAAGTCGTCGGCAACCTGCGGGGGCTACTGGGCTTCCTGGAGGAGCTGGGCTGGCAGTGAGGCCAGCCGTATCACGCCAAATGGGCACACCTGTCACCTGGTTGCGGAAACAAGCCCGTCCTTATTAGTATTTGTATTATTATTATTAACCCCTAAAATTTTAAACGCATTTTTTTAACATCTGTATTGTATATTCATTTATAATAAGTTACCTAAAAGATAGAAAACATAAAAAAACAAAGATAACTTTGTACCATAATCATAAATAATATATATTCCTAAATTAATAATAATAATGTATTTATTTAGATTAACAGAAATTTACAACAGTAAGTTTTGGGAGCTCTAGAACCTCCACTTGGATAGAAATAATAGTAGTTTTCATGTAAGTAAGCACTTAAATATTTATGGGTTCTACCTAAAAACCGTAGCTTTAACATTTTGCACAAAAACTATAGGTACTCAATTAGCAAATAAAATTGGACATCCGATACTTCAAGGTTTACCGTTAAAATCTACAATTTAAATTTAAAAAATAATTGTCAATTCGATTAGACATCACTTAAGAAAATGTAATAAATAGTATACAGAATAACTAGTACATAGGCGCAATCTTCTTAACTGGTGATTTTACTTATAAAACTGAACAACATTTGTTCCACAACTTTTTTGGAATTGCGATTTTTCTATTCCTTTTTCATATAATGCGAATTGCATGAGTCATTCTGTAAATTCTGAAAAACATTAAGTATGTTGGCATCAAAATACATTAAGCATGTTTAGAAAGTCGCCGCAGCTCGCTAAAAGCGAATGGTTCATCCCTCTTTGTACATTACTTATGAATCATTTGTAAAGTACGCAGTTTCTCCTGCGTAACGACACTCTAGCTAACAAAGGAAATCAACATGATAAACCAATTTTTCTTATTCTTGTATATATTAAAGGCAAAGCTTAATAAGCTTATAATACTTAGAATACATAATGGAAATGTGATTTAGAAACAAATTTGTAAAAAGGTGTTTTTTTTAATATACAGTAGTTTCAATATAATGGGAAACGGAGAAACCGAAATCAAATAGAAAGTATACGATAAATAAAGTTGTTGCTAAATATAAGCTATCATAATTTTAACACTTCTTCTACTATACTCGTGTAGTCCATTCGCGTTGGCTCTAAAAACTGGGGCACATAAACTGACACGGCAATTTAATATCGGTTTTCCGCTTTGTACTGTACGTTGGTGATATTAGCATCCGTGTTGCTCATAAAATAAGAGCTTTTCACGTCAGTTTTTAGTCAGCAACGAAAAACAATGAATAAATAACCGGTCAGGTGCAATCACTTTTTAATGAGCAACTGAGTGAGCAGTCCAAGTGTAAAAAAAATATCAGTGTAATAATTTCTCAACGACGGGTTCAGACTAAACAGGTAAAAATCTCTGTGTGCATTCCAATTTCTAAATGAGTGTTTAAGTGTTGTTAACGAGGGCAGTTTTGGAGAACCGAACTTTAAGAAAGGAGATCGATAATGTATCACTGCGGGGAATCTTTAATAATTTTACGTTATTCACAAGGATAAGCTTTCGAGAGACTTCAAATTAATGGTCGATCATAGGAAAAAGTACACCTTAGATCTAACTGCTGCTGTACCAGTCGTTCTGGTGTTGCAGTTAGACTCATAGTTACGGGACTTCTGGTTCGTGGGTTGTAGCCGTCAGGCTCCTTCCTCTTATGTTTCCAGTTATTAAGAATCTCAACTTTTTGAAACATTATTTGCGATATTTTGACACTTTTTTCAAAATAACACCGCCGGTGGTACCCCGGGAAGTTTAAAATACTAGTATGTCGTAATAAGTACTGAAAACTTTAATGTTTACATCGATATAAAATGTATGCTTCTATTATTACCGACAACAGTCGCTTCCTATGTAAATTGAAAGAAAGTTCACAATACCTTGATATTTACTGTAAGGTCAAAATTAAGGAATTGATTTCATTGACTATGCTGGTCGATTACGCAAGCCCCACACTTAAAACTAAGGTTGACAATACACAATCAGCAGCCGGTTTTTGTGATACAGGAGTATATTTTCCATTATAACGCTTGTTTTTCAATATTCTTGTAAATTAACACATACCATTCTCTCTCCCGATATTGCTGTGCCCAAACTGGGCTCATGTAATGAACTAGACTATGTTTTTTATGCATCTTTATAAACAATACGGCATGCAATAAATATATTGAGTATTATTAATAATTCGCAAAAAAATATCGCTAGCTGTTTTACAAGAAGCGTATATAGGGTAACTTTTTCTTCGTTCAAAACGGCGAAAGATAGACAGTACTCATAAAATTAAAACAAAGAAAACAAATACAAATATAATTTTGGCTAGTCAAAATTCACTTCAAAATGAAGATCTTAAAGATATGCCTTACCCGCAGGGTCGGCCCTGGAATGCGCGACCAGCGCCGCCGCCCACAGCAGCCACGCCGCAGCTGCCGACTGCATGCTGCACCTGCCTGCACCTCGCACCTTGCTGCACCCTACGCAGGAAACCATCCTGTAGTGGCCATTCATGTCAAACTGCAGGGGAGGCGAAGCGAATTTTAACTTGCGAATACGCCAACTTTTCGTTGTTATAACTAGAAATTATACGGACATAAAATTTAATATCTCGACAAATATTGGCTTTCGCTTTGACTCAGATTAATCCGAACTAAGTGATGCTTTGTAAATATTAATTTATAATGCCTTAAGAGGACAGAAATAATCCACCGAACTGGGAATACGAAAGAGAATAAATTAACTTACGAACTCCGATTTAAAATGAATTTAACGAAAATCTCAATTCAAATAGATAATTCAAATACAATACTATAAAAATAAAAGACAAGTATTTCAAACTCCCTCATTGTTTTCAAGTTTGCAAATATTATTATTTATTTATAGCACCCAATTTTCGATTTAGCATATATCTTTCAATAGAGAACTGAACAAAAAGAACAATGCATTAATTAATATGTTATACGTATAAAACCTGAATTATTAGTAAAAAAAAAATACCAATTATTTTCAGTTTTAATAACTGGCGAACGCGCAATCCCGGCTACGGTGCGGCGTAGCGAAGCGCGTAGCGTAGCGACTGCGGCCCGTAGCGGACTGCCGCGCCGCGCCCGCGCCGCTCGACGGCCGCCCGCCGGCACCTCCCTGATGGGCTATTTTTGGGTTCGGGAATATTGAAATTTATCATTTCCTCTCAGTACAAAAAAATATTTCACTTGTTTGAACTAAGAATTTTACACATTTTTTTTCATTAAAATTATATTAGTCTAACTCTCTCTGGTTTAAAAATTCTATCGTGAACATTGAATCGTTAACTTCAGGGGCACGGGTCCTAGTTTACCTAGGAAATGTTAGGAGTAAGCGCAACAAGGGTCAAGTCCGAATTGGCAAAAAAAATAGATTTATTCACATTTAGTGCAGAGACGAGGTTTTATGCAGATTTTTTGTACCTTAACAGCCCATAGCATAATAGACAGAGATAGTTACACACGGCGTCAGAATTATTTACTAAAATATAAATCATTCATTATTCATGTATTCATCTTTACTACAAGCGGCAAAAGTTGAAAATCTAATTGTCGGCGAATAAAGTCACCCTGTATTAAACTATATTTGGACAGATATCGTTGTTATGTCAATCTGTGAGAGTATGTATGCGGTGCGCAACCTGCAAACTATACATATAAAACTCAGGCTATGATATGTGACAGTACCTGGTGGGTACGTGGCCTTTGGATCTAACTTCCCGATTTTTTTTTAATCCCTGGAAAACTACGAGGACGCATTTTCCACGATGACCATTTCACGTAATATAATTTAGCTCTAACTTCCGCTAAATCTGTACATTAGCTAAGCATGAAAAAGTATAGAACGAATGTTAATACGTAAATACAGACACAATTTGGAATCGGTTCTCACGTTGTTTATCTCACTATATCCAAAGCGTAACACTCGACGCGGGAATATGCATTTTTAATATCTTTAGAAACCCACCTCGCGGCGTGATGGACGTGTGACAGCTCAGGGGGCGTATTCTGTAAGGGACCACATCGCTATCGTTAACTCACGGTTTACGATAGCGAGTGGTAAACAATTCGTATTCCGTAAGAACAAAACCTATACAAAAGTTTGCGATCGAATGAATTAATGAATGGTTGCATTTCATTTTTGACAGTCCAATGACAGTCCAAAGCGATAGCGAGAAAAATGAGATGTATCCATTCATGCATTCATTCAATCGCAAACTTTTGTATAGGTTTTGTTCTTACGGAATACGAATTTTTGACCACTCGCAATCGTAAACCGTGAGTTAAAGATTGCGATGTGGTCCCTTACAGAATACGACCCCTGATCTGTGTTTTCCACTTCAATAAATATGCGTCTTACACTTTGGTACACGACACGTTAACTTTTGTTGTATGCATGTTTTGTTAAAAATAATCCTTGAAAACATTGTTATGCTTTTAACTGTTTTTGTTTATGTACATATGTTTTTTTTTTATTATTCCTCAGAAATAACATTATAATCCTACGTACAAAAAAAAGATTAGGCAAAGTTCTCTCGCTCGCTTTTTGTATAGAACCAATAAAGTACGGCAAACCGTGTGCGCGCTGCGTGCGCGGTCGGTCAGATTACGACGATGCACGATGCGCTGAAGTTTAGCCGCTCTAGCGCCGGCCCGCGACTTCGTCAAGGGCAGGTCTACGCTCGACGCGGACGGGTTAAATGGAGAAAAGACTCCGATAGGTATATAATATAAAGTTTATAAAGAGTAACAAGATGTATTTAAGAGTGATTAACTGCGGCTTTTAAAATCATCAAAGCGACAATCTGTACCTACTCATGGACAAAAAAATCGACTGAAAGTTTCATGCACGACCTTTGGAAAATTATTGAATTGAATTGAATTGAATTGAAATATTTATTTGCTGTAAACATGGTTTTGAAGATGTTACATAGAAAAATTTGGTATCTCATGTTTAACCATATATAAATGGCATGCAAAAGTTTACAGATAAGTATTAATACATTAAGAATTTAAAATAAAAATATATGAAAATTAATAATTTAAAACAAAGTAAAAAATAATACTAGAATAAAAATAAAAAATTAAAAAGTAAAAAAAAATTTAAAATATTTCATAGATATCACATTATAGAATATAAATATGTAAATTACTAAATGTTAAATTATGTACAAAATTAAATCAAAAACATTAATATGTCAACAAAAATAGACAGAAAACAATAAGTGTAAATAATTTATGGAATATGTTAACCAACGGGATTTAAATTTAATAAACTCATCAATACTATAGAAACAATTTGTGGACAGAAATTTATACAGTTTTTTTTAAACAATGTCAAGGGCAATTCTTTTAGAGTATCGGGTAACACATTAAACAATCTAATGGACATTAATAATAATAATAATAATTCATTTATTTCAGACTACATAATATGGTCCATATATAGTTCTGTTAGTAAAAACTGACATTGCATAACTATTTCGGTTAAAACTACTCGTGCTACAAGGAACACCAACAAGTCGATTTGGGTATCTGGTTGAAAAATTACAGACATCTGATTTCTTTTTATATAGAGATATGTTTTTGTAGACAAACATGCAAACCTCAAATATGTATAAAGAAGGTAAAGTTAAAATATCAATTTTTTTAAAAAGGGGTCTGCATGACTCCAAGGGTCCAGCGCCGTATAAGGCTCTAACACATTTTTTTTGTACAATGAAAGCTCGGTTTATATCCACTGAGTTTCCCCACATGACAACTCCATAACACAATGTAGAGCAAACAAAACCATGGTAGGCTGTCAAGGCTGTCTTTTGGTCACAATGTTTAGTAAGACGATATAATGCATAAGCAAACCTATAAATTGTTTTGCAAACAGCATCTATATGTGGTTTCCACGTTAGTTGAGAGTCAATTACGATTCCGAGAAATTTTGTAGTTGTGGATTCACTAATTAGCTGATTGCAGTATGTTAAATTTAATTTGCGAGGTTTTCCATTTCTGTTATAAAACTGTACGTTTTATTAACTCAATCTAGCAAAATAAAACTAAACCAAAAGTTTAAAAACAGTGTGTTTACTGTTTATGATTTTAGTTTGATGGTTTTCTAGTTTTTCGCTTTTAGTGTTTAGCAGTTTTGTAGACTGAGTTATTTTTTCAAAAGTCGAGCAACAAATCTTGAGTCGATTTTTAGTCCACCAGTGTATTTGTAAATGCAAAAGTGAGATATTTTTGCCGCTTTCATCATTAGCTATAATTTACTATTCTATAAGCCAAAATATAAATGTGGTGAAAAATACAATGTGTTGCTGCCAAAAAAATACACCGACAAACATGATAGCAAGAGGTTCCCAGCTAACACTGCAACAGACATCGTATGTAACAAACATTTTATTACTAATCCGGTTTTGAGTAACAACACCGATATGGAAAACAGGTAGGTAACAACCATGATTCCGTTGGAAAACATTTTCAATAAAGAGCGACCTTGATAAATGCATGGGATCGAATGAAAAGGAATTATTTAAAATTTTCAAGATGTTTGGGTCCGACTTTAGACAAATATTGTGACTAAAAGAATCATGTAAATAACATTTAATTTTGTAAAAGAATTAATCAAAATCTTACTTTTAAGACTATTAAGATGCCCTTGTTTCATCTGAGGCACTTATTCTTACAGCCTATATAGGTTCCGTGCGAAATACGTGAAAAGTGTATCCACGGCTTCTACTCATGAAACTGAACGTATACTCAATTTGCAAAAAAAATTTGGAGTCCTCATACTAATTGATCAATTGAACTGCAAATTTTGTATAGGAAATCCAGCAATTTTTTTGACAATTGACAATTTGACAATTAAGTAGATCACACTGTTAATTTTTTCCAAATATTTTAGAAGGACCCTATACATATACATAGTTATGTGTGTTCTGTGCTCAGTTACGCTCTTCTGTTATGGGATATTTCGTTAATGAAAATACATATTTGATTTCCATTATATTTTCTCCAACTCTGTGTTCATATTGAACATATAGATAAATTATCACTGGCTGACTCATTGACAGAGTTTTTCTCCCTGTTGCGGTCACTGGCGGATAAACTTTTAAAGGGGCCATATAGGTAAAGAGTGCTCCAGTGAGGAGAGGAAAATTCCAACACAGTCCTTCACATTCAATAAAATTATAATAATAAACTTTTTATTTTGCCATACATTTCGCTATCGGCCCACCTGTTTCATTCTTCTCATGATTACCGACAGACGTATGTTCACTTCGTTGCTGTTGTTATAGCAACCAAGGAGCGCCATCGGATAACTACCCGCCAGATGATGTGTGACCTTACAGTCGATATGTCAATTTTTTGGTGAATTATTATAAGAAAAGCGCCTTTATGTCGCCCTCTAGTTACCTGTATTTACGTGCCATTGAATATTGGATATACTCTAAATTGAAGATCACTACGACTATTACGTTCTAGCAAATAATCTGCGCCAACACTGTTACCATTTATAGAACCTTTGTAGAATCTGATCAGTTCTTCGGTAAGGTGACTTTCAGTTCTGATTTTTATAAATAAGTTTCAAAGGTAAAGGTCCTTGGTGTAAACAGGTGGGTGTTTTTCTGCTATTTTAGTGATCATGCTCGTAACTGCGTAATGTAGCAGCAATTCATGGCTTCACTGAAAATTAGCGCCGCACCGTGTACGAGCACATTTTTTTTTAAAAACTACCTAATTAAATGTTTTTCAAATAGACTCACTTTCTATTTGTACATATAACATCGTAGATACAGTAGAAAAAATCCAGTCCCGTACGTTGGGACTAAGCATTAAGCATAGTGTAGATTTCCTTAATAATATTATTAACTTAAAAGAGCACTGATTTAAAGGGGCAGTTGTATAATGTACTTTTGGTAAGTTAAAAATTACAAAACGCATGTTTATTAACAATTTCGGCTGTAAAAACTGAGCAGTAAACTATTTAAAAATGAGTCTAACAAAAATTTGAATGGGTAACTTAATAAATGAATTGAGAGTAAAATAACTGAATGAGCGGATACGTGTGGGCAGTAAACAAATTGGAATTGTTCGGTAAGAAATATTTTTATAAGTAGTTCTAAAAACAATAAAGCGGAAAAAATCTCTTGTATATTTCAGTGTCAATGTAACAAAACAGTATAAATGTAAAAAAAAAAACAGCCAAATAGTCGGAATCGCAATTATAAGGCTCCGTACCATCATACAAGACTATTTATTATTGAAATCGAGCAAGAACAAAATGTATTGTATGGGATCCGCTTTAAACTTTTTTTTTATGTGATAGGTGGCAAACGAGCAGACGGATCACCTGATATTCGTCATTATAGCAGTTAGTATATAATTATGTAGTATTAACACAGGTACAACTCACTCTTTGAAAATTTAATGTATCTTTCTATTTCAGTAACTGGTAATGTGAAGTAAAAAACGCCAAAAAAAAAATTTTTTTTATATAGGTATAGTGGTATTATTAATAATTTTATTACCCTTCCTGCCCACTTCAATAGCAGTTTTCGCTCCTTTTCAATTATACTGGCGCTTGGATTTTACCGCTCACTTGTTTCTGCTCATTTCATTATTTTACTGATTATACAGGGTGTAACAGAAGTGTATGACGCCACATCTCTCCACTACTACGATTTATAGGGTTTCGTTGCCATTTTTCTTACTGTGCATAGAAACTGTGTATTTCTTTCCATCCTAGATAGTCACAGCGACAACATTTTTATTTTTGAATGAAATTGCCAATAAATAGTTTCAATATAGATTAAGTCGAGTACTATGGTCAGTTCAACAAAAATATATAGGGTGTAACAGAAGTGTGTGACAATACTTCAAGGTTGGCTTTTACCCATCAAACTGAACAACTTTTGTTCTACAACTTTGTTGAAATCGCAAAATTTTTTTTGGACTTTTCATACAAACAAATCGATCAGCTGGCGAACCAAGTTTGTATGAAAAGACCAAAAAAATTTTTGCGATTTCAACAAAGTTGTAGAACAAAAGTTGTTCAGTTTGATGGGTAAAAGCCAACCTTGAAGTATTGTCACACACTTCTGTTACACCCTATATATTTTTGTTGAACTGACCATAGTACTTGACTTAATCTATATTGAAACTATTTATTGGCAATTTCATTCAAAAATAAAAATGTTGTCGCTGTGACTATCTAGGATGGAAAGAAATACACAGTTTCTATGCACAGTAAGAAAAATGGCAACGAAACCCTATAAATCGTAGTAGTGGAGAGATGTGGCGATAGGACAGGGATGGGCGGGGGCTGCTCGAGACGAATGCTTAGGGAATTTCCTCAACCGGCCCCTGCCCAGGGGCCCCACATTATACATCTGCGCTTTGTATCGCCTAATGACATTCATTAGCACTCCGATTTTGATAAGCAATGTGTTGTTTATAATCAGTTAAAGACTATTAATATTTTTTGCTTAATTAACGTTAGGATAGAATAATTCGAAGGGCAAGGGGTGACGAGAGGGCGCTATTTTTGCACTCCATCTGAGGCTTTGCGGTGGCTCCCCTGCTCCAAGCTCGGTTTACAGTCTCATCAAATAAATATTATTTATAGCAGTAGAAGAGATAATTCATTTCATGCATTCCGAGAAAAAAATAATCACAATATTTTTACCAAGTCCTTGAAATGGTAACCTTATCTACAAGGTGATTTGCGAGGAAATATTTTGGAGTAAGCATGAATCAGCGATGAACATAATCTGTTCATTTTGCCTCGTTTGGAAACATTCCAGGACCCGGCTGATATATGGCTGCGATGAGGAGTCGGCGGACTCGGATCGTGCTGTTAATAGCCTCTGGAGCTCTCGGAAATGTTGTTTTTATACAATTTTTCTCTCATTTTGTTGAGTTTTAACTTTGATTTATAAGTTAAGGGTTTTTTAATTATTTTGAAACTATATACATATCTAGAGAATCCAGTTTATACTATACAGAATGTTAAAAAAGTGCGTTTGAAATTTTAAGGGATTACTCAGAAGTCAGAATCAAGTATCCAGGAAAAATATTGAAAAGATCCGCTCTTCAATTTTTTTTTCAGTTTTTCATACAAATTCTTGATTCACTATTCAGATTTAGTATGAAAATCTTTAAAAAAAAAATCTTTAAAAAAATTTGAAGAGCGGATTTTTTAAATATTTTTCCTGGGTTCTATATTTGATTCTGAGTAACCTCTTAAATTTCAAACGTACTTTTTTACATCCTGTATATTAAACAAAGTGTAGCAAAATAGTTATATACCTTTTTAAAGCAAAAAAGCAATGGGCCGCGGTTACCACTATAATGAGAACACATTCTCCCACTCGATCCCATTGCCCTTTCAACTTGCTTATTATTCTACGAGCTATTCTTGAACTTAGCTCTTGTACGGATTTCCTTTTTTTGAGATTTAAAGAAACCCCATGCAGGCCCAAGCTTCTGTCTCTTTCAGATATAAAGCTCTACGAATGAGTAATTGCATTAAGGAATTTTACCCTTACTAGCGACACAAATAAATATATAATAATAGTTAAAAACAAATCAGATACTTACTTAAGTGCATGATGTTTCATCAAAAGAGCATGGACCAATAAGCAAAGGCCTTGCGATTTCACGCCGTGCACAAGGAAATAATAGCAGTAACGATGACAATAGAGTTGGCCTCCTATTAAAAACATAAGCAAAACAAAATATAGTTATAAAAGTTTGCTTACACTGGCCTCAGGGGTAAAATAAAATCCTTTATGCCAGACCCGCGCATAGTTTGTAGCAAGCGGCGATGAGCATACTTTAATTAAACGGCAGGGCATCCTGAAAACAAAAGCCCAAGTTTTTGTATTTTGTGTGTTTGTTTTTTTTTTAACCAGAAATCTATTAACAGATGATTATTGATTTCTTAAACTACTGTTAACAACCCATATCATCCCACTGCTGCAACACGGGTCTATTCTCATACTTGATACTTTGGGAGGGTTTACTCTATAAAAAGGTCTGGCAATGGGCTTTGTACTAGAGTAGAGAGTAGACTAGTGGCAAACCCCATTGTCAGAACTTTTCAGCCGCCTATGAGGCCTCCTTTGACATAGCTTGACGACTGCCATATGGTAATAGCAAATGGCACCAACGGCTTAAAGTGGCTTGCGAATCACGGAAACGGTCGAGATAAATGCCAGCAAAATTGAATCACATCCAACCACTCATCTACTAAAATTCAAACCCATCCAGGTTATGACCATGTCTGTAGTCAGTTAACCAGCAATCGACGCGATCACGCAAACTGTACTGTGTCATTCGCTTGCTTGGCTTTAAAACTACACGGACAAGTCCTTATGGGTTTTTGTTGCACTGGCAATATATAAATTCTTATCTTAAAATCGCATTTTTATTTAATGAATAAATAAACTAACAACGTTTAAATTACTATGATTAGGTATATTAATAAAATGTTCTTACAATCTTCTTGAAAATTTCCTTTTTCAGAGTTTGTGTTACCTAACTTGTTATTTTGCACTCCCAATCAGTTTCATTTACGTAGCCCACGCAATAATTTGCGGTTTTCTTCGAAATCTTCTACGTAAGAAGCAAAACTAATCGTTATCTGAATACGTCTTAGTAAGAAAATAAATTATCCCACCAAGAACATAAATGTGAAAATGGGAGCCAAGTTCAATATCATGTACATGATGCGATTGTCAACTTCACCAACAAAAGAACTGCGATCTAAATGGGTGCCAAGTTCTGTAGATAATCCTGAAATTTATTTATAAGAACGTATAAAATTAAGTAAATTTAAAACATAATTTCTTGTTTGTTTACTGCTAAAAAAGGTCTGCTATATAAAAATATGACTTTAAATTTAAATACTAGACTTACTTACACAAAGCAAATAACTTATGATCTATTGAACCTCAACATTGATTTGGCTAGTTTTCACATACTAGTCATCTAATATTTGGCTAATCAACTTATCATCTTTATGTTATATACGCAAGTTATGGTTTTTATGTTGTAAGGCTATATTCTTCTAAATATTTGATTTGCTGGTAAAAAACTAGCCAAGTCAGTGTTGAGGTTCAATAGATTAAGGGCATTTTTTTCTAAACAGGACTCAGACTTAAAATGAAGAATTGTTTTGCAGTATCAAATTATCTATGATTTGAAGCATTTAGGATGTTATAAATATCATGTTCTGTTGAAATTAAGTAAAAGTTCAGCCCAATATCATAACAATTATTTTGTACGATGCTTTAAATGAAGTCAAGCCCTAAATTTTATTCCATTACGTTACCAGATATGCAATTTAAGGTACTGAAAGGCTTTATTTTGCTCAATTATTATTCCTAAAAACCAAAAATTTAAGATATATTTTTAAACATATCGTATATCTAGGCATTTTTCTGGTACATTCGTTACCACATAGGTGAAATGGCACATTATTTTCTTTGTTATTAGGATAATTAATTTTATAACGATTCAAGATAAAATCTAAAATTAACTAAATTAAACGTATCTATAACAAAAAAAATAGCAAAATAATCTATAAATGAAGTGAAAATTTAAGAAAATACGATGTTCATGGAACGGACACTAACGTTAATAGAAAGTAACGTAAACTATGAGGCAGTAGCCGTAATACAGTAAACATTTTATACGAAATCATCAGTTTATATAGGGTCCTTCTAAAATACTTGAAAAAATTAAACCATGACTTATAATCATAAAACTGAACAACTTTCCCCAAGGAAAACCTATACTCAATTTGCAAACAAATTTTTAAACATAGACAATTGTCGTTTCAGTTGATCAATTAGTATGAAGACTCCAAAAATTTTTTGCGAATTGAATATGACCCATATTCAATTTTCCCTGGGGAAAGTTGTTCAGTTTCATGAGTAGAAGCCACGGTTATTTTTTTTCAGGTATTTCATAAGGACCCTATATAATTATTAATATTATACATATAATCTATATATACAGGGTGACTTTAAATTAGTTCTTGATACGAAAGGGTATGCATATATAACATACATATAATCTATATATACAGGGTGACTTTAAATTAGTTCTTGATACGAAAGGGTATGCATGGTGCTCATGATAACAAACAACTTTCCCTAAGGAACCCATAGTCAAATCGCAAAAAAAAATTTGGAGTCTCCATACAAATCGAGCAACTGACCGGCTAAATTAGTATGAAGAGTCCAAAAATTTTTTTGCGATTTGACTATGGGTTTCTTAGGGAAAGTTGTTTGTTATCATGAGCACATGCATACCCTTTCGTATCAAGAACTAATTTAAAGTCACCCTATATACAGAATGTAACAAAATTGGCGTAGGACCCATTAACATTAACTCATCGTAATGAAAAAAATATTTTCTACGGCTTTGCTCAAATCACAAAAAAAAAACTTTTCATACAATTCGATTATCTGTTTTGCCATTTCATTAGAATCCCCAGTTACGGGTCCTACATCAATTTTGTTACATCCTGTAAAAGGTGTGGTAATACTTCAAGGTGGGCTTTTACTCATCACACTGATCTACTTTGTTGAAATTGCAAAAAAAATTGAACTTTTCGTACAAAGCGCGCAAGTAAAGGGAAAAGTCCGAAAACCAAAAATTTTTAGTTACTTACATCACAAAAAAAATGGGATGTCACTAAAATTTTTGGTTTTTGGACTTTTCCTTGGTAACGCATGGTGGAAACAGAATTTGCATCCCTCGCTCAACCAACTCGCTTTGGTCGAAATCAACGCACAACTGACGATTCAAAATGGTATATTGTTTTTATGTAAGTAAAGAAAAATGATTCTAGATCTGAATAATAACTTTATTTGGTAGATATTTTTTTTTGTATCGTGAAATATAGCTACGGTAACGCAACGGGAATTCCACTTTTCTGATTCACTGGACATAAATAAAATGTATTATTTATTAACCTCAAAAGGTTTTTTTACAAATTCAGTTCCTCATTTATACTATAACAGCATTTTTTAAATAAACATATTATAACTTATCTTAACATGCACTATTTAATTGTAGTTTGTACGTATGACGCAGGAAAAATGAGGGGGTTTACTGAACAAAATTTTGTTTAATAATGCTTTAAAACTCTTTTTGGTAGGATATTTATGAATTATTAAAGAGTCCATAGTTTTCTTCTTGAAAATAAAAGCTTAAAAAGTAACAGTGTAAAAATAAGCTGTAAAGACACCGGTCACGTCACAAACACAAGATACAACTTTAGAAAAAAATGCCCATAAGTTATTTGATTTGTGCAAATAATTCTACTATTTAAATTTAAAAAGTTGTATCCATAATAAATTATTGATTAACAAACAAGTCCTTATGCCAGTCTGGACTTATGGTATCCAGTTATGGGGATGTAGCAAACGAAGTAACGTTAAAATTATTCAACGCTTTCAAAATAAAGTACTTAGAGAAATTGCTAACGCACCTTGGTACATAAGAAACGAAGACCTCCATCGGGACCTTGAAGTGGAGTTTGTTGATAAAATAATCAAAAAATATGCAGAAGCATATGAAAAACGGCTTCATTATCATGTGAATGTCGAGGCAATCCAGCTTCTCGACAACACGGGTATAGTGAGAAGACTAAAACGGATCAAACCGTTCGAGTTAGTTTAGTGTGAGTGATAATTATAGTGGTACTTACAAAGAACACATGAACAAAGTGTCTTCCCCTTAATAGAGACAATAAGAAAAGTGTTAATGGACACATTCTTTAATAATATCATGTAATAGTTTAAGTTAAATGTAAGTAAATTACTTATTAGTCTTAAGACTAGATTGTAATATTGATAAAGATTTATTTAAATAAATCCTTATTAAACAAAAAAAAAGAAATATGAAGTCATATTTTTAAATAGCAATCATTTTTTTAGCGGTAAATAAACAGGAAATCATGTTTTCTTAGTTAAGAATGTTATACGTTCTTATAAATTTCTACAGAACTTGGCACCCATTTAGATCTCAATTCTTTTGTCAATAAAGTTGACAACCGCACTATGTCATAATATTGAACTTGGCTTCCATTTTCACATTTATTTTTTTAGTAGGATATCATTACTTTTTGTAAATAAATAAATTTAAACGTGATTTTCTTATAAAATTATTCTTTTTTCCTTTTATTATAACTTTAATTAGATAGGTAACACAATTTTTATTACTGCCAAGAGCACTGCAGTTTGTGTTATTATGGGTTGTCTATGTTTTATAAACAATTGGTAAGTACCTACAAAAAAAAGTTAAAAAAGGAATATTTCATCAGCGAACTTATTCTCCTGCGAAGAAGACAAAAGAAATTATTTTTAAAACGCGCTAAGTGTTACGTAATAAATTCGATTGATTTGATTTTTTTCAAATCTTAGAAATTCACTGTTTTCAGATTTTTTCCTTTGCATACACACAATTACCTGCCTGGATGTCAAATTTGAACTTTCTAGGTCATCTGGAAGTGGATTAGGTTTTTGATCTATATGCCAGTGAGTTAGTCATACAAATGACCGTTTTAACTGTGTTTATAAAATTTAGGGTACTTGTTTGTCGAGGGAGTCTCAATATATAAATCAAATTTAGTGTGTTTATGTTAAATAGATTTTGAGTTATGAAGATGTCAAAAGTGGCTCCAAATGGTTTGTGTAATTATTACACAAGGTGCTGTTCGCCAGTTCTTTTCTCTTGAACTTGGCTAGATACACCTACAAAAGTTTAAGAAAATTGGAGTATCCCAGAAGTAATACGAATTAGTAAATATATAATTCTAAAAAAATGGTATTCGATATTCCGTCAAGAGAAGAAATAAAGTAATAATATTTTTAGCCATACAATGCTTTTAAACCAATTCGCTACTTTACAGGAATCTCCTGACTTTATGGCTTAGGGGTCGTCCATTAATCACATGAGGCTAAAGGATGGGAGGGGTCCAGAAAAATCACGAAATATCACAAGGGGGTTTACTGAGATATCACATGTATTTATTTTTTCGTTGAACTCGCGATTTCTAGAGTAATTTCCAAATGTCGGACTGTTGTTGTTATGTTGTTTTTAACTCTACTCCTACCTTAATGTCTGGATTTTTTTATCACGGTGCTTAATTTTCCAGAATTATACATTACACCTGTATTTAAAGCTAACTGTGGAAGCTAACTCCACCAACTCTTATAAAGGCTGGCTTCAAGCTGCCCAATTAACCCACTGTCCATGTTGCGAGTTCACAATGCCTTATATGCAGTCCAGTCTGACTATACCCAGTGAGAGTTTGTTTATAGAAAAGGAACAAATCCAAACTGATTTTAGTTCAAAGTTTGACTCGAATTGCTTAATACCTACATTATTATTATATTATTGCTTGTTTAGGCAACTGTAAGCTCATATTGTAACTTATAATATAAATAAAGAAATACGCAGTTTGCCTTTTAATCATCAGACACTCTAACATGATACGAATTCAAATCGACTACTAGTTATTATAGCAACCCTACCTTTAACCATAGTTAATTGCATTATTTCACTAAAAAAATATTGGCTAACAAAGTCACAATAAAAGCTTTGTTAATTTTTTTTATTGTTTCAGTGACAAAAAAATGGTCTTCATGACAAAACGAGTTTACTTATAATTGCAACGTTTTTGTTGTTAGAAGTTAATGCGATTCTAACAACTTGTCCTTTGCCACTGCAAATAAATTTGGTCACAAAATATTGTAATAATATAATTTTGTAGTCTCAACACAGTGTAACGTTGCTACAATAACAAAGGTAGAATAATAACAAAGTTCCTTTGTCTCCGTAACTATGTGTATGTAGTCATAACGTTGTCGAATTGACAACTACTTATATGCGGTAACAATGCGCGCGGGGTATGAAGGAAGGCGGGGGGGGGGGGGGGGGTGAAGGATCGGCGTACGACATTTTCCCGTCCTCATTTTGTAATTGATACGACGCAGCGAAGACGTACGATCTCATATAAAAAATCCAGTGTAATAAAGTATTTATTATGCTTTGGCTAAGGCGCGCATGTCTATGCATTAGGGATCCAGGACACAGACCATGAATTGCACAAGTGTTTAAATAGTGCTGGGTGAGTAATCTCTTTGTTATATTCAATACGAACTACTGCTCTCAAACTCGTGTTGTCTGCTGAGCCCATGCACGATATCTGTAAAATCTGCCTGGGGTCTCAGCATTTGTCGCCATATCGGTCATAAGTCACAACACAAGGTTTTAACGGTCAGCATGCTAGATGATGTTGTATTATCTTTGGTATACAGGGTGTTAAAAAAAGCGTTTCAGATTTTAAGGGGGACTCATAATCAAGTACAGAATACAGGAAAAATATAAAACAAATGCAATCTATAACTTCTTTTTCAGTTTTCCATACAAATTCTTGATTCACTAGTATGGAAAACTGAAAAGAAAAAATTAAAGATCGTTTTTTTTCCTGTATTCTATACTTGATTCTGAGTACCCCTTAAAATCTTAAACGCAATTTTTTTAACATCCTGTATTATTGGTTGGTGGTAGAAATGCTCGGAGCACTGCCACTTGGCCGTTTTTACTTTATTTATCTAACAAATCCATTCTTTATGTTACAGTTGTCGAGTGACTTTGAAAGAATATACCGTTACTTTTACAAAATTGGAGCTGCTAAAACTGCTTGCTTAAGAATCCAGGATACAACTACTACAGTAGGCTTCTGGTAAGTTTAAATAGTGCGTTATTTCAATAGTTACTACCTTACTGGCGTGCCTTGGTGGCATGCCTTAGGGGAGGCCTATATGTCCTACAGTGGACTAATACAGGCTGATGATGATGATGATGAGGATGATGTCTACCTCACTTCCGACTTTAATCAAGTAACTTAAAAGGAGTTGCTGAATTTGGCTGTTATTGCTATTATAAATATATTTCATTTTTAAACTTTCATTAATTTGTTTATATTTCAGTGGGCGAAGAGCAAGCCAATGTAGCAGTATTTTTGGCAACTGTTGGGCTACTAAGACAAATACCTACCATTAAGAAAATATGGAAGCTGATCAGGCAAGAGGCATGGAACGGATTCTTGGCTCGCGTGGCAGCAACATCGAAAATTATATTGTACTGCCTTCAAAAAGAAATCTTTCACAAATCCAAAGGTATCACAAACCAACCTTTTGTACTGACCATTGGATCATCATGGTCAAATATATTGTAGTACGAAGATGTGATCAATAAAGGTTAAACTATTTACTGTCTGTCTAATGTAAACATCTGATACTTATAACAGATTTTTTATAAGTTCATATGTCTTTTATACAATAAATACTCAAAATTCATCTTTTGGTTTTATTTATTGGTTCGTGTATGTTTCCAGGGTTCGTGTATGTTTCCATCGAGCTTGACTCAACTGGCCCCAGAGCGGGGGGAGAGGGCACCCTTAGCAGGAGATTTTAAAAATCTGGTGCCTACAAACACCAGGTGGTAATTTTCGTAGTCGGTTGTTGGAATGTTTTTATATTTTGTTCCCATCAACTCACCACAACAATGGGCTGCCGGTAATGTTATATTTACAGCAATTGATAGTATATGTAACATTAACAGCAGCCCACTGTTGTGTTGAGTTAATGGGAACAAAATATAAAAATATTCATATCAACCGACCACGAAAATTACCACCTGGTATATGTTGGCACCAGTTTTTTAAAACCCGCTAACGGCGCTCTCTCGGACCAGTTAGTTGTGCCCGATGGGAACATACCCTTTTGATAGGGTAGCAATAAATGGTATGTTAGCATAGCAAAGCAACGTTGTTACAATAGCAAAGTAACGTTGTTAGAATAGCAAAGCAACGTTGTTAGAATAGCAAAGCAACGTTGTTAGAATAGCAAAGCAACGTTGTTAGATAAACAATGTAACTTAGCCGTTGCAACCAAGGCATAAAAGCATTTATTGCTAAAAGGACAACGTCTTTATAGTTACCATAACAATACTAGTATTCCAGCTAAAACAATTTAAATATTGTTATTTACACAAAGTTAAATATTGTTGAAACAAATGTTGTTAGATTCGCAAGAAAAACTACGACAACAAAAACGTTGTTATATTGGCAAATCACCTTGGACGGTTGTGTGGCGTCTAAGTTTCTTTGTTCACCTAACAATATTTATTTCTCAGTGTTCAATTTACTGATTTATGGAAAACAAAACTAAAGTTATTTTAATTATACTTGTCGGTAAACTACATATACTTAAGTATCTTTTTTAAGAACTCGTTTTCATTGCTATCTAACTAACCGAAGTAATTATAGCATACGATTTCAATTACTCACAAAAGGCTTTCTACAAAATCGGTGTGGAGCTTACACTCTTAAAAATAACGACCGAGATTAATCTAAGTCTCTTCAACGAGTGAAATAACTATAATTGCAGAGAAGCATAACATAGAAAATTATTGCCATTTTTAGTTGCATCATTCATAAAAAAATCCCTTCGCATTTATAAAAAAAAATATCTCCCTAAAGCTCTTAGGAAATAAATAATGCAACTTCGTCGTCTTTATAGTCTCGTAAAGAAGTTATAGGTGGGCAGCTATAATATTTAATAACGCTTTGTGCGCCGCCCTCAGGCCGGCGGTGCTGTACCACCGCGCAGAGGGTGCCGGTGGTGGCTGGAAGTTCATCTGCGTTTCAACTTCAATCGAACTTATTTCGCAATGCACGTAATTCTATGTTACTACCTTCCATAAGTATATAAAGGTTAAATTACGCAAAACTAAACTTGTTATTTAAACTTTTTATCTGGGTCTAGTGTTCTCCGGAACAATTTGTTCAGTTTCGTAAGAGAATCAATATAGGAAAAAAAAGATAATCTACCACTACCCAAGCAAATCGACGGCGATAAAGTTAGTACGTTAAAAACCCACAGCAAAGCAATTATGTGTTATTGTGAACTGCCTCTGTACGCAACGCATAAAATTAAATTTTATTACGGGCAGGATGCAGACCAACACAATTAAAATTAATGAGCGTAACATTGTCACGGAGTTGATCTGGAAATTTTGAGAAATAGATATGTCACGAACATATACAGACTAAAATTTAAATCGTGCACCAACTTTGAGGACAGACTCTACCAAGTACCTAAATGTGGGTAACAATTTTAATTATATTGAAAAAAGCTAACTAATCATTCTCCATACTCATTTAACTACTTGCAGCAGACACTGCTTATACCGTCTGTAACAGACGTAGGTATAAGGCCTATGATGATGTTTAACTATTTCCCATTGGCCGGAACGGTTCGTGCGGATGGTGGTTATAGGAAGCCGAGTCGTTCCCTTCCCTCAAATATGGTTGAGGGGAGAGCGATAGATGACTCTCGCGTTATACTCGTGGTTCGGTGCTGTACGTGTGGACTGGCCTGCTCTTGTCATTAGTGTTTGGTCATAACTCATAATAATCATTACCTGCTTACCCATATACGTACCTACCTGTGTTAATCCTTTCACATTATTTTATAATACATAGTATGCAACTAAAATTAACTACAACCGGGGTTGTTTACCCGAATTATGTAATAACATGTAAGAATTATGTTTTTAAATGTGTTGTAGGGAGTTTCTTTTGGAGCCGACGTTTCTTCTATCTCCGCAAACACTTCCCGAAACGTTGCGTAGGTATATGAGTTCACGTGGTAGCAATTTCGTATTAGGTAGACAAAAAAAAAGCGGTTAAGTGCGTATCGGGCCACGCGCATTATAGGGTTCCGTAGTACTTTGACAGACACTTTATGAAGTAGGTACGAAATTTGCCTTTAATAAGTTGATCGATCGACTACTACTCGTTAACTAGTAAAGTAAACTTAGCTGTGATAGTTTTCCGAAGTCTGTTAACTGAGAGAGTCTGCATAGACAGCTAATACGAGTATACTACAATTTGGCTACAACACATGTGTATGTGTCATCGGGTTTCTCGCATTGAATTCTCGCATGAAAAAAATCTATTTGTGTTTAGTCAAAAGTTGTGAAATGAATAAACAAACCCGGGGGCGTAATGGATAGCGCTCTCCTTACTTTTACGCCGCGACTTTGATTCCCGTCCGGCGCACGATGGGCTGAAATTGGCTTTTCATAGACATTCATCGTTTTTGCTTACATATACAGGTTGTTAAAAAAGTGCGTTTGAAATTTTAAGGTTTTTTTTATGTGAGAGGTGGCAAACGAGCAGTCGTATCACCTGATGGTAAGTGAATACTAGTGAATCAAGAATTTGTATGGGAAACTGTAAAAAAGTTGTAAATCGGTTTTTTTATATTTTTCCTGTATTCTATACTTGATTCTGAGTAACCCCTTAAAATCTCTAACGCATTTTTTTTAAACACCTGTATATTTTTCGTTTGAGACGAGGTCTATATCATGATATACTTACTTATACTTACCTATTCTGAGAATAGTTTTATAATGTCGCCGCGCCGCCGCGGTGCAAACATTTGCGAAATTATATGTAGCAGATATCTGTTTGATATCAACGTGTTTATATGTAGGTACGTATCATAAAAGTATACTTATGTAAATGTGTGGTATCCTATTTGGGACCGGATGAAGACAGATAACATATAAGATTTTTCCCGAAATAATCAATTATCGTATTATGCAGAAGGTACCAAGGTTTAACTATTTGTTCTAATCGATATCCTGCCTGATTGCGTTTATCAAATTCAAACGCCTGCATTAAATAGGGTAAGCACATCTCTTTCATATTCAGGTTCAGGGTTAGGCGCCTAATTTATACATAGCTGGAGCTAGTCCCGATGGGAACGACCGGTAGTTGAGATGATTGCTGTTGTATACCTGGGTACTCCTGATTAACTTCGCAAGGGAGCTTTACCTATTAATGAAGCGCCGTGCTTTCTAATACAGACTACTAACTAGTTAAAGTATCTATGTATGTAAAGATAATACGTAGTTTGTGTGTCTATTAATAGGATTTTCGCCTTTTCAGTTCCCGGGATTTTTTTCAACAAAAAGTATTTGTGTTAATTTTTACCAAGAAGTCCTAAAAGACCGATAAATTCCAGTAAGTGTACATAATATTTACTTTGAAGTAAATTAATGTTGTCATTTACTTAATAATGTTAACAACCCATTACGTCCCCACTGCAGGGGCACAGGTCTCTTCCCATACATCCCATACTTAATAATAAGTGCTTTTATTTGTTGTTAACAACCCATTGCGTCCCCACTGCAGGGGCACGGGTCTCTTCCCATAACTCAGGAAGGTTTAGGCCATACTCTACACACGAGGCCAAGTCCGGATTGGTTTTATTTACTATTTATTTAAAAAAAATACACTTACTAGATCGTTTTGATTACGTGTATAAAGTTAAAATCAATCAGAGAGACAAAAAAAGAAATATTGAAAATGTAATCATCAGTTGGTAGGGGGATACACACAACTTCTTGTAACAGAAAAGAACATACCAACTTTTTAATCCACTAATAAATGATAAGTAAGTAGGTATTTTGTTTAATTAATCATCAGTTATTACTTTCAATCATGAATTTTACACTTTGAGCCACATTTTTATCATCTGATCAAAAAAATCATAGGTACCTATTAAAAATCACATCTATTAAAAAGCGGTTAAGTGCGTGTCGGGCCCCGCGCAGTGTAAGGCTCTGTAGTACTTCTCGTTAAGTTGTAAATGTGTGATGTTGTAATGTGTGATAGTTTTCTTTTTAACTTCGTTAAATATAATACTGACGTGAATTTTTTCACATTTCTAGAAACGACCGTTCAGCTGGCAGGCTTAATATTTCGAAAACGGATCCCTGAATCGAAAAATGGTGGAAATCCCACAATATTTTGAAAGACCTATCCAACAACACCCCATAGAATGGTAAGGTAAGTGACCCAAATAAGGCCTACCTTATTTTTATCTTGACGTAATTAGTAGGTTTTTAAGAAAAACTCACTCATCTTTCGAAATATTAATCTTCATTGATTAAACTTTAAAATAAATATAGTTGAAACGTTAAAAAAAAAACAAAAATCAGACTTCTGTGAATCAAAATATTAAAAAAGTCCTTTAGGCCTTATTAGGAGACACATGCCGCAATAAGGCCTTTCATACTAAAAGAAAGAAAAAACAATCATTAAACTTCAGTTACTAAAACATATCAACATAATAATATAAATTTAGTAAGATCCTTTAGTAATCATATTTGGGCGATATAATCAGCCTTGATAATCGTCTCAACATATTAAAATATCCTTCCTTTCTTCATTTTCTTCAAGCAATCTCCTGAACAGTATTTTTTTTAACAGCAGTGGTTAAGCCAACACACAGCTCGTGATACTTACCAGATATTACAAGCAAGGCATTGCCGCATGTCATCCATTCGATATTATTTACACTTATATTATTTTGATAGGCCTTATTTGGACCTGTCGTATGAGTAAGAAAAAAAATATTACAGAAAATACATTTAAAAAAAGCGTATAAATGCTTAAGAAGAGGTTACTAAACTTTTAAACTAAATAACACACAAAAAAAATCTCGGCATGCGTGCAAAAATAACAAAATACTTACATCATTACCTGTAGAAATTTTATAAAACAGGCGTACTCTCCGCGTCCCGTCGGTTTTCGACTACATGTTACGACATACTCGTGGTAACCGACGCTCGCTATTCTTGTATGTGTTAGATACATCCTTACGCACACCACTGTAAACTTTCGCGGTTATTTGAAATGTCTAAGCGGGAAATTTGAAACCTAGGCCTTATTGGGGCATATGCTTTATTTGGGTCTCTTACCTTATATAATAAAATAAATAAAATAGCCTTTTATTACTGAAAAATACATAAAGGTACATGCATCTCAAATTAATATAGTTCCTAACATAAATTCAGTCCGCCCTTTTGGCGAAGGCCTCCTCCAGCCTCTTTCATTCTTCTCTCCTTCTTGCCGTCCTAGTCCATGTAAACATTTTTTTCAAGTCATCCTCCCATCTTATTTTTTGTCTCCCCCTGCTTCATTTCCCGTCTCTGGAGTACCACTCTGTAGCTTTTTTAGTCCATCTGTTTTCACTTCTTTGTATATGTCCAGCCCATTTCCATTTTAATTTCCTTATTCTATTTGTTATGTCTGTTAGTTTTGTTTGTTCTCGTATATCTTTGATTTTCACTTTATCCTTTCTCTTAATGCCAAGCATACTCCTTTCCATATCTCTTTGGCATATGGCAATTTTTTCCTCATTTTGTTTGGTAAGAGCCCACGTTTGGCACCCATAGGTTATGCATGGCAGTATACTCGAGTCGAATACTTTCTTTTTGCAAGCTATTGGCAGATGTTTACTTTTCATTATTTCTTTTAGAGACCAGTATCTTTTCCAGGAGTTGGAGATTCTTCTATCTAACTTTTTATTTATGTGATTTTCAAAAGAGACGATTTCCCCTAAATATACATATTCATCTACGTATTCTATTTCTGTTCCATTAACTTTTATTGGTAGTTTACTGGAGTTGGTCATTGCTTTTGTTTTTTGAATGTTCATTTTAAGACCTGCTTTCTCGTTCTCCTTTACCAACTCATTAATCATTAGTTCTAAACTGTATGGATCTTCTGATATTATTATTATATCATTAGCAAAGCGTAGGTTATTTAGTTTTTCACCATTAATATTTATACCATAATTCTCCCAGTTTAGTTGCATAAATATATTTTGTAGAGTTGCATTGAATAGTTTTGGAGATAGTGCGCTGAGAAAAAATATTGTTAGGTGAACAAAGAAACTTAGACGCCACAGAACCGTCCAAAGTGATTTGCCAATATAACAACGTTTTGTTGTCGTGGTTTTTCTTGTGAATCTAACAACATTTGTTTCAACAATATTTAACTTTGTGTAAATAACAATATTTAAATTGTTTTAGATGGAATACTAGTATTGTTATGATAACAATAAATACCTTGTCCTTTTAGCAATAAATGTTTGCCTTTGTAACAATATACTTGACCTGACCTTCTGTCCTAAAATTGCTACCCTAACAAAAGATTTGTTCTATTGACAAAGCGAATTTGTTTTATATTGCGTCTATAACAACTATGCCTTGGTTGCAACGACTAAATTACTTAGTTTTTGCTAGTTTGAAAACAACGTTGCTTTGCTATTCTAATAACGTTCCTTTGCTTTTCTAACAACGTTACTTTGCTGTTCTAATAACGTTGCTTTGCTATTCTAACATACCATTTATTGCTACCTATCAAAAGGGTATGTTCCCATCGGGCTCAACTAACTGGTCCGAGAGAGCGCCGTTAAGCGGGAGATTTAAAAAAACTGGTGCCAACAAATACCAGGTGGTAATTTTCGTGGTCGGTTGATATGAATGTTTTTATATTTTGTTCCGTTCCCATCAACTCAACACAACAGTGGGCTGCTGTTAATGTTACATATAATATCAATTGCTGTAAAAGTAACAGTTGAGTGGAGCCCGATGGAAACATACACGAACCCTGGAAATATACACGAACCAATAAATAAAACCAAAAGATGTTTTGTTTTAGTATTTATTGTATAAAAGAAATATTAATTTATAAAAAATCTGTTATAAGTATCAGATGTTTACATTAGACAGATAGTAAATAGCCTTAGCCTTAGTAATCACATCTTCGTACTGCAATATATTTGACCATGATGATCCAATTGCCAGTACAAAAGGTTGGTTTGGGATACCTTTTGATTTGTGAAAGATTTCTTTTTGAAGGCAGTACATTTTAATTTTCAATGTTGCTGCCACGCGAGCCAAGAATCCATTCCATGCCTCTTGCCTAATCAGCTTCCATATTTTCTTAATGGTAGGCATTTGTCTTAGTAGCCCAACAGTTGCCAATAATGCTCTTCAACCCACTGAAAGATAAACAAATTAATGAAAGTTTAATCAAGTCAAATACTCTTTATTGTCATACAAGAAACATACAAACATATAATAACACATTAAAAAGAAACAAATCGACAATATGGGCGGTCTTATCGCTAAAAGCGATTTCTTCCAGACAACCTGTTTAAAAAATATATATATTTATAATAGCAATAACAGCCAAATTCGGCAGCTCCTTCTTTTAAGTTACTTGATTAAAGTCAGAAGTGAGGTAGACATCATCCTCTTCATCATTATCAGCCTGTATTAGTACACTGTTGGACATAGGCCTCCCCTAAGGCAAGCCAGTAAGGTAGTAAATTACTGAAATAACGCACTATTTAAACTTACAAGAAGCCTACTGTAGTAGTTGTATCCTGGATTCTTCCTCTTAAGCAAGCAGTTTTAACAGCTCCAATTTTGTTAAAGTAAACTTTTCTACAAATGCTTTGTTTGCCAAAGGGTATATACTTTCAAAGTCACTCGACAACTGTAACATAAAGAATGGATTTGTCAGATAAATAACGTAAAAACGGCCAAGTGACAGTGCACCGAGCGTTGCTTCCACCAACCAATAATACAGGTGTTAAAAAAGTGCGTTTAAGATTTTAAGGGGTTACTCAGAATCAAGTATAGAATACAGGAAAAAAAATCCATCTTTAACTTTTTCTTTTCAGTTTTCCATACTAGTGAATCAAGAATTTGTATGGAAAACTGAAAAAGAAGTTATAGATTGCATTTGTTTTATATTTTTCCTGTATTCTGTACATGATTATGAGTCACCCCTTAAAATCTCAAACGCACTTTTTTAACACCCTGTATACCAAAGATAATACAATATCATCTAGCATGCTGACCGTTAAAACCTTGTGTTGTGACTTATGACCGATATGGCGACAAATGTTGAGATCCCAGGCAGATTTTACAGATATCGTGCATAGGCTTAGCAGACAACACGAGTTTGAGAGCAGTAGTTCGTATTGAATATAACAAAGAGATTACTTACCCAGCACTATTTAAACACTTGTACAATTTGTGGTCTGTGTCCTAGATCCCTAACGCATAGACATGCGCGCCTTAGCCAAAGCATAATAAATACTTTATTACACTGGATTTTTCATATGAGATCGAACGTCTTCCCTGCGGCGTATCAATTACAAAATGAGGACGGGAAAATGTCGTATGCCGATCCTTTACCCCCGTTCCTTCATACCCCGCGCGCATTTTTACCGCATATAAGTAGTTGTCAATTCGACAACGTTATAACTACATACACATAGTGACGGAGACAAAGGAACTTTGTTATTATTCTACCTTTGTTATTGTAGCAACGTTATACTGTGTTAAGACTACAAAATTATATTATTACAATATTTTGTGACCAAATTTATTTGCAGTGGCAAAGGACAAGTTGTTAGAATCGCATTAACTACTCACAACAAAAACTTTGCGATTATAAGTAAACTCGTTTTGTCATGAAGACCATTTTTTTTGTCACTGAAAAAATAAAAAAATAACAAAGCTTTTATTGTGACTATACAGGGTGACTTTAAATTAGTTCTTGATACCAAAGGCTATGAATGTGCTCATGATAACAAACAACTTTCCCTAAATAACCCATAGTCAAATCGCAAAAAAAATTTTTGACTCTTCATACTAATTTGGCCGCTCGGCTGATCGATTTGTATGAAGAGACCAAAATTTTTTTTGCGATTTGGCTATGGGTTCCTTAGGGAAAGTTGTTTGTTTTTATGAGCACATGCATAGCCTTTCGTATCAAGAACTAATTTAAACTCACCCTATATATATTTTTCTCAGTGTGGGTTCCTTGTTTTACCTCTTTGTTAAGGTCAAAACTCTGGTCCAAGTTTTTTTAGTTTGATTCTAGCTGTGATTTTTGAGTATATATTTTTGATAATTCTAATATATTTTTTGTGTACACCCTGGACTTGATTTCTTTGTGTGCTTTCCAGTTCTAGGCTGTCAAAAGATTGTAGAAAATCCTTTCCTGAATCCTGCTTGTTCAGGTGGCTGGTTTTAATCTAGGTTTCTTTCAAGTCTCGCTAAGATTATCTTCGAAAAAACTTTGTATATATTGGAGGACAGACTAATCGGTCTGTAGTTATTTATATCATTTGTAGCACCTTTTTTATGTAGTAAAGTTATAACAGATTTGGTCCATTGTATGGGTATTTTTTCGTAATTCATGATTTTGTTAAAGATTTTTGTTAAAATAGTGTAGATTGCTGGTGTGCTAGCTTGTAAAAATTCACCTGAAATACCATCTAGTCCTGATGCTTTGCCTTTTTTCAAAGGTGTTATGGCTTTTTCAACCTCTTCCGTTAGTATTTCTGGTATTGGTTCTTCCTCTTTTATATTGTGCTCAGTGTCAGATTGCTGTATCGGGTTTTCTGCTCTGTACAATTCTTTATAATATTCTGTAGCTATTTGAAGTATTTCCTCTCTATTATTACATATTATCTCGGTTTTATTTTTAGCTTTAGGTATCCATTCTTTTATTGTATCTCGTTCTTTAAATGCCTTTTTCACGGCACCTGTACTTTCAATAAATTTTTCGAATTTGTTTAGTCTGTGTTTCCTTCTATCACTTCTGATAGATTTATTTATATGTTTGCTTAGTATGCTAATTTCTTGCCTTTTATCTGTGTTAGCTAAAGTTTTATCGCTTATTAAGTTTTTTCTTTTTTCCATTAGCTTTATTGTTTCATCTGATACATATTTTTCTTCCTTTATTATAATAAGTATTTTGTAGGGAATCAGCAGTTTCTTTTAAGAAGTTTTCGAAATCATCATAGCTTTCTTGTATATTTTTCCCATTCAAGTTATTGCCAAAGAAGTTTTATATCGTCGCTCCGCTCCTCTATAGAACGCTAATACGTCAGTTTCAATATCGAGGGTTCACGGGCGACTTGTATTAAGCGACATTTTTAGAAATGTTCAGGAGACTGATTTAAAAAAATATTTCTTAGAAAAATAATCATTAAAACTTAACTTCTTAGTATTATATAGATTCTCGATATTCTTAATATTTTAAATATTATTCAGAAGTTATTTTTTGTGAGGTATTTTGTAAGAAAAAAAATTTTTAAGTAGAGGTTACCTGTGTTTCCAAAAATGTCGCTTAATACAAGTTGCCCGTGAACCCTCGATATGAAACCGCGTGGACCAAGTTGAGGGGAAAATCTGAGGTGCGGGAGGGGGAAGCTTCATAACTATTCGAATTTTTGAATCTAAGAATGTCATATTTGATTTATTGAGATGTCCAGTGCGGTTTCCGCATCAGACAACGATGCAACTTGGCATTTTTACGATAAATTTACACATATTTTGTCCGATGTTACCTCGACCATTGACAGAAATAGACTGAAAGACGAAAATTGAACAAAAATGACATTTCAATTTAACTTGGCCATCTGCCCACCTTGCGGCGAGCGGCCGATGCCCTGTATTGCTAGTCTATAGGGGGAGGAGCGGGGTGCATGTCTGTGGTTATTGCTTTCTTCCCATGCTTTAATTGTATTATTTAGTTTATTAGATGTTTCCTTGCACAGATTCATAGTACTTTGTTTTCCGAAGAATTTTCTAGGTAGTTTCGTTTTATTTGTGTGTACTTTTATTCTTATGAGCCTGTGGTCACTGTTAAAGTTCGACTGACTCGGTGGCTAAGTGGTTAGCGATCCTGACCTCTGATCCGAGAGTCGTGGGTTCGATTCCCACACAGGGCAAACTTTTCTGTGATGAGCTGAATTGTTTGCTCTGAGTCTGGGTGTATTATATCTATATATGTATGTACCTTAAAGTATATGTGTATGTATATCAGTCTCTGGTTCCCAAAATACAGGGAATCCTAATTTGGGGCCAGATGACCGTGTGTGATTTGTCCTAGATAAAAAAAAAAAATTGAAACGGTTAAGGACTTCAAAGTTCCTTGACCTTCTTTTTACTGTTTTATTTATCATTATACAAGGTGCTACTTTGTTAGTGCCCGATATTTTAGTCAGTGTTTCTACTCCTTATTCTGATCAATTCTCCCCAAGGAATCAAGTCAAATCGCAAAAAAAATGGTTGGAAGTTGGCGATAAAAGTGGACTGTATGTTGGTATTTAATAAATTAATGAGAAAATATGGTCCGAACGGGAGCGTTTATTATTGGTAAGAGCAAAGAGAAAAGTCAACAGGACATAAGTCATTATAAAAAGTAAAATATATACCATACCATTAGGAGACTTCCATGTCCATTTTCTTCCAGGTTTTAGTTTAAAGATGTTGTTTGCTATTGCAAGTTGAAATAATTTTTAACAACTACTCTTTTTATTCTGTTTTTTTTTTATTCAAGATTTGGGAGCGTTTGACTCCAATCTCACCTGATGGTAAGTGACGATGGAGTCGATGGTGGAACACGCAATCCCAAATAAAACCTATTCACTCTCGCCTTGACTTGACCCATAGGTTATAAGACTCGGGAAACACCGACGCCGACAAGGAATTCCACTCCTTTGCAGTACGCATGTTTAAAGGATATGTTTGAAAATAACGATTATTTGGTTTATTTTAATTATAATGACGTAATGATAGGAATATTCAAAATAACAGTAGAATTACGGTATAAAAGTTTTCCCGTGAAACTGGTGGTACAAATGGTACAATGGCCCTTGCCATGCAAATCGAAAACCATTGTTATAAATTGTATTATTATCAAATACATTCTATGTATTTTGCGTTCCGTCTTAGCGTTGCGGTATTGCAACAAAAGATTTGATCTTGCCTTATCGACAAGATACCTGGAAATATATTATTCTTTACATGAATTTGGATGGTAGCGAGTGCAGGTGTCCAATAAAATATAGGCTAGTGTGATTTCTCTGCAAGTAAACAGGGGTGCTTTTGATTGTGCGCTTCAAATTCTGTTGCGTGAGGCGCATTGTTTAACATCGATGAACATGACATGACATCGTTTAGAACAACATATTGGTTTAACCATAGGTCAGTATCATTAGTCATTGTTTAAAACACTGTTAAAAAAACCTGTTCAATATTAATCATTTTTAAACTGCGTTTTAAACAGTTTAAAACATAGCAAATTAAATATATCTAAAAGTTCTAAAATAGATACGATTTGAGTAAAATAAAATAAAAAACCGGCCAAGTGCGAGTCGGACTCGCGCACCGAGGGTTCCGTATAAATTCATAATCACACATGTCTTGAACTCTATATTTTTTATATTTGAGTTGATTGAATGAAAGGTAATTTGCGGTTTACGATTTATGACGTATTAAAAAAAACCACTTACTAGATCTCGTTCAAACCAATTTTCGGTGGAAATTTACATGGTAATGTACATCATATATTTTTTCTAGTTTTATCATTCTCTTATTTTAGAAGTTACAGGGGGGGGACACACATTTTACCACTTTGGAAGTGTCTCTCACGCAAACTATTCGGTTTAGAAAAAAATGATATTAGAAACCACAGTATCATTTTTGAAGATCTATCCATAGATACCCCACACAGATAGGTTTGATAAAAAAAAAATTTTTGAGTTTCAGTTCTAAGTATGGGGAACCCCCAAAATTTATTGTTTTTTTTCTATTTTTGTGTGAAAATCTTAATGCGGTTTATAGAGTACATCTACTTAACAAGTTTCAACAGTATAGTTGTTATAGTTTCGGAAAAAAGTGACTGTGACATACGGACGGACAGACAGACAAACAGACAGACAGACATGACGAATCCATAAGGGTCCGTTTTTTGCCATTTGGCTACAGAACCCTAAAAATGGTACCAAGTGGGTACCAATTTATTTTTGTTTTTTTATTTTTATTTTTTAGATTAAAATAAAGAACAATTTGCTAACTAAAATTATTTATAAAGGAAAGGGATTAGGAAATGAAAACTAACTGACTGAAGGAAAGGAAGGACCAGGCACACGTGTTTAGAAGCCCATACACACTGACATACACGAATATTGTGCAATTCCAACAATATTACATACATACATACGTACGAGTCGAATTGATAACCTTCTTTTTTTGAAGTCGGTTAAAAGTCTAATTTTTTTTGAGTTTTCAGCTAAGTCGTAAAACAAAAGTTGTTCAGTATGATGAGTAGAAGGGTCAGCCCCAGTTAATTAACGGATCTGTCACCTATTTTGTTACACCCTGTATAGGTAAAATCCCGTCGTGATCGTGAGGTGAGAGGAATCACCTACAGAAATAGGTTATTCCCATAGAATATCCCCTCATAGAGGCGTACCTGATAGAACTCGACTAATAAAACATTCCGTAGGTAATTTGTGTTTTAAACTGTTTTAAACAATTTATAACTAGTTTAAAATAGACGTTTTAGAATTGTAATAGAATTGTTTTTAATCATTTTAAACATGTTTAAAACATTTTGAACTGTTTGTTTTACAAATTTTTAAAGAAAAATCCAACCCTGCCATAGGTCCTGGTTGAATGCTATATGGACGCATCATAAAGAACACTGCTTTTTACGACTGCTTATTATGACATACCGGATTAAGGGACCACATTGAATAAATGTTTTGAAAAATCATATCTATTATAAGCCGCGCAAATAAAAAAACAGTCTGTAAACATATCTCGTTCACACGCTAGCTCTGTCTATACTCTATACTCGCACAGCGTGGTACTGAGAACTAGGATTAGCATTTTGATAGCATTCGATAAATTCTGTTTTGTTACTACTGTTTATTTGTGATATTTGTTTTGAATAAGCGATTTTTTTTATTAGTGCATAACGCGTCAAAAATCTATCATGTTTTTAAGCTCCTTTGACAATCATTATTATACGTATTTGAATAAACTAAACAGCCGCTAGCGGCACTCTAGGTATACACTTTCTAAAATATTTTCAAAATGAATTAGTTTTTGGCTACCACCTTTAACACTTGATTTACGCGCGAAAATTGCAAAGTCAAAAGTATTTGAAAGAGCTTTCAGAAACTTCTTATCACTGATGTTTGTTGTATAATAGATAAGCTCTTATTTATATTTTATAACTTAGTAGGTTAGATAGGTTATTGCTTTTATTTTATATAACAATGGTTGATAGGTAGGTTAATATTACTAGAAGCCGAATGTTTTAGTTTTGCTTTGTATAATGAGTTAGAGTTAGGACTCTAGCTTGGTATTCTTAAGCTTGAGGCGCAGTGTGACTTTTTGTGGTTTTGTCACGCTGAAGCGTTTGGGACATTGAGTTGTTTTTCCGATTTCATGGTTTTATTTGTTGATAGCTGATACTTTAAAACTTTTTATTCATTTTCTAGTTTGACTTTCCCAAACACTAGGCTCTCACTTCGACTTCCACCTCAGGTAGGGTGCGAGTCTAGGTTAGTAGGTAGGAGTTTGATTGTAAGTTAGGTAAATCATTGAGAAAAACTTCGCTTCACGGAGTTTTCCTCAATTGAGCGGTGGGTGGATGTAGTGATGGAATCTCTACAGCCGCGCATTGTGGTCTTTTCGGCGTCGGAACGTTTCTATTAAAAATAATAAGGATTTAAATCGTTCGCTGTCTGATTTTGATGGTTTCGAACCGAAGATTCTCTAAGGGTTCGTCATGATGTAACCATCTGTGTAAATATTTTAATAAGTTTAATTGGAAATAAACCGAAATAGTTAAAAGTATCAGTATCTTTTAATAAAGAACCCTATAGTACGCTGGCCGTGACTCAGTGGGTTTGCGTGGTCGCGTTGGTCATACAGGTTCACTGACTACAGACACCGTCATAATAATAATATCTATAATATCTCGCTGGCTGCTGGCTGCTATCCCTAGATGGCAGTCGTTAAGGCATATTGGAAGACCTCATAAGTATTGTACAAAGTTTCAACAAAATCGTAAGCCATTTTTGAACAAAAAAATTAAAGTGTTTTTACAATGATGGCAATGCTAAAACATTAAAAAATTTTAAAACAGCTGGAGATATTAACAAAATAGTGCCCTAACCCAAATTTCATCCAAATCCGTCCGGTGGTCTTGGCGCTAGAAACCGACACACACACACACACACACACACAACCGATATTTTAATTTAATTAATTTCTACTATTTTTCTACCCAAGAAACACTCATGTCGCATTTGAAAACGGGATTTCCCCAAATCTAGGTACTGTTTCATTGTGTTGTGAAGTTGCGACTTGTGACCAACCAAAACAATAGGGATTTTCACAATTTTTTAGGGTTCCGTACCTCAAAAGGAAAAAAGGAATCCTTATAGGATCACTTTGTTGTCCGTCCGTCTGTCTGTCTTCTGTCTGTCAAGACTCTTTTTCTCAGGAACGCGTAGATGTATCAAGTTGAAATTTATATCAAATAATCAGGCCAGCAATTCCTTGAAGCGAAAAATTGCCATTATAGTAAAAACACTTTAATTTTTTTGTTCAAAAATGGTTTACGATTTTGTTGAAACTTTGTACAATACTTATAAGGTCTTCCAATATGTCTTAACGACTGCCATCTAGGGATAGCAGCCAGCAGCCAGCGAGATATTATATTTGGATGAAATTTGGATGACGGATTTGGATGAAATTTGGGTTAGGGCACTATTTTGTTAATATCTCCAGCTGTTTTAAATTTTTTTAATTTTTTAGCATTGCCATCATAGTAAAAACACTTTAATTTTTTTGTTCAAAAATGGCTTACGATTTTGTTGAAACTTTGTACAATACTTATAAGGTCTTCCAATATGCCTTAACGACTGCCATCTAGGGATAGCAGCCAGCAGCCAGCGAGATATTATAGATATTATTATTATGACGGTGTCTGTAGTCAGTGAACCTGTATGACCAACGCGACCACGCAAACCCACTGAGTCACGGCCAGCGTACTATAGGGTTCTTTATTAAAAGATACTAATACTTTTAACTATTTCGGTTTATTTCCAATTAAACTTATTAAAATATTTTTACACAGATGTTTACATCATGACGAACCCTTAGAGAATCTTCGGTTCGAAACCATCAAAATCAGACAGCGAACGATTTAAATCCTTATTATTTTTAATAGAAACGTTCCGACGCCGAAAAGACCACAATGCGCGGCTGTAGAGATTCCATCACTACATCACTACTTGCGAAGTACGAAAACGGTAAACATAAATTCTTCTAACGGTCAAACTCATCCAAGTTATGACCGTGTCTATAGTCAGTTAACCTGCATGATCGACGCGACCATGCATGACCACTGAGTTACGACCAACGGCTTAACTACCTTGCGAAGCACGGAAATGGTCACGATAAATGCTACTAACAGTCAAACTCATCCTGGTCATGAACGTGTCTATAGTCAATTAACCTGCATGATTGATGCGACCACGCAAACACACAGAAAGTAGAGACCTTTCTTACATTTACAGCAAATACACAGTCAAGATATGATGATAATATTTAGATCCCTAACTTGAGAAATTATTGGTACCCCATACAAACTTTCATCCCCTTCAAGTTTATTTTTTGCAACGAACGTACCCTATATCCTTCTCCAAGGTCCCATCTATTTATTTACCAAAATTCATCAAAATCGGTTCAGCGGTTTAGGCGTGAAAACGTAACAGACAGAGTCACTTTCGCATTTATAATACTACTAGCTTCCGCCCGCGACTTCGTCCGCGTGGACTTCAGAATCTAGAAATTTTTAGTTTTTAAGCATTCCTTCGGGAACCCTTAAGTTTTTCGGGATAAAAAGTATCCTATGTGTTAGTCGAGTGCTTTATCTATCTACCTACCAAATTTCATCCAGATCCGTTCAGTAGTTTCGGCGTGAAAGCGGAACAAACAAACAAACAAATAAACAAACAAACTGACAAACAAACAAACATCCATACTTTCGCATTTATAATATTAGTGAGATGTAATTATAGTATATAGTATGGATTCTCAAGCGGTTGAGCCTAAGGGAATTGGTTGTGCTGTGGGTAAAAATATTACCATACATTTGCTACACTAGAAAACCAGTTGTGGGGATTTTTTTTTTTGGTAAGGCTCAACCAGTTGAGCCTCGGGTAATAAACGAACAATACCCTTATATTATATTACCATGTTTTTTGTAATAACTGAATAAATAAAATATAAAAAAAGTAAGTGACAGATTCACACCTGGTGCAATATAATGGTTAAAGGCTATTGAAATCATAGAAGTAAACAAAATGTAGAGTTTAGGGTCTATTGTGATTCTCAGGAACAAAATACACGTGTTGGGATGGGATACTGTTGGGGTTTGTGGTGTAGGTACCCTATATATTTTTACCATTTTCAAAGAAAAAATATAAACAGAAAGTACATTTATTTTTCAGATTTTAATAAATATCAACAGGTGGTGGCTTTCCAAATAACAGTTTCCAAGAGACAGGTTGAACCAACTGAGTAAAAATATCAGTTTTCTCCGAAAATATAGGAAGAATACAAGTCAAAGTACTAAGCATCTCATATGCATCTGGAATATTATCTCCTTCTGAGCAATATTTGTACAAAATTAGACAGGGCACTGCATTTTCTTTAATGATCTCAAAAAGCAACGATGCAAATCCTCCACCATAAATTTTAACTTCTCTCTGATCTTCTTGTTCATGTGGAATTAATTTCATTGCATCAATTTCTCTTTTACGTGTACACAGCTCATTAGCCACATACCTAAACTGCGATGTTGGAATGTGTTTTTTCTCATGAGCAAAGCTACTTGTCAGTATAATAATTTCTTTGATCTTCTTCTCTTTGACTGTGGTTACTAGTTCCTGGAGAAATTCTCTGGCGTACTTGTAGACGAGTGGCGCACGGAGTTGCAGCACGGCGAGCCGGCGCGCGGCGCAGCGGTGCAGCTCGCAGCCGCCGGCCAGCCGGCCCGATTGCAGGTCGTACGGGTCGTACCCCAGCACCGGGATCACAGCACTACTGTACACAGATGCAGTTTTTTTCATGTGCAATGATGAAATCAACAAGTCGCAAGCTAGCTGTCCCACATTGCCGACTGCAACACTAGGTATGACGAGCGTGTACCCATTGAGGTCTTCGTTATCAAACCATTTCCACAGGGTTCTCATTATACCTTATGTGGTATAGTAAAATGAAAGTCACGGGAAAGTAAATAAATGGCTAAATTTATAATTCCAGCAACGATTACAAAGATTACAAGGCAATTTTTTTTTACCAAACAAAACAGACAGTGACATTGACAATTTGGCCGCGTTCAGAACCCTTTTTTGTTTTAATTTACCCCGAGATGGGGAGCGTTCAGAACCCGGACCGCATTCAGAACCTGAAGTTTTCGCCCTTCCTAGGGCAGGCTAAGGCTATATGGCCATACCGTCTCGTCTTTAGTTTTTATTTTCCTTGGAGAGTTTAGTTTCTTTACGTCTTCAGCATTTTGCCTCATTTTGAGTTATTAAATTTTTCAAATTAGTCAACTATACCCTATTCATTAGCAAAATGATAGCACTTTTGATGAAGATTTCATGGACTTCTTGAGAGCACTCGAAACACAGTCTACACACTTTTGTTTTATGTTAAGCATTAAAAACCTCGATATCTATTTTTTCAGATAATAAAACAGAACTGACAAACTCTTGCTATGTGTTCCCGCACAAAAAGTCCTCATTCACAAAATTCAAAAAACAGAAAAGATCTCGTTCCACAACGACGCGACGACGACGACGGTACAAGGTCGCGAAAGTTTACCTGACAAAATCTCATTCACACTAAAGAAATCTCATTTGTGTGAGAAAGGGATAGACATAACGTGACTTTGCTCAGAATGATTACTACACGACAAACTCACGTCACGACACTTTAGTTCAAGTGACTGGTTTTCGGTCGTTAGCATAGATCAGTGTTTTTCAACCTTTTTTAATACACGACCCCTTTACAAGTTCAAAAATTCTTGCGACCCTCCTAGGGCCATAATCATGCAAAACGTTAGTGATTTGAAAGACTACGTTTAAAATTGTCTTTAATTAGAAAGTGATTTACTTATCAACGTCTCCAAAAGATAACCACGTTTTGACAAATTGTTTAAAAAAACAGGCCCAGCCTTCTCAATGAAATCGTATTTTTTCATTGCAATGTAGGACCTATAAGGACTTGTTTTTACCCGCGACCCCTTGAGAAAGGCTTCGCGACCCCCCAGGGAATCGCGACCCACAGGTTGAAAAACACTGGCATAGATAGAATACTATGAATATATCGTCGTTAGTGCGACAGGACGTGGGTGTCGAGAAATGTTTTCTATATCCTAAGTCTAGAATGTCTTCCTAGTTTGGGGCCAGATGACCGTGTGTGATTTGTCCCGGATATTATTATTATTATTATTATTATTATTATTATGCTGTTTTCTAGTTTGTTTTTTTATTTATTTATTATACATTTTTCAATTAACCTGTATTGGCCCGTTGGATAGATATCTAGACCTAATTTTTTGGCAAACATTTTGTTTTGACAGACTATTCGGACGGACGAACTACGAACCGACTCACGAGTGAGTATCACTCGTGAGTCGGTCATCCGTCGTCGACTGATACGAAGTCGACGACGACGGATGGCGTCCGCCACGCACTACCGCATCACTACCAATGGAACAAAACATTTCTTCCTTTTCTACCCCTATTCAGTTTCTTTGCCATAATTGCTTAGTTTATCACCTATAATATTTTATCAAATTATTCTTGTACATATTATACATATTTGAGATTCGGACCAGTTGGATAAAAATCTTATCGGGACATTATACTGATTATGACAGAAACAGAAAGTGTGGATCCGCAGATAGAAGACTTCATCTTGGCCGAAACACAGAAGCAACGTTTTCAGGTTAGTGTATTTAAATAAGGCCTTCTGTTTTTTCAATTCACTAAGACAACCAAGTTGTAGCTGGGTCTGAGGGTATAAATGCCATGCGAACTGCTGTTGCAAGCTTTGCGACCTTTGTCCTCACATTTTAATTTTCAGGGTTCCTTCACTAAAATTGTCACTGGGACCGCATTACTAAGCCTGCGCCGCTGTTTGTATGTCGGTCTGTCGGTACATCCATCTGACCTACCTTTAATGGGGGTCCTCATAACTTGGTGTACTTAATAATAATGCAAACTAAAAGCACAAAAATAATATAAATTGTCCAAGTAGGAGTCAAACTTATACTAGCATTTGCAACCTGACTGAAAGATAACATGTAAATACATCATAACTCAAACATTGGCATCATTTTTGACCAAACTTTTTCCTTGGTCCCTCAGGTGGCCGAGATCAGTAGGAAGGTGTTTGCCTCAACTCGCTCTTTAAACCTATTGCGCAATTTTCTCCCCACTGCCACCAAAATTGTGTTAGCTCAGTCCCTTCTCCTTCTAATTTTAGATTATGCAGACACGTGTTACCCCGACCTTAATGATTTGGTGAACAAATTTGAGCGTTTGCAAAACCTTGCTATCTGGATTATTTTTGGGCTGCGGAAGTATGACCATGTCTCCGAGTATCGGAAGCAACTAAATTGGCTCTCTGTGCGTTGTCGAAGGGATGCCCATTGTCTTAATTTATTATATTCAGTCTTGTTCGATCCTCGCACTCCTTTCTATCTTAAAGATCGTTTTCAATATCTCTCTTCTACTCATAGTCGTCCTCTTCGATCTGCTGACTTTCTTCGCCTCTACATCCCACCTAATTCCACCAATTTCTATTCCAATTCTTTCACTATCCGTTCTATCCGACTGTGGAACTCTCTTCCTGAATCTGTTCGTCGTTCTCTCTCTCTCAATATTTTCAGGTCACAGGTGAAAGCTCACTTCTTAACTTTTTAGTTATTTACACTGTCTTTAAAAGTTGGTTGTCTTTGGTTGTATTTTGTTATTAAGTATTACACTTTAGTACAATATGTAATATATATGCTTAATATGTATATATTAATATATAAATGTATATATAATATATAAATGTAGTAAAGGGTGTAACAGAAGTGTGTGACAATACTTCAAGGTTGGCTTTTACCCATCAAACTGAACAACTTTTGTTCTACAACTTTGTTGAAATCGCATAATTTTTTTTGCTCTTTTCATACAAATCGATCAGCTGGCGAACCAAGTTTGTATGAAAAGTCCAAAAAATTTTGGCATGTTATGCCGTTAGTTATGCTGTTAGTGGCAGTTATCTCGACCGTTTCTGTGCTTCTCAAGGCACATTAAGCCGTTGGTGCCGGCTGCTATCACTAGCAGTCGTTAAGCCATGTCAGAGGCCTTATAGGCGGCTTGAAAACTTCTGACACTGGGGTTGGCCACTAGCCCCACAACCTCCACCAATCCAGACTTGGCCCCCGTGTGTGGAGTATGGCCTAAACCTTCCCGAGTTATAGGAAGAGATCCGTGCCCCTGCAGTGGGGACGTAATGGGTTGTTAACATATATATGCCTATTGATATATAAGGTGCTACTTTATTAGTGCCCGATATTTTAGTCAGTGCTTCCACTCCTGATTCTTATCAACTTTCCCCAAGGAACCCATAGTCAAATCGCAAAAAAATTTTTGGACTCTTCATACTAATTTGGCCGCTCGGCTGATCGATTTGTATGAAGAGTCCAAAAAAAATTTTGCAATTTAACTATGGGTTCCTTGGGGAAAGTTTATCAGAATCAGGAGTAGAAGCACTGACTAAAATATCGGGCACTAATAAAGTAGCACCTTATAATATAAGGTGCTACTTTATTAGTATTAGTATTAGTAATAAAGTAGCACCTTATAATATAAGGTGCTACTTTATTAGTGCCCGATATTTTACATATATTATATGTATTTATGGTATGTATACATATTAGTAGCTTCTTAAGTTCAGTATTTAGTTTACAATATTATTATAATTTTAATTTTTATTATTGCGCACTACCCTAATATGTTTCTTCGCGATCTCCTTCACCTAAAGGTTGTCTGGAAGAGATCACTCTTTAGCAATAAGACCGCCTACCTGTATAACTTTTATTTTTCATGTTTATGCTTATATTGTATTTTCCTGTCTTGTTGTGCAATAAAGTGTTTTCATTCATTCATTCACATATTGTATGGTGGTATGGACTAACCTGAGGCACAAAATAGACACAGAAGGTCCGCTCAATACAAACCACTAAAATCGTAAGCATATACATGCTTATAGAAATATACGATTGTTCGAGGCAAGGTCACGATCGCACAGTACGTGATCTTGCCTACAATAACCGTATGTCTATAAGCATGTATATGCTTAGGATTTTTGTGAGCGCATTGAGCGGACCTTCTGTATCTATGTGTTTTGTGCCTGAGGGCTAGTCAGACTTGCCCTTGAACTGTTGTAGATACATATTTGCTTTGAATTTTATTTTCTACAGCAAAAAACAGGTTCTTGTGACTTTTTAGAAGTTGGGTGACACATTACTTATGGAGTCAAAAATTGTGTTGCAGGTTCTTGTACACGGACTAACAGACACCTGTTGGGACACTTGCATGGGTCACCCTTCCAACCGGCTTGACACCCGTACTGAAGTATGCATCATGAACTGTGTTGAGAGATTCATAGACGCTACCACTTTCATCACCAGGCGCCTCATGAATACTACCAAGTACCGTTCAAATGCTCCTCTTGAATTCCAGTAAGTGAAGTGAATTTTATCAACCAACAATGTTTTCGACAATGAAAGACTTTATAAATCGCCACCGAAGGAAGTTTATAATAACTGGGGCCTTATTCGGTGGAATCTACTTACTCACAAGTTATGCCCAAAAGAAACTGAGAGAATGGCAAGAAAAGGAAGCAAAGAAATTCTTTGAGATGACTCGTAAAAAGCAGCACTTTGAAAGCACTGAGCGCACATGTAATCAGACAATTCTATCTCTTTCCAAAATTGTATCTGAAAGTATTTTAGGGGTTTTGAATACTGAAGAAATAGTCCAGAAATTACAAGAAAATCCAGAAAATAAGGTGGCCTTGTGGGAACAGTTGAAGATTATGATATTTACAAGGATTTGTGTTCTTGTTTATGCTCTTTGCATACTACAAGTGACCCTAAGAGTGCAGTTGAACGTAATTGGTGGTTACCTGTACAGAGACTCTGCGCACGAGGGAGATCCACTTATCGACAGCGCTCTACAAGCACGATACCTGTCTTTGTGTCATCATTTTGTTGGCAGAGGAGTTGAGGATTTAGTCAAACAAATCGAAAAAGCGGTGAAAAGGGTTGTTGAACCGGTATCACTAAAGAAAAAAATAACTTTACAGGAAGTGGAACAAATGTTTTGGTCTATCCAAACTATTTTATGCACTGATTCCATAGAAGGTGATCCTGTAAAGAAAATGGTTCATTATCTGGTTGGACACATAGAAATCACTGATGCCAAATTGGACACTTTGGTGAAAGAAACTATGGATATTATAGAAAGTGATGAAGTCACGTCTATTACCATGTCCTCAGTTAGTCGCAGCTTTTCATTAGTAATAGATGAGATTGCAAACCTTTTTGTAAGCAAGTCTGTGCCAACTAATAAAAATCATTTGGAAATTGGAGATGAGCATATAATCACAAATGGAGCTTTAAAATTAGGCGTGATACCGGATGGCTTTGTAGACGTGAATAAAGTTGATGTACACTTTGTAAAGCTATTGCCAGTAGTAAATGACCTAATCACTAAAAACACTTGCAGAGATAAAATAAACATTCCAGATTTATTAACACAACATCTAACTCTCAATGATAAGTTAAAGCTTTTAGGAGCAAACATTTACGAAGTATTTAGCTGTTAGATTTCATACAGACTAACTATCAAATAAGGATCTTTGTTTATTGCATTCAAAATGACTTAAAAATAATTTACATAATAATTTTATTAAATTATTGTATGTAAGGGTTAAAGGTTTATTTCACAATAGTTAGAATAAATAATTGCAAAGAAATGCTAAGTTAACTCAGAGCATTTTCTTATTGCTACCATTTATGTAAGTTGTTGTGTACATTGTGTTAATAATATCTTTGTGATATGGTATTTTTTTTTACTTTAATTCCAAATCTGTCTTTATTTCAATGGCAACACTAACATGATTAGGTACTTTTAATACATTGTACTATTAATCTAATTCCATGAGGTTTACCATCCTAGAAATGTTATGGTAGGTATGAGGTACTTATGAATTTAGTTAATTGAAACGTATGTAGTAGGTATGTATCACAATCGGGAAAATTAAAGTTATTAAATTGAAATATATATTTTTTACTACAATCAAAGAAAGATTTAACAACCTGCATAACCACTGCAACCCGGTATGTTTGGGCAATCAAATGACGGCACCGTTATGGAGAGATAACTAACGGATCCAAGGGCAAATTTGATTGTTTATAAAATCTTGATTGCAATCAAAAATAAAATATAACAATTCAAAATAAATATACAGGGTGTCCAAGAACTAATACGACAAACTTAAGGAGGCGATAATAGCTTAGACCATTAACCTATCAGAATATTTAAATTTAACCTTAGTGAAAACCTTACTATTTTCGAAATATTTGTTCTTTTTAGGGTTCCGTACCTCAAAATACCTTATAGGATCACTTCGTTGTCCGTCCGCCTATCTGTCTGTCTGTCAAGACTAGACATGTACCGGGTATCCATTACTCAGTACATGTCTAGTCGAGACCCTTTTCCGGAACGCGTAGACGTTTCAAGTTAAAATTTATATCATACTCAGGGCCTACTATTCCTTGAAGCTGTGAAAAAATCAATTACAAAAAATTGTGATGTAACTAAAAATGTTTGGTTTTCGGACTTTTCCCTTTACTTGTGCTATAAGACATTGCTTTCTGTCAAATTTCATGATTCTAGGTATACGGGAAGCACCCCATATGTTTTGATTCCCATGCAAGTGTCCAAATATGCGGCATAAACGGCCGTATCTCTTGAATGCGTTGGCATAGAAGTTTGATTTTTTCACAGCTTCAAGTGATTGCAGGCCTGAGAATTTGATATAAAGTTCAAGACATGTGTGAATATGAATTTATAATACGGAACTCTTGGTGCGCGAGTCCGACTCGCACTTGGCCGGTTTTTTAATTGGTAATCCGCAAGTTGCCTGCTTTAAAATTAAATTATGAAATATTGTTCACAAAATAGATGTTTTATTGAAACTGCAGAAAAAAACATATTCGCTTGGAATTTCATTAGGTACATAATAGGGTATTTCACTCTATTCAAGAAAAAATCCAGAACGACTTATTTACTGTGGTATTTGTAATAAGTAATCGAATAAAGATGATTTCTATATAATAAAATGAGAAAAAACATTTTATTTTTGATTTACAAAAATCAAGTTTTTTAATCTGTTATTCAAATATCTGAAACGCCAGCCGCCATGCTGGTTGTCGATGTGACGTCACGATAGCTGTAAACAGTGACATTTTGTTCGCAATATGTGGCTAAATTTTAGTTTTTTCGCCTAATTTCAAAAATATGAAAAGATAACCTGTGTCCAGTAAATTAACTTGAAATTTCATGACGGAAGGCGGTTTTGTGAAAGTAGAAAGTACGAATTTGCCGAGAATAAATACCTACATTTAAGTGGCAAAGTTTTTGTTTCTAATCCCGACTGCCGAATATGCATGTAAGTACCTATTTGCAACTTAATTTTTATCGCATTTTTAGTTTTAGATTAAAATCTGGAAAAAACTGCAAAATTCGTTACAAAAATAAATTCGATACGCGCGCGAAATGAAACGAACGTGTCTGGCGATAGGTACCATACTTTTATACATATGTGTGTATTTACAATGCTGCAACAAACGTCAAAGCATTAAAATAAAAACGTATTATTTCTGTGCTTTTGCGTTTAGGTGTTATTTGAATATGACGATAATAAAACAGTGATATCAAACATCAAACAAAAACCTATACAGATACAGTACAGTGTCTGTTGATGGTGCAGGATAATAATGTTGGCTTGCTGTTGCAACGATGATGATCAGCCTCGAAAGTCATTGGGAAAAGTAGATTACTTTTTAGGTATACTTTAACAAATACACAAGGATACTTGTTAATACTTTGCTAAATCATTTCAGGGAACAAACATTTCTTACCTATACATATAAGATGCCTGCTCAGCCTGCTGCTTCAAAATAGAGGCTACTTTGAAATCCTTTTGGAATGCAAAATGACCAAATAAAGCAGCTGGCCGAGATGCAACTGTATCATTCAACAGGTAAATAAATTGTTATGCCTAATCATCATCACCATCAGCCGAAAGAAGTCTGCCGGACAAAGGCCTCCCCCAAGGATTTCCACACTAAGCAGTCCTAGGTTGCTCATATCCAGCGGCTTCCTGTAACCTTCATCAGGTCACCTGTCCACCAAGTTAGAGGAATCTCTACGCTGTGTATGCATGAAGTGTTACGCATAAAGTATTTTTAAGGGTTATTTATTCCTCTTCCATATTAAACATTAAATGCTGATTGTTCTTATTATTTTTTTGTGATGTTACAGATATTCAATGCCAAACATGCATATAGATAGGAAGATAACCACCCACAGGCTGCATCGTTCCAAGGTGGCAATGCATAGGGCTGCATAACTTCAGTGACCTTCGATACCTACTTTACTATATAGGAAATTATTTATTTGTTGACTATGAGACAAAAACCTGAAGAAAGAGAAATATGCATTTGTATTAAATAAAAAATCCGTCTGGTACTGTTGCATTTTTCTTTCTTATTTCTAAGAGTAAGTAAAACACATTAGTATTTTTTAAACTAAACAAATAGTACCTACTTATAGTGGGTAATCTATGCGTTTCCCAGAGTTTGTTTTTATATAAGGTGCTACTTTATTAGTGCCCGATATTTTAGTCAGTGCTTCTACTCCTGATTCTGATCAACTTTCCCTAAGGAACCCATAGTCAAATCCCAAAAAAATTTTTGGACTCTTCATACTAATTTGGCCGCTCGACTGATCGATTTGTATATAGAGTCCAAAATTTTTTTTACGATTTGACTATGGGTCCCTGGGGGAAAGTTGATCAGAATCAGAAGTAGAAAGAAGCACTGACTAAAATATCGGGCACTAATAAAGTAGCACCTTATATAAACTTGTGTATTACATAATTTGAGTTTTTTGTGATAAGACTATCCTACTTTCCCACTACCTGATATATGCCAATTAGTTGTTTAATTAATTATACCATTGCTTTGTCAAGTTGCATTATTTTAGGGTTTTAGGAAAGTTAACAAATTAGCTAGTGAAACTAAAATAAAAATCTTACAATTCTTATCCTATCACTCCAAAATTTATCAGCTGCTTTAACTACAGGCGGTAACAGTAGTAATGAAACAGATGTATACCTATATAGGTATAATTTGTACTAGGCTATTCTACTAAACAGCACTATATGAGTATGATGGTTTTCGAGGAATCTCATAATTTCTGGGTATATATAAATATGTACCTCGAAAACCACCACACTTTCATATTTTTAAATAATGATAATATCTGGGACAAATCACACACGGTCATCTGGCCCCAGGTCATCTTGGGAACCAGAGACTGATATACATACACATATACTTTCTAAATACATACATATAATACGCCCAGACTCAGAGCAAACAATTCTGATCATCACAGAAAAGTTGGCCCTGTGTGGGGATCGAACCCACGACTCTCGGATCAGAGGTCAGGATCGCTAACCACTTAGCCACCGAGTCAGTCAAATAGCTCAGTACAAATTATTTTCAAAGCCTCTTTTAGGATGTGACTTATAAAATTGTATAGCTACTTACTTAAAGTTTTGTAGCCTACACACACAACTGAAAGGGTTATGAATCTCATTGTCTCCTATTGCCTCAGGAACAATATGACCATTGAAAGAAGAAATAAAAATTTAATTACAAAATAATTTCTTTACAGGTAAACCAATATATGTATTCCACTCAAGACACTTATCTACATATTAATTCACAAATATACAACTACCTATGTACACATTATATTATTCACACTTTTATAAATTCACTTCTATATGGTGGCCTGCTTAATGATCTTGGGACTGAACTGCTAGGATAGCTGTTCAGACTTTCTGTCATGACAAGAAATATCTTCTGAGCTCGGTAAATCTTGGTTACAAGATGTACTTGTTCTGTGCAATCAAATCTGGACAATATGCAGCCTGATTTACTTGCATTTTTTGTACCCATTGTCTTGTAGGTATTGCATATAATTTTCCATGCCGGTTTCTATCTGCAATGTAAAAAAAGGTAGGTATGTGTAAACAATTTAACAAATTCATTTATGTACATAACATAACCTATAAACATTGTATGAGATTACAAAACCACAGTAAAGTAAGACAAATAACTATTTAGTTTTGTATAATAGGCATTGGCGCCGAGTCCATAGGGCCTGGGGATGCCCAAGCCCCACCAACAATGCCATTATCAGCGAGGCTTTTCCGCCTAGCGGCCTAGCCCCACCTTTATTTTTATGAAGTCGTCGCCCCCGAAATTAATAAGTATTGTATGTACCTATTTACTTATTGGAAATAAATTATGGATACTTACATTGAAAGGTATATTTTATTTTTAATCAATAACTTTGGATCTCTTCTTGCAAGTTTTATCCAAGTGTTTTTCATAGGTATTTGTATCTGTTGGCAGTTGAATCCATAACTTGCCTAGTGTTTAACATTTGTATTTTTAAACTGCACACCACCGGTAGCGATAAGGGATTGTAACTCTATTAATTTCGTAAATTTTCACTAAATGTAGCTAAATTGTATGTAGAACTGTCATGTTTACCGCTGAAATGACGTCACAACCTAAAACATCATGGCGGCTAGCGTTTTCGCGCGGTCATCGGAAATGGTAATTTAAAATGTATTTTTGGGGTACTTGTAGGTTTCAAAAAATTCTAAAAAAAATATTTTTGACTTTTTCCCACCTAATGATCAATTTGAGATACTTTTCAAAAAATGGTGAAATACCCTATTATGTTTAATTTATAAAAATTTCGTAATAAGTGCGCAAACTACTACATTGAACAATAACGTCATCGTTCACAAACATTTTTAGAAGAAAAATATTCGTTTTTGACATTTGTCAAAAAGTAACTCAAATGACTAGTAGTCAACTACTGGATTAACCATCTTTTAACGACACAGTGTGTACAAAACAACACACATCGTATTGACTACTCCCTTTTTTAAATACTCTTGATGTGTGGCCTTAACCGATTTGTATGTTATTTCTTTACATTCATATAAGAATATTGCAAACCAAATTAGTTTTTTGCTGCAGCAAATTATTTGACAATTCTTTTTTGCTGCAGCAAATTATTTGAAATAGTTCATGGGTAAAAAAAATACTGGGCTATGATAGCAGTGATTTTTAAAAATGCTCATTTAATGCAGATTTCAGGAAGGTGTATCATTAACCCATTTCATTCATGGAATGAACATTCATTCTATTAGAGATAAACATAAGAGGCTGATGTCGACAAAATAACAACTAGCAAGTTAAAGGATTTTTACATCTGTGATTAACTTTAGATTAACTGCACTTTTTTTTCAGAATGCCTCAGATTATGTACCTGCATTTTTATGAAAAGTTCGTGTGTCCACTTTTGTTTTGTATGTGCCCTTTCTACATCCTCTTTGACCAACGTATAATAAGCCCCTAACACAGACCCTAAGATTATTTACTAACTGATTTTCTGATAATGAGCCAAAAACTTTGTAAGCATTGACGGCTGCTCTCCTTCTAATTTACAGCCATGAACTTTCTTTGCCTACGTATCATTCATGTTCATGTTACGTAGGGTATGGTATGGTAGAGTAAGAAAAATAAATTTCTTTTAACATTTTAATAGAAATAAAAGAATTGTGTCCTATAATATCAAAGGCAGCAATATCCACAGTATGTTTTCTAATGAAAGGCAAATTAAGTTAATAAATTAAGTTATAATGCCGGGTTTGAAATTAACTGCTAGTTTTGTTGGGTAATTTGATTAAGTTACTGCCAATTTTGTTTCGAATTTATTTTTGTTATGGATTCTACGTTCACAGACAAACATCAATATTTTTTGAGTATGAGAGGATATTGCCGCCTTCGATATTATAGGACTCAATTATACTTAAGTACTTAATAATAATATTATCTTAAATGACAAAAAAAAGAGACCACCCTGACAGTAGGTAAGTTTAATATCTCGGAAGCATTAAACACATATTCACCAGACACATCGAATACTGAACAGAGTGTAAAAATACCTTTCTCGGAAACTTAAACGGGAGCTTCTACTCATCATACTGGACATATATTTTCTCAAATAACCCGTAAAGAATTCTCAAAAAATGGACTTCTCTGGCTGACCGATTTACATACATGAAATATTCCAAAAAATAACTAAGGACGTTCAACTCATCATACTGAATTACTGGCTGCACAACTTTTCACGAGGTACTCATAGGTACTGTATTCAGTACCATTCATTTTTACCACATTTTTATGTGGTTTCCTGGAGAGAGTTTTACAACCTGGTGTAAAAAAAATGTATTGAAATAAACACATCAAAAAAGTCTAATATTATTATCATCATCGCTACTGGATAAAAACACCAACCAAGGATTGCCACACTGCCAAGCAACCTGTCCAGCACTTTAGCAATCACTGTAGCGAACGAAACTGGCCTATAGTTAAAAGGGTCAGTGCTATCACCTGTTTTATCTTTGACAATAGGGGTTACAATAGTTTTCATCGCGTCTTGTGGAAGGTAAGAATGACTAATACACAGACGCTTACGCTACATTAACAACCCATATCGTCCCCACTGCTGGGGCACGGGTCTCTTCCCATAACTCGGGAAGGTTAGACCATATTCCACACACGGGGGCCAAACCCGGATTTGTGGAGATTGTGGGGCCAGTGGCCAACCCTCCAATACCGACGGGCCAACCCCAGTGTCAGAGGTTTTCCAGCCGCCCCTACAAGGCTTCCGACATACGGCTTAACGACTGCCATCTAGTGGTAGCAGCAGTGGTAGTAGCAGTGGGATATCGATGCGGGCACCTGTGGCCTCGTCTTTTATTTTATCTGAGCCTGTGGCACGTCGGCCCTAGCCGAGACTGTGGCGTGGCGCTCAAACTCAGAACTGAGCAACTTTCTCCAAAGGCTTGCTTGGGAATAGGATCTTGTCATGCGATGCATTATGTCCGACTGGCTCTATCAAGAAGCATGCCGTGTTCCCCGGGTGCCCCGGCTCGGCTGGGGCGAGATAGCCATCCAGATCGGTAACCAGGATTTGCATTCGGGGGAGGATAACTTCCGAAAATGGTTATAATTATGACAAATATATGTGCCGTGTTAATCAATTACTTTTAGTTACTAATAATTGACTGACTTGATGGTTCTGTGGTAAGCGATTCTGACTACTGATCCGAGGGTCGTGGGTTCGATTCCACAAACATTTCTGTGATGAGCAGATTGTTTGTGTCTGGGTGTATTAATTATTAGACCTATATATACGTTATACTATATATTATAACGTATCAACGTCTCTGGTAGTTTGCGGAGGCGGTTTGAATGCTTGGCCCGGATATAAACAATAAAAAATTGGTCCTATAGGACCAATGCAATGTAATATAAGGACCAATGTAAATGTAATGTAAGGTATACCTTAAAGGAAAGCTAAAGATATATTTTTTATCACATTTAGTCACATTTACAAATACCATATTTTTTGGTTTGTTTTATTCATAAAGGAGGATAACAGGCCGCAGAAAATAGCGCAACCCTCTATGTGAATAATGGGAAGAACAAAACCGCGCAAGCGAAGCATGCCTGGAAGTTTAAAAATAAATCACAATGAGTTAATTTAAAGTCATTCTAAGAGATAGATTTTTCTTCTTTGAATACCCTTGTTTACCACCACTGCGAGAAAAGTGTGGAAAACAAGCGAGTGAATTTTTGAGACTAATAATAGGATCATTTTTTAAGGTTTCGTATCCAAAGGCCAATGGGACCCTATTATTAAGGCTCCGCTGTCCGTCCGTCCGTCAGTCTGTTAGCGGGCTGTATCTCATGAACCGTTATAGGTAGACAGTTGAAATTTTTACAGATTGTTTAGGTATTTCTGTTGCCGCTATAACAAAAATAATAAAAAATAATTAAAAGGGGCTGGCTCCCCCTACTAGAATCGTGTTTTTTTTTGCGTTTTTTGCTCGAACTTAATAATGGCAACAGGTAGACGCATGAAATTCTCAGAGTGTGTATTATTGTTATAGTGGCTAAAAAAATACAAATTAAAGGGAAGGGTTTTCTAACTTCTTAATTCACAGCAAATTCTTCTAACTCTTAATTCACTATTCAAATTAGTATTACGTAGATTTTAAGTATTACCCCTTACCAAGTATGTTTACATGACTTAATGCCGTATCACAGAGCTTTAAGCGGACCAGACACTATCAGGTATAATGACAGTATTTTTAAGAAATGACAATAAACTGACATTATACTGACAGTGTAGTGGTTGGAATGATGGTCTGACGCATACTAAACGATGGAATGTCATTATACTGATGTAAAAATACTGTTATTATTACTGATAGTGTCTGGGCCGCTATAGTCTTGCCTTGAGCCAGATGACAGTTTGTTAGTACCTATACCCCGAATAATAGCCTGGATATGTTCACATCCGCCATGGTACGGTACGGTAGGCGTACGTAAGGACCAAGAACAAGATGTTCGTAAGAGTTCAGCTTTCTGATTTGCGTTACGACACTCACTTCAAGGCGTTCGTGGTGCGTCTCCCGACTCAAAGCTTGGACACCTTCATGAGAGAAGGCTTCGGGCCGAAAGGCATGGCGTTCCGGCGGTTTCGAGGTCGTCTTCTCTTCGGGACTCCAACGCTGCGAGCATCGGCAGCGCAACAGCACCTAGAAAATTGCCAACTTAGATTTAATTAGAATAACATGAGTGTACGACACCATATCCCCCTCCCCATAGGAGAAGCTCCAGTTTAAATCTGAGAGGGAGTTCATGTCCTATCACTAAAATAGAGTTGAACTATGCGAGTTGTACTGAATAGTTGAATGCAAGGTATAAGCAGTGACACTAGGGAATGCAAACCGGGTTACCCGAAAACCGAAAAACCTGTTTTTGGCATATTTTAAATTATTAAAAAAACGGGTTTTTATTTCACGTTTCCGGTTTTTCGGGTTTTTTTCATTTTTCCAAACGTCCTTAACGGTTGTTTAGTTAGTGAAAAGACGTGTTGTTCATCATATTTAATTAATTTACGAAATTTAAGTATTGATAATTTACTAACTAATCTAGTGTGCACAAGCAATTGCACAGCTTTTGACGGAGAACATATTACCCCGAACCCGAATATCATCAATGTCATTCTGAATTTGTCTAGTGGATATTCTTTGTTCTATCTCCACAGAATTATTTGTACTGGTTTATTCTCCTATTGGGTGTTTACCCGGATAAAAATCTCTTTTGTCGGCTGTGACCGCAATTTGAATATGAAAAGTACACCATGCAGTGATTCCAGCAAATCCGTTCCCCCATCTGGTACCTATTCAGGCTTCATCCTTGAGTTGAGACTTCGCGGTACTGACAAACACCAGCCGAGTCTTTCCAGGCTTGTTAATGTTGTTCACTGGAAAATGTGAAAGATGCGGATTCTCGACTCGTTCCGCATATTGTATTATTGATTTCAAGGCAGTCCTACTTCACAGAATCCATCTTATATTCTCTTCGCTCTCTTCTCGAAGATATCGATTTGATAAAGGCGTCGATAATAAAATGTCACTTCGCTTTTCTGATTGAAATGATTCTTCCTAGTCGTAATCCAGATCAGTGTTGAAAATATGAAGAACCTCTTCTGGTTTTTCCGTGATGATTGTTTTGGGAACTACCTTATGTAACACCCATCCAAGCAAGGCTTTGGATGCGGCCAGTTCACCCTTCTTTTCCTCTCGTGGACTTCTGGACACGATTAACTTCAAGTTATCTCATCCTATTAGGAGTTGAGGCTTTCTTCTTACTAAACATAGCTCTTCTTGGTTCAAGTCACTCAGGTGCTTCTTCTTCAGGAGATCTGCCCTAGTAGCATGGCGACATATCTCGCGCGCGACGCGAGTTTTAAAAGCATATGTTCCGTTCTAACGCTAAGCTAATGAAAGAGACAGACGAGCTGTTTTCTCGCGTTTGACGCGACAAACAGCTTTGTCTACGCCTCATGCTACCCGTGCAGGACTTGGACACACAGACGGTATTTTTAGTTCTTCCGCAGTTCTTGCTGAAAAGCTGTAGTCTCGGAAACTTTTTCCAAACTTCATCTTCACAAAGCATTTCTTCTTTTCTTCTCGGCTTATATTGAACCATATCATAGAATTGAAAAAATCCAACGCAAATTTATAAGATTACTAGAGCGCCGCGAGATTGGTCCGCAGCTTAACTACGAACAAGCACTACAGAGACAAAAAATGGTCTCACTGGAGGCGCGCCGCCTCACGGCCGACGCGTCGTTCTTGCGCGGAGTGGTGACGGGCGCGCTGGATGCGCCGCGGCTGCTGGCGCGCACGGGGCTGCTGGTGCCGCCGCCTGCTGGTGCCGCCGCCGGGCCGCGCCTACTCGCGGCGCCAGCCTCGCACTTTTTACGTCCCATTTGTCCACACTAATTTTGCACAAAACTCTGTTTTGCTACGCTGTATGCGCGAATATAACACGTTTTTCGCTGACACCGATATATTCAATGATTTGCCGGGTGCACTTCGGAGAATCTAACACACACACACACACATACAGGGTTATTGTATAGTATAGCTGATAATCATTGCATAAAAAAAACATTCTAACATTAAAATCTCGTTTTTGGCCATTAGAATTAACCTTAAGAATTTAAATATAAGTATATTTGTGGTGTGAGATTTTTTGGATTAAATAAATAAAATAAAATAAAAAAATCCTGTTCACAATTTCAGTGGTCCGGTTGCACACCTTCTTCCAGCAGCGTTATACTAGATCTCCTACTTAAGACCGCCAGGATGTGTACTTTTACATTTAGACCATCACAGGGAGAAGCTTGAGCCTTACTTTATCCAGGGTCGTTGTGGCTGGGTCCGTTTCTTCTAGTTTCCCTTTGTGCAGCATGGCGTACTGTGGGCGTATGCATCCTTCAATCCCACATGCTCTTGCTTTGCAGTGCATTCTTCTGTCTTCTGGTGAGACACTTGAAACACATTCCAGTTCCCATCTTGGCCTCCTAATGATCTTCTATATGCATAAGCTTGAGATTTGAAATTTTCAAGACTTCATTTTCTTTTTTCATTTTGGACATCTCGTTTCATCTTCTGTAGTCTTTTTTTGTTATGACCTCTTCCATAGTAATAGCAAACACTGTTTTTTTGATTTCCAGATGACATCGTAGCAAAGCCATGTTTGGCAGCTTGATCAACTTCTTTTGCCAGAAATGTAGAGTAGAAAGCAGGATCATTTCCGCCGTGTGGTTGTACAGGTTGTCTTCCGCGCAGTCATACCACCGGGCTCGTAAAATTAGCTAAACTTCTCTAAAATTTCTTTCTTTAGAAATGGGTTGAACAAGTAGCTCTTCTTTAACTACTGCAACACGGTGACATTAAATTCGGTGGCCGTTATTAATCCTGGTTGAACGTGTACATTAGGGTAGGCCTATGTCTAACTCCAACAGTGGACTAATACAGGCTGATGATGATGAACGTGTATAAGAATTATAAGTATGCAAGATATAGGCGTCCTAAATTTAACATGCCACTTAAAAATTGAACATCGGTTTTGGCATTTTTTTGCCACTTTTGTATGGAGAGTCCAAAATTTTTTTTTTGCGATTTGAGCAAAATTGTAGAACAAAAGTTGTTCAGTACGATGAGTAGAATCCCCAGTTAACGGGTCCTACACCAATTTTGTTACACTCTGTATACAGGAATATAGGTTATAAAAAAATAATTAAAATTGAGTAAAATGACGTAATTATTTTACTCGTTGCCATACTCTCTCTTATCGTGTGGCAAAATCATAACGATTTTTTTAAATAAAAATTTCACCTGTATTGTAATGCATAAATAACTAAGTTAGTTTTTCGACTGTTTCAATAAAAGGGTTGTTTAGTGAAAAATATTTCATAATTATTTTTTATGCAATCTATACTACTCTATTCGCGAAAACTATTTCATCTTTCCATACTGGAGGTAGGCCAATCAGCTGATCAACTTGTTATAAAAGTAGATTATGGATCGGTTCCTTTGCAAAAGTTGATCAGCTCCACAAGTAGAAACCCCTGTTCAGTCATTTCACTCAGCTGATTTTGCTACATTTGGATTTATTAGGGCCCCCATCTCTAGTCTAGAGCATGGAACAGTGATGGGTGGATACAATTTATTAGGAAGTTAAATTAGGAAAATTAGGAAGGTAAGTCAATAGTCGTATAATGGCATTCAGAAAGAGTCCAAGGCAACTTAGATATAATATATCCATATTCTTTTCTCCGTAAGGAGAAATGGGGTTTTGCGTGAACCGTGTGTGTGAGGAAGTGCCGTCAATGCGGCGTGCTCTGCGCCATGCGGAGTGTGGGTCGGGTGCGCGCGCAGGGCCGCCGCGTCGCGCCGCCGCGTGCCGCGCCCGCTCGCGCCGCGCCGCCGCGCCGATACTCGCTGGCGCGCGGTGCAACAGCGAGCGCGAGTGCGACCCACCGACACACACCGCCTCGCCTTATCGACGCGCAACTAAAAACACGCATTTCATATCGCACAAGAAAATCAATTCCCATGTGATAATAATATTTTCAAAAAATATTCCCCGCGACAGTTATAATTTTGAAAAACGTGTCAGCTGTAATTAATATTTCAACAGTGGATGTGCCTACACCCTCATATTATATGTAAGTACCCTTAACTACCCAATGTACCACTAAGATTGGGTGGTATTTTAACGATTTTATAAGGATTTTCTCTACTATTTAAATAAACTTGTTTAAAAATGTTTATTTAAATAGTAAAATTACGACTAGGTGTGCTTAGTTAACAAATTACAAACTACATTAGTACCTATCATTATAAGTACTGTTTATAATAAAAAAATAGTTCAACTGAAACTTACTGACTTATTATTTCACTAACTTCAAAACGACGGCGACGTACCAGTGAAATTGTTAGTATAACTGTCGATATTAACTTCCGATAGTGAGACAATTTTCCAATACGTTACACAAATTGCAGTTTACATAAGTTTTAGCTAAAATTATAGGCCAACACTCAGTTGTATATGTATATCTAGAACTAATCAATTTACTTTCTACGCGTATCTTACGTAAAGTGTTGTTAGTATGTGTATTACTTATTTTTGTATTGCATTACTAAGTTATTTATTATTGGGGATTGGGGAAAAGTTATATCGACGTAAAAACATCTTAAACTAAGATGTCCTTTTTCTAAGGTGGTTTGCGGCACGCAGTCAGTATATCCTCTCCTTTACAACTGTCGTTTTCTTATATAGTATATGAAAGAAAAATGTAGCAAAAGAGTGGGTTTCTACTCTTCAAACTGAACAACTTTTGCTCTTCGTCTTACCTTTAAATCATGACAAAATGAGTTTTGAGTACAAACAAATCGATCATCTGATTAACCTGTAGTACCTGAAATTATGACGTACCTGAAACTATATCAATATAATAAATCCTTAAAATTGGTGAAGTTTTATTAAGATTCTGCAAAAACCTAAAGAAGCGTAACTATATTCTAATCAAAAAGTGCATTTAAAGCCCGACGATAACGTTTTCAATAAAACCGAGAGAATGTATGTTGCAATCGTTTTCAGTTTGTATTATTATAGATAAATTGTATACCTACAGTTATGAAATAGTAGGTAATATACCTAACTTACTTAGTTACAACTTACAAACTCGGTTTCTTCCCATATTTATGTGGGGTTATGTCATATTCCACACAAGGGGGGCAGCCAAGTGAGATTTTGACATTCGAGTGATCGACGAACGACGATCGATGGTAGCGACGAATGACGAAGTAGGTATTGATATGACAAAAATCTAACTTGAGATTTTGATAGGGGAACGATTATTCGTTCATCCAGTAAAAATGTGAAATAAATACAGAATATATTGAGAATAAAGGGTTAACAAAATAGGTGAAGGCTCCGGCAACTGTGGTTTCTAATCATCATATACAGCTTTTAAGACCTTTTTGAAATTGCAAAAAGGTTTTTGATTTGCTGTGTGGTCAATTCTGTGGAGAGTTTTTTTTATGAAAAATTCTTTACTTTTTCAGCAAAGTCGTAGAATAAAGTCGTTTAGTATGATGAGCAGAACCGTTACCGGATCCTACACCTATTTTGTGATATACTTCTGTTATAAGTTACAACAGATATGCATGAAGCTGTCGTGGCTCAGTGAGACTTGCGTGGTCGCGTCGATAACGCAGATTAACCGACTACAGCTACCGTCATAACCTGGATGAGTTTGACTGGTTTGGTGGATGAGTTTGACTGGTATTAGTGGCATTTATCCCTACCGTTTCCGTGCTTCGCAAGCCGTTGGTGCTGGTTGCTATCACTATAATGGCATCGTTAAACCATTTCGAATGCTACAGTTGGCCACTAACCCCATAACCTCCATCAATTTGGACTTGGCCTCCGTGTTTGGAGTAAGGCCTCTCACCTTCACTATATAAGTATTGTAAGAGACTCGTACCCCAGCAGTGCATGGGGACGATATGGATTGTTAACGATAATAGATTATTATACAAACTTACATCCCACAAAGCGACGAAATAAAACTTCTTCGGCATTACGTTAAATAGTGCGGCGGGACCCTGCAAAGCAGTACTTCGATCGATATTTAGAGTTTAGACTATCTTACCAGTGATTTCTATTTTATGTATGTATTACTAATAATAATACATAAATTAGAATAGGAATCACAGTGGCAACAGGCACTACCGCATCCTGTATGGCTATTTTTAACCGACTTCAAAAAAGGAGGAGGTTTTCAATTCGACTGTATGTTTTTTTGTTTGTATGTTTGTTACGCGATTACATTTTGATCGTTCCTTTTTTGTTTGGTAGGTAATACTACATATACATAGGTGGTCCCATATAAATTTTATGTAAATTGATTCAACTCTTTTTGAAAAAATCAACAAAAACAAAAAACATAGAAAAATTGTAGCTGTTACGATTGAAGTCGGTTTTTTAACGTGTTCAGCATTGTTGATTGTTATTTCTTTTTTAACTTAGATTTTTGCATTTTTATTATGTAATATGTCTTTTATTTAATTTTCACATAATATTTTTCATTACAGGGATAAATTAACGCATTTTATAGTTTTTACTGTAATAGGCATTAGGCGCGTAATGTGCGCATGATCGTATGATAAACCTACGACGAAAACACTCTTTTCTCACTGAATTTACGGTCGGATGTTATGGAATAACAAAAGCAAGGTTTGACAATAAACCACCATTCCAGCTGTCTAAGTCAACATCTATAATTCCATTCTATTAATTACAAGCCCTGAAAATGAAATTGTACAAATTGTAGTCACGCTAAACATACACCTATAGGTGTAGCAAAAAGGTGACTTTCTATCGCTGTTTTCAAAGTAGATAAAGTTTGATTTTTTACAATTTAAACTCGAAAACAAATTTTAGTTAAGTTTCACGAGTAGAAGTCCACCTTTCATTAATCATAGGTATGTACTTCAATTAATGTTACGTTACGTTATACAATACATATAGCATACTGAAATAGGTTACCTGAAAATTATTCAACCGTGGTTCTAAAACTTTTTTTAGTCTGAGCATGGTTTTTACTCGTGTTACTGAACTACTTACTTTCCTCAAGAAAACAATAGTCAATTCGCAAAAAATAAAACTCGTATAAAAATGACGGCTCGTCAACTTAAATTGGGAAGTCCACATTTTTTTAATTACGTATACGTTCTTTAGGGAAAACTCTTCAGATTTGTCAGTACAATTTTACTATAAATGAGACTCTGATCGAGAAGACAACCAGCGTGATCACCAGGTTACGAGGACTGGCAAGGCAATTTGTAATTTCTGCGGATAATGTATGGTTTAATAATCAACATGGACGTTTTTTGAGTGAAAAAATAAATTATTCCAGTCAATTGGGGCTTTAAAAATCTAAATTATGTAGATAAGAACAACTAATCTAACACATAATTTTTATATGGCAAATGTTTGTAAGATAGGCGTAATCAGCAGAGGTCGCAGTGCGTATTCTAATACTCTTGTAGGCGTTTTCTATTTTATTTTTCCATGCCTCGTTGTTTGAATTCCAACGTCTTCAATTTCGTAAACATTCCCTCGTATATTGACTTTATCAATGATAGGTACCTATGATGAAGCATGACTCTATTGAGATAGTTTATTATTATAATGCTGGCTCTCAGTCCCAGGTCTCTAGGATGAGTTGGGCAACTAACATTAAGAATGGTGCGACTATATCAGCTATCTGCGGCTTTCCGTGAACTCAGTAGTTAGTTTGAACCTGCAATCCTTACGGTAAACGGCAACAATTTTATTTTTTAATGTTCTTTTTTTAAATTAAATAAGTTAGCATACACGTGCATTTTAAAACAATCTGAAAATAGAAAAAAGTGCGAGTCAAACTCGCTAGCTCAAGGTTCCGTGCCGGTTTGTAATTCTACAATACGTATGTAATGCAAAATCATATCGCGTAACATTTATTATTTGCTCAAACAGGAGGTCGACTTTCGTCGATGACGACGACGCCCGCGAACATTCCCCCTCGGGTATTTTCTGTCATGTAATTTTTATTATCGAGGTGTTATAAATTAGTTTTTTTTTCTGTAAAATTGTTAAATGGAAAATGTATGCGACTTGGACTGTTCCTCAATTAAAGGCGAAGTTGAAAAGTACATAATTGAAAACGTAACTTTTCCCACGTCTGCTTCATCCGAGAATCTTTAGGAAATTAATGATTTCCATTATTATTGCAACCAATCGTCACACAACGCGGCATTTTTTAATAATCTTATGTTTAGTTCACGTAAACAATTTTTTCAATTTTTTTATATACGTTTTGACAGTTAGTATGAGTCAAGCGATATCAGCGCCTCTATCGGCGAGCTTTGTCAGTTTTCTTCCCCATTGACGTATGAAATAAAGTAATTGCTAAACCAAGTTTGTTATGTTGATTCTTTTTTTGAAATACTATAAAGAAATATATGTATTCGTTATGGATAGTTTCATTGTATGTATATGTTTTAATTTCTTACGATAACGATAACATTCGCCACGTTTCATGTCTTTGTTAAAGGTCGGACCCAATTACTGGTTTCGGAGTAGCCATAACAACGATAGCAAACCTTTATTGTTCTAAATAAAATTGGTACCTACCTATCGCTTATCAAATAGATGAACACTCGCGTAAACTATGAATGAGTATTGCGGAATTATACCTATTTGTTGTCGTTGTTAATTTGCAAATAATAATAAAATACTGTAAAGTGACATTTCTGTTTGAATTTTTTTATGAATTTCTTGATTTTTTCCGATGTTCTCATAAATAACCGCATTTTTCCTAATTTTGTGATAGTTCATCTTTTTCGCTACTAACCTAAACTTTTTTTGGATCGCTAAACCCTGTTTGACTGCGCGCCAACCCTTAAGTCAGATTTTAAGCACTCACGCTTTAACTCCTAGTCTACATTATTCACTGCGGACGAAGCAAAATAATGATAAAAAATTGCAGTTACAGCGTGACATTAAGAATTTTATCGCCGGACTCGGTAGGCCACTCGCCTCACACCAAAAGGGCGCGGGCTGTATTTAGAATTGTCTATAACCCTAAATCTACAAGACACGTGCTTATCCAATCAATAACTATCTACTTAAAAATTTATACAAAAATTTTACAATATGTGTACTTTTGACGAGTTTCTCTTGACGTTTTGGTACGGGGAATAATATAAATAATCACGCTCAAACAGATTTTCTGATTTCAGAGATTTTTGAAATATACCTATTATGTCAATTGCGACTAAATTATACATAAAATCCGCTTTCTTAACAAAGATTACCGTTTTTTTGTTGTAGAGTATTATGAATTCGACTAAGCAAGTAAGTACTTATAGCCATTACGAACTTCAAAGATAACTGGGGGAAAATTTCTTATTATTCAGCATAACGAAGTGATATTGCATCTTCTATAATACTCAACAATTTTCACTAAGAAACCATTTTTACTTCCTTTATTTTCTTGGTAAAAATTCCGTTTATTGTAGGTATGGAATTCAAAGTTAACGGGAATGAAACGATAAAATTTTCAACTGCATAAGGTGCAAAAAGAACCTTTTAAAGTAAAATGAACAATCATTTTTTGTATACATTGTTTGTATTTTGTTTTTTTTTTTTTGCTCAGTTTCTATTGTTTCCTTTGGGAAAGTTATTCAGTTTCATGAGTAGCATTTACGAATTAAAAATCACCTGTATAGGTTTTTCTTATCTGATAGGTTTTTTATCTACCCATATTAACTGATAAGCCCAGCTTGCTTGGCTAAAATCCGGCTTTACCCTAAATTAGTCTGATAAAATCATAGAACCCTATAAAATCTGGTCAGACAGCTAAAATAAACCCACATTAGTTCATTCGGTTAAGTTACGACTATAACGCATATATGATATATATTAATATATGATATATTCAACCCTTAACTCGGGCCGAACTTCGATCGCGTAATTTCAGCATCGTCTATCGCATTTCTTAATTCTTAAAATTTCGAAAGAAATTATATAAGGTGCTACTTTATTAGTGCCCGATATTTTAGTCAGTGCTTCTACTCCTGATTCTGATCAACTTTCTCCAAGGAACCCATAGTCAAATCGTAAAAAAAATTTTGGACTCTTCATACTAATTTAGCCGCTCGGCTGATCGATTTGTATGAAGACTCCAAAAAATTTTTTGCTATTTGACTATGAGTTCCTTGGGGAAAGATGATCAGAATCAGGAGTAGAAGCACTGACTAAAATATCGGGCACTAATAAAGTAGCACCCTATACATATATACTGTATGGTATACGTCATTGCTTCTACGTATTTTTTTCGGTTATCGGATAGTTCCGACGAATATCAGTTAGATATCGCCTATGGGTGTACTTAAGTGTTTGTTTGTATTGTGTATTTATTTAACGAAGTAGAGAAAGGATAATATATATTTACATTGCTAGATAAATTAGGTACCTATATCAGTCAGGATCAATAACCGCATTCGCTTATTGAGTTCAGTTGGTCGATTCCATTCACTTATCTAACTTTTTTAGGGGATTGTGCATTCGGCCATTGTGCTTAAAAGATACACTACACTACAGAACATCAATGAGAAAACCAAGAAGCAACTCTAGGTAGCTACGTGCGTAGGTACTGTAGGGATCTTCTATTTATGGAAAGTCGTTGAATTCTTTATATATTTTATTTTATACGTTTTTCACATAAACATACACTCGGGGCGAGGTACCAACTTGAACTCTGTCAATACATTTGTTTTCTATTCTATCATTACAAATATTTTAATATACTCCAAGAACAGTCAAGAGTGAATCGTTGGGACCACGAGTAAACAGTCAATTACTCGTGACCCACCAGTGGGTCAACGCGGTGGGACCACGAGTCGGTAGCGGAATCAACGTCGTATTTACTTTTTATACAAGCCTATGCAGACCTAAGACCTAACTCCTAACCTATATAGTCTCTACATCCCCCCCGGTACAGAGAAAAAATTTTATTGAGTAAGTTAATTTTTGGAGTTAAGTTAATGTTAGTTAGCAAACAATCAAAATTTTCCTGCACAAGAAAAGCTAGCCTACCTTTGTGGCGAACATTAATTACAACAGATGACTAACGACACCGGCTGTTAAAATTAACCAGCTAGTCCCTGACAAGCTTCGCGTTAATTAGTGCAAGTTAAAGAAATGGCGGTTTCCATCATCTCGCCAATGAGAAAAGTGCAATTGCTTGATAGTGACTTTGGCATCTCAAAACGCCACCAAAAGAAACGCCACGTTGTCATCATCTCAAACCTACTTCTCTTATCTGTGACCTGACTAAAAAGAATGGGCACAATTGTCTAAATCTTTTCTCAACTCTTTGAAACATATCTACTCTTTTGCAAAATAAAATCTATTCTATTTAGTGAATTATACCTGTCTCTGGTAAGGGACTTTTTGGCGGGAACTCGCGGCAAGTTTGTCATTTTTGTTTTATTATCCGAAAAAATAGATATCGTGGTTTTTAATGTATAATATTGATAGTGTATTGTTCAATAAAGTGCCATTTAAGTGTCTAATAAGTAGGATAATGAAATAAAAGTGTGTAGACTGTGTTTCGAGTGCTCTCAAGAAGTCCATGAAATCTTCATCAAAAGTACGAACGACTCAACCAGTTGTGCCGTGGGGAATTTTTTTTTGGTAAGGCTCAACCAGTTGAGCCTCGCAGTTGAGCCTAGGGGAACAAAAGTAGGAAATTCAAATACGAAAGAAATGGCTTTGGCCTTAATTGAATTTTCCTATAAAGACGAAGAAATACGGAAGAAATGGCTTTTGGCCTTTAATACGACAGAAGATTTACAACAGACTAGGTTGTATGGCTCTGATCCTTTGCCTTCCCCATCTCGGGGTAAAGTAAAACAAAAAAAAATGGCTCTGGTAGGAGGAGCTTTAATAAAAAGTCTGCATTCAAGAACAAGAAGCTTGGTTGGGTATAAACTTTTTTGAACCAACTAAGCTATCAAACCTACTTGCCCAAATCTCCTTTCCTACTTGAAATTGAAATCAAGGCTGACAAACTAAATTTTGAAAATTAATTCAAAAAGGTAAAACCTATCACATCTCAAAGCAATTATAGCCTGGATGGACCTTTGGTTTACCTCCCTGAACGAATCCCTACTAGACCACCAAAGGTAAGACCTGTCACACCTCCTAGCAACTATAGCCTGGGTGGACCTCGGTTCACCTTCCTAACTTGACTCCTAACAAAATGGTGGACAGTGGTCACACTTGCTGGATGCATATGTCCTAAGCGGGCCCTGACACAACTTCCCTACCTATGCACACCCAATCCTACCTCTACATGGACTCAGCCCCGATTTTTTCATTATTATTTACTCCCCAAATCTGTTTCAATTTCATTATTTCATTTTCATTGTCATCATCTTCATTGTTTTTCTTCCATGGTCATCATCTTCATTGTTTTCTTCCCCAGGCTTCAAGAATTGTATTTTTCCTCAAATGAGCGCCTATCAGCAGTGGTAGTAGAAGCTCCTCTCGTCAGTTATTATGAAACAACAACATAATGATAAATTGTGCCCAAGAAAGATAAGAAATTATTTCTGAAGTTAAGAGAATATAAGATACAAAATAATTATAATACAAGCAATAATCAACTGATAACTATAATGTCGAACAATATAGTAAAATGAAACATTATTTAAAGTGATACATTATTTTTACAACTGAAATTATAATCCTTACAACATGAATAAAGTGAAATAAAAATAATATATTACAAGCAGCAAAACATTCTTAGTGGTATTTTCATTTTAACACTAAGTAGTCCTAACTTAACTACATGACTAATATGCTTTTTATAACATGATGTAAAATATTTTCTTACAATCTGGCATAAACTTTTATAATTATTTGTAAAGTTTGTTTTATTCTTTGAAGTATTATTTCTGTTACGGTTAAAGTCTGAATCAGACTGTATGGCAGATTTTACTGAAAACAAATACAACCCATACAACAACAAACTAATGATTCAACTAATTACTTTGCTAAACAATGAAAGGTTGTTAGAGATTCTTATTTTCATAGAAGATTTATCTGGATTTTTTATTATACCAGGTGTCATTTCCATAAGATCGTCCACTCTAAACGTGACAACTTCTTTCATAATAACATCATCAAGGGGTAAAGGAACAGTAAGAGTTTCAGTGCATTCCTCACTTGTTTGCATCACCCCAAGTTCCCCTTCTGTAGTCGTACCAACCCGGACCTGAGCTTCCACCTCGAATGGACAGATCCTAACCTCAACCTTGTCCGGTTCACCTGCACTCTCTTCTGCCGGCTCCTTCTCTCCGCAAGTAGCACTATCAACTAGGCTTCCCTGCAAAGCCCTGACTAAACTATCCTGCTCTATCCCTTGCAAATCCTCGGTGGGTTCGGGATAATATAGAATTTCTTCTGTCGACTCTGTCTCCTAAATATGTTTGTGGCCGTCCACAGTATCTCACTAATATTATAAATGCAAAAGTATGGATGTTTGTTTGTTTGTTTATTCCGCTTTCACGCCGAAACTACTGAACTGATTTGGATGAAATTTGGTAGGTAGATAGATAAAGCACTCGGCTAACACATGGGATACTTTTTATCCCGGAAAACTTAAGGGTTCCCGTAGGAATGCTTAAAAACTCAAAATTTCTACTTCGTCACTAGATGGCGTTACCTTAGCATTTTCTTTCTGGACACCATTCTTAAGTCCACGCGGACGAAGTCGCGGGCGGAAGCTAGTTAACTATAACATTCTCGTCCCCTTGCTTAATAAATCTGACCCAAAACTTGTTCAAGATTAAAACTCGTTCCCCATAATTCACCATGGCCTTTTCACGTGATAAGAAGTCTTGACCCAAAACAACATCATGCTGCAGGTTTCTGACTATAATGAATTGCTGCGCGAAGACTATACTGAATCGATTAAAAGAAGATACATGGCCGATCCAACTGTATCCATTGGTTTGCCGTTTATTGCAACTACTGCACCACTATACACCTCGTAGGATAAGTGTAATTTGTTTACCAGCTCTTCAGATATAAATGATTTAGTTGATCCAGAGTCAACAAAAGCTTTAATGGGGGTGTTCCTAATTACAATGGGTATAATTGGAACGAACTGACCCGAATGTTGTGAATTCTCTTGCGACGTGAAGACTGCTGTAATTGATGATCCAACTGCTGCCGCGCTTATCTTCATTTTGTATTGCTGTCCTATCATTCCTTGAACAAAAACTTGTATTATGCAGCTGCACTTGTAAGTCGCAAATTTTTTGCGGTTCCACTTCTTCGCAAGCCAAGCGCGAGAATGGCGCAAACTCTTCGATTAGCTTACTGCTTAATTCGTGATAATTATCATTCATATCAAATATCGCTTTATAAAATGAACGGGCTGCCCCCGTTAAAAATGCAGCTAGTACTTGCTTTTTCGTTACATCACTCCAGCCTTTTATCTCTGCCAGTGATTCGAAGCTTCTAAAAAATAACTCGGCACCCCTCGATAACCCATCATATTTGTGCTCATACAAATGTTGTACTAATTCTTCTTCCGTCTTTTATTTATTTATTTATATATCTATATTTTAAATACTTCACTTTATATCCCCTTAAATAAAATTAACATTTTAGAATGCCTATCTTCGTATTTCATCACCGGTTTCACTTTCACCATATAGCGCCTCGCTTCAGAACAGGCGCATGTAGGGTCTACTTCAAATACCCAGCGCCTCTACCATGTAGGGATCTTCTATTTATGGAAAGTCGTTGAATTCTTTATATATTTTATTTTATACGTTTTTCACATAAACATACACTCGGGGCGAGGTACCAACTTGAACTCTGTCAATACATTTGTTTTCCATTCTATCATTACAAATATTTGAATCAACGTCGTATTTACTTTTATACAAGCCTATGCAGACCTAAGACCTAACTCCTAACCTATATAGTCTCTGCAGTACCTTAATACAAATCTATCAAATAAATTGTAAATTGAAGTATACCGTAGCTGGTGCATGCGACGTGGACTCACATTAGCAAGTCCCGCTTGAACAGTTTCTTGAACCTTGGCTCTAACAACTTATGTAAAGTTTAAAAATGTCTTATTTATCACTTTACTTCACAACGTTTTTTCTATAGTCGAGTAACGGGACGTTAATATTAGTGTAACGAAATACATATTGTCATCTGCATGGGCCGTGCAAAAACTAAACTGTCTTTTAAAATGTAGGTAGGTACTCAAAATAGGGTATAAGATTTTACCTGCGCGATGACCATGGCCAAATTCCATGAGTTGCGCTATGAGTTGCTTTCTCACTCACCATATTTGACAGATTTAGCCCCATGCGACTACATATTTTATGTTTCCGAATAAACCAACGAAGAGATCATACACGAAACCAATGCCTGTTTCGAAGAGTTGCCTAAGTCGTATTTTATGGATGGGATCGAAAAGCTAGAGAAACGCTGGATGAAGTGTTTTAAATTAGAAGGAAGTTTCGTTGTAAAAAAAAATAATATTATTTTTAAAAATTTACTCCTTGTTTAATTTTTACCAGACTTATCACTCCGCCCTTGTAACAGCAATTTTAGCGGCTAAGAATTAAGATGTAGATGACTTAAACTTTGTAATTCAGAATCGAATCGTTGGTACTCTGTATTCCTTCAAATCTATTGACTGTGTAACAAATTATTAAAATCATAAATTAAGTTCAGCTAAAAAGTATTGACTGTTAGGCGGCAGGAAGTTCGCCGGGTCAGCTAGATATCTTAGTTTAAGATACAAGAGAGCCTACTCATGAAACTGACTAATTATCGTCCGTGAAAAGTATTTGTGCTTTCCCATATAAAGTTGTTTATTCAGTAAATCGATTTTTATTTACGCTTTCAGCAAAGTTGTTTAAGAAAATGTTCTGTTTTCTTTAAAAATAGAAATGTCTACGGGAGATATACCTTCACTGGCGCAGACTCCATAGGACCTGGGGGTGCCCGAGCCTCCCCAATGACAATATCAGGGGAGGCTGAGCACCCCCAGTATTTTATATTAAAATTTTATATTAAAATACTGGTGTTGCTTTTATTATCTTGGAATACTTTTATTCCGAGCATGAGCGTGTATAAAGGGAGGAAGTTTAGTGAGTCCGGACTTAGCATGACACGTAAACTAAAATGCGCTAGGTTGAATGGCTAAATGAGCAGTTTGCATGGTGTCTCTATAATATAGCATAACTTTTTTATGACTATTTGGCCTTTGCATAACATTATTGTGCATAAAATATTTTGGCATAAAAAATTTTGCATATTTATGTTTTCCTATATGAGCATAATATTACTTGGAATAATTAGAAATGTCCCTAACTATAAAGTTGCATAATGTTAAATTTCCTAATAATATTAAAGCATATCAAACTTAAGCATAATATTCATTCGAATAATAGAAAATTTGCCTAAATAATAAGTTGCATAACATTAAATATACTAATAGTATTTTTGCATATCTTTCGTTTCTAAGAAGAAAAATATGAGTTAGGCTATTGATTATAATTACCTTGTTTTATTTATTTTTAACTTCATTAACTACTTATAGCGTAGGTTGTAAGAACCAGTATATTAGTACAGGGTAGTGATAAGTAGCAACCTACCTAATGTTGTTAGTGGTAAGTAGCAACTTACCTAAGATTGCTAGGAAGGGAAGCATTCAATCAAGCATGCAAGCACACAAGCAAGCAAGCATGCAAGCAAGCAGGCAAACAAGCAAGGAAACATGCAAGCAAGCAAGCATGCAAGCAATCAAGCATGCAAGCAAACATGCAAGCAAGCAGTCGATCTGTGGATGTTTTATCAATCAAATCTAACACTGCGACTGTGAGGGGAGGCGAGCAAGCTCGCCTCCGCCTCACTGTCTCCGAACCTAAATTATCCGTGTCGGTGTGCTCCGAATTCCCGAGCTCGCTTCACTCGCTCCCGCATTTTTTTAGGACTTCCGTGTTTCGTGTAATTAGGGCTTTTAATATTTAGGCCCAATTAAAATTATGAACGTTTCAGTTATGTCAATTACTGTTTAGGTCATTTATTATTTAGTCAAAAGTATATTTATGCAATTTTTAATAAGGACAATTATTGTTTAGTAATTCCTAATTTAGGACATTATTGTTTATTAATTTCTAAGTTTAGGGGGAATAATAATTATGCAGAATTACGATAAGCAGATTTATATTTCTGCGCAAGATTTTTATGCCTAACTTGTTATGCCATAGGCAATTATGACATAAAATTGTATGCGATACAAAGGGCACCCGTTTGCATGTTTTTCTGTTCTGTGTAGATGCCGAAATTTTAAATTTTTCTCGCTCGCTGCGCTCGCGCCATTTTCACTGAGTCATATTATTTTTGTTGACATGAAATTTCTTAAAAATGCCGCTAATCTGAGGCAATATTAAAAGTACTATTTATTTCGTGCGAGAGAGTGAAAGGAGCATTTGCGAGAACAAGATAGTCTTTTAGGTGGCCCTTAAGCGTGATATTAACAAATTAGTTACCATTACTTAAACTGGGGCTTCTACTCATGAAACTGAACAACTTTCTCAAAGGAACCCATAGTGAACTCCCGATCTGATATGAATAATATAATAATAATAATATCTGGGACAAATCACACTGGGTCATCTGGCCCCAAACTAGGATTCCCTGTATCTTGGGGACCAGAGACTGATATACATACACATATATAGATATAATACACCCAGACTCAGAGCAAACAATTCTGCTCATCACAGAAAAGTTTGCCCTGTGTGGGGATCGAACCCACGACTCTCGGATAAGAGGTCAGGATCGCTAACCACTTAGCCACCGAGTCAGTCTGAATAACTGAATAGTTCCTGTTTATCGCGTGCTTTTCCCCGAATGGGCACAAAAAACTGTCAAACAAAACTTTTAGTTTTGTATGTCCCCAAATCTTGAAGTTTCTGTTGTTTGAAACAAAATTATTATTTTCAATTCAAATTCAAAAGAAACCTGTTCTTTGACAAGAAAAATAATAAGGAATGGTAAATAAAGTCAGCTTTCATATTTACTAATTATCTTTGCCGTTTATTATTTAGAATAATAAACGGCAAACACACAAATATTTTTCGGGGAGAAACGAAACTTTGAAATTCCCGTATGTCCCCACTTAAAAATTCGGGGACATACAAAACTAAAATAGGTGACAATGAAACGTCATACAGCAGCACATCTTCCACAAGCATATTTACGCTACATAATACGTTACGTTATTTTTCCGTCTTTGGTAGTCAGTGTTGAAGGGTCCAGTTTTCGTTTGAATTATCGGCTCGTAGCACAAAAAGATAAAATAAATTAAAAACTCAAAATTGTGATGGGAGCAGAAGCGATGGTTCGCTTTACAATAGATAAAAAAGAACCTCTATACTACACTAAAAAATAAATCTCTTACTCTATCACAAAGCATTGACGGCACGGCAGTTGCCTCGTGTAGGGCATTGAGATTTACACCTATGGATACGTCCATAGGTGTAAATCTCAATGCCCTACACGAGGCAACTGCCGTATATGCTTATATACGTACAACGGGACAATCATGCTAGTTTCCTCACGATGTTTTCCTTCATCCTTAAAGCAATCGATATGAAAATGCACGTAAGTTTCAAAAAACTCATTGGTGCATTGGCCGGGATTTGAACCAGACTTCTCGGAACCGAATGCAATTCACATTTTTACGTGGTTAAATTCCGAATGCAATGGTTATTTACAATAATTTCACATTTTTAGCCGCTAAATTAGCAGAAATTAAGGTGTGGCCGATAGTAAACGGCCTAGGGCGGCCAAGACTGCTAGTCCGCTTCTGCCAAAAGAGCTATGTCGTAGCAACAGTCAATTAAACTTCAATCTATTAGCACGCTTTCGTATGTTCAGTTACATTAACAACCCATTAATATCCCCACTACTGGGGCACTGGTCTTTCCCCATAACTCGGGAAGGTTAGGCCGTACTCCACACACGGGGGCCAAGTCCGGATTGATTCGGATGTTCAGTAGAGCAGTCAAAATGGGTGCAGGAATATAGACTTCAAAACTACCTGCATCGTGATATCGCTTCTGCTTCCATTACAATTTTGAGTTTTTATCATATTGTACTGATTGTACTTACAGGGGAGTCTAAGTATAAACGAATCAAGATTTTTCTTACTGTCGTATAGTAAAATAATTAACGAAACAGTCAAAGTATTATTAAAATTTAAAACCTTAATTACTTTTTGCATGCTAAATCCACGCGGTTATCTGTTAAACGTTTTACAAAAATAAAGTGACTGTCATTATATTGAATTAATCATATATAGATTTATAACTTCAAAAAACTTCAAGAGGAATTCAAAAATATGGTTAAATCTAGTACAAACTCAAAAGTACTGAAAAAAAACCTGTGATTTTACGTTTCCATTTATTGGCTCCGTTGAATGGAGTAGGGTTGATAGGCGAAGTGGCTGGCAACATAACTTACCTATATGTAATTTAAGTAGGCGTAATGTATCAAATATAGTTAAACTATTAATTAGGTTACCTTACCTTACCTTACCTATGAAATTGGCGTTTCAGTTTTGAAAGTTCAACAGAATAATATTACCCCAAAAATGAATTTACTTCCATTAAATTATATATCATTTTCTAGTTACATTCAAGGTCTTTCATGAATTAGTGATGTCATGTCTCTTATGTAAAAACTGACTGAGTAGGGTTCCATTAAATACTGTATTGGAGTTTTCTTAGAGGTCAATTGGGTAAATTTTTTCTACCAAAAAAATAATCGAAATTATCTGAAAATCGTGAAATATTATGCGCAATATGTTCAAAAATACATATGGTAAGGCGAATCGCACATTGCGCGGTTGGAAAATGTACTAGAAATGTATGTAGCCGCGGCGACTACCGCCTGGTACGCGGTTGCCCGCCAACCGCGCTAGCCTTGCACACGGGCTAGCGCGGTTTTCATACATTTCTAGTTTCTAGAAACCGCCTCCCGTGTGATAATCGCCTTACGAATAACACGCTGGGATAAGTGTAGCCTTCAAAAATAAAAAATAAGTATTTTTTTAACGAAAAAATGGCGATTTTCAGTGACGAAAAAATCCATTTTCACAGTTTCTACACCACTGTGCTCTCAAAATATTCAGACAACGTGCATTTAGCAAGCATTATTTTATTTCTAAATGTCCAATGGTACTTTGAAAATAGTTAGTTGTTTTAAAACCTTAATTATTTTATATTAATTTTGTCTTTGAACTTTTTTAACTAAACGTCAATTTCATAGGTAAGCACCTAATATTTTCATACTCAAATAGACAGGTAGGTATCGTTCAAGAACTCTGAACGATTGTTGACTGACTGATGAGATGACTGACTCGGTGACTAAGTGGTTAGCGATCCTGGCCTCTTATCCGAGAGTCGTGGGTTCGACACAGGGCAAACTTTCCTGTTATGAGCAGAATGGTTTGCTCCGAGTAGGGTTACCATATCTCAGGATTTGTCCTGAGATTTCAGGATTTTTCGACTTTTCTCAGGATACATTTTAAAGATCTCTTTAATTAAATGTTAAACAAACTAAAAATAATGTTATTTTGGCAACAATTGCAGTTAAAATCTATACTTATTTATCCAAGTAAAACAAACTAAAAATAATCTTCTTTTGGTAACAATTGCAGTTAAAATCTATTCTTATTTATCTATCTATAATATTTGAAGAAACTTTTTTAAGTAAGTTTTTATCTTTGATTATTGATTTATGAAATGCCTCAAAAGTTAATCTCTTCAAATTATACTGCCACCCCCCGCCCCGCCGCTTTGAGTGCGATGAGCAAGTTACAACGCGTAAGCTAGATTCGCAGTGTATAAAACGATAATAATACGTTTTTGAGAGAAAATTCTCAAACTGTATAAAATCTCAGGACTTCTCCATAGAAATCTGGCCTTTTCTCCGGTCTTTTATTTTTTTCATCTGGTAACCCTAGCTCCGAGTCTGGGTGTATTATATCTATATATGTATATATTTAAAAGTATATGTGTATGTATATCAGTGTCTGGTTCCCAAGATACAGGGAATCCTAATTTGGGGCCAGATGACCGTGTGTGATTTGTCCCAGACATTATTATTATTATTATGTTGACGTCGGTACCTATCGACGTCAAGTGTGCGACAAGATTTAAAAGATTATGTGATAAGTCACAACTGAGCATGCCATTAGATAGGTTATTTTCAAAAGTTTTTTAAGTTTCTTACAATGTGTGCGTATTTTTTATCCTCAACCAGCCGACGACAAGACCGTTTTAGATAAATAAATAGGTGCCTTCTTTATTTTAGATGTCAGCATCAGTTAGATGAAGAACACGCCGCCGCCGTCGCCGCCGTCGGTGCCGAGGATGAGCGACGATGAGCGTATCACGTGACTGGCCGGGGAACGGCAGTCGCGCGATGTGGGCGCGCACGTCACGCGCGCTGCGGCGGCTGGCGCTGGCGGTGCCGCTGGCGCTCACCGTGCTGGCGCTGCTCATGCTGCCGCGGCCGCCCTCGCTGGCGCCCGCGCCCGCCGCGCGCTTCCCCTCGCCCCCCGCCCCGCTCCGACACGATATGCATCTTCATGTAAGTCTTACAGAACATTAATTTGATATCAGGATCAGAAGCAACTTTTCGGAGCTAATTCTTTGGCTGCGGCCTGGACGCAAGCGACGGCGACAGCGACAGCGACAGCGACAACTGTTCACGACGCAAGCGACAAGGTCACTGGGTTTGCGGCGATGTAGTGACGTGACTCTGTCGATGTCTGTCTGTCGCGATGTCGATATTTCGATATTTTCATAATTATTCTTACTTATATAATAACACTTAACACTGACTCAGAGGTTTGCGCTCCTGACTATTGATCCAAGAGTCGTGGGTTCGATCCCCACCCAGAGCAAATATTTCTGTTTTTTTAATATTACTACTAACTTGCTAAAGAAGACGTAGATTTAGACAAAACAAAAAGGCGATTTCGGCAACTACTGAAGAATTATGAAGATCAAAGTCGAAATCCGAAAGTTTATATTACAAAAGGATGACTGTGGAAATAGATTATATTCTACATAATCAATATTATAAAAGAAAGTGTACAAATGTTTGTGCCGATAAAACTCTGAAACGAATCCAGATACGATCAAGGGAAGTTATATGGTGCGATAGCCCTTGTCCCCCATCCATGAAGAAGGTTTCCGTTTTTGCCTAAAGGGCGTGTTTTTGAAGATATAAGGGTTGAAATTTCGCCCTTAAGAATTTTCTAGAATAGAACAGTCCAGAATATTCGAGAGTATTTGAGAGCACTCTACAGGAGCGGTGGGGGTGCGGGGTTGAGGCGCGGGTTGCGGGAGAGAGGAGCGGGGTGCGGGAGACGGTGAGGAGTGGGGTGCGAGGGATGCGGGTTGCGGGGGGAGGCGCGGGGTGCGGGGGGGTAGGCGCGGGGTGCGGGGGGAGGAGTGTGGTGCGGAGGTGAGGCGCGGGTTGCGGCGGAGAGGAGAGGGGTGAGGGGAGGCTCGGGCGGGAGGGGGAAGAGCAGGGTGCGAGGGAGGGTGAGTCGCGGGGTGCGGAAGGGCGAGGTGCGGGGTGCGGGGGAGGGTGAGTCGGGGGATGAGGTGAGGGTTGAGGGGGTGAGGCGCAGGGTGCGCAGGATATCAACTCCCTGAGCGAAGCCGGGCACTCCAGCTAGTATCAAACTTTATCATTTTATTATCTGAAACTATTTTTTCTTCTCAAACTATCGATAGTTTAAACTGGTTTATCGATTAAAGAAGAACGTCCTAAACGCGCGACGTCCTTGAAATGTCGCTCGTCCCTCGTGTGTCGCCGCGCGTGTCGCTGTCGTCCAAAACAGCTCCATACAAATGTATGGAAATGATCAAGTCGCTCGTGTCGCATGAAATCTTACAAAAAGATCAACCGCATGCAGCTCGCACACCGAGCATCCACAGTTATAGGAATGTGATTGGATGAGTATCGCTATAACATGCTGATGCTGAGGATTAGGATGTGTGATTACAGAACTCTATTTCGGAGGACGAAGAACCGCCAGCGGGTAGTGGCCCCGGGGAGGAGACGGCGCGTCGGCCCTGGTTCATGCGCGGTGGCGAGCGGCGGCCCTGGCCCAGCAACCCTCACCACCGACTGTTCCCCGAGGATGCGCCCGGCGAGGACAGGTCGGTACTATAGAGACTATATAGGCTAGGAGTTAGGTCTTAGGCCTGCATAGGCTTGTATAAAAAGTAAATACGACGTTGATTAAAATATTTGAAATGATAGAATAGAAAACAAATGTATTGACAGAGTATTGTTTGTATTGTTTGCATCGATCCCTACAGTACCTACCTACACGGAGACCCGACGACTGTCCATTTTGATTTTCTTCGAACTCAAGTCCAAGACATTTGGCACGCTCTCGCTTCACTTCACGCACATTATACTTCCACTACTTTTATAAGTTCTGCTGATTAACTAACCCACACTGATAACTCGCTGAATGTGCTGATTACGATTGACGACCCAATTCTGCGTCCGCCACAAAATTTTAATAGCATTATATTTCTTACGCTCACAGAATCGTCGAACAACTGATGTATGCCTTACCCAAAGACGAGGAGGTGCCTATAAAGAAGATTTTGCTGGCGAACGGCCTGGGCGCGTGGGGCGCGCAGGGCGGCCGCACCGAGTTCACCCGCAACCGCTGCCCTGTGGACCGCTGCTCGCTCACCGCGGACTCCCGCGACGCCGCCACTGCCGACGCCATCCTATTCAAAGACCACCATACACCTTTTAATGTTAGACGACCGCCTAAACAAGTGAGAGCTACACGTTTATTAGTAATCATATAAATAAATAAACAGAGTATTTTAACTTACTTATTTAATTGGGAGCGACAGGTAGCAATAAGCGAAATCTTAAAGAGATATTCCCTATATCTCTAGTAACATTGTTTCAGAAAAAATTTGGCTACGTAATTTTTTCTCTGGGGCTACTTCCAAATCATACTGTGGTTCCATAACAAAGTACTCAGATGTGTATGAAATCAGGACCTCCATCAGGACCTCAAAGTGGACTTCGTCGCTAATTAATCGGTCGTTTACCAAATCATTACGTATGTTATGATATATCAGTGACATATTAGGACAGGCAGGCGCCATATAGTCCTTAGTCCATCCTTTACATGAGTAAATGAGGATGGACAAAGGACTATATGGCGCCTTTAGTATCAGTTACTCAGTCCACTAGCATCTCAACTCGATCAGTTTTATTTTTCTTCATTTTTAAAATCCTATACTAACTATGGTGGGAGTGGGAATGCAGGCATAATCACCGGCTGATGTCATATTACTTTTCAACCGACTTCAAAAAAAGGAGGAGGTTCTCAATTCGTCGGAATATATTTTTTTTTAATGTATGTTCACCGATTACTCGAAGACGCCTGAACCCAGCTTGAACCGATTTCGAAAATTCTTTTTTTGTTTAAAAGGGTATATACTTCACAGTTGGTCCCATATAAATTTTATCGAAATCTATTCAGCGGATTTTGAGAAAATCAACAAAAACATAGCAAAATTGGAGTTGTTGCGATTGAAGTCGGTTGTTTTTAACGTATTCAGCGTGGTCAATTATAAAATAAATATTCAAGCGGCCCTCCATATGCACTTGCGTCTTTACTTCGGCATTTATGAAAATATTTTGCATAAGTACAATTAGTACTTACAAATATTAAATACTATAGTGATTCCTTTTTAAGTGTGCCAAATAAATCGCTCCTATTTTTTTTTTTTTTTTTTTTTTTTATGGCTTAGGTGGCAAACGAGCAGACGGATCACCTGATGGTAAGCGATTACCGCCGCCCATAGACACCCGCAACACCAGAGGAGTCACAAGTGCGTTGCCGGCCTTTGATATGGGAGTACGCTCTTTTCTTGAAGGTTTGAATGTCGTATCGGTCCGGAAATACCGCAGGCGACAATTCATTCCATAGTTTGATTGTGCGAGGCAGAAAGTTTCTAGTGAAACGCACAGTTGTGGACTGCCAACCATCTATGTGATGGGGATGAATATATTGTCGCGTAGAACGATGGCGAAAAGAGGCGGCAGGGATCAATCCGAACAATTCCTCGGAGCACTCCCCATTGTACATGCGATAGAGAATGCAGAGCGAGGCTACATCTCTACGCAGCGCCAAGGAGTCAAGCCGATCTGAGATATCCTGGCAGCCGACGATTCGAGTTGCTCTCCGTTGAATACGGTCCAGAGGGAGAAGCTGGTACTGGGGTGCCCCTGCCCAGAGATGAGAACAGTATTCCATGTGAGGCCGAACCTGCGCCTTATAAAGTTGCAGGCGATGGGCCGCAGTGAAATACCGTCTCGATCTATTGAGCACACCAAGCTTCTTCGAGGCTAATTTAGCCTTACCCTCTAGATGACCACGGAACTGGACTTCACTCGATATGTCGACACCAAGGATTCCGATACTAGCTGAGGCATTAAGGGGAGTGTCCTCAAAACGAGGTGATACGACAAATGGCATTTTCTTGGCAGTGAACGCGCAAACCTGTGTCTTAGTGGGGTTAAATTGGACCAAGTTAATCCGACCCCATTCTGAGACTTTCTTTAAAGAGTCCTCAATTTCTGACACAAGTTTGTTTCGGCTCTCGATGACGTTTTCCCGAGAAATGTTAGCACGGCCGGTATAAAAGGCATCACCTGTGCTGTCATCCGCATAACAATGAGTGCTGCTGATTTGCAGCATATCATTGATATGCAGAAGGAACAGTGTAGGCGAAAGCACACAGCCTTGAGGGACACCAGCATTCACAGACAAAGAATCTGAGCATGCACCGTCGACTACGACCTTTATGCTTCTGTCTGCAAGAAAACTAGTGACCCATTTGCATAATTCCTCGGGAAGCCCATACGAAGGAAGCTTCGCAAGAAGTGCTTTGTGCCAAACCCGATCGAAGGCCTTCGCTATGTCCAAACTAACCGCCAATGCTTCCCCCTTAGTCTCGATCGCCTGTGCCCAACGATGTGTCAGGTAGACAAGAAGATCACCAGCGGACCGGCCCTTACGGAAACCGTACTGTCGGTCGCTAAGCAGCTGGCGGTCCTCTAGATACCTAGATTTTCAAATTCAAATTCAAAATATTTTTTATTTAAGTAGATGCTGTACGCATACTTTTAAATCGTCTTTTTTTCTACCTAGTACAAAGTTCCTACCACTCGGAACTTGTACACTCAACGTTTCGGGAAGTGTTAGCGGAGCGAGAAGAAACGTCGAGCCCAAAAGAAACTCGCCCCAACACATTTTTTGAAATAAATACTTAATATCTATTACAATTGATGTCATTACTAAAGCTATGAGCTGGAGGATCTATACATGTCCATACATCATTGTCATTAACATAGTCTTGGGTTTTTTAATATCCTCTTGAACACAGGCATTTCTTTACATAAGTCTTAAACTTATTTTCGGATAAACTAATTACATTTTCAGGTATTTTATTGTAGAATTTAATACACTGCCCCGTGACCGACTTCTTTACCTTACTCAGTCTCGAATAAGCAACTTCGATATTATTTCTATTTCTTTCTAAGATTAAAATTATGCCTGTCACTGTTTTTTGGAAATAAATCTAAATTCTTACGAACATACATGATGTTTTCATATATGAATTGACTGGCAACAGTTAAAACATTTATTTCTTTAAACTTGTTCCTCAATGACTCTCGAGATCGCATCTGATAGATAGCGCGAATGGCTCTTTTTCAACCGACTTCAAAAAAAGGAGGAGGTTCTCAATTCGTCGGAATCTTTTTTTTTATTTTTTTTTATGTATGTTCACAGATTACTCGAAGACGCCTGAACCGATTTCGAAAATTCTTTTTTTGTTTGAAAGGGTATACTTCACAGGTGGTCCCATATAAATTTTATCGAAATCGATTCAGCGGTTTTTGATAAAATCAACAAAACATAGCAAAATTGGAGTTGTTGCGATTGAAGTCGGTTGTTTTTAACGTATTCAGCGTGGTCAATTATTGCAGTATGATAGTTGACCACGCTGAATACGTTAAAAAAAAAAAAGATTCCGACGAATTGAGAACCTCCTCCTTTTTTTTGAAGTCGGTTAAAAATAGTTTCTATGTCAGCCGCGTGTCCCCAAGTTAAGATGCCATAAGACATTATACTATGAAAATTGCTAAAATATACTAGTCGTGCAGTATCTACATCTGTTAGTTGCCTTATTTTCTTGACGGCGGCGTAGGCAGCTGAACTAAGCTTTCCTGCTAAGGTTTTTATATGTGGTCCCCATTGTAAGGAAGCATCCAAAGTAATACCAAAAAAAACAGTGCTATTTACGAACTCTAAAATATTACTATCTAATATTACATTATCGTGAGTTTGCTTGACATTTGGTAATCTGAATTTTATTACTTTTGTTTTTGTGGCATTTAATAGCAAGTTATTAACAGTAAACCATTTATGTATCTCTGAAAGTGTGTTGTTTACTTCGTCAATTTTGCTGTCTTTCCTGTCTACCTTAAAAATAAGAGATGTGTCATCTGCAAACAACACAATATTTGAGAGACATTGCACCATAAATGGTAAGTCATTTATTTAAACAAGGAAGAGAAAGGGGCCTAAAATACATCCCTGGGGAATGCCTATTTTTACTATAGAGCCGAGAGAATTTGTGCCATTGACTTGGACTGTTTGTAACCTATTGTTAAGGTAAGAATTGAGAAGACTGAGAGCCCTATCCTCCACACCGTAATGATTTAGTTTAAGAAGTAAAGTTTGATGTTCCACACAATCAAATGCTTTAGATAAATCACAAAACACTCCTATTGCATCTTGTGATTTTTCAAAAACATCATAGATGTTTCGTATAAGTGCTACTCCTGCATCCGTAGTTGATCGACCTTTTGTGAAGCCAAATTGTTGGTTATGCAGAAGTTTGTTTAAAGTGAAGTGTTGTAGCATTTGGTTGAGCATAATTTTTTCAAAGACTTTACTAAGGACGGGTAATACAGAAACAGGTCTGTAATTACCCGCATCAATTTTGGAACCTGATTTATAAAGAGGCATAATTTTACTACACTTCATGAGATCTGGAAAGTCACCACTTTCTATACTAATATTGAAAAGGTATGCTAAATGTGGTGCTAATTCGTCAATTACATTACTAATTAATTTAACTGATAAACCCCACAAGTCTTCAGATTGTTTCACTTTAAGCGACTTAAAAGTTTTAACAACAGTTTCAGGTCCAATTTCTCTAAAATACAATATTTCATCACAAGAAATGAAATTTTCTTCTAATATTTTTTTAGCATATGTGGGTGATGAGTCCAGGTCCTCAGTTAGCTTAAGTGGAATGTTTGTGAAAAACGTTTCGAATTCCGTAGCTATTTCTGCGTTAGATGTTATTTTGCCTTTATCTGTTTGTAAAACAAAATCTTTATCGTGTTTCTTGACTTTACCGGTTCCTTTTATCAACTAAAATGTTTAACTCAAAACATTCCAGTACTATACGAACCTAACCTATTTAATTGTACAAAAAAGAAATATTTTTTTATGATATCCGTATTTGACTTTGATAAGTACTCCTTATCTGAAACGAAAAAATGAATAAGATTTCTTAATTTTTTAGTATGTGTAATACAATATACTTAATGATAAAATATTTTATTAAATAAAAATGTTAATAATTATAACTCAAACTTGTCAATCGGTGTGCCCAAAGCGTCCAAATTAAAAAGGAGCCACTCCCTAGAGAGACAATGGAAGAGTTACCGTATATTAAATACCGTGGTGTAAATGCAACTTATTGCAGATATGGATTCTATACTACCTGGAGTGTCCGTACCACACGGCGTCGCTGCGGCCGGCGTCGTTCGACGTCTTCAACTGGACGTCCACCTACCGGCGCGACTCCGACATAGTGGCGCCGTACGAGCGCTGGGTCTACCACGACCCGCTCGTCACCGAGAAGGAGCTCGATCGGAACTATGCAGCTAATAAAACTAAGAAGGTTTGTCAACCTTTCCTATGGCCATTATTATTAGTTAGACGACAGTGCAGGTTACGTAGTATGATGCCTACTGCAAATCAGGCAAAGAGATTTATATACAAGAGCCGCAATCACCTACAACCTGAAATCAGGTATAACACGTCTTAAACTCTATAATATCACCTTTAGCTACGGCATCGAAGCTGTAGAGCTATCTATACAAGATGTCGTCTCCAATACAAAAACATACCTACTTATATAGTTTCTTTTTTTTTACAAACCGGAAACCTTGTACATAAGCAAAGTAAAACGCTAAATTTGTAGTACGTGCACGATTCGCATTTTTTATTATAAAATACAACTTAGATATTTGTTGACTACCAGTCATCCAATTTCCCTTAAAACAGGTGGCGTGGTTTGTGTCGAACTGCCACGCGCGCAACCGGCGGTTGCAGTTCGCGCGGCAGCTAGCGCACCACATCCAGGTGGACATCTACGGCGCGTGCGGCTCGCACCACTGCCCGCGCGCCGACCCCAACTGCCTCGAGATGCTGGACCGGGACTACAAGTTCTACCTCGCGTTCGAGAACTCCAACTGCAGAGATTACATCACTGAGAAGTTCTTCGTCAACGGTTTACAGTTAGTATGATATACCTGACTTGTGATATACAATCCCAGTGTGGGTGCGGGTCGTACATTCAATTGCCAACCAGGGAAAAATAAATTAGGTTTTGATCTGTTTTCCGGTCCGGACATTATTCGACGTTAATACATTTATGTTTATTGGTCTCTGGCTTCCATAAGCACAGAGATCTTTTAGGGATCAGATGACCGCTTCTCTATTATTAACTACATGTAATGCATCTGGAAACTTGCAGACACGACGTGCTGCCAATAGTGATGGGTGCGCGCGCATCGGAATACGCGGCCGCGGCGCCGCACAATTCCTACATCCACGTGGAAGAGTTCGCCAGTGCCGAGGAGCTGGCCGCCTATCTGCACCGGCTGGACCAAAACGACGAACTGTACAATTCGTATTTCAAATGGAAGGTTAGAAGAAACTTCATTGCAGTGATTTTATATCGAATCTCCTTTCTTCATTGACCTAGTTGATTATTGTATAGTAGTTTGTTGTTTAAGAGAAGAGAGAAAGCAAATGACCAGGTGTCATCACTTCCCAAGTTATTTCCTGTATTCTTCAGTCCAGTGATAATTCAATCAATTTACTGAACCCAGTATTTAATAACAATCAATTTACTGAACCCAATATTTAATAAGTGAATAATATCAGATAATATTCATAATACGTATTCCAGGGAACCGGCGAATTCATAAACACGTACTTCTTCTGCCGGGTGTGCGCCATGCTGCACGCGAGCGACCGCCGCCACCGGTCGGCGCACTACGCCGACGTGCAGGCGTGGTGGCGCGACCACGCGTGCACGCGCGGCGAGTGGCGCGCCCTGGCGCCGCCGCCGTCCACCCCGCGCGGGCCCGACACGGTGCAGCCGCCGCACGCAGCGCCCCCCGCGCCCCCCGCGCCCCCCGCGCCGCTCTGAGCCGCCGCGCCGCCCGCGCCGGCTGCGACTGCCAGCCCCCAAGAACGCGCGCGTGTAGTGCCACTGCCCCGCGCAGCTCGTCAGCAAAATGAAGTATATTGTTATACTCTATGTAAAAGAGAGGAAAATAATCTTGACATGGTTTTTGCATTGGTGCCAATGCTTGCCAATAGTATAAAAGAGCTATCGCTTTGTGATGGCGTCGGCGCGTTTTCGTATATAATAATATCTGAGGCCCATTTCACCCTCTGATAATACACACACAAATGGAAAAGCGGTCTCTTGGTGACTTGCTTGTAGATGTTAGTAGGTATTTTTATTAATAATAGCCTTTCGCCGCAATTCAATTCAAGGCCCATGTTGCATGCATATAACATGCTCGATTTTGAGTAAACGATAAATCGCGTGCACGACTTGCTGATGAAATAAGTGATTAATAGATGAAATGATGCTGAACTTATCTGCCCATAGTGCCCATTTATGGCCAGCGCGAGTTTATTTAATCTACTCGTTGCATGTAGTGGCATAAACGTGACGACCCATTTCAATGACCTCTAACAAGGAAAGCTTCGCATAATCGTGCTAGCTATCTCGCCCCACTGCCGGAACGCAGTATGCTGTAGTGCGACAAGCCAGTAGTAAGTTCCATCCCGTTGGTTGCATAATGAGGCCTGCCTCTTGCGAGCTAGGGTGAAAAAAGTTTTTTAGGGATAATCACTTAACTACCACATGTAGCGCATAGACACCGTGTAATCAGTTGCCCTATTACGCTAAGTACAGACATCAACGAGTGAACATATATTTTTTTGTAACCGTTGTAACCGTATTTTGTTGTATTTGTTTATGGAGACTGCCGAGTTCATACACATAAATAATTCAGATATCGGACTTACAATTTGCTAAGCTAGAAAACTTAAATGACAGTGATACGAGTAGTACTACGTGACACGCAGTAGTAGATTAACAACGACAGCACGGCTGGGCCAATAACTATTCAGAAATATATGTAATTGGCTTGCGATGCGGTTCATGATTGCATTCGATAGCACAATTACGTAACGCTTGTTGTTTAGAATACACAGTAGGTATTTACCATGTGACAATGCGCGCGTTTTACACGCGATTTTGTTGTACCTAAATAAAAAATACAAGATTTGATCTCGTTATACTTAACACAAAAAAGAGAGCTAAGTTAGACTGCTCTAAACAACGCAATAGCGATAAAATTATGTTATTAAACACAAGAGGGTGCTAGAGTAACAAAACTGAAGTCCATAACAAGTAAGTATGTAGGTATATATGTATTTAGATATGAAAATTGATTACCTTAGCCTTAGTCTCATAATATAATATATAACAAAATCATGATTTGATGCACGTGTTCATGATCCATCTCTTCATCGATTACATTAGACGGGCTACTCGCAAAATGTAGTCGAAGCGACCGCAGATACCAACGTGGCGTAAAAGCTTGGAACACTATTCAGCAAGATATTGCAATTATAAACTTTTACGCAAACCCTATCAATTCTACGTAGTAGGGGGCAATTTCCAAAAAAAGCTAAATTGAAATTACATTTGACAAAAATAAATGGTCTTCGATTACTGTCTGTGATTGGGATAAAGGTTAGCAACATGGCTACTTGTACTATTGGGTATTCTGTGCCATGGCTTTTGTTTCCCCTAGGTAACTAGACCTATCTTCTCAAGATAATAATTTAGTATCGAGGTAGCCAGTATAGTGTCCTGGAAAAATTATATCCATCACTACAAATGCATACGCTTTTCTATACATAGAAAAAATATAAATTAGCAATAAATAATTTTCCGAAATTTTTTTTGGAATTCAACGCCTTATATTTAATAATATAGGTACTTCGCTGATTTCGGGAGAAATTACAATAACGCATAAATAATTATTAACCCTCGTATTAATAATAATAATATTGAACATAACTCTTAGCGAAGAATAGCAGCCAACATAAGAAATGGGGGACGCCATCGCCAAAATTACCGAAATCCTGATTGACTCATTATTGCAAATTCGAAACTACTGAAACTGACAATAGATTTATATAAGAAAACGTTAAGTAACTTATTGAATCTTAAAGAAAATTTCAAATATTCGTCATTTTGATGTGGACATTTTATTATTATAAGTAGTCGACCTTCGAAAAAGTGGCACTATATTTGATACAAACGGAGCTCTATACGCTAGCTAGCTGTTATCGAATTTCATCATAAGTGGTATCTTGTAGCAGGGAGCGTAATAAAAATTCTCAAAACTTAAAGTGACGTTTCTTCTCACAATACCTACTTCATCAAGAAATCCATGACGAAAATTTAAAATACTTAATATGTTTTAATCCATACAAGTTCGCAATTTTCCTGTCCGATTTGTGTAAATCTTGAGAGAAAATATTACAAAATATTTAATGCAATAAGTGCATGCTTAGAGTAGGCAATGCGCCGAGACCTGTGTTCAGAATGTTGATAGTAGAAATATTTCATTTCGTTTCATTAACCAGCTATTTTGGTTAAGAAGTTTTATGTATATTTTATATTTTTTGTTGAAAGATGTAAAACACCAAATTAATGTTTAGTATATAAGAAAACATCGCGATGAAACTTGCAGATCTAATGACTAGATGTGTATCAACCACGGGTATCAACAAAGAAGTTTTATATCGTCGCTCCGGGGGGAGCGAGGTGCGTGTCTGTGTGGTAAACCTTGGGGATAGACGGAAGAAGAAGAATTTACTTTTAATTAAGTTTTTGTATGTTGTAAACTTGTTTATACATCATATCTTTATGCCAATATTATTTATTGTAAGTAGGCATTAGGCAAGGACCTACCAACCTATGTACGAGTATGTGTACCTATAAGAATAGATATTGTTTGGCTTTATTCGTCGCGTATTTTATATACTTACAAGTACTTATAAGTTGTCTGTGATTGTTACGCAATTGTTTCGTAATTGTTGGTTTTTACGAAATTAGAACTGTTTTTTTAAATATTTATACTTAGTATTTATTATTTGATAATATAGATCCAATCAAGAATTTTAAGTAACATTTACCATCAAGCTTATTGGCACAATTTACGATAATATTACGATAATACTATTTGCAATATTTGCAAGTCAATTAAATTATTAGGACTTATTCAATGTTTTGAGTTCGACGTTTAGGTTTAAGAAATCAGCACAAAATTTGCTTGTTGCATTATTTAATTATGAAGTAGGTAGCTATGTCGCAGGGATATTAGTTCTCATGACTGAAATATAATTACGAGTACACGGATTTTTGCCAACCGCGTCATTTCGAATTATTTCGTGAAATTATAATTCCAGTAGATAGTGATTTTTAAGGCACGAATATACATACTCGTAAATTGATAATTTTCACTGGATGTGCGATTCCGTTACATTGTGAGACGCTCACTGATTATCCGTTGTTTAGTTCTAATGGCGGATGACAAGAATCCACCAATCAAAACGCATGAGGTTCTCTACCACAAATTCGACTCAAATAGTATAGCGTCCCCGTGACCCGTGAGATTATAATAACACTAAAAAGACTCCTCGAAATCGTAGAGTCCATGATTGCGATTGACAAAACACCGTGTAATTATAATTTCACTTGTTCAGGCTATTCCCGAAATAGGTACGTCTGATTGATAAATGATAAACCACTTGAATCCTAAAAATGCTATTTATTAAACAGATTTAAACTAATTTGATCTAATTAAAATGATAATGATAGTACGCGCGGCGTGATTACTGTCGAAATGCGAACTAAATATAAAATGTTATTACAAGGTAAATTGATGACAAAACTCAATGATAGTATGTGCTTGCTCGTACGTCACTAGTGAGATTAATACGAAGAGTTTGACGATATCTCTGTGACAGATACAGTAAGGAACTCAGCGCAAACACTAGTTCTTATACATATTTAAACTATACCCAATTAAATACAGCAACTGAAATAATTTTATTGTAATTTATTTTCAGCATAATAATGATTACATGAAATAAAATGTGAACTAAAAATTGTTTGGTCACCCACCTTAAACGTGCGAGACTTCTCTAAGAAGCTTGCTACTGTTGCATTTGTTGTTGCAATGTGATAATTAAGTTCCTCGTTCACAATGTAGTTTAAGTATCGTTATGTGCTGATTTGTTTACTTTTGTTATTGTTATTTATTAATTATAACTTATACATACACAATGTAATCACTTACATTTTATGGGTACACCTATTAATGTAAATATAATTTCAACCGACTCCTAAAAACATTACATTCCAGTAAGTAATAAATACACAATTACAAATCAAATGTGCGAAAAATAAACGAGGCAAGTGCGAGATGAACTCACACTCTCAGGGTTCCGTACCTAAAGCGGAGCGGTTAATGCACTTAGCGTGTGCATCATTTTTATTACTTGACATGACCGAAGGTATTATACATAATAACAGTATATTTTGTAAAAAAAAATACTGCCTATTACAGGATATAAAAAAAAAGATCTGTAACACATATCTTTGCATCAAAAGAATTGCGATTGAATAGGTTACGTCATATGGATCATAAAATACCGCAATTAACCAAAACTTTCTGTTTAATAGATTGCAAATACTACAATAAACGCTTCTTCAAATCATGTCCATTTCTCTATCTTCATTTCTTGTAAGGTCTTAGAAAATCAGCTGAAACTGTCAAGACTGGCGCTTCTACTCATGAAATTAATCACTGGTTTCATGAATTGTGACTATATAGGGGTTCAAAGTTGAAAACATTGTTCAGTTTGAAGAAGCCCTAGTTTCAATAGTTGCATCTGCTTTTGTTAGACCTCACATATTTATAGTAAATCCAATGGAAATATATTAATTATCCAGTGGAAAATGCCCTACGATGAAAAATATTTAAAATTATTAAGATAAATAATGAATATAGTACTTATCCCAAAGAGACAGGCGGACGACGTTGTAGGCTTAGTAACGCGTTGCCGTCGGCCCCTTTTGGATACGGAACCCTAAAGTTAATACATAATGAGCATTTCTCCACTGGCCGGCACAGCTAATGGAAAAATTCCGAAAAATATGTAATGATTCTATGTTTTTTTTTTCCTAAAAAAACAGAAACTCTTCCATCATTTATCCCATGAAAATACAAATGTATGTATGTTAAGAAAATTATAACTGTGTTTATAAAAAATAAGAGAACCCTAAGTCAATACTATTTCTCAGTACCCTAATTCGGTTGGAATTGCGGAGAGGATGGACGGGTTGTGGGAACGGATGAGACAGTATCGAATTAGGATTATCTTGTTTCATACCAAAAAATATTTAGTAAAATACATTTGTAATGGAGAAAATATTAAAAATGGATCGGAAAATTATCATGTAAAAAAATTATATTTCTCTAAATTTAATTATATTAACCAACCGATGCCGGCCAATGGAAAAGCGCTCAATAACTACGCTTGCGTAGGCCGTAGTAGCGCGTAGAGTGTTTTCTCGATTCTCGATACGCAGCGAATGTAACTTAAATAAATGTAACTGTAAATTTAATCTATTTGCAGGTTTATTCATGTAATAATTATGACGCACTAAAATGTTTTTATTATGGTATTTAATACTTACTTTATACATTTAGACTCACTATTTTAGCGTGATTTCAAGGACCAATATCCCAATGTTCGTATTGTTCAACTTGTTTTTACATCTACGATAAATTACTTTTACAGAAAGAAAGATTTTAATTATTTAGATAAATTAGTACTTATAATTTTTCGAATACATATTATTTAAAATCTATAAATCATGAACCATGATTAATAATTGATAAATCGCATAATATTTTATTAGAGTATGTAATTGAAAATGTTATCTTACGCAAAAACTTATATCCTTAATTAATTATGTACTTAATGGTTTGTAAAAAATAAGTTGCTAAGCAATAATTTTTAATAAAACTTAAAATACTTACGTATCTACGTAGGTATGTATTAAAATTATTCCAATTTCGTTTTATTTTAATAAGCGCTACTTTATTATTATTATCTTGCATCGCAGTGACACAATAGGTGCTCCATTGATTCTGTATCCTCACCACAGGCTCTGCACGTCTCATCATTTGTCAGACCTATCTTTTTAAGGTGAGCGTTTGTTGCGTAGTGGCCTGTTAACGCGTGTCATGGCTCTGACATGCGACCGGCTATTCTTCCAAATGTTCTTGGTCGCACCTGTGGTTACTTCGCCGATGAAGATCTTAGAGTGTTTAAGGCCTTCCAGGGACTGCCATGTTACTCTGTGTCTTGCATCCGCCTGTGCCTTTAATGCCTTCGTTACCGTGCTCTTGGGGAGCCCGATCCCAGGTTCTGGTCCATGCATCCTGGCATGTGATCCCATTCTTGCCAGTTTATCCGCCTCCTCGTTCCCCTCTACTCCCACGTGTCCTGGTACCCAGACCAGATGCAATCTGTTGTCACGTCCTACCTTATTCAGGGTTTTGACGCAGTTCAGTACTAGTCTTGAGTCCACTGCGTGGGAGTTAAGGGATTTGAGTGCAGCTTGGCTGTCGCTGAGTATATAGATAGTTTTGTCTTTGACGCCTCTGTCTATAATCTCCTGTGCGCAAGCAATAATAGCGTATGTCTCCGCTTGAAAGACAGTTGCATATTGCCCTAAGCTGTAACTTGCATGACAGTCCTTTGCGTAAACGCCTGCTCCGGTTCCAGATTTCATTTTCGATCCGTCTGTGTACCAAGTCAGAGTATTCGGTCCTTGTTGTTACAGCCCTTTACTCCATTCCTCCCTTGTTGGGACATAAGTTTTGAAGTTTCTTTTGAATATGTTCACGGTCAGTATTTTATCGCTCCTCATGCACATAAGCCTTTCCACATCTTCATCCAGGTGTCCCCCTGTCTTGCTAGAAGGGCTGTGGCTGCCTTACAGTGTTGTAAGTTAATTTGTACACACCTTTTTTTTTTTTTTTTTTTTCTTTATTAGAAAGGGCTTTGTCGCTGATGCGATTATGCCGCCCTGATTAAATAACACAAAATAATCACTTTTAAAACTAATTTCTCTTAACAACTAAATCAAAAAGTTTCCTAGCTGTATCCGAAAGAGGATCAGCTAGAATGGAGTTACAAATTCCAGTGATTGGTAAACTTAATCCTAAATTACTTCTGTAGTTTTCATTACGAACACATTCCATTAATATGTGATAAATATCATCAACAATGTTACAGTCAGGACAATTTGGAGATGGAGATGTTCGCATCAAATAAGAAAATTTATTACATGGAATGTGTCCAGACCTGACCCTTAATGCAATTACAATCTCTTGTCTACTTAAAATACTATTATCAATCCAGGGGGAATTCAGAGGATGCGGTTGGATAGTACGGTACCAGATACCTTTCTCTTTTGATCTATTATCAAAGTACTCTTTCCATAGATCAAAACACTTTCTTTTCAGTGTGGGAATATAATTTGAATAGGAAGGAACAATTTTAATTGCAATGCCATCTGTTACTGCTTGTTTAGCTAAAATATCAACGCTATCATTTCCTTCAAGGCCTATGTGGGAAGGGATCCATTGCAAAAAAATAGATTTAGAGGCAGCTCGTAATTTCAAAAGAAGCTTTATAATTGTATAGGCTACGGGTAGACCTCGAAAAGTCGAGGTGCATCTAGCCAGGTGTTGAAGCGCACTTCTGGAGTCACTCAAAATTACAACTTTTGTATAGTTTGTTGAATCAATCAAGCTTCACAGATCGCCAAAAGTTCGGCTTCCATTATTGAGATATTAACCGAAATTTTAAATTTTGAACTGTATTTAGAACTGATATCTAAAAATGCTGCACCAATCCCATTATTGTCTTTTGAACCATCTGTAAATATTTTATAAAATGATAGATATGTTTGATTTAGGTAACTTATACACGTATTTCGTAAAGTAACGGGATGATAGAAACGTTTTGGGTTTGTTATTTCCTCAATATTAAATTTAATCACATTCAATAAATCTATACTCGTTACCCATTGATCCAAAGAAAACATACCTAACTGATTACTAGCATGGACAGGCAATGACGCTAAATTTTGATGAACAACCGTTAACAAAGGTTTTTTCTTATTAGTCCAGTAGCTATTTTCACATAGTTCTGACAAATTATATATGTATTTTATTGTTGAATTTTGTAAAACTGACTTATTTTTTAACCAAAATTTTCCACCTAGGTAATGTCTTCTGAGATATAAAGGACAAAGGCAAAGTTCACTCTCCATTACATGAATTGGAGTACTTTTAATAAATCCGCCAATAATTCTCATAGCTTGATTTTGTATCTTGTCGAGCTTGGCTAAATTGGTTTTACAACAGTTATCATATAGAAAGCTAGCATAGTCCATGCGGCTTCTTAAAATTGAAATGTATACGCCTACGTAAATGTTTCGGGTGAACTCCCCACCCTGACCCTGCTAAAACTTTAAGTAGGTAAATTCAAAAATTTCAATACTTTCTCGGCTGTCTCATTTATATGTTTGTTCCATCTAAGAGTGCGATCCAACCACACACCAAGATATTTAACAGTATCGACTACTTCTAATGGAGTATCATTAATTTTTATATCTATGGAATCACATCTGCGAAAACCTTTAGTAAATATACAAATCTTGCTTTTGGTAGGCGAGATTTCCAGGTTTATTTTGTGAAATAATAAGTTTAAGATATTTAAGGCGTGTTGAATTTGATTAATAGCGTTTGATAAATTATCTGAAGATGTAAATATTCCATAATCATCGGCATATTGTGAAATATTAACATTAGAGCTAGATAGCACCGACATACATATTTCAATTGTAACCACGTTAAATAATAATGGTGACAAAGGATCACCTTGAGCAAGTCCACGGCCAGTATATCTAGTAATAGCATAATCAGGACCCTCAATATTAAGATATCTACGTGTTAGGAATGTCCAAAGATAATTGCAATACTTTGATCCGACACCTAATCTGTCAAGAGTAAATAAAAGGCTATCAATGTCTACATTATTATAAGCACTCTCAACATCTAAAAAACAAGCAACAGTAGTTTTTTTTTTTAGAAAAACCGATTTGAATATTTGTTACTAAATCTGTCAAGTTACATGCAGACATGAACGAGATTTCCTGAAGCCTTTAGTTTCTTCAGCAAATGCATTATTTTTTTCTAAATACCACTCTAACCTGTTATTTATAATCGCATGAAACATTTTACACAAGCATGACTTAAGAGAGATAGGTCTAAGAGATGAAACCGCGTTTATATCTCGACCAGGTTTGGGAATAGGGATAATACGAACTTTCCGCCATTGATCAGGTACGAAACTTTGTGAGAAAAACAAATTGTATAAAGATAACAAAGCCGATTTGCCAGCTTCAGGAAGATTAAATATCATGGAATAGGAAATATCATCACAGCCAGGAGCTGTATCTTTAGTCTTTAAACATTTATCAAGTACTGTTCTTGAAATTTCCCTTTCTAAGATAGAATTTATAGATTTAAAAGAAGGTTTATGTTGTCCTACAAAATCAGGAGTTAAATTATTTAGAAGAGTTTCAGCTATTGTTTTATCGACATAGGGTCTAGAAGATTTTATTCCTTTAAGCCATCGCATACGACGCCACATGTCACTGGCAGAAGATACTTCATTCAGTGACGAGCAAAATTCACGCCAAGCTTTGCTTTTAGCATTTCTTATAAGTCTTTGAGCCTCACAAGTTTTTAACTGCAATTTTTCTAAATTAACCGGAATTGGGTTCTGTCTAAAGACAACTAAAGCCAGTCGTCTTTCTGCAACTGCTTTTGATAGAACAGGTGTCCAATAAGGCTTGGGTGTAAAATTTTTACTAGGATTTCGACAGACTTTAATGAAAGGGATACTTGCATCTGCTGCTTTATTTACAATATTAATAAAATTATCATATGAATCTTGGAGACTGTTCGATATACTAAAAGTAGAAATCTCTTCATCTATTATTTGGCGAAATATATTCCAGTTTGCTTTTTTAAAGTTACGTCTTTTACTATAGGAGGGAATGAGATTTAGAGAAGAAGTAAGTTTGATCATGAGATGGTCACTTCCTAGACATTCATTAGTGACATTCCAATTGAAATATACAGAAACATTGGAGGACACAAAAATAATATCTGGAGTACTGTGTTGTAAACAACCATTAACTAATTTAAGTCGTGTTGATCTGCCATCATTAATAGTTACAAAATTGTGATCCAGCATAGAATCAAAAATTTGAGCACCTCTGGTATCCGTTCTATTCGACCAATTAGAATGGTGACCGTTAAAATCACCAATAATTAATGTCTTTCTAGAAGAAATTGAAAAGATAAAGTCCCATTCTAAAGGAGATATATGTACATTGGGTGGACAATATACGGAGATTACATATTCAATAAATTCACAATTTATAATTTTGACAACAACAATTTCAATAGCTGAATAAAAGTTCTGTAAAGGGTACACTTGAGTTAATAATGATTTATGTGTTAAAATCGCTACGCCCCCGTAAGAATCATCCCTATCTCTTCGGTATATATTATAATCCTTAAATGAAACATTAATTTCCGGATTTAGCCACGTTTCATTCAAAGCTGCTATATGTATTTTTTCTTGGCAAAGAATTTGTTCAAAAGGTAGTAGTTTAGGTTTGATACTTTGTGAGTTCCACTGTAAAATATTTATATTAACCTTAACCATAAACTAATTAATTAAAGTTTGTAAAAAAGGCAGGCTAGGGATATTGTTAAACATCCAAGTGATAATCCATTCTACACATAATTGCAAAGCATTTTCAATTTTACTCTTTAAAGAATCACCACTGTTGAAAAATATCTCCTTTAATTTTTTAAGTACACTGTTAAAAGATACATCCATCCGTGCCCTTTTATTCTTCTTCTTCCCTTGATTGCTATTAAGGTTTCCACTGCATACACTTTCTCCTGAATCAGTGTCAGTCAACTCTGTGTTTATCATATTGTTCTCTTCTAAACTAGTTCTTTTATTCTGTTTCTTATTCTTCTTTTTATTAGGATTTTTTTCATTTAATGAGGGAAAATCACTATTATTAGGCACGCGGGATGATGAAGCTATTTGAGCGTAGGTAGGTACAGGGGTTTCTTGTACTTCCAAAATGGAGTCAAAGTACCTCGGAGTAGTCGATACAGGCACGGATTGAGTAATTTTTTTTGTCCCCGGTTCTGCGGTACGCGCGGTGGCGAGCGGCTGAGCACTGCGGGTGCGCGGCGCGGCCACTGGCAGGAGTGGCGAAGGCGGCGGTGACGGTATTACTGGGGGTGGAGTGTACCTAGTCATAGCCTTTCTATATGACAAATTAAACTGGGCCATGATCTCACGGATTTTTTTCTCCTTTAAATACGCTGGACAGTTCCTATCCAGGGCTAAGTGATTATTTGTACAATTGATACATTTAAAGGTAGTAGCTTCGCAATTTTCGTGTTTTCCTCCGCATTTTGGGCAAAAGATCCTTTTAGAAGGACACATCTTAAGCGTATGCCCGAATCTCCAGCATCTCGAACATTGTGTGACAGGAAATAAATATGGATCCACTTTAACCCTCATGTCATAGATGTTTATGTACTCAGGTAATGACGAACCTATAAATGCAATACGTACAGATTCGCTGTCGGTCCAGCCTGTTTCTTCTTTATTGCGACGTTTGAGTCGTTTCACACTGGTTATTTCAACGGTACTCGTTATTGATTTTAATAAATCTTCCTCAGAAAGATCCAGCTCAATATATTTTATGACTCCATATGATATTCCTACTTCAAAAGGTCTTTGAAACCTCCAGCCCATGTCCAAAAGATTGCGGCAATTGATCAAAGAGTCAGCACATTCCTCGTTATTTATCTCAACAATTATTTTATATGGGTTAATATATTTTACTTTGGTAATATTAGAGATATTTTGCTCTTTAAATAGCTTGGCCAAAGCAAATTGTTTCGGGAATTTATCCTTTGCCGTAACGCATATTTCAATAGTTCCTCTCACTTCTCTCAATCTCTGCCTTCTGTTCATAACCTGAGTCCATTCAACGTTCTGATCCTCTTCCCTATCTCTTTTTCTCGAAACTTCGTTTGACGCATCCATCTGATCCTCATCGAATACTTGTGACATATTTTCTATTAATACATTTTGCTGAACCATGTCCGATTGGTTAGTGTCCATATCAGTATTTAATAATAGATCTTGATCCATTATATAAAAGGTTTAAACTCACAAACAACGACCGGCCTACCTAGGCCGGTCGAGTAGCACAAAAGAATTCCAAGAACCGGTAAGAAGCGCGCGCACATTAATTGCAATACGGACGTCTTAGCAACACAATCGCCACCGCGCAACTGTTGTACACACCTTAATCCCGCCATCTTGGATGTTTATTGATATCGGGGTGGACAGGGTGGCCATTGACCACCACCTGTCCCGCTGTCCTCCTCCGTCACTTCAGCGGGTGCCGCCAGTGGAGATGACAACTCAAGGTTGCCTATCTCCCCAAGCAGCTTCTCCATCTTCTGTGACGTCCTGGTGATGGCGGTTGGTCGAAGTTATCGAACACCTCCATGTGTTCCATGTCTGCGGGTTTTTCCTCCGGAACCAGTAGCGAACTCTGTGCCTCCACCCCAGCCACAGCAGGAGCATGCCCCTCCGCCCTCCCTTCAGAGTCTTCCAGGGGTTTGAAGATGCTCTTGTCCAGGCCATACTGCAGGCAGTAGCCCCTCGCCTTGATGTGATCCGCAGAGATCCTGTGCATCAGGATTATGCGTCTCACGTGGCCCTCTTCAACCAGCGTGTCCACCACTTTCCATTCACTAGTCTTGAGGGCAGGATTGTACCTCTGAATGAGGTTCAGTACCCTAGTGATGTCAAGGCACCAATTGTTTCTGGTCTTCCACGACATTTTGACCGGCTTCGGAAGATCTTTGGCACTGACCACCTTCAGCTTGGTGTCCTTAATGACAGTGCCATCAAAGCCACGAAGCCAATCCGCAGATGCCTGCCCTTCACACGAGAAGTGCATGGCCCCCGAAATGAGCGTCCCTGTGCTGACCGCCAGCAGTGGATCTGGTGTCTTTTCCGGCATTTCCCATATGGCATACCTTATGGGTGCTGCCATATCCGCCGTGATCACCTTGGCAGGGTGGTCCTCAGCGATGACTGCCATTTTGACATTGACCAGTGCCTCCCTGAATGAGCTTTCCTGTAACCTGGATCGCTTGGAGTCCCCGGCCAAGTCAGTGGCTTCGTTGCTGACCTCCCTTGCCCTCTTTGAAGGCCCTTCATTGGTCGTTCCTGTGGAAGCTACGGCCGCCTGTCTCTCCAGAATGCGTTTCCGCTTCTGGCTTCCTGATAGCCGTTTCTTCTTCTTGGCGGTCACAGTGAGCAGGGCATCTTATGCAGCCGCAGGCGTGGAACCCGCAGAGAGCGCCGCAGCGTTGACAGCCCCAGTGGGTCCATCACTCGCTACGTCACCCCTGCCAGCCCCAGCACCTCCACGCATTTCGGCGTCCCCCCTGCCTGGCTCAGATGCTCTGGCGCCACGAGAGGACAGGGCACCCCGATGTGCGCCCCGCCCACCTCTTGTCACCGTTGAGTTTCCTCCCCTGACAGGTGCCCGTCCCTTTGCACTAGTGCCCTTTGTCTCCGCCCCCGAGGGCGTAGAGACCCTTGAGGACCCGCACTTACTGGTCAGGTCCAATACTTGGTTAGAATTTAAAAGTTTCCGCGTATAATTGTCCATGTTTTTAGTTTTGAAACTTCACCATCTTGACTCCCCACCCTCCATGGTGCCCGCAACGTTGGGGATGCCCAGTGGGCACCAGGGCTATCAAGAGGTATAGCGAGCGAGTTGCCTACGAGGTATACAGCACATCCTGTTTCGCACCAAATTCAAGCGCTAAACAGGGCGCACTGCCCCCTCCAGACCCCATCGCCCCCGGGTGCTCGCCTAGTGGCCGTCTGAAGGACGTTCCGCAGCCGATTGATCGCCTTTGGCTCCCCAGCGACCTCCCGTGTGAGAAGAAATCCGGGCCAAAGTGGTGTGTTGCCAAGGCCGTGCTGGCTCAACCACCAGGATCCCATCATCCCTCGGTACGGGTCCCCCCGCGCACGGCAAGAACACGCGGGTGGTCAACCCCCCCTCTGCCATCGATTCTTGTTTTGATAACAGAGCCGCAAGAGCTTGACCACGTTACCCATGCAGTAGTGTTCACCCCGTCCCGAGTCCCAACCCGATCCGCGGAATGCAGTCGTGCTGCGAAACAGCAGTGACATGAACATGTTCCTTTAGTTGTCGTAGGTCCATAGTAGCCAATGCATGCGTCCGTCACCCTCCAAGTGACGGACCCATGTATTCCTACCATCGATCTACTGCAGCAGACTTAGCCATCGCTAGTGAAGAGAGTCCATGCGAACTCTGGTCACTAACCATGTTGCCCGGGGGGCGCCGGGGGCTGAGGTGGCCTTGCAATAGGGTTTTTAGGTCCACAAGCACGGCCACAGTCCCACACTTGGAGGCGTCTGCTGCCAACCCCCCTAAACTACTTCCCTACTTAACAGTTTCGCTGCCGGTCCATCTTGAAAGACATAGGTACAGAAACTAAACGAATGAGGGTAGCAAAAAACCAAATCAAAGTAAATAAAGTTCGGAAATCCAAGTGCAATGCCAACCTACAGTTATGCGATTTGTCCGATGCCGGCCGCGTGTATCCCTTAGAAGTTTACTGAGCAAGCAACTCTCAACAAAATATAGGCCTCTCGCTTCAACTTACACGCCTACCCGTGCGTTCCCGGCAGTGAAACTGTTAATAATGTTAATATGGAAACATTTTATGTATGTTTACTTGTCTTGTGTAAACAGTTTAAAAGACATTGACCAGGTCTGGACCAAGTGCTCCCCAGAATGAACACATAGTGCATTTTGTTCCTCAGGCCAACACTAATCTGTAAACCGAAGCGCATCAAAATCTGAGGAGTCAAGAGAAAAAAAGTTTTTTTTGTTGTGAATTATTTGTTTGCGAAAAATGAACTTAATAATTGTTTTCAGTGTAACTAGTAGTGTATTATTTATACTTATGTAATAATAATATCATTAATTATCAATCAGTAATTACATTGATGAAGATTACCTAGTTTTTTATTCATAAAATAATATAATTAAAAATCAAGATTCGTTAATCTGTAAGTTTATAAACCTTGAACTACAACTTAAGCACCATAAAAGCCTAAGCCTTAGTCAAAAAGCGCCCCTGATGCAAATGTATGTGCCCATAACTCTGGCAGCGTTGCTCGCTGCGAGATTCGCTGCTTCAGGTACGATCTGGCGTGGGGGTTTCCACTATTGTTAATCAGGCGCCGACTCAGTTCCCCCACAAACTTCCTAGCTCCTGGACACCATGCGACGCTCGCAAATGTGGTTACACACGCCGCATCCCACACCAAACAACGCTCTTACCCCCAAGGGATCAAAGTAAACCCATCAGAATGCTTGCCAACCGAGTGACTCAAGCCGGGCGGCTCCAGGATACTCGAAACAAGAGCACGGCGGATGAGCTCATTGAGCATAATATGGTGTCGTGGTCGAAGTTCCGCTGACTTCTTGCAGCTCAACCCGTGATGATTATCAGCATCCACGCGCACCCCGCTCCTGCAGTAACAGGGCTCGCAGACGTCACACCCTAAACGAAGAGCAGCGGCCAGCCTCAAGGATCCGTCATCGAGGGCGATTCCCAAATGGGGGGACGGAAGAGCACGCAGCCAAACTACCGACTCTGGGAAAGATGCAGCTTTGAGTCGAGCGACATCCGCTCCTGATGCCGCCTCCAATAGCTCAACAGGTCGGGATCCACAGAGTTGACCATCCCATTTGACGCTGGATCTAAAGGCCCTCTGGCCAATCGGCGGACGGAGACACAGTAACCCAGGCTTTGAGGCTCTAAAAGGCATGTCGGTATTGTCACCCTGTACATGGAGTATTTCAGTGAACTAGGTCGACCACCCCACTGGAGGAGGCCAACAAAGCAGAAAGGTTTGCGTCTTGCACACGCCTAATACCCATACCCCCATAGCAAACCCGCAGCGACACCTGCAGCCACTAGGTCTCGTTGAGGTACACGCTGAGGATAAGCTCTAACGTGGCTTTAAAAACTTTGTCCAGCTTACAAACCTCTTGCGGAAAAAACCAAGTCGGAGAGGTTCTTATAATATACACCAACTTGGTGTAATAGGTGTAATGGTGTAATTAGATAGGCAGTAACGAAAAAGTGAAAGCGTCAGTTGTACTGATCACCCGGCAAGTCATTACGATTAACAGAACACACGATCGGTGACCAATTGAATGGTATTAGGCATGCTTTAGACACAGGCTCGCGATAATCACAATCGAGCCACAAAAGATATATTCCTTGACACAAATATAATCGGTGACGATGAAGATGATTAATACATAATGAATTACAATTACATAATTATAATATTGTATTATTGTATTGTATAATAATTATTATTATACTATTACTGTAAAAGTCACTGTCACTAGTGTTACTGACACAGGTATATCCTTACTACTTTTTTTTTTTTTTTGTTTGGTTCTTTCCTGCTTTTGCAAGGAAAAGGCAAAGGCTTCTCTGGCCATACAGCCTATTCTTACGTAGTTTGCTCTTCTCTAAATATTTTTCTATTTCATTTGAGTTCTCATTTATTATCAATTTCTGTCGTCTTTAACTTTTTCTCTATTCGTCAACAAAATGATAGCACTTTTGATGAAGATTTCATGGACTTCTTGAGAGCACTCGAAACACAGTCTACACACTTTTATTTCATTATCCTACATATTAGACACTTAAATGGCACTTTATTGAACAATACACTATCAATATTATGCATTAAAAACCACGATATCTATTTTTTCGGATAATAAAACAAAAATGACAAACTCTTGCCGCGAGTTCCCGCCAAAAAGTCCATCCTTACTACTATTAAAAAAAAAAAAAAAATTGCGGTTTCTATGATTTCGCCAATGACAATACTGATAGAGGCAAGGGATCAAGAAGATCGAATATTTATATATGAGATAATAAAAGAGTTAGAAATTAAAGACTTCGAATAAATAAATGGAAGTATTACAAGAAAAATAAGAAGAGGAATTAAAGCTTAATGTTATTTGACAAGATAAAATCACTGATAATGTAGATGAAGGGAGAGAACGCAAGTGACAAGAGAGATGAAAGATTAATGGGACGAGGGATGGAAGGTGGCAAAACATCATAAAGAGAAGACCGTAAATTGCGACAGTTAAAGAAAATATGATCAGGAGATCCTTCGTCTAAGCCACATTCACAGAGGGAGTTGTCTCTAACCCTTATTTTGGTCAAATGAACAGGCGAACAGCAGTGACCGATTCTCAACCGGCATATTATAGATGTAGAGAGTTTAGGGGCATCACGGAAAATAAAAAACCAAGGCTTAGAAGGAATGAGTTCCTGTATTGTAGCATAATGCTTGCCTTTCGCGGCACTAGATATCCTCCAAGCTTCTTTCCAATAAATGTGCAATCCTTGTGAGGCTAAAGAAACGAGATCATGGAAGTAGCACTTATAATGTGAGAGTAGGGAGTTTTCAGATGACGTATGTCACACCGTTCATAAGATTCTCAATAGATGGCGTTTCTAAGCTTTGGAAATGTGTTTCGTAGAAATTAGGTAGCAAAATAGATTTAATATTGTTGAAAATATATAAAAAGTCACGTGAACTAGATTTTTATTATTTGAATTAACAGAAACGATAAATTTCCCACTTGGTCAAGTGGGATTAGCTGAGTGCGTCCTGGTTTCTCTGTTATATGTAATTTCTTCTTCCGAACCACACATAAATTTATTTAAATGCATTTTTATGATTTAAATGCAATTTATAACTCGGCATCATAATATAATTCCTTTAGGAATTTTTTTGCATCAAAAATTATGAAAATTATTTTTTGCATTCAAATACAAAAAATATTCAATGAAAAGTAATATTCGAAAGGTATTCATCATTATTATGATATTAGTCAGTAATATCAGACAGTTTTGACGATTTTTTAAAGATTTTCTTATTTCCAATGTTGATCAACGCCATCTAGTTGAGTCTAGAGAAAGCCGTGGAAAACTCCCTAATTACAATGAAGAATGTTAATGGGTCCGTTCAATGACATTCTATACATGGACTTTGCATCAGCGCGCTGTAGACGGCACACCAGAAGTGTGCTCAAATACGATGTGCGCACACTTTTTACCTTAGTCGTGTTTTGAGCGCTAAGCAGTAAGGATGTCGAAGTGCGTCGTGAAAAAGTGTCGAAATAACACTCGAACGACCCTAAAAAAAGATTGTGTGACCTACCACTGGTAAGTTAATTTTATTTATAAAAGATAACACGCGAAAATGTGTAAAAAAGTAGAAAAGCACTGAAATTTCAATAAATATCGTAAATTATTAAGGAGTATTCCTTTTCTTTTCTTTCATGCGCGCCAGAAAGAGACATGCGTCAGTACGCGACAAGAACATAGTCATAAAACAAAAGAGTGGAGTCGCTTTTGTTTAAATGTTTTAAGTGTAAAATCCATACTGCCGAATCGGAAGATAATATTTTTCGGGTGTATGTATGTGTTATGTATGAAGATCTGTTTCATTATTAACGACTTTTTATATGATTAACCCAAAACGTAAACAAACTTACTATGGAACTGACACATGTCAATGTCATCTGCATACTACGTTTGTTTACCTTTTGTTTTTTTTTTATTGGAATGAAGTATAGTCGTTTTCTTTATTTAATTGAGAGATACATAGTATCTGGAGTCGTCTTAAAATTATATATTTATCTGTATAAAACTGTTTGTATCAAAATACAAAACAAAATCTGTATAACAACATGTCAAGTTATATATCTGCAAATTTAAATCATATACATTTTAGTTATAGCTCCGTGTCCTATTTTTACAACACGGGAAGGCACACATTGTTATCCATTTAAAAATCACATTACATATATCTGGAATTCTCATTAAGTCAATTGTACAATATTTCAGAAAACATTACGAATGGCAGTATTTGAAACACTAGTTTAGGATGCCCAATACAAAAAAAAATATAATTCAAATGCTACTCCACGCTTCTTATGTTCTCAAGAGTCACGCGTTCGGCTTGCGAGATGACGTAATATGAAATAGCAATTCACGCGCTCCATTTGTAAGAAAGAGATGTAAGGCTGTGTTTCGTTTGTTTCTACGACGTTTACTATTGATGTATAGCTACGTATAGTGTCCTTGTGCCGCGCTACGATGCCGCGTTGCTTTAGCGTGCAATATCCTTAGTAAAATATCATTGGGTCCGTTAAATCACTTGAAACTTTATGACCTTGTAGCCTAAATGTCTAGAAATACACTTGTTTTTGTTTCATTTAAATCAAGCGAGTAGTTTGAAGTTACGATAATTTTAGTTTCCGCCTTTTTCAAATACTTCGCTCGGGCACGCCAAGCGCGCGTGACGTCATACCACAACTCGCCGCTCTCACCGTACTGTGTTCTTCATACATTGCTATCGGATGGTCCCTACGTTCGCCCACAATAACATTTCTAACTGCAGTTTTTTTATGTGAATCGGTGTTACGGTAGTGTTACAAGTATAATCGATGACAGTTTTAAAAATTGATTGAAAAATCTAATGATTCCTTAAATAGACGAGTTAAGCTACTATTTCTCAAATAACTCCGATTTCTTTACCGCGGCCGCCGAGACACAATGATTAAAAATGCAAAAATACTTACAACTTATTTTTTTTCTTTCTTATCACAAATCTGTTGATCCCTATAAGAACCTACATACCTATTTTTCATTACTAGTATTGAAAAATGTAGGTAATAATGATATTTATGAACTTGATATTTCGGAAATAAGGAGCGAGGGGCATGGTGTCAAAATCACTTATGTCATCAGCTGTAATATAATGACACAATAACGACACTGAAGTGGTCATGGCTCAGCGCTTCTTACGTGGTCGCGTCGATCACGCAGGTTAACTGACTACAAACACGGTCACAGCTTGGATGGACTTGACTAGCAGTCCATCCAAGTCCTATATCCTGCCTATAACGCCTCCGACATAGCTTGACGACTGCCATATAGTGATAGTTACTGATATTTAAGTCCATCCAAGTTGTGACCGTGTCTGTAGTCAGTTAACTTGCGTGATCGACGCGACCACGTAAGCAGCGCTGAGCCATGACCGCTTCAGTGTCGTTATTGTGTCATTATATTACAGTTGATGACATAAGTGATTTTGACACCATCACCTTTACTTATTTACTTATACCTCACTCCTTATTTCTGAAAACTGGGCATAAAATTTAAACAAATATATATACACAAAATAGATCTTCGCTTATAAATTACAGGAAAATCTCTAAGAAGTTATCTATAAGTTGATAAAATTTAAAATATTGTTTGTTTATAGGTGTGGACAAAGCCTTCTGCGCGAGAGTCAGACTCGCACTTTTCCGGTTTTTATTTTTTATGTGTATCGGTTAACTCATATTTTGTTTTATTTTAGATTGGCTAGAAATAGCTACGGCGACGACGTTACTGTTTATGCAAAAGTTATAAGATAAGGATAAGGTGATAGACACAACTTTTGGCTTTGGGTCTGGGTGGATCATACTTTTCATCCATTTCTTTTGACTTTAAGGTTCAAAAATATAACAGTAAAAAATAACTTTTCGGGTATATTGGTAGTTGTATTTAAGCACTTTAACACGAGCACGATTTTCTAGTTTTTGGATTCGTCATTTTTAAAATTTTCAACGCAAACTTCATACATACAGGTAGGGAGCGGTGCGCGCACTGAGCGACCGTTGTGGAGTGACGTCACAGCAGCGTGCGGTGACCCCGCGTCACTTGCCTACCTAAATAATTCAGTATCTCGGAAACTATCAAACGTATCAAAAAATTTTTTTCACCATATTTTTTTATTTTTAATAGAGTATATTTTAAGATAAAAAACAAAAATTGGTGCTATTCTTCATTATAATACTGATATCACTAATAATGTATAACTACGAAGAGTGATCAAAAAGTAGTGAGAACGATATTTATACTCCTTGGTTAGAAAAAAATGAATACTGGCAGGCATAGCTCAGATATTTGTAATAATAATAAAGAAAAAGTTTTCGATTCTCTTTTGTTTTTTTCAGAATGTAGTCATTTGTTTGCTTCGTGTCAGAACATGTGCTCGAAAATTGGAGAAAATCTAAGTGCGAGCCGTTATTAAATACCTCTGTTTAAAAAAGTTAACGACGCAAGAGATTCACTGTGATTTGGAGACAACATTAGGAGAGTCTGCTCCGCCGTATTCCACTGTCGCAAGGTGGGCTTCTCAATTTCGAGAACATCGTCGCGGCCGCCCATCGACGTCAGTCACCCAAGAAAATGTTGTTAAAGTCGAGAAAATTGTATTGAGGGATCGAAGAGTTACTATCCGTTACTTAGTTCAAGAAACGGGCATTTCATATGGAAGTATTCAATCCATATTGAAACAATCTTTGAATATGAGAAAAGTATCCGCAAGATGGGTGCCGAGAATGTTAATAGACAGTGAGAAACAAAATCGACTTGACATTTCGAGGACATTGTTGGACAAGTTTCAAGAAGATTCTGAAAACTTTTTGTCGCATTTTGTAACAATGGACGAAACATGAGTCCATCATTTTGATCCCGAGACAAAACAGCAATCTTCACAATGGAAACGGCCATCATCACCGACCCCGAAGAAGTTTCGTGTCGTGGCATCGGCTGGCAAGGTTATGGCCTCAATATTTTGGGACTCAGAAGGGATATTGTTGATTGATTACCTGGAGCGTGGAACCACTATTACAGGCCAATATTATGCAGCATTAATTCCCAAGTTGAGGAATACCATCAAAGAGAAAAGGAGAGGGAAATTTCGAAAGGGCGTGCTGTTTCATCACGACAACGCACCCGCGCACAGCTCGGCAGTTGCGATGGCTGCCATTCAACAAGCTGGCTTCGAATTGGTTGACCACCCCCCTTATTCACCAGATCTGGCGCCTAGCAATTTTTATCGGGTGCGTCTCATTTTATATAAAAACGGGAGATATATTTTCATTTCAATAACGCTCAAATGCTATAATTATCACGAGATATACCAACAGATGATATAATTTTGTTGAATATAACAATTATAAGTTGTAACGATTACATTATATAAAATCGTTTGATATAACATTTATAATACATATCATTATTATCATATAACATTCTCGAGATATAATGTTCATAAGATATAATAACTTTAAATATAATGCTCCGAGTGAGCAGAGAAACTACCAGGGTTTTATTTTCTACTGGCTTTTTTATGAAAATTCTACTATTCAGAATACATACAAAATTCTCACGGATTCAAGATATGATGCGGGAGCGAGCGAAGCGAGCTCGGGAATTCGGAGCACCCCGACTCGGATAATTTAGGTTCGGAGACTGTGATGTGGAGGCGAGCTTGCTCGCCTCCCCTCACAGTCACCGTGTTAGGTTTGATTAATAAAATGACCACAGATCGACTGCTTGCGTGCATGTTTGCTTGCCTGCCTTCATGCTTGCTTGCTTTCATGCTTGCATGCATGCTTGCTTGCATGCTTGCTTGCATGCTTGCTTGCATGCTTGGTTGCATGCTTGGTTGCATGTTTGCTTGCATGCTTGCTTGCATGCTTGCTTGCATGCTTGCTTGCATGCTTGCTTACGTGCTTGCTTGCATCTAGTACTTTTATACTTGACAAATAAAATTCAATTAATTTAGTATACAGTATGGACATTACATTTAGTATACTTATGTAATATTAACAAGAAAACAACATTTTACACGTCCCGAAACGCTGAGTGTATACAAGTCCCGCGTGGTAGGGACTTTGTACTAGGTAGGAAAAAAATGACGATTTAAAAGCATGTGTTAAGCATCTATAAAAAAAATTGAGTTTGAGTTTTAACATTCAATTAAATTTAAATTAATTATTTTTCAAACTCAAGTTAGAGGCCAAAGCTCTTAAAAACTCGCATTCTGTATATTCTGACTAACGATTCAATATTTTGTCAATTCAGTTTTGTCATCTCCACTGTTATATCTTTTAAATTTATATCTAAGATATGTTATATGTTATCAATAGTAGGTTAAATGAGTCTTATATCATATGATTGTTATATTGTATGTTTATTATATACAGCGTTTATTATACCTTATGAAATTATTCTTTTTAAAATTATATCTAGAGTTTATTATATCTGACAATCGTTATATTTAAGAAAATTATATGTTTGGTTTGTATATCTTCTAAATAATATATCTTTTGTATTTATAGATTCTATTACTTACCCATTTTTATCTGTTCCCCAAATTGAAAGAATACTTAAGGGGAAATAGGTACGAAGACGATAACGAGGTGATGGATGCCGTGGAGAGCTTTTTGCACCAAGACAAAACTTTTTTTTGAAAGGGATTGAAGCCTTGGAAAAGCGCTGGACTCGGTGTGTAGAGAGACTCGGAGACTATGTAGAAAAATAAATTATTAAGATATCAATAGTCATTATATTCTATCTCATTCTCACTACTTTTTGATCCCTCCTCGTATGTAATCTTACGGATTGATAAATGATATTATTATTACATAAGTACATAGTACATAAGTACGTAGTAGTAGTAGTAGTAAGTAGTAGTAGTATAGTTTTATTGTTTTATTAGTACACTACTAGTTAGACTGAAAATAATTATAAAGTTCATTTGTTGCAAAAAAAATATTTTTCAAAAAAACCTTTTTTCTCTTGACTCCTCGGACAGATTTTGAAGCGCTTCGGTTTACAGAAGAGTGTTGATCTGAGGAACAAAATACACTATGTGTTCATTCTGGGCAGCACTTGGTCCAACTTCCATACATAGATGGTCAGTGTCTTTTTTTAATTGTTTGCACCGCACCGGTTTTTATACAGAATTTTTCAAGATGCTCTTCACTTTTGATCTCTTTATGTACTTCGTATCTCGTAAAAGAGGTAAAGGAGATTCTGCTTTACGAGTACGTCCAAAAAATATAAGAAAAAATTGTGTATCTGCCAAAACATCGATGAAAAATTAGATTCCTGTGTTTTTAATAATATTATTTTTACAGTTTGTTTTATAATTTGTAGATGCCTTATCTGAATTAATCATAAAAACTGTCAACTTTATAAGGCAATGTTCCAAGCAATTTGTGGATCCAGAAAACGACAAATAAGAGGGTTACTATGTGGCACGTTTCTTTACATTCTAATAATTATTTACCTAAATATGAGCTATGATGTCTCTGCGTGGAAACTAAAAACCGAAGAGAAAACCATTACGCGGAAACAAAAATCTGAAGAGCTGATCGTTGTGCCGGAATCAAAAACCGAAGAGTTGTCCAAAAAGGTACCATGTGGCTCCAATTAATATGTGTTTCAAGAAGAAAATACTATAAACTTCTTATTTTTCGTGTAAAGGTGATCCGCAACCTCAAGTGGTCTTGTCAAAGCTGTCATGCAATTTTGACCAGTAATTTTGCTGATGCTATTGCTTGGGGAGTAGCCTTTTTTAGGCGCTCAATGGTGGGCTGCCACATGTGTGCAGTAGTTTGGGTTTGGCCACACTTGCACATCATTGGAATACCTGTTTTTTTTTTTAAATTGACAACTGGTAAACCTAGAAACCCCCATTTCCTAAGGTTATCCTTCGATCGTCCTACACTAGCTCTTCGGTGTTCAGAGTTCTTCACACTTGTCAGGTTAACCGACACGGTCATAGCCTAGATGGGTTTGACTGTTAGTGGCATTTATAGTCAAGTCAAACGTCAAAATCTTTTTTATTTAAGTAGATCCGTTACACGTACTTTTAAATCGTCTTTTTTCCAACTCTGTGATAGTACAGAGTTCCTACCACTCCGAACTTGAGATCCATAAAGTTATCTCGAGCGTTTCCGTGCTTCGCATTGGTGCCAGCTGCCATCATGATGGCAGTCATTAAGCTATGCCGAAAGCCTTATAGGCTGCTTGAAAAGTTCTGACACTGGGGTAGACCACTAGACCCACAACCTCCACCAATCCGGACTTACTCCCGACTGGGGATCCCATTTTTGGCGTTCCGTAGTATCATATAAAATCGGTCAGTGGCTTTTGCACTTTATCGGAACCGATCTGCAGGAAATATGGCGAATTAAAAATCATATAAATACAAAAATTGTGGGTAGTTTAGTTTTCAGATAAAATGCCTACGGAGGATGTGTTTGCTGACCGAATGAAAACCATTACGCGGAAACAAAACTCTGAAGAGTTGATTGTTGTGCCGGAATCAAAAACCGAAGAGTTATCCAACAAGGTACCATGTGGCTCCAATTTTTATATGTGTTTCAAGAAGAAAATGCTATAATCTTCTTCATCTTTATGTGAAGGTGATCAGCAACCTCAAGTGGTCTTGTCAGAGTTGTCATGCAAGTTTGGCCAGTAGTTTTGCTGATGCGATTGCTTGGGGAGAAGCCTTTTTTAGGCCTTCAGAGGTGCAGGGATCTGGACACAGTAGGCACTGCTTACTTACACGAGTGCAATAGGTTTGGGTTTGGCCACACTCGCTTTCATAATTGGAACCATTTTTTTTTTAAATCGACAGCTAGTAAATCCAGAAACCCCCGTTTCCTAAGGTTACCCTTCGATCGTCCTACACCGGCTTAGGCGTTCAGAGTTCTCCACACTGGTCAGATTAACTGACTACCGACTCTGTCATAACTTGGATAGGTTTGACTGTTAGTGGCATTTATCTCAACCTCTTCAGTGCTTCGCAAGCCACGTTAAGCCCTTGGTGCCGACCACCCTCACTAGATGGCAATCGTTAAGCCATGTCGGAGGCCTTGTAGGCGGCTTGAAAACTTCTGAAACTGGGGTTGGCCACTAGCCTCACAACCTCCACCAATGTGGATTAAGCCCCCGGGTGTGGAGTATGGCCTAACCTTCCCGAAGTATGGGAAGAGACCCGTGCCCCTGCAGTAGAGGTTGTTAACGTTCTACATCAGCTCTTAGTCTGTCAGAATTCTCCGCACTGGTCACGCTTTGTTATAATAAACACCCATATTTTCCTTTTTTAAATAATTTTATATTTCTCGAGAAAATTTGGTTTTCTACCTAAGACGTACGGTACCATTTTATCATTAGGTATCATTTTTGGGGTTCCGTAGTATCTTATACTGCACTCATAAGAAAGAAGGCCGCAAAGTATACGGAAACTCCATATACTTTGCGGTCTTCTTTCTTATGAGGGTAGTATAAAATCGTTCTGCCCGCCATTCATAGGTTTTATCAAAGAAGTTTTAGGTAGCGGAGTGCAAACCTATGGATCTTGCACTTTTTCGGAACCGAACTGCAGAAAATGTGGCGAATAAAAAAATCAAATAAACAGAAAATTTGAGGGTAGTTTAGTTTTCAGGTAAAATGTCTACTCTTTTTCCTCGGTCCCTCAATGCTGAGGATCGCGACCACAAACAAGGTCTCTCCATTGGCTGCGGTTGTAGGTGCTGTGGACTGCCCTCTGTATGTTGCCTCCTCTAGGTTTCTTTACCACATCTATCCTTCGGGAAGGTGCTCTAGCCCTGGCTCGTTTGCCATCCATCTGCCCCAGAATTATGTGCTTCTCCAAACTATGCCTTGGTGATCGCATAATTTGTCCGAAGAAGCAAAGGGACCTTTGGTGGCATATTGCTGAGAGCCTCGTTGTGATGTTTAAGTTCCTGCAATATGGATTCGTTAGTTCTCATGGCGGTCCATGGCATTCTGAGAAGCTTTCTCCAACACCACATCTTCGATCTTCATGGTGTCACTGCTCTTGCAGCACCAGGTTTCCACCCCATACAGGAAAACTGCGAATACCAAGGCACGTACAAGACGCACCTGGTTATCCGGCGAATACCACGGTTCCTCCAAATCTTGTCTAGATTCACCATTACATTTTTGCCCATTCCGACTCTTCGGCGTATTTCGTCCGTGCAGCTACCCTCATTCTTTATTAGTGACCCTAGGTATACAAACTGATTGACCTTTATCTTCAACATTATCTTCGTCATTGAATGGTTTATCTTAAGACCGAGTTTGGCGCTCTCAGCTTCTATTTTCTTTAGCAAGATGGTCATCTCTATCTCGCTAGATGCGACAATCGAGGTATCGTCGGCGTACCTAAGGTTAGTGAGTTTTAGGCCTCCCACTGTAACGTCTCCATCCCAGTCCTCAAGCGCTTTCGTCATTATACATATATTGGCCATAGAGGCTAAACAATTTTGGTAACAGAATACAGCCTTGACGCATGCCTCGTTCAGTGTGGAAGAACTTCGACTGTTGATCTTCCAGTTTCACTAAGCTATTACCATCAAGGTAAAGGTTTTATATCAGGAATATGAGATGCGGAGGGGCTCCCATTTCCGCAAGCACATCAAACATAGTACTCCACTGTACGCAATCGAATGCTTTGGCGTAATCAATGAAGCAGAAGACCAATGGTTTATTGAATTCCCTGCATTTCTCAATGAGTACGCGGACATTCAATATTTGTTCCCAGGTTCCCTTTCCAGCAACGAAACCGGATTGTTCATTGGGTATTTGGTGGTCTGTGTACGTTGATAGCCTAGAATTTATGATACGAAGTATTTTACTGGCATGAGACATCAGTGACAGTGACAGAGTGCGATAGTTCTCACATTTTCTAGTAGATCCCTTTTTGTGGAGTGGTATGACAGCAGATTCAGTCCAGTCCTGCGGCCATTGGCCAGTCTTCCAGATCTTATTGCTTAACTGGTGCAAGATCTTAGTGCCTTCTGCTCCTAGATGTTGTAGCATTGCTGCAGATGAACCATTCGGGCCCACCGCCTTGTGTTTTAACTTCTGTATGGCGTCTTGTACCTCTGAAAGCAGTATGGTGGGCTCTTCCGGGTGTTCGTACCATCTTCTTTTTAGCAACTGCCCTCTTTCACCCCGATAGAGTTCATAACAGTAACTTCTCCATCTTTCCAGAACATGTTCTAGTTCAGTTAAGGCGTTACCTTTACTGTCATCTACTATCCAACTTTTTGGTTTGAAAGTACCGGTAAAGTGGACCAGACACTATCAGTAATAATGACAGTATCAAGTAATGACAATATACTGACATTATATATAACAAGCAGTTGTAAAGTAAGAATGTGTATCTATACCCAGCGGATACGGTCACCCGCTGGGTATAGATACACATTCTTACTTTAGAACCTAAGACGTATTGTGAAGTACTGTAACGGGCATACCATTTTTGGTGTTCCGTAGTATCTTATAAAATCGTTCTGTCCGTTATTCATAGTTCTTACCAAAGAAGTTTTAGGTAGCGGGGTGTAAGCCTATGGCTCTTGCACTTTGTTGGAACCGAACTGCAGGAAATATAGTGAATCATATAAACAGAAAAATTGTGGTTAGTTTAGTTTTCAGGTAAAATGTCTAAGGAGGATGTATTTGCTGACCGCCCGTGGTACATGGCTGCGGGAAAACGCCGACCTGTACCACCTTCAGATAGTGAGAAGTCTAAACTTTTTCCGGAGGAGTTACCTGGAAGTGACAGGTACATTGATCAGAAGAATTAAAACTTTAGTTAACTTCATTGTCCGTTTCTTGTACCTACATTATTAATAGTATATTTAGATATAAATATACAAGGTTATTATTTTTGACCTGACATCCTTTTTTCCACGTATTGGTGAGGTCAAAAGCAATAATGTTTGTTCTGGAATGTGATAGTTTGGGTAAAGTACTGTGAGTATTGATTTCAATCTGTGCTTCAGCACAGTTTCACTGACTTTGTATTGTTGTCAGAATCATAGAACAGTTAATGTATGTCCTACCGAAAAACGAAGAAAATAGATCTACAAAAACTATTCTGTTGGCAAACGGATTCTTGGAATGGAGAGGCGTAGCCAGCGGTCAAACCGAATTTACCAGGCAGCGCTGTCCGGTGGACCGATGTAAAATCACCGATTCGCGGAAAGCGTCTGCCACCGCTGACGCCGTCATATTTGTACTGCATCCCATGGCATACGATCCGAGCCATTACAATTTTGATGTTATTCGTCCATCAAAACAAGTGAGAATGCAATTATTATAAAATGCATCTGAAATATGTTGACCACTTTCATGATGAAATGCACAGTATGCACACGAATCATCCGTTAAACACCGTTCCAATCCAATTATTATACGATGTAATTCTAATTTTAAATAATTTCTAAATAATATATGTATAATCAATAATTTTAGGTGTGGATATTTTATTCCTTGGAAAATCCATACTTAACAAGATTTAATAACTTTAACTTAAGAAGTAATATGTTCAACTTGACGGCAACTTATCGCCGAGACTCCGACATAGTGACGCCCTACCAACGTTGGGTTTACTACGACGCTCCAGTCGCGTCATCTCGCCTCATCGATAAAAACTACGCTGCGAAAAAAACTAAAAAGGTTTGTATTCGACTACTAATTTCAAACCAATTTATAGTTAACTTCAACACAATTAAGTTTCGTGTTCAGTTTCAAAGTTACGCACTCTTTAATAACGAGCCGCTCGAAGGCACAGAGCCAAGTGTTCCGTTGGAAACAATCCTTTAATACCTCTCTGAATGAATAGAGTACACAAAACTGTAAAATACAAAATATACATGTTAATCCAGTCAATCTACGATTTTTTTGTATGGAGCAGGTTGTATTAAATGCACAGAGTTTTTTTTAAATCAGTTAAATAATTGACCAATAAAAATTCACAAGGATCTCTTATAAATTATTTGATAAATTAACCCTTAAAGAAATAAAAACAAAAATGGACAACTGGTATTTTTTTACATGAGAAAACACGTTTTATTTATATCCCCGGTCAAGATCGATATATGTTTCAGTAGATATTAAAAAAAATAACTTGAAAGGAAACAGGTAATTCAAGAATCAGATGAGGAGATCGATATTTAATGGAACCTTACACACATCAGCACAATCTAGGGATATTTACAATTTAATCGATTATCAAAAAACTATGCAAAATTTGCTAGGGTAGTCAATGGAATAATAAAAGTTAATTTTGTGACCTGTAATAAAAAATAAAAACATTATGAGAATTCTTTCTTTTTATTAATTAAATTGTTAAATTAAAGAACCCATACAAAATTACTTAAGTAAAGAAAAATGTTATTTTCTTATACAATTAAGAAATCAAATTAAAATTTATAAAACCTTATTAAATTTAATTTTTAATAATCAGTATTGCCTCCTCTGACATTAATCACGCATCGGCAATGATTACGCAGTGTAAAGGTCTTGCTGGGGTATGCGGTCCCATGTTCTTTCCAAATGTTGGAAAAGTTGCTGTTCCGTTATCAAATTCGGTGGGAAATCCCTCAAAGCCCTTCGCTGTAACATGTCCCAGGCATGTTCGATAGGATTTAAATCGTGCGACTGTGCAGGCCAATCCAAAACCCGAACATCGTGGTCTCGGAGGGCGACTGAAACCAGCCGCAGCCGTGCCGTATGGGAAGATGCATTATCGTGCATCTGTTGAAATTCCTGACCCATTTGGATTCGGTGCGGAACAATAATGGGTTCTACTACCTCCTCGTTGTATTTTTGAGCAGTCAGTGGCGTAGCGTGGGGGGGGCCGGGGGGGCCATGGCCCCGGGCGGCACATGGATAGGGGCGGCGGGCGGCACATGGGTAGGGGCGGCGAGCGCCGTATTTTTTTAGCGTGTACGTATTCGTACTTTTGTAGCTGCAACAGATCCAGACTTTAAAAAGAGTTACATAATTATGTCTGGCTCACGGCGCTTAATAAAATATATTATAAACTTGAAAAGGATTTACCAAATATTTTCATAATGAATATTTTTAACAGCTGCCATTAGCAATGCCACTTTTGAAAGAAGCTTCTCTATACTGAAGTTAATTAAAAATTACCTAAGATCGAGGCACGTCCTAAAAGGTCATGAAAACAAACGTTATCGTATAAAGAATGAAACCCGTACAGCAAGTCAGCGACAGCGCATAGTTACTATTTTACACAGGACCGAAATTTTGATCGTGCCACCCGTGCACAGACAGGACGTCAAGCTTATAGGGGCGCCAAGCACTCTGGTAGGTGGGGTACCTACTCTAACTAAGATGGCGCTAGGCGCTCCAAGTAAAAGGGTTTCTGCTGGTTTAACCAGAGGCTTAACATAAATATTCTTAGATATCTTAAAAATTTTCGCGCTCGCTTCGCTCGCGCTTTTCTTTTATAAATTGCATATGTTGGTGACCGTTTGCCCACGGAAATAAACATATGTATAATGCGCTCGCTTCACATCAAGAGGTTGTAAGTTCGATGTCCGGCGGGGTTTAGTTAGTATTACGGATTTCGAATTTGCTATATTAGCAATCGAACATGATATTACACATCGATAATATAAAAAAAAATTGTTTAAAAATCACGAAGAGTACATTTTTTATTGATTATAGAATTTGGCTGCATTATTCGACTTTTTTTTTACTAATGATGAAAATAGAAAGGGGCGGCAAATTTTCGATGGGCCCCGGGCGGCGAAAAGCCACGCTACGCCACTGTGAGCAGTCATGCTGCCTTGTATCCAAAGGAGGTGGATCCGTCCACCTAGGCGTATTTGTCGCGTATGTGGATGAAATCCAAAGCGGGACTTATCTGTAAATAGCACCAATGAACATTGTTGGTCACTCCACGCCAAATGATCCCGAGCCCGTGAAAGTTGCCGACCGCGATTGCCACGTCGCAGCGCTGGAACTCGTAGCGGTCTTCGAGCACGAAGTCCAACTTCATGCAATCTCCTTCGCACGGTTTGGTCGCTTACCAACAGCTGGTGGTCCTCCTGGATTGCATCGCTGTGATATTGGGTTGCCTTCTGGCAGTCATTAGGAGAAATCGATCCTGTTACCAGGGGCGCCGACTACGTGGGTGCTCAGGGGCTTGGGCACCCACGAGGCTTAAACAGTGGGTGCGGAGCACCCACGAGAATAGACATAAAACTGATCAGTGATTACTATGTATTTCTTAAATAAAGTTCTGCTACTAATCTGAGGTCATTTATAATTTTCGCGCTCGCTTCGCTCGCGTTCAACACAACAATCGGTTTACTATCTGGTTAATAACACTACTTTAGGAAAGCTGGCTTAGCTTTATAAAATACGCAAAGAAAGGCGTAAAATTAACTTACAACTTCTTAAAAACGTAATTACTCTGTGGTCTTTGTTTTCATAATAAACATTTTCGCGCTCGCTTCGCTCGCGTAATTTTGTTTATACACGACAATCAATCCTGCTGCCTCGTAAATTACATGATAGGCACATATGTAAAGGAGCGTTATTTTTGATATTTTTTTCTTAACACAATTTGTAATGGGCTGATCATTTTTTTCTCAAAAATGGCTTTAATGGTTTTGGATGAAACGTAAAATACTTCAATTTATTTTTCACGATCTATTTTACTGTTGAGTTGGTTAATCTGGAAAAAAACTAATTAAGGTACCTCCCATACAAACCGATGTTCTTTGTTAATTGTCCTCAAAAATAGTTTTAACAATTTTAATGAAACTTTTCATGTTACTATAAATTATATGGAGTACCTAACCTAGTACCTACTATACTAAGATAATAATTATTTCGGACAAAACGAAACAAGGAACCTTCCTTACAAACCCAGACTATTTATTTATATTTTTTCAAAAACATCATCCTATAAGCACATTAGGTAATCGAATGAGCCTATAAGCATATTAAGTAATCGCTTAGGGTATTACGTCGCGAGAAAACATGTATCTCATAAGAAATTTGAAGATCAAATATGCCTTAACTTTTTAATGTAAATTTTCGCGCTCGCTTCGCTCGCGCTTTTTTTTATGTACCAGCATTTTAAAATACACCTACAACTGTTTACATAATTTATCAAGTTGAGGAGCTTTGTAAGATAAATGAATAAACTTATACATATATATATACCCTGACTGTAGGGACACGATTAGCCCAAAACATTCCAAAAAAATCCAAAAATTTTTAAGAACCCCGCCCCTTTGTTTTGAAATCTGGGTACGCAATGGAACTTCGTATATCTCTCACTCGAACCACCCGTTTCCAAACTTATCGCGCCAGTTTTCTTTAGGTATTCTGCGCCCAGTCTATAGTGGACTCTTGTAGATAAAGGACCTACAGACGGGGATTTCTAAGGGCATCAAATACTCTTTAACATTGCACAGCTCCATTTTTTCCGTTTAAGTTCCATTTTTTGCCATGACAATAATGAATTCGTTTCTTGAAAGTAAAAAAATCATATGCTCGGTTTTGTCTAAATCAGTGTTTTTCAACCTTTTTCATTACCCGACCCCCTTACAAGTTAAAAATTCTTGCATCCCCCCCCCCTCCCAGACCCATAAACATACAAAATGTCAGTGATTTGAAAGACCACGTTTATAATTTAGTTATTATTGTCTCCAAAATAGAACCGCATTTTGACCAATTGTTCAAAAATAAACAGGCCCAGCCTTTTTTCTAAAATCGTATGTTTTCATTGCAGTGTAAGACCTACAAACACTACTTTTTCTTTTACCCGCGACCCCTTGAAAAAGCTTTCGGAAACCCTTCTTGTTGCGACCCACATGTTGAAAAACACTGGTCTAAATGTAACCTTTGTACAAGAGCATAATTACGAGCAAATAAATAAATACATCGAAGGAACATAACTTTTGTATCGTGCCACCATAAGATCTCGCACCATTTAAAAATTTTGCTAGCGCCCGCCGCCGCCATTGTGGGCACCCACGAGGTTTTCTAAAACCCGGCGCCCCGCCTGTTACTGAGTGGTAATGCGATATCTACCCGTATGCCACTCTGCTACATCCTTAGTAGCGCGATAACCTGACCACAACCTCGATATCACGTTTTGGCTGGTGTGTAGAGCCACAGCAACGACGCGTTGGATAGGTCCATTTTCTAACATGCCCACTGCTCATAACATTTCATCTCGAATGACGTCGTGACATGACAAAAAAAAAAAAAAACAATTTAGCCCCTTTATTTATATTAGCTAAATAAATTTTAATGTTTCTTCTACGGTACTAAAATGTTCCCGCTGTGTTTCGTTTTTTCTGTTTTTTTTTTAATTTATAATTTTATATTTTGACAATAGAATAAAAGAGGTTTCATTCCGTATATAAACTTTTTATGAAAACTAAAAAGATTTTATACTAAAGCCATGATTAATTTCGCAATATCGTATCCCTAGATTAAAAAATTAAAAAAATTAAAATTGATTTATTCGTTCAACCAAGTTTTACAAATTTTAGGTTGAGAACTCCTTTTAGGTATTATAATACCTGTATTAGGAGATCTCGCTCCTCCATTACATAAGTAAATCGTCACATACAAGTGTACTTAATTTTTAAAACAGAAATGTTAACAATTTATATTCTAAATAAAAGTTTAAAGAGTAACAACATAAAAGAAAAATTAAAAATAGAGATTGTAATTGTGTGTGCGCGTGAGTGTGTGTTTTTATTATTTATTCAGTAAATATCTTAAATAAATACTTTTTTGTATCCAAACTAATTCTATGTAGCGTAGTAAGAAGATATTTGTTATAATATATATGTATTAAAGTTTCTTTCTAAATAGGGTATTTTACTACATATAAGTACAAGAAAACGTCTAAAACTGCTTATTTACTGTGGTATTTGTAATACGTAATCGATTTAATATGATTTCTATACAATAAAATGAGAAAAAACATTTTATTTTTGATTTACTAAAATCAAGTTTTTTAATCTGTTATTCGAATGTCTGAAACGACAGCTGCCATGCTGGTTGTCAGGTGACGTCACAATAGTGGTAAACAATGACATTTTGTTCGCGATATGTGTCAAAATTTTAGTACAGAGCTGTTTTGTTTACTCCTGCAATGACGTCACGACCTAAGCATCATGGCGGCTATCGTTTTCGCGCGCTAATTGGAAATGGTAATTTAAAATGTATTTTTGGGGTACTTATAGGTTTCAAAAAAAATTTAAAAAAATATTTTTTACTTTTTCTCACCTAATGATCAATTTGAGATACTTTTCAAAAAATGGTGAAAAACCCTATTATGTAGTTATAATAAACGGCTATAACAACTGAACGAAATGTCGTATAATCCCTTTAATAAAAACTGGATAAACCGTTTTTAACCAGAAAATCCTTTAATTATCGAATAGTTAGGTACTAACGTTCATAACCGGCTTCCTATCTACGTCTACTTCCTAAGTACAAGTACAATCATAAGATACGCTTTATCCTGGAATTTGGAATGTTCCAGAGCGATCTGCAGAAACTCTTTTCTACACACGCGAGTTTATTGTTTCGCCCCCACCACACACCCTCAACGCAAAGAGAAAACTAACCTGAACGGAGACGCAGGCAAAAGCTAGTCCGTTCATTACATAATATCAGCTATCAAAATGTGTCGTTAAATCATACTGAAAATAGGGCCGATTTACACTTCAACAAGTACAGTGTTAAGTCAAGTAGTAAGTAGAAGTCCATTGCTTATCTCGCAACTGTACTCTTCGAAAAGTTAAGTTCCGAGAAAGCAATGGACTTCTACTTACTACTTGACTCACCGCTGTACTTATTGAAGTGTAAATCGGCCTTATTAGACACATCTATTTACTTTGTGCTTGAAGCTACCCTCATCAGCTTCAAAATGCATTTTCAGGTTGCGGTGTTGATGTCAAACTGCCATTCTTTTAATTCCCGGCTACAGTTTGTAATCAAATTGGCTCAATATATAGAAGTAGATATATTCGGATCATGCGGGCCCAATAAGTGTTTCGATTGGGACAATTGCATGAAACAAATAAGAGAATATAAATTTTATCTTTCTTTTGAAAATGCCAACTGCCGTGACTATATCACGGAAAAGTTTTTTGTTAATGGTTTGAAGTAAGTACCTTAACTTTTAAATTTTTATCCATAATTATAATATTTTTTTAATCTCAATCCTTGAGTGTAAGGGCACTCAAAATTGTGGGCATATCAAATAAAAACGCTTGTTGGAAGGATCATAGATACCTACCTATTTAGTTTATATTTCTTTTTAATTTGAAATAACTAATTAAAATAAATATTTTAAAAAAATAAATCTCGGAAACTACTGAGCCTAAAATTTTGAAAAGGTACAGAAAATAATTCTCCTCGTACACAGGTTACAAGTAAATCTATAAGTCTATGCTCTTAAAATAAGACGGTACTCTACGAAACCCTCGACGCACGACTCGCACTTGTCCGTTTTTTTTTACTTTCGAACTAGGTACTGGTATTGATGAGCGAGCAGCATCGGCAGCGAACAACGAAACAGTAAGAAAGTATTGTTATAGCAAACAAGGTCCAAAAAAATTAACTTGAGATTTGGATGGGGATCGATTGTCTTGCAGTAATGAAGCCATAAAAAAATTAAAAGTGGGTGTGTGTCCAATTGACCATCCGTCCGGTGTTCTAGCGCCATCTTCTTAGCGAATCGACTCAGCGAAGCGAATTTAACCATCGAAGTGGTCTACTGGCTAGTCCGCTCGCTTCACAACAGGAGGTCGCGGATTCCATTTCCGGCGGGGTCCAACCTTGTAAGACTCAGTTTGGTTGGTGGTACGGCATTTTTTGTGAGCCCGCCTGGCTAGCTAGCACCTTACTTCCCACCAAACATCAATGTTATAATAACATTATAACACGCTCGTGTGCAACAAAATAAAATAAAAACCATATCGCACCTTTAGGCACAGTTCAAGTCCAAAATGTGTACTTATGCGGATAACACACTGCTCCGGAATCCGCTCCGGTGTGCGGTTTTACGCCACTGGATTATTATTTTCTGCAGGCAAGACGTGCTGCCGATAGTGATGGGTGCGCGCCCGCAGGAGTACGCGGCAGTGGCGCCAAACAAGTCTTATTTGCATGTCAACGAGTTCAACAGTATTAAAGACCTGGCTAACTATCTGCATGTCCTGGATAAAGACGATGACCTTTACAATTCGTACTTTAAATGGAAAGTAAGTGACAAGTTTATCCATCATTTTGCTCAGAGTACGATACGCCACCTCAAGAGTGTAACATAATTGATCAAATAGGTACCAACTGGATCTACCATTTTGGCAGACAGAGGATTTAAGCATATCGCTTCCATCGTGGAAAGTAAGGGATGTAAGCTAATCAGACCACCAAGCGTAAAAATCGGCGCTGTTAGTAACAAGGCTGACGTTATGGATACCAAAAAGATAGCTGCTGTTCGAATCCATGTGAAAAGATCGATAGGAAGATTACTAAGTTATAAAATGCTTGCACCATATTCTCGATGAAAGTAAAAATTCTGCCAGTCTTTGATGACATTGTATATGTAGACTGTGGATTATAAAACAATAACTTGTTACTAACAAATTCGCGTTTTTTTTATTTATTATATATCTTAAGAACTTTTTAAATACACTTTTTTCCATCGTCAAAATTTTACTTTAATCTAGTTTTTACTTATCTAAAAGATGTTTAATATACAAAATATACTAATATGGTTACTTAATACTTCACACATACATACATACACTCACACACCGCGTTCCATGTAACTTACTGTGAGCAACAAAGCAACAAACGACGAATCACTCGAACCAGCCGCTAAGCGCTTTCCGCCCCACCCGTACCAGTGGAAATGCTCCGCGCGCATTTCAAAATTCATTCAGGATTCAGTAAAAGTTGATGCATTTTGTCATTTTTCAAGTTATTACTATAATTCTTTCACCTATTATAATTTCTTTGCCTTACAGTTTGTTTATAATAAGTATTTTTTATTTTTAGAAAAATAGAAACTTCCTTAATACGTTTGCTTATTCAGTAGTAAAGCAACAGTGAAGCGTGAGTCTGTCGTCGGTGGCTCCACAGTATAGTGACTCCAACCTCATAACCAGTGGCCTCGGCTTCAAGTCGTGGCCAATGAGGTTTTCGAAACTTATGTACATTTTCGTACCGATTAAACATATAAAATAAAATAATCCTTAAGATCTCTACTTTCACGCATAAAATAATTAGATTCCTAAAATTAATGCAAGTTACAAAAAATGATCGAAAGTGAATAGAGTTGTAGCGGGTACGAATTGAATTATCAACTTTAAAAATCTAAAAATGGTTTAAGTAGTCTATAGTGTTAAAAACTTTGTAATAAGTAATATACAGTAAAACTTGGTTAAGTGGGACCCGGATAAGTGAGGACGCTGAAGTCTCGATACTTTAGCATTGAATTACCTCTGTTAGTGGGACAAAATAAACCTCTATATCTGGAATTCGTTTTACCATTTTATCGTCATAATTACCTCTATAATTAAGAATGTTAATGGGTCCGTTAAATCACTTGAAACTTTATGACCTTGTAGCCTAAATGTCTAGAAATACACTTGTTTTTGTTTCATTTAAATCAGAGACATTTCTCTGATTTAAATCAAGCGAGTAGTTTTGAAGTTACGATAATTTTAGTTTCCGCCTTTTTCAAATACTTCGCTCGGGCGCGCCAAGCGCGCGTGACGTCATACCGCAACTCGCCGCTCTCACCGTACTGTGTTCTTCATACATTGCTATCGGATGGTCCCTACGTTCGCCCACAATAACATTTCTAACTGTAGTTTTTTTTATGTGAATCGGTGTTACAGTAGTGTTACAAGTATAATCGATGACAGTTTTAAAAATTGATTGAAAAATCGAATGATTCCTTAAATAGACGAGTTAAGCTACTATTTCTCAAATAACTCCGGTTTCTTTACCGCGGCCGCCGAGACAATGATTAAAAATGCAAAAGTACTTACAACTTATTTTTTTTCTTTCTTATCACAAATCTGTTGATCCTTATAAGATACCTATACATATATACCTACATACCTATTTTTCATTACTAGTATTGAAAAATTTTGGTAATAATGTAATTTATGAACTTGATATTTCGGAAATAAGGAGTGAGGGGCAAGGTAAAAGTGATGGTGTCAAAATCACTTATGTCATCAACTGTAATATAATGACACAATAACGACACTGAAGCGGTCATGGCTCAGCGCTGCTTACGTGGTCGCGTCGATCACGCAGGTTAACTGACTACAAACACGGTCACAGCTTGGATGGACTTGACTAGCAGTCCATCCAAGCTGCCTATAACGCCTCCGACATAGCTTGGCGACTGCCATCTAGTGAAAGTTACTGATATTTAAGCCCATCCAAGTTGTGACCGTGTCGGTAGTCAGTTAACTTGCGTGATCGATGCGACCACATAAGCAGCGCTGTGCCATGACCGCTTAAGTGCCGTTATTGTGTCATTATATTACAGTTGATGACATAAGTGATTTTGACACCATCACCTTTACCATGCTCCTCACTCCTTATTTCCGAAAACTGGGCATAAAACTTAAACAAATATATATACAGAAAATAGATCTTCGCTTATAAATTACTTGAAAATCTCTAAGAAGTTATCTATAAATCTTAAAATAAGTTGATAAAATTTAAAATATTGTTTGTTTGTAGGTGTGGACAAAGCCCTCTGCGCGAGAGTCAGACTCGCACTTGTCCGGTTTTTATTTTTTATGTGTATCGGTTAACTCATATTTATTTTATTTTAGATTGGCTAGAAATAGCTACGGCGACGACGTTACTGTTTATGCAAAAGTTATCAGATAAGGAGAAGGTGATAGACACAACTTTTGGCTTTGGGTCTGGGTGGATCATACTTTTCATGTATTTCTTTTGACTTTAAGGTTCAAAAATATAACAGTAAAAAATAACTTTTCGGGTATATTGGTAGTTGTATTTAAGGCCTTAAGTATCGCCAAATCGCAATATTCAATTCAAATTCTTGAAATAGTGCTTAAAGCTATCACCATGGAAAAAATATATAACATACTTGAAACAATAAAAAACAAATTGTCTTGAACAGAATCATAAAAATCACAAAAGCTATGATGAAAAAAAAAATCCTGTAAACCCTGTTTTTTGTATTAATTGCAAATTCGCTCGGAAGCAAAATATTTGTTTATGTTTAAACCAACACCCAAAAATCGGCCATTTTAATACCTTCAGTTTAACTTGAACGGATTTTTTTTAACTTATTTGAAATCCAAGAAAAGTAATAAAAACATCGAAATCTCGAGAATTTTGCGTTCGGCCTTGACGTAACCGCCGCGATGGTACTCGCACTGATCTGAACTTAAAATGAGTGGCGTTACGGTCGATATTATATTATCATGCAGCGACCTTCTCAGATTGAGTGCACTTCCCCCCTTAAGCACTTTGACACGAGCACGATTTTCTAGTTTTTGGATTCGTCATTTTTAAAATTTTCAACGCGAACTTCATACATAGAGGTAGGGAGCGGTGCGCGCACTGAGCGACCGTTGCAGAGTGACGTCACAGCAGCGTGCGGCGACCCCGAGTCACTTGCCTACCTAAATAATTCAGTATCTCGGAAACTATCAAACGTATCAAAAAAATTTTTTCACCATATTTTTTATTTTTAATAGAGTATATTTTAAGATAAAAAACAAAAATTGGTGGTATTCTTCATTGAGACAGCGAGTGTATTTTACCTCTTTTACTGAGACTACATTTTAAAGAATACTTTTGCTAAATTGTTTTCTTTGAATTTTATAAGTATTGTACCTCTGTAACTGAGATAACCTCAATTTATTACCTCTCTAACTCGGACTTTAAAGGCTTTGCCACACCAAAGGCAGGTCAGACGCGGAGCAGGTCAGTAGCAGCGCGGGAGACGGCACACTGAATGCAGACGGCAGTTCCAACGCGGTTTTAGCGCGGGCCCGCGTTAAAACCGCGTTCAGTGTGTCGTTGACGGGTGGAAGTTAGTTGGCTGCAAGATGTCGAACGGATTCTTGCTGCTTTTGGCTCTAAGTCAAAAAAGAGAATTTTACTTGAATGTTACATTTCTATAATATTTGTCTCGAAAATCGTATATATTTTTGTTCCCACGCATTAATTCGATATTTTTTCGTTTAAATCCATCAAGCGGTTGTAAAAAAATACAACTGCTGTGTAACCGCGTCGCTGCGCTGCGCTGCACTGCGACCGCCCCGCCCCCGGTGTGGCATGCTAACATGGTTGCCATAGTTATACAGCAGCGCGGGCCCGCGATTAAACTGCGCCGCGCCGCGCCTGCGCTGCTTCTGACCCGCGCTCGAGCTGCCCGGTTTGTCGTCCGGCAGTTTCAGAGCGGCGCGGCGCAGCGCAGTTTGAGCGCGGGCCCGCGTTCAAATTAGGTGTGACGTTCTTCATATAAATTCTTGTATTACAACATACGCGGGCCCGCATTTAAACTGCGCTGCTACTGACCTGCTTTTGGTGTGGCAAAGCCTTAAGGCTGCGGCCTGGACGCAAGCGACGGCGACAGCGACAGCGACGGCGACAGCGACACGAGCGACTTGATCATTTCCATACATTTGTATGGAGCTGTTTTGGACGACAGCGACACGCGCGGCGACACACGAGCGACGAGCGACATTTCAAGGACGTCGCGCGTTTAGGGACGTTCTTCTTTAATCGATAAACCAGTTTAAACTATCGATAGTTTGAGAAGAAAAAAATAGTTTCAGATAATAAAATGATAAAGTTTGATACTAGCTGGAGTGCCCGGCTTCGCTTAGGGAGTTGATATCCCCCCGCACCCTGCGCCTCACCCCCCTCAACCCTCACCTCACCCCCCAACTCACCCTCCCCCGCACCCCACACCTCGCCCTTCCGCACCCCGCGACTCACCCTCCCTCGCACCCTGCTCCTCCCCCTCCCGCACCCCGAGCCTCCCCTCACCCCTCTCCTCTCCCCCCGCAACCCGCGCCTCACCTCCGCACCACACTCCACCCCCCACACTCCGCGCCTCCCCCCGCACCCCACGCCTCCCCCCGCACTCCGCGCCTCCCCCCGCACCCCGCGCCTCCCCCGCACCCCGCTCCCCCCCGCTCCTCCCGCACCCCGCTCCTCGCCCCCACATCCCCCTGCACCCCACGCCTCCCCCCGCACCCCGCGTCTCCCCCTCGCATCCCACTCCTCTCCCCCGCAACCCGCGCCTCACCCCCCGCACGCCGCTTATTATCCCCGCCACACCCCACACCTTCCCCCCGCAGACCGGTCCTCACTCCCCGCACCCCGCTGTTCCGGGATTGCTGTAGAGTTCTCTCAAATACTCTCGAATGTTCTGGACTGTTCTATTCTAGAAAGTTCTTAAGGGTGAAATTTCAACCCTTATATCTTCAAAAGCACGCCCTTTAGGCAAAAACGGAAACCTTCTTCATGGATGGGGGACAGAGGGCTACCGCACCATATAACTCCCTTGATCGTATCTGGATTCGTTTCAGAGTTTTATCGGCACAAACATTTGTACACTTTCTTTTATAATATTGATTATGTAGAATATAATCTATTTCCAGTCACCCTTTTCAACCGACTTCAAAAAAAGGAGGAGGTTCTCAATTCGTCGGAATCTTTTTTTTTATTTTTTATTTATTTTTTTTATGTATGTTCACCGATTAATCGAAGACGCCTGAACCGATTTCGAAAATTCTTTTTTTGTTTGAAAGGGTATACTTCACAGGTGGTCCCATATAAATTTTATCGAAATCGATTAAGCGGTTTTGAGAAAATCAACAAAAACATAGCAAAATTGGAGTTGTTGCGATTGAAGTCGGTTGTTTTTAACGTATTCAGCGTGGTCATGTAATATAAACTTTCGGATTTCGACTTTGATCTTCATAATTCTTTAGTAGTTGCCGAAATCGCCTTTTTGTTTTGTCTAAATCTACGTCTTCTTTAGCAAGTTAGTAGTAATATTAAAAAAACAGAAATATTTGCCTTGGGTGGGGATCGAACCCACGACTCTCGGATCAATAGTCAGGAACGCAAACCTCTGAGTCAGTGTTAAGTGATATTATATAAGTAAGAATAATTATGAAAATATCGAAATATCGACATCGCGACAGACAGATATCGACAGAGTCACGTCACTACATCGCCGCAAACCCAGTGACCTTGTCGCTTGCGTCGTGAACAGTTGTCGCTGTCGCTGTCGCTGTCGCCGTCGCTGTCGCTGTCGCTGTTGCTGTCGCTGTCGCTGTCGCTGTCGCTGTCGCTGTCGCTGTCGCTGTCGCCGTCGCTTGCGTCCAGGCCGCAGCCTAAAAAATACCTCCAGTTTTAGTTTGGTTTTGCTATCGTCCGGATGTTTATATGAAAAATGCCGAGACACGCGATGAAGTCTGTGTCGAATTTAAAGTGCCAAAATCTACTCTTTGTAGAATCATTCAGAATAAAGATGAAATTCAGTCTCAGTTATTATATTAATGTTCTAAAAGAGAAGGAAAACTAAAACGTGTAGGTTTATTTTATTTAATAATCGCACCGCTACACCTGAAATAACCACTATTCTCATCTCTATTTAATGGAACCCTCTGTAAATCAGACAGATAATTATTTATACCTGAATATCTGAGACACTGCGTAAGTGGAATAATACCTCTTTAAGTGAGACAAATTTGCAGGTCCCTTAATGTCTCAGTTATCCAGGTTTCACTTTAATACAAACTTACTTTCGAGTGACTGAGGAGCGCGAGGTAGACTGCGACTTGCGAAGGAGCAAGAAAGTATTGTGATGGCAAAAAAATCGAGGAAAATCTAAGATTTTGATGGGTTTCGATTGTCTTGCACTAATGGAGTCCAAGAAACTATTTATTTAAACCTATATGTATAATAATTTTACATAGCATAGGTCTTTTTTTTTTTAATTATTAAATTTCATGTAAGGCCTCCCCCTTCTTTTTCCATGTTTCTTTATAACTTGCACCTATAGGCCATGTTATACCACCATATGCAATAATTTCGTCCCTGCATCTTGTTGTAGGTCTTCCTCTTCCTCTTTTTGTTATATCTTGGACACGACATAGTAGTAAGATTACTCCATCTGGTGTCTTCGTTTCTAGAGAAATGTCCCGCCAAATTCCATTTTCCAATTTTTGATATTTTTATTACATCCTTTAGTTTTGTTTTCTCTCATACTTAATGTTTCGAATTAACAATAATAAAATACACAGACAGAACACGCTAAATAAATCGACGAAAATAGTCGCATAAATAATAATCAATCAAATGCTAAGTATTTTTCTTTGAAACTTCCAAAAACTATAAAATAAAATATACGTATATGGTCTGTTTTGTTTCAGGGTACCGGAGAGTTCATAAACACGTTCTTTTTCTGTCGCTTGTGCGCCATGTTGCACGCCATTGATCTGAGAAATCGCAATGCACACTACTTGAACGTAGAATCCTGGTTGCATAAAGCAGCGTGTATGCCCATTGAAACCTAAATAATGTATAGACTACTCCCGGCCAGCGGGCAGGATGTTATCCGACGCCATGGCTTTTCGTCATCTAACGTGCACGCGAACCATTCTGAAATTCCGCGCAAAATATGATATAATATAGCAGTTTTATGAAGGGCTAATTAAAATTATTGACAATGCTGAACACGTTAAAAACAACCGACTTCAATCGTAACACCTACAATTTTGATGTTTTTGTTGATTTTTTCAAATAGCACTGAATCAATTTCAATAAAATTATTATGAGAACAATAATAATAATAATATCTGGGACACACGGTCACCTCTGCAGTATGACCTACCAAACCAAAAAATAGGTAATCATCAAAATTAATTTATAATTGGCGGAGAAATCGCAGAAATACAAAAAAAAACATGCAGTCGAATTGAGAACCCTCCTCCTTTGTGAAGTCGTTAAAAAAATTGAAACAGTTAACCGTTCTGCAATACTATCTTAGTTAAGATTTAACTTCCTAAATTGCCGAAGGTATAGTGTTGTTGTAGCACTCACAAAAATTTGTTTATGAGTATTAGTATTGTACTGACTGACCTACCTACGTATTATTATATTAATTTAGCTTAAGTGTTTTGTATTTCTCTTATTGTTAATTTAATATTAATTTTACCTTATATTCATAGAACCTCATTTTTATTTAATATTAATGAAATAAATGATATAATAATATTATACCTACTTTATGACTTTTCAGTGTTTTATTTTATTTACTTACCCCAAAATGCAAAATTTTGTTTCTATTTGATTTTCTTCGCGTAGAACCCGTAGCTGCCCGTCCGTCCTAGTAGCCAAGATTATGGTACATGACTACTAACTACTACTTACTATACTCAGATTTTTTATTCGGCGGAATTCTGACAGATCGTCACCTGAGTGCTTATTTGTCCAATCGACCATATTAACGAAAATTACTTTTAAATGTAGTTATCATAAGGTTTAAATTTCCCGTCGATTGGTTATGATTCTAATCATTTAGACCTTAAGAACATTAAAAATATAATTACTTGTTGAAAACGCAATCTGTAAGAAATCCTTTAATTTGCGTGAAATAATCAGTAAAAACTATGTTGCATAAAGTGTTGGCTAAGGACATTGAACAAATAAGCACTCCAGGTGACGAGATGTCATTTTGATTTTGAGAACTGTGAATGCAGAGGTTGCAAACCAAACTTCTACATTACATAATTACAGATTATGAAAAAATATTGTAGACTAACTAAATATTGTGGTATATAAATAAATAACATTTACTTAAATTAATTAATATAATAATTTTAAATCTAATTAATACGGTTATTTAAATGGTAAATAAATTTAAAAAAAAGGATATCCTATACTATTAAACGAGTTAGGTGCCCCGACGATTTCGAAAACGGTTTGATTAGGGGTTAAAAATCACCAAAAATCGATCTATGAGGGAATTATCTTCGAAAATATTTATTTAAGGGAGATATGAGCGAAATTACATAAAAGGAGAACGTATATGATGCTGATATTTAATGCTCACTTATAAGTACTTTGGTGGACTGGCGGTTCTGGTGCAAGCCACTTACGTTTTGCTGCTTTTAGGTGTGGATTCGGAGCCCACCCATGAGACTTTATAGTTTTTTGTCTTTTATTTTTTATTTTGTGTGAACTTATGTAAATATTATGTAAATAAATAAAAAGACTTAAGAGTGATAAAAAAAAATGTTTTAACCTCTTTGTATTTTAGAGATAAATAGCGTCATCTTTCGCCATATAAGTGAATTACATACCTGATGATTGTGCCGCCCTGCCCCGTGTTTGACAATAGGGAATTTTCCACGGCTTTCTCAAAACTCAACTAGATGGCGCTGATAACATTTGCAATAAGCAAATCTCTAAAAAGTTGCCAAAACTGATTGATATTACTGACTAATATCATAATAAATGATGAACAACTTTCTAATATTACGTATCATTAAATATTTTTCTGTTTTTTTTTTATCCAAAAAAACAATTAGCATGTATTTTTTTTCAATAGAATCAAATTATTAAAAAAATTGTAGATTTTTTCAGAATAAATATTGCCTATCCTTTCATCCCTTAGAAGGCCACTACCGACTAAAACAACACCCAGCAAAATGTTTCATAGAAAATATTTATTATATGTAGGTACTACCAAACAAGTTACCTTAGTTTATAAAAACTCCGATTGAATGAGCGACGCTCGGTCTCCCAGCTAGTTTTAATTACTTTTGGTTATTGTTTTGGTCATATATTCATAAGTTCGTAACAAAAACATTATAAATTAGTTACAAATGTTCAAAAGTAATATATTTTTTAAATACTTGGCGAAACCTATACCACAAAATGGGGAAGAAAACGCAAAGCTATTTGCAGATGGCGCTACGGACGCTTGACTCATAACAACTTTCAATTAGTTCCGCGTTTTTTATTATCGAGGTGTTATAAATTAGTTTTTTTTTTCTGTAAAATTGTTAAATGAAAATGTATGCGACTTCGACTGTTCCCCAATTAAAAGCGAAGTTGAAAATTACATAAATGAAAAAGTAACTTTTCCCACGTCTTCTTCATCAGAGAATCTTTAGGAAATTAATGATTTCCATTATTATTGCAACCAATCGCCACACAACGTGGCATTTTTTTTATAATCTTATGTTTAGTTCACGTAAACATTTTTTTTCTATACGTTTTGAAAGTTAGAGTGAGTCAAGCGATATCAGCGCCTCTATCGGCGAGCTTTGTCAGTTTTCTTCCCCATTATAAATTATTATTTTCATAATTCTGCTAAATGTGTGCCACCGCCGCCACTTTACTGAGTGATGTTAGTGCATTTTTTTAAATTTCCCCTTTGCTGACTATAACTCAGTGGTATATGTTTTGAAATAATAATATGTAATTTTATTATTGTATTAACGAATAATTTTAAATAACATATTCACTTATATTTGACTGAAGTGTTATTTCGGAAACTATTTTTTTCCTTGCGTATTGTTTTGCCGCTTTTCGGGACTGATTATCTACAGTGACAACACCAAGAAACGTCAGAATAAATCAGTGTAGAATGCGTTTCAACGAATAGTTCGTATGCCGTTATGTTGGCTCCCCTGTCTATCAACGACATCACACGCAAAAACGCTTGTAAAGATTTTGTTAGTGTGTGTCTGCGTTCTATGTAAGTGTGTGTCTGCGTTCTATGTAAGTGTGTGTCTGAGTTCTATGTTGTGCGTGTGGAAAACATTGCTGCCAACATAACGGCATAGGAACTATTTGATGAAACGCAAACGCACTATAGTCATTTGAGTTATTTTTTAACGTATGTCAACAAAGATGTCTGTCTGCCAAGCAACATCTATTATTCGCTTGATTATCGTTTTTATTTGAACCAAATACACTTACAGTCACCGCGCACTGTCAACTGAACAGTCGATCATCTGTTTAGTAACAATCGCAATGCGATCGTGATTAAACTATCGATCGATAATTTAGTTACGTGCACTACATCGATTGTCACTAAACAATCGCACGTCTAGAGTAGGAGCCATGGGTCAAAAATATACAATATTTATAATAAACATCAAAATATCTGATGTTTATTTGGATCGATCGGCGGCGCAGGGAGTGGGGTAAGGCCCGCAGAGCTGGATGCGGGGTGGTGAGGAGCAGTGTGCGGGGGAGAGTGGGGAGCGGGGTGTGGAGGGGAGCAGGGTGTTGGGGAGGGTGCGGGGGGTGAGGAGCGGGGTGCGGGTGGTGAAGAGAGGGGTGCGGGGAATTGGCGCGGGTGGTGAGGAGTGAGTAAGGCCCGCAGAGCTGGATGCGGGGTGGTGAGGAGCGGTGTGTGGGGAGAGTGGGGAGCGGGGTGCGGAAGGGAGCAGGGTGTTGGGGTGGATGCGGGGGGGTGAGGAGCGCGGTGCGGAGGGTGAAGAGAGGGGTGCGGGAATTGACCCGGGGGGTGAGGAGTGGAGTGCGGACGGGGTGAGGCGCGGGGTGGGGAGCGGGGATGAGGCGCAGGAAGAGGAGCGGTGGGCGGGGGAGAAGGTGAAGTGCAGGCCTGGGGAGGTTTTTATAAATAAAACATAATATTTACAAAAGTAAGTAGTATATCCAAAAACAAATACATATAATGTGGATGCCGACTTCCTCACTACGACAATCGATTCAACTGTTTTGTCGATAATGTGCGGACTAACATACTGAGCCATTCAAAGTCAACTATCGGCCATCAGTCGCTCAACTGTTTATTAAAGTCTAGTGTGCGCACTCCCGTACTGCGCCATACAGTCACCGATCGACTCAACTGTTTAGTTGAGTAGCGATCGTTCAGTCATCTTTGATAGTTTGGTCGATCAACACTGTTTGGTCGAGAGTGCGCGCACTCCCATATAGCTCCATACTAAATACAAGATCGACGGACCAAAAAGTTGATGGTGCGCGGTGGCTGTTAATGGTTCAAAAGTTATGATTTTTTTAGTAAAAAGGGTCTTTGGTAGTTAAATCATCAGTATTAAGCAAACTAATTGTTTAAGGCGTTAAGTATAGCCAAATCGCAATATTAAATTCAAATTCTTGAAATAATGGTTAAAACTATCACCATGGAAAAAATATATAACATATTTGAAACAATAAAAAACAAATTGCCTTGAACAGAATCATAAAAATCACAAAAACTTTGATGAAAAAAATATCCTGTAAACCCTGTATTTTGTATAAATTGTAAATTCTCTCGGAAACACAATATTTGTTTATGTTGAAACCAACACACAAAAATCGGCCATTTTAATACCTTCAATTTACCTTGAACGGTTTTTTTTTAACTTATTGGAAAGCCAAGAAAAGTAATAAAAACATCGAAATCTCGAGAATTTTGCGTTCGGCCTTGACGTAACCGCCACGATGGTACCCACACTGATCTGAACTTAAAATGAGTGGCGTTACGATCGATATTATATCATCATGCATCAACCTGCTCAGATTGAGAGTACGTCGCGCCTTAAATATTTTTTTTGTCGATAATTTGTGGTCTAGTTTCACCCATTTTCGTTAGTGCAGTTTATCACCTTGTAGTGTGTATTTCATTTCTACGTATGCTCCAAATGCTCCTAGCAGTTTTTGTCTATATGAGGCTTTAGTGCCGTTCCCTATGATCATAATTATTCTGGTCATTTGTGCTGCTACGGTTGAAGAAATATTCGATGCAGACTGTGCACTATGGGGTCAAAGCGTGCGTACCGTCTCAAAAATGTATTTTGTATAAGTAGGTATGATTTTTACGATATTTTAAATAGATATGCATAAAATAATGTTCAAGATACTAGGGAATAGAAACAATATGTATAAATACGCATTACTAACATTCAAAACTTGCACTTAAAGTTGTAGATCGAAATTATATCATCTATATAACTTAGAGAACCGCGAAATTTCGATGTCCATTGTAATTCGGTTTTAGGATAAATATACAGGCTTGCTCAGTAGACGAAACTGAACAACTTTCCACAAGAATTTTTTTCAGAAAACGAAAATAAATCGGCTTCTCCATACAAACGGTCCGATCAAGTTTATAATTTTGTATTGAGAAGCCGATTTTTTTTTCGTTTCCTGAAAAAAATTCTTGTGGAAAGTTGTTCAGTTTCGTCTACTGAGCAAGCCTTTAAAGTTTTCGGAAACCTGTCCCTTACACCCTGTATATGTATATTTTTTTAAAAGGCCATACCTTTTATTCTTCAAATAAATTAAAAACAATCCAAAAGTAGTTTTACAAAATAAACGCTATGTTATAAAAAATATTTTCTCTGCACTCGAAAATTTTCTGTTTTTGAAACTTTGAATAGACTTTTGACAGTTACCTACGTTTGCCCATGTTGAGATTTTACCTTCATTAAATTACGAATTTCATATATACCATGAGGCAAAAATCAATATCTGCCCCAATCTGCCCCCCTTCCGATGAAACACGTTTAAATATTATGTGGTAAAAATAGCGAATTAAAAAATAATCGTTATTATTAATTTATTTTGGGATTTTTAGAAATTTGAGCTGAAATATATTACAGCATAGCGTTTATTTACTTTAAACAAATTTTAAGTAACCTAGCCAAGTACCTACATCTACCTATGTTACAACATCTAAGTATCTACCCTATATGAAGATGCATAGGATTCGCGTTACAGAGACTACAATTTTTTTACTTACCCACGCAAGAAAGTGTTCCAGGTTAAAGAAGATGTTTTCCTAGATATTTTCCATACATCTGATCCGAATATACCTAGCTTAAGGATGTCATCTGAAATTATTTCTAAAAAGATATTCAAAAAAGCTTAGAATCATTTAAATATAAATTCACAACATATACTTAACAATATTAATATGAGGGGGATAGGTAAGAGTAGGGGGTCGTTCAGGGTTATTTTCATCAATAAATATCTTGTTTTCTAAATGTAATACACATCATCTAAGTACAATTTTTTTACTTACCCACGCAGAATGTATAACTTTGCATCATTAACGCATATATTTAAAATTAAATATTTTTATTCATTAGTAATAAAACATATTTATGATACAACTGTTTTATTTTATAGTATATATACTAAAGATAATCTGAAAAAAAAATCATTGCTGTATTCCAAGTAATAAAAAAGTTACAGATTTTTGAGACGGTACCTACGCACGCTTTGGCCCCATAGTGCGGTGGTACATACAGGAAATGCTTTTGACATCAGGTGTAAATCTAATCGTGCGTCATATTTTGATCAGTGCTTCTACTCCTGATTCTAATCAACTTTCCCCTAGGAACCTATAGTCAAATCGCAAATAAAATTTTTGAGGTCTTCATACTTTGGGTGGCCAAAGTATGAAGACCTCAAGGCTAGGCTGATCGATTTGTACTACGGAGTAACCGTGTACAAATTGGTTTGTTTACATTATTGTGAGATTCTATTGAAAGAAGATATCAATCAATATACATAAAAAGCTGTAGAGTTGATTTATGCGAATATGTTAAAGGAGACACGAGCACTTGAAAGTCCTGCTGGCCCCATTAGTGGAACCTCAGTGGAACATAGCAGTGGGGACACGAATCCTAAAGGGATTTTTTTTATTATCTAAAGAAGTACCACAAAAAAGATAGCTTTTTTTGGCTCAGCGAAGTGTAGGCTCAGCGTGGCTGGACAGTTTATTGTCTTTGCCTAGGACTTTTTGGCGGGAACTCGTGGCAAGAGTTTGCATAATATCGATAGTGTATTGTTCAATAAAGTGCCATTTACGTGTCTAATATGTAGGATAATGAAATAAAAGTGTGTAGACTGGGTTTCGAGTGCTCTCAAGAAGTCCATGAAATCTTTATCAAAAGTGCTATCATTTTGCTGAAGAATAGAAAATTTAAATACGAAAGAAATGGCTTTGGCCTTAATTTAATTTTTCTATGAAGATGAAGAAATACAGAAGAAATGGCTTTGGTCTTTAAACACGTAGAAGATTTTCAACAGACTAGGCTGTGTGGCTCTGATCCTTTGCCTTCCCCCTTTCGGGGTAAAATAAAACAAAAAAAATGTCTGCCTAGAAGCCCTAGAACCCAAAGCCATGAAAATAGTCGCCATTTTGATTTGGTAGGTGGCAGCGTTTTCATTTCGTGCAATGTAAAATAACTCGTGTCATTTTTGTGTTTTCGTACCACAGTAAAAATATAGTTTTTCTGTAATATTTATAGAATATCCTAAAATAACTTTGCGTGATGTCGGACCGAAAGCGATTGTTAAATGATTTGAGAGTAATAGACCTACGCGCCGAGCTGGAGAAGCGTAACCTCGACAAAAGCGGAGTCCGTGGCGTGCTAATACAGCGGCTATCGAAGGTACTGTCAAAGGCATATCGATTTGCTTTGCCTCGTTTATCATTTTGCCGCTCAACATTTTTTTTTACTTTCAGTACCTTGAAGAAGAAGGACATGATCCAGCAACCTACGTTTTCGATTTGAGCGGTGCAGAGGTAAAGAACACGCCAACAAAGAGGACGAGAAGGTCAGAGAGTACAGTTGAGGCGGAGACAGACGAGACACCGGCTATGGAGGACATGATAGTGCAAGACGATGCCGGTGACGACGACGAGGCCGCGGAGAGCGTTCCTGCCGCCGACGCCGCCGCCGACTCCTCGGCCGCCGACGCGAAGATGGATGTCGAAGAAAACGACAAGGCGAATCGTAAACGTGACATCAAAGATGAAACAGAGGCAACTGAACCTAAAAAACCATGTCTGGACAATGATTCAAAGGATGATGACCACAAAGGCGAAAATAACACAGATGCAGAGGATAGCATCAATTTAGACTTAGGAGAAGATGAATTGCTGAATGAAGAGGTAGGTTTCTATTTCTTCAGAGTTACAGTCATACTCCCCGCTATTGGCTCCAAAATGTCTAATGGGTTTATGATGGAAATTGATTGAATATGCTCAATATTGAACTTAAAAGATATTTAGCATGAAATAATAGGTTGTTATTTATTTTTAAATATACTGTTAATATAAATGTCATTTTCTTTTTAATGGTCTTAAAAATCTAACACTGTTACTGGAGTAAAAGTTGGCACACACAGCAATTTGTTTTAAATGTTCAAATTCAAAGACTTTTATTACAGACCAGGTCCATATTTTTGTTAGTATCAATGTTCTTACAAACTATGTAAGTAATATGAGGGCACAATTCTGCTGGACGTCTGCCAACTATTCTGCCTCTGTTTCTTGAACCTGTTTTTCTCTTCTTTTACATATTGGTTTCCTTCTTCCAGACTGAAAACACAATCAAGCCTAAAAAAGGTAAGATTTACATTTAATTAAATCGAGTATTATATAGTGAGTATTTCAAAATCTGATTATACAGGGTAAAATTTTATTTGATTAATTCCTATTAACTGGGCTTCTGGAATGAAACTAAACAACTTTTCTTAAGAAATCTATACAATTGCTGTAAAAAAAATTTGAAGTTTAAACATATTGATTAACCAACTTCGTATGGAGAGCCCAAAGATGTTTTTTTAGATTGAATAGAAATTTGTTCAGTTTTATGACAGTTAAAAGGAATGAAAAGAATACAGTTTTACCTGTATATGTATAATCAATTACATAAATACATTATATTAGAAATTATTACTATTGTGTAGAAGCCTACAGTTGGGCAACTGTTTGGAATAAAATATTCATGCACAATGCATAAAAACTCAACAGATCTCTTCCAACCATTTGGTTTGTTTGCCATCTGCTTGTCCTTCGAGATCTGTGACTGCCAATGTCTTCTTTTTTGTCATATCTATTTAGTTAGTAATTCAAGATATTAGGATTGTCTTTCTAGACCCCAATTTATTAAAATATATATTTTGCTACCTGAGTGTACTGAAGTATTGAATTTTTATGCAGCTTGGATGTTAGGCTATAGGCAGTGCTGAGCTCATTTCCAATATGTGAAAAAAAGTAAATTAACATTTTTTTTTTGCTAAATAGAGTGTACCCAGTAATGGAGAGAGAACTATACCCAAAAAACCAATATATGTCATGTTGTGTTTAAAAGTTTAAGGTGCTCCTAAATATATATAATAGAAGTATATTTTTTGATTTTCGATCTTATTTTTGATCTAAGTGGTTTATGAATTATTATTATAAACTGGGACATTATTTTTCAAGCTGTTGCTTATTCTGGCCAGAATTTTCAACCCTATTTTAGTGATAAGCAACACACAAACGTAAACGAAAACTTGACTTATCTGACTCGATAACCCAAAATTACTTTTTTCTAAAAATATATGCATTAAATCTTGCCTGTAAATAAATTTCTTATGTCTAAATTTCTTAATTTGTATCCTTTTGCAAAATTATTACCAGCAGTGTTGTTTATTTAAAGCAACTAATAAACCTGAAATCAATTCAATAGAATTTGCTTTAAATTATATGACAAGTTGCGTCCATTATTAGTTCATATACTGGGTTTTCTTTTGAGCAAAACTTATTTCTATAAAAACAGAACTTTACAGTCAGTATCATTAGTGTAATTATCACAATATTTATTATATACATACTCTGAATTGTGATAAAATAGGAAATCAATTTGAACTCTAAACTGCTGTTTTAACTTGACGAGCAAAAGAATGGGGTTGAGTGATGCTGCATGGCAGAAAGAAAAGGAAGAAAAGCTGAGTGCTCAGATGCACCTAATTGAAATAACTGAAGATAGAACAACAAATACAAAAGAAGAAGATTACAAACTCAACCAATGTGAAGAAAACCTCCTACAGAGTAAAAATGGACTGACATCTGAATGTCCAGCAGGATTTTACGTTACTAAAAAAATACCCACATTGATATTGGACATGTTGCAATGTTTAACATTGCTGTGTTCTAAGTATTCAACATATTTCCCTCGTGGACCCCACTCATTTACACTTCCAGTACTCTTCAGCATTTAGTTTCATGAGCACCATGGATCTAGGTCAACATCACCTATGGGCTTCAATTATAAGACACAGTGGTGTTAATATCGAATCAAGTTTTCAGGTCAAGCCTTTTTAGTATAAACGCCTTAGAAGTTTGCTATGTCAAGACGTTTACACATTCATCTGCTGCACAAGACAGAAGAAGGGACAGGGTGGGCCGCTCCAAGCGAGCGACCTGCTTTGGCTCGATGGTTGACTGGTACTGACGTAGATGACGGGGCTGATCAAGACACGGCGGAGTCGACGGGCAACGAGTCTGCAGCCAACGACGCTGCGGGCACCACTAACTCCACGACGACCAACGACCAACAAGTAAACGCCGAAGCCCCCGCCATTAGGTTGGTGAACGCCGCACGTCCGTCGCGACGCCGCTACGCGCATCTATAACTTCGATAAATAAAAACCCAGTTAGCTTTTGTGATGGCTACAAAGTTTTGCACCTACCTATATGGATAATACGGATGGGAGACAGCAACGTGAAATTATGTATAAATGAATTTGCTGATCGGACTCCAGCTGCGTACGTCGGTGAAAATGGTAGACAGGCGCACCGGCGACTGCGCGCTCCAGGCCCAGCGCGCTCCGGGCGCACTCGACGACGACCTGCGCTCGCAGCTATGCACCAGGAGCTACTGGCGAATCACTCCAGCACAGGATTGGAAGATGACGACGAGTGTTCTGGTCTGGCCAAGAAGGGGTGCAAAACTTTGTAGTTGGCAGTGTGTAAAATGAAATCTATCTACCTGCATAGTTTTTATAAGTCTAATCACAAAGCAAACAAATTATTATCGTCATTATATCATACATTTGCTAAACTTATTATTTTTCACAATAACAACAAATTTCATTAATTTTTCAGCAATGATGGTGATAAGGGCGATGAAGATAATAAAGGTAATTAATATGTTTTTATTATTTAATTAGTTAATTTCATGTGCAACTAAGTATTTTTCTGAAGCGCCATCAAATACTATCCTTTAATTAATACATTTCTACTTTCGACTATTAACGATAGATCGATAGATTGTGGATGTCTGCGATTTACTCGACAATAATTGGACGCATCAAAGTCTGTTTATTTTGTTGATAAAAAGTCTAAATGCGAAAAACTTAATCCGTAAATGAATCGGTTATTTGAGAAACCCCACATGTCCATGAGACCTCATTTTAGAGGAGCCACAAAAAACATAGTGTAATTTTTTTTCTATTAAACTGAATGAGTTGATTAGACCAAAGTATAATTGCGACTATTCTTTACTATATGATAAAGGATTGAGACTCAAATACTACATCTACACATAAAAAAAATAGTTAAAGTCAATGGACTTATGGGGTTTCTCAATTACACGAATAAAACTATGATTATTAAGTACAAAAAATATTATTTATTCTCATTTTTTTAAGAAGTTAAAATAAAAAAAATGCTATTAAAACACAACGACACCAATTCACCATTTTTTTTTGACAGAAACTATAACAGACAGCCACAAAGGTTCTTTAGGGTGCATTTCCACTGATGCGGATCTGGGTGGAGCGGAGCGGAGAAGAGCAGTGAAGTGTTTTCACTGAAGCCTAGCGGCGATTTCGAGCAATGTGATTGGGCAATTAATGGTCCGCTCCTCTCCACTCCGCCCAGCTCCGCGTCAACGAGTTCATAATATAGGGTGACTTTGAATTAGTTCTTGATACGAAAGGCTTTTGTATCAAGAACTGCATAACTTTTTGTATCAAGAACTAATTTATAGTCACCCTATATTTTATTTGAAATTCCGCCTTACTCCACTCCGCTCCTCTTACACTATTTCCACTGACGCTGAGCAGAGATTTCAAGCACTGTAATTGGTCAGTTCACGGTCCGCTCCGCTCCGCGCAGCTCCGCGTCAGTGTAAACGCGCCCTCAGACTGAGCAGATAGCGATAATGAGTAGGGCAAGTAGTATAGAAACCCCACATGTCCACAGTCATCTCACAGTTTCTCAACTAAACGTTAAAATCAAATTGCCATATTTTGTAAGTTTGAAGTTAAACTTGTATGAATTCTCTCTGACTTGTGTATTTAGTCCTAATTAATGAATTGCCATGCATAATACGATTTCGCCAAAATTGTCACTTGTGGGGTTTCTCAAATAACCGATTCAAATATAGAATAGAATTTAAAGAATTTTACTATAACAATCTGTAATCAAATTTTTTCTTGCATATGACTGCGAACGTTGACATTTTAAAAGTGATTTATTTTTGACCTCAGTAATTTAAGAGAAATATATAATCGCCCATCAAAAAATACTGAATCGCACAGCAAAAACTATGATTCACCATCTATAGGTTAGGTTAGGTTTGCAATTTATCTTAGTTAATTTGATGTATAAGATGATGATGTGCAACTAGTATTTTTGTGATGCGCGATGAAATACTATCCGTAATTTAATAGCCAGTTGCCCACTGCATTGCTTGTTTATAGATCCCTCTTCTACCTCTGCATTTGGCATCGTTTTGATCAGTTAAGATGAATAATAATGCAAAGTGTTCCCAGTGCTGACATGCCGTTTCTATGTAAAACAATATTGAAATTCTTAAATTCATATTTAATAATTAGACAGATCAGCAAAGACTTTGAAAAATCTTATTTAGTGCAGACGGACTAATTACGACGTAGAATCAAACTAAAACTAAGGGCCTACAAGTGTCTGCGAAATGTTTGTACAAAGATACACTGTTCTTTATTACTTAAGAACTGCAAATCTTATATTTTGATTAGTTAGATTTCCTATGACAGTAAAATATTTGAAATCAATCGTCGAATTGACCATTTTTGTATGGAGAGTCCAATTTTATAATAATAGAACAAAAGTTGAAACATTCGGCCCGAATAATGGAAACGAACTGGATATGCGCCATTAAAAAATATATATTTTTATACGATCACGTTTATGCAGCTATTGTATACAAGTGTACTAGTAAATTATATCGCTGACTGTGACGAACTTATTTGGTGCTGACTCCTATTGCAAAAATATTTTTTCTACCAACTAATGATTTCAAATTGTAAGTCCTAATGCTTTCGCGAATTAATTATTAATATCTTATAAATTGTGAGCCTTGCTTGTTGCGACATTGCACATCATATATTGTTATCATCTGATCATGGCCCTTACAATTCTTTCAAAAGCGTTAATCATTTGTTATCTGTTGGACCGTAGATGACATCAAGGAGGGTGAGAAAAGGAAAGACGATACAAAAGAAGGCGGTGCTCGAAATCTTTGGGTCAGTGGGCTGTCTGGCGACACTCGCGCCAAGGACCTGAAGCAGCTCTGCAGCAAGTACGGAAAGGTTATCGGTGCTAAAGTAGTGACTAACGCCAGGACGCCAGGGTCTCGTTGCTATGGCTATGTAACAATGGCCAGTGCTCAAGACGCTGAGAACTGCATAAAACATTTGCACAGGACTGGTTTGTATATTTTTTACCTCTTTTGCTGTGCACTGTATTGCCAGATACGCATAATTTTAGTTCTTATATGTTTATCGCAGAGTTGCATGGAAGAATGATATCCGTGGAAAAAGCCAAGTCAGAGTCGGAATCGTCTTCGCGGCGGCAGGCCTCCCGCCCCGAGCGCCGCTACAGCAAAGACCGTAAGGATGACTCTAAGGAGAATGAGGTAATATTTTTTATTTTTGCGATATTTTGATGAGCACCATTGTAAACCATTTATATATCTCAGAGAGAGTGTTAAATTATAATTAAGTCAAACTTCCAAGATGCCGCTCAATATATTATGCTGCTGTAGATTTGTAGTGTCTGGGCAAATAAATAAAACATTATTTTTAGTCCATATGATAAAATATTTTTATTTTGTAGGATGGTAAAGAAGGCGATAAAATGGATTCTAAACCAAAGAAGGATGGTGAAATTTCTGGTGCAGATAGCCACAGATCTGTCTCACGTTCACGTGACAAATCGCATCGTTCTGACAAGGTAATCGATTGATCAATTTTTGGTTTGTATATTGTAGGTATAATAACGTCAACATAATAATAATAATATAATGTCTGGGACAAATCACACACGCTCATCTGGCCCCAAACTAGGATTCCCTGTATCTTGGGAACCAGAGACTGATATACATATGTACACATATACTTTTAAATACATACATATATAGATACAATACACCCAGACTCAGAGCAAACAATAGGGTATTTTACTCTATACAAGAAAAAATCTAAAACTGCTTATTTACTGTGGTATTTGTAATACGTAATCGATTTAATATGATTTCTATACAATAAAATGAGAAAAAACATTTTATTTTTGATTTACAAAAATCAAGTTTTTTAATCTGTTATTCAAATATCTGAAACGACAGCCGCCATGCTGGTTGTCAGGTGACGTCACGATAGTGGTAAACAATGACATTTTGTTCGCGATATGTGTCAAAATTTTAGTACATAGCTGTTTTGTTTACTCCTGAAATGACGTCACGACCTAAGCATCATGGCGGCTATCGTTTTCGCGCGCTAATTGGCAATGATAATTTAAAATGTATTTTTGGGGTACTTATAGGTTTCAAAAAAATTTTTAAAAAATATTTTTGACTTTTTCCCACCTAATGATCAATTTGAGATACTTTTCAAAAAATGGTGAAAAACCCTATTCTGCTCATCACAGAAAAGTTTGTTCTATGTGGGGATCGAACCCACGACTCTCGGATCAGAGGTCAGGATCGCTAACCACTTAGCCACCGAGTCAGTCCGAGGTACAATAATGTTTCCTAAATTGTGTTTAATGTTAGCTAAATATTTTTACCTATTTTCTTTGTGCAGGACAAAGGTAAACGAAGCACAAGGAGCCGCGAACGCAGGAGATCTCCCCGGGAAGTACTATCTTTTGCTAAGATTTGGGTATGTTATACTAACGTTACATTAATTGTATCTTGTAATATGTTATCTGTTATTGTATTTAAATAGATATTACGTCTATAATCTCTACATCCTAAGTAATGTATAAAGTTTTTGACTTGTCAGTTTATCCTATCATACAATAAACTAAAAAATTACTATACATCAGGGGTACCCATTCACTTCTTTTCGACTTCTTTTCACTGTACAGTTGGCACACTTGACAGAAAAGTTATAAGGTCCCGTATTGCCAACTTTTGCTCGCGAGCTGCCCCTGAAATCACGAGCTTTTAGAATGCGAACTGTTTCAAAAATAATCAGTGGACAACTTTTTGCTGATGATGATGATTAGTTAACGTTTTTATTAATACGTAAAGAACCGGAGTATAGTAAGTATAATACTTAGTTAGCGGTGTGTTGACGCCCCAGAAGGAGCGAGACGTGGAGCGCGCCCGCGAGCGCACGCGCATGCACCGCGAGCAGGAGCGCGAGCAGGAGCGGCGCCGGCGCGCGGCCGAGGAGGCGCTGCGCGAGCGCGAGCGCCGCCAGCGCCAGGAGAAGCACCGCCTGGCGCTCGAGCGCGAGAAGCTGCGCGCGGAGAGGTAACTAAAGGCTGACGGCCCATCTGATGGAATGTGGTTACTGTTGCCTATGGGCATTGCAACACCAGAGTTGCAATCAGTGCTTTGCCGAACCTTTAAAGACCTTTTCAATCCCATCTTGAAGATTCCTATACTGTTGACTTCAGGAAAAACCACTGGCGGAAGCTCATTCCACAGTTGAGGGTTCTTGGTAATAAGCACCTCTGAAACCTTACGGTTCGAGAGCAATTATTTTAATTAAGCTGAAGGGGATGAATTCCACTCCGATGGCGAGTGGTGAGGTAACTGTACGTCTGCCTTGTTAGTAGCCTGCACCGCATCACCGCACCCGCATCGCGCGGTTATTCCACGATGTTTTTTTTTATTATGTTAGGTGACATAAGGCTGACGGCCCACCTGATGGAAAGAAGTTACCGTCGCCTATGAGCATCTGTAACCCTAGACAATTGAGTAAACAGTGTCTTGCCGATCCGACTTTATTGACTGCTTTTTTGGGTGTTCATAGCTACGAAGCCGCCGCTATAATAGGAAAGTAACGACTTTCTAAAGAGAGCATTAGTAAGTGTGGGAATATTATTGAACGGAAAAATCAATCTTTTGCTTTATGACGCGCGAATGAACTTCAATCATAGAGTAGATCACATTTTTGGCCGACTGTACATATTCATCTATAGTAAATTTTAGTATTACCCTAATAATTTATTTGTACCTACTACATCTAGGGTTGCCAGGTGTCCGGCTTTTTACTGTCGTGTCCGGCCAAATATATGCAAGTCCGGCCTGTCCGGCTTTTGTTAGGCTTTTCGTCAACCCCGCTCCGCCAAATATGTCGAACGAAAGCGCGAGTGACTCACATGGACACGCATGACTGACCTTTCACAGGAGTCGCACCTACCTATTTTTTTATTTTTTTTTTTGGGAAAAAGCTCATTCTTAAACTATTATACATACTTAATATACTTCACACTAATATAATAGAGCCTTTACAGTTTTCCACGATATACAAATAAGTAATTTCTACTGAACTGTAATTAGTCACATTGAAATAAAGTACAATCAGTATACCTAAAAAAAATATATCTGCAGTTATATAAAAAAAGATAGACTTAAGTAAATAAATAAATATCACCAGTGTGAATGCGAGTGTGTGTGTGTGTGTGTGCGTGTGCGTGTGAGTGTGCGTGTGCGCGTGTGTGTGTGTGTGCGTGTGAGTGTGTGTGTGTTATAGTATAGAACAACGTAAGTAAGTAAACTACCACCTTAAGCACATGAATACCTACCTACCTAGCCCTACGAAATCACTCTTGGGATCAGATATCAACACAGACAGTGTTGATAACTGCTAGATAGTGTACATGAAGACCGTTACGACTAACCGTAATGTTTGCTTACTGAATTGGACAGTTCTTTAATTATTTTCCGTTTGAATATATTTTTATAATTAAGAAAGGGATCTAGCTGAGAAAACGTTTTATTGTATATGTGAGTCAATCTACTCAGAACTGAATTTTTGCCATAATTGGTCTTGTGGAAAGGTGTGCAGAACATAGGGGTATGTCTAGTGCGCTTTGTGGGAGCATTAAAAGCTATTTTAGTTATGAAAAATGTGCAATTTACATGTGAGTTTAGGATGTCATACATGAAGTTCATATCAAGCATAATACGACGATTACAAAGCGTGAGGAGTTTATGGTTATTACAGCTGGAGTTATAGTCCCTATATTCACTGTATGTACGATAACTGAGATATTTGATGAACTTTTTTTGGATTCGCTCGATACAATCTATATATACATTGTATTGAGGGCACCACACAGCGCTGCAATATTCCAAAATGCTCCGAACATATGCGTAATAGATAGATTTTATGCATGCAGCATTAGTAAACGGTTTACAGACTCTCTTTAGAAAACCTAGTCCCTTATACGTTTTGTCTACTGTCACTTCTATATGAGTATCCATAATTAATTTACTGTCGAGGTATATGCCAAGGTCGCGTATCAATGTTTCTCTGTTTATGGCAATGTCATCAATTTTATAAGTATATTGAATATTACTACCTATGAAATTGCCGTTTTTAAAGTTCAACTGCGTTTCATCCCAAATATTAATTTACCTCCATCAAATTATATGTCATATTCTGACTATATTCAAGGGCTTTCATGCGTAATAGCGTGTTGTCTCTCATGTAAAAACTCACTGTGTAAGGTTCCATTGGATACTGTTATGGCGTTTTGTTAAGAGGTAATTGTGTCAATTTTTTCTACCACAATATTCAAAAATGCATCTTAATTTTTTTTTCATATTAATTTTGTCTTCAAACTTTTTAAAATAATTGGCCATTTCATATAGGTAAGCATAAATTAATAACAGTAATACACAAATAAAATTATCTTTTTTATCTTTTAAAAACCAGCGTGTCAGGCTTTCAGGGCAAAATGTCCGGCTAAATATGGATCTGTGTCCGGCTTTTCTATTTTTGGGCCTGGCAACCCTAACTACATCGCCAATGTGTATTATACAAACTTAATTATTTCAGGGAGAAGATTGAGCGCGAGAAAAACGAGCTATTGCGGCTGGAGCGCGAGCGACACCGCCTGGAGCGGGAGAAGCTCGAGCTGGAGAGGCTGGAGCTGAAAAGAGCTCAACTCAGGTCTGTTATTCGTTTTTTTTTCTAATGCTTATGTACACTTGCCTTGAAAATTCCTATATTATAAGAGTGAAACATCGACGCAGTATCACTTAGCGTGCGAATAGATGCAATTACAACTACAATACCAAGGCATGGAAAATTGTGGTCGCGTACTTCTTGGACACTATCTAATTTCTAATGCATAGTACATATTTGGAGCAGGCTAGAGGAGGAGCGGCGGAAGCGCGGCTACGAGAGCAGCGCGCCGTACCGCAAGCCGGGCGCCAGCTCGCCGCCCGAGCCCGCGTACGAGCGCGACCGCCACAAGCGGCCCGCCGCGCCGCCCATGGTGAGTGCACCGCCGATACCGACCAGGTACCTGCACACCTGCAGCGCTGCCATGTGTCCAGTTCAATTATTATTTTCAACTAGCTGTAGCACTGACTAACTCCTTGAGTGACCGGCTTCACTCAAGGAGTTGATATGAAATCATGTGGTAGTTGGAATAAAAGGAAAAAGCTTAAAATCTAAGAGGTAAAGCATATTTTTAATTGAAAATATATTCTAACTATTTACAATAACAACCCATTTCGTCCCCACTGAAGGGGCACAGGACTCTTCCCATACCACGGGGAGGTTAGGCCATACTCCATACATAGAGGCCAAGTCCGGATTGGTCGAGCTTGTGGGGCTAGTGGCCAACCCCAGTGTTACATGTTTTCAAGCCGCCTATAGTGGCTTAACGACTGACTTCTAGTGATAACCGGCACCAAATTAACGTGCCTTGCGAAGCACGGAAAGCCTTGAGATAAATACCACTAACAATCAAACGCATCCTGGGTTCAAACCATCGACATAGAAACAATGGACTTCGGGTCAGCGCTCAAAAGTGTCCGAACCAAAAGAGTAGTAAAACGCAAAAAGAGGTCTAATTTCGCGCCAGTCTTAATTTGGTCGGCCGGCTGACTGCGCGTCCAAAATGGCGTACTGCGTCGTGAAAAGTTGTAAAAACTATTCAAGTAAAGTAAAAAAACAGGATGGCGTATCATATTTCCGGTAAGTAAACTCTTGCTATATCATTTTAAAGTATTGTTTTGCTAAGAAACAGTCGTTTATTTTAATTTGAATTACGCATTTAGTTTGATTTCCATGAGCGAACAATCGAACATCACAACTTTGGAAGAAACATTTTATAGAGTCGCTTTAAAGTATAAAGTTTCTTATTAAAATATTTTGTTACTTTTTTCTATTGTTTTTATTACATGAAATATTTTATATATTTTGGCTTTCCTCGAGATCCTATACGTTGTGCACTATGGAAAAACATTAAAGCCGAATCGTGACGAGAGGAATACTTTGTTCCGAAAATATTCCACTTTGTTTGCTCGAATCATTCTGTTTGTTATAAAAAAAATAAACAAGATTCTGCAAAAATAAAAAATACTTGTAAAACATAGGCAACAAAAAAACATTATAAGTGAAAGCTTCACTCGAAGCTGCGTAAGGTGAAGTACGTTCCAGTCGAAGCTTCGTATGGTGATAAATTGTTGCAAACAAAAACAACCGTAATGCAATGACACATGATCTAAATGCTAATGTGTTGTTTCTATGCATATAACTAAGTGTGTATAGGTTAACTGCGGACGCTTTTTTCGTGAAGTATGTACTAGACCCGTCGTCCATTTGATTCTACGTCGATGGTTCAAACGTATTACCGTGTCTTTGATCGACGCGACCACGCCAGCCGCACTGAGTCACGACTGCTTCTCTACCATACTACATCGCAATCACGGTATAGCTCAGCCTTGCTAAAAGCTGATATGGTTTTATCAATACAGAATATTAAAATCACATTTAATTGTTTGTTCATCAACTATGTAGCAGTTCAACTGCACTTGGAGGTACCGCGCTGATCGACTGGAGAACCTTTTTTGTTAACTCAAATCGATTAGCTATTTGACCAATTTTGTACTGAAAGACAAACATTTTTGCGTTTCATCAAGGTCGTCGAACATGTGTGATTAGCAGAGATTTATTCCATGCCAAGACAAAGTTGGTCCCACAAGTATTTTCTTACAACCTCTATTATGCTTCAAAATAGTTGTGCAAAAGTGGTACAATTTCATAGCTCATAACAAAATAATGGGATGTGCAAAAGTGGTACAATTTCATAGCTTATAAAAAAAATAATGAGATTTAGTGCAATAAAAGTTCTTGATTATTTAGAAATAAAAGCTTGCAAATTGCTCCCATGCTAAAGTTAACGCTTGATAGTGTATTTACGTGTGTAGGGCTCTTAAACAATAAAAAAATGAATAAATGAAAAAAAAACGAATTTGTTTAGTTAGGAAAAATCTGGGTTTTTATGTATTTTGTTGAGCCGGTCGTGTTAGTAGTTCTTCTCACTGACTCGTGACTTTGCCTGATCCAGCTTGGTTGTCCGTTTGTTAATAACGAATACCTGTGGTGTTCCATACGCCCATAGGCGACGGTCACCACTTTCCATCAAGCGGGCCGTCAATCTTTTGCTACCCAATACAATAAAAAAAAAACCTGTTTGTATGGCAGTCCTCCAGCCGAGGGCAGTTCGAGGCGCCACCGCCGCCGCGCTTCGAGATGGGCGGCTACGACCGCGGCGCCGACAAGCGCGACCGCGACCGCGACTACAAGCGGGACTATCCGCGACACGTCTCCTGTGAGTACTCATTCTCATTACAATATTATTACACTTCTCTTGTCGAGTATACTACGTTACTTGAGTGTAAAAATATTTGAAATATTGGAAAGTCACCAATGCAATCGAAGACAGTCTCGGTTTTAATCCCGCCCCGGAAAAAATAAATAAAAAGAAAATAACACTTGTAAAAAAAAATTACTATCCTGTTTTCTGAACCCGAGTTACACTAGCTTTGTGAGTCATTACTCATTAGTCATTATTGAAAATAACGCAGGACTTACGTTTTTTTCTATATTTACTTTTACTATCTGTTACTTGTAGAAACATGTTTTTTTTGTTGCTTTGTTTTGCTTATTAATGTATTTTGTTTACAGCTGGAAACATAAAGTACCCTAGTAATGGAGGTTCGAATGATGACTCAAGGCAAGCTTTGCCACCTGGCTCCAGACCCAAAGAACCAAGGTGAGGAGTCTATATATCGTCAGGGTGCTCAGTTTCTGGAAAATCAGATAAGCTCAATGTGGTCAGGAAAAGTCTGTGAAATCAAGGGAGTCGCAACTTGAATTAAAATTAACATTTGTCGGTGAAATTTGGCGCAGTGAAGTCCGAGATTTTGTAGGCATAGTAGTGAAGTGGACACGTATAGCTGGCATGCAAAATGTATAGTCGTTTTTTTTTTTTATTCGTCAAAATAATTTTAATTGCTAAGTATCGTAACGTAAACTGATTCTGTTCGCAGCCGATCTTACGAGTCGCGTGACGGCCGCTCGTATCGGCCGTCGCCGCCGGGCAAGCCGGAGCCGCGCAGCTGGGGCGCCTCCAGCCGCTACCCGGACGCGGCCGCGCCGCCCAAAGGTGCCTCCCTACACATGTTTATTTGTTTACAAATTGCAGTTCTATCTTAATCCCCATTTTTTTTATAAATGATCGATTCTTTAATGAGAACGTTCAGACATCACAGACAATTTGTAGGTGTGTATTAACATGCAAATTTATTGAAAGTAGGACTTACGACATCGCATGTGAATAGGGTTTCTGATTTCTCGACCTTTTTTATTTCTCGAGTTTCGAGAATTCTCGAGGTTAATTTCTCGAGTTTTCTCGGGGTCTCGAGTCTTTTTATATAAAACGTTGAAATTTGTTAAAATTAATTTTTAAGGCAAAATTTTTAATCAGATATTTTTTTTGCACCACAATTATTATTTTGTAGTATTTGCTTCCTCCTATTTAGGGAATGAAAGGAAAAAAATTAAAATCTTACATAATAAAATAGATAGATAGATATACTCTAAACAAAACGTAAAATCAAAACTTAGCACTAAACTAATAGGTTAGGAGCAGATAACTATGTGCACGCGAGTTAACAACTTTTGGGGGCGTAGATGACTACGGCTTATTTTAGCGTAGGCGTAGCGTGAATATTAAAATGATACATTTTTAACAAATATTTTACCTCCATCAATCAATCCCCAAAAACCATGTACACGCGTGCACTTATATGCAACTGCAAACACCAGGAACAAAAAATTTTTTTTTTACGAAAATGACATGAAAAAGTAATTAAATTACATACTCTACTGACTTGTACTAACTATATAGTAGTCGATATTCCAGTCTTTTAATCAGTCAGTCAAATATAGCATAGGGAGAGGTGCCACTATGTTATGAGTTAAACGAAAAACGTGTTCTCTTGTCTGTGTATGAAAACTTTGATTATTATGAAAATTATAAATATGCATCAGTAAAACAAAGGTGAAGTGTATTTTTAGGGTGAAAATTAATTACCTAAATTGACAGTTAATATTAGCACAGAGAGAGTTACAAAATGACAGACTCGGTGGCTCAGTGGTTAGCGCTCCTGACTACTGATCCGAGAGTCGTGGGTTCGATCCCCACCCAGGGCAAACATGTCTGCGACGAGCAGATTTGTTTGCTCTGAGTCTGGGTGTATTATATCTATATATGTATGTATTTATATGTATATTTATATGTGTATGTATATTTATATGTGTATGTATATCAGTCTCTGGTTCCCATAGTACAGGGAATCCTAGTTTGGGGCCAGAAGACTGTGTGTGATTTGTCCTGGATATAATTATTATTATAAATAACTAATTGAAGTATGCTTTATTTTGTTACGACATTATCTTACGTGTTTTTGTTCCTAAAATTGAAGAACAACATATTATAGATCAATAAATTTACGTATTCTTATTATTTTTCTTCAAACACAAAACCGCATTACTTCTGTTTAGCTAATAGCAGTGTATGTAACGTCTTCAACGGTTTATCTAAAGGATAAGTTTTGCGTAAAGGAACTCTATTAAAAGTGTTCAAGAAGTGCGGCCGCTGTTACGCAGCGAAAAAAAGTCGAATGGCGCGCTTGGCGCAATGGGGAAGAAAACGCAAATCTATTTACAGATGGCGCTACGGACGCTTGACTCATAACAACTTTCAATGGGGAAGAAAACTGACAGAACTCGCCGATAAAAAAGACGTGGGAAAATTTACGTTTTCAATTATGTACTTTTCAACTTCGCCTTTAATTGAGGAACAGTCCAAGTCGCATACATTTTCCATTTAACAATTTTACAGAAAAAAAAAACTAATTTATAACACCTCGATAATAAAAATCGGGAACTAATTGAAAGTTGTTATGAGTCAAGAGTCCGTAGCGCCATCTGCAAATAGCTTTGCGTTTTCTTCCCCATTAGTTCCGCGTTTTTTATTATCGATGTGTTATAAGTTTTTTTCTGTAAAATTGTTAAATGGAAAATGTATGCGACTTGGACTGTTCCTCAATTAAAAGCGAAGTTGAAAAGTACATAATTTGAAAACGTAACTTTTCCCACGTCTTCATCCGAGAATCTTTAGAAAATTAATGATTTCCATTATTATTGCAAACAATCGCCACACAACGCGGCATTTTTTAATAATCTGATGTTTAGTTCACGTAAACAATTTTTTCTATACATTTTGACAGTTAGTATGAGTCAAGCGATATCAGCGCCTCTATCGGCGAGCTTTGTCAGTTTTCTTCCCCATTAAAACTCGAGAATTCTCGAGTTCCGGTAATTTTTTTCTCGTCAAAGCTCGAGCAGAAACCCTACATGTGAACTCTGTACGTTGATCGGCAGGTAGCGGCAGCGGCGCAGGCGGCGAGGCGTGGTCGGGCGCGGAGCCGCGCTATGCCGGCGGCGGCGCCTACGAGCCGCGCTACCCGCCGGCCTACCAGCCGCCACCGCCCGGCGCCGCCTACCCGGATCGGTATGCCGCTCAGACCCGCGACTATCGCAAGTATTAGTCGACTCGCCATATACTTACTATAACAGGAATGTGACGCGAACTTAACTGCAGATGTTGCCAGTCGTAAGCGCCCTTTACAACTTCCAATTTAAAGAACGCTAAATTGGTGCTACAGTGCGAGATACAAAGGATCCAGCAAAAAAGTGTATTACTACACTAGTTAGTGTAATTCCTTTCATTCCATTAGCAATTGTAATTCGAACTGTTGCACCTTAAGCTACTAAATTAAGCTACTAAACTTAATTTACAAAAAATAATTTTCAATACTCCTAAGTAATATCGTACGTAGGTACTTCCATTGATTACATATAATGGCATGTACTGAAAAGAGCATTTTAGCAGCACATCATGTAATTTTTACTGTGAGTTTTAGTTTTATTATGTATGACTCATTAATTAACTAGGGAGAATAAATACATTTTTAAAACAAATTGTTTTTCTTAACCAAGCCCTCATCTGACTGCTAAGGCTATGCTAGAGAGAGAGCCAGAGATAAATATCTTTACATACACGATAGCTCATATACCTATCCTTTATATTTGTGTCAATGCTAGTTTTTCTTCTGCAGTTTTATTCGGCCTGCGCAGACTAGAGAATATCCGTGAGGTACTTTTTTATGCATCAATAATAGATCCATTATAAACTGTGTCGAATAAAGCACACAAAGGACTAAAAGAACCCCACGGCCTATAATCGTCTGCGCAGGCTCTTGGAGTAAAAGTCCAGCAATACTTGAATCATCATTCGACGCGCACCGCACTTGTTACGGGCTTATTAATGAAAGAAGACAGAACCTACAGCCACTCGCTTGAAAATGGTATTTTTTTATTTTATTTATTGGACTTTTTCCCGATCCGATTTGCTATAGGGCTTACAAACGTTACGGCTCAGAATCGAAATTTATGTTGAACGATGTCAATCTAGTATATGTTATGTGATTTAGATATTTTAAGAAACGGATGGTATGGGATTTGGATATTTCAAGAAAAGGATGTTATGGGATTTGGATATTTCAAGAAACGGATGTTATGGGATTTGGATGTTTTAGAAAATGATGTTATGGGATTTGGATATTTTAGGAATTGGATGTTTTGGGAAACGGAGGTTTTGAACATACTGGATGATTTGGGAAACGGATCTTATGGGCCGAAACGAAATCTATATTACAAACGAAGCCTTTGATACCATGCAAACGGTACATTCAGGAAGAAAAGTGTTATGGATAGCTATCTTATAAGTCACTGACTTTATTAGAGGTCTCCTTTCCTTCCTCATTAAAATATTTCATTATAAATAACACTGGTCTACAAAATTCAAACTTTTTTTGCCACACGAAAACTTATATTAAAAGTTGAATGATCTATGGCCACCCAACAATAATATATAAATTTTAAAAAATTGACACATCAGGTTTCTTTGTCACATCAATACATATATTTTAATGAAAATTAAAAAGAAAATCTACACTTTCACAATTATTATTTACTGTACAATAAATAATTAAGATTTTCGTGAGTAAGTGGGTTCTGGTAGGTCTATTTTAAATCTCCAACAGTAATCAGCTAAGATTTTATTTATATTTATTTACCCTGATAGCGCTTCTGTATTAAGGAAATGTCCTGGTGAAGTCTTTTGCTTTGTTCGTCATTTACAGCACCTAAATTTTCGGGAAAGAAATTCAGATTAAAGTCCTGCACATATATTTTCAAGGAGATGAGTAATAGGGTTTTTCACCATTTTTTGAAAAGTATCTCAAATTGATCATTAGGTGGGAAAAAGTAAAAAATATATTTTTTAATATTTTTTGAAACCTATAAGTACCCCAAAAATACATTTTAAATTACCATTGCCAATTAGCGCGCGAAAACGATAGCCGCCATGATGCTTAGGTCGTGACGTCATTTCAGGAGAAAATAAAACAGCTCTGTACTAAAATTTAGACACATATCGCGAACAAAATGTCATTGATTACCACTATTGTGACATCACCTGACAACCAGCATAGCGGCTGTCGTTTCAGACATTTGAATAACAGATTAAAAAACTTGATTTTTGTAAATCAAAAATAAAATGTTTTTTCTCATTTTATTGTATAGAAATCATATTAAATCGATTATGTATTACAAATACAACGGTAAATAAGCAGTTTTAGATTTTTTCTTGTATAGAGTAAAATACCCTATTGTGTACAAGTCCCGCGTGGTAGGGACTTTGTACTACATAGATAGAAAAAATATTGACGATTTAAAAGCATGTGTAAAGCATCTACTTAAATAAAAAACATTTTGAGTTTTATTATCAGTAAAATAATTAAATATTTGTAATTTACCGCTTTATGGTTTCCTAAAAAAAACGGGGACGACATTAACAGCACATTTCCAGACAGATTTTCATGATCATTCAGTTTCCGTTTAGAGTTCTTATTCTTCATTAGTTCATTGTCTTTTTGGCGCAACAAATAGTTGTTCTTTTATTTTTGGGTAGCTGATTTTAGGAAATTTATATTTCTATGGTATGGGATTTGGATATTTCAAGAAAAGGATGTTATGGGATTTGGATATTTCAAGAAACGGATGTTATGGGATTTGGATGTTTTAGAAAATGATGTTATGGGATTTGGATATTTTAGGAATTGGATGTTTTGGGAAACGGAGGTTTTGAACATACTGGATGATTTGGGAAACGGATCTTATGGGCCGAAACGAAATCTATATTACAAACGAAGCCTTTGATACCATGCAAACGGTACATTCAGGAAGAAAAGTGTTATGGATAGCTATCTTATAAGTCACTGACTTTATTAGAGGTCTCCTTTCCTTCCTCATTAAAATATTTCATTATAAATAACACTGGTCTACAAAATTCAAACTTTTTTTGCCACACGAAAACTTATATTAAAAGTTGAATGATCTATGGCCACCCAACAATAATATATAAATTTTAAAAAATTGACACATCAGGTTTCTTTGTCACATCAATACATATATTTTAATGAAAATTAAAAAGAAAATCTACACTTTCACAATTATTATTTACTGTACAATAAATAATTAAGATTTTCGTGAGTAAGTGGGTTCTGGTAGGTCTATTTTAAATCTCCAACAGTAATCAGCTAAGATTTTATTTATATTTATTTACCCTGATAGCGCTTCTGTATTAAGGAAATGTCCTGGTGAAGTCTTTTGCTTTGTTCGTCATTTACAGCACCTAAATTTTCGGGAAAGAAATTCAGATTAAAGTCCTGCACATATATTTTCAAGGAGATGAGTAATAGGGTTTTTCACCATTTTTTGAAAAGTATCTCAAATTGATCATTAGGTGGGAATAAGTAAAAAATATATTTTTTAATATTTTTTGAAACCTATAAGTACCCCAAAAATACATTTTAAATTACCATTGCCAATTAGCGCGCGAAAACGATAGCCGCCATGATGCTTAGGTCGTGACGTCATTTCAGGAGAAAATAAAACAGCTCTGTACTAAAATTTAGACACATATCGCGAACAAAATGTCATTGATTACCACTATTGTGACATCACCTGACAACCAGCATAGCGGCTGTCGTTTCAGACATTTGAATAACAGATTAAAAAACTTGATTTTTGTAAATCAAAAATAAAATGTTTTTTCTCATTTTATTGTATAGAAATCATATTAAATCGATTATGTATTACAAATACAACGGTAAATAAGCAGTTTTAGATTTTTTCTTGTATAGAGTAAAATACCCTATTGTGTACAAGTCCCGCGTGGTAGGGACTTTGTACTACATAGATAGAAAAAATATTGACGATTTAAAAGCATGTGTAAAGCATCTACTTAAATAAAAAACATTTTGAGTTTTATTATCAGTAAAATAATTAAATATTTGTAATTTACCGCTTTATGGTTTCCTAAAAAAAACGGGGACGACATTAACAGCACATTTCCAGACAGATTTTCATGATCATTCAGTTTCCGTTTAGAGTTCTTATTCTTCATTAGTTCATTGTCTTTTTGGCGCAACAAATAGTTGTTCTTTTATTTTTGGGTAGCTGATTTTAGGAAATTTATATTTCAGGTATGAAAACCCACTACCATCTTTATCAGTAGCTTTTAAAAAATATTTATGAGACCGAATTTATATGCAACGGTGGTAAAAGTATGTCTTTAGGGTTCACCAAAAATAGTAATCTTTTTTGTATGAATTTTTGTTATAATATCTTTTGTATAAATCAAAAACAAAAAATCACTTACATGGTCTTGTGCTTTTGTCCAAACCATTGGTATGGCAAATGGTAAATATCTGGAATCATTTAGCCCAACCTAATAGGAATCTTATGTATGATATACAAGCACATATGTGGAACCCAGGGTATTTTTTCATGGCGCAGACGAAAACCAAAACAGTCTATATATTTTTTTTAATAGTGTAAATTTTCGACGCTTAGATACAAAAGTTAATTCTCTACACACAAACAAGAACTGTCCGAGTTGTTTGAGCACTTTTATAGTATATTTACAACTTGACGGACATCGGTAAATTTAGGTTACTCGAATACTTTAGTTATCTAGCTACCGAAATTAAGTTATTCAAACAAAACCACGTAAATGAGGTATACTACTTATATAGTTGTCACAAAAAAACTGGATGTGACTGGAACAAAATACTACTTTTTTTGTAATGAGAGTACATCAACACAAACAAAAATCATCACAAAGTTCATGTGGCAAAATCTGTTTACCAGTGTAATCAATTTTAATGGAAAATTTAAAAAAAAATGTTTAAAATGAACAAATACAATTGAAGAACAAACACAAAGGAATGCGCATCAGTATGGCGGGTACATGGTTACAATCCTGCCTGAAATACATGAATTAACAAAAATGTACTATTTTAACCATTATAAAGCGCTGAAACCAAAATATTTGTGCACCTGCCATTCTGATATCAGGCTGGCGGGTCCACTTTTATTTTGCATATACGAGGAGGGATCAAAAAGTAGTGAGAATGAGATAGAATATAATGACTATTGATATCTTAATAATTTATTTTTCTACATAGTTTCTACATAGTCTCCAAGGCTTCAATCCCTTTCAAAAAAAAGTTTTGTCTTGGTCCTGCAAAAAGCTCTCCACGGCATCCATCACCTCGTTATCGTCTTCGTACCTGTTTCCTTTTAAGTATTCTTTCAATTTGGGGAACAGATAAAAATCGTTAGGCGCCAGATCTGGTGAATAAGGGGGGTGGTCAACCAATTCGAAGCCAGCTTGTTGAATGGCAGCCATCGCAACTGCCGAGCTGTGCGCGGGTGCGTTGTCGTGATGAAACAGCACGCCCTTTCGAAATTTCCCTCTCCTTTTCTCTTTGATGGTATTCCTCAACTTGGGAATTAATGCTGCATAATATTGGCCGGTAATAGTGGTTCCACGCTCCAGGTAATCAATCAACAATATCCCTTCTGAGTCCCAAAATATTGAGGCCATAACCTTGCCAGCCGTTGCCACGGCACGAAACTTCTTCGGGGTCGGTGATGATGGCCGTTTCCATTGTGAAGATTGCTGTTTTGTCTCGGGATCAAAATGATGGACCCATGTTTCGTCCATTGTTACAAAACTAGACAAAAAGTTTTCAGAATCTTCTTGAAACTTGTCCAACAATCTCTTCGAAATGTCAAGTCGATTTTGTTTCTGACTGTCCGTTAACATTCTCGGCACCCATCTTGCGGAGACTTTTCTCATATTCAAAGATAGTAATAGTGGATTGAATACTTCCATATGAAATGCCAGTTTCTTGAACTAAGTAACGGATGGTAACTCTTCGATCGCTCAATACAATTTTCTCGACTTTAACAACATTTTCTTGGGTGACTGACGTCAATGGGCGGCCGCAACGATGTTCGTCTTCCGTGCTCGTTCTCCCTACTCGAAATTGAGAAGCCCACCTTGCGACAGTGGAAGACGGCGGAGCAGACTCTCCTAATGTTGCTTCCAAATCGCAGTGAAAAAACAAAAGAGAATGGAAACTTTTTCTTTATTAATATTACAAATATCTGAGCTATGCCTGCCAGTATTTATTATTTTTTCTTACCAAGGAGTATATATATCGTTCTCACTACTTTTTGATCACTCCTCGTAGTGCGGAATAGATATTTACTGCATATTAACTATGTATATGAATTTACCTGAACATACTCAAAAATTTCAATTGTACGGTCTATTATTTAGAAGTGAAGCTAAAAAAATCAATACTCCTAAATAATAGGCCGTACAACTGTTTTTTTTAAATACATTCAGGTACATTTAAATAGCTAAAAATAAATAGTTATTTAAATAGCTATACCTATCTTCCTAATACATGTTTCAATTCAAAATAAATAAAAGTTAAAGATACTTTTAGGCAATTGACATTTTCATGTGTTAATTAAGTTTGCCTTTTTATTTATTTTGGATTGCAATAAGGTTTTACAAAGGGCGATGGAACGTACTATTCTTGGAATTTCCCTACGTGATCGAATCGAAATGAGGATATACGGTGGAGAACCAGTAATCGATATAGCTCACAGGATCGCTAAACTGAAGTGGCAGTGAGCGGGGCACATAGCTCGTAGAACAATGGTTGTTGGGGCAATCCTAGAGTGGTGACCGCGCACCGGAACAGGCAGTGTGGACAGGCTTCCCACTCGGTGGTCCGATGACCTGGTTAAGGTTACGCGGAGCCGCTGAATGTAAGCAGCGCATGACCGGTCGGTATGGAAATTCTTGGGAGTGGCCTTTGTCCAACAGGGGACGTCTTTCGGCTGATGATGACGTTGAAGGTTTTACAACACTTACATTCCCAAATTTAGTTTGTTTAGTAGAAAATGAATGGCTTATTTTCCGAAAATAGCTGAATTTCATACAAACAATGATAAGCAATTAACAATTATATTTATAAGGCACTTTTATACCCCCCAATCACTTTTTCAACATACTGTATACGATGAAGATTAATGTAGGTACAAAAAATATAGTGAGCTATGAAATAAAGTCTAGTCTGAGCAGTGAGCACTAAAATGACGGAAGTACAAATTAAAAGACACATAAATGGAAGAAGAAATACATGTTGCGGCGCGGCGGCGGCTCCATTCGCGCGCGGCTGATTCCTGTCCTGTTCCCGGACCGCAAGATTAGATGACAACTATTGTATGGAATAAGTAACTTTATAATAACTAACTAGTGGGCGCTCGGTGCGCGAGCTGCATGCAGCTCGCGGTGAAACTTTTTTTTATACAATTTCATAAAAAGATAACACACATAGTACACGGTCGTGCATTAGTGAGGAGTATGTCGGAATTTTGCAGGCTACCATATACAGAACGTAACAGAAAGGTGTGATAATGCTTCAAGGTTGGCTTTTACCCATCAAACTGAACAACTTTTGTTCTACAACTTTGTTGAAATCGCAAAGAAATTTTCGGACTTTTCATACAAATTTGGTTCGCCAGCTGATCGATTTGTATGAAAAGTCCAAAAAAAATTTTGCCATTTCAACAAACTTGTAGAACAAAAGTTGTTCAGTTTGATGGGTAAAAGCCAACCCTGAAGTATTATCACACCTTTCTGTTACACCCTGTATAGGCACGGATATGTAAATAAACTAAATTCTTCTTGAAACTCAGATTAGTCTTTATTTCATTATTGAAAAAAAACTTTCCTATCCAAAATTATGAAAATCGAAAATATAATTAAGCAATAAAACCAAAAAGTTAAAAAAACTAAACCAAGGTAGTTGATTTAAAACATCTTTGCTGGCATTTTCTTTAGCCCTTCGATCATACAATACTCTTCAATTGTACTTTATAATATAAAATCTCATGGATGAAAACCTTTTTTTTAAATATATTTTTCATGTATTTTAAGCACGCAACTTCGACCGCGTTGAAATCGCACAAAAAAATATAATGCACCAACTATTAGGTCGTACACTACTGCGGAGTTGGCATATCGTATGGCGGGCTACTATCTAGTGGCGCGGAAAAAAAGAAAAAATTAAGGCGGAAACATATTATTAAAACGTCACCCGACGTGCGCGACGACACCCGAGTTTACCCGACCCAACAAACGCATATGGTTATAGAAGCCTTTGCTTCATTCTTGCGGAATAGAGAAAACAAAAAATGTAAAACGAAAAAAAAATTTCTTAACGAACCGAAGATTTTTCATATCAGACAAGACTGTATGGATATAGAGCCTATGCCTTATACTTACAGAAAAAAAATTGTTTCGAACTACGAAGCGGCGCTTTTTCTTAATTCGTTTTTTTTTCAGGAATTGATTGCTTTATAAATTATCTGATGTGGAATCGGATAAAACTTTCTTTTATAAGGTTTCAGAAAGGATACACGTATTTGCCTATGGACCCATCAATCGCACCTTACTGTAACAGAGTGTCATACCAAAACTGATCAAGTCTGCAGGAAATAAAAACAAAATACCTAAGCATCCCAAACAGTCTGTTGTCTCGACACAGGACAAGGTGAGCAGAACCTTCTGCAGCCCCAAAGCACCCAAAGTAAAGCAGTAAGCAGAAAAGTAGGTCTAACCGATTTTGATTCAAGACAGTAAGAGTATGGAATCTGTCCACAGTACACATTAGGGAAGTGCCTGATGTCCCAGCAGTAGGGTCCCTATGGGTTGATAAATGATAATATTTCTGGTAGTTTATCTACAGGTGACATTAAAACAGTCATACATACTGAAACTCACAAAAACAAATCTGCAACTCAACAATTGTTACCTTCCCATTTAGGCAATCTGTTAATAATTTTGTATGATGCAGTGCTGTTAAGGGTTACTTATGTTTTTCAGATCAAGACGTTAATAGATGGAATACCTAGTTGGACTCCCAAGTCCACATTTGAATCATAAAAATGATGTAATAACTGCCAATTTCAATAAATGAAGTCTACGGAATGTAGAAAACAGACGCTAAGGAATCCAAGAAGAACAAAATATAATAGCAAAAAACTTATAGCTGTTTGTTTTTAATTATGTGACTCAAAATAAATAACAAATTGTATTCTATTGCGCAGGCCCCAACTTTAAATTTTGAATAAGAGATGACGGCTTACCTTATTTGTTAATTATTTACAACTGGAAAGCATCTTTCTATGACATTCCTTATTATGATGTGTGATATAGAAGGAATATTTTTTTACTGGAAAATTAAAGATACCTAAAATATTTTTTTTATTTGTAAAATTGATATATCTTATAGTAAATTAACTTTATTTTCATCATTTTAATATTGTCATGACTATTTTAAAACTGTAATACTAACAAAAATAACCACAGAAATTTAAGAACTTTTTATTATGTATGTTGCTTTTTATCAATAATAGGCTACTATATTGCTGTGCTCAAGAAAGGTATCACAAAGGAACTTCATTTTATTAATGTAACACCAATATGTAACTGTGGTTGCAATAAATATGTACGGAACCCTCAGTGTGCAAGTCAGACTTGCTCGGTTAGTAGAAATAAACTGACAAAAATTATAGATATACCTACCTATCTGGATAGAAAGTTGTAAGGGGTTATAAATTAAAGTTTGAATCTGATGAACTGACTATAGTTGTAAAAAATTGCCAAAGATAATATAGGTATTTAGTGGCAAAATAAAGAAACGTATTTGACGACAATGAGCTGTGATTTATTTATTTATTAAATTACCTTCATCATCTCCATGAGCTAAAAGACATCCACTGCCGGTCAAAGGCCTCCCTAAATACAAAGATTTTCACACCAACCGTCCTACCTTGCTCGCTTCCAGTGGCTTTCCGCAAACTTCACCAGCTCATAGGTGTATGTGACGCCTGTAGGTGTGTCCTTATAATAGCACTACCCCATCTCCTATGGGTTTTGATAGGTATAACTAACAAAATAAATAAGACAACATTAATATTTATTAACAAAATTATTAATGTTATTTTAGTAACTTTAGGTGGTTTTTTCACAATTTGGCATGGACATTTGCTGTTTCTGAATGCTGATTGCTGCTAACATAACTACAATCAATACACTTTTTACTTCATAGCTTTAGCTGGTTTTTTCACAGTTTGGCATGGACATTGATCAGTAAGCATCTCTAATGGCAAACGCAGCATGTGACTCTTCCTTCCCGTATTCTTCTGCGCAGGTGTCCGCCTCGTAAAGAGCCTCCCAAGGCCGTAAACGCAAGACCTGCCTTGGAGTCCTGGTGAAGAGTAGGTTGGGAGCTCCCTATTATCTGGATTGAGAATCTATTGGCACTGATCCTTTGTGGATCGGTCGTATATAGGCGTTGATTTGCAATTTTAATGCCATTCTTCTTGAAAACAAACTTGCCTCTTAATTATTTAATATTGTTTACGTTTGATTTGTGTATTCTGTAGTAAAAATATTTGACATCTGAGTTTGACATTAACATTTGCACCTTGATTGAAAGCAGGATAGTTTATTGTAATTTGTGTAAGTGTGAAAGGGACAAACTACAGTGTTGCACCTTAATTAGCTCAAATCCCCGACCGTAAGGCACTCGAAAATTTAAGTCATAAATAACAAGGGAAACATACGTAATAAAATATTTCGTTATTACTTGAGGCTAAACAAATATAAATACATAAAAACAAAATGAATAAATACTTTGCCGGAGGAATTTTTTCATCTTATAATTATTCCAACAATCACCAACTTTTTCAATAGTTCATAATACGGCAACATTCCGTGATTTGCTTTTCCATTATGAACTCTAATGACGTGAAGTCGTATGGAGTTCATAAAATCTTAATTATGTTAATTTTATTAAATGAAAGTGGCTTTTTTCGGACTTTTCCTCTACTCACTGGAAAAAACCACGAACTTCTGCATTCAAAGTTATACCCTCCAACCCCCGCAACAGGGCAAACAACCATGTCAATCAGTGAGTCAGTGGTAGTCCAGCTTTATATAGTATAATGCCCGCTACTTCGTCTGCGTAAAAGTCTAAAATAAGATTTTTTTATATGAAATTGTTTAACACTATGTGAAATATGCGTTTATTACCCGAGGCTCAACTGCGAGGCTCAACTGGTTGAGCCTTACCAAAAAAAAATTCCCCACGGCACAACTGGTTTTCTAGTGTAGCAAATGTATGGTAATATTTTTACCCACGGCACAACCAATTCCCTTAGGCTCAACCGCTTGAGAATCCATACTATATACACTTTTGGTGTAAACTGACTTGAGTATTCCACTTGAGGTTTGTAAAGTTTGGAGAAAAGTCGACGAAATTGTTTTTCTATAAAAATGATCTAGATGGATTCACCGTCATACAATTGCGTTAATTTTTCTCTGAACGTAAACAACAAGCCTCAATACATGGTTTGAAATACGAAAGGCCATTTTGACAAAAAGTGTAATTACGTCGTTGTTGCACCAAATGAGCGATACTATAATTACATACTATTATAAATGCGAAAGTAACTCTGTCTGTCTGTTACGTTTTCACGCCTAAACCGCTGAACCGATTTTGATGAATTTTGCTAAATAAATAAATGGGACCTTGGAGAAGGATATAGGGTACGTTCGTTTTGAGTTTGTATGTTAGTAGCATTTGTCGCGACCATTTTCGTGCTTCGCAAGGTAGTTAAGCTTTGGTCGTGACTCAGTGGTCATGCATGGTCGCGTCGATAATGCAGATTAACTAACTATAGACACGGTCATAACTTGGATGATTTTGACCGTTAGAATATATTTTTACCGTTTTCGTACTTCGGAAGGTACGTTGGCCGTGACTCAGTGGGCTTGCGTGGTCGCGTTGATCATAGAGGTTCACTGACTACAGACACCGTTATAATAATAATATCTATAATATCTGCTGGTGCTGGCTGCTACCCCTAGATGGCAGTCGTTAAGGCATATTGGAAGACCTTATAAGTATTGTACAAGGTTTCATCAAAATCGTAAGCCATTTTTGAACAAAAAAAATTAAGTGTTTTACTATGATGGCAATTCTAAAAAAATAAAAAAAACAGCTGGAGATATTAACAAAATAGTGCCCTAACCCAAATTTCATCTAAATCCGTCCAGTGGTCTTGGCGCTAGAAACCGACACACACACACACACACACACAACCAATATTTTAATTTAATTAATTTCTACTATTTTTCTACCCAAGAAACACTCGTGTCGCATTTGAAAACGGGATTTCCCCAAATCTACTGTTTCATTGTGTTGCGAAGTTGCGACTTGAGACCAACCAAAACAATAGGGATTTTCACAATTTTTTAGGGTTCCGTACCTGAAAAGGAAAAAACGAATCCTTATAGGATCACTTTGTTGTCCGTCCATCTGTCTGTCTTCTGTCTGTCAAGACCCTTTTTCTCAGGAACGCGTAGATGTATCAAGTTGAAATTTATATCGAATAATCAGGCCAGCAATCCCTTGAAGCGAAAAATCAAACTTCTATGCCAACGCAATCAAGAGATACGGCCGTTTATGCCGCATATTTGGACACTCGCATGGGAATCAAAACCTACAGAGTACTTCCCGTATACCTAGTATCATGAAATTTAGCAGCAAGCAATGTCTTATAGCACAAGTAAAGGGAAAAGTCCGAAAATCAAAATTTTTTTGTTAAATCACAATTTTTTGTTATTTGTATTAAATACAACGCTAGCCGCCAGGATGTTTCGGTCGTGACGTTATTAGCTAGGGTAGTAAACAAGACAGCACTACCTACGTACGATTTTTGTGAACAAAATGTTATTTTAAATCAAAATAAAAATATTTTTTTCTCATTTTATTTAGATTATATAAATAAAATCGTATTTTTTTATTTGAAGCTGTAAAAATAAAAATTACACTTTATTATTCTCACAAGTATTTTCTTTACTAATTTTTATAGGTCCATAATTTAGTTTATATGCATACTAACATTTTATAACTTTATAATCTTTTGGAAAAAAATACAACTTTGATTTAAATCATTGATTTAAATAAAAAATCACTTGATTTAAATCATGATTTAAATCAATCAACCCTAGGTTTTTTATTGCCATTAAACTGATGATGTTATTGTAAATACATATATTTATATATTTTTTAATATTTATAATTGACATTGACATACATTATTCAAACAAGGGTTCACATAGTGATATTATGAAATTAATGCGGCCCGCCTTCATTTCATTTTATTACTATGTGGCCTTAAGATGTCTATGATGTGGCCCTTGCCTGCTAAAATGTTGCCGACCGCTGGCTTTCAAAGAGTAATCCGGCACTATGTACCTTCTGTTCGGTTATGCTCTCCTGGTACTTTTGAACACGAAGTATCACAGGCAACCAGGCTGTTGCTACTGAAAACTTTCAAAACGGCTGAAACTGAGACTTAGGCCGAAGGTTTGGTTTCGGCTGAAAATCCTGAAGATTTGTTAGTTAAAAAAAAACTTACAACACATGAGATAAGATAGGTCTGATACATCTTCATTTCAGTCATCAGTAATTAATGTGTTACATACTACTAACCAGAGTTGAGCCGTCAATATATTTTTTCTTATGTGCACAACTAGTTGAGCCTATGAGAAAAAAATGTACGAACGGCTCAACCAGTTGTGCCGTGGGGAATTTTTTTTTGGTAAGGCTCAACCAGTTGAGCCTCGCAGTTGAGCCTAGGGGAACAAACGGAAATATGCGTTATTTTCTTCAGAAATCTTTCCCAGAACATAGATGTGATCTTGCATATGCCATATAATGTGAAATATCATAAAAAATGGATATCTTTTCTCTGTTTTAAATTCACAAAAACTGACATTGTAATGATATATTTATACCTATAATATACCTTCGAGTTTTATTTTCGCGACAAGTAGCCTACTTCCTTTTCCAAGGTTCCATCCATCTCTTTAACAAAATTCATCAAAATTGGTTAAGCTGTTTAGGCGTGAAAACGTAACAGACAGACTGAGACTTTCGCATTTATATTATACCTAATAATAATAGTAATATTGTATTATATGTATAAGTTTGTATATAATGAAATAGTTAATAAATTCTTTGTTCCATTTATTTATTACTACAAATAATAATTATTCAGTTAGAATTACAGTATATAAAATACATACATTCTATTGTAGGTATTGGAAACATTTTTATTACTTAATCAGTATCACGGGAAACAGATTTGTGCAATCTAATTGCACATAACAACTTTTCGTTGACTAGGATTTCATTTTTCTTTGAACCTTAAAACTACAAGGTCAGTACAGATAGAAAAGAGCATATGTATAGAATCAACTTTGGTTAATAAGAAATAATTTCGTCTTATCTTCTAGATAAGTGAATTTCTATCTATGCAATCAGAACAAAAATTACCCTCCACCATTTGCATATTTTGTATTCAATAAACAGCATGCATAAAGTTAACATTTTCCACAAAAAGTGACGTCTGTGTCGGAACAATATTATCGTTCTGTAAAATTGGTGTAAAGTTATATTGCGGCTCTTCTACACGACGGCTCGCAGCAGTAGAATCGAGCGATTTTAAGGCTTCAATAGCATCTTTTTGTCCTTGAATAGCGGCGAGTTTGAGTAGGCGGGTCGCAGTCTCAGTATCGCGTGTGAGACCGCCACGCCCCTGTCCATAGTAAATCCCAAGGTTGTACAAAGCTCCAGGATGCTCCATTGCAGCTGCGGAACGATAGAACTCCATTGCCTGTATTAAAAATAAAATACAATGTCCCTATTGATAAATTATACAAAGTTTCATGTGTCAAGTACATGTACTAAGCAGCCGACTTACTGTAATTTCATTAACTGGTACACCTAATCCCATTTCATAGCAGAGTCCCAAGTTGTATAAAGCTGGAGCATGATTGCGATTTGCAGCTGACCTGAAATAAATGATTCACAAGTGTTTTATCACAGACTACTTAATTTTTATTTATTGAATTATTTTAGGATATAAAATTGTAAATATTCAACAAGACCAAAAGAAAGCATTGGATTTCATTTGTTTGTACTGTGTATTCTCATCTCACTAATATTATAAATGCGAAAGTATGGATGTCTGTTTGTTTCTTCCACTTTCACGCCGAAACTACTGAACGGATTTGGATGAAATTTGGTTGGCAGATAGATAAAGCACTCGGCTAATACGTAGGATATTTCTTAACCCGAAAATCCATGCAGACAAAGTCTGGTGGAAGCTAGTAAAATATAAAGTTAAATAATTCACCTAAGTAGGTTAAGTCCATCCTGATGCTGACCATTTTCAATAGCAGCCAGACCCAATCTATTCTCAATGGAATTCAGTACATCTCCTAGGTCATCATCAGATGTGTCTGGATTTGTGGAGCTCTCACTTGAGTAACTACTTGTACTTCCTTTAGCACCATTTTCTTCATTTGATATCAAATGAACAGTAGGAGCAAAAGTGTTTATTATTTTCTCGATTTTGGAAACTGGTAAGTTGCTCTTATTTACATGACTAATGTATGGGTTCAAGACCAGAAGTAAAGAGCTCAAAGGAGCACATCCTTGGCGGCTGTCCCTTAAATGACGTGATTTCAACTTCAAGTGGATAAGTTGGCTGGTGTACCATCCAACAACCAATGCACTGCTCTGTAAACAACAAAAAGATTTATAACATTAGCAGATTGTCATTGTCAGACTACAGCATTAGTGCAGATGTACAACTAAGTAGTAAGTTCAATAGAACAAATCAAATTGTACTAGTCCTAGAATTGCACTGACCCAAAACTGGTTCTATATACAAAATAGAAAAGACTATGGCAAATATGATAAAAACTATAACCTGTATACACACACATCCTTTATATTATGTACATATATTTCTATTGCTCTGTCTGTATCTATTTCAAATTTTTATTTTACACCCTAAGATGAAATTTCCATATCACTCAATATCTTAAGATTCTGCAAGATGCAAATACATACAGTATATTAAAAAAAGGTGTGTTTGAAATTTTAAGGGGTTACTCAGAATCAAGTAAAGAATACAGGAAAAATATTGAAAAAATCTGCTCTTCAAATATTTTTTTCAGATTTCCATACTAAATCTGAATAGTAAATCAAGAATTTGTATGGAAAACTGATAAAAAAAGTTGTGGATCGGATTTTTTCAATTTTTTCCTGTATTCCATACTCAATTCTGAGTAACCCCTTAAAAATTCAAATGCACTTTTTTAGTACCTGTATCTTCCATGGATTATTGTTTCCTGTATATCCTGTATATTATCTTCCATGGATCATTGTTTATTTAGCAAGCAATATAGGTATTTATCTTGAGATAAAATATGATGGCATCCTCACTATGTGTGATGCGCTTTATGGGTCATTTTCAAATAAAATGTACAATTACGAAATTGTAATTCTAAAGCAACGTTCACATTTATAACGTTTTATTTTCTGTCAGGTTAGTAAATAAATAATAAAAGAAATGAACAATAAAACACGAGTATAATATGAGGGGCAAGGGGGCAGGAGAGGCAACTTAAGTAAATGCCCCTCCTGCACCTTGCCCCTCCTGCCACCTTTGCACCGCCTGCCCCCTTGTCCCTCCTTGTCCCTTGCCCCTCCTGCCCCCCACTTTCCCTCCTGCCCCCTGCCCCTCGTGCCACCTTTGCACCGCCTGCCCCCCACTTCCCCTCCTGCCCCTCCACTTCCCCTCCTGCCCCCTGCCCCCTTGCCCCTCCTGCCCCAATGCCCCTCCTGCCACCTTTGCCCCTCCTACCCCCTTGCCCCTCCTGCTTCCTTCCACACTTCGGCCTCCCCTCCTCCTCCCCTTGGTGCTCAATTAACTCCCCCTTGGCACCACCTTGGCGCCCCCTTAACATTCCCTTGGCATCCCCTCGGTGCCTCCGGAGCATCCCCTTGACGCTGTTAGCATAAGAAATACGTATTTAAATGTCAAATCTACAACACATAAAAAGTTTGTATGCGCGGTAATAGAACTTAACGGAATTATTTTCAAATTTAGTTAGGAATAACGAAACTGTATTTGCAGCTCCACACAGTGACATTAACAAAAATCAGCCGCTAGAATGAAAATGTCATGCCCATGACAATTATATATAGACCGATCAGAAACGAGTCAGTGTTGCCATTTTTTATAACACTGAGATTCTTTCAGAAATCTCAAGGAGCTGCTCGATAAAATGTGACGAAGTATGTGACGAAAATGTAAAAAACATGAGACATGTAAAGAATGCATGATATTCTTTTACATTTTAAGAAATTTAACCGAAATCAATCATAAACACAAACTTAATTGAAGGACTTAGAGCATCAGGTGAATGTCTACGCAGTTTTATTTTTCTATAAAATGCGGTTGAACATCTAAAGGCACGCAGTGACAGCATGTTTTTTCTTAGCGGAAGCAAAATCAATATAAGGAACTTTTAAATTTGTGGAATTTGTAAAAAGAATTTGGTTATTTTTAAACTAGAACCTACAGCGTCAATATATTAACTATGCAAAAGTATATTTAAAATTATTTAGAATCTTAAAAAGTATAAAATTTCGAAACGTGAAATTTGCGACATTTGCTTTTTTCCGAATTGTATTGTTTCTCGATGTTGATGATGGTGATGTGGTCTACTAAGAAAATTCCCAATTGCAATTTACTACTTGATGCAATGTCTTAAAACTGTGAGAAGGCAGCCCTCTTAAGTGCACCCCAACCAAAAACTGACCCAGATTAAATTAAATTAAAATAATACGATAAATATCCAAAGTACATGGTAATAACATTTGCGATAAGTAAAAATAGATTTACCCATGTGATGGCACCAATCCAAGTGCGATTTAGTTGTTCAAAATTAAATCGTTTGCTGTTTGTATCACTGTGATCCCGGAATGAGCTCCAGCACTTATGCGACGCGTACCAACGGCAAGGAGACGCGAATTGTTTTTGTTTAATCTTGTCTTCGGACACTGAAGAGTTAACTACGCCAGTGGTACTGCGTTTGTCGAAATGGTTAACACTCCTTTCTATTGTGTCTCGAATACGCCGTGAAACATATTTCCACATTTTGCTAGGTATTCAACCTTGCTAGTCACAACAGGCCAGGAACTCCATGCCAAACAGAGTAATCCCGTTTTTTTTAGTTTTTTTTTTTTAATCACTGATGGTTCTAACTTTCTAACAATGGCAAAGGACCACGTTTTCCAGTTCCAGTTTCACTTCCGTCTTCCCAAGAAATTCTTTAGTGTATGTACAATCTTGATAGAATATAATAAGGCCTGCCTGTTTATTATACGTAGGTAGAGCACAGACTACTGGGATTCTACGAAACCAACAACAGACCACCACCAACTTATCATCTGTAGATGTAGAGCGGAAAAACAAGCAAAAAAGCGGAAATATATACTAGGCCGCGTCTGACTGAACGTGCAATCTGACAACAGGATAGCATAATACAAATCGCGTAAGTGTGAAAGAGAGAGTCCGAAACGGTTGCTGTCAGAGTGCAGGTTCTGAACGCGGCCCTGTAGTGCGTTCAGAAGGTACACTCTGACAACAGGATAGCATAATATAAATCGCGTAAGTGTGAAAGAGAAAGAGAGGGTACAAAACGGTTGCTGTCTATTGCGATTTGTGTCGTATGTACCTATATCTATTCAGCGTTGCCGGCGCGGACTTTTTGTTCCGATTTCGGAACTTTTGAGGCTTCAGCGGAACTTTTGCGGAACTTAATGATCATCGAAACTTTTCGGAACTTTTAGTGATAAATAAAGCTCGCACTAAAGGAAGCGAAACTTCCAAATTCACTTGACTGGTGTTTGGCGTGGCTAAAAACGAGACGACGGACGCTACTTGAAATTTTTCTTCGGGCTCGCTTCGCTCGCCTTTTTTTAGATCTCAGTGTCCCAGCCCCTGTGTATCGGGACTTTTTTTTCGTCACGCTCGAGACTCCCTCGCCGTCACTCTCGGCCCCTAGCCAACGGCTCTCTCCGGCAGGAAAGTTCTGCCTGCCAAGGGAGCATCTCCTCAGCCGTTATGTGACTTTCTTATGAGACGGCCCGACTAAGAAATATTGATTTCTTGTCGGAGGGAATGCTCCGTTGGATGGCGGCGTACCTGCGTATCCATGAGAAGCAACTTGGCGAGAGAGCCAACCTGTGCGGCTGGAGGACGTCGCAGTCGAGCTGGGGCTTCCCAGTCACATTGCTCCCTGCCACTCCTCGCACACTATGAAAGCGTGACGAGGAGGGGGACGAGACGTGATCGCGGCCAAGAGCTTTTGCTTGGAGCTGCTTCATGACGCCCGCCCCCCACCCCGCTCTGAGTCCTCAGCTGTCGAGGAAACTATGCGAGGGGGTTCCGCCGCTCCTTGAGCGCCGGTGACTGCCCTGCTACTCCCCGGAGAAGAGGCCTTCTCGCCCCTGGCCGTGGGACTGCTATAGCAGTGCGACCCGCGCCTGCACCAGCGGAAACCGCCGTAGCTAGCCGCGCCGTTTCCTCCGGTCGCCCCACCGTCGCCAACCAGCCCCAAAAGTACCGCATTGTGCAGTGGTACCTCGGCAGCCTCGAGAAGACCAGCGGTATTAACTGGTTCTTCTACACTCTGCCGGTTGAGAGGCCTCTCAAGGTGGCTTTACTTGGCCTTCCCTCCAGCACGGACCACGTCCGACAGATATCAGTTTGAAATATTTCTGAGCCACCGGCTCAGATAGTGGGGTCTAGTACCTACCTAGTTGCGAATAACGTTGTGGCGACGGCGACGCACGCACGCTGTGGCGAAAATTTTTTATTGTTGCCTGTGAACGGAACTTTCTAAGTCAAAACGGAACTTTTCACGAGTAGTTTTGGACTTTTTTCATTTTCTGTGCCGGCAACACTGATCTATATCACCGCGTTCTGAGTTCTGTGCTGATTCTGGTGTGGTTTTGTGTTTTTTATAGAGACGCTACAAACTACAAGAGAAAGAAGTGAATTTATTCTCTTTAAGTTTATAAAAACTAACAATGGAGGATATAAATGATTTCAATAAAATGAAAGTTATTGACTTACGCAAGGAATTGAAATCGCGTGGTTTACCTAGCACAGGCGACAAGGCGATGCTCATAGCCAGACTCAATTCAGCCATGTCGGAAATCCCCCAGGACGATCACGGCGACGTGACGCTTGACTCCGACGAGATTGATTCAGACAGCGTATTGGATGAAGACGATAAAGGTCAGAGTGATACCATACTGGACTCGCTGAATGAAGAGTTAGCACTCGCTGACCATCCGCCACCACTAGACGCCGATTCTGCGCCGCCCGAATCTAAACCTTCGCACAGAACACTCAAGAGAAAACACACAACTGATGCAGCCAAGAAAAGCGATGCGAACGAAGAAGAAAGTAAAGACACTACTGCTAAAAAAATTGTCCTCAATAGAGCTACATCTCTGACACTCTCTACTAATGCTACAGAGAAAAAACCTTATCAATCAACCGAAATTAAAAAAGCTGATACCATTTCATCTAGTAATAATAAAGTTAAGATAACTGCTGAGCTTGATGCCAAATCCAAGTTGGAACTAAGAGCAAAACGATTTGGTTTGCCTGTGAAGATGACTGATGAGCAGAGGAAAGAAGCTAGAAAAAATAGGTTTTCTCAGAATACCTCCAGTGCCCAAACTACTAAAGTGGCGCCTAGTTCACTGGCTGACAATATAGACAAACTTAAAAAGAGAGCAGAACGTTTTGGACAGTCTGTGTCTAAAATAATGACAGATATAGAAAATAAGGAGAAATTGGAAAAGCGTAAAGCAAAATTTGGGACTGTTAAATAGTGCTGAACATATTTGCATAATCAAGTAGTGCCTATGTACACTAACTAGGTACTTTGGATGTGCCTGACTCAATTTCTACTATAAAATTAATACAAAATGTGAATTAACGCTGTAGCTATTTCAAGATGTTCAAAGGTATGGAAAGAATCTAACACCCTATTCATGAAGAGCAGTCATTTATACTTTACATAGGTATATCATTAGGTTAACTTTTCCAAAATATCATGAAGTGTTTTGTTCTTTATTGTCAAATCATACTTCATTCAAATAAGGAAATGCTGCATCTTGATTTTTGCATTAATTAAGTAATATCTGTTTATAACTGTTTGCCAACCTGTATGCAAAAACTTAGATACTGTCTGTGTATACCTTGACTAAAAATAACACAAAAAATTTCCATAAAATAAATATTGTAAATGTATCTCTTTATTTACATTATTGAAACAAAATATTACTGTGCTGAAATTCTAGACTAAAAATAAAGCCATACTATAATGTGGAAACTGTTAGTACTTATTTTAGTCATGTAAATATTTTTTAGAGCTAAAATTGCATGAGTCACAGTTCAAATTATGTTAGTTATAATAATGGTTGAAACTTTACACTGAGTAAATTTAATTAGACATCAATAACAGCTTAACGTGCCTTGCGAAGCACGGAAACGGTCGAGATAAATGCCACTAACAGTCAAACCCATCCAGGTTATGACCGTATCTGTAGTCAGTTAACCTGCGTGATCGATGCGACCACACAAGCCGCACTGAGCCACGACCGCTTGGTGCCGGGTGCTATCGTTAGCAGTCGTTAAGCCATGTCAGAGGCCTTATATTATAGGCGGCTTGAAAACTTCTGACACTGGGGTTGGCCACTAGCCCCACAACCTCCACCAATCCGGACTTGGCCCCCGTGTGTGGAGTATGGCCTAAACCTTCCCGAGTTAAGGGAAGAGACCCGTGCCCCTGTAGTGGGGACGTAATGGGTTGTTAACAACAATAACAGCTGCAGATCTCTTGAAAGTGTTTCCTTCTTTAAACCAAAAAATGCGACAGTTTTGCTCAAATTTTGGTGATATGGAGAAGGTTTTTCATTGCAGTAGATATGTGGAATTACTCTGACTGAAAAAACTGACCATAAATATATTGTCGCCTGAGAGTGAAAACCTTGGGAACGCAAAATTACTAATATATCTATTGTAACTTTACTATATTCGTACTATTAACGAATTTAAGACAACAATTTGAAATGAATTGTAGAAGCATTTGAAAGCTCATCTTTGCTAATGAATACACACTCAAAAGGACAAATTGTAGTAGTAACAAAATGTTTACGATGAGGTTTTTCCTTCTGGAAAATTACAAATCAATCAATCAAATATTCTTTATTGCACAGAGACATAATATACGATAGTATAATATTTTTAAAAGAATGTAGCTGTACAATTTAGGCGGCCTTATTGCTTAGAGCAATTTCTTCCAGGCAACCTGAAGAATGGAACACTTATACATAATAGTTATCTCTCCTCATACCCCTTCCTCATATACGAGGTTTTCACTCTCAGGCGATGATATACTGATATTCTATTGAGTGTTGTAGACTCCTTTTTCTAGCTTAGTGGAAATACATATATTTTTGAGGAGATTTCAAGTTTAACAAAGGAGTTTAGGGATTTCATTGGTTAAAAATGCTCACTGTACTATTAGAATTTGTTCCGTTTTTTTACAAATTTACAGGCCTTTAAAGAAGCATTCCAGCCAACGGGAAACTTTTGTTAATAAGATATAGTAGATTAAAATAGGGGTTTATTGGTTCTAAAACAGATGAAACTGAAAATGAGATTGCTTTCCATTTCTCAGAGATATTGGGCCTCAAAGGCGTGATTACACCAGTGGGAACATTTATAACTTTCTTGTTTACTTTGTATTTTTCTTTATCCTATTAATCCTATACTATTGAACGAGTTAGGTGTCCCGACGATTTCGAAAACGGCTTGAAAACTTTTAACGAAAATCTAGGATTAGGGGTTAAAAATCACCACAAATCAATCTATGAGGGAATTATCATCGAAAAAATCCATTTAAGGGAGATATAAGCGAAATTACATAAAATAAGAACGCACATGATGCTTCTATTAACAAGTTATCTCAAGTACCTGCAAACAGATGGCATCCTTGAATGCTACATGTGTGGGCACTTCTAGAATCCAAAAAGAACCCCTACGAATGGTGGGCTGAGAAGGAAACTATGTACCTATCCCGTACTATCACGATTTGCTGCGCGATACCTGTTTACACTAAGCAGCTCCGTTTGCAGCAAGTCTGTTTTCAGAAGACTAGATAGTTCATGAAAATAAACGTAATAGGGTTTTAAACCTAATAGAACAAAGATGTTGGTATACTTAGACTGCAATATTCCACTATTCGATTTTGAATACTAATCAGGTTAAGGATCACTTTACTTTCTTAAATACTGCACTAAGGAAAAATCTTTTTTATTTAAGTAGATGCTGTACACATTCTTTTCAATATAAGGTGAAGTATTTTTTTTTTAATTAAAATTAGGTAGGTATTTAAAAATTACATTGTACAATGTTTCTATCAATTTCTTTCATTTTGATAATACTGTCTCTCTGTACCCGATTACTATCTACCTTTCTATTAAAAAGTGCCATTTGGCTAGATTAATTGTTTTTTGAAGATCTTTTACTACAGTCTAACTATCGACCTACTATATGGTATCCAGCCGAATATATAAAGTACTGGCCGGATACCGGATAGTAACTGAATATCCGTCCCATCTCTAAATTGTAGTCATATTTCAAAAATAATATTTGAAGTAAAATTAATCAAGACAAAAAATCTTAAGTATCAAGTATCTATAGAAGGAAAAGTAATAATAGATGCTTCTGATAATAATTTATTTTTATTTACCTAGTTACTATGCTTATATAAAATATAAAAACTTAAGTATCACAAAATGGTAGCTCATCGAAATAAGCTACTTCTGCAGATTCATTTGGTTTTATTGTATTACTTTTAGGATTTGCAAAATAATTATTTTCTTCAACTCCAAAATCTTGAGGTATTCGTATTAAATTGTCCATATATGGTTGTTTATGTAGTAATGCCCATCTTACAGCTGTCTCCTTACACAAAGCTCTTCTAAAGGCCATACAATGCATATGCTTTAGTTTCTCATATCTAATTCTGGAAAATCCCATCATTGACAAGGTGAACTGCCAACACTTCATTAACTTACAATTGGCACCTACATGTTTAGAATCAGGTGTGCTTATAATCAACAACCCTCCTGGTTTTAAAATATCATAGGCTTTTTGGCATGCTCTTATCCTTAGCTCTGAACTGGGTAAATATTCTAATAGAAAACAAAATGTTACTGCATCATAAAAACATCTACCCAGCTGTATTGCTTCAATACAGCTAACTTTTGTACTTTCTCCAAGTGCAACATCCAGAAAATCACATTTCAGAACTGTGTTGTTAGCAGGACACAGATCAATAGCAAATACATCTAGAAATTCATAAACATTGAATGGATTGTAACAACTGCCCACATCAATCAGTTTTGTGGGATAGGAAAATGATTCTTCCATATCTACACTTACATTTATTTTAGAAGCAATTTTTGCTTCCTTGTCCCTGTATTGATGGTGTAACTTGTTAATAAAATAGTCATAGCACATTTTGGCTGCCCATTCAATGCGTGATGTAGCTTCACTGGTCTCTCTTGCACAGTTGTCTGCCCAGTGAGTATTTGCTAGTTTTTCCATACAGTTAGCATAAGTATTTAACACTGCCTTATTTTGGCAGTGATCCTTCCATGCCTGTTGTGCTCCAACTTTCATAGATGCTTTCCGTAGCGATGAGTGAATTCCTTTAAGAAATTCAGCAAGCGCCTTATGTTCTTCAGTAGCCATTTTGGTCAGAGGACATCCTATGGGGATTTTCTTCCTTTTGGTTTACCTTGCTCTTTGGGTTTTACAGACCTCAAATGTAGGTAATTCAATCCCAAAATAAAACTTAAAACTGAAATGAAAGCACAGTCGAAGGCGACGTGCTTGACGTTGTTGCAAAGAGAATATAATCACTTGCGTTGTTGTGAAGATGACCCGTTCCAGAACGAAGTATAAGATAACCTGATTCTGAGGGCAGAAACACATTGGTCACGCCTACTGATGTGCCGTTCCCGGGAATATTCCCTTAGACAGAGACAGCGCTCTATGTTGCGTATAGCGCCGTCTTTTGGAAATATTGGGTATATTACCATGGGAATATTCCCAAGGGACGGCGCTATATGTGATATAGAGCGCTGTCTCTGTCTTGCGGGAATATTCCCGGGCATGGCACATCAGTAGTCACGCCACCCCGCGTGCGTGAGTTGTGCGACAGCGTGCGTGACTACACCCCACGCGATAACTTATACTGGGCCGCGTTCAGAACCTGCACTTGACAGCAACCATGCACTCTGACAACAGGATAGCATAATATAAATCGCATAAGTGTGAAAGAGAGGGTATAAAACGATTTCTGTGCAGGTTCTAAACGCGGCCCTGTCAACACCCGACGACACGTGGCGTGAGGTGGCGTCGGGTGTTGACAGTATGTTTCTAGCCATAGAATTTGTATGGATTAGATATGAGTGTTGTCGCGTGGGTGTCGTGTCGTCACGTGGGGTGGCGTGTTAACAATGTGTTTCTACTCTGACCCCTCGTCTGCGCAGCGCCTAAAAATACTGTCCGATCTTTTGGCAGATGGATGATATTGACAGAAGGGCGCTTTTGTCGCAAATCTGACATTTATTTCATGCAAATAGTGTCATTATAAGAATAAGAATGGCGACGTTAGTTCCGGCTTTTCACCACCTGCCAAAACGTGCTGCCAAAGGATCGTAGTCGGACGGACTATACCTCTGGCTGGACCTATAGTTGATGTACATACCTCCATATTGTCCTTTGTAATCATTTGCAATACATGTCGGCTGTATAATTTAAAGAGCGAGCACTCTAGAGGTGAGCAATCACGCACAACAACTGACAGGTTGCAATCTGACCCTCCATACAACAATCAAACAAATCAAACAAAAATATTATGAGCGAAAAATGCGCTAAGCGGTATATTGATAGGAGTGATTTTTGTGATAGTGATACATAAATATCATGCAACAAAATGATTGATCCAGATTATTTAGTCGATCAGCTACTAAGAGAAACCGATGAAACATCTATGCCCTTACCTGATACGGAATTTGAACCTGATCTTCTCATCTCCAGAGTAAGTACCTAAACGATTGAATGGAGTCATGTTACAGTCTAGTTGGTGTATATTTGAATTATGTCGTTAATGTGAACCGTAATTCACTTCTTACATCTTACAAAATGATTAGTGGGGTAGTACGTACAATAATATCTCCTACCTACAGAACTAACCCTGCTCTCTTATTTCCTAATCGGTGAGAATCGTGAATTCGTAACCACATGTGAACAGGGCTTGGAACTTTCCGTACCGGTACTTAAAGGTTATTGCAATTTCGGTACTTGGATACCGGTTCCAAATGAGTACCAGTACTGGAACCTAAAAAGCAACGGTACCAAATTCCGGTACCTGCCAAGGTTGCCATTTCGTGCAGTTCTCGCTGCTTTTATGTAATACACGGATTACTATGTCTTACATTATTATGGTGTCATGCCAATAATGTGACTATGCTAGTGCGACCTTACGGTGTGTGCCCAAAACGCGGAACTAAGGGCTACCACAGAAAAATAACTTCTCACCACCGATGCGGGGAGAAGGGGGATGAGATCGGTGTGCAGAGGAAGTTTCGGGTGGGGTATGAAATGTGCAGGAAGGGAGGTACGCATGAAAGGGTAAGGTTTTATGGGTGAGATGACACAAGTGCGGAGGCATGCTTATGTGTGGTAACCCTCATTTATGTGTAGTAACCCTCATGTCTCTAGTCCATGTCATTTGAGCTCTAATTTTCTCAATCTAATTTAAAAATATTTGTTTGGTACCGGTTCATTGACTTTGATATGGTACCAGTACTACTGGTACTTGTCTAGTACCGGTACCATATCAAGGTCAATGGAACCGGTTCCCAAAAGTACTGGTATTTCAAATCCTGCATGTGAACTATGGCTTACACTCTAAAGTAGCTGGTAGCTGGTAGCTTAGTAGGTATAGTTGGAAAAAAAAGTATATTGCCAATTATAGATCCTTTAACTGTTTCTCTGCGGTGGCGTCGTACCAGTCTGGGCTCTTACATGAACCTGAGAAAAAAAAAATTCGGGCTATAATGGGTTAATTGGCCGTAGTTATGCCATAACGATCCAACTGAATTAAAGTAAGCGAGGCATAATGTACTTTATGTCAATGAAATAAAGTACTTATCCCTTACTTACTTTAAATCAGTTGGATCGTTATGGCATAACTATGGCGAATTATTCCGAAAATATCGAAACAAGGTTCCTTCCATATAAACCCTTTATTTATATTTTTTTTCTCAATCATGATCTCAGTGCCGGATTACCATATAAGGAAGTTAAGTAATCACTTAGGGCACCACGTCTTGGTGGCACCCTAAACGAAAAGAATGTCTCTCATATGAAATTTGTGGAGCAAAGATGCCTTACCCTGAAGAACTTAAGATAAATCTAAAATTTTCGCGCTCGCTTCTCGCGCTTTTCTAACAGAGTTACAGAATACACCTACAACTGATAAAAATGCAGTTTATCTGAAGAGCTTTGTAAGATTAGTTCAAAAAACTTTATATTATATGTATATAATACTGCTCAAAAGAAAATAAGGGCCAGCAGGTTTTTCTGGTATATCATTAAAATAATAAAAGTAATATATATTTTTGTGTATGTTTTAATAAGAATATGCTTTTGTTTACAATTTAAGCTAATAAACGTTTCAAATAATATTCAGTAGACCTTTTTATCAAACTAATTAAAACATTAAACATGACAGTTTTGCATGAAATATACAAACAACAAAAAACACACTTTTTTTAAAAAAAAATTGCACTTAATTTACCACTTTTTTGTTTTTTAATAATGGGTATACCGTCTTCTTTTATCTATGCACTCCTGAAGCCTGGACTGCATGCTTTCGATCAAAATCCTCACTTTTTGCGTTGAAATCTCTTCCTGGCACTTTTCAAAGCATCCATCAGCTGCTGCTGGTTGTGAACTTCTTGCTCACTTTGCCTTACCCTTCGTTTCAATTAGTCCCACATATGCTCTATCGGATTTAAGTTCGGACTGCTCGCTGGCCTTGGTAACACTGGAATATGAGAGTCTTCCAGAATAGACTGGGTCGCTTGAACTGTGTGTGCACAGGCATTACCTTGCATCAGAATGAATCCAGAACCCACTGGCTGCGGAAATGGGATTACATGAGGTCTGATAACTTCCTCAATATGTATATCCGATATATATCAATTGATATATATCATGCGAACCCTGAGAAAAACGCACAGTTGTGGACTGCCAACCATCTATGTGATGGGGATGAATATATTGTCGCGTAGAACGATGGCGAAAAGAGGGATCAATCCGAACAATTCCTCGGAGCACTCCCCAATGTACATGCGATAGAGAATGAAGAGCGAGGTTACATCTCTACGCAGCGCCAAGGAGTCAAGCCGATCTGAAATATCCTGACAGCCGACGATTCGAGTTGCTCTCCGCTGAATGCGGTCCAGAGGGAGAAGCTGGTACTGGGGTGACCCTGCCCAGAGATGAGAACAGTATTCCATATGAGGCCAAACCTGCGCCTTATAAAGTTGCAGGCGATGGGCTGCAGTGAAATACCGTCTCGATCTATTGAGCACACCAATAGTTTCAGAAATATTACGTACAGTTTCGGAAGATAATGGAATTTCGCGATACAATATTTATACAGGATGTAATAAAATAGGTGTAGGACCCGTTAACTGAGGCTCGAGTAGAGGACTAGCTATTTTACTAAGTATGTATGATGATACATTGTATCTACATACAATGTACCCTACGGTCCATAAACTTCTTCGCTCAGAAAGTCGCAGAACAAAAGTATAATGAGTAGAACCCACAATTAATATGTCCTACATCTATTTTGTTATCCGATGGTAGAAATTAAACATACGATACTAAATTATTGTTTCAGGTGCGAAAACATTACATGGAATATCTTATTAAACTGTTATCTGTGAACTACGAAAACAATCAAAAACTCATCAATAAGAATATATACCTACCGAGTGCGATCTGGAGATGCGCTAAAAACATAGAAACGAAAGCTGCACAGATGTGTATGGTGACACAGCTGTACAGGAAGCACATCGTTGCTGAGGTACAGTATTCTTAGTCTTCAAAATATGTTTATTATGCTGTCGTGCGTGAGCTGACAGCGAAATTGTAACACCTCTGCGTTTGCGCAATCTCTTGTTTATGTTTACCGTAATCGCCGAGACGGTATGTCTGTCAGAACATTTGCGGTCTCGTGGTCTACTTACAAGAATTACTTACTGCGGCATTTCGCTAACTTGTACGCGTTAGTTTCGCATGTGCGTAATAAAGATGCCTCAATTCAACTAATATCGCTCAAAAGGTTATTTAAAATGACTGCTCTCCATTATAGCTCGAAATTATTATTTTTTAAGTGTTTTACAATTTATGATTTAACCTCTAACGTCCCGGCTGCGCAATGACGCAATAACCGTCAAATCCCGGAAAGAAAAAACGCATGACCTACGAATGGGTCAGCGGGAGTTTGCGCACACTTCGCCTGACCTACTAATGAGTCAGCGGGATGTACGGTACATAATTATGATAACATGCAGGGTGTTGGACTTTAGCTTGTTTGACTGCCGCTCTGTAGGTTACGTCACGCGGGAGCCGATTTTAGAATTTTGGTAGCACCAACCCCGCTCTGGGGCGGGGCCGGCCTCCCGTCGCGGTATCCCTTTCCAGCCCCGGAGCGGGATTGGCATTCAAAGTGTTAAATCATATGAAAATAATTTCTTGATTAGACTCACTGACGTTACAAAATCAGTACTGCAGATTTTACATTGACATATAGTTTTGATAAACTAGTCAAGTTAAAAAATATTGGTATATTATAATATTACGAAATATATTAACAATTTCTCACTTTTCTCGAACAAAGCCAGCTCATGAACATTTTCTATTAATCATGAATTAAAAAAATTGACCCTTTAAATTTAAAAAATAAACTCCGTTTAGCTAAGTAGTATTTATAATTAGTAGGTATTTTTATAGAAAATCCCATCCCAACTGCAACTGCTGGTTCATCGAGTCACGTCGGGCTATTCGCTTCCGCAATTATGAGAAGTAGGATAGCTATTCTGGTCTGGTGACACATAGGTTAATGTTACACCAGAAGAGTGTTAATAACAAATAATGGCTCTTGTATTTTAATTGGATATACATATACTTAATTATTTTTTTATATATTTCATTATTTTGTATTCCATTCTACTTCTACTTACAATATTTTAGGAATGTTAGTGCCTAGAAAAACCCATTTATTATTATCTGTGTCCAAACATACTAATTAATTGTTAATTTCCTTTCAGATAACAGAGTTGAAAAACGACACTAAGAAAGGCAAATTGAACAAGAAGCTATATGAGTGTCTGCTTAAACCTCCAGATAATGAGAAAAAGATCCAGACAACATTTGATGCTGATGAAAACTGCAACTGTTCATACAATAATAAACAAAAACGTCGCAAGACTTCGGATTCAGCATGTTTTGAGAGTGAACCAAAATCCATTAAATGTAGAAATGAAACTAAGAATGGTTGCAATGCAGTTAACCAAATGCCTGTAATTATCAATTCAACTGTGGAGTTCGAACCACAGTTGCAAAATGATGATGAACACATACTACAAAATGAAAACAGTATTGATCCAAATTCGTCAGTCCGGATGTCTGTGGACTCCCTAGACTCGGATGAGTTAATGATGCAGTTAGAAAAACTTTTTCAGTCTGACACCAATGATGACGATTTATTTGATGGGGCTTTGTGCAATGTACCAAACATGATGATTAACGATAATACTAAAAGGGATGTAAATGCAAATTGTGAAAACGCCGACACAAATTATTCGCAGAATGAAGACAAATCCATAACAATTGAAGTGCCACAAACAAAGTCTTTAGATGAAAGATTAGCATCTTTAGCAGAAGTTCTAGTCAAGAAACCGGACAGTACTTTACAACAAAGTCATGAAACAAACAATGAAAGGAAATATGTTTCCAATAAGTGGCATTGCGAAGAATATTTCTTAAAATTACGTTTATTTGAAATGGTAGATAAAATTGGTGATTGCAACCGGAAGAAGCTTCTTAGGGTAACTATATGTCTTCTTTTATCTCTCCAGTCATTAGCTTTGATTTGTAACCAACATTATCAATATGGCTCATGGTTGCCACATTGGCATAGCTAGGGATAGATTGGCGTAGCTTTTCTAGGGGGACAAGTATTATAATTAATTTTCTTAGTTATATAAAATGTCGCGAACGCAGCGAGCGCGGAAGTATTTGACATGCATTATGCCCTCTTTTACACGTACTTCCACTTATACAGGGTGTAACAGAAGTGTGTGACAATACTTCAAGGTTGGCTTTTACCCATCAAACTGAACAACTTTTGTTCTACAACTTTGTTAAAATCGCAACATTTTTTTTGGACTTTTCATACAAACCGATCAGCTGGCGAACCAAGTTTGTATGAAAAGTCCAAAAAAATTTTTGCGATTTCAACAAAGTTGTAGAACAAAAGTTGTTCAGTTTGATGGGTAAAAGCCAACCTTGAAGTATTGTCACACACTTCTGTTACACCCTGTATAAGTGGTCTGGTAAATAGGACAGTAAATTATACTACCTCGTAAATTACATAACTAGAGGTACGTGCAAATATAAATTTAATTTATCTACTTAAATAAATATTTCATTTAGTTGAATTTAAAAAACATTGGGTCAAAACGCTCTACTTTTCATGTCCCTCCAGTAACATAATTTACGAAGCAGCAGAACTGCCCAATTTATTATAAAAGGTAAATAATAATAATAATGTATCTCAGTTTACTTGCATCTTTAAAAAGTTTGAACAAGTTTACGCCCTCCTTTGCATGTTCCTTCAGTAATTTATGAGGCAGTACAATTCATCCTCCATATTTGTTACATACTATCGTATAAGAAGACGATGTCGAAGCAAGCGCGAACATTTGAAATTCCTCAAATAAAGTGCCTTTGATTACGTGCATTAATTGAAAACTTAATGAACTCTTTTGATCCTAAAAATTTCGCGGGAGAAACGACCCTCAAATCCCCCTTCTGACTATGGCTCTGGTCTTGTCTACTGTTGCTTTGTCTAGGGGGTGGGCAGAGATTTCTTGCCAAAACTACGCCAACTAAATTCCACTTGCTTTTCTATAAGTGATGGGATAATCCATAACCAATGCGCTAACTAATCAGACTATCAGGGTTAAATTATGCATTGTGTTTATTTCAGATAAAAGACTTATGGTCTGATCTTTTTGGAGAAGATAGCGACGATGAAGGAGTAGTGTCACCTATGGAAGAAACACCTGAATTTATCACCAGTTGCAAGGAGCGCATTGCCCCATGGGTTGTTAAACTTTTAACACCATACTACATAAAAGGGCGAATTAGAGGAAAAGCTTTGTTTAAAACTCTGGCAAAACATTTGATCCGACTTATTTATCAGTGCAGCAAATATCCAGGTAAGAATCATTAATAGTGAGTGTAGGTACTGTAGTGAAAGTGTAGTCTGTTAAAAAAAAGTAGCCACCGTCTGATGTTAAAATAATTTTTATAATACGCTAATAGTTTACGCTAAAGTAGCGTAATCGCTACTCACTAAGTAGTGTAATCACTACCCTGAATTTAGGAAGCCTAATTAGGTGTGCGTCAGGATGGCGGGTGTACCTGTTCTGCGAATATAAAGAGGTAAACAAAGAGCATCCAGCCTGGTTGGCATACCTAAACTTGATGGTGGTCACCCATCCGGGCCCCGTTATAGGAAAGTAAAATTTTGACGATCAATATTGACACATACGGCACTCAACGGAGAATAAAAATACAAAACGAAAATATTAGGTCATTCCTGAAGTTTTGACATATTTTCTTTTTTATGTTATTTGTTTATTAAATACCAATGAAACGTTAAGTAACCATAAAAACAATCAATAGTCTCCAAGCTTATAGCACTGCTCCAGACTTCCGGCAACTTAGCTACACCATTGAAAGTTCCATTTTCATTTAAACTTTGAATAATGTCTTTTAGTGTTGAATCGAGGTCAGCTTTATTTGTAAAACGTATTCTGGGTAGTTCTCTCTTAACATTGCCAAAACAGTTATAATCGCAGGGGTTCATGCCCGGCGAATAAGGTAGGTGCATTACTTCAGCCCACCCTCTCTGCTCTATCAAATTCTGGATAATGTGACTTTTATGAGCCCTGTTGTGATGGAGAATCAGAGGAGTTGTAACGTGTCGTGAAGCAGTCCAGTCCGGTATGTGGGTCTCTAAAAATGTGTTTTAATCAAATGTTGTCCAAAATGCGACGCCAGTGACATCCATACCCACAGTTAGAAGTATCTTGCGCTCTTGAAGCTCGGGACGAGGAATAGATTGAAGTTGCTCACCAGGCTTCACCCAAGATCGAGCTTGATGTCACTGAGGGGTGGGGGGGGGGTGTCCTTCTGGTCTTCATTCATGTGTGTGGCACCTATGTGGACAACTTACTGACCAACCCCAAATCTTCCGTCAAAACTCTAATACACTGTAGTATCGGGAATATCAAGATGCTGGAAGACGTTCCACGGACCAGTTATCTGTTTCACGCAATGCCTCCTTAATTTTCGCAATGGCATCAGATCTAGAAGATGATGGCTTCTGTCCTTTTACTGAGCGCATTATCACCCACACATTTCACTAACAACTCATGAGAAACTCCCGACGAATAATTAAGAATACAACAAAACTTCAAAAAAAAACCCGTTGCTCTTTAACGGAAACAGATTTATTTTAGGTTTCCATGTTTATATCCTTGTCGTGGCCAGATCATAGAATTGATCACTTCATGATGTGGCCGACCATTTCATGGAAAATATCCGCTGATCACATCATGATATGGTCTGGCCATATCAATGAATACATCAACGTTTGACGATATACAGCTAAAACCACGGCTATTTCATGAAATGGTCAAGCATTAGTGATCAGATCATATCGTAAAATAGTTACAGTATCCACCGTTAGAGGTGCTGATATCTTTTTGTTTTTGTGATGCATCATGGCGGCGTACAACTAATAATAAAAAAGGCTATTAATAATGCACCGATTGAAGATAAAATAGAAGTTAAATGTTACGACACTAAACTACAATAATTTTTCGAAAGTCAATCAAAAAACGAGCTCAACGTAAAAATCTTGAAGTATTAAAAATGCATAATATATCTGTTAACCAAGATTACTTAGATTTAAAGAATGCTAGTAACTTTCATTCAACGTATTTTTAATTATTATTAAACCTTTGATATCATGGAAACCCTACATTAATGATATAGCCAAACGTGGATGGACATATCATTAAACGTTGACGTTTAAACGATATGGTCAGTTTTAGCTGGCCATTTCATGAAATACGACCATTTCATGAAATGGTCGGCCACATAATGAAATGGTCAATTCTATGATCTGGCCACGATATCCACATAATGACTAAATAATTGACCACGCTGAATACGTTAAAAACAACCGACTTCAATCGCAACAACTCCAATTTTTCTATGTTTTTGTTGATTTTCTCAAAAACCGCTGAGTCGATTTCGATAAAATATATATGGGACCACCTGTGAAGTATACCCTTTTAAACAAAAAAAGAAATTTTCCAAATCGGTTCAGGCATCTTCAAGTAATCGGTGAACATACATATATAGGTATAGGTATAGGTTAGGGCGGGCTGTTTTCCGCAACCAGGCGACCATTGCGCCCATTTTGCGTGATAGGCCGGCATCACTGCCAGCCCAGCTCCTCTAAGAAGTCCAGTAGCGACCTGGGGTTGCTGACGACTTCCTGAAGTGACCTCGGGTCACCGAGGTGCGCGAACCTGTACGATGCTACCTCTCCGCATTCCAGCAGGATATGAGCAGCAGTTTCCTCAGCTTCCATGCATGCTCGGCACAGTGGGCTGTCTGTAACACCCAAGGTGAACAAGTGTTTGTTGTAAGGTCCATGTCCAGTGATAGCAGCAACAAGCTTGCGTAGCTGATTTCTCTCAAGTCTTAGAAGCTTTCTGGATAGGCCGGGATTTGTAGCTGGTAAAACCAACCTTGCCTGACGGCAGGTCTCTAGGTTCGGTGAACATACATAAAAAAAAAGATTCCGACGAATTGAGAACCTCCTCCTTTTTTTGAAGTCGGTTAAAGAAACCTGCACGTCACGGCTGTCGCACTAACTAAACTGTGCCGGCTTAGGTTTTACACACTCACAAACATGACAAAACATGTCAGGACTTGTAAAATGACCAGATATTCTTAGATAAATTGTCGAAAGTGATATACTTTCGGAGATAATTTAAAGGTTTGAAATTTTTTTTTTTTAGTTTTATCGAAAAATGCGTACTAGTCTTCGTTTTCTTTACACGGTTCGGTAAATAGTACCCTATTTACCCAATAAAGCCTTATTGGGTAATTATGTTTCAACATTGACCGTCAAAATTTCATTTTCCCATAGTGGAGCCCGGATGGGTGACCGCCATGAAGTTTAGGTATGCCAGGCTTCATACAAATATATCAGATGCTCTTTCGTAAAAGGTACACTGTAGTACATGTACGATATTAAATTAGGATTCTTAAATTCAGGATAGTCTAATCGCTACTTAACCCATTTTTAGGGTTCCGTAGTCAACACGGAACCCTTAAAGTTTCGCTATCTGTCTGTCTGTCCGCGGCTTAGCTCAGAGACTATTAGTACTAGAGAGCTGTAATTTGGCACGGATAAGAATATTGATCACGCCGACAAAGTGGTAAAATAAAATCTGGAAAAACCTCCCATACACGTGAAGTGGGGATGTTTTTTTTTTCTCGACTATCCTATGGTGTGGGGTGTCGTTGAATAGGTCTTTCAAAAATATTGTGGGTTTGCCAAAACCATTCATCAGGGACCCGTTTTCGAAATATTAACCTTTAAAGTGCAAATTTTTTGTTAAAGGCATATCCCCTCCCTGCCAGCTAAACGGTTGTTTCTAGAAATATGAAAAAAATCACGACAGTAGTATATTTAACGAAGTTAAACGGAAAACTATCACAGCTAAGTAGGCTTTACAAGTTAACGAGTAGTAGTCGATTTTGTAAGACGGGAGTTTTTTCCCTTGAAGTAGCCTGTCGAAGTACTACGGAACACTACATTGCGCGTGGCCCGACACGCACTTGACCGCTTTTTTATTATAAAGAAAATTTTATTTTAATTGACTTTTATAGTTTATGCCTCTTTTAAATTTGTGTATGGGGGCTAAAAATATTTTGTCGTTTATTTAAAAGATGGTAGAACAAAAAAAGATAGATTTGATCCGAAAAATAGCCTGCATATGTTCACACACGCCATTAAAAAATACCTAGTATTTATGATGGGAAATCCTTCTTTACTTCACAGGGTATTAAATTAGGTTGTAATCTTTAATTGCCCTTTTTCCCAATTCTTCTTCTTCTTATCGTGTGGCACATTTAACCTCTCTATCCACAAGGTATAGACGGTGGTTGTCTGGTGTTACACTTAGCATCACCCACGGTCACGCGTAGGGTATTTAGATTTACACCTACAGACGTATGCAACGCGAACATCATACACATCTAGAAATCAGATGTGCAGGTTTCCTCACTATGTTTTCCTTCACCGTTAAAGCAGTCGGTATGAAAATGCACGTAAGTTTCGAAAATCTCGTTGGTGCACTGGCTAGGATTCCAACCTACGACCTCTGGTTAGGAGGATGGAGTCACCCCGCTGCGCCACCGACGCTTTTTATACATAACAAAATATAGGTGACTTTAAATTAGTTCTTGATACGAAAGGCGATGAATGTGCTCATGATAACAAACAACTTTCCCTAAGGAACCCGTAGTCAAATCGCAAAAAAAAAATGTTGGTCTCTCCATACTAATTTGGCCAGTCAGTTGATCGATTTGTATGGTGAGACCAAAATTTTTTTTATCGCCTTTCGTATCAAGAACTAATTAAAAGTCACTCTATATATGTATAGGTATATCCCAAATTATTATATTTTTTCTATTCTGACTCCTAAATTAATCTTTGTTGCAGATGAACACGAAGTTACTAGTTTTGTAAATGATTTCCTCAAAAATCACAGACTTATAAGATGTGAAGCAGACTTCAAACAATTTAAAATTGATAACATTTGAAGTTTATTGCTCGTTGTTGTACTAATATAACATGTAATTTGTGTTATAAAGAACATACATTTGATATGTATAAAATAACTTTGATAAGCTAGTGGATGTATGTACCTGGCAAGTTAAGCAGTTCCTTGTTTATCTATTACTTTAATGATTAAAGTTTTTTTTCATAGTGACAAATTATTTCAATTGATTCTCCCGACTTTCATTTTTAGGGTTCCGTAGTCCATTTCCGTTTACTATCTGGCATTCATTTCTCGATATAATGGTTTTTCGCTCCGTTGTTATAATTTTATGTTTGTAACTGAATGATAGATAATTAACTGGTAAATTTAATTTACGCCCGTAAGTTAATGCCCGCCCAAAAATGTGGGTGTATCATTTTTCTACACAAAACACTCATAAAATCTAAATTTTGACCCGGAGCTGGAGCTGGTATTATTATAACTGTGTATTTATGAAACTACAGAGCCATGGACTAGGTAGGTTTGTAAAAAAACATATTTTTCAGATCTTTAATATATTTATTTATTAAGTTTTTAAACACTTTTTATCCTTATTATAATCTCATCTACATAGTTACGGGGCCTAATGACCCAAGCTTCGTCGCCAAGAACTGAATCATAAAAAACACTGTTATTTATTTCCATAACAGCATGAAGTTTTGAAAATAATATCGAATATCCAAGCGGGTAGCATGTAATAACTTTACAATACTTTTATTTTATTAATTCATTTTTTGAACTTTTTCGGGGTTGTTGCATCTGCGTGATATAATTGTCTTTTTCTTTCATCAGCTTTAAACCACGCAGTCAATGTTTTTTGAGAACTTTTCTTTTCAGTTACTTTTTTGTTACAATCGTTTAGTTTGTAATTAGAATTGTTCACTGCAGTTGATACTTGATGCCATGACAGTATTCTTACTGGATGTAACAGAGAAATCGCCATATCAGAGTTCACTTCCTCAGTGTTAAGCCATCCCTGAATAACAAAAACGTCTTGATCATTAATACAAACGGGTGTTCGCCGCGCGAACTGTACAGCTCGCGGTCTACGTGTTCACGCAAGCTTATTTCTTCCGTGAATAAATGGATCCGAGTAGTCGTTTCTAACATATCCATCAGTAATAAATACATAGGTTACGTGCTTTGATTATTTACTGTCTAGATAGTGCGCTGGTGGCGCAAATGCGTCCAAAAAATTATCAGCCAACTGTTGGCCTATAAGCCGCTTCCCGCTCCTTAGTGTCCAGTTTGACGTCAAAGGATGCACACGCCCTCTCAAGTCACGAATAAAAAAAAAAGGTGGTAAAAATGACGAAATGTGCAATAAAAGTGTGCAGAAATTACAAAGAACGTTTGAAAACAACAAATAAAGTCACCTACCATCGCTAAGCAATTCAGATTCATCGTATTTTGATAGAAAATAATTCGTTTTTCGGGTGTCCATTACTCCAGCGGAATGTTGTAGCTAATAAGAATGTGAGTATAATAGGGAATTAGAGCATCATTAGGACTAATTGTGCGCCAGCAGCGGAATTTGTGCGTCTTATAATTTCGGAGATATTCATTAAAAACCGATTCCGCCAGGGTCACGTTCCCCCAGCGGCATGATTTGGAAAAAGACGGTCTAGCTCATAACAAAGTACATGACTGAGTAGCTTTCGTCGTGTTATAAATGTGCGCAAATAGCGGAATTTGTGCATCTTACGGTTTTCGAATTATTCAAGATTCCGCTGCAGTAACGTTTTTGGGTTTTCTGTATCTCGAAAACGGCTGATAGAAGAAATTTCGAAAAAAAACCACTAGTACACCTTAATTTGTGCGTAATTTGAGCAATGTTAGTTTTTTGAAAATTATGATATTTTTTTAGTAATTAATTTGTTTAGAAAAATCAGGAAATTCTAATTTACAAGGAAACGAGTGAAGTTGCAATCGAATAAAGAGCATTCAAATATTCCTCTAGTAGACCCTAATAATATCTGCAATTGTGGATTGTATTATCCAGTCAATTAGTGAGATATACCATTTAATTACGAAATTAATTTAGCGAAATTTTAAAGATTGAATTCAGTGCTTCTATAAGACTATGAAACATGAAATTTTACATAAAATTAGAGCTTCCTGCTAGCAAGCTTTCCTGTAAGTTTCAGCTTTGAATAACGTTGATTTAAAAAGATTTACCCAAAAGAAGAAAGAACGAACATTTTCCCGATTACCCGACCAAATTAGAATGTATACGCGAAAGCGGCCGCGCCATACAAAAGGATAACCTTCTTAAATGAAAGGTATATTGAAGGAAGCTTTGTAAGTACAGTTGCGTGCAAATGTTTTATTGACGATTGTTTTCTTAGTACCTACGTGCTCGTATAGCGGCCGGGACGAAGTTATTATAAAAGATACTTGTAATAAGATTTCTAGATAGTAAGTATCTTATCTAAGTCTTGCCGCCAAACATAAATGTTAACAGCACGGATGTGTTCCGGCATGAAGATAGCCAGTTCCCCATTGCGTTGGGGATTCTTTGGTAAGCCCGCTTCCATCATCGGCGTCATCATTACTCAGGTGAGATGATGCCAAGGGCTAAAAACAGAGGATTAAAAAAAATCAAGATTAAGTAGTGTTTAATTTGTAGCATACTGATTAATAGTTCGAGAAGGTTAAAATAAAAATTAAAAAGAAGAATGAAACAATGAAGAGTTCTGAGAGAAGAAAGAAGAGATCTGCTAAAATCTGCCACAGTATGTGGAACCCTGATATTATGGATAATTATGTATATGGTTCACCTACATTAAATTAATAAACGGGAAATTCCCGTACTACTTTGCATGAAACAAAAGTTGCTAGCTCAGAACCTAATTAAAATTATTTTCTAGTTAGCAAGTCATAAAAAAAATATATAACTTTTCTATTGCTATTTAAAAAAAGTATTTCCTTGAAAACTGCCAAACACTTTTTTAAATCGTCAGCTTATTCTGCCTGAGTTAAAATTTAGTAGCCAAATCTGCCCAAATGGCAGAAATCTGCCACATGGACGGGTTTCAAAAACACGGGAACTCGCGCGACGGGGGGAGCTCATCACCTGTACCCGTGCCCCGGGGGCTACCTGTGTGAGAAGCGCAGCTCAGTTCAAAGCGATAAGATAAACACTTTCATCAGAAATTAACAAAGCATTGATTTGATTATATCTGATTTGCGAGAAATATACCTCAACAGATACAGGTAATAAAGTACTAATTATTTCTATGCTATTTTATGGTATGGTATTTGTTCTATGGTACTAGGTAGAAAAAAAATATTGACGATTGAAAAGCATGTGCAAAGCATCTACTTAAACATTTTGAGTTTTATGCCGATACATCAAAAAGTTTGTTGTTCAAATTGTCGATGTTACCCGATTTTAGTTAATTTAAATACGACGCCAAATAATAAAACATATATTAACATCATATCAAAAATTTTTCTGCTTAATTGTCCAATTAGTTCTGGTTGTATGCTACCAATTTAGGAAGGTTAACTTTTTGTATGGCGCGGCCGCTTTCTCGTATACATTCTAATTTGGTCGGGTCATAGGGAAAATGTTCGTTCTTTCTTCTTTTGTGTAAATCTTTTTAAATCAATGTTATTCAAAGCTGAAACTTACAGGAAAGCTTGCTAGCAGGACGCTTTAATTTTATGTAAAATTTCATGTTTTATAGTCTTATGGGAGCACTAAATTCAATCTTTAAAATTTCGCTAACTTTATTTCGTAATTAAATGGTATATCTCACTAATTGACTGGATAATACAATTCACAATTGCAGATATTGTTAGGGTCTACTAGAGGAATATTTGAGTGCTCTTTATTCGATTGCAACTTCACTCGTTTCCTTGTAAATCAGAATTTCCTGATTTTCTAAACAAATTAATTACTAAAAAAATATCATAATTTTCAAAAAACTAACATTGCTCAAATTACGCACAAATTAAGGTGTACTAGTGGTTTTTTTTTTGAAATTTCTTCTATCAGCCGTTTTCGAGATACAGAAAACCCAAAAACTTTACTGCAGCGGAATCTTGAATAATTCGAAAACCGTAAGATGCACAAATTCCGCTATTTGCGCACATTTATAACACGACGAAAGCTACTCAGTCATGTACTTTGTTATGAGCTAGACCGTCTTTTTCCAAATCATGCCGCTGGGGGAACGTGACCCTGGCGGAATCGGTTTTTAATGAATATCTCCGAAATTATAAGACGCACAAATTCCGCTGCTGGCGCACAATTAGTCCTAATGATGCTCTAATTCCCTATTATACTCACATTCTTCTTAGCTACAACATTCCGCTGGCGTAATGGACACGTTTTTCGGCCAGTTTTTAAAGACTCGCACTTGGCATTTTGTTAGTGTTGCCAGTTTTTCAATGCAAAATTTCCTCCAAATTTGAGTTAAAATAATAATTCTGGTACCAAATTAAAACATATTGGAGGCTCGAAAATGTATGTCAATGACATAAAGTACATTATCTCTAACTTACTTTATGTCAGTTAGATCGTTATGGCATAACTACGGCCAATTAATTGTTTAGATACCAATTAATTGTAATTGTTTCATCACTACTAAAAACACTATCATGCGTTCGAAATTTTAAGGGGTTACTCAGAATAAATTCAAGAACACAAAAATAAATGATAAATTCGTTCAATTTTTCTTTACAGTTTGCCATACCAAATATAAATAGTGAATCATGAATTTGTATGGGAAACTACAAAAAAAAATTGATCTGTTTTTTTCAATATTTTTCCTGTATTCAAGACCTGATCTAAAGAAACCCTTTAAAATTTCAAATGCACTTTTTTAACACCCCCTCTATGTAATGTAATGTGTTATATTTCAATAGAAAAAATTCTGCCAACAACACTTTTTCAACATATAGTACATTCAGACATACTGATGACCAAATTATTTAAAAATAGAAAAGTTCCTTAGTTACTTGTTTTGGGGGAAAATATGGCATTACCTATTATTCCCATGCACGCACACATAGGCAAATTGAGCGACATGACGCGAGCGTAAGACAAAGCTGTCACGTGACTATCACATGGTTGTTACACACACAAGCTTGAAAAAGTTGGCCGGTTTTGTCGTAGTGATTACAGGGCGACGCTCTATCTAGACAGTAAATAATCAAAGGTTACGTGCCACAGCCTAAAAAACTTCTCCATACAAAAAAATACGGATTTGATGACGGCATCTGCTTGTCCACAGACAGTCGGTGGAAGTAATATTGGTGTCGATTCGGAGTTTATGATTAAAGTTATTTGACAGGACTAAACTTAATTAAAGTATCCTATCCTTGTCTTTTCGATACAGAGAGAAAAAGACAAAATACTTAAGTTCTGTCAAATAAGTTTAATCGTGAAAACCGAATCGACACCATTGTACATTCTTATTTCAGGTGTAAATGGGGTTTCTACTTTCTACCCATCATACTGAACAACTTTGCTGAACTCGCAAAAGCATTTATACAGGGCGTTAAAAAAGTGCATTTGAAATAAGGGGTTACTCAGAATCAAGTATAGAATACAGGAAAAAGGATTGTTGTTGTTTATTAAGAGTATACAGGTTCACAGAAAACATATCCAATACTGTATACAATAAAATAAAATAAAAATTGCAAAAAAACTGATCTACAATTATTTTTTTAAGTTTCCCATACTAAATCGGAATAGTGAATCAAGAATTTGTAAGGGAAACTAAAAAAAATAATGGATGACCTTTTAAATTTCAAAACTTTTAACATCTGTATATTTAACATCCTGTATAGGTAAATTAATCAGCTGTTTGGCAATTTTGCATGGAGTCCAAAACTTTTTTGCAATGTCAGAAAAGTTGTAGAAAAGTTTTTCAGTATGAAGAGTAGAAGTCCCAGTTACAGATTCGTACACCTACCTATTTTGTTATATCCTGTATAGATTAAAATAATAATAATAGCATATAAATAGGTACAAAGAGACCAACCTCAACTTGTTCTTGTGTTTCCAAAATAGCTGGCATCCTGTGGTGTAGCCAATTCAGTAAGGAGTTGGATTCCATAGTAATTACAGAACATGAATAAATTATTGTGTCGTCATTTTGCCATTGGTTATATAACCCTGCCAAATATAGGAGTTTTATCCCTTGGTAACCATCCTCTTCGTTAAAACTGTATGTTTCCTAGGAATGACATGAAAAGTTGTTACACAGTTGGGGTAAAAGACTTTATTGTAAGACTAACATTTTGGTTATTAATATGCTTTATATGCTGCCACAAAAAAAATGCGATATGTTCTATTGAATTCTTACCTTCACATCACTATCTTGCGGGGGATAAATGTAGTATGGTTGTTTTATCTTAGACAAATTCTTGTTGGTTTGCCATTCATAGAACCCTTCCACCACTAAAACACATCTACCCCCGTTTCTTAGTATTGGATTGTAAAGTTTAGATGTTTTAATATTCTCCAATCTGCAATTGTTTGTACTGAGATTATGAGTTTTATAATCTCCCTGTAATTTTTTAATAGTTTAGGTTATTTGGGTGCTCTTTACAAAAGAAAAAGAGGTGATAAGTAATTTAGAATTTAGTTGCTTTCATTTAATATTCTTTCTTAAAATAAGGTGCTCTTAATATATGTACTTAGGGTTTCTTTTCAACTTATGGATCCATTTAAACTTTCTCCAAGGAAACAGTTTGTTTCTTAAAAAATGTGCTATTCATACTAATCAATCAGCTAATCAGCCAACTTTATATGAAACTGCTGTTGGCCATAGCAGATATTTAAAAACCACCCCTTTATTTTTTAAATTATTATATCCAAATTATCAGCACAGGTAGCACAGGGTGAGTAAAACTGTTTTTCGTGCTCAGCAAGAGAAAATGTTTACTTGTCTCTCAGTGGCTGGGCCATCGCTTTATCAGCATATTTATTTAGCGTCATGATGTCACGCGTGAGAAACATCGTCATGCTACCGATGCTGGTACTATGTGTATGATGGTGGGCTTTATGGTTAATTTCTTTATCTCATATGGACGTAGTTTAGCAGAAAGGGCTCAATCCACAAACCTTTGTTAGTGGATTAAGTACTTTAAGGTGGTTTGTGGATAGTCCTTTCTGCTAAACTACGTGTTTATAGATTGAGTCCTTTCTGCTAAACTATGTGTTTATAGATTGAGTCCTTTCTGCTAAACTATGTCCATATATAGATATTACATATAAACGATCTTATCATTGTCAATTAGATGAGGCTTTTTGTTTCATGTAAGAGAAACTACCTTGTGCCAAGGAGGAATTATGCCCCACATCATCGGTTTTAGAGCCCTAGCTGTGGATGCAGCATCTTCAATATATTTACTGGCAGATATTAGAACAGGTGTGATTTCTGTTGGAGCAATGTTGTATGATGGGATAAACTGTTTTCCGTCATTATATTCGTCTAGCCAATTAGGTTTCTTGAATTTTTTGCTATCTTTAGATTTGTAGCTACAAGCACACTGAACCTGCTCTTTACTGAGTGACCTAAAAATTGTATTAAAATATTTTATGTCATATGATTGTTTAATATTATATACATCACAAAATAATTATAAAAATTTATGACGTGATTTTTAAAAAGTGTGTTGAACTGTTCAATATTAGAGTGAAAAACGTTTTTACTCACAAACAAGTTCGACCGCACATATTCGCCAATCTGAAACAGCTTAACTAAAATCTGAAAGGAGGAGCTGAGACACTTTCAGGAGCTGAGGTTTAAATAAAAACAAACCATAGGACCATAGGTTCATAAAAGAAACAATTTCCAAAGTTTTTCGAAAAATATACAATTTACCACAGAATAAATAAAGACACTACAAACAAGCAACATAACGCATTACACAACGCGGCGGCACGTAGTCTGTGGGCAGGGCATTCACTTTTTCTCTTCTCTGAGGTTGGCATTTACCGAAACTTTTAAATACATACATATACAGGTGTAACAGAAGTGTGTGTGTCCATGACGCCAGCGGAATGTTGTAGCTAAGAAGGATGTGAGTATAATAGGGAATTAGAGCATCATTAGGACTAATTGTGCGCCAGCAGCGGAATTTGTGCGTCTTACAATTTCGGAGATATTCATAAAAAACCGATGCCGCCAGGGTAACGTTCCCTCAGCGGCATAATTTTGAAAAAGATGGTCTAGCTCATAACAAAGTACATGACTGAGTAGCTTTCGTCGTGTTATAAATGTGCGCAAATAGCGGAATTTGTGCATCTTACGGTTTTCGAATTATTCAAGATTCCGCTGCAGTAACGTTTTGGTGTTTTCTGTATCTCGAAAACGGCTGATAGGAGAAATTTAAAAAAAAAACCACTAGTACACCTTAATTTGTGCGTAATTTGAGCAATGTTACTTTTTTGAAAATTATGATATTTTTTTAGTAAATAATTTGTTTAGAAAATCAGGAAATTCTAATATACAAGGAAATGAGTGAAGTTTCAATCGAATAAAGAGCACTCAAATATTCCTCTAGTAGACCCTAATAATGTGTGCAATTGTGGATTGTATTATCTAGGCAATTAGTGAGATATACAATTTAATTACGATATTAAGGTAGCGAAATTTTAAAGATTGAATTCAGTGCTCCCATAAGACTATGTAACATGACATTTTACATAAAATTAGAGCATCCTGCTAGCAAGCTTTCCTGTAAGTTTCAGCTTTGAATAACGTTGATTTAAAAAGATTTACCCAAAAGAAGAAAGAACGAACATTTTCCCTATAACCCGACCAAATTAGAACGTATACGAGAAAGCGGCCGCGCCATACAAAAAGGTAACCTTCCTAAATTGGTAGCATACAACCAGAACTAATTGGACAATTAAGCAGAAAAATTTTTGTTATGATGTTTATAAATGTTTTATTATTTGGCTTCGTATTTAAATTAACTAAAATCGGGTAACATCGACAAGTTGAACAACAAACTTTTTGATGTATCTGCATAAAACTCAAAATGTTTAAGTGGATGCTTTACACATGCTTTTAAATCGTCAATATTTTTTGCTATCTAGTACCATAGAAGTAGAACAAATGCCATACCATAGAATAGCATAGAAGTAATTAGTACTTTATTACCTCTACGTGTTGAGGTATATTTCTCGCAAAGCAGATATAATCAAATCAATGCTTTGTTAAATTCTGATCAAAGTGTTTATCTTATCGCTTTGAACTGAGCTGCGTTCCTCGCACATGTAGCCCCCGGGGCACGGGCAGAGGGAATGAGCATTAAGCTCCCCCCGTCGCGCGAGTTCCCGTGTTTTCGAAACCCATCCGCCCCGCAGTGTGACCATTTGTGGCAGATTTCTGCCATTTGGGCAGATTTGGCTACTAAATTTTAACTCTAGCAGAATAATCTGACGATTTAAAAAAGTGTCAGAATTTGGCAGTTTTCAAGGAAATACTTTTTTAAATAGCAATAGAAAAGTTATAATTTTTTTTATGACTTGCTTGCTAGAAAATATTTTTAATTTTATTATTTTTATAATAATATAAAGTAGTACGGGAATTTCCCGTTTATTAATTTTTAAGTAGGTAAACCATATACATAATTATCCATAATATCGGGGTTCCACATAGTGTGTCAGATTTTAGCAGATCTCTTCTTTCTTCTCTCAGAAGTCTTCATTGTTTCATTCTTCTTTTTAATTTTTATTTTAACCTTCTCGAACTATTAATCAGTATGCTAGAAACTAAACACTACTTAATGTTGCATTTTTTTTATCCTCTATTGGTAAGCCCTTGGCATCATCTCACCTGATGGTAAGTAATGATGACGCCGAAGATGGAAGCGGGCTTATCAAAGAATCCCCAACGCAATGGGGAATTGGCTATCTTCATGCCGGAACACATCCATGCTGTTAACATTCATGTTTGGCGGCAAGACTTAGATAAGATACTTACTATCTAAAAATCTTATTACAAGTATCTTTTATAATAGCTTTGTCCCGGCCGCTATACGAGTACGTAGGTACTAAGAAAACAATCGTCAATAAAACATTTGCACGCAACTGTACTTACAAAGCTTCCTTCAATATACCTTTCATTTAAGAAGGTTATCCTTTTGTATGGTGCGGCCGCTTTCTCGTATACATTCTAATTTGGTCGGGTTATAGGGAAAATGTTCGTTCTTTCTTCTTTTGGGTAAATCTTTTTAAATCAACGTTATTCAAAGATGAAACTTACAGGAAAGCTTGCTAGCAGGATGCTCTAATTTTATGTAAAATGTCATGTTACATAGTCTTATGGGAGCACTGAATTCAATCTTTAAAATTTCGCTACCTTAATATCGTAATTAAATGGTATATCTCACTATTTGCCTAGATAATACAATCCACAATTGCACACATTATTAGGGTCTACTAGAGGAATATTTGAGTGCTCTTTATTCGATTGCAACTTCACTCGTTTCCTTGTAAATTAGAATTTCCTGATTTTCTAAACAAATTAATTACTAAAAAAATATCATAATTTTCAAAAAAGTGACATTGCTCAAATTACGCACAAATTAAGGTGTACTAGTGGTTTTTTTTTGAAATTTCTCCTATCAGCCGTTTTCGAGATACAGAAAACTCAAAAACGTTACTGCAGCGGAATCTTGAATAATTCGAAAACCGTAAGATGCACAAATTCCGCTATTTGCGCACATTTATAACACGACGAAAGCTACTCAGTCATGTACTTTGTTATGAGCTAGACCGTCTTTTTCAAAATTATGCCGCTGAGGGAACGTTACCCTGGCGGCATCGGTTTTTTATGAATATCTCCGAAAATGTAAGACGCACAAATTCCGCTGCTGGCGCACAATTAGTTCTAATGATGCTCTAATTCCCTATTATACTCACATCCTTCTTAGCTACAACATTCCGCTGGCGTCATGGACACGAAGTGTGTGACAATACTTCAAGGTTGGCTTTTACCCATCAAACTGAACAACTTTTGTTCTACAACTTTGTTGAAATCGCAAATTTTTTTTTGGACTTTTCATACAAATCGATCAGCTGGCGAACCAAGTTTGTATGAAAAGTCCAAAAATTTTTTTGCGATTTCAACAAAGTTGTACAAAAAGTTGTTCAGTTTGATGGGTAAAAGCCAACCTTGAAGTATTGTCACACACTTCTGTTACACCCTGTATATGTATATTATAATACACCCAGACTCAGAGCAAACAATTCTGCTCATCACAGAAAAGTTTGCCCTGTGTGGGGATCGAACCCACGACTCTCGGATCAGAGGTCAGGATCGCTAAACACTTAGCCACCGAGTCAGTCAAAATAAATAAATACATGTAAATCATACGATAGCGGAATACCTACAATACGGAACGCTTGTGATTCATCATTGCGTTTTGCTGGTGGTGGCGGCGGCGGCATCGTTCCGATTTCAGCCATGCTCCAATATGTGTATATAGCACAGTACAAAAACAAAACGCAAAACGCCCTACATCCACACATTCGACCAACACATTAGTCATATAACATATTATATTCATATACCGTACTAAATCATATAAATTCGAATGAATAAAAAGCGGTCAAGTGCGTGTCGGGCCACGCGCCGTGTAGGGTTCCGTGTAAGTTTTTTAACTTAGTTCTAAAATATATATTTTTTAATATCAATATTTTTACTAGTATAAAGGTTAAAGAATTGATGACATATTAACTGAATATAGAGTTGATTTGGCATGGTACTTTTTCACACACAATTTAATTATTATGTAAATAAAAAGATTCTACATGGTGGGATTAGATTAGGTGGGATGATTAGACGTGGGAGAGCCATGCTTCGGCACGAATGGGCCGGCTCGACCGGAGTGATACCACGGCCTCACAGAAAACCGGCGTGAAGCAACGTTTGTTGTGTTTCGCCGAGTGAGTGAGGGTACCGGAGGCCCAACCCTCCCTTCCCCTCCCCATTCCTCCATCCAGTGGCGTAGCGTGGGGGGGGGGGGGGGCATGGCCCCGGGCGGCACATGGATAGGGGCGGCAAGCGGCACATGAATAGGGGCGGCGAGCGCCACATTTTTTTTACCTAGTGTTATTAGGTGTTATTAGGCGTCGATGAACTGGACTTAGATCACGCTCCTCAAGATATTACTAATAGTGAAGAGTTCAAACTTGAGCATGTACTTCTTCGCACTTCTGTAGCTGCAACAGACCCAGACTTTAAAAAAAGGATACATAATTATGTCTGGCTCACTGGGCTTATTAAAATATATTATAAACTTGAAGAGTGTTTACCAAATATTATCATAATGTTAAGAATATTTTTAACAGCTGCCATTAGCAGTGCCAAGTGTGACAGAAGCATCTCTAAACTGAAGGTAATTAAAAATTACCTAAGGTCGAGGCACTTCCAGGGGGGCGGCAAATTGAGCGATCAAAATATATTATAAAAAATATTCAAAGTTACATGACCCAGATAAAACGTCATGAAAACAAATGTTATCGTATGAAGAATGAAACCCGTACAGCAGCGGCGCACAGTTACATTTTAAATAGGGCCGGTCTTTGGGTCGTGTCACCCGTGCACAGACACAGGGCATCGAGCTCATGGGGGCGCCAAGCAGTCCAAGCACCCTGTTAGTTGGGGTACCTACCCTAACTGAAACGGCGCTGAGCGCTCCAAGTAAAAGGGTTTTTGTTGGTTTAACATAAACATTCTTAGATATCTTAAAAAATTTCGCGCTCGCTTCGCTCGCGCTTTTTATAAATATAATTTATGTTCGTAAGCACTCGCCCACCACGGAAGAATATAATGCGCTCGCTTCACATCAGGAGGTTGCAAGTTCGTTGTCCAGCGGGATTCAATTAGTATTACGGATTTCGAATTTAGCTATATTAGCAATCGAACGTGATATAACATCGATTATATAAAATATTTTGCTTGAAAAAAAACACGAAAAGTACATAATTTTTAATTGTTTACAGAATTTGGCTGTTTTATTTCGCTCCCGAAACGTGGTCCTACCGCATTGTCCCACTGGTGGGTCGACGAGTAATTGACCGATTACTCGTAGTCCCACCGATTCACTCTTGGCCAGTAATCGTAGCATGCATTATAGTATATTGACGTTTTTTTACTAATGATCAAAATAGAAAGGGGCGGCAAATTTTCGATCGGCCCCGGGCGGCGAAAACCCACGCTACGCCACTGCCTCCATCCCATTTCAAAGGTCGGCAACGCACTTGTGACTCCTCCGGTGTTGCGGGTGTCCATGGGCGGCGGTAAATCGCTTACCATCAGGTGATCCGTCTGCTCGTTTGCCACCTATCACATAAAAAAAAAACATATATTTTGCTGCGTAACACAGATTATTAAACAAAATGTGAATGCCCAAAATGCGTTTAATTTGTGACACTGATCCCTGAAGTCTAAACAACGATAGCCGACATCAGTGAGACCCTTCCTCTTATTTTTAGGCTTTTCAAGAGTTATTTTTTAGTAACACTCAGTGACGTCGTGACGTCTTTTAAGCTATAAAATATAAAGATATAATAGATGCTGTCAACTAAAATGGCAGTACGTCGTCCGGCTCGATACAATTTCAGTACCAATTCCTGTCATATTAAAACCTTACGTATTGTATAGTTCGCGTCACGTAAAAAGAGCGCTGGCTGGCGTTCTGAGGATGCACTCTGACAGCAACTGTTTAGTACCCTCTCTTTCACACTTACGCGATTTATATTATGCTATCCTGTTGTCAGAGTGAACTGTTGTGCCCTCGGAACGCCCGCGCCCGCCAGCGCTCTTTTTACGTGACGCGAGCTGTAAGATCACCAACAACTTCCATTTATATTTGTCGCGCTTGTTTCTTGTCTATCAATGTAAATGACAATCGATAGTTTGAAACTCAAATGTACCTTATACTCACAGCACAAAGTCAGTTATTGCTTGAACTAGAAAAAAATAAGAGCGGCAACGTCGAAATCTGCCGCGAGTCGCCGTAATTATTCAAAAAGTTGGCGGGAAAAATCAGTTTTTAGAGTCTACCGCTGTAACTATAACGTTTGGGATTCTAGTTTTTTTTGAGCAGAATGCTCTAATTTTGCTCTAAATCTGAGAATAAGAACCAGTCTTGTATTCGTATTAGTTTCAAAGCTATACAGCTTTTTCACTTTTGTCATGTCCACCCAGCAAGGAAAAAACATTGGCTCGTAGCACAAAAAGTACTGATTTTTGGGATTCAAAAATAATTCAGCATAGGTTTTTTTTTAGTGTTGCTCTAAATCCTGGTATAAAAATTTTGAACCAAGATGCTGTAATTGCTGAGATCTGATGTGACTGCTAAAAAGATTCGTGAAAAGAACGTGAAGCAGGTTTTGCGTTCTAACGAGAAAACTATAGACATGACATTCATGAAACTTTGCAGTCCGACTTACTTTATGATGCTCTAAATCTGTGCATCAAATTTTTTTCCCAACTCTTTGTAGTTTTTGTGCACCAGTTGTGCTTGCTTGATGGCATGCCATCCAGCAAGCACACCTTTAGGAGCTCGTATCTCGAAAAGTATGATTGCTGAATTTTTTCCCTTGGCATGATGATTGCTCTAATTATGCTCTAAAATTTGAGATAGGTAGGATTCTCCTAGGAGCCCCAGGAAAAAAGTACTTGCTGGGGTCGCTGACACCGACCAGTCGGCCGATTAGTCGGCCTTTTTTCAACCGACTAGTCGGCCAATGTCATAGCCGGCCCATCTCTAATCTTAATACAAACAAACACAAAATTACAGGACGGGCGGAAAATAATTAAAACTCACATCTAATATTATAGAATTTAATTAGGGTACATACAAACATTTTGTAATATTGGAGTATAGTAATCAAACTAATAAGCACTGAATAGCTAGTAAATTTGTGAGTAAGTGTTTGTCACCACTAGTATCGTTGAATCATTTGTTTTATACGTATAAAAATGGAAGAGAGGAGCTGTGTTGTATGGTCCTGCCTTATCTAGCCATAAGTACATTAGTGTGGTAATATGAAGGTGTAATAGAATGTGGCTCATAGAATATCCATTGCCATTATTTCCGCAAGTACCCAATAACCACAAATTTTCGTGTCATCAAAATAAAATCTGATCCTAAAGAGCACATAAATCCATTACATCCATAAAGATCATAGAGGCTACTTATAACATATTTTAAAATCTGTACAAAAACAAAATAACTTATTGATAGGGTTAAAATCAAATTTAGATTTCTTATGAGCTTTACAGCACATGTTCCACAGAATAATATTACATTTATTTAAGCAATAGTTTACACCTCAAAAGTATGAAAACATTAATGACAAAAGTTACAATAAATAAATTCATTAATTGATTGAAAAAATTAAAACCACTTTACATACAATATGAATAATAGAATATATTTTAATACTCCTCTCACCGACTTTTATCCTCTCAGGGGGAGCTACAACGCCTTAAGACTCCTCTCTCATAGCAATAATTTAAACTATGATCTGCATAATATACAAATGGCATTACAGGTTAAGTAAGTAATTTATACCTTGTTTAAAACATTCCATAATTGTTTTATATTACTATCAAAAAGTAAAACACTCTGATATTTCGAAAGCCAACAAAAACAAACATAAGCATGCACTAATAAATCTAAATGTTAGCGAAAACAATAATATAAGTTCAGTTATCGGTGCTTGACCGGCATTGGCACCATCCGCCCGGCAGCGCGGCGCGGCCGGCTCTATGTACAACGGATATTCACTAACAACATCGACGGCCACTAACTTTCCCCTTACAGTGCGACAAACCGGAACATCTCGGAACCGAGCTCACGGTTTCGATAAATAATAATATATAGACTACCGTAATATCTAACGAATAAACATTAAATAGTTTCATCTACCCGACTTGAGTCGCAGACCGGCCGATCGGTGCGACGGTCGCTTAACGAACGAAACTAAGCGCCTGCGCAGTTTGCCAGTGGCGAGTGCGGGATTGGATCACTGAAGATTTGTTTCACCTCTCGGCGGAAAGGCGCGTGACAAGAGCTGGGCTTTCCGTCGTTCCGGACGAGGTAGTGGCGGGGTCCGGAGCGGGGGGCGGGGCCGGAGGTCCGGCGGGCGCGGGGGCCGGCGCCCGCGGGCGAGCGCTCGGGGGCGGCCGCGGGCGCTCCTACCTGCCCTCGGGCAGCTGCCGCGCGGCCGCGTGCGCGCGCGCCGCCGCCTCCTGCCGGTCAATGTGGTTTGATATCTATTTGTCTCCATTCAAACAACGGTTACGCCCAATATAAAGTAGATTAATTAGCTCAGTTATAATGGTAAGCATAAGTGTGTTTCCACTGGAGCGGAGCCGCGCAGAATTGACCTAGAAATGAAGTGGAGCAGTAATTTGATTGGTCACTTTTGCACATGTCCGCTCCAGTGGAATCGCACCGTAAGCAGTGGTCGAATCGGTGTGACTGACCTTGGTGCGTGGCTGTGGCTTGGTGCGCGGCAGGGGGTGCGCGGGCGCGGGCGCAGGCGCGGGCGCGGGCGCCGGCGCGGGCAGCGGCGCGCGCGGCTCGGGCGGCGGGGCGCGCGGCGCGGGCGGCGGCGCGCGGCCCAGCGACGCCAGCAGCAGCCCGCGCACCAGCGCCGCGCGGCTCTCCACCTCCAGGCCCTCGGCGGAGCCCGATGTGTCTAGTGACCGAGATGCGCACGGTATAAGTCATATGCAGTAACACACCACAGCTTAGCCAATTTGATATTTTTTACGACCGAATACTTTCGGTAGTCGGGGATTTAGTGCAAGGAACCGTTTTATTTTGGATCCGGCGCTCAAACTTGGCATAGTTGTTCCCAAGGCCGTTCTGAGTGGATTAAGCCCGGGAGCCATCGGGAGCCATCCCCCGTTTGGCAGGGGGAGGGGGGGGGGGAAAGTTTGTTTCTGACGCGCTCCATTTGTGGGCTTATATCTCCAAAACTATTGGCACTAGGGCAAGTGAGATATCATTTTCGTATGATTCAAGGATAAGAAATTCATTTCTGTAACAAAAAAAAAATACTTTCCATATATGAAAAAAGAAATATTTGATAAAACGTATAAAACATGACTACCTTTTTTCCGCATATGTGTCGATTATTTTTTAATGGTCCAAGATATTAGCATGAAAAAAATATATTCTGAAATCCACACTTTCTAGGATTATAAAAATATAAATTTTATTAAAATAGCATAATAAATACTTAGTGAAAAAAATATAATTCAATGCGTGGCAGTGTCGCATAAAACGCGCGGTCCGCGCGGTTATAACTTTCAGAAGTTATATTTCTTTCTTTTTTCTATGAAAAGTATGTTCTTTTGCTGCAGAAATGAATTTTTCATCCTTGAAATATCCGAAAATGATATCGGTCTTGCCCTGATACCTATAGTTATGGAGACATAAGCCCCAATAGAAGAGCGACCCAACAAGTAGATAATGCAGTGTGGGTGGTTTTTTTCCACATATGCGTCGATTAACTTTTAACTTTGAATATCTAAGATATTAGCATGAAAAAAATATATTCCAAAAGCCACATTTCCTAGGAGTATAAAAATATAAATTTCATTAGAATAGCGTAATAAATACTTAGTGAAAAAATATAATTTGATGCTCGGCAGAGTAGCATAAACGCGCGGTTTTAGTATCTGTTGTCCTTAAGTAAATAAAATGAATCATCTAGCGCCCAAAAATGATTGTTAAGTAACATAATATAAATAGGTACATAATATTATTATTTAAATATTTCTCGCACGCACAAAATATTTGTCACGTAGAAAAAAACATATTTTCCTTAAAAAAACGTAATATGAGAAAATCCGAAAAATGTGACTATTTCTCATACGAATTATGGTGGTTTACTATCTATCTGTCTATCTATCTATCAGCCGAAAGACGTCCACTGCTGCACAAAGGCCTTCCCCGAGGATTTCCACACCGACCGGTCCAGTGCGGCTCGCATCCAGCGGCTTCCCGCAACCTTCACCAGGTCGTCGGTCCACCGAGTCGGATGCCTGCCCACACTGCGTCTTCCGGTGCGCGGTCGCCACTCGAGAACTTTACTGCCCCAACGGCCATCTGTTCTACGAGCTATGTGCCCTGCCGACTGCCACTTAAGTCTAGCAATTCTGAAAGCTATGTCGGTAACTTTAGTTCTCCTCATTTCTGATTCGATCACGTAGGGAAACACCAAGCATAGCACGCTCCATCGCTCTTTGGGTGATTTTGAGCCTTTTTATGAGGCCCATAGTAAGCGACCATGTCTCGAATCCATATGTCATCACTGGCAACACCCTGGTCAAAGACTTAAGTGTTGAGACACTGCGGTATTTTGGACGTGAACATATTGCGGAGCTTCCCGAACACTGCCCAGCCGAGTTGGATTCGACTATTGATCTCTTTCTCGAAGTTGGACCTACCTGACGGGACTGTTTGTCCCAGGTATACATATTTTTCAACAACTTCGAGTGTAGAGTCTCCAACCTTCAGAGAAGTGGGTGTAACATGGATATTTGACATGTTTTCGTCTTATCCACGTTCATTTTAAGACCCACTTGTTGGGAGATTTAACTGAGTCCATCGAGCATTGCGCCTAGGTCCTCCAAGGTCTCAGCCACGATCACGATTTCGTCAGCAAATCGAAGGTGAGTGATGTACTCACCATTGATGTTGATGCCGAGTCTTCTCCAGTTCAGAAGCTTGAAAACGTCTTCCAGTCTCACCCCACGCTACAGCCGAATAGGTTTTGAATTCTGATCCTGGAGGTGGACCGACATGGTGGCGTTTTCATACAAACAATTCAACGCTTTGATGTATCGATAGTCATTTTGGAACTGTTGGAGATATATACTGTTACACACCCCAGGTCTCGATCAAATTATAATGCTTTCTCATAGTGCACATAAGCCATTATACTCTTCGATCTTCTGTATAATCTGCCGCAGCGTATGTAGGTATGTGGTCTACGGTACTGAAGCCTTTTCGGAAACCGGCTTGTTCGGGAGGCTAAAAGTCGTCAAATCTGCGTTCGAGACTAATCGTAATGATTCTCGAAAACAGCTTATCTTATCACCCTTCTTCTTCTTAAAGAAGAGCACCACCACACTTCTGTGTCATGCTGAAGGCGTTCGTCCCTCGAGCATGACAGAATTAAATAGCTTCTGAAGAGCTATAAGTACCGGTTCTCCACCTGCTTTCAGAAGCTCAGCCGTAATTCCATCGGTGCCTTGTTGTTCTTAAGCTGTTTGTGAGCCATTCTAATTTCACACAGGCTGAAGTCTGGAATATCTTCGGTGTAGTGTCGGGTCAATCTGGCTTTCGGATCTTCAGCAGATTACTGACGACAGGTAAGCATGTAGTCGTGTATAATTGTCCGTAGAACTTCTCAACCTCTTCCAACAGCTCGGGCTTGGACGACACGACATGACTCTACCATCCTCGGTTTTCAGCTTTGTCAGTTGCCTTTGACCAGCACACAGATCCGTTGCGAATACTTTAGACCTTTTATTGAGCTTGATTTAAATTAAAGAGGCTCTTTAATACAATTGGTATTGACGTATATCGCGGATCAAGGACTTGGAGATCTGTCTGTTTAGTCGCCGATATTGACAAGCATCTTCAGAGGATTTCAGAATCAGGCTCCATCTGTTCTCCATGAGCTCGCTGGTGAGGTCCGAGAACCGAGATGTTCTTTTTGAACGTCCTAATTTGAAGGCCTTATTCGCAGCCGTTTGGACAATTTCCACAAACCTTCTGCATTTGAAGCGGCTGTGCAACTCGAGCTGAAAGCTTTCGGGGTTTTGGAGTTATATAGGCGTTGGTCGGAGCGTGGACTTTATCAGTTGTCAAGAAAATAATTTGACGTGGCTTGCGGAGCACGTAAACGGTTACGAGATTAATGCGCCAATAAGAGTCAACTCATTATGGTTATGTATATATGACCTTTTCTGAAGTCAGTTAACCTGGGTGATCAACATGACCACGCAAGTTAGATAGTTGACCACCATAATACAACGCAACTTAGATAGTAAACCACCATAATTCGTATGAGAAATAGTTACGTAGGTACGTTTTTACAAGAATATTTTTTGTTTTACGTGACAAATATTTTGTGCGTGCGAGAAATATTTAAATAATAATATTATGTACCTATTTATATTATGTAACTTAACAGTCATTTGGGCGCTAGATTATTCATTTTATTTACTTACGAACAACAGATACTAAAACCGCGCGTTTTATGCTACTCTGCCGAGCATCAAATTATATATTTTTTTTCACTAAGTATTTATTATGCTATTCTAATGAAATTTATATTTTTATAATCCTAGGAAATGTGGCTTTCAGAATATATTTTTTTCATGCTAATATCTTAGACCATTAAAAGTTAATCGACACATATGTGGAAAAAACCACCCACACTTCATTATCTACTTGTTGGGTTGCGCTTCTTATGGGGCTTATATCTCCCTAAATATAGGTACTAGGGCAAGTCCAATATGATTTTCGGATATTTCAAGGACGACAAATTCATTTTTGCAACAAAAGAAAATACTTTTAGTAGAAAAAAAAAATCTAACTGCTGAAAGTTAGAACCGCGCGGACCGCAGCGTTTTATGCCACGCATTGAATTATATTTTTTTCACTAAGTATTTATTATGCTATTCTAATGAAATTTATATTTTTATATTTCTAGGAAGTGTGGCTTTCAGAAAATATTTTTTTCATGCTAATATCTTAAACCATTAAAAATGAATCGACACATATGCGGAAAAAAGGTAGTCATGTTTTATAAGTTTTATCAAATATTTCTTTTTTTATATATGAAAAGTCATTTTTTTGTTACAGAAATGAATTCCTCAATCTTTAATCATACGAAAATGATATCTTACTTGCCCTAGTACCAATAGTTTTGTAGATATAAGCCCACAAATGGAGTGCGGCAGAAACAAACTTTCCCCCCCTCCCCCTGCCAAACGGGGGATGGCTCCCGATGGCTCCCGGGCTTAATCCACTTAGAACGGCCTAGGGAATAACTGTGCCAAGTTTGAGCGCCGGATGCAAAATAAAACGGTTCCCATACTAGGCGTTGCACTAAATTCCCCACTACGGTTCTTTACGCTCGTTATATGGTCGTAATGTTATTTAAATTGCCCACTTCCATATCAACCTCATAGACCAATCAGGGAGTTGACTGCATCACAAATAAATAATGAAATCTTGGTGCAATCTTTTATTGAAATTGCAGAAAAACATACTCGTTTGGATTTTAATTACATGTACTTATTTACAAAGTTTTTGTTATTCGTATGCAAATTACTATGATAATGAAGAATGACGTCGTCGTTCACAATTTCAAACATTTGTAGAACAACATTTTGACATTTGATAAAAAGCAACTCAGATGTCTAACAGTCAACTACCAGATTTGAATGTACCGTTAGTTAAGGGCGTCACGTCACACACTAGGGCGATTTCATCTTACGATATCCGCCACACTCATGGACGAAGTGGGGTGACCGTGAAGTTTGAAGCCTCATGCTTGAATCTGTCCATGAGTGTGGTGGATATCGTAAGATGAAATCGCCCTGGAGTGTGACGCCCTTTAGACGAATCGCTGTGTGTTCCCATTCGCTCTTCGGCGGAAAAGGGAGATACCTCCGCCAGGCGAGGTGGTACGGCCGGGGACGAAACTTCAATACCACGTTCTAGATAGTTTGTGGCACACCACACTCCAGACACTCCATACAAATATCGCGTTATTGTTTACTACATAGAAAAACACTTCTTCGTGTCTGTACACGTGTTAATGTGTATGTGAGTATCTAGGACTTTTTTTTGTTATGTTGACGTTTTTAGTAATTGATATTTCCGGAAACAGTAGAATTTTTAACGACAGATATGAACCAACGACAAAATTTTACAATAGACTTTTTTAATGAAGCTTTAGAAGCCACTAGCTTGTGCCCGCGGCTTCGCTTGTGTAGATTAAAAAAGCGGTTACACTATCCTCTTATAATCTATAAAATATTGAAATAGTAAAGTCTGTACATCCGGGATTAATCCCAAAAATAACTGAGTAGAGAGGCGAGTATGCATCGAAGAGGGCCATCTAGGGAAACTCCCTAGAAGACGTCAAAAAGGGAAGGAAAGGGACTGTCTGTCCGTGGAACGGAGATTAGAAGAGTTTCAGAGCACAAAGGTAGGTAGGTTTTGTCGAAGGGTAGTGACTTAAGCAACTAAGGGGGCATCAGAAAGAGAAGGATGTTTTCTGGAGATTTTTGAATTTTGAATTTTTGAATTTTGTTGTTGGAACTCGGAAAACGGAGGTTTTTTTTGTTATCTAAAAAGATGTTGATGCTGCGATTGTCGTGACTTGAAACAAATATATTAGTGCAGCTTTTGACTCTTAGTTACGTTCCGCCGTCCCCATAATTGGACCTCTTTCCATAGTCTAGAAAGATGCTATGGTTTTTTAGACATACTCAACCCTATAGCTCGAAATCTATAAGAAATAGAGGGATGGTCCTGTTAAGACATTGATTCTACTTGAGGTGTACTATCATATGGTGTGGTATCCCAATCTTCACGGAGTTGGGGGGACTTCGCCTATGGAAGTACCGGAGGGCTCTTTCAAGTTTCTAGACCTAGGGGTTTGGCCTGTACTTTGGCATACAAACTTTCACCCCTATTTTAAACACTTCAGGGATGAATTTTGAAAAAACCCTTCCTTGAAACTCTGTGCAAAATTTTAAGTTTCTAGACCCAGGGGTTTGGCCTGTGCGTTGATCTATCTACTTTGGACCCCCATTTCACCCCCTTTCACTTTCTTAGTGCACCCCTAGACCTCATAAGGAACCTACTGGCCAAATTTGGAATCTCTAGATCCAGGGGTTTGGCCTGTGTGTTGATTTATCTACCCCTCGTTTCACCACCTTAGAGGGTGAGTTTTGAAAAATTCTTTATTAGTGCACACCTAGACCTTATAAGGAACCTACTTGCCAAATTTTGAATCTCTATACCCAGGGGTTTGGCCTGTGCGTTGATATGTCAGTCAGTCAGTTTCTTCTTTTATTAGAAGCCATTAACTCTCCTTATGAAAATAAAATAGTCTTTGGTTTGCGGCAGGGAGTGTTCGTAATGTCCTTATACTATGGTTCGTGGTGAGTGCGGTAGATGTCGCCACAGCATTATTGTCTCGAGCATTCATCTATCCACAGGCTGAAATAAACAATGTGCATGAACTATATAGGTACTTGCCTAGAAACCCGGATAGAAGAAACTGTGAGTCCGAAGAGTCGTGCGCGGGGGGCGCCTGTTGCGCGGGCTGCGGCGCCGGCGGGGGCGCCGCGGCCGCCGAGGAGGACGCCGCCGCCGGCCGCCGTGGCAGCCGCTCCAGCTGCTGGCGCGCCGCCTGCGCAGTGCCCAACGACATCGTTAACAATTCACACAAACATGTCACATCACGTGTGAAAAGTCTACTTTTTACTGCCATCGCATAGTTGTAGAACAGAAATTGTTCAGTTTGACGAGTTGAGAGCTTTATTGAATGTTAAAACTATTATGTGGCACATTTAACCCTTTGATCGCCACAGTCGCGTAGGGCCGACAACCGCTTTCCGTGCAATGGCGGCGCCAGGAATTGAGATTTACACATATAAATTTTTGTCGGCTTGGCGGTGGTGGCACGATTTGTCAAAGAATAGCGAAGCGGTCAATTAAAATGGTTAACGGTGCTATCACGTTAAGACTATGGCTACTACTCGAGTAGTAATGCAACTTCTGGTCATTAGTTTGGTCGTATAAACGCAAGATTATCGGTTATAAAATGCGAAAATGGTGCAACGACTTATTAGTCGGGTAGTGGTTATATAAAGGTTTTAACTACATTAATTGCCATTAAAACCTTCATGTAACCATTAACCATAAATTGCGCCATTTTCGCATTTTATACCGATAATCTTGCGTTTGTACGACCAAACTAAAGACCAGAAGTTGCATTACTATTTGGGTAGGTATTGTATGTAATTATGTTGTCTGTTACTCATTGTAAATAAATCATCAGCCTACTTCTTACTCCAAAACTCTAAGGTGTTACAGAGTAATCGTCAATACTTTCGTTGAAGATCCCACCAACACGCGCCGCGGCTGCGTGCGACAGACTTGCAGATCTACCTGAATAGAACTCCTTGTTGGAATAGGGTTGTCGACTACATCAACAATTAATTATGAAATATTGTTCACTAAATAGCTCTTTTAATTACGATAAAAGATAGAAAAACTTAATAGTTTAGAATTTCATTACATGTATGTATGTATGTATGTATGAACACTTTATTGCACACAAGGAGAACATTACAAAATAAAAATGACTAAGACTATGTGTACAAAGGCGGTCTTATCGCTAAGAGCGATCTCGTCCAGACAACCCTTGGTAAAGAAATGAAAATACAGGACAATATCAACGATAGTGCATTCATGGGAATAGAACCAAAAAATTATAACGTAATAGCTAAAAATATACCTAAAATAACCAAAACATATATACATTTATAGATACACAAACTATTGAGAAAGGAGTAATTTCCTTAGGCGCAGCTTAGAAGCTGCTGGTGACTCAGCGTGACGAATATGAGAAGGTAAGGTATTCCAGAGTAAGGCAGAGGTTACAGTAAAAGACTGACTGTAGTAACGAGATTGACAGTATGTGGGTCTCAGTAGGTTATCTTCCTTAGACCTGAGTGCACGGTCGTGGTCTGACCCAAGGTAAGAGAAGTTACTCTTTAGGTAAGTTGGAGCGTTAGGGTTGTATAAGATATTGAAAAGAAGGGAGAGAATATGACAGTTCCGGCGTTCACGTATTGGCAGCCACTTGAGCTGAGTACGATATTCAGATACGTGATCAAATTTTCTAAGACCAAATATGAATCGAATGCACATATTTTGTAACCTTTCCAGTTTTGATTTAAGATCCTCGTTAAGGTCTGGGTAGCTCGCATCAGCGTAGTCCAATATAGGTAAGAAGAGCGATTGCGCTAACTCAATCTTAGTTTTAAGAGGAAGAAAATGTTTCCAACGCCTTAGTGAATGAGCAGCAGCAAACAACTTACGACTGACCTCAGTAACATGTGCAGACCAAGACAGCGTATTGTCAAGCAAGATTCCTAGGTTTTTTACAACTCTGCTGAAAGGGATAGGCGTATTATCTAATACCACCGGTGGTAGCTTGTCGAGAGAAATGCCAGCTATCTGTCTCGAGGCTCCAATGACAATTACTTGGGATTTAATAGGATTTACATGTGCAATTTTGATTTATAAAAATTTCGTAATGAGTATAGAACGAAATCATGACGTCATAGCTCGCAATTTCATACATTTTAGAATAAATTGTCACTTTTGACATTTGATAAGAAGTAGACTGGCAGTCAACTACCCTATTGGACGAAACGAAACCTTAAACTGACTGACTAACAAAGCATGGTCAAACACCATTGGATTGTGCTTGCTTGGTGTTGGTAAATAGTTGCAGGGGTGGAAACGGTATGCTTGGCTAAAAATACTGATTTTACTGACGTGAACTCGAAATTACTGACCTTTTACTGACTTTTATTGAAGACTAAAATTTATATAGTCTAAGAGGAGATTCTCAATTTTAAGAATAGATAGGTACCATACCACGCAACTGGAATAAACCCGTGTCTACGAAAAGTGATGAGTGAAAGAAACTGTATAAATCCTGGATTTTAGTATAACAAAATTAAATAATCTGGATAATTACAAAGGTTTTTATGTGTTTTCAACTGACCAAAGATTTTTGAGCGTTTATACTTGGATGGTAAACTGGGTGAAATTTTATTTAACTGTGATTTCTACTCATGAAACTGAACAACTTTCCTCATGGAACCTATAGTCAATTCGCCAAAAATATGTTGGCCTCTTCATACAAATTACATAATCAGCTCGACCATTTTTGTTTAAAGATGTCAATTTTTTTTTTTGCGAATTGACTATGGGTTACTTGAGAAAGTTATTTATTTCATTAGTAGAAATCACAGTTAAGAGAATGCAACGAATAAAATTTCACCTGTATATTATTATTTTTGCACATGTGTGTAATGCATCTATCGCATCAAAAACATAAATGTTAAAATGGGAGCCAAGTTCAATATTATGATATGGTGTGGTTGTCAACTTTACTGAGAAAATAATTGAGATCTAAATGGATGCCAAGTTCTGTAGATAATCCTGAAATGTATTTATAAGAACGTATAACATTCTTAAGTAAATTTAAAACACAATTTCTTGTTTTTTACTGCTACAACAATATTTGCTATTTAAAAATATGACTTTCTAAATTTAAATAGTAGAATTATTTACACAAAGCAAATAACTTATGATCTGTTTAACCTCAACTTTGACTTGGCTAGTTTTCACATACTAGTCATCTTAAATTTGGTTTATCAACGTATCATCTTTATGTTATACGCAACTTCTTATTTGTATACTATAAGGTTCTATTTTTCTGAATATTTTCTGTGCTGGTAAAAACTAGCCAAGTCAATGATGAGGTTAAACAGATCATAAGTTATTTGCTTTGTGTAAATAATTCTACTATTTAAATTTAGAAAGTCATATTTTTAAATAGCAAATATTGTTGTAGCAGTAAAAAACAAGAAATTGTGTTTTAAATTTACTTAAGAATGTTATACGTTCTTATAAATACATTTCAGGATTATCTACAGAACTTGGCATCCATTTAGATCTCAATTATTTTCTCAGTAAAGTTGACAACCACACCATATCATAATATTGAACTTGGCTCCCATTTTCACATTTATGTTTTTGATGCGATATCATTACTTTTTGTGAGTACATTTATTAATATTATTTAAAAGTGATTTACTAATAATAAAAAAAACCTGCGCTTACGCTGTCACACCCCGGACACTTCATACCAATTTCGCGCCATTGCTTACTACATAGACATTCATGTTTGTACACATGTAAATGTGTAAAACTTTTAGTGCTTGATCTGATAGTGTACTTAGTAGGACAATTTCTATGTTCTACCGGCAGCTGTAGGAGCCTATGTATTGTGAGTCAGTTTATATTTAAAGCGGCAATGCCAGTGGATGCAGCTACTGCAAGTAATTTGTTCATTCGCTTCGTAACCCAACTTTTAATGGTATTGATATAACTTTTTCCTGTGCCGCCTGTCCTACTAGCAAATTCTCCAAAACTGCAGTTTTGTCTAACAAAGTCTTACAATCGAAAATACGTTTCTAGTCTAACATTTAGACCTTTTATCATTTGTTCGAGGTCATTTTCTGATATGAAATCTTTGGCATTTCTGAAATCTTCCATTGCATTTACAGCTTCAACAGATCAGAAGTCCAACGGGTTCTCTAGACCGTCATCTTCGTGATCATATTCCTGTCGATTTCTTTCAATTTCTCCTACTTTTTCTGCAATCATTTCGAATGCTCTCTCTGTATTGTCTAATGTCACTGACATAAGTACATTATCCCTTACTTACTAAATCAACACAAGATATCTCTTCTACTTTGGGCATGGCAGCACCCACCGAATCTTATCATTATCAGTTACAACTTACAACAGTACACCTACTGGCTACTGTGCTCTGTTTGAAAGATATAATTTTTCTTAAGTTATGTACCTACTGCAGAAGATGTGTTTCACCCCGTAAGGAATCGACCAACCGGTAGGCTGGTATAGAGGGCGGCTTCAGTGAGAAAACTCTTGGTTCAAATCCAACATGGGCAATTTTATATTTATTATATTTTCAGCTTATTGTTAGTAATAATGAAATGCTAACATATATATTTATTCTGTTTATATTAAATGAATTAAGTTTATATGTAATAGTTTTTATTTAAATATTTAGTAGCTAGTGCTTTTATTACACAGGTTTTTTATACAATTCCAAGAATATTTTATTTTTGTTTCATTCCAAGAATATTTTATTTTTGTTTCGTCTTGCTATTTTCCTGTTTTCCATTTACTAAATTGTATAATATTATCTTTATTTCACCATTGCCATAACAACTTCGATAGCTCACTTAATATAGGAGTTGCACATGTAACGCGCAGGTGCGAGTTCGAGCCCCGCGATAAGTTACTTTTTAGCCTTTTTTTATTTTTTTAACACATGGTTTTTTTAATTTTTCCGTTATCAGTACATGAAATACTAGCCGCACACCAAATTTAAAGCTCGTAGCCTTGCTAGAAGTACCTTAGCTTTTTGATGACGGTGAGTGTATCTTTAAATCATAAAAATATTGTATTGAAAAATTTTTTTTCTTAGAAATTCAGTGTTTTCTGATTTTTTCCTTTACATACACACAATTACCTAGCTTGATGCAAAATTTGAACTTTCTAGGTCATCTAGAAGTGGGTAAGCTTTTTGATCTATATGTCAGTGAGTCAGTCATAAAAATGTCGATTTTCGGACGTTAAAATCTATACCAACCGTTTGAGCTGTGTTTTTAAAATTTTGAGTGCTCGTTTATTTAGGAAGTCTTAATACATAAACCAAATTTGGTGTGTTTATGTTAAATAGATTTTGAGTTATGAAGGTGACAAAAGTGACTCCAAATGGTTCGTGTAATATTACACACGGAGCTACTCGCCAGTTCTTTTTTGACGTGAACTTGGCTGGACACGCTCCGCGTGTCTAGATTTAAAAATATACAGGGTGTAACAGAAGTGTGTGACAATACTTCAAGGTTGGCTTTTACCCATCAAACTGAACAACTTTTGTTCTACAACTTTGTTGAAATCGCAAATTTTTTTTTGGAATTTTCATACAAATCGATCAGCTGGCGAACCAAGTTTGTATGAAAAGTCCAAAAATTTTTTTGCGATTTCAACAAAGTTGTAGAACGGTTGGTTGCCGGGACTTGTACCGAGCACACGTCTGTTAAGTTAATTTTACAATTATTACCGTTTTAGAATAGTTTCAACGTTATTTTTGTGATGGAGAAATAGCTGTGATCCCGATTTGAGATAAGCGATAATAAGAAGAGGATTAACTCAGGAGACAGCTCCGTTTTCCGAGTTCCAGCAGCAAACCACCACGTGGAGCGTCTTTAAGTGCCCATCACCCTTAGAGCCGTCACTTTCACTTGACATTGGCGTTTCGCCATTTTTTTTTAATTGAAGATTCTCCCATTTTTCACTAGACATTGGCAAAATCACGCTCGGAATGAGATGTGGAATGCCAAATAGAAAAATAGAATAGAAAGTTGTAGACCAAAAGTTGTTCAGTTTGATGGGTAAAAGCCAACCTTGAAGTATTGTCACACACTTCTGTTAAACCCTGTATATGTTTTTGCTCCTATGTACTTTTAAAATAATTGATTGACTATTAGGGACCATTATTATTTTTGCAAAAAAAACTGACTTTACTGACTAGTTTCCACCCCTGTAGTTGTGACTAAGCTGTAAACTCTGTATTGTGCTTGGCTGAATGTTGACGCTATCTCCGCTGTAGCGCGCTGTTTGTGCGCGTGGCAAGTACTCACGGTGGCCTGCTGCCGCTCCAGTTGCAGCTGCATCTGTAGCTGCTGCAGCTGGCTGGGCGTGCCAGGCTGGCCGGCGCCGCGCCGCACGCCCGACAGCTGCGACAGCAGCTCCGCTATCGGGTCCACCACGGCGTCGCGCGACGACGGCGACAGCGACGATATCCCGCCGGCCGTGCTGCGGACACCATACGAGTAGATGTTACACTGCTGACGATTTACTAGCGAGCGTGCTGTACATGAGTGGGATATTTAGTTATGAAACTCTTTTAAACTTCTTTTTTAAGAACATACCTACCGAACAACCTAACCATAACCATACCTTACCTAACTACCAAAACGTAACAAAAAGTACATAATAGTTTAGACACGTTTTTAATCATAAAATATAATTAAACCATTATAATTTACAATTCAACATGAATGAACAAAAAATATTATTGAGGGTGCATAAATTTTAAATATTAATATATTTTTTTAAATGTTGTGGATATCGGCGCGGTTCCTCATCTAACGCCATCATCACATCACCCTTTACTTATTTAAATTAAAAACGAAACTGCAAAAAGTACGCAAAAAAACTTGAAACCAATTTAAGTTTATATGCAGAATTACATAGTCTAAATAAATAATCTACGTTCAAGATAAAATTAAATTTTGTTTACGAGCTTCAACTGGAAACCTTAGATAGAAGATGAAAGTGGGTTCGTAACAAGTTCGTTCATTCGTTTTGCGTTCATTTCTAAAATTAGTGCTAAAAAGTCAATATTTTGCCAAGGTTCAAAACATGTACTAAGAATTGGAAATAAATTATTTTAACCGATCTGACGGTTAATGGTTTGATATTATATAATTGAATGTGATAAAAACGTCATATCTTATATTAATTTTATAGTAGCTTTATCGAGGAAACCAACCCTTATCAATATGAGACACGACGAGCTCACGACAGTGAGCGAACGGATGCGAGGAAGCTGTATTAGCTATAGATGCAACAAAAATGCATCTAAAAACTGAATTAAACTGTTAAATATTTTTTGTCGATAAACGTAGTACATTTTAACTTCGATATAACAAAGCTGAAAATTAGAAAATATTCGTTATACCAAGTAATTTGTTACAATGTTTGTATAGAGGTTAGGTTGGTATAAGATTCGTTTTAATAATGTAAGAAGAAAACTTGTTAACCTCAACATTACGTTATTGGCAGGGATACGTTATGTAAAGGTTATAAGTTGTCAAAAATCGTTAAAGAGGGAAATTATACTTTCTATTTAAATTATTCTATTGGAAATTCGTTGTAAAGAGGTTTTTAACAAAATGTATTCGTAATGTAAAGTTATATTTTGCTTTAACTCTTATGGACAATTCTAGGGGATTTCGAAAAATTTGTTAAATCGAGGAAATTGTTATATTGAGGCGTGTTATATTAAGGTTACACTGTAATTTCATCCATTTTTATTTGTGTACTTTATAGAGGACAATACTGTATAAAAATATCTGTAGTACGTTCGGTATTACATATTGTAGGTATATCATGTCAACCACCCATTACGTCCCCACTGCAGGGGCATGGGTCTCTTCCCATACATCGGAAGGTAAGGCCATACTTCACACACGGGGGCCAAGTCCGGATGGGTGGAGGTTGTGGGGCTAGTGGCCAACCCCAGTGTCATAGTATTCAAGCCGCCTATAAGGCCTCCGACATGGCTTAACAACTGCCATCTAGCGATAGCAGCCGGCACCAGCGGCTTAACGTGCCTTGCGAAGCACGGAAACGGTCGAGATAAATGCCACTAACAGTCAAACCCATCCAGGTTATGACCGTGTCTGTAGTGATCGACGCGACCACGCAAGCCGCACTGAGCCACGACCGCTTCTAGGTATATCATATAAGTACTTAAAGAGAATAAAACTTTTTCATTGGAAATGTACGTAATTTTCATTATTTCGTATGCTCATTTTTCAATAACTACATAATGTTGAATGTTTTTGTCTTTCGCATATATTTTTCTACCCGACTACGGCGAAGCAAAATTGGATGGTTATTTTATATCCATTATAACACGGATCCAGTATATTACAGTTTTTTTCACACACAGAGTTATTACTTTATTTTCATAATTCGTTTGCGGTGTAAGCATAACATGTAGATTATGACCTGGAATAAATCTTAAGGAATGAGTCGCAAGCAGCTGCTTTAGTGGAGTAATAAACTGAGTGATGTTACCTGAACTGCATGTTGGTGCGGCGGGTGCGGCTGACGCCGCGGCCCGAGTGCGGCATCCGGCGCACGCCACCGTGTCTGATGCCGGTTGGCTCGTCGTATTGCGGAGTTAAGGAGATTCATACAGAACACAACACAAGGGAACAATAATGTTTAAATATCTTGATGTAGAATATTCTAGATTCAACGTAAAGTTATTAACATCCCCTGTATAAAACGGACACCTACGAAAGAAGGCGTCACTTACTTAGTTTGTGTTCTATTGAAAAAAAATTAACACAAACAAATAGAGGAAGAGAGAGAGACTTTGGGTTCTGTTGGGTTAGAAGCCTTTGGTCTGCAGAGGTCAACCTATCCTGATAAACTGAAATTTATCTGTTCGGCTAGAAGCCATTTAGTACTTGGTCTGCCGATACCGATCGAAGTACTATTCTAGACCAAAAAAATGAAAAAATTTCGCATCAAAAATACAGAATGTTAAAAAAGTGCGTTTGAAATTTTAAGGGGTTACTCAAAATCAATTATAGAATACAGAAAAAATTTTGAAAAAATCCGATCTACAACGTTTTTTCCAGTTTCCCATACAAATTATTGATTCACAATTCAGATTTAGTATGGGAAAGTGGGAAACTGAAAAAAATAATTGCAGATCGGATTTTTTCAATATTGTTGCTGTATTCTATATTTGATTCTGAATAACCCCTAAAAGATTCAAATGCACTTTTTTTAACAATCTGTATAATGAAACCACAGACATGCACCCCGCTCCCCCCCCCCCCCCCCTCAGAGTGACAATATAAAACTTCTTTGAATGAAACCTACGCGATATAGTAGTTTAACTAATGCTATTAAAATTTCTTTTGATATCGTGGTTTTGGTTCCGTGTACAACCACTGTAACCTAGGATAGTGCTAAGTTGAACAATTAAATTAAGAAAAAAAAAAGAAACGTAGAGGCAGTGACAAGATACCATAATTGATGTAAGATGTCGAGTTTATACATATAAGGTTTTAAGAAAGGTGAAAGTACCTCGTCCAAGTAATAGGCCGAACAATTATCCTTTACTCAAAAATGTCTCTGACGAGTTTACAGTACTTCTAACATTTTTATACGAAATACATATTTTAATTTCAAGTTGATTTTCATGTAAACTTTGTAAGTTTTGTATTATATTTTAAAAATGGTTATCATAAAAGAAGAACTATTTCACTATTTATGCGATTTCGCCTGGTTTCTGGTTGGCGAAGTCGCCTAGATGAAAGGCACTTAATTTCTACCTATCTTACTATCTATTATAACATTTTTTTTCTGGGATTAATACTAAATTTTAAATCTGCACGCAAGGCAAGAAACTTTAGGAGATAATTGTTTTTATTTTTTTTTAACATGGACGCTTCAATTTATTACGTAATTGTTTTTACTTAGAATTGAAATATATTCGGCGACCGCTTATCGATTTATATTCAGCGGCCGAGTCGCCTAGGGTGACCATATCTTCAGTGCTTGAGACGGACAGCAGCAATGATAATATTTTTCTTGCTATGGTAATGAGTCTTAGAAAACAATTAGCTAATCTCGCGATCTTGTTTATCGCGTGCTCCCCAAGTCATATCGAACTAATAATCTTCTTTTTAATATTAAATATAAAGTCATGATATCGGTATTATTAGAGGGGAATTTTAAGTCAAGACACAGAATATTGTTTTGGCCATGGAACCCAACCTCTGATTTTATAACTAAGCACCGGAAAAATGAGAAGCTTCTAATAAACTAATTAGTCTTTTTTACAACGCCAACTAAATAATATTTAGTTAATAATATTAACATATTATGTTAATTAAAAGTACGTCAAGTTTAAAAATATTTTAGCGAATCGGGTATGCAATAGTATGCAAAGTAGTATGTATCTAATTTTTTTTTATATGGCTACGCACGATAAGACTTTTATTTTTAATAGGAAACTTGCATACGAACAAAAAATCCTGAAAAAATTTTGTCATTTACCGTGCCAGTGCCATGTCAGCTTGTGGAAAAACACTAATTCTTTCTATTATTCATCATCAAAGGCCTCCCCCAAGGATTTCCACGCCAACCGATCCTGCGGTGCCCGCAAATACAATTTTTGTAATATTTGAATGTTTTATGCTCTAGAAATTGTGCATTACAGATTAAATAGGCTTCTGCTTAGCATCAAAATTTGCTCGATGCTCGCGAAATATTAGTATAATATCCGACGTGTTGGTAAAAAAAAAAGAAAGTGGACTGTGTAAATTTTTTATTACCTATGTTAGGTGATAAAGGGCTGACGGCCCACCTGATGGAAAGTGGCTTGTGGGCTTCTTTATGCTCAGAAATATCATCAATGCCTTGCCGATATTAGAGAAGTTAGATGGAATGCCTCATAAGCCGGTACATGCAATATCTCGCCATTCTCGCCCCAAAACCTACCGAAATGCAGCACGCCACGTGGCGGTGATATAGAGTAAACATTATACCCACCCAATCAGACCTTTTTAACAACTTAGGCGAAAAATTGCTCGGTGTACCTATACTGACAGCTGGCAGAGATGAAAACATTGCTAATGCTATCTTAAGCCTTTTTAACAGACTTCAAAAAAAAGGAGTTTTTTTTTATGTATGTTCACCGATTACGCCTGAACCGATTTGGAAAATTCTTTATTTGTTTAAAAGGGTATAACTTCACAGGTGGTCCCATATAAATTTTATCGAAATCGATTCAGCGGTTTTTGAAAAAATCAACAAAAACATAGCAAAACTGGAGTTGTTGCGAGTGAAGTCGGTTGTTTTTAACGTATTCAGCGTGGTCAATTATAATGTTAAATGACAAGTTCAGGCCGTGCATTACGATAAGACTTCCGTTAATACTGGAGCCTGGAAAGAAGTAAGTGTTCTGGCCGGGGCAAAGATTGGCGTGATATGTTCTGGCTTGCTTGTCAATATTACTAGAATTCGAGCAACATTGTATTCAAACTATGCTCTTGATCAATAAGCTCTACTAAAAATGAATTAATGAATACGATACACTTGTTTCTTAGGTATAAAGAAGTCAATTTTATTCTGAGATCAAAATAGATTAGGAAGTTTCTTAGTTTGACAGTTTTTGTGCGCTTTCTTATACCGAAGCATAAATTGAAGCCTCTCTGACAGCCAGCGCACTAGGTAACGATCTAGAACTGCGTAAAATTCGAAATTATTTAAAACATTGATCCAGAAAACTACTAGGAGTGGTTGGAACATTTTGTGGTACTTGTATGGTAAGCTCGTGGCTCATACCGTTGTTCCTTGCAAGATATAACTCCTAGTGAGAAAGAGAAATTGTTGATAGGATGAAAGTTGAAGCTGACTCTTATTGGGGCATCGTTAACCCCACCAAATGCGAACCAATTATAGCTTTTGCTCATAATAAATGAATAAGTAATCTCTGTAAAAGATGCTTTCTATAAAATATTGATTCTTGCTCCAGGCACTGGATGAAATTGGGATTATAAATATTTATGTAAGTTTAAATTAGCTACAAACTAATGTGTCACATAGTGGAAAGGGGGTGAAATTATTACAAGGACATATGAAACCAACGTTAATCCTTGGAGTGCTGATGTGCCAGGTCCTGACTAGCCAGAAAATGTATATTTCACTTTAGTAAAAATGTCCTAGTTTTCGAGATATTGGCACTTTTATGAAAGGCTTGAAAATGTCTACCTTAGAACAAAATTACCAACACCACGTCAACAAATTTAGGTGAAATTTTATTCTGTTTTTTCTGAGTGTTACAGAGGAATAAGGCTATCGACAACAATAAAATTATTTTTTTTGCTACGGTTCGCTCATAAAATCATATTAAAACAATCATTTATGATTATCAAATTTTTATCCCTTAACTTGGAACCTCTATCCTACAAAAAAAATACTAGGCTGTAGTGCGCATCAAGTGCAGTTTTTAAAATGATAAAAGTTTTTCCAAAATTTGCTTTACAAAAAAAGATATAACATTTTAAGTGCAAAAGGGTTTTCTTCTAAGGTCGAAACGCAACAGGCAGCACTGCCGCGACGCGACACGGCGCGGCCAAGTATTCTTTCTATGAAATCGTACGAGCTATACCGCACTATTGCGTTTTGACCTTTAGTTAATCTTTGCTCCTTTTGGCGGCAAGAAAAATTAAAACGCTTCTGTGACCATACAGCCTTGTCTGATGTATAAAATCTTCCTTATAAAATATCTGGCATAAATATAAAATTGACTGTCGTTATTAGTCGGATAGTCACTCAATGCCTTCTGTCGTTGCGTATTATCGAAATAATAAAAATATACAATGAGCCGGACGGAAGGAGAGCTGTTAGGTTAGGTTAAGCCAGTTAAGTAACTCTGGTGAAGCCATAAAAAGCATTCGCGAAGATGTTTTTTACAGTGTAATTTTTGCTCTTTTGTTAAACAGGTATTTCTACAATTTTGCAACAATACAATAAAAGTTTAGTTATCACCTCATTGAAGCTTCGAACATAAAAATGAGATACAAATAATTGGGATCAATTCTGAGTATTTATATTTAATTATCTCAGAAGCGTATATGTGTTTGAGTGTTGTTATATTACATTTTTGGTTCGTCTAAATGTCCCCTATCCAAATATATGTGTTATACCTATAGTGCGACGCGATTTTGAAAAAAAAATCTTAATGCCTGCCTACGCACTATGTCAATAATTTTCAAACCACAAAGCCAACACTATTCAAATTTTAGGTTCCACAAAAAATGTATACATTTCACATGAAAAACATGTCACATCAAGTTTCATTCAATCACAAAACATTCGCGAGCAAGATCAACTAAATATTTGACATGGCTAAATTACGTAAAAAGTTGGATGTCAATTTATACCTAAATTTTTGTCAGCTCATAGTCAGCTTTCTCATGGTATGCAAAGGCCTCTTCTACAAAAAATAGTTTATATAATTTTCGCGACTGATCTGTCCATAACATCTTTTATCGTCATCATCAGCCAAAAGACGTCAACCATTAGACAAAGGCCTCCTCCAAGGATTTGCGCGACAACCGGTCTTGCGCTACCCGCATCCACCGGCTTCCCGCACAAGTCGTTGGTCCACCGAGCAGTAGGCCTGCCTACGCTAAGTCTTCCGGTGCGCGTCGTACCCATACTACGTGACCCGTTCAGGGGGTGGGGAGGGGTCTTCAAAATACCACGCTTGATCACAGGGGGGAGGGAGAGGGGGTGTCTTAGGTCTTCGTCACGTAGTCAATATCCTCTAAGGAAATCTCATGCTTTTTCGATCTATATTCTAATATTCAAAAATCAAAAACAAGCATTTTTGTCACAGTATGAGTTTCTGTTACAATATGTTTTTACATAAGTAAGTTTTTTCTTGTTAATAATATTTTTTCACTTGTAATTCTAGCTATGCACTCTTGGCGTCACGCGCCAAGTGTTCGTATTAAAGACAAAATATGAGCCAAATTTTTATTTGAATTTTCTGTTTACAAAAAAATATTTAAAACCATACTTATGAATTACTACGTGAAAACTAGAGGGGGGGGGGGTGTCTTAGCATATTCTACGGGTGGTCACCGAGGGGGAGGGGGGTAAAAAATTGTAAAAAATGGGTCACGTAGTATGGGTACGTTCCCTTAATCCTTTATCATAACAATACAATTCTTCACTTCTTCTTATTTTTTGGTTTATCCAGACTTTAAATATGAATATCTTTTTCACTATCTATACAAAAAAATCCAATAAAATAATGCTATCATACACTTTCAATTGTTTTAGTTTTTAATTTTCACTTTATGTCATGGCAGTCGTTTTTTTAATATTTTACTACATACATATTTAGATTCGCATGATAAAATAACTTTTGAAATGTAAACAATTAAAAGTTGAAATTATAACATCAGTATTCGCCTGAGCTCAACAATACACCGCCGCCGAAACTGCTGTCAAGGTCACATAGAAACGAAAGAAGCAGATCAATAATCTAAAGCTATAATGTGGCTAACAATAAAAAAAATACAAGTTTCGCATTATGCAAATGGATTATTTTGGTGCTAGCTTCTTTGCAAATTCTGCATGGGTTTTTATAGAATATGCACGTTTTTGTTTTATGTAATACAGTCAAAACATTAAATCAAAACATACTGCAATTTAACAAAAAGGATTGGTCTGACCAATACATTCACATATAAATAAATAAATAAATATCCAGGATAATCAAAGCAAACAATGTACTTCTAATTGTGCCTTCATAGTTATAACTACAGATGTGCAAATGGGGGAAATTAAATTGCTTCGAAAAAACCACATTTGACTACATAAAAATAGGTCAATTTGATAAAAAATTGTCTCTGTCACCAAACGAAATATTGGCACAATTACCATTGTACCTTAGTTTCACAGGGAAATCCAGTTTTGTTGCAAAGTTTTTAAAATAGTAATTTAGACTGTTTTTTCAATTCAAAACCAAGTAGTTTTGTCAATTCTCAACTGAAATAAAGAAGGTAGAATTATAAAGATAATTATCAAGATCTGTCTGTCATTACTGTAGATGTAATAACTTAGTTGAGATAAAAGTAAATGCAACCATAAACTATTCAAAAGGATATCAAAAATGAAATAAGATCTCGAGGTCCGGTCCGATGTTCTAAAGTAAGATGGCCTGCAAAGTCATCAGTCACAAAGTTTGGCTCTCCTCCTGGCATAGAGGCGCAAACTGGGCACACCACCTAAAATACAAAATGTTGGACTCTGTAATGAACAGTTTACAGGAGAAATTGTAACATCTATTAATGCAATTAAAAATATACTCACTGCCAGAGTAGTATCTGCATGTTCTGCTGTAACATGTTCTATTAACGCTGTGTCCGTGAAACCCATACGGTTACAAAATGGACATGTGTATGCCTGTGGCTGCTCCAAAGCCAAAGCCTCTCCACCATAATACAAGTCTATAAAAAAAGGTATCATGTTTATATGAAAGTCTATCAATATTTATCTTCTCAAAATTGGTGGTGGGCAAAAGTTATGGGAAACTGTAGTATGGAATTACTAGAGGTACACTCTAGGTACAGGTATAGTAGAGTGTTAGAAATATACTTTTTGAATTTATTTTCATATTTCACCTTTATTGTACCTACAATAATTGTGTGGTGCTGCTTTAGTAATATAAATTTTATATCTATCAATATACCCTACTTTTAAAAAGTGAAGGCAAATAATGTTCCTTGACTGTACTTAACTTCAGTGATGTGAAATTGTGATTCTGGAAACTTTTAAGCATAAAAACAAAATCTAGCTACCTAAGGCAATGCTGTTCAGCAAACCTAGGGATCAGCGATTGGTGCTGTATTATAATGTAATAACATTGATTAAAAGCTGCCACTTGCTTGTATTACGCATACAATGATTTTGTTTTCAAAAAAACTAGAGCACTACAATTACATGTCTACCCAACCAATACAATGAAGCTATATTTTGATATCATAACTTTAATTTCTCTTTTTGTTTCTTAATAATTTACAGCACCTATAAATTATGCTTTTCACTTCCTTTAATGGATTTCTCATCTACAAATAATAAACAAATGACAAGGATGAGAAAGTAAATGTGATGAAATAATATTTTTTCTAAGATAGGTACAAAAAATTCTTGATAGTCTCACCAAAATCACTCCTTGAGAGGATACATTGCATAGGGTGTTCTGTTGTATGTTGGTTAGTGGTGGCCCCAGACTCGTAACAAGCGGCGCATAAGTCGTAGTCGATACAAATCAAACATTTGTATCGTCGGCCCCTGAAGTTGCTCTTCAGACAGGAATCACAGCTGACACCTGGGAGGATAACCAGAACACACTTAGCTGCAGCGTAGATACATTTATTTCGAGAATGATCAACAAATCGTAATATCACCACTGAGGTAGGCACTAGCTAAGTAATGTTTTTGCACAAAAGTTCAATATGACAAAAGCATCGAACAAATTTTGATTATCATTCATTCATTGCCCACCTTCATGGCGATTCATTTTCGCCAGGAAATGCGCCGAAACCAATTCTTGTTGGCAACAGTATCACCGCTACGTTGCTAGGTAATTATATTACTAATCTAAATTAAGTAGCACAACATATATTACACTAAAATACAAGATCTTTTAAACAAAAATTTCCAAGCCAACCTAACCCAACCAGGCCATAATGACGTCACATTTGTTGGTATTGCCAGTTTTTTTACATAATTTTTTTTATAACCATCTTATCCCCGATCTACATATTCCAATAACGATAGAAAACATTTTACATGTGTATAAGAGTATTCTAGTTCATTTCTTAATAAAACATAATATATATACAGGATGTCCCAAAACTAATGCGACAAATGGCCGGTGATAGCTTTGACCAAGCCCTATCAAAATAACGAAACATATGTTCAGCAAAAGTTTATGGTTTTCGAGTTATACCGAAATTAAAAAAAAATTGAAAATTACTACCTTACGGTGGGTCTTTTGAGTTTTTGTTATAAAAAACCACTTAATTTGTATTTTCTTTTACACTCAAATATTGTTGATTAGTGTCTCTACCCGAATCTACTATTTATTCTGCAAAAAAATTAAAGATGCCATCAGAAATGCATCATCAATTCAAGAAAAATCTTTAAACATATCCGATAATGAAACTTTAAACATCAGCGACGTAAAAAAATATATTGAATGATTTTGTCTCATATGCTATAAAAAATCCTTGTTTCGTGCACATTTTAGAAATGTATAATACTTGGATATTTTCCTTGCAAACATTGAATTAAATGCTATTTTTGACCTCAAGGTGCTGATTTAAAAAAAATCTTTTATTCAAGGTTTTTCAAATATTTATTAGATTAATTTAAAATAGAAAGGAGTTTGTATTTTCTTTTACACTCAAATATTGTTGATTAGTGTCTCTACCCGAATCTACTATTTATTCTGCAAAAAAATTAAAGATGCCATCAGAAATGCATCATCAATTCAAGAAAAATCTTTAAACATATCCGATAATGAAACTTTAAACATCAGCGACGTAAAAAAATATATTGAATGATTTTGTCTCATATGCTATAAAAAATCCTTGTTTCGTGCACATTTTAGAAATGTATAATACTTGGATATTTTCCTTGCAAACATTGAATTAAATGCTATTTTTGACCTCAAGGTGCTGATTTAAAAAAAATCTTTTATTCGAGGTTTTTCAAATATTTATTAGATTAATTTAAAATAGAAAGGAGATCATGTATGTGTTCTACAAGGTCATCTCACCGTGACTTACTACCTGAGATAAAAAAAAGAAAAAACCGGCCAAGTGCGAGTTCGATTCTCGCATGAAGGGTTCCGTACCATCGTACAAGAAACTCCAAAAACACGTCTCTTGTATGGTGACCCCCTTTAATTTTTAAATATTATTTTATTTTATTATATTTTTTAGCGACTATAGTAATACAAACTTTGTGAGCGTTTCAATCAAGCGTCTACCTCTTGCTATTATTAAAATCGAGCCAAAACCACCCAAAAAACACGTTTCTAGTAGGGGAGCTCCCTTTAATTTATTTTTATCATTTTTTGTTATAACGGCAACAGAAATACACACTCTGTAAAATTTCAATCGTCTACCTATTACGGTTCATTAGATACAGCCCGCTAACAGACAGACAGCCGGGCGAACGGACGGACGGACAGCGCAGCCTTAGTACAATAATAGGGTCCCGTTGGCCTTTAAACTTTGAACGCTAAAAAAGAAACATTTCGCCGCCACTTTTTCGTCTTTCTTCCAAAACAACGTCTTCGTCTTGTCTACTTCGGCCAGGCAGTCTGCCAAACAGTAGCATGGGTGTATTCAAAATCTAATAGTACAGATGTCTCCGATTAGGGTACTTTTGTGGCACAGTGTCGCCGCTGCTCTGTCACTCTTGCGATTTAAATGAAATGCTCACAGAGTTTGTATTGCTATAGTCGCTAAAAAATATAGTAAAATAAAATTACATTTTAAAATTAAAGGGGTCCCCATACAAGAGACGTGTTTTTTGGAGTTTCTTGTACGATGGTACGGAACCCTTCATGTGGGAATCGAACTCGCACTTGGCCGGTTTTTTCTTTTTTTTATCTCAGTAAGTCACGGTGAGGTGACCTTGTAGAACACACACATGATCTCCTTTCTATTTTAAATTAACCTAATAAATATTTGAAAAACCTCGAATAAAAGATTTTTTTTATACATTTCTAAAATGGGCACAAAACAAGGATTTTTTATAGCATATGAGACAAAATCATTCAGTATATTTTTTTTACGTCGCCGATTTTGAAAGTTTCATTATCGGATATTTTAAAAGTTTTTCTTGAATTAATGATGTATTTCTGATGGCATATTTAATTTTTTGTAGAATAAATAGTAGAGTCGGGTAGAGACACTAATCTAAAATATTTGAGTGCAAAAAAATTACAAATTAAGTGGTTTTTTTAATAAAAAAAAGCTCAAAAGACCACCGGAAGGTAGTGATTTTCAATTTTTTTTTTAAATTTGGTAAAACCCGAAAACCATAAACTTTTGCTGAACATATGTTTCGTTATTTTGATAGGTCTTGATCAAAGCTATCACCAGCCAAAATTTGTCGCATTAGTTTTGGGACACCTGTATAGACCCACTATCGTTTTTATCTCTACTTGCGATAATTTAATCAGCGTTATGCAAAGATATTGAACATGTGGATTGTGAAAGGATATACTATAGTTCACGTCACGTAAAAAGAGCGCTGGCTGGCGTTCCGAGGATGCACTCTGACAGCAATTGTTTAGTACCCTCTCTTTCACACTTACGCGATTTATATTAAGCTATCCTGTTGTCAGAGTGAACTGTTCTGCCCTCGGAACGCCCGCCAGCGCTCTTTTTACGTGACGCGAGCTGTACCCACTACCCACACAAACAACAGTACATTGAGTCCACTAGATGAGAACCCGCAGTTGATGTGCGTCATCCTCTTGGGTCCCCGCGGCCTCACTTGAGGACATAAACCAATTTTGAAGACATTTTTGACAGACTGTAGTTCGTTCTACACATTTTGTAGCAAAATCGTTATGAACGTTATCTCCTCGGGCCCAGAGCTCAAAGAGGCTTCAGACCTGAAAAAGCCCTTTGTACCTGAAAAATGATTTCTTATTTTGACACTCACAACATTTGTACCGCTGTCTGTGAGGAATGATTGACAAAAGAGTTTGGGCCATACGGCGCCATCTTGAAAATTTGTTTTTCCATTTTTTTGATAATTTGGCTTTTCTCCGACCAGATTTGAAGGCCTAACACGCGTTACATATCATTTGTAACGGGGCTGGTGTACTCAGTTTGTTTCTAGATTGTCTAGATTTTCTGTAATTAACCTCCAAAAAAAAGCCCGACGGGCTTTTTTTCCCATGCTAATTACAGAAAAACTAGGTACTCTACATACCAGTTTATTACATCAGCCCCGTTACATATGATATGTAACGCTAGTTAGCCCTTCAAATCTGCTCGGAAAAAGGCCTAATAATAAAAAAAAGGGAATAACATTTTTCAAGCGTTACTCCGTCGGGCCCATAAACTTTCATCGATAACTCCATAACGAGTGCGGTACAAATGATAAGAATGAAGTATTACTGAAATATTTTGCTGGTACAAAGGTTCTATGAACTTATTTTGTTAATATCTGCAGTAATTATGGAGAAATTCAAAGCGAAAGTTTGTATGTAGCTCACGAAATAGGGTGACAATGATTGTTAATGTTATTGGAATAGTACTGGTTAGTACTAAAATGTTAGGTAGGTAAAAATTATAACGAAATAATCACAGATAAATCAATCTAGGTACTATCAACAACTATTTTGCCTGACCACCTTAGGGGTCAGTTTTCTGTGCAGTGGTTTGCAACATCCCCGCCAGGCCCCGCCTTGCCAGCTTTTGTCTGTCAATAGCTATTCACACTCTACCGTATTGTCAGGTTTTTGTGACAAAACTTTAGTTATTGACCCGATCAGCTGTTCGTCAAAATGATCAGGATACGAATACAGTTTTTGTATGTTTTAGCTGTTAGAAATAGAAACTAAACTAATAATTGCCTAATGCAAATAAGTAAATTTTGATTTTGACAAGATGGTTTGAGATGAATAATAAATTAATAATGTATTTCCTTATTAATGAAGATTACAAAGTGGGTAGCTGCTGATTTAAAAAAACTCGACATTAAAATAGAAGAATCAAATTTTTTAGTATTTTAAAAATACTTTGCACATTTTTACAAAATTAATCAAATTCATAAGTTTCCTAACTTATTAAGCAACAGTTTGTAAACATTTTATCACATTTTTTTAACGAACCAAATAACTCATATTTAAATAAAAAACTTGAACTGTTTTATTTAATTAAATCTGTTAGAAAGTTCTGACAATAAACAACAAATCTGGAAGCCATAAACAGTAGATAACAGCGTAGATATACGAAAGGACGCTTTTGTCCACGGTTTTAACTTGACCCTGCAAAAAATGCAGAATCGGTCGCTGGCTTCGGACGGAGACGTAAGATATTTAAGAAATATTCAAAAAATCCTTGTGGAATCCGTAAGAAAGTGCTGACCATAAATACAACAACATCTGGAAGCCATTAACAGTGTTGACGCAAATGAAATCGACAATGGGCGCTTTTGTAATAACAAAATAAGAGGCGGGGCTAGCTAAGTTCGCCTTGTGCAGGCAAAAAGGTTTTGAAATTGGTCAGGCACAGGCTTTGTTGATAGTACCTGCAGTAACCTTATTACCAAAAAAAATGAAATATTGTATTATAAATAAAATATTATCAAAAAATATGCATCCATCGAAATTCTTGTTAAGAATTATTGGTTGTTCGACCCAATGGTCATAACAAAAGTTAGATAACGCTTGTTAACATAATAATACATAAATAATACGGTCATTATGTTAACAAAATAATAGAAAAAAAATAAGTTATTTAGGTAACAAAATAAAATGAATGAGCGAAGGATTTGTTAGGTGGGGAACAATTTTAGGTTTTTATTTGAAATTTTTCATAAATGTCCTAGTTTGCAACTATAAATTTTAATGCATTTAATTAAGTTCCTGAGAGATGAAGAGAAATTGGGATTTTTGAAATTGTATTAGGTATTAGTTCACCATTTGTAAAATTAATTTATAAAATAGATGCCTTTACCAACTTATCACAGACTACTGAAAATGCTTGCCTAACTTATTTTTACTCTGGAGTGATTGCTATGGCTATGAATAATCGAAATTATGGTTCAATTTAGTAATAAGGGTCGGAACAGATACTTAACTATTAGTGTAATAAATACCTACTCCGAATCGGAACATCATAAGGTTACCATAGCCAAAATGCCTTAGGATAAACGGGATTATAAGTTTTATGTTTACATAAAACAATATTAAAACTGTACAGAATCTATTTGATGAGAGTCTTTTACTTAAAGTATTTTAAATGGTTTTATTATAAATAAAGTGAAACATAGTGGGGTTTTATACGTAATCCAATATGTATGGGGAGGTAAAATTTGATGATTAAAGGAAATAGAAGCTGATTTAGCCCAGTAGCCACCCCTCACCCCCTGGCAGGTGATGAGGGAGGGCGTACAAAGTCTCACTTTGGCGTGCTTTAGAAAAAAAAACTATCTATTTGACCTATCATCTTGAACTTGGTGTCGTTTTCGAATAAACCGAGAATGTAGCTTTCATTTTTGGCATAATTTTTGTTCAATTTACTACATTTATTGTGAAAAAAAAAATAAGAAAATGAAAAAACTCTCCAAAAAATCTACTAGATTTTGCTTTAATATGCTATCGTTTAAAAAATATGCACTAGTGGCATAAATAAAAAATATTGGTAACACAAGATATTACAAGACCAAAAAAGAATTGATGTTGTCCATATTCTATGCTCTAACAGGGGGTGATACCATTTCAGCCTCTAATGGAGGAGGAAAGAAAACCGCGTCGTAAGCCTGGAATGTTTCTCCTCCAGCAACTCTCGGTTTTAAAACGATGGGTTGTGGAGACTTTGAAGGGGCCAAAAAAAATTTGGAAAATTTTATCATAACCATGTGCGCCTATGACAAGACAGTTTGAATAAAACGATATTTTTGTATTGTACATAGATTTCTCTGTTTGGGTATAAAATTATTTTAAATTGATTTGTTTTTAATATGTTTAAGATCCAGCTACTGCACCAGCTTAACCCATTGCAGGCGAGAATCATACTCTAAAAGATAAGGACAAATTAAAAAAAATCCATCATCGGAAGACAGTTTTCAACAACATCTTCTGAGAGCAGTATACCAGGGTGTCCACGTATGGGATCAAACATTAGTGCCCGTTCAAAATCTCTCACGTCCGGCTCAGTGAAAGTGGGAAATAGCTACAAATAATCAGTAGATGGACTACTGCTGTGGCTGCTACCGCTTGTTTAGAGCTAATTCGGTGCAAATGCAATTCAAACAACATTGTGGCGTTAAATACAACTGTCAAAAAAGACAAATAAACTGCCCCGAATTATGCCTTTGCAGTGGAAAATGTCGTTCTGAGGAATGAGCACTCAGCTAGAACAAAGGTATACTCGTTATTCATTAGTGATGGGGTTTCCGGCCTAATAAAATAGAAGCTTCCCTATTCTCAACTAGTTGTTGTGCAAGTGAGGTACTTATACATCTGGATTCTGGACAAAGGGATCGCCCACACTTTAGGATACGGAGCAAAATATTTATGAGGGAACAGGAAAAGGACTGCAATATTTTTTTGAAACAAAAATAGCAGGTTAGATTTTTGATATTTTTTTTTTGTCTGACATAGGTATGTAACTAAAAATTTTTGGTTTTCGGACTTTTCACTTTTTGTGCTATAAGTTTTGCTTGTTGCCACATTTCATGATTCTAAGTATACGGAAAGTACCCTATAGGTTTTGATTCCCATGCGAGTGTCCAAATATGCGGCATAAACGGTCGTATCTCTTGATTGACTCGGCACAGAATATAGTTTTTTTACATCTTCAAGGGATTGCAGTCCTGAGTATTTGATATAAATTTCAACTTGATACGTCTACGCGTTCCTGAGAAAAAGGGTCTTGACAGACGGACAGACAGACAGACAGACCGACGGACAGACGGATGGACGGACAACGAAGTTGTCCTATAAGGGTTCCTTTTTACCTTTTGAGGTACGTAACCCTAAAAATTAAAGATGCTATCAGAAATACATCGAAAAAAATCTTGTGATATAAAATAAATAAATAATAGTTTATTATATATTTCAACCTCTTTGTATTTTAGAGACAAATAGCGCAATCTTTCGCCATATATGATGATTGTGCCGTCTTGCCCCTTGTTTGACAATAGGGAATTTTTTACGGCTTTCTCTAAACTCAACTAGATGGCGCTGATAATATTTGCAATAAGAAAATTTCTCAAAAGTCGCCAAAACTAATTGATATTACTGACTAATATCAAAATAAATGATGAATAACTTTCTAATATTACGTAACATTGAATATTTTTCTGTTTTTTTTATCAAAAAAAAAAGGATAATTTGCATGAATTTTTTTCAATAGAATCAAATTATAAAAAAATAATATAGATATTTTCAGAACAAATATTGCTTGTCCTTTCGTCCCTTAGAAGGCCACTACCGACTCAAACAACACCCTGCAAAATGTTTCATAGAAAATATATCTTATATCCTATACTATTAAACGAGTTAAGTGTCCCGACGATTTGGAAAACGGCTTGAAACCTTTTGACGAAAATCTAGGATTAGGGGTTAAAAGTCACCAGAAATCGATCTATGAGGGAATTATCTTCGAAAAAATTCATTTAAGAGAGATATGAGTGAAATTACATAAAAGGAGAAAGCATATGATGCAAATTTTTAACCATTACTTATAAGTACTTTGGTAGATCTGCGGTTTTGGTGCGAGCCTCTTACGTTTTGCTGCTTTTAGGTCCGGATTCGAATCTCACCCATGAATCTTTATAGTTTTTTGTCTTTTTATTTTCTGTGAACTTATGTAAATATTATGTAAATAAATAAAAATACTTAAAACTAATAAAAAATATGTTTTAACCCCTTTGTATTTGTATTTTAACTATTATGTTTCTGACGATCATATTATACTCTGACATTTTAAATTTTATTATGAATATGACATTGATAATATGAAATAAAATAAATCTAAATCTGCAGGGGCTTTTCTTAATGAACTCTTTCTATAAGAAAAAGCCCCAAAGAAGATGGACCTGGAAAAGCCCTGATACTGTGACCAAAAACGAAATAGATTTCATCTTGACTGACAAGAAGCACATATTCAGAGATGTCTCCGTGATCAACAGGTTTAATACCGGCAGCGATCACCGACTTCTCCGAGTCTGAATATCGATTACAAGTTAGAAAGAAGTCGTCTGATGAAATCTTCTCTTCGTCCTGATCAGTTTTAGGTCCTACTTGGTTCCGAGCGATTCCAACTGGAGCTGAAAAATAGCTTCGATGCTCTTACCCCATAAGTTGGCTTAGACGAGGACCTCAACAACGTGGTAAATACCATGAGGGCTGTGGGAGAAAAGTTCTGTAGAGTCAAGCATAAGGACAGGAAATTAAAACTCTCGGATGAGACTTTGGAGCTTATGAGGAAAAGGCGAGAAAACACGACAGCCACTTCGGGAGATGACAAAACTCTCTCAAAGCGGATACGTAAGCTGATTCAATGAGATCTTCGTCGTTTCAATGCTCTTCATATCGAAGAAGCTATAGAGAAGAATCGAGGAACTAAAGTTTTCGTTCAGCAGCTTGGGAGAAGTCATCTGACAAAACTTACAACATTCGACGGCAGAGTCGCTACCTCTAAGTCCGAGATCTTGTCCGAGATCGAAGATTTCTATAGTCGGTTATATGCTTCAAAAGCTTCCAGACCAGATCCCCATAACACGGAAGCCCGACCACGTTGACTTGCCACTTCACTGACGAGCTTCCCGATATCAGTCACGACGAGATCGAGTTAGCCCTCAGACAGCTTAAAAATGGAAAAGCCCCTGGAGAGGATGGAATAACTTCTGAGCTACTGAAAGCAGGTGGTAAGCCTGTAATCAGTAGGCTTCAGAATATATTCAATGTTGCTTTACAAAACGGGAGAACTCCAAAGGCGTGGAACAGAAGCATCGTGGTCCTGTTCTTTAAGAAAGGTGACAAAACTCTTCTAAAAGACTATAGACCGATATCGCTTTTAAGCCATGTCTACAAGCTGTTCTCGAGGGTCATCACAAACCGACTCGCACGTAGGCTTGATGAATTCCAAACACAAGAGCAAGCTGGGTTTCGAGGAGGTTTTGGCACTCTAGACCACATACACACAATGAGGCAGATTACACAGAAGACAGAGGAGTATACCGACCGATATCGCTTTTAAGCCATGTCTACAAGCTGTTCTCGAGGGTCATCACAAACCGACTCGCACGTAGGCTTGATGAATTCCAAACACCAGAGCAAGCTGGGTTTCGAGGAGGTTTTGGCACTCTAGACACAGATTTTATAATACTAACGTACAGATACCTCATGTCATACAACGAAATGCGACTGCCGTAACTCGGGCTATTCTTCGGGCTATTTTTTTCACTCATTAAGAACTACCGTTACTAGCGACATCTAGGGCGCAGGCTATAAATGAAGACATTCTGGTTGCTTACCTGTAACTTCATTTGCTTTTGTTGATTTTTTTTTGCACATAACCTACTAGTATTATATTATCTGTGTTATTACTAAATAAAAATACATAATTTGAAATATGAAAACCAAAACGTAAACCACCCATTACGTTTTTTAATTGTATTGTATCAGCGCCATCTATTAATTCACGCTATAAACTGGTACTGAACTAGTACGTGTCATTCCTCAACTCTGACAAGTTAAGACGAAAGTAGTTTTGATATGCATCGCCGTGATCAGATAATTTGTAGTAATTGATAATAAAGTGCATTATCGGCCTTTGTCATATTTTTTGGTTATTACAATAATCAAAACACTTATTTTTAGCAACTTTATGGGTTTTTTCTTCGTTTTGCATGAACTTCGATTACAAATCGATACTTGTCGTGCCATCTATTGACATTTTAATGAACTAAGGTTTTCGTTGTATGCAATGAGACCCCGTGCTCTAGACCACATACACACAGTGAGGCAGATTACACAGAAGACAGAGGAGTATAATCAGCCCTTGTGTCTTGCATTTGTGGACTATGAGAAGGCCTTTGACTCCATCGAGACCTGGGCTGTAATGGAGTCCTTGCAGAGATGCCAAGTTGACTGGCGATACATCGAAGTGCTGAGATGTCTTTACGACGCCGCCACTATGGCCGTCCAAATACAGAATAGTCAATCAAAACCCATCCAATTGCATCGAGGAGTGAGACAGGGGGATGTCATATCCCCAAAACTGTTCACAAATGCGTTGGAAGACGTTTTCAAGACTATAGACTGGAAAGGACGAGGCATAAATGTCAATGGCGAACACATCTCACACCTTCGCTTTGCCGATGATATCGTCATAATGGCAGAATCGGAAAGAAAGGATATGCTGGATAGCCTTAATGCTGCTTCCCGACTGATTGGTTTCGGGATGAATTTGGACAAGACTAAAGTCATGTTCAATAAACACATCGTCCCGAGTCCGGTTATAGTCGAGGGTAAACCTCTCGAAGCTGTTCAAGAATATGTCTACCTCGGGCAAATCATGCAGTTAGGTAGAAACAACTTCGAGAGGGAGGCCAGTAGAAGAATACAGCTAAGCTGGGCAGCATTCGGCAAGCTTCGTCACATATTCACGTCGCCAATACCACAATGCCTGAAGACAAAAGTCTTCAACCAGTGCGTCCTACCCGTGATGACATATGGCGCCGAAACGTGGACACTAACAGTGCAGTTAGTCCACAAGCTCAAAGTCACACAGCGTGCCATGGAGAGAGCCATGCTCGGAGTTTCTCTGCGCGACCGAATCCGAAATAAGGTTATTCGCCAGAGAACCAAAGTAATCGACATTGCTCAGAGAATTAGCACACTGAAGTGGCAATGGGCCGGACATATATGTCGAAGAACTGACAACCGGTGGACAAACAGAGTGCTACAGTGGAGACCGCGTTTGGGCAAACGTAGCGTGGGACGCCCCCGGCTAGGTGGAGCGATGATCTGCGCAAGGTTGCTGGTAACAGCTGGATGCGCGTGGCCGAAGATAGGTATAAGTGGCGTGCCTTAGGGGAGGCCTATGTCCAACAGTGGACTAATGCAGGCTGACGATGATGATGATGATGATGAACACCATATAGCCGATTCAGCAGCATACTTTCGAACAGCTTGTAGATGTGAAAAAGGAGGGAAATTGGTCGGTAATTTTTAGGGTAATCACAGAATTTCCAAGGTTTTGGGATAGCGATTACTTTTGACTTTCTCCAGAATTTGGATATTTTTGCAGTCTCAAGACACTCGTTGAATAGTTGAAGTAACCACGAGATACCCACAGGGCCAACATGTTTAATTTGCTCAATAGATATTTTATCAAAACCTGAAGCCTTCCCGAGTTTGAGTGATTTAATTTCTGTTACAATATCACTAATACTAAAAGCGTAACATATGGATTCCTGTGACGGTGGGAAAGTAGCTTTGGGGATTTTGTTGAGTCGGTGATTTGGTTTGCCATTAATAAGTAATTGGTGAGCCACTTGGTGAGTCAGTCCAGTCAGTCAGTGACGAAATCGTGAGTTATGAGACATTAATAAAATCTTAAGTATAATAGCTACGACATTCAAACTTTGTATGTTTAATGATTGTACTGATGGCATTCTATCTTGAAAAATTTAAATATTTAGCATCATCCAAAGCAAAGTTATAAGAATTCAAAAAAACGACGAAGCGTTTCGAGAAAAGGTAGGTAGTGCCCTTGCGCTTCGCCTGGCTCGTCCAAAGCCATGTTATGAGAGTTTAAAAAAACGACGAAGCGTTTCGAGAAAAGGTAGCTAGTGCCCTTGCGCTTCGCTTGGCTCGTCTTGGCGGGGGTACTTCCGTGCCCCCAGATAAATTAAAAGTTAAAGGGGCTCCCCTACTAGAAACGTGTATTTTTGGCGTTTTTTGCTCGATCTTAATAATGGCAACAGGTAGACGCTTGAAATGCTCACAGAGTTTGTATTGCTATAGTCACTAATAAAATATAATAAAATGAAATTATATTTAAAAATTAAAGGGGGTCCCCATACAAAAGACGTGTTTTTTGGAGTTTCTTGTTCGATGGTACGGAACCCTTTACGCGCGAGTCCGATTCGCACTTGACCGGTTTAATTTTCTTTTTTTTATCTCAGGTCACGGTAACCTTATAGAACACTCACATGATATCCTTTCTATTCTTAGTCATTCTAAATAATTTTGTGTCAAAAAGCTCGAATATAATGTTTTTTTTTTTAATCAGCACCTTTAAGTCAAAAATAGTAATTCACTCAATGTTTGCTAGGAAAATGTACAAGTATTGTACATTTCTAAAATGGGCATGAAACAAGTTTTTTTTAAAGCATATGAGACAAAACCATTCAGTATTTGTTTTTTACGGCGCCGATGTTTAAAGTTTCATTCATTATCAGATATTTTCTTAAGTTTTATTTCGATGTATTTCTGATAGCATCTTTAATTTTTAGGGTTACATACCTCAAAAGGTAAAAAGGAACCCTTATAGGACAACTTCGTTGCCCGTCCGTCCGTCTGTCCGTCGGTCTGTCTATCTGTCTGTCTGTCTATCTGTCTGTCTGTCTGTCTGACAAGACCCTTTTTCTCAGGAACACGTAGACGTATCAAGTTGAAATTTATATCAAATACTCAGGCATGCAATCCCTTGAAGATTTGAAAAAATAAAACGTCTGTGCCGAGTCAATCATATTTGGACACTCGCATGGGAATCAAAACCTATAAGGTACTTTCCGTATACCTAGAATCATGAAATGTGGCAACAAGCAAAGCTTATAGCACAAAAAAGTGAAAAGTCCAAAAACCAAAAATTTTTAGTTACATATGTCAGACAAAAAAAAAATCAAAAATCTGACCTGCTATTTTTGTTTCAAAAAAATATTGCAGTCCTTTTCCTGTTCCCTCATAAATATTTTGCTCCGTATCCTAAAGGGTGGGCGATCCCTTTGTCCAGAATTCAGATGTATAAGTACCTCACTTGCACAACAACTAGTTGAGAATAGGGAAGCTTCTATTTTATTAGGCCGGAAACCCCATCACTAATGAATAACGAGTATACCTTTGTTCTAGCTGAGTGCTCATTCCTCAGAACGACATTTTCCACTGCAAAGGCATAATTCGGGGCAGTTTATTTGTCTTTTTTGACAGTTGTATTTAACGCCACAATGTGGTTTGAATTGCATTTGCACCGAATTAGCTCTAAACAAGCGGTAGCAGCCACAGCAGTAGTCCATCTACTGATTATTTGTAGCTATTTCCCACTTTCACTGAGCCGGACGTGAAAGATTTTGAACGGGAACTAATGTCTGATCCCATACGTGGACACCCTGGTATACTGCTCTCAGAAGATATTGTTGAAAACTGTCTTCCGATGATGTTTTTTTTTAATTTGTCCTTATCTTTTAGAGTATGATTCTCGCCTGCAATGGGTTAAGCTGGTGCAGTAGCTGGATCTTAAACATATTAAAAACAAATCAATTTAAAATAATTTTATACCCAAACAGAGAAATCTATGTACAATACAAAAATATCGTTTTATTCAAACTGTCTTGCCATAGGCGCACATGGTTATAATAAATTTTTCCAAATTTTTTTTGGCGCTTTCAATGTCTCCACAACCCATCGTTTTAAAACCGAGAGTTGCTGGAGGAGAAACATTCCAGGCTTACGACGCGGTTTTCTTTCCTCCTCCATTAGAGTCTGAAATGGTATCACCTCCTGTTAGAGCATAGAATATGGACAACATTAATTCTTTTTTCGTCTTGTAATATCTTGTGTTACCAATATTTTTTATTTATGCCACTAGTGCATATTTTTTAAACGATAGCATATTAATGCAAAATCTAGTAGATTTTTTGGAGAAATTTTTCATTTTCTTATTTTTTTTTCACAATAAATGTAGTAAATTGAACAAAAATTATGCCAAAAATGAAAGCTACATTCTCGGTTTATTCGAAAACGACACCAAGTTCAAGATGATAGGTCAAATAGATAGTTTTTTTTCTAAAGCACGCCAAAGTGAGACTTTGTATGCCCTCCCTCATCACCTGCCAGGGGGTGAGGGGTGGCTACTAGGCTAAATCAGCTTCTATTTACTTAACATACACGTGTGCCAAGTGATTTCCTTTAATCATCAAATTTTACCTCCCCATACACATTGGATTACGTATAAAACCCCACTATGTTTAACTTTATTTATAATAAAACCATTTAAAATACTTTAAGTAAAAGACTCTCATCAAATAGATTCTGTACAGTTTTAATATTGTTTTATGTAAACATAAAACTTATAATCCCGTTTATCCTAAGGCATTTTGGCTATGGTAACCTTATGATGTTCCGATTCGGAGTAGGTATTTATTACACTAATAGTTAAGTATCTGTTCCGACCCTTATTACTAAATTGAACCATAATTTCGATTATTCATAGCCATAGCAATCACTCCAGAGTAAAAATAAGTTAGGCAAGCATTTTCAGTAGTCTGTGATAAGTTGGTAAAGGCATCTATTTTATAAATTAATTTTACAAATGGTGAACTAATACCTAATACAATTTCAAAAATCCCAATTTCTCTTCATCTCTCAGGAACTTAATTAAATGCATTAAAATTTATAGTTGCAAACTAGGACATTTATGAAAAATTTCAAATAAAAACCTAAAATTGTTCCCCACCTAACAAATCCTTCGCTCATTCATTTTATTTTGTTACCTAAATAACTTATTTTTTTTCTATTATTTTGTTAACATAATGACCGTATTATTTATGTATTATTATGTTAACAAGCGTTATCTAACTTTTGTTATGACCATTGGGTCGAACAACCAATAATTCTTAACAAGAATTTCGATGGATGCATATTTTTTTGATAATATTTTATTTATAATACAATATTTCATTTTTTTTGGTAATAAGGTTACTGCAGGTACCTAGATTGATTTATCTGTGATTATTTCGTTATAATTTTTACCTACCTAACATTTTAGTACTAACCAGTACTATTCCAATAACATTAACAATCATTGTCACCCTATTTCGTGAGCTACATACAAACTTTCGCTTTGAATTTCTCCATAATTACTGCAGATATTAACAAAATAAGTTCATAGAACCTTTGTACCAGCAAAATATTTCAGTAATACTTCATTCTTATCATTTGTACCGCACTTGTTATGGAGTTATCGATGAAAGTTTATGGGCCCGACGGAGTAACGCTTGAAAAATGTTATTCCCTTTTTTTTATTATTAGGCCTTTTTCCGAGCAGATTTGAAGGGCTAACTAGCGTTACATATCATATGTAACGGGGCTGATGTAATAAACTGGTATGTAGAGTACCTAGTTTTTCTGTAATTAGCATGGGAAAATAAGCCCGTCGGGCTTTTTTTTGGAGGTTAATTACAGAAAATCTAGACAATCTAGAAACAAACTGAGTACACCAGCCCCGTTACAAATGATATGTAACGCGTGTTAGGCCTTCAAATCTGGTCGGAGAAAAGCCAAATTATCAAAAAAATGGAAAAACAAATTTTCAAGATGGCGCCGTATGGCCCAAACTCTTTTGTCAATCATTCCTCACAGACAGCGGTACAAATGTTGTGAGTGTCAAAATAAGAAATCATTTTTCAGGTACAAAGGGTTTTTTCAGGTCTGAAGCCTCTTTGAGCTATGGGCCCGAGGAGATAACGTTAATAAATCGTTTAGGGTTGCGTTCCAATACCAAAGATTTCACTCGGGGTGATGCGAATTTTACCCTAAATCGTTCCAAAACCGAGCCGAGTGAAACCGAGGGTAACCGAATGATCGCCTGACAGTTCTCCGTCGGGATTTTGGAACGCCTTCGTGAATGCGATTTTCAATCTGACAAGGGCGATTTTTAACGCTGTTTGATTACCGTTAAAATTCGCCTGACAGTTTATTCGGCGGGAAGTTCGTAGTCAATGTCAAACAGACTAAGACATACAAACATTTTATCTTCGGAATTGTTTTGAAATACGATTGCTTGTATCTGCGAAGGTGTTAAAGCCATAAATAAGACAGAATACTACCCAAAAAAGCTAGAAACCTTTCTGAATTATTTTCGATGACGTTTGCTACCCTGTCACTCTGGAATCACTCGCAAGCGTTCCAAAATCATATTTTTTTCTCTTTCTCAAAATAGCTACGTCTCTTTCATTTCTCCGAGTTAAATTCTACCTCACCCTACCTTGGTTTTGGAACGACTTCTAGATGGTAACACTCGTTGCTGTCATGCGATGCAAATGACGTTTCTGCCCGGAACCGATCAACAATATATCAAAATTTGCAGCGCATTGAGGTGATTTTGATCGCATTTTTATTAGTTCTTGCTTGTTTTAGGTGTAATTACAATTGTGTGAAATTGCGTCTTGTTATGAAGCTAAAATCAAAGTAAATACTTGTAATTGCAAAATAGATGACTCGATAAAACTTGTCTTCACCGACCACCATAATTTTGCGCGGGAATTAGACCGCTTACTGGCTGTTACTACCGTCGTCGTTCTTGGTAAAAATGACTGATGCACTTTGCCATTTAGTTGTGGATGGAAATGAAGTTTTAGAGCTGAAACTGGGTGAGTAAATACCTTTGTTTTATTGTCTCTTCCTCTCTACCTGTGAAATAGCTCAAGTATCGGGTGCTGCTGAAAGCCAGCCAGTGGGCAGTTTTGCAACAAAGATCAATCAAGATACAAAACTCATATCGCAAGTCCCAACATGTTCTGCTAGTCCTAAAGGCAGCCCTCATAATCATGTAGATTGTAGATGGGCCAACCATGTAGATTGTGGATGGGACTAAGTCACAGTGAGATTTTAGAAGATCTTTCTGTTTGGGCCTAAAGTTAGCCCCTGGCTGGCTTTTCCCTCAAAGTAATCTGGAAGGACAAGCTGACGAGAATTAGAAACAACTGAAGAATTCATATTATTTATAGGAAAAAGACTGGCTAAAAATATAAAGTTTCAAGGTACAATGCAGTTTATAATTAAATGTGTGAATATATCAAAACATCTAACAAGCCTTTAGCTACTGAAGTGGTTTCATTCATTTGCATAACAAGGGGAGTTTGAAATGCTACAAAAACTGTTAAATCTGCCTTCTGTTCTAGATTAAGGTCTTTTTTGAGATAGCAGCAAGGTTTTCTTATATGAATGGTATGTAGGTTTCATTGAATCATTTTTTGAACCTAAATAGCATAACAAGTGTTTTATCTGAATTACAAGGTCAGCAAAGCATAATGTAGAATATAGGAACAAATAACATTCTTATGGTGATCTAGCATCTACTATGATTACTTTTACTATGGCAACTAAGGATAATATCCACCAATCAAGACTGCTCATATTAAGATTGTATGACCTGTGTCTCTCAAGTCAGACCCATCATTCATGGGCTATGGCTTGGATTCATGGGCAGTCAATTAATTTAAACAATGTCAATGTTTTTTCACTATAGTTCAAAAGATAAACCATCTTCCCCAAGTAGCAAAGGTTCGTTGTATAACGGTTGTATTAACGTTTAAATAATGCAAAAAGGGTGCAAATTATTCGATTTAAAATCGTGTAAAGGTTAAGTTAATATGGTTGTATTAAAAACAAATTAGTTGTGTAGACGTCTTGTTAATGTAATAAATACATCCAAGTATTATACGACTAAACTTTCATTTAAAATACTATGACACAATTCTTTGACATTTTCAAATTTTAGTCAGATCTGTGGATGATATAAAAAATGATGATATCAGCTTTGGACCAGAAATGTGTCACCAAGTTTTCGGAGAGAATGAGAACATATTTGGGTACACAGATCTCCATATCAAACTTTACTACACTGCTGGAAGTCTGCAGACCTACCTTGGCATTGACTACACAGATAAGGTATAGTATTTTCAGATTTTGAATTTATATGAATGGAAAACAAAACAACAAAAATTCAGAATAGTTAAATTTTAGAATAAAAACTTACACATTTTTTTGTTTTTTTTTTTACATTCTGGTTTGATCCCTCTGAATCTAAAAATTTTGGAAACTGCCAAAACCATCATTCATCCCTATTCTCCCTTTTGAACAAATGATTGACATGAGATAATAAGACAAAATATATGCAATGTTTCCCAATTGCTTTCCGTAGTTAAACAAGTCACTAGCTAGTAAATGATTCTTTGTACATGACGTGTACCTGATGACCAGTGATCGGAAATTCGGGGGCAATTATACCTAAAATTGGGGAGCTAGCATAATATCGAGGGTTCACGGGCGACTTGTATTAAGCGACATTTTTGGAAACACAGGTAACCTCTACTTTAAAAATTTATTTCTAACAAAATACCTCACAAAAAATAACTTCTGAATAATATTTAAAATATTAAGAATATCGAGAATCTATATAGGGTGAGTTTAAATTAGTTCTTGATACGAAAGGCTATGCATGTGCTCATGAAAACAAACAACTTTCCCTAAGGAACCCATAGCCAAATCGCAAAAAAAATTTTGGTCTCTTCATACAAATCGATCAGCGGAGCGGCCAAATTAGTATGAAGAGTCAAAAATTTTTTTTGCGATTTGACTATGGGTTATTTAGGGAAAGTTGTTTGTTATCATGAGCACATTCATAACCTTTAGTATCAAGAACTAATTTAAAGTCACCCTGTATAATACTAAGAAGTTAAGTTTTAATGATTATTTTTCTAAGAAATATTTTTTTAAATCAGTCTCCTGAACATTTCTAAAAATGTCGCTTAATACAAGTCGCCCGTGAACCCTCGATATGGACATGCCGTTTTGAATTAACAGAATGTTGAATTAACGTTTTTTAATAGCATACATAAAATTTTCAATAAGATCAACATTCACTACAATCATATCATTACAGTTAAGAATGGGATTTTTTGTATGAAAATCTATTTTATTCAGAAAGGCATATCCATACTATTTTTTCTTGGGAAAAAATGAAATTGCCCCTGAATTTCCGATCGCTACTGATGACCTTTATAGGAAAATCTTATGTGAATTGAAATAGAGTTAAAATGTATAACCATATTTGTTGATTTTTTAGGTTGAACCTTCTAAGTCAGATGGTATGAAGGCGGATGATGTAGAGGGTGCTCTGAAAAAAGTTTTAGCACCAGGTTATGTAACAAATTTAGATACATTTTTGTCCATACTCCAAAAGGACGAAAAATTTGTGCCTCATGGCAAGTTACTACATGCTTTCACAGTGTCACCACGTAAGTTAATAATTGAATTACAATTTTTTTTAATATTTACATAAGCTTCTGACTGCGATTTCGCCCGCGTGAAAATTATAACGCCCACAGGATGTTATTTCTGCTCATGCCTACTTAAAAAATCAGACGCCTTGTCTTATGATTACCTATAGTAACATATCTCGGAAACTAGACTGATTGCATGAATTGCGAGAATATTTGCATGCTATCATAAAATATAGTCAAACAAGTGAATCTAAATATGATACTTACCCAACAACAATTGATGGTACCATGTTTATAAGCAAATAAAAATTTCTGATTTCTGAACTTCCCAACGTACTTCACCATGGCAATAGTTCTCTTAGTTCTCTCAGAATCTCCTCGATTTGACATGTTTAGTGTATCAGTGAAGGTTTCACTTCAGTGGCCATTTTTATTATCAATTAACTTGATAATAATCAAAGTGAGCAAGGTATGTTTAAGTTTACTGTAGTATAAAATGTATTGATGGGCCGACTATTGATTTAACTGAATTAAGTTCTAAACTTGCTGACTACTTTGACAACTATTTCGCTGTCCCGATCATAAAGTTTTCATTTCACTTGTTTTGCTTCGTTTGTCCTTGTGAATTTTAAAGATTTATGTCGTTATGAATTTTTTTATAGCATTTGCTTTAAATTGTTAAGATAATGTAAAACATTGATTAATCTATTTCAAACATCATTATTTATAACAGGACTGCGATTGTGAATAACAGTCATGTTTATTCAGACTGATCTTCGTCTTATCTGTCCACAAGGTATAGACGGTGGTTCCCTACTTAGCATCACCCGCGGTCACGTGTAGGGCATTTAGATTTACACCTACAGACATGTGCAACGTGACCATCATACACATCTAGAAATGAGATGTGGAGGTTTCCTCACGATGTTTTCCTTCACCGTTAAAGCAGTCGGTATGAAAATGGACGTAAGTTTCGAAAAACTTATTGGTGCATTGGCCAGGATTTGAACCATGACTTCTGGTTAGGAAGACGGAGTCACTACCCGCTACGCCACCGACGCTTTTTTTCTACGCCACTGACGCTTTTTTTCTACGCCACCGATGCTTTTTTCGCACACAGACTGATGTAATATAATAAGATAATTGGTGCTTGTGTTATTTTTTATGGTGTTCTCTCTCTCTCTCTCTTTGCCGTCTCTTAAAAGAATTCTGCCTGACTTCAATAAAAAAGACAATGGTGATTATTCCGACTATTCCGTGAAGGCATCAAAGATTAAAATTAAAAAATTCCAAAGTATTGTTTTATATCTATGTACAGGTTGTACACCAAATCGATCAGCTGGTGAACCAAGTTTGTATGAAAAGTCCAAAAAATTTTTTGCGATTTCAACAAAGTTGTAGAACAAAAGTTGTTCACTTTGATGGGTAAAAGCCAACCTTGAAGTATTGTCACACACTTCTGTTACACCCTGTAGAGAGACAGTGGTGTCGAGTTGGAGTTTCCAATAAGCTTATTTAACAGGACTGAACTTAATTTAAGCATCCTATCCTTGTCTTTCCGATACAGAGAGAAAAAGACAAAACACTTAAACTTAGTTTTGTCAAATAAGTTTAATTGTGAAAACTGAATGGACACCATTGTCCCCCATTGTTATCATTGAAAAAATCCATCCAATCATCATAATATTAGTTTTATTTTTGTTTATTACAAATGGAAATTATGTCATTTGTTATCAGCTCAGACTAAAAAAATTCTTGTTGTAACCAGTGTTTTTTATGGCAGGTAATGGTGGAGAAAAAAGAAAATTTGAGGTTTACTATAGTGAGATATCAACACCAAACTTTTTGGGATATCATGAACGATTACAGTCTTTTCTACTTTGGTATGTTGATGCTGCATCATTTATAGATGTTGATGATGACCAGTGGACTTTCTTCACAGTGTGAGTATTATTATCTTATCATTTCCAGGGTTACTGTTTATCAGTAAAAAATAATGGGGAAGAAAACTGATAAAGCTCGCCGATAGAGGCGCTGATATCGCTTGACTCATACTAACTGTCAAAACGTATAGAAAAAATTGTTTACGTGAACTAAACATAAGATTATTAAAAAAATGCCACGTTGTGTGGCGATTGGTTGCAATAATAATGGAAATCATTAATTTCCTAAAGATTCTCGGATGAAGACGTGGAAAAAGTTACGTTTTCAATTATGTACTTTTCAACTTTGCCTTTAATTGAGGAACAGTCCAAGTCGCATACATTTTCCATTTAACAATTTTATAGAAAAAAAACTAATTTATAACACCTCGATAATAAAAAACGCGGAACTAATTGAAAGTTGTTATGAGTCAAGCGTCCATAGCGCCATCTGCAAATAGCTTTGCGTTTTCTTCCCCATTGTATATTCCTGCTTCTACTGGTGAGCAGTATTTTTTTTCTCTGACCGGTTGCGATTGATCTGTCATCCTGCTGTCCCAGATATTTCTTGTTTTTCTCAAAAAGTCAGTCAGTTGCTGCTAACTTGCTGGGAGTTCGTCTTAACTTTCTGCTCATTAAATTTTACAAAACATTGAGGTTTATAGCGACTTAAGCATTATTTTATTGTATTTAATTACATATGTATTTGTGTTTTCAGTTTCGAAAAGTACCAGTCCGAGGAGGGCGGGTGGAAATACGCGACGGCCGCGTACGCCACCGTGTACCGGTACTACGCCTACCCGCGCCACATCCGGCCGCGCATCTCGCAGGTGCTCACGCTGCCGCCCTTCCGCAACCTCGGGGTGTGCGCTCAGCTGTTGCAGGTGCGTCACTTATAACTATAACATATCTACGATATTTTTATTATACACTTCCAGACACATCTATCGGCCCACCTAGTATTTTAAGTTTTAATAGCCTATAGATAACATCTAGCTATAGACTATTCCTGAGCTTGAATTTGGAACTAATGGCATACAAAAAAGATTGCTAATGTCCGAGCTTCAAAATTGCATAAAAGCTTTTTGTTTAATCTAGCATTTATTTTTAGCTATAGTCCATTAAAACTAAACTTAATGCTTAATGCTTAAAACTTAATGGTAGGTGGGCCGATAGATGTGTCCGGAAGTGTAGTAGTTTATGGACATCAGTCATTACACGCAACATAAAATACTTTTTTCTTCTCTCCTCTGACATGAGACTGGCCCCAAATATGTACATTTATTTAGACACCAAGCTTGTGATCTTAAATTAGAAGTCGCGATATTGTGAAATACTTATATTGGATAGTGGCCGCTATGATTCCTTTTAAAAATTTAAAGCAATGGTACCAAAAATCTAAAGCTTTTGCCGAGTGTGTCCACATTTCCTTGATAAGTCTACTCTCTTGTTGTAGGAAATATGATCGATTTTCTTTGTTTGATTTACAGACAATATACTCTCACTTTGCCCTCCTGCCAGAAGTATTGGATATCACAGTTGAGGATCCCTCTGAGGACTTCCAAAGAATAAGGGATTATGTAGATGCAAAAAATTGCGAATCACTTCCCGCTTTTCAACCTGCGAAACTATTACAGGGGTGTGTACAAAAATAATCCTTGAATTTGTGCTAACTTATTGTTATACTAGAAATATCAGTGTGACAAAATTTGCCTTTGTTTATTTATTTTAGATTTACACCAGAAATGGCAAACCAGGCATGTAGTAAATTCCAAATCAACAAGAAGCAGGCTCGGCGTGTGTACGAAATACTGCGACTGAAGAACACGAACACATCCGACAAGTCGGCGTATCTCAACTACAGACTAGATGTGAAGAATCGACTGAACGCACCGTTCCAGGTACTAAACAACTTATTAACAGCTCAAGTGGAAGGTGAGTTTGTTAGTCCAAATGATATAAGTTTGCCTATTTCAGCTTCCATGACATGAATATTAATAATGTTTTAACAAAGTTTTTCACGGTAAGTCAAATCTTTGGCAGAAGTGTTGACATATTTTGTATAAAACCACCTTTTTACAACACAACACAAATGAAAATGTTATGTACCTATTTTTTATATAATTATACTTTTGTTGTTGTATTTTACAGAAGAAGAAGCTTGAAATGAAGAAATTGGAAAAGGTACTGAAACCTGAGGAGTATGCAGCGACAGTGAGTACGACGGGCATAAGCGAGACGCACAACCGGCTTGCCAGCCAGTACCTCGCCTTGGAGCAGGAGTATCGCCGCGTCATCCACAGGATGGAATACTCCAACTGAATGGTATAACATTTGGCAAAGGAGAACACATGTTCTACTGGTATAAAAACCCTACGTATTTCATAAATAAAAGAAATCCACAGACTTATTAAATCTAAAAAAAGCGAGAGAAAACGTTTACTCGTCTTTCTCACTGGCTCGTCGTTAGAGCGAGACGGTAGCTTTATAGCATCGCGCCGCGCGAGGAATATCGTCATAGGTACTATCGACCGGTACTGGTGAACAAGGTTCGGACCGGTTAACAAATACCGGTTAATTTAGTTCGAATTTCGGTTAACGATTCCGTTCAGGTTAAACCCGGTTTCCAGCTTAACCGGTAAATTAGAATAAAATATCGGTTAATCAGGGAGCGGTTTTCTAACCGAAATAAGAACGAAATTAACCGGTTTAAACCAAACTTAGTCAAGTTCAGGCGAGTCGCGCGGGTGCCACTGCCCGAGTCTTCTGCTCACTTTCTCGCACGCTTTCAATTGATCTCACGCGGCAAACATGCCTACTACGTCGCATATTCTTCAAATTAACCGGTTAATTCCGTTCGAACGAAAAAATATCGGTTCTGGTTAAACCGGTTAAATATACCGGTAACCGAAACCTGAACGAAACCTTAACCACAATTATTCCGATATCGGGGTTAATGACTGAAACCGGTTTTTTTAGTTTCCGAACCCTACTGGTGAAGGAACTTGCCTGAATGCACGCAGCTTAGGATCAGCCATTGTAGAAATCTTAGTGGGAGGCCTTTCTTCAGCAGCAGACAGCTCAGTCGATATGATGAAAAAGTATTTGTTTTCTGTTACATTCGTGTTTATCAATTATTCAAAACATGGCGGCAAATGGCAGTCCTTCAAATCAAAATAGCGATGCCGACGCACTCATGTACGATACAGCAAGAACTATCCGATATTGAAGGCCATGGCATCGTCTGCCAACGCTTCTACGTTGTTTTTATGCTCTTTTTACTCAGTGGTGCATGTGTTACCCTAGCGTCTTTTTATTTAGATTAGATGTAAAGGGAGCTTCGTTACTACGCCCTAAAATATTATAAGTATGTAAACTCGTGTGTTGATCACACTGCTAGATAGGTAATGCTTGGTTTATTACAAGATGAGTCATGATAAATATTGTTTTTCAGTTTTTTTAAACGTACGCTTAGTGAAATCGCCACAAAATGTAGAATAATATTCTGGCTTTAATTAAAAAAGCACTACAAAACCGAAAGTAAATGACTGAATGATTAGAGAAAGCAAAAAATATATTTTTAATTCTTTTTATCACAGTGGGTACAATTGTTGCATGCTTGATTTGCTGTAAAACTTTATTTCATACCAATGACGAAAAATACAAATTGTGTGCATTAATGTGTCATATTATTAATTTATTTCAGGATGATAGATAGTATTGTAATTTTGCATGATAAATAGACCTTTACTTTAATAGCATGTTTTATTTTATTTATTTTATATTGATAGTTATTAATAATGCAAATATGACGTGATTATTATAATTATTTGTGCTTTCCACAGAATTTTATCATACGAGTATGTATTTTAATAATATTGTAATTTTGTGTTATATTTTTCATTCAAGCTAATAACTTAGTATGTACACCACAACAGTTTTATTGTAATTTAAAATAATTGTTATATTTATTTAGCTATTTTGTATTTTTTACAGATTTGACAGTTATTTTGTTAGTGTGGAACGATAGCTTGCCTAAACCGCAAATAAATTGTATTTATAATTTTATGGATCCAGCTGTGTATTTCAAATTCTTATTGCATGTTTTTATTGTATGTGGGTGGTTTCACAAATTGAAAAAAGAAAATTGAATTTGTAATTGTAATTCTTAAACTAAGGTTGTTAAACTGTTTTAATATAATAATAATTAAACTCTCATTCATTTTTTTATTTCAACTTTCACAAAACATGAGTATGATAACTTCTTACACTTATCAAGAGCGAGTGGCCTGTAGTGAGAGCAATAAAAGTCCTTTTTGCCCTTTGAGACCCTACAAATGCAAAAAGACCAATTCACGTAAGTCATCATCATAAAGCGTCTTGCTATTCAAGTTTGTTATTCTGTTCAGACTTCTGACTGCGAATGTGAAACCGGGTACAATATCGCGATGCCACACTATCATACAAATATAATAACTAATAAGTTACATTTTCATATCATTAAGAACTTTATCACGGAATTGATGAGGCTCAAGCCGTAAGCACCAAGTTAAAATCTATACGTTCACGTCGTCGTTACGTCTTCATCAATGTAATACTTTTCATCATACCATTCTTGGTGTTCGTCGAGAAACCTGTGAACAAGGATTATTTATTAAGAGTTTTTTGCTGTAGACTGCATTTTATATTTAGCACATTATTCAAATGTTTTGAATAAATCATAATTATAAATCTTCGTTTTCTTTAAATGTGCATAAAAATCACATCAACACAACAGGGTATTTGATACTTAAAATTAAATTCAAAAATATTATTCAATAAATAACATTTGTCCTAGAATAGCGAAAAATTATTACTGGACTAATATTTTTGATCATTTTAAATTTTATATTCACAATAATTAGAAAATAAGTTCGCCAAAGACTGTGACGTCACACCAGTAACACAAACAATTTCAGAACAAAATATCGTTTTTGGCAGTTGATAAAAAGTGACTCAAATGACTAGTAGTCAAATACCGTATTCATAACCCGGCCGGTTGGTCCTGACCGGCGAGTGGCAGTTGCGCCAATAATATAGGCAACTGAATGGATCTACCCCTATAACGAAAAGGATTATGCATTTATGGTTCATTCCAATCAAAAAAAAGCAAAAGGTAAACAAATATAGTATGCAGATGACATTGACATGTGTCAGTTCCATAGTAAGTTTGTTTACGTTTTGCTTTTTTTTGATTGGAATGAAGTTTATATTGTAGCACTCCACTAATTTAAAAGTGACCCCGTATATCAGTATGTATACCCAAATCCAATCCTAACAAACAGATAAAGACAGTGCTTCAGCAGTCGAAACGTTATGGGTTTTTTTTTTATGGCAGAGGTGGCAAACGAGCAGACGGATCACCTGATGGTAAGCGATTACCGCCGCCCATAGACACCCGCAACACCAGACAAGTGCGTTGCCGGCCTTTGATTTGGGAGTACGCTCTTTTCTTGAAGGTTTGAATGTCGTATGTCCGGAAATACCGCAGGCGACAATTCATTCCACAGTTTGGTTGTGCGAGGCAGAAAGTTTCTAGTGAAACGCACAGTTGTGGACTGCCAACCATCTATGTGATGGGGATGAATATGTCGTCGCGTAGAACGGTGGCGGAAAGAGGCGGCAGGGATCAATCCGAACAATTCCTCGGAGCACTCCCCATTGTACATGCGATAGAGAATGCAGAGCGAGGCTACATCTCTACGCAGCGCCAGGGAGTCAAGCCGATCTGAAATATCCTGGCAGTCGACGATTCGAGTTGCTCTCCGTTGAATGCGGTCCAGAGGGAGAAGCTGGTACTGGGGTGCCCCTGCCCAGAGATGAAAACAGTATTCCATATGAAGCCGAACCTGCGCCTTATAAAGTTGCAGGCGATGCGCCGCAGTGAAATACCGTCTCGATCTATTGAGCACACCAAGCTTCTTCGAGGCTAATTTAGCCTTACCCTCTAGATGACCACGGAACTGGACTTATTAATGTAAACCAGACGTTCTCAAACTTGTTTTGCCTACTGCCCACTTTTTGAATCAATTATAATAGTTTCTAGCCCCCCCACACACACACCTCAAAAGTTTAGTTTCAATTTTAAAATATCAGAAGAAAAACAAATCGGTCATCACCCCCTAAACTGCTTCAACACCGCCAATTTTTATGGACCCTTCAATTGTGGGCCTCCAGCGCCAACAAGGGGGCTATCGCCTACCTTGAGAACTGACAAACTCACTGTATGAACATGTCGATGTGCTTGAGGATGAGCTTGAGCTTAAAGTCGGGCATGTGCGTGGCGGCGAGGAAGTCCGGCAGCTTGACGAACAGCCGCGCCAGGTGCACCGCGCCGTACACGCGGCAAGGCAGGTGGCGGGTGCCCTCGCGCGGCACTATCTCCCAGTTCGCCACCTGCGCAGTGGACAGTGCACAGTGTAGTGTGCCACTCCTCAGGATGCGAGTTTACACAGAACAGCCACTCACAATAATAGTGACGGGCTATCAATCAAAATCAAAATGTTTTTTGTTTAAGTTTTGCACATGCTTTTAAATCGTCTTTTTTTGCTCTATAGTAGCTAATATAGTAGTAATCTAGTGTAGCATGTTAAGTCTGTTTACAGTTTTTGTGTAAATGCAGATTATACAGTATGAAATTTAAATCGCGGACCTTTTAACTGTAGCTTCTAGTTATGTATGACACTGAACAACTTTCTCTAAGGAACCAATTCAATCGGAGCAAAAAAATATCTGGACTCTTCATACAAATCGATGAGCTGAGTACATCAATGTTAGTAGAATTGATGTGTTCCGGCATAGAGATAAGATAGTCAGTTCCCCATTGCGTTAGGGAATCGCAAGCTCGCTTCCATCTTCGGCATCATCACGCTTACCACCAGGTGATATGATGCCAAGAGTTTCCAATAATACATAATATCGTATATTATGTAGTAGACGCACCTTGTCGAGCAGCAGCGAGAGCGGCGTGCGCGTGGGCCGCGGCGCGGGCGAGGGCGCGCGCGGCTGCGCATGCGCCGGCCGCGCCCAGCCCTCGCTCAGCGACGAGCCGCTGCTGCCCACGCTGCCCGACATCAACACGCTACTTCTATAACGATAGTATTCATCGATTTATACATATAAAGGACACACCCAACGGAAATGACAAATGGCACCATTTTATTGGCCCTAAAACTGATATTAGAATTCTTTGAATAAACTCCCTGGCCTTTAAGTGAAACTAAATGAAAAGGTTTATTTGCAGTAACTATACGTACATACACGTTGCGCTGGTCATATAAAGGACACGACCAACGAATGCGATTTGTCACTTCTCTGTTGGGCGTGTCCTTTTTATAAGTCGATGATAGTATTGTATTTCAGCGCGCATCAGAAAAATGCTAGTTTTACATCAAGCTAACTGAATAGGGTGGGTAGTTGACTGTTAGCCATCTGAGTTACTTTTTATTCTAAAAATGTTTGAAACTGTAAACAATGACGTCATTGCGCAATATAATAGTTAAAGTTATTACGATTAAAAAAAAAATACGAAATTCAAAATGGATTAGTTTTTCTGCAATTTCAATAAAAGAGATTTAGTGAACAATATTTCATAATTTAGTTTTGAAGCCAACTATATAGATTTTTTGTGGTGCGATTCAGTATTTTTTGATGGGCGACTAATATTTCCCATTCTATGTCACTAATTTATCAAACCATAAAAGAAACATAAACATTAATACTTTCTACACGCTTATATTAAATGTTATCTATATAGTCTATTCAGGGAAACGAGCTAGTGGAGCGCTTTCTCTATCACACAATCACTTACAAAAGACAAGGATGGAAGAGTACGTCACACGAGAAAGGAGACGTCAACTTTTGCTAAGAAACTAGAGATGCGTTCACATACCAAGCGTTTTATTAAAATTCTGACTGAATCTTAATTTTGAAAGAATGATGGCGAGATGCCATGTATTTTGGGACCCAGTCTTTTCATCAACGTGCTTTAATGATATATGGTATTTCTGGAATATTGGATTAGAAACAACAAAAAAGTAAATTGTGTGTTTATTGCACAAGTTGGGAGAACTTTGAAATAGCGATGTTTGAAACTGACCATTTAACATTTTTTAGGTTATACCCGGGATACAGAGCTTAACCTATTGACCTCTACATTACTCTTTGACAAATAGTGTCCCCACCCCGTCAATGTCAGCTCCAGCCAACAAAAATGTATGAAAATCTCAAATCTTAACCATGGCTGACTGTCTCATTATTAACTTATTATTATACTTTAAAAATCCCCCAAAACAATGAAAGCTTCTTAAGTCTGGCAACACTGATCCTGAGCCGCGTTCCGAGAGTGCACTCTGACACTGACAGCAACCGTTTTGTATCTTTTCTTTCACAATTACGCGATTTATATTATGCTATCCTGTTGTTAGAGTGTGTATTACGCCAGCGGAATGTTATAGCTAAGAAGGATGTGAGTATAATAGAAAATTAGAGCATCATAAGGACTAATTGTGCGCCAGCAGCGGAATTTGTGCGTCTTACAATTTCGGAGATATTCATAAAAAACCGATTCCGCCACAGTAACGTTCCCTCAGCGGCATAATTTTGAAAAAGATGGTCTAGCTCATAACAAAGTACATGACTGAGTAGCTTTCGTCGTGTTATAAATGTGCGCAAATAGCGGAATTTGTGCATCTTACGGTTTTCGAATTATTCAAGATTCCGCTGCAGTAACGTTTTTGTGTTTTCTGTAGCTCGAAAACGGCTGATAGGAGAAATTTAAAAAAAAAACCACTAGTACACCTTAATTTGTGCGTAATTTGAGCAATGTTAGTTTTTTGAAAATTGTGATATTTTTTTAGTAATTAATTTGTTCAGAAAATCAGGAAATTCTAATTTACAAGGAAACGAGTGAAGTTGCAATCGAATAAAGAGCACTCAAATATTCCTCTAGTAGACCCTAATAATGTCTGCAATTGTGGATTGTATTATCCGATCAATTAGTGAGATATACCATTTAATTACGAAATTAATAGTGAGATATACCATTTAATTACGAAATTAAGTTAGCGAAATTTTAAAGATTGAATTCAGTGCTCCCATAAGACTATGTAACATGAAATTTTACATAAAATTAGAGCGTCCTGTTAGCAAGCTTTCCTGTAAGTTTCAGCTTTGAATAACATTGATTGAAAAAGATTTACCCAAAAGAAGAAAGAACGAACATTTTCCCTATAACCCGATCAAATTAGAATGTATACGAGAAAGCGGCCGCGCCATACAAAAGGAGAACCTTCTTAAATGAAAGGTGTATTGAAGGAACCTTTGTAAGTACAGTTGCGTGCAAATGTTTTATTGACGATTGTTTTCTTAGTACCTACGTACTCATATAGCGGCAGGGACGAAGCTATTATAAAATATACTTGTAATACGATTTTTAGATATAATAGTAAGTATCTTATTGCCGCCAAACATAAATGTTAAAAGCACGGATGTGTTCCGCCATGAAGATAGCCAATTCCCCATTGCGTTGGGGATTCTTTGATAAGCCCGCTTCCATCTTCGGCGTCATCATTACTTACCATCAGGTAAGATGATGCCAAGGGCATACCAATAGAGGATAAAAAAATGCAACATTAAGTAGTGTTTAGTTTCTAGCATACTGATTAATAGTTCGAGAAGGTTAAAATAAAAATTAAAAAGAAGAATGAAACAATGAGTTCTGAGAGAAGATGTATATGGTTTACCTACTTAAAAATTAATAAACGGGAAATTCCCATACTACTTTGCCTAATTAAAAATAATAAAATTAAAAATATTTTCTAGCAAGCAAATCATAAAAAATAATATAACTTTTCTATTGCTATTTAAAAAAAAGTATTTCCTTGAAAACTGCAAAATTCTGACACTTTTTTTAATCGTCAGCTTATTCTGCCAGAGTTAAAATTTTGTAGCCAAATCTGCCCAAATGGCAGAAATCTGCCACAAATGGTCACACTGCGGGGCGGACGGGTTTCGAAAACACGGGAACTCGCGCGACGCGACGGGGGGAGCTCATTAGACATGGGCGTTATCAGTTATTTTGGAAAACGGGATTGTAACCGATATGAAGTTCTCATATCGATATCACCGTTTTCAGATATCGATATGGGTAGCACGATATTAATCGTTTTTCAAACGTAACTTATCTATTTGTTTAGAAAACGAACGGAAACACAAACTCACGCGTTATCAAGTCCAAACTAAACCGTATTGCAATAACGTAGTCAATTCGCCTATCATCCGCTGATATCCGTCCCAGTTCAATATTCGCTGCATTTCTTTCGCACTAATGAAATGTATTTTTGTTAGAAAGAGAGAAAGAGAGAAAGAGAGAAAGCGAATATATCCATACATTTGATATCATATGCTTGGGTTGCGGGAGTTTGTATTTCGCGGGTTACTTAGCCTATATACAGTTTTACTAATATCCGATATTAAAAACTGCCATATCGATATGTTATTATATGATCCTCATATCCGGTTTTAGTTACGTTTTGATATATTGGACTCATGCCTAGAGCTCATTCCCTGTGCCCGTGCCCCGGGGGCTACCTGTGCGAGGAGCGCAGCTCAATTCAAAGCGATAAGATAAACACTGATCAGAAATTAACAAAGCATTGATTTGATTATATCTGCTTTGCTAGAAATATACCTCAAAACATAGAGGTAATAAAGTACTAATTACATCTATGCTATTCTATGGTATGGTATTTGTTATATGGTACTAAGCAGAAAAAAATATTGACGATTTAAAAGCATGTGTAAAGCATCTACTTAAACATTTTGAGTTTTATGCCGATACATCAAAAAGTTTGTTGTTCAACTTGTCGATGTTACCCGATTTTAGTTAATTTAAATAAGACGCCAAATAACAAATCATTTTTAAACATCATAACAAACATTTTTCTGCTTACTTGTCTAATTAGTTCTGGTTGTATGCTACCAATTTAGGAAGGTTACCTTTTTGTATGGCGCGGCCGCTTTCTCGTATACATTCTAATTTGGGCGGGTTATGGGGAAAATGTTTGTTCTTTCTTCTTTTGGGTAAATCTTTTTAAATCAACGTTATTCAAAGCTGAAACTTACAGGAAAGCTTGCTAGCAGGACGCTCTAACTTTATGTAAAATTTCATGTTACATAGTCTTATGGGAGCACTGAATTCGATCTTTAAAATTTCGCTAACTTAATTTCGTAATTAAATGGTATATCTCACTAATTGATCGGATAATACAATCCACAATTGCAGACATTATTAGGGTCTACTAGAGGAATATTTGAGTGCTCTTTATTCGATTGCAACTTCACTCGTTTCCTTGTAAATTAGAATTTCCTGATTTTCTGAACAAATTAATTACTAAAAACATATCACAATTTTCAAAAAACTAACATTGCTCAAATTACGCACAAATTAAGGTGTGCTAGTGGTTTTTTTTTTGAAATTTCTCCTATCAGCCGTTTTCGAGCTACAGAAAACACAAAAACGTTACTGCAGCGGAATCTTGAATAATTCGAAAACCGTAAGATGCACAAATTCCGCTATTTGCGCACATTTATAACACGACGAAAGCTACTCAGTCATGTACTTTGTTATTAGCTAGACCGTCTTTTTCAAAATTATGCCGCTGAGGGAACGTTACTGTGGCGGAATCGGTTTTTTATGAATATCTCCGAAATTGTAAGACGCACAAATTCCGCTGCTGGCGCACAATTAGTCCTCATGATGCTCTAATTTTCTATTATACTCACATCCTTCTTAGCTAGAACATTCCGCTGGCGTAATACACACGTTGTTAGAGTGAACGGTGGCTGTCATAGTCTGTTGTCCGTTGTACCGTTGCGTTTTTTTGGTACATTGCTGCGTTTTTGTTTGAATTAGTGTGGAATCAAGCCTTTTTTAAACAACTGATTCCCTACTTCTGCTGGAGTCATTTTTTTAAATTTACATACTCATATATTTAAATAAATAATGGAAATAATTTCGTAACTGAATGGGTTGTCTTTGATTTTTTTTATTTGGTGGGTCCCAGTTCGCCATAATTCTTTTAGAATAAATATAAACGTTTTTGTTTTTTTCAATACTACAAATTACCTATCTATTTGATATTCTTAGTTATAATTATACATTTAAAGGAAAAAATAAAGAAGATATTTTGAATAAATATTAATTTTTATTTAGTTAAAATTATTAAACTTTGACCAGAAAATAAAAAAAAATAACAAATTATTTAAATTAAAAAACCATAATTCGCTATCCCACGATGTTTCACTGCTGCTACTGTCGCTTCCTACATTTATCATAAAACATTTATCGACACATCCTACATTTATCATTAAAAAAAAATGTCATGACATCTATTATCCTATCCATTTCATTCATTTTAGGTTGAATAATTTTTTAACATTTCCTTCTGTCAGTAGTTTTATATTTGGCCTTTGCCATTTCGTAAATTGGAAAGGTGGAGACATCTGAACAGCACCAGTCGCACGAACAGACTAAAAAGTTGGTACTGTGAATACAGCCCTAGCGTCGTTACTCCGGCCAATGACAGAAAAGTATAATTTGTCGGTACTAGTTCGTTTCCCTGAATAGGGTATAGCCAGTACGTCAGCAACATTTTACCCGACCCGACAAGGTTAGACAGAATGTCAGGCAGGACTTGCGAATTTCAAGTTATATGACTCGTTTCAATATTAGCTGTTAACTAATAATACTATTGTCAGCATTGACAGTTTCATAGTTCGTGATGGAGGTGTCGGTTAGTCCTCCTTCGTCCTAACTCTGATAGTACTAAGCTTAACGATACACAGTAATTAATCATTATTATTGAATTCTGAGTCGGTGGCTCAGTGGTTAGAGTACTCCTGACTACTGATCTTCGGATGTCATCTCCGATATATTTTCACGGCCGTATTAGCACTCCCGTTCAGGGTTCGTAAATATCCGATATTTATAATAAATATCAAAATATCAGATATTTTTGATATATATCCGATTTTACGATATTTTTGATATTTATCAAAATTACATACTAATTTCAATTTCTTACTCTAATATTTTTTTTTTCGAAATAGCTGAATTTAAATGTCGGTATATGTTTGATAATTTGAAGATGTTTATCAAAATAACATTCAAATTTTATACTCTGATATGTTTTTCGAAATAACTGAATCTAAAATATTTATTTTATTTTTGTCAATTTGAAGATAGTTAATTAAAATAAACTCATTTATTTATTATTGTTATAATCATATCTTTATTATTTGGATTTGGCATGTTCATGCTTAAGAATCAGCTCTTAAAAGCTAGGAAAATATAAATATCAATATTGATATATATCAAGCATAAATATCAATTGATATACAAGATGTTAAAAAAAGTGCGTTTGAAATTTTAAGGGCTTACTCAGAATCAAGTACAGAACCCAGGAAAAATATTTAAAAAAACCGCTCTTCAAATTTTTTTCTAGATTCTCATACTAAATCTGGATAGTAAAACAAGAATTTGTATGAAAATATGAAAAAAAAATATGAAGAGCGGATTTTTTCAATATTTTTCCTGGATTCTATACTTGATTCTGAGTAACCCCTTAAAATTTCAAGCGCACTTTTTTAACACCCTGTATATCATGATATATATCCAATATATATCAATTGATATATATCAAGCGAACCCTGCTCCCGTTACAATAACCATACACAAAATGAATATCAGCAATGTCATGTCATGTTTAAACATCAATAGCTTCAAAACTAGTAGACCTGCAGTCAAAATTTTGGTGTTGTTTTATAGCTTATCTCAAATACTGTCAACCGAATTAAAATAACATCCACTTAATTACCTTGTTTTTGCTTAAATTAACAATAACTTGTAAATTTAATGGGCTTTTTAAAATAAGTTTTACGATTCAGTAGGTTTTTTGATTAAGTTATGTTAACTTTGTTCACATTTTGTATGTGATTTGATGTCGGTGGCTAAGCGGTATTGACTTCGACCTCCTAAGCAGAGGTCGCGGGTTCAAATCCTGGCCAGTGCACCAATGAGTTTTTCGAAACTTACGTGCATTTTCATACAGACTGCTTTAAGGGTGAAGGAAAACATCGTGAGGAAACCTGCACATCTGATTTCTAGAAGTGTGTATGATGGTCGCGTTGCACACGTCCGTCCGTAGGTGTAAATCTAAATGCCTTACACGGGGTGATTATTCACAGTCCACGTAGTTTCAACCATTAGGGGTAGCTTTGTAACACCCTGCATGTATGTTTATCATCATCCATCACCAGCAGCGAAAGACGTCCACTGCTGGAAGTATGTATTTAAACGTATATGTGTATGTCTATCAGTTTCTGGTCACCATAATATACGGAATCCTAGTTTGGGGTCAGATGACCGTGTGTGATTTGTCCCAAGATATTTACGATATTTATTGAATTACCTTGAGGAGAGGTTCTCGAAGTGGCGCGGCTCGGCGGCCGACGTCGACGGCGCCGGCTCCTCGGGCTCGCACGCCAGCGACTTGTGCGACCGCAGCCTACAAGAACACAACCATGTATTGTACTTGCACGTTTTTGCAGAAGTAGAGCAGCTCGTCAATACCCATTATCCTTCGAGGGTGGATATATCCATTAGTGAGAATAATAATTTTTGTAGGGACGCCACTGGTAGATTTCATAAATTATAAAATGCACCAATCCGGACTTGGCCCCTGTGTGTGGAGTATGGCCTAACCTTTCCGAGTTACGGCAAGAGATCCGTGCCCGTGCAGTGGGGACGATATGGGTTGTGTTAACCTAACGTGTAAATAATCTCTCAGCAAATATACAGTCATTTTACCTATGATAGTGATCCCCACGAGAACAAGTAGGTACTCGCATACTACCTCCTTGCCAGGTGTCCGCCCGTGCCCGTGCCGCCGCCGCCGCCACCTGAGCCGCGCGGGGCCGGGCGCGGGTCGCGGGGCCGCGCGGCCGGCGTGTGGTTGTGCCCCTCCGGCGGCTCCGCGTGGTTGTTCACTTCCGGGGTCCCCGCTGAATTTCCTAACAAAACCGTTACGATTCACTTAGAGACGCAATGTAGTTAAATCATTCGATGTTTTGTATTTGAAGCCTTCGTTTATTAGCAACGACTTGATGAGGTTTGTTATTTGAGAGGGTATCAAATTTTATTCAAACAGAGCAATTGTAAACTAAAATCAAAATGTTTTTTATTTAAGTAGATGTTGTACACATTCTTTTAAATCGTATTTTTTTTCTACCTAGTACAAAGTTTCTACCACTTGGAACTTGTACACTCAACGTTTCGGTTCAAGCTCAAAGGTTAGCACTTCTCAAGACTAATTAATGTTGTCCCATTCTACAGCAATTGCTTATTCCTTACTTTTGTGGTCGGCGTCTGCGGGCGGCGGATGTGGCGGGTGCGGCGGGTGCGGCGGGTGCGGAGGGTGCGACGGGAGCGACGGGTGCGGGGGGTGCGCGGGCGAAGGCCGCGCGCTGGCCACCGGCTCCGGCGCGCGGGGGCTCTTCATCTCATTGGCTGACCCCAGCGCGGCTTCCTGCCCGCGGGTTATCACCTTCTCACAGTTCGGCTTCACGTCCATCATGCTAAAAACAAATGGAAAATGTATTCAAAGGCGTTGGTTATAACGAGTTGTGCTACTAAATAAATAATATATCTATATGTCGTGGCTAGATCACAGAATTGACCAGATCGTGAAACGACTGGCCATATCGTTGAGGAGCTCCGAAAAAACTCTAGCTTAGGTAAGGTTACTGGTGTTACCGTATAAAGGAGTCCCTCCGTTGACTCTGTTTTGTCGGAGCTCCTCGACGATACGGCTAGTTCACGATCTGGCTAATTCCTATGATTTGGCCATGACACATCAGTACATAAATCTTACTTGTCAGCCGGCTTGACACAGAACTCGTGGTACTGGTCCAGCTCCTGGCGGTAGAGCAGGTGGCCGCGTAGCACGAAGTCGAAGTACACGCGCAGCCCATCCGCCACCTCGCGCACCAGGTTCAGCCTTCAGCACCATCGAGCGGCGAAAGTAATGGATTAGTATCGATATTCAAAACCTATTCGATATCGATATACTACCGACACATCACCGTTTTACTAACGACATATGTGACTTAGACATTACAACAGGAGACGAGACGTCGAACAAGAGTGGAGTACTTAGTACTCACAATATTAATGCTTAAGGTAGATGTCGAAACAGGTCCGACCTACGCGATGTGACGCGTCGTTAACTCAGGCACGCTTCTAAAATCTGTGCTAAGCCTTTTTCTAAGGATCAGTCCTCAGAATCAGTTGCATATTTATAGGTAGACTCTTTCAAATTACCTGCACGAAACGTCAAGCAAGTCCGGTTTCTGTGGGGGGTCATGGCGCCCGCGCGCCGGGTGCCACGCGCCGGCGCGCGCGAACCACTTGACGAACGCCTCTAGGATCTCGGCGGCACATGGCGAGGCAGGCAGGCTGGCCAGCCGCCCTCGCTTCACCACCAGGTGGTAGTCGAATGTCAGCCGGTCCCTACAATTATCATTTAGAATACTTTTATTCAGAATACTTTTTCTTCGTGGCGTATTTCACCCCATAGTAGAGAACCTTCGAGCTTACTTTTTTGTGGCACGCACGCCGTGTAACTTTGAGGTTAGGGACTAAATACTCTCTCATTCATGTCTTTGTTTTAAGGCGCGAAGTACACTCAATCTGAGCAGGTTGAAAGAAAGAAAGAAAAAAAGAAAGAAAGAAAAAACATTTATTCGGCGATTAAATACAAGAAAGTTGACAAGCAATAATGATATATTAATAATGGGTAACAATCACCGAAAAGGGCTACAACTCAGCATGTGCTATCCTCCTAAGATGATAGCGCTGATTTTCAGTTGCCACCCTTTAGGGAAGGGGGATAAGGACCTACTGACGAATCAAACATGCTTTTAAATAAATAGAGCTACATCAAATATATAACAACTTACAGCAATAGAGACAATTTGTGTTTTAATAGCTATTTGGTAGTTATTGTATGAAAGTTATTGATATTAATGTTCAGCCTTAATGCAAATATGTATATAATTACATTTGTATAACTTTAAACATTAAAAAAAAAACATAAATTTAAACTTTAATAATATTAGGCATATCAACACTTTAAAGAAAAATTAAGATAAACAAATTCAAAGAGGAATCGAGATAGTTTCAAATAAGGTGGAAGGTGCGTCCGGCTTTCTGTTCTTCTAAACAAAAAGAAGTCAATCGACGTTTGAAACTGAAAACCGTGACACATTCCCTAAGAGGTGGAGGCAAATTATTCCAAATTTTACTTGCAGCATATTTGAAACTACCTCTGTACGTCGTTGTTTTATGTCGCGGTACAATCAACATATATGAGGATGCCCGAGTATTGTACTTATTAAAAGTGTGGGACCAAGCCAGCTTTTCAAATAGGTATTTAGGAGTTCGGTTGTTAATAACACCAAACAGCAGTGCTGCGAGGTGTTTGTAACGCCTGGAAGCCATATTAAGAATGTTATCACTATTCAGGTATGGCGATATATGACATCTACGTGGAATGTTGATGTAAAAACGAGTGCATGCGTTTTGAACACGCTGTATTAGTAGCTGCATATTTTTTGTGAGTCGGGGACCATATACGGTGTCTGCGTAGTTGAGCTTAGCTAATACAAGCGATTCTACCAGTTTCAATCTAACCTCCGTATTGATGTATGGACGTATCTGGTATAATAGCTTCAGGCGATAAAAACAATTCCGTGATGCTTCTGAGATGTGGGATTCGAAACGTAGAAAAGTGTCCATGGTTAGCCCCCAGGTTGATGCATGACAATATAATATCGACCGTAACGCCCTACTCATTTTAAGTTCAGATCAGTGTGGGTACCATCGCGGCGGTTACGTCAAGGCCGAACGCAAAATTCTCGAGATTTCGATTAAAATGGCCGATTTTTGTGTGTTGGTTTCAACATAAACAAATATTGTGTTTCCGAGAGAATTTGCAATTAATGCAAAATACAGGGTCTACAGAATATTTTTTTCATCAAAGTTATTGTGATTTTTATGATTCTATTCAAGACAATTTGTTTTTCATTGTTTGAAGTATGTTATATATTTTTTTCCATGGTGATGCTTTTAACCATTATTTCAAGAATTTGAATTAAATATTGCGATTTGGCTATACTTAGCGCCTTAAGGTTTTATTAGTTACTTTACTATTTTTAGGTAGGATGGTTAAAACTATCGTCTTCAGGCAGTATGGTGTTGGTAACGCCAGTAAACCAGTTGATTTTATAAAATAGATTAAGAAATTGGAATATTTATAAAATGGTAATATAAACTATATACCACTACCTTTTTTCGATAGTTCACGTACTCATTCCCATACAATCACGTGGAAGGTTTAGTTTTTCTCGCGAATCCCATTACCATTAGTAACACCTTTTTTTATGGTTGTTTTTAGGGTTCCGTACCTCAAAAGGAAAAAAGGAACCCTTATAGGAACACTTCGTTGTCCGTCCGTCTGTCTGTCTGTCCGACTGCCAAGACCCTTTTTCTCAGGAACGCGTAAGCGTATCAAGTTGAAATTTATATCAAATACTCAGGCCTGCAATCCCTTGAAGCTGTGAAAAAATCAAACTTCTATGCCAGCCACCACCTGTACCCCCAACCTGTACATGAATGACCTGATCGAGGAGCTGAGCAGCACCCGTGTCGGCTGTCATGCAGCAGGAGAATGCCTCAATAACCTGTTTTTTTTTTTTGTTTTTGCTTTTTTTTATGGCAGACGTGGCCAACGAGCAGACGACATGGTGCTGCTGAGCCACTCGGTCAGTGGCCTAAGAACTCTTATATTAAAATGTGAAAGCTATGCCAAAAGGCACTCTTTGAGTTACAATGTAAAGACCTGACTACATACCTCAAATTAACTTATATGGTAGCTCTTTAAAGATAGTTTCACAGTTCAAGTATTTAGGACACATTATAAGAAATAATAATGATAACAACGACTTAAAAAGCAATATGCTTGGTAGACGATTTGCGAACTGTTCCACAGCCGCAAAGGTAACGCTGTTCTAAGCGTACTGCCAGTCGCTCTATACTTCCCACCTGTGGGCCACGTATACGCAGCACGCCTTCAACAGAATGCGCGTGCAATATAACAACGCATTTCGGTGCATGCTGGGGCTAGTGGGGGTGTAGTGCGACTGGAATGTTCACTGAGAACAAAGTGGATAATTTTAATGAATTAATGCGCAGACTCCACCTTAATAAACAATAATATAAACAATAATCCTATTGTTAATGTCACATATAAATATGTTTACATGACTGATAAACAATATATCAATACTTATTGACCAATTCTGTAATTTTTTGTAATTTTATATGGGTCTTTGTACCTGAAAATAAAAACCTATTATTATGTATTTTGTATACAGGTGAACGGTTATCCTGCATAAACTCAAACTCTATACATAAACATTCCAGGTATTAATTATATTTTGTAACGCACTAACCTGACTGAACGCAAATTTATGTAGGGGCGATACCTTCGCTTCATCGCGTTGCGAGCTGTACTGACCTAGATCTAGGCCCAGCTGTTCAAAGAGAACGTTTATAACGACGACATTTCCAGCTGGCTAGCTCGTGGAAAGTTACCTGAGTGCAGAGGGCAGTGCAATGTGCGCGCGGCCGCCCTGCGCAGCGGGCGGGGGCGAGCGCGACTGAGAGCCCGACCCCTCTCCCGAAGACGACTCCGTGTCAGCCGTCTCGCCTTCTGTTTACAACAACAAACAAGTACATAGCGAGGATTTAAAAAAAACTTCGTATTGATCTTTTCTATTTTAGGAAAACTGTGTAGGTAGATCACAGATAAAGAAATATCGTCGTGCTCGCCTGGGCGTCGTCATAATTGATTAGTTACCTGTGCAGAACACATTAAAAGTGTAAGGTCGTAAACAAAGTTTTATGTATTGTAACTGATAAAGCTGAAAGTTCTCTTTTCAACTAAATTTTGTGCTTTTGTGAAAAAGCTAATTAAATAAATACATTTCAGTAAGTAAAATTATTGTTTATTGAATTTCTGAGTTTACTTTTTTCTGAAATGAGTTTCTCTTCATAAATATTTTTGAAGTTAAATTTTTTGATTAGTACCATCCGGATGCGTGCTGCTAGACGAGCCGTCGTCGCTGAAGCCACGCCTGGGGCGCTTTGCAGTGCCTCCCGCCGACGTCGTCGTGCTTCCGCCTTTCTTGCGCTCGCGACGGTAAAGATATGCACCCCTAAAGACATTGCCATATAAACATTCAGCTCAATATGATCACTTGTAGCAAAACGAAGTCAATTCGCATTAGATGGACGCAAAGCTTTTGTACATAGTTATTATAATAGTGCTGATATTATACTTAAAAAATATATTATAAAAGAGTGTCAGCGACCCCAGCAAGCACTTTTTTTCTGGGGCTCCTAGGAGAATCCTACCTATCTCAAATTTTAGAGCATAATTAGAGCAATCATCATGCCAAGGGAAAAAAATTCTGCAATCATACTTTTCGAGATACGAGCTCCTAAAGGCGTGCTTGCTGGATGGCATGCCATCCAGCAAGCACAACTGGTGCACAAAAACTACAAAGAGTTGGGAAAAAATTTTGATGCACAGATTTAGAGCATCATAAAGTGAGTCGGACTGCAAAGTTTCATGAATGTCATGTCTATAGTTTTCTCGCTAGAACGCAAAACCTGCTTCACGTTCTTTTCACGAATCTTTCTAGCAGTCACATCAGATCTCAGCAATTACAGCATCTTGGTTCAAAATTTTTATGCCAGGATTTAGAGCAACACTAAAAACCTTTTTACCGTGGGAGAGCCATGCTTCGGCACGTATGGGCCGGCTCGACCGGAGTGATACCACGGCCTCACAGGAAACCGGCGTGAAGCAACGCTTGCGTTGTGTTTCGCCGAGTTAGTGAGGATACCGGAGGCCCAACCCCTTCCCCCCCCCCCCAATGATAGCGCAGTTCCCAAATTCGCTACCCCAGGAGGGTACCAGCTGCGCGAGCGCTGGAGAATCCCTCCCTGGACGTCCAGGCTCAGAACACAACGTCCCTGAGCCTGGATGTCCAGGCCGCCCCTCGTCGTACTCTGGGGGGGGGCAAAACCGCGCTTTCAACTGCACGAGGCAAGGGCAAAGACACTGTGGCACCCCCTGCCACGCTGACTGTGGACTTCTGCAACATCAGGGGCTTACATTCCAACCTAAATGCTGTACACCACCACCTTGAGACAGCAAAGCCGGCCTTGCTTTTTTTGACCGAGACACAGATATCGTCTCCAGCGGACACATCGTACCTCTCCTACCCTGGGTACGGTCTGGAACACTCCTTTGTGCCTAGGGCTGGAGTGTGCGTGTACGTCAGAGACGATATCAGTTCTCGCCGCCTCAGCAACCTTGAAGGTAGGGACCTCTCCACCATATGGCTACGTGTAGACGGCGATGACCATTCCCGCGTCTATTCGTGCCTATATAGGTCCCATACCGGCGATGGCGAAACTGACCGACTCATTGAGCACGTCCAAATGGCTGCAGATACTGTGCAGCAGCAGATCCCATCCGCTGAGATCGTGGTACTCGGCGATTTTAACGCCCACCACGCCGAATGGCTCGGTTCTAGCAAAACCGATCATGTGGGGAGATCTGTTCACGACTTCGCCCTGGCATATGGTTTGACACAACTGGTTACTACGCCCACGCGAATCCCAGATGTGGAGAACCATGAACCTTCACTGTTGGACCTTCTGCTGACTTCTCATCCGGACGGCTACCAAGTATCCGTTGACGCTTCACTCGGCTCTTCGGATCACTGCCTGATCCGGAGTACGGTGCCACTCACGTGCCCGCCGCGACCGCGAGTTGCTTGTCGCCGTCGTGTGTGGCACTACAAGTCAGCAGATTGGGATGGGATGCGGTCTTTCTTTGCGTCCTACCCTTGGGGGCAGATTTGCTTCACGCCGGATGATCCTAACTTCGCTGCTGATTCTGTCGCTGATGTGGTGCTGCAGGGTATGGAGCTTTTTATCCCATCCTCGGTGGTCCCCATTGGCGGCAAATCACAGCCTTGGTTTGGTCGGTCCTGCAAAAAGGCTTCTCGCCGGAAGCAGGAATGTTACCAAGCCTGGGCAAATGCAGCGAAGGTACGGGATGAAAAGACCAGCGCATTGAAAAAGGAGTTTAACTTTGCCTCCAGGTCCTTCAAAAGAGACATTGCCAGGGAGAAGTCGGCGCACATAGGCAGAATTGGCGAGAGACTAGAGCGTCTTCCTTCGGGAACTCGTGCGTTCTGGTCTCTGGCCAAAGCTGTCCAGGGGAATTTCTGCACGCCATCATTTCCACCACTGCACATGGGAAATGATTCATTGGCCCACGACGCAAAGGAGAAAGCCGATCTTCTAGGCAAACTCTTTGCGTCCAATTCGACATTGGATGACGGGGGAAACGAGCCGCCGACCATACCGCGGTGCAAGAGCTGTATGCCGGATATCCGGTTCCACCAACGCTCAGTGCGTAAAGCACTTTTTTCCCTCGACATTCATAAGTCGAGTGGGCCCGATGGAATCCCTCCCATCGTGTTGAAGGTGTGTGCTCCAGAGTTGGCTCCAGTTTTAACGCGCCTTTTTCGGCTTTCCTACTCTTCTGGCGTAGTCCCGAAGTCATGGAAAACAGCTTTGGTGCACCCGATCCCTAAAAAAGGTGACCGCTCGAATCCGTCCAACTACAGGCCGATAGCCATAACCCCCTTATTCTCAAAGATAATGGAGTCCATTATCAATAGCCAGCTCCTTCGGTATCTAGAGGACCGCCAGCTGCTTAGCGACCGACAGTACGGTTTCCGTAAGGGCCGGTCCGCTGGTGATCTTCTTGTCTACCTGACACATCGTTGGGCACAGGCGATCGAGACTAAGGGGGAAGCATTGGCGGTTAGTTTGGACATAGCGAAGGCCTTCGATCGGGTTTGGCACAAAGCACTTCTTGCGAAGCTTCCTTCTTATGGGCTTCCCGAGGAATTATGCAAATGGGTCACTAGTTTTCTTGCAGACAGAAGCATAAAGGTCGTAGTCGACGGTGCATGCTCAGATTCTATGTCTGTGAATGCTGGTGTCCCTCAAGGCTGTGTGCTTTCGCCTACACTGTTCCTTCTGCATATCAATGATATGCTGCAAATCAGCAGCACTCATTGTTATGCGGATGACAGCACAGGTGATGCCTTTTATACCGGCCGTGCTAACATTTCTCGGGAAAACGTCATCGAGAGCCGAAACAAACTTGTGTCAGAAATTGAGGACTCTTTAAAGAAAGTCTCAGAATGGGGTCGGATTAACTTGGTCCAATTTAACCCCACTAAGACACAGGTTTGCGCGTTCACTGCCAAGAAAATGCCATTTGTCGTATCACCTCGTTTTGAGGACACTCCCCTTAATGCCTCAGCTAGTATCGGAATCCTTGGTGTCGACATATCGAGTGAAGTCCAGTTCCGTGGTCATCTAGAGGGTAAGGCTAAATTAGCCTCGAAGAAGCTTGGTGTGCTCAATAGATCGAGACGGTATTTCACTGCGGCCCATCGCCTGCAACTTTATAAGGCGCAGGTTCGGCCTCACATGGAATACTGTTCTCATCTCTGGGCAGGGGCACCCCAGTACCAGCTTCTCCCTCTGGACCGTATTCAACGGAGAGCAACTCGAATCGTCGGCTGCCAGGATATCTCAGATCGGCTTGATTCCTTGGCGCTGCGTAGAGATGTAGCCTCGCTCTGCATTCTCTATCGCATGTACAATGGGGAGTGCTCCGAGGAATTGTTCGGATTGATCCCTGCCGCCTCTTTTCGCCATCGTTCTACGCGACAATATATTCATCCCCATCACATAGATGGTTGGCAGTCCACAACTGTGCGTTTCACTAGAAACTTTCTGCCTCGCACAACCAAACTATGGAATGAATTGTCGCCTGCGGTATTTCCGGACCGATACGACATTCAAACCTTCAAGAAAAGAGCGTACTCCCATATCAAAGGCCGGCAACGCACTTGTGACTCCTCTGGTGTTGCGGGTGTCTATGGGCGGCGGTAATCGCTTACCATCAGGTGATCCGTCTGCTCGTTTGCCACCTATGCCATAAAAAAAAAAAAAAAAAAAAAAAAAACCTATGCTGAATTATTTTTGAATCCCAAAAATCAGTACTTTTTGTGCTACGAGCCAATGTTTTTTCCTTGCTGGGTGGACATGACAAAAGTGAAAAAGCTGTATAGCTTTGAAACTAATACGAATACAAGACTGGTTCTTATGCTCAGATTTAGAGCAAAATTAAAGCATTCTGCTCAAAAAAAACTAGAATCCCAAACATTATAGTTACAGCGGTAGACGCTAAAAACTGATTTTTCCCGCCAATTTTTTGAATAATTACGGCGAGTCGCGGCAGATTGCGATGTTGCCGCTCTTATTTTTTTTAGTTCAAGCAATAACTGTCTTTGTGTTGTGAATATAAGGTACATTTCAGTTTCAATCTATCGATTGTCACTTACATTGATATAGACTAGAAACGAGGGCGATTTTATATATTTCTATGGGCCTTGTGCCTGAAATAAACTGATAGATAATAATAACTGGGACAAATCACACACGGTAATCTAGCCCCAAACTAGGATTCCCTGTATCTTGGGATACAGGGAATCCTAGTTTGGGGCTAGATTACCGTGTGTTTGTCCTTTTTTTTCTTTTTGCTATCATTTCTTATTATGTTTCTGTAAACTTATTTATAGAATGTTTTCATTTCTTTTTTCTGTATCCGATGGAAGACACTAGTTCTCCCGACACAGGGAATCCTAGTGGGAGAACTAGAGCGGCACAAAATATGTATCTAATTTTAAGAAACAAATAAAGAATTATTATTATTATACACATATACTTTTAAATACATACATATACAGGGTGTAACAGAAGTGTGTGACAATACTTCAAGGTTGGCTTTTACCCATCAAACTGAACAACTTTTGTTCTACAACTTCGTTGAAATCGCAATTGTTTTTTTGACTTTTCATACAAATCGATCAGCTGGCGAACCAAGTTTGCATGAAAAGTCCAAAAAATTTTTTGCGATTTCAACAAAGTTGTAGAACAAAAGTTGTTCAGTTTGATGGGTAAAAGCCAACCTTGAAGTATTGTCACACACTTCTGTTACACCCTGTATATGGATATAATACACCCAGACTCAGAGCAAACAATTCTGCTCATCACAGAAAAGTTTGCCCTGTGTGGGGATCGAACCCGCGACTCTCGGATCAGAGGTCAGGATCGCTAACCACTTAGCCACCGAGTCAGTCAAAATAAATAAATGCATGTAAATCATACGATAGCGGAATACCTATAATACGGAACGCTTGTGATTCATCATTGCGTTTTGCTGGTGGTGGCGGCGGCGGCATCGTTCCGATTTCAGCCATGCTCCAATATTTGTATATAGCACAGTACAAAAACAAAACGCAAAACGCCCTACATCCACACATTCGACCAACACATTAGTCATATAACATATTATATTCATATACCGTACTAAATCATATAAATTCGACTGAATAAAAAGCGGTCAAGTGCATGTCGGGCCACGCGCAGTGTAGGGTTCCGTGTAAGTTTTTTAACTTAGTTCTAAAATATATATTTTTTAATATCTATATTTTTACTAGTATAAAGGTTAAAGAATTGATGACATATTAATTAACTGAATATAGAGTTGATTTGGCATGGTACTTTTTCACACACAATTTAATTATTATGTAAATAAAAAGATTATACATGGTGGGATTAGATTAGGTGGGATGATTAGACGTGGGAGAGCCATGCTTCGGCACGAATGGGCCGGCTCGACTGGAGTGATACCACGGCCTCACAGAAAACCGGCGTGAAGCAACGTTTGTTGTGTTTCGCCGAGTGAGTGAGGGTACCGGAGGCCCAACCCCCCCCTTCCCCTCCCCATTCCCCCATCCCATTTCAAAGGTAGGCAACGCACTTGTGATTTCTCCGGTGTTGCGGGTGTCCATGGGCGGCGGTAATCGCTTACCATCAGGTGATCCGTCTGCTCGTTTGCCACCTATCACATAAAAAAAAAACATATATTTTGCTGCGTAACACAGATTATTAAACAAAATGTGAATGCCCTAAATGCGTTTAATTTGTGACACTGATCCCTGAAGTCTAAACAACGATAGCCGACATCAATGAGACCCTTCCTCTTACTTTTAGGCTTTTCAAGAGTTATTTTTTAGTAACACTCAGTGACGTCGTGACATGTCTTTTAAGCTATAAAATATAAAGATATAATAGATGCTGTCAACTAAAATGGCAGTACGTCGTCCGGCTCGATACAATTTCAGTACCAATTCCTGTCATATTAAAACCTTACGTATTGTAAGATCACCAACAACTTCCATTTATATTTGTCGCGCTTGTTTCTTGTCTATCAATGTAAATGACAAACGATAGTTTGAAACTCAAATGTACCTTATACTCACAGCACAAAGTCAGTTATTGCTTGAACTAGAAAAAAATAAGAGCGGCAACGTCGCAATCTGCCACGAGTCGCCGTAATTATTCAAAAAGTTGGCGGGAAAAATCTGTTTTTAGCGTCTACCGCTGTAACTATAACGTTTGGGATTCTAGTTTTTTTTGAGCAGAATGCTCTAATTTTGCTCTAAATCTGAGCATAAGAACCAGTCTTGTATTCGTATTAGTTTCAAAGCTATACAGCTTTTTCACTTTTGTCATGTCCACCCAGCAAGGAAAAAACATTGGCTCGTAGCACAAAAAGTACTGATTTTTGGGATTCAAAAATAATTCAGCATAGGTTTTTAGTGTTGCTCTAAATCCTGGCATAAAAATTTTGAACCAAGATGCTGTAATTGCTGAGATCTGATGTGACTGCTAGAAAGATTCGTGAAAAGAACGTGAAGCAGGTTTTGCGTTCTAGCGAGAAAACTATAGACATGACATTCATGAAACTTTGCAGTCCGACTCACTTTATGATGCTCTAAATCTGTGCATCAAAATTTTTTCCCAACTCTTTGTAGTTTTTGTGCACCAGTTGTGCTTGCTGGATGGCATGCCATCCAGCAAGCACACCTTTAGGAGCTCGTATCTCGAAAAGTATGATTGCTGAAATTTTTTCCCTTGGCACGATGATTGCTCTAATTATGCTCTAAAATTTGAGATAGGTAGGATTCTCCTAGGAGCCCCAGGAAAAAAGTGCTTGCTGGGGTCGCTGACACTATAAAAGACTGGGTTAAGCTATGAATTGCTGTAACGTAGAGTACTGTAGATAAGTTAACGTGGATAGATTACACTGGTCAACAGTAGTTATGCCACATGAACTTTTTGCTACCTATCCTCATTACGAAAACGCACTTATTTTGTTTCCATCACCCTCAGTTTTCTTGTGATGAGGTCAAGTTCATTTTCGCTATAAACGCATATTACGGCTTTAAAAAGCGTGCTATAAATTTGTTTTCGTTATTTATTTAAATTGTTTTGGATTTAATTAACTTCTGTGCTGCGAATATGCCGAGAAAGTATATTGACGATCCTAACTCTTTTTGTTATATTAGTGGTAAAGTGAGTTTCAAAAATCAAAGGCGTTTTTCTAAATTTATTTTTAAGTGCTATCACGAGTATTTTAATTTGGCGGTGACTCATCAAGACTAAAATACACAGTTATTTTTTTTGTCACGTATAAATTTTATTTGGTGAAAAAAAATTACTTACAAAGAAAATATGAAATAGTTCTCCAGAAATATGTGAATAATGTGGTTTGTAAAGAAAAGGTCTACGATTTTCTGGAATATTTGGCTTCCGGTTGGTCTCGTTTTATCGTCTAGCCCTTTTGATAGTCAGCCAACATCCTTGGACTCCATCTACCCTGGTAACGCTTCTCCATCTTTGAAATATCCTGATAGAACCTTTCTACATGCTCATCACTTACCCCTAAATTCTCTGGGAAAAAATCCAGATGTGAGTCTAGAAAATGGATTTAAAGCGACATATACCTTTTCTTCATAAACCACGTTATTCACATATTTCTGGAGAACTATTTAATTGTTCTTTGTAATTAATTTTTCTTCATGAAATAAAATTGAGATGTGACCGAAAATAAATGTGCCTTTTTATTCACAACACCTAATAGTAGAAACACTAAAAAAGTTCATGTGGCAGAACTAAAGTTAAATTTTGTTAACCAGTGTAATATAGTTACTGCTTTGTTTAAGTTTTTTTTACTCAGTATGATAAATAATTTAAAATATAATATAAATCAGGAATTATTTTTTTAAAACACTACATGGCATGTCAAACTTGTACTATTTGTGTGATTCTATATATCACAACCACTGAGGATTTAATAATTTCTTTTGCAGTACCTATTCATAACAAATGTATAAAAAACTACATTATTTTTCATGAATATGTACTGCAAAATAAATTGTTATACTTCATTCCAATCAAAAAAGAGCAAAACGTAAACAAACTTACTATGGAACTGACACATGTCAATGTCATCTGCATACTATGTTTGTTTACCTTTTGCTTTTTTTTGATTAGAATGAACCATACATTCTGCGTGATCATGCTGTACAGCACCACACTGTTCTTTAGAAGTAAAAATAGCACAGCACATTGTTTTTAATAATTTTCATCCAATATAGATATTTATGTTAGCATATATTATATTCATACTAACATGCAATTTATAAATAAGATATTTTAACCTGCAGTGTGTAATAAGCTTATAATATCAAAACAATTAAGTGAAAATATTTTATTCTGAATTGAGTATTCCTCACACAATGTTATGTAGACTGTATCTATTTAAGTTTGTTGCGTATCTTATAAAAATTCTGCCAATGTTATATCAGTCATGCAAGTGACACAAAGAAACATATATTGGATGGGTGGCTAATATCAAATACAATATTTTAGACCACAAAATCCTAGAATGTGGACAATGTAAAAGTCAGGTATCAAGTTTTCACATATGTCCTAAAAATATATACATTCAGAAATATAAAGTTAATTAACATAGACAGATAACTACATAATATCTTTAACCTTGTTATCTATCAAAACTTAAGCCAAAACACTGATGACATTTGGATAGAAATATTATAATGTGTAGTAAATTAAATAACTCCAATATGGGCGAAGTATACTTACAAAAAATTTGCAAGCAGTTTTAGCTCTAAAATTTTTGTAATGTTTAAATGGAATTCTACCAAAGGTGAAATTTCTACCAAAATTCAAGCAGCCAGGCATTAAATCAATTCTAGGTTGTGCAACCACTATTAATATTTTCATTTTAAAACTTGACAATAATGCTATGAGTATATAATAAAGTAAGAAATATTACGATTAGTGCATATTACGAAATGAGAAATACTAAATAGTATATTTTTATATTATGTACATGAATAAACTCTACTAGTAATGTTACTTCAATACCAAAAGATATTGTCTTACAGCTGTAATTGCGACTTTTCAGCAAGATCACGCTGAAGCTGCCTGTTTTCCTCAGTGTCTTTGAGCACAAAGTCCTCACTGACACAGCGATCCCACGATGAGTTCCACCCTTGGAAGTGGATGAGGTACTCTACTGTACGACGTCCGCGCTTGTCTTTAGTTTCTATCACCTCCAATACCTGATATATAACTATGAGTTTTAGCCACGGATGAAATGATAAATTAAAAAGGTATCTAGCACTTGAATTACATTTTTATTTACCTGAAGTTATTGATTTATACTTTAGATATTACAAAAAAAAAAAAAACATAATAATTAAAAGAGAAATTATAAGATGCATCTAATATTTTGGGATAACACGTTGGGAAACACACCTTGGAGTCGTAAAGTACTTTGGCCTTTGTGGGGTCAGGCTCATAACACAGAACACGCTCTCCTTCGCTGAACTTATATCGGACACCCCTCGTCGAAACCATATCCCGGGGCAGTTAGGAGGTAAAAGAAATAACGAGTACACTTTGAAGTGGACATGCAACCGCGGTTAAAGCTCCTTTGCATAAAAATTATAACGTTCAAGTCCACTGAAACCTTTTTATTCCAACAAACTAGCATTTATGTTCTATATTTCGGCACCACGGTTGTAACGTTACAGCGTCGATTACAGACATTTTACTTATTACGGCGAGATTTACTTATTTTATACAACAACGCGACGAGACGACGACGCGGCTTTTCAAACAAATCAAACTTTGACATTGACACCAGAATGCGTTCCAGAGGCACACTTTCGTACTTTCGTGACCATTCGTGACAGTAATTTTTAATCTGACAGCAGGATAGCACAAAACAAAGATACAGAAGGTCCGTTCAATACGCTCACTAAAATCGTAAGCATATACATGCTTATAGAAATATACGGTCGTTCGAGGTAAGGTCACGCGGAAATGTACCACAAGACCACAACAGTATCGTGACCTTGCCTATAACGACCGTATACGTTTGTATTGAGCGGTCCTTCTGTGTTTGTTTTGTGACGATAGCCTATTGTCACAGAGTAACAGAGGTTCCGATTCAGAATGTTGTCACAACATCCTCATTTTTTTTAAATCGAAATCTCGTAGACTGAACTCGAAGAGATAACATAGAAATTGCGAGACTAACTGCACAGGAAGTCACTGAAGAGAGAAATCAACCAAGAAATACCTAGGTACGAGGAGAAGTTCTTAGTCTTATCATAAGTATTATCATTAGCCAAATGACGGTCACCTTGCGTTCACCATCCTTCCATATTTTAGGTAGGAGTACCTAATTGTGCTAAGTACGTAACCATTAAAATCTAATCAAAATACTTAATTGCATGCGGTCAATGACATTGCCGATTAATAAAAAAAAGTGAAAGAGAAATTAATATTTATAACTGATAATAACATAATAATTACTGTTTCCAAATTATTACTGTATATTTAGATATTAAATACCTAATGCTTGCTTAATGCGCGTTGTTTGAATATTTTGAGATCACACACTGCTGTTGAACCTTTGAAAATCATAGGTATATTTTTAATTTTCTGGGGCTATACATGCTTTAGCGCGTTCTTCGCTATCATATGCATTTTGAACATAATTCACATAATACCATAATACCTATTTCATGAATCGTTATTAAAAAGTAATGTCGCGCAGTCATGTATATACATATACCCAAAAAAACACATGGACATATGTAATTGTTTATTCCTTACCTGTCCACGTCAGCTGGCAACGAAAAAAAGATAATTTACTATTTCTATTATAGTTTAGACAGCCGAATACACAACAGTTTCTAAAATATATTTTTTCATCTGATGTAATAGTGATTCGTAACAAATCCCGTCCTGTCGCTTCCGCGCGCGTGACAACCCTGACTGTGCTATCGTGAACTTGCCTAGAACGACCGTATACGTCTATAAGCATGTATATGCTTAGGATTTTTGTCGTTGGTATTGAGCGGACACTCTGTTATGTATACTTTGTGCTATTGTCTTTTTTATTGTGTGACAGAGACACATGTATGTACTCTTGTCAGGTAATTTTGGAACACATCCTCCTTTTACCGCAATCACCCGTATTATGCGACCCCATGGAAACTATCCTCCTTTTAGCGCAATCACCCCGTATTATGCGACCCCATGGAACTATTACGTACTATGTGCGACCCATATTGCATGTACTTGCGAAGAATTTACACCGCATACATTCTGCGGACTCAACCTTGCTATTATGACAAGATGACTAAATAAAAAGTCGCGGGGACATTCAAATCCAACTGGGCGCAGGGGCCATTATTAACAACTCATATCGTTCTCAGATTACCTACCAGGCTATTATTTCGGACTATCAAATGTGATAACCTATTTATACTGGCGCTTTGTGCCCGCACGCGGGCCAGGCCAGTGCTGCGTTTTCAAAGCGTCCTGCGTGCATGTGCCACGCATAGGGTTGCCAGGTGTGGTGCAAAAACCGGACAAGTTTTTTTTATTTTTATTAATTTAACAAAATTACCAGATTACAATAAAACTTAAAATCTTTTGTCCGGTTGACCAAGCTTTTCTTGACCGGACAGATATAAGGAAGACCGGACTTCTAGCAACCCTAATAGCCACACATGACAATAAAAGGGCCCTAAAAACATGTAATGAAACGATAGGTTGCGGGCGGCACGCATGCGGGCATGGCCCGCGCGCGGGCTCAAATCCGCAGGACAATAAAAGCGCCCTTTCACTCATAAAACTGAATAACTTTCTCCGAGGAACCCATAAAATATTTTGAACTCTCCATACTAACTGTTGATAATTGTATTATTAGTATTGTATCAGCAATATGATCACTTTGTATAAAAATCGATATTTATTTGTTTCTATTGTATTTATAGGGGAAAGTTGTTTAATTAGTAAAAAGTTACCCAGTGCTGTAAGTATGTACCTAAAGATATAAAAAGAAAAGATTCCATTGATGGAAATAACAAAAAGCAAATAATATTTTATAATAATTTATTTTTTAATTTAAGTAAGTACCTAAACCTAATGAACACTTCATAGCTTTACAACAGGTAGCTAACAGATGCATGATTCGATTCAGCGACCACATTGAAAACAATTCGCAGGCAGATCAATCATTACCAATTTATACAATATATCAAAAATAGATAAATTGTCTATTTTTGGTTACAGTGTAGATCTAGTGGTGATAAGCGTTGTGGTAGGCAGGTGCGGCGGCGTACGCGAGAGGAGCTGCTACCTTGGCGACGGGGGCGGCGGCGTACGCCACCGGGGCAGCGTGCACCACGGGCGCTGCAGCGTAGGCCACGGGGGCAGCGACTTTAGCCACTTTCACGGCGACGGCGGGTTCTTTGTGCACGACCGCGTTGAAGCCGTTGTGGGGGTCAGCTGTGTATTCCACCGTACGCTTGGTGCCGTCTGGGTCGACGACAGAGTACGAACCCTGAACCACGTCACCGTTACGGCTCTCGTGCTGGGTCTTCGAGTCCCCGGTAAGACCATCTTGGACGTCGTAGGCAAAGCTGTACTGTGGGTTGTGATCGTACTCTTCGACGGCCAGTTTAGCGACGGGAGCGACCACCTTAGCTACGGGCGCAGCGTAGGCAACGGGGGCTGCAATCTTAGCCACGGGGGCAGCGGCGTATGCCACTGGCGCGGCGTGGTATGCCACGGGAGCCGCATGGTAGGCCACAGGGGCTGCTGGAACCACACCAGCGCTGGCAGCTGCCACAAAGCAAGCAAGCACCACAAACTGTAACAAAAATCAGGTTACATTTATAAATTGCGATTACTGACACGTTTCATTAGGCACTGGTATTATATTTCGCTTTAGAAAATTAAAATGGTGTTAACGGTATATATGACTTCTAATTCTTTTTTTTAAATCGAAAAGTGCTTTTGTTTGGATGGATTAATGGAGTGAGTTTTATTGATTGTAAGCTTGTAGTCGGAGGAAGAAAATTACGATAACTTGGAAAATTAACTCAAAGTTACTGGTTTTCAGTATTTTCGATATTACGTGGAAAAATCAAACTCCCGATTGAAACTGAACAACTTTTCTCAAAGACCTCAAGTCGATCGGAACAGAAAAAGCAGTAGGTAGGTGATAGGATTAAGAGTTGGTAATACTGTTCGCACCTTGAATGCCATATTGCGTGGTGTGTTGATCGAAGATGGCGAATGATGTCTGTGCCTTGTGAGCTTCTCTGAACCCCGCAAGGGGTTCGGAGGAGACCGTATCGGGACAGATGTCCCCCGACGGTGGGTGCTTCCGCGGCCCGCTACTACGGGTCGGTGCTGGGTCGGGCCGACGTGACCCTATCTTCGTCGCAGCCTGCTGGCCGCACTCCAGGTGCTTCCGGCGGTGCGTTTTGTTTGAAGGCGTCTGCGAGCTCTCTTGGGAGAGCCTTCTTCTCTAGCGGCTTCGCTTGGGCCGGTGCCAGGTCTCTGATGTGCTCGAAGCCCGAGAGATCGGCGCGGGAGAACATCTGGTACGCCAGGCGGGAGACAAAGGTGTCGATTGTCTCCACTTTGAGGTCCCTTCTGAGGACCTCATTCCTGACGTACATGTGAGCGTCGGCAGCCCATCTGAGGGAGATGCTCTGCTGGGCTTCGAGCTTCTTCTTGTTGGTGATGGAAGCTAGTTGGTACCAAGCTGGGGTTGCGTAAGTGAAGATGGGACGCAGGTAGGTCTTGTATATACCCAGCTTGGTACGGAGCGGCAGTTTGGACCTGAACACCGGTTTCAGGAGATTTCTTGTTGCTCTTGTTTTGTCGCAGACGCCTTTTATGTGTTGTTTGAAGCTGAGGCCGCGGTCAATTGTGACCCCCAGGTACTTGACCGCCGGAAGCCATTCAATTTCCTGACCTTGGAGCTGCAGCTTTCCGGGCAGGGCGTAGTAGCCGAAGACGATGGCCTGGGTTTTGGCAACGTTGACTGTTAGTCGCCATTTGTCTAGCCATGGCGGGAGTTCTTGTAGTGTACGCTGCATCTTGACAGCTGCGTGTCTCGCGTTCAGGGACGACGTGACATACGCCGCGTCATCCGCGTACAGCGCCAGTGTGGAGTCGCCTGGGGCGGGGATGTCGTCAGTGTACGCGGCGTAGCACGTCGGCGACAGGCAGCTGCCTTGCGGTACTCCCGCCAGGATGGGCCTTTTGGTCGACAGTGCGCCGTCCACTCTGACCCGGAAGCTTCTCTCTGTCAGGAAGCTCTTCATGATTGACAGCATCTGGTGGGGCAGCGGGAGTGCGGCCAGTTTGAAGAGTAGCCCCTCGTGCCACACCCTGTCGAACGCCTTCTCCATATCAAGGAATGTGGCGACGGAGACCCTCTTCTTGTTGGCATTGGTGGCCAGCAGGTGTAGCACTCGTGCCAGCTGGAGGGTGGTGCTGTGTTCGGCCCTGAACCCAAACTGTTCGGGCCTGGGGGTCATGTGCTGCGTCATTCTTTTCAGCAGCATGACCTCGAACAGCTTGGATAGGGCCGACAGGAGGGTGATTGGCCTGTAACTCTCGGGGAGGAGTATGTTCTTCCCCGGCTTGGGCAGCAGTATGACATGGCCCTCTTTCCACGCGCTTGGGAAGTGCCCCGTGCGCATGATGCCATTGAAGAGGCGGGCGATGGCTGCGATGGTGCGTGAAGGGGCATGGCGGAGGGCTTTGTTCGTGATGCCATCCGGGCCGGGTGCCTTCTTCGGCTTTAGGCGACGGATGGCCTTCTCCACTCCAGCTGGGGAGAAGAACACGTTATATGAGGCGTATACTTCGGCGGGGATAGGTCGTATGAAGGCCTCCCCGAGCTTCTCCCTCACCATGCGCTCGTGGTCCTCGTTGCGCACGGGGTTTGGCTCGAACTGCCTCTGGAGCGATTCGGCGAAGATTTCCGCCCTGTCTTCGGCCCGATATCTGAGTGTACCGTCTGCGTGCTTCAGCGGGCGGATGGGTGCCGGTTTATTTTTTAGCTGGCGGCAGAGACGGTGGATCTGGTTCCAGTCCCCTTCGACTGACGCGAGGTGCTCGTCCCATTCATGGGAACGGTGCTCCACCAGTGCATCTTTCACTTTGATTGTGAAGGCGTTTAGCTCCCTACGTACCGCCGGGCACCTGCTGTATTGCCAGCGGAGACGGAGCTTTCTTTTCTCGACCAGCAAGTTGCGGATTCTTGCTGGTAGGGGCTTCTGCTTGGCTGGGGCTGCCGACGTGGTCGTTGCCGTTTCCGTGGCAGCGTGAAATGAGGCTGTGATGCCCTCTGTGAGCTGCTCGACCTCGAGGTGGGAGTCGACTGGGAAGGATGGAGTGGCATTCTCCATGTGTGCTGCGAACGCTTCCCAGTCTATCCTTTTGCGAACTGCTGGAGGGCTTGGTGCACCAGCGGAGTCTTCTAGGACCACCAGGACTGGCTGGTGGTCCGACTGGACCTCGTCGTCCATCACCTCTTGCGTCGGGGGGACGCTGAGGCCTTTGTAGACTACCAGGTCTATGACATCTGGTAGGGTGTCTTCGATGCCCAGGTGGGGGTATCGTGTTGGGACCTCCGGGCCCTGGACGTCATAGCCGTGGGCCTCAGCGTCGTTGAACAACTTGCGGCCGTTGGGGCAGATTCTCGACGAGTTCCAGCCTGTGTGCTTGCAATTCCAGTCCCCAGCTAGGATAGTTGGGTGACCGGAGCTGAGGAGACTGCGGACCTCGCGCACATCCAGGCTGGACTGCGGGCGGTAGATGGCGTATGCTTGGAGTGGGGTGCCGCCGGTACATATTTCCACTCCAAGGGCGTCGAAAGTCTTGGTGGCCGGGTTCGGAAGAGCTTGATGCGGGATACCTCGCTTGACCGCCACCTGATGTCTGTGAAGGAGTGCTTTAAGCTTTTATAGTGGATTCGGGGAGCACCCTTTCACTTGTCATCGTCCGAATGGCCGTGAGTTGGTACCCTGGGGCGGAATCAGTTCTCCCGTTTATATACAGTTTTACATGGCCTTTTTATGAGTTTCAGTGTTGTCGGGATTCAGATTGAAGCCAGCTGTTTTTTTAAATGTAGAAAAACGAAGTGTTCAAAAAAAAAGTGTACTGCCCCTCAAAACCCTTTGTTAAAGTTAGTCCGGATAAAATTATTTTTATATGCTTTGATTATTCTTTTAGAAAGATACATATTTTAAGAATTAATTAATCTCCTCGGTCCTTCGGGACATTTTTCGTGTGGCTTTCACTGGGGATCTTTTGAATAAAAATTATTGTAATGCATTGGAACTAGATACAAAAAAAAATTATACATTCTCTATATACATATATATTTTTACTTACATAAAACAACAAATATACGTATATATATTTTTACTTACATACAATCCCCTTAAACTTCGAAGTAATTTTTTCAATGTTACTTAATCATTTTTTAAGATTGAGGAGGTGAAAAGTTATGAAACGATATTATTTTTACGAAAATGCAGTAATAAGGCTTTAGACAAGAATAGACATCGATTGATTATATTGATTGTCAGACCGCTACAACCAGACTATCCTCCTCTCATCCTTCTCACATTCATTTCAACTACGTTGGCAAATGTTATGTTCCTTTATTGTAGTACACAGCTACGAGGCTGAATATGTGAACTTTAACTAGAGACGATCTTCAGGATGAGTCTAATTTATATTGACAGAATAGAGTAACATACGTGAACATAAAGTTCACTAGAAACTTTATTAGTCTTCTTTACACCTTTATTGCTCCTTAACGATTATTATTAGGTAAGTATTACTGAGTTAGTTAAAGTATCTAAATAGTAACCGATAATATAAGTAATAAATAGATATTCTGGAATAAATCGCTCTTTTTAAAAATCTACAATTGACGGCTATCTAGTCATCCGAGTTACTTTTTTATCAAAACGTAAAAACTACAATTTGTTAAAGACAAAGAGTATTTAACAAATTGTCGTTTTTTCTAAGATTTGTTCAAAAAATGTTTAAAAGAGCGAACTATGACGTCACAATTCCGTATAGTCGTTTCAATACTTATTACGAAATTTTAAAAATCAAATATCGCACATGTAATAAAATTGAGTAGTTGACTGCATCGGAAATAAATTATGAAATATTGTTCACTAAAAAGCTCTTCTATTAAAATTGCAGAAAAACTTACTAGTTTGGATTTTCATAACACATGCATTTTTTTATTTACAAACATTTCGTTAAGTTTATGAAAACGACTTTATTAAACTATGACGTCACAGTGTAATATTTCAATAATTTTTAGAACAAATTGTCGTGTTTGACATTTGATAAAAAGTATCTCAAATGACTAGCAGTCAACTACCCTATTCCTAGATATTCTAGTAGAATAATTCTATTGTTTCAATCTCAAAATAATACAAATTCAGTTTCTGATTCATTTTCTCTACAATTTAAACGTCTTATCTTATCCACAAGGTATAGGCGGCGGTTGCCTGCTGTTGCACTTATCATCATCCGCGGTCACGCGTAGGAAGTTTAGATTTACACCTACGGACGTGTGCAACGCGAACATCATACACATCTAGAAATCAGATGTACAGGTTACCTCACGATGTTTTCCTTCACTGTTAAAGCTGTCGGTATTAAAATGCACGTAAGTTTCGAAAAACTCATTGGTGCACTGGCCAGCATTTGAATCCGAGACCTCTGGTTAGGAGGACGGAGTCACTACCCGCGGAGCCAGCGTCCCATTTAAAATGACACCTTGTAATCTTAAGATTCCTAAAATTCTATGAGTTTATTCGATCAATTATCTATAGGGTTAAATCAGTAATTCGAGAGCTATCAGCTGCACGGAGCCTTAAAATTATCTGCTTCGCAACGCAATGGATCGCCAAAATTTTATTAATTTTGTGACCGATATCGAACAACGTGTCTTCATTTTTTTAGTTTTTTCCTTCGACGTTCAATATCTGGTATCCATGATACTCGTATTACCAGCCGCAATACGTCGACGAGGTTATCCTATAGGGACACTTCCGGGATGGCTTGCACACTTTAGTCAAAGCCGCATTAGCGTTGAAGACACCACTTCAAATGAAGGGGATCGTGTGATGGTTTTGAATGACGAATCAGGAAATTGGTCTATGAGATTGCCCATAACCGCCTCCGTGGCCTAGCGGCTAGTCCGCTCGCTTCACATCAGGAGGTCGCGGGTTCGATTCCCGGCGGGGTCCAACTTTGTAGGACTCGGTTTGGTTGGTGGTAGGGCATTTTCTGAGCCCGCCGGGCTAGCTACCACCATCTTATCTAAGTCTTGCCGCCAAACATCAATTTTGACAGCATTGATGTGTTCCGGCATGAAGATAAGATAGCCAGTTCCCCATTGCGTTGGGGAATCTTGGTAAGCCCGCTTCCATCTTCGGCATCATCGTCACTTACCACCAGGTGAGATGATGCCAAGGGCTTACCAATTGTGGATAAAAAAAAATTAAAAAAAAGTTGAACTCTCTAAGTCATTTGTGTACCGTATTTTCACTAAAGATTTACAATTGACAAACAAATTGGGAGAATATAAATTGGGAGGATTACCTGCCATAAGGGAAGGTTCTGCCAAAAGAGCTTGTTTAAAGGTGTGCAATGCTTCCAGAGCGTTGTAATGCTGTAATTAATAACGTCAGTGCATATGTATAATAAATAATATAAATTCAGTTTCTGATTCATTTTCTTATCATTTTTTTTCAAATGTCATTTTGAATGTGACAAGTAAAGAAGTTTTATATCGTCGCTCCGCTCCTCTACGGGGTGCATGTCTGTGGTGACAAGCTAATAAAAGAGCTGTTTAGTGAAAAATATTTCATGATACCGTCAAACAAAATATTACCCTATTGGTAGGCCCTTGATGATCGTCTCATTTGATGGTAAGTGATGATGGTGACGAAAGGTGGAAGCGGGCTTACCAAGATTCCTCAACGCAAAGGGGAACTGGCTATTTTATCTCCATGCCGGAACAAATCAATGCTTCGATATTAACATTGATCTTGATGATTGTAGTATCTAGCCAGGCGGGTTCAGAAAATGCTCTACCACCAACCAAACCGAATCCTATAGACTTGGACCCCACCGGGAATAGAATATGAATGAAGCGAGGGGCCTAGTCCACAAATAGGTTCCCTCTAAATATTATAATGTACCTATATACCTACTTACTTTTGTGGTGGAACGTTTTAATGTTGGCGCGAATATAAAAGTCAATGTTTTATGTGATTTACACCGCTATTATTATTATTACGTCACAGCTATATTGCGATTACATTATTTTCGGGAATTATCTCAGGAAGGTATTTAAGTAAATCTGAAGAATCCTTAGAAAATTTTAATATTCCAACAATATTAAAACGTTCCAAAAATAGATATGTACCAAAACGCTCACCATAATTGAGGCGCTGAGAGCAAGAGTGGTGTAAGCAACATTTTTTAACATCTTCCTCTGGTCCACTTTTTAGTACTTTATATCATATCTACCTAAATCATAATGAAACTGCCCTATTATAATGCATCTTGACATAGTGACTAACATGGATAAACGAATAGTTTTTCTTAAAAAATAATGATTAATGAAATAAATGATTTCAAGGTTGGTTGCCGGGACTTGTACCGAGCGCACGTCTGCTGAGTTATTTTTTTAATTATTTCCGTTTTAGAGTAGTCTCAACGTTATTTTGTGATGGGAAAATAGCTGTGAAACCAATTCAGTGATAAGCGGTCATAAGAAGAGGATTAACTCGGGAGACAGCTCCGTTTTCCGAGTTCCAGCAGCAAACCACCACGTGGAGCGTCTTTAAGTGCTCATCACCCTTAGGGCCGCGTCTTTCACTTGACATTGGCGTTTCGCCATTTTTTTATTGAAGATTCTCCCATTTTTCACTTGACATTGGCAAAATCACGAAGAATCACATATGAGAAGTGGAATGCCAAATAGAAAAATAGAATAGAAATGATTTCAAAGTAAAATATTTCCATTTAAGCGAAAATGGGGTTACCTACACCTACACCACTCTTGCTCTCAGCGCGTCAATTAAAATTATTTGGTTTTGTTTGAGTCGTGTTGTTTGTGCCTATTATGATGAGAATTAACTAAATAGTTAGGTTTGATCCTTAGGTATATCATTCGAAAAACAAAGTTATATTGCTGTGTCATATTTCATTATTGATTGAATAGCCCAGCACCTACCTACCTATGTAGGCGGCACTCTAGCAGACACATTGTGAATTATTATGGAACTGCCATTGCGCAATTGTCAGGTTCGTAACCCGCTCATTAGTGTGCGTCAGCGATTCACTCTACAAAATGGGACGGTAGCTGTATTCACTAAGAAGTTTCATTGCTATCTATGGACTGAAACAAAATGTATACTGCATCTTCTATTATACTCGAGCTTATGGTGCTGCCGAGTGTCAGCAACGATAACCGTCTACTGCACGGCTGCCTACCTTGTGTTTGGATTGGATTGGATGCCTAGGCACAGAATATTTAATGGCGAGGTCAACGCTCGTAGAACATTATGTACTGCCCTGTTTCAATAAACAATAACATTTGCTTAAGATTCAAAAGCTTATATGATAAATGATAATTTAAAAAATATTATAAAATCATGTTATCGTTTAAAAAAACACAAACGTAATACTTATATCAATATTTAGTTAAATATGCAAACAGTAGATTAATATCTAATTTGAAACAATAGGACCTTACCGCCTTAGCAACGTTTGCTCACCTTGGCATATGCAGTAAGCGGTTAACTGATGGTTATCCAGTGCTGCGCCCACTTTCTATGGCGAAAGTCTATTCAAAACTAAAAGTGCCTACTTCGGTAAATTCCAGGATTAGTTACTGAAAGTTATCAAAGATACAAAACATTTATCGTGGAATCTGTAAAAAGAGATTCAATCAAATGCAATTAAATATTGTAAATGCACTCGGAGGCCGTACAGTCGTACACGTAGCTGGGGAAACATGAATCAGATGCTTCACACTGCAATTATTTGTTATATTTGTTTGAATATTTTTTTAAGTTCTACTACTTATTTTAATCGATCACATTTTAGCTGGCAGCCTAATTAATAACAATGAGTACTTAGTTATTTTAGTTTCAGTAAAAAATATTTTCATTATACTTTCAACTATGTTCCATACTATTTTATTATGCTTCCTTGTTTTTCTTAGTATTCTTAGTTCTTGATGCTGTCTATATTTTTTTTTGATAAGGCCTGTTGATTTCTGTGTAAGTTAACGTGGATTGCGGATTACGGAAATGGTCCGCATCTGCCTGTTATGGTTAACTAGGGTTTTCATTCATGAAACTGATCACCTTTTTTCTGTATTTTTTTTTGCTTTTAGTTATTTTTGTACTCTCCTTACAAACACAGTTGATGGGTATGAAAACAAACCTTTTTTTTCGATTTAATCAGTCATAGAACTAAAGTTGTTTAGTTGTCATTAAGTAGGTAGAAATTTTATACGAACTTCTATTATCTTATGCATAATCATCATCATTAGCAAATCAAAATAAAAACATATGCGGAGCTTTGCGAGGTTTTGTAGGCGCGAGCCGATGGGATCAAGGACCTCTGGCTGTAATAAGTTACATAGGTACCTACTTAATTGAAACTGTTATCTGTTACAGACCATCGGTGTTCACCCTGACTTAACTGATTTAAGTAATTGATCTGTTGAATGACCTTAAACTTACAATATACTTATGCATATTGTGTTCAAAATCGAACTTTACATTTTGATGGAGATCAGTTGTAGCTTTAGAGTCCAAAAATCTAAAAAATAAAATTTAAAAATCTATATGCGCGCATTAGCTCTGTATAATCTGAGCTAGAGCAATATCGTGTCCGTGTGTCGCGTGCGATTCTCTGGCGCCTACCTAGTACCTGTAGATAGATATTAGACGGACTATTAGACGGATTCGGACATATTTTATTTATGTGTTTTTATTGTTTATTTAACCCAATTTTGCCATAGTAAATCAATTGTACAGCCACGCTGTGCACACTTTCATAAACAAGGTTATTCTTTTTAACCTGACATCCTTTTGCCCACGTATTGATGAGGTCAAAAGCAACAACTATATTCTGTCAATTTTCCAATAACAGCCGAATTATTTTCCATACAAAATTTAAAAATACAATGGTTCCCAAAATTTTTAAACTCAATGTTACACCAACACTCCCTAAATTCCCCTTTTATTTGTTTTTATTTCCGACAAATTAATACGATTTACAGTAGGACCTCTTTAATCCGAACCCCTCTATAATCCGAACGATCCCCCTATCCGCCGTTTCTCAGTAAGTCGCTGTACCACGCGTGCATTACAGTACATCTATAGATCTGAAGTGGTACACGAATAGTATTTGACTGCTCCGCGTAAGATATGTGAAATGTCCAAATTCTTGGATATTTCAGGCAAATTGTTTCAATAACTGTTAATCTAATCTATAAATAAAAAATACACAATAATAGACAAGGGTTTAATTAATCTTTTGTATTGATCAAAATTATATTTTTGACAACCACCTCTTAAAAAAAAAACCCTGAAGAACACCTTGTTTGCCATAAATGTTATTTTCTCTCGGAAACGGCACAAGATATCGTGTTAATTTTTACACATGAAAAAGATCTTAACAATATTAACAGTTTCTTTTGAAAATTTTATTTTTACTGCGTAATTTATTCGTGGAAAGTATTTATTTCTTCAAAATCGAAGTAAGTCCGCGTGACCCTGCCTGCTCCACCATCCTGTAATCCCCCGCGGGCTCTGTCGCCCCAGTCCGCGTCGCGATCTCATCGAGGGTGGACTGCGCGTCTGTGTCGGAGCGACGTCCTTGACAAAAACACTTCGCTTTTGAAGACTAAACTCACTTGTGCATACTTTTTATTTTAAGATATTTTCTACGCATTAGTGGGCGAAAAGTTAAAGTAAATATTTTTTCACGAAAAAATATTTTTTTTATCTTGTCAAAGTAAAAGGAACCAACGATTGATTGTTTCGTGAAATAGAAATGCCTAAATACAAGAAAAAATATTATGTTAAAGCAGGACGGCGATTACAAGAGTACTGGTAATTATTTTGACTTTTGGCTCAGTGATCAGGAGCGCTATCCTGACTACTGATCCAAGGGTTGCGGGTTCGATTCCCGCCCAGAGCAAACATTTCATTGGCGATAGATTTGTTTGCTCTGTGTCTGGGTGTATAATATCTATATATGTTTTTATTCCAAAAACGTATCTATTTACATATGTATATTATTCGTCTCTGGTTCCCATATTACAGAGAATTCTAGTTTGTAGCCAGATGACCGCAGGATGATTGTATGTTAATTGTCCTGGATATTTATTTATTATCTTATAATTTTTGGATATTTGCACAGAACCCCTGAGGATACCCTCTGACCGAAATCTAAATAAATAAAATAATATACAGGTTGTCCCAAAACTGATGCCACAAATTTTGGCTGGTGATAGCTTTGAGCAAGACCTAACAAAATAACGAAACATATCGTCGTATCTTACGAATAAGGGCATAATTGCAAAATGACAACAAGGAAGTGGTTTTAACAAGAGATGGGACGGATATCTGGTTACTATTCGGTATCCGGCCTATCCGGCCAATACTTTAGTATCAGGCCGGATACCGGATAATAGCTCAATTATCCGGCCCCCGCCGGATAGTTAGAATTTCGTAAATGAACATCGAAAAACACAAAACCAATTTTTAGTCTAGCCCAATAGCCTCTTTAATGAGGTAGGAGAAAAAGAGTAGTAGAGAAGGAAAAAAAGCGTCGGTGGCGCAGCGGGTAGTGACTCCGTTCTCCTAACCAGAGGTCGTGGGTTCAAATCTTGGCCACTGCGTCAATGAGTTTTTCGAAACTTACGTGCATTTTCATACAGACTGCTTTAACGGTGAAGGAAAACATCGTGAGGAAACCTGCACATCTGATCTCTAGATGTGTATGATGGTCGCGTTGCACACGTCCGTAGGTGTAAATCTAAATGCCCTACACGTGACCGCGGGTGATGCTAAATGCAACACTAGGCAACCGCCGTCTGTATCTTGTGGGAAGAACGGTTGAATGTGCCACACGATAAGAAGAATAATGAGGTAGTAATTATGCTGCCTTCTTCCCAGTGATACCTTGAGAAATCACCTCACATAAATTACACTTAGCAAATTGTTGTTCTTCGACGAAATCTCATCTCATCTCACCAATATTATAAATGCAAAATTATGGATGTTTATTTGTGTTTTTGTTTGTTTGTTTATTTTAGTTTATTTTATTTTTTAGTTCATTTATTTATTTGTTCCGCTTTCACGCCACAACTACTGAACGGATTTAGATGAAATTTGATAGGCAGATAGATAAAACACTCAGCTAACACATATGATACTTTTTGTGCCGGAAACTTAAGGATTCCTGGACGAATGCTTAAAAACTCAAAAATTACCCTTCGTCACTAGATGGCGCCACCTTAACATTTTTTCCCTCTGGATCCGATTCTAAAGTCCACGCAGACAAGTCGTGGACGGGAAGCTGATACGTCCATAAAGACGACTTTTTCTGTACACTTGCCATTTTTACAAACACAAATCAAATTAAGACCACTAGCACGATTTAATTTTTATCAGTAACTTAAAAAAGGAATCGCTATAAGCGATAAGATCGCCTACATTTTACCACTGTAAATTTAATATTGTGCCTTTTGTTGTTATATATTTTTTGTGTGTGTACAATAAAGAGTATATCAATCAAAAACGTTGTGATTGTTTGATTGAATACATAAACAAAACAAGCGAGTACAGTAACTGTCCACGTTCGCTAGGTGTCAGCCCGAAGAAAGCCCGAATCAATGCAAAGCGTGGGCGCCACGCAGCCTCCCGCCGCTGCTGCGCATATTATTTATTATTATTCATTTATTTTCAGGCAACATAGTAACTAAGTACAGGCCCATAGATACATAAAAACTTATACAATTAAAATGATATAAATACTATAAATAAATACAATTATAAGTTATTCTACTTTAAATCTAATAATAATTATATCTGCGGCACTTTTCTTTGTGCTGTTGCGCTGCCGATGCTCGCAGTGTTAGAGTCCCGAAGACGACCTCGAAACCGCCGAAACACCACGCCTTTCGGCCAGAAGTCTTCTTTCATGAAGGTGTCCAAGCTCTGAGTCGGGACACACACCACGAACGCCTTGAAGTGAGTGTCGTAACGCGAATCCAAAAGCTGAACCCTTACGATCATCTTGGTCTTGATCCTGACATACTCCTGCACGTCCTGCACCAGGGTGGTGAAGTGAAGCCGGGAAAGGTAGAGACTCGTCACCGGCGTCGCAGATCGCAGCAAGAAGTTGGGACCAGTCGGTGCGGTGCCGCTTTGATTGCGACACGGTCTTGGCTTTCGCATAGTCATGTCATAACAATTAAGGCTGCCATCCGTTTGCAGACATTTTTAGGATGATTTGGCCGAATATTCGGCTATCCAGCCTGTGGCTTGGCCGAATATTCGGTATCCGGTTATCCGGCTAAAACACTATAGGTCCCATCCCTAGTTTTAACATTCTATTTTCAACAGAAAGTGATATTTTTGAAGTGTTAACATTCAAAACATAGCTTAACTATTCTTGGGTTGTTATTAGCGATTTTATCTCAATATATAACGTTATGTACGCAATTTAACTCTTTCAGGATCTTGATTAACAATTAGGATATTACTGAGAACTTCGCGAATACAGCCGATACGAGTATAAAAACTATAGTGGTATCAAGGTGATGTATCAAACAATGAAGTAGGATAATCGAGTCATAGATACTTGTAGTCGACTGAGCAAGGAATGTTCGCTCTCTAATTTGTGGTAGATCTATTAACTGCAGGCCAATGTTCACAATCACCATGATTGCTGATTAACATAGAGCAATGGACCCCTTAATCCCTTCTAGACCTGGGAGTAGTTTTGCGTTTGATTATGTGTTTAGAAGTACCTGAATATTCAGGAAAGGAAATATACCAAATGCTACTAATACATGTACCTATCAAACTGATGAAATTGGATGATCGAGTCACAGAGGTCAACTTGGCAAGGAATGTTATGTCTCCCAGTATCAGTAGGGATTTGTGGTAGGTCTGTCAACGGTAAGCCAATGTTCACAATCACCATGATTGCTGAAGAACATACAGCAAAATATTTAGTTTTGGCAATCCACTGCGAAGCAGAAAATTTAAACGCTTGATGTAGGTGATAGCTCTCGAATTACTGATTCGATCATATAGAATAATCTCTAAACATTTTTGGGAAATCTTAAGATTACTAGATGTCATTTTGAATGGGACAGCCTAATATTTATTGTCATAGCGGCAAAAGAAATACACACTCTGTAAAATTTCAACTTTCTACTTATTACGGTTCATGAGATACAGCCCGCTGACAGACAGACAGACGAACGGACGGACGGAAAGTGGAGGCTTAATAATAGGGTCCCGTTGGCTTTTGAACTTTGAACCCTAAAAAAGTTAAATTTTGCCGCCACTTTTCCATCTTTCTTCCAAAACAACGTCTTCGTCTCGTCTACTTCGGCCAGGCAGTCTTTCAATCAGCAGCTTGGGTGTATTAAAAATCTAATAGTACAGTTGTCTCCGATTAGGGTAGGTACTTTTGTCCCACAGTGTCGCCGCTGCTCTGTCTCCCTTGCGATTTAAATGAAATGCTCACAGAGTTTGAATCGCTACAGAGTGGCGTTCATACAAGAGACGTGTTTTTAGAGTTTCTTGTACGATAGTACGGAACCCTTCATGTGCGAGTGCGACTCGTACTTGGCCGGTTTTATTTTTATTTTAGGTAGTTAGTCACGGCGACCTTCTAGAACAAACGTAATATGATCGCCTTTCTATTTTTAATCAATCTAATTGATTTTATTTGAAAACCTCGAATATAATAAGTCAGCACCTTGAGGTCAAAAAGAGCAATTAACTCATTGTTTGAAAGGAAAATATTCAAGTATTATATATACATTTCTAAAATGGGCATGAAACAAGGATTTTTTATAGCATAATATGCTCTATCTCATAATGTGAGACAAAAATTATTGAGTAATTTTTTTTACGTTGCAGATGTATAAAGTTTCATTATCGAATATTTTTAAAGATTTTTTTTTTAATTGATGATGTATTTCTGATGGCATCTTTAATTTTTTTGTAGAATAAAGTAGTGAATTCGGGTTGAGACACTAATCAACAATGTTTGAGTCCAAAAAAAAACAAGTTAATTAAAAAACATAGTAGTGATTTTCATTTTTTAAAATCTGGTATACCTCGAAAACCATAAACTTTTGCAGAACACATGTTTCGTTATTTTGATAGGTCTTGATCAAAGCTATCACCAGCCAAAAGAGATCATTAATTTTGAGCCTTTTATAAAAGTGCCGGCCAACAAAAAAGAAGTACGAATTGTTAGAACTAGCTATTTGGAGCAATAGTTAATGTTAATATGACACAAAAGTTGAAAAATTTAATGAAAATTGTTCCAGATGATAAACTCTAGTTATATCTGAGCTTTCAGGAATCAATAAATGTATGAAAATGACGATTCATCGATCTTATATAACATTGTTCAGAAAAACCCTACAACTTTTGTGTCATTTTAACTATTGCTCCAAATAGTAAGTTCTAATAATACGTAATTTTTTTGTTGACTGGCACTTTAAAAACGGCCAAAAAATGTGTGGAGCCTGAATGATCTCCTTCGTCGCATTAGTTTTGGAACACCGTTAGTTAGACACAGTTAGAAGAATATTTTTTATATCACACCTAGTCCTAAAATCTAAAAACATAAACTTGACGGACTCGTTGGCTCAGTGGTTTGTGCCCCTGACTACATCCGAGAGTTGTGGGTTCGATCCCCACCCGGCGCAGGGTAAACATTTCTATGATGAGTAGATTTTTTACTTTTCTCTCTGTTATCGCAGGCAACAGCTAGTAATAAAATAGTGTACCCCATGTCACTCCCACAACTGAGACAAATCTAATAACATCAAATATTGAAATCCGACAAAACAAGTTGAATCCGTTTAGGCTGTAGAGCGTGCCAAAGAATTAAACATACTTACATACCTCGTATTGGTTCCTGACGCCTACTGGTCATAAAAAATAAAACTCAACACTTTGCACGTAACGATGACGTCAGTTGCAGTGATGGGCAAACAAAAATAGGCAGTTATGTAGGATAACTAATAAATAACACTTGTCCCTTCTGCAGTTTTTATAGTATTTCAACTGTATCAACCGTAGCCGCTAGATGGCACTGACGTCGGCAAAACTCTCAGCAATCTCCGTTTCAACAAGGTTATTCAGACTATTTCCCCCCTTAAGGGATAAAGCGTGTTCAATGTCGCTAAATACTAGTCGTCAAAGTATTATACTGAAATAAAAAAAAATAGATTTATTGTAGCATTATCATTTAGTTGTATTTAGTTGTTTTGCATGATTAAAACATAGTTTCAATAATAAACACCTTTGTTATAATGCTAGAAATACCCTTCGAAATATCTACATACTATAATCCGAACGCACCACGGATCTGAACCGGGGGAAATTTTGGCTGTTCGGATTAAAGAGGTTACTAATACAACAAAAGAAAACCATTTTCAAAATCATTAAAAATTAAAAAAAAAACTGCGAATGATTTTCAAATCTGAAGAAATAAACAAGTTCGAGTGAAAATGAATCAGACGAGTATCAATAGCAATAGGAGTTCCGCATTCACACTCACCGCACACATGCAAAGTAAATTAGGGTGCATATTCGTCTATTAATTTTATAGAACTCTTTATTTAGAAATAACTTCGTAAAATGGGTGGCTATTTGAAAATTTCCAGAATAAAATTTGTTGCTTTTGACTTCACCAATACGTGGGCCAACGGATGTCAGATGAAAAAGAATAACCTTGTAAAGCATCTGGCATATCTACACAGGATTTTATCACTTAACATAAATCAGCAATAAACATTCATAATTAGTAGCAAGTGATAGACTTCACAAATTAAAAAAAAATGTTTTGTATGAGATGTACTTTATCCTGGTATAGCCCGGAATAATATATTACCTAGTAAGTTTACTAAGTTGTATAAAGTTATTAAAAGGTACAAAGTTTCATTAAAATCGTTAAGTATAGCTATTTTTGGGAAAGAATATCAAAAAAACTTATTTTTGTATGGAAGGTATTAGAACCAGATTTTTCCCAGAGTAACGAACTATCTAATGTAGTAAGTTGTATAAAAATATGGTATTGTACAAAGTTTCATCAAAATCGTTAGAGCCATTTTTGAGGAAAATTAACAAAAAACTTATTTTGGTATGGAAGGTATTAGAACCAGATTTTTCCCAGAGTAACTAACTATCATATGTACTAGATTGTATAGAAATATGGTATTGTACAAAGTTTAATCAAAATCTTTAGTCATTTTTGAGCAAAAAAATTTAAAGTGTTTTTTACTATGGTGGCAGCCCTAATAAATGATGATATTAAAAAAACGGCTGGAGATATTAATAAAATATTGCCCTAATATTTTTGTTTTTTGGGCTCTATAAGTGCAAGAGAATCGGTCCCCATCAAAATCTCAAGTTAGATTTTTTTGCCATGACAATAAATAAAACTTATCATTATTTTTTTCATAACTGGCTCTAACCTTTTATTTAAATTGAGCCATCGCAGACATGCGTGTTTATCACTTTCCTCCCTGCGGCGACGGGGCGGCTTGTCTGGAGCCGTCGCCAGTCGACAGAATAAGAGGAGGTAAAGAAGAATTTAATAATATATTGAGAAAATAAATCTTACTGCCACTTCAATGATATTTTATTTCCAGAATAGCGACCCTAAGGAGTCGCAAATAAAACTGGTTGTAGATTGTATGAGGCACTTAAAAACTGATAATTACACTGGAGATAGTAAAATACTGAGGTGATATTACGGTGTTGAACGTTTGAGATTTAGAATAGAAATGAGTCAATGCTCCTGCGCCTGCCAAAAGATATTCGAAATTTGAATATTTGAATATAATGATCGATTATTAAAAAATCAATAAAAAATTACTAGAGAAAGGGCCATGTAGACGGACGAGACGGACGGACAGAAAAACGTTTCCGGTCATTATTTAATATTTATTTGATCCGACTATTTAAGGGAACAGCTAGAGTTTACACCTTCAGTTAAATGATTTGTCTACCCATTACCATAGTATAAACTATTACATTCCACGCGCCTTATATTGAGGGTCTGATGATGACCAGGCTAATATCGAATGAATTTTTTTTTACTGATATTAGATTTCTTGTAGATTTAATGATAACGAGGCTCACTGGCCCAACCAACCCCATTCCACACACCTATATCTACTTTTTAATTTTGTAATTTTTTACTTTTTAGTAGATATGTTTTTGATTTTAAACTTTGTTTTTTTTTTGTGTGTGATGCTTACGCGTAGATATTAGGTATGTCTAAGGAAAGTGGTTATTTCGGTCAGCATATAGTGAAAATTATGCGCACAATGAATAAATACCTAAGTAGGTGCCCGCTGCCGCGACCGCCATGGCCGCCTGCATGCGCTGACGATGATGCAATGCGGGCATTTCTTCGGAACTCAGGTTGCCTTGCTTTGTCAAGGTAACTTGTATGAGTGTAATTAAACTTTACTTAACTACTATAGCTTTACGTAGCTCAGTCTCAAAGAAGAAATGTAAACATCACTTCTTACATCCGACATATAATAGGTATGTGTGTATCATACAACTGAGGACTAAACCATCGTAGGTAAACTTGAGCCAGCGAATAAAGCAAGTAGAAATAGAAAAATACACAGTAACAATTCTGTATTACATATTGCTACAAATAATTGACAAAGAAAAGGTAAAGAAGTTTTATTTTGTCGCTCCACGGAGTGGGGTCCAACTGCAACTCTGTGATCTTAGGATTCTTAAATGAGAAAGTAGTAAGATAGTTCTAGAAACAAAAGGTTTCGACAGAAACTGACTTATAAGTCTAGTATAATTTTGTTTCTAACCAAATTATACCTACTAGATTTATTGAGTCAGTTTCAAAATTATCTCACAAGACATAATTTTTTTCTCTAATACCTATATTATACTATAATAAATAGACAAATGCGACTAAACTAACTTTTGAAAAATGTTCTACAACTTCATTTGAAGTGCTTAAGTATTTCACATGCCATATACTTACAGGGTGTTAAAAAAGTTCGTTTGAAATTTTAAGGGGTTATATTTTGTATATTTTTCCTGTATTCTATACTAAATTCTGAGTAACCTCTTTTTCAAACGCACTTTTTTAACACTCTAACACTCGTTATGTGAAATGGCCCGTACCCGTCCTATTGCAGCCGGAGTGGGTTTAAATGTCGACCGGTGTATAAAACTCGTTCACGCGTACGTCACGTTCAACCATCAATCATTCAGTGAAAAGATTTAATACAATTATCGCAATGTTTTTTTCTAATGTGAACAACTATGACAATTTGCAAATAAGTTTTATATCGTCGCTCGCAGCGGGTGCAAGTCTGTGAAAATTTGTTAAGAATGGCAAGAAAAAAAACATTATAACACACACCCAGATACTTTTTCTCCAAGTCCCTATGCTCATGTGAAAAGTGCGCACCTTAAAAACCTTATTTTTGTTCTGTCTATTCCTATATTAAATAGAGTATAGCAACATAGTAACGTAATCAACACCTAAGCAAATATCTTATAAAAACATTCGGCAAAAAATCTAGGTACCCCTGTGTACCACCCAGGTACCACTTCGACTTAACTGTTTGTAATAAATTAATGGTATTCAGTTCTTATAGTTTTTAGACGTTTGTCTGCACGTAGCAATGCTGTGCCACGTATCTATCCAGCAGAGTAATAATATAAATTATCTACTAGTCACCTAATTTTCGCAGTCTAGGAAAACGGTAGATTTTACGCAAGGAACCTAAACAATGGAGGAAAAAAGTTAGGTATCTTCTTCATTTATGATAGGGAAAGTTGTTCATGAGTAATATCTTCCCTTTTAACGTTTTCTTTGAATAATACTTCAACTGTATTATTGGTGCAAATATTTGATTCACGAGATCTTCGAATTGTGTTTCAATTTCAAACGGAGCTTACGAAGCTTTGGCTGCTGTTGTTAAAAGTGTCTATTCGATATCCCTTGCCTTTCTTATTTTCAGTGTCAGAACACTGTTTTAATAATGTAATATTTTTATGTTATGTTAATATCATCAGCATCACATAAAAAGTATTTTTCTCGAAAAAAGAAACGTACGGAATTATTGTGTTTAAGGACACGCTGAACCAATTATTCATGTATTGGACGTATAACGAGTGTGACTAGGCAGCGACGCAGGAGTTGCACAAGTAGCCTTTGTTTACGTGGCATTGTCCATCGTCACTTCGCCACTAGTGTACGTGCGTACTTGAATATATTCAAATTTGAAGATGCGACTGGGATGGGGCAACTCGCTGGCCACTGCTATATATGCTGTTAGTACCGACCAGGGGTACAGTTGTTCTCACTGAGCACCCTTGTAAACATCAAATAAATATAAATGGCTCTCAAGGTACGGTTATCGCAGAAAAGATTTCTACAGTGAAGAGTGCAAAACAGTGATAGTTACGATTTGTGAAATAAATTATTATTAATGTACATACACAGTTGGAAAACGTAAAACCAAGAAAATTAAAGTGAATTGTTTGTTAAAAAAATGAATTTTGTTTCTTGTTCTTAGTTGGTGGCCTTCTCCTGCCTTCTGGCACTGGGTCAATGCAGTGTGGCCCCTGCTGCTTTCGCGGCGGCTCCAGTGGCGTACGCGCCGGCGCCGGCACTGGCGCGCCTTGAGGAGTACGACCCCCTGCCGCAGTACCGGTTCGGTTACGACGTGGCCGACAGTCTCACGGGTGACTACAAAAGCCAGCAAGAGCAGCGTGACGGAGACCTCGTTCAAGGCTCTTACTCCATTGTGGAACCCGACGGCACGCGCCGCGTAGTTGACTATTCTGCGGATTCTGTGAACGGATTCAACGCTGTTGTGCGCCGTGAGCCCCTCGTGGCAGCTGCACCTGCTGCTGTGATATCATCTGCTCCCGCGCGAGTTGTGGCGGAACCTGTATTGGCAGCCCGTTACACGTACGCGCCTCAGGCTGCTGCTGCTGTGGCCTCTCCCTCCGTGTACGCTCGTTACGTGGCCGCTAGACCCTACGTGGCGCAATACACAGCGGCCCCTGCCGCCGCTGCGCCGGTGTTCGCTCGCTACGCAGCCGCACCGCTGCCGCCCGCCCCGGTCGCCACCGCTGCCGTCGCTCCTGTGGCCGCCCGCTTCGTCACTGGTCCAGTGGCGGCTCGCTACTACACCGCTACACGCTACGCCACCCCCGTAGCGGCAGCCTACCAGTTCCCCATAGCGGCACAATTCGCTGCGCCCGCGCCCGCGGCGGCGGTGGCAGCGGGGCCCGCCCGCCTGGTGGCGGCGCCGCCGGCGCCCGCTGCGGCCGCGCCCGCTCTGGCAGCGCTCCGCGCCGCTCCCGCACGTTTAGTCGAGTCCGTCACCACTGCCGCCGGCTACCGCTACCGTTAAACACACCAAAGAGCTCTAGACGCCATATTTTAAACAAAGACTTGAAATGATTTATATTAGTTAACATAATATTTTTTATGCAATATGTTACGTTGTTTTAATTTGATAAATAAAAATATTTGGATACTTCAGAGCTGCCAGTTTGATTGTCTTTATATGTATTATTTATTTAAGCTACTGACATCCTTCTTACGGTTATAGTTGTAAATATATTATGACCTCATTATGACCTATACTTTGCGAATTCCCTCTTTGAACTTGAATGAGGAATGAAATCACGTCCCGCCATTCAATCAAACTTATATTTATATAATTCTTAAACTGTCGCTAATTCTTCACCTAGCACTGTTATCTATTACTACAATAATAGGTAATTCGCTAAAGAAAGCGAATTGACCAATAGTTCAATTAGCTTTTAAGTTTTCAAACTGGGCTGAACATACATCTTTATATACTTATTCTCTGTTTCGAGCTACATATATCCAGTCCAGATAGGCATCATACAAGTCTGACTAGCTAGAATAGATCATCAGTCCATCTGATTCTGCTAGTTGTATGACCTGATAATAGCCACTTCTACTTGAATATTCTACTTTATAATCTATGTCGGTGACTTTTTAAGTTATTCTGTGTGAGCGGAAATTGATATCGTAAGTTACAAATCTGGCAGCTGAGGTAATCTTAGAAATGTATAACGAGTCTTTGTTGTTTTACAGCCCCTATTATTTATTGAAAGCGAAATACTTTAGTACGAATCACCAGTTTTAAAGGTGGTCTATTTTTAGACCATCGTTTAAATGTCAAACATGCTTAAACACATGAAACTGAACAGCCAGTCCTATGAAATCAAAAAGATATACTATAAAAACATTGCAAAATGTGTAGACATTATATCTCGAACAAAACGAGTATAATATTGACCACTTAGCAAATCAAATAAAATAATCAAAAGGTTCGAGCGAGAGGTTCCTAATTCGGATGTCGCCAGAAGTCGCGTATACAATGTTAGCCTGTTAGCTAATCAACCAAATATATTATGAAAAGTCTGAAAAATATCCACTGTAAAGGCTGTTCAGTTACTTACCTGTAATTTAGGTTGTACAAAATAATCACCTTCTCACTATTGCTGACGTACTGGTCTTTTCCTGTACCTCGCGCAAAAGTTTTTTTAAAACGTAATCGACATAGGGGATTTGAATTTTTATGCAATTTCATCACGTAAAGTGTCAGCATTCTCCAGGTCACGGATGCCAGTAAGTAGTTATTGTCACACTACACTACATAAACATTTCGTAATATTATATCATGGACAGCGAGTCGCGTTGATGTCTTTTGTATTGTCTAACAAAGGCGTTTCCTGACACGTCATGGGACTTGACCAGCGCTAAATAGTTGGTTTCTGGAACCACACTGACGCTAGCACTATAGTTTTTATATTTCAATACAGATTCTGTAACTGACCTACATCCCGGTAGTCAGTTAAAAATTTCTACAGAACACTTTTTACTGTAGCTTCTGAAAAATACAATTTCGTACTATAATAAATGCTATGCTTGGCCACTAGCCACACAATGTCCACTAATCCAACCTTGGCCCCGTGTGTGGAGTATGGCCTCACGTCCCCGAGGAATGGGAGAGTGGGGCCAATATGGGTTGTTAACAACGCAATGCAGGCGGAGCAAACGTCGAATGTGACTCGAATAATCATGCAAACGCAGCTTAATGAGACTAAAAATACATTCCTTAAAACATATTTTGCCCCCACTTTGTCTTTTGGGCAGAATCCTAAACGAAATCATGACAAAAACTTAAATAAACTAAACCGCACAGGAGAAAGCAAGTTTCTGAGGTGACAGTAAAGACAGCAGTGTAGGACTCTCCTCGGCAACGGCTAGGCGATTAATAAAATATTTTATGTAAAACTATAATATTTAATGGCATACCATAATACAAAATTATTTCCACCATTCATGCATAGGTACAAGTATCACAAATAATATTAATACCTATCAGCAGAACTAAAACCACTACTATTTTCTGATAGTACAATGAGTATAATTAGTCAACTAAAATATGGTTTATAAGTAATATCCAAAATATATTAAAATACGGATTGCACATCTATTTAACTAATGTGTATTACCTAGGTAATATTACCTCTATATATAAAATAATAATAGCAGTAAATTCAGGGTACAGAAGGCATGTAGACTTTAGAACTTGCATTCTAAGAATCCAGGAGTAAGATCCTAATATTCTATTAACCCTAGGACAATTTTTTAACATCTCATGATCTCATGAAGTGTAGTAAAATTATCCCTCTTTATAAATCAGGTTCCAACAATGATGCCGAACATTACAGACCAATTTCTGTATTACCCGTTCTTAGTAAAGTCTTTGAAAAAAAATATGCTAAACCAAATGCTACAACACTTTAATTTAAACAAACTTCTGCATAACCAACAATTTGGCTTCACAAAAGGTCATTAATGCAATAATGCAGGAGTAGCACTTATACGAGACATCTATGATACTTTTGAGGAATCACAAGATGCAGTAGGAGTGTTTTGTGATTTATCTAAAGCATTTGATTGTGTTGAATATAAAAGTTTATTTCTTAAACTAAAGCATTACGGTGTAAAGGGCTCTCAGTCTTGTAAATTCTTACCTTAACAATAGGTTACAGACAGTCCAAGTAAATGGCACAAATTCTTTCGGCTCTACAGTAAAAATAGGTATTCCCCAGGGATCTATTTTAGGCCCCTTTCTCTTCCTTGTTTATATTAATGACTTACCATTTATGGTGCAACATCTCTCGAATATTGTGTTGTTTGCAGATGACACATCTCTTATTTTTAAGGTAAACAGGAAAGACAGCAAAATTGACGAAGTAAACAACACAATTGAGATACATAAATGGTTTACTGTTAACAACTTGCTATTAAATGCTACAAAAACAAAAGCAATAAAATTCAGATTACCAAATGTCAAACAAACTCATAAGTGCATAAGTAGATGTGGTGGGGACCACATATAGAAACCTTAGCAGGAAAGCTTAGTTCAGCTGCCTACGCCGTCAAGAAATTAAGGCAACTAACAAATGTAGATAAAGCGAGACTAGTGTATTTTAGCTATTTTCATAGTATAATGTCTTACGGTATCTTAATTTGGGGACATGCGGCTGACAAATAAACTATTTTCAAATGCAAAAAAGAGCGCTCTATCAGATGCGATCTCGAGAACAAGTTTAAAGAAATAAATATTTTAACTGTTGCCAGTCAGTTCATATATGTTCGTAAGAATTTTGATTCATTTCCAAAAAATAGTGACAGGCATAATTTTAACCTTAGAAATAATATTGAAGTTGCTTATTCGAGGCTGAGTAAGGTAAACAAGTTATTCATGGGGCAGTGTATAAAATTCTACAATAAAATACCTGAAAATGTATCTAGTTTAACCGAAAATAAGATTAAAAAGTAACGTAAAAAATGCTTGTGTTCAAGAGGATATTATAAAACCCTAGACTATGTAAATGAAAAAGATGTATGGGCATGTACAGATCCTCCAGCTCATAGCTTTTGTAATAATGACATCAATAGGGTTTTTCACAATTTTTTGAAAAGTATCTCAAATTGATCATTAGGTGGGAAAAAGTAAAAAATATTTTTTTTAATTTTTTTTTAAACCTATAAGTACCCCAAAAGTACATTTTAAATTACCATTGCCAATAAGCGCGCGAAAACGATAGCCGCCATGATGCTTAGGTCGTGACGTCATTTCAGGAGTAAACAAAAACAGCTCTGTACTAAAATTTTGACACATATCGTGAACAAAATGTCATTGTTTACCACTATTGTGACGTCACCTGACAACCAGCATGGCGGCTGTCGTTTCAGACATTTGAATAACAGATTAAAAAACTTGATTTTTGTAAATCAAAAATAAAATGTTTTTTCTCATTTTATTGTATAGAAATCATATTAAATCGATTACGTATTACAAATACCACAGTAAATAAGCAGTTTTAGATTTTTTCTTGTATAGAGTAAAATACCCTATTGTAATAGAACAAAAATGTGCTGGGGCGAGATTCTTTTGAGTTTGACGTTTCTTCTCGCTCCGCTAACACTTCCCGAAACGTTGAGTGTACAAGATCCGAGTTATCCGAGTAGGAACTTTGTACTAGTTAAAAAAAAAAACGGTTTAAAAGTATGTGTACAACTGTACAGCATCTACTAAAATAAAAAAGATTTTGACTTTGACTTAAGTTAGTTATTAATACTAATACTTAAAATTAAAACTATTATGTATAATACAGGAGCGGGCGACGCGAACTCTTAAGTTCAGAATACCCCGAATCACATACTTAGGTTGAGAAGCCTCTTTGTTGGTTTCCATTTGGAGAAGGAGGCTTCTTTGACGATTTTAAGTACTATACTATCGTAAAAGATTGAAGTTCAAGTTTAAAGTTGAACTAATGCGAGCAGATACCGTTGCATTTAAGGGCATTAGGGTTCCGGATATGTATTGGTATTAGAATGCGAAAAACTATTCCGATATCAGAAAGATCTTCTTTCTCACCAAACCGGGCTTGCATTCGGGTCAAATGGAAATGTTTGTGCGTTTGACCGTGTCAATTAGGCGTTAGTGATCTCTCCTATAAAGTTCAGGATAGTTATAGGCAATCAACTTATGCCGTCTGCCTTGCCCTACAAACTATCGGTATGGGAAGAAAACTACCGAATTCCTTTAACGTTGCTTCAACTCATTATGCTTGTATATCCACAAGCAATCGATGATACAGTTTAGTTAGCGACTCATCGATCGCGTAACAATGCTTTCTTCAACGGCCGTCCGTATGGCCCTCACGTCCAGAGTTGCGCAGCGTGCTGTATATAACGCGCCCGCGGTCCAGGACCTCTACAGTTCTACTCTTGGACTTGCCCACCCTAAACCCCACGCGAACAAACATGGAATCCAAGGTAAATAACAGTTAGTTTTGCTTTGCGATATGTTCAATTTGTCATTTTGTATATTTTGGAACGTTTATGAATAACTATAATATTGTATTTTTATTTACCTGAGAAAGTGTAATATTTTATTTTGTGTAACAAAGTTTTAAAAATAATTTGACTTACGCTATCTTCAAACTATAACAATATATATATATATTTTTACAATGTTACCTAATTTATGTTTGTGCTCGTGTAACTTATGTTTGCATCAGAATGAGTGATCAACTATGGTCTTCATTGATCAGGACTTAGCCAAGTCACGATGCGCTGCCTCGCGTTGTCGGCTATAGTGCGCACGCGCATCGATTGACAAACTTTATCCTTATCGGGTCACTTTGCGACACCACAGCCCGTCTTCTATCTCTCCTTTGGCTCACTTTCGTTTCGCCTTCCCATAACAGTGAATACCTTTTTTGTTGCATACTGATGCGAATGTACATATGCATAGGTACTTTAAAAAATAGCAAGTTATGTGTGTGTTATACCCATTCATATGTATAATCGAGCATAAGCTTATGTAAAAGATGGCAAAAGTTTTGGTAATATATTAGGAAGTAAATGCCGGTAATTTTTTGAGTTACTATCTCCAGTATTTTTTACTACTTACAACTATTGTATAGTAATTATCTCATGTCTCAACTATTTTCCGTAAACACTATTTTAATATTTTTTTAAATTGTATCATTCATTAACGAATGTTTTATTTATCAAACGAGCGTAATTCATGTCACCGTAGCCCACTTAAATATAGAGTTACTTTGTAGTTGAACACCGACTAAAAAACGTACCTTCACATATAGTATAGCAAATACCTTCACATATAGTATAGCAAAAAAATATAAAACGCAGACCTATTTTCACATACAAAAGACATCAACGAGACCTACAGAGCGTCGGATGTGACCTTTTAAATAAAAGGGTTATTATAATAAATTAAGGACTGTCTGTTATGTGGAAATCCTTGGGAGACGCCTTTGTCCAGCAGTGGACGTCTTTTGGCTGATGATGATGATGAAGGACGTCCTTCACTGAGTGCAGATTACCCCGATGTGCTTGATGAATCTAATTTATAAAGCACATCGGCTTATAAGCAATTAATCTTAATCCATGGTCATCGTTAAACTATCGTAAAACTCAAAATGTAGTCAGATGTTATGTAGAAATTAGTTATAATTCGCGCACCTTGAGAACCATAACGTCATTATACGAAATTTGGTAAAATCACAAAATTGAGCTTTTATCGCCTTTTATAAAGTTCAAATTTGAGATTTAGCCAAATTATACGTCATTATACGAAATTTGGTAAAATCACAAAATTGAGCTTTTATAGCCCTTAATAAAGTTCAAATTTGAGATTTAGCCTTTCGTATAATGACGTTATGGTTCTCAAGATGCGATATGTACTTTTTACAGTCTTTTTATTAGTTTATTTTTTATACCTAGTTATTATAAATATCTGAAACAAATACATATTAATGTAATCAATATTTCAGATTGTAGTGTTCATCTGCATGGTGGGCGTGGCGTGCGCGAGCGCGAGCGTGGCGCCGCTGGCCGTGGCACGCGCGGACCCCTTCCCGCAGTATTCGTACGGCTACGACGTGCAAGACGCGCTCACCGGCGACTACAAGGGCCACCAAGAGCACCGCAACGGCGACCTGGTCACCGGCTCCTACAGCGTCGTCGACCCTGACGGCACGCGCCGCATTGTCGACTACTCGGCTGACCCCCTCAACGGGTTCAACGCTGTGGTTCGCCGGGAGCCACTGGTGGTGCCTGCGCCGGCGAGGGTGGTAGCCCCCGCGCCGTTCGTCGCACCGGCACCTGTGGCCCCCGCGCCAATCTTCGCCCCCGCCCCCTACTACCCGCGGGCACCCCTCTACGCCCCTGCGCCGCCGGCGCCCGCTCCGCTGTTCGCTCCCAGACTACCTAGTCCATATTATTTCTAGATGAAAATTACAATGTTGTTGGTTAAATGTTACTATGTGTTATAATTTTAGTTGATAATATTTTTATAATGTTATAATTTATTTTATCAAGTTTTATACGATTCTTAAATAGATTGTATTTTTTTATTTGTACACCCCGTTATTTATTACTATGAATAAAGGCGGTAGCCTTATCTTACTTACCTGGGAAGGTATGTAACCTACTATGAACTACAAGTAAGCAGATTTTCTCTGTGTAGTGCAGCTGGTAGCTGCTCTCTGAATAAACGTCCATGTGTTTGTCGAGCTGGTTGAACACATTAGTTAGCGTTTACCTAATCTCAGACACAAAAATATTTTCTCTATTATCGTTATGGGAACCAAAAACTTTTGTGTAGTGCATATGGGATCACACCATTTCGATGTTGCCTATGTAGTAGTTATGTTTGATACACATACACAAGTACGTATCTCTTTTTACAAATAAGCTAAGTAAGTTAGCTAAGCTTGACATTTATTTTTTGTACTATCTGTGGTAGTAATTTTTTTTATAGGTACATGTATACACCAAGTTATAGTAACGTATTTATGAAAATCAAATATTACAATATATCTAAACGTCCTCGTTATAATATATAAAAAATACCCAAACATAACAGTTAAATATCGAAAATCTGAAAGCCGAGCACCTTGGAGACGGGGGGCGGGGGCAAGGCGTGCTCGGGCCCCGGGATGACGGAGAGGCCGCGCTGGCGGCGGCGGCGGCGCTCGGGCTGGTCCTGGCCCGGCTCCGCCTTGCGCGGCAACACGGAGAAGCGACGCCCTGATGGCACCGTCGACATGCGCTTGAACAGCACCTGCTGCTCCACGCGCAGCCCGTCGTCCATCACCTTCAGGATCTGTTTCTCCCGCTGCATTATCGCCTTGCGCTCGTCCGAACTTACCACTTCGGTAGACATTTCTGCGCATTTCAGCAGGAAAGCTTGCGCACGTTCCGGGTCTTGTAACTTTTTGGTCATTTCCAGGGCTTCCTCCACTTGGATACGCACTTCGTTCGCGTTCCCTTGCTGCATGTCGCCGCTCATCAGGACGAAACACGCATTAAGCCACCACACTGCATTACTGAGTTCAATCGCTTCCCGTTGGCATCGTTTAGCATAGAACTTAGCTAGAGCATAATTTTTCTGTTTATTTAGTAACCTAGCCAGTTCGTACATTAGCCAACACCGCATGGTTGAGTTCTCACACATGTCTAGAGTGTTCATCACCGTCTCCGTCGCATGTTTTATATCGATAAACTTGTAAGGATAGTTTGCAATAACAGAGTCGAAGGAAGTGGGACGGCCAACAGGCAGCCCCATGAGGAAGGCGATGCGGCGGCGGTTGCCACGCTCGCTGAGCGTGTAGGAGAGGCGGTGCATGGACATGTAGCCCTCACCCACGGCGCGGTACAGCCGGTCGGTGTACACCTCCTTGTCAGGCAACGTGCGCGGCGTCTTGCTATCCAGGAACAGCTGCATGCGCTCCGCCTTCGCGATCAGGTCCATCACCCTGTTGGCGCGCAAGCACTTCTCGATCTGCCTTAGTAGCCTCTCTGCCGTACGAGCTCCGATCTCGCGTTCGTTGACAAGTAGAGCTTCCTTGTATTTGTTCTGGTGTTTGGACTCTGCCTTCTCTGCTAATTTGATAGTGTAATACGGTCGTTGCGCGCGTAACATTTCTTGTCTTTCTGTGAGTGACTTATACGCTTCCTTTATTATTTGCTGCAGCTTTGCACTACCCGCAGAGTTTGCAGATTTTATACGAGGGTCTTCTAACAATTCTTGTAAGAAAAACTTATCGTACGCCATCGGCCCTAAATATTTCATTGCGAGCACGCGCGCTAGCGTCTGATGTTTTCTAGCTTCCATTTGAGTTAATTTCTTTTTGCGTTCCGGTTGCGGAATGCGGGATATGTGTTGAGCTTTTTGCGGTTCATCGTCGTCGAGGCGCGTCGCTTCGTTCTGTCTGATGAGGGGTAAAAAGTCCACCAGCACGTTTCCGGCATTTTCTCCGATGCAGTCCTGAATAGTTTCTAGACCTTGGTTGATGCCCTCCTTGAAGTATGGCGGCTGCTGGCGAACGCGTGCGCCGCGGTAATTCATGACCACGGAGCGCTCGAAGTCGGACATGGTGTACATGGCGCGTGCCTGCATGTTTCGCGCGAGCATGTTGCCGGGCTCCAGCTTGAGCGCCAGCTCGGCGTCCGCGTAGGCCTGCACGGGCTGCACGGCGTCCGAGCACACCTGGCTGCGCCCGATGAGTGTGCGCACATCCTCGGGCGCGTTTGTGTATGCCTCGTCGTACGCTGACTTCGCCTTGTTGAACTGCTCCAGGCGACGCAGGTACGCGCCTCTCTCGCGATACACTGTCAGTGCTCCGTATAACTGTCTCTCCTCCATTTTGTTATGAATTGATTGATTGATTTATTTTGTTTAAAAGTAATATTTTTTAGTTTGCAAGGTGTATCTGAAAGAGTTTATACAGCTGTCATCTTATTTTTTAATTCAGCCGTCAAATATTTACCACAGTTTTAGTTGAGAGTATAAAATATTACTTCCACTTCTACCCTTCTTTTTCATCTTTTCTCTATAGTAGGTATCTATCCATTGAGTTTTTTTCTATATCATATTTATTATTGATAGTAGGATGTTAAAACAATTTTGGAGGGTTTTTCTCGTAAAGAGTAAATTAAAGAACAAGTATTTATTTTTATTAAATATACTACCCCCACAACCTCCACTAATCCCGACTTGTCAGTTTGTGGCTCAGTGCGGCTTGCATGGTCGCATCGATCACGCAGGTTAACTGACTACAGACACGGTCATAACCTGAAGGGGTTTGACTGTTAGTGGCATTTATCTCGACCGTTTCCGTTGATGCCGACTGCTATCACTAGCTGGCAGTTGTTAAGCCATGGCAGGGCCTTATAGGCTTGAAAACTTCTGACACTGGGGTTAGCCACTAGCCCCAAAACCTCCACCAATCCGGACTTGGCCCCCGTGTGTGGAGTATGGCCTAACCTTCCCCATGGATGGGAAGAGACCCGTGCCCCTGCAGTGGGGACGTTATAGGTAGTTAACATACGAAGATTAATTTTTTTTTACTTAACGCAGCTCTAGCTACGCATTACACAATTTCTTGTTTTTTTTTTCAAATGAACTAAAGTTATAAAGTTGCCACTTGTGGGTCTTCTCCCAACAAGTGGGTCTTAAAATGAACATGGATAAGACGAAAATCGTGTCAAACCTCCGTGTTACACCTACTCCTCTGAAGGTTGGAGACTCTATACTCGAAGTTTTTGACGAGTATGTATGCCTGGGACAAACAGTCCAGTTAGGTAGGTCCAACTTCGAGAAAGAGATCAATCGTCGAATCCAACTCGGCTGGGCAGCGTTCGGGAAGCTTCGCAATATCGTCACGTCCAAAATACCGCAGTGTCTCAAGACTAAAGTCTTTGACCAGTGTGTGTTGCCAGTGATGACATATGGATCCGAGACATGGTCGCTTACTATGGGCCTCATAAGAAGGCTCAAAGTCACCCAAAGGGCGATGGAGCGTGCTATGCTTGGTGTTTCCCTACGTGATCGAATCAGAAATGAGGAGATACGTAGGAGAACTAAAGTTACCGACATAGCTCTCAGAATCGCTAGACTTAAGGGGCAGTGGGCAGGGCACATAGCTCGTAGAACAGATGGCCGTTGGGGCAGTAAAGTTCTCGAATGGCGGCCGCGCACCGGAAGACTTAGTGTGGGCAGGCCTCCGACTCGGTGGACCGACGACCTGGTAAAGGTTGCAGGAAGCCGCTGGATGCGAGCCGCACAGGACCAGTCGGTGTGGAAATCCTTGGGGGAGGCCTTTGTCCAGCAGCAGGACGTATTTCGGCTGATAGATAGATGGATAGATGATAAAGTTGCCATGCGCACAATTCCTGAAAAGTTTGAATTAAATCGAAAAAACGTAACAATATTTTGGCCAACCTTAAAGAAGTAGGAATTTGATATATTTCCACTGATTTGTAGTACATACATAAAAAAAACTAATGAAAACATAACGGGTTTTACTGTGTCTGAAAAGTGGTTTCGACAGTAGAGTACCTAAGAGTCCTAAGGGATAGTCATGTTAGATATAATATGAAAGGTCTATGATGTGTAATTCCTAGAAATTTTTTAGATAGCGGAGATTTTGTATGGTTGGTATGGTTTTTGTAGGTAAAATAAAGCGAAGATATTTATAATTACCGAGAAATAAAGGATATAAGAAACTTAAAGTACGGCTTTTTCTCACTATACCTAATAACGTTCAAAGAAACCGATAAACAAATCTTTAAATATACAGTGATAAAAAAAGTTCTGGCAATATTTTAACAGTGGTTTTTACTCATGATACTGAAAAACGTTCCCCAAAAAACCCATAGTCAATTCAAAAAAAATTGTAGACTTCTCATATAAAATCAATCAGCTGACTGGGCAGCTTTGTATGGAGAGACGAATTTTTTTTTTTTGCGAATTGACCATGGGTTTCTTGGGAAAAGTTATTCAGTTTCATAAGTAGAGGCCATAGTTAAAATTTTTCCAGTCATTTTTTTATCACCCGCTATATTCTTCATCACTGTTTCTTTTAAGTACTATGTATTATCTAATCTGTGCCTCTACCTTATTATTTACGACTCCATCAACAATTTTTCACATGAACCATCTAAGAAATAAAAAAGACTTTTTCCCATCACTTTTTTAGGACAAAGCCATAAACAATGCCCACAGACTGAGCTATTCTGTGTGCAGTGAATGTACACTATGCATGCATAGTGATCTCAGCCAGCAGAGAGCCACAGCGTGACAGTGACACACATTGAAAGTCGTCGGCGACCGCAAAACTAGTGCACTTGCGCAAGAGCAGGCGCGGAGAAAATATAAATCGAAGAAAGCTCAAGGACGGGACGGTCGCATCTACGGCATCTAAAACAGCCTAGGATAGGTTTAGTATTCGTCTGTTATACCGAATACGCTATTGTCCATTTTGCATACTATACAGGATATCCCAAAACGAATGCTACAAATTTTGGCTGGTGATAGATAGCTTTGATCAAGACCTATCAAAATAGCAAATCTTATGTTCAGCAAAAGTTTATGGTTTTCGAGTTATACCAGATTTAAAAAATATATGAAAATCTTGGTCTTTTGAGCTTTTGTTATTAAAAAACCACGTAATTTGTAATTTTTTTACACTAAAATATTGTTGATTAGTGTCTACTTGAATCTAAGTACTATTTATTTTGCAAAAAGATGCCGTCAGAAATACATCACCAATTGAAGACAAATCTTTAAATATGTATGGTGTAACCTCAGTTGAAATGTGTAAGTATAATGTTTGTTTTTTATACAATATCCTAGAATTGTAAACTCCCGATGAAATAAAGGCTTTTTTGATTCATTACATCAAATGAACGAGCAGCAAACAATTAAAATTCGAATTGAATTGTCTGTCAATAATGACAAGTTCTTAAATTTTGAAATCAGGCTCAGCGCTCATAAAAGTTTTCAGTTCAGCGTAATTTAACGAATTCAACATAAAATACGAAACTAGCTATCGGCGCAGACTGCAGAGCTTACATAAAATTATTACGTGAGGTTAGTATGTGTTAGTATGTCCTATTTGCCAGACGTTATAATATCCACCTCAAAAAGTTGTCCTTTAAATAATCTTCAATATGAATTTCGTTATTGGTATCCACCAACTGAAGCCAGCCCCTTAATTTATCCATTTCTAACAAACCGTTTTGACAGACGAGGTGAAGTATGAATTGGCTGCGCTCAGCGGCGCGAGCGCTCCGTGGCATGCACAAGCAGCTGTTCAGTACCCTGCACGACCCTGTGGAGCACGTGACAGGTATCGAGAAGCGCGAGCTGCTGGCGCATATGGCCGGCGACTGTGATCCCTTCCGCATTATGGCCATCAAGAGAGGTTCGCAACATTACTTTACCATCAGTCCGTATCTGCCTACTGCAGGGACAATCCGCGCGCCATCACCCTTGCACCAAATACAAGCCATATTCTTAACCGCCTCCGTGATCTAGTGGCTAGTCTGCTTGCTTCACATCAGGAGGTCGCGGGTTCGATGCCCAGCGGGGTCCAACTTTGTAGGACTCGGCTTGGTTGGGGGTAGGGCATTTTTTGAGCCCACGTGGCAGCTACCACCATATTACGTATTAACCGTGGGAGAGCCATGCTTCGATACGAATGGGCCGGCTCGAACGGAGTGATACCACGGCCTCACAGAAAACCGGCGTGAAGCAACGCTTGCGTTGTGTTTTGCCGAGTGAGTGAGGGTACCGGAGGCCCAGATGACCGTGTGTGATTCGTTCCCGATATTTATTATTTAAGTATACCTACTCATCGAAAAGACGTCACGATTGCAAAAACATCGATACAGCATGGTACACTACTCTTATATTATACTTTCTTCAGGCATTGTGTTGGTTAACTACATATAAATCGAAATCCTTAATTTGATTAACTTAAGTTAATTCTATAACATTAATTAATTGTGTAGGTCCAGGCACCAGGGAGAGACCTAACTTGATACCGAGCGCGTTTGATAAGCGGCTAGTGGCGTGCAAGTGCATCCCGGATGCCAACCACCTCGAGTTTATATGGCTGCACCAGGGCACTCCCAAGCGCTGCGGCTGCGGCTATTGGTTCGAGCTCTGTCCCGTCGCTCCCTTGTGAACCGTTTCTATCTACGTTTTCTGCTATTACATTTTAGTAAGTCACCAAACGGAAACTTCAAAATAAATTATGAAAAAATCAAAAATACTCTTTTCTTTTAGAGTTAGCTTGTTTCGAGGTTTTAATTAAACACATTGAAACGAACATAAATAACTTAAGCCTCCGGGCCAGTAGTACAGACAGCCACAAAGATATCTGAACCTCTCCGCAATACACCATGTATCACGAACAGCTTTAGTAGGGGTTCAGATATCTCTGTGGGCCAGTGTACTACTGACTACGAGTCGAGAGCGAACCTGGTAGGTACAAATAAATGATACAACCTGCAGCAAAATAGTGTCATGAGTTCCCCGGGAATATGTTCATTTATTACAGAAAAAGTGAAATAAAAATACCCACCTGTTCAGTTAACTGAACTGTACAACTGAACTAGTGGGAACAAAGGGAACTGCTGCATATTGGCCGTTCTTGCGGGTGGTCCACTGAGTAGGAGATTTTAGTAGGAGCACGAGGGCCGGAGGGAAATAAATATCGATATTATTTAAATTATTATTATTATTTAATTAAGTACTTTAATGGGTCTATACGAAAATAAAATTACCCATAGACCCCCCATCAATGGGTGAAACCACCGGGTTCACGGGTAAATGCCAGCATGGGGTTTTTTCCCTCGATCCACTTGGCTCCCCTGACTGGATCCACCGGTGGATTGAAAAGCACTCTAGAGTTCACTGCGATCCCTTATTTTAAAATATTGTAAAAGTGGATCTTGTAACACGTGCTAGTGAATTTATCGATCCCCAAGAGGTGCGTTTCCATGGTATCATGACTGCTTGAAATCACTTTACTTAACTCGTGATTTCTGTGAAATTTTCTCAGAAATCTTATTATTATTATCAAAGAAGTTATCAGTTCAAAGAGTTATCAAAGAAGCGGTCGTGGCTCAGTGCGGCTTGCGTGGTCGCGTTGAACACGCAGGTTAACTGACTACAGACACGGTCATAACCTGGATGGGTTTGACTGTAAGTGGTATTTATCTTGACCGTTTCCGTGCATCGCAAGGCACGTTAAGCCGTTGGTGCTGGCTGCTATCGTTAGATGGCAGTTGTTAAGCAATTTCAATGGGGTTGGTCACTAGCCCAACAACCTCCACCAATACGGACTTGGCCCCCGTGTGTGGAGTATGACCTTACCTTCCCCATGTATAGGAAGAGACCTGTGCCCCTGCAGTGGGGACGTAATGGGTTGTTAACATATCAAAGACGTTATATCGGGGCCAGAAATTGATTCTATTAAAACTTATTACAATATACAGGGTGTCCCAAAAACCAACGATAATCCTTGGAGTGCTGATGGGCCAGGTCCTGACTAGCCAGAAAATGTATATTTCACTTTAGTAAAAGTGTCCTAGTTTTCGAGATATTGGGACTTGTATGAAGTGTTTGAAAATGTCTACCTTAGAACAAAATTACCAATGCCACGTCAACAAATTTAAGTAAAATTTTATTCTGTTTTTTCTGAGTGTTACAGAAGAATAAGGCTATCGACAAAAATAAAAATATTTTTTTAAATCGATACGGTTCGCTCATAAAATCATATTAAAAATATTTACGATTTTCAAATTTTTATCCCTTTAAACTTTTATGATACAAAAAAATAATACTAGGCTATAGTGGCATGTTTTCTAAAAAAAATGCACATCAAGTGCAGTTTTTAAGCTGCTGGTAGGCAGGTTAGCAGGAACCATGGACTCACAGCGGTTGAACCCTGCACGGCCGTTGACTGGGTGGGGGCTTGGAGGGATGCAGCGGTGGTGGCGGTGCGGGTCGGTCCCGTCTTTCTTGTTCCAGAAATCCGGAATTCCGGATCCGGAACACCGGGGATGAAGTGTGGTTGTGCAAGGTGGCAAGCAATTGGGTCATTTGATTTAAATTAAATACTAAAAAACACCATATTTCAATCTTTTGAAAGTTTTCATTAAAACTTTTAATTATTGGTACAGTTTGAAATGAGCTCATTTTGCACTTAAAATGTTATATTTTTTTTTTGTAAAGCGAATTTTGGAAAAACTTTTATCATTTTGAAAACTGCACTTGATGCGCATATTTTTTAGAAAACATGCCACTATAGCCTAGTATTATTTTTTTGTATCATAAAAGTTTAAAGGGATAAAAATTTGAAAATCGTAAATATTTTTAATATGATTTTATGAGCGAACCGTATCGATTTAAAAAAATATTTTTATTTTTGTCGATAGCCTTATTCTTCTGTAACACTCAGAAAAAACAGAATAAAATTTTACTTAAAAGACACTGACCATCTATGTATGGAAGTTGGACCAAGTGCTGCCCAGAATGAACACATAGAGTATTTTGTTCCTCAGGTCAACACTATTCTATAAACCGAAGCGCTTCAAAATCTGTCCGAGGAGTCAAGAGAAAAAAGGTTTTTTTGTGAAATATTTTTTTGCAAAAACTAAACTAAACTAAACTGCGAAAGCTACTAAAGGGAAAAGGTTATGACACAATTGACGAGTTCTATATCGACAACAATATAACAAATACTCGATGCTTGTATATAATCTGATCTACGTTACGTATTTGAACGCAACTTCACAGAGATTGTTATACCAACTCTTTCAATCCATGAATGTGTATAGGCACTCTGCTTAGTTTCTTGAACAGAATTATAATCGATGACAATGAAGATTATTAATACACAATTACAATTACATGATTAAAATACACCTGCTCCTGCCAAACTTTTGGATCTTGGACCGCAACTCATTTTTCTTGATGGGGTCACCGTGGGCGGTACTGTAGGGATCGATGTAAACAATTTGATATTTATAGTCTCTACAGTACCAGCAGTTCTCCAAAGTAAGGAAGAGACGCTCATTGGATCAAAGCTGCATCTGCAATTCTTGCCGGCTCATGTGGCGCTTTCACTTTTTCGTTGCTGCCTATCTGTGCCCAAGTTGGTGTATATTATGAGAACCTCTCCGTCTTGGTTTTTTTCCGCTAGAGGTTTCTAAGCTGGACAAAGTTTTTAAGTTTTTAATTCACAACAAAAAAACTATTTTTCTCTTGACTCCTCGGACAGATTTTGAAGCGCTTCGGTTTACAGATTAGTATTGGCCTGAGGAACAAAATGCACTGTGTGTTCATTCTGGGCAGCACTTGATCCAGACATCAATGTAATTACTGATTGATGATTAATAATATTATTATTACATAAGTATAAATAATACACTACTTGTTACACTGAAAACAATTGCTAGGTTCATTTTCCGCAAACAAATAATTCACAACAAAAAATCTTTTTTCTCTTGACTCCTCGGACAGATTTTGAAGCGCTTCGGTTTACAGATTAGTATTGGCCTGAGGAACAAAATGCACTGTGTGTTCATTCTGGGCAGCACTTGATCCAGACATCAATGTAATTACTGATTGATGATTAATAATATTATTATTACATAAGTATAAATAATACACTACTTGTTACACTGAAAACAATTGCTAAGTTCATTTTCCGCAAACAAATAATTCACAACAAAAAATCTTTTTTTCTCTTGACTCCTCGGACAGATTTTGAAGCGCTTCGGTTTACAGATTAGTATTGGCCTGAGGAACAAAATGCACTGTGTGTTCATTCTGGGCAGCACTCGATCCAGACATCAATGTAATTACTGATTGATGATTAATAATATTAATATTACATAAGTATAAATAATACACTACTTGTTACACTGAAAACAATTGCTAAGTTCATTTTTCGCAAAAAAATAATTCACAACAAAAAATCTTTTTTTCTCTTGACTCCTCGGACAGATTTTGAAGCGCTTCGGTTTACAGATTAGTATTGGCCTGAGGAACAAAATGCACTATGTGTTCATTCTGGGCAGCACTTGGTCCAGACATCAATGTAATTACTGATTGATGATTAATAATATTATTATTACATAAGTATAAATAATACACTACTTGTTACACTGAAAACAATTGCTAAGTTCATTTTTCGCAAACAAATAATTCACAACAAAAAATATTTTTTTCTCTTGACTCCTCGGACAGATTTTGAAGATCTTCGATTTACAGATTAGTGTTGGCCTGAGGAACAAAATGCACTATATGTTCATTCTGGGCAGCACTTGGTCCAGACCTGGTCAATGTCCTTTGTTGACGTGGCATTGGTAATTTTGTTCTAAGGTAGACATTTTCAAGCACTTCATACAAGTCCCAATATCTCGAAAACTAGGACACTTTTACTAAAGTGAAATATACATTTTCTGGCTAGTCAGGACCTGGCCCATCAGCACTTCAAGGATTATCGTTGGTTTTTGGTACACCCTGTATATTATTATTATGTATAATGTATATATTTTATTGAGTAATTTGATGATCCCATGGAAACATGTCTTGGGGATCAAAATATACTAGCAAGTGTTACAATATCCACTTTTACGATATTTCAAAATAAGGGATTGCAATGAACTCAAGAGTGCTTTTCAATCCACCGGTGGATCCAGTCAGGGGAGCCAAGTGGATCGAGGGGGTTTTTTCCGTAGCTCACCTTATTTCACCTCGAACACATACGAATACTTATCCCGCTACTGCTGAAGCCCAGAAATCCATCAGAATCTGCAAACGCAAATAAAATTGAAAGAAAATGACAGTCTGCCTCATGGTATTTAAAAAGTCAGAGAGAAATTGAACCACACAATTACACTATATACTAGTTAGTATTGTTTTCATCTTTTTAGTTCGCTTTTAGTTCTCAGTCGGGTGTTTTTATTTTTAAGCACTTATGTATTTTGCATACACTTGTCGAGTTTAATCGTGGTGTCTACATAATGCTATCGCAACTCAGTGGCAACACGACTTTGAAAATTGTACAAAATGATCCCAGTAATATCGGCATGTCCATTTTTTGCCAGTGGCACTACAGCTTAGCACTACCAGTTCTTCCAACTAGTCAAGCGCCCGTGACTTTGTCCGCGTAGGAATTGAATGTAAAAAGGCCTTCGAATGCGTTGGGAATTAAATTTTTGATATAAAAAAAATAATCATTTTTCATCGTTTAGAGCTTTAGAGCTTAATGTAATGGGGTATGTTCGAATCAATAATTTAGGGTAACAAATTTTTGACTTTATATCTTAAATTGCATAGGATGTGCGTCGTTTGTCAGTGATTCAGTAAGTAAGTGGGCGTCCATTAATTACTGGGGACTTTAAAGGGCGAGGCGGTCCAGCTGAATCTCAGCCAATCTTACGTGATATTGCGAGAAAAGTGGGTTTAATTAAGTGAAACCGCTCCCGACTCGTGGTCCCACCGCATTGTCCCCACTGGTGGGTCGACGAGTACTCGTAGTCCCACCGATATACTCTTGGCCAGTAATCGTAGCACGCATGTTAGTATGCTATAGGCTAATGTTACAATGTCTATAGATACTTGAAAAAGTATATATTCCCTTATGTGCATGGCTACTCATGAGAAACATGTTTCTCAACTAAAATATGGCTAATAGTAGGGTTTCTGATTTCTCGACCCTTTTTATTTCTCGAGGCCAATTTCTCGAGTTTAGAAATATTTTACCTCCATTAATCAATCCCCAAAAGCCATGAACACGCGTGCACTTATCTGCAACTACAGACACCAGGAACAAAGAAAAAATATTCTTAACGAAACTGATGTGAAAATGTAATTAAATTAAATAAGTACTCTACTGGCTTGAAGTAACTAGTAGTTTGATTTTTCAGTCTTTTCAGTCAGTCAGTCATACATAGCATAGGTAGAGGCGCCACTATGTTATGAGTTAAACGAAAAACGTGTTCTCTTGTCTGTGTATGAAAACTATAGCTACTTTTATTATTGTGAAAATGATAAGCATTAGTAAAACAAAGGTGTAGTGTATTTCTAGGGTGAAAATGAATTAATACCTAATATTGTATTTGTAGTCTCATCTCATCTCATCTCATCTCACTTCTCACTAATATTATAAATGCGAAAGTATGGATGTTTGTTTGTTTGTCAGTTTGTTTGTTTGTTCCGCTTTCACGCCGAAACTACTGAACGGATTTGGATGAAATTTGGTAGGTAGATAGATAAAGCACTCGGCTAACACATAGGATACTCTTTATCCCGGAAAACTTAAGGGTTCCCGTAGAAATGCCTAAAAACTCAAAATTTCCACTTCGTCACTAGATGGCGCTATCTTAACATTTTCTTTCTTTCTGGACGCAATTCTGAAGTCCACGCGGACGAAGTCGCGGGCGGAAGCTAGTAACAAATAAACGAGCTATCTATCTATCTATCTACCTAAATTGAATTGACAGTTAACGTTAGCACAGAATTTTATATGAAATTCCAAAAGGAATAACTAATTGAATAATGCTTTGTTTTGTATAATATAATTGACCTTACATGTTTTTGTTACTAAAATTAACAGTGCGGCGTCTTCTACGATTTCATCTATGGTAAAAGCTTCGCTTAAACTTTAAGCCTTAAAGGAACCTTGTTACGAAGTGCGCACGAAGCGCAGGCGCTGTCACGCTGTGAATAACAGTCGCACGGTGCGCTTGGCGCAATTCAAATTCGGAACTCGAGAATTCTCGAGTTCCCCTAGAGAAACCCTAGCTAATAGTTATATCTGATTTACACTAAAAGTAAGCTTTTTGAAAAATCTCACGTTAGATTTGCGGGTGGGGGAGTGGTCGAGCCGTAAAACTACTTTGTCAAAAAATATCTTTGACCAACGTACAAATAAGCCGCCAAATCTCACGAGATCTCAAGGAGGATGGGGGGGGGGGTCCAAAAGTCCCCCAAAATTACCTCACGTAATTAATGGACGCCCCTATTAAGCAAGCAATGGTAGTTTTATCGTTTTGGTAACATATTAAATCGAAAAAGGACCAGGTCACAGATTAACCAGGTGCATACTGAGCACGTCTAAATAGTATATGGGGCGCGGCTGGCCTACATTCATACCAGAGAGTCATACGTTAACAATTCACATATTGTGACATTATTATTTCGAGCACTGAACTGGTTTAGCTTTGTACGACATATTATAAGTCAGTCGCTTCGGGTCGAAAGTTTATTGAGATCTCACCTTGAACCATTTAGTGTTTCGGTGTTTTCTGGGCCAAGAATACATATATAATTTTAAAAAAGTTTACATTGGAACTTCATTTACACTAAAATGGTTGAACAAAACAAACAAAACTACGTGTATGATTCCTCTTATTTATTACCTCAGATTTAACACTCCGCCCACAACATTAGCAATTATTCAATAAATATAAATACTTAAAACTAGGTCAGTTAATGCATACAAAGACTAGTAACACTCTCTTGAGTCTTGACAATGGAGTTCGATACTGATGATTTATGCACGATGTAGCAGAGACATAAGCATTGAAGATTCCGTTGATTGAGTAGCTCGATAACGTCGTGGTCACCGTAGCAATGCAGCGATTAGTGCAGGTAAGTAGGGGCGGCGACAGGGCCCACAGCCTTCACGGCAGCTCCTGCGGGCACCTTGTGCACCACAGCGTTGAAGCCGCTGTGAGGATCGGCGGTGTACTCCACCACGCGCCGAGACCCGTCTGGCTCGGTCAGAGAGTACGAGCCCTGCACCACGTCGCCGGACCGCGTCTCCTGCTGGCTCTTGGAGTCACCTGCATTGTACACAAGTATGCGGAGGCACTTTGTTAAGTATTGACTATTGAATTCATTTTTTTAAGGCTTGGGCAAGTAGTTTCGTACTGTATGTAAATAACTACCTTATTATCGAGAATTTCTCGAGCCTTTCTAGCCTTTCTCGACGAGAAAGGCTAAAATAAAAACTTTTTTAATTTAAAATTTAATTTAGGAGTTGCGATGCTAACCTCTAATACGGTAGTTGAACTTATTATTAAATGTCAAAAACAAATTATTTCGTAAAAAAAAAATTGTAAAAAAAAATTTGAGCAACAAATGACGTGGCGTCATTTTCCGACAGGTGTTGAAAAAGGTGTTTGAAATTTTAACGGGTTACTTAGAATCATGTATTATGAAAAATATTGAAAAATCCAGTCTACAATTATTATTTTCAGTTAACCATACAAATTCTAGATTCACTATTTAGAATTAGTGGGGTTGAGAAACTGAAAAAAAATTGTAGACCGGATTTTTTAAATATTTTCTACGTATTCTATACTAAACTCTGAGTAGGTAACCCCTTAAAATTTTAAACGCACTTTTTTACACCCTGCATTCAATAGGGTATTTTACTCTATACAAGAAAAAAATCTAAAATTGTTTATTTACTGTGGTATTTGTAATAAGTAATAATAATAATAATATCTGGGACAAATCACACACGGTTATCTGGCCCCAAACTAGGATTACCTGTATCTTGGGAACCAGAGACTGATATACATACACATATACTTTTAAATACATACATATATAGATATAATACACCCAGACTCAGAGCAAACAATTCTGCTCATCACAGAAAAGTTTGCCCTGTCTCTCGTGGAGATCGAACCCACGACTCTCGGATCAGAGGTCAGGATCGCTAACCACTTAGCCACCGAGTCAGTCTCGAATTTATATGATTTTTATATAATAAAATGAGAAAAGCATTTTAATTTTGATTTACAAAAATCAAGTTTTTAAATCTGTTATTCAAATATCTGAAACGACAGCCGCCATCGCCATGCTGGTTGTCATGTGTCGTCATAATAGTGGTTAACAATGACATTCTGCTCGCAATGTGTCAAAATTTTAGTACAAAGCTATTTTGTTTACTCCTGAAATGACGTCACGACCTAATATAACATCATGGCGGCTAGCGTTTTCGCGCGCTAATTGGGAATGGTAATTTAAAATCCACTTTTGGGGTACATATAGGTTTCAAAAAAAATAAAACATTTTTTTTTACTTTTTCCCACCAAATGATCAATTTGAGATATTTTTTTAAAAATAGTGAAAACCCCTATTCTAAAATGACTAGCAGTCAAAGTTTTTCTGCAATAAAAAAAAGCTATTTTTTGAAAAATATTTCATAATTTATTTTTGATACGAATTCCAGATTAACTATAAAAGCTCCGTTTAGAACTTCCGTTCTGCAGTCTATGTACCCGTGCCAGAAACATTTACTAACTAAACTGACAGTTTATGGAAAATACATTGGTGCTATGTGAATTAAAAAGCCATAGGTGAATCTACAATGATTACCTATATCTGCTTATTTAAAAGAAGCCACTAAATTATTAATTCGTTTTCTTGCACTTTTAGCAGAAATTAACTTTAAAAAAATCTGCTACGCGTGTCCCCTCGCACTAAAACAATACCTTTTCCAATGCTTTTTTCCACCAACAATGAATATGTCGTTTTATCACACGTTCGACGTGCAAGTGCGATAATGATATCTCAGTTGTCGATATACTCGTATTTAATAACTAAATCTTTCGATGCACACAAAGCTAAATAAGTTATATTGAAGTAGGCAGTGGCAGTATTACTGTTATATAGTCACTAACTGCATAAGGTAGCTTACTAACTTACTTACTTACTTCGATTATTAAAAATACAATGTGAACACGAACCTGTCAACACGTCCTGAATATCGTAAGCGTAGGAGTACTGCGGGTTGGGATCGTAGTCTTCTACAGGGGCGGCTACTTTGGCGACGGCCGCGGCCGGGGCCACAGCATAGGGCGCCGCGACGCCGATATTGTGAGCAATCGGGAGTCCCAAGGGGCGCGAGTAGGGGTAGGCAGCCACGGGCACTAAGCCGGATGCACCCCGGCACACCGTCGCCACCAGCACCGCAGCCAAGATGAGGATCTGCCAAACGATGACAGAACATTTTTACATCAAACATTTTATATTTCCTCTGTTTCGGTTATGCTGGTGTTACAGTTCATTATCTATGCGGGGCTTCATTTAGTCCAGGGGGGTTATTCACTAAATTTATACAATTTTCCTTTGGTTATGTAAGTGCACAAAGGTGAAACAGGTGAAAGACCGAAACTGATTGACAAAAAAAGTATGTTTTTTAACTACTAAGTGTATTGTACCCGAGGTCACTTCAGGAAGTTGTCAGCAATCCAAGGTCGCTACTGGACTTCCTGGAGGAACTGGGCTGGCAGTGATGCCGGCCTATTACGCAAAATGGGCGCAATGGTCGCCTGGTTGCGGAAAATAGCCCGCCCCAACCTATAACCTAACTACTACGTGAATACCATTGAAATAAAAAAAGTTTATAGATAGTTTTGGATAGAGTACACATATCAAATTGTAAGCAATGATTACACTAGCCATATGCTTATAAACACAAAAAAACCGGCCAAGTGCGAGTCAGACTCGCGCACCGAGGGTTCCGTATAAATTTATAATCACACAGGTGTTGAACTCTATATCAAATTCTCGGGGCTGCAATCCCTGAACCTGAAAAAAGTCAAACTTCTATGCCAACGCAATCGAGAGATACATCAAGTTTTAGTTTCATAATAAATAATAATAATAAATAAAATAATTATAATAATTTTTAGTTATTTTTAGTTAAATTGTGATTGTGATGTAACTACTTTATGGTTTTCGGACTTTTCCCTTTACTTGTGCTCTTTGCCAAATTCATGATTTTAGGTCAACCTTAGGTTACCCTATAGGTTTTGATTCCCATGCGAGTATCCAAATATTCAATTTTGTAACTCCACTCGTTCCTGAGAAAAAGGGTCTTAACAGTGTCGGTCTGTTAAGACCCTTTCTCTCAATACAGACGGACAGACGGACGGACAACGAAGTGCTCCTATAAGGGTTTCTTTTTTATCCTTTTAAGGTACGGAACCCTAAAAATAGGTGTATTTTTATGCTGCAGTTCGTTTATTTAGTTGTTTAAATATTTTTTGTTGATAAAGTTCTTTCTAATTTCAGCTATTTTCGTTTGTGCACTTCATCGAGGGACATACTGTATAAACGACACGGAATGGTCAAAATTAGAAAAACTGTCAAAGTTCCTTATGATGTAAGAGAGCTTCCTCGGCCACTGCTAATAAGCACAAAAAATATGTTTATCACTTTGTCCTTATTATAAGAATAACTCCATAAGAAAATACTAAAACCAGATTGGTTCCAGCTGGACTCTGAGCGAATTTGAACAAGTGTAATTCAGTCTTCTTTAAAATTGCCCTAAAACATGTAACAAGTTGATACTTATCTACCTATATCTTTACCTACCTTCATTGTGTGTGCCTCCTAAGAGCTTCAAATGTTATGATATGAGGGACCAGACGTGCAACGCGCTGCTTTTATACGCACCCATCAATGTACACAATGTATAGGTATAATAGTATATAAAGCACGATGTGTGTGCATTCGAGATAACAGACTTGATTTGATGGGTGCGGCCTAGGTGTGTCTATTAGGTATAATTGACCTAACTTGCCGATATAATAAAGCACTTAGGTAGGTACTGTGATTGCAGCAGTCGTAAGTCGTAACGTGCTTTATTAAACGTCGTCGTACGCGTACGTAATAATGTAACACAAAACTGCAGGGTATTCTTTCGTTTCTGACATGGACCGTTTTATATTTACTGACATTATATATAAACTTATGAGGCATAACGAAGGTTTTGTTACCTGTAGTGCGATGATCAACCCCGCTTTAGCAATGTAGCTAGATCAACACTTTGTTCAGTAGAGTAGCATTAATTACATAGGTCAACATGGGTAAAATTGACTGTAATTGAACAATGATTTCTGATAGATTTCGAAATGCTCATTAACGGAAAAATAATTGAAAAAATCTATCACGTAAGGTTTTTTAGAAATCTTAATAAATATAATAGTATCCAAATACCAAGATGCTATTATCAAAATATTTTACTTGAGGATAGTTAACAAACAAACGTAGTAAAATGTCATTCCGTGTGATTATAAATATCATTTAGCACTTGAATGTGACAAAATAAAGTAAACGTTATAAAAATATGCCCTAATTCTTGAAAAGCTGGACTACAAAATACACAAATTGTGATTTAAAAGTTATATTTATGTTACTTGGACAACAAGGGGGCTATACAAAATTTCCATGCTTTTTGTGTGAGTGGGATAGCTGATAGAAATATTTGCACTGGATAAGAAAGGACTGCTAGCCAGCAAAAAATCCTTAAAACACGAAGTGTGAAATTTTGGTTGATCTTACAAAAGTTAAACTTGGACTCATAAAAGAAATTTGTACGAGTAAAAGCAGTATCAAAGCAAGGAGAGTGTTTTTAATATATAATATGTAATGGACTATAAATTTTTAGAAGCCAAATAGAATTGTCGTAGTCCAAAATTTTCGAAAACTTACGCAAAATTGACGAAGATTTCGAAATCAAAATGAATTGTTATTAAGAAAAGCTGTGACCGTGTTTGTAGTCAGTTAACCTGCGTGTTCGACGCGACCACGTAAGCAGCGCTGAGCCATGACCGCTTCAGTGTCGTTATTGTGTCATTATATTACAGTTGATGACATAAGTGATTTTGACACTATCACCTTTACCATGCCCCTCACTCCTTATTTCCGAAATATCAAGTTCATAAATCTCATTATTACCTACATTTTTCAATACTAGTAATGAAAAATAGGTATGTGGGTTCTTAAAGGGATCAACAAAGTGATAAGAAAGAAAAAAATACGTTGTAAGTACTTTTGCATTTTTTATCATTGTGTCTCGGCGGCCGCGGTAAAGAAATCGGAGTTATTCTAGAAATAGTAGCTTAACTCGTCTATTTAAGGAATCATTAGATTTTTCAATCAATTTTTAAAACTGTCATCGATTATACTTGTAACTACTGTAACACCGATTCACATAAAAAAACTCCAGTTAGAAATGTTATTGTGGGCGAGCATAGGGACCATCCAACGACATTCTATACATGGACTTTGCATCAACGCGCTGTAAACGGCACAGCAGCAGTGTGTTCAAATACGATGTGCGCACACTTTTTACCTTAGGCGTGTTTTGAGCGCAAAACAGTAAGGATGGCGAAGTGTGTCGTGAAAAAGTGTCGAAATAACACTCGAACGACCCTAAAAAAAGATGGTGTGACCTACCACCGGTAAGTTGATTTTATTTATAAAAGATAACACGTGAAAATGTGTAAAAAAAAGTAGAAAAGCACTGAAATTTCAATAAATATCGTAAATTATTAAGGAGTATTCCTATTCTTTTCTTTCACGTGCGCTAGAAAGAGACATGCGTCAGTACGCGACAAGAACATAGTCATAAAACAAAAGAGTGGAGTCGCTTTTGTTTAAATGTTTTAAGTGTAAAAGCCATACTGCCGAAGCGGAAGATAATATTTTTCGGGTGTATGTATAAATGTTATTATGTTTATAAATAGATGCTGATTTTTATTTCAGGTCGGAGAAGACAATGAAGATGATCATCTTATAAAGGCGCAAGTACATTACATTAGTGTGTCTCCTACAGTAAAGCCAACTGCCAAGAGCGTCAGAAAAAAGAAATGTTTTACAATATTTATGAGGAGCAGGGGGAACGTCGCAGCCGGCCCCGACGAGCCGCCCGCACTCGCGGTGCTCGCGGCACCGGCGACGTCGCCCCGGCCTGCCGCGCCACCCGCGCCACCTGCACTGCTGGGCATTGATTGTGGACATTTCGGAGAAACAAATCGGCCACATTCACAACTATGTTTTGTTGTCAGTGACTCAAAATGTCAGTGTGGGGATCGAACCCATGACTCTCGGATCAGAGGTCAGAATCGCTAACCACTTAGCCACCGAGTTAGTCAATAGGTTGTAATCATACATAATTTTACTTGTATCAGAATTGTGCAATAATACTCTTGATAATTTTGCAGCTCAAGTAATTCATATCTACAATACAAATAATAATAAGAATAATTTCTAATGAATTTCAAGACAGTTGTTTTATTTTACAATTAACGTATACATTTCAACCCTTTCTCATTTCTAAATCGTTTTGGCGTGTAATCCTGTCGTTTCGGTATTTAGTTATATTTTTTTTTGTCGATATCGTCTAATTACCTGACTGCACCAGAAGGAAGGTTATGTTTTTTAAGTGGATGTATGTATGTATATTTCTTTGGCAGGTTCTGTAGCCTAAGCGGTTTGATTAATTTCAGCTTGTAATGCTGTCTGTTTTTTTATACACCGTGCTAATTTAATGGCTGTTTTCCTGAAAACTGCGTGCTATATGCATTATTCCTAAGCCTTAGGGACTGTTACTTTAATAAAAAAACAAATTATAAATAATTTAAAATTAAAAAACAACAACTGCTTCTAGTGTCCCTACTGAATCTTAATACGGGGATACTTTAGCTACTACAATAATAAATAGGTACGCACGCATGCAACTGACCCGCAGTTTCCCGCGCAAAATGATAATGTAATCAATCACATAATCTTTGAAATAAATCTGCCGAGCATTGACCTCGAGGTACTGACCGTTGATAATTTTAATGATAAGGTGGCAATCGCAAAAAAAATACGTAAAATAAGTATGTTGATATTTTAAGCGTATTGAAAAAAATGGGAATCAACTTTTTGATACTTTTTACTTATGTATTAAAACGATTTTCATTAGTCAGATTATAAAAACTCACCTTATTCTAACGATATTGCAGTAGTTGTTCAAATTGGTGACACTCACGCTCAATACACAGTCGGCAACGTTTAACAATGCTTCCCTTTAGCTTTTGCAAGGTCTCAGTTTGAGTTTTTACCACTTCAAAAGCGTCAATAATTCTTGTTTTGAGTTTGTTTAAACTTTGCACTTCCTCACTGTACACTAGTCTTTTAATTTCCGACTGTAAGTAAAAGTCCATGGGCGTAAAGTCAGCACTCCTTGGTGGCCAGGCCACAGGGCCTCCACGGCCTATTTAGCGATCATCAAATTCGGAGTTTAGGTACGCTCGGACGGACAGTTGGTAGTGCGCAGGACAGCCATCATGCTGGTAGTACAGTGATGATAAGTATGCAAGGGGCACTTCGTCGAGTAAGTCAGGCACTACGCACTGCAGCATGTTTACTAGCACTAGGTGTTCCTGTTCAGCGTACAATCGCCTAGCTTCTGCCATGTCATTGCCTGCAATTGCATACCTACATTGTAACCATTTGCAAATACTCGATATTGGAGCAAACATAATGTGGATCACCTATGTCACCGTTTTACGCGCGCGCGTCCGGCGTCACTCGAACGAAAACTATGCAACAGGTACCCCGTGCATGCACGAAAATTAGACTGATTTTGATTTGTTTTGTGATGTGTGATGTGATTGTGTAGGGGAGGGGGTGGTCGCGCGAGCGCGCATCTTAATTGGTCGAGAGTCCACGTGGACTTTGTTTTATTGGTGTTTACGTAAACTAGGTACAGATCGCGTTCGTTTGCTTGTTGTTGCCGATGAGTAGCAGTAGCATGAATGGGAACCACAAAAGTACAAGTAAAAGTGAACATAGTAGGGCAACCTATTTTTTTTTTTAAAAGCTTTTGTTAATGTTATCTAGGAATTTATTTTTTATGTAGATGCATATAAGGTATTACATACATTAACATATTCGCGGGAAAACAGCCATTAAATTAGCACGGTGTATAGTTAGGTTGTTTTTTTCGAAATCAGCCCTAACATAAATTTCTAAGGGATTACTCAGAAAGTGTAAAATACAGTAAAAAAAATTCGATCTACAATTAATATTTTAGTTTCTCATACAAATCCTTGAGTCTCTATTCAGCTTTTGTATGAAAAAATTAAAAAGAAATTGCAGATCGGATTGTTACAATATGTTTCTGTTATTTATACTTGATTCTGATTTTGAGTAACCCCTTAAAATTTTAAACGCATTTCATTAACAACCTGTAGAATTAAACGCACTTTTTTAACACTGTATAGTATACTTGATTCTGAGTAACACCTTAAAATTTCAATCGAACTTTTTTAAACAGCCTGTATACAAGGTAATTTTTAATGGCAAATTTGAAAATCACCATTTTTCGGATCAAATGTAACAACATCTTAAACATACATAATAAATCTAAAACATGACGCTCCATACAAATCAATCGTTGAATTGACAATTTCCCAAACCCAATGGTCGACAGAGTAAAAAATTTTTTTTTTAAGCGGTACAACAAAAGTCGATAACTTGACATATTTATCCCGATTAATAATTTAGCCTGAAATATTCATATCCGTCATTTAAAAATCACATTATATATATCTGGAATTCTAATTAAGTCAATTGTACAATATTTCAGAAAACATTACGAATGGCATTATTTGAAACACTACTTTAGGATGCCCAATACAAAAAAAATATAATTCAAATGCTACTCCACTGTTCCCAAGAGTCACGCGTTCGGCATGCGATATGACGTAATATAAAATAGCAATTCACGCGCTCCATTTGTAAGAAAGAGATGGGCTGTGTTTCGTTTGTTTCTACGACGTTTACTATTGATGTATAGTTACGTATGTCCTTGTGCCGCGCTACGATGCCGCGTTGCTTTAGCGTGCTAAAGCAACGCGTATATCCTTAGTAAAATATCATTGGGACCATCCGATAGCAATGTATGAAGACCACAGTACGGTGAGAGCGGCAAGTTGTTGTATGACGTCACGCGCGCTTGGCGCGCCCGAGCGAAGTATTTGAAAAAGGCGAAAACTAAAATTATCGTAACTTCAAAACTACCGCTTGATGTAAATAAAACAAAAACAGGTGTATTTCTAGAGATTTAGGCTACAAGGTCATAAAGTTTCAAGTGATTTAACGGACCCATTAACATTCTTCATTAAAGGCGAAGTTGAAAAGTACATAATTGAAAACGTAACTTTTCCCACGTCTTCTTCATCCGAGAATCTTTAGGAAATTAATGATTTCCATTATTATTGCAACCAATCGCCACACAACGCGGCATTTTTTTAATAATCTTTAAGTTTAATTCACGTAAGCAACTTTTTCTATACGTTTTGACAGTTAGTCAAGCGATATCAGCGCCTCTGTCGGCGAGCTTTGTCAGTTTTCTTCCCCATTCTTTACCCCAAAATTATGTAAGTAATATAAGATCCTGTGTTATTTATGAAAAAAGTAAAGTTAAGTGGTGAAAAAGCTGCGAAACTTTTTGTTCCCAAATAAAAAGATTAACGGTATTAGAGGAAGTTTTAAATATCTGGGCCGCGTTCCGAGGGTGCACTTGACAGCAACCGTGTTGTACCCTCTCTTTCACACGCGATTTATTATCCTGTTGTCAGAGTGAAATGTTGCTGTCACAGTGCAGGTTCTGAACGCACCAGGACTATAGAGCGTTTATTATGCGTTTCAACGAATAGTTCCTATGCTGTTATGTTGGCTCCCCTGTCTATCAACGACAACACACGCAAAAACGCTTGTACAGATTTTGTTAGTTGTGGCTGCGTTCTATGTAGTGTGTGTTAGAGTTCTATGTAGTATGTGTGGAAAACATTGCTGCCAACATAACGGCATAGGAACTATTTGATGAAACGCACTACATTCAACAAATAGTTCCTTTGCCGTTATGTTGGCACCACTGTCTCGGTAGAAGCGTCTTCGCGTGTTGATGTCTTTGATAGACAGGGGAGCCAACATAACGGCATAGGAACTATTTGGTTGAAACGCTCTATACGCCTGCTCCTGTGTCACACCGTTCACAAAATTCTCAATAGATGGCGTTACTAATCTTTGGCAATGTATTTTTAAAAGCAGCGTAGAATTTATGGGAGCAAAATAGATTTAAATATTGTTGAAAATATATAAAAAAAGCATCGTGAACATAGATTCTTATTAATTTAATAGGGAATTTTCCACGGGTTTCTCTAAACTCAACTAGATGGCGCTGATCAACATTGGAAAAAAGAAAATCTCTTAAAAATCGTCAAAACTGACTGATATAACCAACTAATATCCTAATAATGATGATTAGCTTTCGAAGATTACTTTTCATTGAATATTTTTTTGCAGTTTGATCCAAAAAATACTTTTCACAATTTTTGATGCACAAAGCTTATCAGTATTGTTTTTGTATTTCTTAAAAGAATTCTAACATGATACCGAGTTATAAATTGCATTTTAATCATAAGAATGTATTAAAATCAATTTATTTTTAGTTCGGAAGAAGAAATTACATATAATAGAGAAACCAGAACGCACCCAGGTTATCCATACTTGATCAAGTTGGAAATTTATTGTTTCTGTTAATTCAATTAATTAGAATCTATGTTCAGGTGGTTTTTTTTAACCACACTAAATCTATTTTGCTACCGTAAATTCTACGCTGTTATTAAAAATATATTTCCAAAGTTTAGAAGCGCCATCTATTGAGACACTTATGAACGGCGTGACATACGTCATCTGAAAACTCCCTATTAAAAGAAACGATAAATTTCTAACTTGGTCAAGTATGGAGGGTGCGTCTCATTTTATATAAAAACGGGAGATATATTTTCATTTCAATAACGCTCAAATGCTATAATTATCACGAGATATACCAACAGATGATATAATTTTGTTGAATATAACAATTATAAGCTCTAACGATTACATTATATAAAATCGTTTGATATAACATTTATAATACAAATCATTATTATCATATAACATTCTCGAGATATAATGTTCATAAGATATAATAACTTTAGATATAATGCTCCGAGTGAGCAGAGAACCAGGGTTTTATTTTCTACTGACTTTTTAATGAAAATTCTACTATTCCGAATACATACAAAATTCTCACGGATTCTAAATAGGATGTGGGAGCGAGCGAAGCGAGCTCGGGAATTCGGAGCACCCCGACTCGGATAATTTAGGTTCTCCTCCTCCCTCGTCCTCCCCTCACAGTCGCCGTGTTAGGTTTGATTGATAAAATGACCACAGATCGACTGCTTGCGTGCATGTTTGCTTGCCTGCCTTCATGCTTGCTTGCTTTCATGCTTGCATGCATGCTTGCTTGCTTGCATGCTTGTTTGCTTGCTTGCTTGCTTGCTTGCTTGCATGCTTGCATGCTTGCTTGCATGCTTTCTTACGTGCTTGCTTGCATCTAGTGCTTTTATACTTGACAAATAAAATTCAATTAATTTAGTATACAAAATATATTTTATAAAGAGTTCAATTACTTATGTAATATTAACAAGAAAACAACATTTTACACTTCCCGAAACGCTGAGTGTATACAAGTCCCGCGTGGTAGGGACTTTGTACTAGGTAGAAAGAAATGACGATTTAAAGCATGTGTTACAAAATAAAATAAAAAATTCAGTTTGAGTTTTAACATTTAATTAAATTTAAATTAATTATTTTTCAAACTCAAGTTAGAGGCTAAAGCTCTTAAAAACTCGCATTCTGTATATTCTGACTTACAATTCAATATTTTGTCAATTCAGTTTTGTCATCTCCACTGTTATATCTTTTAAATTTATATCTAAGATATGTTATATGTTATCAATAGTAGGTTAAATGAGTCTTATATTGTATGATTGTTATATTGTATGTTTATTATACCTTATGAAATTATTCTTTTTAAAATTATATCTAGACTTTATTATATCTGACAATCGTTATATTTAAGAAAATTATATGTTTGGTTTGTATATCTTCTAAATGATATATCTTTTGTATTTATAGATTCTATTACTTACCCAAGTATGGATGACCTGGGTGTGTTTGGTTTCTCTGTTATATGTAATTTCTTCTTCCGAACCAAAAATAAATTTATTTTAATACATTTTTATGATTAAAATGCAATTTATAACTGGTATCATGTTAGAATTCTTTTAAAAGATATTAAAACAATATTGATAAGCTTTGTGCATTAAAAATAATGAAGAGTATTTTTTGGATCAAAGTACAAAAAAATATTAAATGAAAAGTAGTCTTCGAAAGCTATTCATCATTATTATGATATTAGTCAGTAATATCAATCAGTTTTGACTATTTTTTAGAGATTTCCTTATTTCCAATTTTGATCAGCGCCATCTAGTTGAGTTTAGATAAAGTCGTGATAATCTGATATTGCAACACTATTTATATTTTTCCTTTTGTTGATTAGCATTTTATGGGTATGGTAACACAAAGACGTAGTTCTGTCTTTAATTCTGTATGTTCTGGACTTTTTGGCGGGAACTCGCGGCAAGAGTTTGTCATTTTTGTTTTATTATCCGAAAAAATAGATATCGTGGTTTTTAATGCATAATATTGATAGTGTATTGTTCAATAAAGTGCCATTTAAGTGTCTAATATGTAGGATAATGAAATAAAAGTGTGTAGACTGTGTTTCGAGTGCTCTCAAGAAGTCCATGAAATCTTCATCAAAAGTGCTATCATTTTGTTGAAGAATAGAGAAAAAGTTAAAGACGACAGAAATTGATAATAAATGAGAACTCAAATGAAATAGAAAAATATTTAGAGAAGAGCAAACTACGTAAGAATAGGCTGTATGGCCAGAGAAGCCTTTGCCTTTTCCTTGCAAAAGCAGGAAAGAACCAAACAAAAAAAAAAAAAAAATCTGTATGTTCTCTTTCTGTATCTTTTCCATGAATAGCAAATCATAAATAGATACAAACACTGTGCTTTGTGATGTGTTGACCAAGTAGATAATCGCGTTGTTCTTTGTTTACCATGGCTGACTTCGACGCGATATACCCCGACGAAACGGAGAGCGAGGAGAACATAGAGGAAACACATGTAACGTTGGTGCCAGACCCTATCATCGTTCGAGGAGCTGGGAACATGACAGTGTAAGGTTCCATTTCACATGTGTAGTAGAGCGCTGGAGCACAGTATGTACACTAGTACCAGCTGGAGCGCGCTGTGCGGCCGCAGGCTGCTGTTGCACGCAACAAAAGTTGCACTCGTTCCATTGTCATCTGTGACCTATACGGTGCCATCGGACGCAAACATGCACTAATGCCTTGCAATTCGCGCTTCAGTAAACAGCTAAGTGAATTCATTATGTAGTAACAATGCTTATGGTTCCATCAGAAATCCTTATCGTTTTATTACATACAGGTAAACAGGTAAACCTTTTTAGTAAAGTTAAAGTTGCTAATGCATTTCAGCTATTGGTTTAAAGCTTATGCAAGTGTCAATTAATTATACAATTACTTTTGCACTAAAGGCTTTGTTTTAGTTGTCATAATTTGTGAAAGCCCAGAAGTAATTCAGAAAAACAATCCTTAATGAAACTGGCTTGCTATTTAAGTAGGTAGCACTAAGTGTGAATAGAAACCAAAATCCAAAATATTTATTTCTGATGTATCTAGTTGGCTATTACATTCTAAGCAGGTTTGCAGCCTAAGCCAAAAGCAAGGGTTTAAAGACTAATACTTTAATGTTTCATATGATGTTTTTTAATAAGCTTGCAGGAAAAGTAACTTAATTTATTACTATGTTTTGACAAATAATTGTGAAAAACTCCAAGCCTGTGGTTGAGCTAGCTATGCAAAGACTGTTTGTTAGAAGAGGCAGTAATGAAGTAAATCATCACCATCATGAGTTTAATACTCCAATCTTCTGTCATCGCAACATTTCCATTTTAGCCTGTCTTAAGCTGTTTTCACTTTACAAAAATAATTTTGTTAAAAGCCTGCACTGCTTGGCATATTTCTGCATATCAGCGTAAAACACCTGATTAAAATTGACACAAAAAAAAATAATGCAAATAATACTTTATTGAAGTTACTGTTATGGTACTTAGAAAGTATTTGTCTACAGCCCATTCATATACCTAAATATGTACCTACTTCTACACAAATATTTTGTTTCAATATTAAACTGAATCATTCACATTATTGATATACTTAATTTAAATGTTATGATAAATGCAATTTGACCATCTTTTTTTTAACCTTTTGGTACACCCTTGGCATCATCTCACCTGATATTAAGTAATGATGATGCCGAAAATAGAAGCGGGCTTACCAATGCTACGGAGGTGGCTACTAGGCTACAGAGGCAGTTAATTTGACCATCTATTCAAAACCCTCCTTTTGGTGATGCACAAAGCGAATTGAAAATTGAACACTGGAAGATGTAGCACCAGAAAATGCAATTATAAACATAAGAATTGAAGTACTCTATTAAGCTTTAATGCGAATTTCTGCTCATTGTTCCTTCATGACTGACTTTGGGAATTCTAGGTTTAGTATTGTAGTTTTGTAGGTTTTGTGCCCACACATGTGAAACATTCATGTGATGAGCGAATTTATTTACTCTGTATCTGGAGTCGTAAGTGTTAAGTCGGTATTAAACTGCTATATTTTAGATATACATAGGTACTATGTATTTAAACTTGTTTCTCACTTTCTCTGTTTCTCAGATACAGTGAATCGTAATTTGGGACAACAAATAATGATTAAATTTGATACAAAAAACAAGTCTGTTTTAACACCATATTTAAGTACTGATGTTAGAGAAAAGTTGAAGCAAATAATTATTATTTTATGAGTAACTTATTATAATTAATCAATTAAGAAATACATATGTAAATTAAATTAACAGTAATGTTCTTGCAACAGCATTTTTTTATTGAAATATTTTAAAAAACAGTATAGCTGTAGTATTTGTCTGTGGACTCACTTCCTATAATGATTCTGCTACATCTGCAAGCCCGCTGCAAAATAGCATCATATCATACATGATGTTGGCAAATCTGAGACTTGGCTCAGTGGGTCATGGCATAGGCTGCCCTAAATCTGCCTAATGCCTTTATGTAATATAATAACAATAAGCTACAAGTGCAGATGATAAATTCTAACTCTACTTTTGATGTTTTTTTTATCCTCAGTTGGTAAGCCCTTGGCAACATCTCACCTGATGGTAAGTGATGATGATGCCGAAGATGAAAGCGGGCTTACCAAGATTCCCCAACGCAATGGGGACCTGGCTATCTTATCTTCATGCCGGAACACATCAATGATGTTAACATTGATGTTTGGCGGCAAGACTTAGATAAGATGGTGATAGCTAGCCAGGAGGGCTCAGAAAATGCCTACCATCACATATAGAATACCACCAAACAAACTGAGTCCCACAAAGTTGGACCCCGCCGTGAATCGAATCCGCGACCTCCTTATGTGAAGCGAGCTGCAAGCCACTAGGCTACGGAGGCGGTTATTATGTTTGGGGCTGATCAGTGTCTTTATTCATACAAATAATGAAATCACCATCATCTTGCGTACTTGTGCTGCTTCTTCTTCTTTCTTGAGCCATTAATTATAAAATCCGGATACAAAGTCCAAAAAGACTAGTCAATCTTTCAAAATGGCATAATATTTTGATCGAAATGTAATTTCAACACAAAGTATTTGAAATACTAATTACGAAATACGTTTGAATGGACTAATACAAAATACACAATACATTTTAGATGGGTATTTGAAATATAAAAAAATACGTATTTGTATTTCAAATATGTATTTCAATTACAAGTTATTCAAATACTGATTAAAGGTATATCAACTTACTTGGATGGTTATCTTTATAACTTGTCTAGTAAATACTACAGGCAATGTGCAATAGAATCTGGCAGACATATGTTTACCTTTTAATCCTGCCATTTCATCTCTTCACAAGCTTTCATACCAGTCTGATCGTAGTCATATCCCTACAACTTTAATTTTTATTTTCAGTTTTGGTTTAAGCAACCGTTTCAATTGTGAGTTTCCCTCGGGGCTGCAGTCCCGGGTGGCTCCTGAAGAATATCAAGCCACTGTGGCTCGCATCAACAGCGTGCTGAAGAAAACGCTGCCTGTGAATGTGAAGTGGCTCTTCTGCGGCTGCGTCTGCTGCTGTTGCACTCTTGGATGCTCTCTCTGGCCCGTCATTTGTCTTAGTAAAAGGGTAAGTTTATATTTAATGTTTCAGTTAAGTTTGACCAAACATTACAAATATGATTTAAAAAACGTTCAAACTCATAAAAACGTAAATTGTATATTGTACTTATGTATAAAGAATGTCTTTACGTGATACTGCCGCTTGGTTCTACTGGATATACCATGGGTAATAAAAATTACGGTATATCCAAAAATCTGTCTTAAATCCAATATGCGTGTGCATAGTTTTAAATCTGCATGAAATACATACGAAAAATGTACTATTTAGTACCTATAGAGACTGAATGTACCTTTATAAATTAGCGCTGACACCAAAATATTAGTGCGCCCGCGCCATCTCCACCTATTTTGTATATACTGCTGAATAGATATTTACTGCATATCTACTAAATAAATGTACAAAAAATGTACAAATTTACTCAAAAATTACAATTGTACGCCCTATTATTTAGGGGTAATGCTTTTTTTTAAATTCAATCTTAAATTTAACCTTCCAGAATAAAAGATCAGTAATGTCTGTCAATCTGTGAAATTGGTTTTAAAATCAAGAAAGGCACTTAAGACACACGGATATCACACTGGTCCGGAAACCGCACCGGAGTGCGGAGCGACGAAATTCGCAGTGGCGTAGCGTGGGTTTTTGCCGCCCGGGGCCGATCAGTTTGCCGCCCCTTTCTGTTTTCATCATTAGTAAAAAAGTAAAATAAATCAGCCATGTACTCAATTAAAAATGTACTCTTTGTGTTTTTCAAAGCAACGTTCGATTGCTAATTGCTAATATACCTAGCTAAATTCGAAATCTATTATACAAACTAAACCCCGCCGGACATCGAACCTGCAACCTGCTGATGTGAAGCGAACGTATTATATTCTTCCGTGGGTGAGCGGTCATGAACATATGCAACCTATTTAGAAAAAGCGCGAGCTAAGCGAGCGCGAAAATTTTAAATATATCTAAGAATATAAAAACGTTTTACTTGGAGCGCTCAGCGCCATTTTATTGTAGTTAGGATAATCCTATCCTAACTAAAATGGCGCTGAGCGCCCCAACTACCAGGGAGCCTGGCGCTCCCATGAGCTCGACCTCCTCCTCCATGCCTGTGCACGGGTAGCACGACCCAAAGGCCGGCTCTGTGTAAAATATAGTAACTGTACGGTTTTCATTCTTCATACGATGACATTTGTTATCATGACGTTTTAGCTGGGTCATGTAACTTTGAATATATTTTATCATATATTTCGATCGCTCAATTTGCCGCCCTCTCTGGACGTGCCGCCCGCGTGCTATGCACGCCTAGAACGCCCGCTTACGGTGAGCCTGCATATGTTAAAAATATTCTTAACATTATGATAATATTTGGTAAGCCCTCTTCAAGTTTAGACTCAATAATATATTTTAATAAGCCCAGTGAGCCAGACATAATTACTTAGCTCTTTATTAAAGTCTGGGTCTATTGTAGCCACAAAAGCCCGAATACGTACACACTTAAGTTTGAACTCTTCTCCATTAATATCTTCAGGAGCGTGATCTAAGTCCAGTTCATCGACGCCTAATAACACCTAATATAATAACAATGTAGGTAAAAAAATGCGGTGCTTGCCGCCCCTTTCCATGTGCCGCCCGGGGCCATGCGCCCCCCCCCCCCCCACGCTATGCCACTGGAAATTCGCATGCGGCTACGGAGACTCGGAATCGCACTTCCGGACGACTTTTCCCGTGTCTCCGGCCGGTGTTGCTGTGCACGACAATTTCCGTCCTGCGTTTATTTAAGGCAGATATCACACTTCTCCGGACACCGCACCGTAGTGCGGTGCTGCGAATTTAAGCGTTGTACTGTATAATGTTGATTGTATACAAAAACCGCAAGGTTATAGCACATCGCGCTCCCGGACGGAGATGCTGTGCGGTCCGTGAGGTATGCTACACTGCTCTACAGTACCGTGCGGATTTTTGTGTAGAAAGGGGTGAGTGGCAAGGCAGTCTCAATTGAACATTAAACCGAGGATTTATTGAAGCGTAGGGGTAAGGTGCGGCGGGAGAGGTAAGTTGCGGAATACGGGGGGTAGCTGATGTACTGGGCGGAGTTGAGTGGGGCTCCGGGTCCGGGAATGGGTTGCGGAGCGGGGAGCGGGGTGAAGTGTGGTGGGGATAGGTGTTGCTGTTAGGGCAAAATTCTTGATCATTCTGTTTACAAAATGACCCTTATTACAAACAAAAACAAGACAAAGGCCGGCAACGCACTTGTGACTCCTCTGGTGTTGCGGGTGTCTATGGGCGGCGGTAATCGCTTACCATCAGATGATCCGTCTGCTCGTTTGCCACCTCTGCCATAAAAAAAAGACATATCCGAGTGTCTCCGCAGCCGCATGCGGAATTTCGTCGCTCCGCACTCCGGTGCGATATCCGGGACAGTGCGATATCTGCGTAATATTCGAACGTGTATGTATATCTTTTTTTTGACTCGGATACTTCTTGTTTTTGTTTGTACTTATTACAAACAAAAACAAGAAGTATCCGAGTCAAAAAAAGATTCCGGTCATTTCGTGAACAGAAGTTTAAGCACTAACGCTGTCTGTTGATTTTAGAAAATTCGATTCTTTCAGAATGACCGAGAATTTTCCGCTAAATCCCCTGCCCCAACCGCAATCCCTAACGCCGCACCTCATCCACATCCCTCCTCCCGCGGTCCCCCCCCCCACGCGGCCCCTTCCGCACTCGCTCCTCGCACTACGCCTTCCTCTCCGTTTCAATAAATCCTCAGTTTCATGTTCAATTGAGAATGTTGGCAGTCTCACCCCTTTCTACACAAAAATACGCACGGTACTGAGGGGCAGTGTGGCATACCTATAGATGTGAAGCCGGTTGTTATCGTAGTCAGCCAGCCGGTAACCAGCCGCTGTTTTCGCTCACTACGGTAATCACCCATAAACAGCGGCTGTCTACGGTTGAAAACATGTCATTATGTTTTATTGAATCCGTTTTACGAGGGCGACACTGAAAGTTTTTAGAACTGGCCACTTGTAAACGATATAATAAAAAAATAAGTTTAAATTTTGAAAATGGAACTCTTTGCCAATGTTATCGTGTATGTATTTCATTCATTTGTCATTTGTTTCACGATTTGGCGGCAAACTGAAAATTATCTGTGTCACGTCAGCATGAATTTAACGCGAGAAAATTTTCGTGCAATGATTTTTTATGACTTTCGATGTCATTTAAGTCAACAAGAAAGTTATGATAGACTTCGATTGGCCTTTCACGATGAAGCCCCATCTTGTGCCACTGTTTACAACTGGTTTAATGAGTTTAAACGTGGTCGCACTAATCTCACCGATGATCTGCGTGAGGGACCGCCTTCTACGGCGACGACTGAAGATAACATCAGTCATGCGCGGCGTATGATAGAGACTGACAAAAGAGTGACCTATCACCAGATTCGGACAAGCTTAGGCATCGGTATGAGTCAAGTGCACAAAATCCTCCATGAACATTTAGCGGTCAGGAAGCTTTGTGCCCGGTGGATACCTCATAATTTGACAGAGGCCCAAAAACTCCGTCGTGTTGATTGGTGCCGTGAAATGGTTCAAAGATTTAACGGAGGTGACTCAAATGCTGTGTTCGACATACTTACGGGTGACGAAAGCTGGATTTACTGTTATGATCCTGAAACTAAAAGACAGTCTGCTATGTGGGTGTTTCCTTCCGAGGAGTTGCCAACTAAAGTGAAGAGAGGTCGAAGCGTGGGAAAAAAGATGGTGGCCTCGTTCTTCGGAAGGACAGGTCATTACGCAACAATTGTTTTAGAGGATCGAAAAACAGTTACTGCAGAGTGGTACACTAACAATTGTTTGCCACTTGTCTTGGAAAAAGTTCGGGAGAAACGGCCTCGCAGTAGGATCCTCCTTCACCACGACAACGCCTCGTCGCACACCGCCAAGCAAACGATCGACTATTTGGCGACGTCAGACGTGGAATTACTGGGTCACCCGGCGTATAGCCCCGACCTCGCACCTTGCGATTTTTATTTATTCCCGAAAATAAAAGAAAAACTTCGAGAAAAACGTTTTATGGACGCCGAGGAAGCAGTGGCTGCGTTTGAAAAGGCCGTCGAAGAGCCCCTAAGGAGGAGTGGGCAAAGTGCTTTTCTCAGTGGTTCCATCGGATGCAGCGATGTATTGATGTGAATGGACACTATTTTGAAAAGATATAATAAAACTAATAACTTTCTAGTTTGTTCAGTTTTTGATTTTCTAAGAACTTTCAGTGTCGCCCTCGTATGTCCTAAGTGATTATTTTTATTTATCAACATACTTTCTTTACATACCGAAGTATTCGGCAAATTAACCGAATATTCGACTGAATACGAAAGTTAAAGTCGCCGAATATGCCGAATACGAATATTCGGCCGAACATTCGATCTCTTGTAGTAGTGGTGGTGGTAGTGGTAGTGGTGGTGGTAGTGGTAGTGGTGGTGGTAGTGGTAGTGGTGGTGGTAGTGGTAGTGGTGGTGGTAGTGGTAGTGTTAGTGGTATTGGTATTGGTGGTGGTTGTGGTTGTGGTAGTGGTGGTAGTGGAGGTGGTAGTGGTAGTGGTAGAGGGGTTGGTGGTGGTGGTAGTGGTGGCAGTGGTGATGGTAGTGTAGTAGTAGTCGTACCCTTACTCGATACGATAGTAAAAAGGAGGGTCGCGAACAAAAAAATATTTCCTGGCCCCTTTATAAACGAACAACTTCGGACTCGTTTTTTCCGGAAACAGTTGATCCTACGAAAAAACTTCACATGACCAAAAGTGTTCCCCTAAGTGCCCCCTACTCGATACAACAATAAAAAGAGGTGGTTCCGAACAAAAAAAAAAATTAAGACCTTTTGGTATCGAGTCGGATAAGCAGCCGGTTGTCAGCCGCTGTTAATACGCTATTATCGGCTGCTTTGGATAACTATCAGATAACAACCGCTGTTTGAAAACTATAGGCATACCCCACGGACCGCACCGCATCTCCGTCCGGGAGCACGGTACCTCCGGACGGCGATGCGGTGTCAGTGTGTAATGCGGTTTAAAAAAAATCAATACTGTACTAAATACATGGCCGCACAATTGTAATTTTTGAGTATGTTCAAGTACATTTTTGTTAAATCTATTTAGTAGATATGCAGTTAATATCTATTCAGCACTATATGCAAAATAAAAATTGTGGAACGGGTGCACTAATATTTATGTGTCAGCGCGAATTTATAAAGGTATATTTAAAAACCTCTTATATGTTCTTGTGATGTGGGCTGAAGGGAGGTAAAGTAAACCACTGTTTAGCGCAACGTACGACGTATAATGAATGTCTCGCAAAGCGTTACACTGATATTAATAATAACTTAAGAGCTAGTTTGGTGACGTAGGCGGCGCATACACTACATCACCCCCCTTATTTGAAAAAATAAATAAAATACTTTTAATTTTTTTTTAATATATGGCTATGTACTTAGTAAACAAAAATAAAATTCGACAAAAATAAGATAAAAGTTGTGGAAAAATACAAACAATATATTTTAATTTATTTGACTATATGTTTCCAAAGCCAACATAAACAACTAGTTTTCATTTTTGTTTTTACACAGTTCAAACTTCATAAAACAATAAAAACAAAACAAAAAATAGTTTTTTTTAGTTTTGTAACACTCATAAATTTTATTAACAATTTAAAGCAAAATCTTTATTGTATTACTATCTTCACAATTCATTACACAGCACAAGACAGGTTAATTAATATTCGAACTTTTGTTAATATGTATTTTACATTATTTATCACTATTTGGTTTTACTTTCTTCGATATACTACAAATATATATTTTTCTATTAGTATTGGTTTTATAACCTATTTAATTACTACTAAATTATTAAGTATTATTTTTATTCAGTATCTATATTCCATTAATATATGAATAACAAATGTATCTTATAGTCTACCAAGGACCTTGTCTGTATTAAAGATTATGTTAATTTAATATATTATGAGAAAAAGAAATGACATGATTCAACATTTAAATTTTTTATGCACTTTTGTAATAGGTAACTAGGTGCAGCATTATTGCGGCAATAATCTATTACTTCATACGAGTGTTTCTTAAAATGTTACTTTTTAGTTTTTACCCAGATCTTAATATTTTTACTATTTCTCTACTCTCTTTTATATAAAAAAAAATCAGTACAAATGTTTATCTATGTAACAAACCAAATATACTATTAAATTTACTCTCTTTTTATTTATTGTATTACTATTGACTGAACAGTATATGAAGCATTTCCTTTTTTTTTTCATATTCTTCTTTATTTATTTGACATTGCGTACCATAACCGTACTCTTCTTATTTCATTAAAATATTTTTGTCTTTTATAGACATACATGGTACAACATGGTACCTAATCTTCCACACGGTACTCTCGCGTATGGTGCCTACTACTGCACATGGTACACCGAAGCTACTCACACATTATCGACTGGCCAGTCATTATAATTATGTCGGCATACTTAGTAAACAATTATTTATTTATTCGTGAGCTCAACTTAACACTTCTTCTACACACGTTAATACGATTTCGATAGGTACTTTGCTGACTAATGTTTATTATTATATAATATATTTATTATTGTAGCGCGCACTACTATTATTAATACAAGGACCATGTTTTAAGACTCTGAAGGTCTCCAACAGTCTCCACAGAGGAAAGCTCGTTCGCACCATGGTCAGAACTGAAGGATCTGTACCCTCTTAATAAGTACCTATCGCGGTGTACCTATGATGCATAGCAAAAGGACATCATTTAAGACAGCTATCTCCAACAATATTCAAGGTGAAAGCTCGTTTCAACCATGATTAAAATGAAGGATTTGTGCTAAGCTTTACCTCAAATGCACTTTGGCATTTACCTACTTTTTTTTTCAAAACCTTGCCATACAGAAACACATCGCTACACTCTATACTAACCGAATACCTTCCTTATACTAAGTGAATGCTCAGGAATTAATGCTTCAGCACTTTTGGGTGATCAGGCCAATCGTGTTACGAAACACCAATACCAAAGTATTCCTTAGCTTCCTATAACTTATCTTCTTTTCCATACCTAACTAATAAGACTATTCATTATCCTTTCTGACACTTTATCTGTCATATTTTTAACGGCTTAATTTTTTCTCTTTATTAGTTTCTCTGTGTCATTACTCATTAACGTTTAAACAATATTTTAAACTGTTCTAACACGTAACGAATATTGTATTGGATTACCTAGTGACAGCGTGATAACTCCTTATCGTTTATGCTTATAAGAACATTTTACTGACATGATTTGAAACTTGACGATGCACTGCTCTACTTTGTGTTACCTATCTATTACCTACCACCAAGTTTATACCTAGCTTTAAATTCAATCTGATTTTTTCTTTGTAGTTAAAGAAGAAATTAGCTAAACCGAACCCCTTAATTATTTGTTAACGTTTTTGTTTTAAACAGTAATGTAACTCCCAAAAATTATACATTGAAATTTAATAATATTACAGTGGAATTTGTTGAAGAATGTTGAATAATATCCTGGCAGGGTCGCCATGTGATGTGGGCTGTAGGGAGGTAAAGTAAAACCACTGTTTAGCGCAATTTACGACGTATAATGAATGTCTCGCAAAGCGTTACACTGATATAAATAATAACTTAAGAGCTAGTTTGGTGACGTAGGCGGCGCATACACTACATTCTAAATAGTACATTTTTCCTGTATATTTCATGCAGATTTGCAACCATGCAACCGCCATTCTGGTGCACACCAATACAAAATTGAAAACGTGGTGCTAAGACTTAAGACTATACCTCACCTGAATAAACTTCTAAGCCTAACATTTATACAGGGTGTTAAAAAGTGCGTTTAAGATTTTAAAGGGGTCAGTTTCCTATACTAAATTGAATAGTGAATTAAGAATTTGTATGGGAAAAGAGAAAAAAAGTTGTTGATCGGATTTTTTCAATATTTTTTCTGTATTTTATACTTGATTCCGAGTAACCCCTTAAAATCTCTTCTAGGGTTGTAGATGCTCATAGGCGGCGGAAGTCGCTTTTCATCAGGTGGGGCCGTCAGCCTTTTACCATCTCACACATAAAAAATAAAAGTAACTACAACAAAATTTTGCAAGGCAATATAACTGTTTTGGAATTCCTTCCACACTAGGAAATATATTTTTGCCTTGGTAAATTTTGAGAAGCTCTACAAAGTAAACTTGAAAAAGTTTCTAAAAATGCAAAAAGCAATAAAATACTCACCCAGTCGGTTTAATTAAAACTTGGCCCCAACTTGGCAAGAAGTCACGTGATCTGTGTTTTAAGATCCGTTTTCTGTGTTTTCTAAGATATTTTTTGAGAAAAGCCAAACGGCCGCAGTAGATATTGCGCCGTGACATAGAAAGAGATCATAAACCGCATGATTTAAATATGTCATCTCTTAAACGTGCCCCTCCTCGCTTAGCACGGCGTGGGCTTTGTTTCAACCTTCTAGGAACAAAATTTTTCCAGTTGAATCTAGAAGTAATTTCCATCGATTGTGCTCATTAAAAATACAAGTTAAGTTCCAAAATTAACAAAGTCAAACAAAAGAAGGAACAAACTAATAACTCGGACACTTGCCTTCGTGTTTCAAATTGAACATATGTAGAGTTTAGCGTCGTTTTTTTAGACAACTCCCCTCTAAACAGACGTGGCTTATGGAGACTCCTCTATTTATATTTAGTGGGTTTTCCAAATTTTAATGACACTCAAGTTGGAGGCAATTCCGATTGTATAAAACAATTTTTTACTTGAACATCTAAGTGAATTTTTGAAGTGCATCTGTATGTATGTCGCAGTAAGATGGTCAAAGTCGTGATATAGTTATATCCCTATGGATATAGCTATATACCGTAATATACTTACATGAAAGCGATTCACAACTATCTTACTAGGAATATGACTATAATACGAGCACGATCTAGTAATATAACTATCTTAATCTAATATATAATTAAATAATCGGGAATATAATGAAATAATCGGGAGTTTAAACCATAATGGTATTTTACTGGTTGTCTAAAAATCTAAAATACCAGTTGTTTGGAGAGGAATCATTAATAGCGCAGGAGACTACTGATTAATTTCATATGTATTATATAATTTATTTTAATCATTTACACAAATAAAAATACATCAAAATCAAAATATGTCAAAACTTGTTATACGACCGATATAAGCTAAATATATCCACTGATGGCTCCACCAGCTCTAACTTTGATACCTTATACGAGATATACGTGACATTTTAGGAAGTTTCTGTCTAATACAATTTCTGTTTGTATTGCTGCCAGCTATCAATTCATGCAAAAATATGACAGACAGTAGGTAGGCCAGCCTTCATACGAAAATATTCCAAGGCCTTTAATTACCATTTTAAAATACTTTCAAAAATAAATTATTTCACAACAAAATTATGTTCGCACTATAATCATAAATGAGCATAGAGGTATATAACAATTTACGACGTCGAGGTCGACGAAGACTTCGGGGCTTCTAACTGTAGAATACATGTATCTCATATCAAACCAATGAAGACTGTAATGAACCAAAACCGAAATTTCTTATAACAAATTATTACAAATCACGTGTTACAGACACAACACTCGCTGAACAAGCTGCTGGAGTGGGAGAACAGCCGGCTGTACAACAAGCTCGGACTGCGCTGGCGGCTCACGAAGCAGCACTGCGACTCCTCTTCCATGATGGAGTATGTACTTCTCATAGAATTCATACCGAAAATCCCAATATACAGGCCCGATTAAACTCTAGAACGCAACTGACAATATTTTCAACAACATCTTCAACGTTTTTCGGATATACGTTTTAAAAGGTAAAAAGCTAAATAAAAAAACGAGAGAATTTAGTGCAAACTCGAAATGCTCTGAGGTATTTAATTGAACATTAAATAGGAAATAACGAAAATACTTTCAAAACCTAGATAACCAAGTTATGGCGCTATTTCAAACTAGTTGTGTTTAAAAAGCAAAGATAATTTATGTTTATTCATTAAGGGTCGACCCCCTAAAACTGGGTTAAGTGTGCCCTTAGAAAGCGCTAGCAAAGCAAATGTTTACGTTTCCTAATGATATCGGCACTAGTATACAAGTTATGAATACGCCACAATACAAGATAAATTCATTAAAATAATTGTCGAATAATATAATAATTTGGGTTATAGAACTTTTAACTTATTTTCAGACGGAAACGCCAATTTTAACCATAAACCTTTTACCTTTTTTACTGGATCCCCGAAATCAGTATAAAGGTCCGATCCTTAATGAATATATCAATATAAAATGCTTATTATTATTCTCTAATGTACATCTCTAGTGTACATACAAACATATTTTTGCCGCGGCCCGTGACCACAAGTCTGGAATGGTGAGTGCCTGAACAAGTCACGTAAATGTTATTATTTTAGTCCCAACTCTGGGTGCACGATAAATAGATAAAACTGAAGCTGGACTGTGTTTAGATAAATGTATTATTTTCGCTATGTATTAGACACGTACTAATTGTACATAATATAAGAAAAATGAACATTTTACGTATGAATAATATCGACAAATAAATGAATGTTACATGCTTTTCATGTATATCGAGTAGATGTCACCTTATGAAAATTGCAAGCTTATTTTATTGTACCTATATGAAAATAAATCTTATCACCAAAGTATATATGTCGCAGTAAGATAGTTAAAGCCGTGATATAGTTATATCCCTAGGGATATAATTATATCCCGGAACATAGTAATACGTAAGATGTTTATAACTATCTTACTAGGGATATGACTATAACACGGCAATTCAGTAGTAAGATAATTATATCACTAGATTAGTCTAGTGAAATAGTTATCTTGAGGATTGAAGGAAGATTATACTACATTGTACTTGATTAGATACTTCTTTATTAAGTACAAGATTTTAATAATTTCCTTACTTTTTACTGTCATAATTTGTTGATTCCATATTCAAATATAAAAACACTAGCCTCCGCCCGCGACTTCGTCTGCGTGGACTTCAGAGTTGAAAGAAAATATTAAGATAGTGCCATCTAGTGACGAAGTGTAAAATTTGAGTTTTAAAGCATTTCTACGGAAACCCTTAAGTTTTCCAGGATAAAAAGTATCCTATGTGTTAGCCGAGTGCTTCATCTATCTACCTACCAAATTTCATCCAAATCCGTTCTGTAGTTTCGGCGTGAAAGCGGAACAAACAAACAAACTGACAAACAAACAAACATCCATACTTCCGCATTTATAATATTAAGTGAGATGAGATGTGATTATTTTAAGTACTACCTACTTATCTTCTTCTTCTTAACGTGTGGCACAATTTAACCGTCCTATCCACAAGATTTAGACGGTGGTTGCCTGGTGTTGCACTTAGTATCACCCGCGGTCACGTGTAGTAGGGCATTTAAGATTTACACCTACGGACGTGTGCAACGCTACTTCATACACAACTAGAAATCAGATGTGCAGGTTTCCTCACGATGTTACCCTTCGCCGTTAAAGCAGTAGTCAGTATGAAAATGCACGTAAATTTCGAAAAACCCATTGGTGCACTAGCCAGGATTTGAACCCGCGACCTATGGTTAGGAGGATGAAGTCACTAACCGGAGTACTACTTGTTTGTTTGCTTTGTTTGTGAGATTTTCGTAATAAAAAAGTTGTTTTATTGGAGCTATTTAATTAAAATGAGTACCAGTTGTGCAAATTAAAGAAAATATACTTATCTTACTAGATTAGTTTAGTAAGATAGTTATATTACTAGATCGTGCTCATATTATAGTTATATCCCTAGAAAGATAGTTATGAACCGCTGTCATATAAGTAAATCCCGGCATATAATTATATCCCTGGGGATATAACTATATTATGGCTTTGACTATTTTACTGCGACATATAAATTAAGAGATCGAAGATGTTTCGATTAAAAATAACGTCCACGAGTTTCGTCTAAAAATAGACGATGGTTCGTCTGACTGCGACCCGCAGACGTCCCACCCATTTTTTTTTGATATGGGGAACTTAAATTGACTTCTATATAATTTATATATTTGAGTATATCCTAATAAAAATAAAAGCCAATTAACATAATTGCTATCATGTCAAACCAATGTTCTAATAATGGGGACAGGAGATCAAGAAGCCTACAGTACACACTATGTATTTGATGGATATTTAAACGTGTATGATTACAATGCGCAGTGTAAAAAATTACCATAAAATCGGACATCCTCCGTTTATTATATTGTTTACTAGCTTTCATCAATCTGAATAGATGAATGTAGAACTCTACCAAAATAAGGAGACTTCGAATTAAGCAAAAAATATTCTTCTGAAGTAAAAAATAAAAGTAAAACGTACATTACACATAAAAAATACATCTCACGGAATTACTAATCGAGAATTTGTGCATTTTTCTTCTTAATCATTATTTATCAATCGGTTGTCACTGTTTTCGTGTAAACACTTCATTTGAACATTAGTTGAAACTAACACTACGACTGTGAGGAGAGACGAACCCAGCTAGACTCCGCCTCACAGGCTCCGAACCTAAATATTCCTTCACTCGCTTTTTTGTTATTCAGTTATTTTGTACAGAGTGTGGCTTATGTTAGAAAAAATATGATTTGAATGGCGGACAAGCTTTTTTAAGTTTTCTGATACGCAGTTAAATGTTTCCCGGGTTTTAACGACTGCATTTAGGTAACGGTTTTGTCTAAGTGGTCGTTTCTCCAGATTTTCTGAGTGATCTCAAGTGGCTAAATAACGAAGATGACTTACTATCCGTCTGCTACACTTTATCGTCACAGTGATCGGTGCCACAAATTAAATATACATTGGGTACCGTTCACAAAATGAAATAATAAGATGAAAAAATGATAAGAAATAAATAATAAGTTATCTAAGTCGAATATAGATAAAAAACAAATGTAAACCATAAACAATAAAATTTACAAAAACACGAAGTGTAACTTCAAGTTCGATAGGGGCCGTCCATTAATTTTTAGCCCCCCCCCCCTCCCACCTGGTGATTGGAAATTACTCTATAAATCGCGCGTTCAACGAATAAATAAATACACCTGATATCTCAATACACCCCCCCCCCTCCCCCTTGTGATATTTCATGTTTTTTTCTGAACCCCCTCCCCCCCTTCTGAGCCTTACGTGATTAATGGACGACCCAATAGTGCTAATAAGAATTAAGACGTACGGGGCGACTGCGGGGAGGCGCGGCGGAAGGTAACGCAAACTCGTAGCAGTCGCGTAGTACACAATATAACGAAAATCATTATACAGGTGTTAAAAAGTGCGTTTGAAATTTTAAGAGGATACTCAGAATCAAGCATAAAATAGAGGAAAAATATTGAAAAAATCCGATCTATCTTAATTTGAATAGTGAACTAAGAATTTGTATAGGAAACTAAAAAAAAATAATTAGATACGATTTTTCAATATTTTTCCTGTATTGTATACTTGATTCTGGGTAACCCCTTAAAAGAAACGCACTTTTTTTTAACACCTGTATATTGAAAAACACCCATGCGTTTAAGGTTTCTTAATGACCTATGCATTTTGTTTGACCTGATGATGAATTTTGGACATATTTACAGATATTACACAAAAGTAGGTAGGGACTGCTGCAAAATGGTCCCAATTTTATATGTGATCGTCGATCTTAAGTACAGGTTGTCATTGAGGTTACATTTTAGTCCGATTCTCGCTTCAAAAAAATTATGCATGAGTCGCACATCTAGTGGTATATGTATAGTCAGTCAACGCAGCAAGTGACCTCAATATTAACAATTCATCTGCCTATTTATATATTTCTAGTATGATAATATTGCATGTGTTCATAAGGAATACAAGATTATTTAATGATAATCTGTCGCGCTGTGTACATTTTCTTCATGAACACTTTTAGGGTTCCGTATGTGTGTGACATAATCAATAATTTTAAGTATGTTTTGTCTACCTTCCACGCAGAAGAATTTTTGATAAATCTGTATTACTTTTACTACAAATACAGTTTCGAGCAGATGAATTAATTTTGAGGATTTTCATACAAACACACTCCTCGATAACGGAGCTACATGATTACATGATGATTTCCAACTGTCAATCTACTTTAGTAGTTATTATGTATTTGTCTCTATTTTATGTACCTGAATGTCAAGATAGTATCTTAGAATACAGATAGTAAACTAAAATGTAAAGATATGGCTATTAAACATCGATTACTTTATTCGAGTAACTGTATAAAGTAATTAGGGTGGAAGCAACAATAAATTATCCACAAAGTGTAATGTTATGCTTGACTTAAGTGTTGGACAACCCGGAATTATTAAGCAGTATTACAACATGGGAGGTAACATTTCCATCGGTCGAGGATAGCGATAAGTGTACACTAACTTGACTGTAAATATATAACCATCCTATAGAATATTAATGAAAGATGTGCAATACAATGTACATGCTGTGATTTATTATCTTCGATACTGTAATACTGATATTTTGTTTTTATTATAAGAAAATAGGAAGTTGAATTTTTAAATGCTAGGAACGATATCTATAAATGAAGTCGTTTGCTAGTACAATGTTTGGGACTGTGTTATTAGGTATGTAAATTAGTTAAAGCGAAAAAAATATTATACGTATTCTACATTAGAAAAAGACCTTTTTACTTTTCAACATGTTTGTGACCATATTTAACGTCTTTTTTACCACCGCGACTAGGCTGACTGAGCCTTAACTCGGGGTTCAGTCGGCACTCATAGTGGCAGATGAAACAGTTGAAAAGTGAATTGTATTAACGTAAGTTGTAATTTTAAGGAATTTTAATTAGGTACATACCTATAGATTATTTTTGTGCAAATAATAAACCTCAGTTAGATGGTGCAATGCAATAGAGTTTCATTGTCTTAGTTAAATTCTTTGCAGTTTTTAAACAAATTCAAGGTTAAGAAACGAACTAGTTTTTATTAGAAAACGCATTTTATGAATAATGTAAATCATAAACAAATAACACGCGAATCAGCTGATCACAATTGCTGCTGCTGCTGTTTATACAGTTTTTCCGCCCCTATTGATATGCAAACCGAGATTCATTGTTATTTTTCTCAAAAATGACTAGTTGAGGCCCAACCTCCCCCCCCCCCAATCCCCCTCATCCCCCCATGCCCCATACCATTTCAAAGGTCGGCAACGCACTTGTGACTCCTCTGGTGTTGCGGGTGTCTATGGGCGGCGGTAATTGCTTACCATCAGGTGATCCATCTGCTCGTTTGCCACCTATCACATAAAAAGCTTTTTTTGTCGTTATAACTTTATTAGGGGAGGTTTGCAGTCAGCAGTGCAGAGGGACAGTTAAATAAAATTTTATACGGCATAACTGCAGTTCAAGATCGGCTGGCGTGGATATCCTTGGGGGAGGACTTTGTTTGGACGTCTTTTGGCTCATGATGATTATAATGCGGCTTACTGTACCAAGCAGTTAATTATTCCTGAATTAATCGAAATAGGCTACGGCAAGAGCGTCGCAGCTGCCCTTCCCCCTAGAGATTCAAAAAAGTGTAGCCAAATGCAAAGCAACAAGTCCTCAGTCCACTCACTTACATGCTTGACCGATCATTCCCGTGCCCGTGTAAACTCGAATGACACTAATCCCCATCCCATATCAAGGGTTGGCAACGCACTTGTGACTCCTCTGGTGTTGCGGGCGGGTCTATGGGCGGCGATAATCGCTTACAAGTTTTATTTATTGTACAGTCAAGAGCTCGTGAACCTTTACACATTGGACTTTGTAACGTTCGTTCTTATTAATGCCGTAAAGGTAAGACTCCCACTACAATATAAATCTTCACGTGGTCTTGACTGTCCCTATGATTCATACCTTTCCCATAGTCCACGTATCAACTTGCCTCCCTCCCCCCTGGGTCATCGGCTGGCGACGCCCTTGTGCTACCGTATTTTTAAACCCACAAGTAATACCCCGCTTTACGCGAGGGATACGTTCCGCAAAAATTTTATTTTTCACGTTAAGTGAAATTCGCGTATAAGGGGGTCACGTTTAATCATAACCAAAAGTCATAACAAAATGCAAATCAATACTTTAATTCTAAAACCACATTGTGTAGCGTTACATTATACATTTTTTTTACGGAAAAATGTATCTATTGTCTTCTGGGTTGAGTTTCGTTTACGATCTTGTAAAATATTTTCATAACACGCGACACTGCTTTTTACTGATTGACACACTGTTAAAACACGGTCATCATCACTGTCTATGCTCTGCAATATGTCCAAACCTGAATAAATCTTTGAAAGAGCATTTTGTATTGCACTTGAAGATAAAACTCTCTCTTCTACTTGTTCCTCCTCACTATTGAAAGGATTATTCTGTAACTCGATTAAATCTTCGTTGCTGAGAGGTTCGTCATCCATCGCTATAAGATTTTCGAGATCTTCTACTGTGACACCTTCCAGTTCAGAGCCTTCAATCATTGTAGCAATGTCTTCAAGCACTTGTCTCTGCATCTGAACACTTCTCCTAGGTGCTTCCACTACATCAGGCCAAAGATTACGCCACACACCATTCATGCAACTTTTTTTAACTTCATTCCAGGCCTGGTCTATGTTGTGTATTGCCTTCATGATGTTGTATGATTTCCACCACTCTCGCATAGACTGTCTTCCTTCGCCGTCAGTTTCATGAATCAGCTGGCTAAATGTGCGGCGATGGTAATAAGCTTTGAAGTTTGCTATTGCTCCCTGGTCCATAGGTTGTAATATTGACGTAGTGTTTGGTGGAAGGAACTTTACGTACACTTTTAAGTCTCTGGGCGTATCTAAAACGGTTGGATGTCCTGGGGCATTGTCTAAGAGTAGTATAACTCTACGTTCAAGTCCGTTTCTGTCACAGTAGGATTTGACTGAGGGGCAAAAACTGTTAGAATACCAATCTTGAAAAACTTCTCGTGTAACCCACGCCTTTCGGTTGGATCGCCACACAACTGGTAGGCTTGCTTTATTAGTACCTCGCATTGCTCGGGGTGTTTCTGATTGATACACCAGTAAAGGTTTAAGCTTAAAATCACCAGTGGCATTACCACCCAGCAGTAAAGTCAATCTATCTTTCGCGACTTTGAAACCGCTAGCTTGACGTTCTTCTTTAGATATGAAAGTTTTAGAAGGCATTTTTTTCCAGTAAAGCCCGGTCTCATCAACGTTGAAAATGACACAGGCAGGAATTTTTTTTCGTGCTACAAACTCTTGAAACTCGTCTGGAAACTCTGTTGCAGCTTGAGTGTCTGCGCTGGCGGCTTCACCCGTTATGCGGATATTGTGAAGATTTGAACGCCGTTTAAACCGGTGAAACCAGCCCTTACTGGCATTAAAAGTCGGGGTGGAACTCCCTTCACCTTCTTGTGACTTTAGCATCTCAAACAAAGAGTTTGCTTTTGTACATATGAGAGCTTGACTCAGCGGCGTGTTCTTTTTATTTAAATCGTCGATCCAGACTGCTAGCAACTTTTCCATTTTTTCTAGGATAGCGGGCCTCGAACGAGTCAATATTGTTGCACTTATAGGTGTCGAACTTTCACTGGAAAGTTTAATTTTTTCCCGATTTTTAAAAATCGATCGTACAGTCGATTCTGAGAGTCCTAAATCTCTGCCAACTATTGTTGCTTTGCCTCCATTTTCCATTCTTCTTAAGACTTTTAATTTCAATTCCAAAGTTAAGCTTTTGCGCTCCTTTTTCTTCGGCGGCATTTTTAACGTAGCTTTGAATTATTTTCACCAAAGGTTAGAACACGACTGCCAGCTGAGATTAAAATATGTAATGTACTTACGTAAGACGAACGAAACAAAAAAGGGAATCCCCAAAAAGTCCTACTCTGAAGGGATTCCCCATTCTTTTATTTACGAGAATGGTCAGAGAAAGTGGGAATTCCCGCGACCAAAGACAAGTTAGGCAATTACTTACATTACTAAATATGTAGGTATATGTAACCAATCCGCGTAAAGAGAGGCATTATAGCGCGAAATTTGAAATTCGCGTAAAATCGAAACCGCGCATAACGAGGTCGCGTAAAGCGGGGTATTACTGTATTTGTAAAATGTTTATTTTATAGGTGATTTGTATTGAGCAATGACAATTCATTACAGTGGGCGATACAATAGGAAAATGATTTTTCACAAAATATACACGGTGTTAAAAAAATGCGTTTGGGATTTTAAGGGATTATTCAGAATCAAGCATAGATTACAGGAAAAATATAAAAAAATCCGATCTACAACTTTTTTTCAGTTACCCATACAAATTATTGATTCATTATTCAGATTTAGTATGGGAAACTAAAAAAAGTTGTAGATCGGATTTTTTTATATTTTTCCTGTATTCTATACTTGATTCTGAGTAACACTTTAAAATTTCAAACGCACTTTTTTAACATTCTGTATACATTTCAATGGGTAGGGTTGTGGCTGGGTGTGAACTGACCCTTAGTCAATTTTATAATCTGTGTCCAATGTGTACGGTAGGATCCTATAACTATCGATTAACAAACCAGGACTAAAATTCCTTCTTTTATTTTATACAAACATGTTCATAATATACATATCCACATTGTTAAAATACAAAAGGCACTTAAAAATATGCTGCTTCACTCAGAGGTGCCCAAAAATATACCAGTATTTTTATGTTTCGTTACTAAAAGTGGTCCAAATTCTAATAGCCCTCGATTGAAATAAATAACTATTCCTATTACTGAGGTACGCTAAGTGTTTCTGAAATCTTACTAGCAAGCAATGAAGATGTTAAGGGTAAGTTCACTCCGAGATGCGACAGCGACGCCTGTCAGGGCAAACGTACTTCGTATTCGCACTAGAATGCACCTTAAATGAAATGTGTAACTTTTCGTAGTGTTAAATTATACAGGGTATTAAAAAAAATGTGTTTGTAAGGGGTCACTAAGAATTAAGTATATAATTTTTTCAGTTGCCCATACTAAATCTGAATAGTGAATCAAGAATTTGTAAGGGAAACTGCAAAAATATGATGATTTTTGCAATATTTTTTCTTATATTCTATACTTGATTCTTAAACCCCTTTAAATTTCAAACGCACTTTTTTAACATACTGTATATTGTATCCTTAGGCGAACTTAAAAGTGCGCGCTGCATCGTCGCGTCTCGGTCTGAATTAACCCAAAGTTATGAAAGTACATTGTGATGATAAAAAAACTTGGGAGCGTGTGGTGGAAAACAACAGTGCAGTAAAGGTAAAAATGTAATTTGGACTCGATTCCAGAATCAAGGTAAGATTAACCTAGTCTTTTCCTTCACTCTTTAAAATATAATAATTTATTCTACAGTCAGGGTAATATGTATGTATTATGTATGTATTAAAGCTTTATTGCACACAAGGAATTTACATAACATATAAAATATTGGATTACGTGTACAAAGGCGGTCTTATCGCTAGAAGCGATCTCTTCCAGACAACCTTTGGCAGAGGATAAAATACATGAACTACTGGTAGCGATAGTGCATGAATTATTTGAGCAATGTAACAAAGTATGTAAATAGATTAAAGATAATATAATTATATACAAATTACACAGAATATTTGATATTTATAACTATCTAACATGTCGCAATAATATATATAAATATAGTATATATACAGTAATAGATATATAAATACTAAGAGATATATATATTAATAACAACGCACATAATTACTGGGCAAGGAGAAATTCTTTAAGACGCAGCTTAAACGCTGCGTGTGTCTCAGTATGACGAATTTGGGGAGGCAGAGTGTTCCATAGCAGGGCGGAAGATACAGTAAAGGACTGACCATAGTAATGAGAGCGACAGAAAAGAGGTTTCAAAAGATTGTCCCCCTTAGACCTTAGTGCTCTGTCATAATCAGACCCAAGATATGAGAACTTTTCTTTCAGGTAGACAGGTGAATTGGGGTTGTAGAGAATATTGAAAATTATAGAAAGGAGATGAAAGTTTCGGCGTTCGCGTATCGGTAACCTTTTACAGATAGATATGATCTGGAACACTTTCTTAGGGACTTTTTGGCGGGAACTCGCGGCAAGAGTTTGTCATTTTTGTTTTATTATCCGAAAAAATAGATATCGTGGTTTTTAATGCATAATATTGATAGTGTATTGTTCAATAAAGTGCCATTTAAGTGTCTAATATGTAGGATAATGAAATAAAAGTGTGTAAACTGTGTTTCGAGTGCTCTCAAGAAGTCTATGAAATCTTCATCAAAAGTGCTATCATTTTGTTGAAGAATAGAGAAAAATTTAAAGACGACAGAAATTGATAAATGAGAACTCAAATGAAATAGAAAAATATTTAGAGAAGAGCAAACTACGTAAGAATAGGCTGTATGGCCAGAGAAGCCTTTGCCTTTTCCTTGCAAAAGCAGGAAAGAACCAAACAAAAAAAAAAAAAAAAAAAAAACACTTTCTTAGTGTAGTGAGACCAAAGATGTGTGCGCGAATAACCCTTTCAGAATGATGTTAAAAGTAAAACGAATTTATAACAAGCAAAGTCACCACAAATTCAAAAATATGCGCAACAATTACAGAAGCTGGACAACTAGTTATCTATTACACTCGAATGACGATATTCGACATTTTCTGGCTGGGGTAATGGACTCGTAATTATAGTGTTACACGACTGGAAGTGTCATCTCTCAGTTCTGACAAAGTACAATAAAATAAAAATAAAGTACCCGTCAGATCTAACAAAGTATTATATGTGTCGGTACATTTCAAACTGACCCAAGTCCACTTACAAATATGGCCGAAGTTACAAGAACTGACATAAAGTAAGTTTTTTTTTTTTTTTTTTTTTTATGGCAGAGGTGGCAAACGAGCAGACGGATCACCTGATGGTAAGCGATTACCGCCGCCCATAGACACCCGCAACACCAGAGGAGTCACAAGTGCGTTGCCGGCCTTTGATTTGGGAGTACGCTCTTTTCTTGAAGGTTTGAATGTCGTATCGGTCCGGAAATACCGTAGGCGACAATTCATTCCACAGTTTGGTTGTGCGAGGCAGAAAGTTTCTAGTGAAACGCACAGTTGTGGACTGCCAACCATCTATGTGATGGGGATGAATATGTTGTCGCGTAGAACGATGGCGGAAAGAGGCGGCAGGGATCAATCCGAACAATTCCTCGGAGCACTCCCCATTGTACATGCGATAGAGAATGCAGAGCGAGGCTACATCTCTACGCAGCGCCAGGGAGTCAAGCCGATCTGAAATATCCTGGCAGTCGACGATTCGAGTTGCCCTTCGTTGAATGCGGTCCAGAGGGAGAAGCTGGTACTGGGGTGCCCCTGCCCAGAGATGAGAACAGTATTCCATATGAGGCCGAACCTGCGCCTTATAAAGTTGCAGGCGATGCGCCGCAGTGAAATACTGTCTCGATCTATTGAGCACACCAAGCTTCTTCGAGGCTAATTTAGCCTTACCCTCTAGATGGCCACGGAACTGGACTTCACTCGATATGTCGACACCAAGAATTCCGATACTAGCTGAGGCATTTAGGGGAGTGTCTTCAAAACGAAGTTTGGGATAAAGTACTACATGTCGACATAAAGTACATTATCCCTAACTTACTTTATGTCAGTTGGCAAGGATAACTTCGGCCATATTTGTAAGTGGACTTGGGTCAGTTTGAAATGTACCGACACATATAGCAATAGGGTATTTTACTCTATACAAGAAAAAATCTAAAACTGCTTATTTACTGTTGTATTTGTTATACATAATCGATTTAATATGATTTCTATACAATAAAATGAGAAAATACATTTTATTTTTGATTTACAAAAATCAAGTTTTTTAATCTGTTATTCAAATGTCTGAAACGACAGCCGCCATGCTGGTTGTCAGGTGACGTCACAATAGTGGTAATCAATGACATTTTGTTCGCGATATGTGTCTAAATTTTAGTACAGAGCTGTTTTATTTACTCCTGAAATGACGTCACGACCTAAGCATCATGGCGGCTATCGTTTTCGCGCGCTAATTGGCAATGGTAATTTAAAATGTATTTTTGGGGTACTTATAGGTTTCAAAAAAAAACTAAAAAAATATTTTTTACTTTTTCCCACCTAATGATCAATTTGAGATACTTTTCAAAAAATGGTGAAAAACCCTATTGGACACTGCAAGAGGAATCACAACTATAAATGATCCAGTGGTAAACTTTCGTTTTATCTATTTGATAGATAACAGATTCGTTTTACGATCGTTTCAGAAAATTCCGAGACTGGTCGTTCATTGTGCTCATGCATGCACACGATTGATTTTTCGAATGTATGATGTTTTTAGTATGCTAAAACAAGTCGTGTTCCACCGTTTGTCTCGTACAACAAAGCTCGTTTTGAAAAAAATAAAACTTGCGGTACCGATATAGGTTTGTTTCCCCACTGCGAGGGCACGGGTCTCTTCCCATACATCGGGAAGGTTAGGTCACACGGGGGCAAGTCCGGATTGGTGATGGCAGACCTTTTTACCGATATAGGTAATAAGGTCTATTTTCAATAGAACAAAAGAGAAGCGTTTTCTACACATTATTTTCAGGGCGATTTTTATAATAACATTAATAAATTCGTCTATTCCCGCTGGTCCCCGCTTTTTGTCCACCACTGGCGGACATCGAAAAAAAGTTTGCAATGGAGGACAACGCTACAAAAAATCTACCGTTGTCCCCCTACTGGCGGATATCGAAGCTAAGTATGTGTCACTGTCCTGTTTCGTATAGTTTATAAGTTTTATAACAATACTACATATAATTTCATTGGTATAAAAAAGGTATTTTTGGCCTGAGGTCTATCAAAAAAAAAAAGTTATTATACGTGCACGTTTTATCACCGCTATATTTTTGCGCCCTCTAAAGTGATGTTTATATTACTACTGGATAAACGTTAATTTATTCTAACAACAGGCAATAAAAATATCGTCGAAATTTGCTTGGACTATCAGTAAGAGCAAGGTTACACGCTCAGTCTGGCATGAGTCTGGTCCATCAGTCTTGACTGAAGCCAGAATGATGGATGATTATCACGGTACACGGTTAATCTAGACTGACGGCAGACAGTGGGTTACACGATCATTCTCCGATCGTTCTGACTAGACTGATGGACCAGACTGACGCCAGACTGAGCGTATAACCTGGCTCTAAGAGTGTAAGCCACACTTTGCTTATCAAAGTATATGGATACATCAATAAAAAAGTAGACCAGTACAAACGTGGTTACACGTTAACTCATCAAATGAGTAGGTTAGAATGCTAAAAAATAAATTAAAAAATATATATTTTAAAGTTCTAATATACACCAGTAAATATACAAAAGGCCTGATGATCAAACAAAATAAGTAGGGCCTTAAATTATCTTAATTTCAGATCATATTAAGACTGTACACAACCATTACACACTAAATATTTTTACAACACAATCATACAAAACCAATTTATTATTGTGTATGTATTTACATCCAGTCAATACATTATTTTTTTACAATTTAACCTTCCTGCCCTACCCTACAGTCTATTTGGTGGATAGGACTACTTTACTATGGCAACAAAGTGCGCAAACGCAATTGTATTGTACACACATCAATGGCTTCGCGCGTTTATTAAAATTTATCCTTATTCAGATTCATATTTATTTATTTCTGTAGAGCAGCTGCAGAGATCCGTGTATGGTTGCCGTGTTGGTTACAACGAACATGCAGGAATTAGATTTGAATTAAAGTAAATAACTATACGTAAGAGAACACAGATTTTTAAAAAATCTGAAAAAAATACAGAACAAAAAGGTACTCTAAATATGAATTTTCGTGACACTGTAATTTCGTTACCTTTGATATGGCGTTTTCGGTTCTTACTCCGTGACATCCTTTTCATACTTCAATATCTAAGTGAGTAATCGACAATCATGTATTTCACAGATAATGTACTTCGAATATATTTCAATAATGAAAAGAGAAATGCATACAATACATGCCATGAAAGTAAAGACATCAAGCTCAATTAAAAAAAACATTTTTATGATTTAATATTGAGAGCTGCTATTAAATTAAATACTAACATCTTTAGAAAGGAATCTAAAGTTCTGACTACAGCATAATTTTTCACAAGTGTACATTAATCAATAACGCAAAAGACTAATTTGTATAGAATTGCATAATAAATGATGATAATCAAGTTTCAACTATGATTCTAAGTTTCTAACTAAGCAATACCTACGTATAGTTATGTTTATATTAGATTTTTGTACAGATCGTATGATTATGGAATGGGTATAAAAATACAATATAAAATCTCTGAACTACAACTTAGAACAAAATATCAAGGGCAATATGATACTTTTCGTCTTCATTTTGTTCCAAGTCTATCACGTAACAATATCATTCGAAGAAAATTCCAACATCAGACTTTTTAACCCTGATTCTAACGACAATCTCACATGCAGTTAATACTAAAATTTCGATTGTCGAAAAAGTGTATATATCAGTACAATTTTAGTTTAAACCATTTGGACGTAGTTCACTGGGAACTGTCCCTTGGTGCCGTTGCATTCACCAAAATACCATTCATCACTGATCTTGTACATGAGGAAGATGATGTCGCCGGTGCGGAAGCGCAGGTCGCCGGCCTGCACCGGCTCGAAGTCGTAGAGCGCGAGCGCGCGGCCGAGGCGGGGCGCCGGCGCCGGCGCCCGCTCGCCCGGCAGCGGCGCGCGCACCTCCACGTAGTTAGCCGGGAACACGCCCTCGGCGCCGCCGCGTAATCTGCCATACAGCCACTCCTCGTCGACTCGCCTTATTAAACTGATCCTCGAGTTTGCCTGCAAATAAATTGCAGCCCTTTAGCATGTAGCTAACTTTAAACTGGCAAATTACAAAATTTCTGGATTAGAGAGAGGCAAAGAAGAGTCCAGAAACGGTTTAAAATGTGAACTTATAGACTTTACGCATAATTTTTCCTTTGAAAATGATGATCCCTTCTTTAAGACCCTATTTTCAGTAGATACCAAAATTGTTTCAATATATTTTTTCTTTTAATATGCTTGAGATAACATCGAAACCTACTTAGCTGTGATAGTTTTCCTTTTTTAACATCGTTATGTATATCGTACTACTGCCGTGATTTTTTTAACATTTCTAGAAACAACCGTTTAACTGGCAGGGAGCGCACATGACTTTAACAAAAATTTGCACTTTAAAGCTTAATATTTCGAAAACAGATACCTGAATCGAAAACTATTTTCACAAACCCGCTATATTTTTGAAAGACCTATCCAACGACACCCCACACCATGGGATAGCCAAGAAAAAAATGTCACCTCCACTTCACGTGTAGTGGGGAGGTACCCTGAAAAATTGTTTTTCAAGATTTTATTTTACCACTGTCGGCGTGATTAATATGTACATATCCGTGCCAAATTACAGCTCTTTAGTACTAATAGTCTGTGCTAAGCCGCGGACAGACAAACGGACATAGCGAAACAATAAGGGTTCCTTGTTGACTACGGAACCCTAAAAAGATTCTTTGTTAGGCGTGGCAAAGAGCTACTCGTGTTTGCAGGGCATTTTCGGAGCAGCCCAGCAGACTTATGTGGCCCCAGCAAGCAGCCCATCCACCGTACAACAGGACGGCTTCGGACCGTTGGCCTCCGCACAGGAAACGGGGGATGGTGGGGTATTACCACTGGCCACAGGCCAAAAAGCAAAAGGTACGGAGAAGCACGGCAAGAGAAGAATGCCAAAGGGAAAATTGTAAGGTGAACTAAGTGCCGCTTTTATACTCAGCGGCGTACATCGTCCCCCGGTAGTGTTGTCGCCGAGAAATCCGCACCACTATTGTGTGTCCAACTGAACAGGAGGCACTTGTTGACCCACAGCAGTCCTAGGCGGAGAAAGCCTCGGGTGATCAGGACGGTTGTTGCAGAGAAATAGGCACTATCCTCGGTCACCTCCATGGATACCTCCACTAGGGCATATTTTATAACAAACGTCTGTTTACTTTAGGACCTGGGTGTTACAGATGGCACATCGTGCGCGGCGTGCATAAAGGCTGAACTGCTACCCGTGATCTATTGGATTGCAGAGAGGTAGCACGGTGCAGGGTCACGAACCTAGGAGACTCGAGGTCACTTCAGGAAGTTGTCAGCAGGAGGTTCGAACTGCTACTGGACTTCCTGGATGAGATGGGTTTGGCGGTGAAGCCGCCAGCCTGGTACGCAAAATGGGCACATTGGTCACCTATAGTTGCGGAAAAAAGTCCGTTCCAATTACTATTAATTATTAACATGAGTCACACACACATCTAATTATTAGATAAGTGTGAAGGTCGTTGCGTTGAAGGTCGTCCGTAGGTGTTAATTTGAATGCCCTACACTTGACCGCGGCTGGAGCCGAGTGCAACACTAGGCAACCGCCGCGCCGCCGCCGCCTAGCCTTTGGGGACGGCGCATGGTTAAATTGCGACACACGATATAATGATAGAAGTATGTTATACTAGATAATAATAAGTTAGGTGCAAGGGTAACTCTTTTAATAATTTATTTTAAAAAAGAATCACGGATTGACGTTACTTTTTGTGTGCAAGCTTTGCAATAAGATACTAGATAGACGTAATTCAAGGTCTATACTCGTACATATGTAATAAAGTAAACATTATATTGACGTGTTTAAATTAAACGACCTATTACGTTGTTTTAAACACAGTATGTTGTTACACAAACCCAATGCGTTATCATTACGTAAACGTGTTGTTCTCTCAAGCAGATGTAAATAAGTATAAACTCACTACTGTTTAGCAATTTACAGCACATTTTTTGCTACAATCAGTGGTAAGTGGTAAGGCTTAATTTCGTAAACCTTTTAAACCCTTGAGCGCTAGCCTCAAATATGTACAATATACTGGGTTGCGTTCCAATACCAAAAATTTCACTCAGGGTGATGCGAATTTTACCCTAAATCATTACAAAAACGAGCCGAGTGAAACCGAGGGTAACCGAATGATCGCCTGAGAGTTCTCCGTCGAGATTTAGGAACGCTTTCGTGAATTTCATGCGATATTCACTATGACAAGTGCGATTTTAACGCTGTTTGAATACCGTTAAAATTCGCCTGACAGTTTATTCGGTGAAAAGTTCGTAGTCAGTGTCAAACAGACTAAGACAAACAAACATTTTATCTTCGAAATTGTTTTGAAATACTATTGCATGTATCTTCTAAGGTATTAAAGCCATAGTTAAGTTAAGACAGAACACTACTACCGAAAAAAGATAAAAACCTTTCTGAATTATTTTCATATTTTTTTCTCTTTCTCAAAATAGCTAAGTCTCTTTCATCCGACTTAAATTCTATCTCACCCTGCCTTGGTTTTGGAACGACTTCCTAAAAAAAATTCTCCTGAGCGCCAAGGTCGTTTTTACGAAAGACTAAATGAAAAACAATAAGACTTGTACAAAGGACCAAAAAAGGATAGTTCACTTTGAGCTTTTAACCGACTTCAATAAGGAGGAGGTTCTCAATTCGACTATATGTTTTTTTTTTGTATGTATGTTACGCGATTACTCCGCCACTTATGAAATGATTTTGATAACTCTTTTTTAATTGTTAGGTCAAGCTTTAGAGGTGGTCACATATTAATTCGAGTAGTTCCTACGATTGAAAGCGGTTGTTTTAACGTGTTCAGCGTTGTCAATTATGATTTAATTAATTATGTGATTACGACCAACACAAGAGCGAACCCATCACGCTACTCCCTCACTGCTTGTAATCTAAAAACTCTCCATTGTATGGTATAATTTAATTTATTAAACTATAGCATTATAATACAATTTTATTGAGGTTTATTAAAAAAAAAACATCAATATGGTTTGCTAGTTTTTGTAATTTGTAATTAATGTACACGCATAGGCTGAATTAAACTATTTTTATGTACCTACAATGTATTTATTTATTTACTTATACAAATACTAAAAATAACTAACAAGTTGAAAAGAAAGTGCGACCTACATGATAGAATGTAGTGATTATATGCTCAGTGCTACATGGTAGGTGTTTTAATAAACCACGCGCATGTCGAGAATGGGTCAGGAATATGATCTTAATTTACCTGACCGTATATTCGTACTTCCAGCGTTTGATAATACTAAACCTAACGCTTTGAACTTAGCACTAATTTTATAAGATCCATTCAGTGGTTGCGATTCAGTCATACAAACTATAGATACATATGGAACACTATGAGCATTGTGAGGATAAATTTAGCAAACAATTATTAGCATGTAGATGTAGTCAAATTTATCAGGCGGGCGCATGAAACGACCGTCCGTGGAAGTCAGAGCCGATAACGAGTTCCTGACAGTGCATTATCGCGTCATTCAATGGAAACCATTTTAACACTTAACTCCACAATCGCATGCATTGCGAATCTACAATATCACAACAACGGATCGCGTTCCGCGCACTGGGAAAACGCCCAAAACAAATACTCTTGTAACGTCAAAGGCCATGTGCAATTACAATTTGATATAGAACTATACGCATAAGTTTAATGACGCAGGTGAAAAAGACAAATTGAATTAGGGAAATAAAATGGGAAATGTTGCAAGTAATTACTTTGATCGCGTCATCATATACTCTATGTCAAAAAATATGCTCAAAGGTTTTTGTATTTTTTTATAAATGACGACCTAGATGCTTTATTTACAGGCATATAGCTGTCTTTAATCTGACTGCAACATAGACATCGCCGACATCATAATAGGTTAATGAACGTTACCTTGAACTTCCATTACAGAACTCCACGTCAAACCATGTGATGCAAAAAGAAAACTTACACTTTGTTTGTTCTATAAATAGAGGGACTGATACTTGGCTGGAAGCCACGGAGTCATACATATAAAAGCAAATATATACCGACCGACTGTAGGTATGTATTTGATTAGCATTCAAATATCATTATCAAAAAATAAAACCTGCGCTGCGTAAGAAACACCATACAAATATTGTCCGTTGTAAAAAACGTTAATCCTTAGGTGGTATAACGGTTACGACTTAGTTTTTTTAATGATTAAGGAACACAATTCCTCTGTGACAATTTAAGGATCCAATGTATTTAGGAACACTTCGAAAAAATATTCTTAAATTTTGTATGAAAAGTCGCGAATACTCCACTAGCTTTTTAAATTCTTCAATCAAGGAGAGTTGAAAAAAGGAGCACTTAGATAAGTCAATATCTTGATCATGATCATGAAAAGGAAGCCTCTTGAATTGATATTTATTTAATTTAGAAAAAAAAGCCTTAACTATTCGTTAACGTTATAGCTAGTGACTTGGACTTGGTACAGAATTACGTTTAAAAGGTAGGTACCTTTTAAAATTTACTACTGGCCAAATTGATTAATATTACTTTAAGACTCAATCATATAGATTTTCGTGTTTGTATGACTTTTTTCCCGTTAAGCAGATATGGACCAAAAAGCGGATCCGCTGAGCATGATTGACTTTATCAATATGTGAAAATTGAGTTGAAGGGCCCAGTGCATGTGACACGTCTGCGAAGCCAAACACGCTTGATATGAAAAAGATCCAAACTATTGTAAGTTCACAAATTAATACCATTTGGAGCATTTTTCTGAATATTGTCATACTGCCACGTTTAGCACTATCACAGGTTATAATTATTGCTAACTTACAGTGCAATGAATATAAGTTAAAGATCCGTGAGATAAATGTAGAAACAGTTAAAAGTTCATTGCTCTTTCATTTGATTAACATGTGTCGTTAGTGCATATAAGTGATATAATCGCTTTGTTGTCTTTATAAAGAAGGCACAGTGGGCGTCAGACTAATAGTAGTCAACTAAGAATAACAACAGTTTTAAAGACTCCAACGAAGACAATCAGCGACTTGAATCTCAATAGATGATACGAGAACATTCAACCAGCAAAATAGTGTTTATTATTAAAAACAAGGGTAAAAAGGATGAAGATTAGATAACTTCACTTTATCAATAATTTAACTTGTTTATCTGTATTTTCGTCCTAAATCTGGCCAACCCCTTAATCCAAACTTCCAAACGAATATTATAAATGTGAAATTAACTCTGTCTGTTACATTTTTACGTCTAACTGAACCAATTTTGAAGAATGTTGGTGTAGAAGTAGAGAATGACATAGGCTACTTTTTGTCGCGAAAATATACTTTGAAGGGGGTGAAATAGGAGATGAAAGTTTGTATGGGGAAACCCATCATTTCCCTAGTTAGGAATATAAAAATCATATCCATAATGTTAATTCTGCCCCATTTACCCCCTTTTTCCTATCCTCAATCCATGGTCCCAGATCCTTCCTTTTCCCCCGCGCCAGCTAAAGGTGTGAGGAACCGTGCCGATCGGCGACTGTCCCAGGGCGCGCTAATGTCTGGGTTTGAACGGTCCCCTCGGGGATTTCGGCGACACCCCGTTGTATCTAGCCTGACTGCGTGCCGAATATTTGACTCGTGGGAACGCTATGATGTCTAAAAATTATAAAAATCATAATGGCGGCGATGTGGGAGTTCGCAACCCATCACGTCTCGGTCCCGGCGGGCGCGAAAAGCGGTCCACAGAAAGCCGCTTCGCTACGATGAATGTCAGGGGAGGAATGGAGGACAAAATAGATGAAGTATGTCAGATGATGGATGACAGAAGTTTAGATGTGTTATGCGTGAATGAGACGAAACGCAAAGGTAGTGACTCCACGAAACATGGAACCTATACGGCGTATTGGTCTGGGGTACCCAATTCCAGTCGAGGCTGTGAAGGAGTTGGAGTTCTTTTGTCTGCGCGAATGGCTGAGTGTGTGATTGAGCATGAATGTGTGAGTTCTAGACTTCTTTGGTTAAGGCTGAAAGTTGGACTGACTCGCTTATTTATTGTGGGTGTTTATGCACCGAATGATGTGGGTCCAAATGCATCCGCGAAAGCTAAAAACAGAAATGAAGTTTTCTGGAATAGTGTGAGAGATACTTTGAAGAATTTCAAGGCAAATGAAAGGATTATAATGCTAGGAGATTTTAATGGATGGGTAGGTACAAAACGGAGTGGATATGAGAAGGTGATTGGAGCATTTGGGGATGAAAGAATTAATGAGAACGGGAGAAGCCTACTTGACATATGTCTGGAGTGGAACCTTTGCGTGTCTAACACAATGTTTGAACACAAAAAGATCCATTTGTATACAAGGGAAGTAAGTGGTAGCAGGACTATGATTGATTTTGTGATAGTGGATGAACGACTGCGAAAAAATGTTGCGGACACTCGAGCGTACCGTGGTGCAGGAATATACACTGACCACTTCCTGGTGGTATCCCGAATAAGTGGTCTCTTCAACAGATGGCGCCACAGAGTACGCGAGCCAGCGAGTGTTTTGGAAAGAGTGAAAGTGGAAAACTTGCAAGACGACAGTGTGCAAGAAGAGTATTATGAAAAGTTAAAAAGTAAATTTGAATATCTGGATGAAATAAGTGAAATAGATGATCTTTGGACGTCAGTTAAAGAAGGTATTTTGAACGTTGCTACAGAAGTATGTGGAGTTTCTAAAAGGAGAAAAGGTCGTAAGCAGAAGAGTGCATGGATGGATAAAGAGGTACAAGAAGTGGTAGGTAAGAAGAAAAGAGCTTGGTTGGATTGGCTAGCAACTAAAGCTAATCAAAAAGTGCAAAAGGCGTCTAATGATGACGTGCAAGAAGCAAAAAAGGAGTATGTGAGGCTAAAAGATTTGGTGAAGAAGACAGTCACAAGAAAGAAAGATGAGAGAAAAGATGTGTTTGACAGAAGGCTTTCTGATAATTTCAGAACCAATATCAAGGTGTTCTGGAAATGCGTAAAATCAGCCCGGGGAAAAATTACATCTTCGGAGCACAACAAAATCAGAAGTCATGATGGAAGTATTGTGAAAGGAGAAGTAAATGTATTGAAAAGGTGGAAGGAATATTTTGAAAGTTTGTTTGAAAAAGAGGATGAGCCAACAAACGGGCCCGTTGCAGCAGTGGAAAGAAATGTAAGTGATAATGATGAAAGTGATATAAGTATGGATGAGATTATGAACGCGATAAAAAGCATGAAATCAGGTAAGGCAGCAGGGTATGACAGGATATCAGTCGAGATGTTGAAGGCTGGAAAGGGCGTAGTAGCCTTTTCAACTTGTGCTGGAGAAGGGGCCGTGTACCAGGAGACTAATGTAAGGCTGTTATTGTGCCGCTATACAAGGGAAAGGGGTCACAGCAAGACTGCAAAAATTACCGCGGTATAAGCCTCCTCAGCGTCATCGGCAAATTGTATGCAAAGGTTTTGATTTAAAGAGTCGTGAAAGAAACTGATGAAAAGATATGGGATGCACAAGCAGGATTTCGAAAGGGTATGGGGTGTACGGATCAGGTCTTTTCCTTGCGATGCATAGCTGAAAAATTTTTGGCTAAAAGCCAAAAAGTCTATTGCGCATTCGTGGATTTGGAAAAGGCCTATGATCGAGTTGCGAGGAATGAGTTGTGGTCAGCCCTATCTGCGCATGGGGTGAGCGGCGAACTGATCCGAGCCCTGAAATCCCTATATAAGGATTCCAGGGCTTGTGTCAGGATCAACGGGGCGTACACTGAATGGTTTGATATCAATAAAGGTGTCAGGCAGGGATGTGTTGCTTCACCGTGGCTGTTCAACCTATTCATGGATAGTTGCTTGACAGATTTGAAAGATAAGGAATGTGGGCTGAGAATGAATGAGTTACTCGTCAAGTGTCTTCTATATGCTGACGACCAGGTGATTGTTGCGTCGTCGGCTAAAGAGTTACAGGAGATGGTAACAGTTATGTACAAAGCGTTGGAGAGAAAAGGAATGAAAGTGAATGTAAGTAAGACGAAAGTCATGGTTTTGGAAAGAGATGAACAAATGACCAAGTGTGATATTATGATTGGAGGAGAAAAAGTGGAGCAAGTGAAAGAGTTTGTGTACCTGGGATCAATGTTCACAAGGGATGGACTGTGTGAGAGTGATATTGAAAGGAGAGTGACTGCTGGAAATATGGTAAATGGTGCACTGCACGCCTTTATGAGTAGCCAAAAAGTTTCCAAAAAGGCCCGTCTGGCTGTGCACAGAGGAGTTCCCGTTCCTAGTTTGGTTTACGGAAGTGAAAGTTGTGTATGGCAGAAGAAGCATAAGAGTAGAGTAAATGCAGTTGAAATGAGAGCGTTGAGAAGTATGATCGGTGTAAAACTAATTGATAAGATCAAGAATAGTGTGATAAGGGAACGGTGTGGTGTGAAAGAAGATGTAGTGACAGTTATTGAGAAAGGTATGCCTAGATGGTTCGGTCATGTAGAAAGAATGAATGATAGAAGATTAACGAGGCAGATTTACAAGGCGAGTGTGAATGGTAATACTGGAAGGGGTAGACCTAGACGAACATATTGTGACCAAGTCGAAGACGTTTTGAAAAAATGTTAGGTCAAGAGTACACAAAACCGACGAGGTTGGTAGGTGGTAGGTGGTAGGAATAATATGAATGTATGAAGCTAGCCTTTTCCATCAGTTGATTAACTTGTAAATTGGCATAAATGCTCTTCCCTAAAATGATTATATACATGTTTCTGCATTTTTGAAAACTGATCCCTCAAGATGTTAAATTAAGGGATGAAATTTTGTATGGGGGTAACCTTTCCTTTAGTAGATATGTATATCATACCTGAGATTTGGTATAAATACTTTGCAAGTAAATAAATCAAACACATTTTCTGCATTTTTGAAAATTCATCCCCTAAGAGGTAAAAGTGGGGGATAAAACTTTCTATGAAGCCTTGTCCTTTAATTGATATACTTATAAGTTGCAATTTTGGAAATTTGGAAAGGTTTTCCCATACCTACGGCCAGGGCGTAACGAAAAAAAAATTGGCGCGCCAAGCTCCATAAACAGTTTCAACGCGGGTGAAGCTAGTAAATTTATACAGGGTGTCCAAAAATTGAAGGATAATCCTTCACCTGCGGATTGGTCGAATCATTTCCTACTACATACCAAACATTTTTTGTAGTAAAAGTCCCACCATTTTTGTGATATCGGTATTTTTAGCTTTTTTTTTAATGACCTTCTTCAGTTTAATGCATGCCATTCCTACAAATTATGACATTTTTAAGTCCTGTTTATTTTAAAATACTCGTGGATACATAATTCATCAAACACAATGGTAAATTATTTCTTAAAGTGCTGGCAAATCCAGTAAAAAAATTAGTTTTGCAAATTTTTTATAAAAACTTTTTCGAATAGTTAACTTCGATAGCCTGTGGTGTAAAAAAAATTACTAAGCTGTTCGTGCCAACAACTTTAAAAAATTGCTTAGTTATTGACAATTCTAAAATGGTATAATTGTTTGACATTACATTAAAAACAATTTTTTTAAGATAATTCTAATGCACCAAGGTCGAATTTTTGGAGTTTTGCTATACTAAAATTCTATCGACATAAAGTAACTAAGCAAGACTTTGATTGGTTTGTTCATTTGAATAACGAACTGACACGCTACGCCAGGATACAATGGATAAAAATAAAAGACAATATGGATAAAAAGTATCTTATTTTTATATTAAATGTTCAAATTTCCCGCCATTAGCCCTTATGCATGCTCTACATCTTTTTACAAAGGACCTATTTAGGCGGGAGCGTATCCTTCTCTTGAAATTTGTTCTGCAGCTCTGTCTATTTCTTCTTGCAGCTGCGTGATATTAGTCTCCGTTGCATAGACTTAATCTTTTAAGCAGGCCGAAGACTCGTTGCGTCATAGAATTTTATGAAAAAATTCATTATCTTCGTTAATTTATTCTGCAGAACTCTGATCTTCATGGGTAGTCGTTAGGTTCCAAGATTTGAACCCGCTGCACTTGAAATATCCAGCAAGGTCGCCAGACCTTAATCCCCTGGATTTCTTTTATTGGGGCTGCTTATAAGATTTAGTCTATACAACGGAGACTTCAAATATTACGCAGCTCCAAGAAGAAATAGACAGAGGCTGCAGAACAAATTTCAAGAGAAGGATACGCCCGCCGCCTGAATAGGTCCTTTGTAAAAAGATGTAAAGCGGCTATATAAGGGCTAATGGCGGGAAATTTGAACTTTTAATATAAAAATAAGATATTTTTTATCCATATTGTCTTTTATTTTTATCCATTGTATCCTGGCGTAGCGTGTCAGTTCGTTATTCAAATGAACAAACCAACCAAAGTCTTGCTTAGTTATTTTATGTCGATAGAATTTTAGTATAGCAAAACTCCAAAAATTCGACCTTGGTGCATTAGAATTATCATTAAAAAAATTGTTTTTAATGTAATGTCAAACAATTATACCATTTTAGAATTGTCAATAACTAAGCAATTTTTTAAAGTTGTTGGCACGATCAGCTTAGTAATTTTTTTTTTACACCACAGGCTATCGAAGTTAACTATTCGAAAAAGTTTTTGTAAAAAATTTGCTAAACTTTTTTATACAGGATTTGCCAGCCCTTCAAGAAATAATTTACCATTGTGTTTAATGAATTATGAATCCACAAGTATTTAAAAAAAAAAAACAGGACTTAAAAATGTCATAATTTGTAGGAATGACATGCATTAAACTGAATGTCATTTTTTTATGAAAAAAAAAAAACAAAAAATATTGATATCAAAAAATGGTGGGACTTTTACTAGAAAAAAAATTTGGTATGTAGTAGGAAATGATTCGACCAATCCGCAGGTGAAGGATTATCCTTCACTTTTTGGACACCCTGTATAGTATAGGAATAATAGAATAAATCAATATCCTTATAACCTTTTAAAATAAAACTGGAAATTTTCAAATTAAAAACTCACCGAAAAACAGAGATCATCAGGGTGGTCTGTGAAGTAGTCGAACAGCGCGATGGCATAAGGCTGGTCATCGTCACAAGATCCCTGCGAGAGACAGTCGGCATCGTCGGCGTCGGCGTCGGCGGGCCAGGCCAGTGACCCGTCGCCGTCGACGTCGGCGGGCGGCGGCGGCGGCGGCACGGACGGCATCGGCGGCGAGCTCTCGCGTTCAGGCGAACCCTCCTCGTGCCAATTGAATGGCTTTGAATCCTACAGGCAATGAAAACATTGAGAAAGGCTTATAAAGCATCAGCAGTTGAAGGAAAGCTTTCTAATGAAAATCTATTCGGGATCACATTCATGAATCATTCTATGGTTCATTCCAATCAAAAAAAAGCAAAAGGTAAACAAACATAGTATGCAGATGAGGACTTTTTGGCGGGAACTCGCGGCAAGAGTTTGTCGTTTTTGTTTTATTATCCGAAAAAATAGATATCGTGGTTTTTAATGCATAATATTGATAGTGTATTGTTCAATAAAGTGCCATTTAAGTGTCTAATATGTAGGATAATGAAATAAAAGTGTGTAGACTGTGTTTCGAGTGCTCTCAAGAAGTCCATGAAATCTTCATCAAAAGTGCTATCATTTTGTTGAAGAATAGAGAAAAAGTTAAAGACGACAGAAATTGATAGTAAATGAGAACTCAAATGAAATAGAAAAATATTTAGAGAAGAGCAAACTACGTAAGAATAGGCTGTATGGCCAGAGAAGCCTTTGCCTTTTCCTTGCAAAAGCAGGAAAGAACCAAACAAAAAAAAAAAGTATGCAGATGACATTGACATGTGTCAGTTCCATAGTAAGTTTGTTTACGTTTTGTTTTTTTTTGATTGGAATGAAGTATAAGTGTACTTAATTAACATAAAATGATTCATTTGTAAGTCCAACATTATTTTTGATGACTGAATTTTGTTTGTGTTAGTAATCATATGTATTTAATATTTTAGCAAGTATCCTATATTGGTAGAACCAATAGAATAGAAACATTTTTTGACGATATGTGATCAAAATACAGTGGATGGTCAGAAAGTCACGATTATTGAATTTCACACATTTCCCGTAGTATTTTATACACATTTACAAATATTTTAATAAACTTGGCAAATAAGTATAACTAAAATGAAAATAAAGTATTGTAGCGACCTAGAGCTAGTGCGATGATATAATTTTTTTTTTTTTTTTTAGTTTAAGTTTATAGACAAAGTGTTGTAAAAATTTGAAAGAGATGACAAAAAAGTCATACAGTTTAAGGAAATCAGCTTTGGCCATGAAACCTTTTTACCAACCTTTTCAATTCAGCATTTACTAAAAGTAATATGATATGCTAAAGGATTTTTCTCAATTGTTGTCCTGACTATTTACAGAATATTACACAATTATTATTGTTATTTTATTATTATGTTAGATAAAACTTACAGGAGTTGCTTAAATAAACTCAACTGAAACTGAGATTTGTTAACATTCAATATAGAAGAGAATGATAGCAGGTAATTTTCATAAAAAAAATAAAATAGTAGAATAATAACAGATATACTCACAAAACTGTCTCCAAAGCCATTACAAATCTTGTGAATAGGAGTAGTGGTGTTAATGTTCATAGAAGTGACAGGGAAAGCATCTCCAAAGGTATTCTTTAGTAATGCAGAATTATCTGGTGGCTTGGGTCTAGCTGGTTTGGCTCTAATTATCGTAGGCCCCTTCACCAAGGGAAGACTATTCATGTTCTTTGAGTCCAATTGAATGTCAAAGAGATCCTTACTCAAGTTTCTTTTTGTCTTCATGATTGGCTTTACTACACTTTGTGGTGAGAATGGATCATTGGAAGTAAAATCCTCCAAAGTATCTTCTTTAGAAATAGCTTTACGAGAATGTAAGAAGAGTTCAAAGTCATCTTCGAAACCACTTTCGGCCTGAGAAGCATTTCCACCATTGACAAGATTATGGTGATTAGTTGATGTAGTTGCATCTGAACCAAAACTATCAACACTCAGCCCATCACTACTAGACCTAGTTGTAAAGGTTGGGGAGCTGGGAGGAGAGGACAGATCTATTAGAGCTCCAGTTTGCATATTCTTTGGTTCACATTTTGGAAACATTTTATAAGCATCCAATACAATATTCAATTCTCCAGGAGATGGTTGTACATTAACATTTTGTGTGTTGTTTGTTGCTGCTTTATTCTTTCGTGATAGCAAAGAAGAAAGAACTGTGGGTCTTCTCATAAAATGAGAGGGTTTTAGTGGAACATCAGGCTGTTTAGATTGGATTTTGGGTGGAGGGGGGCGGGGTGGTGGCTGTTTCTTTTGTGTATAATGAGGAGTGGGCTCAAAAACATCAGCTCCAAATGGGTCATCATTCCAGTTAGTGACAGGAGAGTAACGGTTAACGGCTGCTGCTGGCACAGGTGGTGCATGTCTCGATGGTCCTTTCATACCTATGAACAAAATATGATAAAACTATAATAAAAATAGAAGCTCTTACATAGTAAAAGAAACTGTGATAAAAGAACTTAATTATTTTGTCACTTTGAAGGACCAGAATTCAGACACATGAACTTATTTGCTCATTAATATGAGCTTCAACTATGTTTAAGTTTTAGAGCTGAGAATAAAAACCACACCAATCCATCTGAATGTATTTTGGAAGATGTGATTGATTAACTTAATCAATGATAATCACTTGCTAGGAGCAACATACTAACTCTATTTCTGCAATGCACTGTTTATTTTAGCTACAAATAAATCACAAAACCATCCAGATTATCATAACACAAGCCAACTAGAGCTAACACATTATGCGAGGAGATAAAATAAACTCGTTCTGAGGGCAAAGTGCGAATAGTCTACGCACACGACGACGGCGTAGTGCTGCGCTGATCGTAGTGCACTACTGCTAGCGTGGACAGGTCCCTTTCAGCCAGACGAAAAGACGCAAAAAATTCACTGATAAACAGTTTAACTGATATCACTAAGGCAGACGTCAAAAAACGCCCATAAAGTGATGTTACGTTTCATGTTTGTAAGTGCCAGGTACGGAATGGCACGGCCTTGATAAGTTGGGCAAAGGCGTAGTGATGAGTTTGGCTCGTCTAACTTGATTTTTAGTACGTACCCATTTTCAGTGCGATGACAAACAGCAATTGTGGCGATGAGAAATTATGAAACAAGCAAACTCACCCTGATTGAAACAATCCATTGTGTGAAACTTTCTGCACTGCAGTATCCTTAGCTAGGTATTATTAATTCAATTTTGAAACTAACTCATATTTTCTTATGATTACGTTACGAAGTACGCTTTTCTATACGAATAGTGTAATGCTCACTGGTATACAAATTATAGAATATGGCAGCAAAAAACGAAAGAAAAAACAAAAATATTGACTCCACCACACTACTGCAAAGAATAAACTGCAATAAACCAATCAATGTTGCCAGTACCCTATTGTAAAAAGTTACATACATAATATGACACGAAAAGTAACATATTGACCACAAACATAAAATTTTTATTTATTTAAATAAATATCTATTAGTTTTTATTAATAATAAAAATACAGTTAATGTAAAAGTTACGTGAAATGTTATGGTGCGTTTACACGCGTGGCAGGCAGCCCGGCGGGCAGCCCGAGAGGTAGCTCGGTATGCAGCCCGACTCGCGGGGTGTGGAGCATGGGCGTAGCTAGGGGGGGGGGGCAGGGGGGGCCTGCCCCCCCCTATATTTCTCCTGGCCCCCTCTCACATCTCCTCAGCCGTTATGAGCGTGATTTGCTCATGACGGCCCGACTAAGAAAAAATGATTTCTTGTCGGAGGAAATGCTCCGTTAGATGGCGGCGTACTTGCGCATCCATGAGGAGCCACTCGGCGTGAGACCAACCTATGCGCCCGGAGGACGTCGCGGCGATCGAGCTGGCGACCCAGTCGTATTGCTCCCTGCTACTCCTGAACACGCACACGATGAAAGCGCGATGAGGAGGGGGACGAGACGTGATCGCAGCCAAGCGCTTTGGCTTGGAGCTGCTTCATGAGGCCCGCGTTCCTCCCCACTCTGAGTTTTCAGCTGGTGAGGAAACAATGCGAGGGGGTCCCGCCGCTCGTTGAGCGCCGGTGACTGCTCCGCTACGCCCCGGAGAAGAGGCCCTATTTGCTTCTCGCCCCCGGCCGCCGCGAGCCACGCCGGCTCCTCCGGCCGCTCTACCACCCAGTCGCCTCCTCCTGTACCCCGACGCTTCGCGAAAGTCTCGAGCACCTGGCGAAGCCGGGGCCCAGCATGGCACCCCGGACTCCTGGCTTCGTTATCACCACCTCTACGCCACCTCTCCGGGCCACTTATGCGGCCCGGTTAAAGGCGCCGCGCCGGCTTCTGCCGACGCTGCCACCGTGCCGGGCCTCTCGGCCGCCGCTCCGCTGCCGCCGCGAGACACAATCACCGCCGCCGCCACCACCCCAAAAGTACCACATTGTACAGCGGTACCTCGACAGCCTCGAAGACCAGTGGCATTAACTGGTTCTTCTACACGCTGCTGGTTGAGAGGCCCCTCAAGGTGGCCTTATGTGGCCACCCCTCCACGACGGACCCTGTCTGACAGATATCAGTTTGAAATACCTCTGAGCAGCCCTCTCTGCCGGGCTGCCTCTCCGGCTGCCCGCCGGGCTGCCTGCCTCGCGTATAAACGCAGCAACAAGCGCGTAAACACTCCGGCAAGCACAGGCACGAGCACGGGCGCGTGCACAAGCAGCCTGTTCACACGCTCGTGCCCGTGCTCGTGCTCGTTGAATGTGGCTTTGCCCGCGCGCGTGTAAACGTACCATGAGAAAGGGCCCTAATCTGGGATGGTGAGCAACACGCACATAATCTGCAGGTTGCTACCTAGTGCTCGGCTCAGTCTGCTGAGGTTAGGTTTGTTTGTTTGTTGTTGTTTATATGTCATGAAAGAGGAATATATTTTAATTTTTTATTATTCTGTGGGTTAGGGACAAATCTAGAACCACTCTAGAACGGTATCTTAAGTATAAATTAATGCAATGTCTGATATAAATATTTTGCAGCTACCTCTAGATGTTTTAGTAAGTATCCTGAAGAAATTAAATTTGTCAGACCTTCGAAATGTTATGCTTACATGCAAGACTATGCGTGATGTCGTCCTGGAAAATAACTCTATTTGGAGAACAGTACACCAAAACAAGCTAATCTTGCACTGCAGTACAAACAACAGGTAGGCACATGCTATAATTTATTAAAACCAAAAAACCTATTTTACCTAAAACCCTGAAGATTTAAAACCTTTTGTTTAGAGAGGACAACTTTTTTCAATGCTCTATTATCAAACACATTTTTTAGCCAAACCGCACGTCTGTCCTGCTATAATCAAACCAGAATTTCACAAAATTGGTGCAAAGGAATTTACAAAAGCAAGGTAATTAAATATCTATTTTGCAATATGTAATGCTTTTTTATAATACCATATTTAATTAATAACATTACCTAGTTCTATCTATTTCTGGTAAAATGAAAGGGTAGTATTTAAACAAGTGACTACACTCAAAGGTTTCATAAATAATGAATTAATATGTGTTGGTACATTTCAACCAGCCTTTATTCGAGTCAAACGTGACCATTTTGGTTTGACTACTTTTGAAATAGACGATCTCTATACAAAAATGATCAATCCAAATATCAAATTATATTGAGAAATAACGAATTTGATTTTTGTCGTTTATTTAAAAAGTTACAACACTTATCATAATTTCACCCCAAATTATAGCTTGTGTGATATGTTTACATCCACCATTAAAAAAATAACCTGTATATTTCTTCAAAATTATTCATATATTTCTGAAATAAACTACTTACTCATATATTTCTGATATAAATGTAATGTTATAACTTTACAGGTAGTAATTTATCATGATACAAACTATCTGCCTTGGTTGAAGTTCCACAAATCGGAAGCTGTTGTGGTGACAGTTGGTTCCGAGCTCAGATGCTATCCTGCAGACAAGCGGGGCTTCCCAAATTGCAAAGAGCTTGCATGGAAATTAGATGTACCCAAAGTTAAAAGGAATGATGTACGGACGAACGACATATCTAGATTCATTATAAAAAATGACCTGCTGGTTTGTGGCAATAGGTAAAAAACACTGCTAATAATGTAAATTATACCTCTGATGTGCATGAAACCTACCTATGTAAAATCCATAGAACAAGTGAAACGTCCCTTTACCTAAAAGCTCATATCTATGTATATCTTACCATAATGTGCAAATTTTTATTCCGTATTTATTTTTATTTACAATTATGACCAAAAGAGTTTATTTTACCGTGGGAGAGCCATGCTTCAGCACGAATGGGCCGGCTCGACCGGAGTGATAGCACGGCCTCACAGGAAACCGGCGTGAAGCAACGCTTGCGTTGTGTTTCGCCGAGTGAGTGAGGGTACCGGAGGCCCAACCCCCTTCCCCCCCCCCCCCCCCAATGAAAGCGCAGTTCCCAAATACGCTACCCCAGGAGGGTACCAGCTGCGCGAGCGCTGGAGAATCCCTCTCTGGACGTCCAGGCTCAGTACACAACGTGCTTGAGCCTGGACGTCCAGGTAGCCCCTCGTCGTACTCTGGGGGGGGCCAAACCGCGCTTTCAACTGCACGAGGCAAGGGCAAACATACCATGGCACCCCCTGCCCCCTGGGTACGGTCTGGAACACTCCTTTGTGCCTAGGGCTGGAGTGTGCGTGTAAGTCAGAGACGATATCAGTTCTCGTCGCCTCCGCAACCTTGAAGGTAGGGACCTCTCCACCATATGGCTACGTGTAGACGGCGATGACCATCCCCGCGTCTATTCGTGCCTATATAGGTCCCATGCCGGCGATGGCGAAACTGACCGACTCATTGAGCACGTCCAAATGGCTGCAGATACTGTGCAGCAGCAGATACCATCCGCTGAGATCGTGGTACTCGGCGATTTTAACGCCCACCACGCCGAATGGCTCGGTTCTAGCAAGACCGATCATGCGGGGAGATCTGTTCACGACTTCGCCCTGGCATATGGTTTGACACAACTGGTTACTACGCCCACGCGAATCCCAGATGTGGAGAACCATGAACCTTCACTGTTGGACCTTCTGCTGACTTCTCATCCGGACGGCTACCAAGTATCCGTTGACGCCTCACTCGGCTCTTCGGCCGTTAGTTTGGACATAGCGAAGGCCTTCGATCGGGTCTGACACAAAGCACTTCTTCCCGAGGAATTACGCAATTGGGTCACTAGTTTTCTTGCAGACAGAAGCATAAAGGTCGTAGTCGACGGTGCATGCTCAGATTCTATGTCTGTGAATGCTGGTGTCCCTCAAGGCTGTGTGCTTTCGCCTACACTGTTTCTTCTGCATATCAATGATATGCTGCAAATCAGCAGCACTCATTGTTATGCGGATGACAGCACAGGTGATGCCTTCTATACCGCCCGTGCCAACATTTCTCGGGAAAACGTCATCGAGAGCCGAAACAAACTTGTGTCGGAAATTGAGGCCTCTTTAAAGAAAGTCTCAGAATGGGGTCGACTTAATTTGATCCAATTTAACCCCACTGAGACACAAGTTTGCGCGTTCACTGCCAAGAAAATGCCATTTGTCGTATCTCCTCGTTTTGAGGACACTCCCCTAAATGCCTCAGCTAGTATCGGAATTCTTGGTGTCGACATTTCGAGTGAAGTCCAGTTCCGTGGTCATCTAGAGGGTAAGGCTAAATTAGCCTCGAAGAAGCTTGGTGTGCTCAATAGATCGAGACGGTATTTCACTGCGGCGCATCGCCTGCAACTTTATAAGGCGCAGGTTCGGCCTCATCTGGGCAGGGGCACCCCAGTACCAGCTTCTCCCTCTGGACCGCATTCAACGGAGAGCAACTCGAATCGTCGACTGCCAGGATATTTCAGATCGGCTTGACTCCCTGGCGCTGCGTAGAGATGTAACCTCGCTCTGCATTCTCTATCGCATGTACAATGGGGAGTGCTCCGAGGAATTGTTCGGGTTGATTCCTGCCGCCTCTTTCCTCCATCGTTCTACGCGACAACATATTCATCCCCATCACATAGATGGTTGGCAGTCCACAACTGTGCGTTTCACTAGAAACTTTCTGCCTCGCACAACCAAACTGTGGAATGAATTGTCGCCTGCGGTATTTCCGGACCGATACGACATTCAAACCTTCAAAAAAAGAGCGTACTCCCAAATCAAAGGCCGGCAACGCACTTGTGACTCCTCTGGTGTTGCGGGTATCTATGGGCGGCGGTAATCGCTTACCATCAGGTGATCCGTCTGCTCGTTTGCCACCTCTGCCATAAAAAAAAAAAAGATTGAATTAATTTATCTGTTCTATGCATAATACATATATCAAATGTAAGTGACTCCAAAGTTTTACTTGTATTTTTCTTACACTTGCAAGTCACCGATTTATTTTAAAACAGGAAATAGGGTGTCTGACGTTTAACCTTAAAAGCAGATATTTTGGTTTAAACACTGTTTATCTGCTTACAGGGATGGATGTGTAGCTATATACAGGATGAACAATATTAAAGCTAGACCTACTTTGCTAACACACATCACAGATTGTCATGAGGGTGGTCAAGTGGAAGTGAGTTCCGTGGAGACGGTCAGCAATCTGGAGAACTCACAAGGAGTGCTTGTGACAGGCTCTACAGCTAGTAAACAGCTGCTTTTTTGGAACCCATGGGATGACAATCAGACTAGTGGATGTACAAATTCAATGAAAGCTAGATATAGTATGTAAATTACGATAAAAGTTAATTGATTTACCCATTGAACTTTAAATCTTACTAGAAATAGGGGTCTATACACTAGAAGTGCAGCAATTTCGATGGTGATTTGCCGACTGTGAGCGAACTGCATCCAAACAGCAAAAAAATTGCTTTGCAGTGTGAATACAAATCTTGCTTGTGTTAGATTCTTAAGCCTCCCCCAAACAGGCGCGTTTTTTGTGGCGCGAAATTCGCGCGAAACTCGCAGGTGAAGCTGCGACGTCGCGTCGCAAAAAGCCGCTACACGTCGCGGGAATATCGCGCGAATCTCGCGCTACAAGTGGCGATACTTCTGCTACACTGCGTCGCGACACGTCGCGCGAAATTAGCGCGAATTTCGCGCGACAAGCGGCGACGCTACATGTGTCGCGCCAATATCGCGCTACACGTGTTGCAATATTCGGCGACGCGACAAGGTGTCGCGCGAAAATTGTGCGATATTTCTGCGACACGTAGAGGTGGGTCGGTAACAGATATTCCAATAACGTAACGTAACTGATTAACAGTCAGTATCGATAATGGACTTGGAAACTATTTATTTTTACTCCTCACAAAGGTAATAAGAGACGTTTATGTGTTTCTGTTTCCTCAATATCAATATCTCTAAATATTGCATTACAGAGTGTAGAATAATAAATGCATATACGATTCAAAAGGTTCTGTAAGTTTTAATTGTCGTCCTGAACTTGGAACAGGTTATATTATAACAAAGATAAAATAAATATACAAGGATAAACAAGAACAATAATAAATGCTTTTAAGTAATGAAAAAAAAAAAACTTCTTTCTTGCATTCAAAAAAGGGTCTTTGGGTGGCCCCAGACCTACCGATTCTGTTCTGCCTAGAACGCGTGGAGACGCGGGCAAAAGCTACTATCAGATAAACAATCTTACTAGCTAGGAAACTGGCACATGAAAATGTAAATTGTCTATTAAGTGTGTACATTGGTGCAGTCGGGTAAAAACATAACCCACCTTTTGGCACAGCCGGGTAAAATATAACCCTCCTTCTGTCGTAGTCGGGTAAAAACATAACCCTCCTTCTGGCGCAGTCGGTTAAAAAACAACCCTCCTTCTGATCCAGTTGAGTAAAAAACATAACCCACTTTCTGGCGCAGTCGGATAAAATACTTAACCCTCCTTCTGGACCAGTCGGGTAAAAACATAACCCACCTTCTGGCGCAGTCGGGTAAAAACATAACCCACCTTCTGGCGCAGTCGGGTAAAAACATAACTCTCCTTCTGTCGTGGTCGGGTAAAAATATAACCCTCGTTCTGGCGCAGTCGGATAAAAACCTAACTCTCCTTCTGGTCCAGTCGGGTGAAAAACATAACCCACTTTCTGGTGCAGTCGGGTAAAAACATAACCCTCCCTCGGGCCCAGTCGGGTTAAAAACAAAACCCTGCCTCTTGACCAGTCGGGTAAAAGCATAACCCACCTTTTGGCGCAGTCGGGTAAAAACATAAGCTTCCTTCTGGCCCAATCGGGTAGAAACATAACCCTCCTTCTGACGCAGTCGGTTAAAAAACAAAACCCTCCTTCTGGTCCAGTTGAGTAAAAAGCATAACCCATTTTCTGGCGCAGTCGGATAAAATACTTAACCCTCCTTCTGGCCCAGTCGGGTAAAAAACATTACCCTCCTTCTGGCGCAGTCGGATAAAAACATAACCCTCCTGGCGCAGTTGGGTAAAAACATAACCCTCCTTCTGGCTCAGTTGGGTAAAAAACATAACCTACCTTCTGGTGCAGTTGGGTAAAAACATTACCCTCCTTCTGGCGCAGTCAGATAAAATACTTAAGCCTCCTTCTGGCCCAGTCGGGTAAAAAAATATAACCTTCCTTCTGGCGAAGTTGGGTAAAATCATTACCCTCTTTCTGGCGCAGTCGGATAAAATACTTAACACTCCTTTTGGCCCAGTCGGGTAAAAACATAACCCACCTTCTGGTGGAGTCGGGTAAAAACATAACCCTCTTTCTGGCGCAGTCGGGTAAAACATAAACCTCCTTCGGCGCAGTCAGGTAAAAAACATAACCCCCCTTCTGGCGCAGTCGGATAAAATACTTAACCCTACTTCTGGCCCAGTCGGGTAGAAAACATAACCCTCCTTCTGGCCCAGTCGGGTAAAAATATAACCCTCCTGGTGCAATTGGATAAAAAACATAACCCTCCTGGCTCAGTCGGGTAAAAACATAACCCTCCGTCTGGAGCAGTCGGATAAAATACTTAAGCCTTCTTCTGGCCCAGTCGGGTTAAAAACATAAGCCACTTTCTGGCGCAGTCGGGTAAAAGCATAACCCTCTTTCTGGCGCAGTCGGGTAAATTAAAAACATAAACCTCGTTCTGGCTCAGTCGGAAAAAACATAACCCTCCCTCTGGCCCAGTCGGGTTAAATACATAACCCTCCTTCTGGCGCAGTTGGGTAAAAACATAACCCTCTTTCTGGTGCAGTCGGGTAAAACATAAACCTCCTTCTGGCGCAGTCAGGTAAAAAACATAACCCCCCTTCTGGCGCAGTCGGATAAAATACTTAACCCTCCTTCTGGCCCAGTCGGGTAGAAAACATAACCCTCCTTCTGGCCCAGTCGGGTAAAAATATAACCCTCCTGGTGCAATTGGATAAAAATATAACCATAACCCTCCGTCTGGAGCAGTCGGATAAAATACTTAAGCCTCCTTCTGGCCCAGTCGGGTTAAAAACATAAGCCACTTTCTGGCGCAGTCGGGTAAAAGCATAACCCTCTTTCTGGCGCAGTCGGGTAAATTAAAAACATAAACCTCGTTCTGGCTCAGTCGGAAAAAACATAACCCTCCCTCTGGCCCAGTCGGGTTAAATACATAACCCTCCTTCTGGCGCAGTTGGGTAAAAACATAACCTTCCTTCTGGCGCAGTTGGATAAAATACTTAATCCTTCTTTTGGCCCAGTCGGGTAAAAACCATAACCCTCCTGGCCCAGTCGGGTAAAAAACATAACTCTCCTTCTGGCGCAGTCGGGTAATGAAATAAATACTTGCACGCAATAATCGTTATTTGAACAAAAGCTATTACATACTAGTTACAAAAACGGAACGCGGAACGCGAATCGCGGCGCTACTCTACCTTGGCCCCCCCGGGCCTCACCCCCGTTGTAGCGTCGCAGGAAATTCGCAGAATTCCGCGACAGCGACGCGACGTGAAGCGGCGACAGCGGGGCCTGGGGCCCGGGGGGCAAGCGCGGCGTCGCAGAATATTCGCAGCCACACAGAGGGGGTGAAGCGGCAACAGCGGGGCCCGGGGGGCAAGCGCGGCGTCGCAGGAAAATCGCCGCTACACAGGGGTGGTGAAGCCGCCACATCGGGGCCAGGGGGGGCTGTAGCTGCGAAATCGCGGATTTATCGCGGCAGTGTGTAAAAGCGACAGCGTCCCAGTACAAAATGTACTGAAAGTAATTATTCGCGCGTTATTCGCGCTACAAAAATCGCGCCTGTTTGGGGGAAGCTTTAGAAACCATGGCCTTGTTTTAAAATAAAATATTGTTTGCAGTCGTTAATGAACTATTGATAACAGAATGCACAGGAGTGCGATGTTTGGCTACAAACTACACAGGAGAGAAGTTGGCTGTAGGTCTAAATGGAAATAGTAAACCATTATTACTTGATGTTAACATGTATGTATATACTCATAATTTTTTGTTAGAGATTTTTGTTTTTTGCCAATTAAAAATCATTTTTTTTTTAATGCAGAGGTGAATTGATGTTAAGAGCGAATGGTACACAGAATATAAAGCAAGCAGTGAGAGACATTGGCTGGCATAACGAGAACACCATAATGTTTGTTACACATTCTGGTCTGCTTCGACTTGTAGATATTAGAACTGGAGCAGTGGTATGTTATAACTTAAATATAACATTACATTTTTTATCCTCCCACCTTTGCATTTATACGATCCTTAATTTTTTCGTGTCAAGTCGACATAGCTTCTACAATACTTCTACAAGGCGGTTTTAATGGCCTATGAAATAATGTAAATTTTCAGATTTTCAATGCGATGGACCCATTCCAATGCACCCTATACTGCGTAAAATCAGACGGCCATAATGCCCTATTAGTCGGCTCTTCTGAATATTCTCGTTGTGTCCTTTTTGATTCCCGCAATAGTACTCGCCATATTCAGGTAAATACCTAAATAAACTTCTTTATTTTTACTCACGAGGCAGCAGAATTAATTGATCTATTTAAATAAAAAGACGGGAGTGGATCGAGCGCGAAACTTTTTATTAATCCAATGAAATACCTCAGTTTCATGCATTTTAAGAAGTTTTAGTTCGATTTAACGCCCTACTTTGCATGTCTCTCCGATAATTTACGTGGCTGTAGAAGTTGCCGTCCTATTTAATAAATTACGCGAGCGAAGCGAGCGCGAAAATTTTAAATTGATCAAATTCAGTAGGTACCTCAGTTTACCTGCATTTTTAAGAATTTTTATCAATTTTACACCCTTTGCATGTCCCTACAGTAGAGTAATTTATGAGGCAATAAAATTTTAAAACTAATTAAAGAAATGCCTCTACACAGAACACAAAAAATACAGTTATTGCTTTAATTGAAAATTTAAATAACTGTTTGGATGCCAAAAATTTTGGGGGCCTAAGATCCTTAATTTTTTTACTTTCTACTGTTAATTTGAAAAGTCTTTTCTACTGTTTATTTGTCTAGTTTGGGCAAAGAGATTTCTTAGGTGGATATTGATTTTTCTGAGGCATTGGAACATTAGCCTATCGACCTCAATTAGGGTTGTGGGCATGCCCATCACGCCCACAACGGTGGATCCGCGCCTGCCGCGGGTGATGTTAGCATCGCAACACCACCGCCGCGCCGCCGCCGCGCCGTATCTTGGGAAAGCATGGTCTGGCATGGTTAAATTATACCACACGATAACAAGTAACTCACGCACGACGGAACAGATATGCTTTTAATTTTAGAGGTGTTTGTGTGTGTGTGTTTGTTTGTTTTATACAAATTGGTTCAGGAATTTCAAAAATATTTAGCTCTTGACATTTTTGAGAGGAACTTGACCGGTGTTCGGTTTTACAGCTAGAACTTTGAATTTTAGCTTAAATGCTCACGAAAGTGAGTACTTCTTATATCCCGGATCATGAGGGTCTGATTGACAGGGTTTTGATATCTAGATCTCAGCTACCATTAAAATGCCGAATCGGTATTCTTCACAACACATTGCTGACATTCATTTTAAATTTTTGGCTTGCGCTGAGTCATGTTTAGATATCAATAGCTTCAAAACTAGTAGACGAAATTAACAATAGTAAATTGTAAATTTAATGTATTTTTTTCACAAATTATCACGATTCAGTAAGTTTTTTGAATAAGTTATGTTAACTTTGTTCACATTTTTGGAAGTTATTTGATGAAGAATATTGTAACCTATCGAATAAGAGATCATTAGTGTGTCTAAAAATCATAAAATTGAGATACATGTGACGTTTTTTGTGCAGAGGGCTTAAAAAAATTCAAATGGTCGTCCCGGGGTGGGGGACAAAGAGGTGGCTTTAAGGTAGAAATATGATATATTACATGTTCCTAGATTATCGTTAATATATTATATGTTCCACCCGGGACACTGTATATACCTACTAGAACGTATACTTCATTCCAATCAAAAAAAAGCAAAAGGTAAACAAACATAGTATGCAGATGACATTGACATGTGTCAGATCCATAGTAAGTTTGTTTACGTTTTGCTTTTTTTTGATTGGAATGAACCATACAACGACGTTTGTACATGCGTAAATCAGTGTTGTAGGTATCGTATTGCTAGCGCTAACAACCATCGCACCGAATCATACCCGAAAGAGAGAGGGGTGTTTTAGGTCCGCACGTCCTGTGCAAAAGTGTCGTTTTATCTTTATTTAACATGCTAGTAAAAAACGTATACTTACATACAAATCGACGTTACTACCTTTTACTACAAATTAATTGAAATAGAATTCCTAACTGTAAGCCTTTTTTTACCCTTTTCTAGATGTACTTCACACAGAAAAAATCTTCACCTATCTACAGTTTGGACTTCGACACTTCATATTTGATCGCAGCTGCAGATCGAAGTGTGGCCGCCTTAAATTTCAACATTAACGTGTCCACGGCGCGGTCCCGCGACTACTCACACGCATTTGAATTTGTTAATGGATAATAAAAATAGTGCAAATAGATACATTTTATAAAATGTGTAACTTATTTTTGAAGAACCAATTAAAAAATATAGTACGGGCAATTTAATATTTAGGGTCAAAAAATGCACAGTCGTTTCACAGCAGATTTTTTGCACAGTCGTTCCTTGGGACCACAGAAGTACACCCTTAGAAGTCCCAACTCCTAGGGTGCCGGCGGCGTGATTGTGTTCTTTGAAATTCGAGACATTTATATTTTTCAAAATTTTTAATTTGTGATATAAATCGCTACGAAGACTTAAAAGTATCTTGTATAATACATCTTTGGTATATCTAGCGTTTGCAAAAAGATCACAAAAAAAAATTATGTTGTAAGAGAAAAAAATATTTTTTTCAAAAATCGATAAAAAAAAAATATTAAAAAACTAGCGCGTGCAGAGGTTTGATAGCTTAGGGAAATGTTACTCTTGAGAAACTGATGTCATGGTAAAAATATCAACCTAAATTTCCCGAGGGGCATCTAGCCCATGCTTATTCCGCTATACTCTTTTTTCACCCTTTTGATCATCGATATCTATGTTATCTTATTATTTACGAGATGAACCACGGTGTCGGTCGACCCATAGTGCCTGCCATATTATATTAAAAAGTACTAGTTACATTAAGTATGAATAATCCCTGTTGCTCTCTGAAGGTGACCTCACCACCCCTAAGGTCCGGTGACAGTCCATACAGTCGCCAGTCGACACTCGTCACTCAGTTCTCGCTCGCGTCTACGTTTTAGATAGGGAAATTGTAGTAGGTAAATACTCGTAACTCAAATGATTAGTATGGAGTGTCCAGAATGTGAATCTGTAACTGGTTCACTCCAAATGGAAACTTTGTAGCCACAGGTAAAGGCTTTACCCCAAAATTATCCACTCTAAACCTGAGGATTTAATTATTTATTATTGATGTCCATCCAAATTATTATTGTTCTTCTGGTACACGTGCAGTGAATATTGCGCACACGCATCAGAGGCAGGTGGCAAGGATACTAGTTGCAATGAAGCATTTACTTGCATGTTTGGATTTTGCGCAGATATTTATGCCGTAGAATACGATTGCGGTCATGCAATGACACAATTAAAAAGAAAGACTCGAAAAACGATGTTCTGAAACCTACAACAAGTAGCCTTTTCAAAAAAGGAAATAATCAATCATGAAAAAAAATACAGTATATTCCATGGTTTATTAATGTTGACCGATTGTTTGTAACCGTTTTTCGTCGTCGATATCTTTTTTTTTATGTATGTTCACCGATTACTCGAAGACGCCTGAACCGATTTGGAAAATTCTTTTTTTGTTTAAAAGGGTTCACAGGTAGTTCCATATAAATTTTATCGAAATCGATAGCGGTTTTTGAGAAAATCAACAAAAACATAGCAAAATTGGAGATGTTGCGATTGAAGTCAGTTGTTTTTAACGTATTCAGCGTGGTCAATTATTGCTATGCTCAGTGACGTATTCTCCATAGGGTCATTCGGGCGAACGCCCGGGGCGGCCAGTCCCAAGGGGCGGCCCGCCCAGTTCTCCAACAACTAATTTTTTCATTAGCTGACTGCGAAAAATTGTAGGTAATTTACAATTTACACGGGCGCGCAGGGACGTATTTTAGATTTTCACGCCCTGGGCGAATACGATCAGGCCGCCCCTCACCCTCCACAGCCAAAGGAAACAACAGTAAAACAATTAAATATAGCAATAAATAAAAATAAATAATAATAATTAAATAGTTCAATATAATTAAATAGTTAAAATAATTTATTAGCTGATTACTCTTAGCGACAATGCGACATTTGTTCTGAAAAATCATCGAAATCAAGTGCATTCGTTAAATCAGCCTCAATTATGAGGATTGTTAAATAATTGAGTCGTTTCTCATTCATGCGACAACGCGTATAATTTTTAATTCTTTTAAACACTTAAAATGAGTTGTGATAAACTCGATTTTTCATCGAGGAAGCGATCACCGAATGGTAAGAGGCACATTGAATCTAAAAACCAAGCTGGAAAGATGTCGACTAATGAAGCCCACGCTCCGACCAGCGCTTATCCAGCTCCAAAACCCCGATAACTATCAGATTGAGTTGCAAAACCGCTTCGAATGGCTAGGAGACTGCGAAAATGTGGACGATTACTACGACAGGTTCGAGGAAATTGTCGTAACGACTCGGAATAAATCAGGCTTTCCAAACCAGCCGTTCAAAAAGAACATCTCGGATTCGGATCACACCAGCAAGCTCATAGAGGAAAGATGGAGCCTGATTGTGAAATCATCTGAAGATGCTTGTCAGTATCGGCGACTAAACAGACAGGTCTCCAAGTCCTTGACTCGCGATATACGCCAATTTAATACTAATCGTATTAAAGAGGCTATCGAGCGCAATAAAGGGTCAAAAGTATTCGCAAGAGACCTATCTGCTGATCAAAGCCAACTGACAAAGCTGAAGACTGAGGATGGCAGAATCGTGTCGTACAACCCTGAGCTGTTAGAAGAGGTCGAGAAATTCTACGGACACTTATACACGACCACACGCTTACCTGTCACTGACAGGCTGTCAGTAATCTAGCCGAGAGCCAGATTGATCCGACACATACAGAAGATATCCCAAACGTCAGCTGGTGCGAGATTAGAATGGCTCTCAAAAAGCTTAAGAACATCAAGGCACCGGGTGATGATGATCTTCAGAGGTTGTTTAATTCCGTCATGCTCGAGGGACGAACGCTTACAACATGGCACAAGAGTGTGGTTAAACCAGAGGCAAATGGTTACACTCTCTCCAACGGTGCCAAATCGACTATCGATATATCGAAGTATTGGAGTGCCTGTATGAAAACGCCACCGTGTCGGTCCGTCTCCAGGATCAAAATTCGAAACTGGGTGCAGCGTGGGATGACACAGGGAGACGTTACATATATCTCCGAAATTCTTCACTGCCGCCCTGGAAGACGTTTTCAAACTTCTGGACTGGACAGGACTCGGCATTAATATCAACGCCGAGTACATCACTCACCTTCGATTCGCTGATGATATCGTGATCACGGCTGAGACCTTCGAGGACCTAGGCACAATTCAATGCCCGATTCGATGCTTCTCAACAAGTGGGTCTCAAAATGAACAGGGACAAGACGAAAATTAAGTAAAATATCCGCCCACTCCTCTGAATGTTGGAGACTCTACACTCGAAGTATAGTTGACGAATATGTATACCTGGGACAAACAGTCCAGCGACCTAGGTTCAACTTAGAGAAAGAGATCAATACTCATCGAGCCTCCCGCGCCCGTGTAAATTGTAAATTACCTACAATTTTTCGCAGTCAGCTAATGAAAAAATTAGTTGTTGGAGAACTGGGCGGGCCGCCCCTTGGGACTGGCCGCCCCGGGCGTTCGCCCGAATGACCCTATGGAGAATACGTCACTGCGGGCGCGGGAGGCTCGATGAGTATTGATCTCTTTCTCTAAGTTGAACCTAGGTCGCTGGACTGTTTGTCCCAGGTATACATATTCGTCAACTATACTTCGAGTGTAGAGTCTCCAACATTCAGAGGAGTGGGCGGATATTTTACTTAATTTTCGTCTTGTCCCTGTTCATTTTGAGACCCACTTGTTGAGAAGCATCGAATCGGGCATTGAATTGTGCCTAGGTCCTCGAAGGTCTCAGCCGTGATCACGATATCATCAGCGAATCGAAGGTGAGTGATGTACTCGGCGTTGATATTAATGCCGAGTCCTGTCCAGTCCAGAAGTTTGAAAACGTCTTCCAGGGCGGCAGTGAAGAATTTCGGAGATATATGTAACGTCTCCCTGTGTCATCCCACGCTGCACCCAGTTTCGAATTTTGATCCTGGAGACGGACCGACACGGTGGCGTTTTCATACAGGCACTCCAATACTTCGATATATCGATAGTCGATTTGGCACCGTTGGAGAGAGTGTAACCATTTGCCTCTGGTTTAACCACACTCCTGTGCCATGTTGTAAGCGTTCGTCCCTCGAGCATGACGGAATTAAACAACCTCTGAAGATCATCATCACCCGGTGCCTTGATGTTCTTAAGCTTTTTGGGAGCCATTCTAATCTCGCACCAGCTGACGTTTGGGATATCTTCTGTATGTGTCGGATCAATCTGGCTCTCGGCTAGATTACTGACAGCCTGTCAGTGACAGGTAAGCGTGTGGTCGTGTATAAGTGTCCGTAGAATTTCTCGACCTCTTCTAACAGCTCAGGGTTGTACGACACGATTCTGCCATCCTCAGTCTTCAGCTTTGTCAGTTGGCTTTGATCAGCAGACAGGTCTCTTGCGAATACTTTTGACCCTTTATTGCGCTCGATAGCCTCTTTAATACGATTAGTATTAAATTGGCGTATATCGCGAGTCAAGGACTTGGAGACCTGTCTGTTTATTCGCCGATACTGACAAGCATCTTCAGATGATTTCACAATCAGGCTCCATCTTTCCTCTATGAGCTTGCTGGTTTGATCCGAATCCGAGATGTTCTTTTTGAACGGCTGGTTTGGAAAGCCTGATTTATTCCGAGTCGTTACGACAATTTCCTCGAACCTGTCGTAGTAATTGTCCACATTTTCGCAGTCTCCTAGCCATTCGAAGCGGTTTTGCAACTCAATCTGATAGTTATCGGGGTTTTGGAGCTGGATAAGCGCTGGTCGGAGCGTGGGCTTCATTAGTCGACATCTTTCCAGCTTGGTTTTTAGATTCAATGTGCCTCTTACCATTCGGTGATCGCTTCCTCGATGAAGAATCGAGTTTATCACAACTCATTTTAAGTGTTTAAAAGAATTAAAAATTATATTCGTTGTCGCATGAATGAGAAACGACTCAATTATTTAACAATCCTCATAATTGAGGCTGATTTAACGAATGCACTTGATTTCGATGATTTTTCAGAACAAATGTCGCATTTTCGCTAAGAGTAATCAGCTAATAAATTATTTTAACTATTTAATTATATTGAACTATTTAATTATTATTATTTATTTTTATTTAATGCTATATTTAATTGTTTTACTGTTGTTTCCTTTGGCTGTGGAGGGTGAGGGGCGGCCTGATCGTATTCGCCCAGGGCGTGAAAATCTAAAATACGTCCCTGACTATGCTTATAAAATACACATAGGTTAATCGCTATTGGAGAAAATACCATGACTCTCTATCAAGTTCGTGCGGCTTTCAAATGCTCTACGAGATCTCTATCTTGTAAATATCTGTGCAAAATCCACACAACAAGCATATTTTTCAGTTTAATTAGCATCCTTGCTACCGCTTCTGATGTGTGTGCGCAGTATTGATTGTACGTGTGTGTACCTGCAGGTACATGAATAGTTTGGATGGACATCAATTGAATCCTCAAGATTGGAGTGGGGTTATACCTGTGGCTACCAAGTTTCCATTTGCACTGAACCAGTTGCAGATTCACATTCTGGACACTCCATACTAATCATTTGAGTTACGAGTATTTACCTACTACAATTTCCCAATCTAAAACGTAGACGCGAGCGAGAACTGAGTGACGAGTGTTGACTGGCGACTGTATGGACTGTCACCGGACCTTAGGGGTGGTGAGGTCACCTTCAGAGAGCAACAGGGCTTATTCATACTTAATGTAACTAGTACTATTTAATATAATATGGCAGGCACTATGGGTCGACCGACACCGTGGTTCATCTCGTAAATAATAAGATAACATAGATATCGATGATCAAAAGGGTGAAAAAGAGTATAGCGGAATAAGCATGGGCTAGATGCCCCTCGGGAAATTTAGGTTGATATTTTTACCATGACATCAGTTTCTCAAGAGTAACATTTCCCTAAGCTATCAAACCTCTGCACGCGCTAGTTTTTTAATAATTTTTTTTTATCTCTTTGTCAGTTTTCATGTAACTCCTACTGGTTTTGAGTAAAATGAAAAATACTGAAACTCGGGACCTTTCGAAGGGGGGAGGGGGGGGACGTTGGCACCCTAGGAGTTGGGACTTCTCAGGGTATACTTCTATGGTCCCAAGGAATGACTGTGCAAACATCAGCTTTAGGTTTTTTTTTCGACCTCGCCATACTAGCTTCACCTAACTTGCCCGTATTAATATTGTTTTAGTGATTTTTATTTCAGTATAAATAGTGGTGAACGTTAACGTCGCGTCACGTAGCTTTAAGTAGGATAGAGGCGCGGTATGAGACGGGATGAGACCAGAGGCTTTTGTTTCAGCAAAATATGTACATACTGGCTTTCCGCCCGCGACTTCGCCCGCGTTGACATCGTTTATAGTGCTTGACACACGCATCATTGTATTTTTGTTACGCCCTGCTAAAGGTTAATCCACGTGAAATGTGAATAAACAGAGGAATTATTTCATTTGATTTTGATTTGACTAAATGCTAATTACCGTATTTCAGAAATATTATTTGCGAGTATATGAATGAAGAAAAAGGTGAGCTCCATAACTATGTTAAATTTCATATAATTCTTATCCCATATTTTACTCGTTGGGAGATGAATTTTCTAAAAAACTTTCTAAGTGATTAGATTAACTACGTCAGCAAAAGTATTTACTGTGTCTGTTAACGACCTTTTCCCAATGCAGTGGCACGGATCTCTTCTCATATCTCGAGAAGACCAACTGCTTAACGTGCCTTGCGAAGTACGGAATCGGTCGAGTTAATAATTTGTTATTTTATTATATTTTCTGTGCAAAGTTTTATAGTTTTAACTAAATAAAAAATAATATTTATTCAAAATATCTTCTTTATTTGCTTGTTTGGCGCCGACTCTTAGGACATCATTAGGACTAATTGTGCGCCAGCAGCGGAATTTGTGCGTCTTACAATTTCGGAGATATTCATAAAAAACTGATTCCGCCAGGTAACGTTCCCTCAGCGGCATAATTTTGAAAAAGACAGTCTAGCTCATAACAAAGTACATGACTGGGTAGCTTTCGTCGTGTTATAAATGTGCGCAAATAGCGGAATTTGTGCATCTTACGGTTTTCGAATTATTCAAGATTCCGTTGCAGTAACGTTTTTGTGTTTTCTGTATCTCGAAAACGGCTGATAGAAGAAATTTCAAAAAAAAACACTAGTACACCTTAATTTGAGCAATGTTAATTTTTTTGAAAATTATGATATTTTTTTAGTAATTAATTTGTTTAGAAAATCAGGAAATTCGAATTTACAAGGAAACGAGTGAAGTTGCAATCGAATAAAGAGCACTCAAATATTCCTCTAGTAGACCCTAATAATGTCTGCAATGGTCGATTGTATTATCCAGTCAATTAGTGAGATATACCATTTAATTACGAAATTAAGTTAGCGAAATTTTAAAGATTGAATTCAGTGCTCCCATAAGACTATGTAACATGAAATTTTACATAAAATTAGAACGTCCTGCTATCAAGCTTTCCTATAAGTTTCAGCTTTGAATAACGTTGATTTAAAAAGATTTACCCAAAAGAAGAAAGAACGAACATTTTCCCTATAACCCGACCAAATTGGAATGTATACGAGAAAGTGGCCGCGCCATACAAAAAGGTAACCTTCCTAAATTGGTAGCATACAACCAAAACTACTTGGACAATTAAGCAGAAACATTTTTGTTATGATGTTTATAAATGTTTTATTATTTGGCGTCGTATTTAAATTGACTAAAATCGGGTAACATCGACAAGTTGAACAACAAACTTTTTGATGTATTGGCATAAAACTCAAAATATTTAAGTATTACACATACTTTTAAATCGTCAATATTTTTTCTACCTAGCTAGTACCATAGAACAAATACCATACCGTAGAATAGCATAGAAGTAATAAGTACTTTATTACCTCTATGTGTTGAGGTATATTTCTCGCAAAGCAGATATAATCAAATCAATGCTTTGTTAATTTCTGATCAAAGTGTTTATCTTATCGCTTTGAACTGAGCTCCGCTCCTCGCACAGGCAGCCCCCGGGGCACGGGCACAGGGAATGAGCTCCCCTCGTCGCACGAGTTCCCGTGTTTTCGAAACCCGTCCGCCCCGCAGTGTGACCATTTGTGGCAGATTTCTGCCATTTGGGCAGATTTGGCTCTAAAATTTTAACTCTGGCAGAATAAGCTGACGATTTAAAAAAGTGTAAGAATTTGGCAGTTTTCAAGGAAATACTTTTTTTTAAATAGCAATAGAAAAGTTATAATTTTTTTTATGACTTGCTAGAAAATAATTTTAATAAGGTACTGAGCTAGCAACTTTTGTTTCATACAAGATAGTACGGGAATCTCCCGTTTATTAATTTTTAAGTAGGTAAACCATATACATAATTATCCATAATATAGGGGTTCCACGTAGTGTGGCAGATTTTAGCAGATCTCTTCTTTCTTCTCTCAGAACTCTTCATTGTTTCATTCTTCTTTTTAATTTTTAATTTAACCTTCTTGAACTATTAATCAGTATGCTACAAACTAAACACTAGTTAATGTTGCATTTTTTTTATCCTCTATTGGTAAACCCTTGGCATCATCTCACCTGATGGTAAGTAACGATGACGCCGAAGATGGAAGCGGGCTTATCAAAGAATCCCCAACGCAATGGGGAACTGGCTATCTTCATGCCGGAACACATCCGTGCTGTTAACATTTTTGTTTGGCGGCAAGACTTAGATAAGATACTTACTATCTAAAAATCTTATTACAAGTATCTTTTACTAGCTGGGAGACCTAGCGTCGCTCGTTCAATCGGAGTTTTTATAAACTAAGATAACTTGTTTAATAGACCATGTAAGATATATTTTCTATGAAACATTTTGCAAGGTGTTGTTTTAGTCAGTAGTGGCTTTCTAAGGGACGAAAGGACAAGCAATATTTGTTCTGAAAATATCTATAATATTTTTTTATAATTTGATTCTATTGAAAAAAATACATGCAAATTGTACTTTTTTTTTGTTAAAAAACCGAAAAATATTCATTGATACGTAATATCAGAAAGTTGTTCATTATTTATTATGATATAAGTCAGTAATATCAATCGGTTTTGGTGGCACTATTTGTCTTTAAAATACAAAGAGGTTAAAATATATTTTTTATCACTCTTAAAACTTTTTATTTATTTACATAATAAGTACATAAGGACACAAAATATAAATAAAAAATACAAAAAACTATAAAGTCTCATGGATGGGATTCGAATCCGGACGTAAACGGCTCGCACCAAAGTACTTATAAGCATTATTTAAAAATAAGCATCATATGCGTTCTCCTTTTATGTAATTTCGCTCATATCTCCCTTAAATGAGTTTTTTCGAAGATAATTTCCTCATAGATCGATTTCTGGTGATTTTTAACCCCTAATCCTAGATTTTCGTCAAAAGGTTTCAAGCCGTTTTCGAAATCGTCGGGACACTTAACTCGTTTAATAGTATAGGATAATAACTTCGTCCCGGCCGCTATACGAGTACGTAGGTACTAAGAAAACAATCGTCAATAAAACATTTGCACGCAACTGTACTTTCAAAGCGTCCTTCAATATACCTTTCATTGAAGAAGGTTATCCTTTTGTATGGCGCGGCCGCTTTCTCGTATACATTCTAATTTGGTCGGGTTATAGGGAAAATGTTCGTTCTTTCTTCTTTTGGGTAAATCTTTTTAAATCAACGTTATTCAAAGCTGAAACTTACAGGAAAGCTTGCTAGCAGGACGCTCTAATTTTATGTAATATTTCATGTTACATAGTTTTATGGGAGCACTGAATTCAATCTTTAAAATTTCGCTAAATTAATTTCGTAATTAAATGGTATATCTCACTAATTGACCGGATAATACAATCGACAATTGCAGACATTATAAGGGTCTATTAGAGCAGTATTAGTTTTTTTCAAGCCTTTCCTCAAGGGGTCGCGGGTACAAGAAAATGTAAGTGTTTTATAGGTCCTACACTGGGCCTGTTTATTTTTTAACAATTTTTCAAAACGTGGGTCTATTTTGGAGACGTCGTTGATAAGTAAATCGTTTTCTAATTGACGAAAATTATAAATGTAAATCTCAAATCACTAACATTTTGTATGTTTATGGCCCTAGGAGGGTCGCAAGATTTTTTTAAGTTGTAAAGGGGTCGGGTATTAAAAAAGGTTGAAAAACACTGTACTAGAGGAATATTTGAGTGCTCTTTATTCGATTGCAACTTCAATCGTTTCCTTGTAAATTAGAATTTCCTGATTTTCTAAACAAATTAATTACTAAAAAAATATCATAATTTTCAAAAAACTAACATTGCTCAAATTATGCACAAATTAAGGTGTCTATCTATCTATCAGCCGAAATATGTCCACTGCTGCACAAAGGCCTCCCCCAAGGATTTCCACACCGACCGGTCCTGTGCGGCTCGCATGCAGCGGCTTCCTGCAACCTTTACCAGGTCGTCGGTCCACCGAGTCGGAGGCCTGCCCACACTGCGTCTTCCGGTGCGCGGTCGCCATTCGAGAACTTTACTGCCCTAACGGCCATCTGTTCTACGAGCTATGTGCCCTGCCCACTGCCACTTAAGTCTAGCGATTCTGAGAGCTATGTCGGTAACTTTAGTTCTCCTACGTATTTCCTCATTTCTGGTTCGATCACGTAGGGAAACACCTAGCATAGCACGCTCCATCGCCCTTTGGGTGACTTTGAGCCTTCTTATGAGGCCCATAGTAAGTGACCATGTCTCGGATCCATATGTCATCACTGGCAACACACACTGGTCAAAGACTTTAGTCTTGAGTCACTGCGGTATTTTGGACGTGAAGATATTGCGAAGCTTCCCGAACGCTGCCCAGCCGAGTTGGATTCGACGATTGATCTCTTTCTCGAAGTTGGACCTACCTAACTGGACTGTTTGTCCCAGGTATACATACTCGTCAACAACTTCGAGTGTAGAGTCTCCAACCTTCAGAGGAGTAGGTGTAACACGGACGTTTGACATGATTTTCGTCTTATCCATGTTCATTTTAAGACCTACTGGGAGACTCTACTGAGTCCTTCGAGCATTGCGCCTAGGTCCTCCAAGGTCTCAGCCATGATCACGATATCGTCAGCAAATCGAAGGTGAGTGATGTACTCGCCATTGATGTTAATGCCGAGTCCTCTCCAGTCCAGAAGCTTGAAAACGTCTTCCAGTGCAGCGGTGAACAGTTTCGGAGATATAACGTCTCCCTGTCTCACCCCAAGCTGCAGCCGGATAGGTTTCGAATTCTGATCCTGGAGGTGGACCGACATGGTGGCGTTTTCATTTTCACAAACACTTCAACACTTCTATGTATCGATAATCAATTTGGCACCGTTGGAGAGACTGCAACACAGCCCAGGTCTCGATCGAATCAAAGGCTTTCTCATAGTCCACAAACGCCAAGCATAGTGGCCGATTATCCTCTTCGATCTTCTGTATAATCTGCCGCAGCGTATGTATGTGGTCTATGGTACTGAAGCCTTTTCGGAAACTGGCTTGTTCGGGAGGCTGGAAGTCGTCAAACCTGCGTGCGAGGTTCATTAAGGTGTACTAGTGGTTTTTTTTTTAATTTCTTCTATCAGCCGTTTTCGAGATACAGAAAACACAAAAACGTTACTGCAGCGGAATCTTGAATAATTCGTAAACCGTAAGATGCACAAATTCCGCTATTTGCGCACATTTATAACACGACGAAAGCTACCCAGTCATGTACTTTGTTATGAGCTAGACTGTCTTTTTCAAAATTATGCCGCTGAGGGAACGTTACCCTGGCGGAATCAGCTTTTTATGAATATCTCCTAAATTGTAAGACGCACAAATTCTGCTGCTTGCGCACAATTAGTCCTAATGATGCTCTAATTCCCTATTATACTCACATCCTTCTTAGCTAGAGTGCGTTTCAACCAATAGTTCCTATGCGATTATGTTGGCAGCAATGTTTTTGACACACACTAGATAGTACTTAGACACACACTACATAGAACGCAGACACACTAACAAAATCGGTAGTAGAGTGTTCGCGTGTTGATGTCGTTGATAAACAGGGGAGCTAACATAACGGCGTAGGAACTATTTAGTGAAACGCACTCTACAACATTCCGTTGGCGTAACGGTCACAAAATCTTGCGAATTGACCATTCGTTCCAGGGGAGAAGTTGTTGATGAAAAAAACATGTTTATTTTACTACATGGATTTGCTGCCTTCTATCGCCGGCCCTTAATGTGGCCCCAGCATGAGAGATGCGCTGAAGTGGTGCATCCATCCATACACTGTTCCAATCATCGACATCAACTGCGGATTGCCATCTCCAGTAGCGATCGGTTCTTCCTCTCTCTCTCTCTCTCTCTCTCTCTCGTGTCGGTTCTATGGTGCTAGATGTGTAAACGTGCACTAGCAACACTGGAATTAAAAAAAATTTACAAACAAACATCAAAGGTACCTATTTTTCCTTTCCTTTCAGATTTTCTAAATGTCTACAGCAATGGATTAATTTTGAAGTGACTAAAGTAAATTACAAACACCGTAAAACCGACCCGTGCATCCGTCAGGCACAATGTTTGGAAACCGCCTATTCAACGTACTCAGAACTGCTTGCAGGATGCACAGGAGCGTGGTAACTAAAATCCGACACTATACACCGGTGCCGATTGCACTCCTAACGTCCGTGTATTGTGAGGAAAAACAGAAGAAGGAATTTGAGGAATGGAACGACCTTGAATTGGGCAATCTGGAACACGAGTTTCTCATTCGTCAAGCGACCACTGTCAACGTTAACGCGGCCACACAACTCCTCACTGTAACCTTAGTAGCCATACAAGATACCAGCGAACGGTAATGATTTTTAGGATTTGCCTACTTTAGTGTAAGAATCCTCTCCTGCCTCCAACTACAAGAGGGGGAGATCAGTTTATGATTCAAGCCAATAGAACCTCAAAAACAAAATATATTTAATAAACGGGGGGGTTTTCTACAAACCTTCTTTACAGGGGAGGTTCTCCTGCCACCCTTCTCCAAATCAGTGGTCCACAATGTTTATTTTTACAGTCATATATATTCAGATGTAGGTATGGTTGACTGGGTCACTATGTGAAAAATTACCTCGTAGTTGGATAATTTTGTTGCAGCATTTCATAGCTTTCGTTAACTTGAATGGATGAGTGAACTTCGGTGTGTAAATAATGGGTCAGACAATAGCCTTAGCCTCATAACAAATTTAGTGATATGAGGCAATGTGGCACAATATTGGTGGTGAAATCAGAAACTGAAAAATAGAAAACCTTTTTTGGAAACATTTCATTATTTAATAAACTCAAATAATAAGCATGTAAAGATAGCAAGGGGTGGGATATGGTTATGAAAGATTCTCAAGTGGTGACCAAGAGCTTAAAACAGTGTTGGATGGCTCCACACCAGAGGGACTGATTATCTAGACCAGTGTTTTTCAACCTGTGGGTGGCCACCGCCCAAGGGGTCGTGAAGCCTTTCTTAAGGGGTTGCGGGTAAAAGTAAAAATAATGTTATAGGTCTGCAATGAAAAAATATGATTTCAGTGAGAAGACTGGGCCTTTTTTATTTTTTAACAATTTGTCAAAACTTGGTTCTATTTTGGAGATGTTAAATAAACAATTTTCTAATTATAGAAAACTGATTCTAATATACTAAAATTTTTTATTTTTATAGCCCTAGGGGATGTTGCAATAATTTTTGTACCTGTAAAGAAGTCTGGTATTAAAAAAGTTTGAAAAACACTGATCTACACTGAATCTTGCAGAACCGGTAGTCTCTGGGGGAGGCCTGTGTGTTACCCCCTTACAGCGGCAGCATGCTCACTAAGATAGTGCATCTTTTAGATTACCCCATACTATCACAGTTAAAAACGCTATAATAATAATTACTTGTAGGTTGAGAGACTCACTGAGCAAAGAAATCTGTTTGGTGAAGCAAGCTTTAGAGTGGGGAGAGGAGGGAACTCCGCCACATCACTGGGATCAGCTAGTTGCAGTTCGGGGTTCTCTGTGCGACCTCAAGCACAATCTGAGAACTCTTTTTAGTAAGTTCATGAGTTTTAACATACAGCATTTTTGCACAAACAAAAATCCTTTTTTTTTGTACTAGGAAAGGTAAATCTCATTTAATTATTTGGACTCAGGTGCATAGTTACTAGAGAATACAATCCCGGGACACCGGGATCCCGGCCGTTTTCTGAACTCGAAAATTCCGGGCCTGTACTGGGATTTTCAGGATTGCCACAAACAGGTTTAGTTTTCATTCCGTAGTCCGTTGCCTCTTGACAGTGATCTTGCCTAGATTATATTAATAGCATTTAATTCCATAACGACAAAAAAAACAACCCTTAGATACGCCGTACGATACGTAGACGTGAAATGAGCCTGTTTGAAAATGGAGGAGGTTGTGGATATCACTTAGAAACAGCGTATAAGTATCTATCGTCTATTCCTCTTACCAGTATAGAACCTGAGTGAGCGTTTTCAGCTGCTGCTTATGTTGGCAATAAACTACGAAGCAGGCTTGGAAGTCAAACATTGGCTGCTTTGATATTTCTGAGATTGTATTTTCGAAATTCTACATATTATAGTTTCTTTGTTTTATCTTTTTTGTTTACAAAAGTATAGTTCTTTGTCTTGTCTTTTTTTCTTACTCCATTGTGATTTGTGTTGTGCAACAATATTAAAAACATTTTTTAAAGAATTACTGAAGTTTTTTTCATTTGAGCCCAATTAGAAACCACATACAGTCTAATCCCGGGATAGCCCTAGGATCCTGCAAAAATCGCGTAATCCCGGGATTGAAAAACATGCTCGGGATTGTATTCTCTAATAGTTACTTGCCTTTAACTTGACCGACAATGGCCTCTTACTTCAACCAGTGACTCATTACACGTCGCTGCAGCTCTTGAATGTATATTTGGTTCCATGGTGTTGTGGTTACACAACACATTGATTGGGCTAGAGTCCAACGTTCATCACCACTTGAGCTGTCATCTACTCTTTCACGCCATTACACACATAACGACACTGCAGCATGACCATAATGACCATCTATCGACAAACATCCCATTTGTACAGGGATTCAAATATCCTTTCTTAAATGTGTCCATTTTTTAGGCTACATGGACTATGCAGAGAAACTAGCAACGGTAGCTGCAGAGATCTCATACCTGTCTGGAAACATTGCAGCTTCAGATGCAATCTGTGAAAGGATAGACCATGCATGCAGGTAATTTCAATAATAAAAGTAGAATTGAATCGAAAATAATTTATTAAAGTAGAATTTATAAAAGCTTGCTACTCTCATTTTCAATAATTTTCAAGAATGTTCGTATCCTTACAGTTATTTTAAATCAACAATAGTCACACATCTTTTGACTTTTAACATTGTTATAGTATTAAAGAACCTGTTATATGTGTAAACATGCAATTTGATAACACTTTCGAAATTTTATTATTTAAGCATTTGCACATTTACGCAGACAACAAAATGTGTTTTTAAGACCTTAAACTAAGAATGTGTTATTGTATAACCAGAGATAAGCCCTCAGTTCCTGATCCATGAAGTCTCTATTCAATTATTAATTTCCACTAAATGGGAACTGGCAAACCTTGAATGTCCAGTCTTAGGACTTTCTTTTATTGTGCCAATTCCATCTAAGAAAGCGAAACCATGAATCAGAGGGTTTAAAGAGTGAGATTTTGTTAAATTGACTGGAAGTTAACGAGAATATGCCTTCACCATTGACTGTATACCCATATGACCAGTTTTGATTCACATTACTAAGGTGGGGAAAAAGTCATCAAACTGAAGTTGATGTTTGTGAATGTTTTACATTGGTTGACATCACGAAACTGTCGTTTTACTGTAAATAACAGGCATTTACAGAACTGTTTTAAGGCATATCCCCTTTACATATCATTGTTATTTCATTAATTATACAACCCAAAACTGGTTATATTTTTTTGTATTTGATTGTACTCAATTATGTACCCATCTGCCCACTGAATCAAAGTAAACCTAAAAATTTTAAGTCTTGTACCTGTTAATCATATACATAGTCATTAACATCCATATAACATAGTAACTTAAATATTAATAATGAAATATATTATTTCAGAACTTGCAAAGCCCAAAAGCAAATGACACATAAATTGCAGCAAGAAAGTCTGGAATTGCAACAGAAAGCCATCATAGCCTCCCCTCGGCTGGAGGACAAACTGAAGAACCCCTCTCGCAACAATATAAAAACAAAGGATGAAAATTCTAATTTCAACTAGACCAGATTTGCATCGTTATCAGATATTGCATCATAATAAGCATAAGGACATTATTTTGTTATTCAAACATTGATATATATATTTAGATACATTCACTTAAATTCCTAACATGTAAATACAATATAATTAATAGGGTAATAAGAATTTATTTTTATTTCCTTGTTTACCAATATACGAAGAATAAAAACAAAAACAGTGTTTTCAAATTGCTTAAAAGACTAGTATATAAACTAAAAGTTGAACCTCGCCTCGTTAATTAAATGAGCAGTCATTTGATAAAAGTTTGTAAACAGAAATGAGTTATTTGGCTCCGAAAAGGCTGCCGACGAGATGTAATGAAATTACATTTGCATTTAAAACTATTAGGTCGGTCAACTTATTGTAAGTACCTACTGATTTCACAGTTTGAAAACACTACATTTTTATTCAAGAATGAGTACTACTGAGAACAGTAAAAATGCAACATTAAGTAATTTGGAAGTGATACAGTGCAGTTAGGCGGCCTTATCAGTACCTAATAAACAATCTAGACAACACTAAAAAAATATAAAGGTTGTTTTTACAGGTACTGACACTAACTAGGGCTTCTACTCATGAAACCTAATAACAACTTTCATAGTCCATTCGAGAAAACCGAAAAGGCAGGGAATTATTTTTAGCGAAGCGACAATGCGTTTTTTGCGGAAAGTTTATCAGTTTCACCAGTAGAGACCCAGTTCAAATAGCGTCAGCACCTTTTAAAATATCCTAACACGTGATTTCAAGTTATATGAAGGAAGCAGTGATGAACCAAGTTGCCCTATAGTTATTATTTCAGTCCGCAAGATTGCACATTTACTTATTTAGTGTTATACATTTGTAAGGTAGGTAAATATTTAAACGAAGTATAACGGTCTACCAGAATTTCATGAAAATGGTAAACGAAAACATAGATTTTCACCTAAAAATTTTATTGTAAAAATGTATGTTTAAACTAGAGAACTTTTATAAAGTACCACTTAAAACGCATTGGTTCAAACTCTCTTAAATAGTAGTCTTGTGTCAAACTGGCAACAATGTTTTATCATATATTTTGTAATTACACTTCTATATATCTGTCTATACTTTATCTCACCTCTACAGCCTCCAGTTGTCTCAAAAGTTATGCCTTTTAATGTATATGAATATCGGCAAAAAGTGGTTCACTTAAATATATAAAAACAAAATTAACAAAGATCATATATATTTTCCTAACAGAAAAATAATTATTAAATATCAACTACATTTTAATAATACTCACTTCGAATTTTTCTTCCCCAATTTTTATGAGATTCTGGCGCACCTGCAGAAAAATGATTTATTCTACAACGGTATTTCCAAATCTTCCTTTATGTCTGTTAGATTGTCGCTAATAAATAATTATCATTTATTTTTATAGTGACCTAACAGTTAAATAAATGATGTCGCGCACTATTATTATCATCCACGTATCGTCAATCTTACAAAGTAGTTATTGATACTGAAAAATTAAAAAGAGTACAATTTAATTAGATTTTTCATAAATTGTCAAGTTTTTACTTATTTTTAACAAGAACAGCAATCTTAAAATCAATGCTATCATTATTTGACCCTTATTCCGCTTTTATTTAATATAAATATCGTGCGTTTTGAAGTACTTTAAAGCTCGCAACAGAGAAGGTGAACGAAGTGAACGAACGTTATATCACAGGTTAAAGGATGCGACTAAATCGAAGTACCAATTTGAAGTTATTTTGCACGTGGCCCTGGTCTATGCGTTGGGTGAACCCTTTAGGGCTCTCGATAAATGCGCCAGCAACAAAAAAGCTATATGATAAAATATTGACCATAACCACACGATAACTATTATTTTAGAAAAAAGTAATTATAACAACTAGATACATAGTTAATGTATGTATACAAAAACGTATTTATACACTCAGCAAAAAAATAATATAAGTAAGTAGGTATATCTTGTCTAACCTACAGCTTTGTCGTTGACGCTCGCTCATTTAGGCAACATTTAGTAGTTAGGTCTCAAAAGGCGGCGTCCTTGTTGAGGTGGGTCTCGATGTCGACGCGGCAGATGGGGCAGTGCTTGTTGGTGCTCAGCCACTGGTCTACGCACTCCATGTGGAACAGGTGCATGCACGGCAGGCGCCTGGGGACCGTTCAAAATGTGCTTGACTACTATATCGTGTTAAGTAAAAAAATAACATAGTGGTTTATATATTTTTAGAATAGGCAAAAAAAAACATTTTCCGTTCGTAACGTCAGTAAAGGACTTTTAATATTTCGGCCCATTTTTTTTGGTTCAAAATAGCGGCCTCCCATGAAACTTGCGTAAATCGATAGCTGGCAGTAATTCAAACAAAAATTGTGTAAATAGAAACTTCCTAAAGTGTCACGTTTCCGAAATATAACCTTATGAACGGAAAATGAAATTGTTGGCTATTCTTAATATTTAGGGGTAAAAAAAGTTAGCGAATCTCTCACTTCCCAAAACGAGTATACAAGTTCCGCGTGTTATGACTTTGTACTATATGGTAGAAAAAAATGACGATTTAAAAGAATGTGTAAAGCATCTACAGACATTTTGAGTTTTGAAAAAATTGAAATGTCGTCAATTGATAAGCTGTTGTAATGGAAAACCAGCTGTGTAGTAGCATCTGTCTGTTACAACTAATGCTGAGTAGGGACTTTTTTGGTGTCACTGTGCTGCACCTATATTTATTTACGTTTTGTTTAGATTATAATTTTTTTGTGATTAGGTGTTGTGTTTGTGACAATATGAAAGATGTTTTCAATTTGAATATTTTCGCATAGGAGTCCATCAAGTCACCTGCAGTCGGAATCAACTTCGAACACGGAGAGGCAGATGGTGCACTTCTCGTCCTGGTGGTGCGGCGCGGGGCGCGCGTACGCGTGCCGGTACGTGGTGCGCTCGATGACGGCGCGCGACGCCCCGCGCGACGCGCGCCGCTCCTCGCTCGCCTCCGCCGCGCGCAGCGCCGCCGCCATTTCCGCCATTATCGACGACTGCCCAATCTGGAAATAAGGTCGTTATGTATACATATAGATTGGGGCGGACCTGGAGGAATTGGACTGCTAGACCAAACCCTCCAGGCCATTGGAATCCGTAGTTTTATTAGAATTCTAGTCTCCGTCAATATCGACGACTGCCCCCTATCTGAATATAGATTTATATTAATATATAATAGGTTGGGACTGGCTGTTTTCCACAACCAGGCGACATCATGGACAAATCATGAAATGACAAACAAAAGGAGGAGCTTCGACAAAACGGAATCAACGGAACCCTTTTAACGGTAACACCAGTAACCTACCTAACCTAAATGTTATCAAAGCTGTATGTTCCCTGAATAAATAATAAAAAAAAGCTCCTTAATGATATTGCCAGTTATTTGATCTGGCCAATTCTACAATTTGACCACGACATATATAAAGTATCACACAGAATAGAAGCAAAGTCCCAATTTTTTAATATAATTAAAAAATGTTTATTATACAACTGTATTCACAGTCTTTCATGCTGTATGCATTGGAACTGTAGTGCTTATATTTAGATAATTAGTGGTTCAGCATCATTTAGTTACGGTTTTTATCAAGGACAATTTTCTTATGGTATCAAGGACGATCTATTTTTCTACATAAGGTGAACTTATGTAAAAATTAGTAGTATGGACAGAACAAGTAACTATTATATAGCTATTGAAATAAATGTAAATAATAATGTAAATAAAATGTTTTTATTGACATCTCCGTGTATTCTCAATCGAGTAGACTTTATTGCGTGTTTAATAGAAATGCAAAAGAAACTTAGTACCTGATTTCGCAAAAACTATCATAATTTTAAAATGCACATTTCCATAAAAATACATGTCAAGATAGTTTTCGTTTTGATTAGCACCTGAAGAAATAGGGTATAGCTTCACTCACCATAACCGAGGGCTGGATAGAGATGTGCAGGTGCGCCGGGTGCATCTGCATGTAGTGATGCATGTGGTGCATGTGCTGTCCGTCGCTGCAACGCACAACAAATAGCTCACTTCGATTACACCACTACCACCGTTTTGTTCCTATTAATTACCGATACCAAATACCTAAACGCCTATATAATAAGTACGTATTGTGAAATTCCGTTTACAACATTGTTATTCCATCATAATGGAAACGAGCATTATATAACAAAAAAATGAGGGTAGATTAATATAATTTTTTCAATGTTACTATAGACAACGAAAGCCGAAAGCACGAAAGACCTTATTGATGTCAAAATCTCAACTCAAACTCAAAATGTTTTTTATTTAAGTAGATGCTTTACACATGCTTTTAAATCGTCAATATTTTTTTTCTACCTAGTACAAAGTCCCTACCACGCGGGACTTGAACACTCAACGTTTCGGGAAGTGTTTGCGAAGCGAGAAGAAACGTCGAGCCCAAAAGAAACTCGCTTCAACACATTTTTTAAATAAAATCTTAAATTCTATTACAATTCATGTCAACAATAAAATTGTGAGCTGGAGGATCTATACATGTCCATATATCATTGTCATTTACATAATCTAGTATTTTGTAATACCCTTTAGAGGGTAGAGCTCTAGACCATAAACAATTTTTCACATGCAATTTGAATTTGTTTGTTGGCAAACTAGTCACATTTTCTGGTATTTTGTTATAGAATTTTATACACTGCCCCATAAATGACTTCTTAACTTTACTCAGTCTCGAATAGGCAACATCTATGTTATTAATATTTCTTAGATTAAAATTGTGTCTGTCACTGTTTTTATGAAACAAGTGCAAATTTTTACGTACATACATGATATTTTCGTACATGAATTGACTAGCAACAGTAAAATATTAATTTCTTTAAACATATTCCTCAACGACTCGCGGGATCGCATCTGGTAGATTGCGCGAATTGCCCTTTTTTGCAAAATGAAAATCGTTTCAATATCAGCCGCATGTCCCCAGAGTAAGATTCCGTAACACATTATACTGTGAAAATAACTAAAATACACTAGTCTCGCAGTACCTACATCTGTCAACTGTCTTATTTTCTTAACAGCATATGCAGCTGAACTAAGCCGTCCCGCTAAGGTTTCTATGTGTGGGCCCCATTGCAGTGTAGCTAAAGTTATACCTAAAAAAACGGTCTTATTTACAAAGTCCAATACATTATTATCTACAATTACACTGTTTTCAATTCTCTTTACATTTGGTAATGAGAATTTTATGCATTTTGTTTTTTTTTGCATTTAAGAGTAGATTGTTAACAGTGAACCACTTTAGAATCTCTGAAAGAGTGTTGTTTACTTTGTCAATTTTGCTATGTTTCCTGTCAATCTTAAAAATAAGATAAGTATCATCAGAAAAACAACACAATGTTTGACAAATTTTGCACCATATATGGCAAGTCATTTATATATGTAAGAAAAAGAAAAGGGCCTAATATAGATCCCTGGGGCACACCCATTTTAACCTTAGAGCCGGATGAATTTGTGCCATTTACTTGGACTTTTTGCGTTCTGTTGCTTAAGTACGAATTAAGAAGACTGAGGGCCCCGTCCTCGACGCCGTGAAGCTTTAACTTTATGATGTTCAACGCAATCAAATGCTTTAGATAAATCACAGAACACTCCTATTGCATTCTGTGATTCTTCAAAAGCATTAAATTAAATTAATTAAAAATACGTAGCTCGAACTGTCGCCCGGAAGTTGTGGTGCATGTGGTTGTTTATTTACTTATTATTTATGTTATTAGTAATCGATTATACATAGGTGCCCAGGAATGCCCAAGATATCTCAACATTGGGTACTATAGATTCGCATCTCTAGGAGCGGAGCAATGGAATAAAATGTATTTGGTGCACGATTAATAATAAGCGGCAACCACAAATTATGATGTATGGTTGTTTTATATGTCTACTAGTTTTTGCGGGCTCTGCCCGTGACGCCCGTGTGGATAGTTTTTATGACTGTCATTGAGGGCGCGTAAATATTTATTGTTCCTTCCAAATTCTTCGCTCTCAATTCAAGTTCTTTGAATTTGAGTTCAATATTTTTACAGAATAAAATGAAGCCATATCACTTGAGACCTCGTCAACTATCTTTGTGAAAATAAAAACAAGTCGATCCGTTGCACCTTCGCTACTTGAATAACCACTGAATCAGTGGTTAGGTGGCTTCATTTTATTCTGTAAAAATATTGAATACGCAGCTAATAGCTGCAGTAAAATAATGAAAATGAAGGAGTCGCCGTTGCCGGTCACGGCATGGAGGACATGATGATGATGATGATGACGTGAATAATTATAAAATAATTTTTTTTTTAAAGTGCGTTTGAAATTCTAAGGGGTTGTTTAGAATACATTTTATACGTTTTTTTTTTTCAGTTTCCCATACAAATTCTTGATTCAACATTCAGATTTAGTATGGGAAACAGAAAAAAAGCGGCCAAGTGCGAGTCGGACTCGCCCATGAAGGGTTCCGTCGCAGCAAGTAACATAATATAAAAGTTCTTGTAGTTCGTTGTTTATGAAATTAACTGTTTAATTTATTTTATTACTATATTTGAGTTGATTGAATGAAAGGTAAATTGCGGTTTACGATTTATGACGTGTTAAAAAAAACTACTTACTAGATCTCGTTCAAACCAATTTTCGGTGGAAGTTTGCATGGTAATGTACATCATATATTTTTTTAGTTTTATCATTCTCTTATTTTAGAAGTTACGGGGGGGGGGGACACACATTTTACCACTTTGGAAGTTTACTCACATTCAAAAATGATATTAGAAACCTCAATATTATGTTTTGAAGACCTATCCATAGATACCCCACACGTATGGGTTTGATGATAAAAAAAAATTGAGATTCAGTTCTAAGTATGGGAACCCCCAAAATTTATTGTTTTTTTTTGTGTGAAAATCTTAATGCGGTTCACAGAATACATCTACTTACCAAGTTTCAACAGTATAGTTCTTATAGTTTCGGAAAAAAGTGGCTGTGACATACGGACGGACAGGCAGACAGACATGACGAATCCATAAGGGTTCCGTTTTTTGCCATTTGGCTATGGAACACTAAAAAGTAATTGCAGATCGGATTATTTCAATATTTTTAAACCGACTTCAAAAAAAAGGAAGTTCTCAGTTTGACATGTATGTATGTATGTTTGTCCGCGATTATCTCGCGTTGGGCTGAACCGATTTTGATGCGGTTTTCAGAAAAGTATTTATTACATTTAGGAGAAGGTTTTAGTATTTTAACCGACTTCAAAAAAAGGAGGTACTCAGTTTGACCCGTATGTTACGCGATTGAAGTCGGGTTTTTGACGCTTTCAGCGTTGTCGAGTATCCTGTATTCTATACTCGATTCTGAATAACCCCTTAAAATTTCTAACACCCTTCTTTTAACACCCCTGTATATGTACAGAACTGAGTAAATACATATAATTCTTTTCTAGCAAAAAACGGCTATTAGGCATTAATCTATTTTAGTTAGTTTTCACAATACCAATTTTCTATTATACAATCAGTTTTGGTGTTATTATTTTATTGTTTTTAAACACGTTAAAATATTCCAAACTTTTTTTGTAACTTTATGGAATATCTTTACTCGGAGTCGGAGATGCATATAAAACATGATCGACGCCCAGCCTGGCTACTTGAATAGTCCGTTGCACCTTCGCTACTTGAATAACCACTGAATCAGTGGTTAGGTGGCTTCATTTTATTCTGTAAAAATATTGAATACGCAGCTAATAGCTGCAGTAAAATAATGAAAATGAAGGAGTCGCCGTTGCCGGTCACGGCATGGAGGACATGATGATGATGATGATGACGTGAATAATTATAAAATAATTATTTTTTTTAAAGTGCGTTTGAAATTCTAAGGGGTTGTTTAGAATACATTTTATACGTTTTTTTTTTCAGTTTCCCATACAAATTCTTGATTCAACATTCAGATTTAGTATGGGAAACAGAAAAAAAGCGGCCAAGTGCGAGTCGGACTCGCCCATGAAGGGTTCCGTCGCAGCAAGTAACATAATATAAAAGTTCTTGTAGTTCGTTGTTTATGAAATTAACTGTTTAATTTATTTTATTACTATATTTGAGTTGATTGAATGAAAGGTAAATTGCGGTTTACGATTTATGACGTGTTAAAAAAAAACTACTTACTAGATCTCGTTCAAACCAATTTTCGGTGGAAGTTTGCATGGTAATGTACATCATATATTTTTTTAGTTTTATCATTCTCTTATTTTAGAAGTTACGGGGGGGGGGGGGACACACATTTTACCACTTTGGAAGTTTACTCACATTCAAAAATGATATTAGAAACCTCAATATTATTTTTGAAGACCTATCCATAGATACCCCACACGTATGGGTTTGATGATAAAAAAAAATTGAGATTCAGTTCTAAGTATGGGAACCCCCAAAATTTATTGTTTTTTTTTGTGTGAAAATCTTAATGCGGTTCACAGAATACATCTACTTACCAAGTTTCAACAGTATAGTTCTTATAGTTTCGGAAAAAAGTGGCTGTGACATACGGACGGACAGGCAGACAGACATGACGAATCCATAAGGGTTCCGTTTTTTGCCATTTGGCTATGGAACACTAAAAAGTAATTGCAGATCGGATTATTTCAATATTTTTAAACCGACTTCAAAAAAAAGGAAGTTCTCAGTTTGACATGTATGTATGTATGTTTGTCCGCGATTATCTCGCGTTGGGCTGAACCGATTTTGATGCGGTTTTCAGAAAAGTATTTATTACATTTAGGAGAAGGTTTTAGTATTTTAACCGACTTCAAAAAAGGAGGTACTCAGTTTGACCCGTATGTTACGCGATTGAAGTCGGGTTTTTGACGCTTTCAGCGTTGTCGAGTATCCTGTATTCTATACTCGATTCTGAATAACCCCTTAAAATTTCTAACACCCTTCTTTTAACACCCCTGTATATGTACAGAACTGAGTAAATACATATAATTCTTTTCTAGCAAAAAACGGCTATTAGGCATTAATCTATTTTAGTTAGTTTTCACAATACCAATTTTCTATTATACAATCAGTTTTGGTGTTATTATTTTATTGTTTTTAAACACGTTAAAATATTCCAAACTTTTTTTGTAACTTTATGGAATATCTTTACTCGGAGTCGGAGATGCATATAAAACATGATCGACGCCCAGCCTGGCTGAAGCTTGATAATTGATGTAAGAGAAGTAAATAAATATCAGGAAATACGAGTAGGCTACTTATACTACTAGAAGTGAGCTCACAGTTAGGTTCACAAAACTGGATACTATCAATAATTTTACATTAAAAAAACTTATACATAATATCTACGAGTAGAAAGTATCCTACAATAAGTGAACACAACGTGCACAGTAAATCTGCACTCTTTAACTGGGACATCTAAAGTTATTTACTGGGAAGTGTCCAAAATCTAACGTTTGGACATTTTCAGATTTTTAACTGACGGTGTCCAAGATCTTACATTTGGACATCTTTCAGATTTTTATCTGAGGGCGTCCATCCAAGATCTAACATTTGGACCAAATATTATTTGAACCTGGTTACATGGAATACTGCTACTATGGAACAAAACTAGACCCCTGGGATTCCACTAATCGAGGTTTCAGTGTATTTGTTTATATCTAAATGCCCTATGCGTCACCGCGGGTGATGCTAAGTGCGACACCAGATAACCGCCGTCTATACCTTGTGGATAGAACGGCTAAATTGTGCCACACGATAAGAGAGACAACTATAATATTAAACTGTAAATACGATTGTCCGTGGGAGAGCCATGCTTCGGCACGAATGGTCCGGCTCAACCGGAGTGATACCACGGCCTCACAGAAAACCGGCGTGAAGCAACGCTTGCGTTGTGTTTCGCCGAGTGAGTGAGGGTACCGGAGGCCTAACCTCCCCAATTCCCCAATCACCCATCCCATTTCAAAGGTCGGCAACGCACTTGTGACTCCTCTGGTGTTGCGGGTATCTATGGGCGGCGATAATCGCTTACCATCAGGTGATCCGACTGCTCGTTCGCCACCTATCACATAAAAAAAACGAGTTTATTAGGACTAGTTACTGCATTTATATTATAGTGTAATTGTAGTGTTTGTGTTTGTTGTAGATAACCATCAAGAAGATATAAAAGTTTCGTTTTACCGCACATCGGCGAAGTGTCACTCCCATGATTGACTTGACATTGGCCGAATTATTTTAAGAGACGCCACAAACTAAGAGAGATTTGGTACTTACAGTAGCATGGGCGCCGGCGCGAGACCGGGCGCCAGCCCCGGCGGCGCTTGCATCTCGCGCTGCTCATACTCGTCCGGGAACTGAAAAACCATTTCAATGACAATAACTTTGGTAGGAAAATAGGGTAGTTAACTGCATTAACAATTACTCGTAATTATGGAAATTTCAAATTCACTAAATAGCTCTTTTGTTGAATCATTAGAAAACTTACTAGCTTGAAATTTCATTAAATGTGCATTTTTAAATAAAAAAAACCGAATGACTATGGAAATGACATTATTGATATTTCAGTCAAAAAAAAATATTCCTTTTTGACAATGGATCAAAAAGTAACTCTGATGACTAGCAGTCAACTACCTAATTGCACAAGTAATACAAATAAGAGTACGAGGAGGAAAATGTAGTATGTATAGGAAAGAAAGTCGTTCAGTTTCATGAGAAAACCGATAAGAGGGAGATGACGATGTCGCCGATGGGGTAGTGTTTTAAAGGGATTTCCGAGGGCCCTATATGGCCGGTGGCCGGTGGACGGTTGACGGTGGGCGTATTTACCGCGAGCACGGCGGCGGGCGGCACCGCGTACACCGGGGGGAAGTAGCCCTCGCCCGCCATGCTGCGCCGCTGCACCTCCTGCGAACGCACCACACAATCTGGCTAAGTATGTCATGCGTGGTCAATAGCCAAATTGCTGAGTAACTTATTAGCAAAATTTAGACCATTTGTAAACTGTTACTCTGTCAGATTGTATTTTTAAATAGGGGATGGAGGTCCATAAGAGGGTTTACTGGCTCTAAAAATTAGGAAAAACATAAGGTTGATCGCCGGTATAAAATTTTATTTTTATTGAATTTTAGTTTTTAAACATGTTTCCGCGCATTATGAAACAGCAAATAAATATTGTCATAAGCAGAGATGCCGACTACGTCGACACGAGAATAGACATAAAATAGTCAGTGATTAATAGGGCCCGGTACACAAGCGGTTCATCTGGACGGACATTATTTATGCATTTCTCTTCTTGTACTAAGTCAGTTCATTTCGAAATGAGTCATTAATAATCAACAACGCTGAAAACGTTAAAAAACCGACTTCAATCGCAACAGCTACAATTTTGTTTTTTTTTTTATTTTGTTGTTTTTTTTTCAAAAACCGCTGAATCAATTTAGATAAAATTTTATTCAAAAACGATTCATAATTGGCGAAGTAATCGCGTAACAAACATAAAAAAAACAACATACAGTCGAATTGAGAACCTCCTCCTTTTTTGAAGTTGGTTAAAAGTAAGAAAGGCACACACGAGGTTTTCTAAAACTCGACGCCCTTGGTCACAAGTGCGTACACTAAAGTACGTACTACTAACAAGAATCGAGTAGAGCGATGAACTAGATACGAGTTGGTGAGCAGCGAGAAGCGAGTGTGTAGTTCCGATAGTTTTGTCGCAGGGGCTATAAGCGAGTGTACGAGTGCGACGGGCGATACTCGTACTGTAGAGTGACCGCTGGTTGGTATCTCAACGATTGTTTTTTGATCGCCAAGCGAGCATCGCTCAGCGAGTATTTTTTGATATTTCTTGTTGAAAAACTAGTGGAGAGAGAGTTCTCGCCTGCAGCAGCGATAACTATTAATTACAATATATATAGCTGCAAACCCACTGACATAATTGTTCTCCCAGAAGGAGCCGCGGGGGGTAAAAATGATATATGGAGGGTATAGAGGGTGAGTGCTGGTGAGTATGGGAAAACTTCGAGATCTTGGAAATCTGCTCCTCATCAGTGAGTGACCCTACTGCCCGCCGAAACTATGACACTTGGGGTGTACCTCTCAAACAAAAAAATCTCTACACCTCGGTCAAAATTGAACGGTGGCAAGAAAAAACTAAAATGGCGAAAAACAATATGGCCGCCATACAAAATTAAAAGTGCAAAATCTCCAAAAGTATTTGAGATTGATAGGGGGTGCTTGAACAAAAGTTATTGAGAATTTAAAGTTAAAAGTGCAAAAAAAATTAAAAGTACAACATCTTGAACAAAAGTCATTGAGAATAAAGGGGGACAACTGCCTGACTTAAAATCCAAGATGACGGATTCAAAATGGCGGCTGAAAATTTAGTTGCGCTGATCCAGCTGAAATTTATCATCCGGAGGTTTCAAATCGCTGATGACGAATAGGTGTGTATAGGGAAATTGAACAATGGTTGGCAGTGAATATGGGAATCCTCTAGATCTTGGAAATCTGGTTCTCATCAGCGTGCACCCTACTGCCCGCCGAAACTATAACATTCAGAGGGGTACCTCTCAAACTGGATGGTTTTCTTCACGTGTTAACGCGAACGAACTCGCGTGCGGAAAACTAGTATATGTATATAATTATTAATATATAACTATTAATATATCTCTTTTATTTACACGAGATCTACATCTTATTGTACGTTTCATGAGCGAGAAAATAGTTGACAGTTAGTCGCTTTCTCGCCGGCGGCGGTGGGACAAGTGCCTCAGGTGTGTGACCCTCCATGTACAGGCGACTTGTTATTTATTGAGAGAGAACAACCTTCCCCAAGGAACATACAATTTGAGCAGAAATATAATCTACAATTAAAAGTACATGTGACGTCTGTAGCTGTTTATAAAAAATGTATTTTCTAATAACGACTTTTTTGATGAGGAGCATAAATTGTTTTTATAGCATTATAAAACTGTTGAAAAACAAATCTTTTGCACGCACCATCTACCGGGCCTGCATAACGACTTAACCACTCTGTCCAACCCACATTCTAAAAGCAGAACCCGCCTAGTACATGCACAATAATTAAATTTCATAGCAAATATCACTCATTATCATTAAAGATAAGTATTGGTGGTTCCATGTATTAGTATTAAAATCTCGTTGAAGTAATATTACAAGCATGTGCTGCTGCCGCTGCCACAGTCGCTCGTGGACCAGATAGGGGGGCGCTATGGACAACCCCTCACGCCGCCGGTCACCGGCTGTGAAAATAGTAACAACTTTTAAAACATACTTTAGACTTGTCTATAATAAATTGTATGAATGCATGGTAAGCTGGTTATGTGGGACGCTGCGCGTGTAATTTATAAATAATATAAAGAGATAAAAAAGGAAAAAATATATATTTAGAATCCGGCTGAATGCATGTCGGATTACACAACTGGTACTGAGTTTGGCAGTCATTTATACAGTAATACCCCGCTTAACGCGAGTGATGCGTTCCAGACAAAATCGCGTTAAGCGAAATTCGCGCATAACGGGGCACAAACAAATAACGAGCTAAAATATAAATCAATGTACTTTTGTTAGAGAAAATTGACACAAAATATTAATCACTTGCACTTTTTTTTCGCACTTTAGAAAAATAGCTGTCTAAGGTTTTTTGTGTCGCATTTTGTTTGCGCTCTTGCAAAATTCTAAAAACTATTTTCCTATCTTTGGAGTTACCGGCGAGTCAACCGTCAATCTTTTTCAATTAATGAGCAGTTACGGGTTGCTATTGGTCAATGAAATCACACCACCAATCAACGCATTCGCGTAAAGCGGGGTAAATTAGCGCGAATTTTAAAAATCGCACTATAACGAATCCGCGTAAAAAGGGGTCGCGTTAAGCGGGGTATTACTGTAATTGGAAAATTATAAACTGACATACTGGACGATCTACACGTTTCGGACGTTTCTACAATATCTTGAGCCTCATTCATTGTTTTTGCATGTACCATTGCGTTTCCAATCATCTTCATCAATTTTAAGGTAAGGTGATTCTAAGGGCTAACCAATTGTAGGTAAAAAAGTGGCCATAAAATAGGTACCTATAGTTTACTTTTTGGACAATTGAGTACACAGACATTTGGAGTGTTGCGATTTGTGAAAATTTATGTGAAATTTTATAGATTTTACAGCATATACAGGGTGTTGTTTTGGTCGACAACGGCCTTCTAAGGGATGAAAGTTTAAAAAATACTTGTTCTGAAAATACCTATAATATTTTTTTAATAAATTGATTCTACTGAAAAAATGACCTACAAATTTTCCTAAAATTATCAAAACGCATGTTCGCGCAGTCAGTCAATGACGGCCGGCTCATTCACGAATTTTCCTACAAAAAGGTCAATGACACTTACATGAACGTGGCTATCGGGAGAAGTATTCCAAGATAGCTTCTTCCTTGAATTCTTGTCTACTTTGAGCTCTATCTCGAGCATGGGATGTTTTTTCGGTAGAACACGATTTGCGGAGTTTGTAAATAATGTTTTTATTGCGTAACATATTACGGCGGCGAGACGTCACTCCAAATAACTCCAAATCTCACACACTCGACTTGATTTACACCACACGAAAAACATTTCAACAGTCGTGAACTGAGCGATGTATTAACAACTATATCGCTCAGTTCACGACTATTGAATAAATACTTGTTCCTGATCATAGCCGTAGCGTAAGTTCACACACAGAGGCGCTTGCTCTCGCTGAGAAAAAGGAACGCAGGTTCGGCGCGGAGGCATGCAGCAGACTGCCCTCGCCCGCGGCGCTGCCGCAGTCGGGGCCCCTCGCGCACCCCCGCACACCTCTTCTCGTTGCTACGCAACCATTCATTGTTGAAATACGTTACGCACGGAAACAAGGATACCATAATTAATTATTTTCTAAGATTTACTTATGAAAATACAAGGTGCCATTTTTATATTTTTTTGGCATCAGTATCATGTATACTATCACGCCTGAAAAGCTCGTTGTCGACCAAAACAATACCCTGTATACTAACAGACGTACAGGCTATTAATGATTATGATGATTAAAAAAAATTCCTTCCATACTGATCGATCGTCAAAATATTTTGTCCATTATTTAAAAAGTTGTAGAACAAAAGTTCTGATCTGAAGAATAGCTGGTCTGAAGAATAGCTTGGATATGTTCACAACCACCATTAAAGAACCACCTAGTTTAGCCTTAAAAAAAGAAAAAAATAAAAAAAAATAAAGAGAAAATAAAAAAAGAGAAAAAGAAAAAAAAAGAAAAAGATAAAAAAAAAGATAATAAATAATAAAAAGTTTTCTATTCTATTCCTTCTCATTTTTATAAACATATGGGAGGCTTCGGAGAAGCTGCCAAGAAACGCAATGGATGTCGCTTTAGGCGGTATCGATTGTCAGGGGCGCCGACTTCATAAAAATATTGGGGGGGAGGGGGCTAGGACGGAAAAAAAATGTTGTTTATTTTCCTAATATTTTCTAACTATATATTAGCTTTTTCCCGCGTAGGTATAGGTAGTTTTTGAGATTGTCGTTGAGGGACCGCAGTGAGCGAGCCGCTTGTATGGAAATGAGTTTTTTTTGCAATAAAAGTATCCCAAGAAAAAAAAGCAACACCAGTATTTTAATTTGAAATATTGGGAGAGGGGTGATAATGTCGTCGGGAGAGCTCGGACATCCCCAGGCCCTATGAAGTCGGCGGGCGCCAGTGTCAATTGTTACATATAACATGCATGCCCGAGAAGTAGAGAATTTATAATTTAACTAAATATTTTAAGAATAATTAATAAAACAAAGAGTAAAATACTTCTTTTTCGAAACATCGAGTTTCGCCATACCACCATATGTAAAAATAGGACATTTACCGATATTATTTGGAAGTACACATTTCAAAAAAGTTTTCTTTTAATATGTTGTTTTTAAAAGAAGCTTTTGTATCTTTTGTATTTTATCGTCATGACGTTGACGCGTCAATTAACTCTGTCAATTAACCACACAGTAAAGAGACTCAAAAGAGAACATATATGAACAATATATGCCCCCCCGAGTAAAAAGGTAAAAAAAAAAATGAAAAGGAAACCCACATAACGCGCCACCACCGGCGCATCGGGGCGGATAGTTACAGTGCGCGTGCGGCACGTGGTGGTGGTGATGCGGGTGCGGGTGCCCGGTGTGCCCCGCGTGACCTGAGTGCCCCGCGTGACCCGCGTGCGTACAACAGCATCCACGACACACCACCATGCACCCGCTCACGCGTACTCTGCAATAAACGCAATCAATCTTGCATGTTACGTAGATAATAATGATATTAATATCGGTCGACTTGTATTTGTTCTTATGAAGATCAAACTAAGGCTAAATTGAAGTAATTTAACCAGTCATATGGAGGAAAATCTCTGTAATTTTAGAGAAAAACGAGTTTGAAACTTTTTAGAAAAAATATTGAATTGGTAATAATATGAGACAAAAGTTTTGGTACAAATTTTTGAGTCATGACTCCGGTATTCTCTAATAGCTAAGTGACCGTTCTGTCATAATGAGAAAATGTTAAAACTAATGTCGCTGCAAATAGGTCGGATCTTATTGTAAACAATAAAACTAAGGAAATCACCACACAACAGATATAGCCAGAGTAAAAAACTTTACAACGGAATAAGATCAAAGTCAAGACTCGATTTGACATACATAGGTAACGTTTATTGCATTGAGATAAAGGTGAAGCCCATTCCACGCCGAAAAATGAAAAGACACCCCTAATTAATTATGAATTAATGATTTTAAAATCGCCGTCGTGAGGTATACCATGTCCTCGAATGAAGCTAGATAACGATGATAATTTAAGGCATACATAACATAAGTCAGTGTATCTATAAAGTATTCATGAATTTATTATTTTGTGTAGATTTTTCCTACTCTATGAAGTAAGTTCCGCTAAAGTAAATGTCTTAAGTTCTTGTTGCTCACGAAGGTGAATGAAATAAAAACTCAACAAAAATACATCACGTAACCATTAGACAAGACAGCTTATTTCATAGTTCACTAGTAATGGATGTCACACTGGAAACGTCCTCGTCTTATCTGACCGACAATGCAGTTTACTCATATTCTTTTTACAAAGCTAATTACGACTCAATCCGAGCGGAGCTTGGTGGCACTGACTGGACTGTTCTATTCAACAGTAAATCGTTGGATGAGGCCGTAAACGTTTTTTATGAAAAGATCTACAATGCTATTGATTTATTTACACCTCGTAAGATTATCAAACCCCGTAAGTACCCCCCTTGGTATAATTTTGAGTTAATTAAGTTAACTAAAGAAAAAATGAAATATTTCCGTAAATTTAAAATTTATAAAAATAAAACCGATGAGGACAAATACAAAATGCTGAGATCGAAACAAAAACTTATGAATAACTTATCTTTTAAGGCGTACATGCATAAAATTTGTTCTAACATTACTAAAAACTCAAAAAGTTTTTTCTCCTATATTAAAAATGTAACAAACTCAAAAAGTTTACCAAACTGTATGTTTTACGAACAAAAAACAGCCTCAACCGGGCAAGATATTTGTAATCTTTTTTTAAAATACTTCTCTTCTGTTTATGAAGCATCATTCCCGGTGAACGAAAATCAATTTCCAGAGAGGCACTCTGTAACGGATTCCATATCTGATATTTACATTAATAAAAATGTAATTACAAAGTACATAACTAAATTGGATATAAATAAAAGTGCAGGTTCCGATGGGATTCCTCCATCCTTTTTAAAGGAATGCTCCGAGTCTATTTCTGATCCACAATGTTACCTCTTCAATTTATCACTTGAACAAGGATGCTTCCCGACGAAATGGAAGGAGGCATTCATATCGCCCATACACAAAAGCGGGCCTAAGAGCGACATAAGAAATTACAGGCCTATTTCCAAATTAAATATTATTGCCAAATTATTTGAAAAAAATGTTTGTGATCAATTATATACGTCCATAGGAAAGAGACTTAATCAAAAACAACATGGCTTCGTCGCAGGTCGCTCCACAGTCACTAACTTAGTTTTATACAATAATTTTTTACTGTCTAGCATGGCACGTGGCAAGAGTACGGATGCCGTGTACACCGATTTTAGCAAATGTTTCGATAAAGTTGATCATTTCGTCCTGGAAAAGAAGCTCATTAATATCGGCGTGCACGGCAGCCTGCTCCGCTGGGTCATGTCATACGTACGAAACAGGAACCAAGCTGTGGTGTATGGGGGTTACAGGTCGGACTGGTTTACCACTACCTCTGGGGTGGCTCAAGGGTCGATAATCGGTCCTTTATTATTTAATATTCTAATTAATGACGACATAGACTGCTTCAGATCAGCTGATATACTTCTTTACGCCGACGATATGAAAGTATACATGAACGTCGACAGCGTGAACGATTCCTTACTCCTCCAAAAGGACTTAGACAGATTCTGCACTTATTGCTTCAATAATCGTTTACACTTAAATGTAAAAAAATGTTTTGTTATTACTTTCTCGAGAAAACGTCTATCACAGTCTTTTAATTATCAGCTTAATGGACACACCCTAGCTAGAAACATTGTAGCAAAAGATTTAGGAGTACTGATTGATAGCAAACTCTTATTTGACCAGCATATTAATTACATCACCTCTAAATCTTATAAAACACTTGGATTTATAAATAGATACTCAAAACAGTTTACCGACTTAACTGCTTTAAAATTATTGTACTATTCCTACGTGAGGAGTCAACTAGAATATGCCAGTCAGATATGGAACCCCCAATATGTAACTTATATCGCGCAGCTAGAAAGAATACAACGTAAATTTTTAAAATGTTTAAGTTATCGATGTTATAAAAAATTTGATAGTTATCAGGACGCAGTAACATTTCATAATGTATCGACCCTTTCTGAAAGACGTGAAATTGCCGACCAAATGTTTCTTTATAAAATTATAAAAAATATGTTTAACTGCCCAGACCTAACAAATAGTATTTATTACTTTGTCTGTAACAGATCACTAAGAAAGAAACCATTGTTTGCTCAGCCCTTAGTGTATACAAATTATGCACAAAACGAATTCCTTTTTAGATCAACTATGCTTTATAATCTAAAATATGTCTCTGTCGATCCATTTTATTTATCTCTAGCACAATATAAAAAGCAAATAACAATTATATATAGAAATTAACTAGTTAACCACTTTTTCAGTACTGTAACATTCCTACCTTTAAATCTATAAGTACCTGCTCATAAATGTATCCATTAGCGGACACCTGTTATTGGTCTATTATGTAACCATACTATTGTGTAATATGTATCATGTAATTGACTGTTGGTGGCCCAAATAAAAATTTATTTAAATTTATTTATTTATTTAGCGGTGCGGGCTACAAATTTCTTAGAACCGCTTGGGCTAAATATTAATATATTATACTTAAAATAGGTACACTTTCCGAAGATCATTTTCACAATGGAAAAAAGTCACAAGTTCACAGGGTCTCTCCCCAAAAACCAAATCAAAAACATATGTACATACGTCTAACCTCTGAACACTTATTATGCTGATACGTAACCTTAGGCGCATTCGTAGCGGCTGCTACGACAATCATTTAAATTAATATACAAATGAAGTTTTTATTTTTGCGAACTCTCTCGCAAAATAGGGACATTCAAAACTGGACAAACTTGAAAAATAAACTTCGTTATTGTTTCACCAAGTGTTACTACTATTTTCCTTGAGTTTTACTTACACTACTGAGTTATAGGAGGTATTACCACCAACCGGTAATGCATTTTTGAGCCCGCATGGCTAACCACGACCGTGTTATCATATGTCTGGCGGCAAGACATACTGATGTGAACAGTGATTCGGCAAGGAGAAAGGTAGTTCTCTATTGCGTTGGGGAATCTTAGTAAGCCAGTTTGAAAACTCACTTTTATTAATGGACGAATTATCCGATAAGGTATTGAATCGAAAAATAAAAAGCCGGTTTAGTTCAGACTACAAACTCATAAATTTGCCCCGTATTCTAATTCTCAATCTGAATAGACCACTCCTAAGTTCAGATCACTATAACTCTTTTATGGGCAAACTAAGTCGATCTGACTAAAGTATTAAATGTCGCTGCAAATGCGGCTTGTTTCTGTTCTGAACTTTTCTATTTAAATACACAGGGTATTAAAAAAGTGCGTTTGAAATTTTAAGGGGTTTCTCAGAATCAAGTATAGAATACAAGGAAAATATTGAAAAAACCGTTCTTCAATTATTTTCAGTTTTCCATACAAATTCTTGATTCACTATTCAGATGGGAACTCAGTCAGTTTCCCATTTTTTTGACAGCATGTATTATGTAAATAAACGTACGGCACTTTTCGTATAAATAAACTTTCTTTATACTTTAACATTTGTTAAATAAAGAAAATATATGCTTTGGCTGACACTGTAGCTTATTTCAGTTCTGTTTTTTTAATCGTATGCGAAATATGTTCAAAAATGCAAGTGGTATAATGATATAACTTTTGTTTTCAGTGGCAAAATAATCCGTTTTCATGGCATCTGCACCACCGTGCTCTCAAAATATTCAGACAACAGGCATTTAGCAAGCACTATTTAATGTCTAGATGCCCAGTAGAACTTTGATAATAGATAGGTTTGATAATAGATAGATTATTATGAAACGAATCGGCAGTTTCTTACGTAAGCACCTAATAATAGATTTTGGAAAATTAGCACTTTTAGTAATACATTTTGGAGGTGAACAAACACAGCTCTCACTACGCCAAGAATTACCACATTTTTTTATGTGATCTCTAAAAGATGCTAACCTGTGCGCTACATTAATGTTAATTTGTAATTCTAAAAAATATGGAAATAAATATTCTAACAGTTGCCGGTCAGTTTATTTACGAAAATATATATGTATCTGTATAATAGATGTATTCTGTGAACCGCATTAAGATTTTCACACAAAAATAGAAAAAAAACAATAAATTTTGGGGGTTCCCCATACTTAGAACTGAAACTCAAAATTTTTTTTTTCGTCAAACCTATACGTGTATCTATAGATAGGTCTTCAAAAATGATATTGAGGTTTCTAATATTATTTTTTTCTAAACCGAATAGATTGCGCGAGAGACACTTCCAAAGTGGTAAAATGTGTGTCCCCCCCCCCCTGTAACTTTTAAAATAAGAGAGTGATAAAACTAGAAAAAATATATGATGTACATTACCATGCAAACTTCCACCGAAAATTGGTTTGAACGAGATCTAGTAAGTAGTTTTTTTTTAATACGTCATAAATCGTAAACCGCAAATTACCTTTCATTCAATCAACTCAAATATAAAAATATAGAGTTCAAGACATGTGTGATTATGGATTTATACGGAACCCTCGGTGCGCGAGTTCGACTCGCACTTGGCCGGTTTTTTATTTAAATAGTGGTCTTATAACTGTTAGTTTTAATTCATTTGGGAAAACACCCTTTTCAATACATAAGTTTATCAAATAACGTAGGACCGACCGGGACAATTATGAACGAGATAAACTTAATAACCTTTGTACTAATGTTATCTACTCCTGTGCTGTTTGTGTTTTTTAGTTCACTTATAACACCTATTATTTCTTCAGGCGATGTAGGTGACATAAACATAGAATTAGGCCCGTCATATTTACATGTATTACAGCATTTATTAATCGTTGTGTTAAAGGCCTCAGCCACAGACATGCACCCCGCTCCCCCCCCCCCCCTATAGACTAGTAATACAGGGCATCGGCCGCTCGCCGCAAGGTGGGCAGATGGCCAAGTTAAATTGAAATGTCATTTTTGTTCAATTTTCGTCTTTCAGTCTATTTCTGTCAATGGTCGAGGTAACATCGGACTAAATGTGTGTAAATTTATCGTAAAAATGCCAAGTTGCATCGTTGTCTGATGCGGAAACCGCACTGGACATCTCAATAAATCAAATGTGCGGGGTTTCATACCAGAAGTAAGCCATATATTGACTAATTTTTATTTAAATAACTTCGTTGCAAAACATATGGTAGTGATGTAACACTTCATCGACTTTTCGATAGATATAGCAAAAAGTTTAGCAACAAAAAATATCCGACTGCATATTTACATAGTTTTATCCAAAGTAGACATGAAATGTATTTGACTTATTTTTTCTTCTAATTATTTTCAGTTTCCAAAGGAACCCAAATAAAAATTAAACGAGAATTAAGACTATGAGCAGACACGACAGCTGGAAAATTTTCTCCTAACATCTCCGCCCAGCTTGGCTATAGATATGTTTTGGAAACTATGATTCGGTTTGATTTTTATTTTTAAAATATATATTGTTTTGTTTTAATATGTATTTTTACTGTATTATATTTGTGAATTTGTATTAGTATTGTTTAGGTATTAAGATTTAACAAGGAACAATATGTTTAATTTATTTTGTTATCCTCATTTTAAAAATTATCGTAAGAATTTTCGATATTTGTGAACCTTTCTATTACCTCATCACTAGGCTAAGTTGTCATGACGGCCTAAGGGATTCCTCGTAGGCAACTGATTGCGTTCTAAGAGAAAATAATCTTCTATCGCAACTAGTTGCATATAAAGAATAGAAAATCAAAAACTGAACAAACTAGCAAGTTATTAGTTTTATTACTTATATATTTTCAAAATAGTGCCCATTCACATCAATACATTGCTGCATCCGATGGAACCACTGAGAAAAGCACTTTGCCCACTCGTCCTTAAGTAAGTCCAGTAAGGGTCACCCGCCGTATAGCCCCGACCTCGCACCTTGTGATTTTTATTTATTCCCGAAAATAAAAGAAAAACTTCGCGGAAAACGTTTTATGGACGCCGAGGAAGCAGTGGCTGCGTTTAGTCTAAGAGCGGGCCGTATGCAACCCTACCTCATCGAGTAGCAAGATGTGACCTATCTAGGGTGTTGCATATTAAAAAGGTAAATCTTAAAGTACAGGCTTGCCTGGGCCTAACCTGGAGCTTTTTGTACAGTAAGCAAAAAAAATGTCATTTTTTTGGGTGTAAATTACCTCTTCGCGTAGCAAGTAGGTGCCTAGTACATTCGATAGTACTTATCAAGAAGTGCCAAAATCTACAGGGTTGCCTCGCCCAAACCTGGCACTTTCGTGAGTCGGCCTAATTTTAGGGTGGCTAAAAATAAAAAAAAATACCTCATCGGGTAGCAATATGAAACTCGTGCCATTCGACAGTTCTAGTGATACTGTTTATAAAAAAATTGGGTTGCCGGCCCTATACCTGGAGCTTTTCTTAGTCGGCCGAGTTTTATGTTCGAACTTAAAAATTAACGGATGTAAAAACAACGTGGAAATAAGTCGGATTGAGGTTGATTTGATGTGATTATACATTACCGGTATAAATTTGGAGCGACATCACCTTGAAAATTTTGTATGGTTAGCAAAAACCACGGCTCAGTAAGATAAAAAAAGCTACAGATAATTTTGAAAGTCGTACAGTACAGACGTACAGTAGACCTAATTTAAAAACATGTTTTTGTTTTCTTCCCATGAGAAGAATCACTTCCCATGTTTTCCATGCTTAGTAGGAAGTTTTTCATTACTAGAGTTTTTATCAAAGTCTCAAATAAAAAAGAATGTAAAAAAATATGCAATCACAAATTATTATGCTTTATTTTATTACTCACTTATTTATACATTATGAAAAACAAATTAACGCTAATTATTAGGGACAATTATTATACAGGGTGTAACAGAAAGGTGTGATAATACTTCAAGGTTCGGTTTTACCCATCAAACTGAACAACTTTTGTTCTACAACTTTGTTCAAATCGCAAATTTTTTTTTGGACTTTTCATACAAATCGATCAGCTGGCGAACCAAGTTTGTATGAAAAGTCCGAAAATTTCTTTGCGATTTCAACAAAGTTGTAAAACAAAAGTTGTTCAGTTTGATGGGTAAAAGCCAACCTTGAAGTATTATCACACCTTTCTGTTACACCCTGTATATGTAATGTAATTTACACACATGAAATGAACTGCAGCGAGAATTACTTCCCATGTTTTCCATGCTCAGTAGTTTTTAGGTAGTTTTGTATAACTAAACATTTAGAGTTTTAATCAAAGTCTCAAATAAAAAAGAATGTTAAAAAAATATGCAATCACAAATTATTATGCTTTATTACTCACTCATTATTCAAACTGGTCCTACACAAATTTTGTTACACCATATATAAAGTATAACTACACTTTCATAATATTATAAAATAAAACAAAATAAATACACAACAAATCAAAAATTAAATAAATTTCTTCAGCTGATGTAACGCAAAGTTTTCACATAATCAGCTCTGCTAATTCACCAAAAGTTTCAGGTACAAAACCTACATTTCTGAGAAAAGAGAGAAATCCATCCACTAATAATATATCCTCTTTAAGCGATAGTGATGGCGTGTCACCTGCACATAAAGATATCAAATGACTTGAAAGTTTTGACTTATTGAATTGAATATTGAATAGTAGAACCCACCCAAAAAACAGACAAAGATTATAAAAAAAACCTGCAGAATACAAAATTCAAAGAAGCGCTCGTATCTTTCTTCTGTGAATATTGGGTTGATGATATTTTCAAGATAATCATAAATATAAAAAAAAATGTTACTAATCAGGAGAAATGTCTGTCATACGTCGTAGATTACAAAAGAATTCAAACTGAAGAACAAGAATACGAATGTGAACATGAAGAAAGTGATACTAGAATCATTTTTCACTTACAACAATCTCCCAAGACAAAGTGTATGATTAAAGCCTCAGACACAGATATAATGATCATTGTACTTGGCAACTTACACAAATTCCCAAATAAATAAATATGGATGTCAGCTGGTACCAATAAAGTTGCCACAAATATTAGCAGTATTTACAAAAACATAGGGCCAGGTGTAAGCAAACCTTTGCCAGCTATGCATGCTTACACTGGTTCTGATTATACTGCAAGCTTTAAGGGGAAAGGAAAAATAAAACTGTTTAAAATATTACAAAAAGATCAAAACTTACAAAAAGTTTTTGCCACATTGAATCACCCATCCCAGATGGACGATGATCAAAAGATGAAAACAATACAAAAAACGAATGAATTGTATGGCCTTCAAAGTTGCCTTGACGTTAATTTTTATTTTATTTTTCTCAGATATTTAAAATCCATTACAATTTTTATAAAAAACACACATTGAAATTAATTAAAATCATGATAAAAAAGTCACGAAAGGAGTGAGGGATACTACTTCACTGCATGAAATCGTATCTACCGAACCAACATGGGACTGTCCCACCTGTCTTCTACAATGCCCAAGATGCTGTTGGTGCTGGCGCGCAGTCGCCTCAGCATAGAGGCACAGCGTTTTCTGATGATGGCATGGAAACCATCAATTCGTGCCTCCGCGAACATGCCTGAGGCGCTACAAAAGCGCGGCAGACGCAACAGCGCCCGGAAGACATTGTTATACTGGACACGCAGAGCTCTGTATGCACTCTGCGAATACTTGACCCATAGACTGCACGTGTAGAATGACTGACAGTATACTCGGAAGGGCGTCCTCTTGACCTCGTCAGTACAGCGTGCAAACCTACGGGCCAGCATGTTGCATCGGACAGACAGAGCCCGAGGGGGGGATGAGGGGATATTGAAATTATTTAGTAAAAAATACGACTCCTGCAACCAAACAAAGTTTTTAAAGAAAATTGTGAATTTCGAATCACACACTTATACCACCATGCTGGCGCTCGCTAAACCAAAAAATACTCAGAACAATATATGTCACTGCTATGTGGAAAAATGCCACTGCACCTATATGTGCATTTTTATCCCCTTAAAGTTGTGGATGGCAAATGACGAAAACAACAAATATATTGTCATGTGGTTCGAAGGAGAACCAACACTACTCCGTGTTGATGACGTTTTGTCACTCGATGCTGTCGAGGGAGAGGAAGATATAGACATAAGTTCATCTGACGAGGAATTTGAATTTAATTAGTAGGTTTACTTAAGTTAGAACGATTGTTGTGATTTGTGTGTATTTATATTGTAATATTATGAAAGTGTAGTTATACTTTATATGGTGTAACAAAATTTGTGTAGGACCAGTTTGAATAATGAGTGAGTAATAAAGCATAATAATTTGTGATTGCATATTTTTTTAACATTCTTTTTTATTTGAGACTTTGATTAAAACTCTAAATGTTTAGTTATACAAAACTACCTAAAAACTACTGAGCATGGAAAACATGGGAAGTAATTCTCGCTGCAGTTCAGTTCATGTGTGTAAATTACATTACATACATTACGTATATAATAATAGTCCCTAATAATTAGCGTTAATTTGTTTTTCATAATGTATAATAAAGAGTGAGTAATAAAATAAAGCATAATAATTTGTGATTGCATATTTTTTTACATTCTTTTTTATTTGAGACTTTGATAAAAACTCTAGTAATGAAAAACTTCCTACTAAGCATGGAAAACATGGGAAGTGATTCTTCTCATGGGAAGAAAACAAAAACATGTTTTTGAATTAGGTCTACTGTACGACTGTACTGTACGCCTTTCAAAATTATCTGTAGCTTTTTTTATCTTACTGAGGCGTGGTTTTTGCTAACCATACAAAATTTTCAAGGTGATGTCGCTCCAAATTTATACCGGTAATGTATAATCACATCAAATCAACCTCAATCCGACTTATTTCCACGTTGTTTTTACATCCGTTAATTTTTAAGTTCGAACATAAAACTCGGCCGACTAAGAAAAGCTCCAGGTATAGGGCCGGCAACCCAATTTTTTTATAAACAGTATCACTAGAACTGTCGAATGGCACGAGTTTCATATTGCTACCCGATGAGGTATTTTTTTTAATTTTTAGCCACCCTAAAATTAGGCCGACTCAGTGGCGTAGCGTGGGGGGGGCCGGGGGGGCCATGGCCCCGGGCGGCACATGGATAGGGGCGGCGAGCGCCGTCTTTTTTTACCTAGTGGGGGCGGCAAATCGAGCGATCGGAATATATGATAAAAAATCTTCAAAGTTATATGACCTAGCTAAAACGTCATGAAAACAAATGTTATCGTATGAAGAATGAAACCAGTACAGCAACGGCGCACAGTCACTTTTTTACACAGGCAGGGCCGGCCTTTGGTTCGTGCCACCCGGGGTGACAATCAAAGGCCAGCCCTGCTTGTGTAAAATAGTGACTGTGCGCCATTACTGTACGGGTTTGCTCGATGCCCTGTGCCGAGCGTCGAGCTTATAGGGGCACCAAGTACCCTGGTAGTTAGGGTACCTACCCTAACAGAAACGGCGCTGAGCACTTCAAGTAAAAAGGATTTTGTTGATTTAACATTAATATTTTTAGATATGTTAAAAATTTTCGCGCTTGCTTCGCTCGCGCTTTTTTCTAAATCAATTGCATCGTGTACACCTACGAAAGAATATAATGCGCTCGCTTCACATTAGGAGATTGTAAGTTCGATCTCAACATGACATACACACATCAACAAGTACAATATTTTAAACAGTATTTGAATTTATTACAGAATTTGTTGCTTTATTTGACTTTATTTATAAATGAAAATGGAAAGGGGCGGCAAATTTTCGATCGGCCCCGGGCGGCGAAAACCCACGCTACGCCACTGGGCCGACTCACGAAAGTGCCAGGTTTGGGCGAGGCAACCCTGTAGATTTTGGCACTTCTTGATAAGTACTATCGAATGTACTAGGCACCTACTTGCTACTCGAGGAGGTAATTTACACCCAAAAAAATGTAATTTTTTTTGCTTACTGAACAAAAAGCTCCAGCTTAGGCCCAGGCAACCCTGTACTTTAAGACTTACCTTTTTAATATGCAACACCAGGATAGGTCACATCTTGCTACTCGATGAGGTAGGGTTGCATACGGCCCGCTCTTAGACTAGTTGCAAAAGGCCGTCGAAGAGACCCCTAAGGACGAGTGGGCAAAGTGCTTTTCTCAGTGGTTCAATCGGATGCAGCAATATATGAGTATTAGCTCAGGACTATTAGGTTTTAAACATAAAATCTTTTATGACTAGCTGATTTTTTGCATACGTACTCAGAATACTGACCAGAATAACGTGCTAAAACTCCCCGCCTCTCCTCCGCTTGCGTTTTGAGATATAGCCCCCTCACCCCCTACCCCGTTATTAGTCTAAGGAATTTTGTATAGGATGCGTTTTATTTTGAATAAAGCTCTCAAACTTGGCTCAGTGGTTCCTTAGGTGGTCTTGAGTGCATTCAGACCGAGAGGCATCGGGAGGCACCATGGGGGTGGCGAGGGGAGGCGGGGAAAGTTTGATTCTGTCGCGCTCCCCTTTGAGGCTTATATTTTCAGAGTTATAGGTACTAGGGCAAGTGTAATATAATTTTCGGATAATTCAAAGATTACGGATTCATTTATAGATTTTAAAAAAATACTTTCGCTGGACAGAAATTTTACTATTTAATAAATTCCGAAACACGTGATTTCTTTTTTCTCATACAAACGTCAATATTTCTTTTACAACGAAAGATATCAGCACGAAAAAATATATGTGAAAGCCACACTTACTAGGGTTATTGATATATAATTTTATTTGAGGGAGGAACATAGTAAATGTTGACAAAAAAAAAATATTCAGTGCGCGGCAGCGTAGCATAAAATGTGTTGTTCTAACTTTTATCACATATTTATTCGTAAATAAATTTATTTTCTGGTACCTAGGTAATTTTTTTTTCTGTGGGGAATGTTTAATTATTATTGGAACAAAATCTTTCCATATATTTATTAAATCAAAATTTGTAATTTAGTAAAATTCGCACAACAGGAACAAGATTTATTCACATAATGATCGGTTACTTTTTAACCACTAGAGATATACATTATATATTGCATACATTATATGAAAGCTACACTTACTGGGATCTGAAAAAAAAAAATTTAACAATTCTGTGCTAAATACTGAGCGAAAAAAGAAATACAATTAAATGCGAGACATAAAACGCATAGTTTAACTTTAATCGCTTATTTCTCGACAAATTATTTTTTTACAATGTCAGTATAAAAATAATATAGTTCTAGTAGTATAGTTGTTACATTGATGTGTCAGTAATTTATATCAATTTGTATTGACAAAAACGACGGTTGTCGAGGGCAAATTGGTAAACTGCAAGCGACGCAATTTCCCCGCTGCCTGGATTGTTCAAGAAGACTTTCGTCTCGGTTCCCCATTAATGGTTAAAATGGTTTAATAGAGTTAAAGAACTGTACAACATTGACAGTACAGTTAGACACTTCCTCGATGCACGTATGAGGCAAAGGAGTTCGATCCTTAGTCTCTATGATCAGCAGTTATCGAATGCGGCAGACCGGATATGGATAAAGACATGTTAAACCCTAGGCGATTATCTGAGTCCACGTTGGTTTTGCCTATCCCTGGGATAGGCAAAACCATCTGGAAATCATCTGGGAAGGGATTTTAGTTTTAGAGGCCTGCATATGACTCACCTTTTCTACACGAAAGATCCCAAGCTTTATACGAAGAGCTGCTGAAAACTTGTGATTATCATTCCGTACTTATGATCAAAATGGAGCTGGTGTATATAAGTGCGGTATATACCTAGTTTTGAATAATATTTTTTGTCCACTTACATTCATTCATTATACCAGATTTCAGCTAGTTATAGTCCATTTGGTGTTTTTCATCAAATTTAGACTTATAATCCTGAGTTAAATTTGTCGCCATTATCTTGGCTAATCATGTGAAAATTGTCATGTTATTGTTATACATGACTATGATTGATAATATATATTTTTTTTTTATTACAAATCAGTGTTGTTTTAGTCTTCTTTTACTGTTTGAAGTTTCTTTAATAAAGATATCGGTCACAAAAATATTTAAAAAAATATATATTTTATATGACCCCAACACCCTTTATATCTCAGGACGCAAGTAGAGGAAGTATTTAATTTTTACATTTTCAGAGCTCGTTTAGTCTTATTTTACCGTCTGAAGTTCCTTTAATAAAGTTTGCGGTGTAAAAAAAATATTTAAAATTTTATTTTTATATAGAACCCAAACACCCTGTATATCTCAGGACGCAAGCGGAGGAGGAATGGGGAGTTTTGAGTAATTATTTACTACCACTTACAGAGTCAGTATACAAAATTTCAGCTAGTCCTGAAACATTTTATGTTTTTGATCAGGACATTGACCAGGTCTGGACCAAGTGCTGCCCAGAATGAACACATAGTGCATTTTGTTCCTCAGGCCAACACTAATCTGAAAATCGAAGCGCTTCAAAATCTGTCCGAGGAGTCAAGAGAAAAAAAGGTTTTTGTTGTGAATTATTTGTTTGCGATAAATGAACTTAATAATTGTTTTCAGTGTAACTTACTAGTTACACTGAAATAATACACTACTGTGTATTATTTTATACTTATGTTATAATATTATCATTAATTATCAATCAGTAATTACATTGATGTCTCGACCCAAGGGCTGCCCAGAATGAACACACAATGCATTTTGTTCTTCAGGCCAACACTAATCTGTAAACCGAAGCGCTTCCAAATCTGTCCGAGGAGTCAAGAGAAAAAAAGTTTTTTTGTTGTGAATTATTTCTTTGCGAAAAATTAACTTAATATTTGTTTTCAGTGTAACTAGTAGTGTATTATTTTCTACTTATGTTATAATATTATCATTAATTATCAATCAGTAATTAAATTGATGTCTGGACCAAGTGCTGCCCAGAATGAACACATAGTGCAATAATTTTCTAAAATTAAATACTAGTAAAACTGGGCTTATGTTATTTAAGTCCACAGCGCGAAACAAGGAAGTTCTGAAGGCCAATTTTAGTGATGAGAGCATAATGTCAGTTAATACTACAAAATTTTTGGGTGTGCATCTGGACTCTTTTCTAAACTGGAAGTGTGAATTAGAAGCGATTGAGGGAATTATCAGTTCTGCTTGCTATGCACTCAGAAGCCTAAGAGATGAACTCACTACCAATCAGCTGATAATGGTATACTATGCTTTGGTAGAATCTAGATTGCGTTACAGTATACGGTTCTGGGGACAAAGCTATGAGTACAATATAATAAAGGCTTTTCGCTTACAAAAAAGGGCAGTAAGAACCATCCAAAGAATACCTCAGACAACATCGTGTAAGGAAAGCTTTGTGACCTTAGGGATACTCACGGTTCCAAGCCTTTATATACTGGTTGTTCTATCTGATATGAAGAAAAGGCTATATGATTTTGAAACGGATGAAGAGAACAAAGTAAGATTGCAGACCAGACGGAAAGACTTAAAACAATATTTCTGTCCCCATCTAAAGATCTCCAGTCAGAGTCTAAAATTCCAGGGTGTTAGGCTTTTCAATGCCTTGCCTGTTAGACTGAAGGACAAAGTAAGTCTTGAAGAATTTAAAACCGACCTTAAATATTTTTTATTGAATAAATGCTACTACAGTGTGAGCGAATATATAAATGATAGAACAATTATTTGATTATTATTATTTTATCTTTGAATATTTTTTTTACTTTATTTAATTTTAGTGTTGACATATTTTTGATTTTCATTTTTATCCATGCATTTTTTATTTTAATACTGCTATTTTTTTTTTTTTGTTGTTGTTAATTTATGTTTATAGTTTTATTTGTATCTCTAATTATTTTTTGTGACATTATTACTTAGATATAATTAATTTTATTACAATTATTTAATTATTTTTAACATTCACATACAATGTATATTGTTTACTGAATAAATGAAATGAAATTTGTTTCTCAGGCCAATACTAATCTGTAAACCGAAGCGCTTCAAAATCTGTCCTAGGAGTCAAGAGAAAAAAGTTTTTTGTTGTGAATTATTTGTTTGCGAAAAATGAACTTAATTATTGTTTTCAGTGTAACTAGTAGTGTATTATTTATACTTATTTAATAATAATATCATTAATTATCAATCAATAACTACATTGATCAAGATTACCTAGTTTTTTATTCATAAAATAATGTAATTAAAAATCAAGATTCGTTAAACAGTAAGTTTACAAACCTTAAACTACAACTTAGACACCATAAAAGCCTAAGCCTTAGTCAAAAAGCGCCCCTGATGCATTTCATGTGCCCCTGGCAGCGTTGCCTCGCTGTATCGCCAGCGAGATTCGCTGCTTCAGGTACGATCTGGCATGGGGGTCTCCACTATTGTTGATCAGGCGCCGACCCAGTTCCCCCACAAACTTCCTAACTTCCGCACACCATGCGTCGCGTCGCTCGCCTCAACCGCGAAGGGGATGTAAGTATATGTATCCTTGAGGGGCGAGGACTTGGTATGTTTTTAACGGCAGTCCGATCGGCAGCTGAATCCGTTGTGTGGGTGGTACATGCAAAATGGGAGGGTGCAAATGTGCTTACACACGCCGCATCCCACACCAAACAACGCCCTCACTCCCAAGGGATCAAAGTGAGCCCATCAGACTGCTTGCCAACCTAGTGACTCAAGCCGGGCGGCTCCAGGATACTCGGAACAAGAGCACGGCGGATAAGCTCACTGAGCATAATATGGTGTCGTGGTCGAAGTTCCGTTGACTTCTTGCAGCTCAACCCGCGATGATTATCAGCATCCACGCGAACCCCGCATCTGCAGTAATAGGGCTTGCAGACGTTACACCCTAGACGAAGAGCAGCGTCCAGCCTCAAGGATCCGTCATCGAGGGCGATTCCCAAACGGAAGAGCACGCAGCCAAGCTACCGACTCTGGGATAGATGCAGACGGTACTGATCACTCGGCAAGTCATCACGATTAACAGAACACAAGATCGGTGACCAGTTGAACGGTATTAGGCATGCTTTAGACACAGGCTCGCGATAATCACAATCGAGCCACAAAATATATATTCCTTGACCCAAATATAATCGATGACGATGAAGATGATTAATACATAATTAATTATAATTACATAATTATAATACTGTATTACTGTATTGTATAATTATTATTATTATACTATTACTGTTAAAGTCACTGTCACTAGTGTTACTGACACAGGTATATCACTGAGTAATTGTACTTTACTTATCTGCGTACAGTTATAATATTGGTATCACTAATAATGTATAACTATGTAATCTTAAGAAATGATAAATAATATGATTTTTTATAACATAAGTACCATTAATAAACTACTAGTTAGACTGAAAATAATTATTATGTTCATTTTTTGCAAAAAAAATATTTCATAAAAAAAGTCCTTTTTTCTCTTGACTCCTCGGACAGATTTTGAAGCGCTTCGGTTTACAGAATAGTGTTGACCTGAGGAATAAAATACACTATGTGTTCATTCTGGGCAGCACTTGGTCCAACTTCCATACATAGATGGTCAGTGTCCTTTAGCCTAATACCCCTGAGCTATATGTATGAGTTGCAAGCAACAAACTAATTAATATATATAAATATATATTTTTTTTACAATGTGGTAGCATTTTCGTTTAAATATGGGATTGAGACTATAAATGATTACCTAAGAGTGGTTTCCAATACTTCAGTTACCATTTTTTATAGATATTTAAAGAGCAAGAGAAGAAGTCAACATTGTTCAAAGATTTATTATAGTAATCACAGGTGCGTCTAAAGAATGTGTTTTTAGCATAATTAGTCGAACAAAAAGAAATAAAGAATGTGTGCTGTGAACGGGAGGATAGCCGTGGTACTTGAAAATATTTTTTTTCTAGAAGAGAGTTTGAATCAATGTAATTATGAATAATTTTATAGAGAAATATAGCATCCAAATAGGTTCGTCTGATATGGAGCGACTGTATATTATGTCTAGAAGCACTGTTTTTGTAGTCTGTAAATGAACAACCTGTACGATAGTCAAGTGATTTTATGAATTTATTTTGAATTTTTTCAATCCTATCTTTATGAACAGCATACTGAGGGTTCCAAACTACACTTCCAAATTCTAGTACACTGCGAACATAGGTATTAAATAGAATTTTCATGGTGTTATTGATGTGAATGGACACTATTTTGAAAAGATATAATAAAACGAATAACTTGCTAGTTTGTTCAGTTTTTGATTTTCTAAGAACTTTCAGTATCGCCCTCGTAAGTGTAATTACCACCTCTGTACCGAAAAACTAAAGAGAAAGACACTCCACGTCAAAAATGTGTTAGTGCTTGTTCCGGACGCAAAAAGGTAAATTCTTATTGGAAGTTATCCTCACTCGCCGACTCTGCTTAGGTTGACAGGCTAAGTTATAAATAAATTTTTGCCTATATTATTGTTGAAATTGATTTTTATCGACACTATTTCAAAGTGCGTGAATAATCAGTAAAATGGAACTACTGATAAAGGTCTTGCATTTAGCATTTTTTCTATTGGCAAGTTAAAGAAAACGGCTCGCATTCATTAGAAGTGCGTACCTTGCTCCTAATTGTTATTGAAACTCACATCGTGCTATTGCATGCATAGGCTACATCTAATTTCTCAGTTAGGTCCTGAATAAACCGTACTCAACCCACCACCACCGGTTAACTCCGGATTCATGGGAAACTTGAAGACTGGACCGTGTACCCATATGATACCTATGAAAGTTCATTATTCCGCTGCTATTAACTTTCCTTTATCGACTTGGAGTTTAAACGAAGGAAAGTTTTAGATGCCCACTATTCTAGTCTTTCCTTTCGTTGTTTGTTTCTTTAATTAATATTATAGAACGCCTACGGCAACCTTTGATTTCGATTGCAAAGATCCCCATTGTTGCTGCTGGATTTGTGACGCAGATGTTGCATCATCAATATTATATAATAAAAAGAAAAGTCCTTACTGACTCATAAACGCAGAACCAAATTATTGTTGTCGACGTCAGAGATTAACTGCCAGACCTGCGTAACTAGCAAGTTATTGTCTTTGTATATTTTAAAAAGTTTTTCTTTGTTTATTTCCAACAGTGACGTACTTTGGCAGTTCTTTTGCTGTACCTATATGTGAGTAATGGTGTTTTATTATATTTATCTTTTACTCAAGGTTCGAAGTGATAATTATAATAATGATAATTATCTTGATAATAATAAAAAAAAATATTTAAAATAATACAATTAATTGAATTCTATGCAATCATATTGTTTTTATGCGAATCCAAATGCGATTTGTCTCTTCTGCGACTATTATACAAACGGGTTAGATGGCAATTTAAAAAAATGGTCACAATTATTGTGCTCCAGGCACAAAATATTTAGTACGATTTGTATTTTTGTTCAGTTTTATCTTATCACTATTATAATGTAAAAAAAATCACCATTTGTAAGTCAAAATTAAAAAGATTAAAAAAAATTAATCAGCACTGATAAGTGTCCGGTCATTTTCATGATAATTTTCAAAGAAAATAATTACCTTGATAATTACAAACCTAGCTTTTACTTCTACTTACTGAGCCAGCCGTTATAGTTCACACTAGTGAATATTCACCCTAAGGCTTTGAAATATGGCATGAAAGTTTGTTTTCAAAATAATAAAGCATTAGCAACTTATTTAGAAGGACGCTTAGACTTCATTACCTACGCAACGCAGAATTAAAGTCCACCAGTCTCGGGAAAAAGCTAGTATGGTTAGTAAAACCTTACCTAAATCAAACTGTGCCCTCGTTGACGTGGAAATCTTACTAAGGTTTTAGAAACCAACCTCGGAATATAATGACCTTGACAAAACCTTGACCCAAGTATACCAGCGCTAGGACCTTATTATGCACGGTCTGACTAAGCGGGTGCTACACGGTCGCCAACAAGCATCCCGACCAAGGATTACATGGTCGGGACGGAAGTCAGAGTTTTCGTTCGACACGATTGCCAACATCAACAACATTTTTGATTTCATTCGGAAAATACGTATCGCAGATATGGCGCCTTTCCTTTCAAAAAATAAAACGGTTGGTGTCGCTTTAGCAGTCGTGTGCGCAACTGAAGGGGAAAAAAAGACCAGAAAATGAATGAAGCGATGGTTTAATTGTTCCTTTAGCTTATCTGCCAATATATTTTCCATACGATATTTTTTGCGATAAATCTTTACAATACGCTTCTATATTTAAATTCCACAAGCAGAACAGATCTCGATAGTATTCAATTAATCGCTTAAAATTTAACGTTCATGAGTTGCCATTTTGCGCGCTCACCTCGCCGTTGATAGACATGTGAACTGACTTGTGGTTGGCAACAAACAGCAGCTTTTTCACTGCCTAATCGTAGGGTACTCTGTTTCATTGTTAGCGCCTGGAGGCAACGGTTTGATGGATTTTGAAGCGCGAGGTGGTCGTTAGATTTGAACGTTATGTCGGTAGTTTATAATTATTATTGTGATATCTGCCTGTCTATGAATATACGCCGTACCAAGCACTAAGTGTTTTAGTTATCAGTGACGAAAGTGATGTAAATTAATCTTTATTGTAAATTCAAGAATTTGATCTGGCAACGTTAGCTTCTAATTACAATTTGCTTTTATCTCTTCTGAATCCTTTTTTATTCATATAGGTATATGACCTAAAATTAAGATGTAATATAGAATATAAGAACTTTCTTTCGTATTAGGTAGACAAAAGATTAAACTTCGAAAAGTTTACACTACTACCTACTTCGAATAAAAATTTTAATTTTCAACGGGAACTGAAATACACTCGTGGAACGACTCGCAAGGAAGTCAGGTTGCCCACGTGGATTGCGGTCACAGGCATGTATTGAACGAGCTGCTATCTACATAAGCGAGTCCTAAGAAACCCTCAGAACTCACGTACAAGGAAGCTGTGGAATTACTACAATTCGAAGATATCGCTTCAGACACAGGCGACAACGGAAATTGTCAAGATTTTGAAGAAAATGTCAAGATTTTGCGAGTTCGGTGCTTTGTGTTGATCTATAGACTGACATAGAATACATTTTAAACAGTCGGGTTTTTTAATGGGACAGGTAATTCAGTGTATGACGTTATGTGATGAGCTGCCAGTACTAATATCCTGCTGACCGTCTTTAATAAATTCATACAATTCAGAGACGGCTGGACGAATTCTAAATACCGACAAATATTTAACTCATGATATTCTATTCGGGTAGCCCTCATCAACTGTGTTTACGCAAGAAGGCCGTGCGAGCGTAACATACAGGTGTTATGTACATGAAGAACAGCAGCGTCTTACCTAGCCCTCATCAAATGAGGGTGGTGGGGCAACGAGGCAGTGTGGTAGACAGCGGCGTCGGGTGGGTGCTGCGGCGGCGAGGGGGCCATGTGCGCTTGCGGCGGCGTCGGCATCAGCGGCGGCCGCGGCGCCGGCTGCGGCGCTAGCAGCGGCGAGCCCGCGTACTGCGCCTGCGGCGAGTACACGAGCCCCGGCGAGCTCGTCAGGTCGATCACGGTGCGCTGGAGTACACAATATGTATGCTATTATCGCTGTGAACTCGTGTGTAAATCGAAGTAGCTCCAAGTCACAATTTTACAGACAGATGCACGTAGTAAACGCTCCGTATATCTGTCAAAGTCCAAGTTTTTAAGAAAAGTTAATTTCTAGTTAAAAATACAAAAAATACCATCGATTTAATAATGATAATATCTGGGACAAATCACACACGGTCACCTGACCCCAAACTAGGATTCCCTGTATCTTGGGAACCAGAGACTGATATACATACACATATACTTTTTAAATACATACATATGTAGATATAATACACCCAGACTCAGAGCAAACAATTCTGCTCATCACAGAAAAGTTTGCCCTGTGTGGGGATCGAACCCACGACTCTCGGATCAGAGGTCAGGATCGCTAACCACTTAGCTTACCAAAGTGTAATACAGCATTTTGAGAAGTTGATCTTTGGCGAACTGAAAATTTCTAGTGTTATACATTTTGAATTCGCTCGGCTTTTGTAATGTACATTTTAGGCACTAATCACAGTAATATTTCGCCTTTGAGCACCAGAAAAACTTACACAATTTTCGCTTAGTAGGCACAATTTTTTTGTCACAACTATCGATCAAATACTAATAGGTTTATTAAATCAAAATAATAATTATACAGAAGTCATTTTAAATGAAATGTTACATATCACTAAAATCCACCAAAAGAGTTCGTTAATCAAATAGCCCATCCCTAGACGCTCCCGATAGAAAGGTGCCCATTATGCATCAAATTATCGATCATATTGTTATTTTTCTCATTACTAACAAAAAAATAGGAATGTAATTAACTTCATTTTACTAGCTGCTAGCATCCTCATAACTACGAGTAAGCTCATGTAAAACTAGATATTTATACAAAAATTTGAAAAGCTGCTAAGAGCATTCGTTAATTGCTTGTTGCTCAACGTGACGAAAAATCTTTGCTATTGTTGGAAACCGACAAAATGCGAGTCAACGTGTCGCGAGAAACTTACCTTTTGGGTCCCAGAAGCCTTTCAATCTCGCCTATAGCAGAGCTTTGTAAAACATAATAAAAAAGGCTGGAGCCGTCGACTTGGTTACGCGTGGAAAATTTTTGAAATTCAGTTTCACTTCTGCTCTTCGGGATAAAAATGTGTATAAAGCATAATCATAGTAAGTTTCATTCAAATCAGTTCAGCCATTGTGGAGTTTAGTATACACACGCTGCTGAACAAACATCAATGTAAATTCAAAACTACACAGAAGCCATTTTCCTTTTATGAATGATCACTATAGCACAGCAAGATTTTTGGTAACTGAATTGAGAAAATTGGAGACGATTTGACTAAAATCATCTAATAAGGGGACGATAAATGAGATTAGTTTTTCGTATTAAAATCCACAGACAGCAGCAGGGGGTTGTCTCGTACGTGGTGATGAAAAACTGTGTAGGGCCCGATAACTCGGGCCTACAGTCATGTCATGATAATAACTATATATTTTTCTACACCAGTATAACATAAACATAAGTACATTTGATAGATTAAGTAGATTGTAAAACTTACTATGTACTAAACGATTGCTCACTTGCACCAGAAATTTTCACAAAAACGCACACATCTTATGCATCGCAGGTAATTTAAAAACATATACATTAAACATAGGCAACGGATGCAGAGTCCCGCCAGAAACGCGTCAGCTGCATCTGATTTAAACATTATTATTGTTAGTTTACATAGGGATACAGAGGTAGGTATGTTCGCTCTTACAAAAGGAGTAGATGTACTTTATTATTTATAAAATTGTGTTTCGGATTTTACTAGATATGGTAAGAGTATAGAACCACAATTAAAACGCATAAGTAGATGTGCGTAATGAAACTTACGGAATTAGGTTCTTCTTCAAGAACTTGCACGTCATCGTCGGAGCTGTCGGAGACCCAGTCCAGCTGCAGATCAGGCGCAGAAAGCGCGCCAGCGCCAGCCGCGCCGTCCGCGCCGCTCGGCGTCGTACTGCCACTCGTCTGCGTCTCCTACAGATAATCACTAAGCTTCAAGAACATACAACTGTTTGTTTTATACCACATCTAATATATCAAGTCCGCATTTACCTGGTGAGTGGTAGCACCACTACTCAGCGTATTATTTGGTGCTTCAGATCCACTTGAACTCGTTCCAGGTTGTGGTGATTGATCTTTCACTTTTCTATCACCTCCTGCATCAATTTCAAGACAGGACCTCTTGCAGTCATCTGTTTCTGCTTTTATATTTAAATTATCATTGCCTACTTGATGACTGGCACCTTTTTGCGAGTTCGGTTCACTCTTTACGAGGGTCTGGTTAGATGGCCCCGCAACTGCACTGCCAGCAGAACTGTGTGTATGAGTACTATCTGGGTTAAGATGTTGTGATGCTTGGTCTTCTTGCTTTACATTTTGAATTTGAGAGTCTGGTTCTTCCTTTATTGGCGAAAGACTGTTCGAATTATCCGGCGGAGAATCACTATTATGAGAACATTGTCGAACAACCTGGTTATGACTATGATTGCAATGAAGGTGTTGAGATCCATTTTGGCAGTTATAGCTAGAACTATGCCTTGGGCATTCTGTGTTCTGTTGTGGTGACACATAGGCGCATCCACTTTGACTACAACTCACTCTAAAGCTTCCACTAGAATTTCCACCATTATCACCGTTATTTTCTTGCTTAATGTAAACAGTACACGCATTCGGAGTGCAAAAGTTATTGTGCTCATGCGGAGTTGGCATATGGTGACAGTTCTGACTGTTACTGTGCCTTCGACCGAACGATGTATGTCGCGGTTGGGCGACGTTTTGATTTTGATGTCGTTGAATGTAAGCGTCTCCCGCCGCCGCCGCTTGGGCGGTCGTCTCCACCCGATCGTTCGGCTCTCTCTTTATATCCATTCTAGACGACGCAGCCATGTTTCTACAGTTTGCACTGTTACTAGTTTGTACGTCATTACGTACGGGTAAAGTGCAATTGTCATCGTCCGGACAACTTTTTATTGACGAAATAACATTATCTTCTTCTTCTGAACTAAGTACAATGAGATTTGAACTGTTGTCCGTTTCTCTGGATTGTCTTCTTCTTGGGGAGATGTTCAATTTTCTACTTGGTCTTTCCGGACTTGAAGGCAGTCGACTGACACTGTTTTGTTCACTGCCAGTCGTAGCTAAGTGGTGGTAACGGCTACTTACATCTGGCTGTAAACCAACATATCCCCTGTGCGGTAGGTGGTTTTCACGAAACTGTGGATTAGCTTGAAGGGTGTAAGACACGGGATGGTGAATGTAACCTCTGTCATCGTTCCAAACAATAATGTTATTTGAAGGATATGGAGTGACGAGATACTCGCGCGCAGGACGGATAGCTGGGGCATAGGGCGGGTAGTGTTGATAATAGTATTCTCTTTGATGACTGACTACTGGTTTTGGTTGATACCTGATATTGACATCAGGAAATCTATGGCCGTCATTATTTACACCGCTTGCATTCATCATGTAACCAAAATTGCTGGAACTGTCTGGAAGTGGCTGGTACTCTTCTGGAACCGGAGTGTGACGAGAGTTGGGATGCAGAGCAGGCTCTACATTCACTTCATAAGACTGATGTGAGGCAGTTGTATTTACGAAATTTGATGATACATTGGGCTTAGGTGAATGTCTGTTTATGGAAGTGGGCATTATATCAGAGTTACTTGGCAATACCTCTATTTCATCATCACTTTCAGCAAACAGAGCTTCACAGTCCATATTTTCTTCTGGAAATGAAAAATACTTATATGAATAAAATTCTTATAATTAATTGACTTTTAAGTAGTTCGTCTAACTGTGTTGCTATATTTTTTTAAATATAAAAGAAGTTCAAAACATCTACCTTTTTGAAGACAGACTATATGTATAACTTATGTTGGTATCGTGAGGGCTATTTTGAAACAAGTGTTATCATAAATGAAATAATGTTAGTCACCATCACTTGTGATTGGCATATAACAAAAAAACATTCCAACTATTAACCGATTTTAAAAAGTATTTCAGAAACTAACATGATACTGACATAAATAAATATACCTTTTCCTAAGTTTTATTTCGTCACTCTGGGGGGGCGTGGTGCAAGTCTGTGCCTCATTAGGATAAGGTAATAGGTATAAATTATCAAACCAGGTTACTTTCTAAAAAAAAACTACGATTGCTTTTATGCACTACAGGGTGCCCAGGCATGACAATAAAAATATACATATAATTGTCTAACCTAAGAAGACATGATGAAGACAAGTCTTTACTGTAAATGGTTACATAATAGGTAGTAGGCAGGTAGGTATGTGTCACATAAAACACTTAATTGGCAATAGTATGCTTGCAGCTTGTTTGTAGTTGATGCAACTACAGCAAATGTGTTCTTTTCATATTTAGTTTCATTTACTTATAAAGAAAAATTATATACTTAATGAAAACAAAATTGAATTCAATAAGTCATTGAAAATTAAAAAAATGATTCCATTACCATGGAAAAAGAGTGGCTCTTGACTCAACAGAAACAGCATAACATAAAACTTTTTAGTTTAAAATTGAAAATAAATTATATTCATAATTTTCACATACTACTACATATTTCATTTTTTATATATTTTTATTTTATTTTTATTTACAATATATGAGACAATTTATTATTTGTAGTAAAAAATCATTGATATCACTACTACAAAACATATGAAAACAATGTCCAAATATAGTAAAAATATACATAATGTCGTCTTAGAGTGAAAACCCCGTATATAATAATATAATATATACAGGGTGTCCAAAAAGTGAAGGATAATCCTTCACCTGCGGATTGGTCGAATCATTTCCTACTACATATCAAAAAAAATTCTAGTAAAAGTCCCACCATTTTTGTGATATCCGTATTTTTAGTTTTTTTTTTCAAAAAAATTGACCTTCTTCAGTTTATTGCATGCCATTCCTACAAATTATGACATTTTTAAGTCCTGTTTTTTTTTAAATATTCGTGAATACATAATTCATCAAACACAATGGTAAATTATTTCTTAAAGTGCTGGCAAATCCTGTAAAAAAATAAGTTTTGCAAATTTTTTACAAAAACTTTTTCGAATAGTTAACTTCGATAGCCTGTGGTGTAAAAAAAAATTACTAACCTGATCGTGCCAACAACTTTAAAAAATTGCTTAGTTATTGACAATTCTAAAATGGTATAAATGTTTGACATTACATTAAAAACAATTTTTTTAATGATAATTCTAATGCACCAAGGTCGAATTTTTGGAGTTTTGCTATACTAAAATTCTATCGACATAAAGTAACTAAGCAAGACTTTGGTTGGTTTGTTCATTTGAATAACGAACTGCCACGCTACGCCAGGATACAATGGATAAAAACAAAAGACAGTATGGATAAAAAATATCTTTTTTTTATAATAAAATAGAATTTTATGAAAAATCTCATTATCTTCGTTCATTTATTCTGCAGAACTCTGATCTTGTCGATCTTGAAGTTAGTCGTTAGGTCGTTAGGGTAGTCGTTAGGTTCCAAGGTTTGAACGCGCTGCACTTGAAATGGCCAGCAAGGTCGCCAGACCTTAATCCCCTGGATTTCTTTTATTGGGGCTGCTTATACTATTTAGTCTATGCAACGGAGACTTCAAAATCACGCAGCTGCGAGAAGAAATAGACAGAGCTGCAGAACAAATTTCAAGAGAAGGATACGTCCGCCGTAAAAAAGTCCTTTGTAAAAGATGTAGAGCATGCATAAGGGCTAATGGCGGGAATTTTGAACATTTATTATAAAAAAAAAGATATTTTTTATCCATACTGTCTTTTGTTTTTATCCATTGTATCCTGGCGTAGCGTGGCAGTTCGTTATTCAAATGAACAAACCAACCAAAGTCTTGCTTAGTTACTTTATGTCGCTATCGACATAAAGTAACTAATTTACATAAGTACAATTTTTTTATGATAATTCTAATGCACCAAGGTCGAATTTTTGGAGTTTTGCTATACTAAAATTCTATAATTTTAGTATAGCAAAACTCCAAAAATTCGACCTTGGTGCATTAGAATTATCATTAAAAAAATTGTTTTTAATGTAATGTCAAACAATTATACCATTTTAGAATTGTCAATAACTAAGCAATTTTTTAAAGTTGTTGGCACGATCAGCTTAGTATTTTTTTTTACACCACAGGCTATCGAAGTTAACTATTCGAAAAAGTTTTTGTAAAAAATATGCAAAACTTATTTTTTTACAGGATTTACCAGCACTTTAAGAAATAATTTACCATTGTGTTTGATGAATTATGTATTCACGAATATTTAAAAAAAAACAGGACTTAAAAATGTCATAATTTGTAGGAATGGCATGCAATAACCTGAAGAAGGTCAATTTTTTTGAAAAAAAAACTAAAAATACAGATATCACAAAAATGGTGGGACTTTTACTAGAATTTTTTTTTGATATGTAGTAGGAAATGATTCGACCAATCCGCAGGTGAAGGATTATCCTTCACTTTTTGGACATCCTGTACATATATATGTATAATATTGCAGGACAAATCACACCTGGCCCCAAACTAGGATTCCCTGTATCTTGGGCTGTAGCTGATATACATATACATATACATTTAAATATATACATATATAGATATAATACACCCAAACACAGAGCAAACAAATCTGCTCATCACCGAAATGTTTGCCCTAGGTAGGGATCGAACCCACGACTCTCGGATCAGTAGTCAGGATCGCTAACCACTGAGCCACCGAGTCAGTCAAAAATGTGAAAATATGCAGAAAGGGTAATTTTTCAGGACAAAAGGAAAACCCTCATCATGAAAATTTATAACTACTACAATTTGTGTATTCATTAGCAATTTTGATGTTGTTTCAGGTGCTTCTACAATTAATTTCGAATTGTTGTCTTTAATTCGTTAAAAGCTACAAATACATATATACGTGAGAAACATAAAGGATCTGTACATGATGAACCAAAATAAGAGACTGAGAGGACACTCCTTGAAACTGACAAAACCTCCATGTGCTAGCAACCTCAGAACTCACTTCTTGCCATTTCGAGTAATGAAATTGTGGAATTCTCTCCCAGAAACAGTTATAAGTGCTCCAACAGTGAACAGTTTTAAAAATAGACTTGATAAACATTTAAAAAACAAATAAACACAAGTGCCGTGATATACACGCATCCGCTCGCAGAGCTTCTAGTGTATCAACTAATTATAATAAACCACATTCATCAATGCATACTTCGGCGCGGCACGTTTTTGCCGTGTAGTCGGGTATAGTTTTAACATTTTGATGTATTTACGAGAAAGTAGCGCTCGGTTTGCTTGTTGTTAGAGCATTTTTTGAATCCACCTGGCTAGCTACCACCATCATATCCCAGTCTTGCTACCAAATGTCAATATTAACTAACAGTATTGATGTGTTTGGACGTAAAGATAAAAGCAGTGAAGAGGCATAAACGCAAGGAAGAGAGGGCAAGAGGGTGCACTTTCACCTCTCCTGGTGTATATAGGGGCATATTCATCAATACACGGAAAAGCCATAAAAAATTGCTCATATAACGTTTATGCGGTCATTGCTAAGTTAGCAATTCACATATAATTGAGAAACAAATAGATTATATGCAGATGCACCCCTTAGCAAGCAATTCTGCCGTGTTGAACATGTGTTTATTACAAAAAACTAAGGTGTCCAGGGAAAAAAACTGATTTCACCCAAATGTCCGGGGTTTTCGTAGTTCTTGTCCGGGATCGGCAATTTAGGTGATGGCAGCCCTAAGTAATAATGTAATATAAAAATTACCAAATTTGCATTCCCCAAAGTTTTCACTCTAAGGCGACAATATGGGAAATCCAGTAGTTAATTCAAGTCAATGGAGTTAATTCTTACGAATGTATAAAAAAGCATGTTTTTACAATAGGGTAGATGACTACTAGTAATTTGAGTTACTTTTTATCAACCGACTTCAAAAAAAGGAGGAGGTTCTCAATTCGTCGGAATCTTTTTTTTTTTTTTTTTTTATGTAAGTTCACCGATTACTCGAAGACGCCTGAACCGATTTCGAAAATTCTTTTTTTGTTAGAAAGGGTATACTTCACAGGTGGTCCCATATAAATTTTATCGAAATCGATTCAGCGGTTTTTGAGAAAATCAACAAAACATAGCAAAATTGGAGTTATTGCGATTGAAGTCGGTTGTTTTTAACGTATTCATCAAATGTCAAAAATGATATTTTGTTCTAAAAATGTTTGAAATACCTACATGTGACATCATACTTTTTTGGTGTCCTTAAGCGACTAATTGTATAACTTTTGTTGATAAAAAATTTAAGATGGAATGAAAAATAAAACAAAAGGTTATTTGAAATTTTATTGCGAGATCAGTTTAGTGAATGATAGTCTGTAAAATATTTTTCATACAGTCATTTTTTCCAATTCTTATGGAAGCTTATTTAAAAGCTAGTCTTTTTATGGTCTAGTGAAATACTAGTGCTTTCCAACCATTTAGCTTATTCATAAATAGAATAACTACTTGATTTACCAGTATTAATAAATAAAATATATCAGAGGATTGTACACCACATTCACTCTGATAAGTTAATATAAAAGAACCTGCTAAATATTAGGTAAGTCACAACATACTCAACCTTTCATATATTTATTTATCAACTCTATCTAGTAATTTCATTTGTGAAGCTGGTTAATAGGAAAATTTTGAGTAGGTAATTCTTGAATGTAGGGAGTATTATATGCGGGATTTTATAAAGCTTTAGCGCGAATCGAAAACGTATTCGTTTGTCAACTTAAATGATATTTAATAAAAAGGTGTTTACTTACCATTGCCATTTGGGTTTTCACTGGCAGTTGAGGTAAAAACTGTATCTAGGATAGCCGCTAAGGACGAGGGACCAGGAATATCCCAGGAAGAGGATGTCTGGTCACCCTCACATCCTTTATCGGTCATTCTATAGTCAGAAAAAAATAATCATACTGTTCAAGATTGTAGATAATGTACAGGTACAGAGCACTGGCATTGTCAACAACATGCACAGATTTCACCTCACTATCGTTATCACATGCCGGACACACCCGTACTCATAAATATTTGATGGTAAACCTGCCTAACAAGTAGGTCTTAAGAACATATCTAAAAATTTACAAAATTACGCGACATTACGACAAATCCTTTTTGACAAAAGCAAACGAAGAAAAATCTAACATTTCTTTTTATACTTTTTCTAAGGGTCCGTTTCCGTTCCGTTCAGACAAGTCGGACAACGAGAACCAGAGAGCACAAGAAAGTACACAATACACATACTTGACGACAAACGACAACAACACAAGTAGAATGCGTTTCAAGAAATAGTTTCTATGCCGTTATGTTGGCTCCCTGTATATCAACGACATCACACGCGAAGACGCTTCTACCGATTTTGTTAGTGTGTGTCTGCGTTCTATGTAGTGTGTGTCTGAGTTCTATGTAGTGTGTGTGGAAAATATTGCTGCCAACATAACCGCATAGGAACTATTTGTTAAAACGCACTCTACACAATATGTCGGTATACGTTGACAATACTCGTGTCTCGTTCCAGATCAAAGTAAAATAGGGAAGAAAACTGACAAAACTCGCCGATAGTGGCGCTGATATCGCTTGACTCCTATCAATCATCACTAACCGTAGAAAGACAATGATATAGAATAGGCATTAGTAATAATAATAATTGTAAGAGCGAGACGACGTTATGGCAAATGTCATAAGAGTGAATGTAAGGCAACGATTGTTTTTTGTCTTGTTTTTGCGTATCGGTATTTTTTGTTTGACCTCATTGAATGGAGTCTGTCAAACTGCGCAGCTCGTTGAAGTTTCGTCATTTGTTTTTATTGTTTTCGCGTTTAATATGAGGAGAATACTTTTCCATGTAGTGAATAAGTGTGCCTTTTTATTGTAAACATGGTGGTTTGATCGGCTTTGGGCTGTAATAGTCGCACTGAACGGAAAGAGGAAAATGTAACATTCCATCGGTAAGTAAGCCTTTATACTCTTGATTTGTATACAGTATCGTATTGTCTACTTAATAGCGTCTAGACTGTACTAATATTGTCTAGACTTATTATAAAATAACTACGAAATTACCATGATTTATTTATCATATAACCCTATCAAATTAGGTAGGTCATCCTAGGTAGCGAGGTTACATCATTTCGCTGCTGTCGTTATTTAGGCGGGTTATATTAAGATTGGGGATACCATGTTTAATAGACTTTTCCCTGCATCAACAGATATACATTATATATCGTCATCAGCACCAATTCATACAGCATTACTCTTATTATAAAGCTAATCGCATTACTGAAACTGTAGTAGATAAAAACTTATAACTTCCAATTATTGTGCATGTGTATAATTACTTATGTGCTTTATATGTTGTTTTAGGTTTCCTTCTAAGCCGCATATTTTAGATATGTGGATTAAAAGCAGTGGGCGTGTAAACTGGCAAACAACTAGAAACTCACGCAATGTTCCAAGCATTTCCGAGAAGCTCTTTTAAAATCTAAGAAGTACACATATTTGAAAACAAGTTCTATTCCGACATTGGTAACACAGGTAAACATATTTAAATTGTATATTAAAAAGTGAAATTCTTTATTGCTTGTTGTTTTTTCAATTGATAGGGATAATAATAATTAGTATAAGGTGAACCTAACTTTCTTTATCTGTTTTTCAGGGAACCCAAGATGTGCAGACAAGGGAAAATACCGGTTGACAGTTTTTTTAATAAATGGACCAAAAACATCTCCCAAAAAGCCAATTTATTCAAAACATATATAGAGCTAATACACAATGATTGTGGTGTAAATATTTTGCCTGTGACCTTTGATGGATGTACAACAAATTTTGTCATGACTAATATTTGTGCCGATACTTTTCTTGTTTTATAAGAAATTGTTGTTTTAAAATATTTCAGGCAAATTGCCTTTTTTAACAACGGGAAATGATTACCGAATAATGACTGATTTTGACGAAGGATGTCGTCGTGATCTGCCAAATAAGTGAAAAGATTTTTCACCAACACCCAGAAATTCACAAAAAAAACTTGCCAATAATTTTGGCCGAAAAGTGTCTAAGAACCTGTTTAGGGATTCCGCTATTTGCAAATAATGAACATTTTCAAAATCAATCATTATTTGGTAATCACTTCCCGTTGTTAATAAAAGCCATTTGCCTGAAATATTTTAAAACAAGAATTTATTATAAAACAAGAAAAGTAAAAACAAGTATAGGCGGCGCAAACAGACATTGTACGTAATTTTTATAATAAACTTATTTTGTTTAAAGGCCAATAAATAAAACTTTTAGATTTTATGTTTAGTTTTATTTTCGTTTTAATTCGACAGTTTAGACGGAGACCATTTTGTTCTGTCACTAATTGGTAACTTCGGCCACGTTCCGAGTATGCACTCTAACAGCAACCGTTTTGTACCTTCTCTTTCTTCACACTTACGCGATTTATATTGTGCTATCCTGTTGTTAGAGTAAACGGTTGCTTTCAGAGTAAACTACCCATCATACACGTATTAAGTAGCGAAGTAATCAAGTTAATTTTAACTTAAAAGTAAGTTAATTTTAAGTGGTCAAGTGTTTACACGTAATAAGTAGTAAGTAGATAAGTAGTAACTAAATTTTAACTTGTGTGTAGCGTTTTCACGTTAAAAATCTACACTTGCTTGTCATTTAGTAGCAGGCCACGCCCACCGGGGAAAGCGCGCGGTGCGGGGGGCGCGGCAACTTATTCGAAAAATAGATTCGATTCCATTCTACTTGTGCACTTGTCTACTAAATCGTTAACTTACTACTTACGACTTAATAGCTGATAAGTGACTGTTTATGGGTAGTTTACACGTATTAAGTAGCGAAGTAGTTAACTTAATTTTAACTAAATTTTAAGTAAATTTCTGTGTGTAAACAGTCACTTATCAGCTATTAAGTCATAAGTGGTAAAGTGGTTAACGATTTAGTAGACAAGTGCACAAGTAGAATAGAATCGAATCTATTTTTCGAATAAGTTTCCGCGCCCCCCGCACCGCGCGCTCTCCCCGGTGGGCGTGGCCTGCTACTAAATGGCAAGCAAGTGTAGACTTTTAACGTGTAAACGCTACACACAAGTTAAAATTAAGTTACTACTTATCTACTTACTACTTATTACGTGTAAACGCTTGACCACTTAAAATTAACTTACTTTTAAGTTAAAATTAACTTGATTACTTCGCTACTTAATACGTGTAAACTACCCATAACACACAGAAATTTACTTAAAATTTAGTTAAAATTAACTTAATTACTTCGCTACTTAATACGTGTAAACTACCCATTACAGTCACTTATCAGCTATTAAGTCATAAGTAGTAAGCTAACGATTTAGTAGACAAGTGCACAAGTAGAATAGAATCGATTCTATTTTTCGAATAAGTTGCCGCGCCCCCCGCACCGCGCGCTCTCCCCGGTGGGCGTGGCCTGCTACTAAATGACAAGCAAGTGTAGATTTTTAACGTGAAAACGCTACACACAAGTTAAAATTTAGTTACTACTTATCTACTTACTACTTATTACGTGTAAACGCTTGACCAGGGGCGCCGAGTACGTGGGTGCTCGGGGGCTTGAGCACCCACGAGACTTAAACAGTGGGTGCTGAGCACCCGCGAGAATAGACATAAGATGATCAGTGATTTTTGAACAAAACGAGGTCGAAAACTGACCTAAAATTTCTTAAAATTCTGCTACTAATCTGAGGTAATTTAAATTTTTGCGCTCGCTTCATTCGCGTTTTACAAAACAATCGGTTCTACTGCCTGGTAAATAACACTATTGTCGGGAATTACGCAAAGAAGGGCGTAAAATTAACTTAAAACTTCTTAAAAACATAATTACTCTGAGGTCTTCGTTTTTATAATAAACCATTTTCGCGCTCCCTTCGCTCGTGTAATTTTGTATGTACACAATAATCAATCCTGCCGCCTCCTGAATTACATAATTGGAGGGACATGCGTAAAGAAGCGTTATTTTTGATATATTTTTCTTAACACAATTTGTAATGGTCTGATATTTTTCTTCTCAAAAATATCTCTGATGGTTTCGCATAAAACTTTGTGAAATACAGCATTTTTTTACGATCTATTTTACTATTAAGTTGGTTAATTCGAAAGTAATCTAATTAAATTAAGGTACCTCCCTTACAAACTGATGTTCTTTTTAAATGTCCTTATACTGGACGTGGACGTCACACTAGCGACATTGGACTGCCAGCTCAAGTTGGATCGACCTCCGGTCTCGGAGGGGGAGTGATGTGGCGACATCTATCGCACCGCCACGAACTAAACTTAGAACGCGCTATTGAAAGTTTCTTCGGATTAATTACATATACAACTTCCAACCATCATCGGTTGGACCACGGCCGGTCCCCAGGCATACCACCTCGCCTGGCGGAGGTATCTCCCTTTTCCTCCAAAGAGTGGGAACACACAGTTCCTACATGGTAACTGACATGAAGTACAATTATCCCTAACTTACTTACTGTCAGTTGGCATAACTTCGGCCATATTTATAAGTGGACTTAGCGCAGTTTGAAATGTACCGACACAATTACGAGCAAATAAATAAATGCATCGATTTTATATATGGAGGGGGTGCCACCATTAGATCTCGCAACACCTAATCATTTTGTAGGGCCGGCACTGTGGGCACCCAGCACCCAGAGGTTTTCTGAAACCCGGCGCCCGCGCCCCTGCGCTTGACTTGAAAATTAACTTGATTACTTCGCTACTTAATACGTGTAAACTACCCATAACTGTAAAAACAAAACGTATAGAAAATATTGTTTACGTGAACTAAACATAAGATTTATTTAAAAAATGCTGCGTTGTGTGGGGATTGGTTGCAATAATAATGGAAATCATTAATTTCCTAAAGATTCTCGGATGAAGAAGACGTGGGAAAAGTTACGTTTTCAATTACGTACTTTTCAAGTTCGCCTTTAATTGAGGAACAGTCCAAGTCGCATACATTTTCCATTTAATAATTTTACAGAAAAAAAACTATTTTATAACACCTCGATAATAAAAAACGCGGAACCAATTGAAAATTGTTATGAGTCAAGCGTCCGTAGCGCCATCTGCAAATAGCTTTGCGTTTTCTTCCCCATTTTGAGTGTCTTTCCCAAGAAGTTATAACAAAACTGGAGAAAACTCTAAGATCGGATAAAGACATTTGGCCTTTAATGCGCTTCTCTTTCTTTGAGGGAGCTGCTGTCTCATTCTAACTAGGGTAATAAGATTGAGACAGCAGCTCCCTCATGAAAGTGCATTCAAGGTCATAATTTTTCGTCTTCACTTGTTATTTAAGTGTTTCCTCCAGTTTGGTTATAAGCTTCTTGCCATTAGCGTGGCCCCAGGACCTACCGATTCTGTTCTGTTATACTAGAACGGAATTGAAATCGGAAGGCTAGAATGCTATACAAAACGTACCACTCGTCACACACCTACCGACCCGAATCGGCAAGAACGCCCGGTCAGCAAACAACTAGCCAGAATCGCCGATCAGAACATCCTGGCTGGTCAGAAAGCGGCGTGACTTACGTACTATCTCCATATATCATCACACATAGCCCGGCCCGGTTACAACTCGTCGGCGGCGGCGCCGGCGATGATTTGTGTTGCCAGGACTTGAGTTCTCCTGATTTTCCGGCAGAACTCCTGATGTCTCCCGATCTCCCAATTTCCTACTCCAAACTCCCGATTCTTTTAAACTACCACGGCTTGAACTTTAAGTACGAAAAAAAAGTGCGGAAACGAAACACAAAACAAAAATGCTTGTAAAATTTTATAATTTAATTAAAATGCGTCGCCTTAAAATATGCATTACTTAAATAAAAGCAACAAGAATAGCTGACTTTAAAACCAAAAAAAAACTTAAAACATAATTTGTTGTTTTTTGTTTTTTACTCTTTTTTTTTTAATAGCACCATCTATTTCTTTTTATATTTACATTAAATAATTTATATTTAAATATTTTCGCCTTACGTCCAGGGTTTTATTTTTTACACTACACCTCCCAGATTTAAAAATACGACCTGGCAACACAGATCAGTTCGTTATCGTACATCTGTCTGTTTGTGTCTCTTGGAGTCTTGGCAAGCGCTAGATAACGACTGAGCGCGAATTCAAGAAAGCCCGGCCTCGACGGTTGGGGGCGGGCGGTCTATTCTTTTCTGTTCTAGGCAGAACAGAAAAGAATCGGTAGCCACCCTTGGGGCCACCCTTTAGATATGAGTGTGAAGCGTTCCATCCGATCCATGAGCGTTCCATAATCATTTTTATTTTCTCTTTCTAGAAATAGCTTCGTCTCTTTCATTTTTCCGAGTTATCCTTCCTTGGTTCTGAAACGACTTCTTTCATTCATTTCAATTCTAATCAGACAGAGCCGAAAAGTGAGACGCGGTAGTTGAATTGTTTCTAACTTTTCGAGTTCATAATTTCTTGTCGTACAAGAAGGACTACCAAATAATAGGCTTCCAGATATATTACTCTACTCTTTGGCGGCCAGTGAAATCTGCCTAGCCTGGGTGTATTTTGTAAGTTTTGTTTTTATTATAAAATTATTTTCAACCTTGATTTTCGGTAATAATGTTAATGGTACGTGTACTCGCGACCGCATCTTCCACTGTCTCTGTAAGATAAAGATAAGATAAGCCTCATATGCGTTAGCCTAGATGTGTGTGACATAAATTTGTAGAGACAATTTGAAGAAAACCTAAATAATGCATTTATATCATTAATAAAGTCAAAAGAGTTCTGTTTTAATATTAATTTATTACCAACTTATCATAACTGAATTTTAATTTTTAACAGTGCTTCCTTCTTAAATTTGATATAAGCGACAACTTGCTATTTGCTCAGACACCTCTTAATAATAATAAAATTTATTGTGTAATTAGTCTCAGTCAAAAGTAGCATAAGAGCATTATTCTCTCTTATAGTTAAAAGATACATAGGTAATTTGAATTGCTTGTAATTTTTTATAAATACCTTAATAAGTCATATTGGTCCTACTGTTGTGGTGCAGGTTTCTTCCCATAACTCGGGAATGTTACACCATACTCCACACATGGGGGCAAAGACTGGATTGGTAGGCGTTGTGGGGCTAATATTCAGACCCAGTATCAGAGCTTTTAAAGCTGCCTATAAAGCTATAAGGCCACATCATAACATGGATTAATAACTGCAATCTAGTAATAAGAACCGCCACCATCATGTTAATATGCCTTGCAAAACTGGTCAAAATAATTGTCACTAACTGTTAAACCCATCCATGTTATGATTATCTTATCAGATTGATCCATACAACCACAAGCTGTTATTATTATTATAGGATGGGACGCCTGCGGGGCACAGGCGGGTGTTCAAGTCTCTGGGTGGACTCATTACACCTTGTTCCCGGTTTGGTACGCAAACAGTTGCTGTGTCCCCGCAGTCGCCCCTTCCGAAAACCTTGAGCTCCTCCTACAGTACTCCGCTATATGGCCGATCTCTAGCTCACATAGTTTCTCTGTTTCAATCCTATCATGGCCAAAGATTTCCCACCTAAGCCTGCTGTATAGTGAGCACTCTGCCAGAAAGTGTTGGCTGGTCTCCACCTCTCCACAATCGCTACAGGTGTTATCTGTGGCTCTGCCTATCAGGAACATGTCTGTTCAGTCTACAGTGGCCTGTGACGATTCCTATAATTATGCTCAGGTTCTTCCGGCTTAGCGATAGCAGGTTCCGGGTTTTTCTGTTATTGGGGCCTTTGAGGAATAACTTGGCTTGCCTACATCCATTACTTCCCACCCAGACCTGGTGGGCTTCTTTCCTCATCAGTTCGCTGATCACTCCTTTAGTGACCGTTGCTGAGATAGGTAGTACTGGTTCTGGTCCTACGAATCTTGTGTCTGCTTCTGCTCTGGCTAGTGCATCTGCCCTTTCGTTTCCTAGTGTTCCCTGATGCCCTGGAACCTACGCTAATGTGACCTTCATCTTGTCTGCCAGACGGTTGAGTGTCTCCTTGCACTCCTTGACCAGCTTTGAGATGGTCTCTACCTTTGCTTGATCGCTGCCTGACTGTCTGAGTATATGATGGTGCCAGTGGCCGCTCCCCAGGAATCAGTGAGCATATTTCCGCTTGGAAGACACTGGTATAAGTCCCCAAGGCCAGAATTTTGTCTTTGCTGGGCTCATTGGGTATGTGTACCCCTGCGCCTGCTAGGCCTGTGCTCTTCATTCTGGATCCATCCTTATAGCAGATGACGTTTTCTTCGTTAGTCATCAGTTCCCAGTTAGATCTTTCACCTATGTGTATCCTGTATTTCTTGTTAAAGATCCTTCGTTTTCTGATTAGGTCGTTTTTAGTCATTATTAATGACATGTCTCTTCCTAATGCCCTTTCTATTGCAGTATGACCTGTGTCTATGTCGTTTGCTTTCCATTCCTTGTTGGCTTTCATTCTGTACCATTGCTCTGCTGCTCTCTTCTTGACCTCGATATGGATCGGGTTTAGTCCCAACGCTACGTCAAGAGCCATCGTTGGAGTGGATGCCATGGCTCCTGTGGTCATTATGGTTGCAGCTCTTTGTACCTTGCTTAGCTCTCGTAGGTTCGACGACACGGTGGCTCTGTGCCACCACACTATCGCGCCATACAGGAGTCTTGGCAGAACTATTGCTTTGTATATCCATTGGCAGATGTGAGGTTTAAGTCCCCACGTCTTTCCCACAGCTATTCTGCATTGCATTAGAGCTATGACAGCCTTCTTGCTCTGGTTTCTTATGTGTGTGTTGAAGCTTAGAGTCTTGTCAAGGGTTACCCCAAGATACTTTATCTCTTCTGTACATGACTCCTTACAGTGCGATTGGCGCCATGTCGTTGGACTTCCTTTTCCGAGTGAAGAGGATCACCTTTGTCTTATCTAGATTGAGACCGAGCCCTTTGTCCTGACACCAGTCCGCTACCATCTTTAGACCTCTCATTGTGATAGCCCTCACCATGCTTAATACCTTCCCTGTTGCCAATATTACGCCATCATCTGAATAGGCTTGCATATACAGGGTGACTGGTAAATCAACGGACGCATTTAAGGAGGTGAATAAGAAGCTGATACACATTCCAAATATGTAAAAAAAACATGACCTTAATTTTCATCATTTAAAAAATAATTTTAAAGTTCACTTCTACATTTTACTAAATACTAAATCACGTGTACGCGGCCTCGGACAATGACCCGAGTAGCGGCGCGGACTCGCCACTGCGCAATACTGCGCATGCGCGTGAGTGACTGCTCCCGTGTCCCTGCCCTGCGCCGCGCCGCGCAGGCCCTAGTCAGTCGCCCGCGGGCTGTCGTAGGGGTGACTGCGTTCACGCGCGTCCCGTTCGTTTCGAACATTCTAGTTTTACTTACGTAGCTGTCGCGTGGATTTCGGTGCCTTGATAGTGAGTGATAATGGCTTATCAGTACTCTAATGAGGATACTGGGACATGGTGTGGTGCTATGTGATGTAAGCTACTGTTGTTAGACGTGAATTAACGTCATATTGCAATGTATCACGAATTACATAAGTTGCCGTCATAGGACTTCTTAGGAGACTTAGAGCGTTTGGCCTTCCTCCAGTTCCTAACCCTAATCAAGGACGAGGAAGGAATCCTTCGTTATCCAGTGAACCCGCACAAAGCAATTTATCTTACTTCGATTATTACCCATGTGAAAGTACGCGGATTGCAGGAAGGCATTTCCAGGTATCCCAGTGGTTGGGGTAACGTATCCTACATGAAGACGAACTCCATCCTTTCATTATCAGTGTGTTATCAGCCTGTCCAAGAGAGTGGCCTTAGCGACCACGAGCAGCACGGTGCACGCTGGGGGAAAGTGGTAAGTACCTAGGCATAGAGTTAGAAAACACAAGAATAGTTGCGTTTTTAAAAAAAATATGTAACTCGTGTTTTTTGAGTGTATGATTTTTTTGTTTTATATGGTTGAAAAGTATGTAAATTATCCTATCATCTCCTTAAATACGTCCGTCGTTCAACCAGTCACCCTGTATATGCGCTGTTTGTTGATGGCGTGTACTAGGTCGTCTATCAGGAGACACCACAGAAGTGGAGAAAGACATCCCCCTTGGGGAAAACCTCTTCTCGCCACCACTGTGCGCGTGTCTGTTCCTATCGTGGTGGTAATAATACGATTCTTCAACATGTTGACGGCCCATCTTGCAAGTGCTGACGGTATGTCTTCTCTGTTGAGGGCGTTTTCAACTGCACTGAAATGTGCTCTGTCAAACGCTCCTTCTATGTCAAAGAAGCATCCCACTGCGTAGGCTTTGTCCCTGTCTATAGCCCGCTCAATCCTTAGAGTCAGATTGTGTAAGGCCGTCTCTGTTGACTTGCCCTCCATATAAGCATGTTTGGTTGTTATGCAAATGACGGTTGCCTGTCCTTATCCGAGAGCGTATGTTCCCGTCTATTATCTTTTCTAAAGTCTTTAGTACGAAGGACGAAAGACTAATGCACCGGAACGCCTTCACGTCTCTATAACAAATTCTTTCCTGGTTTGGGAATGAAGACTGCCTTGACTTTTCTCCATCTGTGAGGGATATAACCTAGAGCGACACTGCTTTTTAGCAGGTTGATGTGATGCTGCCTAGTTGACAAGAGCTGTCTTTTGCAAGGATCTTCGTCATTCTGGCTGCATTTGAATAATTGGTGATGCCTTCGCAGAACCTCTCTGTAGGTCTCCCAGCTCTGGTCGTCCTTATTAGCTAACCACAAGCTGTACTGAGCCTTAAGATTACCAAATTTTATTTGATTACAGATTAGAGAAAAGAAGATTAAGTTGGTAGTCAATCAACAGTTTGTCAAAGAAGATGGCGCCTCCACCGCTGCCACTGTTCTTGCAAGGAGAAGTAGTTAAAGGCTTTGGCAGAGGATCTAAGGAGCTGGGATGCCCTACAGGTATTTGCATTTCTTTTACTATTTATTTCATCTCAGGTTTTAGCACAGTTTAGAAAAACAAAAAGGTAGTACCTATAATATATTTTTTATAATGAATTAATTTATCATTTTTAAATAATACCTGTGTATGAGGCATTCACTGTAAGATTTCCTACAAATAATTTTTTATTGTAAAGGAGCATTCAGGAAGACCAAAAAACATATGTAAACACCAATATTTTTATATGACCCCCTAATATTTATCTCATAAAATTGCATGGTTCCTCATTAATGATATAATGTTAACATCTCATGTGAGTCTCTTCCAAGGTTCGGAACCGGTTAACAAATACCGGTTAATTTCGTTCGAATTTCGGTAAACGATTCCGTTCAGGTTTAACCTGGTTTCCAGCTTAACCGGTAAATTTGAATAAAATATCGGTTAATCAGGGAGCAGTTTTCTAACCGAAATAAGAACGAAATTAACCGGTTAAAACCAAACTTAGTCAATTTCAGGCGCGTCGCGCGGTGCCACTGCCCGAGTTTTCTGCTCACTTTCTCGCACGCTTTCAATTGATCGCACGCGGCAAACATACCTACAACGTCGCATATTCTTCAAATTAACCGGTTAATTCCGTTCGAACGAAAAAATATCGGTTCTGGTAAAACATGAACGAAACCTTAACCACAATTATTTCGATATCGGGGTCAATGAATGAAACCGGTTTTTTCAAAAAACTGGTTTCCGTACCCTGGTCTCTTCCCATACCACAAGAGTTATGTCTTACCCCACAAAGGGGGGGGGGGGGCAAGTCCAGATTGGTGCTGATTGGTGCATGTGCCTTATGAAGAACTGAAACGGTCGAAATAAACGCCACTAACAGTGAGACCCATCCCTGGACACAATGCCATAACCTGTTATGGCATTGTGTGTATGTAGTCAGTTAAACTGCGTGATTGACGCAACCACGCAAGCCACACTGAGCCACAACCGCTTCAGACAGCCATAAAACGATATACACATAGGCAGAGCCAAGGGCTAAAGCTAGAGCTAAACACATATTCATACTAATGTGAGACATATACTCGTATAATTATTTTCGTGTCCTATGATTGCGTTTAGTCAAATACTTTGGGAAATAGACATAATTATATTGGGCAAAATAAACACTTTTGAATAAAAAATAAAATTAGACAAAATATATAGGATGTATATTCTTGATTCACTATTCAGATTTAGTATGGGAATCTGAAAAAAAAGACGAGCGGACTTTTTCTATATTTTTCCTGTATTCTGTACTTGATTCTGAGTAACCCCTTATTTCAAACTCACTTTTTTAAACAACCTGTATAAACGAAATCTTGAATACCAAACTTGATCACGCTGTTTTTGCTACAGACATTTGACAGTAGTAAAAAACGCAAATACGATATCGATACATATACAGGTGTAACAGAAAGGTGTGATAATACTTCAAGGTTGGCTTTTACCCAAAAAACTGAGCAACTTTTGTTCTACACGTTTGTTCAAATCGCAATTTTTTTTTGGACTTTTCATACAAATCGATCAGCTGGCGAACCAAGTTTGTATGAAAAGCCCGAAAATTTCTTTGCGATTTCAACAAAGTTGTAGATAAAAGTTGTTCAGTTTGATGGGTAAAAGCCAACCTTGAAGTATTATCACACCTTTCTGTTACACCCTGTATACTTAAATATATAATAAAAACGGCTTGAAACCTTTGACGAAAATCTAGGATTAGGGGTTAAAAATCACCAGAAATCGATCTATGAAGGAATTATCTTCGAAAATTTTCATTTAAGGGAGATATGAGCGAAATTACATAAACGCAGAACGCATATATGATGCTTATTTTTAACACTGTATTCAAGCGCGAACTGGCGTATTGGTTTTGTTTTATGTAGGTCTGGGTTCGAATCCCACGAAACTTCATTGATTTTTTGTCCTTTTTTTGGGTAATTTTTATTTTTTTATTATGTAAATAAAGAGCAATAAAAAAAAATACCATGCACGCGAGATACGAAGTGTGTCGAAAATAGTGTAAGTTTTATTCAGCAATTTTACTTAACGCGTACATACTACATATGATTTATTTATTCTACCATTCTACATTTTAAGGTTTTAATAATAATATTTACAGGTTGTATCGCGTTGTTGCCATAGCTGGTACAACCTATGGTTCATTCCAATCAAAAAAAAGTAAAACGTAAACAAACTTACTATGGAACTGACACATGTCAATGTCATCTGCATACTATGTTTGTTTACCTTTTGCTTTTTTTTGATTGGAATGAACTATAGGTACTTACATTTTGTCAAACGAGACCATAGATGAAGTAGAATTTGAATGAAAATCCACGGCTAAACAAAACTATCAAAGAAGTTGACATTGTATTAACTGTTATTTACTAAAGGTGGCGCTGTATGTATTTATGATATTTCACTGTTTTTTGAATGAAATTACAGAAAATATATAAGTTTTAACTTTTAGATTGGACAGATAAAATCAAAAAGTTTATTGTGTGAATTTGTATAGTTTTGATTTGACCCAAGTAAAGTTTGAAATGCAGTGACTGAGCTTCTACCTTATTCAAAGACTCTGACTCGGATCTGTTGAAATTTGCAGTAATTTATATACATGAACGCAAATTACAATAAAATTATACGTGTCATATAAAAGATTTCAACGCGAGCTGCATTAACAAGTTTTCATATAAAAGACATCAACGAGTGCTACAATGTTTATGTTTCGAATTTACTGTGCATTACCTTTTTTTTTTATATCTTTGTCGAAAACAATTCTAACAATAATAATTCTATCGATCTATGGTTAGTTGCTTTAGATCTACAATAAATCTGTGAGAGTCTAAACCTAAACTTATTCTAGAAAAAAGAGGAATTTATATTGATAGTACCTACGTAATTTTTGTACACACTAATGTATTTCACTAATGGCGCCATTTTTTGTCGAGTAGGTGAATTACCAGTGAATTACATTACTTGGAGCCCTTTGTTGCTAACATTGACTTTTAAAGCACGTTCCGCGCTACTCGACAACAGTTGGCGTGCAGTTCTTGAAAGAATGAGCTCAGGAATGACAACATGCACTGATATTTTCGAGTATTTTTCTGCCATTATTCATGTCTCCAGTTTTTTTTGTATTAAGTGAATTAGTTTATAAACGCTCCGATTGAACGTGCGAAGCTCGGTCAACCAGCTAGTCTTAAATATTAAACGAGTTATTTTGTAAGCGTAGACGATTTTGAAAACGGCATGAAACCTTTCGACGAAAATCTAGGATTAGGGTTAAAAACACCAGAAATCGATCTATGAGGGAATTATCTTCAAAAACATGCATTTTAGGGGAGATATGAGCGAAATATAGGGTAACGGGTACAATGATTGGCCCTTTAAGCAAACTTTTTACTTTGAACCCATATAACTCTGAATATTGGCTAACAGTTGACTGCTGAATTGTATGTTACCATTCTGTAAGGGCCTAAGAAGTAAATTAATATGATTTGAACCCTAAATAATTGCGTTTAAATAGATATTTATGGAATTTTAGTAAAAACCACCCAAAAGTAGTATTATTGGCCCCCTTGAGCACAGTGATTGTCCTAACGATTTGATAGTGAATGACCGGGCCAATCACTGTATACGTGGTGTGCCAATGAATGTAGCAAAACGAGCAATAGTGATGGGAAACAAAGAATCAAATAAAATAAAATATGTTTAAATCTTTTATTTTATTCTTTTATTATCTCAGTAGAAAATTACAAAATAATAAAACAACAAAAGATATAAAATGGTTTTCATTTTCACTGTATCTCATTACTAATGTAAGGTAAGTAAATTAAGAGAATAGGCATTTATTTTTTAGGATTTTGTATATCTAGCTAGGTAAATAAAATAAATTTGTTAAAATATAATAAAATGCGCACATCACTGTCGTGTTCTTTGAGAAACGGTATATTGATTGGCCCTAACAAAATACAATGATTGGCATTGCCAATCCCATCAAAAACACAGTGATTGGCCCGGCCAGTTTTTGTTTAGACAAGGGCTATGATGGTTTATGCATGAATTTAATAAATAATTCCGTTAACACAGCGCAAATAAAGTTCAAAATCTTATTGTATTTTATAAAACCGTCTTTTAGTGATTGGCCGCCATGCCATTCAATTGGACTTCCATATAAGGCCTAAGTACAGTGATTGGCCCCCTAATATTTCTGAATTATACGTTAGAAACTAGTTACTTTTGCGTTATTTAACATCAAATCGACCTAATAAATGAAATAAATAACTCTTACAATGTAACAAATCACGATACAATAAGAAACAAAGCAATAAACCTACCTAGTCTTAACAAATTTTAATAAAAATCTGCAGTACATTGAAACGACTGCGACACACGAACAAAAAGACTTTAGTTTTCAGTGTTGCTAGAATCGAAATCAAAAAAGCTATTATAAACTATACAAAGCATAAAATGCTTCTTTTTACAAAAATATAAGACGATATTTTTAGTAGCGGTAACCCTTAATATTGTGCTATAAAGTTCAAAAGGCCATTCACTGGAGGGGGGCCAACGATACTACTCGTTACCCTACATAAAATGTAAACGCATATGATGCTTATTTTTAACGATGTGTTCAAGCGCGGAGTAGCCTAGCGGTCTCGGGGCGAGTTTTCATTTATGTAGGTTCGGATTCGAATCCCACGAGACTTAATTGTTGTTTTGTCTTTTTATTTTTTATTTCGTGTGAACTTAAGTAAATATTATGCAAATAAAAATAATTAAGAGCGATAAAAAAAAATACCATGCACGCGGGATACGTAGTGATGTCGAAAATATGTACGTTTTATTCAGCAATTTTACTTATCGCGTACATCCATAATATATATATTTTAATATTATAAATGCGAAAGTAACTCTGTCTGTCTGTCTGTTACGCTTTCACGCCTAAACCGCTAAACCGATTTTGATGAATTTTAGTACAGAGATAGAGGGAAGAGGGAATCTTGAGGAAGGACATAGGCTATTTTTTGTTGCGAAAATGAAACTCGAAGGGGGTGAAATAGGGGATGAAAGTTTGTATGGGGAATCAATAATTTTTTTAAGTTAGGGATACCTATAGATATCATCATATATCTACACTGTAAATTAAAATTAAAAAAAAACCGGCCAAGTGCGAGTCGGACTCGCGCACCGAGGGTTCCGTACAAATTCATAATCACACATGTCTTGAACTCTATATTTTTTATATTTGAGTTGATTGAATGAAAGGTAATTTGCGGTTTATGATTTTGACGTATTAAAAAGAAACTACTTACTAGATCTCGTTCAAACCAATTTTCGGTGGAAGTTTGCATGGTAATATGTACATCATGTATTTTTTCTAGTTTTATCATTCTCTTATTTTAGAAGTTACGGGGACACACACACACACACATTTAACCACTTTGGAAGTGTCTCTCGCGCAAACTATTCGGCTTAGAAAAAAATGATATTAGAAAACTCAGTATCATTTTTGAAGACCTATACATAGATATCCCACACGTATAGGTTTGATGAAAAAAAAATTTGAGTTTCAGTTCTAAATATGGGAAACCCCCAAAATGTATTGCTTTTTTTTATATTTTTGTGTGAAAATCTTAATGCGGTTCACAGAATACATCTACTTACCAAGTTTAAATAGTATAGTTCTTATAGATTCGGAAAAAAGTGGCTGTGACATACGGACGGACGGACAGACAGGCAGACAGACCGACATAACGTTCGCGTCCATAACGCAGTTTGACCGATTACAGACACGGTCATAAACTGGATGGTTTTGACTGTTAGTGTCAGTTATCTCGAACGTTTCCGTGATTCGCAAGGTACGTCAGGCCGTTGGTGCTGGCTGCTATCTCTAGATGCCAGTCGTTAAGGCAAGTCGGAAGGCCTTATAAGCAGCTTAAAAACTTCTGAGACTGGGTTGGCCACTAGCCCCACAACCTTCATCAATCCGGACTCGGCTTCTGTATGGCCCAAACGTCCCGAGATATGGGAAGAGATCCGTGCCACTGCATTGGAAAAAGGTCGTTAACAGATATAGTAAATACGTTTGCTGGCGTATAGTTAATCACTTAGAAAGGTTTTTTGAGAATTCATTCCTAACGAGTTAAAATATGAGATAAGAATTATATGAAAGTTAACATAGGTACTTATGGAGCTCGCCGTTTTATTCATTCGATGTACTTGCAAATAATATTTCTGAAATATGGTAATTAGCGTTTACTCGCGTTTACCCTAAAAAAGGTGACCGCTCGAATCCATCCAACTACAGGCCGATAGCCATAACCCCCTTATTCTCAAAGATAATGGAGTCCATTATCAATAGCCAGCTCCTTCGGTATCTAGAGGATCGCCAGCTGCTTAGTGACCGACAGTATGGTTTCCGTAAGGGCCGGTCCGCTGGTGATCTTCTTGTCTACCTGACACATCGTTGGGCACAGGCGATCGAGACTAAGGGGGTAGCATTGGCGGTTAGTTTGGACATAGCGAAGGCCTTCGATCGGGTCTGGCACAAAGCACTTCTTGCGAAGCTTCCTTCTTATGGGCTTCCCGAGGAATTATGCAAATCGGTCACTAGTTTTCTTGCAGACAGAAGCATAAAGGTCGTAGTCGACGGTGCATGCTCAGATTCTATGTCTGTGAATGCTGGTGTCCCTCAAGGCTGTGTGCTTTCGCCTACACTGTTCCTTCTGCATATCAATGATATGCTGCAAATCAGCAGCACTCATTGTTATGCGGTGACGTTTTCCCGAGAAATGTTAGCGCATAGGTATAGAAGGCATCACCTGTGCTGTCATAGCACAGGTGATGCCTTCTATACCGGCCGCGCTAACATTTCTCGGGAAAACGTCATCGAGAGCCGAAACAAACTTGTGTCGGAAATTGAGGACTCTTTAAAGAATGTCTCAGAATGGGGTCGGCTTAACTTGGTCCAATTTAACCCCACTAAGACACAGGTTTGCGCGTTCACTGCCAAGAAAATGCCATTTGTCGTATCACCTCATTTTGAGGACACTCCCCTTAATGTCTCAGCTAGTATCGGAATCCTTGGTGTCGACATATCGAGTGAAGTCCAGTTCCGTGGTCATCTAGAGGGTAAGGCTAAATTAGCCTCGAAGAAGCTTGGTGTGCTCAATAGATCGAGACGGTATTTCACTGCGGCCCATCGCCTGCAACTTTATAAGGCACATGGACCATGGCTTCTCCCTCTGCACCGCATTCAACGGAGAGAAATTCGAATCGTCGGCTGCCAGGATATTTTAGATCGGCTTGACTCTTTGGCGCTGCGTAGAGATGTAGCCTCGCTCTGCATTCTCTATCGCTTTTACAATGGGGAGTGCTCCGAGGAATTGTTCGGATTGATCCCTGCCGCCTCTTTTCGCTATCGTTCTACGCGACATTATATTCATCCCCATCACATAGATGGTTGGCAGTCCACAACTGTGCGTTTCACTAGAAACTTTCTGCCTCGCACAACCAAACTGTGGAATGAATTGTCGCCTGCGGTATTTCCGGACCAATACGACATTCAAACCTTCAAGAAAATAGCGTACTCCCATATTAAAGGCCGGCAACGCACTTGTGACTCCTCTGGTGTTGCGGGTGTCTATGGGCGGCGGTAATCTCTTACCATCAGGTGATCCATCTGCTCGTTTGCCACCTCTGCCATAAAAAAAACTCAAATCGAAATCAAATTAAATCATTCTTGTGTTTATTCACGTTTCCCGTGGATTAACCTTTGGCAGGGCGTAACAAAAATATAATGATACGTGCGCCAAGCACCATAAACGATGTCAACGCTGGCGGAAAGCTAGTATATTTTATTTTACATTTCTAGGTTCAGGTTGTATCACGTAGTTGCCATAATTAGCTGGTTCAACCTACTTACTTTTTATCAAACGAGACAATTGTAATTTTGAACCAAAATCCACGGGCTCCACGGCTAAACAAAACTGTATCATAACTCCGTCCGATTGAACGAGCGAAGGTCGGTCTCCCAGCTAGTATACAGGGTGTAACAGAAGTGTGTGACAATACTTTAAGGTTGGCTTTTACCCATCAAACTAAACAACTTTTGTTCTACAACTTTGTTGAAATCGCAAAATTTTTTTTGGACTTTTCATACAAATCGATCAGCTGGCGAACCAAGTTTGTATGAAAAGTCCAAAAAAAATTTTGCGATTTCAACAAAGTTGTAGAACAAAAGTTGTTCAGTTTGATGGGTAAAAGCCAACCTTGAAGTTTTGTCACACACTTCTGTTACACCCTGTATACTTAAATAAACATACTTAAATAAATTACAAAGGTAAAAAACCCTCTTGTAATAATTTCTATGTATTTTTGCAGCAAACTACTCATTAGAAGTCATCCAAACTTTGCCACAAGATTTGAAGCCTGGAGTTTACTTTGGCTGGGGGCAGGTGGACAGTGGCCCTATTCTCAAGATGGTCGCCAATATCGGCTGGTGTCCCTATTACAACAACAAGGAAATGTCTGTTGTTAGTATCCCTAAATTAGTAAAACAACTTTTTATAATAAGAGAGATTGATTCATTTTTATAATGCAGATAAAATAAATAGGTACTTACTTACTATTCAAATCCATTAGTAATATAAACGAGTGTCGTTTGTCGCACAAACGGATGTGCGATGTTTGATTGCTCGACAGAACGGTGCTCCGAATCATCATCGTGCGAATGCATGCTAGGTAGTGCAATAAACTGAAAATCGACACAAACTTAGTATTTACGATAAAAGATTTTGCATCACAATGCTGGTGCGACACAACACTGCAATACAACTAACGCATTATGTGTTATAGTTTTTGCAAATAACGCATAGGTATGTGATTGTCCTATCCAATAAAATAGATCTAAAAATACCCGTATTTATAAAAATCACCGAGATTTTTCGAGATGTTGCACTTAAGCCGAAGGTGTGGTTAGCACCTGAGTGGTTCGGCTCCCACTCAGGAAAAATATTCGTGTCATGAAATAGGGTGTTTATCTGTGGTCCGACTGACCGTTCACGCATAATTATAAGTTTGTTTCCTCTGTATTTGATTTTTCATATCTATTGTTTGTAAATATCCGATATTTATAATAAATATCAAAATATCGGATATTTTTTAATTTATCAAAATTATATACTAATTTCAATTTCTTACTCTAATAGGTTTTTTTTTTCGAAATAGCTAAATTTAAAATGTAGGAATATGTTTGATAATTTGAAGATGTTTGTTTGTTTGTTTTATTGCACAAAACATACATTTTACAAAACAATATTGTGTAAATAAAATAAACAACAGTTTGTACAAAGGCGGACTTATCCCTGGAAGGGATCTCTTCCAGTCAACCTTTGAGCAGGTAACTTGAAAAGACATTACAAAGACGGGTAGCATGTTTTGCACATACTTAACAATTACAAAGAATGAAAAAAAAAAAAATAGACAACACTAACTTAAAATGACAATTTAACAAGATATAAGTAAATTAATCCAACTATTATACATTAGTTTATAATAAACATACTTAATATAAACAGGTATGATAACATATATAATACACTACATAAGGCTAATACTATAAAGTAAATAGATGTTTATCACAATAGCATTCAAATTTTATACTCTGATATGTTTTTTCGAAAGAATTGAATCTAAAATGTATATTTATTAGCCTTCATGATCGACGTTACCACGCAAGTACACTTGAGTCACGGCCAACGGCTTAGTGTACCTTGCAAAGTACGTAAACGGCCGAGATAAATGCCACTAACAATCAGTCATGACCGTGTCTGTAGTCAGTTAACCTGCATGATTGACGTGACCACGCAAGCCCTCTGAGTTTCTGTCAACGGTTTAACGTACCTTGCGGAGCACGGAAACGGTCGAGATATATTCCGCTAAGAGTCAAACCCATCCATCTCATAACCGTGTCTGTAGTCAATTAACCTTCATGATCGACGCGAGCACGCAAGTACATACACGAAGCCGAAACCGTTTTTACATTTACAGCATTTACAGTGGTATATATGATGATATTTATATCCCTAATTTGAGAAATGATCGGTTCCCTATACAAACTTTCACCCCCTTCAAGTATTATTTTGGCTATGTCATTCCCCAAGGTCCCATCTATCTCTGTACCAAAATTCATCAAAATCGGTTCAGCGGTTTAGTAGTGAAAACGTATCAGACAGACGACAGATAGAGTTACTTTCGCATTTATAATATTAATAAAGTATGGATATGGATTTTTGTATAAAAAAAAAATGGGGTACCTATATATCGAAGAGTATTATCAAACACTATGCTTGGCGTTCGTGGACTATGAGAAAGCCTTTGATTCGATCGAGACCTGGGCTGTGCGACAGTCTATAGATAGTTACATACAAGTAAAAATAATTCCTCTATCGAAACTACGAACAAGTTAAAGAAATCCTTCTTCGTAACTGGTTTGGAAACTGCGGTTACTTAGACGGCCAAAGGACTGTGGGACCAGTTCACTGGGGATTCTACTCATCATACTGAACAACTGTGTTGTACTTTGCTAAAATCGAAAAAATATTCGACTGTTCATACAAAACGATCGAATGACTTAATTTGTCAATTTTGACATTTTTTTTTATGGCAGAGGTGGCAAACGAGCAGACGGATCACCTGATGGTAAGCGATTACCGCCGCCCATAGACACCCGCAACACCAGAGGGGTCACAAGTACGTCGTAGAGCAAAAACTGTTAGGTATTAGTAAAAGTTCTAATTTACGTGTCTTACACAGTGTCAAAAAATTAAAGATTGAGAAACAGATTTACAGTAAATCGTTATAATAATAAAAGCTACAAGCCGATATCTAGGTGGAGCAATGGTAACTCCAGAGGTCATTAGGGAACTCGGTCCCAAGTGCATCCTACAGTTCATTTAGAACTATCGGCCGTGAGGGAATAATTTAATAGTGGTCACAATAGATCTATCCAGGTCGCAGTGATCCAATAGGGCCCACCATTAGTCCTATACTCCTTTTACCCCCAAATAATAATAAATAATATCTATCTATCTATCAGCCGAAAGACGTCCACTGCTGGACAAAGGCCTCCCCCAAGGATTTCCACACCGACCGGTCCTGTGCGGCTCGTATCCAGCGGCTTCCTGCAACCTTTACCAGGTCGTCGGTCTACCGAGTCGGAGGCCTGCCCACACTGCGTCGTCCGGTGCGCGGTCGCCATTCGAGAACTTTATTGCCCCAACGGCCATCTGTTCTACGAGCTATGCGCCCTGCCCACTGTCACTTAAGTCTAGCGATTTTGAGAGCTATGTCGGTAACTTTAAATAAATAATAAAAAATCTCTAAATAACTGAAAACATGATCAGCTGATTTCGTTTGATTGTCCCACTAGTGTGCATTCGCACAAAAGTGATTCGCAGACTCGCAGTACTTGTTCTCTGTCGAACAATCATTCTTCGCACTCAAGTGGGTAGTGCCCTCTATGTTATTGCTTTACTTGCTCGACAAAAACTGTATGTAGTTTTTTTTGTTTCAGGAAACCCATTTGATACACAAATTTGATAAAGATTTTTATGGATCGAATCTAAGAATTTGTTTGGTTGGATTTTTAAGAGACGAGAAAAACTTTAGCTCTTTAGAAGAATTGAAACAGGCGATCAAGCTGGACATCGAGAATGCTGAAAGTAAACTTAGTCAGCCTTTTGCTATAGAACTTAAAAGTCACAATTTTTTTCAGAAACCCTTGGATTAACGCACTAAATTCAAGGTGACAATATTGTTTTGATACACGTTTGTATCTTTTCACCATATCTGAATTCAAATATATTTTATAAAAAAAAGTTTACCTTATGTTATATAAATAATAAAGACTTTACAAACAAACAAACCTTTTGCAACATCTGATCAAATGCAATAAACCCGATACTCTAACCCTTTTGATTATACAGGTTGTTAAAAAAGTGCGTTTGAAATTCAGGAAAAATATTGAAAAAATCCGTTCTTCAATATTTTTTTCAAATTCCCATATTAAATGAATTATGAATTTGTATGAAAAACTGAAATAAAAAGTTGTAGGTCGGACTTTTTTAAATATTTTTCCGACGTTGGAGCCGACGTTGGCGGTGGTGCGTGGCACGATTTTACCAATTAATACACAGGGAGTCCCAGGATAAACTGCACAAATGAACTGAAATGAACTGAAATTCAAAAAAAGAATTTGAAATTATGACATTATGACTAAACTAAGGAAGAAAATAAACTGATTGAAATCCTTGTAGTACCTCTTTCGCTTATCTTTGAAGCTTCTTTTTAAAGATTTTCGCCTGTGTACATTTGTTGAAGAGAGACCTCTTCAACATCCAACAACTGTCTACAATCATGTTAACATTTCGCCTTCTTTGGTAATGGCTTTCCAATACTTTTCTTGTTGGAATCTTTCCCCATTTCACTGAAACCCCCAAGATTTTTTGGAAAATAGTCTATGTGATATTTTAGATGTACTTTTAAGCTCACGAATGCATGAATGAAAACACTTTATTGCACAACATAACAGGAAAATAAAAAAATAAACATTTAAAAAAGTTATACAGGTAGGCGGTCAGCTCATGTTGCATACCAATTTACAAAAAGGCTAACATGTTTCCCACTAATGGGAACTTTTATTATTGCTTAGACATTATTTACCAGTTTTTTTAAAGAAACTCATGCTTTTTTTATTCAAAGTCATGCGTAAGTTTTTAAAAATTTTGGCCTACGAAAATTCAAAGAACTTGTATATGTGTAAGTACTACATATAAATTTCTTGCGAAAATTCTATTTGGCTTTTACAAATTTATAGTCTATTACATAGATATTTAAAACACTCTCCTAGCTTTGATACTGCTTTTACGAATTTCTTTATGAGTCCAAGTTTAACTTTTGTAAGATCAACTTTTTCACATTTCGTGTTTTACGGATTTTTTTGCAGGCTAGCAGTCCTTTCTTATCCAGTGCAAATATTTCTATCGGCTATCACAAAAAACACAAAACACACAAAAAGCACTCACACAAAAAGCATGGAAATGTTGTATAGCCCCCCTGTTGTCCATACATACATAAATATAACTTTTAAATAACAACATACAACCCATTTGTGTATTTTGTAGTCAAGCTTTTCAAGAATTAGGGCAATATTTTATAACGTTTAGTTAATTTTGTCACATTCAAGTGCTAAATGTTATTTATAATCACACTGAATCACATTTTACTACGTGGGTCATTTTCAAATAAAATGTACAATTCGGAAAAAGCAAATGTCGCAAATTTCACGTTTCGAAATTTTATATTGTTTAAGATTCTAAATAATTTTAAATATACATTTGCATAGTTAGTATATTGACGCTTTAGGTTCTAGTTTTAAAATAACCAAATTCTTTTTAGAAATTCCACAAATTTAAAAGTTCCTTATATTGATTTTGCTTCCGCTAAGAAAAATCATGCTGTCACTGCGTGCCTTTAGATGTTCAACCGCGTTTTATAGAAAAATAAAACCTGATGCTCTAAGTCCTTCAAATAAGTTTTGTGTTTATGATTACAGTTGATTTGGGTTAAATCTCTTAAAATATAAAAGAATATCATGCATTCTTTACATGTCTCATGTTTTTTACATTTTCGTCACATACCATTTCGTCACGTTTTATCGGGCAGCTCCTTGAGATTTCTGAAAGAATCTCAGTGTTATTAAAATGGCAACACTGAGTCGTTTCTAATCGGTCTATTTATAATAGTCATAGGCATGACATTTTCATTCTAGCGACTGATTTTTTGAATGTCACTATGTGGAGCTGCAAATACAGTTTCGTTATTCCTAACTTCTTCTTCTTCTACTTAGCGTTATCCCGGCTGGAGCCAGGGTCCGCTTTTCTACTTAATCTACTCCACTTTGCCCGATCTTCAAAATCCTCTTCAGTGAGGTCATTTTCTCTCATGTCCGCTCTCACAACGTCAAGCCAGCGCTTCCTGGGCCTATCACGGCATCTAGGGCCATCAACGATAAGTTCAAGGCATCTTTTACCGACATACTCTGGCGGTCTGCGGCTTACGTGACCAAACCATCGGAGACGACTTTCTTGCAATTTGTCCGCTACGTCTCGGACACTGAGGCTACCACGGATGTGCTCGTTATGGATGCGATCGAGTCGCGCAACGCCACACATCCACCGCAGCATTTTCATCTCCGCGACGTGAAGCTGCTGGACATGTCTTCCAAGGACTGGCCACGTCTCGCTGCCATAGAGTAGTACGGGGCGTATGATGCACTTGTACACGAGACCCTTCAACCTCACCGGCATCCTGCGGTCGCAAATAACCCCGGTGACTACCCGCCATTTCGCCCAAGCTGCGCTAATCCGGGCATGAACGTCACGTCGTTATTCCTAACTAAATTTGAAAATAATTCCGTTAAGTTCCGTTAAGATTTGACATTTAAATACGTATTTCTTATACTAAAACAAGTGAATATTAAGTTATTTTTACGATATTATTATTTTTACGTTATGTTTTGCTTACAATTTAGTAACATTTCGTCACGTAACGAAACTTTTCCTCAAAAAGCTACGTCTACATGGGTTTTAACCAACAGTATAAAAAGGAGGTTCTGTTTTACAAAGTTTTTAGACATAAACTTATGTATAACAAAATTAATAGAAATTATTTTAACGGCTACTCATGAAACTGAACGACTTTTTCCAAGAACACCTAGGCACAGTATAGCGTCAAGGGGACGCCCGGGAGGCACCGAGGGGATGCCAAGGGAATGTTAAGGGGGCGCCAAGGTGGTGCCAAGGGGGAGTTAAGGGAACACCAAGGGGAGGAGGAGGGGAGGCCGCAGTGTGGAAAGAAGCGGGAGGGGCAAGGGGGCAGGAGGGGCAAAGTTGCCTCTCCTGCCCCCTTGCCCCTCACATTATACTCGTGTTTTATTGTTCATTTCTTTTAATTTATTATTTATTTACTAACCTGACAGAAAAAAAAGTTATAAATGTGAACGTTGCTTTAGAATTACAGTTTCGTTACTACAGTTTCGTAATTGTACATTTTATTTGAAAATGACCCACGTTTGTTTGATAACTATCCTCAAGTAAAATATTTTGATAATAGCATCTTGTTATTTGGATACTATTATATTTATTAACATTTCTAAAAAAACCTTACGTGATGGATATTTTCAATTATTTTTCCGTTCATGTCATGGTTCAATTAAGTACAGACAATTTTACCCATGTTCACCTGTGTGATTTGTGGTCTAGTTTTACCCATTTTCGTTTGTGCAGTTTATTCTAGGAAACCCTGTACTATGAAGATTCCACTATTTTACTTTTGGTGCCACTGAGGAGCGCGGGTCAGCGCAGCGAGCGACGAAGGAAAAGGGAAGTATTGTCATGGCAAAAAAAAATCGAAGTTGAGATTTTTATGGGGATCGATTGTCTTGCAATAATAGAGCCAAAAAAAAATCTGTGTGTGTGTGTGTCCGTCCCGTGCTCTAGCGCCAAGAACACTGGACGGCTTGGATGAAATTTGAGTTGGGGCAATATTTTGTTAATATCTCCAGCCGTTTTTTTATTTTTTTAATAACGCCATTTTTTGGTTTGCCACTTGCCACGTCATCATCGATAGGTAAGTGTATATTTGTATATACCTATTTATATTTGTAAGTAATACATAAAAACTTACTGACTGGGTGGCTAAGTGGTTAGCGCTCCTGACTCCTGATCCGAGAGTCGTGTGAAGGACAAACATATGATGAGCAGGTTTCTTTGCTTTGTGTCTGGCTGTATTATATCAATATAATATTTACATATATTATTATATGTTCTTCAATGATATAATCATACCTATCGTCTGATTTTACGGCGCGAACTCCGAACCGGCTTCCGAGACGACACACTATCCGCAGGAACATTTTAAGCGTGAACTTGCATCACTCCGGACTACGATGGAAAATGATTGTTGGGGTTACAAGCAATAGAAAATTTGTTCTGAAGAAGGCAGAAAAACGATGCGTCACGTCACATCGATGTACAGCTTAATGCCAACTGATATTTGCCCAACCTATTTCAGAAAATATTATCTGCATAGTTCTGAATTGCTCAAATATAAGCATTATTCTCACCAAAGATAGGCCTTTGGCAGTCTAGAATCTGCCACTTCGGAAAATCCGAAATTCCTGTGCTTATTTTATAGCTAAGTATAATTTATATGTTAGTATTAAATCATGTTTGAGCTCTACTGGCAAAATTGTACTTTTTAGTGGTTGGCGCCAGGATATCGGGATCGAAAGGCTTGATTTACTTGCGTTTCGTAATTTTGAAAATAGATTACGAGCAGGTATTGCAAATATGGCTATTAAAAAGTGTATAGACAAATCCAGGCTATCAAAAAGTGCGTTTGAATCTGATCTAAATTTTTTTTAAAGTTTCCCCATATAAATTCTTGATTCACTATTCAGATTTAGTATGGGAAATTGAAAAAATGATTGTAGATCAGATTTGTTGTTCAATATTTTTCCCGTATTCTACAGGGTTATTTTTGGACCCTCCACCAAAACTTTACAGTGGCTTCTATTCATGAAACTGAGCAACTTTCCCCAAGTAACCAATGGTCAATTCGCAAATTTTTATGTATTTAAAAATAGTTTTGTAAGGGTATGTAGAAACCAACAAACCCATCAACATGGGGCGCTTTGGGCGCCCTCCTACCTCATCTACCACGCCCACGTCCAACTATACCAGGGCGCTTGACCCCCCTGAGGTCTGCGCCCTGTGCCTGGCACGGTGGCTTTACCCAAAGGCCGGCCCTAAGACAAAGGCATCCCCAAGGATTTCCTAGACTTGCGGTGTTGCGCGTTTTTGTTGATAAATAGTTAGAAAGGCAGGTTTTGTCTCAGGCAAGTCAAGTAAAAAAATCACTGAAATTAAATGTACGATAGTTAAGGAAGTATGATGAGAGAGGCGCCCACGGGTGAGTGCGAATGCGAGTGCGGCAGCCGCCCCGGGCTACTGCCCCGGTTGGCCCTAGGTTAAATACGTCCCTGCGATTAAACATCAGTTTTTTATCCCGGTTTATTGAAGTGTTCCCACAGGAACGTGACAAACCCGTATCTTTGCGATGGCTTCATTTATTAAGAAGAAAACTTTACAAATACTATTTGAAAATTCATGCCAAATGGAATGGCTCAATGTATAACCGCTCTTAGATTAAGTATGTCCAAGGTACCCATAGGCGTATATAAGGTAGGTAGTTAGAAATCCGAAATAAATAAAAAGTAATCCAACTTATAAGCCAATTCATGTTTTCATGTATTAGTTCCCTAGTGAGATTATTTGCCTTGTATTTATTTTATCCAGGAATAAGGTACAGAAGACTTCATTGGCATTTTAAATACAGTTCCTGTTACAACTGTTACTACTACCAAGAAAAGCTTTAATCACGCAATAGAGATTGACTATTTTTTACTTGTCTGAATGAGTTTCGGTTTCGGCCGAACTGAGACTGAGGTCGAAGGTTCGGTTTGTTTCGGCTGAAAATCCTGTTACGGTCGGACACTAAGAATACCCAAACATAGATCAAACAAATCACAGATTATTTTGTTAATATTTTCAGCCGTATATTTTTAATTTTTTAACCCTTTGACCGCCACAGTCAGACGGTTTATCGTGCCACGGGTTTTGAGATTTTCATACATTTTCGTCGCACGATTTCTTGGCGTGGCGGAAATGGAAATAGACGTACATAATTCGGCCCCAATCTACAGTTCTCACTGACTTGACCTCATGATGGTCACGTCACGATCCCCAATCCCTGGGGTTATGACATGAAAGAAAAAAAAGTGGCCGTCAACGGGTTAACGCATTTTTTTTGAGTAAAAAAACGTATTTATTTTTCTCAAAAACAACGATTTTGATCAACTTTGTACAGTACTTTGTTTTTATAAAGCCTTCTACTACACTACGAATATTTCGGAAAAAATCTGATATAAGTACTTCCCATACTATATAAGATGCTACTTTATTAGTGCCCGGTATTTTAGTCAGTGCTTCTACTCTTGATTCTGATCAACTTTCCCCAAGGAACCCATAGTCAAATCGTAAAAAAATTTTTGGACTCTTCATATAAATCGATCAGCCGAGCGGCCAAATTAGTATGAAGAGCCCAAAAATTTTTTTACGATTTGACTATGGGTTCCTTGGGGAAAGTTGATCAGAATCAGGAGTAGAAGCACTGACTAAAATATCGGGCACTAATAAAGTAGCATCTTATATAACCGAAATTTTTCTATGGCCTACTATCATCATCATCATCAGCCGAAAGACGTCCACTGCTGGACAAAGTCCTCCCGAAGGATACTACTATACTAGGCTGTTTAATATTCTGGGGCGGCAATATTGTAATAAGATACTTCCCATACCACATTGTTTTGTAAAGTCTACTCTGTCTACTACCCCTACCCCTATCATTGCTACTTGCTACTAATTATGAATATTTATTTTTATGTTGGGATATGTATAACAAGCCTGTGTATTCCAGATGCCAAAAAGGGATTTGCATGAGTGTCGATAACATAGCTGTAAAATTTATTATAATTTCAACACACACATTACTAGGTAGGTACTTTTAGAGTTTTTCTTTGAAATTACTTGAGAAAATAAACGAATGGTTATTGCCCATTTCATGTGAAATGTCCAAAGCCAAAAAGGTACAGATACAGACAGAGGTCTTAAAACCTGGGAAAAGCCTACATTGTGCATCCAAAATAAAAAAACATTGAATCCCTTTCAAAAGCCTTTATTGGTTACATTTTAATGTATCCATTTTTATGAATAAGTAAATAATCACTCCAGCGCACATCCAGAAACAAAAATGCAAATCTTAAATTACGGCTCTCTCCAGGACAATATCTTCAATGTTGTTTTCTCCTAAATGAACATCCTGCAAAAAAACAAAAATGTATCAATATGCATTCTATAACATTTTTTGTTGTTAGTTTCAGTTTTTTGTAGTTTCATTTGAATACTTTCAATCACACTGTCACTATTTAATTGCACTCACAAGGTACCAGCAAGTTTCAGAAATTATAATATATGGTCATTTTATTTTATACATATTTTAAAATGATATAGTACCCACTACAGACACCAATTCTCCAGTTCACTTATTATTCATAAAACAGAGCTCAAAATGTAATCCATTGCACAATATTAAGAAATTTATTATGGGTCAATCAACAATATGCAATTTATTATGCATCAGAATAGTTTGCATGAAATATAAAGATTATAGCCAGATCAATAAGACTGTCCCTGCTCAACAGCAGACAACATAAAGTGAAAACATGCACTAGCTTCCAAACTAAATAAATTATCACACATGTGGAACACATGCTGTGATAATATTCCGTCATCAACAATTCCATTCCACAATTGAGACTAAAAGGCGCACACCTTGGGCGATTAATGTATAGTCCCTAGTGCCACATTAATCAATCAGTTACTGTGCAATATCAATACTGCCAAGTCCTGAATACAAAAATGAATAACCAAAGACCGAAGTACTGCTTTAATGTTGAGTAAATTATGCCAAAGGTAAAATGTGATCTGAACGCACAGCATGTAAAGCAAAAACAGTATATACCTTCCGTTAGTCTGGCGCGACCTCCCGTGGGCTGACAGAGGATCGTCGAGCATCCAGCGCACACCACCACCCTCTGCGCGTGACTGAATACCGTTGTGATCTTGTAGCATCCGGGGCATTTCACATCCATGAAGTATGAGTTGGGATGTGGCACAAGCCTCTTCAGCTTGTGTTTCCTCCTCTCCGACGCGGGCGACGGGTGCAATAGATCAACAGCGAGCTGAAACAACAGTTAGGTTATCATTACATACATATCAAAACTATAGTGGCGTCACCTCACTCAACTGAAATATACAACTATTTCAAATGTAAAATGTATCTACAATGCTATCCATGAAGTACTGGTTGCCTTCAGCATGGATTTCACTGACATGTCACAGGCTGCCATGTGTATCGGTAGTGATGGTTTACTGATACGCAATTTTATATTAGAAAGGTAATGATAATCACAAAGTAAAATCACAACAAACATCGCATAGCCTATGTAAGTTTAAAAAATCGACACATAAATGTAAAATATCAAGATAAAATAAAATGTAACGCAAAAATACACACCGGCATGGTTTCAGCTTTGATGCAGAACCGGAAAAGGAAAGGCGTCCACTATTCCAAAAGCAAGAGAGCTAACTAACCATAGACATAATTTTTCTATAGTTGCGTTCAAGGTTCCATTCAGACGAACGACACTCATCCGACTAGGTCGAGCGAGTGACAGGAACTTCGACGAGAAAATCGTTGGAGAAAGAGTACGTTTCTGGCGTCTTTGATTATCAGCGTATTGCATCCTATCTTATTAAACGAGTTAAGTGTCCCGACGATTTCGAAAACGGCTTGAAACCTTTTGACGAAAATCTAGGATTAGGGGTTGAAAATCACCAGAAATCGCTCTATGAGGGAATTATCTTCGAAAAAATTCATTTAAGGGAGATATGAGCGAAATTACATAAAAGGAGAACGCATATGATGCTTATTTTTAACCGCCGCGCCGCTTCTAAGTACTTTGGTGGATTAGCGGTCTGGTGCGAGCCACTTACGTTTTGCTGCTTTTAGGTTCGGATTCGAATCCCACCCATGAGAGATTTATAGTTTTTTTGTCTTTTTATTTTTTATTTTGTGAGAAATTATGTAAATATTATGTAAATAAATAAAAAGACTTAAGAGTGATAAAAAAAATTGTAACCTCTGTATTTTAGAGACAAATAGCGCCATCTTTCGCCATATAAGTGAATATATACAGTACATACCTGATGATTGTGCCGCCCTGCCCCGTGTTTGATAATAGGTAATTTTCCACAGCTTTCTCTAAACACAACTAGATGGCGCTGATAACATTTGCAACAAGAAAATCTCTAAAAAGTCGCCAAAAGTGATTGATACGTACCATTGAATATTTTTCTGTTTTTGTTATAAAAAAAGGATATTTTGCATGTATATTTTTTCAATAGAATCAAATTTAAAAAAAATATTATAGATATTTTCAGAACAAATATTGCTTGTCCTTTCGTCCTTTAGAAGGCCACTATCGACTAAAACAACACCCTGCAAAATCTTTCATAGCAAATTTATCTTATATGTACTACTAAACAAGTTCGTTTATAAAAACTCCGATTGAACGACTGACTCGGTGGCTCAGTGGTTAGCGATCCTGACTACTAATCCGAGAGTCGTGGGTTCGATCCCCACCCAGGGCTCCCGGCTAGTATTAAATAAATCGAAGTTCGCGTATTTGTATGTCATAAGACTGTCCGTAAAATTAGTTACGATTTATTTATTGGGTTGATAAACAAATAACAGCTGATCTCGCAGAATTTTAGATCGGAGCCAGGCCTGGCGCACTTCGCGCTTTAGGTATAAATCTGTAACATCGATCTGGGAGAATATTAGATGAGGTTAATACTTCACAACAGCGTAGTCGCTAATAGTAGATTACTCCCCTATATTGAGTAGCGCCACCTTTTGGCGCACCATTCGCAATATGTCAAGCGACGAGTCAACATTCTCACGCTCCCGTATTTAAATGAAAATATGTCTTACTGTGCAGTGAAATGACGCAAAAAAAATGAAAAATAAAGAACAAAACTAACAGCAACATTTTTTTAACGTGTGTGCCCTTTTTTCTTATTATTTTATGAATATTTTATCATTTATAACGATGCCTCCCTACTCATCGCTAGATGTCGCTAGTAGATAACATTAAATACATAAACCTTAGGCTTATCACACAAAGGCGATATTAGGTTAAATACATGCCTTCCTCTTCACCCCGCTTCAGCCCCCGCAAGACGAACACGCTGGTTCAGAAACAAACAGAGCCAGCAACCTCATCTAATGTTCTCCCATATCGATGATCTATAGTAGATGAACGGGCCGTTCTAGATCGGCCTAGTTCAGACGGTTGCCACGCGCCACCGGCCGGATTGCGCGTATCCTAAACACACTATACCGCCGCGTAGTTTCGATCTGAAAGCGGAACAAACAAACAAATAATTTTATTTCACCTAACCTGGCAAAGCAAAAAAGAGGTTTATTTGTATATTTTTTTTTATTTAAACAAAGAAAAAACATTTTGTTTATATAAAAGGTTATTATTTTTGAACTGACGTATTTTTGCCCACGTATTGGTGAGGTCAAAAGCAACAACTTTTGTTCCGTCAATTTTACAATAAATAACAGCCGTATTATTAAAAATATATTCCCAAAATTTTTAAACTCATTGTTACACTAACAATGGACACTCCCTGCCGCTCTCCGAAGGCGACCTCACCCCCCCTGTGTGACCGATGTGTGACCTAATAGTCAAGGGTTGACAAACTAACATATGAGGGGTGTAAAAGCAAACTCAACTCTGTCCACTTTTGAATTTTTTTAATCTGTGAATGCAGTGTTACTCTTTGGTTGTTACTCTATGGTATGGCAAAATCCTTATGATGCAAATTCAACTCAATCCTGCTTTAATTTGACTTCAAAAAACGCTTATAGGTGCAAAACCAACTCTATCCCGTGTTTCCTAGAAGCAAAGTTGCCTCTGTCCATTTCAACCAATCACAAGTCGGTATTTCATTAAAAACTGTCATGGCGACTATAGCTGCTTTTGGGACTTTCCATGGTGGATTTGGTTTGTGTTTTTACTTATTTTAAGGGAAAATACTGTGTTTTCAAAGAAAAAAGTGTCGAATAATGGAGGTTAACATTGAAGAGGTTCCACAGAATAAAGCAAGAAAGAGAAAACGTGATCCAAAACAGTGGAAAAGAGCAGTTGAAAAGGTGGAACGGTTAGTACGTTTTTGCTTGTAATTTGGTACGTACCGATAGCAAAAAAATATACTACTTTGTGAGTAAAGGTGAGGTTGTTAGTATTAAAGGGGCTGCCTAATATAAAAATGTGGCATCGTCGTTAGAGGGTCCTGCAATTTTTTTTTTCGACTAAAACATTTAAACGAATTTTTTTGTTCGTGAATTTTTTTTATCATCGTAATATATCGTGTCGGGCTCATCAAAAGAAACAATTATCTGAAATAAATAATTTTCTGAATCAGTTTTCGGAAACGGTGCATCTTAAAGATGAATTCTACATGATAAAGTAACAAAAATGGGGATCATAAACAAAAAAACTCATAGATTTTTTTAAAGCCGTGTCTCTTTTAGACCGATGACGACGCCCTGTTCTGATAGTGGGAATAGAGGGGTGGGAAAAAAACGTTCGTACACTTTTCGCTGCGCCCACTCCTGGGGCCTCTGGGTATACGGTAAACGGCACGCGGTTTTTTGTAACCCGCCCCCCCTCCCCCCTTTTTATTATTGTATAGTGTAGGGCTTATGAAGAGGAACAATTTAGTTCATGCGTTCTTTTTTCGCAAAATGCCCCTGCACCCGTTTTTCACAGAAACCGTGTATTTTACGAAAAAAGCTTGCATGACTTAGATTGCCCCCCCTTGATGAGCTCTACATGGTATAGTAACAAAAAGGGGGGTCACAAACAAAAAAACTCAATGATATTTTTTTAATTTTTGAAAACTTTGTGCCTGTTTTTCTCGAAAACGGTGTATTTAACGAAAACAACTTTACATAACCAAAATTGTTCCTATTCATGAGCCCTACACAATGTGATAATAAAAAGGGGGGTTATCTGAAACCGCGTACCGTTGCCGTAAAAGGGCTGGGCCCCCAGAGGTCCCAGGAGTGAGCAGCAAAAGTGTCCAATACGAACGTTTTCTCCTTTCCCATTAGCCCCTTTGTCCATTCCCACGATCAGAACAGGGCGTCATCATGACACCGCAGTCGATCGAAATTTTTCTCCAAAAATAAAAAATAAATATAAAGTGCTACTTTATTAGTGCCCGATATTTTAGTCAGTGCTTCTACTCCTGATTCTGATCAACTTTCCCCAAGGGACCCATAGTCAATCGCAAATATTTTTTGGACTCTTCATACTAATTTGGCCGCTCGCTCGGCTGATTTATTTGTATGAAGAGTCCAAAAATGTTTTTGCGATTTGACTATGGGTTCCTTGGGGAAAGTTGATCAGAATCAAGAATAGAAGGACTTACTAAAATATCGAACACTAATAAAGTAGCATCTTATATAAATACCATTTTAAGTGCACTCTAACGCACCATAAAGATCGTTAAAATTTTCTAGAAAATTTTTAGTTTTTTTTAAATAGGTCCATTAAGTGCACCCCAATCGTGTGTATGTATGTTTGTCTGTTCATTGATCAAATATAATTTATATTTGCTAATAGCGTAGCTGTATAATTTATTTTGCTTTGTAACTAGGAATTTCGCAGATAGCAGGTGGTTACGCGTTCAAGCATTTAGCTTTCGCATCCGTGTTCCTTGGTCAGGTTCACCGATACGTTTTTCGCTTCATATCTGCAAAACCCTCAAAATATAGATCAAATCATCATAACTCATAACATCAGTTACATTGGTTACTAAATTTTAAAACGAATTAAATTTTGTTTTAGGTACAAACCACAGATTTTGCCGGCAGCGCCGAGATGCGGACATGACTCGAAAACATACAAATGTGCAACGTTAAAAATGACAGATTTAATGTCATTTTTTGAAGCTTTTTATGCTTTGAAGACCAAAAAAGAGCAGGATGCTTTTTTATTAAAATACTGTCAAGTAAACGATATTAAAAGGCGGCGTGCTAGAGGAGCTCGTTTAAGACAACCTGCCCAATATTCTACTAAGTTATTCGTCAAGAAATGTAACAAAAACCGGTTAATTCCTGTATGCCAAAACACGTTTATTAACATTTTGCACATCACAGTCCACAGAATTCGACGCGTCGCTCAAACTTTTAAAATGACTGGAAGCACTGTTAAAGAAAATAGGGGCGGAGATCACACTTCGCAGAATAATGTGATGAAACTTGTCGCCGTAAAAAGATTCATCAAATCTTTTCAGTGTTTAGAATCGCACTATTGCCGGTCGTCAGTAGAGCGAAAATATTTACCAGCGACTCTGAATATTCGGAAGATGTGGAAAATGTTTAGTAACCAGACAGCATTGCGCGTAAAAGAATGTTACTTTCGGCGAGTATTTAATACTTATTTTAACATTGGATTCGGCTCGCCAAGGACTGATACATGCTCAAAATGCACTGAGTTAACAGAAAAAATAAAAACTGAACCAGATGTAAGCAAGAAAAATACACTGATAATAGAAAAAAGAGTACACAATTTAAAAGCGAAGGCATTCTATCGACTCTTAAAAGAACGAAAAGACGGCATGTTGACTTTCAGCTTTGATTGTCAGAAGAATCAGCCACTGCCGAAGGTACCCGATCAAGCTGCCTACTATAGCAGGCAGCTATATATTTACAATTTTGCTATTGTACAATCAGTGACATCTTCTGAATTAAACAAGGAAACTGTTTCTTTGTACTCTTGGACAGAAGACCAATATAAAAAAGGAGCAAATGAAATCGCATCAGCAGTTTTCCATAAACTTAATAATATTGAAATTGCAAGTGATATTAATACAATAAGACTGGTTGCAGATGGATGTGGAGCACAAAATAAGAATAGTATCATGATAGGTATGTGTTCTACCTGGCTTACCAACAATGCTCCAAGGCATGTCAAATGCATAGAATTTGTGTTCCCCATACCTGGGCATTCCTTTCTTCCCGCCGACAGGGTTTTCGGTGTGATAGAAAAAGAGTTAAAAAATAGGGAAGAGATCCTTACACCAGAACAGTACCAAGAAGTATTTGACAACCGGGGAACTTTGGTAAAGTTTAGTACAAATTTTGACTGGAAAACGGCTCTTCATGCCGTGATTAAACCACCTGGAAACTGGCACTTTCAGTTTGCAACTTGCAAACGTTACTGTTTGTTGAGGACAAACAATAACAAAATTTTGTTGAAAGGGGAAGAACATTATAACAGTGACCGTGGTGTGTACAAAACCATATTAAAAAAACATAAGTCGTTTCTGAATATTGAACCCACTGCGATTGAGAAAGACAAAGTGATTATCAAGGATTCTAAATTAAAAGACGTCGATAATCTATTAAAAAAACATTTTGGACAAAATTGGAAATCACTGCCAAATTTAATTTATTATAAAAGTTTGGTAGAAAATCCGTTAAGGCGCTCAGAAGATGCGGAAGATCCTATAGAAATGTGTGAAGCAGCTGTTCCAGATACTGATTTGTGTATTTAACAAGTAACTTAAATAATAAATACTTATCTTTGATTTTTTATTTTTGTTCATGTATGTAAATATATTTTCAGTAGCCTTTGCCCTCAGCTCCGCCTGCATAGTTTTCCCGTTTTTCATAGTCAAATACGTTCGTACACACGGTGTACTATCGAGAATAAATTTTCAATCATAAACCCGGTGCACTATTGAAAAGGTAGAATTTAATTTGAAATGTGAACGATCAAGAAAAATAATTCTAGATCATACACCCTGATTACAGGAGGGTGTTCAAGTTAGTATATTTTTCCCCAATCGTAGACCAGGTGTACTAGCGGAAATAGACGAGTTTAAGTTGATCCCTATTAGTACTAAAAATATCATCGAAATCAGTTCAGTAGTTTTTGCGTGATCCTTCCTAGGAAGAATTCTAGAACAATATTCTATTTATTTCTAGAACAATTGGCTATCGTTTTTTTTAGTTATGCCATAGCGATCCAACTCATTTAAAGTAAACAGACATTAAAAATAAAAATATTAATTTGGACTTAGAGAGGGCAAAAAAAAAACTAGAGAAATATTTAAACACATCTAAAAGATAAAGATAAGATTTATTCCAAACACAGACAAACACGAAAGTTACAATACATATAAATAAAAACCACAAATTAACAAAACAAACAAGAGCATTTCACTAGAAGCCCGGACCACCCCTAAAGCCTCCGAACCCAACTTTCAAAATTAGGTTGTCAAAATTAATCGCGTCCCCAAAATCAGAATCAGAGAATCCATATTCCATACAGCCCGAACTTCCGGAGCAATTCAAGCAAAAAAAAAACTAGCTTCCTCCCGCGACTTCGTCGGCGGCGCCATCTAGAGACGAAGTGGAAAGGACACGTTTCATTTTGTGCCTGGACATGTACGGAGTACGAAATATACAGGCTTTCTAGGAAAAATAATGAAAAAATAATTAGAAACAGAGTTGCGCGAAGGAAAAATGAAAATGAAATGAAAATGAAATGAAATGAAATGAAAATGAAATGAAAATGAAATGAAAATGAAATGAAAATGAAATGAAAATGAAATGAAAATGAAATGAAAATGAAATGAAAATGAAATGAAAATGAAATGAAAATGAAATGAAAATGAAATGAAAATGAAATGAAAATGAAATGAAAATGAAATGAAATTAAAATGAAATGAAAATGAAATTAAAATGAAATGAAAATGAAATGAAAACGAAATGAAAACGAAATGAAAACGAAATGAAAATGAAATGAAATGAAAATGAAAAAACGTGAAAATGTCACGTTCAGAAATTACGGCGTCGTCCACATTATTCCTGATACTTTTTCGGACTCTGAATGACTGGACTGAACACCCTTCTGTTCTGACTTTTGACATTGATGTACGATTTTTAAAATCTGTGGATATGCGTCCGTCTGTAATCCGTTCAGTAGTTTCGGCGTCAAAGTGGAACAAACAAACATCCATACTTTCGCATTTATAATATTAATAGGTATTATTAGTGAGCCTATGACTGTGTTTGCCGAGATATACATATATTATATATGTGAGATGAGATGAACACACAACACCTATGTACCTAACAGTTTTATTGTTTTTTTTGCAGTTAGTACTAATTCTCCATTAAATGCAGATGCACCTCTATCCTGACAGGTTAGAAGCAGAACAGCCTCTGTCCTCGCAATTAGGAAGCAAATGTGCCTCTGTCCGAAAGTTAAAAGCAGAGTCGCATCTATCCAAATTTTCACGCTAAATAGAACGTAAAAAACAAATATTATACACATTTGTCTTTCTTTGTGATTATCATAGACCCTTTTCATAAATATCAGTTTCAAAAAGGTTCTTTCAATCACCACTGACGGATAAAAACTAAACTTCGCTTTTAACTCAGTTTGACACTTCACGGACAGAGCCGACTTTGCTTTTACACCCCTCATATATTTGTGTGGTGTGCGTTCCGAGGGTACGATCTGACAGCAACCGTTCACTTTGACAACAGGATAGCATAATATAAATCGCTTAAGTGTGAAAGAGAAGGTACAAAACGGTTGCTGTCAGAGTGCACCCTTGGAATGACGTAAAGGCTTCTATGTCCATACAGCCTTGTCTTCATTGAAAATGTATATTGTAAAAGTCTGTCATTTTATATTCACGTCTGTCTTTAAAAAGACTGCGACATAATTATAGTCTTTCGGAAATATTCCAAGAACAGCACATCTGCAGTACCAGTGAAAGCGTAATTAAATAAATAAAATGGCATTTCAAAACAATCTGTAAACATCTTCATAATCATCACATATTTTGATAAAAACAACAAACAATCCTTTATTTATAAATAATGACTTTAAGATTTTGCTAATATTTAATGTATTAGCCATTTTTGTAATGTATATTTTATCACACATTTGTTTTCAATAAATTACTTACAATATCAATGGCTTACTGAAAATACAAAAAAATTATAGGTACAGTAATACACATTTAATAAGGCTTGCCGATTTACCTGCGCAGTAGACAATATTTTAATTACGCGGGAAACTGATGGACCAATCAAGTAGCTTCATTGTCACCCGTCATTACACGTTTCGAAAATCTCTGCCGCTATTGGTTGATTGATTTCGCGCCTGATTCAATGACATTGTCAGCTGTCAGAAAGCTGTCACCGTGCGTTGATTGTTTCGGGTATTTCCGTCGATAGTTTGTTCTTGTCTGCGCGAACGAAGATAACCAACGCGCCTTATTTTTTGTGTACTACTGTACAACGATATCAATTATGTAATAAATTTTCACGGTTTTTTTTATTTTGACAAAACACGTGACGAATTATGGAGATTTTAACAGATTATTTTGTACCTAGTTTTCGAAATACCTAATTAGTGGTAAGTAGCAGGTGAAACTGATAATAATTTCCTCAAGGACATATTAAAAACTAGATAATTAGATTTCAACTAGATAAATAAAATGACATTTCAAAAAAATCTGTAAATATCTTCATAATCATCACATAACTTGATCAAAACAACAAATAATCCTTTTTTTTTTAAACAATGACTTTAAGATTTTGCTAATATTAAAAAATATAGGGACAACGATATCAATATGGAATATATTTACACGGTTTCTTTTTTATTTTGACAAAATACGTGACGATTATGGAGATTTTAACAGATTATTTTGTACCTACATTTCGAAATACCTAATAGTGGTAAGTAGCAGGTGAAACTGAGAATAATATCCTCATGGACATATTAAATACTAGATAATTACATTTCAACTAAATAAATAATATGGAATTTCAAAACAATCTGTAAATATCTTCGTAATCATCACATAACTTGATCAAAACAACAAATAATCCTTTATTTATAAACAATGACTTAAAGATTTTGCTAATATTTAATGTATGAGCCATTTTTGTAATGTATATTTTATCACACATTTATTTTCAATAAATTACTTACAATGTCAATATACTAACAAAAAAATATAGGGACAACGGTATCTATATGGAATGTATTTACACGGTTTTTTTTTATAAAATACGTGACGATTATGGAGATTTTAACAGATTATTTTGTACCTACATTTCGAAATTCCTAAATAGTGGTAAGTAGCAGATGAAACTGAGAATAATTTCCTCAAGGACAGATTCATTTGCAATATGACTTTCCAAAATGTATTAGCTGATTACTTCATGTTGTTGAATAAGTTAAAAAAAAATCATATTAAAAGGTTTATGAAGTTTTTTCACTTTCATAAATCTTTGATCGATAAACTGTCCGCCCTCGGAATTTATTTATGTTACACATCCGTGTTGGGGTTAATCTATACATTGTGTACTAAGTTTCAATTTATTTAATCAAATCAATAGATTCACAGCAGCAGATTGGCTGTGACAGAGACGGATGGACAGACAGACCCACGAGTGAAGTGATCCTTTTTCTCTTTTGTGGTACAGAACTCTAAAAGAGTCGCCTTGATCGGACAGAAAAACTGGTTTTCTTGCATCAGTGTTTACAGTTTTTAAAATTTTAATTATTTAATCTTTCTTTAATTTACTTAATCATTTTCTTCCAATGGTATTTGTTATTATTTCTGTCCACTAAATTATCCGGCACTAAGTAGTATATAAAATGCCCAGTTAGTGGTTGAAGAATTTAAACATATCCAACCATGAATGCGCACAAGATGCTTTGAAGCGATATTCAAATAGTGATGTCAAGCGAAAGGTTAACATAAACTCCAACACGAAGACCCAAAAAATGAATGTCGCATGTTTTTTTTAATAAATATGTTTCCTCACATTGCACTGGTCTTGATTTTATTAAATGTATACCATGATTACCATGTCATGCAAAAATATCCGATAAAAAGTTTTTACTGTCTCTAGAGAGTAAATACTCAGTTAATATAGTAAATACTCAGTATTTACTCTGACTCAGTTTTTACTGCCTTACCCATCCCTAGCTCTAAATATTTCAAGTATAGAGTCCGTAAGTGCGAGAAAAGAGGTACAAAACAGAGTTGGGAGTGTACCCAAAAACACCAAGGATCTGATGGGATTTTTTGGCGGGAACTCGTAGCAAGACTTTGTCAGTTTTCTTTTATTATCCGAAAAAATCGTGCTATCATTTTGCTGAAGAATAGGAAATTTAAAGACGGAAGAAATAACTTTGGCCTTTATTGAATTTATCTATGAAGACGAAGAAATGCGGAAGAAATGGCATTTGGCCTTACACAAGATTTTCAACAGACTAGGTTGTAAGGCTGATCCTTTGCCTTCCTCATCTCGGGGTAAAAAAAAAAAGGATTTATATGTCAAAGTCATCATTGCAATTTTTACAAAATTTTTAGGTTAGCTAAGCTATTTATTGTTCGTTTGTCTTCGATGGTTGTTTCTAATTTTATTAGGTTGTAGGTTGTTAGATGACAAACTGCTTATTTGACAATCAAATCTTTGTCTTTTGTACTAAATCTTTATAATAAAAGAGAATGGCTGACGAAGAATATGAAGCCGAGGACGCGGGAGCGGACTATGACGACATCGCCGAAGAAGACGACAACATCGAGGAGACGGAGGAGCAGGAGGAAGATGGGTACAACGTGCAGTGTCTGGCGCCGGGGCAGGCGGGCGGCGGCGTCGAGAAGTCCAAGAGGATCACCACTCGGTACATGACCAAGTACGAGAGGGCCCGAGTTTTAGGTGAGGATACATTTATGACGACCAAGACTGGAGAGGGCCTCAAGGGTAGTTTGTTTTCTTAAGATGTTAGTTTTGAACGTTGATTTGTATGCATAATAACAATGTTACAGAAGGATAGGTAAGGCGAGATAACCAATCCTCTAAAATTGAAGTTTTGCCTCAGATCAGAGCCAAAAACTATACCCTCCTTACTTAAGTTCCTGCTACATTTTTATTGTAAAGGGGAACCCAGCTCCAGCAGTTAGATGTAAAGAAAGAATATGGGGACTAAAATAAGTGTGTTAAAGAGTGGAGAGTTGACATAATCTAACTTGGTGTCTCTGCTATGTAATATTAACTCCATCCTCATCAATTACAATTATGTGTAGAGACCTTGAGGGTGAGAAAGAATAGTGCGAGTGAAGCGTTTCCGATAATATTATAGGTAAGCATGGAAGTTAGATTATTTATGAAATTGGTTACTGTGATGAGATTTTGAGTCGTTTTGAAATCATAGTGAGATAATGGTGTCGATTTGGTTTTCATGATGTTAACTTATTTGACAGGATTAAACTTTATTCTGTCTTTTTCTTTCTATATTGAAAAGACAAGGACAAGATGCTTAAATTTAGTTTAGTCCTGTCAAATAAGTTTAATCATAAACACCGAATCGACACCATCGATGATATAACTAAAAGGACACTCAATTTCTTTTTGACAGACATATGAGAGGCCAGTAATTACATCAAATCTTTTTTATCAATATAGAACCTCTAATAAATGACTTATCTGCTAAGTAGCACCTGCTGTATCTTAAGCACTGGCAATGCGTAGACTGTACTTCATGATCTGATCACCTGAGTATAATGGGTTGCACAAAAAGGTTATTTAGGCAACTTTTTTCTAGATGGATGGAAATGTTAATTAAGAAGAAATATTTTTCATGTTTCATATTTTCAGATGATTTTTGTTTCGTGATGCATATTATAACTTTATTCAGAACTCTAATAAAAAAACTTGCCCTTTAACAAACTGTTTTGTAGCTTAGCAAAATTAATTTACTTCTCTTCCAGAAAAATACAATATTATTTTGTAGTGTCCAAATACAATCCTAAATCAAAAGTAATTGAGTGTGTCATTTTATATTCTAAATTCATTTGTCACAGGTACCAGAGCACTGCAAATTGCCATGTGTGCTCCGGTGATGGTAGAACTAGATGGAGAGACAGACCCACTACAGATTGCCATGAAAGAGCTCAAACAAAGGAAAATACCAATTATAATCAGAAGATACTTGCCTGACCATTCCTATGAAGACTGGAGTATAGACGAGCTTATCATTATTGATCATTAATTTTTAATGTTTTGCAAATTTTTGTGTCACTTGTCTAACATAAAATGCAAGAAACATCTTTACATTTGTATTGAATTATTGAGTTATTTATGGAATTGTTAGATGTAAGCATCTATCTATCTATCTATCAGCCGAAAGACGTCCACTGCTGGACAAAGGCCTCCCCCAAGGATTTCCACACCGACCGGTCCTGTGCGGCTCGCATCCAGCGGCTTCCTGCAACCTTTACCAGGTCGTCGGTCGACCGAGTCGGGGGCCTGCCCACACTGCGCCTTCCGGTGCGCGGTCGCCATTCGAGAACTTTACTGCCCCAACGGCCATCTGTTCTACGAGCTATGTGCCCTGCCCACTGCCACTTAAGTCTAGCGATTCTGAGAGCTATGTCGGTAACTTTAGTTCTCCTACGTATCTCCTCATTTCTGATTCGATCACGTAGGGAAACACCAAGCATAGCACGCTCCATCGCCCTTTGGGTGACTTTGAGCCTTCTTATAAGGCCCATAGTAAGCGACCATGTCTCGGATCCATATGTCATCACTGGCAACACACACTGGTCAAAGACTTTAGTCTTGAGGGACTGCGGTATTTTGGACGTAAAGATATTGCGAAGCTTCCCGAACGCTGCCCAGCCGAGTTGGATTCGACGATTGATCTCTTTCTCGAAGTTGGACCTACCTAACTGGACTGTTTGTCCCAGGTATACATATTCGTCAACAACTTCGAGTGTAGAGTCTCCAACCTTCAGAGGAGTGGGTGTAACACGGACGTTTGACATGATTTTCGTCTTATCCATGTTCATTTTAAGACCCACTTGTTGGGAGACTCTACTAAGTCCTTCGAGCATTGCGCCTAGGTCTTCCAAGGTCTCAGCCATGATCACGATATCGTCAGCAAATCGAAGGTGAGTGATGTACTCGCCATTGATGTTAATGCCGAGTCCTCTCCAGTCCAGAAGCTTGAAAACGTCTTCCAGTGCAGCGGTGAACAGTTTCGGAGATATAACGTCTCCCTGTCTCACCCCACGCTGCAGCCGGATAGGTTTCGAATTCTGATCCTGGAGGTGGACCGACATGGTGGCGTTTTCATACAAGCACTTCAACACTTCGATGTATCGATAATCAATTTGGCACCGTTGGAGAGACTGCAACACAGCCCAGGTCTCGATCGAATCAAAGGCTTTCTCATAGTCCACAAACGCCAAGCATAGTGGCCGATTATACTCTTCGGTCTTCTGTATAATCTGCCGCAGCGTATGTATGTGGTCTATGTGTAAGCATACTTGATAGAAATAGTTTCTTGTAAACTTTCTTTCACAGTAATTAACTTACACTTATCTAAAATCCCCCCTGAAAACCTAAACTATATTCAGTACAGTTCTTTAATTTTCTGATCCAAGTTACTTTTTCTTCCACCAATCCAGACTTGGCCTCTGTTTGTGGAGTATGGCCTAACCTTCATGAGATATGGGATCTGTACTCCAGCGGTGGGGACGCATATAGTTGTTGCTAACGAATGAGTTGCTTTTTATCAAAATGTCTAAAAACATTTTCAAAAAAGTGTTTGGAGTAGTAAAATATGCATCATAATTCAATATAAGTATTTAGTTATAATTGTATACTGATTGCTATTAAAAAAATACAACAAAATAATTTGTAATGATACAAAACGAGTATGGAAAAAATTGTGATCAATAAGAGACAGTGCTAAATAAGTTATGATTAATTATTGGGATAGTCAACTTTCCAATTACGCTAACCCATTTTAAAATTAAAATGACAAGTGTGTTTGGTTGAATCAATTCTGATTGATCAAAAGTTATAAATTACGTTAATAAACCGTAATTAAGTAATCATTCTATTTTTATTTATTTCCCTTTCTTTACCGACGACGTCCAAAAGGTGTTCGCGCATGAACCACCTCTCAAGTACGTTTTCTAGATGGTTTTATGAATTTCTTATTGTAAATAAAAACTATTTTATTATAATTAACCGTCTGGCTGAAAAAGAGTGTCTATTCCCGTTGTCCCCCACTATTTGTGCACCACTGGTGGAACGGGAAACGGGAAAAAAAGTTGCGTTGTTGAACGGTAAAAAAGTGGACATCGCAACTAAGTTTGTACCACTGTCCCCCACTCTTTACTATCAGAATTAATGCATTATGGTTAGGTACTAATAAAAACAAAAAGACGTGTTTTAAATTCAAATCAGACATATTTAATAATTCTTATAGTAAGCTTTCGTCCGCGTATAGTTATTATGATTATCGCTGAGGAACCGCACTGCGCGAGCCGCAAGCGGCGCTTGGCGCCCTCATGAGCTCTGCGCCCTGTGCCTGGGCCGGCCGTATCTATCTACTTATTGAACTATCTATCCACTTATCGAACATTTACAATAGTAAATCTGTACATAGTATTAAATATAAGTAAGCTTTTACCTCGCGCTTCCTACTTTCATAGTGAAAAACAAAAGCCAATCAATCAATAAAAAATCACAGAAAAACAACCCGTCAAGTCACATCTTATTACCTTTTTTGCTTTGCGTCGTACTTTTATATTCAAATTGAAAAAATGCGTTTCACAGATGTTTAAGTTTTTTAATTTTCTTATAAATAATTGAAAGAAAAAAGCATCACCAGTATTTTAATATAAAATATTGGGGGGGGGGGGGGAGGGGGGCCTCAGCTCTCGCTCGGGCACGCCCTATGGAGTCGGCACCAGTGACCAGGAGCCATAGGACTGTGACCTTCATGGACAACTTGCATCCTGAATTCCTGAGGTTAGCCCAGCCTCAATCTTTTGCTGAGACGTAATAACACGGTAGGTAGTATATTCCTATCGATAAGTAAACGATTATAGTCGAAATTTTAAAATAAAGGTGAGTGCAAATTAATAAATCAAAGTACGTTGAAGGACCGGTCGACGGCGGCGGCGGCGGGGCAGCGAGATCGCGCCGGCGCCGCGCTACTATAGTTCCGCGAGGCGGCGGCGTCGTGGGCCGAGCTTGGCATGCGCACCGAGCTGAACATTGTCGAAAGTCAATATCTAGGTATAGCTCTGACGCTCCGAAAGTCTTGCTCGCGCGCCAGTTCCCCTCCGACCAGCGATGCTGTGCTGTCTCCGGAAATAGAGTACGTCGGACGTCTCAAATGCAGATTTGCGATCTACTCACATCCGAGCCAATCATACAGCTGTTAAATCGCAGTTAATTATAGAGCTCTCATTGAAATAATTTATATTTGGTGACTGTTTAAAGTTAATCGCTAAGGCTCTCGGTTTAACTGTGATTTAATGGCTCGCGTTTTGACTGGGCCCACATTCCCTCGGGAATGTGAGCCTCGTTGAGCCGCTGCAGTGAATTCGTTATTCAGTGTAGATGTCCCTATATCACATCCGTAGATCGGCCGATCGGGTGCGCGAGTGTGAGTGCCAATGACTGTTAGCCCGACGTAACGGGCGGATTTTGACAAAATGTGGACCAAAGGATTAACGTTATGGAGGTTTATGTTGTGCATACTGTTTGCAGTGTCAGCGGTTGCCATCACGGCGAGAGGTGAGTTGTCCAGGGGGGCGCGGGCGCAGCCGCCCCGCTCGCTGGGGGCGCGGGCGCAGCCGCCCCGCTCGCTGGCGGCGCGGCTGCGCTCGCTTTGCGTCACTGCTCCTGCTATTTTCGGCGTAACTTGCGCTGAAATTATGTAAAAAGCTCGCGTATATGCTCTATTTTTGGAGATAGCCTTAGGCGAAGTTTCGTATATAAAAATGATCTACTAACCCACTTTTGACTGCGAATTGTCTAGGACGGACAGTTGACCGTGCAAGCTGCCAGGGTTGAGCGCCTGACGGTATTACCTCACAAAGCTACGCAAATAGAAATACAGGGGATTTGTCGCTAAGCGTCGCCATCTTGTGAAAAACGATAGGATCGTGACGACATTAATAAAAATTTAACCGCATGCTGCATTTTAATAATGATAGAGTTAATTTTAGAATATTTACACATTTTAGGAGAAATCTTTAACAGTATTGGTTCTTCAGGGCCTTTGTGATTACAACCAAATAAAAAAAAATGGCAAATGCGTAATCTAGGTTCCATACAGCTTGGATATATTTCTAAATTCTACAGATATTGCAAAGATCAATCGAAATAAAATATGTATATGTATATTTTGAGATCGGAAGATACTCATTAGTTACAAAAAAAACTGGAAATTTAACTAATAAAGGGATTTAATATCTCCAAATAGTTCAAATTTCAATTAAACTAATGTAAAAACTATAAAGAAATTAACTAAATTGAAGTGTTGTCAATTGAAGTCTCTTTTTAGTTAGGGCAGTATATTTGAGCACTGGAATCACCTTGAAATAAAATATACTTACTTCGGAATCGGTAAATGCTCATTATTTACCTATAAGTAGTTCAATTAAAATGTGTGGTTCAGGTGTAACTGATGCGTTTGGGTATAAGCCAACGTCAGCTGGATCCCCTGCGCCCTGGCCAGTTAACACGGACACTACTTATACCGATTGGTTACTTTCATAATAGGTTGTTAGATCGTGAACTGTATCACGGAAACTCCAACAGTTCTTTTAGCTGCATTTTCGGTTAGAAATCATGCTTTCAAGCTTCCACAAACCGCCGAACTATTTAAGTACTTAAGATGACGATGTAATTAGTAAGCTTTACTGTAAACAATGGTAAAACAAAGACTTAGTATTATCGAAAGCCGGGCCTAGCTGGATCAAGGGCATTCCTCGAGATAGATAAACACATTAAATAGATAAACATACTCTAATATCCCCGAATTATTAATACAACATATGAAATGTATTTTGCTGAGCGAAATAAAACCGAGGTCAATTTTTTAGGTCACTAGTCGTTCTTCGAAGACGTGAAAGCATGTGTCTACAGGGTGTAACAAAAAGGTCCATACAAAGTTGGCTCGTCGCAAGTTGATTGATTTGTATGAAAAGTCAATTTTTTTTTGCGATTTCTGCAAAGTTGTAGAACAAAAGTTGTTCAGTTTGATGAGAAGAAGCCCACCTTGAAGTATCTATTACTACACCTTTTTGTTACATCCTGTATATTCGTTACTGGAACGGAAATATAATAAAATAAAAAATGAAAAAATTGTTTTATCTGACACAGCGTGACGGATCTTATTATTGCGAGGATGTTTTCTAGAAAATTTAACTATTTTTAATACAGTTAGTATTGTGAATACATATACAGGCTGATTTGTGATTAACTCGAAACCTTTTACTACTGAGACTGAATAACTTTTGCCCTCTTCTTTGCTGAAACCGCAAAATTATTGGTAGTCGCAGAACAAATAGAATCACCACCTCAGATGTTTCCGGTTAATTACAAATAAGTAAACCTATACTTATATGATTTCGATCACATTCGTACACAAGAATATACCAGTACTATTACCATTCACACCATCAGTGGCGTAGCGTGGGGGGGCCGGGGGGGGGGGCATGGCCCCGGGCGGTACACGGATAGGGGCGGCGAGCGCCGTCTTTTTTTACCTAGTAGTGGGGGCGGCAAATTGAGCGAACCGAATATATGATAAAAAATATTCAAAGTTATAAGACCCAGCTAAAACGTCATGAAAACAAATGTTATCGTATGAAGAATGAGACCAGTACAGCAACGGCGCACAGTCACTATTTGACACAGGTAGGGCCGGCCTTTGGTTCGTGCCACCCGGGGTGAAAATCAAAGGCCAGCCCTGCCTGTGCAAAATAGTGACTGTGCGCCGTTACTGTACGGGTTTGCTCGAAGCCCTGTGCCGAGCGTCGAGCTCATAGGGGCGCCAAGCACCCTGGTAGTTGGGGTACCTACCGTAACAGAAACGACGCTGAGCGCTTCAAGTAAAAGGGCTTTTGTTGGTTTAACATTAATATTTTTAGATATGTTAAAAATTTTCGCATCGCAAAATTGCATCGTGTACCCTAGCCCACGGAAGAATATAATGCGTTCGCTTCACATCAGGAAATTGCAGGTTCTATGTCCGGCGGGGTTTACTTGGTATTACGGATATCGAATTTAGCTATAAGTATAAGCAATCGAACATGACATACACAACACATCGACAAGTACAATATTTCAAACAGTATTTTAATTAATTACAGAATTTGGTTGCTTTATTTGACTTTACTTAGAAATGAAAATAGAAAGCCCCGGGCGGCGAAAACCCACGCTACGCCACTGCACACCATATATTACCACACCACTTTGGCATAAACGTCATATTCGTACATTTTTGATATATGAATTAACATCCAACATAGGTACTTAATTGATATTCAGTAGGTATTTTATTTTTAATAAGTATATTCAGTAGGTCACCCGTTCACTTAGTGCACTTATTTATTGCAACAATAATAATAATAATAATATCTGGGACAAATCACACACGGTCATCTGGCCCCAAACTAGGTATACAATACAATACGTAGGCATTTGCTTTATTTTTGCGAATTTTTATGTATGCTATAAATGTATGAACTTTGTGAATTGTCAGTTACTTTTAAAACTTTTTGGTAATTTTCAGCCGATGACGAAGTTCCATCAGAGTCACAATGCCGTCCATATATAGAGAAAGCTCTCAAAGAACTCGAATCGGGAGACGCGGATCCAGGTAGGTTCAATTTTATATTCGTACAAGTAGTCCCGTCGTCCATTGCCTAATTATTTCCTATTTTCGTTTGCCATAGTTCCGTTCACCACAAACTTGAAGGGGCTTCAGCAGATCCTTACGATGTTAATATGGGATCCACAGTCCTCATCTATTATGTTTAAGGTTCCGTTCCGGTGATAACGGGGCCTGAAGTCTAATAATATAAGCCATCTGTCTGTTCCACTTTTAAATGGCTGTTTATTTGCAACCGTAAAAAAGTTGCTTGCAGGTAAATTTTTTAAAGAGTAAAAGTTATTATATCTGTTCGTATAATAACAAAAAAAAGTAAAAAGTCATAGGTGGAACCCCATACAACAAACATAATGGTGTCGATTCGGTGTTTACGATTAAACTTATTTGACAGGGCTAAACTAAATTTAAGCGTCCTGTCCTTGTCTTTTCGATACCTATAGAAAGAAAAAGACAGAACACTTAAATTAAGTTTAATCCTGTCAAATAAGTTTAATCGTGAAAACCGAATCGACACCAATATTTAAAAAAAAAGATTTTACTCTATCGTAAAAACGATAATATATACAGTTTCGAACTCGTGATTATAGTGCTAAAGGATGCACTATAATCTCAACGAAAGTCTTTAAAAGAAATATATAAATATATTTGAGATCCTTACAATAAGCCCGTGAATTTGACCCCCCCCCCCTTAAAACAATTTTTTTAGGTTACACGTCCGTTTTGGGTTACAGAAATCTATACGTGTACTAAGTTTCAACTTTAACGATCCAGTAGATTCGGAGCAAATTGGCTGTGAAAGACGGACAGACTGACAGATAGATACACGAGTGATCCTATAAGGGGTTTTTCCTTTTGTAGTACATATCATTAATTCTTTCTTGCGCTGTTTCTCTGTGTTCTACATAAATACGAATAGATTTTTCTATAAATAAATACAATTCGAATTCATTCTTACTAAAATACTTACTTACGACGTGCAACTTGTAGTTTATGTCTTAGTAGTTAATGACGAAGAAATATTTACGAGCCACCAAAGTTTAAGTCGTAGCATTGGTGGCTCGTAAACATTGCTTCGTGGTTCGGCAAATAACTTTTATAGGACACATAAAAGAGCATTTTGAAGTTTCTAAACTCATAAAATTGTGACTGTAATTAAATTTACCGCGTGTTCAGTTGTGAAACTTGTTTTCGCCGATTGTACACGGCTTCAGCTTGGCCTAAAAAATCAAACAAAACATCGCATTGAATGAAACGAGTTTAACATTTTCATTATTTATTTGATGTACCTATATTCTATTTTAACAGCGCAAGCGACGATGCTGGAATGACATCATCTATACACATTGTACTCAATAATAGCTACCACATCAACTTCTCTGGTCAACCCGATACTGTAATGCTTGGCAAGGTGTTATAGGTCAACTTTTTACGAAAGAACTTTACTAATTATTAGAACTAAAAATAATAAATTCTTTTTTAACTTGGGCATGAACTCCTTGGTAAACTGAATTGCCTTCAATAATTCTTATATACACGAATGCTCATTACATTATCACTGTCCTCTAAAATATCTAGAAGCAGGGCCATCTAAAATTAAAGCAGATATTTATAAACAGCAGCGCTCTAACGGACACTCGATAATTCAAGCGCTTAGTAATGGACGGAATTTTATCTTTCACTTAATCACTGTTAATTCACTTGTATTTTGCCGTAGATGTGTGTAGGTATGTGTATTGGGAAATCGAAAATAATTTATTGTAACCTATTATTTTTTAACATTGATAATACTTTGGTGTAATAACTTCTAAAAAATTACAGATTCCACAGACAATAACGATAGTAGTGAAGTAAGTGTAAATGATGATACGAAAGAAATAGATTCAAAAGAGAATGTTGGAGAAGCAGACGATAGCAAAGAAGACGACACATTATCGGTAGAAGTAGCGGACGAACCATACATGTCACAAGCATCTGTGGATGATTTGGAAAGTGGAAACGATGACGACGACTCAAAAGAGGAGGCAACGACAGAGGGAAAAGACGAGAGCAAGGAACAAGATGACATCGATGATAACAAAAGCGAGGATGCTGATGAAGACGGAGATAGTAAAGAAGACGCATCTGCTGATGATCAGACAGCCGAAAAAGGTAGGTAATTTTTAGGATTTCATAGTCCTTACGACGATATCTGATGGAATTAGTTCTGTGCGTCTGTCCTTCCGTTGATCCGTTCAGTCCGGCAGTCCCGGCGTCATAACTTTTGTTGGCACAAAAATAATTTTAAATAGAATATCAATTTTTTTTTTGCCCATCTGCCATCAGCCTTCTTGGCTTTTATCAGATTTTGTGTGGGGGAAAATCTTTTGGAGGGCTCACATCCATTGATGTGTCACCTTCACTATGAAGTCAGGAATATCAGAATATCAAATATGAGTTCCGTTTTTTTATCATATCTCCCACAAATAAAGAGGAGAGATAATTTTTTTGTGTACCCCGTTATCGCCAACAGTTTTTTTTTAAATAAAGTAATAATTGTTAAAACATACTTTAATCAGTTTGAATATTCTAACAAGTCGATCAGCCGATTGGTCAGCTTAGTATCGGAAGTTCCTTTTTTTTCTTCCATGTTTATTTATTGCATACCTCACAATTAATAATGTACGATACGATTTCATACGAGTAGATTCAGAGGTAGATGTTATTTCATTGATAGTGGCGCCCCGTAGGGGCACGGCAATTTAGGGCCTATGTGCTTCGTTATTTATAAATAACAAACTAACTTTAGCACCCTCGGAGCGATGATATAAAACTTCTTTGACAATAGGTATTGCCGATTGACTATTTATTCCTTCGGGAAAGTTGTTTAGATTCATGGTTAGATACCTACTCCAGTTTAATTTTAACTGGAGTTCCTGCTGATTTCCTTTTAGATAAGAAATAATTTATGTGCATTGAGATAATAGTTAAAAAAAATGTGGTTAATGTTTCTAGAAAGCGACGAAGACAAGGATGATGAGACAGTAGACACAAAAGAAGATGAAGATTCTAGCGAACAAGATACCGAAAAAGTAAGCCAATCTAAAGAAGCCGACGATAATGATGACAGTAAAGAGGATGAAGAAGATGCTACTAACGATGATAAGTCTCAAGAGGGAGATGCTTCCAAAGAAGATGACCAAGATGTTGGCGATGATGACGATAGTCAGGAGAATAAAGCCGACGATGACGTGGAATCCCAAGAAAAGGGTGATCTTAAAACTGGAGATGACTCAGAGGAAGATGATGATAAAGATGAAAGCAAAGAAGACGACGGAGCTGAATCTGTTGAAGCAGCAGACGGTGATCAAGAGGAAGATAGCAAAGAGGATGGTAACATAGAAGATGACGAAGATAATAAAGAGTCCGAACAAGATGATGAAGCTGCAGAAGCGGAGGAAACTGGAGATGACAGTTCAGAAGTTGGGGAAGGTGCTCCTGAAGAGGATTTGCTTAAGGTAATTTGATATGCATTAAGTAATTTAAATATGATAAAACAGGTTACTTACAGTATTACTTTAGTAATTTATTTTTACTATTGCAGACCGGGGAAATTCCAGAAAACTTACGGTCACGCGCTCACATCGACCAAATTTTAAGACTAGATGAAGAAGCAAGTGAAGCAGAAATCACAATAGAGAGATCCGCTGAAATAGTTTTAAGGGATTTGAAGAAGCTTTATGAAAACTCTATAAAGCCTTTAGAAGTTCTATACAAATACAGAGATTTAAGTAACAGGCATTTTGGAGATCCAGAAATATTCTCAAAACCATTAGTGCTATTTATGGGGCCATGGAGTGGAGGAAAATCCAGTATTGTAAATTATTTAACTGGTCTAGAATTTACGGAATGGTCTCTAAGAACAGGTAGGTTTATGGTTGGCTAAGGAAAATAACATTATTTACCCCTGTGCACGTTTTAAGTGTATTTATCTTTCTAAATACATTCACAGGTGCTGAACCGTCCCCGGCGTATTTCAACATTCTCATGCACGGCAAAGATCCTGAGGTGCTGGACGGCACTCAGCTCGCGGCTGATTGGACTTTCTCGGGATTGCAAAAGTTCGGGCAAGGTTTAGAGGAACGGCTCAGAGGGCTTAAACATCCAAGCAAAATCCTAGAAAAGGTTAGTGTTGTAGTTTGCAGTGAGTATAGTTAATGTACTTATATAACTTTAAAATTGAAAACATCATAAAATAATAAGCCAATAAAGTCCGAAACTGGAGCTGTTTGGGGCTGGCGAGTGCTTTCGTATTCATTATTATATCGAATAAGGGCTCCCATTAATTAAGAGACGCCGATGATATGAACCTCCTAGAAATATGATTTTCAATACAAAGGGTAAGAAAAAGCACCGTAAAAAAATACACAATTAAAGAAGATGTAAAACATAAATAAGTATAACCCAAAACTAGAGCAGCGTGAATGCTCTTTTATCGAATATTCGGTCCTTTATTCATATCAGTAAATAGATGATTTGAACCCATAAAAAAATTGATTGAGAACCACTTACAAAAATTCGATTCTTTCGACGCGGTCGCTTCTTTCTGTTCTAGCGGCGACACCGCCGCCACGCCGCCGGTTGCCTTAAGGCTGTAGAGGAACACAGTGTGATATCTAGAGAAGATTAAAACATAAGTTCCGTGTTCCGAACACGGAACTTATGTTTCAATCTTCTCTAGATATCTTTATATCTACGAGTATTCGGCGTTAAGCCTAAGTGATTATTGTGTGTATTGTAGGTGAATATCGTTGAAATACCTGGTATTCTGGAAGTGAGGAAGCAGGTGTCCCGAGTGTTCCCCTTCAATGATGCGTGCCAATGGTTCATAGACCGCGCTGACATCATCTTCCTCGTGTATGACCCTTCTAAGTTGGACGTTGGGCCCGAGACAGAAGCCATCCTCGATCAGCTCAAGGGCAGAGAATCTCAGGTGAGTGCGATCTTTAATGTATGTATAGTTTCCATTAAATCTAATATTGGCTCTGTTATCTTTCAAACGAATGAATAAGATGTTTATAATTGTTTGCAACATATTTTTGGGGTAGCGCCATGACTATTGTAAATTGAAGTTACAATGAAAAAGAAGCTAAAGACAACAATTGTATGGTGCTTTGTGATATGAATTGCAGACGCGTATAGTATTGAACAAGGCGGACACCGTGAAGCCGGAGGAGCTGATGCGGGTGCAGAGCGCGCTGATCTGGAACATCTCGCCGCTGATGAGCTCCGCGCAGCCGCCGGTGATGTACACGGCGTCGCTGTGGTCCATGCCGTACGAGCCGGGCGCGCCCGTGCGCCTGCTGCAGGCCCAGGAGCGCGAGCTGCTGCGCGACCTGCGCCAGGCGGTCGACAAGCGCATCGAGAACAAGATCGCCAGCGCAAGGAGATTCGCAGTGAGTATCCTTCACTATAGACACTGGGGTCTGTGTTTTCCAAGAAGAGTTTTCTTAATATTTTCTATAAGTACATCAGGCTTACCAGTGATTTAAGTAATAATACAGTCAAAAATACATGTCACATTCATGTCACAGCGCAATCATTATCCGCCATTAACCGCAAAACACTCTCAAAGTCACCACTTTATTCGTGAGAATCTACTGTTATGTTCGTACTTTACGACATATGTATTTCCGCAGGTTCGAGTACGTAACCATGCCAAGATGGTGGACTGTTATCTCACCACCTACTACAACCATAAGACGATATTTGGTAATAAGAAGCTCATTGCGGACGCTATCATCGAGAACCCTCAGAACTACCATATCTACGAGGGACTCAGTACTCTTACGAACATTTCAAGGTATGTTTCCATATGAAACCAAAAAAGCCAGAAATAGGAATGATTGGTAATTTTTAACTTTGGTCTTTTTGTTACTTTGGTCATTTTGGATTCTTGGTCATTAGTCCACGACATAATGAATGACATAGGTAAATAATAAATAAAAGCTTATGAGGATTGAGGGTACTAACGAACTTAAAATGAAGTTGATTGATGCGATGCGATTTTACGTCCAATTATTGTTTCTTCTGTGGTCCTATAATTAGCAAGGCTCAATCTTATGGTACTCGTATCCACAGGTACGACTTGCCCGACCCAGAGACGTACCGCGACTTCTTCAGGCTGAACCCGCTGTACGAGTTCCAGCAGCTTTCGGCGACGTGCACCTACTTCCGCGGGTGCCCCATCACGCGGCTCGACGTGGCCATCGCCTACGACCTGCCTGAGCTCGTCGGCAAGTACAAGAAGATGGTGGAGACCGCCGCGCCCCAGGGCATGCCCAAGAGTTGAGGGCCCGAACGAACGAATCCGCGCCCGCGCCCACCCGCGCTGCTCTTAGTCAACACCCGCTTTTTATTTTAGCCAATCGAATTGGACAGTTATTTAATTTGGGCACATTTTGCATTTTTATAATCGGGCGTCGAAAGATTATTTTTTGTTAATTTTGTTTAATGCATTTCTTTATTTATTTTTTAACTGTTATTTTGCTTAAATATTCGCTTGTTCCTGATTTCATGGTGAATGTTGAGTCGGATGGAGAGGTAATATTTATGTGATTTTCTTTGTGCGTTTATTAGTGAAGGTAGAACGGTAATACGCAAGACAATTTCCAATTTCCTAATAATCAATGTGTCTTTTTATACAAGTCTCAAGCACAATTTAATCTAGTCATTACGTTAAAGTGTTGTTATTTATTTATTGAGGCGAGTTCCTACGCCATTAGAGGACTAATCCACATTTGAGGTCTCTGCCTTGGAATTCTTTGTTAGATATTTACTGAGACACAATGTGACTATTTAAGTAAAAATAAAATATAAAATAATGAGGGGTTTTATTATTAACTTCCATTTATGACTAGTGAAGGAAAGCTATAGCTAAAGCATTTGTGCCCTCATAAGAAAGAACGCAGCAAAGTATCGTATATGGAGAGATTTAGAAATGATGGTTTCATATTAGCTCATATTATAATACTACAAGCATAAGTTTGAGAAGAGCAGATTTCCCAAAGGACAAACCATACAGTTTGCGAGAAGTAAGGTCAGTAGGTTACCTATAGTAATAAAAAACAAAAAGTACTTATAAAAAATACCACTAAATGGTCGACTGGGTTCGTATAGGGATAGATACCATTTTATATGTAATAAAATAAGATATATCTTTTATTTTCAGTTCAATATTTCCCCAACCCACCCTAACCACCAACCTATACTATAGGTATAAGGAGAAGGATATTACAATAAAGAGACAAAGATGGCGACGACGAGATAACCAGGCCAGACGGATGAGTGCCAATGGGGAAGAAAACGCAAAGCTATTTGCAGATGGCGCTACGTACGCTTGACTCATAACAACTTTCAATTAGTTCCGCGTTTTTTATTATCGAGGTGTTATAAATTAGTTTTCTTTTTGTAAAATTGTTAAATGGAAAATGTATGCGACTTGGACTGTTCCTCAATTAAAGGCGAAGTTGAAAAGTACATAATTGAAAACGTAAGTTTTCCCACGTCTTCTTTATCCGAGAATCTTTAGGAAATTAATGATTTCCATTATTATTGCAACCAATCGCCACACAATGCGGTATTTTTTTAATAATCTTATATTTAGTTTTATACGTTTTGACAGTTAGTATGAGTCAAGCGATATCAGCGCCTCTATCGGCGAGCTTTGTCAGTTTTCTTCCCCATTAATAAATCAGCCTAAGTTCAGGCACTCATGTGGTGGTTTCATCCCTTTCTATTTATATATTGTACGTTAAAACGGAACACAATCCTAAAAGCTGTTTAAATTCACATTCAGGACCAGATTTGATCTTCGTTAGCGCTCACTTCCTCCTACATACATATCTATCTAATCAGCCCACATTAGCCGACTGCTATATACCTATGCCGCTTCTTTTGCACGCCATTCTTCTTAGTCACACGTCTCAGTCCCTTGCTAGTCTCGCCCAGCAACGTCCAGCAATGCTAACGATGTCATCCGACAATCTTGCAGCTGATCTACCTACTGATCTTCGCCCTGCACGGGTAGCATTTGCCACTCTGTTAAAGCTCTAGTCCACCTCCCATATCTTCCCTTCTAGCCAAATGCCCTGCCCAACTCTATTTGAGTTTTGTGATGCGCTGTCCTACATCTGCATCTACATACGTATAGTTAATCGCAAAATAACAATACCTACTTTACAAGATTTTTTACCCATAGATGAAACTAATGTGAATTGGTAGAATAATGCAACATAACTTAGATTTTGTATTGGAAAAAAATTAGGACGTCAAGTTTTTAATATATTTACTATATTTATTTGCAATGATTTTATATAAGTGACCCACAAAAAAATAAAAAATGATACACATTACTCGTTCTTTAATGCTTATTAGCGTCAGTTTCTCTTAATAAGTACAGACTAGCAGTAATAAACATATTTTTATTCCAAAAATCTGGTACCTCTGTTCATAAGTCTTCAAGTCCTGATGGAAACGTTCACCATGTTCTTCACTTACGCTTCCCGGGTTCTCAAAAAAAAAACCAAGTGCGAATGTAAACAAAAATAACTACATGTTCACCGCCATTTTGCAGTATTTCCCAATAAAGTGAAAAAAAAAAATATCATAATTCTCCGATTTAGGCTGCGGCCTGGAGGCAAGCGACGGCGACAGCGACACGAGCGACTTGATCATTTCCATAGATTTGTATGGAGCTGTTTTGGACAACAGCGACACCCGCGGCGACACACGAGCAACGAGCGACATTTCAAGGACGTCGCGCGTTTAGGGACGTTCTTCTTTAATCGATAAACCAGTTTAAACTATCGATAATTTGAGTAGAAAAAATAGTTTCAGATAATAAAATGATAAAGTTTGATACTAGCTGGAGTGCCCGGCTTCGCTCAGGGAGTTGATATCCCCCCCGCACCCTGCACCTCACCCCCGATTCATCCTCCCCCGCCTCCCGCACCACGCCCTTCCGCACCCCGCGACTCACCCTCCCTCGCACCCCGCGTCACCCCTCACACACTCCCCCGCACCCCGCTCCTCACCGTCCCCCGCACCCAGCTCCTCAACACCGCACCTGCTCTCCCCCCCCCACACCCCGCTCCCACCACCCCTCACCCCCCTCGCCCCCCGCCACCCCGCTCCTCTCCCCCGCATCCCGTGCCTCAAACACGCACCCCACTCCACCCCCCGTACCCCGCTCTTCCCCCCGCACCCCGCGACTCACCCTCCCCCCGTTCCTTTCCCCCTGCAATCTGCGCCTCACCCCCTGCACCCAGCTCCTTCCCCCGCACCCCACGACTCACTCTGCCCCGCACCTCGCTCCTCTCCCCCGCAACCCGCGCCTCACCCCCCGCACACCGCTTATCATCCCCGCCACACCCCGCACCTTCCCCCGCAGACCGGTCCTCACCCCCCGCACCCGGCTGTTCCGGGACTGCTGTAGACTGCTCTCAAATACTCTCGAATGTTCTGGACTATTCTATTCCAGAAAATTCTTAAGGGTGAAATTTCAACCCTTATATCTTCAAAAGCACGCCCTTTAGGCAAAAACAGAAACCTTCTACATGGATGGGGGACAGAGGGCTACCGCACCATATAACTCCCTTGATCGTATCTGGATTCGTTTCAGAGTTTTATCGGCACAAAAAGAAGTATGGCGAACTGGGACCCACCAAATAAAAAAAATCAAAGACGACCCATTCAGTTACGAAATTATTTCCATTATATATTTAAATATATGAGTATGTAAATAAAAAAAAATGACTCCAGCAGAAGCAGGGAATCAATAGTTTAAAAAAACCTTGATTCCACACTAATTCAAACAAAAACGCAGCAATGTACCAAAAAAACGCAACGGTACAACAGACAACAGACCATGACAGCCACCGTTCACTCTGACAACAGGATAGCATAATATAAATCGCGTAAGTGTGAAAGAGAAGATACAGAACGGTTGCTGTCAGAGGGCACTCTAGGAACGCAGCTCAGGGATCAGTGTTGCCAGACTTAAGAAGCTGTCTTTGTTTTGGGGGATTTTTAAAGTATAATAATAAGCTAATAATGATACAGTCAGCCATGGTTAAGATTTGAGATTTTCATATGTTTTTGTTGGCTGGAGCCAACGTTGACGGTGGGGGCACTATTTGTCAAAGAGTAGTGTAGAGGTCAATAGGTTAAGCTCGGTCTTCCAGGTATAACCCAAAAAATTTTAAAAGGTCAGTTTCAAACATCGCTATTTCAAAGTTCTCCCAACTTGTGCAATAAACACACAATTTACTTTTTTGTTATTTGAAATTCAATATTCCAGAAATACCATATATCATTAAAGAACGTTGATGAAAAGACTGGGTCCCAAAATACATGGCACCTCGCCATCATTCTTTGTACACTTTCTTTTATAATATTGATTATGTAGAACAGTGGTTCCCAACCTTTTCTTGACCAGGGACCACTTTGATTTCTTTGTTGTTAGCAGGGACCACATGTACAAAAAAAACTGAATCAATTTGAAAATAAACCTTAATCAAGAACTAATTGAAAACATATCATTTTAGTAGAAATGAATTAAATAAGTTTTGAATCAGTGTGATTTTTGACCTTGAACTTGTAAAGAAGATACGAGATTTGAGAAATAACATTAGCCAATCTTCACGCAAATCATCACATAGGCGGTTATCACATTGCACTGGAAACCGCTCCGGTGTGCGGCGCTGCGGTTTTTATTTTACCCGCTTACTTTCAATCGACACCTGGCCTTGTTTTTAATTGCTAACAAAGCAGAAAACCCTTGTTCGCATAAATAAGTAGTAGTGAGAAAGCCAAGGACAGCGCAAGGCGATTTCTCGAATTTTGGTTTAATGAATTGCTTTTTTACACCAAAACTTCAATTCTAATGCGTCCTTAGAGTTTCTATATTTTTTTTATTTAATTCAATGAGTTCTTCGTGGATTTCTTCTGTTACTTCACCAGCATCCGCGCTAAAAGAGTTGAGAATCAGTTTTTGATCAACTTTAGCTTCTGTTTCGGTATATTGTAGGAAGTAACTATTGAATTCATCAATCAACATTTATAGATGTTTTCTTGTATGTTTACCCTACTCGCGTAATACTTTTTGTCCTCCAAAAGTTTTTTTAATATCGTGAAAGCAGAATATTTGTTTTAAATCGTTTGCGGACCATATTTAGGCTCCTGCGGACCACTGGTGGTCCGCGGACCACTGGTTGGGAACCACTGATGTAGAATATAATCGAAAATTTCTACAGTCATCCTTTTGTAATATAAACTTTCGGATTTCGACTTTGATCTTCATAATTCTTCAGTAGTTGCCGAAATCCCCTTTTTGTTTTGTCTAAATCTACGTCTTCTTTAGCAAGTTAGTAGTAATATTAAAAAAACAGAAATATTTGCCCTGGGTGGGGATCGAACCCACGACTCTCGGATCAATAGTCAGGAGCGCAAACCTCTGAGTCAATGTTAAGTGTTATTATATTAGTAAGAATAATTATGAAAATATCGAAATATCGACATTGCGACAAACAGACATCGACAGAGTCACGTCACTACATCGCCGCAAACCCAGTGACCTTGTCGCTTGCGTCGTGAACAGTTGTCGCTGTCGCTGTCGCCGTCGCAGTCGCAGTCGCAGTCGCTGTCGCTGTCGCCGTCCCTTGCGTCCAGGCCGCAGCCTTATTGTTGCGCAAGAAAATGTTCACTGCTGCTTTAAAATTTAAATGAATACCAAGCATCCTTTGCGACACTGGATAAGTGACCATCAAAAATGTCATACTTTAATATCTTTATTGTTTGAGGCCCCGCAAAGTCCTTCTTTGACTTTGGCATCAAAAGATTAGGGAAACTGGTTTTAAAATACTTAAAAACAGGTACATCTTTGTCAAGTGTTAAAGTGATTTGTTAGTTCTCTCCATAACGCTGGGACGCCAAATGGCAAGTGCTTTTTTTCTGCAGACTTGTTCAATAATATACCTACTTCTATAATTTTCATATAATACTCCAGGAACTCAGTTTTATCATTTACCGAGATTTGGAAATATTGGAACTTTTTCCAAAAACATGAGCCTATGCTCATTTTACGGCTTCAGTGATTTAATTTAATTGGTCACTTGATATTTGACAATATATTATAATTTGATAACAAACATAGCAAAAGTTATTTTATTTGGGCTTAATTTACATTGTCTTGACGACATTTTAAAACAAATTTAAATGTTTAAATAATAGCTTAACACAACAATAGCAAATGCTTACTCAGACACGATTAACAAGATACTCATAATAACTTTATGAGAGTTTATAAAAAGAACTTGACGTGATAAAAATATGAGACATATTTTTGCAGTAAGAGGGTAGGTAGAAAACACATTCAGTATGAATTATCTTTGGCTAAAAGAAAAAAAAACATTTGTAAACTAGTGTAATTTTTGGACTTTTTATTAATTACAAATTAATGAAGAGCTCAACATTTTTTTTGAGTGTGCATTGTGTTTCTTGGGAAAAGTTGTTCATGAGTAGAACCCCAGGATACTTTGGGAGCACACTATGAATGTACATAGGGTGACTTTAAATTAAAATATTATAGTTCTTGATACGAAAGGCTATGCATGTGCTCATGATAACAAACAACTTTCCCTAAGGAACCCATAGCGAAATCGCAAAAAAATGGACCTTTCATATTACTTTGATCTCGGTCATTTGATCGATTTGTATGGAATCGAATTGTATGTTTAAAAAAGTGCGTTTGAGATTTTAAGGTGTTACTCAGAATAGTCAGAATCAAGTATAGAATACAGGAAAAATATTTAAAAAATTCCTATCTACAACTTTTTTCAGTTTTCTATACAAATTCTAGATTCACTATTCAGATTTAGTAGGTATGGGAATCTGAAAAAAAATTGAAGAACGGATTTTTCCTATATTTTTCCTGTATTCTATGATTCTGAGTAACTCCTTCATTCAACGCCTTTTTATAAAACCCTATATAATTGTATATTTAAAGATAATTTTAAATTATTTATCAGTTTATGTATTCAAGTAACTCTTATTTTGATCTCTCAATACTTTTACAAAATTTTCGTATACCTACATAATTTACTGCGTCAAGGGTCAACTACTTTAAAAATAAATGCAATCAGAGGACTCCAATGTTGCTATCACGCGGGTTTCTGCCCGCATGCGTGCGGCGTTTCCAAAGCGACCCGCATGCGTGTAACACGCTGGACAAAAAAACCTAAAAAATGTACTGAAACGATAGGTTGCGAGCACGGCCCGCACGCGGGCAGAAACCCGCGTGACTATAAAAGCGCTCTAGCATTTTTAAAAAGTCTCAACCCAGCTAACACCATTTTTGCGCATTAGGCAATGATGCAAAGCTTTATAGGCTACAAAGGATCTTATAATTTTGCCCACTTTTTCTTCGCAATAGGCACAGATAAAACGATGAAACCACAATTAAATTAATCGCTAATAAATCCTTTATAACTACGTTTGACTAACTCGGTGGCAGTCGTTAGCGCTCCTGACTTCTGATTCGAGAGTCGTGGGTTCGATTCCCACCCAGAGCAAACATTTCAGTAACGAACAGATTTGTTTGCTCTGTAGACACAGCTCTGCAAACACCCAGACGGGTGTATTATAAGATTATAACTATTACACTACTCTACAAATAAAAAGTTAAAAAATGTATTTGAGATGGCTGTAGGTGCACCGTAATCATTGAAGGTTCATAAGTTTGAAATTGAAAGTAAAAAAATTCTATCACGTATAGATTTTGAGTTACATCAAAATGAAGGTTTATCAAAAAAAATTATAAAAAACGCTCTGATGGCTAATATAACGATATAGTTTAAAAATAACAAAGTATGTTGCAAAGTAAATAACTAAGTATGTACGCACCCGCTCTCCCCCCCCCCCCCCACACCTATAACCCCCCACAGTTATAACAGTTACATGTACATATCATTAAATTGAAAATAAACATCCTATACTTATATAATAAAACATTCTTTTTTATTTTTTAACTATATCGTATAATAGTTAATAGAGCATTTTTCATTTTTTTTTTGAAAACCTTCATTTTGATGTAACTCAAAATCTATACGTGATGGATTTTTTTTACTTTCAATTCCAAACTTAGGAACCTTCAAAGATAACGGTGCACCTATAGCCATGTCAGTTGAATTTTTTTCGTAGACTAGTGTTATATATGTATTTATGTAATACATTGGATCAAAGTTTATACAGGAAATCCTAGTTTCGGGTCAGCTGACCGTGTGTTATTTGACCCGGATATTTATTAAGATTAAACTCACCTGAAATAAGTTATATACCTATGTAGAAGTCACAAGGTAAAAACTGCGATTAGCACTACCTGTTACATACTAACATCAACTTTGAGCTTTGAGAGTTGCTTACAGACAACTGAGCAATGATTTGTATCACTGGCGCCGACCCGACTCCATAGGTCCGGGGGGTGCCCGCGCCCCCCCCCCCCCCGCCCCAACGATATTATCAGCCCCCAAATATTTATGTTAAAATACTGGATGTGGTTTTTTCTATTATTTATAAGAGAATTGAAAAACTTAAACACTTGCGGTACGCGCACTGCCATCCTTCAACGATGATTACAAAAACGATCCACGCGGGCGAAAGCTACTTAGTTAAAAAATATTAGGATTTTTTTTCCGTCCTAGCCCCTCATTATTTTAGGATTAGGATTTTTATGTCCGAAATAAATGATTTATTATTATTATATTTTATTATTATTTTCATGAAGTCGGCGCCTCTATTTGAAAACTTTTATACAGGTGTTAAAAAAAGTGCGTTTGTTATGTACTTTCTTAGAATCAAGTATAGAATACAGGAAAAATATTGAAAAAATCCGATCTACAATTGTATTTTTTAGTTTCCCATAGTAAATCTGACAGGTAAATAGTAAAACAAGAATTTGTATGGGAAACTTGAAAAAAAAATCGGATTTTTCAATATTTTTTCTGTAAGTAGGTATTTACATTTACATTTCAAAGCACTTTTTTAACATTCTGTTTAAAGGTAATGTTGTAAAAAGTTTTCACGGTATTTTTTTTCCGTGGTGCAAAATCTCAAATCGAAGTATAGATAAGTAGTGGTTTTGGAACGGGATTTCAGATCTGTCACTTCGTCGTGTGCATTACTCCAGCGGAATGTTGTAGCTAAGAAGAATGTGAGTATAATAGGGAATTAGAGCATCATTAGGACTAAATGTGCGCCAGCAGCGGAATTTGTGCGTCTTATAATTTCGGAGATATTCATTAAAAACCGATTCCGCCAGGGTCACGTTCCCCCAGCGGCATGATTTGGAAAAAGACGGTCTAGCTCATAACAAAGTACATGACTGAGTAGCTTTCGTCGTGTTATAAATGTGCGCAAATAGCGGAATTTGTGCATCTTACGGTTTTCGAATTATTCAAGATTCCGCTGCAGTAACGTTTTTGGGTTTTCTGTATCTCTAAAACGGCTGATAGAAGAAATTTCGAAAAAAAACCACTAGTAGACCTTAATTTGTGCGTAATTTGAGCAATGTTAGTTTTTTGAAAATTATGATATTTTTTTAGTAATTACATAATTTGTTTAGAAAATCAGGAAATTCTGATTTACAAGGAAACGAGTGAAGTTGCAATCGAATAAAGAGCACTCAAATATTCCTCTAGTAGACCCTAACAATATCTGCAATTGTGAATTGTATTATCCAGTCAATTAGTGAGATATACCATTTAATTACGAAATAAAGTTAGCGAAATTTTAAAGATTGAATTTAGTGCTCCCATAAGACTATAAAACATGAAATTCTACATAAAATTAGAGCGTCCTGCTAGCAAGCTTTCCTGTAAGTTTCAGCTTTGAATAACGTTGATTTAAAAAGATTTACCCAAAAGAAGAAAGAACCAACATTTTCCCTATAACCCGACCAAATTAGAATGTATACGAGAAAGCGGCCGCGCCATACAAAAGGATAACCTTCCTAAATTGGTAGCATACAACCAGAACTAATTGGACAATTAAGCAGAAATTTTTTTGATATGATGTTAATATATGTTTTAATATTTGGCGTCGTATTTAAATTAACTAAAATTTAATGTAGGTGAACCATATACATAATTATTCATAATATCAGGGTTCCACATAGTGTGGCAGATTTTAGCAGATCTCTTCTTTCTTCTCTCAGAACTCTTCATTGTTTCATTCTTCTTTTTAATTTTTATTTTAACCTTCTCGAACTATTAATCAGTATGCTACAAATCAAACACTACTTAATGTTGATTTTTTTTAATCCTCTGTTTTTAGCCCTTGGCAACATCTCACCTGAGTAATGATGACGCCGATGATGGAAGCGGGCTTACCAAAGAATCCCCAACGCAATGGGGAACTGGCTATCTTCATGCCGGAACACATCCGTGCTGTTAACATTTATGTTTGGCGGCAAGACTTAGATAAGATACTTACTATCTAGAAATCTTATTACAAGTATCTTTTATAATAACTTCGTCCCGGCCGCTATACGAGCACGTAGGTACTAAGAAAACAATCGTCAATAAAACATTTGCACGCAACTGTACTTACAAAGCTTCCTTCAATATACCTTTCATTTAAGAAGGTTATCCTTTTGTATGGCGCGGCCGCTTTCGCGTATACATTCTAATTTGGTCGGGTTCCTATATTTCCCTATACATTCTAATAGGGAAAATGTTCGTTCTTTCTTCTTTTGGGTAAATCTTTTTAAATCAACGTTATTCAAAGCTGAAACTTACAGGAAAGCTTGCTAGCAGGACGCTCTAATTTTATGTAAAATTTCATGTTTCATAGTCTTATAGAAGCACTGAATTCAATCTTTAAAATTTCGCTAAATTAATTTCGTAATTAAATGGTATATCTCACTAATTGACTGGATAATACAATCCACAATTGCAGATATTATTAGGGTCTACTAGAGGAATATTTGAATGCTCTTTATTCGATTGCAACTTCACTCGTTTCCTTGTAAATTAGAATTTCTTGATTTTTCTAAACAAATTAATTACTAAAAAAATATCATGATTTTCAAAAAACTAACATTGCTCAAATTACGCACAAATTAAGGTGTACTAGTGGTTTTTTTTCGAAATTTCTTCTATCAGCCGTTTTCGAGATACAGAAAACCCAAAAACGTTACTGCAGCGGAATCTTGAATAATTCGAAAACGTAAGATGCACAAATTCCGCTATTTGCGCACATTTATAACACGACGAAAGCTACTCAGTCATGTACTTTGTTATGAGCTAGACCGTCTTTTTCAAAATCATGCCGCTGGGCGAACGTGACCCTGGCGGAATCGGTTTTTAATGAATATCTCCGAAATTATAAGACGCACAAATTCCGCTGCTGGCGCACAATTAGTCCTAATGATGCTCTAATTCCCTATTATACTCACATTCTTATTAGCTACAACATTCCGCTGGAGTAATAGACACCACTTCGTCGTGACAGTGTGAACTTGACGATAGTTCTCGCAGCGGGCGGGACTAAAGAGAGCACGACGAAGTGACAGATCTGAGATCCCGTTCCAAATCCACTACTTATATACTGATGTGACATGCCCGGGAATATTCCCGCAAGACAGAGGCAGCGCTCCGCTCTGTATTACATATAGCGCCGTCCCTTGGGAATATACCCAATTTTCCCAAAGGACGGCGCTATATGCAATATAGAATTTGTGGTTTTTAATGCATAATATTGTTCAATAAAGTGCCATTTAAGTGTCTATTATGTAGGATAATAAAATAAAAGTGTGTAGACTGTGTTTCGAGTGCTCTCAAGAAGTCCATGAAATCTTCATAAAAGTGCTATCATTTTGCTGAAGAATAGGTTTAAAGACGAAAGAAATGGCTTCGGCCTTAATTTAATTTTTCTATGAAGACGAAGAAATACGGAACAAATGGCTTTTGGCCTTTATACTTTATACATATACGATAGAAGATTTTCAACAGATTAGGCTGTATGGCTCTGACCTTTGCCTTCCCCATCTCGGGGTAAAAAAAAAAAAACATCTATGTATGTGGTCACTTCCATCTGTCATTTTGTTGATTTCACGCGTTATCGTATTTTCAATTGCTGTGTGCTTTAGTTTTTCGATTTCATTATTCCCAGTGATAGATCTTTATATTATAGAAGTTATGCACACGGACCTCTCACCACATTTGCATACACATGAATGCAATATTCTGATACAAAAACTGAAGGAATGTCATGCAAATGTAAGATATTAATTGCGTAATGAAAAATCCCTGCTTTTTATTGTACTATTTTATTCAACGTGGGAATTTTATTTTTCAGCATAGTTTCAGGAAGTTTTTAGGCTTCTGTAACAACTATGATCATGATATGAGAAAGTGCCTCAAAGGAGAAAGACTCCGTCGCCAGTCCGCCAACCTGGAAGAGTCACGAAGACGGCACGCTGAAATTCGCAAGAGAATCGCCGAACAAACAAAGGCATAATAGCCCAGAAAACATGTCATTAGCACAGGAGGATTGTAATATACTTGATTCTATTCCAGATTTGTCAACGTTCAAATCATTTACAGATAGATATTTCAGTAAAAGATATGTCCTAAATGTAAATGGAGTCAAAAATAATGATGTAATGGTGATGTTTCATTCAAACAGAATCGCTTTGCTCAGTCTTGCCCCGTCTCATTTCTTCTTCAAGAACAATACTGAGTACAAAATTAACTTCTCAGTTGGGAACATTGATAGATTGAGCAACACTGTTAAAGGAAAGGGTAAGAAAGGAGGACAGAAGCTGGTACCCCATTCAGTTATTTGTGAGATAGAACATGCAGACGGCACAAGTTTTGAGGTACTATCTTGTCTAAAAGGTACCCTTGTGGAAATAAATGAACATCTTGTCAAGAACCCAGAACTTTTGAGGGAGCTACCTGACTCAAAAGGCTTCATTGCTATAATTTTGTCTACAATTGCAGTCTCTGAAGAAACAAAAAATGAAATGTTGACACATGAGGAGTATATTGCCAGCTTGAACAATAAGTGTGAATTATAAAATAGGTACCTATGATAGAGGGATTTATACATTCATGATGTAATAAACATTCTCTCTTATAATGTTTGTTTTATTTGTTAATGTTTGTTTGACTGACTTGGTGGCTCAACTGGTTAGCATTTCATTTCATTTCATTTATTCAAACTAAAAAATACCAAATACATTATCTTGACAGGTTTGCACACCCAAGACGATAATATAAAAAATTGTACATATTGTGAATAAAACATATAACTAATAAATCAACTTAAACTACTTAATATACAAATTACTTAAATAAACTATAATTGTTTCTGTGATCCTCGTCATAGAACAATGGAACAAGTCAATGTTACAAGAAATTTCATTTAAAATACGCAGTGCTGTTAAAAGAGGAGCATGAGAGAGCAAGTTGGTTCGACAATTCGGGATTTCGAAAACTTTATTTCGCGGTCCTCGTCGTAACCGTCTATTCGGAACTAGAAGGCCGATGGCCTCTAATATTTGTGGGTTACATAATTGGCCACGGAAAACTTTAAAAACGTACAATGTTAGAGCCAACTTCCTTCTGACTTCTAACTTATAATATCCTACCATTCCTAATACAAACAGGGTCGGGTACATATTTGGGTTAAATGGATATACTCCATATTGCTTAAAGTAAAGTAACCTCAGAAACTTATTTTGAATTTTTTCCAACATGGAAGTATATTTAATTTCATGAGGATTCCATATAATAGAACTACATTCTAATCGACTCCTTACTAACGCACTGTATAAAGCCTTTAGTGCTTTAATGCTACGCAACTCTCTAGTTTCACGCAGTATGAATCCGAGATTTCTATATGCCGTTTTACATATTTTTGTAATGTGATCGCGAAATGTTAGATTCTGTGACATACAGACTCCTAAGTCTTTGACAGAATTGACATGAGATAAAACTTTTCCTCCTATTTCATAATCGTATTTTTGCGCACTTTGCGAACGAGTACATGACATAATGTAACATTTTGATATATTAAAATAGAGTTTGTTGTCATGACTCCATTTGACTACCCTATTAATGTCCTCTTGCAAACGCTCGCAGTCTGCCAGATCGTTTATTGGTAGATACACCTTTAGGTCGTCTGCATAGAGTAAACAGCGTGCATCTTGGACTGCATCAGGTAAGTCATTTATCATTAAAATAAACTGTAACGGGCCTAAATTGCTGCCTTGACTTACTCCAGAGTAGGTTGAATAAGTATCCGATGTATAACCGGCGTACTCTACATATTGCTTACGATCAGCTAAGTAACTAGCAAAAAACCTTAACAGGGAAGGAGTAAAGCCAGTGGTAGCAAGCTTTTCCAGCAGAATGTCATTATTGACCGTGTCGAACGCCTTCTTAAAATCAAAGTAGGCTATATCCATTCGACCCCCGACCCGCCCGTCCATAGCATCGGTAGCGTGTTGCATGAGGCACATAAGATTGGTGTGAGTTCCGCGACCTGGTCGAAAGCCGTGTTGAGAGTCTGACAAATAAGCGCTGACTTGCGAGTAAATAGATTCATGCAACACTGACTCGAAGACTTTGGCGAAAGTCGAGAGGACAGCGATGGGTCTGTATCCAGAGACATCTGAATCGGATCCGCTCTTTGGCACCGGGGTCACACGGGTAACCTTCCAAGGATCGGGGTACATAGCTGTACCTAGACATAAATTATAAATATAGAGCAGTGGGGATGCTAGGACTCGCGCACAATCTTTTACTAAATATGGTGGCAGCCCATCGGGTCCAGTCGATGCTTTGGGCTTAAGGCGTGCTAGAGCCGCCTGAACGTCGGGCAGCGTGAGGCGCGCGACGTGCACGCGCGCCGCCGTGGCGCCGCCGCCCCCCGCCGCCGCACGCGCCGCGCCCTCTGCGTCCAGCCGGGGCGGCTCGGGCTCGTACACCGATCTGAAATAATCCGCAAATGCACTTGCACATGACGCTTCAGGCAGCAGACTGCCATCTTTGGTAATATGCGGTTTGCTTCGTTTCGATCGCTTGTTTTTAATATACGCCCAAAAAGACTTAGGATCTTCAGTAAATTGTTTTTCTATCCGACTCTTAAACTCTTCATATGCCACGGCAATGTTCCCCTTTACTAACTTCCTAAGGTAAGAGAACATATCGTAACTATACTGGGACTTGGTCATTTTATACTGTTTGTGCCATATCGCCTTCTCTTTAATACAGCTAATAATTTCTGGCGTGTACCATTCGGGATAAACATAAGCGGCACTGTCACTACCCTTGCACTTTTTTCTAGGAGCACAAGTGTCTAATTCTTTGTTTAAGGCGGTATAAAAGTAAGAAAGTGCCTCATTGACTGTACTTATCTTATATAGTTGATCCCAGTTTATTGCACTTATGTTTGCGTATAAAGTAGGAAAGTCACATCTGCGAAAGTTCCATTTTATATTTTGTGCATGCGTCTTTGAGGAAACATCAGCTGAACCTGTGTTCTGTGAGACCGAGATATTGTTGTCTTTAATGTACTGCACTGACAGCGGCGGATGATGAAGGTCAACGGGGACAAGAGAGTCCTGCTCCTCAGATACTAGCACCTTGCAATTTAATACATTTACTAATACTACATCTAGCATGCGATCATTATGATTTGTTACACTATTGTACTGACGAAAACCACAGAAGGTAAGAAAATATTCATAATAACATTGAATTTCAAGTGAGGCAGAGTACATGTTTAGGTCTCCCAATAATACTATACTTTTATATTTTGTACAATATTGTTCAATTAAGTTAAACATACTCATATATTCACTATCTTTACATTTAGGAGGAATATAAACAACACAACACGTAAACAGCCTTTTTTTGCGTTTAAAAACATCAACACATACAATTTCGAACATAGCTTCATTTAGATTCGGGGTATCCGGCAAAGGTAGAGGCTGCAGCCGAAGGGCGGGCGACGCTACGAGCATCGCGCCGCCGTGCTTGCGCCCGTCGGCGCGGTCGCAGCGCGCCACGCTAAAGCCCCGCGGCACCAGCTCACCATCGTGTATGGATTCATTTAAACCGCTTTCAGTTATAGCCCACAGATCAGAAGATGACGTTGATATATTTTGGTAGAAAGTTTATTTTTGCTTAAATTACTTTTTTCTTTAGGAGCGAAAAAACTCCTTTTCAGTTTGTGTATAAACACTCACAGTAGATTGTTCATTACACTTATGATAATTTGCATTATATTTACAGCTTAATAACATCATATCCATTACAAATGACCGGCATGTATTGTACCTGTCTAATCTATGTTTTGCGTAACAGAAAGTTTCGGAACAGTGAAAATTTTTAATGTTAAGGCTAACAGTTTTTAATAATTCATTTAATTTATTTACATTTAGATAATTATTGCTATGTATGAGGCCAAATAGTACATTAGTGTTTTTAAACGTATTTAGACAGGAATACAAAGCAGATTGAAATTTTATTATGTTTTTATCGTGTTTACCGCCCAGTATGATGATATAATCCTTTTTGGTAAATTCTGTACATTTTGAAAGACTACATGATATAATTTGCTCTAGATTCCCATCCGGTTTTATTGTAGACGAAATTTGGTATTGATCACCAATATATTTTTGCAGGAGGCTACGCATGTTACGTCCAGTTTCATCTGCCAATAATAATACCTTACGCTTAGTGCAAGTGAATTCATCCCTGGGTGGTGGCGCGGGCGCTGCGGCTGTCGTGCACACCAATGGCGCCGGCGCCCCCTGCGCCATCGCCTGTGCAGCCATGGTAGGGGGCGCCACCATCGCCGTCGTCACAGGGGTAGAATTGTTGGATTCGAAGGTGTTAGTTTGGTCTTCGGTTGGCGCTTTGTCCTGTTTTCTTGCACCATCTATTCCATTAGTGGGTGTCTCAGTACTATTGGGTGATCCGTCACTCCTGCTTGGTTGGGCGCGCTTTGCGTATTCAAAATCAACTGTGTCATTAAAGTCCAGCGTACAACTTTTTATGTGTCTCTCCTTCCTTAGTTTCTTCTTTTGGGACGATACACGGCTTTCCGAACTATTAATTTTGTGTGTAGATTTACATATCTCTGTCAGTTGTTTAATTTTGGTTTCGTATTCGGAAAGCTGTTTCTTCATAGCTCCATTTTCTGATAAGATTGTTTGGATTTCTTCGTCTGCTGCCGATAACTTTTCCTGTAAATAGTCTATCTTTTCGTTTAATTCTTGGATATTGCTTCTAGTAAATGAATTAATTTCGGGACAGCTCCTATTCATTCTTATAGACATATCATCCAGCTCATCGTCAGTTGCCAGCGAATTAAATGAATTTTCGGTACTAACGTTTATTACAATTTTTTTACGCTCGGTAACGTAATTCATTGGTGTTCCCGGAGAGGCAATTTCTGATACATCTTTGTGTTCTATATTTAAAGCATTTTCTAATCGATGTTCTGGAGAAGATACTCCTGTTGTATATTCCAGGGGAGGTGTTTCTGATATGCCCTCTGTGACTGCATTTTGATTTTGATTGGATTTAGGAGAAGAATCTTTTGTTGCATTTTTTTGTTTGTGGTATTCTTCCCAGCAGTTAGAACATTTCCATGTTTTTTTCTTCTCTGGCTCCATAATTTTATATCTCTGGAAGGTTACGTTAGATCAGTTTGTGTGATACATTTTCTTACAGGCAGCGCACACCAGGAATTGTTTGTCAGTAATCACCTGAGAACATTTTTTACATTTTTTGGCCATAACTTTTCGTCGCCCATCCACTTGCGCCCTCTGGTTACTCTTGGTGATATGTTTCTTTTGAGAACTCATTCCGCAATCAGTGTCGTGCTCCGTAATCAAATCAAACAGCACAGCTTATCATCGCTTCATCGTGTTTCCGCTAGATGGGAGTGTTTCCAATCACAGAGCCCTCTAGTGTGCAGTAGCAAAGCGATCGATAATTATTGTATTAGCCGTCAGTATCTACTTAGCTACTCGTCGCTAGATGGCAGTGTCTTGTTCAATGATGTCCTCTAGTGTTCAGTAGCTAAACAGCTTCAATATGTACTTCTCTCATGTGACACCCTATTCAATGTTTACGTGAATGGTCTCAGCTGATAGGCCAGCTGATCACTGACAGTACGATATTTGAATTGGGTCCAAAGTTCAATATAAAAAAACGGTCGTTTCAGATATTTTTCATCGTTTATACCTTTAAGTCCTTTGTCGCAAATAATTAAATTGTTTTTTACTACTCACGATTCATAGACAATCCTTCGAAATAATTAGCACTAAGATCTGCGTACAATTCACATAGAGTTTTCGACGCAAAGCGTTCAATTTTAAAGACGCAGATATTTTTTTAATCACTTTCACAAATGCATAGATAACGTTCACACGTCTTAATTGTATGTATTCACTTATTTCCACAACAACAAAACTACGTTTAGGTAACGGAAGTAATTTATAAAATTATTTTAATACAGAGCCAATGTTTACGTGACGGCAGCGCCACCTACCTCAGCAATCCTGACTACTGATCCAAGAGTTGTGGGTTCAATCCCCACCCAGGGCAAACATTTCTGTGATGAGCAGATTTGTTTGCTGTGTGGTGTAATATATCTATATATGTATGACGTATGTATTTAAATGTATATTGTTTATGTATATCAGTCTCCGGTTCCCATAGTACAGGGAATCTTAGTTTGGGGCCAGATGACTGTCTGATTTGTCCTGGATATTATTGTGCAACTCTAAAGACTAACTAACCTATTAGGTGTTGTTTTATCTATCAGTTGTTTTACTTGAAATTTTAGGCTAGCTTCACAGCTGTTCGGGAGACCCGTACGGAGGAACAGAGACACGTGAGGCACATTGTTCAGATACCTGGAGCGGGTCCCGTATGGACCAATCGGCATTGCTGTGAAACAATGTACTAGCGCTTGTTAACCAGCCTTAGGATTGTAAAATAATTGTAATAAGCAGACTGATCCATTCTATGTTTTATATAGCTATATGTATAAACAAGAACCAGACAAACAACCGTCGTAAGTAAACTGCAAAGATTTCCAAGGATGGCTTGCATGGCGGTGACGGGGTGCATGCGGACAACTCCAACTGCTGCCCTGGAAACCATCATGGACCTGCCCCCTCTGCATCTCTTTATCGAACAAGAAGCAGCCACTGCGGCCGCACGCCTGAGGCTACTTTCACTCTGGAGCACGGACAGAACTCCCCACGCGGAGCTTCTAAACGAAATTACCACTGAGGAGCCACTGTTCATGGCTACACAGGACAGGATCCCAAAACAGTACGTATTTGACAAAAAATACAATATACAACTCTACGAGGACCCATGGGAGAGTCAGAACCTGAAGGAGCTTCGGATCTTCACCGACGGCTCCAAAACAGGCTCTGGTACCGGATATGGCGTCTTCTCCGAGGACCTAAACATCTTCATAGCCAAGCCCCTTGGAGAACACACCACGGTCTTCCAAGCCGAATGTATGGGTATCATTACGGCGGCGGATGAGATTGCTGCAAGGAAGGTACGTGACTACCCGATTCGTATCCTCTCCGACAGCAGGGCAGTACTACAAGCCCTGCAGAGTAGCACAACTACGTCGGGGCTCATACTGGAGTGTCACCGTAAGTTGTCAGAGCTATGTCACTACAGTGACATCACTCTACAATGGATTAAGGGTCACAGCAACTCACGCGGCAATGACGGGGCGGACGAGCTAGCCAGGAGGGGGTCGGGACAAGCGGCGGTAGGGCCAAAACCCATCATCCCACTTCCATCAAACTGGCCGAGATCCGTACTCCGTCAACGCACTAGGAACAGACACAACGAATACTGGTCGAACCTAGAGACCTGCCGTCAGACAAGGTTGGTTTTACCAGCAACAAATCCCGGCCTATCCAGAAAGCTTCTAAGACTTGAGAGAAATCAGCTCCGCAAGCTTGTTGCTGCCATCACTGGACATGGACCCTACAACAAACACTTGTTCACCTTGGGCGTTACAGACAGCCCACTGTGCCGAGCATGCATGGAAGCTGAGGAAACTGCTGCTTATATCCTGCTGGAATGCGGAGAGGTAGCATCGTACAGGTTCGCGCACCTCGGTGACCCGAGGTCACTTCAGGAAGTCGTCAGCAACCCCAGGTCGCTACTGGACTTCTTGGAGGAGCTGGGCTGGCAGTGATGCCGGCCTATCACGCAAAATGGGCGCAATGGTCGCCTGGTTGCGGAAAACAGCCCGCCCTAACCTAACCATGTATAAACAATTATACAACTAGCACCCAGTCACGAAATTTCCTGCAGAGCAAGGAACCCTGCTACCCAGCTATCTGTATCGGTAGCAGGAATAATTGACAAAGTTATCAGTCTAATGAAACCAAAGTGAAATTTACAATAGATCACACACAATAATAATGTCTCAGTAAATAACATTCATTTTTCTTATCATGTTTGTAGTTCATAACAGCAGAGTGATCTGTGACCCTCATCACGTAATTTAGATAAAATGTCAAACTCAGTGTCAGTCGCATTTGCAGCCGCAAGCTGAACACTGTAGATGAAGATGTGTTTAATAAGTGGAGTTTCTAATTTATTCCTCAGTAAATTTGGCGGTGTAAGAATTATTGTGCCAAAAATTATACAAATTCGTACCTACAGTCATGATAAGGCATTGAAGACACCTTTGCATGGCTTGCACGTGAAGTATGGCGGTAAAATTGTAGATTTTGCGGGGTTTCTGCTGCCGGTGCAGTATAGTGATATGAGCGTATCCCTGTCTCACCTGCACACTCGAAAACTTGCGTCGATATTTGATGTCTCACACATGTTACAGACGAAGGTTCGCGGAAAAGATTGCATCGCCTGGTTTGAATCCATGTGTCCTGTGGATCTCAAAGGGATGACTAATGGCACTAGTTCACTGACCGTGTTTTTGAATGAAAATGGTGGAATTATTGACGACTTAATTGTTACCAAAGTGAATGATGAAGAGTTGTATGTGGTGTCCAACGCTGGCCGAATCAACGAAGATAAACAGCATATGACAGGTACCTCAGAAATGTTTAGAAAACGAGGCAAAGACGTAATTGTTGAATTTTGGGATGTCACTCAACGAGGACTGATTGCGGTGCAAGGACCCAAGGCTGCAACAGTCTTGCAGTCTTTGACAGATATGGCACTGGATCAGTTAACGTTCATGAGTTCACGCGAGGGGTCGGTGGCGGGCGTGGCGTGCCGCGTCACGCGCTGCGGCTACACGGGCGAGGACGGCGTGGAGGTCTCGATGCCGGCCGACAAGGCGCGCCACGTCACGGAGGCGCTGTTGCAATCCCCGGACGTCAAACTGGCCGGTCTCGGCGCGAGGGACTCATTGCGACTGGAAGCAGGTCTCTGTCTGTACGGCAACGACATTGACGAGAGCGTCACCCCTGTAGAGGCGAGTCTGACGTGGTTAATCGCTAAGCGCAGAAGAGGCGAGGCTAATTTCCCTGGAGCAGATGTAATACTGAATCAAATTAAAGAGGGCGTTTCTAAAAGGAGAGTTGGACTAAGATTAGACGGTGCGCCGGCTAGGAAGGACGCGCAGCTTAAAGATGAGAACTTAAAATTAATTGGTAATGTAACTAGTGGGTGTCCTAGTCCGTCGTTGGGAGGAAACGTTGCGATGGCGTACGTAGAGGAAACATACAAAAAGGTGGGAACTCCACTGTTAGTCAATATAAGAGGACAAGATTTAAAGTGTGTTGTAGCTAAGATGCCATTTGTTCCTACAAGATACTACATTAAGAAACAATAAAAATAGATTAAAAATCTTTATATACTTTTATTTTTATAAATTTATCAGGACCATTTGATATTGACAATGAGTATCATTATTTAATACCTAATATAGTGCTACATACAAAATAGTTTGACATTGAGATTAAATTTTACACAACAAAACAGCAATTTGAGCGATAATCGATTATAAATAAATTAAGTAATTACTACTCACGTATCGTAACTGGTATCGAGCCTGTACCAAGCAAATTAAGTACAATACAAGTAAATGGGCTCATCTTTTCAGTGGTAATTTTAAATGCATCATAAACGCTCACATGTGTCTATTTAGACAGCAATTATTATTAGGGTTAAACCACATCTTACGCCACTCGTAGACTCTTCTCGCTCAAGCTACCGATGTTTTTGAGTGACAGAAATGCGATGCCGTGCGGCCAGATATGGTTCAACCCTTACGTATAACTTCATATAAGATTAGACATTTAATAAGCAAAAGAAATATGTTGATATTTCGATGGCTGCTTGGAAGGCTGCCACAATAGCGATTTCGATTTATTTAAATTATGAAACATATACATAAGAAGTGTACTACCGATATATCTAAGCGGACGACGTGGGCGCCACCGAACAATGCATTATGAATAAAAGTCATAACTTAAAATACTATTCCATATTTCGTCTAATCTTATGTAAAAATTATATTTCTGTAATTATAAAACTGCTGCAACTTCAGAAATGGAATCTATGCGAGTTATAAGGAATGTAAAATTATATTATAGGTACCATTATAGTATTTGTCTAGTGTAATACTGAATAATGTTTCTTTACATAACTATCACAGGTTGTTTACATTTTGAATGAGGCACCAATTTCAATTTGGGGCATATGTATATTTTTTCGTGGACGCAACACCTTATCTATCGTAAAAATTTCTAAGTTAAATTTCTAAAGTTAAAAACCCCTATTTTTTATAATGCATTACAGTTGTACAGTCACTCAATAGGTTAAAATATAATAATTCTAAGAGTCTTGTTCCCTATCAAAAATAAATTCGTAGTATGCTTCAAATAGGCCAGTCAATATAAACCCATTTCCTATCGCATACGCGCATGTATCTACGATTTTTTTATATGTTGTTAGGACCCCTAAGAGTAGTTTATTTCCAAGTTTGCAACACTGAAAACCCTGTGTTACTCCCGTGGTGATCGAATCTAAGTTGATAAAGCGTTTTTTGGGTATCTTTATTGTGTACTTATTTAAAGTTTATTAAATTTTCTACAATTTAAGCCTAATTTCAACTGACTGGGTCTATTAGTTGCGGAGATTCAGCCAATCCAAAGGTAAGAATATTTTTTCAAAAGGTGTAAAATTTTCGTTTGTCTTATTTTCAATAAACGTACCAGCTAAACTAACGGTCGATCCCAGAAAATAGTAATAGTTACTACCGGAGTGGTAATGGTATATCGCCCCAGACATTTGTTTATTCGATAACGATTCCTAAATTAACACTGTTTAACTTCAGGATCAATCTACAGCAGCCTCAAGCCATTCACAACAAATAAAGAATATCTCCACTGTTATATCTTTGATTTATTGCGAGTTTCTCGTATTTTTAGCCTTGGAAATTATTACCCAATGGACTCTCACAGAGCCATATATGGAATTTTTGCGACAATAAATGTCCCTAAGTATAAGAAAATGAGTTTATCGATCTTTTAACATTGTTTAATTGGATTAGAATAATTTTAATTGGATTTTCGAGAAATTTTTAAAACCCATTATTTTAGCGAAATACGATTTTATATTGTTATAAAACATAATAAGCCTCTTAAACATTATTTGAGGCTTAGTCAGCTACAGTGGAGAACACTTTACACTTGGGAACACAAGGGAACACTTAACACCCACGATACATAGAATTTTTAAAATCGGCAGCAAAGACCAATGTCAACCTACTACCAAGTGCAAAAATGTTTGGGGGTCAACAAATGCGTAACCAGTGAACAAGATCACATACCCGTCACAATGTGCGCAGACCCTCTTCTCAGACCGTGCTTAGAATGGTTTGCAAATGCACTAAAGGGTGCTTAGGGTACGCAGTTTTAGAAAGACCGCGCTCTCTATCCTATGCTCCTTTTGCCAAGGGTGAAGTTGTAATTACGTCGCCTCTATCCTCCTACACAAGGAGAATGAGAATGTAGACAACCCAACACCACATGAGGATCCACTCGCACTTCCAGACAAAGTCGTCCTCCCTCCCGCTCTCTACCCCACTTATCTAGACTGGATGAGATCCGGCCCTTTAAAAAGGACGAACGTCTAGATGACTGCGGCGTTTATGCTTGACTGTATAAATAGCACATTATAAGCAGTTTTTTTACGTTCATTTCTTTATTGTATATTTATTCGACGCTGTATTGTACTTCAAAAAAAGGTTATATAAATATTCTTGATTTTTTTTATAAAGACATACCAACTTAATTCAGTACAAGTTCTCATTATCTTTATCCTAAACTACGATGTCTTACTATTTTTTCATTTTTGAGAAAACTATAAGGATTAGATACCCCATTTTTAAATCAAATTGAAGCTAATTGAATTTACTACAAATTATTTTTCGACAACATTTTGCTAGGACATTAGTTCAGTCGGTACATTTATTGGAAAATGAGGCAAACGAAAATTTTACACTTTTTGAAAAAATATGCTTATATTTGATTGGCTGAATCTCCGCAACTAATAGACCCAGACAATTGAAGTTAGGCTTGAATTGTAGGAAATTTAATAAACTTTAAATAAGTACGTAATCTAGATACCCAAAAATCGCTTCCTTAACTTAGTTTTTCGAAAACACGGAAAAAAGTGCCAATTTTTTTTTAGTTTTTCGAGCACCCCGGGAGTAGCACAGGATTTTCAGTGTTGCAAACTTGGGAATAAACAAATCTTATGGTCCCTAACAACATGGGCTACAAGGATAATTCATTCATCAAAGTTAAGGCACTGGTGGTCGGGTGTTTTCCAAAAGCAAACCCAAAGCTTGTAAGCCCTCTAAAATGGCTTAATGATTACCGTCTAGTGATTACAACCTGCACCAACGGATTATCATGACTTGCGAACCATGGGACATAGATGCCTGTAACATTTGAACCCAAGTAGGTTAGTTATAACCGTGACTATAGTCAGTTAATGCACGTAATCGCAAGAAGCACACACCAAAATATTATTATGTAATTTAAATTAGATTTGCAAAAAAAAGTGGGGATACCCGATAAGTAGTGTATGTGTCGCAGCGAGTCGGTTTAATTCGTAGTTTTTTTACACAGTAGTTTAAAAAGCAGCTACCGCGTGGTTTCCTGTTCTGAGTCAGAACGATGCTTATAAGTTGTACGTTGAGGCATAAACGCAATCTTAATCGTATCAAGTAGACTTATTAAATTCATTCAAATTAAACTTAAGTGAAATAAATCTAAACTACAAAATACCTAATAAAAATATATACTAAAAACTGTACAAAAAAAAGAGCATAATTATTAAAAAATGGTCCCAAGAACAACAGTGAAATATATTGTACAAACCATCGATAGGCGAGAAATAGGGCATCGTAGAAAATAAATGCATAATAGTCTTTTACTTACATAAGGCGACACAACAACATAACATTCGGCTGTGGCGGGCGCCGGCCCCCAGTCCGGCGCCCACCTCGGGTTAGAGGCGCGCGGCGCACTCCGCTACGGTCACTGGCTCTTAGAATCCGGCTCCTTGAATTTGTACTGCAGCTTGGCGAAGTCCTCATTAAGCTTGTTTATATTTTCCGTATACTGTAAAAGACATTCAGCACTTTCATAATGCAAAACAGATGTTTCTGATTTTAAAGAATCCAATTGTTATGTAATATGGACATTGAATTCCACTTGGCCGGTTTTAAGCTACCTGCCCTAGCAATTCGGTACTAAAGCTATCACTTTATTTTTGTAATTTTAATAAGGATGTCTACTGGAGGTCATTGGGCCTATACAAATGACATTGATACAACCGTTTTTAACTTACATCAATTCGATGCTGCTGTGCTTGAGCTTTGCTGTTTATGTGCTGATTTAATTGCTTTTGTAATTTTACAAATATTTTTCTGTATTCGTCTTGTATTCGATTCACTTCGTTGTTTACATGAGCATCTTTTTTCGAAATATACTCCTGCAAAAGATTATACGTAATTTAGAAATCTGGGCAAGTACCTATAAAAGATCTGCACAATTAAAGTCATAATAAAAAAGATTCACTTACCCGGTAAGTAATGAGAGTTTTCTTAGCATTCTTGTACTTTTCTTGTAATACCTGGTAATCTGACTGCACTTTATCGTATTTCTGCTGTACTTCAGACAACTGTGTATTTAGCTCATTCATTTTCTCTTTCGTCGATTGATATTCTGCTGTTTTTACAATATATTCTGCGTTCAAAGCATGATATTTGTCACGATATTTATTTTGGTAATACCGCAATAATCCTTCTTTACTGCAGTTTTTCTTGTACTCTTCTGTTTTTTCTTTTGCTTTCATGCACTCCTCTTGGAGTTTATTGTGATCCTTTATTAAAATCGATATTTCATTTTCTTTCGCTTCCAAAACATGCGTGACTTTTGCTCTCTCTGACAGTATAAACTCTTTCAATTTCTCCACTTCCTCGGCCTTCCTCTCGAGCAATTCCTTCAGTTTTGTTTTTGTTGTGAAATGTTCGTTTTCCATTTCTTTTATCTTTCTAGCACAATTCATTTCAATAGTTTTCATTTCTAAAGTGAATTTCTCAGCTATTTGCTCTCTTATAGCCTTTTCTTTCAGCATTAAGGCAGTCTGAAAAAAAAAAAACAATGAATCATGCAGATGTATATTTTGTATATTGCAAATATAAAAATTATTACATAGGTAGAATAAAGGTTAAAAAGTAGTAGTACTTATAATTATATACCAAGACTATTCAGTTGTTATACATATTAGTTACTAGTTTTTGCCCGCGGCTCCGCCCGCGATATGACTGTTTCTAAGGTATCCTACGGGAACTATGCATTTTTTCGGAACAAAAAGTATGTATTAATACAGTATGTATTTGATCTATCTAATCCTAAATCGAAAACCTATCTGAAGCGGAATAAACAAACCAATAAACATCCGTACTCTCGCATTTACAATATTAGTAAGATATGATAAGAAGTAAGACGAACACTATGAATTTGTATGTTAGGTTTTGGTACTTTGAAGAATTTTTGTTTTCGATGAAATTAGAACAAAAGAATAGAAAAAAGAGAGTCATTTCATTTGGGTATCGGAGGTCTAAATTCTCTGTGCAACTGACGCAACGAAGTTAGTATACCTTCACATAAGAGTGCAATACTTCTGGTAACGTAACGGGCACACATTGAGACTCGCGCATCGCACAAAACTATAATGTAATGAGTCCATGTGATGACTCCAGTCATCTAACTAAAGTAGCACTACCGTAATTGCGCTAGCTATCTCGCGCCAACCGCCGCCGGAACACAGAGCACTGCTGGCGGCAGGTATAGAACGAGTAGTGGTACCGGCCCAGTCAGGTACAGTAGTACACAAAAAATAAGGCGCGTTGGTAATAATAGTTTGCGCAGAAAAACTAAACTATCGACAGAAACACCCGAAACAATTAACGCACGATGACAGCTTTCTGACAGCTGACTGACTTAAATTAGGCACGAAATTAATCAATCAATAGCGGCAGAGGTTTTAGGAACGTGTAATGGCGGGTGACAATGATAATGGAGCTACTTGATTGCTCCATCAGTGTCTCGCGTAATTAAAATTTTGTACATCGGTAGGCCGTATTAAATGTGTAATACTGTGCTCGCCTAAATAAGGTACTTACCTTGACCGCGAACGCCTCTTCGCAGACATGCACGAGCCGGTCCATGCCGGCGCCCCCCTGCGCCGGCGCGCCGCCCTCCGTGCTGGTTCCCACCGACCGCTTGTCCAGCAGCCGCCGGAACCGCTCCACTATGTACTGCTGGAAGAACTCCGCCTTGCCCTTCAGCTCCTTCATTAGCTCCTCGTTGCTCTCTTGCGTCGCTGTGGCGGACAACCATTTGTATCAGTACTATGTTTCGAGGATAGGGTTCAAACTATACTAAAACTATAATTTACTAACTAAATACATAATAATTAGTGAAATCTAAGCAAATCAAATCTAAGCCTCTGGAATGTTGTTCAAATAAGGCTTAAACCACATCTGACCGCACCATCCGCCCGTATCGCTATCCTTTTCTGTCGCTCAGGAACATCATTCGTTAGAGCAAGAAGAAAATACGAATTGCGCCCGTACTCTTCCGTATCGCCGGTGCGGAAGCCACTCGTATTCTCTTCTCGCTCTAGAGAACGATGTGACAAAAAACGATAGCGCTAGGGGAAAATGCGATTCAGAGCGGCCAGATATGGTTCAAAATATGAGCCAGATATAATGCGGCTAAATATACCCTCTAATAAGAAACTCTTAGTATATACAGTAAATTAAAGGATTACAAAAAATACCAAATCACTAAATACCTAATCTAACACTATATTTGCCAAGCTGCTCATCTAACATACGGATGTGCTTCAGGTGTTTCTCGCATTGCGTGCACGGCTCCATCTCCTTTCGCATCGCATTCTTTTCATCTGAAAACATAATTAATAATTGAACTCATCTGATCACTACTCCAGCCGTGGGTAACATCTTAGATAATTTTATGCACACTAGGCCAAAAGACTTGACCAATTTTATTGATATTTGGCCTGATGATAACTTTCAAAAGTAAATAACTAGTTTACCTGTAAGATATTTATTTAATTTGTCTGTAAATTCCTTTTGTTTATCAGTGAACTCTTTTTGTAGCTCAGATATTCTCTTGTTGGCTCTTTCCAGCTCCTCTTTCGTGTTAGTTAGATCACTGTTAAGTTTCTCTGAATGTTGTTTCTCTTTTTCCATTTTCTCCACATACTCCTTCTGCTGGGACTTGAAAAGCTCTCTCTCTTTCTCTATTTTGCCTTGTAGATCTTTTAACTCTCTCGACAGATTGTCGCGTGCACTGCACGCCTACAAAAATCAAAATTAACATATATTTCTTTTGCATATATGTATAATTATTACATTTTTATATTAGGTACTTACGATTGTGTTCACATTATTATGATCAATTTACCTGCAAATATAAGGTCTTGAGTTCCCCATTTTCTTTTAATTTATCCTTGAGAATACTACTGTACTTCTCAACTCTCGTAACTATCAACTTCAGCTTTTCGTATTCCATTTCTAATTCCGTGTACTTGAGATCCAGCTATAAAACGAGTACAGTAAATTTGACACTGTAGGCACATTTAATGAAAAATATTGTTTTGGAACCAAATATCTACATGCCACCCCTAAATAAGCGGATGCGTTTCGACATTTTAAAGTATAAGAATACCATATAAACGGTAGTGTAGTTTGATGTGGTATGTGTTTGTTGTACATGCACTGTTTTATTTCATTGTCAATAATGCACAAAAGGGTAAACAGCACAGCACACAGCACAGTATATTTAGGAAAAATACAGAACAACAACTAAGAAGTTTACGTACAGTTTTGAGCTCACTTCTGACTTCGTCAAGTTCGGTTTGCAGTCGGCCATTTTGTTGTTTGTAGCTCTCCAGGAGTTCGCTGTCGGAGCTACTGCCGAGCAACTCGAGTTTGTTCTGTAGCACGGCGACGCGCGAACTCAACTGCATCTCCACGCCCTTCTGTTCGTCTATTTTTCCACGCAGTTCAGACTCCTGCTTTCGGTGAAGCTCTATCTTTTTATCTCTGAAAATTTCACTTTAATCATTATAGTTGAATGCATTGTTAATTTGCTGTTACTTGTACTATTGACAGCAAAATTATGTAACCGAGTGTACCTCGTGCATTCATTTACCTTTTGGCCAGTTCTTCTTGCAGAACTGACAACTTTTGCATTTGTTGTTTGTATCGATTAAGAACTTCCTTGAGTGTCGCCAATTTGCCGGGCGATGGAGGTTCTCCTAAAACAATATTAAATGTCGTCACACATTACAGAGAAAAAAAAAATGTGTGTTCTAATCGCGTATTAGTTTACTACATTAAAATCTAACGGGGCATAACAATGAAAGAGCATACCCATAAAGGCGTTATCTGGAAGCGTTTCAACTAATATCTGATGTAATGTCGACCGCCAGTTTTCGTATTCGTTCTGATTGGCCGCCAACTTGTTCCGGCAGAGTACTAATTCGTGCGCTGTCACCTCAAGTTTTGACTGCGAAAAGAAGAGAATAAGATTATCAGACATATTGAACAAATGTAACAGTTTGCTGAAAGTGGTGAGTAGTATAATTGGAAGCAAAATGTATGTATTTTTACTAACACCAAGTTCTTTCACTTGTTCCTTAGCAGCGTTTCTTTCGGTGGTGAGTTGGGAGACCTTCTCCTTCAGACGGGCCGTCTCGCCACTAACCAGCCGGCTCTGGGCCGCCTCGAGCTCACTAGCCAAACGGTTTATCGTCGCACCCTTTTCTATAATAATTTCTTCTTTTTCTCTGTCTTTTTCCATGCATCTTCTCTGTAACACTTTGGTCTCTTGTTCCTGTTGAAAAAAAAATATATACATGTGAAGACTCAAGTTTTAGCCTCACAGTTATAGCAAAATAAAAATTGCAACTCACTTTATCCTCAAGTCTATTCTTAGCTGCTAGTAAATCGTTTTGTAACCTGTCTACTTCTTCCCGGTGCCTGAAAGTAGAAGTAGATTAAGTTATAAGTATCAAGAGATAAAATTAAGATGTTTAATGGGAATAATGTTAAAATAAAAATATACCTGTCTTGCTGTTCCCTGAACAGAGCGTCCGTGTCATGAGAGTGTGCAACCTGTATGTAAAAGGAGAAGAAAGGAATATCAATATCCAACATTGAGGACAGATAACTCCCTGGTCACTGTGTGAACCAATTTTATAAACATCGTCCGCAGTAACGATTACTACAGTTACTGCTCTTAAGTGCGTCTTATACTAACATGATGTTAGTAGTAACATCTCATCGGGTCATCTTGTGCATATTCCTCAAACCTTGTGCCACTACCACTATAGGGGTGAGACTCGCGGGCACCGACCTGCATGGTGTGCAGGCGCTGCTGCACTTCCTGCAGGCTGAGGTTGGCCGCGCGCAGTTCCAGCCTCAGAGCATCTCTCTCCTGGTCGCCCTGGGCCAGCCGCTCCGACAAAGCCGTCGCCTGTTGCTCCAGCTCGATCATTTTGTGCTTGCTTGAAGCTATAATGGACAGGCTAATTCATATACGGGATATACAAATTGGTGTTGTTGCAGTTGCTTCACTTTTTAATTAATTAATATTTATTGTAATTGTTACATTTACGTCATGAACTGCATGGCTGAGCTTGGCGATTTGTATAAGTAATCCTTAAAACTACATTGCACCCAGTTCAAGAGTGAATACAAATTATATTCTATTCTTAATTTTGTTTTTAATGTATGTTATGATTTCTAACTTAAAAATTTTTGACAGTAGCTGCCTTGTTTGCTTCCAATCTAGGAATCAACCTTGGAATTTCGTAGCACCCCGAAAAATATAATTTACGTTGAGGGCTATTAGGCTTTTACCTTAAAAATAATTGATTCAGCAAAGTCGGTTGTAGGAGTCACGTAAGCATATAATAATTAATATCAAGTGTACGTATGGGGCAGTTAAGTTTTCGAGTGGCGACCACGTACCGGAAGACGCAGTGTGGGCAGGCCTCCAACTCGGTGGACCGACCTGGTGAAGGTTGCGGGAAGCCGCTGGATGCGAGCCGCACAGGACCGGTCGGTGTGGAAATCCTTGGGGGACGCCTTTGTTCAGCAGTGGATGTCTTTCGGCTGATAATGATGTACGTATACTTCATTCCAATCAAAAAAAAGGAAACGTAAACAAACTTACTATGGAACTGAAACATGTCAATGTCATCTGCATACTATGTTTGTTTACCTTTTACTTTTTTTTGATTGGAATGAATCATATGTGTGTGTGCCCACGCTCAAGTGGTTTATATTAAAACAAGTTAATGATGATGAATATAACAAAATTACCAAGTAAATGATGAGCTTCCTGCAGTGAGAGCTCTGCCTTGTCGCGGTCATTGATGGCAGCGGCGAGCCGCGCGCGTAAACTGTCTATTTCCGTGTCCAACTTCTCCATCTGGCCGGCCATTTGCTGGCATTCTTTCACACGCATCTAGCAAATTTAAAACATGTCTAAAACTTAAAAACAAATATGCCTCATAGAAGATAAAATCTAGAAATGTATGTAGGAATCTTAATATTGAATGGAGATGAAGAACATACTACTCTACTAGTCAAATGTGCCCTCAGATTTAAGTGAAGATAAAGATACAGTATTAACTACTTTATCACATTATACATACCTCATACATAACTCTAAGTTGCTCGCTATTCATGTATTCCTGTTTTGCATCAGTATTATTTATGCCATTCAGGTGCCCTGAAATACAACAAATTTTTTGAACTAAGTACTGATCATCAGCTGGCAACATTTACAGTTCAGTTCATTTCTTGGATTGCATATATACTAAGATACTAAGTAAAGACAAAGATTATTCATTAATGAAGCTTAAACATATTTTCGATCGGCCAAAGTTATGTAGGCCATTTGAGAACTGTGCGTGCAAAGTCAATGAGGAATGTTAATGGGTCCGTTAAATCACTTGAAACTTTATGACCTTGTAGCCTAAATGTCTAGAAATACACCTGTTTTTTATTTATTTATTTAAATCAAGCGAGTCGTTTTGAAGTTACGATAATTTTAGTTTCCGCCTTTTTCAAATACTTCGCTCGGGCGCGCCAAGCGCGCGTGACGTCATACAACAACTCGCCGCTCTCACCGTACTGTATTCTTCATACATTGCTATCGGATGGTCCCTATGTTCGCCCACAATAACATTTCTAACTGGAGTTTTTTTATGTGAATCGGTGTTACAGTAGTGTTACAAGTATAATCGATGACAGTTTTAAAAATTGATTGAAATATCTAATGATTCCTTAAATAGACGAGTTAAGCTACTATTTCTAGAATAACTTAGATTTCTTTACTGCGGCCGCCGAGACGCAATGATAAAAAATGCAAAAGTACTTACAACTTATTTTTTTCTTTCGATCCATATAAGAATCTACATACTTATTTTTCATTACTAGTATTGAAAAATGTAGGTAATAATGATATTTATGAACTGGTATGGTAAAGGTGATAGTGTCAAAATCACTTATGTCATCAACTGTAATATAATGACACAATAACGACACTGAAGCGGTCATGGCTCAGCGCTGCTTACGTGGTCGCGTCGAACACGCAGGTTAACTGACTACAAACACGGTCACAGCTTGGATGGACTTGACTAGCAGTCCATCCAAGCTGCCTATTACGCCTCCGACATAGCTTGACGACTGCCATCTAGTGATAGTTACTGATATTTAAGCCCATCCAAGTTGTGACCGTGTCTGTAGTCAGTTAACCTGCGTGATCGACGCGACCACGTAAGCAGCGCTGAGCCATGACCGCTTCAGTGTCGTTATTGAGTCATTATATTACAGTTGATGACATAAGTGATTTTGACACCATCACCTTTACCATGCCCCTCACTCCTTATTTCCGAAAACTGGGCATAAAACTTAAACAAATTATACAGAAAATAGATCTTTGCTTATAAATTACAGGAAAATCTCTAAGAAGTTTCTATAAATCTTAAAATAAGTTTATAAAATTTAAAATATTTTTTGTTTGTAGGTATGGACAAAGCCCTCTGCGCGAGAGTCAGACTCGCACTTGGCCGATTTTTATTTTTTATGTGTATAGGTTAACTCATATTTATTTTATTTTAGATTGGCTAGAAATAGCTACGGCGACGACGTTACTGTTTATGCAAAAGTTATAAGATAAGAAGAAGGTGATAGACACAACTTTTGGCTTGGGTCTGGGTGGGTCATACTTTCTCATCCATTTCTTTTGACTTTAAGGTTCAAAAATATAATAGTAAAAAATACCTTTTCGGGTATATTGGTAGTTGTATTTAAGCACTTTGACACGAGCACGATTTTCTAGTTTGTGGATTCGTCATTTTTAAAATTTTCAATGCAAACTTCATACATACAGGTAGGGAGCGGTGCGCGCACTGAGCGACCGTTGTGGAGTGACATCACAGCAGCGTACGGTGACCCCGCGTCACTTGCCTACCTAAATAATTCAGTATCTCGGAAACTATCAAACGTATCAAAAAAAATTTTTCACCATATTTTTTAATTTTTAATAGAGTATATTTTAAGATAAAAAACAAAAATTGGTGGTATTCTTCATTACTGATGTTTTTTTTTAATGCTCATGGATACTTCATACTCACTGTTTACTGTAACTGAGCAAAGTAGAAAACTTGCATCCACCCATAAAATCATATATCAAATGATTTCAACTGGTACATGTTATTTATCACATAAAATGGATTGTATCATTGTATCTAAGAAAACTATTACACACTTGAATAAATAATAAAAATATTTGAGGCTCTACCCTTTGAGCGCGACAGTCGGCTAAGGCCGACAACCGGTTTCCCTGCCACAGCCCTTTCCCTTTCCGTTCCCTGCGCCAGGATTTGAGATTTTCTTAGATTTTTGCCGGCTGGAGCTGACATTCATTTGTCAAGGAATAGCGATGCGCTCAATGGGTTAAGAGTATGGAGATTTAAAACTGATTCATGCGGAAATTTCTGGTGATTTGTCTTGAATTGGCACCAAGCAATGGATAGGGTGTTTTAGAATACTCTTAAATGTTACAAAATGTATTGTATTATGAAGGTACAAATTCATTCATAAAACCCGTGCTTTTTAGTGTTTTCAGCACAAACCTTAAGGGTTCACTTGTTTAATATAACATACATTTATTTTAAAAAAACATGTATTATATACTTCCTAACTAAACATTTACATACTTATGTCAGAAAAAATAATGTATTTTAATTTTGAAATTTAGATTTAGCTAGTTTATTTATAAATAATACTCTTTTCTAATAGGTTCCTAATATTATATGTTTTGTTTTTAGTGTTTGTACAATAACGAGTATATCTATCTATATTCTCAAGAAGCATCCAAAATAGTAATCTACTGTGTAGTTCGGTTCGACTACTAGTCAGACCAACTCACTGAACAAGTAGTGATTTTTGTAGAATATTAGAAGATTTATAGCATATTCCCATTATGAAATATAAAGAAGAAATATACTTCGCAAAGCAGTATATCTATATCTATCTATCTATTGATCTATCATCACTGTTATTTATAATTAACTATACAACACTGCTTCATTTCTAATAAGTACTTTAAATTTCAAATTCATATCTCTAGCCTTACCTCTGTATTCCTGATGAAAATAATTGTTTTGACCATCTCCAGCTCCATACGGGCTGTATGGAAATTTGCTTGGATCCTCTTGATAGTTTATAGCCATTTTATGCTGGTTTTTGTTAAAGTCGCAAAGGGGCTGAGGGCTTTCATGCCCATGTTGCACTTCCTTGAGCTGATTCAAGGACTCAACATATGTAGGTAGGCAAGCTCTAACGGGTGGCTGGGCTGTCAATCATAAAGCATTGAACTATATTGAACACACAAAACATTCGGTAAATTACAAGCTAGTAAACTTATTTACTTTGTAAATTTACCTCCATTAGTATGTCCTGGATCTAAAGTGAAATTCCCACTACTGTTGACTGAACTGGCTTCATCATCATCTGCTAGATCGTCAAAGGCATTAGCCAGTTGGTGCTTCAACTGAAAAAACATAGCAGCGTTTAGGTTACTTAGTACTATGTGCTTTCGTTTTTATTTTAAAATAAACATATAGTACCTCTTGATTTCGACGCTTCTGATCTTCTAATTCCTCTTGTTCCTCGAGCCTGTCTTGAGCACTGTTATTTATGTGAATGCTAGCGGTACCTTGGAACAAACTCATTCCAGGGCCTTCCATATTTACCTACTAGCTAAGAAGTGACAGCAATGGATAACTGATAATCTTCATGTAATAATCGAGATAAAACTAAAAAAATATTGATAGAGTGTTTTTGTTATTTATTTCGTTGTTGGCGAACACAAACCATGAAAACAAGCAAAAAACAAACCGTTGTTCAAAGAGAATATCGTTGTTTCCATTCTAATCAGTGTTGCCGGCACAGAGAATGAAAAAAGTCCAAAACCACACGTGAAAAGTTACGTTTTGACTTGGAAAGTTCCGTTCACAGGCCACAGTAAAAAAATTTCGCTACAGCGTGCGTGCGTCGCCGTCGCCACAACGTTATTCGCAACTAGGTAGGTACTAGACCCCACTATCACTGGCTCAGAAATATTTCAAACTGATATCTGTCGGACGTGGTCCATCCTGGAGGCCACGTAAGGCCACCTTAAGCGGCCTCTCAACCGGCAGCGTGTAGAAGAACCAGTTAATACCACTGGTCTCCTCGAGGCTGCCGAGGTACCGCTGCACAATGTGGTACTTTTGGGGCTTGGGGTGGTGGCGGTGGCTGCAGGCGCAGCGACGAGTGTCACGACAGCAGCGGAGCGGGGGCCGAGAGGCCCGACACGGTGACAGCGTCGGCAGGGACCGGTGACTTTAACCGGGCTGCATAAGTGGCCTGGAGACGCAGCGAGGCGGTGGTGGTGGCGAAGCCAGGAGTCAGGGGTGCCGTGCTGGGCCCCGGCTTCACCAGGTGCTGGAGACCTTGACGGAGCGTCGGGGCACAGGCGGAAGCGACTGACTGGTTGGCGACGGTGGGGCGACTGGAGGAACCGGTGCGGCTAGCTACGGCGGTTTCCGCTGGTGCAGGCGCGGGTCACACTGCTATAGCGGTCCCGCGGCCAGGGGCGAGAAGCAGGTAAGGCCTCTTCTCCGGGGAGTAGCAGGGCGGTCACCGGTGCTCAACGAGCGGCGGAACCCCCTCGCATAGTTTCCTCGGCAGCTGACGACTCAGAGCGGGGTGGGGGGCGGGCCTCATGAAGCAGCTCCAAGCAAAAGCTCTTGGCCGTGATCACGTCCCGTCCCCCTCCTCGTCGCGCTTTCATAGTGTGCGAGGAGTGGCAGGGAGCAATGTAACTGGGAAGCCCCAGCTCGATAGCTGCGACGTCCTCCAGCCGCGCAGGTCGGCTCTCACGCCGAGTTGCTCCTCATGGATACGCAAGTACGCCGCCATCCAACGGAGCATTCCCTCCGACAAGAAATCAATATTTCTTAGTTTAAAAAGTCACATAACGGCTGAGGAGATGCTCCCTTGGCAGGCAGAACTTTCCTGCCGGAGAGAGTCGTTGGCTGGGTGCCGAGAGTGACGGCGAGGGAGTCTCGAGCGTGGCGAAAAAAAGTCCCGATACACAGGGGCTGGGACACTGATATCTTAAAAAGGGCGAGCGAAGCGAGCCCGAAGAAAAATTTCAAAGTAGAGTCCGTCGTCTCATTTTTAGCCACGCCAAACACAAATCAAGTGAATTTGGAGGTTTCGCTTCCTTCAGCGCGAGCTTTATTTATCACTAAAAGTTCCGAAAAGTTCCGATGATCATTAAGTTCCGCAAAAGTTCCGCTGAAGCCTCAAAAGTTCCGAAATCGGAACAAAAAGTCCGCGCCGGCAACGCTGATTCTAATGTCCTCTAGTCTATTGGCATTTTTTTGTTTTATTTTACCCCGAGATGGGGAAGGCAAAGGATCAGAGTCATACAGCCTAGTCTGGTGAAAATCTTCTATCGAATTTAGAGGCCAAAAGTCATTTCTTCCGTATTTCTAGGTCTCCATAGAAAAATTAAATTAAGGCCAAAGCCATTTCTTCCGTCTTTAAACCTATTCTTCAGCAAAATAATAGCACTTTTAATGAAGATTTCATGGACTTCTTGAGAGCACTCGGAACACAGTCTACACACTTTTATTTCATTATCCTACATAATAGACACTTAAATGGCACTTTGCTGAACAATACACTATCAATATTATGCATTAAAAACTACGATATCTATTTTTTCGGATAATAAAAGAAAACTGACAACTCTAACTGCAAGTTCCCGCCAAAAAGTCCAATATATGGTCATTTCCATTCTAGGGGCCCGTTCCAGATTCAAGATAAGATTTACCTGACAATAGTCTATAAAGATAAAAGATCACCTTTAGGGTATACTGCTGTCAGGTGATTACCACGTGATTACTCTCACTAAGTTTCTTAAGGCGGAAACATACTATCGAATCGCCTGACCCGCCGCCGCCCGCCCGACGGACCTTATGGGTAGTACACGTATTAAGTAGCGAAGTAATTAACTTAATTTTAACTAAATTTCTGTGTGTAAACAGTCACTTATCAGCTATTAAGTCATAAGTGGTAAGTTAACGATTTAGTAGACAAGTGCACAAGTAGAATAGAATCGAACCTATTTTTCGAATAAGTTGCCGCGCCCCCCGCACCGCGCGCTCTCCCCGGTGGGCGTGGCCTGCTACTAAATGGCAAGCAAGTGTAGACTTTTAACGTGAAAACGCTACACACAAGTTAAAATTAAGTTACTACTTATCTACTTACTACTTATTACGTGTAAACGCTTGACCACTTAAAATTAACTTACTTTTAAGTTAAAATTTACTTGATTACTTCGCTACTTAATACGTGTAAACTACCCATTACGTGATGACGGGACTTTTTGGCGGGAACTCATAGTTTGTCAGTGTTTTATTTTATTATCCGAAAAAATAGATATCGTGATTTTTAATGCATAATATTGATAGTGTATTGTTCAATAAAGTGTCTAATATGTACGTTAATGAAATAAAAGTGTGTAGACTGTATTTCGAGTGTTCTCAAGAAGTCCATAATATCTTCATCAAAAGTGCTATCATTTTGCTGAAGAATAGGAAAAAAGACGAAAAAAAGGCTTTGAATTTTTCCGTTAAATACGACAAACGATTTTCAACAGACTAGGCTGTATGGCTCTGATCCTTTGCCTTCCCCATCTCGGGGTATAAAATAAAACAAAAAGCGGCCAAGTGCGAGTCGGACTCAACCATGAAGGGTTCCGTAGCAGCAAGTAACATAATATAAAAGTTTTTGTAGTTCGTTGTAACTTGAATGAAAGGTAAATTGCGGTTTACGATTTATGACGTATTAAAAAAAAACTGCTTACTAGATATCGTTCAAACCAATTTTCGGTGGAAGTTTGCATGGTAATGTACATCATATATTTTTTTTTAGTTTTATCATTCTCTTATTTTAGAAGTTACGGGGGGGGGGGGGGGGACACTATTTACAACTTTGGAAGTGTCTCTCGCGCAAACTATTCAGTTTAGAAGAAAATGATATTAGAAACCTCAATATCAGTTTTGAAGACCTATCCATAGATACCCCACACGTAGGTATGGGTTTGATGAAAAAAAATTTTTTGAGTTTCAGTTCTAAGTATGGGGAGCCCCCAAAATTTATTGTTTCTTTTCTATTTTTGTGTGAAAATCTTAATGCGGTTCACAAAATACATCTACTTACCAAGTTTCAAAAGTATAGTTCTTATAGTTTCGGAAAAAAAGTGGCTGTAACATACGGACAGACAGACAGACAGACAGACAGACAGACAGACAGACAGACATGACGAATCCATAAGGGTTCCGTTTTTTGCCATTTGGCTACGGAACCCTAAAAACTGACGTGACGACTGACGACACTCACCAGGACAAATTCTAGTCAAAGTCAAAGTATTTTTTATTTAAGTAGATGCTGTATAGTAGAGAGGCCGATTCGTCGAAAGTGCTTTATTTACGAAGTTCGTAGGACCGAACAGTATTATAGCGACAACTAGTACCGTTGGAATCAGCGTGGCCTACTGATGCTCAAACCACTTGTTGTCGCTTTCTAAAGTGGTGGAGTGAGTATCTATGACGTAATCAAAATGGCGGCTGAACGGTTTGGTTTTTCAATATTTTCTCGAAAACCACTAAGTTTTATCCTATGTGTGTGGTATCATTTGAAAGCTATTGAAAAGACCTACAAATAACATGTATTCACTTACTGTCGTAAATATTCTATTTACGGAGCTACATTGAAAAAACTGACTTTTTTCGATAAGACTGTGTGTTAATTCTTAAAATAAGTCGAAAAGTAAGGGGTTTATCAAAAATTTGGTTATTATCTTTTTTGTAGAGCGGTTCCTAAGGAATTCAAAAATGTACATGTCAAAGTTATGCAATAAGTATTTTTGAACCAAGAGCCAAATACAAGACGCAAGTCGTAAAAACAAAAAACGAAATCGGCAAGCTTTGTTTAGCTATAACTATACTATGTCTGTGGTATCATTTGAAAGCTACTAAAAACCTTCTGGTTTAATGCGAATTGCGTGGTCGCGTCGATCACGCAGGTTAACTGACCACATTCGCGGTCATAACATGGATGGGTTTTAATATTATTAGCACTTATCCCGAGCGTTTCCTTGATTTGTAAAGTACGTTTGAGCGTTGATGCCGGCTTTTATCACTAGATGGTAGGTTTAGCCGTGTCAGAGGCCTTATGGGTGGTTTGGAAACTTCTGACACTGGGGCTGGCCACTAGCCCATGACCTCCACCAGTTTCGACCTGGACCATTCTGTGAAGTATAGCCTAACCATGCCTTCCCGTGCTACGAGACGGAACCCGTGCTTCTGTAGTGTACATGATATAGGTACTTGTTAAAGTGAAAAACCTACAATTTAAGGATTAGTTGCTTCTTTATTCTTTCAAATGACTGCAATAATATCATTGAGTTTATTTGTTTCACTGAATGCAAAAATAACATATACCTAGTTTATTTATTCAAATTACTGCAAAAAAACTTTAGAAGTAGGTATACGAAACCGCACTTCACGGCGCCGCACCGAGGTCAACGCACTTTACTGGCTACATCGCCACACCACAAAGTATACATAAGAGAGTGTCCGCTCAATACAAACCACTAAAATCCTAAGCATATACGTGCTTATAAACGTATACATTCAATACGTTAGACAACATAGATAATTTGAGGCCATCTATGTTCCAGCAAGTTAAAGCGCTTGAGAAACTGCCACCATCGAAACATGTTCTGGAGGTACACCTTAAAAGGGCAAATTACCAAGCATTTTGTTGGCATACTGCTGATTTGCCAATCCAGAATTTACCTAAACCCACTGATAATGGCTGCAAGTTAGAAGATAGGCAACTACGTCCGATTACATCGTTGCAAGAGCCTATCACTCTTAAAAAATTGGAATTAATTTCTTGTAAATGCAAGACAGGATGCAGAACATCCCGTTGTGGATGTGCTGAACGGAAACAAAAATGCATGGAGGATATTTGTCATAACGGTGACCAATGTTTCAATCAGTTCAATTATATCTACCTATCTATCAGCCGAAATACGTCCACTGCTGGATAAAGGCCTCCCCCAAGGATTTCCACACCGACCGGTCCTGTGCGGCTCGCATCCAGCGGCTTCCTGCAACCTTTACCAGGTCGTCGGTCTACCGAGTCGGAGGCCTGCCCACACTGCGTCTTCCGGTGCGCGGTCGCCATTCGAGAACTTTACTGCCCCAACAGCCATCTGTTCTACGAGCTATTTGCCCTGCCCATTGCCACTTAAATCTAGCGATTCTGAGAGCTATGTCGGTAACTTTAGTTCTCCTACGTATTTCCTAATTTCTGATTCGATCACGTAGGGAATTACCAAGCATAGCACGCTCCATCGCCCTTTGGGTGACTTTGAGCCTTCTTATGAGGCCCATAGTAAGCAACCATGTCTCGGATCCATATGTCATCACTGGCAACACACACTGGTCAAAGACTTTAGTCTTGAGACACTGCAGTATTTTGGACGTGAAGATATTGCGAAGCTTCCCGAGTGCTGCCCAGCCGAGTTGGATTCGACGATTGATCTCTTTCTCGAAGTTGGACCTACCTAACTGGACTGTTTGTCCCAGATATACATACTCGTCAACAACTTCGAGTGTAGAGTCTCCAACCTTCAGAGGAGTGGGTGCAACACCGACGTTTGACATGATTTTTGTCTTATCCATGTTCATTTTAAGACCCACTTGTTGGGAGACTCTACTGAGTCCTTCGAGCATTACGCCTAGGTCCTCCAAGGTCTCAGCTATGATCACGATATCGTCAGCAAATCGAAGGTGAGTGATGTACTCGATATTGATGTTAAAGCCGAGTCCTCTCCAGTCCAGAAGCTTGAAAACGTCTTCCAGTGCAGCGGCGAACAGTTTTGGAGATATAACGTCTCCCTGTCTCACCCCACGCTGCAGCCGGATAGGTTTCGAATTCTGATCCTGGAGGTGGACCGACATGGTGGCGTTTTCATACAAATACTTCAACACTTCGATGTATCGATAATCAATTTGGCACCGTTGGAGAGACTGCAACACAGCCCAGATCTCGATCGAATTAAAGGCTTTCTCATAGTCCACAAACGCCAAGCATAGTGGCCGATTATTCTCTTCGGTCTTCTGTATAATCTGCCGCAGCGTATGTATGTGGTCTATGGTACTGAAGCCTTTTCGGAAACCGGCTTGTTCGGGAGGCTGGAAGTCGTCAAACCTGCGTGCGAGACGATTCGTAATGACTCTCGAAAACAGCTTGTAGAAATGGCTCAGGAGTGAGATGGGTCTGTAGTTCTTCAGCAGAGTCTTATCACTCTTCTTGAAGAAGAGCACCACCACACTCCTGTAGGCGTTCGTCCCTCGAGCATGACGGAATTGAATAGCTTCTGAAGAGACATAAGTACCGGTTCTCCACCTGCTTTCAGAAGCTCAGCCGTAATTCCATCATCACCGGTGCCTTGTTGTTCTTAAGCTGTTTGAGAGCTAGTCTAATCTCGCACAGGCTGACGTCTGGGATATCTTCGGTATAGTGTCGGGTCAATCCGGCTCTCGGGTCTTCAGCCAGATTGCTGACAGGTAAGCGTGTAGTCGTGTATAATTGTCCGTAGAACTTCTCAACCTCTTCCAACAGCTCGGGCTTGGACGATACGACTCTGCCATCCTCGGTCTTCAGCTTTGTCAGTTGGCTTTGACAAGCAGACAGACCCCTTGCGAATACTTTTGACCCTTTATTGCGCTCGATAGCCTCTTTAATACGATTGGTATCAAATTGGCGTATATCGCGGGTCAAGGACTTGGAGATCTGTTTGTTAAGTCGACGATACTGACAAGCATCTTCAGAGGATTTCAGAATCAGGCTTCGTCTTTTCTCCATGAGCTTGCTGGTGAGGTCCGAGATACGAGATGTTCTTTTTAAACGGCTGGCTTTGAAGGCCTTATTCCCAGCCGTTTGGACAATTTCCATGAACCTGTCGTTATAATTGTCCACATTTTTGCATTCTCCTAGGCATTCGAAGCAGTTGTGCAACTAGAGTTGAAAGCTTTCGGGGTCTTGGAGTTGGATAGGCGCTGGTCAGAGCGTGGACTTCACAAGTCGACATCTTTCTAGCTTTGTTTTTAGATTCAATGTGCCTCTTACCATTCGGTGATCGCTTCCTGTCTTCAGCGAGTTGATCACAGAGACATCATTGAATATTTGCCTTTTTGTCGACAAGATGAAGTCAATCTCATTTTTTACTACGCCATTGGGATGCAGCCATGTCCACATGCGCTGTTTTGGCTTTTTGAAGAAAGAGTTCATCATGAAGAGGCCCTCCTTCTCCATAAAGCCGGCCAGCAGCTTACCCCGCGCATTCCTCTCTCAGTATCCAGTTCAATTACACTGAAGAAAATCTAGATTTGCTGTAAAGTAGGATGTATAGTTTTATTAGTTAATTATAACCTACTTAATATTTGATTTTATCTGTCAAACCGTTATCCATATAATAACTTAAGTATGTTAAGTGTTAGAAAAAAAAATATGATAGTTCTTCTTAATGTATAAATACAAATCTGCCTTTTTTAACAAAGTATACCCGTATAATACAGTAATTGACGGCTTGTTTGTAGTAACTGGTATTTTTTTTTTAAATAGATAATCAATAAAATCCGACAGTGGTAAAATAGAATAGAATAGTTATAATTTTGTGATAAACGTTCAAATGTGCTTTGCGATTCACGGAAACGCCCGAGCTAAATGCCACTACTATGCTACAAACCCATCCTGGCTATGACCTTGAATATGGTTAGTTAACCTACTTGATCGATGTGACCATGCAATCCGTATTAAACCAGAAGGTTTTAGTAGCTTTTAAATGATACCACAGACATAGTATAGTTATAGCTAAACAGAGCTTGCCGATTTCGTATTTTGTTTTTACGACTTGCGTCTTGTTATTGGCTCTTGGTTCAAAAATACTTATTGTATAACTTTGAAATGTACATTTTTGAATTCCTTAGTAACCGCTCTACAAAAAAGATAATAACCAAATTTTTGATAAACCCCTTACTTTTCGACTTATATTAAGAATTAACACACAGTCTTATCGAAAAAAGTCAGTTTTTTCAATGTAGCTCCGTAAATAGAATATTTACGACAGTAAGTGCATACATGTTATTTGTAGGTCTTTTCAATAGCTTTCAAATGATATAACACACATAGGATAAAACTTAGTGGTTCTCGAGAAAATATTGAAAAACCAAACCGTTCAGCCGCCATCTTGATTACGTCATAGATACTCACTCCACCACTTTAGAAGCGACAACAAGTGGTTTGATAATCAGTAGACCACGCTGATTCCAACGGTACCAGTTGTCGCTATAATACTGCTCGGTCCTACGAAAATTGCCGTTTTTCCAATTGGCCTCTCTACTAGTACGCATACTTTTAAATCGTCTTTTTTTCTACCTAGTACAAAGTTCCTACCACGCGGAACTTGTACACTCAACGTTTCGGGAAGTGTTAGCGGAGCGAGAAGAATCTAGACACTCACCCGACACGGCAATGCATTACAGAGCGTTTCAACGAATAGTTCCTATGCCGTTATGTTGGCTCCCCTGTCTATCAACGACATCACACGCGAAGACGCTTCCACAAAATAAACACAGAAGAGCCGCTCATGTATGTACCGGCAGGTGATCATATCGAGGGTTCACGGGCGACTTGTATTAAGCGACATTTTTAGAAATGTTCAGGAGACTGATTAAAAAAATATTTCTTAGAAAAATAATCATTAAAACTTAACTTCTTAGTATTATATAGATTCTCGATATTCTTAATATTTTAAATATTATTCAGAAGTTATTTTTTGTGAGGTATTTTGTAAGAAATAAATTTTTAAAGTAGAGGTTACCTGTGTTTCCAAAAATGTCGCTTAATACAAGTCGCCCGTGAACCCTCGATATTAAAACCGGCGAATCTGCCAGCCACCGGTAAAAAAACTACCTAACTCGACTCCAGAAAATGCCAAAATCATATTATTATTATTATTGCCTTGATTACATGCGGAAGGGAAATAATAAATAAAATACATATACTTATTCAAAGGAATTTATTTATCCAACCTAAAATATTTGGAACCTCGATCAGTTAATGAGAAAATAAACCTTACTACTGTTTCATTATTATTCATAATAGCTGGTGTGCCCCGGCTTCGCTCAGGGAGTTGGTATGAGATCGTGTGGTAAATATTATAGTATTTACTATACGAACTTTCAGATAATTGAGCTATAATTAATAACAAATTGAACTCGTCGAAAAGCCGTTATTTCATCCAACTTTACAAAACTGCGTATATCTCGGAAACTAAATGCCGACCATTGGACCCTTTTTGCTTGGACGCCCACAACTATGATCATATCAGTCCGTATCTGCGCAGCGCACTATGATTCGAGTAGAACAAGCTAGCTGGACAAAAACGACTTTTGAATCCGTATTAGAAAGTTATTAATAGGAACTCACTAGGCCTAGACATTAAGAGATAATACAGCTTTATTTTTTCGGAACTACCCTCAATAGACGCCTCATAAAGGTAAGTGCAATGATATTTAACTAAGGATATTGCACGCTAAAGCAACGCGGCATCGTAGCGCGGCACAAGGACACTATACGTAGCTATACATCAATAGTAAACGTCGTAGAAACAAACGAAACACAGCCTATCTCTTTCTTACAAATGGAGCACGTGAATTGCTATTTCATATTACGTCATCTCGCAAGCCGAACGCGTGACTCTTGAGAACATAAGTAGCGTGGAGTAGCATTTGAATTATATTTTTTTGTATTGGGCATCCTAAACTAGTGTTTCAAATACTGCCATTCGTAATGTTTTCTGAAATATTGTACAATTGGCTTAATTAGAATTCCAAATATATATAATGTGATTTTTAAATGGATAACAATGTGTGCCTTCCCGTGTTGTAAAAATAGGACACGGAGCTATAACTAAAATGTATATATTAAAAATACATAACAAAACCAAAAATAACATTTTCAAAATAAAAAATCAATCCAAAACATAGTTTTCCAAAACATATCGATAGCAAAGCTGGGCGGTAATGTTTCGAGCAAATTTTTCAGCGGTCGTGTCTGCTCGTAGTCTTAATTCTCATTTAATTTTTATGTGGGTTCCTTTGGAAAACTGAAAATAATAATAAGAAAAAAAAAATAAAACATTTCTTGTCTACTTTGGATAAATCTAAATATTCAGTCGGATATTTTTTGTTGATAAACTTTTTGCTAAATCTATCGAAAAGTTGATGAGGTCTTACATCACTACCATATGTTTTGCAACGAAGTTATTTAAATAAAAATTAGTCAATATATGGCTTACTTCTGGTAAGAACCCCGCACATTTGATTTATTGAGATGCCCGGTTTTCGCATCAGACAACGTTGCAACTTAGCATTTTTACGATAAATTTACACACATTTTGTCCAATGTTACCTCGACCATTGACAGAAATATACTGAAAGACGAAAATTGAACAAAAATGACATTTCAACTTAACTTGGCCATCTGCCCACCTTGCGGCCGATGCCCTGTATTGCTAGTCTATAGGGGGGGGGGGGGGGGTGCGGTGCGGGGTGCATGTCTGTGCCAAGGGCTATCCAATAGTGGTTTAAAAAATTGCAACTATTCAATTTCTAGTAGAGTCGTTTATCTGAACCAGAGACAAAGGCCTTTGTAAAATGAGTACAGCCACGCTACGCATACTTTCTTATGTGACCTGGCATTAGACAGGACCCTGTATACTTGATTAATACAAAGTCTTGCACAGGGAAGTAGAAAAATTTTACAAAACGAAGGTGTTCTAGAGAAGTTAAATTAAAAGACAAGCTAACATAGTCGGCATTTAGTTTACATCTGTCTAAACTAAAAAACGAACGCCGCGGCAAATAAAAGTCAAGATAAGTCGTTTTCAATAATAATCAGCATCTGGGAAATAAAATTTGTAGTCAGGTTTTCCTGACGTCGAGCAGTTGCGAAGTATGAAGAGAGAGCCAGCCGTTGGCTGCTCTTGGAGCTCGCGCCGGGCCAGGTTTCGTCGGGAGGTGGTTATTACCAAGTTGTTCATATTTTTTCCCATCCAAGCCACAGATGTAACACGAGATACAGGCAATTTATAAAGTTCAAGTATTTCTTTAGTATCCGGATTAATCCTGATTACCTGTAAAGTATTAGTGGAAGTACTTAGGTGTATAGGTGCATAATCGAGAATTAATTAAGAATGGTAGTAAATACACCCTAATTACTGCTAAACAAAGCATGAAGAATACTAATCGCGCTGTTTTATGAGTGTCGTACAGTACAACAATACCTTATCTGACATGGATAATTAATGCTCCTTAGCAGAAACTTTCGACTTACGTATAGATTGACTTCAAGAGATTGTTCTTGGCTAAATCATACTTAGGAAGTCAAACTTTTGGTTATAGATATTTAGGTACCACAAGTCCTCAGACACACGGACTGTATTTTCCGTAGCATTATATAAGTCCTCGCGTATGCAAGTGATGTTTTCTAATTAATATTGTAATAATAATAAATAATAATATTTATTTAATGATTAATAGGACACGTACCGATCCGTTGAACATTAGTGCTACCCACAACATCCCGTCTTTATCAATTGTCATCCCATCGGGGATAGCATCCTTAAAACCCTGTTTTTCTACATCCAAAATAGTACGTCGTCTACCTGAAAACATCCGTTTCAGTTGAAATAAGAAACTTCTTTGTTCTCGGCTCACATGTGGTTTAAACTCACGATTTTGTATGTAACTTGGGGGAATCGGGATTTCCTAGAAATTGGCCTAACAAAGATACAGGGCAGTGAGTGATACAACAATCTTTGAGATAGTTTGATGACACAAACCTGCCGCTTTTACCTGAAAATGAGTTAAGTCAAAAGTAAGTGTTCTCTATAAATTCGCATTGTGTGAGATTGTTTCCTGTTTCCTCATCCGATACAAATATATTGTTGTACCTATGCATGGAATTTAAAGTTCAAGAATATATAAAAAAAATTGGTTTACTTATGTGACCCTTTAGGAGATCGAAGTCGAACGCCTGTATTTTCTTCGTAGCCGAGTCGATGTAATAAAGGACTGAGTTGTTGTGTGACCACACGAGCCCATTAGAGATTGAGACTGGCCTGAGTCGCACTTGTGGAGAAAAATCTGGCGCTTCCATGGAATAAAACGTAGCTTCGTCCGGGGAAACTTGGTCTCCAATTTGTGGTCCTTTGGTGCCTATTTAAAATGTACAACAATTTACTGTACACGTTTGTTAATCTACGTATCTTTCAATTTAGTCAAGTTACTACAAATTACATCCAATATAATGAAATAGTAGGAGTATACACGAGTAATATATGCAACAGTGGCAACCTGTCATTTTTAGAACTTGCAGAATTTTCAAATTAAAGAAAAATCAAAGGCCCTGGCTAGGACCGAGATAACGTTATAAGAATACAAAGATATACATGCTTACTTTAAATCGCTGACATGCTAGTGTCAAAGGAACCTATAATATCGGCGCAAGTTTAATGAACAGTATGTGCCATTTGCCGCTTCCTAGCGAATAAGTTAACCTAACGGACAACTCACCCACCCAAAACCTTCCCGACGCGTCAGCTTTGCCTTCATTCACCAGGTTATTAGGTCGCCCCACGTCCATAGCGGCTACGAGCCTCAGAGCCGAGTCGCCGGGCTTCTGCCAATCCATCAGGTACATCTCCGACCGGGCAGAGACAAGCAGACGTTTGCTGTTGTTAACCGGGACGACTATGTTCACTTCGCCGTAACCTATTGAATTTGTCAATTGTTGTACGTTGTTCACACAGACTTGCACCCCGCTGAGCAACGATGTAAAACTTATTTGGTAGTACGTATACAAGATGAAATTTCCCTCATTGTGTTGCAGTTAACTGACGCTTCTATTAATGTAACTGGATAACTTACCCTAGGAATCCATAATCGGAGAAAATATCAACATGATCAATTTGTAAAAGTACAAAAAATATTTTGCTCCAATTATATGGAATCTTTGGGGAAAGTTGTTCAGTTTCGTGAGTAAGAGCTACAGTGGATGGATGGGAGCGAAATAAATAACATCTCACTTTGTATGAAAAGTGGTAAGAGAAGACAATTTTTATAAGGGCTAAATGTTTTTTTTACCAATTCCGAAAAATATCAACCTTTCAAACTGCAACTATCTTAAATGAAAATAGGGATATCTATACAACCAGATACAATTAAGGCTAACTAAATTATGTACGGTCGCAAAATAAAATACACAAGCCGATCCTGGATAATCAAATTTTAAAAATAATACAACATAAACATCCGTCCCCAAACTAGGAGTCCCTGTAATACGTAACCATAGACTGATATACATACACATATACGTTAACATAATTTACAGATATAATGCTAATTATAAATATGTTTGAGCTGGGTGGGAAACGAACCCACGACTCTGGGATAAATAGTCGGGAACGCTAACCACTGAGCGTGGTGGTGGTGAGGTACATTATTCTTTGATAATATCTCCTTATTTCTTAACGTTTTACCGATCTCTTTGCTCCTATGAGTGCATGATGGGTAGTCAAGCGCATGCACTTTTTGGTTGGCAGTATCAACCCAGTACAACGTCTGGGTCCGCTCGTCCCAAACCGGGCTTTCAGCGTGCGCATTGCTCTCGTCGGTAAATTGTAATACCGAAAGCGTACTCTCTGGTATTGAATGGACTTTCAAACGACTCTCCTGGAATTTAACTTCACTATAAATAACAAGCAACAAGACGCCACTGCCAAGAAGCCAAGCTTTTATTTTTTAGACACTCACTTTAGCTTCAGAAAATATAGCCGACTTGTAAAAAACACACGACACCATAATAAAAATCATAAAGATACCGTGATATGAAACAGTCATTTTGGCCCCGCACTACGTAAATAAACGGACCGGCATGCAATGCAGAACGGCTATTAAAATGAGGCTATAAAAGAGACTAATTATTTCATATTCTTAGGTACCTAGAGCAGACTTAACTCTCTTTACAGATACGTTTCTAGATTACTTACCCCATATTTAGGGTTGCGGAAACAAAATGGAAAAAGCAACCCTTGTGATTTCCCCATAAAGATCCGCTAGTCTGTTCTATTCTATGCGTGTTGATTGTAATATAAATTGAAATAAAAGATTCCTAGAACATTTTTATTCAAGAAATATTGAACTCGAAAGTCACCATGTCTTTGTCATTTTCCTCGTGCGAAGGTCCGCTACTAGCACTTTCCGATTTTCTTGATCCGCCCCTGGATCATTAATGCTTGCCGGTAAAACGACGGCGTGGTCACGGAGTCACGGTCCTAGCGTGAATGAAATTATCGAGAAATGTGTTTTTCTGTGGCCTTAGACGCCTTATTTATTCAGGATTTTACGATCTACTTGCTTCTCGACGTTTAGAATGCTAGGCATTACAGTTCAAATGAAAACAAATTTTCCATCCAAAGAAAAGAAAATAGCGTGCGTCGTGCGTGTCCTAAGAGGTTACTTAATTTGCAATTTTTTTTTGGGTTTTTAACTTATCTTTTTTTGAATTCAGTATGAGTTTCTTGGGGCCAGCCCTTTTATATCAAATACTTTATTTCTTCTCTCTTATTGGAGTAGTAAGAGCGTACATTCCGAGTAAGGACAGTAAAATAATAAATCATCATAGTATACAAGTATATTTCACAGCAATGTTAATATGTATCAGCGACGTCGAATTTAAAAGAGAATGGTAATACGCCGCGACTGCCGGTGTCCCTGATGGTGAAGATGGCCCCAGCGAGCGGCTCAGAGGCCTCGTCGACGCCGTTGCGAGACGTTGTAAGGAACAACTCGTCCAGATTAGGTCCGCCCCACGACAGTGACGTCACTCGTGACACCGGCAGCTTGTACGAGTATATCAGCTGTCGCGTGTCCGGATCCACGTGAAGTACCTGCAGTCCAAAACACTTACCTTTATCCAATGGACAAATGGCCTCAATAGATTTGGATAGTGTTGCCTAATCTAGCCTCACAAATTATAGTACAAAATTATATACGACGATAAAATACTGTTACCGACAAAACAGTTCATGTTGCAAATAGAGTAAGCTAAAGATGTTATTTCACTTACTGCTCCACCGAACATGATGGCAACCCACAAGTAGCCCTGGGAGTCGATGGTCATGCCGTCGGGAATAGCATCCTCGAATCCATAGCCTGATATGTCAATTATTGTTCTGCGGCCACCTAAAGAAGCATTGCAGAATCGATTACGTAAACTTGCAATAGATTTCGGAACGAATCTGTTGTAGAGGAAATAATATGTAGAATATCAATAATAATAATAATAATAAAAAACTTCAGGCGACAAATCCGCCGGGAATTCATTATCTGTGGCTTATGTGCCCCTATTCAACAAAAACTATTCATTGTATAGGGCGCACTTAATAGATTTTAAAGAACCTACTTATGGCCAAGTTACAATATACCACATCTCAAATTTGTGTCCTGAACATTCTACACAGATCGTCCGTGTTATTTACCGACAACAAACTTCCCTTTCTAACACGTAAGAGCAAGCGAAATACATAATTGAGTGACGATTGTATGGACTGTCACTGGCTCATACCTGCATCGGAGGTGAAGCCACCATAAGAGAGCGGCAGGGAGTGTCCAAACTGTATATTATAGTAATATTTAATAGACTAGTCACGAGTACCGACTATAACAATATAGCCTTACTATCGTAAAAACCGAAAGTTTTCAACCTTGAATTGAGAGAGAGAGAGAACAGATAACATCACTTACTAATTTCGCCTTTCTGAAAATCGAAGTCGAACGCGTCAACTTTCTGCGTCGAAGAGTCGATGTAATAGAGCACTGTGTTGTTTAGCGACCACACGAGGCCGTTGGATATGGAGACCGGCCGCAGCTGCACCCGAGGTTGCAGGAGGCTGTCTTGGTCCACGCTGTACAGCGTCGCCTTGTCCGGGGTAACATCGTCGCCCACCTGAGGGCCTTTCGTACCTGAGGGGGTTGGTCGTACCATGGTTTAGTCCGTGCTCGCTGTTAACTAGTCGGTTAGCTAAACTACTTTTTTCTCGCCTCTGTGGTGTAGTGGCGAGTCCATTCGTTTCCAACGGGGTCCAACTTTCAAGGACTCGGTTTTTTTGGTGGTAAGTCATTTTAAGAGCCCTCCTAGTTAGTCACCACCATCTAAGTCTTGCGGAAAAACATCATGTTCATAGCGTTGATGTGTTCCGGCATGGATATAAGATAGCCAGTTCTCATTGTGTTGGGAAATATTACTAGGCCCTCTTCCATCTTTCCTTTAGGTGAGATCATGCATTAAGAGGGGGGGGGGGGGTGTAAAGAGGCAAATCGTTAATCCTATATTACTGTCAAATAAGTTCAAATTTAATATTATTAGATAAGTGTGTGGTATATTCCACTGGAAAAAAAATAGAACGAGATAAAATTTACTTGACAAAAAATACTGGAAAATGACATCAAATCAATGACTTTTGATTTATTTAATTAAGATTCTATTTCATATCCTTTTCCTATTTTTTTTTATTATTTGTGTATTTTGACAAAAACTGACATTTAGATAGCTGAAAAATATAGCTGGGTTAGCTATAATAGTAGTGAATTACGTGAATCTACATACAAAAGTACCGCCCCACAAGTCATTAAGCAGTGAAATGCGCTTGTAAACATTAATGTGATAAAGCCTTGTTTGTTAACACAGTTTGTAAAACAAGAGCAAAGCGTCGATATTCCTCGACAATAAAGAAGTTTTCATATGCTTTTGGTTTTTTTTTCAGATGAAAGAAATGAAAATTGTTTGGGCCCAAAAATGTTACCGGGATAAATATGCGGCGAAATCAAATTCTAATTCATTTACAAATACAATACAATGCTAAGTTGCACGAAGGATACGTTTCATATTTTTATTTCTCCCGCTCTTCTGATAAGAGGAAAATGCGTTAGTTCACATGCTCACATTATATAGCGAAACGAAGGCCCTTGTTTACGGGATATTGCTGTACCTCTGTTTAATTTTCACCCTCTACGTTCATAACGAATGGATTCGTGTGTATACAGGTTGTACTCGTAAAAATATCAATCTCGGAAATTTTAACAGGGTGTTCTACTCACAAATCGGGACGACTTTCCTATAGAACCTAGAGAAAACTGGACAAAAAAATGGACTTTTGGGTGGATTCCTTAAAACATACCAGCCCAGAAACGTCCCATTGCGTCGGCTTTGCCCTCGTTGATGACATTATCCGGCAGTCCATGGTCCACGGTGGTGATGAGCCGCAGCGCCGCGTCCCCCGCGCCGTGCCAGTCTAGCACGTACAGCGCCGACCGTACGGCCACGAGGAGCCGGCTGGAGCCCGCTATAGTGGATACCACGTTCACCTGTCCGTACGCTGTGGGCGGATAATAGGTTTATGGACTTCTGAACTCGGTAGAAAAACAACATTAGGAACTTAGAAGTAAAATATAGAAGGATAATTTAAGTATTTGTCTATTCAGTCATGTGTCCTGTCAACGACTTTGCTGTGGTTGAAACATTTATTTAGATTTCCATGGATTGAAACCACAGACTAGATCTATAGCCGTCTAGACATCGCTATAGTGGACACCACGTTCACTTGTCCGTACGCTGTGCGTGGACAAAGATTTATGGAATTTTGAGCTCGCTAGAAAAGCAAGATTGAAAACTTAGTAGACGGGTAATTTAAGCACAGTCACCAGGAGCCGACTAAAACCCGCTATAGTGGACACTAAGTTCACTTGTCCGTACGCTGTGGCCGAACGAAGGTTTATGGACTTCTGAACTCTGTAGAAAAGCAAGATTGAGAATTTAAGTTTTCTTATCTTCAGTAATCTGTCCTGTCAATGATTTTGCTGTAGGCGAAACATTTAATTAGATTTCTATGAGTTGAAATCACAGACTAGATCTATCTAGATCCAGCTATGGTGGACACGACATTAACTTGTCCGTATGCTGTGGACGAAGAAATAAGTTTATGGACTTCTGAATTCGGTAGAAAATCAAGATTGCGAATTTAATAGAACCCCACGATAGTTCAGTAAATATAGAAAAAGAATGGAGTTACCCTTTCCAGGGTTCTTTTTTTTGGTCACTAGAGTTACGGGTAAACCATATTTTTGTCTCTTCAGTCGTGTCCCGACAACGATTTTGCTGTGGTTGACTGCTTAAGTCTTTGGAGAAAATTCTTCGTAACTTCAAAATTAGTTAGTTTACAATGGTGTATAGCTAACTAGCTGGTTTCAGAGGACACTTTTTTGCTGCCAGTTGGGAATTAAAACCAAATACTCGAGGGCCTATTTATCTATTATCCACGTAGCCTAACTTAAAGATCAATAATTTTGGTGGAACCAAGAAGATGAAAGTGTACTGACCAATATGTTTAGTATCAATCTTGCCGGTGTTGTAGTCGAGACGATGTATGTTTTGCTCGAGCGCGTCCACGAAGAACAGGCTCTGCCGGTCGGGGTCCCACACGGGGCTCTCGCCGTGCAGAAACAGCGCCGGGTGTCCCGGGTTCTCCTCCGATGCCACCTGGCAGTAATATTATATTAACTTGTTCTTTGCAATAGAAAAAAATAACCAATGTCACGGTGCCAGCAAGAGAAATTATACGCGGAGTAAGTCAGCAATCTGTAGCTAAAACGGGTGTTCATTTTGAACCCTTGAGTTACAAACGACACAAAATATTTAATAAGTTGTAATAATTTATAATAAATTAATAACTTACCATCGAAATCTTGTAAAACTTATTTTTGCTAAATATTTCACTTATAAAATAAACTAAAATTAAAGCACAAGTTAAAACTGACATTATAAAATTTATTTAGATTTTTTGGAACATTAGTATTTTTTTTAAAGTTAGAATGTGCGATACGGTGCGCGTGCAATTGAAATCAAACGATTAATTGAATGATTTCAGTAAATATTTATACACGTGCGATAACACCTCTATCAACAGGGCTGTGAAACTTTTCAACCAATGAAACAAAACGCTTTACATCGAGGACTTTTTATTTCATACTGTAGTTGCTTACAATACTTTTAGGCTTATAAATTAATAATCTAAAATTAACAACTGTTACTGTCTGCATATATTCATAAATTTTCGTGAAAGAGAATCTACGAATATGTGCCAATATACATTTATCAGTACTACATAATTACTAAGTAATATAATTAATTCATATATCCCCAATACGGATATTGAAAAATAAAAGCATACACATTTCAACCATTTTTAATTGAGTATAAAAATTATACAGTAGGTATTTCAGTTAAAAATATAAAAGGCCTAATAAAATCAGCTGAACCTTTTTGAAACTGGGTTGTTTTCATGAAAGTGATCCACTTTCCCCGCAAAAGTCATAGTAAATACGCGAAAAACTGAGGGAGAGCTGTTCAGTTCCATGGCTAGAAAGAAGCTCCAGAAGTAAACTAGATTGAGAAAATTTTGATAGACCTTATATATTCCGTGTTATTGTATCCTAGGCGGTGACGCCAGTGTCTTTGGTAGTATCGGCGTCACCGACTGTCTGCTATAGACGCAAAAGGCCAATGATATTATTCTGTTTAAAATACTTGTCGAAGACTTAAGTGTTATATTAAACTTGATGGTAATAAAATCCAGTAGTTGGATCCAGTTTTACTTAATGTATGATTAACCAACATATAGTTAAACTATTTTTTATCAGCATCAGCAAACTACTTAAGCTAGACTAAAATCAGACAATAATTCGACTAAGATTCGCGTTTGGTGCGGATAAAAAAACAAAATTCATTTTTAATTTAAAATGATAATGTAGACAGGTGGTAATGATAAAATCGACATTCCGGACAATATTTTTACTAATATTTCATTGAAAAAAAAAAACATCATTAAGCATGCAGAACATCTGTCGAGATGCACAATTGTACAAATCTTAAAATTATGGAAATTTATTTACCCTAAGCTAAGTAAGTAAAGGTTGTCTAAAGCAAGTTGGCAGTAACAAACAGTGAATATTATTTTATTTATAATCCGTTGCATTGCTGAACTATCAAACAGTTTACCTACCAAACATACATATCTATTCACATACCTAGTACATTATACATAGAATACAGGCACAAAGTAGAAATATGCAATCGCCGCCGTATGCAATCGTTCCTGCGACTGGCAATGTCGCTAATTTGCCATAAAATCACGTGAAGGAGAACTGTATACAAGTGTGCGGCCTTTTTAACGCGTAACGCTAACGCTCTGTGCATGTCTACATTAACGCATAGCATACAAAATCCGTTTACACAGATTACACAATTTATTATAGTATGATGGTAGGGAGTAACGGAATAATATTGTCGGATTCAGTATTCAATGCCGCATTTGTTCTTTTTCTTTAAAAAAAAAAAAAAAAATTCACAATGGCTGTCTATAGGTGTGCACTCTTTCGTGCGCGCAATCGCATGTGCGATGGAAAAAGAAAGAGTAAAAAAGGACAAAGAGCGCGAGTTGTTTATGGCTCATAAATGACGCGCTCTTTCTTAAGCCAAATCGCGCGAAAGAGCGTTCACTTTAGGATGAAAATCTACAGATTACAGAGAAGTCGGTGTGTTAGTGCTAACTCACAGTAGAGAACCTTCACCCACGGCGAGGAGGGAAGGCCGTAGCGAGTCCTAGGCGTGCGCCGGCGGTTGCGGCTCCGGCGCGGGCTGCTCGGCCGTCGCCGCCGCTGCCGCCGGCGCCGCGCCCTCTGCTTGCAGTCTGCAAACATTCAAACCCTTCTTGAGACCTCCATCATGGAATACAAACAACTAAAAGGCTGTTTACGACAAGATATATGTATATTAAAAATTCCAATGGAATATTATGTACGATGCATATTTAAAACTGGTTGCCAACACAAATGATTTAACTTTCTCTAAAATGAACAGGCCGATTTTGATAGACCTTTACACACATAACAAATACACTGAATTGTACTGAGTGTATCATACCATTTTAGTACATCGGGTCAAGACAGTTCGCGAAAAAAATTGGTTCTCCTCGAAAATGAACTCGAATATTTAAGTACATTTATATGAACTCGATTATTCATTTATATGAACGTGATTATTCAAGCGTACCTCTGATGCGCCTGGTGGCGGGCGCGGAACTCGGCTGCTTTCAGCTGCTCGAGGTGGAACTGCTGCCGCTCCTGGATCAGCTGCTGCCGCTGGTACTCCAGTCCTGAACAAACAGCGAACTCGTTAATTTGAAAAAGAAATTTGTAAGTATACTCGTATTATAAACAGGTGCGTTGCCATGCGAGCTTCGATTCAATTTGACATTATATTGTTTTTAAATCAGTTTCATCGAAATACTTAATATCATTGTCATACTCGTACATCATAAGTACCAGTAAACGTTGTTATATAATAATAAATTGGTCATCACGGAACAGGTGTATTGCGTACCCTATGCGCTCCATCATAGCCACAATTTACGCTGCTGCACACGTTCATCTGCAACTTTCCATCTGGGTATGATCTGACCCTAAATCTTATTCCCCTACCTAACATATATCTATCTGTGGCTTTTCGTCTAGGTTTGATTGCCGCTGATTTTGTTGACCGTTTTTTTTTGTATAGCCTCGTTTTGTATTCCAAATGGTCTTCGGCTCCTCGAATCTAAATTTTCCCAATATGTTAGCAACGCCACAAACCACAAAACTTTATTCATCTATCTTTTCTCTGCTCAATTAACTTACCCTGTAGACACTATGATTCATAGCCTACCTTCTCTCTCGCGCTCCATGGTCGCCTCTAGCTCCTCGAAGTGACGCAGCTTGATCTCCAGCTTCTTCATTTGCGTCTCGACTAGCAGCGCCACGAGGGATTTGATCTTGCGCTCCTCCACACCGGCAAGGTGCTTCGCTTTGACCGCGGCGGCGGCGAGTGCGGCGGCAGCGGCCGATTGCAGTTTAGCATCCACTTGCGCTGTTGCTTCTGGTAAGGATACGTGGTTGTTTCGGTCACACTAATGTAGATTTAAACCAAAGTATAATGCATTCTAAGACAGTACATTTACGATTTTCTAAATCAAACAAAAGCATTGACATGACACATTAAAAGAATCCTTTCACTATGTACAAAATTACATAGACATCAAATCGAAAGTTTCCTCGTAAAAGAAAATTCCTATTTCTTGTTGCATTTCCGGATCCCGAAAGAATTAAGTATTTTACAAAGTAGTAAACACCACTTCCTACTTCGTAGACTTTATGTTAAAAATCAAGTCAATCTGATTTTCCAAAGCGACGTAGAGGAAGGACAAATACGCATTTTCGTATATATAGGGTGACTTTAAATTAGTTCTTGATACGAAAGGCTATGCATCTGCTCAAGATAACAAACAACTTTCCCTAAGGAACCCATAGTCAAATCGCAAAAAAAAATTTGGACTCTCGAGAACTAATTTAAAGTCACCCTATATAATAAATGAAATGAAAATATTTTATTCGAAGTGAACACTTCTCGAACGTCATTCTTTTATCTACCTAATACGAGGTTCCTACCATCGGAACTCGTATACCCACCGTTTCGGGAAGTGTTTGCGGAGTGACAAGAAACGGCGGGCCCTAAAGAAACTCCCTCCAACACATTTAAAAAAAGTCTTATATTCTATTACATCTTAAAACAATGCAATGTAATAAAAAATGTTGTATCTTTCAATCTATACTGGTACCTGGCTGTGGCGAGGAAGGCTCCTTGGCCTCCTTGGGTTCCTCGGCCGGCGCCTCAGCAGGCTCCTCCTTCATCTTAGCGGCGCCTTCGCCCTCTTCCACCTCCATCGCCTCCGCTTTCACATCGACGCCTTCTTTCTTCTCACCTGGAGAACCCACCAATCAGATATGTCGACTAATACTACCTAATTAAATTTATGGAACCTATACCGAATTCGCAGTTTTTTTTTTTTTAGACATTTCATAAATATTTTGGGGCAATCAGGTAGTTCTATATAGACTCAATTTTTTTTTTTAAGAATTCATTATGGGCTTTTTCCGAAGGACTACAGCATAGTATAGGGTCCTTCTAAAATACCTGAATTTTTTTTAACAGTAGCTTCTACTCATGAAATTGAACAAGTTCCCCCCTATGGAATCTACATTCAATTCGCAAAAATTTTTTTGGACTTCCCATACAAAATTAGCGGTTCAGTTGATAAATTAGTATGAGAACACCAAAAATTTTTTTGCTAATTGAGTATAGGTTCCCTAGGGAAAGTTGTTCAGTTTCATGAGTAGCAGCCCTGGTTATTTTTTTTTTCAGATATTTCATAAGGACCCTATTGATAAGTACACTATGGAAACTCAGTCTCTCTTCACCTACCTCTAGCGGGTAAGATATGGTAACGATAGCTTAGCGCAATCCACGCAACACACACATTTACACGTATATAAACGCCATATTTTTATGTGGTAGTAGATATTTTGTTGTAATATCCCTGGTGTGGTTATAGAAAATTTCCTACATAGAATGTTGCAATTGCCTATAGGCAGCAGTAACCACTTTCCTCAGGTTCCATCGGCGTCTTTGCCAGATAAAAAAGTTAATAAGCAACTAACCTGACGGCGACATCTCAGGTGCGGTACCGGCGATGCCAGTGGCAGCCAGAGCAGCGGCTGGCCCGTGCGCACCCGCCGCCTTCACGTGTGCTTCCATCATCGCCGCTGGCACTTCGTCCTGCATTATAATAAATAAATATCCGGGACAAATCCCACACGGTTTCTCGCCCCAAACTACGGAATAGAACCCACGACCCTCGGTAGACCCAATCAGTAGCCCGGAGTGCTAACCACTGAGCCACCGAGTTAGTCATCATCTACAGTATCATTGTAGATGAAAGCTAAACTTGTTTGAAGTATGAATTACGTGGATTTAAGTGTACGGATTCCCACTTCAATCATACTGTATAACTACATACAGATTTTACATTTACATTACAGTAGGCAGGCCTCCCACTCGATGGACCGATGACCCGTTCACATTTACCTGACCGATCGGACCGACCACCTGGTGAAGGTTGCGGAAAGCCGCTGAATACGCAGTGCAGGACCGGTCGGCGTGGAAATCCTTGGAAGAGGCCTTAGACCAGCAATGAACGTCTTTTAACTGATGATGATGACAGATTTTATCTCAGATGTCCTTGCGTCGTACGTTTCGTAGTGGTAAGCAGACGTCACGTCACCGCTCCCGTGTCACGAGCAAGCTTAGCCGCCATATTCATTAAGCAATAGACCAACACTATTCATGAGAACTGACCTTGATGGCAGCGAACTCGTCCATGGCCGCTTTAGTGGCTTTCGAGGCTATGCGAGGGTCCACCACGGAAGCCAGGAAGGCCACAGTGCTCATCACAGGGTTGCCGATCTTGCTGAACGGAATCGGCTGGTACGCAAGCGGCCCAAGAACTCCGCCTGTAGACCGTTAACATGTTTGAATTTGTTACTCGAATAAAAGTTCAAGCAGCTTTAATTAAGGTATGGAGCTCTCAGGAGCCATATGAAATTCACAGTTTATTCCAAAGTACTTACGTTACTGACAATGAAATAACTAAGCTCTGTCTACCTGAAAAACTTTTTAAAGTGCCACTTTTTATTGCCGTACAAGACAAGTTTTGCCGCGTCGTATTCAATGTTTTATAAATATAATATTATTGCAGATAATATCAAATATTTTTGCGCCATTTTTCATCATTGCTTTCCGGTATTTATTGGTCTAGGAAAGCCAACAAAACTCTCAGCGCCGCAACAAAGCTTACACTTAATTTAAACTAAGTTTATTATAAAATTTCTTCTTCTTGTTTTCGAGTCGACGTGTTTTTTTAAGTTTACTGGCCCATTAGGTAGCCATTATTACACTTAGGGTAATAAGTACCTGAAGGAGCGTCGCTTAGATATGGGCCCTCTGTAGGAAGGGTATGTTGTGCATAGTAGTACCTGAAGGAGCGTCGCTAAGATACGGATCTTCTATGGGCAGCCGCAAGAAGTGCAAGATGCATTCGTCATGCGTGCGCGTGCCGACATGCGCTGCCACGCGGTTCCAGTCGTCGCGGTGCAGTTCCAGCGCTTCCAAGAGGAGCAGGGTCTCCTGGTCGGTCCACTCGCGGCCGCGGGCACCGCCGCGGTACTGCCGAACGAATCATTGTTTTTACTTATATTATTGGTACATTTTGGCTCATTTACAATGAAATTAGTCCCTTTTACCTTTTAACAATTTTTCATCTGAATTTCATGATTATATTTATTGCTTTTATTGGAATATCTAAGCTAATTTACACTGAAATTAGTAAAATACAATCTTTTAACAATTTTTCATCTGAAGAACCTGTTTTACTTGCACTATAATGTTACAAAGTAGTAGACATTTTGATATTTTTTTATAACTTTCGTAACGAAATATTGTCGTTTTTACCTGGTCCATCTTGAGGCCCGAGACGCCGCCGATGTCGAGGCTGGGTTCAGTTTTGACGGCGGCGGCGGCGGCTGGCACACCGCCGGGGGCCGGCGGCACCGGCGCCCCAGACTCCGTGCCGTTGGGCAGACCTGCCTCCACTTTCGGCACTGCCGCGTTCTCTGCTACAATAACCACTCAAATTACAAAGCAGTATAGGTAGGACAAACTGTTTTCAATCAGCGTTCTAGAATAGGCTAGATGACTGCATCAAAAAAGAATTATTAATTGCTCTCTACTGAAATTTAAAAAATACGTACTATGACGTTACGTCTAGGTTTTTTTTATTGTGTAAGATGGCAAAAGGCTGACGGCCCACCTGATGGAAAGCGGCATCCACCGCCTTTGAGTATTAAGTCTGTTTCAAACATTTGTAGAACATAACATCGTTTTTGGCAGATGATAAAAAGTAATTCAATTGACTATTAGTCATCTAGCCTTTACCGAGTTTTAACAGGTGCGCTGATGGGCATTAGAGTTCGAGACAGACAACCTAATGTAGAGGTAGACTAAAGTTTGTATTTGGGCTTAGAGGCTTTGTTCCTTCATTCCACCTATTCGCACGAAGCGTTATGCTTCCTCTTTTATTATGCGAACTGCGAAGGAGTGGAACTCCTTACCTGCGTCCGTGTTTCCCGATTCCTATAATTTGGGGGTCTTCAAGGCGAGAGTGAATAGGCATTATTTGAGTTTGCGTGTACCATCCTCGACTACATCGTCACTTTCCATCAGGTGAGATGTATGTAGTCAAACGCACTCAAATTTTTAATAAAAAAAATGTCCTAAAAACCTAGTTATTTTCTAAGCGTTTTAAGGTGTAAATATACCGGGTTGTATGGAAGAACCGCCCAGATTGCACTACTTGTTTCTTTTTCTTTTGTTGTTTTTGTATGTGCTTCTTTGTTTTGTATTATAATAAAGAGTATTTGATTTGATTATATATCAGCGAAATGCAGGTCACCTGGGCGGGGCTGCGCCGGGCGCGGTTGCAACGGCTGCAGGCCCGAGGGAGTGTCAGACAGCACGTGGAAGTGCGACGTGGCGGGCGGCCCCATCGCCGTCGGCCGCGACTCCGCCTCCAGCTGTTCACAGACACATTCATATTATTTTTAGGTATATCATGGCAAAAATTGTAGTACCAAACATTTAATGCCACGATACTTTTTGAAATGAAATGAAAATATTTTTTATTCGAAGTAGGTAGCAGTGTACACTTTTCGAACGTTATTCTTTTATCTACCTAACACGAGGTTCCTACCACTCGGAACTCGTATACCCACCGTTTCGGGAAGTGTTTGCGGAGTGAGAAGAAACGGCGGGCATTTCATTAATCAGATACTGTAGCCATCGAAATAGGCTTGAGAGAAAAGATAACCTAAGTGAGTTAAGCTCAAGTTCAGTGTAGTTTCGGAGGATGTAAAAAACGAGCATGTGAAGCTTCCAGGAAACTTTAAGAAGGCTCACTGGTTCACGATCACGCTTATATTATTATTTATTTATTCAGGATACAAACAGTCAGAAACGAAAATTAATAAATTAAAAAACCTGTTATGTCTGTCATACATAAGATAAAATCTTATTTGTAGCCAGTGTTAATACTGATCCAAGGAGTTTCAACAGCTAGAAACCGGTGGTAGAAGTGAGTGGCGTCATCGTCACCTGGTAGTTGATGAGGCCCCACTGCTCGAGGAAGCCGTGCACGCGCATGATGGCGCACACGTCGCCCGCCAGGTTGCGCCGGCACGCCGTGCTCGTCAGGTACTCGGTGGGATTCAGCCGGTACGTGTCGATCATGAAGTTTCTGTCACCACAATCAACTCAAACTCATTTTCTTTTTTTTTATTTGATGCTTTACAGATTCTTGGTACCGTCATTTTTTTTACCTAGTACAAAGTCCTGCCACGCGGAACTTGTACTCTCAACGTTATATAATATGATATCATGTGTTTTGCAACGGTTATGGCGAGAAAATATGTATATTTTTGTCAGTTAGGCAGTTTATAGGCTATTCATAAACATCACTAAATGAGTAAACTGTAAGAAATGTTGAGACCAGCCTAGTTTCAATTTTACTGGTTTCCATTATAACATACCTAACAAATAAGCTACAGTTAGCAACACACTAACCTATAAGCAAGGTAAATCTCCGGCGGCTTGGACTTATTCTTTCCGTTGAAGAACTCTGGCAGCGCCCGCTTCTCGATAGTGTGAATGGAGTTATAGTCAAACCAGGCCGAGTACGACGGGACCACGATGTGGTGCGTCTGATCCGTCACGTTGTCTTCCAGCTCCTCTTTAGTCAGCATCTCCTGGGGAAGACATGTGATGGGTTTGTACACAGGTTAAAAGTCACAGTTAAATCGCCTGTTGATTCGTAGCCACTCCAAAATACGTAGAAAGTCTCTTCATCTTATACATTGGTGTCATATGTTGCTTGTTGTTCTATCTAATATAATCCATAATCGTGTAATCGTTTACCATCCTCTACTATATCATCACGTTCCATCAGGTGAGATGTTGTCAAAAGCACTCAATAATAAAAACCTAAAGGTTCCTCCTTTGGCGCAATTCGCGGATGTCAAACAGTCAAGTTACGTGATTTCAGATTTTTTTACTTGTATATTTGAGTAGTTATGATTGCCCTACGAGCCATTCAATGCATCAGTGGTAGACGCGCCAATCGCGAATGGCATGCAAGTAGTATTTTAGTCATTTATGCTAATCCAAATTCAAATTATGTTTATTCGAAGTAGGTAGCATTGTACACTTTTCAAATCTACCTAATACGAAGTTCCTACCACTTGGAACTAACTCGTATACTCAACGTTTCGGTATAGGATATCCTGCGAGTCCGGTGGTCAAGTCAAATGAATCTATTTAAGATGTCGATACTAAAGTGTGTGTTTACCTGCGTGTTTGAGTCGCTGTGTTTGCCCTGCGAGTCGTCGTGGGCATCGGACGGCGGCGCGGGCGTGGCGGGCGCGTCGGTGGTGCACGCGCCGCTCGTGGCTCCGTCCGCGGGCGTTGCGGCCGGCGCTAAGCAATACCATAACACTTGATAGGTATGTTGAAAAAAAAAAAGATATGGTGATATGTTAAATAAAACTAAGTATTTCGTGTTTTTGTCTACTTCAAGGTCGTCTGGAAGACTGCATAGATTAAGTGTACTATAAATTGAAAATAAATAAATAAATCCTTTGTTCCTTTGATTTCACCAGGCTTCGGTTTGGACTATTTGGATCTATGCTTAGTTTTCAATTTCCAGAGTGCTGAACTACTCCTTAATCACGCCGTCTCGAGTTAGATTTGTTACATGGAAACGGCAAATCTGTCGATCGGATATACCAAGTTTTACCAGATTTACCAAGCTTACTTCGTATGGTTGCCTAAGTCGAATCCGTTTGGTAATCCTTAGTGGAAGCCTATGTTCGGCAGTGAACTATTTTTGGCCGACGATGATGACATTAAAATATTTTATTGCGTCTCTCGTACCAAAATTTGAAAAGCCAGTATCTTATTTTTATCTCGCCTATTATACCAAACTTTGAAAAACTATGTATTGTATGTTAACAACCCATATCGTCCCAACTGCAGGGGCACGGGTCACTTCTCAACCTCGGGAAGGTTAGGCCAAACTCCATACTACTTTAGTATCGTATATAAACATGACAATTCTCCACTCACTGTCAACAGAGCGCTCGGTCTCGGGAGTGGGCACCGCATCAGTGTTGTCGCGCGACGCGTTGTCTTCCTCGTCGACATCTTCGTTCTCGCGACGCTTCATCAGCCGGCTGTACGGGAAGAAACAGCTCTATAACATACACAGTTTTTTGTGGTGTAAGATGACATGCTGACGGCCTACCTGATTGAAGAGTGGCATCCGCCGCTTATGAGCATCTATAACCCTAGAAGGCCTGCCAATACTTGTAGGCTAAGATGTTTTTCTTTTCGTGTGGCACAATTTAACCATACTATCCACAAGGTATAGACGGCAGTTGCCTGATATCACACGCGGTCACGTGTAGGGCACATCATAGACACAGTTCTAGTAATCTGAAGACAAATGCGTTCTTAAAAAAGACACTCGCTGAAAATGGCATAAGTAGATTTAAGACTGTTAACTTTTACATGGTAAGTTTACCTGTTAAATTTACAGTATTATTCACTTCACTGAAATATCACAGAGCAAATGGCTTGGATAAACAAAAATAAATTAAGATATTTTAAATGTAGAAAGGTTAATACTACTAAAACTATACCGAAGATATCCCAGATGTCAGCCTGTGCGAGATTAGAATGGCTTTCAAACAACTTAAGAACAACAAGGCACCGGGTGATGATGGAATTACAGCTGAGCTTCTGAAAGCAGGTGGAGAACCCGTACTTATAGCTCTTCAGAAGCTATTCAATTCCGTCATGCTCGAGGGACGAACGCCTACAGCATGGCACAGGAGTGTAGTGGTGCTCTTCTTCAAGAAGGATGATAAGACTCTGCTGAAGAATTACAGACCCATCTCACTCCTGAGTCATGTCATAAGCTGTTTTCGAGAGTCATTACGAATCGTCTCGCACGCAGGTTTGACTTCCAGCCTACCGAACAAGCCGGTTTCCGAAAAGGCTTCAGTACCATAGACCACATACATACGCTGCGGCAGATTATACAGAAGACCGAAGAGTATAATCGGCCACTATGCTTGGCGTTTGTGGACTATGAGAAAGCCTTTGATTCGATCGAGACCTGGGCTGTGTTGCAGTCTCTCCAACGGTGCCAAATCGATTATCGATACATCGAAGTATTGAAGTGTTTGTATGAAAACGCCACCATGTCGGTCCAACTCCAGGATCAGAATTCAAACCTATCCGGCTGCAGCGTGGGGTGAGAGAGGGAGATGTTATATCTCCGAAATTGTTCACCGCTGCACTGGAAGATGTTTTCAAGCTTCTGGGACTGGAGAGGACTCGGCATTAACATCAATGGCGAGTTCATCAGTCACCTTCGATTTGCTGACGATATCGTGATCATGGCTGAGACCTTGGAGGACTTAGGCGCGATGCTCGAAGGACTCAGTAAAGCCTCCCAACAAGTGGGTCTTAAAATGAACACGGATAAGACGAAAATAATTTTAAATGTCCCTGTTACACCCACTCCTCTGAAGGTTGGAGACTCTACACTTGAAGTTGTTGACGAGTATGTGTACCTGGGACAAACAGTCCAGTTAGGTAGGTCCAACTTCGAGAAAGAGATCAGTCGTCGAATCCAACTCGGCTGGGCAGCGTTCGGGAAGCTTCGCAATATCTTCACGTCCAAAATACCGCAGTGTCTCAAGACTAAAGTCTTTGACCAGTGTGTGTTGCCAGTGATGACATATGGATCCCGGACATGGTCGCTTACTATGGGCCTCATAAGAAGGTTCAAACAAAATCACCCAAAGGGCGATGAGGCGTGCTATGCTCGGTGTTTCTCTACGTGATCGAATCAGAAATGAGGAGATACGTAGGAGAACTAAAGTTACCGACATAGTTCTCAGAATCGCTAGACTTAAGTGGCAGTGGGCAGGGCACATAGCTCGTAGAACAGATGGCCGTTGGGGCAGTAAAGTTCTCGAGTGGCGACCGCGCACCGGAAGACGCAGTGTGGGCAGGCCTCCGACTCGGTGGACCGACCTGGTGAAGGTTGCGGGAAGCCGCTGGATGCGAGCCGCACAGGACCGGTCAGTGTGGAAATCCTTGGGGAGGCCTTTGTCCAGCAGTTTTACTGCAGATGTGTTACTACTTGCCCTCTGTGGGCGGCGTTGTTTGCTCGAGTATCATATTTTATTAATCCTATCTTTGTATTAAGTTACCTCTTCCTTTTGCCATGTTTTTGAGGCGGCGGGGACGGAGATCGCTTCCTCTTGCCTTTCTTGCTCTTCGACGATGACTCGCCGCCTGGTATGAGGTCGTCAACCGAAAGTCGCATTTTGTGCACCTACGAAAGACAAGAGTTACTCAGGGAAGTCGAAAGAACTTGGACGACAACCTACACAGTATTTTCAACAGATCTTAGTAGAAACAACAATCTTTTGAAATTAAATAAGTTAGAGACTAATTTACATTATTCAAATCTCTAAGCAAGTGTTTTTCAACCTTTTTTAATACCCGACCCCTTTACAAGTTAAAAAATTCTTGCGACCCCCTAGCGCCATAAACCTACAAAATGTCAGTGATTTGAAAGACTACGTTTATAATTTTCTTTAGTTAGAAAATTATTTAGTTTTCAGGTATCCAAAATAGGACCACATTTTTACATATTGTTAAAAATAAAGGGTCCAGCCTTCGTATTTTTGTATTGCAGTGTAGGATACTTCCCTTTTTCTTTTACCCGCGACCCCCTGAGAAAGGCTTCGCGACCCCCTTGGGTCGCGAACTGCTCTAAGCCTTTATGCACTATGTTACGTAAAAAGTAATATTCCGCAGTTATATGCGTCCATTTTGTGTAACAGACCGGCATCATTTAGCAGCTCAGTTTTCAAAAAAGATCTGTACTCTTCTGTGTTTAAATTTCCTGAATGGGAGGGACGAGGTGAAGTAAAGCTGCTTACTGAAATCAATTTTGTTAGCAAGAATACAACTATAAAGCATATATTTTGGTACGCGTGTAATATACGACGCTTGCTAGCAAGTCTGTCTGACTTTAACGGACTAACCTTCTTCTTGCCGCTGGCGTCCACTTCGTAGTCCTCCTCGTTCATCCACTCGTTATACTGCGGCAGGTCCAGGGCCCAGGTGGCGCACACTCGCCAAGGCTCCGAGCGCGTGCACTCCCAGCTCGCAGTCTCCGGCACTTCAACCTGAATAGTGGTGGGGAGTGAGCGTTTCTGAGCAGTGTGAGATATTAACAGGACTGGGTGAGATGTTAAAATAGACAAGTACTGTAGGCCTCCTTTTAAGTGCTTAAAACAGTCATGCGTTTGTAAAAAAATGCTAATCATGCCATTTGTTTGCATAATTTTGCAAATGGACACTTCGACACATTTGAAAATTATAATATGAACTTATTTACATAAAATAATATTTAAGGTAAATCAGTTTCCAACTGTAATTAATCGTACTTTCAATTTAGCTCCGTTTTTTCGTACAAAATAGATAAGCTCAAGAATTGCAATATTTCATGACCAATTATAACGCATATTACAGCTCATCTTTGATAAAAATGTAGCCGGCACTAAAAAAATACTTGGTACGTGTAAAAAGTTATATGTTCTGCCTAATCATTCAAACGTTTAGAAAAAAAAAAAAAAAAAATATATCAAAAAAAAAAAAAAAAATATAAAAATAATAATATATAAAAAAAATAAAATAAAAAAAAATATATCTCTATCTATCTATCTCTATCTAAATAAGAAAATTAATACTCGTACATGCATGCTTTTTCAGATAACCAGGTATATCATTGTACAAAATTACCTATCACGACTGTATAAAATGTAGTACTGTGAAAACTTATACAATAATGCTTAAAGCCATTTTTGAGAAAAATAGTATACGAGCTTTTTTAGGGTTCCTTACCTCAAAACTCAGGCCTGCAAACTTATATGCCAACCGAATCAAGAGATATGTACGGCCGTTTATGCCACGTTATATTTGGACATTCGCAAGGGAATCAAAACCTATAGGGTACTTCCCCATTGACGTAGAATCATGAAATTTTGCAAGAAGCAATGTCTTACAGCACAAGTAAAGAGAAAAGTCCGAAAACCATAAATTTGTAGTTACATCACAATTATTTTGTGTCCAAATAAGTGGCATAAACGGCCGTTTCTCTTGATTGCGTTGGCATAGAAGTTTGATTTTTTGCCAGCTTCAAGGGATTGCAGGCCTGAATATTGAAGTACGGAACCCTAAAAAACACGTATTATAAATTTATACGGAACCCTCGGTGCGCGAGTCCGACTCGCACTTGGCCGGTTTTTTTATCATTATCATAGAACCCTTAAAAATGAAAATTTATAACATCGTTATCACAGACTTGCACCCCGCTCCCCCCAGCGGAGCGACGATATAAAACTTCTTTGATCGTTATATAGGTTTGCTTTAGATATATTAAGATTTTTAAATTATCTACATCTACATCATCAACGGTGTCTAGTGATAGCTTGGCGTTGCTTGTGAGGCATGGAAACGGTCGAATTAAATGCCACAAACAGTGAAACCCATCTAAGTAAAGCATCCAAGCAAATTAAAACAGTTTTGAGACAAAACATATTTTTTGTTAAAATATAACAACTGCATGAAATGAATCCTATGTTAATCTATCCAACACACCAAAATACATCAAGCCATTTTTGCTACAGGCGGTAACGGAGAAACGGACATACATCGATACACACATATACAGGCGGAACAAAACAGGTGATAATGATAATACTGTACATCTTCTGTTTATCGACTTTGCTGAACTCGCAAGAAAAATTTTGGACTCTTCATACAAATCGATCAGCTGTTTGGTCAATTTAGTCATAGCTAGCAAAATTTGTTGAACAAAAGTTCAGAATAATGAGTAGAAGATTCAGTTAACGGGTTCTACGCCTATTTTATTACACCCTATATTCAAACACCGGAAAAATATTCCAAGTTCCTTCGGGATCCCCTTGACAATTCCGGATCAAGAATGTTATTCAATATTAATTTTAATAATTTAAGAGTGAAGGATCCATCTTAATATTTTAAGCCATTCATATTAGATTCAGATTCCAGCCTTTCCCTCGGGATCCCTTGAATTTCCAGGACCAAAAGTATGTATCGAATGATACAAAAGCACTGTAATCAACACGCCTTTTCAAATAGTAAAGGATTTATCTTAATATAAATTGTGCAATTGTGGAAATATGGGTTAGTTATTTTTTTTATTCCTGTATAATAAATATTTTTTATGTTTAGCTGTGATATAATAAAATAAAATATCACTGTGCCAAATAACGATAAAATTGGCAGAGTACTTTTTGAGTATTATTTAAGAATTTCGGGGTTTTGTCATTCCTCTGGAAACCCTCGAATTATCCGGGATAAAAAGTATCTAACAGTAATCCTACAAAGTTTCGTCTAAATTGGTTTTTGCGTGATGCGCGGACAGACAGATAGACAAAAATTCCACAATAAATTGTTGTGGTTTCTACATCGATAGACATTTTTTTTTATGTGATAAGGAAGGCAAACGAGCAAGTGGGTCACCTGATGGTAAGTGATCACCACTGCCCATAGACATCCCCACCATTATTATTTTCAAAAATATTCCATGTACAGAATCGACTCTGTTACAGTTTTATTATATGTATAGATAAAAATAACATATTAAATTATTGTATATGAATTCTAAAAAACCTGTACCTCACCAATTCCAGAAATATAAGCGAAATGCGAAAGAAAAAATGTAGAATGTATTTAATATTATTGCAAAGATTAGCTATTTTTGATATTTTCTTAAAACTAACCAATTAAAATCAACCGATTACTACTAACTTATGTTTGAGTACTTAGTAATTAAAAACTATAGTCATTACAGCCTTTCAAAGCTGCATTTACCTTTAAAAAGTACCACGTAATTTAACCTTCCTTTACTGGACCATGTAAGACACTGTTATTAAACTCTACTGACTTACTTGATGAAACCCTTCAAAAGTAGGTACCACGAAGTTGAATAATAATATGGTATGATATAGTATATATATTTTCTTTTATTAAAACTAAACCTAAACAATAAATCATTTGACATTTTAAAAGCCGGCTGCCTGTTGCACCACCGGCTCAATATAGTTGTCATACTTATAGTACATGTATTTATCAAGAAAACACCACGTTTACATAGCTTTACTTATTGTTAATTTCTAACTTACCAGATCAAATCAAAATGACACTAATTTACTACAAAAAGGCTTAATTCAAGTATATTTTGCAGAATATACACTTGAACAGCATGGCATGAACATGTTTTGACTCCATCAATCAAATGTCTACTAACTACAAGCAAACATCTGGTGTGACCATCTCGAAGTTTCGTTGAACAAAGTATCGATTACAAGCTTCCAGGTACTGCCATTATTATAATCCAAAACGTCAAAGGTACTGCCATCTTTTTTATTCCACGAAAAGTGGGACGAGGTAACTTTTGATGCTATAAATAACTTTCCAGGGATTATTAAAGTTTGTATTAAAAAATCTATAAATTCGCATAAAATTGTTTCAGGGCTGACCTTATTCTTAAGGAAATGAACCACGATTTACAGCAATTTAAAGTAAAGCTAATAAAATAGAAAAAAAAGGTAGTTATCAATATACATTCGGAATGAGATCTCATTTCCGTGAGAGTAATTTTTACCTTGACAGCAAGATAGGCTAGTGAAAATATTTTAAGTGTGAAAGGGACAGACTCTAGAAAGGTAAATCTTACCTGGAGCGGATCCTTGTTTTGTATAAAAAATAGTTAAGACAAGTTAAGATATGGCATTACTGTCAAGCTTCACAAAACGGAACGTATGGCCACACTGCAAAATAAATTATACAGCCACGCTGCGCATACTTTCTTGCGGATTCCTTTACCGTCTTGCATATACAGAATTGCCACTGATCTATACAGATCGGCATAAACATTAAGATTAAATAAGAATACAGTGTACGTGATAGCGCACAAGCCTTTCTACGTAAAGACATTTTTCGTTTTCTTAGCAAATTAGGGGTAGTAATTAGATTTGAGAATAACAAATAATCTAGTTTAGTAAGAGAGCCTTATTTTGATTTCTAACTAAGGTACAAAGTTTCATTAAAATCGTTAGAGCCATATTTATTTTAAAAAATAGTTCTTACTTATTTTAATTTGTTGAAATAACTGATTAAGGTACTTTGATATAAATGGTATTTTACCTAGTTCAGAAATCAGACTTCATAAACGGTATGTAGAGATTTTGTCAGTAGAAACACATATTAAAAAAATACAGAACCTTGGATACAGAACAGAATACTATCATAATCTAGATGGGTTTGACTGTTAGTGTCATATATCGCGACCGTTTCCGTGCCTAGCAAGCCATGTTAAGCCGTTGGTGCCGATTACTGTCACTAGATTGCCGATTACTGGCAGTCGTTAATCCGTGTCAGAGGCCTTACAAGCGGTTTGAAAACAGGGTTGACACAAACTCTACTAATTCGAACTTGGCTCCTATTTATGGAGTATGATCAAGTTAGATTTTTTTCCAATGACAATACTTCCTTACTCCTTCGTCGCTACCGTTCGCTTCTCAGTCACTCCTAGTAAAAAGGCGTGGGGCGTCTATATAACAGGGCTTAGGGTTGCCAAGTGTCATAAAAATCAGGGACTATAGATGTGTACCTGCCAATATTGTTTCGTAACAGGACGTCACTCTCACGTACCATAACTACGTTTTTCAAATTTTTTGCCTTATTTCAACTACTGAACTTTTTTAAATTAAGAGTAGCTAAACTAATATTGAGTGAGTTTATACCTTTCTCTTATACCTTATTGTTAAATTAAATAAAAAAATGATAATTCTTTTAAAAGATATATCTGAAAATAATAAAAAACATTAATTTCTTTTTTCAGATTTTTCTTTTAAAATAATTCTCTAAAATTTCTATGAAAATTTTAATAAAAAGTTTAGAAAATTCTTTAAAAATAAATCAGAAAAAATATTAAAAAACAAGTTCTCATTTATCGCTTTAGAAGAGCTGTTTGAGTCATCGAGGATAAACGTGTTAACATAATTTTAAAATTTACTGCAATTTAAGGCTAAAATATAAAGAAAATCAAGGTATTTTAAACAAAAATCTCATATGATACACCTTTACACGACCAAACTGAGACCGGATGTTCTCACACAAGAACATAAAATTCGAACGCAGATTGACCATTATTTTTAATTTTTATTCTAGATATTTTGGTGTTATCATATCAAATAATAACCATAAATTATAATTGTAGTAAAAAAATATATAATTAATTTTTTGATTCGATGCAAGTCGCCCACGTGTCATAGCTGTGATCAGTGCGCAGAATTATTGATGTCGCAATTATTGTTGATTGGTCTGTTATCATTCAAAATATATTTTTTTATGTTGGTGGTTATGTCAACTGACATTCCTTGACGTTAACATTCATTGAAACCTTTTACGTGACTTCCTATATTTTTTTATAGTTTATGTCCTCAAGTGAGGCCGCGGGGACCCAAGAGGTTATATTTGTATACACTTTTAGTTCCCCGATTGCCGGACCTAAACCGGCGCCGTGCCGATTACCTTAATATCTGCCCTATCGCTTTAAGAACTGAGCAATTTACAACATTTCAAAAGTATATTTAAGTATAATTTTTACTTAGAATATACAATTATAAAACGCCCACAATATACATATATCTTGAAATGATTACAAATAACGTTTGTTTGCTTTAAAAGGCTGTATAGAGCTGTATAGGCTGTATAGAAATTAAAAAAAAAAAAAAATTCTAATTTGACAGCTCTGTTCACAAGTAGTGTCCAGTATCGAACTAAACTAATAGAGAGCCATTTCCAAATTTTTCTTTAAAAGGCTGTATAGAGCTGTATAGGCTGTATATAAATTAAAAAAAATCTAATTTGACAGCTCTGTTCACAAGTAATGTCCAGTATCGAACTAAACTAATAGAGAGCCATTTCCAAAGGAGGTTTAATAATAATAAATAATAACTATAAAGAGTATTTATCTTATCTTATCTAACTTTGCATTTCAAATAAGGCACATACCGGGAGGTCAACCTGCGCCCAAGTGTCGTGGCTGTCAGGCATGTAGTACCAGTGCATCAGAACGTTCCCTCCACGCTTGAACACCGGCCGCGCGTACTCTTCCTCGAGCGGGTCCACCGCCGGGTAGATGATGTGCGTCGCCTCCTCTTCGTCTTCTGCCAATTCAATGGTATATTAATATTAAAGTAATTATTAAATCATTTATTTCGACAATGTCATATTTGTTAGTGTATAGATAACTTAGGAGTACATCTAATCATTAAATAATCATATATGTACTGGGTCCTTGTAAAATAATTAACTATAGGTACTACAATATTTATCACTAAAGAAATGTATTTATTCGCGTGAAACAAAACAACTTTCCATTCCATCGAACTTATATTCGCAAAAAATACGGACAAAAATAATTTAAGGAATCAATTGAACAAATAAATATTATAAATTTGTTAAGTTTTATGTGTAAAATAAATATTTGTTTATTATTTCCGGTATTTAAGGACATTATATAAATACAGTTCGGGGTCAGTTTCATAATAAACTTATCGATCGAAATAAAGTGTTAGAACATAAAGAGAGTCTGTACATTGTGATTATCTCTACAATCTAGCGTTAGTTCTTTGGCAATGCGTATATTCTTGGAAGCAGGCAGAAAATCCTCTTACCGCATATTTCTCCCTGATGGTTAACCACAATGTCTTTGACTTTGTTGGCGGTGGCTTTGTCGACTTCTGGGCGGATGAAGACGCAGGGCGAGCGGATCTGCTCCGCGCTCAGCAGCGCCGAGTCGATATCCATCATCATCTGCACGTTCAGATCCTTGCGCGAGGGGTTCTGCAAATGCGGGGGAAGGACGCGGGGCGGGAAGGAGAAATAACAACCGATTAGTTAGCAGTATTTAATAATAAATATTTGCCAAGTGCATGCTTTTTTTAACGTGCATTTCGTAACTACATATAGCCGGTATGGTGGCCCCTGTGAAGTTTTGTGACAACAAATCATTGTGATGACTCAATGGAAACCTTAACAATATTAGATCATGTGTTCGGAAAAAACATTTTTGAGAACTTGTTTCAGCATTATTGCAATTTTAAGTCAACATCTTTTTACAATGCACTTCGTTGTTACCTATTCCTTTTATTTATAGTAAAAAAAATACGAATTACTGATATATATTTTGTGAAATATGTAACAATTTTATCATGAAAACTACGCATGTTTCAAATTTATAAAATCTATTCATATGAATTGAATTAACATCAAACAAACCATAAATTAAGTTCACAATTCAACCGTTTACATCATTTGCGTGCGTCATATTCTTTAAAGAAACAGTTTTCGTATTGTATTTTTGACCCAGTGTTTGGTGTTGCTTAAAAGAACTATATTTTCAGTTCAAAACATACTGAACAGTATGTAAATGGTTAAGTGAAGAATGACAATTACTGTCAATTCTACATACCCGATGAAAGAAATACTTTTATTTAAAATGTAAAATATGATGTTTCCTAGCCTTTAACATGCATTAATGTATTTAAACATATTTACACAAGTTTTGTAGTAGTTAACATTGTAATAATCATAAGATCCACATGGGTAAACTGACACATTTATACAGTCGTTTTTGTTTTTCATTAATAATATGGCCGCTTGTAATGAAAACAGTAGACACACTAAACAAATGCACAAAAGTACCTGACAAGTACCTAAAGAGGTTAGGAAACCGATTCCTCTGTGGGCCATCTTGAATTACATAGTACCGACAGAGGAGTAGGTACCCGGATAATAATTTAGCATTTTTGTCCGGAGTGTTCACATTAGCACAGAATTGGACGCCTAAGCTGCCTAACTATAGTATCTTCTTCCGTTTATTTTCAGCGATAAATCATAATTACGTTTAAAGATAACTGATGCCTCCCAAGTCCCGAAGATAGATATTAACCCTCAAGACAAAAGTAAGAATATATTACGCTTGATGCATGCATCTAAGGTGAAGTTTCACCTTCTTTATTAGTGACAATGTCAAGTTTTCAATCATTATTAGTTACAGGAAACACAAACATAGTGGTTATTGACACACACGTGGTAAAAGTTTCTGGAAACCCGTTTTGTATGTACAAGAGGAAGAAAACCACACAATTCCCAACGTTCCCGTACGCTGGCGACAGAATGGCTCTGGCATGAAATGGGAGATATGGATTTCACATATGTAGGAACATGAAGCTTTGTTTGGTCGAGTTCTGTTTTATTATATATCGAAAACCAAATCGAATAATAGTTATTTTAGTGTAACAAAGAAAACTAAAATAACGGTGTATAAATCAAAACAATCATATTATATACCTACTTTTAATGTTGGAAAAGTTAAAACGTGATCTAGCATACAACAAATGTGTTTCACTTTATATGTATGTGCTATTTACAGAAAATCCATACATAATGGTCGCCTTGTGTTTGTAACTATTGTAAAGTACCAAGCAGTGTGTTTAGAACTAATTTAGCCTTTCAAGTTTGTATATCATTGTGGTGTACCTTTATTACCATACCCTCACGTGCGTACGGACTAGGACGTTGCTAGCAACGACGCGCGTGTGACAGCATTTCAGTTCCACAAATATTTATCATTTAGTTAACAAATATTAAGAGTCCAATTTTTCGTTTCATATACAATTTTGTTTATAAAATTTAGTCTTTTCATTCTGAATTTGAACAGACCATAGGTTTCTTGGGAAAAATAAGTCAGTTACGTTAGAGACAGAGTCTAGTTCAAAAATAACGAATACAAAACATATAAATGACTCACTATAAATACGTCACTAATAAATGACTCATAATTAATTAACCAAATAAGATTTGATTTATATTGTTACATTCTTCTTTAAAATACGTTAAAGATGAAGATAATACGGATACATACATCATATAAGATAAATATTGTATAATTTGTATGTCTCACTGAATTTAATTACGGACGTGCAAGCGTCACACACGCATTGTTAGTGATGCATTGTTATGGGTCAAGACACATTGATCGACGGCGATGGCAATTTTTGATGTAGAGCCAAACAGTTTCTGGTTGCCACGCGATCATGGCGATAAATCTTGAATTTACTTTACTCACGTATACCTTAAAGAAAGTTACCATTTAACGTACCTTCTTTTATAAACGATACATTACTGTTTTTTTATGTATGTTGCTGGCCAAACCCCTTTTCAATTAGTGTGGCTTAGATAAAACAGATTATTTCTAGACGCGATAGAAGAAACCATCATCTTTAAATATGTACACACAATCTATAAAGCTGAACAACTATATCGAATCAGACAAAACTAGTTCAGACTAGGCCGTAGCAGTTTAAACTGATTTCTCCTATCGGACTTAGGACGAACCTGTTGTAGGCCTAGGCCTAGGACAAAAATCGAGGTTGGCCGGTAACATGTACAGCAAATCTAAAGTGCAACTCATTAAATGAATCAATTTTATTCGTTTCAAAATTTTACCCTCATTTTTATGAGTGATTATTATCACTCTTTGTATTGTTAATTCTATCTTTAATAATTATTAAAGACGAGGCCAAAATAAAGTACATGTATTTTTCATTTTAGAAATATTTACTTATTTAAAGTTTTTTTCCTTAGATTTCTTAATTTGAATTACGTGTTATTTCAGATCCAGAGCCTTACACAGATTTTTTTCAATTTCAGGAACTCGGTTCAGGTAAATTATAGATAGTGATATTGTAGCGCAGGTATATATTAACATTCTTACTGTATGTGCAAAACCTTAAGACTGTGAGACGCTCACTAATCCGTTTTAGTCCCATTTTTTAACAGAATTAAGATTACGTGTAAAAACTGAGGGATAAAAAGTTTAAGGATCTCAATTGCAGTTAATGAGCTGAATAATTATCTTTTGAGATTAATTTCTTGTCTATACTTTATGGAAATTATTGTAGAGTTGACATACGGCTATTAGAGATTTTAAAAACCCGTTGTGAAAATGATAGAATAATAATTTGTTGTTATTCGCCTTCGATCAATGTGAGTTGATGGTACAGGCACGTGGTGCGTGGTCTGGCTGGCGGCGGGCGGCGTGAGCGAGGCGGCGTGCGCGCGGGTGCATACCTTACCGACCTGGAAGTCAAACTTGCGCCACCGCTGCTCCGACTTGAAGCGGAACATGGTGGCGAGAACCGTGCACAGGGACCCTCCCGCCTTCATATCCATGAACACTTTCATCTGGAACGCAAGCATACACAAAATATATTAGTAAGTGATACTAGCTTAGTAGGAGTATGTATGTAGATTTGTACTAGCTTTTATCTGTATCAGTAACGTCGATTAATTAGTTTTAGCAAAAAATAGTGTCAAAACGTGTTTCAAATCCCTCAAGTAGCATAATTTTTTTCCAAGATAAAAATTTGCCTATTTGTTAATCCACTACTTGATCTATCTGCCCACCAAATTTCATTTAAATGAACATGAAAGTAGAACAAACAAACAAACATCCGTTATTTCGCTGCGAGATTTTAACATGTTGCAGTATGTATGAGCCGCGAGATCCCAAGTGATCCTATCCTAGATAATTAGAGGGTTTATCAGTTTCTTCAAGTTTCACACCTTAATCGTGAAGCCGTTTAGTATAACTCGATATCATGTTGTGGTGACATAGACCAACACATTCTATATTTCACGGGAGAATTACCATGGACATACTTATTTTACAATTTAGCTACGACTATTACATTACTTTGTAATGTAATAAGAGCTCACTCTGAACTAAGAAAAACTTACATTTAATAATTCAATTCGCAATTTCAATAACGACAATCGCGTTGCATAAAAAACACACGATAACAACAAAACATTTGCAATTGCAAGCAAAAATATATCATTTTAAAACAACAAGTATAGCGAATATGTCATAGTAGCCATTGTGTAACTTATACGGAAATACAGATGGCCCTCAACTCATTAGATGGCCCATTCAAAAGCAATTGTATAACAGGTTGTATAGGACGTTATTTTATTTGCTCACAAACGTTTTTGTTCTAAATTGATTTGCCACAATACAAAAACAAATAACAATTGCGGACTGCATGTTGTCCAGTAAGTTTTTTAGTTTTTGCTGTCATCACAGGAGTTGCAGACAATATTCCAGTTCACATATAATTTACATTTTTGTGGAAATTTGAAAGGCTTTATCTAAAATGTCTTTACTTTAATTAATATTTTAAATGTAAGATAAGATAAGATAAATACTCTTTATTGCACACAAAATACAATGCAAATGCAATGTATATAGCTGTTGTTTTCTTTTTTACAAAACGCAATTAAAAATGTATATTATTCATGTTGTCCTGAATTCGCTAAGCGGTTACATACGTATGGAACTGACCGTAATTCGTTATATTACAGTTCATCTATAGTATAAATACAAATTCATGTTCTTCATGTCAGATCAGAGACTAAGTATCGTATGTAGTACAGTAACAGTGAAGTTAGATCATAAGGTCGCTTACATGCAGGAACTTATTAAATCTAATTATATTGTCCTCTATGTATTCTAATAAAAGATAGGCAAATCCCGTCATGGTATATCTCGTACTATATCGAAGGTTTCACAACTGCAATTGTTAAATAAAATAGAATGCCTTTTTGATACAAGGGACAAACAATAAAGTTGGTCATGGTAATCAATAAAGCAATATCGCCTACTATTGTAGATAGTCCTCTTTTTAAATCATGTATGGGCAAACCACGGCTTGCGAACCATTTGCAAATGTATGAAAAATATAAACATACGAGTATGACAGTGTAGCGAACAAGAACAAAATCACTAACGTTGATTAATTGCTTAAAATATACAAAAAGTTGTGAAAACCTGATGTCAATACGAACAGTTTAATAAATAAATATGAACACGCGGTAATCACACGCGGTCATCTGGCCCCAAACTAGGATTCCATGTATTATGGGAACCAGACTGATTAATTAAATATATATATATACAAATCTGCTCATCATAGAAACGTTTACTCTGGGTGGGAATCGAACCCACGAAACACGGATCAGTAGTCAGGAGTGCTGACCACTGACCCACCGAGTCAGTCAAATGAGGTAAGTACTTATAGTATTATCCAATAAAAAGAAAACATTTCGCTTGCGTTTTTTATGCTTCAAGTGTTCGCTTTTGCATCTTTTTGTTTTACTTATAAAATTTTACGTGATAAAAGTTTTAGGTGAAAAAATGTGAAACAGAAAGATTCATTGAGGACGACGACTTGTATCTTCCGCCAACGTTTTCCAAATTCGAATAGTGTGCTTTGTTAGCTACTTTGAATAAAATATTAAAACAAGAAATAAAGAACATTCCAGTTTGGATAATTAAAGTCCTTGGTTTGGGTCATTCTTCCGCACGTTGAATGCGGTGAACCGCAACCGCTAAGCGCGATAACGTAGTTTAGTTCACGAATTGATTCTACAGGTGATACTTGTTAAATAAATGATAGAATATATAAAATAAAATTAGCTTCAGGGTTTGTATAGAACAGGATGATAACTGGACGAAATATTCTAACTAAAGAACGATAAATCCCTCATTGGACTCCAGACGAGAACTGCGGCCTGCGCTAGACTTAAAGCGAGAGTCGTGACGTAACAAGTGAACGATATATATCTGATGCACTCATTGGTGTAAGAACATTCGCGCGCAGTACACCACTCTAAAAGTTCCAAGCGGCTGCAAATGCTGTAAGGACGGCCGCTTTTAAGGTTTAACCCATAAACAAATTAGTGAAACAAAACATGCAATAATGGATTTGTTGACCTGTTTTATTTTAACAGTTTTAGCCATTAACTGTCAAGCATCCAGATCTTCGACACCGTTAATAAAAAACGTAAGTATCATTATTTCAATACTGATGCTAGCATTTCTGGAATAAACGGGGTGTGAAAGGTTGAAAAACTTGTTATTTTTTATCATACTTACGTGTTTTTATGGTATAAATATTTCTAAGTAGGTACTTATTTGACCTTAATGTAGAGCAGCAGATATAATCAGTATTTTACATCGTACCGGCACACCATGACTGGTTTCTCAATACCATTGCGCCAACTTATTATGCTAATTTGATCTATAGAAATCAAATTTAGATCAACATCAATTCTATTGCTACAATCTATGGATATAATAATGCTTAGTTTTTTAGATAAAATACATAAGCTACGTTAAAATCAATAAGAGTTTAAATCAGAAGATATTTTATTAGTGTTCAAAGCGACTGTTATTTTGGTTTGTATATTTTTCAGGTGCACGGTGGGGGCAGTCATTTCGAGGGTCCTCACTGGTCCTCGAGCGAAAATGCCTTGTACTGGGTTGACATCTCACTGCAGCGCATCCACCGACTGGACGGAGAAACCGGCAATGTCACGACCAGAGAGATTGGTAAGTTAAGGTTTAAACATCTGAGGGTATAACGAGATGTGGTTTAACTTTCTACTATAGAGTTCACTCTTTTTAAGTCCTTTAAGCTGTGATAAATATTTCTATACCCAAATTGTATTTTTTTTAAATAACATGACAGGTATTTTACTATGTCGAATGCAGATAACATTTCTTAAAGAAAGCTATTTTGGACAGGCTATGGACCAGTTTCATTTGTGGTATCGGTCAAAGACAACCCCAAAGTGTTGCTGGTGTCAAGTAGGAGCGAAGTGTTCCTGATGCGGTGGGACGCGCAGCCTGGGGACAGCGCGCTGCGCCTGGTTAGCGCCGTGGATCTTGGCTACCCGGACAACCGATGCAATGACGCAAAAGTCGACGCTAAGGGCAGGCTATGGTTTGGTAAGAGTAAAAAAAATCCTACATGCTATTTAACCTCTATCGGAAAGCCCTCTTTGTCATCTACATTTATTATCATCACCAGGCTTATTATTACGTTTACTAAATTCTTTTCAACAGGAACAATTGGAAATGAAGTAAATGAAAAGGTGGAAAAAGACCAAGCGACATTGTATATGTTGGATCAATATAACTATGTAAACCCAGTGGACAAAGTACGACCTGTTTCCGTCTCCAATGGCATTGCTTGGACCTCTGACAGCAAATACATGTTCTACATCGACACGCCGACATTAAATGTGGATGTTTTCGATTTTAATCTCGAGAACGGGTCGATCCGTAAGTTCAACTATAAATAAATAATTTAACATCTTAAATGAAAGTAATATTGTTACTTTTTGTATCACTTCTAAGCCAGTTTAATTCACTCTGATTAAATTGTTAGCTGGATTGATGGGATAATTAAATTAACCTTTTTTATCGTATTACAGGAAATAGAAGAACATTGTTTAGTTTTCAAACAAACAATGTTACAGGTCTTCCTGATGGCATGACTATTGATAGTGAAGGAAACCTGTGGATTGCGTGTTTTAATGGAGGAAAGGTAATTTAATTTTTAATGACCAGTGCTAGGTTTATTCATTGTTTTATGTGATGGATTGTGATAATATATATATGAGTTATCATCAGATACTTTCAGCCAGCACTGTTATGAGCCACATGCATCCATTAAATTTCTACAAGAACATTCATCAGTCTACTTATCAGGGGGAATTAGAACAGCAGACTTACACTCCATGGTCACCCATAGAAAATCTGTAATCAGTTTTAAGGGCCATTGCATCTTACACTTGTGTATTCTGTGCGTCACAGGTCATCAAAGTGGACTCTCGGTCGGGCAAACTGCTCGAGCAACACAAGTTGCCTGCCAGCAAGGTATCGTCGGTGATGTTTGGGGGGCATGACCTATCCACGCTGTATGTGACAACCAGCCGGCGTGGTCTAACTCCCGCTGAGCTCTCCCAGCAGCCTGAGGCTGGTTCTCTCTTTGCTATAGAGGGAACCGGCTCCAAGGGACTACCAGAGAATCAGTTTGTTTTCCCAGATGCGAGTACATATTGAGTATTTGAGTACTGCTACGAAATATTTATATATATAGCTTTAATTCAGATTTTCTTTACAGATTTTTCTCTTTTATATAACTTAGTATATCTGAGCGTTTCAAAAAAATTTGTACCCCCCACTTTTGGGCTGTTCCCTGTTTATAAACTCTAACAAAGTAAAATGTAGATTTAAAAAGAAAATACACATTCTAAACTAGTCAAGTTCAAACAGAAATATTGCTAATGCTTTGAGTATTATTTAAATAATGAGCATTGTTAAAACCAAGATCTCAGTTTTTGGCAAGTCCCCCCATTAAAGTTTAATGATAACAGAAACGATTCTGAATATTTTTTGTACTAAGGTACGATATGTTTTTGGTATCGTTTGGTATCCTTGCCAGTACTTTATTATTTAAGTCTTATGCTCATTTATATACAAAATTATTTCAAAAAAAATTGTAGCTATCAAACCCATTTCGACTGAAACAGATGTGTTTTGTGTGAGTCCACGAACGTCAAGATTTCTTCTTACAGATTTGGGACATCATTCTACTGATTCAGGTTTGTTTACAATATTTTGACTATTTACAGAAGATGAACAATATCCTAATATAACGTTATTTACATCTGATAAAAACATTAAACAAATGTTTTCATCAGAATATAATTTTGAATATAACATGAAAAGAAAAAGTCACGTCAGTTTTGCGACATTTTGACCCGTGACCTACAAGACTGACCAGTAAAGTAGCAAAACAAAAAGCAAAACGCAGGGCTTTTATATTTTTCCTCCTTGCGGAAAGCCGCTTAGATTCATGAGTAGAAGCCGTAGTAAATTTTTCAGGTATATAACCCTTTAAGAACCATATATGTCTTGTTGTTCAGATTCATGTATAGAAATTCCAACTAGTACCCTAGCAGATATTTCATAAAATCATAACCCTCCTTTTTGCTTCGCTGTAGTCGGGTAAAAAGCAACCTGTATTGTTTAATAACTAATGAAAATAAATTTAATTGCTTTTGCTTAACCACATAAAATTTTGTTCAGTGTAAGCCCAGCCTAACAAAAATTTGTCTGTCGGTTTTGCCACTGTCCCTCCTTTTGCGACAAGGAAATTCTAAGTTTTTGTCAATTTTTTATATAAAGGGGGGTACACATAAGTTCACACAATATTCAAAATGCTTTTGACGTGCTGGATTACATGAATACTTTTGCAGACTACTACATATTTATTAAAATACAGTAAAAGAAACGGTTACTTTGACATCAGCTGTGACAAAACCAAAATAAAAACGAGCATAATTCATATTTAACTATGTTGGTGACTGTTTTGTCCTATTTTCCAAATAGTATATAAACATTGGTGTTTTTCTTCATACTTAGTAAGTAGATTATTTTTAAGACAGTCTCAAAACTGACATCATTTTTCTACAATATCAGTTTTATTTGATGAGTTATCATACAAAATAGATTATCAGCAGTTAATCAAATATCATTTCATATACTCTAAAGTATCTTTATAATAAGTAAACCAAAAAATCTTCAAAAATATGATATTTCAAAATTGACCATAAGTCATGGTATTTTTTTTTCTGAAAACGCTCATCTACACTATGATCTATTTGCCCCTTTACAAAGGCCTCTCCCAACTGTCTCCACCGAATCCTATTCCCAGCTGTCCTAGTCCACAAACTGCCTGCGATTTCCTTGACCTCATCGGCCCAGTGTTTGGATGGTCTGCCTCGTTTCCTTATTTTACTTTTTGGATACCAATGATTAACTGTCTTATATAATTGTCTAAGACAATAAGAAAATACTCATGTACTTAATAATTTTATTTACTTGCTTTTTAGTTATTTTTCTGAGAAAAATAATGTATGTTCCACAAAATATATTATTACTGCTAATTCTAATTATCCTTAGCCTGTATTTGTGGTTTGAGGTGATTTTTATATATCCATGTAATATGCCCCGAAAATAACTAAAAATAATTAAAGAACTTGTTTATAATTTAGCGCAATGAAACATACACTGCACTTTTCCTTTCATATCCCCCAATATCGGCTATATAGTCTATTTTCAACAAAACTTGAAATTACATACATATTTAAAAAAAATATATCACAAGACTATGAATCGGGTTTTGATGTTCAGCACAACCTGCTCAGACTCTCAGAGTCTTATTTCAGTGAAATTAACAAGTAGTTTCAGCAATTAGCAATGCTGCTTATTTAGTTTTGGTTTGGATTTCATGCATTATCATTCAGTGAAATGTGAAATAATAAAACCAGTTTCATATCATTCATATCTCTGCCGTGCTTACGATAAGAGCAGTAAGTCCATGAAACACACTTTCGAGCTTTTGTCACATTTTTGCATTTTCCAAATTGTCTCCTTACATTATTTTAAATACGATTTTTGAAATGTGTAGCTCAGATTCAGTATTTTTATGCTGTATTATCATTTATTTGTCTTATTTATTAGTTCCTACATTATTAAATGACGAAATGGATGAAGTTATTGCTTTTTTATATTATACTTACTGCTCTTATCGTAAGCACGGCAGATCTGTAGTCTGTAGTTACATATAAAACAATAGTTCAGTAGTATTCTACTGCATACATCGCAGAGCATTATGAAATATATAATTTTTTAAAAGAAATAGGATATACAGGGTGTTGCCATAAGTCACGGTTGGCTGTCTGTGCAATAATTATAAGAATTGCACTAAATATGCAAATCTATTGTAGAGCATTCTCAGTGTCTGGACTTGCGGTATCAAAACATGAACACAGATGGCATAGGGTATCAGCTCAAAGCTAATAATTTTGTATAAAAAGCTGATAAAATAATTTTAAGTTATACAAAAGTTAACTTACCGGAAGTCTCAAAAAGGGTGGATCTGTGGCATTCTTCCCCAGCTTGTTCTCCTGGTACTGGATGAGTTGCACAACGAGCTGTGCCAAGCCCTCCTTGGTGGGTGGATCGGTTTGAACATGCTAGAGTAAACACACATAAATAAAACACAATAAATCAACATTATGGCTGACCAATAAGAATGTACCCAGAACACTATGGAACGTTTTATAACTAAACGGACGAAATTCGAATATATCAAAGTATAGATATGATCAAATAAGGACTACATTTACTGAATTTACATACCTTTTTGCAATTTTTCTGCAACCAAACACGGATTTGGTCGAATTGTGCAAGTGATTCCGGCGATTGAAAATATTCTACATTCGGCCCACCGTCTTTCTTTGGGCCTATGGTCGTCATTTCAGGAATCAAATATCCAGGTTCTCTTTCAGCAGTAATTTAGAAAAAAACAGTAAATATCATAAAAAGTATAAAATTCAATCGCGGATAATGCACAAGCCTTTCAAGTCAACCAACAAGACACGGCGTCTTTATTGACTTTGACAGATCATTTGAAAAGTTGCCAGTATAATATATTGTATTTATAACGTCAGGCAGGTGTCGCGTGTGCGCGGTGTGCGCGTGTCGCACACTCGCACGTTCGCACCCGCCCGCACGTCGCGTGGCGTGTTAATAATATGTTTTCGCCTTTAGATATATCAATGTTGCCAGAAAAAAAAACCATAGACAGGCATGAAACAACTCATTTTCATATAGGGCGGGAAACTCAAACTCACCATCAAAGAGCTCACCATGCTCTAGTCTGCTGGAAGAAATCCCTGCTGAAAAAAACCGTGTTTAAACTTAAAAAAGTCTTTGTTTTACGATACCTGCGTTTGAAGAGATAATTGTAATTTTTAACCGACTTCAAAAACAGAGGAGGCTCTCAATTCGACTTTGTTGTTTTTTTTTGTATGTTTGTTACGCGATTACTGCGCCAATTACGAATTGATTTTGATGATTCTTTTTTTGTTTGGTAGGTTACTTCAGAGGTGGTCCCATATAAATTTTATCGAAATTGATTCAACAGCGCTTTTTGAAAAAAATCAACAAAAACTAAAAAAAATATAGCAAAATGGTGGTTGTTACGATTGAAGTCGGTTTTTTAACGTGTTCAGCGTTGTCAATCATTACTTTCAATGGACGAAGGGAAGGAGAAAGTTATAATCGAATTTGGGATTTTAATGGGCATAGATTGCACTAGCAGCAATGACTAGCAGCACAGATTTGTATAATTAGCAGAGTCCAAAAAAATATGAACTAAAAATCTAAAAACCCGTCATTGCTTTTTTTTTATTAAACTTTTTTTCCCTAATTTTTAATGTTGTTTTATTAATACAGGATTTAAAAAGCCGGGTTGTTCCTGTTTATCCTAACGAGCCTGTCCCCGAATGAGGACAAATAAGACTTTTAGTTTTGTTTGTCCCTTTTATGTGGGGACAAACATATCGGGGAATGACGTCTACTTCTAAGGAACGGCCACTTCCCAAAATGTGAACTCTTCCTAACTATCTACTTCGTAAAGTAACTACTTCCCGAAATGATAACTATAGACCGCTTTCCAAAGTATGCAGACGAAGTTGCGGCTAGTTTAATGAATGAGTAAAGAAGTCCATATTCCTATCTCACCGACCTACAAAATCAGAAGTAGATTGTTTAATTGGTTTCCTCTGATCCTTTGGCCATTTTCTTTGATCAAGTGTCACACATATGTCACTTAGGTAATACAAAATAATAAACGGCAATTCATCAAACTGAACAACTTTTGTTCCACGACTTTGTTGAAACCCCAATAAAATTTGGAATTTTCATACAAACTTGGCTCGCAAGTTGATCGATTTGTATGCAGTCCAAAAATTTTTTTGCGATTTTTGTAAAGTTGTAGAACAAACGTTGTTCAGTTTGACGATTAGAAGCTCCCTTGAAGTATCACCACACCTTTTTGTTACACCGTTACACCCTGTATACGAGTACCATATTTTTGATTCAAAGCAATTTACTTTCATATAAGATAATATCTGTGTGAAAACTGATGTAAAAATCCTATTTGAACGCCTTTTTGAATATCTAGAAGGAAACACTTTTGTGTTCTCTTATTATACTTAGTACTTTAAGAAGTACTAAGTATAATAAGAAGAAGAAGAAGAGATGGTTAAGGATTTGATTACCTATTTCTTTTAGCAAGATCCTAGTAAGTTACCTATCTTTGAATCTAATGATTGCAACGATGGATTCTGAAGGAGGAAAAATTGTTCGTAGATCCATCAATGTGGCCATCCAAGGGATCCAAGTGGATCGAGTGAAAAAAAAAACTATGAACTAAAAATCTAAAAAATGGCAACAAACAGAACTTGCAGTTTTGATTGTCCCTTTTGAAATGTATTTAAATGTATATTTCCAATATGTCCCTTAATTTTTAACCGACTTCAAAAAAAGCAGGAGGTTCTCAATTCGTTTTTTTTATGTATGTTCACCAATTACTCGAAGACGCCTGAACCGATTTGGAAATTCTTTTTTTGTTTAAAAGGGTATACTTCACAGGTGGTCCCATATAAATTTTATCGAAATCGATTCAGCGGTTTTTGAGAAAATCAACAAAAACATAGCTAAATTGGAGTTGTTGCGATTGAAGTCGGTGGTTTTTAACGTATTCAGCGTGGTCAATTATAGCAGTAGTTATGTATTTAAAGAGTTGCTCAATTAATGTTGTTTACTATTCTATTTTCCATTCTGTTTTTCTATTTGGCATTCCACATGTCATTCTCATCTCACCGGACGGTTTCCGTCCGAATTACGTCCGAAGGCGCGGATTCCGCCCCACCGGACGATTTCTGGTCGAATTTCGTCGTAGACGAAAATCCGGACGGTACTGCGGTGCAGTGGTATACCCTGCGAATCGCGCCTTCGGACGGAGAAGCGGCGTCAGTGTGTGGTACCCTGCGATCCGCACCGCGTCTCCGTCCGGGAGCGCGGATCCGTCGTGCGAATCGCGCCTCCGCTCCGGACGGAGAAGCAGTGTCAGTTTGTGGTATCCCGCGGTTTTTGTATATGTCGTGGCCAGATCATAGAATTGATCATTTCATGATGTAGCCGACCATTTCATGAAATGGTCGTATTTCATGAAATGGTCAGCTAAAACTGACCATATCGTTTAAACGTCAACGTTTAATGATATGTCCATCCACGTTTGACCATATCATTAATGCAGGGGTTCCATTATATAAAAGGATTAATAAAAATTTTAAATACGTTGAAAAGTTACTGGCATCTTCATGCCATGACATCTGGCAACAAATCTTGGTTAACAGAGAAATTATACATTCTTAATACTTACCTTTTAAGATTGATATCTACTAACCTATGAAACACTTTCCGAACTTCAAGGTTTTTACGGTGCGCTCGATTTTTGATTGACTTTCGAAAAATTATTGTAGTTTAGTATCGTAATGACATTAAACTTCTATTTTATTTTCAATTAGTGCATTATTAATAGCCTTTTTATTATTAACTGTACTCCGCCATGATACATCACAAAAACAAAAAGATATCAGCGCCTCTAACGGTGGATACTGTAACTATTTTACGATATGATCACTAATGCTTGACCATTTCATGAAATAGCCGTGCGTTTAGCTGTATATCGTGAAACGTTGATGTATTCATTGATCTGGCCAGACCATATCATGATGTGATCAGCAGATATTTTCCATTTCATGAAATGCGACCATTTCATGAAATGGTCGGCCACATCATGAAGTGGTCAATTCTATGATCTGGCCACGACATATACAAATCAACATTTTACAGTACCTACAAAGTTTAAATCCGCTCCACCGCAATTCGTCGCGGTAAGCGGAGCAGTGTGTTTCTCGTTGGTTTTTGTGTAGTATTTTAACCATTTTAACCATTACAGAAGAAAATTAAAAGAAACCGTTTTTTTATAACAAGACTAAGCACTTTTTAAATAAACCTCTAAAACAAATAAAAAATACTTTATGAAACAAAATTTAAAAAAAAAAACGATTTTCATATTTTTGTCGACTGGAGACGAAGTTGGCGGTCGGTTGGGGCACGATATGTTAAAAAGTTGCGAAGTGGTCAATGGGTTAATATTATTTAGAGTAGGAAATTAAAGATCTGAATTGTTTATAAAAATAATTTTCGGGGACAAACGAAACTTTAAAATTCCCGTTTGGTCCCACATAAAAATTCGATGACAAACAAAACTAAAAGTTCTGTTTGTCACCGGCTTGTGGGGATAAACAGGAACACCCCAAAAAGCCAACTCCTGTACCTAAACTTTTGTTCTACTTATGAAACTTTTCCTAAGTATTCTTTTCTTTTCATGTGGCACAATTTGTTGAAGGAAAACATCCGTGAGGATACCTCCTACTCATTTTATTACTAGATGTGTGTGATGGTCGCGTTGCACAAATCCGTACGCGTAAACAGTGCCGTAATTTTCTAAGGGCAGAAAGGGCAACTGCCCGGAGCAGCTGGTCGAGGTGGCTGGTCAAGCGCCGCCGTTTTGGTTTTATGAGAACAAAACCTAGGGTATAATAAATATCTCATGGTTTAGTTAGATGAATCGATAGTCACCTTATTGATCAGAGAATCCAGCCAGCAATTGTTGGGATGCTTCAAATAAGTACTAGTAGACAAATTATATATAAAAAATTGCAAGCAATTTATTTATTAAATTACAAAACGTATACTTTTTTTCAGGAACATACAATTTTTATAGGACTACATACAGGTACACACAGGGCACGGGGCGACTTTCTTTACCTTCATGCTACTCGACAAACTCAACAAAGTTGGCCAGGAAACCTACACACATACAATCAGAGCAAAAAAAAATTGAACATCCATATTAATTGTCTATTGAAATTAACAGATTTTCATATTTTATATGAAATTCAACAGTAATTTGCTCAGATTAAATACGTCAATTTCTTGGGTTTGTTCAGTTCATGAATAGTATCTACAATTTGACGCTTCGCTTATTGGTAAATTATAAATATGTACATATTACAATCAAGTAAAAGACCGTAAACAATACATAAGGGTATAGTAATCTAGTGGTTATAAAAGGTGTGACATACTGAAACTATTAAACGGTGGGTCTTATATCATGAAACTGAAATCCGCAAGCACCCCACAGGATCGCGAAAAAAATATTGAACTGTCTATAATAAGTTGGTCCATGTATCAGATCATTGAAGTTATAGAAAAGAAGTCATTTCTTTTCGCAAACTGACCATGTGATTTTTGGGAAATCTGATCAGTTTTATGAGAAGAAGCACCAATCAAATAGTGTCAGAAATTTTCGTTAAGTACACCTCATTTAAAACTTAGATTAAAACCTAGATTGTTGTTTACCAACAAGTAATCACAAGATTAAGCAGTTACAAAACTTTAGGTAATCCTAAAAGCCATTCCCCTACACCGATGTAGTACACTGTTTGGGCGATGCCAAAAAGAGGCGCAACGACTGCTATTCGACATCCAATTCCTTTCATGAACGCGTTTATACCTTCGTATTTATAAGTTTTTCTGTAAAAAAATAAAAAAAGGTTAACATTTATCAGCATAATAAGGTCTCCGTGGTTTAGTAGTTACTCCAGTCGCTTTACATAAGGAGGTTAAGAATTCTATTCTCGCCTATACATTTTATAAACCCATGCTTTAGCTATCTTTGAGTGTTACGGCCAGACATCAGGTTTAGAAGCACTCATGTGCTCTGTAACGAGGATAAAAGAGTTTTCTATTCTGTTAGGAAATAACTATAATAATACCTAATGCCTAGCTAGGTAGACAACAATTTGTCGAAATTGTGGAAAAAAAAACAAAAGTAACATGTAACCGCTCGATGCGGACGGTACCTATTTTCAGGACAGTAATAAACTTTATTGTTACTTTACCTGAAACATTTTATTAGTATTTTTTGGTTGAATCTAAGAACGATAATGATTATAATTTTCCGAATGGAAAAGGTATTGAAGTTAAAATAATCTAAAGGAATGAAGGAACAGAAAACAGGAAGAACCGCCTTCGTGGCGTAAAAGCTAGTCCTGTTCGCTTCACTTCAGAAGGTCGCAGGTTCGATTCCCGACAGGGTCCAACTTTGTAGGACTCGGTTGGTGGTTGGGCACTTTCTGAGCCCGCCTGGCTAGCTACTACCGGCACCGTCTTATGTAAATCTTGTCGCCAAACGTTAATGATGTGTCCGGCACCGAGATACTGATAAGTTAGCAAGTTCCTCATTACGATAGGAATCCTGGTAAAGCACGCTTCAATCTTTCGGCATAATCATATGTAATTATCATTAGGATGCAGGATCATCATAATCTCTTTCATATTAGGTCGAGGTGCAATATATAAATAACAAATGTAGTTTAACTTACGCAAAACAATCTATCATCCCTTTGTATTCCATGTCAGTTTTTCCTTTCGTTATAGTTTGTAATCTTGTTTTCACTACATCGAAGGGGTTAACGGCTAGAGCGGACGCGACTCCACCAAAGAAGCCTGCCGTAAACGTCCACCTGTTATCAGAAATTATTGTCTTACTAACGAATAGTAAATAAAATGAATGAACTTAGTTATACTTACTTCCCAATAATTCATTGGTTTAAACGCATAGGGCATAGACAACGCAGGCGCAGCGGAATAAGTTCACAACTTTTGCATTTTTCAACCAAATTGTAAGGTCATCTTCATCTGGCCCAAAACTAGGATTCCCTGACTATGGGAACCGAGACTGATACATATACATACACATATACGTTTTAAATATTGTACATACATATACAGAGTGTAACAGAAGTGTGTGACAATACTTCAAGGTTGGCTTTTACCCATCAAACTGAACAACTTTTGTTCTACAACTTTGTTGAAATCGCAAAATTTTTTTTGGACTTTTCATACAAATCGATTAGCTGGCGAACCAAGTTTGTATGAAAAGTCCAAAAAATTTTTTGCGATTTCAACAAAGTTGTAGAACAAAAGTTGTTCAGTTTGATGGGTAAAAGCCAACCTTGAAGTATTGTCACACACTTCTGTTACACCCTGTATAGATATAATGCACCCAGACACAGAGCAAACAAATCTACTCATCACAGAAATGTTTGCCCTGGGTCGAACCCACGACTCTCGGATCAGTAGTCAGGAGCGTTAACCACTGAGCTACCGAGTCAGTCGGTGTGAATATTTCCGTGATAAGCACTTGTTTGCTCTGTTTATGTCTGTATTTGTAACAAGTAGGAAACGTGCCATAAAAATTAAACACTGAGATGATCGTCTGAAAATTTAAATTTTTACGTATGATTAATATAAGCACAAAATTTTAAATATTTCGTTTTGACTTGTGGCTTCTGAATTTTGTGTTATCGCTATCGCTGGCCTGTGCTCCCTAAATGAACAGGGGAGAAAACATACGTAATGGCACTTACCACATGGGGGCTGGTCCCCCGCCTTCGGTTTCTTTAAATCTGTTGATCCAAAAGAAGACTGGGAAGTACACTACGCTGAAGTAGATGTCCCGCACGGCGCATGCAGTGACACCTCGATATAGACCAACAACTCCTTGTTCCCTTAAAATCGTTCTCGTAAGTTCTAATGCTGTTGGCCTCTTGAACTCCTTCCTATCTGTAAGTTCCCACGAACAAATTTTGGTTCTACGACTTTGATGAAAATGCAAAAAGAAATACGGTATTTGAATAGTAGTCATTTGAGTGACTTTTTATCAACTGTTAAAAACGTCATTTTGTTCTGAAATTGTTTGCGTTCAATTTGCGTTACAAGCATGTGACGTCACAGTCTTTGACGAACTTATTTCGTGTTTTTAATTAATATAAAATTCTAAATGGATGAAAACAGCGATCAAGTAAGTTATTTTTGCAATTTTAGGAGAAATGCTATTTAGTGAATAATATTTTACAATTTATTATTGGTACTGTCAAATACCGCATTGGACTCTCTGTAGAGTCGATTAGGGTGTAATGTAAATCGTGTGAAATTTTAACTGTGGTCATGGTCATGCTCTTGAAACTGCTTTCTCTAAGGAACTAGTTCAATCGGAGTAAAAAAAAACTATTCATACAAATCGATGAGCTCAGTAGCTGTATGGAAAGTCAATTTTTTTTTGCTCTCATTGAATTATTCAGAGTCATGACTAGAAGCCACAGTTAAAATTTTGACCGCGATTTCAATTTCACACTGTTGACAAAGAAAACTGGCGGAACAGCTGAGCTGATCAATTTGTTAGCAGAGTCCAAAAATGTATTCCTTTTTCAGCAGTCAAAGAACAAAATATTATGTTCAGTATGATTGTTAACTGGTTCTATGCGTATTTGGTTACACCTGCACAGTGCACAGTTATGCCTATGCAACGTAATGGACTGGGTACATAATACATATGGTGGTTTACTGGTTTAGATGAATTCCATTTCAATTGAAAGTAGGTATTGAAACAGGCTACTTTAGTTTAATCAAAGATTAAGTTTTGCAGTATTTTTTTTATGCGGAAGGTTTTACCTATAACTCCTGAAGACTGTTAGGTTACGAACGTTATAGGTTATAAAAAATGGAATTAGGGTTATTTAAAAAAGCCAGAACAAAGTTGGTGCTATTGAGCTGAACATGTGCACCAACAGATGTCAGACCAAAAATAATAACCTTATATTTAGGCTCCGTTTAGATGAAAGACAACCGGTCGTCCGACTCGATGGTTGGATAAATACATACGTATATGTACTGAACTTATAATTCACAATGTACCGTCGTTGCCGGTACAATACTTCAGTTCAGATAGCTTACATATGTCTTAACCATAATGTACCTACAAAAAGCTGACCACAAACTAGTTCTGTCGTTCCCGCGTGAAAAGAAATGTAAGATAGTTGAAAACGGAGCGGCGTCTTAAGAGTTCATTGGTATATTAATAGAGTAGAACTGTATTTAACTGTAGTTTTTATTAACTTATGAATTGTTTAACGACTTTGTTGAAATGTAATTTCATCAAAATCGCAAAACAAAAGTTTTTGACGAGGTATAATGAAGGAGCCCTAGTTAACAGACTCTACTTTGTTACACACACCTGTAGTTATGTATCTATGCATCTACCTATTATGGTTATAAATATGGTTCCCACAACCCAGCATACTATGGTATCTTAGTTTATTTTTTCTGGCTTTTTGTTGTAACTACAGGCATAACAACAATTCTACCAATTTCAACGTAGAGAAAAGAACCAGTAACAGAGCCGTTGCCAGATAATCGTGTGTGAGTTCGAAACTGTCAAAACGTACCTTTCTTTGCCTGAGCCGCGATGCGTCCCGCGTCTTGCAACTGAATTTTCAGCAATTCCATTGGACAAGTGATGATAACTTGACAAGTACCAGCGAAAGCTCCAGCAATTGCGATTCTACTCAGTGGTTGAGATCTACGAAAATAACACAAGACCTCAATTTATTTTCCAATTCGTATTATTTGTTGTCGGGTCTCCTAACACGTGCGCCGGGATAATCTAACCTGGTTCGGTCATTAGCATTACTTGCCATGATGCTAAGACCATACAAATTCTTAAAAATGGCAAAGTCAATATCGATACCTCTGGGCTCAAAGGGCGTATACGCCTAAGTTTTCGGTCATTAGCATTACTTGCCATGATGCTAAGACCATACAAATTCTTAAAAATGGCAAAGTCAATATCGATACCTCTGGGCTCAAAGGGCGTATACGCCTAAGTTTTATTTAGCGTTTACGCCCTTTGAGCCCAGAAGTATCGATATAAATCTGGATCTTTGATTGAACATACCCATCTGGTAAAGTGAGGTAATGTCGAAAGAGGTCGAAACTGGCTAGCTTGATGGCCTTCTCCGGTGTGATGAGGATGATGTTTACTGCGGATCCTCTGTACATTCCGAAGTACCCGTCATGTTTGTAGGTCTGTATAAAACAATCTAGCCTGTGGAATAGAGAAATGACAAACTCAGTTGTGCAATAAAGTGTTAATTCATTCAGTCATTCAGCTTTCTTATGGCTCTAGATTTATTAAGATAGAATTGAAAGATACCTCGCAGTGCTAAAGCAACAGAAACACATAATACTGGGGTAATCATAATCTTATTAGAGTAAAAATACCCATCATGAGAAATAATCATGTACTTAGTTATTTTTTTAATAACTGGAATAATATGAAAGTTTTATTATTGCCTATTCCAAATAAAACGTGCATAAAAATTGGGCGCCAATTTTTGCGTTGTCAATTCACGAATGGCAACAAAATAAAAACTATCTACAATCTATATTTTATATCGTATAATTGACCACGCTGAATATACGTTAAAAACAACCGACTTCAATCGCAGCAACTCCAATTTTGCTATGTTTTTGTTGATTTTCTCAAAAACCGCTAAATCGATTTCGATAAAATTAATATGGGACCACCTGTGAAGTATACCCTTTCAAACAAAAAAAGAATTTTCGAAATTGGTTCAGGCGTCTTCGAGTAATCGGTGAACATACATAAAAAAAAAAGATTCCGACGAATTGAGAACCTCCTCCTTTTTTGAAGTCGGTTGAAAATCATCAATCGCGTTTATGAATGTCAAAGTGAAAGAAGCACCACGAAACAATTTTGTAGGAAAGTTTAGGAAAATCTTATTAAATATTATGGTACTTACATGTTTCTGTATTGTTTTTCTCCATTAGGCCCAATAACTTGATTTTGTAATCGAGTCTTTACCAAGTCGATAGGGAAAACCACAGATACACCGATCATGCCAGCCAACCCTCCATTTATAATTTTTGGTAATAAACTAAAAAATAAAATAATATAACTTAAAGGATCTCTCCACTTAAAGGAAAGCTCCAAAAAGATACGAAGTTCTTTCTGAATGAAGAACGTTTCTAATGACTTAACCGTATTCGTATACAAATTTGCACATGCTGCTATTTTCTACTCTCCATTTATATACTACTTAACTTTTGAACATTTATATAGTAGAACTATTTAAGTACTTAATAAGACTTAGAAGTTTGAAATTTTACGTAGTAAGCTTCGGTTAGTGTCGTCGCGTCGGGAAAAAGCATCAAATTATGAGTATTTTGCGACTATTTCGTTGGCCATGTTTGATTATACAGACTGTTAAAAATGTGCGTTTGAGATTTTAAGGGGTTACTCCGAATCAAGTATAGAATACAGGAAAAATATTTAAAAAATCCGTTCTAACATTTTTTTTAGTTTCCCATACAAATTCTTGATTCACTATCCCGAATTTAGTATGGGAATCATAAAAAAAATTTGAAGAGCGGATTTTTTCAATATTTTCCCTGTTTTCTATACTGGATTGTGAGAAACCATTTAAAATTTCAAACGCACTTTTTTAACAGCCTGTATAATCAAACATGGCTAACGTCAATTTTGAAAAATAAAGAGTATAAATATATTTTGGGTGGTCCTAGGAAGTTCGCTGTAACTGATTTGACTTTCGTTGAAGAAGGCATAGGTAATAAGACGTAGTAGATTAGGTAGGTACTCACTGAAATTCTTTTTTTTCGCCCATTATTCAGCACTTTTAATTCTGTGGAAAAACAATGTATAGCTAGAAGATACTTATACACTTATAGATTCAGATTAGTTAAGACGTTACCCTTTAAAATAAAATGTACGTGAATTTACTTTTTTTTTCAAAGGGGCTCTCTATAGATGTAAAAAGTACGTTTTTCCTGTATTCTATTCTTGATTCTGAGTAACTCTTTAAAATTTCAAACACACTTTTTTCCATCCTGTCTAAGGAACCTTTTTGTTTTTAATCTATTGTAAAAGCGGTAATATGTACAATGGCTCGTCTTGGCGGGGGAACTGCCGTGCCCCGAGATATAAATATTACAAACTCTATGTAATACGAGAGTCGATCAAGTGTGAGTCGAGACAAAAAATCAGGATGCAGGGGGTGCGATGCACCCGGGCGTAGAGCTTATGGATGCGCGAGAACATGCAAAACAGGGCGCATGGTACTGATTGTACCCGGGCGCCCGCGCCGCATAAAATGTCGGCGCTGCGTAGGTAATTAATTAGTCTTACTTATATTAGTACCTCAATTTTTGCTCCAGCGACAAGTCTAGCTCTTAAAATAAAGAAGAATAGCAGAATAATAATATCCGGGATAAACCACACATGGTCATTTGGCTCCAAACTAGGATTCCCTGTACTATGACATCCAGAGACTGATATACATACATACACATATACATTTAAATACATACATATTTAGACACACAGAGCAAACAAATCTGCTCATTACAGAAATGTTTGCCCTGGGTGGGGATCGCACCCATGACTCTCGGATCAGTAGTAAGGAGCACTAACCACTGAGCCACCGAGTCAGTCAAATAGGATCCCACTGGCATCGTTTGTGTACGGAATTTAAAAAAATCCGGTTATTTTCCTAGGTTCATTTGCCATGGCCATGGAGGGCAAAATTTCTTGTAGCAGGGTGGATGATAATCGTCCTGAAGTCCGTAACGTACACTATTCCTGAGACGTACCAGGTCCGTACGAGGAACTCCTGTTTTTCTACTACGTATCGTGTAGAAAATTAAAGACCAACTATACTCACATGTAAATACAGAAGATTAAATTTTATACAGACATTTGGAGAGATTATGCTTTAATTTTGTAATGCCATTTACAGAATTGTTTATGTGTTTGGTATATTTCACTGTAATTTTGAAGAATATTAAGTATTTGGAACCATTGTCTGATGTGAAAAGTGATTGATTGACTTAAAACGTATAATCACAGACTTACTAATGAAATGAGATCTATAGTCCAAAGACAAGTGTGGTAGTATGAAGACCCCAATGTTAATTCAGAGGAATTAACATTTTTACTCGCAGAGGCGAGTAAAAATGTACTTTTGAGAAACAACCTGTATAATTTTTAAAATAATATAAAACAATTTTTAGCTAACTTTTAAAGCAACATAACAAACATCTTTGTTGGTCTATATCTTTTTAAAACTAATTAAAAATTTAAACGTTGCTGCATCCGTCTCAGGAATAGTGATATCTGATGCAGGATGGGAAGTACGTTATTTTGTTTTTTACCGGTCTAGTACCAATGTGATAATAAATGTGTAAGTAACGTACAGAGTGTTAGCTTATTCAATAATCTCAGGAGATTTAAAACAGTAACACTGGCCATGAGAGCGGGATTTGTGTGTGTTATTCGGGAGCCCGCCTTACGCAGGCTAAGGTGTACGTACCGAATGCGGTCAAATATATTATTATTATCATCAACAAAAAACTACGGCTTCTCATTTCTTCGGTATTCGTTAACAATAGTTTCATTGAAATCGCTAAAGTCATTAAAAAATATATATATTGTAAGTAATAACAAATAACTTTGGTTTGCGTGGAAAGTACGATAAGGACTTCCTGAAGTAACCATTTTATATTATAAGCAGGTCGTGTAAAAACTAGTTTCCAAAGTTTATGAAAATCGTTAGAACCATTTTTGAGAACCTTTCAAGAAATATCGCGGACTGTTTTATAGGAAAATATAGATTTGTTATTATTTGTTTTAGCTGAATAGTAATATGAGTAATTATTAAATTTATACTACTTATTCATTCGAAAACTACGCAACTAAATCATGTTTGAACAGTGTATACTTAACGCATACCTAAACCTATCGTTTTGTATCTTCGAGACAAGATAACGAAGAGAATGGGTGATAAAACTCAAGATAACCTACTTGGCAACTGCAGATTTTCGACAGAAACCTTACGGTATCTCTATGAATCCCTAGATAATAATATGTTTTATTTTTCGCGATATGAATATAAACTTACCTATCCTATTTGAATACTACTACTACCTAATTAGAAATGCTAATTGTACAGTAGAAATAAACAACCTACAATATCTACAGACTTAATATGTATTTAAAAAAAAAGAAGGGACGTACTTAAGTCTTTAAAAATTTAATAGAACCTATACCATTATTGCTCAAAATAATTTAAATTTATACTTATCTAATATAAGTATTTTACTGCCAGCAGTATTATTTTCTGCTGAGAAAATTGGTTCTGTTCAACGAAAGTGATAGTACTCGGTTGTTTTTAGAAGATAGTGCAATTACCTACATCTTGCCTATCAGGGCAGTCCCTTTCTATAATGATATTGTCTTGCAATATATTCTTCCGTATGAAACCATATAAAATCTTGGGAAGCTATGGATTTTCCGTCACACCTTCAATAGTTATCGTAGAGTAAACACGTCTTAAAGTTTTAAAATGTTTTTCAAAATCCTGGTGCGTTGTTCGAATATCTGGAAAACGATTGTCCCTTAGAATGAAATAATAGTATACGTACAAACACTCGGTACTGAACTAAATATTTTATACTTTTTACCAGGTGCTTGCTATATTCGTGGTTGCTGTAAGGTGCAGCAGCCAGCCTGAAAAGAGGAGCACCGGATGGGAAACCTTTGGATGGTTACCCAGCGTGCCATGGCAGAGCCCTGGACACGGTGAGATATCAGCACACATCTTGATGGTGGGGGCTGCTGTGACAGAGACACTTCTACCCAAGGGGATCTTTTGTATCGTGTCAAGCCCTGAAAAACCTTTGACCTATCCCTAGTCAAATATATGTTGCATTCTTATTTCCACATTGACGTAATGCTCTGCAATCATGAGTCTGGATTAGTCGAGGCCACTTTTCCTGTACCCGAAACAGATAATTAACTTGAATATGGTATGCCGACGATTACGACGATGATAATTTCTGTCGAACAGACTCGAGTTCGGATGTGGCCGGTGCGGTGGCAGCAGCAAAGTCAGCCGCTAGGGCCGTAATGGCGGCCCAGGAGCAGGTCGCAGCGGCCAAACATGCAGCTCTCGAGCACCAGACCATCGCCAGCGCCAAGGAGGCGGCTGCCGCGCATGCCGCCAGGAAGAGGTGAGTGCTTACCGAGGGATCGTATGTTTACTATACAAAAGACTAAAATATCCTAGCCCAGCTAAATAAAGAGCCAAGTTGATATGATAGTGACAAAAATATATTTGTTCTCTATTTTTTCTATGTCTTGCTTAGTCTTACACGCAACATCTGAACACGGGAAAAACTTATGTTTCTAGAATATTAAGTTAATATGTTTGTGGGTAACAAAATACGAATACGAATGAAGCTGATATGACTCAACGCAACTATGCGTGCATAGCGAACTTATGTGCTGCTTGAATGTATCTTCCATATACCTATTGAAATGTTTTGATAGCCATTTTTCTCGTCATCTTACACACTTCTCACTTCACACTTGACATTCCTTAGCGAGGAAGCGGCCAGGTATGCCCGCGCGCATGCTCTGGAGGCTGCGCAGGCGGCGGTGCACGCTCAAGCGCAACTGGCAGCCGCCAAGGCGCGTGCAGCGGCTGCACAGAAGGTCGCCGCGGCCCGGGAAGCCGCTGCTGCCAAAGCAATAGAGAGAGCGGCGCACACGCAGGCTGCCAGGCTGCAGAGTGCTGGTGAGATGACATACTTACTCGTACGATGTGAAGAAATATAACAAATATAGCTGTTAATTACCAACCGGGTCAGAGACTTGATAGTGGCGTCCCGTTCACCAGCGTTTGATATAAATTACAAATATACAGTTCCGGACACATATATCGGCCCACCTACGATTTAAAGTTTTAATAGCTTATAGATAAAACCTAGCTACAAACCATAGGCTACAACAGGCTATTCCTGAGTTTGAATTTGGAACTAATTGCATACGACATAAAATTAAATAACAGTAACATTTATCCAGGAATGGCCACAGACAAAATCAAATCCTTTATTTAATCTTTAGGTCCCACCCAACATGTTTTCTCTCTAGCCCTGCTACAGCTTTACACGGCGTGCTTTCTTTTCTGTGAAATAATCTATCAGTTCATCAAAGACCGTTTTATATTCAATGGCTAGGATCGCGAGACCAGAAAGACGTTCCTACTCAATAGCTACAGTTAAATAGGATATTATAGCACAATCATTACTATAATAGAAAACAGATCAAAATAAAAGTTCAATTTGGTATCGGCGGAAGTTTCTTCTTGTAAGTTAGGGTATTGACACTTCATCGGCGATATTTATGCATTTAGAAAGTACAGTAGCACCATTAAGATCAGTAATATGTATTATTTCTTACCTGTTTTTTCTATAAATAGTTTCTCCACTACAGCAGTATCAATCTATATCGCTGATTATTCGCGCACGCAATAACCACTTAAACAAACAATGATCGTCTCTTGAAACTTGAGGTTTAGCTACTAGTTTTAGTTGCGACGGGATTCCCCTGGCAGAGACATTTTGACGTTACGTGCACTATGCCCGCGTTCAAAAATCGATTAGGATACGTTAATAAATCAGCTTAGAATGTGTTTAAAAACCGACTGGGCGTTTTAAAATCAAAGATAGATCAACGTGCGCTGGATACTGGGCGCTCTGTAATTATACTTATAGCGCCCCATGAAACTGTCATCCGGTTTGTCCCCCCCCCCCTTCCCCCTAAATCCGGGGCTGCCCAAGGCACGCCACATACCATCTTCAGCCATAGATCTCCAGCTTACCAGCAACCCTGCGCAAATCATCGCTCCGCGTAACCGGGGCCGTCCCACGCTACGCTTGCCCAAAATAATATCAAATTACAATGACGTGTTTAACTTCTTAATCTAGACCTAGAAGCACTAAAGCTGTCAGTGCTGCAAAGCTCGGGGGCAGCTGGGGCGGCAGGGGCCGCCCAGCACGCCGCGACCGCTGCCGCCGCTGCTCTGCGCCCGCAGAGCTGGGCCGGATGGCCTGCCGCGGCGCCCTGGTCGCCTGCTCCGTGGTCTTGGTCTTAAGTCCTCAACGGAGCTTAGGCTTATAAGCATACGCTAATACTACTCGCCAAATCTAGCCAAGGTAGACTTCGTAAGCTCAGCGAAGTCATGGCATTTTGAGTTTTGGTCGCTTTAATTTTGCACGAAATTGTTTTTATAGATATGGGTACCTATTTAGTGGTTTTTCTTTATATATAATCGAAATGTAATGTTTAAGCTTTTATGGTAATAAAATGAATATTGAGAAACTGTATTTGTGCATTCATGTTATTTATAAAATAATTCCAGCAAGTATTAGAGAAAATTGTAGGATTCCAGATGTTGACAAAATGGTGTCTACCAAATAGGTGTAGTATCCGTTAACTGGAGCTTCAACTCATACTTAACTTTTGCTCTTCGACTTAAAATATGTACTCAAAACATTTTTAAGGACTTAAAAAACGTTCGAGGTAAAAAAAATTGCTATCTTCACATGAAATTGTCCAAACAGCTCATAGAATTAAATGAAGAGTTCATATTTTGAAAATACGCAGTCGTAGAAGAAACTTGTTCAGTATAATGATTACATAATAAACTATAATTAACGGTTTCTACGCCTATTTTATTACACCCTATATAGTTAAGCTAATCATTAGTTTTATATATATTAATTACTTTCATTCAAAATAGCAATAATCGCAATAAAAAGTATTAGATAGAAGTACGTGTTATTTATAAGTACATTGAAGGTATGCTCTACATACAGTACAAACAGACGTATACCATCGAAAGCGAATTGATTGCCGATTATTACGCATGCGCGGTATCCAAGGTAACCGGAGAGGAGACTCCATCTGCCGTTAAATCCACAGCATCCAAATCATCTGTATTACACAATAGTGTTAAATACCTCGCGAATATGTCCTAAAGTTAGCGCGAAAATAATGCATGGAATTGATCTAACTGTGTAAGGTGAGTTAAAGAAGCGTTAGTGCGTAGCCTTATACATAAGTTATCCTACTGGTTCCATTTTGAGTTTCCTCTTGACCTAAAGTAAAGGGTGTGCCCGCGCCATACAATATTAATTTTGTAATTGAAACTTGGGCGTTAATTCGCGTAAACATTCCGTTACCTCCACTTAAGTAAACTGCAATACCTATTGCCTATTATCAAATGACCACGGAACCCTAAAAATGAGCTTCATTAATAGCTGGCTGATGGATAATTACAATAGAGAAAATATATTCTTGGTTTTAAATTGGTATTACGTACTTTACAAATCAAATTTAAACTCGTTTTAATGGTGTTAACTATTTTTGGTTTTCGTGAATAACAATTGTTGATACTGTAAAATCGAATTTGGTTGAAGAAATACATATATTTTTTTAAGACGAATGAAACATAGGTAATACTTGTTCGCGTTGTATATAAGGCTAGAAAAAAAAAGTTTTAAACCATGTACATAAAAAAAAATACCACCAAAAAGGCAACTAACTGCCAGTGCAATATTTTACTTCGTTCACCATACGGTACTTAGATAGAATACGCATTTATTTTCTACTTCTGTTCAATCTGACCTGCTTTCCTGCCTTTTCTAAGGGCAGCGCCGGTGGTCAGCAACCATGTGGTGGGTCAGGGCGGTGCTGGTCACAGCCTGGTGCCTTCGGCTGGCTGCTGGCGAGGTGGATAAGAGGCGCTTCTCCAACCCCACTTACTATAATGTGGGTGGAGTCCTCTCCAGTAACGAATCGGTCGCCTTCTTCAAGGATACTATATCCGTTAGTACCTTAATGTTTATTACCTATACATTATAAAACAAAGTATATAACAAATAAAAACAAAAAATTTACAGCTACACTGTCATCTTACATAGAATAGTGTCAAAAATAATGCGCTTCGACATATTTCAAATTGTATGACTACTTAATAATGAAGCTAAACGTATTACCTATATTTTAGAACCTCAACTTTAAAGACAAATACGTGCCTCGCGGAGTGACTTACCATGACTATTCCATCCTGATGGACCCGAACCCCATAAAGACAGCACTGAATGTGTGTAAGGACCTTATTGCCCACAGGGTAAGTACTATAATTAATTTCGTTTTCGGATATACATACAAATTAAAGGCTTTATGTCGGATGTCTTTCGCCAAAAATATCGATGACTTCTACTCATTAAAGGATAACAATCAATTAGTAGAAAAATATTTCACTCTCTCTAATACTAACTTTTCTAACCTGATCAACCTATACTTAGTATATTTTCTTTTTGTAGTGTAATATTTTTTGTGCCATTCGGTAAAGTTATCGTTTTATAACGAAAGACTTCATTTATGCTAGAGAAATAAAAGTAGTAACCAAGTACTATTAGTAGAACAGGACTTGAGAAGGTTCCTAATGTATCACTGAATAAAAAAAAATGTATATATTTTATTTCGACAATGCGTATTTATTTGTAATTCGAAATCTTCACCTGTTATTTCTACATAATCCTAACAATTTCAGATATATGCTGTGGTTGTGTCGCACCCTCTAACCGGGGACCTGTCTCCCGCCGCCGTGTCATACACGAGCGGCTTTTACCACATCCCAGTGATAGGCATCACTTCACGCGACTCCGCTTTCTCTGATAAGAACATTCACGTGTCCTTCTTACGCACGGTACCGCCTTATTCTCACCAAGCAGACGTATGGGTTGACGTGCTGAAGCATTTTAATTATATGAAGGTCATATTCATTCATAGTTCTGACACTGATGGTCGAGCTATCCTAGGACGGTAAGGAAAACCTTTGAAACAGAACCGATATTTTTTTTACCTAATTAAATGCAGTTTTTGAAATGCCAAATTTAATTTCAACAGCTTTCAAACCACATCCCAAAGTGTTGATGAGGATGTAGACCGAAAAGTGGTGGTAGAGCAAGTAATTGAATTCGAGCCGGGCCTTGACTCGTTTAGCGAAAAACTTATCGATGTCAAAGGTGCCCAGGCTCGAGTTTTCCTCATGTACGCGAGGTAAAGTCTATCACTCATCCCATGTCATATATCAGAAAGTATCAAAGGGCGTATGCAAATCACTTATCGAAAAATTTTAAAGAATAATTCCAGTCACTATTTACACGAACTTCCTAAATATTAACTATGTGAATTAACTGGCCAATGTCATGTAACTTATAACAGAAGCACCAAACTGGTTTATGAAATTATTATTTTTTAAGAACTTCGGACCTTTTCCGGTAAATTGCTCTTGAGTTGAACTTTTAAACTCGTAATTGTAACAACAAGGACACACTCCTCCCTCCACATACCAGGACCCTCTCGCCTGATCAAACACAACCACTATCCCCTCAAACTGCGTTACGCAATTTACGTTCGATACGATCCCTTATTGTATTTAAATTCTAATCAAGTATTTTGTGTGCGATTGATAAGATTTTACTTGATGGTAGCGTATGACATAATGATAAATGACATCTTTGTAGATGATGTGAGGTGGTGGTAGTGATTATAAGACAAGCTTCATAATTTAACACAACTTCCAGCAAAACCGATGCGGAGATAATATTCCGCGACGCGACCGCGCTGAACATGACCGCGGCAGGCTACGTGTGGGTGGTGACGGAGCAGGCGCTGGACGCAGCCAACGCCCCTGAAGGACTGCTCGGGCTGAGACTTGTCAACGCGACTAACGAACATGCTCATATACAGGACTCCATGTAACTATGAACATATATACAGGGTGTAACAGAAGTGTGTGACAATACTTCAAGGTTGGCTTTTACCCATCAAACTGAACAACTTTTGTTCTACAACTTTGTTGAAATCGCAAAATTTTTTTTGGACTTTTCATATAAATCGATCAGCTGGCGAACCAAGTTTGTATGAAAAGTCCAAAAAATTTTTTGCGATTTCAACAAAGTTGTAGAACAAAAGTTGTTCAGTTTGATGGGTACAAGCCAACCTTGAAGTATTGTCACACACTTCTGTTACACCCTGTATAATGCTCATCGTTAACAGCAAAGAAGTTACTCGTATATATCGTACTCTTAATAAAACAACGACCGAATTCAAAATTTGGCAAAATGAGTTTTGATAAAAAATCTACCTAAAATAGAGACACTCGCGTGTGCGGGGGGACGAATAAAGACGCAAATATTTTGTTACCTTATTACTTAAGAAATAGAGGTGTTTTTTTTTCCGAGACTGTGTGGTTTGCTCTTTTAGGTCGGTTTTTATCAAAACTCATATTGACAAAATTTTGAATTCGGTCGTTGTTTAAGAGTGCGTTTTCATTGTGGCGAGCTCTGGGTGCAAGCAGGTATCTGACTTACAGCTTGGAACTCGTATAGGTATCCGCCGTTTTGGGAAGTGTATGCGGTTTGAGAAGATATATCGTCGGGACCAAGCAAATGAAACTGGCATTAGCTTGTCAGATCCGTTATTTTTTGTTTGAATGAGTATAATATAAGATGTGAGATAGGAGCTTCGTATTAGGTAGAAAAAAATATGACCTTCGAAAAGTGTAACCTACTTCGAATAAATATTATTTTGATTTTTGATTTGATTTGGAACCGTTTACCTTCTACAGCTACGTCCTAGCTTCAGCGATCCGTGACATGAACACTTCAGAGGAGATCTACGCTCCGCCGTCAGATTGCGACAACTCAGGGTCTATCTGGACCACTGGACGACTACTCTTCGATTATGTGAGGAAACAGAGCCTCGACAACGGTGCGACTGGCCACGTGGCTTTCGACGACCACGGAGACAGGGTCTACGCAGAGTATGATATGGTTAACGTCAGAGCCCAGGGTGAGCACGTCGCGGTTGGCAAATATTTTTATTCAAAGGTATGGCACATGATTTTGTGGAGATTGTGACATGGAATATAAATAAAAAAGTAGATAAGAGCAAGCATAATATAAGAAATATTGTTGCAGGACATCAAAAAAATGCGCTTAGAATTAAATGAGCAGGAAATAATATGGATGGGTCGTAGTCCGACGAAACCGGAAGGGTTCATGATACCAACACATCTAAAAGTAAGGCACTCGTAGTGTGACTTAGAACTAGGGCATGGATATCGGTATTCGGTAATACCGAGGATATTCTGGCATTTTGTAAAACCGGCTTTTAAACCTAAAATACCGGTATTTTGGTATTATACTTAGTTAATATGCAGGACTACAGAATACATAAAAATAAATTATAATTACAGTAAGTAGAGAGTTATTTTAATAATGAGTTACATTTTATCTTTCCGTATACCAAGTGCCGCGCATACACAGCGACAAAGTTTCCGTAGGTACTGTTCGTCATCATTCCATCGCATACTTGTGGCTCTGTCCTTGCCATCCGCAAAAGCCACCTACACTCCTTATCCAGTGCTGCTGACAGGGTTTAGTTAACGACCTCGGAACCTGAGGCCGTGACACCCACGTAGCGCAGGATCTGGTTGGATGCTGGATATTGTCACGGTGCCCCAGCCATTTATTTTGAGTGTTGCAACTCCGCTCATGATTAATTATGCCCCTGCAGAAGAACTTCTAGTCAGTTAGCCACCGGAACAGACCGGATTAATAAAACTCATCATCATTATCATCCACAGCCGAAAGACGTCCATTGCTGAACAGCCATATATTCTACGAGCTATCTGCTCCGCCGACTACCGATTCTGTGAGCTATGTTGGTTACTTTGGTTATCCTGCGTATTTTCTTATTGCTGATTCGATCACGTAGGGAAATTCCAAGCATAGCACGCTCCATCGTCTTTTGCGTGACTTTAAGCCTTCTTATGAGGCCCATAATTAGCGACCATGTCGCGGTTCCATGTGTCATCACTGGCAACACACACTGGTCAAACCTTACCACACCTTAGTCTTGAGACACTGCGGTATTGCACGCCCTAGACGTGAAGATATTGCGGAGCTTCCCGAACGCTGCTGTCCAATCGAGTTGGATTCGACGATTGATCTCTTTCTCGAAGTTGGACCTTCCTACCTGGACTGTTCGTCTCAGGTATAAATATTCTTCAAGAGCTTCGAGTGTAGATTCTCCAAACTTCAGAGGAGTGGGTGTAACATGGATATTTGACATAATTTTCGTCTCGTCTATGTTCATTTTAAGACTCACTTGTAGGAAAAGGCTTTATTGAGTCCATCGAGCATTGCGCCTTGGTCCTCCAAGATCTCAGCCATGACGATACATATCTAAGCGAATCGACGGTGAATGATGTACTCGCCTTTGATGTAAATGCCGTGTCCTCTCCAGTTCAGAAGCTTGAAAACATCTTCCAGGGCAGCGTTGAACAGTTTCGGAGCTGCCCACCTCTCACCCCACGCTGCAGCCGGATAGGTTTCTAATTCTGACCCTGGAAGCGGACCGACATGGTGGCGTTTTCATACAAGCACTTCGATCGTCGATTTGGCACCATCAGAGAGAAAGTAGCACAGCCCCGGTCTCGATCGTATCAGAGGCTTTCTCATAGTTCACAGACGCTAAGCACAGTGGCCGATTATAATCTTTGTTCTTCTGCTCAGCTTTAATTCTATCTTCACCTGGTGCCTTGTTGTTCTTAAGCTGTTTGAGAGCGATTCTACTCTCGCACAGGCCGACGTCTGGCAAAAATTAACTAATACCGAAAAAATGCCGAAAAACCGTTATTTCGGTATTGAAAATAGAAATACCGAAATAAATACCGGTTTTGCAAAAAATACAATACCCCATGCCCTACTTAGAACCTATTTTTACTTCGAGTTGCAAACTAGTGGTGTATTACAAATTGTTCAAATTGTAGGTGCTTACAATAGAAGAAAAGCCATTCGTGTATGCTCGGAGGATAGATGATGACAGCCTCTGTTTGCCAGAAGAGATTCCTTGCCCACATTACAATGCAAGCGACGAAAGAGGTAAGAATGTTAACAATCTACATCATTCCGACTGTAAGGGCACGGGTTTTTCCATGTAAGTATTAGGAAGGTTTTGGCAATACTCCACAAGCGGGGTTCAAGTCGGATTGGTGGATGTTATCTAAAAAACGTAAGAACTTTATTTAGGTAAAAAAGGAGTAATTACGTATATAGGTACTTTGACTGACTCGGTGGCTAAGTGGTTAGCGATCCTGACCTCTGATCCGAGAGTCGTGGGTTCGATCCCCACACAGAGCAAACTTTTCTGTGATGAGCAGAAATGTTTGCTCTGAGTCTGGGTGTATAACATCTATATATGTATGTATTTAAATGTATATGTGTATGTATATCAGTCTCTGGTTCCCAAGATACAGGGACTCCTAGTTTGGGGCCAGATGACCGTGTGTGATTTGTCCCGGATATTATTATTATTATTTATACATATATAAAATAAAACTGGGTCTGCTAAATCTTCCACAATTCTTGAATTTTATTGCGTCTTTTTATCAAAATATATATAATCAGTTGATCAATATGTATGATGTCGCACAATATTTTCTGTGAGTTTAACTTGTAAGGTTTATTTGTAGAAGTTCCCGTTTAAATATTTGTTTTTTATTTTATTTCCTTTGCAGCTTGTTTGTTTTAGGCGTCATGTGCATAATTGTTACCTAGATAAAATAAATATTTTTCAGATCAACTCTACTGTTGCAAAGGTTTTTGCATGGATCTCCTGAAACATTTATCGAAGGCAATCAATTTCACTTATTCTTTAGCACTCTCACCAGATGGACAGTTTGGAAATTACATAATACGTAATTTATCTGCACCAGGCGGGAAAAAGGAATGGACCGGTCTCATAGGTATTGTTTAGAAATTGGAAACAAAAATGAATAGTTCATTTTTATTGATTCTGCGCTACATTTGGTTTTTATGTTTGGAATCATAGGAGAGCTGGTGTATGAACGAGCTGATATGATAGTGGCTCCCTTGACAATAAACCCTGAAAGAGCAGAGTTCATAGAATTCAGTAAGCCCTTCAAATACCAGGGAATCACCATACTCGAGAAAAAGGTAAAATATATAGTTTCGGTGCTTGCATTTGTATACAAATACATATGTTAACAAACGTTCATTGTTTCAGCCTTCTCGTTCGTCTACACTGGTATCATTTTTGCAACCATTCTCGAATACCCTGTGGATATTGGTTATGGTATCGGTGCACGTGGTGGCTTTGGTCTTGTACCTACTGGATCGGTTTTCTCCGTTCGGTCGGTTCAAATTGGCTAACATTGACGGCACCGAGGAAGATGCCTTGAACCTCTCGAGTGCCATCTGGTTTGCTTGGGGAGTCCTGCTCAACAGTGGCATTGGTGAAGGTTAGTAAAACGTAAAAAGTAAATTAACAGTGCATTAACGCATGCAGCTAGTTTAGGTAGATCGTTAACAACCTATATCGTCCCCATTACTGGGACATAGGCGTCTTCCCATAACTCGAGAAGGTTAGACCTTACTCTACACACGGCTGGAGATATTAAGAAAATATTTCCCAAACCCTAGTTAATATCATCGAAATCCGTTCAGTGGTCCTGGCGCTAGAGCACCGGACAAACTGTTTTTTTTATATAGATTTAGGTCTCTATTAGTGCAAGACAATCGATCCTCATCAAAATCGTCAGTCGTTCGAAAGTGGAAAAAGATTGGAAAGTTGAATCGAACTTTTTGTGTTTCCACAACAGGAACACCGCGCAGTTTCTCCGCGCGCGTACTCGGCATGGTCTGGGCAGGGTTCGCTATGATCATCGTCGCCTCTTACACTGCCAACCTGGCTGCCTTCCTTGTGCTGGAACGACCGAAGACCAAGCTAACCGGTATTAATGACGCCAGGGTAAGTAATTCAACGTACTCGAATCACGTAGAGATCAGCACTATAGTTACCTTTACCCTATAGGTACTCTTGACTGCATTCGAATTCCTCACTCTTTCTGTATGTTACCTTTCTTCTCTACCAGAACGCTGGTGTGACGAATATTTTAGAATTAAGTAAAGATAACATACTCGGAAAATATTACAATACGGCTGCAATATAAGTTGCAGATTACCAAAAATATTTTTGTCTGCGTTGAATACAATCAAAGGTTAATAAAGCAAACTCAAATCGAGATTTAATTTCCCATCAGTTACGTAACACAATGGAAAACCTAACGTGCGCAACGGTAAAGGGGTCAGCAGTAGACATGTACTTCCGACGCCAGGTGGAGTTGTCTAACATGTACCGAACTATGGAGGCGAACAATTACGATAATGCCGAGGAAGCCATTGAGGACGTGAAGAATGGGTTCGTATTGCTTAAAAAAATAATGTTTATTAAGTTATGGTTATATGAAAGTGAAAGTTCAACAATGAACATATTGCAGGAAACTGATGGCATTCATTTGGGACTCCTCTCGGCTGGAGTTTGAAGCCGCTCAGGACTGCGAGCTGGTGACCGCAGGCGAGCTTTTCGGACGTTCAGGATACGGCGTTGGATTGCAGAAGGGTTCGCCTTGGGCAGATCTCGTCACACTTGCTATATTGGATTTTCATGAGAGTAAGAAAATGTAAGAATCAAGATAGTTATTTAAAAAAGTTATGATTTCGATCCTAACATGCCTTAATTTCAGGTGGTATTATGGAATCCTTGGACAACCAGTGGATATTGCGAAATAATTTGCTTAACTGCGAAGAAAACGAGAAGACTCCCAACACTCTTGGGCTGAAGAACATGGCTGGCGTGTTCATCCTCGTGCTGGCGGGCATCATCGGCGGGATCGTGCTGATCGTGATCGAGGTGGTGTACAAGCGGCACCAGATCAAGAAGCAGAAGCGGTTGGAGATCGCGCGTCACGCCGCCGACCGGTGGCGTGGTGCCGTTGAGGTAAACCGGATTAAGACGGACTACACCAGCTATTCCTATAACCACGACTACTTCAAAAGCAACGAAAGCAAAATATAAGTGATTAATCCCCCTTATGTATCTGTTAATGACCAATATTTAAAATAAAATTTGCATACCCATTTCAAGAACATTTTTTCATTACGATGGCTATATTAATCCACTCCGCTGCACTGAGTACGAGTTAGATTTAAATTAACTCTAGGTAATATTATCACATCATTCAAAACCTTTATTTAGAAGCCTGCGGAACTTTTAATAAGTAGGAATGCTTCTGAAAATATACGTTTAAAAACCATCGCGTCTCCCAAAACCGAACTTCCCCTCAATAATATAATCTACATTTTATGCACACTGCAGCGTCGTTATCTTTGAACAAACATTTGTTTCGCTACACTAATGAGAAGAATTTAAAAGAAGCAGGTCACAATATACTTTTGTTTTCAATGCTTCGCACTCAACACCATTCGACATCGCCATGACATCCTGTAATTCTGCCTTGAGCTTTCATCAGGCAGGATTGTCAACGATCAAATCGTAAATACTGAATTTCAAGATCTACTTCACGTTACTTTTACCTGAGAATGAAAAGCATAGCCTGCCTCTTAGCTTAGGTAGACGATCGTCATTAGTGCATCCCCATATATTTCGAGAACCATGTTCAAACGATTTTTGCTCGTTAGTACATTTTTAAAGTCTTTTAGATCTGGAATGATTTTGAACCTTCACCGTTTTGCTCGAGACCCAGTGTCAAGCTGAATTTTTCCGTACCTACGCACTCCCACTCGTGACACTTAATTTACACATTTTCACATTTTTATCATAGAACTACGCAAGTTTATTATTATTTTTACTCTTATCAATTTAGTCCTGAAAACATGGTATGCTAAAAGTTATACACATATTTTCAATCTACCTTTATTTAGCCAGTCTTCTTCTTGCTTGAGAGCTTATACTTCGCTTTGACCACCAGATTACGGGTGGTATAGCAGATATGGTTATGTTCCAGAAGCGGAAATCATTGCGGGCGTCTATCCTGCCGTCTCAGCGCCGCGCTAAGTCCAACGGGGTGAAGGAAGCGGGCAGTATCAGCCTGGCCGTGGACCGAGGGGCGCGGCGACGCGATGAACCGCGCGTGCCACGCTACTTGCCTGCCTATACCCCTGATGTCTCCCATCTGGTCGTCTAGAGTCCACATCATATTCGCCTTGTGGGCAATAAAATGAAACACAGAGTTTCTCACTCGTACTTTGACAGACCTCACCTACTTCATTCACAGGTCTGACCTGATGCCACGGATGCTTCGCACCTCCCGAGCAGTGTGACGAAGGCTGGGATCCGTGGGCACAGTTTTAGGTGAAATGAATTATACTTAGGTATTTATACAATAAATCGTACAATTTTAGTGCCAATTTCTAAATACTAATGGTTGATGAGAGATAGTCAGATTGGTTAGTTCGTTAATTTAAAAACTTATTGTGCGGAGTTGAAAGGCAACGGCCATATTCAAAATATTTTAACTATGGTCTAAAACGAAAACCCATGAACACCAACAGTTAGCTATAATACCTAGCAAAGTATAATATACACAATAAATAATGCGATTCCAAAATTTAGTTTAAATTAAATAAACGTATAAGTTTCTAACAGTAATAATGATGTCGCGACTTATGATAGTGTTGTAGCAAAAAGTATATTATAAATAAGAGTAAGATATTTTTAAGTAACAAATGACTTTTAAACGTTGATTTACATTTTTACGGGCTGTGGAATTTTAAACAAAATGCAATAAAAAATAATTTCTAAATATCCGTTATGAGTTTTTTAATGAAGTTAAGTTTCAGTTTTGATAGATTTATATTAGTTAAAAATGTAATAGGTAAATTACATATGAATCATGAGTTTAAGCAGTTGTTTGTGTTTTTGATAAATTAAACAATGTTTTGTAATTGATGCAATTTCATTAAACCTGAATTTAACCTCAGAAGCGTTTTCAGATACGCTGAGAGCATATCAGTTATCGATGCAGTATAAGGTAGTTAAGTAGTTAGAATGTGTTTTACTAGCGCAAATAGTTATTTATAATTAGTAAATTTGAGATGAGAACAGCCTTAGTAAACTTAGCTAACGGTCCCGGAACAGATATAGGGAGATAAAGGATCAGCAAATGTGGCAACGCTATGAGGAAAGCACGGCGGGGGCGGGGGCGGGGGCGGCGGTGGCGGCGGCGGCGGCGCGGCGTTACGTAACGAACGATCGATAACAGCTGGCGAGCTCGGATGGGAGTGCTATAGACTGCTCAAATCTGATGAAATTGCGGGAAAAATGATAAATTAAGATTTTTTTTATTGTCATGCGCAATTTAGGAACACAGTTTAATCTTCGATATGTACTGATTTTATGTTAAACTGGAAACGTAACTGGATGTCAATCTGATGTATAGTGGGTATAATATAACAAAGTCACCACGACGAACCAGCCAGCTGTTAGTTTGATCTAGAAAGGTAATAAATAAAAGATTCAATTTAACACATCTATATATTTACACAAGAACTTTAACAATGCTATAATGGGATAACATACTGTATTATTGCAAGCTACAGTGCTCTAAATATCTGCCAAAAGCGAGCCAATTCGGTGATTGCCAGGGAGAAGTAGTGGGAATGTAGTGTGGAGGCGCCGGGCGCGGGTGGCACCACACTGCGACCAGTCAAATCGCGCGGATTTCAGTGACAGCAGCGTGGGATGCTGCGCCATTCCGTCGCCCGGCGCCTCGCCATGATTCCTTACAAGGGGAACTGTTTTCCAACTTTAAAACACTGAATAGCAACGTACATTACAATAAAATTCCATTAAGTATAATAATAGAATATGATTAAAATATAATGTTGCAAAGTTTACTTGTGATTGTTGTGCTTAAAATATTGAGTGGGCATTACACGCAACCACTCATCGACAGCACTAAGCAATATTAAAGGTATTCGTAGTATATGCCTAGTATATGGTAACATCGTCTTAATAAACTTGTTTCCAAACACTATAAACTACAATCTAAAATACAATAATAATTTGTTATTAGAATGAATTGTATAATAATAAAATATTTTCTTAATAGACAGACATCAAATAGTTAAGGCGAAACTAATATAGTTAGAAGGGCGGCCGTCGACGGGCCAGAAACCAGCAACTGACATGATTACACACATTATGTTTTACATTTCTGGCGACTTAGCGGGCACGTTCAAACGGTATACATCGTAGACAGCGATAATTGTACGCATTATAATAATATTATAATTATTATCATTAATTAATTAGGCAAAAGAAAACACTTATTTTAAATATAATTTTAGTTCTACAAGTGACGAATCTTTAAAATATTGTTAGTGTTAATAACAAGATTTGTGAGTTTCGCGCGGCTTGCAGACTTAGTCGGTGAACTTGCGGTTGGGGTTGCGTCCGAAGAGCGCCGTGCGGATCTCGGGCAGCAGCTGCGCTGCGATCAGCTCCAGCCGGGACTCCAGCGTGTTCACGATCTGGCAACACACACACATACACACATATATATATACACGCGTCGGTTGAAAGACTCGACTCCAGGTCAAGAAACTTTAAAAAAAAAAAACATACGCCTTACATCCCTTACTATCCTCAGCCTCAATGCGCGATGATCAAAGCAGGCATGCAGTCTAATACTATACTAAAATGTGTAAAATGATACTTAACAGAAAAGATGGTTACTTTCATAATTTCCAGGTTAGTTGTTGCCAACCTATAGTGTAAAAATCCATATAAAACTCTGTAATCGTCGTATTTAACTAATAAACAGAGGTCACATGACAAGAAATAAATGAAAATCATTAATTCACGACTCGATAAAAACTGAGGAGTGTCGATTAACATACCTTGATGCGTCCCCTGGCGGCGATGAGCTCCACCCCTCCGCAGGTGTCAGATGGCAGGAAGTTGTCGTTGTCCAGAGACAAGACCACATCCTTCTTGATCTTCTCCTTGTAGTCGGACGCGGCTTTGGGAAGCAGGCCCTGTACCAGATCCTTGTCTCCCTGTCGCACGCGGATTGTAACCGCAGGTTCCACCAGCTGTTGGGATGTCAAGTCACTAAGTAATGTACTGTATCCTTTTACAATAAATCACAGTAAACCGGGTTTGAAGGATCATGTATGCTTCACCATTGATAATGTCATCAAACAGTTCTGTTTCATGACTAATTAATTACATCAATGCATGTTATGTTTGCCTTTCTAAGAATGCAAGTGAGCATATCACTGACACTACCAAATACACTTTTACAAGAGTCAGCATCAAAATTTTGAATTATGTATCAAAGTATATTTATTTTGTCTCTGGGTTAGAGTGCCATGTATTTGGACAATATGCTATTAATGGATAAATAAGTGAATCTTTTTGCATTTCTCCATATAATTAACATACAAAATATGTTTTAAGTGTCACCAACATGAACAATTGAACAATACTAACCTGGAAGAGAGCCTGAACAATGAGTGTGACAAGTAGCTCAGAGTAGAGGCCTGTGTCGTTGGGCACCTCAGCAAGACGCTTGCGAGCCTCATCCAGTACATTGCGCACATGGTCTTCACGCACTTTTAGGACCTTTAGACGGGCTTGGTTCAGCATGTTTGATGATTGGCTGTGAAGTAATAGACCTCATGAAGATTTTTTGGGGTAGGTCAGGTCGTTGGTAACTATTTGAATTGAACTAAATATCTTTTTGACAAAACTGGCAGTTAGTAGTATCAGAGAAAGGAAGTCAGCATTGGATATCATCAGCAGCCTAGAACTTCATGAAAATATATATGAATGCTGCTTTAAGTAGGACAAAACAATAAAATTATAGCTTAGCTGAGTTCATTTTTACATCAAATATTACATAGGATGCTGTTAAAATACTTATCAGAATTCAAACTGGGGTTTCTATACATGAATCTGAACAACTTTCTCCAGGAAACTAGTCAATTGTAAAAAAATTGACTCTTTAAACATAAAGTTGACCTATTAACTGATTAATTTGTATGAAGTCAGTTTTTTTTTTTTTTTTTTTAATTGACTATGTGTTCTTTGGGGATAGTTATTTAATTTCATAAAGTTTTGTGTGTATATTTTAACAACTCCTATATGCAAAGTACAAATAATTTCATGAAGTTTAAGAAATTCTGTATGTTTGCAAAATGCCTATACCGATGTGATAAAGTAGAGGAATCATAGTGTAAGTAGCCAGTCACATGATTAAGTACATTTATGTAAGAGAGAGTAGTTTATGGGTGTTCTGAATATTACTGCAACTTGGGTCAGCATGAACATTTTCAAGTTGAGACTGTTATTTCATTTATTTGGTGATGGATCAAGTATCAAGGATCAGGCTTCACGTAGTGAGAACATGAGAGAAAATGACCTCACTGTGGATGTTGAAGATCGGGCAAAGAGGAGTAGATTAAGTCGGAAAGTGGACCCTGGCTCCAGCCGGGATAGCACTAAGTAGAAGAAGAAGTGATGGATCAAGTTTTTATAGTAACATATACCAGGATAGGCAGGTATCTATCTAAAAGCTATTTAGTTATGAATGAAAAGGAAATCCGAATGCCATAAGATTGTAGTCCATGTCCAATAGAAGGACTTAATGAGGTCACATGACCGTCAAATACGAGAAAAGTAACTCACATCTTCTTTTGGAGTTCCACTTGCTTCTCCTTCTTTTCGTAGTACTCCATGATCTTGAGCCGCTGCTGCTGCACCAGGCGGCCTTTCTCGATGTTGAACTCCTCCTCTGCCTTGGCATCGATTTCTTCCGCCTTTTCATTGGCTTCTTGTTCGATGAAGGCCATCATATGTTTGATCTAATGGAAGGAAAATAGCCTCAATGAGATAAGAATCAACCATTTGAACGTGAAACATCTTGGTTACGTACATTATTCGGGCTTAGAGCCGTATGAAGAACGTGAGCCCTACATCTTCGATCAACGGCTATGACAAATCCATGTCGTTCAGAAATGCAATGCATGCGACACTATCGCTGTTTAGGTATATACGCACCTGTTTTTGAACGTCTGCGTCGCTGAGAGCCATGGCTGATGGATTTTTATTTAGCACCACTAACACGCAAAACAACCGACAATGAGCCAGAAAACTAGAAACTGATTCGGAGAAGCAAGTCGACGCCTATGAGCAGCGCTCTTCATTGAACAATCATATGATCCCAGTGTTGCCAATTTAGAATTTGATTACCCAAAACTCAACAAATGGAGCAGAGACAATTTGTACAATGATTTGTATGTCACGGGGTCTCATTTCTTTCATACAACGAAAACCTTAATTCATTAAAATGTCAATAGATGACACGACAAGTATCGATTTGTAAGCGAAGTTCATTCAAAACGAAGAAAAACCTATTAAATTGCTAAATATAAGTATAAGTGTTTTGATTATTGAAATAACCTAAAAGTATGACAAAGGCCTAAAATGCACTTTATTATCAATTTCTACAAATTATCTGATGAAGGCGATGCATGGTGACAAAATCAAAACTAACTTTTGTCTTAACTTGTCAGAGTTGAGTAATGACACGTAATGAGTTGAGTAACAGTTTAAAGCGTGAATTGATAGATGGCGCTGATACCACATGATTGAAAAACGTAATAGGTGGTATTACGTTTTGTTTTTCATATTTCAAATTATGTATTTTTATTTAGTAATATCACAGATATTATAATACTAGTAGGTTATATGCAGAAAAATCAACAAGGGCAAATGAAGGTACAGGTAAGCAACCAGAATGTTTTCATTTATAGCCCGCGCCCTAGATGTCACTAGTAGCGGTAGTTCTCAATGAGTGAAAAAAATACCCCGAAGAATAGCCCGAGTTACGGCAGTCGTATTTCGTTGTATGACATGAGGTATCTGTACGTTAGTATTATAAAATCTGTGTGTATGTATACCATTGGTACCACTTTTCATTCATTGGTACCTATGTTGGTACCAGTGCTTGACGGTTTCACATTATGAAATAAAGACTTTTTTAGTCTGAGATTTACTGTTTTTTTTCTTTTTCTTGGATTGTTCATACTAATACTTATACTCAGTTCCAAAGAAGTTTTATAACGTCACTCCTGAGTGGGGTGCATGTCTGTGTTTATTTCATTTGGTTACTAACGCGGCAAGTAAAATGTAGGCAATAATATTAGTGTAAACGGCGACATAACTATTCTAGTCCGGGTATTTTAAGGTAGGTAGGTAGGTAACTCATCGCGTGTGGCTATCGGTCGATGGGTGTTTGTGTATGGTATACGTAAATAAATAAAGTAACCAGGTAGATAGATACATATGTCCGATTCTGGAGGCGTGTGTGTGAACACTAAATAAGCTGGTTATTCAGGTACAGTTATAAAATTGTCCTAGTCCTATTAATTAGCTTTCAATAGATTAAAAAATATCAGAGCGATATCAGAAGATTGTTTTTTTTTTAATAAAAAATACATTTATCGGTTATTTTATATTATAGTATTGTCTTAAGACTAAATACTGTAAAAACGCAAGGGTGTTTAAAAATTAAGAACTTAACCGGGGTTCAAGAGTGACTTGTTTTAGATTACATCCATCATCTATAACTGGATGATCGACAGTCGACACTAGACAGGCTGGTGTTACGATATGTTTGTACAAAACATTAACAACAATAAGGAATGAAATAAAGAGATAAAGGTGGAGGCTACCTAAAATTTCTCTTGTGTCAGTGGAAGTGAGTATGAATATCTACGAATGCAGATCATTGCTGCAGCGGCGGCGGCGTGACACTATGATCGTTCGCTTTATATGCTTGTAGCACCCAAAGACTTCTAGAAGTCTTTGGTAGCACACGCATTCGGGTGAAATCACTACTAAGACACCCCCTAGTTGTGAAATATAAATGCACATAACTGGAATAATAGTCAACATAGTTATATTGTATGATAGATAAGAGAGTGAGGGAAGTGAAAAGTGACATTACAGATTACGTTTTATACTGATTTTACGGATAAGAAGACTTATGATTATGACGCCAGTATAAATCAATAGGCGAGCAAGCAATCCCTGAAATTTTCACTACCGTATGTTTTGAGCATATTGCTGCTCTGCTAATGATCTTTTCATATTTTGCTTTGTATGTATCAATCACCAATTTTCATGTTACTTGGTGTAAGGTAGTAGGCGACGAAGATTATCAACACTCAAAAATAAAGAACTATAGTTCATTCCAATCAAAAAAAAGCAAAAGGTAAACAAACGTAGTATGCAGATGACATTGACATGTGTCAGTTCCATAGTATTTTTTTTTGTTTTTGTTTGGTTCTTTCCTGCTTTTGCATGGAAAAGGCAAAGGCTTCTCTGGCCATACAGCCTATTCTTACGTAGTTTGCTCTTCTCTAAATATTTTTCTTCTAAAAATAAAGTATTCTGGGTCAAAAAAGTGTATAAAAATTGTCTGTCGTCTTTTTCTATTCTTCAACAAAATGATAGCATTTTTGATGAAGATTACATGGACTTCTTGAGAGAACTCGAAACACAGTCTACACACTTTTATTTCATTATCCTACATATTAGACACTTAAATGGCACTTTATTGAATAATACACTATCAATATTAAGCATTAAAAACCACTATATCTATTTTTTTGGATAATAAAAGAAAACTGACAAACTATTGCTACGAGTTCCCGCCAAAAAGTCAGTTCCATAGTAAGTTTATTTACGTTATGCTTTTTTTTTTTTTTTTGATTGGAATGAACCATAAAGATTTTTTTTTTTTTTTTTTTTACCCCGAGATGGGGAAGGCAAAGGATCAGAGCCATACAGCCTGGTCTGTTGTAAATCTGCTGTTGTATTTAAAGGCCAAAAGCCATTTCATCCGTATCTCTTCGTCTTTATAGGAAAATTCAATTGAGGCCAAAGCCATTTCTTTTGTATATAAATTTTCCTATTCTTCAGCAAAATGATAGCACTTTTGATGAAGATTTCATGGACTTCTTGAGAGCACTCGAAACACAGTCTACACACTTTTATTTCATTATCCTACATATTAGACACTTAAATGGCACTTTATTGAACAATACACTATCAATATTATGCATTAAAAACCACGATATCTATTTTTTCGGATAATAAAACAAAAATGACAAACTCTTGCCGCGAGTTCCCGCCAAAAAGTCTGAACCATAAAGAACTTAGTACTTTATTCATGTATTTAAATTTTCCTGTTTCACGAGGTAAAATTCTTGTCTATGGCAACATTATCACATTCGAAGTTTGAAAGTCAAATAAGCATCTTTCAACTTGAAATAATTAGCAGAAATCGAAACACAGTACTACCTTTCAAAATTGTACACTACAAAAAAAAAGAAAATAATATATTTATTGTTTATTTTCTTAAATTTTGACGAAATATCTTTTTATTTGTTTTTCGGTTTAGTAGTGATTATTACAAATTTCCGCTTTCAGCAATATGGCCGCCAGTTGTTTAGGGTAATGTGGCGTTCGATAAAATCGAGTGAAATTATTGAAATATTTATTAGTGACGTAAAGATGCATACAGTTTTCGGCGTGTTATAAAAGTGTTACATTAAGGACTGTTACACGAATGGTTGTAAATTGTGTTTAGAAATTTGATGTTCACGGCCAGCAAATTGAACAGTCAACAAACTTTTGTTTATTTCGTTGCAGTGAATTTTATTTCATCTTCTCAGCAAACCTGATTATGAACCACTTCTACGTTTTATGAAATAGTGGATCAAAGACTGACGTTGATACAATAGGTATGTGGTTTTTGATAAAGTGAAATCTATCATCCAGGGTCGCCATTGTTTGACAAGGGATGGATAAATAATCTTGTAGTTTATCACGACGTGACCTGCCTGAGTAGTACGGTACGCCAATGACTTGGACGCTGTGTTTATCATTATTCATTGGTCAATCTAGATTGCAGGGCCTTGCAGTCGAATACCAAACTGAACTTGGCCCTGATGATGGAACTCGCCAGATCGTTAGCTAGTTGGGGAATTGCGAGCGTTATAGTCGACACGCTTAGCGAATTTGTATGACTGCCAATAATGCACACTGCTGCTGTTGCTATTATTTTTTGGAACTTATGCCTCTCAGGCTGCATATTTTGTTATTTTTGTTGTAATTGTTAGTGCTTTGAATGAGTATAAAAACTTGGGGTATTGATTATGAAGGTACATAGAAAAAATAATCACGAATCACTTGTGGAGTGCTTCGTGCAATCAAATGACTAAGTTGTTATTCCCTAAAAAAGTCACCAGAAAGTAGGATAAATTTGAAATACAAGACTTGTTATTAGTCTGTGCTGTAGGCATAGCAGTGTTTCATGCACTATGTCATGTCTGCTAATGAAGGTTATTAAATTGAAAAAATCAAGAATTCTTTGGGCCTGGCTTTCAACAGAGATCCTTAGGTACAGTGCAGTGCATTGAGTATTTGTTATGTCAGTGATGTGCTGTGCAAAATTGGTTTGGCAGCATGTTTCACAACTCTGTGACACTGCTGCTGCCTTAGATGGTATCTCAGATAAATTTATAGATCTTTGTTTTATTTTACTAAGACACATTTAAAAATATTTTACATAGAAAAGGCATGACTATGGTGGCCGACTAGTCAGTTACAAAATGGCAAATAAGTTGGCCGTGCCTATCGTTTCCTTTTGTCAATTTTTGTGTTCTACTTAGTGATCAGATTTATTTATAGTATTTGTTTTTATTGTACAGAATATTAATAAAGTTGGTTTCAAAGGGCTTTAAATTTTATTTTTACTATATAGGTATTTTACTTATACTCATGTGTACAAAACAAGCTGTAGAAACTTACTAGAGTAATCATATTTGCATATTACTAATATTAAAACATTTAGTGTACACACAAGTACTCATTAAGCAATAAAGCTTGTATATTTTTCATATACACCATCAAGGCTGGGTAGGAAATGTGTTGGATGTCTTAATGATGCCTATAACAATAATTGATTTACAAATTTTAATCTGTAATTTTATTTATTATTGTTGACAGTTATTACTCTATGGCATGGTGAAATAAATAATATAATTTGTTTGTTTAGGGCACTGTGTTCCAAGCAGCTATCTATCAATGTCTACTGCAGAAGTGGGAAGTCTTGATTCAAAAAGTGTTGTTCACATACAGTTGCAAAAGTTTTTATTTTGTTTGGAGAAATGTTAGTATGTTTCTACATGTTGTATGGAAGATTTATCACGAAACTTTTATTTTTTTTGCTTGATGCATAGCCAACAAGAATATCACTAGTTATGTATGTCTGTTCCATAGTCAGCTTCAATTACTGAAACAATTTTTAGAAATGGAGTATCATTAGAATCACCTTGATCTTGTCATTGTAATTGTCCTTAGCTACATGTAGGCTTTATGATGTAAGACATTTATACAGAATGAATACAAATTTATTTATACAGATTTATACAGTTGATCATGTGCATACATTTCCATAGAATTTTGCTTTAAAGGGTGTCCAGGAATTTATAAGGTTACTATAAAATAATTGTATATTTTGGTAATTGGATTAGGTATATTCATGTTGATACCTTATTGCTTTTTGAAATGCTTAACTAAAATTGATATCTAGCCAGCAACTTGCAGTGATCTATTTTGAATGATATAAAGGAAATATTATATTACTTTTGTTTGAGAATTTAGTTTTTGATGCTCAGGGCGCTCTTCACTTGTTGTGTGTAAACTACATTGTAGTTTACCAGTTGCTTAGTAATATTATGTTTATGTAAATATATATTATAATCTTTACATGGTGTCTCATACATAGTAAGTTAAGGAGATATCATAGGAGATAGCTTTTCCTATGTCCTGTCAAATAAATTAATATGATTTATAAAAAAATATACCTATATAGATTTTAAGTTATTTAGCTATTTAAGAAAATTATAAAATACTGACTCTTTTTACTACTTATTGTTGCTAGTTATTCAGCCTGTACAATGTTTCGTGTTCGATAACTACTATATCAAAGTTACAACACTTTGTTTCATTTCTTATTGATTAAAAAAAAAACAAACAAACTTGAAAGCATAATAAGTACCGGGAAATTCAGGTCAACTGTTAGTGACCAGTTTAATGGTGATTGGTGGGTGGTAAGAGTTCTGAGGTATTTAAATTTAAGTACTACTTAGCTTACTAGCGAAACGTTTTACTGAAAACAAAATTAATAAAAGGCAGTATTTATTCAGCCGAAAGTGTGTGTTCATTATTATTTTTATGTATCTCTGAGATTTGAATATGATTATGTTTAGCTCATTTGGTAAGCCATGGGATATGCTATCATTTTGTTGACGCCGTAGTTTGTAGATTTATTAGATATTTTTACTACTGTACCCAACCTTACTAAAAAAAGTAGTGTACAAGGGTTAATCACTTTTTAGATTGATTACCAAGTAGGTTACTATCAGAATTTTTGTCTTATTGACATTACGATTATTGATTAAAAATGCTAAAAGTCTAGTTTACTTTTACCCAAAGAACATATACATATAGTATTGCTTTTACCACAAACTTTTAACCAAAATGACAGTTTGTTAATCATAGCTTGACAGTGTCAAGTTTTCTGTATTTTGGTTAAAGAACATCTCATAAATATAATAGAGATATGCAATATTTATTGTTGTTATACTTATGAGCAAGGGTTGTTCTCTTCCAAATATATACAACTATACTGTGTACCTCAGAATAACAATTTTATGCTATGCGAATTTACAATTCTGTTCTTGTTCCTCTACAGGTTGTTGTAAGGGGGGAATGAAACAACTCGCACTGGTGGCTATAGTTTAATGGTATAAAAACGAAATATGACTTAGGTAAAACAAAGACGATAGTAAAATATTACTATACCACTTATAATAAGGAACATATCTTGATAAACACATTGTGTGTTTATAGTGCATCTCCATGTAATTGTTACAGCTTTTGCATACTCTGTTTTTAACTGGAGAAGTACTATAATTGTTGTTTGATTTTCCAGGGTATGGCAAACTTGAATTTCCAGCAAGCACCTAGAAGCCTCGCCAGCGGCGGTGTCGGCGGTCGCGTCGGCTCGGGCTTGGTGGGGGGCGGCCATGTGACGCCGACGTTCGGGGGCGCCTTGTCCCCGGGCAGGGGCTCCACGGCGATGCCCGGCGGGGCGCCGCCGTCAATGGCCTCGCGAGCGACCTTATTCGGCCAGCGAGCATTCGCAGATCGCAGGGTACCCATGCCTACACCGTTATCGCAGCCCGGCTCTAATTCCATGGTAATAATGCTAACTATAGAGGAGTGGCATTATCATAATTAAATATTAAATTATCATTATTAAATAGTCTAGTACAGGCTATTATTATACAGGGTGTAAGGGACAGGTTTCCGAAAACTTTAAGGGCTTGCTCAGTAGACGAAACTGAACAACTTTCCCCAAGAAACCCATAGTCAAATCGAAAAAAAAATTTTGGACTCTTCATACAAATTGATCGGTCGAGCGGCCAAATTAGTATGAAGAGCCCAAAAATTTTTTTGCGATTTGACTATGGGTTCCTTGGGGAAAGTTGATCAGAATCAAGAGTAGGAGCACTTGACTAAAGCTACTAATAAAGTAGCATCTTATATAACTCAAACACAAACTTTAGCATTGTGATAGTTGGCGACCAGCGACTCACTGCGTTTCGCTGCGTATAGAGAGGCTAGCAGATGCTGTTTACGAAAATGAGAAATAAAAATGAAAATATTTTATTCAAAGTAGGTAGTAGTGTACACTTTTCGAACGTCATTCTTTTATCTACCTAATACGAGGTTCCTACCACTCGGAACCCGTATACCCGCCGTTTCGGGAAGTGTTTGCGGAGTGAGAAGAAACGACGTACCCTAAAAAAACTTTTTTCAACACATTTTTTGAAAATGTCTTATATTCTATTACATCTTCAATGCTAGGTCAAAAGATGATTTATATAATGTCATGACTGTAAATAAATAAAAAAAGAATAAAAAAAGAAAGATATAAAAGTAAAAGTTATTTTTAGCTAATGACTAACAATTAAAAAAAATCAATGACAAGAGCAGGCCAGTTCACACGGACCGCACCCGATCACGAGTATAAGGCTGCTTTTCCACCAGAGATGTGCGAGGAAGCGGAGTGATGTGCGAGGAAAAAATCCACCAATAGAATCGTTTCATTTTCCTAGCCTCGCTTAGCACAGCTCAGGTGGAAAAGGGCTTAGCGAAGCGAGGTCTTTTGTATTGAGAAATGTGTGCGAGGGATGTGTTCCGAGGGATGTGTTCCGAGGGATGTGTTGCGAGGAATGTGTTGCGAGGGATGTGATATTGTATTGCGTCTACACATTTTCACAGCTCCGCTACACATCTACGTACGAGACATTTTCCTCACACATGTTTGGTGGAAACCCCACACATTTCCACAGCACAGCTACACATCCTCGTACGACACAATTTCTCGCACATCTCTGGTGGAAAAGCAGCCTAACGTGAGAGTCAGCCATTATTTATTAAAAGACAAATAAAAGTGAAATAAATACGACTGAGAAGATAATTTAATGATATATTTAATAATATATTTATAATCATATATAATATCCGGGAACAAATTACACACGCTCAAACTCGGCTCCAAGCTATAAGAATAGGTACTACAAGAACCATTCGCTGTAGAATTCAGGACTACCAAATTGGAGACTACCTGACCAAATTGGAGAGAATGTTTTAAATAAAAGATTTTTTTTTAATATATAATCGTAATTTATTTGTATAGAAGTTTATGTGGTAATTTTGTATTCCCCAGTCGAGTATGGGAAACCTGTCTCGGTTCAATGCGGGCAGCAACTACCATTCGGTGTTTGGCGAGGGTGGCGACACGTCGACGCCGCCGCTGCTGGACCTCAGCGAATTCCCGTCGCTAACGGCGCGCGGGGCCGGCGACCAGGCCCCAACCGCCGCGCCGCCGCCCCCCGGCTCTAAACCCTACGGTACGCATTATTGTTATTATTATTTAGGGGTAAAATGGGGTATAGGACCAAAGGTGGGCCCTATTGTATCACTGCGACCTAGGTCGATTTATTGTGACGACTGCCTCTATTATATTATTTTCTCAAGGCCGATAGTTCTAATGAACTGTAGGATGCACTTGGCATCGAGTTCCCTAATGACCTCTGGAATTACCATTGGGTTACGGTACGCATACGCAAGAACGTTTTTGAATGAAGATTTTATACGTAGGATCTGAAATATTTCGAAGCAACATTAATAAAATCAAAATATTGGCTAGTTGGGACCACATGGACCCATGAAAGCTGTATTGTAATAATTACTTTTTCTTGTTTGCTCACGTCACTTCATTAAAGAAGCTTCTTTAGAAAATTGTTTAGTTTTAACTTGTGGTATGGCATCACCCCAGGGTCTTCCCGTAGGTGTCGTCAGAGGCCAATTAATGGATATGGGAATCGGAAAATGAGCATCCTTCCGAGTATTGTACTATCACACTGCGATCGCCAACCCGCCTGCCTAGCGTGGCGATTACAACAAATTCTCCCATTTTTTATGAGGCCTATTTCCATTTAAATTCAAATAAATTTATTTGTGATTATGAGTTTACAAAAATGGTCTTAAAACTTAATAACATGTTCTTTATCATAATCTGTCATTTGACGTACAAATTAACACAATCCTGTTAAATAATAGCTGCTCATAAAATATAATGGAAGATTAAATTAACAAATGTCAGAACTCTACAACAAAAAAAAAACCATAAATGGAAGTCTTGTGGCTGTTGATGTTTAGTTTGAAAATCAGGATCTAGAGTGGAAGTACTTAGGGCGTGACTAATAATTATTAACCGGAAGAAATCGATATTCTTTTTAACTACGTGACGACGTAAAGAAATACAGATTGATACTTTCGTACCCTTGGTGCCACAGTTCAAGCGCAATCTTAAAAAGAGCAATTGATTAAAGAAGCGAGAAAGGTCAAGCTATGCTCACTAGGTTAAGGCGGGCGTAGCAAGCCCTAAAATGTTGTCATTTTTATTGGAGCACTGGTGGCTCTTAGGAAAAAAATCGATCGTTTTTGTTTCAAATCCCTTATATTTAGGTAGAATAGAATAGAATAAATCTTTATTTGGCATACTTATAAACAAATTACAAGGCAAAAATTACAGAATAAAAAAGTAATACCAAAAAGGTGCAAGCTCAGCATATACTATGGGTTTAAATCCACAGAGCTGGTATTCTGCTTGAACCTTTAGGGAAAGGGGAGGACCCGAGGACCCATGGACGATGCAGACACATTTGAGCAAATATTAAAAAACAAAAACAAAGCATAACAAATTACACAATTATCGGTACACACTGACACAAAAAGCAAAAGATTTAAACGATATAATATACAAAATAAAGAAATAATAATAATAATAATAATAATATCTGGGACAAATCACACACGGTCATCTGGCCCCAAACTAGGATTCCCTGTATCTTGGGAACCAGAGACTGATATACATACACATATATTTTTTAAATACATACATATATAGATATAATACACCCAGACTCAGAGCAAACAATTCTGCTCATCACAGAAAAGTTTGCCCTGTGTGGGGATCGAACCCACGACTCTCGGATAAGAGGTCAGGATCGCTAACCACTTAGCCACCGAGTCAGTCAATACACGACAACATTTGTCTTGTTTTTTGTTGGTAACATTTCAACTGATTTTGAGGATAGTTTCAAATACTACAGAAGGTGAGCTGTGCGCGCAGCCTTTTGCTCTTCAATGCAAAACTTTTTCATATAAATACTGCGGTTTCCGACTGTTGACAACGCCAAAGAGAAGAACAGCTAGATGTTTATAACGTCTGGACACAAAACACATAGATACAGAAGGTCCGCTCAATACGCTCACTAAAATCCTAAGCATATACATGCTTATAGACGTATACGGTCGTATACGGTCGTTGTAGGCAAGATCACGTACTGTGCGATCGTGACCTTGCTCGAAACGACCGTATATTTCTATAAGCATGTATATGCTAACGATTTTAGTGGTTTGTATTGAGCGGACCTTCTGTGTCTATTTTGTGGTCTGGATGCCATGTTAAGTATGTTAGAATTATCAAGATATGGAGAGATATGACTTCTGCGGGGAATGTCTAGACAAAATCTAGTACATGCGTTTTGTACGCGCTGAATCAGCCGCTGTGATACATTTAAAAGACGAAGACCATTAACAGTGTCACCGTAGTTGAGCTTAGAGAGAACTAACGAGTCAAGTAATTGTTGGCGGATTGGAATACTGAGAAAGTCACGCAGTGGATAAAGTATTTTTAATCAGTAAAAACAGCTCCGCACCATGTCAGCAATAAGCGATTCGAACCGCAGGTTAGCATCAAAAACTAATCCCAAATTGCGTGCTTTATCGACCCGTTCAATGATTTTGCCAGCGACAACGACATTAGGCTGTTGAAGGATAGTTTTTGAACATTTTTATCGGAACCGAGTACCATAAATTTAGACTTTGCGGGATTCATCACCAAGCAATTACGGTCTGACCATTTTACTACTCTCTCCAGGTCGTTGTTAATATACTCAAGGGACTTTGGAACTAATCTTCAGGCGCAAAAGATAAATACAACTGTAGATCGTCGGCGTACAAGTGATATTCACAATGTCGTATACACGTTATAATGTCTGAACTATACAGAATAAAAAGTAAAGGTCCCAGTATGGAACCTTGTGGGACACCGCGTTTGACTGGTTAGAAGCATTTCTAATGACAGATCATCTAAGCCAAGGGCGTTTGATTTTAAGCTGGTAATTATCTTTAGAATGGAAGTATCATTAACAGTTTTAAGGGAAAAATTAGCATCACAATACCTGTGAAATTCGAAGAAAGTGAGGTCAGATATGAGCACAAAGTTCCTACTCCTGGTAGGAACTTTGTGCTCATATCTGAAAAGTGCTCATATCTGAAATATCCAAAAAGTGCTTGTTTACAGCAGATGGGTCTTGAAGATGATTGGGTAAAACCAGGTCAGCTTTTGGTGGTAATATTGATGACTTAAAATTTTTCCACAAGGCTTTGGAATCATGAGAGTATCGGTTGATATTGTGATTAAAAAACGCCTTCATTTCATAAAATAAAGCTACGTTGACAAGATGTTTAAGTTGCTTATAATACGATTTGTGTTCCTCACTTTTGCTTTTGAGGTATGTAGCGTGAGCATTGTTCCGCTCGCGCATCATTTGTTTGATATTGTCTGAGATCCACGGATATAAGTTTTTTTTAATAACGATAGATCTGAGTGGTGCAAGGGAATCAAATAAGCTAGTAATATGACAATAAAAAATTCCTAACATTTCATTGACATCAGGCTTAGAGACTATATCCCTCCATGGAATTGAAATTATGTAATCAGTGAAGACATCAGTGGATATATTTGTCGAGGGGGGGGGGGGGGTAGTTTAGGTACGTTTAACGTTACGAACGGTTTAACGTTTAGTTCACACGTAATAAATGCATGGTTAGATAGCTTAGTGCCTATAACTTCCGTGGTGATTCACTTGAGTGACTTCCGGATTATTCACTTCTTCTTTAACATGTTTAACTTATTACAACCACTTATTCAAGCTTCACCTTTAACATGTTTAACATATTAAAGTCCCCGAGTAATATTATGTGGTCGTAATGAGTAAAAGACGTAATAAATTCTTCAAAAAATAAATCGGGGCTAACCCAACTCGGGCGATACGCTGTACCTATTATAAGCTTAAGAGAGTTGGCGTTTACACGTATCCACATTTCGTCACCTGAGTGCTTATTTGTTCAATCTCCTTAACCAACAATTTATACAACAAAGTTATTACTGATTATTTCACGTAAATTAAATGATTTCTTCAAGATTGCGTTTTCAACAGGTAATTATATTTTTAATGTTCTAAAGGTCTAAATCAGTGTTTTTCAACCTGTGCGGGTCGCGGGTAAAAGAAAAAGGCAAGTCTCCTAAACTGCAACACAAAAATACGATTTTAGTGAGAAAGCTGGTCCCCTGGGTCTGATTATTTTTTAATAATTTGTAAAAATATGGCTCTGTTTTGGATACCTTGAAATTAAATAATTTTCTAATTGAAGTAAATCATAAACGTATAGTATTTTAAATTACTAACATTTTGTATGTTTATGGGCCTAGGGGGTCGCAATAATTTTGTATGTTGTGAAGGGGTCGGGTATTAAAAAAGGTTGAAAAACACTGGTCTAAATTATAAGAATCATACGCCAATCGATGGGAAACTGGATAATATGATAACTGCATTTAAAAGTAATTTTCGTTAATATGGTCGATTGGACAAATAAGCACTCAGGTGACGATTTGTTCCACAGTTCTACAAACAGGATATTGAAGCGAACGTGCGTTAATAACGCTTTTAATGTACATAGCGACACCACCGCCACGGCAGCCTCGTACATCCGCCAGGCGAGGCACGCCTCTGAGGCGGTAACCAGGAACTACAGGAGCTTTTTCTACTTGATCTGGCCTAAGCCACGTCTCGTTTATAGCTAAAACATCTACACAGTATCGTTGCATGGCAGCAATAAACTCCTCATGGAAAGTTGCAAGAGAACCAGGATTAAAAATACCAACTGTAAATCTTTTTTTTTATAAATCATTTTTGAAAATTAATATAATTATATATGGAAAACAAATGGAATCCGTTCTTCTAATATAACAGCCAATGCAACGATAATTTAAAAAAAAGCGTAAAACAATTTAATGTAAATGATTCACGTTCCAGTTGAATAACATATTGAAAATAACTAAATTCCTATTAACAAACATCTATAATGGGTCAGGTGTATATTATAAGCGTTAAATAGAAAAGTTTCAAATAAAACTATCTGAGAATTGCAGTGCCTTCTGCATGTCCAGTTGCTCAAAGTAGTACATATAAAATTATAACTTATATTAATTATGTAGCTCAACACGAACTGAGCCAACACCAAAAATACGCGAAATGTCCATCTCTGATCGCAAACGGTGTCTCGACGAGCCGTCTTCCTGGCGTGCATAAATCCTATCTCCTCGCGTCCACACGAAACTTCCATTTGGTTGGTAAGGTTAGCGATCCTGACCTCTGATCCGAGAGTCGTAGGTTCGATCCCCACACAGGGCAAACTTTTCTGTGATGAGCAGAATTATTTGCTCTGAGTCTGTATGTGTATGTATATCAGTCTCTGGTTCCCAAGATACAGGGAATCCTAGTTTGGGGCCAGATGACTGTGTGTGGTCCCAGATATTATTATTATTTACATTTCAAATGAAAAAGTTTTGATAAGCTTTGTTAGTATTAACTTAAGCTCCAATTGTTAGTGTTGTTTAGTTAACTATCTAATATTGACCCCTTCTTCATTAAAGTCTTACTATGTATGGGTGTAAACTACTGTTGGTAAACCTAATAAATAAAATAAAAGCCTCCTTCAGCGTCTTCCAAGCCTGTCTGTCTCGGCCAATGGCCATCCAGTCTCCATTAAGCACTCAAACTTTCGTGCAGTCGGTATGGTGAAGCAGCCAACGTCGGAACAATCGGAGTTCACGATGTCGTCAGAGGACTTCCCCGCGCTGCCCGGCACGTCGAGCGCGGCGGGCGCCCCGGCGCAGGCGCCCGCGGCGCCGCCCGGCCACGCGCCCGTGGACTACGCGGCACACAGCTCGGAGAAACCTAGGAAAGGCATACAGACATCGCCGGACGGTTAGTTAACGAGGGGCTTACGCGGATAACACAGCGTCGGAATCCGCTCCGGTGTGCGGGTTTACGTCCATACTAAAAAAACCGCCGCACCGCACACCGGAGCGGATTCCGGAGCAGTGTGTTATCCGCCTTAATATTAAGGTAAGAACGCACTGGGCGGAACTGCACTGCAGCGGAGCGACGCGACACGTAGTGACTAAATATTGTTTGTATGAAATTGCAAGAGATATAACGCACTACGCGACAGTGGAACTAACGACGACGTTAAAATTGATCAGTCAACAAATTTGTCGCGTCGCTCCGCTGCAGTGCAATTCCGCCTAGTGCGGTCTTACCTTTCCTTTACCATTAACCGCCTCCGTAATGCAGTGGCAAGCAAACTTGCTTGCTTTACATCTGGAGGTCGCGGATTCGATTCCCGGCGGGGTACAAGGTTTAGTCGGTGGTAAGGCATTTATGGAGCACGCCTTGCTGGTTATAATATCACAATTTTTTGATGTCTTGCCGCCAAACATCTGATGTTAATAGCATTGATGTGTTTCCGCATGGAGATTATAACTAGCTCCCCATTCCGTTAGGGAATCTTGGTTCGACATCCATCATCTTACCACCAGGTGGCTTACCAATCGTGGATAAAAACACAGTAGTTTTTTTTGTATACTTAGCGTGCGTCACAAAGCTATGCAATGAGATAGCTTGGCGTACGATATTATATATGCTTAGCATAGTAATGCTAATATTGCATTTACTGTCATCTCTTTCTAGTGAGAGATGACAGTTAAGGCTTCGGCACACCAAAGGCAGGTCAGACGCGGAGCAGGTCAGTAGCAGCGCGGGAGACGGCACACTGAATGCAGACGGTAGTCCCAACGCGGTTTTAACGCGGGCCCGCGATCAAACTTCGCCGCGCCGCGACTGCTCTGCTTCTGACCCGCGCCCGCGCTGCCAGGTTTGTCGTCCGGCAGTTGCAGAGCGGCGCGGCGCAGCGCAGTTTGAGCGCAGGCCTGTGTTCAAATTGGGTGTGACGTACTTCATATAATTTCTTGTGTTACAACATGTGCGGGCCCGCATTTAAATCGCGCTGCTACTGCTTTTGGTGTGCCGAAGCCTTTAATACACATTAGTTATTCATAGTTTTGGTTGTTCAGTCATCCAATTAATGCATGTGTAAATCATTACTATTCGAATATGCACATGTATAAATTAGAAAGCTTAACTAAAGGAGTGCTTCAGCGTTTTCAGATTAGCAGTGATAACCCCATTGTTGTATCAATAAGCAGATTTAGGTATTTTATCGCCTTTCGCAGAAGAAAGAAATAAATGTAAAAAATTGTATACTAATATTGAAGAACAGAGAAGTCTTGGTTTGACTTTCTAGGGTGGGTGGAACAATAGCAATTTTTTGGCTCAATACAATAGCAGCACTTTATGTATTTCACAGGTAAGGTGACGAATATACCAGAGACCATGATACCGAATCAATTTGGCATTGTGGGTCTTTTAACATTCATCCGAGCAGCGGAGTCAGATCAGAGCCTCGTATCGTTGGCGCTGGGCCAAGATCTCACTGCGTTGGGCCTCAATCTCAATTCTCCTGACAACCTTTACCTAACATTCGCTGGACCTTGGGCGGAAACGCCTTGCAGGTGCGTCACTCATCTTAATCTTTCAATGGTAGAGCCTGAGTAGGTCAAAAAGTATCAACGTTCAAAATAATACGCGACTTCTTAGGCTTGAGACACTGTCTCACTGGCAGTGATGCCATATGAAATTGAGACTTGGCCTCTTACTATCGCACTCGGAGTTTCTTATCGTGATCCAATAAGAAATGAGATACGTAGGAGAAATAAAGTAACCGATATAGTTCAGAGAATCGCTAAATTAAAGTGGCAGCAGGCGGGCCGCATAGAATAGATGACCGTTGGGGCAGGAAAGTTCTCAAGTGCTACCGCGCACCGGAAGAACTAGCGTAGCTACCTCGCAGCGGGACGCCGCTGAATGCGGGCATCGAAAGTCCGGTCGTCTTGGAAATTCTTGAAGGAGGCTTTCGTTCAGCAGTAGACATCTTTTGGCTGATGATGATGAAAGTCTGAATTCGAAATTATTAGCAGTTAACCATTACCCTGTTAGGAGACTAACAACTTATTCAGGTAACTACGATAGTTCTAAGGGTACCCCAACTTTCACGCTAACAAAGTCACAAGTACTGGCTATTCTAAATAAATAGCTTTGAAGTATATATGTTAATTTTTCTAATTTTCAGACCACAAGATATGGACTACCATGTACCACCAGAGTATTTGATAAACGGATCAATTAGGGAAAAACTGGCACCTCTACGATTGAGTCGATATAAAGAAGACCTACTATTCTATCTCTTCTACTGCTTCGTTGGTGACGTGTTGCAAATAGCTGCTGCTGCTGAACTGTAAGTATACATAGTATTGAACTCCCACAGAATTACATGAGTTCAGAAGTGGTGCTTTATCATACAACCCGATTACTTACTAACTGCAGATTATAATATGGTCACGGTTATTACGTTTAGCGTCCTGATTTTGAATCTACTTAAAAAATTGGCGTTTAGATTGTGTAGTCTGGTGCTGTAGTAAGATTAGGAATAATGTGTGCGGTTTTGATATACTTCTTCGCCGACCTGGTGAAATGAGATGTCAGTGTGTAAATAGGTTGCAATGAATTAACGGGCTCTTTACTCGTTTACGTCTCTGATGATGTTTTGTTTAAGTCTCCTGTCTCCACTTAAAAGTAACATTTTAAATTAATATATTTGGTGTTGATTCAGAGAAAAAAAATACCACCAAACAATCTTTGTCTAATCCAGTTTCCGGAGCAGTATTCAGTGTATTGTTTCCTGAATAAAAACTGCTATCCAAATTTAATATATTGAGCTTTGTAATTAATTTGAAAATGCAATGTCTATAATTTTTGATTATTATTTAATATTGTTTGGCAGATATAATCGCGAGTGGCGATATCACATGGAGGAGAAGGTGTGGATCTCGCAGGCGCCGGGCATGCCCACGGTGGAAAAGACGTCCACCTACGAGCGCGGCACCTATTACTTCTTTGACGCGCATAACTGGCGCAAGGTCTGTCTCTTTAGTGCCCTTATACTTTATAATAACCTAGCCATATAAAAAAAACCCGACTGCATTCAAATGTATCCTATGTCAATCTGGAGATCAAGACGAATCTTACAACACCTCTCTAGCTAAAATCCATTAGCCGTTTAGGCTACAGAGCGTGCCAAAGAAATTTGCATACATTACTCGAAAAACATAACCCTCCTGGCGCAGTCGGGTAATAAACAAGACTTTTAATGTAGAGGGTAACTTTATTTTAAAATTTAATTATACATAATACCTAAGTTGCATTTTGAATCTTATTATTATTTCAGTTCCGATTAGTTCAGTTATGTAGATGTTCAATGATATATATTTATTATTTCCTGTCTATAGAAAAAAATGAGATAAAAATACCCACCTGTTCAGTGAACTGAACTGTACAACTGAACTAGTGGGTGGGAACAAAGGTTTTTTTTTTCGATATCCTATTTATACAGGATGTTAAGAAACTGCGTTTGAAAATTTAAGCGGTTACTCAATCAAGTATAGGATACAGGAAAAATATTGAAAAAATCGATCTACAATTTTTGTTTCAGTTTCCCATAGTACAAGAATTTGTACAGGAATGAAAAAAAAATTGCACTTTTTTAACAACTCCTGTATAAGATAATGTAGTTATTGTTTGTGAGCTTGTATAAATTGCTTATTGTCTCTGGAATAAACGTTTATTCTATTCTGTTGTAAGGTGCCCAAGGAGTTCCATCTGGACTACAGCAAGCTTGAAGGTCGGCCGCAGCTGCCTGCGCACGTGCTCACGTAGCTGTACGCAGCGCGCCCTCTCCCCTCCCACAACTTATGGTAGTTTTGTTATATAAAAGTACAAGTTTAAAATTTTGTTGTTTTATTTCTGCTATACCTTTAAGGGCTTGCGCGAGGAACTTTCGACTGTAGAGTTATCTTATGTTGTCGATACAGTTTATATGGGATCTATATTGATGGGCAGAAAAGTACCCTCAGATAGTCCGTCTGCGCAGGTCTTAGGTACTTCGTGGCTTGTCTACACGCTTCAGATCAGGAGGTCGCGGTTTCTTCCGGCGACCACCAAACTTTGAAGGGCTCTGGTTGGTAGTAGGCGAAAAAATATTGAGTAAATCGGCTGAGTGTGGCAGTAGGCATCCCGCTACGAAATCATTTTATAATCTAAAGATAGCCATGGAACATCTTAGCCTGCTTCGCTATCATTACTCTACCATCAGGTGAGTTAAGGGCTTAAAAATTCTGCCCTAAGGCAGCAAAGTATACGGGCAGAATTGTGGTTAATTAAAAACACGCTCCCTCTCCCTACCCATGTAACGTCGCCGCGGGGGACCGTGAGAGTTTTGCCAACCGGCGCGTTTCGTCGCCAACCGACTAGACATGGGTTTGGAAAACGGTTTTGTAACCGATATGAAGGCGAAGTTTTCATATCGATATCGAAAACCGTTTTCAGATATCAATATGGGTAGCACGATATTAATCGCTTTTCAAACGTAACTTATCTATTTGTTTAGGAAACGAACGGAAACAAACTCACGCGTTATCTAAACCGTATTGCAATAACCGTAATGTTCAATTCGCCTATCATCCGCTGATATCCGTCCAAGTTCAATATTCGTTGCATTTCTCTCGCACTAATGAAATATCTTTTTGTTAGAAAAAGAGAAAGCGAATATATCAAACCGTTCGATATCATATGCTTGGGTTGCGGGAGTTTGTGTTTCGCGCGTTACTTAGCCTATGTATAGTTGTATAGTTTTACTAATATCCGATATTAAAAACTGCCATATCGATATGATATGAATCTCATATATCCGTTTTTAGTTACGTTTTGATATATCGGACTCATGCCTACAACCGACGCTTTTGGCCAGCTTCAGCGATTCGCCAACCGCATTTTTACACTTGAGAACAAAAAAATAATGAAGTGATCCTATAAGGGTTAATTTTTTCCTTTTGAGATACGGAACCTTCATAACGGTATTTATTTGGGGAAGAAATCGCAAAGCTATTTGCAGATGGCGCTACGGACGCTTGACTCATAACAACTTTCAATTAGTTCCGCGTTTTTTATTATCGAGGTGTTATAAATAAGTTTTTTTTCTGTAAAATTGTTAAATGGAAAATGTATGCGACTTGGACTGTTCCTCAATTAAAGGCGAAGTTGAAAAGTACATAATTGAAAACGTAACTTTCCCCACGTCTTCATCATCCGAGAATCTTTAGGAAATTAATGATTTCCATTATTATTGCAACCAATCGCCACACAACGCGGCATTTTCTTATTAATCTTATGTTTAGTTCATGTAAGCAATTTTTTCTATACGTTTTGACAGTTAGTATGAGTCAAGCGATATCAGCGCCTCTATCGGCGAGCTTTGTCAGTTTTCTTCCCCATATACCATCACGTTTTTGGGGTTCCGTAGCCAAAAGGGCATAAAATGGAACCCTTATGGTCATGTCTGTCTGTCTGTCCGTCCGTATGTTACATCCAAAGATTTACTGGAAGTTCGCTCGGTCGGGAAACGGTCAATCATGCAGGTTAACTGACTACAAATACGGACCATAGTCACGGTACGGTATGGTCCATATTGGTAAATATTTTTTACACGTCATCATTTTACAAATTAAGTATATAAAAATGTCAAAATTATCAAAATAAAATACAAATAAGTACAATGTAATAAACAAAAATTAATTACAGTGTTTAAATAAAACAAAGATTAAAATAAAAATACAATAGAAAAAATTATAATAATACATATCAGTGTAATTTAAAAAAGTCTTGTAGAGTATAGAAAGTGTGCTCGATAAGCCAGCGTTTGAGTTTAGTCTTGAAGCTCGCTAAAGGGAGCTTGAGTGATGTCTGCTGGGAGTTTGTTGTAAATTGACGGTCCCATCACATTCGTCACTTTGGTTGACTTTGCGAGTCTGCACCGCACAGGCAGAAGTCTGTCCATATTGCGGTGGTTACGGGTATGTATGTCTCTAGGTGTCACATACTCCTCACGGTGGCTGTAGACATACGAAGCTACCTGGAGAATTAGTACCATACCTGAATGAGTTTGCTTGTCATTAGCGTTTTTTACAGCTTGATATTTACTCTACGGCACTTTCATGTTGGAGTTAAACTTCAAACTTACCGGAGTTCTCTTCCCGAGCCTGGGTAAGATCCACGGGCTGCTAGGTAAGAGTGTTCAAAGTAAGTGATCTCCAAAAGTGTCACTGAACATAATTGTTCTACTGATTTCTAAGGTCCCAGTATACACATCTCAAAGGTTTCTTGAAAAGTGTCCCAATACATTCTATGCAATAAAATAAAACTAACTGTAAGTCAAAGAATATTTGAAACTTAAATGTATTACATCAATCTCATGAAATTACATTATGCATTGATTTCTTGCTTTCATACAAATGAATGCTGGAAGTTGGTTTCAGGTTAATAGAAAAGAAATAGGTACCTTAAATAGAAAGTAATAACTAAAAATAAATCTTATCCTACTTTGTTTCATCTGGACCAATAATATTTATTGTGTAGATAGCACTATGATTTACAGAATTTGATTTAGTTAGTAATTTAGTATAAAGCTTATAAATGCGTATTGTTACGTATTTTTAGTCAACGTCGTTTGTCGTGTCTTTCGAGGCAGGGGCGGCGGCGGCGGCGGCGGCGGCAGTGGCCGTGCTGGGCCCACCCACATCTTCCTTCATGGTAGGCTCCTCATCATTCTTGCCAGGCACCCACAGACCTGCATCCACACATCTCTTCATGTAGTAAATAGCTTCCTCTTCAGGCATCTTTGCGATGGTAGCTTGTAGCAATGGCACGTCTTGAGTGTCAAAGCATTTTTTCAGTTCCTGAAATGAGAGTCATCATTATTTTTCTACAGAAAAAAGCCTGATGGCCGAGTGATAAGATGTTACTATAGCCTTTAAGAATCTGTAACTGTTGTAGTCTGTGCTGTTGATTCCATAGAACCTTGTTACATTCTGTGTGCGTTTCCACTGGAGCAAAGCAGAGTGGAGACATGCAAAAGGAACCAATCAGATTATTCAAAATCTCCGGTGCACTTCATTTCAAGCAATGTGATTGTCAGTTCGGCACTGCTCCAGTGGAAACGCACCCTTAGCATCTGATTAGAGAGAGAGAGAGAGAGAGAGAGAGAGAGAGAGAGAGAGAGAGACCAAGTGACTAATACAGTCTTATGTTTCTATCTGCCTGGCCTCAAAATAATAAAATTGATATTATTTTTAAACAAAAACATGTTAGCTATATTTTGTTGTACTGTAAATAATCACTATAATTGTTGCTTAATATTATCAAAACATAATATAATTACAGTTAAAAATAATATAAAGAGTAAATCAAGTAATGTAAAACTTGAAGATCGACTGACGCACAGAGGGCGCCACAGGTCAAAGTAGAGGGGAGAGCATTGCATGAGGGTAATGGTGGCGAGTGCGCGTCAGTCTATTTTTGAATTTCAAGTGAGACAGTTAATTGGAAATAGCGCTGTGCAGTATTCAATATTCAGTTACAAATATATTAAAAATGAGTGTATTTCTTGTGTCAAAGGAAGATTAAAGCCTATTTAAAAGTCATAATCCACGTGTTTTCTTCAGTTCAGAAGCGGGATTCGCTCACGTTTAAAGGTATGTGTTAGTTTTATTTGAAATAGTTTTTTTTTCATGGCCTTATTCGCTTAGTTAAACCTACGAAATGTTTTATTAAATATGAAAATAATACTTGCAAAAAAAAACTTGCAAAAGTTAGCATTCCATCAACAGACATACGTAAGTTGCAAACTAACACTCCTTTATCGCCTTAGATTGGATATTTGGAAAATATGTATGTTTTGAATGTTAACGTTTATTTTAAGATCACTTTATTGGCGTATTCAATGAATAAATAATATCATGGTTCTTAAGTAAGACGTTCAAATAGGTGTTCAGAACACAAGTTCGTATAGAAACTGTTGCAATAATTTAGCGATGGAGATTTTTTTTTAATTCTTTGGGGTATTCTCAACATTGTTATGCAACCACTCTATCGTAACGGCAACGTTTTAAATTAGCCGTTTCCAAGATATGCAGTTGCTGTTTTATTAAAGTTACAACGAGTAGTTTATCTGAGGAGTGATCGTAGCTCTCTTGATATGGGAATTGTTTATAGCTTCGCAATTTTCAAGTATTTCAATTTTAGGTAACCTTTACTAATACACACTCGTTTTCCCTTGCGAGGTACGTCGGGACCACACTGACGTTGCGGCGGAGCCTGCGCAAAAGAGACGGGTTTCCTGAGTGGCTGTAGAACAAGCCGCCACACCGCATCGTGCCGCTGAGAGTGCGACTGATGAGCGGCTACATCGCATCGAGTCGCTGGGAGCGTCGCTGTAGGATGAGCTGCTACATCGCACCGTGCCGCCACTGGGAGTGCGGCTGATGAGCTACTACCTCGCATCGAGTCGTAGCTCTCTTGGTATGGAAATTGTTTATAGCTTTCGCAGTTTTTAAGTATTTCAGTTTTACGTAACCTTTGCTAATACACATTCGTTTTCCCTTGGGAGGTACGTCGGGACCGCACTGACATTGCGGCAGAGCCTGCGCAATAGCGACGGGTTTCCTGCCTTCCTGGGAGCATGGCTGTGGGACGAGCTGCTACATCGCACCGTGCCGCCGGGAGTGCGGCTGTAGGACGAGCTTCTACATCGCGCCGGGAGCGTGGCTGTAGGACGAGCTGCTACACCGCGGCAAATGCCGTGCCGCCAGAGACGTAGGCGAAATGTGAGAATTTTGCAGCTTAGAAGTATACTGAATTTTATTTCCAAATCCATTGATTTACCCGTAGTTTAATACAGTTAAGGCAAGCAGTGATAAGGTCTATAAACTCAGCCTTGATGTATACAATTTCACCACGATATTCAACATCCAAATATAAATTTAATTTATAGCAAATTAATCATACCTATACATAATGAGTAAGCTATTTTATTTAGGCACTGTATCAAAGATTCACCTGTACAGATAATTTTGTTTTTTATACGTCCTTTTTGACATTTATATACACCTTTCACTGTCCAAGGTCTGCTGGAAGAAATTTATTGTGGAAATAACCTGTACCTTTTGTGTATTATTTCCTTATTGATGACTTTATTTACCTTCTTTCTGTGTGCAATGTTATTCAAATACAAAAACTGAATTTAAATTTTATAAGTTTGTTTGGGATCTAAGACGTTTAAAAAAACCTAAAGACGTAGTCTGTGAAACTTTGCTTGATATAGTTTTGTATACAATAGACCAGACGAATAAAACTATGCCTTATTTTTACATCAGAGGTAGATAATTTCGACTGTTATCATTATAAATACGGATAACTTTTAGAAAAACAATGACGGTTTATAGTTCATTAGAGCTTCAATAGATTTTGCTTCTCTCAAAAAGAAGATAATCGCAACGTGCAACCATGCACTCTTTTGTCAGCATTGCAGAATAACAATTGCACTGTTAACGTTAATTTGGTGTTTACCCCGCAATCTTTATTCTTAATTATTAAAATTATAATTTCAAAATACCCACCGATTCGACAGAGTAAAGTAAATAGGTCATACCAGCTGTTGTAAGACAGGTTGCTTGAGAGGCCTATGATATCGTATTTACGTTTATTACAATAAACGTAAAGTTCTTTTATAGCTATTGCCAGGTCCTACCTACTGTAAACAAAATAATTAAATAAATGTATGAAAGGGAAGGATAGCTCATTGATTTGATTTGAAGAGTTTTCTAGAAACTGTCCAAGTATAGGGGAGTAGTTCATTTTTGTGGAAGTTGTTTACTTTGCGATAATCTGTTTAATTTGATAGAAGTTGTTCGCTTTGATGGAAGTTGTTCACTTTGCTGGATGTTGTTCACTTGCAAGCATTTCTTCTCATTTACCCCTACATTTATTTACGTGCTTTCTTTGCTTATTCTCCTTTCGATTGATCAAAAGGTTGACTGGAAGAGATCTCTTTATGGGATAAGTCCGCCTTTGTATATGTTTTGTTACTTATGCCTATGTATTTTTGTCATATTCGTGCAATAAAGAGTTTACAAACAAACAAACAAAAACAGAAAGAAAAACAGTGTATTTGCCCACAAAGGACTCTTAATGTGTAGTAGACCATACTCTCATGGTGAAAATATAAATTTTATAAATGCTGGGTCTTGTTTTGATGGTGATAAACGTATGGTATAGTTTCATATAGTTTTAAACAACATAATAGATATAGTTGCTCTAAATATCCAAATATTTGTCAGTTTGATAATAAAAAAAAAAAGAAACTACCTACTTGCAAAATACATTATATTTACAATATTCATACGTATTTTGGTATGAATGTTGAATTAACGACTTATTACCATTTTAAAACTATATTAGTAAAAATATAATAACGGTTGACTGATAGAACAGGAACAAAAAAAGAAGAGACAACATTTAAAAGTAAAGTTAAAAAAAAATATACTCCTAATGCAGATCAATTTTTAAACAATACCTATCAATAAATTTGGCTTGGTGAAACGGTTGCTATATTTAAAGTAATCGATTACAAAAATCGGTTTTACAAATAAAGCAGTTCATATCCTCTTGAAAAAGGAAATAAAATAAAATCATTGTAATTTGTAAATGTTAATAAACATCTTAAAAGACAGAGCCCTTCATATTCCTTATTAGAAATTTGTAACACCTTTGTATGGGACTTCTCTAATTCGTTTCAATGGCAGCAGCATAGTCTGTTTAAATCTTGCCAGTGTGAAAGGGGCTGGAACCTGTCTGTCACTACGAAAATTAATGATGGACCTAGAAAATAATAAATGTAAATACAATTATTTTGAACTTAATTGTTCTCGTGTTATTTTTATTATTTTATGATTATGATGTTGTATATTTATTACAAGATCACGTTTTGAATTTAAAATGGGTTTATTAAGTACACAACAAAGGGCTTACCTTTACGTAGGTATATGAAAAAAATATACCAACAAAGATAAATAATTTGCACAACTTATGACAATAAAATGTTATCGAGTATTGTTAATAGTACATATATTTATCGATTCTCAGCCTCTTAGGCATAATTAGTGTGATACATAAATATGTAGTTAGTCGAATCTACGGGAAATATACGTTCGTGTTTATTGATGCCATTGTAGTGACTGGTAGATTCAAGCACGGGTACTACAGGATACAAAGTTGTTTTGTACGCCACATTTAGTATGTTAGTAGGTTTAAAGATATGATCGGTGGAAGAGTAATCATTCTAATCTTGTATATTTTGTGAGGTAAACTTCCACTTACTTGTGGGTTGACAGCTGACTGATATTTAAGTCAGTGACATCGTCGCAGTGTTGTTAATGACCACAGTTATGTTTTTAATCACACCCCGGACATTTCATACAGATTTCGCGCCATTGTTTACTACATAGACATTCATGTCTGTACACATGTAAATATGTGCGTGATGAACTAGGGTTGAATCGAGATTCAATAATTAGGCCTCATTGTCTTTGGTTATTATATTGTGCTTTGGTTTGACAACCCCTTAACAAATGGTCACACATCGGTCACACAGGGGTTCTGAGGTAGCATTCAGAGATCGGCAGGGAGTGACCATATTGTATAATGTCCTTATACTGTGGTATTTAATATATAAAGAGGCTCCCTGAGATTTGAATGATATTTAAAACATAAGTACTTTAATGAATGAATGACAACACTTTATTGCACAACAAAACAGAAAAATAATAATTATACATAATTTTGGTTATTGTTAGATTCAAATGAAAAGAAAAACAAAAATTAATTGAAAAGAAAAAAAAACATTAACTATTAAAACTATTGTGTTTTTATTAATAATGTTTCGTCGGAAAATTAAGTTATAGTAGCAAGTCGGTACCTATAATTTATCGTATAGGTATACTTAACTGATTTGGTGTATAACAGATCTGTTATATCGTGTGGCCCAACTTAACCGTGGTGTCACAAGGGATGTCTGTGGTATAGTATATCCGTCTTGATATGCTAAATTATCTAATTGGCAAAGCACTATGCAGAAAACTCATGCACTGTACAATTACTGTTTTTACTTTCCTAGTTTGGGGTCAGATGAGTGTGATTTGTTCTGGATAATATATTGATATTACATAAAAAGAAAACTCTTCGGGTAGAATCGTGATTATAATTAGAATTACCTCGGAAACCACTCGAGGATAATTCGTAGATAAAATCTTCAATTGTCTACACATATTTGATTTTAATATAGTCCTTTCGTAGTCAAATTATAAACCATGGATTTTGAAGTTTCTTGATAATAAAATACGTTCATATGTTTATGTAAAATATAAGGGAAATATTTACTGTGAAACCTCGAATGCAACTCAATGTGTACAGTTGTTCAGATTAAAGAAAACAGGGTTAAGTAATGCAATATTATGTATTACCAACAGTTTATTTAGATACTATTTATATTAACGTATTACGCATTATTATGCAAAGCTCCTATCTCTTCGTTAATCCTTTTGTGACATTGTCCTTCACATCTTAATTAGTCGTGAAGGAAGAGAAATGACACTTCCAATACTATTTTTGTTATTTAAAACTGTCTGAAAGAACCTGTCATTGTTTTATGTGATTAATCTTCAACTTTTTTTGAGTAAATATTTGATACCCACAATTTAAAGTTAATTCATTGGTTTTTAATAAGTGAAGTTTCTATTTCCGAAACCGATCGTATCTCCTACTCCAGTATCTAGTTATTATTTCCCTAAACCACTTTAGCAGAAAGTGTTATGCTTTAAGGCAACGGAAAAATAACTGGGTTGGTTCATAATGCATTAAAAGGTTAGCTATGTCTGACGAACTTGGTTGCTTTTGGTAATAATAATATTTCTTTACATAAACTACAACAAAAGAGTGTATAATTTCCACATAGACTCTAGCAAAGATTATTTGTTTTCTTGACTGAAATAAGGCACCACTTCCTAAGTGCTGCCCAAGTTATCAAAATATTTAGTTGTCATTTTTATGTTCCTTTAATTGAGAATTCAATTAAAGTGAATAAAATATTAATAAGGAATACCTGAGTATATTGGAGGATTTAAAATGTATAAAGATAATGATCGGCAGAAGATACTGTTTAGAAACACAATATTTCAATGACAGTCGCCTGTTTTATTAGACCATAATATAAGAGAAGAGATTATCACATTCCCCTTAAAGTTGTGAAATTTACTATTTAAAAAAAAAAACATATGTTATTCGCTTTCTAGGCAAACGAGTTCAAAGTGTTAGGAACCTTGTTTAAGTTGGACGATGGGCTATGTTAAATATCTATACATAATTAAAGATCATGTAGTATATGACTTAAATTGAAGCTTTAATGTTACGGTATTCGGGATGAATGGGGCCTGTTACCGAATTGATGTTACGGTAATTAGGACGAGCGGGGCCTGTTGCCAAATTGATGTTACGGTATTCAGGACGAATGGTGCCTATTGCCAAATGGATGTTACGGTATTCAGGATAAACAGGTCCTGTTATCAATACGGTGTTTTCCACTTTATCATTAACTTAGTTTTATTGAACTGTCAAACGATATAATATTGTTCTAAAATTGTTTTTTTTTACAAATGTGATGTCATATTTTCGAAATTACTGCATGTTGTTCATGAACGTAAGATTGAAAATTAGTGTCAAGAGAGAAAATTATTTCGTGTAAATTGTATTTTAAGAGGAACATTTCTTGTTTTTTTTTGATAGTGAAAAATACGAAATTATTTATTAAAATAATGAGAAGTATTTTAGTTATAAATGTTGTTATAAAATGAAAATATTATAATTAGGACACTTACTCAGTGTATAAGGTTTCTATGTATAGAATATGTTTGTAGTCTTTTTTTTTACATAAAAAAATACGTACGAGGTCGTTCGTTGGAATCGGATGGCCGACTGTTAGCTATATTTTGTTGTACTGTAAATAATCACTATAATTGTTGCTTAATATTATCAAAACATAATATAATTACAGTTAAAAATAATATAAAGAGTAAATCAAGTAATGTAAAACTTGAAGATCGACTGACGCACAGAGGGCGCCACAGGTCAAAGTAGAGGGGAGAGCATTGCATGAGGGTAATGGTGGCGAGTGCGCGTCAGTCTATTTTTGAATTTCAAGTGAGACAGTTAATTGGAAATAGCGCTGTGCAGTATTCAATATTCAGTTACAAATATATTAAAAATGAGTGTATTTCTTGTGTCAAAGGAAGATTAAAGCCTATTTAAAAGTCATAATCCACGTGTTTTCTTCAAACATTACTTACTATAATATTCAAAAGAATACATGACATTACATGACTTAATTAAAATAAGTGGTTTCATGTTCAGATAACTTACATCAGGCAATTCTTCGAACACTTCTACTGGATCTAGCCCTCCAGGCCCGAGCCTGGCCTTCCTTTCCTCCTCCTCTTGCTCTTTGAGTGCTTCCTGAATCTTTTCTGCTGCACGTTTCCTGATCCTATCTTTGAACTGGTTCAACTCATCATCAAATGAGTCTTTGTAAGTTTTCTCGGCCTCTTTGATTCTAAAAATATTCATACAACATTTAGATCTATGATATCCAAAGATTTATCTCTAAATATTCAAAATGATTCCTTATAGGTAAAACTAGTAGCAAGTCTTTTACCTGGTTATGATCATAAATAGTAAAAGGAAATATAGTATAATTAGCTTATGAATTTGGTAAAAGTTTAACCTTGAAAAGAATGAGCCGATGCATGCTCTAGGGTCGACATCCAGTTGCTTGGACAACTCCAAGATGTACTGCATGCAAATAGTTTGATGGGCCACATGAGCCATGAGGTCGTGTTTCTGGAAACAACACATATAGTTTACATGGTGGATTATATGAAGATGCGTCTATTTGTGTAGTTTATAGTTAAAAGCTTTACAGCTAAATCTTTTTGGATTTTATTTATCTAAAATAATTGAGTGGGCCACATGAGGTTGTGTTTCTGGAAACAACAAATATAGTTTCATATGATGGACTATTGAAGAAGAGACACCGCATTTGTGTAATCTATAGTTAAAAGCTTGACAGTGAAATCCGTTGGATTTATCAAAAAAATTGAGTAAGGTAATAAGGTAAATGCTGACCTCTTCCATTTCCAAATTTATACACCAAATAACGAGATAGTTAGCTGTCTCCTCGCACGCAAGATGGCTGTGCTGTTGCAGAAACTGCTTTGAGTCATCATATTTCTGCAGCATACCAAACTGTTTCAGCAGTTTCTCATTTTCCTTTATAAACTTCTTCATCTTCTCTTCCCGCTCCTCTTCTGATAAGTTCTCATCCCTAGGTCTTGGTGGTTTAGTGTTTATTACAGTCTTAGTAAAACCAGGCTCGCTAATAGTGTCTACATTCCATGGTGTTTGCTTTTCTTTCTTTTTCAATTCGTCATCTTTCTTTTTAAGCGCTTTCTCTTCTTCTTCTAACTTTGCGAGTGCTTTCTTCAGACTTTGTAAGTCAGGGCTGTTGGAAGCAGCTTCCGATATCTTTTTCTTAGTCTCAGAAAGCTTGCGGGCGTTTTCTGCTTTCCTCTGTTCGTGCTCCTCCCTCTCGCGACGGCGCTCCTCCATGCGCTCGACGCGCGCTTGGTGCCGCCAGCGGAACAACGACGGGGTGTCAATATTTGGGTGTGTCTCATCCTCGTCATCGGAAATCTACAATGAATGATAACGTCCTAACTTATTTTAAGCATAAACTAGTATAATTGTATTTATCTCACAACATAACATCAGCAAAAGCGAATGAATAAACACCGGCGACAGGTACGAAATAAAGGGTAGTTAGTAGGTATTTACATAGAATATTTTAAACCAACCTCAATATCTTTCCATTTGCTGTAATCCACCATTTTTAAAGAACGAATAATATACACCAAACACAACGAAATGTATTAAAAGATACAACAGCAATAAAATTTCAATTAATTGAATATTTAGTACAAATGGTTGACGAAAAAGATCCCGATTCCCGAATATTCTTGTCAATGTCAATGTCTGTCACACTCATCTGTCAGTTTTAATTAAATGCGTTCCAAAATAATTTCTTAAAACAGAGAATTAATAATGAAAACGATAGCAACACATGGTAACACGCAAATAATACGAAACATAAAATATCTTTCTCTCTTTCATCTTCATCGCAAAGCTCCCCATATATAAAATCAACTGTGTCTTGCATTTCATTCAACGCTTCAATAAAAGAAGAGAAAGCAATATTGCGGTGACGTCACAGTTCGTACGTGCGTTGGGATACTCGCGTGTCTGACAGTTATGAAAGTATTGCCTGCATTAAAAAAGTTTTGAGGAAAAAGAATTTAATATTTTGTAACGCACTTACTTTTTTTATGCGTTTTATAGGACTGGCATCCTTGTTTTGTGTAGCGTAGCAGTTTGATGAATTCTATACCTACAGTGCCACCAACTTAACTGTATAACGGCCAAAAGCGGAACTACTGACGCCAGTTTGAAAACGTCATTTTGTTGTTGTCAGTTAATACTTTCGATCGTGGCGCCATCGCTGATTCTACAGCTTCTAAGTAGTCTGTGCAATGCAATGGCACAGATATAGAATAATGATTCTACACGAACGTTATTTCGTCGGGCCCATAGCTCAAAGAGGCTTCAGACCTGAAAAAACCCTTTGTACCTGAAAAATGATTTCTTATTTTGACACTCACAACATTTGTACCGCTGTCTGTGAGGAATGATTGACGAAAGAGTTTGGGCCATACGGCGCCATCTTGAAAATTTGTTTTTCCATTTTTTTGATCATTTGGCTTTTCTCCGACCAGATTTGAAGGCCTAACACGCGTTACATATCATATGTAATGGGGCTGGTGTACTCAGTTTGTTTCTAGATTGTCTAGTTCGTTATTCTACAGATAAGTCTACTTGGAAATAAGACAACAAAGTTGTTATATTATTAGATTTAGAAACTATTTCGTATTCGGCCCTATGTCTATTTTGTTATACCTTGGTTACACCTGTGTATGAATGGAATGAGGTCATAATTTTATTGCCCACTAAATAACTACTGGCATCTGTAAAGTAATGCAATCCTAGTCCCTGACATTATGTACTTGTAGTTCTTTAACAACCCATATCGTCCCCACTGCAGGGGCACGGTTCTCTTCCCATACTTCGGGAAGGTTAGGCTATTATCTATCTATCAGCCGGAAATGAGGAGATACGTAGGAGAACTAAAGTTACCGACATAGCTCTCAGAATCGCTAGACTTAAGTGGCAGTGGGCAGGGCACATAGCTCGTAGAACAGATGGCCGTTGGGGCAGTAAAGTTCTCGAATGGCGACCGCGCACCGGAAGGCGCAGTGTGGGCAGGCCCCCGACTCGGTGGACCGACGACCTGGTAAAGGTTGCAGGAAGCCGCTGGATGCGAGTCGCACAGGACCGGTCGGTGTGGAAATCCTTGGGGGAGGCCTTTGTCCAGCAGGCTATTATACTCATGCTATACTCCACACACGGAGGCAAAGTCCAGATGGGTGGAGATTGCGAGCCTAGCCACGTTTGCCTAACCCGTGTCAGAAGTTTTCAAGCTGCCAAGAAGGCCTCCGATATGGCTTAACGACTGCTACTAGTGACGTTCGAGATAAATTTCACTAACAGTCAAACCCATCCAGGTTATGACCGTAACTGTAGTCAGTTAGTCAAACTATCACTAAATGTTAAATAGTGTCGGACTGAACTTCGACAACAGTTACTTCGAAAGACTCTAGTTCAATAAGACGCTAGTTCGACAGACCTTAGTTCGACAAGACTTTACTTCGACAGACTCCAGTTCGATAAGACGCTATTTCGTCAGACCTTAGTTCGACAAGTACTATCAACACAATACTATCGATAATTTTTCATGGTTACTTATTCAAGTTTTCTTTTCTAATAAATAATAAATTGTACAGCCATGCTGCGCATACTTTCTTACGGATTCTTTTGAGCAAAAAAACATTCATAATTAGTAGCAAAGAATAGAAGTGGTAAAGTTGAAAAATTAACACATAATGTGGGTTTGTATGGGAGGTTTCTGATTAAGATATTGTCCGGAATAATTAAGATCTAGTGTAATTAGGCTGTATAAAGGTATAGTTAGGTACAAAGTTTTATTAAAATCTTTAAAGCTAATTATTATTATTATTAAAAAATACTTCAGATTGGTTATTCGGTTATTTTATCCCACTATTCAGTGCAAAAAGTAATAAGGTCAGTATAATATGGGCCTCATAAGAAGGCTCAAAGTCACCCAATGGGCGATAGAACGTGCTATGCTTGGAGTTTCCCTACGTGATCGAATCAGAAATGAGGAGATACGTAGGAGAACTAAAGTTACTGACATAGCTCTCAGAATCGCTAGACTTAAGTGGCAGTGGGCGGGCACATAGCTCGTAGAACAGATGGCCGTTGGGGCAGTAAAGTCTTTCAGCTGATGATGATGATGATTATGATAAAACTAGGAACCCTATAGGAGTTTTAGTGCCGCATTAGACGTCCACATGTTTTTTTTTGTTTGTAAGCCGCATATCTTAGAATCTTAGAACAATATATTTCTACATAAGTACAGAAGAATAAGTCGTTGCCGTAGCGTTACATTTAAATACGTTTTACAGCTATTGAAAAGAGAAATTTTATTAAATAAAGCCCGTCGAGAAATGAAATTGAAATATTGCAAGTTTAAGTGCAATAAACAAATTAAAAATAATAAACGCTTCAGGGCGTTGTCTGTGGCAACAATAGTTTAAAAACGGTTCATTGATGTTTTTGTATTGTGGGAATAAAAAAAATACTTGTTTTAAATAAATTCCCTCAGTAAAAAAATATATAATAACAATACACCTAAAACTCGTAAAATTTTACTCTGACGAAGTGAAACGGTTAGTCAAAATATCGAAATAACAATTTTGTCGAAGTAACGTCTGTCGGAGTAACGTCCTGTCGGAGTAGAGTCCTGTCGAAGTAGTGGTCTGTCGAACTAAGGTCTGTCGAACTAGCGTCTTATCGAACTAGAGTCTTTCGAAGTAGTTGTTGTCGAAGTTCAGTCCGACACTCAAATCCACACTCTCTGTAGGTAGTGCCGAATGATACGAGTTTTTTCTTCCGTCACTCTACCAGTATGAACTACAAAAATGGGTTGGCCGGGACTCGAACCCGCGACCTCCTGATGTGAAGCGAGAGCGGACTAGCCCTAGACCATGCACGGAGGCGGTAAAGGCGGTTAGTATAATGGGACATGATCAGGGGCGCAGACTTCATAAAAATATTGGCGAAAAAAAAAAATGTTTTTTCGTTTTTGTGATTATCGTTGAGGGACCGCAATTTGCGACCCGCAAGCCACACCAGTATTTTAATATAAAATATTGGGGGGCTCAGCCCCGCTCGTAATGTCATTGGGGGAGCTCGGGCACCCCCAGGCCCTATGGAGTCTGCGCCAGTGGACATGATGATGTGATGATGTACGCAGTACAGGCAGATAATTAAGTATGATAATTAAGTATGACTAACCTTCTAAAATATCAGTTTTTTTAAAGTGGCTTCTACTTACGAAACTGAACAACTTTCCAATTGAAAAATTTTTTGGACTTCTCATACAAAACTGGCGGATTAGTTGATCAATTATTTACTAGGTATAAGGAGTCCAAAACTTTTTTACGAATTGAGTATTGGTTCCTTTGGGAAAGTTGTTCAATTTCATGTGTAGAAATCGTGTTTTTTTTTTCAGGTATTTCATAGGGACCCTGTATAGATAATATAATATACCAACATTTTTACATGGTAACTCTTATTTTTATTTATTTATTTATAATTTTCTCCACATCTAGCTTAGTTTTTCTTTTTCTTCTTGGCGAGGGTCGTTAGGGTCGTCAGTATGGTGGTGAGCGGGGTCGTGAGCGGGGTCGTAGAGTAGGCCTCTGTTTCGGAGCCCGTGACAGTCGCGTTGGCTTCGTCTTCGTTCTCGTACATGTTGTCGTCCGGGATGCTGATCTGGAACTGCAACAGCACCACCAGGTACGTCACCATCGTGGTCAGCAACTGTTGGAGGAGAGATGAGTTATAATGAGTGACAGTTGCAGTAACAGTTGCGTTCGAGAGCCTTTTTTATCGGTACGGGAACGGTGTCTGGGAAGAAATAATAATAATATCCGGGACAAATCACACACGGTCATCTGGCCCCAAACTATAGGATTCCCTGTACTATGGGAATCAGAGACTGATATACATACACATATACATTCAACCCTCTGTAGCATATTGTAGACTGTAAGCAACATACCGTTCAAGGTCCTATCAAATTAAAATAAATTATTTTGAAGAGTTATTTATTACGCACTGTAACCCGTGGTCTACAGTCCGAGCTATCGAAATATTACAAAAAAAAGAACTAGATAATAATAATAATAATATAATATCTCAGGACAAATCACACACGGTCATCTGGCCCCAAACTAGGATTCCCTGTATCTTGGGAACCAGAGACTGATATACATACACATATACATTTAAATACATACATATATAGATATAATACACCCAGACTCAGAGCAAACAATTCTGCTCATCACAGAAAAGTTTGCCCTGTGTGGGGATCGAACCCACGACTCTCGGATCAGAGGTCAGGATCGCTAACCACTTAGCCACCGAGTCAGTCAGATGGCGCTACTTGTCGCAAAATGCAATATTTTCTATAAAAGCTGGTATTTACGATAACTGCCGGTCCACTGCGATTTCGAAAAATAATAAAAATTGTTCTTCGTGTGATTTTGTGCATTTTCTCTAAAAATTTGAGAGGTAAAGTGTTTGAACTTTATGGTTTTTTCTTATTTTTGACAACTCTTTACGTTTCCTCTACTTTTGGTTTGCAAGTATTGTTTGTTGCCTGTAGGATACATCAGGCGAAAAGTATACAAAAGTGTAGTTGTTTTATTTGATACTTATAATGTTTACCGCAGTTTTATTATGTTTCATGTGTCGGATTGACCCACGTCTGTGAAAAATGCGGGGTAGCAATATACTATACATAAACCAAGAATTCCTTAAGAAACTTTTTAACTTTCGTAATATGGGCTGTTGACTTCTTACCTCAGTGTTGCCTATAGGTAACGCTCCCTAATTTCGTAATTATCAAAAAAATCCAAAATACGTGTATTTAATTTTTTTGTTATTATTTCAAATCCAAAAAATCAAATAAATCCGAGTTTATGAGTGATAGAGGGTTAAATACATACACATATATTGTAGATATAATACGCCCAGACACAGAGCAAATCAATCTGCTCATCACAGAAACGTTTGCCCTGGGTGGGGATCGAACCCACGACTCTCGAATCTGTAGTCAGGAGTGCTAACAGGAGTCAAATACTAGGATGATAGATAGATGTTTATACAATTTAAAATTTGGGCGCGTTTCATTGCATAACTAACACGATGGGAAGATCATGATTATTCGGAAAGTGACGATGCAGTGGAAGATGGTACTACACTACTAAACGCAAACACTAATAATGCCTAAACACTCTCGTGAAAGTTTAAATGTATTGACAAATAGAATTCAATCAATGGCATAAAGAATCTGGTAACTAATTATCACTTCATATGTTTTTAAATTAAGTACTTCATCTTATTACAATTAACCCTCTATCGAGTAATCAGATGTAAAGGTTTCTCGCGATGCTATGTTTTCCTTCACCGTTAAAGCAATCGGTTTGAAAATGTATGCGAGTTTCGAAAAATTCAATGGTACATTGGGCAGGATTTGAACCTGAAACCTCTGATTAGGAGGTCCGAGTTACTATCGTGAAATGAAACCCCGACACTCTTTATATTTTACTAAACTGATTTTCAGAATTTTATAATTACTGGAAAAAAAGAGATCCTAAGTTCCCCAAAACAAAATTCCCAATTCTTCATCTCAAAGACCCCTAAATTACAAGAATCGGGAAAAGCGGACATTGGCAAAAAGTTACGTTCGTTCGCTGTCCGCATGATGGATGAGGAAGCGAATCGCTTCGTGCGGACAGGCGAGTGCCAACAACATGTAGAATGTGGATGGATATCATGACTGCCTCTACAGTTGTACATCGGATTCTTTTCATATTTTTCCTGTATTCTATACTTGATTCTGAGTAACCCCTTAGAATCTCAACGCACTTTTTAAACACCCTTACAGAAGATAAGAGAGGTAAGGGAAAGAACAGGAAGGGAAAATGAATCTTTTAATTAATGTTTTCGCTATACAACTTTCTCCAAAGAATACAATCGAAGAAAGTTAAATATACTTAGTTAAAGAGAACAAATGAAATAGTTATTTGTTCAACAAGTAAGCAAAGTGAGATGATGCCAAAGGCTTACCAATTGAGGGTAAAAAAACAGTTATAATTTGCTACGAGTGCTGACTTTAAATCACTCAATGTGCTCAGTAGTCTATATTAGAATCACTAGCAGACTTAATGTAGCTGGTCGTACCATAAAAAATAATAATTTAGGTAATACACATTTATTCCGTTGTTGCTAAATTTGTTCATTAGATCCGAGTGTAATAAAATAAAATTTTTATGGTAACTTTTGGTGAGCGGCTTTCGGCAAGGTCATAGAGCGAAAGTTGTTCAGATTACTGCCGTACAAAAGAAGAACACTGTAAGTGACAGATTTCGCGCGAATGAGTTCAAAATCATTCGCGGCAAATCTGTCAGTTACTGTGTTCTTAATTTGTACGGCAGATTTATTTTCATAAGTTTCTTGTGATAGAAAGTTTTCAAGTTATGGACATAAACATATTTTTTCGTGATATTGGTCAGTTTCAAGAATATCAAATCAAAGTTGGTAAAGATCTGGTATATTATGATCTAAAGTTTTTCAGATAAATCAGTGGTAAATCAAAAGTTTTCAGTTTCATGAGTATCCCGTGGAAGGAAGTTTTAGAGTTATCGAAATAAAACATAACTCACGGTAAGGCTGCAACTTTTTGTTACATCCTTATGGAAAGAAAAGAAAGCTTTTAAAGGAGTAAAGTCAGTACATTCTCTGTCTGATTGCGGACCACAGCGCACAGCTCCGGCAAAATATCAAACCTTTGACTGGCGGTCGAAACCTTGCCGATAAATAAATAGTTTGGAACTAATATATAGGCTACATTTTATCATGCAAAATAACGAATTACACTGAGAACCATAAAATAATGCAACTCGATAAAACAACGCTTTTTATTGCTATAAATACTCAACCAATTCTGTTGGTGATAGAAATAAATGGACTGTATTTAAGGTAATATTTAGGGAATTAAAGCAAACATGAAAGATGGGTGAAAAGTCAGTTTTAATAATAATAGACAGGAAAGCACAAAGAAACAAAGCATTCGACCATAAAAAAGTATAAAAGAAACTATAAAACCAAGGAGTCTGCGACAAATTCCATTAAAATTTGTCAAAGATACAACCTTAATTAACATTGGATAGTTTTATCGCGAAAGACTCATTCATTACTGTGGCCGCGAGCTGCTTCTGGCTCACGCGCTTCGCAATCTTAAAGAACACTTATACAAATTAAATCCACACGGACGGAGCTGTGGGACAAAACTAGTAATATGTACCTAAATAACATTTTTGATGCCGCCCCCCCCCCCCCGCATTATTACAAAAGATCATAGAACCTCGTAGACGTGAAAGAAGCTGCCATAAAACATTTCTTTATGATAGAAAACAACAATACTTGTTATGCAGGCTGTAACTTTTATAAGACGTGCTTAGGTTTTTATAATAAAAATCTGATGAAGTTGCTTTGTTTTCTGAAAACAAATTAATTTACTTTTATGCCGTTTCCGTGCAAAAATATGTGCATTCGTGCATTATTTCTTCTTTACGTTACGTTCGTTTTCGCGCTTATTGTATTTTTGATTAAAACTATTGTAAATATATGAGTATTATAATGCGTAACAACTTAGTTTTTTTTTGATAATTTCATAAAAAGTCCTAAAATATTTAAGGGAGTCCTAGTCCTAATAACCTAGTTTTTGGATTTAGGATAAACGAGCCGGCTGAAGTTCAAGTATTTTAAATTTTATGTTCGTACTGTGTTTTTTTTTATAAAATTGAAATGAGTTAATTAATAACTGAAGTAGAAATAAAATTTGAGTATTTAACGCTAAAAAGAAACATGTTAACCGAGGTTGTTTCATACGATTTAATACGGTTGTTTGATGTTCAGCGCACGCATTTTAAAGATTTCAAAATTTCATGTCTTTAAAAAAGTAACAGTTGAACTGAGCAAAAAAGTAACAGTTGAAGTTTTTTTTGGAAATATTAATTCTTCCACTTCTTCTTTGTAAAGTGTCTACTCTCAGACTATAAGTCTTTATTTGCCGGCCTATAGCTAATAGAATAAACATTCTTTAGATCTAGATATAAAAGCTCATTTGAGAAGATGTTTACAATTTTTTGTACTTTATAACATTATGTTTCTGTTTATTTATTATGTTGAGTATGTTATTATAAAATAGAGAAGATTCGAAAATTATTCAAGAAATTAAGTGAAATCAAAAGGCAAGAACGTACTTATTAAATATTACAGAGGGAGAAAAACGCGAGGAACCATAGAGACTTGATTTAAAAAAAAAACCTTATGGCGGAGCGGAGGGCTAATATTCTTCTCAGACTGTCGTGATTCGGAATACGAAAAGCGTTGTATGAAAGTGTATAATCGTAAGATGTCGTAAGCCAACTCTCACGGCGGGCACTTACATTGCAACGTACGATTCACACCACCAGAAAAAAGGGCACAAAGTCACTCCGGACTCTTAAAAGTCTTAAAACTTATTGTTAGTAAAAGGTAGTGATTACAAATGCTTTTCAATCCTTCTCTAAACTTGAATTTTAATGAGGTCCCCATACTACAGAGCAAAAAGTTTTATATTGTTGCTCCGCTGAGAGGGGTGCAAGTGTGTGCTACAGAATATAAATGCTTTATTCTATGAAAACAAATTAAAACTTAGATGACTCCAGAGTGTTAAAAAAAGTGCGTTTGAAAATTTAAGGGGTTACTCAGAATCAAGTACAGAACCCAGGAAAAATATTGAAAAAATCCGCTCTTCAATTATTTTTTTCAGATTCTCATACTAAATCTAAATAGTGAATCGAGAATTTGTATGAAAAACTGCAAAAAAAAATTGAAGAGTGAATTTTTTCAATATTTTTCCTGGATTCTATACTTGATTCTGAGTAACCCATTAAAATTTCAAACGCACTTTTTTTAACACCCTGTATAATATTTGTGTGTGATATTTGGCTATAGCGATATATCTTATTAACTAATATGCTAGTTGTGATTATTGTTAACAAGGAATGACGCGTCCGAACAGCCGTATGGATCAGTAAACGGCGTAGCTCGTAGCCACCGCGTAACCGTAGCGTGATACGTAACGGAAATTCATGTTTCGATTACTGTTTTCTTAAAAATATATACTGTTGTCACGTTTTTGACAAACAAATTTTGTATTTTATTGTAATGAAATTAATATACCGCACTCTTAATAAAACAACGACCGAATTCAAAATGTTGACAACTGTAACCAAAATATTTGCGTCTTTATTCGTCCCCCCGCATACGCAAGTGTCTCTCTTTTAGGTCGGTTTTTATCAAAACTTATTTTGCCAAATTTTGAATTCGGTCGTTGTTTTATTAAGAGTGCGATACATTTATAATATAAATTTAAAAATGGGTTAAAGATAAAAATGTTAAATGAGTAATTTTTTTTGTTTTTCTACTTAGGTGGATGATATTTAAAGAATAGGTAAACTTTTAACACAGTTTCATCTGCTTTTGCTAGAAATTCAATCAGTCAATGGCCTCTGGGTCTATTACAGACGATTTACTGCAGTGTGTTAGCGCAACGCTTTCGGTGACTTATGAGAGCGGCGCGAGCGCGGCACACTCGCCGCAGGCCTGCCAGGGAGTCTGCGGCAGATGTACTGATGCCGCCTATGTGACGCTTTTCCCTCTTGGCAACGATTTTTCTGAGCCAGGCTACGTCGCATAACTTTCGACTATTGTATTGTAAGTTCTTATAAGCCTTACGTATGCACTAACTCCCACTCGGTGGACCGATAACCTGGTGAAGATTGCGGGAAGCCGCTGCGGGCAGCACAGGACCGGTCGGTGTGGAAATCCTTTTGGGACGCCTTTGTCCAGCAGTGGACGTCTTTCGGCTAATGATGATGCGCTAACTACGTACAGACTTGAAGAGGTTCCGGTTGACGTCGAAGAAGCCGCCGAGGCTGATCTGTGACGGGTTCATCTCGGTGGCGCGGAGGAACATGTTCACCTCCGTCTGCGCGTCCGCATTCATCCACGAGAGCTCCACCATCAGCAGTTTCTTCTGGAAGTTCGTGCGGACCTGCGACGGGAGCTAGCATGTGTAAATTGGTACCACAAGTTTAACCACCTCCGTGGTCTGCTTGCTCGCAGGAGGTTGCGGGTTCGATTCCCGGCGGGGTCCAGATTTATAGGACTCCGTTTGTTTGGTGGTAGGGCATTTTTGGAGTCCGCCTTGCTACAACCACCTTTCTAAGTCTGGCTGCCAAACATCAATGTAAATAGCGCTGCGTCCTCGTGCCCCTACTAAATTCTCCTACTGGTAGGAGCACAAGGACATAGGTACATGTCCTTATGCTCCTACTGCAATGAGAATGCTTACATGTACAAGTAGGAGCAACGAAATATTATTGATTAGTTCTAGCATGGTCATAAGATATCCAGTTCCTCATTGCGTTGGGGAATCTTTGGTAAGCCTGCTTCAATCGTCGGCATCATCATCACATGACACCAGGTGAAATTATGCCAAGGGGAAAAAAGTTTATTTGCTAGAGTTCTAATACGAGGTAGTAAGGATATAAGTAAATAGACAACTTTTTCAACGGATAAGGAACTCTTATAACGTAGGTTTATTTGTTGAAAATAAATATGTGTTTGGAATAAAGGTTTCTTTACAAAAGTCACAAAGGTAGGTAATCTCAAAATGTCCCTTGGATAAGTACCTATCTATTTTTAGAAAACGATAACACGGACTAAACTTTTTAGTACCTAATCTGTGACGGTTTCATCTCAAACCTTTTGGTAAAGGGATATTCTGCTAAGGGACGGTTTTTATGTCCTAGATTATTTTAGAAAGAAGGGAAGAGATAAAGGTTTTCTAATAGGATCGTTACCAGTGATCGGAGTAGATTGACTTAGGGTCAATGACCGCAAACGTATATGTTAATATGGACATGCCACTCGGGTTCCGAGAGTTTAACATTTTTTAGCAAACAAAAACGAATTATTTTTTCTGGTTTTCTACATATAAATAAAATGCTTCCTTCAGAGCCAATTGATTGTACCAGATTTACTTTAGTAATACTCAACTCAATCCGGAAATACCGAAACTTTTCGGAAAAAAGGATTGTCCATGTTCTAAAATCATGATGTAAGTACCAAAAAATCAATCTACCTACTCCGATCACTGATCATTACACTGGCGATTGTTTCTTAGCGAATTCAAGTTAGAACCCACCTCCTATAAAATAATTTAAGCAGTTCAAAATAACATCACAAGGATTTGTGTCCACGATGCTTGTGACGATGACGATGATGTGTTTACAATTCGCTCGCCACAGTTCAATTCGCCCGGTTCACACTATCTCAAGCGTGACCAATGCACATTTAATGCAGTGTTTTTACAAAGTTATAAAGAAAGGGCTAAGGTAAAGTATTAACAAACGTTGAATCACTCAGTTGAATTGAATCACATACTATTTCTTATCAATACCAGCTATAAACTATATGCTCGAAATAAAAAAAAAGTCTTTACTTATTTGATTTAAGCTTTCTATACTTTGATACTGTTACCCGACTATGATGGAGCAATAAAAGTGTAATGGTTGTCTTTGTATTTATTACATTGGTTATATGGTTTTTGTAGATTTTAAAGTAACCCACATTACAAAAACAATATTATAAAATCGTATTTGGCTGTTTATTACGACTATTTTTCGCACGAGCATTGATTGTACATATACTAATTAAATTGCATACTAAGTACCACTAAACACAGGCATAAGTAGTAGTACATAGATATGATTGCTACTGAATATGTAGTTCTTATTAAATTAAATTAAAATTAAAGTTTTGGTCATATGTAGATTATGTTTCGGGATAGGTAGGTATGGAGACGTAGGTAACACGTATATTGCTCATTGGACTTACATTATGAGAAGCGTAGTGCGCTTCATCGCAAATGAAGAACAACAAGAATATGCTGCAGCAGGCAGTGAGGGCGAGCCCGATGTCCTTGATGCCGAACCCCTCGGAGATCTGACTGAGCAGCCCGTAGATCGAGAGCGTGATGATGAGGAAGAGGTAGAGGCTCATGAAGGTGAAGGTGTAGCAGTGGGCGATGCCGGTGTCGCGCGCTAGCTTGCTCAGCCGCAGCCAGAGGGCGCGGTACTCCGCCACCTTCCCCGCGGGCCCGACGTGGCGCAGGGCCTTCAATAAACTTATTGTAAGAACGCAAAAAGCTTTACAGTTAATAATATTGAATTTTTATAGGTAGTTATTTTTAATGTGATTAAACTTTTGCTGTCTTGTAGAGTGCTTTGGAACATGAAAATTCAGACAAACTACAGAAATAAAATTACAACATTATTTTTGGAACGATAGTTGAAAATTGGGACTGTTGGGAAACCTTGTAGTTCTTTTGTGAAATAGTTAATTATTCTCCTTCAAACTTATTTTTCTGAATGAATCTCTCATTTCAAGGAAGTACATACCTTTTGGAAGTCTTCAGCCAGAATGTTTGCACAAATGCTTAGCGACTCGCAGAGCAAGTACCAGTATCCACCCATCATATAAGTCAGTATTTCGAGGAAAACGTAAGGTATTATCTGCATTAACTTGAAGTGGACCATGGTGATGTGGGTGATGATCACGGACGTGGTGGAGAGCACTGGGATGATGATGCCCATGGCCATGGCCTTTTTGTGTATGTTAATGGGAAGAACGCGACCCGAAAGTTGTTGGTATGTTATCTGGAAACATCGATAGCCTGTATATACAGAATGTAAAAAAAAATTAAGGGTTACTCAGAATCATGTATAGAATCCTGGAAAAATATTTAAAAAATCCGCTCTTCAAATTTTTTTTTCAGTTTTTAATACAAATTCTTGATTCACTATTCAGATTTAGTAAAATTGAAGAGCGGATTTTTTAAATATTTTTCCAGGATTCTATACTTGATTCTGAGTAACCCCTTAAAATTTCAAACGCACTTTTTTAACATCCTGTATAGTGTTCGCATGATAACAAAAAAAAGTCAAGGTAAATGTATCGTCACATTAGTTTATAACTAAATCGCGTTTTAGCTTTCATCTTACCTCAAAGTTTACCCATGAGTTCAGAACACCCGCAATCTTCCGTGTTTCATACCACATTATCGGAACCACAGTCATGGGAAACAAGTATACTGTAAACAGGTACTCGATCACTGCCTCCTCAAATTTCCCTTCCGCCGTCCTTAATATCTGGACTTTGTGGAGAGAGAGGTACAATACGTAGCTGACTAGGGAAAGAAATACCATGACCGAATAAACCATAGCAGGTGACGTTATCTGAAATGTATACACCCCGGTAGATGGTCTGGTGATAGGGACGATGCCCATGATCCTAAGTAGCGCTAACACAGGCTTGATGTTCTCGTATATGATGTCGCGGCTGACTTGGCCTTCGAACAGGTTGTTCTTCAGCGGTATCACAGTGTTGACGGAGGGACGTTTCCGATGCGGCTGCCGCGCCGGGGTCACGTCAAGATATACTACTTTGTTTCTTGTGTGATCTTCCATCTGCGGTGGAAAACCATTTGGAATGCTATTGGAGAAGTAGGTGTTGCTCTTATAAACTGACATATTGGTGCTTCAGCACACACAATTCAGAGTAAGGCCTGAACGCTATGTCGATAGTCTGCGATGGCTGATGGCGGGTGAAACACTGAATGTAAGCATAGAATAAATGGTTAGCGCCAAATATACCGGAGGCGAAGGCTTCGTCATAACTCACAGTGACAGGTTGATTGCAGTCACGTAAGCTAAGCGGACGTCGCATTAAACTTTTAGTAAGTTCTTCACCTTGAATTTCACCCCTAGTTATTAGAATTCTGTTGACGACGACGCGTCCGTGATGTATTACGCAGCTGCTCTTGTTTACATAGTTCGAGAAATTAATTTGTCGGTCAGGGTTGTGGAACGAAACAGTGACAGTAGAAAGGTACCTAAAGGTTACTGGTGTGAGGAAATAATATAATACCATGGCATGATTTTGCAGTTACCACAACGCAGTTTCTATTGGAAGTGGTTATACTATGTGATTTGGAAGGGATCCAAAGTATTATCGAGCAAAGCAAAGGTTAAGGTTAAACTTTTCGGAGAAATAATCTTTAGTATATGAACAATGATGCATGAACTATTATGTTATTGCAATTTGTCTGATTGAGACTTGGTTACGTGACTGCGACCGACACAAGGGCGAATTTCCTTACTGCGAATGACGTCATTGCGAAAATTTAAATTTATGATCTATGATCCTAAGTGAGTCTTATTGTGGTGTATGGAACGACACAGCTGCATTAAAACGGGACTGTCAATGTTTAAATATAAAGGTTGTAAAAAAGACCACTCTTGGAAACTTTAACAGGCTGTTCTACTAATGAATCTGAACAACTATTCCTTGGGGTCTTATACAGAATTTAAAAAAAAAACTTTATAAAAATTACTACTAATCAGCAGTATGAAGAGTTCAATTTTATTTTGTATCGTAGACACAATAAATTAGCTTTTTGATTTATTCAAATGAAAAGTCAATTTTGAAAATTCTGCTACGATGCTACATAAACATCGCTCATTTTCAGATTTTCGCTCACCTTGAAGCTTTAAAAGAATGCGATACATTTTGTTAACTAATACAAATACAAATAAGTTTATTTGCTACAAAACAGTAAAAATATAGTTCTTATTGAATATAGCGTACACAGTGTTTTCAGCTTAATATTATATAAGCATGCAAATTTTTTCAATAAAAATATTTAATATTATACAATGTCAAATAAAATGTCAAAAATAAAAAAAATAAAAAATAAATTCAAGTTAATAATAAATTACAATTCAGGTTTATATTCAAAAAATTCCTTAACACTATAAAAACAGTGCCGAAGCAGCGAACTTGTCAAATTGCATTTAAGAGCGGCTTATTCATTGTCTTGAAATTGTCAGGAAGTTTATTGAAAATTAAAATGCACATATTGAATATGTTTTTTCTGTAAATACATTTAAGGACAGGAGGTTGGTATAGCATGTTCATAACCTTTTTTCTAGTTTGCCTCTGGTTAATTTCGCCTCGGGTTTTCCAGAAGTGAGGATTTGATGCAACAAAGACGCAAACATCCCTTATGTACATAAATGGTAGTGGCAGTATGTTCAGTTTTTTAAATAGGGGTTTGCAGCTGTCATCAAATTTTGCGTTGCAACTCTTTAGATATAGTGTTGGAATCTCTCAAACAGCTCGCAACCGAAGCTTCTGCGAATATCAAACGATTTCGTAGAATTGAGTTATTAGTTATTACCCTCTCTCTCTGATGGCTCGTCCCTTGAAATGATGATGATACGTGGGGCCACGGTCTCCTCACACAGTAACGTCACCTAAAAAGGTCAGGATTATTGGAAAATGATCTGCAATATGCAAAAACTCTTTCCATATCTATCAGGAACGTATTTTATCTTATGGATTTTCATGGTAAGTATATATAAAAATTTGTTACTAAGATAAAGATAGATAAAACATTTAATCTCTTTCACGACACATGCAACAACAACAAAATACGTACATTATAGTTACACAAAGAAAAAAGAAGAGAAACAGAATTTTGAACAAAAATGAGGGTAACACAAAATAATGAAACATACAATAGGTATCATATGATACAACAAAGATGTGCTGTAATCTGGAAATGGCTCCGATCTCAGCACGAGCTGCAGTTTCCTGCAGAGCTGATTTTCAGTCGATTTACAGCTGACTTACAGCTGATTTATAGTTGAAAACTTTATTGCACAAAATATTAGTTCTATACCAGATCACTTGTAAGTAAATTATTTTTATGATTTTTACGGAAAACCCTGAATAAATATTGAATATAAAAATATTAAAAAAATATTAAAAATATTAAATGAATCAATGACTTTTAAAACCACACATGTGACACATAACATACAGATACCTTTTCAGGAATCAGTTAAAACTGAATATTTTATGATTAAACTCCTAAAGTGTCATTTTTGGCACATACTGATAGATGGCACATACTATGGTCTGTTGTGTTACATGTGTGATTTTTACACTCATCGATTTTTGAAAGTGTAGATACTGTTTTGCCATTATTATCTATCTTAAATCTGGAAAAAGGTGTAACATGAGGGTTTTAAAAATTATCGATTTAAATACAGTCTCCGTAAACGGCTTCAAAACACATAGCTTTAGGGGAGAACATTATCTTTATTGCTACCCGCTTTCTTATTTTATCGATGATTCCTACCCAAAGGTTGCCTGGAAGAAATTGCTACCTAGCAATAAGGCCGTCCATTGTGTCTTATTTCCTTTTGCATTCTCATTCTTATGTTATTATAATATGTGTTATTGCAATAAAGCATTGAACTAAATAATCCTTCTTGAGACCTGACAAATTGAGGATTCATATGTAATGTAAGCTGTATTTAATTGGCATTACATGAGCATAAGTTGCATCGCTCACAACTAGCTGAGTGGCTTGTTTTGCTGGCTCAAGTACAGAAGGAGCAGAAGTAAGTACCTGTACAACGGCAAAGGTAGTGTAGGGAGTGTAGTCACGTAGCCTTTATACAGGGTGGATTGCCTTTATACTAGAGTTGCCGCGAATAGTAGTTATGGCGAATAATCGAATATTCGACATTCCCTATTGCGAATAGTCGAATTATTCGCCAAAATTATTCGACATTAAAAACGATAGGTACGTAAATTATAAATATTAAAGAATAATATCTTAGTTAGGTTATAAAATACAGAGTGTTAAAGTGCGTTTAAGATCTTAAGGGGTTACTCAGAATAAAATATAGAATACAGAAAAAATCCGATCTACAACATTTTTTGGTTCACTATTCAGATTTAGTATGGGAAATTGAAAAAAAAAGTTGTGCTTACATCATTTTTTTAATTCCTGTATTCCATACTTGATTCCGAGTAACCGCTTAAAATTTCAAACGTACTTTTTTAACACTAAACGTACTGTATAAATTATTATTACATATTATAATAGTATGTTTTTAATTGATTCTCGTAAAATATGGAATAATTAATTAATTAAATTAGTAAAGAATGTTTATTACCAGAAAAAAATGTTTTACCCTCAAATACATACATACAGAATTAAAATATTCACAATAACCCCCCACTAGGCAACTTGAAATTCTTTTCTATTTTACGAGAATCTTACAATTACCTATTCTATGATTTTGACAAGACAATAAATAAATAGAAATAACAGTTTTAATAAGTAATAAGTAAAGAATATTGTTAGATTAAAAAAAAACTGTGGTTTTCGTATACAAATTAATGAGCTGCTAATTATTAATAAATAATGTAATTATTAATAAAAAAGTTGCGAATAATGACGAATAGCGAATAATAGCGAATATTAGCGGCAACTCTATTATATACCTCAGGTCGTGTTCTGTGCACGTCTTCATGTAGGGTGACCTCACATGCTGATTTTAGTATGGACTCATTTAAAATGCTATGGATTCAAGCAAGTTTTGTGTTTGTCGCCCAGTTCACCCACTGTTATTGACAAGTATTAATTATATTTTAGTAAATGGTTTTTTTTAATTTTTCTTCTTCTTAGCGAATCTTCCTGGTCCTTTATTTTATTAATTAGATTGTGTTTAGGAATGAAAACAATTTACTATATACTTTTATTATTTTATTTTTTCGGAAAAAATACAGTTTCTTTACAGACAAAAATAGTATACTTAACATAATAGGCAACTTAATAGGCAAAATAAATTCGCTAACGCAGGTGGAGATTAAAGAAATAAAATATCTGTGCACATAAATGGAACAGAAAAGTAACAACAGACTAATAGCCTTAAAACAAGGCTACAGCATCTATATTGATGTATAAAACAGTGTGCAACACTTTAATCAGAGCTTAACGAACGTGAACAACTTTTGATATAAAAAAAAATACTTCGACGGGACACAACATTTTTCGCAATAATAGTTCGCAAACTGACTAATATGTAGAAGATAGAGAACATTTCAAATTTTTAAAACAAACAAAAAAGACAGTCAGTGGAACTACACAAGTGCGCGACAGCGCATCGTACAGATGAAGAGATACATAGTGCTAAGGCATATACATACATATACGAGTAAGTGTAGTGTAGTGCCTTATGTTACTATTGTATATTATTATTTCTAAGTACATTACTCTAAAACTTTTAATGTAGGACATATTTTGGTCTTGTGAAAGTTTAAAATAATATAATTATTAGATTTTGTACAGTCTATTTTATTCTATTGTAGTTTCTTTTCTGGTCATGGTTATAACATTATTTGAAATCCGCCTATTTGATTCAAAATAATATATTGATTTAACTACATGATGCTTGTTTTTATGCGTAAAATATTAGGAAAGACTGGTTCTTATCATGTTCTCATATATAACTTTAGAACTATAATTTTCATTACAAAGTGTTTTTGATTGATTAACACATGGCGTAGTTCACCAAGTAATTACATTGTTATCGTCCCATTTCCACATAAGTAGTGAAATGGCGGATATCACCTCTGCTGCAAGGAAAATCTCTTAAGATCAAATATTTTATAGAGGTGTTGTATGGCTTTTGCTTGCAGTCATTGGCGTGGGCTAGCGTCCTCTTTGAGCCGTCGACTTCGTTGTTCGTTACACATTATCGGTAAATCCGTCGAATGTAGTCAAATTTGATCGACAGTTTGCCTAATCCGTGATACAAATAAAAAGAGCTGCTTTCCGTATGATGTGGATTTATCTGGTCTAGATTGTGAGGGTGTTCTCAAATAAATAACTCTCTCCCAAGTAACTCTCCACCGCATATCGAACAATAGACGCCTATAACCATATTAATAGATTTTGTAGGTATGTATGTATATAAATAAAGATAAAAAAGTAATAAGTTATGATTATAACTTATTACTTTTTTATCTTATCTTTTTAGATTACCATCAGCCATCAAATTATAATATACTTTAGTACATGAAGTGTGAGATTTTTTCATTCCTCGGATCAAATTTCTCTCGACAGTAATAAAGACGAGACGAGTGTATTAAATCCAAAAGTCAATAAAAAGTTTATCACCACCACGCCCTGCACCAGTGAAATAAAATATGACATTTTATAGGGCACCTGCTCAACAATACATAAAGCAGGCATTAGATACTTGTCCCGACAAATGAACGCGGAGAAATGCTTTTTTATGGTCCATAAAGCTTAAGGTGAGCAATAAATAAAACACAAGAGTGTTCCCTGTAGTGGACAAGATGAATTTGAGCCATAAACAGCATGTCCTGTAAAACATCCAATTGGATGAGAAGACAGTTTTAGTGCGCGGCCCTGCTCATGAAGAGTAACGACTCTGTTAGATCTCTTGTCGGAGAGTACTTAGTGTAACAGTGTTGCGCTGCACTGCACCCGCCTCCGTGGCCGCTGCCGCCGTCGCCGCCGCTGCCGCTGGCGTGTGCAGCTGTCGGTCATGTGTCGGTGCCCCGCTCTGGCGGCGGCATGCGATGACTTCCGCTGCCCCTTCATAACCTGGCCTAGATTTTTTAATGTTCAGTTACCTACCTAGCAGTTTTAATTACGAAGTTGATAAAGTACCGCGCCGTAAGCCTTTAATGGAAATTGAAAATGCATAATTTATGTTTTATGAAAATGCATAATTTATGTCTAAAATTATTCTAAGATAAATCTTTTACATACCAACGTATTATTTAGAGAAAGGTTCTATTGGAGGGAAGGACTTGTTAGTTATTATGGATTGTAGACTAAAACTTCACTGTTGCGTTATCAGAGTGATTTTTGTAATAAACTCCTCTAAAACGAATAGTAAAGTGAATCTCCGCCCCGAGGGCGCTCGCCCGGTTTCTCGCCGAACGTAACCGTGCCAAGTTAACCCTCGATTAACCCCGTCTCGGTGCAGCCAAATTTAATTGCGGCTTTAGAAACCTCCGCTGCTGGCCATTCTTGTTGATTAGCCTATTTATCAAATAAACCCACGCTAACCACAACACGACGCAACATTGAGTACCTTATGATATATCGTAGTTTAAAGTTTAATGTAGCCACATAAAAAATATTGTGAATTGTGAGGTACAAATATTCATTACAATCGAAGGAGCCAGTTTTTTATATAAGAAGAAAGAAAATATCTTATACTTAGTTTATGGTGCATGAAGCATAAAGGTCGTAGTCGACGGTGCATGCTCAGATTCTATGTCTGTGAATGCTGGTGTCCCTCAAGGCTGTGTGCTTTCGCCTACACTGTTCCTTCTGCATATCAATGATATGCTGCAAATCAGCAGCACTCATTGTTATGCGGATGACAGCACAGGTGATGCCTTCTATACCGGCCGTGCCAACATTTCTCGGGAAAACGTCATCGAGAGCCGAAACAAACTTGTGTCGGAAATTGAGGCCTCTTTAAAGAAAGTCTCAGAATGGGGTCGACTTAATTTGGTCCAATTTAACCCCTCTAAGACACAAGTTTGCGCGTTCACTGCCAAGAAAATGCAATTTTTTGTATCACCTCGTTTTGAGGACACTCCCCTAAATGCCTCAGCTAGTATTGGAATTCCTGGTGTCGACATATCGAGTGAAGTCCAGTTCCGTGGCCATCTAGAGGGTAAGGCTAAATTAGCCTCGAAGAAGCTTGGTGTGCTCAATAGGTCGAGACGGTATTTCACTGCGGCGCATCGCCTGCAACTTTATAAGGCGCAGGTTCGGCCTCATATGGAATACTGTTCTCATCTCTGGGCAGGGGCACCCCAGTACCAGCTTCTCCCTCTGGACCGCATTCAACGAAGGGCAACTCGAATCGTCGACTGCCAGGATATTTCAGATCGGCTTGACTCCCTGGCGCTGCGTAGAGATGTAGCCTCGCTCTGCATTCTCTATCGCATGTACACTGGGGAGTGCTCCGAGGAATCATTTGGATTGATCCCTGCCGCCTCTTTCCGCCATCGTTCTACGCGACAACATATTCATCCCCATCACATAGATGGTTGGCAGTCCACAACTGTGCGTTTCACTAGAAACTTTCTGCCTCGCACAACCAAACTGTGGAATGAATTGTCGCCTGCGGTATTTCCGGACCGATACGACATTCAAACCTTCAAGAAAAGAGCGTACTCCCAAATCAAAGGCCGGCAACGCACTTGTGACTCCTCTGGTGTTGCGGGTGTCTATGGGCGGCGGTAATCGCTTACCATCAGGTGATCCGTCTGCTCGTTTACCACCTCTGCCATAAAAAAAAAAAAAATGGTGCTACCAAATAATACGGCAAACGAAACAAATTGAATGGTTGTGGGGGGGGGGGGGGGGGGCTTTAACAAAAATCTAAATACAGATAGTATGGTTTTACAAGATAGAGGTGTTATTTTAGATTTCAGACCCACGCTAATACGAGTACCTAACAACTTTGTCGAACTCTACTCATCACGACAATCGATCCCCATTAAAATCTTAAATTGTTTATTTTCATCACAATACGTCCTTACTCCTCCGTTACTCACTATCGCTCGAAAGCAATAATAACACATTAATGCTCTTTTTAACCGACTTAAAAAAGGAGGAGGTTCTAAATTCAACTGTTTGTTTTTGTATTTTTGTTACGCGATTACTCCACCAATTATGAATTGAGGCGCTAAGAGCAAGAGTGGTGTAAGCCACATTTTGTGAACATCTTCTTCTGGTCCACTTTTTAGCACTTTAGATGATATCTAAGTGCCTAAATTATAACGAAACTACCCTATTATAATGCATCTTGACATAGTGACTAACATGGATAAACGAACAGTTTTTCTTAAAAATTAATGAAATAAATGATTTTAAAGTAAAATATATCCGTTTAAGCGAAAATGGGGTTACACCACTCTTGCTCTCGGCGCGTCAATTGAATTTGATGATTCTTTTTTTTGTTTGGTAGGTCATACTTCAGAGTTGTTCCCATATAAATTTTATCGAAATTTATTCAGCGGTGTTATTTACAAAAACAAAATAAAACATAGCAAAATTGTAGGTGTTACGATTGAAGTTTGTTTTTAACGAGTTCAGCGTTGTCAATTGCGTTATGTTATCAAATCAAAATCAAATCAAAAGCAATAAAAGGGTACCTGCTATTCGTCGCGCTAAAGTTCAAAATAAGTAGGTTGATGTGTCTTCTCGTGTACGTCTGATCAAATAATCAAATACTGGCTCTCAGCAGGTCCCGTCAGGCACACTCCCATCACACTCCGCACTCCGCACTCCGCACTCCGCTCGCGACCACTTCACACGAACACTTCCCTCGTCTGAGAGAGTAGGTACGTTGCGGAATTAGATGTGAAGTCGTGGAGACTTCGGCGACAATATAGAATTGATTTAAATGCATCGGGAATCCATAATTTCCTATAAACTCTGTTGCTGCATCATCATCATTCAGCTGCTGGACACGTTAAAAACAACAGACTTCAATTTTGCTATGTTTTATTTGTTCTTGTTGATTTTTTTAAAAAGCGCTGTGTCAATTTCAATAAAATTTAATATTGGGCTACCTCTGAAGTAAAACCTACCAAACAAAAAAATATAATCAAAATTAACTCATAATTGGCGGAGTAATCACGTAACATATAAAAAAAACAAACAGTCGAATTGAGAACCTCCTCCTATTTGAAGTCGGTTAAAAAAGACGTCCACCGCTAAAAAAAGCCTGATGTTCACTTTGATGCTTAATATATAAAAAACCCCCCGACACAAAAAATAAACTCTAAAAACTAACAAATAATATTTTAAACCTATTATAATTATTATCGTCACATATATTATGTAAGTTCAAATATTTTTATTTTCCAAGCGTCGTCGCGTCGGGGGACCGCTAAAGTTTATAAAGTATTTTTTCAACAATAGCTAATTAATTATTAAGAATTACATTCAGGTACGAGCGATCTTTAATTTCATGCATAATCATAGTCTATGCATGCCACGCGCGGCGAGCTCGGTGTGCGGTATGCGGCGCGGGGGAGGCGTCACCAAGTGCGGCGACCCGAACGGTCATACACGTGAGGGCAGACGTCGTTGACGGTTGTGTCGATTTTGCGAATTTTTCGGAGTAAATTCTTTTGTTGCAATCTGCGACTACACCTGTTTTTCTCACTTAGCGGTCCCCCGACGCGACGACGCTTGGAAAATAAAAATATTTGAACTTACATAATATATGTGACGATAATAATTATAATAGGAATATTATTTGTTAGTTTTTAGAGTTTATTTTTTGTGTCGGGGGGTTTTTAAAATTTTAATTTTACTTTATTTTGTCCTTTTTAAAGTAGGTATAAATATTAGGAAGGTATTTATAATGATTAGTTAGTTGATTTAGTAACGATAGGACATATGGAAGGTAGTCAGATCCCCTCACCAACTATTAAAGAGCTGATGATCTTCAAACGGCTGATCAGGTCATGGTTACCGTACCATATACTTTCAATATCATTGAAGTAACATGGTACCAAATTTTGAATCGATAGGACATATGGAAGGTAGTCAGATCCCCTCATCAACTATTAAAGAGCTGATGGTCTTCAAACGGCTGATCAGGTCATGGTTACCTTACCATATACTTTCAATATCATTGAAGTAACACGGTACCAAATTTCGAATCGATAGGACATATGGAAGGTAGTCAGATCCCCTCATCAACTATTAAAGAACTGATGATCTTTAAACGGCTGACCAGCTCACGCTTGCCTTACCATGTTCTTTAAATATCGTTGAAGTAACACGGTACCAAATTTCGAATCGATCGGACATAAGGAAGTTAGTCAGATCCCCTCATCAACTAGAAAAGAGCTGATGATCTTCAAACGGCTGAACAGATTTTCATGAAACATGGCTAAGAACACTCGGGATGAAATTATCTATGACACAAAAAAAACAAAACGAAAATCGGTTCATCCGTTTGGGAGCTACGATACCACAGACAGATACACAGATACACAGATACACAGATACACAGACACGTTAAACTTATAACACCCCTCTTTTTGCGTCGGGGGTTAAAAATAGTCACTAGATCTGCGGTTGTTTGCGAAAACTGTTTTTTAAATTGGAAAACGACGAAAAATCAAAACAGGTTGCAAACATCCAAAAATTCAACAAAGCCGCCAATTCTCAGTTATCTATTACAAAATATCTGTAAATAACTATATAACTCACTACTACGATAAACAAAGCGGAGATGTGTCTAAAAATAAAATCTGGTAAATTAATACTTATATATACTATTTATAGTTTGTCATATTATAGATACAAATAAATAGTATGAGTTGGACAGCAGGACTGCACCTGTTAACCATTGGAAATAAATCTTTACTTTTACAACTAATAATATAAAACACCTACAAATGTATTTAGTTATTACTATGCAATAGTAGCTGTTATACAGGATGTCTATTTCAGTTTTGGTGAAAGTTTACCTTCTACGCAGGATAGAAGTATTTGTGGAATTAAACAGCTTTTGCCTGCTTCATAATATAATTAGGGGTTGGAGCGGACCTCAAAGCGTGTACTGACTTTTGCGGGATAAACACGGTACACTGTGCGGTAATAGAAGTGGTCTAATATTTTTAACATTCTCCTTTTTTGTAGGTACATGACGTAGGTGTGATATAAATACTTTTTTATATTTGACAACACTGCGGCCATATTAAGAAGATAATTTCAAAACAAAATGAAATCTGACTAAACGAATAATATTTTTCAACTCCTCGCCTCATAAGGAAACTATAGAACAACTTTTAATCTGAGTATTTGACAAAAAATATGCAAAAAAATGTTGTACTTCATACAAATTGATCAGCTGTTACGCCAATTTTGTATAGATTTTGGAGAGCGACGAGACATAACTGTTTTTAAGCCCCTGAGTGCTATAGCGAGAGAAATTGATTAAGTTAGGTTTTTTTTTAATTTTAGGCCTTTACTTGAAAAATGTGGATGTTTAATACTTGACTAGGTCAATTGTGGATCAGGTTTAATGTAGAGGGTGGTTGTGGATGCATACAGTCGCGATGCGCTGCGCTTTAAAAGCTGACCGTGCAGTGCAGTGTCTGCTTCCGCTGCGATTGAACTGTGTCTCTGCAATTACGAGTGTAGTGATGCGTCAGTACCATAATAATATGTAGATTTATATCGTACAATTAATGAGCAAAGATAAAAATCAGTAGGTATTTAGACGCATGCAACGGAGAGCAACTCGAATCGTCGGCTGCCAGGATATTTCAGATCGGCTTGACTCCTTGGCGCTGCGTCTCTACGCAGCGCCAAGGAGTCGTAGCCTCGCTCTGCATTCAATATCGCTTGTTCAATGGGGAGTGCTCCGAGGAATTGTTCGGATTGATCCCTGCCGCCTCTTTCCGCCATCGTGCTACGCGACAACAGTTTGATCCCCATCACTTAGATGGTTGGCAGTCCACAACTGTGCGTTTCAGTAGAAACTTTCTGCCTCGCACAACCAAACTGTGGAATGAATTGTTGCCTGCGGTATTTCCGAACCAATACGACATTCAAACCTTCAAGAAAAGAGCGTGCTCCCATATCTAAGGCCGACAGCGCACTTGTGACTCCTCTGATATTGCGGATGTCTATGCGCGGTGGTAATCGCTTACCATCAGGTGATCCGTCTGCTCGTTTCCCACCTATGCCATAAAAAAATGAATCAAACGGAGTATACAGGATGTAACAGAAAGGTGTGAAAATACTTTAAGGTTGGCTTTTACCCATCAAACTGAACAACTTTTGTTCTACAACTTTGTTCAAATCGCAAAATTTTTTTGGAATTTTCATACAAATCGATCAGCTGATGGCGAACCAAGTTTGTATGAAAAATCCGAAAATTTCTTTGCGATTTCAACAAAGTTGTAGAACAAAAGTTGTTCAGTTTGATGGGTAAAAGCCAACCTTGAAGTATTATCACACCTTTCTGTTACACCCTGTATATTGTTATTTTCCTTTGTTAGGGATTTAGCGGGCTGCATAAAGATGTATTGGTGAGTAATAAAAAAAGATTTGTGTACTCGACATGATACAAAAGCTCTGTACAGTAATACACAAAAAATAAGGCGCGTCGGTTATCTTCGTTCGCGCAGACAAGAACAAACTATCGACGGAAACACCCGAAACAATCAACGCACGGTGACAGCTTTCTGACAGCTGACAATTTCATTGAATCAGGCGCGAAATCAATCAACCAATAGCGGCAGAGATTTTCAGAACGTGTAATGACTGGTGACAATGAAGCTACTTGATTGGTCCATCAGTTTCCCGCGTAATTAAAATATTGTCTACTGCGCAGGTACATCGGCAAGCCTTATTAAATGTGTATTACTGTACTATATAACAGCCTTTCAAACACTAGTGGATAAAAAAAAGACTAATCTCGAAACTTATTCACACACAAACATAAAAATTTGGGATAAAAAAAAATGTCAGTTGTGACCACGGTGAGCTTGCTGCACCCGTTGCGTTGTTGGTAACACGATTTTTTAAAGAAACATAAATATCACTCTTTTTCTTCTCCTTTGGTATTAATAAAGTACAAGATAACTACACGATAACGGGGATAATGAACGAAAAATCCTTTATTAATCCTCCTTTTCACTTGCAGGGATTCTATGGCTTATATGCAGCTTTGTCTGTCTATAAAGTGGTTTAAAATTCATAAAAGAAAATCTTTCTTATGTATATTTATTAGCCTCAGTTTAAATAATGTTTTTATTTATTAATAATTTAAAAAATATGAAGAAGCTTCTTAGTAGAAGTTCGTGATTGTTTTTCGAAGAAATTAATTTTTAAAATGATCTCCTGTACATGTCAATAAATTTATGTATATTTATTAGCCTCAGTTTAAATAATGTTTTTATTTATTAATAATTTTAAAAATATGAAGAAGCTTCTTAGTAGAAGTTCGTGATTGTTTTTCGAAGAAATTAATTTTTAAAATGATCTCCTGTACATGTCAATAAATGTCGCTTATTACAAATAGCCTTTTACCCGTCGATTTTATTCTAACTGTTAATTTACTAAAGTCGGAACCTGTTGCACAGCTTTCTAGGTACTTACTGACGAAGATTAACTCTGTTTGTTGTTAATTTGGCTGGCGATGAAACAAAGCTTGTTTTATTTTTCAAGCTTCTTATACTCTTAACTTCTTTGCTTTCATCTTGTAAGAAAACTTTGAAAATAATTTAAAAGCTGATTATCTTAGGAGGGATTTAATTAATTAGTTATTCTTTGTAAACAGTATTTTGAAGGGTAAAATGCAAAGGGGATGCCCTTTGCATTTTACCTTCTACCTTTGCATTTTCTATCGTTGATATTATAAAAGGGGAATTTACATGTTTATTTGTTGTTGATTAGTCGGATCACGCGCACGCAATATTGCTAATTTTACGAGTAAGGTACCTACAATGAATTAGGTACACCTCGCGAAGAGGCGTGCGTCGTACCGTACATGCTTCATTCACCTCGTTACGTACATAACGCACAGAGGTTAATTACCATCTCATGTCGAGGGACTCTGGAGAATGGACATCGAGTGACTAATATAACTAAATGTTGACAAAAACATTGTATTATGTATTATTACTAAAACTTTTTATTATGATAAGAACACGTGTCATCCCCACTGTTGGGGTTATTATCTAATCTGTGGCTGGGACACGGTTTTCTTCCCATTCCCGAGGAAAGTTAAACCATACTTCATCACGCGGGGGTTAAGTCCGAATTGGTGGATGTTGTAGAGCTAGTGGCCAACCTCACTGTTCGAAGTTTTCAAGCCACCTATAAGGCCTACGACATGGCTAATCGACTGCCATCAAGTGATATCATTCAGCACCCAAGACTTAACATATTCGAAGTGGCACTGATTATTTATCTATACTTTCCATTCCTGCGGTACGGCGCGTTATAAACCCAGCCCCAAAACTATCATTCTGGCAGCATGGGGCTTATTCAACTCAGTAACGATTCAAAAACTAAAAGCCTATTTTGGCTTCATTGGCGCCGACTTCATAAAAATATTGGGGGGGCTAGGGTGGAAAAAAAGTTGTTTATTTTCCTAATATTTTCTAACTAGCTTTCGCTCACGGTTTCGCTCGCGTAGATATCGTTCTTGTGGTTATCGATCACTAAGTAGTTCTGTACACAGTAATAAATATAAATATTTTACCTCGCGCTTCATACTTTCAAAGTGAAATATTGGGGGGGCTCAGCCCCGCTGATAATGTCATTGGGGGGGGGGGGGGGGCTCGAGCACCCCCAAGCCCTATGCAGTCGGCGCCAGTGTTTGGCTTCATGTAAAGATAACTATATGGATTTTTGCTTTGATCATTACTGATCATTCGACTGACTCGGTGGCTAAGTGGTTAGCGATCCTGACCTCTGATCCGAGAGTCGTGGGTTCGATCCCCACACAGGGCAAACTTTTCTGTGATGAGCAGAATTGTTTGCTCTGAGTCTGGGTGTATTCTATCTATATATGTATGTATTTAAAAGTATATGTGTATGTATATCAGTCTCTGGTTCCCAAGATACAGGGAATCCTAGTTTGGGGCCAGATGACCGTGTGTGATTTGTCCTAGATATTATTATTATTACTATCAATGATGGATTGATTGACCTAAATCTGAAGGCGTGGCGTACATTAACAGCTTAGTTTATTTACTTTCTATACGTAAAATAAAATAAGGTCTTTTGCACCCCGTGGCGCACGGTATAACGGAAGTTTTGCACATATTTTAGTGATAGGAAATAAAAAGATCGATAAATGTAATTAAGTTTTATTTAGTACTAGCTTCCGCCCGCGACCTTATCTGTGTGGACTTTAGGATTGGGCTCAGAGAGAAATAAAATATTAAAGCAGCACCATCTAGTGATAAAGTAAAAATTTCAGTTTTTAGCCATTCCTCCGTAAACCCTCAAGATTCCATTACTTCACTTAGACAAAAAAGTATGTAATAAACAAGAGAAGAGTTTTTATGATGAGTTACCTGTTTTTGATATATCAGTCGATATTGTGACGTCGACGCAGATTTTTCACTAACATTGTTATCAATCAAATTTAGTTTTTTACGGCAACGTTTCGCGATGGTGTTTTACGTGCGTTCTATCGCTTGCAAATCGTACAAAATCACGGGCGGCGCCGGCGGTGCCTAAAAAGTTAATTTCTATAAAATCCTTAACTGAAAAAATCCTTAACAAACACACACCATCTAAAAATAGCGCGACCTACAACGATAACTACGTACGACTTGACCTACGAAGTTATTTTTGAATGTCATAATTTTTTTTCAGATTAATTCCATTTTACACACAGACAAGTTCCATTAAGGTCACAGCTGTGAGGGTTACCTACCTATGATGAATACCCAGTTTCCCCGACTTACGGTAAATTTGCGGCAGATTAAAAGGGTAGTTAATTTCTAAATTCATTGCTTATACTTCTCTGCATATTAATATATGTTCAAAAATTTAAGCTACCACTTCAAACAGTCACGGAACGTTTTCAAATTTATAGGTATGTCATCGAAATGCGTAATTCGTTGTTTTATGAATATAAGTATGCGAAATTACGCGTACACGCAAATGCTTAATTTATCTGTACATATCAATATTTAATATGATTTTTCACTATGAATATACCATATATTAGTCGACTGAATCAATACAGGTTTACACCTTATGATTCTACATTATGCGGCTGAAACATGTGGTGTTAGTACCTACCTACTACAATTGCTAAAATCTGTCCGCGGGCACGTTCAGTGAAGACCAATACATTTAAAGGTGCCTTTAAAAGGATTTCCTTATCTATAAAATGTAAGGAGTTCTCGTTATAAATGTCTGTATTTTGCAACAAAGCGGTAACTTCCGCTTGTCGACATGTTCGCTGGCGTTGCACGGCCCGCTGCTGCCGCGCTGGTCTCCAGGCTAAGTGCAGGCCACGGAGTCCATTTCTTTGTAACGACTGAGTTTTTATTTATTTAAAGTAATTGCTTCTACATCCGACTTTTGCTCTTTATTTCGGTCATGCATTTGAGGAAAATTGTATTGTGTCGGGTTAGACCTCAAACTCAATGAACTTAGGTATGTTAATTATGTTGTCGTTGTTGTTGGTCCTCAAAGTGTCCTCAGATTAATTGATATTAAGAAGAAATCGGTCTATGGTCATTGGTCAATGTTATGGAATACTGGGAAGGTGCTGGGACGGCTGTGGCGCGTGGCGAAGTTTGCCAACGAAAGTTAACTCGTAATATTATTATCACCATAATTTTGGAGCGTTGGGTACGCATACCCTTAAGCTGCATTCACGACATCACGACGCTCTAAAATTGTGGAGACAATGATATTATGAAGACAAACAGTCTAATACTGTATATGGAAAAGGTAAAAGGACGTTGGAGATATATTTTTAATTTAAAAGGCAACGTAAAAGTGGATTTGCACTGATCTTTCTTTATATTTATTGGATTTGCATAAGTCGGAGATACTTAATTCAATCCAGTGCAAAATAAGACAAAATTAGTAGAACGTTCGCCAGTCGCAGCCATGTCGCTACCACCGGAGCTGGCAACATCCGCCTCTTCCTCTGCAGTATTGCTTCCTTTTAAAATAGAACACGTCCTGTTACGTTTATCCAGTCTGCTACCGCCCAATATATTTTTAATTTTACCTCCTGGGGCCCGGCGTAGTAAATATAATACATAAGAAATATTGGATTGCCATCTATATAATAAATGTCTAACTGTTATATATGTGAATTTTGAACTTCTATTGGTCAGTCAACTCACAATTAAATAATTATTTCTTAATTTTGACGTGAACGTGGCGGCAAGGGTATCACCGCGTGAAAAGTAATTTTTAATATTTCGCAAAATATTTAAGTATTTGCGATGTAGAACAAATATTTTGTAATATATTAGTCTATTCTTTTGAATTTGGGTTAATCTTTATGAAAACGATGATGACTGATGATGATGAGAAGATGAAGATGAGATAAGAAGAAATGAGAAAATGTCGTACAGATACTTCACGTGGTCCCAGTGACTTGTGCGTTTGATGTTGTACCTGTACGACATAGAGCACTTCGCTTCGCCGACATAGCTATTTTTCACAGTTTTGAGGGATGTAGAAATTACAGATGTCTTAGCTGACACTGACTTTCTGTCTGACAAAGATAACTCTGTAGAGGTTACTCTAGTAGCTCGTAATGATGGCAGTAGTACTACCGCAGTACTAAGTATGATCGTGGCTCTTTTTTAGAAGGATATATCCGTAATCTGAAATAGTTATTATCATAGTTAGTTATGTATCATATTTATTTATTTTATTATTTGTCACAGAAAATGACAACGCCAAGTATTCTATGCTAAAACAAGAAGCAAAATACCGTTTATACAAGGAGTTTAGTGAAGGGGCCGTGTTCTAAGAATTATTGTTCTTAAAGGACGTGGTCCCATAACTGTATAAACGGACAAGTTTCACCATTAAAATTGCTATTTTTCTAGCTGAAGATGGTTGATACCACTAACAGAACTTAAATACTAAATAAGTTTATAGAAATATTATTAAATACTAAAAGAAATCAAATATTTCTTAGATATTCATAACAAAAAATAGTCAAAATATCATGACAATGTTATTCTTTTTAAGTATTTTTTTATTAGTGAGTTAATTTTATATTTTTGTTTAGGGGAAGGGGGGGTTATATTATTTTTATATAATCGTTTTTGTTCTATGACATAAGATAATTTAATTTTAATTTGGAGATTATTTGTGCTTTCTGTATGTACAGAAATTTTAAATCACAACCTCTGTCTGCTTACTGCGATTTTGGCGAGGAAAAAAATATTTTATTTATAAAAAATATAAATAAATTAAAATGTTTGACGCTTGCGGCTGTCACTTTAGAAATTGTCTTAATATTATTTAATATTCTTCTATGTCATATACATATATGTATCTATCTATCTATCTATCAGCCGAAAGACGTCCACTGCTGGACAAAGGCCTCCGTAGCCATATGGCAACAACGGATCCCTTATGGATTCATCATATCTGTCTGTCTGTCCGTCCGTATGTCACAGCCACTTTTTTCCGAAACTATAAGAACTATACTGTTGAAACTTGGTAAGTAGATGTATTCTGTGAACCGCATTAAGATTTTCACACAAAAATAGAAAAAAAAAACCATAAATTTTGGGGGTTCCCCATACTTAGAACTGAAACTCAAAAATATTTTTTCATCAAACCCATACGTGTGGAGTATCTATGGATAGGTCTTCAAAAATGATATTGAGGTTTCTAATATTTTTTTTTTCTAAACTGAATAGTTTGCGCGAGAGACACTTCCAAAGTGGTAAAATGTATGTCCTCCCCCCCTCCTGTAACTTCTAAAATAAGAGAATGATAAAACAAAAAAATATATATGGTGTACATTACCATGCAAACTTCTACCGAAAATTGGTTTGAACGAAATCTAGTAAGTAGTTTTTTTTAATACGTCATAAATCGTAAACCGCAATTTACCTACAACGAACTACAAGAACTTTTATATTATGTTACTTGCTGCTACCGAACCCTTCATTGGCGAGTCCGACTCCCATTTGGCCGCTTTTTTTGGTATTCGTTTAATACAGGTTAAATTAAACATTTCGAAAATCGAAAGTGCTGGGCCCCAGACCGGCCCTTCATGCAGTACGATGAACTTTAATAAAATATCAGAGTCCTATTGTATCGTCCTATTACATCGATATGGAAAATAGTGAAAGTTGCATGTTAGTATATCAAAACAGTAGCATGCAGAAATACGTTGGATTTCACATAAACTTCCTGCGGCGAAGTGCAAACTGCAGTTAGTAACAGTGCGTGGTTTCAGTGCAGTTTCGATGACGATGCCGCAACGCTAACTAGCTGGCTATACGCGTGCACCCTGCATCACTGCACCACTTAATGCACACAAGGTGAATCATATTTAAAAATGCTTTGAATTTTACTTTTATTAACTATTTGTTAATTTATATTAGAAATAAGTTATGTAACCCTTTGCGTATATTTTCTTTTAAGCCTGTCTTTATAAGTGTTTTGTACACAATAAATTACAATATAAAATAAAGAGTTCTTGGTCAAAGCTTCATTATCCAACTGCCCAAGCGGAGGATCATGTTTTTCGGGTCCATACAGGATGTTAAAAAAATGCGTTTGAAATATTTCATTTTTTTTCAGTTTCCCATACTAAATCTGAATAGTGAATTAAGAATTTGAATGGAAAACTAAAAAAAAATGAAAATAGAATTTTTTCAATATTTTTCCTGTATTCTGTACATACTTGATTCTGAGTAACCCCTTAAAATTTAAATTAAATTAAATTTAAAAGGTTAATAAATCTTTATACCTATTTGTTTCTTTTTTTGTAAAATGGACGCAAGTATAAAATCACTACAATAGCAAAAAAGTTGCTATTCGATTTACATGAATCAGAAAATATATTTTGTTGTTTCCTATCCGTAGCAGGCTCAGAACATAACTCAGACACAAGTGTGTTTGTTGAGTAATATTTGCTGAAGCCGTTTGCGCTGATTACATTAGTGAGGGCACTGAACAGTAAGTCTGTGATTTAGCACCGTTTAGAGTTAAGTCACTAGGGCTTAATAGCAGATCATACTAATACAACGATAGGTAAGTCAAGTTTCACTGAGATTAATTTGTTGGTGTATATGTTAAAGGATTCTATTAAAAGATATCTCCAATCTTTATTTCGTTTCTCATTGCGAAGCACCCACCAGTTAAATATCGATAAGTCGGGACACAGCGCGACGCCAGTACGCGGCAATTTCCAATTTCCTGATAAAATTTTATGTAAGAACATTCAACAGCCCTTTATAAGTATTTGAATTGGACGTGAACACTTTTTTCCACCTTGGACTACTTTATTCAAGGGCAAATTGAATTACTCGTAACTTGTTAGAGGGCAAATCGATTACCTAACCAATGATGTAATGTAATATGAATTAGCTGTCATTATGGTCGGATCGGGATCTGGAGTTGTCGTGTCGGTGAGTAGGAGGCGAGGTGGGCATAATTGGTTCGTTATTCGCGTAAGTTTGCCGCGAGCGCGGGGTGGCGCCGGCGCCGGCGCGCGGCTAATTGCTCTCTCTAGAGTCTAGATTAAGTAGTTTCCAGCCTGAGTCGGTGTGTCGTTGCCGAGATTGGCGTGTTTGTCTTGCCCTCACAGTGTACAGACAGCAGGGTACCATTTAATTTCCCTGATGGATGAGGTTCGTCCTAAAACATCGGATAAGTAAGACTTACTTTAGTACAATTTAGGATAATAATAATATTTATGATTAATGCTAGAAAAGAAAACATAGACACGTTAGAATAAACACGTGTACATACCTACATATTTTGAATTTATTATTTGCCTCTGCATATAATTCGAAATAAATGGGAGTAGAGTTTTTAAATAAAATATAATACTTATCTAGAAGGTTGGTACTCCAGGGTAGACTCTGGTTTCTCCTTTGAAAGTTTTTATATTCTGTATATGCCTATCTCCTAAAATTGCATTAGAGAATAAGACGCCGTCGTTCATTTTAAGCATAGCATTACGTTTAATAATAATCTCAGAGCAAGCTCTTGGAACAAGTCCGTAGTTTTATTCATCCAATTTATAGGTACATTCCCGGTGTTCCTCTGCTTCATTTTATACTTTGCGGAGATTAGTATGCCGTCCTTACCGGCCCCGGGTCGGAGACAGAACAGAGTCGTTACTGAGCGAGTGCCGCCTACTGATAATAGTTCATTCACTCGGAAAATTGAACTGACACATTATACAATTGAGTATTAGTCTTAGATGGGCTCTTAGCTTGGTGAGAACGTATACTTAATGTACTGATTGCTATTAGCTTATTAAGGGTGGACATCGAAACGAAATAGGTCAGCCGGTAGCTGCTGAATTGCCTATTTTTTTATTATTTTCTGAATGTGATGGAGGATCATTATATACATTTAAACTAAACCTTAAATAAACGTCAGATAAAAAATAGAAAACATCTTAAATAAAAAAAAAAGATAAAGTTAAACATAGACCTTAACAAAAATGTAAAACAAAATGTCACTCCCATGATCGCTCAACCATGTAGTTCGTAATTTCTGCCCACGTTCGTTCAGAGTGTGATCGTCGTCACACAAAGATACGTAAGTATTGAAAGGCAAACAGAAAAATGAGAATTGTAATAAAAACGTTCCATTGCCGAGCAGGGTCAGGCACGCGAGGAATCCTTTAATTTTCGTAGTTGTTTCATTGCGGGCTGACGATACAGACCATTCGTAGCACGGAGTACTAGCTAGAGGAAACATCCATACTTATTGCACATAAGAGTTTTGTATTATATGAATCAAACTACTTAGCTCTTTTAATCACAGTGCAGACCAACAATAGTACCTATAGCTATAGTATTTGCTTGAGTTATAGACTTGTTCTATTGGGTATTCTGTGGTTATATTATAGTGAAGAAACTTATAAAGGTGTTAAAAAAGTGCGTTTAAAAATTTTAAGGTGTTAGGTACTCAGAATCAAGTTTAGAATACAGAAAAACGAAATCTGAATAGTGAATCAAGAATTTGTATGGGAAACAAAAAAAAATGTAGATCGGATTTTTTCAACATTTTTCCTGCATTCTATACCTACTTGATTCTAGTAACCCCTTAAAATTTCAACACAAATCACAACAGGTTTTCTTTCAATTCTCAGTCCAGCACTGGTAGTTGTATCCCACAGGGGTAGTGAAAGTACATATTATTCCTATAATTTTCTTCTAGCGTAATTTTTTTTTATTATTAAAATAAGTAAAAAAGATTTAGAGCTACGTTAGAGTCCAGATTTGCCCAAGTCTCTCCAAGTCTGCCCAAGTGTTGCATTTAATATTCCATACCTATTTATGTGGCGGCTTTTGGGTTTTATTTTATAATATTTGTATAAAATCGTTTCTAACTAGTTCGTCTTAATTAAACCGAACATGCAAAACATACAATTAGCGAGTCGTTGTTGCTAACAAATAAGAATCACTAACAAACAACCTCACTTTCGCATTTAGAATACATACGTGTAAAACGTATCATTAATTCGCGGCCATTGAAGATGAAGAAATTGACCAAACGTATTAGCAACAACTGACAACCTTTTATTAGAAATAAGTTGGAAAATGACCTTTATTCAGTAAATGATAAATATTTATTTTAACTTTATTTTTACAATTATGTTAAATTGATTAATTCTATTTTATTGTCTTGAAATCTTCTTTACTTAAGTACTAAAAAAACAACTTCGTTTCCTGTTAATACATAAGTAGGTATAAACATTTCACAAAAATCTCGAATGAATGCTACTGAGCTTACGGGTGAGAAAGACCATGTCTTAGCTTTTACGGTGCGCTATGAGTGGCTATGACACAATGCAAACATTTCGTGGTTAGCTATTTTCCCGTAAAGTATTGTTAGTTATATATGCGAGAGTTCCTACAAGTTGACCGCAATCTTCAAAAGTAATTTATCCGGACGATTCCGACTTAGCAATAATATCCGCAAGTCCGCCGCCTCCGTCTGGATTCAATGTTATTGTGATGTTACTCTTGGATGAATTCAAATTTGAATGCAAATTTTATACAAAATCGACAACATTTGAATATCGGTTTCTTGCTGAACATGCTTAGAATTTATAAATTTGTTTGTAGTGATAAAATTGTTTTTATTTCGTGTAACAGAAAAATTGAACTTTCTTTTGCTCTTAAAAGTTCTTTTTATTTTTTATAAAACAAAAGTTAATTATGCTGTGCGTGTTTTGTATATTCTGCAAACAATTTCGTTGGCAAACGCAAATTATATGTTTCTGGTTTTCTAGAAGGGAAATTATAATGAGTATGTTTGTCGTTTCAAAAAATAACTTGTCTTCAAAAAGTTACGTCGTTAAGATGAGAAGGGTGTCCATTTTTTTTGAAATCGATTGTAAAAACTGGTCAAAAAGTATTTTATGCTTTTATGCAGCCTCGGTATTATAATGCTCTACCAATCGCAGTTCGTTCTCTCGAGGAAAAAAGTTCTCATATTTTAGTTATGAATTCTAACAAAATATTTATCATTATATTTCTTGTTATTCGTACACTCAATCTGAGGAGGTTGATGCATGATAATATAATATCGACCGTAACGCCACTCATTTTAAGTTCAGATCAGTGTGGGTACCATCGCGGCGGTTACGTCAAGGCCGAACGCAAAATTCTCGAGATTACGATGTTTTTATAAATTTTCAATAAGTTTAAAAAAATCCGTTCAAGTTAGACTGAAGGTATTATGGTCGATTTTTTGTGTTGGTTTCAAAATAAACAAATATTTTGTTTCCGAGAGAATTAGAAATTAATACAAAAAATTTTTACATCAAAATTTTTGTGATTTTTATGATTCTGTTCAAGACAATTTGTTTTGTATTGTTTCAAGTATGTTATATATTTTTTCCACGGTGATAGTTTTAAGCATTATTTCGAGAGTTTGAATTGAATATTGCATATGCCTTGTGATATTTCACTTTAGGTTATAACTACACTACCTACTTGTAAACAACCCATTACGTTCCCACTGCAGGGGCACGGGTCTCTTCCCATTACTCGAGAAGGTTAGGCCATACTCTACTCACGGGGGCCAAGTCCGGATTGGTGGAGGTTGTGGGGCTAGTGGCCAACCCCAGTGTCAGAAGTTTTCAAGCCTCCGACATGGTTTCGTCCCAGAAAAGCGGCCGAACCAAGCCTAACGCTGGTTCTGAGGTCATTAGACGTGACCTCGGGGTAGAGACGATAGAGTCGTTCGTCGCCCGCCTGGCATACCGAATGTTCCACCGAGCCGATATGTCGGACTTTGAGCACATCCGAGGACTGGCACCGGCTTGGGAGAAACCCCTACCACGGAGAGCCCTCCCCAGGGAGCTCATCACAAGACACCTGGAACTAGAAGCTCAGCGGACGGGCGACCGGGCATCCGCGAGCAACGAAACAGGGCCTCAGCCCACCCCTGCATCGGGCTCGTAGTAGCGAGCCGCGGTAGAACCCACCAACAGGGACACTGTCCCGATTTGGTTTCCTCTGGACCCGTGAGGGGACAAGAGCTGTTTAACGACTTAACGCTGGTCCTTTCTCTGTAGCGATCAACTAGTAAGGATCTCTAATTAAACCAGAACACTCTATTCAGTTGTTTCTGTGTACCTCGAGCCTGCTAATACTTAACGAGTACTTACTTAACTATACTACTTAGCGCGGTAAATTGCATAGAACTTACTTTATATTTTAAGAAATTTTGTACATGAAAATTATGGCCAAATCCAATACTATTAAACGAGTTAGGTGTCCCGACGATTTCAAAACGCCTTGAAACCTTTTGACGAAAATCTAGGACGAGGGGTTAAAAATTACCAGAAATCGATCTGTGAGGGAATTATCTTCGAAATAATTGACCACGCTGAATACGTTAAAAACAACCGACTTCAATCGTAACAACTCCAATTTTGCTGTTTTTGTTGATTTTCTCAAAAACCGCTGCATTAATTTCGATAAAATTTATATGGGACCACCTGTGAAGTATACCCTTTTAAACAAAAAAAGAATTTTCCAAATCGGTTCAGGTGTCTTCGAGTAATCGGTGAACATACATAAAAAAAAGATTCCGACGAATTGAGAACCTCCTCCTTTTTTTGAAGTCGGTTAAAAAAATATATATAATAAATTCATTTAAGGGAGATATGAGCGAAATTACATAAAAAGAGAACGCATATGATAATTATTTTTAATCACTTTTACCATCGCTTAGGAGTATTTTGGTGGACTAGCGGTTTTGGTGCAAGCCCCTTACGTTTTGCTGCTTTTAGGTCCGGATTCGAATCCCACCCATGACTTTATAGTTTTTTTGTCTTTTTATTTTGTGTGAACTTATGTAAATATTATGAAAATAAATAAAAAGACTTAAGATTGATAAAAAGAAATATTTTAACCTCTTTGTATTTTAGAGACAAATAGCGCCATCTTTCGCCATATAAGTTGTAGGGACACCTACATATTTTTAATTATTCAACTGCCTGACTAATATATAATATTTGAGTATCACAATTGGTGAAGTATTAAACTACGAGAACACAAAATCACATATTTGCAGGTAGTTGAATAATTAAAAATATGTAGGTGTCCCTACAAAGGCATGAGTTAAGGGTTTATGATCAGTATATACAATGACGTTGTCATTACCCTCAATAAGTCGTCTGAAATGTTTGACAGATAAGTATATCGCTAATAATTCGCGATCATACGTACTGTAACGTCTTTGTGTTTCGCTCATTGCTTTTGAAAAGAATGCCAGTGGCATCAATTTGTTTTTAACCTTCTGGTGTAAAACTCCACCAACGCTATGATCTGAAGCGTCAGTCATTATACAGAGCGTTGCACTGAGCATCGGGTGAGACAGAGTAGTTGCTTGTAAAATGCTTTGGCGGCAATTTTCAAATGCTTTTTCTGCTTCTGAAGTCCATGAGATGACTGTTTTGTCATTCTTTTTAGTGTTGTGAAGATATTTGTTCAGTTCGTTCTGTAACTGTGCTTGATGTGGCAAACAATCTCTGTAGAAGTTGAGCATTCCTAAAAAGCGACGAAGCTCTTGTATGTTTTCAGGCTTTTTGTAGTTTGAGATGATTTCTATGCGCTCTTTAGTTGGAGATATGCCTTCAGAGGTCACTTTGTAACCGAGGAATTCTATCTCAGTTTGGGCAAACTCGCATTTGCTGATGTTTACAGCTAAACCGTACTTGTTTAAGCGTTCTAGTACCTGCTTGAGTACTTGTTTGTGGGATTCTTCATCTTTTGAGAACAGGAGAATGTCATCGACATAGGAAAAACATCCTTCAATATCTCTTAAAACTTCGTGCATGAAGCGTTGAAAAGTCTGACTAGCGTTTCTCAAGCCAAAGGGCATGCAGCGGAATTCGAATAGTCCGAATGGGGTAATAATCGCTGTTTTCTCTGGATTTTCTACAGGTATCCAGTAGTATGCACTTTTCAAGTCGAGTTTTGAAAATACCCTCATTCCATGAAGCTTGTAAGTGAAGTCTTGAATGCGAGGTATGGGGTATCTGTCTGGTAGTGTTACCGAATTGAGGCGTCGATAGTCTCCACATATTCTCATGCTACCGTCTTTTTTCTTCACGATATGGAGTGGATTTGCCCATGGGCTCTTAGATGGTTGACAGATTCCCAGTTCCACTAGTTTGCTAAACTCTTCTTTAGCAGCTTTATATTTGTCAGGCGCTAGAGGTCTTGCTCTCGAAAATAGTGGCTGGCCTGTGGTTTCAATGTGGTGGACAACGTTGTGTTTGGATGGCTCCTTAAATGACAAGGGTCTAAGTACATTTGGGAAGTCTTTCAGTATATCATAGTAAGGATGTTCCTTAGCTAGAGTGTAAAGCGACTGCTGGTCAGTTGTGATTGAGAGTGTGTTTATGGAGAGGCTTGTTGTACGGTCGATCAGCTTCTTGTTGTGAACGTCAACTAACAATTTGTAGTGGTTGAGAAAATCGGCTCCTAAGATGGACATCTTGACATCAGCAATGACGAATGACCATCTAAAACTGCGTCGTAATCCAAGGTTGAGTACTGTTGACTTTTCTCCATATGTGTTGATAGGCGTGCTATTAGCGGCGTAAAGTTTGTAGCCATTTGAATTGTCGAGTGTTCTTTTTCCTCGAGCAGCCAGTACTGAAATTTCAGCGCCAGTGTCTATCAGGTACCTTTCTTCGGTTAGCCTGTCAATGACACAAAGGCGGTTTCCCATACTAACACCGATACCCGCCGTAACCGGTGTAGTATCTAGTTTTCCGACGGCTTCCAGTTACAAGGCGTTTTGCAACGATTTGCGTTTTTGCCGAATTTGTTGTGGTAGTAGCATATCCCGTTGTCAGGTGATTTGAATTGGCGGTTCTGACTGCGTCTGTTATGATAGTTATGATTTGATCGTGAACGAGAATGTGAACTTGCTCGGCGGTAGCTCTGTGAACGGGTGTGAGAGCGTGAGCGATGTCTTCTGTCTAATTCTTCGATCTTGTGTGTGAGTTCTGCCATCTGCTTGGTTAGGATACTGATTGCACTGTCTTCAGATGAGTGCTGAGACGTCGTTACGGGTGCAAGATGTGTGGTAGGCGTAAACTCGAGCATTTTGTCAGCCATAGTAGAAAGGGTGTCCAGTGACGATTCGGAGTTTACAGCTAAAACGGCTCGAACGTTAGAAGGCATTTGTTTTAACCATTCTACTTTGAGACCTTCTTCAGTGATCATGTCAGCGCCTAGATCACGCATCTGTCGCAGGAGCTGGGACGGTTTCTGGTCACCAAGCTCAAGACCACTGACTAGACGTTGAAAGTTCTGGACAGATGATTGCTCATAGACAGATATGAGACGTTGTTTGACTGTTTCATATTTGTTCGAACTCGGTGGTGATCGGAGAATGTCAGTGATATGCCGAAGATCTTGCGACTGCAACTGTTGAAGTAGGTATCTGAATTTTTGGTCATCAGATGTCTTCAGTGGGTCAATCACAGATTCAAATTGTATGAACCATATGCTGGGTAGTTCGCGCCAGAACGGTAGAAGACGCGAGTGTACGGAGACTACATCGGTGTGGCACGCTACTGGAAATGGAGCGGCGACATTGGTCTTCGTCTCTTCAGACATGACTTCGATCAGACTTGCTCTGCCGGTTGGCTGAAGGTGCGCTGTTCGTATTCAGCTTCGGGGTCACCAGTTATTGGATGGGTGTGTCGATCCAATAGAGATCATATGCGATCGGTGGAGAGGTGAAATGAAAGAGGTTTCTTCGTTCGGATAGTACCGTGGTACAGTATCCAAGATTTTGAACTTTTTTGAACATTTATTGGTTTTGTCTGCCTGACTAATATATAATATTTGAGTATCACAATTGGTGAAGTATTAAACTACGAGAACACAAAATAGGTACCAAGGTACCAAGTGACAGCGACACCTTTCGTCGTGAGCGACAGCTCAGCTTCATCAGTCAGTTTTGCACAAAAATCGAGTATCTACAAGGCCAGAAAAACGCCGTAGCTGATTGGCTCTCCAGAATAGAAGAAATCAATTGCCCAACTACAATTGACTTCCAACAACTAGGAAATCACCAAAATGAAGACAGAGAATTGAAACAATTAAGAAGCAAACCAAATTTGAAGTTCGGTCAAATCACACTACCTGATATCTCTATACCAATAACATGCGAGATGTCTACCCACAATCCTCGACCATATTTACCAAAAACATATCGTTACGCAGTATTCAAGGCTCAACACGATATTTGTCATGCGGGTACTCGAACAACAAGAAAACAAATCGCTTCAAAATACTTTTGGCCAGGTATGAACAAAGATGTGGGAACATGGACCAAGAATTGCATCGCATGTCAAAAAGCAAAAGTACATCGACATACAATACCACCTGCAGGAACCTTTCCAGCCTCAACTCGATTCGAACATATTCACATCGATATAATTGGCCCATTACCAATTTCTAACGGTTACCGATACTGTGTCACAATAGTCGATCGTTTCACAAAATGGCCTGAAGCAGTTCCTGTATGCAAAATCAGTGCAGAAACAGTAGCAAGAGCTCTTTACGAAAGCTGGATAGTACGTTTCGGATGCCCAATACGTATAACTACCGATCAAGGCAGACAGTTTGAATCAAACTTGTTTAACTGCCTACTTAAAAAGTTTGGTATACAAAGAATACGAACAACTGCATATCACCCACAATCAAACGGAAAAGTAGAACGTTTTCACCGAACACTTAAAGCAGCTTTAATGGCCAGAGACTCAAAACACAGCTGGTCCGAAGAATTACCGACAGTACTTTTTGGTCTCCGAACAACACTTCGCAAAGAAAACAACCTGAGTCCTTGTTTATTAACATATGGAACACAGTTACGCATACCTTCCGATTTTTTTGTACCTACAAAGTCTAAAATCGAAGATGCTGATTTCGTAAAAAATCTTGCAAACACAATGAGCTCTCTAATACCCACACAAAGGAAAGACTCAGAAAAGGAAATTTTCATAAACAAAGATTTGAAAACATGCACACACGTATTCGTGCGAACAGATCTTGTCAGAAAACCCCTCACTCCTCCGTACGAAGGACCGTATGAAGTTCTTCAAAAATCAGAAAAATTCTATCAAGTTCAATTACCAAACAGAACAGCATTCATATCTCTGGATAGATTGAAACCAGCCTACATACTTAACGAAGATGATATCGCAACTACTAATATCTCAAACAAAGCTAATAATATCACAACAAAATCTGGCAGAGTTAGTAAACGAACAGTTCGATATCAAGGTGAGACTTAAGGGTACCAAACACAAAAAAAATGAGGGTAGATAAAAAAAACGAAAAAAAAAAAATCGACGTGATGTGCCTGGGAATCTGATATTTTTTGCAAACAAACTACCTACCTCATGCATTAATGCAATCACAAGCATCATGCCAAGCACCCGTTACAACCATCAAGCAATCGTGCAACCTCCACCTCATCATCCAACTAACTACATGCAAAAATAATACGACTGCTTATCCATGCACAAGTCGTATTTGGGAAAACTAAAACAACAAGGGATCAACTTTATTTACATAATGAAAACAACTGAAAATCAACTTTATTTGCGCAGTCGAACTGATCGTTTAGAAACTGAAGAATAGACGACAATAGTCGTTAGAAACCAGTGATCGACGAATCGTCGCATAGAAACTAGTAAGGCACGGCGATAGAAACTTCCAATCCATATCTTCAGTCTTCACTACACGAAGTACGCCTCGAGTCGAGATCAACCGGCCTCCTCGATGCCTCCACTTCTGATGCGATGACGTCCTCGGCAAAACAGAACGCGATCCCGCACGCAGCGCCGTATTTATGCAGCGACCGGTCGGCCCGATGACGCGCAATGCACACTGCACCGCGCGCCGCCCGCCGCTGCCGCTTACCGCTCCTTCCCCGCTGCTGCCTCCGCGCCGACACACACTGCGTCGAGCACTTACAGCGCGTTGCGACTATGCTGCGTACAACTATTTACTAGCGCAGCGCGCGTTGAACTCTTTTATACTGTTGTAATCATTTTTTTAACTATGTTCATTTCTTAGTTGTAAAACCTTTTGATACTTTAAGTTGTTCATTAGAGGGGGGAGTACTGTAGGGACACCTACATATTTTTAATTATTCAACTACCTGCAAATATGTGATTTTGTGTTCTCGTAGTTTAATACTTCACCAATTGTGATACTCAAATATTATATATTAGTCAGGCAGACAAAACCAATAAATGTTCAAAAAAGTTCAAAATCTTGGATACTGTACCACGGTACTATCCGAACGAAGAAACCTCTTTCATTTCACCTCTCCACCGATCGCATATGATCTCTATTGGATCGACACACCCATCCAATAAAGTGAATTCCCAACTAACACATTAGTGGAAATTGCAGCTTTTGTTAGAACTTTGAGGAGCATAGCGGTGGTATAACGACGTCGCATTTAGCCTTGAGTTCTAAAACCTTGACTGCAGCTTTAACACCTTTTGAGACACCTTATGGCTCTAACAGCTGTGCTATGGTTACATTTGTATCCCTTTTGCCACTCTTGATCATGCAGTGGTGAAAATTGTATCTCTTTTACCACTCCTGACTAAGTCAGAGCTTATTTGGTGCATTTTGTCACTTACAGCTGTATGGGATAGAAAACTAGAACTGATTTATTTCTAAAACACGTGCTTTTCACTCTTTTAGAGCGAGCAGTTGCTTTTGTGCAATATAAGTCTATAACAGATATATTAATGACATTCAGGCCAAAATTTCCACGTTTTGGAACTATTATACGGTCTATAGTGTTTAAAAATAGAAAATTGTAGCTTTATGCGCCAACTGCATTAAACTGATGCAAGAAACTTAAAAAGCGGTCAAGTGTGTGTCGGGCCACGCGCAGTGTACTGTTCCGTAGTACTTAGACAAACACTGCTACAAAATTGACTACTACTCGTTAACTTGTAAAGTCTGAAAAGTGATAGTTTTTCTTTTAATTTCGTTATATTAATACTACTGCCGTGAATTTTTTCACATTTCTACGCATGACTTTAACAAAAATGTGCACTTTAAAGCATAATATTTCGAAAACGGATCCCTGAATCGAAAAATGATTTTTACAAACTTACTATATTTTTAAAAGACCTATCCAACGATATCCCACACCATGGGATAGTAGAAAAAAATCGTCCCTACTTCACGTGTAAGGGAGGTACGCTGAAAATTGTTTTCTATATTTTATTTTACCACTTTGTCGGCGTGATTAATATACATATCCGTGCCAAATACAGCTCTCTATTTCTAATATTAGTCTCGGAGTTAGGCTGCGTGCAGATAGACCGACAGACAGACGGACATGGCAAAACTATATGGGTTCCTTGTTGACTACAGAACGAAAAAACGAAATAACTAGATATAACTTAACTACTCCAGAATAAAATGATAAATCATTAAAAACTACATTCAACTGTAACTTTCGGTATTTGACATACCGCTAAAATTGGAAAGTCCTGGTTTCATGTAAAATAATGTTTTACCACTTTGTTAAATAGAACCCTAATTCGGATGTGTGCTGTGCAATACTGAGCTTTAAATGATATCAGATTAGCTCCCTGAGTCACAAATTTCGATGCTATAGACATGTTAAAAAGACAATAACTATACAACAGTATTTTTATTGCTCATAGTGCTAGAAGAGTTCTATTGTGGTGAAAATTAGAACCTAAGTCTGCAACAGTGAAACGCCATTTTTGGCAATGGATTTAATGTGTTTTTCTAAAATTTGTTACTATAAACACTCTAAATAATTTGGTTGAGGCCTAAAAATAGATTCTCGTGTTTATAATATACACAAGCGAACTTAAATAGGCGTAATTAGTAACAAAACTGAGATATAAAAGAAAAATTAAATAAAATAAATGAATCAATTTTACGAATTTTACGCTTAATTGATGGCGCATTAAATTTTTACCCAAAACATAGAATACATTTCACGATAAATTTAATTCCCAACTGTTTTTACACACGAACAATTCGAAACTTCAGGATAAATATATGTTCACAAAAACTCCACCATTATTTAAGTCAAATGTCAAATATTTCATTGCCATTATTTGTTCTACATTAAAACTTACTACTAAAACAGATAAATATCACCCCACAAGCACTTCTGGAATATTTTGGTAACCTCATGAGAAGAATGATTTTGATCGAGTGAATGATTTAGAATCATATTCGTTCAATTAAGCAGCCAACGAGAGTTCTTTAAGCGCTACAGGAACCGAAATACAGCTTTCATTCGCAATTTTCGCTATTCCAGCACTTTACGATCACTGTGAAGCAGTTCTTCTAGAACTGTAGGTTGCCAAAAATTGGCGCCCCCCTCGAGGCATAAGCGGTTTATAAAGGTTCCATAGCGCGCTATGGAACTAACAAGTTACAGCTATAAGCCGCAATCGGATACGCTATGAAGCACATTAGTGTTAGTTGGGTTACATACCTTGGGGAAGAAAACTGACAAAGCTCGCCGATAGAGGCGCTGATATCGCTTGACTCATACTAACTGTCAAAACGTATAGAAACAATTGTTTACGTAAACTAAACATAAGATTATAAAAAAAAATGCCGCGTTTCGTGGCGATTGGTTGCAATAATAATGGAAATCATTAATTTCTTAAAGATTCTCAGATGAAGAAGACGTGGGAAACGTTACGTTTGCAATTATGTACTTTTCAACTTCACCTTTAATTGAGGAACAGTCCAAGTCCCATACATTTTCCATTTAACAATTTAACAGAAGAAAAACTAATTTATAACACCTCGATAATGAAAAACGCGGAACAAATTGAAAGTTGTTATGAGTCAAGCGTCCGTAGCGCCATCTGCAAATAGCTTTGCGTTTTCTTCCCCATAGGGAATTTTCCACGGCTATCTCTAAACTCAACTAGATGGCGCTGATAACATTTGCAATAAGAAAATCTCTAAAAAGTCGCCAAAACTGTTTGAATTTACTGACTAATATCATAATAAATGATGAACAACTTTCTAATATTACGTATCATTGAATATTTTTCTGTTTTTTTTTAAAGAAAGGATAATTTGCATGTATTTCTTTCAATAGAATCAAATTATAACAAAATATTATAGATATTTTCAGAACAAATATTGCTTGTCCTTTCGTCCCTTAGAAGGCCACTATCGACTAAAACAACACCCTGCAAAATGTTTCATAGAAAATATATCTTATAGTATGTACTACTAAACAAGTTATCTAAGTTTATAAAAACTCCGATTGAACGAGCGACGCTCGGTTTTCCAGCTAGTAAATAAATAAATGCGTATGTACCTGGTGCATATTTCAGAATTGAATCAATGTCATTTTATTAAACTGGTGCGTAAGAATGAATTCGTTACAAATACCATACACATAAGGTGTTTTCGCTGAAATTCGGCTGATGATTTCTCAAAGAACGTATTGCATAGGTTTGCTCTTTCCTTCACAGTGTGCCTTCCACGCAAAGTTAGCAAATCGACTTGTTCAATTTATTGATTACTGACAATTATGGAAAGGAATGGAATATTGACAATATTTCTGTAGCTCCTATTATCTACGTTTCTTGGAAACTATTAAGTTTCATGAGTAGTTACTTAGTTAATACTTATCAAAATCAATGATGCACGGTGTCAAAAAGATTATTCTTAGTATTTGAAAAATTGCATTTTTTTTTATGGCCGAGGTGGAAAACGATCAGACGGATCACCTGATGGTATGCGATTGCCGCTGCCCAGTGCCCATAGATACCTGCAACACCAGAGGAGTTACAAGTGCGTTGCCGGCCTTTGATATGGAAGTACGCTCTTTTCTTGAAGGTTTGAATGTCGTATCGGTCCGGAAATACCGCAGGCGACAATTCATTCCACAGTTTGGTTGTGCGAAGAAGAAAGTTTCTAGAGAATTGCACAGTTGTGGATTGCCAATCATCTAAGTGATTCGCTCTAGAATATGTAATTTTTCGAATACAGACAATAATCTTATTGATACCGTGCCTGGGATCGATTAATTGATATTTTAGAGACGTGACGAAGAACTAATTTAATCGATTAAAAATAGTAAAGTATTATCTATCGCTTTCAACAAACAAACAACAAAACAAGTTTATCAAAAGTTATAAAGATATCATATTTTAATTTAAGAATTATTTAAAAAAACTTGTGGTCAAGAAAAATAAACCCTTATGTTTTAGGATTACGTTGTTGTCTTGATCCGCCTGTCTGTCAAGACATTTTCCCAAAATCTTTGTATTTTTCATTAGGAAGGATATAATTACACAAATAAAGGGAAAGATTAGAAAGTCATAAATCAAAGGTACATAAACAAACTTCTTACAATTTTCGTACGGAAACCATTATAATAATAACTTATATTTTTCTTTGTTAAGTACATAATATAAAATATTTTGACAATCTATCAGACTATGAGAATGGAGTTTTTACATACAAACCGTATAGCAATAACATCTTACGCTAATATGCCTTTCGGCCATATTATGTATTTAAGGTCGTGGCTTGCAGGCGTCCCGCTCAGATATGTTTATGGAGATCCCTGAAACCTGTCAAAATTCTTGAATTTTGATCATGGTACATGAAACAGTGTGGAACCTGGCTCGGTAGTATGCCGAAGGTCCTGGGTTCAGTTCCCATCCAGGGCAAATATTTATGACTCTCCATACAAAGTCTAATTGTCCGATCAATTTGTATGAAAAGTTTAAAATTTTGTTACTTACGGTAAGTTTCGTAGGAAAAGTTGGTCAATTTCATAACAATACAACAAGTAGTAGTAGTAGTAGTTGTAGTTTCAAAATTACAAATTTATGCATAAACAAAAACTTTACAGAAATAGAAAATAGATTTTAATAGACACTACTTCTAAAATATAAAGGCTTGATAGTCCAGGTGTGAAGGTGCGGTTGTGGCTCATAACACAAGTATATCTTTATACTTAGTATGGGTTGCAGTCGCAGAACAATTAGATATATACCTCATTGTAAAAGCCATGCTAGATTAATCCATTATATCATTGTAATTGTCTTGTTTTTTCCTTATGGTTCAATAAATTATTATTATTATTATATATTATTATATATTATTATTAATTACACATGCACACGTTTAAATACACACGTATTTTATAGATAAGTATTTTACACCCAGATATAGAGAAAACAATATTAAAAATTTAATCTGCTCATCACATAAATGTTGGCCGTAGGTGGGAATCGAACTGACGCACCACCCTCAGATTGTTAATTGGGAGCGCTAAGAACTGAGCTATCGAGTCAATTATTGTGACTCAGTGAACTACGTCTGATCCAGGCTAAGCTAAGCTAAGTACCTAAGGCTCCACGCCCGCGTCCGTACGGGATTACATTTGACGCTATTTCACTGAACTCACTAACCTCTGATTGACCGCAGCTGGCGTAGCCAACTAACTCCTGGGCAGACTTAAACCAAGATCCTCTTACATTTGAATGGCCGAGCTGAAGAAGCTCTCTGGAAGAGAAACCGTCAATGGAATGAAGTACCTTTTTTTGCAGTCTTACAAGACAAACAAATGCCATTACTGTAGATGGGTAACAATCATTTGTTAAAGGGTTGGAATAAAGCAAGTACGGTATTATTTATACAGGCTATTTCTGACTAGCGGGAACATAATTATGTCTGAGGAGATTTTGAGTTTGACAGGGGTATTAAAATTATTTGTAGGTATGATATTTATTTATAATATTCACAATTCCTTCCACTAAGTCCTTGGCATAATCTCATCTGATGGTAAGTGATGATGATGTTGAAGATAACCAAGATTCCCCTACGCAATGGGGAACTGGCCGACTTATTTTCAAACCGGAACACGTCAATGATATTAATATTGATGTTTGACGGCAAGGCTTAGATAAGATCATGGCAGCTAGCCAGGCGGGCTCATAAAATGCCCTACCACCGCTGACAATGCAAAGTTGGACCCCGCCGGGAATTGAACACGATCTGCGTCAAAATAATTTATTTGCGAGGACAATAAGTAGTAACTCATATATGCGAATGCTTTAGTTAGTTGAGTGGATTTTAGAGAGGGAGCCGCCACCATCAGGCGACAGCGTAATTATGCTAAATCTAGCCTTTGACCTACGCTCGGTATAAACGAGATTCCGCAAAACGCGCGCTGGGGTTTACTGTAGCGGTCCCTTTATTCATCTGCTTATTTCTGTACACGGGAATAAGTAAGTATTTAATAAGGATGAGACGGAGTGCCGCTGGGCGGCTATTCGGTGTCTAATTTCTGATTTATTAATGAACTTTTGATATGCCTTGAGTTTAATTTTTAATGAAACTAAAAGCGTCGGTGGCTTCACGGTAGTGACTTCGACTTCCTTACTAAAGGTCTCAGCTTCAAAGCTTGGCAAATGATTTACGTGTATTTTCATACCGATTCCTTTAACGGTAAAGGAAAAACCTGCACATCTGATTACAAGATGTGTATGATGGTCGCGTTGTCAGTACACTTGACCGCGGGTGATGCTAAGTGGAATAACAAGTAACAGCCATCTATTATTTATGATAGAAACGGTTCAAATGTGCCACATGAAAAGAAGAACAATAACAAAACTATTTGGGCAGAACTCGTTTGTTCATTTTAATAAAACTACATTGAGCGAGGAAAATCGTACCTACCGTAATAGGGGCTATGTCCTGAAACACACCTGCAAATGTTTTCTTTAAATTTCATTCCACATCGATGGTTTTCTATCCTGAATATTGCAATTTCAGTTCTAAAGAAAGCGCCCATACAATATGCGATATTAAAATGGAACGTGGCCAAGCGCAGTGATCAGCACCGTCCTTATCACATCCGTGCCAGATGAGAATACTTATTTAGGAATGTTAAACTGAAATAATTAAAAAAATCCCTTCCATATAATTTTGTGACATAAAGAGCACATGACTGATCATCCTGAATTCAAGGAAAATGCGCGACTAGGGAGTTGCTGGTAATTTCACATTAATTTCAGCGTAAGTATATATTTGTATTCGAGGCAAGTGCGACTTGATAAGCGGATAATTAACTACACGTTTCTTGATCCGGCGGGGAACCATCAGGGTCGGATCACGTAAATGATTCCACGCGGCGCCCATTGCGGGCAACGAAAGTAAAATAAATCCAGATACAAATGACCTCAATAAAGGAGGGCTTATTCGGGGCGCAGAATTGGACAAATGAACCGATCCGCGCGGCTCATACATCCCAACGAGTTCATTCCAATACTGCAGCCTCCACTCTGTTACATAGCCCTAATTACCGCCACTTCATCTTTCAGTTAGTTCCGTTTGCTGCTTTTGATATACTTATTTATGTAGTGCTGCCTCATGAATAATACGGTAGTAACCAAGTTAAGTTCACTGAAAGTAGAAAGGAGGCACCACACTGACCGGCTAATCCTGCGTTAACAACTCCTATCGTCCCCAAAGCTGGAGCCTGTGCTCCATATTTTCATACCTCGGGAAGGTTAGGCTATACTCCACACACGGGGGCCAAGGCTCGATTGGTGGAGGTTCCACAACCTGACACGGCTAGTGGCCACCCCCGGTGTCAGAAGTTTATAAGGCCTCTGATATGGCCTAACGACAGCCATCTAGTGATCGCATCCTGTACCATCGGCTTGAAGTGCCTTGCGAAAAACGAAAATAGCACTAACAGTCAAAAACATCCAGATTAAAAATCACGCAAGTCAGACTGGATCACGACCACTTCACTTTTCCACCAAATATAATTATACAACTATATTATCTATGCTGTAACTTATCCGCTTAAGTACTATCGCTGACTTTGTTTTACAAAATTTAAAAAATCCTGAAGTACTGGTCCTTTTGTGGGGTAACCCCATTATATCGATGGTTTCCGCTACAAAGGTCGTAACTCCAAAATGCATAGTTTCGGCAATAGCCAAAAAAAAAAAAAAAAATAATAATTTTATTTGTTTTCAAAGTTGTAGAAATTTGGTTCTAATGGTTATTTTATTATGTAGGCCTTTCAATATTTTTTTGTATTTTTTAGTTTTTAGGCTATTGCCAAAACTATTCATTTTGGAGTTAGGACCTTTGTAGCGGAAACCATCGTTATGTAAATTTAGTGTGTTAACAAGGACTGAAGTTTAAGATATGTATTAAATTTTTTAATTACTCCACATATTTTATAGCTGTTTATATGGCAGCTGCATACGTATTCCTTACTTACAGCGTATGTAGGTCAAGGGTCCGATGCACATAGAGAATAAATCTTTTAGCTCGTAGATAATTCTATTTTCCATCTGTTTGCATGCAAATCCCTGGTGAGCACTATATGTATATTTATACGGAGATTCCAAAGTTCCTTACGCTAGATTCCAGTATCTGTAGGTACTTTTATCCCACTTGACAAAGTCGTACAATATTAAGTTGTAGTATTCCACAAATTCTGTATAGGTGTTGTTCTGGTCGAACATCCATTTTGTGGTCGCAGATGACAATTGTTAGCTATATTTTGTTGTACTGTAAATAATCACTATAATTGTTGCTTAATATTATCGAAACATAATATATTTACAGTTAAAAATAATATAAAGAGTAAATCAAGTAATGTAAAACTTGAAGATCGACTGATGCACAGAGGGCGCCACGGATCAAAGTAGAGAGGAGAGCATTGCGCGAGGGAAATGGTGGCGAGTGCGCGTCAGTCTATCTTTGAATTTCGAGTGAGACAGTTAATTGGAAATAGCGCTGTGCAGTATTCAATATTCAGTTAGAAATATCATAAACTGAGTGTATTTCTCGTGTCAAAGGAAGATTAAAGCCTATTTAAAAGTTATATTCCACGTGTTTTTCTTCACTATGATGGTAAAAATAAAATAAAAAAAGCTCAAAACTTTCCATTTATACTTGACCAGCTTGATCTGTCAACTTTTTATTAAATATAATCCAAAGAAGGTACTTAGCTGACCAAAACACACCATTCATAGAATATGATGTCAAATCTACGGTACGGCAATTGGCAAAACCACCTACCACACAGGGGCCGTCCATTAATCACGTGATGTTTTTTAGCAACTTTTTAGACCCCCCCGCCCCCTGATGATACGTGGTGAGGTTTTAGACTACCCCCCCCCTCACCCCCTACCCAAAATCACGTGTATTTTTTTGATACAAAATATTATCTTTAAATACAGGTGTAATGTATGATTTAATTCTGGAAAATTAAGCACCGTGATAAAAAAATTCCAGACATTAAGGTTGCAGGTTGTTTCTGACTGCCTGAAGTCGTTTTGAACCTTGGGAAGAGTTAAAAACAACATAACAACATCAGTGCGACGTTTGGAAATTACTCTAGAAATCGCGTGTTCAACGAAAAAATAAATACACGTGATATCTCAGTACACCCCCCCCCCTCCCCCTTGTGATATTTCGTGATTTTTTCTGAACCCCCTCCCCCCTTTTTGAGCCTCACGTGATTAATGGACGACCCCATAGAAATGAAGGTAAAGGGTCACTTTATTGCTACTCGTAAAATTGATCGACTTTTCCCTAAGGAATATTGATCATACAGAGAAATAATCATTTTGATTTTCCATGTTTTTCATTTGAACTTTGTATATAAACTCATCAAAAGGAAAAATGCATAAAAAAGTTTTTGTTTACTTATTTAAATGGAGATTTAAAAAAATTAACATCATGTTCAAAATATTTTTTGACTATCTCCATTATTCACTGAAATATAGCAGTTTGAAAAGAATGCGGGCAACACGATCTGAAAACGCTTCGTGCGTTATTAAAGCTTTAAATAAATGTTTTGCGTAGGTGTATGCGCTGTCCTAGAATAAAAGTTTACAAATAATGAGATTATAGAAATCAAGATAAGATAAATATACTTTATTGCACAGCAAAAGAATAAAAATTTGTTAATTCTGTTGAATGAGAACACAAAAAAATATAAATTATTGATATGTATCGCTTGAGCGATTTCATCCAGACAATCTTTAGCGAATGGAGGAGAAGAGTAAAAATCAATTTTTTTTGCGATTATGAGTTCCTTAGAGAAATGAATCGATAGCGTGTGGCTGCACTTGACACGCATAAAGGACAAGATATTGTGATAGCAAATAAAAATAAAATAAATAACTATAAACATACATATAAAAAAGTTAATTTACTATAAAAATAAAATGTTAGGTACAATTTCAGGAAGTGACGCTATCTATATAGCAAAATCGACAGTTTGACGTTCTACCTTAAATGCTCTCGCTTCTTGTTTTACTTCATCTGATTACCACTAGATGCGATAAACAAACAACTTTCACTGAGGAACCCACAGTCAAATCGCAAAAAAAAAATTGGACTCTTCATACAAAATTAAGCCGGTTAGTTGATCAATTTGTATGGAGTTAAATTTTTTTTGCGATTATGAGTTCCTTAGAGAAAGTTGTTTATTATCATGAGCACGTGCACAACTTATTTAAAGTCACCCTTTATTTTCAAATTTCGTGTGAATTTTGCAACGGTTTTAATTTTAAAACATATTTGCATCATCCCAGTGAAAACCGCATCGAAATCCGTTCAGTGGTTCTCTTTAAAATCGCGGACAATACAAATACATAAAAGATAAACTGAAAGCAAACTAATAACCGAAGTTTTTAAAACCGGTTAAAAATACCTCAATTTTATTTGAACTTTGTAGCATTTCGGAAATTTCACACTTTCAAACCCTATGTATTTAGCTGGATTACTCAGTCTCTTTTTAGGGTTCCGTAGTAGTTTCGCCATGTCCGTCTGTCTGTCTGTCTGTCCGTCCGGCTTAGCTCAGAGACTATTATTATAGTACTAGACAGCTGTAATTTGGCACGGATATACTACATATTAATTAAGCGGACAAAGTGGTAAAATAAAAATAAAATATTTTTTTCAAGGTACCTCCCCTATACGTGAAGTGGGGATGAATTTTATTTTTCTCAACTATCCCATGGTGTGGGGTGTCGTTGGATAGGTTTTTAAAAAATATTGTGGATTTGTAAGTACCATTTTTCGATTGAGGGATCCGTTTTCGAGTGCAAATTTTCGTCAACTAAGCCAGCTAAAAAACAACTAGACCGCTTTTTTGACATTTACTATCATATTTGCTTACTTCTGTTGAATTCAACTTCAATAAGAAGTAAAAAAACCGATTGTACCGATTTATAATTTGGGAAAAATACTTCAGTTTCACGAGCGCAAACTACAGTTTTCCGGTTTTCATCGACTAAAAGGCATCCTGATAAGCAGATCACGTTCGTTGCAGGAACGAGGCCTACACTCTACCCTTTAGAGTCGTGGTATAAACTTCAACTCATTTTTCACTGTATGGGCCGTCCGGAAATTATTCGAACTTCAAATTAAGAACGTCCTGCAGTTTGAATAAACGTAGTCGTTGTTTTTTTGCAAATTGACTAATTGTTATTTGTATAATTTTATAAATTAATCGGATTGAAGCCGTTCTTTTTTTTAAAAACTAAATAGGCACCTTATCGATAAATTATGCTGCAGGCACTCTTATTACTTATTATATCTGTTTTCTACTTAATGAAATTGAAAATAAAATAATATGAAACTGCACATAAAATAAAACAAAGCAATAGTATCAATAAAACGTTTTTATAAGATAAAGTAATGGTCAATATGAAAACATGACTTAAAAAGATAAAGATTCATAAAGACATTCACAGACAGACAAAAATTCCAAGAATAAATGTTTGGCTCTCTACAGGGATAGACGTACCATGTGTTATTTATTATTAAAAAAAAAGCGGCCAAGTGCGAGTCGGAATCGCCCATGAAGGGTTCCGTAGCAGCAAGTAACATAATATAAAAGTTTTTGTAGTTCGTTGTAACTTGAATGAAAGGTAAATTGCGGTTTACGATTTATGACGTATTAAAAAAAATTACTTACTAGATATCGTTCAAACCAATTTTCGGTGGAAGTTTGCATGATAATGTACATCATATATTTTTTTTAGTTTTATCATTCTTTTATTTTAGAAGTTACGGGGGGGGGGGACACATATTTTACAACTTTGGAAGTATCTCTCGCGCAAACTATTCAGTTTAGAAGAAAATGATATTAGAAACCTCAATATCATTTTTGAAGACCTATCCATAGATATCCCACACGTATGGGTTTGATGAAAAAAAAAATTTTGAGTTTCAGTTCTAAGTATGGGGAGCCCCCAACATTTATTGTTTTTTTTCTATTTTTGTGTGAAAATCTTAATGCGGTTCACAAAATACATCTACTTACCAAGTTTCAACAGTATAGTTATTATAGTTTCGGAAAAAAAGTGGCTGTGACATACGGACAGACAGACAGACAGACAGACAGACAGACAGACATGACGAATCCATTAGGGTTCCGTTTTTTGCCATTTGGCTACGGAACCCTAAAAACGACTTACAGACACGACCTCGTGACAGGGACATTAAAGATAAGACTAGATAAGGTCTTACTGTTTAAGGCATCTTGCTTCACGGGATCTGCCTACTGCACGCTCTACGCCATCGTCATCCGTGTAAAAAATACTACATTAATAGATAACCCTTCTTGTGTTATTGATGCCCGGGTAACGGTAGCCATTTTCCATCAGGAAGGTCGCCGGCAAAAAGCAACAAAGTTTTACCTACTTACAATAAGGATATCTAGTTGATAGGGTTTTGAAAATGGCATTGGTACAGGGACGGGTCTAGTCGGCACCTTGAAAGTGACGACTCACGGAGTGGGTCTCCACTTCAGTGCGATTTTCGATCAAATTTCGCCGTAATCTAGGCCCTGGAATAAATTTACGATGTCGTGGGAATGACAGCCACATCTGGCATAAAGGGCGATCTTAGCAATACGGGCTATGAAATGAAACGCTTGTCCCTACACTACTCGAGTACGAAGGTAAATTCCAAACGAAAATTGACTGAAACTATTTTTTTAAATAAACTAATTAATACTAATATATACTAATTAATTGACTGACTCGCTGGCTAAGTGGTTAGCGATCCTGACCTCTGATCCGAGAGTCGTGGGTTCGAACCCCCCACAGGGCAAACTTTTCTGTGATGAGCAGAATTGTTTGCTCTGAGTCTGGGTGTATTATATCTATATATGTATGTATTTAAAAAGTATATGTGTATGTATATCAGTCTCTGGTTCCCAAGATACAGGGAATCCTGTTTGGGGCCAGATGACCTTGTGTGATTTGTCCCAGATATTATTATTATTATTATACAAGTTAAAAACCTTCGTCGAGAATAAAAAGGGTTATTCCGCTTTGAAAGTTTCATGAACACATCACAAGTTTAATGTAAATGATTTCCCCGTACTTTGTTAGTTTCGAAGCGCTATTGTTTCGTCTCTCGTGACCGAGGTTTAATTAGAATGGCCATTTTCATAATCCGATCAGCGTAGTAAAATGTGACCCGCTTATTTTCACTTTGCATAATATTATTTAAATCACCCCGCAGGCCGGCGCGCCTGGCGGTAACCGACCCATCCGCTGATCAAAATAACAAAATTATTGTCTTCGCGCGATCTCATTAATCTTTAAATATAATTAAAATATTATTTGAGCTAGACTTATTTTATTTTAATTATTTATTTATGATTCTAATCAACTTAGAAAAACTACATACTCGTAGTCATAATGAAAACCCAACTCATAAATATTATAAATACACAGTGTCTGTCTGTCTGTTTGTTATTGATTATTATTCTTTCACGTTGGATCTAATAAATGAAGTTAGTTATTATAGAGCTGAAGTCATCATAATTTCAGACGGAATAATCGATACACGTAACATTTTGTTATGTTAGCAATGTGAGTAATTAAATGAATCAGTTACAAAGTGCTTTTAGGTCTGTACGATTAGAACTAGTGCAGGAAAGCTTGCCAAAAAAGCTCTTAATGAAACTCTTATTTAATGCAGTGATTTAGCCAAAAACGTTATTGCTTTTTATACCTTTCAGTAGACAAGGTTATCGCTTTTCAGAGATAGGAATTATGAATAGAGCTAAACCTCGAAGGTCAAAACTAGCTTACTCATAAAAAAACGCTGTGTTGAATTTTGATTTCATCGTTATATATTGGAAACATTACCAGATTAAAGCGCAACACACACAGAGGCGGCCGCGGAGCCGTGCGAAAGCGTTCCGGCAGCAGTATTTTTTGTAATGTTCGGATTACTATGAAACTCTTCACACTAAAACCGGGCGGGCGCCGCGCGGTTTTAGTGTGAAGGGTTTCATAGTAATCCCAACATTAAAAATACCGCTCCCGAAACGCTTTAGCACCGCCCCGCGGCCGCGTTTGTGTGTGTTGCGCTTAAAGCATCAGTTCCTTGTTAATTTCGAGAGATCGAGGAGCGAGTTGCGAAGGAGTAAAAAGCTAAAGTCATGACAAAAAAAAAATTACTTGAGGTTTTTATGGGGATTGATTTTCTTGCTCTATATAAAGCGCTAAAAGTCTGAAAAGAATAAAAAAAATACCGTCTCTCTGTGTGTGTCCTCTAGCACCAATTCATTTGGATGAATTTGGGTAAAATATGGGCTAGGAATATTTTGATAATATCTCCGGCCGATTTATTTAAACGTAATGAACATCCATTACGTTTAAATAAATCGGCCGTATCAACCGTAGCAAAAATCTCTTTTTTCCTCAAAAATGGCTCTAACGCATTTGATGAAACTTTGTGAAGTATATTATTTTTATACGACCAACTAAACTAAACTGTTGCTCATATCCTAGAGGTAGCATCGTACAGGTACGCGCACTTCGGTGACCCGAGGTCACGTCAGGAAATCGTCAGCAATCCAACGTCGCTACTGGACTTCTTGGAGGAGCTGGGCTGACAGTGATGCTGGGCTATCACGCAAAATGGGCGCAATGGTCGCCTGGTTGCGGAAAACAGCCAGCCCCAACCTAACTTAACCTAACGACCAACTAAACTGTTGTAGCTAATTGGTTACTCCGGAATAAATCTGATTAAAGTAAACTTCTCAAAAATTACTGGTACGATTTTAATGAAACTAATGTTCATTATTCAATGAAAAATCTAAATATCTCACATACATACAATTAAAGAATTATGATTCCCGAGAAAGTGTGCACAGCACGGCTGTACAATTTGTTTTTCGGTTCTGACTCCGTCTTGACAGTGATGGTCGGTTGCCGCGGCTGCAACGAAGTTTGAGCTTGTTCGCATTATTTACAGAAGTAAGTAAAGTTGAACAGTCAAAGGCAGTATTTTCCAGTCAAAGGCAGTATTTACACTTACTGAAAGTTTATTCTTAATTATTTTGAAAGTTAATTGCCTATTTATATAAGTAATACTTAGTATCATTTTATATTTTATTTATATTTTGTCAATCCTTTTAAATGCTTTTATAATAGTGTAAAACTACTGATTTGTTTACAAGTATAGAATGTAATTATAGTGTGTAAGACTTTATTTAAAAAACAAAAACCTTGGAGGGACCCGACGTTTATTCTCTCTCCGTAAACACTACCCTAAATGGTGGGTATACGAGACCCAAGTGGTAAGAACTAAGTATTAGGTAGACTAAAAGTGTACAGTGCTACCTACTTCGAATAAATATATTTTTATTATATTTTATTATCAATCCGTCTCAGAACTTATAGGTACGTCAGACATCTCGAAAACTGTTACGAAGTGAGATATATTATAACTACGTAGGTAGGTAGACTCTATGAATAGTTTTACATTATGTGATTTGTGAGTATTCTATTTTCTCCAGCCTCCTATATTTATGGTCCTGGCTATTTGCCGAGAGAGATAAATCCGTCGTTTCTATTTTATTCGGAAACGGTTCGTTTTGCGGCATTGATGGTTTATTGCCTTCTCGAGACGAGTAGGTATCCTTTCCATAACTCGAAGCTCAAGTAATTAACTAGTAGTAAATAACGGTTTCAGCTGAAACTTATATACATTAGGAGATTTATTCACAAAACTTTCGAATGAGCTTGGAATGATTAACACCGTTTTTTTTCAAATATTTCTGAGCCGGACAAAGATATACATTTTATTGGTTGTCTTATGTGATATTTGGAACGCCGCGCCGGTACAATAAAACACCTGTCAGTAACACAAATATCATCTTTAACTTAATTTGATAAACTAATTTATCGCAATGGGGACTCTCAAGAGTAGCAATCACCTTAATAACAAAGTTTCTTAAAAGAATAAAATCTACGGACGGAGATCACGAACATCACATAATATTTTTATTCTGTTTCTTTGATCTTGTAATATTTTTAATGTACTCAATGGTTCTTTTTTGTATTTACAGTTATGTTTGGCAATATATGCTTGTTTAAGGACCGTGTGCAGCATGTGCAGTTTAAGTTGGGCTTCTTCTCATGAGACTGAACAACTTTTGTTCTACGACATCACTGAAAACTATTTTTTTTCAATCTCATACAAATCGATCAGCTGATAGGCCAAGGTTGTACAGGAAGATTTTTCGCAAACTCAACAAAATTTTCGAGCGTTTGTTCAGTTTCATGAGTAAAGCCCCGCTAGAAGAAATGTGACACCTTTCTGTAACACTCTGTATATACTGTTCAATTAAATTTGTCGGAATTCTATTTGCAGTTATCGTGTTTTATAGTGACGTAGGGCCGGTCGATTCCGTCGAATATTCCTATATTAAATCCTGTGAATTTTCATTTACAACAAATTGGCCGAAAGGACTCGAATTTATTTGACACAGGACGCGACGGGTTGGATGGATCGAGTAAGGGTCCGCACTAAAGAATCAACGCTTAGGAGTACTTAGTACAGGCTTTGTCGATCCTTCCAAAGAATTCTTTACACCGTTTATGAATTCACAGTCTCTGAGAAAGCCTGAATATTTTTTTCTTACACACATAATATTTACTCCCATAACTATTTAACTATCATCCAAGATACTCTTTTGCTGTATAAAGGGATACATCAGTCTATTCATTTCGACTTTTTACTTACGTATACTTCGCTAGGTACAATACTGAAAATTATATTATACATATATAGCATAGCGCGACAAATAAAAACCATACGTAACTATCGCACCCTTACGCACAATTCACCGCGTTTTAATAATTTAAGTTCAAAAAAGAATAGGTTAACGTGTCGCAGAGTGTACGTATTGTATGGTAACCAAATGGTAAATATGTGGTACTACTTAACATTTTCCTATGATTCTTAATTATTAATATGGAAACTCTTATTATTACGTCGAATTCCTTGATGCTAGCCAGAAAATATGCTGGCGTACGGTGAATAGACAACAATAAAATTGATAAATAATAGCCGCAGCCAGAGCAAAACGACCCTGTTAAGCTGTTTGACAATATAATTTCAGGATCTCTTTTACATTTATGTAAAGTGGTCCAAAAGGATAATAAAAGGCTTTACGAAATCTTTCTGGGAATTCAGATTAGCGAAAAGGAGCTGTTTTCTTTTTCTTATGTCTGTTAAAGTAATACTAGCTGGGAGACCGAGCGTCGCTCGTTCAATCGGAGTTTTTATAAACTAAGATAACTTGTTAAGATATATTTTCTATGAAACATTTTGCAGGGTGTTGTTTTAGTCAGTAGTGGCCTTCTAGGGACGAAAGGACAAGCAATATATGCTCTGAAAATATCTATAATCTTTTTTTTGATCATTGGACGACCAATGATTAAAAATAAACATCATATACGTTCTCCTTTTATGCAATTTCGCTCATATCTCCCTCAAATGAATTTTTTCGAAGATAATTCCCTCATAGATCGATTTCTGGTGATTTTAACCCCTAATCCTAGATTTTCGTCAAAAGGTTTCAAGCCGTTTCCGAAATCGTCGGGACACCTAACTACACTCGGCTTCAAAAAAATCGCACGTCCGTAAAAATAGGCTTCAAGCACTGTTAATCCTTAAGACAAGCAGTTATTCGTAGCAATATTGGTATCATTTGAGAGCCCTATAAAAACTCTTTAAAAAAATATCCATTTCATTTGATTAAAGAAAAAGCTTGACACTTTAAGTCACTGTGAATGACAATGGAACTGATTCTCCTCTTCAAATTTTGTTTGTATTGTTTTGTTTTTTGGGTATAAAAGGGTCGATACAGCTTATCGGGGGATAAATTTGCTACCAACAGTCGAAGAAGACACAGAAGAATATCTTTCATCAGAAAAACGTCCTTGAAGATGGACACTACTGCTGCTGAAGCCGCCCAAGTTATCGCACTACTGCAATCAGGACTACGTCAGTGTGATGTTGCTCGGCAATTGCACTTGAGTCGCTTTTCTGTTCGAAGAGTGTACCAGCGGTTCCTGCAGACCGGTGGCTTTGTCCGAAGGCGTGGGTCTGGTAGAAATCGCTGCACTTCTGCGAGAGATGACCGATTCGTCGTATCGAAGTCTTTGAGAAATCGGTTCTCTAATGCTGTTGAGTTGCAACAGCAGCTTCAAGCAGTTCGTAGAAGGGCCGTGAGTGTCTCTACAGTTAGAAGAAGACTAAAGGAGAGAAATATTGTGGCTAGAAGACCTGCCACGGGTCCAAAATTAACCGCAGCGCATCGGCGAGCACGCCTGCAATTTGCTCGCGCCCACGTCAATTGGACCCTGGACCAATGGAGAGCTGTTCTCTTCTCAGACGAAACGAGAGTGTGCCTTTTCTGCAACGATAGACGCAAAAGAGTATACAGAAGACAATGGGAACGTTTTGCCCAAGCCTGCATCCAAGAGACGGTAGAAATACGGGGGCGGTTCCTGCATGTTCTGGGGCGGCATATCTGCCGACGGCAAAACTGAACTTTCTTGCGTCTCTCGGACCGGCGGTGCTCGCGGGCAAGGGTCGATGACTGCTCACCGGTACATCACAGAGATCCTGGAAGAACATGTGGTCCCCTATGCTGGATTTATTGGCGACGGGTTCACATTAATGCACGATAACGCTCGCGCGCACACTGCTGGAATTGTGCAGGGCTACCTTCAAGAGGTTGGGATCCCTGTCATGCAGTGGCCAGCGAGAAGTCCAGATCTGAACCCGATAGAGCACCTCTGGGACCAGCTGAAACGCAAGGTTAGATCCCGTGATCCCGCTCCCGCGACTCTTCAGGAGCTCCAAGACGCCGTTATTGAGGAATGGGACAGAATCCCTCAAGAAGAGGTCCTAAAGTTGGTGCGATCCATGAGGGAGCGCATGGAAGACGTCATTAGGGCTAGGGGGGGTAACACTAGGTTTTAGGTTAGTTTTAAGCAACTTTGTTTTGAAAAATTAATCAGATTTCATTTGGGTTTTTTAAGGATTTTTATTGTTTTGTAAATTTTTCTCAGTTCCAATAAAAAACATTGAATGAATTATTGTTTTTGCATTCTCTGTTTCCTTACCTTTCAAATGATACCGAACATTACCAATATTTCATAATACAAATACGATTGAAAGATGTTTAAAATAGATTTCTTAAAAGGTGCGATTTTTTTGAAGCCGAGTGTAGTTTAAAAGTTAAATAGGATAGGATTTTTTACCTAGAACCAAAAAAGTCAACCTTTTCAAAGGTCGGCAACGCATTTGTGACTCCTCTGGTGTTGCGGGTGTCTATGGGCGTCGGTAATCGCTTACCATCATGCTGGTGGTGATACCATCATCATGGTGATCCGTCTGCTCGTTTGCCACCTATCACACAAATAAAAACCTGCAAAATAGCTAAGACCGATTAGGTCATGGCAGTAGTTGGGTGGCTCAGTTAGCTACGCCTTGTACCACCTATGGTTTAAACACTACACGCGACAGTTTATAAAAACATCCTAGTGATAGACAATACTTACGAAACCGAACCACGACGAATGTTAATTGTTAAATATTACAGGCTTTTTTTATTTTAAAACGACATAATTTTAAATAAGTACATTATTGCTTAAGTAAATTAACAAATTTTAAATACGTTTTTGTTCTGATCCCACAGGTTCCTCGAAGTTGTTCAGTACAGCCGGTTTTCAACTAAACCGTTATTCGGCATAGACGTTTCTAAACTCATTGGAAACTCCTCAAACGGCTACAAAGCTAAATGGTTGGAATACCTACGACTGCATTTCCGATATACATAGTAATACAATGGCCGTAGCTGAAGTTGACTCAAGGTAAAAGTGATAATGGCTTCGGTTTAATGCTTTGTTCACGTTCAGCATACGAGTTGCAAGGACATTATGTTGGCTCGAGTTTTGCTTTGTTTTATGCATAGTCAAACTAAATAGGTGTTGGACCTTTCTAATTTTGTTCTACTTTTGTTCTGAAGTGGCAAATTTCGTCTCTCCATACAAAAATGTCAGATAAATTCGAACCATACAAAGTCGAAGAACAAAAGTTGCTCAAAATTAAACTATATTTATAGAGACAGATGACGAAGGGTTGTCGAGAAGCATACAAAAAAATACTAGTATTTTTCGTTCGAGATCTGATCACATCACATCCAAGAGCAACATAACAATATTATTTTTATATATGTAATAAATGGAGATCATATAGATATCAGTCAACAAAAGCCATTGGAAAAATGCCGTAGTCGATACCTACTATAGGATGGTTATTTTGTTTTCTATTGTATGTCGAAATAATGCGGAAAGCGTAACAACTGGAAACCCATTTGCTGATCGAAGTTTAAAACAATATCAATACCAAACAACACTGACTGAGAAGAATAAGGTGCACAAGGAGGTGCCATACACAATTGCGGGCTAATTTAAAAGAGGGTCCTTCTGAAATATTTGTTTCACGAGCGAGAACACAGTTATAAGCAAATTTGAGGTAGGTATATCAAAAAGGACCCCTATAAGTATGAATGAATTAGGTACGATAGATAAAACCATAAACTCTTATAACTACGAACGCGTAATCTCGCGACTCTAGGTGTCATTGGCGCTAAAAGCCATCTCAGTGCTGATTGGTCGCTCCCTTTTTGTTTTCTAATTTTCGACGCCATTCCATTCTAAGCCGCTATATTGTGGCTGCCACTTTGAATCAATTCCGGTATTTTTACCTTTTGGCGTGAATAATAAAAGCATTCATTAGTTGAGTTCCGCTCTCCGGCCTGTTTGGGATTTCTGCGCGAGTGACACCGAATAGAAACACCGAAACGAGACAGGAATAAATTTCAATTAGGTGTCTGAGAATATTGACTTTTTCAATATGAAATCACGAAATAGCGATATGGAAGACTGCTTCATGTCACAAGCTGTTTCAGAAGGATTCTATGCCGTTTCACTGTGGTTTCACTGTGGTCGACCATTCAGCTATTTTATTCGACAACCCAAGCATAAGATAATGTTTTTCGAGTTTATGTACCTATGTCAATAATCATAAGCTAATGTTGCACTGAAATTTAAAAACTCGTTACAGGATTGTTTAGTACATAAACTAATGTCAGCGTTCTGTTCATTTTTCTAATATTTTAACAAAAATGACAATGCCGGTACATCTCCACTAGTACGAACCTATAAGAAACTTTTATGATTAATTTCAATGGCGGCACTGTTCGGCAGTGTCCTTGGGCCCATAATATCCATTTTCTAAAATATCCAAATCCTTTGTTTATTTTGATTTGTCTTATTGAGTGATGGATCACGCTATCCGAAGAACACTTAAACAGAAAAAAGCGTTTTTCCTGCGAGTTTTAAGGGACCCATTTCGTGCTGGAGAGGTGAAAAACAACTGCGAATTTTTTTCTGCTTCTAACAAGTCGATCAACTGATTGTAGTACTGTGAGTTAGGAGCCGCAACTTAAAAAGTTTCAGCTGGCAGTGTGACTTTTTATTTGCCGGCATGGATGGATGCTACTCATGAATACAAAACTTACATAAACCTATACATCATCATCATCAGCCGAAAGACGTCCACTACTGGACAAAGGTCTCCCCTAAGTATTTCGACACCAACCAGCCATGTGCTGCCTGCATCTAGCGGCTTTCTGCAACCTTCACCCGGTCACCGGTCCACCGAGTGGCCTGCCTATACTGCGTCTTTCGGTGCGCGGTCGCCGCGGAGAACTTTAATGCCCCAACGGCCATCTGTTCTGTATTTTCGCGTGTATCGAGAAATTCGTCTACAGTATAGAGCGCGTTACCGATGACATGAACTGAGAATTGCTTGTTGCGTCCCTAATGCTACTTGGGATCGTGTTATAGATTTTAGAACCAATAAATTGGATGCGTTTTTGTGACTTTGTAAGTCTACATCAAGGAACCCTCAGCTCCTGTAGTTTTCTGGTGTTATGCGAATGTATGTCGCATTTGGTTCATTTTAAAATGTCTGTTTTGTTTAAATTTGCAGTGGTTTTTACTGTCGGGGGTGGGTTTTAAAATTCTGGATAGGTTATGTTTTGTTAGTGTAGATTGACGACGGAACCTATGCGTTGCACGGGTTCGAATGAAAACAGACCCCCACAAAGTTGGTAAAATTTTTTCGCCGCCCTCCGCAAGTTTTCTCACGGGCTCCCCTGTCGGAAGGCGATTGATGAATGATTGTATTTAAGTTCCGAAAATTCTTGTTATATATAAATTATTCATCAGGTTTCTGTGCGTTCGTTTCCATGGCTTACGATTTCAATAAAGTTTATATATTATATGTATACTTAGCAAAGAAATTATTTGTATTAGTTATGCTTGGAATTAGTTCCGTCATAGTTAGTTGGCCGTAGTTACGTCACATCACGCGCCATCAATGTGCACGGGGGTTTGCCGCGAAGATTGACTATATAGGGTGACTTTAAATTAGTTCTTGATACCAAAGCATATGCATGTGCTCATGATAACTAACAACTTTCCCTAAGGAACCCATAGTCAAATCTCAAAAAAAATATTGGACTCTTCATACTAATTTGGCCGGTCCATTGACCGATTTGTATGGAGGGTCCAAAACTTTTTTTGAGATTTGATTATGGGTTCCTTAGGGAAAGTTGTTTGTTATCATGAGCACATGCATAGCCTTTCGTATCAAGAACTAATTTAAAGTCACCCTATATTTTCGGGCGCACTAGCGCCAACAAGTCGACTAGGAGTCGACGTGGGCGCCATGACCGAAATCGGTCGGATGGTTCATCACTTGTTACCCTACTACTAACGTTCGTTGGTCGTTTTTTTATTCCAGATTTTTTTACAAATCTCGACTGAAAGCCTATCTATCTCAGCCGGTTATGACTGACCCGGTGGCTCAGACGTTAGCGTTCCTGATCATTGTTCCAGGTGGTGTCGTGGGTTCGGTTGCCACCCAAGGCAAAAATTTTGTGATGAGCAGACGTTTTCTGTTGTAGTGTATTATATCTGTAAATGCACGGATTTAAATGTATGTAAGTATACGTATTACTCTCTGGTTCCCATAACATGGAAAATAAAAACATGGAAAATTGTCGTTTCAGACCTGATGACATCGTATGATTTAGATCGGATATTTATTCATTTATTTGTCCATAGCTGTGCGCCGCTGTGCGCAGTGAGTGCGGATATTTTCTTATGTTCTACTATGTTGTTCCCCGGCCTTTACTTCACCTATAAGTGGAATTATTAGTAACATTGTTTTAGCGAAATCTTGTGAACCATGAGTATTTCTGGGATAAAGTATTATTAGCCATTTTTACTCCGTATAAACTTTATCTGCGAATAACATTTCGTCGAACTGTACAATCCGTCTCGGGTCTAACCATTTTTCCGGCATAAAAATATTCGTGTTAATCCAGTGCTTGATCTATCTACCTACTAGTTGTAGGTAGTACCTAGTTGTGTAAAGTTAAATAAATCAACATCCATAATGTCGCCATTTACGATATTATTTAATTCGTATTAGTGAGATGAGATACGTGAAGAAAACCGGCGTGAAGTAACGTTTGTTGTATTTCGCCGAGTGAGTGAGGGTACCGGAGGCCCAACCCCCCCCCTCCCCCTCCCCCTCCCCATTCCCCCATCCCCCATCCCATTTCAAAGGTTGGCAACGCACTTGTGACTCCTCCGGTGTTGCGGGTGTCCATGGGCGGCGGTAATCGCTTACCATCAGGTGATCCGTCTGCTCGTTTGCCACCTATCACATAAAAAAAAAAAAAATACGTAGTAAATATTTTCTATTATGACTATTGTTCAAGGCGTTGGTCGATCAATAAGCACTCTGTTACACAAACCTTCGTTGGTTCGACGTAATAGACGTCATTAGGATGCTAAGCGCATGCTAAGCATGTTTTCGTGTTCGGCTATTCTTGTACATTCTGTGAGTGTAATTATTTTGGATTAGCAGAGATAAGTGTACCTAATCTGTTTAATTAATTTTACTCGTTACATCCCTTTTACTATTATAATAATTGGCGGGAGAACTGTTAATATAAACAATTTTTGTTTAATTAAAATGAATAAAATTAGCGAACATACTAGCTAATGAATAAAATAAGCTTAAACATCTTACGTATTCTCTCAAGTTTTCTAGAGTCATTACGAATCGTCTCGCATGCAGGGCTGACGACTTCCTGCCTCCCGAACAAGCCGGTATCCGAAAAGGTTCCGTATAAATTCATAATCACACACGTCTTGAATAGACCTGTGCGCCGCCGCCGGGTATATTTTTGATGGCGGCGGCGTCTGAGGTCAAAATCTGCGGCGGCGGCCGCGTGTGCCGGCGCGCCTCGCCACCACAGTAAAGCCGCGGCGGCGTGACGCGGCGCGGCGTCTATGTTTTTTTTTATCAAGGAATTATCATATTTTTTATAGAATAAACAATGTATCAAACAAAACGTATCGTGGGTGAGTAAAACAACGAGCGGGGTTCACGGTTGATCAAATCTCACACTAGTTGTCGTTCGCGATTCGCGGACGCTTAGGGTCTAGACAGACAGACTGCATCCCGACTGCACGCCAGCTGCAAATTGGCAGTTAGGATGCAGTTTGTGTGCAGTTCAATTGCAGCTGGGCCAACCGCATCGAAACTGCTGTCCGACTGCGCAGTTGTAAAGCAATCCTGATGCAGTTGAACCGACTGCAATAGTACTGCTTTTGAACTACACAGCCACGGAAGAAAGAAGGGAGGGGAAGTAGAAAGTAGGTGGATCTCGCATGTCATAATCTTCCCCCCCTCTGCAAGCGTCTGCCCCCCGCACCCCGCGCCTCACCACCCTCATCCCGTTCCCCGAGCATCAACCTCCCCCACGCTTCACACGCCCCGCGCTACCCGCGCCTCAACCCCGCAACCCTCTCCTCACCCTCCGCACCCCGCTTTTCATCCCACGTTTTCCTCTACGCACCCCGCGCTCCCCCCTCATCCCGTTTCCCGGGTCTCACCCTCCCCCGCGCTTTACACACTCCGCGCTCCCCGCGCCTCAACCCCGCACCCCACGCCTCAACCCCGCACCCCGCTCCTCACCCCCCGCACTCCGCGCCTCACCCCCCCGCACCCCGCTCCTCACTTTCCATCATCCCGTGGCTCACCCCCCACATCCCGTTCACCCGGGTCTCACCCTCCCCCGCGCTTCATGCGTTCTCCGCGCCTCTCTCCCGCCGCACCCTGCTCCTGCCGCACCCTGCTCCTCACCCCCGCTTCCCAAGCCTCACTTACTCCACTATCCGCACTTCACCCGCTTCGCGCTCCCCGCGTCTCACCCCCACCCACATCTCACACCTCGCCCCATATTACGCGTCTCACCCCCCACCCCCCACCCTCCAAACCACCAGGGATCGCAATGCCCTCACCTCACCCCTCGCCCCGTCCCCCCCTATGTCACCCCGCACCCCGTACCTCACTCCCCCGCACCTCACACCCCCGGATCCTTTCACTGCATGTCCAATCTCACCACCCCGTACCCTATTTCCGAGTATTCGAGAGAGCGGCAATCAAACAAGGTAATTTTCTGCACAGCTGCGATGCAGTTCTGTTGCAGTCGGTTCAACCGCATCAGGACTGCTTTACAACCGCGCAGCTAGCGTACAGTCAGTTTTCAGTTGTTACGACTGCACGCCAGCTGCACGTAAACTGTGCAGTCGGACGGCAGTTTCGATGCGGTTGGCCCAGCTGCAATTGAACTGCACGCAAACTGCATCCTAACTGCCAATTTGCAGCTGGCGTGCAGTCGGGATGCATTCAGTCTGTTGAGCTTTAATCGCGGCCCGCTGTTTGTGATTGGCTGAACGTACGGCGCGGAGAAAAATAGACCCGCGGCGCGCCGTTTGAATTTAGGCGGCGGCGGCGGCGGCGGCGCCTTCAAACTCGCGGCGGCGGCGGCGCGGCGCGGCGGCGCACAGGTCTAGTCTTGAACTCAATATTTTTTATATTTGGGTTGATTGAATGAAAGGTAATTTGCGGTTTACAATTTATGACGTATTCAAAAAAACTACTTACTAGATCTCGTTCAAACCAATTTTCGGTGGAAGTTTGCATGGTAATGTACATCATATATTTTTTCTAGTTTTATCATTCTCTTATTTAAAAGTTTCGGGGGGGGGGGACGACACACATTTTACCACTTTGGAAGTGTCTCTCGCGCAAACTATTCGGTTTAGAAAAAATTATATTAGAAACCTCAATATTTGAAGACCTATCCATAGATACGCCACACGTATAGGTTTGATAAAAAAAAATTTTTGAGTTTCAATTCTAAGTATGGGGAACCCCTAAAATTGTTTTTTTTCTAGTTTTGTGTGAAAATCTTAATGCGGTTCACAGAATACATCTACTTACCAATTTTCAACAGTATAGTTCTTTTAGTTTCGGAAAAAAGTGGCTGTGACATACGGACGGACAGACAGACAGACAGACAGACAGACATGACGAATCCATAAGGGTTCCGTTTTTTGCCATTTGGCTACGGAACCCTAAAAATGGTAGCACAAAATATGTCATATTTTTCATCCGCCATTAAAACATCGTTCTTTATGACTCTGGCAAATCCTATATTTATAATAATAATTAATCATTCTGCAATGTCATTGCTTTATTAATCCTCAACACTCGATCACTCTACAAATCCTAAGAGCTTTATCTTCATGACTCTTACTAAAAATAAATCATATTTTTAGACATCGACTGTATCACTGGTGTTAAAAGTGCATTTGAGATTTGAAGAGGTTACTCAGAATCGAGTATAGAATACAGGAAAAATCTTGAAAAAATCCGATCTACAATTATTTTTTTCAGTTTCCCACACTAAATCTGAATAGTGAATCAAGAATTTGTATGGGAAACTGAAAAAAGAAATAGTAGATCGGATTTTTTTAATTTTTTTTCTCTATTATATCTTTGATTCTGAGTAACCCCTTAAATTACAAACGCACTTTTTTACACCCAGTATAGTAGGTATGTCGCTCAAACGATATTCGATCTTATGAAGGAACTTTACGGGAATGTACTTAATAAATGTAAGCTACTCTTAACAAAATTCTAATAAAGCGTGTAGGGCTCTCATTTGTATGGTGATTGCTGTGTTCGCCGAATAAAGAGGCCTAAAGGTTTACAAACAGCCGAAAGATAACGCTATTACAGAGAGAATGGAACTCTTCATTGTTATAAAAAATATATAATACATACATTTCTTACGTCACTTGTAAATTCATCTCAAAATAGAGTTTGAGACCTCCTTATAAGTGATTACAAGGTGATTACTTTTTTAAATTAACTTTTATTTATTCTACAAAAGTGGTAGAATAAAATATCCGTCATTAAAAATCATCTTATGTTTATCCTTCCCCTCCATAAAGTACATAAACGAAAAAGGGTGATTCATATAGTATCAAGCGACACCTGTATAAAAGCCTAAAAGGTGTTGCGGGTGTCTATGGGCGGCGATGATCGCTTACCATCAGGTGATCCGTCTGCTCGTTTGCCACCTGTCACATAAAAAAGGCGGTCTGAACCTCTATTATGACCTACTCCTGATTCTGATCAACTTTCCCCAGGGAACCCATAGTAAAATCGTAAAAAACTTTTTGGACTCTTCATTTTTTTGTGATTTGACTATGGGTTCCTTGGGGAAAGTCGATCAGAATCCGGAGTAGAAGCACGAGACCCAAGGAATAAATCTACTACGACTACTACGTATTTCTCTCTGTTTGTCAGACCTAGCTGTAAATGATTGTATCTTTTGATCTTGAATAACTAGCCGCTAGATTTTTCAGAGAATTATAAAATAACATATGGAGAAATATGAAAAAAAAAAACATGAGACTTTATTGTGTAAGGTGGCAAAAAGCTATCGCACAGTCTGATGGAAAGTAGAAAGTACCATCTCTAATGTATTTTGTATGCTATGTTTTTTGTTTTTCGCTCAATTGTAAAACGGTAATAAAATAACACATAATAATTACATTTTATAAACTTTAAACTTGCTGTGATTAATGATGTGAAATAACATTGGACGGAGTCGTGATAACGTTCCAAAATAAAATAAAAAACATTATAATGACTAATTAAGTACATCATACAAATATTATTATGTCATGTGGTGATACGTAACACTTGTGGAACTCTCAGTGCATAAAGCAGACTAGCACTAAGCAGTTAATTGTTTATAATAATATTAATAATAATAATATTATAAAATATAATAATATTATATATAGGGTGACTTTAAATTAGTTCTTGATACGATAGGCTATGCATGTGCTCATGATAACAAACAACTTTCCCTAAGGAACCCATAGTCAAATCGCAAAAAAAATTTTGGCCTCTTCATACTAATTTGGCCGGTCAGTTGCTCGACTTGTATAGAGACTTCAAATTTTTTTTTGCGATTTGACTATGGATTCCTTAGGGAAAGTTGTTTATTATCATGAGCACATCTATAGCCTTTCGTATCAAGAACTAATTTAAAGTCACCCTATATATAAATATAATATGGACTTTGTCTGAAATAAATTATCAATAATAATAATAATAAGTAATTTACTTATTATATTATACCTGTACAAAACTATCTTATAGTTCATGAGCACAACACACTATAGTAAAACTTACGAGCTACAACTACAAATACTTTCGGTGGCATAAATCGTGCGTGTCGCTTAGGTCTTATCATCAGGAATATGAGAGCAAGTTATTTTTATTTCTCATGCCGTTAAATCACTCACTGTGCTCAGTACTCTATATTAGAATTCAATTCTAGACTACTGCTTCTAGTTCGTGGTTTAAAGTCAGCACTCGTATAGCAAAAATTAACTTTGCTCACTTATTGAACAAATAACTATTTTCTGGATTCTGTTTTTGATTTTGTTGTATTCTACTAGTTATGTTGTTTTACCAACCATTACTTTAACTTTATGCCAAATTACAGTAATATCTATTAAGTAGTTTTGCATCATGCATTGCATTTTGCATTGCATTTTGGGAATAAATTGTATCCCATATCACTTCCCACCATTTCAAATAAGTTTGTGTAAAAATCACGTAGATCTATATGTACCTCTACTAAGGCGAAAACTCATTTTCGATTCCCTGGCTGAATAATTTCTATGTAATAATAGCTGTCCCACAGAAACCATGCATTTTTCCAAGATAAAAATAGTCTACATTATGATTATTCAGTGCTTGTCTTTTTTTTTTACCTAATTTCATCCGAACCCGTTCACCATTTTCAGCTTGAAGGTGGAGGAAACAAACAAATACTTTCACATTTATCATGCGAATGATATTTGATAAAAATATTAGTAGTATTTTATTTACTTTTAGTTTTCGCGCTTGAGATACGCACACCGCGCTTCACTAGATAGCCAAACAGCCAGTCGCAGCGGTGAGCGAAAGCATTATTGGCTTCCACTCATCGAAAAGTTTCATTGTACCTGAAATAATTGCATTGTTGTTGTTTGTTTGGTTTGAATCGGATTGGAAGCAAACAAGATGTTTTAGCGAGTGTTGTAGCTTATTCAGCTAAACCGAAACAGTGACTTGATTAAGGTGCGGACCCAATTTTCGGTGAAAAATTCCCGCGGCAGGCCCCAGGGTGTCAATTGGCGGCGGGCGCCTAACAAGCCACACGGGCACACGGGAATCGGCTACTGGTTGGCTGTGATTTGGTTTATTCCTTCCCAGTGTTGATTGTCAGATGTTGTGTTTCTGTAGAGCTGTATGACATAAAGTTGTTTGTTTGTGTAAATAGTTAATCGGGGTTGGTTGCCGGGACTTGTACCGAGCACACGTCTGTTAAGTTAATTTTACAATTATTACCGTTTTAGAATAGTTTCAACGTTATTTTTGTGATGGAGAAATAGCTGTGATCCCGATTTGAGATAAGCGATAATAAGAAGAGGATTAACTCAGGAGACAGCTCCGTTTTCCGAGTTCCAGCAGCAAACCACCACGTGGAGCGTCTTTAAGTGCCCATCACCCTTAGAGCCGTCACTTTCACTTGACATTGGCGTTTCGCCATTTTTTTTTATTGAAGATTCTCCCATTTTTCACTAGACATTGGCAAAATCACGCTCGGAATGAGATGTGGAATGCCAAATAGAAAAATAGAATAGAATAGAAATAGTTAATCTTGCAGAAGTGTTGTGTAAGAAAATAAATTATTTTATGTTTTCATGTTACTTTCGAAATTTTATTTTGTAGAGATGTTACTTTTGCACCATGAAGTTGAAACTTAATAATATTACTTTTTTCAGTCATGCTTTTTAAATATATTGGTGTATCTCCCACGGAACGTTTAACGTAGCTACGTATTCAGCTATTCGTAGGCAAAAGCCTTTGTATTTTGAAAAAAGTGCCAGTGGAACTGTCGCGAGACGGCGATTCCGTGCTACAAAGAAAAACCGACCGTCAATTTACGAGTTTTTGTATGCAACAGGTAAAGCAGGTTGTGTTTAATGCACTTTGAGTAAAAATTTTGAATATATCACATGAAAAATTCACAAGAATCACTTGATTTTTATTGGATGCTTTTAAAAAGCACATAAAAATTTTTGGTAGTTTAGTTTAGTCAGTACTGTAATACCTATAAGATCTCCTAGTTTTCCGTTAGTGACGGAAGCTTAGTGAGTTAATTAGTGATTCCCATCTCGTTACTGATCACAATCGATCCGAAATAAGTCTCCGTGCACACCGAGGGTTAACCGTTCTTCGTATTGTTTGACCTGCATTTTTATGATCCTTATTTACTTTGGTCAACTGTTGGTATATAGTTACGTTTGTAGTGACTTTTTCGTAGACTCATTCTTTGTAGAGGACTTTTTAGTGATTTATTATTCGTAATAAATAACCTTTCCATAGTCGTTACCTTTTTTACCTTTACCCCACTTAAAGCGAAAACAAAGTATGCGATTATTGGTTTCGACATTGTAAAAAAAATCGAACTTGATCGTCTTGAGTTTGTGAGTTCAAGAAACTATTGTCAGCGAGTATGTTTGACTAGACTGGATTTGTACAAAATACGGAACATGGCAATATTTTTCCAATACTTATTTACAGCCGTTTTTATTTTCTTGAATATATTTTATTACGGTTGCCAGTTGCCACATAGTACCTACCGAAAATACTTTTTAAAAACTCTTACTTGGCTCTAACGGTTTAGATGAAGCTTTGTACAATAAATTGTAGTTCATTGCTCGAAAAAAAACGAAATTTGGTACCTACCTCCTTCCTGTACAAACCCACATTATTTCTTTTTATTTCTACATTTATTCTTTGCCACTGCTTAGGAATTTCTGTTGTTTTTGTTGAGTGAGACAGTAAGCACAGCGGGGTTTTACAATTTATATTGTATAAATAATTTTCGGCACATACTTTTCAAAATAAAATATAACAGTGAATAGTGGTGATAATTAAAAACGACTTTGATTATATTTTTAAGCTATTCAGTTCCCTGTTTGGCTGTTACATGTGCATGGAAGCTAGCACTTAAGAAGGAAAAGAAACCAAGTTTATGGCGAAAAATCTTTTCCATCTAAAGTGGCCATTAATAAGGTCGGAGATAATGAAAAAGCGGCCATAAAAAGACCCGTCGAATTGTATCAGTCCGGTTGTTCTTAGTCACTGGCTTTATTTTCTGGAAGTAAGGTCATGGGTAAAAACAATATTCGTTTTTTTTTACAATTAAAAACTTTGTCGATTAAATAGAAAGGCTTATGTACAGGGTGGCTTTTAATTCGATGACAAGCAGCAAATAATTTTACCCATCAAACTGAACAACTTTTGTTCTACAACTTTGTTGAAATCGCAAAAAATTTTTTGGACTTTTCATACAAACTTGGTTCGCCAGCTGATCAATTTGTATGAAAAGTCCAAAAAAAATTTGCGATTTCAACAAAGTTGTAGAACAAAAGTTGTTCAGTTTGATGGGTAAAAGCCAACCTTGAAGTATTGTCACACCTTTCTGTTACACCCTGTATATGTATTTTATGGTTATGTTTATACTGAAATGTACCGTACAGTATAGATCTTGCCTAAGCATTGAGTAAAAATTCATAAGTTTTGCAATATTAATTTTCCAGGGACTTATCACACACGATCATCTGGCTTCAACACATAAAATTCTAAATTATTTGGTCCAGCTTATTTAGTGTTTGAATTTGAAAGCCGTTAGAAATTACTAATTTTATCCAACTGCAAGGTTAATGTTTTCGAGTTTTATTGTTGCCGCCTTTGGCCTAAAGACTTCATGGATTTTAATGTGTGAGGTGTCATTGAACTACATTTTATGCAGTGATTTTACTTTTTGTTTCATTGATTAGGTTATTATTTTATATGGAATTGGAAACACAGAGGAAAAAATATTAAAGAATAAGTACAAAAATCGGCCTTGCAAAAAATCTATATTTTTTATCATGTATGTACAGTTACCCCGAATTTTACATAAGCTTTAAAAAATGTATAATAATAAATTGTTCTTATTTTTTTTTGTATTAGATGAAAGGTAAACAAACGGGCTGTGGTTGCAAACTTTTGGCACTTTCCTTCTTTTTACTTGTTATGACAGAGATAGGTGATACTATTTTAGGGCCACACCACAAATCACGGGTTACTTTTTTTCGTCTCATCATACAGCAACTTTCTCCAAAAAGTCAATGAAAAAAAATGGCTTCCCTTACAAAGTGAATCACTCCCGACTACTTACTAATATTATCATTAAGTCTTGCAAGGATAACTAATTTATTTGTATATTGGCTAAAAAATAAAAACAAACTCAAAATGTTTATTAAAGTAGATGGTTTACACATTTTTTATCGTATTTTTATTCTACCTTGTACAATTACCTACCACGCCGAATTTGTACACTAAACGTGTAGTGTTAGCGAAGTGAGAAGAAACGAATACATACTGCGGAATGACAAATCAACAATGCAAACAAATAACGACAAAATATCAACAATAAAAAACCCGCCAAGTGCGAGTCGGACTAAAGAGTCCATTAGTTTCGTAAAATTAATAAACACACATATCTTGAACTCTATATCAAATTCTCAAGCCTGCAATCCCTTGAAGCTGGGAAAAAATCAAACTTTCATGCCAACGCAATCAAGAGTATGGTCGTTTATGCCGTATATTTGGACACTCGCATGGGAAATTTTATGATTCTATGTCAACGGGTAGTACCCTATAGGTTTTGATTCCCATGTGAGTATCCAAATATACATAAACGTATCTCTGGATTGCGTTGGCATAGAAGTTAGTTATTTTTACAGCTTTAAATTGCAGGCCTGAGTATATAAAATTTCAACTTGATACGTCTATGCGTTCCTGAGAAAAAGGGTCTTGACAGACAGACAAACAGACAGACGGACCCTTTTTACCTTTTGAGGTACGAAACCCTAAAAATGTTTTATTTAATAACAAAAAGCTCTGAAAATTTCACGCAAACGAATCAAAATCGTACTCGCACAACTTACACTTTTCTCTTACCATGACGTTTTATATATTTGAAATATGCGTCAGTGTTTTTAATAATAATTTAAAAATTCTTGAAAATACATTGACTGAAAAGATTTGATTTGATAAAATATTCCTTCAAACTGCTTGCTTTACACTATGGTTCATTCCAATCAAAAAAGCAAAAGGGAAACAAACATAGTATGCAGAAGACATTGACATGTGTCAGTTCCATAGTAAGTTTGTTTAAGTTTTGCTTTTTTTTGATTGGAATGAAGTATACATCTTCTTGAAGTATTTTATGATGCACATTTTTAATAAATTTACTTAAACAGGGTTTTTATAAAGAGTAGAATCACTATTTTGTGATTATTTCAATTGCAATACATTACTGTCATGCAAACAGAGAATGTGATATAACTTTACTCACGTTACTCACTAAGCTGAAATAAAATAGTACATAATTGTTGTTGTTGAAGGAAAATTAATTTGAAAAAGATGATTAAATAATTGATTTGTTTTTTTATATATTGCAATTTGAGGGACATTTTTAATTTATAAAACCTTGGTTGACCTGCATTTTTAAGAAGTTTTATCAATTGTACGCCCTCCGTTGCATTTCTCCAATAAAGTTATTTGTGAGGTAGAGTAATTATCTTCCTTGTTTAAACATATACAGGTGTTAAAAAAAGTGCGTTTGAAATTTTAAGGAGTCACTCAGAACCAAGTATAGAGTCCAGGAAAAATATTGATAAAATCCGCTTTTCAAATATTTTTTTCAGATTCTCATACTAAATCTGAATAGTGAATCAATAATTTGTATGGAAAACTGAAAAAAGAATTTGAAGAGCGGATTTTTTCAGTATTTTTCCTGAATTCTATACTTGATTCTGAGTGACCCCTTAAAATTTCTAACGCACTTTTTTTAACATCCTGTATATAAGAAAGCGCGAAGCGTGTTTAGAAGGTTTGTGGTTTTGACGTGCATGATTTTGGGAGGGGTCACATGACCCCTGTGCCCCCTCCCCCCTCTCTCGGACCGCGCCTGATTATTCGATGAGAAAGTGTTACATGTAAAAGACCTTTTTTTCCTTTTGTCTAATGCTAAAAAAATGAATAATTTAACCGAACGATAAAACGAACCTCATTTTTGTAATATCTCAAGAAAACAAATGTAAATATAAAATATGACTTTGTGGTAGAAACGGGCTTTGTCCTATGTAACACAGATTCACACATTTATTTCAGGAATGTAACTGCTCGTACCTACTTATCTAGTCAAGCTCACTCCAGTTACTTAACCCTTTACATAAGCGTCTGTGCACTTGATAGTAGCTCGCAGTGATTGATTGGATGAGACACAGAGCCTTGGAAGTATTCCGAGACGTGTCCTAGGGAGATCCTAGCACTGGCGCCGACTCCATAGGGCATGGGGGTGCCCGAGCCCCCCCCAATAACATTATCAGCGGGGCTGAGCCCTCCCAATATTTTATAACTGGTTTTGTTTTTCAAAAAAACTCAAAATGTATACCCACACGGGCCATAGCTAGTTAGAAAATATTAGGAAAATAACAATTATTTTTCCGCACTAGCCCCACAATAATCAAAGCCCCCCGCAATATTTTTATGAAGTCGGCGCCTCTGGATCCTAGTACACCTAGAAATGTCACTTCGAACAGATTTATACCTATTCATAGTACTACAAGATTACACGATGGGTAGTTATACAGTCATGAATACTAAAGTAATCATCCGATTTACTTTCTGTTTAATGACAAAAATTTTGGCCAAAACCCAGTTGGCATCTATAGGCATCTTACTTTCAGCCGATAAAACCCAAAAGGAGCAAATTATTTTTTATTCGGAAAATATATATATAATTGTATTGTATTGTATTGCATTAATGTATTATTTATTGTATTATTTGCACACGAGGAATTTACATAACATATAAAATATTGGATTACGTGTACAAAGGTCGTCTTATCGCTAGAAGCGATCTCTTCCAGACAACCCTTGGCAGAGGATAAAAGATCACAAGAAATACTGTAAAATTATTTGTAAAATGGAAAATGTGGCCCTTTCTCCGTGAAACCTGTAAACTGAAAAATTGAGGTTATTAAAGAAATTTTGACAATTAAGTAGAAACTGTAATATCACGGCATGTTATACTACATATATTATTTGCGTTTGCGCATACCATAATCGACTATATCATCACTTTCCATCAGGTAAGACCTTGTGCGAGGTCCGTCCGGATCGCTACCACCATCTTACTCGCTAATCCTGCCGCTAAGTAGCAGTGCTTGCACTGTTGTGTTCCGGTGTGGAGAGTAAGACAGCCGAGGAAATTACAGGCACAAGAGGCATTTCATCTTAGCCCTCTAGGTTGGCAACGCATCTGCAATCCCCTCCGGGGTTGCCGGTGTCTATGGGCAGTGGTGATCACTTACCATCAGGTGACCCACTTGCTCGTTTGCCTTCCTTATCACATAAAAAAAAAAAAAAAAAAAAAAAAAAGGTAAGTTGGTAAGTTAGTTAACGCACTCAAATTAATAATAATGATATAATAAATAGCGGCAGTAATAGTCAGTAGTCTTCTCGCTTCTTCACGCAGTTATACACACACCGGCAAATTTAGCGGAACATAAAAAAAGGTCGAATATTATTTTTGTACAATATTGCTGGCTGGTTTTTACTTTATTTAAATTTAGAACGATGTTTACTGAATTGATAAACAACTGAACATCACCACACATGCAATTGTTTTTATTTTATTTGTATTTATACGAATTCGAGCTCGTTTCCCATAGTCGTGCTTTTTTGTGTGTACATATGCCCGAGGGTCGAGCAGCCGTGCGCTTGCCTGAGTCGCCTCGGGGATCTCCGCCCTTGGGCTTTGGGCCTATTGTAGTATCTACGCCGGATGCCAAGGTCCAATTCGTTAGTGCAGAACAGGCTACCGGAAGTACTTACCTACCTAAACACTTTTGTTAGATGTTAACAACCCGTTACGTCCCCACTGCAGGGGCACGGGTCTCTTCCCATAACTCGGGAAAGTTTAGGCCATACTCCACACACGGGGGCCAAGTCCGGATTGGTGGAGGTTGTGGGGCTAGTGGCCAAATCCAGAGTCAGAAGTTTTCAAGCCGCCTTATATAAGGCCTCTGACATGGCTTAACGACTGCTAGCGATAGCAGCCGGCACCAAAGGCTTAACGTGCCTTGCGAAGCACGGAAACGGTCGAGATAAATGCCACTAACAGTCAAACCCATCCAGGTTATGACCGTGTCTGTAGTCAGTTAACCTGCGTGATCGATGCGACCACGCAAGCCGCACTCAGCCGCGACCGCTTTTGTTAGATATCTTACTTTATTTTTTTATATTTGGATTGTTTTGGGTGTAGTGTAAATAATAGGTTACATATAGGATAGACACTTAAATTTATTTTGACTTCAAAATTTACATCAATCATAGTTATGAACCTCTGCAATAAAAACCACAGCTAGACAGGTATTCCTCTTTATTGTCGAAGATTTGAAAACGATAGAAAAGACACGCACAAATTCAAGAGATGGTTTCTGTTATCTGTTATCTGTGCCGATAAGAATATACATGTACCAACTAGTGATGCAACGAATACTGCTTTTACGAATATTGAAATTACTAATCATTTCAACATTCTGCGAATACGAATACTAATACGAACAGCTAAATGTGATCAAGCAAAACAAAAAAAAATAATTTATGACGAGTATAAACTGTAACTATTTAATCATCAAAATTAATTACGCATAAATTTTGTTCAAAAAACAGAGATTTCGTAGGTTGTTAGGCTCCTCCAGACGATTTCTTTTTGCTGTTTGGATATTACCAGGTGTTGAAAAAATACCTTTCTGATGCTACAGTGGAGGGTTTTATTTTTATAGAAAAATATTTTTGAGAAATTATTTTTAAAGGGGGAAAATGTAAGTCACGCCTAAATTTAAAAGGAACAGCGGTTGGCAGCAAATTCGGCAGTTTGAGGGTATGAGAATTAAGTCGATTTAAAGGGTACATTCAGTTTAAGCCGACAATGCGAAGTCAAAGCAGAAAGTTTTCTTTACGAATACCATTATGATATTCGGCGAATACTAATATTCTTGATTTTCGGTATATTCGGCGAATACGAATAATCGTATTCGTTGCATCACTAATACTTATTTACTTATTATTGGCGTATCTTTACATCTTGTACTCGCGACTGATAATGCTGGAGTGTCATGGAGTCTAATATGAATACTTTTGACTCTTTTGAATAAGTTAAGCCTCTAGTTTTTCTTCTTCTTGTCGTGTAGCACTAAAAACCGTTGCACGTAGCATGACTCGCAGTCACGTGTAGGGCATTAAGATTTACACCTACGGATGTGTGTAACACAACCTTCAGACACATCTAGTAACAAGTTTTCTCACCTTCATCATCAAAGCAATCGGTATTTAAAATGTATGTAAGTTTCGAAAAAGTTTATTTGAAAATATTTTGTTAGTTTTAAAATATTATTAAAAGTTAAAACTAATATTTCTTAATGGGAAAATAGGGAAAAAAAATCGCCACACACTGGGTTCTTTTGCTGCGCAAAAAATAAGTGGCGCAACGAAGGAAGATTGTTTTAACAACGCAACTTACCTCAGGTTTCCATTTTTCCTAAGTATATACAATTATTATTGTGAGCCACTTTTCTTCCAATAAAAGAGAAAGTTTAAAATTATTTCAGTTGTCTTTGCGCCAACTTTTCCATTAGGTAAACTTGTCTACGCGCCAACTTTACGAAGTTTTTCTCTGGTTCCGCTTTCGAGTTACAATTCCGATGCAGGGCGATAAGCGTAAATTAATTCTTCCGGGAACGGGATCTCACTTCGCCGTGCTGTACTGAGTTATTTTATGTGTGATATACCAGAATCCTCTTAGCTGGTGCTTTTACCATCACATCAGAGAAGTAAAAGTGATTTCGTAAAAAATATTTTCACTTGAGGTAGGTATATGAGATAATCTCAAAATAACGTAATTAATTATTATTTGGCGTAATTTTGATGGTCATTATTACTAGCAATTTTTACATGGTGATTTTTATGGCGCATTGATATTATTATGTCTTGAGCATGTCCACACCACGTATGTATAATATACTGTGTCAAATGTGACAACTCTCCGGTTCTCCAATTGACCATTCTTGTATGGAAAGCCCATTTTTTCATTTATTTAAAAAGTTGGCTGTATAAGAAAGGTTTTTTAACCGAAACGAAGCCCGGAAATATTCATATTCGCTGTTAGAAAATTGTATCTCTTTTTAATTATAATAATTACCAAAATTCATTGTGAATTCACAATTCCATAGATTTTGACGGTTACTCATACATACTTGTAAGAAAATAATATTTATGCAGTCCAAAAGTAGTGTTGCTACTTGCTCGTGCTTCGTACCTGTTGTTTTGTGTTTTCACGATGTGCAGGTTTACTTGATCGCTTCAATATACGTTCGCAAAGGGACATTTATTGATATTTTTTGATCCCCACCCAAAAAATGGGAAAGAAATTAGGTACCAGTAGTTCAATTATTTGAACTTTGTTCGTTTTCAGAACTAATTTATTTTGAGAAGTTTCTGAAGCAGTCTTTATTTCTCAATTTAGTTCAACAAGATTTTGAGCACAAGCTACAGGTTCTGCCAGACGCAACGTAAAATTAAATCGTATTTGTGTTAGATATTTGTTCATCTCCAAAATTAGTGCTAAGTACTTAATATACAGTGTGTTAAAAAATGCGTTTGAAATTTAAAGGGGCTACTTAGAATCGAGTATTTTCAGTTTCCCATACAAATTCTTGACTCATTATTCAGATTTTTTTCTGTATTTTTCCTGTATTCTATATTTGATTCCGAGTAATCATTTAAAATTTCTAACGTACTTTTTATCATGGTGTATATTTTTTAACAGTTTACATAACATAAAATTTAACAGAAAGAGGGTGGTTAACCCGAAAAGGCGGATAAGCTAAACTAAAAGATATCCACGGCAAAAAGTTTTCTACGACATTGTTAGTAAGTACTCCGGAAGGAAACAAAAGTAATATCGTATTTTTTTGTTAGTGGGTTCCAAAAATTGAATTAACAAAATGTGTACGTTAATGTAAAATAAATCGGGATTTTCGGTTCAAAGTTTTCGCTCTTATCTCATCTTACTTCACTGATATTGTGAAAGCGAAAGTATAGAGGTGTTTGTTTGTTTGCTGTTAATTTGAATTTCAGCGACGTTCCACCCTTGCCGCAGTGTTTAGATGCAAGTGGATGGAATGCACTGACCTGACAACAGTCACATGACAGCAGCAGGGCTAATTTAAAATTCTGATGCAATCTGCTGTCTTCAAAGCATACACTCAATAATATCTATACGAAATTAATACAAAACAAGGGCAATATTTATTAGAGCTGAATCAATATTCTAAGTCAAAGGATGACTTTTATAAATTGATAAATCATTTAGTTTGCATTAAGTCAATTTTATATTGGGGACTCGTAACGTTTTCTTTGATAATTGTTGATAATTTCATTGGGAAAAGTTTTATTTATTGCTACCCCCTATTTTATTCCATTTTAAAGCTGTTTTCCTATCTAAAGGTTGCTAAAAAGAAATTGCTACCTAGCAATAAGGCCGCCCATTGTATCTGAATTCCTTTTATAATTTTATGCTTAATTGTATGTTATTGCAATAAAGCATACTGAATTTAACTGAAGTTTCAGTTTATGACGAGAAATAATAAGATTTATGTAAGTTTTCCAAAATATCATAAGAGCCTGATATGATACCTTTTATCTGTTATCTCAAATTGTTAACACCTCACAATACATAGGACTTTGGGTAGTTGCACAATCTGTTTAGAAAGCAGGTGGGAACCCCGGGAAATCTTATCGGTAGAATCTGGCACCGCGCCAGCCCATTCGGAAATTGTTTTTCGATTTCAACACCAAAGCGAATAGAAAGCAGTATTGTTATAGCTATCTGTAATAAGAAATGTAAGAACATTTTTGCTACGGTGATCTACATTTACCGTAAAAACATGCAAGTACATACTTACTTACTATAAATCTAAAACTGCGGTATATTAATAAATTTAACGTTCTTAAACGCTCTTAATAATTTATGAGGCTCTACTTCAGCTAACAGAGAGAGGAAGGAACCAGTGAGTTTAGTTTGACGGTTTTATTATTTTAATGGATTAAGTTAAGCAGTTACAAAATAACAAAGTAAATTTACCTTTGTTTGCTCCTACATGAAATTTATCGCAGCTAAAGCACTCTTGAGACAAAACAGCAGGCAAAACTAAAGAATTATAGAAGTTGAACGAGTTTTTTTTATCCAAAATTGGTAAGCCCTTGGCATCATCTCACCTGGTGGTAAGCGAAGATGAAGCGGGCTTACCAAGATTCTCCAATACAATCGAGAACTGGCTATGATACCCCCCCCCCATGCAGGTACACATCAATGCTATTAACATTGTTGTTTGGCGAGAAGACTTGAGTAAGATGATGGTAGCTAGCCAGGCGGGCTCAGAAAATGTCCTACCACCAACCAAAACGAGTGCTACTAAGTTGGACCCCGCTGGGAATCGAACCCGCGACCTCCTGATAAGAAGCAAGCAGAGTAGCCACTAGACCACGGAGGCGGTTAAAAAAGATGGTCTCCTTTCATGTAACTACTAAGTATTTCAATTTGGCTTTTGACCATGATATTACCCTTGTTCCATATATGTAAACATTTTGTCAAGAATATGTAGGATATAGAACGCTTAGGGACCGTCCATTTAATCACGTGATATTTTTTAGCAACTTTTTAGACACCCCCCCTCCCCCTGGTGATACGCGGTGAGGTTTAAGACTACCCCCCTACCCCGTACCCAAAATCACGTGTATTTTTTTGGAACAAAATATTATCTTTAAATACAGGTATAATGTAATTTAATTCTGGAAAATTAAGCACCGTGATAAAAATTTCCAGACAGAAATTAAGGTTGCAGGTCGTTTCTGACTGCCTGAAGCCGTTTCGAACGTTGGGAAGAGTTAAAAACAACATAACAACAACAGTCCGACGTTTGGAAATTACTCTAGAAATCGCGCATTCAACGAAAAAATAAATACACGTGATATCTCAGTAAACCCCCTCCCCCCTTGTGATATTACGTGATTTTTTCGGAACCCCCTCCCCGCTTTTGAGCCTCACATGTTTAATGGACGACCCCTTACAGTATACATCTATACATGTATTGTGTTACTGTAAAACCCCGAACTATGGTAAATTCTAAGATTTACCAACTCTTAATGGTAAAAGTCCAACCTAACCTAACTTAAAATGTTGGTAAATCCCAAGATTTACTAGTACAATCAAATCAAATCAAAATATTATTTATTCGAAGTAGGTATCACTGTACACTTTGCGTAGGTCATATTTTTTTCTACCTAATACAAAGCTCCTGCCACTTGGAACTCGTATATTACCCAACATTTTGGGAAGTGTTTGCGGAGAGAGAAGAAAGTCGGGCCCAAAGAAACTACCTTCAACAATTTTTAGGGTTCCGTAGCCAAATGGCAAAAAACGGAACCCTTATGGATTCATCATGTCTGTCTGTCTGTCCGTCCGTATGTCACAGCCACTTTTTTCCGAAACTATAAGAACTATACTGTTGAAACTTGGTAAGTAGATGTCTTCTGTGAACCGCATTAAGATTTTCATACGAAAATAGAAAAAAAAATTGGGGGTTCCCCATACTTAGAACTGAAACTCAAAAATATTTTTTCATCAAACCCATACGTATGGGGTATCTATGGATAGGTCTTCAAAAATGATACTGAGGTTTCTAATATTTTTTTTTTCTAAACTGAATAGTTTGCGCGAGAGACACTTACAAAGTGGTAAAATGTGTGTCCCCCACCTGTAACTTCTAAAATAAGAGAATGATAAAACTTAAAAAAATATATGATGTATATTATCATGCAAACTTCCACCGAAAATTGGTTTGAACGAGATCTAATAAGTAGTTTTTTTTAATACGTCATAAATAGTAAACCGCAATTTACCTACAACGAACTATACTATATATACTATACAAGAATTATATTACTTGCTGCTACGGAACCCTTCATGGGCAAGTCCGACTCGCACTTGGCCGCTTTTTTCTAAACTGAATAGTTTGTGCGAGAGACACTTCCAAAGTGGTAAAATGTGTGTCCCCCCTGTAACTTCTAAAATAAGAGAATGATAAAACTAAAAAAAATATATGATGTACATTGTACATTACCATGCAAACTTCCACCGAAAATTGGTTTGATCGAGATCTAGTAAGTAGTTTTTTTTTAATACGTCATGAATCGTAAACCGCAATTTACCTACAACGAACTACAAGAACTTTTATATTATGTTACTTGCTGCTACGGAACCCTTCATGGACGAGTTCGACTCGCACATGGCCGCTTTTTTTTCAATAAAAGGCTTACATTCTATTACATAGTTTGTGAAATATTATATTTATCTGTCTGATTATATTTATATGTTGCATATTATTATAAGAGAGTGTAAAGGATCGACAAAATACTCAGGTACATACTATTATTAACGATAGGTAATGACTAGACAAGAGTAGGCCAGTTCACACGGACAGCACCCGATCACGAGTATAACGCGAGAGTAAGTCATCGCTCCCCTCAACCATATTTGAGGGAAGGGAGCGACCCGGCTCCCGATACGCCACCATCCACACGAACATTTAGGTGAGCATGCACCACTCTCATCAATGGAAAAGAAGCAATGAAGAAAAGAAAATGAGTTTAATAAGAGTAAGATAGTAAAATAATCTTCCCTCAATTCTTAAGACAACTATTTCACTAGACTAATCTAGTAATATAATTATCTTACTACTGAATTGCCGTGTTATAGTTATATCCCTTATATCCCTAGTAAGATAGTTATAAACATCTTACTACGTATTACTATGTTCCGGCATATAATTATATCGCTAGGGATATAACTATATTACGGCTTTGACTATCTTACTGCGACATATGTACTACATACTATGAATGTGACATTGGCTTAAACAACGTGTTCAAATCAAGATTGGTATTTCATCGTCTAAGTTATTCAAGGATGGCAAACAACAACTTCGCTGTAATAACCATATATTGCATTTCTCCAAGGTAGAGAGAGACAAACAATTACAGTAAACAGGCATTCTTGCAAACTGCCGCGCAGCCGCCGCCGCGCCCGCCGTCGCGTCGTCGCTAGCAGCAGGTAAGATAGTTCGATCTAAGTGCAGCATCGTGTCAACTCGAACGTTGCATAATAGGTATTTAACCGAGAGCTGCCTTAAATTAGATTGAAATAAATTCATAGGTTTACCTAAATGTTTACATATTGCCAGCGTTCTACATAAAATCTGCTATTTACCTCATAGTCTGGCTCAAATCAAATAATATAGGTACCTAGTACGTTGCTGAGTAGACTGAAGCGAAGTCGGAAAGTTCCTGATTGCTTGAAAAGGTCACGAGGAAATCGAAATAAATATTGAATATTCACCCATTTCAAGTTTATGTTTACCAGTCCACAGTAAAATGTTCAATGACTAGGGCGTCAATTTTAATCCTGCTCAAGACTAAATAAAAAAAGACTGACATCTTTGTGTATTCCCAGGCTCTATGCTCTATTAGTGCGTAGTGAGTGTGTAATCGATGTTTGTAGCGTAGTGTATGTTTGTAGTGTGTGTAGATCCCAATCTAAGTCTCAAATTCGTTTTCTTTTTGCCTTGATTATTGTATAACCTAGTTGTAAAAAATCTATTGCACTGAGTCATATTGTAACTTATCGGTATTTTTTCTACTTGAGTAACAGTGTGATACAAAATGGCGTGACACAACGGGGAACATAGGATAGGTACATCTTTACCCCTTCGTCGCTTGCTACTACTGGTTTTTCAATCACTCGAAAGAAAAGGTGGCTAAACCGCCTTTGTGATCTGGTGGCTAGTCCGCTCGTTTCACATCCGGAGGTCGCGGATTCGATTCCCGGCAGGATCCAACTTTGTAACACTCGGTTTGTTGGTGGTAGGGCATTTTATGAGGCCGCCTGGCTAGCTACCACCGTTTTACCCCCTAATATACAGGAACACCAACCCCTTCTGTCTCAACTGTGGAGTGCTGGAGACCAGCCAACAAGGAGACAGCAACTTCTTGGCGGAGTGGGCATTCTACAGCAGGCTTAGGTGGCAGACGTTTCTTACCGACATAATCAACAAAGAAGAACTATGTGACCTGGACATAGGCCGAATACCAAAGTTACTGAAGGAGAAGCGCAAGGTTCGGATGCGACGCCAACGGTGACCCAGTAACGCTCGCGTACGTACCTAAAAAGAATAAGGTTTAATGAATGAATCTACCTAGTGACTTGAACACCCGTAGGGATCCCATCCAATAATAATAATAAATACGCGGGGCACAGCTTCTGGCGAGCTGGTGAGGAGTAGCGATCCCACATACCTGAGTGCTCACGGGGGAAGGCCCTGTTCCCCAATCTCCGGCTTGCCTTACTTGCCCGACTGAACAATGACGGAGACTTTTTACAGTAAATAATCAAAGGACGGAAAAAAGATCTCCCTGCCATCTAAAGTAAGAGAGAGAGGGGAGATCAATCTTAGATGGCAAGGAGAGAGTGGAATCGCAAGAGCATTATACTCGATGGATGGAAGTGTCTGCGTAAGTGGTGAGTCAGCACATGATTGAGCAGGCGCCATAGTCTCTCTCTTAGTGCTGGTTACTCTACCCAGTCCACTAGTATCTCAATAGACCAGTTTAATTTACCTCATTTATTGCCATAGTCTTACACATCAGGGGGTTTTTCTTGAGCGCATTACTAGGAAATATTGTTAATAAGTTTTTTTCAGATTTGAAATTTCTATAGTTTTACGTCATTGCTGTTCAAACAACACGTCATTTTGGTATAAGAGCGCCTTACTCAATGGATCTTATGAGAACAAAGGATAAGGAGCCGCTATGTGTTGGCTACCTACTGCCCCCATGTAAGCCTTCCAAAGGAACTTATGTGCCCAAGATTAAGGAATTATAGACAAAATGATAATAATAATAATCACTATGAAGGTAGTAGTAACCTATTTTAAATAAAGTCCTTACCAAAAGTAACAAAAATATATGTTCCCATATTAAAAAATAAAATACATCATTGAACAACAATAAAATGAGGAATAATAAATTAACAGTAGTTATGGATGTTTTTCATGAAGCCTGCTTATAGGTATGCCGCTTGGATTTTTTGTTAGTCAAGAAAGTGTTGAAGTCTCTAATATAGCATTCATTGGCAATGAATTAATTGGAGATTCTAAATAGCCATAAGAGAGGAGATCATCAAAAATACATTTTATTATGTTTTTGTATGTTTCTAGGGCTTGTTGTTTCTCTTGCACTGTTTTTAAATGGACTTTGCTGCGAACATGACCCCCTTCCTGTAGCCCGCAGGCGAGCCACAGCGCTGTGTTGGCCACAATCAGGCAGCCCGGTGCTACAGTCTTCAGGTCTTGGTCCAGCTGCTGCCTCATATAGATCTCTTCAGCAATCAAGTTGGCTTGTTTAAGTGTATCACTGAATGTATTGTAGTACACTTGCAGCAATTCAAAATAATGATCATGGCGGGTCTCTGCACTGGTACTTGTGATTATAAGGTACAGTAGGTCATAAGCTGGAGAGCACAGGCGAGCCGTTTGGTAATCTATCAGGCATGCTGCTACTGGTTTTTCACCCTTTAAAACAAATAAAAACATTATGTAGGTGGTAACACAAATTCAGCATACAAAATATAGACATAATTGATAAATAAATAAAAAAGTTGTGACCGATTTTATGAATGGTTAACTCAGTCAGTGTATATCTTTACAGTTTTATAAAACTAGTAATTATGTACCTGATATTTAAAAAGGATGTTCTCTTTCCACATGTCCCCATGACAAATACATGATTGTATAACTGATGAATATGTTGATTCCACAATTGTTATATGGTTATTTTTATAGTACTCCAAAAATGGCTCATATTGAGTGCCAGTAAATTTGTCTAAAGCTTTTTGCAATCTATCTAAAAGAATTTGCATGAATCTAGGATTGTTACTTTGAGTGAGGGGTAAACAAATAGTTGCAGCCTCTTCAAACAGACTGAAATTGTCTGCTTTCAAGTTAAGAGACAATGCGTGAAATTTTGCTAGTGCTTGAATAGACACAGTGATGTGGTTCAGATCAAGGAAGGGGTCGCGCGTGTACGGTTGGTACCCATCTGCACACATGTCTTGGAGTACCAACACTTCTTTAAGGAACTCCCCGCAGACGTAGTAGCACTGGGGCACGACGTGTTGGCAGTCGGGACGGAAATGCGCCTGTAACTTGCTGGTCTCGGCCAGTATTGACGTGTAAACGTAAATTTCCCTCCCAAACATTTCGGTGAGAGCGCCGCTGACCCTGTAGTTCACGTCCGTCGGAGCCAACTTCAACACTAAAGAGATTTCTTTCCTCTGACCATCTTTTGTGATACCAAATAAATCAACCGGTATAACCACCCCGAAGTAATTTTGTGCGATCACTTCAAACTTCTTTTGGAGAAACTGCCAAGATGTTAGTTTGTAAGCCTCGGCTACATTGTATATAATGTTCTTGAGGTATGGCACTGAGAAATAATTGGCAGTTTCCATGACAAAGCTTGAGCAACACTGAAAGAATATTCCAAATAAAATTAAAGATATAAAAATTATGTAAAAAATATCCATAACATAACCACAATAACGTTTTTATAATGTAGGTATGTATTTTTTTCTGTGGTGAGTTCCGGGGTACGCTTGACAGCAACCGTTCACTCTGACAACAGGATAGCATAATATAAATCGCGTAAGTGTAAAAGAGAAGATACAAAACGATTGCTGTCAGATGCACCCTCAGAACGCGGCAAGGAAAAGGCAAAGCCTTCTATGGCCATACAGCCTTGTCTGCAAACATTTCTGTGATGAGCAGATTTGTTTGCTCTGTGTCTGGGTGTATTATATTACTACTATACAAGTATGTATTTAAACGTATATGTGTACCTATGTTATCAGTCTCTGGTTCCCATAATACAGGGAATCCTAGTTTGGGGCCAGATGACCGTGTGTGATTTGTCCCGGATATTTATTATTTTATATCATTATTTTATGTTCATGGCTGTCGTCAAAAGTCAGTGAATGATGAGCGTTTATTTGGCAGCCTCATCATAGAATTTAAATAATCTGATTATGCCAGTAAATACTGCTGTTGTCATCGACGTAGAATCAAATGGACGACGGGTCTAGCATATAATTCACGAAAAAAGCGTCCGCAGTTAACCTATACACACGTAGTTATATGCATAGAAACATTACATTTGAATGTAGATCGTGTGTCATTGCACTACGGCTGTTTTTGTTTGCAACAATTTATCACCATACGAAGCTTCGACTGGAACGTACTACACCTTACGCAGCTTCGAGTGAAGACAGAGAAGTAATGGAGTAGCTTTCACTTATAATGTTTTTTGTTGGCTATGTTTTATAAGTATTTTTTTATTTTTACAGAATCTTGTTTATTTTTTTTATAACAAACACAGAAACACGCTTAAACATGAATTATACAGGGTGAAAATGACTCGAGCAAACAAAGTGGATTTTTTTCGGAACAAAGTATTCCTCTCGTCTCGATTTGGCTATAATGTTTTTCCATAGTGCACAACGTATAGGATCTCGGGGAAAGCTAAAATAAAAAAAATATTTCATGTAAAAAAACAATAGAAAAAAGTAACAAAATATTTTAATAAGAAACTTTATACTTGAAAGCGACTCTATAAAATTTATGTTCCAAAGTTGTGATGTTCGATTGTTCGCTCGTGGAAATTAAACTAAATGCGTAATTCAAATTAAAATAAACTACTGTGTTTCTTAGCAAAACAATACTTTAAAATGATAAAGCAAGAGTTTACTTACCGGAAATATGATACTCCATCCTGTTTTTTCACTTACTTGAATAGTTTTTACAACTTTTCACGACGCAGTACGCCATTTTGGACGCGCAGTCAGCCGGCCGATCAAATTAAGACTGGCGCGAAATTATACCTCCTTTTGCGTTTTACTACTCTTTTGGTTCGGACACTTTTGAGCGCTGACCCGAAGTCCATTACGTCGATGGCTGTTGTGTATCGAAGTTGAAGGTAGTTATGAAAAATCCAGTCTGGTTATGTCAGGTGAGTGAACATGTGCTAAACTCCTTAATCTCGTGATTTTAAAAATACCTAGTACCCAAAGGAAAAAAAATAAAGCAGTACTAGGTAAGGGTTTCGTAGCGTCGTACAAGAAACTCCAAAAAACACATCTCTTGTATGGGAACCTTGGAGCATTTAGATGGGGACCCCTTTAATTATATTTTAGAGACTATAGCAACACAAACTCTGTGAGCATTTCAAGCGTCTACCTGTTGCCGACTGCCATTATTAAGTTCGAGCAAAAAACGCCAAAAAACCCACGATTCTAGCCCCTTTAATTTTTAATTTATTTTTATTATTCGTTGTTATAGCGGCAACAGAATACAGTCCGCTGACAGATGGACGGACGGACGGACGGATAGCGCGGTGGTTTAGTAATAGGGTCCCGTTGACCTTTGGGTACGGAACCTTAGAAATCAAAAAATTCCAATGACGCGTAATAAAAAGATTCGTTCTAAAACACTTGTGACTAGAATCATTCGCAAGCGTTTCAAAATCATATTTTTAATATCCCTAATAAAAATATGTATTTTTTAAATTTTAATACTAATTATTATTATTTACTGTTACAGTAATGTTACATTGTTACTTGGCAAATAAAGAATTGAAATTGTAATTGAAATTAACGTTAAGCGGCGCATCTAGAGTGCATCGTGGAAGGAAACTGCTGGAAAAATGCTATTAAGTTCTAGTTGGTTATTAGTCACCTGAGTTACTTTTTATCAAATCTCAATAACGACAATTTATTCTAAAAATGTTTTTTGCTTAATTACGATTTCTTTTAAAATATTTTTTTTTTACATCATGTAATGAAATTCAAAGCTAGTTTTTCTGCAATATAAGAAAGGAATGGTGGTTGCTATGACATAATCTAATAGGATCGAAAAGATCCATTTTACATTAGTACAATACCTATCCTACCGTATTATACAAAGTTATTCTTTTTTGACCTGACGTATTGGTGAGTTCAAAAACAACAACTTTTGATCCGGCAATTTTTCAATTATAGCTGTATTATTTTCCATACAAAATCTAAAAATACATTTCCAATTTTTTTTAACTCATTGTTACACATCTCAGAGTATCCCACGAACACGCCTGGAATTGCTTTCGGTGCAAACTTGTGACAATTTTTACCTTTAATCAGAACATACCCTAAAGTCCCTAAATTCCCTTACTATTTGTTTTTATTTTCGACGATTTACATATTTACATAGTTTTTTTACTAACACAAAAAAAACCATTTTCATAATTATTTAACCGGGTAAAATTAAAAAACTCCTAATGATTTAAAAATCTGAAGGAACAAACAAGTTCGAGTGAAAATGAATCAATCGTGTATAGAAATGGGTTTTTGCCCGGGCAGTTTTGAGTAAATGCCCAATAAACGTCTATTTACGCCCAATAAATGCACAATTTGTATGGCGTAAATGGACGTTTATTGGGCATTTATTCAAAATGCCCAAAAATGCCCGGGCAAAAACCCATCTCTAATCGTGTATCAATAGCAGGGTTCGGAAACCGGTTTTTTGAAAAAACCGGTTTCGGTCATCGACCCCGATATCGAAATAATTGTGGTTAAGGTTTCGTTCAGGTTTTGGTTACCGGTATATATAACCGGTTTAACCAGAACCGATATTTTTTCATTCGAACGGAATTAACCGGTTAATATGAAGAATATGCGACATTGTAGGTATGTTTGCCGCGTGTGATCAGTTGAAAGCGTGCGAGAAAGTGAGCAGAAAACTCGGGCAGTGGCACCCGCGCGACGCGCCTGAACTTGACTTAAGTTTAGTTTTAATTTTAACCGGTTAATTTCGTTCTTATTTCAGTTACAAAACCGCTCCCTGATTTACCGATATTTTATTCAAATTTACCGGTTAAGCTGGAAACCGGGTTTAACCTGAACGGAATCGTTAACCGAAATTCGAACGAAATTAACCGGTTTTTGTTAACCGGTTCCGAACCTTGATCAATAGTAATAGGAGTTCCGCATTCACACTAACTGCACACATGCATAGTAAAATAGGGTGCACATACGTCTATTAATTTTATAGTACTCTTTATTTAGAAATAACTTCCTAAAATGGGTGGTTATTTGAAAATTACCGGAACAAAAGTTGTTGCTTTAGACCTCACCAATAATACGTGGGCAAAAGGATGTCAGGTCAAAAAGAATAACCTTGTCGCGGGTTTAACAATATCCCTGCAACATATTATTATGTAATAGCGGTTTCCTTAGATGGAGTACTGTCTAGTTTTTTTTTTAGGGCTGAATAAATAAATATTCTTTTTCAAAAATCGATTGAAAAACCTTCAAAAGTAAGTACATATTTTCTGGGGTCAAAAAAATTTCTAATTAGGACGGACTTGATCACTTGATGTAAGTAGATGTTGTTGTCAGACTACGGGGCACCCAAAAACCGTTTAATTATGCAAGTCATAAAATATATTATGCAAATGTAGATGGATACAGCAGATACCTACATGGTTAACGGTGCAGACCCGGCTGGAAAAAATCTGTAAGGTGGATAATTTTAGCGTAATTGGACGTAGTTATTACGGTTTAATTTAATAATGTTAAGTTAACCAGACGTGGGTGCTTCTACCTTTTACGTGCCCGAGCAAAGCTCATCTACAGCAGCGCGTTTTAGAGCTTAAGCTAAGCTGTAAGTTGTAAGCGCTTCTGTACAAGGCGAATGTGACCATATCCAAGTATCATTCGGGTCCAATGTCACAACTACGGTTCTGCCACTTTATTAAATAAACGCAAAATAAAAATGAGGTGTCAAATGTTGGTCAAACTCTAGAGAAACAAAACTGAAATGTACCAAATCTTCAGTTGGCGGGTAAATCCATAATAGGCTCCTAATGGACTTCAAAAACCGGCCAAAGAAATATTCTTACGGTCACTTCCATAGTATAATAGCTCTCTGTTCTAGGCATTCATCCAGTTTGTTACACCGCGTAGGTAGGCTGATATTCTTATTAGTAACCACCACATTTCTGTGGCAGAAATCCTTTTATACTTTTCCTATTCTTACACTGTATACTTCCATATCTACATACCAACTCGGTCGGACGAATTAGGGTTGGAAAAACTAGCGACAGACTGGAAGATTTATAGTGGAAGTTGTAACTGCGTTGTTCGAGGTACCTACTCGTGTTCTTACAAGATCTTTCTGGTGTTTTTTATACTTACGTAGAACATTTTCTGTGAGCATCTACCGTTTATTTCAGTATCTAATTTGAATTTTAATAGTTAAATGTCTTTTGGTTTAAAAGAGAAGAGTAGAGAAGAGCACACGCTTTTAGCTTTGGAGCAGAGACAAGATAATTTCGAGCGGCCGAATATAGCGAGGAGAATTACTGTTGACTGACTCGGTGGCTCAATCACACACGGTCACCTGGCCTCAAACTAGGATTCCCTGTACTATGGGAACCAGAGACTGATATAAATACACATATATATTTAAATACATATTATATTATAGATATAATACACGAAGACACAAAGCAAATAAATCTGCTCATCACAGAAATATTTACCCTGGGTGGGGATCGAACCCACGACTCTCAGATCAGTATCCACCGAGCCAGTCAGATGTTTGATCATATGTTTGATTTGACCGTGCGACGCGACTCCAGACGCGCCGCCCAACGCCCCGCGACTCCCTAAACGAGGCCCTACATTAACAATGGTATATTCCAGATACGCTATTTTTTACACTGTTGCTCTAAATGCTAGTTTTGGGTTTTCTTAGTCTAAGTTTTGTGTATTTTTTTTTATTTCTGTGGCACGGCCATCTACTACCAATCCTCACTTTTTTGTTTTAACCTTCTAACCTACTTAATTTAAAAGTTACAATGTTTTGTTTACTTGGAGAGAACAGATGCTATTTAAAAAAATAAACATCCATAAGATTTTTATTTTTACTTTATAATTTTTTTAAATATTTTTCTGGACGACAAAATTGGCTCTTATTTTACCCCCTTTCATATGTGCACTTTATAAAGAGTCACACTGTACCCCTAATAACGATTCTAGGGCGGTCCACTTATAACGCTGATTCAAATAGGTAAAGACAGAAGAAAAGTTTTTAAAGTAAAATTCGAATACTGCAATAAAAACTTCTTTTAAATTTAAAAAAGGCATCAAACATGTCTAAAGCATAGATATAACGTTTAATAAAGTTTCTAACTTTAGTCTGAGATCTACAGCTACGATGCTTTAGACAGACACACAGCGACCACCCCAACAGAATAAAGGAGTAATCGAAAAATTTCAACTTTACAGGAGAACCAAAAAACAGAAAAACGAGTCAAATTTTTGTGATATTTATTTTCTGATTTATTTGAATTTGAGATATGTACAAAGGTGTATTGAACAATTGTTTTCAAGTCATTAGAATAGCATTATTATAAAATTAGTACTATAAATATGGAAATAAGAACTAAAATCACATTACTCCTTTATTCTGTTGGGGTGTCATGGCAACAGCCTTCAATCTTATAATATGCTTTTTTGTTTCGAGGGTGAAAAATAAATGAGTTGTCCATGTATTATCTGAGTGTCGGACTGAACTTCGACAACAACTTCCTCAAAAGACGCTACTTCGGCAAGATGTAACGTCTTGCCGAAGTAGCGTCTTCGACACGACATTAGTTCGACAGACCACTCTTCAACAGGATTCTACTTCGACAGGATGTTTCTTCGACAGATTTGGTTATTTCGATATTTTGACTCACCGTTTTACTTGGTCAGGGTCTAAATTTACGAGTTTTAGGTGTGTTGTTTGAATTTATAAAAAAAAAAATATAATATATTACATCAGTGAACCGTTTTTAAAGCATTTTTTCTATAGACATCGTTTACAGCCGCAACTACCCACAACAGACCAGACTGGTGTTCGTGTGTCGTAGTTAGTATTAAGTCAGCATCGTTTATGTGATGATTGTGTGGCGGTAGCTACTGGTGGTGTGGTGGTAGTGGGTGTGGGAGACATGGTGGTGGGAAGTGAATTCCACGAAAATTCGCAAGTATCCGCTACTTCAATAAACATTCAGTCTTCCGAGACACACTTTTATATTTAATTAACACATAGGCTACTTTTTGTTCCAGGAAAATGAATGGTTTCCATAGGACATAAAGCGACATCCACGCAGGCGGAGCCGCGGGCAAAGGCTATAAAACGGTGCGGTGACGCTAGACAGACAACGCACAGCTAACACCATTGAAACTGAAAATTGAAAATCATAGATTGGAACATACTTTTCTTGCAGGGCGTAGAGAACTAGGCGGTTAAAATAAGGTATTACGATGTGTATGAAAAACTGAAATTCCGCTGGTTTGGACGATTTATCTACATCCGACGTCTACGCGAACGATGTTGTGTTCGGCCTAAGGAATATATCGCCACTTGGCCGATATCCGTAGAATGCGAGTGGAATGTAATATAAATAAATGGCTTTCTTATTGCTGCTGAGAGGTCGGTGCTGAGACGACAGACTATGCACTATGTGGAATTTGGCATAATTTTCGGACAACCTGTTTTTATTTCGGAAGTAGTTAGTATTTAAAAAAGGTGGAGTAAAACTCCCATGTATCAATACTGCATAGTTTCGAAGCAGTGAATTTTTGAAAATCTCTCTCCTAATTTGGCCGAAAAACGAAAAAAAACTACTGCTCCAAATTTAGTGAAGTAAATGATAATCTGATTTCTTTATATACAACAATAATTAAAGCCTCAAATTATGAGGAAAATTTTCAAAAATTCACTGCTTCGAAACTATGCAGTATTGATACACGGGAATTTACTCCATCTTTGTAAATACTAAATACTAACTACTTCTGAAATAAAAACAGGTGTCCGAAAATTATGCCAAATTCCACATAGTGCTACGCTTAGCCATTAGCTAGTCGGTACCGTGGTACATTGTCAAAGATTACGAATATCTTATTTTGCTTTGGAGGTATAGTTTCCCCAAGTAGATAAACTATTTAATGTAAGTAAGCTCTATATAGGTCACAATAAATAAATCTTGGTACAAATCTTAAAATACATAGAGAATTTGTGATTTCGTACAGTTTTATTATCTTAGTCGATTATAAGATTGTATTACTGGTTGACGCCTAATACACTCACATTTCTATCTTTGTAATAGGTAAGTACGGTTAAATTGTGCCACACAAGAAGAATATGAATAATTGTAATTAGTAAATATTATGTGGCTCCAGATACATGATTGGACAAACCTCTCTACCGTTTGCTCCTCAGGCACTCGAAAGTTAAAAAGATGCTTAGTTACGAGTATGTCGATGGTGGACGAACTAAATGAAAAAAATAAATGTATTTTAGTTTATAATTTTACATTTTATCTTATTTAAAGGTCCTTCCGAAATTCTGGGGAAAAATACTGTTGTTCTATTCACTCAACTTAACAATTTTCCCCATGAAATATATAATCAATTCATAAAAGAACCGGTTAGGAAATAGGTACCATACGAAGTTTATAAATCAACTGAAATTAAAAGTCTTAAAGTTGTACTTGCGATATGAGTAGCAGTGTCTTGTAGATATTTGTTAAGTTTCATGATTGATTGGTTAGATGTAATTTTTTCAGGTATTACAGAAGGACTCTTTTTAGGGCTTAGTTATCATTCAGATACCTAAGTAGCAAAAGGAGGAATATTGGTATAGGTTGGTTACTGCTAACGAATTTGAGCACACATTTTATTATTATTGTCACGTTTTCCTGTCATTTACCTTCTTCACAGGGCTTCAATACTTTCAGAATAGCTGGGATTTTGGCCAGACAGGGATTTGTTCACTTGATTGCTCTTTTCGCGACTTGATCCTGGTCACCATAAACACCGTCATGACATGTGTACGACACGAAGACTTCATGATAATTAGCCAGGTTTAAAATACCCAGCTTCAAACTAAGATTCCCTTGTATTATGAGAACCAGAGGCTTGTATGATATACACAGTGCTGCGAATCTCTTAACTGGTGACTCTACTCATGAAACTGAACAATTGCTGTCTAGAACTTTGCTGAAATCTATAAAAAAACAGACTTATCATACAGACTTGGCTCGTGAAGTGATCGATTTGTATGAAATATCCAAACATTTTTTATCGATTTCAGTCAGAAGGTTATAGAAAAAAAGTATTTCAGTTTAAAGCGAGTATAATCTTACTCTCCAGTTTAGAGGTTTGCAATACAGGGTTTAAAAAAAGTGCGTTTGAAATTTTAAGGGGTTACTCAGAATCAAGTACATAACACTTACACTGCTTATACTACATACATAATACAAAAGAATGCATGTATATACCTACGACTAATATTGTTATTACTTTTTGGTTTAATTAAGGGAAACCTATTATTGGCTTGTACTATTATTATTACTAATTTTAAGTTATCAAATATGTAAAAGCTGTTGGTTTGCTAATAAAAAAAAAAAAAAAAAAAAAAAAAAAAACACAGAAAAAATATTTCAGTTTTCTATTATCTGAATAGTGAATCAAAAATTTGAATGGGAAATTGAAAAAAAAAGGTAAGTAGATTGGATTTTTTAATATTTTCCTTGTATTCTACGAGTATATACTTTACTTGATTCTGAGTAACCCCTGAAATTTTCAGATGCACTTTTTTAACACTCTGTATACAGGTTCTAACAAAACGTTAACTGGGCATTCTACTAATCATTCTGAACAACTTTTGGTTTACGACTTTGCTTAAGTCGCAAAAATATTTTTGACTTTTCATACAAATTGATCACCTGCTTGCCATTTTTGTAGCCTCGAATTTTTTTTTGCGATTTGAGCAAAGTCATAGATAGAACTTAAGTTGTTCAGAATCATAAGTAGAATCCCCAGTTAACGACTCTTATAATACCCAGTATACATAATGTACACCCAGACACTGACCAAATAAATCTACTCCTCATATAAATGTTAAGGTGGGGGTCGAGCCCTAATGACTAATCAGAGGGTCTTGGGTTCGATTCCCATGCTCCACACCACCACGCTCTGATCAGTATTCAGTAGGAGTGCCAATCAGTACTTTACCGAGTCAGTCAAAGTTTTACTCTTTTGCTTTGTAGTAGCGACGTAGACACGTTTACGAGGTCCTAAGGGATGAATAGGCACATAGAGAAATTGTATTTTTTTAAAGATTTGCGTATGTACTTTAAAATTAGGAAACTTGAGAACGCTGTAATTTTGTAAGAAGGTCCGGATTGGTGGAGGTAGTATGGCTAGTGGTCAACCCTAATGTCATAAATTTCCAAGCAGTCTGTGAAGTGTTTTAATTTAAACCAAAAGTTGGGGCGAAACTCGAATTTCGAAAACTCGAAACTAGAAAATATTTCCGCAAAACACCGCCGCCTGTATTAATACTAAAATATAAACTAACCTGTTGATTTATTCGAAATGAAGTGTAATTTAAGTATTTCAATTAAATCAACACATTGAGTGAAGTGTAAAGTTTACTCGACTAGCTGTATAAATTGCATAATTCTATAATAACCTTTCTCGCTGAATTAACGCAGTGATAATTAGTTTAATTCCATTTGGATCAAAAGTCAAATTACGCGACTCCTCCTAGTCGCTACTTGAAGCTTGTTTTGACGTTTGTAGTTTGGATAGTGACAGACATATCAGCCGGAGGATTGTTTTGTTGAACTGCTGAACTAATTGCCAATTAGGTACCAGACTAGGAATTAAGCATTGTTGAACCACACTCATCCTGCGGTTTCTTGCAATTCTTACTGCTATTCTACAGTAGGTATATCTGTCGTGGCCAGATTATGATTTTATTGTAAGGGTGTGAAATTTGGACATTAACCCTGAAGGATGAAAATAAGCTGTAGCTTACAGATCGAAATATTCTTCGAATTATTCTGAGACCGACAATAGTTACAGTAGAGGACGGGGCGTGAAGGCAAAAGTCTAACCAGGCATGAGCTAGAAAAACTAGGAGTCCGAACATTTTCGAGGAAATAGATAAAAGCTGGCTGACTTCGCTGGCTAGAACATGTAAAAAGAATGAAAATAGATCGAACTGCCACAAGAGCATATGTCGGACAAACTTTCGGTGTGGCGACCGAGATACCGCTGGAAAGATGGAAGTCGCCAAAGACCTAAGAGAGTTGGAAGTGCCTGGCTGGGCAAACTTGGTATAAAAAAAAGGAAAGACTGGCGAACTTTGACGTCGGGTCGCTGAGCCAGTGAAGTAAGTTATGAAATGACTGGCCATGTCATCGCGTAGCCCCGACGAAACGGAATGAATAGAGGAGCTCTGATATGCTTATTATTTAAGTAGATGCTTTGCACATTCTTTATAATCATTATTTCATTTTTCCTACCACGCGGAACTTGTACACCCAACGTTTCGGGAAGTGTATATGCGGTAACACCAGCGACCTAACCCAACTTCAAGTTTTTTCTGAGCTGTTCAACGATGTGGTCAGTTATTGATGATATAGCAAATCCTATGATTTGGCCACGACATATATCCTGTAATTGTTTAGGCAGGCAGAGTTTGCGGTACTTCTGAGTATTTCCGTGGAGCGTCTTTTCCATGTCATAGTGATATATGAGTTAATCAAAACCTTTTCACACTGTCGTGAGAAGTTACCCTCGTAGTCTTTGAGAGTAGTTGGGCAATAAACAAATTAATTTTTCGTTGTTTAACCGAAATTTTAAAATGTTTTTAGTTCAAGTTGAACACAAATCTTCGCACATCTATCTAGAGACCATTGCCTGTAAGTAGTAATTTAACAAGAAGTTGCGTAGGTAGCCATTTTACAAATTAAAATAAACTGCCATCTTTGCCCCTTAACATGGCTCATAATAAAACACTTTAATCACCTTAGAATATGACAACGAAAATAACAAATAATAATTTAGAAAATAAATGTCGTGTTTTGCTTCACAGATTTTACTTGTAACGCCCAAGCGACTTAAATAGCTACCTAATTAGATTTTTCAATTAATTATTTCCGACGCTAAAGGAAGTGTAATTAATTATTAGCATCTTTTGACTATACTTGGTTTTCAATCCACCTTCTTTGCCACCGTTCGAAATCCAAAAATGTTGTGTAAATATTGACAAGAGTTGGTGCCCCGCAGAAACACCATATCTGTATGAAATAGAAAATTAGGTAACTTAGTTACGAGTTGACAAACATAATTTATTATTTAATTGAATTTGCCAAGTTTATTGCTTAGTGAAATGCACCAGACACTTTGGTCGATGTAATTAAGCCGAATCGGAGATAAAACTAGCGGGAGGAAAAAGAACGGCAGAAGTTCATTACGATATGGTTGAAGGTCTTTTATAGGGTACTAAAGTTGGCTTTTTGTGTCTGTATTATAATTGGGATTGCTATTTGGAAGGTAATGGGATTTATTGATAGGCCAAGGGATTAGTTGTTATAGAGATGGCCAAACTGATTGCAGGTGGTTGAAGAGTGGTAAAAAAGAGGTTATATAGACTCAATCCATCTGTATCTTCCCAATAGTCCATAGTTATTTGTTCACACTATAGAATAAAGGGAAGATATACTTATTATCGAAAAAAAGTATCGTATTCCAAAAATTTACTTCACATCTTTATTTTTACATATTTTACGGTTTTAAATAAATCACTTTAGGTCACTATAGCATTATAACAATTTTACCGTCCAGTCCTAGATAAATTTTGCGCTCCTTGCGTATTTCGATAAGTCGATCTGTCCAAGTAAACCAAAATATTCTTCATCACAAAAATAACAACATTATAGGTAATAAATATATTCTTTATTATTTATTTATTTAAGTACAGTATATTTTAACATGTGTACATGTACAAAGGAAACCTACAAATTATGCAAGGTTTATTAGGTTTCCAACTTTCCATAATAATATCATTCGTTTTGCCTCGAGTCGAAACTTGAGTTGGCATAGAAAGACCAGTTTTGTGACACTTCTTCGGCGGTGTGTGGCGGTCAATAGTCTAAGCCCGACACTTAACAAATAATCCTGCTCGTCACAAGAATGCCAATCGAATCGATTATGAGAATCGAACCCAGGGAACCTGATGTAGCAGGCTAAAGTAGGTACTAAACCATCACTACTGGATCAGTTTTTGCTACTACACTCGGCTTCAAAAAAATCGCACGTCCGTAAAAATAGGCTTCAAGCACTGTTAATCCTTAAGACAAGCAGTTATTCGTAGCAATATTGGTATCATTTGAGAGCCCTATAAAAACTCTTTAAAAAAATATCCATTTCATTTGATTAAAGAAAAAGCTTGACACTTTAAGTCACTGTGAATGACAATGGAACTGATTCTCCTCTTCAAATTTTGTTTGTATTGTTTTGTTTTTTGGGTATAAAAGGGTCGATACAGCTTATCGGGAGATAAATTTGCTACCAACAGTCGAAGAAGACACAGAAGAATATCTTTCATCAGAAAAACGTCCTTGAAGATGGACACTACTGCTGCTGAAGCCGCCCAAGTTATCGCACTACTGCAATCAGGACTACGTCAGTGTGATGTTGCTCGGCAATTGCACTTGAGTCGCTTTTCTGTTCGAAGAGTGTACCAGCGGTTCCTGCAGACCGGTGGCTTTGTCCGAAGGCGTGGGTCTGGTAGAAATCGCTGCACTTCTGCGAGAGATGACCGATTCGTCGTATCGAAGTCTTTGAGAAATCGGTTCTCTAATGCTGTTGAGTTGCAACAGCAGCTTCAAGCAGTTCGTAGAAGGGCCGTGAGTGTCTCTACAGTTAGAAGAAGACTAAAGGAGAGAAATATTGTGGCTAGAAGACCTGCCACGGGTCCAAAATTAACCGCAGCGCATCGGCGAGCACGCCTGCAATTTGCTCGCGCCCACGTCAATTGGACCCTGGACCAATGGAGAGCTGTTCTCTTCTCAGACGAAACGAGAGTGTGCCTTTTCTGCAACGATAGACGCAAAAGAGTATACAGAAGACAATGGGAACGTTTTGCCCAAGCCTGCATCCAAGAGACGGTAGAATACGGGGGCGGTTCCTGCATGTTCTGGGGCGGCATATCTGCCGACGGCAAAACTGAACTTTCTTGCGTCTCTCGGACCGGCGGTGCTCGCGGGCAAGGGTCGATGACTGCTCACCGGTACATCACAGAGATCCTGGAAGAACATGTGGTCCCCTATGCTGGATTTATTGGCGACGGGTTCACATTAATGTACGATAACGCTCGCGCGCACACTGCTGGAATTGTGCAGGGCTACCTTCAAGAGGTTGGGATCCCTGTCATGCAGTGGCCAGCGAGAAGTCCAGATCTGAACCCAATAGAGCACCTCTGGGACCAGCTGAAACGCAAGGTTAGATCCCGTGATCCCGCTCCCGCGACTCTTCAGGAGCTCCAAGACGCCGTTATTGAGGAATGGGACAGAATCCCTCAAGAAGAGGTCCTAAAGTTGGTGCGATCCATGAGGGAGCGCATGGAAGACGTCATTAGGGCTAGGGGAGGGTAACACTAGGTTTTAGGTTAGTTTTAAGCAACTTTGTTTTGAAAAATTAATCAGATTTCATTTGGGTTTTTTAAGGATTTTTATTGTTTTGTAAATTTTTCTCAGTTCCAATAAAAAACATTGAATGAATTATTGTTTTTGCATTCTCTGTTTCCTTACCTTTCAAATGATACCGAACATTACCAATATTTCATAATACAAATACGATTGAAAGATGTTTAAAATAGATTTCTTAAAAGGTGCGATTTTTTTGAAGCCGAGTGTAGTTACGAACGTAACCGAATATAGGTACATTCTTAGTATATCGAAATGGCGACAACAAATTTAGTGACTGAAAAGGAAGATTATTATTCGTTAATGAAAAAAAATAAGATCTTAAATTCTAGATACTTACTTATTCTCCAAATTGAAGAAATTTTATGGTTATTATTATCATATTTTCACGGGTTTCCAGCGAGTATCTATTACCCTATCAACTAATTTGAAAAGGTTGGTAACAGCCGATACTTATTCAGTCACAAAAGCTTCTCTTGGTGGATTTATTCCCAATCCAATAGTCGTTGCTGTGTGGACAAATGTGACTGTCAATTTGGGCGGAAAAAGATTTCTATTCTATTTTTATATTTTGTCTCTTTTTGACATGTGTATCAGATGAGCCGCATAACACTTTTAGATAATGTTACGAATTCGAATTTTTTAGAGAGTTGTGTCTATCTCGTAGCGTTGATGTCTATCGTTGTTGATGTTGTGTTTGTGTCTGTCTTCGTGATCTGCTTAGCGTTAGTATTTTAGAGCGCCTTCAGAAACAGTTTGTTAGTTTAGGTTTGCGTAGTGTTAATGTAAAAACAGGTAAAGCTGAGTGAGGCTTTCTTAATCCTATTGATTACAATATAAATGAATTTTATTTAGAATTCTACAACTTTGCTTAATTGCAACAAAATTTAGACTATTCATACAATTTGATCACGTTTGGAGAATCCACATTTTTTGCGTTTTCAGGAATGTTGTAGAACATAAGTCGTTCCGTAGGATCAGTACAAGCTCCAGTTAACTCTTTTTTTTTCATCTTGTGTATTAATTACTCTTTGATTCAAACTGATCCTTTACATCATAAAAGAAGGAGTAAGTAGGTAGGAAAAAACAAAAATATTCTCACAACTATTATTTTATTCGGTGGTAAGAATTTTTCGAGAGATATACAGTAAGTATAGATAGGCACACTGGTGTTGTGATAATTATTCCTAAACGGTTTTATTTATCAATTTTTTGTCACCAGTTCAAAGAAGAATTTAACTGATTAGATTTACAAAAAAACCCAGTGTAAGGTAAGATCGTAGAGGATTCTTTCTCTCGGCACTATCGAAATTCCATAAAAAATTTTTTGAATATCATTTAAATGGTTAGCAAAATATTCGTAATTAAGTGAACAGAAAAATGAATTTGGTTAGCAAAAATAACTATTTGGTCAGCAATTTATGGCCAGCAAACATTTCAGTTTCGATCAGCAGTTAATGTCATACTGGATTTATTGGCTGTCCAAAGTGGACAGCCAATAAATACATTGGCTGCATTGAGTAAGCCACATTTAGTCAATTTTCATTTTGTTCAGCAAATAAACTTGTCAAGCACAAAATGGGCGAAACTAATAATTTAATTATCAGAGTTGCACCCAACGCAGATTTTTTTACTATCTTTGTTTGAGTGGGTGTAATAAAGTGATATAGGAAGTGGTCGTAGCTCAGTGCAGCTTGCGTGGTCGCGTCGATCACGTAGGTTAACTGACTACAGACACGGTTGTAACGGATGGGTTTGACTGTTAGTGGCAGTTTTTTCGACGTTTCCTTACTTCGCAAGCCACGTACCTACCGCTTGTGTCACGCGACAATTTTTCGCTCTACCCACTTTGACAAAAACTGCCGATTTTTAATACAAACGCAACTCAAATATTTATATAGCTAACCATTTATTAAATATGCGTACCCATATTTGTTTTCTCTAAATTGCCTACAGACTTGTTTTCTCTGACCAATTATAAAAGCTTGTTGACCAAGTAATTATTTTGCAGCGCGAGTTTTTATTGAGCAGACACATATTATTACAAGCTAACTGAATACTGGTCAAGTTGATAACAATATTAAGATATTTGCAGACCAAGGTTTGCAGCCAGATTTTTATTTATTGGGCATAAATTATTTGTTTGCTCTCCAAATTATTAAATAGCAGATTTTTGTTGCTAACTAAATTAAATAACGGCAAACCATTCAATTACTTTTTATTTTTTATGAAAAATTTAAATTTAAATTTTTATGCATTAGGGTAGACGACTAAAACGATATTTTGTTTTAAAAATGTTTGAAATACCAAGGTAGGTCATAGGTTTTCAGCGTCATTACGCGACAAATTAATTGTAGTAGGTAGTCATTGTTATTAATAAAAAAATGAAGCCATAATGGAAACCAAAACAGGTATGTTTTTGAAATTTCATTACTTGCCCAATTTAGTGAATTACTTAGCTCATAAATGTTTGATGCAGTCATCTACCCTATTAAAATATTTAAAACATCGCACGTCGAAATACTACGAGTAATGAGGAGTTTTCCTAAGGAACATTTCTGTCCTATCCGTAGATAGCACTAATCTCCATATTAGGAAAATAATGTAGCCAAATAAACAAAGATTATGTTCAGTAATAATAGTTACGAATCCAAGTATAATGAACAAAAACTGAGAAACTAAACGGTGAATTTTCCAAACTTTATTACATTTTATACCTATGTAGACTGATGGTTACTAATAAGTAAGTAATATTTATGTTAATTAATCTTTTATGACGTAGTATGAAATCTGTTATAAAGAGATTACACAAAAATTCAATTCCCAATATGGCGTGAAACTCACACTTTTTTTAAGAAAACTCCTCTTTCAATTTTCAATTCTGGAATTGACTTATAAAGTCTGCTTCTAGCACCCCTTAAGTGCCGAGAACAAACCAGTATCCTACTTTAATAAATGAAGTCATTCAGATATTTTTTCTAAATATTAAAATCAACTTTAACAAAATTAGATTTTTTAACAAATCCAGAACATTTTGAGATTCGTTCCATGGAACACCTACTTAGTCAAATATTTGATGAGATTCGTTAACATTATTTATTAATAACATAGATATACGCATATCACAACATAAATTTGATTCAAGTATAGAATACTCAATTCAAAAACTAACTATTTAGAAACTTTTACGCTTTTTTTAAACCAATAACTTAGAACATTATAATTATTGTCGGTAGGTATCACCTACCTGACAAAAACCAATAGAACACATTGAATTATATTCATAATATGCATTTACTATTTACATTGTAAATACATTTATTTTATCTTATATCTAAATTATACGTATGACTTCTTTTTAGCTACGGTTTATTTTACAAATAAATACAAAATATGTACATTCTAACAATTTGATATACGATTTTCATATTTACACTTTTACATAGATTTTACTCAATTTTTACATAGATTTTACTCAATTTGAAGAAAATATATATTTTTTTTCATTAAGAAATAATTTGAGCAAAACAACAATATTCGAGAACATCAACAACAGTTAGTGTGATTATCGCATTATTGATTAAGGCGAGATTACATTGCGCGATCAACATCCATTCATGAATATGTATTACTATTATTAAGCTCGTTTTGGACCTTAAAGTTCCCACTTTAAGTGTTAATTTAATACTATGTTGGATGCTGATATTGGTAAAAGAAGAAGTGAAATAAGTAAGATTCTTTACATAAAGATAGTCTGCAAATAAGAAAATATTTTTTTCGTGTTTCCTATCTATTTGACAAATTGACACCATTAAAATTGTTTTAGTCTTTTATTTTTATGGAAGGGCGTAGTTCTACAATGTAAGCTTGCCTTGTTCAAATTTATTATGGCAAATGTTAAATAATTATTATCTACTGCTTTGAAAATACAAAACCTATCTGATTTTACAGCCATTATAAACTAACACCGTTTTTTTAATAATAACCTTACGTATAAATGATCGAATGTTTGAAATGATAACTGCCTTATACATGGTGTAATAAAACGGCGCAGAAATACATTGAGGTGGGCTTTGTAGTCATGAAACTAAACAACTTATGTTTTACAACTTTACTGAACTCGAAAAAACAATATTTGGACTTTCTATACAAGTGAATCAGCTGTTTAACTAACTTTGTCAATGATTCTGTTCATCGCCGTTTATGTTCTCCCAACATTTCATCATCATCATCAGCCTGCATTAGTCCACTGTTGGACATAGGCCTCCCCCAAGGCACGCCACTTATACCTATCTTCGGCCACGCGCATCCAACTGTTGCCAGCAACCTTGCGCAAATCATCGCTTCCAATATTTAATAAAATAAAATAAAACCGCTATTTCAGCAACGTTATATTAGGTATATGAACGTTGTTCAGTGCAAAAGTGGAAACCCACGTTCAACTATACATCTTATCACGTTGCTATACAGTATTATTAAGTCCTGTATATCATGGAAGGGAAATTATCTAACGTAGGATGCGATATGTGACTTCTATACGTTTATGTAATATCACACCAATTATTTTTTCTGTACCTACTAGTACCCATGCATTATAATTCGAGGTATATATATATATAATTAACTATAAATATAAATTCTACAAGTCGACTAATATCATAAGTGTGTCATAAGACAGAGTAAATTGGGTGAAAACGAAAGATAAATTAGAAGTTTCATCTGCTAACTGTAAAAATTTAGAACTTTTTTAATATTTTATCTATAGTCACGATTTCCTGCTATTTCGGCGGAGTCCGCTCGTATATGCCATTTCCAGTTCTTATTCCTCCGAGCGTGCAGATTTATTTTACTGTATGCCACGATGCCGAAAACAGTTCTAACGACTTTATCGGTCTTTAAGGTTAGGGTTTTTTGTCTCGAAATCGATCTGTAAGGGATGAGTGAAAGTCCCTAAAGTGAAAAATCATTTTAGGGACTTTTGGGAGGATTTTTTATTTAGGTGCATGCTTTTGTCTCCTCGCACTGGTCCGAGCAAAGATCGGTCTCCCATTTAAAAACTTTATGAAAATGAACTAAATGACTAGAGGTTCAGACTTACAATAAAAATCACAGCTCCCGATGAAATATCTTTGGACTAAAGTAGAGGACATTAATCTATCTTTAGATATAAGTATACAAGTAATTGATTTCGAGTAAATCCTTACATATTTACACAATTATCTTGAAGTACAATTTTAAAATCTAGCAGGTCTATTACATTATTTGTATCTTACAAAACTTACCATAGCGTCACATTCCAGTTGGCCTACCTACTTATACAGTTAATTTCAGCATACATATTTCTTAAGTATCTGTTTAAAAAGGGTTTTATTAAAGGTGTCGAAATACTCGAAGTTGCGCTTCTACTAATGAAATTACAACTTTTGTTCAAGACTGTAAGCTTTTGTAGAAACATTCAGTGTTCATATATACATAAATAAGTACATTCAGTTGTTTGGCTAACTCTGTACTATAGTCCAAAGAAAAGTCGCGAATTCAGATTCCTAAATAAAAGTTGGTCGGTTTCATGAGTAAGAAACAACCTTAAAGTGTTTCGATACCTTTTTCTTAAGTCCTGTGTACATATTAACAAATAATAATTTGAGAGTATTTAGTTCGATAAGCACTGCAATTTAGCAAGAGTTCACTTCAGCCTGTACTTGGTACGTAACCTTTTTCGGTCGGCGCATCGACGGGGGTCGGCTTTCGTTCTCTAAGCTGACTTCGCTAACCGACTCCGCGTCGTGGCTGTACGCGGCGTCCATTGCGAATTGATGGCGGTCGATGAGGTGTATGGGCAGGGGGCGGTCGCTGGTGCCGAGCTGAGGGTTGAGCGTGCGCATTCGGAAGGTTTGAGGGTGTTCGCCGTCGCGTCGTGCGCGGCGGTCGCGGCATCAGGAGCAGCGCGAGCGGCACATGCCTGCGCCGGCGCCGCCGCGAGCCCCCTGTCACAACTGACACATCTCGTGCTGCGCCACCGAGGAGTACATCATCGTCGACATCGGGTACTGCAAGGTGAAGTAGTGTGAGCAAAAATATACCGTCTCTACTGACGGCGCACAGGTCTCTGTCCAATATCGTGGGAAGTAGTTACTTTATACAGGATGTTAAAAAAAGTGCGTTTGAAATTTTAAGGGGTTACTCAGAATCAAGTACAGAACCCAGAAAAAATATTGAAAAAATCCGCTCGTCAATTATTTTTTTCAGATTCTCATACTAAATCTAAATAGTGAATCGAGAATTTGTATGAAAAACTGCAAAAAAAAAATTGAAGAGTGAATTTTTTCAATATTTTTCCTGGATTCTATACTTGATTCTGAGTAACCCCTTAAAATTTCAAACGCACTTTTTTTAACACCCTGTATATAGACTGGTTGCTTGCTTTTATTGCTAGTGTTTTATAAAAACTAGCAGTAGTTGTTATGGTAATTAGGCCAAATTAAAAGTTTAGGTCCAAAGTATATTCTCAACATTTAATTTTTAAATTGCAACATTAAAAAATAATATTATTTTAAGTTACTTTCATTCATCATGGCTCATAGTCTGTATTGGAATACTTATTATTTACGAATGTGAGATCTCTGTTAGGAATTAAAAGAGCAATAAAGTTCTAAATCCCAGCAACAGAAGATAGCAGTGCAATAAACTAAATGCAGATTTAATCTTATTTTATTAAGGTTAGTTTAAGAATTAAAGTAAAAGCGGTGGCTAAATTGAGGGTACCGTTTTTAAACTAAATACGAATGTAAAACAATTTATTAAACTACTTGCAAACACGTTTCACAAACTGATTTCTACAGATATAATACACGTTTTTGGTCTCTCAAAATCTACATGTCTCATTTCATGGTGCGTGGTGGGTGGGTACGGACAGGGCGGAATAAAATATCCATAAAGTTTACTAAACTACCTGATTGATTAAACGATCAATTATAGTACAGGTGATGTATTGGTGAAGAAGTAGTTCGTAGGTTGCAAACCGGCGAGCCCTTTGCTTTCCTTGAGGTCAGATGTATGAAGAACAGTTACCTAATTACGGAAGCAAAAAATTTATATGCAGGTGGCGATACCAAAAAATAAATACTTCAACAGGAATTTGAGAAGATCAAAAAAGAAACATGCTATTTTTTTGAGTTGACTGAGTAAAAAGTACCACGTAAAAATACTTAAATACCAATTGATGAAAACACGAAGAAATTTAATTTTTTTATTGCAACTTTGTGGAGTTTTAAGTAGGTGGATGATGGCATGCTCGGTCGAGGTGCGTCCCTAGCTACGGAGAGGGCATAAGATACGACATGGAAGTACAAAAACATCGATCGCTCCCTCTTTCGCCGGTGCGTGACACAGGGGTTCAAATCCTCGGAAACTGTGCAACACTGAGAGCTCAACTGACAGATATGATCCACGTACCAGCAGCAGTCCACGTCCGCTCAACGGGCGCGTTAAATGCATTTCCGTGTCCCCCATATTGGACTATCACACGGTCACACTATTCGTATGGAGGTAGCCTTTCGACGAGTTAAAATGATAGAAAAGCCACAGATAAATAATACATTTTGCTAGAAGTCCGACGAGCTTAATTGAAAATAAATATTTGATTAACAGATCTATATGTAAGTCTGTTCGCAGGAGTTTTGTCTGATTTGTATGCCCATAAGTTCGCTCGACGAGTAATAACGGCGGGTGGTGCGGAACTGAAAGTAGAAGAACAAACTGATGACGAAGCGTACCATTAGGCGTCAACTCAAACTCAGTATTTATGTGTTTGCATGTATGGATACCCAGAATATGATAATTACAGTGGGTGCCTCAGATATTTAGCGTCACTGTGACTGTGATAAATAATGTTTTGAGTGTTGCGCATGAATCACAAGTTTCACGTGTTTGGTAAAGTTTGAAAGCTTTGTTTGAAGTTGGGTTTTTAAAACGTGAATGTTACCTGAGATTGTTTGAAGCGTAGCTGCGGTTTGTAGCGCTTGCGCACGGCGCGTGGGCAACAAGCACACAGGATCCTGAGAAACGCCCTGTAACAATCACAGAGTTTTCAGTTAGTTCATTTAATATCCAATTATACCAGCGCGGTGGAACAAAAGCATGTACCTAAATAGAAATCCTCCCAAAAATCCCTAAAACGATTTTTTCGGAGATAAATCCCTCACAGATCGATTTGTATACAAAAAACATTCTAACCCTAGACCGATAAAATCGTTAGAACTGTTTTAAACATCGTGGCGTGTACAGTAAAATAAAACTGCACGCTGGGAGGAATTTGAACTGGAGATGGCATAAATGAGCAGACCCTCTCCTAATATTGCAGAAAATTCTCGAACAAACTTCAACGCAAGTCGTCTTCTGTGCTTATTTCTCAGAGAACTGCAAACCTTCTGTTATCGAGTAGTGTTATTATGTAGCCCTCTATTTAATTTCTGGAACTTTTTTTAAAGACATGTTGCCAAGGGCTTTACATAAATCACCTACTCGGCAAAAGTTGGCGCCATAAGATTACAAAATAAAATCCTGTTGTGTCCCCAAAACAAAAAAATCCTAAGGTAAGTCCCTCACAGATCGATTGTAGACCCAAAAAGCCCTAACCATAGATCGATAGAGTCGTTTTCGACAAAGATAAAAAACCGAACCTAATGCATACTAAATTCGAAACACAAACTTTGTAGCACTCATCGATGTCTTTTATTACATATGAAAACTTGTAAGTGTATTTTTTTATGGCAGAGGTGGCAAATGAGCAGACGGATCACCTGATGGTAAGCGATTACCGCCGCCCATGAACACCCGCAACACCAGAGGAGTCACAAGTGCGTTGCCGGCCTTTAATATGGGAGTACGCTCTTTTCTTGAAGGTTTGAATGTCGTATTGGTCTGGAAATACCGCAGGCGACAATTCATTCCACAGTTTGGTTGTGTGAGGCAGAAAGTTTCTAGTGATGGGGATGAAATTGTTGTCGCGTAGAACGATGACGGAAAGAGGCGGCAGGGATCAATCCGAACAATTCCTTGGAGCACTCCCCATTGTACAAGCGATAGAGAATGCAGAGCGAGGCTACATCTCTACGTGAAGCCGCTCATCTCACGTTTATGTCTTTTGTAAGAAAACCTGTTAGTGGAGCTCACGTTAAGATCTTTTGTATGTATGACACAGTCATATAAGTAATTGTAATTGTGTTCTTATTCAAAACCACTGTTAATTTTCTGTAACAGTATGCATAAGTTAGACTCGGACATACTTCGCACTATATTCTATAATAACCTTTTTTTTTCTGCATACCCACCACTATACCTGTTTTTGTTTACTGCCTTTTATTATGTTAGTTATCCTTAGCAACTTTCATTTTAGTTTGCTAATTTTATTGTGAATGGATGAATGATGCTAACAATACCCTTACATTCTAAAATTACCATGTTTTTTATGTAATAACTGATTAAATAAATAAATCAACGCGACACAGGTCAACATGGGTAAAATTGACTGTAATTAAATAATGATTTCGGATAGATTTTGAGGTGCTCATAAACGGAAAAATAATTGAAAAAATCCATCACGTAAGGTTTTTTAGAAATCTTAATAAAATACAATACTATCCAAATACCAAGCTGCTATTATAAAAAATATTTTACTTGAGGATAGTTGTAAAAAAACGTAGCAAAATGTAACTCAGTGTGATTATAAATACCATTTAGCACTTGAATGTGATAAAATAAAGTAGGTAAACGCTTAACTACAAAATACATAAATGGGTTGTATGTTATTATTTAAAATTTAGGCTTTACAAAAGTTCCATATTTTTGTGTGAGTGGGATAGCCGTAAGAAAGATTGCAATAGATAAGAAAGAACTGGCCTGCAAGAAAATTCTTAAAAAACGAAATGAAAAATATACTGAACGAAAATTTGGTTGATCCAAAAAAAGTGCTTGTTCCTCCACTTCATATCAAACTTGGACTTATAAAGCAATTCGTAAAAGCACTATCAAAGCAAGCAGAGTGTTTTAAATATTTCTGTAATACACGATCACTTTCAGAAGCCAGAAGAAATTTTCGTAAGCACAGATTTTCGAAAACTCATGAATGACGAAGACTTTGAAATTCAAATGAACTCTGAATAAAAGAAAGCACAGGTTTCTTTTAAAAAAGTAGTTCATAATTTTCTGGGCAATAACAAAAGTTCAAACTACGTCCAACTAGTAGAAAACATGTTATAAAATTAGGATGCAACATAAGCTAAAAAGTCCATTTTCTAAAATCTCACTTAGACTATTTTCCAAAAAATCTTGGGGATTTCTGTGAAGATCGAGGAGACAAATTCTAATATGTTATGATATAAAGGTACTGGAACGGCATTACCAAGGAAACTGAAATGTTAACATAATTGTAGGCTGTTGCTGAATGTTGAAGAGAGACAGTGAGACAAATGAACAGAGGCGAAAATCTTTATAAAGGAGCTTCAGTGAAAGAGGTACTACAAGGATTTCTAGCAGTTAATATTCTTCCTTAGTTTAGTCTTAATGTCATAACAATTTAACTAAAATTTTTAATAAAATTAATCTTATAAAAGCATAAAGAATGATTTCTTTCATCTTTAGTATATCTAAGAAACCTTACGTGATAGAAAAAAACAAATACGATATTTGAATTCTGCACCCCAAAACTACATAATGTAGATACCTTTAAAACAATCAATTTTCCAAAAGGTAAATTTTGCAGACCAGTGTTATTTATATGTGTCATACATACGAAATACGTCATACATACATAACAACACAGCGTGCCCACTACTGACGCATGGGTCTCTTCTCTCCCCTTGACTCAGGAAGGTTAGGAAACCTATATTCCAAAAACGGGGTCCAATCTGGATTGGTGGAGGTTGTGGGATAACGGCCATCCCAGCGTCAGAATTTTTCAAGCCGCCTAAATGCCAACAAATGATACAGCAACCGGCACCAACGGTTTAACGTGCATTGCGAAGCACGAAAATCGTTGACTAACCTATCCCGGTTATGACTGTGTCTATACTCAGTTTACATCACATAGATCAACCAATCATATCAAATCATACTGTACATATATATATGATCGATGCGACTATGTCAGCCGCACTAAGCCAGGCCGCTTATGAGTAGAATATAATTTAAGTATGTATTGTCATGAGTAAAATATAATGAGACAACCTGTATAGCGCAGTGTCTACCAGCTGTGCCTAATTTGATTAGGTGAAAGAAAGTTTGCGTGCTACGTTTGCGCACTGTTCACTGGCGACAAAATAATTGCTGAAACTTCTTCTGAACAAAAGTCCGTCCTAAGAATCCTGGTGGAAATGAACACAGCAAGCATTCGGATATTTTGATCATTATCGCATTATTAATGACGGCAAATGTGTATTTAGCTTTATTAAAACTGTGGTATATTATTTACATAATCAATGTTAAAATGATAGGCCACAGTAAAGTCCAAAGTCCATTTTCATTTTATCAAATTCCTGAGCGATCTTGACATTTGGAGTTTGCAGACTAAACGGATGGGGAAAACAACTTGAAGGAAATTCTGTTGTCGGCTGCCTGTCTCTTGGGGTACTAACTATAGTTACTATAGTCATTTATATGAAAAAGATATGGTATGTCACACAAAAGAGCAGTGTGATCGCTTTCCAAGAGGTAAAGCCATGGTGAAGCACGCCAGGTGGGAGGGATTAGTTTAGCCAAACATGGTGATGTTTAACGAAAGGCTTGCACTGCTTGCACGTTCATTTCTTTACTATTAGCGATAACTATTGAAAAATAGAAAGACTAAATAATGTTAATGCATAACAATATGGCTCAATATCCTTCAAATACCTCGTCTTATAATCAATAATCTAATAGGCCAATCTAGTGGATTTCTCCTATCGATGTGCTACAGTATAATATAAACAGGAAGTAGATTATTAAATTGTGAAGCTTTTTTTCGGTCTGTTGTATGAAAAGACACTAAGTTTTAAAACTCTGTAACCGCTCGTTAAAGCGAATTTAGATATTTTTTTTATATTTTTTACATTTCCTATTTGTACCATTATTTTTATGACTTCTCTTTGATAGAGTAAGATAAAATAGAACACTCATATTTTTAATTTTAAAATAATGATTTCTGCGTTAGTTTTTAGTAAAAAAAATACAAGTAAAGTGAAATAAATAGTTTAGTTTTTTCATACTTGTCGAGATTACTTTGAAACTTAATTGTTAATTCGACCTGAAGTATACATAGCCTATTCTGCATATAAAACACTTTAAATTGAGGGTAAAAACTTAAATGTTGTCGATTCCTGGTTGGTATCAATACAATATTGGTAGTAATGGTAATAAAGCAATATACACATGTTAATAAAATCCTAAACATATATACCCTTAATAAATATGAATGTAAAACAAAATTGATAAACTGGCTCAAAACTATAAAACGGAGGAATTATTTCAGTATATTGAATAACTTTAACATGATTTCGTTATTTGAAGCGCACACGCACACACACACACACACACACACACACACCACATATACCCCTTCAGCTTTGTATTATTAATTTATAGATATATAATTTATAGAGTAATACTTAATAGATAATTTTTTCTTTATACTTTTGTTATATTCCGATTTAAATTTTGCAGACTACTATTATTTTTCTTTTACTTTCTGTTAAGGAAGAGCGAGGCTTCCTGATACAGGTATTTTCATACTTACTAGGAAGTCTCAACCATGTTTGTTCTAGCTGTAAGACTTAAAAAAGGAAAATAAACATTTTTTTCATTTTTTCATTTTTCACACATAGGAGGTAAAAATATATTCAACCTTTAGTGATAAATCTCAAAATGAGCCTACTGTGTCTACGCAAGCCGAGCTCGCAAAATTTTCTTACGTCTTTTCTCTTTGAATCCCGTCATATATTTTTTGTTTATGTATCTTGTTAGACGTCGGTGTTAAGGACTACAGGGCGCAGGGGAGTGTCTCTGCTTTAAATTACTCAGCGTAGACTGTACATACACGTATTCGATTCGAATAGTAATGCCCCTTTTGCAAAATGTCCCGCACACGAACGTATAAAATGTTCCGTTCCGTAAACGTCCTGTTCCCAAAATGTCCTGTTTTGCAAAATATCCTGCTCACGAAATGTGATGTGTCATATTTTGAATGAATCACTATCGAATCACAGAGTAAGTGTAAAATGTAA